>CM073453.1:20002500-30002500 GCA_037074485.1 Delonix regia
TATTTTTAGTCAACTTGAAATTTTACAATTAACTACATTCTTCTTTCATTTGTTCTTTTCAAAAAATACAGGTCACTGAAACATTTATAGTTAATTGTCTTTCCTTCTGTCATAATGCATTCACTGCTGAAAAGTTCAGTTAACTTTTTATTGCAATTTATAGCTGACTAAAGATATTTTTAGTTAACTCTCTTCTGTTTGCTTCTCTTCTGGCAAAGTGAATGCCTTATTGAAAAATTCAGTCGACTGTATTTTATTTCAAACAACTGTTTATTGTGAATTATAGTTGACTATAAATTTTCAGTTAACTAAAATTTTCAAAACAGAATTTTAACTTAAATTTTTAAGTGCACCTATTCACCCCTCCCCTTTAAGTGCATTGTTAATTGGTATCAGAGTAGTGGTTTCACTTGATCTGTGTTTTACAGCCTGGAGAAAAGATCTATTTTGCAAAAAATGTCTTCATAACATCTTGAGGGAGCTTATTTCAGTGAAGGGCACTCCACCTTATGTCCTCCGTACTTCAATGGAAATCATTACACACACTGGAAAGGTAGAATGAAGATTTTCATACAAGCCACATATTACCTAGTATGGAAGGTTATTAAGCAAGGTCCAAAATTTTCTAAAACTGAAAATGGAGAACTCAAACTAGAAGAATATAATGAGGAGGATATCAAGATGATTCTAGCAAATGCCAAAGCCACTAACATTCTCCATTGTGCTGTCAGTGGAGAAGAGTATGATAAAATCTCAACATGTGATACAGTAAAGGAAATGTGAGACAAACTAGAAGTCATACAGGAAGGCACAACCAATGTGAAGGATTCAAAGATAAGTACTTTACAGTATAAACTAGAACTATTTGAAATGAAGGAGAATGAGGACATAGAAGCTATGTTTAATCATTTTTCAAAAATTGTGGGTCAACTAAAACTTCTTGGACAGTCCTACACGAATCACAAAACCATGAAAAATGTACTAAGATCTCTACCAGAGAGCAGGAAATCCAAAGTAGATAACATTGAAAGTAGCTCAAGGTTCAAAGAATTAACCTATGATGAGCTGAGAGGAATTCTTATTGCCTACCAGAATAATCACCTCAAGTCTATGAATTGAAAAGAGAAAGAAATATGGCACTAAAAGTTACAGCTACTTCTAAACACCAAGAGGAAGATGAAAGTGAAGTAGATTTACAAGATCTAGCCTTCTTCTCAAAGAAATTTGAGAAATATGCTAGACAGAAGGGTAAGCTCTTGACGAACAAAAGAAACTTCCAAAGAAAGGAATTCAAGAAAGATGATCAAAAGAAGAACTTTATAACCTGCTGTGAACACCCCACCCAAATTAACAATAATAATAACAAATAAAAAAAAAAATTCAAAAAATATAAAATAATAAAGTAATAATAACAATTAATCAAAACAAAATAACAAAAGGCAAAAAAATAGAAGTAATATGGAAAAAACCAAATATAAGAACCAAAAATGATAAAAAGGAAAATTCAAGATGTATGGCAATCATCTTGCAAAAAAATAAAATGAACAAAGCCACATACTTGAATTGGAATTGCACACTCCCACATGCTCATTTGCTCTCCTATGATCATTTGCTCTCACCACATGACATACATCACTCTCACACACTCACACTTCCCTCCACGGACATATCACTCTCACATGCTCATTTGCCCTCACACACATGACACACATCATTCTCACACACTCACACTTCCCTCCACGGACACATCACTCTCACACACTCACACTCACACTCCCACATGCTCATTTGCTCTCCTATGATCATTTGCTCTCACCACATGACATACATCACTCTCACACACTCACACTCACACTCTCACACACTCTCATCCACGGTCACACACTCACCACATGCATGCACCATGCACACACATGCACAAGGGGACAAAGGGGGACAAAAAAGCAAATGGGAGTGGTTCTGCAACATGGCAGAAGGTGGGGTGGCTGGAGCAGTGAGAGAGGAGTGTGGCGTGGCTGGAGGTGGCAGCAAAAAGTGGAGACCATGTGCAGCAAAGTCGTGGCTGGAAGTGGCAGAAAAAGCTATGGAAAAAGGGAGCAAGAGGGCAGAAAATGAGAGGGACGTTGGAGCATAAAGAGAGGCAGCAAGCAGAGAAAAGGAGGAGGCAGCTCGTGGAGAGAAGAGAAAAACCGAGAAGAAACGCTGGGAGTGGCAGCAAGCCGAGAAGAGAACGCTGGGAGTGGGAGCAAGCCGAGAGGAAGGAGAAAAACGCTGGGAGAAAGAGCAACGCCAGACCGAGAAGACGAAGACCAAACCGAGAGAGGGAACTGAGCTGAAGACGAACCAGAAACGAGGCAACAAACTGAGATCCAAACTGCAGAAAACCGGTGCAGAAAACTGGTGCAGAAAACGTGCAGAAAATCGTGCAGAAACGTCCCAAATCATGGAGTGAAAAGGAGCTGAACAAAGCTGTCCAATGTGCAGAAAAATGGTGGAAGTAACGTCCAAAATTCTGGAGTGAATAGGTGCTGAAGTTCAGACCATCCAAGGGGCAGAAAATGGAGAGTTTGGATGCCAAAATGATGTGCATAAACAAGGAAGTCTGAATCCAAAACAAAGTGGCAGCAAAGGGGAGTGATAGAAGCTGAACCATGGATGAAAAAACTCTGTTTTAAGCTCACAAAACAGAGGTGAACAGAGGAGAGCTTAGAAAGCACAAGGAAGAAGAGGAAATGTGGAGAAGAAGAGAAGCTCTCAGCCTCCATCTTCCAGCCAAGAAGTAGGGACACCTTCTGCAGAATTTCCAGCGCTAAAGCCAACCAGAAAATTCCAACGAAACTGTCCAACGAGTTGTCCGCCATTTCTGCACTTCCAGCCGAGACTTGCCACTTTAGGGGGCTGTTAGAGGTTCATCTTCCATTAGTGAGTGAAGAGGAGAAGGTCCTTGGTCATTAGAGCACAAAGGAGGAGCTGGAAAACCAGGTATGGCTGCACGTTCTTCACTGGACGAAATTCTGCTGCACGTCGTTACTGTTCACCCGATTTCCTTCAATGCAATTGCATGCACGTGCACTGTTCACGCACTCTAACCTGCCATGCTACTGTTCACGTGTTTAATTTAGTGTATTTTGGTTCATTATAATTGTTTAGTCATTAGCTTTGATTAAGTATGGCCATTATGTATAAAATTAGCATGTGGGAATTTTGTTGCTCTTGATTGTTAGGATTATGTGAGTTTTTTTTTTCATCTCCTTAAGTCTTTGTAATTAATCAAATAATTGGAAGACAATGAATACTAATGAAATATTAATGAAAGAATGTTGAAAAATAATTGAATGATAGTTAATGAATATTGTCATGACGAATAAAAATTATCGTGTGAGAATTTTGTTCTCCTCGATTACCGGGGATTATGTGAGATATCAATCTCCTTAAATCCCTACAATGAATTGGATAATTAAAAAAGTAACAATGGTACAAATGAAATATTAATGGGGAATGATGGAAAATAGATCAATGATAATTAAAGATTGAATTTGGATTAGAAAGAATGTTGAAAAATAATTGAATGATAATTAATATTGTCATGACGAATAAAAATTATCGTGTGAGAATTTTGTTCTCCTCGATATCGGGGATTATGTGAGATATTAATCTCCTTAAATCCCTACAATGAATTGGATAACTAATGAATATTGTCATGACGAATAAAAATTATCGTGTGAGAATTTTGTTCTCTTCGATTACCGAGGGTTATGTGAGATATTAATCTCCTTAAATCCTCATAATTAGTTGAATAATGGAAAAGCGACAATTAATATTAATGAAATATTAATTAATAAATAATAAAAAATTATAATTAAATATTCATTCAAATTAACTATTTCCCATTATTTGCGAAATTATCGTGTGAGAATTTTGTTCTCCTCGATATCGGGGATTATGTGAGATATTAATCTCCTTAAATCCCTACAATGAATTGGATAACTAATGAATATTGTCACGACGAATAAAAATTATCGTGTGAGAATTTTGTTCTCCTCGATTACCGAGGGTTATGTGAGATATTAATCTCCTTAAATCCTCATAATTAGTTGAATAATGGAAAAGCGACAATTAATATTAATGAAATATTAATTAATAAATAATAAAAATCATAATTAAATATTCATTCAAATTAACTATCTCCCATTATTTGCGAAATTATCGTGTGAGAATACTTGTCTCCTCGACTTCCCGGGCTCGTGTGAGATTTTAATCTCCATAGAACCCGAAAATTAGCGTATATTTGTTCAAAGACAAACAGATAAACCAATAAATAATAGCACTTAAGTTAAATTGTCTACCAATAATAAATAATAATAACAATCAATGTTTATCAACAATAAATTCAAAAAATCATAAAATAAAAAAATATATTCATTTCATTATAAATTATGCATTAATTCCCGAAATATAAACTCTCAAAACTCAAAAAAAAAAATAATAATAAAATCAAAAAAAATTTTAAAAAAGAAAATGTGAAGAGCTCAGGAGAACAAGGTTAATCAGATTGTAGTAAATTAAAACACACAAACCAAATCTCTTTCCCGTTTTGTTTACAATGATCTGTTTTAATTAAAATCCTCCTATTCTCATCACAAATAAAAAAAAACCCACCAATCACAAAACATGCCTTTTGGTCGAACTACGTGGACTTTGATCCCCATCGCAGGGTACGTAGGCCCTAGGCTCTCATCCTAGGTCAAGTCCGTCCTTTGTAAATATCCATCTATTTGCATGCATCCTCGCTTATTTGTCTTCTATGTCTAACGTGCATCCATGTCAATAAAAGGGTAATTGAGATTAATTAAAGGCCATATTCTATTTCAACTGACTAGTTTAAGGTAACCGTCCTTAGAGGCGGGTGTTGTGGGGTGCCTAACACCTTCCCCACACTCAAATAGACTCCCGAACCCATCTCTGACCTCGCAGACCATTTCGCCTTCCTTTTTCTTTTTATTTAAATTGGTTTTCCAAAGTTTTCCATTAAAAATTTTGGTGGCGACTCCAAATAAAATCGATTTTCAAAATTCTGTTTTTGGGAACCGGTTTTAAACCATATTTTTCAATCCCGCCGAAAGGTCGGTTACGACAGTTTGGCGACTCCACTGGGGAATATGTTCGAGAGTCAAGCCTATTTAATTAGTTAGTTGAAATAATATGGCTTCTTGTTATCTTGATTACCCTTGCTGTATTTTGTTTAGTTTAATGATTTATTCTTTTTTGGTGTTTCTTGGTCATTTATCTCTTGTGGTCATATGATATGCCTCTATGTTTTTAAGTATTTGCTATTTATTTTCCTATTTGTATAGGTGTATTTCTTCCTTTTCAATCATACAACATGCTTAATGCTCTTCATTTGCCGTGCAGTTTTGTTAGTTTATTTGCAACACACATGCTAGGATAGATAACATGCGGAATAAAACCCTAGGGTAGATGACCCTTATTGTAAGTTCTTGGATTCTTCTGTAGTTTGTCTGTTTGACAGGTGAAGATTGGGTAAACTATTGGTTCAGAGGTTTATATGTTCCCTCGCACCTGAAGCGATGACACTCTACCTCACACACTTTTGGGCTCTATACCCGGGTCCTCGATTACCCTAGGTTAGTAGGGGTTTTTAACGGTTTTCCTGTGAGGCTTATCGCTTCCGGAGACTACTGTGAAGACCTCGCTCAGGTTGTGTCTCGCTATATGGATTTGATTGGAGTGGGATTCTATCCTCTTTTAAGTCTAATTCATGTCGCGAGATCCTCACTCTCTTGAGTGGGGGCAATCTGAGGGCCAATAACGCTGTAAGATGCTAGATCTACCCCTAAACCATGCACCTTAATGGACTACCTTGATAGATAACCTTCTTAGAACCTATCGTCTTTAGGGTAACATCTCCCCACTTAGGGTTGACTTGAGTTGGGACACCAAAGGAGCATATTTCACTCTCATCTCACATGTTGTCACAGCATTCATGGCATGTTTACATTTTTTTTTCTAAAAATTTTACGTGGCTGTAATTGTCACAACATCGCCATTTGACGCATTATTAACTAAACAAAATGAACTAAAATTGAAGGCTTTTTCAATATGGGAAGTTGGCCCGATGTTGTAGCAATGGGGTTGTGAACCATTAAAAATTGATGATATTTTAGGAAGATAGGGTATTAGTGGGTCATTTAGTTCACTTATTTTAAGCCTAGCCCATGTGAGGGCCTCCTTCTCCTCCTTGGGTTGAGAGCTAAACCTATTATTCCCAGTGAACCAATAAGGCTCTTGGTGAGTAATAGGGAACGATATGCAAAATATCCAATTACTACTTGTAAAAGTTTCCAAATTCTAAATGATCAAATTCTTGCACTATTCTCGACACAATTGCCTTAAGAGTACTTGGTGAAAGAGGAAACTATTAAGAACATTTTAACCTACTTTTCAACAATTATGTCCACGAAAGGGATTAGTTAATTGATGCATGCATTACTTGGTTGGAAATAAATAAATTGCTATTACTCGTGTAGATACTTCTTTCTCTCGAAGTAGTGGCTGCTACCTTCCCTCTGTGTGACAAGTGAGTTTCCTGAAGGGGAGGGAGTTCTTTTAAGAATTATGGTCAAGCCTAATGATGTAATAATCATATTCATGGCCCTCAAATCTAAACAATGATTATTATGCCCTCAAATGGATGTTGGGTCATGGTGAAAACTTTGAAATAGCCTTTAATCATGAGCGAAAATGCATATTCTTGCGACTTGACCGTCAAAAGAAGTCTCTTAAAGAACATATACTGAATGTTCTTCCACGCCAAGATGTTAATATCAAAGGAATGTCAATAACATCTAAGCTAAAATAATCATGCCTATATCCGATGCATTAGCAAAATTTATTAATCCTTTGATTGAGACTTTAGGCATCAATCATGTAAGAATTCATCCCCTACCGAATTGATCGCCCAATACATATCCCCTGTGGATCAATAAGCTCCCTGAGGGATATGTAGAAACACATGCCTCCTATGGATCAACAAAATCATTGTGCAATGATTAAACATATAAATCACTGACCCTTACAAAGAGTAATAACACTAGGGGCAGTGTTCAGCATCCTAACCATGATTTGACATAGGCGACCTTTTTTTTAGATCATGAAATTTAGCTATTGAGTTAGACATTATTTTAACATGGATTATAAAAAATGAACCCAGGTTTGAATACCGTCTAAAAAACTAGCTAATAATCGTCTATCTCCCTTTGAGGTAATAGACTCTTAGAAAGAGTGGGAGATTTCCTTTTGGCACACTTCATACCAAGATCAACACAATTTGATCATCATGAAAGGAAACCAAAGTAACCAATGGTGAAAGGACTGGTGATATGACCTTTCCAAGTAAGTTACTAGGTCGGTAGGTTCATTTCGATTAAATTCTTCACTATGTTAGTTGTGTAAGGACCCAAGTCCTTCATAAACTACTTATCACTTCCCTTTTCCCAGTGAGGCAGTAAGCATCCTGAGGAATGAAAGTTTTTTTTTTTTTAAAAAAAACCTTTTGGTGTTGAAAAACGCATCACAGCCTTAATATCATCGATTTGCTAAATCATTCTTTTGAAATAAAATAAAATTGCACTCATACATGCTCATGATGCTTTGTATAGAAAATATAGGAATTTGGAAAAAGGGGATCTCTTTTGGTCACCTGCAATGGAAATTTTAGCTTGAGTTATGACCAAGCTACCAGTGATGATATGAAATTCCATATGATCAATCTCTAACTTCTCAGGCCACTTCATATTTTGGCTAATTAATTCCCGCCCACCATCACACCCCACTAAGTTTTAGGATCTAAAATCCTTCCAAAAGCCACCAGCACCTCCAGATCTGTCTCAAGTTATCATGAGCTTGTCATTATCAAAGCCAAAGGTCACTTTGATTGCCTTCCGCCTAAATTCCCACATGACTGACTTTAACAATGGTAGGACCCTTCCTCCAACCGTATCCAGTTTCCAATAGCATGGACCAAATTATAATTGCAAACCCTACCTTAGTACGTGGGCTTCATGGAAGCAATGCATCGTCATCTTAAGCAAATTGACGAATGGTATGGAAAGTTGGAAAACCTCCATGCCTAGTTCCTTGTTTGACCAAAGGAATGTTCAAGATAACAGCAATGTCATTTCATATGATTTCTTCATCCGATGATGCTTGTTTGGTCAATACTATTTTGTATAGCCGAAGTACCAGCTAATTGCATCATTAGGCCATATGGTATTTAACAATAACAATGCCACAACCATGTGTTTTGGGTAGACCCTTTCATTTCTTCAAAGTTGTTGGAGCCCCATCTTCTTATTACACTCTTCCATTTTTAATGATCAGGAACCATAAAAGCCAAAAGCCAACCGATTCCTTTGAAATTTTCAATTGATAAGGAAAATGGTGAAATTTGAAGGCAATGTAATCTCAAAGCCTCAGTTCCTTTCAAAAAAAAAAAATCAATAAAGGCAGTGTATATTCCATGAACAGGCCATACCAAGGATACGAGGCATTCTTTGTCTCTTCGATTGTGGAGAAGCTACCCCTAGCCACCCCAATTGAGCTTGAGTAGGGAAGTTTTTTCTCACCTTTAATAAAGGACCCTTTGAGTTAGGTTGTCTCTAGGAGGTTTTTGTACTGAGATTCACATATCTAGAGAGGACCAATTTCCTTTCCTCACCTGAACACTACTTAATCGCTGCCACTGGCGTTTGAACCTTCAACATTCTTCAAATCCCCAACCCGAATTCTACCCGGGAAGTGGTGAGAATCCAATACATGAAACCACCATGGGTCATTAAAAAGGCTTCTTTTGAAGGAGAATAAAGAGCAAAGTGACCAAAAGTCAACAATAGGGACAATAAAGAAAAAGGAAAAAGGGTGAGATCTTCAAAAAGGGAGCTCTTGTTTACGGAAAGGAAAAGAGATCGCAAAAAAAAAAAAAGCCGATTCACCATTTGGAAAAAATGAAGTACGACCTTCAAAGAGGACTTCCCCATAATCATAAGGAGCCAATGAAGCTCACTAAGACTACATGGTTGTCAAAGTAAAATTCTCATCGCGACCCTACACCGACATTTGGGCCATTACATCCTTTTTCTTAAGCCTTAATTATCACCCACTAAATCCCGTCACAACCCTATAATATCCTCTTTGGTTAGAGTGAATCTCGGGTATAAAAATCATGGTAGAAGGGGAAACTAGAAAATCCATGGTGAAAGTGGGGGGTAAAGGACTTTAAGCCTAATACCATCTTTAAAACCCAACTCCCATGATCACCTTTCAACCTGGGTAAGGGATTTTGAGCCTACTATCCTTCCTAAAACCCAACTCCCATGACCACCCTTCAACCTGGGTGAGGGATTTCAAGCCTAATGCCATTCTTAAAACCCAACTCCCATGATCACCTTTCAACCTGGGTAAGGGATTTTGAGCCTACTATCCTTCCTAAAACCCAACTCCCATGACCACCTTTTAACCTGGGTAGGGGATTTTGAGCCTAATATCATTCCTAAAACCCAACTCCCATGACCACCTTTTAACCTGGGTAAGGGATTTTGAGCCTAATATCATTCTTAAAACCCGACTACCATGGCCACCTTTTGACCCTTGAAAGTCCTTGTTGAGGTATCGCTTGCTTGGAATATATTGGGGCAAAAAGAAAGTCAAATTAAAAAAAATTCAAAAAATCAATCAATAAAAAGGAACTGAGGTAATTGTCCAAATTCAAAATAGAACATTTTCTCATCAATGAAAAGTTTCCAAATCGAATGCTACATGCATTAAACTAAGGTATCTTAATAACGTATCCATTTCCACTGCTTGCCTCGATTCACCCAGCTAATTCCTGTGCTTTATCATTTCCCATAATCGCATCAAATTGGGGCAATCTGTTTCTTACCAAATCTGTCATATTGTATTCGAATTGTGCCAATCATACTGCTAGCTTGGAACTAGGACTTCTCCTGGTTCCACACACCCTTTCCTTTCGCATCACTTTGCCACCAATCATCAAGTCTGTTTGCACATTCTATCTGATGTCCCCTCAAAGTGGGGGCAATTTGCCTATTTCAAGGATGTGTAGCCTCGCATTCCTTAACATACGATTGTATTGGGATTGCCAACTCGAATTATGGCACATTTGTGCTTTGACTTTTCAATCAAACTGGGGCAATTTGTTGTTTGCCTAATTCATCACAGTGCATTCAGACTATGTTAATCATACCACTGGCTCAAAACTAGGACTTCTCCTGGTTCCATACACCCTTTCCTTTGGCACCACTTTACCACAAATCATTAAGTCCGTTTGCACATTCTCTTTGATGTCCCTTCTAAATGGGGCAATTTGCCTCTTTCAAGGACATGTAGCCCTGCACCCCTTAACGCATGATTGTATTGAGATTGTTAAGTCGAATCATGGCATGTCTTTGTGTTGACTTTGAAAACAATGCCAGCAGAAGTATTCATATGGAATGACATTAGAATCACGGTCAAGGCAATCCAAATGGAACATGGTACTTTGGTCAAATTTGAAACTTCAAGTTTGGTGTGTTTCCATTTAAACCCTACCACGCTGAGATTTGCTTAAAGTATGAGATGTCCATGCTATCAAGCAAGACCTGGAATCTTTGGGTTAGGGCAAATAAGGGATAGGCCAAAGGAATTCTCCTATATGTAAGTGACCAAGAGAGTCTAACCATTTACAAATTTTAAAGGCATATGAGCATCATGCATTTGTATTGCTTTCCCGTATTCTCAAAATATGCTTTAAAAAAAAAAAAAAAAAGAGTAGACACTCTTCTTCCCCCAAATGACTTTAATCTGTCATAAAAGGGACAACTTTTTACCTGGCATGCACACTGCATTTTACAAATAAAATCATGTATCAATAAAAAGAAATCGCGTTTTACATCATGCATTCAGCATGTGTACTTACATTGCACTCCATTATTTCATATCTCATGCATATAGAATCCAAAATTTCCAGAATTTTCATAAATTGAGCATATACGTCATGCATCCCACATATGTACATACCCCATGCATAAAAAAATCAAAAATTTTCAAACAAGAAAAATCAAGCATTTGCATCATACATTTTATGAGAGGGCATGCATCACCTTGCATAGTCACCAAAACATGTACTGTGCGGAGTCACATTCCTGTGCAGCACAAACCCCATTTAAAGTCCTGCATCAAGTCCAGGCAATTTACATTTCTGCAAAAGTCCTGCATCGCGTCCAGGCAATTTACATTTCTGCAAAAGTCCTGCATCGCGTCCAAGCAATCTACATTTCCGCAAAAGTCCTGCATCGCGTCCAGGCAATCTACATTTCTGCAAAAGTCCTGCATCAAGTCCAGGCAATTTACATTTCTGCAAAAGTCCTGCATCGCGTCCAGGCAATCTACATTTCTGCAAAAGTCCTGCATCAAGTCCAGGCAATTTACATTTCTGCAAAAGTCCTGCATCGCGTCCAGGCAATTTACATTTCTGCAAAAGTCCTGCATCAAGTCCAGGCAATTTACATTTCCGCAAAAGTCCTGCATCGCGTCCAGGCAATCTACATTTCTGCAAAAGTCCTGCATCAAGTCCAGGCAATTTACATTCCTGCAAAAGTCCCTGCATCGCGTCCAGGGCAATTTACATTCCTGCAAAAATCCTGCATCAAGTCCAGGCAATTTACATTTCTGCAAAAGTCCTGCATCGCGTCCAGGCAATTTATATTTCTGCAAAAGTCCTGCATCAAGTCCAGGCAATTTACATTTCTGCAAAAGTCCTGCATCAAGTCCAGGCAATTTACATTTCTGCAAAAGTCCTGCATCAAGTCCAGGCAATTTATGTTTCTGCTAAAGTCCTGCATCGTGTCCAGGCCATTTACATTTCTGTCTAAAGTCCTGCATCGTGTCCAGGCCATTTACATTTCTGTCCAAATCCTGCATCGTGTCCAGGCAGTTTACATTTATGTCGAAAGCCGGGCATTTTGTTCAGGATGTTCACCATCCCACCTAAGCCCGAATTTACTCCTGTCTCCCCCTGTCTTCCCTCGAGGAGGAAGGTGGTGTGTTCATGTCTTTGCTTGCTCTTAAGATTAGGTCATTTCTTCACTATTCACTTCCCTAACTTAAGAGACAAGCAAAGAGAGGCAACTGTGAACACCCCACCCAAATTAACAATAATAATAACAAATAAAAAAAAAAATTCAAAAAATATAAAATAATAAAGTAATAATAACAATTAATCAAAACAAAATAACAAAAGGCAAAAAAATAGAAGTAATATGGAAAAAACCAAATATAAGAACCAAAAATGATAAAAAGGAAAATTCAAGATGTATGGCAATCATCTTGCAAAAAAATAAAATGAACAAAGCCACATACTTGAATTGGAATTGCACACTCCCACATGCTCATTTGCTCTCCTATGATCATTTGCTCTCACCACATGACATACATCACTCTCACACACTCACACTTCCCTCCACGGACATATCACTCTCACATGCTCATTTGCCCTCACACACATGACACACATCATTCTCACACACTCACACTTCCCTCCACGGACACATCACTCTCACACACTCACACTCACACTCCCACATGCTCATTTGCTCTCCTATGATCATTTGCTCTCACCACATGACATACATCACTCTCACACACTCACACTCACACTCTCACACACTCTCATCCACGGTCACACACTCACCACATGCATGCACCATGCACACACATGCACAAGGGGACAAAGGGGGACAAAAAAGCAAATGGGAGTGGTTCTGCAACATGGCAGAAGGTGGGGTGGCTGGAGCAGTGAGAGAGGAGTGTGGCGTGGCTGGAGGTGGCAGCAAAAAGTGGAGACCATGTGCAGCAAAGTCGTGGCTGGAAGTGGCAGAAAAAGCTATGGAAAAAGGGAGCAAGAGGGCAGAAAATGAGAGGGACGTTGGAGCATAAAGAGAGGCAGCAAGCAGAGAAAAGGAGGAGGCAGCTCGTGGAGAGAAGAGAAAAACCGAGAAGAAACGCTGGGAGTGGCAGCAAGCCGAGAAGAGAACGCTGGGAGTGGGAGCAAGCCGAGAGGAAGGAGAAAAACGCTGGGAGAAAGAGCAACGCCAGACCGAGAAGACGAAGACCAAACCGAGAGAGGGAACTGAGCTGAAGACGAACCAGAAACGAGGCAACAAACTGAGATCCAAACTGCAGAAAACCGGTGCAGAAAACTGGTGCAGAAAACGTGCAGAAAATCGTGCAGAAACGTCCCAAATCATGGAGTGAAAAGGAGCTGAACAAAGCTGTCCAATGTGCAGAAAAATGGTGGAAGTAACGTCCAAAATTCTGGAGTGAATAGGTGCTGAAGTTCAGACCATCCAAGGGGCAGAAAATGGAGAGTTTGGATGCCAAAATGATGTGCATAAACAAGGAAGTCTGAATCCAAAACAAAGTGGCAGCAAAGGGGAGTGATAGAAGCTGAACCATGGATGAAAAAACTCTGTTTTAAGCTCACAAAACAGAGGTGAACAGAGGAGAGCTTAGAAAGCACAAGGAAGAAGAGGAAATGTGGAGAAGAAGAGAAGCTCTCAGCCTCCATCTTCCAGCCAAGAAGTAGGGACACCTTCTGCAGAATTTCCAGCGCTAAAGCCAACCAGAAAATTCCAACGAAACTGTCCAACGAGTTGTCCGCCATTTCTGCACTTCCAGCCGAGACTTGCCACTTTAGGGGGCTGTTAGAGGTTCATCTTCCATTAGTGAGTGAAGAGGAGAAGGTCCTTGGTCATTAGAGCACAAAGGAGGAGCTGGAAAACCAGGTATGGCTGCACGTTCTTCACTGGACGAAATTCTGCTGCACGTCGTTACTGTTCACCCGATTTCCTTCAATGCAATTGCATGCACGTGCACTGTTCACGCACTCTAACCTGCCATGCTACTGTTCACGTGTTTAATTTAGTGTATTTTGGTTCATTATAATTGTTTAGTCATTAGCTTTGATTAAGTATGGCCATTATGTATAAAATTAGCATGTGGGAATTTTGTTGCTCTTGATTGTTAGGATTATGTGAGTTTTTTTTTTCATCTCCTTAAGTCTTTGTAATTAATCAAATAATTGGAAGACAATGAATACTAATGAAATATTAATGAAAGAATGTTGAAAAATAATTGAATGATAGTTAATGAATATTGTCATGACGAATAAAAATTATCGTGTGAGAATTTTGTTCTCCTCGATTACCGGGGATTATGTGAGATATCAATCTCCTTAAATCCCTACAATGAATTGGATAATTAAAAAAGTAACAATGGTACAAATGAAATATTAATGGGGAATGATGGAAAATAGATCAATGATAATTAAAGATTGAATTTGGATTAGAAAGAATGTTGAAAAATAATTGAATGATAATTAATATTGTCATGACGAATAAAAATTATCGTGTGAGAATTTTGTTCTCCTCGATATCGGGGATTATGTGAGATATTAATCTCCTTAAATCCCTACAATGAATTGGATAACTAATGAATATTGTCATGACGAATAAAAATTATCGTGTGAGAATTTTGTTCTCTTCGATTACCGAGGGTTATGTGAGATATTAATCTCCTTAAATCCTCATAATTAGTTGAATAATGGAAAAGCGACAATTAATATTAATGAAATATTAATTAATAAATAATAAAAAATTATAATTAAATATTCATTCAAATTAACTATTTCCCATTATTTGCGAAATTATCGTGTGAGAATTTTGTTCTCCTCGATATCGGGGATTATGTGAGATATTAATCTCCTTAAATCCCTACAATGAATTGGATAACTAATGAATATTGTCACGACGAATAAAAATTATCGTGTGAGAATTTTGTTCTCCTCGATTACCGAGGGTTATGTGAGATATTAATCTCCTTAAATCCTCATAATTAGTTGAATAATGGAAAAGCGACAATTAATATTAATGAAATATTAATTAATAAATAATAAAAATCATAATTAAATATTCATTCAAATTAACTATCTCCCATTATTTGCGAAATTATCGTGTGAGAATACTTGTCTCCTCGACTTCCCGGGCTCGTGTGAGATTTTAATCTCCATAGAACCCGAAAATTAGCGTATATTTGTTCAAAGACAAACAGATAAACCAATAAATAATAGCACTTAAGTTAAATTGTCTACCAATAATAAATAATAATAACAATCAATGTTTATCAACAATAAATTCAAAAAATCATAAAATAAAAAAATATATTCATTTCATTATAAATTATGCATTAATTCCCGAAATATAAACTCTCAAAACTCAAAAAAAAAAATAATAATAAAATCAAAAAAAATTTTAAAAAAGAAAATGTGAAGAGCTCAGGAGAACAAGGTTAATCAGATTGTAGTAAATTAAAACACACAAACCAAATCTCTTTCCCGTTTTGTTTACAATGATCTGTTTTAATTAAAATCCTCCTATTCTCATCACAAATAAAAAAAAACCCACCAATCACAAAACATGCCTTTTGGTCGAACTACGTGGACTTTGATCCCCATCGCAGGGTACGTAGGCCCTAGGCTCTCATCCTAGGTCAAGTCCGTCCTTTGTAAATATCCATCTATTTGCATGCATCCTCGCTTATTTGTCTTCTATGTCTAACGTGCATCCATGTCAATAAAAGGGTAATTGAGATTAATTAAAGGCCATATTCTATTTCAACTGACTAGTTTAAGGTAACCGTCCTTAGAGGCGGGTGTTGTGGGGTGCCTAACACCTTCCCCACACTCAAATAGACTCCCGAACCCATCTCTGACCTCGCAGACCATTTCGCCTTCCTTTTTCTTTTTATTTAAATTGGTTTTCCAAAGTTTTCCATTAAAAATTTTGGTGGCGACTCCAAATAAAATCGATTTTCAAAATTCTGTTTTTGGGAACCGGTTTTAAACCATATTTTTCAATCCCGCCGAAAGGTCGGTTACGACACCTGCTATGAATTTTGAAGAAAAGGACACATTCGCTCTAACTGCCCCTTCTTGAAGAAAAGGTTTGGCAAAACCTCAAATAGAAGAAGAGCACTAGCAACATGGAGTGATGATGTTGAATATGAAGAATAAGAGGAGCTAGAATAAGAAATGACCAACCTATGCTTCATGGCTACATCAGAAAATAAGGTAACCACTGACTCATCTAAAGAAGAATTACAAAATACTTTAAATAAGATGTTTGATGATTTTGAAATATTATTCATTAAATATAGAAGTTTAGAAAAGGAAAAATATATGCTTGAAAAAAACTTTCAAATCCTGAAAATTGAAAGTGAAAAGGCTTTAAATAAAAATAAAGATTTACAAATAAAAGTTTCTACATTAACTAGAGACTTAGCAAACTTTGTCAAAGGAGAAGAAAACTTAAATCTGCTTATAGGAAAACAGAATGCAGCTTTGATAAATCAGGTCTTGCTTATAATAAAAATAATTCTGTTAAACTATCCAAGAATTTCTTTGTAAAATCTTCCATTATCTGTATTCACTGTCAAAGAAGAAGACACACCTATTACAAATGTAAATATCACAAAGACAACATGGTTTGGATCCCTAAAGGCACCTCCAATGCCTATACTAACAAGAAAGGACCCAAGTAAGTTTGGGTACCTATAACAAAGTTAATTTTTCTGTAGATTTGCCTCAAAGGGAAAACTTTCAGAAATCAATGGTTCTTGGATAGTGGCTACTCAAGACACATGATAAGAGACCCTTCCAAATTCACCTCGATATTAATGAAGGATGGAGGATTGGTCACTTTTGGAGATAACAGCAAAGGTAAAATTGTTGGAATAGGTAAGGTACAATTACTCCCTGATTGCTGTATAGAAAATGTGTATCTTATAGAAGAACTCAAACATAGTCTTTTTAGCATTAGTCAATTATGTGACAAAGGCTACAAAGTAATGTTTGAATCACTTTGCTATAAAGTGTTCAATGGTGACAAAGCATTGTTTGTAGGTTAAAGACATGATAACATATATATATTGAACATAGAAGATTTATTTTCAAAGAATGTTACATGTCTCTCATATGTTTGTAATGACTCTTGGGTATGGCATAAAAGATTGGGTCATGATAGCATGCATCTCATCTCAAAACTTTCAAAACTTGACCTTGTTAAAGGTCTTCCAAAATTAAATTTTGAAAAGGGTAATATATGTGATGTATGTCAACGTGACAAACAAACTAAATCGTCTTTCAAACCTAAGGATTATGTATCTACTTCTAAACCACTTCAATTATTACACATGGACTTATTTGGACCCACTCAAACTAAAAGCTTTGGTGTAAAAAGTTATGCTTTTATCATCTTTGATGATTACTCAAGATACACTTGGGTATACTTTCTAAGTCATAAGGATGAAACATTCAAATTCTTTGAAATATTTTGTAAGCAAGTTCAAAAGGAACAAGGGTACTTGATATCAAGTATTAGGAGTGATCATGATGGTGAATTTGAAAATAAATTCTTTGAAAATTTTTGCAATAAGTATGGTTTCAACCATAAATACTCCTCTTCTAGAACTCCATAACAAAATGGTGTGGTAGAAAGGAAGAATAGAACATTACAAGATATGGCTAAAACAATGCTTATTGACAATTATCTTCCCAAATACTTTTGGGCTAAAGCTATAACTACTGCTTGTTATATTTTGAACCATTGCTTAATAAGGCCTATTCTCTTAAAAACACCTTATGAACTTTAGAAAAGAAGAAAACCCAATATTAGTTATTTTCATGCTTTTGGTTGTAAATGCTTTATTCACAACAATGGCAAAAACAATTTGGGGAAGTTTGATGCACGCAGTGACGAGGGTATATTTCTAGGATATTCAACCTCTAGCAAATCATATAGAGTCTACAATAAATGTACATTAGTAGTAGAGGAATCCATGCATGTAGTTTTTAATGACTCTAACTCAAATTCTAAGAAATGTGTAGTCACAAATGATGATGAAGAACTTATGCCTGCTTCTATTTAACACTCAAATGAGAACATTCAAGAAAATGTGTTTGACTCAACCAAAAATTAGAAAATTCAACCTGATCAAGATTTCAGTCAATTGGAAAATGAACGCAGTCGATTGAACATTAATCGAATTGCTTCTGAGAATTAAGATTTCAGTCAACTGGAAAGGAACATAGTCAACAAGAAAAATCTAGAATAGAATAGAGACTTCCAAGAGAATGGAAACTCTCACCCTTTTATCCCATGCAATTCATTCTTAGAAATCTAGAAGAAAGGCTAAGAACCGGATCATCATTCAAGCAAAACAACAACTTGGTTCTTCTTTCCCAAATAGAGCCTAAGACAGTAGATAAAGCATTAAATGATGAAGGATGGATTCTAGCCATGCAAGAGGAGCTGAATTAGTTTAAACGAAATGAGGTATGGACTCTTATTGAGAAACCAAAGGATGCCTCTATAATAGGAACAAAATGGGTATTTAGAAATAAGTTGGATGAGCAAGGAAAGGTAATAAGAAACAAAGCTTGTTTAGTTGCCCAAGGATACACCCAATATGAAGGTATTGACATGTCGTAACTGACCTTTTGGCAGAATAAAATAAAAGTGTTTAAATTGATTCCCAAAAACGAGTCTTGAAAATCAATTTATTTGGAGTCGCCACCAAAATTTTTAACGGAAAACTTTGGAAAACCAATTTAAAACAAAAAGAAAAGGCAAGATGGTCTGCGAAAACAAAGATGAGTTCGAGAGTCTGTTTGAGTGTGGGGAAGGTGTTAGGCACCCCACAACACCCATCCATAAGGACGGTTACCTTAAACCAGTCAGCTGAAATAGAATATGACTTTTAAATTTACCTCAATTACCCTTTTATCGACATGCAAGCCTGTTAACAGAGGAGACAAAACAACAAGAATGAAGGCAAACAGATGGATATTTACAAAGGGCAGACTTGACCTAGGATAAGAGCCTAGGGCCAACGTACCCTACGATAGGAATCAAAGTCCACGTCGTTCGACCCAAAAGGCGTGTCTGTTGGTTGGTGATTTATAATTTTGTGATGAGAACAGGAGAGTTCAAATTAAATAGATTTTTGTAAACAAAACAGGATTGAAATTTGGATTTGTGTGTTTTAATATACAGCAACCTAAGTAATTTAGCTCTCTTGATCTCTTCATTTTTCAACCTTTTAATTTTTGTTTGTTTTTGGAATTTTAATCTTTATTTTGAAATTTAAATAAAATGATTACGGAATGAGATTTTTAGGATTTTGGGAAGTTTATATTCTACTCTATGTCTTTTGAAATTTGAAATGAAAGGAATATTTTTGAGTTTTTTTTAATTTATTTAATTTTTGGATTTTGGTTTTTTTGTTTCACTTATTTTTTATTTTTTATTTCTTTTTTTAAAATCAGGATTGAACTCAGAACAAAATATAACAGAAAGCCATTTTTGGAATTTTTGAACGTGGCATTCTAATTCGTTAAATTTATAAAACCCTGACTTTATTTATTTTGTAAATAATTCAATTAAAATATTCATTTTTGCATTATTATTTTATTTATTTATCATCATTCTTATTATTTATCTTTCAAACAAGTATGTACTAAATTTCGAGGTCTAAAGAGATTAAAATCTCACACGACCCCAAGTATTTGAGGAGAATTATATTCTCACATGATAATTTCATAAATAATGGGAAATATTTAATTAGAATGAATATTTAATTATGATTTTTTTTCTTTATTATTATTATTATATTATTATTATTATTAGATAAAGGTACATTAATTTTAGGGAACTAAGGAAATTAAAACCTCACATATTCCCATGCAATCGAAGAGAACTGACTCCTCACACAATAGTTTCAAAAATAATGAAAACTATTTAATTAAAGTCAATATTTAATTATTATTATTTTAAAAATAAATGTGCTAATTTTTAAAAGATCTGAGGACATTAAAATCTCACATGATCTCATGCAATCGAGGAGAACCGAATCCTCACATGATAATTTCATAAATAGTGGAAATATTTAATTAAGTCAATATTAAATTATTATTATTTTAAAAATAAATGTGCTAATTTTTAAAATATCTAAGGAGATTAAAATCTCACATGATCTCATGCAATCGAGGAGAACAATGTTCTCACATGATTGTTTCGTAAATAATGGACGATGTTTAAATAGGATGAATATTTAATTATTATTGTTTATCTATTTATCTCAGAAAAGTGTGTATTAATTTTTGAAGCCTAAGAAGCCTAAAAATCTCACACAACCTCTGTTCGTTACTTCAAAAGTGCCTAAGGAGGTCAGTAGCCCCACACGACAACTTTTCCAGCATAATGCCTTATTAGAAAAATTTATCTATTTATCCTTCTATTATTATTATCATTTTTTGTTAAGGTATCTTGATTTTTATTAGTGATATTCTTATTTCTCTTTTCTTATTATATCTTTCATTTTGAAAAATCATCAACTTTATAGTCTAAGGAGACCAAAGTCTCACATAGCTTAAATGTATGAAGAGACTGACCGTCCCACACGGTAACCCATTTTCCCTTTTCTTTCTTTTAATAAATAAAGATAATTTAGAATAGATCATTTTTACATATTAAAGTTATTCATTCATTTGATATGAGTAACTATGCATTAACTTCTAAAGCCTAAGGAGACTAAGATCTCACATGGCAACTCCAAAAATAATAAAATAAAATAAAAACCCAAAGTTAATTTATTTGGTAATTTTGTAGATGAAAATACAACATCACACATATACACGCCCATACACAAAGCTAACTCTGGACCAATTATATATTTAATCTTCCTATTTCAAGAATGGGCCCTACCACAAACTCTAAAAGTAAAGCTTGAAGATTAGAATATATATATATATATGTATCTATAAACTCTTACTGGTTTTACGTTGCACCTAACCCATGAAGCCTATATTTTCCAAACATGTACTTACTCCAAAACAAAAGATTGAGCTAGGATATCATTGAAGTATCAAACCAAAGTGCAATCCAAATCTTATATGGACCCATGAAGATGGTATGTGGACCTTACGAAGGAAAGAAAAAGAATGAATGCCAAGCACTACTTTGAACCGAAACCAAAAAGAGAAAGAAAATTGGTTGCCAAAGCTTTGAAAGAACGAAGAAAAGAAACAAAAATACAACACCCCCTTTTTTAAAGCAACAAAAAAAGAAATGTGGCAACCTTAAAATGATTTTTGATAGAAAAACATGGTTCTCATTATAGCTAGTTCCAACAGGTTTTTTTTTGGCAGCCAATGGGTGATATATTGCAGTGCAGTTACAAAGGCTTTGCAGCAATGTTTTTTATAGAAAAAAAATGATGATTTTGCAGTTGGTTCCGATCGATTTTGGCAGCCAATGAGTGGTATATTGCTATGATATTACAACAGTTTTGCAGCAACATTTTTTGATAGAAAAAAATGATGGTCATGCAGCAAAATGAAGTTGAACAAAAGTAGAAAACAAAGGAAGGCAGTGAAGCTGCAAACCGAGGAGCTTGAACAGCCACTTCCAGCGCTCTTCATGGCCTCTGTTTACCTCTGTTTTAGTGTGTGTGAACAGAAGAATTGGCTCAATAGTGTCACCTTTCTCACAGCATGGGAAAAGAGTTAAAGAGGAGGAGAAAGTGACACTCACAGCAATGAAGACCAGCCAGAGGGGAAAGTGAGGAAAGGAGGAAGTAAAATGGAGGGGAAGACCGAAAACATGAAAATGAGAAAAACAAACCATTGCCATGCATGCACGAAAACCAGCTAACCTGAGGCACCAAAGAAAAGAAGGCTAAGCGATGGTGTGTCTCTTCGGCTGGTGATTTCGTGGTCTTCAGCTCGACTTCCTTCTTTCTCGGTTTGCTCAGTTTGTGGCTTCTCTCGGCTCCTTCTCTTCTTCGTCCCCCATTCTTGGTTCCAGCTCCCTCTTATGTTTTTCTCGGTCCTCCATCTCCCTCCCTCTTCTCAGTTTTCTGGTCCATCCTCCCAGCTCTTTTTGTGACCCCCTCTCTTTTCCAGTCGTGCCCTCCTTTCTCTTTTTCTTCTTTCTCTCCTCTTTTTTGCTTTTCCTCTGAACAACAAGTTGCCCTTTCTCCAGATGTGGTGCTGCTCTTGTCCTTGTTGTTGGAACAGCCACCTCTGCCTTCATGAACGTGCAGAAGGCTTTTATGCTCTTTGGAAATCTCCCCCAACAGCAGTGGTTTTTCCCCTTTTTGCAGCTTTCACCAGCATAACATGTCTACTCCTTTTACTAGCCTTTTTCCATTTTCTTTTTATTACACTATTATGATTAATATTTTTGAATTTTTAACTTTTAATTTTTTTATGTTTCCTTATATATATATTCTTTTATTTTTTATAGTTTTGCTTTGATTTATTATAATTTTTTTAATTAGCTAATTTTATATATATATATTTTTTTGGGTTTGAGTTTATTTAATTATCACCCATTATTTATTTTTTTAATTCCAAATTGTCCCCCAATTGAAAATGTCATTTGAAGTTCCTATTTGCTTAATTATTAATTAATTAGTGTATCAATTAATTAAATGATTAGACAATTAGGGATGGGGTGTTCACAGACTATAATGAAACTTATGCTCTTGTTGCTATATTAGAATTTATTATAATGCTACTTGTTTATACTTCTCACATGAATTTTAAATTATACCAAATGGATGTCAATACAACATTTTTGAATGGTTTGATAAATGAGAAAGTGTATGTCAAACAACCTCCTGGGTTTGAGAATATAGAATTGCCTAACCATGTGTATAAACTCTCAAAAGCTCTTTATGGCTTAAAGCAAGCTCCTAGAGCATGGTATGAGAGGTTAAGCAATTTTCTTATATCAAATGATTTTAAGAGAGGAAATTTTGACACTACCTTGTTCATTAGAAAAACTAACAAAGAATCTGTACATGTTCAAGTATATGTTGATGATATTGTTTTTGGAAGTATTAATGATGATTTGTGCAAGGAATTTTCCAAGCTCATGCAAAGTGAATTTGAAAAGAGCATGATGGGTGAGATGACTTTCTTCTTTGGTCTTTAAATAAAGGAAACTTTATCAGTCAAACAAAGTATACAAAGGAATTACTTCACAGATTCGGTTTTGAAAATGCAAAGCCTATGAGAACACCCATGAACCCTTCTACCCACTTAGAAAAGGATGAGAATGATAACAATTTTAATCAAAAGGTATATAGAGTTGGATATGTAGATTTTGACTTTGTAGGACATAAATTGGATAGAAAGTGCACTAGTGGAACTTGTCAAATGCTTGGCAAGGCCCTAGTTTCTTGGTTAAGCAAGAAGCAAACCTTAGTGGCATTATCCACCATTGAAGCAGAATATATGGCACTTGGAAATTACTGCACTTAACTTCTATGGATGAAGCAATAACTTGAAGACTATTCTCTATGTCTATCATAAATTCCAATCTACTGTGACAACACAAGTGCCATATGTCTAACCAAGAACCCAGTTCATCATGCAAGAATAAAACACATCGAGGTTCTCCATCACTTTATCTGAGATCATGTTCAACAAGGAACCAATCAGGTAAATTATATTAAAACCGAATATCAGCTGGCTAACATCTTCATTAAGCCTCTTCATGAAGACAGGTTCAAATTTCTGCACTCTGAATGTGGAATAACTAAGTCATGTGAAAAATAAATTTTTCTAGAAATTTTTAGTCAACTGTAAACTTTTCAGTTAACTAAATTTTTACTTTCTTAGTCAACTAAAAATTTTTTAGTTAACTAAAATTTTACAAAAAAGTCAATTGAAATATTTTCAAGTAACTTAAATTTAGAAATTTCAGTTAACTATGAATTTTTTAGTTAACTACATTAATTTCAGTTGACTATATTATTTTGAGTTAAATGATTTTTTTCTGAGGCCAAAGTTGTCAATATGAAAAAGAGAGATCCAAAATGGTGTGTTTTGCTTATCACCAATTGCTCATGGTCGAACTGTTCACTTTTGAAAAACTTGCCACAATACTTGTCCTTATTAAACCAGAAATTCAAAACCTAGGATGGTCTCCCATATTTACTCTGTCTGAACTAGTATATGAAAAGTTAGTCAGGAAATTTTATATAAACTTGTCTATTATAGGTGATAAGTCCACCCTTGAGTCCTTGGTTGATGGAGTTTGAATAATTATAGATGAGAGTAATATAGCTAAGGTTTTGAACATGCCCTTTAATGTTGAGGATAAATGTTTCTTTAAAAGCAAGTGGCCTAAATCCTTTAACTTCACCTATGAGGAGATCAAGAATGAACTAGTTGAGAGGAGTGAGTTTTTACAGGGGTAGAAACTGAATGGGTTAGCCTTCTTATTTAAGGACAAAGTCCAAGCACACATGATTGGCACATGTGTGCTTTCTAGGACTAGATTACTAGAAGTGCTAAGCAAGAGGGACTTGCTACTATTGTTCTGCCTGCATGCCCAACAGCCTATAAACTTGCACCATTGGATAATTCAATACATGTTGGAAAGTAGTACCCATCTAGATCCCACCTCTAACCTCCCTTATGGCATGCTTCTTACTTGGATATTCAGAGATCAGGGAGTTAATTTAGATCAACACCCTTACAAATAAATTACTGCCACTTATGATGCTTCATCTTTTTAACTAATGAAGTATAAATTTGTGAATGATCAGTGGGTAAGAATAGTTGACATTGACAACCCTTTAGCTTAACCTGTTCCTACTCTTTTAGAGCCTCCTAAGGATTCTGTGCCTCCATCCTCCTCTGCACCACCAACAGAACCATCCTCCTCAGTAGGCAGTTTTCTCCCAAACCCACTTCAAATCCTTAAGACCTTGGTAAATAATCAAACTCAGATGCTCTCTCTCATGGACTCCATGCATATTCAGTTGAGTGAAGTTCAATCCCAACTGTCAATCATTTGTGGCCAATTGAATACTTACAATTAGCACTAGGACATACTAAACACTGATGTCCAAGATGCCAAGGCTGCTCTATAACAAAGAGAATCCCAGCTAACTCAACGTTTTCAAGATCTTCGGGACGCCATCCTTCAATCACATGTGGGTCTTCAATAGATTCTTCAGTCTTCCAGGCATTGTTAACTTTAAGGGATTTCTCTGACTGATTGACATATGGCTCATAATGGCTCTTCTTTTTGCTCACTTTCCTTTTGAGTGATGACAAAAAATGGGAGAATAAACTTCAGTCAACTTAAATTTACTTGCACTTATTTTCAATTAACTGTTTTCTTTTGGGACTCTGTATTACTTTTATGGATTCTGTATTATCTTTATTTCTTTAATAGTTATTTACATTGCTATATTGACCTTAATGGATGATGATTCTGAGATATTATTATTCTTGAATTATTGATGGATGAAAATTAAGTTCAATGAATGTTAATGTAATAAATGATATATCAATACTGGAATTATTATGATATTATCAGTGAATGCTAGCTAACTACTGTGATATTATCTATATGTGCTGGCAGTCATATTTTCTTTTGTATGTAAGGATTCTTAGTTTTAGGGGGAGCTTATACAAGTTTCTCCATTTAGTTTTGTCATCATCAAAAGGGGGAGATTGTTAGCCCAAAATATGAAATGGCCTAAAACCTATATTTGATGGATGTCAAATCAAATGAAGAAAGAAAAGGCCCAGCCTATACCAGAAAAGCAAGTTTGATGTGCAGCTCATCTCAGTCCACAAGTGGAAGACAACTCATCTAAGTACAAAAACTGTTGTGTAGAGAAAAGCATTAGAGTTTCTCTGAACTTCCTCTGCCACACTCTTTCTGCACCTCTTTCTTGCCTCATGGAAGTGCTGATAGCAGAAACCATTAATGACGCCTCAGCAAAACTCAGAATAGTCGCGCCATTAAAGCCGAAAATTGTACTTCATAGCAGTCAAAGAAAGAGTAGCTAAATATTTCTCTCATCATTAATATTGTCGTAACCGACCTTTCACCGGAATAGAATAGAAAAGTTTAAAACCGATTCCCAAAAATGGAATTTTGAAAATCGATTTTATTTGGAGTCGCCACCAAAATTTTTAATGGAAAACTTTGGAAAACCAATTTAAAACAAAACGAAAAAGGAAAGGCGAAATGGTCTGCGAGGTCAGAGATGGGTTCGGGAGTCTATTTGAGTGTAGGGAAGGTGTTAGGCACCCTACAACACCCGCCTGTATGGACAGTTACCTTAAACTAGTTAGTTGAAATAGAATATGGCCTTTAATTAATCACAATTACCCTTTTATTGACATGGATGCACGTTAGACATAGGAGACAAAAAGCGAAAATGCATGCAAACTGATGGATATTTACAAAGGACGGACTTGACCTAGGATGAGAGCCTAGGGCCTACGTACCCTGCGATGGGGATCAAAGTCCACATAGTTCGACCAAAAGACATTTTTGTGATTGGTGGTTTTTTCATTTGTGATGAGAATAGGAGGATTTTAATTAAAACAGATCATTGTAAACAAAACGGGATAGAAATTTGGTTTGTATGTTTTAATTTACTACAATCTGATTAACCTCGTTCTCCTGAGCTCTTCACATTTTCTCTTTCAAAATTGTTTTTGTCGATTTTATTGTTATTATTTTTTTTTAGTTTTGAGAGTTTATATTTCAGGAATTAATGCATAATTTATAATGAAAGGAATATATTTTTTATTTTATGAGTTTTTGAATTTATTGTTGATAAATATTGATTATTATTATTATTATTGATTATTGGTAGACAATTTAATTTAAGTGTTATTATTTATTTGTTTATCTGTTTGTCTTTGAACAAATATATGCTAATTTTCGGGTTCTATGGAGATTAAAATCTCACACGAGCCCGGGAAGTCGAGGAGAGACAAGTATTCTCACACGATCCATTTTGCATAAATATTTAATCAAAGTTAATATTTAATTATTGTCCATTTATTCATTTTTGTATTATTATTAATATTATTGTCATTTCGGAATTAATTATAGGGATTTAAGGAGATTAGAACCTCACATAATCCCACGCAATTGAGGAGAACGATATTCTCACACGATAATTTCACAAACAGCATATTAAAGCAAGCATTTTGATTATGATTATTATTATGATTTAATCCAAATTAATATTTAATTATCATTCATTTATTTTCCACCATTCACCCATTAATACTTCATTAATATTACTGTTACTTTTCAATTATTCAATTCATTGTAGGGATTTATGGAGATTAATATCTCACATGATTCTCGGTAATTAAGGAGAACAAAATTCTCACACGATAATTTTATCCACCATGACAATATTAATTATCATTCAATTATTTTCACCATTCCTTCATTAATATTTTATTAATATATATTGTCATTCCTTTATTTTTATTTTTTTACCATTTATTCATTAATATTAACATTATTATCACTTTTCAATTACTCAACTAGTTGTAAGGATTTAAGGAGATTAACATCTCACATAACCGCCGGTAATCGAGGAGAACAAAATTCTCACATGATAATTTTATCCATCATGACAATATTTATTAATTATCATTCAATTATTTTTCACCATTCCTTCATTAATATTTCATTAATATTAATTGTCTTCCAATTATTTAATTAGTTGCAAGGATTTAAGGAGATTAAGAAAAACTCACATAATCCCTGGCAACCAAGAACAACAAAATTCTCAAATGCTAATTTTATACGTAATAGCCATAATTAATCAAAGTTAATGTTCAAACAATTATAATAAACAAAACTAAACAAATTTAAGCACGTGAACAGTAGCATTTCATATTAGAATGCGTGAACAGTGCACATGCATGAGATTGTCTCGAAGGAAATCGAGTGAACAGTAACGGCATGTAGAATTCTCGGCCAAGACAGAACGTGCAGCCATACCTGTGTGTTTTCAGCTCCTCCTTTGTGCTCCAATGAAGAATGACCTTTTCCTCCTCACTCACCTATGGTAGACGGACCTCCAACAACCCCCCAAAGTGGCTGGTCTTGGCTGGAAGTGCAGAAATGGCGGACAGCTCATTGGACAGCTTCGTTGGAGTTTTCTGGTTGGCTTTAGCGCTGGAAACTCTGCAGAAAGTGTCTCTACTTCTCGACTGGAAGGTGGAGGCTGAAAGCTCCTCTTCTTTTCCACACTTCTTCTTCTTCCTTGTGCTCCCTAAGTTCTCCTTTGTTTACCTCTTTTTTTTTTAGCTCAAAACAGAGTTTTTTCCTCTCCATGGTTTAGCTTCTATCCCTCCCTTTGCTGCCACTTTGTTTTGCATTCAGACTTCCTTGTTTCTGCACATCATTTTGGCATCCAACTCTCCATTTTTCTGCTCCTTGGATAGTCTAAACTTCAGCTCCTTTTCACTCCACAATTTGGGACGTTGCTCCATGGTTTTTCTGCACGTTGGACAGCTTCGTTCAGCTCTCGGTTTCGCTCTGTTTCTGGTTTGTTTTCTCTGCTATTTTTTCCTCACGTGGCTGCCTTGCTTCCTTGCTTCGTTCAGCTTTGTTTCTCCCTCACGTTGCTGATTCCATTTTCTTCTTTTGTTCAGCGTTGTTTCCTCTCGGTTTGTTGCTGGTTTCGTTGCTCTCCCTTTCTTCTTCAGCTCCTCTTCCCTTCTCGGTCACGTGGCTCTCCCTTTCAGCATGGTTTCTGCCTTCTTTTTCCTTCCTCTCTTCTCTTCTCCAGCTCTTTTTCTTCTCAGCCGAGGCCTCCTTTCTCTCCAGCATTTTTTCTTCTCAGCCGAGGCCTCCTTTCTCTCCAGCGTTTTTCTCCTCCCTCTCTCGGTTTGCTTGCTCTTTTTTATACTCCAATGCCACCTCCCTTTTTCTGCCATGTTGCTCCCTTTTTCCCTTGCTTTTTCTGCAACTTCCAGCCACCACTTTGCTGCACACGGTCCCCTCCTTTTCCTGCCATCTCCAGCCACGCCACACTCTTCTTTCACTGCACCGGCCACCCCACTTTCTGCCTCCTCTACAAAACCACTCCCACTTGCTTTTTTGTCCCCTTGTCCTCTTGTGCATGTGTGTGCATGAGTGCATGCATGTGGTGAGTGTGTGTGTCCGTGGGTGAGAGTGTGTGAGAGTGTGAGTGTGAGTGTGTGAGAGTGAGGTGTTCGTGAGTGAGAATGTGAGTGTGTGAGAGTGATGTGTGTCATGTGGTGAGAGCAAATGATCATATGGGAGCAAATGAGCATGTGGGAGTGTGAGTGTAAGTGTATGAGAGTGATGTGTCTGTGAATGGGAGTGAGTGTGTGAGAGTGATGTGTGTCATGTGTGTGAGGGCAAATGAGCATGTGAGGAGCAAGTGAGCATGTGAGAGTGATGTGTGCCATGTGTGTGAGGGCAAGTGAGCATGTGGGAGCAAGTGAGCATGTGAGATTGTGAGTGTGAGCAAGTGAGAGTGTCTTGCAATTCCATTTCAAGTATGTGGCTTTGTTCATTTTATTTCTTTGCAAGATGATTGCCATACATCTTGAATTTTCTTTTTATTATTTTTGGTTCTTATGTTTGGTTTTTTTCCATATTGCTTTTATTTTGTTTGCCTTTTGCAATTTTGTTTTGATTAATTGTTATTATTATTTTATTATTTTATATTTTTTTGAATTCTTTTCGAATTCTATTTATTATTATTATTGTGATTATTATTATTGTTAATTTGGGTGGGGTGTTCACACTATTCATGTTGCATGATCGTGTTTCTTTCACTTGCATTGCCTTCTATTATGCTCTTTGCTTCCATTATTCTATTAACTTCCTTCTTTCACTTTTCTTCTCTGTTGGCTTAATTTTGATTTTTCTCGGTCTCAACGCTTCATTCTTAGCTTTTGGTTCATCTTTTATCTTCTGCCTTGAGGACAGGGTCTCTTCTTCATCTCTCCATCTCTTTCTGTTGCTTCTCTTTAATGTTGGCCTCTCTCGGGTTCCTCTTCACTCCTTGGTTTCTTGTTCTTAGACTTTCACCATCACTAGCATGTTCAATGTCCCTGTTTGTGGCTAGAAGATAGAGATCTCTCAGGCTCCCCTCAAGCTCTTCCTCTCCTTTTTATTCCTTCTTTTTCTTCGCAGCCCCTCTCTTTGAGCTCCACTTTTAGTTTATGCCTCTCTGTCACTTTCTCTTTTTTGTTCTCTTTGTCTTCTCTCTTGGTCACCTTCTTATCCGCCTTCTACCCCTCATTTTTTGGACATGAAAACAGAAGTCTTAAGGGTGTGTTCTTCTCATTCAAACTTTTAGCTTTCTCTCCTCTCTAAAAGCTCTCTAGTTTCAAGCTCTTCTTTCACCCCAACTCGAGCTTCTTTTCTAGTACCAAGCTGCAACCTCTCCTTTTTCTTACTATCTTTCTCTCTTCAGACTCGTTTCTATGCAAGAAAATTGACAATAGAGTCTTTAAAAGTTTTTCAAAAGTGGGTTGTTGAAGGAGATATTCCCTTGAACCCCTGGTAACCTTTCTGCCTCCCCTTTTAAACATCTTGATGAGTCCTTTGTCGTAACTGACCTGTTTACGTGCCACCCTCCTACTTTGCCTCAAATTTCCTTAGTTATTCCTTTTTTCCCTCCAGGTAAGGAGCCTTGTTTGTGTCTTTAAAAATAGAGTTATGTTCTCTCCCCCTTGTCTGTTTTTCCTCTTCCTTTTTATCTACTCTCTTACTTTCCTTCTCGTTCTAGTGCTCTCTTGGTCTCTCTCTACCTTTCCTCACTACCTAAGCTTCCTCATTCACCCCTCCTTCTCAATACCTGCTTTGAGCTTCACCTCGAGTAGAGGTTTAGTGAGTCAACTCTGGCACCCTCAGAAGTTTCCTCTCTTACCCTTCGCTTTTGGTCAAGGAAGTAAGCTCATTTGGTCTCAGGCCCCTCCTTCGAAAGATAACTGTAGGTTCCTTATATGAGTTTTAATCATAGGGTTTAGTTTAACTTCTTATCCTTTTCATTTTGCTACTTTTGTTTTAACTTTTGCTTCAATTTTAGCTTTACTTCCCTTTTTTTTTTTAATTTGCATTAATTATTTTTGTTTAATTTAGATAACTGTAGGTTCCTTATATGAGTTTTAATCATAGGGTTTAGTTTAACTTCTTATCCTTTTCGTTTTGCTACTTCTGTTTTAACTTTTGCCTCAATTTTAGCTTTACTTCCCTTTTTTTTTTTTTTTTTAATTTGCATTAATTATTTTTGTTTAATTTTTTAATTAGTAAAAAAACATTTACTTTTTTTTTCCTTTTTGAATTTTTTACTTTCTTTTCTTATTATTTTTTCCTATTTTTTATTTATTATTTTTTTTATGTTTTTTTTAATTTTGTTTTGTTTTTCATACTTTTTATTTTTATGTTGCTTTTTCCATTTTTTTTATTTTTTCATTTTATTTATCTTATTTTTTTTATTTTGTGACTCACCGATTTTATATTTTCTTAATTAATGAATTAACTAATTAGTTAAATCCATCATTAATTATTCTTCTTAATTTATTTTGAGATAGGGTGTTCACAATAGCTGTTACAGAGCTTCGACATATGAAACTTAGGCACCCATTTGAGCATGTCCTTAATCAAGTTCTGAATAGTTGTAAACTTGTAATATCAAGTTAAAATCAAATGAAAACTTCTTCTGTTAGCTATGTCAAGTGGGTTAAATTCCTACAATTAGCATAAGCTTGAATACCACATTCAAAGTGTGCTTTCTTTGTATATAGTCAAGTCCATAAAGGATTTTAAGTGTTTGAGCCCATCTGGAAGGACTTTTATGTTCCACCATGTTGTTTTTAATGAAATTGACTTTCCATTTACTACAGGTTTCATTAATACCATAACTGTTCCATTTGCAAAAGTGGTTCCTGTAATGTTCTTTCCTTCTTTTTTGAAGCACAATACTATTATTAACATAAATGAAGTATATGTAGAATCCAGTCAAAATTTAAGTTCTTCTTAACCTAAAGAATCTACTAAAGACACTGAATTATGCTTAGTACATGAAGTCAATTCTATGGATGCTCAATTGCAAGCAGTAATTGACTTCCTAATTGACAATCTTCTAGAAAATCCACTTGTCTATCAACATCCATTGCTGACAAGAAGTAAACAAGGACTTTTCAAGTCCAAAAATTCATTTGTAGGTTTCTCTGAAGTTGTTGAAGGAAAGTCCTCTTTTATTAGCAATGCACTTTGGAAGCCTTATTGGGAAAAAGCAGTGACCAAAGAATATGAAGGTTTAATGTGAAACAAAACTTAGGAGTTGGTGTCAAACACATATCAAAGGAATATCATTGACTATAAATAGGTATATCGAATGAAGTATAATCATGATGGAACGATTTCCTAGCATAAAGCCAGGCTAGTAGCCAAAAGCTTCTAACAAGAGCTAAAAATTAGTTATGGTCATGGAGGCAGTGACGATTACAATCATACTCTCATTAGTAATCTCCTTAAACTGGGAAATCAGGTAGCTTGATATAAACAATGTGTTTCTCAACAGATTTCTTGAAGAATATGTGTTTATAAGTCAACTAGAAGGCTTTCAAGACATTGGTAAACCAGATTATGTTTGCAAACTTAGAAAGGCTATTTATGGCCTAAAGAAAAAACCCCTAGAGCATGTTGTAACCAAAATACCATGGTGAAAGTATAAAGCTCCAACAAGTAGTACGGAGTGAGAAAATTGTCCTCAGGGAATTCTAGTCAATATTGCTATTAATTATTAATGCATATATACCTTATCCAAGCGACCAAAATTTCAACCCAAAAGTAAGGAAATTATAATAAATCAAATAATGCAAAACTTTAGATGAGATGTAATCAATACTAAAGGCTTCCTTATGATTATGGCTTACTGTGGTATTTCAACTGTAATTTAGCCACTTTCTTAACTTAACCCATTGATTTATGAAATAGTCTTAAACTCTAAAATCATTATAAGAACCTATCAATCCCTTATAAATTTTATCATTCTGTACTAGTTCCTTATATTTCTATAAAGAATTAATTAAAGAGACACATTAAGTATTTGCGATATATTTTTTTGTGCTTTTGCAAGGGTTTTGATTATCACAAAGGTATTCTATGAAGATTGAAGAAAGTGTCATAAAAATGACCATCACAAAGGACACCATTACATTTTTCACTAACCGTTGTAGAAATTATCGCGAAGGCATTTTTTTGTGATAGTAAAACAAAGTAATGCAAGGTCTTGTGTTTGCAACAGTTAAGTTAAATTGTCACAGATAATCTTTTGCTCCTATGACGGTTATGCTGACTGTTAAAAATATTGGCAACATTTGAAACCATTGTTAGAAGTGTTTTTTTTTTTTTTTTTTTGTTTTAAGTGACTTACACTAATTTTTTGTGCCTAATTTTTTTCATTAAACCAAAACCTTGTAAATATAAACAATTTACTAACAATCACAACATATATATTCTAATAAATATATGAGCAACTAATATGTCATTACAATTTGTTAGATTGTAACTATTAAAATAATGTCATGTATAATTTAAATTAAAATAATCTAACTTTTAACACAAGTCAAATTCATCTATCAAAAATCAAGTTTACACATAATTGGAAGAGCCTGAACATCATGCACAATTAAATGCTCGGTTCTAATATGACCTTTCCCATATGTAATTTTTATGTTAGAGCATGGTTAAAAAAGGATGAAAGAAATGAAGATAAGAATACGATTCTTTTTTATTGGAGCACAAATAGCAATATAAAAAAGGGTTGAAATATCAATTTATCTCTATTTGTTTCTTTATGGGAGTAGATCTAGCTCATCAAAACTTTTAATAAATTTTTTGAGTTCTTCTTATTATCAAAATAATTCTAATAAGTGGAATATACATGAATAAAACTTTAAGTGAATTGAGGTCTTATTCGATCAAAATTTGGTATGTGGATGGATTTTCACCTCTAACCATAATGAATAATATAGTTTGATGAGCACAAATAAACTGATATTATTGCAATAACATTTATTAATAGTGACAAAGGAATGACTGATGATAACTCTTAATAATAAATGCATACTTTTAAGTCTTTTAAATTTTATATTTTACTCTTAATGTTTAGGGCAACTTTGTAATTGAACATTGAAGGCCTTTTAGATAGCAAAAAGTAAGGGTTTTCATAGAAGAGTCTCTAAACATTAAGAGACACGAAGGAGAGCAACTTGAAGGGCAATTCAGAGCTTTGAAGAAGGCATTCTAAGCAAATAAATCAAGAAAGGAACTAATTAAAGTGATGAAATGCCATTTTATTCTCTTCCTCTTATCTTTTCTCATATTTACCATATTTTCTTAGATGAGCTTAATTGTAACTTTAAATATGTGAGGCTAGGTTTTCTTTCTCTAGGACTATGACTATTTGACATGTAGATTTATGATCATTATTACTTTTTTTTCTTGAATTTCATTGTGAATGAGTTTATTCAGTTCAATTTTACATTAAGCCCTCTTTGCTAGCCTACTAATTAGGGTTTATGTTGAGGATTTAAGGATTCTTGAAAGAGAAACTCAAATTTAGTTATAAGACTGAATACTGCTTGATTGATGTTGATTCATTGTTTGAATTAATGCAATTTGCCTTTTAGATATACATATACCTATTGGACTAGTGGAGTTGTAATTGGACATAGGTAATGTATCTTCGTAATTTGATTCTCATAGAATTATAAGAAATTGAATTATGGTGATAGAGTTTGTAAGGGATTGATAGATTCTTATAATGAAATTAGAGACCTAGACTTGTTGAGATTGTTTTGATGATGACAAATATATGAAAAATATGAGTTACAAGTATAATATTAATATTTGCTTAGTTGATTAACCATTTGGACTAACTACTTGGTTTGCAAGTTAAATATCTATTATGTGTAAGATGGTCCAATGAAAGAAGAGTGGGCATTGAGGTGAAAAGGATGAAATATTAATATCATGCTTCACACAAATATAGCAAGAAAGAAAGATGCACTAAGTAATGAAGAAGTTAAAGATTTAAAGCTTGGATGCATCAAGATGGCTAATGGATTAAATAGGTATAATTATCATTGGCTAAGTATTATTTTGTGAAATTTAATGATTTAGATTTGCATTTATTGGCTCAAGATATTTTGGTTCTCAAAATATAAGTTTGGACTTAAAATATAGTGAGATACAGTTTTTACTTTAAAATGTTTTGGACCTTTGATCACTATTTTATGTCTATCTCACAAACCATATGGGATATTGCTATAAAACTTATTTTATTGGAAATTATACTCAAAGAGCTTTTCAATGATAGGTCATTCATTTAAAACAGAGTTTAAATGAAAATACTATGACCATTTAAAGTTGGGACTGTGTCACTATAAATGACCAAGCGACTGGCCACCTGTGGCAAGTCAACTGGTACAGTATAGAAAGTGAGCAATCGACTAGTCAACCCCTGACAATCGACTTATTAGTCCTAAATTTGAAATAATGGTCATATTTTGATGGGTAGTCTACTGGTGAGCCCCCAACAATCGACTGGTCGCTCCCAGAGACAGTTTTCTAACATAAATAACGGTTAGTTTGAAAGGGTAATGACTATATCTCATCTTAATATATAAATATGTCATTCCAAAACATATTTTTGAATAGAACCAGTGCTAGAATGTGAGGCTTTACTTGCTATATCATCTTTGAAAGAAAAAAAAGATCATTAAGCCAAACTTATGAATTCTCTGTCATTTGAGTTCTTAGAGCTTCATTTGTATATCTACTTCTTTGAGAAAGTTTATTCTTCTATATTCCTTTCTTTTTGGAAAGAGAGAAGCTCAAGAAGGTTCCTTGAGGGAGTCAAACAAGGGTGTGCTTAGGTTGAGGGGGAGGTTCCCATATTAAAGTGTAAGGAAGAGGTTCTTCTTGAGATTAGAAATTAAGGAAGAGGTTATCCCTTGTTGTTGTTGTACTTAATTATTGAGATAGTGGAAAATCCCAATAGCTTGCTTGGGGACTAGACATAAGCTTGGATTGGAGTTGAATCAGGATAAATTACTGAGTTTACTTTCTCTATCTTTATACTCTTTACATTTTAAATCATCATATTTATTCTTAGCATTTATTATTGATATTACACTTGAAGTACTAATATACATATACCCCAAGCATCTACATTAAGCCTTAATGATGCATATAATTGTTGCTTTTCATCATACTTTTTCAAGCATAATTCTGAACAAGGATTTTTGTGAAGCAAATTATGAAAAGAACCAAAATTCTATAAACACCCAATTCATGTACTTCTTGGGTGTTGGCTGCCTAGTTTAACAAGACTGACTCTTGAGCATTGAATTCAAGTTAAGGAAGTAATCATATTGCAATCAAAATGCTAAACTAAATAATGATCCTATAGATTTTTTTTTTTATATATATATACTCATATCTCTTTAGTCTCGCCCTATTACTTCTTTTCTATTTGTTTCTCTCTTGTTTAATTTAAATATTGTGATTAGTTTGGATAAGGTAACCATGATAACATTACTACTTAGCAAAAAGTAATAGTAAGAGTTCCCTGTGAACAATACTTTATTTTTCACTACTTTATCACTTGTTAGCAGTGTAAACTTGCATTGTGGCATTTTGCTCACAACATTATAATGCTATGAAATACCCTAGAGAAGTATCTTTACTTTGCTATGTTGACATCATTGACCCTATGGTGTAAAAATATTTAAATTGAGTAGTAAGACAAATTGAATGTTGCGTATAAGAATACCTGACACGATAATTTTCTAAAGATTGAATAAAGTTTAAGATTGATAGTGAGTTAGAATAAATGGTTCATCAATTAGAATCCTTTAAGCCCAAGTTAGGTAACATTTCATGAATTACCTGTAACTAACACTAAATTTTAACCTTATATTTTGCAAGCACCAACATTAGAGTTGAGATTGCATCTTGAACATGTAAAGTATGGATTCCTAGGAGAACAAGAAACTCTAGTAATAATAATCACAAACAAGCTAAGTACAATAAAGGAAGAGAGGCCATTTTGGTTCATAGAGAGTATAGGATTGTTATTAGGTGAACTATTACGAATATGAAGGGATTGAGTCCATCTACTTGCATGAACAAGATCCTTCTAGAAGAGAATTGCAAGCCAAATAGAGAAGCTTAATGACATCTTAACCCACTAATGATGGAGGTTGTAAAAAGAAATTTTAAAGCTTTATGATATAAGTGTGATCTATCTAATCTCAAATAGCAAGTTGGTGAGCCTTGTTCATGTAGTTCCCAAGGAGATAGGAATACCAATTGTAGAGAACTTTGAATGAAAGAAAATGCTCACTTGTTTTCAAAATGGGTGGAGGTTTTGTATTAATGATAAGAAGTTGAATTCTTCAACTAGAAAGGATCAATTTCCTTTCTTTTTTATTAATCAAATGCTTAATGACTATTCAGGTTTTTACCAAATTTTGGTGGCATTTAATGATCAAGAGAGGACAACCTTCACATGCCTATTCAGAACTTTTGGTTATAAATGGATGTTGTTTGGACTATGTAATGCTCCAGCTACATTTCACTATCAATGGTAGCTTTCCTAATAAGTATTCAACTAACCTTACTAAAGTTTTATATAGATGTTTAGAGTCTAACGTTATCTTGATTATGAGAAGTGTCACTTTATGGTTGATCAAGGTCATATTTTGGGATATATTATGTCTTTCAAATGAATTGAGGTAGATAAGGCTAAAGTTGATTTGATTGAGTCTTTGCCTTACCCTATAAGTGTACAAGAAGTTCATTCTTTTCCTGGTCATTCACTTTTCTATAGGTGCTTTATAATGGATTTCACAAAGATTACACAACCTTTGTGTAAGTTGTTGTAAAAGGAGGTAGCAATTGAGTTTATTGATGATTATAAGCATGCCTCTAATTTACTGAAGAACAAGTTCATTTCAACATCAATTATCAAGCCTCAAAACTAAAACTATCCATTTAAGATCATCTGTGACATGATCAACTATGCTTTAGGAGCCATTCTTGGCTAATAACCCTCATGTCATTTTTTATGCTTCAAAGATGCTTAGTGGTGCTCAATGCAATTACTTAACAACAGAAAAAGAGCTTTTAGCTATATTCTTTGCTTTAGAAAAGTTCTATTCAAATTTGCTTTCTATTAATGTATTTGTTTATTCTGGCCATATAGCATTAATGTATCTTCTTTAAAAGAAGAAATCAAAACTAAGGCTATTTTAATGGATCCTTTTCTTACAAGAGTTTGAATTAGAGATAACGATTAGAAAAGGTTTAAGAATTTAACCATTGATAATCTTAGTTGCTTGCCTTTCATTGAGGAAACATCACCCTTAAAAAATGAGTTATTAGATGAGCACTTTATTTCCATCTAGCAAACAACTCTGTGGAATACAGATATGGTAAACTACTTAACTACTAAGTTGTTTCCTGATGAATTTTCAAGATATGAGAAAAAAATCAAAAGGGATGCACAATATTACATGTAGGATGATCTTTACCTTTGGAAGTATTATTCTGATCAAATTGTTATGAGGTGTTTCCTTAATTTAAGAACTAAGTCCATCTTGAGATTTTGTCAATCTTATGCATGTGGAAGTCATTTTAGCCTTAAGATGATAGTTGGAAAGATCTTAAAGAGCGGATTTTATTGGCCTACCTTGTTTCTTGAATCATATAAGTTTTGTAAATCCTATGAATGTTGTCAAAGAAAATTTAGGATATAGAGATCAAATGCCACTTGCTCCTATTTTGGTTTGTTCTATTTTTTATGTGTTATTCATTTTATGGGTCCTTATCCTCCTTTTTGTAACACATATATCTTGCTTGTTATGGATTACATTTCAAAATGGGTAGAAGCTAAGACTACTCAGGTTGATACTGCAAAGATGGTTATGGATTTTTTCAAGTCACATATTTTTGCAAGGTTTGCCATACTAAAAGAAATCAACAGTGATAAATGATCCCACTTTTACAATAGGGTTGTGAAAACTATTTGAAGAAATATGGAGTTAGCCATCATATCACAACTTACCATCCTTAAACTGATGGTCAACCTAAAGTGTCCAATAGGGAAATCAAGTCAATCTTGAGAAAACAAGTAACCTAAATAGAAAGGATTGGAGTGTAAGGCTTGATGATGCATTATGGGCTTATCAGACAATCTATAAAACCTTATTGGTATGTCTCCCTACCATTTGGTTTTTAGGTAGCCATGTCATCTTCCTGTGGAATTAGTACATAGATCATATCGGGCAATTAAACAATGCAATATAAAGATGGATGAATTCGACGTGCAACTAAAATTACAACTCCAAGAATTGGAAAAGTTGAGGAATTATGCATATGAGAGTGCAAAGACTTATAAGGACAAAACATGCATTTCATGATCATAATATTTTATGGAAACAATTTATTGTTGGGTAGAAAGTTTTACGTTATCATTCTTGATTAAAATTGTTTACAATTAAATTAAGATCACGTTGGATGGTACAGTGGAAATTAAGAGCTTAGGCACTAGCAAGAATTCTGAGGTGAATGGCCATCAATTAAAGCCTTTTAAAAAAGGATTTCAAGTGAAAAATGAGGAGCAAATCACCTTGGAAGATCCACATCTAGGAGATTGATTAGTAGGAATGTCTATCATAGGACATAAAACAAGGGAGCATTTGCGAGGTAACCCAACCTTTTTAAGTTCATGTTTTTGTTCCACCTTTAAAAGTTCAATTTTCATTTAGTAGTTTTTCAGTTGTTTAAAGTGTTCCCACATTCTAGGTATGTCCCTTGTATTTCCTTTCTTTTCAATTTTATGTTTTTTTTTTTCAATTTTTAGTCATCTTAGGCATGCATGAGTCTTATACAATTATTTTATTATTTTATTTTCAATTTTCTTAGGCGTACTCACACTTTAAGATGTTTCTTGTCCTTTCCTTTCATCTTCTTCCTCCTCTAAAAATTTTCTTGGCATATTGAACTTCCTAGGCAAGAAACAACTTGTTGTTCATGATTGCATGTGACTTTGAAGTGTCAGAAGAGAGAAAATGTTAAAAATAGTAAAGATATGGTTACTTTTGAAAAGAAATGGTGTTATGTCTTTTTCTTGTCACTCATATTCTTTTACTTTTCCATTTTACCTTTTCAATTTTACATTTTCTCTTTCACATTTCCTCTCCCTTCCTCCCTCCATTCAAAACCCTAATGTTATCCTCTATAACCTCTACTGTTTGAAGCTCCATAGCCAACAGTGTCACCGACCATAAAGCTCGCTCCACCTTCACCTCATGCTATCTGCACCATTGAAGCTCTTCATGTTTAAGTTCAAGTTTGTGAGGCTAGCATCCTTTTACCATTTTGAAGCTTTATCATTTCAGCATCAGAACATTAATTGAAGCTCTCAGTAATAGATCTCACCGCCAGTGAAGCTTTTAACTTCCATTTCATGGTCTTCAAGCTCACTCGTTCCCACTAGTGTTTCTCACTCCAACCATCATATAGAAGCTTCATCTTTGTTGTTTAAAGTTCATAGTATCCCACCATCCATTCTCAAAGTTCACAGTGTTAATTTCCCCACTTTGAATCTCGTTGGCATCTTTAAGTTCCAACCACGTCGTTGATGAAGGTTCTTCACATCACTAACTTTGCTTTCTTTTTCACCATTCAAAAGTACCTCTTCCATCTTTTTATTTGCTCATCCATGATCTATCCACCATTTTTGAAGTTTGCTAGCATTAATCAAGCTACCATACCACTCTCCGGAGTCTTTAAGTTCCCTCTAAATTCAGTGAGGTGGGTGAGTGATTTTATGCCCCATTCTAACCATCAGTATTGGTATAATTCCTCATCTGTGTTCAAAGCCTCTAACAACTATCATGTCTTCACAATGATATACCTTAAGAAGGAACCTAGATGTTAAACCTTCTCGACCAAAGTTGTGAGTGAGAATGAAGAAAGGGAAGAGTATTCTCCTTCCAGACTATTAGCACAACAATATTTGATTGTCTTAGATAACCAAGATTAGGCCAGCAATTTAATATCAACTATCTTCTCAGTTAGTTTCCAAAGAAATATTGGGAGTCGAGTGAAGAAGTTAGGTTATGTAGATTTGACAAAATTACATAAGCAATTGAATTCCAAGGTTAGTAAACTAGTTTATAACTCAATAATGAAACAATTGTTAATACAATATAACTATACATTGTGGCAAAGTTAGAGTCCTAGATTCATTCAGTTGATAGTTCACTCAATTTTACATTATTATGTAGTTATTCACTTAAATATTCAATCCAAATTCTTGAGTTAAAAGCATAATAGTTGTATCAGTCCAGAATTAAAGCTAGCTCCTTATGGGAATAATATCCTACTCACTTTATATTATATATCGTGAACTCATGCACTTGCGTGTATACATTCAAGCGAACATAGGCCCTACAACTCTTCCGACCTTTCTTTAGTTTGATGATCTAGTTCACAAGGTAAGGTATGATCATTTATAGTTTTTGCCAATTGTTTCTTATAGATGCCCTGCCTCCCATATTTAAAATTACTAAATTTAAAATATAATGTGCTACATTACATCTCTAAAGTAGGTTGTTTTAACTATTTTGAAATAATAGTCTCATAGCAATAAAGTTAGTTAGGGAATTTTATACTATGTTTCCTTTTTGTATGACTAATAATTTCAATCTAACCATGGTTTGGCCATAAAAAAATAAGACCTGTAATTTTTTTTACTATGTGGCTTAACCACAGATTAACCATAATTTAACAACTTGTCATGAAGAGGGAGATAATTTTATGTCAATGATCAATTCTTGAAAAACCAAAATGGAAACATTTGTTAGCTAGGTATCTCTTTTCTTGATTTGATTCCCTTTTTAGTTAGTTTTTATATTATTGAAATATTTTCTCAATTGTTGTTTTTTTAATTCTTTTAGTTATAATTGTTGTTTTCATTATTAATTTGCAAAACCACCCACCATTTTTATTCCTTTCTTTTTCTATGTTATTTTCTATAGGACCGTATTAACAAAGATAAAGCTATTTAACCAACAAATTCAAGTGAATTGAAGAAATGGCAAGTATGAGCTAGAAAGGCTCTTTACATACTAATTTCTACTATAGAACCTGTTGTAACCGACCTTTTGGTGGAATAAAATAAAATATGTTTAAATTGATTCCCAAAAATGAATCTTGAAAATCAATTTATTTGGAGTCGCCACCAAAATTTTTAATGGAAAACTTTGAAAAACCAATTTAAAACAAAAAGAAAAGGCAAGATGGTCTGCGAAAACAGAGATGAGTTTGGGAGTATGTTTGAGTGTGGGGAAGGTGTTAGGCACCCCACAACACCTGTCCATAAGGACGGTTACCTTAAACCAGTCAGCTGAAATAGAATATAGCTTTTAAATTTACCTCAATTACCCTTTTATCGACATGCAAGCCTGTTAAACAGATGAGACAAAACAACAAGAATGAAGACAAACAGATGGATATATACCAAGGGCAGACTTGACCTAGGATGAAAACCTAGGGCTTACGTACCCTACGATAGGGATCAAAGTCCACGTAGTTCGACCACAGAGGTGTGTTAGTCGGTTGATGATTTGTAAATTTTGTGATGAGAATATAAGGGTTTAAATTAAATAGATTTTTGTAAACAAAACAGAATTGTGATTTGGTTTGTGTGTTTTAATTTACGACAACCTAGTTAATCTCACTCTCTTCATCTCTTCATTTTCTCTCTTTTTCATTTTTTTGTTTATTTTTAGAATTTTAATCTATATTTTGAAATTTAAATGAAATGATTATGGGATAAGATTTTTAGGATTTTTAGAAGTTTATATTTTTGGAACTAATGTGCTATTATAATTTTTGAAAATTTGAATTTATTTATTATTTTGGATTTTCAAAATTTGGAATTCACCTTTGAAATTAGGACGAAAATAAAATCATTTTTTTGATTTTTTTGTATTTATGTATTTTTTGGATTTTTTTTTATTTTTTTTTAGATTTTTTAAAATTAGGATTTATTGTTGAAATTAGAACAAAATTATAACGAAAAGCCATTTTTTTGGAATTTTTGAATTTATATATTTTTTGGATTTTTCTAATTTTTGTAGGTGAGATTATGATTAACAAGACTTTTAGTTAATATATATATATATATATATATATATATCAATTTTTTGTTAGACTTTATTCTTACTTTAAACTATAATGGCAAAATATTTCCATGATTTTTGAATTTATGATTTTTGTACATATATGTTTTTTTAAAAAAATTAGAATTTATTTGAAACTTAAAGTAAAACTAAAATGAAGAATATTCTTAGGATTTTATTTTCACTTTTTTTTTTTTATGATTTTGAAATTAGAATTCTTTTAGTCTTATTTTTAATAAGATCAAATCCCCAAAGCCTATGGAGACTCAAGTCCCACATGGCATTAATTAAATTTTACAAAACATCAGCTTAATCATTTTTATAAATAATAGAAAATGCTTTGTTAAGATATTTATTTTTGCATTATTATTATTGTTATCATCATTTCTAAAACAAGTATGTATTAAATTTCGGGGTTTATGGAGATTAAAATCTCACATGGCCCCAAGCATCCGAGGAGAATAATGTTCTCACATGATGATTTTGTAAATATTAGAAAATATTTAATTAAAGTATTTATTTTTGCATTATTATTATTTTTGCGATTATTACCTTTACAACAAGTATGCATTAAATTTCGAGGTTTATGGAGATTAAAATCTCACATGATAACAACAAAATGCATATCGGAATTATTTACCTAGGTTGCCTATGGAAGTGTTAAACCTCACATGACAATATTGGAATGAAGATGTCTATGGAAGCATTGGACCTCACATGGCATCATCAATAAAACCACGCATTGGTTTTTGTGTGTACGAGTATTTAATCAAAGACGCACAAACGTTCGTGTATATTGGTGCTCAGTTAAGTGTTTATCATGGCATACTATTTACAACCAATCATAAAAAATATATATATTAAATAAAAAAAAAATATTTCTGAACTTGATCTTACCAAAAGCTCGACCTTATTAGCTTCATACTCCTTTTACTATATTATTCCTGGCTTTTAGCTCTAGAGTAACTAGGCCCCAACCTTTAAGCTTTCCAACCATCACATTCTCAACTCCATTTAGATGTCAGAATAGATAAATAAACCATACCACTTGGACCAAATTTTGAATGATACAAGAACTAAACAAACAAATGGAGAATAATGTGTAGGAACTTGGTACCAAAGTATAGGACCTGAATGAACATGTGTTAACTCTGATTTATTAGCACAAAAGAAAACACATGCAGTCAATAAACATGTAAATATGGTGGCATAACCATTTCAAAAGTCTTGGTAGCCAAGGATATGGACAGGGTAACAAAACAAATAAATATATACCATTAATTACGTTAAAATTTGTGTCCATTATTCACAAGGGAACTGTGGAAAAATTTATGAACACTATGGCATCAATGACACGAGGGATATACAACAACTTACAATGTGAATTTATAACAGAAAATTGGAGATAACATGCGTCAAAATGCTTTAACAAAGTAGACAACACATTACAGATAGTTTTTATGCTAAATAAGCAGTGGACTGTAACAAGTATACTGCAAAATGAGCTCTACTTTACGTATGAAATAAGGAAGATTTCAACTGGAAAAAAATGAATAGAAATGGAACCAAAATTATTTAACAAAATTGAACGGTACTTTAGCATAAGACCATAAACTGTAAACGAATAAACCGCCATGATATTAGTGTTGTTTCTGTCAACAACCAGAGATTATGCAGTAGTAGCTCGAATCAGTGCAAACATACGGCTCAAATCAATGCAGAAATACAGCAGAAACCAGCATAGAAACACAGCAGAAACCAGCGTAGAAATGTAGCAAAAACCAGCGCAGAAATGCAGTAGCATAACGCATCGAAATATTATGCAATAGCAACGCCACAAATTTGAGCAGAAACAGAATATAAATCACTGTAATCAGTGCAGAAATAGGACTTAAATCAGTGCAGAAACGCAGCCCAAACCAGTGCAGAAATGTGGCTCAAACCATTGCAGAAATACAGCTCGAATCAGTGCAAAAATACAGCTCAAATCAATGCAGAAACCAGCAGAGAAATGCAGTAGCATAATGCATTGAAATATTATGCAGTAGCAACACCACTAATTTGAGCAGAAACAGAATACAAATCAGTGTGATCAGTGCAAAAATAGGACTTAAATCAGTGCAGAAACACAGCCCAAACTAGTGCAGAAATGTGGCTTGAACCATTGCAAAAATACTGCTTGAATCAGTGTAAACATACAGCTCAAATCAATGCAGAAATACAGCAGAAATCAGCACAGAAACACACCAACAACCAGCTCAGAAATGCTTTCATTCTTATCTTCTCCTCTCATCTGTTCGTTCTTCTCTATTTTCTTCTGCCTCTGCCACCTACACCACTTTCAGGACCTCATCGCTGCCCCCTCACTCTCACTAGATTTCAGCCACACCAAAACCCATCAACTTCACGCCCCCTCTCTGTTTTTGGTCCTTTAGAACAGGGTCATTTTGTCTCTGCTCTTCTTTCCAGTTTCTATCTTATCCCTTCGAACTCACCTTTCTCACTGTAGAAGAAAAACTCCCATCATCTTTCTGTCTCTTTATCCTCACTCAGTCTCCCTTCTTCTCTACTACTTCATACGCATCTCTTTCCTTCCCCATAACTTCTTCTCTCCCTGCTCTTCTTTCTAGTTTCCTTCTCGTCCTCTTCCCTCTCCTCTCTTTTCTTTCTCTTACTTCGGTGGTGCTGTTGCCTTCTGCTCCTCTTCTCTCTACCAGCCCTCTTCCTTTCCTTTTCCTCCACTCCTTAGACAAAAATCCTTGTTAAAGCTGAGGCTTTTCAGAATTTTGCACCCACTCCCTGATTCTGCTGCTACCTCTGCCTCATCTCCCTCTTTTTGCTTTTTGCCTTTTTTTTTTGTTCAGCTTTTCCTATAGGTTTTCACGTGCTGGCAGCCTTATTACTCTCTTTTTTTAATTTTTATTATTATTACTATTATTGTTAATTAATTTTTATTTTTGATTTTTGGATTTTTTTTTGTAATATATTTTTTATTTTTATATTTCCTTATTATTTTTCTTTGATTTATTATAATTATTTTAATTAGCTAATTTTATTTTTTTGAATTTTGAGTTTATTTAATTATCTCCCATTCTTTATTTTAAATTCCAAATTGTCCCCCAATTGAAAATATCATTTGAATTTTTGACATTTTTAATTTTCCTATTTTCTTAATTATTAATTAATTGGTGTATCCATTAATTAAATAATTAAGTGATTAGGGATGGGGTGTTCACAGAACCACATTTCATTAGATACATTAAGGAAGCTAAAACCCTGAAAGAGGCTTGCCACACTATTTGTGCGGGCAAATGATGTAAAGTTACAACAGTTGGAGAACAAGTTTATGTCAATTCAATATAATGATGATGTTTGTATGTGATGATTTATTGAATATTAAAGTTATTTGCACTGAGATTTCTAATTTAGATTCGTAAAATGCTATTATTGACACTAGAATGCAGAAAATTATTGTCACAAGGGTTAGTCCCAAAGTATCAAAGCCTTGTCACTGCCATAAGAGGCTAAGCCATGAAACAAACTTTGACAGAGTTGGAATGTATACTGGGTAAAGCTTTGGATTTATAGATGTCCAAAGTTTCATTAAAACATGAAGAAAAAGCTCTTTTTAGCAAATAGAAAGGCCAACAAGAGAAATCTAACTAGAGAAAGAAAGGAAATAATAGAAGGTGTCAAGATGATTGGCCAAAAAATCATTGTAGGATAGGATTATATTGAAAGGGAGCTCGCCCAGATTCATAAGATCCTGAATTAAGGAATGAGCAACGAGGAGTAACAGATGCCACAATTGTGGCATAAAAGGTCACAATGCTAGAAATTATATAGCTCCTCACAAAGAAGGAAACACTGCAACTAAACATTGTAGTGAAGAAGAATGACATTTTTAAGCATTCTTTATGGCAACAGAAGGATAAGAAGAGATTGCTTTCACATGTGTTGAAGAATTACAAGAAGAGGCAGTGCTAGTAACAACTAGTGACAAATCTATCAATTATGAAGAAAACTAGATTGTTGATTTTGGATGCTCTAACCATATGATATGAGACAATGAAAAGTTGATAGCAATGTAAGAATACTGAGGAGGTCAAGTTACTGTAATTGTAAATAACTTAAAACTACCAATAACCCATGTTGGTAATACTATAATCTACCTCAGACATTGTATGAAGAAATTACAAATGCAAAATGTCTACCATGTACCAAGAATGATGGAAAACCACTTATCATTGTCACAATTAGCATCTAAAGGTAACTATGTGGTGTTTGAGTTTAAGGATGTCAAAGTATACAGAAGTTTGGGTCCAACTAGTGCACTGATTATAAAAGGCAAGCATGTAGAGTTTATCTACATAAAGTCATCTTAGTTAGTATATGTAAACAAGACTAGAAAGAATGAGGCAGCTAATTTGTGGTGTGCAAGGCTTAATTACATAAGCTATCAGAAGCTATAAAGTGATGATGAAGAAGATAATGCTTAGAAAGTTCCCTTAGCTTGAAGTTCGAGATGATATAGTCCATGTAGGATGCTAATTTGGTAAGGCACATTCATTGCCATAAAGGAGTCTAGTTTTAGAGCTGAGTGGCCATTCAAGGTAGTGCACTAAATTATTTTTGGATCAGTCAAGTAATCATATGTCAATGGATATTAGAACATGATCATATTCATTGATGACTATCCAATGTATGTATGAACAAAGGTAGAGAAAGGGGGCCAACATGTGTCATAGCCCCCCATATCTTCACTTTTGGTGTGTGTATGTGTGTGTGTGTGTGTATAATATGTATAAATTTAAGTTTTCTAAGAGGAAATTGTGATTTGTCCCCTATCACTTTTTCAAATCAACATGGGTAAATTAGCTTTTGTAAAAGAAAATTGCAATTTAGCTCCTATTACTTTTCATATCAATATATGTAAATTAGTTTTAAAAGAGAAAATTGTGATTCAACCTTTATTATTTTTTAGATAAATAAAGTTAGCTTTCCATTCTCTTCCCCTCTTTCTGATGTCTAACCTGAAACAATCAAAATATAAAGCAAAAATCTAAAATCTAAACAATATAATACCAAGGATTAGATATGAGCCACTTCACTCTACACCTCTATTTCCATTGCGATATAGGAAGAAGATGAGCTAAAGTATAAAAAAGATAAAAAACTAAATGAAGAAGGAAAGATTACTCACTAGAAAAATCATTAATGATGTTGCTTAACATTACATAAGGTGAGAGTTTACTTATAGTTCTTGCTTTCTTTAAACTTTTATTCTTGCCAGAGAGAGAGAGAGAAAGAGAGCAAGAGGGATATTTGATAGGCAAAAATGATTTCTTATATCATATAAGGGAAAATGCTTTCTTATACCATGTAAGTGAAAATGCTTGACAAGGAAAAATGAATTGAAGGGATATATAATGGGATATCTAGATAGTGCTTTCTTATTCCATATGGAACAAAATAATATTAGAGAGAGTGTGTTATAGGATGGGAAATCAAAATTTGAAGGAGAAATAGAGCCTATCATTGCATGCTTATTCTTGTTCTTATTTGAGCCTTTTTTTAATTTGTAATTTACATTCTCTACATTTTATTTTTTAGTAACTCCTACAAAAACATTAGTTTAAAAATTTAGTAACTCACCCTTATTCTCATTTTACTTTTTCTAATAATTTTCCATATCTCTAATTTATCTTCATTTCCAATTTACAAACTAATGTTTTTATAAGAGTTGTTGGGAAGTAAAAAATATATGGGTAAATAAATTGTCCTTAAAAAACTTGGGTTTGTAAGTAAAGTCTTTAGAATTTTGAGGATAAAGAAAAATTATAACAAATTATTTTCAATTGGCATACAATCAGTATATTTTGACACGTCATTGTCATGCGTCCTCCACTTAATGTGCCATATATATAGTAATTATACTAGAATAAGTAGTTTTATAGTTACACCAAAAATCTCAATTTAATCTTTTTGATTTTGTGAATATATATATACTATAATTTAAAATCTCGGCCCCCTTATGAAAAATTTTCTGCCTCTGCCATTACATATGGATAGATTTCATGAAAGATATGTCAGAAGCATTATCTAAAATTCAAATCATTCAAAGAGAAATATGACAAGGAAGTAAAGCATAACATTTTGTGAATTTGTATGACAATGGAAGAGAATATACATCTATGGAATTTAACATGTACTTGCTGTAAAATAAACTATGATGACAACTAATGTGCGCACGAGCACCTCAACAAAATGAGGTTGTAGAATAGAAGAATCGAAACCTGGTAAAGGCCTGTTGAAGTGTGTTGCATGCCAAGAATGTATTGCCATGATTTTAGTAGAATGCATGAAGAACACTGTTCATGTTACCAATAGGCTACTGCAAGCAAAGCTTGGCTTTGTAAAGCCTTGCTATATCAAGCCTATGGCAAGTTATTTTAATGTGTTTGGCCATCTGTATTACGTTTTTACACTTGATCATCAGCTTAGTAAGTTTTGATAATAAGGCAATTCACTACATATTTATGGATTATGATAATGAATGGAAAGGTTGGAAATGTTATGATCTAACCATTGCCAGATGTTATATATCTTGCAATGCAGTATTCAATGTGACATCATCATAGTAGTCACTGCAAGCAACAACTCTTCCTGATTTGAGGGAGATTGAAGAAAAATTACAAGAAAAATTAAATAAGCTAAAATGTGGTAGTAATATACAACTAACCTTTGACATCAAGGTGGAACCTATCATAGAAGATGAAATTTTAAGAGTCAAATGCAGTGAGAAGAGACCTTGGAAAACATGAGTGCATACAATGCCAAAGGAAGAAAGGTTGAGTAATGATCAAGAAGATTCAAACAAAGAAGAAATTCTGCAGTCACAATAACTATGAAAATCAACATGTCAAAGAAAATAGAAGATAAAGTATGAAAATGCAACAGTGATAAAAGATAGGAGACTTAATATGCAAGCAATGTATGGAAAGGCTTCTAATGGTAAAGAATGGAGGAAAGCTACGGAAGAAAAGATCAAGGCATTGAAATAAAACTAGATATGGTTGTTAATGCTAAAATCCAAAGACATACAACCTATTTCCTATAAATGAGTGTATAAAGTGAACACTCGTTCTCATGGTTTAGTCAAGAGATACAAAGCTCGACTAGTGGCATGTGGATTCTCCTAGAGGTACAGATTTGATTATGAAGAAACATTCTGTTCATTGGCTTAAATCACCATTGTATGAGTGCTATTAGCGCTTGTTGCAAGCAAGTCTTGGAAGTTGTCACAGATGGATGTAAAGAATGCATTTCTGCATAGAGAATTAGACCATGGAATCTACATGAATGAATCAAAAGAATATGAGATTAATGCATACCATGATTATATATGCAAGTTGAAGAAAGCATTGTACTGGGTTAAACAAGCATCAAAAGCTTGGTATGGAAAAATTGTTAAATTTCTAATACAAAGTGGATATTTAGAAACACTGGCCAATTCAAAATTAGTCAAATTTGAAATAAGAGCTTGGTATGGTAAATAAAATGATAGTGGTTTTAGTATATGTGGATGATCTTATTATCACTAGGGACAATGAGATAGAAATTTGTCAAATTTGAACCAATTTGCAATAGCTTCCAAATGAAGGATCTTAGTAAGTAGAGACATTTTCTGGGAGTCAAAATTAAATAGACTAAGGAAGGGTTATTTCTATGTCAGTAAAAGTTTGGTAGAGATCTCTTATAGAAGTTTGAAATGCTAGATTGCAAACCTATCTCGACTTTAATGGAAGCAAATACAAAATTCTGCTTAATAAATGGAAAAAATTTAAAGGATGCCATCATGTATAAACAACTAGTGGGAAGTCAAATATACTTAATGATGACTCGTTCAAACATTTTTAGAAACTGCATTTGAAAGTAGTGCAACGAAGATTAAGGTATCTCAAAGGTACCCTAGATTATAGTTGAAGAGATATTGACATGCTGATTATGTAGGTGATCATAACATGTGTCGTTCAACTACTGGGTATGCATTTGACTTGAGATCAAGAGCAGTATCTTGATGTAGTAAAAAGCAACCTACAGTGGCTTTATCAAGCACAAAATTCAACCATAGAGCTACAACAACATTGACATAAGAGAGCACATAGTTGATACAGCTACTAAGAGACTTAAATCAACCAGTAGAGTATCCAATAGAGTCATATTATGACAATGTATTAGTGATTTACTTGGCAAAAAATCTTGTTTTCCATGCCAAGATGAAGCATGTGGAGGTGCATTATAACTACATTTAGGAAAAGGTGTTACATGTTGAAATAGATATGAAGTTTATCAACACATATCACCATTTATCAAGGGACTAAATGGAGTCAAGTTTGAAGGATTTTGACAGCAGCTTGGGATAACTTCAAATAATAGCATTAAGAGATTGGTCATTAAGGGGGAGAATTGAAGCGGCATCGACTTATCTCTCTTTCTAGATTTATCATGAAGCTTTACATAAGATAAACATGCTAGAAATGAAAGTTAAAAAAAAAAAAACAGTGAGCTAAGCAGTGGAAGACAATTGACTAAATGCAAATATAAATAGGATCCTCTAGTATGTGTGGAGAATGGAGCAAAATTAGGAAATTCAAAGTAGAGTGAATGTGAGCTAAGTGTAGAATCACATGGGTGTGTGATAGTGTGGCAGAGAGGTGGTTTACGTGGTGTCAACAAATAGAGTATATTGTAATTTTTCTTTAAGTAATAAATTAGTTCTTTCATTTTAGTCCCTATGACTTCCAACAAAATTTTTCTTTTTCAATTAAGTCCTAAAAACTGTCATTTTTAATTTGGTCCCTACCTTAAATGAAAAGAAAATTTTGAGTTAGGGACTAAACTAAAAATTTGTTATAACTTTTTACATAAAATCTTGAATGAAATTTTTAGTATGGCATAAAGAAGTAATTAAGAAGCTATTTAGGACATTAATAAAATTTTATAACATTAAATGTTGTTTTCTTAATAATTAAGCAAGGTAAAATAAAGTATTGGACTAAAATGCCAAAAAAAAAAATCTTTACATTTGAGTCCAAAAATTAAATAGGAAAAGTAGAAAGGGAAAAAGACAATTATCACAAATAAGTGACTAATGGCATAGAAATAGAAGGAGATTGGTTAGAAAGAAACCAAATTAGGAACTATAAGGTAATTTTCCAACCAATGGCATTGTTTGCAAATTCCAAATAAGACAAATGGTGATAATGGTATCCTTGGTAATATGATTGCCTAAGATTGGTGACAATATGTTTGGCTTAAGGGGAAAGTTGCATGAAGTAAGCAATGACAAGAATTTAAGTTAGTAGAGTGCCACATGTTAGATATAATTAATGCTATAAGGCTATAAATAGGATTGGATACCCATTTGTCATGCAAACACCTCGTGCAACATAGTGAAGAGAGAGGAAGTGTGAGTTTTAGTAAGAAAGTGAAGGAAGAGAACTTTAGCCAAGAAGGAAAGCTAGGAAAAAAAACCAAGTAAGAGTAGTTATTTTATTACTTTCTTTTATGTTTAAATATTTTAGGAAATTTTACATTATGAAGATATATCTCTCTTCTTCTTCTTTAAACCTAGGTCGAGACCATTGAGGAAATATTTCAAGGGGAAACTCTAAGGTAGTTAACTTGCTTAAACTTCTCCATTTTAATCATTGATATTTGGTTGTGTATTCTTGTCATGGTGGTAGCACATTGGTGTATTTGAGCAATGGGATGGCTTGCTTTGAAAATAAATATTTTGGCATGCATGTGGTAGTTTTGGATCCATAATTATGTGATATTCTTGCTTATTATTTACACATCTTATATCTTTGCTTAACATGGTGAAAATTAGCATGTTTAACTATTGGGAATTTATTTAAATTCTCACTCCATAAACTCACAATTTTTTAGGCTGTGAAGATGACACTAATTGACTTGTTTAGGTTTATTGTTGAGTATAATGACTTTTCTATTGTGTATACTATTTCAATCTACCTAATAAATAGGGAGGTGGTGGCAAAATTAACTACAAGAAGGGTACATACTGGCGAGCAATTTCATGAAGTAGATCTCATGCCAAGAACATCACTTTGTGCACTACTAAGGCCACTCAACATTCCTTAGATGATGTAAAATAGTTTACATGTGTGTAATATTGATGTAGATAAGACCGTAGTCTATCTTTTGTGATATAGGGTGTGATGGTTGAATGATGTGGCTAGGAAGTTAGGTTTAAGTTTGGTTGTATAAGCTAACAAGTATGTTTGTTGTATATGGCTGAACAAGTGTGGAAGGCATGAATATATATATATATATATATATATATATATTTATATATATATTAATAAGAATGTTTGGATGCGTTTGAGAAATTGTCATCTTGTGAATAAGAATCACGAATGATAATATGAAGTATAGTAGACAAGATGGGATAGGTGAAGGAAGAAGATAAGAATCTTGTACAAATGATGGAATAGTTTATGGGTATTGGTGAAGTTGTTCGTATGTGAAAATATTTAAAAAAATGCATAAATAGTAGTTAACGACAAAAATGAAATTTTAAGGTATAAAGGGGTTATATATCTAAATAGTATTTTTATACATCTTCATTTGGAGGGACTTGTTTGAAAAAAGATATATTTTTCTTACAAATAGTTAAAAATGATGCCTTAGGGACTAAAAGGAAAATGAAAGTTGAAGTATGGAAAAATTGGTAAAAACATGGAAGATTTTCATGTAAAGTCACATAGAATGCATATGTACACATGATCTTGACTTGATAATTACCAAAATGCCACTAATTTTGAAATAAAGTTATAGAAATATTAACTTAATCTTGCAAGTAGTTACTTTATTCCTAATGTAACAAATTGTATACAGATGCAAAGGTTTGAAACTTGTATTATGTATATTGATTACTTCAAGGTAGTTAATTGTCAAAGGTTTGTTCGTTTGCTATTTTTGGAATAACAATTGCTTAAGTGTTCTTATTTTACAAAGTACTATTTCTATGGATAGGTATATAATTTGGTATTTTGTCAATAAAGTATATTGACCAAGTTGCAATTTTTAATTTAAAAAAAGAGTTGAATTTACAAGATACAGTTTGTAAACATTATTACTTCTAATATAATTTAGTGCATAGTCATTTTCGAAGAAAAATTCCATAAGAAGAAATATCATATATAATATGAGTAATATGTTTATTTATACATGCTAAAGTTATTTTGTTAATATGGACATATTCTGAGATAGTTTAAATTTTTCACCAATTTTAATGAGAAATTCTGTAGAAATATTGGGTTGTTACTGTCCCTATACCTTGGCTCTTCTATTCTACATACCTCCACCCACTTTGGCCATGTTTTTGCCATCATTTCATCAGACCTATCTTGCTCTGAGTCGTTACAAAGAAAGCAGTGTCTCTTGTCTATATTATCTTCTCCTTATATAGTCACGCACAAAGGATGTGGCATCTAGAGAGAAAACAAGCTCTTTTACAATTTCTATTACTTTATGCTTCAAAGTTGTTTTTCTACATATCTCCTCTAATAATTGTTGCCACCTGCTCCACCTGTTTCAGTTTTTAGCACCACATTTCCACCCTTTTCATTTTTTAGACAACATTTCCACTCAATTCATTTTCTCTGCAAGTTGTCCTCCTCTTTCTTGAGGTAGAACTACGAGGCAAATAGGCAAAACCTATAAAGTAATGTGTAATGAGTTCCTTTTTTTTTTTTGTTTCCCTTCTATATACTTTAATATTGTAGTAATCTTTATGTTTAGATCTATGCATGGTAGTAGGGGTTTAAGGACGCTGCCACATTTAGTGTCATGTAGGCATGCCACCTCACTTCCATTAGCTATTTCAATAGGGTCTAAGCGGTGTCATATTGGCGAGGACCATTCTTAAAGCCTCTACAAAGTATAGGGAGTTGTTTGAGAAAAAAGGTAAAGTACAAGGACCAAATTAAAATTGATGCAACATGTAGGGATCAAATAATAAATTTTTCCTTACATTAAAATAATACTTGGCTGGTACTTCATTTGAACATATATTAATGGGTTGTCTTCTTTTTAAGAAAATTCACCTGTCACATTGGCATAAAACCATATGTGGGGCGCTTTCTTCAATATCTGCCAAAGTTATAAGCCAAGTGAGATGAGTAGTAAAGTTTTTGCAATTAAGTGTCAAAGATGCTCGCCGCTACATTTTAATTTCTTAAGATTTTAAATATTGGGTATTAGGTTATTAGTAGCTTTTTTTAATTGAAAGTAATTTAAAAATAATTGAATTATATATCTTAAGAGCCTAACTATACTTTTTTAATCTTAGTTAGAAGTTGCTTTAGCATTTTAATTTCCAGTAGTGAAAGTATCGGTATTAGCAAGAAATATTAACATGATTAAGTTTGAATAATTGAAGGATAACATTAAAATAAGACCAAAACTTATTATAAAGTTTAACAACTTTGATGGAAAAAGCAGCTCTCATTATTACTCTTTTTAAAAAATATTGAAACCTCAAAAAATAATAGATTCATATTTAATTCTACTTTTGACTTTAAATAATATATATGACAATGAATAATCCAAATTATTGAATAAACTGATAACTTCTCAAAGCAAAACTTTTAAAGAAACATTAATTGAACAAATATTGCAATTTTAAATAAAAATCACATGGATTTCATATACAAAAGTTTAAAGTTTTCTGCTAACATCAGTTTTGAAAAGAATTAAAGATTATTTCAAGAAAAAATACCAGAACTGGGGGCAAATTTCTGAAGATAAGAGGCCAGCGCCCAGGCACCACAAAAATAATGCCCCAGCACCACAATTCCAGCACCTAGGCATGAATTCCAGAGAGATGGCACCGAGGCACCAATTGCTACAGAAAGAACAATTGAGACAGGAAAAATAGTACCTCAACACCACAAAGACAGCACCCAGGTGCCAATCATTCCTAGAAGATGTTGCCCAAGCACCAGTTTCTCAATGCCCAGGTGCCAAAACCCGAGACTTGGCACCTTGGCACCATATAGGCCTCGCTCGGGTGCACCACCAAAAACCCTAATTTTCTCTAATGATCAGGGGATACATACTCAGCCCATGCTACGTTTTTAGGGTTTCTAAGGCCTTTATAAAGGGTCCTGAAGGCAAGCAGCTGACACCAAGCGAGAGCGAAGTGTCTTGAACACTTGAAGAGAGGTATGAAAATTGAGAGTGGCTAAAGTAAGGATTTGTTTTAGAGTGAGGGCTCCCTCTTTTTCAGCTTCATGTATTATTTATGTTGTTCTTTAGTATTTAATTCTATACTAATGGCCATAAGAGGCTAAGTAGCTTGTTCCTAGGATTTTGATTAAGCCTTTGTTAGGGAATGCTTTTCTGTTGAATGTTATTGTAGTTTTCATTGAATGAATGATTGTTTATATTCATCCCGCAATTATTATATTTTTAAGCCTGATTACCTTAAGAAAGAAGATAGAATTTATGTCAACCTAACAAGGTTACTTAAATATATGAACTTGATGCATATAATCACTACTTGCATAAATGCAATTCGCAGTTAAGGCAAAAGTACTTGATTGTATGTGATAACCATATTTAGGTCTTGATTTTATAAGGTTCTTATCTCAGCTAGTTTCCATAGACATATAAGGAATTAGGGGGAAAGAACTCAACTTGTATGAATTTGAAATAAGCATATAAGCAGGTAAGAAGTCTAGGTTAACAATCTATTCATCAAGAAGGACAAGGTAATAATTGTAACAAAAAGCAACCCTGCAAGTGGTGAAAGTTCAAAATCCTAGGTTGTTAAAATTCTGCATTAATCAATAGTCAAATTTGTCTTTACAATTGCTCAACCAATTCTAGATCATACAACTTAAGAATAGCCCTGTCAATAAACATTGAAACCAAGTCTACAAGGGATCGATACTCATTTCATTATTATATTACTTGCTGACCACGTATACTTGCATGTGATATTACACCTTGATTGCAATTTGAATCAACATAAACCATTCAACCATATATCATTTTCTCTTATTTTAATTTTTTATCATGACAAGTTATATTTATAGTCCCTTATTTTAAAGTTTAAGATATAATTTATCAATTAATTAATTATTTTTCTTGTTTACTCTAACAAATGTCCAAACTTTAAAGAATTCTTGATTTAAGCGGTTGATTAGTTCATTAATTTTCTCATTTATTCCAAAAAATTCTCAAACTTAGAAGAATTTTAGATTTAAGAAGTTGTTCATTAATTTATTAATTAATTACTTCATTATTTTTTCTTGTTGATTACAAAAAATTCATTAATTTTTTCGTTAACTCAAAAAATTCTTAAATTTAAAAAAAAATCCCCAATTTGAGAGATAATTAATTAATTATTTCATTATTTTTTACAATGACTATGAAGAATTTACACACTTCAAAACATTCTCAATACATGTATCAACATATGAATAGTCATCGCACAAGAAGTTGTGGTTTGATCAACTGAGACTTCTCATCAATCAATAGAGCTCTCACATGAAAAAGAGCATATTTTACTTATATATAATAGATTGGTAAGAACAAAATATTTCAAACCTTCTTTTATTTCTCAAATTGCCAAAAGTGTCTCCCTTACTTTTAATAAAATCCTTATAGTTAAGCTCCCTTTTAGTTTTTCTTCGGTTTTACTTATTGTCGTAACCGACCTTTTGGTGGAATAAAATAAAAGTTGTATAAATTGATTCCCAAAAAACGAATCTTGAAAATCAATTTATTTGGAGTCGCCACCAAAATTTTTAATGGAAAACTTTGGAAAACCAATTTAAATAAAAAAGAAAAAGGCAACATGGTCTGCAAAATCATAGATGAGTTCGGGAGTCTATTTGAGTGTGGGGAAGGTGTTAGGCACCCCATAACACCCATCCATGAGGACGGTTACCTTAAACCAGTCAGCTAAAATAGAATATGGCTTTTAAATTTACCTCAGTTATCCTTTTATTGACATGCAAGCTTGTTAAACAGAGGAGACAAAACAGCAAGAATAAAAGCAAACAGATGGATATTTACAAAGGGCGGACTTGACCTAGGATGAAAACCTAGGGCCTACGTACCTGGTGATTGGGATCAAAGTCCATGTAGTTCGACTCAAAAGGCATGTCTGTTAGTTGGTGATTTATAATTTTTGTGATGAGAACATGAGAGTTCAAATTAAATAGATTTTTGTAAACAAAACAAGATTAACATTTGGATTTGTGTGTTTTAATATACAGCAACCTAAGTAATTTAGCTCTCTTGATCTCTTCTTTTTTTCTCTTTTAATTTTTTTGTTTATTTTTGGAATTTTAATTTTAATTTTGAAATTTAAATGAAATTATTATGGGATAAGATTTTTAGGAATTTTGGGAGTTTATATTGTTTGGAATTGAAGTGAAATTATAAAAAATATTTTTAAATTTTTAGATTTATTTGTTTTTTTTTGGATTTTCAAAATTGGAATTCACCTTTGAAATTAGGACGAAAATCAAATCATTTTTCTGATTTTTTTGTATTTATGTATTTTTTGGATTTTGTTTTTTTTATTTATCTTTAGATTTTTTTTAAAAAAAATCAAGATTTATTGTGAAATTAGAACAAAATTATAAAGGAAAGCCATTTTTTGGAATTTTTTAATTTATATATTTTTTGGATTTTTGGATTTTCTTTTTTCGTTTCACTTATTTTTATTTTTATTTCCTTTTTTAAAATCAGGATTGATTGTTGAAATTAGAACAAAATTATAATAGAAAGCCATTTTTGGAATTTTTGAACGTGGCATTTTAATTAATTAAATTTTATGAAACCCTGACTTTATTTATTTTGTAAATAATTCAATTAAAATATTTGTTTTTGCATTATTATTATTTTATCTATTTATCATTATTATTATTATTTATCTTTTAAACAAGTATGTACTAAATTTCGAGGTCTAAAGATATTAAAATCTCACACGACCCCAAGTATTTGAGGAGAACTATATTCTCACACGATAATTTCGTAAATAATGGGAAATATTTAATTAGAATGAATATTTAATTATGATTGTTTTTTTTATTATTATTATTATATTATTATTATTAGATAGAGGTGTATTAATTTTAGGGAACTAAGGAAATTAAAATCTCACATATTCCCATGCAATCGAAGAGAATAAAATCCTCACACGTTAATTTCATAAATAATGGAAAATGCTTAATTAAAGTCAATATTTAATTATTATTATTTTTAAAATAAATGTGCTAATTTTAAAAAGATCTAAGGAGATAAAAATCTCACATGATCTCATGCAATCGAGGAGGATAAAATCCTCACACGCTAATTTCATAAATAATGGAAAATGCTTAATTAAAGTCAATATTTAATTATTATTATTTTTAAAACATAGGTGCTAATTTTAAAAAGATCTAAGGAGATTAAAATCTCACGTGACCACAAGCACTCGAGGAGAACAATATTCCCATACGATGCCTTCCTTAAAACTTTACTTATAATACCAAAGAAATAAAAAATGATAATTATAATAGTAATAGCAAAAAGAAACAATAACAACCCCAAAAAAATTATATGACATGCATCTGCAACGTGAATTAGGTGCCAATGCAGGAATAGTGTTATGATGCATGCATGACGCCATCCCTTACTTGAAGCAGCTTATCACCATCGATGACTCCCTCTTCGATGGTCCTCCCCTTCTCCTTTTTCTCTCTCCGTGGTTTGCCATCTGCTCGATCTCCCTTTTTCTCAGTTTGCTTCTCGATGTGTTCATCTTAGTGCTCCTCAATTCTATTAGTCTCCATCCAAAGAAAGCAAACGTTAACGAAATCATCGCTATATGAGAATTTTCTAGACTTGGTAGTTTGATGTTCCTTTATGATGGCTCGAACAAATTTTCTGACCCGTGGTACCAGCTTTGAGCAACATTCATTTATACGATGCAGGTCATAGAGATTACTACGCCCTAGGAGATAATCGGATGAGTTGAAAGTGCCTAAAAGCTCGAAACCCTCTCGAACCATGTCCTTAAGCTCTTCGAGTTCTTCATTTCAAAGTGTTGGACTGCACCTTTTTCTAAAGACACTACCCATGATATTGTTAAGGGAGGCGGCTTGCAGGTGTCTTCGTAGGGATACCGTCCCATGGAGTTTTTATTCGGTTGCTATGTTGCGCAGCATGACAGTGGATTCTAGTTGACGTCTTATTTCATGTGCTATGATGTGCCTAGGTGAAAACAAATGGGTAGAAGCAATCCTCCAAAGGGGACGCTAGTTGCATCCATTGGGAGTGAAGTCAATAGAGGTGAGGGTTTCTTAGGCTATGACAAGGTTGGATTCAGATCTAGTAATGGGTTTCGTAGGTTGAACTACATTGCTGTTGTTGCTACAGTTGGTGTTGAGCCTATGAGGGGAAGAGAGAAGTGAAGAAGAAGGGTAAGGATTTTCTGGGTTATACCTTGGTGATGTAGAGTCCATAGATGACTCATTTTTTTAGAGAGAGAGAGAAAAAAGAAGATGCAAAAGAAGCGAAAGTGAAGGATGAGGCTAGATGCGATGAGACCTTTTTACTATATCTGGTTTGCTAAGAAAAGCTTCATTCTTCACCCCTCCAGCTCTCCCTTCAAGCTTCCTTTTTGTAGTAAAACCACCCCAAGCTGACATCTCTGCTGGCTTTCTCCTTAATAGGTGTCAAGGGTAAATCTAATGTTCCAGCATCCTACCATGTGAACCCAGATTCACCATTACTGCATCTTCTTCTTCTTCTTCTACTGCATATCCCTCTGCTTTTGTTTTTTTATAAACTATTGTGTTGTCGCCACCCACAGCCATGACTAGCCCCCTCTTCCTCCATTCCTTCGCCTCTATTCTTGACTCCCCAAAACAGAAGTTCATTTCAACTTCTTCCTTCTTCACATTGCTCCGCCATCCTCCTCCTTTTGCTTCAGGTACTAGGCTTCTTTCTTCTTTCTCCTTCGTAAACCAATCCTTAGGGCATCGTTGGAAATGAAGACATGGAAAGAAGGAACTCTTGCTTGCATCAAGGCAGTAATGAGTATTACCAAAGTAAAAAAAACATCCTTTTGGGTTTTTCTGCTGCTTTTGTTTTTCAAGGACAGAGTGTGTGAAGATTTTTAAGGAGAGGTGCCAACGATTCCGATAATGACCCGATTGGCTTTGAATGTTATGGGAGCTCCTCAATCTGGGTTTTTGGATGCTTCTTGAAAACCTCCACCCCAGAGAGGAAATTACCAGCCGTTCCAGCCAAAACCCCCCCTCCGAGAGAGAGAGCTCTCTATACAGAAAAAAGGTCAGCTCCTTGCCCCCCTGCTTCCCCGGACAACCCAAGAATAAAGCCCGAAGAAAATGCTGTCCAAGGAGTCTGAGCCAAGGAATCCGAGGAGATGTGCCTCCCAAAACCAAGCAAAAGGACCTCTCCCCTTAAACCAGCTCCTTTTTTGTTGTCTGCTTTTTCTTTCTTTTAGCTTTTTCCTACAGCTGTTTCACGTGAAAGATGTTGTTTGGCAGCCTTATCACTTTACCCTTTTTTTTCTTTTAAATTTTTTTTTTAATTTTCTATTTTTGTTTTGTCATATACATTTTTTATTTTTTTATCTTTTGCTTTTACTTATTATAATTATTTTAATTAGTTAATTCTATTTTTTGTTTTGAGTTTATTGAATTTCCCCCATTATTTATTTTTAATTCCAAATTGTCCCCCAATTAGAAATGTCATTTGAAGTTTTGTCATTTTTCATTTTCCTATTTTCTTAATTAATTAATTGGTGTATCAATTAATTGTCAATTAAGGATGGGGTATTCACACTTATCCTTCCTTTCATTTGTTAAAAATATGTTACATATAGCTTAGATTGCTTTTTGGTTTTCCAAAATACTTTTAAATTTTATTCTTCTTTGTAAGCTTTATTATTTTTAAAACGATTATTAAAATATTTATTCATCTTTATTTGGAATTAAAATTGATATAAATGACTGTAAATCTCACATAATCATTACATGAGTTTGACTATCAATATATAATTGTGAAAGTAATTTGAATTTTTTATAATTATTTTAAACGCTAGTAAAATCATAAAAGTTCACCGATAATTTTGTGATAGAGCTGATAATGCGTTTTGGACTTTCTGTTTTTAGCTTTTTTAAAAAAAAAATTATAAAAGATTTCTCTTAATTAAATTCGACCAAACATGTTATTGATCATTTTTTTTTTCTAGTAAAACTATAGCCTGTGGAATAAGATAATTAAACAGGTTCTTAGTTTAACGCTTTGGGTTCAACATTTGATTGGGATTATTTTTTCAAAATAAATTTGAAGAATATCTGACAATGCCATCCTCGAATTATATATGGTTATCATTTACTTGGTAGGTAGTGACATGTTTAATTGTTAATTGTGGTGGAGGACTTGACTAAATGAGCAAAGTCTGCATTTAAATCCAAATCGATATGACGAAGACGAGCTCGCATAATATTGCATGGCCCCAATAATTCACACCCATCCAAATCAAAGTGAAGTTTCATAAATACAACCAAGGTGGGAGACTTGGACCAAGTCTATTCAGTCATTTCATGAGACGGTATGAATTTTAAATATATGCTAAATATAATCAAGTGTTATACTTTTATTCGAAAATAATTTTGGTGGAATCGGATAAGAAATTATCTCCAAAAAATAATTAAATTTAATTTTCTTTTTAATTTAAAAATTTAATAAAAAATAGAAAATGTTCAACTCAAGACTATAAGTTACAATTAATTATTCTCAAAGATCTTTCGTTTTGTAATTACATTGAAAGACCAAGAATCATTTTATGACGTTTTAGGGATAAAATACCTTTAGCCTTAATAATTTTAATAACTTTTCTTCAAACCATGTTTTGTTGACGAGTTTGAATGCTTCCCTCTATCATACGTTTTCCTTTCACATTCTAAAATTTCAACACATTTTGGAAGACGACAAACATGCTCTAAGAAAATATGTTCTCGATTTTTACAAGTTTAGCAATTTTCTGGAGAAACGTGTATAGTTACTGATATTTATATTTGCATATGAATTTTCATCCTCAGCAACCCTATCCGCTCTACTTTTTATCATCTTCATCGCTGATGCTGATGTAGGGAGATAGGGAAAAACCTAAAAGTATGATATTATATTATATGCTCCCTACACCATAAATTTTCACCATAATTTTTGTTTCAGCCTCGGATATATGAATCTGTCTGAAGTCATTTTGCTGTTGCGACAAACATTGAGTTCACACCTTACAATAATCCTTTCATTTTTATAGCTCGTTTCTTTCATAATTCGAATTTTACATTAAAGGTAAATTTTTGTAGTCGTGTAAAACTAAGAGGAAGAATTTCTTTTTTTTTTTACCTCATGCGTGTCCTATTTTTGTTCAGGTTTTTTTTCTAAATCATAATTTAAATTAATTATACGGTAATATATGTTTGCAATTCATTTTGTTTAACAATTTAATCATTAATAATTTTGTTTTGAATCCATAAAATATAAATATATACACACACATATAAAGATATTTTCAATTTAAATGGGGCTGAAAATTTTCATAAATCATGTAAATAAATAAATAAACAATATTTGTCAATCTGTTTCAATTTGCCCGTGTAGTTTATTCAATTTCATTTTCTTCTAGACTTTTCATTTTTTGGCAAATCATTTTCTCTTAGACTTAACAGAGTCTGCACGTTTAGTCTACACGCCTGAATTATATGTTCAAGATTTTGACTTTTCTTTTCTAGTTATTGCTTTTACTATTAATGTATTACTTTATCATGTTAATAAGAAATTAAATTAAAAATAAAAATTAGTGAGTAATTAAATTAAGAATAAATCTATAAATAAAGGAATAAATTGAGAATCAATATTAATGAGCTAAAAATCAAATCGAGACTGGATTAAAAAATAATAAATCCAAAAAATATTTCACTCCAAGTGAACAACATTATACATGTTTTAAGGTTAAATCTTATTTCATGTTAATTTGGAATACAACCAAAGATTTAAAATCAACTTGTAACAATATTAAAAAATCAGGAGATGAAAGTCTGATTAATCCAATTTAGATTATATATGTCATTACCAAATATTTGGTGGTTACGATACGGGGAGGACTTTTCATTTTTATTTTTTTTTTTGGCCAAAAGGGACGACTTGACTATATAAGCAGCACCGTTTGAATCCAAATCAATCGAGGTTGATGAAGACGACCCTTCAGTATTTGCATCGCCACAACACATCCATCCAAATCAGGCAAATAATAAAGGAAAAGTCTCACGAACATATACATCAAGGGTTGGAGACTTTGACCATGTCATGTATAATCGTTCCACGGTAGGTTGGTAATTTGAAACATAATTTGGATAATTAATGAATGCTCATCAAAGTTTTATGCTTTTGTTTGGAAAATAATTACGACAAAGTACCCCAACCAAATTATGACATATGTTCAAACTTAAATCCAATTTGTTATTAACTTCGTTTATAATATACAAATAACTTTCTTAAAGAAATAATATACAAAAATTATATATTGTAAAATATGGTAATAATTGAAGAAAATAGAAAAAGACAAGACAAGTAGTAACTTACCACACTCAAATACACAAAAGGTTTGCCCAATAAGGGCACTTTAGCTAATATATATATATATATATAGATAGTTTACTAATAAATTGTAAGTTAGAGTTTCTCTTAATATAAATGAGTATATAAATAGCTCAACTTATAATAAGTTATACAATCATATGACCTGATTTATATATACCGTACTAAACACAAAATTGATTATTTGATATTATTTAAAATATAATCTATCAATTAGTATAATAATTAATTAGTTTAAATTTATAAATTGATTAATTATTCTATAAATAAAGATATAAATGTTGTACCTAGGTTTTTCTCAAATAATGATTGCTTATCAAAGTTGTATGCTTTACTTGAGGATAATTAATAGAATTGGATGAACATAAATTTTTGCCTTTGAATCTGTCTGATGTTATTTAGCTTTTGTGACACACCTTTGAATTACAGTCACTTACATTTTTAGAGTTCATTTCTTCCATACTTCTAATTTTATAGCAACAGTGAATTTCTGTATCATATAAAACGAAAAGGAGGCATTTTTAATTAAGTCCATGTGGACAATTTTTATTGACGTTTTTTTTTAAAATTGGAATTTAAATTAATGATATATATGTTGGCTTTTTTTGAGCCATATATGTTAAAAAAAATAATCTTTTTATATGCCACAAAAAAATATTGTATACATATATACTAATTTGTACAAATTCGAATTAATTTAGTTTGAGTTGATAATTTTTGTAATATATATCAAACTATTTTAAGAGTTAAGTGTAAAATTTAAAATAAAAATGTATAATAATTTAGTTAGATTAGTTAATGTGACTGAACATTTTCAATACATTAATGGAAAATAATGAAGTGTTTTTTGGAGTTTTTGTTGGGATGTAAAGCTCCGCTTGGCCTGTCATTTTTTTATACAGGTGATGATGTTAAATTAGTTTATTTGTGCAGGTAATTTGGCATCCCAGTTTGAGATTCCAGGATCCCTAAGATGCTTGGCTATATCATACAACTCTTCTTATAAGGGAACCTTTATCATACAACTCTCATCTCAGGTCTTTGTGATAGGAACAACTATATTTAAATGTGTATAGTGAAACCCATAAGATCATAAGAATAAGATACCTTCAGAAGCTATACTTCCAGGTTGGAGCAGAGAGAATTGATAACTTTGTTAATCTACTGCAATGGATGAAGTTGTTGGTCGAAGCATGGTTACTGTCGCTACGCTTTTGGTGCTCTGCTGATAAGCTGATGCATTGAAATATATTTAACAGCCATTACTCTTACTGGTTGCATGCCTGCACCTCCCATTCTTCAAATATATAGTATGAGATATAACTCTTCTATAACGATAAAAAGCAGCTGGCATAACAAAGTAAATATTTGGCAACTGACAAGAAAATATTATTGGCCTAAGATTAAGATCATATCATTTCAATCATCAAGAATATACATAAAATATTGCATCTAAAAATAAAATCGTAGCATACATAAGTTTACATCAAATACACAAGAAATTGCATTTTTCATAAATATGACAAAAGTTCCATACACTATTCATGTAGTAAAAGTAAGATTGTCATCCCAGCATATCATCGTCCATCATCCAAGTTAATCAGCACATGATCTGTAATGCTATCCCACCCAGTTTTTCTGTAATTGATACCATCAACGCATTCACTGATACCGGAAGTCTCTCCAAGCAATGACTGAGCTTCTTCCAAATTAGGTTCTTCGTTAACCCATGAATGCTTCCCTGTCATCCTCATTCCCTCTAACTCCATTGCCACTTCCTTCATGCTCGGTCTCTCTTCCCCTCTAAGTCTTAAGCACTTCTCTGCAAGCACAACCACTTCCTTTAGCATCTCCTTGTTTTCATCATTTGCTATGCCAACCTCAAGTACTTCAAACGATAGACCCCGATACAAGGATGAAAGGAAATGCATAGCAAGACTTTGCTCCTGTTCAGGCCTATCAAATGAAAGAGCTTTCTTCCCTGTTAGCAGCTCCACAAGCACCACTCCAAAACTATACACATCGCTCTTTTCAGTGAGTTGATTTGTTTGCAAGTATTCTGGATCCAAGTATCCAAGAGTTCCTTGCACCATTGTGGCTAATTCAGTTTGATCAAGCGGAACCAATCTGGAAGCTCCAAAATCAGACACTTTGGCGGTGTAAGACTCATCCAAAAGTATGTTAGAGGACTTAACGTCTCTGTGGATTATTGGTACAGAGGCAGCAGAGTGCAAGTATGACAGTGCTCCAGCTGCCTCTGCTGCTATCCTTAACCGTATTTCCCAAGATACAATGGAAGCCTTGCTCTTATTGAGAATGTAATCGAAAAGGGTGCCATTGTTTACGAACTCATAAACCAACAGAGGAACCTCTGTTTCTAGACAACAGCCTAGGAGTTTGACCACATTTCTATGATTTATTTGGGAGAGTACAACCACCTCGTTAATGAATTGTTCAACTTGGATTTGATCCACCACTTTGGACTTCTTGATTGCAACAATTTTGTTGTCTGAGAGATATCCTTTGTAAACAATACCAAAGCCTCCCCTGCCAATGATTAAGCTCTCATGGTAGTTGTTGGTAGCCTTTTTCAACTCCTCTGATGTAAAGATTTTAGCTGTCTGGGAGGAAGCTTCTTTAGAAGAAAGTCGTTGTTGCAAGATAAGACCGCCATTTTGCTGAAAAAGTTTGTCCTTTTGCTTGATGAGCCTCCTCTTCTGGTATACCAAATACAACCAAGACACACCCACAAATAGAGCTAGCAAGCCTGCACCTGCACCTATATATATATGGAAGAAGATAGAGCATTTTAGGGGACCAGGTAGCTATTATATATTATTACAGGACTATAACCAGAAGCAAAATTGGCAACACAAGTATGTTTCACTTACCAATGAAGACCACTATAAATGGATTTTTTGATAAGGGTGCTTGGCATCCTCCTGCCATGGTTCCATTCCCCGAGAACCCAGGCGGGCAATAACATTCAAAAGTCCCTTTTTTGTTGCGGCAATTTTCTTTACTTGTGCAATTGTGGGTCGATTCCTGACATTCGTCTCTGTCTGCAATTTCAGTTCATAACACAAACTAGTGTGTCGGTGAATACTATATAGAAAAAGAGAAAGGAAGTAATGAAATTCTAAATGGTTGGGCAAGAAACGGAGTTACCATGACATCCATCGGGATGGTAGGGATTGCCGTCAAAACCGTCATTGCATATGCAGTTGTACCCAAATCCATAGTTGGAGTCGTTACAATAGGTGTTGGAGGAGCAGACAACAGAAGGGCCTGTGCAATTACCAATTGGGACAATCCAATCTAACACGAGCGGGGCCTGTTTAAAGGGTAATCGTTGTAGATGTTGGACGGAGAAATTAAACCAGTTCTGTTTGGCAACAAATGCATAGCTGCAGTTGTTGAACTTCAACACCGCCGCATGATTGTTGAAGCTAGCCGCTTGAATACTGACATTCCGCATTCCGACTGGAATATCCACCTGGCAACACCCAATCCCAGAACAAGTGGGAGCGTTCAACTCTTTGGGAGCAATTTCACATCGCGATAAGCAGCCGGTGGAGTAAGTGAGATTGTTCTGGAACGTATTTAGATAGCCATAAGTGTCGCAGCCAACACTGTAGAACTTGTTGGCGGTGCTAGAAATGCTGAAAGCATCGGTCGTGAGGTAGGAATAATTAGTCTTTGCTCCTGGTTCATTGTCACACTGCTGGGAGACAGACATGTTAATGTCCATGTGACCATGGAGGGAAATGTCTAAAACTTCGATGTTTTCGCCGTAATATAATTTGGTGCCGTCACAGGTGAGATTAAAGGATGTGTTGAAAGAGCAGTTGTCACCAACACCAAATGGATATGGAATAAGGACTTCACCACATTTATTGGAGCAGCCAGGCTGGGATTGAGCTGTAGATGCTGCCAATAAGGCTGCAGCTAATAGAAGGAGGGACAGCAGCTTCAGCCCCATCGTCTCTCTCTCTCTCTCTCTCTCGTCTCCAAAGATATGGTGCGGTATGCGTTAGTGCTGGCTGGCTGCTCACTTGAGTAGCTTTTGTAGGCACACGCAACGTGCCCTGTAAGTTTATTCAACTTCATTTTCTTCTTCACTTCACACGGCCTGCTTTTCCACTCGACACGGTGTGGCATGGTCACGTAACTCACGTTGATGGTTTGAATTCTCCTCTTTCTCTCTCTCGTTTTGAAATTTTAACCAGTGTCCCTTGCTTGCAGGAATAAATTACCTATAGTTATACTCTCTAGCTTTTTGTCTTTCATAATCTTTCTTTTGATTCTTAAAATTTGTTAAATTTTCTTACGATTCTAAAAATTTAACACAACTGCTGAAGCACATCCCTAATTGACATTCTTATACTTATAATACTCATATATAAGTATAATATTTTTGTCATGAAAATTTAATATTAGATATCAAAGCAATTTCCATGTAAATTCAATATTATAATTAAATAAAATATTAGACTTTATCAATACACACTAATCGTTTAGGATTTTTGTTTTTCTTTTAACATGCATAACAAATTATTCATTGGCTAACTCAGTTTCAACCAAGTTATATTTTTTAATACAATTAGTATTATGTGCATTATGATTTGAAAACACAGATCATTCTATAGTAGAGTATACATAGAAAATATAGGGAAAATATGTGTAAAATGAAAAAAAAAATTCTATTTTATATATGAAAGATGCGGAAAAAAATTGATCAATGTGTTAAATTATATTTTTATGCTCGAATTATAAATATCATAGTGTTTAGTTTTCTTCAAGAAGAAATAAAAATTAATTCATTTTTATTTGTAATTTTTATTATTTAAAAAAATGATTTATGAAATATTTTCATCTTTATTTTAAGCTAAATTCAAATAAATGACTGTAAATGCCTCTTGAGTAGACAAGACTTGGACCAATTAAGTCTACTCAGTCATTCCATGAGAGGGCAAGAACTTGAAAGATCTACTACATGTAATTAATGAATGCTGGTCATTGTTATGCTTTTATTTGAAAATAATTGGTGAAATTGAATGAGAAATTACCACAACAGAGACAGATTGAAATTTATTCTATTATTAATTTAGAAATTCAACAACAAAAAAGACATTGAAATATCTGCTTACTAAAACATACATATTTTCACCGTAATCTTTAGACTATGTTTGAGAGTTTTTTAAAAGAAGAAATAGAATAGTCATTAATGGAATGACATAAAATGAAGTGAGGTGAAATGAAAGAGTTGGAGTAAATATATTGTTTGAAACTTTTGATGAGAAAAAGAAAAAGCTTTTTTAACTTTTATTTGAAAATTACAATAAAATTAATGAAATGGAATGATTCATAAGTTATTTTTTTCAATATTATCCTTATAATATAAATACATTATTAATAATATTTTTATTGTTGAATTCATAATACATGATCATGATTGTAAAAGAGTAAGAGATTTTTTTTGCAGTGATGAGTTCATAGAAAGAAATTTTTAAATGGAGTTTGAAAGACTTTTATAGAACTTTGTTATTCAATTTGTCACTAAAAATTATATATTTATTATATTTTTAGCTATGTTGGCCATTGCAATATAAGTCAATAAAAAAAAGTAAGAACATTGATCTCAATCTTAATTATTATGCAAATAATAATGATAATAATAACAACAACAACAACAACAATAATATGAAGACAACATGTCTCACTTGGATATAATAACAATTATAATTAACAAAGTAGGGGTATATTCATAATTTGATTTTTTAGTCCACTTTATTTTATCCATGACCTTCCAATTTAGAGGGATAACAAAATTAGAATTTTGGATGGCAAAAAATGGTTTCGGTGTCTCTCATTTAGCATTCCATTCCACTTCAAAAAAAAAAATTCAAATATAAGTTGAACTCATTTTGACCATATCACTCCTTGTCATTTCCTCCTTAACCATCCATCTAAACATATTCTTAATTCAATCTCGGATCAATATAAGAATCTATTTGAAGTTGCTGTTGTGACATGTACCTTGAATTCTCACCTTACAATAATTCTTTCATTTTTAGTGCTCATTTCTTCCATAATTCTTCCTTGCACAAAGGGATCAATATGAATATATGATTGATACTATGGTTATTCAAAATTCTGGCTTTTTCTTCTCAATTTTTGTCTTTTATTGTATTATAAAACCATGGCTTGAGTCGAAACTCTATTTTTGCATATGAATTAAGACCGTAAATTATTTCAGTCCTTTTTTTTTATTTTTCAAATCTTAAAAAATGTTCCTTATTTAACTTTCAGTAATAAAATACATATACTCCCTTTTAACTTTTTTTCATCTTACTTATCTTACATATTGAAGGGAATAAAAAATAAATGAACACATTCATAGATTCAGAGTAGGAAACTTATATATTTCTCCTAATTGTGAAAGCTGATCAAACTTTGACTGGGATCACTGACCGAAAGATATACGCACAATGTATTGGGAGTATATCAAGTTTTTACAGCTTAAATCCCCTCTTGAATGCGACTATAGAATACGTCGCAGGTATTCTTCTTAGAGGTCTTAAGTTTCTCTTTTATGAAACTTATTTATCGTATAATAGTTTGGCCCTATTTATAAAAGGATAGCTAGGGTTAGAGTTTAGTAGTAATTCCTATAATTACTATTTTACCCTTATTTAATGAGCACCCCTTATGGGTGGACTTTGTATAATATCTTAATAGATTTAAACCCTAGATATTATATGATATTCTAACATCTCCCACTCACACATAATGGGATACGCTCTAAACCCAAGAAATATATTCTTGATAAATCAAGAAAACACTTTCTATTTATAATTTGTAGTTGTTCATACGAGGAAAGTAGGTCATGCAACCAGCATACTAGAGCACCAATGTTATGCATCAGTTACAAATATATAGTCTTTTGTCGAAAACGCACCTGCATGTAGAACATAAAGTATGCATGCACCATAGATCATAAGAATCACATTCAAATATCTCTCAATAATCTCATCTATCATAATATCTTATATTCACAATTATGACACACAAGTCATAACTAGTATACTAGTGAATATAAAATAATAAGATTCTCTTTATGATCTTCCTCTTCTCACGATCCTATTAACATAGACTTATCTTGCTTTTATAGACATGTCCCGCCAGACTAAATCATTACACATAGTCCTTAAGCAACATACTAAGATAGCAAACACCAAGTTGCATCTCAAGTACCTAATCGGAGTCCAAAGGTATAAATATAGAGCCAGCATAAAGGCTCAAGGATCTCACACAATCATGAGTTGAGAACGCACTCATGTTAATCCAAATGGTTGGCATTTACACACATGGTATGAAACATGTGCTACAACATTCCTTCTTTTCCTGGGGAGTGTATGTCTATTTCACAAATAATATTGTACAGATGATATTTTAGACACCACAAGTCTAAAATTGAGTTCCTAGATCTACACAATGTCTTGAACTCACATCTGACAACTAAGGTAGACTAGAAATGATGAACTTATTTCATCAAATCAATTTTAATGACCTTATGTCATTAATCAGGTGACTTAAATGATTTTAAGTATCGTTGATCTCAAATTAACCTCATGATAATTTCTCTTAAAATCTTGTCTCATCTCCAATGTCACAAAGACATTGAGGTGGTTACCTATGTGAGAAGGCTAACCCTTTTTATCTACTCGACATACTTAACAATAAACAAGAATGTACACAACATTCAAATAAAGATATATAAGCATGGAAATCAAACTTTATTGATTATTAAAGAACATTAAAACATCTTTATCTATGAACAATGGGAAAAATTTAAAATACAAGTAAAGTATGCTAAATTCTACATAATCTTAAAGACCTAACGTGTCTCACAAACACATATCTAGAAATAGGCTTGGTCAGCGGATCCGTCAGCATCTCATGCGTAGATATATACTTCACATTTATAGTCTTGCATGCAACCATGTCCTTCATATAGTGATACTTGATATCTATATGTTTGATTTTGTAATAGTACTTTGGATCCTTGGAGTATACAATTGCAGCCTCACTATCACAGTACACTAACACTGGTTCAATATTTTCTTCTTTGCACAACAATTGATCCAAGAACCACTTCAACTAAACGACCTCTTAGGCTACTGAAGATAGGGCCACAAACTCTGCCTCCATCGTGGACATGGATACACAAGATTGTTTCTTACTACTCCATGATATGGCGCCATCACTAAGTAAGAAAATGTATCCTGAGATAGACTTTCGCTCATCTAAGTCCCCTTCATGATCAGCATCAATGAATCCTACCAATCGTAGATTCTACCGCCTTGATAGTAGAGCGCATAATCAATAGTCCCTTTCAGATATCTTAATATCCTTTTTATAGCTTCTCAATGTTTAGGACCTGGGTCGGTTTGATATCTACTCACCAAGCTAACTGCTTGACAGATATCAGTGTATCCTACTAATCATAAATCGTACAGCAGGAGAAAAAGTCTCCTCATAGTCAATTCCTTCCTACTGTGTATACCCTTTTCTTACTAGTTGAGCCTTAAATTTTTCAATCGTGCCATCAGCTCTTTTCTTGATTTTGAGAATCCACTTGTTCATAATAGCCTTGCATCACCCTAGAAGATCAACAAGTTCCTAAACATTGTTAACTCTTATAGACTTCATTTCCTCTTCAATAGTTTTAGTCCATTTATCTTTAGAAGAGGATAAGAGAGCCTCTTTTAGATTTATCGGCTCATCTTCATTTTGCAGGAGCATTGTAAAAAGTTCACCACCTTCAATCTCATATCATCGGCGAGGAGTCTTTTTATGTGAACCACGTCTCAATTGTGATTAATTGAATCTTACTTCATTGTTCCAATTTGGATCAATGTTGCTCCCACTCAGATCAAGAATGTTGGTCCCACTCCCATTTGGAATGAGATCCAGTTATTCACTCCCACTTAGAGCAATTGGCTCAAGACCACTCTCATTCACATCAAATGATGAAGAAGGTTTCTAATGAGAAACTACTTCTTCATTTGCTATAATTCTCTCACTCAAGTGAAGTGGTCCTAGAGCATTCGGATCTTCTATCTCAAATAAAGATAGGTCTTGACCTACCTCACCCTTCTTAAGATATTCATTCTCTAAGAATGTGATATCTTTATATTCAAATTCAGTCACGCTCCCACTGTCTTGCTTACCTATAAGCACATAACCTTTTAAGGTTTCTGAGTATCTAATAAAGATACTTTTCTTTCTTCTTGGGCCCAATTTGTCATACTTGTAAGAGGAATCCATATCCCCAAGGTTTCATTACACTTATGATAGGCTTTTGCCTAGTCCATAACTCATATGGAGTGGTTACAACTGATTTTGTAGGCACAAGGTTAAGTATGTAGGCTATAAACATCAATACATCACCTCAATAAGTGATTGGCAAATTAGCCTATGCCATCATGGACCTAACCATCTCAAGGAGCATTTTATTCCTTATCTCCATAACACCATTTTGTTATGGAGTATTTGGAATAGTCAACTGATGAACTATCCCTTTCTCATTACATAATTCATTGAATTGAACCGACAAATATTCTCGGCCTCGATCGGTTCGAAAAGCCTTAATTTTCTTGTCTAATTAATTCTCAACTAAGTTCATATAGTTTTTCAAGTAGTTCAATGCTTCTAACTTATAAGAAATCAAATAGACATAACCCAAATGAGTATAATCATCAATAAAAGTAATGAAATAATTCGTTTCGTGCTTGGCCCTAACATTCATAAGCCCACAAATGTCAAAATGAATTAACTGTAGTGGAAAATTAGCTCTAGTTACTTTACCAAAGGGTTTTCTTGCAGATTTTCTTGCTAGACAAGATTCATAAGTAGACAAATCCACTCATTCAATGCCGGGAAGCAAACCCTCTTTTACTAACCGTTGCATTCTCTGTTGGCCAATATGACTAAGTCTAGCATGCCATATATTTACATCATAATCATAACCATGCGTAGAGGCAAACAAGAAAAAACTAATATTATTATTAATGTAAGATTCATCATCCAAATCCATAGAAATAAAACATTCGGTTACATAGCCAAAACCATAAAAAAACTAAGTCATAACTCAATTTAACACAATTGTTGTGGAAATACAAATCATAGCCTAGCCTAAGTAAAACCAAAACTGAAATAACATTCCGATGAATTTGAAGCACATAAAGGACATCATGTAAGATCAGGTCTCGACCACCATGTAGGACTAACTTTCATGTTTCAATCCCTTTGACAGCAACCTTAGTGTTGTTGCCCATATATATCTAGAATGCTCCATAGGGAACTCGCCAGAAGTCAACAAAGACTTCATGGTCCCTCGTTATATGGTCCGTGGCTCCTGAGTCTACAATCCATATGGGACAAGATTCAGTAAGTATAATAGAGCTAGAAATACAAAGTTCACTAGCATAAGTTGTGTAGATTACCTTTTTTAAAGGCTTAGGGCAATCACTCGCATAGTGTCCCATCTTTTGGCAATTGAAGCACTTAACTTTTGTCGTATTCGCTACTTCTTTTTACCTTGTTGAATTTTCTTTGACTTTTTCTTAGGTTGAGCTGGTTCTTTGTTCTTTTCCCAGCTCTTTCTCTTTGAACCACATCTTTCACCTAAAGTTGCCATGTGCAACTCAAGTATCGGTTTGACTGATTCAAGCCTTTCTCCCTCGAGTTCAAGGTGTCTCTAGACATCTTCCAGAGTCATGATTCTATCATTGTAAGTGAAATGCATCTTCATATGCTCCTACGAACTAGGCAAAGAGCGAATGAAAGCCTGGATTTGCTGCTCGTTTGTTAAGACATTTCCAACATCTTTTAACTCCACAATCATATTTGACATCAGCCTCAGATATTTCCTCATCGAATGTTTCAGGCGTTTCTTATACAAGTCAAATTTGATCATTAGAGGACATAATCTAGATATGGATATAGTTTCGAACCTCATTCTCAGAGCATTCCAAGCCCCATAACGCTTTGGTAGTCCTTGAACTCCCTTAGGATGTCATCATCTAGAGTGCTCAGCAACGTAATATGAGCAATGGAGTTCCTTTTCTTCCAAGCATCATAAGCTTCACAGTCCCGCCTATGCTAGGCCATGTTTCAAGCTTCTGGCTCTTCCAGGACATTATTGAGAGCCTCAATAAGCTCTTACTCTTCCAGGAGATACTAAACTTTTGTACTTTAGATCTCATAATTGTCGTCATTTAGCTTCAACCCCTTGTTGAGCTCAGCAACAATACTTTTGAAAATTGTAGTAATTCTTTACATAAAAAGAAAGACAGACTTGAATTAGGATAAGATAATTAAAAGCATACAAGATTCAATGTTCACCATACTTACAAATTATAACACTAAGTATCGTATGATTAAGCTAATTAACCCATGCAAAACCCGAAGTCGAAAGAGTACTAAGTGCCAATCATCGTCCTAAAGTTGTATGTAAGGTGTAAATCAAAGAAATCAAAACACAACTAAGTGTCTTAATCATGCTACAAACAAATTGTAAATCATGATTTTTCAAATGTTAAACAAATTGACATTTGTTAACTTTCATGTTAAACTAATTTACACATTAATAGATCAATTATGTAATGCTAAACTAATTAACATTCATTAATAAACATGTCAAACTAATTAACATATTTAATATATGCATTTAATACTTTAACAAATAGCAGATCCCGTACGTGGCATTGTTAAACCAAGAACATAGATCTAAAACATATCTCTTAGAATTAGTAGACCGTAATTTTAGGTTTCTAACCAATATACGAATCCAAAGTGTAAGGGCTTACACATGTTAAACAAATTAACACAATTAAATGCATAATGTTAAGCTTATTAACATTATATGTCTAAATTTTCCATGGGTAGAAAATTGACAAAACAATTTGATAAAAAGCAATGTTAAACTAATTAACATAATGACAAGTAATCACATATTACTTGACTGAAATTTATTGGGATATAAAAAATTAATTACATTTATATGGGGCTAAAATATAAACACACAATTTATGTTTTTGAACATATCTAGATGTTCATTAATTAGGGATTTATCAATTAGGCCGCTAATTATTATTATTTTTGATGGGTCACATGCCCAATTAAAAAACAAGGCCCAATTTTTAAAATAGGCCAAAAAAACTCTTTTAATAGGCCAAATCTTCTTTAAAATTTTTGAAGGCCCATTAAAAAAAAATTAGGATTTTAGATAAAAAAAAATTAGGGTTTCTAAATTTTTATTTTAATTTTCAGAATTTTTGAATTTTTTTTTTTAAAAAAACCAACAGATCTTTTTCCTTTGTCTTCCTCCTGCCTTTGTTCTATTTTGCCACCTTCCCTCTGCTGCTTACTGGCTGCCATCAGCCATTGCCAGGAAGGGAGGATCATCAGCGACCATTGAAGCCGGCAACGAGGCAGAGAGAGTTGCTCTCTCTCACGCAACGCAGGGGTGACTAGGCAGATCATCAAGGTTGCCAGGGACATGGTCACTGGTGGTTTCCTGTTGTCTGGGCATTGCTGGCGACCACTGTCACCGTGGGCAGTGATGAGTGTTGAAGGGGAAAGCAAAGTAAACGGCGGAGATGATGTAGAGGGATTTTTTCGAAATTTGTTTTTTCTTCAATGGCTTAGGAGGTGCCAGTGACCATGTCGCCAGCGGCAGTGAAAAAGAGGCGAGTGCAAGTCTTCAGTGGTGAAGGAAGAAGAAGGTTGCTTTGAAATGCTGATATCAATTTTTTGAAAAAAAAATTGATTTTTATTTTTTTGAAACCTTAATTAAAATAGCCCCAAAGAAAATCTCAAATCCCAATAAAATATGTAAATGATCAGAAAACTAGCCCAAAGCTTTGATACCAATTAAGGGAATAAAAAATAAATGAACACATTCATAGATTCAGAGTAGGAGACTTATATACTTCTCCTAATTGCGGAAGCTAATCAAACTTTGGCTGGGATCACTGATCGAAAGAGATACCCACAATGCATTGGGTGTATTTCAAGTTTTCATAGCTTAAATCCCCTCTCGAATGGACTGTAGAATACTTTGCAGGTATTCTTCTTAAAGGTCTTAAGTTTCTCTTTTATGAAACTTATTTATTGTATAATAGTTTGACCCTATTTATAAAAGGATAGACAGGGTTAGGGTTTAGTAGTAATTCCTATAATTATTATTTTACTCTTATTTAATGACCAACCCTTATGGGTGGACTCTGTATAATATCTTAATATATTTAAACCCTAGATATTATACGATATTCTAACACATATTAAACATATGTTACATATAACTGCAATTCTTTTACACAAACTTGACCTTTTCCTTTTTGTTATGTATATAAAAATATACCATGTACCTAATTGAAATTTTATATCAATAATACTCACATGAGTATAATATTTTTTAAAAAAAATTAATATAATAATACTAACATTATTTTTATGAAAATTGAATGTTATAATTTAAATGAAATATTAGACTTAATTAATACAAATAATCATTCATTAGCATTTTTTTTGGATTTTACGTGCTCAACAAATGCTTATTCATTGGCTTACTCATGTTTCAACCAAATTCTATTCTTCCGATATAATCAAAATTATGTGTATTGCATTTTGAAAATACAAGTCATTAGAGTATAGGAATAAAAGGACCAAAAGTTGTGTAAAATGAATATATAAGATGAAAAGAATTGAAGGATAAAGTAGGTTTTTTACTCGAATAAAAAATATCATAATGTTTAATTTTCATCAAGAAGGTAGAATTTTTTTTTTTTTTTATCACACGCAAAGGTTATATTAACACATGTCTGGAATTCAAAAGGTAACAATAAAGTAATAAACCAATACACAGGCAATGGGATCTCTTGCCTTGGATTCACCTTACGATCCTATCATTTTCAAAATCCATTTTCTTCTGTAATTTATTTTAACTTTGAATTTAACGGAATAATAAAGGAAGAGTTCTTTGGTTTCTAAAAATTTTGGTTTCTTCGTGCTTGCATGGATTGGAAGGCATCGGTGCGTTCCACACGTGGGCCAATAAAATGATGCCTACTGAGTTAAATTGATGACATTATGATAAAATGTCAAAATTTTAAGAACGATCCAAAATTTTTTTATATGTATTCATAATTTAGTCCTTAATATTTTAAAAGTTTTATTTATTATTTTAATTCTTTCTATTAATAAAACTTATAACTTGTCCTCTATACTTTATTTATTTGATTGTTAACCCAAAATCAACGTTGTCATTGCCCTCGCTCATCACTTTTAGTGGCCCACTCGTGTGACTCATGCGGAAAAAGGGGATAAAGTTTGAAGGGCAAGGATTGCAATGTAGAAAAGTTTTTGCTGAATAATAGAAAATTTTGACGGAACGGAAGGACGGAAGGCTGAAGGAAAAGGGCCAATGATATGTTTGATTTGATGGAATGACATTCTATCAGCCATTTCCATTCCTTTGATTGACGCTATGTTTTGATAATGTTTATGTGCAAGCTAAAAGACGTTGATTATAGTCGGAAGTTTTTCTGAGAGTTACTTAATGTTTTTTCTGATTCGATTAACGAAAATCTTTTATCGTAATATGGAGGAGCTTACTTGGGGAAGAAGATTAATTCCGGTTCAGATCATGTATTTAGATTAAAAAAGAAAAATTCTTATAATTTAAGGAAACAAATTTATATCAATAAAAGAATTAAATTAAAAATATAAAATAAAATTACATATAAAAATTAAAATTTAATCCAGTTGAATTCATCCCTGGCTTGGTTAATTAGTTGAGGACTGAAGTAATAGTAATGATCAAGGAGCTTGAGTAACGACATTGACTATAATCATGGAGGGAAGAAGAATCTAAATTTATTTTAGTAACAATATTACGAGAGATTCTATAGTAATTATTTGAGTTCTACTAAACAATGTTTTAAGGACATTGGTTAAAAATATTTATTTAAATAATAAATTATCTTTGATCAATAAAATTAATTGATACTAATTTTATTAATTAAAAATAATTTATTATGTACAATAAATTATTTTTAATCAATGTCTCAAAGATATTCATTAACAAAATTTTAATTATTTATAATTTTTAGATGAAAATTTAAATATTTACAAATAATTAATATGATTATATATAATTATTAATAAAAAATCTAAATTATAAATTTTTTCTAATAATCTAAAATTTTATCCAAGAATCTATGATATTAATGATCCGAAGATAATCCATTTCCAAAAAAAAAAAAACAGGTGACAAAAGGGAAAGACCAAAACGAAAAAAAGTCGTCGTCAATTATCATATACGGGCTTTAGCTTTACACCGTGTCGTCTGACCAAAAGCAGTATGCCGTATACCCTGGCTCCTTCGAAAGTTTGGTGTCAAAAGATGCTTGACTTTCACTAAATATACATCATTGAGGCTATATTGGACTAACATGATTTTAATTAACTTAATTTTTAAAATTAATTATAATTTTGTGTAATTGTAATTTATAATTGAAAATTTTTATTATATATTTTTTCGCCTTTTCTCCAATGGAGATTTAAAAGATAATATTAATTTTTAAAAAAATCAAAATCAACTAAAAATATTTGCATTGTAAATTCTTATTTAAGTGTGTAAATATACTTCTGAATCCTTCAAACATAAAATCAAATATACTATAATCATCCTAATATTATATTGAAAAATATTATGATACCGTTTTCCGTTTTGTTTTCCTTAAAATATTATTTTATCATTCCAAAATAACTTCATATTAATTAATTCACTCAAAGACTTGTTGTATCATGTTAATGCCATATAATTTTTAGAAAATTAAATATTTTATAAGAACTAGAAAAAATTAATAAGTCAAGTATTGAAGTGATAAAAAAAATTTGAGAGTCAATTAATATTGAAATCATATGTAGGTCCAAAAGAAAAATTTATTTCAATGAATTGTATAAGATTATGATAATATAAGCGAAATTGAAAATTTGTTAAATAATAATAATGACAATTTGGACGTTTATCACTTGCCCCTGGAAAATTCTTTTTGCTGCCCAAACTTTGTCTAATTTTCGAGGCAAGAACCCAAATTAATTTAAGGATTCAAGCATCTGGAATTCCGTTTAAAAGTTGAAACTATCCACCAACGAAAAGTCCCTCACTTCAGAAAATGCTTTTTGCTGCCAAAACTGATTGCATATGGGTCAGCATCATTTTAGATGCTTCTTCGCCTCAATCTCTGGTTTTCCTTTTTAAGTTTTGCTTGTTTTTTTATTCTTAGTTCATGAAGTTTCATATCGTTCTTTCATTTTATTTTGAAACTCTACTTTGTCTACGAGGTTGATGGATTTATTTCACGTGTTAAAATCAATTTTAGATCTGTAGAACAATTTCTCTGTTTGTTTAATTGGATAGCATAATTCTTGAGTTATAGCCCTTTTTTTAGTTGTTTTTGGGATGATATATACAGGTTGTTAATGCTTCTTGTTTGATTGCCCAATCTATTGCTTACTTCTAAATTGTGGTTGACGCACGTAAAAGCTGCTGTGGATTATGTAGAATTAAAGAGCCCAAGAACTAAGTTATTATTCAAAGGAAAAATATAACACACTCTATTTGTTGACACCAGTCAAACTACCTCTCCGCCACACTACAGACACCCTAGTGAGGCTACACTTAGCTCACTCTCATACTACTTCAAATTTCCTTAGGCCCTGTTTACAAGCTGGATTCAAAGGATGAAATGAGAATGGAAATGAGCGTGACACCCGTTTGGTTTAATGACCATGGAATCACATTCTTATGAGAATCACCATTCGCACAAGTATGGGAATGAGGATGAGGAATGCTTCAGCTACCCGATAGAAAAGACCTCTTTCCTGGGAATGAAGACTTTTTGACACATTTGTCTCTTCCTTGTTGCTACCATATTTTGTTATCCTCTCTCACCAGCGAGCCTCCGGCCAGAAATGACAGTTGGGAGCTCCTTCTGGCGACCATAGTTTCTGACGTGAAATGCTCACCACTCTACTTCGTCGAATATTCCGTCGTTAGAAGGTTTTGTTCAGTGCTTCGTGAAGGTTTCGTCGTCAGAAAGTTTTGTTCAGTACTTCGTCAATACTCACCTCTGTTCGGAAATCGTTTGGTCTTGATGGGCATCGCGCTCAACGCATATGTGGTTAATGTAGCAACAGCGGCTGAAAAACTGTGAAGCACAAAGGTTCATGTTTTCCATTTGAAAGATTACATTTCTAGGTGGGAGAGAGGCGCAAACGCTGGGAACATAGGTTTAGAATTTAGAAGATGAAGTTGGATTTTTGGGGAGGAAAGAGAAAGTGTGAGGTAAACTTTTGTTGGGAGCGTCTTTTGGTATTCCAGCGTGAAGAGTAATAGATGGGGAAGGGAAGGAGAAATTAAAAATAATTTTATAAAATTAAAGAATAAATATTTTAATAATAGTAATTAATTTTTTATAACAATTTTTTGAAGTAATAACAATTTTTCAATTTCATAATAATAATTATTATTATTATTATTTATTCTAATTTAATTTTTTTAAAATAATAATTAACAATAAAAAATTATTAATTTTTCATAAGAATATTATGGTCATTTGCTTAATCTTCCTTTCCATTCTCACATCTTCCTTCAATATTATACCAAACATAATACACAGGTCTATATTCCATCAATGTCTATTTCTATTAAGCTCATTTCTATTCTTATTCTCAACCAATCCATGCCTAAAATCTTTCCTTCAAATAATGGTTGTTAATTTATTTTAGGAAATGACTTAAGATTTTACCTATTTACCCTCGGTTTCTTTCATCAGAGAGTGACACAACAGCAAAATGGGAGTGAACTTGTTGAATAAAAGGATTGTTTTTATCATTGGTAATTCAAATAATATGTTTTTGTAATTAAAAATAAATAAAATTTGAGCTATTATGTATTTTATTAATGTTTAATTAATAAATTTAAAATAAATATTTTAATAATGATATTACAAAACAAATTAATCTATTAAAATGAATATTTTAATATTTTATGCATAAAAATATTTTTTTACAAAAAATAAATATGATTTTTTTTTTTTTTGAATGCATGGCATTCTAGTCACTTGCATCTTTCCATTTTATTTTAATATTGTTTATATCCAACCAAACATTATTGTTACTTATTTACATTCCTATGCAGACAACCAAACATATTTATAAATTTTTATTTTTATTTTTTTATTATTCTCATTTTCATTCATATTTATTCCAATTTGTTTCTGATAACTAATCAGGCTAGAAAGGGATATCAAAGAAGTCAAAGAAAAAAACCCATAAGAAAAGAGAGAACTAAAATAGAAAAGGAATTTTTTAGTTATATATGTCAGTAAAATATTTTTAAAAATTTAGTTTAAGACCATAAATTGTAATTAATTACTTTTAAAGACCATATATTTTGTCATTATACTTAAACATTTAGAGTCATTTTATGACTGTTTAATAAATAAAAATATCCTTAAAATAGGTAAAGTGATATATCACAAAAAGAATATGTAAAAAACTAGCAATAATTATAATTGAATTAATTCATAACTAAGGCAATTCAAGATTGTAACAAAATCATTAGTTTTTTTATTGATAAAATTATGAAATTGATGTATATGCTCACTAAATATAAATTTTCACTATAACTATAATGATAATTATACATTGGGTTAATCGGGATTTTGTGCCAAACCTTTGATTACCTTATAATTCTTTCATTATTTTTAGAGCTCATTTCTTTCATAATTCAATTTTCTTTTACAAAATTAAATAAATTAGAAGACTTTCTTTAAACGGATCTTATTTTTATGGACATTGCTATTCTAAGAATTTTATATAATTGATAACGTGAATTAATTAACTTTAAAAAACAATTCTAAAGTCATCTTCACATCATAATGCGTACATCATGACATCATCTTTTATAATTAGATTAGATTTTTTTTTTTTTTCACTTTGACACTGTTGTTAAAATATTTAATGGTTTATTTCTTGCGTCACTGTTCCTTTTTTTTTTTCTTAACATACTTAAATCATATTTATAAAAATCAGCTACTTTTACAGCTTTTTTTATCCTTAATTTTTCCCAAATGCGTAACTGGAATTTGGCCACATTTTTTTAAAAAATATTATTTTAAAAAAATTAAAAATTAGTTAATTTTTTATTTTATTATAAGGAGGTAAAAATATTTAAATAATAATGAAATCTAATATTTAGTTTCATATAATATATACAAATAAATTGTATTTTCAGAAGTATTATTAATAAAATTTAGTTGAATTTTTAACTTTACTATATATTATATATTTAAATAACAAATATTTGAACATTAATAAAGTTTAATTTCTAATTTCATTGAAGAAATTAAAATAAATTTAATTTTTGATTTATTATTATTATTATTATTATTATTACTAGAAATTACTAAAATTTGTTACTGTATTATATATTATATCATATCTTTAAACATGAAAAAATAAAATAAGGATAAAAGTTAAAAATATTTGAACGTTAACAAAATTTTAATATCTAATTTCATTTAAACAATCAAAATAAAGTTATATTTCAGAATTATTATTATTATTTTTAGAATTTACTTAGTTTTTACTGTTTTATATATTTTATTTTTAAACATAAAAAATGAAGGATAAAAGTGAAAAATATTTGAACAATAATAGATTGTAATAGTTAATTACATTTTAAAGGAATAAATTTTATTTCGAATTTATTGGTTGTAAAATGTAATTGAATTTTAAAAAATTTTTAAATCACATGGCAAAGAAATTGTAATAAAGTAATATAATAGTGAATATGCTTGAAATGAATTTATAAAATAATATAATAAATAATTTATTCAATATTTAATTTTTTAATGTTGTAATATTACTTACCTTCATCTTTGATGTTGTTTTTTTTTTTTTTTTTTATGTTTAAAGTTATAATATATAATATATTAAAAATAAATTACATTTTACTAACAATAAATTTGAAATAAAATTAATTCCTTAAAATTTTAATTAACTATTATAATGTATTAATGTTCAAATATTTTACACTTTTATCCATCATTTTTTTATGCTTAAAGAAAAAATATATAAAATAATAAATATAAATAAATTAAAATAATAATAATAATTATGAAATGAAATTAGAGATTAAAATTTATTTAATTTCTTAAATGAAATTAGAGATTAAGATTTATTAATATTCAAATATTTTTCACTTTTATCCTTATTTTAGTTTTTCATGTTTAAAGATATGATCTAATATATAATACAATAAAAAAATTTTAAGAAATAATAATAATAATAATTCTGATAAGTAAATTTATTTAAATTTCTTAAATGAAATTATAAATTAAAATTTATTCATGTTCAAGTATTTCATACTTAAAGATATAATATCTACTGAAATAAAAAAAATTAACAAAATTTTTTTAAGAATAATTCTGAAAACCAAATTTATTTTTATTTAGTATTTGTAACTAGATATTAAAATGCATTATTATTTAATATTTTTTACCTCCTTATATAATAAAATAAAGATTTTAACTAATTTTTAATATTAATGTCTTTTAAAATGAATTTTTTTTTTTTTGAATGAGGTCAAACTTTACTTGTCACACGTTAAGAAAAAGTCTTATGATTTGCAGTCACAATAAACAGAAAAGGCTGCAAAGGCAGTTAGTTTTTTTTTTTTTTTTAATGTACCTTGAGGATTTTGGAGGAAAGTGAATGGCAACGCAGGGGAATGAGCCATTCAATAGAAGTGTGAATGCCCCATTTGAAATTAAGGGAAAATAAAGATGAAAAACAGGAATCAATAATTAGGAAGAGGAAATGATAAAGTGAAATTGAAAAAAGAAAGCCAAAAATAAAAAATTAAAGCAAGGAAATGAAAAATAAAAACAAACAAACAATAATGATAAAGCTAGGGAAATTAAAATAAATTGGAATAAAAGAGACTTCAAATAGAAGAGGTAAAAAAAAAAAACAACAACAACAACAACAATAAAAAATAAAAATAAAACAAAATACAAGAAAAAAGAAAAAGGAAAATCGAAAAATGCAAAATGGCAGGGCATAGGCCTGTGATTTTCCTGAATGCGGACCTGCTGCAGTATAGCGGATCAGCTGTACTTTTGTTATGGGTTGTTGGATTAATCCAACGGCCTAAAGCTTGCCACGTCGCAGAAGCCCTTTTTTTTTTGTTTGCCTCAAAACATGTCGTTTCACTTAAGTGAAACGGCGTGTTTTGAGGTTAATATTTTTTATTCCTCAGCCCTTTGAAATGATGTCATTTCGAGGGGGCTTTTTTTATTTTTTTTAATTTTCCTCTTGAAACGCACCGTTTTGTGTCAAGCAAAACAGTATATTTCGAGGCTGCTGGAATTAGCTGACTTGAAGGACAAAACGACATCGTTCGCGTTGGCTAGCCGAATACATGCTTGGGTCGTCAGAAAACACAGCAAAACAGAGGGTGACGTGAGGTGAAATTTTGGCATGAAATCGTGAGGTTCTAGTCGACCATGGCAGCATGTCGAAGGTAATGTGGTGTTAAAGTGGGGAAAGTGTGAAAAACGAAAGAATGTCGGTACCTTGCACTTCATCTGGGGGCTGCAGAAGAGAGAGAGTGGGAGAAGTCTGATGGAATATTTTGCAGCAAACAAAGGTAGGATCATTTTTTTCAGTACTTTTCGTCCTGTATCTGTCTTCTGTGAAGGGAATAATGATCTATATATGATTTTGTTGTGGTGGAAGGATTGAATGATGAAACAGTGTTTGCATTTGGTGGCCATACAGTAGCATGTTACAGGGTGCGTTGCCATTTTATTTGGTCAGTACTTGGTCGTTGCTGAAGTAAAAGCCATCCTTTGTAACCATCCAAGAGCACATCTTGAAGGAACCCCAAGTTCTACTCTCCTACCAATATAGCCATCTCCCTTCACAAGTTCTAGGAGCTAATATGAGACATGCAATGTGTCTTTCGCTTTTTGTATTTAACTTTTCTTCTTAATAAAGTACCACATACACATACACATACACAGTGATGTTATTTTCAATGCAAAATCTATACATACTCAAATCACGAAGAGGGAAGTTACCAAGACGTAGAAATTAAATAATTGTTCAGAAAACCCATATTTCTACTTAAGCTCTTCATTTGTCATGTTTTAGGTAATTAAAAGATTTGTTGTTCTTCCAGTTAAATCTATACTATTTATGCTATCTAATTATCTAAGAATATGCTCTTTGATCTATTTTATTTTTGTATTTTGAACTAGACTTTTCCATTTGAATCTGCCACATACTTTATAAACAAAGTACAACATGTTATACATAGATTTTTTTTTTAATAAAATAATTGGGAGAAAAAGGACTCACTAAACACCAGATTCAAAAATTGCCAAGGCCCCACCTATTTTCCATTTCTTTTCCTCATGTTTGCCATATTCAAAGTTCACTGCTAACTTTTTAGATAAGAATAGACTATGGTTTTAATTTATGAAAGATCATATCAAAAAAAAAAGAAAGAAGAAAACAATCTTGTAGCATGAACTATATTGTCTTAGGAATGAGATTACTTAAGCTAGCAAATTGTGTCTAATTAATATGAAATTTGGTTTACAATACCTTAACATACCAAAATAATGATCTGCAAATTTTTTAAACTATAAGTAGTGCTGATAGGTCTTTTACACTAAGATGGTGGACTAAAATAGGACTATTGAGGAAATTAATTAAAAATCCTACTTATGAATAGAGCTTTATGAAAATTTGTATGGTAATAATTTGACATCTAAAACTATCAGCATGTCAAATTTTAGATTATTTTGAGTTCATTTAGATGCCTAATAAAATCAGGGAAAATAAGCCTTTGATAAAGACTTAAAACAAGACTAGTTCAAAGTATATTGGCTAATATTGATACCAAATGGAATTTTGGAGTTCCAAAACCTGTAAGGACTTCATTGATTCCTTGTTAGCATTCTGGGATTTGAATAAAGTGTCCATGTGTTTAATTTATTTAGTACTCTAAGTTCCTCGAAGTTTTAAATTGTTAGGTGTATGTGGTAAAAGATTTTACTTATTAGATTATTTAAACACTACATACTATAATAATATGATCATTTAGCTATATCAACCTCTGAATGAGTTGAGTAGGTGTAGTAGTAGCTTTAGTGTTACACAAACAATTTTTAAGAAAATAAAGAAATTAAAAGTAAAAGTGGTTTTGCCATTTGCATGGTTGGATATAATTTTGACCCATGGCTCTATCCATTGATTTACAAAAATAATAGTAGAAGTACACTACCACTTCTTACATATATAAAACTAATTTTGTAGATATGGTGTTTAGTGAATATGTTATACATAGAATTTTTCCACATCTATTTGCTTTGTTTTATTTGCATCATTGTAGGATAATCCTTGCATAAGAGAATGAACTTGTTGCTATACAGTTGCATAAGAGAATGGAACTCTGCTTTTGACTTGTTGCATAAAAAAATGGAGTTGTAGTATATGGTTCTGATTTGTTGCAAAAAAGAATAGAGTTGTAGTTCTGACTTGTTGCATAAAAAACTGGAGTTGTATTATGTGGTTGTTGTACAGTTTATATTAACCCTTTACTTAATGGAACATTGCCCACTATTTAGGTGATAGGAGAAAGTCTTAATGGAAGCCCCCACAATATTATTACCTGAAGATGACACGTTCGCTTTGGCGTGGAAGCCTAGAGTTAGCATGCAGTTTGACAATGTAGAAGCTGCATGGTAATTTTGGCTTGATTATGGAGGGAAAGTTAGCTTCGAGGTTAGAAAAGACTACTTAAATAAGAGTCGAAAAGATGGGTCTATCACTTCAGCTAGATTTGTTTACTGCAAGCGGTGCCCACAGACCACTTGTCGTGTTCTCAGGATTTAATCATTATAGGCAAGTGGTGATTTTTGGGGCTGCATTGTTGTACGATGAAACTGCTGAGTCATTTAAGTGGTTATTTGAAACTTTCTTAGAGGCCCATGGGCAAAAGAGACCAAAGACAGTCTTCACAGACCAAGATCAGGCCATGGCAAAGGCCCTCAGTAAGAATTCTCTCACTTTCACTACTTGCATGTATACATTTGATTTTGCAACATGTTCTTTACAATAACATGTGCCTTGTTGCAGGTGAAGTAATGCCAGAGAGTAACCATTGTCTTTGTACATGGAATTTAATGCAGAATGGCATCAAGCACCTTGGCAACAAGGTGAAAAATGGGTCTCATTTATTAACGGATTTCAAGAAATGCATGTACACATACGAGGAGGAAGTACAATTTAAGGTAAGGTGGAATAAATTGCTTTCAGATTACAATGTTCATGATAATTTGTGGCTAAAATCAGTGTATGCTATAAAGGAGAAATAGGCAGCATGTTACATGAAGCAATATTGCACCTTGGGTATGAGAAGCACACAACTCAGTGAAAGCATAAACTCTGACTTGAATGCATGTATGAAACTAAATGTGAATATTGTGTAGTTCTTCAAACTTTTTGAAAGTGTTGTGGAAGACAAGCAGTACAACGAGCTACAAAGTGAGTTTGATGCTCGACATAAACTACCAAAGCTAAATTCAGAACATTCATTTATACTGACCCAAGCTTCATGAGTATACACATTCAAAAGTTGGTAATTTATTTTAATATAAAATTATTTTTCAAATAAGGTCAAGTTTATAAAAAGTTATATAATAATTTCATTAATCAAAATATTTAATTTTCAAATCAAAGTAAATTTTTTTGGATAAATAATTCTATTTCTTGAAATAAGATCAATTTTTTAATTAAAATAAATTTAAAGTCTACTAATTCTTCCTTTTCGTTTGATTAATGTGGTATTCTTTTCTTGGGCGAAGATAAATGGGGTATTAATTGCATATCTGGCGATTAAATTTTTCATTATCAAATATCAAACATGAAAGTTTTATCTGCTATCTTAATTGGGGTACTAATTGGTTTCAAAGTTTCAACTTGTGGACTGAGAAAGTAAAGAAAACTAAGTTAACTTGCTTTAAATAAGAAGTTCAATTATTATTTTGTTCGTTTTTGGATTTTATTTTATTTTTGCATCCAACAACTATGTTTCAAATCAAAGACTATACTGACAAATAATTCTCAATTTATTGTTTGATACATGATTAGCTCACAAGAACCACCACTCCCTCCAACCTTTTTTCCCTCCGGGGGGGGGGAGGAGAGGAATTTAATTTTTATTAATTAATAAAATAAAAATTAATTTGATATGAAATTGCTCACAAAATAAATTTTATAATAAAATTATTTATCTTTTAATAAGATAAAATTTATAAACAGTTCTAAAATAACTTTATTAATCAAATTACTCAATTTTCAAACTATAATAAATTTTATGATAAATTTATTTATCTCTTTAAATATGATCAATTTTTTAACTATAATAAACTCGAACCTTCTAATTCTTTCCTTTCCTTTCTCCCATAATCCTCTCAATTTTTAATAGAAGAAATCATTTTAAATTAAATAAGTGTGTGCTATAAATCCATAGAAGAAATCATTCATAATTAACAGAAGAAATCGTTTTAAATTAACATTTTCTTCTGTAGAGTACATAAAACATAGAGGATATATCACATAGTTTCTTTAATTGCGAACGTATAAGTTAAACAGGTCATAACATTTCAAATTTTCTACTATTAATTGATATGTAAACAATAGCTCATTTGTTTAACTAACTTAACATGACGAATGGACAAAGAAGTCAACTTTTGAGGGCTCTTTAATTTTTCTTTCATTCTTTACCGGAATACATCATTGTTTACGAGAGAAATGATCAGAAAAGTTGGTAATGAACCAAAACGACCACTAAAAAAAAGAATAAAAACTAAAGTGTATTTTGCATGTGCATTGTCTCTTTCGTTTAAATTATACTAAATTTTGTTTTACGAAAAAATTTTAGTTTAGAACCATAAGTTGCAATTAATTACTTTTAAGGACAATATATATTGTAATTACATTGAAGGACCTAGAGTCATTTAATGACATTTTAATGGACAAAAATACCCTTAAAAACATAAGTTAAGACTAAAAATCATTACAATAATAAAGACAAAGACCAACAGTAATGACAATTGAGTTGATTTGTAATTAATACAAGCCAATGTCGTAATAGAATCATAAGTTCCTTGTGAATTCAACAAAAATTAAAACTAAAATCTCAGTAGTAACAAACATTAAAACTATTGGTAATTACAATTGAGTTAATTCATAATTAAGGCAAATTGAAAAATCATAAGTTAATTGTGCATCCAACGTAAGTTAAAACTAGAATTCTTCAGCCAATCACTATGGTAACAAAGGAAAAATCTAGTAGTAATGAAAACTGAGTTTATTTGTAACTCTTTCAAACCTAAGTGTCATCTTTCACTTCAATGTGATGATGGATTGTGATTTTTACATTTGGCTTAGTTTTGGCATACCTCATGGCAACGAGAACAATGGTATACGAGTCGCTTTTTATGAGCTCTCCCTACAAGTCAATTTGTTATGGCTGGTTGTAGGAAAATATTGTTAATATAATTATCTATTGTTACTGCATTCAAATTTCACATGCAATGTGTCTCAACTAAGATCATGGTATTTATGTAAATCTTTTGTTATAAGCTAAGTAAGTATTCCGTTAATCCATTCTTTGATCCATTTCTATTGAGGACAAGTTTCTTCACACTCTAATTTATGTTTGTTACCACCATATTTCAACCATATTATGTTACTTGCTTTCATTTGTTAGAATACACATTTCTTACCATTAAAGGTTCCCTAACCAACAAGTGAATTTCACTATTTTTACTTGTTTAATATAGTTAATGGTGAGTTATTTTAATCATCATGTTGACTCAACTACACTAAAAGGTAAATGTATATTGGAATTTCTTGAACAATGTAGTCATTCCATTTGCTTTATTCGAATTTATTTTTGTAATCAAAACATGTTGGAATTAATTTTGTATTATTTTGTGGATTAACATTAACTATATTGTTAGCAAAAAATTTTTATGGTTATTAATTAAGCAATCAATTTTAATCTAAACCATAAAATGAATTGGTTTCATATTAATTGTGAGTAATTAATAATAGGTTGCACTATTCACAAGCCCATTTGGTAGAGATACTAACCTACAGCCCAAGACTTGTCAGTAATTATCCTACTGAATTATTGGCTGAGGGTTAAAGGAGAGATCTTAAGCCTTCTGATAATATTTAATTAATTATTAATTTTGAGGAGTTAAAGAAAGTGGGGAGTTTTTTTTCTTTGAAAAAAATTAATTAATTATTTCATATATTTCATCATGTAACTGATGAAATATATAACATTCTAAACTTTCTTGCTCCTGTCACTCTTTGAGTATAATTTTTAAGGCTTTTCTTTTCTCTTTCTCTTTTTTGTGTGGCTCTCTTTATGTAAAAAGTTTGGGTATTGCAGGTTGCATATTCTACTACTTAATTATAGTTAACTTTGGATCTTCTCTAGATAAGTTTTCTCTATTATATCTCTTAAATTTTCTAGCAATTAGTATCAAAGCCAAGTTTTGTATTTGACATGATGAGTGATATATATTTATATATAACTTCACATAAATCTAAATCCTCAAGGCATTTTTCATTTGGATTGTTTATTTGGAGGCACATTGATTTATCTATTTCAATTCATTTTCATGTATCTTAGAAGGAAAAGGATGAACTAGTAGAACTCCAATTATTTTTTAATTAAAAGTACTCAGATATCGTAGGGTTTTTTGGGAAATTACTTTAGGGGTTTTATTGATCCAATAATTTTGAGTAAAATGGTACCAAAACATACTTGAAACTTTAACCAATGCTTAGCTACCATTTAAGCTTAAATGGAAGAAAACCCTTAATTTTTTTGGTGTCAAAATTCTCATCGATGGGTGCGTTCGGTTGAAATTACCTTTAGGGTTTTTGAAGATCTAGGAGTTCAGAATAAAATGATGCCTAAAACTTGTTGAAACATGTGGAAAAATTCTTGACCTTCATATATGCATACGAAAGAAATTTTTGAGACAAAATGCACCATAATGAAGGGGAATTTTTCGAAATTGACATAGGGTTTTGTAGATCTCAAAATTCTAAGCATTTTGATACTAAGTTTGCCTAAGGAATCTTCAAAATTTGATGGTCTTGAATTGGGTCAAAAACTGGGTCAAATGACCTATTTAGATTAGCCTTATAGAAGAAGATGGTGAATAGTATGGAATAAGACCCACTCATGCCTTGAGGCACATGTGCCCACTTCTAGGGCCCATTTTGGCCTAAATTTTGGACCCCCACAATAAATTTTTTATTTTTAATTTGCTAGTGATTTTTTTGGAAATTTTCCAAAACTAGATATATGAGTTCTTAAATTTTCATGGTATTCTGTATTGAATTTCGGATAGGTACTCTCAAAATTTTGAGCTAAAATTTTTTAAGGATATTCCATATACATTCTAATAACATATAATTTTCACACTCTTAGTGATTATTTTGCCTTTATAAATTCAGTATTACACTAAATTTAATTTTGAGCCTAGTTATTTTGTGAATTTTATTCATTCTAGTTATAATAATCATTATTCTAGTCATTTCAAACTTCTTTGGCAATATAGTAAACTATCATGGGTGACATATTATTGTGGTTGAGTGATTAGCCCAATTTAATTGTCTATAGCCTAAGTGTAAGCTTAAACGGACTACCTAGATTTAAATGGTCATAACTTTCAGCATTAATGAAACTTTGGGCTTATAATACCATTTTGGAAAGCTCATTTAGAGTTTAATGCTTGAGTGAATTGCTAAAGGCAATCCAATCTAGTTTTAGGCCTAAATTCTATCTATTTCATTAACTTCAGGGTCTTTGGATTTCGAGAAACTTGATTATGGGCTTTATACTAGGGCTAATGAAGATGATTTGAAGTCAATTTTGCCTTTTGAAAAACTTTTATTGAATTGTGACATCACCAAAGACATTAATGGAAACAATAGTGGAATGTGTGAAGACCACTTAAGAGAAGGTTTAGGCAACTTGATAAGGCTTGAGAAGGGAAGTGACCTCTTCTAATTTGAAGAACACTTAATTTGATGGAGTGTCTGGTGTTTAAAGAACACATGGTCAAGCACATAGAATGTTTCATCATTATGGTCCATAAATTATTTAATGATGGGGAAAAATTTGTTAAGTGTTACAGAGCATTTTGGGGAAAATGTTCAAATAGAGTAACTAGATATGAGGGTTTTCAAATCTAGTTTTTTGTAGACCTAATGAAAATCCACTAAGGATAGTTGTTAGGTTTAGATATTATGATGGTCAATTATTGACCGATGTGGAATCCAAGATTTTACAATGTTTGGATAGATTGTCATTGAGTTCATCTTTTTATGACGGTTAAGATTGATAGTCGCAATGAACCCGCCACAAAAGTTATGTTTTTTTCCGTAATTGCTAGGTTTCCCATTTAATGAAAGTAAACAAAAAGATAGTAAGAACATTGACTCCTAATGTTTTAAATCATGCACAAAAAACAAGAATGAAAAATATTCATGATATATGCAGTGAAAGCTATGAAAGTGAATATTTGGGAAATGACTACAATTACCTCCTTGTTGCATAAATGACTTCAAGATATATGTAGTAAAAATATTCATAATATATGCACCATGAGGAATGACTTTAACCGGTCCTATTTAATTGTGGAAGAAGCATGATGATGATAAAGGCAATAGGGTTTCTCACTTGGATATAATTGTAATTTTAAATTAATAAGATAAATGACATAGTAGTAATTGAATTTCTTAGATTACTCCATTCTATCCTTGGCCCACCAATTTAGAAGAACAACAAGCTTTGAGTTTTGGATAGTAAAGAAGGGTCTTAGTGTCCCTCCTAAACCATTCTATCCCATATAAAAAAAAAAAAAAAATCCAAACATAAATCTAATCCATTTTGACCATTCCACTTCTTGTCATTCTTTCATGAGCCAACCATCCAATTAAAGGACTCTAATCCATTCGCCTCCATATTATTAGTCACCATAACCTGCATCTTAAATTTGACTTACTACTAGAAACCAATAATTGAGTGACGAATGTTAAATAGTAATTGATTAGTGAAACCCTTAGACTTTCAGATTTTTATTGTGAAACTGTAAACACTTTGTGACATAATAGTTTTTTGTCACTAATATCCATAAGTAGAAGGTCCAATTAGTGATGGGTTAGTGACAAATTTTAAATAGTGACAAATTAGTGAAACCTTTACACTTTAGGCTTTTTATTTTGAAACTGTAAATAGTTTTTGATGGAATAGTATATATCACAAATTTCCAGAATTAGAATGTCCAATTAGTGATGATTTAGAAAGTTGGCTTCTGTCACTAAATGCATTACTATTTAATCTAATAAATTGTAAAGGAGGAAAAAAAAAGAGGCTTGAGACCCATTCTATATGGTAAAGTTCATCTTCTCAAACCTTACTATTAACTTTCCAAAAAAGATTAACTAAACCTAACTTTACAACTAAAAACCCTAGTTTTCAAAGAAAATTCAATAATTATGGATGCCTTTTGTCTAGAAATATGATTATCCCTTAGAAATAATATTGCATTGCCATGTTTTTAACTATTCTAAAAAATTTTTGGTGATAAATCTTTAAAAAAAGGAAGTTAGAACAACCATAGTAGTTGAGGGAAAAAGAAAAGTTTGAGAATTCAAAGATAAAGGTTAAGTGCCCAAGCCCTAGAAATCTAGCGCTTGGGCACTAAAACCAAAAAGTCAATGCTCGAGTACTAGAATTCCAGTGCTCGGGCACTAATTCTCAAGATCAACACCCAGGTATCAAAAGTTTAGCCCCTGGGCACTAAACCTATACGTTGGAATTTCAAAATCTAAGGGTCAGTGCCTAGACGCCATAATTCCAGCGCCCAAGCACCAAAAACTAGTGCTAAGGCACTGAAATTTCCAGAAGGATAACGCCCAGGCATAAAAGATTTAGCACTTAGGCACCAAAAACAAAAAGTTAGCACTCAAACGCTAGAGAGCCAACACCTGGGCACGTTGTAAGAAGATCCAATTTTAAATAAGGGTTTCTTGAGTTAAGATATGCAATCTTATTTAAACTTTGATACTTAAGGTTCCTGAAGCCTATAAATAAGACCCCTAGGGTTGCTGCTGAGGAGACACCAAACTAGAGAGCAATAGAGGCGAGTTGAGGAACACTCTTGAGGAGAGGTTTTAGTAGGATTAGGAGATAGTCAATGAAGGGAGAGGCAACTTACTTTGGGAGTGGCCTTCTCTTTGAACTCTTTCTTTTCTTCTTTTTGTTTTCTTTTTTATTTCTTTTTGATTTTATGTTTTGAACATATGCCGATGCTCTGCTAGTAGGTTTAGTCTAGGATTTTGACAAAGCCTGTAGGGTTATTTTTTGTATGTGAGTAGTTTCTTATTAATGTTGTGAATTCAGTTTAATTATTTTCATTCCATGCTTAATGCTTTCTAAGATTGATCGTCTTGGTATTGAACTATGATTTAGGTTAACTCGAAAGAGAAAACATGAATTAAACTAGGAATTAGGCTAACTCACTGTCAAGATAACAATACTTAACTATTTAAGATAATCACAATTTAGGTAGGACTTATCAATTGTCTTATCAACTGTTTGTCATAGAAATATAGGGAATCAACGGAAGGAGTTAGGTTTATGTAGATTTGAGAGAATTAAATATGCAATTGAATCTCTAGGTTTGTAAACTAGTTCATAATTAAATAAAAAAGGTAATTGTCAATACAAAATAACTGCACATTATGGTAGTCAGAGTCTTAAGTTCATTCATTTGATAGTTTATTGTTATCAATATTTATTTATTAGTTGTTCACTTAATAATCCAATCCATCTGCTTGAATTAAAAAGCTTAATAATAGTATCAATCTAGAATTTAAAGTAGGTCCTCGTGGCAAGATGTACTATACAATTCATTACTTTTCACAATCACATGCACTTGTGTGTATAGAATCAAGCGAACACCTTCCTATCTTTCATCCTCTAACCATCCCATATCTTAATACCCATTTTATATGCCACCTTGCTCTACATTTAAACTATCGCCATAACTCGCCATGCTCCTTCTTTATCATTAGCTATAGTACTCATCAAGAGGAAAAAAAAGGAACCTTTCCATTAGAAAATGAAAAGGCAAGTGATGAAATTAAGAGGAATTTGAATTGATTCTCTAGTCGGTTAACAAGTAGAACCCAAACCCATGAAGCTCAAGTTTGCACCTATCTCATATGCTAATGCACTTTTTGGTTAAGGGTTTTATGATTAGATAATATATGGCATAATTAGGCCTTTGAATTAGAATTTGCCTTTAGAAGTTGGGATATGAAATAAGCAGATTATTAGTTTAATCGTATTTCTCTTAATTCTTAGTTTTGATCAGAATATAAAAGAACCTATATTACCATTGCCTATATATACACACATAGCACATTAGTTACATGAAATGTTTCATGATAGGGCTATTAAAAAGACAAAAAAGTGCAGTACTTAAAGGACCAAGGTTGTTAAATTCATGAGTTTAGACAAACTCGTAAGGAAGAGGTAGACTCATAATGTAAACTCATAAGAGTTTACCTTAGTTAATAAATAGTTATATAAATATGTAATTTTATAGTTAAAATACGATATAGAATAAAAATTATTCAAATAAAATTCAAATTATACTAAGTGAAACAAAAGTTATTTATATTCTATAATCTGTAGTACTTAACATGAATATTTTGACATAGTCATACATAAATAATTATTCAATATAGCCAATTAAATAATATTTATTTTATTTTTATTTAATAAGTACATATCTAATGTAATTTTATTATTTTTATGTATATTTATACTTGTAAGAAAGTAAATTATAATGGCTTCACAGAGAATAAGCTTGTCTATATCTATATCTTGTTTAGTTCTGAGTTTGAATCCTTATATTGCTAATTATATAAATTAGTTGACACGTTAAAATAGTAAAATCGATAAGTCAGCTCGTGAGTTTACTTAAGTTTGTATTAAGTTCTAGTATGCACTAAGTTAACTTATTTTCTTTACGTACAACCGTAAACTTATAAATTTGAGTAATAAACTCGTGAATTTGATAACTATGTAAAGGACAGTTGTCAAAGATAAGAAAATAGAACACTTTTGTTGTTGTATTTGCAAGATAATGTTTATAGTAAAATTGTGCCAATATAGTAGAAATGTTAACTTTTGAGAGTACCCTTGAATTAAACTCTTCGTAATTGCTTTCTCGTTATACTAAGTAGGTGCATTCATTTTCTTGACTTCTGAATTTTTTCCTATTAAGATTGTTAGGTACGCATTGATATTGGTTGGATTGGACTCTTAGGAATATAGTATACAGTTAAGATGACTTGGTAACAGTAATCTAAAACCACATATAACAGTGTCCCTTATGCACAACATGACTTATCATACCAACTTTGACCAAAATATGGGTGTTTTGCCCAAATCTGATGCATTAAATTCTCCTTTCCTGCACTCCATGTCCCACTTTTCCTAAAAGATGATTGTGGTCTTTACTCTTCTTTTAGACAATTTTGAATAATACATTAGAGATTGAATTGGAGTTCGTAAATTTAGTTTTAAATTAATGTAATTTTATATATTTAATTTTGATTTAAAATAAATTTAATTAATTGTAATTTATATTTTAAATCTTTTATGAAAAATAAATTTTATTGTGGTTAAAATAGTGACTTGGTCCCTTAACTTTATTTAACATTTTAATATGGTCCCTTAAGTTTGACATGTTTTAAAATGGTCCCTTAATCTTTTAAAACATCTAATAAAAAAAAATTTGAAGTGTAATTAAAAATTTAATGACATTGATGTTAATGTTGGTGTGGCAACTACACCTATTATTTAGTTATAATTTAGCAGATGATTTGGTACCCAATAACATTTAACATAATTTTTTCTTTAAAAAAAAGAATGGAGTGTCAACTTCGTTTGGCTCTTTTCGTGCGCGTGCTTCCTTTGGCTTTTGCTCAGCTGAAGGTTGGATTCTATAGGATTATTGTAATCTTCTTATCTCATCACGATTTGTTTGATTAGAAGTATCTCATGTTTGCCGATCAAGTCGACGTTGTGGTGTTGCGCATAAGAAAAACTGCAAAGCCAACAAGCGACATCTCACTTCGAGACCATTGTCTCTGTTTCAGTGCAACAAATAAGGTCCAAACATCATCGTCTAGGTATTAAGGTTCTGAAATTAAGAGATCTTCATTTTAATACTACCCACAATTTCAGATGCCGTGATTATCTCTCCCTTTTATGCAACATTACTTAATTATTCTCTCTCAAAACCTAGCCATGAAAATTAGAGTAAATGGTTTGATAATTTTGAAATGTTTTTATATTAAATACCACAGTATTACCATTACAGTAGGTGTTGGGATCAATAATTCATCATCATTTACAATTTTATTAATAATGAGCAATTGGACTGGGAGTAAGAGAGCAGGGAATGTCGTCGATGAATTCGCCGTGCGCGACGTGCAAATTCGGAGAAGGAAATGCACATAGGATTGCATGTTTGCGCTATTTCCTGGCAGACAAACCTCCGAGGTTTGCTTATGTCCACAAGGTATTTGGGGCGAGCAATACGGCTAAGATTTAGAACGAGCTTAACGCGACGCAGCCGGAGGACGAACACGAAGAAGAAGTCTGGTTTATGATTACTGCTTTTGGGCATGAAGTCTTATAGAACCCAAACTTAAGCTGGGCAAAAGCCAAGGGAAGCACAAGCACGAAGAAGCAGAGCACAACGCAGGGCCAACCAGAGCTAACATAGTGATGACTTCGTTTTTTTTCTTTTTTTTAAATTATGTTAAATATTAATTGGGTGCCAAATCGTCTGTCTAAATTATAATTAAAAAATACATGTAGTTGCCACATCTGCATTAAAATCAATGGTGTTAAAGTTTTAATAGAATTCACTTAAAATGATTTTTTATGAGATTTTTGAAAACTCAAGGGATCACTTTAAATTACTTTAAATTTAGGGGACCATGTCACTATTTTAACCTTTTATTATTAATACAATTCAAATAACGTTCAAACAAAATTCTTTTTACTTCTATCTAAATAAGAATTAAGAAGTTAAATATTTTGAAGGAAAACCAAAAATTTAGCCAAACATAACAATTTATAATAAGCAAGCAAATAAAATTTTATTCTTTCATACAACAAATTAAACACATTAGGATTCATGTTCCACTCATCAATTCATCTTATTTTGCCTACTGTGTTTCTTGGCTTCAAAAGATTTGGGCTACGTACTCGGCTTGTTCCTCCAATATATCATATGTGCTTCTCGGGTTAACCTGGTAGTTTTTGGATAATTTAACTTTACTATCATTACATATTATTAAAAAAAAGGACCACGTAGCTAAGAGCAAAACCAGGACCCCGGTAAGTGAGAAAGTTGGCATGATAAATCATGAACTAATACTATTTTTTCAATTAAAACCATTCATTTTCTTGTTCTAGCTATTGTAAATATAGGACATGCTATCTTTGAAAATGGTTAGATGCATTATTAATTTGAATCGTTTCTTAACTTTAAATACCATAAACAAATGTTTAATCCAATCACCATTTATTTATCCAATTAAAAATCCTATAAGATTTAGTTCAACCTAATATTAGTGTCATTAGTTAAACCTAATAAGATGAAAAATTTAATTAAAGTTTATGTTGGATATTGTATTAAAGTACACCAATAAGGGATGATCATTAAATATTGATAAGACAGGAATTTACATAATTGCTACTAAACCCTAATCCTAACTAGTCCTTTATAAATGAGATTCCCTTCATTTAATTGGATATGTGGACCATTTCAAATAATATCAAGAGGCCTAATTTTTTAAAATCCCTAATTAATGAACATTTAGACATGTTCTAAAATATAAATTATATATTTATATTTTAGCCCCAAATAAATGCAATTAATTATTTTTTTTGTGGTAAAAAAAATTAATTTGTATGTCCCAATAAATTTAAATCAAGTAATATGTGATTACTTGTTATTACATTAATGTTAATTAGTTTAACATTGTTTTATCAAATTTTCTTATTAATTTTCTTTCCATAGAAAATTAAGAAATAAAATGTTAATTAATTTAACATGTTAGTTAATGAATGTTAGTTAGTTTAACATTATATGTTCATTCTATTAAATGTGTATTTTGGTTTAACATGTTTATTGTTAAATGTTAATTAGTTTAACATTACATGTTTGATTTATTTGTATGTTAATTAGTTTAACATGTGATAATTTATCTATTAAACCTGTGTTAAATATTACTAAAGTGAAATTCTTAAATACGAAAAATTTTAATTTGTTTAACATTTATAAAATCATGCTTTACAATTTGTTTGTAGTATGATAGAGACACTTGACTGCGTTTTGATTTCACTGATTTTCACCTTATATACAACCTTAGGATGATGATTGACATTTCATGCTCTTTAGACTCTTGGTTATGCATGGGTTAATTAGCTTAATCATATGATACTTAGCGTTATGATTTGTTTCCATGACGAACATTAAATCTTGAGCGCTTTTATTTGAATTATTTGATCCAAAAACATTGTTGCTGAGCTTAACAAGGGGTTGAAGCTCAATGACGACAATAATGTGATCTAGAGTATGAAAGCCTAGCATCTCTTAGAAGAGCAAGAGTCTATTGAGGTTCTAAATCATGTCATGGAAAAGCTAGAAGTTGGTAACACAACCTAGTATAGCTAGGATTGTTGTGGCTTATGACACTTGGAAGAAAAAAAATTCCACTGATTGCATTACATTGTTGAGTACTTTGGATGATGACATCCTAAGGGAGTTCATGGACCACCAAAACACTTTAGGGCTTTGGAATGCTTTGAGAACGAGGTTCAGAACTATGTTCGTATCCAAGTTGTATTCTCTAACAATCAAATATGACTCATATAAGAAACACCCAGAACATTTTATGAGGAAACATATGAGGCTAATGACAAATGTGATCATTGAGCTAAGAGATGTTAGAAATGTTTTAATAGACAAGTATTAAATCCAAGCTGTCATTTGCTCTTTGCCTAGTTCATAGGAGCATATGAAAATGCATCTCACCCATAATAATAGAATCACAACTCTGGAAGATGTCTAGAGGCACCTCGAACTTGAGGAAGAAAGGTTTAAATCAATAAAGCCAATACTTAAGTTGAATATGGAAACTTTAGGTGGAAGACATGATTCAAAGAGAAAGAAATGGGAAAAGAACAAAGGACCAACTCAACTGAAGAAAAGCTAAAAACTAATCAACAAGTCCAAAAGAAGTAATGAAAGGTGAATATGGCCAAAGTTAAGTGATTTAATTGTCAGAAGAAGGGACATTATGCAAGTAATTGCCCTCAACCTTTCAAAAAGGTAACCTATAGTACTTAAGCTAGTGAACTTTGCATTTCTAGCTTAGTTATGCTAACTAAATCACGTCCTATGTGGATTGTGGACTTAAGAGCCATAGACCACATAGTGAGGGACCGTGAAACCTTTGTTGATTTCTAGCAAGTTCCATATGGAGTATTCTTGATATATGTGGGCAATAACGCTAAGGTTTTTGTCAAGGGGATTGGAACATGCAAGTTAATCCTGTGTGGTGGTCAAGACCTCATTTTACATTATGTCTTTTAAGCACCTCAAATTCGTTGGAATGTTATTTTAGTTTTGGTTTTACTTAGGCTATGGTATCATTTGTATTTCCATGACAATCATGTTAAATTGAATAATGGTTTAATTTTTGATGGTTTTGTCTATGTAACTGGAGGTTTTATTTCTACGGATTTGAGTGATGAATCCTATGTTAATTGTAATACCACATATATATATATATATATATATATATAACACCATGTAAGCAAGCTGTCCAAGTATTCATAAGAAGTTGGAGTCAATCAAGTGATAAAAATGAAGAAAATATGTTAGGTTGGTAGCCAAATAGGAATGACAAATTCTGGTAAGAGAGGTACTATTCATATGGCAAATTTGCTAACTTCAGAAATTCGTAATTAATTCAAGAATGTTCAAAAAATTGTAAAATTTTTATGACAAGTAGTTTGACATAATAGCTAATTGCCTGCCTAATTTCAGTTCAAAATTAGTTCATAAACAACTCCAAGATCTTGGTTGTACGGAGTTATGCAGAACCAGATTTTTATTATTGATGTTTAGTGCAAAACTGGCCTAAATGGAATCCAAATGACATGAAACCTTTTAAAATACTTCATCATACCTCAGGGACTTGAAAATAAAAATTTAGCCCAAAATTCATCCATTTAGTCCCTTAGGTTTCACCAAATTTCAAGTATACTAGAAAATTTTTCTACATAATTCTCCATACTTTAAGCATGCAACATGGGTAGCTATCTAACTCAAAATTTAATGAATTTGATACAAACAAACTAAGATATATTAAGATTCAACCCACTAAAGATATATATATTTTTTTCTTTGAGTTCATTTACTTAATTTGTCACATTTTCTCTTCCCCATGAAATTACACTTTCTTAAAACTAAAGCTTGACCAAATAGGTTTCAACATACCAAATTTTGAGTTAGGATTTTTCATTTATACTTATCCCTTAAAAAACCTTTCACATTAAAATTTGTTCAAACTCTTGGTTGGTCATTTCTTCATGCATGTGGTAGTTTATACACGTACAAAGAAAGCCTTGCACTACATCATCTTATTCATTCATGAGCCATGTAAACTCTCTATTCTAACACATTCATAACCTTATGGGAGTATAATAAATGAGTCATACATTTATATATGTTCACTCTACATAAAGAATACTTAAAGCTCCATAGGATAACAACAATATATCTTCATTCTTTCATGTGTAGGTGTTATTTTAAGAGCTAAAGACTCATCAAAATCAATAACTAACTGTCACATCTCTCATATATTCTAAGTTACAAAACAAAACATCCTTGATCTTTAAATTCTTGTTATATACATCAAAAGTAACATAACTTCTAAACTAGCTAAGCCTATTTGGCTTTGCTCCTCTATGAGATCTAAGAGGCTACCTCCTTTTGCTTATTCTTACTAGATCCACCTGAAATAGTTAGCTAAATATAGGATAAGACAAAATCTCCCAATACGTCACTTCATATTCCACATGCATTATGGCATACATGAGCAAAGGTACACATCATCATAAACATGAACATAAATCATCAAATCATGCTAGAGTTGCCTCGTTTAACTTTGGTTCATGACCACTTCACATTACATATCATGATTAGGGTAGGATCACCATGTCCAAACCCTACATGCCATCACAAGTAACATCAATTGTAAGCCACGCTCCATGTAAGATATCTCGCCATCATACATCAACTCATAGCAACATAAAGCATGAAGATATATCAAGTATGCAGTCACTAACCACAAGCACACATATAGCATATGAGGAATGGAGAGGGAGATTTCTTACTACTTCAAGCTAATTCCTTTCTTGATTCCTTTGCAATGACAATATCTCTTCTCTAAATTCAATCCTTGATGGCCCTTATAGCAATAGCAAGTCCCTATATACATAGGATTCATTACTAAATTCCCATATATACATTTTCCAGACCTAGTTATTACTTGTTCTTTGTTCGCGACTTCATTATTCTACATGGGTCATCTCTTTCATTCATTTTTTTCTCAATAATACCTTCTTAGATATGGACTATAGGGGTTCTAAGGATTCCATTTACATCCCAAATATCTAGTAAACTTCATAAATACATTGCAACCCCTTATACTTCTTCATTTTTTGAAAATTTGGCCTAATGGCCTCTTAATGGTTTATTTCATAAAACTAACTCTATTCAACTTATTTGAACCAAAGAAGGCATCAATTACTTATTTTAATCAACATAAAAGCTCCCTTTAAATCGGTTCTTAAGTTCTCTTCCATAAACCTTAATTTTTACAACTTGGCATATTTGAAGGGTTTTAGGAAACTAATGAGAAATCTATCTCTCTTACCATGAAAGGACCTAGAGAAACCATAAAAACACTCCAAATGACCTCTAAATCATGTCATAGAATTAGTTTTACAAAACTCTTTTGTTATATATATATATATATATATTATATAAAAGAAAATTTCATCCCAAAACCTTACTTTTTCCATTTACAAATCATACATAGTTTTGCATGGCTAACATACCTCTTTCTTATGTTGTCACCAAATTAGCCCTTCAGTAGCATGAAATTCCTCTTTAAAGAGTGAATCAGAGGCCGAAATTTGCATAAAAAGAGAGCTCATGAGGAGGAGAAGAAGTTTGCTAACTAAAGTGAGATGAAAAGAGGAATTCTTACCCTTCTTGCCTTCCTCTTGTTTCTCTCTTTTCTTCCATTTTCTCCACCATTTTTGCACTTCATTTTTCTTCCTTGGTCATGCAACCAATGGGGAAGATGGTGAGCAATCCTTTTTTCTCTCATTTGACCAAATGTTAGGTGGAAAAATCTAATAGGAAAATTATTTGGTGAAAATTAGATTTTACCCTTCCTTCACACTTTTTATTCCCTTTATTGGTATTTTTAATCCAAAGTTGTATAAGATTTCCTAATCATGGTTTTGGATCCTCTTATGATTCTAAATGGAAATTTTAACATGTCTTTGTAACTTTGTAAAATTACACTATTAGCCCTATTTATACAAAAACTTTTTAATTTGGTCCTTTTAGCTTTTCAATTCAATCCTTCCCTCTTTGATTGGTTTAATTATAATCTTAACTAGGTAAATTTATACTTATTACTGAATGAGAGTTATTATTTAGGATGTTACAACTAGCATTTTGGTATCAAACATTGGGCAGCAACCTTGTTGCCAACAACAGAGAATTTAATCTGTTGAGCTTCCTAAGCATGAGATTTTATCAACTAGGCAGCTTCCGTTCTAGCTTGAACATGTCACTATTTGGGATGTTACATTAATAATAATGTTAGTTTTTCCATGTTTTCCTCTACGTATGATTTTGATCATGATGTAAACATATGGCATACTAGAGTTGGTCATATTGGCCAACAAAGAATGCAACAGTTAACAAAAGAGGGTTTGCTTCCAAGCATTGAACGAGTAGATTTGTCTACTTGTAAATCATCTCTTAGTCAATTTTCCATTGTAATTAGTTCATTTTGACATTTGTGGGCCTATAAATGTTAGGGTCAAGCACAAAACAAACTATTTCATCACATTCCTTGACAATTACACTCATTTTGATTATGTCTATTTGATTTCTCATAAGTCAAAAGCTTTGAACTGCTTCAAAGACTATATAAGCTTAATTGAGAATCAATTAGATGTATTTTGAAACCTTGAGGATGTTATGCCTATACACGTGATTCCTCTCGCAAATATAACAAATTGGCCTGAGAGAAAAGAAAAATATCTTTATTAGATACTCAAGAACCTCAAAAGGTTATGTGTTTATTAGTCAACAAGACAATGGAGGCATGACTGAATTCAAGTCTTGAGATGTTACATTCTTAGGAAATGAATATCCTATGAAGGGTGAGGTAGGTTAAGACTTATCCTTATTTAAGATTAAGGATCTAAACATACTAGGATCAATTCATTTGAGTGGTAGGATTATAGTAAATAATGAATTAGTTTCTCATCAGCAACCTTCTTCATCTTTAACTGTGAATGAAAATGTTCTTGAGCTAATTGCTCCAGTTAAGAGTGACCAAATGGATTTCAATCCAACTAAGAGTGAGACCATCGTTTTTTATTTAAGTGGGAGCAACATTGATCCAAATGGGTATAATGAAATGAGATTCAATGAATTACAACTAAGATGTGGTTCATGTAAAAAGATTCCTCGCCGACGATATGAGATCAATGGTGGCAAACTTTTTACAATGCTCATACAAAATGCAGATGAGCCTAAAAATTTGAAAGAGGCTTTATAATCCCCTTCTAAGGATAAATCAACTAAAGCTATGGAAGAAGAAATGAATTTTAAGAGAGTTAATAATGTTTGGGAACTTGTTGACCTACTAGATTGATGCAAGACAATTGGAAACAAGTGGGTTCTCAAAATTAGGAAAAGAGACAATAGCACAATCAAAAGATTTAAGGCTTGACTAGTAGCAAAGGGGTATACATAACAGGAAAGAATTAACTATGAGGAGACTTTTTTTCCTGTTGTACGATTTACCTCTATTCACCTACCTCTAGCTATAGTAGCTTACTTAGATCTTGAATTACATTAGATGGATGTAAAGATGCCTTTCTCAATGAAGAATTAAATAAAGAGATTTATGTTGAACAACCTGAGAAGAAAAAGTTTGTAAACTTTTAAAGTCTATCTATAGCCTTAAACAATCTTTAAGGAGGTGATATATTTGTTTTCACAATATAAACATCTCTAGTGGTTTCACTGTAATGAGAGAAGACAACTATGCATATACCAAAAAATTTAAAGACAAGTATGATTATGACATTATATGTTGATAACATACTTATAGCTGGAAATGATTTGGTGTTCATCAACAAGCTAAAGACCTGATTGTCATCTCATTTTGAGATGAAAGATATGAGTGAAGCTACATATATTCTTAGAGTTAAGATTTCAAGAAACCATTTTATGAAATTATTGTATCTCTCACAAGAGAATTACATCAGAAAATTTCTAAAACAATTTAGTGTGGATAGTTGTAACGTTGTAGACACTCCTATCATCACAAGTTAAACCTTTAATGCTGGAATGGGTCCTAAGACTACCAAATAAAGAGAACGTATGAGCTAAACTCCTTATATGAATGCAACTGGTTGTCTAATGTATGCTATGATATGTACTAGACCTGATATATGTCAAGCAGTTAGCTTAGTGAGTAGATATCAAATCGACCCATGCCCTAAACATTGTGAAGTAGTAAAAAGAATATTAAGATATCTAAAAGAGGGTTATAATTATGCACTTTGCAATCAAGGCAGTATAGATATATAATTAGTAGGATACACAGATGTTGATCATGGAGGAAACTTAGATAAACAAAAGTCTACCTTAAGATATATTTTCTTACTTAGTGATGGTGTCATATCATGGAGTAGTAAGAAACAATCTTGTGTATCCTTATCCATGATGAAGACTAAGTTTGTGGACCTTTCTTCAGCGGCTCAGGAGACTATTTGGTTAAAGAGGTTATTAGATCACTTAGTATACAAAGCAAAAAACACTTAACTAGTGTTAGTTTATTATGACAGTGTGGTGGCGATTATATATATCAAAGACCCAAAGTACCAATGAAAAACCAAACACAAGGATATTAAATATCACTATGTGTTGAACACAAGATTGTGAATATGAAGTGTATATCTACGTATGAGATGTAGCAGATCCATTGACCATGCCTATTTCTAGATATGTATTTATGAAACTCATTGGGTCTCTAGTAGAGTTTAAGATACTTCCTATGTTTTTCTTTGACATCTTCCCATTGTTCACAGACACAAATGTTTTAATGTTCTTTGATAATCAATAAAGTTTGATTTCCATGCTTACATGTCTTTATTTGAATGTTATGTACATTCTTTATTTATTCGATGTTGTTAAGTATGTTAAGTAGACAAAAGGGTTAGCTTTTCACATAGGTAACTAGCTCAGTGTCTTTATGACATTGGAGATAAGACAAGAATTTAAGTAAATTTATCAAGAGGATGATTAGAGAGCAACTATACTTAAAATCATTTAAGTCACCTAATTAATGACATAGAGTCATTATAATTGATTTGATGAAATAAGTTCATCATTTCTTGTCTACCTTAGTTGCTAGATTGAAGTTTAAGACAATGTATAGATCAAAGAACTTCATTTTAGACTTGTGGTGTCTAAATATCATATGTACAACTTTACTTGTGAAATAGGCATACACTCCATAGGAAATGGAGGAATGCTATAGCACATATTTCATATTTTGTGTGCAAGTAATGACCATATGGGTTAACATGAGTACGATCTTATTTTGTGTGAGACCTTTGAGCCTTTGTACTGGTTATATATTTGTACCCTTAGACTCTGATTAGGTACTTGAGATGTAGCTTAGTGTTTGCTATCTTAGCTTGTTGCCTAAGGATTATGAGTAATGATTTAGTTTAGCAAGACATGTCTAGAAAAGTAAGCTTAATCTCTATTGATAGGATTGTGAGAAGAGGAAGATCATAAATAGAATCTCATTATTTTGCATTTACCGGTATACCAGTTATGACTTGTGAGTCGTGGTTTTGAATACAAGATATTATAATAGAGGAGATCATTGTAAGATATCTAAATGTGATTCTTATGATCTAGGATGCATGAATACTTTATGATCCACATACAGGTGCATTTTCAATGAGAGGCTATATACTCATAACTGATATATAGCATTGATGCTCTCGTAATATGTTAGTCACATAACCTACTTTCCTTGTATGAATGATTGTAGATTATAAAGAGAAAGTATTTTCCTAGTTTACTAAGAATATGTTTCTTAGGTTTAAAGCATATGGACACTCCCATTATTTGTGAGTGGGAGATATTAGATATTGTATAAAAATACACCCGAAAAAGGTGCTCATTGAATAAGGGTAAGATAGTAATGTTAGTACTTACCACTAAACCTTAAGCCTAGCTAGCCCTTTATAAATGGGCAAACTTGATATACAATAACCTAATTTAATTACTCTTATCAGTATAAAGAGATCCCTATATGCTTAAATCAGACACGTGCTTCTATAAATGAGTGAGAGGAGACTTGGGTGTGGAAACCCTGAGATATACCTGACATACCGTGGGTATCTTAACATACCAGTGATCATTGTGCTAATCTAATATAATTTCTGCTATGAAGGAGAAATCAATAAGTCTCCCTAAATTATCAAATTTAATTCCATTTGTATTTCCTTTAGTTTATATATTTTACTAAATGTTTCTTTAGTGAAAGAATGACAAGTATAAATTTATTAAAGACATATGTATAATTTTTATTTAATAATATTGTATGATTGGATTTATATAAAATTATTTATATGAATCATAATAAAAATATTATAAAATTGTATATATGTGAATGTAACATTTCATAATTTTAGTAGGTAAATTAATTTACAAAAGGTTCTCTAAATATTTCGTTTATTCACCATTAGAGGTATTTAAATTCTTCTCTCAGTAGATTTAATGGCCAACAATGATTAATAACATCAAAAGTTTTGTATAAAATAAGTTATAATGTATTTTGTGATTGAAATAAAAAGAGAACAAATTAAACAAGAAAATAATGGTTGAAATAAACATAACTTCCTATTGTGGGGTACTTTTTTAAGTGTTAGTGGTGACAAATATTTAATTTTCACTTAAAGAATCAAAATGTTTAATTTGTAGTTGAAATATTGATATTTTCCTAATAATTTTTAGATGATGGCTAAAATATGCTTGTATTACCATTATAGATGTTTCCACTTTGATTTGAAATAATGAAGGCTTAGTGGATTGAGAAGTCATTACTCATAAATTCTCATTGAGCAACTTTTACCTTTGGCCTTAGGAAGGACACTCCCCAAGTCAGTGTGTTCAATCCTAATTGATTTATCTATTCATTTTTTAGTCCCCTGTACAATAGAGTGTTGAATGTAAACAAACTTCACCATCTCCATAATAGAGTTGTTATGACATTGTGTCACATGGAAATATTATTTCTACCTTCATTCTTCATAATTATGGTTCATTTGAATGTTCACATCATGGATGAAGTCAAACTAGGTGGTCTTGTCTAATATTAGTGGATGTATCCAATTGAAAGGTAAAAATATATCTAATTTATTGTTAATTGCTTTAGCTTACACCTATGGTTTATACTTCTATGTTTTGCCATAGATATAAATCTTAGCCAAAAGGGTCTATAGCTAAGGGTTACATGGCCCAAAAAGTCCTACTTTTTTGCTTGATGTATTTAGAAGGAATTAAGACTACATACCATCAACTAGGTTAGATCGACCTAATGTAGGGTCATCTAATGAGCTCACTTTGTTCACACAAATCAGAAAACCAGTTGGTAGTTATAGTTACATTAATCTATCTCCAATGGAAAATATTCAAGCACATCAACATGTATTGACTAACTATAATGAAGTAGATCCTTACCTTTAGTAAGCAAATTATATCTTTTTTACCATCGAATACAACCACCCCAAACCACATGTTTATTATATATTTTTTACCATTGAATACGCCCATACATTCAAGTTTCAGAGGCACGAATAGTTTATTATATAAAAGATAAGTTAAATGAGAATTAGTGCATACCCATACATCTTAAGCACATGACTTATACAAAATAGGAGAAGATAATGAGGACATATACTACAAAAATAAGCCATATAAACATCAAAACTTGCATGCATTATTTCTTGAAGGAAAAGAAAATCTACCATTAACAAGGTGTTTAGGTACGTTTATATTAATAGTGCCAAATTGAAAAGTAAATTTTGTTAATTTCAACTCTTTGCAAGAATCCTAAGGATGCATTGATTCTACACCACAAAGAAGAATAGTTCATGCCTTACTTGTGGTCCTCTAGCACCACTGCAAACTAAGGGTGGCTCTTCTAGACAAGTACTGACTACTTTAGTAATCCTTTAGAGAACATAAAACTTGGAGGTACTTAGTTACCACATGAAACAACTACCCATAATGATGATGAAGATAATAAGGACGAGGCACCTTTACGGCCTATATATTTGCCTTCACACAAGAGGGCTTGATTGAAAAGGAACTTAAATACAACGACGTTTAGTCGCTTTATCAAGGGGAAAGGATTTTGTAGTGTTGAAACAAAATCATCCAACCAACTAGTAATGGCACTGGGATATTGAATAGATTTTTAAGTGCTCATGGAAAGGACTTTGATTTATTTCCTATAAGCTTTCCTAACTGGAAGAAACTTCCATATGAGTACAAGGACTCTATGTACAAGAACACTATTAAGGAAGTGTTTATCTACCTTTACGGATTTTAGATATTCTAATTTATTTTCATAATTCTCGTTTCAAAGTAATATTAACTAAAATTTATAATAAATTTTATACTTTGTAAAAAGGGTGTTACAAAGAGTGAGTTTTAGAATTGACAATTGACTTGCCCTTGACTCCTAATAGACTTTTGGATTTGCTATTTGGAGCCTCCCAATTGATTGGCAGGTTACAAAATGAACCTAGTACTGACCACTCCTTGGCAATTGATTGCTCCTTTACAAAGAGGCCCTAATCAACTACTTTGGCCTTTGTGAGCTGGTGGTCATTCTCAAAACTCCATAAGTCGACTGCTATCCCTATGGCAGTCAACTGGTCTAAGCTAAAAGTGACTAAATAATCAATTTTGGACCAATTTTTTTAATTTCTAGAGAGCATTTCAGTCAAATATTCTCCTAAGCTTAGATTTCTAACCAAATGAAGGTAAATATCACACCAAACAAGGAGATATCTTAGAGAATTATCATAAACTTCCTATAAAACAAATTGTGACCACTCTAATACTTAAGTTAGTAAATATTCTCTTCAAACAATTAGCAAAACAAATTAAATCTTTATTTTTATAATTCATTAGGATTAACCATTCTAAGTTCACCTCTTATAAAATAAATCTTTCAGTTAAGAGATGTTGAGTAACGATTTCAACATGTTGAAGTTTAGTTTGGGCAAATTCAAGATTGATATATTTCTTTTGGATATGGTCTTTAATGAAGTGATGTCGAATTTCAATATGTTTATACCTTGAATGCATAATGGGATTCTTGGTGAGGTTAATTGCACTAGTATTGTTGGATTTGATTGGAATCTCTATAATGTATACACCAAGATCCTCTAGTTGTTACTTCATCCAAAGGATTTAAGCACAACAATTACTAGTTGCAACATACTAAGCTTCAGTAGTAGATAATACTACATTATTTTGTTTCTTACTAAATCAAGAAATATAAAAATTTCCAAAGAATTGGCATGTCCCATTGGTGCTTTTTTTGTCAGTTTTACAACTGGTAAAATCGGCATCTGAATATCCTACTAAAGTATTAGTGGATCCTTTTCGATACCACAAACCGATTTGTATTGTGCCAAAAATATATTTAAATATTCTCTTTATTTCTAAGTAATGAGATTCTTTAGGATAAGTTTGAAAACAATCACATATACATACATTAAACATAATATTCAACCTACTTGCAGCTAAATATAGAAGGGATCTAATCATACATCTGTATTTTGATATGTCATAAGGTTGTCCCTTTTCATCAGCATACATCCTTGCTATTGATCCCATTAAAGAGTCTTTGATTTTGACATTTTTAAATCCAAATTTCTTAAGCAATTCCTTAACATATTTAGATTGACTTATGGAGGTTCAATTTAATTGTTGCTTAATTTGGAGACCCAAGAAGAATGTAACCCCCCCAATTATGGATATTTCAAATACTCCCTTAATCATTTCAACAAACTCTTTGTATAGAGTTTCATTAGTAGCACCAAATATAATATTATCCATATATATTTGAATAACTAAAATATCATTTTTCTTCTTTTTAAAGAATAATGTTTATCAACCTTGCTTATAGAGAAATCATTCTTAATGAAAAGGTACTAAGCCTTTTATAACATGCTCTAGGTGCTTGCTTAAGACCATATAGATCTTTTCTTAATTTGAATACATGATTTAGAAGATTTTGACCCTCAAATCCTGGAGGTTGTTCAACATATACTTCTTCCATTATGCATCCATTAAGAAAGGCACTTTAACATTCATATGATGCAATTTAAAATCATTTTTACATACAAAGGCTAGTAACATATGAATTACCTCTAATCTAGCTATTGGTGCAAAAGTTTCATCCTAATCAATTCCTTCTTCTTAATTGTAACCTTTTGCAACTAGTCTAGCTTTGTTTCTAGTGACAATTCTAGATTCATCAAGCTTGTTTCTAAAAACCTATTTAGTGCCAATGACTGGATGATTATTAGGTCTAAGAACAAGTTTTCGTACTTGACTTCTTTCACATTGATTTAACTCTTCTTGCATAGCAAAGACCCAATACTCATCTTTCAAAGTTTCATCAATTCCATTTGGCTTAACTTGAAATGAAAATGTTTGATGATTACAGATATTTCTAAGTGAGATTCAAGTTATTTCCCCTTTGGTGACATCACTAATTATTTGTTCAGGTGGATAATCCTTTTTGAAGTTCCATGCCTTTGGAAGATCTTGAATGACATTTTTCTCCATTTTTTAATCATATTTTTCATGCAAGTAGGGTTATTCATCTGTCTTGATGGATTCACTTTCATTTTTTATTTCTTAAGCTCCTTGTTTTTCTTTTATTCTAAGATTATCAAATTTAACTACAATTTCTTCACAAGATTCCTTTCTCAGCTTAAGAGGGTCTAATTCATCAAAATTTACATGTATAGATTCTTCTACAATCATAGTTATTTCGTTATATACTCTAAATGCTTTGCTAGTACTAGAATATCCTAAGAAAATTGTTTCATCAGATTTTGCATCAAACTTACCCAAATTATCTTTTTTATTGTTAAGCACAAAGCATTTACAGTCAAATACATGTAGATGGGAAATGTTAGGCTTTCTTCTTTTATATAATTCATAAGGAGTTTTTCTTAAGATATGTCTTATCATTGCTCCATTCATAACATAACATGCAATGTTTACTACATCTACCCAAAAATACTTAGGAAGACTTCTTCCATTTAGCATTGTTCTAGTCATTTCTACTATAGTTCTATTCTTTCTGTCTACAACTCCATTTTGTTAAGGAGTTCTAGGTGTAAAGAAATTATATTCAATTTCACTATCATCACAGAATTCCATAAACAAATTATTTTCAAATTTTCCACTATAATCATTTTTTATTCTCACAATGGTCATGCCTTGTTCATTTGGAATAAACTTTGCCAATTTTAGAAAAGATTTAAAGGCTTGATCTTTATGAGATAAGAAAAGTGTCCAAGTGAATCTAAAGAAATCATCTACAATTACTAGTATATAATAATTTCCTTCAAGGCTCACAATCTTAAAAGGTCCAAAAACATCCATGTGAAGTAATTATAGTGGTCTAGTTAAGGAGACAATTCCTTTGGTTTTAAAAGAGCTTTTAATTTGTTTTCCTTCTTATATGCATCACAGAGTCTATTTTTATCAAATTTCAATTTGGGTAATTCAACTACAAGATCATTCTTAGCAAAGTTTTTCCAAGGGACTCATACTAATACGAGCAAGTCTTCTATGCCACAACCAACTTTCATCATTGACACTCATATGAATTTTGAATCAATAGAGGGAACATCATCTAAATCAATGACATACACAATGTTAATCTATGTCTTCTTAGTATGGTTTTCTTTTCATCTAAATTTTCAACCAGGTAGTGTTTTGAATCAAATATAACTCTATTATTCTTATAACATAATTGACTAATGCTAAGAAGATTATGATTCAATCCTTCAACAAGAAGTACATTATTAATAGAAGTGGAAGGATTGTTACCAAATTTTTCTATACTAGTGATTTTTCCTTGTCCACTACCTCTAAATGTGACATTTTCTCTATTCTTCAGTTGAAGAGAAATGAACTTGGATTTATCTCCAGTCATATGTTTAGAGCAACCATTGTCTAAATACATTTGGCTCTGGTAGCCTTCATGCATACTTGCAGAAGTATTAAGTTTTATTTTTAGGTACCTAATTCTTGTTGGGTCCTTGAATGTTAGTTATTCCCTTAGGAACCCATATTTTCTTTCCTTCTAGAATTTTATTCTTTATGTAAGAACAAGTGTAAGATCTATATCCCTTTTGATCACAGTAGAAGAATGTAATAAATGGAGTACTAGTCATAACTGCAAAAACAAAGAAATTTTTATAATATTTCTACCTTTTGTTAAGATTGTACCTAAGACCTGCCTTATTAAAAACACATTTCTGTTTCCCAAGAAAAATATTTAAGTTGTCTTTTCCCTTTGTGAACTTTGCAAGAATATTTACAAAATCTTTCTTTTCTTTTTACAAAAGTTCACAATTACAAGTAAGTTTTTTATCTTTATTTTTAAGAGAAAGATGTTCTTCCTTAAGGCCTATATAGTTATGCTTTAATGTTTCAATTTGTTTTTTTAATGAGGTTTTTGTTTGAAGTAGTGAATTATTTCCTTCTTTCTCCTTTTCTAAATCATTTTCAAGAGAAAAATTTTCTTTTTTGAAAGATTTAATTCTTTTACTATATTAAGGAATTCATCATGTAAATCATTAAATGCATCTTGCAATTCTTCAAAGGAAGGGAGAGTTTATCTCGTCCTCTTTAGCCATTAAGTATAAGTTGGCTTCTTCATCTTCTTTAACATCTAAATCTTCATCACTTTCTCCCCAAATAGTTGATAGGTAAGCTTTCTTCTTTTTATTTCCTTTCTTTCTTTCTGCACTATCCTGCTCCTTTAGAAATTGAGAACACTCTCATTTTATATGTCCTAGTTTTCTACATTCATAGCCGATAGGATGATCCTTGTTAACTAAGAGTTTCTTCATCAATTTCATCAAATGAGTCATTATTGCATTATTCATCATCTGAATGTATTGATGTTGCTTTGAGATTAAGAACCTTCTTCTTCTTATTTTGTTCTTTAAGGAGTTGCTTCAGCCTTGGTTTATATTCTTAAAGTTTCCCAAAAAGAGCTACAACTAACTTTAATGATGGCCCTTTTGCTTCCTCTATGGTTGTTACTAAAAGTATAATTTTTCTTATTATTTATATTGCCTAACCCGAACTTTAGTTTCCTACGGTGGCAATATCCCTTTAAAGCTCTCACACAGTGGATGAAGTTCAAGTAAAGAGAAGCCTATTAGGTACTTCTTCCTTTTAATTCACTTAGCCATAGGAAGAGAAGACATGCAAAAGTGCAAGAGCTTCATATTGATGTAGTTTATGTTTACAATTTCTAGACTTGATCCTTAAAAGGTGTCTTGGCTGAAATATTAAAGAACTTCAAGGAATGGTGAGGTAATCATCCCTTCCATCCATCCATCATTGTCCATACATTCCTTTTTTCCTTGCACTTAAATTATGTTGTGATTATGGCCAAATCATGCTAGCTAGTAGGAAGAAGGGGAGGGAAAATGTTCCTTTGGCTTAGGAGAAATAGGATTTGAAGTTGGAATTGAGCAAGCAACGAAAGGAAGGTAAGCCACAAATTTAAGAAAGTTTGCTCACATATCTTCTACTTCAACTAAGTATTTTGGCTAGGGGAAAAAGTAGGAAACTACGATAGAAATAAAGAAGTATGTGTGTTAGGAAAAATCTTGTGAATAAAAGCTAAAAGAGCATGTAATGGAATATAGGAGAAAAATGCACAATTTAATTAAGTATTTGGCAGAAAATGATACTGCCACCAAGAATGAGAATGTTAAGTTCTAATTAGTTTGCTTTGGTTTGGTTAAGAATTATATATGGAGGACTTTTTGGCTGAAAATTTGGTATATACATTATGACATATGAAGTTAGTATATTTCATCATTCCCTTGAATAGGTTATCTTGGCTAAATGCTAAATGTAGAATTAATAGTAGCGGAATCAAGCTGCCAAACTTAAGGGGCCAAAAATACAAAAATAAAATAATTTTTTTCATGTTATGTATTTAAAAAATTATACTTCTATAATATATGGTTTAAATAAAATGCTTTCCTTTGAACTTTGTATTAAGCTAAATGAGATTACCTCACTAACAAAAATCTAAAATCAATAAATTAGCATTATCTTATATTAATATCAACAACTTTAATGTTTAAATACATATATAGTTCAATATTTACGAAGTACTCATATAATACAGAACAAAAATACACTTAAGATTCATCATTACTCACTACCATAATAATAGTTCATTCTATAACTCGCAAGATTATTTTAAAGGTAAAAAAGTTATGTTGATGAAGCATAATAATTTATGAATGTTGATTTTAAAATGAACTAAATTTACATAACACTATAAATATTGTATTCAACAACATTTCCAAAATTTTATAGTACTTTCAAAGACAATTATTCTAAGTCCAACTTAAAATAATAGATTAACATTTGAACTCAATTATGTTTTATTCAATTATTATAGAGCTGTTATTTAAGAAATATATTAAAAGCATGCTTATATTAAATATAGAGCAATTGAGAAATTGAGATTTTGTTGAACACTTTATCAAATCCATCCTCAGTCTCTTAGTCATCAATTCTCCTAGAGTATTGATCTTAGAGTAGTTTCTATTAGGGAAATGAAAAAAGAAAAAGACTGATTAAGCGAAAATTGTAAAAAAGTTTTGAGAATTATCTACACAAACAATAATGAAAAAATTATATAATCAAATTATTTAAGAGTTACACATATATGTGAAGATTTTTCAACAAAAGGAAGTGCACATGGTGGAAGGGTTGATGAAGGTAGTTATAAGAATGTGCAAAAGGGCGAAAAAGGTAAAGGAAGCGGTTATAGTGGGACATGTGTGGCAGTGAGAGAGGATGCGTTTGGGAAGCATGGCAAGGTGGGAAGTGGGTATGAGTTTTTCGGGAGGAGGGGTAATGATCACATGGGAAGACAGGTTGTTGGTGGGTAGGGAATAGGCTTGGATGGTGGTAAAGGAGTGGGTTTGAATGGTGGTGAGATTATGGAAAAAGGTAGTTTGAAGATGGAAGGAGTTATGGGCTGGTCTTCTAACTGGGCTAATAAAAAATGCTATGATTATGGAATTTGATGGGGATATGGATGTAGAGGTGGGCCTATCCTCTTTTTACTCCAGTAGAAAGGAAGTTAAAAAGGAGTGGGAGCGGATGGAGGCAGTAGAGTTAGGCTAATATGTGAATTGGACGAGTGGTAGAGATGTGCCTGGTAAAGTGGATGGCCGTGAGTGTTGAAGTGAATGGGAGAAGGATATCCTGATGAAGAAAGAAAAAAGATATTCTTGTGAAGGAGGTGGGCCTAGACAATCATACTTTTTCTCCTTCAGGTTATATAGTTGAAATTCTATTGCATAAGGAAAGGGATGAAGGAACGTTAGTACCTTATATAGACTTAAGATTTTATTAGAGGTTTTGAATGATTTGAAGAAAGTGAACATTAATAGGAATGCGGAAGACATACGCAATCCAAAGGGTAATAAAAGGGTGAAGATATTTGAGAATGCTATTAGTCATAAGGCCAGTATGTCTTTATTTGCTAGTGGGTCTGGGAAAACTCAATGTCAAAAGAAAAATACAGAGGAGTGTGTGAAAGGGAAGTGAAGAAGAAGGTCGTTAAGGTTGAGTAAAGGGAAGAAGAGTTAGTTAAGATACTAGTTAGAGTTATAAATGATTTCCTTGAAGACTAGTATGTTTTCAAGGTTGGTGTTGGTATGGAAGAGAAGAGTGGTGTGGAAGTTAAGGGCTCTGGTGGCTGGCCTGATGTAGCCATCCAAGGGACATGAAGTTGATTTCCTGGAACTGTCGGAGTGCCCTTGTCAGTCAAAAACTTAAAGGAGGTTTGTAGGAACAAGCTGGTAGCGAGGTTGGAAAAAATTAGGAGGAAGTGTAGACTTGGGAATGAGTTCCATGTTTCTGTGTGGATTGGTTTGTGGGTTGGCTTTATGATGGTGTGATGATGTTGTAGTAGAGATAGTTTGTCATTCAAAAAATATTATATTTACAAAAATTAGTTCTGTTAGCTGTGAGCCTGTGATGTTCCAGCCCTCTTAAGGAAACTGAGAGAAGGAGAGTATGGGAGAGGCTGAGAAGAATACTTGTTGTTATGGATGGGGCTTAACTTTGTGCAAGGGATTTTAATGACATGGTTTCGCAGGCTGAGAAGTTTAGTGGTAAGCCTAGAGCTATGAGGAAAATTCTGAATATTCAAAAGTTTCATTTGATTATAGTTTGATGGATTTAGAATACAAGGGGTATTATTTTATTTGGTCCAATAAAAGATTGGGTGATGACCATATCAAAGAAAGGATTGATAGAGCATTGGGTAATGATTTAAATAATGCTTTTCTAAGAGCACTGGTTTTTATTATGGAACCAGTGTGGTCAGACCATCATTTCCTGCTTGTTGATTTGTATTTCCAAGATTTTTGAATGTCAAGAGAGTTTATGTTTGAATTGTTCTAGGTGGAGCATGCTAATTTCCCGAAGATTATTAAGATTAACTAGAATGGCGACCGGTTGGCGGTTGGAAATAAAGTTGAGGAGGTTAAGAAGAGGCTTGACAGTTGCAGAGAAGCATTAATGAGGTGGAGCAAGTTTATTTTCTCTAATATTAGTGCCTTGATTGATAAATTCATGCAAGAGTTGGCTTTATGAAATGATGGGGTTCTTACAAGTGAGAAAGTGGAGATGGTAGAGGAAATTTTGTGTTATTGAAAGCCTGTGGGAGCGGGAAGAGAAGTATTAGAGTCAGAGAGGGAGGGTGAAGTGGTTGAAGGACATGGACGAAGACACTAAGTTCTTTCACTTTGTGACAATTTAAAGGAGGCAAAGAAACCAAATTTTAATGCTGAAAAGGGTTGATGACAGCTAAATGGAGGGTGAACAGGAGATTTGATATTCATTTGCTAACTTTTATTGTAATTTGTTTACTTCTTCAAGTGCTATATCTCTTGACGTAGCTCTTGGGTATGTAGGTAAGTATAACTTACAATCTGGGAGGAAGGTCGCTGCATTGTTGTTAAGGAAAGATGTTAGTTAAGTGGACCCCCTTATCTCTTTATTATTGATGCTCATGTGCTTTCTCTAATGATTTCTGATTAAGTTGAGAACGGGGATTTGAAAGGGATTAGGATGAAGTGTAACTATCCTGTTATTTCTCGTCGTTTTTTTCTACTGATGATGCTCTATTTCTTATGAATGTGAGTGCTGGTAATTGTTGTGTATTGGGGAGGTTGTTGGATACTTATTGTCGAGCTTCTGGCCACATAGAAAACTTGGATAAATCATGTATCTGTTTTTTTTTTTTTTCTAAAAACACTCAAGAGGATATGGTGGATAGAGTTTGTAAGGAGATGGGGATTGGTGAAACTGATGACCCAGGGAAGTATCTTAGTTTGCCAATCTTATGGGGTAGGTCTGAGAGTGAGGCTATGGCATTTGTGAAGGATAAAGTAGCTAATAAGGTGTAAGGGTGGAAGCAAAGTTTGTTGTCTCATGCTAGGAAGGAGGTCTTGATTAAAACAGTGGCTAATGCTGTTTATATTTACCCCATGTCACGTTTCAAACTCCCTGGAGGTCTTGTGAGGAGTTGGATAGAATTATTTATAGATTTTGGTAGTGGCTGAGAAACGAGGAAAGGAAAATCCATTCGAAGGCTTAGAATCATCTTACAAGCTCAAAGAAGGAGGGTGGCCTTGGTTTTAGAAAATTTTCTTATTACAATTTGGCTTTACTAACAAAAACAACATGGAAGGTCATTCCCTGTCAAGATGAGTTATGGGTTAAGGTGTCGAAGGTTTGTACTTTCCTACAACTAATTTCCTTTAAGCTGGTAAGGGGTGTACAACTTCTTGGGGGTGGTCAAGTATATTGGAAGGAAGGGAATTGTTGATGAAGAATCTTTATTGGCAAGTTAGAAATAGTAAGTCTATCAGAATTTGGAAGGATAATTGGGTTTCTAGCTTGCCTTGGTATAACTTTTACTCTAGTGGACCTGATGATGTGGGTTCTTCAAGAAGGGTGGAGGAGTTGATTATGTTAGAGTATAATGAAGGCCATGCATGGCCCATGCATGTCATGCAGCCCATTCTCTAGAAGGTTTTCCGTTTAGCTGTCGTTGTATAGAAGGTTGTGGAATATGTAACTAATTGTATACGTGGCCATTCTTTATTTGTTCCCTTGTGCTGGCTGTAAACAAACCACTGTATTTAGCTCGTTGTTTCTGAATGGAAATCACGGGATCAATTTGCACTGTTATCTGTTTTCTCTCTTGGTATCAGAGCACTTTTTTTTTACAATGGCTAGCCCTTCATCTTCTACTACTCAGTCTCTTTCCTCTGCTCTCAAAACGCAGCCTGCTCTCTCCACGCTTCTTCAGGTTTGCATTGTCAAACTTGACAGAAGCAACTATCTCTTATGGAGCTCAATGGTGCTCTCTCTAGTCCGTGGCAATAAACTTGAAGGCCAGCTCACTGGATCAACCCCTTGCCCTGCCGAATTTCTCTTCGAAGGAGCGGAGAAGAAATCCAATCCGGTTTATGCTGAATGGGTTGTTGCTAATCAGTTGCTTCTTGGATGTACACCACTCTTTCCATTGATATTGGCCCTCAGTTGCTCACTTGTACTACTTCACAGCAACTTTGGGAGAATGCGAAAGACCACTCTGGTACACTCACCAGATCGATAGTCACATTGCTAAAGAGTGAGTTAATTAAACTCCGCAAAGGTTCACTAAAAATGGAAGACTACCTCCCAAAAATTAAAACCATATCTGACGATTTGTCTCTTGCTGGCTTTCCTCTTGCCAATGACGATGTAATTACGCAAACTCTCGCAGGCTTGGACTCCAACTATAACCCCATCGTCGTTCAACTTAGTGACAAGCCTCACTTGACCCCGACTGAACTTCATTCCTCTTTGCTCACGTATGAGTCGCGTCTTGAGCAACTTCAGCCTTTCAACAACCTCACTGTTACCCATGCTCACATAGCTTAGTCCTCTGTTTCTCGCGGAACTGGGCTGGAGATAACAGTCGTAACACTCGCGGTGGCCGCTCTTGTGGCAGAGGAGGACGTTTCAGGGTCACCTGTCAAGTATGTGGTCGTGTGGGTCACCCTGCAGCAACTTATTATTACCGTTATGACCACACATATATGGGTTCATCTCCGGAGCATACCAAATTCAACCATGGTCCTTCTAACAACTCTCCATACATAGCCTCGTCTACTACTATTGCTGACCCGGCTTGGTACGTGACAGTGGAGCAAGTAGCCACATCACCAACAGTCCTCTCACATCGACCATTTCACCAATACCGGTGGTAAACCTCAAATTACAGTGGGCAATGGTGAGTGCCTTACCATCTCTAAGACTGGATCTTCTTCTCTTCGAACTCCATATTCTTCATCTATTGTGATTCATGATGTCCTACTTGCTCCCCAAATTACCAAAAACTTGCTCAGTGTTTCACGTTTAACCTCTGACAATAACGTTATTGTGGTGTTTGACTCTTCTGGATGTTATGTGAAGGACCAACTCACGGGAAAAACACTGATGACGAGTTCTTAAGGAAGGACTATATGAGCTTGATCCATTACGGCAACAACACGTTCTCCTTACAGCTTCAAATAATACACATCCTTCTTGTATTTCAGACAGGGAACAATGGCACAGACGCCTTGGTCACCCCTCTGAACATGTTCTAACACAAGTTCTAAAGATGTGTAATATCAAAGCTAATAACACTCCTTTTGTTTTTTGTTAATTCTGTCAACTTGGCAAGTCTCACTTTTTACCTTTTCCCAATTCATCGTCGTATGCAAAGAATCCATTAGATCTTATCCATACAGACCTATGGGGACTTGCTCCTGTAACTTCCTCTGCTGGTTATCGCTATTATGTTCATTTCATTCACGATTTTAGCCATTACACATGGATCTATCCACTTAAAACCAAAAGTGAAACCACTACTGCATTTGTTCATTTTAAATCCATGGCCGAAAAACAATTCGAAAGATAGATAAAAATTATCCAGAGCGACTGGGGAGGTGAATATCGTGCTCTCAAACCTATCATGGATTCATCCGGTATTACTTTTCGACAATCCTGTCCATACACGTCTGCACAGAACGGCCTTGCTGAACGAAAGCATCGTCATATTGTTGAACTCGGCCTCACTCTCCTAGCCCAAGCTAAGATGCCTCTAAGTTATTGGTGGGATGCATTCTCCACATCAGTGTTCCTCATCAACAGGCTACCAACCCCTGTTCTTGTCTACAAGTCACCATTTGAGGTTCTTTTTCTGCAGAAGCCGCACTATAAAGATTTTAAATCTTTTGGTTGTACCTGTTTTCCGTGTTTACGTCCTTCCAACAAGCATAAACTTCAATTTCATTCCACTAAATGCATTTTTCTGGGATATAGCAGTCACCACAGAGGATTCAAGTGCATGAGTTCAACTGGTCGTATTTATATTTCTCGGCACGTGGTGTTCAATGAAAATGACTATCCATTCCACTATGGTTTTTTGAACACCCCAGAGTATTCTGTCACTGCCACAACTAATCACACGGTCTCGTTTCGCTTTGATGCTCTTACTCATAACAATTCTAGCACTAATGTCTCTGTTTCTTCACAGGACTTTACTGTAGATTCTTCTCCTGTTATGCCATCTGTCTCTATCCGTGACACCTTGTAAGATACTACTTTTTTTAAACTTCCTGATTCATCGACTGACAGTCCTGCTGAAATCACTCTTGACAATCAACAACCTCAAGCATCAAATCCAATTTCACGTGCTATTCCTACTTCGTCTACTGACTGTCATCAAATGATCACCAAAAATAAACATGGCATTCCCAAACCTAAACTACCCTACGTGGGTGTTGTGGCATCATTCACTCAATCCTCTAGACCACGCAGTATCACTGAGGCTCTTAAGTCTCTGCAATGGTATGCTGCTATGAAGTCCGAATTTAATGCTCTCAAATGAAATAATACTTGGACTCTGATCCCTTTTGCTCCACAGAAACAGATAGTTGATTGTAAGTGGATTTTCAAAATTAAGTTCAAGTCTGATGGCAGAGTTGATCGCTATAAAGCGCGCTTGGTCGCTAAAGGATTCCAACAGGATCCAGGAGCGAGCTATTGGGACACATATAGTCCTGTTATTAAAACTAATACCATCAGAATCATACTTACCATTGTTGTTGCTCTGCACTGGCCGATCAAACAATTAGATATTGATAACGCTTTCCTATATGGTGAGTTGCGTGAACCTATTTACATGACCCAACCTGCTGGTTTCGTCGACCACAGCTTCCCATCTCACATTTGTAAACTAACTAAGGCGTTATACGGATTGAAGCAAGCTCCAAGGTCTTGGTTTAAGCGACTCAAGACTACTCTGCTTGACTGGGGATTCTCAGAGTCGAAGAGTGACACATCTCTCTTTGTTCGGAAGACTCAAAATCACATTTTCTTAATTCTTGTCTACGTCGATGACATCCTTGTCACCAGGAATGACTCTCACCAGCTCGAAGATTTTACTTTGAAGCTACGACAGGTCTTCTCCTTGAAAGATTTGGGCTCATTACACTATTTTTTGGGCTTCGAAGTCCACAGAGATCACATTGGTCTCTATCTTACTCAACAGAAGTACATACAAGATATTTTGACCAAGTTTGACATGGCAAAAGTGGCTTCTTCACCTACGCCAATGGTTACTGGTAAAAACCTCTCTGCTAGTGATGGTGAACTTTTTGGATGATCCTTATAAGTTTCGCAGTGCTCTTGGTGCACTCCAGTACCTCACTAACACTCGCCCCGAAATTTCCTTCGCTATCAACAAGCTCAGTAGTTTCCTTCAGCAACCTACGTCAGTCCATTGGCAAGATATTAAGTGTATATTCAGGTATCTAAGAGGAACTATGCATCATGGCCTGCAGATAAGACCTTCACCGAGGTTAGATATCTCAGGCTACTCTGACGCCGATTGGGCTGCCTCTATTGATGACCGTCGTTCAGTTGCTGGCTTTTGCTTGTATCTCAGAAACACCTTAGTGTCTTGGTCCTCCAAAAAGTAACATGTTGTTGCCCGCTTCAGTACAGAGTCGGAGTACCGTGCACTCGCAAATCTAGCTGCTGAGGTCATTTGGTTAATGTCACTACTTGCAGAAATTCATCTTCCTCAAACCAAGACCCCAGTTCTCTGGTGCGATAGTGTGAGTGCAAAGGCCATAGCTTCCAATCCTGTCTCATGCGCGCACAAAACACATCGAGATCAATGTCCATTTTGTTCGAGAACAGGTTCTAGCCAAGAATCTTCTTGTCAGTTATGTTCCCTCCACTGAACAGATCGCAGATTGATTAACCAAGCCTCTCACCCAAGCACAGTTTTCATATTTCGGAGACAAACTTGGGGTCACTTCCTTACCCTCTAGTTTGAGGGGGGATGTCAAAGTATAATGAAGGCCATGCATGACCCATGCATGTCATGCAGCCCATTCTCTAGAAGGTTTTCCGTTTAGCTTTCATTGTATAGAAGGTTGTGGAATATGATTGTATACGTAGCCGTTCGTTATTTGTTCCCTTGTGCTGGCTGTATAACAAACCACTGTATTTGGCTCGTTGTTTCTGAGTGGAAATCACGGGATCAATTTGCATTGGTATCTGTTTTCTCTCTATTACTGATGGGTGTTGGGATTTGTCAATTGTGAGGGGCTTATTGACTAAGGAGGAGGAGGATAGAATTTTGAAGATCCCTTTATCAAGTTGCGTTAAAGCTGACAGTTTGAGGTAGATGGGTAATAAGAAAGGGACCTAGACTATGAAGTTTGGGTATTTTATGGCAAGAAGTGAGGTGAGAATGAAGCCAAATTTGCGTCCTGGTTGTTTGTATGTGGTTCCTTCGGGTTTATGGACTAAAATTTAGAAGGTGCAAGTGTATCATAAGGTGAAGCATTTTTTATGGAGAGTAGCTTCTGGTACCCTAGCAACAAAAGAAGCATTGTTTAGACGGAAGTGTGTTCTGAATCCATTTTGTTCCATTTGTGAAGAGGAAGTTGAATATATTGAACGTTTACTTTTTTGTGCCCATGGACCAGATGTGTTTGGTCTGGATGTTTTTGGTCCTTGAATTTTAATGGTAGTGGTATTTCTCGTTTTGATGATTGGTGTTTTAATTTTCTACAAAATGTTGATAGGTTAGATGGTTATGGTAAAGTCTTTTTGCTTGTATGTGTTAAGGAATTTAGAAGCAGAGATGTGAGCTTATGTTTCAAGAAGCTGAAGTGGATCCTATGAGGGTGATTGCTACTGCTATGGTCTCAATAAAGGCGTTTTGGATAGCTATGGAGAGGTCTCAGCGTGATGAGGTTCAGGGAACTAGTTTGGTAAGGAATATGTTTTGGATCCCTCCTCCTGAGGGTGCTTTGAAAGTGAATATTGATGGTGCTTTCAATGAGATGAGTAATAAAGCTATGATTGAGGTTGTTTTCAGGAATCATGATGGAACTGTTATTGATGGCTTTGGTGATTTGGTTTAGGGTAGCACTGCTGTCATAGTGGAAGCCATGGCTCTTAGGAAGTTGTGCATGATTGCTACTTTTCCGGTTTTTGAGGTGTGTGTTGAGACGAACTGTATGGAGTTATTTGATTTGATTTGTAATGGGTGATTCTAATGGTTGTGGGTGGATTTGTTCTGTGATTTTGGAAGACATTTTCAAGCTTAAGAGTGGTTTTGTTTGGTGTCTCATCAAGGTAACAAAGTAGCTAATTGAGTGGACGTGAATTCTTGTAAGCAGATGTGCCGTCAGGGGTAGGTTGTTGCACCACCATCCCCTCTTCTAGAGATTTTGCATTATGACTCTCTTGGATTTGAGTATGCTAAGTGTAGAACTGGCATTGGTTGATGGGAGTTTTGCTGGGGTGCTTGGTTTATGGATTGCTGGCTATGTAGTTATTCTGTTTTCTTGTTATCTGTTATTGTTTTTTTGTTTTGTAGCATTTTTGTCCTGATTTGTTGTTGTTGGTTTGGTTTCGTTTTGGCTAGGTTTTCTTGTTTTTTGTTTTTTGTTGGTAGTCTTTGGTCATTGGTCTGATGGGTTCTTTATATGTTGTTTATTATTTTCTGTTGTGTTTGAATGTTAGCTGTTTTTCCCTGAAAAAAAAAAAAGAAATCCAATTTAGTGGCTTATTACATTTTTCTTTCATTCTCTTCCCATGCTTGGTTAAATGGAAATTGATTTTCCTAATCCAAACTTCATACGCCAAAAATAGATCAAAATTGATTACATTCTTGGATATAGATTCACTACATTTGAAATTTTGAAAAAATTTGAATTATTACATGAAAATCCAATTGTCCATGTTCTAATCAATATTAAAAAAAATAACTAAATAGTGTTCAATAACTTATTAAAGTCTGAATCATTGATTACAATATATTCCATATTTATGGCGATGATGATTTAGAATTTGATTTAGTCATGCATCATTCTTAAGCGAATTTCAAATTATAGTAATGTCGAAAAAACTTTTGAAGGAGAATTACCTTTTTAGGCTCTTGAAAAATTAGGCCGAATGAAATGGGTCAAAATGTTTGAGGAATGGGGCCAACAACTTTTTTACTTTTTTTTAAAAAGATCCTAGCCCAAAATAATGCAATCTTGAGATGGGCCTAGTTTGTTGACCATTGAAACTTGAAATGACTCTTGAAATTTCTCTCGTTGAGTGCTAGAAAAGCTAGCATAGGATTCACATTGACATTGAAACTCACTTATTTGAATCACATCATTGTTCTAGAAATTGGTTTTCACATAAACTTGTAGGAAGATAAACTTTGGAATGAATTCCAACTATTGATTTTGAGATTCTTAAAAAAGGCCAATTCACAGCTCCTTGCCATCTTGAATTAACAATCGGTATTAAAGCTTTTAATCAATTTTTGTAAGTCAAAAAACTGTAAGGAAATGTCCTATCCATATTTAAAAAAAAAAAAAAAGAGTCTGCTTCCTTCATTCGAAGGTCAATCAATCAACAAGCCTCCATACTTCAATGGAACAAATTACAATTATAGGATGACAAGGGTAGGGACTTTCATCCAACAATTGAAAGCTTAGAGTGTCATTAAAGATACGCCAAACATCCTCTCAAAGATGACTAATGCAATAACAGTCGAGATGCCCATAATGGAATTCAAAGATGATAAAATGAAGAAATTTGAAATCATCTGTAATGCAAGGAACTTTTTTTTGTTTTTTGGGTAGTTAGTACTAATAAATTCACGAAGTTATCAAGACGTGATTTTGCTAAAGAAATGTGAGATAAAATGCTAATCAACTATGAGAGAACCATAGAAGTTAAGAAAAAAGATAAAAAGAATAGATACTCTTGTTGATGAATGTGAACTGTTTAAAATGAAAGATGATTAAATGTTCAGTACTAAATCTTGTGGCCTACAATTAATGAGAGGGCATCACTGACTATATATTTAACTTAAACAATCTAGTTGATCCCATAAATGACCATCAACAATTATATGCTTTTATCTACCAAGAGAATAGTATGAACAAAAGTAGGGAATGCAATTTGTTATATTAATACCGGATTATCTTAATCGAAATTGTTCAGAACTCCCCCAAAATAAACACCCAAATAAATTCACTAAATTAATGACCACAATAAATAATTAACAAAAACCCCATTTTGATCCCCACTTAAGTTAATTTTATTGAAACAAGCCCCTCCGTTAATTTACTGTTAGTCTGCATCTGACATCACACATTTGGACCGGTGATAAGGAAATTTTTGAAATTTTCCCCTACCACATCAGTATCCCGTCAGCAATCCAAATATCACTCTAATTGTTTTTTTTCACTAACCTAAAATAGAGCAACCCACGCTTGATTGTTTGACTTTCAGCGCCCCAAAAATTTTGTCGCAGATTACAGAAGCTACTGTTAATGCTGGGCTCGAATCATGTGAGGTTGAAGTAGAAACTATTATCGACACTGGTCTGTAATTCGTGGGAAGTCAAAGCTAAAGCTACTGTCGACGCACGTTGTGCACACTTGGAGAAGATGCTGAAGGTTAATGAAGAGATGTTCACCGTTGAATCTCAACCCAATCACACCAAGGTAAGGATTTTTACTGTGGGAAGGGGTAATGGTTGGGAGTGTTATGTTCGTAGAAGAAGCTACATTTGTCGTTCATATAATGAGGCCATTTACTGTCATGAAGGGTATTTATAAACGAGTAATATAAAATATGGTGGGGCCATTTACAGTTGTTCTATGCAAATGGTGGGAATTATTTTAATGGAAGATGCATTTGTGTTGTCCCACTTATTGTTCATGATTCATGACATACCTTACCCTAGTGAGAAGAGAAAGCTTAACTTGCATTGTTTGATAATTGTTGACCTTGTGGTGAAAAGAATAAAAAGTATTTAAAAGTGGTTTAAATTAATTCTCAAAATCAATTTATTTGAGTCACCAATAAAATTTTTAACAGAAAATTTTAGAAAACTAATTTAAAATAAAAAGAAAAGACAAAATGGTCTACAAAATCATATATGAGTTTAGAAATCTATTTGAGTATAGAGAAGGTATTAGGCACCCCACAACACTCGTTTATAAGAACAGTTACCTTAAACTAGTCATATAAGATAGAATATGACTTCAAATTTATCTCAATTATCCTTTTATTGACATGCATGCTCATTAAATAGAGAAGACAAAAACAACAATAGTGATAACAAACAAATAGATATTTACAAAGGGCAGACTTGACTTAGGATGAAAGCCTAGGGCTTACATATCCCGTGATATAGATCCAAGTCTACGTAGTTCGACCAAAATGACATGTCTATTGGTTGATAATTTATAATTTTTGCAATGAGAATATGAGAGTTCAAATTAAACAGATTTTCATAAATAAAACGAGATTGAAATTTGGTTGGTGTGTTTTAATTTACGACAACCTAATTAGTCTAGCTCTCTTGATCTCTTCATTTTTCCTCTTTTTTATTTTTGTTTAGTTTTAGAATTTTAGTCTTTATTTTTGAAACTTAAATGAAAAGATATAAGGAAAAGATTTTAGGATTTTTGATAGCTTATATTGTTTGGAATTAAAGTCAAATTATCATGAAAAAAATATTTTTGAATTTTTGGATTTATTTATTTTTTGGATTTTCAAAATTAGAATTTATTGTTGAAATTGAAATGAAATTATAATGAAAAGTCATTTTTCGAGATTTTTGAATTTATATGCTTTTTAGATTTTTGGATTTTTGTTCTAATTTTGAAAGTGAGATTATAATGAAGAAAGAATTCTTTAGGATTTCAAATATGAATAACAAGGAAATAAACCCCTCATTTTTTATATATATTTTTGGAATTTATTTTATTTTTTTGCATTTTTTGAAAATGGGCATTAAATTTTAAGGCTTGACGAGACTAAGCTTTTACTAATTTATTCACAAGAACTTGAAGAGATTTAGGGTCTCACGCAACCTTTGCCAATTAACTTTTGAATGCCTAAGGAGATTTAGAATCTCACGCGGCCTCTGCCAATTAACTTTTGAGTGCCTGAGGAGATCAAAAATCTCACACAGTAATCCAAAATATGGAAGAAATTATTTGGGATTTCTTAGGATTTTTATTTTTATGTATTTTTAAGGGTTTTGAAATTAGCATTCTTTTAATATTATTTTTAATATGATCGATTCCTCAAAGTCTACGGAGACCTTAAACCCACATAGCATTTTTTAATTAATAAATTTTATAAAACATGAACTTAATCATTTTAAAAAAATTATTTAATTAAGATATTTATTTTTGCATTTTGAGAAATTATGTACCAACTTTGAAAGCCTAAGGAGATATACAAGAATCTTACATGACCTCTACTAATTAATTTTCAATTACCTAATGAGATTAGCCATCTCAATCAGCAATCTGAAATGCAAAAGAAATCATTTGTTATTCTATCCTTTATTGCTGAAATTGGAATTTTTATTTTTAATTTTAAAAAATGACATTATAAAGGGAAAAAAAATCAAATTTACATTTTTTAGGATTTATATATATATATATAATTTTGAAAATGGATGAAACTTTCAAATCGTTAACAGTATATAGAAGCATAAGAAAAGACATGTATGCCTACCACTAAATGCTACACACTTCAACCATTAGAAATTCATTTTCCAGTACAGGCAAATAGTAAATGACTTTTACTATTAGAGACTAACAGTATTCATATGAAGATACAATTTCACCTGATAAGCAACTACTCCTGCATAAGCGTCAAATACGATACTTGCTGTCATGGATGCTCTTAAGCTTTAGCAGAGAGTGCCAAGGTAGCTTAAGAGAGTTTCCATCTCATTTTGTTGCTCGTTTTCCCTTGTCCATTCTTCCTTTCAGCCTTACTCTCTTGAACTCTCTTGGTCCCTTAATTCTTCTTGTGTTTTCTCACTCCATGGTCCCATGTTTAGGCTATGTTGATGAATTCTTTATCCAAGAATGGTACACGTGCCTCTAAACCCCACGTTGAGGTAGATTTATTAGCTCTCAGGCAATCACAAGGATGTAAAGCTTTAATTTTTTGACATGTTTCTTGGTGAAACTCTTTATCGTTAGGTGACTTGTGGAAATACAAGTAACCTCTAAATATTTCATCTGAACCTTTCTCCTGAAAGAACCATTTTCACTCCCAAAGATTTAATTTCTCGAGACATACGAAACGTAGGAGTGCTTGCTATGGTAGTCATTACATTATATGTTTCAATATGGTAAATAACTTCTTCAAGTGCATCTATACCTTTCTGAATAGTGAAATGAAATTCATGGTGATGAGCACCAAGATAACAGCTTTCAAATCTGGTGAGCCCTTCAAACTGACAAAGAAGGTATATAATTATAACCCTCACTGACAAGCAGCTTCAGATTTAACAAAATGGTAGGAGGCAATGGTAGCAACTAGTGACGAATCCAGTCCTTTAGACAAAAGAACTCCAAATGGTGATGGCCAGCAAATACGCAGTGATCACCTTCATTTTTGCTAGAATGATAAGAGACTGCTTTGTTGCTCCATTCTGTGCACGTAGAAACAGGGGCTTTTTGCTTTCATTCTTCCCTATCCGAGTCTTTCTCTCCCCGTTTCCACCTCTGTTTTCTAGTTGAGATAACAGAGGTGGCAGAGCTTTCTCTCCTCGGTCTCCTCCTTTTTCGGTTCGTCATTCTCTCCGATGTCTTCTTCCTCGGTCTCCTCTTTCTCTTATGTACTTCAAGCCTTCTTCTCATATTCCTTGAGCTCTTTTTCTCTTCTCGATGTCTTCTTCCTCTTCCTTCAGCTTGCCATCCTCCAGCTTGTGCTCTCTTTGCTGTATTCTTTCTCTTATCTCAGCTTGCTACCCCTCGTTGCTTGCCACAGTTCTGCCATGCCCAGCTGAAGAATCCTCATCTCTCTTCGATGCTTCAAAATCCTTCACTTTCTTCCTCCAAAATCTTCTTGAAGATGTTATTCGTTGTCTTAACTCTCCAACCTCTCTAATTATATATATATATATATATATATATATATATAGCAGATAGCAAACAGAAACATAGGAGGGTGAGAGAGAGGAGTGAGACAAAATCGAAATGAGAGAAGAGGGGAAATTAGGAGCAAAATAGAAAAGACAAAAATGTGAGAGGAAATGGGTTCTACTAATGAAGGAGTCTTCTCTCTCTTTTTTTTTTTTTTTTGGTTTCAGCTTCCCCTCCTTTGATGCGTATTGTGAAAGCAGAACTAGAACATGTAATTAAACATGATCATAAATTGGGAGAATAAATTAACAGTCTGACCTGATGAAGATGACATCGTTGATCTGAATATTAGTTGAGTCCAACGAGTTCAACCCACAATGCCTAAGAGCGTTTCTCAGAGTATTTTGATGGCAGAGAGAGAATAATAGATTTTGTGTGTATAAAACTAGGGCTTCAGTGTGTTATTTATAGATTTCATTTTAATAATATAATTAATCAATATTATTAAAGTAAAATCCTCCAGAATCTTTAAAACAATTTTAAATTTAATTAATCAATCAAAATTAATCCCATAAAATTTCTCTCTGGATAACAATCTTATATTAGTAATCTGACGGGATGATTACTAATACTCTTAGGCTATGGGTTGGGTTTTTGCCCAGTAGGCTTGTAGACAATAAAACCCATCACCAATTATCCACACATATTAAAATAAAACCTAGTCCATTCTCAAATTATAAATTATAACATTAATTGCCTAATTAGAATTAACAAGGTACTAATCTAATAAAATAGTTAATGCTAATCCATAAATATTAAAATTATTCCAACAATCTCCCACTTGGATAGCATTAATTAAATTATTAGATCAATAAACGAATAGTTAATCAAGCATAATAATGTTCACATAAACACATGAATGTGTGTATATTTATAAACCATACAAGATTCAGTGGTGAAACTATACACAAAGATCACTTAAACCAATAGGGAATCAAGTGATATTGACATTTCCATAAATAAGTTTCATTGACTGAATTGAATGGAATACAAAATAATATTCAAAATTGTCAAATAACAATTCAAAATCCCTTAAATATTTAATTCAAACTCCCACTAAACCAAGGCTATATCAAAATTTTCAACAACGCCCATATGAGTCACATGATTCTTAAAGACTCCTACAGGCGAGCCTTTGGTCAACGGATCTGCCAACATGTGTTCACCAAGAATGTGAACCAAACGAGTCTGATTTTCAGCAATCTTTTCTCTGACAAATAGGAACTTAACATCGAAGTGTTTTGTGTGACTGGAGTTCCTATGGTTCTGAGAAAAGTTGACAGTAGACGAACAATCACAGTATATGGTTAGAGGTTGTGATATAGAATCAACTAGATGCATGCTAGATATCAGTTTCCTCGACCATATGGCTTGGCGAGTAGCCTCATAACAAGCGATATATTCTACCTCCATAGTCGAGGTAGCTGTTACTGATTACTTACAACTCTTCCACGATACAGCTCATCCAGACATTATGAAGATGTATCCAAAAGTGGATTTGTGATTATCCACACAAGATGCATAATCAAAATTAGAATAACCCACAATTTCAAGTGGCTCAGATCTTCTAAAAGTAAGCATGTGATGCTTTGTACCTTGTAGGTACCTCATGACTTTCTTTGCAGCCCTCCAATGATCAGGACCAGGATTGCTCAGGTATCTACCAAGCATACTAACAACGAAAGCAATGTCAAGTCGTGTGCACACCTGAGCATACATAAGGCTGCCAACAGTAGATGCATACGAAATCTTATTCATCTCGATTTTTGAACTATCATCATTAGGACAAGATGATCTAGACAACTTTTCACCTTTCTGGACAGGTGCAGCACAAGGAGTGCAAGTGTGCATGTTAAATTTCTTCAGTACTCGTTCTATATAGGTTGTCTGAGATAAACCAAGAGTGCCACAAGATCTATTACGGTGAATTTGAATTCCCAAGACGAAAAAGGCTTCACCAAGATCTTTCATGTCAAAGTGGCATGACAAAATGTGTTTGACCTCATTTAATATAGTTATTGAGTTACTGGCTAAGAGTATGTCGTCAACATACAGAACGAGTATCATAAAGTTGTCTTTATCAAATTTCTGATAGATACATTGATCAGCAATGTTCTCTGTAAAACCAAGTGAGGTGATTATCTTATCAAATTTCAAATATCACTGTCTTAAGGCTTGTTTAGCCCATAAATGGACCTTTTCAGCTTGCACACTAAGTGTTCTTTCCCTGCCTCAGTGAATCCATCAGGTTGCGTCATATAAACATCCTCAAGTAAATCACCATTTAAGAATGCAGTTTTGATATCCATCTGGTGAAGTTCAAGGTTCAATTATGCAACAAGAGCCATTACAACTCTAAAGGTATCTTTAGTAGATACGGGTGAGAACATTTTCGTATAATCAATCCCTTCCTTCTGATTATAGCCTTTAGTTACAAGTCTGGTTTTGAATCTTTCAACTTCACCATTGGCCCTTTTTTGGGTTTTAAAGACCCATTTGCAACCAACGGGTTTACAACCATCTGGTAATTCAGTTAATTCCCATACAAGATTACGAGACATGGAGGACATCTCATTATTCATAGCCTCCAACCACTCAGATGAATGAGATCCTGTCACGGCCTCGTCATAAGAAACAGGATATGTGCCATCAATAACATCTGACTCAAATTCCTGCAAATACACTATGTAGTCATCTGAGATTACAGGTCTGCAAATCCTTTGTGATCATCTCAAATTAAGAGCTGGTTCTCCAATATCAGTTATAGAAGCCTCTACAATAGGATTTATTAGATTTTTAACAAGTGCGTCATCTCCAATGTCATGATCTACGAGTGGAGATGACAACGATGGCATGGGTAAGATGTTATCCACACAATGCAAGTTAATTACTCTAGGGACACCACTCCCACTGTCCAAGTCATCCTCAAAATAGAAGGCCCTGTCAGATTCAATGATCCTGGTAGTGTGACTGGGATAATAAAATCTACATCTTCTGGATCTTGAACAATACCCAACGAAGAATCTGCTAACAGTCCTAGAATCAAGTTTCTTGAGCTGCGGATTATAGGGTCTCACTTCTGCTTTACAACCCCACACGTGAAAGTGCTTCAGACTAGGCTTTTTACCAGTGAAAAGCTCATACGGTGTCTTTTCAACAGATTTACTTAGAACTTGATTCAGGACATAGGCTATTGTCTTAAGGGCATCACCCCATAGAAATTCTAGTAACAAAGAGTGATTGATCATGCTTCTGACCATGTCCATCAAGGTGTAATTATGCTTCTCAGTAACTCCATTTTGTTGTGGAGTGCCAGACATAATATACTGAGCTTCAATTCCTTGCTCCTGTAAGAATAGAGCAAATGGTTCAGGGTTTCTCCCAGTTTCAGTATACCTTCCATAATATTCTCTACCTCTGTCTGATCTTACACTCTTCATTACCTTCCTAGAATTTAATTCAATGATAGCCTTAAATGCTTTAAAGGCATCTAGCTAGTCAGATTTTTCATGCAACAGATCATCGCAGCCGAATCTGGAATAGTCGTCTATGAAGGTTATGAAATATTTGTAATTGCCAATAGCAGATGGAGTAATTGGTCCACTAATATCTATATGAATCAACTCCAAAATAGCCTCAGATCTATTAGCCCCTTTCTTCCTAGCTTTAGTGGGAAGTTTTCCCTTAATACAGTCAATATAGGATTCAAAATCAGAAAAGTCTAGGTCATGCAATATCCCTTGTCTAACCATTCTCTCTAATATCTCTTTTGAGATATGGCCCAAATGCCAATGCCATAACATGGAAGAGTTCTCATCAATTCTTCTACATTTATGTCCTATGACAGCATTAATTGATGCCATAGAAGTGGAATCTGAACAAACATTTGCATTCAAGCAATATAAACCGCTTATTAATCTAACAGTTCCAACAATGATTGAATCAAAATAAACATCAATTCTGCCATTTCCTTGCCAAAAGGAATATCCATCTTTGTCTAACACAGAACTTGAAACAAGATTCCTTCTTGAAAAAGGTACATAAACAACATTATTTAAAGTTAAAGTATGTCCAGAGTACAATTTCAAAATTACAGTTCCTATGCAATCCACTATAGCTAAACTTCCTTCCACTCCCAGAATGATCTTTTCTCTCTCATTTGGGCTCCTCTTGTCTTTAAGCCCATGCAAGGAATTAGTTACATGAACAGTCGCTCCAAAATCCAACCACCAAGTGTCCATAGAGGTTTCAAAATTATTGGATTCAAGACCAACTAGAGCTAGGGGCAGTTTCACAAAAGATACCTTCATTCTCACGCTTGTACTTCAGTTTAAAGCAATCTGAGATCTTGTGGTCAGGCTTCTTACAGTAATTACAATCACCCTTAAATTTCTTCTTCTGACCCTTATTCTTCTTAGTGTTCTTCTTGATCTTAAAGAACCTTTTACCATTAGGCTTGCCCTCAGGTTTCTTTCCTTTAAGTTTCTCATTTCTAGCCTTGCTTGTCGAAGCATGAGAGATGTAATTCACTGAATGACCACGTGAATTTGATTTCTTTAATGACTCATCTTCTTGAGTCACGATAGACATCATCTGATCAATGGTCCATTCAGCTTTTTGGATTTGTATGTAGTTCTGAGAACCCCATATTCTGCTGGAAGAGACTGTAAGACTTTGTAGATAAGATAACTCTCACTCAGGTCCACGTTTAGAGATTTCAGCTTGTTGAAGTAATTCACTAGCTTCATCATATGCTCGTGTACACCAAACACTCCATCATAATAAGTATTATCTAGTCGCGAAAGATAATACGCCTTCTACGTCTTATCGAACTTTTTGAACTTTTCTTTCACAGCCTTAAGGTATTCCATAGCGGTGTTTTTCTCAATAATGCTCTGTCTGATTGTCTTCTCTATAGTGTATTTTATAACCGTCAAACAGATCCTATTGGATTCATACCACTGCTTGTGATAAGTTATGTCAGCAGTACTAGACCCAGCAGTGAGATCTGCTAGCTTTGGATCTCTCATGGCCAAATCCTCCTTGGAGATGATCAGGTAAATATTAAGGAACTTATGTCAGTCATCATGATTCGTCCCATTTAGAGTTTTCACCACAGACAGTTGCTAGAACACGGAAGCTGATGAAACAAAATCAAGAAATATTAATTATGTCCTAGAAACATAATCATAAAACAAGATTTCCTTTACAAAATTCAGCTTATGCAACTGTATCATCAAGATGTGCTTTATAATCCCACTTAAAGTCTTGGATTATAACAGATCAAGAAAGAAAACTCATATGCACTAATGATTTGGCTATAAAGAGAAATAACAAAATGCATCCATTGTTTCCATATCGATAGGATATAAGAAATGATGAAGGCATTGGATCAAAATTGCTGCTAACGATTCGTAAATGTATTTATTCCACATAATTATATTAACAATGTCACACCGATAGGGTATGTCCATCATCAATATAACATATATATATACTCTCTTATGGACTTATCGTAATTTTCAAACTCTTCCCTGATGAAGGTAACTAAATTATCCAAAATTTATAGGAAATTAAGTGACAAATATGATGCAAATTTATTTATAAAACAGACATACCATCATAATTAGGCCCACGATAGGCAAGCACGCAATCATTAGGTGTATGTGATCCAAATTTATGACAAATTTCTCAAATGGTTTATTCCTTTTCAAGGCACATGCTTAAATTAGGAATATAGTATAATAATTAATACAAAGAAATTAATTATGATTTATTTACACATAATCGGGAGAGTGAATTGAACATAGTGTCCCATATTGTGTTTAGTATAGGCACAAATTTTCTCAGATCAAAATACTTTATTTAAATATTATTTTAAAGCCTTTTATTTTTGCAAAATTTTAAAACTCCTATTTACAGGGCTCCAAAAATTCTGAAAAAATCACCATAATTTAGATTGGGGCGAGTAAAGGCGAATCCCAAATTTTGGAGTTGATCGAGCTGATGGTGTGGCCACACGTGCCAAAGGAGTGCGTGGGCCTTGCCCACGCGCTTCTTCTTCAATTTCTGGTGGGTCGTGAGACCCAACAGGTACCATTTTTGACCCGTCGGTTTTCTCGTCCTCAGATTGCCAAATATGGCTCTTTTCGATCATCTTTTCACAATCTAGGTTTCAAGATGGTGGTTTCGAGTGAATCTATCCCATTGCAGCAAAAAACCATTCGAAAAATTTGGATTCCCATCGTTAAGGGTCTCGTCGGTTTGAACACGACTCACCGGCGATGAGAGCCAGCCACCGTGTTGTTCTTGGTTCATATATAAAGACGACATCATTGATCTGAATATTGGTTGAGTCCAACGAGTTCAACCCACAATGCCCAAGAGTGTTTCTCAGAGTGTTTTGACGGCAAAGAGAGAGTGACAAATTTTGTGTGTATAAAACTAAGGCTTCAGTGTGTTATTTATAGATTTTATTTTAATAATATTATTAAAGTAAAATCCTCTAGAATCTTTAAAACAATTTTAAATTTAATTAATCAATCAAAATTAAGCCCATAAAATTTATCTCTAGATAACAATTTTATATTAGTAATCTGACAGGATGATTACTAATACTTTTGGGCTGTGGGTTGGGTTTCTGCCCAGTGGGCTTGTGGATAATCGAACCCATCATCGATTATCCACACATATTAAAATAAAACCCAATCCATTTTCAGTTTATAAATTATAACATTAATTACCTAATTAGAATTAACAAAGTACTAATCTAATAAAATAGTTAATCCTAATCCATAAATATTAAAATTATCCCAACATCTTGTCCTTGGGTTTTAACTGAAGTACTCTATATGGCAGTACCCTCTGACCGAATTAGCATGCATGGCAGGAGCATCGAAGAGACCAATGTCCCTCCTCTGAGTCGTCCTTTCCACTTTGTGATAACGGGAGTAGGAGGGTGTCTTGGCTTTTTCTGATTTCTTCCTTACTATTATTATTATTATTACTAGTATTAATTTTTTATTTTTGTTTTCTTATATATTTTTATTTTTATAATTTTGCTTTGATTTATTATTTTAATTAGCTAATTTCATTTTTGGATTTTAAGTTTATTTAATTGTCTCCCATTATTTATTTTTAATTTTAAATTGCCCCTACTTGAAGATATCATTTGAAGCTTTATCATTTCTAATTTTTCCTATTATCTTAATTATTAATTAATTGGTGTATCAATTAATTAAATAATTAGATAATTAGGGATGAGGTGTTCACAATAATGAAAAATAAAAATAAGTTATTCTTAAATTAATTAAATGAAAAATTCCTTTGTTATAATTTTCCTTAGATCATAAAAAAGCATTATTGATTAACACATTAAACTCACATAAAAGGAAACTAATGGTGACTATGCTTTGTATTACTAGTAACCCAATTGTAGACATGTCACTTTTTCATAAATATCCAATGGCGAGAAATAATTCCCAATTATAAATCATTAATTCAACCAAGTGAAGTGATTTCTTAAAAATTTTTAAGTGGGGTTGTGGGTTAATATGCATTATGGGCGGAAGGAACAACAAAAATATATTAAACAATTTTTCTTTTTCATATGCCTTACCAACCATGGGACAGCCGAGAAGGCAATTATATTTCATGGCATAAGACATGGAGTGCTTGAGCATGCTTATTTTGCAATAAAATCATAACACCTTATTTCACCATAATTAAATCTTTGATTTTTTTATTATTATTATTTAGTAGGGATGATGATAGTCCCACTATCCTAACATTTCTATAGCATTGTAAATCACGTGCATATAATTGGAGCTCTACATAGTTTGCATATGTTAAGTCTTTTTCTTGTTGCGAATTTTTTTTTCTTGAAGTAATATACCTATAGAGTGAGTGTTTATCTTAGATGTTATTTATTATTTAGGAGAAATGATTATCCCACTTGATGAGTTGTTTAGCATCAACACTACTTTATTAAATTTATGTTGGAAAAATAAGACTAGTTTTAGGTGTATGTTTAGGTACACAGATATTATATTCATGCAAGATGTGATTTAAAGACATCCATTAGATGTTATTGTGCCTAACGACATGTATGAGCAATATTACTTAGAAGAACTACTCAGTGGCATAGAGTCTGAGGAAAAGAGTAAAGGGAAAAAGAAAATCATATAATTGTAGTCCAATGAGGGGGTTAGCTTTAGGGAAGTTTCATTTGAGTCTAGAATTGAGTTTAGTAATCTAATGGTGTTTAAGCAAGCTGTGAGAGACTACGCTGTTAATTTAAGAGTGAATGTGAAATTTCTAAAAATTTACTCTATAAGATGTATAGCAAAACGTGAAGATCCATATTCGTGGCAAATATTTTGTTCATGGTCCAAGGTAAATAATTCTTTCTAAGTGAAGATGTTAAACAATGAACATACTAGCCGGACCCTAAAGATTAAACAGGTAAGCTCCAATTGGCTTGTTGTGAATTTATTGCCATTCTTGCGGTCTAATGCAAACCTTGAAAGAAAAGATGTCGTCAACTATGTTAAAAAGATGTTCTACCTCAATGTGCCTATAAGGAAGGTCTATAAAGCATGGGAGAAGGCTAACCTCCTTATAGAGGGCAATGAGAAAGAGCAATATTGCCAACTTAGTGTTTGGAGATAATCTGAAGTAATCCTAGGAGTAAGTGGTTAGCACATCTAGAGGTGCTCTAGAGATCCTTCCTAGATTCAATAGATTGTACATGTGCCTACATATGGGCTTTTTAGCTAGGTGTAAGCACACGATTGTGTTGGATGGTTGTTTTTTGAAGGGCTACTATAGGGGTCAATTGTTATCGACAATGTCCCAAGACAGAGACAATTCATTTTACCCTATTGCCGTAGCAGTGGTTGAGTTTGAGAGGAAGTACACATGGGGTTGATTTCTAAAAAGGTTGGTTAAGGATATTAGGTCCACCTATAACAGGCATCCATGGTCCTTTATCATTCATAAACAAAAGGTACACTTGACATTCTTTTCTTGCTATTATTCATGGGTTATAAAATGATTGTACTTAGGTTTGCTTTACTAAATTGCTAGGGTTTGATACCTGCCATTTCTGAGCTTGTGCTTGACAGTAAACATAGGTTTTATGTGTACCACATTCACAATAACTATGTGAAGCAATTCAAAGGGAAGGAGTTACATAATTACCTATGGAAGTCTACCTGAGCAATAACAACGCAAGAAATTCATAACCATTATGGACAAGTTGAGGCAGTTTAATGAGGAGGCATTGGAGTACCTCTCAAGAACGAATTGACTCGTGCAATATCTAACATAAGGAGTAAGAGTCAAGTTTGCACCAATAACATGTGCAAACAATTCAACTTGAATATTGTTAAAGCTCGAGGTAAGCCAATAATTAAAATTTTGGAGGAGATCCGCCTATGCATTTGAAAATAAAAATGATTGATCAATAATATCAATTGCAATGGTTTAATAGACAACTTTATCCACAAGTGAAGACTAAGTTAAAGGAGAACAAATAAATGAGCAGAGTAAGAGTTCCACAATGGGTTGAAAACCCAAATGAAGAACAATTTGAGATTTAATATGAGCCTAGCCTTAACATTTGTAGCTATAAGGATGGCTAGGGTAATCCAAACAAGCTAGGTAAAATATGAGCCTACCCTTAACATGTTTATGCATAGTTTTATCTAAATTTATATAGGATCTATACTTCAAGGATAACACACATCTCTTCGAAAAAGTTATTATAGTCTACTTAATTACTAATTGCAAAATTTTATATGCTTAAAAACAAAATTATATTAAAAATATACTTAATAATATAATGATAAAAAATTATAATACATTGTATTTGAATAAATCTTTTTATTGTGTATTACATTTTAATTATATTATTATATATTTCAATAGTTATTTATTAATTAAGTAAACTTTTATGAATTTACATAATAAATTTTCGTTACAAGTTTCGCAATCGTGCAGATAAGATTTTCCATCATTTTCATTCAACCCAATTGTGCAACTCAGAATATCAAATTCGAGTTTTGAAGTAATAGATTTTGCTTATTATACACATCGAAGCTCGAGAGTGACTATCAGCTAGAACTGCTTCATAATGGATATTTTATAATTTTATTTGAAAGTACTAAAAAAAAATAGTTCAATTGATAGTATTTTCTTTAACAAATTGAATTTGATATCTTTAAAATCACATTCTGTGATTTTTTTTTATTAAAAAAATCGTAGTTTATACTTTATATTGTTTAATTCTGACCTAGAGGAATCAAAAGTTTACACAACCCATCGATCAAACTTTCTTGTAGTCTAACTATAAGGTTTTTTTTTTTCTCGGGTATAAATCTGAAACTAAACTATCCAATATTTCGGGAAATGCTTTGTAACATAAAATTGAAACGTTGTTTTCCATAGGACATGAGTGATATCTAAAATATGAGTTAGATATTTTCAAGGAAGAGATCATGCATCCAAATATCCATAGTACAGACATTAATGAATTGAATATACAACATATAAATTGTGGTATGGAAGCTATGAAGCAAATAAATAAATGGGGACAAATTTGAAGAAAGCAACATTGCATGTGTTATGGACACAAACAAAGGAATGTAGCAAGACATAGCTAGTAAAAATCCATATCAATATTCCACTAATGGCAATTCAATTTGCATCATCATATCATAAAGTTATGATCCACTAGGAGGATTTGAAGTCTGGTTTACACTTTATATATATATATATATATATATATATATATATATATATTCATGGATGATATTGTTCAATGGGAACTTGTCGAATACTTATATATTGACATGACAAAGTAGACTAAGGTATTTGTCCACAATTCTATATATATGTCTGGTATCAAGCACATTATTCATACAAAATCAATCAGATACATCAATTACAAGCCTACAATCACTATGAAGAGAATTCTATCATTAAATATTTATTGTTTTAGAGTAGTTTTATAAATTTGAACTTTGAATCATTTTAAATGAATTTTTTTAAGTTTTAATCTTGTCTCGTAAAAAAAAAATTTTAAGTAAAAATTGTTAAAGATTTAACTGTTATTAATCTCTTTTCTTACATAAAGGCCATATATATTTTAATATTTTAAGTAATAATGTGACATTTAATTATTATTTATATTAAAAAACACAAAAAACATAACTTGAGTTTCATCTCCTTTTCAGAAGCCCTACAGAAAGAATTAACCCCTACACAGCACTCCAACATTATTATTTAAAATATGCAAAAAAAAAATATACAAGTAGTTTTTATGAAAATAGGGATATCGGCAGTGTTAAATTATTAACGATATTTAAAAAAAAAATTATTAGACAAAATTAAAATTTAAAACTATTTTAAAATACATCAAATTTTATTAGGTTATTTTAAAATGAAAAATAAAAGTAAAAGACCTGTTCACTAATTTAACCTACAATTTTTATTATACAAAATATTCTAGTTTCAAAGCAAATCACACAATAATTAGCAAATGCTTAATAATAAATAAAGCACAGACAATACTGAGCTTAAGATTTCTGGCCACTGCTCTAATTTCATGGGCCAAAACGATTGAATTAATGGACCCCACGTCTTTAATTGAGTGCATTTTTGCTATGTACGAGCACGTTTCTTCAATATCGGTCCCCTGCATCATTTCATCTTCTTAACCATGCCATGCCAAGTCAATGAAAAAAAAAAAATTGTAATTTTATTTTTTCGTTTTTAGCTTCAAAATATTAGTTTGATCATTTAAAGATAGAATATTAAAATAATCTTTTAAAGATTAAAAAAAACTAATTTGAGCCCTCCAAAGACTAATTTTTTTTCAAAAAGTTTTTTGTTTGAGGGAATCAAATTAATATTAAGCCAAAAATTAGAAACTGAAAAATGCACTTTTCTTCCAATTCAATAAGTCATCTATCTGAGTCAACCAGTTGCCACATGATATGTAAGAACTCACGTGGATGCTTTCCTCTCCCAATATGCATATCAATCTGTACCTTCCTTTGTTCTTCGTTCTTGATTTGCTTTCTTCTGTATTCATTGCTTCACATGTATATAACTGCTAATATTAATTGTATTGTGATATTAAGGCCCTGCTTGGTTGGTGGATTTGAGGAGAGGTAGAGAAAATCAAAATATGTTTTAAGCCCATTCTCATGTTTAGTAGCAAATTGGTTTAACCATTTTGCCCTTCTACTTTCTCCTTCCTCCTTCTTCTCATCATGTTCTCTCTTCTAGCCAGTGTTCTCTCTTCCATTCTTGGCCAGAGTGAGATGAATGTCAGAGAGAGGATCTGCATTTCATCACTGGTTTGCACAATCGATCTACACCATTGTCAATCTACATCGTCGGTTCTCGCTTCAGTTTTGTTGTCGTCGTTCCTTTCTATCACATGCATTGCTATCGATCTGGTCCTCGAGGCAAATGCAGGCAACACCATCCCTTTTTGTCACCTGCGTTGCGGTCGAACTAGGAAGAGGAAGAAAGAAGGAGGGGATGAGGGTTGTTGGAAGAGGAAGAGAAAGAGAGAGGATGAGGGATGCCGAAAGGAGAAAACATATTGTTCATGAAAATAAAAATAAAAATAAAAATCTTCTATGAAGGAAATTTAATAATATTTTTTAATTTTTATAATAATAATTATAAAAATATTATGATAATTTGATTGACCTTCTTTTCTATATCTACTTGTTTGCTTTTAATATCATACCAAACACATTATCTTGGTCTAAAATTTCATTTCATTAAAATACATTCCAATTTCCAACTACGTTCTCCTTTTTATTTCTAATGATTCCATCAACTAATGTGTCCTTATGACATAATGTGTGTTTAGATCAACTTTTTAAAACCGATAGTGCTTAATTTTAATCTATCTAAACCGATCCTATCAAACTCAGCCCTTTAGTCAGATTTAATTAGATGAATTTTTCGCAAAATCGTTCTGTTCATTTTAGTAGTTGAGAGGTTTTTCGGATAGTTTCTTGTACACTAAAAAATGAATCTTTTCGAATTCTTTTGTCTCACCTGGTTTGGACTCAAATTACTAGATGAGATATAAAATTTCTTGTTCATTGGCTAATAACACTAAGAAGAAAATGGAGAAGAATATGTTTTGTTTGTGCTCACACACTGCTCTTGAAATATATAAGAAGAGAATTCTGCCCTTTTTGTACATACATACTTATACGTATATCTCTTTTTTTATTTAACATCACTTTTTTTTTCAATTAACTGGCTACTTATTTAAATTTCAAATTGAATAATTAATAATATTTATTTATTAATTAATTTGATGGGTTTGTGTTATTTAATTATAAATGAGCCCTTCATAGATAACTAAATAATAAGATAATCATTTAAAGAAAAACAATAAACTAATTTAAGATTTTCATAAGACTATTATTTTTTAAAAAATTTTATCTCTGAAATTAAACTAATGTTAAGGCTTAGAAGTGAGAAATCCAAATAACACTTGTTTCCCAATTTAATAATTCATCTATCTGAGCCAACTCCTTGCCACATGTTATATAAGAGCTCACGTGGATGCTTACCTTCCCCTATATGCATATCAATCTGTACTTTTCTTTGTTCTTCATTCTTGGTTTGCTTTCTTCGGTTTTAATTGCTTCAATTGTACATAAGTGCTTATATTAATTGTATTGTGGTATATAATTTATACTTAATACTACATGCTTTGTTATAGCACACGGCTCTTCAAATATATAACAACCCATCATAGATAACTAATATTCCAATCTTTTTTATTAGATATTCACTTTGCAAATCGAAATACAACTAAAATGGACTAGTTCTTTATTAATGATTGAAATATTTTATATAATAAATCATACTTTTTAGTCATTTTCTTATTCAATTAAATAATTATCAATTATCTCTCTATTTTTTGAAGAGCTACTTTTCTTATAATTTAATACGTTAATTTTTTATGATAAAGATTGAATAAATGTACAATTTTAAAATTTAGCTATATAATCATGGCTAACTTTTTTATTTTCATGGTATTTGTTAATACTAAATTAATAATTATATTATAGATATAAATAATTCTGGAATCAATAATATAGAGAAAGAATAAAAAAACCTCTTACTTTATTGAGCTGACAGAAAAAAATTTAATAGATTAACGTCACAACAAAATTATTTAACTAAATAATACTCTCAAATGGATACATAAACAAATTCTCAAATCCAATGCAAAATAAAAAAGAAAAGGTTAATAACATATTGTAAAATTAATGGAAAACATAAGAAAGTATAACAAGATCAAGAGAAAAATTTAACAGAAGAAAGGAGAGATAATTCTTAATGACTTAAATTCTTCTTTCTTAATACATAACTCTACTTATATACTTTTAATTCAAAAAGATGGACCCATATATTACAATTATATAAATAAAACTTAATCTACACAATTATACAATATAAATTCTACAAAAGTTATAGTATAATTGTCATAACATATGAGAAGAGATCCTAAACAATGATTCTTTGAATGAACTTTCTCATTTATCATCTATAACATTTAGTTTTTTATGGCCAAAATCTATAACATTTAGTTAGTGACTTGAATAAGCTCTGAAAACAGAGTGGGAAAAGTTAGTTGTTGTGAGCAAAACTTGCTTGGAAAGCAAATAATGTGGTGTGAGAATGAAGTCACATCAAAACTCAACTTTGTTATATTTCATGTTTGCAGATGCAGTGACTATACCACAAGTCATTATTTAAGGGAATTTGGCCAATGGGAAAGTAAGCACTATGTTGGCTATAATTATCTCTCTGAAATAATCTCCCACGCCGGGTGTGGTTTATTATTAAATTAATTTATTTACTCACGCATTACACGAGAGAAAATCAATTTATTTTATTATATATTAATATATTTTAAATCAATAGTATTTATAAGTATTAGTAAAACATTAAATTTGATAATATATTGTGATATAAAGAAAATATAATAAAATAGAGAAAGTGTATAAAATTAGTTATGTGAAATTGGTGAAAGAAAAATAAGGACAATGACCTCATGAAGAGGGTACTATTATAAACTATTCAAGCATATATTATTTTCTCTTATTTTTAATTTTAGACTATATCAAGTTATATTTATAGTCCCTTATTAAAAAATATAATAGGCATTTAATTAAATACTTCATTATTTTTTTTTATTGACTTCAAAAAATGTCTAGACCTAAAAGAATTTTTGATTTAAGAGATAACTAATTAATTTATTAATTTTCTCATTCACTCCAAAAAGTTCTCAAACTTAAAAAAATTTTCAATTTAAGAAGCAATTAATTAATTACTTCATTATTTTTCTTAATGAGTATAAAGAATTTACGTACTTTAAAGAATTCTTGATACGTATATAAAACAGATGCAAAGTCATTGCATTGCATGGGAAGTCGAAAGTTAGTTCAACAAAGTATTCTTATCCGTCAAATAGAGCTTCCACGTTACAGGGAGCATATTATACTTATATATAATTAGTTTATTTACCCACGCATTACACAAACCTTAGAGAAAATTTTGTTTTACTATATGTCATTACATTTAAATCAACAGTATTTGTAAGTGTTTAGTAAAAAAAATTGAAATTAATAATGTATTGTGATATAAAGAGAACATAATAAATTTATTATGTGATATTGATGAGAAAGAAATGATGATAACGAGGTCATTGAGAGAGCACTATCATAAATCATTCAACCATATATTGTATTCTCTTGCTTGAATTTTAAAGTATGTCAAAATATATTTATAATCTTTTATTAGAAAATTTAAGATATGGTTAATTAATTAATTCATTATTTTTCTTGTTGACTCTAAAAAATGTCTAAATTTCAAAAAAAATTTCCAATTTAAAAGGTAATTAATTAATTTATTAATTTTTTCATTCACTTCAAAGAGTTCTCAAACTTTAAAAGATAATTCATTAATTTCCTCTTTCATTCTAAAAACTTTTCAAACTTCAAAAAATTCCCAAGTTAAGAAACGACTAATTAATATATTAATTAATTATTTTATTATTTTTATCAAATACAAAGAATTTACGCAAATTAATTATTTCATTATTTTTCTCGTTGATTATGAATAATTTATTCACTTTAAAGAATTATTGATACATGAAATGTGAAAATTTATTGTATGAGAAAATGAGAGTTTGATCAATGGAGCCTCCAACTCTCATATTAAAAGGAGCATACTTTACTTATATACTGTAGATAGGTTATTATTTTAAGTATTTATATATTTTATTTTTTAAAATAACTTTTTATTGATTAAAATTTGTCACTTTTATTTTTTTATTGATTAAAAGTAATAATTTCTAAACTACTTTAATAAATAAAATACACACAACATGTGGGAATAAGAGCAGAAATAAAAATAACCCAAAACATTGTGTCATTTGGATGGAATTATGATCCATTTTCATTTCTATGAGCCAACCAAGTTCTAAAACTAAGGAAAAGATTTGGATCCTTACCAAATTGTAGAAGAATCTTGTTAATTCTCTATAAATTTCAATCACGAATTAAATTACATATAAATATTATTAGTTAATATTTAATTATTAATTATTAATTAAATCAAATCAAATTACTAATTTAAATTCTGACCATCATTGATGACCAAATATTTTAACATAAAACCTAAGGATACATTCAAGAAGGATGAGGGACAATCATCCTTTTAAATTTTAAAAATTTTAACTTTTTGTACATTATTTTATTTTATATTCTCAATTTAATTTTTTCAATTTACAAAAATTTATTTTATTGGAATACAAAAATTTGTTCCTCTTAATTCAAATCTTTAAACCAAAAACTTTTGTTCTTTGAAAATCGAATTTTAGATCAGTACACGTAATGAAACAATCCCTATCTTTAACCAAGCTAAGAGAATTCTAGCCAAGAAGGAAATAGTCCTTGAACCACTACAAGTAATTTCTCCATGAAAAGAATGGGCTTCTAATTATAGACAATGAACAACCATAACCATGCAAAGAGAAGGTACTACATCTGCATTTTGTTGTCTGCAGGCCGATGGGATTCATATCTGCATTATCTTTCTTAGATATCAGTACCATCAGAAAGTAAACCCTGATAGGCTGAGCCATATCAATCAGATGCTAAGTGTCATCATAAATTCCATTTCAATCCCTTGCAGTGCTGTGGAAAGATACAGATGTTCAACTTTCCTTTACTTTCATGGCTTCCAAACAACTTCTTTGCCCGACAAGAGGAATAAATTCTGACAACAACGTAAAGTGGCTGTGTTTGCAGAATTAACAGCTACCTTGATTGCAGGTTGATATGTGGATGTGGCTGCCTACACTTGTTCACTTCCGGATAGATTCAGTACTATATATGTATTTTTTTGGTATTTTGGTGAGTTGTGTCTTGGTTATAATTTTTGTGGATTCATCAGTTAATTTACTTTACATTTAAGTCTAGATTAGAGTACTAATTTTTATTTTATGAAATGTGATTCTGCAATTTGAAATGTATTCCCTATGGTGACACTTTTCAACGGTATTTGCAGTTAAAATAATGATAATCGTTGAATCAAACTTTAAATTATTTATAACTCTTTAGAATAATTTTTTTTTAAATTATTGATTTCAGTTTAAACTTTAAAGATAAATCATCATCAGATCTTGCACCTATTTTATCATGAACCATTAGAGCTCTACTAGACAACAGTGGTTATAGTTTTGTGGATTCATCAATTAATTTATTGTACTTTTAAGTCTACATTTGAGTAAAAATTTTTATATATAAACTAGCTCTATATAATAATACTACTTAGCATTAAAAAAATGTGATATTACGTGCTTGCTTTGATTAATTAGGATAAATTTTCATTTAATAAAAAAATGACCTTAATCCTATATTAAATCTCTTTTCTCCCGTACCATTCAAATTCTGCAATAAAGTCAGATCTTTGTAATTTTTTGTATTAACATATCTGATTCGTTGGATGTTTAAAAAGATTTTTGAATTGTTTAATGAAAATTTAATAATTCAAATTTTTTGAAATAGCCCGTAAATATCTTTTTTTTTTCTTCGTGTGTGAATCCCTTAGTTTTGGAAAAGGATAACTGAGATTTTACCAAATCAAATAAATAGATTAATTGAGTTGTAACATAGTAATTGATTGCAATGAAATAAAAATAGATGCATTAACTTACTCATTTGAATTGGTGGTTGTGCTTGGGTTTTGTTTGGAATTGTACGGGAGCTTTATGTGTAAAGGTTGCTTCTTGCAACTACAAGTCTATAGCTTCAATCAAGGGAGATGCAGAGAAACAGTTCAATAAAAATTTAAAAAAAAATACAAGAAAGGCAGGGAAGAAAAAACAGAAAAAAAAAAACTACCAAAAAAAAACTATGCCTATGAAACTAAATCCTAAGAAATATATCTAATTTCTTTTTCTTTTTCCATCTAAAAGGGCATTGCTAATTAATTAAACCATGACTAGTTGCCGTTGAGCTTCGATCCTCAAATCATCCTTCATCCTTCTAATGAAATCATCAAATTTCTTGTTCATCTCCTCTGTGGTTAACCTCCAATTCTCCTCTTCCACACCCTCTTTCTCTTCTTGAATCAGCAACTCATCATTTTTCGACCATTTCTCTTCCTCCTCTGCTTCACCATCATCGTCATTTCCATTTCCATCTTCCATTATCCCAGAGTCTTCACCATCTTCCTTCTCTTGTTCTTTCAAACTCAAACCCAATTCCCCACGTTCTCTTCCTTCTTCTTCTTCTTCAGCAATTACCTTCTCAACATCTTCTTCTTCTTCTTCTACTTCTTCAGCAATCTCGCTATCTCTCCCCTCCTCAGGCTCAACCTGCGTGAACTGTGATCGTGGGGAATCTTCAGTATGATGCAGAGAAGAGTCCTCATAAACATGATGATGGGGATTAGAGGCAGAGAAAGATCTGGTGATGCGAACAAATACGAGGAGGCAATTGCAGAGGAGGAACATGCAGTTCTTGTCGATGGTGTGGGAAAAGAGCTGAGAGGTGAAGGAGGAGACGTAGAGGTTGAAGTAATGGAGGAAAGCGAGGAAGGAGGAAGAAGAGAAGAGGAGAGAGCAGAAAGAAAGAGAGAGTAACAATGGGATTAGCTTAGTTATGATTCGGGACATAGCTTGACCCATGATCCAAACAGAGCTTGATGGGAGGGGGGTGTATTCAAGCCATCAAGGCCTCCTCTCCTTACTCATATATTTATACATGGATAGATAATCCGTTGTCCATTTCTTATTTCCAAAAGGATTAGACTAACAGTTATTCATCCATAAAAATGTTGTTTTGATCCTTAATTTATTATTGAATTATTGTTTTGGTTCTTAATTATTTTACTTTCTGAAATTTATATTAATTTTTTGTCACTCCACTTGAGTTAGCGGAATTTAGCTCAAGAGACAATACATAGCAATAATTTCAAACGTTAAAAAAAAAAAAATCAAAAGTGATAATTTATAATCAATAAAAAATATTTGTTTGGAAGAATAAAATGAATGAGAGATTATAATAACAATTAGGTAATAAATTATGGACTACAATAATATTTTTCTTATTATTCATACCTTTTCTATTTATATATGGTTTAATTCAAAAATTAATATATAGGAAATTTATGGTTAACAATAATACAAAATGTGTATAATTTAATTAAAAAATTATATAATTATATGTAAAAAAACATATCAGCATTATAATAATGTGAAAAACAGATTTTCTTTCCAAAAATAGCCATGGAGATGTGAAGATATAAATTTTCTATTGTAAAGTAAACGCAATAAATACTATGTATATTTAGATCATTAAATCATCAAAATTATATACGAATTGCACATTTGAGTTGTTAGATCACTGCTTCTGTATGTAATATTTCATATTGGGCTTTTGGGGAGGTGGGGATATGCAAAACTGCAAGGGATTATTCGTGGGATAATATGGGAATCAATTTAGATTTTTTCGTGTTGTAATAAGAATATGTGGTGATATTTAATCAAATAAATTATTAGATAAAAATATAATAATTTAAATTTATATTAAATTAATATAACTATTTACGATTATATTTTAATATATAAATTTATATAATTAAATTTTATATTTATTATAATTTAAGATGACCCTGTATTTATTGGTACGGGAATTGAGTTATCGTCATCGTCAGGTTGATGGATCTGAGGTTGTAGTGTACGTAGGTAGTTATCTCATTACCCAAACAGGTTGTGGTTGTGGTTGCGGTGGGGACAGGAGAGAGAGAAACAAGTGAACCACGTTTATACTTACCCCCAATATTCTCAGTGCCTCTGCGATTGGTACAATAATGGATGGACGCAAAAAAGTCAAAACATGAATCCACCGCTTTGCTTCGATTTTACAACATATTTTAATGTATAATAGATTTATAAAAAAATTTTAAACATTGCGAATCAAATTCATTATAAAAAATAGTCTTTTAAAAGAGTGTATTTCATGTTGCCACCTTAAAAATTTATTTAACCAAGGTATGTGTATTTTTCTGGTCAATTTAATTTTCATTTTTCTTTTTATTAATCAAGTATACCTCAAAAGAAAATTATTATGAATGTCATTTTGTGTTGATCTTTATAGTTTTACTTAATTTTTATTTAGTTTTTATAATTTAAAAAATATGTAATTAAGACCTTAAATTTTAAATAATTTTTTATTTTATTTCCTCTCATCATACTTTTAATAATATGTTGTTATATATGAGGGTAATTATACTATATTTTTTTTTATTTTATATGATTTATTAATATAAATCATACATATTCAGAGGGTTAAAATAATGTAAAGTTAGTTATATATATTAGTAAAATTTAACAAAATATCAATACAATTTTAACAGTAAGGACTAACTTAAAATATGTCTAAATTGTAAGGACACAATTACAATTTTTCAAATTATAAGGATCAAACTAAAAATTAATTGAAACTATGAGGATGAAATTATAATTTTCTCATTAGATTATTGCTTGAGAAATAATCCAAGCGACCTTGGGGAGTGTGGTTGGATTTATGCAGAATAGGAGCCTTGAGAAGTAAGCTAATGTAAGGAGCACTAACATGATTTATTGTAGCCTTTCTTTCCGGTAATCTTCTCATCATGCATGTATTGAACTTACAACAATATATTAGGTAAATTCACTCATTAAGTTGCATTAATATTCTTCATTCATGCACGAAAACATCATATATGCTTTTCCCTCCTCCTCTTAATTTTTCACTATGCCTAGCAAAACACCAAAATGTTTGAACACTAACTGAAAGAAAAATAATCAGTGATAAGCTTTTAAGCAATACTGATTGCAAGAAAAATAAAAAGTGATAAGCTTTAAGTCCACATCCTCTAAATTTTTGTGCGTAATTATTTTTATAAAAAGAAAAGAAGAAATAGGTTAAAAAAAAATAGGCCCATATATACTCTTTCTCGTCGTGTCTAGATCCGTTAAAGTTTTTAGTGTAAATTTTCTTTAAAAGCTGGAGAATCATAAAAAAGAAAAATAGGTAGAATGAGAAAAAAAAATTTTTTTTACATACTTTCTCTCTTATGTGTTGTTATTTTTTCGAAATTTATTGAAAATTTACGTCATGAAAATTTTAATTATGTCTTATCGTATATTGTAATCTCTTAGATATCTGAGAAAGAATGACACTGTTTAATGTGTCTGCTTTCTAATAATAATGGTGGTATTTGAAATAAATTCATGATATTGTATATCAACAAAAGGATGTCATTAGGGCAATTGAACATCTCACATCATAGAGTAAGGTATATTAATCTTTTTGGTGTTACCAACTTTACCCTTTACTTTCTATAATAATTAACTTCACAACAATTTTTTTTATAGCGCAATATTAAAAAAGTACATTGTATTTTATATTTTTTTATGGATGGTGAAGGAATAAATTACACATCTATAATTATATTTCTATTATAAGTTGTAAAAAAATTTTACTTATAAATTTATTTGAATATACATTTCAAAAATTAAAAGAATAAATAAATCACATTACTTAACATGTGTAATGACATGTAAATGCTTCATGTTCTTAACTTTAAAATATCATAAATTTCCACATCGAACAAATATATTATGAATATCATATTATCTTTTACCAAAGATATACCATATTAAAGATGATCTTGAATCACTTGAGTTGTCCTTATTCTATACCTCCATTGTTTTGTCCAAGAAGGCACTTATGCATGGATTTTTGGTACATAATCTAAATTTTATTCACAAATGAATAAAAAAAAATTATCAGAATTTCTCAAAACGTGTATAACATTGATTATTGAGTACATATAAATTGTGCTTATCTAAAAGTTCCCTTACAATGTCGCTGGCAAATTATTAATTTTTAACTGGCAATCTTCGTAAATTCACAAAAATAAAACAAAAGCAGCTGATTTCTTCACGTGTCAAGATCATAACCTGAAAATCTGAAATCTTATATATTTCCCCTCATATAAACACCAAAGCCTTCTAGAGAGAACATTGGCTTAGTATTCTGTCTTTTAAATTTATTTATTTACTATTTTTAATTATTTAATTTCTTATTCTCAATTTTGAATGATGCTCCTTTACCATCACATTCATCAAGAAACTTAACAATAATGCATTTGATGGGACAGTAGTTGTCTCACTAGCTAGAGCTGTGAAATGGCAAAGTAGTCCCCAACTATAGGATTTAACCGCAGGGAATGTTGTGTTAACACAACCTTTTTTAAAAAATAATAATAATTTTAAGTAAAAAAACAAATAACAGTCCCTAGAGGCCTTCCACAACATCTTCCGCAATGGATCCATGTTCATGAACTTGGTGTGAGCGTGACTTATTAGGTTGTCTTGTTTAATTTACTATTTCAAATGAGTTTGATCGACATTTTCAGTTTATTTATTATAAATGAGTTAAAGTAATTTAATTTGTAAATTAAACGAATTAATTTAATGAGTTAGTGTATTAGCCTATTTAATAGATTTTCTATAGTTTTTTGTGTAATAAATTTAATATATTATATTGTCAAGTAACTTTTATTGTTTTGTTTTTAAATATTTAATATTTGATAAAAAATAACAACATGAATGATTTATTAGTATTAAAATTAAATACTTTAATTAATTAATGATGAGATATTTTTGTTTTAGATTCTTATTTATATATATATATATATATATATATATGTTAAAAAGATTGACCATTCAATTAATTCTCCTTGTAGCTGTGTTAAACGAACTGAGTTAAATGGATTGGGCAAGTATACCAATCTCTTCTTTTAAGTCATAATCTCTGTCCACTTAATTTTGTTTAGTTCTTAATTTCTTTATTAATTTTACTTCATTTGTCAATTTTTATTTTCACCTAAGCTAATATTTTTCCTCCCCCCAATTGATCACGCATGCATTCAATCTTCCTCAATGCTTTATGAATTTATCCGAAAGCGAAAGAGAAATAATTCTAGGTGTTACAGGTGTTCTATAATCATGTCATTCCAAAAAATGTCACAGCCATGTGTGGAACTACACAAATATTGTTTCATAATTCATACACTAATAGAGTTCATCATTATTTTCAGTAATTCCAAAAATGCATCTAGAAATTTATAATCAAGAAATAAAACATAGTGGAACTTGTCCCCTTGTTTAGCACGAATAAATCAAAATCAAGAGATAGAAACTTCAAAACTACTATCTTTCTACGTGGAATACACGTGCTGCGCTAACTTTTGATTAATAAATGATAATAGCTTTTAAGGCTTTGTTATATTTAATGAAACAAAATTTACTTTTTTAATTTGTGCATATTTAGATATAATTTGACGAAAAATAATGACAAAGATGAAGGCATTTAGTATACCAAAGCCTGGCCTCTAGTTCTTACTAAAGAAATCACTCTGTATGTATTTGGGCTATAGAGGGTATTTTAGTTGTAAGGGGAAAAAAGAAATTAAATGTAGACTAACATATATAACAACTTTTAAGGCTTTCTATAACAAACAACAATGCGAAGCAAAGTTTATTGTTTTCCCTGTTTACAATAAAAAGGCAAAAAAAATTGTTGAGGTCTGCCTCTATGGCATGCTTTGGTGGTATTAAGTTTGCATCACTTTTGCAATTTGTTTTTTGCTTCTTCGAAGGAGAATTGCACGGAAGTTTTTCAGCCATATGGAGGAAGGGCCAATCGTTCATAACAGGAGGAGGAGGAAGAGGTGTGGAAAATAGAGGAAATTCCACGAATAAATAATGAGACGACAAAGAAATACAAACACTGCTTGGTAGGGTGTTTCCTAATAATGAGCACCGTATATTTTCCGGTTAGAAGTGGCCTGATAAATTGATAAAATAATTATATTATCTTTAATATTATATAATTAAAGACAATTAAGGTTATTTTAAATTAAATTATTGTTTTAATTGTTAGATAAATCTCAACCGTATATCTGGTTATTTGATAGATGTACCAGATTAAAGTTAATCTCACTCTAATTAAATTGGTTCTTTCTTTGCCCATAAAGCAGCTACACTCAGAAAACAAAATTCATGTGAAAAAGTTAAATTGGGGTACCGATCAAGAAAGGAAAAGAGGGAGAAACTAATTTAGAAAGTGATCTTCAATGGCCTATATACCAGATATGAACATTTAAGTCTATTGTAAAGATTATGAAATTCTACAGATTTGGGAACTATGGCTTTTTAGACATATCTAAGCAAAATAACATTTGGTATCAGAGTCTCGTTAAGAATTTCATAATTTTTCAATCAAGAAATATTGTTTCTCCTAAAAAAATTTTATCTTATATGATTGTATATTGGATTTGCTTATATGTTGGTGTATCGTTTTTCTCTCTTCCACATGTTTCTTATGGAAATTGTTAATGAATTATGAATGTTTTGTAACCCCATTATCATATTAAGGTACATGCAGAATTGATATAAAAGTAATGTTGAAGTTGTTAGACAAAAAACATCTAGAAGTATGCTCATTACTCCACCTAACAGTCTTTGATGTTCTGGTACAAGTATATAAAACCAATAACAAATACAAACTTAGCATGAATGCATATTACAAGAATATAAACGCATTGTAGGTATTGTGCATATTGTTTTATATGAACATATATGTTTTATATGGATTATAAATGCATTATGCATATTACAAATTTATATGAATTATTTTATATGCATATTGTTTCATATGAATGTATATGTTTTATATGAACTATATGGAATAATATCAATTAAATAAATATTATAGCTATTATTATAATCTAAAGGGTTATCATTAAGTAATTTGAAATTTATTTTTATGATAATTCACTAGTCACCAAAGTGACTGAATTGTAAGAATAATAAATTTCAAATAAAGATAATCATTATGTGATGACATATATCTATATATTCAAGTAAATACCTATTATTGTTGATTAAGTTCACTTATTTTTAAACATTTAAGATTTAACCAAAGGTAAGTCAATTGTTATATTGAATAGCGAATACTTAAATAGTAAATTAATTTTCTTTAATCACATATATTTGTTTATATAAAGATAACATATGTGTTTGATTGAGGTTTTTGATTTACTAATAAAGATAAAATTTTAGGCATTTAAGTTATGATAGTGTGTTGTAGGATCTACCTAAAGGAGAACTATAATATACTTTTATAGTATAATTATTTGTTTATTTGAATTTGTATAAAGTTCTAAAAATTTATGCAATTATATATTATTTGTAGCTATTTTACTTCATTCTCAAACTTCATTTGTTGTCATGTTTAATGGTGTGAATTTTTTTGAATGGTGCGAACAAGTTAAGTTTCACTTAGGTGTGTTGGATCTTGACTTGGTGCATTTGGAAGATAAACCCGCTACTATTATTGATTCAAGTAATGAGGAAGAAAATCACCCCATAAAGCATGAGAATGTTCTAACAGACTTAGCCTTATGTTTATGCAAATGATCATTGCCAACAACATTAAGACAACTATTCCACAAATAGAAAGTGCAAAAGAATACCTTAAGTTTATGGAAGAATGCTTCCGCTCTGCAAATAAGTCACTTGCTAGTAGCTTAATGGCAAAACTCACAACCATGAAGTTTGATAGGTCACGAGGTATACAAGAGCATATCATTGAGATGACTAATATTTCAACAAGATTAAGAACTTTGGAGATAAATGTGGATGACTATTTTATTATATAGTTCATTTTGAACTCTCTTCCTTATGAATATGGCCATTTCAAATTAACTATAACACTATTAAGGATAAGTGGGACGTTAATGAATTGACCAATAAGTTTGTTTAGGAAGAGACATATAACACTTGGAAAAAAAAATTCTAAATAGTTTTCTAGAGAGGGAAAAGGAAGAAAATGCATTTAGGGCTAAAATAAAATTTAAATTAAATTAAAGGAAAAATGGAAAAGGGATTCAGCGAGGGCTCAAATATTAATCAAGTAATAATCAAACCTAGGTATCGGGCTAGCTTAACTGGTCAAAGTTGCAACCTTACTTCCAAATGGTCCTCAGTTTGAATACCAATGATGCATAAATACTCTTTTTTTTTTCCATGCATCCCCATGAATTTACAAAAATGCCCTTCATTGTCTAATGATTTCATAAGTTTTATTCTCCTCCTTGGCACGATGCATTTCTCTATGAACATTTTTTATTTTTTCCCTTATCTTTCTTCAATTTTTGGCTTTGTTCTTCCTCTCCGTCGTCATCTCTCATCACTTCGACCACCAACAAACAATTTCTGGTGAGATGTAAGCCAAAAAATGTTGGAAACTATAAAGCTCACAATGTTAGTGTTAGGGCTCAAAATCAGAGACATTTTTGCTTGATTTGGTGAGTTTTACAAATTTTTGTTGGGGCTTTAGTTATGATAGGAATTTCAGTCAGTTTTGTAGTGTTTAATTTTGTGTTTTCACCTCAGAGTTTGAAAATCCCAATTTCATCATGAAGAACATGAATAGTGATGGAAAAATTATAAATTTGGATGATTTATTTGAGTTTCTTGAAAATTTCTTTGGGGTTTCATTTAATCCATGTATTTCATTCCTTTCACCCTTAGATTCAACATTTAATTTCATGGTTTTGCTTCAGAAATCAAAAGCCTTCTTGCATGTGAATAGTACATGAACAGTGATCGAATTTTGGAATTTGAAATTAGGGCTCAATTTGGAGGAATTTTATGAAATTTATTTGGGGGTTTTGATTTTAGGTAACTATCTAACAATTCCCATGTGTTAATGTGATGATTAGATTGCTTAATTAAAAACCTATTTTTCATGGTAAGGAGTTATAATGTTTAAAGTGGAGGAATATGAAGATTTCTTGTTCTTCTATCATCATTGAACCTCAAGAAGAGGGATAAAATTTGGTGGTAGTTTTTGTTTTGAATGGTAAGTTATCTTGAGAATTTTTCTCAAATTATCTTAAATTTTATTGTTGTAAGAGGAAGCTTGATGAAGAAAAAATTCAATGGAAATGACTATATTGAATAATTACTTTACTTATGATGGGTATAATTTTTAAGTCGTTAGATGATATTGAACAACATAAGAGCTATATGGAATGGATTAATTGACCTATTTAGGCAAATTTAATTTTTGGGGTTGTATATAAATAACAATGTTGTCAAGTGTGTTTTAACATTGTTTATACGATAGGAGCTTTGATATCTATGTTAGAAATAAGTCCATTATTAGGGGTGAAAGTGGAAAAGTAACAAACTATGAGGTTATAATCTTGGAATATTTGTATAATCATATTTTTAGACTTAAAGGCAATGAAAATGCCAATTAATGGAAATTTCTATCTTAAGGACATATGGACATTACTAAAACCTTAGAGAATTTTTCTAACTGCAATATATATGTATGTTGGTCTTGGTCATGGGTGAAAGAATGGAAACTTTAGCATATGAATCATTTAGGTTCCATGAACATCTTTCTACATGTATATGCATGCATTTGTTATACATGACAATTATAATCATTTAAGGGAATATTTGTGATTTTAATGAAAGGAAACAATTTTGGACAGAGGTCATTTGATGATGACAAATTGCTTGTTAATAAGCTTATTGTGGGACTACTCATTATAAATTTATTCAAGTTTAGATCATTATAGTGATAGACATTAAGGTCGTATTTTTATTTTTAGGAGCTTAAAGGATGCACTATATCCAACGAGTAGTAAAGGAGACAATAAGAAAATGGGCTATATATGTCTTATCCAGGTGATAGCACTAATTACGTGTATTTTTTGATTTACGCAATTTCCCTATGAAAATAATCATTATTGAATATCTCTGTGCCCCGGGATAGACTTCTTGGAATTTAAAACTTTTATCATTTTAGTATCCTTTGAGTATTTTTAAGCTTTAGATCTGATCAAAATCTTAATGAGCATTTAACTAAATTTTCTAAATGTTAGAGTTACTCTAATCCTGCATTTTTGTAAGCATTTTGACTACGTATCTCTGAATTATTCTGATTGTACAAATCCTGAATTATTCTAATTTTGTATTTCATAATTCCTCATATTTAAATTTCTGAGCAAAAATGATTCTGAACTTATAAAATTCTTTGTCATGTAAGTTGAAGTATTCTGGTTTTATATTCAGGAAATACCTTGATTCTTTAATTATAAAGATATTTGATTCTATATATATAATGTACTGAGATTTTGAGATTTGGATACTTTTATCTGTCTTTATGCAAAAGTTTGATTCTGGATTTTTGAAACTCTGACTTTAGATTATGGATTTATATACATTAGAGAATTTTTTTGGAATACATCCAAAGTAGGACTCTATAGCTAATGGTAGTAGACATTAGCCGTAGTACACTACGATATGTATTCTAATATGAATAGGTATGTTGCCACTATTTGATATTCTGTCTAAGGCTTAAGACCATGATTCTGATTATTACAAGCTTGAAGCTTGTGACTGATATGTGATATGTTTAGATTATGCTAGCCTTGAGCTAGTTTTGTTATTCTAGACTTCTGATGGTTCTGTTAGATAGTCCCAACCATTTAGTTTTGATTTGGATATTTATGAAAATTTAATTTTGATTTGGATATTCCTAAGCATTTTGTTTTAATCCAGATGTTGTTATGTTGCAAATAACTTAATTCATTTTCGTTTAGGTTTTGTTTATATTTTCATTTGGAATTTCATGTGAAGATTAACAAAATTTTCTTCATTTTGGTACTATTCATACTCATTGTTAAAGTTGTTCAGATTTCAAGATAATAAATTGTTTGTGAAAAACTCGTCCGTACCTAGTCTATTCCTTCCATTGTGTAATTAGTATTATTTATTTATTGAGTTTTCACTCACCTCTCGTTGTTTAACATTTTTCATATGATAATACTATTTTAGACCCCCACTTACAAATTAGGGGCTTAGTAGGTGTCTCTAAAGTGAGCATTGCATTGTTTGCAAAGGCAAGTCCTTTCTTGTTGTACAGTTTGCATTTGTGATATAGTGGCTCCCATTTATACAGGCATATGACCCTATTTTATTATTGCGGATCACAGCTATCTATTGAGAATTTTGTTTACTCATATTGTAATTAGATTTCTTAAGTTGTTAAGTAGTCTTATAAGGGTCAGATTTATCTCATTCCCTATACCGTCATGTCCTTATTCGTAGGGGTCGTGACAAGACAAGATAGAAAAAGTAAGGAAGTCATTCAGTCAACCTCATGGGCCAAGGAGTAGGAAAAGAAGTTAAGCTAAGAGCTAACAAGTTTAAGAAAGGAAAAGTGTTTGTTAATGTTTTTAAGGCTGAAAAGAAGGAACAAAAGGCAAGCAAGTGCCACTTTTGTGGAAAAGTTAGTCACTTCCAAAAGGATTGCCATAAACGCATAGCTTGGTTAATGTAAGCCTAGTGATTTAGTATGTTTTAAATCAAACTTAGCTAAAGTTTCTCATAATACTTGGTGGCTTGATTTTGGGTCTACTACTTATATATGTAATATGATGCAGGGATTCCTTATGATCCAAACCATAAATTGAAATAAAAGTTTTTTATTTATGGGGAATCGCATGAAGGCTCTAATTGAAGGCATAGGGATTTATTGATTGGTCTTAGATACTGGATATCATTTAGACCTATTAAGAACTCTTTACGTACCTTTAGTTTTTAGAAACCTTATTTCTTTATCTAGATTGGATGTTTCTAGATTTAATGTTAAGTTTAGACATAGATGTTTTAATTTAACTAAGGATAATTCATATGTTAAATTTGGTATTCTTTCTTATGGTTTATATAAATTGAAACTTCTTGTTGACTTTGTTAAATCCTTGCTTGTAGTGCTTCGAAATATTGGAATCAAATGTAATAAAATAAATTATCACTCTACTCACTTGCGACATAAACGTTTAGGCCATATATTCAAAGAAAGAATATAAAGACTAGTAAAAAATGAATTCCTTTATGATTTAGACTTTTCTAATTTTGGTTTCTATATGGATTGCATTACGGGAAAGCAAACCAAACACAATAAGAAATGAGCCACAAGAAGCATACAACTTATTGAAATTATACACACTGATGTATGTGGACCCTTTATGTTTTATCCTTTAATGAAGAAAAATATTTCATCACTTTATAGATGATTTTTCATGTTATGGTTTTATCTATTTGCTTAAAGAAAAATCTCAAGCAGTGAATGTCTTTGAGGTATATGTAAATGAGGTTAAAAGACAATTAGATAGAAAAGTGAAAATTGTAAGATTTGATATAGGTAGTGAATATTGTGGAAAACATAAAGGGCCAGGTCAATGTCTAGATCCATTTGCAAAATTCCTTGAAAGACATGGCATATATGCATAGTATACTATGTCAGGCACACCTCAACAAAATGGTTTGATAGAAAGGCAAAATTGAGCTTTAATGGATATAGTTAGGAGTATGATGAGTAACTCATCACTACTCATATCGTTGTAGATGCATGCATTAAAAATTGCCATGTATTTGCTTAATAGGGTTCCTAGTAAGGTAGTTCCAAAGACTCCTTTTAAACTGTGGACTAGTAGGAAGCATAGTTTAATAGATTTACATGTATGGGGCTACCCAACAGAAGTAAGAATTTATAATCCACATGAAAGTAAATTAGATGCTTGAACGATTAGTGGTTACTAGTTACCCAAAGACATCTAAAGGATATATGTTTTTCTATCCAAACCATAGTCTAAGAATTGTTTAAACTAGAAATGCAAAATTTATAAAGAATGTGAAGTTAGTGGGAGTGATGAAAGAAAGGATGTGAACATAAAGGAAATTAAGGTAGATATTCCTCTACCAATAAATATTCCTTTATTAACATCTACTCCAAATGTTGTCCCTATGGCTGAAGATAACATCGAACAATATTTGAATGATGAAACACTTCTAAAACAAACTAACTCGCAAGCATCTAACACAATTGAACTACAGGAAATGCCATTAAAAAGATCTAAAAGACAATGGAGATTGCTATTTCAGATGACTATGTGGTTTATTTGCAAAAGTTAGATTTTGATCTTAGAATCAAGAAAGATTTGGTTTCTTTTTCACAAGCTATGGAATGAACAAAGTCTTAAAAGTGGATTAATGCCACAAAAGAAGAAAATAAGTCTATAAAACATTACAAAGTCTGGGATCTCATTGAATTGCCTAAAGGTTCAAAACGAGTTAGGTGTAAATGGGCCTTCAAGACCAAACATGACTTGAGTGGCAATATGGAACTATACAAAACTAAACTTGTTGCAAAAGGCTACGCTCAGGAAAGTGGCATTGATTATAGTGAAACTTTTTCACCAATTTCAAAGAAAAACTCATCAAGAATCATTTGGATTTGAAGAAAATATGGTTGATTGTTGTATATATCAAAAGGTTAGTAAGAGTAAGTTTATTTTTCTAGTTCTATATGTTGACAATATTTTGCGTGCTGCAAAAGGTTTGGGCATATTACATCAAACAAAAATTTTTCTCTCAAAGAATTTTGAAATGAAAGATATAGGAGAGGCATACTATGTAATTAGAATTAAAATATATTATGACAAAACATGAAAACTATTGGGATTGTCTCTGAAAGCCTATATTGAAAGAATTCTTGAGAAATTCAATATGGATAAATGTTCAGTTAGAGTTATCCCTATTCAAAAGGGGATAAGTTTAATGTTAAGCAATGCCAAATGAATGATTTAGAAAGAAAGCAAATGGAATCATATCCATATGCTTTTGTTATAGGTAGTTTAATGTATATGCAAACTTATAATAGACCAGATATCAATTTAGCTATTGGAATGCTGAGAAGGTATTAAATTAATCCTAGAATGGACTAATGTAAAACTGTTAAGAAAATTATGCGATACTTACAAGGAACAAAGGACAACATGTTCACGTATAAAAGATCAAAGCACTTGGAAGTACTTGGACACTCAGATTTAGACTTTGCTGGATGTGTATATAGCAGAAAGTCCATGTTTGGTTACCTATTCTTTTTAGGAGAAGGAGCAATACCGTGGAAAAGTGTGAAGGAATCTATACTAGTTTCATGTACTATGGAAGCAACATTTGTGGCTTGTTATGAAGTAACAAATCATGCATTATGGCTACGAAACTTTATTTTAAGACTTAGGGCTGTCGACACCATTACCAAGCTATTGAAATTTTTTTGTGATAATGCTACAGTAGTATTCTTCTCTAAGAATGAAAAATACTATGATGGCACAAAGCATATTGAATCAAAGTTTTCATCAAAGAAAATGTCAAGAAATAACGAGTGACTATTGAAAATATTAGGACTAATGAAATGATTGCAGATCCTTTGATGAAAGGATTACAACTAAAACTATTGAAAGAACATGTACATAGAATAGGTCTTGGTTGTACTTATGATTGATACTTATTGCGATAATGTTGATACTCTGAGCTTAATTGATTTGTTTTTGACTTAACTATGAATTTCTTGTTTCTTATGATAGTGTACACATTACACTGATTTACATTGATCTAATAGGAAAGTCTTTACAAAACATTATAGTGGAACATGATGAAATATGATTGATGATTATGGGCCTAGTATAGTGAGTTATGAATGTTATGGTATATGGAAGGAAGTATGTTACAAATTACATACAACCACCATAGCCCACATTTTATGATTTACTATACTATGGTAAGTATGATGATTATCGATCATGAGATTTATTCTTACGTGCACATTACGTTCAAACTATTAAAACATTATGTTATCTATCCATCAGGAAAGTGGGAGAATGTTGGAATGTGGCTTGATAAATAGAATTATTTTATCTTTAATATAATATAATTAAAGATAATAAAGGTTATATTTAAATTAAGTTATTGTTTTAATAGTTGGATAATTCTCAACCGTACATTTGGTTATTTGATGGATGTACCATATTAAAGTTAATCTAACTTTAATTAAATTGGTCCTCTCTTTGCCCTTAAAATGATTATGCTCAGAAAACAAAATTGTCATGAAAAAATTAGAGTTACATCACTCAAGAAAATTGGGGTACTGATTAAGAAAGGGAAAGAGGGAGAAACTGATTTAGAAAGTGATCTTCATACCAAGTATGTGCATTTAAGTCTATTGTAAAGACTATGAAATTCTATAAATTTGGGGACTAGGACTTTTTAGATAGATTTAAACAAAATAACATTTCCTTCAATGAGAAACACCTGTGGAAGTCATTCTCACCTTCTGTAGGTAGTGTGTATAACGGATATAATTGAGAATCGATACCTCCTCTTTTTAAGTTCTTTTTTTATGTTGACCTAGAATGGATAGTGGAGGGAGGCCTTAGTAATTTCAACAACCACTTTTTGATTATACACAAATTGAGAGTGGACGATGATTCAAAGAAAGTTCCATTTGTGCATTCTGAACTATGATAATAGGTATAAGATTTGTTGATAAGTATAATCTTTGAAAGGATGGCAATGCAATTTGGTAACTACGTGGGCTAGTTCCTACACAAGGGAAGCTTAAAAGAGGAAGACAAGATGAATCATGGGCATTACTAAGGAGCTTAGCTCATATGGACGACTTACTTTGGATGGTGATTGGCAATTTCAATGATGTATTAAGTTTTAAGGAAAAGAAAAGGGGTGTTAGTCACCCAAATTCTCTTATTCAAGGCTTCCGTTCAACCATCGAGGAGTGTGGCTTATAAGACATCAACCCTATTAGGTATCCATTCACTTGGGAAAAGCGAAATTAGGGTAATGTGATCAAAGAGAAGTTAGATCATGCAATGGCTAATCAAGGATGAGTGGAAATGTATCTAGAGAGCATTCTTAAAGTCTTGATGCCCACTTACTCGTATCACTTGCTAATCATGGTAGACCTTTGCCATTTGCACGAGAGAGTAAAACAACAAAGGTTCCGCTTTGAGAATAGTTAGTTCATGAAACCAAAACTTTGAACATTAAGGGATATAAGAATAGGTAATGTTGTAGAAGTCAAGACTCTGTAACATGAAGAATGAGTTATTAGAGCAAAAAGTACTTCAATGGAAACATTAAAGTTATATTAATATTGATATGCGTTATTGTATTTCTTTGACTCACTGAATTTTTATAATTTATATTAATAACCACCACTAATGCATGAAACACTTAGAATTTCAACGGTTAACCTTTAGTCATGCTTCATGGTTGCCCATACATTTCCATAAATCATAGGCAATTAGATGATTGATCCACTAAACCATAATATCATACTTTACTTACTCATTCCCACTCCTTTCGTCCTTTGACCACAATAGCATGGTAATGTAATAACATTTAAGTGTACACTGCTTTAACACTAACTAGTGGCAGACTTGAAGAATGCTAATGCATGAAGTGTTTATACGTTATATTTATAGCTGTAACTTTTATATGATGTTCCCAACAAATATGATGTTGTGTGCGAAAAATTTAATGTTGAATCACCAATTGTAGCTAGGTCTATAAATTCTGCAAACTTGGTAAATATATATTGCTTCTATTATTGGTCATTTCATATGAAGGTGGGAATTTGTGTGCAATTTACGTACCAAATGAATCCTTTTTGCCTTGAAATTTATATGATGGTTTAATACTTGAGGATGTGCTCTGCAAAGTTTTGCTATGTTTAAAAGTGTGTAGCTAAGTCAAAAAAGGCTAAAACAGAGTGTGATCATACTTGAAGCAAGAATAAGACAGCCTATAAAACACGAATGATTAAGGGACCAAGTGAATGTATCTTGTTTGATTTTTTTTCCCTAGTTAGTATCTTCCATATTAAAAGTTATATTTAGAATGTTTTATAATTTTTAGAAGTGTTTTACCACCTTGTTTTAGCCAAAATAATGAAGGTATGTAATTTGGTTTGAAATAGGGCAATTTTAGAAAATATTTTAGATGAAAGGCCAAAAAGTAACATTTTTACTTGAAATTTTTATGTCTTATACTTAACAAGTAAAAGATAGTCCCCACCAATTTTTATAAAATTCAGAGTAGGTTTAAGGCTTCATTTAATGAACAAATAGCAAGGCAGTGACTTAGATAGACAAAATAGAACAATTAAGGAAATAAGCCATGATTATGATACCAATTGAAAGAGTTGGAAATTTTTTGCAAGTAGACTTCTTTAGCTACCCAAAGGTTTATAAACTGTACCACATTAGTAACTCTTCAAATCTAATTTGTTCTTGTATATAGTAATTTTGCTGTTAAGTGAACCTAATTATTGAATAAACTACCATGTTGTTAAACTCGCAAGTTTAGACAAACTCGTAAGGGAGAGGTAAACTCGTAACATAAACTCGTAAGAATTTGCCTCGATTAATAAATAGTTATTAAAATATGTAATTTTATAGTTTAAATACTATATACATTAAAAAATTATTCAAATGTAATTCAAATTATACTTAATCAAACAAAAGCTATTCATATTTCATAATTTTGTAATACTTAACATGAATATTATAAGAAGGTCATACATAAATAATTATTCAATATAACTAATTACATAATATTTATTTATTTTATTTAATAAGTACATATTAAATGTAATTTTAATATTTTTTGTGCACATCCAAACTTGTAATAAAATAAATTGTAAAGGCTTCATGGAAAAGAAATTGTCAATATCTTATTTAGTTTTGAATTTAAATTATTATGTTGCTGACTTTACAAGTTAGTTGATACGTTAAAATTGTAAACTCGGTAGACTCGGTAAATCAACTTACGAGTTTATCTAAGTTTGTACTGAGTCCGAGTTTATAACGAGTTGACTCATTTTCTTTATGTATAATCGTAAACTCATAAACTCAGATAATAAATTCGTGAGTTTAACAACTATGCTTGTACGTGTAAGGTGATGTTAAGTTAGGTCATGTCGAAGTTTGAAAAAATTGTTGGTTTAATTTTATCACAAGACAAAGGGAAAAGAATAATTAAAAGGGAAAGTTAGTCTTCAAGGGGAAGGGTGGCTGGGCTCCTAGGCTCATGCTATTCTGTCAAGTTCAAACTCTGAGCTGAACCTTCTTGAATCTTATGCTAAGTCCCTTTAGATCCTCAGAGACTGTGTCTCTTATGCAAACACTTAGGTGGCGGGATAGGTTGGTTAATTCTTGTCCCCTATCAAAATAAAAAACCAGGATGTCAGGGGAGCTACTAAGGTGTTGCTTGAAGTTCCAAATCTACAACAAGGATTCCCTAGTTGCTTTCCTTAGGCCTAACCCTATGTTGATGTTAGTTGGATTCTTCCATCCATATTTGTGCACCTGTTCACCATTTACGAAAATGGAGAAATAGAAAACTGATGCCTTTCCCCCTCTTGAATGTTTTCCCGCCCTAAGATTGTCCACGAATCATATTCAATGTTTGAAATGACAAAATTATTGTTGGCAATTAGTGTTCAATAAACATATCCTTTTTTAAAAAAAAATACAGAAGTATTACTTCATCATTCATACACTTTTCATAATCATTCGATATAACTCCATCATTATTTTTCGCTATATCCATACGCACATCTAGAAATTTATAATCAATAAATAAAACATATTGGAAGATTGTCCCCTACTTTAGCATGAATAAATTAAAATTAATAGTTCAAATAAAGTGATTAAAGAGATGTACGAAACTTAAAAACTAACATCTTTCTATAAGGAAGACATGTTATACTAACTATTGATTAATTAATGACATTCACTTTGAGACTTTGTTATCTTTAATGAAAACTAAATTTGCTCTTTATTTTTATTTGAGCATATTTAAATATAATTTGATGGTGAACGTTGACGAAGATGAAGGCATTTAGGTTACCAAAGCGGGATTTAGATTCGGCACTAATGGGAAAGAAAATTGCGTTGATTTTGAACTATTTGATCATGAAAAGTAAAAAATTTGAATGGTTAGATTAAACTTTATGACTATATGTAGTCAAAAAATTACACAACTTAATTCTAAATTATTAGATTTGTGCATTTCATTTAAAAATATCTATTGGATCGACGAATTTACATCCAAGATGCAAAAAATCTTTTTCCACCAAAGTGGTCATTAATTCTTTAAAAAAACATACCTACTATGTATCAAGCTTATAGAGAGTACTTTAGTCAAAAGATTTAAAATTGGACTATATAAAGTAAATTTTGGTTTCAAAGGAGAGGAGTGTATATTAAAAAATAGAGAAAACTATTTTTTTAATTCTTCACTTGTCACAAAATTATTATTTTAGTTTCTCATTCATTATAATGCTCAAAATTATCCTTTATTTATTGGAAATGTCATACTTAGTTAGTCACTTTTCATAAAAATATTATATTTAGTTCATTGACTTTGGGTTTAACGTTTGGGTATATGGATTAAATATAATGTTATTATAAGAAATAAGGGATTAAGTGTAAAATTTTCTAGTGAATGAGTAATTATTTTGGACATTATAATAAATGAAAGATCAAAATAACAAATTTGCAATAAGTGAGAAATAAAAAAAAATTGCAATTGAATAAGCCACATAACTCTTCTATTTCATTTGAACTCAAATTCTGGAACTTTTGGTGAAACTTCAAAGGGGAGTAAGCTGTTTATATGGCTTTGACAAAAGAAAGAAGTGGTTTATAAGGCATGTGGTAATAACATATTGCAGAAGTAGTTAGTTACCATTGACAGGTACATGAAAGAATTAATTTGGGATCCAATTAAGTTGAGAGTGCAAAAGAATGGAGAAGCTTTGATGGATTTGGGACTAGGGCGAGAAATTTGACAAAGAAATCAATCCCACATGCTCAAAGGGATCCAAGCGGTAGAAGTAAATGGATATGTGTTGTATTGTCTTGCTTGGACCTACATAAATAATTTCAAATTTCCTGACAAATCAATCAAATTATACAAAAATACGTGTTAGTATAGTCCATAATCAATTTTACAATTGACTAAATCATGAAGTTTTTTTTTTAACTAAATTCATAATTTTGTCAATTTTAACGTTGATAGCACCTTACCCAAATAAAAAATAAAATTTGAAATATTATAGGAGAATGAAGTTTCTTTTGGGCGAACGACATTTGCCAAAGAATCTCTCCTTTTTTTATTAAAAGAATTTATATGTAATTTTTTATATTTTTATTATAATATTAACTAATTAAAACATAATAAGTATATGATTTTTTAACTATATCATAATCTGTATATGATTATTCTAAATAATTATATAAATTTTAAAATTAAATTATGTACTTTATATTAATTATTGGTTAACTATATAATTATTATTATATGTTAATTATAAAACACCGATCCATATGAAACTACTATTTTCCGAACCTTAAAAACTATATCTAAGTTTACTTATTTTTTTTAAAATTTTGGCCATTATCTCTTTTTTCTTATTAAGTATAATACAACATAATTCAAATCAAATATGCAAATTGAAAGTTCATTTAACCTCACGTGTGGCGCAGTTGCCCCAAAAAATTCTCACGTGCGGCGCACGATGTGCAAAATCCCGCCAACCTTGCGAACGCGAGAAGAACCTTTACCAAATGATCAGAACCCATCGGTTCTCGTCGTTGTCGTTTGTATCGCTGATAATAGTTCAGACTCTTCAATTCGTAGAGTGAAATTTCCTCTTGATTTAACCACTTAGAGGATTAGGGTTTCCAGAATTTTTACTTTTTTGGGTTCAGAACGATGAATTTGGGCGATCTTAACAAGGTCTGGGAGACCAAAGCTCTCAAGAAGGCTGGGCAGGAAGAAGCGAAGAAGATGCTAGAGAAAATTGCCAGTCAGGTCCAACCAATTATGCGTAAACACAAATGGAGGGTCAAGCTCCTCTCTGAATTCTGGTAAATCACATTTTATTTTCCCGCTCTGCACTTTTTACCGAGTTTTATTTATAGAGAGGAATTGAAGAATAAAAGATGCAATGACTGAGGGAGAGGAAAATTTTCAATTTGGAAACCCCATTTTGAACCCCGATATTTTATAATTATAACCTTTCAAACTTTCTTTTCTCCTTTTGCGGGACGATTCACTGGTCGAATGGAAAATTTTAGTTTGCAAATCTCAATGGGTGTAGAAAAAGTTGTGCTAGATTTTTTATTGAAAGGGGATGTTTACTACCTTCAGACATGGGAAATGTGAAATTAGCCCGAATGGCTTGTTACCGTAAACTAACACTGAGTCTAATTATTCATTAATTTGCCTTTACTTTAACGTTTGAAGTACCCTCATTATCAAAACTTTTTTTTTTTTTTTGGTTTATATAAACTGAGTTTAAAGAATGAAAACAATGGTCATGCTGCTTATGTTGTATGCTTTACTTAAAGACCATACACTTCCTATCAGACTGATGCATTCCCATTGCTGCGATGAAAGGAACTTTGATTGTCGTTGGTAAACCCACGCTGTCTTATATTTCACATAATATGGCTAACGAATAAATCAACACAATTGTAGCCCAAACAATCCGTCTCTTCTGGGGTTGAATGTAGGAGCTGGCGTACATGTGAAGTTACGGCTGCGAAGACCAAACAGGGACTGGGACTTTTTCCCATTCGACCAAGTTCTGGATACAATGCTTCATGAGCTTTGCCACAATGTTCACGGTCCTCACAATGCCAGCTTCTACAAGCTTTGGGATGATCTTAGAAAGGTTCTGCTTTTACTTATTTCCCATCTAATGCATATGTAAGATGGTCGTTCATCAGATTTCCTGCCTTGGAGAGTTTATTGTCGTTATTCTGTGAAATTATTTCTTTGTTTTGAAATCATTACTTTTTTGGTTGTATGTGGGTTTGAGTGTCACATTTTTCTAAAAAAAATGTATTTATATTCAATACTGGTTTAAGGCTTAAATTTCTTGTCACACTCAAGGGTTTGGCATGAGGTTGATTATTTGGAATCCAGTTCTATGTAAAGATCAAGTTGCTATGATCCCTATATAAATTTCTTAATTCCCAGAGTGTTGATTGTTAGTTGATAAAGATCTCAGTTGTGATTTGGTTCTTTTTATCAGCTTTGTTTACACAACAATTTAGAAAGAGAAGGAAAAAGATCAGAAGGCAGATAGGATGAATGTGTCCCTTGCGACTTACTTACAACCAATGATCGTGCTTGAAATATCTTGTAGAGGATATTTTGATGAATTGTGTTCATTTATATTAAACGTTTCTTGTAGAGGACAATGTTAATCATAACAAAGCTTGAAAGTTTGAACATTAGTTTATCCATTCCTCACTTCGTGGTACCCGCTACTCATATTTCTAGCTTATCAGTGTTCTAAGCGCCTATTGTCATGTGTGCATTTTATTCGAAAGCTGTGCTACTTTTTAGAAGCAGGTGTTATTGTTTCACATTTTACGATAGCTTATGTTTCTTCATGTTGCTGTCATTAATCTTGTATAGGAATGTGAAGAGCTGATGGCAAAGGGAATAGCTGGCACAGCGGAGGGGTTTGACCTTCCGGGAAGGCGATTAGGTGGCTTATCTCGTCAACCTCCACTTTCATCTCTTCGTAAAACTACACTTGCAGCTGCAGAAAAAAGAGCACGTTTGGGTTCTCTCCTTCCACCTGGACCTAAGCGTCTTGGTGGTGACAGTGCAATTATGGGTGCCCTTAGTCCAGTACAAGCTGCTGCGATGGCAGCAGAAAGGAGATTGCAGGATGATATATGGTGTGGTTCTCAATCTTGTGAACTTTCAGGTGGTGAAGATGTAAACTCCAATACTGCTGCAGACCTCGAGCATAAGGAGGAAAAGGTGGGAAACTTGAGAGAAAGAGATCATTCCACTCTACCTCTGGATCCAATATCTCGAAAAAGAAGTCGTGAATCATATCAAAGTAGTTGCCCTTCAGATTTTAATTATGTAGATCTAACCACGGATAAAGCAGAAATTGGATCCATCAGTGAACGTCATGTTAGATCTCAGAGATGTGCTGGATCAGAAAGAATATCACAGTCTTGGTCCAATTCTCAGGCAGGATCTAGTACTATTGATTTGTCAATCCCTTCTTCGAAGCCAATACCTGGAGATCATGGAACACTTCATTGTGAGGAACCTAGCCTTTGGGAGTGTCTGATGTGCACTCTGTTGAATAGTGTAAGCGTCCAAATGTCTTGCGTTCAAGCATTTGCAGTTTATTCACCATCTTGAATTTTTGCTTAATGCTTCCTGCGGCCTTTTAACCTAATGGCAAGGCAGTAAGTAATTAATTTAACTCAAAGACCTTGGTTTGAGGGTTATTTTATCTCCTGGGCGACAACTTAAATGTCATTCACTATAGAATAAGAATTTTCTCTGAACTTTTGGCGCACATATTGAAGATTCTTAATGGGCTTATAATTGTTTTTGGCCCAATAGGTATATTAGTTATGGGTGTTGCACTTTTCTGTAAAAGGTGATAGGACTATTTCTAGCTAAGTGTTAATATTCACTCATTAATATCCTGTAACCAATATTTTGGGTGATTAGACCTGTCATGAGAAGGATTCTTCTCTGGATCATTAAAGCTGCAAAATTTTAGCTTTCTTATCCTCATTTCCTGCTTCCTTTAACTGACTGCCTTTTCTTAAATGACATGCCTGTTTGCATGTGAATGATGCCTGACCCTGGCAGCCACTGGCCCCTATATGCGAGTTGTGTGGTACACAAAGGCCGAAAGATGCTGCCACCAAGTACAACAGCTGGTCTTGTAAATTCTGTACGTTGGAAAACAGTGTGAAGTTGGAAAAATGCTCAGCCTGTGATCAGTGGAGATACTCTCATGGCCCACCTGTGTCAACCCGAGCACCCAACCTTGGCACTTGAGGTGATCTCTGTAATCGGCCATGAATTCTTTTTTGTCTATGACTGGCTGGGAACTATGTGATTGGGCATGAGTGTGTGTGTCTGTGACTTAATGGTTGTTTTGTTTTGATATTGGCGTGTCTTCAGAAAGTTGTGTAGAACCCCCTTCCAAGTATTTATTTATTATTTGGCCTAATTTTTCTCAAGGATTTATGCAATTTGGAAATGGATACAAACATTTTTATCAACACCAACTATATATGTGATTCGTGATGTAGAAGGAAGGCACACAGCTTTTACGATGACAACTTGTCTGAAAAAGAATTGAACTTGTCTACTACTGGTTTGAAGAAGACATAAGGGAATAGTAATTATCGAAAGAAATATTTGGCTTTATTTAATTTCTGTTTTCGAGAGGTTGAGTTTTCTTTTTAATTATTTGATGCAATCCAATGGGATTCCTCAGCACTATTCTTATTGAAGTCTATATATTGATGTTTCAGAATGGATGATAGTTTCATTTTTATTTATCTTTTGTTTTGGACAATAATATTTCCAATTTATGGAGAAATCAAGAATGGGCAAGTCATTGGGCTGCATAGTTACTTAATATGGTTAGGTTAGATGCGTGGGTGTAGAGTTAAAAAGGATGCACGTGCTGTAATGTTATAGTTTTATATATTTTGGGTATTATAGTATTTATATCTATTTTTATGTAATTGGAAGTGGTAAATAAAGGGAAAGGATAACCAATTTGATTAGGACGAGGTTGTGGGTTTCTCAAATTTCAAGGGATTTGAGCTTGAGATTTGTTAAAACTTAAAATTTAATTTGTCAACAAAGGAAATTCTGTCATGCTTGTCAATAATATAATAAGGTACACATTAATAGTAAAAAAAGCAAGAATTATATATTTAGTCTCTAAAATTTATGAACAATTTTAATTTAATTCCTATAACTTAATTCTTCGAAATCAATCCTTAGAATTCCCACATGTTTCAGTTTCAATCCCCAATATCTAAATCTATCGTACCGGCATTTACTTTTTGCTAACTGGACTAACTTTAGTAGTAGCATTTGTGTTGCATGTGAGATTTAAACCTCAAAAGTGTAGATAGTGAGACGTAGCCTGTATCCCTATAAGTCTTCATGTCAGTGATTTATCAAATTCAACGAAGACATGAAGAACCCCAATGTTCATTCATTTTTTAAGTCTGAAGTGTGAAATTCGACTTTTGTAGAGTTTTGATTGGCAAGTATCCATCTTTAGGCAATGTAGAGAAACCCCTTGCTCTTTATCAAATACTGAAGTTGATAATGTCGTAATCATTGACAAAGACAACGATTATGATGAAGTTTGAATGAAGATGGTGATGTTAAATGTTAATAATGAAGATAGGGATTTAGAGGTTTTTGGAAATTCTGGGGAGGGCTGCAAAACTCATTGGCAAACAAAGTCTCTTATTAGGTATTGCTTCATTTACTGGTACAGATCAGGACTTGTGTTGTAACTTCCACTGAAATATATAATGAAATGTTTTATAATGATCCTGATAGATACAGCTTGAGCTATAACTGTGAATTTGTCACTCACTTATAGCTTTGGCAAAAATAAGATGCAAAATTTTTACATTTGGTAATGCATCTTTTCTTTTCTTTTTTCTCATTGTCGAATAAATTTGTTGAAGATAATCAAGAATTATGTCTCTTCTAGAGTGTCAATGAATGCTATAGTCTAAGCCACTGGTCTCCATTAATGAAGCTCCTGTCCAGAAATGGCCTTGCTTCCTCATAGGTGAAAGATTTTGCCCATGGCACCCTACCACTTCTATCTGCTCCTTTTCCTTGGCACTGATACTCCCCAAAAACTGCAGTCCTGAAATTTTACATTTATTAAGTCCTAATTTGCGCCTTACTACTTTTAAAATATATATATATATATATATCAATTTAGTCTCTAACATATCACTAAATTGACATTTAAGTTCTTCACTCATTTTATTTTTTAAAATAATCTCTCGCTAATTAAAAATTGTCACTTCAGTCTATCTACGTGAGTTAATAGGATTTCACTCAAGAGACCAAAAATGACAAATTTTAATGTGTAGGAATATCATTTAGAAAGATAAAATAAAAGAGGGATTACAATGACAATTTAATAATAAGTCAGTGAAAGAAATAATATTTTTCTCCTTTTCAAATACTGATGTGAAATTTTAGAATGATAAGAGATAGTATAATACATCTTTCTAGAAGGGTGATTCCATTCAGTCCATCCTTCAGGGGTTATGATGTCATCCATGTAACAATTTGAATATACTATTCTTGAATAGTCTCCCCAAGCTCTTCCAAGGTAGACCTTACCAGTGCCTTGGATTGAGCAACCTACAAAAGAAAAGCCTGTGTCTTCATAAGGCGTATCCCTGTGATGAGCAGCAATTGCTCCATGGTTCTCAGCTATTGACTTGAGACGACAATCCTGGTTTGTGAATACCGTCCTCAAGTGTTACAATCACACTTTAGAAGGATGTAAGCTAATCTAGATGCATGTCATGATTCAGATATGAATATGGATACAGTAACATGACAAGGTTTAACATGTTGATTCATAATTTTAAAAGTAGTATTCTTTCTCATGAATCTGGAACTCCTAGTGTAACAGCATGCGTTGTTAAATTATAATAATGACCTCATGCAGTCAATTTTAGAACCTTTAAGATTACAACATCCTATGCTAGATAACATGGGATCTGAATAGGTTTTTGATACATTTATGGCTCTTTTTCAAAAGGAAAAATTACACTTTTGGTCTTTATAATTTTACTTCAGTTTTATTTTGGTTCCCATAGTTTAAAAATTTGTAATTAAGTTCTTAGACTTTATTTAATTTTTAATTTAGTCACTGTTAATATATTTTTACAAATATTTTGGGATAGAGGTGAATTAATTTTGCTTCAAAACTTATTTATATTTCTTTTATTAGCATAAATTATATATATTCAAAGAGTTAAGATAGTATATAATTAGCCAAATAAGTAAAATTTAACACAATATTGACCTGATTTTAATAAAAGGGATTAAATGATAATAACACTTTAGACTGTAAGAATCCAATTATAAATTTTTAAATTAAAAGGATCAGTTAAAAAATCAAAAGAAACTTGTGAACTGGTCTTTTCTTTGGTTAAGGTAACTCAAACTTACCTCATAAAGTGATCTTGCACTGCCACAAATAAAATCAATTTTTCCTTGGATGAAACACTTGAGGAAGTAATGGGTTCCTGTGTTATCCAAGAGAGTGTCCTGTGTTCCCAAGATTTTGACTCGGTAGAACATGGCTCTGTCACTATCTACCCTCAATGCTACTCCTTGCATGCCTCGTCCCCCAGGATGAGCAACTACAGAGTTCTGCAACCGACCAATAAAAACTAAAAATTTTAATCTGACGAGAAAATTTGGTAATATAAAATGTTTAAGTCTCACATCAAATAATAATATGGAATGCTTTGATAATATACTTAAAAGAGAGTAATTCTTTTCTCTTGCAAATTAATTTTTAAGGGTGAGTTCCCGATATCCTCTTTGATTCCCACAATTTTTTTTTCTCATTGTATTTTAAAACTAAATTGCCTCTTGGAGTACCTTTAGAATATATTCTTAAAGTGGTGAAGAAATGAAACCTAGATGGATAAAAAGAAGAAATACGTTAGTTCTAACCTCAAAAGTGATTCTATTTGCACAGAAATAATCAGATTCTACTGCTACAGTTGCTGAGCCATATGTGCCCAATGCTTGGCCATTTGTGCCTATGTCTGATGACTTACTGTTCCAAGTAATCACCACACCATGTGTTTCATTTCTTTTTCCTATGAATGAGATATATGGCTTGGTCCTTGGCACAAACACCTTTTCTCTGCAGATTTACTCAAAATTAAGAAATATGTGTGCATGGCATATGGAGAACACAATATCAATTAAACTAGCATTATGTTAACCCATAAAATAATAATGACAAAATTGGTATTTTACTCCCTCACATTTTAACCTAACCCAATTTGCTATTTCATATTTGTTTAATCTTAATATGGTGCTCTCTATTTTTCTAATGCTCAAAAAAAAAAAATTGATCCCTTCAATTTATAAAAGTTAAGTTAGAAGATTATTTAATGATGGAGGGGCCAATATTTTTAAAGTTAAAAAATGTAAAGGATTATTTTGAGACAAGACAAATATAGAGGATCAAATTGAAATAGGATCAAAATGTAAAAGACTAAAATAGTATTTTTCTCGAATAATAATATTAAGAAAAAATTTATTTTTGGTCCTCATAATTTTCCTTGCTCATTAAGTTGGTCCTTATACTTTAAAAACTTATAATTAGGTCTCATATTTTAAATAATTTATAATTTAATCCCTATTTCTGCATTTTTGTTAATATTTTGCAATATATATGAGTTAATTTTACTTCATTATCTGTTTTACTTCTATTATTAATATAAATCATATATTTATAATATTAAGACCATATATAATTAGTTATATCAATTGAATTTAATAAAATAATTATATAGTTTTAACTGTAGGGCCTAAGTTAAAATATTTGTAAATTATAAGGACTTAATTACAAATTTTTTAATTATAGGGACTAACTTAAAAATGAACTAAAATATAGGGACCAAAATTAAATTTTCCCTAATATCAATAATGATAGAAGTCTTATTTGGACTGGAAGTTTTGTATCAATTCAGTACATGAGAATATAATTTTATTTACAAAAAAAATATTAATCATGTCTCAATTTGATCCTTTATAATTGTTTTATTTCAAAATGGTCCACCTTATTTTGTAAAGTTGAAAAAATATTATATTCAATTGCTAAAGTAATACAAAGAAAACTACGAAGCATTAAATTAACAAAAGGACTAAAGTCTAGCAATAATGATCTATAGTCTTGATGAAAAAACAATTCCATCATGCCTGACCTGTAAGTTCCAGGATAAATGTATATCTTCACCCTGTCTCTATTCTGATCAGGCACCATATCCACTGCTCCTTGAACTGTTCTGGAATGTCCATTACCATTCTGATCCACCACAAGAACCTGAGCACCATTGTTGGATTTTGTGGTCAAGCCAGGCTCATCCACATTCAAATCATCCCACGTAATGAAATTCCTCACGTTCCCATTATTATCACCACCTCGTCCTTCTGCTTCTGCTACTGCTAACAAACCCACCAAAGCAAACAATGCCAAAACTCCATATTCTGATACCCTCCTCGCCATCATCTTCATCTTCTGGTTTTTCTTCCTCTCACGGAACATAAAGATGGAGGAAGCTGAAATAGGAAGCTTGTGGGGTTCATGAGTTATAGAGTAACGGATATTTTGGATGTGAAGCGTTGGTGTTGAAGACTTGGATGTTATGAAACACAAAGAGGGAGACGTTCAGATTGCAAGTAAGAAAATGGAATGCGAAGATGGGGTTTGAGTTTTATTGAGAAAACATGAAAAGGCTGTGTGTGGTTCAAGTTTTGACATGAAAGAATGAATAATGAAATGAAACTCTTTTTTGGTTCAAAGTGCAGCAGAAAGAGCGTTTGGTTGATTGGGATACTTTAATTTTAAGGTTCATAAAGAAGATGATGGCTTCTTCGTTTGTTGCATAGTAGTTTTGACCTTTCACAGAACTTGGTAACAAATAGAGCGGCAGGCAATTGATTATGACATCAGGTTGCAGCAATTTTTTTTTTTCAATTCGCTCAAAATTACTTTGTGTAATTTATTTTTTGTATTTTTTGATGATATATTAATTTGACGATTTATATTAAAAAAATTACTCTGAATATTTGAGAATTTGGATTTGGTAACATTTAATTCTTAAAATCGGTAAAATTTAAAAAGTTTAATCTAATTATCGGTACTAAATAAAATCTGCAATTTAACACTACGAAGTACAACTCTAGAGCTGTAGGGGTCGTGAATTTGTCATGTGTATTTTACAGTATTTCATTTAATTTTCTTATAAATTGTTTTGTTATTACTAAACAATTATGTCATACTTTTATCTCATTTTTTAAAAAATAATAACATGAATGTTAAATGAACAATTTTATTATTGAAAGTACATATCATTTATACATTGAGCAGTTTCATAATTTGTTATGATTAAATAAGGTTAGGCTAATACTTTGAAACTGTTGTCCAATTTATTTAACAATGATTTCACATCATTATAAAATTATTTAACATATAGATAAAATAAGTATTGAGCTATATATGCTTTAATATTCATGAATATTTATTATAAAAATTTAAATGTAAAATACTATGAATACTAGACAGTTAAATAAACAAATAAATAAAATTAAATAACATTGGTTGAATTTTTTAAAAAGATTACTGTAATTTATGGAAAGAAAATTTTGCTTGGCTTAATGGTTTATTGATTGAAAACAAACAATAATTTGATAATTAGCAGTTATGCTGAGCACAAAATGAGACTCAGATAACAATTAATGATAAATGTTAAGAAAATTGCTTAAAAAAAAGAAAGCAAATGTTACTTTTGATGATAACTGGGTTGGAAATTGAAGACAACTAATGCAGCGGTTACAATATTTGATATCTGAGTGCCTCCAGAACAACAATAATGGGAGCACAGTTACACTTGTGGCCAGGATTCCTTGCACCTTTTTTTAAACTACAAATTTGACAATTTATATTAAGATAATTGTATTTAAAATTTAGTTATGGAAGTTAATAACTTTTTAAAATAAAAGTAGAGAAAGTCTAATAATTTATTCTAAGTATTTATTTTTAATTAACTCTACAATAAAAAAAAAAAAACATTGCTCAATTCCTTTGTCAAATTGTAAAAAGATCCAAATCCATACCTTCTTGGATTTGAGTAAAACAGAATAACATATCCTTGGAGTTATATGAAGGACCATTGAATCTAGACCTTATGGTTCCAAATGTGCCCCATATAAGATTTTTTTTTAAAATTAAAATTAAGTCTTTATGAAATATATATATATATATATATATATATATGAAGGTTTAGAAAATAATAAACGGTAAGATATGTGAAGCATCTCAGCCTTTCTTTTTTTAATCAAATATCATTCTATATATAAAAAGATCTAAAATATTAAAATGTCTTTATATTTTTAAAATATTTAATTTTCATTTTCAAAAATATTTTTGATGTGGCATATATGGGACTATATGATATGGATTTAATAGCCCCTTGTTATTACTACCAGGAATAATTCCCTATAGAGGATCTATCTCCATATTATAATATTTTAGTTTCTTACTTACAAGTTAATTCATCAAAATTTTTTATTTTTAATTTGGTATCTTATTTATTAATTTATTCTTAATATAGTTTTTTTTGTTTTTAATTTTAATTTAATTCCTTACTAATTTGAATTAATAAATTTAGTTCAAATTTAATTAAGATTGAAAAACGAAAATATAGTATTATATAAATAAATAAAAAATCAATTTAAGAATAAATTGACAAATCCATGGATCAAATATTATGAACAAAAATCAATAAAAAATCGTATTTTAGTCTTCTTGCATATTCTTTGAGATTGGATTGTACATTACCTGATCATTTAAAACACGCTCCTATATAGTCAGTGGCCAATTAAGGCATGAGCTATTAACAAGCTGTACTCTTTGAATCTTCTTCAAAGTCTCTTCTTTGCAATGACTGTCACAACAATATATTTCATCCCACCCTTCAATAACACACACATGTGAGTTAGGATCTGACGTGACCCAGACCTAACTGTTCAATGTAAGTTTCCAGAAACTTTTTCATATAAATTTAGTTCATAAAGTATAAAATAGAAAATGTATCACTCTAGGAAAAGGTCGACCATAAAATTTTTTCGTTGAGAATTGAATGGACGTCACTTTCATTTATCTTTGTCTCGTCACTATGCCAAAATTGGAAAACAAATTAAGAGTTCGCTGTATGTATTAAACTCAATAGCTTGGTTTCGCGGCTTGTAATGGAGGTGGGGAGTTTTCACTGTACCTCATATGGTGGCTGGCCATGTTAAAATGGGCCCAAGTTATATGAATTTGGATCGCCGTTTTTATGTCATGTTAAAGAAAGATCTGTACCAAATGAATGACATCATTTGAATAGTATGTTTTATTTGAATACGTGAGATTCACTTGAGTAATAGATTTATTCATTATGTGTTTTATCTTTTGTCAAGAAATGAACTTGTGAGGATCACAATCAAGAATTATGAATTATGTTAGTTTAGATTTTTGAAATTTAAAAATGAATTTTAAAATTGAAATAGAGTCAATTTTAGTCTTATTTTCGTAAGTTGATTTATTGATTAAGAAAGGATAAAAGTGCGATCCTACTTAAGTTATGATTTTAAAAATATATATGGGATTCACATGGATAGTTTTATATTTCTTTCATGGAATTTATCTCCACTAATTTTAAAAAAAAATCTCCTTTTTTTTTTTTGCCTAATTTTTTTCAGTTGCAAGAGATAACTCTTATAAATAGATGTAACATTTACAAAAATAAAAGCCACTTATATGCACTTTGACGAGTCTGAAACTATAAATACATCACAATTATGTATATTAGGAATTTTACTAAAGTATCAATTTATAATAATAATTGATATATACAATAGTGTCTCAGGTGAAGTCAAACTTAAAAAAAAAAAGTAAAATACTATTTTGATTCTTTGTTTATTAATAATATTATTTTTTTAATAATAATAATAATAATAATAATAATATTATTATTATTATTATTATTATTATTATTATTAGAGAAAATTAATCTATTAGTCACTATAGTGTACATCAGTTTATAAATTGGTCCCTATATTTTTTTTAATCAAAACACTCCTTACACTCTCAATTTCTTTAGTCCCTGCCATTACATCTACCTTAACACCGTAAAGTTTTAGGTTAATGTGGTTGACTATGGATGATGTGGATTGTTGGAGTATGGCTTACATGACTTTTTCTTCTACACATAACTTGAGGGAAAAAGATGACGATGCTAGTGTTGTGTATGTGTGAACACTGGTGCTAGTTGCATGTGGTAGACGGGTGCTAAGGTGTGTGGGAAAAGAAGAAGATGTTGGTGCTCTATGTGTGTGAATGCTAGTGCTACGTGCGTAAACGCTAGTGCTGGGTGCATGTGGCAAATAGGTGTAGTGTGTGTGAAAAAGAAGAAGACTAATGTTAGGTGCATGTGACAGATGGGTACTAGGTAAAAGCAAAGTGTTAAGTTGAGGACAATAGAGAAAAAGAAGAGCATTTTATATCAATGAATGAAAAAAAAAATTGTTACAATATATTTACGTGGAAAACCCTTCTGAGGGAAAAACCACAGATAATAATGGGAAAAACCTTAACTAACTCAGAAGATTGTACAACATTTATTTGAATGTGAAGAGAGAATAATCAAACTCTCTATCTTAAAAGCAAGAAAATATACAATTCTCTTTCTCTCTTTCAAGTGGAAGAACTACTACTCACTCTTTAAAAAAAGGAGATATCATTACACTTACAACTCTTCGTACTCCAATGCCAAACTCTAAAAGGAAAGACCATATTTATAGGTATTCTCTTCAAAATTTTTCAACAACTTTATTTTTCACTTTGTCAAAATGTGCTAATTTTATCTTCAACTTTGTGTAAAAAGTGACAACTTTATCTTTCATTTTGTTAAAAGGTACCAACTTTATTTTTTATTTTGTGAAAAAGTGCTAACTTTATCTTTCACTTTGTTAAAAGATGTCAACCTTATCTTTCACTTTGTTAAAAGGTGCTAACATTATTTTTTACTTTGTCAAAAAGTAACCACCACATTTGTCTTTACCTTTTTGACAATCTCCCACTTAAAGTCAAATTTGGTGGATTCAAAGTCTTTTCTGTTCTTGCCATCTCTTATTGCTCACATCTCTACTAAGCTAATATAGGTTCTACATCATATGAATTTAACAGTGTTGGCTGGCTTCGTCAGTGCATCTATTATGTTATCTTTTGTATGAATTTTCTGCATATCCACACTTTTTTCTTCCACCTTTTTCCAGAAAAAGTAATATTGAACTCGTATGTGTTTTTATCTTAGAATGGAATGTTAAATTCTTCACCAAGTGGACAGCATTTTGATTATCACATAATAGTGTAATCGTACCGAAGCTTCTCTAACAATATTTGCAACTAGATTATTTCTTTGCTACCTTACGTAGCTACAATATATTCTACCTCTGTCATTGAAGTGGCCACGGTTACAATTTTGAAACCCAACTTATAGCTTCGCCTACAAGAATAAACACATAACCATTGGTGGATTTGCTATTGTCAAGATTACTTACAAAATTTGAATTTGTATAGCCTCTGATGGTGAAATCTGATCCTCCATAATGCAATACATCATCTGTGGTCCCTTTAATGTATCTTAAGACCCTTTTTATATCATTCTAATACTCTCAGCTAGGGTTTGCCATATATCAACTAACTACTCCCATTGTTTGTGCAATGTTTGGTCTTGTGCAATTCATAGCAAACATTAGGCTACTCACTGTTAATATATATGGTACTTGAAATATTTCCTTCTATTTTTTTTTTCACTCTAAGACTTATATTTAAGGATAACTTAAAATTAACAGGAAGTGGGGTAGAGATTGACTTACAATTTTGTTTATTGAAACGTCGTAAGATCTTTTTTTAATATTTTTTTTGGGAAAGCCAAATCTTCATATTATTTCTATCTTGATGAATTTGCATCCTTAGAATCTTGTTTGCTAGCCCCAAGTCCTTCATATCAAATTCTCCAGCCAATTGTGCCTTTAATTCATTCATATGATCTTTGTTAGGGCCTGCTACCAACATGTCACGTACATACAACAACAAAATAATGCACAAGAGTTTGCATTAAGTCTGTTGTATCCAAGACTCATGATAAAGGAATCAAATATTTTATACTAGCATCTCGACACTTGTTTAAGACCGTACAAAGATTTTTTCAACCTATAAATTAAGTTTTCTTTTCCTTTTTCTTCAAACCATTTTGGCTGGAGCATATAAATTTCTTCTTTAAGATTCCATGAAGAAATGTAGTTATCAAATCTAACTGCTCTAGATGTAAGTTAGATATAGCACAAATTGCTAAAACTATTCAAGCTATTGTAAGTCAAACAATTGGAGAAAATATTTCATTACAATCAACGCCTTCTTTCTGAGTAAATCTTTTTACCATTAGTCTAGCATGACATTGTTCAACTTGACCATCACTAGTTTTCTTAATCTTGTACACTCAAGATCCCATGTCTTGTTGTTATGAAGGACTTCAATTTCTTCTTGTATTGCTGCCAACCACAAAGAAGCTTCTGAGCTTTCCATAGCCTCTCAAAAAATTGAAGGATCTTCATATTTTGTGATTAGACAATATGCAGCATTTCCTTCCATAATGTGATCTAAGTGTTAAATTGGTTCTTTCCTCTCCCAAGTTAATTGTCAAACTTGTGGAGTTATAAGATCATATTGCTCTTGTTCATCGTTCTCTGGTGCTGCTTCTAAAGAATCTGGTACTTCTATTTTTTTTCCCTCCTTTAATCTGTACTGTAGTGGTCTCTAATATTTCATTTAATGTGTTATCATCTTTATGTATATATTACTTTTCTTAAGGAAAGATAACATCTCTGCTAATTAAAACCTTATGGTTAGTGGGATCCCACAGGTGATATTAGTATATCCCTACCATAAACATCTTCTGGATTTCTGATATAGCTTTGTATTTTCTTACGCGTTATACATCATGTATATCGAACATCCAAACACATATAGGTTTGTATAATAAGTTGGCTTTCTAGTTCATATCTCCATTAGGGTCTTCAGGTCAATTGCAGTTGACGATGATCGATTGATCATGTAGCAAGTTGTCTTGACTATTTCTTCCTAGAATGACTTAACTAATTTAACAGTTCTTAGCATTGTTATTGTCCTTTCAAATAAAGTCTAGTTTATCTGCTTTGCCACTCCATTTTGTTGTAGAATGTATGCCACTGTGAAATGTCTCTTGATACCTTATTGTTAACAGAAAGTATCAAATTAATCACTGGTGTATTCTCTTCCATTATCAGTTCTTAAGCACTTGATCCTTTTCTTATATTCATGTTCTATACGTGCTTTGAAAGTTTTGAAAATTTTAAGCACATCTCCTTTTCTCTTGATTGGATACATCCAACATCTCCTAGAGTAATCATCGATGAATGACACAAAATACTTTGCTCCTCCTAAGGATAAAATTGATGCTTGCTAAACATCACAGTACACTAGGTCTAAGATAGCTTTATTTCTCTCTTTAAAGCTATTTAATTTCAACATATGCTGCTTATTGGTAACACAATACTCATAAAATGATAGAAAGACCTTTTTGAGTCCAGAAAGAAGATTTTTTTAGAGCCTTCAATCCATGTTCTGATATGTGGCCAAGTTTACGGTGCCATGATATTGTTAATTCCTCAGCTACTAAATTTGTTAACGTAACTGAGACTTCTCTTTATTGTTGGTTTCACCTTTAAGCATATATAAGTTGGCTGCAATCTTTTCTGCTTTAATAACAACAAGTGTGTCTTTAATAACTTTTAGGATTTTATCCTTCATCTGGGTTTTGTACTCATTCATATCAAATTGTCCTAAAGACAATAAATTTTTCTTGAGACCATTCTTATGTAGTACCTCTTAGATGGTGCGAGTCATACCATTATACATCTTTAATTTGATGGTGTCTATTCCAATAATCTCTAAGAAATTATTATCTCCTATGAACATATATCCTCCAGAGATAGGTTTATATTTGTATAACCTTTCTCTTTATGAGGTCATATGTCATGTTGCTACTGAATCTACAAGCCAGATATCGCTAAACCTTTTTCTGCCTTCAACAATTGTTGTTGTTTCACATTAAACTTCCCAATCATCTGAGATACTTGTAACACATCCTTGAGCACTTTACAACTCAGTATTTTTGCCTTTGGCCTCTACGTTCTTCTTCAAATGCCAACACTCATTTTTATAACATCCCTTTTTATTACCTTTGAAACATCTGATGTTCTTCTTGCTCTTAGATTTTGATCTATCCCAATTTTGGCTCCCATTTAAGTTATGTTCATTTGATCTTCCTCTCATTGCTGCTAAAGCCATCGCTTATTGTGAACAAATTAACCTATCTTCCTTGTTTATGCACTAATTTTCATCTTCTAGAATAGTTAATGCAATGCATTGAAAACTAGGTAGTCAACAAAAACATTATTGGTCACATTAATAATGAGTTGGTCATAAAAATATGGTAGATTTTGAAGTAGAATTTCAGTCAGTTCACTCGGCTCTATTTTGTGACCTAACAATTTGAGTTAAGAAAATAAAGTATTTAAAGTGTTGATTTACTCCATTATTTAAGTAGTTTCCAACATTCTCAGAATGTATAATTTCCTTTTTAGGAAAATTTTGTTGTGAAGTGACTTGGCCTCATAATTTGGTTGAAAGATCCCAAATTTCCTTTGTCATTTTCTTCTTCTCTAAGCTAGACAATATCTCATTTACAAGTGTTAGGTGAAGATTTGCAATAACATTCTTGTCCATCTCGTTCCACTTATTATCATCTATGAATTCTACCAGTCTTTCACTAATAGCTGCAAGACAATCATCTTTTTACAAGATTGTCTTTATCTTCATATTCTACAGTGAGAAATTATTGTCGTTGAACTTTTCAATCTCAAATTTCCCTGATAATACTTTAATCACAGCATCTTTGTGAGCAAAAATAGCTCCTACTATTTTTCATGAACAGTAACCATTCATATGAATATAACACTATACACGTAAATAGTACCTATGGGCAAGAATAATCTTACCTATTTATGAAGTGGAGCATCCATTATATTAATAGCAGCCATTGAGCATACAATAAGTAAACAACTAATACCTAAACTAGCGTTGATACCAATTGTTAGGAATCACAGCACTAGACATTAATATTGAAGATTGAAAAAGAAGAACTGACACAAGATATTTACATAGAAAACCCTTCTGCATGAAGAAAAAACCACGAACAAGAATGAGAAAGACTTTTACTAACTCAAAAGATTGTACAACCTTTTTTTGAATATAAGGAAAGAACAATCAAATGCTTTCTTTTAAAAATAAGAAAACATACAATTCTCTCTATCTCAAGTGGAAGAATTACTACTTATTCGTTCAACAAAGATGATATCATTATACTTATAACTCTTCACACTCCAATGCCAAACCCCAAAGGGAGCGACCATATTTATAGGCATCATCTTCAAAATATTTCAACAACCTTATTTTTCACTTTGTCAAAAGGTACTAACTTTATTTTTCACTTTGTAAAAATGGTGCCAACTTTATCTTCCACTTTGTTAAAAGGTGTCAACTTTATCTTTAACTTTGTCAAAAGGTGCAAAGTTTATCATCCACTTTGTAAAAATGTGCTAACTTTATCTTCCATTTTGTCAAAAGGTGCCAACTTTATCTTTTACTTTGTGAAAAGATGTTAATCTTATCTTCCACTTTATAAAGAAAGTAGCCACCAAATTTATCTTTACCTTTTTGACAAAAAACAAAACAAAAAAAAAGTTGTGTAAAGGTAATGAAGATTGAGTATAAAATAGATGAAAGGAAATGAGATGGAATAATTGGAAAACAAAATATAAGAATGAATAAAACAAAAGCCAAGACAAATTATGAGAAATATAGTTAGTGATTCATTAAGAAAGATATATAGGGAAGAGTAAGGGAACTTGAAAGAATTTAGATATGCCCGTGGTGGAGAAAATCTTAGAGAAGGCATGATGTTAGCCCAGGCAACCAGCACCTAAGAGGGGGTGAATTGGGTGTTGACAAAATTTCTATTTCTTTTCACAATTGCTTAATAGAAATTCTTGTTATGAATTATACTTAAAAGAGTATGATGTAAAATAACAATTTATATAAATTAATGGAGGCCTAATGTAGATGCTTCAAGTGTAATATCAACAATAAATGTAAAGCATAAATATGATAATTTAGAATATAAAGAGTGTAGGAATAGATAAAGTAAACTTAGTGATTTATCCTGGTTTAGCTCTAATCCAAACTTACATCCAGTCTCCAAGTAACCTCTTGGGATTTTTCACTATCTTAACAATCAATTACAATAATAACAAGGGACAACCTTTCCCTTAATCTCAATTCCTAATAAGAACATTTTCCTTACACTTAAATAGGGGATTCTCCCCATCAACCCTAGCACACCCTTGCTTGACTCATTCAAGGAACCTCTTTGAGCTTCTATCTCTCAAAGAAGAAAGGAATACAAAAAAAAAAATCACTCTACAAGAAGTAGATGTACAAATAAAGCTATAAGAACTCAAATGATAGAGATTTTGCAAGTTTAACTCAATGATCTTTGTTTCTCTCTCAAAGATGATATAACAAGTTAAGGATCACTTTCTAGCCTTGGTTCTACTCAAGAATATGTTTGGAATGACATATTTATAGATCAACATGAAATATAGTCATTACACACTCAAAAGAGTCATTATTTACTTTAAAAAAATATCTCTACGAGCGACCAATCGATTGTTGGGGGCTCACTAATCAATTGCCTATCAAAATATGAATGTTATTTCAAATTTGGGACTAACCAATCGACTTTTAGGGGCTGAACAATTGACTGCTCACTTTCTAAATTGTACCAGTTGACTTGCCATAAGTGGCCAGTTGACTGATCACTTATAGTGCACACAATCCAAATTTTAAATAGTCATAACTTTCGCATTTTTAATCCAATTTAAGTGCATACCTATGGTTGGAAATCCCTTTACTTCTATGTTCCAATGAAATAAGTTTCATATGAAAAATCAATATATTTTGGGAGATATGTAGTGACTAAAGGCCAAAATACAATTTTATGCAGAATCAATATCTCACCACTTAATTTTATATGGTCATAGCTTTTCCATTTAAACTTTGTTTTAAGTGAATGACCTATGATTGAAAAGTTGTTTAAGTGTATTTTCTAATAAAATAAGTTTTATAGTAATATATCATATGGTTTGTGAGATATACATAAAATAGTGACTAAAGGTAAAAAACAATTTTAAGTAAAATTTATGTCTCACTATCTTTTAAGTTCAAACTTATATTTTGAGAACCAAAATATTTTGAGCTAATAAATACAAATCTAAATAATTGAATTTCAAAAAATAATACTTAGCCTATGATAATTATACCTATTCAATCCATTAGCTATCTTGATGGATCCAAGCTTTCCATTCTTTTAATCTTTAATTTCTTTAAAGCTTATAACACATTTCTTGCTTGCTATCACTTTGGGTAGAACATGGTATTGATATTTCATTATCTTTACTTCAATGCTCACTCCTCCTTCTTTAGACCATCAGACACATAATAAATATTCAACTAGTAAACCAAATAGTTAGTTCAAATAGTTAATTAATTAAGCACATATTACTATTATATTTATAAATCATATTTTTCATATATTTGTTATCATCAAAATAATCTCAACACATGACATATTAGAGAAGGAGGTGGCATTATTTTTTAAAGGAATGGAACAAAGCTTGGGGATGGTAAAGGAAAGTATGATGTCAAAGTGGACAAAAAGATAGTGTGGAAAAGAAGAAGCAAAGGAGGAACTAAGGATAGTAAGAACATGGTAGCCATACCATTCGCCACATTAGCCAAACTTTCACAATTTACATTAGCCAAAGTTAGCCATGTCAGCTAGAACTAAACGATGTTAGGGATAAGGTAACAAAAGGGACTGAGTTGTAAGAAATTGAAAGTACAAGGAGTGGTTTGAAAAAAAAAAGTATAGGATCAATTTATAAATTGATGTAAACTATAAGGACTGAATAATTAATTTTTCCTTAATAATAATAATGACAATATTATTATTATTATTATTATTATGGGGATATTTTCGTTATTAACCTCTGATTCTAATGGAATCAACCTCATTCCATTTAAACCCCTTAGGAAAGTTGTTCATTAAATTGATAGATTCTTCATTCTTATGTAAACCAAACTCCATACCACCAAACATTCAAATATTTGTTTCCTATTTCTTTTCTATTTCTAAAGCAGTCATATACCTTGTACCAAACATAGTGTTAATCTAAATTTAGTAAAAATTAAGGAGCTAAATATGTTAACTTTTATATTAGTAAACGAAGAACCAAGTTGAGAGTGGTTATAACGAATAAGAGACCAAATTGAAACTGATTGAAAATTAATAAAGATATAAACTAAGACTAAAAAAAAATTAAAATGACATTTTAATTGTTAAAAAAAATGTAGGCCTTGACAAAAAGACCTACTTTTTTAAATCAAATATTTATTTTTTAAACATTTTTTTAACCAAACCTAACCAATTGGACGAGCCTCTTGATTTATAGTCTGGTCTAACTTTCCCATATTATGGCGAGAGATATAGGTGTGTTGTTTGGACTACAAATCATTCCTTTTTATTACTGAAATTCTATATTTGATAAGTTTGACAAGTAAAATTGAGATAAAACAAATGATTAATAGACTGATGATGATATTTAGCTGGTTTAAAATTGATTCTAAACTAAAATTTTCGTTTCATTACAAGAGAATATTGAGATCAAAATACTTGCTAATATCAATGGTTCAAAAGAAAAACAGATTGTGTTTAATTATTTATCTTTTTAAATGAAACAAAATGTATGAAGCATGAGTTACTATGTATTTAGATTGGAGTTGGAAAAAAATAATTTTGAATCAATTTTATTTTAAAAACTGATATTAAATGTAATTTTACATTTTGATTATTTATATTTAAAAATTAATTTTGTCATTAGTACGGTTCAACTAATATAAAAGTAAGTTCTTGTTCCATTTCTATGCAAACAGAATTTGGTTTCGAAGGATAAAATTAATTTTGAAACAATTTGATATCAAATAAAAAAAAAAACTATTTGTATAGTAAACTTTCTTTTAATTATGTAAATATATTTTAAAACCTTTTAAAGGTGAAATCAACCACAATATCAATTTTCTATTGTTTGGGCCGTTACATGTAATATGGTTCAAGTCCGTTTCTATGAAGCCCATTTGAACTATTCTGGGCCTTTCTCCTTACCTTAGAAATTCACGATTATATAGAATGCCTTTTACGTTTATTTAAAAAGATAAAAATATTGTGGATAAGTTTCTGTTCGAAGAACGAAGCGGCTCTTACCCTTCCTTCACTGGGAACGAAGCTCTGGGAACGAAGAAGAGCTTCAATGGCTGTTTCTTCCATATCTGCTGCGTCATTAGTACCTTCTCCTTCACTCTTCTCACCATCTTCCCTGAATTATAAAGCGAAATTCTCTCTTTTCTTCTTCCACAATGGCACAAACACCTTGAAGCTTAAAAGCTCAAAACCTCTGCAATCATCAACTAGGGTTTATGCTGCTCCTGAAGTGTTGCATTCACCAGAATCCGTTGAGCCTCCTCCAGAAAGTCAAGATGACTCCGACCCCACCACCCTTGAGGTTTGTATATTTTGCCCTTCCTTCGTTTCCCTCCATGTTCGTAGTATGTTTGCCTGGTAAGGAGTTTCTCCCTTGCGCATTCCGTTAAAAAGTTTGTGTTCCCTGACTAAATTTGTTAATTGCGGCATTGGTTTTTCCATTCCAGGCAGTATAACTGCAAACCCGTGGATATTATATATACCTAATATAGATTATGGCGACTATGTGAAATGAAAGTCTCGTCAATGTTCTTTCAGCGTGATTTAATTTAGTATCTCGCTTCTGAGAAATCTTTAACGATAAATAAGTTAGGCTTCAACATTATTCTGTTTTCACTCCACAACAAAGTGAAATTTAGATGGGACGTGGCATGGTTCAATTAGTAATCGTGTGTCAATAATGTCCTGGAGTTTCAGGTTGGAGATTTGAGAACACCAAGTACTTCATCACTTAGCATTGGTGCAGATGCAGATGCGGTATGTATATCAATTCCTTATTTCTTTTATGTCCACTTGCAGTTTTGTTTTCTTTTTGAAGTTTCAATTTATCAAATTTGGAGGGTCAAATTCCATATGTTCATTTTACCAGGAAAAAGTTACTGAAGGAAGTATGTACTGGAACTATGATCCCTTTCACTGAAAATTGTGTTTGATAAGTTAGTCAGTTGCTTTAATAGGTTAAATGGATACTAGATTAGTCAGCAGAAACATATGCCTTCATATCAGAGATATGACCTATTTTCTTTAAAAGGTGATGTTTACATTCAACAATGTAAATGACCAATAGTGGCACATATTTGCCATTTGTTAGCTAATTTGATTCAAAGGTTGATTCAGGCTTATTGAATATGGATGTGTGTGTAATGATGTGATATTTTATGATGGTTGGAGATTATAATTGCATACTGTTCCTTTAATATATAATACAGAGTGGTAGGACGAACAATTTGTGACTGTTTTGGATGCCTCAGAAGGTATAAAAAAGAATAGTTATTGGAAGTTTCATAATTTATGCTGTCGAAGTCTGAAATGCCAAGTCTGCTGAGTTAAAAATGCTCGTTGACTTGAAGCTGTGACCTGCTTCAGGCCAAGATAAATGTGACATTTAGAACTTGCTATAGTTTGCAACTAATTCTAACCATTTTTAGCCAGAAAGTAGATTACATATATCTTGTTTGAGCTTAACTGATGATTCCTATTATAGAATCTGTCTCAGTTTAGGTTTTGGCTGAAGAAATTGTATGTGTGCCTGCATAAGTTTGTATGTGCAAATGTGCATATGTGTCTGGGCTTTATGTTAATGTGGCTATATGACAATTGACATGCTGCATCAGGTTTATGTCACCACTTTCTATAAATTATAATATTGTCGAATCTGATGATTGGCACTTGATATCAATGTGGGTTCAGCATTGGCTGTTGGCTTGTTTTACCTGGGGTTTCTTGGGAACTTGTCTCTGAACACAGTAGAAATGGTCCATTGTCCAGATGGCAGCCTAAGGGTTCAAAGATGTATTTGAACCATTATTTTGTTTTTCCTATGTCTAGCCACCAATTTGAAAAAATATTCAAGATTTATTTTTCTTTATTTTGTTATACTATCATAAAAACTGCATCGCCAAATAATTTTTTTGTTTCAATTCTCAGATGGCACCAAAGCAGAAAATTAGAATAAAACTCAGATCTTACTGGGTTCCCCTAATAGAAGATTCATGCAAGCAGATAATGGATGCAGCAAGGAGTACCAATGCAAAAACCATGGGTCCTGTACCTTTACCAACTAAAAAGCGAATTTACTGTGTTCTTAAATCTCCACATGTACATAAGGATGCTCGGTTCCATTTTGAGATAAGAACCCATCAGCGTCTCATTGATATTCTATATCCCACTGCCCAAACAATAGATTCTTTGATGCAACTTGATCTTCCTGCTGGTGTTGATGTGGAGGTCAAGCTCTAAGGATATATGCTTTTCCAGGTTGTTGATCATATTGAAATCTAGGTGAGCTTTCTCCAGCTGTTAATTGTCAAAAATTATGCATCATTGAAAAATATGGTATTTTTTACATCGTGAACCTTGACCTCTATGAACAACGAAAGTAAACTCCCTTTTGTTTTTTCTCTGTCGACAGCAAGGTTCTCAGACAGTTCTTGCTTGCTTTTGCACTGATATTTCTATACCATATACAATTTTTTGTTAATTCTGATATGATGCACAGGGTTGTTCCTGTAGTAAATAGTGCTGATAAGGTTATTTCGTCAGTTTGAAAAGTTTTATACAGTACTTGTATCTTATAATTAAAAAAAGAAATTAAATGGTTGTATATTCAGGCTTTCTGATTATTTTATACAAAAAAAAAAAAAAAAATTGTCAGGCCTTATAATCTTTAAGTGAGTTATGTTAGCAACCTCTAAGTACCTGGTGTTGGTATATACCTTCTAGAGTAGCATAACCTATCTCAATCATTCACGTCTAGTTTTCCACTGTTGGAATTTGTTCATTTAATATTGAAGGGAGATTATTCATGAAACATACATGACTACAAGATTATTTTGGCCTGAGTTTTTCAATCCCCTATTATCTGGACCTGTTCCTTTGTCATTTTATATGCTTTTGACAGCTTTCTAGGCTCTGTAGCAATGGGGTTGATTCCATTTTATGTTGCTTCACTCCCCATAGATACCACATTTTGCTGTAAAACATGCTCGGTGACTAAGCGAATTTGTTTTATTAGAACTCTTGAATGACTCTATTTGGTCATAACCCATATGACCGTCTTCTACAATTACGATCATCCTTATTTATTTATTTTTTGGTGTTTTACTTGCGATGGCTATCTCATCCACTTTCTGGTCATCATTGATATGTTCTTTTTCATGTTTATCTTCTTTGAAGGAGTTGAACTTTTCGTGGGAACAAGTATCTGGATGAGAAAAGGACATCATTTCAAATTAGCATCGTTAGAGTGTAATTGGTGGTACATGTATGCTGAACTGTAACCTGTTTTTGACATCAAACATTAGGCGTTTATATTTCTTCCCCTTGATGTACCCTTGTTAAAGTTGTATGATATTTGTCAAACTGCAAGCATAATGAGAAATGTAGAATATTAATTTTTTTTTTCTTTTTTTAAATTAGTTCAGGCTGACCATTCTTAGGTTTTCAATTAACACATAATATAAGTGTGTGGTTAATTAATAATAATATAAAAAGTATATAATTTAATTTCAAAATGATATTTATAATAACTATACATATGTCTTAATGTAATTAGAAAATTATATGTTTGTTATGTTATAATTGGAGTGCAATAAAGATATAAAGAAAGAATTGCATTTAAATTTTTTTTAATTTTCAAATTCCTTTAGTAGATATGCAAGCACCACTAGACAATAGAAGAATGAACATTCTCTTGGAGACAAGATTATTTGTCAAATCATGAAGTATTTAAATTCAACAGTCAATATTTTACGAAGTTTTAAACTTATGGGGAATCTGCCACGTGGGAATTTTTTTCTTTTTCTCTGGATTCTTTGAGAGATTTTTATATTGATTGGTTTGATTAAAATAAGTAAATCAAGCAAATCTTATAATGATGGGAAACAGAGGGTTTTTTATTTTGGGTTGACTATCTAGTTGGATATGTGCGTCCTAACCAGCCCAGGGATTTAGTGCATACTTGGGATGTTATTCAGATGGCAGAAAATTTATGTGGAGTCTGATATGGTCACCCTATGTGGAATTTTTTTTTCTTTTTCTCTGTATTATTTGAGAGATTTTTATATTGATTAATTTAAGGTAAAAGTTTTAGTACATTCATAATTTTGAGTGTATTGATGCGCTTAGTTATAATGTAGGTATATAATTGTAATATTATTATTGTTTAAGTTATTATTTAAAATAAAAAACTATATTAATTAATATAAGTATATTAATGTGTTCAAAATTATTAGTATATCAAACATAACACCTTAATTTAATGAAAATTTTTATTCAAGCTAATCTTAAAAGTGATTAACAAAGGTTTTCATTTTTTATCTTTAAATTTTTTAGTATCTATTTGGATATGGGCCAATTGACTCAAGTGAATACTTGGGACATTATTCAAATGGTGGAAAATGTAAAAATGCTTCTCATGGAAAAGTTATTTCCTAAAACTGTTCAAAAAGAAGAATCATTTTTCGACAAAATCTAAGAATGCTCTTTAGCGTATCAAAATATATAATTCTTATGGTTTGCTGTGTAAGAAATGAAATTTTTTTCCAAAAAAAAATAATATTTAAGTACAGCAACCAAACCTCGCATTAAACATTGTAAGTAATGCAATTTGTGCTTGTTTCTGTATCTATAAACTAGATTACTTGAGACAAGATAAATATAAATTCTCTGAATCTTTTTGAAATTGAAGGTCAATTCTGGAAAATAAAAGGATAGACATGTACTCTGTAAGATTTAATAGTTTAGTAGATCACACATTTTAAGTCTAATGTATCGCTGTCCCATTCTTCAATTATTTATTTCTTTTTCTAAAAACACTTTCAAATTAAAAAATAGTGAATTGTACAGATGGACGATCCCTCCATGTCCATGGGGAGTTAATAACTGGTACTGTAGCTCGGTATTAATAATTGATAAGTCGTTTTCTGGAGATTTATCAAATGTTTTTAATACTTTTTACCCATTTTACATTAGTTTAGGAGTTTTTTTTTTGTCTTTTGGACTTAAAGGTGTAATTAAGTGAATTTGAGAACTTTTGGAGGAGACTCATGGAGCATTTTTGTGAAAACCTATAAAGGACCTGAATTAGGAATAGATCCAAGGGAGGAGGGTGATCGACCTCTTTGAATTTTTAAAATTGTAACTTTTATGAGTAATTATATCTTATATTCTTAGTTTAATTATTTTATTTATAAGAGTTCATCCCGCTTAGATAGTAAGAATTTATCTATCTTAGTTTAAATATTTAATTAAAAGAGTTTCGCCCCATTGAAACTAAATCCTATATTTGTGCCTGACCTGAATAGAGTTCCTAGAGCTTCAAGGAAGGAGTTCAAGCTTATTGGAATGGTGAAGAATTAATGAAGGCATTGATCTCAATTCTTTCTACAGTTTAATAACCCATCCAAGATCCTTAACTTGGATGGCATCATCATTCTCTTCTCTCCTACTTAGATTTTGAATTTTCTTCTTTTAATTGTGCCTTGAAGTTGTTATTTGAATTTTAGATTGTTGAATTAGGAATTGGATTTGTTTACTGTAGTGAGAGATCTTGTGTGAATTAGATTCCTTTACAGCATTTGTGTAAGTTTAAGACTTTTGTTAAAATCTATTATATATAATTAAAATAAGCGTTTATTAATGTGGGAGCTTTGTTTGAACAACAAGAAGATTCGGTTGATTATATTGTTAGCTTTTTATGCAATGATTCTTCAAATGCCTTTAATATAATTATATTTATTGATTTTAGTGTTATATTTAACAATTTTTTCCCCTTTACCATAGATGTTATCAAGAGTTATAGTTCCACATGTCCATGAATTAATATAAAGTATAATTTTCCAAAAACAACCCTGATTATTTAGTCCATCTACTTCATAGTTTCTTTGAATTCCATTGGCTTTCGTGCATGCATGTTCAATCTTTAGTTTGAGTGCTTTAATAAAAGTTTCATAAATATATATTGTGAGTGTAAAATTGTTTTTAGTGGAGTTCACTTCAACGTTATAAAATCACTTAAATTTTTTTTATAATTGATTGGAGTATAATAATTCCCAAGTTATAAATAAAGCCATATTGTTGTAATATAAGATAAATAAATTAAATTGTTCTCTTTATATAATAAGTATACATTTATATCATGTCAGATGCAATGCAAGTGGTTAATTTATGTTTTTTTTCTTTAATGTTATTAGAATAAGTTAGAATTTCAACACTAGCATTAATTGGTCTCATTCACCTATACTCACCTACAATAATAATTAGTCTCACTACATTAATTAGCTTACATTCTTAGTGTATATTATATATATAAATATCCATATAAACAAAGTATTAAGTAGAAAGAATAACTTTTCCCTTCACTTCATAGTATCAAAGCCTTTCTTATTCCCTTTTCTTAGTTCTCTCCATTAATTTAGATTCTGTGTTGCCTGGATCACCACCCTATGTGATCAATTTTGTCTTACCGTTGGCATAGAAAGGACTGGCATGTCAAGATCAGCCGGACTCAGGAGTCCAATGGCCTGAATCCTAGCTCATAGGTCTCACGTGTCACTAATAGATTTGTATTTTGTCTCATATGCCGACACGTGGAGGTTCATGCCTACTCTATTTCCTTCCATTCTTCATTTCAGGCGATCGACTGCTCCTTTCTAGCATAGTCCAAGTGTGCTACTAGCGGTTGGTAGGGTTCGAGTGATTGTTTAGGAGTCTCTTTTCACTTCTATTTAGAGCATTTTTCATTCTGATTGTGGTGTATCAACTAAGCTATTTGTTTGCCCTCCTTTCACTATTTTTGAATAGGAAAAAAATTCAGATGTTGGTTCTATTATTGTTTACCTCAAATCATGGTATTACTTTGTTTTATAATCTCAGTTATTGTGTTCCTACATTTGGGATCCATTCTTCTTTAGAAAATTTGCGGTCTTTATTGTTCATCCTAAATCAATTTGATGGAGTTTAGTTAAAGGTTGATCAATCATTATGGTAGAAGTACAATCAACTATGACTATGATCGATATCATGCTAAATCATACCCAGTAAGCTCATAATACTAATATGACTATTTTGATTAGGGAAGTTGCTGAGTTTTGCCAATTTCAAGAAACATTAAGGAGCCCAACTCCTGTTACTACTATTGCAAGGTCATGTAAATCCACTACATGTCTCATTTCCTCATCATCCAAATGGGCCATTGATTCTAGTGCCATAGATTATATTAAAGGTAATCCTAATGTCTTTTTTATCTTTCATTCACATAAATCACATTCTCTTGTGACAATAGCTAATGGTTCCACGTATAACATTACTAGCTTTGGGACTATTAATCTCACTTCTACCATTATCCTATTATCTATCTTATACCTTCTAAAGGACATGTATCTGATGGTTTCTTCTCTTAACTATTGTATCTTATTTTTTCCTAACCATTGTCTTTTCAGGATCTTATGACGAAGTAAATTCTTAGTAAAGGACATGTATTTGATTGTCTTTATATTTTGGATAATCGAATACGTTAGTCTTTGGCTTGTGCCAATATGGCTTCTCCATTTGAAGCTCATTATCTATTAGGCCATCCTTCTTTGCCATTAGATACAATACATGTCATAAACCATTTTCTTTGTCATTAGATACGCCTCCAAATGACCTTAATCTTCCAATTGCTCTTCATAAAGGTAAATGTTCTCATACTTATCCTATTGTCAATTTTGTTTCTTATGACCATTTGTCTCTTCCATCTTGTTCTTTTGTGGCCTTTTTAAACTCTATCTCTATCCCTAAATTAAATGGGTATTTACCTTAAAAATTAATCCTAATGGTTCAGTGACCTATCTTAAGGCACAACTTGTTGCTAAAGGCTATGCTTAGACTTATGCCATAGATTATTTTGAAACCTTTTTCCCCTGTTGCTAAAATGGCCTCATATCGCTTATTTATCTCTCTAGCTGCAACTTATGCTTGGCCTTTACATGAATTGGACATTAAGAATGTGTTCTTCCATGGTGATCTTCAGGAGGAGATTTACATGGACTAACCATCTAGGTTTGTTGCTCAGGGGAAGTTTGGGAAAATTTGTCATTTGAATAAGTCCTTGCATAGTTTATAATAGAGTCTTCATGCCTAGTTTGGAAAGCTCAGTGAGGTAGTTCAACAATTTAGTTTGAAGAAGAGAAGGATTGATCACTCAGTGTTCCATATACAATCGAAAGCAGGTATTATCCTTCTTGTGGTATAAGTTGACGACATTATTATCACATGAGACAATGATAAAGGGATTTCATCCCTTAAATCATTCTTACATGCTAAGTTTCACACTAAAGACTTAGGGTAGTTAAAATATTTTCTAGGAGTGAAGGTGACAAGGAGCAAGAAAGGAATTTTTTTATCACAAAATTTATGCTACTTGAAAGGAGCCCTTGGACGAGGTCTACTATACAAGAATCATGGTCATACGAGGTCTACTATACTGATTGGGCAGGATCCAAGACAAATAAGAGATATACTACGGGCTATTATGTATTTATTAGAGAAATTTAGTGTCATGGAAGAGCAATAAGCATAATGTCGTATCTAGATCCATCCAATAATCAGAATATAAAGCTATGACACAAACTACATGTGAAATTATGTGGATACAACACCTTATGAAAGAGGTCAGATTGAAATTATCATTACCAGCAAAATTTAATGCGATAATCAGGTTGCTCTTCATAATGCATTAAACCCAGTCTTCCATGAACGAACTAAACACATAGAGGTTGATTGCTATTTTGTTCGTGAAAAAGTACAAGAAAATTTGGTATTTACGGGATATGTGAAAATAGGAGATTAGTTAGGTGATATTTTCACAAAAGCTCTAAATGGAAATCAAATTGAATATCTTTGTAAGAAGCTACACATGATTTATATCTATGCACTAGCTTGAAAGAGAATGTTGGAATAAGTCAGAATTTCAACACTAGCATTAATTGGTCTCACTTATCTACAGTTATCTACATTAATTGGTCTCATTCGCCTACAATAATAATTAATCTCACTAAATCATTAATTAGCCTACATTCTTATTGAATATTATATATATAAATACCCATGTAGACAAAGGGTTGACTAAGTGGTAAAAATAACTTGTCCCTTCACTTCAAATGTCATTATGCATGTGAAGCACATTTTTTAAATTATCTAAAGTAATATAGGAATAAAGATATCTCAGGAAGTGTGAATTTAAATAAAATTAATTTAAAGATTAATAGGAAAAAAGGAAATGAATTAAATAATTAAAAATGGAATTCTATAATGATTAGAATAAGTTAGTAACTTACTTTCTAAGAAAAAAATATTTATTGAAAATTTTTCCTTAACCATAAACTATGTGTTTTACAATGAGATCATTAATAGAATAATATGTGTTACAATTCAACGACAATTATTGATTTTAGCCTTAAGATTTAATACAAAGCTCATGATTTTAATGATAATAATATGTGAATTAAGTTCATACATTATATAATTGCAATTTAAATTTATAAGTAGTTTATAAACTTTTGGTATGTGCAATTAATACAGTTTATGCATTGAATATAATATATGAATTAAATTTAGCTTTCTTCATTTCTCTTAATTTTATTGGTGTAAAGGAAAAAGAACTCTTCCTGAACAAAATGTACACAACTTAAGTTCAAAAATATTTGCAAAGGACATCACTTCTTAAGATAGTGATAATGAAGGTGTATCCAAAGTTCGAAAGGTGACTCTTTTTAAAAAATATAAGCAACATTAATATAATATATATGTCTATGAAGCAAAATAGACTGATATAGTTATTATTATTATATGGACAACTATTCAATATTATTAGCATTACTAATGAATTTATAATTTCTAATATATCATATTTTATTATATAGTCTCTACTATCAATGTAATCATTATTTAAATAATAAATTTAATAAATTAATCTATGAATCATATAATAAAATCAATACATATCAAATTATAATAAATTATTAAATTTACTTCTCTTCGCTTTCTTCAATTAAAAATATGACACATTAAATTATAATATATTAATCAATTTAATTTTTTACTTACACTCACAGCGAGCAGACAAATCAACTAGTCATATACTAATCGTGATCGATTGCTAATACATTCATAAGACGTCTTTGAGTTAGACAATTAATTGATTGGTGGATTTAAATGTTCAACTGAATCCTGATAGTGCATCCATTCATAAAAAGTTGCCACATGTTTTGGTAGTGCAATGATCTACATTGGTTATCTTGCATTCCACGTGTTTGATAAATTGTGGCTTAGGATTAGTTAGGAGTGAAGGAGTCACTTATCTGAATGCTCTTATTAACTAACCAAACTTAATTAGGCCACTTGGTGAGAACATAGTGTTAGTTTAGGAAAATATGAAGATCATCATGTTTATAAGGAGTGCCAAAAGGTATGGAATTCGCCATTTATAATTATTCAATAACGTCAAGATTGAACTACAGATGACTAGGAGAGTAAGACCTATCTAATCAATCTATTTTATGGAGTCCAGGAGTCAACAACTTGAGTCTTCACTAACTTGGATCAACCAATTACTCTGGAGTAGCTTTTTATCTTTCCACACTTGGCCCTATTCACTATTCTTGGATCTATTTATTCTTGCCTGGCAAATTTGAATATCCAAAGGTCAATTCTCATTTTGACCATATAATCAACATTGAAAACGTAAGTTTTTCTTTCCATGTGTTTTTTTTCCTGCTCCCATTTTTGTATTTTAGTACATGTAGTTTGTTTTGTGAAAAATCAACTCCGGAATGACAGATGCCTGGAATGGATGAATAATTGTCTAAAAATTTATATTGAGAGGGATGTTTTAATAGTATTGACATTAAGATAATTATTGAAAAATTTTAAATTATAAAAGGATTAGACTTATATGTAATTTATTATATATTTGTTATGTTGTTTTTCAATTATAATATAACAAGTATTTGATTAATTAATAGTATTATATAATTTTATTTAAAAATAAAGAGTTATCAACAATAACCAAGCACATGTCATAATATAATTAGAAAATCAAAAACTTGTCCTCTTTTAATTAAATAATAGTATGACAAAAATATAAACAATTGTGTATAAGCTTTTTTCCAATATAATATCATGTGGAGAAAATCATAAGGTATAGAATTGGATTATATATATATATATATATATATATATATATTGATTGATTGGAATTATACTTTTACTTTATTTAAGATGTATACATTTAGTTTCATCTCATATTAATTTTTTTTTGAACTTATCTTATATTAATCATTAGTATAGTTACTTATTTACAATTATTTTTAAAAAACCATGTCACCACTACTTACACCGAATCTGGCTCCGACTCTGCGTATGAGTGTGAGAATGAGATAACACACTGATGCCTATGTGTAGGAGTGGTTGATGTTGCAAAAAAAAAAAAAAAAAACCATGGTATACGTCCATGGCACGCAACATTTGCATACTAATTAATTAGCTTAATTAATTAATTAATCAAATAAAATAAATCCTGATAATGAGAATTTGTATATAATAATTAATTTCTACAATTATTATTAGATATATTTTTCTTCAAAAAGAGGTCAATTGAATTTGAATCGAACTATTTGAATTGACTAATCATTTGAAATTCGGTTCAACTAATTGAATTTAAATCAGATTTATTTTATTAAAACTCAAACAATAGAATTTGTTCCATTCAAATTTTAAGTGTCTAGGAACCTTCTATATTTGGATCAGCTTCTGAGATTTGTGACACATTAATCACATCTTCAAAAGTAACAACCTCATGTGTAGAGCATAGTCTATCCTCGAGATAATAGCCGATTCCATGTATAAGTACTCTTTCCCAAGTACCTTCCCTTAAGCTTCATCATCAAGCCTTGGAGATTTAGGACTCTGTCTGTAATGAATGACTTTGATAAGTCCGACAAGGGACTTGTTGATATGTCGTAGAAAAGGTGCTGTTTGTGACTGAAATTGAAATGGACATATGGGACAAATCTGGATGCGTAGAGCAATGACTTTCCTAGGATTATGACATTATGTATATATATATATATATATATATATATATATATATATAAATAATATAAAATTAATTTTCCACTGTAATAATTTAATTTATTATAAATTAATTATAACAAAAAAATATATCATATAATTTAAATATGTATAAAGTCAATCCTTTTATAAGTATAAATTTGTACAAAATTAATTTTTTTATTTGAATTAATAAAACACATAAAATAAAATTATTGAAAGATTAATTTGTTATGATTAATTCATAAGAGATTAAATAATCACAAAATGTAAAAATAAAAGACCAATTTAATATTATATATATATATAAAAACTAGAATATGAATATGTATTGTATATAAAAAATAAGATAAAATGTATAAGAGTAAAATTAATAAATTCCCGCTATTTTAATATAAAATTATTATAATTTAATTAATATTAAATTTTATTTTAAAATAAATAAAAAAATTAATATACGCCTTAAGACATGTTTAGAGAAGGAGAACCATACATGGTGAAGAGTAGGGATGATAATTTTGCCATTCCCAGAGATTTTTTTTTTCATCCTTATTTTTAGCTGGATGTGGATCCTTGCGGGTTTTATGGAGATTTTGAATTTTTTTTAATAAAAATTAAATAATAAATAATATATATAACTTAAATTTAAAGTTCAAACTATTTGTTTATATTATCTAACAAATTCTAATTAATATTCAAATAACAAGTTTTACAATAAATTTTATAAGTTACAATAAATAACTCTTAGAAAGGTAAGTTAATTATAAAAAAAATTTAACAAAAAGATAATTAAATTTAAAATAAAATATTAAATAATTATAATTTTTGTATTTATCCTTAGTCCTAATTTACAAATAATTAATATTATTTTTATTAATATTTACTTCTTATTTTCCATTACAATGTGATCATAATTTTAAAGTATTTTGAAACTAATCTTATTATGTTATTCAAGTTTTGAAAAAGTAAAAGATTAATATATAATGAGTGAAATTATTTTTAAGTTAAATTAAATTTTTAAACTTTAATTATTATAATTATAAATAACAAGTGAAATATAAAAAAAGTAAAAAAAAAAAAAAGAGCATATATATAATATATATTTATATAAAATTAGTGGGTATAATTCGAATCCTTATCACTAAATTTTCTTCATATATAATTTTGCCCCCGTCTCTATCCCTAGGAACAAAATTTCTCGCGGTCCCTAAATAGGACGGTTCCTACCAGAATCCCAAACCTATTGCCAGCAAAAACATGGCTTACTATGTTCTTATCCCTAAAATCCCTAGATCCGCTAGGTCCCCACCCATCATGTGCTACTCCCCTCTTGTTTGCCCGTCGGAATGCAAAATTAAAAGAACCAAACATAATGTGGGAACACAAAACGGGGTAAGTGTCCAACTTACACAAGTGATAGTAATAAGACATTGACTCCTATTTGACCTCCACCACCTCATTACCCACTTGAGTCAGGTTTCCTTGAAAACTTATGAATAAGTGATATTCTTTATTTCTCCATGAAACTTTGAAAACAAAAAATTTTAAATTGTTCTAAAGATTTTGTTAATAAGTACCTTTTAAAATATCGATTGAAAATTATTTATTACACATAATTGATAAATCAATCAATCAAAGATAACTTATTGTATTCACTAATAATAACAACAATAAATATTTATTAACTAATTTTATTAGTTAAAAAATAATATATTATATATAATAAATTATCTTTAACAAATAATTTTTGGACACTGGTCAACAAAGCCTTTATCTTAAATTACATAACTTTTTAAAGTACGCAATGAATACTTTTCAATTAGACAATAACTATCATTTTACGAATTATCATTTTGGCACCTTATTTTATTTTTTAAATAATTATTCACTAATTAAAAATTATCATTTTTTGTCTTTTTTACATGAGCTCATAAAATTTAATATGAAAACTATATATGATGATGATCATAAAAATATGAGACTAAAAATAATAATTTTTAATTAAGAGAGTATCATTTTAAAAAATAAAACAAATTAAAATTAAAATAATAATTTAATAAGAAGCCTAAAATAATATATTTTTTCCTTTTTACTTATAAAACATGATAACTCAAACAGATGTTTCATAAATTTGTATTGACAATTGAAACCTATTAATTAACTGGCATCGATAATCACCCCATAAGACGCGGACACTAATTAGACATTACCGACTTACTCATGGGTCCCACCTTTTGGATCTTGTTGCCGACTTGAAGCACAAGTAAATCCCATATCTCGAACCGTAGTGTCGTACACATAAATTTAATTTTTATTTAAAAAGCTTCAACCACATATTCGTATAAAGATTCACTACAACCATTACTGTATTAGACAACAACTTTTACTTTATGTGACGTCATGGGTTACATAGTTACGTGGGGTCGTAGTCAAACGATCATTGAATCTGACCGATGGCTTTCTTCCCTTCCCTTTCTTAATATAAACGGCGCGTCATTGCAAATGTCACGCCGTTATTTTTTACTTTATTTTGTTCATATATCTCCAGATTATTCGCATCCTTACAATATGTTGACCATGCGATTTCCTGCACGCGGCATTCTTCAGACTCTCTCACCTATTTACCTAACGTTCTTCTCCCAGGTCCACCATTTCATTATTAATATTATTTTTTTCTTTTTATTTCTGTTTTTACACTTTTTTTAAAATTTCCTTCTTCATTTTACAATTTGCAATATGTGATGTAAAAATTATGAAAATATATAAAAGTTTCAGATTTATTTTTAAAAATATATTTTTTTCTTATGTAAAACAAAATTATATTACATTTGAGAAAAATAGTATTTTAGTCTTTCATTTTTTAATCTTGTCTTATTTTAATTATTTATAAATTAAAAGTTTTAAAATAATTTTCTACTTTTCAATATTTAATTCAAAATGGTCATATATTTTTTAACTTAGTCATATTAATTTAGAGAGAGACTATTTTAAGTTAATTAGATCTTGAAAAATAAAGGATTATTTCAAGACTTTTAATTTATAAAAAACTATAATGAGATTTAATTAAAAAAAAATAAAAGACATACTTTTAATTCTTAAAGAACCAAAATGAAAGTAGATTCAAAGATAAAGAATCAAAGTGATTTTTTTTCTCTATTAAATTATATTTATAAAATCTATATCATTAAAAAGTTGATTTATTATAAAAATTGATTTAATTTCTCTTTCATCTAATGACCAAATTGCAGTTTCTCATTTCTTTTTTATGCTGTCTTTTAATTATAACATAACAATTATTTGATTAATTATATTTTAATTTTAAAATACTATACCCATGTTGTGATATAATTAAAAAATTAAATATTTATTATGTTTTAATTAAATAACAGCACAATAAATATATAAACAATTACATGTAATTTTTTTCTGTATTGAAATACTACTCTACTCAATACATCGTTTTAATTAAAATACCTAAATTTAAGTTTGAAATATAATTCTATCAAAAAGATATATAATTGATAATAAATTATGTTAATTTTTAAATATGAGTAAATTTATAGGAAATTTTATTCAATATTTTTCAACAGAATAATCATAAGTAAATTATTTTTTTAGTAAAATGATCTTTATGAGAATAAATTTAACAAAATATTCAGTGATTATGTCTTTTTCAAAGAAACGAAAAAGAAGTGGTATAGCCTGTTTACTGTTCAAGATATTCCACAAGAATATTATCGTGTGTGAAGCATCACATCGAACACGTGATCCCTTCCTCACGAGTCACTTACATTGCACATGTACCGCACCACCAAATAGGAACCCGAGTTCGGATCTCCGTACTGGACGGGATTTTCCCAATTATCATTAAAATTAGATTCAATGATTTTCAATTTTTTTTATAAAATATAAATTTTAAAAAATATAAAATAATTATTTTTTATATTAAAAAATTTAATTAAAAAATAGTAAATTTTAAAATATACCAAATAAATTATAAAATATTAAAAATAATTCAGTCTTTTTATTTCTTTAATTAAATATCATTTTTTATATAAAAAAATTAAAATATTAATATATATTTATTAAAATAATTATTTTATATTTTTAAAAATATATATTTTATAAAATTTAAATCCAATGACCCTCTCACCTTACGGGCAAAAATTCCTTCCAATATTACCGGAGGATCCAAAGTCACGGAGTAAGGATCTTGCAGAAGTGTGGACTTTAACATCTTAATTTAGTAGTTTATATATTTATATATATTTTTAATTTTTTTAACAGAAAACAAATTGTATATCATAGGATCATCTAATGGTCAGTACTGTAAAATTTGTAATATTGTCGGAGATCTTAGCCAACTATCATTATGATAGATTTTAGATTTTTGAATAAAAATATTATAGTCCATTATTAATACTAATATATAATTATATTAATTAATATGATTGTATGTAATTATATTTTTATTTATGATTTTGAATTATTAAACTTTTATTCATTAATTTAAAATAAATATTACGAAAATTGAAAAAACTTCACACTTGATTATTACCTTTTGCAGTCCTTTTAAAGAAACGCACTAGGATTTGTTATGCTTAAAATGCGAATTCTTTATAGTGTTATTTTCTCTCATTAAATATAATAGTAAGTATTGATTATCAGAAGATATTTAATCGTTTATATTTAAAATTAAGTTATTAAAATTAGTTATTTTTTAAATTTAAAATGAATAAATTTTAAAAAATTAAATGCAACAATCCAAAAAAATCTATGGTCTGCATAAGCCCTCAAAGTACAGGGATCCATGTCAGTCATGCGTGGCACCTTTATGACCAACCTCTGTCGCAGGAACATGCGAAGAAACACCTACAAGCACATTAGAGAAAAAAAAAAAAAAAGATTTCTTTTTGCTTTTTTTAAATTCTCTTAAAATTCACCGGCATCCTCTTCTTCAGCAACTTGTCCCTGGAAATCTCCATTTTTCCATTAAACTTCTTTCCTTGCGGGCCTCCCTCATTTACCCCTTATATAACCGCACTTCCTCTTTCACGCCAATTTGAATTCTAATTCAATTCTCTCCTCTCTTTCTTCCCCTCCATCTCTTTTCACCTCCGTCAGGAGTCAGGACTCACTCTCTCTCTCTCTCTCTCTCTCTCTCTCTCTCCTTTTCAATGGCTACTTGTGTTGACGCCTCAAGGGCGGGCATAACCGAATCCGACCCACTGTCCCGGCATCCAAACAGGTGCCAGACCGACGATCATTCATGCAACTATGTAAAATTCTGCCGATCCACTTTCTCTGATCGTCCTCCCTCCGTCCCCATTTCCCAGAATCGCCCCGGCAATTTACACTCGCGAACGTTTCTGGAGAAAGATCACGATCTCTGGGAGAAGATGCAGGACGAAGCAAGGTTAGATGTGGAACAAGAGCCGATTCTGTCGACTTATTACCACACTTCGATTTTGTCTCACCAATCCCTAGAAATCGCGATTGCGAATCTTCTCTCCATCAAATTGAGCAGCCCCAGTCTTCCCAGCAGAACCCTATTCGATCTCTTCGTTTCCACCCTGTCTGAAAACGAAGAAATCATGGGAGCCGTGAAGGATGACCTGAGAGCCGTGAAAGAAAGGGACCCAGCTTGCATCAGCTACGTCCATTGCTTCTTAAACTTCAAAGGCTTCCAGGCATGCCAAGCTCACAGAATAGCTCACAAATTGTGGTCTCAGGGAAGAGGGGTGCTAGCGCTCTTGATTCAGAACAGGGTTTCTGAGGTTTTCGCAGTGGATATCCATCCAGGAGCGAAGATTGGAAGAGGGATATTGCTGGATCACGCAACGGGACTAGTGGTGGGAGAAACTGCAGTGATAGGGAACAATGTGTCAATTCTGCATAATGTGACATTGGGAGGAACTGGTAAAGCTTGTGGGGATAGACACCCAAAGATTGGTGATGGAGTGCTTATAGGTGCAGGGACTTGCATACTGGGGAACATAAAGATTGGTGATGGTGCTAAGGTTGGTGCTGGTTCGGTGGTTCTGAAGGATGTGCCTCCAAGGACTACTGCAGTAGGGAACCCAGCTAGATTGCTAGGAGGGAAGGATAACCCTGTTAGGCTGGACAAGATTCCTAGCTTTACTATGGACCATACTTCACATATTTCTGAGTGGTCTGACTATGTTATTTAGATGATGATGATGATAGTTGCTAGTCCTCAATCATGTGTTAGAGTTTTTGTCTATCTATTAGGGCGATTTTAATTGGGAATTCTTGTTTGTTTGATAAGTGAGAATCCATGTTCTCCTGTTAGCAAACAAAGTGCCCCTTAGAGCTTGGTGCTAAACATATAGAGCAGTAGAGTTTGATGTTTGTAATGTTGTAAGGTCAGAGTACCACCCTTTGTTATAATATATGAATTTTGCTGCTGTTACTTTCATTTCCTGTTGGTATTCCTGTGTGTGAGTGTGTCTTTGTTGAAGATTCAAGTGAATGCAGACCATGGAAGTACGTTGGAATGGAAACCTAATTATACTTTGCAGAGTGGACCAACTTCTCTGTTCTTTTACTTAAGCCGGTAATATGAGATTGTTTGTACATTTAACTTCTCAACTGAGGTATTTTAATTTATGAGGGTTGGGTTTTCTTTGTTAGTATTGTCATTTGGTATGATAGGAAACCTTCTTGGTGGGGATCCCTGAAGTCAGGGATTCCTACATTTTTTTTTGCAAGAAAAAAATACAATCATTGAATCAAGTTTTTAAATTGTTTACAATCGTGACATCAAATGTTCAAAAGTTACCGATATTAATTTTTAAATTCTGAATTCGAATCGTGAAATCTTACAATTATCTTTTAATATAAACTATTAGATAATAATGCTGATAAGTTTGCATAAGGGATTCAGATTTTTGTTAGTGTCAGTCAACTCATCTTGTGCAACCTTAAACAAGTTGATCATACTAGGGTTAGATAATTTATAAGAAAATTTTTACTATTAGATCTCTGTAATTAGGATTTGAACATGTGGTACAATGACATATCTAATACCCACTAACAAGGGAAAGAAGCATGATATTTATAATTGAGTGTCTCGTTTATAATTAAGTTTAAATTTTGGGTATCGTTAGGTAACTCTCACTTTTTTTATGGCTTAATACTCATTAACTTAATTTGGTACAAATATTTGATATAAGTACCCAGAATTTCAAAAAATTGTTGATTGTGGTAATAGGTCATTAAAAAAGAAAAAAGTTGATGAAAAAAAATCACAAACTAAATGACCAGCATATAACACTACCCTTATTTGTGTTGGGATTCTTTATATTTAAGTAAATTCTGCAATAATAACATGAGACGTTCGGTTCATGCATTAATGAGTCCTGATAATTAGATTAATGTGTTGAAGACTTAACAATTTTCATAGTTTAATTTCAAACATGAGCTGATAAATTTTTTTCAGTAATCAATATTATCTATTAGATTCTATAAAAAACTAAAAGTACTATACAAGATCAAGTTTGGATCCCCTCCAATAATACTAGAGAGAATTATTTTTATAAATAAAATGATATTAAATTTTTTTTATAAAAAATGATATCTAGTTGAAAAAAAATAAAAACACTGATATATTTTTTACATTTCACAATTTATTTTGTATATCTTAAAATATATTATTTTTTAACTAGATATTATTCTATATGAAAAATTAATCTAAAATAATAATATTTTTTTATTTATAAAATTAATTATTTTTTATTTTTTAAAATATATTTTATAAAAAATTTAGGGTTATTGGATCTATGCATTACTGGAGAAAGATTCCCTCTAGTATCCAAAAGATCAATCTTTTTATTTTTTTTTCAACTAGATATTAATTTTATAAAAAAATTTAAAAAGTTAATATGTTTTCATTTATAAAAATAATATAGTTTATTTTTTAAAATATATATTTTATAAATCCAATGACTCTATATATTACTGAAAAAAGATTCTTTCCAATATTATTAGTGAGGACCCAAACTCGTATAAGACCTCTGCTAGTGGCTTTAACCACATGCCTTTCAATTTCAATTGCTGACTTTATGTCCGTATATATTAGAGGTGGCTCTCATACTTTATTATTATAAAAAAAGGTTACGTTGCAATGTCTTGAGCTGCTAAAACTATAGCATCCATATATTACATTTTGAGACATCCTATTTCATTTTCTTCTGAAGCAAGTCACGAGAAATTTGGGAAATAGAAGAATTAGAGAGAAAATGTCTTAAAAAAATTTTAAAGAATATTTTCTTTTCAACCTAATAATAGATAGTTATGACCAACGTTCTCTCTTTTTAATTGAATGCATACTTCATTCTTATTGAATAGAATGTTTATGTAATTCCAAAAGATTTAATTTTGATTTCTCTCTCTTCAAATGTCTGACACTGAGAAGAAATATAGAGGTTTGTTCTTAATTTACCTAAATTTGTGATAATTATTTGAGGTGAATAGGAAGATTAAATGATATTGGTTGACTTTAAACTCTTTAAATTAGCAACAACATAAATAAAGTTTTTATTTGGATTTTTTTGGGTAAAATGAACTTTTGGTCTCCTAAGTTTATTTAAGATTTCACTTTCATCCTTTAATTTCATTTTGTTCTAATTTAATCATTTAACTTTATTTTAAATTTTACTCTCATCCTTTAACTCTATTTGGTTCTAGTTTGATCCCTTAATTTTACCTTAAGTTTGATATTCATCCCTTAAATTCATTTGGTTCTAATTTGGTTCCTTAACTTTATTTTAAATTTTACTTTTGCCCCCTAATTTTATTTTATTCTAATTTTGCCCTTAATTTTTAAAAACTTCTCAAATGTCTCCTTTCCTCTAATACCGTCAAATTAAAATACTTTAAATATTTAGGCTTTGTATGAAGTAAGAGTTATGACTACCAAAAAACAAATTGGGTAAGGAATATCAAAAAAAGGAAAACAAAGATTAAAATAAATTCGGCTACTAAGTACTAATCAATTTAGTTTATAGAAGAATATGACAAGAATTGAAACTCAAATCAAAATAATAATTACTACAATTAATGGAGATTTTGCATATTAAAATATAAATGTAATAATGAAAAATGAAAGGTGAAAAAAAATTTTGAGTAGTTTTTTAAAATTAAGGTCAAACTAGAATAAACTGAAATTTTAAGAAAAATTAAATTAGGGTAAAATTAAGGACTAAATTGAAACTAAATAAATTTAAGAGACAAAAATAAAACTTAAAGTAAAATTAAAATACCAAATTAGAACTAAATAAAATTAAGAAATGAAAGTAAAATCTCAAACAAAATGAAGGGACTAAAAATGTATTTTTGTAATAATTATTTTATGAAAGGTTTTATTAAGTAACTTAATGAGAAACTTGATTGACCATGTCAATTATAAATTTTAATTTTCATTCAAAGGCATATAATTCGTGTTTAGTTTAATAAAATATAAATTTCCTAATGAAAACTTTATGTTACCAAATGCCTCTTTTCTTCCATTATTAAATTTTGTTAACCCAATGGTTACGACATGTTGTAAGAAAAGAGTTTAATGTCAATCCCAAAATACAAGTAGATTTCCTATTTTAGATAGATTCATTGTTGTCACCATTATCTCTCTTGTGTTAGCCACAGTAAAGCCAAGTCAGAACTATATATGTTTAAAAAATAATTTGGAAAAAACGGTGCCTTGACTTGATTTAGGTCGAGACATCATGAATGAATAGCATAGAGATGCAATGGCTTTGGCCAAGAAAAATACTCAAAACTAAGGGTTTTAGTCAATTCAAGCATTCTTGTAAGGATAAGGCTGATGAAAGTAAATAATTGCTAGCTAATTAAGGAGCTGTTATGAAGAGCAAAGACAATATTGTTAACACCAAATTTCTTAGTCAGTAAATTCAAAGTTTTGCATCACAGTGTCTGGATGCTTTTCTAAGTTCTAACAGAGAAAGATTTTGTCTTTATTTCATCTAACAGGGAAAGTAAGCTTCTGCACACATGCGAAGATGACAAATGTGACTATGTAGAATGTTTGTTCATTTTATATTTGGCAATGACAAAGTTGTTTATATAAGGAGGACTTTTCCGTTTGCAGGTAACGTCCAATTACATGCAAATCCTAATATCATAATATGAAATGGTCATTTCTAATAAATTATATAGGTTGGAATTCTTACTTCTTCTCATAATTGTGGCATTTAAAGTTGATGTTTAAGTTGAAATTGATAAAGTCGATATATCTTACCTATCTTAATTTCATTTATACCTATCCTCAAAATCCTTAACGGAACAAAGCCAGATGCCACTCCCCCTTCTGTTTTCTGACAGAAGGAACAATCCTCCTTTGTTTCCTCTCCTCTATTTCCCATAGTTTTGGGTTCAGATCCCCGCCCATACATGCCTCCTGTGAAATGTTTCAATCATTCAATACATCGTGTGGCTATTAAGATGAAGCAACCAAATCAGAGATGCCAAAATGCACCATTGCACTTAAGTGAACGATGCGTTTTGATACTTTTTTTCTTTTTTAATGTTGCCCATGCCCACAACGACGTCATGTAGTGTGTGTGTATATATTTATCCATAGTCAAAATACACTGTTTTACTTAAGTGAAATGATGAGTTTCGACTTTTTCTCTTGAAAATCTTATGACCGTTTAGATGACGTCATGTGGTGTAATTTCTTTTTTTTTTTTTTTATATAAAAAAGATCAGATGTCATTTTGAAGGCATAAGATGTTGTCTTCTTCTTCCATCACTGCAGCACGTCATTTGGTGCCAACTAAGTGAAAATGGCAAGCCTTTTGCTACAGGAAATGGAGAAATATTGCACTGTTGATTGTGGACCACTTTGTTGCAAAAAAGAGATGACGATTAAGGCACTTCATGGTGGGTGTTTGAGTGCTTTGTTTTTTGTGCAAAACTACCCACATTACAACTTTGAATTTATGAAACAGAGGTTCGGTTTCAATATGCTTTGACACCAGTAAGCAATGCAAGTTCGTTCCGTTTTGAAAGTTGTCTATCATATATGAGGTTGATGGTTTTGGAGGATGTGTGTGTGTGTGTGTGTGTATATATATATATAGAACAATGGTTTTTTGGTATTGTATATATGCAGAATCCATTTTTGGTACTGTGAGCTATATGGAACAGTGATTTTTTGGAAGGAAGAAAAAAAAAAGAGTTCACCTGAGATATGTGTGACTTGAAAACAAAGAAGAAGAAAAAAGAAAACACATGAGATATGTGTGTGTTTGAATATAAAGAAAAGGGAAAAAGGAAGACACATTGTTGTAAAATTTTTTATGAAAATAAATTGATTTTGAGACCAACCTAGTTTATGAATGTGGAATCTTTATTTTAAATTTGTCTCCTAAATATCGGAGTTAGGACGTTGAGATTTGATAGGTGAAGATTTCATATATATATATATATATATATTATTTATTGTTGTTTTGGGTAAGACTCATATATTGCTTTCTTCGATGACGCTATATTTTGTATTCTCAATCATATGGATATGTTCAATTTTATGATATCTTGAATAATCATGACAAAAACAACTTTCCTTCCTATTTTCTAACCCCAGAAACTTAGTAACCTAGGTGGAAAATATTTGTTCTTGTTCATTTTCTTGTTATACATGTAAGATAAAATAGGTAGATAACCAATAATAATGTAAAAAGTATATAATTTTAATTGGATTCTTTTCATATTTGGATATACTGTAGAAAGAAAGACTTAGCATGTGTGCAACATGCACACACACATACAACACATATATATAGGACATCTGCATAAGGTCAAGGGACTTGAAAAGTGATGGTGAACCAAGCAATGTAAGTATATAATTATGAATGAAATTATTGACTTACATAGTAGGATATTTTAAATATATTTTGATCGATGAATTTTAAAGAATTAGGTATCTATATTATTAATTTGACCAACGAGGACGACTTTGAAGTTGAATGCAAGTCTATAGTTGGTATGAAATTTGACAATGCAGATACGACTTGGCAATTTTGGAGTAATTATGGTTTGTGGGTGGGATTTAGAGTACAAAAGTAATACTTTAACAAGAATAGAAAGATGTTGTGACATCATATAGGTTTGTTTGTTGTAAGGTGGGTCTTTGGAAGCCAAATAAAAGAGACATTCCAGTTACAAATCATTGGTTAAAACTAGAGTAGATTGTAAAGTGAAAGTGACCCTTGTATTAAGGAAGAGAAATTTGATAGTTAATGAGTTTATGGACAGCCTAAATCACCCTTTTCAACTGTCAGAAACTACACATATGTTGGCTTCCCATCATAATATACTTGAAGTTCAAGCCTATAAGATTGAATTGGCTGAGAACTCAAGATTGCCATAAAAAGCTACATTTCAGTTTATGAGCACCCATGTTGGAGGTAGAATTAACCTTGGCTTTACTTGATTAGATGTTAAGAACTATCTGCAGTCCAAAAGACAATATAGTATAGTTTACGAAAAAGTGGGTTATTTATTACAATATTTTCAGCGACAATTATTAGATAATCCTTTGTTTTTCCATTCCTATCAAATGGATGTGGAAGAGCATATAACAAATGTTTTTTTGGCAGATGCATATATGGTCATGGACTGTGGATATTTTGGTGATGTGGTCTCGCTTGATACAGCTTATTGTACGAATCAAATACTGTATTCCATTCATTCTTGTACATTCAAGGTATGCCCTAAAATCACCTTTCTTCTATGTTATTCTTGATTTTGGAATGTAAAAATGAACGAATGCATTGTCAGTTCCAATATATTCATTTCATTTCTCATATTCCATCCCATTTTTTATCATTGAAATGACTATTCTTATATTGAGATACTTCTCTATGATAACTTTTCCCACTAGTATCTTCTTCCCTTATTCCCTTTCAAGATTTTCACTCAAGTTCATAGTTACTTGATCTTCCTCTTCTTTTTTTCTTTTGTTTTTTCTGTCATCTTCCATATTGATCTCCATTGTTAACTTCCTCTGCTTCACAGAGGTAAACACTTACTCTTGCAAAACCTACTCAAGGTCAATATTCGAGAGAAGAAAGCTACCCAATCAATTGTCGTTGAAATAACTTTTTGGTGTAGTATAAATTTGCATATGACTGAGGTTGAAAACAAGGGAAATAATTAATGAAAAAGAAAATATTACTCTTTATGATATGATGAAGAGTCAATACAGTCGAAGGCTAAGGAGGAGGAGTAAGTAATTGACCAATCCAGCTTATTCCAATCATACTGGGCTAAATAAGGCCCAATCAAAATAAAAAAAATTTTACAAAATCACCAAGCTGGGCAAGTTACGTGTTCAACCTCTACTTGGTCCAATTATATTTTTATTTTTATAATTATTTTTTAATAAATTAATTTAATTCATTTTTATTTATAATAAATTTAAATATATTAATTCATTTCAAATATTGACTATTTTTATTCCAAATCTTAACTTTTTGTCAATCTATTTTTGTCCTTCAAATATTTTTTTTTACTTTTGTTTAAAAAACTATTTTTTATTAATTAAAAATAATTTTTTTCAAATAAAAATAATTAAAAAATAATTATGAACCTAGCTTAACCTGTTCAAACCTAACTTGGCAATTTATCGAGTTGGGCCAAATTCTGAGAATTTTTTTTTGCCCCAGTTGTTTTTAACCAGACGAGATTCTAGATCATGTTCAATCCAACATGATCCTATCTTCGAATACCCACACAAGTTATTGAAGTTGAAAAATGGGAAAGAATGAGTGAAGAAAAGTTGTAATTGAGACACGCTGTCAATAAATTGATGAATAGAGATGAGACAGAGGAGCTCGAAGATTTGTCATTTACTCCTACTGTGAAAACCTCAAACAATGGGCAAGAGTTTTTCTTGAAGACGACGTAATACTAATTCTTGAAGATTTATCAGGCTAGTGAACAAAAAGCTGATAACAAAGTGAGTGAAGCAACCGAGGAGGAAAACAAAGAATGGGCTTATGTTGAAGGAATGACAGAAGAGTTTTGTAAGGGCCCTAAATTTTAGTTAGAAATTAATGTATACAAATAAAAAAAAGGAAAAGATACCAAATATTCTTTAGTCATATAAAAAGATAAATATATTTGTTAAGAATGAGTAATAAAAAGGTTAAACAGAATCAAAATGGTAAAAGTAAAGATGAAAAAATCTCAAGAGATGAGAAGAACTAGAACAATTAATTATATTTGAGGAACATAAGTTGAACATATTTATAATAGAGGACCTTAAATTTTAAACTATTCCAAAGGACGTGAAGACCAAATCTAATTTACTCTGAAGGACCCTCAGCCTAATATTTAAACAAGTAATGAAGGTGTCTCAAGCCATGGTCTTTTAAAAAAAGAAAAAAATTTTTTGGAATCCTTTAAAGTAATTTCAAAATTTAAAATATGTTATTATAAATATATTAAAGTTATTATTTATAAATGTAATTTTTTGGAGTAGTTCCTCCTCTAACTCAAGTGACTTTTTTTTTTTGTCCTTATTGTTTTGGGTTGGCTCTTGGTCATATTGGTTAAATGAAATACAACAAATCATACTTCAAAAGAGATGAGAAATGTGGGAACCCAACTTCCGTTTAGGAAAGGATTTTATGGCTTGTTCAAAGTTTAGACTAATTTTTTCTATATTTTCGGCCAACCTATATGAGTTTTGGACATATTGAACTTATCTGTATCTCTTCATGCTGCAAAGCCAACACATCAGACTGCTCTTATCTCTTCCTTATCATACTTGGCCAATACATGACAAATGGTGGAAGTGGGGGTATTCTTATCTAAGGTGATTTTTGAACTCACTAGTGGTTTTGGAAATTAATTTAAACAATAAATTAGGTTAAGCCTAGTGCCAAGAATAGTAATTAATGAAATGATGGAGTGATTTAGCAAAGTAGACTAGATAAGAAATTTAGATGTAGCCATTTGGGAGATAAAATGAGTATTTTTCCTTTGTTCATTTGGATTGGTTATGTGTCAGAGAGGCATATGAATAGTTGTTACAATTGTGTTTTAGGAATTTCATTGGATACCCACTTGCTTCAAATCTCAATTTTAGCCCTCTAAGGTAAATTCCCACTTATTAGACAGTTGATGAAATTGAAAATAACATAGGCTAGAGTCCCTAACTCGTTAATTTAGACAAATTTGTAAAAGAGAGATAAACTTGTTATGTAGATTTATAATATATACTTGTAAGAGCTTATATAAGTAAATAAATAGTTATCAAAATATATAACTTTATAGTTAAAATACATATAAATTAAAAAAATTGTAATTCAAATTATATTTAATCAAACAAAAGTTATTCATATTTTATAATTTGTAGTACCTAACATAAATATTTTAACATAGTCATACATAAATAATTATTCAATATAACTAATTAAATAATGTTTATTTTATTTTTATTTTAGTATGTAAATATTAAATGTAATTTTATTATTTTTTATGTATATTTAAACTTGTAATAAAGTAATTTGTAATGACTTAATGAAAAATAAGTTTGTCTAAATCTTATTTAATCTTGAATTTGAATTATTATGTTGTTGATTATACAAGCTAATTGACACGTTAAAATTGTAAATTTATTAAACTTAGTAAGTTAACTTACGAGTTTATTTAAATTTGTGCTAAATTCAAATTTACACTGAGTTGACTTGTTTTTTTTATATACAATCATAAATTCTTAAATTTGGATAATAAATTCACAAGTTTAATAACTTGGCTTGGGTTACTATTAGGAGAAGGAACTAATATTTATAGAGGATAAATTAAGTTAGGAAGGTAAATAAATTTGTTAGAAAAGTATGGATATATATAGTTATATTGAAACTTCAAGCATCACATTCGATAACTTATCATAGGGTTGAGTGCAATGCAAATGGAAAGAAATGAAAGGAATAATTTTAAAAATCAATTTATTTAGGATTGGCCACCAAAACATTTTCATACGAAATTTTGAAAAATTATTTTTAAATGAAAAGAAATATTGGAAGGTTTGCAAATATAGAGATGAGTTTGGAAATCTATTTAAGTGAGGGAAAAGTATTAGGTACCTTGTAAATTTCATCCTAGGGATAGTGATCTAAAACCAGTAATGAGAAATTAACAGAAGTAGGCCTTATATTTATTTTGATTATCCATATGAAAACACGTGCAAAAAGAAAAGAAAACAAAATAAAAGATTAAATTAATTAACAAATATTTATAAGAAAATAAATTTGGGTTAGGATGAGAACTTATGTCTACATATCCAATAATATGGATAAAAATCCATTTAGTTTGATTGAGTAAAAGCCATTGGCGGTCGGGTTGGTATTTTTAATTTTTGTGGAAAGAGATACAAATGAAACTAATTCAAGTTTTATTAAAAAAAATAAGCATGGTATTTAGTTTGAGTGTTTTAACTTTTGAAATAAAAAAAAATCCCGCTTTCTTATAGTCTCTCAAGTTTTCCTTTTATATTTTTTGGGATTTTGAAGATAAACTAGTTCTTTTTTTTTTTTTAAATACTTTTAATGAAAGTGTCAATAGACTTTTGATAATTAAACAAAAAATTAGTTTTTTCTTTTCAAATCATAATTGGACGTAAAAGTTTGAGAGTAAGGTCCCACATGCACCCCACTAATTGATACCAGACAAAAACAAAGAAAACTTTGTTCTTTTGTTGAGTAAAAAGAATATTTTCCCATAAACATTCAAGAACAGCGATATTTGGATTTTCTGGGCTTTTAATTTGGTCGTGCATTAATTTTATTCTTATTTGAATGCTTATATATTTGAAAAAGACATCAAGTAGCTGAATTAATATTAAGACGGCAACACTCCCATCCACACTGAAGTAAATCACAAGTCAAGCACTTGACCTTGTCAAAGAAATAGAAAAAGCCAGAAGCAGACGAAGAACTAGAAAACGCCAAAAGCTCTCGGTCACTACATAGATCAATCTGAATGATATTCTGCATAATATAACTAACAAGGATGATAGCTAGTGGGAACCAAACACAACCCATTTTGTCTTCTCACAGTGATCCCAAACGACTCAGTCATGTCAAGTTCTTCATGCCTCAATCCACTGGGAAGCCTCCAGTCAAAATGATAAAGCAAATTGGCAAGAGGAAGCTTAATGTTAGCTATGGCGAACGTGATTCCAGGGCACATTCTCCTTCCACCACCAAATGGGATAAACGCAAAGTCTGTGCCTCTGTAATCAATGTGGCTATCCAGAAACCTCTCTGGTTTAAAACTCTGAGCTTCACTCCAATATCTAGGGTTTCTTCCAATAGCCCAAGCGTTTATGATGATCTTGCTCTTCGCTGGTATCTCGTACCCATTGATCTCACACCTTTCCTTGCTTGCTTTTGGAACCAACAATGGTAGTGATGGGTGAAACCTTAGGGTTTCTTTGATGACAGACTCTAAGTATATCAGGTGGTGCATGTCAGCTTCATTTACGTATCCTTTGCTATCAAAAACCCTTCTTACCTCAGCTTGAGCTAATTTCATCACATTAGGGTTTTTTATCAGTTCTGACATAGCCCATTCCACGGCCACCGAAGATGTTTCGGTCCCGCCGGCGATGATGTCCTGTAATTGAATCACTGAAATGTGAATATCACTGAAATTTGTATGGTTATGTGTATGTATATGTCTGCGTACTTAGTAGTTATTTTATATGTTTTAACAACGCAAGCATGAAATTTTAAAACAGTAGATAATATTATCATTAAAAGTTTGTTTAATTTATATTTTGAATATTTTAATGGTTTTTGAGACTATTATGTATATGGTTAGAAATAAGCAAATTATTTAAGTTTTTAAATCTTATATATTTTAAACAAAGCAATAACTTTATCAAACTAGAAAATCATTTCAAGCATAGGGAAAGTTAATTTCGATTATCTACTGTTTTAAGAATTACATTATTATTTTTAGTATAATATAAAAACCAAAAAATATCATTTATTGACTAAATTGCAAAGGAACAATTATCACACGGTTTACTTTTTGGTTGCCTAAACTCACATGTGGCTCACTATTAATCACAAAGGACAAACTAATTTTAGGGTCAAACTAATAATTAAAGTATAATTTGGCTATAATAGAGAAAATTATAATTTTGGTCTTAAAATTAATTTAATCCTCCAAAAATGAAAAGTATCGTAATGATCTTCCATAAATAAAACTCTTTGAAAAACAATAGAGGACCATTTTAATAATTTTTGTTTTAAAAAAAACTTATCTTAAGGTTAAAAATGAATAATTAAAATTGTATTTGTGCCGAATTGTATAATGGTATATACTTAGTACTTACCAGGATAACAGCTTTAATATTTTCGTCAGTCAAGACAAATTCCAACTCATTTTGCTGCTGACACCCTAGAAGCACATCAACCAGATCTTTCACTCCTTCACCATTATTGTCGCTACCTACTCTATTTTTATGATCATTGACAATGTCTGTGAGTATTTCATCAATTTCTCTATGAAGCTTCTCAAGTTTAGCCTTCATTCCACCGATCCTTTGAAGCACTTTAATGGAAGGAAAGAGATCAGCGACATGAAATCCTCCAGCAAGCTTCACTAGTTCCTTAAGCATTGTTATGAACTCTTCCAGGTGTCTGAATTTTCTGCCTAAAGCAGCCCTTGACGTTATCTCATACGTAAGAGAGTCCATCTTCTCACTGAGATTGATAATGGATCCTTCGCTTGAAGATATTGCTTTAGTGAGTGCTGACACCTAGGTTGGAACCAATCAAGGACAAATGGAAAAAAAATGATTAATCAATGTCTCATTTGGATATATCATGTTGTTTTCTTAAATGCATTTGTTTAGTATACTAAGCCAATGCTTTTGTTGTAATACAAAAAAATCAATTATGTATTTGAGACTCTATCAACATCTCAGAAACTATAACATCTCAATGTCATAAAAAAGCCTTAAGAAATCAATTCAAATTCTAATTAAAAAAGATTAAAAGACTAAATTTGGTCCTTTACTCGTAAGATTAATCTCAACATGCATATTTGATTTTTAGTATTTTCCTCATTTATCAATTTATTTTTAATTTAGTGACTCACTAATAAAAATATTAATATGTTTAGTCTAAATTTAATTAAAATTAAGGACTAAATGTGTTAACTTTCTTATTATTGAGGTACCACATTGAGAATTAAATTCAGTGAGGGACCAAATTGGGACTTGAAATCAATAAAAGGATAAAATTGATAATCAACTAATAAGTAGGAAATGAAAATGATATTTTACTCAATAAAAAATAAAGAGAAAACATACAATTTTTGTTATCCACTTTTGTACTTAATTTTGTTTTGGTCATTCACAAGTTAAATATTTAAAATAGTTCTCTATTTTTTAATTTAATCTCATTCTAATCCTTCACTTTTTAAGGTATGAGTGTATGACCCAAAATAGTCTCTTTTTAATTTTAATCCTGAAGAACTATTTTGAGACCCATATTAAAAACTAAAAGGCCATTTTAAGGTTTTTATAGAAAATTAAAACAAAACTAAGTGTAAAAGTAAACAACTAAAATAATAAATAAAAGAGCAACTGCATCATACCTCTTCTTCTCTCAGGGACCTGAACGACTGCACACGCTTTGCAGTTAGCAACTCGACGGTGCATATCTTGCGCAGTTGCCTCCAGTAGGCTCCATAGGGAGAGAAGGCGATGTTGGTGGAGTTGTAAGAGATGATTCTGGAGGTGAGAAGATAGGGCCTATCGCAGAAGACGAGGTCATGCGTTTTCATGATCTCTCTGGCAATTTCTGCAGAAGAAACTACGAAGTTCGATACTTCTCCGAGCTTCAGGTGCATTAAGGGTCCATATTTGGCGGCCAGATTTCTCAGGGAGTGATGGGGCATTGAGCCTATGAACTGGTGTATGTTTCCTATCAGTGGTAGCTTCCATGGCCCTGGAGGGAGATTGATGGTGGCGGAGTTTCTTGGAGATTTTGATCTATTCTTCACTGTCATGAACGACAGGAAGAGAAGAAAGAGGAAGAAGGTAAAACTGGAGACGATGGAGGAAGAGTTCTGAAGCTCCATGATGGTAGAGAGGCTCTTGAGGATGATGTTATATATATAATTGAGGAAACAGCTTCGCTCAGGATTTCATTTGTACCATTGTGGTTTAACAGCTCTATATTTTAATAAATATTTAAAATATTAGTTTAATATTAATAAGTATTAATGGATATCAAAAATTATCTTAATACACAAAGATATAATATTCTAGATCATACTTATACATGATAGTATTTGGTTGAAGAGAAAACAAAAGGAATTGAAACAGCTCTTAACAGCTTCTTGTCTAATTTATACACCTTACAGTCTTTTTTTTTTTTAGTAGGATGTCTTTTTGTATATAAAAAAATTCAGCTTCATATAATTAAATTAGAAAGGATTGACATTGTACTTTAATTTCAATTTTTGATGATTTGTAATTAGTTATCTAAATCTTTAAAATCGAAAAAAAAAAATCTGAACTTTCACATTCTCAAAGATAAGTTCTTAAGTTGTTTATTTATTTTACTCTTAATACTAATTTTTATTGACTTCCAAACTCGATTGAAACTCACATGGCGATGTCTCATTATATATATTGAATATTAAAACTTGTCTGAAACTCAAAAAATTGTAAAAGAATTGAAAATGATATGTGAAATAAATAATTAAAAATAAAATAAATAAAATCACCTGTTTTAAAAGTGGATATTTTTTATTTCAAAATTTAAAAAATTCAAAAGAACTTTAACATTTTTCAACACATGTGCAGTGCCGCGCAGGCAAGTGGTGCAAGCCCATCAGAGAGAGCTTGCAGTGTAATATACTCACTTGACTGGACAGCAGAAAAATGGCCCTTTTCTGTACAGAAATAATATTTTATAGTCATATAATTGCGTTTGGCTTGACCCTAATCCAGCTATTTAAATATATATGCTTTCTGTAGGTATTCAATTTCTACGGTTATCCATCATCTATATGTGCATTTAATACTCGTGTGGGCATTAATTAGGAAAATTAATATTTTTAGTAAGTTCGAATATTCTCATTTAGACTTTAAGTTCAATTCAATTATGATTCCGTGCGGTAGGCAAATAAAGCTATCAAAATAGGTTAGCTATCGTAGATCGTAGGTTAAGTGCATTGAATCCATATTTTGCAAAATACATTTATTGTGATAATAACTCCTTGGAAAATTAAACAATTGAATTTATGTTATAAATTATATAGTTATGTAGATATTTATAAATCATAAAAATTGATTATTTATGTTCATATAACCTATAACCCCTAAATTATTATTGGATTATAAATTAATTTATATTTATGTATATTAAATTTTCTTTTTATGATGAAAGGATTATAAATAATACTATATACCAAAGATGAATGATGAAAGCGAATGAAAATTCTCTTTTTATTTTTTACTTAAAATTTTTTTTATTCTTCCTCATATTTTTTTATTTGTTTCATAATACATTATCAACATGATTTTATTTCAAATTTTCTGTTAAAATCAAATTTGTTTATCATTTGATTTGAGTTTAATCTCTCTCTATACTCCCAATATTTTTTAAAGATATTATATTATTGAAATAATTTTATAACAATTGAATTCAAATTAATATTTAATTTTATTAATATTATGTATTACATATGCTTGGCAAAGAATTTTTTTTTAATGATCAATTTCCTAACTACATAGTCATGCTTTCATTTGAGAATATTCATTGACAAATTATTATAAATTATTGGGATAATTAATACTTTGGTCCTTATAGTTTATCTCAAATTTAATTTGATCCTTATTGTTTAATTTTTTTTAAATCAGTCCCTCCTTTTCTGAATGTCCAGAAATCAGTCCCTGCCGTTTGTTTGCCCAGTAACACCATTTGTAGTCATCCAAAGTGGCTATAATGGAAGTTGAGGTGCTTGCTACGTGGATGCCACATCGACTTTAAAGAAAAGGAGTTGAGAAGGACTGCATCATGCCTCTCGCATAGAAATAGTGAAGCTCGGAGACAAGAGACTGTTCATCACCTATTCAACTTTAGCATGCTCAACCATAGGAAGAAAGAGGCTACAGGGAACAAGAACAAAATTCCAAACTAGATAGAGGTAGAAAGAAGAGCAAAAGGGAGAGAAGAAGGCAGATGATATGAGAGAGAGAATGGGATGGAGTTGAGAACATAGACTAAAAGAGAAGCGGCTAACAACAGAAGTGATGCTAGAGAGTGAACAAAAGAGAGTAGGGGAAGAAGAGAGAAGCGAAGGCATAAAACAAGGAATGAGTTGTGCTCTTTTTTTATTATGTAAAACTTAGCACAGGGTGATAGAGGGCTGAGAGGGAGGACAGGACTGACTAGAGATTAAGAGATTAGAGTTGGGAAAAGAAAAAGAAAGCGAAGGAGGAAGAAGGGGGAAGAAGGACAGAGATATTCTTCTTGGAGTTGGATGGATTATCTTCGTCCTTCAAATGGAGATTTCAACGAAAGCAATGTGAATGTAGATGAGATAAAAGGCAGATTCAGAGAGTAAGAATACATAAGAATAGTAGACAATAGGAACAGAGATGAAGAGAGAGAGAGACCAAAAGTAAGGGTGAAAGGCTAGAGAGAACGAGAGCTTAAACAAAGACAAAGAGGAAAAGGAGCTGGAGATGAAGAAGGAACCAACTAAGTGCAGGAGGACCCCTTTTCGGACAAGAATCACCAGAGCAGGAGTAGAGAGCACTTCGAATATATTAGAGCCCTATTTTTCAACTCCCATTAGCCATGTTGGACAACTACAAACGGTGTCACCATGGAAACGAATGGCAGGGACTGATCTTTAGATATCAAAAATAGAAGGGACTGATTTAAAAAAAATTTAAACTATAAGAACTAAATTAAAAAATAAAGTGAACTATAAGGACTGAAGCATTATTTTTTTTCTAAATTATTTTGGTAGACGTCAATCTAAAAGAGTTTATTCTCATCACAATAAGGTAAGAATTTTTTTGTTTTCTTGTTTTATATTATTTATAGATTCAAGATTTATCAATATCTATAATATAATTATTAATTTAATATTAGAAAATGCCTTGAAAATGAAAAGACTACACATAATTGGATGATTAGAAGTTATACTATTGTTGGTTATTTTATAATCAAGAACTTCATATTTTCATATAGATATTGCTCAAAAATAATTGCATATCATATTTTGATGAATTAAGAAAAAACTGTGTGACTATAAAAAAAAAAAAAAAAATCGGCATTAACTACAGTTTGTTTACCTCAATTTACCAAACTGAAGGTGATCCTTGGATTGCTTGCAGTTTTCAACTAAACGGTAATTACTTCACCGCAGCTACACAACCATGGTGTGGTAACCACAAGCTGCAAGGGAAGTCCAGCAATTCTTGTGGTTAATTACAAACCGTAGGTAATTCCCCTATGGTTTGTTCTAATCACCGGGTATTCTCTGTGGTTGATTTATAAACCGCAGGGAATCCCTTTTTAAATTTAGCTAATTCAACACCCTCACATTTACAGCTACATAGAGAATTTAGGAGAGGAAGCGTGGGATATCTACAGGGGAGAGGGAGATATGTTGCGCTTGTCGATGTTGTTGGTCGTTCATCTGGCGAGCTGTATTCGCAGTTGTCGGTTCGGCCAACCCCTGCCACCTAATCATTGTTCAGTGTTCCGGCTTTGCCACTGTCCACAGTATGAGGTTCGGTTTTTTTTCGTTGTTCTTGGTTTTTTCTCTTTTTAATTTTTTAATTCTTAATTTCATTCTTGTTACTTCATGTATAGCTTTATCTCTAGTAGAGATAAGTAGAATATTTTTTTTGTAATATTTGATTAATGGTTAAAAAAATTATATATTTTTCATTCATATCATTGAATATTGTCATACTATTGATTGTTCACTGCTGGAGTAGTTTAAAACCATGTGGAAATTATAGTATTATGTAATTAAAAAATATGAAAAATTCAGTAAAAACTATATATATGGTTATATTTGAATCATTTATTAGAATTATATTTGTGCATTTGCGCAACTTGTAGAACACTTATATTATAATGTCACATTGATGAATTATTTAATAGAGTTATATTTGTTCATTTCTACAATTGGTATAGTAATTATATTGTAATGTCATGGGTGGTAAATCATTTATTAGGATTATTTTTGTTCATTTGTGAAGATCCTTTAGAAATTACATCCTTGCAATTATAAAATTTAGTTCATGATATGATCTTCAATATTTCTGAATTTTTATGCTTTATGTTATTATTGTAATAAAGTTATGGTAAGATGATGTTTAATATTACTTGTTTCTTCTTTATGTCTAAATCTTCTCTGAACGCACAAAATGTTATTAGTAGATTTGAAGTGAAACATATTCTATTTTAAAACATAGACAAGACTGAAATTGAAAAGCCCTAGATATAGAAGGATTGAGTAGATTTATAGGCTGGGTATTTTTTTTGGCCAATTGAAGAGAAAAGTTTATGAGATTGATTTTCAAGAGAATCAACTCGATCGATTTTAGTCCACTTTAGATTCTACCAACTGAACCTATTTTGAATATAGCTTACCTATAAATACGGATATATATAAACCACAATTGGCTTGCTAAATAGAGAGCAAGTAGTTCACAACTTATCCTTAACCTTTTTTTTTTTTTTTTGGCTCAATATCCTTAAGTGACGATTATAAAAACATCATTGACTAGTGATTATGCTTAATGAATGAGGAGAGTTTTGGCATTTCCTCTCCATGTGTGGAGCCAAAATGGCTGGGCCATCTCAAATTCTTAAAAGAAAAAAAAATTATTTTAATTTTTGATTTATCTTTTATTTATATGATTTTTGTACTTATATGTTTTTTTAAATAGTCTCATGGACTAGAATTTTTATTTTTATTTTTTTTTGTAAATTAATAAGACTTAATTCGAGAAATTATATCAAATAATGATTAAAAAATAAAAGATTAAAAGTGATCATTTTTAATGAACAAGGAGGTGACTTTTTTTTTAATTCTTAATTCTTAATTATTGAAAGTCCTTAATCATAATGAAAAAGCAACTCGGGAGACGTCTCTTAATGAAATTTGACTTTACATAAGCCTCCCATGTGAACCTGCAGTCTTGATTTACAGCTGACACATCACTTTCACTAACACGACTAGTAAATCAATTTGAAATATTTAAAAATTCTTAAAAGTAATTAGAGAGTATTTCCTATTTTATAAAATTATCGTATGATGAGTTTACGCGCACCTAACAAGTTGTTTTAACTCCATTTACAGGAAAATATAAAATTAATATTATACCTCTATAGTATTAAAAAATTAAGTATATATATTACTATTATTCATATTTTAATAAATAAATAGATAGTTCTTGTAGTAATACCATTTGCTGAACCTTAATTTAAAACTATATGACATAAATTTGATCTAAAATTCCATTAAATTATCAAACAATATATAAATATCAACAATACCAATTGTTGAAAGTGAAAATGAACTCAAGGAAAAGATACATATAAATTATGATATCATACTGACGAAGCCTTACAACATGTTCATGACTTTCCTACTTTCTTAATTAACTTGGGGAGCTACAATTAATGGGGTGGATTAACAGTAGTAATAATTTATATTTCTTTGCCAGAAATGAAAGATCTTTTCCAATTTGGACGATATCAATTAAAGAAAACAAAAGTAAATAAACCTACTGCTATTGTCAAGTCTGAATTTGCTACTGCTAGTAGTCGTGCATGAATGATGTCTAATGAATTTGAAGAATCGAATTGCAAGATAACATTTATTAGAGACGTGGTCTACTTGTAAAAATTAACAAAGAACAGGTGGCCCTAATAGCATGATGAGATGCGTTGAAAAGGCCCTTGAGATTAGATGGATAAAAATGCAATTAAGTAGAATTTGATGCTGCACCTAAGTTTGACGCTAGTGTTATCCTATGTTATCATGATATATTTATTTATTATCAAGGTTGTAAAAAACAGATTTATGAAAGTAAAAATTTGACGAAGATCTTCATATGTTAGATTATCATTATCTCCATTATCTTCAGATCGTTGATGATCACATTTATCATCTCCACCTAACTGACCTCCATCATTATATTCTTGCTCACTCCCAATGTCATCTCCAAAGCGTTATTGTTGGAAGCTTTACCACTCAAATTACACTATCACAAAATAATTTATTACTTGCATTTTTTTTTATTGCGGTTTAAGAAATCACAAGTAAACCAATTATTAGTTGCAGTTTGTTTTCACAACCACAGGTATTTCTTGCGGTTTCTCATAACTGCAGGTAAATACTTGCAGTTTGGCTAACCGTAAGTATTTTTACGTGTGTTCAGGGTTTAGGTTAAATCGCAGGAAATAACTATGGTTTTTACTAAAACGTTAGGTATTTCCTATGGTTTCTAAAGAACCGCAAGTATAAGAACCACAGGTAATGCCTTACATGTTGCCCTAGTGTGTCTTATAATTTCACTTCCAGCCGCACAAAGAGCCCCCATTCCTCTTCCATCCTTCTTTTCTTCACTAGTTTCACAATCCAAAGGCTACCACTTCCATCCACCATGTCGTTGTCCTTCTGCAAGCTCCTTTGTCCGTCGTTAGCGAGTACCAGACGTCAACCAACTCGTCGGTCGCTGATCCATCACAAGCATGGAGCTAAGTTCTTTTTTTCCTTTTTGCATTTTCTTCTTCTCCGTTTGTCTTATTTTTTTCTTCCATCCTTATTTTTTGTTAGCCCACTTGAGGTCCCTTACTCCCAAGTCGCCATTGTAGCTTAGAGGTTCTAGATGTTGCTATCGCTGCTACTGCATTGAAGGTATTTTTTTCTGCCTTTTAATTTATTTTTAGTGTATGAATTTATTGTTTTGTCTAGACTATACATTTACACATTGTAATGGAATTAGTATGTGAATTTATCTCTTTTTATCCAAATTTGACTATTTATGAATAATTTTTTTTATCGATACTTGTGTATTGATAACTTGTTTTAATGAATATGTATGAATTGCATTGATAGATTATTTATCTACTTCTTAATTGGTGTATTGACAAACTTTGATAGCATCAATATCCTTGTTTGCTTGCTTTTTGATGTTTCATTCTTATAATATAAAATATTGTTTTATTTATTTTTGTGTTTGTGTTGATAATTTGTTGTTTTAATGAATATAAATTTGTTGCATTGATTGATAGTTTATTTACTCTTTGATTAGTGAGTTAACAAACTTTGCTAGCTTCTTCTATATGTTTTGCATTGATAGACTATATTTTTTTTTTGGTTCATTTTAGTTTTTGAAATAACTATATATAGTTGTTTATGCACCTTAATAGCGGCAATTTGATGATAATTAAGTTCTGGTTGATGATAATATTTAATATAGATTAATAATGCTTGGTTTATAATCTTTTTATATAGTAAAGAATTATTTTGGAGGATTTGAAGTAAGATACATTCTTGTGGAATGGATATGAGATAGATTGATATGTCTCGAAACATCCATGAATACATGGAAGGATTGAATAAATTTATAGATTTTGCATTTGCTAAACATAATGTTGAGGGTAGAATAATATATCAATATCCAAAATGCAAGTTTGACAAGTCACTTATTAGACAAGAAGTGATGACCACTTGATTGTTAAACCATTTCCAAAAGGGTATAATATTTGGCTTAGACATTGAGAGCTAAGTGTTGTAAACACAACTATTGATGCTCCTATAATACCACATGTGGAGGAGGAAATAATTAATGTCATTGATCCCATACAAGACATGGTGAATAATGCATTTGGGTATCATCCTGTTAACTGTGTTGAAAATGATAAAATAATGTCTCCCCTGCCAAATCATATAATGCCCAATGAAATTACAAAGTTTTTAGAATTAATTATAGATGGAAAACAAAGTTTGTATGAAGGGTGTGAAAAATATTTAAAATTATTTTTCATGGTGAAATTGTACCACATTAAGTGTTTATGTAAAATAATTGACAAAGAAATGTTAATGATATTAGAGTTGTTAGTAGATGCCTTTAACTAAGCTAAAATTCCACCTTCATTTTATGAGGCCAAAAAGACAATTAATAAGCTAGGTTTCAACTACACCAAAATTCATGCATGTTATAATGATTATATGTTATATTTGGGGGAAGATGCAGAACGAGATACTCGTAAAAGATATAATACTTCTAGAAGGAAACCAAAGGGTATAGGTATATCTAGTAATAATAAAAGGCAAAAGAAGTTACCAACAAAAGTTTTATGATATTTTCTATTGAAATCTCGATTAAAGAGGATGTTTATGTCCACCAAGATAGCTGAATATATGCATTGACATACAATGAAAATAATAATGATGGCATGTTAAAACATCTAAGGGACTCAGAAGCTTAGAGGAGATTTAATATAATGCATCCTCAAAAAAAGTGGATGGGATCCTTTACTTAAGAAAGTGAACTTATTTTGTGAAGATCATGATATAGAGATCCAAGATTTAAGTACTTGTTACATATCATGATATTGTAGTTTCATTGTTGCAAGAAATGAATTTTTGCTTCAAGGAAAATATAAAGGAGTTATATGCCTTTAGCTTTGCTCTAGATTCGCGGGATCATTATAAATCATATTAGTTTGAAAATATTTCTAAGCTTGTGAATAATTTTTATTTAAATGACTTAACGAAACAAGAAAAACAACATATAAAGATTCAATTGGAGCATTTTAAAATTAATGCTCATAAAAGCTCACAATTGGGAAAAGTTTCAACAATTGCAGAGTTTAATCAAATGCTAGCAAATACACAAAAGTCAAGAATTTATCCACTTGTTAGATAAAATTATTCAAACAAAATAGAATAGCTTTATAAGTAATTTAATCTTCAAACAAAATAAAAGTAAATACGTAGAAAGAAAGTAATACTTATCTATAAAATCAAATGTAATTACTTATTATATCAAAAGAACTTCAATTACGTTCACCCCCTGAAAAACAACATGAGTTGAGAATGCAAATTGCAATGCTGTTAAGTTCTGGGTACGTATCTCTATTGGAATCTTGCCAATATATTGGAGGCGCTTTTGTTCTTAATGCTTGTGTAGTGTTACAGCCAAACATACCTCTTGTATAATGAAAGTCAATTAGTTGAAACTCGTCCTGTTTTTTTTCTTTAAGATCTTTAACCATTCTTTATAACAAATCATATAACCTTCGTGTAACATCATAATCTGGTCTAAATAAAGCCATTGTTTTAGTCCAAATAAGGATTGAAGTGAAAATGTTTTGTTTAGTGTGACCAAGTCTAAATGAAGAGCAAAAAACCCTGTGTCATTACGTAAAAAGCCAAGGCTGCTAGATCTTCCTTGCCTTTTCGCTCCTTATTTTCATATGTTCATCAATTAGCAAATTAATGAGATTTCCATGTTAGCTTTGAAGGTTTCACATGGCTTAATGCTATCTTTGATGGTAACAAAACTCATTTAATTATTAAAGAACAAGCCCAACTTGACAAATAAAGTCCAGATGTTTTCATAATCTTATGTTTCTTTAAGGCCCAGCACATAAAGTGGCTCAAAAGCTTTCTAACAACCTAACGTTTACTTGGCCCAGCCTCACATCATCGTTGTAGCCCAAATATGTAAACTCTGCAGAGCACTGAAGGACAATACGGGACATAGAGAAGTCAACCTCTATCATAAGTCAAGAAAATCATTTATTCGTTGGCAGCAAGCAAAGTCATAATGAGAGGGAAAAATGAATCTTATGTGCAGTAGACAAAGCTATATCTTTGCAACAAACAAACGTGATAAATGGCAGATGATAAAATGAATTTACAAGCTAAGGAGGTATGCATTTCTAAGAATTAAATCAAAGCCAAGAAATGTCAGAGCCATGCTTCCATCTCCTTCACGCTTTTCGGCCGAAAGTGAAGAGCTCAGATGAAAAAGAAAGAAGAAAAGGCATGAAGAAGGAATTTTGTTTTGGAGCCCCTTTTCTTTCTCTTCAACCTCTACGTTCATTCCATGAGCAGGGCAAACTAAAACTCTAGCTTAAAACAAGATGAGCAGGGCAAACTAAAAGGAATTCTGCCAAAAAGAAGAAATATTTCTCTTGAGCCACCACTACGGAACAATAAGACCTCTTCTTCCTTCCCTGAGCATAACATTCACATCCATGAGAAGTGGCTTTAGTTTAAATTTCGAAGGTCATCCAAGTTCAAGTTTATAAAAGGAGAAGGACTCAGATGAATGCTGCCTTAATTGCAAATCTTTTTTTATTATTTCATAAAAAATCAGTTACGGGTTAACTAAGTGAAAACTTAACTTATAAAAGTTTAAGATGCACTTAAACTTTATCTTATTTTAAAGGTTAATAAGTTAAAATCTGTATTTGGGATTAGCCATATTAAAACCCTTAGTAAAAATATTTTCATTATTGACTAGCTTCCCACTTTAAAAGTTTCTTTCAAGTAACTACATCTAAGGTCAACTTTTAAGGGCAGACATCTTTGAACTATCTTTTTCAGATTTTAATATTTCTAGTACCTGAATTTTTTTTTTCAGGCACTTGATTGAAGTATTTGAAAATTGCTCTTCCAAAATCATTTAAAAGTTAATTTAAATTATCAAGTCACCTATTCACTTCTTTTAGATACATTGTCATTTCGTGCACTAACATAATCACATTTACTTGGCTGTGAGCACATGCCCCTACTCAATTTTTTTTTGTTTTTGTTTTTATGTATATTGTATATTGTTTTGTGTTTTGGTATTACGTCCCCATATTTTCTTAAAAGTTTTGAACCCACTAGATTTACATATTTTTAACATATTTATTTATTTATTATTATTTAATATATTAACTTGAACACAACTCACACACTTATTATATTATGTATATAACTCTCATTGAAAAAGCATAGTATTATTGTCATTATTATTATTATTATTATTATTATTATTATTATTTCTTTTTTTTTTCCATTCTCTTTCTTCCGTTCTCCTTTTTTCTCCATTTCTTCCTCATTTTCCTTGCTTTTTTTTTTTTTTTTTTTTCTTTTATGTTGTCCTCACTCTTCAGCATACTTAGCTTTTACATATTAAATTTATTAAAAATAAGTAGAGCACTTCAATATATATATAGCTTTTTGAATTGACTTAATTGGTTTATTAAAGGTAAATTTCATCTAAATTTCATGAATTTGACATCTACTAACAATAAATTGAGATTAACTTAAAAAAATCTACTATAATAAAAAAAAAACAAAGTAAAATTTCAAAATATCGTTGTAAAGATCGATAAGATACAAATATCTCATAGAGAATCATGTCAGCTTAGATCCTTGCTCCGCGACTGTTTCCATGACAATTTTCGAAATAGAAGATTCCGGTCGTTCCTCTTTGAATAAATAAATCTAATATTGTTTATTGTCACTGTAAATTCTTATTTGTTACTGATCCCTTGAATTCAATTTTAGTCGTTTCTGTTTTGAGATAAAATGCATAATGATCTTCTGTATATTCGGTGTATAAACTTGATTCATGCTCTCATTAAAAAAATTAATCATGCTTTATCTTATTGGCATATTACAATATTTTCTCTTTCCTTTTTTGTGTCTAAGATCATGCCTCTTTCCTGTTTCAAACATTTCAGAGTTAGATACTTTTATTAAATATGAAAAGATGCAAGAACTAAGAACGAGTCAGCTAATCAAATTAAAAGCCATATAAAAAAAAGCCCAAAAAAGCATATAAAGAAAATTCAGTATCAGCTAGTAACATAAACAGGAACTTCACTGTGCAGTATTAAATTGCAGATGAGCTATACTTAACAGGAATCAATTCCAAATCGTTTTTCCTTCTCACAGACATGCCAAAGGATTCAGTCATGTCAAGTTCTTCAGGCTTTTCCCCATTAGGCATCTTCCAATCAAAATGGAACAGTAAATTTGCAAGCGTGAGTTCAACATTAGCAACACCAAATGTTATGCCAGGGCACATCCTCCTTCCAGCACCAAATGGGATGAACTGAAAATCTGCCCCTTTGTAATCCACTGGGCTTTCAAGGAACCTATCTGGGTAAAACTTCTCAGCCTCAAACCAACACTCAGGATCTCTCCCTATTGCCCATACATTCACAATCACCTTGCTTTTTGCTGCTATCTCATACCCATTAATCTCACATTTCTCACTGCATTCCCTTGGAAGTAACAATGGAACTGGAGGATGCAGACGCAGTGTTTCTTTGATGACTGACTTCAAGTATTTCAGTTCATGAACACTTGCTTCATCTACGTACCCTTTTCCTCCAAAGACCTTTCTTACCTCAGCTTGTGCTTTCTCCATCTCCCTAGGGTTTTTTACCAGCTCTGACATCGCCCACTCTATGGTTTTTGATGAAGTTCCACTACCAGCACTGAATATGTCCTGAAAGATATACTGACATTAATTGAATTGCAGCAATTGCTCATAGCAGTAGATTCTACTGATGATTCTAACTTGAAGTGACAGAAAGATGGTTTGTTCAATCTTTTCAAGATTATCAACTCTGAAGGGATTTGACTTTTTCTTCTGTTGCTTCAATCGTTTTTTGTTATTTTAATCTGTATGTATATGCCTGTGCTGAAAATCATCATTTCTTATGGAAATAGAATCCTGTGAAGTCATTAGAATTGTTGTAGACTAGAGTGTAAATGGCATGTATCTAATGATTCTACTCTACAGTCTATATGAAACTGAAATGAAAGAATGTTCTGGTGTGTTTCATGCACCTTTCTCTATCATTGTTTTCTTGCTTCTAAAGCTAAACAGATTTTCATTTGAACTTTCAGCTGCAGCTTCAGCATTTATAGATCACATAGAACTGCACTCTTCTAAAATCAGCAAATGGTTAACGATTAAAAATATCATTTTTTCTCCATTTTTAAATTTAGTTTTATTTTAGTCCTCTACAAATTGAAAGTATCAAAATAATTTATAACTTTTAAATTTAATTTCAATTTAGTTTTCCACAAATTGAAAGTCTTAAATTGTCATTTATTTTTCTACATTTGACTCAAAGCATTTGCTTCTTAAATGAGATTAAGTTTAAAAGCAAATGACATCTTGAGTTAAGTCTTAAAAAGTGAATAAAGACTATTTGAGACTTTCAATTCATAAAAAATTAATATGAGACTAAGTTAAAAAATAAGGAATCTTTTTAAAACTTTCAATTTATGATTAAATTCAAAATTTGAGGACTTTTTTTTTTTTTACTTTTAATTTATGAAGGATTAAAATGAGACTAAATTAAAAAATAAAATACTAAAATAGTATTTCTTTAACGTTTAACTATAAGTTGACATTTAACCCCAGACAATTCTGTTTTAGTCCTTCCCCTGTTCTGCCGGCATCTAAGCCGAGTTAAAAGCATGTATATTAACTATGATTTTACAATGTGACAATATTTAAAGTACCGGGTTGCATCTACTATTAATGTCTAGTATGACCACGGCTCTTTCTTCTTTTTAATGTATATTATTAGGGTCCCATTTTTCAAGGATATTTGCAGTCAATCGATCTTTAATAGTATATCTGTTAGTTTTTTTTTTTTTTTTTTCGGGAAATAAGGACGGATATTCCTTGTAGCAAAATACTAACCAAAATTGTTGCTTTGATGATGTCATCAGACAGGGGATGTTCAAGGTTGTTCTGCTTCTGAAGCTTCAGTAGAACATCAACAATGTCTTCTGCATTTTCATTGGCTGCTTCTGTTTGTGAACACCTGTCCTTGTGATCTCTTACTATGTTATCAAGTATCCTGTCAATTTCTTGATGGGTCTTCTCAGCTTTAGATCTTAAACCTGTCAAAACTTGCAGAACTCTAATGGAAGGATAAAAATCAGCCAGAGAGAACCCTCCTACTAACTTCAAAACGTCATTCATAAGCTCTATATAAGTTTCTTGATCCTTAGATTTCCGCCCAAAAGCTATCCTTGCAGTCATGCCATAGGCCATTGAACTGATCTTCTTACTGAGATTGAACGCAGACCCTTCACGAAGAGCTATCTCCTTCACAATATTTGAAACCTCTTCTTCCCGAATCGGTCGAAATGATTCAACTCGCTTAGGAGTTAGCAGCTCAAACGTGCTAATCTTCCTCATCTGCCTCCAGTAGCTTCCATATGGAGAGAAGCTCATGCTCTTGGAACCATAAGTGATAACATCTGCAGCAAGAAGATAAGGCCTATTTGCAAAGATGATATCATGGGTTTTCATGACTTCTTCTGCCATTTCAGGAGAAGATACCTTGTCAAGAATCAGAAGAGAACACTCAGAAAACAAACTCAATAATCTGATCCATCAATACCAGTAAGAGGAAAGGTAAATAAAGGCTGCAAAAAGTCCAACATAACTATAACACTCAAACAAACATATAGTAATCATAGAACTATAATTTTCATATCAAAAACCATAATTACCGACATAAATCAATCAAAATAGCTAATAAATATAAAAGCAGCATCTTCATGAATAGTTGAATACCACTATGCTCGAAAGTCCTCCAAGCTTTATGTGCATGAGAGGCCCATGCTGCTTTGCTAATTGTGCTAGGGATCGATGGGGCATGGCTCCAATCTGGTGCATGTTCCCCAGGATAGGAACCCTAGGTGGCCCTGGAGGCGACTTTGGGTTTGAATTTTTTGTTTTTGATCTCCAAAGTATGCAAACTACCATGAACGAGAAGAAGAAGAAGGAAATAATTTCAGCGAGTGAGGGAAAATGGAGCTCCGACTCCATTGTTGGGTTGGAAAACAAGCTTGGGTTACCCCAACAAGATGGGTATTTAGTGAAATGGGAAATGGCAATACAAGACTTACAAGCTAGAGAAGTCTTGGTCGTATCTTAGACGATGATGAAACCATTGTTTCTGCATATGACGTCGGGGGAATTTCTAGGGATTGACAATGACATTTCGTGGAGAATTGGACTAGGATTAAGATGGCCGGCGTCAATATGTGGCCGATCAGTGACATTCGCCCTTTTATTTCCAAGTGGCTGGACTGTTTCCTAAAGTTCATTTGCTTTTGGCAGCTTGTATATAATATCTAATACAACATAAAAGCAATAATGTTTTTTACAATATTGTCAAAATTTGTGATTTTAGGCAGATTTATTTTTGAATAAATTCGTAATGTAAAATTATAAGAATTTATTTATAATAATAATTAATTATTAAAATATATAATTATATTATTAAAATTAAAATTTTAAAATTTAAACTAGTTTTTGAATTAGTGAAGATAATAATTAATAGTCTACTAGTGTGACTATAATTAAAATAGTGATAACTAAACATAAATAATTTTTTGATATTATATATTAAAATTTAAATATGATAGGTATTAATAAATAAATACAAATAATTTGAAATTTGAATTAAAATTATTTATGCAATTATAAATATAACTATTAAAGACTATTTTATTAAAACAACTAAATTAATAATATATTAATTTCATATTATTTTTGGGTAAAATATTATATGATAAATATTTTTTAAAAAAATTAATATAATAGTATTTAAATAATTTAGATTAAAACACAAAAATAGATATCCTTTTAAATAAATTTAAAATAAAATTTTAAAAATATGTGCAACAAATTATATGATGTTATTTACAAATAGACACTTTTCTTTTGTGTGCATGTTCAAATTGTTTAAGTTTTATTTTTCTTGAAATTATAAAAAGATGAAAATCAAATATATATATATATATATATATATAAAACGTTGCATGCATGTTCATAAGAATGATGTTGGATTAGTGGTATGACATATTGCCACAACTAGTAGTGTCTGAGTTTGAGACGTGGCCTGATATGCTTCAATGAGTGTGGGCAGACTCGCCATTGACTCTCAAGTTTAACAACTTTGGTTCTTTCCTTTCCAAGTCCCAAAGTATTATTACCTAATTTGGAATTTTATTAAACTTCATGTTGTTTAATTGATTTTGACATTGCTGGTTTTTATTGCCCATCTGCCCATCCATGACGTTACTTTGGGCTCGTCGGTTGGAGTTGTTGGGTTTATTTAAGAAAATAATATTATTTTGGTCCTTATTTATGAATAAATTGTATTTTGGTTTATTTTATAAAATAATTTTTTATTAATTAAAAATTATTACTTTTAATCTATTTACATGAATTAATAGAATTTAACTCAATGAATTAGATATGATAACAATTTCAAAACTTAATAATTGACACATTTAAATTAGTAAAGAGTATTTAAAAAATAAAATGAAAGAGGAATTCAAATAAGTTTGTCTTTTATCTTGGTTTTACTTTTGTATAAATTTCACCATTTATCTTTGTTAATCAACATAATTGGTGTTTCTTCGGAAATTTCATTTACAATTTTATACTGGTAATGCCCAACTAGATCCTACATGGGCAATGGTTGGGTAATGATGTAACACCTGCTAAGTGATTTCATTAGAGTAAAAAAAAAAATATTAAATAAATAAACATTATAGATGACTAAATTTGAAGGCAAACTTAATATATTTTGAAGAGATTATACAGAATAAGGTTCACCTTGAATGGTCAGCAGAACAAAAGAAAAGTCTAATGTCATAAGTTTGGTCCTAGCTATTCTCCATGCTTTAAAATAAATTTTCTTCCTCTTTCCTATCATTTTCTAGTGAATTGATGCGAATGCCCTACACGAATTTTTGACATCTTATTTATATCTCTATAGTACTTTTTTTTTTTTTCTATATTTTCAATCTCAAACCCAAATTACTTTATATAAGTAGACATAAAAATTTAATAACTCAATTTTTTTCACAATCATATTTATTGTGAGTTTAGCTATTATAATTTCATTCAACGCTCCAAATATTTCAATTGCAGTTGAGTTTTAAACACTTTAGGCAATCCGAACAAAGAAAAACATGAAGGGAGCTTCAGAATCTTCAACTGGAGCGTCCTTGATTCTCCCTTCTTCATATATGCATCTCTATTTCTATCCCTGAAGTTGTCATTCCTTCCATTCTATTTCTTCCATTCTTCCGCAAGCTCGGGTTACCCCCTTCATAGAAGCTATCGTGCAACTTAGGCATTGCATGGAGAACTTCCATCTCTGCTGCAAATTTTTCTTCCCTTCCCTAGTCTCATTTTGGGTAACTTGGCCATGCCTTGGAACTGTCAAAGGAGGTGCCTCATTGTTACACCTGAACTATGACCGTTTGATGCGAAAAAAAGAATAATATTAATTTTTGCTTAAACAATAAAAGCCAAAATTTAGGAGTTGCCACCAAAATTTTTAAAAAATAAATTTTGAAAAACCAATTTATAAGATAAAGTGGTCTACAATCCAAAAAACAAGTATGAGAGTCGGTTGTGCGTGAAGAAGGTGTTAAGCACCCCATAATACTCGTTCTTAAGAATGATTACCGAAAGTTGATTATGCAAAAATTATATGACCTTAATTCAAATTTAGATTACTCATATTAATCACATGCAAAAAAAAAAAAAGGAAAATAATGAAGAAATTAAGAAAATAAAATAAATAAAGAAAAATAAAATATTTAAAAAGGCAGACTTGACCTAAGATCAAAGCTTAGGATCTATGTACCCTGCGATGGAGATCAAAGTCCATGTAGTTCGGCCTAAAATACGTGGCAATTGGTTAATGGTTTTTTATTTTGATGAAAAAGAACAAGATGGTTGAAATTAATGTGATGTTAGTAAACATAATGAGCTTGAATTTGGTTGGTGTATTTTAATTTACTAAATCAGTGTAATCTCACTTTCTTGCTCTCTTCAATTTCTTTTCTTTAATTTTTGTTTATTTTTGGAATTTTAACTTTTATCTTTGAAATTTAAATGAAATAATAATGAAAAAGAATCTTGGAATTTTTGAATTTATTTTTTGGGGATTGTTTCATCTTTGTATTTTGACTAATTTATTCACAGGTGCCTGGGGAAATTAACGTCTCACGCCACAATTTCAAATAAGTAAATAAGTAAAAATGGCAAAAGAAATCATTTTTTTGTGAAATGAAATTGGTTTTATTTATTTACTTACTTTTTATATGGAAAATTATGTGCTATTTTTCAAAGCCTACGGAGGCTGAGGGTCCTACACAGCTTTTGCTGATTAACTTTTGAATACCTGAGGAGACTAATAGCCTCACACGGGAATTTGAAATGCGGAAGCAATTATTTGTGGTTTTTATTTTTATTTTTGGGATTTTGAATTTACATTTTTAAATTTTTAAGATGTTTTATTCATAAAGAAATAAAACTATTCAGGTAAAGGCTCCTTTTAAGATTTTGAATATATGTATTTTGTATTTGAAATCATAAGTTAACTTTTTAAGCCTGAAGAAATTAGAAATCTCACTTGACCTCTACTGATAAATTCTCCATGTGCCTAAGGAAATGAGAAATAAAAACTCACATTGCAACTTTTAAATAAAGACCACAATAAATTAAATTCCCTAATTTAAACATTAATTTTATTTTGAAAGGATGTGAAGTTATAATGAAAAAAATATTTTTTAGGATTATTGAATTTTGAATTTTATTTTAAATTAAAAATAAAAGGTGTTGAGGTATTTTATAATTTAGGGATTCAATTTTTAAAATTTTTTTAATTAGAATTCTTTGTTTTATTTTAAAAAAGGAATAGAACCATGGAAGAGAAACTTTTTCTTTTTTAGTTTGTGTTTTTCTTTAATATCACCATCGTTAACCCTTGGCATTTTTGCAAGCTCACCTCCAACCTTAACCAAACCTCACAAAACTCCAATGCCAAATACATTAAGAATATAAAAAAATTTAAAATAACCATGATAAAGCCAGACTCGTTAGACCAAGGAAAAGAAAGAGAAGATTCAAACAAATTAAATCACTAGACTAAAAGATCCCCATCGGACTAGTGACCCCTTAGATTCATTAGCTCGCAAGTAAGCATTTGACTCATGTTCAGTGAACGAAAAGAACAAAAAAAATTGAAAACCAACATTGTAACTTGACTAAAAAACAAATAAGGACAACCTTCAGGTAATGGGGATATGCATGCAAGCATCATAAATGGAAACAACAAGCCAAAATGAGAAGGAATAAAAACAAGAATGCATAAATATGATTACTGTAAACCATAGAAGAAAAACTTTATAACTCTCTCACCTCTTCCCTATTGGTTATCTTTTCTCTTCCTTCTTGTACTCTCTCTTGAGCCCACATAGCGCCTCTATTCCTCCTTGTCAAAACAAGGGAGGTTCTTATCATTGTTCTTCCTCTCAGGCCTATTTCTTTCATTGGCTTCCTTTCCTTCCTCTTCAGCTAGGTTTCTCATTGAAGCTTCTATTCCCTATTCTTACTTTGCATAAGCTTCCCCTCAGTCTTTTCATCCTCAACTCTCGCTCACAATACTTGTCACTGGCAATCTGTGTTTCAAAGGTATAGGGTCAAAGAGGCATTCAACTCCCTTTGCATCGAGTATAAGATCGTAAGGAATGTTGGGAGGAGGCTCTTCCCATACAGGTATTCCCTCCTTAATCTCTTCTATAAGAGCCTTTTAGCTAATGCATTACGACTCTATTTTTGGTCCTCGGATTAGAGATACCCAAGCTTCCAATCTCTTCTTTTGGCTTCACTCTATCTCCTCCTCCTCCTTCTCGAGCTCCCTCATATACCTTGCCTACTCCATTCTTAGAGTTCCCCCCCTTTGAAGCTTAGTTGGCTGTCCTTTTTCTTGGTTTCCTATTCTCTCCCTCTACTTACTAGTTTAGCCTTCTCCTTCTTGTTTTTCTACTTCTTCTACCTTACAATCTCCCTCTACTCTTACTTTTTTCTTCCTTTCTCTCTAGTTTCGATCCTCCCTTTAGGTCACACTTATGGTCTCTGCTTTACTCTTCCTTTCTCACATGTTCGCTCTTCAGTTTCTTTTCCACTCCTAAGTGTCCTCTCGAGCTCCCTCCATCTAAGCCTTTTATAATGCCATGAAAGCATCACCAATGTTAACAACGAAGGCATCACTAATGTTAACAGCAATGGCATTAGGACAAGGTGGAACAGTGTGCCATTTGTTCTTAGTAAAAACATCTATTCCTCCCACTTGATCTTGGTGCAGCATGGTAAGTGAGGTCAGGTCACAGTCTGCTTTGCATGCCTTCTTCTTGTTAGGTTCCAGTTAATAGTATGGGCGTAGCACAGGTTTTGCATGGGTGAGGTATGAGTTTTAGTAGCCTATGGAAAGTTGTAGTGGTGTGAGGGTTCAGGCATAAGGCAAAGCATAGGGGTTATAGTATGCGTATAAGTCTTTGCTTTTTCTTCTATTATTGTATATATTTTCCTTAATTTTATGTTTTTTCCTTATTTTGATTCTTATTTTATTTTTCCTATATTTTATTATTACTTTTTTTTTTTATTTTTTTTCATATTTTTTTATTTTTCATATTCTCATTTTTTTACATTTTTATATTATTTGATTTTTATTTTATGACTTACCCATTTTATATTTACTTAATTAATGAATTAATTAAATAATTAATTAATCATTAATTTGTATTCTTAATTTATTTTAGGATGGAGTATTCACACTAATATAGAAGGAAAAAAAGTTGGTTGGTGGCCAAACTATTGAAAAAAACAAAAAGGAAAAAAATTTAGTAATTACAATTTAGTCCTTTAAAAATTGCACTGACATCCTTCATCAATCCTTATAAATAAAGAGCTTCAAAACCTCATTTCTTACAACTAAGAAAGGAGCAATTCTATATAGAAAGGGAGTTATGAGATATATAGAGAGTTATAAGATTAATATTCTCCTATTAGTAAGAGATATGAAAATATTGTATTATCCTTGCTATATAGAGAGAATATGTAACACCTATTTTTCTCATAAAGAAGCTCTTTCTTCCTTGTCCGTGGGTTTTGCCCTAATGAGGTTTTCCACATTAAATTCTGTATGTCATCTCAAATCATTTGCTATAGTTTTGCTTTTATTCGGTGTCTATTTTCTCTAGAATTAATATTAGAGCCTATTTGGGTGTGTTACTACCTACTTATCATATGCTCTGTGACTATCATTAATATAATGGATCCTCTATATCAAAAAATAAGGTTATTTTACCCATTGTAAGGTACTGGTATTATTCACGTGTATAATGAACTATTCATACGTACAACTATCGTTCTTACGTACAATTACTATTTATAAAAAATAGTATGAGCTATTTTTGCTCACAAATTGACTGTGATTGAAACAATGACAACAAACTTTGAGATTAAAACGTTTAATGGCAGTAATTTCTCATTGTGGAAGCTGAAGGTAAAAGTCATCTTGAGAAAATATAATTGTCTACTGACTATCAATGATAGGCTGGTATAATTCACAAATGAAAATAAATGAAACAGAATGGACGAGAATGCAATTGCAAATCTTCATTTTGCACTTACAGATAAGATATTGTTTAGCATAGAGGAGAAGAAGACAACAAAAGAAATTTGGGATCACTTGACCAAATTGTACAAGGCCAAGTCACTACACAACAAAATTTTTCTTAAAAGGAAATTATACACTCTGCGGATGTCCAAAACTACTTCAGTGACGGAGTACATCAACACTCTGAATACTCTATTTTCTTAACTCATATAGTTAGGTCACAAAATATAGGTGAATGAACATACTAAAATTTTGCTTCAAAGCCTATCCAATTATTATGACCAACTCGCCATCAACCATACTAATAATGTTCTTTTGGATTGCTTAGTTTTCAATGACATTGTACTAGCTATTTTTGAAGAAGAAAATCGATGCAAAAACAATGAAGACAGGTTGATTTGTTTACAACAAGTGGAAACATTGGCAGCAATGAAGGAGAGATTAATAGAACGTGGCTCAAGTGGGAGCCAGAATTAAGGTAGATCAAAGTCAAATAGTAAGAAGAATATTAGATGTTTCAAGTGTAACAAAAAATGACATTACAAAAATGAGTGTTGGCATTTGAAGAAGAACACAAATGCCAAAGGCAAAGAGACTGAGTCGTCAAGTACTCAGGGATGCATTAAAAGTACCACAGATGACGGAAAAGTCTTATATAATAAGATAGCGACAGTTGCTGGTGGTAGAAAAAGGTTCAGTAATATCTGGCTTGTAGACTCAGCAGCAATATGGCACATGATCTCACTGAGAGAATGGTTCTATTATTATAAACCTATCTTTGGAGGATATGTGTTTGTGGTAGATGATCGTTTTTTAGAAATTGCTGGAATAGGCACCATCAAACTAAAGATTATGATCGTGCAACTTGCACCATCCAAAAGGTCCAACATGTGAAGGGTCTCAAGAAAAATATATTATCTTTAGGACAATTTGATAGCAATAAGTATAAAACCTATATATAGGTTGACATTCTGAAAGTCATTAAAGGCACACTTGAAGTTATGAAAGTAGAAAAGATAGCAGCTAACCTATATATACTTAAAGGAGAAATACATTAATAAGGAGAAATCTCAGTTACATCAACTGATCTAATAGTTGAGGAATCAATGATATCATGGCACCGTAAACTTGGCCACATGTCAGAACATGGATTAAAGGTTCTTACAAAATGAAATCTTCTTCTCGGACTTAAAAAGGTTTCTCCACTTTTTTATGAGCATTGTGTAACAAGTGAGTAGAATAGGTTAAAGTTCAATAGCTCTAAAGAGAAAAGTAAAGTTATCTTGGACCTAGTGCACTTTGATATTTGGCAAGATCTGATCTTATCCCTTGGAGGAGCAGAGTATTTTGTGTCATTCATTGATGACTACTCTAAGAGATGTTGGGTGTACCCAATTAAAAGAATGGGAGATGTGTTTGAAGTTTTCAAAACATTCAAAATGCATGTGGAATGTGAATATGAGAAAAGGATTAAATGCCAAATATCAGACAATGGAGGAGAATACACTAGTGATGAATTTAATATTTTCTATCAACAAAAAGGTATCAAAAGGCAATTCATGGTGGTGTACACTTCACCAAAAAATGTAGTGGCAAAGCAGATGAACAATACTTTGTTGGAAAGGACAAAGGCAATGTTAAAAATTACTGGACTAGCTAATTCAATTTAGGCAGAAGCAATAATATAGCTTCCTACATGATTAATTGGTCACTATTAACCATAATTAATCTGAAGACTCCAATAGAGATATGGACTGCCAAGCCAGCTAATTATACAAACCTCTATATGTTTGGAAGTCTAGTATACATGATGTACAATGCGCAAGAAATTACAAAGCTAGATCCAAAATCTAAAAGATGTTTATTCTTGGGTATGTTGATAGAGTAAAGGGTTATCACCAACGGGATCTTACTAACCACAAGGTTACAATTAGCAGGGATGTCATCTTTCTTGAAGAGAAACAACATATACTTGAAGGTGATAGCACTTCAAAAGAAATAGTAGAGATCACAGCAATACAGATTGAAGGAGAAGAAAATAAAACAAAAGTACCACTTTTCATTTGATCTGTAAGAGGTAGCTTTGTAGAGACTTCTTTAATCCGAGTTGTGTTGTAGGAATACAGGATCTCTACTATTGATCCCTATCGATGAGTGTATAATTAGCAAAGTAGCACTTTTCATTTTATCAAATGTTTTTATTTTCTTGTTTAACTTTCAATTTCTTTATTTTTATATGGATTATATATATATATATATATATATATATAAACTAGTCTTTTAAGAGTATTAATATAATTTATATAACAAACTTCTACATATTATACACATAATGGTAATGGAATCTCATTTAATAGATTGAGTAGAATTAAGACACTAAAAAAAAATTTAATAATACCTTTATGGAGGCTTATAGACTTTGTACAAGTAATACTATGGCAGGTTGTGTCGCCTAAATGACTAATTTAGATCTTACGAGTTTCTTGACAAAGTAATTCTTCCCATTACTCTTGAGATCTATAGCAGGATTATACCACCTAAATGGTTATTGGAAAGTGGAGTCACTATATTTTCCCTGCTAGGAACATTTTGGAATATGAACTATGCTAAAGGCTCTTGGATCAATGTGGACTTAGAAAAGTGGAAATTAAATATACCATAAATTTTAAGACATAAAAGGGATTCTAAACTATCAAGAGTTTTATAATAATAATAATAATAATTATTATTATTATATATATGATTTATGATTTCCATATTTGAAAACTAAGGTATGAATAAAAATGATCAGCATATTCTCAAGTGATCTAAATGCAAGTTCCATTTTAATCCTTTATAATATTGTCACTTCATTCTTAATCAATTTTTATTTTATTTTATATTCAAGATTATTTTTATTTAAATTACTTTACGGTAGTAAATATATTCAAGTACAATTATTTATTTTTATATCTATTTAAAGGATGGATAAGAATTCATGTGGGAACGCTATAGCCGGTAACGGGGGTAGCGATCTTAATGCACCTTGTTGAAATAAGCTATTAAGACGTATCTAATGAATTATTAAGACGTATCTAATGAAGGAATATGGATATATGATTTTTAGATGTATCCGGTAAAGGGATACAAGTATAATTATTGAGACATATTTAGTGAAGGGATATAGATATGAGATATTGAAATACATTCGGTAAATAGATACTGGTATGAATTATTGAGATATATCCAGTGAAGGGATATGGATGTGAGATATTGAAATGTATCTAGTAAAGAGATATGGGTATGAATTATTGAAACGTATCCAATGAATGGATATGGATATAAGATATTGAGATAAATATGATAAAGAGATATAGGTATGAATTATTAAGACGTATCTTGTGAATGGATACAAATATAAGATATTGAAGTGTATTTGGTAAAAGGGACACAATATGAATAATTGAAACATATATGGTAAAGGAATATGAGTATAATGATTTTAACTTTTTTCTTGATACCTACTTCATTTAAGATTTAGAAATAATATTCTTATTTTATCAAAACTTCTTGTTATTTAAAAATTCTATGGTCTCTATTATTTTTCCTTTTCATTTACTTTGTTATTTATTCACTCACAAAGTTAGTGGTAAACTTACTTTTCTTTCTTTAATATTTTTCTAATTAATAAGTGCTAGTGAAGTTGTTTTGGGAATTTTCCTATTGTTTAGCCTTTTTAGTATGTAATTCTACATTAATCACAGTGGACATCTGACTTCAAGGTGGTGACTACTAGATGTTTTCTTTCGTAGGATTTTGTAAAGTATTGTAAGCCTTATGTGAGCAATTTCCTTAGTATACCAACTATATATAATGTAAGACATTATTAAGTTTATCAATTTAATATCATTGTGAAAGTATTAAATTATATTTCAAAATGTGTTTAATGTGTATCATCGATATTATTAGAAAATGTAAAAAAATGTTATTTTAGGTTGGTTGGGTTAAGTTGATTTAGCTTATGCACTGGTCGCAACTAATGAAATTATGTCATGACACCACAAGTCTGATGGTCAACTCAGAAGAGGAATGAACCAGCTTGACATTAGATTATATTATGGAAGGGAATGTTGCATACTGTCTATTCATAGAAGATGGAGAGCCTTTGATTTTTTTTGAGAAGCTATGAAATGCTCAAAACCTTCTCAGTGGTTAGCAAAAATGCATGTAGAAATTAAAACCCTCCATAAGAACAAGACATAAGATCTTGTTTCACTACCAAAAGGATGAAAGGCCATCTGGAACAAGTGGGTATACAAGATCAAGAGAACTAGTGATAATCAAGTTGATTGATATCCAGCTAGACTAGTGGTAAAATGATTTGCTTAGAAAGATGGCATTGATTACAATGAGATGTTTTCTCTGGTTATTCAACTCACAATAGTTTGAGTGGTCTTAGCAATGTGTGCCACACTTGACTTACATATGTAGCAGTTAGATGAAAAAATTACATTTCTAAATGGAGATCTTAAAGAAGAAATTTATATGCTCCAACCAGAAGGGTTTGAAGAAAAAGGAAAAGAGAACTTAGTTTATAAGTTGACCAAATCTCTATGTGGTCTCAAACTGGCCCCAAGATGTTAGTTTAAGAGATTTGATTCCTTCATCCTAAACCTTGGTTACAACATACTTAATGCAGACTGTTATGCATATATCAAGAGGTTTGGTGGAAATGATTTCATTATTTTGCTGTTGTATGTAGACGACATGCTGATAGCAGGCCATAGCAAAGATCACATCAATGAATTGAAGGCACAGGATTCTGGGGGTAAATTCACAGAGACAGAAATAATAAGAAGATTTGGCTTTTTAAAAAGAATTATTTAAAGAAGATCTTGTGATGCTTTAATATGCATAAATGCAAGCCAAGCTCTACCCCACTTCTTGTTAATGTTAAGTTATCCTGAAGCATGAGTCTTAGCAATGATGAAGAGAGGAAGAAAATGTCTCGAGTACTGTACACATCAGTAGTGGGTAGCCTAATGTTCGTAATGATTTGTACAAGACTAGACATTGCACAAGCAGTAGGAGTGGTTAGTTGATATATGACAAATCTTGGCTTAGAGCATTGGAATGTTGTAAAAAGGGTCCTAAGATACATTAAAGGGACCACAGATATTGCATTGTATTATCGAGGATCAAATTTTACCATCAGAAGCTATACAGATTTAGATATTGCTAGTGATATTGACAATAACAAATTTATCAGTGGTTATGTGTTTACTTTTGTTGGCAGAGCTGTAAGCTAGGTTTCAAACTCTAACCTATTGTGGCTACTTCAACGACAAAGGCAAAATATATTGTAGCTACACAAGTTAACAAAGAAGCAATTTAATTGCAGATACTATTGGAAGAGCTCGGGTACAATCCCTGGAAGATTACACTATTTTTTGATAATCAAAGTGCTCTTCACTTGGTGATGAATCCAGCATTCTGTTATAAGACTAAACTCATACGAGTTTAATATCACTTTGTCTGAGAAAATGTGGAAGAAGGAAGTGGGGATATGTAGAAAATTCATACTAAAGATAACCTAGTAGATGCACTAACAAAGCCAGTAAACACTGATAAGTTCATATGGTGTAGATCTTCCATTGGAGATGGCAAAGAATGAAGAATGATGTGAAGATTGATTGATTCTCAATCAAATCTTCAATTGGGAGATTGTCAAAGGAGATGCCTAACATAAAAGAAAAAAAGGTGGTTGCAGTGTAAACCATTGAAAAATAAGGAAAAATTTTGGTAATTGCAGTTTAATCCTTTAAAAATTGCACTAAAGTTCTTCATCTATTCCTATAAATAGAGAGCTTCAAAACCTCATTTCTCACAATCAAGAAAGAAGCAATCCTATATAGAAAGAGAGTTGTGAGATTAGTATTCTCCTATTAGTAAAAGATATAAAATATTATATTTCCTTACTATATAGAGAGAAAGTGTAACTTCTATTTTTCTCATAGTAAAGTCATTTCTTCCTTATCCATGGTTTTTTACCCTATTAAGATTTTTCCAAGTAAGATTTTGTGTGTCATCTTAAACTATTTGCTACAGTTTTGTTTCTATCCAGTGTCTATTTTCTCTATATGAACTTCATCCTTCCTTTCCACAATTGGGCTTTTCCTTGATCAAGCTTCTTTCTTTCTTTACTTGGAACCCTGAGCTCTGTTCTTGGAGTAGAAAATAGGGGTGATCGATGCTTTATTCTTGGAGTAGAAAACAGGGGTGATCGATGCTATGTTCTTCTACGTCATGCTTCTTTATGGTTGATGAGTCTGGTTATGGATGTTCTTTATGTTCATGTTTCTTTTTAGCAACAATCCCTCCCTGTGTAACCACAGGTGTGGCAAAATCATAATTCTTAGCTCCTTTTTACCACGTAAATTGATCCTTCTAACTAGAAGTTGAGCTTCCTTTAGTTTGCAAATGCTTTGTACTCTCAAGTAGTGGATTAAGGAAGGTATTGAACTACCATGGGCTAAATACTGAAAATATAATCAGATACTTAGTATCCTAGTAGAAAGAACATTTTGACTTCATCAATGAAAAATTATAAAAAGATGAGCATATATATATATATATGGAGGGAATTATTAGCAAGGATAAGAATTAAAACCACCATGCCCTCAATATCATGTTAGAAATTGGGACATCAAAAGCCTTGGACCTTAATTGCTTAAGTATATCTCCTTTCTTAACTAACCTGGAGTGAGAGGGATTGTGATTAAAGGGTATTCACTTAGTAAAATTGAATATTTAATTTTAATTCTCTCTCTTACGCCATTGGTTTTTGAAAGTGAGAATGTCATTTATTGTTTTTATATTGATACAAACAGTAGAAAATCTGGATTCATGCTCGGAGATCAAGAGCAATTTTCGTTTTCATTGCATTACTAATCTATTATCAATATGTATAAATAAAATAGACTCCTTTTAAGGTGTGAATTCTATTGATCAATCATAAGTTTCCATTGAGAAAATCCTTGGCTCCATATATGATGACTTTTCACATTCTTTATACATGTATAAAATTTTTTTTGAATACATAAATTTTTCATTGTCAACAAGAAAAATAATGAAGTAATTAATTAATAATTTAATTAATTACTTCTTAAATAAAAAAATTTTTAAATTGTGAAAATTTTTTTTGAAATGGATAAAAAATTTAATGAATTGTTCTTTGAAGTTTAATAATTTTTTGCAATGAATGAAAAAAAATAATGGATTAATTAACCTTTTCATAAATTGAAAATTATAAATATAACGTGCCATAGTATAAAATTAACACAAAAGAAAATAATGTATAGTTAAATAATTTATAATGATACTCTTTCAATAAACATATTTTTATCACTTTTCTCTTACCAATCACACATAATCAATTTAATAAATTTTTGTTTATTTATTATGTTTTCTTTATATCACATTAAATTCAATTACTCAATAATACTTGCAAATACCATTGCTTTATAATACATTGACACATAATAAAAAAAACTAATTATTCTTTAAGATCAACGTGCAGACAAATAATCTAGTTAAGATTTGTCATGACCTTTATTTGGGGCCATACTAGAGAAGAAGCAAGGTAAATCGGGGATGTAAATAAATTTTTTTAAATAAATGAGAAAAACTTTAAAAAAATTTAGAAGGGTGTAAAAATAAATTGTGAAGATTAGGGTTATATAATTGTTTCAAAGGTCCCTGCTTAACCATGGCGTAACAAGTTTTGACACTGCGTAGACCATTCTCCCCGGTGATGTGGATAAATTTGAATTTGGCCAAGTCAATACATCTTTTGACTAATGTGGAAAAATGCTCAAGGAAATTTTTAAGATGCATATTAAACATATTTATTATTAAAATATATATAAATTTAAGGATTTGATGAATGTAAAAATCTATAATTATAGGTCATTTTATTTTAATACGCCGACGGAAATATTTAAGAAACAAATTAAATTGAATAAGTACTTTCGGTAAATCTAGATATGGTTTTAATTATCTTCGGTACAAGACATCTTGTCGAACGCTTAAAATTTATGAAATGTCATGATAAATTTGAATTAGGCAACCAAGGGTTCAAAGAAAAGTTTAAGGGAATTTAATTAGATTAAAATATAATTAGATAGAGATATTTAAAATAAAATAAAATAGTAATTTTTTGAAATTAGAGTACCAATTATGTTATACTTTAGATATTATAATATTCAAAATAGGAGATTTGCATACGTGTGGAATTTATTTTTGCAAGATATGTTTTTAAATGTGCCAAAATAGTAAATTTTTTATTAGGTATGATATTATTTTATCATTTTATTATTTATTATCTTTTTCTGACATATTTTAATAAATCTTATTTTTTTCATTTATCAACCTCATTTACCTTTGTCATAATCTTCCTTCGCTATATACAATAGTTTTGTAGTTGGGTAGAGGTAAAAAGAGATTCAATCATTATTTGTTAGAATATATATATATATATTATTATATTTTACATATCATATTATATTTCAATACTCATACTTTTATCCATACTTGTTAGTTATCGAGTGATATTATACTAAAATATAATTAGATAGAGACTTTTAAAATAAAATAAAATAGTAATTCTTTTAAACTAGAGTACTAATTATGTTATACTTTAGATGAGATATTATAATATTCACATTAGAAAACTATAAATATTAATAAGTTGAGATTTATGGGAAAAAAATACAGATTTTAAGGCATGAATAAATATATATCTGCATGGCAGAATTTGAGAGTAAAATTATACACATTTCAGTACCATATATTTTAGAATGTATGATTTTTTAGTCAATATAGGATAAGTATATAATTTTTACAAACAAATCTATATAATTTTTTAAGTTATACTCATCGTATTTTAATTGAAAAATTATCCCTTCATCTTATTTTAATATATAAATTTGATACCAAAATTATAATAAATTGCAATTTAATTTATTCCAATCCATGATAAAGAGCAAAACAAAATCGACGCATTTGCTATGTTAGAAACTTTCGAACATGAGGTCGTGTTCTGGCACATTCTTGATCCCACAATCCATAATAATGGTTATCATTTTCATCATTTTCGCTAGACAATCTTGCGTTTGTCACATTCAAATGGTTCGTGTCATTGTCTCATCCACTGCCCTCTTCTCTCTTTTTGTGGCAACCTCCGCATCTTCATTGAGTTGCAAATGCACCCAAGCTCGTAAAATAGAAGACACAAAAACAGGCGTAAATTCGTACACCTGAAAAACACACGTATTTCTCTCTCCACTGTGAGAGCACTTCTCTCTTTCCACTGTGAGAGTCTTTTCTATCTCTAAGCAAATTCACTTTGATTTAGAGAAATTGTTGACTATTTTTTACGTGATTACTCTAAAACACAAGCAGCAAGCAGCAAGCTGATCTTTCCTCACTGTTGGGGACGACAACACGTCGAGGTAGAGCAGATAAGTATTCTGATAGACAAGAACCTCACACAGTTGGACGTGGACGAAAAGCCTCTGTTCTTATTGATGTTCTGATCTCTCAGGAGTATCTACGTCAGTTGGAATTTTCGGATTCTGAGTCATATACTGAAGGGCTCAATGGCTTTCCTTCGAAAGCCATCCGAGAGCCATGCGTCTATTTACTTGGAATTGTTGAGGCTTGGGGTGCTTGTGACAAAGCAATTCCTACATGATGCTTGTACAAAGCATAAACCCCCAGTGGTTTTCTTAATGGAAACTAGTATGGTTCGTAATAAGGTGTGTAGAATTCAGAGATCATTGGGCTTTCAAAATTATGTGATTGTAAATCCCGTTGGCCTATCGGGTGGACTTGCTTTGTGGTGGAAGTATGACACTAATCTCAGAATTATCTTAGTTTCATCGAATATTATCCATGTCGAAGTGCTTAGTTGAATGAATGGGTGGGGAGGTGTTATCTCATTCATATATGGGCCGCTTAAGGAGCAAGACCACGCTTCATTCTGGAGTCTATTACGTCAATGTGATCCTGGAAGACATGTTCTCTGGTTATGCATGGGGGACTTTGATGAGCTGTTATCTAATTCAGAAAAGTTGGGTGGGAGAAACAGAACACTATAGAGCATTGCTAACTTCAGTTCCTTTATGTCTGACCTTGCTAAGCAGGACTCGGGTTTCAATGGCTCAATTTTTACTTGGACAAATAGAAGACTTGGAACTGCAAACATTAAAGAGCGCCTGGAATCTGGATAGAGCAATTTGTAATGGCGTGAAGGCTTCCCGAATACACAGGTATTTCACCTTGAACAACTTGGCTCTGATCATTCCCCATTACTATTACATTCGGCTTATCGTGATATTAGAACCCCATGGACGTTTAAGTTTGAATTAATGTGGCTTGAACATGATGATTTTATTTCTGTTGTTGAGAGCAATTGGTGCTCTTTAGAATTTGAAAGTTTTGGGGTGTTGCATTACTTTCTAAGAAATTTATCTAAAACCCGGTCTGCTTTAATTTCGTGGAGTAAAAAAGAGTTTCCTAATAACAGACGTCTGATAGATAGACTTCTTGCTGAAGATCAAAGATGTTGTAATGGGCAATGGGATGAAGGAGAGGCTGAAAGAGCTGGACAGATTAAACAAGAACTTGAAACTCTATGGTCTCGGGAGGAGAAATACTGGCCAACGATCTAGAATACAATGGTTGAAGTGCGGGGACAAAAATTCCAAATTCTTTCACTCAGTAACTCTCCAGAGAAGGAGAAATAAAATAATAAAGTTACAAAAAGATGATGGCTCTTGGATTGAGGATACCACGGAGATAGCTGAGAATTTCATATATTTTTTTCCAACTTATTTTTATCACCAGTCAATAGGGACTTTTCTGATGTACTCCATTATGTAAATCTTGTTGTTATTGATTATGATATTACCTTACTAATGTGTCCAGTGACTGATGAAGTGGTTAGGAAGGCAGTGTTTGAACTTGGGGGACTCAAACCTCCCGGTCTAGATGGCTTCTCAGGTATCTTCTACCAGCATTCATGGGATGTGATAGGTAGCTAGGCGTGCAAATATGTGGAGGACTTTTTCTCCATTGGATTCAATTTGAAAGACTTGAATATAACTAATTTGGAGTTGATTACAAAAGTGGACTTCCATGATCAGGTTGGACAATTTAGACCAATTAGTCTATGCAATTTTCCTTATAAGGTTATTTCAAAAGTTATGGCTAATAGATTGAGAAGACTCCTTCCTGGATGCATTTCTGAGACGTGAACTTGCCTTGAAACTTGATATGAACAAGGCGTATGATCAGGTAGAATAGGATTTCTTAAAACATGTTATGTTGAAGATGGGTTTTTCTACCTCTTGGGTTAGTAAAGTAATGGAATTTGTCTCCACTGTTGACTTTGGACTATTAAGGTTTGGAAGAAAGACTGCTGATGTTACACCTCATAGGGGCTTAAGACAAGGGGATCCTCTCTCCCCTTATCTATTTATTCTGGTGGTGGATGTGTGCATGATTACTGCAACAGTTGAACATGGTAGGCTTAACTGCATATGACTTTTTACTCTTTTAAAGGGCAACTGTCTCCAATTGTCAAGTCATCAAAGGCATTCTTCAGGACTATTGCCATGCTTCTAGTCCGATGGTGAACCTGGACAAACCCTGTTTTTTTTTCTTCAGAAACACTCCACCTCATCTTGTAGAGGAAATTAGTCACATTTTGGGGATTTCTTCTACTTGATCGCCAGGTAAGTACTTAGGGCCTACTGGTACTTTGGGCAAAATTAAGTCAGAACCTAATGGATTTATCAAAGAAAGAGTCTTTAACAGGGTACAAGGTTGGAAGAATAGGATGCTTTATTAAGCAGGTAGGGAGGTCCTTATCAAGGCTGTGGCTAATGCAATTCCTACTTACCCTATGACATGTTTCCTATTTCCCAGTAAGGTATGTAGTGAGCTTAATAGTATGAAACAAAGGAGGTCTGGGGACAAAAAACTGAAGAAAGGTGCATCCATTGGGTGGTGTGGAAGAAGTTAGCTCGGTCTAAAAACAAAGGAGGTCTGGGTTTTAAGGATTTCTCCACTTTCAATCTTACTATCCTAGGTAAACAAGCATGGAGAATACTGAATGATCAGGATGAATGGTGGGTAAAAATTCTTTAGGGGATATATTTTCCAAACTCAACATTTCTTGAGGCAAAGAAAGGAAGTAGGGCTTCCTGAGCTTGGTCTAGTTTGCCTGAAGGAAGGGAATTTTTAAGCCATGATCTTTGTTGGGTTGTTGGAGATGGAAGAAGCATAGATTTCTGGAAGGATCCATGGATCCCAAATTTTCAGAATTATCGTTTGCAAATTGAAGTTCCACATGAAGATTTGGAAGGGCTGAAAGTGGCAGATGTTATTGTTGGTGGAGTTTGGGACCTCTCTGAGATCAGTGATTATCTTCCCTCTGATGTTTTGGAAGCTATAAAGAAGATTCCCATCTCTAGAAGGGGTGTTGAAGATTTTCGTTGCTCGACAAGGGCAAAGAATGGCGAGTACACAATTTGAAAAGGATATTAATAAGCAATGCAGAAAAAAAGGTAATAATGCAAGCAGTTCCTTTCAGTTACCCCCTAACTTCTGGCATCGTCTATGGCTCCTAAAAATTCCTGCAAAAATTAAACATTTTTATGGAGGCCCTGTTTGGGTAGTTTAGCTACTAAATAAAGTCTATATAAAAGAAATTGTTCCCCTAACCCTCTGTCCTTGTTGCTTGCAGGTGGTTGAATAAGTGGAGCTTATACTTTTCTTTTGTGAATGGGCAAAGGTAGTTTGGTTTTCAAGCTCTATTGCATTTTGAATAGAGCTATATTACTATTCTTAGATTTGATAAGTGGCTGTCTAGGCTTCTGTTTTATATGGCCTTCTTTGACAATGATGTTGCTCTTTTTACTTTTCGTTGCTGGTTTATATGGATATCCCAATGTCTCATTGTCTTTGAAGGGGTGGCAGTTGACCTTGGAATGTAGTGGAAATGGCAGTGATAAGGACTTCTGAATTCTAACATATTAATAATCTTTTTCGAGCTATAAGTGATTCTAATGTGAAAGTTGCCCCTTCATTAGTGTTATGGAAGGCACCCCTTTTAAATTGTTTTAAAATTAATAACGATGCTAGTTATAAAGAGGGACATTCTTCATTTGGGATAGATGTTGTTGTCAGAGATTGGTTTGGGGATGTTATTGACATGTGTGGTTTTAATTTGTCTCCTTCTTCTGCTTTTACGGCTGAAGCTATTGCTCTAAAGAAGGGTATTACTATGGCCATTGATATAGATCTACTGGATGCTATCTTTGAGACTGATTGTAAAACAGTAGTGGATGCTGCAGTTGACCCCACAAAAATGTGATTCGACATGCAGAACTGTTAGTGAAGAAATTGGTGTTCTGAGGAATTAGTTTGTTTCATTCTCCTTGCAATGGATTCTTAGGAGTGTTAACTTGGCTGTGGATTGAATAGCCAAGCATGTTGTTAGGGGACTGTACCCGCCAGGTTGGGAGTTTCCTCCTTCATTCCCCTGGGATTCTATTATTACATGGGAGAAGCTTCATGCTCGGGTTGGTGTTGGCTAGCAAGGTGTGATACCCTCTGATAGCTGTTGTTTTGCTGCTATTTGTCTTACTTTCTGTCGTGCTTGTTTATGTATGTCTATTATTATATGTTTCTTTGTTATATTCCTATTTTATTTGCTGTTAATTTAGGGTGTTTCGGTTCTAGTCAGTTTGAGTCTCCATGGCTGTAATTCTTTAGTATTTGGTGTCTGTACTGCTTTTCCTTTGCAATGAAATTCGTTCACTGGAAAAAAAACATGTATTTTTTTCTTTATAGATTATCTTTAATTTTCATAAAGGTGATTACTGCAACTAAATTCATCGCAAAAAATAGTACTAATTTTGGAAAGGGAATATTATACTTTTATTTTATATAGTTTTACATACTTTTTTATTTGCTCCTTACAATTTAAAAATTTATAATTAAGTCCTTAGACTTTAATTAATATTTAATTTAATCTCTCATTATATTTTTACCAAATTTTATTTTATATGAGTTAATTTTATTTAAATATTTATTTTTATCTCTTTAATTAACATAAATCAAATATATTCAAAATGTAAAGATAATATATAATTATTTACATCAACAAAAATAAAAAAATTATTAATAGTACTTTAACAGTAAGGCTAAAACACTTGAAAATTTTAAGAACCCAATTACAGATTTTTAAGTCATAAGTACCAAAATAAAAATTAAATGAACTATAGGGATTAAAAGTATAAATTTTTTAATTTGGATCTCCTTATGTTGTAATAGAAATATGAGGTCATGTTTAATTATGATGGACTGTTGATAGAAATTCAATGGTTCATATTTATATTAAATTAATTTAACTGTTTATAGTTATATTTTTAATTTATAAATTTGAACCATTGAATCTCTATTCAATTGTCCACTATAATTAAACATGACCTTGTGTTTCTGTTGTAACGTGAGGGGATCGAATTGTAAATTTTCTTTCTAGAAATTTATTTGAAAGAAAAGAAAAAATGATTTATAATGATTGGTTGTACACTTCACCGAAACCTTCAGACCATGCTTTGTACTCGTGTAATGAATCATTGATTTTTTATCTATTTATAGATATGATGTTCTCAATTGAATTTGGTCACCGTGCGGTTTATTACTCTGGTTACTCCAATGAGTTCGGCCCATGCGGGTCTCATGCATTCTGAAAATTTCCTTCGCGCAAGGACACAGGTATAGAATTCATATGTAGCTGGTGCTGGTTGCGCTAATTAGCGTTTTCTATTGCAGCGACATTTGCAGCTAAAACCTTTTCTTGTTTTTTCAATATAAATTTGATAATCATATTTAGATATAAATGAGTTATAAATTTATAGATGATATAAAGTTGTGTAGTTTTTCAATATAAATTTAATATGTAGTTTTTATTATATGCCTTTAATTATATAGTTAGACTACAATAAAATTAAAAAAAAAATCTGTACAATTATATAATATTCGACATGAGAATGAATCTTAGAGAGGCGTTTTTATTACCCGAAATGAACATCCACGTATATCAGCTAATCATTTTATATCAATTTTTGATTTGGTTGTTACACTTCATTCTTTTTCAGACAACTTTACTTTGCTTTGCAAAGGCTTCAATAATAGTCCTCGCAGTTAAGCTCTGTTATAATGCCGTTGAGAACCTGCTGAAGTGGCTGATGGAAGTGATGTGTATGCTTGTGTATAAGCAAACACCGCTCCCTCTTTTTCCGTTATTTCTTTTGCTTCTTTATCATTATTTCTTTCCTTTCATTGTGAGCAGCTCTGTCTATTCTAGATTGATTCCTATGGCGGCACCCTCTCTTCCAATTATGGCTTCTTTGTTGGAATAATTTTAATATTTTATGGATTAGCATTAACTATTTTATTAGATTAGTACCTTATTAATTCTAATTAGGTAATTAATGTTATAATTTATAAACTGATAATGGATTGGGTTTTATTTTAATATGTGTGGATAATCGGTGATGAATTCGATTATCCACAAGCCCGTTGGGCAGAAACCCAACCTATAGCCCAAGAGTATTAGTAATCATCCCATCAGATTACTAATATAAGATTGTTATCTAAAGAGAGATTTTATGAGCTTAATTTTGATTGATTAATTAAATTTAAAATTGTTTTAAAGATTCTGGAGGATTTTATTGAATAATATTGATTAATTATATTATTAAATAAAATCTTATAAATAACACACTGAAGCCCTACCTTTCAAACAACAAAATCTGTCATTCTTTCTCTACCATCAAGACACTCTGAGAAATACTATTGGGCATTGTGGGTTGAACTTATTAAACTCAACCAATACTCAGATCAACAATGTCATCTTCATCAGATCAGATTGTCAATTTATTTATTCTCTCAATTTGTGATCATGTTTAATTACATGTTCTAGTTTCGCTTTCAAATGGTATCAGAGCCACGGTTTGATAGACTATGAAATTTTTTAAATTTCCTTTCTCTAATCTCGTCTTCGTAACATGATTTAGCATATTCTAGTTTCTCTTCTTCCTTTTCCTTCTTTTTCTTTTTGAATGGTCTTCATGGTAATGTAAGGGTAAAAAAAGGGTTGGCTGTGATGTGAAAATATAGTTGAGTTTAGAACACACCATAATATTGTATAACCAATCTCTTTTGGCCTATGGTCATTTATCTTAAAATTTTGTCACCATGACCTTCCATGAGCCTATTTAAGGTCTAAGAAGGGTCGAATTAAAGAAGACTGAGGTTAGATAAATATTTTGAAATATCAGGGAAATATTGTGTAAGCTATAACAAGCTTAGGATAAAAATTTTGACATAAAAAATTTTATGTAAAGACTAGACATAATACGAAACAATATGTTCAGTTCACTCTCCCTGATTATGTGTAAATAAATTATGATCAATTTCTTTGCGTTAATTATTAGATTTTATTCCTAATTTAAGCACATGCGTTAAAAGGAATAGGTTGCGTGTGGAAATTATAATAACTTTGGTTCACATACACCTATTGATTGTGTGCTCGCCTATCGTGGGCCTAATCATGGTGATATATCTTTTATAAATTAATTTATATCGTATTTGTCACTTAATTTCCTACATTTTTTAATTTAATTACCATTATCAGGGATGAGTCTGAATATTGTGATAAGTCCACTAGAGAGAGTGTATGTAAGTATTATGTTGACAATAGATATGCCCTATCGGTGTGACATTATCAATATAATTTTGTGAATAAAGCCTGTTTGTAGCCTGTCAACGACGATTTGCTGATTGATGTATTCATGGTTTCTCATATCCTATCGATATGGAGATTGTTGGTGCATTTTGTGTCATTTCTCTTGATAACATGCTTCCTTGGTGTGTATGAGTTTTCTTGATTTATCATAGTCCAAGCCCTTAGGCAGGATATGATGAGTATTTTGTTACACAGTTGCTGAAACTAAGTCTTGTTACAGAAACTTTGTTATATATATAATTATGTGTCTGGGACATAATTATATGTTTCTTATTTGTTTTTCCCTCAACGTCTCTATTCTTGCAACTATTTATGGTGAAAACTCTGAACAAAATAGACTACGATAATTAGATTGAGTCCTTTGATATGTATCTAGTGATCACAAAGGGAATTTAGGTATGAGAGAACCTAAGCCAGTAGATCTCACCACTGAGCCTAGCACTGCTGACAAGGCTTACCATAAGCAGTGGTATAAGTCCAATAAGATTTGTCTGACTGTCATTAAGTATACGATTAAGAAGACTATCAGACAAAGTATTCATAAGAAGGACATCGCAATTCAATATTTTAAAGTGGTTAGTAAGATATTTAAGAAGTTTGATAAGACTTATAAAGGCTTATTATCTCTCTTTGCTAGATAACACTCACTATGACGAAGTGTCAGGAGTGTGTGAGCACATGATGAAGCTTGTTAACTGCTATAACAAGCTGAAATCTTAGATGTGGACTTGGATGAGAGCAACTTAGTTTATAGAGTTCCCTAATCCCTTTCTGTTGAATATGGGGTCTTGAAAACCACTTATAATTCTCAAGAGTTAGAGTGGTCAATTAATCATATGATGTTTAAAATGACCCAAGAGGAAGAATCAATAAAAAAGGTGAATTCTCATAATTAATGTACTATATTTCACATGGTTCATCCAGCAAGGCTGGAAATGTGAAATTGAAAAGCAAAGAAAAGTGAAGGCAATGCCTATGGCAAGAAAATGTATGGACTCAAGAAAAACAATAAGAATAATAAACTATCCTTAGATTGGAAGAAAGTTCAATTACAGTTAGCTATGTAGGCACTGTAATCACAGATGAAGACTTTCATAAGGATGTGTTGTATGTGGATGACATCCTATTGGCCAATAATTCAGCGTGCTTATTAAATGAGACAAAACACATTTTGTCATGCCACTTTGATATGAAAGATTTATGTGAATCTTTTTTTATTTTAAGAATTCAAATTCACCGTGATAGATCTTGTGACATTCTTGGTTTGTCTCAGGCAACCTATATTGAACAAGTGCTCAATAAATTTGATATGTCTTCTTGTACTCCTTGTGTACTTGTGCAGGTGATAGGTTGTTTAAATCGTTATGTCCTAAATGATGAAGAGAGAACTTTGATAGGCAAAGTTCTATGTGAATCAATTATTAATAGCCTAATATATAGGCTCAAGTGTGCACACGTTTGAACATTGTTTTTTTCATATTGGTGTGCTTGGCAGATATATTTATGTAATTTTGGGCATGATCATTAGAAAGCTACAGAGACAGTTATGATGATCCTGAACTAACTTCTAATTACATCTATAAGATGTTTTTTGAAGGAGTTGTTTTGTTGAGAGGTGTCAAATGGACATTTATAGCTGCCTTATATATATATATATATATATATAAGTGAAGAGTATGTCGCTCGTTTTGTGATGGTCACTCGTTAGGGAATATGGTCAAGGAAATCAATTTCCGTTATGTGTATATTTTAAGTCTTGACCATTTTGTTACGACATGACTCTATTATACGCTTCTCTCAAAGTTACAGGAATTTCAGTTGCATCAAATTTTGATACCCAATTCCTATTTGTTAGAGAGAAGATCTATGCATCTCATACTCATTTTAGGTGATCCGTTTACTAACACAAACCCACTAGAGTTTTGAAAATATATGACTCTTGGGTATATTCGAATTTTGATGTGTTGTTTTAGTGAGAGTCTGAGTTGTGTTCTTAAGGAACACTTTTGCATATTTTGGCACTTATAACATTTGTTTCTCTATCGGATTCAATGTTTTGATTATGCCAAAATTTTAGATATAATTCAGAATTGAAATTTTGCTAGCATTTATAACAATGCTTTCCTTATTGGATTTAATATCTTGATCCATGATTTCATTTCTGAATTTTTGTTATCTCAGACTCGCATGTTTCACATTTGCAGTGAGCGCATGATGACGGATCTATTGACCAATGTCTACCTATAGGAGTAATTCAAATTATATAACTTATATGGGTCTTGTTGAATTTTGATGTAGCCTTGGTCTAGTGGGAGTATGAGTTGAGTCCTTAAGGGGCTTTTGTGGTGCAATTTGACACCAAATTTATGAGTTGAGTCCTTAAAGGGCTTTTGTGGTGCAATTTAACACCAAATTTCAGAGTTAAGTCCTAAGGGGACTTTTGCATTGTAATATGATGCTTCAAATGTCATTTTGTATTCCATTCTATTTAGATATTGAAACTAATTTATGACAATGTTAATATCACTTGTTTCCCTATCGGATTCAGTGATCTTTGTGTGTAGTTTCATTTTTGAATTTTGTATGGTTTATAGATATAAACATATCCATGTGTTTATGTGAATATTAATTGCCGAATTATGTATTTTGTTGATTAACCTAATAATGTAATTAATACTATCCAAGTGGGAGATTGTTAAAATATTTTAATATTATATGGATTAACATTAATTATGCTATTAGATTAATTTCATGTTATAACTAATTATAGTATTCAGTGATCTTTATGTATAGTTTCACCATTGAATGTTGCATGATTTATAAATATATACACATCTGTGTGTTTATGAGAATATTATTATACCTGATTAGTTATTCGTTTATTGATCTAATAATTTAATTAATGCTATCCAAGTGGGAGATTGTTAAAATAATTTTAATATTTTATGGATTAGCATTAACTATTTTATTAGATTAGTACCTTATTAATTCTAATTAGGTAATTAATGTTATAATTTATAAACTGATAATGGATTGAGTTTTATTTTAATATGTGTGGATAATTGGTGATAGGTTCGATTATCTACAAGCCCGTTGGGCAGAAACCTAACCTACAACCCAAGAGTATTAATAATCATCCCGTCAGATTACTATTTTAAGATTGTTATCCAGAGAGAGATTTTATGGGCTTAATTTTGATTGATTAATTAAATTTAAAATTGTTTTAAAAATTTTGGAGGATTTTACTGAATAATATTGATTAATTATATTATTAAATAAAATCTTATAAATAACACACTGAAGCCCTACCTTTCAAACAACAAAATCTATCATTCTCTCTCTACCGTCAAGACACTCTGAGAAACACTCTTGGGCATTGTAGGTTGAACTTATTAAACTCAATCAATACTCAGATCAACGATGTCATCTTCATCAAGTCAAATTGTTAATTTATTTATTTTCTCAATTTGTGATCATGTTTAATTACATATTCTAATTCCGCTTCCAAATGTCTCAATGTTGTTCTAGAGAAAGATGTAAAAGAAAGAGGAAGGAGGTAATTCCCTGTTGCAGCAGCACATGGGGATGACAAATTTTTCCGAGGCATCTATGAGAGTGATTTTGTCAGGTCAACCCACGTAGCTATCAACCTGATACATCATATTGCCATCAAAATCGATCACTGTGAATCTCTTACTACTAAGTAGAAGCCATTTTCTCCAAATCGTAGGTGATGGCACTTCTTGCTTTTGATTCTGGACTACGTACGCCTTCTTCTCATCTTCACCTTCACCTTCACCTTCTTCAACTTGTTCCTCAATCATGCACTGCTCTCGACACTGACATGAACCTACACAACATCCTTATCCCTCTCCGCTCTGATTCTTATTTTTCATATACCACATCTCTCTCCCTCTGTATGCTTAAACACGATTCCGTTTCCAATTAATTATTTAATTGTTTTTTCTACATCTGAATAAGAAGTACAATTTTGGTGCTTGTAGGACTGGTGACAAAATGACACCCATAGAGTGTTTAGAAGCATATGTTTCCCTTTCAATCCGAGTGGTGAGAAAATGAAACTCAGATTGTGTTTGGAGGAGAAAAAGAAACCGAATAAAAAAAGAGAACAAGGGATGTGGAAGCTAAGGCAGAAATAACTAGGTGAGGAAACTTTATAAGGAAAAAAAGGGGTGGAGATTTCGGTAGGGGAGAGGATTGAGAGAAGATTATGAAGATGAGAATATAAGAGAAAGGAAGGAGGCAGTGAGAGAAAACACCGAAAGGAGAGAAGGCAGTAATAGCCAGGGAAAAATGAGGAAGAACAATATGAAGAAAATGAAGCAAAAGAAATAAAGTAAAAATAGTACTCCACATTTACTTACACGTAAGCATGTCACATCACTTCCATCAGCAATTTCAGCATGTTAGGCCATGTTCTCAACAAATTATGACAGAGCTTAACAACGTGAGTGCTGCGAGTTCGGATTTTTTTCTTTTCTAGTAACAGGATAAAATAAAAAATAATATTTTATTAATATTAAACTAATAAAAATATATTAAATTAATATTTTTTTTATTCAGGCCCCCTTAATCTCCGGTGGTGATCCATTCACGGGTGTTGTTTGAAAATAACATAAATAAACATAATATAAGGATCAAATTGAAAATTGATACAAAGTATAAGGTCTAAATAATTAAATTTTTTTATATTCTTTGTAGCAAATTAAACTTTCCCAACAATTGATGAAACAAATAATGATAAGTTACAAGTAACACATTTATTTGCGGTTCAAGTTGCTTGAAATAATAAGGCAAAAGAAGATAAGCTCACTTAGCTGAACCCAGCGTCTGAAGATCCTCCTCACCTCTCTTTGCCACATTCATGTTTACTTCTCTAAGTGAAACCAAAAGCTAACACATGCATTTCCTTCCACATGAATTATAATCAAATTACATCAGTCAGTCATTAGGAACATACTAATCCTAAAAATTTATTTATTGTTAATTAGGAGTAAATCCCGGGCAGATGCCCTAAATTTCTTTCAAAATTTAATATATCTAACTGTTTATATTAAAATAAATATACAATCTAATGGTAAGCATGTAAAATTTGGTTATTAAAATTGGTAATTTTAAGACATCGATAAAGTTTAAAAATTTAATCAAACGGTTTTAGCCAATTAAACAATCTAACGTTATAAAATTCTTTCGCAAATTGTAAAGAATCCAGACACGAAATAGAACTATTACCACGGATTCCAGAAGTAAACATGAACATGGCAAAGAGAGATAAAGAGGGTCTTCTCAACTGCATTACCATCATTCAAATCCCAGAGAATGCTATATGATCCATCTCTGCGTTGTGTGTGTACTCGCTTGTTGTTAATAGTACATACACAGACTCGCTTATTTAGACAAAAATAATTGAAGAATGAGGACATGATGTTTGACTATAACAAAAAAATGTCGACATTATTAGCTAACTAACGCAACCTTGTTATCCATCATTTTTTGACGTTAACGAAACAAACAAGAATAGAGTGATGCCTAGCTGGGCAAGAGAACGTCTTGAATCCTTGAATTTGATGTTGCGAACGACACTCTTCACCGGCACTGCCTACCCAAAAATGCCAGCAAGGCGATGTGACAATGCTCCATGAAACCCCAAGAATGAGGACATGAATAGACGGTCAGCGAGCTGCAGTAACACATGCCTACGACGAGAGGGAAAGGGAGAAGAAATTAGGTTTCCAATTTTTTTCGAAATATTTTTTTTGTTTATATAACTGATTCAGAAACCCTAATCTTTTTTATATTTTTGGGCCTTTCACATTTTTTAAGTTATTCTAGGCCTTTTAATATATATATATATATATATATATATATTAAAAGGGGGTTTTAGGCCTTACAGCCTTTTAAAAGGATTATGGGCTTTTTTTGGACATGAGACCTATTTCAAATAACATTTTGAACAAAATGTTTTTTTTTAAGTCCTTAATCAATGAACATTTAGTGATGTTCCAAATATAAATGGTATATTTATATTTTAGCCTCAAATAAATATAATTAATTAATCTTTTATGTCCCAATAAATTTAGGTAATGTAATATTCAATTACTTGCTAGTTCTTTATGTTAATACGCTTAAAATTGTCTTATTAAATATTTTTCTTGTTAATTTTCTTTCCATAAAAAATTTATAAATAAAATGTTAATTAGTTTAGCATTATATCTTTAATTTATTTATATTTTAATTTGTTTAACATGTAATAAATTATTTGTTAAAGCATAAGATGCGTATTTTATTAATATGTTAATGAGTTTAACATGTATGTCAATAAATGTTAATTAGTTTAATATTATATGTTTGCTTTATTACTGTGTTGATTAGTTTGACATTATATATTCAATTTGTTATTATGCTAATTAGTTTAACATATTCATTGATAAATAATTAGTAAAACATTATATGTTTGATTTATTTATATGTTAATTAGTTTAACATATGATAAATTTATTTGTTAAACATGAGATGCATGTTTTATTCATGAGCTTGTTAGTTTAATATTATTAATGTTTTTCTTTATATGTTAAGTAATAGTAAAATTCAAAATGTTAATTTGCTTAACATTTGTAAAATCATGCTTTGCAATTTGTTTGTAGTATGATTGAGACACTTAGCCGTGTTTTTGGTTTTTTTAATTTTCACTTTGCATACTACCTTAGGATGATGATTAACACTTTGTAATCTTTCAACTCCAAGTTATGCATGAGTTAAGTAGCTTAATCAAGCAATATTTTGTGTCATGATGTGTATGTATGGTGACATTAAATCTTGCATTTTTTTTATTTGATCTTTATTTTGTGTTTGTCTTTCTTTTTATGTAAAAAATGACTACTGCTTCTAAAAATATTGTTACTAAGCTCAACGAGGGGTTAAAGCTCAATGGTGACAATTATAAGATCAAAAGTATGAAAGTCCAGTATCTTTTAAAAGAGTAAGAGGCTCTTGAGGCTCTAAATCATGTCATGGAAGAGCTAAAAGCTGGTAATATAGCCCAATATAGGTAGGACTGTGAGGCTTATGACACTTGGAATAAAAAGAATTCCACTACTTGCATTACGTTACTGAGTACTCTGAAAGATGACATCTTAAGAGAGTTCAAGCATCATTAAAGTGCTATGGGGTTTTGGAATGCTCTGAGAACGAGATTCGGAACTATGTTCATATCCAAGTTACATCCTTTGATGATTAAGTTTGATTCTTATAAAAAACACCCATAACATTCTATGAAGAAACATTTGAGGCTAATGAAAAACATGATTAGAGAGTTAAGGGATGCTTGAAATGACTTAATAAATGAGCAACAAGTCCAAGCTGTAAGTCATTTTCTACTTAGTTCGTGGAAGCATATGAAGATGCATGTTACCTATAAAGATAGAATCACAACTCTAGCAAATGTCCGAAGGCACTTCAAACTCAAGAAAAAAAGGTTTGAATCAAGCAAGCCAATACCTGAGTTAAACATCAAGTGGAAGATGTGATTCAAAGAGAAAGAACTTGGAAAGAACAAAGGACCAATTTAATCTAAGAAAAAGCCAATGACAGATTAACAAGGCAAAAAAAAAAAAAAAAAAACAGTGAAAAGTAAGTATGGCAAAAATTAAGTGCTACAATTGCCAGAAGAAGGGTCACTATGCAAGTTATTGCCCTGAGCCTTCCAGAAAGGTAATTAATACTACTTATGCTAGTGAACTTTGCGTTTCTAGCTCTATTATGCTAACTGAATCATGTCCTTGTGGATTATAGACTCATGAGCCACAGACCACATAGTGAGAGACTATGAAACCTATGTTAATTTTTAGTGAGTTTCATATAGAGTACTCTAGATATATGTGGGCAACAACACTAAGATTGTTGTCAAGGGTATCGAAACATGCAAGTTAGTCCTATATGATGGTCAAGACCTTATTTTACATTATGTCCATTATGTGCTACAAATTCACTGGAATGGTATTTCAGTTTTGGATTTACTTAGGCTAAGCTATAATTTACTTTTCCATGACAATTATGTTAAATTGAGTTACGATTTAGTTTTTTTTTTTTTCTTTTTATAGTTTTAACAATGTAACTAGAGGTTTTATTTCTACATATTTGAATGATGAATCTTATCATAATAATGTCAATTTTTCTTGGTTTGCCTTTATAAATGATTTTCAAAACATTGTAAACATTAAGCATGTTAGACTTATTCATATTGGCCAACAAAGAATGCAATGATTAGCAAAAGAAGGCTTGCTTCCCATCATTAAAGCAATCAGAGCCAAATTTCCATTGCAATTAGTTCATTTCGACATCTATTGGCTTTTAAATGTTAGGGCCAGACATGGAGCAAACTATTTAATCATATTTATTGATGATTATAATCATTTTAGTTATGTCTATTTGATTTCTCATATGTCGAAGCAATGAGCTGCTTCAAAAACTATATGACCTTAGTTGATAATTAATTAGATAAGAAAATTAAGGCTTTTTGAACTGATTGAGGGCAAGAATATCTGTCATCTCAATTCTATCAATTATATAATGAAAAAAGAGATAGCTCATCAATTGAATATTCCAAGTTCTCCTTAAAATAATGGTGTTACAGTAAGAAGGAATAGAATGTTTTTGGATATGGTTAGGTCTATAATGACATAGGCTAATTATTGGGGTGGTGCTTTGCTGTTTGTAGTCTATATAGTTAATTATGTGCTTATGAAATCAGTTGTAACCACTTCATATGAGTTATGGACCAAGCAAAAGCTCAACTTGAGTATTTTGAAACCTTAGAAATGTACTACCTATACACATGATTCCTTTCACAAATATGGCAAATTGGTTTAAAAGGAAAGAAAGGTACCTTTATTATATACTCAGAAATCTTGAAGGGTCATATGTTTATAGGTCAGCAACATAGTAAGAGCATTGGTGAATTCGAGTCAAGAGTTGTAACATTCTTAGAAAATGAATATCCTAAGAAGGGAGAGGCAGGTTGAGATCTATCCTTTTTTGAGATAAAGGATCAGAATGAACTAGGGCCATTTCATTTGAGTGGGAAGATTATAGCAAATGATGAATTGGTTTCTCATCAGTAATCTTCTTCATTATTAGATGCGAATGTAAGTGTTCTTGAGCTAATTGCTTTAAGTGAGAGTGACCATATGGATTTTGATCCAAGTAGGAATGAGACCATCATTCCTTATCTGAGTTAAGGCAATGTTGATCCAAATAGGGATAACGAAGTAAGATTCAGTAAATCACAATTGAGACATAATTTGCATAAAAAGATTCCTTGCTGACAATATGAGATCAAATGTGGAAAACCTTTTACAATGCTCTTACAAAATGAAGATGAGTTAAGAAATATAAAAGAGATTCTTTTATCTCTTTCTATAGACAAATGGACTAAAGCTATGAATGAAGAAATGAAATCTATGAGAGTCACCAACGTTTAGGAACTTGTTGACCTCTTAAAGATATGCAAAGTTATTAAGAAAAATGGCTTCTTAAGATCAAGAAAAGAGCTTATGACACAATTGAAAGATTTAAGGCTCAGTGGTGGCAAAGGGGTATACATAGTAGGAAAAAATTAACTATAATGAAACTTTTTCTCCTATTGTATGATACACATTTGTTCGCTTACTTCTAGCTATAATGACATGTTTAGATCATAAATTACATCATATGAATGTAAAGACTACCTTTCATAATGGAAAATTAACTGGAGAGATTTATATGGAACAAGATGAGAGTTTCATTGAAGAAGACCAAAAAAATAAAGTTTGTAGACTTTTGAAATCTATCTATGTCCTTAAGCAATCTTTAAGGCAGGGGTATATTTGTTTTTATAATGTTGTGATCTCTAGTGGTTTCACTATGATGAGTGAAGGGAATTGTGTATATACTAAAAGATCTAAAGACAATTTTGTGATTATTACAATATATGTTGATGACATACTCATAACTAGAAGTGATATAGAGTTCATTAACAAGGTAAAGACTTAATTGTCATCTCGTTTTGAGATGAAAGTATGAATGAAGCTATATATATTCTTGGAGTTAAGATTTCAAGAAACTATTATAAGAAATTGTTGTATCTCTTGTAAGAGAAATACATCATAAAGGTTCTAGAACGTTTTAGTATGGATAGTTGTAACCCTGTAGACACTCTTGTTAGTACAAGTCAAACTTTAAGTGATGAAATAGGTTCTAAGACTATAAAGAAAGAGAGCGCATGAGCCGAATTCCTTATTGGAATGCAATCAGTTATTTAATGTATGCTATGATGTGTATTAGACTTGATATCTATCAAGTAGGTGGCTTAGTGAGTTGATATTAAATCGACCCAAGTCCTAAACATTAGGAAGCAGTAAAAAGGATCTTAAGATATCTAAAGGCGACTGCTGATTATGTGCTTTGCTATCAAGGTGGTAGAGATATGCAATTGGTAGGATTCACTTATCAGGGAGGAGACTATCATGAGTGAAAGTCTTCCTCAAGATATATTTTCTTACTTAATGATAGCGCCATATCATAGAGTAGTAAGAGACAATTTTTTATATCCTTGTTCACGATGGAGGCTGAGTTCATGGCCCTTTCTTCAGTAGCTTAGGAGGCTATTTGGTTAAAGAGGTTCTTGGAACATTTGTTATACAAAGCAAAAAACACTAAACAAATGTTAGTTTATTGTGATATTAAGGCTGTAATTGCATATACCAAAGACATAAAGTATCATTGTAAAACTTAACTTATAGATATCAAATATCACTATGTGAATGACATGGTTACATGTATGACTAATAACATGCAGTATATATCTAAGCATGAGACGTTGGAAAATCCCTTAACCAAACCTGTTTCTATAGATGTATTTGGGAAACACATTAGGTCTTAAGGATTGTTTAGAATTTAGGATACTTCATTTGTTTTTCTTTGTCATTTTCTTATTGTTCACTAAGACTGTTGTTTTAATGTTCTTTGATAATCAATAAAGTTTGATTTCTACATTTATATATCTTTATTTGAGTGTTTGTTTGTTTGTTGCTGTTAAGTATGTTGGGTAGGTAAAAAAGTTAGCCTTCCCACACAAGTAACCTCCTTAGTGTTTTTACGACATTAGAAATGAGACAAGATTTTAAGTGAAATTATCAGGAGGATAATTAGAGAGCAACTATGCTTAAAATCATTTAAGTTGTCTAATTAATGACATAAGGTCATTATGTTTGATTTAGTGGAATAAGTTCATTATTTCTAGGATACTTTAGTTGCCAAATGTGAGTTCAATACATTATGAAGATCAAGGGACTCAATTTTAGGCTTGTGGTGTCTAAATGTCATATGCACATCATTACTTGTGAAACAAACATACACTCCACAAGAAAAGGAAGAATGCTATAGCATGTTTCATACCGTTTATGCAAATAATGACTATATGGGTTAACATGAATGCGATCTCAACTTATGTTGTGTGAAACCCTTGAGCCTTTGTGATGGCTCTATACTTATACCCTCAAACTCCAATTAGGTACTTGAGATGCATTTTGGTGTTTTCTATCTTAGCTTATTGCCTAAAGAATAAGAGTAATGATTCAGTTTGGCGAAGCGAACTAAGTTTGTGTTGATAAGATCATGAGAAGAAGAAGATCATAAAGAGAATCTCATTATTCTATATTCACCGATATACCAATTATGACGAGTAAGTCATGATTGTGAATATAAGATATTACAATAAATGAGATCATTGTGAGATATCTAAATATGATTCTTATGATCTAGAGTGTACATATACTTTATGATCTACATGCAAGTTCATTTTTTACAAGAGGTTATATACTCGTAATTAATGTATTGCATTAAAGCTCTTATATATGCTGATCGCATGACCTACTTTCCCTATATGAACTATTGCATATTATAAAGAGAAAGTGTTCTCTTAGTTTATTGAAAATATATTCCTCGAGTTTAGAGCATATGAATACTTCCATTATGTATGAGTGGAAGATGTTGGATGTCGTATAAAATCCATCTATAAAGGGTGCTCATTAAATGAAAGTATAATGGTAATTTCAAGAATACCAATAAACCTTAGCTAGCTCATTATATAAGGCAAGCCTAATATGTGATATGTATCTTATCAATTTATAGACTCCTATACGCTTAGTTAAAAACACTTGTAAATACATTGTAATTGTGATAAAGGAATTTAGGCTGTGGAAACTATGAGATCTCTCCGATATATCATGAGAATCTCATTCAATTAGTAATCTTAGTCTTTATCATATCTAACTTTCATTACAAAGGAGAAATCTATAAGCCTCCTTGATTCAACGAATTTAATTTATTTCTTTTTTTTTTCCCTTTAAGTTCAAATTTAAATATAAAAAATATAGAAATAATAATATGATCCAATCATATAAAATTAATAATTTGAGTATGCTCAAAAAATTAAATTCTAAGGGGGCATAAAATTATATCTTAATATTATATAAATAAATAAAAAAATTTGAGTGGGCACAAATGCCTCCATTTAGGTATATGTGGCTTTGCCACTGCTCCCTTTCCATTCTTACTTGTTTTTTTTAATATTATACTAAACTTAATATATGGCCTAAGATTTCCTTTTATCAAACTCTTAGCTTCTCATGTAATGAATTTTTACCTTTTTCATATATATATATATAAAGAATTATTTGAAGTGCATAAATTTTTCTTAGTTAATAAGAAAATTAATGAAATAATTAATTAATAAATTAATTAACTGCCTCTTGTATTAAGAATATTTTGAAGTCTGAAATTTTTTTAGAGTGAACGAGAAAATTAATGAATTACTCTTCAAAGTCTAAGAATTTTTTGAAGTAAACAAGAAAATTAATAACTTAATTGATTGCCTATTAAATTAAGAATCTTTGAAATTTGAACCATTTTTTTTGGAGTCAATGAAAAAATAATGAATGAATTAATTAACAGTATCTTAAAATTTTTCTAATAAGAGACTATAGATATAACTGGATATGGTTTAAAAACAAAAGAAAACAATATACGGTTGAATAATTTATGATGATGCCATCTCAATGAGTCTATTATCATCATTTCTTTCTTACCAATATCACATAAACAATTTTATGGACTTTTTCTAATTTATTATCTTTTTTGATATCATAATATATTACTAAAGTCAATTTTTTACTAACACTTATAAATACTATTGATTTAAAATGTATTAACATATAGTAAAGTAAACTAGTTTTCTCGAAGGTTAGTACAATGCACTGGCAACTACACTAGTTTCTCATAAGAGTAAAGCAAAATGGTATCTTGTGGTTGTGAAGCTAAATGGGGAAAACAAATTCTCTACATTTGGCATACCATATGTAATCAAATTTGATTAAATCTAGATTATTCAACTAAAATTTAATGATTCAGATTTTAATAGATATTAAAATAAATTAATTTCATTCTTAATAAGTATTTTTTAGAAACGATTATCTTAATGTACCAGATAAATCAGTACAGACTATAAATTTTAGAATTGTCAAATAAAAAAGATCCATATCCCACTGTATAAAGTGGAATTTGTGGGTGTTTTTGAAAGCAGAACTGGATTTCAGCGGAATCAAAATTGTAATTCAAACAATATAATGTGGGAGAATATATTCAACTATCTGACCTGATGGAGACGACATCGTTGCTTTGAATGTTGGTTGAGTCCGATCAGTTCAACCCACAATACCCCAGAGTGCTTTACAGAGAGTCTTGACGGCAGAGAGAGAGTTGTAAATTTAATTTTGTGTCAGTTTTCAAAACTAGGGCTTCATTCTGTTATTTATAGGACTTTATTAAACCAATATAATTAATTAATATTATTCAGTAAAATCCTCCAGAATCTTTGAAACAATTTTAAATTTAAATTAAGCCCATAAAATCTCTCTCTCTGGATAGCAATCTTGGATTAGTAATCTGACGGGATGATTACTAATGCTCTCGGGCTGTGGGTTGGGTTTCTGCCTTTTGTGGGCTTGTGGATAATCGAACCCATCACCGATTATCCACACACATATTAAAATAAAACCCAGTCCATTCTCAGTTTATAAATTGTAACATTGATTGCCTAATTAGGTACTAATCAAATAAAATAATTAATGCTAATCCATAAAATTTTAAAATTATTCCAACAATCTCCCACTTGGATGGCATTAATTAAATTATTGGATCAATAAACGAATAGTTAATCAGGCGCAATAATGTTTACATAGATACATGGATGAATGTATATTTATAAACCATACAAGATTCAGTGGAGAAACCATACACAAAATCACTGAAACCGATAGGGATTCAAGTGATGTCAACATTTCCATAAATAAGTTTCATCAACTGAATTGAATGGAACATAAAATAACGTTCAAAATTGTCAAATAACAATTCAAAAATCCCTTAAGAATTTTTTTAATCCAGACTCCCACTAAACCAAGGCTACATCAAAATTTTTAACAATGCCCATGTGAGTCACATGATTCTTAAAGACTCCTACGGGCAAGCCTTTGGTCAATGGATCCGCCAACATGTGTTCACCAGGAATATGAACCAAACGAGTCTGAGATTCAGCAATCTTTTCTCTTACGAATAGGAACTTAACATCAAAGTGTTTAGTGCGACTGGAGTTCCTATGATTCTGAGAAAAGCTGACAGCAGACGAACTATCGCAGTATATGGTTAGAGGTCGTGATATAGAATCAACTAGATGCATGCCAGATATCAGTTTCCTCAACCATATGGCCTGGCGGGTAGCCTCATAACAAGCGATATATTCTGCTTCCATAGTCGAGGTAGCTGTGACTGATTGCTTGCAACTTTTCCACGATACAGCTCCTCCAGACATCATAAAGATGTATCCAGAAGTGGATTTTCGGTCATCCACACAAGATGCATAATCGGAATCTGAATAACCCACAATTTCAAGTGGCTCAGATTTTCTAAAAGTAAGCATATGATGTTTTGTACCCTGTAAGTACCTCATGACTTTCTTTGCAGCCCTCCAATGATCAGGACCAGGATTACTCAGGTATCTGCCAAGCACACTGACAGCGAAAGCAATGTCAGGACGTGTGCACACCTGAGCATACATGAGGCTGCCAACAGCGGATGCATATGGAATTTTGTTCATCTCAATTTTCGAATTGTCATCATTGGGACAGGATGAACTAGATAACTTTTCACCTTTCTGTACAGGTGCTGCACAAGGAGCGCAAGTATGCATGTTGAATTTCTTCAGTACTCGTTCTATATAGGTTGCTTGAGATAAACCAAGAGTGCCACAAGATCTATCACGGTGAATCTGAATTCCCAGGACGAAAGAGGCTTCACCAAGATCTTTCATGTCAAAGTGGCATGACAAAACGTGTTTAACCTCATTCAACATGGCTACTGAGTTGCTAGCCAAGAGTATATCATCAACATACAGAACGAGTATCATGAAATTATCTTTATCAAATTTCTGGTAGATACATTGATCAGCAACGTTCTCTGTAAAACCAAGTGAGGTGATTATTTGATCAAATTTTAAATACCACTGCCTTGAGGCCTGTTTAAGTCCATAAATGGATCTTTTCAACTTACACACTAAGTGTTCTTTCCCTGCCTCAGTGAATCCATCAGGTTGTGTCATATAAACGTCCTCAAGTAAATCACCATTTAAGAACGCAGTTTTGACGTCCATCTGGTGAAGTTCAAGATTCAATTGCGCAACAAGAGCCATTACGACTCTAAAGGCATCTTTAGTAGATACGGGTGAGAATGTTTCCGTATAATCGATCCCTTCCTTCTGATTATAGCCTTTAGCTACAAGCCTGGCTTTGAATCTTTCAACTTCACCATTGGCCCCTCTCTTGGTTTTAAAGACCCATTTACAACCAACGGGTTTACAACCATCCGGTAACTCAGTTAATTCCCATACATGATTGAGAGACATAGAGGACATCTCATCATTCATAGCCTCCAACCATTCAGATGAATGAGATCCTGTTATAGCCTCGCCATAAGAAATTGGATCTGAGCCATCAATAGTGTCTGACTCGAACTCCTGCAAGTACACTATATAGTCATCTGAAATTGCAGGTCTACAAATCCTTTGTGATCGCCTCAAATTAAGAGCTGGCTCTCCTACATCAGTTACAGGAGCTTCTACAATAGGATTAATTGGATTTTCAACAAGGATGTCATCTCCAATATCATGTTCTACTGGTTGAGATGACGACGATGGCATAGGCAGGATGTTATCCACACTATGCAGGTTAATTACTCTAGGGACACCACTCCCACTATCTAAATCATCCTCAAAGTAGAAGGCCCTGTCAGACTCAATGACCCTGGTAGTATGACTGGGACAATAAAACCTGCATCCTCTGGATCCTGAACAATACCCAATAAAAAATCCACTAATAGTTCTAGAATCAAGTTTCTTGAGCTGTGGATTATAGGGTCTCACTTCTGCTTTACAACCCCACACGCGAAAATGCCTCAGACTAGGCTTCTTACTGGTGAAAAGCTCATACGGTGTCTTTTCAACAGATTTACTTGGAACTTGATTCAGGACATAGGCTGCTGTCTTAAGGGCATCACTCCATAGAAATTCTGGTAATGAAGAGTGACTGATCATGCTTCTGACCATGTCCATCAAGGTGCGATTACGCCTCTCAGCAACTCCATTTTGTTGTGGAGTGCCAGGCATAGTATACTGAGCTTCAATCCCTTGTTCCTGTAAGAATAAAGCAAACGGACCAGGGTTTCTCCCGGTTTCAGTATATCTGCCATAATATTCTCCACCTCTGTCTGATCTTACACTCTTGATTACTTTGCCAGACTTTAATTCAACGACAGCCTTAAATGCTTTAAAGGCATCTAGCGAGTCAGATTTTTCATGCAACAGATCAACCCAGCCAAATCTGGAATAGTCGTCTATGAAGGTTATGAAATATTTGTAATTGCCCATAGCATATGGAGTAATTGGTCCACTTATATCTGTGTGAATCAATTCCAAAATAGATTCAGACCTATTAGCTCCTTTCTTCCTAGCTTTAGCGGGAAGTTTTCCCTTAATGCAGTCAATACAAGATTCAAAATCAGAAAAGTTTAAGTCATGTAAAATGCCTTGTCTAACCATTCTCTCCAATCTCTCTTTTGAGATATGGCCCAAACGCCGATGCCACAACATGGAAGAGTTCTCATCAATTCTTCGACGTTTATGTCTTATGACAGTATTAATTGATGCCATAGGAGTAGAATCTGAACAGACATTTGCATTCAAGCAATATAGGCCATTCAGTAATCTGGCAGTTCCAACAATGATAGAATTAAAATAAATGTCAATTCTGCCATTTCCTTGCCAAAATGAATATCCATCTTTGTCTAATACAGAACTTGAAACTAGATTCCTCCTTGAAGAAGGCACACAGACAACGTTATTTAAAGTTAAAGTATGTCCAGAGTACAAGTTCAAAACTACAGTTCCTACGCAATCCACTGCAGCTGAACTTCCTTCCACTCCTAGAATGGTCTTTTCTCTCTCATTTGGGCTCCTCCTGTCTTTGAGCCCCTGCAAGGAATTAGTTACGTGAACAGTTGCACCAGAATCCAACCACCAAGTATCCATAGAGGTTTCAAAGTTATTGGATTCAAGACAAACTAAAGCTAAGGGGGCAGTTTCAAGAAAGATACCTTCATTTTCACGCTTGTGTTTCAGTTTAAGGCAATCTGAGATTTTATGGCCAGGCTTTTTACAGTAATTACAATTACCCTTAAATCTGTTCTTCTGACCCTTGTTCTTCTTATTGTTTTTCTTGATCTCAAAGAACCTTTTCCCACTAGGCTTGTTCTCAGATTTCTTTCCCTTAAATTTCTCATTTCCAGTCTTATTTGATGAAGCATGGGAGACATAGTTCACTGAATGACCACGTGAATTTGATTTCTTTAGCGACTCCTCCTCTTGAGTTACAATAGACATCATCTGATCGATGGTCCATTCAGCTTCCTGTGAGTTATATGTGGTTCTGAGGACCCCGTATTCTGCTGGAAGGGACTGTAAGACTTTATAGACTAGATAACTTTCGCCCAGGTCCACATTTAAAGATTTCAGCTTGTTGAAATAATTCACCAGCTTCATCATGTGCTCACGTACACCAGACGCTCCATCATAATGAGTGTTATCTAATAATGAAAGATAATACGCCTTTTGCGTCTTATCGAACTTCTTGAACTTTTCACCCACAGCTTTAAGGTATTCCACAGCGGTGTCTTTCTCAGGAATACTCTGTCTGATAGTCTTCTCTATAGTGTATTTTATGACCGTCAAACAGATCCTGTTGGAATCGTACCACTGCTTGTGATAAGTTCTATCAGCAGCACTAGACCCAGCAGTGAGATCTGCTGGTTTTGGATCTCTTATGGCCAAATCCTCCTTGGAGATTATCAGGTACATATTAAGGGACTCATACCAGTCATCATAGTTCGTCCCGTTCAGAGTTTTCACCACAGACAGTTGCTGAAACACAGAAGCTGATAAAGCAAAACAAGGAAATATTAATTATGTCCCGGAAACATAATCATAAAACAAGATTTCCTTTACAAAAAATCAGCTTATGCAACTGTATTATCAAGATGTGGTTTATAATCCTATTTAATGTCTCGGATTATAACAGATTATGAAAAGAAAATTTACATGCCCTATTGATTTGGCCATAAAAGGAAATAACAAAATGTACCCATCATTCCCACATCGATAGGATATAAGAAACAATGAAGACATTAGAATGGGATGCTGCCAACAATTCGTGAATGAATGAATTTCTTATGAATATATATTGATAACGTCACACCGATGGGGTATATCCATCATCAATATAACATATATTAATGTATATATATTTATATATATATACTCTCTTATGGGTTCATCGTAATTTTCACACTCTTCCCTGATGATGCCAACTAAACTATCCAGAATTGTAAGAAATTTATTCATAATCAGACATAACACCATGATTGGGCCCACGATAGGCGAACACGCAACCATTATGTGTATGTGATCCAAAAATCAGAATAGATTTCATCAATAGTTTATTCCCAGTCCAGGTACACACTTAAATAGGAATAAAACATAATAATTAATATAAAATATCAGTTATGATTTAATTGCACATAATCAGGGAGAGTGATTTTAACACATGGTCCCATATTATATCTATTCTAGGTACAAATTTTCTCGGATCGAAATACCTTATTTAAATATTATTTTTGAGCCTTTTAATTTTGTAAAATTTCAAAACTCCTATTTACAGGGCTCAAAAAATTCCACAAAATTCACCATAATTTAAATCGGGGCGAGTAGAGGCGAATCCAAAGTTTTGGAGTTGACCCGATTGACGGTGTGGGCACACGCGCCCACACGCGCCAGAGGAGCGCGTGGGCAAGGCCCACGCGCTTCTTCTTCAACCTCTGGCGGGTCGTTTTGACCCGCCAGAGATCCGACGGGTACCCATCACAGACCCGTCGGATTTCTTGGTTTTAGGGCTTCAAAATTGGCCCTTTTGTTCGTCGTTCAGCGATCTACCAGATTCCGGTGTGTATAACCAACGAATCTGACCCAAGTTTTTCGAAAAAATGGGGTTTTGGTTGATTGGAACCTCGGCTTGATCGCGAGTCACGGTCGGTGTGTTTTCACGGTCAAAACTCGCCGGCGACGACAACGAGCATAGTGGTGAAGTCGAGTTTTAGCCGGCAACCGATGAAAAATCACACCGGTGCCTCAGTCAGCGAATCCGATGGTTGTACAGAACAATACGTCGAAAAAATATTTTTTTTTTTTTTTTTTTTTTTTTTTGTTTGATAATTATTAACCCAAAATTTGGACAAATGCAGTAATGTTTCTGCGCACTGACAGGTTCATAATCCAGTAAATTAACGTTTTTGTCTGATGAGAAAAATATCATAAATTTTATAATCAGACAACCTGGCTCTGATACCATTTGAAAGCAGAACTGGATTTCAGCGGAATCAAAATTGTAATTCAAACAATATAATGTGGGAGAATATATTCAACTATCTGACCTGATGGAGACGACATCGTTGCTTTGAATGTTGGTTGAGTCCGATCAGTTCAACCCACAATACCCCAGAGTGCTTTACAGAGAGTCTTGACGGCAGAGAGAGAGTTGTAAATTTAATTTTGTGTCAGTTTTCAAAACTAGGGCTTCATTCTGTTATTTATAGGACTTTATTAAACCAATATAATTAATTAATATTATTCAGTAAAATCCTCCAGAATCTTTGAAACAATTTTAAATTTAAATTAAGCCCATAAAATCTCTCTCTCTGGATAGCAATCTTGGATTAGTAATCTGACGGGATGATTACTAATGCTCTCGGGCTGTGGGTTGGGTTTCTGCCTTTTGTGGGCTTGTGGATAATCGAACCCATCACCGATTATCCACACACATATTAAAATAAAACCCAGTCCATTCTCAGTTTATAAATTGTAACATTGATTGCCTAATTAGGTACTAATCAAATAAAATAATTAATGCTAATCCATAAAATTTTAAAATTATTCCAACAGTTTTCTCCTCCGAGAGAAATAACTGGTCCTCCAAGTCTCTGGTCATATATAAGACTTAAAGAGTTGGGCCTGTAGATTATTTTAACTTGGTTAAATCTTTGTAGCCCATATTGGAAGTTGTGAAAAAGCACCCCACTTCAAAATTGATACTAAAAGTTGACCAAAAAGAAGTACACTAAAATTTAAGTTTTTGAAAATTGACAGAATCGGTTTCACTGATTATAAACAAACATTTAAATAAATTAATGAGATTTAGTTATAACACATTTACATATTGATTCTTACTAAACTTGATTTATAAATTTATTATAAACATGTTAAAATTTCTCAAAATTTTAATTCAATCTCTGTTTTCATATGATTTAACTAATAAAATTATTTCATACGCTATGACCCTCGATTTTAAATATAAAACGAACAGATGTAATTTGAACCTTACGAAATATCCATGTACATAATAACTTCTCCACACTGCATTTTGCCTTATTTTTAATGAGTGACTAGCTGACCAAAGAGGTCAGTACTATCCATACCATAGAGTCACATGTCCCACGGTCTTCTTTTTTCCATTTTTTAAATTGAAAATAATGTAATTATAAGAAAAGAATATAGAAACGTGTCTTATAATAAATATACCAAGGCAATAAAATCTAAAATTCTAACTAAAGATCTAGCATGAAAAGGAAGCCTCTCAATGATTAAAAAGATTTCAGAATGCTTAACACGTCATACACCAAAGTTTGAAGAAGTCAGACATTGCAGCATTTTCCAGCACAAGAGAATATCCATTCTATTTTGTACTTTTATCAAGGAAAAACCAAACAGAGGTGACAATACAATGAAGATGAAATGATCCACAAAGGTAAGTGTGGTCTCTTGAATTCTAAAATTTTAATTTTTTTTATATAATTTTATTTTATATTCTTGATATGATTCTTTAATTTTTAAGAGTTTATTCATTTAGATTATAAACATTTATTTTTTTAAATTTGAATATTCGATATGAAGACTTTTACATTTTAAAATTAAATTTTAAATTCATCCCAAAATTTTGTAACATATTATGTAGGAACTTGAAAAGATTATATTCATCTTGTAGCTGATTTCACCTACTAAAATTTGAACCAATTTTTGATAGATTGACCAATAAACATGTGTTCCAATTGGAGGTATAAAAACATAATTTTAGATCGACATGATTTATTAACTTAATTTTGGTAAGAAAAAAAAGAATTTGTATGATTGTGATTTATATTCAAAAAAATATATAAATTCTAACATCAATGTAACGCATTCAAGACAAAAGCAAGTAGATCAAAGATAGCATGCTCTTTAAGATAACTTTTGATAAAAAGAAATCAGCCAATTATTTGGAGAAAAGGAGTGCAAGGTAAGTATTGACACTAATTTTGGAACTTTAGAATGAGAAAAGTGATTACAAAATACTCTTTATGTGGATATTTGATCCTATTAAGAATAACGAGAACCAGTGGCCTCTGATTTTCCATCAAAGCCTTTTTTTTTTCTTCAAAAATAAATCAAATATTATCTAATATGACCATACAAGCACATTATGCTTCAGAAGAATGTCCAAGCTGCTATCCCATTGATTGAACCAAATATTAAAACCAGGAAACAACTGAAGAACGTTGGTTATTATCAGAACGAGCAGTCATATCAATCCCAAACCAAAGAGCACGTGCAGAATGAAAGTTAATGAATAACTGATCCAACAATATTCCTCACAATCATGATAAAATACACAAGTAATAGAAGTTTGAAATGACGTATAGAGTTTTGCGGAGGTCTAACTTCTAGGGAAACTCTATCAAAATTTCCATAGGACCTAGGCATTATCATTGGATTCTGATAAATTTGTGGACATGCCTTTTTGGTATTAGCTCAAGTGTTTTTTATTTTCTTCGATTAGCATAAGTTTAGTAGCAATGTTTAGGTTTGTAGAAACAAGATTTTCCTCGTATTTTTTGTCGGCCACATTCCAAGAATTAGAGTGTGAAAGCTAACATTCCCATATCTATGGGCAACATGAAAGATTTTCTACTGTGGAGCAAATCATCTGCAGGCTTATACTCTATTGCAGATGGTTAAAAATTTCTTGATTTCCAATCTATTCAGCATCCTTCAAGGTCGGTAGACCTTCCCTGGCAAATTATTTTTTTCTTTTGAAAATTTAGGAACCTGTTTATGATAGATACCTTTCAGCTAGTCCAATATACAAAAAGATAGATACCTTTAACTATTATTGTATCATTTAAAATACAATAAAAATAGGTTGGGGATCCTACCTCTGGTTAAAATGGAATTACTGTAGGCTATATAATTTATTTACAATTATAACACTTTACAAAATGCAAAGCCACAAGACACACAAGCCTCACAAATCAAATCAAGCTCATTAAAGGAAATCTACTCGAAAATTGTCCTTGATCAGCTTTACTATCTGAAATTTTACAAATGTTCAATGAGTAAATAACATCCTGAAATAATGGAAACTAAAGTGAAAACAAATAAATGAAGATATAGGTAATCATGACAGAAGAACTAAATGAAAATTGTGAAAAGTATAAATACCAAGGAATACATAATCAATCATAGATAATATAACCAAATAAGCAGTAAGAAACCAAATAAGGGTTTGAAATAATTAATTCCAAGCATGAGCAGTGCGTGGGTGCTGTTTAGTGGCGATTGGGCGTTAAGTTGCTATCTTGAACTTTGATCTTGCTAAGCTTCATAACCTGCGCATTGAGTTACAATGTTGAGGCTTAAATATTCAAAATCTGGCGCTTGGGCGCCACCTTGCTATCTCCGAATGCAAAAAACTTTTTGTTCTCCCTTTGTGCAAATTCAATGTTTTAGCCACTTGTTGAAAAGCTCTTGATAAACTTTTCACTTTCCGTGAACGATCCCTCTACAAATGTCAATGTTTAATGTTTAAGGGTCCAAAAGTTGTGCAAAACCTTGTAGTTCTAATGCTGAAAGTTGCAAATCAACTTATCTTGCTTCATTGGTCTCTTAGTTCTATCAAGGCAAAACACGAGCATAAACGGCTGTAAAAGCTAAAGTAATTGTCTAAAATAATTCTCAAAGCTGAACTCAAAATTAGAAAACTTATGTAATTGACTCAAAAGTTGACAATAAAACCACTATGGCCATAACAATTCTACACAAAATATGGGATAAGTTGACTCTAATTTGTAGAGTCAACAAGGAGCAAAGATTCAATCTCATTTATGGGATACAGTTCTTTCTGAGTATGCACCATACTCTTCAAGTAATCCTTCCAAAATGATCTCGACATGTTCTGCTTTAGTGATCAGACTCCCTATGGAAACTTGTGCTACAACTAATGCTTTGATTCTCAGTAGGTAATTTGTGACGGTTCTAGATCCTTTCTCCGTGCTTATTACTTCCATTTTGATTGATGTGTTTTGGCACATGTATGTGAAATTCATGAATTCTTTTTCATGCTTGGTAGAACCTTCCACATTCAACTTAATTTGTGAGCATGCTTTCAGATAGAAATGATGATAACCATGAAAGGATAAGATGATTTTGTTTTTTCCCTAGCAAGATTTCTGTAGAGACATTGCAGTTGAGTATTATTCTTATTGAATTATATTTGTTTGGTGGAGATTGGCTTTTACCAATGAATTTCATAGGTCCATGACCTCTTATAACTGCAAGAACTATAAGGTTTCTTTAATTTTTATCTAATCTTGATGACACAAATCATCAATCAATCATAATTTACTAGATTTTGGGAACTCATAAATATTAGAATGTTATATCCAATACTATCAACTTAGGATAAATTCCAATGTTTAAGCTTGTTGTGAACCATTGAGTTACTAAAATTCAGAAAAATAATATGAGAAAAGGGGAAATGTACTTTTATATCTTAGCCTCTCTTAATTTACATTTGTGTTTTGATGGAAAAGTAGAAAGTATGTAACTCTTTTATAGGCATAGATATGGACCGGTTTTCAAATAAACTTATTATTTGATAACTACTCTTATTATTCAATAACTATTCATTATCTGATAACTTTGTATTATCATATAACTCTTTATTAACCACTCACATCTTGTAGTTAGTTACAAACTTACATTAGAAAACCATATCTCAACTAACCAATTAGAAATCAGCCCATTAAATAAATAATTTATTTAACTAATCAATGACTTAACCAATATAACTTAGGTTACTTATGTCTTACATTCTCTCATTTGGCTCATGTGATATTGTCTTACTTCATGATTAAATAAATCAACATAATGTGCATAGATATGTATAATTTTTTGTGCATTGGTCACATCATTCATCATAGATAAAAATAAAACTAATAAGTCATAGTAGTTGTATATCATTTATTCAACATATTTCCTTTCATGTACTATAATACATGTATCCTTTCCTTGTTATGACCTATAAGAGTGAAAAACATAATTGGTCCATTATGTTATCTTTAATCAAGATGAAAACTTGTAATCATTGTTCTAATTCATTCATATTTACAATACATAATTGATAGGTAAATAAAAAAGGTATTAGTGCCAAATAGAAAAAGAGACATTTATTATTTATTTATAATTTAGTTGTTAGAGATAAACCTAAAGATATTATTTATAGTTTAGGTATTTAAAATATACCTAGGAATTAGAAGTATTTTGAATTTAAATTTTTTGTTATGCTTTTAATTATCCTTTTTTTTTTAGGTTTATTTAATGTATTTTACATATTTTTTTTGTTATTTCTTTATGATGAACCTCCTGAAAGAGCCCTGTAATATTATTTGTGTCTGTATCCATAAATAACATTAGATATTATTGTTGTAATCGACCTTTCAGCAAGAAGGATAAAAAGTGAGATTAAATTGATTCCCAAAATGAATCTTGAAAATTAATTTATTGGAGTCGTCATCAAAATTTTTAACAGAAAACTTTGGCAAAACCAATTTAACAAAAAGAAAAGCAAAGTAGTCTACGAAAATAGAGATGAGTTTGTGAGTCTATTTGAGTGTAAGGAAGGTGTTGGCACTCCACAACACCCATCTATGAGGACAATAACCTTAAACTAGTCAAATGAAATAGAATATGACCTTAAATTTATCTCAATTACCTTTTTATTGACATTCATACTTGTTATACAGAAAAGGAAAAAATAACAATAGTAAAAGTAAACAAATAGATATTTACAAAAGGGAAGACTTGACCTAGGATGAAAGTCTAGGGCTTATGTACCATGTAATAGGGATCAAAGTCCACGTAATTTGTCCAAAATGACATATCTGTTAGGTGTTTTTATATTTTTTTTGTGAAAAAACTATGATAGTTGAATTTGAATAGATCTTTGCAAACCAAATGGGACTGGAATTTGATTGGTGAGTTTTAATTTGCAAAATCGATCTAATATCACTTCATTGCTCCTTTCGTTTTTTTTTTTAGTTTGTTTTTTTAATTGTAACTTTTATTTTGAAATTTAAATGAAATGATAATGGAAAAGAATCTTGGGATTCCTTTTTTAATTTATAATTTTTGGATTTTTGAGTTCATTTTAATTTTGAAGACGAGATTGTAACTAAAAGGATTTTTAGGATTTTTTTAAATTTATGATTTTTATATTTTTTGAAATTAGAATTTATTTTAAACTTAAAGTAAAACTATAATGGAAAAATATATTTAGGATTTTTGAATTTATGATTTTTTTTGGATTTTTGGATTTTGATTTAATTTTGAAAGTGAGATTATAATGAAAAAGTATTTTTAGGATTTTTAATTACAAAATACAAGTGAGATAAACTTCTTTTTTATAATTATTCCACTTTGTATTTTTTAAAACAAATATTAACTTCCAAGACCTGAGGAGATTAAAGGTCTCACACGGCCTTTATTAGTTAATTCTCAAATACTTAAGGAGACTAATGATCTCATGTGGTAGTTTGTAATATGGAAAAATTATTTGTGAGTTTTTAATTTTTGGGAAAAGAACAAGATTGACAAAATTAAATTGGTTTTTGTGAAGAAAATAAATTTGAGATTTGTTGGTATGTTTTAGTTCTCGAAACTAATGTAATCTCACTACCTTGCTTTCTTCATTTTTCTCTTTTTAATTTTTGGATTTTATTTTAATTTTAAAAATTGAGCTTATAGTGAAAAAGTGTTTTTTAATTTTAATTACAAATAAAAGGCAAAATAAATCCCCTTTTTTATTTAAAAATTATTCCATCTTTGTATTTTGAAAATAGATATTGACTTTCGAAACTTGAAGATACTTATGATCTCACGCAGTCTCTACTAGTCAACTCCCTAGGTGTTAGAGGAGACACTAAGTCTCACACAACAACCATGGAAATCAAATTGAAATCCAATTAAAGAAAATAAAAGAAAATGAAACAAAGCCAAAGCACAAAAGAATATTCAAATAATTGCAACGTTAATTAATTGGGTAACAAATAGTAAGTAAAAGCGAGAAAAAAAGTTAATAAAAATGCATTGAGCATGTGTAAGGGTGTATTCATATTCAAATAACTCTTATGGCCACCAATTGTAATAGGAAAAAGAGGCAAAGAAATCAAAATATAAAAATAAATACAAATAAAAAAATAGAATAATAAAAAAAATTGGAAACCTTGAGTTAGGTATCTACATGAATGAAATCATGACAAAAGGCACTAATACAGTGAAAAAAAAACCATAAAGAGAACACTAAATAAAAGTTATTGCAACACCATGGGTTGAAATCCATGCCCTTTCTTCTTTCTTCTTAGGTCCCGCAGCTTTCTCTTCTTCCTCTCCGTTCTTTCTCCTTAGCTCTGTTTCTTTTCTGCACTCAGTTTCTCTCTGATTCGTGCTATTGCACGAGGAGACCACCTTCACGAGTCCAGTTTTACCTTCTTCCTCATAGCCTTCCCTTTCCGAGTTATTCTCTTCCTTTACCTCACTCCCTCTTCTCTCATTTCCTCACTCAATCTTTCTTCACCTCTTTCATTCTATGCACATGTCTCTCCTTCTCGCACAACTTCTTCTCCTTATTGTTTCTCACTTTTTCTTCTTTCTTTTTTATTTCCACTTGTTTCTCAAGCTCTTTTAGTCTCTCGCTTCTTCAACATAGGTAATGTCACGCCTCTGTTCTTCCTTGTCAGAACAGGGGTGGTTCTTTTCTCCTTAAACACTCATTTCCTTCATTATCGGGTTACCCCTCTCTTCTCTGTTGGTTTTCTCCTGTGCTCTCGTTCACTGAGCTTCTTCTCCTCCCTCAGACCTTTTTCTTCTTACCCTATCTCTCTCTCACTCCAACTCCCTCCATCCTTGCTACTGCCACTCTCTCGGTTTCTTCTCTTCTTCTCCTCCCTTGGACCTTCTTCTTCTCTCACTACTCACATTAAGTTCTTCCTTTCTTCCTCAGCCTTTCTCTCTTTGTCTTTGGTTTGCTCCTCCTTCCTCTTGCTCACTTTTTCTCTCTGGTTTCCCAAAACTAGAGCCACTCCCTTCCCTTCTTTTTTCTGTTATAATTTTTCTTTCTCCCATTTTTTCTGCCTCTTTTATGTTAGCAATCCCTGGTCTTTCCTTTAGTTACCCTATCTTCTTCCCTCTTTAACGTATTAGCTCTTCTGTTCTCCAACTCTTCTCCGTTCATGTCCTTTTCTCCCTTCCCTCGAGCCTTCTAGTATCAATGACATGAGGGCTGAGTCAATGCTTCTACAACCTAAATTTTCCTCCATTCCCTTTTGTTCTAGCTGAGAAAGATAGCTCGTTTTAACGTAAGTTTCCTTTGAAGGCATCTACAACAAGTCCATATTAGGGTGCAGTGATAGGCTTTAGGTAGCAACAAAATGTAATGCTTCGGGGCCAATTTTTTTTTTTTTTGCTGTTATTATTATTTTTTGTTTTTTTATTATTATATTATATTTTTTTTTAGTTTTTCCTTAATTGTTTTATTTAATTAGTGAACTAAAAAAACATTTTCTAATTTCCTTTTGGTTTTCGTTAAATTCTTTATATTTGATGATGAATTTATTTTTGTTGCTTTCATCTTCATTCTGTGTTTATTTTCAAGATGTTTTTATTGGAAGCCCATATTGTGCTAGTTTTATTCTCATAGTCTTATTTTTCTATTTTTTTTGGTTATTTTTCCTCTCAAAAAATTAAATTGATCTTTCTGAATAATAATTTTCAGTTTGAGTGTTTAGGGTTTAGGGTTGGTTTATCTTATTTTTTTATTTCGTTTTTTTGTTTTTTTCACTTTTTTTATTTTGTATTTTTTTCTTATTATTATTATTATTTTTTTTATGTTTTATTTTTTTTTTCATATTTTTTTAATTATATTTTGTGACACCCATTTTGCATTTGTTTAATGATAAGACTAACCGATTGATCAATTAGGTAATTATTAATTTTTTTATTTTTGGGATGGGGTGTTCATAATTATGTTAAGTGGCAGAATATTTTAAGCAATTGAATAAGCTTATTTTGTGTTAACCTAGGGTTTCTCATCCTCATTCATTCCCTTTTAACTTCTGCATTTTCTTCCCCACTTTTCCTTTCATCTTTGGCATTGTTCCACATCAATTGGTGTCAAAGCTTGAGCTATTTTTGTTCCAATCATGCACCTTTGTTTAAACTCATCAGAAAACATAAACCCACCCATAAACAAACTAAAATACCAACTTTCAACCACCTAATCGCAAAACCAACCACACCAGTAGATACGAAAGGCTGTAACGGGCCAATTGTGAAGTTTGGTCACCAATGACTGTCGCACGAGTTGCCACACACCAACAAAAATCCCTGTACTTAGGCTTCATGTGCCCTATGTGCTAACAAGCCATTTTTCATGTTTTTGGACTCTTTACTTTTGATTTATCTCGTTTGATTTGAAACACATCCTATAAATATTTGGAAGCATTTTAAGGGTATTGCCACTACATTTTGGCACCAAAAGTTATTACTTTAGAAGTTACCCTGGAGAAAAACGTCCAAAATAGCAAGAAATATCTTAAAGAATATGTGGACTGCCCTTTTGAGGTAACCATGAATGCTATTAACTTATTAGCTATCCAACACATTGGCAACCCTTGAAGATTTAAGAGAAGTGGATAAATGTGGCCAAAGCAAGGTGAAATATTAATTTTTACATGAAAATGACACAACAAAAGAAAATGTCATAGGAGATCCTGATGTTATAATCGTGAAACCTCTTGAATACCCATCAAACATTGACATGGTTGATAATATAATAGGGTATGTAAAAAAATCCAAAGCAAATTTACATTGTGAAAATCATTATGCTTCTACAGAACATTCAGACATTACATCTCAAGAACACCACAATCATATCCATCCAACTGAGTTATGTCATGTAGACTTTGTTATTCCTAATGTATCAGAGAACTTGAAGTTTCTTTGGCCATCAATGTTATCGTTAACGTTCTTTGTTAGACATAAAGCGTTAAGATTTATTTTTCCTAGTATTTCTGTACTTTAAACTTGAGGACAAGTTTTTTACAACTAGGGCAGTATAATGTAAAGTGGAATAAGAGGCATTTTATCATTTATTTGTATTTTATTTATTAGAGATAAACCCATAGATATTATTTATAATTTAGTTATTTAGGATAAATATATTAATTAAAATTATTTTAAATTAACTATTTGTTAGGCTTTTAATTAAGCATTTTTTAGGTTTTAAATAATGTATTTTACTTATTTATTTTGTTATTTTCTCCAATGGTCCTCTTAATAAACTATAGTTTTTTTTTTTGTCAAAACTATCTATAAAAAGCCTGAGGTGTTATATTAAGAGGCAAACTATTTTGATTAATTGAAGAAGATTAATTTGTGTTAACCTAGGGTTTCACTTCCTCTCTCATGCATTTTTATCTTCTCCCTATTCTTCCTCACCTTTCCCTTTCATCTTTGTCTTTGCTCTACATCATGGATCCATTATAGAGCTCATAGTGTTAAAATATGTATGTGATCAATAATAAGTATGGACAATCCTCGTTGTCAATGATGCCTATATTTATAACATGATCCTTAGATGTACTGGGTGGTAACCCTTTTGTCAAAAAGATTGGTACCAATATGTGACAATGTATGTTTATGAACTTTTTCTTTAACGGAAAAGTATTTCAATTCTATATGCATAACACCTTTGAAATACTTGTAGTTCTCAAAATAAGATGGTTGTGAAATTATCAATATAAATCTTTAATGGCTTGGCATTACTATCGATAACACCAAGTCTTGAAATAAAGTTTTACAGTCATAAATCATAAGTAGCATACTTAAAGCATGTCACAAACTCATATTTTGTAATATGGCTTTTCTAGCTAAATATACAAGTAGATTTCCCTATGTCTATAAAAGTTAAATCTAAATATCCAATCAACTCAAGGTGATTTGATGTCTTATATATAAGCATATGAATTTTAGCCCCATGCAAGCATTAAAAAACTTTCAGTTCAATTTAATCTTTTAGTTTAGTATATCTTTTAAATTGTGATCCTAGTTCTGGAAAAGTAAAATACTAATTAAAAAAGGGGAAGATTATAAATAGGGTGCTCTCATGGAACATAAAAACTATATCACTTTCTTTATTCACCATTTCAATTTCTATCCTAAATCACTATGATTTTATGTATAGAAATAAATAGGGTTACACGTCATATAATCATGAACCTTGCGATACTCCTTAATAACATGATTGATTATTTTAGCTCTTGTGGCTCATCTACTATATGCTCATTGTGAGTTATGGGATTATTAATTTGTTAATTTTTTTTTTCATTGTTTTGTGGTTTAATACTTGAGGAACAACTACTTTAGAAGAATTATAAGTTAATTAACATTGCATTGTCATTTCCTTAATTTCCATATTTTGTGGAACTTCACTCCCATTGGTTTCACCATTTTTAATAATCTAGTTTCATTTTCACTAGCCATTAATATTAATAATGCTTAATAAACAGTTAGAGGCCATAAAAGAAATTTTAAAATCTATGGAAAATAATGAAGTATATGACCTTGTAGAATATCCTAAAGGTTGCAACAAAATCATATGCAAATGTATCTTTAAGACCAAATGTCTCTATCCTGACAACCTTGAACATTATATGGACAAACTTACTGCCAAGGCTTCATTTAGAAAGATGGTATCGACTATAGGAGACATTTTCACCAATCTCTAAAAGAAGACTCATTCAAAAGTAGCATTAATAGTTCATTATGGTTTAGAATTGCGTCAAATGCATGTGAAAAGTGTGTTTCTCCTTTGAAATCTAGAGGAAGAAGTTTAATGGACCAACCAATGGGGTTTTCAGTTAAGGAAAAGATTATATGGCATTTGAACTAAAGAAATAAATATACAAACTTAAACAAGCTTTTAGGAAATGGTAACTCAAGTTCAATGATATTGTGGTTAACTTTAGAATCAAAGACAACTCTGTCAACTTTTGCATATATCTAAAGATTAGTAGGAATAAGATTATATTTCTAATTTTGTAGGTTGATGATATCTTTCTTACAGCTAATGATCCTAAGAATTTTTTCTTTAACAATTGATAACTCTATGAAATAGAGTAATTAAGGTCACATTCATGCCAAATAATTAAGAAATTTAATTAGTTTTCTATTGATTTTGAGTAAATTATGCTAGTTAAGTTATTTTTCCTTCATTGATCTAGGTTTTAGGTTATTTTAGTTATTGATCCATGGTTAATTTCATGAATTACATGCAAATATTTGGCCAAATAGAAGCTACTTATGTGGATTTTGTTCTTGAACAAGCCTTAGAAGGAAGAAATAATGGTATTTACATCAAGCAAGTGAACACCTAACTGTGACATAATTTTTAGGCCTTTGAACGTAGAATTTAGAGATGACCATTTAACATAAAGTTCTAAGAGCTTGTTAAGATCTTTCTTATGAGTGTTGGTACACTAAAATTTGATGTTATAGAACAAATTTATGGCTGAAACAATAAGACTAGTTCAACAAGCTTAGAGCTAAAGGCAAAGGCACCAAAACCTTTAAGTCAGTACAAAATCCCAAGAATTAGTACCTAGGCACTAGAATGTACAGTGAATTTAGTCTTTTCACTATTTTCAATGCCAATATAAGTGATTTCTCTAGGGTTCTAAAACAAAGAGGCTAGACATTGAGAGAATAATGAAGGAAAGCTCATTGGAGGAATAAAGCTTAAATGAAGGCATTCTAATTGGAGAATCCAAGAAGAGAACCAATCGAAGTGGTAGAAATAATGTTTTCTTCTCTTCTTCTTTTATTCTTCATATTTACCATGTTTTTTAAATTGGTATTGACTGTATCTACCAAGATGCTAAACTAAGTGTTCTTTCTTAAGTATTATGGTCATCTGGCATGTAAATTTGATGATTATTGTTACGTTTCATCTTAAATTTCATTTTGAATGAGTTTATTTAGTTCAATTCTTTGTTATTACCTCGTTGATTGGCCATTAATTGGGGTTTATCATAAGAATTCAAAGATTTTTGAAAGAGAAACATAAATTTAGTCATAATACCAAATACTATTTGGTTGATGTTAATTAATTACTTGAATTAAAATTTAATTTCTCTTGATAGACATATACCTATTGAACTAGCAGAGTTGTAATTTTTTGTACATAATACATCTCTTTAATTAGATTTTCATATATATATATATATATATATATAAATAAAGAATGGAATTAAGGCGATATAATTCATAACTAATTAATGAATTCTTGTAATGAAATTAAGGGCTAAGACTAATCCATGAACATTGAATTTGAGAATGTCAAATTAGACTATAATCCTAATGAATTCTCGTTGATACATACCCATCTCTTTAGTCTCACTCTGTTTGTTTTTTACGATATTTTCTTTAATTTGAAAATTGTGAATTGCTTATGTAAGGTGATCACGATTGCAGTAGTACTTAAAAAAAGTCTTAACTAGTATTCCCTAGGAATAATACTTGTGTTCTTCACTACTATATTGCTTGTTGGCAATGTATACTTGCACTATTGTGGCTAACCACCCATAACAACAACTTCAAAATGAAGGATATGGGAGAGATATACTACGAGATTGGGATAGAAATATTCTTGGATAAATTACAAGGATTGTTAAGTTTGTCTCAAAAGGTATACATTAATAAAGTTTTAGAGAGTTCAGGATGGAAAATTGTTCAACATCTCATGTTTCCTTTATGAAAGGAGATAAATTTAGTCTCATATAATGCCCAAAGAATGATTTGGAATGAAAACATAGGGAAGGAATTCCATATACATGTGGTGTTCAGAGTTTAATGTATGCACTGAAAGTGTTTTTATACTTACAAATGACTAAAGGTCATTTGCTTATATATGGGACATCTAATCACCTTGAGGTGATTGGATATTTAGATTCAGTTTTTGTAGATATAAGGAAATCCATTTGTATCATTGGTCAAAAAAAGCTATCTCATGAAAGATGAGTATATGGCAGACTTTAAGATCACTACTCATGAACTATGACTGAGAAACTTTATTTCAGAATTTAAAGTTGTCAACAATATTGCTAAGCAATTGAAAATTTATTTTGATAATTTTGTAGTTGTCATCTTTTAAGAACAACAAATATTTTAAAGGTGTTATACATATGAAATTGGTATTAATATGTTATATTAATACCAATCTCATGATTTATTATTGTAAAACTTTATTTCAAGACTTGGAGTTGTCAAATGTGTTATGCATATGTAATTCAAATATTCTGCCATTAAAGAAGAAGTTCTTAGACATACAATGTTAAAATAACATATTTGTACCAATTTTATGATAGCTGACATTTTTGAAAAGGGTTACCACCCATGACATCTAAAGATCATGTTATAAATATGGATATTATTGATTATAAGTATTGTTGATAATCATTGTTGATGTCTTGACACTTCGAGCTTGCTAGTAGGTACATTTTTAATTTACTTGTTATTTAAATATTATATACATGAATGAATCAAAATGATGAAAATATGTTTTGCCTTTGTTAAAAACATTTTGTTAGACCAATATTGTAGTTCTCATTTATACATTGTACCAAGGGAAAGTGATTCGTATTGTAGGACATAGAAATGGAGTATATTGAATATATGATGCACAATCATCATAACTCATACTAGTTCTTAATTTTATTTATGACAAATGATGTAAAAAATGTATGAAAAATTAGCCAAATCTATGTGCATTATGTTGATTTATTTGACTATGAAGCAAGACAATATCACATTATCCAAGTTGAAGAATGTAAGATTCAAGTGGTCCAAGTGATATTAAGTATTTAATTGGTTAAATAAATAAATTATTAAATGAGCTAATTTTTAATTGGATAGTTGAAACATGATTTCCTAATGTAAGTATATAACTAACTACTTGATGACAATGGTTAACACAGAGTTATTTAATAATAATATAGAGTCTGCAGATAATTCAAATAATAAGAGTGTTATTCTATTAATAAGAGTTTATATAGAAATCGGTTTCTTTGTTTATAAAAGAGTTATGTAGTTTTTTTCTTCCATGGCTAACACTAATATAATTAAGAGAAACCAAGAGGTAAAAACACAGTTCCCTTTCCTTGTAGTTTTCTTGTGAATTCTAGGATGTCAACATTTTACATCATGCTTAAGCAATTAAACATTGAATCAAGGTATGATATAATATTGTGCGATATGTAAAAAAGTGTTTACTTCCTAAAATTTGGTAAATTATTTTTAATTGATGATTTCCATCATCAAAATTAGATAGATAATTAAGAAAACTCACATGCAACAGTGATTTCTCCCCAAATTATAAACTGCATTTGGTATTTGACGGAATTCATCTCGAAGTAATTTAAATTCACCTAAAGCATTATTTAATGGTGTCACTCTCTACAATTTTATAAAAACATTTATTACGCGAAAAGGAAAAGTATTTAATTGAAATCCATTATTGTCTTGTATAAAATTAGATAAAATCTTTGGTATACTCACAATTTTGAGTATATTACCTAATTATAATATAGGAATATAATTGTAATATTATTATTTTTATATTGATATTATTACAATTATACCCCAATGTTATAACTAGTACAATCAAAATTATGAGTACACGAAAAATAGAATCATAAAATTATTATTTTTAATCAAAATCGTATATTAACCAATGGACCAACTTACGGATTAAAAACATAAATAATTTACGAATGGCAAATTCTAATATCAACTTCCATAATGTATTAGGCCATTCCCATAATTTCATTGTAAAATGTGTAATACTTTTTTGGACGTTGTTAACAATATGTCATATAAATTAACCATTGCATTAGAAATTCCTTACTAAAGATTACAATAGGTAATGTTGTAAATTAAAAAATTCTGAAAATAATGTAAAAATAAAATTGCCCCTACTCTTACGACATTCTTCGCTATAAAATTTTTATAGCAGGGATCCATGTTCTTAGAAATTGTATTAGTATTTATTTTGTAAATAAACTGCTTTATTTATCATTAATATAGATGTAATAATGGTATTGAGTTTCTAAACGTTCAATTGTATGGCTTTGATTATTTTAGTTAACACTTTATTTTTATCCTTCACAAATGTAATGTTTTTTAATTTAATTTCTCATAGAATTGCTATCTTGATAAGTCCTTCATTATCAATTTAGTCTTTTCCAAAATTATCATCTCAACTTGGTATCGTATAAATATTTATCAATTTAGCCCCTCGATATAAAATTGTTATAATAAGTGTCTTCATATTTTTCAAATTAAAATACTTTTAAGGACATTTGTTATAACAATTTTATTTATGATGGATTAAATTGATAAATGCTCATCTATAAGGAATCAAGTTGATACCTTGCAAGGGACCAAATTAAAAAATACTTTATTTGTGAGGGACTGCACGGGTATATTTTTCTCAAACACATCCTAAATAACCAGAAAGTAACATATCAAAACTACTAACATCTGTAACTCAAACACCAAGTTAACATTATTTGAGTGGGTTATCACAAATTCATATACTAACCCACCCATAAGATTGTGATTGACTAATCTCCCCAAATTCTGATCATCATCTAGAAACTATCTTATTTCAGATTTTCAGTAAATAATCAGCGATAAGCTTACTCCTCAAGACTGGACTTGGATCTAATGGTATACTCTGCAACAAGTTGGGCAAAAGCCGACGACTTATCCTCTAGCAATTTTCTCGGAGAATCATACTCCTCATTTAGTCCTGCATCAGTATCCAATGAAATCATAAGAAAAGAAAAAAGGTACATCAAAGCACAGAAAATAGACAAGTTCAAAGAAGAATAACTGGCATCTTAATTGACCTTGATTGAGAAACAAGACCATATCACTGTCAAGAACAGAAGTTATTCGATGTGCAACGGTAATGACTGTACAATCAGAGAAGTGCTGCCTAAGAGTTTGCTGTATCAAATTATCTGTTGCAATATCAACCGACGCAGTAGCTTCATCAAGCACTAACACCTTACTTCTCTTAAGAAGCACCCTACCAAGGCACACCAATTGCCTCTGGCCCACACTCCAATTCTCACCGTTCTCAGTAACTACACCCATTTTCACAAAGGCAATGAAATTTCAGTTCTGGGGTTAGGAATAGTAGACCATATCTTTGTGTCCAAGGAAAAATAAAAAGACAAACCTGCAGAGTCTAGCTGTCCTTCTTTCTTTTGAACTTCATCTCCAAGTTGACACTTACCCAGAGCCTAAAAGCATGTCAACAAGTGACGGCAAAGCCAAATTATGGAACCAACATAAGTATAATTTTTGAGACACAACCTAGTGCTTGTGTGTATGCATGTGTTTAACAATTAAAACCAACCCACCTCCCATATTTGTTCATCCGTGTACTCTTCCAGTGGGTCCAGGTTACTTCTCACTGTCCCTTCAAACATAGTAGGATCTTGAGGGATAATACTTAGTCTAGACCTCAAATCATGCAGTCCAATGGAAGAGATATTGATACCGCCAATCATAATTTGCCCAGCAGTTGGCTCAATCATTCGGAAAAGTGCTTGTATGAGAGTTGTTTTACCACTTCCTGTTCTCCCAACAATGCCAGTTTTCAGTCCTCCAGGAAATTTACATGTGATGCCACGCAACACAAGAGGCAGATGCGGGGCATAACGAGCCTTCATCATATACGTGAATATTTTAAAATATTAGTACAATCGTGGTGTCAAAAGCATGCACCCAAAAAAATAAATAAATAAATCCATTTACTGGGCATAACGTTTCTTTTTGAAGCTAAATTCCAACCCTCAATAACAGAAAAACCGAGGTCAAGTACAAATATTTGACAGAAAATTCAAGGAAAACAAAGTCCCAACATGCAACATATGATTGAGATTTGCATTTGCAGCTCACAGTACCTGCAAATCACAAATATCAACTTCTCCATGTGACGGCCAAGAAGGATCGGGTCGATTTTCCTCTTTTACAAGAGGAGGCTCACTTAAAATGCTAGTGTACTGAAGTATTCTTTCTACTGATATAATTTTGTTCTCCATCTTGCAAAGATTCCATATCACCGAAGCTTGTAACACGTTCATATTAAGTCCATATGTAACAGCCAAACCAGCAATGCCTTCAAAAATTAGAAACAAAATAATCGGATATGATTACACTCCATTATCTCTTTTACATAAGCAGAGTAACAGTCAATTGGCTAAGATATTAAAATTGAATTACTTACCTGGATCTATGACTCCCCATGGCATACATATCAAGAATATCAAAGAAAAGGCAAATGTGATAGAAGACAACATATCCAATCGGAAACACAACCATTCCATAGCACCAACAATATTGAACCTCAGCCGAGAATACCCATCCATCAGTTTCATATTTGTTTGCAGAAATCTTGACTCTTGATCAAAGCTCCTGATGGTTGCTGTTCCTGTAACTGTTTCGGCAAAGTGTTGAATGACTGGAGCTTTGCATACTCCCACTAACCGTGATAATTCTCGAGCTGATGGCAAATAATATTGCTGCAGAATTTTAAGTTTGTAAATTGGAAGATATGAGTGGTCAACAACTCAACATTGATATAATAAAGTAGTCACACGCAAAATAGAGATTGCAAATAAGTGCATAATCTATGCAGGCATAGCTTGTACCACAAGTACACCTGGTTTAAGCAAAATACCAGATACCAAATGCTGATTGATATCACAGGGATAAAGCTGATGAAAACATGCCATGCAGCCTGTGACATCACTGCTATAATTCCCAGGAGCTGGATCATAGAGAAGGCAAATGACCCTAATTGATAAGGAATGTCTAAATCCACTGCACTTTGGTCCGTAGAAGCCTGCAAGAGAACCAAGAGGAAAGAAAAAAAAAAAAAAAAAAAAAGGACTGTAAATGATTCAATGCATTATTGTTAATATGGTTATTGAAGAAAACCAACAAGATAAAAGGACTGTTCTTCAAAGGATACCGCTATTTAAAATACATAAACTATTAATATCTTATGACTTAAGATCAGACAAGATAAAAGAAATAGAAAACACTGGAATATCCAAATTTCTGCTTACTCTATTAATGATTCGCCCACTTGGAGTGGCATCAAAAAATGACATAGGTGCACGGAAAATGCATAAGTGCATTTTATTGAAGAGTAGAGTTGCGGTCTTATAACCAGCTGTGGAAAGAAGCACCTCTCTGGCAAGGATGCAAAAAGAACTTCCTATGGCCGTTGCAACATAGACAATTATAAGCATATTGGGTCCGACAGGTGGTTTCACATCTGAAGAAATGGGAGCTACCCAGGCCATCCAATAGTTGCCTCCAATTTGAAGAAGTTGAAACAGAATTTGAGCTAACAATATAAATGGAACAAGAGCTCCTCCATATGCTGTTGTAATATATTTCCTATAGACTGAAAGCCCAACTTTACCTTTCTCCCTTTCTTCCTCTTGAATAAGCTGGCCTTTTGGTTCAACTGTATCTTCTGTTTTGTCGTTTTGCATATCTTTGTTTGCCTCCTTTTCTTCTATAACTTGAGCACTGGATATATTTACGTCATGTTCAGCTGTCCTCAATTTATCAGATACTTCCCCTCCATCCAATGTATCAAGCGCAGACAAAGCTTTTTTATGTGCACTAACAAGTTCCATAAAGTCGGTCCCTGAGTTGAGCAAATTACTATACTTTTCACATTGAGTAATTTTCCCATCTTTCATGACCTAAAAATAAGGTATCATGTGGAAAGATAAGAGGAAACAAAACATAATAAATTCTCTATGAATTCATGAGTATTAAACACTGAGAAAAGCTGCTCACCAAGATAAGGTCAGCAGCAGGTAAAAACTCTACTTGATGTGTAACATAAATAACTGTCTTTGAACTTAGAAGGCCTAGTAAACATTCCTGCCATATGCAGAAATAATGAATAAGCTGTGCAACGCTAATGTAAGGATGATGTTTCAAAAAGTATGTGTTGAAATAGTAAAACAGAGAAAGAATAAAAGTGTCACATTGAAAAGTTGAAGGAAGAGAAAAGGCTATGCAAGTGTTGAAATTAGCCTACCAAATTGCTTTTGACATATCGATGAAAGCTTGACTATCAACACTTAGAATTAACCCAAGAACTCTTCCACTCTAACTTGGAACAAGGCCATGGTATCAAAGTACAATGGTTTAATAGAGGCTTACTGAGGAATTACCAGACAACCTTTGGCCTTTAAGGTTCAAAGAAGTATAAGCCTAGGCAACTAGTAAAAAAAAAATGGAGGTGATGTAGAACACTTTAGAGAGAAGGAGAAAAGGTTGGAAAACAAGAGAAGTAGAAGTAGCAAGAGAAGAGAAAACCCTAGGTCAATACTAAAAACTCTTATTATTCAAATCAAAATAGTCTTCCTCATAACATAAACCCTAGGGTTATTTATAGATGACCTTGATACACAAAAATAAAACTAGGGTTCCGATAAGAAACCCATTACAAAATAAGAAACTAAAATAAAATAAAATAAGAAATTAAAATACCTAAAACTAAAGTTGGAATAAGTAAAGCTCAATATATGAAAGCCCAATAAAAGATTAACTACTTTCTATGCCTAACATAGGTTTTGAATTTTCCATCAGGAGGAGACCTAAGGCTTTTGAGACTAAAAAAGAATATTAACTTCAGGCATGTTTGGTTGGTGGAATTTGAGGGTGGGAATGGGAAAAGGAATGGGCTATTCCCATGTTTGGTTGCAAGCATGGCATGGGAATTCCATTCCCATGGGAATATTGATTCTCACAAACTAGGCAGTGAGCAATCCCTCAACTTTTGGATGGAATGATAAACATTCTTAAGAATGCTAGATATAATTACTCTTCATCAAAGCCCATTCCCATTCCTTTTCATTCTATGAACTAAACGTACCCTTAGGATAAAAAATGAAGGCATGTTGTCAAGTTACAACGAAGTCAGGGTAGTTGAACGTAAGGGGGAGTGTTGATAATAAAATAGAGAAAGAAAAGAAGTCTGATATTGAAAAGTTAAAGAAAGAGAGAAAGCTATATAAGTGTTGAAATTGACCTACAAAACTGCATTAAGCATTTTGGACAAATGCTTGAGTATCAAGACTTATAAATGGCCCAATAACTCTCCCACTCTAACTTGGAACAATGCCCATCATCTCCAACATGTATAATCATAATTTTAGTATACTAATACAATATAGTATACAAATTATAACAGTGAAAACTATATTGCATATAATTAACAGAATTATCATAATGAGTTGCCTTAAAGAGGTGGGATCCAGTATGAGCATCCACAGCACTAAAAGGATCATCAAATAGATATATATCAGCATCTTGGTAAAGAGCTCGTGCAATTTGTATTCTCTGTTTCTGTCCACCGCTCAAATTGATTCCCCTCTCTCCAATAATTGTCTGATCGCCAAGGGACAAAATTTCCAGGTCCTTCTTCAGGGAGCATGCTTCAAGGACCTCCTCGTACCTTTCCCTATCCATCTCCTTACCAAATAATATATTCTCTTCTATCTTCCCACTTTGTATCCATGGAGACTGAGCAACAAAGGCCTTAGTTCCACAAACCTTCAAGGTTCCTGATATCTTTGGCACTTCTCCCAAAATGCAAGATAGTAGACTAGACTTGCCTGAGCCAACAGTACCACAAACAGCAACTCTCATTCCGTGAAAGATTGTCAGATTTATACCTTTCAATGTTGATTTCGGGGAAGATAAATCCCAAGAGAAATTACCATTTACTACTTCAATTGCCATGTTAGAACTACCCCTTGGAAGCTTCTCTATAACATCAGACTGCAAGTCTTCAAGACGAAGGAATGATGCAATCCTATCCAGAGATACCTTAGTTTGTGCTATCATTGAAATCGTTTCTGGAAGATAATAAATGGGCTCTTGAAGTATTCGGAATGTTGCAAATGCAGACAAGATCTTCCCTGATTCCAGTGGGGTCCCTATAAGCATACAAGTACCAAAAGTAACCACAGAAACAAATGTGGGTGCACCCCAAATGACAAATGTGGCCGTGGCTGTTGTATAAACATATTTCCTTAACCAGCCTTGCTCTTTCTTCCTCAGTTCAATAACCTTAGACAGAAACTTCATTTCCCATCCATGAAGTTTGAGAATTCTCATGTTCCTTAAAATCTCAGATGTGGCCTTCATTCTTCTATCTTTTGACTCCATCAACTTGTCTTGAAACTTCTCTTGCATTGAACCCAAGGGAACATTTGCTGACATTACAATAACAATTGCAACAAAAGTCGAAATCGAAGCCATCCCAAAATTTTTATACAAAATAAACAAGGCCAATGCAACTTGCAGAACTACCATCCACAGATCATGCATGTACCAACTGTAGAGGCCAACCCTTTCAGCATCAACTGAAATGAAATTGATTATTTCCCCAGTAGTGTGGCCCTGCTTGGACTGACATGAAAGGGTTAAACCTTTACTATAGATCAGTGTCACAAGCAGTGCTCGTATCCTAATTCCAACCTGCTGCAACCTAAACATCCAATGTCTCTGTGACAGGCACTCTATAAGCTTTGCAACAAAAAATACAGTCACCAAAAGATACCCCTCAATCTTCAATTTTTGTTTGCCATAGAGGTATTGAACAAATGTTTCAATGAGATAGGGACCAACATAAGAAGCCAATGTGTTTAACAGTGCAAAAATAGCTGATGCAAAAATCTCTTTCCAAGCTGAGAGTATTAAGGACTTCACTAGCTTAACTGTGGTCACTCTGTTTATTGTACCACAGTCTGCCTCAAGTTTATTTCTGAAAGTTGGAAAAGCTCCAACTACACTGTCACAACTAGCTAGTTGTGGGACATCCTCATGGTCTAAAGTCTTTTTTTGGCCAGCAGCAATCAGAGGACCCACCCAGGAGAAGGTAAGAATGCTGAAAATTCCAGCATTAGTGTAAGGAGTAACAGTTTCTGCCCCCTTCGTCTTATTTGACTCCGACGCCTTACTAACATCAGTACTACCATTCAAAAGAGGTTCTTGAAGAATGCTATCTTCTCCGCCATTTTTTGAAAAAAGCCCCACGTAACAAAAGAATAAACCCACAAAAAAGGAGACCCCATCAGAAATCAAGTATTGTATAGGTAACGAAACGTGTTGTTCATTGGGAATAATGTCCAGCATAAAGCCATAACACGAGATAAGGAGGTAGAAGGCGCACCAAGCTCTGAAGAAGAATGGAAATCTCCTTCCACCTGAATTGAAGAATCCTGACCGCAAGTAAGCACAAACGACACCCCAAGCAACTGTCTTAAGCGCTAAATCCATAAGGGTCACGAACTTTTCATCTGACCAACCATTTCTGTACCAATAAAAGTAATACACTAGACACATGACAAGATTAAAAGCAGAAGCCCCCAAAGAACAAAATAGAGTCCTCCTATACAGTGGGCTCCTGAATTTCTCTTCGGAACCAACTCTAGCACCCACTGCGATTTTATTCCACACCCCTGAGACGAAAAACGCTAGTAACAAAACTAGGTGGAGAGAACCAGACAACAAGTGTAAGAAATTGGATTTTAGGAGAAGACTCGAGGCAGGGTGCATTAGCCAGTGGTAGGGGAAAACAAACGACATCGCCCAGTTTAATGGGAATCAGAAATTAGCGTCAACTATGGAACTTTCTGAAATGGCATTTTTATGAAATGGGTGCGGTAGAGGATTCAGTGGTTCAGTTCCTATAAGATATAGAATGCAAACTTTAGTGCGCAGAAATAAATAATTGGGCGGGGAGGGCGAACGAAGCAGCATGCTGAAAGGGACACAGAAGTGTGCAGAATGACAGAAATTCTAGTCACCGACACAGCCAATGGGACTGGGAAAAGAAAAGTTTGTTTGTCTTCATTAAATGATTTGTAGATTAATTAGATCATTTTATCGTATTCAAAATAAATAAAATCACTATATAATTAATTAATAACGAAAGACCAAGTGGAATTTATGGTTCGAGAATTATTAAGGATTATTATGATAGCTAAAATTATTTAATTTGGAATTAATGTAATTATCATGTTACTAGGAAAAATTTAAATTGTACGAAACTCTTACAAAGTTATAAATAACTCTTCACTTTAAAAAAATCGACAATAAGTTTTCCTTAACTTTCTAATTTGTGCACATAATTCTACTATTCTTAAATGGGCCCATTCAAGTTTAACTATTTTTATAAATTACTCTCTTCAACTTTATGTTAAGTGAAGATAATCTTTTGAATTTTAGGTCATACATAAATATTTCCCATATTCATTGTGAGGGTCTATTTAAACATTTTTTCAAGTTTAAGAAGGTTTATTATTAACTTTTGAAAATCAAAATTATTTGTACATGACTTAAAATTCAGACAAATTTTAAGGAATTTACCCAAAAAATAGCTACTAATTTATTATGTTAGCTATAGGTCATTTTTATTAGTGTATGATACCATATTTGTTAAATATAAATCATGTTTTATTATTTTTTTAAAAAAATTGATTATTTGGTCCCTTTACTTTACATTAATTTTTAATTTAGTCCGTACACCTTTTTTTTTTTTAAAAACAACACCCCGTAATTTGCAAAGGTTTCAAGAATGATCCCCGCGGTTAATATCTATTATAACGCCATAAGAACTTGCTAATGTGGCTGACAGAAGTGACCTGACATGCCTACATAGACGTAAACGTGGCAAGACCTCAAGATGCAAAACACCCACACAAACTTAACTCAGACGCAGAACTCACATGTAACTATGTAACTAACCAATAAAACTAACCTTCCTCACTCTGGCCAAACTTCAAAGACCTAGCGAGAACCTGAACTTCAAACCCAAACTCAACCCCTCCATAAATCTCTCCTGTCCCCTTCAACTCTGACATGTTCCTTATCATTCTTCTTCTTCTTCTTCTTTTCTACTTCCTCTGCCTTTCTTCTCTAATTCTGATTCTAAGATTTGGGACAAAAAGGAATCAAAATCTCAACAATCTCATACTCGTTTTGGAGATTTAGTAGGAATGGGGAATTGGGTATCTACAAATCTCTTTGGGAGGCTCCTTTACATGGATCGAAGGGTAGATTAATGAGTCAAATAAGGATTAGGGTCATCACTACAAGTCAAGATGCTGTTGTAGAACCAAAGGGAGTTTAAACTGTGTATAACCTGTGAGACATCCATGAGTACAAGAAAAAGCTAGTCAATTGGGGGGGGGGGGGGGATGGCGAAGTGTATGACATGTGACTTGGTTTATATTACTAAAGAAAGGAATCCCATAATAAGGGTATCATTCGGAAAAACACCAAAGTACAAGCACCAAGGAAATAGAAACAGATGCCCCTAGTAACTCATTTTCTGCAGAATTCCATTTTGGATGAAGTTATTTAAGCATTTTTTTAAGATGCCTCTCCCTCCACTTGTAATTGGTATTCTGATCAAAATTCAATTAAAACACACTTCCATAACTTGAGGCTTCACTAGTAACTTATTCAACAAGTGGGTTGCCTCCAAAATTCCATAAAAAATATGCACTGCATCCTTATTAATACACATTTACACGATGGCGGAGGAGTCGTGGCATAAGGTGTGGTCTTTGTTTTATGTTTCTAAGTGAGAGAACTTATGAGTGTGTTTCTATTAGAGTCGTGAGCTTGTTGTATCCCCACGTTCTTGCACGGCTCTTTCTTCGAGCCTTGCTTCGCCCTTCCCTACTCCCTGTTCTACTGTCCAAAACAAGGTCGTATGGTAAGGCATTAGTTTTTGGCACCAGCATGCAATGGTTAGAATCCTTTTAATTATGAACATCTAATCTGATATGTCAAGAATAATTTGATGACTACAGGGGAAGCAGCTGATTGCAATCTCAATCGAGACATTATGAAGCCTTTGTCAGCCATCTCAACAATTTTTCATTTATTTTAAAAAATCAATTAACAAATTTAGCCAAAAAAAGTTTTTTTAAAAAAAAACTTGACCATGTATGACCTGGCTTGTCCCCACTCGACCCAATCACAACCAAGTCTACATCAGGTTGAGTTTGAGACCAGGCTAAGAATCTTGGCCTAGTGTTTGAACTAGGCCAAGCTATAAATTGACTAAAAAACCGGCTCGGAAACATAGTTGAATACCCCTACTATAAAGTTATAAAATAAGACCTCTTGCACACTTTTTCATCCAAGAAAGTATTCAGACTTATAAGCATATTTTTTTTATTTCACATAGTGGCAGAGACGTGTAGTTATATTTTTGTTTTTTGTTTATTGCATATCATTCACTTCTTAGTCATTTTGATAACATTACAATAATAGTAAACACATAATTATTAAAAGAGAAAATTTTAGATAAAGACCATAAGTTGTTTTTAATATCATTCAAAGACCTTTAATCTTGTAATTTCATTTAAGGACCTAAAGACATTTTAAGATTTTATTTCATGGACAAAGATGCCCAAGGAGTCGTGGTGTAACTTACTACTCAAGTTTATGTTTGTTACAAATATGTTTCAACAATCTTACCTTGCTTGCTTTCTTTCTTTCTTTTGTAACAAAAAATTTTCTCTATTAAGATGAAAATGACTTTTCCTTGTCCCCTTGTTTAGAAAGAAACGAGAAAAAAATGGCTTTATTTATAATTTCACCTATTCATATTATGAGTGTTAAAATCACAGGCCAAATTTCTCATTCACTTGTGGCCCAGCCTAGGGCTTTCGCTGGACCAAATAATATGGCCCAATTAAACCCAAAACATGACCGAGAGTGGAGTTAGGCTAGGATGTCAATTCAAGTCTATTTTAAAAAATATATAAATTTGATTTTAGAAACTTTTAAATAAAAGAAAATGCTATTATATTTAATAACCAAGATCTTTGCCCCTTACTAGCCTAAAGTCTTAGCTCCACCACTAAGGTGTGTGCCCCTCGAAAGATCTAATTTGTTGTCCAAGATTTTTAGCACTTATTTGTGTAATTGAATTTTTAGTGCTATTTATTATAAATAAGACTTAAGATTTAGGCTTGTAGATTGTTTTAACCATTGTCAAATTTGTGTGGCCTATATTGCACCCCTTTCAAAGTAGTACTAAAAATTGACTAAAAAGAAGTATACTGGAATAAAAAAACTTTTAAAAATTGATTGAATCGGTTCTATTGATTATAAATGAACATTTATATAATTTAATGATATTTATTTATGACATCTTTATAAATTGATTCTTGATTAACAATTTTATGCATACACAATAATTTTTTTAACTTGAAAGAAACATTTAATTACAAAAGAGAATATACACGTGTCTTATAATAAATATAACATAGCATCAAAATTTAATTATTCTAATAAAAGAGCTAGCTTAAAGAGGAAGCCTCTAAATGATTAAAGAGAGTTCAGCATGATTAACACGTCATAAACCATAATTTATAAAAGTTAGACATTTCAAAATTTTCTTGAATAAGAGAATATCTCTTTTATTTTTATTTTTATTTTTATTTTTAAAGAAAAAACTAAACATAGGCCATAATATTATGAAGATGAAACAATTCGTACAAAATTATGTAGTAACTATGGGTGATCAAATATGGGCTTGGCCAACCCAAGTTCATAGTATTGTTAAGCTCATTTGCTGAAGACCAAGGTTTTGATGATAACAAATATAAGAAGAAAAATTTATCTATATATTACTTCGATGCTAGATGTTTTTCAATGTATTACCATATCTTAGGAACATTTTTAAGTAATATTGAACTGATAGAAATCATGTAAAGTGAATGAAAGATTGATTCTAGGTTTTAAAGGTTGAGAAAAAGTTGATTTGGGGAACTTTAGAAGTCTCTAGTCAACTGGCCACAAGCTAACAGTCGATTGGCCCCTTTGCCAACCAATTGTCGGGCCTTGTCTAGTCAAATAGGAGCTTTCAGTGAGTGAATAATCGACTGGCCACTAGCTAGGAGTTGACTAGTCACCTTCTGAGAGGCCTCAGTCTACTCAGCTTGAGTCTTGATTAACTAGGAGCTCTCTGTGAGTCAGCAGTCAACTGGTCACCTTTTAAAAAGCATTAGTTTTCTACCAGCTTAAGCCTTGATCAACTGGGAGCTTTCCATAAGTCACCAATTGATTAGCCACTAGCCAGCAGTCAATTGGACACACTAAATCAAGCACCAGTCTGCTGCCAACCTTAAGACCGTCAACTAGGAACTCTTTATGAGTGACTAATCGGCTGGCCAACAATAAGTAGTCGACTATCGGGGTCTAGAATTTGAAGTTTTGAGAGGGAAAGCATGAGCAATCAACTAGCCGTGAGAGGGTAATCAACTAGTCGATGGTAGACAAGCCATAATGAAATTTATAACAGATATATCTTGAAATCCTTGACTTTCCACTCACACCGAATGGATCTATTAGACCTCAATCTATATAAACTCAACCTATGGACTCTAAATCAACAAGAGAAACATTCAAGAGTGATCATAGCATTAGTTTTTATCGTCTAATCAACTTTTTGTCATATTAGTACTTCACTGTATCATATACTCTGTTTCAAAGAGTTTTGTGAGAAAGAAGTTCAAGGAGGTTCTTTAAGGAAGTCAAGCTAAGAGAAAGCTTGGTTTGAAGAGGAGTATATTCATTCCTTGAAGGCGTTAACCTGTGAGAGCATGGGATTAAATAGAGGTTCTCCTATGTTATTGTATTTATTTACTAAGATAGTGGAAAATCCTAAGAGGTTATTTGGGGATTGGATGTAGGCTTAAGTAGAAGTCGAACTAGGATAAATCTTTGTGTCTACTCTTCTCCCTTACTCTTCTTACACTGTGCATACATTATTTCAAGTTTCATTTGAATGTTTTTTTTCTGATTCAAAAGGGATTTTTTCAATAAAATTTTTATAACATCCAATTCACCCCCTCTTGGGTGCCAGTCTTGTTCAACAAGTGGTATCAGAGCTTGGGCTTTTGATTAAGGACTTAATCGTCTCAAGAGTATAAATGGGTAGATTTGGTGATAATATGTTTCTGAAGGGCTATCTATTACAAAACCCTTTGGTTTCAATAGTGAAAATATCATATACTGAAAACTAAGGATGAAAATTTTCTTTAAGGTTGTTGACATTGACCTTTTGGGATGTGATTGAGGAAGGTTCATATGTGCCTATGAAAGTTGAAGAAGGCAAGACCTTCATCAAACCCAAAAATGAATAGAATGAAATAGAAAAAAGAAATTTTTTTTTCTTTTAAATAATAAAGCCAAGCTTATTTTCACTAGTGCACTAAGTTAGCAAGAATATTTTTTAGTCTTAAATTGTGAGAGTGTCAAAGAAATGTGGGAGGCTTTAGAAATAGCCCATGAGGGAACTTCAGGTGTAAAGGAATCCAAGATTCATAATCTCGCACAGCAATATGAGTTATTCAAATTGAATCCTGGAGAAACAATTAAGGAAATGCAAATTCATTTTACTTACATTGTGAATCATTTAGTAGCATTAGGGAAGACAAGTTCACAAACAAATAAGCCTACAAAATCATGAAGGCACTTTTTAGGGAATGGCAACCAAAGGTAACAACTGTTAAAGAAGCTAAAGGACCATAAGTAAAATCAATTGTTACTTTAGGAACCTTTAAGATCATGAACCAAGACTGAAGCAATTCCTTTAAAAACAAGACAAAAAGAAGAAGGGTATTACTTTCAAAGCATCATCATTAATATATACAGTTAAGGAAGAATGTAACAATGACTCTCTGGATGAAATTAATGAAGAAACTCTTAGTCTTTTCATTAAGAAATTTAGAAGATTCTTCAATAGTAGAAGAATTCATGGAAGGAGACCAACTAGAATGAGTCAACAAGTTAAAGAACTTCCCATCTATGATGAATATAGAAAGTCAGGACACATCAAATGTAAATGGTCTCAATTTCTGAGAAAGCAAGACAGCATAGACAAAGGGATATGAAAAGAAAATAAGAAGGCATACTTATCAGCTACTTAGGGAGAAAATGATGAAGATTCAGATGATGAAGAAAATGAAGAAGCCAACCTCTGCCTAATGGCTAAAAAAGATTAGGTAAGCTCTCTCCTTTCTTATGAAGAGCTGCAAGATGCATTTAATGATTTACATGATGAATTTCTTAAGATAGCTAAAATCTTGAAACTTTCAAAAAGGAAAATTTTATCTCTAGAAAACAATCTAGAAAAGGAGAAAGAGGAGAATAGGTTTCTGCTCAAGATAAAGGCATCCTTAGAAAAACAAATAGAGACATTAGAGCATAACTACATAAGTCTTAGAGAAGAACATCTTTCTCTCAAAAACAATGCTACTTGTAATTATGAACTTCTACAAAAAGAAAAAAAAGATTTTATGAACACTCTTGCTAAGTTCACCAAAAGGAAAGCTAATTTAAATATTTTGCTTGGAAAACAAAGATGTGTTTTTTATGAGGCAGGTCTTAGGTATAATCTTAATAAAAGACAAAAATATTATAAGCATTTCTTTGTTCCAACAGTTATGACTAGTGCTTCATTCATTACATGTTTCTATTGTGGTTAAAAAGGACATGGATCATATACTTGCCCTTACAGAAAGAATAAAATTCTAGAAAGAAGGAAAGTATAAGTTCCTAAGAGAACAACTAACATTCAAGGACCCAACAAGAATTGAGTACCTAAAAATAAAACTTAATACTTCCACAGGTGTGTACGAAGGCTACTAGAGCCAAATGGTACTTGAACAGTGGATGATCCAAACATATGACTAGAGACAAATCTAAGTTTATTTCCCTTCATCCAAAGAATGGATGAAATGTCACATTTAGAAGAAAGACAAGGAAAAGTCACTGGTATTGAAAAAGTTGGTAAGAACTATACCACCTCAATTGATAATGTATGTCTTATTGAAGGATTAAATCATAATCTTTTAGCATTAGTCAATTATGTAATGAAAAAAATAAAGTAATCTTTGATTTAAAACATTGTCTGGTTGAAAATATAGAAGAAAAGAAAACAATATTGATAGGACATGGAATTAATAATGTATATGTTATTAATTTAGATGATGTTCTCTCTAGTAATTCAAAATGTCTGATAAATGTCAATTATGATAGTTGGTTATGGCATGGAAGACTTGCTCATGCTAATATGAGTCTCTTAGAAAAGCTTGCTAAGAAAAACCTTGTTGTTGGATTGTCCAAATTAAAATTTGATAAAAATAGACTTTGGGATGCATGTCAAAAGGGAAAACAAATTAAGAGCTCTTTTAAAGCAAAAGGAATTATCTCTACAACTAGACCACTACAATTACTTCACATGATCTTTTTAAACTGTCTAGGACCATGAGTCTTGGAGGAAATTATTATGCACTAGCAATTGTAGATGATTTCTCTAGATTCACTTAGATACTTTTCTTATCTCACAAAGATCAAGCATTTAAATCATTTCTAAAACTAGCAATGTTCATTTAAAATGAACAAGGCATGACCATTATGAGAATAAGAAGTGATCATGCTAGAGAATTTGAAAATAACATATTTATAGAGTTCTATTATGATAATGGAATTAAACATAATTTCTCTACAACAAGAACTCCTCAACAAAATGAAATTGTAAAAAGGAAAAATATAACTCTAAAGGAGATGGCTAAAACTATGTTGAATGTAAAAAATCTTCTTAAGTATTTTTAGGTTGATAAGGTAAATACTACATGTTATTTTATGAATAGAACAATGATAAGGCCTATCTTAAAATAGACTCCATATGAATCATAAAAAGGAAGAAAGCCTAATATTTCTCATCTATATATATTGACTGTAAATGGTTTATACTTAATAATGGAAAAGATAATTTGGGTAAATTTGATGCAAAGTCTAATGAAGCAATTTTTTTAGGATATTCTAGTACTAGCAAAGCCTTTAGAGTATACAATAAAAGAACTATAACTGTAGAAGAGTATATACATGTAAATTTTGACAAGTCTAATGTTCTTGAGCCAAGAAAGGTATCTTATGAAGAAATTACAGTTAAGTTTGATGATCTAAAAATAAAAGGCAAAAAAATAGCTCAAGAAATCAAGAATGAAAGTGAGTCCATCAAGACTAATGAAGAATCCTCTTGCATGAAGAATCTGATCAAGAAGTGGAGGAAGAAGTCACTCATAAGCTACCAAAGGCATGAAACTACAAAAAGAATCATCTACTTGAACAAATAATTAGTGATGTCTCCAAAGTGGTAATAAATCCAAACTCACTTAGAAATATCTGTAGTCATCAAGCATTTTTATCTTAAACAGAACAAAATGGAATTGATGAAGCTTGAAGGATGAATATTGGGTTCTAGCTATGTAAGAAAAGTTAAATCAATTTGAAAGAAGTCAAGTATAGAAACTTGTCCTTAGACCTAATAATCATCCAGTAATTGGCACTAAATGAGTTTTTAGAAATAAGCTTGATGAATCTTGAGTTGTCAACAGAAGTAAAGCTAGGTTGGTTGCAAAAGGCTGCAATTAAGAAGAATGAATTGATTATGATGAAACCTTTGCACTAGTAGCTAGATTATAAGCAATTTGTATGCTACTAGCCTTTGCATGCATAAATGACTTTAAGTAGTATCAAATGGATGTCAATAATGTCTTTCTTAATGGATACATAATGGAAGAAGTATATGTCGAAAAACCTCCAGGTTTTGAGATCAAAATCTTCCAAATCATGTATTCAAATTAAGAAAAATATTATATGGCCTTAAGTAAACACCTTGAGCATGGTATGAAAGACTAAGTACATTTCTCATTAAAATAATTTCTCTAGAGGCAAGGTAGATACAACTTTATTCTTTAAAAAGAAAAAGCATGATGTTCTAGTTGTTAAAATCAATGCGGATGATAATATATTTGATGCTACTAATGAAACTCTATGTAAAGAATTTGTTGAAATGATGAAGGGAGAATTTGAAATGTCTATAATCGGGGAGCTTACATTCTTCTTAGGTCTTCAAATCAAGAAACAAGCAAATGGAACATTCATAAGTCAATCCAAATATGTCGAAGAATTGCTTAAGAAATTTGGATTTGAAAAGGTCAAAGTAAAAGGCACTCTAATGGGATCAACAGTAAAGATGGATGCTAATGAAAACAGACAACCTTATGACATATCAAAGTTTAGAGGTGTGATTGGATCCTTTCTATATCTAACTGCAAGTAGGCCATACATTATGTTTAGTATATGCATTTAGGCCCACTTTCAAAATTGCCCTAAAGAATCTCATTATTTAGCAGTAAAAAGAATTTTTAAATATATTGGTGGCACAATACAAATGGGTGTGTGGTATCCAAAAGGATCCACTAATACTTTAGTAGGATATTCATATGTTAATTTTGTTGGTTATAGAACTGAAGAAAAAAAAAAAGCACCAGTAAAACTTGTCAATTCCTTGGAAATTCTCTTGTTTCTTCGTTTAGTAAGAAACAAAATAGTGCAGCATTGTCCATTACTAAAGTAGAATATGTTGCAACTGGAAATTGTTAAGCTCAAATCCTTTGGTTGAAGCAACAACTAGGGCTTAAATGCGATAATACCAATGCAATTAACCTCACCAACAATCTCATTATGTATTCAATGTCTAAACATATAGAAATCAGACATCACTTCATTATAGACCATGTCCAAAAGAAAGATATTAGCCTTGAATTTGTCAAAACTGAATTTCAACTTGTTGATATCTTTACTAAACCTTTCTCAACTGAAAGATTTCTACTTCATTGACATGATGCTTGGATAAATGTATGAGCTTAAATAAGCATTTAAGTAAAATACTCTCATGAAATTAAGAAAGTTGTCCCAAAATTAATTAATTGGTCATATTTTACACTGACCAGTCGACTAGCAAGGAATGGCCAGTTGACTAATGAAGTTCTAAGAGTGACTAATAGCTCAAGGAAGCCAGGTGCAGCTGAATGAGGGCTTTTTGTAAGGGATTAGTCAATTGCCAAGGAGTGGCCAGTCAATTAAATACCTTCTATACCTCGATAGTCGATTGATGCCTAATGGCCAGTCAACCGGGAGGTTCCAAAGAGCAACTCTATGTAAAACAGGGCTAACAATCAACTACTCACAAGTAACTAGTTAACTAGTTGATGGCAGGAAGCAATCTTCTATAAAAATAAGGTTGATAATCGACTACTCATAAGTGACTAGTTGATTGCTCGATAACTGAACTTGTTATTAAAAGCAATCGAAACCCTAAAAATTCATATCAAACATTATTTTCACTAGCCGGCTGCTCATCCCCTTTCTTGATCTTTAATTTTTTACCAAATCCTCACCAAATCTTAGTGATTTTAATTCCAAATCACTCAAAATCACCAATTAATCCTCTCTATCTAGGGTTTTATCAGTTTAAATTGGGGATTTCTGCTCTTCTCCACTCACACTTGAAAATCTTCAATCTTTCATAAGTTTCTTAGACCTCTCTCATCATCCATGGCTCATAGACTAACCACCAAGCATGCTAGGACCAAGAATCCTTCTATGGGCTCCTCCTTTGGTCTTCATCCTCTCTTCTTCTCTCATGCTCAAGAGATTGCTTTTATAGGGAACTTCTAACAAACGGGTGTTCTTCCCAATAGGTATGTCCATCTCCAACTGCTTTAAGATAAAGGCTTTAGCCTCTTTGACTTATTTTCCAATGCTAGCTTAGACGATTTGCTAAGCTTAAAGTTAGATTATAGCCCCAAAGTCATCAGAGCATTCTATACTAACCTTACCTATAACCCTACTATCTATCTCATCACCATTAAAGTAAGAAGGACAAAAGTAGTCTTTGGTAATGAAACTCTGGTTGAAATCCTCCGTCTTCCTCCTCTTACCAACCACCACTTCACCAATCATCCAAACTTTCTCATAACCATGTCAAGATACAACAAGTTAAAAGCACTAAATCGAATCAATGAAATTGGCATTGAAAACCCTAACACTCATATCAATGTCAAAGACTTATCGCTAGAAAATAGGCTATTGCACTATATCATTGCCTATTGCCTGATCAACAAGTCAGGAAATTTTGTCTATTCGAGTGAGCCTGAGTTATTCATGATAAAGTGCATCTTGGAAAGAGAAAGCTTCCAGCTTACATGGCTCATTAATCAGATGACGATAACATGCAAGAAGAAAAAATCCTCTCCTCTACCATATGGGACTATCATAGTGGTTATTCTTCATCATCATGACATATCCCCTCTTGAGGATGATATGGAATTCCCACTGCTTATTAGTTAGAATAATCGGCAATGCATGAGATTCACAAAGACCCCTTAAGGATAGTGGGTTAGGCATGCCCTTAAAGCCCCAAGGCCTCAACCAGATGCAGCCACTGATATACCTTCATCTGGTCCTTCTAAGCCTCCACAATCATCCAAAGCTTTAAAAGAAGAAAGGCCTTCTGATCCTATGCCTTAATCACCTCTAACTCCTGCTCCAACTGGTTATAGTCCAGCTCATCCTAAGATCGTCATAATTCTTAAGCTAATCTTACTTGCCGAGATTCATGTCATGCATTAGAAAATGGATTCCTATAAGCCTTCAAATGTAGAATTTCTAGGAGACTTTAGAAGACATAAATGCCAGACCTGAGCACATTGAGTTATATCATGAGCAAAACTTCAATCTCTAGGCTTAGCATTAGTTCTCTTCCTCCTTTTTTTATATACAAAGGGGGAAAGAAATTAGGAGATTAGGAAATAGGCAGTTTAGGAGTTATTTGATCTTAGTTGACTTAAGAATGTTGAACTATGTTTCCTTATGGTTATTTGCTTCCGTTGTTTATTAATCAATTGAATTCAATAAAGTTAGGTATTTCAGTTAATGTGATTGATTACTTGATGTTGGTATCTATTATCTATCATCTAGATATGCCTGATAAATAAGGAAACCAAAAGAAACTATATGATGTGAAAGTTAAGAATAATGTAATCATATCCAACTTTCATAGAACTAAAGGATTTTGTAAGCATACTATCTTGAAAAACTTATTCTTGGGAAAAACTAACAATTGCAGGTTTGTCATCATCAAAAGACGGAGATTATTGAGCCTATTTGCTGAAGACCAAGGTTTTGATGATAACAAACACAAGAAGAAAATTTTTTCTATATATTACTTAGGTCCTAGATGTTTTCAATGTATTATCATATTTTAGGAATATTGAGCTAATAAAAATCATGTAAAGTGAATGAAAGGTTGATTCTAGGTCTTAAAGGTTAAGAAAAAACTGTCAAGCCTTACCCAGTCGAATGGGAGCTTTTGATGAGTAAGTAATCGATGGGCCACAAGCCAGTAGTCAATCGGTCACCTTCTGAAATTCCCCAGTTAGCTGCCAGCTTGAGTCTTGATCAACTGGAAGCTCTTTATAAGTGAGCAATCACTAGTCACCTTCTAAGAAGCATCAGTCTATTGCCAGCTTGAGCCTCGATCGACTAGGAGCTCTCTATGAGTCACTAATCGACTAGCCACTAGCCAACAATTGACTAGCCACACCCAGATCAAGCACCAGTCTGTTGCCAGCCTTAAGACCATCGATTGGGAACTCTTTATGAATGACCAGTCGACTGGCCAAGGGTAAGCAACTGACTAGTCAACGGCAAACAAGCAATAATGAGTTTAGAACAGACATATTTTGATATCCTTGACTTTCCACTCACTCTTAATGGATATATTGGACCTCATTCTATATAAACATGACCTATAGACTCTGAATTAAGAAGAGAAACATTCAAGAGCGATTATATCATTAGTTTTTGTCATCGTATCGATTCTTTATCATATTAATACTTCATTGTATCATATACTCTATCTTTGAGAGTTCGTTATCAATATCTCTTTCTTTCTTGTGAGATAAAAACTCAAAGAGGTTCCTTAAGGGAGTCAAGCTAAGAGCGAGATTAGGTTGATACGGAGTATATCCCTGAGAGTATTCAAAGAGGCTCCTTGAAGGAGTCAAACTGTGAGAGCTTAGAATTAAAAAGAGGTTCATGGGTTATTGTATTTATTTATTTATATAGTGAAAAATCTTAAGAGGTTGCTTAGGGACAAGACATAGGCTTGGGTAGAAACTAAATAACGATAAATCTCTGTGACTACTCTTCTCGCTTACTCTTCTTACACTCTGCATTCATTATTTCAAGTTTGATTTGATTTTTTTTCTTTTGATTTAAAAGGGAGTTTTTCAGTAAAATTTTTATAACACCCAATTCTCCCCCCTCTTAGGTGCTAGCCTTGCTCACCAAGTATGCTCATGGCAAGCCAAGGTTTAACATTAGGTTAACATTCTTGAACTAGTACTGGCTCCGTCCTAGGATAGACTCGATTATGACTAGGCTATGTTAGATTGGACCGAGTTATACTAGTCAATCTTTAGTTTTTTCCTTTAAATTTATTATTAAAGTTCATTATGGATTTTTATAAAAAAAAAATATAACATATGATTTATATTTACCAAACAAGGTAACCTAAACTAATACAAATGGTCTATATTCAACATAAACAAAGAAGTAGCTATTTTTAAAAAAATTAAAAAAAAATCTTTAAAATAAAAGAGAAATTGAAAGAAAAGCATTGCATAAGGTTAGGTCAGGTCTATACCCTTGCTTGGGACCTTACTCGACCTAAGACCAGGTCTTACATAAGAGACCTGGTCCCCTGATCTAAGGTGATTATAACTTGGCCTAACTTGGCCCAATGGGCACCAAAGTAGATTCCCTGAAGTAGCTTTAGCCTTTTGGCCATAACTTTTTAATCTAATGTTAGAATTTAGTAAATTAATACTTGCTGAAAAGTTCTTGATGAGATCTATAATTTTCTATGAAATAGTCATTTTTAAATTCTTATGTTTAGAGGTCTATAAGTGTCATTGATGTTGAGTGTTCACTGTCATAAGTTGAAAACCATTTCAACTTTCTTCCTTGGCTTCTTCCAAATTCCAAATGTTTATGAAAGCCTTCCAAACATTATTGAATCTTCCTCTTCCAAGCCTCTAATCCCTCATGTCTTTTCATTAAAATAATTCTTCTTCAATTTCCATCAAAATAGTCTGAAATTAGTTAAATTTAATGCAAGAAAGTAGTCAAATAGTCCAAACTTGAAAAGATAAAAAAAATTTCTTGTTGCTAAATATCACGCTTAAATTTGAACCAATTTTTAATATGACTTGGTTATATAAAAAAGCATGCTTCTAGTGCTAACAAATGTCACCTTTAAAGCTCTAGAAGTCACAACAAAAGGTCATCTCGTCATTAAGAAACTGTATTGTAAGCCTTTCATAATAAAATCTGTCGTAACAACAAAAAGGTTTGGTGGCAACATATGGTCAACGATAAATCTGAACCAATATGAACATTCAAGGATGTCTCCACAAAATAGAATCCAATGGCAACCTCAAGGCATGTCACTAAATCAATGGCAGAGCAAAGACCTGAAATTAAATGGGTAAAAGAATTCTCTAAAAAAAATTATATATCTTATTATAAAATATCATACTTTAGTACTATATTTTTTAAATCAAATTATTTTGTTCAAACTTTTGGATTAAACTAAATGAATACTTATAGTATCTTGATGTCCTACCTCCTAAATCTAAGAACAAGTTTAAATGTGTATAATTATTCTACCAAGAATTACTCTACATATTAAATCAACAACTTCATTACCTAAGTACTCACAAGAGCATAGTTTCGTATATACTTATTTCTAATATAATGTATAACAAGGATACATTAGAAAAATTTATACCATCACTCAACAACATTATAATAGTTCAATAGATAGCATAAAAGAGTATTTAAAGAAAAAAAAAATGGTTTATAAGACGAAACAGGATAATTTAAGATTGTCAATTTTCTAGAAAAAAAAAACTACAAATATTATTTTATCCAACAACATTTCAAAAAGATTCACCATATTTTCAAGGATACTTGTTCCAAGCCTAGCTAAAAATAATACATTGGCATTTGAATATGATTGTATTCACCTAAGTTATTGTAAACTCCTATTTTCAATTAAAATGTTTAATAATATATAAAAAATAATATTATTCAATTATGGAAAAGCTATATATATGTGTGTAAGTTTAGTGAGTTAAAAAACTTCAAATATGAGAGGACATAATATCCTATCTTCATACTATATACATTAGATTTTAAAAAACTAGAGGGGAGGTAGGTAAGTACCACCCTCAACTCTATCTACCCTATGTACCAAATGTTGTAAAGTAATGACATTGAATGTTGTCGTTGATACTTTTTAGTGGTGACTATATTTGTTTCCATTAAAAGTAATATTTTTTAAAGTTTTTTTCTTGCATTTAAAAGGGTGTTTATAACCCTAATAAACAATAATGATTATAACTTGTGATATAGCAAATAATACCAAAATATTTGAATCCCAAATATAGGGAATAATAGTAAAACAATGAAGCATCAAGCATTTATGACATATATTACTTAATGAACAAGAAGGGGAATACAATTTTACTAATTTGACTTAATACAAAAAATGATTCACAATACATAGTCTATTTAATTGACATGTAAGCAACATTTAAAATTACCTAGTGTAACAACTTTCTCCTATTTAGCTTTGCCATAGATAGTCATAAGTGACATGAAAATTAGCAGCATCATCCCTTCTGACAACCAATGATGAATGATCATTGCTAATAATTTGGGACCAAGTTAAACAATGGGCAAGATGCAATAGTTTAGCATCAATTCATATGCGTAGAAATATACATACAAAGAATATTTATGCAACATATAGTTTTTGACTAGTACTCACATTTTCATGAGACCAACCTAAAAGTCATGACTTTATCATGTATACCAATTCAAAATAATATAAAAATCTAAAACAATGAAAAGCACTTCAGTAATGAATACAAAAACGCAAGGTAAGAAAAATATAATATATTACTTATACCAATTCAAAATAATATAGAACATTAAAAAAAATAAGAATAACATTCAAGATTTTATTGTCCAACAACCTACTAAAAAAAAAACTCATAATGAATAAGGGAATAAGGGATGAAAGAGTTAAAGTTTAAAGCATAACCAACATTGAAAGTGTAGCTAAATGTATGCCTAAGGTTTTCAAAACCGTAATTCTAGGCAGACTTGTTTTGGGGGGTGGACTCATAACGTAAACTCGTAATGTAGAATCGTAAGAGTTTACGTAGACCTGTTATTGAATACATGTTGAACATAACCATATAAAAAAAATGTAAATAAAATTCATACATAATCCACAATCGATAGTTTCATGCTTGTCATTCAAGTCTACAAATAAATTTTAATAAAATCCATACACTAATTCTCATTCAACATCACAAAGTCCTAAAATCAACAATAAAAATTCACCATAATTCATCAAATACTCTTGATTATCATCATTTCCAGAATCTTCACCTTCATCTTCTCCATTACCACCTATCTCACAACCATCATTTTCTTTTTCCTCATCCTTGAAGTCATCAAACAATGCCAAATTTTTAAAAGGTTCACCACCTATATTAGCATTTAGGTCAACCACAAAATCATCAGCAATTCCTGCTATAGGCATAAGAGGTTGAAGAACCTCATTATCATCATCTTCTTCCTCATCCTCAACATTAACATTACTTATCCTCCTTTCAGTTATCCATTCATCATCAGAATGAATATTGTCAAAGTCATATTCATGAGTTTTTCCTTGATTGCTTGCCTTTTAACTTTAAATTGCACATTACAAATGCCAAATTGTTCATCTTCTTTTAGAGCAAGCGATTTCTTCTCTTAGTATCAATCTAAACAACATAAAAATGCTTAAGTTAAGTATTCTAATCCCCTGACAAAATGAAAAGCAAAGTAAATTACAATTTTACCTCTAATCAAATATAATTATTAACTGTCTCAAAAGCACTCTAATTACATTCACACCTAAAAGAGCTACAACATAAGTTGAGAATCCGAATTACAAATTTTTGAAGTTCTGGGCATCCATCTCCATAGGTGCCCCACCATTTTACTGAGGGCATTTTTGTTCTTAATGACTTAGCATCTTCATGGCTAAACATGTCTTTTGCATAGTAGAAGTCAGCAAGTTGGAACTCAATTTTGTTTCTCTCTTCAGGATCTTCAACCAATCTTGCTAAGTAATCATACAACCCTTACTTAATCCCATAATCAGCTTTAAAGTCACAGTTGTAGTGAAAATAGGGATTGAGGTAGTATGCAGCTGCATGTAGAGGATTATGTAATTGAGCTTCCTACCTCTCATCGATGATATCTAATATAGGCTGGTATCTACAATGATCAATTATAAAGTGAAAAATATATATAAAAAACTAATGAGTAAAAACATAAGGTATTCGATTTACCTCTTTAAAACATTATTGAGGTTCATTTTAATCTTTGCCTTTGCACTTTCCATTGGTTCAAATATAAATCTCATTGCTAGCTTCCCATCAAAATCCACCAAGCAAAGAACTTTAATAAGAGGAGCAACAGCCCTAAGGCAAGCCACAATGTTCTTCCATAACTTATTATCCATGATACTTTTTGTGACTTCATTTCCATCTTTGGTAGAGGAAAATCTATTGTCTTTCCATTCATTATAATTGAACATATTTATCAATGCTACTTTATGCTAATGAAGACAACTTATTGTCAAATAAGTTGTGGCAAATCAAGTCACACCTAGCCTAATCAAGTCCCTCTCTTTTGTGAAAGTTTTCAACATACTAATGAGCTTTGTTCTTGTGTAAATGTAAGTTGTGATTTTTCTACCCCTACTTATGGTTTCTTTATGCAACTCCATTTTTTTTCTCAAAGTCTCCCAACATCAAGTCAATGCAATGAGCTGCACATAGAGTCCAATACAAGTGTTTCCTTTTCTCTATTAATTTTTGTCTAGCTACTTTGTAATTTGCAACATTGTCTGTTATTATTTGCATACCCACCTTCCTAACAACTTGATCAAGCATGGTAAACACTTTTTAGTAGTTTTAGATATATGAGATGTATTTAATGAATATAAAAACACAATACCTTTTGGACTATTAACCAAGAAATTGCAAATGGAATGTCTTTTCTTATCAATCCACCCATCAGACATAATGGAACAATCCATTTTATCCCAGTCTTCCTTAAACTCATCAAACATAGCTTGCATGTTTTTCACCTCCTTGTTTAAGTACTTTTCTTAGAACTCATGTTAAGAAGGAAGCTTAAACCCTAGGCCATATTTTCTTATAATATCAGACATGTTGATAAACTCAAGATTTTTTACATAATTAAAGGGAATAGCACTTGTGTAAAAAACCTTGCCACATGTTAACAAGCCTTATCCCTCATATCTTTCTTAAACATGTTATTAATGGTCAATTGTGAGCTACCAACCCCGTTGCTATTTTTTCTTGAACCTCTCAATAAATTCGTCAACTCTTGAGTGTTAGCTTGTGCTTAGGTACTTTGTGTTTCCTCATCACCAACATCTAACCGTTGTTTCTTTCTTTTAGATAATAAAGTTTTAGCCTCAATGAAATGTGGTAAAATTGTTGCCCTTACATCATCTCCAACACTCAAATAAGCTTCAACATCAACTTTAGTGCCCACTAAGTGATGTTTAAACCTATAGATCCCACTACTTACAACTTTACCACAACAATTACATTGAACCCTTTTATCATCCCCACCAATATTCATTCCATGTTTCCACCATATATCAGTCCTATTACCAGGAAAATTCTTCCTTCCAGCTACTACATTTTTTTAAGCAGGGGTAAGGCCACTCCCACTAGCATTTGAAGACATATTTCCTTGCACCAACTAAAACAAGTTTTGGAATTCAAAATTTCAAATTATGTAAATGGCAAAAATACTATAATTAGATTAGGATAACGTGCATCCTAACGTGATGCCACTAAACAAAATAGATTCAGGCAATGGCATTAATAAAGAGTCGGCAAGCCATTAAGCAAATTTTGGAATTCAAACTTTCAGATTATTTGTTACTTACTGCTAAGCTGTAAATATTTTCAACATGCGACTTCTTAGGTCATGAACCCAAAAGCTACTGATTTTCCTATTACTAAACCACTGACACTGACCCCCAAATCAGAGAGACAATTTCATATTGTAAGGTAAAAGGTTTACACTAAATTTAGCTTTTCATAGAGTAACCTCTGTCTCTAAATCACACAGTGACTAAATAATGGTCATCATGCATCAGAATCCCATTGTAGAAAAAATCACACACTGATTAAATAAAATAAAACAATAACATTAACAAGACAAAATCACATAATGATGAAAGAATCATGATTTGGTCTCAGTCTTAGCTATGTAAACTCTTATCACAGATCCTTTAATCTTTGTTTTCACACAATGGAACAACATTTGTCTCTAATCTCTATGTCTCTCCGCCAACAATATTTTGATTGCAATTTCTAGTTTATAGGCTCCATCAAACCTCATATCTTTATACACTTTCACTACTAATCAAACCTTCTATCTTTAGTTTTTCATATTTCTCATTTGCTCAAACTCAATCAGATTAATTAATGGTCATCACACATCAGAATCCTAATGCATTGCAGACAAAATCACACACTGATTAAATTAAATAAAACAATAACATCAACAAGACAAAATCACACAATGATGAAAGAATTGTGATTTGGTCTCAGTATTAACTGTGTAAACTCATATAAGAGATCTAATCTTTATTTTCACTTAGCTCTATCAATATAAGAGAAGTTGTCTTACAATAGGGATTACCATATTAGGGACTTACAATCTTTGGCAAGGGAAGATAGGATAATCTCCATTGAGGCAGCGAGACTCTAAATTGTGAACAACTGTAATTGTCTGACCATCGCTCCAGCGAGGCGATTGTGAGACTCGAGATTGTAAACCATAAAAGGTCTAGTAACTGTGACTGTCTGACCACCACTATTGCTCTAATCCACCATCTGAGAGGTACCAATCAACTGTCAGCTCAAGCCTTGATTAACTAAGAGCTCTCTATGAGTAAGCAGTTGACTGACCACTTGCTAGTAATCGACTGGCCACACCTAGATTAAGCATTAGCCAATTGACAGCTGTGAGACCATCGACTAGGAGCTCTCTATTAGTGACCAGTCAACTGGTTAAGAATAAGTAGTCAACTATCAAGATCTAGAATTTGAAAATACTGATAGGGAAAAAGCAAGCAGTCAACTGGTCAAAGGCAAAGAAGTTATGATTACTTTATAACAGACAAATTTTGAAATCTCTGACTTCCCTCTTATTCCCAACAGATCTATTAGACCTTAATCTATATGAACTCAACCTATGGACTCTGAATAAACATGAAAAACATTCAATAGTGATTATATCATTAGTTTCTATCATCTTATCAGTTATTTATCATATTAGTGCTTCATTATATCAACTACTCTATTTTAGAGAGTTTATTATTTTTAATTCTTTCTTTCATCGGAGAAAGAAGCTTAATGAGGTTCCTTGAAAGAGTTAAGCTAAGAGAAAGCTTAGGTTCAGAGGGAGTATATCCCTAAGAATGTTCAAGGAGGTTCCTTGAAAGAGTCAAGCTATGAGAACTTGAGATTTATGAGAGGTTCTCCTAGGTGTTTTATTGATTTTCTGAGATAGTGAAAAATCCCATAAGGTTCCTTGGGGACTAGACGTAGGCTTGGGTAAAAGGCAAACTAGGATAAATCTCTGTGTCTATTCTTATCCCTTACTCCTTTTATATTTTTATTTATTGTTTCAAGTTTGATTTGACTATTTCCTTTCTGTTTTAAAAGGAGTTTTCAGTAAAATTTTTATAAAACCTAATTCAATGCCCTCTTGGGTTCTAACCTTGCTCAACAATGTTAATAAATAACCACTGGTAAAATTTTAACAAATGGTCATGACATCTTGTGTGACGCTTGAATCTTTAGAAACATTAATGAAAGTCAAACAACATGACATTATAATGAAAACATGATAAGGAAAAAAAGCTCTTTAGTATTTTTTATTTCTATTCATTACTAAACTTAAAGCTTACCAATTGCAATATTATCTTATTCCTTGAATTGATGAATTCACTATCATTAAAGTTAAACTCTTCGGGGGATAGCCAATTTAGTCATTCTAGGTGACATTGAACTATTAAACATATTAAGCACCGTCCATCTATGCTAAAAGCTTATTTAGAAGCCATGGTTGACATTGGCATAACTAAGACATCACATACAATCCAAGATAACACTTTATTTTTAATGGCATTTTGTTTCCACTATGCCAAGATATCAAATAAGGGTTCATTATCAAGTATGTTAGCTTATCTAGATACCTCTCTAACTCAGTTTAATGATCTACATTAGCTTTTGTCCTCTTTAATGACTCAATTTATCCCCTTGACCTATGGGTAAAATTCTAAGTTTGGTAGCCCTCTTGTTCCTGTAGTATATGAACTCATACTTGAATCTCTTGGGGTTCAAGTGTTCTTAAACAACCCAATCAAAACATTGTTCATACAGGCAATACAAAGTGGCTTTGACTCTTTCATACCTTCACATGCTATAGAATCAGGGTACATATCTCCAAATGTGGCATTCATATAGCTAATCGTATACCTAAGATCCAATACTACCTTTATTACAAGCAAAGGGTTAAGGTTTTTTTACAACCCCCAATACTTTTCATACTTACTATATTATTAAAGCTGGCATACACTATTTATTCCCTCATCCTAATAAATACTTCTTAATGGGCTTTCCTATGGTGTCATCCTTATGATTATTTATTAGACAAAAATTTAAGATCTACTTTTGTAACCTTCCATGCTCATCCGTGAAATGAGTTATGAGACTCATGTAGTTTAAGTTTTACACTATGTACAAGTTTCTTTAGTGAGAAAAACAAGAAATGAGGAACAAGCAATCTAGGTTTTGGCTCTTGTGCATCACTTTTATGGTGCCTAGGTTCAATCCTTCTAGAAATTCAATGCTTGGGCACTGGCACTAGTGCTTAGGCATTAACCCGTAGATTGTGAAATTCCAATGTGCAAGCTTGGTGCCCAGGCATTGAACTTTTAGCATCTGGGTATTAAATCACTGGAATTGGTGCCCAGGTGCTGGAATTCTAGTACCTAGGCATTAGTCCTTCAATATTAAATTCTCATAATTTTCTTTTTCCCTCAACTACTATGGTTACTCCAACTTCACTTCCTTGAAAATTTATCACTAAAAATCTTTTAGAAGTGTTAAAACCATGGTGATGCAATAACATTTCTAAGGGATAACCTATGTCTAGCTAAAATGCATACATAATTATTTAAAACATGGTGTGGCTAGTTGACTAAAGACTTTCAGTGTCTCCCAAATCAGCATTATCTCAACCTTTAAGACCTAGAATCAATTTTACATTTATTTTACATGATTTCTGTCACCTCAGTATCACTTATGAAGGTTCCTAAGATATGATAATGCATTGAAAACATCTTTGACCTAGGTAATACGTAGAAAAACTTTTCTTCTTATATTTGTTATCATCAAAACCTTGGTCTTTAACAAATAGGCTCAAAATTGGGTGTCACTTTTGTGGCACTTAGGTGTTATTCTTTTAGAAATTTAGCACTTAGACGGTGGCTTTTTGGTGTCTAGGCGCTAGCGCTGGTTTTCTGGCTAGCACCTAGATGTTGGAATTCTAGTGCCTAAGTAGTGAACCTTAGACTGTGAAGTTCCAAGTCAAGTTTGGTGCCCAGGTATAGGTGTTTTGGTGCTAGGGCACTAAGTCTCTGTAATTGGTGCCTGAGAGTTGGAATTCTTGTGGCCTGGCGTTAGACCTTAATTTTTGAATTCTCATGATTTTCTCTTTCCCTCAGCTACTATGGTTGCTCCAACTTTGTTTCCTGAAAATTTTATCACCAAAAATGTTTTAGAAGAGTTAAAAAGATGGTGATGCAATAAAATTTTTAAGGGATATCCTATTTTTAGCTAAAATGCATCTATAATTATTGAATTTGCTTTAAAGACTAAGCTTTTTAGTTGTAAAGTTAGGTCTTGTTAACTTTCTTTTCAAAGTTAACACATATGAAGCCTCGTAGTAATTATAAGCAAATAAAACTTCCTTGTTAGTCTCTTCCTATGGGAGTTTCGTAAAATGATCCCATACTTCAGATTTTTTGGTAGGGTTTTTTCTCTTCTCACTAACCATAGAAGAATCTACAGCATATTCATATGCAAAAGCAACAAAGTTTCAATATCTATAGCTATGGGGTTTAGGTTGCTAGGCATATTATTGGCTTGGAATTGGCCTTGAATTTGTTAACTACTTACATCTATCATTTGATCAATTAATAAGATGATGTATACCTTATTGGTTTAATTTTTGGCTAATATCTCATAAAAACTATCTCACATAAACGGGGGCTTCACATCAAGCTGGGTTTTAGAAAACTTCAAAAGGCTTATAAAGTTTCTAACCATGAATATCACCATTGGATATTGACAATTATGAATTTCTTCAAGTTGTAGTATCTATAAAGTATATATATTTGCAACTAATCAACAAGCCAAGTGAAATATACAATCTCAAACCTAGAGGGAATTGTACATGAAAGTAATAACCAACGAACACTTGGATATTTCATTTTAATCTTATCCTTTCTAATTATGTGATAAAGAAGTTAAATGAATGTTAACTATTTTTTTCCCAATTATATAGTATTTGTTTTTCATTTCATATATATAAATTTCCAAATTTTCTTCTATTCATTCTTCTCGTTATGGAACGCCTTCATGAATGTCTATGTATACTATGTAGTTTTATTCCAAATATTGCAAAATCAATACTCTTTTCACGATTCTTTGTATATTGGTACCATTTTGTTTTCTTAATATTATCATAGTATTTGTCATAGTTTTTCTTTCATTGAAATCTATCTATTTCTCTTTGCTATAATATACATATGGTAGTGTTTTAGCAAATTAGTACTTGTTGGATAGCACTTGACGAGATCTACAATTTACATGAAATGAATGTCTTTAAATTTTGATGTTTAAGGGTCCAAAAGTGGCATCAAAGGTGAAAATTTATTAATTAAAGTTGAATATCAACTCAACTTTCTTCCTTGGCTTCTTCTAACTTTCATGTTATTTTAAAAATCCTTCCAAGCATCATTAAATCTTCCTCTTCCATGCCTCTGAATCTCATTTCCTTTTATTAAAATAATTCTCCCATAATTTCCATCAAAACAGTCCAAAATTATATGAATTTAATGCAAGGAAGTATCTAAATAGTCCGACCCATAAAATTCATAAAATTAACATTATTTGGTCATTAAATTAAAAGAATTTATCCAAAATACATGATAAGGCCCTAGTAAAATATATAAAAATATAACACAATTAGGGATTTATCAATAGTAATGAAGAACCAAGTCAATAATGGCATATTCAAACCTGCGAAGCTTGAGGAACGAAGAGAGATGTCCTAATTCAGTGGAGGATGAGGCAATTCAAGCTATCAGGCGATGATCAAAGAACTTGTGACTTGGGTTGCTCTACTTCGTGCAACTACAAATAGATGGAGAAATGGCTTGTATGATCTATGAAGACGAGAGAAAGGTCGAATGGGAAAAGGAAGGGGAGGGTCAAGGGTCTTTTATGTTATCATATTTGATAATTGATATAAAATATTAAATTAATAGTAAGTATTACATTAAAGGAATAGTGAGGACCTCAAACCTGGCCAAGTACAAAAGGAAATCCTTTCACCTCTAGCCTGGTCCTGCCAGAGGACATAGCAAAGCCCCTTATGTCAATTTTTTTAGTCCATTTTTGTGTTTGACTTAACTCAATTAGACCAACCTAAGTCCAGTTCACCATGTCTGCAGGTTATTTATGCAACCCTACATCTAACATTACTGCATCAATTGTAATTTTTTGCCAATTGGACATTAGTTCAGTCATACCTCCCATGGGTCTGTATCCCTTCCATATTTTTTTTTTTTATGTGCAATCACATAACATAGATTAAACTACCATATTGGATACCACTACCATCAATTTAGTTTTTGTAAATTGAATGTCATCATATCAGTCCTATTGTTTCAAAATAGACAATAAATAAGTCCTAAAATATATTGCCTTCTTAAAAATTCATGTATTCCCTTTAAAAGTATATCTTTAAATTAGTTTGGTTGCTAGAATGATTTTTATGAAAATAAGACCACATGGGATGAAAATTTATGGTGTGACAGCCAGGAAATTCAATGCTTATATACACATGTAGTGAACTATCATCATGCTATTGAATAATTTAGAAAAAAAGAATATCATGTTCATATGGCGAGGGTAGTTGTTTGATGTGATAGCAGTGACATGAACCCAAAATATCACTACATCCTCCCTTCAATGATACAAAATCCTAATATTTCTTCTTTTAAACAAGGTGTAGTTATTCTATTAATGGTTATCTTATGAGTGAAACCTGGAAATACCAATGTGAGTATATATGTTCATTGAATACAGTTTTCTCTGTTCAATTCAGTTTTACATTGAACACTTCTTTTTCTTTCTTAGAGAGATGTACCTAATCTTCATTCTTCATCTTCTGATTCATGCACCTGACAGTCCATATTGTTTACTCGCACGGGCTTTGAATTTTGGCAACTGGTTCTACGAGAACCAGATTTTTTGGGTTTTAGGAACTATATGAAGATTACTCAAAACACGTAGTGGAATTTTGTATATTTCATATATACATTTAAATTTCTAATATTGCTAGGTTTTAAGATCATGTATGTACAGAGGTTGATTAATGTAAATCTATGGTATCTTAGTATCAGAATGCACAAAGAATTATGTTCTTTATATCTATATTTTTTTTCTTTGTTATATGAAACATATAGAGATGCAAAATTTTCCAAAATCAACATGTGGTGGTAATTTTTGTCTGGAAATGCATCTTTCTAGCAATTTTAAAACCTTTGTAACAATCCATGCTCCTAACATTTAAAAATCATCACAAAATGTGAGTTACTAGTGGCTTTCAAACCCCCCACAAAATGCAGCTTTAAGATGCTATTTAGAACCCCTGAATAACAGCCACTAAATATTTTGTGGTGGCTGTACCAGTAGGTATTGAACTTGGAAAAGTCATCGCAAAATGTTTAGCAATGCCTAAAATAGTAGCAATTTTAGAACTATGAGAACATAAATTTTGTAGGGGTTAAAACTACTGAAAAATGTTAAAAAAATAGCCACAAAAAACAGCTTTTTAGGCCGCGATTTATCACATGACTTTCATAATTAGATTAATTTATCTATCATTTGTACACCTATATGATAGATGAAGCCATTGGCCTTCATTTAAAGGAAAGAAACTATATTTTAGCCCTTTGAAAGTAAAGCCTAGTTACAAAATTAGAATATATATATATATATATATATGTATATATATCTGAATTTTAAAGTATAACAAAACACTCTTGAATGGGGCACTACCCTGATAAATGTTAAATTGCAACACTTTATTTATTGTCGTCATCATTATCAAATTTTATTACGAAAATTAATTAGGCAAGACAAGAAGAGACTACCAAATACCGATAATATGGATCAATATTCAATTCATTTAGAAACCTAATGAAGATAAGCACCACCCAACTTTCTTACAAGTTTCCAATATATAAGCAATAAAGGTCATGTGAACTACTAAACAACGTGCTGCAATATTATGTAGGAGAATTAAAAACCACCCTACATGGAGAACTTTTCGCTGACTATACTTTATGCCATACCTATGTGTATATAAAGCTTTGTGTTCTTCAATATAAATAAAATTTTTCTTCCTTCTTTAATTGGTGCCCACTTTGCAAGTGGTTAAAGTTATTAGTTATAACACGTATTTGTAAAGCTTCACAAATGAATAATAACATAAATAAGATTTTAAGGTTTCATCTTTGGTGCAACTATAAAATTGGTTGAATTGATACAATCATTATGTTATACATAAAAAAAGAAGATACGTGATAATGACATGTCAAAATATATTAATTTTACTTTGGCCCCAATATTTTTAGATTTTATTTATAAACTTAAAACTTTTTTAAAATCTTTAATTTGCCCCTTTTATATTTTAGTAATCACATAAAACATTAGTTCATAAATTGAAAATAAGAATAAAATTATAGAGTTGTGAAGTTATTGAAAAAATAAAGAAAGTACAGTAACGAGTTAACAAAGTTACAAACTAATATTTTTGCATAGGTTAATAAAGAATAAAACATTGATGGAGTATATTGAAAATTTAAAAAGAATTTTAAGTTCATATATAAAATCTTAAAATAATTGGGTCGTAATATAAATATAATGACTTATTTTAGGTTGTTATATAATTATCATGACACATCATTGTCAAATGTCTTCCTCTTAATGTATTATATAATTATTATACCGATAAAACCAGTTTTAAAATTAGGCCAAAGAATTTACAAGACTTTAATTTTTATATGATAATTTTTTTATTTACATAGATCAACGAGATTGTCTATTGTCTCTGTATATATAATGCCATTAATTTGCCATGTTAATCAACATAATTGCACTTTGTTCCATTAAATAATCTTATAACAAATGAGAGTTTTAAATTATAAATGTTGTCATTTCATTGGTTCTCCCAATTGAAGTTATTTAAGGTGCTCATGTGGTCCCATATAAACAAACAAATGGATTTAGATTTCACCTGCCTAATTTTTTTTTCTCCTGAACTTAAGTAAATGCTAAGGTTAAGCTTCCAAAGATCTTAAATTATTAATTTAAAATTTATAAAATATACATGTTATAATTTTATTTTAAATGTATACTTTACCTTGATTTACAAATTGGTCCCTGCACTTTATTTTTTAAAAGTACTCCTTATAGTTTTAATTTTTTGCAATTAGCTCCCTGCCGTTGCTGAGCCTCTAGCATCGTTAAATAGGGTGAGATGTGGCAAATCTATGTGGACAAAAAAAAATCTTATACGCCACGTGAGAAGCAAATAAATTTAATTATTTTTCTTTTAACTCTGGAAAAAAGAAGGAAGCAGGGCACGCCACATTTGAAAGAAAAAGATGGCTGAACAGAGTACCTTCCCTCCTTCTGCTACTCACTCTCTCCTATCATCTCTCTCTAAAGTTTTTTGTTTTTTTTTGGGGAATGCCATCTATTTATAAATCTGTTGTCAACTACTTTTGAAAAAAAATGAAAAAGAATATTGTTCACAATTCTCCTAATGACCTTTTGCATGTTAGCCTTCTCCTTATGGAAGAGAATTTGGTTCCCCTCCATTCAAATGAAGTAAACCATAATTTTCACGGCCCATCTTTTAATCATAGCTAATAAGCTTTTTCCCATAATCTTCCTTGAAAACCAACTCATATCTCATCTACAATAAAAAATCCTCCTTCTAATCTTACATCTAGGCATGATTTCATTCCAAATTTCTGTAGAAAACCTACAACTTAGAAACAAATGTTCCACATTTTCCTCTAAGCAATTGCAAAAGGAGCATAGGATGTCTTCTGCAATCGCACTTCTTGCGGATTTCTGACAGGAACATAGAGGGTAAAGGAGAACAAAGGGACAAGATAGAGAGATTGAAGAAAGACATAATTAGTTACCTGCCTTTTTTAGGAGAGCTATAACTAATTACCACCAGTACCATGTTTCTCGAGGTAGTTCTTGAGGGTGGCATCTTTTTCAGGAAACCATGGCCCTCTTTTCACGTTAGCTTTGTCACAACAGGGAGATTTTCCCATGGCTGCTGAACTGAATGTAATTACACAGATAGAGTTAGAGAGAGGGAGGGAGTGAGGGCACATATATGAAAGCGGGCAGAAAGTAGGAACGTATGGTTTGAAACATTAGCATGGAATAGAATTTTTTAAGGCTTAACTTTGACTTACTGATAAGCGAACTTTTGAAGGCAATAACATGTTAAAACTGCTGTTTCCAATTTTTAGATTTCAAAATCTATTAGGTGGACTTTCTAGTTTCTACCTCTTCAGAAGAGATTCAACATAATAATTCGCCACAACAGAATATTACAATGAGGCATTGACATGATCCGCTCATTCTAGAATAACCATCATTAACAAGGTGATGAAGGGAAGCTAACCTTGGCTTACCTTTCATCTGATTGTTCATTATTTCTTCCTTTTTTTTGTGGTGCCATATCATTTGCTGACATGTCAGTTTCTTTGTATTTTCCTTTTCTTCTTGTCGTGCAAGGAGCTGACTTGTAAATTTTCTTATTAAATGTTTGATTTTCATACATTCATGGCTTCATCTGAAATCGAAAGGAATATGAATATCCTGTTTGTGAATGTATTAAACTCGACAAAATGTGATGGGGAGAACACGTGCCTTGCTAAAGCATCTTTAACTTAGTGGCTGCTCTACTTTCCATTTGTCATTCTTTTGTATCAAGATGTAACAAATTGGGCTGACAAAATCAATTTTTCCATCATATTCCCTACATATATACATCTTGCACGTGCCTTGCTAAAGCATCTTTAACTTGGCGGCTACTCATATGATTCTGAGAAAGGAATTTTCCCGACGTGATGTTTCCAAGGCAAAAAAATATATCTGTTTTCCTGTGTATCTCGCTGGTTTTGTATGAAATTTGAGCTGTGCCTTCACAGTGGCATTGTGACAATGACATAAACACAAAGTATAGTAAGCTATGATAGATATTTCATGAATTGAGAGTCGTGAGAAGAGGAGAGAGAGAGTGCAAGAACAGAAAGGAAACAGGTGAGAGAGTACTGGGCAAAGGAAAATAACAGAATGTAGATGAGGCGTGAAAGCGAAAGTCTTCTTCGTAATTCATAAACAGAAAAGAAACAGAATTGGGGTGGGAAGAACATAAAAGGAAAAACAGAAAACGGAATAACGAAGGGAGTTGAGAAAGAATAGAAGAAATGGGGGAACAAAAGTTAAGGAGGAAGAAGTAGGAAAAACAATAGGGATCTCAGAAGAACGCACGAGTGATAGAAAAGGAAGAAAATAAAAACTGAGAGAAAGAAAGAAAGGAAGGAAATGATACAGAACCGAAAGAAAGCCAAAGGGAATGGGCGTGATAGAATGACGAAATAACAGTGAAAACTGCAGAGAGAGATGAGAGGAGAGAGTGAGCAACAGAAGGATGGATGGTACTGCGTGCAACCTCCTCTTCTTTTCAAATGTGGCGTGCCCTTTTATGCTGCCTTCTCTTTCTCCATGTCAAAAGGAAGGAACTAAATGTATTTATCATGACGTGGCATTTGAGATATTTTTTTTATCTACGTAGATTTGCTGCATCACATCTTATTTGACATTGTTCGAAGCTTCATTGATGGTAGGGAGCTAATTACAAAATAATGAAACTGCATTAAAAAAAAATTAAGTGTAGAGACTAATTCGCAAACTGAGGTAAAGTATAGGAATTAAATAATTAATTTTTCTTATATATAAATTAATATGATAATTATTTCATAAAAAATTTCTGAAAATATTTAAATATAAACTTAATAAATATGATGTGAAACATTTTTAAATCATTTTCTATAACTTTTGTGTATAGTCTAAGAATATAAATTCAGAGATAATTCACTTAATAATTAAATGTCCTAACAGCTATCAAAACGGGAGAGATAAAAAGATATTTTATATTACTTATGAATTTTAATATATTGTAATAAACTCATTGTAACTTAAATTTCATTATGACAGTCTTTATATATTTATAAATTTTTGTGTGTTTTTTTATCTCTTTTATTATATATTATTTTTGTTAAAGATACAAATTGCTTTTTGTGGCGACAAATTAAAGATCTCTACAAATAGCATGTGAGAAAAATCTTATATCCCCTCGTTGGGCCAAACCTTTTATGCCTTATTTGGTAATCTTTGGGCCAAACCTTTTAAACCCTATTTGGTAACCTTACCTCTTCAACGTTCCATACTAACTTAAGGGTCTATGCTACCTGATAATGTTAAGGCCACTCATATAGAGTAACCTTGACACCAACCCTTTTGTGTGTTTCCCCACTAACATGCATATACCAAATACATAAAAAACATAACATGTAGATAACTATCAATAATAACATTTTAAGGCAAAGGTAGATGAGTAAGGGAAAAGCTAAACTATCAATTTGAAGGTGCCTTAACCTTTTACCTTTGGTTGCATATATGCTTTTAGGTCTTCAAAGAATTTTATCCAAATAAAAGTAAAATAAATTAGTAAAATACTATTGACTATATTTCTATAATTATATTATTACCTATCATTTCCTTCATCATCTAATTGTTCCCCTCAATTAGTTTCCTTATATCTTTAACTAGATTCCTCATGCTGAGTTTACTTTATTCCAAGAAAGTGCAAGGTCTTGTTAGAGTTTTGCTTCATTTCATGCCAAAAAAATAATGAATATATAATTTAAAGTATATTTTAATTTCTTCTAATGTATTAAGGTTAGCATTTAACCTTAAGCTTAACCATTTTATGGTAAGAATGGGTTGCTAGGCAGTAAATAGGAAAATAGAAATCAACATGGAAAGGATCACCAAAATCAAAAGCAAGCACAAAATTTGTTCCATCAAGAACAATCTCATCTTTGTTTACAGGAATGAATCCTCTGTTGTGGGTTCGAATATTTTTTTTTCTAGAGGAATGGTTTCTAGAACGATGTCGTTTGGGGCATTAATTATCGTAGCATGTGATAGGTCATCATCTTCTTTAGTTTCATCTTCATCTAGAAACATCTTCACTATGTTTTCATCAAATTGTATACCATCTCATCTTTATCCAGTAGCCTTTTTCCAACTTCTATGATATCTATAAAATATTTTTAAACATCCTTGAATTTTCCTTTATAATGCCTTTATCCTTCAATCATCTTCTTTGTATGTAGCTCACCTACAATTTACACCAAAACAATGCAAAATTAGAAGAGTTTCATACAAAGTAGCAACCAAACATTCTAAATCATAAGATACTTGAAATTAACATGCTTTGATTCTAAATCAAGAGAATTATTCAAAATACATGACCAATTCCCATAAAAAAAAACATATAAAAATATAATACAATTGGGGACTTTTCACACCCCAAACTTAGCTTGTTGCTTATTCACAAGAAAAACTAAATCAATTATTAAACTTTCCTACCATTCATGTATTCATCTCTTGAGTATGTCAGATAATTTCCCTCAAGAATTGCAACAAGATTATTAATTAACAAGAAAAATATATAATGCAAGCTTCAAAGTTCAACAACTAATAAATGAATTTCCATCTCATGAAGTGTATGAGTGTTTAACCATGCAATAGCTTAATTGCAACCATTAGAATAACTTATACAATTCAAACTACACAATGCTCCTTTCCCTCAAGAGCTTCATATGCTTATTCTTCTATTCTCTCTCCACTAATGTAGATACATATATAATCAATTAACCATTAGGCTTTTCATCTTGTAATGTGACCTATGGTTATAGCTATCACAAGTAAGCAGATAAAAGATAATAAAGAACAAAGTTAAGAGAATGTCATTGAGCATACAATCTAAAAATATACATCCTTTACACTTTCTCTTCTTTTCCTTTGGTCTTTTCTTTCTTACTTCTCCCATTTAAATATATTTTCATCACTTTTTCTATACTTAAACACCCTCAAACTCAAATCATTTTGATATATCTTTTATTAAGGAGAAAATGACAATTTTGATTCCTCACTTTTTGCCTCAGTGCCAATTTAGTCCTTCATAAATTTGTGATGCCAAAATGGTCCCCTGAAAATTCAATATTAATCAAAAGTATCCCTTAAAAATTAAATATTAATATAAAGTAGTCCCTCAAAAGGGTTAGGATTTGCTTAATGAGATATTACTTTTAATTAATATTGAATTTTTAGGGACCATTTTGTCACTTTAAATTTATGGAAGACCAAAATTGACACTAAAACAAAAAGTGGAGGACCAAAATAGTATTTTCTCCTCTCTTTTTTTTTTTTTTTGTGCTCTCTCTTATTTGATCTTCTTTTCATTAATTCTTCTACTCATCATCTTATTTTTCATGTCTTACAAAGAGCAAGAATCACACATCACTAATTGCTATTTCATATCAACAAATTTTTATGTCTTAAATAAAATAGCAAGCAACAGCCCACATAAATTTTCAGATTTTTCATCACTCCACAACTCTACCTCACTTAACTAACAACATCCTTTTGAACACAAAATTAGCAACTTAAATATTCTCTTGAAAAGGATAGAACAATGTTATTCAGGTTAAAGGGTAAAATTACGATGGTAATAGAAAAAAAGTTATGCATTAATTTGCATATCTAATTTAAAGCACAAAAAGGTATTTATGATAGTTTTAGAAATAATTAAGCTTAAAGGTTCTTAATTATCAAAGAATGTCTTAATTACATGGCATATGTGCACAAATGGTTACAATGAATATGAAAAAAATGATCCATTAATAGTTAATATCATCAACAAGATACTTTAACATAAATTTCTTGTTATTTATACACTTAATCACAATTTATTTTCCTCATTCGTATCCAACATAACCAAAGAGATAAAAACAATAAAAGCATGCAACAATTTAAGCTCAAAAATTTTGAAAATTTGGAGATTTTGGATAAATTTTCTATAAATCAACATATAAATTGATAAAGCAATAGAAGTCAATTTCCTAATTTGGATTCTTTACCCCAAAACTTAAAATGAACACTACCATCAAAGTTTAACATTGTAATATAGTTAAAAGGGTGAAAGGAAAGCCCCTACATTATGAGCATATAGACATTGCCTTCAATAGAGAATTGTTTCATCTTTCACATGTATGGAAAAGCTTAGTAGGGAAAGCCTATTTAATGAAAACCTAAAATAGAGGAAATAAATCACTAAGTATTATGAAACTTATAATCACTTAATGAAGGAGAAAGCTTTAAAATAAGGGAGATGAATAAGCTTGACTTGCTCACAAGGTTTTTGGAAGAGAAAAAAAATAATGCCAAATTAACCTAGGGAATCAAAAGTAATGAAAAATCCAAAGCCACTATACAATTGCTTGTGACTTCAATGTTCTCTTTATAGTCCAAAAGCTAAATATACTAGTATTTGGATCATTGACATAAGGAGTATAGTAATTTACATGGTCTCTCTCTTAGTCAATTAGTGCAAAGTATAGACTTAGGACCATATAAAAGTATTTATAATTGGCATTTTTATACTTTTTTTGGTTTCATACGTGGATTTTTTTCTCCACCAAACTTAAAATCAAAAACTAAATTCAAAAGACTATGAATATTAAAAGGAAATGAAACAACTCAGAAAAATTATATAAAGAAATCGTAAAAAATGCAAGAATATGGGACATGACAAAGTTTTACAAGAATGAACCTTAACCTTCATCACTTACAATGAACATGAAATTCAAGCCATAACAAGTTTATAAGAACATATATACACATCACTAAACATGATTAACGGAATATGAGTTGAAAGTCACAAACATAAGCTTACAATAAAAAATGAACAATTTCAACCATAAAATTTCGTCACCAACCAAAATAAACCAATGTACTATCATAGATTAAAACTAAAAAACGTATGAACCAAAATTTTTCTAAAACTAGACAAAAAGATGAAAAACATGGTACTAATTTCAAGTCAAAATTTAAGCAGGAAAATTCCAAATAATTTAGTTAAGTCAGGACAGTGATAGTATCGATTAGCACAAGGTATTGTTAAGAATATATACAATTGATTTAGCAAATGGATTCAATTTGGTTTGAAATGTTAATATGACAGATTAGATACCATGGCCAAGGCAACCAAATAAAATCATAATAAAAATCGTTACCAAATTTTCTCAAGAAAATTCCTAAGTGAAAGCACTTTCTAAGCTCATCAACTATAGTGTTATTTAAACAAATAACTAACCATTTATCAAATTGGCTCAGTTGATCCTAAAATTTTAATGTTATGATAAGGAAATATACAGAATGTTTCACAAAAAAATTTGAAAGAAAAATTCAAAACCAATTTCACCAATGAATTTTTCAAGTTTAATCGTCAATGCACAATTCCAATCCTAGCCAATTCAAGAAAGAGAATTAAAAAAAAAATGCTCATGGGAAAAATAGTTCTTAGCAAATGAACATTCTAATAGTATATATTGAAACAATAGAAAGAAAGATGGAATGAATCCCTCCATCCATGCTTCATTACTCTTTCTTCCTAATCATGATTACCCAAGCATTACTCCTTTTAATGGTTGGAATCCACTTTCTTTGTTATTCACCTTAAACAAAAGCAAATATGAAAAATAAATAAATAACATAAGTTCAAACATAAGAAAAAATCCTACTAGCTAAACACCTAAACTACAAATTAAAACTAATTTTGCAAGAATATCTAAATCAAATCAAAGCTAAAAACTAAAACATTCTCTTTTTTAGTCTTTAAGCTAGACTACGTTGTATTGTTCAAAGGTGTTTCACAATTATTGCAGCAATTCTTTTAATTTGATTCTTGGGATTTTCCTTAGTATTACTTGGGAATGCCTGCTTATTCCTTTCAAAGATCAAGTTTGCAATTTGCCCGATTTGAACTATAAGATTCTCAAAAGTATGTTTGGTTTACGGATTTGGGAGAAGGTAATAGGAATGAGAAGTTTGGTTACTAAATAGCTCTAGATTCCCACTCCTTTGGGAATGTCAATTCCCACAAATGAGGGAATGTCCAATACCTTACTAATATAAAGGAATAGCAAACATTCATGAGATTGAAACAAAAAATTACTATCCTACCTCACCTTCCCCGTTATGGTCTTCCTCGGATCTTATATGTCCTTCTTTCTCTTTAGCATCTCTTTCTTCTCTATTCTTCTCTCCTATATGTTGACTTGATCTTTATCAAGCTTATGTTCCTAAATGTGAATGCAAACCTTTGTCAATACTATCCGAGAACAACTCCACCGGATCTAAATTTGGATCTAATGTTACCACCGCTAATGGCAATGTGACTCAAATGAAAGCTTCATTATGCTCTGCGATCTTCAAACTTTGACACCCAACTTCAGAAAGCTTGAATGAACATCCAAACATGTGAATCTCTCCAATATAAGGATGGTTACCTTGCACTAAGAGGAAGATATTGATAACTCTAAGAAATTAAAGTTATCAAGCATTAAATATGTAAGAAAATGCTTATTTTCAAGTCTTTCTTGCCTAGTTTTTATCTAACTTTGGTTCTTATTTTTCATTATTATGCATGAATGAGTTGTTAGCCTGAACAAGGGATTAGAAAGAGTAATTTGCATGAAAAAAAATTGAGAAAGAATGATGCTTAGTATGGTTAATATTCATTTGTAGGTAAATGAAAGTGGAGTTGTTAAAGCCAAAATTTTTATCTGACATCATAACAAAGCTATGGCTATTGCTGCGACAAAACTCTATGCTAATATGGATTATTGAAATGCACGTTTTAGACTATGTGTAATGGTTGTGTGGCATGAGACTTCTAAATGGTATTAAGGGAACCTTAATGAAGAAAGGCAGAGAGTTAAATGTACAAGGAGAGTTAGATAGAGGTAGTAAACAAGAAACTACAATGACATCTGATCTGGAGATTTTCTCTTTACCTTTCTGACAGCAATAAGGGGAATATTGGTAGTAGAAAAGGAAGATCAAGTTGAGAGAGAAGACAGTACATTAATTGGAATCAAAGGATCTAGAGTTTGGCAATTAATCTCATTATTATTAATCTCTTTTCCAATTTTTAGTTGTATAAGGCATGGGTAGTTTCAATACTATTTTGATTTTTATTATCATGAACTAAATTTTCTTAGCTAGGATTGTTATTTGAACCTAAATTTGCACATTGTTTTAAGTTGTTGTCATTATATTTAGTGAATTGCATTAGTTTTTAATCAAGTTTGTTATGAATGATTATGTTGTTTTTGATTGGCCACCAATAGATAGTAAATTAGCTTGAATTAGTGCTAGAAAGTTCAACTCAAGTGGGATCTAGCTTGATTAGTGTAAGTTTTTCAAGTAATTTGGGGATTTAAATATATATATATATAGGAATATATAGGTTGTCTCACATAACCCCTTCAATATTGAGCTTAAATTTAACTTCCAAAATTTAGGTTCTTATAGAAATGTATTGAATTGCAAATTAGGGAAGTCAACATAGGAATTTTGGAGAAATTTCTATGCAATTCATTATTGAGGTTAACACTAAGTTTTGCTGCAATATGGTCACAACATTGTTATGATAACAATAAGCAGAGTGCAAATAAAGGGGAAAATAGTAATCCTAGCGCTTTTCTTGATTAAAAGCTATTGACCTCTCTCTATTATTCTCTCTTTCCTTAGCTGTTGAATTATATTTCTAATTTCACTAGTTAATTCCATTCATTTAGATTCGTTATATAGTTGAACTCCCAAGACTTGATATTTTTACTTCTTATTCATTTTATTTTAATCAAGTTAATTAACATTAGTTTTTAATACTCAATCCTTGTGGGACAATACTTCTCATTACTGTAATACTTGAGTGATTCAGTGCACTTGCTGATCCTACCAACAAATATGAGGGATGACGAAGAAGGCCTAATAATTATTATTTATCAAAATTAAAAAATAAGTATTAATATTTTCATTTGTTCTTCTTCAATAATTGAATAATTATTATTGTTTTGTACAAAATTTAAAAATAATAATAAATATTTTAATTTTTTTCTTTAGATATTTAATAATAATAATTATTATTATTATTATTAGCTATAAATTTTAAAAATAATTAGTGTTTTAATTTCTTAAATAGGGATATTTTAGTAATTTGACTAATATTTCTTTCCATTCGTACACCCTTTTTCAATATCATACCAAGTCAATACATGGGTGTAGGAGTCTATTCCATCAAATTCCATTCACATTCTTATTCCCTATCATTCTAGCAACCAAATGTAACTTAAGGATGCTTCTTAGTTCTGCATCCTAGCATCTTGGCTATCCATCATTGTCTTAGTTGCTAACATGAATTTAACAAGTATCTATAAGTTAGGCTTGTTTTCATGCTGGGGTGATTAGGCAAATTGATCTTTTTTTATGAACATTTAGCCCTTGTCTCACTCTTTCGTTCTTCCAAGAAAAAGTTTGGAAGATTGTGCCACCCATAATTGTATGTATTGTCATTAGGGTTACTTTCTTACTTTCCAAATTGGATAATGCATCAGTTTGTTCAATAATAGTTAAACGATTTCCAAATTGACATTCTACATTAGCATATCTTACAACACCACATAAATCACAAGTTCCATGTGAAAGATGAAGATGAAAAAACATAAATTTTCTTAATGTTATCTATTATTCTATTCAAAGGTTCCTATCTATCTTCACTTTTCTTGTTCAGGATTCAACTTGAGCTACTAATGTTGTAATAGAATTAACTCCTATTACTCTAGCTAGTTTTCTTATACTTTTCTCTAGCATCAAGTAAGCATTGGATGCAATATCTTCAATTAGATCATACAATTGCTTTAGGGTTCTATTAATGGCTAAACCACATGTAGTAGTAGCAATCATAGTAGATAAGTTAACAGTTTAACCATTATAGAAAGAAACAACTTATAACCAACTGGATGTAAGAAATGCCTCAACAAATATTAAACCTATCTCATGCCTCATATAAAGGTTTACTTTCCCCTTGCATAAATGAAGTAATTTCATTTCATGTTCTAGCAGTTTTAGTTTATGGAACATACTAAAGACCTTTTAGCCGTTGCACTCCATGTAATGATGGATCCAGATGGTAAAGAAACTAACCAAGCCTTAGCTTTATCCCTCAAGGAAAAAGAAAATTGTCAAAGTTTAACTATATCATAATAAATACCTTTAGTTTTAAACATGGTTAAAATTTATAAGAAATTAGCTTGATTAGCATTAGGATCCTTATGGGAAAATCAACCAAACTAAACTAAATTTTGTATCATAGTGATCACCGCCAATTTTATTTCAAAGTTATTAGTTCCAATTTATAGTGTATGGATACTAGATATAGTTTCATCAAGAGTAGGAATTATATACTCCCTGACAAAGCATTGAGTTGCAAGCTCTTCTCTCAACATATTGAATTTCTCTTTGTTTTTCCATTGCTTGTTTTTTATGAGTTTTTCTTGCATGATGAATGAGTCTCTCTACCTCCGGATCAAAGGGTACTAGATCTGAGTTGATTCCACTCATGCAAGGCTAATCTTATACCAAAGCTATGTCAAGCTATTAAATTTAATATCCTTAACTTTCTAACATGAACAAGACACCAAATTGTAATAAAGCAACCATCCATATGAAAGAGCAATGAAATTTAAGTAAGTGAAGCATTAATTAACTATAATAATAAAACCTATTCTCAATCCAACTATTTTCCCAAACAACTTCAACATAATCCCACAAATGAACCATTACTCTATTTTTTTCAAAGTTACGGAGTTGTGCACATTAATATATAAAAATGTCATATATGCCAGAGAAAATCCTTCATAACAATTTATATTATATCATAGACATATAAAGGATCTACATTCTCAAAACTCAGCTCAAAAGACCTTCTAGATTAATAAAAAAAAATTGCAAAGTTGACTATAACTAACCTATTCTCTCACGAAGTTTCATGTGCAAAGTTATGAAGTTCATATACCAAATAACCACCATACATTCTAAAAGAATTCCACCATAACAATGACATACTAAAGGACATCTATTCAACAATCTAGCTCAAAAGGATGCATAATCACTTCCAAGAAAATTCAACAACTTAACCCTTGGTAAAATTTGTTGAAACAAAACATATATAGAACAAGCACCAAGTTTCACCACTTTTCTACTATCAATCATTGCTCAAAAATCAGTGAGAAAAAAAATTATCATGAATCTACACATATAAGGTAACTTTTTAACAAAATTATAAGGCAAAATTACATCACACGAAGTGCCAGAAAATTCTCAAAGATTTGTAAAATTTTGTGCCTTGTGATAAATTCTACACATACACGTATTACTTTAGAAATTTCACTCAAACTATATTTATTCAATTCCAATGAAAACTAAAAAATGAAAATACACAAAAAAAAAATTTATATACTAGAATAGAGATATACACCATTATCTTCAGTAATAATGGCAAAAATCTTAAGGTCCATATGCAACAAAATCTTGATGCATCACGTCTTACTTGCTAAATAGAAGTGATCTTCAAGTATACATGCCAAATAGTAGTAAAAGGATTTAAAAATTCAATATCATTCCTATGAGGATAAGATATTTTTTTATTATTCTTAGTATTGAATTTTTGTTATCAATTATGCAATTTGTACAAAAAGAATTTGTTAATGCAGACTATTTACATTATATACACTATTGGCCTAAATAAATCTAGTCACTAAGAGCCGATACATGGATGATAAACATAAGCCAAAACATATAAATTATGCCAAGACTCACTGAGGCCTAAATTAAAATAAAAAGACTCACAACACTACATTAGATTAAGCTAATCAAGAGTTAAAATGATGATCAATTGAGTTATTAAGTTTATTATTAAGTCTATACTACTATAGTTCAAGAAGTTAAGTGAAATTTTCTCTAGAATACATAAAGATCAAGAGCTAAATCACCAAACACAACTTACCTAAAAGTTGAGTCCAAGCAACTGAGTAGAATTGCACTATCTTAAGTTCTTAACCATTAGGCTCCCTTATAAGTCAAATTCACATGGATAAAGAAAACTAATCTTAAGGTGCATTAAGCTCTTAGAAACCAATGAGAATACAAGTATAAATTTACCCAAAAGCCAAACCTAAGCAATTAAGGCAAATTACACACAATTTTCAATGAGGCACTTCACCAAACACTTTATGGTCATTCAATTCCATGATTAGGGATTGTGTAAAATTTTAATAGTGTAAACTATTAATACTCTTGCAATTACCATAATTAACAAAATAATACAAAGTTTCAATGAAAAGAAATAGCAACTAATTATTATTAATGAAATCACAAAATTACTAAACTCATATCTCAATAAAAATATATGGATACAAGTAAAATAAATCCTCACTCAATAATTCTCAATTCTCTATCCAAACAACTAATAAAAAAACCTAATCCTGTATTACAAACACACAAAAAATAATAATAATAAATAGGAAAATGGAGAAAGACAAAAGAGCCTTCCAAGGAAGGAAGGTTTGGCCAAGAATGATCTAAGGAGACCAACCTTTGCCATCTCTTTCCGATAAAACCTTGAGAAGGCTTAAAAAAAGAGTGTATTTCTTCAAACTTTAGCCTCTTCTCTAGAAATCATGCCTTCAACTGCTTCTAATCTCTCTTCTTAAGCTTTATCCTCTAAAAACCCTAAAGGCCCATTTTATAGCCTCCGAAAACCTTCTTTGTGCACTTTCTTATTTTCTGTTGATTAATGCAAGTTTAGTGTTTTGGTTATAACTTTGTGATTCGATGTTAGATTTCAATGAATGACTACTTGTTGGAAAGATTTTGACGAAATCTATAACTTTACATAAAATAGCCATATTCAAATTTTGACTTTTAGGAGTCTTCATGTGTTTCAAATTGAGCATCATCTCATCTTTGTCCAGGGGCCTCTTCCAACATCCATGATGTCTATAAAGCCCTTCCAAACATACTTGAATTTTCCTCTCTCTTTTTTTTCATGCCTTTATTTCAATAATCTTCCATGTATGCAATTTACCTACAATTTAGATCAACACAATGCAAAATTATATGTTTTTTATGCAAAGAAGCAACCAAACATTCTAAATCATAAAATGTTTAGGTCACTGAATCAAGATAATTATCCAAAACACATAATAAGTTCCAATTAAAAACATATAAAAATATAATGCAATGGAAAACCTAATACTCTAACTTCTTTTTCAACAGCTACCATTAATATTTGATGCAATAAACGGCTCATGCTTCAAAATATATATGTGTGGATATTAGTCATCTAGTTGCTTATAGTGTTCAAACGACACAAGTTGTTGCAAAGCATAGAAAATTGTTCTTATATCATTGCAGGGGGAGGCTTCAATTAAAGGACCACTATTACATGCCTAGATTAACAAGCATTTGATATTTTTAAGAAAATGCAAATAGCTTTCCTTTTCCAGTAAAGGAAGAAGCTCCTTCAACCTAAGCTTCCAAATTCTTCATTACCTCCACAGCAGCCATAGTTGAACATATATTGGATGGTAGCAAGCAATAGGGTTCCTTCTTACTTTGGGCCACACATTGATATTAGGCCATTTCTACTTGGGCCATTTATAACAATTATTTTTAAAATTTTTAATTCCTGAAGGATTTAAAAAATAAGAGACTAAAATGGCAATTTTCTCCCTATAGTTATAAAAGTTATAAAGGAAAATTCATCATTTGGTCCTCATATTTTACCCTTACTTGTAAGTTGGTCCCTATAGTTTTCTTTTTCAAATTACTCCCTGTAGTTTCAAACGTTCGTGAACAGCTTCCCAGCATCCATACCCATTAAGACACCATTAGTGACATGGCTAATAGAATCACGTGGCTGCTGAAACGAATTTTGACATGGAAAATATGTCTACCGATGCCTCCAATTAGGAGAAAGAAAGTTGTAGAAAAAGCGATGGACTGTGATCTTTTTTGTCTTTCTGTGCTTGGTCCTTCACTGTGCTTTTCTGATTTCTTCATTGTTTCTCTTTTCATTTCTTCCGCATAGGACTTTGCCTTCTTCTCTTACTCTTTTGCTTTATTATGCACATCGAAAAACAAAGGAAAATGCCCTCCTTTGATCCCCTCTCAGCCTTCCAATACCTCTTTTTTTGGGTGCCAAAACAAGGGTGTATCTAAGGATTTCTTCCCGCCCCGTGCTTCTTTATTCTTCTCCTTCTCACTGTAAAATTTTTAGTTCCTTCTTCTTCTTGTGCCCTTTTCTCCTCTTTTGCTCTCTTTTTTTACTGATGTACACCTGTTGCTTCGTCTACCTCCCTTCTCTTCACCCTTTTTCCCTTTCTTCCTTTTCCTTTTCTTCCTTTCCTTCCTTCGAGCTTCCCTCTCTGTCACTCACAGATTCATTCCACCATCAGTCACTCTCTCTATTAACCTCTTTCATGCCCCTTTCTCTCTCCGTTCTCCCCTTTTTATTTTTTCTTCTTAGCTCTCAATCTCACTCTCCCTTCACAGCCTTGGTCTATCTCTCTAGCACTCTCTCTTTATATCACGCCTATTCTCTTCACTTATCCCTCATGTTTTCTACCCTTCACACGCTACTCTCTCTCGAACTTCATCTCTTCAATCTTCTTCCTTCACTCTATGATCCTCTCTTCTCTCCACCCCTTATCTTTTTATTTCCATCCTCAACATCTCTCCATGGGATATTTGTGCTACTCAAGGATCGAAAGTTGCTCATGACACGCACGTAGTGCAGAAACTCTGGCGAGCCGGCGCCGTCGTACTGGGCAAGGCTTGTGCTTCTGGGGAATTTAGAGCTTGGAATGAGGAGGATGAGAGGTGGTAGAGGGTGAGGATATTGGTGGCGAATCATTCGAAAAAACCTAGACCTTCTAACCTTACTAGATCACATGGGTTAATAGGCACTTTTCTCCTCCTTTCCACATATTAAGCTAGAAGAAAAAATGGTAGTCCCCACCACTCTTTCTGCAGCTTTCTCCTAATTGGATGCATCGGTACCATGTCAGAATCTAGTTCAGCAGCCATGTGGATTCAGTTAGCCATGTCATCAACAAACTAACAGTCTCTCAATGGATATGGATGGTGGGCTCTTGTTTGCAAAGATTTGAAACTATAGGGAGCTATTTGAAAAAAAATAAACTATAGAGACCAATTTACAAACAAAGATAAACTATGATGACCAAATGATTAGTTTTCCCAAGTTATAATTATGTGAATGTTCATCCATACTCATTTTTAGAGAATTTATATAGTATAATTATATAAATTAATTTTTATTTATACTAATTCATAAGCTTATCTTAATAATTAAATGCATGATCTATCGAAGACATTATACAAGTGCATGTGAATTATTTTTCCTTTATCCTATCATTTTTTTTTTCTTACTCTTATTGTATTTCTTGTTTTTTATGGATTTTATAACATATATCTTTTATTTATTTATTTATGATCACGATTTTATTATTAGTTTCGATGTCATCTAACAAATATGCATGGACGACACTTTTGGTATTAAATATACAGGAACATAACAAAGTAAGTTGCAAATATTAAAGTTGAAAAATTACATTAAAACCCCTTTAAATTGTTTTCACAATGTAAGCTCCTGGTGCTTCGAGAATACCCCTTTCTTGGTTTACCATCTCTTTCTTGTGCCTTTCTTCTGCAACCCTTGTAGTTTCTCACACGATTAAAGCTCCTTGGTTCTCAAAAACTCTTCAATGTCTATTTCCTTCCTCTGTGCCCCTCTTTCCCATCCTAAGAGAAAAATTTTCTTTCCACGTTGGAATTAAGTTGGGCGGAATTCAAATGCTAATGGATATATGTAATTATACTGCTTGCATATATGCCGTTGGATCTATTTATTTGTGCCTGAACGTGTTTGGAAAAGAGTTTCATTTTCAGCCCCAAAAATCTGTTTAGATTTTGCCCATTTGAACTCAAGAAATCAATTCCTTTCATTTTTGTAATCAATTTCGGCTTTTAGAACACCCAAAAGGGAGTTCTAGAATAGGAGAAATTATGTTATCAAAATTGGATTTAAAATGGGTTGGATCTCATAGACAGTATGACTTAAACATGTATTTAAATCCAAATTTAATACCCTTTTAAAAAAAAAACTATTTACCATTTGATTGTACATTTTTTATATCCAAATTATTTGATCAAAATTTTGAATCAAATGTGGTTAAAATTTAAAATTTTTTATTGCGCACCATAATCAAGTTTAATTTAAACTATCAAATCATATATTTTCTTTCATAAAAATTGTTAAATTCATAGAGTTCTTAACAAATGTAGAAAATCTAGACTCCTTTATTCTTTAACTTTCAGGATACTCTTAATCTTGGTAAATTATGTAGCATTGTGTCTGGCACCTCCTGTAAACATCATGTTGTGTTACTTCATTAAAAGAATTAGCAAGTGAGAAAGGCACATTTCACTTAGAGAGGGAAATGAGCCAATGGGCCAGGTCAAACAATGTGCCTGAAAAGGGTTGGGTTGACCCGATTCAAAGTCTAGGACACCCTAATAAATGACAGATCATTTTGCCACTAATAATGAACCATAAATCGATTTAGTTTGATATGTGACGTTGTTTTTAGCCTCTTCTTTAAAGGACATGCTCTCGAAAGAAAGAATTTTTTGGGGCAAAAGATGTTTAGGCATAGTGGAAATTGATTTTGTCATTTTTAGATTCTTTTAATTTCCTTTTACATGAAAATTCATGAAGGCTCAATTTTTGGGCCTTTTCTTGTTTGGATAAAAATTTGTTCCAAGTCTTTGGACACAATTGAACAATATAATGTCAATCTCCGATATTTTGTTAGTCCAAATTAAGTTATTTTGGTCCTAAAAGTATGTAAAATTATTTTAATGCCATTTAAAATTTGTCCAATCAGTAGAAATTATTTTGGACAGTTTTTGGCTCATTTGGGAATAACATCAATGTGAGTTCCACTCACATATCTATAATATTTCGATAAATAATTTTTTGGATAATTTTTGGCACATTTTGGAAAAAAATTAATTTAGATGCATTCAATTATTGTTCTATTTTTTGTAAATAATTTTTCGTCAATTTCTGGCACATTTGTGATAAACATGAAGAGGAAATTTTAGTTAATTAGTCATACATAGATTAGTTAATTATTTAATTCTCATAAACTCATAATTAAGTTAATATATATATATATATCTATATATATATATATATATATGTTTAATGTACATAATGATCTTAGATGTCACATGATTAGCATGTACATGTAGAAAGCAGACACAACATCGCTATATAATTAAATATATGAATTGTTGATTTGTTTTACAACATGTCTTTGCCTACAAATAGATAGTTATAACAACATAGTAAATATTTGTATGCTTGGACTTGTTCCATAAGGATTCTCATTAAGTATTTTTAAGCCAAACTTTAATTTAATGAAGAATTTTATTCCACTTGAAAAAGTTTCTTTAGAAAGTGGTTGGGAGATTGGGACATATCTTATAAAGAGAATCAACATATTGGTAAAGTCTGACATTCTTCAATCCCCAGATTGTACTAATCTTGATTCATGTATAAACTACATTAAAGATAAGCATATCAATGTTCACAAAAATAGGCTAAAAAAAGTTTTAAATTATAAAGTTTATTGGTTTTTTTTCCCTACCCTCTCCCTACCTTTCTCCTTCATTGTTTATTTCTTCCTCATTTTTTCCACTTTCTTTTAATATAGCATGTAGCTTTAAGCTTTACCCATATTTTACCGAATATAAAGTTTATTAAATAAGTACAGCACTTCAATATATAACCACTTAATGGATTGATTTCCCAAAAATAAATAGAACATTTCAATATACATGCTAAGTTATTAATTGATAGAAAACAGTTATGCTACACTATTATTATTCATCAATAATATTTAAGTAATGAAATATATATTAATTTTAATTTTTAAATTATATTTAACCAATACTATAAAAATATATATTTTTTGGAATAGAATAAAAAATGCTTTTCGAAAAGAAAGGCTATCAAAGCAATAATTTTCATTTAAACTTTATGAATATAACATCTACAAACAACAAAATGGATTAACGATAAAGATTGATATAAAAAAATATAAACAATATATTTGCATAGGATTATATTAATTTTATCCCAATTAATTTAAGGTCCTGACTTCGCCAATGTTTTAACAGTTCTATCTATAATGAAACTAAAAGAAATATTCTCTTATGCTGGGAAATGTTGCAACGTACCCTAGACGTCTGACTTACTTTTCAAATTTTGGTTTATGACTTGTTAATCATGCTTAACTGTTTTTAATCATGGAGAGGCCTCCCCTTCAAGCTAGAGCTTTAGCTAGAATTATAAGATTTTATGTTGTCTTAATATATTTATTATATGACACGTGTCTATATTATATTTGCTTACTTCAATTAAGAAAAAGTATACCGTGCATTGAACGGTTCTTATAACCACTTTGAACACTTTATAATTAATGAACATGAGTTTAGTTTTGTTTTCATTTTGTGTGTAATTAAGACTTGTCGGGTTGAATTTTAAAAAGTTAGGCTTAAATTTAAGTTTTTTAAAAAAAGTTTGAGCATGTATTTTAATTAGATTATTTACTTGGGTTTTTATTTATATTTTTTTGGGATAAATCTATCGAATTAATCATATTTTTTAAAAAGTAATTAAATTAATTTATTATTTAAAATTTGACATAAATAATATAGATAATTATTATTATTACATATAAAATTATATATAAAGAGATTATAAATACAAATAAATTGTTATATTAATATAAATCTTTTAAATAAAATGTATTACTTTTATTTTTCTATCAAAATATCACGTTGCATTAAAAAATTTTAAATAAAAATATTTTATTTATTAAAAAATTATTCATTTGGAGTTTTTAAGTTCGGTGCGAGTTTTAAAAAAAACCTGTACTTAACCCATTTTACAAATCAAATTCTTTTAATTAGGCATTTTTGGTTTGGGCAATTTTTTTTTAGGTTGAACAAATTTTTAAAATTATGATCATAATAATGCCAAAGAACATGTGACTATGTAGATAGTGACTCTTTGGTCAGCTAGTCAACATTCATAAATAAAAATAAAGCAAAATGCTGTGTGGAAAAGTTATTGTGTATATACATTATTAATTCGTAAGGTTCAATGTCCATGCGTTGTTCTATATTTATGATAGAGACTCATAGCATATGAAATAAATTTATTAATTATATTATATGAAAACAGAAAGTTAATTGAAATAGTGAGAAACTCTTAAAAAGAAAAAATATGTTATTTTTATTATTGACTTATCACTAAATTTTTATTTTAGTCTTTTATTTATTTTTTTACTAAAATAATTATACATTAATTAGAAATTATCACTTTTGCTAAGTTCCGTGGATTAATGAAAAATTCTAGTTAATCAAAGCTTCAACATCTTATGTGATGACTCATACATATGTCGAAAATATTTTGAAGTACGTAAAATTCTTTAAAATTAATAAAAAAATTATGAAATATTAATTAAATACCTCTTAAATTATGAATTTTTCAATGTTTGAGAACTTTTTTAAAATTAATGAAAAATTAATAAATTTTTTGTTGTTAACAAAAAAATTATGAAGTAATTAATGAATTAATTAATTAACTGCTTCTTAGATTATGAATTCTTTGAAATCAAAAAAATTTTTAGAATGAATGAAAAAATTAATAAATTAATTAATCGCTTCTTAAATAAATAATTTTTTGAACTTCGAACAATTTTTAAAGTCAACGAAAAAATGGTAAATTAAGTAATTAATTGTCTCTTAAACTTTATAATAAAAGATTATAAATATAACTTGACATATTACAAAATTAATGTAGAAGAAAATAATATACAATCGAATGATTTATTTAACGGTTTATATCGTTCAAAATCAAAAGTAGAGTCAAATGTGATTCTATTAGTTTCTGATATTTTAGAGTTCTTAAAAAAGAGCAACAACTTCACATGTCAAAAAAGATTTTTTATGATAATATCATTTTAATAAATTCAATAATTTAATATATTTGACATATAATAATAATTAATTTTTTCTAAGGCATGTACAATACACAGACAAATAAATTAGTTATTATATTATATCTGTCAAACTAAATCTTATTACCTCATATTGAAAAACCAAAAGTGACAATTTTTAATTAATGAGAAATTATTTTAAAAAAATAAGTGACAAACCAAAATAAAAATTTAATGATTAGTTAAGGACCACAATGGTATTTTTCTCAAATCTTAAATTTTTATTATAAATTTATAAATCAAGGTAATTAAGTGTTCATTTTAAATGGATTTAATCTATAATTAATTACGAACCGATTCCGTCTATTTTTTAAGACTTCTATTAGTAAACATTACATATATAGAACTTATAAATCAAATCTCATACACAATTATTCAAATGTTCATTTATAATAAACTCAAAACTCAACCCATTTTTGCAATTTTCAAAGACTCCTATTTTATTAAACTTCCTTTTAGTCAATTTTTAGTACCACTTTTGAATTCTGGTGCTCTATTCCAACTTGCAATATGGACCACGTGATTCGTTATGTAACGGTCAAAAGAACTAAAAGTCTTGAGTCTCAATTATGATAAAAAGCACTGAGAATCCAATTATATAAGTGAGTGGTAATAGACTTGGAGGACAAGTCTTTTGGGGAGCACGCATCCACAATTTCCACTCTCATTCGGCGGCGACTCTTTTTGTCGCTGTCACGAGACACCATTTCGTCGTTATTTCCGCTGTCCCAAATCTTTATTTTTGCCCTTTTTTCTAGTGCTCATTTTTAAAAATTTTTATCGGTGTAAAATTTCATTTCATCTCTCACATATAAAAGTTTTTGCTTAAGTTGGTCCTTTGCAGATAAGATGTGTTTCAATTTAATCTCTTATTAAATTATTTTATTAATTTGGTCCTTTTCATATAGGTATTTCTAAAATTAACATTTTTTTTTAAAATACTATTTATAATTTTATATGTGAGAGAACAAATAAAAAAAATACATGGACCAAATTACAAAAGAAAATTTGAGGGACTAAATTGAAAAATGCCTCATAAATGATCTATCAAAATAGAGTTTTATTTTTTATGTCAAATTTTTATAAATTTAAAAATAACATAAAGAAGTAACATTATATTTAAGGTTTAGGATTAGTTTTTTTTATTTTCAAATTTCATAAAAATCTATATTCATAAATTTTTTAATTATCCTTACTCAAGCTATCTTGTCTTACGTTTATAATTCAAGTTATCAATAATTATGTGTCTAATATTATTCATAGATTGTTAAGAAGACTAATAGGTCGATGATATGCAATAATGGATGTCTATTAACAAAGAGAAAAAATTATTGAGTATGCATATGTATTATTAGAATTTGATTCTAACAATGTAAATAGAATTCCACTTATATAAATTCAATTTAGCCATTAAAAATATTTCTCCTTAATGCAAAATTTTCATAATAAGAAATATACTGTTATTGCTAATTATTATAGTAAAAGTTTTGAGTAGTCAACATAAAAAAATTGTAAGTCCAAGTCTTTGCCGCTCTGTGTGATATAAAAGAAAAAAATATATATTCTTTCCTGAATGAAAAAGTGTGCAAGTCGATCTTATTTTTATAACTTTATGATTATAATCAACATTTTATTTTGAAATTTAATTTTAGAGAAATTATATTTTTTTTATCCATATAGTTTCACTTAATTTTTTATTTAATCATTATATTTTAAAATTTTATAATTAAACTCTTAAAATTTATATGATTTTTAATTTAATCCTTTCCATTATAGTTTTAGTGAGTTAATTTTATTTTATTATTTATCTTTACATATTTTATTAAAATAAATCATATAACGTCATAGTGTTATGATGATTCCATTTAGTTACATCAGTAAAATTTAATTAAATTTTATAATATGAACTAAATTGAATATTTGTAAATCATAAAAAATAAATTATAAATGGTTAAATAATAATACTAAATTAATAATTGAATGTACTATAAGGATTGAAAATATAATTTCCTTTTTTTTATATATATATCATGTTGGATGAGAAGCGTTTGCTATAAATTTTTCAAAGTCGTGCATCTCCATGAGCCATCTATGTTTGTTTTATTTTACTGAGACAAATTCTCGAACCATTAATTGCACAGGATTTTTCGCGATTAATTAATTATATAGTGATTTTATTTACTTTTTTTATACGATGCTAAGATCTTATCATCTTCCGCATTAATTTTAAAATGTTTTTTTAGGCATATCTCATTTCATAACAAATAATTAAATTAATATAAACAAACTTTTTTCAGTACTAGACATGGTGGTAGCCTCTTATACTAATTTTCATCTACTTGCTTCTTTTTTCGAAGATAAAAAGAAAAGTTATATTTTTAGTCCTTACTTAACTTTAAATTTGGTACTTACAGTTTAAAAATTTATAATTAAATCTTCATTGTTTAAATGATTTACAAATTAGTCCATAGTAGTATATATCTATCGATATTTTAGTCATACATGCAATTAGATCAATAAAATTTAATAAAATATTAACACTCCTTTTACTAATATAAATAAAAAGATTATTTTTTTTATAAATTTAAATTTATGATAAATTAATTTTATATAAATTTAAATTTACAAATAATTAATTTATCACGATTAATTTATAAAAAACTAAATTGTTATAAAATATAAAAGTTAAAGATTAATTTTATACATTTCTCTAATTTTAATTATAAAAAATAAATTAAAATTGACTAAAACTATAACGATGGAAAGAATAATTTTTTTCAAAATGAAAACACATATATACGATTTAAACACTCCTTTCGTATGGCTATTATAATTTAAGTTGGAGTTAATTTTGGCCTCCTGGTGCTGTGACTATACTCTCTTTACCAAAAGCCACATTTCATTGTGTCCCTTTCAATATGCTGCTCTGCTTTGTTTGCTCTCTCCGCCCATATTCTTGGGCATCACGTTAACCTACCTCCGTGGAAGCCCAACTTTGATTGTCTTTTTCTCATTCTCTTCCTATTTAAGCTCAATTTTTTTCGTTCTACAGCTTATACGAACCTGAACCACTGAATCTTCTACCGCACCTGTTTCATAAAAATCCCATTTCAGAAATACTTGACGCTGATTCCTGATTCCCATTAAACTGCGCAATGTCGTTTGTTTTTCCCCGCCACTTGCTAATGCACTCTGCCTCGAGTCTTCTCCTAAAACCCATTTTCTTACACTTGTTGTCTGGTTCTCTCCACCTCGTTTTGATAGTAGCGTTTTTCGTCTCATGGGTGTGGAATAAAATCTCAGTGGGCGCTGTAAATGGTTCCAAAGAGAAATTCAGGAGCGCTCTGTATAAGAGGACTCTGTTTTGTTCTTTGGGTGCTTCTGCTTTTAATCTTGTTATGTGTCTAGTGTATTACTTCTATTGGTATAGAAATGGTTGGTCAGATGAAAAGTTCGTGACCCTTATGGATTTAGCGCTTAAAACAGTTGCTTGGGGTGTCGTTTGTTTTTACTTACGCGCAGGATTCTTCGATTCAGGTCAAAGGAAATTTCCATTCTTCTTCAGAGCTTGGTGCGCTTTCTATCTCCTTATCTCGTGTTATGGCTCTATGCTGGACATTATTCTAAATGAAAAACACGTTTCGTTACCTATTCCGTCCTTGATTTCTGATGGTGTCTCCTTTTTTGTGGGTTTATTCATTTGTTACGTGGCGTTTTTTTTGAAAAACGAGGGAGAAGATAGCATTCTTCAAGAACCTCTTTTAAATGGTAATACTGATGTTAATAATTCGTCGGAGTCAATTAAGACGAAGGGGGCAGAAACCGTTACTCCTTACTCTAAGGCTGGAATTTTCAGCATTCTTACCTTCTCTTGGGTGGGTCCTCTGATTGCTGCTGGCAAAAAGAAGACTTTAGACCTTGAGGATGTCCCACAACTAACTAGTTGTGACAGTGTAGTTGGAGCTTTTCCAACTTTCAGAAATAAGCTTGAGGCAGACTGTGGTACAATAAACAGAGTGACCACGGTTAAGCTGGTGAAGTCCTTAATACTCTCAGCTTGGAAAGACATTTTTGCAACAGCTATTTTTGCACTTATACACACATTGGCTTCTTATGTTGGTCCATATCTCATTGACACATTTGTTCAATACCTCAATGGCAAACAAAAATTTAAGAATGAGGGGTATCTTTTGGTGACTGCATTTTTTGTTGCAAAGCTTATAGAGTGCCTGTCACAGAGACACTGGATGTTTAGGTTGCAGCAGGTTGGAATTAGGATCCGAGCACTGCTTGTGACAATGATCTATAGTAAAGGTTTGACCCTTTCATGTCAGTCCAAGCAGGGCCACACTACTGGAGAAATAATCAATTTCATGACAGTTGATGCTGAAAGAGTTGGCGACTTCAGTTGGTACATGCATGACCTGTGGATGGTAGTTCTGCAAGTTGCATTGGCCTTGTTTATTTTGTACAAAAATCTTGGGTTGGCTTCGGTTTCCACTTTTGTTGCAACAGTTATTGTAATGTTGGCAAATGTTCCGTTGGGGTCATTGCAAGAGAAGTTTCAAGACAAGTTGATGGAGTCAAAAGATAGCAGAATGAAGGCCACATCTGAGATTTTAAGGAACATGAGGATTCTCAAACTACAGGGATGGGAAATGAAGTTTCTGTCTAAGGTTACTGAACTTAGGAAGACAGAGCAAGGCTGGTTAAAGAAATATGTTTATACATCAGCCATTACCACATTTGTCTTTTGGGGTGCGCCCACATTTATTTCTGTTGTTACTTTTGGTACTTGTATGCTTATAGGGATCCCGCTAGAATCAGGGAAGATCTTGTCTGCACTTGCAACATTCCGAATACTTCAGGAGCCCATTTATAGTCTTCCAGACACAATTTCAATGATAGCACAAACTAAGGTATCTCTGGATAGGATAGCATCATTCTTTCGTCTTGACGACTTGCAGTCTGATGATATAGAGAAGCTTCCAAGGGGTAGTTCTAACACAGCAATTGAAGTAGTTGATGGTCATTTCTCTTGGGATTTATCTTCTCCTGATACAACATTGAAAGGTATAAATCTGACAATCTTTCACGGCATGAGAGTTGCTGTTTGTGGTACTGTTGGCTCAGGCAAGTCTAGTCTACTTTCTTGCATTTTGGGAGAAGTGCCAAAGATATCAGGAACCTTGAAGGTTTGTGGAACTAAGGCCTTTGTTGCTCAGTCTCCATGGATACAAAGTGGGAAGATAGAAGAGAATATATTATTTGGTAAGGAGATGGATAGGGAAAGGTACGAGGAGGTCCTTGAAGCATGCTCCCTGAAGAAGGACCTGGAGATTTTGTCATTTGGTGATCAGACAATTATTGGAGAGAGGGGAATCAATTTGAGTGGTGGACAGAAACAGAGAATACAAATTGCACGAGCTCTTTACCAAGATGCTGATATATATCTATTTGATGATCCTTTTAGTGCTGTGGATGCTCATACAGGATCCCACCTTTTTAAGGTAACTCATTGTGAGAATTCTGTTTATTATATGCATTATAGATTTCTGTTATAACTTATATACTACATGGTATTAGTATACTAACATTGAACTTATACATACCTTTTTGAAACATGATCCCTGCATTAGCGTTGCACTTGTTTACATATATTAGGTAATTGGCTCATTCATTATTTCTGCATATGGCAGGAATGTTTACTGGGTCTTTTAAGTTCAAAGACAGTTATTTATGTTACGCATCAAGTAGAGTTTTTACCTGCTGGTGACCTTATCTTGGTAAGCTATTCTCATATTTTAATCCTCATTAATTCTAAGAGAACTTGCTGTGTTTTGCTTCCACTTATCTTTTCACATGATACCTTATTTTTAGGTCATGAAAGATGGGAAAATTACTCAATGCGGAAAGTATAATGATTTGCTCAACTCAGGGACCGACTTTATGGAACTTGTTGGTGCACATAAAAAAGCTTTATCTGCACTCAATACATTGGATGGAGGGGAAGTGTCTGATAAATTGAGGACGGCAGAACAAGATGTAAATACATCCAGTGCTCAAGGTACAGAAGAAGAGGCAAACGAAGATATGCAAAGTGGTCAAACAGATGATGTAGTTGAACCAAAAGGCCAGCTTATTCAAGAGGAAGAAAGGGAGAAAGGTAAAGTTGGGTTTTCAGTCTATTGGCAATATATTACAACAGCATATGGAGGAGCTCTTATACCAATTATATTGTTGGCTCAAATTCTGTTTCAACTACTTCAAATTGGAAGCAACTATTGGATGGCCTGGGCAACTCCCATTTCTTCAGATGTGGAACCACCTGTCGGAGCCTATATGCTTATAATTGTCTATGTTGCTATGGCCATTGGAAGTTCTTTCTGCATCCTTGCCAGAGCGGTGCTTCTTTCCACAGTTGGTTATAAGACTGCGACTCTACTCTTCAATAAAATGCACTTATGCATTTTCCGTGCTCCTATGACATTTTTTGATGCCACTCCAAGTGGACGAATCATTAATAGAGTAAGCAGAAATTTGGATATTACACTGTTTTATTTCAATTTTCTGTTCTGATCTTAAGAGTTATAAGATATTATAGTTTTATGTACTTTAAATAGCATTATCCTTAAGATGAATAGTGCAGTCCCCCTCGTCTTGTTGGTTTTCTTCAGTAACTGTGTTAATAATAATGCATTGAATCATTGAAAATTCTTTTTTTGTTCCTCTTTGTTCTCTTACAGGCTTCTACGGACCAAAGTGCAGTGGATATAAACATTCCTTATCAAGTTGGATCATTTGCCTTCTCTATGATCCAGCTCCTGGGAATTATAGCGGTAATGTCTCAAGCTGCGTGGCAGGTTTTCATCATCTTTATACCTGTGATATCAATCAGCATTTGGTATCAGGTAATTTTGCTTAAACCATATTGTCTTACATGATATAAGCATCCACACAATTATTGTATGTTCCTCCTTTGCGGTCCTGGACAGGCTATGCCTGCATAGATTATGCACTTAATCGCAATCTCTATTTTGTGTGTGACTACTTTATCATGTTAATATTGACTACTTATTTCATACAAACTTATTATACTGCAGCAATACTATTTACCATCAGCTCGAGAACTGTCACGGTTAGTTGGTGTATGCAAAGCTCCAGTCATTCAACACTTTGCCGAAACAATTTCAGGAACAACAACCATCAGGAGCTTTGACCAAGAGTCAAGATTTCTGCAAATGAATATGAAACTCATGGATGGGTATTCTCGGCCAAAGTTCAATATTGCTGGTGCTATGGAATGGCTATGTTTCCGCTTGGATATGTTGTCTTCCATAACATTTGCCTTTTCCTTGATATTCTTGATAACCATGCCACAGGGAGTCATAGATCCGGGTAAGCAATTAATTTTGATATCTTAACCAATTGGCTGTTACTCTACTTATGTAATAGATATAATGAAGTGTAATTGTTGTCTTCATTATTTCTGATTTTTGAAGGCCTTGCTGGTTTAGCTGTCACATATGGGCTTAATCTGAACATGTTACAAGCTTGGGTGATATGGAATCTTTGCAACATGGAGAACAAAATTATATCAGTAGAAAGAATACTTCAGTACACTTGCATTCCAAGTGAGCCTCCTCTTGTAATAGAAGAAAATCGACCTGATCCTTCTTGGCCATCGTGTGGGGAAGTTGATATTCGTGATTTGCAGGTAAAATGAGTTGGCCATAATTTGATTCCAAAAGCAAATCTCAATCATATGTTGTTAGCTGGGGTTTTTGTTTGTTTTCCCTCTTCAATTTCTGCCATTTAATTTATGAAACTTGACCTAAGTTTTTCTTTTACTGAGAGTTGGAATTCTAGCTTCAAAAAGAAAGGTTATGCCTTGTAAAAAGTTGTTTTTTGTGCATGATTTTAACACCACGTTTGTACTAATATTTGAAAATATTCATGTGTATGACGAAGGCTCGTTATGCCACACATCTGCCTCTTGTTTTGCGTGGCATCACATGTAAATTTCCTGGAGGACTGAAAACCGGCATTGTTGGGAGAACAGGAAGTGGTAAAACAACTCTTATCCAAACACTTTTCCGAATGATTGAGCCAACTGCTGGGCAAATTACGATTGACGGCATCAATATCTCTTCCATTGGACTTCATGATTTGAGGTCTAGACTAAGTATTATCCCTCAAGATCCAACTATGTTTGAAGGGACAGTGAGAAGTAACCTAGACCCATTGGAAGAGTACACAGATGAACAAATTTGGGAGGTGAGTTGGTTTTATTTGTTAAACACATGCATAGACACAAGCATTGGGTTCTGTGTTAAAAATTAGATTTATATTGGTTTCGTAATTTGGCTTTGCCGTCACTTATTGACATGCTTTTAGGCTCTGGATAAGTGTCGACTCGGAGATGAAGTTCGAAAGAAAGAAGGAAAGCTAGACTCTACAGGTCTGTCTTTTTATGTTTTATTTTTTCTTGAACATAAAGATATAGTCTATGCTAATCCCAGAACTGAAATTTCATTGCCTTTGTGAAAATGAGCGTAGTTACTGAGAACGGTGAGAATTGGAGTGTGGGTCAGAGGCAGTTGGTGTGCCTTGGTAGGGTGCTACTTAAGAGAAGTAAGGTGTTGGTTCTTGATGAAGCTACTGCATCGGTTGATACTGCGACAGATAATTTGATTCAGCAAACTCTTAGGCAGCACTTCTCTGATTGTACAGTCATTACCATTGCACATCGAATAACTTCTGTTCTTGACAGTGACATGGTCTTGTTTCTCAATCAAGGTCAATTCAGATGCCTGATATTCTCATTTGAACCTCTATATTTTCTGTACTTTGAAGTACCATTTCTCTATTCTTATGATTTCATTGGATATTAATGTAGGACTCGTTGAGGAGTATGATTCTCCGACAAGATTGCTAGAGGACAAGTCATCTTCTTTTGCCCAACTTGTTGCAGAGTATACCATGAGATCCAAGTCCAGTTTTGAGTAATAGGCTTATAGGCTTATCATTGATTATTCGCAGAATAAAAATTTGATAGTTTCTAGATGATGACGAGAATTTTGGGAGATCGGTCAACTATTTAACCACTCTTGGTGTGTGAGTTTCAGATGTTACAAGTTATGATATGTAACTCTTTGGTTATTTAGGATGTGTTTGAGAAAAATATATCTATGGAAAGTTACGCATTTGATCTGCTGTGAAAACCTGCTATGTCTATCTTCCTTCTCTTTCCAAAGCCAAAGCAGAAAAAAAAATAATTGCAGAGAGAAGATTGCAATATAGCCCTTCCTGCCCAAATAAGAAAGATACTATTGAAAACGGTTGTATACTTGCATATGCCTATGAATGAAAGAAACAATAAGATTATGAAACTCAAACAAGCAGAAAATAGTTATGAACTGACTGATATATTTAGCTAAACTTGTGGCTCGAGAAATTATTAAATTATAATAAATTATGTTCTATAATGACATGGTTATAAGTCTTTAAAATTATTATGAACCTAAATGGGAAAAAGTCAAATTAGATTGATGAAATTTAAGAGAGAACAGTTGTAAAGATATCAAATATGATAAAATCTTACACGGGGTTGTGAAGAGTGGACAATTATTTTTATATATATTTATGTTAAAATGAAGCACTTGTCATGGTATTAGAACTCGTTAAATATGATTATATAAAATGAATATATCATTTTATCACTAATTAGACGTGTATGTATTATACAAACCAAGTTGTCGTTTGAAACTTTTCTGTTTTTTTTTTTCTTGAAAATTATTTTAAACAAATTTCAAAATTTTTTTTCCTGCTAAATTAATAAACATGAAAATATTTAGTGCCAACGAATAATGCTAAAGTTGGACCTCTTATAATAATAATAATAAAAAAAAATGATATGTGAGTATCACATTGGGAAGTGACCTCTAGGTGGGGAGAAGAAATTTTAAATGTTTGTTTTAAAACAAAAAAATTGATAATAAGGAATTTTTGTTAAAATTCTTAAAAGGGTACAGTATAGAAAATCAATTGAAAAGAGAAATTTGAAAATAGTATGTATACTAAGGAGTATGGATCCGGAGGGATTTTCTCTAGTAGATAATGGGGGTCATTGGATCTAGATCCAATGGCCCTCAATCTTTTTTATAAAATATATTTTTTTAAAAATAAAAAAAAATTATTTTTATGAATAAATAAATAAATATATATATATATATTAATATTTTGGATTATTTTTTTATACATAATGATTCCTAGTTAAAAAATAATAAACTTTAAAATATACAAAATAAACTATAAGATGTTAAAAATAATTTAGTATTTTTATTTTTTCAACTACATATCATTTTCTATAAAAAAAATTTAATACTAATATATATTTGTTTATAAAAATAATTATTTTTTAATTTTTAAAAATATATTTTATTAAAAAATTGGAGGCCATTAAATCCCTATTATCTACTGGAGAAAAATCTCTCTAGTATTATTAGAGGGGATCCATACTCATACACTAAGGATTGTATTTGAGAGTTGACTCTATATGAAGAAAATATAAGACACCTCACAACACTTATTCCTAAGAATAATTATCTTAAATAAATAATACAAGACAAGTATGACTCTAATCTTATTTCAATTATCCTTATTAATCACATGCAAAAGAAAAGAAAAATAATAATAATAAGAGAAGAAACTATGATATATAACTGGGTAAGGACGAGGATTTAGAGCTAATATAGGCAATCACAGGGGATCAAAATCCACAATTTTACTAGTAATTCATTACATTTTGTTGGCCCCACCGCCTTAAAAGGACGTATTGAAGATAACACTCAAAAAAAGGTATTTGACAGTGGTAAAACATTCCTAAGGTAGGTCCTTGCTTTTCTAGTGCAATTTCTTAAAAATTAGGACTCTTGTAAATGAAAATAAGGTTAGATGAAGCTAATAAATCGTTTTAAAAATTTTACATCTAAATTCAACAAGTTTTACTAGTTGTTTTAGGAACTCTCAATTGATTAGGAAGTGCCAACAGTTGACTAGTAGATCATTGGATAATTGCCAAATCCTTACCTAGTCAATTGGGTCCCTTACAATGACGCCCACTGGTCATCCCTATAAAAGCCTAATCAATTGCAAACTTGGTCTTAATTAACTATGAATCCTTTGTGAGTGGTCAATTGACTGGCCTCACTCAGCAATCAATTATTAAGATTCTAAAATATTCAAAAATTAAATTTTCATAGGAGAACAGAAAGACAGTAATCTACTTAAACAAGTTTTAAAAGATTGTTGTTTATTTTTAAACGACTGTTCTCATACAAATCAGACTTCACTCTTATCTTTATTGGATATTTTAGAGTTATACTCTAAATACCCAACCTAGGGACTTAAAAATACATGAACAACTTGATCAATGCCTAATATTTTGATCAAAGGCACTTATCTTAGTTATCTTTCATATAATGCTCTTGAGTAAGGGGTTTAAGGTTCAAAAGTCTAGATAACAATGTAGTGATACCTCATTGATCAAAATGACAATTTTTACTATTCAACTATTTAATGGAAACATTGTTCAAATTTTATCATATCTTAAAAAATGTACTCCATGTATATATAGGTATCAATGAACACGGGTAAAACATTTTACATCACACCTCTATTTTATCATTAGACAAATTCTATTGGACCAACTAATGAATGAAGGATAGTTACCAACTTGACCTCACATACCAAATCTTTTAAAACTACTTAACTATAAGCAACTAAAAAAATAGTTAATAGTCCATTGTATTTATAAATTTTATAATATGTTAATTTTTGTGTAATATTTTTGCACTACAAATAATATCAAATTAATGTCACCTTCTATAGATTTTAAACTTATGGTTACAACTTTTTGAGTCAGAAAATTGATTTAAAAAAAACTCAATATATTATTACTTCCGATTAACACGGGCATCAACTGATCCCATTTTTCTTGGTGCGGGACGAAAAACATTGATACTGGTGTGAGAATTTCAAGACAGGTACCCCTATTTATTTATTTATTTTAAATCCATCTGTTGTATAAAAAATAACTATTGTGAACAGGCATGCCGAATTCTAAGATAACTGAATCATATCCACCTTGTCCTCGTATAGTTAAAAATCCTTTATTCTTGAAAACTGTTAATTTTGTAATACATTGATAGATAATGTTAAATTAATGTAGAACATTTATATATAATATACATCAATAGATTTTTAATCCAACGACAAATATTTTCAAAAACTCATCCTATAGCCCACAGATCCCCCAGGCCCACACGTATATTATATATAGGGAATAAGTTGAAAAATGTACAGAAAATCAATATTACATAGTTGAATAACTTAATTTTTTGCAAAATATTAGGCTCAATATTTTTAATAATAAAAAACATTCTCGAAAAAATTTGATAATAATCTCATACCATTTCATATCCTATCACTTTACCAGATATTGTATATTTCAAATATTAAAACACTTAATTATATGAAAGTAAACTTACAATTATCTAATCTTCATAAAATTTGACTTGAAAAATCAATATAGTAGTAACTTCTAATCTAAAAATTGATCAATAAAAAGCATATTTGATAATTAAATATCAAGAAATGTAAACAAGTCAAGTGCCACTTGATCTCCAAAAAGATAAAAAGTATGCAGTCACTAAAATGCCTCTAAACTAAGAAAGATTATGAAAAATTTTGGGTAAAAAAATAAATAAATAAACCTCATATACACTGTTACTACTTGTATCACTCTATCTCTAATTTTAAAAACACTTTACAGACTTAATATGTCCATTCAATTTCATTAATCCCTCCATATGTGCGTACATATATACATATATGAATTGTTTTTGTTTACTTTAATAACTTGAATACGAAAAAATTCTCAACCTCGGTATCTCCCAAAAGAAATATTGCATCCTAAACAAGATTCAAGCTTTAATTTACGCTGCCAATAGTTCAAAAGTAGAAACTCTACCGGGGAGATCAAGGTTATGTATACATGAGACATCCAGTGCGCCAAAACTGGGAAGACGAAGACCAAAGTTTCACAAAATTACAGGCAATTATATCAGATAATTTTACACAAAAAGGTTCAATTTCAGCAAATTTTACCTTGCTTCCAACTTTTCGTCCATCAAGTGAATTCACCTTCGTGATAATATTTGGTCAGTTCACTACCCTTCTGCATAAAATTGGAGATATCATGTATATGCGACTATCCAAATTTGACAGTGCTTATCATAAACAAACTATGAACTGTCACAAACCTAACTAAATAACAATAAGGGCTTTTACAGGGGTAAAAAGCATCTCTAAGGGGAGTGTTATAAAGTAATGTGTTTGATGGTCTCATAATGCAGGAGATTGGATAAACAAAAGCAACTTACAAGTATAAGAACACTAGATTTTAAATTAATACAATCACTTAAATGCGCTCAACCAAGTTTAATAATATAAAACCACACTTTTCAAGTTCATGGCCACAGAAATGAACAAAAGCGTATTTCCAAAACAGTATTACTCGTACAGAAAGGAAAAGAGCCTCCAGCCAACAATTCTGGAGATGCAAAATTTTGCAAGTCAATATGGCACTGAAGTTGCCTACAATAAGCTTGATCTGGAATAGATCATGAGATAGTGTAATACATCAGATGCAGAGGCAGATGTAGACTTCCAAACCCAGCCCAATCAAAATTAAAACAATAAATTTAAATACTGAATAAATTATAAGATCCAAATTCACTAAACTCATGAACAATATATCAGGCATATTCAGAAACACCTCTAGAAACCTATAAGATCAAAACCTCAAGGACAGTAGGAACCTCAGTAGACAAGATTTATCAGTAATTTGTTATTGGAAACTAACAGTCATTAAAATCAGTACATTCTACGCAAGACTGCTTCTCTAAAACCTGAGGCATACTCATCTACAAGTACTTCTGTTACATTTCATTTTGTTTCTGTTTCCCTTCAAGTTCATAAATCAAAGAATCATCTTTTTTCAGAATGGCTAGCAAACAAATTGGTGACCAAATATATATCAGCTTTCACAAACATTCAAGTTTTGAGGGGTTCTATAACTGGAAAATTTTCATATTTATTTGACAATAATAATAAACAAAAAAGTAACATTAAAATGCTGACTCCTAGGAACAAAAAGCCTACCTTCCCAACAAAGGTATAACAGACCTATTATGTTCTATAATGATGGAAAACTCAGTATTGCTTTATTATTGTATGTTCTCATCAATGTTCAACAGAGACAAGCCTCTCAAATCATATTTGACCTTTTTTTAAAAAAAAAATTTGCAATCTACTACATATATTCTCTTAAGAAACAATTCATAACTAGTCTTGTACCTCTGCCACTAATTTTACTAACCATACTACATCAAAAACCATGTGAATATGTTCCCAAGGATCCCATGTCACCACAGAAATGCAGGAATACTCCAGGAGCAACTAACTTGATGTTATTGCCATTATCTAAGCCAGATAAAAATAAACACAAGCTGCCATGTTTAGAGCCCAAAGAAGGCAAGCCACTGTAGAAGGTCTGTCTACAGTGATGGTGAAAAATATATGATAAGGGCAGAATATCTTTAATTTGACTACATGAAACATCTGTACAGATTATTTATAAAAGTAGCATCCCAGAGTCAGCCTCCAGGAATGCAGCTAAAGAACTAATGGGTCCCAAAAAGGAAAGAACTACATAGAAAAAAAGGGAATGAACAGCAAAGTTTTGACAAAGTAGTTATAATCATGGAGAATTTGTTGCACGCTCTGGCTAGTGACATTTTACCTTTTCGAAATTAAATATGTATACCAAATGAAACTCAGTGACCAGACCAAGTAAGGCTTAACTACAAATAGAGGTAAACTCGCAATACTTTTGAAAAACCTATTAACTCGTTGTAACCCACCTATTATTAATTCTTGCCAGAGTGCACTTCAAAAAGCCTAATAAAGTCCTCAAAGCAACAACAATCATCCCTTATCCCTCTTCCTTTCCCAAAGAACAGTCATTGCCCAGCAATCACTTCAAATAATCATAATTAATGATGATAGAGATGGTGAAAACACTTATAGTTACCACAATAACTGGATTTCAATCCACACAACCATAACAATCAATCAATAAAGCATTAATAGTCAATGGCCCTTTGCACATGCATCAGCAGCTCATTGAAATAGAAATTAAAACTGTGACTGTCAGAACTCACAAGTCAGCACTATTAAGGAACTGGAGTAACTATTAGATACTTAAGTAGGAAACTTTTCCACAACATAAAGCTTTTCAAGATATGAGATAAAAGAATAATCAGGGACAACAAATTAATGAAATCCAAAATTGGATGCACAGTCATGGTTGTGACATTATAAAACCCAAGATAAGTACATGTCCAAAAGAGTTCCATTTTTTCCTATAAAAATCCCCAGTGGATAACACATACTTAAGGAATTGGAATTTTACATCAGATGTCCATTTGGATCATCCCAAAAGCTTAAACGGAAGGTCCAAAAATAATTTTATTAAAATCTGTGTCACCCCCTCATGAGAAAGTTATCAAGGCATAAAGCATGGACAGCATAAAAAATGAACTCCTCAACTTGGGCATAGAGGCTCTCATATCATGTCAATGATCAGTTCATTCCAAAGCTTTAAGCTATTAGGAAAAGTTACATTAATAATATTATTAATATCACTTAACAAATCAGATATTTGTTCTAGCATGGCTGCAAAAATAATTAAACAAACAAGATGTAAAGTCATCCATTTTTTAAATATAAAATAAATTTACAAGTAATTTAAAGTAAAAGAATCTGAAACTAACGAAAGCCCCCAACTTCACTTTACAAGGCTCCCATATGAAGGTAAAATCCTTGATCTAAAATAAATCATAAAAGAGAGCAACAACATGACAAAACAAGCTCTCTATAAACAATCTGGTTACTCAACCCTCAAACACATTGCATTCCTTTCTCACTCTTACTCTTAGGGGGAGGGGGAGAGGAACACTACAAATCATATATGATGTGTTAGTCATAATGGAAAGAGTTAAATTCACGTTGAAATTCTTTGTAAAGATGATTTCCAACTCCTTCTCCACTTTCCATTAATTTCAAAATGCCACCAGACGGTACATATTGCTGTTCAGTTCATAAATTTTCTTCATTTTATATATCATGACAATTACACAACTACTTCAATTAGGAATTGAACGGATAAGAGAATCCATTCAGCAATTTCTTTTGCAAAATAAATGGTATACGCGATTAATAAGATTAATACTTGGGGCTCTGTCAAAAAGGAATTGAAGATGCACAATCAACCATCAACCCGAATTCTAAAAGAGAATATGCAGAGACAAAACTTGAGATTGTGGAAAATATGATGAAGTACCTCAAGAAATTTGACAATTTCAAGTGAAAGACGCCTCCAAACTTTAACAGAAGACAACAATCGTTTGAGGAAAAGAAGTGAACTACAGTATGGAACCATTTCAGCCTGCTACCTTTATTGCCCCCAATTCATCAATTTTTGAGCTCTTATGCTGCAATAAAATTAGAATATAGAAGATAAAGAGTCAGTAAATGGACAAGGAGAAGATACAAAGGAAATAGACAACAGAAATGTACAAAGATGAAAGAGCTCGGAATAAGCAGATGGTAACTCATCCAAAGACAGCTTCTCACTTCATTACCTTACTTTTTTTATGTTTGTGTACATCGTTAAGATCTTCATCCCCATCATGCTTCCTTTTCTGTAACCATATAGAGATAACATTTATATACGGAACTAAGTTTCAGCAGCATTTGGAAATAGTATGAATTCAATCTTTTTTTTTCTCAAAAGCTGACATCAAAACAAACAGATGCACTTAATTGGATCTCATTTCACAAGCAACTGAGAGTTGACAGCATCAACAGAACTTTATTAAAAGTCATATATAACACAAGTGAAAATTTCATGAGATATTCAATGAATAAGACAATTCACTGAATCAAGTTGCAATATTTAAGCATGAACATTCAATATTTTAGAATACAGATTTTTCTCAATGAGAAAAATGAAGCAGCGGACTAAAATTCCTCAACCTTTTCATGGTGTTTCTTGCTGTGGTCAGCACCGGAATCTTGATGACCACTTTTATCCTTCTTTTTCTCCTTGTCTTTGTCTTTGCTTCTGTCTTTATGACGATGCTTGTGCTTCTTATGCTCCTTGTCCTTCTCCTTGTCCCTGTCCTTATGCTTTTTATGCTTCTTCTCCTTGTCTTTAGACTCGCTTTTTGATTTTCCTGCAATGGTCGGAGCCCCCTTCTCAGCCTATTAATAACATTAGGTGACCATTAGTCTATTTAGTATACAAATAATTGAGCAAGACATAGAAAAAGATAAAATTGCCATTTTGGTCCCCACATTTTAACTTAGTAACATTTTGGTCCTCCACGAATTGAGAGTAATAAAATAGTCCCTTAGAAATTTATCAGTAAACCAAACAAGTTTTTCCTTCATTTTCCTATTAATAAAACAAAAAAAGCTTAGGTGAGCTATTTTCTACTGACGTAGAGGCTAGATGTGCATATAGGATAAGTTTTTTTCTCCCCAATCTCATCAACAAATCACTAAGTGCAAAGCATTTTTGGGGTTTCCTCGATCCAAGTGTTGATGATGGTGGGAAAATATCCCAAATGTGCATCTAGCCTCCACGTTAGCATAAAATAGTTCACTAGAAGATGACGAAGGAAGTTGTTTGGTTTACTATTAAATTCTCAAGCGACTATTTTGTCGCTCCAAGTTCGTGGAAGACCAAATTGTCACTAAGTTAAAACATGGGGGAACCAAAATGGTAGTTTTCTCCATAGAAGAATGATAAAGTTCAAAGCAAAAGGTAACTTACCTGAGGTAAATCAATGGGGCCTGTTTCCCTTAGTTGAAATGCTTCCTTAAGAATATCTAGGTCAAAAGTCTGCATACGAGCAGTTGTATCTCTAGAGGAGGACATATTTTGAATAAGTTGATCCAACTGCATACTATCTCCTTTTCTAATTTCTGTGTCTCCCACCACATTGTGAAGATAGTGTGTGTCTGAAATCGACTCAGGAAGTGGCCTCTTGCAAAAAAACTCATAGTGGGGTAGTAATTTGAAGTGACTTATAAGATCCACAGCTCCTGTCAACTCCCTCGGTCCTAATGGTTGAAATAACATAGTATGTCCTCGGTGAGAACAGTATTAAAAAAACAATATATAGTGTATGTATATGTGTGTGTGTATCACAGTTAGATGAGGCACTTTACATGGGTGAAATTGGAACAATTATTATAGAACAACGAATTGCAATTGAAATAGAGAGGATATAATAGACAAAGGAAGAATCGAATCTGGCCCAAAAACCTGAAACAGATTCTTATGGCATTCATTATTTATAATTTCTAATGTCTTTCCATCCAATATATTCAAAAGTACAAAGAAATAATCATACTTAATATTTCATGACTAAAATTAAAATAAACTCATGTAAATTTTGAACTATGATAAACATGACATAATGTTTTGATGTGTAAATCCACAAATAATCATTACATATCAAACTAAAAGAGTAGAGTGAGATTTCGTCAAACACATAAAATCCACACCCACGCAAATAGATTTGAAATTTTATGCAAAAAGGTGGGAGAATAATGACGTATATTCATATCCATGATATAACACCAAAACAGTGAAAAACTCAACCAAACATTACATAACAATAAAATTTAGCTTGAAGCTTCAACTAGATTAACAAATGCATCGTCTTTGCCATCATCAACAACCCAATAGAGGTGGCTAGTTCAGATGAAGGAAGAATCAGAGCTCAAAATAGAGAACTAGGGAAGGTTTGCAAAGAAGAAAACACCAAATATATACTACAAATATTTCTCAGCTAAGTAAAGGACGGCCTGGAATTTAATTTTCCAGTCCCTAGCTTTCAGCTTTCTAAACATAATAGAAGCACAATCTGAAAAGTTAGTTCAAATGTGCCACATAACAATCTGTCAAAAATTGTAGCATCAATCTGAACTTGAATGAGCCTAACAACTGCAACCACAGTTCCCCTCAAGTCAGAAAGATGATCTAACAAGTTCCCATGACTTTGACAAGTAAAATCATGCAGCTTTATAGTTTAAATCACAATTTTGACAACCTCACTCATAATGTAAAACAGAAAAACAAGGGATAAAAGAAATGATAGATTTCATTTTGTAATTGGCTACAATAACGTACAGATATTAATAAAAAGATTCTAGGAAAATAGTTATCCCCTCTTTTCTAACCATGGTCTTTACTTAAAAATCCATCTGCTTCTCCTTCTACTATTTCCATACCATAACAAACTCATAATTTCCAGCTAAAACATTAGTTGTTCTTTCCATCCATATGTGGTCATAGTGTTGCAAGTTCTATACTTGATTTTTTTTCCTTCTGGGGAAGACTGTAACAGACTTATTTTCAACACAACAATGAAAAGCTACTTTTAATTTCTCCAGATTTCATATAAACATTAAAAAATGTAGCATGTTATTTTGGCATTCAATAAAACTCCAAACATTCAAAAGACTTAATTAATCTAGACCAATTGCTTTAACGCATATTGGTCAAAATTACTTTGGACATGAGATGTTGCCTGCATAGTTGTCATTATCGATGTTCATAATATGAGATAAAAAGACATTAAAAATGACAATGTTACACTTGTATAAGTTTATTTACCTCCAACTAGTTAAAAGACATGATAAGGAGCTCAATGACGGGCCCATATACTATGAGCCTAGATATGAAAAAGTTTATCAAAGGCGTGGGAAGAATAATGAAGTGATTCAACTGCACCTAGAGGACAAGGTGCAACTTCTCAGAGTGGGTAATGATGGGCCTGGACCTTTGGGTCCAACTTCTGGAAGGTGTGACCCAACAGCCTGGTCACGTGTAGATGGCCAAGATGAGAGAGAGAGGGTGAGGCTCAAGTATATTAGCCACGTGGGGAAACCAATTGGGGACAAGCAAAAATTCGGTTAGTGTGGAGAGTCACTAGCCTCTTGAAAGCTACAGGAGGTCTGGGTACCATCTGTTTTCCTTGTTGAGTGGTTTTCTTATTTCTGCTGTATCTCAGTCTCTCTTTTGGAGTCCTTCCAGTAAGAGGACGACTGTTTCTTTGCTTTCATTGAGAAAAAATACTGGGGGCTACATCAATATTGCAAGTCTTTGGCCATCAAATTGAGAACACTTTAAAAAAAAATTAAAAAAAAAAAAATCAAAGAAAAAGAAGAGCTTATCACACTCATTACAACCACAACCTCCACAATATCCTCATAGCCCATTCACAGCCAGATCAACCTCAAATGAAGAAGTATAGTGCAGTATTCTGTTTTACGTTCGATGACCATGGAAACCTGTTTGGAGGACTAAACATAGGTTTGAATGCATGTTTGGTTTTCCATTTGCAAACCATGTTTGCCCTCCAAACAAGGGATTGCATTGAAGCAAAAGATTTTGCTTCTGTTGAGCCAAAATCACATTTGCATACAACCACCCCACACACACCAATCAAGATCTCATACAGACTACATATACATCACACCCAAAAAAAAAAAACCAATTATTTAGATTAAGGAAAATCTTATTCAGATGAAACCAACTAATGCATTGTTTGGTACGAAAGGAGAGAAAGGAGGACACAAGTGAAAAGAAAGGAAATGGAAGGGAAGAGAAGAGACATTTCCCTTCCCTTACATTGTGTTTGGTACACAGGAAAACAATGCAAATGAGATGGAAAAGTAAAGGAAAGATACATACGCAAGTTTGGTAAACATGAAACCCTTTCCCAAAGGAAGCATAATTCCCACAACCCAATGGAATGGGATTGGAAGCCATAGAATGGCTTTTTTTACCATTTTGCCCTTAAGTGCTTGCTTGCTTTTTCCATGGAAGCTTTTCTTTTTCAAAAGTTTTAACTGTTTAATTAAAAAATTATTCAAAATTAAAAATTAAATATTTAACTATGACATTAAGAGTAGTTTAAAAATGTTTTTACAAATTACCAAAAAAAAAATGTTTTAAGGTTTTTTGCACTGCAAGCATTAGGGTCATTTGTACAGCTTTTCTTTCCATCTTTTGCATTATTTCCATCCAACCAAACACAGGATTATAATTACATTCCCATTCCTTTCAACTCAGCAAACATAATTAAGGGCCACTGAATTCCATTCTCATTCCCATTCCCATATACCAAACATAACCTCATTTAGTTTCATGAAGAAAAGGAATTACATGTAACAAGATGTGAAATTACTTTATTATCCTCCATTGATTAAATATAATTACCATAAACATAGTATATAATATATCATGTGTATTCCTTAATATTACTATAAGTATTTGATTTACCTTTTTTTTTATCATTTATTTACAATTAAAGTATTAAATATACATAATTAAATTAATTTGTTTATATTTCAAAACGATGTGTTCCTGCACAGCATTGGACCCACACTGTTGCTAAATAACATAACATTGCCAATACAAAAAGTAACCAAAACTTGGGACCCACACTCCACTACAATCACTAACTACTTTCTCTGGCCTCCTCTGTCCCTTGGTTGAAGCAAAACAGTGGGGGCCCCCAAAAAGCAATCCATCCTAATCCTTTCTTTTCACTCCTATTTAAGCATGCCAAACAGGAGAAAATAGAATCCTTCCCTATTGCCCTCCCTTTCCTCCCTATTCCCCTCTACCAAACAATGCATAACACAATATATAAAACCACTCCAGTCCGGTCTTAGCATCATACAGATAGGTCCAGATTAAAAATCAAAACAAGATGAGTGAAAGATCATATCTACCAAGCAAAGCACAAATATGACAAATGATTACCTCCACCAAACTTCTTGCCTTCTGGATCCATGTGTCAGTCTCTCATGAAATGATGTACCATTATAAACTGCAAATTATTACAGAACAAGGTTCCCCATGCATCAATGTTCGGGATGGTTCAATTGCAAAACTTTACAATGAATTCATGTTATGCACAATGAAAACAGTAGTAAAACTGTTGCTTTGAAAGTAACTCTAGCCATGAAAACTGCTTGAGCCTTTCATCTGATATTAACGGTCAATTCTGCATGTGAAGTAAGGACAGTGATAATTCTTCTTACAAAACAAAGCCTGCAATTTCTCAAATAAATCAATTTCATAACTAAAGTTGTGTAATGTTTACAGAAATTTCAGAGAGTCTTGAGAGTTATTCTCCCTAATTTGAGAAAAGTTCTTCTAGGTTTTCTGCTCAATTAGAAGTCCCAGTCCTTTTAGCAAAAGGAAGCATAAGCATAAAATAAAAGTACGCTTGAAGAAATCATAACGGTCAGATTGTAGATCACTCAGTTAGAGACTCACTCTTCTCTTCCATATCATGTCCAAACTCCAAGGTTATTTATCATAACCACAAATGGCCTACTAAACTCTCCATATAACATATATCACACTTTCAAGATCCAAAACAATTACCCTCCTAGTACATCCCTTTTAGCTAAGAAAAAGAATCAACATCATGCATCAACAACAGTGGCAGATGCTTGCATAGTAAAACTAACGTTTGATAAAAACAATCATTTTTTTTCATAAATAACAAAACCTGTGAAAGCTTAATCAGATTGAAAACTTCCGTAACTTCCAATATTTCCCCCATATTTCTTTATAAAAGTTAGATTCCCTAAATTTCCTCTCATTGGCCTCTGTATATAATTTCAGGAGGCAGTTTTATACACCTTGATCTTATCCCTGGTATCTTAGATGTCAAGCAACATCCTATAGGCTTCTTTTGGTATACCAATATCCAAGATGACATGCGTTATCCAAAGTACTAGGGTGTCGTACGATGACCCCATTCAAGAACCAAAATTTCCATAATGGTTGACATTTCCCAAACTTTTTTGCAATACAGAGATAAGAGAACGCCATAATTTGGAAAGAAAACTCAAAATGCATGAGGTCCAATAGCAGCCTGACAGTAAGTTGGGAGCTCAGGGAGAGTAACATAGAATAGATCCTCCAACTCAAATTGAATTTCAGTGACAAAACTGGAGATATGTATATCCTGTGTAATAATTAATCAAATCATAAATTCAGATCATAGTTTAAAAATTGCCTATGTACTCTACTCTTACTCTTACTCTCAGACTAAGCACAATAAAACGGATGATTAATTCTTATTTCTGTCCCTTGTGATTGTCCCAATGAGCAAGCCAAAAGAAAGTCGTGAACCCATTTCCAGCAATGACAATAGAAGGCTATGTTTGGAAGTTTTATGACAGAATAGAATGGAACAAAAAGGGAAAGAAGGGAACAAAATAAATTCACCTTTCCTCTATTTGGAAGTTTAATATGAAAATTGCCTTCTCATTGTATTGGAAGTTATACTAAAAAGGAATGGAAGGGAAAGTATTAAAGATACTAAATTACAATATATTAAAATGACGGAATTCATATTACTAGTGGATTTCCTTAAGATGATGCATGAATTTAACCGAGTTCCAAGTCCTAACAATATGCTTTTATGTTTATTTTTTCTAGGTATTTTTCAGTCATCACTTTTCTGATAAGGAATATATCAATATATAAATGCAATCCCAACAAAAGAGGCAAACCAGAGTTCCAAAATCAAGAAAGAGATGAGAGTTTCATATGAAGATTTATAAATGGAAATGATAATTCTATATACATAATCAGGCTTGTGGGAAAAAAACCTAATCGAAGAACACAGTGTTCATTGCAATAAATTTGGAGCAAATATTTGAATTTGGGATAAAGTTATGAAGAAGAAGAAAGAGAATAAATTAGGTGATAAATTTTAGAGGACAAAAATGTCCATTCGTACTTCAAAATTAGTGTTTTATCCCTCAATTAGAGAGGGAACAAAAACTAGCATCATCAGAGGGAACGGATGGAAAGCCTTCCGCTCGTTTTTCATTCCCTCTAAAAGTTCCCTTTCCATCCTTTTCCATTCCATCAATTTACATCCATCCAAACACATTGTACGGGCTCAAACTCCACGAAATCGATTTCCTTGACTGAGACCAAACGGTGAACCTAACCAAAACTGGGCTTCACTCCCAAACAACTAGTAAATAACATTGAGACAAAATATCGTAAATTGATTTCATCCAAATCAACATATAGTTGGGCAGTGATAAAGAACAAGAATCAACAAGAACCCAGGTGGAAAAACATTGGAAAACAGGGAGCGAAACAGACAAACCTTAATAGGAGAAATTTGAAGAAGATGAGAACGGAAGTGACGCCACGAAGAACAGAACGCAGAACAGCGGCACCGGCCCGGCAAAGAATTGAGGCGCGCAGCGGCTGGCGGTGGCTAGGGTCCGAAGTCGGAGAAGAGAATATACTGATCAAGAAAAGGGGGCTTATCGAAGGAATTGGGGCTTGTCAAAGAAATTGGGCTTCAGCCTTTGTTATCAATTTTTTTTTTAATTGATATCATTGAATTTTTTATTTTAGAAAAATTCACCTTTTGGTCCCCAGACTTTACACCTATTTTCAAATCAGTCCCTATAGTTTATTTTTCTGCAAATTACTTCCTACATTTTTCTACATTTGCAAGTTACCCCCTATTATCTAATTATTTTCGACAGCGTCAACCATATGATGACATGGCAATGTGGGAAGCCTATGTGGCAAGTGGGTACCACGCAAGTAATTCGATCTTAAAACAGAATACCAAGCTTCATCTATTGTAATACAACAGGGCAGGAATTCCAAGAATACGAAACGTACCATCACAAAAACAAAAAGAATAATGCGAAAGAGACGATAGAGATGCATGAAGTTGATGATACTGTGGAAGGTCGCAAGCGTGAAGTTGCCATCACCATTTTCGGAAATCGTTGTCGTTTTGTCAGTTTTGCCAGCAGCGAAAGCCAAGATCGAGAAATGGGCGGTTTTCATTATAAACTTGAAATGTTGGGTTAGTTTCATCTCCATCTTCTTCTTCCCTACCCCCTGAACATCAAACCCACTCAAAAACAAAAACATTGGATAAATTTGGAACGAGTCCCAACTCGCCCACGCCCGTTATCAAATTCCTGAGTTCTTTCCCAATCCCCTTTCCTTCAAAATCCAGAAAATCCATAGAAAACAGAAAATTCGTAAGCATATTTGCCACACTCACATACACAATCCCTCCAACATCCACAACTTCACCCCCCCCCCCCCTTCGTACCCAGAGACTCAATCATTTCCATCAATTTTTTCTCCATCCAAGCCACCTGAGCCTCCATTGCTCTGCTCGAAAACAACTGGCTTTTGCAAATTGTTTGAAGGTACCTCCATTGCTCACTGCACTCAACGAAGAAACCGAGGGTGAAAGGGCTGAAAAACTGGGTTCAGCTCAGTGACGTACCCAGAGGACAGAAACTAAACGTGGTTTTGATGATTTTTAGCGGCAGCTTGGGATAAGGCAATAATGGTGGTTTGGTCGCCAAGTTTCAGAGAGATGAGGGCCGTAGGACTTGGATAAGTCTGCGAAAATGGCATAGAGGGGTTGGGTTCCATTGCCCATTTGGAAGATGTTTCCGATCAAAGGCCATGGAAATGGACCTGGTGGAAGAGAGGGTTTCTTGGAAAAAGTGTGCTTGAAGATGAATAAGAGAGGTACCATAAGAAAGACAAGGAAGAAGAGGTAGTTATCTTCAGTGGTTATTATTGCCTTTGGGTTCATGGTTTGGTTTTGGTGCAGTAGCGAGTAGTGCATGATGAAGCTCCTATGGTAGTAGTTTTAATGACATAGAGAGACACAAGGAAAAAAAGGTTAGAGGGAGAGGGAGAAAATAGTCACTCAACTGTTATACTGGAACGCATCTCACGCAAGCATAGATTAACTTTCCTAAATACCCATTTCTTTAATAAGGACCTACTTGCATGGCTCCCACATGCCACATAGACCTCTCATATTCCTGTATCATCATAAATTGGATGGTATTAACCCAAAATTGGATCGCAATGAGTAACTTGCAAATATAGAAAAGTGGAGGGAGTGATTTGCAAAAAAATAAATTATAGGTACTGATTTTAAAATGGGTGTAAAGAATGGGGATCAAATGATTAATTTTCTCTTATTTTTAATTATTAATTTTTCCATTTTGACCCTTGTTTGTTAGTTTATTTTCAAGTTAGTATCTTATTAATTTTTATTTTCAATTTAATCTCTTGTTAATCTAAATGTTAGCCCACTTAATCGAAATTTAGTTAAAATTGAAAGATGAGATGTTCATACTTTCTTAATGAGGGACCAAAAATAGTAACATTATAATGAGTAAGAAACAAAATTAAAAATTAAATTATAAAGTAAGGGACCAAAATAATGTATTTATTCAAATAATAAGTTAAAATAAAATTTTGGGCCCCTAATTTTATTTACAATTTCAGAACAATATCTTTTATTTAAAGTGTTTAATATTACCTATAAATTTTCAAATCATCTCAAATTAATTTCTTTGTTTAAAAGAGTATGAGTGAGAATAGAGACAGGTTTTGATTACAGAATGAAAATGAATTTTAATAAATTAAATAGTAGGTTCATATGCTGTGTTTGATATGATATTGAACAAAAGAAAGGATGAGAATGATTAATTAAATTATTGAAATATTTTTATTAGAAAAATAAAATTTTAATTATTTATCTTTAAATTTTATAAAAAAATATTTTTTTTATCATTTTATCTTTTTTAAAAAAAAGTCTAAATTTTCTGTTATGACTATATAATAAAAATCGTTAAATTAAGTGAAACTCGTAATATTATTTTGTGTTATTCAAAATTCTTGGGTAACCTATATTGGTCTCTTTCCCCTATCTTGCTTTCTCCCTCTAAAATTAGCACACACAATCTCTCAAAACACCCAGATTTCATTTCGCTACGCTCCATAAACTGTCATTCTAGTCATATTCCCTTAGAGTTGTCGCAAGCTAATAGATTCTTGTTCTGATTTTGCTTTCATAGTATTACTTAGCATTAAAGTTTAATTTCCAAATTAGACCTCACCGGAGTCTCTCTCTCTCTCGAACGGCAGTCTCCCTTATCCCTTTTTTTCTCTTTCACCAATAATGTTTTGAATCTTCTCTCTCACACACACATAATTTGGCGTTGCAATTGAGCCCAGAATTAATGGTAATGTGATCGACCATGAAATCAATGATGCTAACGCAGCACGGAGTCGACGACGTTGACAGAACACAGAGTCAAAACATTAACAAAGCATGGAGTCAACAACGTTAACAAAGTAGAGGAACGACTGGGCATGGTGTTCTGGGAAGGAAGATGTCAAGAGAATAAATCAGAAAAGAAGGACGAGGGTAAGAATATGAAAAAAAAAAAAAAAATGTCTCCTACCCATTCCTTAAACTACCATTAATTCCTTCAAGATGCGTACAGTTTGTGTTGGATAAAATATATATAGAAAAATAGAGAAGATGATATCTCTGCCTAGGAAACTTGAGTTACCACACTTTGTGATACAAGGTATATTATAAATCACCCTAAGAATTTATCCCAAGTGTTCCCAAAATTGCGATACAACAACTTTTGTAATCTTTTTAAAAAAACTTTCAAGAAGTTTCAAAGAAATAAAATGAATGTCCTATCACATTAAGGCATACTTTAAATATAATTAAGTATAAACTAGTATAATTTATAATATGACTTTGCACATGTACAATTTGTATGAAAATTCATATAATTTAAAGAGTTGTGTTTAGACGTAGAGCAATATCTTACCAAATTTAAATTTTAAAACATATCATAAAATTAAAAATTCAAATTTATTTAAACCATTAGATGTTTTTTAATTTAATACATACATAGTTTAATTTTTCAAACAAATTATTTCTAATGATTTCCTATTTAGTTTGAAAAATTAAGTCTTTTCTCTAATCCATAAGATTATACATAAAAATGTCCTTTGACTTGAACTTACACTTAGTGAAATATTTCAAATTTTTAACAAATTGATAGTTGGTTGAAGTATTGAACCACATTGTTTACATTAAAATCAAAAATACCGCACACATAGTCTTATCTATAATTTCAAAATGTTCACAAAATTTTGTAGCACTTATATAGCTATGTGCTTCACCCTAGGCCTTTTCATGAACATAGTTGTAAATCAATTGCAAATTTTGGTCAGGAGCGCAACACTCCTTATGTTTCAACATAAGTAAAATTCCCTTACGCCTTAATTATTTTAGGTTTTCTTGAATCTATTAAGAATTTCACTTGCCTTGGACACTTAAATTATTATAATGCGCACTACATTTGGAATTATTTTCTAGTTCACCTAGTCACTTATCAATAATTTGTTCTTACCCATTGAACATTTAAACTAAATTTAGTCAAATTAAAAGTTGGATTTCCATTACTAGTGACTATTTGATAGGTTTTAATCACATTCCATTGAACATCCCTCAAAATTTCTTTTGTGAGTCATTTTGGTATCACATCTACCAAGTAATTACTTAGCCTTAAATGTTGAATTTTGATTACATTATCACACACTAATAATCTATATTTCAAGCTATTATATCTAAATACTTGTTAAAATCCATAATATATTAGACATGTACTATCTCACAAACACACTACAAAGAAATAATTGGCTTTGATTGTGGCTACAACTCTATTCAAATTTAGCAATTATTTTTTTCTTTCTCCATTATTTTACATATGCACTAGTTATCCAACTAATTAAAAGCAAAACCAACTAGTACTATAAAAGAGTTTCTTGAATTTCAGTCATAGTTCATATTATTCTCGATATATCCTAAAATAATCATTAACTCTTAATAACCAGTATTTGAATTAGTCTTGTAGTTTGTGAATTTTAAAATTACTTTTAGTACAGTTTGAATTGTACACACTAAAAAAGTCTAATAAATCAATAAAAGTAATCAAACAATTAATTATTCATTGTTTGATCTATTTGTATGAAAAATCATAAAGAGTCTTTATCTCAAAACCAGTGGTTAAAACTTAGCACATTGTTTCAATAAAAAGAGAGGTTCTCGAGTAGTAGAAACCACAAGCAAACCAAAAGTAGAAGGAAATGAGAGGGCCCAAGCCCAAGACCTCCAATCCAAATCAAGACCTATTAGCTAGTCTATCTTTGGAAGAATCTACATTTGAATAATACCATGGAAACATCTACTATGTCTTCTACTTTGAATTCAAGATATTATTTAACTTTCAAACTTTTTGATTAATTAATAGATACTTCTCTATTTATTCACACAAATCTTTTTTTCTAAAATAGTCATTCATAATATTTAGACAAAGAAATTAATAAATAATTTACACCTTATCTAACATTATTTCATATGCTTAGTTAACCATAAGACAAATTTGACAAAATAATTTCTTCTAGTGTACTATTTAAAATTGTTGTTCACTGAATATGATTTTGTTGATAACAAGATTACAATTTGTAAAATATACAAATAAAATACTTAAATAAAATCATAAAATCATAAGCATATAATCCAAATGTTATTTTGTCAGTTCACTAATAACAATTCTAATTAAAATTAACATTTAACAATAGAACCATCATCCATTCTAATTAAAAGAGAGAAAAATACATTTTTGTTCTCTTATCTTTTGTTATTAGATCAATTTAATCATTGAAAGATGAAAAGTACTAAATTGATCCCTCAAACATTGTGTCGTAATTAGATTTGGGCCTTCCATCATGAGGACATTAAAATTAATCTGGGTTAAATCATTTTCTATTGATGCAACATGTTATCTACTAAAGTAGATTCATAGTTTGCCTCATCATTGATCAATTTAGTTATTCATCTTATGCCACTAGATCAAGTTAATCTTTTATCTTTTGCAAATAAATCAATTTCATTGAAGTCTGTGTTAAGTTTGCAATGAAGTTTACTTAAGGCACTAAGTTTAGATATCAAGGGTTGCAATGATAATATGTGGAAATGATTTAAGGTATGAACTATTATATTGTTTCAATTAATTTCACATGAAATAATATTGTAAAAGATCATTTGCTTACCCATTTTAGGATTGTCTTAGAGCTCTAAATAGAGCCTATATTAGTATTAATACTTTTAAGGTTGACAAATTAAGGCCCCATTTGGTTGGTTGATTTAAAGGAAGGAAAAAGAAATGGAAATGAGCCTAAAATTCCCATATTTGGTTGCAAGTTGGTTTAGGCATTCTACTTTCTTGGGAATCTTGACTCCCATATTTGAGGTAATTTCCAATCCCTCAAATATCTAATAGAATCCCAATCATTTCTAAGACTGTGTGATCAAATGACCATTTTGCCCTCCCACTCTCTCCTTCCTCTCATCTCGTTCTCTCTTCTATCCAAAATTCTTTCTTCCATTCTTGACTGAGGTGAGATGAATGTCACAAAACATGAGGACTACCAAAAAAGGAAGAGATAAGAGAAAACATATTATTCAAGAAAATAAAGCTAAAAATCTTTTTATGAAGGAGATTTAATCAAAAATTTTTTAATTCTTATAATAATAATAATAATAATAATAATAATATTTTTATAAGGATATTATGATAATTTATTTGTAATTCCTTTCCATATCTACTTTTTTTTTTCAATATTATACCAAACACAATAGATGAGTCTAGGATTCTATATCATTAAAAGCCATGTTCAGTCTTCAAGCTATTCCATTTCCATTGCTACTAATTCCATGACCCAAATGTATCCTAAGATATAAAAGTCAAAGGTAAATTTGCCACAAATGTGTTGGGAGCGTATTGCAAGACAAAATTTATATATATGTTGTTGAGTGAGAGAGTTCATAAGGCTAATAAATGACATTGTATGTATGCAAAACTTATCCCTAGCTTTCATAATTTGGTGGTACTCGAATTTATTAATTCAGTTATTTGCTTGAAAATAGCTAATAAAGTTTCATTGTCATGAGTTATTTTAGCCCTATGAGGACTTCTATTTTCCCAAAGGTTGATGGAGTACAATATTTTATATAGTACATCATCAACATAGGATGACATAAGTCTTATATGATACAATAATTTATATAATGTCATATCAAACATTGCAAGCACTGAAATTTTATCAAACTTTGTTTTATACGGCCTATCAAATGGGCTCGAGTGACATTTATGTGACGGATTCATGGGACAAACAAGGAAATGAACAAAAAATTTTAAATCCAAAATGGTGATAGATAAAGATAATTTTTTTCAGTTTTCAAAATTAAAGGTGTTTGCAAATAATTCAAAGATGAAGAAAGTATGCCCTATAACTTTTCCCAATAATAAGCCCAACGAACGAAAGAATAAGTTGAGATCACTTATCCCCTAGAGCAAAATGAGTGTGTAGATAGCCCTTTGCAAGCTAACTATTATTTCTTCCTGGAAGGACAACTTGAGAAACTTCACTTGCCACCTAAGGCTCTCATCTAATTAATACAAGAACAGATAAAGGGTTTCACCAAATTAAAGAGAAAAAGACAGTCGTTTATGAATTTAGTATGACAAAATAGTTTCTAAAAAATTCTTAAATAAGCAAAAGTAATTCCTCCATCAATTCTTAAAGGAGAAAATTTTATTTATTGATCAATTCTTGAGAGACCAATCAGTTTGTCACTGAAGCAAAACATGGGGAACCAAATTTTGATTTTTCTCAACAAATAAAAACCATAGGAGAATATTTCATACATCATATTGACAACATGCACCCAAGATGCAGCAAGAAGGCAATCATGTAAAACTTCACTATATGGACGATTGTATAGGCTAAGGCTGGAGCTGGACCGTTTACACATGATCAAAGGATTACTTAATAATACATCATTTATGAGATCACTCAATGCTCTGTTTTAACCCTTACATCTCCGTTAGGTAATACACTTTGTGCCTGTCCAAGACGTTTCAACTCCTGCACAATAGCAACAAGCTTCATATTGATGTTAACATATAACTGTAAACATATTACTATTTTGATCCTCGTAATTTTATTATTAAGTATAGGTAAGTAGGAAGTTTTTAAATTACGGAAACTTTATTGCCTGAATTGATCATGTAACATTTTTGCATATGCTCTTTTTTTTTTTTTTTTTTTAAGTAAAAAATAGGCCTAAATACATTTTTAGTTCCTCTATTTTCACACAAAAGTTTCAATTTGACTCATCAAGTTCAAAAGCAATCAATGTTGCCTTCCTATTTTTCAAAACGATCTAAATTTATGTTATAATTTCATCCAACATTTTAGAACGAAACTGTCGACTGACATCAAATGTAAGTGAGCTAACAGTGTCAGGTAAATGGATAACGTCTAAGTCAACAAATCATTTGAATGAATAATGTGACAGAAGGGCAAGCATGTTAGATCTACAATTCAATTATGGGACTACACTAGGATATGTATGGAGAGAATAAAATTAGGTTGATAACACTAAGGACTATTTTGGAACAAATGATAACATAGGGATGGGACTGAATTCTAAAGCTTATTTCAAGGAGCAAAATAATAAATTCAAGGTATCATGACAAAGGCAACTTAAGCCCCGTGAGGTATGGGGATGTAAGGCACTAAAATTCAAAAGGAAAATTATTGCAAGAAAATTATTAGCATATATTAAGCACGATATTCATATGAAACTGTAAATGCTCCAAAAACTGAGGATTGAAAATCAAAAAATTAAAGTTTGGAACAAGAAAAATGAGACAGCCCTAAACTCATTACAGAAACATTGACAAAATTGTGCACCAGAGTTCAGCAGTTTGGAATCAACAATTTCCTAATTGTTATCCATCATCCCTCGCTATACTTAGTACCCTAGTGGTCCATAGCTGAAGCACTTTAGTTTGTTTAAAAACTCCCAAGCTCAATGCAGCTGATTTGTGATAATCAAGCTACCCTACATATAGCCTCCAATGTTGTTCTCCATAGAAGGACCAAGCATATTGAGATAAATTGTCATTTCATTGGAAGGAAAATCAACAACTCAAATCATATTGCACATATCTTCACCAAATCTCAGAGAGGTCTTTCATATTAAATATATTTGCAATAAGCATAATAGAAACGATCAGTTGTTTCAGTTCCCACCATAAAGTCAAACTATCTGTCTTGAAAACTACCAATGTTATTATTGAATTTGATTAGAATCTTTTCAATATTGAGATTTGTTCCTCAGTTCCCGTTCCTGGTTCTACATCACTAAGAGATTACTGAACTATCAAATCCTAACTATTTACTATTCTAATAAAGGATGCACTAAGTTTTTATTTAAATTTGTTTCTTTTACTAATGAATATCATATTCAAAGAAGAGTGACGCACACAACCAGAGAAAAACAGGAAGCTCAATTATGTATTTAAGCAGACCTATGAACTATCAAAAGCTGATCTCTGAGACGCAATATTTTGGGCCAAAATTAAGTAACAGATCACAAAAGTAGATGAATCTACACCATTACAGAATCCTTCACAATCTCTGCCATTTGCCAGTTGATCTCAGTTAAGTCAGAAGGATTGTGTCATAGAGTTGAAATGTTGTAGGTTTATTGTTGATTTCAAATTTCTTGTGAAACATATTTAGTTTACAACCTTGAGTTCCATAACATGTAAGAGTCCTGCCTCCCTCCCCACGCCCCCAAAAAGGAAAACCAACCAACAAAAAAAACAGTCACATTAATTTGATTGATCATCATAGAAATGAAATTACATTTCAGACAATTTTTATAATCCCAACTATAGGGTTAATCTAAAATTGAAATAATATTTTTTAAACCTACAGAGCAGACAAATTGTTTAATCCTATATAAAAAAAGAAAGTAATGCAGTAATATATCTAGATTAATGATCATTTTCAATTAATTGGTTCAAAATAAACATGCAAATGTCAATATAAATGTCCATCAGCACTTGGTACATGACTATTATTGTACTTCATTGCAAGAGGAGGTCTTATTCCTATTCACGTACAACAAGACTAGAGGAAGGAGAGATGAGATACATCACATAAATGATCAACTATCCAACCACTTAAGACCTTTCTTCTTTATCTATCTTACAACAAAGTTCCAAACTACAAAATTCAATTAAAATCTAATCATGTCCATCACATACATTTTTCCAATGAAAATTCACCAAACTAAATCCAATGGTGAGATATACCTCAGAGCCCCACCCCCCCCCCCCTTTTTTTTTTATCTTAATTAATTGTAATGATAGCCAACTGAAAGTTCTATTCCACAATTAAAAAGGAAGGAGGAAAGAAAATTTACTTACAGCAGAAGTAGTTGCACGACTCTCCCTATAACCTTCAACCTCATCGGGGAAGTTCTGCTCCAATTCTTCCAAAAGATGCTTGCGTAAACTCTGCCCCCAAACAGAAATGCTAAGTTAGACAAAAGAAACTTACATATGAAGAAATGAAATGTAAAACAAAAACATTTATATCTCATAGACATTAAGAATTGGATTCAACCTTCAACGAATCAGTTTTTCCTTTGGTGATCTGATTTTTCCCAATGCAGTTCATTATTACATCCCTTGTAAATTCATCTGGATTCTTCCCATCATCGATTAAACTAAATCAAGCAGTAAAGAAATAATCAAGTACAAACAACAAAAAGCTTATATGAGGATGTAAACAAACAAAGAAGAACATTCAAAGGCAAAGGACTCACTTCACAACCTCCATAGGAACCTGAATGTTGCACTTATCAGCCAATTTGACCATATTGTCAAGCTCCACAACAAGACCATTTCTTGAAATTAGAGTTAAACATGATCAATATAACCTCTTTCAACCATAGAAAGAAAATGAAATGTGAAAAAATTGCAACAGAAGAAAAGGATAAGAGAGATGTACATGCGTTGGAGGAGAGGCATCTGAAAGGCAGGATTATAGGTAGAGACAGTAAGGTAAAGCTGATGGATGAGGCCCAAGGTTTTCTGAATGGAGTTGATAACCTGGTTTAGCTTCTGCATAGAATCATCAGCTGCTGATGCAGGAGATGATGAGTCATTTGTTTGAGAAACCAACATCCCATTGCCACCAGTCCCACCATTTCCTCCTGTAGTTGTATTCTGTGACGAATCCATTTGCGTATTTTTATAAGTCTCTGAAAAAGTGTTGAAAGTTAAAAGACCAAAAATAAAAAATATACAACTATAAAAGTAAACTATGTTGAAATTCTTAATTATTACATAGAAATAAGGAACAGGAAGGCTTGCACACTTCCACACAAGCAGTACCTGGCCCTCTACTTCCTTATTTTATACTTAAATGGATAAATCTGAATACAACAGATAACCCTTTAAGAGAAAGACAACTCTTAAAATTAATGGTAAATGATAATCAAAACTATTAGATCACGATAAGCTCCCAGCCTCTAGATAAGGGATGAGAGTTAACGTTCAAACATCACATTAATCCTTTACCACTCTTAAGTTGTGACGCTTATCTGATAGTAGTTTAAATGCCTTCAACACTCCTCCTTGAGTGAAACTTATAAAGTTAGTATTAGCCTCAAAGGTTTAAATCTCTGTTTTCAAGTGATTTGATACTTTGCAATGCACAAAGATCATACGACCCCCTTTACAACTGAAAAACTTGAAAACTTCCACAATAATCTCACACCAAGTAAATAGATAAATCTTAGCAAGATGATCTTTGTATTAACGCAAGACCAACTTAAAGCAGCATATTCATTCATATTCCTAGGAAACATTAACCAAATCATGTCAACTGAATAGTTCTACATCTGTGGGAATAATCTGGGATACGTTGAAATTCTCAACTTCTTCAACCACTAGCATACACTCCTTCTTCACCTCTCCATATTATCATATTATATAAATTTAATATAATAGGTCAGAAAAGAGAGGAACCAGAGAGAAACATGATACTCTGAATCTAAGCTTCAAAGATATATTACATTGGAACATATGAATTAAGGAAGATATAACAATATAGTGTTGTGATTTTGGACTGCCTATCCAATAGTACCATGCAGAAAAATGATCTTAAGATGAGAAACACAGGAGACCAACTAAAAAGGTAGAACTGTAGAAGTACTATGTCTATGCATTTGGACAAGGGCACATTATTGACTTTTAACAAAGTATAAGAAAGAAAAATGATTCATAAGTAACCAAAAGACAGTCGGCAAGAAAGAGATTGAACTCCATGGAATCAATTTAAGGATTGGATGACCAATCGTATCTTAATTCCAGCAGAATGAATGCAAAATCATTTGGAGGAGATAACCTTCTATGTATCATGCAGCATGTATAGACAATTTCAGATTAAAACAAAATACATATACATAGGACATGTCTCATAAACTAGATACTAATTTGAAAAATGCAAGCTGCCGATTACCACAGGCAAAAGGTGCCCTTGCCCCATACGAGGTGCTAAGACAGTACTCACACAAATGAAGTAAGGCAACAAATTGGAAAGTACACAAATTAAAACTAAAATATAAAGAGAGAAGAGCTATATTTTGTTATCATAGTATGCAATATTCAATAAATCAACTGCTCAAGCATAAAATTCAAAACAAAAAAAATTGCAAATATTTAAAATAAGGTATGATTGTAAGCCATAAAGATTTTCTTTCACAACCAAAAGAGATATAGCATCCCTAAAACTCATTAACAACCATTACATTGCAAAGTATATAATGCAGTTTATTCTGTTAATTAACTAATCTTATCATTTTTAGGCTCTCAATTTTAGCCTGTTCAATCTTTCACCTGCTAGAAACTGTACATTAGAAAATTTATCAGATTAAATTTAGAATAAGCAAATCAACTCGTACTACCGATTCATTGCCCAGACCTCCCTCCGCCAGCAACTTCCCCCTGCCCTCACTCTTTGTTTCCCCTTCTTTTTGACCCAACATGATGAAGGACTTTAAAGATATCATATCGACCATGCCTCAGTTCCTTAGGCCTGCCTTATGGCACCTTGAATTTCATTGATTAAAAAAAGTACTGAAAACCAGATGACAGAAAACTCAACTATAGAATTCTCAATGATCTTCCTTTAAAGTTGAGGTCCATATTATTGAGCAAGGAAAACCATATTTCCCAATAGCTACTGATGGGTTATAACACATAATCCCAATGAACCATATGAACCAAAACCAATAGTCTCTTGCCACGGAACGGAAGTAAAATGAAAGAACCAGTACTGATAAGACAAAGCTAGAAAAGAGAACAAATTTGCTTAAACAAATGTTCTAACGATATATGCTAGTTTGAATAAATTTTATGTACTTTCTATAATTCATTAGAGCAATTGAGTAGCAGAACTTGACCTTTCTACAGAGAATGACTTGATTTTATGAACTTTTACACATGTCCAAGTAATTTACTAGGCATGAATTCCTAGAGCAACAGTTTGTTAGGAAAAGGAATCTCGGCAATTAAGCTTCAAGGATCAACAGCATGAAATGCTCCAGGTCACCACTGTACATAACTCAACATAAAACACAGATACTAATTGCAGAATACATAAACAATTTGGTGCATTTCCATAATCAGTATCACAACTCCCTACATTCAATTTTTACTTTTCCCGTTGAATGATAGAAAATCTACTAAATTTGATAAATAATACATTCTATTACAAGAACTGAAAAGATAGAAAACAAAACAACAGCACCAAATGAACAAGGAAACAAATTTTAGCAAGGACTTGCTTTAGTGCCTAGTGTGTAAGCCAATACCCAACACGCAAACAACTATATTACACACATTCAAGGAAGAAAACATCGTATGCATTGCACGAAATGGTCGACACTTCTGGACTTCAAGATTAACCAAAGGAAAATATGGAGAAATAGCAATATTCTATGGTCGAAGAACCGCAATAATCGGGTCTTCTATATGTGGACGTGAATGGTGAGTGTGCAGAGCTTAAGGCAAGCTGCAACTCTTCGAAACCTAACAGAAGAAACTGAAGATATGTTGAAGAAACCGAATTCCAACCTCTAGCACAGGAAACGAAGAGGAGAAGCTCACGCTCTGAAATCTGCGTGGGTGAGGAAAAGAAGAAGAATCAACGGGTCGTTCTTCAACTCAGCATCTTCTTAGATGTGTATTTTCCATCCGCGACTCAGATCACAGATACGAAGACGCTAGGTTATAGTCGTGTATGGGGTCTAGAGCTGTGAGAGCTGTTTTTTTCTAAAAGGGCTGATTTTTTTATTCTTCCACAAATCTTTTATCAGGAGAAATTACAATATTAAATTTAATTAAATCACAAATTAAAATATCGAGTTCACTTAATTTTACAATATATTATTAATTTCTATTTTATATAATACAATGTTGATGAAAGATAATAATTTCATTATTGAAGAAGAACATTAGAACAAAAAGGACTTTTTAACGCGGTAAAAGAACAATTTGTTCGCCGTAAAAAAAACTATTTTAACGGGGAATAAGAATATTATATAGGAATGTTTGACCCTTTGTAATAGAAAAGCAAGAATTCATTTATTTTTATCATGTGAACATACAAGGAAACATTATTGCAGATTAATTTTATTATAGATTTTTTTTGGAATGACGACTATGTGTTCTCAAAAATATCATATTCTTTAATTATAATGTAATAAATGATTAGTTATTATCAAATACAATACAGTACTTTGTTGATTTTAATAGATTTATTATTATAATTTAAATAATTAATCATTGTATATAAATTTTTTTAATAAAATATAATTTGACATTTAATTATTAATTTTTTTAGAAAATATAGGATCGTCATATTTTTGCAGTTGCATGTTAAAATATTGTATAATATTTTAAATTTAAATATGTTAAAATATTATATTGAGTTCATCTATAAAAAATACTCATTAAATAAAGGTAAAATAATAATTATAAGAATTACTATTAAACCTTAACCCTAACTAATTTTTTATAAATAGAGTTAGACTATTATACGATCAATAATTTAGAGACTTAAGATGCTTTGAGTGAAATACTTGTGAATATTTTACAATCATATTCAAGAGGAAATTTAGGCTGTAAAAATCTAAAATACACCTAATACACTATAAATATCTCATTCAATCAATGATCTCAACTAAAATTTGATAAATTTTTACAATTATAAAATTAATATAAATCTCTAACTCTGAGTCTATAAATGTATTTATACTCATTTATTCCTTTAGCTGCGTACAACAAAAAATTTAGTGGAGAGAGAGAATGGCATAAAAGGAAAGTAGATTTATAGCCGTCTCTTTTCATACATGTTTTCCCTTTGCATCACCTTTTAAGAAATGAATATATTGAACAATGCGAAAGGGTGGAATATTGCTGGGCATCATATTGTTCTAGCTCTAGCAGATAATGCCTGTTGTTTTGTATCGCCGTAAAATTATAAGTTAATTATACATTTTTAAAGGATAAAACCTTATTTTGATCCACCACTTGTTTCATTCTCAATTTAGTCTTCTAATTAATTTTATTCTTAAATCAGTCTCTTGATTAGTCAAATGCTTCTCAAAATCATTCCTTTATTATGTGGCCATCAGATAGCAGACGATGTGGCATATTTATTGCTAACGTACCACATGAAAAGCTAGCCTAAAATTTTTTTTCCACCGTTGATCTCCCTACCAAAATAGCACATGCAGAGAAGGGGGCAAGGGTTTTCAATTGCATACCATCATCCGTTGTAGGAACCCATCTCTATCGTTGCCTTAATTGTCTATTGGAAATGGATCCTCAGTAACTGTAGATGTGGTTTCAATTGTTGGATTAAGTTTTTGAAATACAAGTCAAATTTTTAAAATGTTACCAATTTCAATTTTCAAAAAATTACTCAAATCGATAATTTTTTTAATTATGAACCATGGAATTTGTGAAGTTATATGATATAGATTGTCAAAACTATACTACTGTAGAAAATTCGAGCAAGAACTGGAAGCTTGATGCTGTAGCAGGAAGAACATGGTCCCACACAGAAATGAATCTGAAATGGCACCAAGGCATGTGATGAATTTGCAATTAATGTTATGGGGCTTTGGTGGTTTCATACGAGTGCTATAGCCAAGGAGAAGAATATCATCTTCAAGAACCATTTGCTCCCTTTTTTGTTGTGGATGGTGATGTACAAAGATGTTGAAGAGATATAATAATGGAGGCATTTGCGTATATGGATATTTTATGACAAATTAGATTTGTTATATATATATATATATATATTATAAATATATTAAACAATTAATATTATAAAAATTGTACATATCTAACGATTTACATTTAAAATTAAATACTAAGATCAGTAAAATTAAAATTGTTAATCCCACAGTTTATATCAAGTGAACTATATAATCTAACATTCACAATTTGTTTGGGGAAATATAAAAAATTCAAATTCATTTTATGGTTATAAGAAAAGAAAATAAAAGAAAAGAAAAGGATGCATATAAGTGTTGGACCCGCCATGTGTAACATGAAAAGATGAATTACTTTGTATGTATTGCTTCCCATTAGAGATTTACATGTGAACACGTGAGATAATACCGCACAACGCCCCAGGAGAGACTTTTGCATAAAGTGAGAAGAAATAGCATAAATGCAGTTGGTTGTCCTCATTTCTTTGTCCTACTCATGGTGTCTGACAGTGAAGAAAGAACATAAATAAATTGTATTGTCTTGTTAGGTTCCATTGCGTTTTCATAGGCCAAAGAGAAAGAATGTCTTGTAGTGTCTTCTTGTGGTGTCTTGTTTGATTATCTCATACGGTTAATACTTGCGGTATATAAGGCGGATTGTACTCAGCTATGGTTCAGTATCCTATTTTAAATTATGCTTATCTTATTTATCATGACTTAACTTTTCACGTGTGGATGAAAGGAAGACCCGGTGATAGTTAGCAAAGAGACCATAGCATTAGTGAGTATTAATACAAAGACAATTTGCACGAGGGATGAAGTCAAAACCTTGAGCTAGTAGGGATGCAAAATTTTATTTTTGAAATTTTTTTATATTTTATTTTGAAATACTATATATTACTATTGTTTTGTTAAATAAAATTATTTCCTTTAAATTTTTGAATTAAAGTAAATGAAATTAATTTACTAACAATTTATTGCATTCCTCTTTTTAAAAATGAATTTAAATTTAAATGAGTATTGTAATATATATTATTTTTCACATTTATATCTACATATTATTCACGAAATGAACAGTAAAGATACACTAAAAAAATTATATCATATTACTTAACAATATCATAATAGTTCAATAAACAGCTCAAAATAATATTTTAAAGAAAGTAAGCAAGTTTATTTAATAAAGCATTGAAATTTATAATTATTTTTTTGCTAAAAAAAGTATATTTTAAAGCACTTTAAATATTATTTTATCCATAAATATTCCGAAAACATTTTCAACATTTTTAGGAACAACTTTCAAGGTTTAGCATACAGTTGAATTAGTTTAATTTTCAAGGAGTTGCATGTGGTAAAAATCTCATGTACCATTATGTAGTAATTATAGAATTGAAAAAAAAACCATCAATTATAACCTCAAAAGAACTAGATTTTGTAAACAACATATAGGAAGAATGAAAGGAATATCTTCTGGAGGTAATAATACTTGCTTTGATATATATGCTCTTTAGGTACCTGAGCCCACTTGGATCACATCAAACCCTCGAGAGGTGGTTATTTTGAACTATATCAATTTCTAAGACTAAAGCTACCACCTACTCTGCCATTTCTACACAAGATAATTTCTATCTTATTGTTATTCTGCTAAATAGAACATGACCTTATGAGTTGATACCCCTATTATTTATAGGAAAGATAATCCATGTGAATCTATAATTCTATTTTTCTAGGATTACATATATGTGCATGCCTATCCAACATGCCCTTGAATATAATTTAATATAATATTTTAGAATATTTAATTTAAATTATTATATAATATATAGAATTCTAAAACTAAAATTAATAGAAAAATAAGAAAAGAAGCCAATTAGCTAGCCAATCTAACTAATATTGAATAAACGCCGAAGCACTCGTTGGTCTCCATTGATGCTAGTCTGCGAGTAACTTAATGTCGTTTGATGTGCCTCCGCTCGCGGTTCTCAGTCCTAGGCTTTTCATTATAATGTCACAAATTAAATAATTAAATATCCTAACCCAACTTTGACACAAAAATTTGTTGCAAATGCTTAACATTCTATTTGTTTTATTTTTATTTTTGTACTAACTAGTTTGGTGACTAATAGAGGGGAGAGAAATTTTTTTTTTATAATTATTTTAAGTTACAACTCGCCTCTAATCCTGATTAATTTAAGGATAGACCTTTTTTATTAAAATAATAAATTAGTCCTTTAATTTTATTTATTATTTTAAAATAATTTCTTAAATTTAAAGTGTTTAAAAATAATTCTTTTAAGTTTCGATCATCATAAGAAATTTTTCCAAGCAAACTCACTCCTTGAAATGTCTGACACATGCATAGTTTTCAAGACTGAATCGTCTACATCGAAGACGAGTTAGCCTTATAGTGAGATTTTGTCTCTCTGCATTTTAAGCATCTTTCTATAAAATTTTGTCATGGATTTTAGTAAAAAATTTATTTTATCATATGCTAAAATTTCCCTCAGTTCTATCTCACGGTACTCTCAAGTCTCGAGTCTCAACACTCAACACCCAACGATTCTTGTGGTTACTTGCTTTTTCCAGCTTTCTTATTCCTTGCCTTCCTTAAGCTTTGCCTCTCATATATTGGCCAAAAAAAAAAAGAAAAAAGAAAAAAGATGACAGATAAAAGAAGCTTTGCCTCTCATATACCTGCTCTAGAATCAAACCGAGCTACATGCTTAAGCCCTCGTTCTACTCCTGGGGGTATTGCACCCGACTAAGAGATGGAAACCAAAGCCAGCATTTTGAACTATTGGTAAACAGTGTACAAAAGCAGAGAAAAAACGCTTATGAACATCACTGCCCTGAAAACCGATTGCTCAATATGGTTATGACACATGTCCATTCCATGGATCCATAAACCATGAAGTATCGCGGGTAACACAGGCAACCATCTTGACATGACACTCCAAAGTTAGTCAAACCATGTGTATGGAATGCTTGACACTTTAAACCCGCGTGTAAAGTGTCCACAACGTGACGACAAAAGAAAATCTTGCATTGGAGCCAATGAAGTTGGGTGAATACTGGGATATTTTAACCGAATGTAAACTACAGTAGTTTGGGGATATCAGGTTCTTATGTATATAGAAAAAGACTAGCAAAACCTCCGGTGGCTAATAAATATCTAAACGTCTGAAGATCTTGAAAAGGAAAATTACGATCCAAAGCCGAAGGTGACAGTCTGAACACATTAAGCTCCTTAACTTTATTTTGCTTTGCTTGTATATTGCCTGCCACCGTCCTTATCTCTGTTCCATACCATTTGAGCTCCAAAACACACTCAGTTTGAAGCTAACTGTTACTCTAGTGACCCAGCATAATCTACAGCAAGCGAAAGTTCTTGATTCATCAAAGTTGGTAATGCACCCCAAAACTAGCTTTTTCCTCCAACCCATATTCACTCATGGGCTCTCTGGTTCACTACACCTGGTCTTGTTACTTGTGCTACTTATAACATGGGTATGTCAGAAAGCCCAGGCAGGCCATAGAGAAAGTGCAAGAAAAGGACTCTACAATACTGGGGTTTTGTACTACAAACTGACTCTGTTCTGTGGTTTAGCTGTTTGTGTGTTTAATCTTTCATTGTCATTACTGGACTACTTTTACTGGTACAAGAATCATTGCTTAGAAGAGATTGTTACAATTTTGGATTTCGTTATTAAAACTGTTTCCTGGGGTGCCCTTTGTGTTTATTTGCATTCTAGATTCTCCAATTCAGAGGGACGAAACTTCCCCTATCTCTTGAGAATTTGGTGCTGGGTGTACTCCTTTGTTTCTTGTTCTTGCCTTGTTATAGACTTTGTACTCCATAGAAAAAATGTTCTCCTCCCAATTATATACCTCGTTTCTGATATCGGTTCCTCTCTCACGGGTTTGTTTCTCTGTTATGTGGGGTTTTCTGTCAACAATGAGGCAAAACGTGCCCTTCTCGAAGAACCCCTTTTGAATGGTGATTCTAACGTAAGCAGCCGTTCTGAGTCAAATAAGAACACCCCATATTCAAAGGCTGGATTTTTAAGTATTCTTACTTTCTCATGGATGAGTCCTCTAATTGCTGTTGGAAGTAAGAAGACTTTAGACCTTGAGGACCTCCCTCTTCTTTCCAGTGACGACAGCGTTTATGGGGCTTTTCCAACTTTTAGATACAACCTTGAATCAGAGTGTAATACTCTTAGCAGAGTAACCACTCTTAAGCTGGTGAATGCGTTAATTTTCTCAACATGGAAAGGAATTCTTTTATCAGCTTTATTTGCATTCTTATACACATGCGCCTCTTATGTTGGCCCCTTTCTTATTGGCATCTTTGTTCAATATCTCAATGGGCAGCAAAGGTTTAAAAATGAGGGTTATGTTTTGGCAATGGCATTTCTTGGTGCAAAGCTTGTGGAGTGCCTTTCACAGAGGCACTGGATGTTTAGGTTCCAGCAAGTTGGGATAAGGGTTCAATCAATGTTGGTGGCAACAATCTACGCTAAAGGATTGACCCTTTCATGTCGATCAAAGGAGGGTCGAACTAGTGGGGAAATCATCAACTTAATAACTGTTGATGCTGCTAGGGTTGGTGAGTTTAGTTGGTACATGCATGATCCATGGATGGCTGTTCTACAAGTTACTTTAGCGTTGGTTATTCTGTATAGAAGTGTTGGGATTGCTTCCATAGCTGCCTTTGCTGCTACGGTTCTTCTGATGTTGGCAAACTTGCCATTGGGGTCACTGCAAGAGAAGTTTCAAAGCAAGCTAATGGAGTCAAAAGATACAAGAATGAAGGCCACATCTGAGATTCTAAGGAACATGAGGATTCTAAAGTTGCAAGCATGGGAGATGAAGTTTCTATCAAGGGTTATTGAGATTAGGAAGGTTGAGACAGGATGGCTAAAGAACTTTTTATTCTGTGCAGGAATGACAAGATTCCTCTTCTCTTCTGCGCCGACTTTCATTGCTATGGTTACTTTTGGTGCTTGTACTCTCATAGGGATCCCACTTGACTCAGGGAAGATTTTATCAGCACTGGCCACATTCAGAATTCTTCAGCAGCCCATCTATACCCTTCCTGACACAATCTCAATGATAGCACAAACTAAGGTTTCCCTTGATCGGATTGCATCATTCCTTTGTCTTCATGACTTGCAGTCTGATGTTGTAGAGAAGCTTCCTAGGGATAGTTCTGAAATAGCAATTGAGATAGTAAATGGGAATTTCTCTTGGGATTTATCTTCACCTGTTCCTACATTGCAAAATATAAATGTCAAAATTGTCCATGGCTTCAGGGTTGCAGTTTGTGGTACCGTTGGTTCAGGAAAGTCAAGTTTACTTTCTTGTATACTAGGAGAAGTATCAAAGCTCTCTGGGACATTGAAAGTGTGTGGGACAAAGGCTTATGTTGCCCAGTCCCCGTGGATACAAAGTGGTAAGATAGAAGAGAACATATTATTTGGTAAAGAGATGGATAGGGAAAAATATGAGAAGGTTCTAGAAGCATGTTCCTTGACAAAAGACCTAGACATTCTACCATTTGGTGATCAAACTGTTATTGGAGAGAGAGGAATCAATTTGAGTGGTGGACAGAAGCAGAGAATACAAATAGCTCGTGCTCTATACCAAGATGCTGATATATATCTGCTTGATGATCCTTTTAGTGCTGTGGACGCGCATACAGGATCCCACCTGTTTAAGGTTTATTTCTCAGCAATTCTATTTTATTCATTGCAATATTTTTAACATTTTGTCTTCCTAAACATGTTATATTGCTCATAATAATATATGAAAAATATATGAGTCTTTGCTCTTTGTTAAGTGAGTAATCACTTGGAAATTTGATGTTTTACTATTTCTAATAAGTCAACAGTATATAATAAAAATAATTTCTGCTGTGAACTTCATTAAGTTGCATTAGTTTTCTTTTAAGCATCTGGATGCACCTATTTTTGTCTAATATCACATTTACTTTTATACTGTTTCAGGAGTGTTTGCTTGGCCTTTTGAGTTCAAAAACAGTGTTATATGTGACTCATCAGGTTGAGTTCTTACCTGACGCTGATCTAATATTGGTGAGAACTCGCAGTTTCTTGTCCTTATGGATTCAAACAAGGAAATTTTACTATTGTTTAATTTCATATTTTCAATTTGCTTACATTTTAATTAGGTCATGAGAGATGGAAGGATAACTCAATCAGGGAAGTACAATGACATCCTTAACTCTGGCACCGATTTTATGGAGCTTGTAGGTGCACATAGAGAAGCCTTATCTGCAGTTAATTCATTAGAGAGAAAACCCACCTCTAAAGAACTTAGTAGTACTGTGGATGACACGGACTCATTGATTGCATTTGGAATTGAGGAAAAAATAGAAAACAAAGACGTCCAAAATTGTAAAGCAGATGAAAAAGATGGGTCAAAAGGCCAGCTTGTTCAAGAAGAAGAAAGAGAAAAGGGTAAAGTTGGGTTTGAAGTCTACTGGAAATACATCACAACAGCATATGGAGGAGCTCTTGTACCCTTCATATTACTCTCTCAAGTGCTTTTTCAGGTTCTTCAAATTGGGAGCAATTATTGGATGGCTTGGGCAACTCCTGTATCAACAACTATGGACCCTCCTGTTGGAAGCTTTACACTTCTGGTTGTTTATGTTGCTTTGGCTATTGGAAGTTCCTTTTGCAACCTTGTTAGAACAATGCTTCTTTTCCTTGCTGGATATAAGACTGCCACTACACTCTTCAATAAATTGCATATGTGCTTCTTCCGAGCCCCTATGGCCTTTTTTGATGCCACTCCAAGCGGACGAATCCTAAATAGAGTATGTTAGAATGAACTGACAGATATGTGTGTGTGTGTGTGTGTGTGTGTGTGTAATATGATTCTTCAGTGTGTTATTTTGAAGAGACAACTTATATAGAAGACATGATTAGGTTGACCTGGTCCATAAATGATAGATGCACCTGCAAATCGTGACTAGAATATGAATATGTCAGAAACGATACCAATGAAAATTTTGCTTGATATGTTTACATATCTATTTTGTAGACTGATTCTATATTTTTTCTTTTATTTAAGAGATTGTTTCTTCCTTTTTCATTTCGTTTATTTCAATGGCCATTTTGAGTTTATTTCCTTGTCTAAATTGTAGTTTTGTTCGTAGGCTTCTACAGACCAAAGTGCAGTAGATATGAGCATTCCAATTCTAGTCGGAGGAGTTGCCTTCTATCTTATTCAGCTCTTTGGAAATATTGCTGTGATGTCTCAGGTTGCATGGCAGGTTTTCATAGTATTTATTCCTGTGGTTGCAGCTTGCATATGGTACCAGGTAGTTCCCTTTTACTGTGCAAGGCAAATGTTTGATGTTTCTCTTTGATCAAATGTTTATAGTGCATTTCCTTTTGTCACATAATTCTGAATTTCTGAAAAGAAAGAGCGGAAAAGCTGATATTTGCTTATTGCAATATTATGCGTCTGACTAATATAGCTGTACTATTGTACAACAAATAACACTATGTACCTGACAAAGTACTTCTTATAAATTGGTATTATGCAGCAATACTACTCTGAATCAGCACGAGAATTGTCACGATTGGTTGGTATATGCGAAGCTCCAGTTATTCAACATTTTTCTGAAACCATCTCTGGATCAACAACCATCAGGAGTTTCGATCAAGAAGGAAGATTTCAGGACACAAATATGAAATTGATAGACAGATATTCCCAGCCCAAGTTATACACTGCAACTGCAATGGAATGGCTCTGCTTCCGATTGGATATGTTATCTTCTATAACATTTGCTTTCAGTTTGGTTTTCTTGATTTGTTTTCCAAATGCAATTGGTGTTCCTGGTGAGTAGTTCATACACCACAAATTAACTAGTCATACTTCCAGAGTTTCACTCTTTGTAACACTGGCCATAAAGCTTCTTCTTTTTGTCTTGCTGCAATTTTTTTTAACCTTTCTAAAGGCATTGCGGGCTTGGCTGTGACATATGGGTTTAATCTAAATACATTGCAAGCTGCATTAATTTGGTGTCTTTGCAATATGGAGAATAAAATTATATCAGTAGAAAGAATACTTCAGTATACTACCATCCCAAGTGAGCCTCCTCTGGTAATAGAAGAAAATAGACCAGATTGTTCTTGGCCATCCTTTGGAGAGGTTCATATCCAGGATTTACAGGTGCCCTTAATGACCTTCTTTGTCCTTTCAAATTTAATATAATCTGAAGTCTGAACCTTTAATTCTAAATTCTTTGATGGTTCTTATGTGAATCTATTACTAATGAGGATGTGTATGATGAAGGTTCGATATGCTCCCCACTTGCCTCTTGTCTTGAGAGGTCTTACATGCACTTTCATTGCTGGAGGAAAAACAGGTATTGTGGGAAGAACTGGCAGTGGAAAATCAACACTAGTACAAACACTATTCCGACTGGTTGAACCTGTTGCTGGTCAGATATTGATAGACAGCATCGATATCTCTTCGATTGGACTTCATGATTTAAGGTCCAGATTAAGCATTATTCCTCAGGATCCTACCATGTTTCAAGGGACTGTAAGAAACAATCTAGACCCACTAGAAGAGTACACTGATGAACAGATTTGGGAGGTAAGTTATTTCTATTTGATACTTTATATGAAGAACTAATCTCCTTTGATCTTCATCTATCAAGAACATGTTGACATGTTTTAAGGATTATTTTAGGCTCTAGATATGTGCCGACTTGGAGATGAAGTAAGGAAGAAGGAAGGAAAACTTGATTCCATGGGTTTGTCTTCTCAAATCTTTAAACATTGATATATATAGACTTGGTCCAGGAATTTTTCACTATGTTCAAGTTTACTGAAATCTCATTGTTTATATCATCATGATTGCTACAGTTGCTGAGAATGGAGAAAATTGGAGTATGGGTCAGAGGCAGCTGGTCTGCCTAGGCCGTGTTCTACTTAAGAAAAGCAAGATCTTGGTGCTTGATGAAGCTACTGCATCAGTTGATACAGCCACTGATAACATTATTCAGCAAACTCTGAGGCAGCATTTCTCAGAATGTACAGTCATTACCATTGCACACAGGATAACTTCTATCCTTGACAGTGACATGGTCCTGTTTCTAAACCAAGGTATTCTTTTGTTTCTTCTTCCTTTTAATTTGTCACTTTGCTCTCATAAATGTGAATATGATTTCTCGTTCATGTTGATTCAGGGCTTGTTGAGGAATATGATTCACCAAAAAGATTGCTAGAGAACAAATCTTCATCTCTTGCTCAGCTAGTTGCAGAATACACTCGCAGGTCCAACTCGGGTTTTGAAACTTAGCTGATAGTGGACAGAAACCAATTTTAAATTAGATCTTTTCTTGATGGTGACAAGGATTAGTAATGAACTTTCTACCTTGTTGGTCTTAGGAGGAAATTACTGGTTAGATTACGATGTATATTAGTTAGTCTTGATAAAAATTGTATGGAAGACTTGCTAAGTTGTTATATTTAGATGATGAATTTTGTGAATATACACTGTTGTGTAATTTAAGCCTAAATAAGACGTCAAAGTGCTGGAGAAAGGTTAAACTATAATACGAGTCAAGCATCTTTAACGACAAAGGGATCAATTTTAATTAAAAAAATGAATTGGGGCGGGAATGTGATTTCAACTTTTTAAATGTATTTTAGGTTTTAGATGTATTTTAATTATTTCCCTATAAATCATTTTAAAATTGTAATAATTAAGTGAGAAAATTGAATGGAATTATAAGAGTCAAATGATAATAATATTATTAACATTTATTATGAGATATTATGAATTATGACTTAATAGTGAATAAAAAATATTTATTGTAAAATATTTTTGTCAAAAAAATTAAAATTATGATAAATGAATCGACTACCTTTATTATTACAAAATCACACTACTATTATAATTAAATAAAAAAATTAAAAAGCACCAAGCGTAGTTTTTTTAGCCTAATTTTTGTAAATAATGATGTTAGCATAGTAGCATATTTAAGTATAGCCTTGTAGGAAGTTTAAAAAATGCTGGTCCTTCGTTTAGACAGTGCTTCTTAGAAAGTTTGATTTAATTCTGTCTGCCTATCATGTTGAGCGCTTTAAGTTGGATTCAGCCATTTCTTGGGGGTAAAAAGTTACAACTTTTAAAAGTATTCATAAAATTTAGAAATTTAAATATAAGTTAAATTTGGGACCCTAAAACTTTATAGGATTCAAAAGAGGCATGAAATGATTTGTGATTTGGCGAGAGTTAGGGGCATACATGGGCTTGGTGTGTTTGCTTTGTATACAATTTGAGAATTGATTGGGTTATACATCATGCTATTTTTTAAGATTGGGGATTCAATATAATCTAATTAAGTGGATCGGTTACGTTAAGTCAAGTTAAATTTTTTTTGTCGTAAATTTATAGAAAATACTTTGTTTTAATAATAAAAACAAGTTTTTTGTGAAAGTAGAATAGAAAATATTAAGATTTGTAATGAAAATAAAATGAAATGGGAAAAAAATAAGGTTTGAAATGATAATAATTAATATTTTAAATTGATTTGTGATATAGTGTGGACTGAGTTAAAGGTATACATGGGCTGGGCAGGTTGGAGTTTTGTAAACTTCGAAGATTGATTTAATTTGATGATCATGTTTTTTTTTTAAGGGCCTTGTATGATTATGTTACTTTATAAGATTTAGGGCTCAATCTAGTTTAATTAAGTGGATGGCGCCGCGTTGGGTCAAGCTAATTTTTTTGTTGTTGTAAATTTACAAAACTATTTTTTAAATAATAAAAGCAATTTTTTCATGAAAATGAAAGGAAAAGGAATAATTAATATTTTAAAAAGTTTTCATAAATAATTTTTTAAAATTAAATCAAAATAAATTATTAATATTTTATTTAAAAAATAGAATTGAGTGTAATCAACTTTGATTGGTTGGTAAAATCTAGTCCAACTTGATACAATTAAACTTTAAAATTTTTTGATTAAATTTAATCTAACTTAATATAGTCAAACTCAAACCTAACTTAACTCAGCCAACTGCTTAATATGACCTCGAAAGTGAGCATCTCTTCCAAAGATAGGACAAAAATTGATCTCACTTATGTCTCGTTTGATTATGCATTCAGCCTTAGGGAATGGGAGAGTCATTCTTTCTCTCCCATGATTCATCCTTTGGTAAACAATTTTGCAACCTACTCCCTGTATCTAGGTAAAGCCCACTCCTAAACGACTATGAATGTGCAATCCCACGTTGGAGCTAAAGAAAGTCACACTTTCTTGGCGATGAAAGAGCCAAAGTCCAATATGCCCATTACCCAACCCCCCTCCCCGTGTGATATTGGCAAGGTAGAGAGAGAAGAGTCAGAGCAAGAAGTCGAAATTCAAAAGGTAGAGGCCTGCAAATTATCTGAAGTAGATACGTCTTATTGCAGAATCTATAATGCTGTAAATGATTTGAGTCCGACTCTATCCAAATTCTTCTCTAGTTCCTTTAATCCTCCATAGCTGCCATATATTAGATGGAAGGTGCCAGGGTTCTCCTCTTTAGGCCTACCTATCCCTTCACCTATTGGACTTAAGTACTAGGCTTAGTCTCAAAGATTGGTCCATGTATTGTAACACAGTCAATCTTTGATTTGTGTCACTGTGAAACACTTTCGCTTCCTCCTCCAAAAATTTAAGCTTGCCACTACTTGCTGCATCTCACCACGGAAATCTTGTCATCTTCTTACCTTTAGAATGACGTCGATTTGTCTACTCTGTAGAATGCCATGCGTTACGTTGCTTGGGTTTCTTTAGTGACGAAAAAGATGAATAGAAAGAAGACATCAGGCAAAGGGAATTTTTTTTTTAAAAAAAATTACAAAATTAAAGAATAATTAATTTTTAATGATAATTTTTAGATTTTTATAACAATAATTCATTTCAATAATAATAAAAATGACCATATTGAGGAAATATTATTTTTTAATAATTTTTGGACAATAATAAGTTTTTTATAGTAAATAATAATTAAATTTTTAATAAAAGTAATATGATTATTTGATTAAATCTTCATTCTCATTCTCACTTTTTTTTATAATATCATACCAAACATAAGATATATGTTTAAGATTTAATTTCATCAAAATTTATTTAATTTTTGTTTTCAGTCTTTCTAACAACGGGACCAAGTCACTTACCATTATAGTTTTTCATACATGTATTTTAAAAAGAGAGTTTAGTTTTATTATTATTTCAGTTAAATTAATTTTTTTACGCAATAAAAAATTGATTCCCCTTTCCCACTTGCTGCCGAACTCAGCATCAGTATTCAGCAACAGCAAGGTTCAACCACGACTCATGCATTCCAACTTCCGCCTCGATTCCTCAACGAACATCATGACCAAGGAATTAAAATACGATTTTTTACAAACCCATCACGCTCTATCGTCTCTTCTTTCTCGCCTTCAATCTCACCTATAAGATCCCCTCAATACACTCTGTTCTCTACTCCTCTTCTGTAGTTCCGTCGGAAACCCTAGTTTCCCTCAAGTCCCAATATCAAAGTTTTAGTTCTGAGTCCCGTTAAACTCGGCAGCCCAATAATTGGAACTTCCCTGTACATACGTTTTCTTTGTTTGTTGCATAACATAACCGACTTTTTTTTTTTACGACTTTGTAATATCAATTGCTAAGCAATAAAAGAACTTCTGTTGATTACTTGAATTTGTCTTTTGCATTATAAGAATTTTGAGTTTGTGGACGTTTTTCTATTTGTTATATTTTTTTGGAGATGACATTCCAATCTTGGGTTCTTAGTCAGCCAGTCTTCATTTCCGGCTCCCAATTACTTTGCATTCCGCGTGAGAATCGGCGGAAAAGAATGCCAATGAAAGTTTTGAGTAAAATCAGTAGATACCCATTTCCCTTAGTATCAAATTGTGTTGGTCCATGCACTTCCACAAGCTTTTCTGTTTTAAGATATGGAAATGATGATAAGTTATTTGGTAGAGCGCATTTGAGATGTTTATGTAGAGGTAATGATTATATGGGTGGAAACAATTCTGTTTCGAAATCAAATATGAACTTTACTCTAGAATTAGTGAAGAGAGGAATTATTCTGGCTGCAACTGTTTGTGGTATATTGGCATTTGGGTGTCGACGGGTCTTTGCAATTGAAGGTGTAGTAAATGCAGGATATGGTGTTTTTGGACAGAGCATATTGTTGCTTAGGAATACATGGCCTAAAGTGTTACAAGTTCTAAGGTTATTTAAGGAGCAAGGTCTGGTACTGGTAGTTCTTTTGGGCCTTTCAGCCTTTTTCTCTATGGCAGAGACTTCAATTACTACACTTTGGCCTTGGAAGGTATCAATTATTGTCCTGACCATATGCTAACTGGTTGTAATTTGAACTTTGCTACTATTTCTTGATATGAAAACATTATCCAATTTGTATAGACTTACTTAATAAAGTCTAATTGATTAAAGGAAAATTGTCTGGGGTGCACTGGGTATTGGTGGTGAACTTAGTGGAGAATTGACTTAAGCTTGTTAATCTACATATGAATATCCAGAAATTTGCCTTTATGTAAACAGGAGTAGCTTTATTATTGACCAAAAAAAAAGGGGAGTATCTTTATTAACTTAGACAACTTGAGAAAAAGAGCATATTTTGACTGCATTATTGGTTAGACTGTAGAGTTTATCAATGAATTCTCTGATGCTGTCTAAGCTTAAAATTTCTTAACTCATTTAATGTTACAGTGATTGAGGAAACTAAGGAAACAAAGTGTTACAGGTTTAAGAATGGAGTAACATATCACCTTTTCCTTTCAGAACTTTTTTATGCTCTTCAATTTACCAGTATTTTTGTGCACATTGGCCTTTCATCTACATTTACGCTGTGAATAATCTAGCGAGTTAAAGTCTACAAGTCTGATCATTGTTGATAACAATTTTTATAAAGGTTCGTGAGTTGGCTGAAAAGGAGTCTGAAAATGGTGTCTTTAGACTACTCCGAAGTGATGTTACTCGGTTCCTTACAACTATACTAATTGGCACAACGTAATCCTCTTTCACTGAGAGTATGTAATATTCCATGACTTCTAGGTCATTGTGATGTCTTTCTTATTGTAGTCTGTTTTAATGTTCTCAGTGTGGTGAATATTGGCGCAACAGCTCTTGTAACAGAAGCTGCAACTGCAATTTTTGGTGAAGCCGGTGTTAGTGCAGCAACAGGAGTGATGACTGTATGTTTTGTTATTTTTCATTTAAACAGTTGAAAGTTTGAGAAATCTCATATTTCCAGCACATGAGAAGATGCTTAAATAGTCTAGGCTATTGAATATGATTCTCCAACATCCAGATTGACCAGGCCACTAAATTATTATTCTTTTTGAAACATTTTATATATCAACAAGTGAAAATCATACCTCCAGTCCCTATAGTTTCATTCAAGTTTTAATTTGGTCTTTATAGTTAAAAATTTGTAATTGGGTCCTTGTGGATTACAAGCCTTTTTATTTTGTCCCAATTGTTAAAATACTTTAAATATTCTCTTAAATCTTGTTAATGTAACTAGCTATATACTGTGTTGAATATGTATGAATTATGCTAAAAAAGGGATAAAAATAGATTAAAAAAAAACTTATATTTATGGCAAAATATTGGCAAAATGGCATGGACTAAATAAAAAATGATTTAAACTGCAAGGACCTGATTGCAAATTTTTAAACTATAAGGACCCAAAGTATAATTTTCCCTATCAATATAAACTTGCAAATTCCTGTGTGCTGGTAATAGCTAAAGCATTTTGGCTGTACCTAATTTAAGTGCCAGTGCGAGAAAGCGTCAGATCTGAACTTTGGGTAATTAAATAAATAAAATGCTTTTAAATTGTACAGTTAAAAGCCTCCTTATGGGCTGCAGTTAAGGAAAAAAGTTATAATATGTAGGTTACACCTTAGTATTCTAAACCATTGTTGTATGTTTTAAATTTATGTTTCCTAATTTGCTCTATATAGTTGCTATAAAATATTTTGAGTGATTTTTGTTCACTAATAGAATGGTTGCATTTGATTGATCACAAAAGTGACATAACACCACAGTGCTTCACTTGGTACTAAGGACATCTTGACCACGTCATATGTGATTTTTACTTCTCTCCATAAATCCTACCAAATGCAACTCAACTAAAGAATGGTTTGTAAGTGAAAGAAATGTTCCTTAGGATCTCCTCTTCCCTTCCCAGTTCTTTGGATCATTCCATTATCCCTTATACTTTCAGATGATCACATTCTTTTCTCTCTCTCTCTCCCTTCCTTTACTCCATTGTTGGTGCTTGGATACTACCTCCTTGGTCTGAAAGGAAAATTATTCTCAAAGATGTTTACATGAAACCTTTTACTTGAGTCACTAAAGGTGCACACTGTATGATGTAGAGAAAAAACGTCTTAACTATATGGTTCTTTATCATCTGAATTTCATGCATGCTTCACTTTCTGACTGTTTGTTACTTCTGATCATGAACTACTTCTTGAAGAAAAATGGGATGCTAAGTACAGCATGATTTCATTACTATGTTTTCCTCTTGTAAATATAATATACAGGAGGCATGTATGCACCTAGACACCAATAGATTTTTTTTTTTATATATATATTTTTTATTTTGGTTTATAATATATATCTTAGTTCTATCTTTTCTCCTTCTTTAATTTAGGTTGCCATTTTGCTTCTCACTGAAATCACTCCGAAGAGTATAGCTGTTCATAATGCAACAGAGGTGGCTCGGTTTGTGGTATGTTGTTTTTTTTCTTGTTTAATATATATTATTTTGAAACTGGACTAATGTACAGTTGACATTCATTTTTCATTTCATATTGTCAATTGTATGTACATTATGTCTTTGGTTCAATTTTTTCATAACATATTTTGGCTCTAAATGCCTATAGGTCAGGCCAGTGGCGTGGCTTTCCCTGGTATTGTATCCGGTAGGAAGAATTGTTACTTATCTTTCAATGGGGATGCTGAAATTGCTTGGCTTAAAAGGAAGAAGGTCTGCTGCACAGATTGATCTCTCTTGTCATATTCTATATATTTTTTAGCAGTTTATAAGAGTCTTATAGGGTCTAATAATTTTTATGCCCAATATTCTACTCCTTTCATCTCTTGCAATAATGCCATTGGGTGTGCATTGTTGTGATGTCTGTCTATTTTCTAAGGTTCAGTTTATGTTAATGTATAGTACCTAAAAGTTGTTGAGAGGCTGCAAGGGGCATTACTGGAGAGATGAAGTTGTTATATTTATAATTTGAGGGATTTATATGCACTCGACCATTGGTGCCATTTTGGACTGATATGACATGTCAGAACAGATGACAACAATTTTTTTCTTTATATTGTAAACTTTGTATGTATTGTGGAGTTGATATAAGCAATGTATTTGCCAACATCAGTTTTATAGAACAAGGTTGGTTTAGCAAATTTCATCTTTAAAACATCACTTCTCATGTAGCTTATACTTGAAGGGTGCTTGTGCAATTGTCTAATTGTTGGCCATTTACTGGGCGTGTCATATTCTATAGATGCTTATTGCAAATCTGTTTATAATATTCATGTAAATGATAGCTTCTATTCGTGGAAGTTATCATTGTGGGAGCATTCATATTGAATCTTTTTGAAAGGCCACACTGAACTGTTGTCTATGTTTACTGTACCAGTGAACCCTATGTAACTGAAGATGAGCTGAAATTGATGTTAAGAGGTGCGGAGTTGAGTGGTGCCATAGAGGAGGAAGAACAGGTATTAAATATTAAATTTATTTTCTAACAAAGCTAATAGAAAGATAGATGATTTTAAATAATCTGGGATTCACGATATCAATGTTGGAATTGATTGATGTAAAAATTTACTTTGGAAGCAATTTACATAGTTCGTCTGTCCCCCTTCCATCTCGAGTGACATTATTATTAACTAAAGATTTGAAAATTTAATTAATGGTTTCATTAGTACGTTAAACCAGGTTTCAACATACCAGGAATATCCCATTGCAATGAAATGGATATCTGAAATGTTTGGAAACTTCAAATAAACCTTTTATTTGTATATAGAGAACAAATAAAAATTACTGATTTGTGTTTGCATCAGAAATAGATAAAGGAAGGGAGTGATTTAACTTCTAATTAATGAGTGTTTAAAGAAGGACCTGTTTAGAACAACTGTTGGTATCTGAAAGATGCATGTTTGCTGCAGAATTTTGGGTGACATTATCTGTCACATGAACACTTACATCATTTACATTAAGTTGATACATTTTATGAACATATTTTCACTGGATGCAGATCCTCCAGATGAGGCATAGTTCCTCACTACTGTTACTATGTCTATATGACATTGGTTCTGCTTGCCATATTTGCATACCAGTAGGCTTGTTCATATATAGTGGTCAATGACTCGGTGCTAATACATACAAGTAAAATAACTATTCCACCACTTGTACTATGTTTTTTATAAGGGTAAATTGAAGATAAAATATGTATTGATAGGCCAACTAAACTTGTGGCTTATTGTCATAATAAAACATGTGGGATGTATTGGATTAGGAAAACTTTTGATTTTTTATATGCATGCTATATTTCAATCTTTTTTTATCTATTATTGAAAATATATATTTAATAAAATGTGCTAATATTAGAAACCGTTATGTTTTGCACAAATAGATGATGAAAACCTTTTAAATGGAAAATATAAAGTTTATTAGAAAACATGAATAAATGATTGATTATCCATAAAAAACCCTACTCTTTTACAACTATTCAGATTTCTTATAACTTATCAATTTTGTTAATAAGAATATTGAGGAGAAAGAAGAGATGTACAGAGATGGGTGGTGAGAAAGCTTCCTAGAACAAACATGCATGGAAAAAAGTACATTTCTTAATCATTTTTTTTTTTAATTTTTTGCTGAATATCTTGAACAAAATTTTTTTTAGGATATGATTGAAAATGTCTTGGAGATAAAAGACACACATGTCAGAGAGGTTATGACACCGCTTGTCGATGTTGTTGCAATTGATGCAAGTGCAAGCCTTGTAGATTTTCATCACTTGTGGGTCACACATCAGTACTCAAGGTATATTAAGATTCTTTGAGATATATTGCAACTAATTTCAGTTATTTTAATTTGCTAACTGGGTCATGATATCATTTCTAGGGTGCCTGTGTTTGAGCAACGTGTTGATAATATAATGGGTATTGCATATGCAATGGATCTACTTGATTATGTTCAAAAGGTTCCAAGATTTTACTCCTGTTATCTATTGTAGTAGTTATAAGTGCTTTGCCTATTAATTCTATCCCCCAATCTCATAGTTTGCAGAATTGTAATCTCTTTGATTTTGAAGGGTGAGCTACTAGAAAGTACTACTGTTGGAGATATGGCTCACAAGCCTGCATATTTTGTTCCTGGTAACTCATTTCTTTCTCAACCTTATATGAGGAAAGCATGTCCATTTTGTTACTTTGTGGCTGGTATTACATTTTAAAGCATAGACATGAACACATCAAAGCAAGAAATCTGAAATGAATCTTCAGTTGCTTACCTCTCTCAATCTGCCTCCTATTTCTGACCTGTCATCCTTTTTTCTGGTACATGAAAACTATAATTTTAAGTCTATCGGCATTCCATTTGCATGGCATTTTATCAGGCTCGCCTGTTATGCTACGGGACAACTATAGCTTGGAAGGTCAGTCAATGTTCTTTGCTATCAAGTGCAGAAAGGAGGAGTCTCTATAGGATGTTAGAAGCTGATTGTCCAAACAGCTATGTGGTTGAGGACTCCAAAGGATTGATTGTGTAAACTGTAATATCTGGAATGAGCTAGGTGAACAAATATAGAAAAGTTGGAGTAGAGTAATAACTGGTGTGTAGAACTAATAGATGTCAGTGTCACTATTTTTCTAGTAATTATCCAAATTTTCAAGCAAGAAGAGGGAGAAAATACAGATGAGATAGATCACCTGCTGCAATGAATGATAAGGAATATCATTAAGAATAGGGCACATAGTACATATCAAACATGAATGTACTTGATGAACATTTATGTGCCAGACAAACTGGGCAGGGAACATTAAAAAAGTCATTGTTAATTTATTAAAATCCATTCTCAGCCTCTATTCATTTAGTATTTTGTTTATCTAAATTAGAGGTGGATTAAAACATTTTTCTGATTCACTCATTTAATTGCAATCAATACCCCCTGTTGACAGTGTGGTACCCTTTGTATCTCACTTCATGTCTGGGATAGATTCTGGGAGCTTCAAACATGATTCTGACATGCCTTTGTCCCAGAATATGTCTCAAACTTGCTATCATTGTTTTATTAGGACATCATTTCCCGTTTGCATTCTTGCAATTTCTTTCACTCCTGCCAAAATTCTTGTTAGTTGGGGTGGATGGATGGCGTCTGAACAACAACATGGCCTGTGGTCACTCACTGTTTACATTTTTTATGAACATTCATTCTCATCGTGCCTTGAATGTTCAATTTAGTGATTCTCCATTTTGTCCTCTCCTCATACTGAAATTGGATAAGGAAACTGGTTCAATTGTTTAAGACAATCACATGTTTATATGTTTAATTCAGCATACATTATTGGATGAATATATTTTTGTAAACGGTTTTGCAGATTCAATGTCTGTTTGGAATCTTCTCAGGGAGTTCCGAATCCGGAAGGTTCACATGGCTGTTGTTCTTAATGAGTACGGGGGAACTGTCGGAGTATGTGCCCACCTTATTAGAGCCAACTAACCCAGATCTGTTTGTTTGACAAAAATATGGTGTGAAGTGTATAGTTCATTGTCAATTATACCATGCTAATTAGCATTGTATGACAGGGTAGAAATTAAAACATGTTATCACTGGTTTGTTTGTTTCTTCTTTTTTTGGTTTTTCAATACTCTGAATTTCTCTCTTTTGTTTTTTCTTTTCTCTTCTTTGGGTTAATTCAGAATTAAAGGTAGCAAAATCAGTGCCTTGGTTGTTACCAACCATCATGAATTTTTTTGCAAATATTAGTAAGTTATAAGAATTTCAAATTAAAACTAGAAATCTGTAAGGTTATATTATTCATTTAATTTACTAAACAGCCTTTATATCAATCACTTACCCTTATCTCTACTAGTTCTTCTTACAGCTTATAGCCAATTTCTATTGTCAGTTTTCCTCTGATCTCTTGAATTTTTCATTTTAATGATTTTATGATTCACCCCTGCACGTGACAGTTGCATTCTGGTTTACAAATTGGGTAGAGTCAACCTTTTTTAATGTCTTAATTCAGAGGGAAATTTGCTTGGTAGATATAGTTGATTAGATTTGTTGCTAAACTCTACTTAAAATCTATTCCATATGCAGAGCATATAGAACATTTTAACATACAGCAAGCTGATGTGTTGGGACCTAAATATCTTATTTGTGCTTCTATTTGACAGATTGTAACTCTGGAAGATGTTGTTGAGGAAATTGTTGGTGAAATTTTTGATGAAAATGACTCAAAGGTAAAGCTCACTACAAAAGCTTTTGCTTTTGCCTTTTTCCCCATTAACTTTATTTTCTTCTCTCCTTTTTGTTTTTTTTAACAACACAAGCAGCAGGAATGTTTTGATAATTATTACTATTCTCTGAATGATCCTTGTGAACCTTGCTCATTTATTAGTTTTTTATTGTCTTATTCAGTTTAGACATAAACTAGTCTTTTCTTCAGTACTTGTGTTTTCTGAAAGGTGACCTGCTTGATGCCCTCTATCTTCGTTTTGAAAATCCAACATTAATATTTGATGATTTGTGGCTTTAGGTTGATGTAATTCAAAGCAGTTGAAACTTTTAGATTCTTTAGGAAATAGTGAGGTTAGGTTTACAGAGTAATAATCTTCTTTGACAAGATGATAATATGTGATTGGGAATGCCAAGCTGTTATTTGACAGTATCCTTGTAAACTAACGCAGAAGTGCAAATGTTGAGATGGATCACACTAAAGATGAGGAAGAATAGTGTTACACCGGAAATGTGACTGCAAGGTGTGGAAAAGAGAAATTTCAATTTTCTCTTTGAAAATGAAAATCAAAATTAAAGAGTCGCCACCAAAAATTGAAATGTGACAAATAGGATCCAAGTTAACTATTTTTTTATCAGAAATGGGAGTAGCCTTGTTTAATAAAAGTGAGGTATAGTTGTTTTGAGTAATTCTGTTGGCCTCAGCATTGAGGTACAAATCCTTCAAAGTAGGATTGTGTAAAGATTTGAGAATCAAAATTGAAGTGAAGGCGAAGGTAAAAAGTACTGACATGTTTGAAAGTGATGAAGATGATATTGATTGCAAAAAGGGAACTTGGAAGAGGATATAGCTGCAGATGGGATTGAAGGGAAAAAGAGAAATTGGTTAACACTTTTAGCTTGGTTAGACTCTTCATGTAGTTCCACCTGAAAATCATGTGTTTCAAGACCTTTTGATGAGCCTAGATACAGTAATCATACTATCTGCTGGTTGGAAAAAGCACTCCTCATTTGATAGTTGAGCATGTTGTTATTATATATATGATATACATGTCAGGTTGCCTTCAGTATATTCTGTGATATTTTATGTTCAAGTTTTGCACAACATGAATAACAAAATCTAAACTTCTAAGTATAGTTTGAATTGTCCTTTAAGTTTTTTAACTGGAAAACGTGATAAAATCAGACATACAGACTAATAGAATGTTGTACCTTAAAAATATTTGTCTCTGGTAGTTATAGCATATTATTGCTCTTTGGTTTTTAGCTATATTAAGTGGCTCGTTATAATTTCTGATTATTAAATTTATTCAGTCTTTGTTTAGATTACTTTACAATTTCTTGAGTGTCAATGACTACATGTATCTGCTGCTATAATGATTTGCACTCCGATATTGCTTTAAAATTAGTTCCCTTTTCTTTCTTGGTGATTTCACAGGAGGAGATACAGAAAAAAACTGGGTACATTGTCATGCGAGCTGAGGGCATATTTGATGTGGATGCCAATACGTCAATAGATCAGCTCTCTGAAGATTTGAACATCAAGATGCCAGAGGTTCACTAATTTATTATATGTGTAACTTTTGTACTTGTCTTCTGAATAAAGTGGCAGTGCTTGTAATTGTAGCTCTAACAACCTTGTATTAGTTGGCTGGAGTTAGTGCAATTCTCTATGTTGCTTTACTGTAACATTAAAGACACGTTACAACATCTAGAGCCATTTGATTTAAGCAGTTTATGAATCAACCCTACAGAATAACCGACCATGATTTTTCTTGGCGTTGTAGAGCCTAGTGAAGCAGTCAGCTTTACATCTTTTACGAGCACCATTACTATGTTGGATTTAAATCAGCCTGTGCTAATATAATCCTTTGGCTAGCTTGTTATACCAATGTTAGTTGCAGACTACAACTTCAAACAAGTGCACATGCACTATATTTCAAATAGTGCTTTGAAGGCTGAAATCTATGAATTCTGGGATTGAGGCAATGATTGCATTTTGATGTCACCCATGATTACTACTCATATTGCTTAGCTTGTCATGATTAAGGATCTCACAATGCTTATTTAGCTAACTTTTATTATTCCAGGGTCACCAATACGAGACAGTTTCAGGCTTTGTATGTGAAGCATTTGGATACATCCCAAGGACAGGTGAGAGCATCAAGGTGGTTCTCGAAAGGGATGACGAAGATGAAAATGATGAGTCTAATGCTGATAACCAGGATGTAAAGGAGAAGTATCACATTTTCAAACTTGAGGTAATCGATCTGTTGTTTTCTGGAAATCATATTTGTGTTTCTCATACCTTCTCGAAAGTTACAGAGATAAAAGTGGGAGTTGAAGTGTATCAATAGTGCGTACAATGACTACTATACATATACCTGAACTAATATTATGCCAAGCTCTCAAGTCTCTCTACTAATACTCAAGTTACAATATATATGTCCAACATCTACAGCCAAGCAAAGTGATTTAACTTCAACATGCCAAACATGCCAATCATAGTATATCCAGCTTGTAGTCTCATTTAAATTCACAGCCATCCTTTCGAGTGAAACCTGTCACCCAGAAAAATTTCAGTTTACCTCAACTCCTCTTATGTCGTACTAGGGAGAAGAAAGTTGAATTTCTTGTACATCTGTCTAAAGTCAGCAAATTACTTGGGTCACCATCTATGAGGATAAGTTCTTGTAAGTTCAAGCCATATCAGTACCCAGTTCTCTTCGGGTACTTCTGGGTATTTAAAAAATAAGTATAATCTCATATTATATTTTTTTCTTACTTGATTATAATATGAGATACTTACACAGTTCCTTCATCAAATAGATATGGATTTACGTTCATTTCTATATTCCTCCTGGATCTCCTGTGTGGCATGCATGCAAGTCTATTGTCTTTGGTGCAGATACTTGCAGGAAATGCCAGAAAGGTGAGTGCCGTTCGCTTTGAACGGATAAACAACGATGATGAAATGTTGGAGACCAAAGAAGTAACTCGGCTGGTTCCCAAAATCATGAAGAAAAAATGGAAAAGTGATGAAGATTCAGAGGGCACGGAGTATGATGGAGATGCATTCCCAGAAAGATCACATGATGGCCTTTCTGATGAAAATGAAAATGAAGATGACCATGTTATTTCTGGCTGACATTAGGCTCTTATTCGATTATTATTTTTGGGCTTGTGCCATTGTTGCAACACCAGAAAAGAGTGAAGATTGAGAGAAATACTAAAGGATGAGAATAATTAATCTGATAACAGATTAGTGCGATGAGATGCATTTGCATTGTAGTTGGCTTTATTTGCGGCTTGTATTACAAACTGCTGATGATTCCAGCCATTGTATTGTGGTCAAATGGCGAGTCTCTTTGTCCAGCTTTTAGCTGATAGATCTCCAAGTTTAATATGAAGTCTGCTCGTCTCTGATATCGTAGCTTGAATTAGTATCAACAGAAAATACGAAGTATGATGGGTTATATTTGTTTAATTTTCACTCTCCTTAGTTACTGTTATGTGGCCGCAATGTGCAATGTTTAAAAACTCAAACAACGTTTGCACTGTTCACGAGGCCATTAGTAATTTGCCCAAAAATGAGACCATGTCTAATGTTTACGAAATGAAGTCTCCATATATGTAAAATCTATTCGCTAGCTGGAGATATACTTTTTATGTAAATTAATGTCACATCCAAGACAATATCTATAAAGATAATTTGTTGTTCTTATCTAAAACATATGACAGATATGACGAATAAACGCTAATACTTGAAGCGAGAATATTTTTAAAGTTTTTGGGAAATGAGAGATCTAAATTTTTTTTAAAAAAATTAAATTATTCTTTTATTCAATTCGTATAATTTTATTAATTTTTAATTTAGTCTTTATTGTTTAAATAATAATAATTGATTTCTTTATAGTTTTACAAATTTTTAAATTAATTCTTACTATAAAATCTTTGTCGAAAAACTTTTAAATTTTATTGAAGTGAGGTCAACCATTTCTTTAAAAAGTAAAATAAATATTTAAATTTATCTCTTTTGAAAAAATAAGAACAATAGCAGCGGTTACATAAGGAAAGAGACTAAACAATTTAATATTTAACTGCAGTTCTAACAAAACTGCAGCTATACAATCAATTCTTTATTTAAACTACTGTATAGCTTATTATGTTTGTACAGATAATAAAGAATGAAATTGTCAATATGTATTAAATTTATGTTTAAATATTTTTTTAAAAGTGGGATAAGATGGTAAGGGAGGGAAACGAGTACCTCATCTAACCATAAAAAATTTTAATTTTGGTATACTTTTAAATTGGATAGATAAATGATTAAATGAAGTGATATTAAAAATTAAATTACTAAATATTCATAGTTTATTACTAATATACCCATAAGTTATGTAGGACTATTTCAATTGTTAGAAATTTATTTAATTTATGTTATTATGGTTATAACTTCTCTCTTTTCTTATCCACAATGCAAATTATTTTTATCTATTAGTTTGTGTTGTCAATAATTTTTCTTTATGACTATTAAAATTTTTTGAAACAATATAAATATTATATAGTAAATGTATTACACCAAAAATAAGGACAAGAAAATTAGTAAATAAAATGAAAAAATATAGATAGAAGAATAATGTAATATTATGTATTGAATAATAATAAATTTATTAATCATATGTTTATATTATAAGAAATAATATTTAAAAAATAATTAATCAATAATTCAATTTTATTCATTTTAATAAAATTTTTAAACAAAATTGATAAGTACTTTCTTTTTATTTGTTAAAATTTTTAAATAATATATTTATTTAAATCATTCTACTAAATTTTATTTCATTTCATTAATAAACACTCCATTTTATCCTTTCTTAAATTTTCTAGCATCTTTGTATGTAAGGTCAGAATCTCTAAAATCCTCACAAATAATCTAAAATGTCATTTTTATTATCTCATAAATTAAAAAATCAATAATAATAAGGAATGATTAACTAATTTAAAATATTATTGTACATTTTCAAATTTGTTAAAATTATCAATTTATCTAATATTTGCAAATGTTTCCCACTCGACGGTGGCACTAATCAGTGCACAGCATTTTGACGGCAACACGATAGCTTCTTCATTCTTCCGACGGTGACGACGGCGACGGTGCTTGGTTTCTACCGGGTTCTCTTTCTCTGTTCTATTTTTCTCTCTCTTTCTTTCTCTCTCTTCTGTGTAGAGTACCTGCTAGTGAAATCTGAGACATGTGATATTGATTCGTAGTTGCATTGTTTGATCTTCTCTCAGGAGTAAACACTGTTGCTTTCCCCTAGTTTTCGCTTGGTCCAGAGCAATGTAGGAATAAGATTTGAGACATTGGGTACAGAACAAATTTCATTTTAGACATCTTTGTTGGTTTTTATTTTCTGGCTCAGTATTGTTTTTTATTTCTGTAGTTTCCTTCCGTGCTTAATTGTCCGAGGTTAGAGATATTATCATTGGTAGTTTCCTTCTTTGCTTGACCATCCATGACTCAGTATTGTGCTCTGTAAATTAAAATTAATAGAAATAATAGAACTCATTCTGGTGGGTTTGCCGTTTTTGCCAAAGATAAAAGTGATGATGGAACCAAAACAGTTAACCTCTATTGTGATTTGTTGGTTAGTATCTGATTTTCTTTGCTTCATACATCAAAATATACTTTTCCTGTACTCTTAGTTTTTTCCTGTGTTGCATTTCAGATATTGAATTAGTGATTAAGGCATGTAAAGGGGACTTACTAAAAATATAAGATAACATAATACAAAAGGGACATATGAGTGTCATGTATAAAGGTATGTTTTCCTCTTAATTTCGTGAAGATCATGAAATTCTAAGATAACATAACTAACAATTTATGCTTCATTATTTTCGTACCAATAACTATAACTTATATGTGGTAGCAAAAGGGGATTTAAGAATTCTTGTTTTTAGAATTAAACAAATGGTTTTTCTCTCAATTACGAGATCTTAAAATTTATGCCCATGACATTAATATGAATTTACTGAAACTGCTACTCTGCGGATCTGGATCTGTAACCATTCATGTGAATTGGGAGCTAATTGCAATGCAGAGATTATGTTATTGAAATACGTTAGTGATATTATTGGGCCTCACTTTCTAGGTTTGATAAGCTTTATTTGGCATCTTTTGTATTTATTATTTATATCTATCCTTTTAGTTATTACAAAGAAAACCAAAACAAGAAACTTATGTGGCTCTTGCTTGTGAATGTAGCAACAATGTTTGACCAACTTGTATTGGTTCTCTTCATTGCTCCTAAACAAGTAGTTTTGTAACGGTTTACAAATGCTAGAATTGTGTTGAACCAAGTAGTATAGTTGAATCATTTCAGAAATTATAACTTTAATTTATCATGTTGTTTACTGGAACGTTAGACAAAGATGCCATAGATTTAAAACTATGGTCTTCACTTGTGTGAATATGTTGGCTTTGTTATTGTACTAGTTGTAATTAGTAATACATGGTCACATTATTAGTTATTGATCTGTCTTCGTAATTGCTCTTTTCGTTTTCACACCAGACAGAGCTCTTTTCGTAATTGCATGAATATTGGTCGCATCGACGATAATATGTTTTCATGCTATGCAGGTGTCACGAGGTTTGACCAGTTGCCAATTTCTAGTAAAACCAAGGATGGATTGCAAGAAGCTAAGTTTGTCAAGATGACTGATATACAGAGGGCTTCTTTGCCCCATGCACTTTGTGGATGAGATATTCTTGGTGGCAAAACCTGGGTCGGTAAAAACCTTGGCTTTCATTATTCCGGTAAGTGGAGCTTAAGTTTTCTGCCAACGATGAATTTGCTGAGAAGGTGTATTCAATCAAAGGAAATAGTATTCTTTTTTTTTTTTGTTTCCTTTTTTCCTTTAAAAATTATTTGATTGAGCTAAATTGCTGTAATCTTCCAAAGCTTAATTTCTCTAATGGGTTGAGGAGTTATGGGGGCTTTAGGTTTTGATATTAAGTTGCTGACTTAACTAGCATGATTGTGCATAATAAGATTCCAAAGGCTTAGTATTTGAAGCAGTAAGAAAGTTTGTTTTTGCATTCTGCTTCACTGTGTGGCATGTCCAATTTGGTGCTAGTTATATAAACCAGAAGGTTCGAGATGTGATGTCACTTTATGATTCTTGCTTTATGAACAGTTACAGCTTTAGCATGAACGTAGCATAAAAAGAAGACAGAGAAAGGAATTAGCTTATGTTTATTCTTGTTATTTTGCATTGTTTGGGTAATTTTAGTGAGAGATTTTGATTCATGGCTAATTTAATCTAATTATGTGTGAAGCAGAACTGCTGGTGGCAGAATCTGAAATAAGTGTCTGCATGTGTTTGCAAAAGTAACTTCTTTACTTTTTTCCAAAATAAATTTTTACAGAAGCAATTCTTGCCGAAACAAAAATCTCATAGCAATTGCAAACTCATTGATGGTTAAAATATAGTATAGTCATCTTTATCCAATTCTAATGTAGCTTCATCTACTGTCTTTGGTTGTTCCTTTGTTTCTACAAAGTCCAAATGATTTTAGCTATTATCCGTCATCCAGTAAAAGCAATTTTTTTAGGAAATGAACCATTAGCTTTTTGTTGTTGTTTCACTGTATTCATGTAATGGATTATCTGGTTTATGTCAAATTTCCTAAATAATGCTACAAAAGGATATTTTTTTTGAAATCCTTTCTTGAGTTGTGGATTTTATTGTTATTGACAGGTCTTGGAAAATTTATATAGAGGGAAGTGGGGGCCTGAAAATGGGGTAGGCAGCATCATCATATCCCCTACAAGAGAATTAGCTGGTCAACTGTTTGATGTTTTAAAATGTGTTGGTAAGCACCACAATTTTAGTGCTGGTCTCCTGATTGGTGGTTGCAAGGATGTTGTCATGGAGAAGCAACACGTAAATAGCTGAACATTTTAATCTGCATGCCAGGTCAGCTTCCACAACACATGGATGAAACTCCAAACTTTGATTGTTCACTGATTCAGGTTGTTATAACTTTTTTCTTTGTTTTTTATATGGAATAAATTAACCTTACTCTGACTCTTGAAGCAATGCTGGGGCAAAAAAAAAGAGCATTTGTTAATTTGTCATCACAGGCATTTGTTCTTTATATCTTTCTTTGTATTGTCAACCTTTACTGCATTAAGACAATTTTACTTTCCTTACCAGACCTTTTTAAATGGCAAATGTTGGTGGAAACATTATGTATTCAGTTTAAGTTAGAGAAATTGTAGCAGTTTTTGGAGCATCAGATTTTTCTTTTTTTCTTAAATAATATAACCTTTCTTTTGGCATATTTGTTCACAGATATGTATTATACCATTTTCAGTCAATATAATCATGACTAAGTGGATTTCTTGGTTGGTATAAAGGTGTTGGTACTAGATGAGGCAGATTGTATTCTTGACCGTGGATTTAAGAAGGAACTGAATGCAATCATCTCATATCTTCCTAAGCATAGACAAACCCTGCTTTTATCTGCAACTCAAACAAAGTCTGTTCAAGATCTTGCCAGACTAAGTTTAAAGGAGCCAGAGTATCTGAGCGTCCATGAAGAGTCTTTGACTGCCACTCCTACTCTCTTTAAGACAGCTTGTCATGATTGTTCCTTTAGACCGAAAGTTAGACATGTTGTGGAGTTTCATAAAGTCACATCTTAACTCCAAAACACTTGTCCTTCTTTCCAGCTGTAAACAGGTATTTGTTTCACTCTAATAATTCGGTGTTGGATTTTCTTTCAACTGTGTTTTGGTTGCAATTTTTTTTCATGACTTTCGATTTCCTATCATAACAATCATTTCCCTGCTTAGTAGGTAAAATTTTTAAGAAACTACACCCTGGCACACCCTTAAAGTGCCTTCATGGGAGGATGAAGCAGGAGTGAAGGATGGCTGTATATTCTGAGTTTTGTGAGAAGCGCTCAGTTCTCTTCTCCACTGATGTGGCTGCAAGAGGCCTTGATTTTAATAAGGCAGTTCACTGGGTTGTTCAGGTGAGTCTGTTGTTGCTAGACCTCTTTTTTGCCTTTTTGGGGCAAGGAAGGGAGTGGATGGAGGAAGAAATAAGTTTGATTTATCATTGGATGTTGACTCTTCTGCTTAACATCTGTAGGTTGATTGTCCTGAAAGTGTAGCATCTTACATATACTGCTCGCTACAATTCAGGTGGGAGGTCAGTTTTATTTCTGATGCCTTCAGAGACTAAAATGCTTGAAAGATTAGAAGCAGCTAAAGTTCCAGTACATCTTAATAAGGTACACTGTTCTTGTTCTCCAAATTAATAATTCACCTATGATAAAACACATACTTAGAACAATAAAGGAAATAGTAATAATGAACATTCCTAGATTTAGCCTTAATTCATGGTTTAATCCCTGATTTGCAAATAATTACCAATATTACCATTGCCCATATCACTCAGAGTACACTTTTCCCATTCTTATCAATCTTCCCTGGTTGAAGAAAACTTGACATTGAGTTTTGAAGTGTGGAAGCAATAGAAAAGTCCATCTTGGAGCAATAGGTAGGACAACAAGCAATGATGGAAAAAACGATAACAAAAGTATCTTTAATTCCCCAACACATCAAGAGTAACAAATTCAACATGGCATAGCAGTTGTGTTGGTTGAACCTGAATGCTACTGCAACTTAGGGTTTAGTTTCCTCAATCTCATCATCTCTTAAAACAACATTATCTTCAATACTTGCAAGATGAATGTTTTATCTTATGTGCTGATGGACTGAAAGGTTCCAGTAGTTTTATTTATGTAAGTTTGTGAGCTGCTGGAGCTCTTACACAAGGCTAGTGCGAAACAAAACAGCAAAGTTTCCCTCTTGTCTTCCCAGAGGTCAGGTCCCATTCTCTCTTTTCCCCATTCTTCCCTTCCACCGCTTCCCTCCTACCCACCGCTTACGTACTCTCTCCTCTCCCCTCTGTTACAATACACTCTCTCCTTGCTAAACGCCTGTCCATGCACCGTTATTTCCCTACCCCTTGGAGTTCTACTGCTTTCTTGATTTCCTTCTAACATAAGTTTGTTGGGCCTTAGGCCCATTTCCACCCCCCTAATCAGCACCACTTTGTCCTCAAGGTGAAAACAAGGGAACTTCTCTTTGATAGTATCATAACTCTCCTAAGTGCATTCGAATTCTAGAAGATCTTTCCACTGCACGAGAACTTCAACTTGACCATTCATCAGTTGTCTAGCTTTTTGAATTTTCTCAGGCTGCACTTTAAGCTCCAATTCATTGGTCAAACATGAGGGAAGTGGTTGAGTGGTCACACTAGGATGGAGAGAGCATTTCAGTTGAGAAACATGAAAAATCAGGTGAATTTGAGCTGTTGGAGGAAGTTGGAGACGATAAGCCACTTCCCCATACTTCTCAATCACCTTATAGGGGCCATAAAACCGGGGACTCAGCTTTTCAGTAATCCTCTTTGATAGTGACTTGAGTCTATAAAGGTTCATACGCAGGTACACACAATCCCGTACCACAAATCTTATTGCTCTCCTCTTCTTATCAGCATACAACTTCATATATTCCTATGCTTGCTCCAAATGCTTCTTTAATTCTGCCAATACTGCATTTTTATCTCTGATGGTAACATTGACTTCCTCCACATCTGACACCACATCTTCTTGTCTGAGTAATGCGGTGGATCTCTCCCATTTAAAGCCTTAAAAGGTGTAACCCCCATAGACCTATTATAAGAGGTATTAAACCAGTATTTAGTCCATGGAAGCCAGCGCACCCATTGTTTGGGCTTGTCACTGACAAAACAACGAAGGTAGGTTTCCAAACTTCAATTCACAATTTCTGTTTGTCCATTTGTCTATGGGTGATAACCAGAACTATAATTAAGAGATGTTCTTGCCTGTTTAAATAGTTCTTGCCAAAAATGGATGATAAAGACCCTACCCTATCCTTGTCCGAAACTATGGACTTAGGAAATCCATGAAGTTTCACTACCTCCTTCACAAAAACATCTGCAACAGTTTTGGCAGTGAAAGGGTGTACCAATGGGATAAAATGGCTATATTTGGTAAGCCTATCCACCACCACTAGTATTACCTCATATTTATCGGATTTAGGTAAGCCCACTATAAAATCCATACTTAATTCCTCTCGAACTTGTTGGGGAATGGGTAGAGGTTGTAGAAGTCTTGCTGGGTGCATGGCTTCATATTTATTCTGTTGACAAATAGGGCATTGTGCTACATACCTTTGAATTTCGTTCCTCATGCCCTCCCAAAAAACAACTTCTGATAGGCGCTTATAAGTTCTCAAATATCCAGAGTGGCCTCCTAAGGGTGAGTTGTGAAATTCCTTTATCAAAATTGAAGTTTGTGGAGACCCTTCACGAATCACCTGTTTACCATTAAATAATAAACTGCCTCACTTCAATGTGTATACCGCCAGCACCTCTTTAATAGCTAGTAGATTTTGAATTATTTCTCCTAATTTTGTATCTCGTTTGACTTCAGCGTCTAAATCTTCTAGTTCCTGATATTGCCACAGTGAATAGCTGTTGAGTTCCAGAACCTCTTGTTTTCTTGACAAAGCATCAGTAGCTCAGTTCTCCTTTGCCTGGCTTGTAGTGAACTTCAAATTTATACCCCATGAGTTTTGACACCCATTTCTATTGATTAGGCTCCACTATCCTCTGTTCTAGCAAAAACTTAAAAGCCTTCTGATTTGTTCGGACTACAAATGGATGCCCTATTAAGTAATGATTCCACCTCTTAATGGCGAGAACTAATGCCATCAATTCCCTTTCATAAATTGAAAGTTGTTGTGCCTTAGCAGATAACATTTGACTAAAATATGCAATGGTCTTCCCCTTTTGCATTAATACCGTTCCCACACCTTGGCCAGATGCATCTGTTTCAATCTAAAAAACAACAGTGAAATTTGGCAGGGCTAGAACAGGCAAGGAAGTCATTGTTGTCTTCAACTCCTCAAAGGCTTGTCAAACTTTAGGGGACCACCTAAAGGCATCTTTTCTTAAGAGGCTGATCAAAGGTGATGCAATTCTCTTATAATTTTTCACAAAACTTGTGTAGTAATCGATTAACCCTAAAAATCCTCGCAAAGCCTTGAGATCTTTGGGAGTAGGTCATGATAGCATTGCATCTATTTTGGAAGGATCGGCCTCAACTTCTGTTGCTGAAATAATGTTACCAAGATACTCCAATTTTGTCTGCACAAACACACACTTAGGATTTATCACCAGCTTATGCGTGCGTAACACTTCCAATGTATGTTTCAAATGTGACATATGGGAAGAAGCATTAGCACTATACACCAAAATATTGTCGAAAAAGACCTGAATGAACCGTCTCAAATATGGTTTAAAAATCTCATTTATTAAGGATTGGAAAGTGGAGGGTGCATTGGTTAAACCAAAAGGCATAACCAAGAATTCGTAATGTCCCTCCTGGGTCTTGAAGGCCGTTTTTTCCTCACTTCCTTCCTTCATCCAAATCTAGTGGTACCCCGATTTCAAGTCCAATTTAGAGAAGATTGTGGCTCCTCTAAGTTCATCCAACAACTTATCTATGGCTGGAATGGGAAATTTATCTGGTACTGTCACTTTGTTACAGGCTTGAAAATGAACACAAAATCGCCAACTTCTATCTTTTTTCTTAACCAACGGCACCGGGCTAGAAAAATGGCTCTTACTAGGTCTAATTCTTCCCACTACCAGCATCTTCTTGACCAATTTCTCAATATCATTTTTTTGAGAATGTGCATCCCTGTAAGGTCTTATGTTTGGTGATTGTGCTTCAGGTTTGAGACTAATTGAATGATCAATGTGCCTATGAGGGGGCAATTCCTTCAAAGGAATACAAACATCAGAGAATTCTTTTAATAGTTCTTGTACTATTGTATTCTCAGTACCATTGGGCTGCTACAAACTTATCCCTCCAAGCTCAATATAAAATCCTTCTCCTTCTACTTTGATCGACTTCAATATAGTACTAAGGGACACCATAGTGCGTACTAAGGTAGGATCCCTTTTTAAACATTTCCATTCATTCCCCACTTTAAATTTCATTGTTAGTAGTCTCCAGTTCACCCTTGCCTCATTTAATGACTCCAACCAATCAATGCCTAACACCATATCAGCTTCCCCTAGGTCGAAGGGGTAAAAATCCTTAATTATCTTGATCCCTTGTAACTCCAACTCCACTCTACGGTAGACCCCCCTACTCCTAACTTGGTATCCATTACCTACAGTGATGGTATACATTTTGGTCTCCTGCAAAGTCATGTTGAATTGCTTTAGCAATTTAGTTGATATGAAGTTAAGTGTTGCCTTGCTGTCCATCAATACCAGCACTGACTCTCCTCTCAACAACCCCATTAGTTTCATTGTTCGGTGTCCGGCTACTCCCACTATAGAGTTCATTGATAATTCCATAGGTTCCTTAGTATTCTCCTCCTTAGCTTCAGCCTGCCCTTCTTCCATGTCCTCCTCCTCTTCTGATAGTATCATAACTTGCAGTGACGTATTCTTACATTTGTGCCCAGGAGTGTACTTGTCTTCACATTTAAAACATAGCCCCAATTCTCTCCTCCTAGCCACTTCTGCATCTGTCAGCCTCTTGGGCCGTCCCTCTAGCTTGGGCCCGGAAACACTATTGGAGCTAGTGTTAGTAACACCTCTCTTGTTCTCCTCCCATGACTTGCTTTCTCCAATCCTTGGTCTAATAACCACCCCCACGATCCTACTCACTTCTGCCGAGCTGTTGGATTTAAGAAAATTCCCTTTAAACCCACTCCATTTTTGGTCCGTTATAGGTCGGGTTCAGGTTCCTTTGCCAAGCTTCTTTTCCTTTGCTGCCTCTAACAGGTTATTCTTCTCCACCACCTGAGACGCCATCTCCATTAGTTGTTTCAAGGTAGTGGGTTGCAGCATTCTTATCTCAGCTCTTATTTCTTTCTTGAGACCATGCTTAAAGGCCCCCATCAGAAACTCATTCGAGGCTTCCCTCATAGGAGCTGACAGCCTTTCAAACTGCTCCCTATAATTAGCTATGGTACTCTCTTGCTTATTCGCCATAAGTATTTCGTACTCATCCCCCATTTGCTTCTTATGAAAGTGGCCAATTACCTCACGCTTGAACTCCTTCCAGGATTGCATAGGATTACGTATCTCCATCCATTGAAATCACCCTAGCACTGTCCCTTCATGCACACAGTGATAGCCCTCAGCTTCTTTTCCTCTACAACAGAATTCATTATGAAATACCTTTCAACTCAAAATATCCACCCATACGAGTCATCTCCAGTAAACAGAGGCAATTCCAGACATCGGGCTTTGCCAACTTCTTCTTTGTTGACGCGTCCACGTTGGTTACCTCTGCATGGCTAGCCTAAGTCGACTCCACACCCTTGATAGTTGACAAGCTTCCCCCTTTGATAGCCTTCCCTCTATCTGTTGCTTTCATCGTTGCTCTCAACTCGTCTAGCTGCCTGCAGAATTCTGCCAGTATATCTATCATCACAGCTAACTTCATGTGAACATCTTCCACACTCTTCCACTATTATGACACCATAGTGCTCTTCTGCGGCAGCTTCCTCTTTTGCGTCATAATCTTGAGGATATTATTGTTTGATGTAACTCTGCACTCTATCTTTATGGTATAAACAAAGAAGGCTGCCTAATCCAGAGATGATTCTGGAGCAAAGGAAGGTGATATTGTGGAGTATATCAGAAACAGTAAGCAAATACAAGAAAAAATCTCTCTAGCATTCGAGAGGCTAGAGTCTCTCCACACCACAGCCACGCTAATTCCTATCCTCCCCTCCAGATCCCGTCCCCTTAGAATAACTCCCTTAACAACCTTCCCTCTCTCTTCACTATCTCATCCATGTGGAATCTTGAGCCTTTTACATGGGGTATTACCCAAATTGCCTTCCTGAAGTCTCCCCATTGCTCGAGCCCATCTTTTCCAATTTCTCACCTTCTGTAGTGTCTTTCTTTCCTTTCCGTCCTTATACCTTAGTCACTTTAAGCATATTAGGCCCATAATTTTTCCTCAATTTTAAAAGTAAAATGATCATGATTTAGATATTCATTAATTTGTTGACCCAACAAGGTTATGGCATCCAAATGTGCTTTCTGCATTCTGTCTATAAATGTTCTCTACATATTTCAGCCTCTCTTTGAGATCATCCCTATATCTGTCTGTGGCAAGTTTCAAGTTATTTTGTGTATACAAAATATCTTGTCTTAGCAAATCCTAAAATTGAGGCCCAACTACCCCAAAATACCTTCAGAAATGCTGCCAGGTGGTTGCAAAATGGGTAAAAGGACATAAAACAATAACAAAGAAATTGAGTCGTCAGATATATTATGGGAAGTCTGCAAGCATGTGGGTGGTTTTCGGTGGAGAATTTTTTTTGGATTAGGTCGGTGTGGGGAGTGGCGGTCATCATGGCACGGTTACATCTTGGGTACAGTGGTAGGGAAAGGCAAAAGCAATGTGAACAGTGATGTTTGAGATTTTCTTGTGATGGTGGTGAGGATTGGCGTTTAGCTCTAATACCGCTTCATGTAGGACCAGCGGGGGGAAGTTGAGGGGTAGATAGAAATAGATGAACAGGGGAGAAAGAAGAGAGAAAGGAGGAAGAAAGAGGGAAAGCAACAGTATACTGATATATATATATATATATATATATATATATTTTAATGCTAAAATTGAACATGAAGTCTAAACCAAAAGATTATAAGGAAACAAAAACACATGCTTGAAACAGTAAAGGAAATTGTAATAAAGAGTATTCATGAATTTAGTCTTAATTGATGGCTTAATTGCTGATTTATAAATAATTACTAATATCACCATTGACCATATCACTCCTAATGTTCTTTTTCCCCATTCTTCATGATGTTGCCTCTTGCATTTTAGCTATCAAGTATCAGGTGCCGTTTATACTGATTTCATTTTTTCATACATTCTATATTTTTGCATTCTCTATATTTATGGTTGGCTATAATTGTCTCATTTCATCTGACATTTTTCCTAACATGTTTTTTAAACTGCTGATTTTTCAGCCTAGGAAAGAACGAATGCAACCGGTTTCTGGCATGTTGGCAAATTTACTGGCCAAGTACCCAGACCTCCAGCCTTGCACACAAAGGGCCTTCATGACATATTTGAGATCCATTCTTATTCAAAAGGATAAAGAAATCTATGATGTTATGTAATTGCTGATTGATGAATATTCGGCATCATTGGGTCTGCCAATAACCACCAAAACCTGTTTTCTTAACCGGAACATTAAATCTAAAGCTGAGTCAACGAAACCAATTATAGCTGAACCAAAAGATTCAGACAAAGAAATTACTTTGGAGGTTCCAAGAAAGAAGGTAGACCTTAGTGGTTGCATGGAACAGGATGTGGAAAAAGGTCTTTCGCCAGATGATTCCTCAGATGAAGGGAAAGAGAAAGCGACTGAAACTTTAGATTTCAGGTACGTATGATCATATATAATCTTTGGTGGTATAGAAAGAGAGAAGTTTATATTTCTTTGTATATTGCTGCATTATACCCTGCATACCAAAATAGGTGGTTGACAGTGCTTCTTGCTTGGGATGCATTAGGCTACGTGACCTTGCATATATAAAATTAGGATGACTTGTCCAAATTATAGCTAGGTAGACAAAAGGGTTTCTGATATTTCCTAGCAGTATGTTGTCGTTATGTTTATAAAAACAGCTTAAATTTGATTGGGAGCTTTCCTTTGTAGACAGACAGTCCGCATTTCGAAGAAAAAGAAGCTCAAGATCAATATACATAGACCGCTGGGGACTAGGGTTGTATTTGATGATGAAGGGAATGCACTAACTCCACTAGCGAGGATTGCTGATATGCAAACTGTCAACGAAACAATGCTGCTTGATCTAGGTTTGGCCTTGATCTTCAATGCATAAAAGTAATGTTACTAAAAAAAATATAGGAATAATGTTTCATGGATATATCTTTATCATGTTTGCTGAAGGCTACTATGATTAAATATCTCGTTCTGGGTTGTCTGTTCTCCATCATTGGTTGATAACTGTAATTTATAACCTGTTTGCTTTGTTACTTTTATGTAGAATTTGAAATAGAGGAATTATGGGTGCTAGAAGTAGGCCCAGATAAGTTAGCATTACTTCTTTCTCCTCCCTTTTCCATAAATATTCAATATAAACATTGGATTTTTCAGAAAAATAAAAATGGATTAGATTTGGATGCTGTGGGGGAGAATCACTTTTCTATTGTAATATAGATCAAAAAACTTTCCCACTGAGAGTCCGAACTGCAATATCTGTTGATAATAGAATGACATGCCCCATTTTATATTGTATGACTGGTAAACTGTTTTGATTTGAGAGACCTGATTTTGCCTAGATCTCATTTGATCATACAATGCATGGCTCAATTTTTAATACAACTCAATTTGTTTAAATGTAATGCATGTACTATCTTCTTTATTTTGCCATATTAACATCTCATCTTACTGCAGAACAAAAAGCTGAATACTATAGGAAGATGCGGGAGGAGTTGAAAAAGGTGGACAAGGACGACAAGCTTCTGCAACGCCAGTGCCATAGAGAGAAGAGAATCAAGGAAAAGATGAAGTGGAAGGAGGAGGACGACAATAATATTTCTGGGTTAGATGGAGATGAAACTGCAGATAGACGGCATAAAATGAGTTAGTTATATTTTGATGGTGACAGTGATGACAGTAACAAAACTGAAGTCATAGGGAAAGGGGGTATTAGCTCTAAACCTGTTACTATAGAGGAGCAAGAAGCACTGTGATGTAGCCCGTATATTATTAAATGCAAATGAAGCAAACAAAAACTCCCTTACTGCATGAGGATCCAGAAGAGAAGCTAAAATACACTGTAATGAAAGGAAACAAAGAAAGAAACTCCCGCTAGCATTCGAGAGGCTAGGGTCTCTCCACCAAAATGCCAAATCTTCCTTACCTCCCTAATCACATCAGCACAATATATAACTTCCTAACTAACCTCTTTCTCTCTCTTTTTCCCCGCTGACTAGGATATTCAGTTACAACACTCACATGAGCCACTCCTTGACACCCATCCTCACACTTCCCCTCAGCTGTACTGAGCCTCTTGGGCCTCCTAAAATACACCCAGGATATTATTGGATTCCAGGGCCCATCATTACCCACCCCAACAAGTTGCACCTTGTCCTCAAGGTGCGGTTGAATCATGTCATCATTCTTCCTACTCCTTTGAGAAACTCTCTTATGTCAGTTTCATCCTTACTCTCTCTGAACACACTACTGCACTATATAACCAACTAACCAACCTCTCACTCTCCTCTTGGCCATCTACACGTGACCAGGTAGTTGAGCCACACTTTCCAGAAGTTGGACTCAAAGGTCCAGACCCATCACACTGGCTCTGAAATTGTTAAATTCCATGCACTCAGAATGTGCTTATTTAAGTTCATATGACAATCTACCAAAACTCTGGAAAAAAGTGCAGTTTTTTGAACTTTTTGAGTGCAGTATTGATTTTCCCCTTTGACAAAAAAGAGTAAGGGATAGAGTGCTGAGTTGGTAGGTCAATTTTGGCAATAGATCAGAATAGGATTTGCAGCGAAATGTTTTTAATGGATTATAAACACCTAGTGTATTGCATATAGATAAGATTTTGGTTGTTTAAGGACAATCCTAGTTTTAAATGCTTGCTCTTGCATTTTTGTTTTGTCGCGTGATTAGTGGCGGTAGCAGTTTTTCTTTTCATGTCTTCTTTCTTTCTTTTTTTTAATTGGACACAAACAAAAATTAGAAACAATGAGCAATATGATTATCATAAAAGGGCTCTATACTACTAAAAAAGTTAAGTGACTGGCTCTATATAGTGTCTGTTATGATGCCCAATTGCTTGGTAAAAAATCTTAGTAGAACATGAATATACCCATAATTTGCAGTTTGGGATCCTATCTCCAAGCTTGATTGACCACATCTAATTCCATGAAGATAAGTTGAATAGCGTGGGATTGAGGGCTAACAATCATGAGTCCAAATCTAGAGCAGTAAGGTGCCTTCTGGTTTCTGCTATTGCACAGTCCATTCTCATTGCCAAGCTAGGTAAACATTGGATTTGGATTCTAAACATGAGAGAATCCGAATTCTTTGCATTTATGAGGATCTATACATTAAATTTTCATGCAGTGGTTAAGATTTTAATAAATATTAAACATTTACTATTTTTTTTTTTTTAAATTTGAACTATTAAATTTTCATCTAATAATTTAAATTTTATTAAATTCACTTAGATTTAATTTTTCAACTTCACCAAATTCATTTCCGTAAGTATTGAAGCTGATTCTAAAGGTATCAAATGTACCTGTCCTCCTATTTTCCTTTTTGTTGACCCAAAAGATGACCGTCCAACCTATGCTAGCTTACTTAAGTTGACAATTAGAGGAGTTGCTAGGTGCTCTTTCATGAAGAGAGTCCATGGCAAATTCATTCCCTGTATTACAATGTGATGAGACCCAACTAAATAAACTCAAGATAATGATAACCCATTATATTATTTATGAATGTATTATGCTAGTAGACAATAAAACAATAGCATATATGAAAACAATAGCATATAGAAATAGATGAATGACAGTAGTAGTCTAGAAACTATGAAGGAAAAGATCAAAAGAGCAAATAGGAAGAAAGCATAAACATTCCCTGGCATTCGAGAGGCCAGGATTCTCCCAAGACTTTTTCAAATCTTCAATGCACCTTCACACCTTCATCCCTCTTTATATTCTGCTCTATTCCCATTCCCTCTCTCCTTCTGCTAGTGACACGTGTTTAGTTAGTTACAATTGCCCCTCTCCCTTGCCAGCTCACCCTGCTTTAGATGCTTCTTCTCTTTCCCTTGATACACCTTCCCTGACTGAGCCCATAGTGCTTGGGCCCATCATTACCTGACCCTTGAAGCTTCACCTTGCCCTCAAGGTGAGAATTAGAAGTTGATACTGGTGGCTTCTTTCTAATGGGTCCTTGTTTTTGCTTCTCCCAAAGATCAAACTGAACATTTCCTCGAAACAAATCTTGCTGTTGTAGCTTAACATCCTCAACATATATAATCCTCCCCACTTCCTCTTTGTTAAGCCCAAAGGACTGCTAGATCAGCTTGCCTCTCATCATTGCCACCAACATTGTCCAGCACAAGTTTTATGTTATTCCTTCAATAAGTGTCAGATAAGTGTCATCATGTTTTGCAACCCCAATCATATATGGGTTATGGTAGTTATGTCTTATTTTTTTCTTCCACAAGAATTACCAACTGTAGATAGTCCCAACGGAAATCAACTCCATTAATGTTACAAATTGATGTTCGTGCTTGCTTGTTTAAGGCCAGCTAGAATGGTGGTATTCCTCCATCTATTTCTTTCATCCCATGGTGATCACTTTCCAACTTTTGTTCAGTTGCATGGATTGAGAAGTGCTAAATCATCTTTACTAACAAGCTTTACAGGGATTGATATCGTCGAGTTTGGTTTTCTGATTGCATATCTAGGAAATTTCCTTCAAGCCTTTGCGTGGAAGTCTTCAGTTGTAGTAATTTTGATTTAGCTTTCCAAGCTTGCTTCCACCTTTCTTCACTGATTCCTTGAACCCATGAACATTAAATCAATGGCGCCAAATTGACATACCTTTCTAAGGTTTCAGTACAAGACTCCTTTGCAACGGGCTTAAGAATTATCTTTATCAGCTCAGTAGCTTTTCTCCCTTCCTCTTTGGCCTCCTCTCTATCTTCTGTTTCTGCCATTAAGAGAGGTTGGAAGTGTTGGGTTGTTCTCTTATGATTTGTTGCAAGCATCTCAATAGGGCATAGAACAAATCTCAGTTCTCTATTTTTGCCAACCTCTGTCTCACCATGATAGTCTAGTCCGAGTCACCACTCTCCATCATAGTCAAGTCCTACCTCCCTTTTACTCGTTACCTCTGTCCAAGCTAGAAGTCGACTCAGTGCTTTAGGAATCGCGCACACGCGGCATTTCTTTCTTATCCAATTCCTCATTTGGTGGCGTAACAGGTTTGGGTTGATTGGGCAGGGTGAATTTCTGGGTTAGGATACTGGCACTCAGTCTTAATTTGAGTCTGTCTTTCCAAAACTCCTTGGGCCTTTTTCCTCACTTTATTTCTCAAGCCCAATTTAAGATCCACCTCTTCTTCCCCCTTTTGAAACTGACTTCTTTAGTTTCTTCTCAGTCATGCGTCAAGTGAGACCCATATCCACTTTTTACCTCTTTAACGCCGATAGATGTTGTCACCACAACGTCTATTATCTTCTGGTTCTTTTCTTCTTCGTTTCTGACTTCAGTTACCGCATTCAACACTTTCGATTCTTCTGTGTCTTCATTGGAATGCAGTGGCCGCTCTGACTGATGGTTTCGGTCAGATTTTCCTCCCCGTCCTTCCTCAATGGATTAGAAGACAAGCTAGCTAGAATGCTCATTTTCTAGCAAGAGCCTTTGTTTGACACATTAGTCTTTATATTTAAATTGTATCTCATGATTTTATCATAGACTAAATAAAATGGTTTTTCTCCTTTTAAAAGAAAAGGATGAACCAATAATTAAAACACAAAAAAGAAGATACAACTAAATATCCTTGTCATTCATATTTTTGAAGCCCGATTTCAAGAAAATAGAAAACTCCCACAAAAGACAAGATTTAAAAGAATTAATTTAGTGTTTAACTTAAAAGTGATTATTGACGTATACAACTAATCCCAAAGTAGAGTAATTGAAAATATGTGTCTTTTCAGTTTGAAATCAAAACATATAGGATTAATTATGAAGCATGCATGCACATATACTAATGATTGATTTAATTAAATGAAAGATACTCTTGTATACGTATATATTAGCTTCTTGCAATGTAAAACATTTAGTTTTGACTAGTCAAATAACGAAGTTGAGCACACTAATTATTATTATTTTTTTCTGACTCAATGGAAACCACAGAGAAAATTAACTTGTAGCTTGATTTCCATGTCTAGCGATCAAGGAAAAGGGAACATTAGATTGCGAATTATTAAGACTGAAGAAGAACATGGATTCTCTTTATTTCCAATTTTGTAGTGTACCGAGTGTTGTTTCTTTCTTTTTCTTTATTTTATTAAATGTTAGTTTTTAAAAAAATAATATTGACTCTGCATTTAAAACCTCAACTGTATTGTGTAGTTGTGGTTTTAAATGTAGAGAATCAGAGGAAGATATCTTCCACAATAGTGAACTAGTCTAATTCGCATTCTCTTTGTCAATTATGCAAAGAGATATATACAAAATAACTAGAGTCCACTTGAGTGATTGATAGCAGCACAAGGAAAACTTGAGGAAATTCAATGGAAAATAAAGATGGATCCTGCATTTAAGATGAGGACAATCTCCAGTGGTTACAACTTCTGCAAAACAGAATGAAAATTCTCCACACCCTCATAGCCTAGCAAGCACTCGTATTAAAACTAAACTTCCCTAACTAACACAGTCCGCCAACCAATATTATTCTTCCACGTAGCCTAACCCCACAAGTGATCACACCATATAGAAATCACGCGTCCACCCTGGAGCCTTCTTTTGTCTTCTACTAACAACCTCTCTGCCTTCACCACTGATGGATTCTCTTCTTTCCTTTGATGGGCTGTGATTGTGGGCTGCGCTACTATCAGTGATGGTCTGAATGAAAGACGTGGGACCCACTTCAGTGTAGATGCCTTTCTCTTTATATATATTTATCTTTAAAATTGACTAGAAATTGATAGAAAGAAATTTGAAAGGATCTGGATTTAGAGCTAATCCATTCATTGACTGTGATAGTCACTAATCTCCAACATAAAGAAATAAGCTCTTCACAATCCATCTCAATACTAATATCCATGCCAAAAAATGCAGGAACCATTGAAAGAGCTTTCTTCAAGGTCATCATAGTGTCATGAAGGCAGAATTTGCATACACAGAATCATTAAACCCATCCACTATAATACCCATTGCAATCTCTATAATACCTATTCCAACAACATTAGACTTAGAATTATAGGAATTATATGTATTTATCTTTATACAATCATCATGGGGAAACTGGGATCTATTTTAGCATCTATTACTTGTACCTCCACCTGGAAGAGAATCATGCAACTTGAATTCTCCCCTGAATTTAACGAAGAATAAAGCATCTTCTATCATTCCTTAATTCCTCGCCATTGCAATTTGGAACACCACAAAGCATATCATTTTCCAAAATTTCCAATAAATACACGCAGCCATTGCTTTTTCATGTATTTTCAAACGAAGTTATTCCATAAATAGACTAGAACACCAAACATCAATTCTAGAAACTTGATCTTTTTGGATAATAGGAGTCAATGAGCTACCAAACCATGTCTTTTAACCCATGGGTAAAGTAATAACACATGTTCAATAGTTTGAGACTTAGGCAAAATAATTGGGGATAAAGGATTCTCAGTACATTTTATATATTATAATGCTTCTTTAGTTGCCAAAGCACCTGAGATAACTCTCCACATGAAAAGCATAATTTTAAGGAAGATATAAAGCTACTGAATAACAGACCATAGAAGCTTGTGCTTCCACCCTTGAACCTTGTGTACAATTGTATTTTTGACAAAAGCTAAGGCTGGAACTTTGGATCTTCCTAAAGTACAAGCACCCCACAGAATTTACCAGGTTTTCAGTATCTTTAATATCCAAGCAGTCACTAACTCTTTCAATAACTTTCTTTCAGAATGTTGATTGAGGAAAAAACACATGATTTATTTAAATTAAAAAATTATCCAAGTATATCATAATACTTCATCAGAATATCTCTTAATACCAAACAGTATCCTTTCCTTTTCTAACATTCATGATAAACAAGGCATCATCTGTAAATAAAGCTATGTGAAATAATGGGACATCTTCTTGCAAGCCTCACACCCTTCAAATCTCCATTTTCAATATGCATCAGTATAATTGAAGATAGAACATCAACAACAATAATGAAAAGATAAGAAGAAGGTGGATTCCCTTGCCTTAAACATATTCTCTAAGAATGATTTAAGCAATCTTTCTATTAGAAAGTTGGATGTTAAAATTTTACTAAAGTAGCGTACCCTATTATTATGCTAACCCATTTTTCATGAAAGCCAAGTTTGAGAACTCCTTCGTTTAAACTCTATTTTGTTAGAAATCACAACACTAGATAGCAATATTGAAGAATAAAAAAAGAAGAATTAACACAAGATATTTATGTGAAAAACCCTTTTGTATGAGGAAAAAATCACAGACAAGAACTGGAAAAACTTTTACTAACTCAAGAGATTGTACAACCTTTCTTTGACTCTGAGGAGAAAAAAATCAAACTCTCTCTCTTAAAAACAAGAAAACACACAATTCTCGCTCTCAAGTAGAAGAATGACTACTCACTTTCACAACAAAAAAGATTTCACTACTCTTATAACTCTTCACACTCCAATGCCAAACCCCAAAAGGAAAAGCTATATTTATAGGCATTTCTTCAAAATTTTTTAACAACCTTATCTTCTGCTTTATCAAAAGGTGACAACTTTATCTTCCACTTTATCAAAATGTGTCAATCTTATTTTCTACTTTGTCAAAAATTGCTAACTTTATTTTCCACTTTAACAAAAGGTGCTAACTTTATCTTCCACTTTGTCAAAAATTGCCAACTTTATTTTTCACTTTGACAAAAGATACTAACTTTATCTTCTACTTTATCAAAAGTGGTAACCAATTTTCAACTAACTTTATTTTTGTTAAAAAGTGGTAGCAAAACTTCTACCATATTTTCTTCATTGTCAAAAAAGTAGCCACCAAATTTGTCTCTACCTTTTTTTTATCACATTTAAGTCTATCATATCTTTAAAGCAAATTCAAATTTCCCATATACTTCTTATTCCTCAAATAGTGAAATACTTCATGAGCAATAATTATATTATATTGTATCAACTTGTTTGCTACAGAAGCTCTCTATTACACGTGATACATTTGGGCAAAATACCCTCTATTAGCTATGATTTTAGAGATAACCTTGTACATGAAATTACATAGGCAAATAGGTCAACAATATTGCCTAACTAATTTATGTTTATCGGAATAAACACAATATTAGTTAGATTGAGAATTCACTATCAAAGAAGTTATTATAATTAGATCAAAAGCTTCTTTTTTTATCACCTTCCATGGCGACTAATGAAACAGACTACAAAATCCATCTGGACCTAGAGCATTTGAGGCATCAAGCTTAAACACTGCATCTTTGATCTCCAAGAAAGTCATAGGCATGAGCGATAATTTTCCTCATTATTCAAACCCTTTTCACATAATCCACTGCCAAACTTAAAGATCTTAGAGTAGATGAAGAGAAAATAGTAGAATAAATACCCATAAAAGTTTCAGCAGTATCCATCTCTTTATCAAACCAATTCGCGTAATCTTTCTGTAGTCTCATAATTTTATTTATTTGGCTACTTTGAATAGTAACTGAATGAAAAAACTTAGTAAATTTATCTGTTGTTTTCAACATTCAACTCCACCCCTCGGACACCAATGTTTCTCTTCCCTTTCCCAAAGCTTTTCAATTTCTCTTACAATAACCTCGACCTCTCTTACCTTTTCTTCTATCAGAATTTCATAATTGCAAATTGCTAATTGCTTCACCAACTTTCCAATAGTTATTCTTCTATTAGGGAAAAAAGACTCTACTCCACTTTAGTAAAGCATCTCTATATCTACTTAGACATCTAATAATTTGTTGTCCTCTTTATTATCTATAGAACATTCTTGCATACCCCAGTTAGACTTAATCATTGTAAGATAATAAGGATGACCAATCTGAAATGATTGTAACTTAAAATATCTAAGAGCTCTTGTTTATTGAAAACAAAAATCAATTAAGATGAGATGGTAAAATAAAACCACAAGCATTGGATGAAATACTTAGGATTTTGGAAAGTTGTCTCTAAAATCAAAGTTGCCCATAGTTTTATCAATTCTCTCCTTTATGTAAGCTTCTCCCCAAGCTTCCTATTTGACCAAGTATAATGTGCATCTTTGTATTCAAGGCCAATTTGATTACATTCCCATAAAAGGTTTTGAAAATTAATAATTTTTCTCGCTACTCATGGTTTGCTACCTAATTGTTTATCTTGTGACACCTTGTCATTGCAGTCTCCAGCACACAGCTATGATTCATCCACAGTTGCCACAAGCCTCCTTAATTTCACCTAAACTTCCCTTCTTTTAGCTTCCTTACAGAAACCATAAATTAAAAAATAAAAAAACTTTGGAGTATGCATCACAGTTGTAGATATCTTTGTGTGAATGATATTTTTTAACAATCAAATTTCTATATTATTATCACTACACTACATAAGGCTAGGCCAACTATCAAACGCCTAGAATCAATATAAAATTTTTATTTAATAGAGAAGTACTTTTTTTGTTGTTCTTTCAATTTTTTTATCGCCAATGTTAGTCTCCATTAAGAACACTAAAGATAGCTTATTCTTCTTACATCCCACCTTTAGATTTTTAATTATCAAGACAACCCCAATTCTTTGACAGTCCCTCGATATCTTCATGATGCTTTGATTAGTGCATTAGGCTAGAAACCATAGTCCACAGTAGATTGATTGATTTCAGCAACTTCACCTTTAGCTTTAATGACAAAAGAGATCTCTAAAAAATTATGACACATTTACAAGGATATCAATTAAAGCTTGATAACTCTCCCCAGTATACGTTTTTTTTCCTTTCACATTTCCTTTCCCCAGCCTTCTCTATTTTTCTTTTTCTTTGATGAAGACTTTCTATATTTTTTAATATAAAATTTTGTTTTCCTTAAAACTTATTGCCTCTTCACGTATCCTAGCTAGCTTTTTTGGCTTACTTGAATTGTTCACCTCCTTAGCCTATCTCTTCAAATTGAATTTATTTTAAGTTCTTCAAGACCTCTGAGAAAGTTCCTTGTTGATTAAATAAAACAATAACACCATCATTCAATTCATATATGAGGGTATTCCCATAATGCATCCTAAAGGAGAGTAATTTTGCTTGTTTAATATAAAACCTTCTTCTGTTATGACTTCTTCAACCCTAGAAGAGCATGCTTCTCCTTTAATCATTTTATTTTACCATTACAACCTGAGATGCAAGTTAAGTCTTCTTGGGTTTTCTCATTTATAACAACTCCTTTCTTGTCGTAGGCCTAATCTATATTGAACCCTAAAGCTTCTCATAATGCTTATACTTGACTTATCAACTGTACAACTCACAAATTATTGTAAACTAATTCCAATTTCTAGTCATCTAAATATTCTTTAAATGAAACTGATCTATTTTCTAGGCAATTAAATTTCCTTTAAAGTTGATTGGGCTTTCTTTAGTTAGTTTAAAACTAGACATTACAATTTCTTTTAATCTTTAAAATAATTTAAAAATGGTAATACATCTAAAACTGTGTTTCACTAATACCTTTTTGGACATAAATTATCATTCATACTTTTCCTTGTATAATGGTTAGTCATTCATAACTTTCTATCACATTAACATGTCTACATTTGCTGTCATAATCTATCCCCACTATTCATCACTTTGGAACATATTTAGCTCTTGGCATTTAGAATATTTAGGGATCATTTTGTTCCTTCTTAAGCAAGATTTGGAGAACTACTTATTTTTATACTTATAGGAGAACTCAACCTTTGTAAGTTTTCATTTAACAATCCACATATGTTCTTGTAGGCTAATTAACAAGCAGTTACAACTTATAACACACCATTATGAGTCCAGTATTCATATAGTAGGTAAATACAAAATACCATCTCAATGTGGTATTTGTGCAATCCATAGTTTATCAGTGGTAAGCATTGGCAGAGGTACATATAGTTGAGGGTGGGCAAATGCCCCCTTTAATTTTTTGAAATTATATATATAAGATATATGATTATAATATTAAGCCCTCATATTTTAATATTTTGAACCCACTAAATGGTCATAAATATATATAACAAGTATTATATGTATATCATCAAAAGACTTTATAATTATATTTTCTTTACTTTTTTTTTCTCACTCCATATTCATTATAACCACTCTTACATGTTTTGTTTCCCATTAAATCACACATCTCTCTTCTTCTCTTTTATTTATTTAATAATTTTTTCACTCAGTAATCACTCCTCTCTCTCCTTTCCAAACACAACTCTCCTTTCTTGTTTGGTCACTATAAGCACACCTCTCCTTAAAGGGCTCTTTTGGCTCTTTCCTCTTTATTCATTCTTCCCTCACTCTTTCTTTTTTATTCACTCTTCCTTCTCCCACTTCCATTGTTTGTTCGAGCTCCTCTTCTCTTTTTTTGTTGGCCATATCTTACTTCTCTTCTCTTATTGCTTTCCTTTTTGGCTATTTGTTCTTGGTTGGCAAGTTTAAAGATTCAAAGATCAAACTCTCATTTTTGCCATATTATCAATATTGAAGATATAAGTTTTTCTTCCCACATTGTTTTCTTTCTTTATCCTTCTCCAATTTTTATATTTTGTAAATATGGTTTGTTTTAATCTAATCCCCTTTTTATATAACTAAATGAAGAAGAAATTAGCATTGGAAGAAAGACCATGTGTAGAAAAGAAAATTTCAATTAAAAGTGAAATTTTGTTCTTTCCTTTAATTGTAAAAACTTATCATTTTTGAAGTAGCGAAATATAAATAATGTATTAAAATGAGTAGGGTTTCTTAGGATAATTATTTTGAAGTAGTAGGGTTGCCTAGAATTTTAGATTAAATAATGCTTAAAATGAGTGTAATATCAATTAAATAGCATTGGGATATCATATCATTTTTTGACATTTTAAATATCAATTAAATAGAATTGAAATATTATATCATTACATTGTAGTCTTCAAAATTGATTGATTATTTGATTTTAAGAAGTTACGAAAATTGTGAATATGTTTGAGAGATTAATGTTAATATATGCATATGTTTAATATCTAATAATGATCTTGTTATGTGGTTATTTTTAATTAATTAATTATTTATCTTCTTATTATATTAAAACATGACTTATGATAGGTGATTTGCAAATTATTTAGATTTTGAATTGAAAATGGAAAGATTTTTTAAAATAAAATTGCCATTAGAGGAACTATCTTCTTTTGAACCCCATAAATCAAATCTTGAGCAATAGACTAATATTTATTTAGATGATTTGCCATCAAATCCTAGAAAATGGATTAAAATTCTGACTTAACAAGCCTAATGATCGAAATAAGATACGAAGAGCATACTTGCAAAACAAACCATGTCAACCTACTTAGCATAATTTTCCTAGAAGAAAAATTAGGAATTGTATCAAACGATTTTGTCCCTCTTGGTTTACTAAATTTGGCAAGTGGTTGGAGTACGATACAAAAAATGATGCAACATTTTGCTTGTGTTATTACCATTTTAGGCTTGAGTCAGGGAAGCAATCAGTTGGAAATTCATTTTGTATGACTTGTTTTAATCTATCTAATATGTTTTTTACTTTTCATAAGAACAATTTGATTGAATTTGTAAGGTTTTATCCACGTGAATTTATTTCAATTAATTTGGTGACACTTGATAATTAACTTGAGGCTTACATTATTTATATGCATAATAGTGTTGAATTGCATCTTTGAAAGGAATTAATTGTTTTCTAGACAAGCTAGTTGAAACTAGAAAACATATTATTTATCCATTAATATATCTACTATTGAAGCTAGCAATGACTTTTCTCGTAGCCATAGCAACTATTAAAAGAGCACTTTCTGTAAGATTGTAAAAAATTGATTATGCCATCAAATGAGAGATGCATCAATAAAAATTGTTTAACGACTTATATTGATAGAAATGTTTTTAATAATATTAACAATGAAGTGATTGCCGAATAATTTCAAAGTATGAAATTACGTAGAGGACAATTGTAAGGTATGTAATTTAGTAAACTTTTATATGATTTAACATTTAGACATTTAGTTTCATCTAATATTAGTTGTTATAATTTATTTACATTTTCTTCCAAAATATATAGCACTCCTACTGACCTTGAGTCTCGGCTCTGATAACTATATACTATTTCCATCAGTAAAAAACAGGGATGGTTTGTCATTTTTATCAAATTTTTTAAGAGTTAATTCCATGAACCTTCTCTAGAATTTGACAAAACTTTACATGACATCTCATTGTTTTAACAATTATATTGGACTTACTTGACATTCGATAAATTTTACTGTCAATGAAATTATAATTACATGTCGAAGCTTAAAATCAATTTATATGTCTTTATTGTCATATCATGAATAACTTCACAACTCATGTTGTACTCAAAGTTCGGTTCATTAATAAAAAGTAAATTAAAAAGGACGTTTTTATAATATATATCAAATGTCAGGGAGTCATATATATAAATATACATATATATATATATATATATATATATATAGATATATATAAAACAAGAGGAATCATATAATATAACCAAACTTCAGGAGAGATTAGTGTAGTTTACACATTTCTCAGAGTTTTGATTCCAAACTTAAAAATATATTTTTATATGAAATAAATATTATTCACAAGATATATTTATCTAGTTATGTGTGTGCGTGTGTGTGTTTATTTATTTTTTTAACAGGATAATTAATTTGGGGTAATGCAAGCCAAGCGTATGCACATACATTCAGCTTATATTAATTAATCTTCCATCATGTTACAGACACATGGTTCGTATGTGTATATACATATAATTGCTATGATTTATACGCATCAAGAATTTAAAAAATTAAAACAATTATTCAGACATGCATGCGCCAATCCTTTAAAGTTGTACAGTGTATTGTACGAAAAAAAAGGTCGTACAGTTATAACTCTAAATAATGTAAGGGTTTTGCTAGGAATGCCCTTAGGTTACTAGTAAAATATTATTTATTGTGCCAACTAATAATGATAATAAATATTTATGAACTAATTCAATTAGTTAAGAATTATTTATTACACTAATAATAAAAAAATCATTAATGAGATGTAGTAAAATTAGTTAATAAGTATTTGTTATTATTAATGAGTATAATAAATCATCCTTAACTAATACCTAAACTTAATAGTTAATTATCTCAAAACTAAATAATATAATATTTTCAAGAATATATATAATCATCACTTTTTTTGAAAACTACAATCCACAAGGATATGCACAAAGCTAGGATTTTATTTTTTATTAATTTATTTGCTCAATAATATTAAGAACAATGACAATTTATGATTCAACATTAACTCTATGCAAACATAATACAAATATATATCAGTAACCATGTCTCTCTAGACACGACCACCTACAAACATGAAGTCAAAACATACATAATTAATTACTCCAAAGCAAGGGGAAAACATATATGATTTGCATGCATGCATGCATGATTGAATCGTGAAAGAATTTAAGTGAAGGACTATAAGTTTAAAATGTTTGATACGAAAGACCTTAAATTTTAGTTATTATGAAATACTTAAGAATTAATTTTTTTTTTTATTTTCAAGAATCTTGTCATAAGACTTTAAAATCCTATTGTGGGACCTTTTATTATGGATTCTCAAAGTCTTAAAACAGAGTTCTTGTGGAAAGAAATTGATTCCTAAGTCATTCAGAATAAATTACAATTTAATATCATTCGTAATAAATATTTTAAACTTATGATCCTAGAAGTATTTCTTCCTTGACTCTTTGAGTTGTCAATTTTGTTGATTCTCTTCCACTGGGCCGACGCTCACTAGGTTTGCATACTTGAGATTGTTCCTCAAACACTTGGTCACCTCAGCTGCATCAACTCCTTCTCCTATTATCACCACTCTATCCCTCTCTTCCCTTTCCAATTCTGCCGATGTAACACCTACATATAATAATCCATTTTTAAGCTAGCAAGTCAATAAGAGAATTCGAATTTGGACCATTTTGAACAGTCGGATAAAAATTTAATAATTTATATTTACAAAAGGCAAATATAATCAAATGTACTATGAGATTTTTATCTAATTATTCAAAAGAATTATTACAGATTTTTCTGTATAACATTACAGCAAGCAATCTGTTTTGCTCAACAAGATGTTTGGCATCTTCTGCCATCGAAAATTTTGAATATGCACTATAATATTACATGTAATATTAATTCACCTTTAGCAATTCAGAGCCTTAAATGTGTGTATTATCAAACATGATCACTCACCGTGTGCTCCCGAGACTATGTTCAAGACCCTGCTCCTCCATCTTTCCTTGGTCAGTGGAACCTCAATCACAACCCTTTTCACCTTAACATGTAATAGAAATCATATTCGAAGTTATTAATTATATAGAAATTTAAACGAAATTAACTGACAAATGTTTTCAAACAAGATTGATTTAGTGCTAGAATTTAGCAAGTATATCTCAAATACTTAAAGAGAAAATTTATGATTTAGTCTGTCAAAGAGAAGCCTTCTTCCAAATTGATTTCTTAAAAATAAATATCTGTCTAACGTAGGAACTATTGTGAACTACGAGACTTCGAGGATCATGATCTTTCTGGGACTAAATCATTAATTTGCCCAAAACTTAAATATATGATATATATATATATATATATATATATATTAAAAAAAACAACAACTCATCTTGTCTATTAGGACGCATACAAACAAAATTGAAATTTTCATATATTATATACATAATTAAATATAACATATATATAAATTATCAAATATTTACAAAAATGAAAATAATTTCGAATCATATACTATCATGAAAATGATTATTACAATAACGGAGATCGATCGGAGGGGCTTACCGCCATAGTGTTCTTCACCCAACCAAAACCAAATCTCTTGTTGTATAGAGAGTATGAGTGATCGAATTTGAGGAATACTAGAGTCCTCTTGGGTATAAATATATATAATGCACAGCTGTATAGCTGCAACGTGGTTTGACTAATGAAAAATAATTAAGTTATACACAGCTAGTTGTAGCGATCCACATATTATGGATTCAACGTACTTTGCTATATATATATTATGGTAATTAATCAGCTGCTTAGAAGTCAAGGTTACGAAAAACATATGCAACTTCCTGATTAGCTGCCGGTAAGTAGTGTTGAGAAATATGTTCAACTTCGACATGCACATGACATGCAATAACATTTTCCCCTTCCTTTTTTGCTGCGAATCTAATACTTTATTGGATTATTTGATTTGTTTTCTTCTCTAACTTTAAAACTCCTCTTTAAAATTTTAATAAACTCTTTATGTTAGTGCTAATTATTTCAGTATATATACATCATGTGTATGCCTAACTCAGTGGACTAAAACACATCTCCGCATCACGCTATAAATAAATAGTTCCAAAAGAAAAAAAGAAGTTTACTAATTTATATATCAAAGGGAAAATTATACTTTCAATCCTTACAATTTCATTTAATCTTAATTTGGTCTTTTTAGTTTAAAAAATTTGTACTTGGATTCTTATTTTACAAATAGTGTATTTAGATTAAAATTCTGTTAATATACAATTAAATTTTACTAATAGAACTAATTATATATTATCTGTACACTTACATATGTGTGATTTATATTAATAAAATAAATTAAAATATATAAGGAAGTGAAATTAAATCGTACATATGACAAATTGTTAGTAAAAATATAATGACAGAAACTAAATTAGTTTTTTAAAAATTTATTTACTAAATTATAAAGTTCTTACAAATTAAATTAATAATTAAGTGAAAATATAAAGATGAAAAGTATAATTTTTATTTTATCAAGAATATATATCTATATATATTGCCATTAACGATAATTAGTTGCTTTGATTGAAAGAAAGTATTAATGCATTATAGACATAACATAGAATATTTCAAACGTGTTCCAATGCTCCAGGGTTTACAATTATTATTATAATTGCATAACTAGAAATGTTTTTAATATAATTATTTAATGTACAATGGACCAAATTAAGGATTCATTTAACGTAGAAAAAAGTATAAAAGGTGGCTGATGATGTCACTTGCCAACTCAACTATTGCGTCAGCCATATTAATTAATTAAGCCATCACTCATCCATACACGTAATCACGAGCATGATCTTACAGCTCAATGGTTATAGATAATAATTAAATCTCATAATCTTAATAAATTTTTTAGTTGAAGAAAAAGAAGTATTAATATATAGTTTGCCTTTGCAAAGGGTGAACTTTTTATTAATAGATCTTTTGAAATTGTTGCAAAATCATTTTTTATAATATTAAAAGATAAATCTTAAAGAGAAAAGAAGATATTGAAGTAAAACTGCGACACAAAATTAAGTGACTTACAGAAAGCATGTTCATAAGTACTGTGTAAGTAATGTAAATTGAGTATCGACCCAAAAAAAAAAAGTGATTTAAACTGAGACTTACGAATTATGCTGCAAAGCATGTATTTAGTGTTGTTAATGTAACATGAATTACTATTAATAATATTATTGGTTTGAATTGAGTATATATTGATCTTTTGTCACACTTAAAATAATGAATAGATTAGATTTATATTAATTGTGTATAATTTATAACAGATTGGTTAATCCATAAACACGAATGTTGGGTGCTGTAGGTTTGTAGTTTTAGCCTGTTTTTGCTATTTTCTTGCTATTGTTTCATTGAGACACTCTTCAGGGAAGTACAGTTTATTCTTTTGGTTGAAACCTAAGCCTTACGCAAGTTGTGTGCTTGTACTTAGTTTTGATTCTGGTTAAATGCTTCTAACTCTACTTTATTAAATAGTTTTACGTGCTTATTAATTCACAAATGCTGATTTGACCTTGTCATTATATCGTATTTTTAGCATTGATTTTTAGTTGCTCATTAGAATGTATGGTAAATTCTCTGCTTTATCTTTTTTTTAAAAAAAAAAAAAAAAACTCTCGACTTATCCCTTCCTAGCATAGTATTATTTTAATCAATCGGATCTTCTAGAGTGTTTTTACACTTTGCTCATTCAATAATATATATATATATATATATATATATAACGATGTGTATTCAAAATTTAATTGCTGGAATCAGTAATTTTAAGAAACCGAAGTTGGTAAAATATAAAAATTTGATTTAACAGTTTATAGTAAACTATTTTTTTTTTTTAATTTCACAGTTAAAATTACTATACTTTAGAAGCACTCTAGAGAGAGGCACTTTAGATGGTCCACTTGCATTACAATCGTAAGTCCCACCCATGTTTGTGTGAATAGTCCTTTGACAATTTGTTTAAACTTAATTATGCCCCAAATTAGCTCTTTAGATCCTAAAGGCAACATCCAGCCGACCTTGTGTATATATGTTGATTAAAAATGTATTGCGACTGCTGAGAGCAAAGCTCTCAACTAGAATGAGTGCTCAGATTTTGTTTGTTGCATTAAACCTGAAATTGTCCAACTTTTAGGAGAAGTTTCGCTGAATTTTTTTCTTTATGGTAGAATTCTCCAAGTATGCATTTGAAAACCAAAAAGATATCTTCATATTACTGTAGCAGTAATAAATTAAAAAAGATAATTTTCTTGGCTAGTGCAAAATGGATACTTACTTTCTTCAGTGTTTTGGGTTAGTACTTACGAAATCATGATAACATTTTTTTGGTTAAAAGAAAACTTACAGAGCATTAATTAGTATATGTGACGAAATAAACAAAAAACCCTAAAACAATATAGTAAGAGTATATAAATGTACAGTTTTTTTTGTATATTTTTTAAAATGTTAATAGCCATAACTTTTTCGAATGATTTTTTTTCAAAGTACTTGCAACCTTTAACAAGCACTAACCCAACATCCTCAAAAATTTAAGCAACAAAAATTTATGATTTTGGCTGTAAAAGTGATCCTCAAAAACGTTTGAAACATTCCCAAACAAGATAAGTGAATATCTAGAAGTAAAAAGAAAAGCTATTAGTCCTTAACAGACAAGACTAAAGGAAAGCTCTAGATGGGAAAATCCTCATTACTCTCTCAAGCAAGTCGTCTCACCTTCATCAAATTGGTGGTGAACTCCTCCTTAATCTATGATCTCTCATGCATCAACTTCACAAAGAAACTCCAAGATAGCCAACTTCTATTGGGGTTACAAGAATTAGAAGCCGAAAATGCACTTCGCAAACTATAACACCATCTGTCTTCCTAAGGAAAAAGGAGGACTAGGTCTAAAACACACTCATTCTTTCAACCAAGCACTCACTACCAAGCAGGTTTGGAGGTTAGTCAGCTCAAGGAATAATTCCTCTCTCCCAAGCTTCCTTGCCAAAAAAAACTGCAGTCTTGATGGAGGAAGACTTCTTTCTAGAACAAATTCCTCTTAGATTTGGAAAGGAGTTCTCAAAGCTCAACCCCTCATTACCACCAATTTCCAATAGAGGGTTGGCATGGGCAACTCAATCCCCTAGATCATCACCTTTTGATGGAAACCCAAGGAAGGGGTAGGAATAACAGGCATGAAAGTTGCAAATTTACTGAATACAAACAAAACATATTGGGACCAAAGGAAACTTGAAATCTTTTATAATAAAACAAAAGGAGGAACATAGTTGTAATGTCCATCTCCTTAACAAATGAACTAGAAAAGCTGTTCTAGACCAAAAAAACCATAGGAATTTACACAATTGATGATGGATACCAGCTGCAAATCCAAAATGGTCCCAACTCAAGCAATCCTCATATTGGGAGGCTTTGTGGAGAGTTAAACTCCTTATCAAATTATCAACTTCACATGGAAATTCTAATCCAAGTCTATCCCAATAGGAGAGGTACTACAAGCTCATAAGACATGTATTTATAGGCCACAAAAGTAAGAGAAGTGTTTGGAGCCAAGGAGAAATTCCAAACTTGTACAACTTGATTGTTGGAAGTAAGTAGCTCCAATTGTTGACTTTATGGTCATTCTTTATTCTCTAGCTGCAAATTTAAATGTTCATAGCTCCTTCATTTCAACTTGATTTTGGACAAATTATATATCATTGAAAAGCTTTGTAAGTCTACTTTCTATCTTGTAAGCTTTATTTCAAAATTTGATTTGGTTGTTGAGATATTATTGAAATAGTAACAAAAGGTCAGATAACAAATTGATATATATATATATATATAGTCATAAATTGAGACCCTCATAACTCCATTTTTTAAAATCAATTTATGCATGTGATATACCATTGGAAAGCTATGTGAGTCTAGTTTCATATAAAATAAATATCATTTCAAAATTCCTACCGATTGGTGAGATAGTGTTGAAATTGTGACTAGAGGTCACGAAAAAGTGTGAATCCATACCTAAAATTGTGACAATGATAACTTCTTAATTTCAACTTTATTTTAAGCATGTGATAAATTCCTAGAAATATGTTTAAGTCTGTTTTAATATGAAATAGGTTTCATTTCGAAATTTCCTCAGATTTGTGAGATATATAAAAATAGTGATTCAAGGTCCAAAAATAACTCTTTTAAAATTCATATATCTATTATCTTTTTTTGCCTAAACTTATATTATAAGGACCAAAAAGTACCAGCCGAATAAATGTAAATCCAAATGAATTTAATAAAATAATAATGAGCTTATGATAGTTATTCCAACTTACAAGCAAAATACTTAATCAAATTTATATATCTCAATATGCATATTTTAATAATATTTAGTAGAATGTAAACATTTTTTACCATGCGTATGAGATTCCTATAACTATCCAATTTTGATTGTCTATAATATTATAGTCTATTGGATATAATATGAGTACATATATCTCGTATAAGGGATGATCAAGTAAGTTAATGATTAATCAATTAAGCATATATTGATACTATATGTCAAACTCATTTGTTATATTTTTGTCACGTATTTGTTATCATCAAAACTTATGACATTGAAATATAGGGTTAACAATCTCCCTTTTATGATGATGACAAATCACAAAAGAAAAATATGCTAAATAATATGTTAAATAATAAAATATGCAATATATTGAGCCCAAACGCATATTTTTTTCTTCCTTCTCCCCTTATTTAACATTAACAAAAAGGTTTACGAAAGATAATATATATAAAGGTTTAAGCACATATTTTTTAGTTAATCGAATAAATCATATAATGATGCCAATTTGGTATAAGGTATGAGTCATAAAAACTTATCATTATTTCATTACCACCATTATTAGAATTATGCAAGTTATGATTGAAATGATATATTTTCAAATGTATAATTCAATTTATATCTATCTCATCAATCTTGCAGTACTTGTAGTCTTTTTTAAATATACACAATTCTAACACATTTGATAATGTTTTCCATATGCAAGATGTCACACATTTTCCACAGATAAAATAGATAGAGAAATAAGAAATGTTATTGTATACCCTGGATTCATAAAAGACGGATACCTTATCCTTCTTTGAGATGACAAGACTATAGGCAAGCAAACCAAATCCTTTTATGTCATGTAAAGTAAGACCAAAGATATATAAACTTGATTTTTGGCTATAGACTCCCTCAAACAATGCATATTATCAACATATAAAAATTGAATACAAGAATATATTGCATTACTCAATTTTCTTATTTAATATTTTTTTGAAAGATCTTATTTCTTCTTGCAAAAAGTGAAAGCCATATTGATGACATTTAGATAAGTTCTCCTTTAAATGATGCACATGAAAAGCATTATATAGGCTTTCAAAACTAAACGTAAGAAGCAATCATCATCAATATTTGCAATTTCTTTCCCCTTTTGGGGTGCCAGCCTTTCTCAACATGTTTAGGTTTGAGGCCGCTAAAACTAGACGAGTTCATAAGTTTGTGTTGAATCCTATATAATAATATTATAGGGATTGATCCAGGCTTTATATCGAATCCATAGAGTTTGATGTTTAGTTTTAAAACATCCATGATGTTTTTGTCATCTAAGCTCATGGATCTATCTGGAAAACAATTAAAATAAATTGGTCCAACATGTCACTTTCTACCATTGCTAAGAGGGTGTCTGCAAATTGGTTATGCCAAGCATCTCTAAGGCGAATGAGGCTAGAGGTATTCAAGCCATCATATGTGTAAGAGTTTGTAATGTTGTCAGTGTTTGACAAGAGAATTTTTGGATAAAAGAAAATATTCCTCATTTTCCGATTTGATTAGGACAAGTTCTTCACATGATCTGATTATATAATCAAATGCTTGGAAGAATTTTTTGTTAGGTTTATAAAATTCATTTTTCAGAATGAAAGGAATTTTCTAATCATCTATGTCTTGGTTGATATCTTTAAAGTGAATTTCTTCTTTTAAATTGTTGGTTAAAGATGAAGATTGAGATTTTTCAGAAAGGGAGGAGGAGTTGGGGCCAATAGATCTTATGGAAAAAGAAAGCAATTTAAACATATTTAAACAATTCTCCTTAAGTTGATACCATCATCATCTGGTGCCATAAAGATCAATTAAATTGGAGTATAGTTAAGATTTTCCAAACAAATAAGAGATTATATTGTCAATATCATCAATTATTTCTTAATCTTGGCCACTGATGTAACAAAATATTTATTTGATCTCTTGTAATTCTCATATCTCTGAGTTTCTACTGGTGTCTAGACTTACCACCCTATCTTTTGGGAATTTTTACCATCACCTCACAGATCTAATGGTTCCTTTTCAAGATCTAGGAAGTATCCTTACTCATATTGTAATTTGTACCATCAAATTAAGAAATTTGTTGGCAATATTAACATTTTGATATCATATTGGTAAGAGAAAATCTTAACTGTAAACCAATTTATTCCATCTTTACTTCACCTTTAGGCTCTGATATCCTAAACCAATATATATATATATATATATATATATATCAAAATCCCTATGGGAATCTATAGGGATGTCCTTGCTAGGAATGGGTGTGAACACCTCAATTTGTTTGGACAACTTTTAAAAATAGTAATAATTAAAAGGATCTTAAACAACTTAATTCGCTAAAATAGGTAAAAATAATAATAAAAAAAGTGAAAATGAATAAGTAAAAAAAAATTAAATATTAAAAAAGGGAACAAAAAATGAAAAATGGAAGTTAAGAGTAATAAAGTGTAAAATAAAAAGGCAAGTGATTGGACCCAAAAGGAATGAGAAGATACAAACGAGCTTAGAAAAATTAAAAAAAAATAGAAATGAAATTGGGCTTCCTTTTTTGAAAAAAGAAAAAGAAGGGGAAGCAATTCATTTGAAAATTGGGCTCAAAAGGAAAGTGAAGAGGTATGAACGAGTTTAAAGAATTAAAGAAATTGAAAAAAGAAACAAATGGAAGAATTTCCTTTCTTGAATTCCAAGACACAATGAAAAAGGAAACCCTAGTCCTCTTGTAGAAAATAAGCAAAAATAAATCAATGATTGAAAAAGAATAAAGAAAACAAAGGGGAGAACTTCCATTCTTGAAAATCAAGACACAACAGAAAAAGAAAACTCTCAAATAGGATAATTGGAAAGGGTTAATGAGTAATTTGAAAGAAAACCCTAGTTTACTTATTATACAAAGAGAGAAGTGGGATCTCACATAGGAAGTGGAGAGATCTTCTTGGCTCTTGAGAGAATTTGGACGCTAAACTAAAAAGGAGAGAGGAGGCATGAAAGGGAGCATTAGAGAAGAGAATGCTTGAACAAAAAAGAGGCAATGGGATGAATATTGTACGAGTAAGCCATTGATGGAGGACCTTTTGTGCTTTGTATTCTCTCTTAGTCATTCACACGCCACCATAGCTCTCTTAGATACACATAACTTAGAGGCAAGTGAAGAAGAAAGTTAAAAGGGGTGCTAAAGGCTAAGGAGAAAGGTAATCCTCTTTCACACTGTTCATCTATCCTTATTTTCTATCTTTGGTGCATACCTTGGGTAAGTTTTCATTTGATTTTGATTAAGACCCTATTTTCTATCTTTAGTGCATACCTTAGGTAAGTTTTCATTTGATTTTGATTAAGACCAAGCACTGAATCTTGTGTTGAATACGACATGTTCCTTTGCTAAGAAGCATGATAGGCTTTATGTAAGTTATTGTAATTTGTGTAATCTTGGTGTTGTAAATGAACCATGATACATATTTAATTGGATGCTAGCACACACAAGCACAGATTTATGCCTTTGTTATTAATTGATGGTGTCATGTGAGGTCCAATGCCTCTATAGGCATGTTACATAAATAATTTTACTTTTTATTTCATTGGGTCAGACATGGCAATATTGCAATTATATATATATATATATATATTACTTTTTATTTCATTGGCAACATTGTAGATACATAATCATTAATTACAACATCAAATACATTACACACTTGTTTGTACTTCAAAATCGTAACATAACCCATCAATTAAGGCCAAAATAATTCACACAAATATAATTGAATACTAGATAAATAATCATAAGCATAAAAATATCTAAAAAATCACAAATATTTAAGTATTAATTAAACACTCAAACCTAACTCAATAATAAGAGTCAAAGTTAAAAAAAAGAGGCCCTATGATCTATGATTATGACTCTAAGGTATTTTTGAAAACATCACTACTACGCCATCTAAGTTTCTAAGAAAAATACTAAAATATAGTGAATGAAATTGATATATTTTTTTTATTTTAGATTATTGTAAATATAAATAATGAGTATAATGACTAAAAATACGAAAATTAGTGTACATAAAACTATCAAAGGTAACTCTATGAAATTGATGGGGATGGCGACCGACAGGACGACGAATATGATCCTCATCCTCATTCCCAAACTACCTTCGGGACAATTTTTATCCCTATTCCCATCCCCATGAGGATAAAATCCCTAAACAAGAGTCCCTAAATAGGCCAATTCTAGCGAGAATTTCTAAATTTGGAGGGTTTTTGTCATACTTAAGAATGACACCAAACACATTTACCATAACACAAATAGACTCCTGAACCTATATTTAGTTACTACTCCACCTTTTTCGTCAAAATAAATTTTCAAATTTTCTCCATTTAAAAATTTTAGTAATGATTCCAGTAAACTAATTTTTAAATTTATTGTTACAAATTAATTTATTTTTTAATTCCTTGACCCTTGATAGGTCGCTTGATATGACAATGATCTCTTTATAAAGGTGGACAAATATATTAATAAAAGTAACTATAAAAATTCGCACCCAAGGTTTTAACTTAGTGTTCAACTTCAAAGTGATCATTGACATGTGTGACTAAACCTATAAGTAAAGTAATTGAAAGCAAGTGTTTTTTTAGTTTGAAATCAAAATATATAGGATGAATTATGAAGCATGTAGGTATATATACTAACGATCAATTTAGATGAATGAAGGATACTCTTACATATGTATATATATAACACTTCAAAAAAATTGTTAGCTTCTTGCAATGTAAAACATTAAGTTTTGACCAGTCAAATAATGAAGTTGAGCACGCTAATTAGTTTTTTCCCTTTTGCCTTAATAGTAACCTTAACAAAATTAAATCCATAGCTTGATTACCATGTCTAGCAATTATGGAAAAGGAAACATTAGATAGGTAATTATTAAGACTGAGCTCTTCATTTTCGATTTTGCACTACATTTAGTGTTGTTTCTTTCTTTTTATTTATTTTATTAAATATAATTTTTTTAAAAAAAAAAACAACACTGACTTTGCATATAAAATCACAAATGTACTGCATAGTTGTGGTTTAAAATGTAGAGAATCTGCATTGGTCAAAGATATCCTCCAAAATAGTGAGCTAGTCTAATTTGCATCCTCTTAATTTTTCTTCTGTGAATTTCCTATCAATTACAAATAGAAATAGACATGAAGTGAGTCAAGTCCACTTGAGTGATAGGTTCTACTGAAAGGTATGGGATCTATTTTAATGGTAGTTCCCTTTCCTTATATCTATTTATAACTAAAATTGACAAGAAATTAACAGAGGGAAATTTGAGAGCATCTGAATTCAAAGCGGCTAAGATAACTCTCTATATGATGAGCTTAATTTTTAGGGGCATATAAAGTTATTGAATAACAAACCACAAAAGCTTGTGCTTCCACCCTTGAACCTAGTGTACAACATAGTGTTGTTAGAGAAAAAAATTATTTAAATTAGAAAATTAACCAAATACATCATAGCAATTTGTTATAATATCTCTTAATACCAAATATTATCCTTTCCTTTTCCAGCATTCATGCCAAACAATGCATCATTTGTAAATAAAGTTATGTGAAATAACATAACATCTTCTTGCAAACCTCACATGCTTCAAATCTCTATTTTCAACATGCACTAGTATCATGGAAGATAGAACATCAACAGCAATAATGAAAGGTTAAGGGGAAGGTAGATCCCCTTGCCTTAAATATTTTCTACGAATGATTAAAGCAATCTTTTACTAGAAAGTTGGAAGATAAAATTTTACTAAAGCGGTGTACCCTATTATTCTGTTATCCATTTTTCACTAAAGTTAAGTTTAAGAAAATTTCCTTCATTTAAATTCCATTTAAGTATATCATATGCTTTATTTATATACATTTTTAAGCACATTCAAATTTCCTGTGCACTTCTTATTCCTCAAATAGTGAAATACTTCATGAGTAATAATTATATTATGTTGTATCAACTTCTTGTTACAAAAGCTCTAAGCTTAGTAGAGATACATTTAGGCGAAATACGATTTATTTTGTTGGTTGTGATTTTAAAGATAACCTTGTAAATAAAATTACATAGCCAAATAGGTCAATAATATTTCCTCAGTATTTCAAGTTTATCTACCTTCAAACTAAACACAATATTAGTGAGATTAGAATCTCATTATTAAAAAATTTAATATAACTAGATCAAAAGCTTCTTTTTCATTTCCTTCCAAGGTGACTAATAAAAAAAGACTAAAAAAACCATCTAGACCTGGAGCTTTTGAGGGTTCAAGCTAAATAATGCATATCAAACCTCCTAGAAAGTCATTGGCATGAATAATAACTTGTCCACATTTTTCGAACCCTTTCCACATAATCCACTACCAAACTCAAAGATCTTGGAGTAGATGAAGAGAAAAGGTTATAATAAAAAACCATAAAGCTTCAACAATATCCATCTCTTTATAAACCCAATTCCCATAATCATTCTTTAGTCTCATAATTTTGTTTATTTGGCTACTTTGAATAGTAATCAAATGAAAAGAACTTTGGTGAATTTATTTGTTACTTTCAATCAATTAACTCTACCCCTTGGACACCAATATTTGTCTTCCCTTACCCAAAGCTTTTTAATTTCTCTCACAATTAACTTGACCTCTTATACTTTTTCTTCAATCAGCATTCCATAATTCCATAATTGCAAATTGCTAATTACTTCACCAACTTTCCAATAATCATTCGTCTATTTGGGAAAAAAAACTCTACTCCAATTTAGTAAAGCTTCTCTATATCTACTTAGACATCTAATAATTTGTTCTCCTCTTTATTATCCACAGAACATTCTTGCATACCCCTGTTAGACTTAATCATTGAAAGATAATAAGGATGACAAACCTAAAATGATTGCAACTTAAAATATCTAAGAGCCCTTGTTTATTGAAAACAAAAATCAATTAAGATGAGATGGTAAAATAAACCCACAAGCATTGGATGAAAGACTAAGTTTTTTGGAAACTTGCCTCTAAAATCAAAGTTGCCCATAGTTTTATCAATTCTCTGCGTAACATAAGCTTCTCCCCAAGCTTCCTATTTGACCAAGTATAATGTGTGCATCTTTGTATTCAAGGCCAATTTGATTACATTCCCATAAAAGGTTTTGAAAATTAATAATTTTTCTAGCTACTCATGGTTTGCCTCCTCATTTTTTATCTTGTGACACCTTGTAAAGTCTCCAACACACAGCTATGATTCATCCATAGTTGCCACAAGCCTCCTTAATTTCAGCTAAACTTCCCTTCTTTTAGCTTTCTTACAGAAACCATAAATTAAAAAAAAAAACTTTGGAGTATGCATCACAATTGTAGATATCTTTGTGTGAATGATATTTTTTAACAATCAAATTTCTATATTATTATAACTACACCACATAAGGCTAAGCAACTCTCAAACACCTAGAATCAATATAAAATTTTTATTCAGTAGAGAAGTACTTTTTTTTGTTGTTCTTTCAATTTTTTTATCACTAATGTTAGTCTCCATTCGGAGCACTAAATATGGCTTATTCTTCTTACATCTTACCTTTAGATTGTTAATTATCAAGACAAACCCAATTCTTTGATAGGCCTTTGGAATCATCATGATGCTTTGATTAGTGCATTAGGCTAGAAACCATAGTTCATAGTAGATTGATTGTTTTCACCAACTTCACCATTTGCTTTAATGACAAAAGAGATCTCTCAGAAATTATGACACATTTAAAAGAATATCCATTAAAGCTTGACAACTTTCCCCTGTATACATTTTTTTTTCCTTTCATATTTCCTTTCTCAAGCCTTCACTACTTTTCTTTTTCTTTGTTGGGGACTTTCTATATTTTTTAACATAAAATTTTATTTTCTTTAAGACTTATCACCTCTTTACATATCCTAGCTAGCTTTTTTGGCTTACTTGAATTGTTCACCTCTTTAGCCTATCTCTTCAAATTGGATTTATTTTATGTTCTTCAAGACCTCTGAGAAGGTTCCTTGTTGATTAAATTAAACAATCACACCGTCATTCAATTCATATATGAGGGTATTCCTATAATGCATCCTAATGGAGAGTAATTTTTCTTGTTTAATATAAAACCTTCTTCTATTATGATTTCTTCAACACTAGAAGAGATTTCTTCTCCTTTAGTCATTTTATTTTACCATTATAATATGATATGCAAGTTAAGACTTCTTGGGTTTTTTCATTTATAACAACTCCCTTCTTTTCGTAGGCCTAATCTATATTGAACCCTAAAGCTTCTCATAATGCTTATACTTAACTTATCAACTGTACAACTCACAAATTATAGTATACTAATTCCAATTTCTAGTCATCCAAATATTCTTTAAATGAAACTAATCTATTTTTTAGTAAATTATATTTCCTTTAAAGTTGATCAGGCTTTCTTTAGTTAGCTTAAAACTAAACATTACAATTTCTTTTAATCTTTAAAATAATTTAAAAGTGATAATACATCTAAAACTGTATTTCACTAATACCTTTTTGGACATAAATTATCATTCATACTTTTCCTTGTATAATAGTCAGTCATTCATAACTTTTTATCACATTAACAGGTCTACACTTGCTGTCATAATCAATCCTGCTACTCATCACTTTGGAACATATTTAGCTCTTAGCATTTAGAATATTTAGGGATTATTTTGTTCCTTCTTAAGCAAGATTTGGATAACTATTTATTTTTATACTTATAGGAGAACTAGCCTTTGTAAGTTTTCATTTAACAATCCACATATGTTCTTGTAGGTTAATTAACAAGCAGTTACAACACATCATTATGAGTCCAGTATTCATATAGTAGGTAAATACAAAATATCATCTCAATGTGGCATTCATGCAATCCATATAGTCTATCAGTGATAAGCATTGGTGGAGGCACATATAGTTGATGATGGGCAAATGCCCCCTTTAATTTTTGAAATTATATATATATGATATATGATTCTAATATTATGCCATCATATTTTAATATTTTGAACCCACTAAATAGTCATAGATATTTATAACAAGTATTATATATATATATATATATATATATCATAAAAAGACTTTATAATTATGTTTTTCTTTACTTTTTCTTTTCTCACTTCAAATTCTTTATAGCCACTCTTACACATTTCGTTTCCCATCAAATCACACATCTCTCTTCTACTCTTTTATTTATCTAATTATTTTCTCACTCAATAATCACTCCTCTCTCTCCTTTCCAAACGCAACTCTCCTTTCTTGTTTGGTCAATATAAGCACACCTCTCCTTAAAGTGCTCTTTTGACTCTTTCCTCTTTATTCATTCTTTGCTCACTCTTTCTTTTTTATTCACTCTTCCTTCTCCCACCTCCATTGTTCGTTCAACCTCCTCTTCTCTTTTTTCGTTGGTCATATCTTACTTCTCTTCTCTTATTGCTTTCCTTTTTGGCTATTTGTTCTTGGTTGGCAAGTTTAAAGATTCAAAGATCAAACTCTCATTTTTGCCTTGTTATCAATATTGAAGATGTAAGTTTTTCTTCCCACATTGTTTTCTTTCTTTATCCTTCTCCAATTCTTATATTTTGTAAATATGGTTTGTTTTAATCGCATCCCCTTTTTATATAACTAAATGAAGAAGAAATTACCATTGGAACAAAGACCCTGTGTAGAAAAGAAAATTTCAATTAAAAAGTGAAAATTGTTTTTCCTTAAATTGTAAAAACTTATCATTTTTTAAGTAGCGAATATAAATAATGTATTAAAATGAGTGGTCTTTCTTAGGATAATTATTTTGAAGTAGTGGGGTTGCCTAGAATATTAGATTAAATAATGCTTAAAATGAGTGTAATATCAATTAAATAGCATTGGGATATCATATCACTTTTTGACATTTTAAATATCAATTAAATAGAGTTGAAATATTGTATCATTATATTGTAGTCTTCAAAATTTATTGATTATTTGATTTTAAGAAGTTATGAAGATTGTGAATATCTTTGAGAGATTAATGTTAATATATGCATATGTTTAATATCTAATAGTGATTTTGTTATGTGGTTTTTTTAAATTATTTATTTAGTTACTTTCTTATTATATTAAAACATGACTTATGATAGGTGTTTTGCAAATTATTTAGATTTTGAATTGAAAATGGAAAGATTTTTTAAGATAAAATTGCCATTAGAGGAATTATCTTCATTTGAACCCCATAAATCAAATCTTGAGCAATAAAAAACTAATATTTATTTAGATAATGTCCCATCATAACTTGGAAAATGAAATAAAATTCTAACTTAACAAGCTTGATGATCAAGATATGATACGAAGAGCATACTTGCAAAACAAACCATGTCAACCTACTCAACATAATTTTCCTAGAAGAAAAATTGGGAATTGTATCAAAAGATTTTGTCCCTCTTTGTTTAATAAATTTGGCAAGTGGTTGGAGTACGATACAGAAAATGATGCAACATTTTGCTTGTGTTATTACCATTTTAGGCTTGAATTAGGGAAGCAATCAGTTAGAGATTCATTTGCATAAGAAGGATTTACAAATTGGAACAAGAAAGAATGACTCTCTCATGTTAGAAGTCTTAATAATGTTTACAACATTGCTTGGAAGAAATGTCAGGATCTGATGAATAAAAATCAACAAATTGAAGTTTCAATTTTTAAGTAATATAAACAAGTTCGTGACCAATATCGAAAATATTTGATTACATCAATTAATTGTGTTTGCTTTCTATTGAAGTAAGGATTAGTTGTTTGTGGTCATGATCAATCAATGAATTTTGGTAATTGAGGTAATTTTCTTAAACTTATTAAGTTTCTTGTTGATCATAGTGAATCAATAAATCATATTGTCTTAGATAGGGTTCTTAAAAATAAATGATTAGCTACCCCCAAAATTCAAAAGGATATTATTCACACTGTCACATTAAAAACCACTAATGCTATTATTAATGATCTTAAGATGACCTATTTGCCATTATTGTTAATGAGTCACATGACATATCAAATAAAGAGCAAATGGTTGTTACTTTGCATTATGTTAGTAAGAAATGAAGTATCGTTGAGCGTTTTCTTAGTATAGTGCATGTTAGTGTCACAACTACTTTATCATTGAAAATGACAATTGATGAATTGTTTGGCAAATGTGGGCTAAGTTTATCAAGCATTCATGGATAAAGTTATGATGGTGCTAGTAACATGCAAGGTGAATTTCATGTTCTTAGAAGTTTAATTTTGAAAGAAAATTCATATGCATATTATGTGTATTATTTTGCTAATCAATTTACATTAGTAGCCACTGCTAAGCATCACATTCAAGTTGCTTCTTTTTTTAATTTAGTATCTACTTTGTTGAATGTTGTTGGGGTCTTTTGCAAACGACAAGATATGCTTTGTGAAAAACAAGCAGCCAAAGTTAGAGAAGCATTAGAGAAAGGAGGAATACCTAGTGGACGAGACTTGGATCAAGAAATTGGTCTCAAATGAGGTGTTGATACTTGGGGTTCACATTATGCAACTTTGATAAATTTAATGTTGAAGTATTCTTCTGTGATTGATGTGCTTGAAATTATAATGGAAGATGGATCAAATGCATATCAGAGAGCTGAAGTTTTGGTCTTCCACATTTGTTACAAGATTTTGATTTTGCATTCACATTACATCTAATGTAAAATGTGTTGGGCATTTTAAATTAATTGTCACAAGCATGGCAAAGGAAAAATCAAGATATCAGAAATTTCATGAATTTGGTTAGTATTTCACAATAGCGATTCCAAGGTTTAAGGGATAGTGGATGGGAGCTTTTATTACATGAAGTAACTTTATCTTACAATATGCATGATATTGGCATTCCTAATATAAATGAGAGTTTTTTTTTTACATTTTTTGTCTAAGGGGGGATCGCAACATGGAGGTCTTAGGATATAAAAATAGAACATCACAATCGTGTTCAACTATTTTATATCGTTGTGTACATGCAACTTCAAGATTTGATTAATGATCGTTTTGCAAAGACTAATAGAAAATTGCTTTGTTTTGTATGACTTGTTTGAATCCATCTAATATGTTTTTAACTTTTGATAAGAATAATTTGATTGAATTTGTAAGGTTTAATCCATGTGAATTTTTTCAATTAATTTGGTGATGCTTGATAATCAACTTGACACTTACATCATTCATATGCATAATAATGTTGAATTGCATCTTTGAAATGAATTAGTTGTCTTATAAACAAGCTAGTTGAGATTAGAAAACATATTATTTATTCATTAGCATATCTACTATTGAAGCTGGCAATGACTTTTCCTGTTGCCATAGCAACTGTAGAAAGATCACTTTCTGCTATGAAGATTGTAAAAATTGACTATGCAATCAAATGGGAGATGCATCAATAAAAGATTGTTTAGTGACTTATATTGAGAGAGATGTTTTCAATAGTATTAACAATGAAGTGATTGCTAAATAATTTCAATGTATGAAATCACGTAGAGAACAATTGTAAGGTATATAATTTAGTGAACTTTTGTATGATTTAACATTTATACATTTAGTTTCACCCAATATTAGTTATTATCATTTATTTACAATTTTTTTCAAAAACATATAGCACTCCTACTGTCTTCGAGTCTTGGCTCTGCCACTGGTGATAACTATATACTATTTCCATCAGTATAAAATAGGGATGGTTTGTCATTTTTATCAAATTTTTTAAGAGTTAATTTCATGAACCTTCTCTAGAAGTTGACAAAACTTTACATGACATCTCATTGTTTTAACAATTATATTTGACTTATTTGACATTCGATAAATTTTACTGTCAATGAAATTATAATTACATGTTGAAGCTTAAAATCAACTTATATGTCATTATTGTCATATCATGAATAACTTCACAACTCATGTTTTACTCAAAGTTCGGTTCATTAATAAAAGGTAAATTAAAATGGACGTTTTTATAATATATATCAAATGTCAGGGAGTCATATATATATATATATATATATATATATATATATATATATATATATTTAAAACAAGAGGAATCATATAATATAACCAAACTTCAGGAGAGATTAGTGTAGTTTACACATTTCTCAGAGTTTTGATTCCAAACTTAAAAATATATTTTTATATGAAATAAATATTATTCACAACATATATTTATCTAGTTATGTGTGTGTGTGTTTATTATTATTTTTAATAATTAATTTGGGGTAATGCAAGCCAAGCGTATGCACATACATTCAGCTTTTATTAATTAATCTTCCATCATGTTACAGACATGGTTCGTATGTGCATACATATAATTGCTATGATTTATACGCATCAAGAATTTAAAAAATTAAAACAATTATTCAGACATGCATGCGCCAATCCTTTAAAGTTGTGCAGTATATTCAACAACAAAAAAAGGTCGTACAGTTATAACTCTAGTGCCTTTAGGTCACTAGTAAAATATTATTTATTGTGCCAACTAATAATGATAATAAATATTTATGAACTAATTTCATAAGTTAAGAATTATTTATTACATTACTAATAAAAAATCATTAATGAGATGTAGTAAAATTAGTTAATAAGTATTTGTTATTATTAATGAGTATAATAAATCATCCTTAACTAATACCTAAACCTAATAGTTAATTATCTCATAACTAAATAATATAATATTTTCAAGAATATATATAATCATCACTTTTTTCGAAAACTAAAGGCTCAAGGATATGCACAAACCTAGGATTTTAATTTTTATTAATTTCTTTGCTCAATAATATTAAGAGCAATGACAATTTATGATTCAACATTAACTCTATGCAAACATAATACAAATATATATCAGTAACCATGTCTCTCTCTACCCACGGCCACCTACAAACATGAGTGATCGAATTTGAGGAGTATTAGAGTCCTCTTGAGTATAAATATATATAATGCACAGCTGTATAGCTGCAACGTAGTTTGACTAATGAAAAATAATTAAGTTATACACAACTAGTTGTAGCGATCCACATATTATGGATTCAACGTACTTTGCTCTATATATGTGTGTGTGTGTGTGTATATATATATATATATATATATATATATTATGGTAATTAATCAACTGCTTACAAGTCATGGTTACGAAATATATATGCAACTTCCTGATTAGCTGCCGGTAAGTAGTGTTGAGAAATATGTTCAACTTCGCCATGGACATGACATGCAATAACATTTTCCCCTTTCTTTTTTGCTGCGAATCTAATACTTTATTTGATTATTTGATTTGTTTTTCTTCTCTAACTTTAAAATTTTAATAAACTCTTTATGTTAGTGCTAATTATTTTAGTATATATACATCATGTGTATGCCTAACTCAGTGGACTAAAACACATCTCCGCATCACGCTATAAATAAATTGTTCCAAAATAAAAAATAAAAAAAAAAGAATTTTACTAATTTATATATCAAAGGGAAACTTATACTTTCAATCCTTATAATTTCATTTAATTTTTAATTTGGTCTTTTTAGTTTAAAAAATTTGTACTTGGATTCTTATTTTACAAATAGTGTATTTAGATTAAAATTCTGTTAATATACAATTAAATTTTACTAATAGAACTAATTATATATTATCTGTACACTTGCATACGTGTGATTTATATTAATAAAATAAACTAAAATATATAAGGAAGTGAAATTAAATCGAACATATGACAAATTGTTAGTAAAAATATAATGACCGAAACTAAATTAATTTTTTCAAATTTATTTACTAAATTATAAAGTTCTTACAAATTAAATTAATAATTAAGTGAAAATATAAAGATGAAAATTATACTTTTTATTTTATCAAGAATATATATATCTATATCTATATCTATATTGCCATTAACAATAATTAGTTATTTTGATTGAAATAAAGTATTAATGCATTATAGACATAACATAGAATAATTCAAACATGTTCCAATGCTCAGGATTTGCAATTATTACTATAATTGCATAACTAGAAATGTTTTTAAAATAATTATTTAATGTATAATGGACCAAATTAAGGATTCATTTAACGTAGAGAAAAGTATGAAAGATGGCTGATGATGGCACTTGCCAACTCAACTATTGCGTCAGCCATATTAATTAATTAAGCCATCACTCATCCATACACGTAATCACGAGCATGATCTTACAGCTCAATGTTTATAGATAATAATTAAATCTCATAATCTTAATAAATTTTTTAGTTGAAGAAAAAGAAGTATTAATATATAGTTTGACTTCGCAAAGGATGAACTTTTTATTAATAGATGTTTTGAAAATTTGTGCAAAATCATTTTTTATAATATTAAAAGAGAAATCTTAAAGCGAAAAAAAGATATTGAAGTAAAACTGCGACACAAAATTAAGTGCCTTACAGAAAACATGTTCATAAGTACTGTGTAAGTAATGTAAATTGAGTTTCGACCAAAAAAAAAAGTGATTTAAACTGAGACTTACGAAATATATTGCAAAGCATATATTTAGGGTTGTTAATGTAACATGAATTACTATTAATAATATTATTGGTTTGAATTGAGTATATATTGATCTTTTGTCACACTTAAACTAATGAATAGATTAGATTTATATTAATTGTGTATAATTTATAACAGATTGGTTAATCCATAAACCCGAATATTGGGTACTACAGGTTTGTAATTTTAGCTTGTTTTTGCTATTTTCTTGCTATTGTTTCATTGAGACGCTCTTCAGGGAAGTACAGTTTATTCTTTTGGTTGAAACCTAAGCCTTACGCAAGTTGTGTGCTTGTACTTAGTTTTGATTCTGGTTAAATGCCTCTAACTCTACTTTATTAAATGGTTTTACGTGCTTATTAATTCACAAATGCTGATTTGACCTCGTCATTATATCATATTTTTACTCAGTTGGCACCCTCCGTTTTTAACTTTAGCATTGATTTTTAGTTGCTTATTAGAATGTATGGTAAATTCTCTGCTTTATCTTTTTTTTTTTAAAAAAAAAAAAAACTCTCGAGCCCACGACTTATCCCTTCCTAGCATAGTATTATTTTAATCAATCGGATCTTCTAGAGTGTTTTCACACTTTGCTTATTTAATAATATATATATATATATATATATATATTAAAAATATATATAATATAACAATGTGTATTCAAAATTTAATTGCTGGAATCAGTAATTTTAAGAAACCGAAATTGGTAAAATATACAAATTTGATTTTACAGTTTATAGTAAACTTTTTTTTTTAAAATTTCACAGTTAAAATTACTATACTTTAGAAGCACTCTAGAGAGAGGCACTTTGGATGGTCCACTTGCATTACAATCGTAAGTCCCACCCTTGTTTGTGTGAATAGTCCTTTGACAATTTGTTTAAACTTAATTATGCTCCAAATTAGCTCTTTAGATCCTAAAGGCAACATCCAGCCTACCTTGTGTATATATGTTGATTAAAAATGTATTGCGACTGCTGAGAGCAAAGCTCTCAACTAGAATGAGTGTTCAGATTTTGTTTGTTGCATTAAACCTGAAATTGTCCAACTTTTAGGAGAAGTTTCGTTGAATTTTTTTCTTTATGGTAGAATTCTCCAAGTATGCATTTGAAAACCAAAAAGATATCTTCATATTACTGTAGCAGTAATAAATTAAAAAAGATAATGTTCTTGGCTAGTGCAAAATGGATACTTACTACTTTCTTCAGTGTTTTGGGTTAATACTTACGAAATCATGATAACATCTTTTTTTTGGTTAGACGAAAAATTACACAGCATTAATAAGTATAAGTGACGAAATAAACAAAAAACCCTAAAACAATATAATAAGAGTATATAAATGTACAGTTTTTTGTATATTTTTTAAAATGTTAATAGCCTTAACTTTTTCGAATGATTTTTTTCCAAAGTACTCGCAACCTTTAACAATCACTAACCTAACATCCTCAAAAATTTAAGCAACAAAAAATTTATGAGTTTTGCTGTAAAAGTGATCCACAAAAACGTTTGAAACATTCCCAAACAAGATAAGTGAATAGCTAGAAGTAAAAAAGAAAATCTATTAGTCCTTATTAGACAAGATTGAAGGAAAACTCTAGATGGGAAAATCCTCATTACTCTCTCAAGCAAGTCATCTCACCTTCATCAAATTGGTGGAGAACTCCTCCTTAATCTATGATCTCTCATACATCAACTTCACAAGGAAATACTGTACTCAAATTGACTCCAACATAGCCAACTTCTACTAGGTTACAAGGATTAGAAGCCGAAAATGCTCTTGGCAAACTAGAACACCATCTGCCTTCCCAAGAAAAGAGGAGGACTAAGTCTAAAACACACACATTCTTTCAAACAGGCACTCATTGCCAAGCAGGTTTGGAGGTTAGTCAGCTCAAGGAATGATTCCTCTCTCCCAAGCTTCCTTGCCAAAAAAACTACAGTCCTGAAGGAGGAAGACTTCTTTCTAGAACAAATTCCTCTTGATTTGGAAAGGAGTTCTCAAAGCTCAACCCCTCATTACCACCAATCTCCAATAGAGGGTTGGCACGGGCAACTCAATCCCCTAGATCATCACCTTTGATGGAAACCTAAGGAAGGGGTAGGAATAACAGGCATGAAAGTTGCAAATTTACTGAATACATACAAAACATACTGGGACCAAAGGAAATTTGAAATCTTTTACGATATAACAAAAGGAAGAACATAGTTGTAATGTCCATCTCCTTAACAAATGAACCAGACAAGCTGTTCTGGACCAAAAAAACCATAGGAATTTACACAGTTAAAGAAGGATACCGGCTGCAAATCCAAAATGGTCCCAACTCAAGCACATCCTCATATTGGGAGGCTTTGTGGAGAGTTAAACTCCCCATCGTATTATCAACTTCACAGGAAATTCCTATCCAAGTCCATCCCAATAGGAGAGGTACTACAAGCTCATCATCTCAAAGTCAATAGCTCCTTGCCATTCTATGGAGCCTCGGAGGAGACCATTAACCACACTTTCCTCCAATGGAGCTCTGCAAGAGCCATCTAGTTAGCCAGTCTACTGGGTATAAGAACCAATAGATTTGAGCCCCAGAACATTGCTTCAAATGTGGCTCTCCATAGATCACTCTAGCCTTGAAGAGTTAAAGCCCATGACCAACTTCATTCTAGTGGCCCTGTATGTTATATGGCACACTAGGAATCGAGTATGCTATATAGCACACTAGCAATCGGGTAATAATGAAGGATATGTCCCAACTGCTGAATCAACCCTGAGAGATTCAAAGAACAATTCAAACAATGTCGATTGATAGGAAAGAGGACAGAGAAGGAGGATGTGTTCCCCTCCCAAAGACTGTCACCCCCTTTTTGTTTGCGCAAAATGGACCTTGGTTTGCTGATTTGATAAGGTTAAAAGGCCTAGGAATACTCTAAACTCAGTGGTTTACATATCATTCAAAGGCAATTATGTTAAGAACTGGAGTTGAAAGACGTCGGACAATTATAATAGGAAATGTTTTGCTATATTGGCTCTAAGGAAAGTCCTCCCGTGAGTATCTCAGAAAGGGCATTGGCCTGACCCCACACAGACAAATCTAAGCTTACTCTTCGGTGATCAGGCAACACTCTGTGTCAACCATATTCTAAAAGGTGGGCACATACTGAATGTTATAAGAGGAAACATAAACAAGCTTGCTAGAACCTTTCGAAATGTGACTACAAGTGTCATTCCTAATGACAGTATAGGGGAAAAAATAAAAAAACCTCTTAGCTTTGGGGACCCTGTTGTAATTCTGTGTTTCTAACTCCTTTGACTCCTCATCGAAAAAAAAAAGTGAGTATCCATTTTTACACAAGTCAAGAAAATAATTGGACGTAAGAATCACTCTAACAAAATAAAATTTTCTTTACAGTGGTTATTCTGACAAAAAAAATTTGAAATTATATACGCAAAAATACTTTAATTATTATTCTTTTATTCTTGAAAGAGAGGAGAGTGTTATAAAATTGATACATCTTTCAACGAAGAGAGAGTATTTTATTTGATTTTTCCAAATACATTAAAATTTAGTCGAACTGAAACACCATATGTAAAATTTAAAATTTTATGAATTAAGATTTTGACCTTTTTTTTCTAATTTATGAGGTTCAGCATTGCAAAAAAAAAAAAAACCATGATTTACACGATAGCTGTTGAAACTAAACTTGTAATTCACTGGTGAAACTGAGGACACCATATCGCTGGGTCATTGGTTCCATTGTCCGATCATTGATCAAACTAATTGAACTGGTTATTAATAATTGATATAGAATTATATTTTTATATTAAAATTTTAAATAAAAATTTTTGATAAAATTTCAACTCTATAATTTTAGGCTGTGTACATTATTTAAATATTGATTAATAATTAGTCCTTTATTAGTTATAAATACATGAACAAGTAAAGTTTTGTTATAAATACAAAAATAATAATATTATATAATGACTTTGATTTACAAATTGACAAGAGGAAGGATTAGAGTTAGAATTCATCATGACTAGCCTCATTTGAAAATAGGTGAGACTTATAAAAATTAGGTTGGACTTTAGTTAAGAAAAAGTGTTTGAATATATTTTTTAATTGAACTTTTTCATCCTGTGTTTTATTTGTTTTGTTTTCTTTTTCTAAAAGTTGGGCCTATTTGTTAGGTAAATTTTTTAAAATTATGATTAAGTCTATTTGTTATTTTAAATTTGAAAAAGATAATAAAGTTAACTATTATTATTACTTATAAGTTTATATATAGAAAAATTATAATCACAAATTAGTTGTATGGCATAAATCTATGGGATGAAAGACACTAATTGTTATTTTCTTATCAATATGTCATATCACATTAATCTATGTATAATTAGCTTGAATAAACATGAGTTAATTCCAGTAATAAACTTATATTTTACATTTTTAAGAATAAAATAGTTTAAACTTTAATACCTTAATTCTTAAGCTATATTTTTTTTAATGATCAAATTAAGTTTTTATTTAAATAATAAATTTTTTTATAAAAAATATTAATTTGAATTTTTTTATATCAACGCAGAGTTTTTTTAAAAAGAAGCCAACTTCAAGCTCATTTTATAAGACTAAGTTTATTTAATTGAGCTTATCTTTTATTTAAACTTTATAGTATAGGCTCATCCATTTTTCTTTGAGCCCAATAGGTTTTTCAGATTATAATTATGTCTAATTAGAGTCTCGCACATTAAAAAATCTATATTCTTGCATTAAGCAACTAAATGTAAGGATAAATTTAGTGAGCGATAGAGTTAAAAAAAAAAAAAAAACGGAAGAAGAGAGAGTGTACAAGGAGACCTACTTAATCCTCTCTCCTCCTTTTCCTTAAATTAGGGACTCTGATTCTCAACAGTTGCATTATGCAACTGTCAAGGGCAATCGGCACTTGAAATCGAATTGGTTTGAAAGGCTAGATCATGGTTGCATGCCTGGAAAGTCTTACCATCGATCAAATTGAACTGTGAAGCTTTATTGGAGGCGACTGCCGAGGAACTTTTTCCGTACATTGGGTGTTGGCGGGGCCCAAGCGCTCCGAGTGGTTTTTCCCTATGAGATTTTACAAGGTGGATCTGGTACCGTATGTTACAGTTACTAGCCACATATTTAAAAAAATTTGAAAAAAAATAGAAAAATAGATTCTTGTAGCAGGTGTTGTATGGTCCGAGTTTAAGATTTGAATAGTATCATGTTTTATAATTTTTGGAGCTCTTTTAAGGATGAAATAAAATGTCAGAAGAAGGCGACCAACATTCAAAATAGGTGAATTGATTGTTTATAAAAGTTTTATTTTTTTTTTTGGAATTTTTTTTCAAAATGCTTGTTATAAAGATTATTCGAAAGCGTATGATGTAAAACTACAATTGTATCGATAAAAAAAAATTTATATATATTATATATATCAATACTTCAAATATCGATAATAAATACATATTATAAATATAATAATTCAAAATATAAAAAGTATAAGGATAGGGAATGAAACTTAAAGATTTATCCTGATTCGACTCTAATTCAAGCATACATTTAGTCCCTAAGTAATCTCTTAGGATTTTTTACTATCCTAATAATTAATTACAATAACTCAAGAAAACCTTTCCTTTAATTGCAAATCTCAAGAAAAACTACTTCCTAATTGAACATAACTTGGAGAACATCCCCTTCAATCCAAGTACTCCTTGATGTTCTCTCTCTCAAAGAAAAAAGAAATATAAATGAACAAACTCCTTCAAATATGTAGATTTACAAGATAAAGCACGAAAAACTTAAATGATAAAGAATATGCAAGTTTTGGCTCAATGATGACTGTTTCTTTCTCAAAAAAGTTAAAGGTCACATTTTAGCATTTGGTTCTTGTGATTTCTAAGCTCTTGAAACATGTATTTATAGGCCAAAAAAGTAAGAGAACCATTTGAAGCCAAAGAAAAATTCAAACTTGTAAACTTAATTGTTGGAAGTAAGTAACTTTATTTGTTGACCTTATGACTATCCTCTATTCCTTACTTGCAACTTTAAATGTTCACAAATCCCTCATTTCAACTTGATTTGGGACAAATTATATATCACTAAAAAACTCTGTAAGTCTATTTTCTATCTTAGTAAGTTTCATTTCAAAATTCTATTTGGTTGTTGAGATATTGTTGAAATAGTAACAAAAAGATCAAATAACAAATTGATATAGGCCACAAATTAAGACTTTTATAAATCTTTTATTTTAAATTAATTTCATGCATGTGTTATATTATTAGAAAATTGTGTGAGTCCAGTTTCATATAAAACAAACTTCATTTCAAAATTCTTACATTTCAAAATTCCTACTGGTTGGTGAGATATTGTTGAAATTGTAATTAAAAGTCAAAGAAAAATGTGATATCCATACCTAAAATTTTGACAATGATAACTTCTTAATTTCAACTCTATTTTATACATGTGATATATTCCTATAAATAAGTTTAAGTCTATTTTCAGATGCAATAAGTTTTATTTCGAAATTCATTCAAGGTTGTGAGATATGATAAAAATAATAATCCAAGATCCAAAAACAACTCCTTTAAAATTCATATCTCTCTTCTTCTTTTTTTTTGCCCAAACTTGTATTATGATGACATAAATGTATTGGCTCAATAAATGTAAGTCCACATGAATTTAATAAAATAATAATAAGCTTATGATAATTAGTCCAACTTATAAGCTAAATATTTGGTCAAATTCATATATCTTAATATGCTTATTTTAATAACATTTAGTAGAATGTAAACATTTTTAACCAAGCATATGAGATTCCTATAAATATCCCATTTTGATTGTCTATAATATTAGAACTTATTGGATATAATATGAGTACATATATCTCATATAAGGGATGATCAATTATGTTAATGATTAATCAATTAAACATATGTTGATACCATATGTCTAACTTATTTATTATATTTTTATCACATATTTGTTATCATCAAAACCTATATAATTAAAGTAAAGAGTAAACATAAAAAGGTCACAAAATAATGAATTTAATGGAAATGAATTAATTTTATATCTAAAAGTTAAATGTGAAAATGGACAAATCTTTCTTAATAGTATAATAATATTATTATAGATATCAAATTATAAATATTATTTTTATATCTAAAATATAATAAAAATCTAATGGTGCCATAATATCAAACAAAAACTAAAGGTTCCTCATTCAAAGAAGCAACTAGAATTTTACATACGAAATTAAATCCCAGGAAAATAATTCTACATTCATGATTACATTTGTAAAATAAAATGGATTAAAAATACGAATTTGGGATCTAAAATAATAATAACAAATAAGGTTATAAAAATTAAAGAATAAGAATGTTGTGTTCCCTTAATTACTATACATTTAGGAGGGAAAAATTGTAATTCTAAGAGGGAAGAGATGGAAAAAGCTTACCATCTTTTTGCTTTTCTTTCCTTTATATCAAAAATTTTCAAACAAGAGGACTAATTTTTATTTTTTATTTTATTAATGTTCATTCATTCAAACACATTATAAAGGGTAGCAACTCAATCACAAAGTGAATGGATTTTGCAGATATTTGAATTGTCGAATGAAAATAAGTGGTTCGGATTCATATTATTTACTATCTGCAAATTTGAGCCATTGGATCCAATGACCAAATAAATACTACAAAATCTATAATAATTATAATTATTATAGAGGATCCAAGTTGACTCAATCACTCGCTTTTGGAATACGCATGGAACTGGAATTGATTAGTTTAGTTTGAAAAATAGTGAAATAGACTTTAAATACACAAAATAGACATATATGCGTATATCAAAGGATATCGTGCTTAGTGTTTAATATTTCACTAATTACAGACCAAAAAGCTTCTTTCACTGAATTCAATTTTTCATGCATTAGTAGTCTAAACATTTCAATGCACTGAGCTTATTAACCTTTTAATTACAAGTTCTTCCATCATACAAAATATGAAACATTGTTGATGGTTAACAGGGGAAGATCATTAATTTTAAAGGTGGAGAAATCCCAAAGCATATCAGCTCCAGTATCCTAGTATTGGAGAGTCTACAGTAATAAAATATAGACTGTCGGATGAAAATTTGATGGTTCAAATTCAAAAATAAAATAATTTATTTACGACTGTGCACGGTAATTAATGACCGCACACAGTCTTTAATAAAAAAATTTGAATCGTTAGATTGCTATCAAATGTCTCACATTTTACAGGATCTTCTCTTATAGATTAACTACAGAAGAAGATCTGGATTGGAAGAAATCCCCATGATACTAAAAACTATACACCTCACATGACATTTAACATCAGTCTCAAATTGAAGAGAGAAAACAACCAAGACAAGTGAGACAACTATTAATTGATTTCACTCGTTAGTCTTCAAATCTAAATATGTCACCATCCTATGCATAGACCATTCTAAAACAAAAAAATGCTGTCTATGTCAATTTTTAAGGTTATGAATCCTGAACGGGAAAATCTGTCAAGCACCTTATGCAATAGTACACACCTCTGACATATTTACATATTCGGATCTACCTTTTATAAGTTATGGACATTAAGCTTCTAAGTCTGAAGTGCTTGGAACAGCATCATAGCACTAACCACCCAAAATAGTACAGAAACAAATGGCTAATCACTGTCCATTCATTCATTTAAACCTGTTCATGTAGTTTTTCTTGAGATAAGCGGCCTGCATATCAAGGTTAGCTGTACATGATAACTGCTTCCACTTTTTCCGCCTTTTCTTCTTCTGTTTTGTCCAACGTTTCAAAAAAGTTGGAATTGAAGATACCCTTCAAATGATTAAATAAGATCAGGGTTCCAAGTGAGCTGCCAATCAGTCACTCTTCGTAAGGATCTAGCCATATGCTCGTTCGAAGCACGGATGCCAATTAGTCTGTTCTGCATATATCTGAATGAAGGAACACTTATTGCATCAGATACACTGTCACGGTACAAAGAATCTTCAGCAAAGTTGACAAGAGCCTCTGCTGCATTATCCCTAACTTCCTCAAGCTCGTCATGCAGCATCATATCGATGAGAATTGGTATTGCCCCCGCTTCAGCGAGTGCCATTCTATCTGCCTCATTATAACTCAGCTGAGAACATGTCCCAGAAACATTCTGCCTTATCTCTTCACTATCACTCCCCAAAAGCTCAACTAGGATTGGAATTGCACCCGAATCCCGGATCACAGATGTCGAGTGCATGTAACCTGAGAGATCCCACATCACATCAGCAGCGGATAACTTTGATTCATTATCGCCTTCTCTAAGAATTCTCACCAAGTGTCTGGCGATTTCAACAGCATTCTCCTCAGCAACAGCCAGCAAACAAAATACATCCTCAGCAATCTCCTTACCAGAAGGTTCAGGTCCTTGAAGAAGCTCAGCATAAAGACAGATAACACCAGCTTGAGCAACTGGTCTAATGTAATCAACATGAGCACAGATCACACCAAGGGCATTACCTGCCACGAGTTTCGTGGTGTGATCTCCATTACGAAGCAACTCAACAAGCACTGGTATCACTCCCAGTTGGACAAGCGTACGCCTGGCCCGTCTTGGGACCCCAAGTAACCCAATTGCTTGACAAGCCCTTTCCCTAGAGACCATGCTGCCACAGCCAGCAGCCTCCACAAGAAAGTTAAGACCTCCTAACCTATTGAGCGCCCTCCTAACATCCCTTAGCAATGCCAATGCACTCAATATTTCCAACAGGTATAGTCTAACATCATCTGTACAAGAATTTAACAAACTGATGATAATTTCTAACCCGCCGTTGCTAGCTACAACTGTTCGACTTGTATTACAAAACGTGACGACAACTAGCAAACATTTTATCAGGACTTCTCGGAACTCTCCATCAGAATGTGACAACCACCTTAATAAGGAATTTGCTGCACCATGTCTACCTATTTCCTTGGCTAACCCACCATCACCTCGACAAGCTATACATTTTAAGCAATAAGCAGAAGCCTTTTGAAGAGAATGATTTGAATGGTAGTCACCGAGAATCTCAGTAAGATGGGGTATGATACGAGCTAATACACTCTCAGGGGCATGTTTAGAGAGACGGGCTAGCATCATCATGGCTTTTATTTTCATAGTTTTGGTCCCCGAGGCTATCAACTTTTGATACTGACTCAGAGCTTGTTCCCAATCTATACTAGCTTCACCCATATTTTCAATGTCTGAGTGATCCATTCCACAGAATCGAAACCTAAATTTATAAGCAAAATGAGACTTCAAAATTTGAAATTCAGAAGAAAAGAAAAGAAAAAACCTATACAACATTGGGAAACAATTAGAACAGAGCTATTGATATATCAGAACTGAAAGAAGAAAAAGAAGAAGAAACATACAGCCAGAGACAAGAAATAATTAGTAGAATTAAAGAAAAATTTGAATACCCTTTACGACGGAGCCTCTGAATTTGAAAGAAAGGCAATAGAATCGATCAATATGTATCAAAGAAAACGAAGACTACGATTTGGGTGGAGACTCCCACCGCCAATAAAAAGGTACGGAAAACCCGAGGCTTGCACCGCTCCAGTGAGAATGGATCTTGTCCTGCGCTCCAACATTTGGCCCCTTTTGCTTTTTTTTTGTTTTAAAAATCTTTTTTCTTAAATATGAATTTTTTTTTTTTGAGAAATGATCATAATATATTAAGACAAAGATAATATTAAATTTTTTAGTATTAATATTTTTTTTATAAATTATTATTTTAATCTTTCATTTATTAATATAATCTCAATTTAATCTTTGTCTAGAATCATGTCTCTCTTTGATATAAATATCTATTTGTTTTTAACGTGAGAAGTTGTATAGTTTCTTTTTTCAACAAGATATTATCTTGCATAAGAGGAAAAAAATCTTAAGTGTTAATATTATTTTTCAATGTAATATATTTTTACATTAATGTAGTATTTATAAAAGTAATAATTAAAAAACAAGAAAGAGGACGTCTCCTATTCCCAAAAGGAGAGGATCCTGATTTGAACATTGCCATTTTTATGGCTATTTGAACTTTAAAATTCCATTTTAGAGGAGAAATAGGATGATTACAAGGTTATTATTGGGTCTATTATATTGTCTGTTTCATCATTTGTGACAAACACTAGGCTTTGGAGTTGGACAAGAGGCTACAGTAGGAGATCCTTACAATAAGCATATGGATTATTGGATTCTAGTCCAAAAATTTTCAATTAAAAAAATTACTTTCCTACAATAACATATATGAATTATTAGATAAAAATTCAAAGATCACTTTAGACAAGAGAGATTACCATTCTTACAAACCATTTGTTGCCAAAAAAAAAAAAAGAGTAGAAACACTTTCCGAAGAATGAATTCTCTCCATTTCTACTAACGTGCAGTGGGGCACAGTTGCCATGATTTGGTGCTATTTTTGTCTATTAAAAAATATGTAAATTAAAATTTAAAAAAAAAAAAAAGAAGATGAACTATAAATGCATGACTACGGGCAATCTTGGTCCTTTCTTCATTGTTATTTATTGGCTTGTGCCTAGTTAGCCCAATTTATGCGATCTACAATTGAGAGTAAAACCCCATTTTGGTCTCTTATTTTTGAATCTTTTTTTGTTTTAGTCCTCGATTGATCATAATTCCTATATTAGTCCTTCACTTACTTATTAGTTATCTATTTCGGTCCCTCCGTTAGTTGGTTATCACAAACTTGATGATGTGGCACATAATTTGCTGACGTGCCACGTTTATTGAAAACATGAACGACAACTAAACAAAATAATTGTCGCACAAGATTCTTCTTTGATAGAACTCCTCTCTCTCCATCTAAACCATATTGTGATATGTTCCCTAGCCTCTAATGATGTCAACGCATTCTATTCATTAGCTTGGAGTCAGTCGTTGCATTCTAATCCTGGCATCGACTCTCCATTGATGATTTTTGCATAGGAAGTTCACTAATGCTAAACTGCTCACTACTCTGTTGGAAGCTTGCTAGACTAATGCTAAATTGCTTTGTTAGAACCTTACTCGACCCCTACCTTTTGCCCTTTGAGCCTTGCGAATCTCATCGACACTCACCATATTCTTCTTCTCCAAACACAAATTAATTAGAACACTAGTGAATGGAAACAAAGAATATTGCAAACACTAAAGGGTACGTACACTGCTTTGTATTGTCTTATAAATTAAAGATTGGATCTATGACTTATATATAACTTCAAAGCACGTGCCTACCTCACTAAATTTTCTATTTTTCTAAAAATACCAAGTTTTGGTCTTCATAGCATGAGAGTTGAAAGAACTTGAATCACATGCTAGATGGTATGTATGCTATCCAACAAATTTCTTTTTCTCACTTAACATGTGATCCATGCTACATAGTAAAGAGTCCTCTTTCCAGTTGAAATGAAATCAAAGTCAAGGCTAAAGTTTTGCCATAGTGGGAAATTCATGAAATCAATCAGAGGTGAATCCAAATTGGTGCCCACAACCAATGAGATTACTTGTAATGGTCAAAGAACTACCTATTTAACATTACAGAGTGATTAAAGTCTAATTTTGTGATAGCACAAGAACAGTACATATAATGCCATATATGAAGCACACAACGGTCAAAATTCTGTGCAATTTCAAAGCTATCAATGGTAGTGACAAATTCTTTAGGATGATGAATAGTAGTTTGAGGCAGAGTTGGATGGTATTGACAGTGATAAAAATGAGCCTTTGGCTTGGGGTCATCCTATCTTCCAATAAGGTGAACCCTTGAATTCCAACTTTAACAAGTTGGCCAAACTCATCTAAGGATGAAACCATTACCAACTTAATCTAAGCTTACTATAGCTTATTTGCTCTACACAACACCTTTAGTGGGTTTTGGAGTGAACGACAAGGAAATGATGTGCTTTCAGTGGGTTTTGCATGCGGTGTTTGCATAATTGGCATCCTTCCCTGGGTTTAAGACGAAATAAAGAAATAGACATTAGACTTATAATCATAATAAGGAAAAATAATCCCAAAAAGCAAATGAAAAAGTATAATGATTTTTTGAAGACTTCGTATAAATGAGACAATAATAGCATTTATCTTTATTTAAAGTTTGTTCACTTTATGCGGCAACTTTTCTTTGTCCTATTGGTAGATTGTCAAAGAGGTTTTGGATTTTGAATAAAAAAAATTATTTACGAAGTTACTTTTAAATTTTTAGCCATAAGTTTTATTATAAATTTATAAATTTTGATTTATATAAGTCTATTTGAATGATTTACACAAATTCATTTATGTGTTTAGATAATTACGTTCTAGTTATCAAGATTTTTGTGTCATATAAGTTGTTTTAGACAAACAATTTAAATATAAATAATAGGTGTTTACTATCATTTTATTCAATAATATTATCATGTGTGGCATTTAAGGATGTTTGTATTACTATCTTGGTAAATTAGAATATTGTCCTTACAATTAACGAACAATTCTGGTGTAACCCAAATCTTAATTGATAGTTTATGAGTTAATAAAAACGTATAATATATAGTTTTTTTACAGAAAGATTTTAACAGCTTCAAGTGAGGAATAGACAAATAACTCATCGAAAGGCTAATTTAAACTTGAAGCATAAACCATTCCAATCAAGCCCACAGAGAGAGGCTAGGGAATATGAAGAATACGAAAAGCAAGATAAAGAGTACAAAGATAGAGAAAAAAACAAGCTATACAAGCTCTACCACCACACCCCACTATCGCTGCTCCAGAGGTGTATCCATTAATGATTTTGAGGAGCACCACAAGGCAATAACTAAGGTAATTGTTAACGACTTGCCGTTAATAGTTAGCTCCACCTCCAATACTCTAGCTAATAAAAACAAAGTGAATGACAACTCTAAAAGATTCTTGGAAGGGACATGTTTAGTTGGGAGTCATAACTCAGTGCTATTGCAACTGATAGCGTGCGAGAGCTAGGTGATGCCAAAAGCAAATAGTGTACCATACATGAGCAATGTGGTGAAGAAGAAGGAGAATGTGTAGAGGGTGGCTTTGCATATGAGTGCAAAGAAGCTGTCGGAGGCTGAGATGATCACTAAGACAACAAACACAACTATTGACAAAGATTGAGAGGCTTATGTGAAGGAGAGGGGAATGAAGAGTAGTGGACATAGCTTTGCTGTATTAGGGATGGAATGAATTGGCGGCTTATGTGGAGAAAGGTTATGTGTGCTTGTGTGGCAAAAAATATTTGCTGAGTTTTTTTCCATCTTATTAAAAAATATGACATGTCTTCAGATAATGGCCACGTTAGCAAATGTTTAATAGCTACTTAATGGAAGGACCATCTTAGAGGAATGTGGCATGAATGGAGGACTGATATGAGAATTTTGATCAGTGAAGGACCAAAATGGAAAAGGGGTGATAAGTGCAAGACCAAACTAATATTTTTGTCATATATCATATAATCGATGAATGACCATAAGTATCAATCTCTGTTTAATTTGTTTGAAAACTAAATAGTTCATGACAATTTTTTATAGCTTATTTTATAAAAAATATTACATTAACTATATTTTTTGGAATATATGGAAAAAATATGTGACAAATAATGAACAAGGATGACAAAGTAATGAAAGGCTATGCAAAGTTGAGTGGTGGCAAGTAAGGAAGAATACATGTTGAGTCAAGATGGGTTTTTACAAAACTCAAGACCTGGTCTAATTTAAGACTAGGTCTCTTTTTAAAGATCTGAGCTCAGCCGAGTCTATTTTTTATATTTTTGAAAAAATTTCATATTATAAAAATAAAATTTTTATTAGTAAAAACACTTTTAAAAAAAGATAAAAAAAAAATTTAAGATTTGAGATGAGTAAAAATGGAACAAAAAAGAAACATAAGATTTGAAAAAAAAAATGATTAAAACTTTGCAAGAATTAATATTTAAAAGTTTTATTATAAATAAAAGTTATTATAAATAAAAAATTAAAATAATAAAAAACAATAGCTAGATCGAGTCTTATGTGAACTCGAGATCCAGCTTGGCCAAGTAAAATTTGCAGAGATTTTTTATTTTTGACCTAAACCCATGTGATTGGGCCAATCAGGTCTATCAACACCCTTAATGGCAATTAGCATGTGCAAGGGTTGTTCTTTTAGTTGGATTTGTGGGATTATATAATCCAACCCTTATAAGAATGGGCAAATAAAATAATGTCAAATTGTTTTTCAACTTTAACCATACCAACCTAAATTACACTTATCCTTTTGGTCAATATCATATAGTTATAGTAAGATAAAGAAGGTACATCGACGCACCTAACACTAAATGTAACTAAACTTCCTTTTTTATGATGGAGGCCATAACAATGGAAAGGAAACTTGATTAAAGGGCATGGATTAAGTTTTGTTTTTGCTTTTTGTTTTAAGGGTTAAGTTCTTTTTCCTTTAAACAAAAAGATAAAATGAAAATCAACCATTCAATTAACATAAAATGCAATTTGATTTTATGATGTATTCTTGAGCCACAACAATTCCCACAAAAGATAAATACATATAAACGCAATAGAAAAAAAAATTATTTTTCTAAGCATGTGATTTTCAATAAAGTAAACTTCCCTTTTAAATTTGGTTTAAACACTAGGCGAACTACTTATTTACAAGTTGAAACTGCTCTTATCAATCCAATACATTACAATATGTTTTGCTTCATCACAAGATCCATAAAACTTCTATGTTCACAGGTGAATTCTTTTGCAAAAGGCTTAAATTCTAAATTGCCCTCTTTTTGTTCTAAATCTAATGAATTGAATGACTCATAATCAGTAAGCAATGTTCATCAACCACTGAAGTTATAGAGCAATCTACATAAGGTATGGCTCAATCTTTATCCTCTTATCATGAAGTAGAAGCAAAACATAATCAAATTCATCACATGGTTACAAGAAGTCAAAAGGTATATTCAAGCCTAAGTACCTACTTATAGGGCTTTCACAAACTAAAAAATTAACTATAAATGAACTTGCAATTTTTGAAGAAGTATTACAAATACCTTATTGGAAGTCGTCCATGTTGAAAGAATTTAAAGCTTTCCCAATATAAATGAAACTTGGAATTTGGTTCCTTATATTGATCAAAGAATGTAGCAGATTGTAACCGGGTGTTTAAGACTAAATACAATGCTAATGGTACAATACAAATACACAAAGACAAATTAGTTGCAAAGTGGTTCTAACAAGATCCTAGAGTCGACTTTGGTAAGTGAAAATGTTGTTAGATTGAGGTTGTTTCCTTTATCACTAAGGGATAGGGCAAAGGAATGGGTTAAGTGTTTACTTGGAGCATTGGCATAAAAGTTCCTTGCTAAATACTTCTCGCGAGGCAAGAAAGCGAAGATGAGGAATGGCATCACATCATTTATTCAATTAAATAATGAAAATCTATATAAAGCATGAGAGAAATTTATGGAGATTTAAGTAGGTGTCTACATCATGGGCTTCCTAAATGACTACAAGTTTATACATTTTACAATGGGTTATTTCCATCATTTCGAACTACTATTGATGTTGTAGCTGGTAGAGCTTTGATGGCAAAACCAATAAATGAGGCTTATGAATTGTCAAAGATCATGTCTTCAAACAACTATCAATGGCATTTAGAGAGAATGAGGCCTATAAGAGCTGCTAACATTTATGATATGGAAGTCTTCTTATTATCTACTCATATCTCATCATTCATTAAAAAACTAGAAGTATTAGATCATACAACACCAGTTAACTTAAAAAGTCCTTGAGGTGTTAGTTGTGAATTCCGTGGAAGAAATCATCACTCTAACTATTATATGAAAGTCTCAAGTTTCCAACCAACATAAGATAAAATAACCCTTATGTTAACACTTATAGTTCAAGGTAGAGGAATCATCTAAATTACTATTGGAGTAAAAACCAAGAAGTTAGCCCTTTTGCTATATTAAGATCTTAAAACTCATCTAGTTTTAATGTTATTAGGGTTAATTAGCAAGCCAAATCCCCTCCACTATTGGATGAGAAGAAACCATCCATGGAAGGCATGTTCATGAATTATATGTCAAAGAATGATGCCATAATTCAAAATCAAAATGCATTGTTCCAAAGTCAAGTAGTTTCTTTAAGAAGTTTGGAAGCATAAGTAAGTCAAATTATAAATGCCCTTAACAATAGACTTTAAGCTAACCTACTTAGTGTTACTAAACCAAATCCAGGGAAGGAAGGTAAAGAGCATTGTAATGTCATTTCATTAAGGAGTGGTAAATAGATTAAAAGAAACCTCGTGATAGCTAAGTATGAAAAAGGGAAAGAAAAATATGCAAAGTTAAAGGAAAAGTAGGTTAAAGATTCTCTAAAGCTTTAGCTCATAAGTTATGTGCATCCACCTATATTTCCAAAGAGATTTCAAAAGCAGAAAGTAGATCAACAATTTAAAAAATTTATAGAGGTATTAAAAAATCTGCATATTAATATCTCATTTGCTTAAGGACTTAAACATATGCCTAGCTATGTGAAGTTCATGAAAGATATCTTATCTGGAAAGAGAAGGCTAGAAGAAGTCAAGATAATGGTTCTTATAGAGGAATGCAGTGCTATTTTGCAAAATAAGCTCCCACCCAAGCTTCAGGATCCAGAAAGTTATAATATTCCATGTACAATTGGCAGTTAGTTATGTGGCAAGGCTTTGTATGATTTGGGTGCCAACATTAATCTGATGCCTTTATTTGTGTAGGGCAAGCTAGGATTAAAGTTAAACCCATTACTATGACATTACAATGAGCATATAAGACTTTAGCTTGTCCTAGGGAAATCATTGAAGTTGTGCTTGTAAAGGTTGATAAATTCATTTTTTCCAATAGATTTCATTTTTTTAGACTATAAGGGAGATAAAGGTGTACCTATCATCTTTAGCAAACCATTTCTTAAAACTAGAAGGACCACGATGTCCAAAAGGGTGAGCTAACCATATGAGTACAAGATAAATAGGTAATATTTAAGGTTTTTAAAGAGATTAAACTTCCTAAGGACCCTAAATAATGTTGTAAGTTAATGTGGTGGACAAAATATCTAGTTTTTTATGAATGATGTTTTAATAAAGAGTCACCCATATGAAATTAAACACAAAGCTTATAGGGTCACAACAAAGTCCAAACTTGATTTCCAAACAGTTAAAGAGAAACAAACTTTTCAACTAAATGAATTAAAGGGATTTCATCTCCAAGCTTAGAAGAAGAATAGGCTTTATAAGAAAAACAGAAAGAGATGACATGATAACCTTATTATAAAGTGCACTAGACTAGAAGGTGTTACACCTTAACTACAAGGTGTTACACTTTAACTTAAGACTTTAACTTTTCCTAGTGAAATTGAAATCTTAAAAGTTTGGACCATTTTTCGTTTTTTGTTTTTTTGTTTTTTGCTCAAGTCTCTCCTCATAGAGCTATTAAGGTTATGAATACAAAGACAAACATTGTATCCTTGATGAATGGGCAATTACTTAAGTAATATTGGAATAGAAACTTTAGCTGCCTTAAGTCCTTCATCGTCATGCACACCCTTGACAAAGAATAAGGAAGTCTGGCTAAAGACTTAAAACTTAGTTCTTTTAGGAGGCAATCCAAAATTTCTCATTTTTATTATTTTCTGAATTTTTCATTTAGTAATTGGTAGTTGTTTGTAGTGTTATTTAGTTTAATGTGTGTAATTTAATTACAAGTAGTAAGGGAAGGTTCATGCATAGGTTGAATTTCAACTTAGCCAGATGTAGACAAAGAGGATGATGTATAGCATTTGGCATGACTAGTATGGGTTAGATATGCATGTTTGTATGAATTAAATGAAATCCCAAATTTGTCACTAAATGTGACTTGGATGACTGGTCATGATTTCTGTGATTTAACCATTACTATCTTTGTTAGTTTTCCTTATCCAAGGAAAGATTGTATAGTTAGCATAGGCATATTTAAACATTAGTAATTCTTGGGTAGAGTATCACATCCCTTGCTTACTATTGTTTCTTTTATCCCCCATGTATGTTTTATTTTGAACATTGAGGATAATGTTCACTTTTAAGTTTAAGGGTGGGGAAGAAAATTTTTTATAATGCTCGTGCTCTTGCTTTGTGCTCATCATTGTCAAATTCCTATGATAAATTTAATTGTAACAAGGATTATTATTAGCTAAAAATACTTTTCAAAGCTTTTCATTAAGATGATTAAATGGTAAATGCCTATGTCTTCCCTATTATCGGATCTTTTAAGCACTAGGTAGCTTGCATGAATTAAATGTGTATTTTAGAATTAAATTATATGTCATCCATGATATATAATGTATTTCAACATTATAGCTCTAGAACTTGTTCTATACCCTCATGAGGCAAATTTTCAAACTATGCATGAATCAAAGACATGATTTAGGCATCTTTATTTGAGTTTGGGCCATTCAAGCCTTCACCCTCACACAGTTACTCTTATTTGAGCCTTAACAAAAAGTAACCATGCAAACTTTCTCTTGATGCCTAGGTTTTTTTAGTCATAAAATAAAAAAGAAAAGAAAACCTATTGTCCTTTCTTTTAAAGAGAAGAGTGCAAGCATGTATGTTGATTTAATTAAAAAGAATGATGGGGTGATCAAGAAGTTAAGAAAAATTAACCACAACTAAGGTTGTGTCAAAAAGAGGAGAGCAAGTGAAGATAAAGTTACCATGAATTGTGAATGTATTATTTTTCAAAAAATGAGATTTATGAAAAATGAATAGGAAAATGAAAATTGACAAAATTGGAATTAAAATGGAAGATAGATTACTATGAGGTTGAAATGTAATATAAAAGGATTCAACTGTATGTATTATGTTGCATTGTCTTGTATTACTTCCCTTGAGCTTTGATTTCAATCCCTATCCTTTCATTTGGCAAACATAACCCTTGGTCACATTATAAACTATAAATACATGATGATCATTGCTTTATGTATGGCTTTCATTAGTAGAGAGATGGTAGACAAGCAAACGTAATAAGCAAATTACATATAAGACATGATTGCATAATTGCCTACACACACACACACTCCTAGAATAAGGGATGAGATTCATGACTGTCTATCAAATGTCAAAGTGTTTTACTTTATTTCATTTTTCTTGTTTATCATGATTATGTGATTGTTGAGGATTTAACTTTGGCTATTCATGAATGCTTAGTAAAAGTAATATGAAACTTTTTCTAGGTATATTTTATTTGCTCAAGGATGACCAAAAACTCAAGTTTCAAGGGTATCATAACTTTATAAAATAAAGTTATTTTGGTCACATTCATGCTAATTAACTGAGAAATTTTATTATTTTTATGTTGATTTTAAGTAAAATGTGCTAGTTGAGTTATTTTGTGTTTGTTGGTCTAGGTTTTAAGTTATTTTAATATTATTCATGTTAATTTGATTATTTACATACAAATACTTTGTCAAATAAAAGTCACTTATGTTGATTGTGTTGTTGCTTAGGCCATGGAAGGGAAACAATATGGCATTGACATCAAGTAAATGAATACCCAAAGTTGAGGTAACATTTGGACCCTTACACATTAAAATTTAGATATGACTATTTCACAAAAATTTGTAAAGCTCTTTGTGTCCTTTCCAATGAATGGTAGTTCATTAGATTTTGATATCAAACTAGAATGTTATAGGCAAAATATCGAACCTGGTTTAAAAAGCAGTAGCTTGGCTTCATGGCGCCAAAATGTGCAGAAGATAAAAAAACTTGACGTCATGACACCATGGTGCAGAAAATGAAGGATAAATTGGTCTTTCATAATTTATGGTGATATATATCATATTTGAAAGGGTTTTTTTGAAGCATTGGGTTGTTTTAAGGCTAAAGAGGTAGAAATTTGAAGTTTTAAGGCTAGAATTCATTAAAGGAAGGCATTTCAAAAGGAGATTCAAGAGATGAAGCTGACTAAAGCTTCATAAATAGATTTCTTCTTCTATTCCTATTCTTTTAATCTTTTTTAAGTTATGTTTTCTAACATGGATTTAATAGGCTAAACTCTTATTTCTCTAGGATTATGGTGATTTGGCACGTAATTTGTTGAATATTATTACTTTTTTCTTGAATTTGATGGTGAATAAGTTTATTCAGTGCTTTTGTTGTTTGGCAACCAATTAAGTTTCATGTTGAGAATTTGGAAATTCTTGAAAGAGAAGCCCAAATTTAATTATAGAGTTGAATACAGATTGATGTTAATTAACTGCTTGAATTACTCAATTGCCTTTAGGGTAGACATATACCTATTGGACTAGCGTAATTGGGATTAGTGGTATGTAATGCATTGCTTTAGGCTATGTTTGGATGGATAACTCAAGAGGAGTGGCAATGAATGGAATGGTCAAAATAAGTTGGATTTATGTTTGGATGTTATTTTTAAGGTGCAATTGGATGGCAAAGGATAGACACCATAACCCCTCTTTACCATCCAAAATCTTAATTTTAGTGTCCCTTTAAATATTTAGGGATTCAAGGATGGAATGAAATGGTCTAAGAAATTAAATTACTAACATATTGTATTAATTATAATTATAGTTATAACCGAATGAGAAAGTCTATTGTCTTCGTCGTCATCATCGTGCTTCTTCTGTAACTAAATCGTGATAACATTCTTCCATAATTGAATAGTGATAACGTTGAAATCTTTCCTCATTGTGCATATATCATGGATATTTTTACTGTATGTATCCTGAAGTTGTTGTAACAATTTGGAGGTGATATAAATGATTTCCCAGGCTAGTACTTTTATAGCTTTTATTCCCTTTTTTTCTTCATGCTTTTTATTTTTCAATATCAAAGGCCAATATTCTTACTATCTTTTAATTAAATTTCATTCAATGACCAAACTAGCTAAAAGTATAGTAAATATATAATTTTTTTATGAATTCATTGCCATAAAATAAAAATGCTAAAAAAAAACTCACTCTCTCATAATCATAATCATGTATAATGAATTCAACAATGAAAATATTATTAGTAATGTGTTTGTTTTATACTAGCAATATTGGAATAAATAATTTATGAGCCATTCCATTAATTTTATTATAACTTCCAAACAAAAGTTAAAGTAGTTCCTCCTTCCTTTCATTAAAACTCCCAAACAATACATTAACTATAAACCTTTCATTCCAATCCATTAATGACCGTTGCATTCCATCCTCTTTAGAACTCTCAAACGTAGCCTTAATTTAGGTTTCATAGAAATATAGGGAATTAAATTAAGACAATAGAATTTATAAGGAGTAGATAGATTTTTATAACGATATTAGAGGCTTAGTCTAATTCATGAGCATTAAATTGAAGTTAGGAAAGTAATCATATTGCATTTGAAATGCCAAATTGGACCAAAATGCTAGGAAGTTTTCATTTATATTTACTTATCTCTTTAGTCTAGCTTTGTTAGCGCTTTGTATTATTTTCTTGTTTAAATTGAATATTATGATTACCTTAATTTAGATAACCAGCATAGCATTAATACTTAGCAGTAGCTCTTAGAGGACGATACTTGATTTTTCACTATTATATTACTCATTGACATTGTATACTTGCATCATGGAAATTTGGACACACAACATTCATAATGCCCTTGATGCATCTTAAATGTCATCTTATGAATGTCTTAAGCAACCATCAATGGTAGTATAATCATAAATCCAACTTAGTAAATATTGTCGTTCCACACAATTTATCAAGAATTTCATCAATAGTGGGAGATAGCATTCAAAGCTCATTCTAAACAAATTCCATTCATCTTTACTAATAACATTGGTGAGGTAAAAGCACCTTGACTTCCATTATAATTCTAGAATTTAGCATTTCCTACACTAATTTCTCCATTTCTCACTTCTGAAAATGTGGATAATGATATGGGAGAACATTCACTAGCTTACTTCCAGGAACTAACTCAATTTTTTGCATAGAGTTCCTATGAGAAGGCAACATTTTTGGTTCCTGAAATGCCTTTGCAAATGGTTTGTGGATTTTTTTTTTTTATTCATCAATTTGTCATAATACAATGCCCTAATCAATTGATGCCACCTCCATTTGGTAGAAACAAGCTATATTATTTGAAACCTCTAACCTTTTAAAGTTTATACTATTCAACAGTGTATTATCAACCAATTTTTCTCGTCTTCAACACTACTTCATTCCCTAAATCAATAATGTAACCAGTATATTCTTGAGGTCAAGGGTCACAAGGCCCAATTGTTCTAGCCATTTAACCCTAAGCATAGCCCTTGTTCTTTCCGTTGGTAACACATAAAACTTGACTTTAGTTACACTCCTTTGCACCCTCAATTTATGTCATTAATCTCCTCTAAAGGCATATTTAACTTATTGGCTATTCCTCGTTTGATGAAGTTATATTGCTTCTTGTGTCTACTAAAATGTGTATCCAACGATTACCATGCTTTCATATTAATCTGATTGTCTAAGGAAGATATTGCCTAAACAATGCGTTTAAGCTAATCTCAAGAATGGTCTCCTTTGCGCCTATTATATCTTCTTCATCTTTGTTTTTCTCCCCTAACAAATATAACATAATTTCTTAATCTTCACCCACTAATAGATAGTGAAGGCCTTTACATTTCTGAGTAGGACTAGGCTTTTCATCACAATAGTAATATAGTTCCTTAGCCCTTTTTCCTTTAATTTTGACATTGAAAATTTACAAACTAAAGACCCAGAATTATATTGAAAGGTAGTTTTATGATTCACACTAATACTACTCATACTTGGCATGTAACTTGTTCCCTTTGTGATACTTTGGAGCAATAAACTTTGTGTCCCCTAAGGAAATTTGGTCAATGTAATAAACACCACTTGAATATATGTGTTTTTATGTTGACCACTACTGTATTTTTTATCATGCAATTTGGCTAAAGATACCGTTTGCAAGTATGTATCTGGTTAGGCTAGCAACAGTTCACATTTAAGTTATCCTCTTAAACCAGCTATAAACAACTAATAAGCTAATGTTCAAGAAAACATGTTACCTTAGTGGATAATTCCTCAAACTTTGCTTGGTACTCCCCTACTGAGTTAGTCTACTTCAATTCCTTCAATGCTACCTTTGGGTCCTTATACAATGTTGCCACAAATCTCAATAAGAACGCTTCTATAAAGTGATCCTAAGTTTCTACCATGTTCTTCTTCATCAACTATTTATACCAGTTTAATCCTCTAGTTAACTAACATTTTGTATAGCAAGAAGAACTCCTTAATTTTGAAAATCCTGTCTTTTTTGTCTGCTCCATTAAATTAAAGGACCTCAATCATATACCCTTTAGAAATTCACCACTGTAGAACACTATAGTTTGTTTTCTCCATCGTTATGCCCCCTTGAATATTAATCCCTTCTCCTTATCCTCTAGTTAGGAGGCATTTAACCATTTTTGCTAAGTTTTAAAAGGATTTATGACTCTCTTGCATAGACTCTACCAAACTTTATTTACTATACTTCAACTTTGTCTTATCTCTGGTCTCATGAAGCACTTCCTTAAGTAAACTAGTTTTCTTGATATAGTTAACTTCCCTTAATTGGAGTAAAAGGAAGAAAGACTCTAGCTTTCCAAGAGAGTTCACAATACTAGAAAAAGGGATTGGCTCACACACAACTACATTGAATCAAATAACATTCTCCTTGTTTCCCTCATTCGTAGATATTAAACTTTGCATGAAAAAAAGTAGACATCCAGAAGGATAAAATTGAAAAATTCAAGTGAAAATTCAATATATACAAATTATAGTGAATTCATCGCAAATAAACAACAAAAGTAGAAATTTCAGTCATGTCAAATTGATTGAAGCTAAGCATGGAAAGTATGCAAAATGAAATTAATTAAAAGAGAGAAGGAAACTCCCTCAATCCATGCTTGGTTGAAATCCTAAAAGATTGAGGCATTAATTTTCTCTTTACTTGAAAATTACCTACAAAATAAACTAACATATATATATATAGAGAGAGAGAGAGATTAAGATACAATGTTGATTCTTCACTTTTGGCTAAAATACTAATATGGTACTCCAATGATAAAAAAAAAAAAAAGTGAGTTGATTTGGTCCTTTTAAAAGACTAATTTGATATTAAGACCAAAAGTAAAGGGACCAAAATTATATTTCTATATATATATATATATATATAAGAATGAGGTGAAATTGTGAAATTCTATAAAGAAGAAATAGATTTCATGCTCTTAAGCTAAAGTCATACTTGATTCACCATTATGTAATGTACTTAATCTTTTAGGCTCTATAATCAACCTTTTAAATTTCCATCCTTAACTCCATGATATTAGTATCTCAACAAAGTCTCCATAAATTGTTTTGTATTCTCACATTGATCCTTATATGTATCTTTGGTCTAAACAATCTACTTTTAATTATTGAAGTATGTTATTGATAATACTAATTGATTCCTCAAATAATGGATCTCACCATCCTTATCTTCATCAATGTGACTTCCATGGACAACAATTGCTAGTTGTAGATTGCTCCTTTTTATTGATATAGATTGACAATTCTATAGTTTACCTATAAGATATGATTTGCACATAATTAGGGGATTTGATTAGGAAGTAAATTATAAGAAAATTAGGGGATTTTGAATTACGAGTTATTAGCTTTCCTTTTTAAGCACAAAGGCTTGTGCATAAATACAACATGACCAAGATAAATATATACAAGATTTCCTCTCATTATTTCATCTCTCATTACATGGTATCAAAGCATTCCTGCCACACCATACATCCCATCGGGGGTTAGAGAAAGAGAAAATAAATTGATTCTTAAAATTAATTTTGAAAGCCAATTTACTAGAGTCGCCATTAAAATTTTCTAAAAGGAAAATTTTGAAAAATTGTTTTGAAAGAAAAAAAAAATAGTCTACCTAACCAAAGATAAGTTCGAGAGTCTATTTGTGCCATATAAAAGTTGTTAAGCACCTCATAGCACCCATTCATAAGAACAGCTATACTAAGTTAACAATGTAATATAAATATGGCCTTCAAAATCATTTTAATTACCTTAATCAAAAGCTTGCAAAAGAAAGAGATAAAAGAAAAAATACATGAAGATATATATAACAACTTAGATAAAAGAAAAGAAAATAAAATAAAATAAAAATTGCTACAAAATAGAAAAACATTAAGAATATTAATATAAAAGGAAAAACTGAATATTTACAAGAGGGAAAAAATATTTACAAAAGTAAAAATAAATGAGATGAATAATTCCAAAGAAAAATAATATAATCAATCTATATATATATATATATATATATATCTATATATATTTATATATAAAAGAAATATTTATATGATTGGACTTGACCTAGGAAAGAGACAAAGGGCCTATGTACCTTAAAATAGATATCAAATCCCATGTAATTCTCATTTTTCATTTTTATTTGAATTCAAATTATATTTTTTGACTTTTCCACCCGTTTTTAAGACAAAAATCTAAAATGCACATGAAGATTATAAAAGAAATAATATAAAAAGATAAAATCAATCAATCCACAAGGTGTAAAAACTCCCCACAAAAATAATATTTTTAAATTATTACTTTTAAAGTAAAAAGTTAAAATACACATGAAGATTATAAAAGAAGTAACACATGAAAATGAAATCAATCAATCCACAAGGTATAAAAAACACCCCACGAAAATAATGCTTTTGAATTTTTATTATTGTTTTTAAAGCAAAAATTTAAAATGCACATGACGATTATAAAAAAAGTAACACAAGAAGATGAAATCAATCAATTCACAAGATGTAAAAACACCCTACTAAAATAATGCTTTTGAATTTTTCTTTAAAAGCAAACATTCAAAATGCAAATGAAGATTAAAAGAAGTAACAAAAGAAGATGAAATCAATCAAACCACAAGGTATAAAAATACCCCACGAAAATAATGTTTTTGAATTTTTTATTATTTTTTGATGTAAAATTTAAAATGCACATGTATAAAAAATAAAACAAAAAGTTAAAATCAATGAATCGATAAGGTATAAAAACTCCCCACACCTCATTGCTTTCAATTATGAATTACCTTGCCCATATTCCTAAATCATTCATCAACACCTATTTTGCAATCACATAAAGTGTGGCATTCAAATTAAGCTCTCTCACTTTTATTTAAAATTCAGACCCTTGTTCCCAATATGAATAAAGACCAATAAGAAGAAATTCTTATCCACATATAGTGAACACCAAAATCAAACATGTTATGGATTCTTTTAACTCCCTTCACTCACAACACAATACACTAGAACCCATTTAAAAGGATAAACATTAATTGAGAGCAAGATAAAGCATACATTGATAATTCTTTTAACTTATATGCAAAACAATATACCATGAATACCTCTTAAAAAGTCTTCCAAAGCACTATACCTTGAGATGATGCGCTGCTCACTTCATTCTTCTTCTTATCCCTATCTCCTTTTTTCTCTAAAAGACTCTTCTTCCTCTATCTCTCTCCATTGCCACCTCTCTTCTCTTCTCTAGCCACCCTCTTTTATAGTAAGAACTAAGCCTCCCCTTTGAGAATTTTCAAAATTGCTCATTAATTCTTTCCAATTCTTCCATGTTGGGAGTTTCCTATTTCTCTGTGTCATGCTTTTCAAGAAAGGAGATTCTCCATTTTGTTTCTTTTTCTTTTTTTCGATCATTGATTTTTTTCCTTGATCATTCCCAATCTTTTTTTTTTTTTTAGTTTCTTATTTTCATTTTAGCTTGCTTATCAAGAATGAATGATGGAGATATTTAGTTATCATTCCTTTTTATTTTCTTTTTTCCTCTCTTTTTTTATTTTTTCATTGACTCAACAAAATTAGAATTAAAAAACACATGAATGTGCTTAATCAAAATTAAATTAAAATGATTCAAAAGTAACAATGACTAAAAAATAAAATTAAAATTAATTGCGACTCAAAAATGAAAAAAAATGACTAAAAATTAACTTTAACTCATACGATAAAGTAGACTAAAAAAACTAAGGCAAAGTTAACCCTACATTATTATTTGTAGAAATACCTAGACAAAATATGGTGTTCATAATTCCCTATTCTCATTTCTCCATCCCTATCTATTATTTTGGACTCTACGCTGCTTGTATCACCACCCAAAGTGATCAATTTTGTCTTACTATTGGCATAAAAAGGACTAGCATGAACCCTAGCGATGGTTCTCATGCGCATCTAACGAATTTGCATTTTGTCTCACGTGCTGGTGTGTAGAGGCATATGGCTACTCCATTCCTTTCCATTCTTCATTTTCGATGATCAATTGCTCCTTTTTGGCCTAGGCTAGGTGTGTTACCCATGATTGGTGGGGTGAAAGTGACTGTTTTAGGACCTCTTTTCACTTCCATTTGATGCATTATTGTTTTGATTATGGTGTATCTTCCAAGCTCTATTTTTTATTATTTAAAAGAAAAAAATTTTGGCTCATTTTTGGCTAAGTTACTTTGTCATAATGTCTACAGTAAAGTCAATCGCAATTGACATGGTTTTAGTGATGTCCAAGATCACAGAACATGAAATTAAATGGCTTTAATTATTTGGGTTGGAGTAAGACAGTTTGCATTTATTTGAGGAGCATTGCCAGACTAGTGATCCCCTAACTAGTGACACTAAACAGGCCTGGTTCAGAGAAGACGCTCGACTCTTTCTACAAATTTGAAGCTCCATTGACTATGAGATAATTAGCCTGATCAATCATTGTGGATTTGTTAAAGAAGAAATGGATCATTTAGATTTTTTGTATTCTAGAAATGAGATTTTTCCTGAATTTATAAGGTGTGCAAGACATTTTATCATACTAAGAAAGAGGCTAGATCACTTACAACCTATTTTATCGACTTCAAGAAAACTTACGAAGAGTTGAACATGTTACCACCATTTAGTTTTGATGTCAAAGTGCAGCAAGATCAAAGGGCACAAGTCGCAATAATAAGCTTTCTAATAGGCATTCCATCTGAGTTTGAGACTAATAGATCTCAAATTCTTTCAAGTTTTGAGATTTCATTCACTTCTCTCGAAGAATTTTTTAGTTGAGTTCTTCGCATGGAAATTACTTCCTTGGTTGTGCTCTACAATGCCCTTGTTACCAATGATACTAGCCACAAGATGTATAATTAAGGAAGAGGATATGAAAAAGTAAATAACTATCACAGTGAATCAGGGAGTGTTGAATGCTACTATTGTCATAAATTGGGTCATAAAAAGCAAATGTGCAAGAAATTGCTAAATTTTACTCAAAGGACCTAGATTGCCAATGTTGTGTTAATTGGTTCTAACAACTTATTTGAAAAAGCAATTATTGTTTCCGTTAATGAACTTGCTAAATTTTGCCAATGCCAGACTCATTAAAGCATTCAACACTAGTCACAACCCTTGTAGATCATTCTTTACCACACCTTCAATTTCTATTAATTAAGGGGAGGATGAAGATTAGTTGGTGTATATAAAATCACCTCCAAATATCTCTTATATAGAGCAATTTAGCTATTCTGAACCTTTCCTATGTTTAGCTCTTAAATCCACAACACTACCTATCATTCATGTCTTTTCTAGAGGACGAGACTTATGATACATGTCATGTTCCATCTCTTTCAAATTCATATCCAAATCCAATGTTGATGACCTTCTTATAACCCTTCATAAAGGTAAATGCCAGTGTACCTATCCAATTGCTAATTTTGTTTCCTATAATCATTTATCACTTTTGTCTAGCTCTTTCATTGCATTTCTAGATTCAATTTCTACTCCCAATTCCCTCTAGGAAGCCTTAGACCACCTTGGCTGGAGCAATGTAATGTTTGAAGAAATGAATTCCCTAGATGAAAATAGAACATGGGAATTGGTAAATTTACCTCTCAATAAAAAAAATTATTGGCTACATATAGGTGTTTATAGTAAAAGTAAATCTAGATGGCTTAATAGCCCACCTTAAGGCACGTCTTCTTGCTAAAGCCTATGCTCAAACATACAAAGTGGCCTATTCTAATAATTTTTCACCTATTGCTAAAATAACTTCAATTAGGTTATTCATCTCCTTGGCTGTTACTTATAATTGACCTTTACACCATGTGGAAATACTCTCCCCCATGGCAATATGCAATAGGAGATGTATATAAAGCAACCACCTAGGTTAATTGCTCAAGGGGAGTATGGCAACATTTATAATTTGCATACATCCTTTTACAACTTAAAGTAGAGTCCTAATGCCTAGTTTAGAAAATTTAATGAGGTTGTTCAACAATTTGGCTTGGAAAAAAAGTAAGTGTGATTATTGGATATTCTATAAACAATCTAAAGCTAGTATAATTCTTATTGTGGTGTATGTTGATGACATTGTTATCACAAAATATGATAGTGAAGGGATCTCATCCCTTAAATCGTTCTTACATACTAAGTTCCACACTAAGGACTTAGGACAACTAAAATATTTTTTAGGAATAGAGGTGATAAGGAGCAAGAAAAGTGTCTTCTTATCTCAAAGGAAATATATACTTAATTTATTAATAGAAATTGGCAAAATAGGAGCAAAACCATGTAGCACACCTATGACTTCTAATCTGCATCTCACAAAAAAAGATAGTGAATTATTTGAAGATCCTGAAAAGTACAAAGGTTGATTAGAAGTTAAATTATCTCATAAGGACGAGACCTGATATTGTGTATGATGTAAGTATTATTAGCCAATTTATGTCTTTAACCACAATTAATCATTAGGCAGCTTTAGAACAAATCTTATGCTACTTGAAATGGGCCTAAGTGATAGTCTATTTTATGATAATCATGGTCACTCTAATGTTGAGTGCTTCACTAATGCTGATTGGGTAGGATCCTAGATAGATGGGAGATCTACTACTAGCTAATGTGTATTTATTAGAGGAAATTTAATGTCTAGAAAGAGCAAAATGCATAATGGGGTATCTGCATGTGAAATTATATGGACACAGTGTCTTATGGAGGAAGTCAGATTGAAATCATCACTACCAGTAAAACTTTGGTGTGATAATCAGGCTGCTCTTCATATTGTATCAAACTTGATCTTCCATGAATAAAATAAACACAGAGGTTGATTGGCATTTAGTCTTACTTAAATTTGGATTAAATGAGCTAATATTTATATTAACATAGGACCAAAATGGGAATAGGCTAATAAGTAAAGTACTAAATTGATAATGAAAATCGATGAGGGACCAAATTGGGAATGGATATTAACGAGAGACAAATTTGATAATTAACTGATAAATTCTACTTTGCTACACATGCTAAGTCCTTCCAAAAATATTTGAAGTATTAAATTCCTTGAAAATCCATTTTGATGACAATTGTCAAATAGCAATAGGAAAACTTTTTCATGCTTATTCAAAATAATTCACTTGGAAATTTTTCCAAGGCTAATAAAGTTTCCCTTCTTTTTTGTAAATTCCTCCAGGTAAGGAAACTTCCTAAAAATTTTGCCTCTAATTTTCTTCCAAGGAGAGATTGTTTCCAGTGTAATGTTTTGCGTCATATTTGATCTTCATCTTTCAAGGTGTTCGGAAATAGATGAGTGAGACAACCTACATTTAAATTAATTCAGGTAGGTTTCACAAATTGAATAAATTCTTTCATATGAAATGCCATGGCTTCTTGTTTTTGTCCCTTGAAATGCAATGTCAAAGATATAAATAAAAAAATCTCCAAATACTCTTCCCATTCAGTATGTCTTGAGTTACTTATGGTTCCATCCATAGTTCAAGTTCAATGCTTCTAACAATTGATTGTCTATAGATTCTTCCTTGCATTGAGAAATTAAAAGCAAGTAACAAACTCAATGAAACAAAGCCAAAAACCATATCTTGGCAAGCATTTTACATGTTAGTAAAGAACGTAATTTAAATAAGCAAAGCTCTCTTTGTTTTATTAGTTGAGCAACTAGGTCACTCTGAAAATTTCCAAGGGTCCCACTTTTTGGAGAGAACATTGTACTTATGTTTATGTCAGCAATGGAAATCCTTCAATTCTCTGTGTGGGGTGTCAGCATATCTTCTTAGTGCTCTTAATGAGCTATTATTTCATATTCTATGAGCTTGAACTTTATCTGTAAATTCTTTAAATTATATTTCTTTTCGTGTTGCTGGAAACTAATGCCAATCACAGTTATGTTTACGAAATTGCAGGAGTCCTTGAGACTGATCATGTTTAGGGGGTTTTCTTCCCAGTAGGCCGTAAAACATTTGTGTGTGATCCTTAAAGGTTATCTTGATGATTAGGCAGTAAAAACCAAGTGATTACATGCATATTTTTATATTAATACATATTTGTTTGCTGTTTTCTAATTATAATTTGATTTTTTTGTACTGAATTTTAAACAATTTGTGAGTTTTGACTAATAAGAAATTTTGTAAAAATAAGTATCGATCAATTAAATTCAGAAAACTCAAATCAAATAAACAACAAAGTAAGCTAATTAGAACAAATGATTATGCAATAGGATTCGTATTTTAGTAAAGTCAAGCAATCCAATAAATTCAGATTCAGATTCCTTACATTTAGTGATTAAATTTAGGTGATAAACTTAGTGAGAGAAAAAAAAAAATTCTTTCTCTCACTAAATTTATTTATTGCATATAGTTACTAAATGTAGGATTCAAATTTAAAATATAAGTAAGCAATATCATACACACCTTCTACTGTCATTTTAATGAATGATTGATTTGGTCCCATCTAATTTTGGTTAACAATTTTTTTAAAAAAGAAAAAACTTCTACTAATGAATGGTTAAATCAATTAGAAGATAATTTCCTTCCATTGTTATTTCTATGGTGCTTAAATCTCTAATAAAAAATTTATTATCAGTTTCACAAAGAAAAGAAATGTTAAATAAGAAATTTATTATAAATTTATAGTATTCCCGTCAATCTCTGTTCCGTGGATCTTGCCCTTTACTTTGTTTTCCAGTATACTTTCCCCATGCAGCCGGTTGATCCGGTCACTCCCATATTTTTGCTTCCTCCAAATACCGAAATTACCCCTTCTATTTTTTTATCAATTAATTAATTAACCATCGATTTTTTGCAACCAAAGACCACATACCCAAAAAAAAAAACTACGGTTTTACAAAGTACAAAAAAAATTAGTATATTGTGATATATTATTTTATAGATTAATTTATAAAATAAAATATTACTTTAATATTTAATTTATTAGTTAATTATCAATTTAGTCTCTTACTTATCCGTTCATATTAAATTCGGACTTTCAATGATTTCAATTCTTAATTTTACACCCATCATTTACTTAAGATTAAATAATTAAATATGTTAACTTTAAAATTAGCAAGGAATTAAATTAAGAATAAACTAATAAATAAATGTTAAATTGAGAATAAAAATTGCTAAAAGATTAAATTGAAAGACTCAATTGATATTAAATTAAAAAATAAGAGACTAAAATAATATTTTACTCATAATTTAAATGTCCACATAAGTTATAATCAATTTATAAAAAAATGCTTGCATCAATTTAAATGTCCACGTACGTTTAAGAGCAAAATGCATTAGTCATAGACAGCAATGCCAAAGGCAAAGAAAAATTTTATAATTTTTTTTATGTGAAAAGATATGCCATATAAAAACCAGTATTTTATTTAACTAATTATTATATGTAATCAATCAAATTAGTGTAACAAAAATTTTGAGAAATTGCACTGCACATTACTAAATATTTTCAAAACCTAGACCAAAAAGTATATACTACCAAAATATGACGCAGTTTTTTCACGATAACCAAAATAAATTTTTTTTGAAAAAAATATTACAAATATAAATATTCAGTAAATTCTATATAGATCAATGTTTGCTCGGGGTCAAAAATGAAAACCACTTGACACAACAGGATGACATGAAAAGGATAAGGTTGAAATCATGATTTGGTGCTATCTATCCAACGTGGCATAAATATAGAACCACAAAATAAATAAATAAAGGTTCGCTTAGATGTTGTGGATCCCACCCCAAAAATGTGGCCCCCACTTAAACATGAAGAGAGGAGGAAATATTGGACCATGCATCAAGTGGGCAATGTAGAACTGGATTATGCTTTTTCCATAATACATATGAAGATGGTATTTTTCTGTTGTTTGGTTGTGCTGTGTCAAAAAAGTAGCATACCTACTCATAGTAGCATTATTACTCTTAGAATTAAACTTTTAAAGTACATAAAATGTAAAATGAAAATGTGATCAAATGAGTAATGACTTATTTAAGGGATATTTATCTGTTTTATGTAAACAATTCAAAGTGTCTTAATTTATGGTACAAATTCAATTTATTTTTTCATTTCAAAATAAGCTTTTACAGTAAAATGTAATTTTAGTTTTTTACTTTTGATCTTAAAAGAATATCTTAATACATTTTTATATTTTAAGGACCAAAGTGATCTTAAATAAAAGAAATAAGCAATTAAAATTACATTTTTTTTTAACTTTTACAAAATCACTAATTTTTTTATGGTCCCCACCCCACTACCTTGAGTTTCTGATAAATCCGGCAGCTCATATTTCACTAGAGCCCATCTCCTTATTTATTTCATTTTCCTTCGAAAAGCCAGTCATTTTCTTGTCCAAATAGAGACACAAGAAAAATCCACGTTTGTGCCAGTCGAGATATATGCAAATTGCCGACTTGTAATTTATTTAGCACATTGGTTTTTCCGAATTATTGATATATTTCATTATTATATAAAATTGGAATTGGAATCGAAGGGCTTTTTTGTAACTGAGGGCAGTTCAAAGCAGTTATGGTCGTCGAAGATCAAGCAAAATATTTTGCCTCAAATTTGTGATTATGAAACAGCTGTTTCACTATCAAAATTTAAAAGGAAACCAAATAAAGAGAGTGAGATAGCAGAGCAGAGACGTTCATAGAGTGTGTCGAGAGTCCTTTCTTAGTGTGTGGGCTGCTTTATTCAACTCTTTCACTGAGAAAGTGGGGGGAAAACCGTCATTTGGGCCTCTTTTCTTTTTTTGACAATCATTTCTATCTAAAACTTGAAGGTTTCGGATTGAGCAGGGATTAAAGATTGCTGCTTGAAGCACTTGCTGCAACACTCTGTATCTTCTTCTTCTTCTTCTGTTTTATGGGTATGCACAGTTTTTATTTACACGTTTTTGCTATGTCAATATTTGAAACGCTGGTTTCTGTTCCAGTTTGCTAATGTCGGCTCATGTTCTTAAAATGTTCTTTGTTTTCATTATCTCCTTTAAGAAGTTCATTTTCTTCTTTTATAAAAATCTTGTATGTTCAGTGTTTGTGATTTTGTTGCAGAGAGCTTTTGTTTTCATTTTATTCTTTCGCAAGTGATTTTAGTTTTTCCAGAATTTTTTTTCATTTCTGAATTAGATATTTGCTCATTTCTCCATGTATTTGAGATTTACTTTTGGGATTTGAGAGAGAGAACTTTGGAATATCTACTGTAGTGTTTGTAACTAGATTCATGCAATAGGGTAGCTTTGTTGTAGTACAAAATTTTCTTGTTATGCTGAATCTCTTGCCCATGTTTTGATCATGATTGATTGGTCTAATTGCTAGTAATATTCAGTTTTGCTTATTTTCTGAGTATCTTGTTTTTGTTCACCTTCTTGTTGTTGGATATATTTGCAGTTACTAGATAAATTATGGATATTTCAGACTACACAAGGATTGTTTTGGATAAAATTCAAAAATTTGAACCAGAAGATGCCAAAAGGATCACTGGCTATCTCCTTTTGCACGCCTTTGGTGAGCAGGAACTGGCTAAATTGGCCTCTTGCTCCGACCATATGATACACGAAGTGGCATTGAAGGCCAAAACTGAGCTTCAAAAATTGGCTGCTAAATTTGCCATACTTTCAGGCTCACCTCCTATGAACCCTCAACAAGGTTTAAGCCATTTACCAGTAATCTCCTTGAGAACTACTACTTCTCCATCGAGCTTTCAGGTTCCTCCCTCTCCCTATTGGGAACCACAGTCTGCTAACAATATTAACGCAGAGTTCATGGCAATGAATTGCTTGGATTTGACCCCAGAACTTCAGAAGCAGGCCCCGCTGTTCAGTTTAGAGAATCATATAGATACTGTTAGTGCTGGTACTGCAGGGATTGCCAATGATTACTTTAGCTTAGATGCTTCAAATGGGAATTTGAAAGGAAAATCTTGTAGAAGGTTTTCAAGTGTGTCTGAATTTCCGGTTAGGACATGTCACTATTTCAACAAAGGATACTGTAAGCATGGAAGTAGCTGTAGATTTTACCATGGACAAGTTGCACCTGAGAACTTCTCTCAGATGTATGGGAATGATGATGATCAGGTAGTATCACCTGGCTCACTTGCACAGTTAGAGGCAGAAATTGTTGAGCTCCTAAAGCCAAGGAGAGGCAATCCTATTTCCATTGCTTCCCTGCCAATGGCATATTTTGAGAAGTACAAAAAGTTTCTTCAGGCAGAAGGTTATCAAACTGAGAGCCGGAGACATGGTAAATCCGGATATAGTTTGACAAAGCTTCTTGCACGATTGAAGAATAGCATACGGCTAATAGACAGGTGAGTTCTTCTCAATCTTTCGATAATTGTTATACTCATGCAATAAGTTTATGGTTTATTTGTTTCTCTAATTTGACTTGTTTCTGATGGTTGATTCACAGACCTCATGGGCAGCATGCAGTGGTTCTGGCAGAAGATAGGTACTTGGAAAAAGGAGATCCCGGTCAAAATATTAGTGCGTCGCGACAAATATATTTAACATTTCCAGCTGATAGCACTTTCACAGAACACGATGTCTCACACTACTTCAAGTAAATTAAATTTTGTTGAACTTTTTTATTTCCAAGCTTCTTTGCAGTTAAGGGACTTGCATTAACAAATTGTTTTAACTTATCTCCACTTTTAGTACCTTTGGGTGTGTTGAAGATGTAAGGATTCCATGTCAGCAGAAAAGGATGTTTGGATTTGTAACATTTGTTGATCCAGAAACTGTTAAGATGATTTTGGAAAAGGGAAATCCTCATTATGTACGTGGGTCTCGTGTGCTTGTGAAACCTTACCGGGAGAAGTCAAAGCTAATTGACCGGTAAAATCCTTGATTGTCTTTTCTTTGGGTGGCAAGTTGTTGATTTTATTGTTTTAAATCTCATGTTGTCCTGAAAGTTAAATCATTTTCAATTCATGTTGCCTATAAAAGCTAATCTCTTCAGACTAAAGCTTGAAACGATAGTATAAGTTTTGCAGATTCTGAAAGTAAGTCAATAAATCTAGTACTTAGTGTCATCAATATTTACAAGGCGACTTTCCTAATGCTGTGGTTGTTATTTATTTTCATGATTGTTTCAATTTTGATGCAGGAAGTATTCAGATAGAGCTGAGCCTCCAGTTTGTTATTCGCCACATTATGTAGACATGGACTTTGAACTTACCCCAAGTGAGTACGGTATTTTTCCAGATTGAAACTTGAAAACTAATTTCTTCTGGTTAACAATATGGAACATATATATATATATATATATATATATATATATATCATCTCAATTTTTTTTCCTAGTAAGACGCATTTATATTAATTAGAACACAATTGTTGTAGTACCAAGAAGTTGTGGGAACCCTAGATTTCTGAGGAGGCAGCTCATTCAACAAGAACAGGTCCTTGAATTTCAGAGGAGACATCTTGCAGAGCAGCTGGCCCAAAAACCTCTGTCAAGTTCACCTCATTTCAGCAGCTCCTTGGATGAGTTAAATGTTTCAGAAGGTGTGAAATAATATGGATCACATATTTCCTTCCCTCCTCATTCTTTTCTTCATATGCCTTAGATTTTTTATACTGATTGAAGTCAATTGTCATGCAGGCCATTTGAATTTTCCGCCTGCAGAATCTCTTGGTTATGCTCCAAATGACAAACCCGGGCATACAGACACTAGTTGCGCTGATGAGGACAGGTATGAATTGATTTTAGATATTTCTCGTGTCATTCCAATTGATCCTTTTCATCTATTCAAACCTCAGCAAGTACTTATTCCTTCTTGACATATCCATAAAAGCCACGTTTTTGCTTTGGTGATTTGATTCAATGATCTGAGATCATTCTTGTCCTGGGATTCACCTTCTTCATGTCCTTAGCAGCACACCCACAACTTTATTCAATTTGCTCCATTCCTAATTTCTATTTTTGCTTGTCTACTCATTCACCGTGGACGATATTTGGTTTGAAATATATAGCCTTACTGCTTATATTTTCCTGACAATTCAAATGGCATAGTAGATCCTCTTATTTTTCTTTATTTTATTCAGGAGTCAAGGACTCAATCTCCCGGAGAGCCCATTTTCATTTCCAATAGATAGTGGAATTTCGACAGTCATATAGATTCAGAAGGAGAAGTACTTAGGTGCAGTTCTCATATGTTTGTTATCAGATTCTTCATTAGAAGTATGACATGTGGTGGAATTTTTCTTAAAGTATGCTGCTGAGACATGAAAATATCCACTTGTCATATTTTTATTGAAGACCTTGAAAACCACCTTAAGAACTTCACCGAAGTTTTGTCTGTTTAGAAGCACATACAGGTGAGAAATGTAGAGTTAAAATTGCACCTGGCCAAAAGCAGCATCTTTAGGTTTTTAACAAAGTACAGCACTTCCATTGATATCTTTACCCAACTAGCTCGTCAACTGAGTCTCTGTCTCCGGCTCCGGCAAATACATACAAGCTGAAGAAGAAACATTGGAAGAATTCCTCTTCACTTGACATTCTAGTCTAACAGATAGAAATATGATATATTAAGGTTATAGGTTTGGGTAATCTATTGGGAGCTCTACTTCTCTAAAGGTTGAGAAAATGATACGCTATGAGATTCTCAGTTTAGTAATTCATAAATAGACTGAGAACTTCAGCATACATTTATGTTGAAAAAACTCAACCTTCTGAAAGGTAAAGTGTTTTATAGAATTACCCTATTAGTTTTTAGTTACAAAAAGAAGGCAAAGGCTTTGGCTTTTGTTAGGAGCTTTATGAAGTCTTTTAGTGTATGAAAAGAACTATGTGTGTATGCATAGTTTTCTTAGAGATTGAACTATTTTGGAATTTGTGGATCTGGACAGAGGGGAACCAGTTGAATTACTTACTTAAAACAAGTGTAATAATAATAGCTTATACCAAGTCTATCAGAAGTCTTTGTTACTGATAAATTTTGTCTCGATTTTCCTTCTTATTTGGTTCATTACTTTGAGAATTAGATGAAATGGAACCTTTGGATATGTAGTTTAATTTCAATGGCTTCCAGCTTCCCAAATTTTTCCAATAATAAACTATTAGATCTTTTTTATTTATTTATTTATTTCCAATTTTCACTTTGAAGTATAATCCAAATTATATTTTCATTACTGACTTATCACTAAATTGTTATTTTAGTTTTTCACTCATTCTATTTTTTAAAATGGTTTTTCTTTGACAGAAAATTGTCACTTTTGATCTTCTATTTATGAGATTGTTACCATATATAATCTCTTAAGGTAAGGCCTATTAACTTAACAATATTTAATCAGTGGGGAACTATTTTAAAAAATAAAATAAAGGAATGAGCAAAATAACAATTTGATAATGAGTTAAAAACTAAAATGATATTTTTCAAATCATATTTTATAAAGCATTGGCACAAATACAGATTGGTGTCACTAATACAGAAATCAAACAATAAGCTTATCCTGAAGACATGGACAATATTTAATTGTCTGAAGATGAAGAGCATATATGTCAAGAACCCCAAATTCTTTGTCTTCAATCTCAAGTAGGTGCAATGGACATTGAATGGGGCGGGCCATAATAGAAAAAGACTTCAATTAAATGCAGTCATTATTCGAAAGTGACACACTTAGTCATAAAAGCACTAGAGAACCTAGGGCAAGTTCGGAATAATTATATCTCTGAAAAAAAAGAATAAAAAATGTGGTTATTAATGCTTTTATTTTTTTTAATAGAAAAATGGATGATTGCGAAGGACTCTATAAATTCTGTAACATTGAAAATGTTATTATTTAAGTAATTATTTTAAACCATAAAAGATAATGCTAATGACAAACCTCTGCGTTGCATAATCTATTTCCGCTGAAACCATCATTTCATCAACTAATCAAAGTATAATGGTTAACAATGAAAAAGTATACCTGACATGCTTACAAATCACGATGTGATTGAATTAGTTTACTAGTGGTTTGTGGACTGAGTTTACGAAAGAAATTTTCAGATATCATATCCACAAATGAAACAGCGCGTACTTTGCTGAAGAAAATAAGAATACAGATCTGCCATAGGATCTACATTGGCGATTAAAGAAAAAAAAGAAAAAAAAAAAAGCTGCTGATAACAATTCAAGGAAAATTGCTATTTGGGTCACTCAATTTTTGCCTCAAGATTATTTTGGTCTTCCAAAGATAAAAAAATCAAAATGATCTTGCAAAGATAGAAAGTAACGAGATGATCATTTTGACCTTTGAAAGACTATTTTGATACTTCTTATCTTTGGATAACCAAGCTGCTCTTAAGGCCAGAACTGATGAACCAAAATTACATTTTGCTCCTACAATGCATTACAGTATATTATAGAATGTATAAAGAAAATAAGTAATAATGCTAGCATCAGTGAGCTGGCTCTCAAAGTTGCTCTTTTGGGACATTTCCTTCTTCAATTTATTCATTCAATAAATTGGCAACTCTTTCCTGCAACAAGATAGAGGTTAAGTGAAACCATATTGAAAGTATTATTTATCTATTTAAGAAACTCACCTCATGGTGACATTCAGAATACAAGCACCTTGTAAACAACTGTCTGAATTCAATATAACTAGTATGCAACTTTGACATGTGCTAAGCAGCTTCTATGGAGATTATAACAGTTCTGTCATACCAGCCTAGCAGATAGCTGAACAAGCTTGAATGATTGAGCTTCAGTGTCCTGACACAACTCCATTCATCATGAACAGTATATAGCAACAATATTGCAGACTGCTTACGTTACAAGAGTTATCTCATCCGGTACTCATGCAAGTAGACTAATGCAAATCTCTACAAAGGTGCATTTAGAAAGGGAAAATAAGATTCTTCAGCACCAAAAGTACATTGCATAGCATCATTTGACAGTTCGTAGGTTATCACATCACCAAGTAGTACCATTGCGTTGAATTCTTGTATCTGTATGCAGTACCATTCATACCAAAATTGAATACGTCGCATTTCAATCCTTGTAAGCAATGGTTTCAAGAACTTACAAGGAGGCCACTTTTTACATCATTTTTGGCGATTACTTTAGCTTTCTACAATCATTTAGGCTTGTGTGTTTTACTTTAATAGTTGGGAGAAACCAATGAAGCAAGCTGAGTTGTTATGCAACTTCAAGCCTTGGAACAACTAGCTTCTGCACAGCTTTTGGATCCCTGAATGTCAGAATATGCAGATAGTGAAATAGAGTTTTTGCATCGAAAGCAGCAAGTTGGCATCCCAGCACTGAAAAGTATTGCCTAGGTGCCAGAATATAGAAATTAAAGTCCCAAAACAGTGAGTTGGCGTCAGGCATTGAAACTTTGCAAAACCATAGTTCAAGATAGAAGTTCAACGCCAAGGTGCTAGAAATTCTAGATTTATAGTGCCCAAGCACCATAACTCGAGAGAATAAGAGTTTCAGGTAGAAAATCAGTGCTCAGACCTAGAAAACCAATGCCCAAGCACTAAAACGACTAAAACTAAGAGATTGAAGTGTATTAAGATTAAAACTCTTAAGAGGGTTATAAATACAATGTTGTGCGGCAGATAAAATCACAAAATGCTAGAGTGAGCAAAGGATCGAGAAGTAGAGCATGAGTGAGGACTTCGAGCAAGTAGTAAAGAGGAAGTGCAATCTCAGTTTTGATAGTGTTGTTTTCCCTTTTCTACTCTTTTCTTCTATGTGCACTTTTTATTTTTACATGTTTTGTTGTAGGATCATGATGATGATGATGATGAGAAGCTAATTTCTTCTATGGTTGTTACTTTGTTTCGGTGTAATTTTAATTAATTATCATTGCATCTAACCTGAATTAAAGGAATAATAGCAGTCACTAGCTAACATAATTAAGGCTAGATCCTTAGGAGAGTGACATTATTTACTATTTATTATCTATCACAATTACGTACCCTTAAGCATAGAAAAATTAGCAAATAATTTACTTGAATGAATGCATTTCAAACGACTACGTTGGTCAAGAAAGTGTAACTTCAATGAATATTAATTGTATTCCCCTCTCTCTTCCACACCTTTCATCTTCATTGTACACTTGAACACTCATTATTAGCTCATATATTGTTGCAGCTTTAGACAATAGAATTTAGCCTGACTTGTTCCAAGTGCTTGCTAAGTCTTCATTTAACGCATTGGACCATTCTGAGTCGTCAACGTTCGACTGTTGCTTCATCTTCTTCTTCTTCCTTCATGCATGGTGAAGTATCATTCTTCATGCTTATGGCTATAGCTTCTCTTTCCTTGAAAGGTGTGAAGTTGAAAAACATAGTGGAAGACATTAAGAGTCTTCTTTCATATGCTTCACTTAGAATTTCCCTCTTCATTTTTGACCAATATATTCTATAAGATGAGATAGAACAAGTGTGTAAGTACTTTTCTTCTTTTCCTCTGAGCAATTTACTTTCTTTGCATATTTAGTAGAATATTATTCTGACCTTTCTGTCCAACATCCACCATGGTAATCCTCTGATATCCGAATATACAAATGGGTTTGAATTTTCAACACAACTCATAAATAAAACATAATTCTTATAAGTTCTTTAGCTTAAAATTAGGTTTACATAAATGGAGCATTAGTCTAAAATAATATTTGGCCAAAAAAATTATTTTACACAAAAATATTTTAAATTTTGATTTCCTATAACATATTATTCAACATAATTAAAGCTAATAAAAAATTTATCAGAGAATTTTACATCAACATGGAGAAAAATGTTCAAGTGGGCCATGTGAAACATTTCAGAGTTTCACGTCAACGTACCATGGCCCAACAATATTGATTATATAGCCCAAATAACCATCTTCTGATTTTCATTTATTTAAACAATTTTGTTTGGCATAATTAAAATATTCGTGAGCCATTGATTCAACGAGGTCTAATTGTACTACCAGAAAAATTTCATAACAATTCATATTGAAAGGAAAAATCATAAATTAAAGAAAATGATCGACAATGTTGTGGATTGTGTAGGGCTTCGGAGATTGCATGTAAATGCCAATTGCAGCGGTAGTCCAAATCTATTTAGTAGTTGAAAAAAAAAATCACTAGTTTAAATTTATAAACAACAAATATAATTATATGATGATATTAATTAATATAAAAATTAATCATTTAATTCTTATATTTTATATTAGTTTTTAATTTAATCTTTGCATATTATTTTATTTGTTATTTAAAAAAACTTCCTATACTTTACAAATACTTCAAAAATGTCCCAGCCATTAAAATATGTTATAATACTGTTGAAAGCTTGTGTGTGTGTGTGTGTGTATATATACTCAAACAATTTGATATTATACATTGCTATTTAACATAACGCAATAGCAAAAATCCATATTAGTGCTAAACCAAAATTTTCATGGCCTTATCTAAAACTCTATAAAAGTGAATAAGTTTTTTAGTTACTGTTAGCTTTTATTATTAATAAAAGTATAAAATCCCACATGAGACACTCACACACCAAATAGAAAAGTCTAATACGTCTTTCGTTTCAATTGTTTTTTTTTTTTTTCCTCTTTGAACATAAAGGTATTAAATCTACAAAATTATTTCGGCAAGTAAAAGTTTAGTATGCTCATCAGTTATAATAAAAGTTTATTCAGGTTTAATAATAACAAGTAAACATTTTTAATCTTCTTGTTGATCTAAAGGGTGGCTAAAAGTCATGTTGGAAACTAAAACTCATCAAATTCTAAATGCTAAGGCAATATTGTTACATAGATACCTTTTTATTAAGATTAAGGAATCCTGAATTTCGTATTAAAAGCTCACCCAAAAAAAAAAACTATAAAAGAGATATTGATACCATGATGTTGATATAGAAAAAAAAAATTATATTTCAATCTATCAAAAACAATGACAAAAGTGCTAAATTAATTCCACTCTTATATTTTGTGGCAATTTGATTTCTCATTAATTGTATGTGTCAAATAAATTTCTTACTATTTTTATTTTGTGTAGAATTAGTGCATTTATTATTTGATGATTTATTAATGAAACAATAATTAAAGATTAATTTTACACAAAATTAAAATTGTGAAGAACTAATTTAATAAAAATAATTTATAAAAAATTATATTATTGTAAAATATAAAAGTGATTGGTCAATTTAATATTTTTTTTTTTTGTAAGACGATGGTCATTTCATTCTCTTGTTGGGTTTCAATATCATCGTACTATATGAATTCTTTGTGAGTTATAAAATATATACTATTAAATATAAAAAATTCTAAAGAGTCATTTTTTGAAAACTATATACAACTCTTTTTTTTTTTCTAACCAAATATTTTCATTTCATTCCTTTGTTCAGTTTAAATATCATTATGCAATTGGCTGATTTATTATTGCACTTGATTAAAGGCTAGAATACATTGAGGTCAGTCAACATGTGTTAATTTTCTGTCAAAATACACAAAAAGCCATGCATAGACCTTGACGTGGTGATTCATAAATTTTCTGGTATTGCCAAACACCATTTTCAGACTTATACTGATTTTACAATTTGAATTCTCTGAAATTTAAATTCATTACATTTAAAAATATTTGAATTTTAAATTTTTATCTAATAATCTAAATTTTAATAAATATTAAATAATTTATAATAAATTTTTAAAATTTATACTTTTAAATTTTCATTTACAAATTTAAACTTTATTAAATTTTTCCACATTTTTATTTTTAACTTCATCATATACATTTTTATAAATTGTAGTGAAATGCTAATGTTTCAATTAGGTCAGGTGATTCATCTTTGTGGACACGTCATTCCTTACGTCACATTGGAGTGACTTTTTGTACAGTTCTCGGCACTGCAAATGTACAGCAAAACCTTAAAACCTTATCTCTGTGTTTATGTTTTCCCACTTTTGGCCAAAAAGTCTTCACATAATTGTTTTTTAACTTTTATTATACTGACTTTGAAAATTTTGCACAGCCTTCTTCACTTTTGACAACGACGTTACGGGTTTCTTTTTCTTAATAATTGTTTTTGTAAGAAATTTAATAGATTACATTATAATTATAATGGATTATATTTATTAATAACTTACTTTATTTGTTATTGTTATATGGTAATAGATATAAAGAGATATTTGGTATGGTGAATTCTGTTTTATTTTCAATGTATTTTTTTTCATTTATTTTTTATAAACAATCCAAAATTCCAATCAGAATTTATTTTTTATTATTGGAAATGAAAATGGAGATGAGAAAAATAATTGATAGTAGAGGTGGAGAATCACTCTTTGATCCCGTCCTAGAGAATTGTTATCCTTACATATGGAATATCAAAGAAAAAAATGCATTATAATAATATGTCAATATATATCAATTGCATGTCATCATAAAACTATTTGTTATATTTATATTTTAGTCTTAATATTTTACAAATTTTGTTTAAGAACCCAAAGATTTTTTTGAAAATGAAGATAAAAAAAAAATTTAGGAAGTTATTCTAAAAATAAAGAAATTATAAGGTAAGATTTACAAACTAATATCTTAAAGAGTTATTATAAGAATAAAAAAGAAAACTATATAAGTTAACAAATTCAAATGGGATTTTAGGTTTAAAAATAAAATTTAAGAAACTAGCAAGATTAAAATAGAAATATAATTAATTATTTTAAATTTTTATATAATCAACATATTTTAACTGTTAAATATTTTTTATATATCAAAAAAATTTTGTTAAATATTTTTTATAAAACTTATCATACTATTTTTTTGTATAAATTGAGTCTTTTTCTTGAAAAAATTGTAGTTACTGATAGAGAAATTGCTAGACTCAATTGGTGTGGATGCTGCAGAAAGGTTTGACTTTCTAATTGATGATCATGCCTTGTTGATAATGATATCTATGGTGGTGATTTTCCTTTCGCTCCTAAAATCTTTTTCATGGTTTCTTTAGTTGCTTTCAATATTTCTTACCCTGAATTAATATGAAAAGCCACAATTTTAGACATGCGCGTTTCTCAACAGTCCCAATGCTGCCAAGTGTACGGTTAAATTTTTAAAATTTTAATTTTATATATAATTTTATTTTATATTTTTATTTAATTTTTAATTTATAAAAATATGTACTCTTTAAATTATAAAAATTTATATCTTTTAGTTCAAATATTTAATTCAAAAAATTTTTCTTCTTGAAATGAAATCATAAATTCCCCCAACAACAATTATGAATCTGAAGAGAGAAAAAATTCAGAAGGAAAATAAATTCAGACTCTTTCCACAGTACCAAGAGGAACAATAAGAAGAAACTGTTCAAAGATGGATTGAGTTCTATGGAATTTTTAATTATAGTGGTGTCTGTATGCATGAAATAAAACTCCCAAAATTTATTAAATAAAAATGAATTAAAATAAGGCACGATTTCGATCTATAACTCATCAAAAAAAGTATCATTCTAATTATTTACTCAATTTATTTTTAAAATAATCTCATATTAATTAAAAATTATTATTTGTACTTTCTAACAAATTTTGCTTGACAGATTATAAATATTAACAATTTTAAAATATAGACTAAAAATAAAAAATTTTATTTAATAAAAATTATTTTAAAAAATAAAATAAAAAGGTATTAAAATAATAATTCAATAATAATTTGGTAATTAAATTAATATTTTTTTTCAAAATATTACAAATTTATGACGTGTTGGTGATGAAATTTGAGTAGGTATTATGACATAGTTTATATAAAGTACGTGGACGTTGGTGTTGAAATGAAACAGAAAACGACAAACTCAAACGAGTTTTTTCAACAACGAAGGACATGTGGGGCCCAAGATGTGCTGAACTCACAAAAATGTGCGAAAACTTCCCTCTTTCGTCCTTTAGAAGACCAATTTGTACTGTCTTTCTTGTACTTTGACAATACATGCTTTTTAGACTTTGAAATAAACATAGAAGATTGGTTAGTTCAAAACATTATGGTTTATAAGAAACTAATTTTTCTTTTTTTTAAGCTTCATATGCGCTCTTATAACAACTTGTGCCAACTTCAAATTTTGTTCGTTACACATAACAAATAGTTTGGCATCGAGTAAAACCTGATTTCCGTTCCTCACTATAGAATGTTTATCATTTTAGTCCTTTATAAGATTCCTTTTATAATTTAGTTCCTCATAAATAAGAATTTTTTCTCAATTTGATTTCTACAAATAAAAATATCAATAATGTATTTAGAAATATGTTAATTTAAAAAATATAGAAGAATGAATTGAATAATATTTATATGTGAAAAATTAAATTAAGAAAATAATTTAACGAGAAACCAAATTAAAAAATACTTTAATTGTAAATGATCAAAATAAAAAAATTATGGAAAAAACTAAATTAGAAAAATAATGCTTTCTTTTATTTATTTATTTTTGGCCAACCATTGATTGATGTCTATTTAAATGTTGATTATAATTACAGCTGAGGCTGTTGTAAGTTAAGAAAAATTAAAAAGTCCCTCCCTCTCTATAACATCCTTGTAATTAATTTACAACAAGGGATATTCTCTTGTGTCTATTTTGGTAGGACAAAATCTGATAAAATCTTAATATTATGCAATTGAAGAGAGAGGATAAAATAACATAGGATTATAATATGTTCTTTCATTCATTCGTAATATAATAAAGTCTAATCAAGGTGAAAAAGTGTTTTTTTGGACTAAAGAAATAAAGGTTTGATTAATAATATAGTAACAGATCATATTAAGTGAAGTTGATTAAATTTAATCATATAAGCTATTATAATACACTTGATTAGATTTAAAATGTTTTGATTTTTATTATTAAAAGCGTCGCAGTATATTTAGTTGCATATTAACTTATTATAGACTTGATAGCTTAATACAAAAGTTTTTTGTAAATTTTTTTATTGACAAAGATACCTTTTAGTTGACATTTACCTGTCAAATTAAATAATTATTTAATTTAAAATTTAAAAGAGTTATTTTTACCTGACTATTTGATTTTGAAAGATAACTATCAATTAATATCATTTTTGTTTATAAAAATTATAATTTAAAAAAATTTATGTGATGCTCTGGAGTCAATTAGTGGATCATATAGGAAATAATTTGAGTAGAGGCAAACACATGAGAGAAAAAAAAATTACATCCACATTGAAGTTTGTTTTCCAAGTTCATTCATTCATGAAGGAAACATTTATAATTGCAGGTGTGATTGCAAATATAGTGGTTGATGTTAAAGTGACATATTGGTTGGTTTTACCTATATTATGATTTTTTAAATTTTCTATTAATTTTGGAAAAAATAGTTACATAATTAATGAAGTTCACTTGATTTATAAATTTTACTAAAAGATGTGGAATCCATTTAAATTCTTATGAATAGTTAATTTTTGTTAGAATAAGTATTCGTATAATCATTTGTAGTTTTGAACAGAATTTTCTCCAAATTTCTTTTTAATACTCTACTTACTATTTTAAATTATGTATCTTAAAAAAATAATGAGTGGGTAGTTTAGAGTTTAAACTTCAATTTATTTCAAGTTATGAAGTTTTATAGAAATAATATAATAAAAGTTAAATCCTACATTTGATTCTTTGACTGAATTTTTAACTATATATATATACAAATTGCCAATATCCTTATGCTTTCGGAAATGAACAAGTCCAAATTTTGTTTGTTATAATATCATCAAATTCACACTGAATAGTCTAATCATGTGTCAAAAGTCATAGTTGACATAGGTTTTATTTTGTCTACTTGTGATTTTAATTCATTTTCTAAACTTATACTTTATTTCAATTCCGCCCACTTACATTTACCTTATTTTTAATTTAGTCCCTTGTATATAACATATATATTTTTTCCATAAGAAAAAACATTTGACACCAAGTATTTCGTCAACCAATCCATCAATTTATGTTACGATATTATAACAGAATTCAGTATGACCAAGTCCAAGTTCTCATTAGTTTTGATTTATAGTTAATAAACAAGGTATTATTTAAGTTAATATGACTTTAAGAGATTAGATCCCCTACTGTGCAAGAAAAATATTGTCTAATAAGGGATGAATTTAAAAAATAAAAAATAAAATGTTAGAAAAATGAACACCATACTATCCAATATGTGATTTACGGGTTGAGAATGATGGCATTATGATAGAAGCTAGTTTTGGGACATTTTTGAAATCCACCAAAAAAAATGTAAGTAGTCATTTGAAAAAAAAAATATAAGAATGTAATTGAAAACGTCACAAAAATTTAATGTTAATTTATTATATATGTGAGCTTACTATACTTCATTATTTATTTTCATATCTTTTATCAATATAAATCATACATATTTAAAATGTTAACATAATATATAGTTAGTTATGTCGCAAATTTTAATAAAATATTAATACACTTTTAATAGTAAAAAATATATTAAAATATTTATACACTGAAAAAATTAATTATAAATTTCTAAACTATAAATATTAAATTAAAAATTGAATACAAATATAAGCACTGAAAATATGATTTCTAATTTTCGCTTATTAACAATTAAAATCCTAGAAGATTATAATTTTTTTGGTAAAGTATTGTAACATAATGTAAGTTCTGACCTCCAATTATGGGGGAAAAAAAACGTGTGGGCCCAGTTCCTCTCCTTGGAAACCAGTTTACCGACATCTTTTTTTTAAAAAAAAAAAAAAATTTAATTAACGCGAATCAACAGTATCGACTTTCAGTTGCTCCTTCGTGAAATGACCAAAATAACCTTTTCAAGTAATCCCTATCTTAAGGGAAAAAACAACTATATTTTTTGCTATAATCATAGTTCATGATTATAAATTGAATTTGCAATTTATAGATAATTTTTTTACCCAGTATAAATCGAAATAATATATGATTTTTGAGTTTTCGCTCTTAATTTGTAACATTTAACTCACCGTTTATTATTTATTTAACATTTTTTCTACCCTTTGTAAAGATCAGATTTTTCACAATACCTATCACAACAATTTTTGAAAATTTACAATTTTTCTGGTAGGATCCTTAACAAATATTACACAAGCAATCAACTAATTTACAGTGAATTCGCACAATAAAGTGAAGAATCAACGACTTTGAATGTCCAAAAGAACAATCAATTAATATTTGAACTTTGAATTAAAAAAAAAATTGAATCTAAATTCTTTACTATGAAAATAGATACAAAGGTATGCATTGAAATAATTATACAAATTCCAAAGCCTAAATATAAAATTAAGTTACTAATTTTTATAATTTTAAATTTTAAAGTGGATAAACAGCATTCAATGGTATGTAGTCCAAACTAAGATTAATTTCAAAACAGTTTTACTTGACTCTTGGTGGCAGAGCGGTAATTTCATAAAAGACGAGACTTCCGTAGCTGAAACATGCATATAAAATAGCAAATGCATTTCAGAGTAGGGGAAGAAATACTCAACAACCTCGTATGGCAAACAAACCAAACACTGAAACCTGTTCTGCATCTGCAAGTCATATCCTCATGAGTTCAAGCCAAAATCTAACTGGGTCTCCTCTGATTTCTGTATTATTTGCTTTCAACATCACACTCTTGTTCGTTAAGGTAAGATCTCTGAAATAATTGAACTGCTCTTGTTCATTTCATGATAGCAAAAACCTTTTCCTTTTCTGGTTTATAATGGTCTTTGATCAGAATCTACCTTTGTCTCGGTGTTTCTGCATGCTTCAAAGTATGAGGTTTACAAATCTTTCATACAAATATGTAATGAAGTCCAGAATTTTGGAATCGAGCAATGGGTTTTCCTGTTAGCTAGCTTGGTGTTTTTGGTGTAGTTAAAGAAATGATTTGCTTCAAGTAGCAATAAATGTTTCAAAAACCCATTTTTCAGCTTAGAGTTTTCTCTGTAGCTCGTCATTTTTTGAATACTTCAAATTTGAAAGCACAATGGCATGTGTTAATGATTAAAGCAGAGACTGATTTGTCTGTGCTGCGGCAACTTATGATCAGAGGGCATGTTGATAAACTTTTAAGAGATTTAAATCTGCATTTAGAATTGCTTTAAAGTAAGAATGATGAAAAATTGAAAACTACTATATTCTGAATTTGAATTTGCCTTTTTCTGTGATGACTTTTACAAAAAGCAGACGCGCTTTGTTCAATATTGACCATATGGTCAAGAAGCTCAGTCTTCGAGATTTAAAATACAGGTTTAGTCCTTTAATAATCCTTTTTTGTGCTTTAAGTTTCATACTTTTTTGTAACATATTCATCTTAAATCTCAAAATGAGACATTTTTAGGCAAGCCTGCTTCATGTTCCACCAGAATTCATAGGCTTCAAATTTATTCTCTATAGTTATAGCTATAAATCTAATCATCTTGTTATCTCTATCTTTGTTTCACTGATTTCCTTCTCTCCCTTTCTGCAGATCAAGACAAATATTCAGTACGCCGACTCAGCCCATCAGAAAAGTTGAAGTTTCTTACATTTGCTGCTTCAACAAAGAGCTGTAAGAAAAATTTGCTAGTCTGCCAGAAAGGTTCTTGGAAAATTTTGTGGGGATAGTCAAAGGAGTATTAATTTTCAATGCAAACATCACAGAAACACGAACTTTGCTATGGCCCTCTGCAAAATCTGGAGTCATATTATTCTTCTTCAGTTCAAACCATAGAGCAATATTGCACCCTTGAATCTTCCTCAACAAGTAACAGTAACCCTGGCTTTAGTCCTCCATCGTCTAACGGTAGCCCAGTGTTAAAGCCACAACATTCTCTTGACTTGAGCGATGGCTCACCGGAGAGTGAATCTTGCTTGACACTAACACAAGACCTCGATGATCTCAGGCACAAGATAAGAGAGCTCGAGACTGCTATGCTGGGACCTGATGATGCAGATATATTAGACATAGAGAATGCTGGAGGATCTGATGCAGCCATGTCTGAGGCAGAGAAGTGGAAGAAGATGATGGAGATGATATCTAGAGGGGATTTGAAAGAGATGCTATGTGCTTGTGCATATGCAATGGCAGGAAATGACATGGAGACAGCTGAATGGTTGATGTCAGAATTGAGAAAAATGGTGTCCGTTTCAGGAAACCCTATGCAACGATTGGGAGCATATATGTTGGAGGCTCTTGTGGCTAGATTGGCCTCTTCAGGAAGCACAATCTACAAAGGCTTGAAATGCAACGAACTTACTCCCACTGAACTCTTTTCTTATATGCAGATACTGTATGAAATCTGCCCATACTTCAAGTTTGGGTATTTGTCAGCAAATGGGGCAATCGCTGAGGCCATGAAGCAAGAGAATGAAGTCCATATAATTGATTTCCAGATGTATCAGGGAAGCCAGTGGGTGAGCCTAATCCGGGCTCTCGCCGGCCGCCCGGGAGGACCGCCCCAGATCAGAATAACAGCTGTTGATGACTCCATTTCAGCCTTTGCCCGGGGAGGAGGGCTTGACATTGTGGGGAAGAGGTTATCAGCACTTGCAGACTCATTTAAGGTTCCCTTTGAGTTTCATGCTGTAGGGGTTGCTGCTTCTGAGGTACAACTTCAACACCTTGAGCTTCGACCAGGTGAAGCCATTGCTGTCAATTTTGCCATGATGCTGCACCACGTGCCAGATCAAAGCTTAGAGGGTCAGAATCACAGAGACAGATTGTTGAGACTGGCAAAGTTCTTATCTCCCAAGGTAGTGACCCTTGTTGAGCAAGAATGTGCAACCAATCATGCTTCCTTCTTCCAACGTTTTGTTCAGGCGTTGAACTATTACTTGGCTGTTTTTGAATCCATTGATGCTGCTCAGCCCAGGGATCACAGGGAGAGGATCAATGTGGAGCAGCACTGTTTGGCTCGAGAGATTGTGAACTTGATAGCATGTGAAGAGGAAGAGAGAGTGGAACGACATGAAACTCTAGAAACCTGGAGATCACGCTTCACAATGGCAGGGTTTACTCCATATCCATTGAGCTCCTTTGTTAATTCTACCATCAAGAATCTGCTAGAGGACTACTCTAGAAATTACACTCTAGAAGAGAGAGATGCTGCTTTATACCTTGGTTGGATGAATCAACCACTAGTTGCCTCTTGTGCTTGGAAGTGACAGAGACTATCCAATTTCTGCTTAGTCAATTTGGTCGTTTCAGTCTTACAGTTTAGGTCCTTTGGTTTTGTTTCATCCTTATCTTTTTTCTTTCAGAGTCAAACTAGATTCATAGCATCCAAGATTTTGTGTCAACAAAATAAGTATCAACATGCTGGAGATACTTCAGAGTTTGAGTAAGCAATGTTTTCAAGAATACTCCACGGCAACAGAGTATAATACTAATAAGCTTATGTTATTCTGTTTCTCTTCAATGTTTTACTCAATTTTTACTTTTGTTTTTGTAATTTAAAAGTTTGTAATTGGACCATTATAGTTTTTAACTTAGTCTCTAAATCATTAAAACTTCATCATTGTGCCACTATATTATTTTAATATGATTAATCTAGTGTCATCTTGACACTTTGAATATATACGATTCTTGTCAATGAAAGAGTAAGGGTAGGTGATGAAGTGAAATCCACTCACGTATATGACATTTGATGCTACTTACGTCCAGTGGCTTGAATTAGAGAGTGTGAATTATAATAGTTGGTCATGCCTGAAAAAATTTAATGGTATACCAACGCAAGTTTAACGATAAAAGACCTAATTAAAATACGTTTACAATTAGGGACCGAAATGTAAATTATATTATAAGAATATTGATAATTTAAGCCAACAATACATGTCAACTGAAAACTACGACAAAACAGGGAAGTATAGCACTTGGATTTCTCACTACAAATTTTTCCAAGCTAGAGTTCATTTCTCCCAACCCATTTGAGTTAGACCCTTCAAGTTCACAATTAACTTCATTTACTGCAGTTCCAGCAATTATCCTGCAAACTATTACAGCTTTTCTCTCAGTCTTTGGTGTAATTTTGGTGCCAGAAGGCTCCTTACTATTTGCACTCAATTGAAACCCATTATTCCCCTTGGAAAATTCAGTCTCAAAATTGAACTGAATTATCTGGCAAACACAACAAGATGGGTCTCTACACAGATCCTTAACTTTCAGCACAGACTTCCCATGGCAGCACCTCATTGTGGTGTTGTAGAATCGCAGCAATTCATTTCCATCTACAATGCTTCTCGTGTGCCTCGGATACTCCTCGCAGGCTTTCCTCTTCACTTTTTCCCTGTACTTCTCGAATCTCTCAAGCACTTCTGATGAGTTGCTCACTCTGAACACTGTTCTGACCTTTTTCAGTGGGTTTGACGTCTTCATCCATGCTTTGTGAAAGATCATCTCAACAATTTTTCTTGATGGGTCTCCTGTACTGAGTTCTGTTGAAGGTTCATAGGGACAAGGAGAAAGTTACATCATATACATACAGAACGGAAATGAAGAGAGGAGTTTCAAGTATGTAAGAACTAGGGTATCTGGTTTCTTGACACTAGCCTGCTGGATGACAAGGACCTTTACTAGAAAATGATGAGTGAAATCTCATTTTTGTCTTCAAAGAAGAACTCAGTAACAATGGACGCCCTCAAAGATTTACTCCTTCAGAAGTACTAATATGATGATATACAGTTTTTCAATGAGTAAACATTCTGAGGTTGAAGCTGATGTACTAGATTCACTTTTTGAGGACCAGAAGGGAATTTACACTGAAAATAACTTGTATGCTGTTAAATTTCACACTGTCTTAGAAAGCTGAGGCATGCTGGTAATTTCGAAGGCTTTAAGAAGGCTGTGTTCATGAAAGCGGGAGCAAAAGGGCAAACAATTCACCATGAAGAAACTAATTAGATGTTACTAATTTTGAAAGAAAATGTAAGAAAGGAGTTTTAAATATGTATGAGCTGAACAAAGTGGTTTCTTGTTATTTGCCTGATGGATTACATGAATTTGTAATACCATGCTGTCAAATTTCACATTCCATCTCAGAAATCTGAGGCATAATGGGGAATTTGAAGGCCTTAAGCAGGTCGTGTTCATGCAAGTAGGACCAAATGCACAAAGAATTCACAAAGAAGAAACCAGTTAGATAATATAGATACAAGTAAAATGATATCTTCTGTATCACTTTAGCACTCAGAATTCAATGAAAAATTTTCCTTCTTAAAAGGCTGTAAAGTGTCATTTATAGTATCTCTGCAAAGATCAAACTACAACAAATCAAATTTCTGAGTACTAAAGCGATTCAAAGAATCTTCATCTCAGAAAACTAAAATGAGTTTTTACTTGAAGATTGAAAGAAAAGGAAGAAAGGAGTTTGATATAAACTGGGCTAACGAGCAAAGAATATACCATGAAGCTGTGCTGCTGCTATCTTGCTTGGTGTGGTAACTACAAGGCTAGTCTGAGTCTGAGACTCCACTGGACGGCCATTAATGTCTCTGTTCATCTTCTCCTTCTCATCTGCAACATAGCAATTTTCATTTCCCAATTTCACAGGCTGCCTCACCACCACATCAGTGAGCTTACTTCCACACTTGACATTCTCCTTGAAGGAAACCCACAAGGCATGCATCTGCTTTTGTGTATATGGATTGTTCAAATCTATCAATGAGCACAGAAGGAATGGCTCCTTAGGACCTGTTTGTCCCCAGAAGCGCAGAGATTTCTCTGTGCCAAGGACATAAATGGGTGATGTGTCTAATCAGTGCAGAATATTTGAGAAGAATTAGAATAATAAAAAAAAAAAAAGCAGAGTAAGAGTGCCATGCTTCCTTATCAGAATATGTTGTATACTGCCATTTATTACTTTTGTCTGTTTCAGGGAAGCAACCATTTCTGCCATTTAAATCCATTTTAATGGTTGTTTTCAAATTTTATAACTGCTATATGAGTTAGAACAAGTCAGGCACAAAGTTAGTTTAGCATTGACACAGGAAATAATGAACATGATAAGAGGTTTGCAATTACTCTCTTTGATATAGGATGTCTATTAGAGGAGTTTATGGAACTCACATTTTGACCAAAAATAACCATAAATTTAATTTGGAAAAAATTTTGAACCTTGTTATATTTTAATGCAAACCAAGCTTATTGAAACCATTTTCGGTTCTAAAATATTTTATTTGCGAGTTTCTAGCATGTTTTAGTTATTTTTGGAACTTTTTCTTTCTTTTTTGTTTTTCTGAAATTCATTAGGGAACACGTTCATAATTTTCATTTAATTTTGACATGATTTTTTATTGAATAAAATTTTAAAATTTTAACCTTTCACTTTTTTTGTTTAATTTTCTTCTTTACTCATTATTGGAAGTGTCGTTTTATATTGATGGTTAACTTACCACCTAAATTGTTAAATATAACTAACATAAACTTGGAAGATGGTTGTAATTGGAAAATAAAAAATTTAAACTAAGGAATAGAAGCTCTAGAGGATTTTGATTATTGATCTTAGGAAGAGGAATGTTAGTTATAGATGAAATTAAGGAAATTGCTGCTTGGAGGATAGTGGTGTTTGGTGGATAACTAGGGCACACGTGGCAGCACATCATTCGAGTGCTGCCTAAGCCAAGACAAAAACATACGAATTTAAGGAAATTGTTGTTTATTTGCAGTGCAATTAAGGACCAATGTGGACATCGTCAGAATTGTTCGGACACCATTCACAGAGTATTCTGGAGGAAATTTCCTTATCGTTCCTGGTACGCCATTTATAAATGGTAATTATGATATAATTAATTATGAAAGTATTAAATTATATTTTTAAAATATCATGTGCAATAATTAATTAATTCATTTCTAGTCATTGATTTATTAAAATGAGTAAATTCTTATTTTTATTTGGTAATATTCAATAATAAATTATATCATAATTAAAAAATATGATATTTTTTTTAGAACACATAATCATTTCTGATTAAAAAATAAATTTTTTTCTTTAGTTTTAGAATGGTGTAAGAAAAGACAAAAAAAATTTATATGTAGTTTCTTATATACTTATATCAAGTTTTTTCAATTAACTAATAACATATATATAATTTTTTAAAAGATAAGAATTAACAGTATCAATAAAAAAATGAATGAGATATAAAAAATTCTCTAAATGTCATTAACTTATTAAAAAATTCAATATAAATATATAAGAAACAATATATAAATTTTTTGAACAAGAAAAAGGCTAATAAGTATAATTTTGTTAGAAACATAGACGTTGATATCAATAAAACTAGAAAAACTATGAACAAGCAATATTTAAGTTGTCTGTATAAGTTGAATGATCATATTGTTTAGAATATATATTTTACATATGTCAGATATTCAAGCAAATAGAAAATGCCTTATCTTGCCCCCCAATCCGGCTATGACACAGTCTCTGAATCATCGCCATTCATTTATTTTTCACCAGAAAATATTCTTCTTGAACCTGAGAGAGTTAAGCAATTATCCTTTCATTTGTTCCCAGTTCCCACAAGGGAATGTACTTTTTATCAAAAAAATGGGTCTATTATTCATATTTTTGAATTGCTGGATGAGTATATTATTATGATCGTTGATGATTTAATGGGTTAAAAAATATAAAAATTATTTTAATCTTCTATTTATTAATTAATTATCAATTTATTTTTTATTAATTTCAATCTTTAATTTGATTCTGTATTAATCTTAAAATTAGTACAATTAATCTCTTAATCTTAATTAAATAAGAAGGGTCAAAACTAGGAAGGGACCAAATTAAAATTAGTTGATAAATAAGAAGCTAAAATGAGAATGAAAATCAATAAAAAAATCAAATTGAGAATTAAATAATAATTGAAGGGCCAAATTGAGAATTAAAACTAGTAGTGAACCAAATTATGAATTAATTGGTAAATAAGAAGTCAAAATAAGAATGAAAATCAATGAAGGATTAAATTGAAAACTAACTAATAAGTCAAGTATAAAAAAGTGTTATACTTGGAAAAATAAAATCAAATAAATTTTTGTTTATATAATTTGAATTATCATATTATTTAGTATAAATTTTTTTACACAAATCAATATTCAAGAGAGGAGAAAAACCCTTTCATCTAATCATTGTCATTCATTTATTTTTCACTAGAAAACACTCTTCTTGCAAAGAATGTTAAGCAATCTTCGTTTCATTTCCTCCCATGGGAGAATGTATGCTATGTTAAAAAATACATCTTATGTCATATCAGCTATTGTCTACATTTTGAACTTACGGATATGATTGTATATAATTGTTGATGATTCAATAATTCAAAATATATGCGATATATGTTGTAACAACAAAAAATTTTAGAGTTTCCCCTCAATGAGATGACAAGTTTACCATACCGCCGCCTAAAGGTGAATTTCAATATTGTTACAACTTTGTTCACCCAGAAATTATTGAGTTTAGCATAAAAGTTATTATAAATTAGGATAGAGTACTATTTTTATTCTGAAAAATATTTCGTTACTTGAATTATTATGCAATATTAACCATCAAGCCTTTTTTAAAAAAAACACATCAATATGATCTTATTGCCATGCCATGAGTTTATTCACTTAAAATTAAAAAAAATAAATAAATTGTCCAAGTGAATTAACTTTCTCCCACATGCATTTAGAGATGCTGGCACGGCTTTCATCCCTAGATTAAAGCCAAAAGGGCCTTTTTTTTTTCCCCTTATTGGAAAACATTTAATTTGTTACTAATCCATGTGGAAAAAAAAAACTAGTTCATACTGATGATTTATAATTTGATTTCAATGGAACAAAAATTTTTAGATTATATGAAGTGAATTCCTATAATATAAGAAAGATATATTCTTGTCAATAAAAATATCAAAAAAAAAAATGTAACATCAAATTATAATAAAATTTTTGATGAACTCAAAATTGTGAGTACACTAAAGATGACATTTAAAATTATATATAAAAGTTTAAAATTTTTAAAATCCTTTCTAAATCTATTCTAACTGACAACTTTATTAACTTGTGGTTAACTGAACTTTGATCAATAGAACTAAATTGACGTTTTCTTTTAATAAAATTCAAATAAATTAATTTGTGTTAATTATTATTAAAAAACCAAGAATCTTTTTTAGATGAAAATAATAATTTACTTAATTAATTAAGTAACTTTATGTGTATTGTTAATAAGTTCTTATTGTGTCATTCTTTAAATTCAAATGCAGATAAATTTAAGAAAATTTAAATTATTAGATAAAAATTTAATCAATACATTTTAAAATTTTTTTAATAATTTTTTAATATTTATTAAAATTTAAATTATCAAATAAAAATTTAATAATTCAATTTTTAAAAAAATGCAGAGAATTTAAATTAACTTCTCCGAGCTTTTATAAACAGAAAGGAAACCAACCAATGCTAAGGGTCCCCTCTTCTAGTATGGAATAAGGATGAAAAAGCTTGGCCTTTTCCCTGCAGACGCCATTGCAACTGCCTCTCGTACGTCCTTTTCACATTATTGTATATTTTAATTAAATTACAGATGAAAGTGATATCTCCCATGTTTTGAAAATTATATTTGGTTCTCTTATTTGTAAAAAAATTTTCTTTTAATATATCTTTTTAATAAAATGTTAATTTATTACATAAATTAAAACTGTAATTTTATTCTTGATATAATTATAATAGCAGCTATATATATATAAATGTTAACCTCTAATATAAAATTTTATTTTTTAATATAATAATTAAACCAGTAAATACGTTTATTTTTAGAAACGCACATATTGTGTAAAGAGTTATTTTATTGATAATTGAAAAGAAATTGAATATATCTTTTTTAAAAACTATTGAGTTACCACAGAATTGTAGTTTTCACTTTTGGAAAAGACACTGTGATGGGTATTTTTGATAATTTGTGGAACGAATCTTGATGTGATTTAAAATATACTACAAATACAATAGGGTACAAAATTCTCAAGATACATCGCTCTCATAGATCGAAGTAGGGCTCACCAAGGGATTACGACACTTTAGGCTCAGATATTAGATCCAGCTCAACTCTATTATATGAAATTATAGAAACTTCAACGGGTGAATAACATCTTAAAATAAATATTTTTAATATAACACACTTAACTTAAAAATTTGGTAGATATTAGAAAATAAAGTAAAACTATGAAAGAAATGAAATTCCAAGATATGCTTGTCAATCACGAATGTAAGAATGTAAATATAGCAAATCAAATTTAATAAAAATTACGTGAGAGTTTAAATAAGTTTTGAGGTTATCATTAAAAGACAGGTAGTTATCAATTCCTAAAAACTATTAAAGGGAAGACGTAAAATTCTACCATCATGTATGAAATCATTTTTTTATCTCATAATCATCCTATACCTAAGCAAGTTCAAGTAAAAATTATATTGCACAGACCAAAAATTAATTTGTTGATTCCATACACGTTCCAAGAGTATAAATATCATGTAACTATCTTTCTAAGAATACAAAAGAAGCAAAGGAGTTCAAAAATGGCAAAGTTGTCCCTCAATAATATCAAATTAAAATATTATAAGGACATCAGAACCATTTTATAGAGGAGAAATTCGTGAAAAGCACCCTAGATTTGTGAATGGGACCGAAGATTTTGGTAAGTGTTATTCAAAGGAGAAGTATGCAAAGCTGGTTGGCTTCTTCCTAATTCATCATCTTCTCTTTTGCTTCCTAAATCTTTCAAAGCTAACAATATACAATCATAACTAACTTGGCGTCATGGCAAACTTTCATGACATTCGTATAAACTTAATATTAGAATCACATACTTCTGATGTGGAACTCAAGTACTATACGTTAAATTTGGATTGTAAGATCATCCTTCGGAGTCACACTCTAGAAGGCATAGCCACCATTGCAATTGTGACTACCAACTCTTCTATATGCTTTATTCATATAACTTGTAGAACATTAAAAGAACCATAAACTACTATTACATGAACACATATTATCTACTATTCTCATATACAAGAAATTGACTATGATGTTTTGACCAATCTTCATTCTGAGAAAAATTTGATTTCCGCCATAAGATGAAGTATCACAATTGACAAGGCTCTCTACTACTAGAAGCATAAAAACAGAGAATTAGAATAATGTTATGTTACGTTCATAATGCTGACGTAATAAAGATAACATATATTTTTGTTTTTCTAAATTATATTTTTCAATTGTAATGCTTGTTTCCTCCTAAAAAAATTAAGGGGGAAAAATTAAACTCCATGCAAAATTAGGGGACAAAAGTATAACATAACTAAATAAGACAGGAGGGTATAATGATTAGTTAGGCTATAAACATGAACTAAAGTTGCACTAAAAGACTTTATTATTGTTAGAATAACAATTGTAAATTACGTGATATAAGTATCGAACTATAGTAGGGAAACATAATACTTACTGCTATATAACTAAATGACTATATTAAGAAATACCAACAAAAGTTCTTTGCAGAGCGACCTACTCATGGCACGAAGTCAAACATATAGTAGAGATATATATATATATATATATATTAGAGAGTAATCACTTTCTATTTAAAAACAAAATAAGTGTTTTTTTTTTTTTGCAAGAGAATAACCCATTTTATTTATTATCCACATCATATATATGTAATCATCATTTTATTAGATCTCTTATTTTGACTCACACCATCCCCCATATATAGCTAGGTATAAAACTAATGTGAAGTTTCGTTGCTATTGAGCACCCCATCATTGATTCTTTCCAAAAGAACTCTTCTAAATGCTATAATTCTGATAGCAAATTCTTAAAGAATTGCTATGTAGTTGTGTATTAAATACAATTGTTAAAGTTAATTAAGGGAAAAAATGTTAGAGGATGAAAGATACCTTCATAGAAAGTTATTTCTCTAAGATGCTTTCCTCCTTCTCAAACCCCACTATTACTAGCAATTACACTTGAAATTAGAAAGCCCCTTGATGATCATTAATAACCACTATATTCTAAATCGACATATAAGAATGTGCTCTTAAAATCATACTTGAAAGATATTTAATTTGAACATAATGAAAGAAAAATAACATACATAGCACACTCTCCCTCCCACTAAAAGTAATAATTCTACAAAAATTACTCTTTCCCCCTTTTTTTTTTCCTCATAATAAAGAAATGTCTCCAGCAATTTATCTTCCAAGCACATGAACTAGGACACTTGTTTTCCATGATCATGAGTCTTTGAAGAATAGAACAAAGAAGAAGAACACTTGAAATCATATGAAGAAGAACACTTGAAAATGGGCCTTTTATCTTGTAAGCAACTTTCTCACTAGCCCTGGCTACTTCCTCCATTGTGTCGAAGGTTTACAGCCACACCATCTAGCCCTGCCTCTGCCACACACCTCCACTATGGTAGCCTCCTTATGTCTTGATATTGGACGTGCCTGCCATCTTGGACGTGTCTTCGGCCACCACCCGTTGGAATTGTTAATTTGTCCCTGCTTGTAAGCATGGTTTGAACAATTATAGAACTTTCCTCCATATTTTGCTTCTCAAATTTCTTTTTTTTTTTTTTTTTATAAAAAAATTACATATCTAGGGACGTAGAGTGGGTAGACTCCATATTCTTTAATCAAGTCTTCATGTTAGGCTGTCTCACCGTACACAGCTCAATTAAATTCAAATGAATGCTTTTGGTTATGTATGGCGTCTTGATCATCTCTTCTATCAAGTATTCCCATTATTATTTGATCACTGTAGAATCTATCATGTAATAGGAAAACATAATTTGAACTCAACTCTATTGTCAAATCTATATTATCACCATATGTGCTTTGGGCCTTTTAACCACCTTCAAAGTAGTAATGGCAATTTAAGTGAAATTGACTATCTTGCTCTGGGTTAAGACCAAGAATAAAGTAGCAAACAAAACCTTTCATGTCCATACTATTGGGAGAAAGCTCAATAATGGTAGAAGTATTGGCTTTTCATTTATTATTAAATCACTCTGGAACTCTACCTCTTAGGTAACAAATATTAGCTGATGTGTTGTCCTCAAATAGTAATGTCTAGAATAAGAGATAAGCATATTCCATAATACCAGACTCACACAATTCCATGCAATTTATGAGTGAAAAGAACCTGATTGAGTAATTATGTAGTAAAGAAGTTACAATAAACACACTCTTCAGTTTCATGCAGTTGACATTTAAATGTTTAATGGATTCTAGAAGTTCTAGCAGAGATCCAAGCCTCTTACAATTACCCAAGTCAAGCAAGTTTTCAAGCATCTTGATGCAAGCAGACAAGCTCTTGATAACATACCCTTCAGCCTTAAAACTTGTAACTATGATAAACAAGCGATACTTTCAGAGAGATAACAAAAGTCATTACATCCATCCAAATATAATTCTTGTAAAGAACACAGATAATCAATTTGGATATTGAACATTGGTTTGTCATTCTCTAGTCTAGAATAGAAAAAAATAGGCTCTTCTAGAGATTTCAAGTAATATAATCCATTTACTTCTTGAATCTTTAGTGTTGAATGACTGAAAATAAGCCTCGCACATTTCTTGGGATGCTCATCTGACGAGTGCACTATTTTGATAAAAAAAGATGAAAACTTTAAATGTATTATTTCCTTTACAGACGATGAAAATTCACATAGACTAGGGCAACCATTGATATCGAGTTGTTCAAAAGATTTTAAAGTAATTTCACTTAGAATACTCTTTAGATTTTCACAGCCTCATAATCCTAAAGAAACAAGCCTTTGGAGAGATAAGAGAGAAAGATGAAATGACACAAACTTTCACAATTTGAGAGTTCCATCCATTCATTACTTGGTGCCTCAGAGAAATCAGGGAGGTCCTTTAATTGTTTGGATTCCCATAAGTCAACTCTCCTTAAGTTCACCAAATCCTATAACAATTAACAAAGTAGCATTACAAGAAAGCCTTCATATTTTTTCATTAAATTAAAAACTAAAACTATCAGTTGCAAAACCATGTTCACCAATTAGCCATATGACATCACCCTTTGTAAAAGAATGCAATGTCTAGAAATATATCCTTATCCACAGAATCTAATCCATTAAAACTTGGTTTCAACACATTTTGAATTTGCTCATAAGAATGCTTATGGAGTTTCCTCAATGTACTCTCCCATGTTGCTATATTCCCATAATGAAAAAATGAACCCAAAACTTTCAAAGCTAAAGGAATACCACGAAGATAAGCTAACGATCGCTTTGAAAATGATATTCAGGGTGGCTTTTTAGAAGGATTTTAGCAAAAAAGTACAAAGGAGTCTTCAAAGTCTAATATCTTGACCTCATTATGGCATCAGCTCCTCCATTAATAAGCACATCCCTACTTTTGCTTGTTACAATGACTCTACTACTTCTTCCCAAAAAGTTTAGCTCTTTAACCATATATTTTAGCTGCTTTGGAGCACTCACATTATCAAGCAAAAAATAATAATAATAAAGTCAATCATTTCTTAAGAAAAGTGGATTTTTCCTCTAGTAGTTTCGAAAGAAGTTGCTTTTGTAAATAATTCAGCCCATAACTTTAGGATTCTTTTCTAACATTTTCTAAAAAGCAACAACATTCATATTAGGAAGAAAATTTGTCAAATGTAGCTTGAGCAATGGTTGTCTAACCAATGCCACCCTTTTCCTAAATTCTAATGAACAGAACTGTACTTGCCTCCTTTTTTAATAATGATTCAATACATGTAAGGTGTTGACCAATTTTGACAATGCTGATTCACTTGGGCAAATATGTTCAATTTTCCCAAAATATGTTTGACAATTGCCTCAATGAGTTTAGACTTGCTCCTTTATTATAAAATGGAGGGAAAAAAATGTATCTTAAACAAATAATAGTGAAACAAGACAAGATAAAATTAATGGGAAGGAGTTATATAATTATATCCTTATATTATAACTAGGTGCATTGGTATACTCAAAATTGTGAGTACATCAAAGATGATACCAAAAATTTAACATTTGAAGGTAAAAGTTAATAATGACTTTTGGAAGTATAATGTGTTGTACTACTAACCAAAGAATTTTTGCTCAATTTTGATTTTTGCAATTCTAATTTTTGAGGTTAAGGGTAAAGATTTTAAAATAACTTTTACTAGTTAATATTCAAGTTTATAAAATAGGTGTATGAAATTTGAAAATGTAATTCTAAAATTAATTAAAAAATTTAAAATTATTAAATTCAATTCTAATTCATAAACTAATTCCATACTCAATTCTTGACGCCGGCCAAACGGTACCTAAGAAGACTTAATGCTTCGCGTGTAAAGTTATCCCAAGGTTTCTCAATTAGTCCAGTTCTTTTTTTTTCTTCTTTTTTTTTTTTTTTTGCCAATCAATTAGTTCAATTTTTAATTTGGCTTATTAGTGTCCTTTCCATTGTGATGTTGATGAAGCTCCAATTGAAATTCCAAAACTAATTTCTTCCTTTGCTCCAACTCAAAATCTCATTGATGTGCTAGCCATAAGATCAATCATAACAACTCATGAAACACGTATATAATAATCAAAATCATATGATTCACAATTCAAATCTTACCATTTTTCTCAACCCCAAAACCAGAAGAATGATGCAAGAGCATAGTTAGCATATAAGTGGCAAATCATGAATTGGACACTGAGTCTTTATTTTGTAATTAGTTCAATCGAAGTTTGATTATAGTTTCCCAAAGTTATTTATGGTCAGCATTTAACATTTGTAGGCTCTTGTATTAGCACTTCTGTTTGCCAGAATAGCCCATGTAATATTTTGAAGTAATGAAATAAAGTCAAAACATTATGTTTCGCAAAACCTAAGCAAGCCTTCTCGTCGGTGTGAGTGATTCCACCGTTGATATCAAGCATGTGGCTTGGTTGCGTCAAGTGGCTTATATGATTAACAGCATCAAATGACATCCACTGCCCTTAATTGAATAGGATCTTTAATCTTCCTTAAACCCTCCAGTTGGCCTGCTTCAAATTGCTCTTCTACTTAGTTATGGCACCATCGAGAGTTCTCTGTGTGTTTTCTATTTTGTTTTTTCCCCTCTCTGTCTCTCTCTATACTTTTCTTCATGGGTATGCTTTGCATGGATGTTTATATAACAAAGCTAGTTATTTTGAACGAATGAGATTGAACCTACATATTGGCTTTCACTTTATGTGAAAAGTTTGCAAAACTTGTGAGATTTGAGAAAGCGTGTGTGAAGCTAAGGAGCATCTATATCAATATGAGTCTAGATCTTATACAATTATTGCAGATGCAGTAGAGTGTAAAAATAACAGTACACAATCAAAAGATAGTTTAAAATGACCAAGCATGATTATTGTTACACTTTATTGCACCTGCAATAATTGTAGATGATCCATGGGCTACGGGTGTGTTCATGGCAGAGCCAGTGAGTGAATTAAATGGTGAGAAGTGAGTGAAAATACCAATTTGTCCTTTTAAAACGTTTAACTTCATGCCAGTATTTGCCTGTTTTATCTGGGTAGTTGGATTCCTAATTGTAGAGGCAATTTTCAAGTAAAAGGTTGTGTGGTGAAGAGAAAGAATGCTAAAGAATAAAAAATATTTGAATGGATTTTGTGTGTGGAACTTTATCAAGTACTAGGTAGCATTCCAGGTCTTCTTTTTTTTTGCTCCTTACTGTCATTTTTTTTTTTAATTTTATCCCTTGCTGCAGCTTGCTATCCAGCAGGGGATTGAAATCAAGATTTTTTATGCAATTTTAGACTTAATTTTTATGGCACGTAATCATTTCTGTGTACCAAGCAAGATTACTTCCAATATCTCCTTATGTACACATTTCTGTTTCCCATTTGCTTGTTAGCAATAGTCCATGCAATAACATTAAAATTATGTTCCATTTGGATTTAATGGTTGCAATGAACTTGCCTTAGCCATCTACTAATCTCAATGAATTTTTGCCTTTACCTAATGATTGAAAGAATTGCAAACTATGAACTAATTTTTCCAGCATTTTGCTACCGAGTACTATGCGCAGACATGCAGTACGGTGCTTTACGTAATAATTATGAACATCACCATATGTTCTTGCAGGAAGGGTTTGCACTTGCTCACTGCACAACCTGCCAGGCTCTGGGTTCAGAGTCCATTGTGTGATGGCCTTAGACTTCATCATGTGGATGACCGAGACAAGCAAGGACCCCAAGTGAATTGAAAAGAAAGAGTTGTGGTAGAGAGAGAGAGAGACAGAGAGATAGGAAGAGTTGCACGGGGACCGAGAAGGAGAACTAGAGAGAATGAGAGAAACAGAGGAACAGAAGAGGTAAAGTGGTCTTTTCATTTTTTTCCGATGTGGCATTATGTTAGTGACTTGGTGAGCTCCGTGGATTGAGTTGCCACATAAAACTTCCCTTTGCAATGTAGAGTTACGGTGTTTTCAAGGACACTAACAACGGGGAGTCCTTTACAAACATTTTGTAACTACAGGGACCAGTTCACAAGAAAATGAAATGTAGGGATCAAATTAAAATTTTGATGAAATAAGTATCAAGAATTCATTTTACCTTCAATTGTAAACATCTAAACATCTCATGCACATCCATTCAATTTCATTTCACTATTTCAAAAGCATCATAAATCACATAAAAGCTGCGTAGCCATGGAGTGTATGCGCCGGCAGAACAATGACTGTGAGTGAAATTTCTAGCTTTGAATATATTGCAATCTCCAACATGTGATTACATCGAGAAATTCAGTATAAGGCTAAACATTACCTCTTATAAATAGTTCAATTCAAGCTCGTTTACAAGGGTATTCGGTGAAGCAACTTTGATATCAGCTTCATATTTGTACAGAAGAATTACAACTATTACAGAAACGGCAATTAGATTTCGAAGTCATTCCCAAGAGATTAAAATTCCTACAGAGCAGGTCTCAAATGGTAATGGTAATTTAAGCATAGAATAACTATTTGCATTTTCAGATTGAGAATGAGATGCTTTACCTTTGGGGCTTTAACAGCCCAAAAGAAGAAAACAAATTTGTACCCAGATCTTTATTTTTGTTTCTTCCTGGTTCAGTGCAAACAACTTCATGGACCAGTTAGTACTCTCCCCATGTTTGGGCATGGATAAGAGGAATGGTTTAAAGATGGACCGTCACTCAGATTTTCTCTAGAACCATATGGATTGGAGCCATTATTAAGAACACCGGAGTATGTCGGAGCAGGGGTAGTATGAACAAATTTGAAACTGGAATTGCTCGAGTGAGTTTGACTGTTCCCAAATTCAGAGAGCAGCATTTGCCCTTGTCTGTTTGATCTATGTTCAGCAGCAGAGCTAATGCCCATCCCAAGGTCAAGGCTAATAGTATCACTTTCTTCTGATCTAATTCTTGTCTGCCCACCACCAGCAGCTGTTTGTCCTGCCGCCTCATGGCTACTACTCCTTGCAGTAGGCACATCATGGTTGTGTTTACCCTCGTATGTGGTTATCACTGCTTTGGGATCATGAGATGCCCTCTCCACGTGTTTTCTCACAGGGCAACCAGCATTTGTGCATTTGTAATAACTCCTGCATGACAAATGAGCATGATAAGAAACACGATACATCAAGGCCCACGTACATAAAAATTTGCATTTCACGCTTTCAAACTCTCGCACAAACAGAAAAACAATCACAGTTAGTGGAACACCACAAACAATATTTCAAGAGTTTGCAAATTCATTAGCCAAGTCAATATTTTCCAAGAAATAGAAAAGATTGAGATGAACGAGTCATGAACCAAGTATTGAATCTTTAATTTTTAATTACCATTCCTAGAACAAAATAAATGGATGAGATAAACTTATTATAACAACTTATCCACAATTGATCAAAGCCCCCAGGAAATGACATCAACAACCAGCCTCAATGTAGTATTGGGGTCAGCTACAACTATCTTCAATTAAGGTATTCAAAAGTAACATGGAGTCCCCGGTAACTGTAGAAAATATCTCAATTCAATTTGCCTTCTCTTATGGTGATCAGGGATAATTTTTGTGAGTAAGTGAAATTTGAATACACTGCAGTAGTTTAGTACTTACGAGGACTACTTACTTAGACAGCAACGACACTCCAGCCAGCATTTTTGTTCCAGGATATCAGACCAAGGGAAGCACTTCAGTATAAAGGTAGGCTATTAGGAAGGAAGTCCAACTTTCGTTGAAAAAGAAGTGGAAGAGTAAACAACTTTACACCATAGAAAAGTCCTAAATCATTTTGGTTCTATATAAGACTTCAGTCATGCAAGTTGTGAATATCATCTAGCACATCCTTTCTTCCTAAGTTGCTTTACAATTAACTATAAGCCTGCAGTCATACCACTCGTAATAAATATATAATGCCTTTTAGGGCAAGACATATGCTTTGAAACTTTCTCAGTATCTAACAGTCTATATTGCCACTTGAAACTCTATGTTTCATCAGTGTGTTTATTGCATATTCTTACGTTGATTCCTTAACTATTACGTATTTTATTATTCCAGTCATAAGTTTATTATTCAACTTACAACTTTCTTTTTTCAGAATCCTAGATCACCCCCTGTCTTAAAGCAAACACCATAAGCAAGTACCACCAATCTCAGTGACATCAACTTTCTACCTATTAGAACTTTGCAACTATTTTATGTCAGATAGGCCAAAGCAAATAAGATCACAATCTTGTGAATAGTTGGAATCATATTGAATGGTCATGCTAGGGGATTTCCTCTATGGCTCACCAATCTGACCCTTGCATAAGCTAAACAATAAGAAAATACATCATTACAGAGTCCAACATACTTCACATTCATATTTTAAAAAGCATCAATTAACATCCCTACATGTCCATCTCACTACTCAGTATCCCTAGCAAGAAAATTATCATCCGTAATAGATACCCCAGGCATCTCTCAATCGAACCCTATATGTAGTTGGCGCTTGAACTCAACACATTTGTTTGCTTAACAACACTGACAAAGAAAGGCATATACCAAAAACTCTAGAAAGGTCAAAAATTGTAGTTATTGCATTAATGTGGGAAAACATATATAGAAAACAGTTGAAGGAATAGTATAACAAAACAAGATAAATGTGTAATGACAATTTCTTCCAACCGTTCACATAATAAACTAGCAAAATCAACCACTGAGAATGCATAGATAATGATGCAGCAAAAAACAGATTGTACATCAAAATGATCGAGAAGAGATTATAATTTACATAAGCTTCAATAATACTATCCTATTATGTGGATTCCTCACTTCAATTGTTGTTTAGACAGAGCAGAAGACTGAAATTGTTTGCCAATGAACATGAAAAATTCATTTAATGAATGGCATATTTTATATTGGATTTGATCAACCAGGCCTAAGGTGGCTACTCATCAATACAAGGACATACCTAGGGTTAGGATTGCCTCTTACCACCTTCTGCCCATACTTACGCCAGCGATAACCATCATCTAATATGTCAACCTCACTCAGTGTTTGTACAACAACCCGTGGTTCCCGGATAGGCTTAACTATAGGAGTGATGTCAGCATTTCCAATGTCCATTTTGCTGCTCAAGAAAATACTCCAAAGTCAGCAAAAAAGCACATGTGGCAGAATAAAACACACAACATTGGGTATTCAGCTAGTCATACCTTCGCTTTGAGATGGGATCATCATCATCAACCTCATCAATAATTCTATTTGACACTAACCCAACACCCTCTGGACTGTCATCATTTGCAGGTACAGTAGATTGCTCAGGGATACTGTTGGGATCGGCAGTGTGAGGCACCTGAGCATACATATTGGATGCTTTATCTACAGTGCAAGAATTAGGAGATTAAGAAAAGCCACATTGTTTGTTTTCTAAGAAGTAATAAGAATTAGAATCAATCATCTAGCTGGTATTACCATCTTGGTTGGTTGACAAAGCCTTGTCAGTTCTCTCTTCTTGCACAGACATCATAGTACCAGTAGAATATCGGCGACTTGGTAGAGGTTTAGGATGATCATGTTTTCCCTTGTAAATTATCTCAGTTATTTGCCCATCATGAGAGCGTTCAAATAATTTTTTTACTTCGCAATTTGGGTGTGTGCATTTGTAATAGCTGCGTGGAAATTCACTTCCCTTAACGTGTTTCTGGCCATATTTTCGCCAGTTGTATCCATCATCAGATGTTCTCTCAGCTGCAACTGAAAGGCCACTGCCTCTACCCTCAATTAGAGATGCTTGAAGCCCAGTGGCTGCATTGCCTTTCTGGTTAAGTTTGTCCAGATCAACTTCAACAGAAGCACTGGCACCTGAACTAACCATTTGAACAGGTGATGAAAGACTTAATCCATTTGATAGCACTGGTATCTCACTTTTAACTAATGCTGATGAGGCATACGTTTGAGCTTGGCCTGGACCATCCATTTGCATGGACTGTTCACTTACATGGTTGTTAAAATCTGTGGGAACCTTGAAATAAGGGAATAAAATTGGATTAGTACAATGCACCTAGAATTTTTCATAACAATATTGGAATCAGGACATAAAAAATGACAACCAATTTCTTTTCCATTAACAATTGAGCCTAACAAAGAAACTAACAAAAAGTTTTAAATAAAATCGATTTATTCTTTTATGACAAAAGTGTTGGGTAATAATAATATCTAATAATCATTCCTTCTTGTTAACATAGCATGCAAGTTAGGCTGAAAAATATAAGAAAGAAACACCAAAGCCAGGTCTAGATGTCCATTTAATTCAACAGATTTCATCTCCATGTTTATTAACATAAACTAATAAGTCATTACCATATCTGTACTACTGCGTGGTTTAAACTCAAAGAAGCCAGATTTTCTGACATCAATTGTATTGGTATTTGAGCATATACTTGTTACAGGAAATGTAGCAGAAGCAAGAGAACGAAGCACTGCTTGAGGCTTCTTAGTAAGGGACCCTGTTGTTGGCGAAGGCTCCACCTGCAATACAAGGAAAGAGAAAGTATCTAAACCACAGACCTTAATGTGTAGTAATTGTTCAATTGAATGAACCAAAAAAATATGTACAATGAAGCAAACAGAAGATGCGGGAGAAAAAAAAGAAGCTTTTAAGAGAAGCAAAATGAGAGGGATAAGAAATAAAAGGACAAATCATAGCATGTTTCTAAATACCTGCAAAGCCTAAGGTCCCCAACAGCAATCAATTGACCAAGGAAACCAGCAAGAACCGTAAATATATATATATATATATATATATATATACTCACACACATTAATGTATGTATGTGTGTGTGTAAGTATGTCTATGTGTGTGTGTCTGTGTATATATATACATATACAATATATATATATATATATATATATATGTATGTATGTATGTACATTTATTCACCGTTTGGGAATATCATGCTGACTTCTGGTGTACATATATCTCTCATCAAAAGAGTTAAAACTGAAAGGAGATCAGTTGTCTGAGATAAGCTAACTTATGAGCAGATTTACCAACCAAGTATGCAAAAAGATCCACAATAATCAAGCAAAAGCAGATTTCTATATTTTCTTCTTCCAATGAATATTGCACATTGTTAATTGTGTCCATACAACAAAAGATAGACCAGTACATGATGATCTGTGGAAGTTATATAAACACAACTAAGAAAAGCTAATTCCACATGATTCTTATGTAGAATTTTGCACAGCTTAGGACCATCCACATTATTAATATCTAGATAATCATGTCCTTTCACAAAAATCTTAACCCACAATCTTTCTGACATTCCTTATACTATTTGTATGGCACACATAACAGAAATCGATCCACTATTACTTGGCAATGCATTTATTCGTTTATTCCATATATATAAAAATGGAAAAAACTTTTTCAGCACATCCTAGAACACCGTTAAAATGAAAAGGACAAGCACCTACAGAAAGGAAGATTCATTATGTGAAAAAACAACACTGGCATTAAAAATATTTATAAAAGAAAAAAAGAATGGGGAGCGATCCTAAGAGAAAGTCATATTCCCACGGAATACCGTATTGGGAATAAAGCAGCCACTACAAAATTCTATTAGAACAAGCATCAGAATCTCGCGGTCCCAGCTATATAAAATCCAGAGACTGAAAGATCAAATAAGAAAGGCCAACTCTCTAAAACAAGTGCCACGAGATGAAACAAGCATATTTTATGAAACAAAAGAGCATCTTTGGCTCATCAACGCTTAAGTCTTGTCATTTAAGTTATTCCTGCCAAAGCATTATCCCTCATCAACACTAGCTTCAGGTGGAAAGATTATTGCTCACGGAGTATACCCAGATAGGATAGGTTTGGTAGCTGAGTATTCGCAGGAAAGTACAGTGAAAATAACAAATTTTCGAAATCTCACATTTGGTGAAACTTCCGTTAAGTGAATTCACTTTCCCTAACTTTTTTCCTCAGCAACCAAACAGAACGTAAAACCCGATCAAAATTCTCCCTCTGTAAAATTCACCCCGCACACTACATTTCGAGCCGAAGGGAAAAACCAAAACCCAAAGAAAAACCCGAAGGAGCTAACCTTCATGTTGGACAAAAGCACGGGGGACTCCAGAAACGACGTCGGACTCAGCCCTGGCGGTATTGTAATACAGGGCGACCTCGAGATCGGAAGCTTCGCCGGCGACATCAGTTTGTACCTTGCGCCTCCAGTGCCAGACACAGTTGCTCCGGCGTCCGAATTCTGCCGTGACCCGAGTTGATTCGGATCATCGGAAGCCCCATCGTCGGAATTCCGGAACCGGAGCTCCGAACCGGAGTGGTTAGCAGCCTCCATTGTAAGTCGAGACTGAAGAGTGTGGAGGACTCGTCAGAGCAGAAGCAGGGTCTTGTTTGGGGAAGGAGGAGAGAAGGGTATAAAGGTCATTTCACAGTGCCTCTGAGTCTCTTAGGGAGGTTCGTTCATTCGTGTTTTCAAGCTTGCGTGTCAGAGAGACGATGAGAGAGAGATGAGATCCAAAGTCACAAGTCAACTGCATCTCTCTCTCTCTCTCTCTCTTTATGTCATTATAAAAGCTTTTGATTCGAATTGCTTATTCTCTGTTTATTGGTACAGTAACCTCTCAAATTAGCAAATTATATATATATATATATAATTATATAAAAAAATTATATTTGCACAATTTTTTTCTTCAGACATCTTACAACATTCAGGTAATCGTATTTAGATATGGTCATAATGATTAGACATCGTCTAGTGATTAACGAGAAATATCAAACTTCATGTCCAAAAAAAAAAATTATCAAGCTTAAAATTGAGCATTTTTGTTAATAAATTTATTTTCAAATTTTTTTATATTACTAACTAGTATAATTAAATCCTCAAAATATATTTAATGATGAGAAAATTTAACCTAATAATTCTCCATAATATTATTAGAAAGAATTAAAAAAAAGTATAGTTTTGGTTCTTACATTTCACTTAATTTTTAATTCATTTCCTACAGTTTAAAAAACTTTGTCTGAACCAAAAAAACTTTTAATTAAGTCTTGAGAGTTTAAATAATTTTAAATTTAATCCATGTCATTAAATTTTACTAGTGTTTTGTCGTATAAATGTTTTTTTGATATTGTATTATCTGTTTTTTATTTCTATTATTAGCATAAATTATACCTATTTAAAATAATAAAATAACACAAATTATTTACATCAGAAATATTTTACAAAAAAATTAAAAATTTTGTAACAGTAAAGATTAAATTAAAACACTTGTAAATTATAAGAATTTAATTACAAATTTTTAAATTATAGGGATTAAATTGAAAATGGAGCAAACCTTATTAGGATGGAAGTACAATCTTCCCTAAAATAAATGTAATGGTATACAATAGTTGTGGGAAATGGAAATGATTCATACTTGCTCCATCCCCACAAGGCATCTTATATTGAATTTGAAACATAATTTTTTGTCACATACTCTTTTACTCTCAACTGTTTAATAACAATTCAGCAATAAATTTTGGACTAAAATAATATTTGTTTTCTCATATATTATCTGTTCATAATATTTAGCTAGGGAAGATTTGAGAGTGAGAAGTGGAGGCAATAAAGTACCAACTCTATGTTACTCTTTACTCTTTACCACACAAGATCAAAGATGAGTGATTGGAGCAAAACTGCCAATCCCTTTCTGCAGCTTGAAAGCCAAAGCCAAACCAAACTTGGTTTCATTTTAGGGTTAGATTCAGATCATTTGAACCCTAAGAGATGGCAGAGTCAGCCTCAAGCAATCTGACTTTGGTTCACAACTTGTCTATGTTATATTAACTTTGATCATCAATTCAAATCAATCAAGTTTTTGTCGGCTGCTCCTTGTGGGATAAGAATAGGAAGCAAGTGATGATTGAAACTTCTAGTGGATTCAAGTTTAACCCTAATAAAACATAAATACTATTATGTTAGACAAACAATTTTTTCAGGAGACTTAGTTTATTAAATATAGACAAACTGAACAGTACATATAAAATAAATATATGTATATGAATTGGGATTATGTGAAGATTTTAAAATATTCACTTGTAAATTTTGAAAAAGAGAAAAAATATGTGAAGCTCTCTATTTAATTATTGGATCTTACTTTTCTGTCAATGCAAGTTTGATATTAGTGGTTTTTTTTATTTCAAAATTTATCATGTAGATTTTTTTTTTGAAAGAAAAAAATTTGAGGTTGTAGTGAATTTTTAAGTCAAATTTACATTTAGTATGCTTATACATTTTTTTTCAATAACTTATCAAAACCTAATTTTGTCAACTATTTATAATATGTTTGGTTTTACATTGAAAATATTTAAAAGTTTGTTCATGCACTAAATTAAAGGTTTGTTTTATAAACATTTTTGTTTGGGTTAATGTTATTTTTTTAAAAAAAATTACTTTTGTCTTTTAAACTTCTATTTGCAAATAAGTGAAATAAACTTAATGAACATCATTAATGACAAAACTCACTTTTTAAATAGAAAATTTCAAATATAAGTTTCAGTCATGCAAACTCACTATTGAAGAAAAAAAAATTACTAATTTTATTGATCCAAAATAAAATCCTTAAAACTCCAATCCCACCACACAATTAAATTTAAGATGCAAAAATATATTTGTAATGAATTTTTAACTCCAAACATAAATGACATGTCTTAAATCTAACTACAAATATAAATTACTTCAGATGCAAACAAATTTAATAGTCCAAGAAAAGAAAAAAATTTGCCTTGATGACAATGCTTTACCTCACTGTTAAAAGATAATTTCAAATGTAACTAAGAAAAAATCTTTCTGTGATGGAGTCCTTGAAATTGAGAGATTATCTAATCCTGGTTTATTGACCGCAAATTTATTAAGTGCATCCATCTAAATAGGGCAAATTTATGATATTTTGACTCCTAGATTGGAAACCCTAAATTGGGTATCACTTGGGCTTTGTCAATCACAATAAATAATGAGAATGTCGTCAATTTTCACGGGAAATGCAGTAAAGATCTTGGGGAAGAATAAGTAAGTAAGTTGGTGTGTTGGCTTTCTCATTTTATGAACAGCATTTAGTAATGATGAATAGAATAGAAATTAGTTAGAAGGGGCTAAAAAGAAAAGTACAACATCATTTTTGGTCCACTGCTATAATCGATGGTCTGTAATTAAATATGATATAGAAATGTGAAAACTTTTAACGATGGAATCATTTCATTTTAGCACTTTGTTTTCTCCATTGGGTTCTTCCTTTCATCTCTGGACAACAAAAAAGAAAATATAAAAGAGAGAGAAGGCAACTCTTGTGCCTATAATTAGGTAAAGACAAAGGAAAAGGCTGGCAATGAAGTTAGAGGATGAAAAGTCTAGTTGGTTTCTGTTTACATTTTATTTTATTTTATTTTTTTATTGTGATATCTCTTTCAAGTTTCAATCATACAAATATCATATTCATTAGTGATATCAAAACCGGTTAGATTCACCAAATTAACCTATTATTTTGGTAAATTAAATTAAAATTTTTAGCTCAATTATTATAAGTGAATTATATTTATTCAATTCATTTAATCTGTAAATTAAATTGGACAATTCAATAAATTTGTAATTGACTCACTCAAAAACTTTCATGGTATTTGTTTTGTGAAAAGTTTAATATTATATTATTTTTAATAAATTTTATTCTTATTTTATTTTTAAATATTTAATATTTGAGCAATGGACAAAATAAATAAATTTTTGGTATTATAATTAAATTTTTGAATTGATGATTAAATTATTTTGTTTTGGATTATTTTTTGGACATATTTTTTTTTATTTTTAGATTAAAATGGCTAATCTATTTAACTTATTTGGTGGACTAAATTTAATATCTTAACCCAATAAATTAAGTGGATCAAAACGAATTAATTTATTTAATCTGCCAACTTTTATGAGCCTATGGGACTAAATTAATCTATTTTAACAACTCTAATATTAATGCGTGTCACATCCAGTACTATTACATGTTATGAATGCCTCTCAAAAGTCACTCATTTCTGAGTTTATATTTTTAATTTATTGGCTTAATTTTATTACACATTTAGATAAATTTTTTTAATTTACAATATGACAAGATTTTTTCTATAAGTGTTCTAAATCATTAAATTCATCAACTTAACTGTCATTAAGATAACTCAGTGTGAGATAACATTTCATATGATTATTAATTCACTCAATTTCCAAATTTCATAGAGAAAACCTGAATGAATTTTGGGGGGAAAAAGTTCGGGTAAATATAATGTAGGGCAAATGACAAAGCCAACGATCACTTGAGATGTATCTCAACAAAGTCATCTAAAAAATAACTAAGTTTGACAGACTTGATTATTTAAAACATTTATAGAACAAAAAAAAAATCATTTTACCATATTTCAAACTTTGAAAATTCCATTTAAAAATTTTAAATAAAGTTATGTGACTAAAATACCAATTTAATCATTCAAAGATATCATCACTTATAATAAGCTAGTTACTAAAAATCTGTTGTGGATTAGGAATCTTTAAGCTTTTAAAAAAGTTTATATTTTAAATTTTAAAGAGAAAAAATACAACCCGTAAAAGTAAAAGTGATCATGGACCAAGTAACCCATCCAGTGCGATACAATGCCCGAATTATACTTAAATCAAGCTCAAGCTTTAATACCAAAACTAATCAATCAATCTAGTTTCTTTATTTTAATACAAAAATTGTGTAATCTTTTAAGAGTAAGCTTTGAGGTTTAAAGGTATATCATTTTATTATAAAGCACAGTTTAACCAAAAAAATGAATGTGTCTTCAAAATTTTCAAATTATTTCAATGAAAGTAATATTTTTATTGGGCCTCGGGCTTAAAATTGTCTACTCCATGTTAAATTAGCCCAAAATCATGTTTATCGTTCCTCAAAGCCCGCCCCGACTATAAGCAAGGCCGGTACTAATTAAACTTGGCCTTTTCCCCCTCTTCATCTATCTCATAATATTCGGTCTAAATATTTTAACGCCTTTAAAACATTAATATCATATATATATATATATATATATATATGTATGAAAAAATAATTTTAATGAAATTTATTTTAGATTAATAAAAGCCTCTATATATATTATGCCTATTCTCCTAATGAAATCCCAATTCTCATAAGCAAAAAAGTAGAAGGCTAGCTTCGAGGAAAGTATTGACAATGCGCAAAATATCAAACATCTCACAAACAGAAAACGAGGTCTCGTACATGTTACAGTATCGAACCATTTACAGAAGTCAAAACGAAGGAGGAATAATCTATTATAGTAATAACAAATCTTTTAAAGGCGAAAAAATTACTTCATAGGTACCACAGTATCATTTTTTTCCAGTACTCTTTGTTACTTCCCAATCTCTGTTAGACGAAGTCTAACGTTATTCGAAAGAGGAAGATAGAAAAACCAAAGAGCCAATGATCATTTACAGCGCTACCTTACTCCGGTAAGAGAGCAAGAGACTTCAGTTGCCAGAGAATAATGAATGCAGAAACTCCAGGAATGGTGGTCATAGCTTGATCATAACACTAGCATGGAGTCTAACTATGATCAAAACGTTAAAATTGCGAGATTCTTGGATAAATCAATTCCACAAAGACAGGTAAATTCAACCAATTATGGTCCTACTTAAGCATCTCAAAACTAAGTCCTAAGGGACATAAACAGAATAAGTACCAAATATTAATTTTCATTAGTATATTCTCCCCATAATACCTACCAGATGGGGAAATAACTTCTTTTTTTTAAATGGACCAAAACTTTGCTGAAACAAATGTTTTGGAAACGACACAAAGAGATCATTAAGACATATGTATCGAAATTTGGTGGAGCTAATATTATGACCATAGTAATCAGAATCTTACGATTCATGATTCGAATCTTACGATTCGAAACGAGTTATAAAGCCAACGATATGGATCGCTGACAAAATCGAAAGTAATTATAAACCGTACGATTCACAAATTGAATCTTACGATTCGCAATGAGTCACAAAGTTAACAATATGAATAAATTGCTTAATCAAATATGAATAATACAATTCAAGCCAATATGGTATAATAACATGACTTTACAATTCAAAAATGTAAAAAATCAATGAATTGGTATGATAGTATTGTATTGATGTAAGAATAATCTATGCTTTTTATAAAAAAAGTAAAGAAGATATTATTTGAATTTATTTCAAAAATTAATTACTAACAAATCATATGGTTAATAAGGTTCTTGGAAATTTATTTTGAATATTTTATGCATATTACATGTCATATTTTATATTTCAAGTTATTTTTTACTTATTACTGAATCTTACGATTCGATACGTTATACAGTTCATGATTCAAAAATATGTTTTCCGATTCGCGATTCGTATCATGATTTAATTACTATGATTATGACATGAACAGGTGTAGGTCTGGAATATATACTGCTAATGAAAGCTATAGAATTGTATCTCAGCAGAACATGCAAATTCTTGATGGGAATGCTTAAGAACAAATTTGGAAACTCCAAATTCTTTTCAATTTCTTTACTTCCCTGTTGAAATTATGTCATGACTCCCAACCCCTAGGAGAGAAATCGAGGCACAAGGGATTCAAAATCTTAGGAAAGTTGTGCATTTAAATACAATTACGGGTAAACTTTGTATCACCAGTTTCTCTTATGTGACTATGCTAGATCAATTCTAAGTATGCCATTTGCAGTGCACAGGCTATTACGCCAGAGTCAGTCCTGCCTGCCTGGATTAAATCAATGTTGCAAAGTCTGGAAGCTAGTAACCAAGAGGCCTTATCTGACTTGCAAGAAGTGATTATTATATGTTGGGGCATCTTTAGCCACATGAATAAGATTATCTTTAAAGATCAATCTCTGTCGATCATTGCTGTATTAAAGCATTATAAAGTTTTATTGAGTAGTGTCGCAACAGCCAACTCCACAGAGGAAAACATGTAGGAGCTGATAATGGGATATTAGAAAAATTATTTCGACCATGAGCAACTCAATTCCTAGCTATTGTCATCCTAATTGCTCCACGGGATACAACTATGACCAAAGTCATACTTGAATGGGACTTCGGCTGTTACAGACCCAAAGATGGATAATATGACCCAACTACATACAACTGGCATTATGACATTACATCAGTCATCATCTACGTCTATAGAAGCAAGGTTCCCAATTTGAGTTAGTTATCCTAATCGCTCAAAAGCAACGGGGGTATCTACATTCCATGTCAGCAACTTCAATTGTTTTATGGACTGTGAGAACATACTCCTAAATATAGATGGTTATCAGAGAACTAACCATAATCCATATCAGTCACCCTTAACCATCAGAGCTAAGAATCTTAATACAATGATGCAGAAAACAAATGCTTTCAATGTCAAATTCAAAGACAGCAAAATAAAGCAAACAATAAATACAACTGCATATATTGTTTTCCATACAAAACAACCTCAAATGGACCAAAACAAATTTTTTTTTTCCTTTTCTAGGAAGGAGAAAACAGAGATTAGTCCAAAATTAGGAGCAATCCAAGAAAATATGACTGATGGAAAAAAAAAAAAAAAAAAAAAAAAAACCCCAAAGGCGGGAGAAGAATGACAAGTTAAAAAAGAAAACAACAAGCAACAAAACTCTCCATTTTGCCATCCCCAGGTAGACGTGGAGCATAGGGATGCTTGAGAAGTGAACAATCAAACTGATATCACTCACAACATCATTCAATTCTCCTAGGTCTTATGTTCCAGAAAACAAATAACCAGATGTCTTTGGATTTAAATTTGACATCAAAAGGAGAAAAATATCATAAGGGTAAATTTCTGTATACAGGGAGAGGCAACCAAAAAAAATGGAAAATAAAGGGAAGCTTTACAGGGTGGCAGAGACCTTCCATCCTTAATAAAGATTGTAACAAGGTTAACCCTGTGCTAGCCTTTAAACATAATGACCTTCTTTTACATTTCTGGGCTAGGTGATGAAACATAAAATGTTCATATGAATTAACAGTAGACTCAATTTTATAAGAAGTATTTCTCAAGCAAATCTAACTAATAGAAATATGAACTGATTCTATATCAGAGGGCTTTAACTTCTCAAATCCTAGCACCAAGTTCCATTCAAACAAAATAGGAAAGCGAGAGCAGAGAAGTTTGGAAGACCACAACTTATAAAGTAATCTCTAGATACAAACTGATTCAAGTAATCAAAATTGTGAAATTAAACATACCCTCACAATTCTTAATTACTGAATCTAGTTCCTGTCTTACGATCATGGTGATCAACAAGGAAAACTATACTGTTGACAACCAGAGATCAGCAGTGCAAAGTCAGGGAGATACTGTAACACCACACCAAGAGTTGTGATGAGAAGCAAATCTTTCAACTATTGAGGATAATGAGATAGGTAATATTGTTGAAGACCACAACCACTATAAACAGTGGTTCTGTCATAATAACTAGACTGCAAATTTGGCTCTGAGGAGTATAGATGCGAACCACCTGGACTGGGGTTGCCACTGGAACCCATTGGGACACCAGTAAAACAATAAGGCCCAGCTGAAGGACCTGTATAAGGTGAGATGGCGGGGGTTGGACCCACCATGCCATATGGCATGGCTTGCGAGCTCATGTATGGATTCAATTGTTCTGGCAACAAACCTGTAGGCTGGACAAGAGGCTGTTGATACTGGTTTAATGCTGAATTGGCAACACTGACAATCTTCTGGACTGCTGTAGGACCAACTTGGGCAGATATTCGAGGATGCTTGTTTCCACTTTGTTGCTGCCACTTTTGCTTCTGCCTCTGCCTCTTTTTCTTTTGCTGCTGCTGTTGCTGTTGAGGCTGAAGCTTCGCAGAAGAAGCCAGTGCAGAATGTTTCCTGTCTGCCATCTGCTTCTTCAGTTGCCCTATACGTTGTTCAAGGCTTGCTGGTGGATATTCAGATTCAAGCTTATAACTCTCAATAACCTTTATGACCAATTTCAGCGCATGGATTTCTCTAGCTGTGACCTCATTCTGCAAAAATAGCTCAATAAATATGGGAATGGCACCACAGAGTGGGACATCAATCAGGGGACACACTTACTGGTGACTTCCCCTCCTGGAAAAGTCTTTTAGCAAGTTTCTTAGCCTCATCCACACAAGCTTTCAAGATGGGAACTGGTGGCATCTTATTGGCAAGATTAAACTCAAAAATATACTTGACAGCCAAGACATGTTTTCCCTTACCTACAAGTTTCTGAACAAGATCTGCAGTATACGAACAATAATTGCCTTGCCAATAAAACTACTGGAAAAATGATACTAGTAATTATATCATCTTGAAAGTTGCCAGCCATTCATGATGAATTGAATATGTTTATGTGTGTGTATGCGCACCCATTGTACCAAACCTTTTCATAGAAAAAAGTGCATTTTACCAAACCTAATGCTTGTAAATGGGAAAAATTTAGAGATAAAATAAACAATCAGTCATAACCAAACCTTTCAAGCGCATACATACATCATAGCATCTTTAGATGATAAGATGCTAACCAATGTTTTCACAGCCCCCCTTTTTCCATTATTTGTTTTCCTTCATTTAACCTACCCATTACATAAATAAATCCCTTATACGAACCAAGTCCAATGCAATATGCAGACATCATCGATCAGGCAAATAAATAATGTCAGCATATAGATCGATAAACGAATGCTACTGCATATTAATATCTAAACAATCTAAAATAGTTTTAGCTTATTATATATATTTCTTCGAGAATCCAACTTCAAATTATCTTACCCGGAATTTTATCCGCCAAACCAATAATTCGGCACAGCTCGGGAACCTCGTCGTTGTTAGCAGCCATAGCAGAAAAATCAATAAGCTCATCTATGCTGACTTCAGAAATTAACTCATAGGCCGCCACAAAAAGCAAAAGGCCCAATGCCTCTAATGTCTTTCCACCATTCGTCATCAATCTTCCTTTCCACTCTGCCGCCAACTTCTTGGCTTGTTCTCTCACTTTGAATCCTATATTTGGAGATATAACCCTTAACTGTTCCAATAAGAGCACGCAACTCCTCCTAATCTTTCGTAGTTCCACGTCCTTCGAGCCATTTACCCCGAAAAATCCATCAAGCGAATCAAGAACCAATGTCGCTGGGTCTGGAGCACAACGTAGCGCACCCGGAAGCTCGGCCTGAAGGGCAATCTTATCTTTCGAGTGCTCAATAACGTACTTCCTCAATCCCTTGCCATCCATCTTCTGGCACAGAACACTCAACTCGTATCTAGGTATCACCGAACTCGACACCATATAGTTTTTGGGAACAACATTTGTTCCATATTCGTTCGGTGGGTTTGACGATGAAGAAGGGTCGCTAGGTAGCTTTAGATTTTGATTGGCTGGGTTTGATGATGACGATGATGGATCTTTAGGGTTCTGGGTCACATCATTCGGATTATGGGCTTGTGTGGTACCGAGTGAAGGAGTTGAATGAAGGGCTTGCTGCAAATTAGAGTGGCTATGTTGGGATTCGAGGGACTCGAGGAGGTGAAAACGTTGAGTAAGCGAATTCTGGATGGAAGTAAAATGGGAATCAAGTTCAGACCAGGAGATAGAGAAGGAGGAGAGGAGAGAAGAGTGAGCATGGAGATCATCGTAGGCCTTCTTGAGGCTGTCTTTCTTTGCGTCGATGAGTTTAAGTGCAGCGGGGATCGTCTTCAATGAGGCCATAGTTTTCCGGTTAAGAGTTCGCAAGATTGAAACCTGAAATTGGTTTCAGAAATTGCGGAATGCAATGTTAACTGAAGGCATACTGATAACCCTAAGCTGCCAGAAGAGGGAGAACCCGATAGTAATTAGGATTGGTTGATGACGACCATGAAGAAAGAGGAGGAGAACGGACGCCAAGGGCGTCGGCGAAGCAAGTGTTGCCTATTTTGTCCGTGGGAACACATTCAAAACGCATTGTTATACGACGTCGTTTAGAAGACGGTTTGAAACGCTCCAGCCTCTTGGCGCTACTAATGTAATTAAACGAGCACTATTAAAAAGTTAAAAACATCCTCTCTTTTCTTCTCCCGTTGGTTTGGGTTTTGTCTTAACTTCATTTTACATATTTTCAAAGATGCTTAAAGGATGGAATGTAGTGGTTATTAATGGAATAATATAGAATAGAGTGGAATGAAATAGAATGAAGTGAAATGGTTTGAGTAAATATGTTATTTAAAAGTTTTAATAAAAAAATGGAAGACACCTAATAATTTTGTTCGAAAGTTACAATAAAAGAAATAGAATAGAATGAGTCATTAATTATTTTTTTTAATATTACTTCTTGTAATATTAATTCATGACTAATAATTTGTTATTGTTTAATATATAATATTACGTAATTCTCCAATTTATATTTCTGTATTTTATTTATTAAGTATTATGTCTATATTTTTTATCTAATACATTTATTACAAAATATCTGTGTTTCAAAAAATTTTAGAAGACAAACTTAAAAATCCAAAAACAAAAATTGTTGACAAAAATTTTTTAAAAAAAATATGAAACTAATCTACATTATATATTCTTTCATTCTCACATTTTTATTTTGAAATTTTAAGTGAGAAAAAAAAAAAGAGAAAGGTCATGACTATAATGATAAAAATTAAATAATATTGTAACAATTGAAATTGTGTATATTAGTAATAAGACAAGAGTACATTAGTAATTGGTCATTTCATTTGTTAACATTTGAAATTGTGTATATTAGTAATAAGATAAGAGTACATTAGTAATTGGTCATTTCATTTGTTAACACTCCCCTCTTTAACCATCCATTCAAACATAGCCTAAAGTGTTTCTAATTTGTTTGACACATGCAAATTATAGTGAAATTAATTCGCTTGTTTTTTTTTTTTTTTGCCATTTAAATTAATTGACTTGTTAAATTTGTGGTCATTAAATAATACGAACGTAGATATGATATTATAATATAAATTATTTACTCAATATTTCTGTTAACAAAAAGGAAGGTTAAAGTTTTTTTTGTTTTTCATCCGTGACATTAACCTTTTATAAAAGATGCATGCTAGCATGTTAAATAGTCAAACAAGAAATGGAATAATGAATAAAATATTTTTCTCATGAAAAATGTATGAGAAAATACTTTTTGGGTTCTCAACAAATTAAAAGTTTTAAAAATAACCATTCACTTTTAAACTTAATTTCATTTTTGTCCTCATGAATTAAAAGTTTCAAAATAACCTTCCACTTTTAAATATTTGCCCCAAAGTAATCCCTTCTAAAGTCAAAATTGGAGGACCATTTTAAATCATTTAATTCATAGAGGACCAAAATGGTATTGTTACTTTTTGTTGTAGGTGTACAAAATGTTTTCTTAGTATACAAACATATATGTACAAGTATAGATGAACAAGTAAAATTAGTAAATTAGCATAAGTATAAACTAACATCCTAAGTTGTCCTAGCCACTAATATCTGATATCTCAAGCAATTTATAAGAATTTAACAATGATTCAAGGACATGAAATACTCAAACATAAACCAAGACAAATGCATGACACATACTTGCATGCACAATGTAAATCAAAATGCACAATTAGCAAATTCCTTAATGTTTGATAGTCCTCCTATGGTAGTACCAATTTCACCTTGCTTAATTCAATTAAGTAAAAAATACATAGGATTATAGTCTATGTTCATTTGCATATGGTGACATCATTTCTTGATACCTAGTCACCTAATAGTTCAATTAAGAAGTAATGATTCTTAAACAAAATCCAACATAAAAGAGTCATCGTAATGTAGTCTTAAGATAAACATACACTTAAGATCATAGTAACAACTTACAGACATTAAGATCAATACATAAACTCATAACACCAAGAGAAACTAAGAGATGAAACTTTATATAAATCATGGCACTTAGAACCTCGAGCAGTCAAAGTGGTAGAACTTTCACAATACAAATGTGATTGATAAACAATTTGAAGTACCACAGTTGTTAGTGTTATAACTTCGTGACGAGTTTAGATCTCATGATATTTTTGTTATGTTGGAAAGAGATAAACACAAAATGAATGAGTCATTTGAAGATATAAGACCACTTGAGTGGTGCGCCTTGTGAACACCTCATCCCAAAAGTAAAATTAATTAAAAATAAAAATTAATGATTAATTCATTAATTAAATAAATGTGGAAGGGGCAAAAATCATAAAATAAAAAATGAAGAAAAAAACAAAATAAAAAATTCAAGAAATGAAAATTAACAATGATTAAAAAAAGAAGAGAAAAATTCGAAAATATCAAAAAATTTTAATAAATAAAAGAAAGCAATAATATAAAACATGAAATCTAAAAAAAAAAAAAGTTTGACACAAAGAGAGCTAAATTGACGAGAAGTTATGAAGAATTACCTAGAGTTCTCTAGGCCTCTTTCCTCCTTCCTTAGCTCCTTCACTCTAATATTTTTTAACCTCTCAAAACCTCTATTTCTAACCTTGTCTTTCTCTTCCCCCTTCCTCTCCTCTATTTATAGGGAAAACTCAATCTCCCTTCCTATTCTTTTTTCTATCATCCACCACCTTTTACTCACTATTGTCTCTTCTTTTCTTACCTTTTAACCACTTTCCCTTTTGTTTTGTTTCATATGTTCCCTTATTCCTTTTTTAATTCTTTTAATTTCATCATTGCATCCTCTTTCCACTCAATTAATTTGTCATATGTCCCCTATTATTATTTTTCTAACTTAGTTAAAGTGATTGATTCTCTCCACACATCCCTTTTCTCACCATTTAACCACTTTCCCTCTTGTTTTATTCCATACATTCCCTTATTCCTTTTTTTATTCTTTGAATTTCATCATTCCATCTTCTTTCCACCCAACTAATTTCTCATGTCTCCCATTATTATTTTTCCAACTTAGTCTGACAGTTTGAGAGTTGAACTTATTTAACTAGTCAATTGAAGTAATATGACTTTTCTTTTATTTAAATTGCCCTTGTGACTTTGTTGTTGTCAATTTATTTTTTTCTATTACCCTTTGTGTGTCAGTTCATGTATTTCTCTATTTGGATATATAACATGTTTTCATGTTTTTGTCTGTTGTTGATCATTTATGTTATACGTCATCATTTGTTTGTTTTATCACTTTATTGTATGTGTTAGGATAGATAACATGTGAAATAAAACTTCAAGATAAAGTACTCTTATCTGTAATATATGCTTTTGACTTCTTTTGCAGTTTATTTACATAGCAGATGAGGTTGGGTATACTTTAGGTTAACAGGTTTATATGCTTCCATCACACACTAAGTAATTACACATCCTACCTCACGCATTTTTTTGGGCTCTATACCCGAGTCCTCATTTACCTTAGGTTACTAGATGTTTATATTGGTTTTCCTATAAAGCTTTACGTTTCTAGAGATTACCATGAAGACCTCACTCAAATTGTACCTCAATATGTGGATTTGACTTGAGTAAGATTACGTCCTCTTTTAAGTCCAATTCATGTCGCGAGATTCACACTATTTTGGTGTGGGCAATCTAAGGGCCAACATTCTTTTAAGATATTAGACCCACCATTGGCATCATGCACATTATTTAACTGAGCTTAGTAACCAACCTTGCTAGAGTCTACTATCTTTAGAGTGATGTCCCCTTTTATATAAGGTTAACCCCATATAAGACACTAATGGAGCATATTTCATCCTTTTCAACACGCCATTGCATCATTCATAATCATTCTTTGTTTTCTTTTCAAAAAAAAAAAATCTCTTAAAATCCTAAATCTTTTGGTTGACTTTGCCATTAAATAAAAATATTATCACTACATCACCATTTGGTACATTGTTGGGCTAAACAAGCTTCATACAAATTGATTTAGCATAATATGTGTCAATGGAGTATAAGTTAGCAAATGATAATTTTTGAAGCATATACTAGTGGATTATTTAGTTGACAAGTCCATTTGCATTAAGCTATACTCGTGTGAGGCCTACCTCCTCCTCAAGTTGATAGCTAAGCCTTTTATTCCCAATGAATCAATAAGGTTCTTGGTGAATAAAATGGAACAAAGTGCCAAATAATTCACTAATTGAATCCCAAAAAGGATTGCGTACTTACTTCCTTTTATATTTCTAATCAATGTATATTTTCAGCACAAATTGTCATCATAGTTGGTCGGCATAAAGATCTAATAGAACCATTGGGAACCACACAATCTCAAGACCCAAGCCTAACCCAATTAGTTTTGACTGAAAGAAAGGTCAAAGTAAAAGTAGAGGCCAAATCTGTTGAAAGTTTAATCACTATCAGCAAGAAACTTGAAGGAAATCAACTTTGTGAATTTCGAAAAGACTATTGGTATATCCTTGATTTGTTATCAATCCCTATTTAGCCTGATGCTTTTGTAGTACTAGCTCAGTATTAGGATGACCTTTTGAGGTGTTTCACATTTCCTACATTCTAGATTGTGCCTACATTGGAGGAATATAGAGGATTGATGAACATGCCCATCAACAAAAACACCCTTGTCTATTCCTATCCTGGACACCTCTCCTCAAAGTGCATGGTCGCCCAAATTCTTAGTAGGGAATTAGCCCAGATCCAATTATGCTGTTCGAGGGCAACTGAAGGTCTATCTAGAAAACATATAAAGAAAAGGCTAAAGGCTCTAGCTAAGCAAGGAGATTGGGTTGTTTTCAAAAGAGTTCTCATTCTGGCAACATATAGGTTGGTATTATTCCTTTCGGCAGTAGGATTGATTGACCTCACAGTTGTAAGCATTTTCTAGATGGTGGAGAATCATCATGTGAACCCGGTGTCAGCAATTTTAACAGAGACATTCTTAGCGTTAATCTTCTACCATCTAGAAAAGAAGGGGAAGCTAAAATGTTGCTTGCCACTCTTAAACATATGGTTTATTAACCACATTTATGGAAGAAAATATCAAGTTGGCATGAGATTTAACACTATACATCACCCAATTAGAGACTATAATGTATGTGAAGGGTTGATCCCATTACGAACAAATATAAATCATGACAAGTGGATTCAGGAAATAGGTGCATTGAAAGGTACCACAATTTGGTCTAAACTCGCATGGTGCGAAGGTGAGGAGATCATTTATTGTTATGGAGATTTCCCACATATGCCTCTTATGGGGGCTTGAGAATGCATCAATTATAACCTTGCTATCTTACATTGTCAATTTGCATACATTTAAGATGTTCCCCCTAAAATGGCTATGAAGAGAATCAATTTCTACTATAATGAACCATAAATAGATGGAATAATTCATTAAATGAGGGGCGCCTGGAGTCAAGTGATAGGCAAAGGGGAAATTGAATGTGAAAAATGCACGGTGAAGATCACAGAATACGATGTATGGCTTAAAAAGGACTAGTAGAGTTAACCACCTTTCAAACCTCACAATCCTCTATTAAGTAACAACCTACAAGAGGTTGATGAGTGTTTAGCCAAGCATTTAGAAGACAAGAAAGTTGAACTGGAAATCTTGAGGATTTAACTAACACTTAGAGAACTTAGCTAAAGCACAAAAAGAAGAAAGGATAAAAAGACAAAGAGAACTAGAGATGAATTCTAAATTGAAAAGATTGAAAAGGGAAAATATCAAATTGATGGGCGCTATAGAAGAATCCCAAGAGCAAGCTAAGGAAATGAGAAGAAAGCTCACAACCATCAAGCCCAATTATTGAGGGCTATTAAAGAAAAAGATGCCTTAGAAAAGCAACTAGAAGAACTCAAGTCACCTAATGATATATAGGAAGAGATTAACACACTGGCTAAACGCCTAGAGGATAAAGCAAAAAAGTTGGTTGTGATCAAGAATGACAATGCACTAACAATATAGAATCTGATTGCACAACTCAATCAGCAGGCTGAGCAAGTATGACTTTGGGAAGCTTGCTATGAGGAACAAGTGATAAAGAAAGAAATATGGTTAGAGCGATTCCCTTCTAGAATTTGCCTATACATTTAGACAAGCTAAAGGACAAACCATCCCTTTGAAGACCCCTGTGGCTATAACTGAGTTCTTCACCTTATGCCAGACCTCATGAAAGACCTAAAGAAGCTGATGAGACTTTTGGCTAAACCATAGGCAAGATCAATTGTGATGTATGGCTATATATTAGAGCCTCATGAAATGTTGTAGCCAAATATTTTAATGATATGCATTTTCTTCCTTTTAATCACCAAAGTGTGCCATTCATTATGGCCAGAAGCATTCATGCATAGTTCAAGCTATTTTGGTTGTGTTCTAAGTTGGACCTACACATGTGGGTGTTAAAAACCCCTTGTGTTAGCAATTAACCTTGATTTTCTAAGTGATCCAGTAAGTATCCTTATGAATTAAGGGCTTAAGGTTCCTAAATCCTTATATCAAATCAACATGACGGTAAATCGTGATTATATAAATACTTTATGACTAACTTGGCTTTATTGAGAATATTCATCTAGGGAAGAACAAACATTGCTCTAGTTAAAAAGAATCGATCTAACCAAACTCAATAGCCAACTCGAACTTACCTCACTCGCACACGTGTCAAAGCTATGGCAGCTCAAAACAACCAATTTGAATCTGAACAGAGGTTAGAAGTAGAAGTCGTGGCTTTAAAAGATTAAATAGGAACCATGCAGTCCCAGATGCATGAGATGATAAAGCTATTACTAAGCATGAGCACAAGTGCGGCTGCAAACAATGTTCCACCAAATGCTACCAACACCATGAACATAGATCATGGAGTTCATGCTATTAGAACTAAGATAATTGGGGTTATCTCTGGTACCCCATCAGCCATGGGAATTTCGGATCCAGTTCAAAGACCCTCAACAGTAAAACATCCTCAAAATCCCTTGGCCTCAGGATTGAAAGGGCATGGATATCATGACTGGAACCAAGAAGGTGTCTTTACCTATGACATACCTGAAGGAGAATAGCTAGCTACTGTATTCCTTAGTCCTTTATAGCCAGCAGCAAATGCACCTGCTAAGGCTGGGGAAGACAACAACAAGAAGGATTGGGAAGAAGACATGGCTGAAGTTAAGGATAGGTTATGAGCCTTACAAGCGCCAATTAATTAGAAATCCATCAAGCTAGATGAGTTTTGTCTAGCTCCAGAAGTGCTAGTTCCTAATAAGTTCAAGGTGCCAGATTCATCAAGTACGACAGTAGTAAGGATCTGCACTATCATTTGAAATCGTATTACACCAAAATGTCAGTATGGTATAAAGATGAGAGATTCCTCATGAATTTCTTCCACGAAAGCCTAACTGGCCCAATACTACATTAGTTCATAAAGCTAGATCATTCAAAGTTCAAAAGGTGGAAGGACCTTATAGATATATTCATGAGGCAATATAAGTTTAACATAAACACGACTCCTACGTGTGAACATTTGAAAAGGTTGAAAAAGAAGGGAACTAAGACCTTTAAGGAGTATGCTCAAAGATGGAAAGCAACAACAGCTAAGGTCCAACCACTTCTTCTAGATTTTGAATTGTGTTCCTATTTCATTCACACCAAATCCTTATCGCAAAATCATGCTTGTAACATATATGCATGATTTTTCTGACCTCATGCAAGTAGTTGAAAGGATAAACGTTGATGTGAGAAAGGGACTATTTGAGGGTACTTCCTCAAAGGCCAAAAAATGACAAATAATCGAAGACAAGATAGGGATGTTAACAATGTTCATAAAACGTACCAATAACCTTATGCCATGCATAACCAGTACCCATATGCTCCATTTAGTAATTTAAACTAGTATACATCCTATTAATTGGGAGTCCTAACCTCAAGTAATTTTGTAAGCTACCAAACTACATCGCAACAACATCTGAGGTCACAACAGATGATGACTTAAGGTAGAGGGCCCAGGCCTACGCAACAACCCATGGATGATAGGCCCCTTCCAAATTTCAATGTTAGTCGTTCAAAGCTCTTCAATGAGTTAATGTCAAAGAAGCTAATGGGACCCAAACTTGTAAGGCCGTTTCAATCCCCATTTCCTACTTGGTACGATCCCAATGCCAATTGTGAGTACCACATGAGGGCAGTTGAACATAACATTGACAAATATGATGCCTTTAGGAAGCATGTACTTGCCTTATTAGATAGTAATCGCATAAGCATCAAGACAAATAATGACGCAAACATTGTTACCAATCCATTGCCAAATCATGATAAAGGAAAACAAGTAGCCATGTTAGGAGACGATGAGGTCATCGCAAAGAGCTTAAAGGATATACCATGTAACATGAAATAATTGTACCGACATTTAAAAGATGCTAGTTATATCCATGGCAAGGTAGAAGAACAAAAAGCACTTGGGGAATCGACTGAAGATTATTATGAATTTCCTAGAGGAAGAGTAGGGCATGACATCAAAGGTAGTAAACGTTTTAGAGAACTGGCCCAAAGGATGATAATATTTGGGATTTTGAGTATCAAAGAGATCAAAGGGCAGCCTAAGGAAGACATATACGTCTTGAAAGGAAGTTGCACTAACCTTGCAACTAGAGAATTGACTGAACTAACAGGATCCAAAGTTTCTCTCCTGGTAGTTAACAAACTAGTCTATCAAATCAGATATGTCATACCGACTCAAAATGACCTTACCCCATCAGATGCACCAGAGAGTCCTTACTCGTCATAAATACACCAATACCAATACCTTCCAAAAGCTAGATAGCAATCATCCATGTGTTGTCCTCATTCCTGTACCAAAGCAATCATGCATTACCAGGGAATGATGGCTTAAGGATTGAATGTTCTCTGAATAATGCAACACCTGAGGAAAACCTTATCATGGAAGGGAATCATTTAAAAATCCTATGTGGGATTACCCGAAGTAATCAAGTTTACTCCAAAGAGTTAGAAGGGATTCCAAACCCAAATTTGGAAGTGAGAGAAAGCTCCAACCTAAGAGAAGCCCCTAGGAGAGAGCAACGAGAAGAAACAGATGAGTTCCTAAAAATAATGAAGTTAAGTGAGTATGATGTTATCGACTAACTGCAAAAAATGCCTGCTCGAATTTCCATTTTAACACTTATAATGAATTCATAAGTTCATCGGAAGGCATTGCAAAGTGTGTTGGATGAGACTTTTATACGTCCAAACATCACCCCAAAGAAGGTAGTAAGTATGGTAAATACGATGAAGAACTTTACCTCAATCGCCTTTTATAAAGACGAAATATACCCAGCTTAAACTGAAAAACCCAAAGTCATTCATATTACTTTGAAATGCTATGGATATGTGATAGCTAAAGTACTCATTGATAGAGGTTCAGCTCTAAAAGTCCTACCTTTATCTACCTTAGGACAATTGCCAGTAGAGATGTCATCTATCGAGCATAACGATCTAATAGTCAGAGCCTTTAATGGGACATGAAGGGAAGTGATAAGGAAGATCAACCTCCCTTTAGAAATCGGGCCCAATCTGTTCATAGTTGAATTCCAGGTTATATATATTGACATAGCATACACTATGCTCTTAGAGAGGCCTTGGATCCATGCAGCGGCTATAGTACCATCTACCCTGCACCAAAGGATCAAATACATCAACGAAGGGAGGCTTATCACCATCAGAGGCAAAGAACAATTATTGATTAGTAAGCCAGGCGCAATACCTTACATTGAGAATACAAAACAGGCAACAGAAAGTTCTTATTAGAGTTAAGAGGCCTTAGAAACTATGAAGGCTGCTAAAAAGGTTAACCAGGTGGTAACCATGATAACGAAGAATAGTGGATTTAAGAAAGGACAAGGGTTTGGGCCAAAACTGCAAGGCACGAAAGAACTAATTAAGCTCCCCGAGAACCCATGCCAACAAGCACAGTTAGGCAAAAGTAAGCATGGAAGGGGAGTAAAAATACCTCATATTCAAGAAATATTCTATGCTCCCACCGAGATTATCAACCGAAATGATTTAGTGGCAATGGCAAATGAAGGAGAAGGGGATGTGGATCCAACTGGACAAGTGAGGGAAAGAACTCTGCAATTAGGAATCTAAGATGATACCTGATGTCATGTCTTTATAGTAATATTTTGAAATGTCATTTTATACTTGTTAGTAATTGAACCTTATTTTATCCATTAGAATGTATAAATTAATTTCCTATTTTCTTTGATTTTTTATTTCCTTGTCAATTCCCTTTAAATCCTCTCCTTCTGTATTTATTTTTGCCTTATCTGCTTATTTTCTAGGGAATTAGAATCCTTGGAATCCTTGTCTAACACAGAGGTTTTTAAGCTTCGTTTGAATGAACTGTATGTTGCTATAGATATGGACAATTTTAAAGTTGGTAATGATGATGAACTATCTCAAACACTTGTGAAAATACTTGAATCTTTAAAGAATGGTATCACCCCTCATGAAGTAGTTGTCAAAGTGATTAATATGGGGACAAAGGAAGATAAAAAGAAGTTAAAAACAGTAGATAACCCAGAAAAGGGAGAGATGATTGGCTTGTTTATGGAATATATGGATGTATTTGCTTAGTTGTACCAAGACATGCCTGGGTTAGATCCAAAGATTGCAACCCACAAAATACCCTTGTACCCAGACATTATGCCCAAGAAGCTGAAACTAAGAAGAATGAGTCTTGAGATATCCCTCACGATCAAGGAAGAAGTGATGAAACAATGAGATACTGGATTTCTAGAGGTTGTTAAATACCCATAGTGGGTCACAAATATAATTCCAATGCTGAAGAAAGATAAGCATGTGATGATGTGTGTCGATTACTAAGACTTAAATCAAGCAAGCCCGAAGGACAACTTCTTCTTGCCTTACATCGATGTCTTGGTTGATGACACTACAAGAAGTTATAGATACTCTTTCATGGATGGGTATTCCGGTTATAACCAAACTCTAATGCACCTGGACAGTAAGGAAAAGACCACTTTTAGCACTCAATAGGGAACATTCTACTATAGATTAATGTCATTTAGGCTTAAGAATGCAAGGGTAACCTACTAATGAGCTATGGTGGCTTTGTTCCATGACATGATACATAAAGAGATTGAGGTATATGTGGATGACATAGTTGCTAAGTCAGTGAAAAGGGAAAGCCATGTAGCTGTGTTACATAAGCTCTTTGAAAGGTTACGAAAGCATAAACTTCGTTTAAATCCCAGTAAGTGTGTATTTGGAGCTTTATCTGGAAAACTTTTAGGATTCAATGATAGCAAAAAAGGGGATAGTGGTGGACCCTAACAAGATTAAGGCAATTCATGATATGCCACCACCCCAAATGGCAAAAGAAGTTTGAGGATTTTTGGGACATTTGAATTATATAGCTAGATTCATTACAAACTTGACTGCCATGTGCAAGCCACTTTTTAAACTATTATGCAAAAACTAACTTGGAAAATGGGATGAAAATTGTTAGCAAGTATTTGACAGAATAAAGGAATACCTGTTGAGCCCACCTATAAGAGGTCAGCCCTTTATTCTATACCTAATAATTCAACCAGAATCCATGGTGTTGTGCTAGGACAACATAACAAGTTAGGGAATAAGGAGCAAGCAATTTACTACCTAAGTAAGAAGTTTAATGAATGTGAGTCACGATATCCATTGCTTGAGAAAACCTATTGTAGTCTCGTGTGGACCACGAAAAGATTAAGGCAATACATGTTGTATCATATCACATGGTTAATTTCCAAGATGAATCCAATTAAACACATTTTTTAAAACCCTTATGTATCAGGTAAAGTCTTTAAGTGGCAAGTAATACTCTCTGAATATGATGTGAAATATATGACTCACAAGTCAGTCAAAGAAAGCATCATAGCTGAGTATTTGGTAGCCAATCCTTTAGATAATACCAACCCTTGGACTTCCAGTTCCCAGACGAGGATATTTTAACAATGGAGAAAGATGAATCAAAGGAAGTTCCATGGAAAATGTATTTTAATGGGGCAGCTAATGTGCATGGTAGTGGATTAGGGGTTGTCATATTATCCCCAGAAGGCAAGCAATATCCAGTGGTAGTCAAGCTCGATTTTGATTGGATGAATAATGTAGTAGAGTATGAGGCTTGTTAACAGCTTGCAAGCTGCCTTAGAACTAGGTATCAAAGATCTTGACATTTTTGGGGACTCGACCCTTATAATTTATCAAGTGAAATAAGAATGGTAGACTGATGGCTATATGTTATAGGCAATTATATCAAAAAAGAATGGCAAAAGCCTTTAACAAAAAGCTTCAGCCTAGGGAATTAAAATCAAGGGATTTGGATTTGAAGAAGATTCTTCTGAACTAAGAAGATAATAGAGGCAAATAGGCTCCTTCCTATGAGGGCCCATATGTTGTTAAGCAAGTTTTCTCTGAAGGTGCACTTATCCTTGTCGATATAAAAGGAAAAGAGCTTGGAAGGCCAATTAACTCGGATGTAATGAAGAGATATTTTGCTTGAAAAGGCAAAAGAGGAGATTTATAGTAAAAGCCCAAAAAAACGGTTTCAGCAAAAGTGAGGGCAACAAAAGGGTGAGTCAGAGTTCAAAGAAATGATTCAAGTGAAGATCAATTTCATCTCTAAGAACCATCAGAAGTATCATCATTACCAAATTCCAAAGGCACGTATCCATAGTAGTATACATACTAGTCAAACAAGGCTATAAAGAATCGAAGTCGAGGACATTCCTTTTTGCAATTGTACAGTCATTAAATTTGTTATTAATTTTTCCCTCTCTCTTACTTTAGTGCTTTGTGGTTCATAAACTTGCTTTTCCCTTCCTTTCTTTCCTTCACTCTTTATCCTTACAATGTTGTACTTCTAATTTTGATTACTCAATTTATTCCATGTGTGAAAATACTATTCATTGAATATGACATTCAAAATATTGCTTAAGTGACATGCATTTTGGGAAGGTCTACATTTCCTTTTGAGCACATTAATGCAATTATAAGAAATAGGTCTGAAAGGCAACATGGATCCATTGAAATTATTCCGCTTTCATTGCTAAGCAATTCAATTGGAAAGGAATAGGAAACTTTTTAAGTTCCCTAATTGACCATCAAATAGTAAACCAGGATAAGTTTAGGTGTTAAGGTATAAAGTGTAAGAGATTGGGTTATCCTTCTAGCATCATTATAGCAAACTAAAGGTCGTGGTATGAGGAATTTGGTTAGACAATTCTTTCATTGGGCAACGTGATGTTCTTCTAAATAGGAATTAAGTATGTTTTAGTATTCCTCATACTTTCTTATGAGAATTTTCAAAAGGCTATGATCTTTTTATTGTTTAACTCTAAATTAATATAGCTTCTCTAAGGGCAATGCCTTTGCCCCCCTCATCATTGATTTCGATACTTGGAAAGTGGGCACCCTAGTTAAAATAAAAAAAGATGTCAAGCAGATACATTATACATCTCAAATGTTTTTCACATTGTATCTTTGCATATAGCATGCATAAAAATACAATTTCAAAAATCAAGCATACACATTAGGTGTCACACCCTGTGTGTTCTGAGGGGTCATGTCCTGGCTTAGTAATTCACCTTGTACTTCTCGCTCCAACTTTCAAGGCACCCTTTTCAACTCTTTGCCCACACCTATTGGGACACTCCTTTACTTTCTGTCTGTACCTATTGGGGTACCTTTTTAATCTTTTCGCCTGCACCTATCGAGGCACCTTTCTAATTTCTAGCCTACATCTGTCGAGACACCTGTACTTCTTTCTCGCACCTGTCGAGGCACCTTTTTAATTTCTTGTTGCACCTATTGGGCCATTCCTTTACTTTCTACCCATACCCGTCGGGGCACACCTTTACCTTTTTGCCCACACCTGTCGAGGCACCCTTTTAATTCCTTGCCTACATCTGTCGAGGCACCCTTTACTCATTGCCCACATCTGTCGGGATACTCTTTAAATTCCTTGCCCGCACCTGTCGGGGCACCCTTTTAATCTTTTGTCTGCACTTGGCAAAGTGCCCTTTTGATCTTAAGTCCTGCATCTGTCAAAGCACCTTTAATTTCCTAATGAGTCATGTGCATGCCCCAGCGCTTTTACCCTTCATCCAATCTTGGAAGGTGATTATGCCATTTTGTTTTGCTTTGGGTGTGATCACGTCTTTACTCGCTCTTAGGTAAGATCTTCTCATCCTCTTGTCTTACCTAAGAGACAAGTAAAGAGGGGCAACTATGAACACCTCATAAAAAAAAAGTTAATTAAGAATAAAAATTATTGATTAATTGATTAATTCATTAATTAACAAATGTGGAAGGGGCAAATCATAAAATCAAAAATGAAAGATAAACAAAATATAAACTTCAAGAAATGAAAAATAACAATGATTAAAAAAAAGAGAAAATTTAGAAAATATCAAAAAATTTTAATAAATAAAAGAAAGCAACAATATACAACATGAAATCTAAAAAAAAGAAAAAAAATTAAGAAAAAATCAAAGAAAAGACATAAAAGTTTGAATAGGGATATTTTAATAAAAGGATTAAAAATGGGAGAAAAAAACTACGACAAAATGAACTTGTCTTCAAATAAAAAGATTAGTAAAAAATTAAGAGAGAGCATTTGAGAAGATGATGCGCAGAGAAAATCAATCAATTTAACTAAGTTGGAAAAATAATAATGGGAGACATATGAGAAATTGGTTGGGTGGAAAGAGGATGAAATGATGAAATTAAAAGAATAAAAAAAGGAATAAGAAAACATATGGAATAAAACAAGAGGGAAAGTGGTCAAAAGGTGAGAAAAGGATGTGTGGAGAGAAAATCACTTTAACTAAGTTGGAAAAATAATAATGAGGGACGTATAAGAAATTAGTTGGATGGAAAGAGGATAAAATGATGAAATTAAGAGAATGAAAAAAGGAATAAGGGAAGATATAGAATAAAATAAGAGGAAAAGTGGTCAAAAGAAGAGAAAAAGGGAAGACGATGGTGAGTGAAAGATGGTAGATGATAAGAAAAAGAATAGGAAGGGAGATTAAGTTTTCCCTATAAATAGAGGAAAGGAAGAGGTAAGAGAGGGACAAAATTTGAAAGAGAGGTTTTGAGAGGTTAAGAAATATTAGAGTGAAGGAGGCAAGAAGGAGGAAAAAGGCTAAGGGAGAAATCTAGGTAATTATTCATAACTTCTCTTCAATTTGGCTCTCTTTGTTTCAATTTTTTTTTTCTTTTGGTTGAAATTATCATGGGCTAGGTTTCAATTAGTCACCATAGAGGTGTTGATTTGGTAGTAGTTTTTTTTTTTTTATGGAATTTATAATGACATTTTGATATGTCATTTGTACAACTTTGGCCACACAACTCTGTGACCAGATAGTTTAAGTGTAGTCAACTTCATGAATTTTCTAGTATTGATCTATAATGTATCTTGATCTGATTTTTGAATATGTGAACCCTCTGTATGTCTAGTTTATAGGATAAATTTTTGTTAGGGTTTTAATTTTTGGATATAGCACTTTTCTATTGATTTTCATACCTAACTTAGCAACAAGAGAAAATAGAGTAGTGAAATTCACTCTTATTCCATTTTGAGTTGAATTTCATCTCCTAAGATGGTGTACACAGCAGTGCATTTTAGCTAATATGATGGTGTCATATGGGGTTTACTTTGGTGTGAAACATTGGACTTAATTATGTCTTTTATAGTGCCATTGTTATTGTGACATGATTAACCTTTGAGTTACTTAATATTGGTGATGTTAATGTATGATCTATTGGTTATCCAAATTATATTGGATTATAGTGAGCCTTAAACTTGTGAATTATGGCTAAGAGGCATTCAAATCAAGGTATAAGGAACACATAAGTAAGGATGACATATTGAAAGACTAGTAAGGTTAAGATTTCTTGGAGCTTAATTGTAATTAATGTATTCTTAGTCCTTTGTGATCACCATGTATTGAATATGTAATTGGACACCAACACACACCACACCCATGGATGATTGATTAAACACTCACGCACATTAAACAACAATGCTTAATATTTTTGAAAATGTGTCATGTGAGGTCCAATGCCTCTATAGGTACTCTCTTTTAGTTCTCTTGCCATGTGAGGTACAATGCCTCCATAGGCATACTTTACAGACATATATATTGTTCTTAACATCAACGTTGTCGTGTGAGACCAACGTCTCTATAAGAAACTAATGATTCACCAATGGGACCATGTGAGATCTAATGACTACATAGGTATATCCCGATATTGGTTGTACACGTTTAAAACAATTTTGGGTTCCAACAGCCATTCCTAATCATTTATGTTTTGAATAAGTTTTGGGTTCTAATAGCCCATTACGTGCATCTTTCAAATAATCAAAATTTTAAAATAATATTTTCCTCTTTTTAAAATAAAGCATAAATAAATCATGTTTTCAAAACTACAAAAAATGAATAGAGTAAAAAAGTGAGACTATACTAATTTTGTAAACTAAAACACATTGACAAAATCTCAATCGCTTTGTTTGCGAAAACTAGTTTAATTTCAATTATTTTAGTCTCTTCAAAGAAAAAACTCAGTATGCATCTTTCTGGTTGAACTACGTGGACTTTGATCTACATCATTAGGTACGTAGGCTCTAGACTCTCATCCTAAGTCAAGTCCGCTCATTGTAAATATCTATTTGTTTGTTTTCATTATTGTTATTTTTGTCTTCTTTGTTTAATGTGCACGATGTTAATAAGGGCAATTGGGATAAATTTAAGATCATTTCACATTAATTTTATTTGACTAGTTTATAGTAATTATCCTTATGGACTGGTGTCGTAGGATGCCTAACACTTTCCCCACATTCAAATAGACTCTCAAACTTATCTCTACTTTTGCAAACTACCTTGCCTTTTTCTTTTGTTTTAAAATGGTTTTCTAAAGTTTTCTTTTAAAAAAATTTTAGTGGTGACTCTAGTAAATCAATTTTTAAGATTTTGTTTTAGGAATCAATTGACCTCTCTCTTTTTTATTCTTTCCACTGAAAGGTCAATTATGACACACCTTACTTTATATTTATCTTTCTCTAGCATGACAAAAATATGATAGAGGAACAACGTGATAGGATTCAAATTCCATTGTGACTTAATATTTTGCAATTTTTGGACAGCTTTGACCCCTTCAAGTGCGTATGGAAACTTAGTCTCCTAATTAAACATTAAGGTCCAGGTTGAACTAGGTCTTTGTCTATAGACTCCATCCTTTAGGCCCTTCATACCAAGATTTGAACATCTTATTTTGGGCCTCCAAATAGTCTTACTCCACCTCATCAAGCTATTAGCCCCATTGTGGACTTATCAGGGTCCAATCTTATAGCTTACCAAAATTTTTGTATTCCCTAACCAAATTTAATATTGATGTATATTTTAATATTGAAAATTTTTTATTATTCTAATTAATGAGCAAATTGAAATAGTTAAATCTTTTCAAAGATAATTGAACATATAAAATTGTCTTCCAGATTTCATTATTTTCTAAATTAGCGTGTCCATGATATGTATGAAATCTAATATTTGATGCCTAATGAACAGTAAGATTATTTGAGTAACTTATGAGGCTAAATCTCTTCTCAAGCGATCATAAAGCTGTATCTTCTACAGTGTCTTGATATATTTAGGAGAATAAATTAATGATGTTCGGTTTTGACCCCAAGTCTTGAAGCCAAGTAGTCAAAATATAGACAGCGCAACTTTATAACTACATTGAATATGTTGGGTTCAAGTTGTTCACATATTAGTTATTATATTTTTTAAATTAAAACACAACATTTAGAGGGTTTTTTTTTTTTTTTTCGAAATATCCAATTATGTAGCACTATATAAATTATATAAAATATTCACTTATTATGATTTTATTGAAACATATTACGACAAACCCTTAAAAAAAATGTAATTTTTCACATTATTGATTGACCAAAGACCCTGCCCCCTTGGTCCTCTCAAATTACATTTTCCACCTAATTAAGTTAAAGAAGTTCTCATTGTGTCTTTTCACAACTATTTGTTCATGTTAGACCTTTTCATCATCTATGTATTCAAATTAAGATTATAGAAATTTTGGAATGGAAATTCCCAGTAGGAAATCCCTCAAATTTTCTCTAATAATAAATTTAAATGTTGAATTTTAACCCGTCGTACAAATATTTCTTGTAAAATTTATAACAATAGATTTAGATCGTTGGATCATTTAAATCTTGACGGTAAAAAATTTAAAGTATCCCCTACTACAAAGTACCTATGTGAAATTTTGGTGTGGATTGTTTTGATTATGAAACCCTTTTTACATTATTTTTACTATCCTATCACATTATCAACAAGCAACCGCTGATCGCTCAGCTCTAGCAATGTAGATGAAGAAAACAACACTATTATCCTTGAGGATTTAAATATTCAAAAGGGATCTTCTTAGCCATATCATGGCCTGAAATAAAGCCATTAAACCTACAGGTAAGAGCAATACTCAATCTAAATTCTAAAGTGGAAGATTCTAATTACTCTAAATGAAAAAGGTTTGCCATAATAGTTTTTTAAGCTTCAATTATCTAAGGGTTCTAATTAAGATAAATCAGCAATTTTGATCTTTACGTCTTTTCAGTTTAAAGTTTTAAACTTTTATTGGCTTGCCAAATAGAACTTCTTTTTTTACCAAAAATTTTAACTGGACAAAAGTACTTAACACGGCTGGTATCTAACAAAATGCGATTATATCAAGAGGAATATTGAATCCTTCAAACCCAATAGTTTAAACTGCTAGAGACTGTTATTCAAAAGAAGGAAGGCATGTGTAAGTGTAATTTTTTGGAAAATTATACTTTTAATTCTTATAATTTTATTCCATTTTTAATTTGGTTTTTATAATTTCAAAATTTGTAATTGAGTTCTTATGGTATACAAATGTTTTAATATAATTCTTACTACTAAAATTCTGCTAGTATATGTTATGTTAATTAATGTGGACATAACTAATTATATTTTACTTTATTAAGCTTGATATATATAATCTTTGCTAATAAAAGAGATAAAAATAGATAAGGAAATAAAATTAACTCATAAATATGAAAAAATATTGATAAAAGCATAATAAGAAGAGCTAAATTAAAATTTATTTAAACTCTTAAAGTTTAATTACAAATTTTTAAATTGTAAAAAACGCATTACAAATTAAGTGAAATTGTAAGGACTAAAAGCATAATTTTCTCTAATTTTTTCCTCATGCTTACAAACTAATTCCACAGTTTCTATAAATTAATATTGACTTGTATTATATTTTCTCATAATTATGTTATCGTAATTTTTAAGAAAATGCACCCCGCAAATGTGGAGAGACAGAGGAAACATATCATCCTAACTTTGAAGATGCTGTGAAAATGCAAATGATGATATATGAAAAGAGAATTATGCACACCACATAAATTATCTGTTCACCAATTTTATTTCAGGTCTTTTCTCTTAACTAAAAATGTAAACTTTATTTAAATTGTTATTTCTTTTCAACATTTGGTATCTTACTATCTTTTTCTCTGGATAAATCATCATTGAACCTAACAAAAGTTTTCAATTCACATGCAGGCCCTGTTATAGTCATCTAAAAATTCATATAGAAATAACAATAACATCTAACGTTCTATATTTAAATTTTAAAAACAAAATTAGTAATTTTTAAAAATTTATTCTGACAACACTGAAGCCAAATTAAAAGGTATTCCAACTTTGTTAATAAAAAAAAAACAGAAAAAAAAGGTAAGAATAGATCACGAAGAGCTCATAGATTCACGATGGATGGTTTGTTTCGTGTGAAAATAAATATGTTATGGCAAATTTTTCTTTTAATAACAACATTTTTGTTCTTATTTGTTGTTCATTTGAGAAGTATTTATGTGATTGACCTCCTCCCATCTATGGCTTCTCTTTTTTTTTTTTCTTCTATTTTTTATTTAAATATTTTTTCTTTTTGCTAGCCGTGCATGGTACTGTACATTTAAAAATTCTCTCTCCTGATGATAATAGTTAATATATAAGATTTAGTGACACATGTTAAGCTTTTTAAAAAGAAAAAAGAAAAAAAAATTCAAATTTACTTTTGACATTTAGGTTAAGACCAACAAGAATAATACGAATCAAATATTGAGCTTAAGTAGCGCTCAACTTAAACTTTTTAATTGGATTCGAATTTGTTTTAGATAAAGATGGATGCCAAATTTAAGCATAAATTTAAATATTTTTAAGTTTAAAAATTTGAAATTAAGCGCAATTGATCCAAATAAAAAAATTATATTTTCTATCGAGATCAAGTCTATACTATTTTTTATTTTCCTGTTTGACTATGAATAAAATAATCATTTATTTTTCTTTCAAAAATTTTATTTTAGCCTAAAATAAAATTTTTAAGTGTAGACTGGGGCTCAAACTTAGGCCCACTGACGACTTTTGGGATTCCTTTCCCTGGTAAGGGCAGCAAAGACAATAATAATTACATTAAAGTAAAATTGTAAAGAATTTTTATGAATTTTAATTTATGTACAAATAATTTTTTATTTTTAATTGATAATAAATTACTTTAAACTTTTAAATTTGTATAAATAATCTCACCGTTATTTTTTTTGGACGATAACTCCGTCGTTATCAAAATGGATTCTTTTAACTTTTTATACAATTTTTTTTTTTAATTTTAAGTTAAGTGTAGCTTACTTTTTTGAATTTTAGGTTATGCACAAATAATCCTAATCCATTTATTATATTTTTTTTTGTAAAATAATTGGTTAATTAACATCACAAGTTTACTTGCATATATTCTTAAGTTTAAGAAAGTCTATTGTCCAATTTTGAAAATACACAAGATCAAAAGTTTAAGAAAATTCTATATAATTTAATCTTAAATTAAGAACGAGTTGAAACAAAAATGAAAATTATTTTTTGCATTTTTTATACGAAAGTTTTGAAGAAAATGAAGGTTATTAAAGAATTTTCTTTGCAAACAAAATAATTGAGACACAAGAAAACTTTCATGTTAAGTAAGACTAAAAAATCATTAGATGTCTATATCTATATAAATTTGTTCTAAAAAAATAAATAACTTATTAATTTTAAAAAATAAATTTTTTTTAAATAATAAAATTCACAATTCATTTTACTAAAAATATTGCAGGTAAAAAAAATTAAAAGGTTTTGGGGAACCAAAATTTATACTAATATATATGTCTTTGGGACACTTTACTTATTGGTCCAAAGGAATGAACATAGACAAATTGAAGTTCGACCGTTGACAACTCGGCAGAGCAAACGTACGATGGGAACAAGTAATACTATTATCAATAAAATATTGTTACGAGTTTGAGTAGAAGTCATGTGGTATTAAACTGTTAAAATAGACTAATTTTAAATAATTTATTATATTAAAATTTTAATTTTAATATTTTATCAATTTTATTTATGAAAATTTTCATTTTGAATTTTTTATTTTTCAATAATCTCTTAATATTGAATTTATAAATTAGAAATAAAGATAGAATTAAAGATTTATCTAGTTTTTTTAAAAAAAAAGTTAACAAATTTACAAACTCATGTTTTTGTTAAGATTACTGGAAAATAAAAATTAGTGAGAATAAATAAATGAATTTAAAAAACAACTTTGAGTTCATAAATAATAATATTTATAATAGTTTTCCTTGACCTAAAGAGGTTGATTTGATCTCTTCTACCTGACCAAAGATTTGGAATTCAATTTTGAATTCAAAGGGACGATGGACTTTCATTTTCTTCGTTGTTTTCCAAGTTGCAACGTAAAACTGTCAAATTGGATTGGATTAACTGAGTTAACCTAAATGAGCCAATTTAAACTAATTATGTTAAATGAGTTAAAAATTTTAACTCAAGTTACAAAATATAATAGATTAAACAAGCTAATTCAGTTTTTGACAATTTTATCGTAGTAGCTTGTGACTTTTTAGATGATATATGACACAACAAAAAATAGATTCTAATGCAAGTGAATTTAATAGCATCTGTATCATTAAATAAAAATGTTATAATTTAAATTTTGATAAATTATTAAAAATTATATAATCTTTTAATTAGAATTTAAATCATAAAAATTTAACGATTCAAATTTTTTTTAATGCACTAAATTCGGATTCTCTAACTGTTAAATCCATGTACAATGCAGAGCATAAGTGCGCTATATATAGTTCAATGGCTCAAGCGGAGAAAAAGAAAAAAGAAAAAAGAAAAAAGAAAAAAAAAAAGGATATGGCACTTTTCAGAGGAAAATTAAAGATTCACATTATTCTAGCTTCGTGAAGCCACATGGTCAACACGTGATCATCATCTCATCTTCACAATAACACTAATTACAGAAACGGTTAAGCCACATGCAGAAAATTTACTTTCAGGAATTGAGATCATATGTTATAATAAATAATAATTTTTTAAAAGAATATAGTTACTCTAATTCTCAGAGAAAAAAAAAAAAAAAAGAATATAGTTACTCTATGAAAGAACAAATAAAGCGTATTTGAATTAAAAAAAATTAATAATGTGCCATAACACTTAAATATTTGTGTCATATAAAGTTAAATAAATTTTTAAATATAGGCCATTTTTTATATGAATCATTTAATTGGTTAATTTTCTATCAATTTAAAACTATTCAAATAAAAAAAAATAATGATCCATCCATATTTACGATAATGATAAAACAAGACAATTTATCAAATGTACGAGCAATAGAGCTGGAAGAAAAGTTGAAAATTATTTAATAACAACGACAGAGAAAATATATGTCAAAAATGATAAAGAATGAATATGTAATAAAGCGAAAGAATAAAGATTTAAAAAATTAAAGAACAAAATTGGAAGAAAAGAAAAAATTTTACTATTTTATATAGAAATAAATATAAAATGAGTGGTGGGTTATCACTAAATCTTAAATTTATAATGAAATTTATTTACTATATGTCTATCTCTTTTAAAAATTAAAAAAGTTAATATAAAATTTTGAAAAAAAATTCAAATTGAAAGTGGACATATTTCCCGATTGGAATTGAGGGTTAATATATAAAGTTGTGCAACTAAATATCTTTCAAGAAAACGGTCTAATTGACCTTGAAGAGAACAAAACCAAGAAAAATACATGCATGGAATAGAACCAACAATGGTGTCACGTGCTTCACATATCTTTCCTAGTAACATATATAAAGGGATTCTGGTCACAGGCTCCACGCAAAGTAAAAGATAAGCCTAGCCTCACAAGAGGTGGTCGCCCTCTAATATAGGTGATTTTTTTATTCATAACTTTTGTCATGTAGATGTTTTAAAAGATTCGTCGAACAAGACTGTTATTAGGCCAGAACAATTAGAAAGTGAACCTTTTTTTAAAGTTTTCATTAAGTTTATATACTATTTAAAATTTAAGATAAATAATATAATTAATTATTATTATTATTATTTATAAGATTATATATAGAGATATTATAAATATAAATGAGTTATTGTATTAATATTATAATATAAATCCTTTGAATAAGGGATATTAGTTTTTACTTACACTAACTTTTTTTAAATAATAAGTCTTTTTTCATAAAAAATTTGATTCGACTCAATTCATTTTACAGAACGAGCTAGTTTTAAAATTTTGTTAAAATTATAGAGATTTTTCTTTTTAAAATTTAAATATATATCCCTTAAAATTAAAAAGGACACAAATGTATTTTTGGTCCCTTAATTTTATTTGAGGTAGAGGTGAGCATCTAATCAATGGCTTGGCTAACCTGGTTTAACTTGGTCATATTGAGCCGAGTTTGGTTGAATTTAAATAAAAAAAACATTTGTAAATTTACTGGGTTAGGATGGATCTCGTGTTTGCTCATTACTCGACCCCACTGGGTTATATTTTTATTTTTAAAATATTTTATATCATTTAATTTAATTTAATTTATAATAAAATTTTAATATATTAATTCTATTCAAATTTTATATTTTTTATTCTAAATCTTAATTTTTATTCATTTTATATTTTCACCTTCAATTATATTTTTTTACTAATTTAAAAATATCATTTTTCATTTTTTAAATAAAAGATTATAAAAATAAATAAATATAGACAAACCCATCCTATTTTAACTTGGTTTTACCTAATCACTTATCAAGTTATACCGAGACAAATTTTCTTTTACCCAAACCTTAAACTAAATTGAGTCTTGAGTCTTCTTTAAATCTAACCTAACTTGGCTTAACCCTTAATTACCCATAATTTGAAGTTTTACTTTCATTTCTTAACTTCATTTAGATTTAATTTGGTCTTTTAACTTTACTTTAAATTTTTTTTCTTTTAACTTTATTTGGTTTTAGATAGAATGTGATTCTTTGGACTACAACAAAATCAGCTACTTCATATTTAAAAAAAAAAAAAAAAAAAAGCCACATTTTCATTCCTTTATTGTTTGGAAATTGGAATGCAGGTAGCTTTTGCAGGGCCAATTGGGTTAGATCATTGAATTTTATTGTCGAGATGGTAACAAATATTAAACAAAATATTAATTTACTTTTTAATAAATATTAATTTTTTAAAAAAATTAGGTGAGATTTTATGTGTAACTATAAAAATAACTGCATTAGTGTAATTATTATATGACATATTAAGAGAAAGGCACGTGGTAATAATGTGTCAAAATATGTTTGTTATATGTCAACTTAGAATAATTTCTTATATTTATATATTAACTCTAATACTTTTTAGATTTTATTTATAAACTCTAATTTTTTTTTCAAAATTTTCAATTTATCCCTTATATTTTTTATTTCTCAATAACTCCCACAAAACATTAATTTATAAATTGAAAATAAGGATAAATTAGGGATGTGAGAATTAATTAGAAAAATAAAGAGAGTAGAGGAGTGAATTAATAAATTTATAGATTAATATTTTTGTGAGAGTTACTAGGAAACAAAAAGTAGAGGAAATAAATTGAAAATTCAAAAAAAAATTCAAATATAAAATTTTAAGAAAATATTGGTGTTAAAATATAAATACAAGATATTATTTTATGTTGACATACAATAAATATATTTTGATATATCATTATCATATATCTTATTATTCTTAATGTGTATAATCACCTTTATAGTTACACCAAAGATTTTATTTAAAATTATCTTAATATACTTAAACATATTAATATTTTAGATTATTTCATATATAAAGAGAAAAAATTTAAATTTTTTTGACAACTTATAGTTTATTCCATGCACTTTACAGTTTATTCTTTTTTGATAGGATGCAATCCTGTATAAAAAAGAATTAAAATATTAATTTCTTTTTATATATTTTTTCCCAAAATAACTTAATTTTTATTTTTAAAAAATTGTCTAGTGCGTTTGGAACCTTGTGCAAAATTTCCAGCAATAAATCCATATTCTTGAATTGTAAGGAGTTATATACATATTTACATCTTAATAGAAAAACGACATAGTTAAGAAATTCCTGACACAACGGTATGACTTCGTTTAAAAAATTAAAGCTAAAAAATAAAATACCGAAATCTGGAAATCTTTCATATTCACATTTGAATCCTATAAAAAATTGAAAAAAAAAATTGGTATAAAAAGAAGAATGAAAACTCAATTCCCTTGTAAAAATTATTCAAATATTTTAATTATTTATATTCATTCATTTAAGAAAATAAAAATCAAACAGAAGCCACAAAACAATCAAAATATGGTAACTATATGACAACTCATAATATTCATATTTTGATTCTAATATTTTATAAATTTTATTATAGGAGCCATTATTTTTTTAAAAAAAATTCAATTAGTCTTCCTACTTTTTTACTTCTCAATAATTCCCTTAATAATTAATTTAAAAGTTTAAAATAAGGATAGAATCAGTAATTTGAAAAGTTATTGAAAAATAAAAAAATATATAAGAGTGAGTTAACAAATTCACAAACTAATGTTTTTGTAAATATTATTAAAAACAAAAAATAGAGTGGATAAGAAGAATAATTCAGAAGGAACTTTGGATTAATACTAAACAATTTGGAATTAAGGAGGACTGATCCAAATAAAAACTTCTTTTTTTAATTGGAATCAAGTCCATCTTATTTTCATATATATATATTTTTAACTTTGGGCATGAATAGAACATGAAATTCACCTCTTTCAAAAATTATATTTTGGTCCAAATGAATTTATTTATGTTTAAGTCTAGGCTTGGGCCAAGCATTGGCCCACTCACTTTTGGGCCCAACTTCAACCCACTGTGATAAGCTTCGGATCTATTACGTATGGGAATTACATTGACTTGCATGTAGAGGACAACAGGGACCGTAATAATTAAATAAATAACAACGAGTTGAAACAAAAATGCAAATGATTTTTTCATTCTTTTGGTAAGAAAATATTAAAGAAAATGTAGGTTATTAAAAAAAAAAATTCTTTTCAAACACAAGAAACTTTCATGTCACTTAAGACTCAAAAGTCAAGTGACGTCTAACTCCGTTTATATAAATTCGTTATGAAAAAACTGAATAACGTGTTGATTTTACAAAATAATTATATTTTATGAATAATAAATTTTGCAATTGAATTCCCTAAAAAAATTGCAGGTTAAAAAGAAATTAAAAGTTATTGAGGAACAAAAATTTATACTAATATATTTGTCATTGGGACCCTTTACTCGTTGGTGCTAACGGAATGAACTGAGACAAATAGTTCAACCGTTGACGATGATTCCGTCACAGTCGGCAAAACAAACTTACGTTGAGAACAATACAAAATTTTTAATAATTAATCTTCATATAATAATTAATTGGCCCAAAAAAAAATGGATATAATAATAAGTGAATTGTTTTTGTGCATCTTTAAATGTGACATTAACATATAATAATAATAATGCACCAAACTATATTGTTTATATGATAATTTAAAACTATTTGTTGTATTTATATTTGAATTTCAATCTTTTGTAAATTTTATTCATGATACTAAAATATTTTATGAATTTTTCAATCATCCCACCTACTTTTTTTTTAATAGCCCCTAATAATTAATTTATGAATTGAAAATAATGACAGAATTTGGAATTGGGAGAGTGATTGAAAAACACGAAGGACATATGGAGAAGTTAACAAATATATAAATTAATATTTTAAAAAAATTACTGGAAAATAAAAAATTAATGAGAGTAAACTAAATAATTTAAAAAAAAAACTTCAAGTTTATAAATAAAATCGAACAAAATATTAGAGGGAAAATTTAAATACAACAAAATTTAAATTTGCATACCATTAATATTTTTTAATTTGTTATTATTATATATCTTTATTTTAAAATAGCTAAAAATGTTTGCATGGTGTACAACTACTTTTAAAATTGTATTGAAGAATTTAATATAATAATATTTTTTTCTTTATAATACTTTTCTTTGACGTAAAGAGTTTGATTCTATCTCTTCTAACAGACTAACAAGATATGGAATTCAATGTTGAATTCAAAGGGACGAAGGACTTTGACTTTCTTGGGTTGATGATGAGTTTCCAAGTTGCAATGGTCCGTGATCTTTTAAACAATGCATGAATATATTTGGATTCCCTCGTGTTTTTTTTGGGCGTGGATATGATATAATTAATTTATATTAAATTAATTTTTTATTTGTAAATTAAAATATTAAATATTCATCTAATAGTTCATCGTGATTATATATAACCTTATGTCGTCACTAAAATATAAAGGAATTCAAATTGGAGCATGATATTTGCATCACATTGTATTTTAATAAAAATAAGATGTTATATTTGATTATGATAAATTGATAGAGATTTAATTATTTATATTTATATTAAATTAATATAACTATTTATAATTATATGTTTTACTTGTAAATCTAAATTCAAGCATGAATCGCTATATATGGTTCAATGGCTTTAACAAAAAAATGGACAATTCCCCATAGCATATGGCAATTTTCAGAGGAAAAATTAAAGATTCACATTATTCTCACTTCATGAGCACGGTCTGGTCAACATGTGATCATCTTCACAGCAACTCTAAATACAGCAACGGGTGGAGTCTCAGAAAATTTTTCTTTCAGGAATTGAGATTATTAGTTATAATACATAATATATTTTCTAGAAATTATAGTACATTATATATATACACACACACAGACATATATATATATATATATATATAGAATGTCAGAGAAAAAGTAAAACGTATTAGAATTTTAAAAAGTTAATATTAAAATATTTGTGTGTTATCACAATATAAAAGATATATAAAGTAAAATACATTTTAAAATATACGAATTTTTTTATGAATCATTTAGTTGGTTAACTTTCTATAAATCCAAACCTAATCTCAAGTAAAAAAATAATGATATATTCATATTGACAAATCAAGACAAAGAGAAAAATATGTTAAAAATTAAAAAGAATGAAAATGAAATCAAGTGAAAGAATAAAAATTTTAAATAATTAAAACAAAAAAAGTGAAATAAAGGGGTAATTTTCACTATTTTATATTTTAATATAGTGAATTGTTTGTTTATTAGGTGAAGGTATTTGCGGTTGGAATTGGAGGATGTTGGAAAAAGTTGAACTGGGATACCTCGCAATAATGGGGCCCCTTCTGTTTCTGCATTGTCAAATGTTGGATAATTAGATATTAGTATTTTGAACTTTTTTCTATATTGGACAGTGTCCTAATAAAATAAATTATAAGATAAGAGAGTAAATTGTAAATTGTTAAAAATTATTAAAATTTTTTTTAAACATGATATTATTCTGCTTAAAATACTAATATGTTTTTATATATTATGATAATTTTTTTAAAAATTATTTTTTATTAAAATTAAATTAAAATTTAAGTAGTGCATTTTGAATTAGACTTAATCATAAATCAACTCATTTAAAAACGGGTAGGACTTAAAAAAATGAGAAGAGCTTTGGTTACAAGTAAAAGGGATGGAACCCTCTTTTTTATTCTAGCTTAGATCTATTTTTTTAGGTTGAATAGGTAAGTAGGCTTTTTCAAATTATGGCCAATTTTATTTATTATTTAGGACTCAAGATAATTAATAGTTGTCATCACTTGTATGATTACATTTAGGAAAGTTATAAATATATATTAGTAGTTGTACCAACATAAATTTTTTAGATAAATTATTATCTTTTACTAATATATGACGCCAAACTAATACATCATTTCATATATAATTACATTGAATTTAAATAAGAATTATTTCACAAATAACATATTTTATATCTTGAAAATTAATATATTTTTATTTTTAATACTTTAATTCTTAAATTACAATTTTTAATATTAAAAAAATATTTATTCAAATTTTTCAATCCCAAACTGGACCCTAGAAGAAGACTGAGTATGGAGTGTAGCTTGTGTTATAGAGCGAGTTTTTTCTAATTATGCTTTATTTTCTGAACATATATTTTTATTTTGAAGTTAAACGAATTCTTTAAATTATAATTAAATATATATAAAAAAAAGAAAAATGTCTTGCTACGGGAGATCCCGCTCTATAAAGTTGTGCAACTAATTTTCATTTAAAGATAACGTCTGATTGACATTGAAGAGAACTACACGAAGAAAAATACATGCATAATAGAACCAAGTGTCACAAGCTTCACATTTCTTCTAGATACATACATAAAGTTACAAGTAGTATGCTTGGTGTCGCAAAAAGCCACCTTGTTCCAATCACATGTTCCATGCAAAGCAAAAGATAAGTCTAAATTCACAAGATGCGGTCACCCTATAAGCCTAATGTCATTCATTCATTGAAAAGTTTTGTCAGCTAATGATGCAGATATTTTAAAAGATTCATACAACAATATATTACCAAAATGACTGATTTGTCCCTTTGAGGCTTAACTTCAAAGATTGAATTTTCCTTTGTATGCATTATTCTTATCATGATCAAATTGTCTTCAACTCCTGTCCGCGACTTTTTTGTTTTGTTGTGTTTTTTAAAGAGAAATTACCCTTTTTTTTTATATATAAAAATTTTGTAAGAATGATACCATTTTTAATTTGTAAACTCTCTCTCTCTCTCTGTATTTAAGTAAAATGTCATTTTAATTTTTTATTATTTAGTTAATTTTTAATTTGGTAATTTATTAATTTTTATTCTTAATTTAATTTTTTATTTATTAGTTCAATTTTGATTTAGTCATTCAAAAATTTTTATTCTTAATTTATCCTTAACTAATATAAATATTAGTATATTTAGTCTAAATTTAATTAATACTGAGTAATTAAATATGTTATCTTTTATATAAGTGAAATATTAAATTAAGAATAGTTTGTAAAACAAATGGACATCGAATAGAAGTAAAATTATAACAAATAATTTGAGATGACATATAATTTAATGTGAATAACTCCAATAGGATAAAAAATTATAAATAAGGAAGAAATAACTTTACTATGAAAAAAATAGGAATTACACATTCTCTCTATATATATCAAGGATAATATATTAATAGTAGAATATTAATTTCACAACTTTATATATATTTCACAAATCTCTTTTTATATAGGATTATCTTTTGTTGTTGTTGTAAGAAATAAAGTTTTAAAATTCTCTATTTATAAGAGTGCACAAATGGCTTCAATGTAATTTTTAAAGAAATAAATTGTAAATATAAAAAAATTTTCTTCCTTTTCTTTGGTTGAACATCTAACATATATTAACCATACCAACCATGCACCAACCCTTTGATATATTTATGATGAGTGAAGAATTAAAGTACAAAATAAAAATTAGTAAATGATTAAATTGAGGTAACTAAAAAAAGTAAGTGATCAAATATAATATTTTACTCTATAAACATCTTTTAAAATTAAAAATGATGATACACTTTGATATAAATAACAATTAATTTTATTAAGATGCTTTTTTATAACAAAAATATATATTTTAAAACTAAAATATTCATTTATGTATTTTTTTATTGAGGGTATTTGAGCTAAAAGAAATATTAAAATTTAAATAGAGTAGAGAGACCGGTGCAAATCAATATATTTTACTGTACTCATTTTCTTTCATTGATTTAGGGCTATGTTTGGTTTCTGAAATCTGGAGAGAAAAATGGAAATGAACCTCATGTTTGGTTAAAAAAATGCATAGCATTCCCATTGGGAATGGCTAATCCCACCCCTAGATGAGGGAATGCTTTTCATTCCCGAGAATCTGAGGCAAAATGACCGTGATATCCTCATCTTCTTCATCTTCCAGATCTGCACCCTCATCTCCCTCCTCCATTGTCTCCTTCGTCTCTCTCTCCTCCATAATCTCCTCTCTCTCTTCTGTCGTCTCCACCGTCTCTCACTCTCTCTCCTTCGTCATCTCCTCTCTCTCTCTCCTTTGTCGTCTCCTCTCTCTCTCTCTCATCCACCATTTCAGCCCCATCGACGAGATCTGCAGTCTGCTGATATGCTATGCGTCATCTTCGCCGTCGCCGTTGCCACTGCTATCGCCCATTCCGTCGCCGTCACACGGCATCGCCATCCGTGAAGGAAGACCCGCAGATGTACAGTGCCGTGAAGAATGATCGTAAGGGAGAAAGTAAAAAATTTTTTATAAAAAAAAAGAATAATAAATAATAATTTAATAATAACTTTTTAATATTCATAATAATAATAATAATAATAATGAATTTTTATTAATAATAAAAATTATTTTTTGACAGAATAATAAAAATTATTATTTTTATTAAATAATGAATTTTAATAATTATGGTCATTTATAATCTTCTTTTTTATCCTTACTTTTTTTTTTAATATTATATTAAATAAAATATACAAGTCTAACATTTTATTCTTTCGAATTTGACTTTCATTTCCATTCTTTATTATTTGAGGAACCAAACCTACCATGAGTGCATAGAATTATGGGCAATAAATCTTTTAATCATTGAGTATATTCCTTTATTAAAAATAGCTATAATTTTTTTTTTTACTTCCTGAGCAAAATTTTAAGCTTTTGACATCTTTCCTTTCCTCATCGCCAGACCACTGAGTGCTTTAAATCCAGATTTTCTCCGAAAGAGAGGACTATTATATTTAGATCTAATGACTTTTAAGTTTTATATAAAATATATTTTTAAAAATAAAAAATAATTATTTTATAGATCAATATATATTCATATTTTAATTTTTTAATAAGAAATGATATGTAGTTAAAAAATAAAAAATTAAATTATTTTAACATTTTACAATTTATTTTATATATTTTAGAGTCTATTATTTTTTAATTAGATATCATTTTATATAAAAAAAATAATTTAAAATATTAAAAAATATATTTGTTTATAAAATAATTATTTTTTAATTTTTTAAACATATAATTGATACATTGATGGCATCATTTAATGTAAAAAACAGTCACTAGAAGGTATCAGTGCTTTAAATCCGCAGATGAAAAAGGAAAGAAAGCCAATAATATATTCACTTCTATGATTTGAGTGACGTTCAAAAAATAGAGGTAATCATTATATGATTCTTTATTTTTTTGGAAATTTTTATAATAACAAATTTAACATTTGATCAGTTTCAATTACAACATAAAAAATTTTAAAACTTGGTCCACGATTGAATTCATCCTAAAAAAATTAAAATCATGGAATATTTTTTTTTTCTTTTTTCACAAGAAAAGGGGTTAAATTTAAAAAAATTCTAACCAACTTTCTATTAAAATTTTATTTTAAACCGTTATTGATTAAAAAAATTGCCTTTGCAATTTGATCCTCATAAATGAAGTATTTTTCTGAATTTGATTATTCTTTAAATTATCTTTTTAATTTAATTATCAACTTAATCCCTCAAAAATAAAATTGATATAAATATTTTTTTTAAGAAATATAATAATTTTAACATAAATTAAAAGATATTATTAATAAATATTTTATTTGTGACGGATTAAATTTAAAAAATAATTATATATATGATCAGATTAAAAAATATTTTATTTATAAAAAATTTAATTAATAATAATTTTATAAAAAATAAATTAAAAATATGCCTTATATGAATAACTAAAATATAGATGTACTCGTTTTGCTTTATAGGATTCCAGGGTAGAGAATGTGATTCTTTGGGCTACAACGGAATGAGCCACTTTTTCTTTTTTTCTTTCTCGGAAGGCAAACAGCTTGGTGTTGAAAGTTGGTCCAACCGTTTAGCTGTAAAGAAAGGTGTAATGGCAGCATCTGGGGCAGTTCGACCTGGTTGGCCTCACTCCCGCTCCTCTCGCGTGTACACGCACGTGCACCGCCATCATCCTCCAGTTATCGGCAGGCCCAATTAAGGCGCAGGTAAAAATGTTGGAATAATTTAGATTTTCATATATATTTTTAAAATATTCATTTATTTTTAATATATGTCAATAATTAAAAAATAATTATAATATAAAAAATTATAGTAATATTTTATATTTTTTGTACAAAATTATAGTTTATTGAAGAGATAAAAAAAATGAACTATTTATATTTTTTAATAAAAAAAATACAAATGGATAAAACCACAGTGGCATGAACAGTATATATATATATTTATATTCTATTTTATAGCTTGTTTTTCTTAACTAGGATGTCATTTTGTGTTGAAAATTGTTTACATATTTCTTTGTATAATAATTTTTTAAGAAATCCACTTTAATTTAAAAGTCCAATGGTTGACCCCACATTCCATATTCTTTTTGTTGACCCTACAAACCAAAGAAAATGTTTTAAAAAACAAATTATTACTCAAATTCTAAGAAATTTTATACCTATCTTCATATATGATCAAACTCAAATATTTTTTTACAACTTTTTATATCTTAATAAAAAAACAACATAGTTCAGAAATTCCTGAACACAATTTTGTTTTAAAAAAATGAAAGCTAAAAAATGCCGAAATCTTTTTATAATTACTATAAAATCCTTTGAAAATATAGAATAATTTGGTACAAAAAGAAAAAGAAGAACTCAATTCTCATGTGCCAATTGATAATAATTTGGTAGAAAAAGAAAAGAAATACTTTTATCTAACTATTTTAATTCGTTATATTCATTCATTTATAAAAACAAAAATCAAACATAACTTACCGAACAGTCAACTAAATTATAGAACCACATTACATAGACGAATTGATAACGATCGTTGTATTATTTCCTTTAAAAAAAAAAACGTGTATCTTTAAAAAACCTAAATATAATATAAACATTTTATTTTGTTACTTATTAGAGTTGTTTCACAGAAAGAGAAAGTTGAATCCAAAGAGATAGTGTTTAATTTCTTTCCTTTTTTGTAAAAACCATCGAGATTCCTAGTCCGAATTTTTTAAATACCCGGTTTTTCGGTATATATACCCTCCTCTGTTACTTCCGCTTTCTCTTGAGTTGTCGTCTTCTTCTTCTTCTTCTTCTTCTTCTTCTCCTCGGTTATAACCGCAGCCTCCTCAGCTTCTCTCTCTGCTCGCCGACAGATTATTGCTGGTCCAAGCAAGCAATTTTGGTTTTCTTTCTTCTTTTTCATGGTAATGTTCATAATCTTGCTCCCTCATGCATTATAATTTTCCACTCTCCTTTTCCTAAATTCATCAAATACTTCGGTTCTCTAACTTTCTGTTGAATTTTTCATTTTAGAATTTGAATCTTCACATGAACTCGCGGATTCCATTTCTATATTTGTATCTCGGGCTGCTCTACGTCTTTGGCCCATTAGATAAGAATCATACTGCATGCCATTTTTATAATTCGATAGCTTAAAGTGTGTAAAATGTATTCAACACTATCCTATTTAATTTTGGATTATAGGTTCTAGGGTTTAAGAATCAGAGAGTATATTTTTTATGGTTGAGTTTCTGGACAATTTTGGTTCAAAAACCGGCCCAGAAAGGCAATATTTTTCTTGAAATTGTTATGGAATTGAATTGTTCATTTTTAGATTCACATTCTTTTCTAGACAAATATATCACAAATTTAAATCTAAGAACGATTCAGTTTCTCAAAAATCGTAGTTCAGTTTTCACTGAATTTGACCTAACGATGCGTGTGTCAGATGCCGAGTGACAATGACGGCGAGCCATTTGTGGAGGTCGACCCCACCCGGAGATACGGTCGGTACCCGGAACTACTGGGATCCGGGTCGGTGAAGAAGGTGTACAGAGCGTTCGATCAAGAAGAAGGGATAGAGGTGGCGTGGAACCAGGTGAAGCTCTGGAACCTGGCGGGCGACCCGGACATGGTGGACAGGCTGTATTCGGAGGTCCGACTGCTCCGGAGCCTCACCGACGGGAACATCATCGCTCTGTACAACGTGTGGAGGGACGAGGAGCGGAACACTCTGAACTTCATCACAGAGGTGTGTACCAGTGGGAACCTTAGGGAGTACAGGAAGAAGCACAGACACGTGTCGATGAAGGCGTTGAAGAAGTGGTCTATGCAGATTCTGAAGGGTCTCAACTACTTGCATATGCATGAGCCTTGTATCATCCACAGGGACCTCAATTGCAGTAATGTCTTCGTCAACGGCCATATCGGCCAGGTAACTTTTTTTTTTTTTTTTTAAATAACAAATTCAAGTTTTTCCTTCAATCTGCTATGATTAGTCAGCACTGATTTTTGTTTAAATCTTTTAATAACTTAGAAATCAAATGAAAAAGATTTTTGATTTTATGTTGGAAAAAAGTACATACAGGGTGATTGCAGTCACTGCTGTAATTATCTCTTGTTCACGTGTATAAATTTTATCTTATCTATTTTGATAGAGGAAATAAATACTATTTTCGTGTGCCTATTGGTTTTTGATGATTTTTTATTTTATTAATTATATGAATCAGCAGTTCACTGAAAGTATAATCTTCTTCGGGCCGAGTAGAGTTTGAATGAGATGAGATTCTTGTTAATAAAGTGATATAAAAATTACGTGGGGGATCCATTTCTCTTGGTATCACTTTATTAAGAGTAACATTTTATTCTAATTTTATCCTTTTAGAATATTAAAATGCAACTGGACCAATGGGCCATTGGACTTTTATCTATATATATATATGTGTGTGTGTGTGTGTGTATGTGAGATTTGATTTTTTTGCTTTACTTTCTAAGCCAGTAAAATAACATTATTATTGAGTTGGAATGAAATTATAAAGAGGAATTATACTTTTAGTTTTATTTAATTTTTAATTTAATTTTATAATATGAAAAGTTATAATTGAATTTTTACTATTTATAGATGCTTTAATTTAGTTTTTAATGTTAAATTTTTTTCAATATTCAGTTAAATTTTGTATATATAATTACCTGTATAATATCTCAACATATTGAATATGTATCATTTATATTAAGAAAAGAAATAAATAATAAGTAATAAAATAAAATAAATTTATATATACAACAAAATATTAACAAAAAATATAATAATACTGACTAAATTAAAAATTATTTGAACTCTATGAATTTAATTTCAAAATTTTAAATTATAAGAATTATATTAAAAATTAAGTAAACTATAAAAAGCAAAAGTATAATTTTCACGAATTATAATACAGTAATAGAGTGACCCCAACATCCCATCATAGAAGCATATTCTAATTTCATCATTACGGGGTAATAAAATGATAGGTACACGGTACACGGTACACGGTACACCATCGATCAAGTCAGAATGGAACTATACTTTCGAATAAAATATGAACTTTTTTTTTTTTTTTTCAAACACACTTTTATTAAAAACCCAACTTTTTGTTTTATAATCAAAGCTAAATAGTCAACAATAACAGTATCTTCATTTCCATGAACAACAGGTTAAGATTGGTGATCTGGGTCTGGCAGCGATTGTGGGAAGGAACCACTCTGCGCATTCGATTCTGGGCACGCCGGAGTTCATGGCTCCAGAACTGTACGACGAGGACTACACCGAGATGGTGGACATATACTCGTTTGGGATGTGTGTGCTTGAGATGGTGACTCTGGAGATCCCTTACAGCGAGTGCGACAACGTCGCTAAGATATACAAGAAGGTGTGCTCAGGCATAAGGCCTCGTGCCCTCGAGAAGGTTAAGGATCCAGAGGTCAAGGCTTTCATTGAGAGGTGCCTTGCTCAGCCTAGGGCAAGACCTTCTGCTTCTGAGCTTCTCAAGGATCCTTTCTTTGATGAAGTTAAGGGCGATGATGGCAAAAATGATTGCTCTACTTATTCATAACTAAGAGAAAAATAATATTTTTATATAGATTATCATTTTAATTTTTTACTTATCTTTTAAATAGTCTTTAACTAATTAAAAATTATTATTTTTAATCCCTCAATATAAATTAAGAGAGTTTAATTTGAGGGATTATATATAATATTAATTTTAAAAATAAAAAATTAAAATAATAATTTTTAATTAGTAAGAAACTATTTTTATAAGGTAAAATGAGTTAGGAACCAGAATTCAATCATAAATGATGGATTAAAATAATATTTTCTCACGTATATGTTTGGTGTGTCAGCGTAGATTCAAGTTTCCAAGCATGATACGGTCAGTTTTTGAAGTATCGGTGTTCTGTGACTTGTGAAATTTACATATTTTTTATTTCTAGTTTCTGTCAATTCTGAAAAGGCTAGAGTGTTTTATGCTTTTGGGCTAGGGAGTATGTGATTGAAAATGGTATTGTTTTGTACATAGAAATTGAGTTCTCATATTTATGGAAAGTCTGATTAATTTGAATATGTCATACTTAGATTTCTCTATCTAACTCCGGTATAATTGGGGATTTTTTTTTTGGCCACTGGGATAATTGGGGAATACAACAACTAAAACAAAAAGGACAGTTGCAAACAGTTCCAATGCTCTGTTTTATCTACCTATAATCATACTTTGTTGTTATTACTCAAAAATTGTCAGTTGTATTTGTTTTTCACATCTTATAGAGAAGAGCTGATTGTATTCTGAACTCTATTATTATTAATTAAATATTTTTTTAAATTTTTTATATTATTTTAATATTTAACTATATAATTCTTTTCCCAAAATTTTATTCTTTCATAATAGAAAATGTTGTGTATTCCATATCTTAAAAAAAACGTCTCGAATATAATCCTGATATCTTATGGAAAGACATTTAGAAGTGGGAACAACCTCATTATATGCATATATTTATTTGGATAGTAGCTCACGGCAGAATTCTCACTAGAAATAAAATGAAAGTATGGTTTTAAAGTAGCATGACGTGCCCTGTTTGTAATACCAACATTGGAACCATTCTTCGTAGCCTAAGGGATTATTCAGCATAAGTTTGGATGAAGCTCTTGGATCCCACCAAGCATGTTGAATTTTTTTCCCGCAACATTCAAGACTAAATTAGAGGTATTGTAAAAGAAAATCTGGGCTAGAATTTAGCTAGTAATTAGAATGTGGTCTTTATAATTACATGTAGTGCATATTGTTACGGAGAATTAAGCTTCTTCATGAAAAGAACTTTCATTACCTTCACAATCCTAATAGAGTAATTATCAAATATGTCTACGAGATATCTAATAATCTAAATGAAGAAAATTGTCAATTTTGTTGTTTAGAAAAAATCATATGGGTTGCTCCAAACATGGAAAAGATTAAAACAAGTCTAATGAATCAAGTAAATGAAGTACTAGTTCGATTCGGTGCGGTGCCATTTTAAAAAAATTACATGGGAAAGTCAGCCTATTGGCTTCAAATGTCAACTTTGGTAGCTGCTACATCAATGTGGTCTGTTTTGTTAGGTTGAATATCAAATGATTGTGGACTTTCATTCTAAACGCAATGTCTGCGTCTATATTTTCTCATCTACTTCCACCATTTCAACTGTAACCATTGATGGAATGATTGTTTTAAACTTTTTTATAAATTTAGGTCCTTAAGTCTAGTTTTTCACTACCTTCAACTCATATACCATCATTAGAGAGTGGGAAACAAAGGTTTAGAAGCATTGATTTTCAATTTCAACAATTTTGAAACCCTGAACACACTTGTTAGCTTGTTTTATTTGAGAATTAAAAAGAATACCCCAAAGGTACATTTAATGATGGTCTTTTTCGAATTCAATTACGAGATAGTTCATTATATGAAACAATACATGCTTCTAGTAGAATAGGTATAAAGAGATGTGTTACTAATAGAAATTTCTTTATATTATGGCACTGTAGGCTTAATCATATCTTAATAGAAATGGTAAAAATGTTAGTAAAAGAAGGAGCATTGAATATTTTTGACTTCATTAACTTTGATACTTGTATAGACTGCAATAAGGGTAAGCAAATTAATAAGACCAAAAAAAGTGCTAAGAGGAGTTCCACCTTGTTTGAAATCATACATACATATATATGTAGTCTATATATGGACTCAAATAGTCAAAAATACTTTATCACTTTTATTAATGATTACTCATGATACATGTATCTCTATCAATTTAATAATCAGAATGAGGCATTAGATGCTTTCAAGATTTTCAAAGTAGAAGTAAAGAAACAATGTGGCAAACTGTTGAAAGTATTGATAACATGAGTCTTAATTTGTCTACTAAATTATATTGTTTTCATCCTTTAGGTGTAGTGGGTTGTTGATTAAATTATTATATTTCCTTCTTTTAGGTGTAGTGGGTTGTTGAAGGTCATCATTAAAGTTAAAAGCCTTACTTTCGTGCTTGATTTCAGGAAATTGTCTTCTTTTTCTCTTTATATATTTGCCCATGTACCTCATTTGAATCAGCGTGAATAAAAACTATTTTATCTCATGGTATCAAAGCTAATGATCATCTAAGGAGAGGATCATTTTATATTGTGTTTTAATTATTGTAAGCTTATTTCATCAACCTTTAGAAGGTAGCTACATACTTTCACTTATAATGATCATTATTTAAGTATCAGTGTAGTTGAAACTCTTCTTTTAGTCCTAAACAAGTTGTCAGGTTATTCTTTTACTGATATCTTCCTAAGTTTTTTCTTTTCAAAAACTTGCCCTTCTTCTCTCAGAATTGTCATGATGCCCAAATACAGGTATAATTCATCTTCTTAAATTGAAGGAGGTGATCGATCCACCTTTGAAGTGTCAATGCAAAGTGTGCCATTATCACAAGGGGTAGCATTACAGTTTATGAATTTACACGATGCTATACCCATGATTATCACAGGTCATAAACTGAATAAGATGAATTATCTTCATTGGAACCAGTTTGTATTGATGTTTATTTATGACCGTGGAAAAGATTACTTAAATGGTGATGCAGTTGAACCAAAGAGAAGTGACACTAAATACTGAGTATGACATGCAGAAAATAACCTTGTTAAAACATGACTTATTAGCTTAATCATTACTGAAATTGTGGAATATTTTTTCCTCTATAGGATAGCCCATGAAACGGGAAGCTTACTCTAGTAGAGAAAGTGTTGCTGAATCCTATGAAATAGAAAGCCTGCTGTAGGAGCAAAAGCAAGGGTAAATGCTAGTTAACCAATACTTTAATACTCTCACTAAGTATTGGCAATAACTTGATGAGTTGGAAAATGCTAAATGGAAATGTGCGGACGATGCTGTTATATACAAGAAACTGGTAGAAAAAAAGAAGAATCTATCAATTTTTTGTGGGTCTTAATACTAAATTTAATGACGTAAGGGGTCATGTTATGGCTAGAAACCCACTTCTGTTACTGAGGGAAGTACTTTCAGAAGTAAGGCAGGAATATACCAAGAAAAAAGTTGTCTTGGGACATCTGTATAGTCACATCATTACTAAAAATACAACACTCATTACCGAAGGACAAATTTTACAAGAAGGAGAAAGCAAAAAGCAAGAAAAAAGGTGGTATGATCGTTGTAATAAAGTTGGATATCCAAGAGAAAAATGTTAGAAGATTTATGGCAAACCAGCAAATTGGAAGTCTTGATATATGAAAGAATTCAAAGGTTACAATGTGGTTGGAGACTTTCCTACAATGTCTGACTCTTCTCCATTTACCCAGGAGTAAATTAAATTGTTAACAAAGTTGATTGCCACGCAAGCAATAGTAAATAATAATGCAATTTTGACTATAACGAGTAATATAGCTCAATTAGGTATATTCCTTACAACTTTGATCTCACAAATGGCTCAAAACCAAACTTAGTTAGTTGATTCAGGTGCAACTGATCATATGACCAGCAATATTGATTTGTTTGATACTTTGTGCCCATGGAATTTATCACCAAAGTTCTTACATAAACACCCCCAACAAAATGGGATTACTGAGAGAAAGAATAGACACCTATTAAAAGTAGCAAGACCTCTTATGTTCACCATGAATGTTTCGAAGAACTTTTGGGGAGAAGCAATCGTAACTTTAGCTTATTTTATAAATAGGATGCCCATTAAAGCACTCAACTTCTGAACTCCTTGTGATGCATTCCTAAAATTCTTTCTCAAAACACATCTTATCTCCACTCTTTCATTCAAGGTCTTTGGTTGCATGACATTTGTTCACCTTCATTCCAATAACAAACTTGTTCCTAAGGCTGAGAAATGCCTGTTCCTTGGGTATTCCTTATCCCAACAAGGTTGAGAAATACATGTTTCTTGGACTGCATTTTTCTTGGAAGTGCTAAAGTTTTAATTTTCTGTATTTTTCTTTTAATTTTCTCATTTATTTTTGACTCCTTATACCAACAAGGCAACAGTATCCTAAAACTATGTTCTACAATCTTGAAGTAGAAGTGTTAAAGCACCTACTTTCTTTGCATTTATTTTTATTTTTTGAGTGAGGATATATATATGATTAATTTTTGAAATAAAAAATATTGGCAGGTCAAAGCTTTAGATGTGTGTTTCCCACCGTGAGATACATTTGCAAGGTTGAGATCAAACTGTTAATATGAGTTCTTTAAACTCGCAAACAACCAAGGCAACATTCATGTAAATTATATGCAAGCACAAATATTAGTTTATTTATGTGGTTCAACACATTGGATGGGGGTTTGCAGCATACCAGTATAATACATGCATTATTAATGAAATAAAACTTATTAGAGGAATATAAGAGAAAAGAGACAAGGCAATAGTCAAGTAAGGGATAACTTGTTAGAAGAATATAAGAGGATAAGTGAAATAATTGAAGTGTAACGTTCTCTTTCCCCTGTTTAGTATGTTCATCTATAAAGGAAAGTCATGTTATGTACTCTTTCAAGTGTAATATAACATTATGTGATTGATTACTAAAAAGATAAAAATTATATTTTTATTAAACACTATCACGTACCAATAGTGAAAATTATGAGACAAAATCAACTATATAATCATGCAAAAGCATTTTCCATTTAACCCATTTGGAAGTCTGAACCTCCAAAACAAAAAAAATTCAATTTCCTGATATCTGAGCAACTATCAACTTACTTTCTTTCTGTCATTTAGTTTCAATAATTATGAGCATTTTACAAAATAACATCTATATTATTTGAAAAGTATAAAACTAGTGTATCAGATGACAAAAAATTTGGTAAATGATTGCCTCAATACAAAAAAAAAAAAAAAAAGAATGTGGATTCATTTATTATAGTATTAAAATAGGATAGAGAAGGACAAATGCTCCCACAATTTTCAGAGGCATATATTCTCTAAGCAAACCACATACTTGTGTGACTTGTGAGATAAGCATAGAGCATGTAGTCGAACTTTCTTCACCTTCTCCATGAAGAACTTTTTGATAAACTAAAATGGACTACATGGCATTATTTCTCTCATTCAGAAAACACAAGAAAACAAAATGTCATATATACATAACAAGAGATGTTACCATATCTGAAGATTCTGTGCTTGCTCTATTTCTTGGGGCGAGCCAACAAGCAACTTATCTGCAAGTTACATAAGGTTTTAGTTTGTATGGTCCTAAACAAGCTCTAAAATTTGGTTTGAGAAATTAGCTTGTTGGTGTGATCAATCTCTTTTTACTTGAGCAACATCTCAAATTATATTTATATATAGTATTTTCAAAAGAACCAAAGCTCACATTATTTGGAAGAACAAGTTTATGAGTATAATGGTGACTGACCATGCTTGCTGTAGCATAATTGGTTTCTATTCTATTTTGGGTTCATCTTTATTTGTAGCTTTGTTTTTCTAAAATTCCTACTAGTAAAAATGTTGAGATAGAAAAGATAAAGAAAGAAAAAAAATCCCACATTGGGAAGTTGAAGGAAGATAAAAGGTCATATAAGTATTGAAGTTAGCCTACCAAATTGCCTTAAGCATTTTGGATGAAAGTTTGACTATCAACACTTATAAATGGTCTAACAACTCTCTCTTTCTAACTTGGACCAAGGACCATAATTTCTAACATGGTAACAGAACCCAATAATTTCATAATCCATGAAAGAACTAACATCCAAGGTCCAAGATGAAAAAAAAAAAAATGAAGCTAATTTCCTGGCAAGTTGGGTTGGCAATCACAAGCCAAACCCACAAATAATGAAGATTTGAGGCCCATGACTTGAAACCCAATAAGAAAGGCTCAGTGAAGAAGACCTAGGCAAACTAACCTGAGGCTCAAGGCCTGAAGTCCAAAAAGAAAAAAAGGAAGGCTCAGTGAAAAAGGCCCAAATTACATGTGACCTTTGAGGTTCAAAAGAGTACAAGCACAGACAAGGAAAAAAAAAAAAAAAGGAGACCCGAGGCCTCTGAGACTCAAAAGGAATACAAGCCTGGGATAAAAATTGAAGACATGAAGGCAAGTCATAGTTAGGCTAGGCTAGTTGGACTTGAGGAGGAGTATTGAGATAGAAAAGATAAAGAAAGAAAGAAGTCCCATATTGGGAAGTTGAAGGAAGATAGAAGGCCATATAAGTGTTGAAATTAGCCTACCAAATTGACTTAGGCATTTTAGATGAAAGCTTGACTATCAATACTTATAAATGGCCTAACAACTCTTCCTCTCTAACTTGGACCAAGGACCATAATTTCCAACAAAAACTAATGGTTTAAGGGTTTCATTTGCTATATGAACCTTGGCTATAAATTTTTCTTGGTAATTGGTTAAGCAGTGGCAAAATCCCTTGTTTGCATTCGGTTCTTGTTTATTAATGGTGGAAGTAGAATTTTATGTATTATCTTTACATGTAAAAGCTTTTAACTTCTACATAACAAATCTTTTGAGTTTATTGGATCCCTTATTATACTCAAAGGAACTTTACAAAGGCATATGTATAATGTCCATGAACTATCTGAAGTGCAATATGCTTTGATGATTCTAATTCAGGTCAATGCCTGTACTAGAAAAATGGGGAGGGCTATCATTGAAGCAGCATCTACTGGACTGTATGTTATTCCTGTATCATTTGGCAGTGAAGAGAAGTCTGAGAAGATTTATGAGGTATGTGGAATTAAGTCTTTTGTGCAAGGTCCACCTGACAGGGAAAGCATCCTTGAGTATTTACTTTATGTGTATCCGAATTTGATTGTTGTGGATTTTACAGTATTTAATGCAGTCTATGGTATGTATTTACTTCTTCCTAGTTTCTTTTAACGTTTGCCATAAATTGCAAAGAAATGAATAGTTTTTTTTTCCATAAAAAGTGCAATGTCAAATATCTATCAGGCATTAGTCTTAATTTATCCAACTACAAAGCTCTTCACATTTTGGACGTGGCGACTAAGAAATAAAATATTAGGGGTAGCATGACTCTTCAATCCCATACATGGTAATGGTGCCATCCCCATCCCCAATGCTAATGGTGCCATTCCCACTGTCAATGGAGTCACTGGAATCCCACTAGGAACTGGCTTGTCCAGAACTACTTTTGCTGAAGGGAACTCAGGAAACAGCAACAACAACCAAAACAGTGTTAAGTCATAGCTAAGACCTGATGGGTTGGGACTAGGGTTTGGTACAATCACTGTGATTGATGATGTTTTGACATCTCAACCTGAGTTGGGATCACAAATAATTAGGAAGGCTTAAGGTGTGTATGTGGCAAGTTCAGCAGATGGGTCTAGACAAATGATGGTGTTGACAGCCCTATTTGAAGGAGGGGAATATGGTGATAGCCTCAGCTTCTATGGCATGTACAAGATAGTAAGCTCCCTTTCACAGTTGTCTGTGAGAGGAGAAACTGCGAAATTCAAGAAAGCAAGGGGTTTTATATGTAATTCTTGAGCTGTAAATACTCCAAAGGCAAACATATTAGTTTTTTAGGGTCACTTAAAGCTTCTTCACAGATCTTTAAATACAATATTTAAGAATATCAGAAATAAAATCAACCAAGGGAAGCAACTTGATTCAGGCATCCTTGTCTATCTGTGTTTAGCTCAACATGATTCATAGAGCTTCTCAGTATATAAAGCTGTAATTCTTTTTACTTGTTGGTTCTCCGTTTCTCAAACATCTAAGAAGATTAATGACAGAATAAAAAAGAGTTTATCCACTGAACGCTGAAACGGTCAAATAAAGACTATAATACAGAATAGCATATATATAAGATAACCAATTCTGGTAGAAGGTAACCAAGTGTTCCAACAAGCTTTGTTGCTATAAATTCTTGATCATTTGTTCGTTCTACTAGCATTACAAGTCCAAAATCTGCTACCTATTAACATTGTAATGATGATTATCATGTGAACAATGAAGTACACACAAATGATAAATGTTACTTTAACAACTTAATTTTGCAGAGAAACAAAAATAAGTCCTGCACAGATTTTCCAATCAGAAGAATATGTAATTCTTAAGCTGTAAATACAGGACACAATATAGTTATGCCCTCCCTATCTTTTCTAGCAATTTCAAGAGCTTCAACTAAAGTCTACCACAGTGACACTTCCAATACGACTTGGATGACGACGATAGAAAAAGTAAAAAAAATCTATTATATCTTATGTATTGACTTGCAATCAGCAGAAGGAGGTGACTAAATCATTGCCAGTCCGACAAACCACAGAGGTAGCGGAAGAGGAGAGCATGTCACATGCGAATCAAACCCACCCTTGTCTCAGTAAGAATATAAACAAAAATTAAGATTTCGGGTTACCTCTACTTGCTTCCGAATCAAGTTCAAGGCTTATCCTTTGCTCCTTCTTTGGTGTTCTCCCTTAGCTCTTCCCTATTTCCAGGAAAACGATTAACAAAAAAACCCACAATCAGAGATGACGAAGCACGACACGAGAGAGAGAGAGAGAGAGAGAGAGAGAGAGAGAGAGAGAGAGAGAGAGAGAGAGAAATTAAGACAAAGTCACCTTACTTGAGAATCGACCGGCCGGCAAAGCACTGTCGACGTGGGTGGTGCTCCAATGACGCCATAGGTTAGCGTGAACTGGAGATTTCCTTTCCCATCTGCAATATTTCTGATAAAACGAAACAAAATAAAGCCCCTCTCTTAAAAAGATCCCAATTTTACTGAAAATGTGTGCTAGCAGAAGCGCCAATTTTTTATATCAACATTGATATCAGACATGAACCAAAACCCAGATCAGATATGAACATTGTCTGACATCAACATAAATATTGATACGGATTTGATCAGTGAGTTTTAATAGAATAATTAAATCATATAATTCACGTATTAACACGGGAATTATTTTGATACATATATAATTTGTGTTAAATTTAGTATTAATTGTTCCTGAATTATAATTATTATATTTAAATTCGTGTTAAATTTGGAGGCTTTGTATGTGTCAATTTTCTGTTTTTATTTTTTTAGTATATATAATTCAAATATTAAATATTCATTTATTTTATCAATTGTTGATCAAATATTATATATATAAAGACAACAAAAATAAAAATTATTTGAAATTATAAAAAATTTTACAAAAATAATAAAAAAATTTTATAAAATAGGTTAATTCACTGACTCAATAAGTTAATCTATTTAACTTGTAATTTAAGTGGGACTATATTAATTTAACTCACTTATGTTAAATAAGTAAAAATTTTTTACTCAACCAACTAGTTAAATAGATTATTATGATGAAACAAACCCTAACAGCTTTCATTTCATAATCCAACACTTCTCATAATAACATCAATTAATTTCCCATCTGAGTTTGTTTTCATTGTTGACAAGCAAAACTTAAAAGGGTGTTCAGTGATCTGACAATTCATCCACTGGTAAAGTAAGTGTTGCACAAAGGATTTGATTCAACATAGATCAAACACACTAATGGCGAAACAACATTGTTTCCACACCCTCCTCACTACCATTTATTGTGAAAATTTCGAGTTTCTGGAAAAGTATTGACCTTACTCTGTCGTTTAACAGTTTCACCAATAATGGAGCAACAACACAAAGCAAAAAGTCAAAGAGAGTCCTGCAATTATTGTTGAGATTGAGATCGGCAAAATAAGTAGAATGCGTATATAGATTCATCCGTGAGCCGCAACTGACCATGAATGGGTAAATTTGGAAACTTCGAGGTATCAACCAAGGGCAGATGAGGTGTGTGATGAAGGTTGCTTGCATGTTTATACGATTCATTCTCTTAAATGAAATTAAAAAAAAAAGTTATGATTATATTTATTTTGGTAAAAATGTTTTTAAATTATAAAATAATGGCTGGTTTTAAATTTTAAAAAAATTTGAACTATGTTATAAAAATAAAGGATTAAGAAACAAATAACAAAATAATAAAATGTTTTGAAAGAAATTAATCGAATTAAAAGAAAATAATAATAATAATACATACTTTTAACAAACATCTGGGTATTTAAAAAAGTATACTTCATGCTATATTTTTTATAAAAAAAATCTTATCCTTGAGGATAGTTTGCAAAAAATGAATCTAATTGTAAGGTATCTTTTGATTTTAGAGGAGTGTATAACTAAGTTAGTTATATTTGAAAAATTGTCTAAAAAAAATAGCATACAATTGTATCAGTAACATCTATAATCTCATAAAAAGTTGGCTTGGTAAATATGTGCATAATATGTAATTAGTCATATTGTCATTCATTCATTGGACCAAAAATTTTAAAAAAAATTTACTAATTGTGTTTTTAATAATATTTATTTACACACTTATTTTGATATTGGTTGCACACTCAATTAGTGCATTTTTATAAAAACTTCTTGTAAATAACTTACAATTGGTCTTAATGAAAAAGTTAAATAACATCCAGGTTGACCCAATACAACTAGTAATTTTAAAACATACAAGTCATATCTAAAAATCAACTATTGTCAGATGATGACTGGACAATATCATCTGTGTTTTTTTGGTACCTTGGACGATGCTGCTTATCCCAAAAAGCCTCATTCAGCACTTTCAAAACTTTATTTATATTGGCATATTGCATGGACAGTAACGAAATGGTGATAGTAACAAGCTTGGTTATTGCACATCACAGGGAATATGATCATCATACATTGTAATCTAAGAAGAAACCTATGTCCTTATCCGCTGCACTAATTAAAAAGCCAGCTGGATTAGTATATGATTCCTGGTTCGGATACGAATAACCCCTTAAGAACAGAGAAGGAAATCCTACCACCAAATACTCGTTCTGCTGTAAGATAACCAACAAATTAATTAGAAGCAATACCAGAAAATGCAGATAAGCCTGGTTTGCCTTGTTCTCCTTCCTTTCTTTTTCCCGGTTTGTGCAGGAGGTGAGTTCTCAGAATCCGAGTCTTTCTTCAGTTTCATCAGAGCCATTGATCCCCAAAATGTACTTAACATAAGCAAAATTTCAAATCCCTGCATGCTTAAGCTCAATGATATCATAAGATGCAACTCAAATGCTACTAATATTATAGGAATAAGGCTCCGAAACATGAACCTCAGTGGCATAATCGATGCAGATTCCTTATGTAGGCTGCGAAAGCTGAGAAGCGTCAACTTAGCTAAGAATTACATCAGAGGAAACATTCCTAATTCAATCTTGCACTGCACAAGGTTGGTGTATTTAAATCTAAGCAGCAATCAGTTGAGCGGAAGGGTACCTAAAGCCTTAACAAAATTGAGAAATCTTAGAAACTTGGACATCTCTAACAATTATTTTTCTGGCATCATACAAAGCCAACGTGAATTTAAGCATCTCTTTGCTCATTCCGAGGTTTCAAGATTATCAGAGAGAAATATTACCAGAGAGTGGTTGAAGGTAGAGGATACAATACAATCTATGTCAGGATCAGATCCACCTAACAGTGAACATATCAGTCCCAAAAAGCCATGGTATAAGGATTTAAAAACCTTGATACCGACAATTGTTGGTGTTGGATTGTTAATGTTATCCATGTACTTTGCGGTAAAGAAGGCACCTAAGTTGAAAGAAGAATGGGATGCGTTAGGAACCCATCAGGAGTCATCGCCAAAAATGCCGAAACCAGAGGATACAGAAGAGGTTAAGCTGAAGAAAAGAGATACAGAGCTTGTGTTCTTTATTGAAGAGCATGAAAGGTTCACACTGGAAGACCTACTACAGGCCACAGCTGACCTGAGAAATGAAAGCTTTTGCAGCAGCATGTACAAGGTAATACTGAAGAATAATATGCATTATGCAGTCAAAAGACTCAAGAATTTGCAGGTATCCTCTGATGAATTTGGGGAAACATTAAGGCAGATAAGTAACTTGATGCACCCCAATATTCTTCCCCTTGTTGGCTATCGTTCTACCAGTGAAGAAAAACTTATTATTTACAACTATCAAAGCAATGGGAGTCTGCTATGTCTTTTAAAGCGTAAGTTGAAATTAGAAATTTCAAGTATTGCACTATTCTTTTCTTGTGTGATTAATCATATATTACATGTGCATAAGCCTTGATCATTTTACACGTAGTCATAACATAAGACTTGCTGACTTGCACATTGGCATATCAATAAGATGAGTAAATTGATATTTTAGTTCTCACTTTGTCATAATTTGGTCCTTCAAAATTTGAATTTTTTAATTTCACACCTTCAAAGAGTATGTTGTTTTCAATATCAATCTCACTTTAAGCATATTAACTGAAATGGGTGAGATGTGACTTGATATGAAGATAATATGGCCATTAAGTATATGAAGCTATCACTGAGTGGTATGGTGCTTTTTCATAACATGTTTCAACGACAGTTGGACACTTTGTGGTTATATTAGCTTCATGATAGGCCACCTCAGATAACCTGTTAGTAGGCTCAATGTGAGAACAATATTGAAAACAAAATGCTTTTTGAAGGAATGAATTGAGATCGTTTAACTTTGGGAGAGTAGATTGAGAAAAAGTATATCTTCGGAGGATTAAAATTGTTAATCCATTCTCGACGGAACGAGTAATATTAATTAAGAGCGAAGACTATCACAACGGAAACATGGAGTTATTACATGTTAATAGAGTAGCTCAGAAATGTATTTACTTCCTCAGTTTCCTTCTGGTACAGAATATATGGAAGGCAAAAAAGAATTCCCATGGAGACTGCGACTGTCCATAGCAGCTGGAATTGCAAGGGGTTTGGGCTTCATATATCAGAAGTTGGAAGGCAGGGAGAGCATTCCTCATGGAAATCTCAAGCTGTCAAATATCCTTCTTAATCACAACAATGAACCTCTAATAAGTGAGTATGGAATATCAAAATTCTTAGATCCCAACAGAGCATTCCTCTTTGCCTCTCATGGATACACAGCTCCAGAAAAGACTTTGACAGAGAAGGGAGATGTTTATAGCTTCGGAGTGATTCTCCTGGAATTACTAACAGGAAAAAGCATAGAAATAAATAGCATAGACCTCCCCAGATGGGTCAGGTCCATGGTGAGAGAGGAATGGACAGGAGAGGTCTTTGACAAGGAAGTTAGAGCAACTGACTATCAGTGGGCATTTCCGGTGCTGAACATAGCCCTCATGTGTGTGTCGCGTGTCCCTGAAAATCGACCACCAATGGAAGAAGTTTTGGAGAAGATTGACGAAGTGATGAAGGAGTATGAGCATGTTCACCCGCAGGAGGAACATTTTGGTTCAACATGTTGTAACAACGTATCCAACCATGAAGATTGTTGTTCACTTCACAAGATCATACCTGAAACATGGGATTCTCCAGGATCAAATTACTGATATCACGCTTGTTCCACATAAGATATACTTACGCACATGTGTTTTCATATTCAAAGCTGAAGCAGTGTCATTTGGAGCATGAAGGATCATAACGTGGATACCTATTCCTCTTCTTTCTACAAGCAAGGGCATCATCTAGCAGGTGCACATATTATGCATTGCAGTCATCTTTTTCCCAATTAAGAAGGCTATATGTTGTGATTAATGTTTTGAACTGAGATCTATGACATTGTCATCTTTTACTTAGAAGATTAGTTTCATTATAACTAAATTTCTTTTATATATCTATATTCACAGTTCAACAGTCTACAATTGAAGCTGGTCTAATTCATGTTAAAAGACATGCCAACAGAAAATAATGATAGAAATTCGTAACTTAAACATGTCTTTATAACGGGAGGACGGGAGAAAGAACCGTTTCCAATTTTTGGCTCTAATTAGTACAAGAATGTGATTAATAAAATGAAAGTTTAAATTACCAAAACAGCACATGTGTAGTAACAAAAACAATCCGTCAAATGATAATAGCTAAGAATTTTACTACATTTTGGCAACCAATAATAGAAAAATCAATAGTTAGAAATAGAATTTTCTTGGATAATAAATCAGGGGTTGACTTTTTTTAAGTCATGTTTATTGACGTACAAATCAATCTCTAGAACATAACCCATATTTTAAAAATATTTTTAAAAAGAAAATAAACAGAGTTAAACAAAAAATAGCATATTACAAGTTCACATTTCTTTTTTTAACAAGATAATATTTTGAGAAATATCATATAGGAATAGAACAAGCTTATAATCAAATTTATTACTCGCAAACTCCCCTATTAGATATGATTTTTATTTTGAAAGATAAAAAATAAAGCATTTATTTCTTTATATACATTTTCATTCTCTCTCTCTCTCTCTCTCTCTCTCTCTCTCTCTCTTTTTTGTAATTTTATTTATTTTTTGCTAAAACATTCTTTCTCCTTTTCATTAGCTTCTCCACCTAAGTCAATATGAGTTTCACCTAGAGCTTCTATTCCTCTCTTTACAGCATCTATTCCTCACACTTCCCAAAGCATAAAAGAATAAACTCGCGATAAAATTTCAGTGCTAAATTTATCACTCATGTCATGTTCATCCACCAAAACACATGTTGAATTTATTGACTTAAAAGGAAATTATCAATCTATGGCTGAGCAGAAACCAAAATTGCTCATTACAAAAAGGGATGTACACGAACTCTCATATGGAAGCCAACAAGGAGCATACGTAATGAACAGAATGAATTACTAACCTTCAATTAACCTCCATTAATCTATTTCTGTGAAGGTCAAGAAACTGAAGCAACAATGGCAATCAATTTAGGATATAAAGAAAGAGTGTGCATGAGAGAGATGGGTTCCACAAGGAGCGATGATGGTGGAAGAAGCGGGCTTATTCCGGGTCTGAGTAGGATTTGGGTGTCAACGAAGTAATAGAATTAATTGCTGAAGAAATGGATATCAATAATGGCGTCTTATACTCTGATGCAATTTCGGTGAATTGTGATCTTTAAAAGCTTAATTTCGTTTTCGCAATGTGATTTCAATTGAACGGCTGGTTTAGTTCGTTTTGGCGAAAGTGGCAAATTTTTTTTTAATTTTGAGAATTTACGTGAAATTTGGTCTATTTAGGGATTTATATTCAGGGATAGAGGACAAGGTGAAAAATCTCCGGAAAAATGATACGGAGATGTGAAAAATTTGTTGTTGTATACTCTAATTTTATATAAATACATGTTTTATACTTAAATTTTTTTACTCTTAATCATTTTATTTATTAATTATATTTATAATAATCTAAAATTAAAAAATAATTTAATTTTAAAATCAATTTCACTCACTATATTTTAGTTGGCTTCCTCTTGAAGAATTAGATATAATAATATTATTTTCAAAATATTTTCGAGCTGCAATAATAATCTCTCATTTTCTTTTTATCTTATAATTGAGTAAGGTTTGAGTATTAACTTAATGCTTTAAAATTTTTTATTTTGTAGTTCTTTTACATTTGTGATAATTTATTTAGTGTTTAATTACTTTTGTGTAAATTTTTTATGATTTATATTACAATTATGATATATTAATATATTCCATAAGCTAAAAAGTGCATGATGTATTTGAATTTATAATTGAAGATATTTAGGCATGAATGAGTTGCTTTCTGTACTTTTAATACGTGGAGAGAAAGTAAAGTAAACTACATAAACATGATTTATATTGATGAAAGAAGTAACATGGTATGATAAAAATATATTAAGTTTGAATTACATAAGATTTCAAAAGGGGAAAAAGTGGATTTAAAAATTTCTTGAAAATGGCCTATATTTGATAATTAAATTACTTGGTGGGTATTTAATTAGTTAGAAATTTAACAATATATAATTGTGCTTGGTAATATTTTAATTTTTGGTGAGGATTATGTTATAATAAAAACATTAATTATATTTTGTATTGTTAAAATTTTTCTTTATTCTATATGTACAAATTTTTATTTTTTTAATATTATTTTTTTAAAATAAAAAATTGAGATCCTCATAAGATTTGGCCTATTTAACTCACCATTTTGGTGGTTTAAACTAAAATTTTTAACTAACTTAATATCGGTGGACTAAACTAACTTGACTTACTTAACTCACATGTTAAATAGGCCAATTCGATGGGACAGTGAGTTGACCCACTTAAGAGGTTTTATAAAGTTTCTTTTATAAAATGTTTAATATTCTATAATTTCAAGTAGTTTTTTTCCTTATTTTGTCTTTAAATATTAAATATTTGATCAACAACGGACAAAGTAAATTGATTTTTTGTATTAGAATTAGATATTTAACTTAATGATTGAAGTTTATTTGTTTGGTTTTGTATACTTTTTAAGAGTTTTTTTAATTTTTTTGGGGTGGGTTAACCACCTGATGGCTGGGTTAACCTACTAATCCATACAGACCGACCATTTTAACCAATTTGTCCATTTTGATAGCCCTACTCATGAGGAATAAAGATGTAAGAAAAGTTTGCCAATAGTAGAGAATGGGGATGGAGATAGAGGATTGATGGTAGGAATGGGGAATAGAAAGACACTTTATGGGCTTGCTTTGTAGAATTTTTGTCCCTAGATGTCATTAAGTAATAATTATATATAATTAATAGAAAATAGAAATTATGTATTAAATAAATTGTGATACTTTTAAAACACATTAATATTTATTTTGATTTGTACGTAATAATAAATTTATTTGATTAATTTTAATTAGTAAGATATCCACTGAATAATATTATACACAAATTTCTTAGTCTTTATACCAATTGATATTTTTTTTATGGTAATACATGTATTTGACTATTTGTAACATGTCCATTTCTCAATATTTTTAAAAAAATAGAATCCAAATTTTACCTAAAAGGATTACAAGTTTCTTGATAGATTTTTTAATGAAGTTTTAATTTGGTTAAATGATATTACAAGGAATATCAAATATTAGAAAAATAATATTTTTATTATCAGACCATCTTCCATATTGTAGATAACCATATTGGGCCTTCTAGATATTGTTTTAGGCCAAAATATCATTAGGCTCATGAGGTTGGAGATTTCTTAGAACTTGACTGAGCTCTTGCACTAGGTTATAGATATTTAGGATGGGCTAAATTAAGCTGCACTTGATCCTTATTGAAGTAGGAAGACCTAAAACGAAGCACAGTCGTTAAAAGAAAGCATAATGCATAAAAGGCAAACATCCCATATATTACTAAGCTATCATCTTCTTAATATATTATTTGAACGTTGCTCAGACGTATGGCAAGAAGAGAGTTTGACCTTAGAACTTTTATATATGGCAACACAATGCAATCCAAGAAGGACTTTGATTCTCTATAAATAAACATGAATATATCCATTAAATTGTGGAGTCTAAAAAGTTCAAAGTCTTTAGAAGCAATTGAATTAGGATTTAAAAAATAAGGTGGAAGAGAGAGAAAATAGTAGGTTACACGCTCTTTACCAACCTAGTTGCTTGCAAAGCTTGAGATACCTGTGTTTTTATAGATAGGAAGTAAAAGTTGAAGGAGGTAGATCCCAAAGTGTAAGATTGTCCTATTCTTTAGGAACTAAAATGTAGAGGTGTGATCTTTGGAGAATGATGTAAAACATAGAGGTAAGGTAAGAAGGATTTATCTAAGCTCAAATGTTACAACTGCCCAAAGAAAGGTCATTTTTCTTGGGATTGTCTTAAACCTAAGAAAATTTCCTTCTCTTATGTTTACACACATGTATTTGTGACTTCCTAAATTGGAAGTGGAAACAAAACAATTCTTGCAAAGTTAAGAATAGTGAGAGTATACCTTCGAATTCATGTAGTTGGAAGAGCTAGTATGCAAATATTCCACAAAATCATTTCAAGATAGAATGTGAATCCTTCTTGAGTATACCATATATGTTGATAAGTCCTTTTCTTAAGTAGAAGCAATAAGCTCACACTCATCAAGGAAGTGATTTAGTTGCCATGGAAGATGAGATGAACTCATTGGCTAAGAACCATGTGTCAAAGTTAATTGACCAATCACCTAGGCATAAGACCATTAGAAATGAATAACTATTAGAAATCAAGCACAAGGATGATAAGAGCGAAAACATACACCCATAAGGATGGTGTTGACTATGAAAATACATTTTCTCTTATAGTGAGATTTGTGTTGATTTGGCTAATCCTAGTTATTATAGCATATTTATATTTAGAATTATTTCAAATGGATGAGAAGATTACATTTCTCAATGGAGAAATAAATGAAAAGATCAATATAGATAAACTTTTTAGGTTTTAAATTAAGGGATAAGAACTCAAAGTGTAAAACTTGAAATATTTGATTTATGTCTTGAAAATCATCTAGATAATGGTATCATCGTTTTCATTAAGAAATTGTCATAAAGGGCTTCATGATAACTAAAGAAAACCATTGTGTGTATATCAAAAGACTTTAGTAATAAGTTTCTTATCTACACATTGTGTATGGATGATATCCTCTTACTTAGAAAAGACAAGTAGTTAGTAGTCATGACATAAAAGTAGCTGGCCTCCACTTTTGAAATGAAAGAGATTGGTCAAGCAAATTATGCACTTAGGGTAAAGTTTATAAGAGATAATTCTAAGAGGCTTCTAAGTTTATATCAAGAAACATACATCAAAAGAATGTTAAAATGTTCTTACATGCATGAATGCAAATATATATACCTTTTTATAGACATGGGCCATTATCTTAAGGGGAAATGACAAATGACTAAGGTGCCATACGCTAGCACTATTAGTAGTTTAATGTATGCTTAGATGTGTACTCAACTTATCATTTACTTTGTATTGAGAATGGTTAGTATATATAGAGTAATCCATTAAGCTACAATTTAAAGGATAATTAAAAATTTCTAAAGTATGACCATAGTTTTATGCTACGAAGTTAGATGCCTTAAGTTAATTGGCGAAACAGATGTTGATAGGTCTACAAATCAAGATGATCATAGGTTTACTTTAGGTTACACATTTATCACATGGGAATTTCCTTAGTGATGAGATAGCAAGTAGGATGAGATATAAATGATCACTTGATACTACATGATGGTGATCTCCTTATCATCTTGTGGTTAAGTAAGGTTCTTTTCATTTATATTACATTGCCTTAGCTAAGTGCTAAGAAGATAGTTTAGGTGGTCATAATCATAAGCATGTATAAAGCTAAATTTGAATATGAGTGAATTAAGTCAGTCTTTATAATTGTCCATGTTGCATATGGTGTAAAATGAAGTGTGAAAAACCCTGGGTGCGAACTTCACCATTCATGTAATTCATACTACATATGCTAGAATGCAACCATAGGTGGTGAGTATATCCTTTTTATCTCACTATGTATGCCTTGCAGACCCATCACCAACATTTATAACCTTTGGGACTTTCATATATGTTAACAAGTTAGTTAAATGTTGTGATCACCATGAATCATTTGTAACGTGATCTAGCGAAACATGACTAAGAAATTATCTTAACATATATAGATTGACATAGGCATTTGAGGAAAACTTATTGGATATTTTTAATTGAATTGTAATTCATAGACTAGGTAGTTATATAAACATAAGTTGGAAATACAACAGTGACAACCGTTAAGAAAAAATTTAGAGTATAAAAAATATTCGTAAATGAATTTGTAAATATGACTTTGTTGAATTTTATTGATTGTTGCTTTGGATGTCTTGGAAATAAGTCACCAAAGTAAAGGTGGTCAGGGTTAAAAGGAGAATTGAGCAACAAAAGCTTGCTACTTACTATTGATATTTCATTTATGAGAATGGATTAGATTATTTTTATTTGCTATGTTTGCATTTAATTATTAAGAATGGGATATAAGCCTATGTCATGCCAGACATCATGTTCTTACCTCAAGCTTATAATCAGGGATCCTAGCTAGGTTTCTTTTCTAGGAATTATTGACTAATACTTTCACAATGACAACAACAACAATGATAATGATACATTATAGGTATGAGATTGTATCCATATGAGAATGTGAATCCACTGGGAATTATTACATAGTCATTATGAAATGATGATGAAATTCCTTTATGAGATATGATAATGATGATAATTATCTTGAGTATTTAACTAGTTACAAAGATTTCCAGTCTCCTTTCAAATCACTAATATTTTCAAGAAATAACTCGTAAAGGATAGATGGTGGCAAGCTTCTTAAAGCTTCAAGAACCTTTATTAATTTGTCAAGATATACGATGATTATGAATTGATTTGTAACGTCTGATATTGAAATATGAAGATATGTAAAGTTAGCATAATGAGAATGAATATCTAACCTAGTAAATTATGAAATATCTAAAGATTTTATTTTAAAGTAGATATTGAACAATCTCTAGTTTATCTTAGAAATTTTATGGTGCATTTGAAGTTGTAATCACTTATAGATTATTTAATGGTTTTTAGGTATTTCATTATATTCTTATGTACAAGAATTAATATTCAGCCATGAGCATACCCAAATGAAAGACTATTGGTTGGGATAGAAACATAGTTTGAAGAGCATCTCAATCTAGCTTCCTAAAGTTGCATAAAAGTGAGGACGTCGCATTATGCATTGGTTGGGCATTTTCTATATATATGGGAGCAAACGGGTCATCGTCAATAACCTCTTAAAAGTCAATGGCAATAGTCTTAAAGAAAATATATGTTTAAGCTTTTCAATATGTGTAATTTTCACCATTACAATTAAAGGGCTTGTTAATCAATGATCATTCATGAAAAATATTATCACCAAGACCATGTATTTCACTCTTGAGATTGTTAAGTCTTTAGTCAAAAGCGCAATCTCTTATACCACCTGCTAGAAATGGCTAGCACCTAATAAGGGGGTGAATTAGGTGTTTTAAACAAAAGAATGGAAGGTGTTGATTTTTAAAAAAGGATTCTTGAAGGAATATAAAGTATTGACAAATTGAAAATATTATAAACCAAGCTACACTAAAAGTTAGTTAGAGTTCAAGTAAATATTTCAAGATTTCAATCAAATAATAGCTATATATGATAATAAAGTGCAGTAAGATATAATGGTTTGAGAGATTAGATACAAAAGGTTTATCCCAAACTCCTTACCTTATAAATAACAATTAAAGCCAAAAAAATATAATAATGAAATAAAAATACCAAAAATTAAAACATATAAAAAAGAGATAAAGAATAAACTCATAATTTTGCAAATTCTAGAAAAAGTCAAAAACAAGAAAAGAATTCATTATTCAGTTGGCAACATCGTGTTGATTCACTCGCATCCAAATATCCGACCCCATTTCCAACCAAAGTAAAAGATAGAAGAGGGGGACCATTCAACTGACACACACACACACAGATACACATGCACCTATGCTAATGGGGAGATAAAGATAATGATAGGTGTGAAAAGCACAAGAAAAGAAAAGAATAAGGAAAAAAGAAAATTGGTAAAAACAAGAGAACATGTATCATAATTTACTCCTTTACACATTAAGAAAAGCTTCAAAGGGAAGAGGGGACTGCTTTCTTCTTTGGGCATGCATTAGTGAAGCTGAGACTATAAGCCTAGAAGAAAGGAAACTAGGAGACTCATGTATTGCACATCACCAAAGGGAATGGAAGCATCAAACATTCAAAGAGGAGAAAAGTTCAAAAATAAAAGAAGAAGAATTAGAAAGGGGATAGATGATGCTCACCTTTGGCATTCACACCATTAATGATAAGGAATAACAAACAAGGGGAGCATGGCATTCTTTTCTATATATGGAGAACATATAAGAAAAAAAGGTTTTTTTTTTTAATATACAACTAAAAAAGCATGTGAGATAGAAGAATACGAAGAGAATGAGCTAAGAGTGATAAGAATAAAGACATTCAAGTAATGAGTGATAGAAGGCAGAATGGAAAAGTGGAAGAAAAAGTGAATGCAAAGGAGCTAGGATCTAAGGCTAAGAAGTAACATGGAACTTAGGGACCACATTGCTTTGTATTGTGTTGAAAGAATAGAGATAATTAGAGGGAGGCTTAGCATGTAATGCATAAAAAACATTGAAGTTAATCCTTGTTTCTCTCTCTGACCTATTTTTATGTTTAAGAATACACTAGTGGGAATGGCATCTTGCTATAGTGGTGGGAGTACATTTTTTTTTTCTTTCAAAAAGTGGATTTGGCTGAGGTTGTAGTTGGAGAGTGTCATTGTTTCTTTTCTTTCTTTATTTAATGGGGGTTATTTGATAGTTATTTTGTTTTTTAACTTAGATAAAGGAACAAATGAAGTGATTTAGAGACAATGTAGCTTTGTCCTTTTTTTCTTTTGCTTTTTGTTTTTACTGGGTGAGAGGGTCAGCAATCCTTCTTGTCATGATTTTTATTTTCTCTATCTTTGCTGTCACCTATTTGCATTTATATTTAGGCTTCATGAATGTTGCTCAGTATTGTTTCGTTTTCACTCTTAGGTAGAATCATTCAATCGTAGGTATGAATATAGTTGAGTTATGAAGGATTGTTATTTCATAAATTTTGATATTAGGCAAGTGTGCTTTAGCCCTTACTTTTGATTTTATGGAATATAGGTCCTGTTGTGATGCGACCTTTTATTATTATTAGAGTTAGCTTGAAGAATATTTCCATTTTATTGCTTTACTTATATGAGGGAATCTCATTGTTATGCTGATTGTGTAAATAAGGAATTGTATGTGGTGTTTTATTTCATCGTGACATGAAGCGATTTAAAATAAGAACGAGTTACAATAGGAATAGTAAAAAACATAAAAAACATTTTGTGTATAGGGAAAGTTTTCATGAAAGAGAAGTTTGGAAGGTGTGAGTTTGATTATTTTATTTTATTTTATTAGTTCTGATTGAGTAAATTGTATGTGATGCTTCAATGTTTCTTAATGAGTTTTGTGTGGATCTTGGCTACCATAAAGCATTTTGTATTTTAACCTTGGACCTAACATTACAAAGTGAATTTATGATAGCTTTCCTTTTTTATGGTTTTGTATTTCCATGTCCAATGCATATTTTAGTAAACGTACATTGGTTTATTATGCAAAGACTCTAATATATGCTGTGGAATAAATATGAGTTTTAGTCATTTTCATTTGTGGGAAAAGGATGCTAATATGGATTATTTGACATTGCGAGAATGATAAAAAGATCATGGAAGCAATCAAAGTAAGGGGTGGCTAGGAGAAAAAAAATATAAGAACACTTGCAATGGGTTTGACATCTTTTTAGAAAGGAATTAATTGTAATTATAATGCAATATGTTACGGATGAACACAAATACAAATACACACTATCATAAGGATGCTTAATTATTTTGCATTTCCTTTTTCTTTTTCTTTTGTTATTTTCATTTGTTCTTATTATTTTATTTTATTTTTGTTTTCTAGAGTAGTCATGTGGGGCCTTGCATCTCCTTGGGTTTTACCCAATACCAGTTGTTAAATAAATTTAGGTTTCAACGACATATCTCTAATTTATTTTTTTTAAAGCAAAAGTTATAAAAAGTCAAAAATAAAAAATAAAAAAAACAATGAAATCATTTTTATAAAATCCCTTTCCATATTTCATACCCCTTTTATTTCAATTCTTAATTTTATTCTTCTTCTATTTTTGTGAAATCCAAAAATGACTAAAAAAAAGAAAAAGAAATATTTTTTTATTTCCTTGTACATTTTTAATTTGAGAAAAATACACTTTTAGTCCTTTACCTTTTGTCATTAGATCAATTTGGTCCTTGAAAAATAGAAAGTTCTAAATTGATTCCTCAAAGATCATACCATGATCATATTTGGTCCTTCCATCATGAGACCATTAAAATTAATATGAGTTGAACAATTTTTTGCTAATGTAACACGTTATCTGATGAGATGGATTAGTAGTTTGCCTATCATGGAATAATTTGGTCCCTTATCTTGCATCACTAAATCGATTTTGTCCCTTATCTTCCACAATTAGATCAATTTAGTCCTTGAATATTCGACATTATATCAATTTTGTCATTTATTTTTTGACACTAGATTGTTTTGGTCAGTCATATATCATTACTAGATCAATTTAGTTCCCTCATCTTTTGCCACTAAAACAATTTGGTTCCTAAAAAATTTCAGCGTGGTCAAAGTTAATTGTTAGTGATAAAAGTCACTTTCAAGTTAGTTAAAATATAATATGAATACAAATATGATTTAGCAGCAATACATGATAAATTATATGCTATATTAACACAAATACACATATGCACTTAGTATTTAACTTGTCCTAAAACAAAAAAATACATATATCTAAGCTTTAATATCCAAACTGATGGGTCATTCATTAGTTTTTTTTTTTGGTTAACCAACTCAACATAATTATTTTCAATAATTTATTAATATTTTACTTCTTTTTATTAAATTTTATTATTATTTTCAATTAAGTGAATTAGATTTATCATTCCTTAGTATTATAATGCGAACAATTTGAACGCTACTATTAAAATTACTTTAAAATTGCATTTCACTTATAAGCTCATACTATAATTATTAAATTTAATAGCGTGCAATATTGTCATAGATAAATACTTTAAGATAATTCTATGTGATGAATTAACTCTTTGCCTTACATAAATAGGATCTATGTAAATGTCTATATTTCTAAAATTACATCATATAAAAATAATTGAACAATTATTGAAGATTTTAAAAAGAGTTATCTTATGTTTAAAAGTTACAAAATTATTACTATTTGAAAATAAATTATGTTATGTTTCAAAGTTTATTAAAGATATAAAAATATCTTAATAATTATTATGTAAATCATATAAGTAGAAGGAAATTATATTAGTTTTTGAAATATTGATGCCTACATAAATTAAAAAGACTTATATTTTATAAAATTTAATAGAAGAAGTAAAATATTAGTAAATAATTAAAAATAATTATATTGTCTTGGTTAATGAAGAACGCACAAATGAATGAGTTATCAATTTGGAGACTGATGAGGTATGTGTGTTATGTGGTTATAGCATAAATAAAAGTTGAATGCTATGTATATGTTTGTATTTGTGTTAATGTAACAAATAATTTTATGCATTGCCGTTAAGTCCTATTTATATCTTTATTTTATTTTAACTATCATAAAATTTTTTTAAAAAGTGGCACTATAAATATTTTATCTTTATTGCTAAAGATCAACTTTGATCTTGCTAGAATATTTGAAGGACCAAATTGTTTTAGTAGCAAAAGATTAGGGACTAATTTGATGTAGTAGCGATAGGAGAGAGGCCAAATGAATCTAGTGTCAAAAGATAAGGGCCTAAATTAATTTAATGTCAAAGATTGAGGGACCAAATTGATTTAATTTTAAAAGATAAGGGACTAAATCAATCTAGTGGCACAAGATGAGGGACCAAATTATTCAATGATGGAGTAAATCACTAATCCACCTTAACATATAACATGTTGCATCTGCAGAAAATAGTCTAGTTAAGACTAATTTTAAAGTTCTCATGACATAAGGATTAAATGTGATCATAGGGCAATCTTTGAGGGACCAATTTAGTACTTTCTATCTTTCAGGGACCAAATTAATCTAATGGCAAAAGGTAAGGGATGAAAAATATATTTTGCTCCTCTTAATTTCTTTTAAAATAAGGTCCTAAACAGAAGGTTTCTATTCTCACTTTTCAAAAATTACGTTCTTTCAAATGACCAATATATATATATTTACCTTCTATTGTTAACCTCAAATATAAGTTACACTTTCAAGAAATTCCAAAACATTAAAAAATAGAAAAGAGAGAAAATGAAGAGAAAGGAAAGTGAGATTATATTCATTTTATAAATTAAAACACAAACCAAATTTCTAGCTTGTTTTATTTATGGAAAATCCATTTATTTCAACTATCATGTTCATTTTTGCAAAAAAGAAAGAAACTACCATTCAATAGACATGTCTTTCTATTTGAACTATATGGACTTTAATCCCTATCATAGAATACAAGGTTATGGCTTTGATCTTAGGTCAAATCTGCCTTTGTAAATAATTTATTTTTCTTATTTTATTATATTTGCTTAATTTCTTCTTTTTTTCTCTTTATTTATTTCATTTTTGCATGTCATTGATAGGAGTAATTAAAATTAAAATTAAGGCCATACACATTTTGTATAATCAATATTGGGTAATCTTTCTTAGGACCGAGTGTTGTGGGGTGCCTAACACTTTCCTAACGTACAACTAACTCATGAACTAGGTCTTTGGGTTCGCTGACAATTTTTGAAAAGGTTTTCCCAAGTTTTTCTTTAAAAATTTTAGTAATGAGTTCTAAATTTAAAGTTTCATTTCTAAAGCAAAAATTGAAAATTCTCTCTTTTATCTCGCCTTGCAGTCACATTTTAGGTGTGACAATTTGGCAACTCCACTTAAGAATACTAAAAAGTCAAGCCCATTCAAGTTAATTATGCAAAACAATATGGCCTTTTTTTTTTTATTACTCTTTTACTTATTGTCTACCTTTCATGCTTAGGATAAATTACATGTTTTGATTCAAATGCTTTATTTAGCCCTTGGACATTAGTGTTTGTTTGAGTATACCTATACATATTTAGGGTGACATGTTATTGCTCTATTTGTTTTTTTTATTATTCGTATATTTGTTTATGTTGCAATAATTTTTGTGGCTATTTGGATAACATGCTTTAGGAGAGATAACATACCGATTAAAACCTTAAGGTAGTTGACTCTTATCTATTTATTTGCTCTTTTAATGTCTAATCTTAGTAGATGAGGGTTGGGTAGTCTCTATGCAAGAGGTATGAATACTCTCCTCACACACATACAAATACTCATTACCTCACAAACGATCCTATTTGGTTCCTATACTTGGGTATATGTGCGCCTCAGGTTAGTAGAAATTTTTATTGGTTTCCACATACGGATTTATGCCTCTTTATATTACCATGAATACTTCTTTTAGATTGTGTCATGTTGTATGAGCTTAACCTATGTGAGATTCTTATCCTCTTATGGTTGCATTTGTATAGCAAGATCTTCATTCTCATGGTGGAGGTAATCTTGGAACCTTTATTCTTTTGGAATGATAGACTCACCCTTTAGATTTGCACTGTGATAGTCAAGACCTAGTAATCCTACTTGATCAATTAGAGCCTAGCTCCTTTAGGCTTAGCATTCTTAGCGTAATTTTTCCATGAGTTAAGACATAGAAGAATGTTCTCTTTCTTTCCTTGATGTATAACATGTATACCATTACATCATGCTTAAGCACATTAGAAGACAGTTTAGTCTTACACCTCATTATAATAGTTGATGTGATGACATTGCATTATAGGAGGCACATTAATCACAATGAAAGTATGCATTAGTGAAATCAATGATAGCTAGCAGGGGATATCAAACCCCAAGATTTTATAATCATGCATTACTGGCAATGCTTATACGTAGCAAATTTCTCGAAAAAGTAAACCTTTTAAATGCTTTATCCATTTCATAGATTGAAACAAAGTAGTTGGCGTAAGAGTGAATTAACAACTATTCAATGCATCCTCAGGTAGGAGGAAAACCTTTTACTATTACCTTTATTAGTGACAGTTTCCTCTCTCATGTTAATGGTCAATTCCTTTTCCTCATGAGATCTTTTATATTCTTAGAAAATTGAATTGTTATGTACTTATACACTAGCCAAATAATGTAATGATGATAGTCATTAGTCCATTATTAACATAATTTCCCTTCATCTCACAATTAAATTATTAGTCTTCCATAATGTTAGCGAAGCACAATAATATTGGTTATGGCAAAGGTTTTAATGGAAATTGATATTGCCCTTATGCCTTGTTTGCATGGACTTATAAGTCTTAAATAGGGCAGGGCTTAGGGACACTTATTAGTGATTTATTGACAAATTAGTAAATGTTAAAAACAAAAAAAAAAAAAACAATAAGAAAGTTTATCAAGTTTTACTAATATTGCAAACTTTAACCCATTCATCTTTTTGGTAGTGATTTGTTCAATATGGGTTACTAGGCTTACCAGATTGAAATGGAACAAAGAGGCATTTCATAAGATTTAAGCTTGACAAGAGTTATACCAACAGGTAAGAAAATCTCAGCTGAATAGCTTTGCCAGCTATAGTATCAATGGTAATTTTGAATGAAGGAGAAATCCATTATAAAATGTATGAACTTTTAGCTATTTAGGAAGCTCATGATATGGATGCCTCTTTAACAACTCCTTAAATCTCACCCATGCTTCAAGTTAATTCTCATTGTCAAATTGAAGAATTAAGGTGTTGTCATTTCTCATTTTTGTAGTTTTACTTGGAGGGAAGTACTTTGCAGTAAATTGTTGTGCTAACTCTGCCCATATAATGTTAAAGCCCAGAGGTAGAGTTTTAAGCAATGATTTTGCTTTGTCCCTTAGTGAGAAAGAAAATAACCTTAGTTTAATGACATCTTCACTCTCCCTCATGTACTTGAAAATGTTGCAAATTTCTAAGAAATTTAGAATATGACTTTCAGATCTTCAATTAGTAATACCCTATATTATTTACTAGCTGACATACTTGTACAAATTATGTTTATCCTCATTAGCCATGTCTACTTGTCTTGGTTGATGTCCTTCTAGACATTCAGAGTTGACAACGAAGAAGGTGATAGAGATGTAGGTTTATATGAAGAATTTAGTTTGAAAGCAGTTTGTTTGGTTCATCCTCCCCTGTGTTTAGGCAAGTATAAACCCAATACTTGCAACTAATGACAAAAATAACAAATTTGAAACTATTAAGCAAGGCTGGCTCTCAAGAAGGGGGTGAATTAGGTGTCATATAAAATTTTCAGAATTAAAATCCTTAGAAAAGGTTTTTTTAGATTTAAAGCAATCAGAGTAAACTTTGTGATTCAAAAAATTAAATCCAAAATATAAAGATGATAAGGGAAGAGATTAGACACATATATTTATCTTGGTTCAACTTTTACCTAAGTTTACATCTAGTCCCCGAACAATCTTTTAGGACTTTTCACTTTCTCAATAATCAAATACAATAACTCAAGAGAACATCTCTTTTAAGTTCTAGGAAGAATCTTTTCCTAATCACAAGCATTTACAACCTAACACATTTAAGGAACCTTCTTGAACTTAACCAAGGGATCCTCTCCCTTAACCTAAGCGCTATTTACTTGACACTTTCAATGAACCTCCTTGAGCTTTTTTCTCTCAAAGATGAAAGGATTATAGATAAATGAACCTTTTGAAACATAGTATATTGACAGTAAAACACTAATGTAATAAGCTAAAAAGATGATAGAACTTATGAAATAATCAATCTAGAATATTTTCCCTTATTGATCCAGAGTCCATTGGTCATGTTTATTTAGCCTGAGGTCTAATAAATCCATTAGGAGTGAATGGGAAGTCAAAGATTTCATAATATGTTCGTTATAAAGCAATTATGGCATCTCTATCATTGGCTAATCAATTGCTCTCTTATGACCAGTTGATTAGCCCCTTTTTCCCTCTTTAAAAATTCAAATCAAGACTTTGATAGTTGACTGCTTACCCATAGCCTATCGATTAGTCTCTCACAATGAGCTTCCAGTTGATTGGTTTCGAAGTTGGAAGTTGATTGGGCTTGATTTGGGTATAGCTAGTTAACTGTTGGATGGTGGCCAGTTAACTGGTGACTCAGAGAGAGCTCACAGTCAATCAAGGCTTAAGTTGGCAGCAGATTGAGATCTCTTAGAAAGAGGCTAGTTGACTAGGACCAAGAGGCCAGTCTACTGGGACCTCCTAAAAAGCTCCCATTTGACTAGGACAAGGCTTGACAGTTGGCTGACAAGATGTCAATCCTAGTTCCTCTAACCTTGGTAGTAAGAAGATAGCTAGTGGGGTTATAGGTAAGGTTAGAATAGATTGGCCTGATAGCCTTGGGGCTATAGTCCAACTTCATATCTAACAATTTGTCCATCCTAGCATTGGAGAAAAGATTAAACAAAGAAAACCCTTATTCCATGAGAAATTAGAGATTAACATAGTTAATTGGGAGAACATTCCTTTGTTGGAAGTTTTCAATGAAGGCCACCTCTTGTGCAAGTGAAACGAAGAGTAGAGGAAGACTGAAGGATGAACTAATGGATGAATTCTTGGTTTTTGGATGCTTGGTAGTAGGTCTTTCTGCCATTGGTGATCAAGAAACTCTAAGAGAGGCAAGAATGGTGAAGAATTTCAAGTGTGAGAGAGAGGAGAGGGGAAAATCACAATTTAAATCGATTAAACCCTAGATGGTGATGAATAATTAGTGATTTAGAGTAAATAAGAAACAAAATCACTAAGATTTGGTTGAAACTTCGTATACAAGAAATAGGGTAAAGCAGTCGGCTGGGAAAAATATTGTTTGACATAGAAAATTAGGGCTTCGATTGCTATAAATAATGACTTCCAGTATTGACTAGTTGACTAACCTTTGGCTCCCAGTCAATTTTCAAGTCAAATTCTTTAGTGGGTTGCTCTCTGGAGCTTTCCAATCGAATAGCCTTTAATCCTTAGTCAATTGTTGGGTTACAGAGAGAAGCTAGTTAAATGACCATTCCTTGGCAGTCGATTGCTCCCTTATAGAACCACTAGTTAGCTGTTTTGGCCTCATTGAGCTACTGCCCTCTCTCTAAAGCCTGTGAGTCAACTGCTATCCCTATGGCAGTCAACTAGTCCAAGTTTAAAATGACTATATGATCAATTTTTGACTAATTTTCTTAGTTTCTAAAGAGCATTTTACTAATACATTCATCTAAGCTTAGATTTCTAACCAAATGGAGGTAATTATCATGCCAATCAAGGGGATATCTTAAAGAATTATTATAAACTACCTACAAAATGAATTGAGACCACTTCGATGCTTAAGTTAGTGAATATTCTCTTCAAGCAAATGGTGAAACAATTTAAGTCTATTTTTTTTTTTTTTTACAATTCATTAGGATTAACCATTCCAAGTTCACCTCTTATAAATCAAAATCTTTCAGTTGAAAGAGGTTTAGTAAAGATATCAGCAAGTTAAAATTCAATTTGGACAAATTCAAGATTGATATCTTTCTTTTGGACATGCTCTTTAATGAAGTAATGTTGTGAACACCCCACCCAAATTAACAATAATAATAATCACAATAGTAATAATAAATAGAATTAAAAAATTCAAAAAAAATATAAAATAATAAAATAATAATAACAATTAATCAAAACAAAATTGTAAAAGGCAAACAAAATAGAAGTAATATGGAAAAAACCAAATATAAGAACTAAAAATAATAAAAAGGAAAATTCAAGATATATGTTTGAAGAAGAGACATGGCAATCATCTTGCAAAGAAATAAAATGAACAAGGCCACATACTTGAAATGGAATTGCAAAACACTCTCACTTGCTCACACTCACACACTCTCACATGCTCACTTGCCCTCACACACATGACACACATCACTCTCACTCACGGACACATCACTCTCACACTCACACTCACACTCCCACATGCTCATTTGCTCCCATATGCTCATTTGCTCACACACACATGACACACATCACTCTCACACACTCACACTCTCACTCAAGGACACATCTCCTCACACACTCACACTCACACTCTCACACACTCTCACCCACGGACACACACACTCACCACATGCATACACTCATGCACATACATGCACAAGAGGATAAGGGGGACAAAAAAGCAAGTGGGAGTGGTTCTGCAGAGGAGGCAGAAAGTGGGGTGGTTGGTGCAGTGAAAGGAGAGTGTGGCGTGGCTGGAGATGGCAGGAAAAGGAGGGGACCGTGTGTAGCAAAGTAGTGGCTGGAAGTTGCAGAAAAAGCAAGGGAAAAAGGAAGCAACATGGTAGAAAAAGGGAGGTGGCGTTGGAATATAAAGGAGAGCAAGCAAACCGAGAGAAGAGGAGAAAAACGCTGGAGTAGAAAGGAGGCCTCGGCTGAGAAGAGAAAAAAGCCGGAGAAGAGAATAGAGGAAGGAAAAAGAAGGCAGAAACCACGCTGAAAGGGAGAGCCACATGACCGAGAAGGGAAGAAGAGCTGAAGAAGAAAGGGAGAGCAACGAAACCAGCAACAAACCGAGAGGAAACAATGCTGAACGAAAGAAGAAAATGGAATTAGCAACGTGAGGGAGAAACAAAGCTTAACAAAGCAAGAAAGCAAGGCAGCCACGTGAGGAAAAAATAGCAGAGAAAATGAACCAGAAACTGAGTGAAACCGAGAGCTGAACGAGGCAGAAACCGAGAGCTAAACGGTGTAGAAAACTGGTGCAGAAAACGTGCAGAAAACCATGGAGAAACGTCCCAAATCATGGAGTGAAAAGGAGCTGAAGTTCAGACCATCCAAGGAGCAGAAAATGGAGAGTTGGATGCCAAAATGATGAGCAGAAACAAGGAAGTCTGAATGCAAAACAAAGTGGCAGCAAAGGGAGGGATAAAAGCTGAACCATGGAGGAGAAAAAACTCTGTTTTGAGCTCAAAAAACAGAGGTAAACAGAGGAGAACTTAGGGAGCACAAGGAAGAAGAGGAAGTGTGGAGAAGAAGGGAAGCTTTCAGCCTCCACCTTCCAGTCGAGAAGTAGAGACACGTTCTACAGAGTTTCCAGCGCTGAAGCCAACCAAAAAACTCTAACGAAGCTGTCCAATGAAGTTGTCCACCATTTATGCACTTCCAGCCAAGACCAGCTGCTTTGGGGCTGTTGGAGGTCCATCTACCATAGGTGAGTGAGGAAGAGAAGGTCCTTCTTCATTGGAGCACAAGGGAGAAGCTGAAAACGCACAGGTATGGCTACACGATTTGCCACTGCTGAGAATTCTGCATGTTGTCACTGTTCATTCGAATTCCTTCAAGACAATCTCATGCATGTGCACTGTTCACGCATTCCAATATGAGATGCTACTGTTCACTTGCTTAAATTTGTTTAGTTTTGTTTATTACAATTGTTTAAACATTAACTTTGATTAATTATGGCTATTACGTATAAAATTAGCATGTGAGAATTTTGTTGTTCTTGATTGCCGGGGATTATGTGAGTTTTTTTTAATCTCCTTAAATCCTTGCAACTAATTAAATAATTGGAAGACAATTAATATTAATGAAATATTAATGAAGGAATGGTGAAAAATAATTGAATGATAATTAATAAATATTGTCATGATGGATAAAATTATCGTGTGAGAATTTTGTTCTCCTCGATTACCGGGGGTTATGTGAGATGTTAATCTCCTTAAATCCTTATAACTAGTTGAGTAATTGAAAAGTGATAATAATATTAAAGAAATATTAATGAATAAATGGTGAAAAAAATAAAGGAATGACAATATATATTAATGAAGGAATGGTAAAAAATAATTGAATGATAATTAATAAATATTGTCATGGTGGATAAAATTATCGTGTGAGAATTTTGTTCTCATCGATTGCCGGGGATTATGTGAGATATTAATCTCCTTAAATCCCTACAATGAATTGAATAATTGAAAAGTAACGATAATATTAATGAAATATTAATGGGTGAATTGTGGAAAATAAATGAATGATAATTAAATATTAATTTTGATTAAATCATAATAATAATCATAATCAAAATGCTTGTTTTAATATGCTGTTTCCCGTTATTTGCGAAATTATCGTGTGGGAATATTGTTCTCCTCGATTGCGCGGGATTATGTGAGGTTCTAATCTCCTTAAATCCCTATAATTAATTCTGAAATAATAATAATATTAATAATAATACAAAAATGAATAAATGGACAATAATTAAATATTAACTTTGATTAAATATTTATGCAAAATGAATCGTGTGAGAATACTTGTCTCTCCTCGACTTCCCGGGCTTGTGTGAGATTTTAATCTCCATAGAACCCGAAAATTAGCATATATTCGTTCAAAGACAAACAGATAAACAAATAAATAATAGCGCTTAAATTAAATTGTCTACTAATAATCAATAATAATAATAATAATCAATATTTACCAACAATAAATTCAAAAATTCATAAAATAAAAAAATATATTCCTTTCATTATAAATTATGCATTGATTCCTGAAATATAAACTCTCAAAACTAAAAAAAAAATAATAATAAAATCGACAAAAAAACATACAAACCAAATTCCTATCCCGTTTTGTTTACAATGATCTGTTTTAATTAAAATCCTCCTATTCTCATCACAAATCAAAAAACCACCAATCACAAAAATGCCTTTTGGTCGAACTACGTAGACTTTGATCCCTCTCACGGGGTACGTAGGCCCTAGGTTTTCATCCTAGGTCAAGTCCGCCCTTTGTAAATATCCATAAGTTTGCATGCATTTTCGCTTTTTTTTGTTTCCTATGTCTAGCGTGCATCCATGTCAATAAAAGGGTAATTGAGATTAATTAAAGGTCATATTCTATTTCAACTAACTAGTTTAAGGTAATCGTCCTTATGGGCGGGTGTTGTGGGGTGCCTAACACCTTCTCCACACTCAAATAGACTCCTGAACCCATATCTGATTTCGCAGACCATCTCGCCTTTTTCCTTCTATTTTAAATTGGTTTTCCATTAAAAATTTTGGTGGCGACTCCAAATAAGATCGATTTTCAAAATTCTGTTTTTGGGAATTAAAACCTTTTGATTCCATTCCGCCGAAAGGTCGGTTACGACAAATGTCATCTTTTAATAAGTTTAGATCTTGAATGCATAATGGGATTTTTGGTAAGGTTTATTGCACTGGTATTGTCACATCTGATTGGAATCTCTTTAAGGTATACACTAAGATCATCTAGTTGTTACTTCATCCAAAGGATTTGAGCATGACAATTACCAGCTACAGCATACTCAGCTTTAACATTGGACAATGTTACACTATTTTGTTTCTTTATAAATTAAGAAACAAGAGAATTTCCAAAGAATTGGCATGTCCACTGGTGCTTTTTTCTGTCAGTTCTACAACCAATAAAATCGACATCTGAATGTCCTACAAAGGTATCGGTGGATTCTTTTGTATACCACAGACTTATTTATATTGTGCTAGCAATATATTTAAATATTTTCTTTACTACAAAGTAATGAGATTCTTTAGGTTAGGTTTGAAAACAAGCACACATGTATACACTAAACATAATATCCAGTCTACTTACAGTTAAGTATAGAAGGGATCCAATTATACCTTTGTATTTTGAGATGTCATAAGGTTGTCCTTTCTTATTGTCATCCATCTTTGCTGTAGATCTAATTGGAGTGTCTTTGACCTTGATGTTTTCAAATCCAAGTTTTTAAAGTAATTTCTTAACATATTTGGATTGACTTATGAAAGTTCCATTTAATTGTTGCTTGATTTGAAGACTCAAGAAGAATGTAAGTTCCCCCATCATAGACATTTCAAATTCTCCTTTCATCATTTCAATAAACTCTTTGCATAGAATTTCATTAGTGGCACCAAATAGAATATCATCCACATATATTTGAATAACTAAGATATCATTTTTCTTCTTTTTAAATAATAATGTTGTATCAACCTTACCTTTAGAGAAACCAATCTTAATGAGAAAAGTACTAAGCTTTTTATACTATGCTCTAGGTGCTTGGTTAAGGTCATTTAGGGCTTTTTTCAATTTGAATACACAATTTGGATAATTTTGATCCTCAAATCCTAGAGGTTGTTCAACATATGCTTTTTCCATTATGTATCCATTGAGAAAGACACTTCTAACATCCATTTGATACAACTTAAAATTATTTATACATGCAAAGGCTAGTAACATACAAATTACCTCTAGTCTAGCTACTGATGTAAAAGTTTCATCATAATCAATTCTTTCTTGTTGATTATAACCTTTTGCAGCTAATCTAGCTTTGTTTCTAGTGACAATTCCAGATTCATCAAGCTTATTTATAAAATCCCATTTGGTGCCAATCACTGGATGATTATTAGGTCTAGGGACAAGTTTCCAAACTTGACTTCTTTCAAATAGATTTAACTCTTCTTGCATAGCTAAAACCTAATACTTATCTTTCAAGGCTTTATCAGTTCCATTTGGTTCAACTTGAGATAAGAATGCTTGATGATTACAAATATTTCTAAGAGAGTTTTGACTTGTTACCCATTTGGAGACATTACTAATTATTTGTTCAGGTGGATGATCCCTTTTAAAACTCCATGCCTTTGAAAGATTTTGAGTGATATCTTCCTCCATTTCTTGATTAGATTCATCATACATAGAGGATTGTTTAGCTGTCTTGGTGGACTCACTTTCATTCTTGATTTCTTGAACTCCTTGTTTGTCTTTTTATTGTAAGGTTATTAAATTTTATTGCAATTTCTTTACAAGATACCTTTCTTCGGTCAAGAGGGTCAAATTCATCAAAATTTACATTTATAGATTCTTTTACAGTTATGGTTCTTTTATTGTACACTCTAAACGCTTTGCTAGAACTAATATATCTTATAAAAATTACTTCATCAAAATTTGCATCAAACTTTCCCAAATTATCTTTTCCATTATTAAGCACAGACATTTACATCCAAACACATGCAGATGGGAAATGTTAAGCTTTCTTCTTTTATATAATTCATAAGGGGTTTTTCTCAAGATTGGTCTTATCATTGCTCTACTCATTACATAACATGCAGTGTTTACTGCATCTGCCTAAAAGTACTTAGGAAGAGCTTTTTTATTGAGCATTGTTCTAGCCATTTCCTCTAGAGTTATATTCTTTCTTTCTTTCTACCACTCCATTTTGTTGAGGAGTTCTAGGTGCAAAGAAATTATGCTCAATTCCATTATCATCACAAAATTCCATAAACAAATTATTTTCAAATTCTTCACCACGATCACTTCTTATTTTGATAATGGTCATGCCTTGTTCATTGTTAATGAACTTTGTAAATTTTAGAAAAGATTTCAAAAACTTGATTAAAAGTGTCCAAGTAAATTTAGAAAAAATCATCTACAATTACTAGTAAATAATAATTTCCTCTAAGACTCATAGTCCTAGTTGATCTAAAAAGACCTGTCGTAACTAACTGTTCGACTAGAATAATAAAATGTGGTTAAATTGATTCCCAAAACAAATCTTGAAAATCAATTTACCGGAGTTACCACCAAAATTTTTAATAGAAAACTTTAGAAAACCAATTTAAAACAAAAAGAAAAGGAAAAATGGTCTGCGAAAACAAAGATGGGTTCAGGAGTCTGTTTAAGTGTGGGGAAGGTGTTAGGCACCCCACAACACCCGTTCATAAGGATGGTTACCTTAAACTAGTCAACTGAAATAGAATATGGCCTTGAATTTATCTAAATTACCTTTTTATTGGCATGGATGCATGTTAAACAAAGAAGACAAAAACAACAATAATGAAAATAAACAAATAGATATTTACAAAGGGCGGACTTGAACTAGGATGAAAGCCTAGGGCCTATGTACCCTGTGATAGGGATCAAAGTCCACGTAGTTCGACCAAAAGGGCGTGTTTGTTGGTTGAGGATTTGTAATTTTTGTGATGAGAACAAGAGAGTTCAAATTAAACAGATTTTCATAAACAAAATGGGATTGGAATTTGATTTATGTGTTTAATTTACAACAACCTAATTAATCTAGCTCTCTTGACCTCTTCATTTTTCCTCTTTTTAATTTTTGTTTATTTTTGGAATTTTAATCTTTATTTTGAAATTTAAATGAAATGATTATGGGATAAGATTTTTAGGATTTTTGGGAGTTTATATTTTTTTTGGAATTAAAATGTAATTATAATGAAAGGAATATTTTTGAATTTTCAAAATTGGAATTTATCGTTGAAATTAAGACAAAAATAAAACCATTTTTTAGATTTTTGAATTTATGTATTTTTTTGGATTTTTGGATTTTTGTTGTAATTTTGAAAATGATATCATAATGAAGAAAGAAATAAACCCTTTTTTTTTTAGATATTTTTTTGGAATTTATTTTATCTTCGTATTTTTGGTAATGGGCATTAGATTTCAAGGCCTGAGAAGATTAAGGATCCCACGCGACCTCTACTAACTTATTTACCAATGCTTGAGGAGATTTAGGATCTTCCGCAGCATCTGCCAATTAACTTTTAAGTGCCTGAGGAGATCAACAATATCACGCGATAGCCCAAAATGTAGAAGAGATTATTTGAGATTTCTTGGGATTTTTATTTTATTTTATGATTTTTTATTTCAAAATGATATATTAACTTTTAAAGCCTAAAGAGATTAAAGATCTCACATGGCTCCATCAGTATACTTCTTAGGTGTCAGAAGAGAAACCTCATGCAACGATTAATAATAAAAAAAAATTGTGGAGGTAGGTTATTTCGATGACCCAGAAATTTTTATTTTGAAGTTTTGCCAAATTAAATATTATCTTTTGAAACCTAGTGAGAAAAAAAAAATCTTACATGACTTCTATCTAAGTGTCTAAAGAGATTGGTGTTCTCACGTGACACTATTGAAAATTAGGATGAGATAATAATAAAGGTAGTAATGATGATAATAACACTAGCAATAAAAAGAAACAAATAAACAATAAAATAAAGTAAAATGAAAAAAGCATAAAAAATATGAAAACAATAGAACCCCCACATCTTGGCATGCATCCCATGCACGTACGCCCTCTTTCATGCATTTGTCACCTATATTATACACACACACACACACACACACACATATATGTATATATATAAAATATGAAGAAATACATAATAATATAAAATAAATAATAAAAAGAAATAAGAAATAAAATGAAGTAAAAAAATAAACATAAAATTAAGCAAATAAATAAATAAATTTTAAAAAAAAGCATCGAAAACGAAAACAAGAGACCTAATGTCCTACCATGCATGTGCCCCTTTTTCATGCATTTTCATGCATCTTAAGGCAACGTCTCTTGTTTTATATATATAGATATATATATATATATATATATATAGATATATATATATATATATATATAGATATATATATATATATATAAAATAAAATAAATAAATAAATAATAAAATAGATAAAAAAAATAAACAATATCAGGTTGCAAGCTTAAATGAAAAGGAGACCAACTGAGGCAAAGAACAAGCATCCCAGCACCCTAACGCTTACCTCATCGTGACTGTTTCTGCACCCTTGCTGTTGCCCTTCTTCATACCCATGACCCTTTTCTTCTATTCTTCTTCTTCTTTCTCCTATTCTCCTTCTCTTCTTCTTCTTCTTAGTTTCTCTTTCCTTTGCTCTTTTTCTCTCTTCCTTCATGGTGTGCCCCCCTTTTTCTCCTTGAACCACTAGAAGGTCCACCAAGCTCTAGTCCAGTTTGTGCAGGTTGGCCAAACGCAGTTGTAGCAGACACATATGTTCTAGCACTGAAGCCACCAGAGAATGCACCTAAACGTGTTGTCTGGACTATTGTCGTTGACTCTGAGCTTGCCTGTAGGACTGTCTTTTCCTTTTTTGGTGCTAACTGTAGCTTTACGATTATTTTTTCTGATTTTTTATTACTATTACTATTATTATTAATTAATTTTTATTTTTTTGATTTTTTAATTTACTATTTTTTTCTTATATATATATATATTTTTTTTTTAATTTTTATTTGATATATTATAATTTTTTTAATTAGCTAATTTTATTTTTGGTTTTGAGTTTATTTAATTGTCTCCCATTATTTATTTTTTAATCTCAAATTGTCCCTAATTGAGAATGTCATTTAAAAGTTTGTCATTTTTTATTTTTCCTATTTGCTTAATTATTAATTAATTGATGTATCAATTAATTAAGTAATTAGGTAATTAGGAATGGGGTGTTCACAAGACCCGTATGAAGTAATTGTAGTAGTCTAGTTATGGAGACAATCCCTTCATATTTAAAAGAGTTTTTAATTTGTTTTCCCTTTTGACAAGCATTACAAAGTCTATTTTTATCAAATTTTAATTTTGGTAATCCAACTACAAGATCTTTCATAGCAAGGTTTTCTAAGTGACTCATACTAGCATGAGCAAGTCTTCTATGTTGAACTCAACTTTCATCATTGACACTTATATGACATTTTGAATCAATAGTAGGGACATCATCTAAGTTAATAACATAAAAATTGTTAACTCTGTGTCCTATTAATATGGTTTTCTTCTCATCTAAATTTTTAACCAGATAGTGTTTTGAATCAAATATAACTCTATTATTTATATCACATAACTGACTAATGCTCAAAAGATTGTGATTCAATCCATCAATAAGAAGTACATTGTCAATTGAAGTGGAAGAGTTCTTACTAACTTTTCGTATACCAGTGATTTTTCCTTATCTACTACCTCTAAATGTGACATTTCCTCCATTCTTCGGTTGAAGAGAATTGAACTTAGATTTATCTCCAGTCATTTGGGGCATCCTCTATCCAAGTACCATTTGGCTTCGATAGCCTTCATACATGCTTACAAAAATATTAAGTTATATTTTTAGGTACCCAATTCTTGTTAGGTGCCTGAATGTTAGTTGTTCCCTTAAAAGCCCATATTTTTTTTTCTTCTAGAATTTCAATCTTTCTATAAGAGCAAGCATAGGATCCATGTCCCTTTTGACCACAATAGAAGAATGTAATAAATAGAGTGCTGGTCATGACTGCTAGAACAAAGAAATTTTTCTAATATTTTTGTCTTTTGTTAGGATTAAACCCAAGACCTGCCTTATAAAAAATACATCTATATTTTTCCAAGCAGAATATTTTAGTTGTCTTTTCCCTTTATGAACTTTGCAAGAATGTTTACCAAATCTTTCTTTTCTTTTTGTAGAAGTTCATAATTACAAGTAAATTTTGTAGTTTTATTTTTAAGAGAAACATGTTCTTCTTTAAGGATTATGTAGTTATGCTATAGTGTTTGTTTTTCTAAGGCAATTTTTATTTGAAGTAGTGAGCTATTTTCTCCTTTCTCTTTTTCTAAATCATTTTCAAAAGATAAAATTTTCTTCTTTAGGACATTCAAGGCTTTTTCTATTTTAAGAAACTTATCATGTAAATCATTAAATGAATTTTGTAGTTTTTCATAAGAAGGGAGAGGGTTTACCTCATTTTCATCTTTAGCCATTAGGCAGAGATTGACTTCTTCATCTTCTTCTACATTTGAGTCATTATCACTTTCTCCCTAAGTAGCTGATAAGTAAGCCTTTTTCTTTTCTTTTCCTTTCTCTCTACGCTATGTTGCTTCTTCAGAAATTGAGGACATTCCTTTTTGATATGTCCTAGTTTTCTGTATTTATAGTAAATGGGATTTTCTTGACTCTTTTTAATTAGTCTCCTTCCATTGATTCTTTTGCTGTTGAAAAATCTTCCAAATTTTTTAACAAAGAGACCAATAGTTTCTTCATCAATTCCATAGAGTGATTTAATATCACATTCTTCCTCATCTGGATATTTTGATGTTACTTTGAGAGCAAGACCCTTCATTTTCTTATCGTGTTCTTTCAGAAGTTGTTTAAATCTTGGTTCATGCTCTTGAAAATTATCAAAAAAAGTTACAATAGATTTTACTGTTAGTCCATTAGCTTTTTCAATGGTAGTCACATTTGGTTGCCATTCCATAGGGAGTGACTTCATAATCATGTATGCTTTATCTGATTGTAAGTATGTCTTCCTTAAAAGCTGCCAAATAATTAACAATGTAAGTAAAACATATTTACATTTCTTTAATAGTTTCTCCAGGAGTCATTTTGAACAACTCATATTATTATGTATGATTACAAATGCTAGACTTTTCCAGATGTTCTTTCATAGGCTATTTCTAAAGCTTCCCACATTTCTTTAGCAGTTTAAGAGTTTGACACTCAAGTATTCTTCCTGACTGAGTGTACTAATGAGAATGAGTTTAGCTTTATTATTCAATAAAACTTTTTTTCTTTATGTATCATTCGATTCACTTTTAGGTTTGACTAAGGTCTTGCCTTCTTTAGTTTTCATAGGAACATATGGACCCTTCTCAATCACATATCAAAAGTCAATGTCAATAACTTTAAAGAAAATTTTCATCCTTAGTTTCCATTATGTGAAATTTTTACCATTGAAACTAAAAGGTTTTGTAATGGATAACTTTTTAGGCAACACACTATCACCAAGTCTAACCATTTATACTCTTGAGATGGTTAAGTTTTTAATCAAGAATCCAAGCTCTGATACCACTTGTATTAAGGTTGGCACCCAAGAGGGGGTGAATTTGGTATTATATAAAATTTTCGGAGATTAAAATCCTTAAAAAAGGTTTTTCATATTTAAAACAATTAGAGTAAATTTTGTGATTCAATATAATAAATGCATAATATAAAGATGATAAGGGAAGAAAGTAGACACATATATTTATCCTGGTTTGAATTCTACCTAAACCTACATCTAGTCTCCAAGTAACCCCTTGAGATTTTTTACCATCTCAATAATCAAACACAATAACTTAGGAGAACCTCTCTTTCAATTCCCATGAAGAACCTCTTCCTAATCCCAAGCACTCACAGCTTAACTCCTTCATGGAACGTCCTTGAACTTAACCAGGGGAACCTCCTCCTTAACCCAAGCACTCGTTGTTTAACACCCTCAATAAACCTCCTTGAGCTTCTTTCTCTCAAAGAAGAAAGAATTACAAATAAATGAACTCTTTGAAATAGAGTATATTGAACAATATAGCATTAATGTAATAAAGAGCTGATAAGAAAATAAAACTTATAAAATAATCACTATTGAATAGTTTCCCTTGTTGATTTAGAGTCCATATGTCGTGTCTATATAGCCCGAGGTTCAATAGATTTGTTGGGAGTGATTGGGAAGTCAAGGATTTCATAATATGTCTGTTATAAAGCAATTATAACATCTCTGTCACTGGCCAGTCGACTACTCTCTCATGACTAATCGATTGGTCCCTATTTGCCTCTTCAAAAATTCAAATATGGACCTTGACAATTGGTTGCTCACTTATAGCCAGTCAATTGGTCTCTCACAATTAGCTCTAGTCAATTGGTCTTAAGGCTAGCAGTTGACTGTGCTTGATCTAGGTGTGGCTAGGTGACTAGGTATGTCCTAGTCAATCAAGGTTCAAGCTGGTAGTAGACTTGTACCTCTTGGAAGAAGGCTAGTTGACTGAGACCAAGAGCCCAATTGATTGGGACCTCACACAAAACTCCTATTCGACTGGGACAATGCCTGACAACTGGCTGGTAAGGTACTAGTCGACTGCTAGGTTATTGTCAATCAACTAAGAACATCCAACATTCCCTAAATCAGCTATTCTTCAACCTTTAAGACTTAGAGTCAAGTTTACATTTATTTTAAAGATATTCTATTAGCTCAATATCACTTATAAAAATTCTTACGACATGATAATACAATGAAGAGTATCTATAAACTATGTATTACATTAAAAAACTTTCATAAAGCATTTGTTACCATTAAAACCATAAGTCTTCAGCAAATAGGCTTAACAGAAACAAATTTTAAAAAAACTTAGTCTAAGGCTTCTAACTAAGCACTAATATCAACATAAGTTTAACAAAAGAGTTCCTCGGTAATGACACAATCAATAGAGTTTGTAGTGGATTAGGAGAGAGTCTTTTGTACATGGGACAATCAATTGAGTTTGAGTTCCTTTTATTTTTCTCTCTTTTTCGTCTATGTTTTATTTTCTTCTTGATTTTTGTTTGGAAACAATGTCAATGCTTGGCTAAGTTGGTTAGTTCTCGAATTTAAACAATACCCATTGTATGGGTTTTTTTTCTATTGACTTTTTATTTCAACTTCAGTATTGATTGAAGTTATTTTCATTTTGTGTTTAATGCATTCTAAGCCTAATTACCTTAGATTTCATCTAAAATTTAGTTTGACCTAAAAGGGATTTTTAAATTTAAGAATTGAATGAACATAGCCATTATTTTCTCATTAATAATTAATGTAATTTGCAATTAAGACAACAATACTTGACTATCTATTATAACCATAATTAGGACAATAATTTACGGGATTGTTATCTCAATTGATTCCCATAAAGATATTGGGAAACGGAAAACTCAATTCAAGATATATAGATTTGATAGAACTATATAAATAAGGAGATCTTTAAGTTAAAAACTTAAATCAATCATTTATCGAAAACTCAACTATCATATGAAGACAACTCTATAATGTGGTAAAGTCAAAATCCTAGGTTTAGTTATTCATTTGGTTAAATACAGTTGATTAATTGTTTTGTCTACCTTTTCACAAATACCATTCATCACACATAAACCAACCACCTACTTGATAATAAATAATGAATTGGAATTAGGTTAGCTTTGTGTGGGATTGACATCCTATTCAATTTTTGCAAGTTGATAATGTGTATTTGTGTGTATTGCATTGAACAGAAAAGTTTTTAATGTCATTGTCGAGGACTTGGCATTTTATTTCTTTCGAGTTTATTACTGAGAACTTCTAATCTTAGGTGTTTTTTCTTTGTTAAATTTTCAAGTACTCATACGTGCATGTGCATAGAAAAGTCGAAGTCTGACCTTTCAACTATTAGATTATGAGAACTTGAAGATAGAACAGAAATAGACTTCAGAGAGAAAAGGCAGAATCACTTGCTATAGTGGGTGATAGTAGCATAGCACATGATGCAGTGGTTGACAACCCTACCCAGGTTGTCATCCAGAATGCTGAAGCACCTGCATAAAAGGAGGTTTGACACTACGTCATGCCAACCTTTAAAGGGATCCAATCAAGCACAACTAGACCAGAAATCGATAACATTAATTTTAAAATTAATTTTGTAACTCTGTGATGTTAACAAAAAATTGATTTAATGGCTTACCCTCTAAGGATTCTAATGCACATTTAAGAACCTTTTAGGAAATCTATGTTAACTTTGAGGTAAATGGCATCCCTCCAAAAGCCATCTACCTTAAGCTATTTAAATTTTCCTTAAAAGGAAGAGCCAAAGATTTGTTAGACATGCAGCCTAATAGACGTTTCCCTACTTGGGCTTTACTGGTATAGAATCTAAATAAGTATTTTTCATCTACTAAAGCTAAAAAATTACTAAAAGATATCTTTAACTTTTGATAGTTTGAACTAGAATCTTTATATGAGGCATATGAACGCTATAAAGATTTATTGTGAAAACGTGCTCACCATAGTTTTTTTAAGCAATAATAGGTTAGGATCTTTTACAATGGATTGACCACCTCATTGTGAGACCAAGTTGATGGGACTACCAGGGGGTTATTGTTAAATTAGTGGCCCAAGGATGCATTTGAGATCCTTAAAGATCTAACCTTAAACAACTAAAGGGCCTATGAAAGAACTTATGAAAAAAAGGCTAGTTAAAGTATATGACGTAGATCAATTAGTTGTGTTTTCAACTAAGGTGGCAGCCTAGTTTGAGCCGATAACTAAGAAGCTGGACAACCTTGTCTTAGGAAGGCCATAGAGCAGTCATTGAATATATCAATTTATAACTTATGATCATTGTGGGAAGAGTCATAATAGGTGTATAATGTCCATTTATTTACCCTAAAGAAACAATGAACTATGTAGATAGTAATTTTAGGGAGGAAATCATCCCATGTCTAATACACATAATCCTAGTTGGAGAAAACCCAAATTTCTCATGAAAAAATAACCAAATGAATGCACTTCCCCCTAGGCCAAAAATACCTATAGGTTTTTGAAATTTTAGTAAATAGCAGCAAGGCCAGTAACATGAATCTTCTTATCCACAAGAAGATTTGGTGAAGCAATTTTTTATAAGCCAAGTTGCCACACTGAAAAAACTGGAAACCCACATGGGGTAGCTAACAAATGCTTTAAAAAGTATACCCTATGGAACTTTACCTAGTAACACATAACTAGAACCTAAGTTACAGGAGAATGAATAATGTAAGGCAGTCACCCTTAGGAGTGGAAAACAATTAAATGAACCGGAGCCTAAACATAATAAATAGCCTTAAAAAGATGAAAAACAATTAACAAAAAATTAGAATGTAGAGCTAGTGATAATTACTAATGAAAAACTGTATAGCAGTGAACAAAACATCCCATTTCCTTGAAGACTAAAATAGAAAAATATGAATAATCAATTTAACAAATTTCTTAAGGTGTTTAAAAAGCTGTAGATAAAAATATTGTTCATTGAAGCACTAAAGTAAATGCTAACTAATGTAAAATCATGAAAGACATCATAACTAAGAAGAGAATGTTGGGTGAACATGAAACAGTGGCATTGACAGAAGAGTACTGCATAATTTTGTAGAAAAAACTGCCTTCTAAATTGAAAGATCCAGTTAGATTTATTATACCATATTTAATTGGTAATATATTTGTTGGTAAGGCTCTTTGTAATCTAAGAGCTAGTATTAAACTAATGTCATTTTCTGTTTTCAGGGAAATTAGTCCCGTACCAGTGACACTTTAACTTATAGATCGATCCTTGGTATTCCCAAAAGGAACCCTGAAGACGTTCTTGTTAAGTAAAAAAATTCATATTCCTTGAAAACTTTATTATCCTAGGTATGGAAGAGGATAAAGACATACTTACCATTCTAGGAAGACCTTTCTCAGCTACAAAGAGGACATTAATAGATGTACAAAAAAGGAAGTTAATTATGAAGTTGTAAGACCAAAAGGTAACATTCAATGTGTTAAAGGCAATTAGGTACCCTAGTGAAACTTGAGAGTGTACGTCACATGAAACATTAGATAGAATTACACATCACACATAGAATTTACTCCCCTTAGATGCATTAAAAGCCTCACTTGTTTTGACCAACGAAAGAGATGATGATAAATTTTTAGATTTTTTAAATTGGTTATAATCGATCCCTATATTAAGCAAGGTTAGATCACCTAAAGAGCCACTAAAACTATTAGAATCCACAATAAAATGGCTTAAACTATCAGCATAAGAGCCTTCCACTGTGAAGTTCAAGCAGATCCCTTCCCACCTGAGGTATGCATTTCTAGTAACGCTTCTACATTACTTGTTATTGTTTCTACATCTCTAATCTTTGTGCAAGATGAAAAGTTGTTAAGAGTACTCAAAGAACATAAAATAGACATTAGATGTACCATAACAAAAAATAAGAGAACCAACCTTTCATGTTGCACACACAAAATCCTACTAAAAAATGGAAGTAAGCCCAGTGTAGAACAACAAAAGAGGCTTAACCCAATCTTGAAAGAGTTCATGAAGAGAAAGGTACTAAAATGGCTTGATGTTGGGATTATTTATCCTATTTCAAATAGTTCATGTGTAAGTCCAGCATAGTGCATACCTAAGAAAGGGGCAATTATTGTTATGCACATGCACTTTGCTTTCTTCTTGTCTTATTGCATTCTAGAACCTATTTAATCACCACTTGAGGCAAAATACTAGGCAACACACAGTTAGAGAAAGAATTTAGACATTTTTTGGATAGTTTAAGCCTCTATTTCAACAAACTTGCAAAAAATAAAAATCATAACTAATAAACATGCTTTTCTATTCGAACTATATGGACTTTGATTCCTATCATAGTATACGTAGACTCTAGGCTTTAGTTCTAGTTCAAGTCTGCCTTTGTAAATATTATTTATTTCTTTTATTTTACTTTGTTAATTTCTTCTTTTTATTTTCTTTTTGTATTTCCTTTCTGCATGTAATTGATAAGAGTAATCAAAATTAAAACTAAAGTCATACACATTTTTGCATAATCAATTTTGGGTACTTGCCTTAGGAATGAGTGTTGTAGTGCGTAACTCCTTCCCCATGTACAACTGACTATCGAACTTGATCTTTAGTTCATAGGCTATTTTTTAAATTAATTTTATAAAGTTTTCCTTTAAAAATTTTGATGGCAACTCCTAAATTTTGATTTTCATTTCCAAAGAAAAAATTGAAATTCTTTTGTTTATCTGCGCCTTGCGGTCACATTTTAGGTGTGACATCTGCTTAAACCTTAAGCTTACATGAAGTCCCTAAGTATAAACAAGATATGTTTCACTATAAAACAAGTTTCAACATGACACTTGTCAATAATGACATTAAACAACTCAAGAGAGTTGCTCAACTAAGATTTCATCCCTTTACAATACTAAAAATAATTCATGGAAGCTCTATGCTTTAGACTCTTATCTTACAATAGAGAGGAAAGAATGAGGAATTAGCAAAAACTTTCTTGAACAATGTAGATTTACAATTAAAAGGTCACTAGAAGGAGTAAAAGATGATTTAAAGCTTAAAGATGATAATATAATGTTAGAAGTAAGCATTTTTAGTTTATTTGTAGCAATTCAAACATGCATCAATCAAATATTATATGATGATTGTTAAATGATTCAATTACTTTGCACAAAATAGTTGAATTTTTTAAAAGAGAAAGAACTTGATAGTTGATTGCAAGGGTTGGCTAGTCAACTAAGGGCACTTAGTGCGCTCTAGTTGATAGCAACCAAGCCTAGTAGTGGATTTGGGCCACTTAGTGCATGCTAGTCTACTACTAACCTAGCCTTCATGGGTTGACCCATCACGGCTAGTGGGTTAAAGGGCCAACCCATTTACCCTGCATATAGGGAGGTGAGTTGAAAATTCTGACCCAACCTACCTGGTGGCCTACTTAACCCACAAAAAGTTTTTTAAAAAATTGCATGCAAATATTGTCATTGTCATGGCTTTAACCCACCAAAAATTTAAAAGTAAAAATAAAAAAAAATATATCAAACAACATAAACTAACTATCAGGAATTCTCATACCACAAATCCAATCCAATCTAATATTGAAAATAGGCAAACTACAAACATGATATAATACATCAATGAAATTGAATGAGTGAGCATCAGTGATGATGTGAGCAAGCAATGTGAGCTTATCAATTATGGTTTTTTTTAAAGACTAGACACAGTGGGACATAGGAAATGGACCAATAGTTTGCAATTCTTATTCAAATGAGGATTGCATTTTGCATCATAAAAAAGAATTGGGCCAACCCACTAACTGCCCGAGTGAGCTCGTTTAACCCGCAAGTCAAACGGGCCAGATTCATATGAGCATACTAAATGGGTTTAACCTGGTAGGTGAGACCTATTTTGATGACTCTCGTAAAAGATGGCATGGTGTGACTTTAAGCCAAGTAGAATAGCTCCATTAGGGTTCTATATGGATTTACAATTGTAAGGGTTAGGTTGCATAATTGTTTTAGTTTAGGTGGCTAATTGTCATGATTTAGAGGTGAAGAGGGTAAATTGCCCAAACCCATAAATTGGAGGAGGCTTATGCATCTTGGCCTTTCATTTATAAGAAAATTTTACTTTAGTCCTTGATAGATATGTTAGTTTTTAATTTAATCATTTACATATTATTTTTCCCCACCTAGTTCTTCAATCATTATATACTTTGCAATATTGTCATTTTATATGATCTTCATTTAAATTTAGCTCTAAACCTAGCATTTTATTAACGTTAACCACCTCTTACTTGAGTCAAAATTGTCATTCATTCATGTTAGCAAACTAATCAGTTTAAATCTCTGGTGAAGATCAGAAGGATTGACAATATTACAAACAATTAATGGAAAGAAATGGTATGTGAAGGACCGAATGGAAAATTTATCTTTTTGTTAGTGAACAAAGTAAAACTTTTTTCTTTATTCATTAATAACCTATTTTTTTAACTATAAGTTTATTGTTGTTGATAGAGATTTTTTTCACCACTTAATGTAAAAACGGACATTATTTAAGATTCTTGAAGTTCAATAACGGAAGATTGACTTTCACCATTTTTTATTAACGTATATTGTTAAGGATTTTTATTTCATCATTTTTATTTTTTATATGCACATGGCAGATGACGTAATAACATAAAAATACATAACAAAAATTATTTATTAAATGGATAAAACTTGTTATATAAAACATATACATTAAATTTAATTTTTTGATAGATTAATAATATGATGATTATCAAAGTTCAAAAGGATAATTTTATAATGGTAATTTCTCTTCTTATTTGCTATGATGTAACTTTAAAATAGTTTCAAAACGATGTCATTTTGATTCTCTATTTTTGGATTTTTTTTTTATTTTATTTTTTTAAATTAAAATTTTAAAATGATCTTCTACTTTTAAATTTAGTCTCATTTTTATCCTCCATAAATTAAAATTTTTTAAATAGTCCTCCACTTTCTAAAATTTGACTTAAAGTAATTTCTTCTTAAATGAGATTAAGTTTAAAAATAGATGATCATTTCGAGACATATTTTAAAAAATGAAAGACTATTTTAAGATTTTTAATTTGTAGAGGACCAAAATAAAATTAAAATTAAAAATGTAGAGCTATTATGAGACTTTAAATTCATGAAAACTAAAATGAAATTAAGTTCAAGTAAAAAGGCTAAAATAGTATTTTTCTAATTTTGGAAACCAAACTGAAAAAAATGAATGTATAAGCAAAACACAAATCTGGGACCATAGTTTGAATAGGGAGATAATCCATTCAGATTGTAATGTTAGTTATTTAAGCAAACTGTTATTAATATTTCTAATAATTTGTAAATTGCCACCAATCATGAACAGAAAAAAATATTATTATCATTTTATTTAAAACAATTAATATTCCAGTTGTAAAACCTAATGCTGAGATATATATTGTTAATAGACCTGATCATTAAACTGGATTTTTAAAAATTAAGTTTGAATTTAGGTTAAAAAAAAGTTCTGGCCTATATTTTAATCAATTTTTTTTATTCAAGTTTTTATCTATATTTTTCAAACTAAGTTATTCAAGCTTTTTTAAATAATGATCAAGTCAGTTTGTTACTTAATTAATTATCATTATTATTTATAAGATTATAAATAGAAAAAGTTATAAATACAAATAAATTATTGTATTGGCATAAATTTTTTAAATAAGATATATTAATTTTTATTTTTCTATTAAAATATTACGTTACATTGATAAAATTTTTAAATAATAAACTTTTTCTTATTAAAAAAAAATTAGTTGGACTTTGCGAGTTCGAGTTGGGTTTATAAGTAAAGTTTGATCCTTTATCCATGTTACAAATCAGACTTTTCTATTATGGTATTTTTTATTTGAGTTTTAATTTTTTGGGTTAGACTTATTGCCCAGACAAAATTTTTAACTTATGATTAAGTCTAATCGTAAATAAGATTTTCTTATTATTATTTTTTAAAAGCAATAAAAATATAAAACTATTGTCAAAACGAAATGGGTCCTATATTACTCTTTAATTGCTTGTTTTAATACAAATTGCAATTTTTTAAACCACATTTAAGGGGGGAAATCTATCAAGTTGCTTATATCTACATTAAAAGTAGCAATATATTTGTACCATTTGATATTTTCTTTTAAAGTTTCGTAATATTATGCAGCATTAAAAATTTAATTTATCAACCCCAAATCATTTCATTTTGGTATGAATAAACATTTCTGATTTTGAGTCTTCCTTTTATGGAAAGAAAAAAGAAAGAAAACGATTTCAGGTTCATTTATTACTCAATATCAAACTGCAAAATCAGGAGATGAAAAATTTAAGATGGTATAGATATTAATTAAATTAAAAGTTTGCAACAAAAAATTTGAAATGTATACACACGCTTTAGGGATAAACTAATCAAATAAGATGAGAAATACTTTATATTTAATATTTAAAAATAAAAAATATATTATTTGCATCTTATGTTTTGCATGAAGACTTGTTAAAGCTAGAAAGGAAAGAAAATTTTACTCAAATTAAATATCGTGTATACACAATAATTATATGCAATTTTAAGTTAAAAATGCAAAGAATCTATCTTAATTTAGAAGTTTTACAATTTAGTTTTTCAAATTTTCATGTTCTTAAAAAAAAAGTGAAAGGGAATGACAATAAAGCCACTTATTTATTATCTAGCATGATAAACTGGAATATAAATTCTATGGTTTTGATACTTTCTCAATTTCCATGCCTCAATTGTAAAGGTTTTGGATGAAAGAACTTAATATAAAAGTTATGAGCACAGAATTATATATTTGAAAAGTTTTTAGTCAACAAGAAATTAAATTAAAGATTCTTTGTATTGTCCAAATTAGTCCATAAGTTTCTAAAGCATTCCCAAAGTAATACATTGGGGTAACTCTGTTGACACTATGCTATGCCATTAACACTGAGGTGGCTTCATTATTTGCATCTAGTCAACATCTAATGTAAATACAAATAATATTAGTTTTTAACTTCATGCTTTAGTAATTTCTTTTGTATAATTAATTTTTATAAAATTTTAGCCATATTTTTATTTCTTTAACATTTTCAAAATTTGATAGTAACCAATTTGATTTTTTGAAATTCTTTTCTGTGTACCCTAATACTCTCATTTCTTTTTCAATATTGTGTACACAAAAAAAGAAAGAGTAATTCAATAATTAAATCCTTATATATTATTTCTTCAATGAGGTATTGTGAAAAAAGAATTATTCTAATTTAGTTACCAAAGAATCAAACATTTTTTTCAGTAAAAAGAACCCTTTAATTGGCAAATTTGTTCAGCAAATTTTGTTTTCTAAAATGTCGTTTAAACAAATACATCTTTTTAAAATAATGTTGTTTATATAATCATTTAGTTTTGTAAATTTTTTTGAAAAGAAAATATCAGGGTTTATTATTAATCAGGGAAATTAGCTTAACAAAAAAAAATATTTTGATTGTTAAAAGATCTTTGAGGAGAAGATTAAGGGGTTTGTCTTAAAAATTAAATTAATATGGGAGTAGGTTTTTAAAACTAGATAATTAATTTGCTTAAAAAAAATATTATGCAGTAGTCATTTTAAATATTTTGGTCCTTATAGTTATTATGGACTTTTTTGTTTGAAGAAAAATTATATGATTTTCCTTTTTTACATGAATATTCGTTGTTTTTTAATACATCATCATCTGCCGTCATATCTCAGCTCCTCCAAATATTCTTGCACCAGAGGATTTGCAGTCTCTCTCTCTCTCTCTCTCTCTCTCTATTTATATATTTTTTCTCCTAACCATGTTAGCTACAAATTCCTTTTCTTTTCATCTAAGGCAGTGGAATAACCAAGAAGAAATCGAAGAGAAGCTTTTGAGAGAGGATGAGATGAGCACATCCTCTGTTTTCCTTCTCAATTTTTCCTTGCATTGATTTTATTTTTATTTTTATTTTTGTTTTTGCACATCTCCGATTTTCCCATCAGCTTGATCCTTAAATGGTAAATTCCTCTCTGGGTTTGTTCATTTTTTACCGATCTCTTGAGCTTTCTGAATCCCATCTCTGATCCACGAAAATTACATCCGCTTGCTTTCTTTGCCGGGTCACTAGATAACCGGGTTCCTTTTTGAATCTATTGATGCACGAAAGATCCGATGGTTTTAGATCAATTTTGACAAAATCCACTTCGTATCTGATCGGGTTTCCAGCTGGGTGCTGTCTAAATTTTAAGATAAGGTTCGCCTTCTTTGTAAATTTTTGTCTTGTGCATTTTTGATCGCTTGTGTCTGCTCTTGTAAATGAAGATTGAGTAGTTTTGGAAGATTAAGCTTAACGATTTCCGAAAAACTATGATTTTATATTGCTTCTGTGCCTGGAGTTTCGGCCATCATTGAATAATTTATACACCCTTATAGAATTTAATGTTTGCCAATAGAATTTTTGCTCAAAATGAATGCTTGTTTGAATTGGTTCATTCTTAAAGATTTAAATAAGTGATAATAGTTAAACATGGTCATGGTTGGCAGCAGAACAGATGGAATCAGATCTCGGTAAGCTCTTCATTGGAGGAATTTCTTGGGATACTGATGAAGAACGTCTTAAAGAATATTTTGGGAATTATGGAGAGGTGATAGAGGCCGTTATCATGAGAGATCGCACAACAGGCCGTGCTCGTGGTTTTGGTTTTGTTGTCTTTGCTGATCCTACTGTTGCCGAACGAGTCATTATGGATAAGCACATAATTGATGGCCGCACAGTGAGTTAATTTATTTTAGATAAACATATACTTGACATTGTATCCCCACTAGGTGTTTGGCTGTGCAGTGATGGCATCTAGCTGAACTTTTTTCTAAATTACATTTTATGTCCCTACTTCTATGCTTTATACTATGTTGGTGGAAGAATTTGTGTTTATGTCTGGCTCTATTGAGCTACAAAAAGACCAGCAACTTTTGATGCCTGACTTGAACTTAGATATATGCATGATATCAGAATTGTCCTTTTTCAGTAAGGAACTAAAATGACTTTCAAATTTTGACATACTTTGATTTCAGGTTGAAGCAAAGAAAGCTGTTCCCCGGGACGATCAACACACCATGAATAGAAATTCTGGTAGTGTCCATGGCTCTCCTGGTCCTGGGCGCACAAAAAAGATTTTTGTTGGAGGTTTACCATCAACTATTACTGAAAGTGATTTTAAGAAGTACTTTGATCAGTTTGGTACTATTACTGATGTTGTAGTTATGTATGATCACAATACCCAGAGGCCGAGAGGCTTTGGCTTCATCACTTTTGACTCTGAAGAAGCTGTGGACAGAGTTCTGTATAAAACATTTCATGAACTCAATGGAAAGATGGTTGAGGTCAAGAGGGCAGTTCCAAAAGAGCTTTCCCCTGGACCCAGCCGGACCCCATTCATAGGATACAACTATGGTTTAAATAGGGCCAGTAGCTACCTAAACAATTATGCTCAGGGTTATAATATGAGTCCGATTGGAGGTTATAGATTGAGGATGGATGGTAGATTTAGTCCTGTTGCTAGTGGTAGAAGCGGGTTTTCCCCATATGCCACCAGTGGTTATGGAATGGGAGTAAATGTGGATGCAGGATTGAACCCAAGCTTTGGTGGGACTTCCAATTATGGGAGCAGTTTAGGATATGGTCGGATATTTAGTCCTTTCTATAGTGGCAACTCAAGCAGATTCACGACTCCTATTGGGTATACTGGGGGTAATGGGAGAAGCGATTCTGTTATGAACTCAACTTCTCGGAGTGTCTGGGGAAATGGAGGTCTGAATCAAGCCAATAACCCAGTCAACCCTGGCACTTACTTTGGATCTGGAGGTGGGGCTTTTGGTGTTTCAGTTGGAAACAGTGGCACAAATTGGGGCCAATCCAATGCAGCCCAGGGAGGAGGGCTTGGTTCTGGCTATGCAACTGGAAGTAATGTTTATGAAGGCAGAGACAGCAGCTTTGGGCCAGGAGGGGGAGGGTATGGAAGACATAGCAGTACAGGTGTAACTCCATCCTCTTCATTTACTGCATCAATTGGTGGTTATGAAGGATCCTATGGGGACTTATACCGCAGTGGTTCAGTATACAATGACTCAACTTGGCGGACTGCTACTTCTGACCTAGATGGTTCTGGCTCATTTGGTTATGGGCTTGATGGTCTAGCTTCAGAGGACCCAGTAAAGAATTCTGAGGGTTATATTGGAAACTACAATGCTACAAGTAGACAGCCTACTAGAGGTAAAACCTTGTCTTAAAGAAATCCAGATCATGGTCTGTAATATTTTAATATTGACATCTAAATGTGTATTCATGTCATGACAATTCAGAATAATTTTTTTTTTTTTTTTTAAGTTTAAAAGTTATTTACTCATTTGCTGTGACAATTTTCTTTAAGCTTTTGGTCAGCCAGTCTTTGAGTATGCTAATTGATAAAGATACCCCAGCAGCTATATTTATGCCTTTTTTGAATTTTACAAAGTAATTTAGGTTCCTGATATTTATATGCACATGGCTTTTTATTCCCGACCAACTGCAAGGTTTTTTGTGATACACATCTCCTTTGATGGTTTGATTCAAATGGATTCTTGATAGGTTTCTTATAAGTATTTATTGCAATACAAATGGAATCGTGGTCTGCACCTTTCTGCCCTCATGCCTGGCTTTCTTGATTATCTTCATCCAAAGTCAAATTGGAATTTGGAATTTCCTTGAAAAACAATTGTAAGCAATTCACATGAAGAATTTGCGTGAGAGATGCTTAAGATGCACTTAAATGGCATGGACTGCTATTTCTCATGTTCAAGCTTATATTTGTTTTTGCATGAACAAGGCATTGAGACTTGTATATCTGGTATTTGTTTATATGCCTTTTTCCTTATGAAATATCTTAATTTATGTGATCCAGTTTGATCATTCTACTCATTTCATTTCATCCTATGAAGAAGAACAATTTGCAAAAATGTTGTTACGTTATTGAGAATGAGTATGCTATTAATTATGCTTGCCTGAGATTATTGTAAAATGGTTGACATTTATGCCTTTACATTCATGGAATGTGTCAAAGACATTTTAAGATGTTTTAAATTAAGTTTATCCTGTTTTATTCATTTTCTCTTATTGTATCTTTCAGGAATCGCTGCTTAGGAGATATGTTAATTGGATGTCATGGTAGCAGTAGATGAAAGGAAACTTGTGATAAAAAAAGAGGTATTGTGAATTCATACGTCTCCATCACTCGAGATTTCAGCTCGTAAGGGTATTCATCATATATAGCTAACGTTGTTCTTTCATTTGAAGTATACATATTCAAAGAGATAGCAGTCACAGGATTTTCTGTAACGTTTGGGATTTTTTTTTTTTTTTTGGTCGTCTTTCTTCTATTTTTTCAAGACTTAGGTTCTTTTTTCTTGGAAGTTGATTGAGGTGTAAAATCAGATTGCGGGATATACTCAGGAAGATTGGTTCTTATAGTGTATAGCGCATCTCTGGAGAGTCAGCGTTAGCATGCTTACTGATAGAGTATTACTTTTTGAATTTGTTACTTCTTTTTGCCACTGTAATGCCTGGCAAAGGTGTTTGTTCATGTCAACATCTTTCTTGGGCTTTCTGGAATATGTTTTTGATCAAATTGTGAGTGAAGTTCAGTTTGATTTATAAAGTGTGAAGCATGAGAGGGATGCCTATCTAGGATCCCCTTTCAATAATGAAGTTGATCAACAGTTATACATTAATTCTTGTTAGGCAATTTAGTATACAGCTTTTCGGTTAGTCAATTTTTTATGTCAACCTGTGGCTCCTCTGTTTATGATGACTCTGTAATTAGTCTCTTTCTTCCTTTCCTGTTTGGTTTTAGTTACTCTTTATTGCAAAATATATATGGACCAAAGTTGATCTGCTACAATAAGTGAGTTTTGGAGCTTATGCTATTTGTAGCAGCTTTTATTTATGGTTTGTTAGCTTTCTGCTTGTTCCTTTCATGAGATTCCATCTTCTAATAACACTTCAGATTTGGATCTTCAACTGAATCTGTGTGGCCATGCTCAGTCTTATCCATTAATGCATTAGGATTTGTCTTATAGTTTTATATCACTTTCACTTTCCTCCCGTTATAACATAATAGATTTTTGGATAAACCCAATCCACAAAAGATATATAGACCAAACCAATCTTAAGTATATATACATCTTTATCATTAGTTATATCAAATATATATTTTTCCTAGAGCATGCCATGTTGCAATCCGGTCATCTCTTTCGCCATGCCCATGATTCACGAATCCAAATCCAATGTTGTTACAGCATAAGCTGCATGCATTTTGAGCTATTAGATTAAGTAACTGCATACAGTCTCATTTTCATCCAATGGTTCAAAATGTATGCCGCGATTCCTGTAACAGTACTGAATCCCAAAATCCCAACTACGTGATTCACCTGTGTGTGATGGTGTAAGTTGCTCACAAGTGTGCAAGTACTAATATCACTGTACTATTAGATGAATCTAATTATTCATACAGAGGATTTTGATCTCTTTATGTTTCGTTCTACACATCTTGATCTTCACAGTGGTTAGTATCACTGTCAATTAATCAAAACAGTTGGCTAAAGAATTTTCCTGTATGTAAAGAATGAATGAATTAGGGAATTTGAATGGATTTTGGACATCATTGTCGCAACTTGAGATAAGATTGTCTGCTTGCTGGGGATGCCATGAGGATAAGTTTTGCCTTGCTTTTGGGAATTTGATGTCTTCGCTTTTAAGTACTATTCTCAATGCCTCTTTCACGTTCATGTATAGTTTGTTTTGTAGCATAGTTGAAAGTGGCTATGGAAAGATGCTTTTAAAGGTTGATTTACTAATTTTTATGAAAGTAATAGTTTGTAAATTACTCGGAGATTTCAAAATAAGAATAGTTTCTTCTGATAAAGAATACTCACATTTCACGAGGATGTTTCAAAAAGTAGTTGCCCATTTTTACTACACAAAATTATGACTGTAGATAATTTGTATCCATCTTTTTACCAATATTTATTAAAAAGCTTGATATCTTTTTAAGAAAAGAAAAAAAGCACAATATTGCATCTTTCAAAGAATGTTTATTCTCAAATTATTTATAAAAATTCAAAATTTATGCTTCATTCAAACTTGTGCAATTTTTTTTTCTCTTTCACCCTATAATCGTTTGCTTGTTTTAGTTCTAATGAAAATTCCTCTGGCCATATACATTTAGCGAGATGATTAGTTTTGCTACGAGAACTTGAGCTTTTATGTGGAAAGTGAACTCACATAAATAAGAAAATTTCATAATGATAATTATAGGAAAAGTAATTAAAAGAAATGTGTAATAAAATTATAAGCATTTGAAGTATATTTTACAATTGTTTCCAATTCCTGAGTGAAAATAACTTACATTGATTTTTAATAAAGCTAATTGAATTAGGCTGCTATTTTTTTCCTTTTTGTAAAAATAAGTAATACGCCCTAAATCAATGCGATATAAATTAAATAAATAACAGAAAACTACACAACTAGTAAAATTAATCTAGTTGGAAAACAGATCGCCCACAATAGTCTTCCTTATTGCAGATTTTTCAGTACTTATTTTGAACTTTTAAATAAAAATTTAATAAAAAATTTGTATTAATAATCACATGTAGTCATGTTAGCTTTATATAAATCTAATTTATTAAATTTTTATTAAACGGTTCAAAATATATACTTTAAATCTCAATTGAAATGGATTTTTGTGAAAAAACACAATATAAAAAAAAATAAAATTTTTGTTCTTTAATTTTAGCCTTAAGATTAATTTAGTCCTCAAAAAATAAAAAATATCAAAATAAACTTTTAAAGATAAAATCCTAAAAAAAAAAAAGGTAATCTAAAAATGAATTTTGTCTTGTATAAGAATTAAATTTGTGCACTTGTTCATTTTTCGAGAACTATTTTTATATTTTTATACGAAATTGATACTTTAAGCAACAACAAAAGACTAAAATTATACCAAGAAAATGGCAAAATTAGGTTGGGTACTGAATTGCCCGCAAGAACTGAAAGCAATCTGATGGACCCTACTTTGACAGTTGGGACTTCATTCACGGGCCATCCATAGAGTCTCTGTGGGTCCTTTTTCAACTAAATTACAGTGGGATTTTCATTTAGATATCACGCTCATAAATAAATAAATAAATAAAATAGTTGGTACATTTTTAACTTGATTATCCGCCAACCAAATATCTCAATCTCATATTTTAATCACTGAAAATTTTTATAAAATTGTTTTATGTCTGATTTCAATTTTATAAAGTTGCTAAGCTGAAAAATGAAAACCTTGCTAACTTTGATATTATATTTTTTATTTAATATTATAAGCCAGATCTGTCGTTAAACAAAGTGGTATATTTCGCGTTTTAAAGGAAAGAGGATAAAGTTTGATTGAGAAATCAAATTTAAAAACTGCCTAAAAATTAAAATTATTAAGCATCAAAATATTTTTAAAACATCATTTTAATTTTTTGGAAATATAGTCTATTTTCAGGTGTATAATTTTCATTCAATGAATTTTTTTGGCCATAAATTTTCTTCCAATGGTTAATTCGTTTTGTTACACTCACATTACAATAAATTATATTCGAACTTTATTTCAAACTAACTTCTAAAAGTATCTTATAATATTTTTATATTAGTTTAAATAAAAATATTCACTTACCATACACTTCTTGTTTCTAATTGGCTGCCACTGCTTTTAACGACGTGTGGGTTGTGAATGAGAATAAATGCACGCATTGTTCAGTGGACTGGAAGGATAATTTGTCTTTTTCTTTTTTCTAAGGGTACAGAAAATTTTTAGAATAAATCTTAGGTAATTTTTATATTTTCATTATTAATGTTTTACTTAAAATTTGATTAATGTACAGTAAATCAATACTAATATGACATATATACTATGTAAATAAGGGTAAAATACTATTTTGGTTATCTATTTATTAGTCTAATATTAATTTAGTCTTTTACTAACTTTCAATTTTCATTTATTTATTTATTTATGAATTTAATCTCAATTTAGTTTTTTACTTATAAATTTAATCTCAATTTAGTTTCTTATTAATTTTTAATTTTAATTTGATTCTTCACTTGTGAATTCAATTATAATTTGGTCCATTATTTATAAGATTAGTCACAATTTAATCTTTTACAAATATGAATGTTAATAAATTTAGTTTAAATTTAGTTTAGACTAAAGAAGTATATGTGTTGATTTACATATTAGTGAAGGATCAAATTAAATTGGACTCATAAGTGAGGAACTAATTGAGACTAGAAGTTAATAAATAATCAAATTAATATTGGACTTATAAATAAGAAACCAAATTGAGATTGAATTGATAAGTGATAAATTTAATACTTTACTTATAAGTCTAATCTTAATTTAATCATTCATTGATATGAAAGTTAACACTTTCATTCTTTTTGTCTCAACTAATTTAGACTAAATATGTTAATATCTATAATAATAAAAGACTAAATTAAGACTATACTTATAAATTAAAAATCTGAAATTGAATAAAAAAGTGTAAGACTAAAATGTTATTTTGCTAATTTAATTGAAAAATAAAAAAAATCATATGGAAGAATAAGGGTATTTTATTCCATACCTGTCGCTGCATTTCCTATTCCCCTATTTGCCGCATCATACCTTTTTTTTTTTTTTATTTGCTCAATTGTGTGGTATGAGGATCGTACAGCAATCGCGTGGTCTAACACCACCCTACAAGCACAAAAATAAAATAAAATAAAATAAAGTATCGCATATTGGCAGACGTGATAAGAAATCTGACATACTAATCATGTTGTCTGCTACCACGCGATCAATGAAAGCTAACGCATTGCACCACACGACCAGTGTGCCTTCCCATCAATCAGACTCCCGTGAAGCTACAGCTGTAGACGTCAATCGCCAACGGGAAGGAAAAAATGGTCACGTCATGCCATATAAGAAAATCCACTTCCTTCTCCTTCTTCTCCTGCCATCTTCATTTTCTCCCCTAGCTTCAAATACTTCATTTTCCTCCACCATCATCTGATACTTCCATTTTTGGCTTGTTATTTTCTTCTTCTTTCGCCAAGATCAATGCAATGTTCCTTTTTGTTTGTTTGAAATACAAAATCTTCTGGTATCAGTCAAGTAAGTTGTTTTTCTGCTTTCATATTTTTGTAACCTTGTTTTGATCTGTTTTGTAACCTAATATATTGCATGAGCTGGACATATCCAGAAAATTATTGTATGTAAAGTTATGAATTAAAAAAATGGTAACTCAGCTAATAAATGATAATTTGTGTGGCAGTGAAAACAAAATTTGCTTCATTCTTGCTTGTACGAAATAGCATACAATTTATCAATAATGTGCATTTTTATTTTTTTATAGTGTAATGTTTATAACAGATGCTCACTAGATCAAAATAATTATGTAAGTATCCTCTTTATGCCTTGAACTTGGGACCAATTACTTAGCATCATAGAATCATTTTTTAGTTGACATGATATGCTTAATATAAGACTTTTTATAGACATTGTAATATAAATAATGGTATTAGTAATAATTGATGGCTATGAGTTTAGGGAAGCATAGCAAAAATATTATTTAATGGAAAAAGTGAGGTGTACAAATATTTAATAAAATTACAGAAAAAAATTTAATCATGTTAGAATTAACTAGAAAATTTGGCATTATAATATAAATAATGGTATTGGTAATTGATCACTTTGGTAGAAATTGGAAATTGAAAAAAAAAAATACTTCAAGTATAAATGGAAGTAGGTGAAAAAACGAAATTATTGGTTAGTAAAAAAAATGAAATTATTATCAAATGAAAAAGTAAAGGATATTGAAAAAAGTAGTGCAAATTGAATTAATTATGAATTCATAGCAATTTAAAATAAATAAATGGTATAAGTAATTAGTAAATTGGTTAATATGGAAATTAATGTAACTAGAAAATGAATTTTTTTTTTTATTGAAATGGAATAACTACTTGTAGGACCCATAAAAAAAGGAGATGAGATCATGAAGTTAGTGGGAAAAATGAAATTATTATTGAATGAGAAGATTAAGGAATTAAAAAATAGTGAAAAAATAATTAATTATAAACTCAAAGAAATCTAAAATAAATGACACTATCAGTAATTAATAAATTGGTCACTATGAAAATTAATGTACGTAGAAAATAAATTTTTGCTACTGAAAGGGGGAAAAAAACTTCCAAGACCTGTAAAAACAAAAGATGAGATTATGAGGTTAGAGAAAAAAAAAAAGAATTGTTGTTAAATAAAAAGGTTAAGGAACTAAAAAAAAAGTGAACAAAGAATTAATTATAAATTCGAAGCAATTTAAAATAAATAATGGTACAAGAAAGTAATAAATTGGTTATTATGGAAAGTGAGGTAAGTAGAACAAAATTTTTGTGATCAAGATATATGTTAGTAAAGAGTGGTGATGAAGAAAAAAAATTATAATTACTTCCAAAATTTAAAGAAGTGGAAGGAAAATTGTGAAATAGTGAAATTAACCAACCCAAGCCAATTTTTAGATTTTGGTGGTGTTAATCCCTTGTGTTATATGTCTTAACTCTACCTTTACTTCTCAATTTAATGTCTCTTACACATCTCAAGTCTACTTCATGCCCTACCATGAGTCATTTGCTTATGGGTCAATGACAGTACTATTGACCGATCCTTTGTTTTTGGTGCTACATATGTCGGTCAACCTTTTGATCTTAGAGGCTTCTCTCGCTATGGATTTGTCACTCCAAACCAGTCAATTCCTCTTGTTCAATCATTTGTTTGAGATTTGAACTCACTGTCAATTAAATGATCAAAATGACCCAAAACAATCAGATGTTGAAGATGGGGAATACAAAGTTCAACCTATGCAACATCGCCTGTAACGATTATGGAGAAGATCTCAGTGTGGGACAAGAAGCCACTATTTTGATAAATGAATAATTTCCATAGTTCTTTTACTCTCATATATATATATATATATATATATATATAATATATGCCAATTTGTTCAATTCTCAAATTCACTATATGTAGGTAATTATTTGATGCAATCTTTTTTAACTTAATATTTTAAAATATGTATAATAACTTACTATAAAATTAATTTATTATCACTGTTTATGTATAATAATTTCTATATTCGATAATAAAAGTATGTTATATATATATATATATATATATTATGTTAAATTTAAAATACATTTACAATAATTTCACTATTTAATATACTAATACTATCATAACTATATTTAACAACTAATTAAATAAAGGCAATATTTTACAACATTTAATAAACATTTATAAATTTTAAATGTCATTATTATAATAAGTAATTTTAAGACAATCATTAAATGTAATTTTTGAAATTAATATTTAACCAACATTAATAATATTAATTACATTTACATTGTACATTATACTAAATTGCATGTTTATAATTCATCTCTTAATTAAATCAATATATTACTTAAAATAAACTATATAAAACTGGCCATTTAATTTATTTTATAAAGTATATTATATTTAATAACAATATTAATTAATTAACGTTATAAATATATATTACAGAATTTATGTAAATTGAGATTAATTTAATAAATATTTATTTATTAATAATTAATACATCAATAATTATAATTTTAATTATATAATATTAAATTATTTTATTTCTACTGAATTTCTTTTATAAATAAATATATAATAAATATAATATATATATATATATGTTTTTAAATATATTATATTTAATTAAATTTTTTTTTTGTTTATTTTTAATTTGTTTTTTACCTGCAGGGAGATTTGACGGATCACTGGTAGCGTGGAGCAGGACCACATGATCAGTGGCTGTTTTTTGCTGGTCAGGTGATCTGGCGTCACATTAATTCTCTACGAGAACTATGTTGAGTGGCGTCAGACCACGCATCTGCTGTATGACTACAGTGTCGTGTGGTTTGATACCACGCGACTGTTGGACCACGTGACTTTTAGCGAACAAAATAAAAGAAAAAAACGTATGATACAACAAATGGGGTAATAAGAAATGCGGCAGCGGATATTAAACACTGATGATTTTTACTGTTGTGTCAGAATAAAAAAGTCGAAGAATAAATTAGACACGAAAATGGAGAGTGAACAAAGTTGTAGTTGTATTAATTTCAAATGGGTACTTCACTTATCTCTGCTGATCTTGTGTAAATGTGCCTCCTACAAATCCATGCAATTTGACCAGTATCTCTGTACCTCACACGCCACAACCCAAACTTCTCTGCAATATCCTTCCCTGTGGAGCATCTTCTTTCCCTAAGGAAATCGAGGACCCATTGCTGTGCCGCTCTGAAATCTTGTTGTTTGTCCCTTGAACCATCCATTGCCCTATTTCTGCGACCCATAGCTGCAGCTCCAATGGCACCTGCAGCAGCTGCCCCAGCTAGAGCTGAAGAACCGGCCAAATGGGCGACTTCCTTGCTCAAGTCAGGTATCATTTCTCCCATTCCAGCTGCTAGATGAGCTCCTATTTTAAGAGCAAATGTTACCAATTTCATGAAATTCTTAATGTGTGGAGCCAATGACTTAACAGCTCTATTGTCCACTTGCATAAGCTCACAACCCATTTGATCTTCAACAACATGCATTTCTCCCCGGAACTCACATAGCATGTGAAGACGGAGAGCAGTCATGCCGGTAATCATTGTGGTGACCAGTCTCCTTGAGTAGTTTTCTGTTTTCACAAAGTAGAACATGTTGGGTACTTTCCTTTCCTCAACCTGGACATTGAAGGATACTAGGTAGTTTACTTTTTGGTGAAGCTGAAGGAGGAGTATGTGCTCATAATATCTCAGCCCTTGAATTTCCTGCTTCAAATCTCTTATTTCTTGTTCAATAATTTTCAGTCTCTGTAAAACTGCTTCAACCCCTTTTGCAATTCCCCCAATGGTTGGTTCTACTGTTTGAGCTTCTTCCCTTGAGGCTAAAGAATGTTCTTGTGCGTTTTGGTTGTTTTCAAGTGGGACTTGCAGCTCTTGGGAGAGATTGTATAGGTCATGATATCTTCGGTGCAGCACTTCCCGGAAGTCATCATCGGATAAAATGTCTCGTGCAAAATCAAAACCGGCTTGCAGAATGGGTCTACCTGAGTCTGAGACTGGACTCCATGTGTGTTGATAATCATACATGCTGTCTGCTGGAAGTGAGAGCAATGCTTGTTTCAATTGTTGCAGGGAAACACTTTGAGTTCTCCTATATCTAGGCGGTGTTAGATTTTGCACACATGCAGGTCTAATAACATATTCAGTCAAGGTGATCCCGTGGCAGAGGCTATGAATTGCTGGGATTATGAGTTGCTGAATGACTCTTACAGTTTCTGTCAAGTTCTTGGTGGAGCATGCAAGGATGTCAATGTAGTAACCCAACTGTCCCCCTAGCTCTACTCTGATGTAAATTCCATTAATGCTGATTGAAATGAGGTACTTCTCAAGACTGTAAGTTGCTCCATGTTGATTTTTTAGAGCCATGATTTTGTTATGTAGGTGTACCTATAATCCCAAATTAAGAAAAATTCAGTAAGAAAGTTGTAGCAAGGAAAGTTTTCAAAATTCCAAGACATTATAGCTTTACTTAACTAAACTAATGAAACAGTCAAGATATTAGAGTATGAATCAGAGAATGAGAATCTTAGAATTTCAGAACTAGTAGTAATTTGAAAGAAAGAAACTTAGTCGCTAGAGACATTAACTTCCTAGGTGTAACGAAAATTTGAAAATTATCAAATCTAATCATCTTGCAACCTCTCTCTCTCTCTCTCTATATATATATATATATTCTCATTATGTGCTTTCCTCTACACAATCTTGTTAACAGTATGAACATTCGTGTTGCCATAATATTACTTTAGTGGCAAGTTTTACTCTTTCTGTGAGAAATGTCCTTGCCACAAAAAAGTAGTTTCCTTGCCTAAGTAGTTCTTTTTCCAAAATGTTTCATTTTTTATGTTGTTACCGTATCGGCAATTGGCATTCAGTGAACAAGCATAATCAGAAAGCAACCCTTCATAAGACTGCATAAACGTTAAAGTGATAAAGTGCAAAAAACAAATAAAATGGATGGAAGGGAAGGGGAAATTTGGCGTACAACAAAGAAACTCTTACCTGTAAGCGAGGGAAGAATCCAGGAGTTAAAAACATGTGGCTTGAATCAGGACACTCAAGATGACGGCCGGCATAAAGGCTATCATGGGTACTCAACTGCCACCTCTGTGGTTTCCCTCTTCCTTCTTCGAGCATAGAGGGGATTAACAGCAGAGAATTTGGATCTGACGGATCTTCTTCATAGCAGAGTTCAAGTTTTAGCATCATCTTTACAAGGTCACTAGCCTCTAAGTTCTCAAACACCTTTGAACCCATTCCTGGAATAGGACTCTGTAAACTTCCTCTCAAAATTTTTTCCAGCTCTTTCCTGCTCATAAATCCATTGCTTTCAGAGGAGTTTTGCTTTCTAATGTTTAATCTTACAAGGTTACCAAGAACTTCACTACAAAACCACTCACAATCAAGGATTAGAAACCCTAACTCGTCGAAATAAATAACCTCGCCAATGTGATGAAGACAAGTAGCAATAGCTCGCCTTCTCATTTCCACTCTTTCTTTGTTATCATGTCTTGATCGAATTCTCAGAGGTAAAACCTTCACTTGGCACAGGTTCTCGAATTCTTTCCACTTCATTGCTGGCTTGTTATAATTCTCTGATCTCCAATCTGACAAAATCTGTATGAAATCATTGCATAGCTGGTAAACTTGTGGAACTCTTTGGAGCATCGTCTTGCATGTCTTTCGTATATGATGAGTGAGTTTACTGACTGATGCAGATGATCTTGCATCAACAGTGAATACAGTTGGGTAGAAGTCAACAAAGCCTTGGAACTTGTCTCTCAATCTCTTAATTGAATTTACAGTGAGCTGCAAATTCGGCGATGGTTGGTTGATTTTATCAAAGTGTGTAAGAACAATAGCCACACTTGGAAGAGTGCATTGTTGTACAGCCCTTCTGGAATTGGAAACTATAAACCTGAGCCAATATTGTAGGTCCTCTTCAATCTCTGCTGTACTTTTTGGTTCTTTGTTGCTTGGCTTCTTGAATAAACTCGATATGATTAAGAAACATGAAGCACTTCCATGCCCAGGAAACATAAGATCATGGAGGGAGAAAAACTCATGCTGACCAGCAAGGTTCCATATTGAAATCTTTGTGTCCTCATCCTTGAAAGTCTTTATCTTCATTCCTGTTGTTTTAACAGCCTGCTCCACTGGGTTTACTATTGAGCGGACTTGATCTAAGTAGGGAATTGCTGAAGCAGAGAAGTTCTGGGATATTGAAGTGCAAAGAGTGGTTTTACCTGCAAATGTGAATCTAAACTATGATTCATGTTGGTGTGCCAATGATTTAGTGTATATATTTATACTTCATTTAACCTTACCTGCATATTCTTGCCCACAGAAGAAAACTCTACAACTCTTGGGTTCTGTCAATGGCATGTCCTTGAGCAAATCCATTTCTGGTTCTGTCTTCTCATTTTGACCCAACCTTTGATAAATTCCTTGAGTCTTTCCAGAGTTGTGTAAAGGTGTTCTGGAGAGATCAATATCTTCTATCCAAGGATTTATCTGCAGTGTCTCCATAATTGTCTGCATCAATGTGTCTCCTCGTACACCTTGGCAGCCTTGCAGGGACAAGAATTTCAACGTAGCATTCTTCTCCAAGCTCTTGAAGACTCTTACAAAGTCATCTGGTCTCAAACTCTCATCATCATGTATCCCCAACCGACTCAAGCTCTGGTTGCTCATGAGCATCTTAAGAATAGCAGCTAGCCCATCCCTTCCTATTCTTGTCCTCCCGCCTCCAAAACTTAAAGACTTCAAAGTAATGTTGGCTTGGCTTTGCAGGGATGAAAATCGGCTCAAAGGGCACAATAAATGTTCCACGCCGACTCCACTGAATAAATTTCCAGTTAGATGTAAAGTGTGCATACTTCGGTTCTTGAAAAGACCTGCTGCAACATAGACGATGGCCTTGTCTTTTAGGCGTGTTTTGGACAAGTTTACCTCTTGGAGGGTCTGGTTCTGTTCTAAAATCCATCTAAATTCTTTAGCCCACCTGGATTTTAACCTCACTCCTGTCATGTCTAGTGACTTCACTGTCAAGTTCATTCCGAGAGAGCAAGCAACCCTGCACGAACCTGAGAGATTGAGCTGATAGATTCGAAGTATGCTATTCTCAGGTACAAACTCAACCACCTTGGAACTTTTCCCACTGTTTTGTCCACTCCATATATGAACTTCCGTGGCTCTATTCCTTGCCAAAACAGCAGATATAAGAGGGGTTGCTGTGATGGGATTGGTATCAAAAATTGTCAACAACTTAAGAGTTGGGTTAACCTCAATCATCTTGGAGAGTTCCTCAGCGCCTCTCGATCCTATTGAGTCTTCCCATATCTGCAGCTCCTCTAAGCTGTGATTCACCATTAGAGCAGAAGCAATGTACCTGGCTCCAATAGACCCAATATTTGATTCTGAAAGCATAATCTCCTTGATCACTTTGTTCCTCTTCAGAATGTCCGAAAGCTCTAGCAGGCATTTTTCCAAGAAATTATTTCTTCGAAAAACAACTTGCTTTATATTTGGGGTATTCTCTAGCAAAATCCCAAGGTTTCTTACATCCTGTAGTTCCCATTCAACTCGGTGAAACTCGAGGTTTCTTAGGGTGGATTTAGCATTCTTAACAGCTGCTAATGTGGTTAAGAGCTGTGAAAAGTAAGAAATGCTTTCCTTGGAGATGTTTATGTTCATGGTGTTTTCTGTTTCTTGGTAGCATCCTGAAGCTGGTTGGGAAAGGTAGAAGGAAATGCTGTGCAGATTGAGGCCTTCAGATCTGATTGCTTGTAGAAACCACTGTAGCTCTTTCATATTCTGGTTTGATGCCATCACTTTGAAAGGAAAAAAGCTTTTCAGATTCGCAGAAGCGTCTTGGCTTACCTGAAAATCATCGGTGAACAATGATTTTTGGAAAACATTGTCCAAACTAAGGCTTTTGTTATTTACGACGAAGTATTTGTTTGAGCAATTCTTTCTAACATTCTCAACTTGTCTCCGAATGTAAACGTATCACTTTGAGCAAAAATGTTCTCACAGGCATGGATTCTTCCTTCTATTTTTTCTTATTTTGATCCTATGCATTATACAACACTTGGCAAGGAGGAAAGTTTATATTTGTAAATCTACATTGCTTGGATGAAACTTATTCCATGCGATTATCCAATCAACTTGGAAAGGTATTGCTTACAGCTTTACATGAGTAGAGCAAAGAATATTAACCTAAGTATCCTTTTCTTTTCTGCTTTTTCTTCTCCTGAACCAAGAACTTTTGTTTCCTCGAAAGATTGAGTTTGAATAAACTAATTATTGATAAATTTATAAGCAAATATTACTATATTTGACAGTAGCTCTCTCTTAAAAAATATTTTTACATATTAATTGACGATTAGTTTGTTCTGTTATTATTATTATTTATGTGAAATTTACTTATTATTATCATTATTACTATAAACGATTCACTTCAATTCGTCCCTAATTCTAGGGCATGGGAATGTGGAGCCAGTTGATGACAGTAGGGGAGTTTGCTTTTTGACTTTTTGGGGTGGTGGAAAGTTCATCTATTTATTGTCATTAATATTATGTTTTGGTCGAAAGTACGAACAGTTAATCTGGTCTGGATTGTTCTCTGCTAATCTCATTTGGATCATCACATGAAATTTGATCGTTTAAATTAATTAAAATTTTTTAAAATAAAATTTACATTTTAAAAATAATAATGATAATATATAAAAATTTATTAATATTTTAAAATTTTTTATATATAATTAATATCTTGCTAATGAAAAACTGTAAATTATTAAAAATTATTTATATTTCTTTCTTTAACAAATTATTATATTGTATAAAAAAATAAAGTTAACTTGTAGAAAATAAATTATAAATTATTAAAAAATTTTAATTTTTTAAACATGATATAATTTTTTTTAAAAAAATTTAAAATATTAATAAAATTTTTGTATATTTTTTTAAAAATTATTTTGTATTAATATAAAAATTTTTAAACCAATTTAAACCATCAAATAAAGTTAACCTAAATCTCCAATAGTCACGTTACTGGAAAGTAATCCAAGCCCAATTCCGATAAAGAAGAGGAAAAGGGGAGCACAGCTGGTTGTATCTATTCTCATCAACAACTTTCAAGCTATTAAAAGCAGTGCAGTGACACGACCAATTAGAAATTAGATGGGTAAATTGAGTGAGTAATTTTATTTAAATTAAAAATATTATAATTCAATTATTCACATGAAAATAGAATATTTTCGTAAATATTAAAGTATATTTCATAAAAAAGTTTTATTTTGATGCTTGACATGTAAGTGAATTTTTAATTTAATTTTTTACAACTTTTTTAAATTTAGCTTCTCAATCATACTTTATTTCCATCTTCATTCAAAACCTCAAATATAACCTTTATCCTGGATGATAAATTTGAGTTAATGATATTAAATGAACAAATATTATCACAGTGAACAAGATTTTAAGCTCAGCAATAAATTTTAAATTGAAATGTGATGCACACATAATTTTGTAAGAATTGTAATGATTAATTAAGAGAATAAATTCAAATATTTAATTAGTGGATGGTCAAATTAAAAATCTACCTACTATTATTTATCTATTTATTCATGAGTGTGACATATAATTAAAAATCTCCGTTACAGTGTGGAATATTGCTTTCTATGCTGAGAACACTGAGGGTTTTTGGGGAATTAAATACCCAACCCCATTCTCTTTTATATTTTGTTTTGTCATTTTTATCATTTCTCTTGTTAAAAGCCTCGAACAAATATCCTATACTCCTTAGCGTAATAGACTGAATTGTCTTTCAAAATTTTTTCGTTCATGACAAGTGGTCATAGTTAACCTATTTCACAGCAATGTGCATTACTAGACGAAGATTTTATTTTAAAAAATATTTATTTTGGTGTTTTATATTTTGATTTTATCTTGATTTCATCTTATGTATTTAATCTGTTTTAAAATAGTTCTTCATATTTTTTACCTTTAAAAAGATTGATCCTTCTATCATTATTGGTTTACCAAAAGTTAAGTTGGAGAACTATTTGTTGACAGATATTAAGAGAGAATTACTTTCTATTATATTCGAAAATGTAGCAAGTGAGACTGGGTTAAAATGTGGAGGACAAAAATAATATTTTTTTCATATGTAAATTCTTAAACTGAAACTCTTAGGTCAAAAACTCAAAGACACCGATTGATCAGCTGTACTAAAAGAACTTCAAATCATCACTCTTGGCCAAAAGTATCCATGAGAAGAAAATGAAAATCCCAAGGTGAAGAAGAACAAGTTCTTGCTAGGCTTTGAAAATCTCAAGGGAGGAAAGGTTGAAATTCCAAGACTGTAGCTAGAGAAGAAAGGGATGGACTAACCTTGCTGAATGATGAAGCATCAAGGTAAGCTGAAGCATGAGAAGCAAGAAAGTCATGGCGAGCAATTCCTTTCAGCTAATAGTTCCATGTGATTATGCCAATCTACGTGGAAAGGTATTGCTTACAGCTTTACATGAGTTTAGCTAAGAATTCTAATCAAGAAGAAAAGCACTTGTATCCATTATCTTTTCCACATAACTTTTTGTATTACTCTTAAGCCAAAAAAAATACTAGTTTCCTTAAAAGATTGAGTTAGAATAATCTAATCATTGATAGGTTTAAGGTGAAATGTAATTTTGATGCTAAGTTTTATCCTTAATATAGTCTTATAGAAACAAGAAGTATTAAAATAGTTCTTTGAAAATAAAATTTTTTAAAAAATAATGGTCTTGATACTTTTTAAATTATATTTTACTCTATATATTTATAAACTTATTAGGTTATAGTTCTCTCTAACAAAGTATTTTTACATACATTAATAGATAATTAGTTTGATTTATTATTAATTGTCTTAATATGGAATTGACTTATTATCTATGTTTTTGTAATGATTCACTTCAACTCCACCCTAAATCAAGGGCAGGGAATGTGAAGTTGTCTTTTTGACTTTTTGGTGTGGTGGAAAGTTTTTGTATTGAACTTTTTCTTGCTTTCCCATTGAACAGAACATGGAATCCTATAAAGAGGAGATAAAAGAGCTTTATGTGGCGGACAAATTAACCTCCCTTAAAAGGCTCCTAACTAATTATGCAGAATTCTGTGGCTGTGTTTATCTTATTACAAATTACTCAGGCCTTAAGATGATTACATGAGAGTATTGCCTAATAAAGAGAATTTGGATCGCTCGCCTTCGTGTTATATTAAAAATAGATAGACACATAGTGATTGAAATTCATTATTTAAGTAATTCTCACATTTTTAAATAAAGCCCACAACTCAAGTAGATTTTATTGGTTTTGATCTAAATTCCATAAAAAATTGTCCTCTCATGTGAGAATAACTTTTGAACTTGAATTTCAGAAATTTGCACAATTTTTATTTTATTCATGTGTGGGGCCGGTAGTTCACCCCATGGCAATGCATCATATTCTATCCAATATGAACTTTTGAGCTATGAAGATAATGTCCTAGAAGTGCAGTTCTATCAATGACAAAAAAAAGGGAAAATTCGATTCAGTTATTTAATGATGTGATATTTTTTAATTTAATTTTTTATATAAAATTTTTTAAGTAATTTTTTACAAATAAAATATTTATCAATTTGAAGTCTCATAAATAATAATTAATCTTTTATAAATTAAAATTAATATAAAATATAATCAATGTAGTTCTATCCAACATTAATATTTTTTTAATTTAGTCGTTTACATAAAATTATTATCAATAACTAAAAATAAATTTTATTTATAAAATTATAAAATATTAATAATAATAATTTCATTTGTAAAAGATTATATTAATAAAGCAATTTGATCAATTTAAAAAATATTTTATTTATAAAGGATTAAATTAAAAAAATTATAAATAATTAAATTAAAAAATTTTTCATAATGAGGAGCTACAATAGAATTCAACCCATGGGCTTCTTTTCCCTTTCCGCAATGTGACCCATGAATTGAAAATTATCTCATGATATATACACAGGTGGAGATGCAAAATTTTCACTTTTGATGACTATAATTCACATAGACAACTCTTTATAATTAAGGGTAAAGTAATTGCAAGAAATACACTTATTTAAATTGTTAAAAAAATTATATTTCAGTTTTTATAATTTCATTTAATATTTCATTTTATCCTTATAATTTAAAAAAATTGTAATTAATTAGCCCTAAATTTAAAATTCTATTAAATTTTATTGATATAACTAGCTATACACTATCTTAAAACTCTAAATATATATTTAATTTATACTAATAAAAGATATTAAAATAAATAATGAAGTAAAATTAACTTACATATATGACAAAATATTACTACAAATATAATGGCAAGAACTAAATTAAAATATTTAAATTCATAATATATTCATGAGGATGATTCACCTCATGAATGTTTTATGAACTAATTTCATGATATGTACAGAAAAAGTAAAGAGGGGATGGATTAATCTTTTAAAAATTGAGAAGCATCTTTCTAAGATTTAGTGTGATCAATTCAATTCAATCCCAAAAAAATAAAAATATAATAGATGAAATCAAGAGAAAATCGCAACATAGATTTACAGGAGTTTAAATTTAATACGAATCTTATATTTATTCCTCAAGCGCATAACAAGAAAATTTGTAAATCAATAATATGAAATATAACCGCATAGTTTACTATAAGATGAAAGCATACAAGATATAGTTATATATAATAATAATAATTTTGATGACCAAAAACCAAACAAATATGGGACGCAATGCATATGAGCACAATCCATCTCAATATTAAAATAACTCAATCAACATTTTATTCCACAAATTGATAAAATACGTATATAAATCAACATGTGATGCCTAGGAACAATACAACGCAGCACATAAGCCAAACGTACATCAATGAATATTAATGCCAGCATATCTATCCCGTACAAATACATTCAAATTTATGACAATTTAAAAAAAAATGATGCAATGACATATGTGGCATTAAAAAAATTAGGATGAGAAACTTTTTCAATTTTTCTACAATGGGAAACAATATCAAGGAGGAGAAACAAAAGTGCCAGATAATGACAACCAATATATCAATTATTTTAAAGGCAAATTAGACAATTAAAGTATCATGCTAGACAAACGAATATTTTATACTTTTCATACTTTGGGGAGAAATAATAATTTTTATTGAAAAATTATGAAATTTCCAATCAATTATATGATACCAATTATATGATTAGATTAACATGTCCAACAGCTCTATTCCCAAATCTATATTTCACAATAAATTTATATATACGTACTTGATATTGTAAAAGTTATTACAAATCACCTTTTGGAATAGATTTCTCCCTCTTTTCCCTAGTTGATCAGTAAACTAATTTTCATAATTGATGAAAAACTTTTCTTGACTCTAACTTGACCTATTCTCTATGAGTGTAAAAGTCTTATAGATAGAGTGAGGATCAATTTAATTAGAGTTAAATTTACTTTAATTTGATATGTCCATCAAATTACTAAACATATATAAGAGATTTGTTTAGCTATTAAAAGCTCTCAAAAGTTACATGGAATGTACAACGGATCATTATTTAAGCTGAATTGATTGTTAGAAGTCCAAACATTAGCCTAGATAGACCTAACAATGTGAACATAATTAGTTTTGTATTATATTGATATTTTAGGCCTATAATACCATATCAGAAAATTTATTCAAAATACATAGGTTGGATCCAGTTTCTGGTCCAAAAGCAATCATTTTCATAAAATTTTAGGCCATCAAGCATTGTCCTGATTTTTCAGCAATGTAAAATATCTTATAACTTTTTTTTCCTGGGGGTTATTTTAAGCTTTGTATAAAAGCATTTTGAAGACACTCCACAATCTTACTATTGATCGGAAAAAGGACTCTATCCTCAATCTTGTTTGGCAAAGGAATTTATTTCCATTCCTTTGCATCAATATACATTCCATCATGTATGGTATAGGAAGGAAGACTCTCTTTTTGAAGTATTCCTTCCAGTACGTATCCTATTCCTCTGCGATGACTCCAATGAGACTTCTCTGAACTTGTAGCACATGATGTCAATGCCAATCATTCGTAACTTGTAATTGTAATCATAGGGAAGCTCAATTATCCTATACTTCGAAAGTCTTATGAAAAGGATTTGAATATTGATACTGCCCGGGTAAGACCAATGGCTATCCATTGACAACCAATATAGGATCTTCCTAGCAACTAAGCCAATGCTGGATTCTTGTCCAAGTTTTCTTGGAATTTCTAGCCCCAGTCATGGATAAGTTGCCAGTTCAGGAGTTATGTAGCTAGTATGATTAGGGAGATTCCAGGCTTCCTGAGTTTGCAAGTTCGGAGAACTATGATCTAACTGGGTGCATTTATCCACCTTGTATCTACCAATATGCCCGTATGAAGGACTCTGGGTTCCATGTTTATTGTTGTTATTTCCCCAAACTATAGAAGCAGTGGGTATCAAATTTTTAATTTCCCCAATAGTTGCACTGGGATTTGGGGTATGCTTCGTGTGAGCTACTCTGTTTCGGTGTTCCACATAACATGGAATGCGACCAGGAGGACATGAGTGAGGGGCTCAACCTGCACCAATTTTTTCCGGCCAATGGTCATTCGGTGCTGCAGCCAACATTTAATGTCCTGGTTATCAAACCTGTCCAATCTTAGGCCAAAGGGAGAAGCGAACCAGATGGCCCGGGCAAAAAGGTAGTGGAGGAATAAGTGATTGATAGATTCCTCAGCCTCGTATCATAGATAGCACATGACCCGAGGGTCGATATGATGGGCTTACAAAATATCTCCATTGGGGATGACCTTGGATAATAATCTCCACACAAAGTTAATGATATGAAAGGGGAGTTTTATCCTCAGTAAATGGGCTTGGGATGTACTCAACATACGTAAGGGAGTGATAGCCATATCCGATAGTGTATTTCCCAGAATCATTGCCTAGCTAGATCAGCTGATCCAGAGCTCCTGTAATTGAGACTGGGAGTGCTAAAATTTATGAATTCAACTAGGTAGCAGTGAGTAAATTATCGTGGTCCCGATCAGTCATATTATAGTTTAAGAAGTCTACCACCTTAACATTAAAGGTGTTAATGCCCTCTTTGACTTTCACCGAAGGTGGTGGTTAATTTTGATTGAATTGCTGGATCTGACATTCCAATGGAGCATGGGCAAGATTGGGCGTTGAGCTTTTTGAACCCCCCTTTCAAATCCAAAAGGAGTTAGATCTGGAGAGAATCGAGTCACAATATTTCCTTGCTAGGGTCTTGAGTAAATTGGGCTTGAATTTGGCTGAAATAGCTTCAAAATTTGCTTAGCTAGTAGGGACTGATTAAAAGGGTGTGAGCTCCTTATACCCAACTTTTTTTGGTGAATAGGAAGACAAAGCGCATTCCAATTGAAGAAATGCATCCCAGTCTTTTGGTTGTTGTACCCCTAATTAAAATTAGCAAGTTTTCCATCAATTTGAGCACAACATTTTTTGGTGAGATACACACAAGAGAGGCTATAGACTAGGGTAGAATTGAGAACCGATTCAATCAAAGAAAGGCCCTAATTGTGAAATAAGCAAGGATTTCTAGGTCTGAAGCTATGATCAAGCTTGTTCGCCATGGACTGGTAGATAAGCTTCTGTTTGCCACCCGGATCAAATTGATGGCCGAGGCAACGACCTATTTTGTCTGCATACTTTACCCTAATTGTGCTAGCCAAGAATTTCTTGAACAATCTGGGAGTATTGGAGCTGAGGACTATGACTGATTTGTTCTTGTTGACATTGAACTCAGATAAGATGCTGAAGTCATTTCAAATTCTTTTAACTGTGGAGCAAGCTTTGTTATTAGAGTAAAAAATGAGGATAATGTGCCAATAATGTTGATAAAACTTCGCATCAAACCTATCTGGTCTTGGAGCACTCTTAGGGTTCAGATCAAAATTAGCTTTCCGGATTTCATTTTCAGTGATGGGTATTTGAAAAAACTTAATGTGCTCCTCTATTAATTTGGAATCTGCAGAGAGTTGAACTTGCTAAGAATATCGTGTTGATCAACAGGAGGAGCCAAAGAATTATTGAAAAAGGTAGCGAAGTGATTTTGGACATGGTTCTTAATCTAGGTGGATATTGTCTTCCAACCAATCTCCCATGTCATTTTTTAATTGAGTAATGAGCTTAATACCATTCCAGCTGGAAACCATTGTATGGAAGTACTTGGTGTTACAGTCCACCATTGATCAACCACCATTGCTTCGCTCTCTAAGACCACATCATCTCTTTATAGTCATATAGGAAGTCTAAATCTTGCCTGAGTGGGTATTCTTTTTGTGTAGCACTGCTTCATGGATTTTGCTTTGCAAGTTTTGTACTTCTGATTCCAGAATTTATAATTTTATCACTGAGGTTGCCCAATTGTCTACTTGTTCCAATGCCAAAGAGCCGTCATGGTAGCAGAAATCTTGCAATGCAAGTTATAACTAGGGGAACATGAGAACCTAACACTCCAAGAATTTTTTATTTCCTTGGTTTCTAGGTAAGCAATCCAAAAATTTTCAAACATCTTTTAAATGATATCTTACGGTGACTAGCCGTAGAATTTATGAGAAGAATGAGAGAGTGGTCCGAGGCAAACAGGGGCAAGATGGTGAAGATGAAATCAGGAAAGCATTGTATCCAACGAGAGTTGCACAAGGCTTTATCTAACCTAGCCTAAGTCATCTCATTTCCTCTCATGTTATTTGTCCAGGAGAATCACTATCCTTGTGGAAGCATGTCAAAGAGCTGGCAATTATCCTAGAGTTCTCTTAGGGCTAACGCCACTATCATGATGGTGCTATTGTTCAATTTATTGGAGTCCAAACAAGTTTGGTTGAAGTCACCCATTAATAGCTAGGGATCATTCATGTGTAGAGTAGTTTAATTAATCCAAGTCCAAAGAACATGTCGATTATTGAGCTTCGAGTGGCTGTAGACAAAGGTTACATATACTTTAATATTGTTGAAGGTGGTGGAGAGGTGAAACTAGCTGGGTAAGCAGTCTATTATATGACATAGTATATTCTTATCCCAAGCAATTACTGTACCACCACTTCTACCACCCGAATTAGTGCTATGAACATAAGTATCACTACAGGAGGCCATTCCATTACCAGAATTATTTACAGAAATCATAGTCTCAACAAGGAATAAGAAGGAAGGACAACATGTACATAGGTGGCACTTGACTCTTTGAACTACTGTAGTTTTCCTCGGCCCTCGGTAGTTCCAACTTATATAACTCATGACACTCGGGAAAGCTTTTCGTGGACTACTTCTTGGGCCTTTAAAAGAGAATCAAGGGGATGATTGATATCTTTATAAATATATGTATTTTTATGTAATGTTATGTAATTGAAGATAATTAAGCATACGTTAAATTTAAGTTATTGTTTAAGGAGGAGAAAACTTATGCCCAATAATGTAGGTTTCAATTTAAGGAGAGTCTATTATACAAACTGGTACTTGTATCTTAAAATTTAATATGGAAATTATTGTATTTCATGTATTGTATATTGTATTATATTTGATACTCATATCCATATTAGTATTTCTTATTTGCTGTATCAATATAGGATTTTAAAGAGAAGATTACTTTGTGATAAAAATAATTAATCTTATGTTGATATTATTACTAGTTATTAATAACATGTAGATTTTCATTCACAATTACGTTGTTTAAGTGAAACTATTATTCATATGCTATTTATAAGAGTTTATTGTTAATATAGTTAATATTATTTTAGAAAATTTAATCATTTGGTCCCTATAATTTTCATTGATTATAATTTGATCTCTATAGTTTTTTTTCCAAATCGTTCCCTAGAGTTACTAGACATTTAAAAAACATTCCCTACCGTTAAGGATCCGTCCATTTGATGATGAATTGGCAAATAGAGAATATACACGAGGCTGCATATTTGGCACCTAAGATCTACATAAACAATATATACAAAATATATATACATATATATATATATATATATATGTAAAATATTTTTTCTAACAAGAGAAACTCACTTTCACCTACTCCTCCAATGCCAGCAACAAATGTCATTATGCTCGAACTGCAAGAAGGCAGATGTTACGACAGAAAGGCCATGTGAGTTACTTGGCCAAGTGGGGCAGGTGGCAAGCAGTCTGGAAGCCAAGGAGAAGCCGTTATTACGCAGAAGCAATAGGGTCAAGAGAGTCACATGGAAAATGAGGGAATCTTAAGCTTTATATAGAGAGAGGTTTTGCATGGGGTGGGGCATGGTGAATTTGGACTTTTCCCTCCGATTGTATTCAATCCCCTTTCCCTGCTTCGCCTTTTCTGCTTGTTGAATCTAGAACTACTAAATAAAATATTCCTCTCTTTTTCCCTCTGTTCTTCCTGTTCATACGTAACATTTGGTGCTCTCGTCACGAGCACTCTTCATGGCTGACAACACAGACTCAAGGACGTCTCTACTGAAATGCGGAAGCTCGCTGAGTTCGTAGAGCAACGGGATTCCACCCACACGACACGCATGGATAGACTTGAATCTTCGGTGGAGGCGATTTCCAGAGCTATTGATTCTCTAACACGAGCGATGGAAAAGCTTCCGGTCACAGGTTCTGGTTCAGAAAAATCATCAGCCGCGGACCCTGTTTCACGGTCCGTTTCTTCGTACCAGCCCTTTCAAATCCGGAATATTAAGCTTGATTTTCCTCGCTTCGACGGAACCGATCCACTCCACTGGTTGTTCAAAGACGATCAGTTTTTTTTACACTACGACACACCAGATTCTCTAACTCACAAACATCACCCTCATATGCCAACACTCGAACATTATTCATGTCTTTTGAGTTCTTCCACATCATTATTCAGGTCTTTTCGGTGCTTTACTATGCACCAACTTCACATAGGCATCATCACCCTAATGCGGCATTCAAACTAAGAGACAAAGTGTTGTTTCTGATTTAGACTAGTGTAACGCAATGTGTAATTGAAACTTTGAATTATTATGGTTATTACTTTATATATGTTAAGTTCCCCTTATTCAAAGAACAAATCCTCGAAAAAAACACTAACTTCGTTCATGGATAGACGGTATATGCTGTTCTTGTTTCAACGCAGGGAAGATAGTCAATTTTGTCGCGTCCCCAACAAAGATACACACAAAAAGTATATATTATATTAATAATAGATGTATGACTATGTTCATTGTCTATAAACTTTCTATGAGATTAAACAGCGTGATTTGCATCTTTCCCTTTTTCTACCATTTATGCGCATAAAAAAACAAAACAAAAACCTTTTGTGACATGTTTAAAGAGAAAGAGAAGACACAGAATGTAGAACAAGAACAGAAGAAGTAAAGTGAGAGGAGACAGAACAGAAATGAGAGGGAGAGAGTTTGAGAGATTGAGAGGGAGAGAAGACGTAACAGTGAGGAGAAAGCCACAGAATAGCAGAGAAAGAGAATGGGGATAAGAGCAGAAGAGAGAGCTTGTGAGAATGGAGTCCCTGTTTCCGTGAGCGTTGAGTGTTGAGAAAATACAGATGAAAGAGAGGCATATTAGAGTACAAGAACAGGGGAGACTTAGAAGTTTCCATTTCTTCATTCATAAAACAGAGGTTTAAGGAAAAAAAGAACCGAAATACAAAGAACAAGGACTACGGTACAGCGTTGTCACAGACTCTTGCAAGTTAAAAAAAAATTATTATACATATACATATCTCAAAAAAAAAAATTTATTATACTGCCTATGTGGATTATAGGTGCTAATTAAGCAGCCACATCTGCACTCCACCTCATCATCAAATGGACGGCGTCTAAATAGATTTTAACGGTATATGGGCTACGTTTTAAATATTTGATAATTCCAGGGAGTGATTTAAAAAAAAAACTCTAGGGACCAAATTGATAATTCATGAAAACTATAGGACCAAATAATTAATTGTCCCTATTACTTTTTTGTTCCATAATTATCTTGAATATATTATAATATACAAGAGAAAGAGTTGTTATGAAGAATTTGTATATATGTTAATTTTTGTAACAATATTAATTAATATTTTATAATTTTAGGATTTACATTGATAATAAGGTATACAGTTGATCTCTAGGAATATATAACCTTAATATAGAATGGAATAAATATTTTATAATATTATAATATTTTAATTTATAGATAAAAACTTAGTAGTTAAAAAATGTAAAAGAGTTTAGAAGTAAACAAAACAATCTTAAAATGTGAGACTAGCTGAGGCCAAGTTTCGTACGTAGATTTTTTTTTTTTGTTGGAATGAAACGTAATGGAATAGGATGAAGGCAAGAAAAGGTTTGATATGTAATGGAATAAAATAAGTTTTTAATAAAGATTGTGTTAAGTTTGAAGGACAATGGAAAGAAAGAATGGGGGGGAGAATGTCTAAAATAATTTTGAACAAAATATGATTAAATTGGTAGCATTTCACCTACAAGAAAGAATACTAGTCGAGGTTGGTGTTTTACAAAACTCGAGACTTAACTTGTTTTATATTGGATTTCTAAAAGAGAATAAATTTGATCCCATTTGGTAAGTGACCGAGATTTAAGTCAAGTTACAATAGGTTTGGGTCAAATCTATTTATTAATATTTTTATTTTTTATTTGATAAAAACAGATTTTTAATTAAAAATAACTTTATAAAAGAAACAAATAAAAAATTTAAGATTTAAAATTAATTAAAATAGAATGTTTGGAATGAAAAATTATTAAAATTTAAAAAGAATAAATGTTTTAAAAATATATTATAAATAAAATTAATAATAATAATAATAATAATAATAATAATAATAATAATAATAATAATAATAATAATAATATGTCACATTGAAATGATGTACATTATAAAATTATTAACATATATGACTTCTGGCATTTCAATCATTGGTCTCGAAATCATATATTAGCATATAGATAATATGCAGTATAAAATAAGAAAAAATTAAATAAATTAATTAAATCCACATACATATATTTTGTTTAAAGGAATACTACATACAGTGATTAATGTCATCAGCTAAAAATATAGGTCAAGCTTTACAACATTGATTTTCTAATTAATCTGTTTAATTCCCACCAAATGAGAAATATGTGTTGTCTGCATTAATGGAGGGATCAACGGCTTTGGAACTCTTCCATAACAGTCTTGGTTATTACTTTGATTCAGTTTTGGAAGACTGGTAATTATGAACTCCCTCTTGGTGATTCACATTCAAATTTTGAAGTTGTGATGACAATTCACTTTGAGAATATGGAATGAGCCCCATTGAATTTTCTTGGCCAGTGATTGCTACGAACCCAGCGCCAGCATTATTCTGATCAATAGGCTGCAACATTTCATTTCCATCCTCAGAAGCACAACTCTTTCTCTTTCTTGAGGAAGAATTATATTTTGTCTCATATATTTTGCAAAGAACAACGTCGTCAAGCTGAAAAAGATCATCATCCAAACTAATGTTAGGAATACTTGTTACAACAAAAAATCATTAATGGCTGAATTAATTATTGTACATGCAAATCATACACTCATATCATGTGGATTTAATGTATACACAAAATTCAAGACACATCTCAACAAGTGAGAACAACTTGTTAACCTATAAAAATTTTTGAGCACTCATTTTATCCAAGAGATATGAAATTCATACCTTCATATCATCTGGGCCAGATCTTTGTCTTTGTGGAGCATTGTGTAATGTATATTCGTGCATGAGCCAATTTGTCTTCTCACCATTAGGTGGTTTCCCTTTGTAGTATACCATTGACATCTTATATCCGACAGTAGAGTCATTATATGTGATTTCTTTTTCACCTCCTGAGGCTTTCCAATATCCTTCCCCTGCAGCTCGACTTGGTCTAGATCCATTTTTATACCTTCTTACTCTTGAAGAAAAGAAATACCATTTACCCTCACCTTGGGGCATATAAGTTTCTGCAATATTCAACTAGACAACTGAGACAAGGCTTGCAGAAAGAATTATTTTTCGTTTGGATTAAGAATATGTGAACATGTATCCGTATATCAAAGTATTGCTTTTAAAGAGAAAAAATTACAAAAACATTGATGAAATTCTAGTTATATATAAATATTCTTGGTATATCACTACCCGTATCATTACGTATAATCATAAATTGATAAATCTTAGGTTCAAGAAAAGAGATGAATGGGATGGCGACATGACAAATAATAATATAGAGATTGTTTGCATAATAATCAAATCATGATATGAATCGCGAATCAGAAAACATATTTTTGCATCATAAATTATATAATATATTGAATCGTAAAATTCAATAATAAATAAAAAATAACATGAAATATAAAATATGACAAATGTAATATGCATAAAATAGTTAAAATAAATTTTTTAAAATCTTATTAACCATATAATTTGTTAATAATTAATTCTTAAAATAAATTTAAATAATATCTTTTTTGCTTTTTTTTTATAAAAAGTATAGATTATACTTACAACAGTATAGTACTATTATAGCAATTAATTGATTTTTCATATTTTTAAATTGCAAAGTCATCTTATTCTATCATATTAGTTTGAATCGCATTATTTATACTTGATTCAACGATTTATTCATATTGTTAACTTTATGACTCGTTGCGAATTATAAGATTCAATTTGTAAATCGTACGATTTAAAATTACTTTTGATTCAACTAACAATTCATATTGTTGGCTTTATGACTTATTTCGAATCATAAGATTTGAATCGAAAATCGTAATATTCTGATTATTATGATTGCTTGTATAAACCAATAGTCAAATCAATATATTCAACGAACTTATATCCGTTAATATGAAATTATAAAGGAAATATATACCTGAAAGTTTCATAGGATCATATTGGTAAACGTCAACCTCTGTTATCAGATTAGCTGGTATAGATTTTTTGGCAACTTTTGGCGATAAATAATAAATGATAAGTTGTTCATCGAAGGGTTCGAACCTATAACCTACTGGTAAGCTCAAGTTCCCATTAAATCCATAATGATTCTGTTGCTCATTAAAATAATTATTTAGGACAAAACTTTGACACTGATCCATATGGAACCTGTATGATGTCAGCAAGCGATCAAGAGAGCAAAAACCAGCAAACAAGAAAAAGAAACGATAAGAGAGCAAGAACCAGCGAACAAGAAAAAGAAACGATCAAGAGAGCAAGAACCAGCGAACAAGAAAGAGAAGCAAAAGGAGAATGAACCGATCAAGATACGCAAAACCGACTCATATTTTTAAATAGAGAGGCGTGGGTATTAAATATAATGATATAAAAGATTTACAAAATTATATTTTTTTAGATAAAATAATAAAAAAGATATAAAAATTAAGTCTAAACGAACTGCTTCACGCGTTTATACGGTTATAATTATCTCATATCAATATGTTGATCTAGTCTTTTAGATTAATATTCACGACAAATATTATATATATATATATATATTAAAGATAATAAAAATTGTATGTTATATATTATTATAAGCCTAAATTTTAAATATAATTTAGTTTAAAATTAATATGTGCTTAAAGTATATCATATATAGCGTATCTTTATATGTGTAGATATCCTAATATTTAATTTTTAATTTAATGATAGAACTAATTAAAAATTAGGGCAACATGTGTTTTTATGTAAAAGATTATGGTCCTCAAATTATATGTATGAGGTTTTTTTTTTTTTTTTATTTCTAATATCCTATCATTAGAAGAGAGAAGGTTCCTCTTTTCGAATCCATACATATTAATGTAAAAGAACTATAGCTGCATATTAAAGTATTACATTAATGATATAGATTCAGGTATGTCTCCGTATTTAATTTATTTATTTATGATAATTTAACATAATAAATATTGATTTGGCGATGATTTCATAGATATTAAGTTTTACCCCAACATGTTAAAGTCATCATTCCAAGATATATAGATCAATGTATGCATAATTTATCAAAAAAGAAAAGAAAATAGACAAACTATACAATTAGAGTTTCAACAAAAGAGAGCAAGAGTAAATATTCAAAATTGAATATACTAGTTAAAAAGAAATATTATATTTTAAGTCCTTATAGTTTTACATGATTTTTAAGTTGGTCCTTATATATATATATATATAAAGTATTAACATAATATACAGTTAATTATAAGAAAAAAAAGAGCAATTTGATTTTGCCTTGGTAATAAATTGGTCATTCACAAATTTAGTATGACAATATAATCCTTCAAAAATTCGTAAGTAAGCAAAAGTTTTCCCTTTGTCAATTTCTAAGGGACAAAATGGTTCGAGAGACTAATTTTGCTTCCTTATCAATTTTTAAGAGGCCATTTTGCCACTAAGGTAAAATGTGAGGGACTAAATTGTAATTTTTCTCATTAATTGCATTAGCAAACTTTATTCGAGAATATAATTTTAATGGTTGTAAAGACTAAATTAAAATATTTATAAATGTTAAGGAGTAAGGATTCAATTAAAAGTTTTAAAACTTTTGGGTCCAAATTAAAAAATTAAATAAAACTATCAAGATTGAGAGTGTAATTTTTCCTAAATATTAAATTTGAATAATTACATTATATTTAAATATAGAAATTATGCGTTGCTAAAAGTTTATTTACTTTTCAGTGAATTAATCTTGTAAATCTCTTTTATTCCTGAAAATATTTTAAATGTCATTAAAATATAAATTAATAGCAGAAAACAAAAATATAGATACTTTAATTTATAAATATAAAAAATTGAAGTCGTAAAATTTTATTAAATTTTTATTTTGTAGAAATTAATTGTAAAAAAAATACTTCTTTTTTCTTTTTGGTAGTAGTTAGCAATAAAAAAAAAAATAGAATTTTAATAGAAATACATATAAACTATCAAACTTTATATTATTGGATTCAAAATTTTTATCTATGCTATTAAAATTTATGAAATTTGTTCTTTTGACATGTTTTGGTTCCTTAATGAAGTTGAGAGACGAATTTAATTTTTCTTAATTTGGAAATTGGCAGCATTTTGTGATGTTGAACAATATAATAGTCTTATTTAGTTTTGAATTCTTTTAAAACATAACAAATTGGGCTTTTTGAGTTATATATTAAAAAAATAAATTTTTAAAAATATCATAATATAAAAAATATTATAATTGGACTCATATTGACTCAGTCCAAGTTTGATAAATTTTAAGGGGAGTGGGACTAAATAATTCCCAATTCCTAAATTTTAAAATAAAATGTACTAACTCTAAATGACAAGTTTTGAGTCAACACAAATACTAATGAATAACCAGTGAAGGAGAATGTACTAACTCCTAACTTGCACTATGTATTGACTCGATCAAAATTGCCTTTAACTCATGTAGATTCACTCAACTCGTTGTGTTTACTCTAAGTTGAAAAATTACCGTTTAAGTCATGTATTTTGCAAAAATGTCCATCTCCAAATCTTAAACCAGGAACCTTGTCTTCAGCACCAACATATCTGCCACCTTGTCCAATGTAGTCATTTAGTATATTATGGACAACTTTTATACATAACATCACCTCCAATCCATTTTTGACAATAAAATAAAATAAAACATTGCATGAAGTGTCCAACATGTTTTTATATTAATCCTTTCTCCACTCAACCATTTTGCAAGATTAGCATGAAATAATTTTTTATATAAAATTTTGATTTATATTTCATTTTAGGATAGTCAAGAACATAAAAAAAAATTCAAATATATCACTCTTTGTTAATATATTTTATTCTAAATGTTAAAATCTTTTTCTCATGAGTCGTCATATGTTGTTTTAAACTGTATACTTTTTATATAATATCATGAATAATAAAAAATAAAACATATATATATATATATATATTAATATTACTAACGCAATTGGATATTCAAAACAGGCGTGTAAAATTACCTCTCATATTTTTTTTAAGGATAGCAAATTTACACTTAATTTGTTTTTTAATTTTTAGTTTTTAATGGTATACCCTATTCATTTTTTTATGAATTTAAATGTAGTTAGTATTTGAATAAATCTCATGTTATATATTGTATTTTAACTATGTAATTATATATTAAATAATCATTTATTAATAAAGGTAAACTCTTACGATTTTACGTTATAAGTTTATGACATTAGTCTACACCCCCCTTTCCGAGTCTGCCTAAACTCGCGAGTTTGACAACCTTGGCCACAAGGAAGAAAGAGGGCATATTCTCTAAAATTGGATTCCCTACATTTGGGATTTTCAAATATGGGTGAAGTTGATGAAATTTATATTGTTGGATGAAAATCTAATGGTTCAAATTTTATTAAGTTGGTAGAAATTATTTAATATTTGTTTACATTTGAACTATTAAATAAAAATTTAATGATCCAAATTTCAAATACAAATAATATAAATTTAAAGAATCCAAATCTCAAATATGAGTATTAAAATACAATTGCATGGTATGTTTGTTTGAGATAACCACAAACTAGCCTATGCATTGATTTTACCTAGAGAAACAAAAATGAAGGAGAGAGAAGACAACAATCTCCAAGGTGACAACTATCAAAGGCTAACTTTTCTTTCACTTTTATTGCATTTTAGCTTTTCAACATAATTGTCTTTTTTCGTGATGCTATAAGATAATAATTTCTCTATAAGAAAAAATAAGTTTTAAGTGTTATAACATGTTTAGATATAGTAAAAGTAAAAATTTTCATAACCAAGTTTCTCATAAAAACTTTTAATACCTCTTTTTATCCCTTTGGTTTTTTTTTTTATAAGCAACAAGAAGAGGAGAAAAAAAAAAAAAGAAAATAAGGGAAGAACAAACAAAATTAAAGGATACGAATGCAATGTTCAAGATCTCTAGGTTTTAGGTCTACCCTGGTGAGGAGTCTGAAATGAGTCATGCTAAGGTGATTAGAAAGTCTTCAAATATCCTCCATTACCGCCTCGCATTTCCCTTTTTCTCAAGGATTTTTCTGAGCTTTCAAAGGTCCTTCAACCTAGTGAAGATTATCTCAACTTGATTGGAGTGTTTGTTGTTCTCTCTATTATCGGAGTGTAGCCAAGCTGTCTTGAGAGTATGGATCATCCCAAGGCTCTTAAATATCGGCTGGTTGGATTTCCATCCAAATTCTCTCATGCTTATACTGTTGTGAGCTATAGAGCCATAGAAGACTTTTGCTTTGTTTCGTTACGAGCCTTTCCTTATCCAGATTATTATACATTAATCTTCTCCAAGAGTCGAGTCTTGCCCATTTGTCATGAGGGTTTTTGAAATGTTATATTCCCTTATGGGAGGTTAGTAAGTGTTATTGTATGAAAGACTTCTGAGATGAATCAATCTACTTAATTCCTTGATGGCCAGTGGCAGGCATGGTTCCCTTCCCAAGTGGGCTATTTGGTTTCACACTTTCAAAATTATGCATAGGGTGGATATCATGCATATGGGTGTGGTCTTTCATTTCTTTGGGTTTACTTTTTCTCATAGAGAGCCATTTTAGAACCCATGTGATTATGTCTTGTCCTCGAGGTATTCAGTTTAGATCCCTAGGGGGGACTCGAACCACACTGCCCTGGCAAAGGGACAATGTAGAAAGAGGTTATTAATGGATTTAGGAGCTTCATTGCACAAATGGCAGCCGAACTAACCAGGGAGGTGATGGTTCTGTAGGACTTCACCAATAGGGATTGCTTTGGAAAGTAGCTTTTATGTGAAAATTAGAACTTTGTGTGGGACTTTGATTTGCTAGAGCTCCTTCTAAGCCAATCTGTGAAAAAAAAGGAGAGTTCCTTTCAAGAGCTACATATCTTGCCTTTACCATATATGTCCTTTCGTTGTTTCCTATCCAAACCAGGTAGTCAAGGACACCTGTTAGGGAGAATTTTGTCAATTTAATGATACCCCTTATAGAATCATAGTAGAGGGATTTGAGTTTTTCTTTGCCCCATCTCGTTGAGATGGTGTTTATAAGATTTACTACATTTAAATCTATTGTCGTGATAGAATCCCTACTTTTGTGCCAAAAGGGATGGTTCATTGGGTCGGTCCTTGAGCCTACCCTCCATTGAAGTCTAGAGAAACTTGTGTCTTTCGATCTAGAGATACCTTCCATATCGATAAGGAATTGGACCTATTTATTAATATCCTTTTCCCTTGAGAATAGTATTTCTGAATAAGCCTACATAGAAAGGTTTGTGGATTATGATTACTCTTGATTCTCTATACTAGCTTAGCCAGTAGGGCCATATTGAAATAATGGGGTTTTCTAATACCCAGTCCTCTATTCTCCTTAAAGTCATATAAGGTGTCCAATTTGGCAAGATGCATTATGGGCTTTTAGTTTTTGTATCCCTAATAGAAGTTAGCAATTTTCAAGTCTATGATGTAGCAATATTTCTTGGGGATGTTAATGCAAGACATTTCATATATGAGGGAAGAGTTGATCACATACTTGATTAAGGCTAGTCTACCTATTTAGGAAAGGAGCAAGGTTTTCTAAGATTGGAGTTTTTGGTCCACTTTGTCCACTAGATGTTAGAAGATTGTTTTCCTTTTTCTTCTAAGGTCCACCTTGACCTCAAGGTACTTGCTAAATGACTCAAAGGCTTTGAACTTGAATGTTCTTGTGAGGAAGCACTTAAAAATTCTAGGCATATTAGGATTAAAAAGCACAGTCAATTTTTCCATGTTGATTCTTAAACCAGCCATAAAGTAGAAGTGGTCGAGGGTAGTCTTAACCTCTTTATAAGAGTCAGCATTAGCTTCAAAAAATAGTACTACGTCATCTGCATACATCATATGAGTAATTGATTGGGTCATGTTGCCAATTCTAACTCTTATCCATTTCCATTCTTATTCTTTTTCAGCGATTAGACAGGAAATGATATTGGCATAAATTATGAATAAATAGGGTGACAAGAGGTCCTCCTTATCTAATTCCCCTTTCCAGCATAAAGCTAGCTATTTAAGATCCATTCATAAGGATCTAGTAGCTTACTATAGTAATGCATTAAGAGATCATCTGTATCAATTTTTGGGGAAATTTCATCCTTTGAAAGACCACTTCCAGAAATTGCTAAGAAATTCTGTCAAATGCTTTAGAGGTGTCCAGCTTAAAGGCACAAAACTGCTTTTTAGACTTTTTCTTTCTCTTAATGACATTTAATACTTCTGAGGGGACCATAATGTTGTCAATTATATGTCTACCTTTCAAGAAAGTTTTTTGGAGGGGGTAGATATAGTCATTAAGGATTTGCCTTAATCTACAACTTAGAATTTTCGAGATGATCTTGTAGATAATGTTGTAAAGATTAATTAGCCTTAAGTCCTTTATAGTCTATGGGTTTTCTGTCTTGGGAATGAGGCCCATGAGGATTTTATTGACACTCTTGAGGAGGTGACCACTCTCAAAGAAGTGTTGGGCCAAGCAAAATATATCCTTTTTTTTATTATTTTCTAGTAATGCTGAAAAAATTTAGCATTAAAGCCGTTTGCCTGGAACACTGTCAAGGTTAAGGCTAAAGACCGCTGCTCTCACTTCTTCTTCAATGATTTACCTTAGAAGAATATTAACATGTTCTTAGGACACCCCCAAGATATTAAGATCATTTAAGGCCTCCAAGCAGTTGATCTCCTTAGCTTGTATAAAGTAAGCCTTCTTGAAGTGGTTCCATAAGTGAGTAATAATTTGGTTTTAGTCCTTTAATGCCTTGTTGCTCTCATCCTTGATAGTGATGATCTTTTTTTGGTTGTTCCTCCAAGCTACTATGGTGTGAAAGTATTTCGTGTTCTGTCCCAATGTATCGTCCAAGATTGCTTCGCTCTCTGTGCGCAAAGCATTTCCTCACAATCATATAGAAATTCTAGTTGATTCTTGGTATTTTTCTTAGCTAAGCAGTCAAAGTCTTTGTCCATAAAAACATGTATACCCTGAAGCTCATCCTTCAATGCCATGATCTTTCCTTTCAAGTTCCTAATGTGGTGATAGTTCCACAATCTGAGGGCAGTTAAGGTAGAACTGAGTTTGTTAATGACTTTAAGGCTAGGGGATCTATGATGCTTTGAGCTATGGAGTTTTAGACAATTAAACTACTCTCCTTGAATTGAGTCCAAAAGTTCTTAAATCTAGCAAGATGTTTATTAATGATATTAAAATGCCAATGGGTATGTAGGATGAGTAGGGAATGATCCAATGTAGCAATAGGAAGGATAGAGACATTTGATTCTAGGAATAGTTAGATCCCTTCAATATTACAAAGAGCTTAGTCAAGCCAAGACCACACTCTATCCTCTTTGGTTCTATTATTTGTCCATATATACCACTAACCCTTGGATGGAATTTCTAGCAAGTTGCCATTCTTAACAGTGCGTTGGAATTCAAGAGCTCCTAGAATGGATTCACATTTGCTCAGTTTCTCACTTAGTCTATAGACATGATTACAGTCCTAAATTAGCAACCATGTGGTGTTTATGTTTCTAATAGTGTCACTCATCCAATTCCAGAGAATTTTTCTATTAGTGAGCGAAGGATGTCCATAAATTAATGAAACATGCATATTTGTTTTGTTAAAAGTGAAACTAAGATGGATCTAATTGGGGTATGAGGACGAAACCTCACAATTTATACCATCTTTCCATGCAACGATATAACCACCATTTTTACCAATGGGATCACACCTGAACACATTAGGGTAACCAAAGTGATCTAATTTACTGATAAGTGAGCTTACAACTACTTTAGTTTTTGACATAAAAACAAAAAATGAGGAATATTTACATAAGAGTTTACGGAGATGATGAACTATCATGGCCTTCCAAAGCCCACGATAGTTCTAGCTTAGGTACATCATGGAAAAATGGGAAGCTTTAAAAGGCAGCTTCCTGAGCCCATGATTTAGTAAAGGGTTAGCTGGCAAAGTCAAAGAGAGCCATATCTACCATGTCTTCTATGTCTTTCTTCCTTTTCTTTCTCTGATAGATTCTTGGTGGTTCCTTAAGCTTCCTATTTTTAACAAGTAGAATAGTAGGATTCTTATCTTCATAGATAATGCCCCTTTTCTCATCTTTCGAGTTTGACGATAAAGCATTCTCGTGAGGAACGCTAGAGCCCCCTCACTTCGAAGAAGGGAGATGGTCATGACTTCCTTTATCAGACCAAGCTTCTCTGTAAAGTACCTGAATAACATTGAACACAGGTTATTGTGCATGAAATACCATGCAGTGTATTCTACGCTATTAGGAAGCTAGGTCAGAAAAGGCAGAGTCCAGTTGATGGTGCTGACGACTGGAGGTTGGCAAGGATAAAGTTGCCACTTTAGTAAAAGGCCATTGAGGAGCTTGGTGATGAGTCCCATACAGGGGAAAGAGGAAAGTTCCCCAGAGTCTTCCATGATATGAAAGGTGAAGTCCCACCAGCTTTGCAATTAGTAGCTTAGGGTGTGCATAGAAAGCCCTTCCACTTTAACCGAGAGGGTGATCATGATTAGTGAGTTATCAGGGCTTGAGTTTTTTGAGAGCATGAGCTCAAACATATTAGGGGTCAAAAGCTTCATTGGTAGGAGGGATCCAAGAGTAAGGACTTAAAGAAGCTAGTGATTGGTGTAGAGAGGTTCCAAAAACTTAGGGCCTCTATACTAAAGGGAATAGTGGAGACTACATTTTGGTTGTTAGGTGTAGGTTGGGGTAGAATATCTTGTATATCTAAGGCATGGGCTTGAAACAAGGGTTCTGTGGGCTTGTCAGTCCAGTCTATTTCTATTTCTAGGGGAGTGTGCTCATCCCGGCACCAGTCGAAGTCCATATTAGCATTGAAAAAATTAGTGCAATTGAAGGGTACCTGATTTTCAAATGCTACATCCATGAAAGTAGGCCCCTACTAGAGCAAGTTAGCTGAGTCCATATTATAGTATAATTCAAGGGTAGTGGGATCCAATTCAGCATCTTCCTCGTTCCTTACGTCCTTTTCATTTCTTAGATTATTTGCCTCATGATCCATTGGGGCCAACTGATCTGGGTTGTTTAAGGAATCTAAGGTGAATAAATCCTTACATGCTCTTATGACATTTCTATTTTGGTCATCATGTTCTAACTCGTTTTCTGGTAGTTCAATTTCTTTTCCATGAATGTAGTAATTTTTGGCCTAAACCTAAGTTTGATTTATGACAAACCAAATGCAAAAAAACAAGCCCAACCCACATCAGAAAAATGAGTAAGTCTGGACACTCTTTTAACCCACAAGATTCAGCCCAAATTAGAAGCCTATATCAAGTCTGAAATCTCAAATAATGGAAGACATCTCATGACTCTCTCTCTCCAACACATAACACATGAAAGCTATCTTAAAGGAACAAGTCTCAGCCTTACTCTGACACCTTTTTTGCATCTTCTATTTTGCCTAGAGCTGCAAAAAAAAAAAAAAAAAAAAAAACAGCCATTAATGGCACTCTTAACTTTCCAAGATGAACCGTACCTACTGGAGCTACAACCCATACTTCATGGGGGTCAAATGAGAAATAACCTGATCATCTCCTCAATCATGAAGATCTGCAGCATTTATTGTTCACCAATGACTATTTTTTGGAAAGCTATATATATAAATTTGTTGCCATTCTTGAAAAAAGAGAAGCGAACAAAAAAGAGATATAGATATGTAATATTCAACAAGTATTCTTTCTTAAGCTAAGTTTCTGGTTTATCTACTTCTTGTAGCACTTTGTGAGCTGTTAGTGAAAATCTAATTTTTAAGGGTTCATAAAACTCATATTTTGTAACTGGTTTTGAGCCTCTGTCTTAATGAGAACATAAGTGTTTTAGAGTGAGTTACTCTAGCTAGTTTGAGGTTAAGCTTGAAAACTTTATGTTTAAAGTGAGCACGTGAAAACTCTGTGTGAAGTTGTAAAAGAACTGTTCTTTGTGGAAATTCCCTTGAAGGAGTTAAGGGAACTAAAAGTAGGCATTGTTCTTGACTGAACTAGGATATATCATCATGTTTGATACTCTATCCTTGATCTTTGCATTTTCAATTTATTTACAGTCTAATTGCATATCTTATAGTTAACTGATTTTTACACTTGTTTTTCTCTTCAAGTAACACAGTTTACTGAAATATTTATAGTTAACTTTCTTTCTTCCTGATATAGTGAATGAATGGCAAAAAAAATAAAAATAAAAATTTGTTGACTATATTTTATCACAGTCAACTATTTATTACAATTTATAGTTGACTAAAAATCTTTTTAGTTAACTATAATTTTAAAAACAAAATTTACATAAATTTTTAAAAGCACTTATTCACCCCTTTTAGGTTCATTGTTAATTGGTATAAGAGTTATGGTTTCACTTGATTTGTGTTTTACAACCAAGAGAAAAGATCCATTTTGTAGAAAATGACTTCTTAACACTTTGAGGGAGCTTATTTCAGTGAAGGACACTCAACCTTAAGGCCTCCCTACTTTAAAGGAAATCATTATACACACTGGAAAGGCAGAATGAAGATCTTCATACAAGCCATAGATTACTTAGTGTGGAAGGGCATTGAGTAAGGTCCAAAATTTCCTAAAATAGAAAAGGAGTATGATGAGGATGACATTAAGATAATTCAAGCAAATGCTAGAGTTATAAACATTCTTTATTGTACTGTTAGCGGTGAAGAATATGATAAAATTTCAACATGTGATACTGCAAAAGAGATGTGGGATAAACTTGGAGTCACATAAGAAGAAATAACAAACGTGAAAGATTCCAAAGTAAGTACTTTGCAATACGAATTAGAGTTGTTTGAAATGAAGGAAAATGAGGACATAGAAGCCATGTTCAACTTTTTTAAAATTGTGGCTCAACTATAGCTACTTGGACAATTCTACACTAGTCATGAAATAGTAAAATGAGTGTTAAGGTCTCTCCTAGTAAGTTGGAAATTTGAAATGGATAACATTGAGAGTAGCTCAAGGTTCAAAGAGTTAACATATGCTGAGCTAAGAGGAATTCTTATAGCTTATCAAAACAATCACCTTAAACGTTACGAGCTCAAAAGGGAAAGAAATATGGTACTAAAAGTTACTGCAACCTCTAAACAACAAGAGGATGATGAAAGTGAAGTAGACTTACAAGACTTAGCTTTCTTCTCAAAGAAATTTAAGAAATATGCTAGACAAAAGGGAAAGCTCTTGAAGAATATATGAAACTTTCCAAGAAAGGAGTTCAAGAAAGATGATCAAGGGAAAAATATCATAACATGCTATGAATGTGGAAGAAATGGCCATATACATTTTGATTGTCCTTTCCTAAAGAAAAGATTCAACAAAGCATCAAACAAAAGAAGAACACTTGCTGCATGGAGTGATAATGATGAAGATAAAGATGAAGAGGAGCTAGAGTAGGAGATAGCCAACCTATGTTTCATGGCCATATCCTAAAGTGAGGTAACTATTGATCTCTCTAAAGAAGAATTACAAAATACGTTAAACGAAATGTTTAATGACTTTGAGAAATTATTTTTTAAATACAAAGATTTGGAACAAGAAAAACAAATGCTTGAGACAAATTTTCAAACTCTAAAAACTAAACATGAAAAGGTTTTGAGTGAAAATAAGAATTTGAAACTTAAAGTATCTACATTAACTAAACACCTAGCAAACTTTGTCAAAGAAGAAGAAAACTTAAATTTGATTTTAGGAAAATAGAAATGTAGTTTTGACAAATTTGGTCATAGTTATGATAAAAATAACTCTGTATAATTATATAGAAATTTCTTTGTAAAATCTTCTTCCAATATTGTTTGTATACACTGTCAAAGAAGAGGACATGCTTGCTATAAATATAAATACCACAAAGATAACATGATATGGATTCCTAAAGGCACCTTTGTTGCCTATACTAACAAGAAAGGACCCAAGCAAGTTTGGGTACCTAAAACAAAGTGAATTTCTTTGTAGGTTTGCCTCAACGAAAGAATTTCTAGAAATCAATGGTTCTTGGACAGTAGCTGCTCAAGGCATATAACAGGAGACCCATCTAAGTTTGTATCTACATCAATAAAGGATAGAGGATTGGTCACCTTTGGAAATAATAGTAAAGGTAAAATTGTTGGCATAGGTGAGGTACAATTACTTCTTGATTGTTGTATAGAAAATGTGTATCTAGTAGAAGGAATCAAACATAATCTTCTTAGCATAAGTTAATTATGTGATAAAGTAATGTTTGAATCACTTCATTGTAGAGTCTTCAATGGTGACAAAGTACTTTTTGTTGGTCAAAGACATGAGAACATTTACATCTTAAGCCTAGAAGATTTATTTACAAAAAATGTTACATGTCTTTCATTCGTTTGTAATGACTCATGGGTGTGGCATATAAGACTGGTCATGCTAGCATGCATCTCATTTCAAAACTTTCTAAACTTAACTTTGTTAAAGGTCTTCCAAAATTAAACTTTAAAAAGGATCATGTATATGATACATGTCAACTTGGCAAACAAACTAAGTCTTCTTTCAAACCAATGGAATGTGTCTTTACTTCTAAACCACTCCAATTATTACACAGACTTGTTTGGACCCACTCAAACTCAAATCTTTGATGGAAAGAGTTATGCTTTTGTTATTATTGATGACTACTCAAGATATACTTGGGTATACTTTCTACGTCATAAGGATGAAACTTTCAATTCTTTGAAATATTTTTCAAGCAAGTTCAAAAGGAAGAAGAGTATTTAATATCAAGTGTTAAGAATGATCATGGTAGTGAATTTAAAAACAAACTTTTTGAAAATTTTTGCAATGATCATGGATTTAACCATAATTTCTTGTCTCCTAGAACTCCATAACAAAATGGTGTCGTAGAAAGGAAGAATAGAACATTACAAGATATGGCAAGAACTATGCTTATTGATAATGATCTTCCTAAATACTTTTGGGTTGAAGCCATAAACAATGCTTATTACATTTTGAATCATTGCTTAATAAGGCCTATTCTCTTGAAAACACCCTATAAGCTATGGAAGGGAAGAAAACCCAATATTAGTTATTTTCATGCTTTTGGTTGCAAGTATTTCATTCACAACAATGATAAAAACAACCTAGTAAAATTTGATACTCATAGTGATGAATGTATTTTTCTAGGGTACTTTACCTTTAGTAAAGCATATAGAGTTTACAACAAATGTACACTAGTTGTAGAGGAATCTATGCATGTGGTATTTGATAACTCTAACTCAACTTCTAAGAAATTTGTAGTCATAAATTTCAATCAACTAGAAAATAAATGCAGTCAATTGAACTCCAATCAAAACATTCCTACTGATCAAAACTTCAGTCAACTGGAAAATGAATGCAATCAAATGGAAAAATCCATAATAGAACAGAGACTTCTAAGAGAATGGAAACATTCACCCTCCTATCCTATGCAATTTATTCTTGGAAATCCACAGGAAGGATTGAGTATTAGATCTTCCTCTAAGCAAAACAACAATTTGGTCTTTCTATCTCAAATAATGCCAAAAACAATATATGAGGTATTAAATGATGAAGGATGGATCCTAGCCATGCAAGAGGAGCTAAACCAGTTTAAACAATATGAGGTATGGACTATTGTTGAAAAACCAAAAGATGCTTCCATAATTGGAACTAAATGGATATCTAGAAACAAGTTGGATGAGTAAGGAAAAGTGATGAGAAATAAAGCTCATCTAATGGCTTAAAGATACACTCAACAAGAAGGTATAGACTATTGTCGTAACTGACTTTTCGGCAGAATAAAATAAAAAGTCTAAAACTGATTCCCAAAAACGAAATTTTGAAAATCAATTTATTTGGAGTCGCCACAAAAATTTTTAATGGAAAACTTTGGAAAACTAATTTAAAACAAAACGAAAAAGGTGAAATGGTTTGCGAAACCAGAGATGGGTTCGGGAGTCTATTTGAGTGTGGGGAAGGTGTTAGGCACCCCACAACACCCGCCCATAAGGACGGTTACCTTAAATTAGTCAGTTGAAATAGAATATGGCCTTTAATTAATCTCAATTACCCTTTTATTGACATAGATGCATGTTAGACATAGGAGACAAAAAAGCGAGAGTGCATACAAACAAATAGATATTTACAAAGGGCAGACTTGACCTAGGATGAGAGCCTAGGGCCTACGTACCCTGCGATGGGGATCAAAGTCCACGTAGTTCGACCAAAAGACATGTTTTGTGGGTTGGTGGTTTTTGATTTGTGATGAGAATAGGAGGATTTTAATTAAAACAGATCATTGTAAACAAAACGGGATTGGAATTTGGTTTGTATGTTTTAATTCACTACAATCTGATTAACCTCGTTCTCTTAACCTCTTCATATTTTCTCTTTTAAATTTTTTTTTGTCGATTTTATTATTATTATTTTTTAGTTTTGGGAGTTTATATTTCGGGAATTAATGCATAATTTATAATAAAAGGAATATATTATTTTTTTTTATGAATTTTTGAATTTATTGTTGGTAAATATTGATTATTATTATTATTGATTATTGGTAAATAATTTAATTCAAGTGCTATTATTTACTTGTGTATCTGTTTATTTTTGAACGAATATATGCTAATTTTTGGGTTCTATGGAGATTAAAATCCCACACGAGCCCGGGAAGTCAAGGAGAGAAAAGTATTCTCACACGATTCATTTTGTATAAATATTTAATCAAAGTTAATATTTAATTATTGTCCATTTATCTATTTTTTTTGTATTGGTATTATTATCATTAATATTATTATTATTTCTGAATTAATTATAGGGATTTAGGGAGATTAGAACCTCACATAATCCCACGCAATCGAGGAGAACGATATTCTCACACGATAATTTCATAAATAATGGGAAATGTTTAATTAAAGCGAATATTTTAATTATCTATTATTTATTATTCTTTTTTTTTTTTTTTTAAAAAGGTATGCTAACTTCAGGGATCTAAGGAGATTAAAAATCTCACACGATCCCAGGTAATCGGGGAGAACAATATTCTCACACAATAATTTTGCAAATAATGGGAAACAGTTCATTAAAGCAGATATTTTGATTATGATTATTATTATGATTTAATATTTAATTATCATTCATTTATTTTTCACCATTCATCCATTAATATTATTGTTGCTTTTCAATTATTTAATTAATGGTAAGGATTTAAGGAGATTAATATCTCACATAATCCCAGGTAATCAAGGAGAATAAAATTCTCACACGATAATTTTTATGCATCATGATAATATTTATTAATTATCATTCACTTATTTTTCACCATTCATTCATCAATATTTCATTAATATTATTATTGCTTTTCAATTATTCAATTCATTGTAGGGATTTAAGGAGATTAATATCTCACATAATCCCCGGCAATCGAGGAGAATAAAATTCTCACACGATAATTTTGCAAATAATGGGAAACAATTCATTAAAGCAAACATTTTAATTATGATCATTATTATGATTTAATATTTAATTATCATTCATTTATTTTTCACCATTCACTCATTAATATTTCATTAATATTATTATCACTTTTCAATTATTTAATTAGTTGTAAGGATTTAAGGAGATTAACATCTCACATAACCCTCGGTAATCGAGGAGAATAAAATTCTCACACAATAATTTTATGCGTAATAGCAATATTTAATCAAAGTTGATGTTTAAACAATGGTAATAAACAAAATTAAAACAAGTTTAGGCAAATGAACAGTAGCACCTTAGATCAAAACACATGAACAGTGCAGAATGCATGAGATTATCTTGAAGCAACTCGTATGAACAGTACCATGCATGCAGCAGAATCGGCCAAGCAGCTCATGCAACCATATCTGTGCGTTTTCAGCCTCTCCCTTGTGCTCCAATGAAGAATGACCTTCTCCTCTTCACTCACCTATGGTACATGGTCATCCAACAGTCCCAAAGTTGCTGGTCTTGGTTGGAAGCAAGCAGAAATGGCGGACCACTTCGTTGGGCAGCGTTGGAAATTCTGGTTGTCTTCAGCACTGGAAATTCTGCTTATGCGTCTCTGCTCCTCGGCTAGAAGGTAAAGGCTGAAAGCTTCCCTTCTTCTCTACACTTTCTCTTCTTCTTTGTGCTCCCTAAATCCTCCTCTGTTTACCTCTGTTTTCTGGGCTCAAAACAGAGTTTTTTCTCCTCCATGGTTCAGCCTCTATCAACCTTTTTGCTGCCACTTTGTTTGCATTCAAACCTCCTTGTTTTTGCTCATCATTTTGTCATCCAACTCTTCATTTTCTGCTCCTCGGATGGTCTGAACTTCAGCTCCTTTTCTCTCCACGGTTTGGACATTGCTTCAGCTTCTCTCCCTCTCAGTTTTTGGTTTCATTTTCTCTTCGGTTTTCTACACCACGACTCCCCCTCTCTTCCACTCGGTTTCTGCCTCTTGTTCAGCTCCTCTCCCTCTCGGTTTCTGGTTTTGTTTTCTCTTCTGTTTTCTCCCTCACGTTGCTGCCTTGTTTTCTGGTTTCGTTCAACTCCCTCTTCCTCTCGGTTTCTCTCTTATTCTCTCCTTCTCCTCTTCAACTTTTTTCCTTCTCGGTCACGTGGTTCCCTCTTCTCTTCAGTGTTGTTTCTTCCTCCTTTCTTCCTCTTCTCTTCTCTTCTCTTCAGCTCTCATTTCTCTTTGTTACGTTGCTCTCCCTCTCCTCTCTTTAGCCTTCCTTTCTCTCGGTTACGTTGCTCTCCCTCTCTTCCCTTCAGCCTTCCTTTCTCTCGGTTTGTTGCTCTCCTTTATACTCCAGCACCACCTCCCTTTTTCTACCATGTTGCTCCCTTTTCTTCTTACTTTTCCTGCAACTTCCAGCCACTCCCTTGCTGCTCACGGTCCCCTCCTTTTTTTGCCATCTCCAGCCATGCCACTCTCTCCTTTCTCTGCACCAGCCGCTCCACTTTCTGCCTCCTCTGAAAAATCAGCTCCCTCTTGCTTTTTTGTCCTCTTTGTCCTCTTGTGCATGTGTGTGCATGAGTGTATGCATGTGGGAGTGAGTGAGTGTGTGTGTTCGTGGGTGAGAGTGTGTGAGTGTGTGAGGATGTGTGTCTATGAATGAGAGTGTGAGTGTGTGAGAGTGATGTGTGACATGTGTGTGAGGGCAAGTGAGCATGTGGGAGCAAGTGAGCATGTGAGAGTGTGTGAGTGTGAGCAAGTGAGAGTGTTTTGCAATTTCATTTTAATTAGGTGGCCTTATTCATTTTATTTCTTTACAAGATGATTGCCATGTCTCTTCTTCAAACATATATTTTGAATTTTCCTTTTTATTATTTTTGGTTCTTATATTTGGTTTTTTCCATATTACTTCTATTTTTTGCCTTTTGCAATTTTGTTTTAATTAATTATTATTATTATTATTATTTTTTAGAATTTTTAATTCTATTTATTATTATTACCATGATTATTATTATTGTTAATTCGGGTGGGGTGTTCACAACTTTGATGAAACTTATGCTCTTGTTGCTATATTAGAATCCATTAGAATGTGGCTTACTTATACTTCTCACATGAATTTCAAATTATATCAAATGGATGTCAAGACAGCCTTTTTGAATGGTTTCATAAATGAAGAAGTATATGTCAAACAGCCACCTGGGTTTGAAAATGAAAAATTGTCTAACCATGTGTATAAACTTTCAAAAGCTCATCATGGTTTAAAGGAAGCTCCTAGAGCTTTGTATGAGAGCTTAAGTAATTTTTGTATATCAAATAATTTTAAAAAAGGAAATGTTGACACTACTTTGTTCATTAGAAAGGCTAACAAGGAAACTGTACTTGTACAAGTCTATGTTGATGACATTATTTTTGGAAGTATTAATAAAAATTTATGCAAGGAATTATCCAAGCTGATGCAAAGTAAATTTGAGATGAGCATGATGGGTGAGATGGCCTTCCTCCTTGGTCTTCAAATAAAGCAAACCAATAAAGGGAACTTCATTAGTCAAACAAAGTACACAAAAGAATTGTTTCACAAATTCAAGTTTGAAAATGCAAGACCTATGGGAACTCTCATGAATCCTTCAACCCACTTGGACAAGGATGGGAATAATAAGGACTTTGATCAAAAAGTGTAGAGGTATGATTGGTTGACTTCTATATCTTACTGCTAGTCACCTCGATATAATGAATAGTGTCTGTAAATGTGTTAGATATCAAACTAGTCCTAAAGAATCACTCTTTGTTGCAATTAAAAGAATATTTAGATATTTAGTAAGAACTCAAGATCATGGTTTATGGTATCCTAGAACTAATCACTTTGATATAGTTGGATAGGCAGATTCTGATTTTGCAGGGAATAAATTAAATAGAAAGAGCACTAGTGGAACTTGTCAATTGCTTAGTAAAGCCCTAGTCTCTTGGTTCAGCAAGAAGTAAACCTTAGTGGCACTATCTACCACTAAAGCTGAATATATGGCACTAGGTAGTTGTTGCACTCAACTTTTGTGGATGAAGAAATAACTTGAAGATTACTCACTATCATTCTCACCAATCCCTATATATGGTGACAACACAAGTGTTATATGCCTTACAAAGAGCCCTGTCCATAACTGAAGAACAAAACACATTGAGGTCTGTCATTATTTTATTCGAGATCATGTACAACAAGGAAACATTAAGGTAAAATATGTTCAAACTAAATATCAGCTTGCTGACATTTTCACTAAGCCTTTGCATGAAGACAGGTTTAAATTTCTTTGCTCTAAACTTGGAATAACTGCATTGTATGAAAAATAAGTTTTTTTGAAATTTTATAGTAAATTGTAAAGTTTTCAGTTAATTGTATTTTTGTCTTCTCTGTTGAATAAAAATTCTTAGTTAACTAAAATTTTATAAAACAATTAACTAGAAATTTTTAGTTGACTTAAATTTAGAAACACTGGTAACTATAAATTTTTCAGCTAACTGAAATTTAAACAAATAATCAACTGTAAAATTCTCAGTTAACTATTTTAAATTTAGTTAACTATATTCTTTTGAGTTAACTAAATTTTATTTGAGGCAAAAAATGTCAATTTAATTGGGAGACCCAAAATGGTGTGCTTCATGATCACAACTCCTTCAAGTCAAATCAATTAAAAGCTTTTTGCATTTCCTTCATCCTTATTATAGTTACTTCAATAGTTATTTCTTGGGAACCTTTCTCTGCAAATGCTTCTGTTCACACTGGCCATAGGGCATTTATAGCTTTATTAAGAAACAAAAAGGCAAGTTTCTCTCTTTCACACTCTCATTGTAGCTTTCGTGCCCTAAGAAGAATGCAAAGCCATCACTTCAGTTATCTATTTCTCTCTTTGACAACACTCTCTGTCTTTTGTCCTTTCACTCACTGCGATCTATGGAAACTCTGAAGACTTTCTCTTGTCACCGGTCTTCATGACGACTTGCTTCAGCCATGACTTAGCAGCATCTTTCAGCCACCACCAAAGAGCACCCTCCTCCAATAACTGAAATCACTCAATCGGTGGAACCAAAATCTCTGGCCCTTTCCTCTGTTTTGAAAATGGTGACCTCCAAAGGAAAAAGGCACCTTGTGATTCCCTCCCATTGGTCGAGGAAACCCCAATGAATGTCTCTCCCTCTCTGCCTCTTCGAGTCACTTGATGTACAGCAAAGATCCTTGCATCTTCTTCTCTGCCAAAAGGCTCAAAAGGCAAAGGTATCTTATCTTCTCATGTCATAAGACATTTTAGGTCTACTGAGCATGAAATCTGATATAGGTAGTATTTTTCCTCTAAGTCTATTGCATATGGACAAACTGTGTTATTTAAAAAACTTAGTAATCTACAAGTTCCAGTAGAGCTTAAGATAAGAAACCTAGGTTGGTCTCTTATCTTTACTCTATCAGAGCCTGTTTATGAGGATTTGGTTTGAAGGTTTTATATAAACTTATCTGTTATGGCTAATGGTTCAACTTTAGAGTCCCTAGTTGATGGAGTATGGATAATTGTAGATGAAGGAACTATTGCTAGTATTATTGACATGCATTTTGAGGTTGAAGATAAGTTTTTCTTAAAAAGCAAATGGCTTAAGAACTTTAATTTCACTTTTAAGGAAGTCAAGAATCAATTAGTAGAAAGGAATGAATTTCATCAAGGACCAAAGTTAAATGAGCTAGCATTTCCCTTTAAGGAAATAGTACAAGCACACATGATTGGTACCTGTGTTCTACCACGGATTAGGTCATTAGAGGTACTCAGCAAGAGGGAACTGCTGTTGTTATTTTTTTTTATGTGTTCAATAGCCCATCAACATTCATTATTGGATCCTCCAATACATGTTTAAAAGTAACACTCATTTGGATCCATCCTCTAGCCTCCCATATGGAATGCTTCTTACTAAACTTTTCAAGGATCAAGGAGTAGACTTAAACCATCATCCTTACAAGAAAACCTCCACCACTTACGATGCCTCCACTTTCAAGTTGATGTAATAGAAGTTTGTGTATGAAAGGTGGATAAGGATGAGTGACCTTGAAGCACCTCCACCACAAACTACACTTGAAACCTTTGATATTCCTAAAGCACTAGCCCCTCCATTTTCATATGACATTCTAATTGGATCACAATCATTTACAATGGGTAGTTTTCTTCCAAACCTATTATAGATTCTGAGCACATTCTTAACAATCAAACCCAAATGCTCACCCTCGTGGGCACCATCCATATTCAATTAGGTGAAGTGCAATATGAGCTAGCCATAATCTGCGGCCAGTTAAACACCTCAAATCAGAGGCAAAAGGCCACTAACATTGATTTTCAAGATGCCAAGGCTGCCTTGCAATAATGAGAAGCCCAACTCAATTAGAGATTTCAGGAACTCTGTACCACCGTTCTTCAATCTCATCTGGGTCTTTAGCAATTTCACTAAAGGCGTCACTGATTTGGCTCTCTCTCACTGGATTGACATTTGGCCTGTGATGGCCCTTTTTTTTGTTCACCCTCCTTTTGAGTGATGACAAAAAGAGGGAGAAAGTTTAGTTAACTTTATTTTCCATTTCTCTATTTTCAGTTAACTATTTTCTATTTTGAACTGGAACTGTGAATTATTTTGACATTGGATTTATCTTGCTACATCTTAACCATTATTGACTTTAATGAATGTTACTGTGATTATATTAAACTGTTACTATCTTGTGATTATATTGAATACCTTATTATGTGTTGGCTGTTACATATTTATTATGTGAAAATAGGAAGATTCATAGTTTTAGGGGTAGATCTTGCAGTTTCTCCATTTGGTTTTGTCATCATCAAAAGAGGGAGATTGTTGGCCTAAAAATGATTAGCCCAAACCCAAGTTTGATTTATGACAAATCAAATGCAGAAAAACAAGCCTAGCCTACATAAAAAAAAAAAAAAAAAAAGAGCAAGTGTGGACACTCTTTCAATCCACAAGATTCAACCTAAATTAGAAGCCCATGTCAAGTCTAAAAACTTAACTAATGGAAGACGACTTATGACTCTCTCTCTCTCCAACATACAGTACATGAAAGCTGTCATAAACGAACAAGACTCAACCTTACTTTGACACCCTCTCATACATCCTCCTTGCATCCTCTATTTTGCCTAGAGTTGCTGACAAAAACAGCCATTAATGGCACTCTCAACTTTCCAAGATGAACTGTGCCTATTGGAGCTGCAACCCATACTTCATAGAGGTCAAATGAGGAACAACCCGATCATCTCCTCAATCATGAAGATTTGTAGTATTTATTGTTCTCTAATGACTATTTTCTGGAAAGGTATATATATGGATCTATTACCCTTTATGAAAAAAGAAAACCGAATAGAAGAGAGATATAGATTTGTAATATTCAAAAAGTCTTCTTTTTTAAGCTAAGTTTTTAGTTTATATGCCTTTTAGAGCACTTTGTGAGCTATTAGTGAAAACCTAATTTTTAAGGGTTCATAAGACTCATATTCTATAACTAGTTTTGAGCCTCTGTCTCAATGAGAATAAGAGTGTTTTAGAGTGAGGTACTCTAGCTAGTTTGAGGTTAAGCTTGAAAACCTTATGTTTAGAGTGAGCATGTGAAAACTCTATGTGAAGTTGTAAAAGAACTGTTCTTTGCAGAAATTCCCTTGAAGGGGTTAAGAAGACTGAAAGTAGGCATTGTTCTTGGCCGAACGAGGATAAATCATTGTGTTTGATACTCTATCCCTGATCTTTGCATTTTCGATTTATTTATAATCAACTGCATATCTTATAATTAACTGATTTTTACACTTGCCTTTTCTTTTCAAGTAACATAGTTTATAGAAATATTTACAGTTAACTTTCTTTATTCCTCATAGAGTGAATGAATTGCAAAGAAAAAAATCAGTTAATTGTATTTTATTACAGTCAACTATATATTACAATTTATAGTCGACTAAAAATATTTTCAGTTAACTATAATAGTAAAAATAGAATTTACACAAATTTTTAGAAGTACCCATTCTCCCCTCCTCTAGGTGCATTGTCAGTAATAGCCTCCTTCACTATTCAATATCCGTTTGAACTTAGTTAAACTTCTCAAGGATATTTTATTCTTAAAAGCCATTGAATGTTTTGAGACTAGAGGATAACAGACATCCTCAATGAAGTCCCTTTCAATATTGGCCTTCACTCTGTTCATGAGTTAACCGTAGGCCTCTTTTTCCTGGGAGTAATTCCATTTGCAATCTTAGCTAAGTGGCTAATACGCTAACACTACTGGCATCTCTAAAATACTCATTCATATTGGGCTTTAATCTAAATCCATCCGTCATTATCCAAATTCACTTGGACTGCTGAGGGGAGGGGTAGCAAATGGTCCATGAAGTACAAAACTCTGATGAATATGAGATTAGTGGAGTACAAGAAGCCTCCATCAACTTCCTTCAGATCTCCCACCATGTGGCCTAAGATTTTTGCTACCTCTTCGTTGTGATATTCCATCGTAAGGCCCCAAAACTAAACCTAGATCGCTATTCTGTATAAAGTGACCTCCTTAAGGATAGTATTTAGCCTTCATTTTTTCTATGGCCAAGAGCTCGTTCATGATAGCCTAAGGGTCATCCTTTAACACAAATCTTTGATCCTCCGAGTTCTAAAAAGAGATGACATAGTTATTCTTCACTAGGCCTAGTATGCAAAAGTCATCCTGGAGTTTCCATACACCATGGAGGGTTACATCCAACCTATGTACGAGGATGGCTTTGTCATCAACCAGGATGGTAATGATGCAAGTAGACTAATAGTTTTTAGACTATCTCAGGGTACTCTAGTAAAATCAAAAGTAGGGACCAAAGCGTGGGAGCCAGAAGGATCTTTGGCCATGGCTGAAGTCTATGGAGGCCTCCAAAGAGTCTAACCCAACCTTACTACTTTCTGACCAGTTAAGTCCACGAGCCAGGTGATGTTGTCTATCCATCCAAATCAGTGTTGTTTTAGCAGCATTCAGAAAAAGGTTAAGAGAAGAAATCCAAAGGAAAAAGATGACAAGGAGAGCACAGAAGGGAGAAAGGATAAGGATCAGGAGAAGAAGATTGAAGATATAGAGCCAGTCATATTGAATGCCTAATGGCGATCAACGGTAGAAGAGTACGTTATAAGTAAGAGGAGTGTAGCATCGAGAAGATGAAATGTCACTGCCATAAAGGTGCATGCCTGAGGCTAGGTTATAGAGGTGAGGAAGCAAATAAGTAGAGAATGAGACATTAGCATGGACTAAGGTATTGGCGTGGGGTTAGAGGAAGTCAGGGTAGTCGAATAGTCACTGAGAAACACAAGGATTCCAAACCACAGCTAGTTCTGAACTGGAGCTTCTCTCACCAGAGATTGTTTCTCTCACTAGAGGATGACCTTACACACCCTTAATAACTGAATAGCTATTATCTAAAGCACAAGTCAATTGTTTTGGCTCCTATATCGACTATTAACTTAATGTTAAATTTTAGCCATGAACATTTGTTATATTTTTCTTATACTTTTAATCGAAAATTAGTTATATTCAAACTATGAATTTAAAATGTTATATCTATTTTAAAGTAAACATTATTACAAAAATTAAAAAAATAATTAGAAGATATATACATATGTTAACTTCAATAGTACAAGTGGCCTAATTTTTATATAAATTACTGAATAAAAATTTTTTAAATGTTTGTTATCATATTTTTTAAATATTATTTTATTAAAATATAATGATACAATAATTAATTATAATATTTATATCATTAATTAAATAAAAAAAACATAAAAGTTAGACTGCAATTTTATCTTTGAAAGAAAATTAAATATGCATGTGGTTAGTGCCTCCCTCCATGGGTAGGAAAAAGACATGGACACTTGGCAACAATGCAAAACATATGGATAACTAATGAATTAGCTAAGAATTCAACACTCTATGCACAAAAAATAGTGCAATTTTCTTTCTCTCTCTCATATTCAGTCACTTTTTGCTCTTGCCTCCATATTTCTTCCTTGGCTACCCTTTTCTCCACCATTGGGTATTGATTAGTATTTGTGCAGACTTGAAACCTGTCATTTCGAGTTAATACATTTTATTTTAAAATTTGGGCGACTTGAAATGATTTAATTTGAATCCCCTTAAAATTTATCATATCCAGACAGAATTGATTTAAGTTCATAAATATGGTATTTGATTGTAATACTTTATGTATTATGATATCTTAAAAAAAATATTTTTTAAAATATATACAGCTCAAAAAGCCTAACAAATTGCATTGTAATAAATAACTAAACATTTTGATGGTCATTTGAATGGATTGGGATTTTTCCTTAGGAGATATCAAGTGTATTTAATGATGCACATTATTTATTAATGAAAATAAAAGGAGTAATATTATAAAAAAAATAGGAAAAATTAATCATTTGATCCTTATTTCACCAAGTTTTCAAATTGGTCCTTATAACTTTTTTTTTCAATTCGCTCCTTATAGTTTCAAAAATTTACAAATCACTCCCTATTGTTAATGCCAACACTAACACCATTAATGAATGGGTTGATGTGACATATCTATGCTAAGGTGGAATGCATAGTAGAATATTTATGCCACATGTGTTGCCAACCATAAACTTCATTTTTTTTATAAACTCTATACAAAATTAAAGTGACCACTTTGCATATAGAGGAAGCCTTATGTTATACTTAGATAACAACAATCAATTGAAAAGATACTATATTATTAATGGAAATCAGATAAGTACAGAAGGTTGAGAAATCTGATTTAGCAGAAAAGATAGTAGAAGAAAAAAGTCAGAAGTACAGAAGGAAGTGAGAGACACAGAGAGATGCAAAGCATGAAAGAGCTTCCAAATATTTCCTACACCATCTTAATGACTTCTCATGCTTAAATAGCCTTATTTTCCCTCACCTTTTAGCTTTCTTTCACATTTTGTTACTTCACCTAATTTTGGAGCTTCCTCATTACAAGGAATCATTGCCACCTATCCAACTGAATCACATCTTTGAGTGACAACTTTTTCCCATGCAGCTACCATCATAACATTACTCCCTTTATTGACAGTGACCATGTCCTCAAGGTCAAATGAGGGTAAGACTTCTGAAATTGTGACACATCTTCCTAAGAATTGTAATCCAACCCATCCTATTGTACAAGCACTTGTGGGACAAATATATTACCCTGCTTAATTGTTCTCGTAGCTACCACTGACACTGGTTGTAATAAAGGACCTTCTTCAACATTTAATAATGGTAATTGAATATAGGTATCAATAGATTGGTGTTGATTCAGATTGCAACCGAGGTGCAATATCTTATGCAAGTATATATGGTCAGCAAGTAATATAATGATGAAATGAGTATCAATCCCTAGATACTTGGGTTCAATGTTTACTGACAGAAGTTGCAAGTTGTGTAATCAAGATTTGGTTAAGTAAATGAAAGACAATTTTGAATGTTGGTTAATGTAGAATTTTAACGACCTAGGATTTTGAACTTTCCCCACATGCAAGGATGCTTTATGTTATAATTATTACTTTATTCTAATAGAAGAATGGATTGCTAACCTGTGATTCTTCCCTTCTTATATGTTTCTTTCAAATACATACAAGCTTAGTTCCTTCCCCTAGTTTCCTATGTGTCTATGGAAACCAACTGGGATAAGAACGTTATAAATCCAAGATCCAACTATGATTATCACAGACAATTAAGTATTTTCGTCTTAACTACGAATTGTATTTATGCAAATAGTGATTGTATACATCTAGTTCAAATATTTTGGTAACCGTATCAGGTTGACATAAATACTATATTCTTTTCTAAGATGATAAGACTTAGAAAATAATAATTGTAGGATGAATATAAACAATCATTCATTCAATGAAAAACTGTAATAGCAATCAACAAAAAAGCATCCCTAGCAAGGGCTTTAGTCAAAATCCTTGCACAGTTACTTAGCCTTTCATAGGCATGAATACAGAATTAAATAACAAGGAGGAGCATAAAGATAACACAAAGCTGAAGAAGAGGGAGATGTTCAGAAGGGAAAAAAACTCTATAAAAAGCCCTCATCTGAAAGCAACCTTTTCTTCAGCTACTTTTAACTTCCAATTCTTTCTTCAAGTGTTTTAAGGCACTCTTCCTTGCTTGGTATCTGCTACTTGCCTTCAAGACCCTTCATATAGGCTTTAGAGACCCTACAGTATAGCATGGGTTGAGTATAAGAGGAAATTAGGGTTTCTGGTGGCACAACCGAGTAAGGCAAATCTAGTGCCATTTAATCGAATATCATGTAATGATGTTTATAATCTTGATTCGAGGTGAGAATATCTATTAAAAAATGCCTAAATCAGTTTAAAATGTTTTCTTCAAACCTTGGGTTATCGAATCTAGCAAAATTTTCCCAAATCTTTATTGAAATCATTGATTGTCTTCACTAAATCATACGAAAGTTGCTAAGAATCAATAATAAATGGTACAATAGTATCAACCAAATAAATACAAGAAATTAGCCCAATTGATTGAAGAGAACACATGTTATTCAAGAGAAAAGGATTTAGGGTACATACCTGGAGATTTCGACCAAATTCAAGCAAATTAACATGAAACGTGGGTGTAGGGGAGGGGGAAATGCCAAACACAATACTCTAAGGGAGTGAGAGTGTGTTTTTTAAGGGAGAGATCCATGATTTAAATAAAGAAATCATAGTTCTCGACGTGGCACCTAGGCGTTGCATTTTGGCATTAAGGCGCATGACTTATTTTTAACATGGTGCCTAAGCGCTAAATAATTAGCTCCTGGGCGCTATGTTTCTATAATTAGGATAAATAGTTGGTACCCTAGCATAAAATTTTCCATGCTCGGGGGCCATCTCTCTGGAAATGTCGCCCAGGTGCCATTTTACAAGACTAAGGTGCTCTTTACCAAAAATTGTTTTTCTTCAATCGCCTTAACGCCAACTTTCTAAAAATGGTGCCTTGGTGCCATTTTATCACATCTAGGCATTGTGATTTTTACCTCTTGTTCGTGAATTCTGGAAAATTATGTGCTCGGGCGCTACCTTTGAGTCACTAAGGCATTAACTTTTTGGAATTGGTGCCATTTTGTCCATGTCTGGGCGCTAAATCCTTATGTTGCTCCCATTTCCTACTTACCTGCATCAGAAATAAAACTTAACAAAGTTAGTCTCTAAATGATAAATATGAAATAAATAAAAATAAAAATACAGAGAAAAAGATATGATTGGGTTGCCTCCCATAAAGCACTCCAGTTATTGTCGTCAACTGGACTACGAATCTTTTTTGTGCTAGAGATTTCTACAGTTTTAATCATTGTTGATCTCTCATTCCTCACAATGTTTAATCCTTTTACCCTTCATAGAGCCATGGGGATACACTTCTATATTGCTAACATGCCTTGATCCTTCTGCTTCCATCATCCTTGATACTGGTTTGCTTTTTTCTTTATCAGGCTTATTAGACTTGTAGGCTTCATGTTCAAGTCTAATTATGAGAGGATCTTTGTTTGGTGTGCATTACCATGAGTTATGTCATTGTTCTAAATCTTAATTTCCATGCATGCATCCATCTCTAATGGATACTTTATCTTTTGGAACACCTGGAAGGTCACCTCTTCATCTTGAATTCTCATAGTTAGTTCTCCTTTATCCACATCAATGAGGGCCCTTCCTGTTGCAAAAAATGGTCTCCCTAAAATGATAGGGATTTCCTTGTCTTCTTCCATGTCCAATACAATAAAGTCAGTGCAAAAAATAAATTTCTCCACTTTAACCAACACATTTTCCAAGATTCCTCTTAGGATGGATAAAGAATGATCAACTAGTTGTAAGGTTACTAAAGTAGGGCTAATTTCCCCTAACCCAATCTTTTGATAAATAGAAAAAGGCATTAGATTCTCATTGGCCTCTAGATTGTAGGGAGCCCTATCAAAGAATTTATCACCAATTGAGCAAGGTAAAGTAAAACTACTTGGATCCTTCAATTTTGAAGGGAGCTTTTATGTAGAATTGCACTGTACTCTTCAGTTAATGCAACAGTTTCATACTTACCCAGTTTCTTCTTTGTGGTTAGGATGTCCCCTATGAATTTTGCATATGTTGGCTCTACTTTAATGCCTCAGCAAAAAGTATATTAGCCTGTAGCTTTTTAAACACTTTAAAAGAATTGATAAATTTTGGGTTCCTATTCTATTTTAGCCTCTGAGGAAATGGGATATCTTTAGACTATATACTATTAGACAAGTTTTGTTCTGTGCTTTTCACTAGTTCCTCAATCAGCTTGTCTGTTACTTGCTCATTAATTGTTTGTGATTGTGGGCTACTTTCAGACTCTAGTTCTTTTATCTGTTTACTACTCCTAATGGTAATTGCCATACAATGTTCAATACCTTGTGATCTTAAGTTAGGTTCTGTATCACTAGGCAGTGTTCCCTGAGGTTTATTTGCTAAAGTAGTGGCTAATTATCCCATGTGGACTTACAAGTTTTTAAGAGTGTCAACTTGGCTTAGGAGCAACTATTTCAACCAATCATCTTGAAGACATGATGATTCATGTGAGAAGCATAAGCAAGTAACATTCTAATGGATTCTAATCTAACAATAGGATTAGAAGTTTCATCATAGTCTATACCTTCTTGTTGAGTGTATCCTTGAGCTACTAGACAAGTTTCATTTCTTATCACTTTTCCTTGCCCATCCAACTTGTATCTAAATATCCATTTGGTTCTAATTATGGAAGCATCCTTAGGTTTTTCAACAAGAGTCCATACCTCATTTCATTTAAACTAATCCTACTCTTCTTGCATGGCTAGGATCCATCCGTCATCATTTAGTGCCTCATCTACTATTTTTGGCTTTATTTCAAATAAAAGAGCTAAATTGTTACTTTACTTGAAGGATGGTCAGGTCCTCAATCCTTCTTATGGATTTCTAGGAATGAATTACATAGGATAGGTGGGTGAATATTTCCATTCTCTTAGAAGTCTCTATTCTATTCTTGATTTTTCTAGTTAACTGTGTTCATTTTTTAGTTGATTGAAGTTTTGATCTACATGAATGTTTTAATTGGAGTTCAATTGACTGCGTTCATTTTCCAATTGATTGAAATTTTGATCAGTTTAAGTTTTCTGATTTCCTTTCAAATCAAACACCTCTTCTTAATTCTTCTAAATTTGGTACTGTATATATATGAGTGCAATTTCTCTATCATCATCTATGGCTTCAAATTTCTTAGAATTTGAGTTAGAGTCATCAAATACTACATGTATAAATTCATCTACAACTAGTGTACTTTTGTTGTAAACTCTATATGCTTTATTGGAGGTAGAGTACCCTAGAAAAATACCTTCATCACTGTGAGCATCAAACTTTCCCAGGTTTTTTTACCATTTTTTTGAATAAAATATTTTCAACCAAAAGCATGAAAATAGCTAATATTGGGTTTTCTTCCCTTCCAAAGCTCATAGGGTGTTTTCAAGATAATAGGCCTTATTAAACAACAATTCAAAATGTAACAAGCAGTGTTTATTGCTTTAGCCCAAAAGTATTTAGTTAGATCATTATCAATAAGCATAGTCCTTGTCATATCATGTAATGTTCTATTCTTCCTTTTTACCACACCATTTTGTTATGGAGTTCTAGGAGAAGAAAAGTTATGGTTAAATCCGTACTCATTGTAGAAATTTTCAAAAAGTTTGTTTTCAAATTCACCACTATGATCACTCCTAATACTTGATATTAAATACCCTTCTTCCTTTTGAACTTGCTTGCAAAATATTTCAAAGAATTTGAAAGTTTCATCCATATGGCTTAGAAAGTATACCTAAGTATATCTTGAGTAGTCATCAATGATAACAAAAGTATAACTCTTTCCACCAAAGTTTCGAGTTTGAGTGAGTCCAAACAAGTCTATGTGTAATAATTTGAGTGGTCTAGAAGTAGAGACACATTCCTTTGGTTTGAAAAAAGACTTAATATGTTTGCCAAGTTGACATGCATCACATACATGATCCTTTTCAAAGTTTAATTTTGGAAAACCTTTAACAAGATCAAGTTTAGAAGGTTTTGAAATGAGATGTATGTTAGCATGACCTAATCTTTTATGCCACATCCATGAATCATTACAAATGGATGAAAGACGTGTAACATTTTTTGTAGATAAATCTTTTAGGTTTAAGATATAAATGTTCTCATGTCTTTGACCAACACAAAGAGATTTATCACCATTAAAGACTCTACAAAAAAGTGATTCAAACATTACTTTGTAGCCTTTGTCACATAATTAACTTATACTAAGAAGATTATGTTTGAGGTCTTCTACAAGATATACATATTTTATACAACAGTCAGGAAGTAATTGTTTCTTACCTATGCCAATAATTTTACCTTTACTATTATCTCCAAAAGTGACTAACCCTTCATCCTTTTTTATATGAATACAAACTTGGAAGGTTCTCTTGTCATGTGCCTTGAGCAGCCACTATCTAATAACCATTGATTTCTAGAAATTCTTCCTTTGAGGCAAACCTACAAAGAAATTCATTTTGTTTTAGGTACCCAAACTTGCTTGGGTCCTTTCTTGTTAGTATAAGTAGCAGAGGTGCCCTTAGGAATCCATATCATGTTATTTTTATGGTATTTACATTTATAGCAAGCATGTCCTCTTCTTTGACAGTGCATACAAACAGTATTAGAATAAGATTTTATAAAAAATTTCTATATAATTTTATAGAGTTATTTTTATCATAACCCATACTAGATTTGTCAAACTACATTTCTATTTTCCTAAATTCAGATTTAAGTTTTCTTCTCCTTTGACAAAGTTTACTAGGTCTTTAGTTAATGTAGAGACTTTAAGTTACAAATCCTTATTTTCACTCAAAACCTTTTCATGTTCAGTTTTTAGAGTTTGGAAATTAGTCTCAAGCATATGTTTTTCTTATTCCAAATCTCTGTATTTAAAAAATAATTTCTCAAAATCATCAAACATTTCATTGAAAATATTTTGTAATTCTTCTTTAAAGGGATCAACAATTACCTTACTTTCAAATATGGCCATGAAGCATAGGTTGGCTATCTCCTGCTCTAACTTCTCTTCTTCTTGTTCTTCTTCTTCTTCTTCATCACTTCATGCAGTGAGTGCTTGTCTTTTGTTTGATGCTTTGCTAAATCTTTTCTTTAATAAGGGACAATCAGAACAAATGTGGCAATTTCTTCCACATTCATAGCAAGTTATGGTATTTTTCCTTTGATTATCTTTCTTGAACTCCTTTCTTGGAAAGTTCCTTTTATTCTTTAATAGCTTACCTTTTTGTCTAGTATATTTCTCAAATTTCTTTGAGAAGAAAGCTAGGTCTTGTAGGTCTACTTCACTTTCACCATCTTTTTGCTATTCAGAGGTTGCTGAAGCTTTTAGTGCCATATTTCTTTCCCATTTGAGCTTTTAGCATTTGAGGTAATTATTTTGATAAGCTATAAGAATTCCTCTTAGCTCATCATATGTTAATTCTTTGAACCTTGAGTTGCTCTCAATGTTATCCACCTTGGATTTCTAACTTTCTAGGAAAGACCTTAACACTTTCTTTACTGTTTCATGATTGGTGTAGGATTGTCCAAGTAGTTTTAATTAACCCATAATTTTGGAAAATCAATTGAATAACTTTTATGTACTCATTTTCCTTCATTTCAAACAGCTCTAATTCATATTCCAAAGTACTTATCTTGGAATCCTTCACATTTGTTGTTCCTTCATGTATGACTTCTAGTTTGTCCCACATCTCTTTCACAGTAACACAAGTTGAAATTTTATCATGCTCTTTACCACTAACAACACAATAAAGAATGTTTATAGCTCTAGCATTTGCCTGAATTATCTTGATGTCATCCTCATCATACTTCTCTTCAAGTTTGAGTTCCCTAATTTCTATTTTGGGAAATTTTGGACCTTACTTATTGGCTTTCCACACTGGGTAATACATGGCTTGTATGAAGATCTTCATTCTGCCTTTCCTATTTCTATAATGATTTCCATTGAAGTAGGGTGGCCTTAAGGTTGAGTGTCCTTCATTGAAATAAGCTCCTTCAAAGGACTGTGAAGTCATTTTTTGCAAAATTAGATCTTTTCTCCTGGTTGTAAAACACAAATCAAGTGAGACCAAAGCTCTGATACCAATTGACAATGCACCTATAGCTGGGGTGAATATGTGCTTTTAAAAATTTGCATAAATTGTGTTTTTAAGATTATAGTTAACTTAAAATATTTTTAGTCAACTATAATTTGCAATAAATAGTTAACTGTAATAAAATACAGTCGACTGAATTTTTCAGTAGTATTTCACTCTATCAAGAGGAAAGATAGTTAATTGTAAATATTTCAGTAAACTATGTTACTTGAAAAGAAAGACGAGTAGAGAAATCAGTTAACTATAAAATATGTAGTTGACTATAAATAAATCGAAAACACAAAGTTCAGGGATAGAGTATCAAACACGATATATCCTGGTTCGGCCAAAAACAATGCCTACTTACAGTCCCCTTGACTCCTTCAAGGGATTTTCCATTAAGAACAAATCTTTTACAACTTCACACGGAGTTTTAACGTGCTCACTCTAAACAAAAGGTTTTTAAGCTTAATCTCAAACTTGCTAGAGTACCTTACTCTAAAACACTCCTCTTCTCCAATAAGACAAAGGCTCAAAACAAGTTGCAGAATAGGGGTTTTCAAAACCCTTATAAAATAGGTTGTCACTAACAGCTCACAAAATGCTCTAATAAGCAAATGAACCAGAAACTAAGCTTAAGACAAAAGAGTTTTGAATAATATAGATCTATATTTTTCTTCTCTTACCTTAGTTTTTTTTTATGAATGGTAGCAGATACACATATATAAATGCTGTAGATCTTTATAATTGAGGAAGTGATTGGTTTGTTCCTCATTTGACTGGAGGCGTACGGGTTGCAACTACAGTAGACACGGTTTCTCTTGGACAGATGAGAGTGCCATTAATGGCCATTTTTGTCGGTAGCTCCAGACAAAATAGAGAGATGCAGAGAGGATGTAAGAGAGGGTATCAGATAAAGATTGAGACTTGTCTCCTTAGAACAACTTTTACGTATTATGTGTTAGAGAGAGAGAGTCATGAACTGTCTTCCATTATTTAAGGTTTTTGACTTGATATGGGCTTTTGATTTAGGCTGAGAAGGAGTGTTCAGACTTACTCATTTTTCTGATGTGGGCTGGGCTTGTTTTTCTACTTTTGGTTTGTCATAAATCAAATTTAGGTTTGGGCCAACAAGTATAATCACAAACATCTTGGCATTGCAAAGTGTAAAGTTCAGCAATGGAATGTGTAGCATGCAATCACTTAAGATGATTATATTGAGCCTTTGCTGGTTGTGGAGCACTATCACTATGTAAAGTGATGAATTTCCCATCTAAAAAGAACTTGATAGTGGAACTGTGATAATTGGCCACATGTGGGCCTAATGTGTCTAGCCAAGCAGCACCAAGAACTAAGTCAGAGCCAGTAATAGGTAAGATGAAAGCTTATATTGTTAGAATATGTCCCTAAATTTGAACTTTTAAATCCTTAATCACCTCCTCACTTTCCAAATAGTGCCATTACCTGCCAACACTTGAAATTTGGGTGAGGATTCAATTAGTAACGTAAGGAAACAAGCCACCTAGGGTTGTATGAAATTATCTAAACTTCCTCCATCAAGTAAAACTAAAACTGACATTTTGTTAATGGTGCCTCAGAAACATATTGTGCCAACAGCATCAGAGTTATGTAGAGCATTTATGGATAAAGATGAAGGTCAGACGAAGGCACTAAAGGCCAAATCTAGCTGAGGAGAGTTCTCATACACCTTTTCCTCTTCCATTTACAGCAGTAAATACTATTTATTAGGACATTTATGAATCCAAGTGAATTTTTCAACACATGTATAACAAAGTCCCTTTTCTCGTCTAATCTGCATTTATGCCGGAGTCATCTTTTTAATCGGATTTAGGGGCTTTGTAGATGGAATGGGCAGTAAAGGAGGCAATGCTGAACGTGAAGTAGAAGAAATTACAACAGTACTACTACCCCGTGTTGTGAAATCTGAAGATGAAGACCCTCATTAATGAAGATCTGACTTATGTAAATTAGCTCGATCATCAAATAATCGAGCCAAGGAAATATCTCATATCAATGAAGTAGGGGCCAAAGCAATCACATCCCTCTTCAAACGCGGCTTCATACCACTTATAAAGAAGTCAAGTAAGGCTTCATCTGAAATACCTTCTACACGATTAGCTAGTATTATAAAGTCCTTATAGTAGTTATCAACAGAATCCACTTGTACCAGCTTGAACAACTGTGCTCTACGACAATCAAACTGAGATGGATCGAACTGTAATTTAATTGTTCAAGCAAGTGCAGACCATGTAGGAATCCAATGATTTTTCTACATCATCTGAAACCAAGGTACAACCATCCCTTCCATATGAACAGCTCCTATTGTTAAACGTTGCGAATCAGGAGTCTCATATTAAGAAAAGAATTGTTCAGTCCAAAATAACCAATGTAATGGTTCTTATCTGTCAAAAGGAGGAAAGTCAAGCTTCACAGATCGCAGCTGAAATGGACTGTACTAAGGATTAGACATAATCATGGTGTTAGAAGCTGGAGATTTATCAACTGCACCAGGATGAGACATATTCTTTTCCATTGGTTGAGTTCACGTATCCACCGCTCGAGTGACGGCCTCCACAGTGACTCAAGACGTTCCAATCTAGCATTAAAGCGAGTATTTTTAGCCATTACTTCAAAAATGAAAGCACAAATGTTATACTGAGATAACGACAATCAACTGAAAAGATATTGTATTATTAATGGAAATCCAATAAGCAGATAAGGTTGAGAAATCTGACTTAGCAGAAAAAAGTTAGAAGGACAGAAGGAAGAGAGAGACATAGAGAGATACAGAGCAGGAGAGAGCTTCTAAATATTCCCCACACCATCCTGATGACTTCTCCTGCTTAAATAGCCTCACTTTCCTTTGCCTTCCATGCTTTCTTTCGCATTCTGTTACTTCGCCGAGTTTCTAGAGCTTCCACATTACCTGGAATCGTTGTTACTTACCCAACTGAATCGCATGCTTGAGTAACACCTTTATCTCGTGCAGCTTCCACCATAACACCTTATCCTCTCTCTACAAACCCCCACATCTTCTTTGGAAGCAATAGCACCATCTGCGTTTATGCTGAGGTTGAACGAAAAGTAAGTGAAAAGAGGAAGTAGTTATTTATGGGAGCTGAGCGATTAGTCATCAAAAGGACAAGGAGAAAGAAAGATGGGGTGTTTGGGTTAATTTCTCATATTAGTATTTATACCGATAATCAGAAAAGAAGGTGCAGCCAAACAAGGGTGGTTCCTGCAAGGATTAATTGGAATTCGAGAGAAAACAAATAGGCACTACCCTATTCCATGGGAACTGAGTCTCTTCCTTACGTTAATGGATCGCGACCCATTCAATTCAAACTCCACTTCTCTCTTTGGTTACCTTTCAACACCAATTTCTTGAACTGGAATATTCCTGTTTTATTATGAATGAGGATTGCGTGGCAACCCGAGATTAAATATCCCTGGTCTATACTGTACCTGAATCCTGATTAATGCTCTAGCGTCATGCAGATTGCAGACATCGCATTATATCTCATGCTGACTGTTATTAATTTCACGTTTTTCAACCCGATCACAATCCATACATACTTGCATAATTAACTTCAATTAAAAACTCGAAATTCCTTGCTGATAAAGGGTTTTTACAATTTATAAAGAATATGTGTGTCGCGAGCCCCTAGCTCAAATTCTGATCATCATTTTGTTAAATGTCATAACACACCTCACTGTTTGGTAAGCACGTATTGTGTTGAATTGCCAATGAGCGTCAGGCTAAACTTTACATATACACGTATGTACAGAACAAGGAAATACAAAAGGGAATAATAATCTAACCTAATGGAACAGCGAACATGATATAAATTTTTTAGGTAGAAGATTTGGAGAGAGCATAAATCCATAAAACCCTATTTTCTTTTAGAGAGAGTTATTTGTTCAAAATGAGATAGAAAGACCAAAAATTAAGGTTTTTAAAAACAACTTAAAGTCTTTTATATACATAAAATAAAATATGTTTTAATATATTATAAAATAAGCCATTAATAAGAATAATTTTAATGAGTTTAATTCATCTATTAATCATTAACTCTCAATTAGTAATTTAATTAGATAATTACTAATTAAATTTAGGTTATAGATAGAGGTCTCTACTTAATAGGCTAGTTGATAATGCAACCCCTCACTAATTACCTACATTCAACAAGATCTCAAGTCAATTTTGGTTTAGATTAATGTTGATTGTATAATTAATTATTATACAAAATTATTCTAATAATACAATTAATGCTAATCCATTAAAATTATTCCAATACATCGAGCTGCACACATGTAAACCCCTCAATTAGAAATACAAAAGAACCAAAATGGTGTCATGTGAAATAAGGATTAAGGGAAAGAAATAATAAGTGGGTGTCAAAGTGGTTGTGATGTTTGGTGACACTAACCCATCAACTAGCTAAATTTAGTACTTCTATTATTGCAAGACTAGTTGCTTAATAATTAAGAGACAAGATAAACAATGAAAATTATCTCCAAATTCAACAGCATTGGGAGGCTTCTCGGTTAACTCATCAAAAACTTCATATTCTCCACCTCCACGCCATCCAGTCTGCTCCTGTTTTGATAATGGATATGGCCGTGATGCATCCCGATGGGTATTTAGAGAGCAGACTGTGAGGGGCGTGGGGTCTTGAAGTGAGAGTGGATAAAGTCAATGTGGATGGTGCTTTTGCTGCTAAAGAAGTTGCGGGGGTTTGCTGAGAAAGGATAAGGGTTCCTCTATATGCCAAGTGGTCACTTTAATTTTTTATGGAGTTTACAAAAAAAATTAAGTGTATCGTTAGCAGCACATATGGCATAAAAATTCCACTATGGCTCCGCCACGCCAACCCATTCATTAATGGTGTTTAGTGTTGACATTAACAATAACAAGTGATTTGCAATTTTTTAAACTATAAGGAGCGAATTGAAAAAAATTAAGGTATAGGGACCAATTTAAAAATTTGGTAAAAGTAAGAAAACCAAATAATTAATTTTTCATTAAAAAAAATATTGATGTAAATATCGATAACTTCCAAAAATTGGCTTTCTAAATATGCACATGGTTTTTTTCTTGAGGGATGTCAAGTGTATTTATATATGATTTCCATTTTGATTTATGTTAATGTAATGAAATTATTCATGATAATCTGCTTTTGAATAGTACTTAAAATTTTGTAAAACCAAATATTTAGTGTTAACGTCAACTACTGCAAATCAAGTTGTATTACATAGATAGGTTTGACAATGTAAATCCACTAAAATTGTTAAAGGGAATATTAGATGTGCGTGAATATAATAGTAAGGTATGTCATAACTGACATTGCAATGGATAAGTTAAAAAAGAGACATAAATTGATTGCTAAAACTAATTTTAAAAATTAATTTAATGGAGTTGCCACCAAAATTTGTAAAAGGAAAATTTTGGAAAACTGAATGAAAATAAAAGGGCGGTCTGTGTAACTAGATATGAGTTTGTGAGTCTATTTGAGTACAGGGAAGGTTTTAGCACCCTACAACACCTATATGTGAAAACAGTTATCCTAAATTAGTTAACCAAAGTAAAAGATACGGTCTTCAATTTATTTAAATTGCCCATGATGAAACATACACAAAAATAACAAAGAAAAATAAAATGAAATCAATGTAAACAGAAATATGGATATTTAGAATGGGCGAACTTAAATTAGGATAACAACCTAGGGCCTACGTACCCTATGATAAGAATCAAAGTCCACTTAATTTGTCTAAAAAGGCGTATTAGTGGGTCAGTATTTTTTTTTTTTGGTGAAGAAAACAAAGACAATTAAAATCAACTCAATTTTTGTAAACAAAACGATTTATAAATTGGTTATGTTTTAAATTCACGAAATTGACTTAATCTCACTTTTTTGCTCTCCTCATTTTGATTTTCTTGAATTTGGAAAGCATTATTTTTTGGTATTTACATTGAAATATCTAAGGAAAAAGGTGAACATTTGTTTTTGGTTTTTTCATCATTAATGAAATGAACTTGGAAAGCATTATTTTTATTTGCTTTTTAAAATTGCCTAATTTGAATTTCAAGATGACAAAGATGCAAAAATAAAATGAAATAAGAAAGGAATTTTACTAAAAACGATCTTATTAACATTAATATATTTATTTTTTACATAAAAAATATTGATTAAACATGAGTCCTTAAAACCCATCTTTATTATTTTTAGAAAATGTGCATAATAAGATACGAGTCATTGGAAACCCAACTTTAATTTAAACGCACGCAACCAATACTAGGTAATGCCCATAGACTTGTTGGAACTTACATGGCCATACTGGTAAATCATTAGGTATTCATAAAGATGTTGGTCTCATATGGCAACACTAATATTAAAAAACCATAAATGTTCATAAGGTATGCCTATGGAGGCATTTGACCTCACATGGCAAGGAACCTAAAAAGTACCTATGGAGATGTTGGACCTCACATGGCACATTTTAGCAAAATAAGTATTGGGGTTTGTGTGTGTGGGTGTTTGATCAAGCATCCATGGGTGTTTATATATGTTGGTGTCCAACAAACCATACATGGGTGTTTGTGTGTGTGAGTGTTTAATAAGATATTCATCATTACATGATGATTACAAAAGACCAAGAGTACATAAACTACAATCAAGTTCAAAGTAATTAAACAACTTGATCTTACTAGCCTTGCTACTAATTTGCCATCTTTCCTTGGGTCTCTCTTTGCATCTTGATTTGAAAACCTCTTAGCCATGGTTCTTAAGCGTTAACTCAACATAATTTGGATAGCAAGAAGCTTATAGATTCATTGTCAAAATTAAGCAATCCAAAGATTAATCATGCCAAAACATTATGGAACAACTAAATGTGAGAAAAATAACACATACATCATCATGATTCATGGTTGTAAAATCAACACCAATAAACCACCAATTCATAGGCACTCATATAGTGTAATTATACTTAAGGAATGGACATCAAAGTGTATCAATGAGAAGGTTGAGCTCAAAATTTAACTCCATAATGTACCCAATGTAACACCATCATGTTAATAAAAATTGGCAACAATAGGTATCACCATAAGAGACACAATTGAACCCAAGATTGCATGCCAAAGTAAACTATATGTGTCACAATCATGCTAATTAAAATGGACAGCCATGTACATCATCATTGGAGACTAAATTCAACTCAAAAGTGAACACCAAAATAAAGCAAGAGTGAATTCCAATACTCCTATATTTTCTCTAGTTGCAGAGTTCTATATGATAATTAATGGCATAGTACTATATCCCAAAAGAAGAACCCTAACACCAATTTATCCTATAAACTAGACATATAGAGGGTTCACATACTTGAAAATCATCTTGAAATACCTTTTAGATCAATACTAGAAAATCTACAAAGTTGACTATACTTGAGTTGTCTAATCACAAAGTTGTTTTAGTAAAGTCATACAAATAACATACCAATTGGTCACTATAATTACCAGAAAAATTCAATGACAACAATGACACACAGGTAACATGTATACCCAATTTCAACTCAAAATGATGGATAAACACTTCCCAAAAAATTCAACAAGTTGACCCATGGTAAAATTCACTGAAATAGAGTATGTTCAGAACAAGCACTAAAGTTCGCTTTTCCCTTACCTATCCTAGTAAAAAATCAGTGGAAAATTTATCAAGAATCTACACATATAAAATAACTTTGACAGAAAAATTCAAGGTGAAATAACATCATATGAAGTACCAGAAAATTCACAGAAGTTTACATGAACAACATTGAGCCTAAAATTGGATATCTAAATGGGCATATATGTTAAGCATTCCATCAACACCGATCAAATACCATCACATCAATAACACATCCATGGTGATCAATTAGCATCTAATTCATGAGAATTTTAGCAAGTATAAGAAGAAGGAAAGGAAGAATTTGTGACTAAAAAATCAAAATTGAAGAGATCATAGGGAATTACCTAGTATTTCATAACCTTAACTCTTCTTCTTCCTCTCTAGCATTCAAGTCCTCTCCCCCAAGAGCCGAGAAGATCTCAAATGATGTCTACATATAAGAGCCCCTTTTCTCTTTTATAGTAAAAATAACTAGGGTTTCCTTAAGAAATTTTCAAATTACCCATTATCCCTTTCCAATTTTTCTTTTTCAATAATTTTTTTTCCCGTTGTGTCTTGATTTCCAAGAAAGGAAATTCTCTCATTTGTTTCCTTTTTCCATTGTTTTTTGGTTTTCAAGAAAGGAAATTATCCATTTTGTTTCTTTTTCTTTTTCAATCATTGATTTATTTTTGCTTATTTCAACCAAAATAATTAAGGTTTCCTTTTTCAATTTCTTTGATTCTCTAAGCCATTCATACTTTCTCATTTTTCTTGTGGGCCCAATTCCTAAATGAATTTACTTCCCAATTGTTTTATTAAATTAAAAAAAACCAATTTCATTTTTAATTTTCTTTGATTTGCTAAGTCATTTTGTATCTTTTCATTTTCTTTTAGGCCCAATTGCTTACCCTTTCTATTTTACACTTTATCACTCTAAACTTCCATTTTTATTTTTCTTCCTTTTTCTTTTCAAATTTTCAATCAACTTTCTCTTCTTTTGTTTTTTTACTCATTTATTTTTACTTTTATATTTATTTTTTTAATTTCTTTTTTTATTTGCAAATTAAGTTGTTTAAGATTCCCATTGCTATTTTTAAAAGTCGCCTTAACAAATTACGACATTCACAATTGTCCCTTTTTACTAGTTTTAGGTGAGTATAGAGAAAATGTAATTTTGAAAATACTTGCCTAATGAACAAGTAAAGATATGAACTCGTAATTTGTCCAATCACGAGATACCAAACAACCATTCACAATGAACTAACTAAACAAAACTAAAAACTACCTTCAGTTCCAATGAAGTAAAAGTTGCCTAGACAAATTGTAGTATTCATAAGGTACATAAGTCCTCCAAAAACACACACAATGGAAACCTCGTAATTTGTCAATTAGTAATTAAGTCCATACAATTTATAAATAATTTAATTTAATTTTTACTATTAAAATTTTATTGAATTTTACTAATATATCTAATGATATACAATCTTAATAGCATGAATATATGTAATTTATGCTAACAAAATAGCTAGTCAATTAAATTTAATTAATACTGTTAAAAATATGATGACAAGACTGAATTAAAAATATTTAAATTCTAAGAATTTAATTAAAAATTTTAAAGCAATAAAAATCAAATTAACAATTAAATGAGAATATAAGGACCAAAAATATTATATATATATATATAAAACAAACATACACCATGAAAGCTACCAGAAAAAATGATCAAAAGCATAAATCCAGCTCAATGGCTAGTTATTTGAATCAAGTTGAATACATTGACTAAATTGTCCCTAGGGTACAACTTCATTTTCATTTTTTTTTGGAACAAAGTCACAATTTCACAATTTTATTCAAAAGAGTGTTATTGCTTCGTGTCTTGAACTACAATATCTATCTTTCAGACTTTGGCTTCTCCTACATGAAATATCAATTTCACATTATGGGGATTAGTGAAAAACTACACAAAAATAATTTAAACATTAGCAAACCTTACAAATGCTTTTTAGTATCTTTGAAATGATTTTAATACTTTGATATAATCTTTTTATATTCGTTATAGATGCAATTATAAGCTATTTGGCATGGAAAAAAAATGAAGAATGGAATGGAACAGTAAAGGCAAAAAGCATATTTGATATGAAATGGAATGGAATAGGTTCCAAAAAAACCTTTGCGTTTGGTTTAAAAGAGATTGGAAAGGAAATAAAAAATGTGTAAAATAATCTTGGATAAAATACGATTAAATGGGTGATGTCTCACCTACAGAGGTAAACACGAGCTAAGCAAGGTCATTTTTTTACAAAACCCAAGACTCAACTAGTTTTAGTAATTCCAAAAGGAGGATGAAGCTAGGATACATTGGCAAGTCTAGAGTGATTCAATAAGGAAGATGAAGCTAGGATACATTGGCAAGTCTAGAGTGATTCAATAATTCCAAAAGTAAGGGTGGTTTGGGATTCAAAGATTTCAATGCTATCAATCTCTCTTTACTTACTAATTAAGTTGTCATGGAGAGTTATTTTATCTCTTGATGAGCTATAGGTGAGGATTCTTAAGAGTGTTTATTTTTTTTACACCACTCTTTTAGAGACCAAAGAGGGTGGGAGGGCATCTTGGTTATGGTCCAACATCCTTGATGGTAGAGAGGTTTTGAGGCCTGATTTAGTGTGGTTAGTCGAAGATGGTTGCTAACAATACACCTAGAGGGGTGAATAAATGCTCTTAAAAATTTTTCATAATTTCTATTTTTAATATTATAGTTAATTGAAAATATTTTTAGTCAATTATAATTTGAAATAAATAGTTGACTGTAATTAAAATACAGTCAACTAAATTTTTTAGTAGTGAGTTCACTCTATTAGAAGGAAAGATAGTTAACTGTATATATTTCAGTGAACCGTGTTACTTGAAGAGAAAAGACGAGTAGAGAAATTATTTAATTATAAAATATGCAATTAACTAAAAATAAATTGAAAATGTAAAGTCCAGGGATAGAGAATGAAACACAATAATTTATCTTGATTCAACCTGAAACACTACCTACTTCCAATCCCTTTGACTTCTTCAAGGAATTTTCCACAAAGAATAATTTTTTTACAACTTCACACAGAGTTTTAATATGCTCACTCTAAGTACAAGGTTTTCAAGCTTAACCTCAAACTAGCTAGAGTACCTCACTTTAAAACACTCATTTTCTCCACTGAGACAGACAATCAAAACCAAATGTAGAATATAAGTTTTCATAACCCTTATAAATTGGGTTTTCACTAACAGCTCACAAAATGCTCTAATAAACAGATATACTAGAAACTAAGCTTAAGATAGAAGAGTATAGATCTATATTTTTCTTCTCTCTTTTTCTGCTCTTTTTTTCAAATGGCATCAGAAACACGTATATATAGCTTTCTAGAAAATAGTCGTTAGAGAGCAATAAGTACTACAAATCTTTATGATTGAGGAGGTAATCATGTTGTTCCTCGTTTGACCTCCATGGCGTATGAGTTACAGCTGCAGTCAGCACGATTCCTCTTTGACAAATGAAAGCACCATTAATGGTCATCTTTGTCAGCAACTCTAAGCAAAACAGAGAAGTGTAAAGAGGACGTAAGAGAGTGTTAGAGAAAGGCTGAGACTTGTCTCCTGATAACAGCTTTTACGTACTATGTCTTAAAAAGAGAGAGTCATAAGTCATCTTCCATTATTTGAGTTTTCAGACTTGATATGGGCCTCTAATTTGGGCTAAGAAGGAGTGTCTAAACTTGCTCATTTTTCTAATGTGGGTTGGGCTTGTTTTTCTACATTTGTTTTATCATAAATCAAACTTGGAATTGGGCCAATCAGTTTTAGGCCAAAAATTTCCCCTTTTGATGATGACAAAACCTAATGGAGAAACTACAAAAGCTCCCTCTGAAACTAAGAATCTCTCTCTTTTCCCATAACAATGTATATAACAGCCAGCACACAGTAGGTTATTCAATATAATCATAGGATAATAACATCATGGTAATATTTATCACAATAACATAGTAACATTATAGTAATATTCATCATAATAATATTTATCACAGTATCATTCATTCAAGTATCATTCATCAAAGTCAATAATTGTTAAGATGTAGCAAGATAAAGTATTGTCAGAATAATACATAGTTCTAATAAAAATAGTTAGCTGAAAATAGAGGAAAGGAAATTAAAGTTAACTAAAATTTCTCCCCCTTTTTGTCATCACTCAAAAGTAGGGTGCATAAAAAGAAGAGGCCATCACAAGCCATATATCAATCCAAAGAGAGAGCTAACTCAACGACGCCTATGAGTCTGAAGAAACTGTTGAAGACCCAGATGAGACTGAATAATAGTGTTGTGGAGTTCTTGAAATTGCTTATTCAGCTGGGCTTCTCGCTGCTATAAAGTAGTTTTTGCATCTTGTATATCAGTGTTTATGGCCTCTTGTTTCTTATTAGAGGTATTTAACTGGCTGCGAATAATGGCTAGCTCGAATTAGACTTCACCCAGTTGGGTATGCATAAAATCCATGAAGGTGAGCATTTAAGTCTAATTATTGAGTAATGTGCTGAGAATCTATAGTGAGTTTAGAAGAAAACTACCCACAGTAGATGATGCTGGTGCAGGTGAAATGGTAGAGATAGATGGAAGGCAGGGGCTTCAGGAATATCAAAGGTTGCAGGAGCAGCTTCTGTTGGAGGAGCTTCAAGGTCACTCATCCTTATCCACCTCTCATCCACAAACTTGTATTTCATCAATTTGAAGAAGGATGCATCATAGGTGGCTATGATTCTTTTGCAAGGATACTGATCTAAATCTATGCCTTTATATCTGAACAGTCTAGTGAGAAGCATTCCATATGGTAGGCTAGAGGATGGATCCAAATGAGTGGCACTTTCCAGTATGTATTGGAGGATCCAATAATGAATGTTAATAGGCTGTTGAACAGGCAAACAGAATAACAAGAGTAGTTCTTTTTTGTTGTGTACTTCTAAAGATCTAATCCTTGGTAAGACACACGTAGCAAACATATGAGCTTGTACTCTGTCCTTAAAGGAGAATGCTAGCCCACTTAACATTTGTCCTTGAAAGAATTCACTTTGTTCTATCAATTGATTTTTGACTTCCTCAAAAGTAAAATTAAAATTTTTAGGCCATTTACTTTTGGAAAAAAAAATTTATCATTAACCTCAAAATAAATATCCATAATACTAGCAATTGTTCCTTCATCTACAATTATCCTTACTCCATCTACTAGTGATTCTAGAGTTGAATCATCACCTAACATGGATAAGTTGGTATACAATTTTTGAACAAGATTTCATGCACAAGTTCAGATAAAATAAAAATTAGAGACCAACCTAGGTTCCTTATTTCTGGTTCTATTGAAACATGTAGATTTTCCAATTTTTCAAAAGATACAGTATAACCATATGTTATAGGCTTAGAAGAGAAATGCTATTTATATCGAGCTTCATGCTCAATAGACCTAAATTGTCTCAAGATACGAGAGAATGAAATACATTTGCCCTTTGAACTTTTAGGTAAAGAAGACGATGCTGGGTTCTTCATTGAGTGATGGAGGACCTGTGGAGGTAGAAAGGGAGAAACATCCATAAGTGTTTCTTCAGCCACTGAGGGTTCGTCAATGGCTACAGGACTCTCTTCATCTTCTTATGAGGAAGAGGGAATCATAACATGCCCTTTGCCTTTGGAAGAAGCCATTTTTTAAGTAAGGGAAGGTGCTTGTGATTTTGTGGCCATGGATAGAGCAACTTCAGTCACTAAAAGAAGGTGCACCTCAGTGGTGATCGCTGGTTGTTGCTGAGTCACGGCAGATCAACACAAAGATCGGTGACATAAGAATGTGCTCATTCCTTCTATGGATGCCAGTGAGAGGGAGGAAAAGAAACAGAGTATTGATGCAGAGAGCGAGAGAAAGCCGAGAAAGTGGTTTCACGATTCTCTTAGGGCACAAAAATGACAATGAGAGTGTGTGTGGGTGTGAGAGAGAGAGAGAGAACCTAACTTTTTGTGTCTCAATAAAGCTGATAATTGTCCTCTGATCAGTGTGAACAGTAGCATTTATAGAGATAGGTTCCCAAGAAATGACAATTGATGTAATTAACATGATGGAGGGAAGACAGAAAGCGTCTAATTGATTTAAATTGAAGTGGTTGAGATCATTGAAGCATACCGTTTTAGGTCTCCTAAATAGATTGACATTTTTTGCCTTAGATAAAAGTCAGTTAACTCTAAATAATATAGTTAACTAAATTTAAAATAGTTAACTGAAAATTTTTTGATTGACTATTTTTCTAATTTTTAGTTGGTTGAAAAATTTATAGTTAATTGTGTTTCTAAATTTAAGTTAACAAAAAAAAATTTTGTTAACTTTTTTATAAAATTTTAGTTAACTAATAATTTTTAGTTGACAGAAAAGACAAAAATTCAATTAACTTAAAAATTTATAGTTTACTGTAAAAGTTCAAAAAAAAACTTATTTTTCATACAATACAGTTATTTCAAGTTCAAAGTGTAGAAATTTGAACCTGTCTTCATGAATAGGCTTAGTGAAAATGTTTGCAAGTTGATGTTCAGTTTGAACATAGTTTACCTCAATGGTTCCTTGTACATGATCTCGAATAAAATGATGACGGACCTTAATATGTTTTATTCTTGTGTGATGAACAGGATTCTTTATGAGGTATATAGCACTTGTTTTGTCACAGTAGATAGGGATTTATGAGAAGGATAGTGAGTACTCTTCAAGTTGTTGCTTTATCCATAAGAGTTAAGTACAGTAACTTCCAAATGCCATATATTCAGCTTCAGTGGTGGATAGTGCCATTAAGATTTGCTTCTTGCTGAACCAAGAGATTAAGGCTTTACCAAGCATTTGACAAGTTCCACTAGTGCTCTTTCTATCTAATTTGTCTCCTACAAACTCAGAATATGCATATCTAACTATATCAAAGTGATTAGTTCAGGATACCATAAGCCATAATCTTGAGTTCCTACTAGATATCTAAATATTCTTTTAATTGCAACAAAGTGTGATTCTTTATTACTATTTTGGTAACTAGCACACATGCAAAGACTATTCATTATATCAGGGTGACTAGTCATAAGATATAAAAGTGAACCAATCATACCTTTCTACATTTTTTTATCAAAGTCTTTACCATTCTTATCCTTGTCCAAGTGGGTTGAAGGGTTCATGGGAGTTCCCATAGGTTTTGCATTTTCAAACTTGAATCTTTGAAGCAATTCTTGTTTGTACTTGGTTTCACTAATGAAGTTTCCTTTATTTGTTTACTTTATTTGAAGAACAAGGAAGAAGGTCATTTCACCCATTATGCTCATCTCAAATTCACTTTGCATAAGCTTGGAAAATTCATTGCACAAATCATCATTAATACTTCCAAAAATAATATCATCAACATAGACTTGTACAAGTACAACCTCTTTGGTAGTCTTTCTAATGAACAAGGTAATGTTAACATTTCCTCTTTTAAAATCATTTGATATAAGAAAATTGTTTAACCTCTCATACCAAGCTCTAAGAGCTTGCTTTAAGCCATAAAAGGGCTTTTGAAAGTTTATACACATGGTTAGGCAATTTTTCATTTTCAAACCTAATAGATTATTTGACATACACTTCTTCATTTATAAAACCATTCAAAAAGGCTATCTTGACATCCATTTGATATAATTTAAAATTCATGTGAGAAGTATAAGCAATTAACATTCTAATGGATTCTATTCTAGCAATAAGAGCATAAGTTTCATTATAGTTTATACCTTCTTGTTAAGTGTATCTTTAGGCTATTATACGAGCTTTGGTTCTTATCACTTTTCCTTAATCATTCAACTTGTTTCTAAATATCCATTTAGTCCCTATTATGGAAGCATCATTTGGTTTTTCAACAAGAGTCTATACCTTATTTTCGTTTAAACTGGTTCAACTCCTCTTGCATGGCTAAGATCCATCCTTCATCATTTAATATCTCATATACTATTTTAAGCTCTATTTGAGATAAAAGAGCCAAATTGTTATTTTGCTTGAAGGATGATCTAGTTCTCAGTCCTTCTTGTAGATTTCAAAGAATAAATTGCATAGGATAGATAGGTGAATGTTTCCATTGTCATGGAAGTCTCTACTTTGTTCTGGATTTTTCCAATTGACTGTGTTTATTTTCCAATTGATTGAAGTTTTAATCCGCATAAATGTTTTAATTAGAGTTCAGTTGACTATGTTCATTTTCCAGTTGATTGAAATTTTGATTAGTTTGAGTTTTCTGATTTCCTTTTGAATCAAACACCTTTTCTTGATTCTTCAGAATTTGGTATTGAACAGAGATGGGTGCAATTTCTTCATCATCATCTATGACTACAAATTTCTTAAAAGTTGAGTTAGAGTCATCAAATATCACATGTATAGATTCCACTACAACCAGTGTACGTTTATTGTAAACTCAATATGCTTATTGGAGGTAGAGTACCCTAGAAAAATACCTTCATCACTACGAGCATCAAACTTCCCCAGGTTGTTTTTACTATTGTTGTGAATGAAACATTTACAACCAAAAGTATAAAAATAGCTAATGTTAGGTTTTCTTCCCTTCCGAAGCTCATAGGGAGTTTTCAAGAGAATGGACCTTATTAAACAATGATTCAAAATGTAACAAACAATGTTTATGGCTTCAACCTAAAAGTATTTAGGAAGATCATTATTAATAAGCATAGTTCTTGCCATATCCTGTAATATTTTATTCATCCTTTCTACCATACCATTTTGTTGTGTAGTCCTAGGAGAAGAGAAGTTATGGTTAAATCCATGCTCATTGCAAAATTTTTCAAAGAGTTTGTTTTCAAATTTACCACTATGATCGCTCCTAATACTTGATATTAAATACCTTTGTTCCTTTTGAACTTGCTTGCAAAATATTTCAAAGAATTTGAAAGTTTCATCCTTATGACTTAGAAAGTACACCAAGTATATCTTGAGTAGTTATCAATGATAACAAAGGCATAACTCTTTCCACTAAAGCTTCAAGTTTGAGTGGGTCTAAACAAGTTCATGTGTAATAATTAGAGTAGTCTAGAAGTAGAGACACAATCCTTAGGTTTGAAGGAAGACTTAATTTGTTTGCCAAGTTGACATACATCACATACATGATCCTTTTCAAAGTTTAATTTTTGAAAACCTTTAACAAGGTCAAGTTTAGAAAGTTTTGGAATGAGATGCATGCTAGCATGACCTAATCTTTTATGCCACACCCAAGAGTCATTACAAATGGGTGAAAGACATGTAACATTCTTTGTAGATAAATCTTCTAGGTTTAAGATATAAATGTTCTCATGTCTTTGACCAATACAAAGAGATTTGTCATCATTGAAGACTCTACACAGAAGTGATTCAAACATTACTTTGTAACTTTTATCACATAATTGACTAATGCTAAGAAGATTATGTTTGAGTCATACTACTAGATACACATTTTTAATATAACAATCAGGAAGTAATTGTACCTTGCCTATGCCAACAATTTTACCCTTATTGTTATCTCTAAAAGTGACCAATCATCCATCCTTTATTAATATGAATACAAACTTGGAAGGTTCTCCTGTCATGTGCCTTGAGCAACCACTGTGCAAGAATCATTAATTTCTAGAAATTCTTCCTTTGAGGCAAACCTACAGAGAACTTCACTTTGTTTTAGGTACCCAAACTTGCTTGGGTCTTTTCTTGTTAGTGTAGATAACAGAGGTGCCTTTAGGAATCCATATCATGTTATCTTTGTGGTATTTACATTTATAGTAAGCATGTCCTCTTCTTTGATAGTGTATACAAACAATTTTGGAAGAAGATTTTACATAAAAATTTTTGTATAGTTTTACAGAGTTATTTTTATTATAACCAAGACCAAATTTGTCAAAGCTACATTTCTGTTTTCCTAAAATCATATTGAATTTTTCTTCTCCTTTGACAAAGTTTGCTAGGTCTTTAGTTAATGTAGAGACTTTAAGTTGTAAATCCTTATTTGCACTTAAAACCTTTTCACTTTTAGTTTTTAAAGTTTGAAAATTTCTTTGAAGCATTTATTTTTCTTGTTCCAATCTCTGTATTTAAAAAATAATTTCTCAAAGTCATTAAACATTTCATTTAAAGTATTTTGTAATTCTTCTTTAGAGGGATCAACGATTACCTCATTTTCAGATATAGCCATGAAGCATAGGTTGGATATTTCCTACTCTAGCTCCTCTTCTTCTTCATCATCACTCCATGTAGTGAGTGCTCTTCTTCTGTTTGATGCTTTGCTGAATTTTTTCTTTAAGAAGGGACAATCAGAACGAATATGGTCATTTCTTCCATATTCATAGCAAGTTATGATATTCTTCCCTTAATCATCTTTCTTGAACTCCTTTCTTGGAAAGTTCATTTTATTCTTTAAGAGCTTACATTTTTATCTAGCATATTTCTCAAATTTCTTTAAGAAGAAGGCTAAGTCATGTAGGTCTACTTCATTTTCATCATCTTCTTGTTGTTCAGAGGTTGTTGTAGCTTTTAGTGCCATATTTCTTTCCCTTTTGAGCTCGTAGCATTTGAAGTGATTGTTTTACTAAGATATAAGAATTCCTCTTAACTCATTATAAGTTAACTCTTCGAGCCTTGAGCTGCTCTTAATATTGTTCGCCTTAGATTTCCCGCTTTTTGGGAGAGACCTTAGCACTCTTTTTACTATTTCATGATTGGTGTAGAATTTTCCAAGTAATTTTAGTTGACCCATAATTTTGGAGAATCGATTGATCATAGCTTCTATGTCCTTATTTTCCTTCATTTCAAACAGCTCCAATTCATATTACAAAGTACTTATTTTGGAATCCTTCACATTTGTTGTTCCTTCATATGTGACTTCTAGTTTGTCCCACATCTCCCTCACAGTATTACAAGTTGAAATTTTATCATATTCTTCTTTAGGTTTGAGTTCCCATTTTTCTGTTTTAGGAAATTTTGGACTTTGCTCAATGACCTTCCATACTGGGTAACCTATGGCTTGTATGAAGATCTTCATTCTGCGTTTCCAATATGTATAATGATTTCCATTGAAGTAGGGTAGCCTTAAGGTTGAGTGCCCTTCACTGAAATAAACTCCCTCAAGGTGTTGTGAAGTCATTTTTTGCAAAATGGATCTTTTCTCTTAGCTGTAAAGCACATATCAAATGAAACTAGGCTCTGATACCAATTGACAGTGCACCTAGAGGGGGTGAATAGGTGCTCTTTAAAAATTTATGTAATTTCTATTTTTAAGATTATAGTTAACTGAAAATATTTTTAGTCAACTATAATTCAAAATAAATAGTTGGCTGTAATTAAAATACAGTTGATTGAATTTTTCAGCAGTACATTCACTTTATCAAAATTAAAGATAGTTAGCTGTAAATATTTCAATGAACTATGTTACTTGAAGAGAAAAGCGAGTAGAGAAATCAGTTAACTATAATATATGCAATTGGCTAAAAATAAATTGAAAAATGTAAAGTTCAGGGATAGAGAATCAAACACAATAATTTATCCTAGTTCGGCCTGAAACACTACCTACTTCCAGTCCCCTTGACTTCTTCAAGGGATTTTCCACTAAGAACAATTCTTTTACAACTTCACATAGAGTTTTGACGTGCTCACTTTGAACACAAAGTTTTCAAATTTAACTTCAAACTAGCTAGAGTACCTCACTCTAAAACATTCATCTTCTCCACTGAGACAGATGTTCAAAACTAGTTGCAGAATATAAGTTTTCAGAACCCTTATAAATTGGGTTTTCACTAACAGCTCACCAAATGCTCTAATAAGCAAATATACCAAAAACTAAGCTTAAGACAGATAATCAGCCTCTTGCATAGGTAATACAGTACCAATGTGTGTGCCCATAATGGACCTATATTGCACTACTACATGACGTGAGAGCTTTGATGGGGTTGTTCCATCACTGCTATGTCCATTTACCGCAATTCTATCTGTGGATGCTGGCAGAAATATGGAGGGAATTAGCTAGGCCTCGTCAGCATGGCATATCACTCACACATATGTTAAAAAAGTATACTTCTGGTGCCTATAGTTTTATTCAATTATCAATTTGAAACCCCATAATTTATTGGTTTGTAACTTAGTCCTCTAATTTACAAATGTTTTAATTTGAATTTTACTGTTAAAATTTTTAATATTTTATTAAATTTTATCAATATAACTAGCTATATACTATCTTAACAATATGAATATGTATAATTTATGCTAACAAAACAAATAAAAATAAATAATAAAGTAAAATTAATTTATATATATATGACAAAATATTGGTAAGTATATCATAACAGGACTGAATTAAAAATTTTAAAATTAGAAGAACCAAATTAAAACTTAAATGAAAATAAAAGGACAAAAATATAATGTTTTCTATATATATATATATATATATATATATCGTTAACTAACCTACATCGCGAGGGGAAAAATGATCGAAAGCGGAAATCCGCCCCACCGGCCGCAACGGCTAGTTATTTGAATCAAGTTGCGTACATTGACTAAATTGTCCCTAGGGACAACTTTTTCTTCTTTTTTTTTCAGAACGAAGTCACAATTTCATAATTTTATTCAAAATAGTGTTATTGCTTCCGTGTTTTGAACTACAGCATCTATCTTTGGGACTTCGGCTTCTACATGAAATATCAATTTCAAATGCTGGGGATTAGCCAAAAATCACACAAAAATAATTTAAACAATAGCAAACCTTATAAATGGTTTTCATTTTCTTTATAGGAAAGATGATTTTAATACTTTGAGATAGTCTTTTCATATTTTCTGTAGATTGAATTATAATATTATTGGTAAAAGTATCTTTAAATATTTTCGTGTATAAAGACTAATTTTCTTTCAAAAAATTAAAAAAAAAATTCACATTTTCCTATATGCCGACCTTGAAAATTTAACGTAACTAATCCAGATATATTACATAGTTGATTTAACAATAGGCTACACTAATTTTTTAAGAATATACTCAAATTATGTGATCTTTCCTTCTACTTTTAAAAAAAAAAAAACAACACATTCTTCTCTCTTGAAATAAATTAAAAATCATTATATGGATTTTTCATGCATTAAAAGTAATTTAAAATTATAGCTATCTTTTCTAAATGTCCTTATATCTATTGTTAATATAACATAATAATTATTAATTATTTATTTAATTAATATAAAAATATTTATTTTTTAAATTTGGTATAAATTTAATTTATAATTTGACAAATAAATAATATTAAAATAAAAATTAAAAATTATTTTACTATATTATTTTTGAAATATTTATTTCTGTAACAGTTTATATGGTTTAATAATAAAAAATACAATTTAAACATCTGTTTCCAAAAAGCTTAATAATATTGATTGATTAGTAAAAAGGTCTATTAATTTTACTTTTTTTTGGACCAACTATTAATTTTACTTTAAAAAAGTAGTTAAAAGAAAGAGGGTGATTCGGTCATTTCACGCACCGTCATTCAAATTTCATGGGACTAAAAGCTCTATAACGGTCGTCTCAATCGTCCTCGCCAACAAAGTCACACTTTCTTCCTCTTCCCTCTCAAGCGTTTGATTCCAAAGTCTCTATCTCTCTTTCATCTCTCTGTTTGTGTTCTCTTCCTCCCTGTACAGCCCTTTTACTAACCCCTTTTTCTCGATCTGCAAAAATCATGAGGCAAAACACTAGCGCAGAAACTGGGGAGACTCGTTTCTTGGGCGGCCTTTCGTCTTCTTCGATGAGAAACCTTCTTCCTAGGTCAATCTCTTCTAAGCAAAAATCTCGCCAAAACCCTACAATATCCAAATCAAACGCCGAAAACACTCCCCCTGCCGATCCAAACATCCATATTAAGGACGATGACCAATCGTTGCCTGCCACAACCAAGCAATTAAGGTCCCAAATCCCAACTTCTCAGAATGGAATCGACGAATCGAAGGCCCCTCTCGAGTCTTCAACGCCCCAGGACCCACCTGTGAAGGTAGAAATTGATTTAATTTCAAAAATCCGTAGTCTACATGCAGTTTATAGATGAGAACGTCAAATTAAGTGTTCATTTTTTTTTTTCTCGTAACTAATGTGTATTCTTCCAACAGGTGGTTATACGAATTAGACCTGATAACAGCCATGGAATACAAGGTGATCGGACCATTAGGAAGGTTTCTTCTGATATGTTATGTGTTGGGGACAGGGAATTCACTTTTGATTCGATTTTTGATTGGAACTCCAATCAGGTATAGAAATTGACTTTGCCCTAATGATCTACATTTTAATCTTTGATCATTTGCCGTAATTTGAATTGACTAGATGACTTCGCTTTTAGTATTAGACAATTCGTTGTGCACTTTCTTTGCTTCAATTGTGATGCTAGGAACATATTGGGTTAGACCCGTAGACAAATTTGATTTACAAGCTGTAGTTTGTTCAGGAAGATATTTTTCAATCAATTGGAGTTCCGCTGGTTAAGAATACTTTAGCTGGTTATAACACTTCACTTCTGTCATATGGTCAGGTAATTGTTGATAATTTCCATATTTATAAAATTTTTAGCATATAATTTAGTGTCACTTTTGATGGGAAAATTATTTATTGCATCTTTTACATTTCACTAGTCTGGAAGTGGAAAGACGTATACTATGTGGGGTCCCCCAAGTGCCATGGTTGAGGAGCCCTCGCCTAGAAGTCAACAGGGAATTGTACCACGGATCTTTCATATGTTACTTTCTGAGCTTGAGAGAGTATGTTGTGTTCCTTACTTTAACTGCTAGTTCCAGAAATTTTCAACTTTGGCTTGAGTTCTTGAATGAGTTACTTACTACGTACAGGAGCAAAATATATCTGAAGGGAAACAGTTCAACTATCAATGTCGTTGCTCTTTCCTCGAGGTATACTTTTTGTATTTTTAAAATATATCTCTCCAGTGGGGCAATGAGAGTTTTTTCCTTACTCATGTGGAATCATGCTTCATTCTTTTATCTTTGGTTGTTTTTAAACAGATATACAATGAACAAATCAGGGATTTACTTGACCCTACTCAGCGGAACCTTGAGGTTGGCAGATGGATTGGTTGTTTTCATCAAAAAAAATTTTTGTACTATTACTTTTTTCCATTTTTGCATGCTTATAATCATTATGGCTTGGTCCAAATTTTCGCAGATGAAGGATGACTCAAAAAATGCTTTGTATGTTGAGAATCTGACTGAGGAATATGTCACCAGCTATGAGGATGTCACACAAATTCTGATTAAGGTAGGTAAACCTTGAAGCAAATGATAATGAAAGTTAGATATATCTTTTCTGTTTCAAAATAGATGAATACTAATATTGGTTGACTTATCTTATAGTGAATCAACTTGAAGCATGTTCCACTGATGACTGCTGTAAATTTATCCCCTCATTATCTTGTCAGTTAGGTTGACTTCTCTTTATATGCTGCAGGGCCTTTCTAGCCGAAAAGTTGGAGCAACAAGCTTGAATTCTAAGAGCTCTAGATCACATATCATTTTCACTTTTGTCATTGAGTCTTGGTGTAAGGTATAGATTCTACTTACTAATTATAGAATTATAGTTGTATCTTTAAGATTGAAGGCAAGCTTACATGTTTACTTTCACTATTAATTTTTATTGCTACATGTGATTTTCGTCAACTGATGCTGCAGGGAACCTCATTAAATGGTTTCAGTAGTTCAAAAACGAGTAGAATTAGCCTTATTGATCTTGCTGGACTGGATAGAAATAAAGTTGATGAGGCAGGCAGACAAAGTCTTAGGGAAAGCAGAAATGTGAAGAAGTCCTTATCTCAGCTTGGGTAAGATGTTGTGACTAAATTACTTTCTACGCAGCATTTCCTACTACCTGAGTTGATGTTTCAGTCTGTAACTTGGAAGTGTTTTAGCATATCAAACCATTGTTACAAGTGTACACTCCTAAATACTTCTTTGTTTTTGGTACAGTGTTTCTCTTAGATGAATAGTATTATTGTATCTATGAAGTTTTGCTTTTCTTCTGTCATCCGTTAATGACCATGGTTAACTTTCATCGAGATTTCTTTATAATTTGATTAATTACATTGATGTAGGCGCGTAGTGGATGCTCTGACTAAAGAAACTCATTCTGGAAAGGCTGGAGACATTCCAAACAGGAATTCCTGTTTAACACGTTTACTGCAAGAATCACTTGGTGGAAATGCCAAGCTCTCAGTAATCTGTTCTATTTCCCTCGATAACAAGTATATTTCGATCTAAGATCTTAATTTAATCATGTATAAAGGCTAGTAACAATGTATAGTATGTTTTGAGTTCTAGTGATAAATATTGTACTGGTTGATTGTAGGAGTAATGGGGAAACATTGCGGACACTAAGATTTGGACAGCGAATAAGATCCATTAGAAATGAGCCAGTTATCAATGAAATAAAGGAGGATGAAGTTAATGATTTGAGTGATCAAATCCGGCAGCTGAAGGTACAATTTTATCTCAAGAACTTGCTACTATACTTACTGATAATAGTTTTTGAAGGATTAAAAGCTAACATAAATGAGATTGACAATGTGTATTCTCTGCTGCAGGAAGAACTTATTAGAGCAAAGGCTGATGTTCATAGCTCAACTGGCGGTAAAAGTGGATGTTTCCGAGGACGTAATGTGCGGGAAAGCTTAAATCAGCTGAGGGTCAGCTTAAACCGCTCTTTACTCTTACCCAACCTAGATAATGATACTAATGAAGAGGTAATTGTGGGTGAAGATGACATAAGGCAATTACGCCAACAGATTAATGAACTTTACAGTTCATGTGAAGGGAATTTTAAAGATGCATGTGCCAGTGAAGATTGTGCCCAGTTTTATTCTGTCGAAGAAAATTGTGATGATGCCGAAATGACCAGTGGTGATGAAATTGAAAAGGAGGAAATAAATTCTGAAAAAAAATTTAGTAGTCTCTATCACGAAGAAAAATTATCGTCAACAGATAACCTTGTATGCGCTGTTAACACCTCAAGGGCAATCAAATCTACATTCACAGATAGCATTTCAGTCAGCTCTGGCAGTCAATCTCCAATCCTTGACGAGCCAATGTTGTCTGAGTCTCCAAAAATTAAAAATATTCACAGGAAAAGCATGGCTGTTTCATCAAGTCGTCTTGGAAGTTGCAACAATGTGGCAGAGAGTTCCAACTTCAGTAATGAAGTGTTACGCCAATCATTTAAACAGGAGGAACATGTAAGATCCTCCTTACGGTCAAGCAAGGCTTTAGTAGGCCCCGCTGAATCCTTGGCAGCAAGCCTTCAGAGAGGCTTACAGATAATTGACCATCACCAGCGGAACTCTGCACTGAACAAATCTTCAGCTTCCTTCTCGTTTGAACACTTAACCATGGCATCATGTCCAGAAATTGACAAGGTTGATTCTTCTATGCATACAATACAGGAGAGACCTTTTAATGATGAAGTTTCTACCTCTTTACTTTGTGGATCTTGCCGGAAAAAAATATCTGATGAGGATCCTGCTGAGGTCCAAGATAGTTTGAAGTTATCCGCTGACACAGTTAAAGAAGCAGGATTTTCTGATGGGCTGACAGATAAAGATGCAAAAGTATGTGGTCTGCTGACTTAATTTTCATTAAATTCCTTTTTCTTTAGTTTGTTTGTGGTTAAATTTTATTTTTCTTTTCTTTTCTCGAAGTATTTGGAAATTTCCTTGGAAAAAGCCATCAAGAGAGAGAAGGAGCTCGAAGAAGTTTGCAAGGAGCAGGCTGCTAGAATTGAGCAACTAAATCAATTGGTAATAAAATATAAGCCCAACAATTTTTGTGGTTTCGATTTTACATCATTAACAATTTGGATTTGTTCAGGTTGAGAAATACAAAGGAGAAAAAGGAAACGACAAAACATGTGAAATTGAAGAAGTCCAGGAAGAGTTAGCTCAAAGAGACAGCTCTTTTGATGATACTGAGAAAGAAGCACTTCTTAAGGAAATTCAGAATCTAAGAAGCAAATTGCAGTTGTGCAGTGATGCACCGGTTCGAAAGTCTACAGATAAACTGAGATCTTCACTAATATCAAGATCTTTACAACTGCGAAAAAGTGGTGTATTTTCTCATGATAATGGCGGGAATGACCTAGAGAAAGAACGACAAAGATGGACAGAAATGGAGAGTGAGTGGATTTGTCTCACGGATGAACTGAGAGTTGACCTTGAGTCCAACCGTCAGCGTGCAGAAAGGGTGGAGATGGAACTGAAGTTAGAGAAGAAGTGTACTGAAGAGTTGGATGATGCACTAAAAAGATCAGTTCTTGGGCATGCCAGAATGGTAGAACACTATGCTGATCTACAGGAAAAATATAATGACTTGGTTTCAAAGCACAATGCTATAATGGAGGGGATAGCAGAGGTAAAGAAGGCAGCAGCAAAGGCAGGTAAAAAGGGTCATGCTCGCTTTGCCAAATCTCTTGCTGCTGAGCTTTCAGCACTTAGAGTGGAGCGAGAAAGGGAGAGAGACTTCTTGAAAAAGGAGAACAAGAGCCTCAAGATTCAACTTAGAGACACTGCAGAAGCTGTCCATGCAGCTGGAGAACTACTTGTTAGACTTAGAGAAGCTGAACAAGCCGCATCTCTTGCAGAGGTAAATTATATTTAAAGCATAGGATTCTGGTCAGTGCTTCTTATTTTATGCTGAAAACTACTTTACAAAATATGCTTGGATTGAGGGAAAGGAAAGGTTTGATTTAGACATTTTCCTTGATTTTAATTCAAACTCAAACCTACGATTCTTTTCCCTTATCTTCAATCCAAGCTGAGCACACTGCATTTGTTGCAGAAGTTATCATATGTAGTATAGTGTTCTGGTCAGCGGCTCTAAAGCTAAAAATTACTTTAGGGCTATGTTTAGATTGAGAAAGGAAGGAAGGAAAGGCTTGATTTAAATACTTCCCATGATTTTGATTCGAATCAAACCCATTATTGTCCTCCCTTTTCCTCAACCCAAACATGCCATTGAGGGAGAGACAAAGGAACTTGAATGATAACATATAATAATTGGAATTGAGAGCCTACCAAAAGTTGTTGAATTATACACCCTTGTTTTCAGCAATTCATAGGAAACGCTGTTCATTTGGAGAATTTTTTCCCAATTGGGCTATGTCCTTTTTCCCTCAGTACCTGTAGAACAATGATGTGATATGCCTTTCTTGCATTTCTTCGTATTTCTATGTTATGCAGGAGAATTCTTCAAGGGTACGAGAAGAGAATGAAAAGTTACGAAAGCAAATGGAGAAGCTCAAGAGAAAACACAAAATGGAGATGATAACCATGAAGCAATACCTTGCCGAGAGCAAATTACCAGAATCTGCATTGCAACCACTATATCGAGAGGATTCCGATGTTGCTCGCCACAATGCAATCCCATATCCAGATGACGATCAGGCATGGAGAACAGAATTTGGAGCAATCTATCAAGAGCATCTCTAGTCAGTAGTCGCTTGTTTTCAGTTATTTGGCATGATTAGCAATTGATCAACCGTGGGGTTGCGCATAAAATCATACTTCGATAGGTAGTCTGGCATGAGATCCTACTTGGATTAAGATCATACTTCCATTTCTGTGTTCTTAGATATTCAGTATTCATTATTCACTCATTACTCATTATTATTATTATTATTATTATTATTTGTGTTGTGCTGTGTGCAACACTTTGCTTTTATAGAACTACACTTTTTCTTTTGGGGTGTACTTATACCTTCGAATTATTTTTCTCCGAAGGACTTGAGTAGGAAAGCGTGGTCCTGCTTGCAATAGCACTGCGAAAGTGCAAAAAATAGATATGTTTTGATATATATATATATATATACACTATTTTAGGCAATAAGGGAGTCAGAAATCTAAAGTAAGTGCAAATTATAATATTTAAAATAACTAGAAGTTTTGATTACCAATACATTATGTTGAAAAAATTTGAAATTTAGTCAAATAATATTATATATTATTTAAATACATGTCTGGATTCAATATTATTAATCATCAGACAACATTGTATAGCTACATTTATTTTTTCAAGAATAATATTCAAGTATGAATTTAAGTAAAAATAAAAAATTTAGAATGAACAAATAAGCACATTCATTTTTTTTAAATGACTATATAAGAAAAGTGCAAAATTTGGATTAAAAAATGAATTAAATTAAAGAAAATAAAGTGAAGGGATGGTGGGAATATAGTACTGGCACGTGCTAAAACTTTTATTTTAAATAGTGCTATTATTGTCATTGAGTAAAAAAATATTAAAGACTTACAGTGAATAGTAAATAAAAAGAATAAAGGGACATTTAAACTAAATGAATATAAAAAATTTCTAAAGGAATACAGAGCATAGTAAGCACATTGTAAAATGTTGTACAATAAAAGTTGAATTCAGTTTTATGGATATACATGTTTTTACACACATGTATAATACATTAGTGCTTTTATTTTTTTCTTTAAAATTAAGAAGTATTGATGGTTATGCATATCAAATACAATATGATATAATATGAAATAATACGAAGAAGATATTAATTATTAAAATTTTACGGTATATATATGGGACTAAAACATGAAAACATGAATAATAAAAAAAATTAACTAAAATGATTGATATGATATCTATTCTCATCATAAAAAGAAATAAAATTTAAAAGCAATGATATAAAATCTTAAAAACATTATTCGCATCTTTAAATGAAAAAGATTATATATAGCAAAAAAGAAGTGTAGAATAGAAATTGAAATGAACAAAGAAGCATAGATGCAGAAACTAAACCAAAGCAGAAACGTAGAATAGAACATGCATGCAAAAATGAAGAAACTGAACAGTGCTGCAGAAAATCGAGCAGAATCAGAACCGCACTACATAATGGACCTAAAACTAAAAGGCTTGCTACTTGAACCAAACTAAATTCTAAAATAGTGCAAATTGGTCATATTTTTAGAACTAATCTAGTTTGGGCTTGGTTTAAGGGATAAACCTATTCCAATTGATCTAAAATTTGGCAAGGACTTTCTCCTATATTTTAGCAGCAAGCAACAAAAGTTTCAACAAAAAATCATTAATTTTTTCTTTCAAACGTGTCATTTTAGAACTAGACTTGTGCTACCCTTTTGTCCCAGCATAATTTCTGTTCGAGCTTAGAACCCTAACTAATACTGTTCCAAGATTCCCAAAACTTTATACATCTTATTAGCATGTTAAAATTCCTCCACACCAAATTTTAGCTCATTTTAAAGCAATTTAACCAATCATTCACTAATTTTCCTTAAACAGTGAATATGATGCACAATTTCTGCATACATGGAATCTGCTTTCATTTGCATATCCGTTTGTAACAAAATATTTGTTGTTTGGCACAGAGCAATTTAGGCCTAACCCAAAAATTTTCGAAAATAAGCCTTTTTGGGCCATAATTGACCTTCATTTTTTATGGCTTTATATATACACATACACAATAGACTATATAAGTTGGGCCAAAGAAATCTGCCTTCATTTCTAACCAAACTTATTGTTTTGGGGACACAGCTTTTTAAGCCAGCCCAAATGTTTGCTGTATATATAACCCCTATATTGGGCCTACTTTTTGTGAGCTGGGCCCATTTTAGCCCGTAGAGTACGTGGGTGTGCTTCAATTCAATATATCACAACCCTAGCTTCTACCTCTTTCGTTCCTTCGTCGCGCGGGGCTCTCCTGTTGAAGTTCTTCACTAGCATTCAGTGTTTCAGCGAAAATGGGTATGTTCCAAATGGCTCTAGATCACTATCTGTACTTTCTATCCCTTTCGGTTCCACAGCATGGCATCTTGATACCTGTGAATTTACAGGTATCTCTCGTGATTCCATGCACAAAAGGCGTGCCACCGGAGGCAAGAAGAAGGCTTGGAGAAAGAAGAGAAAGTAAATTCTCAAACCTTTTTGGTTTTCATTTAACACTATCTCGAACTTTAATTTTGCTCCTTTTGCTGCTTCTGAAGTTGATGATTTTGAAAACGAGGTAATTTGCTTTTTATTGATCAAAAGAAGTTGATTTCGCGATTCCTTTTCTTATTGATTAGTTTGGTCAATTGTTTTTAGTGTCCTGAATCAATTCGGCATGGGAAGCTGATTCAATAGGATACGATTAAGTTGATAGATTTATCTGCCAGGATCTACTACACAGCTCCCTTTTTTTATTAAAAAAAAAAAAAGTCTATTATAAATGCCTGTATATTATTATTCTTGGTAGTTAGAACCATATTAAGGTTAACAGTGGCTGTTTGGTTGTGGCTGTGTCTGTAAAGTATTAATTTTCCTTCTTTTACCATTGCTAAGGCTATAATACTTTTCAAATTTAAAGAGTTAATTAGTGGCATGACGTCTTTATTCATTTAATGGGATTCCTTGGTTAATAGGTATGAACTTGGGAGGCAACCAGCAAACACAAAGCTATCAAGCAACAAAACTGTGAGGAGGGTTAGGGTTCGAGGTGGGAATGTTAAGTGGCGTGCTTTGAGGCTTGATACTGGGAATTACTCATGGGGCAGTGAAGCTGTGACTCGCAAAACTAGAATTCTTGATGTGGTGTACAATGCTTCTAACAATGAGCTGGTACGTACTCAGACATTGGTCAAGAGTGCTATTGTTCAGGTTGATGCTGCACCTTTCAAGCAGTGGTATCTCCAACATTATGGCGTTGACATCGGTCGCAAGAAGAAGAGTGCAACTTCTGCCAAGAAGGAAGGGGAGGTAATACAAATTCTAAATTTATTTTTGCACATCACCTGCTGCTAATGCATTTTTGCTGCTAATGGAATAAATTTCACTTATAGGCTAGTGGGAGCTTTTATTTATTGCTCCTGTGTTGATAGTATTCTAGAGATACTGCTCAAGTTTACTACGACTACCTCAATCAATTCTATTCAATATTTCTAGTGATATCTTTCTGTACATTTATTTTGGTGTTGGGAAATAGATTCAGTTTTGAATTTTTTATTTGAGCGGTATAAATTGTCTATGCTGTCATTCCCCTAAATTGAGGGTGCTATATGAAATATAGTATTTTAGTTGATATCATCGTTGATTAGTTCTTATTAAACTTATTAGTATTATTATTTTAAAGATTTCCATACTTCTTAGCAAGGGAGCCTGGAAGTTTTCTTTACATAATTCCATGTCTCTGTTTAACAGGATGGTGAAACTGCAACGGAGGAAGTGAAAAAGAGCAAACATGTATTGAGAAAGCTAGAGAAACGTCAACAGGACCGGAAGCTGGATCCTCATATTGAAGAACAATTTGGAGGTGGTCGTCTATTGGCCTGCATTGCCTCTCGTCCTGGTCAATGTGGTCGCGCTGATGGGTATGTAACATTCTCTCCTTTTGCTGCCTGATATATCAAGTGCATGTTTTTCGGCCATTGGCTTCTCAAAGTTAGGTGGTTCTGCAGTTTTGTGGACTCACCTTTAACTGGTTGGGTGGTCCATTATCAATATCCCACTCGAGGGGGAGAAGGAATTGCATTACATTGATATAAATGGATAGTGTTCTTATCACATCCTATGTAGCAATCTTATCTTTTATAAATGGCCGGTGTTGCTGCCTATAAAAAAATGAATGAACATTGTCAGATGCTATTTGTTGTTAAGTTTGGGGGGTGGGAAAAACCTGGTTAATATTACAAAATGGACTTACTTCATTGAATTTCTGACAGATATATTTTGGAGGGCAAAGAGCTAGAATTTTACATGAAGAAGATCCAAAGGAAGAAGGGCAAGGGAGCAGGGGCTGCCTAAGATCTCTTCTCCTACGCCTTGTATCAAAATTTCATGTTTAAGTTATGGTATCAGACAGAATCAGATTATCAGTTTTGGCGGGAGGTCTGCTCTTTTTGTGGGAGTTTGAGAGGATGTTTCGGTGTCACTTTAGCTGACGTTTATTCCTAACAGTATCACATGTTTTAATTGATCACCTTCCAATCCATTAAGATTGTTTAGTGCATTGACTTTAATGTTTTGGTATCGACAAGAAAGTCATGTCTCTTTTATTATTCTGTCCTGAATTTTCTATTATTTATTATGAGATTTTTTTAATAGAATAATAGCGTAGGTGTTCTGGCAACTTATTATTTCATTGTTAATTTGTTCAGATTTTGGGGAAAAAAATGAATTTGGATTAGAGCCTAACTTGTGGTCAGACCTGGTATATATGTCGGGCCGAAAAAATTGGTTGGGACCTAGGAGCTAGCCTAGTTGGACTCTCAATTGGGTTATTCTTTTGAATAAAAAAATTTATATTTTTTAACAAATTTAAATATATAATTTGGAAAAAAAAAATTGATTTATATGTAATAAATGGGATATTTTTATGTTAATGAAAACTATTCATATATATAACATAAATAAAAAAGTAGTTATTTTTTTAAAATATTAATAATTTCATTACAAAAAAATTGATGAAAAAGCAATATATATATATATATAGAGAGAGAGAGAGAGTCCCTATTTGAGTAGCCCACTCCATCTTCTATTTCCTTTTGGTCCCGCATTGAATGCTCCGTTTGTCAAGTCGATCCCTTGAGTTAATTTGGTTTTATGTAGATGGTGAGGTAACGGTTAATTGCTGATGTTGGCTGTTAAATAATGACTGGGATGATAAGTCAATTTTTCCCAATCTACTTGGAGTGCCACGTCACAACCATTAAGCCTAAATCCCCAAGTTACACGAGATCACACGCAGAGATGCAGGGCCACAATCCCCTTTCTCATATGTTCTGCCATCATCATCTGTGTTGCCGTCACTTATGCCGTCATTACCATCATGTCGTCGAACGCCTTTTTGTCGGTTGCCGCTGGTGCAGGAAGGAGGTTGATGAAAAAGAAGCGTAGTTGGAGTCACAGAGGTAGGAGGGACGATCTCGATTTGACAATGGAAGAGCTGACTTATTCGCATTTGCCAAGACAAGAGGTTGTTCCATTGTTCAATTCATAATTCTTGCATTGCTTGAAACATGGACGTTGCATTGATGAAGTAGGGTTGGTGTTGTTTGTTCCGTGCGTTAATTACAAAGGAAATTATAGAAAATTTTGGAAATGACAAGAATACAGAGGAGACAAATCGAGGATCCTATTTCTCAGAAATAGAAATTGGAATTCTTTGGGTATTAGACAAATCATAATGACACTTTCTACCCAAAGAACTGCTACATGAATATTGTTGTCAGTGCCACTGTTTAATCTGCTTAATCTGATATATGATTTCTCCTTGCCTCTTGCTTATTCAGTCGGGGCTTTGAGCTCAATATGATAGAAAAGAACTTTATTTTTTGATAACTTGTTTGTAAAAAGCAATTACCCACTGCTTAATCTGGTTTTTTTTTTTTTTATCTTGGTCATTAATTGGGGTCTTAAACAATCCCTCAACCTTCATTAAGTGTGCATCTGGAGCTCACCAACAGCTTAAACAAAAAATTCATGCATGATTAAGTAAGAAGTACCATTCTTCCTAGTTTAGCTGTTGTCTTAAATTTTATGAAGCAGCATTTACTCTTCGTAGCAAATAAAACACTCACAGCTTGAGAGACTCTTAGGTCTGGGGTGCAGAAATTGCCTTTTGTTTATTCAGCATGCATAAATATTGTTCTCAGATTCATGTTGGTCCATCTGGTCATAAAGCTAGGCTCTATGAAGTGTTGAAATATGAGAGTTGACGAGGAGCTCACTTTTGGACAAAAGCAGAGGTGGATGATTTAGCACCTCCAAAGATTGTATGGAGACAAAGGCCTCAATTGTAGGTCTTATATGGTTAGATGCATTGATCAAGAATAGCTTCAGGAAGAAATTTGACAGCTAGTTAGTACTATTGTTTGTAATATGCAATGTAATGTCCCTTTTGTCAGGTGGAATGAACAGTAAAAAATTATATTGAAAGGGACGATAAGGCTTTTTTTTTTTTTGGCCAAGATAAGGCATTTCTTAATAAAGGATTATAATTTTTTCATATATTAGATAAAAACTGAAAAAAAAAAAAAAAAGGAAGAAAAAGTAACTGTCATACACTCATTCCTTAGTTTACAGTGCTTATAAATTTAATTTACATTGATGTAATTAATATTTTATATTAATAATTATGATTTAATAACAGACACAACTCAAATCAAATAGAAACTTAAGAAGCCTCCACCAACATCAATCAAAGTGAACAATCATGCATGGGTTTACTGGAAAAACAAAATGGTTAAATTTTTGGTTATAACATTGCCTGTATGTATTAATATTACTATTTCAAACCTCCCTAATCGAGATATGTTTGCCATTCGTATCAGTTTTCATTACGTAAGAACCATTTCCCCCTCCATTCTGAGTGTTACCTGCTTAAAGTTCATCAATGTGCCATTCGAATCACTTTTACTTTTTATTAGGTTAACTTGAATTTTTTTTAATTTTCAAATAGGTTATTGAGTTGGGAGTATCATATATAATTTACTTAGATTAACAGTAAAGTTAAGGAAATTAGATAGCTTGTACAACTACTTATCAAAAATTTCATCTACTATCATATACAGCTACTTTTCATGAAAAATTTCACGACATTTTACCATTGCAAAGTTGACCATTATGCAGCAAGATTTTCAGCTACATGCACAATATTTTACAGGTACTTATCAAACTTTTCAGGCAGATTCTTGTGTACTATCGTATACAATTAATTTTAGTCTGCAAAGTTATGGATAGAGGCAAATTCATACTTCATTAAGCACAAGCAAAAGACTTTATGCCATAATGGCTATTTTCCTGCATGCACCCATTCTCTGATATGCCAACATTGTAATTCATTCCAACATAATGAACCACAACATACAGAAATCTTCATTGAACATTGAACACAACATACATGAACTTATTGAAACTCCTTTAAACATCCATGGAACAAAGTATACATTAAACCACAAAAGACTTTTGCTACTACCCTAAATAACACTCTCACACATAACCAGAAATTATAACGTAGCACCTAAAGAAGCATCTTAGCTATAACTACAATCATAAGAACCAAGGTCCGTAGGCCCATCTGTTCCTTCTCTGTGGTCCATCTCCCTATGTCTGCATCTGCTTTCACATCTTCATAGCAAGCAATGACTAGGCATAATATGCCTATGACTCGAGAATTGCATAGCATACAACATAATATGTGATTGCATACTGTGGTGCTAGTCTTACTTGTCGATCAACAATTGTTCAATGGGGTTGAGAGCTTTGATTTTAAGGGGTTATAACTAATTTAAGTTACAAGTTTACTTCAATAAAACCAAATACAAAACTTTTAAGGGCTCAAATAATGCCGACAAATGCTATTTCTCAATTAAAAAAATTTCCTCCTGAAATGCCAAATTATTTGTAAAATGAATATGAAATGTTTGCCTCTTTATGTAAAATGCTACTTTGTTTTCTTATGATTGCTATTTAGTGTTCGTATTGCATGGTAGTATTCTAGGATTCATGTGACTACCTATGAATATCATTGGCAGGTGAATTTGTTTGGGTTTCACTACTATCTCATGGTTTTAGGAGAAGTCAAGGTATACTTTTGCTTTGCCTAATGTGGGTTTTATATAAGATAAAGTATTCACTCATAAATCATTATAACCTCATTCAAATACTATTTTTATTTTAACGGCCACACTACTCCTACCACGCAACAGGTCGGCCATAATCTCATATATGAATCATAAGTTGAAGTTACATGTAAAAGAGATGAGATAATTTCTGGACCCAAAAAAACACTCTAGTAAAATTCTAATATTTAGTTCAGAAAATTATTATTACGTTTTTATTATTTAATAAGAATAAAGTCATACAATGCATAAATATGTTCTTTTGAATTCGTAGATGAACGGGAGTTCAATATCAGAACTGAGGTATGACAACTAAGAACAAGATTTCAAAATCACAATGAAAATCTATATATAGCAAGAGGGTCCTTCATGAGTCGAGATTTTACCTCGCTGAATGATGGGATTCAAAGAGTCCTTCCCCTTTTGCCTTCCTTTCTCTACGACCAACACTGCAGTTGTCCTTCATGAGTCGCCGACGACGGCAAGAGAGGCGAGAGGGTCGTCGACGGTGGCGAGAGAGGTGAGAGGCTGGAGAACGCCACTATCTACTATGGAAACCTAGGAGAGCTGGTTGTGCAATCCAAATGGGTCAAGCAACGAGATTGGGTCGGGTTATTTAAGATCCCATCCGTTAATCCTCATCAACACACACATGGCACTGTTTAATATGATCTGTCCTTTTATGTTTGCAATTAACGATATACTTCATCAGTTAACATCGGCGCAAATTTACTCTCGTTTTTGTCTCTGGTAGTTTTTTTGCACTTAGATCACAGCCGTTCGTCCCATGTGTAGCTGAGATCAACCACGAATTGGTCAAAATGCACCATTTTGGGAATTTCTTTTTCTACAATGAGAACTCAAAATGCACCATTTAGGAATTCTTTTTTTATGAAAGAGTTGATGAAGATGACGTTGTTTTGAACTGAGAAGCTTCGTCTTTGTCTTCTTCCTTCTCTGCAACATTGGCGCCAAACTTATAAGAGAACGTCACGGGCTCTATTGCAGAAACTGGTGGATGGTTGAGGTGCATAGTCTGAACTATTTTGTTAGAAGAAGACGACGATAATGAAGGCATGAGACGATGGTTAAAGATTGCTCTATTTTTTGTGTTAAAAGTAGTGTTGATAGTGGAGTACTCTGAACTTGGAGCTTTGGTTCTTCCTGCTTCGTCTTCTTCCTTCTGTGCATTAAGTCGTTGGTGGCAAAATGAATTGAAAACGTGGCGATCTGTGTTGCAAAAAATGACTGGATGATGAGGTGTGTAATGTGAATGCTTTTCGTGCAAGAAGGAGACGAAGGTTGGTTTGTTTTTTATTTCAGATTGCATCAACACTTGATGTGCTAATTTGCAATGAAGACTTCTAGTTGCATTGTGGTTTGACAGAACGAAGCAGCGCTGGCTCACTCCATCTTCAAGTATACAAACTGAGAAATTGCACCGTTGGCTCACTCCATCTTCTGGTTGCATTGTTTGAGAGGATATATAAGAGTGGAGTTTTGGTGTTGTGGTTGTGCAGAACTGATCAAAGAAGAAAAACCAAAATGTTTTCATCTGAGAAATTGTGTTAAGATCAGTAAATCTTTGCTTGTTAGGAGAAAGTTGTGCTAAACTCCTTGGTTTTTTATTCAAGCAATAAATCCTTGGTTTAGGGACAAAGACAATGTATATGATGCAGTTGAAGTAACCTTGTTCCTCTAAGTGGCATTATTTATGTATTTCTCATAAAGTTTGGAATATAAAGTTATATTAAGTACTTATATAAATCTTTTGGGTCAAATATGTATTAAGCATTGTAGTTTAAAATGTGGAGTGAAATGAAGAAATTTGATGTTTTTAATTTTGAAAGTTGTTGGCATTGAACTTTTATGTGGTTGGACATGTAGGTTACAAAATTCTAGGTGATGAAAACATGGTGTTGGTATACACTAGTTAATGTGAAATACTTGTAATGTACATGGTTACCTATTAAGTTAAAAATGCTTCTATAATTAGGAAAAAAGAAATATCTACAATTAAATTTAAAAATTGTTGTAAGGTTTTCAGTTTTATTCTTAGTTGAATCTTATGAGCTATAGGTGACAAATGGATAACATAAAAATTTAGACTAACATGAACAAGTGCAATTTTTGTAAAATTTTATTTCTGTTTTGAGACTTGATCATTTTTCTCTCTTATGATTTCTAATCAATAATTGACAGCTGCAATAAGTGAACTGTTGTTTATGTTGTTGGCTTATTAGTCTATACACTTGTAGCATAGGTTTTATCACAATTGGACAGACTTTTAAAATGTGTTGTATGACTTTTCCAATTAATTGCCTTGTCAACCTAATGCATTAAACCTGAATACATATTAGAGAATTAATGTTCGGGGCACTTGGAAATGATGGCAGCCCAAGCAATGTAAGTATATAATCATGAAATAAAAAATTAACTGATAAGAAAGGATATTCTAAATCTAATTTAATTGACGAATTTTAGGGAATTAGGTACCTCTAGTACTAATTTGACCAAGGAGGACGACATTAAAGTTGTAGGCAAGCCTGCAGTTGGTATGAAATTTAATAATGTTGATACGGCTTGGCAATTTTAAAGTGACTATGGTTTTCAAATGGGATTTGGAGTAAGAAAGCAATACCTTAATAAGAATAGGAAGATGGAACTGTGACATCCTGTAGGTTTGTTTGTTGTATAGAGGGTGTTCAGAAGGTAGACAAGAGAAACATTCCAACTACAAATCATAGACTTGAAACAAGAACAGATTGTAAAGTTAGGGTGACCCTTGTATTAAGGAAGGGGAAATTGATCATTAATGAGTTTGTGGACAGTCATAATCACCCTCTCCAGCTCCTAGAGACGACACATATGTTGGCTTCCCACCGTAACATATCTGAAGTTCAAGGCCAAGAGATTAAATTAGCTGAGGACTTAAGATTACTGCAAAAAGCTACATTTCAGTTGATGAGCACACATGTTAGAGGTAGATCCAACCTTGGCTTTACTCGGTTGGATGGCAAGAATTATTTGCGGTCCAAACGACAACGTAAAATGGTTTATAGGGAAGTGGGTTGCCTACTACAATACTTTCAGTGACAGTTATTGGATAACCCTTCATTTTTTTCATGCTTATCAAATGGATGTGGATGAGCAAATAACAAACGTGTTTTGGGCGAACGCACACATGATCATTGACTACAGCTATTTCAATAATGTGGTATCGCTTGATACAACTTATTGCACAAATCGTGCACAAAGACTGTTTCCATTGTTCTCTGGGTTCAACCACTATAGGCAAGTAGTTGTGTTTGGAGCAGCATTAATGTACGATGAAACAACTGATTCATTCAAGTGGTTGTTCGAGACATTTTTGGAAGCCCACCAGAACAAGAAACCACAAACCATGTTTACCGATCAAGACCAAGCAATGTCGAAAGCGTTAGGTGAGCTTTTAGTTTTGGTATGGTGCATTGATGTATTAATTTATCTACCAATGGCTAGTTTTCTAAGTCAAGTTTCTTGTAGGTGAGATGATGCTGAAGACTCTTCACAGTCTTTGTACTTGGCACTTTATGCAGAATGGGATCAAACATCTTGCAATTTGATGAAAGATGGATCTCATTTCCTAACTAACTTCAAGAAATGCATGTATTAGTATGAAAATGAAGGTCACTATGAGGCAAGTCGGGAAAAAATATTGTTGAACCATGGTGTTTAGGAGAATACTTGGTTGAAGTCCGTATATGCACTGTGAAATAAATGAGTTGTGTGGTATATGAAATAAGCATTCACATTGGGCATGTGAAGCACGCAATTGAGTGAGAGCCTGAATTCTTATTTCAAGGCATCCATGAAACCGAACGTGAACATTACCCAAATTTTCAGACTTTTCAAGCAAGTAGTTAAAGAAAAACAGTATAACAATCTGAAGGCAAAGTACGATGCTCTACACAAGCTTCCATATTTAAGTTACCAACATTCATCCATTTTAAATCAAGCCACACAAAGCTACACACACTCAATATTTAACGTGTTCCAACAAGAGTTTGGCTTGCTCTTTGTTGTTTCAATCCGACAGAGAAAGGAGGATCAACTTGTTAGAGCTTATGTTTTATCCATGGCTAACCAAAAAGGCGAAAGGATGATCTTATTTGATCCTGTTCAGGTGTTTGTGTCTTGTACTTGTAGGGAGACGTATGGGATATTATATAACCATGTGTTGAAAATTTTCAATGTATTAGAAGTTGAAAAGGTGTCTGATCATTATGTACTCACACGATGGACAAAGAATGCAGGTAATGGCATCGTGCATGATGTGAAAGGAAATGAAGTAAACAAAGACTCTAAGTTGGAGAGCTCACGGTGGTACAAGCACATATGCTCTAAGGCTGTTAAACTAGCATGTGAGGTGGCTTCATGTGAGGAATTATGTTGTCCTGTGGACAAAGGGATAGATGGCTTGTGCAAACAGGTGATGGGTGTTCGTCTTGGTCGTTAGATTTATAGTGATGAACCCAGTAGGCCCATCACCTTATAATACGATGGTGTATGTCAAGTAAGAGGATTGAAGACGAAAGTTGGACTCGTAAGGCGAAAACGACCAAAGAGTTAGGTCAAGCTTCAGTGTTCTAAAAAAAAAAAGGCTGCAACTGCATCACATTTACAATATCCACCATATCGGGTATGTATACTGAATTAATTTATCTATTCACACAGTTATTGCTTTGATTCCTTCTAAACAACTATAACAATATTTCTTGTAGGGTAATGGCTCATCTAGTTCATTACCGTGCAAGGTAACATGCTCAACACCTCCAGCACCTTATGATAACCATCAGAAAAATAGGAATTACTTTAGTTTCACAAGATTTTTAATAGTATTTGTATTAGATGCTTGGTATCTAGTTCTCACATGTTTACTTTTGTCCTTGTGTGATTTTAGGAGCCATTGGACATTCCTATGCAATCACTCGAAGATGAAGACATATAGAGTTAGTTGCACACCTTCAACATTTTTTTAGATAACCATACACCAATAGTAGTTCATTTTTTGGGTTGAGTTTCAACCGATATTTTATTATGAAGGCTCAACGATTGTATTTTTTGCACTTATTCACCACTAATATATGTTATAGTTATAGGCAAATGACAGCTGTAATTTTTTGGAACTACTGAGTTTCGCATAGATGTAAGCAACAAACTTATGTATTACTGTTCAATGGTAAAATACAAATATTGTTCAAGCAATATATTAGTAAAGTAGCATTGCCTATTATGACATTTACAGTAGCATTGCATTACAATTACAATATCACCATGAATATACAACAAATTGCACGACATTATACCATCTTTAATCCTATATCACTACAGTTACAACAAAATTCATGCGTCTTCAATCCCAGATTACTTGCTACATGTGTATTCTACTTGTTTTAGGTTGATTTGGTTCCATCATGTGTGTTCAGTTGCAGTTGGTCCCTTTATGTGTCTTCCATTTCCATTGGTCCCTTTATATGTCTTCAAACTAGGCCTGACAACAGCTCTATCACATACCTGAATAGTGCATTTGTCTTTTATTATTGAACAATCACCACAAGGAGTGGAGCCTGAGGAACCACATGCAAAGTGTAAAGTTCTATTAATTGAGAACATAAGGTTGAAAATGAGGGTGCCCAAGTAACTTTGCAACCTGCCACCAGAAATACACTTCAAATGAGCAAATAGCCCCACGTGATAGATCATATCTACCTGCAACTATATAAATGTCTATTGCATCAACCAACAGCATACAGTTGATCAATGACAAAGCCTATGGGATTGGGATATGGTACAAAATATTGCATAATATTCTTTGTACATAGCAGGCACTATTCTAGGTCAGAAGAGAACTATACATACACTAGGTCTAAGTTCTGGATTTTTCCATAGCATGCTTTTAACAAGACCTCAACTGCCAAAAGGCAGAAAAATATGATTAGATCATCAATTGAATCATCCATAATATAACCAATTGAATTCTATAGTTTCACATTGAAACTCAATTTCAATTATCTTTAACTTACCTACAGTTGGTATTATTGGGCAACTTTAGTAACTAGGTTTATGGAAATGCTATCTATACCAATGCAGGGACTTGCAAATGTGATTTGTGGCAAACAATATTAGCCAAAACAACTACAAGAGATGATGTGAGGAAAAACTTACAATGCACCAGAATATTTCGTTGGCAGCAGAGCCACTATGGACTTATTAATCTTGCTTATTAGTGCTTGAATATCCTGTTTAGTGAAATTGAAAATCAAAAAGAAAATTTAATAAAGCTATAAGTTAATAGTTTTCAACTCTTCTAAAGATCATAAATCCATGCATGAATATCCATACTCATAACCAATTATGAAAATAAACTCAATGGTCAATAAATTACCTGAGCTCAAATATTAAATAACGAAACAGAGAGAGAAACTAACTTAATAGGACTACAATCTACATATTTTTGTTCTTACAAAATATTTACCAAAACCTGTGTTTAATGTCTAGTTCACAAATCACAAATATATGTCCAAATAGAATAATATAATGAAAGCTCCATGCAAATATCTTACCTAAAAGAAAATACATTGAACAACTTTCTTATAATACTATAGACAATATTGTTCATTAAGGTCTAAGAAACAACATAGAGACAAAGAAACTTTTTAAACAAAGAAAAAGGGCAAAAAAAACTTACAAATGCTTTAAAAGTAGGCTTATGTGTTGTTATTTCGTATATGGCATCTTGGATGACAGATATTAGAGGTCATGAATACATAATTACCCAGCTATTAAGAAATTTATCAAGGACAAATAATCATATGATTTGTGGATACTTACCCAAAGACCAAATATCTGATTGCACATGTAGCTAAGAGTTCCCACAACATAAGTCAAGTGACAAAGAGATAAAGATTCTTATTATTTATAATCACAAGTCATGCCAATATTACAATTAGGAAGTTCAACTTAATTTATATCATGCATAAATCTTATTCTTACAGACGAAGCAAGATCATCAGAAGTCAACTTTTTGGCAAATCCAAAATCACCTGCTTCATCATTGATTAGTTGTAAGCAAAATTTCAATCTTCTATGACTTCAGTGAAGAAACAAGAGAACAACTTAACAAGACGTATGTCTTGACCTTTCATCAAGAATATATTTGAACACTGACCAGATTCATGTGATCTTTTATGAGCATAAAGCTTAAAAGAATTTGGATGCAAATAAAATTACTCTTGCTAATTACAAAGAGATATTGCAGCTAACCTTGACATCACAATGAAGGATATGGTTCCTGTGCAAGTAGTCAAGTGCCATAAGAAGTTGAACAAGCCACTCACAAAGTTTCTACAGACAAAGAATCCTTTAAGACTTAAATGCACAAATCCAAATATGAATTGAATTTTTAGACCAGATTCTCACTCAAAGAAAAAATTTATGAGAGGATATATTCTTATCTCTACAGGGACAAAATAAATCAACATACCTCCTCAGGAAAAAGAATGTCATTAGCTTTCTTTATAGCTTCTACCCTGTATTACATCCATAATAATCTTAATAATAATATGATAGTACTGCAATTTATAAAAGCCATTGAGTAACAAGAGAAAGAACCATGAGCTATAAGTTAGAAGGAATCAACTAAAAAAACCTTACATATCTCTGCCCTCACAGTAACCTATAATAATGCACACATAACATCGAGAAGGAAAGCATCAATATAGATTAACAAGCAGCAGTTATAATTTCGACCAAACCCACATGGCAGCAGCACCCCACAAACACTACGCCGACGCGACACTACTCAGTGCTCCTGCCTAACTAAGGGAGTGCACCCCAACTAAGCTGAGGAGTCCATGATCGACATGGCAGTAGAACGACGTCATTTGGCAAGGCAGAGAAGCCAAAAAAAAAAATCCAAAACGCACCATTTGACTTACTCAAAATAGTGCGTTTTGGTGTCCTAGTCGACATAGCACAATCTCAACCCAATGCAACAGATGGCTAAAATTTCACGGGAGAAAGGCACAAGAGATGATTCGAATCCCAGTTAACATCCATATTTGCCAGCATCTTTTGAATGGTTTAATAATAAAGGGACTGATATAAGTAACAGAACATTGAGTTAAGGATTAGTTTGAATTTTTAAATGAACGAAGGACTAAAATGGAAATAAGACTATGAGTAGAGGATTATAATGAAGTTTTTATCTATATATATATATATATATATACCGAGCTAGGCTAACAAATTAGTCTGAGATTAGGTTTAGTATTTAGAACTTAAATTTATTTTTATGGATGTGCATGATTTGGCTCGAAATAATTGTATCAAGTAGGTCAATGCACACACATTTTATACCAATCAATGAAAGTAATTGTGCATAAGTTAAACACTTATATTGCCCTTCAATGATAGGTTATTTTTTGGGCCTAAAGTATCATTGAATGAACAAAAAACAAGTAATGGACGCACAACAACGATGGTCACACCGAAACATATCCAATAATCCCCAGCCCTTTGTTGATCTTAAGCATAGTCCTTCAAAATTTCTGCTGTGTGATCAGACTTGTATTTTACATTGGAAGTATAAGATTTTCATATGATATTCATATTTTGAATTGTCCACTTTCATGAGATATCATATTGTGGTTGCAATCATGTGATATAGGTGAAAATCAGTATAATTCTTACGCGGGGTTTATATAGACTATAAAGGGGTGTGGACTGCCTTTTGTAAATCAAATTACAGGAGATTTTTATGTAATCGAAACATTACATGTAAATTTTTTTGTTTTTATTTTCTTCTCTGCAGTAAAACATGGTGCGTCTGGCTCCACAAGGTTTCTCCACAATCCACAAGGCCTTTGTGGTGGCCCAATTTTCCTAGCTATGCAAGTATTATTTATGTAATTTAGAGGCTCAAAAATAGCTGGATCAATTTTCTGCAAAATCTACATGATTTTTCAGTAAGAGAGTTATCAGAGGGAAGTGGGTTGATTTTGGGAGGCGAAAGCAGATTTTTCCCCACCATGTCCACCAGCAAGCTTGGCATGTCAAATATGACCTCCTTGTCCACAAATTCTGTTTCCAACCGCAAAACATTGCTCTCATTCTCATAATTACAATTAAGGTTACCTGCAACATTAATTGAAGCTGATGCATTGTTAGTAGTGTGAGTGGTTTGATTTTGAGTTTGAGCGTGAGGCCTCGTGAGTGCAACTATAGCAATGACAGCACTGCAAATGTCAACAGCAAATGAGGATGTTGGTACATGATAAGTCCCAACCCAGTTTGGGAAGTTGAAGAATGAGGACTGCATCGGCATCTTTGAGGGAAAGAGCGGCCAATAGCGGCAGCGGCCATCTCTGGCGTGGGGTATGTGCCCAGCCATATACGGGAATCCCTGTTGGGCTCTCGGACTTTGGAGACCCATTTTCCTCCGCAACACCAGATCTCATGGTAAAGCGTATGAGTTTTAGACGCAGCGTTTTCAGAGGAAGAAGAAGATGGCAAACACACTATTTTTTATTGCAGGAAAAAAAAAAAAAAAAAAAAAAAAAAAAAAAAAAAAAAACTTACCTGAACAATGTCGTTTCGATTACATAAGAATCTCCTATAATCTAATCTACGGGAGGTAATCCCAAGCCGACCATAAACTCAAATTAATTTTTGAGGTGTCATTCTTCTAAATATTGTTATTCCCCGTTGGGACACATCCTCACGTTGGCAGGCTTGCCAGCTGGACCAAGAAGCATATCTTTTTGCTAATATTGAGTTGCAGCGCATGTCCCTCCAACCTTTTCTATCCTTACTCCGTAGATTAAAGCCATGATTTTGAGCCAAAATAAGCAAGATTGCAAGTTCATCACGTCTTATTGGGCCTAATAATTTATGTTTTAAAAGTAGCAACTTAATAATTCAGTTTTTCAAGTGCTAAAAAATCTCACCAAACTGTTTGACAAAAGATAGTACGTCCCAAGCTTAATCATTTAGCTTGGACATGGTGTACTTCAAAAGTAAGATTTAGGTGTTTGTTATCATCAACAAGTTGTATCTCATAGTAGTGGAGTCGACATTGTTAACACTTAACACCACTGTGGTACACTCCTCCTTTGGTAAAGCTTCTCACTTGATGAATAATACCAACTAATTTGGCCGCTTTCAAAAGATAATGACAATCGTTGGCAACTCCTGCATCTTTGTAAAGCTACTGAGGTGATTATAGAATATGTTATGATGTACCCAACACAACATTGCAAATATAGAAATGGGATTGACAGTGTCTTCTCATCAAAAGGTTGCCATCCCCATAGTCTCATCAGTAATTATGGCTACCAGTTCTAATAAGTTGTTGGAGCAAGGTGCTATCATGAAGAGGATGATAACGAGTGAGGAGATGGCTGGTATTAATGTTTTATGCAGGTACAAGATTGGCATACTAACACTAAACAAGCTCATGCTTGACAAACACTAGATGGGGTTTTTCATAAAAGATGTTGAAAAGGGCACTTCAATCCTGATTGGAACTAGGGCCTCAATGTTGGAGAATCAGGATGTCATAAATACTTGCATTGTTGGTATGTGTGGTAACCCAAAAGGGGCCAGAGATGCACTAGAGACTTGGATAGATCCATTTCCCACCCTTTAATCTAGTGGTAACTTACTATGACAGAGTTGTTGAAATCTCTGTATTGATTACAGAAAGGAACACTACCATATTTCATCTGCAGGCAAAAGTTAATGTTTTGAGGTATCCTTCTGATATTACACACGTTGGTTTTGTTCTGGATGAAAGGCCAAAGTATTGTCGCCGGGACAACAATGAAAGGACAATAACCTTATTGAAACTATATGAACAACTAGCAAACAGGGTTTTTTGCAGCTGTGCAGTGGCTTAATGTGAATTACCTACCAACCATGGCCAATTTAATCATAAAAGAAGAATTCTGTGCGATTGATGCTAGTTTTTCTTTTAAATTTTGGGTACCTGGGGCAGGGTGAAGCTTTGTTTTGGTTCTTTGAGGAGGCAAGATCAAAGTCCTATTGGAAAGAAGCAGCAAATTCCAACTTCTAATTCTCATCTTGTGTGCCAAGTGTAGGTTCCAGAGGCAGGTAATGATGGATCCTTACATGCTTGACCTTAGCCTAGTAGAGTATTTAACAGAAGGAATAAAGAGAAATTGGGAGAGCAAGGGGGCGACTAATGTGAGAAATGTTGAGTTGTCCCAGAATGAGGAGCTGGGAGGGAGAGAGAAAAACTGTTAGGGGAATATATGAGCTGGGGGTGGGAAGTGAGGGTAAGGTTTACACTGGAATTGGACAGTCTCAAGCCTCTCAAAAGCTGGAGTAGTTATCCCTGTTATTTCCTTTATATTTCTCCATTCAATTTTTTTTTTAAAATTTTGCTGTATATCTGTACTGGTAATCTTGTCTTATTCCATGGGCTAAGAAGGATATCAACCATATTCAAATGAATACGACGAGAGTTTCTTTCGGGTTCCATCAGTTTTACACCTAGAATATATGCATCCGTACACGTTGACTTGTACCCATGATATCATCGAGAAATAACCTCAAATTGCCAAATTGTGACACCCAACTTCATTAGAATAACATGCACAAAGGCTAGGAGATATTATAGTATTTGCAACGCACAATGAAACCTACCTAACATGACAACGAGCCTGCAATTCTGAAGATCAAATTCACAGAACAAAAATTTAAGAGGCAAAACTAAAGATCAGCAGAGTATATGTCCATTAACTCCAGAAAGCATTCCTTCCTTCATAGGCACATTTTTTTCTGCCTAAAACACTTGCTTTGTCTCAGAGTAAACCATGCCTTAAATACTCCAACACTAATAAGTAGCCGTATAGGTAATCTTAGTCCAATTAAAAATAGTCAAGGTACAGACGATGGTTGCTGCTGGCACTTGTAAGCATTCATTTTTTTACAAGTCAAAATAAACAAGGTATATAAAGGAGCAATAATCACAGCAAAAGCTATCAGAACCTCTTCTATTTATTATAACCGTAGTTTCTCAATGTCTCTTTGACCAAATCATTGCGAGCTATACTTCGGGCTTGTTGTGGGGGAGTGTAACCATACTTCTTTTTCAATACCTCTTTCACAAAATCATTGCGAGCTTTAGTTCGAGCTTGTTGGGGAGCAACATTGACATATGAAAGGTGCACCCCAACAGCTAAAATGGCAGCACCAGAGAGGAAACATGCAATGCTCGTTGCCAATTTCTTTGGTGTTGAGGGGAAGCATAGCACCATATTTGCTCAAACACACTTGCACCCAAAGAGATATATCTAGCAACCTGTCACATAATAAGACATCATTCACCAAGCCGTACCAAATAACCACTTGACACAATGGTTTCAATCAGTGCACCAAAGCCCAAAATCATCTATTCTTGTCAAACTCAGAAACGATGTCGGCATGGGAGTTTTTTTGTCTGGGGGTTTTCTGAAAAGAAAAACATGTAGTGATACTAATAGGTACATGGGTAGTATGAGATGTCTAAGTCCCATATCGAGTAATATAAGATGCTTGGTAGAATACTTAAGAGGTGTGGTTCTTTCCCTTTGCAAACCGGTTTTCACTGGTGGATTCCCCACACTCTCTTAGGTTCTATCAATTGGTATCTGAGCCTGGTGTTGATGTCATAAGGATGCTTGGTGGGATACGTAAAGGATGTGGTTCTTTCCCTTGTAAGCTAGTTTTCGAGGATGGATTCCCCACACTCTCTTGAGTTCTATTAGATACATGATACAACAAAATATATTCATAATCCACAGCACAAATTTCAATTTTGGTAAGGGGAACTTGTATAATTCTTAGTTCTTTACTGTAGGTTATTTAATAAAGATATATGCGGATGTTTTTTACATCTTAACTTCTTAAGCTCAATTTTTTCAAAAAACAAAAAAATGCAGTTCACGTATTGAGTTTTTTGTGGGAACCTGTTTATTTTATTATAGTCCTTTGAATAATGCTTCCTACTCAACTCTTGCATTAACAAATGTGCATAAATATACAAGCGACTCCAATTATGCTTTACAAGAAAAATTATTTAAGTGGGACCAGGCAAACTCAAACGGATCCAATACGTTATACAGAGATTCCCCTCCCCAAACCCCCCCCCCTCCCCCCCCAAAATGTACAGCATTAAATAAAAAGAATTACTTATCTCAAACCATTCCATAGAAAGAAGCAATGTGCAGGAAAGTTCCTTATTTTTTGTGGCCTTCTGTGGTTAAATTCCAACAGAGAAACCCAAATGGTAACGGAAAAGTAGGTTGGGAATGCAAATACTGCGAGGCATTTCATCATACACAAAGGACGCACTTCATATGACTGTACAGAAGAACGACGATTTAGCACAGCCAACATGATTCCCCCAGCTAACCGGAAACGTGGTTCAATATGGAAAACAGTAGCAGGTCTAAATTTACTCCCGGTTGAGATCAAAATATGTAAAATTTTATGCTAGAAGTCGTAATTCAAAGCGGATCATACCTTCAGCGTCACATCCGAGAAACTTATGTATCGATTCCCTTGGATTTGGAGTTATGCAATCAGATGTTGATTCGCTGCACCACGTCGAATGATTTGTTTTGGGGGTTTGGTGTTCTGGCTTCTGAAAAAGCGCTTCAGCGAGACAAGAAGCTAACCTGTTTCTCGTTTCTTCTTGTTTGTCTTTTCTCACAGGCTTGGACTTGGTTTTCAAGAGGCCGATTCTTCGGTGCACCTTGATAGTGAATCTAATGCAGTCTTTGAAAAACACTTGCCAATAATGTATAAAACCGAATATTAATGGTAGTATAATTTAAAATGTTTTATTTTACGGATCTTATAAAGATTAAAAAATTAAATTTTCTTTTTTTTTTTTCATAAGTGTGTGAACAAAGCTTTTTGTTTTAGAATTTCTCAACTGAATTTTTCTATTTTTTAAAACAATCCCGAAACTTAAAACTCCAACAAGTAAATTTATTAATTCATCCCACTACTTCATTTATATTCTCAATAATATCTAAATCTCTTATCTCACTTTTTTTCTTAATTTATAAATTAATGTTTTGAAGGACTATGGGAAGATAAAAGAAAACAGAAGGTCTATCAATAAAATAGAAGGAATAAGTTGATAAATTTAAAAATAAAAAATTCTAACTTCATAAATAAAATTTAAAAATATTAAAGTAAAAGTATAAATAAAATAAATTATTTCATGTTAATATCCAGTTGATATACTTCCATATATAATTATCATGTATCTTTTTTTACATAATTGCATCAATGTAAATATTTTCAAATTTCAGTAAAAAAAAATATATACTTTTGCAATATCGTTAATGTAAATTAAAGATGAACGCGTTATCTTTTTTAATATCATAAAATTTTGAATTTTAACACAACCTATATGACTTGGTATAGCTGTTAAAAAGTAATTGATGGATTTTTGCAACAACCTTAATAAGGGATGAATTTAGTAAGAAATAGAAAGAAAAAAGAAAAAGGAAAAAAATGTATTAAATGCAAAAAAATCCATATCCATTTGCTTGTATTCAATTGAACAAGCCTTTATTTACTTTTCCATGAGTTTCACTCTCACATTAATCCATTGCCTAAAAAAAAATCTCACATTAATGTGGTATATGTAAAATAACTTATTTACTATACCATTTTAACTATCAAAATTTTTATAAGTGATATGGATTGTAATTAATAAAACAATATAACTAAGTATCTCTATAATTTTTTATTTATTTATTTTACTATTGTTATACCTCAGCATACCTATACAGAAGAATAATGCTCTTCACTGAATACTATTTTCAAAATTTCAATCAGCATGGAATAATATATCTTAAAAAACCTTAATTTTAAAATGAATTTTCAATTTCACATCCCTTATTAACAAATTGAATAGTGTATCGTCATAATTCGTTTATAATAAACATTTGCTTTGCGTGCCTTCAATTTCAAATATCAAGATTCAGGAACAGCTCTTTATTTGTTGTAACATATATATATAGAGAGAGAGAGAGAGGATGAATCAAAAGATCGTGGGAGTGGTGAGTCCTCTAATGGTGGAGGAAGAGAAGGAAATTTTGGGATATAGAATGACATGATAGAAAATTGAGGAAAACAAGATGAATGTGTTTTATTACAGATGAAACTATTGAGAAAGACAATATGATTCAATTTTTTGATCCAAGATGAAACATGATCATGTGGGCTAAGTATGGAAAATTAGTTTTTGGTGGATATTAAAAATGATTTTGACCGAAGAGGTGTTGTTATTGATAAAATGGCAGGTTGGATAAGGTTATCAAACTACTAATAGAACTACAAACAAGAGAATCCAGATCGTACGCATTTGGAAGCGCAATACATTTGATTGCACATTTGTTTCAATATAGATTGTTCAATAAATTTTTAAAACTGCATGCAGTTGATATAAAAAAATTTTGACCACATGCGGTAATTCATTTTTAATGTAAACTATAAAATCTGCGCATTTGTTTAAATAATAACCATTAGATCCATCCATTTATCCTCAAATGCACCGTATACAAATTGACGACAAGAAACTCCTCGGGCAAAGTTGGTAGTCCCGTTGGAACTATGCTAGTAGTTGATTGGAATACTACATATCAAGCATGAGATGGATTTGCTGGACCATGTGTAGAGGTTGATCTCTTTCTGACACTAAGAGTAGCTTACTGTATTAAGGTAAAAAGATGAAAATTGAAAACGAGGTCTGAGTCCAATCTGGCTTTGAATAGGTTAAATATGGCCATATAGTAGAGAACTGTCCTTGATCAGTCAAGGAAGAAGCATGCTAAGGAGATAATTTGTGAGCCCTTTGAATAAGGGCCAAGAGACTATATTGAGGAATCAAATGGTAGAGACTAGTGAAAGACAGAAACTCATGACTATCATAAGCATTTCCAAATGAGTCAAGGAAGATAGTCATAGACTTCCCTGTCCTTTTATTTAACAGTTATTTTACTACGAAGATTATCTCATGAAATTGTAGAAGAGTTGCTGGCATTAAATTTGCTAGAGCTTGTAAAGAAGTTGTGTGAAACTCAAAAGTAGACATGCTAATCTTTATGAAGACAAGGGTGAATGGGGCAGGTGCTTTAAGATCCATTAAAAGACTAGGGTTCAAAATTCCTTAATATAAGAAGCTCATAGTTCTGTTGGAGGAATTTGGAAGCTATTGAATAACTCAAATCTAAATATCCAACTTCATTTAAAGACTATGGTAGGGAGGAGTGGCGGCTCACTAGGGTTTATAGTCCACGAGAATAAATTTGAACTAGACATTCATTAAGATTGCATTAGATTACCACAGAAAGGGTCTATTCCATATGAGTATGAAAGAATGGAGAAAAATATCATATTGGTTTCTCACTAATTTTATTTTTCAAAATAATCCTCCAGTTATTAAAAATTATCACCTTTAATCTCTAGCTAATTGGAAATTATTATTTTTGGTTTATCACTTTTGATATTGCTAATCTCTCAAGCTAAACTCTATTAATTCATGCAGAGGAACCAAAAGTAACAATTTCTATTTAGTAGAGGATTGAGAGACTAAAATGACAATCAATGATAAGTCAAAAATTAAAATGGCATGTGTTCTTCTCTTAAAGAATGTATAAGAAACTTAACAAAGTTTCGTATACTGCACCTTATAAACTATTTAATGAAGTAGTCGTTGCCAGAAGAGTATGGTTTCTTATCTTTTCAAAAACTCATAGGCATTCAGCATATTCCTCGCCAATTTGCGGGCTACAGACTCAATGTTATACTAGTTAAAGACATTAGCACCTGGGAATTCCATTTCAGGAGGATGTCTTCTTCTTTTGATAGTTATAACTATATCTGCACTTAATTTTCTGATTTGTTCCTTTATCCAAAAGAAAAAAAATGAAGTAGTTGTTAAATTCCTTCCGAGGATTGAATATGATTACCTCCCAATTTTAGTACAAACTAAGAGCATATGAATCAACAACATAATAGACCCTTCCGATTTGAGAGGGCATGGTTACTCCTTCACAATTTCAAAGACTTTCTAAAGAATATTTGGAACTCGCAGCAACTGATCCATAACTCTGAAGGATTTAACCCTGACCGACCAAAAATGGAATAGTAAGGTCATTGGTAATATGAACAAACGTAAGAATAAGGTTTTGTTCGAATTGGGTGGTATATAACGTGTTCTTTACATTCATAGATGGATTTAAAATTTAATTATATGGGATACTAAAGTTTTTAGATTAGATATTTGAATTAAAATAAACAAATTTTTATAATTCAATGGAATGAATTCTTATAAATTAATGAACCAAATCAAAAATATAAAATAAAATTACATATAAAAGTTAAAACTTTAAAAATTCAAGAGAGACATCTCCCTTAGATCCATCTGTATTTACATTAACACTATATTAAAAGGGTTGGAAATAAATTTAAAACAAGAGATAAGGGTGATTTGATTAGATGTGGCGATAGAAATACTTGTCACTATCATACCAAAACAATGATCAAGGAACAAAATCTTGGCAGATGGAAGGTGGACAGAGGGGCAAAATGAGATTACTGGGAAACTTGTGAATTTTAATAAGACCTTGATTAGAGCCAGAAATCACTAATATAGCCCTTTCATTATTCCAACTCTAAGGTGCATTAGATAGAATATCCATCATGTAAGAAATTTTTATAATTATGTTCTATGTAAGTTCTTGTAGAGCCCATGGTGAAGGTAGCTTCCCTGTTGTTTTCTATAATGCTAACTGGAAAATTGTTGACCAACATGTGATGGAATTTATTGCCTAAACTTAGTGTCATTTTCATGTTATTAGGGAGATTAATAGTTTCTTGTTAGTCGTGATCCCAAAAACTTGAATAGCCTTAGTTCGTGAAGTAATTTAGACCAGTCATACGATGTAATGTCTTTTATAAATGTATTTCCAAAATAGTTATTAATATAATAAAATTCATTCTACTAGATATGGTCTCTAGGTAAAAAAGGGGCCTTCATTTTCCTTCTGATGTTTACTGACAACCTTCTGATTTTAGTATTGAGTAGCAGAATATTATCATGACAAGCTTAAACTGTTCCAACTAAATCTTGGGCCAAAAAATTAGTAAAGAGAAAACTTCCTTTTATTTTTAAAAATTACACCAATCAAGACCTCAAGCTACGTATGATTGATCGAGGTCGTTTTTGTGGTTGTGGCTAGTTTAGGGCTGTATTGGAAGTGAAGTTGCAATATGGTAGAGCTACATCAGAGCAATATTTCCACATTTTGGATAAAATTACAAATATACTTAATGATTGAAAGATGCAATGTCTTTCTACAAAAATGACTCATTACTACACAGTGGGAATCCGTTGATTAAAAAAGTTTAACAAACAAATTTTTTTAAAAAAATTTTATATGAATTAAAAGTTGTATAATAAATTTACTGTATGACATCTAACCCATACTCGTTTTTTTATGATAGGTCATGTAAGGCGAAGTTAGTGATATCTTCACTTTTAATTTATAGTATGCCAAATGCAATAGTACCAAGAAATGTTAACTAGACAAAATCAAAAGAGGTTAACATATATATATATATATATATATATATTGACAAGAAGCTAAGTACATTTAATTTCTTAGAACATGATTTGTGAGCCAATAAATATAGGTGGGTTGGGTGTAAAACGACTAGCTTCTCTTAATGACGCTCTTCTTATCAAGTACTTTCGGAGACTTACTCATAACAATAATGAATTATGGGGCTCAAGTAGTAAATGGAAAATATTGGAGTGTAGATATAACCCAATAACGTACAGCTAAAGGGGTGACTTTGGCCTCTCTTGGATTTAGCCAAAGTTCATTGAAAGAATTTAATAAGCAGTACACAATGGTAAAAAGATAAAATGTTAGAAGGACATTTGGGTCTTGATGATGAACAGTGTTACTTGATATTTGACCCCTGCTAGGGGAAAAGGTTTGAATGAAATGACAACTAACTACATAGGTGATAATGGGTATTGGGAGTTGGAAGACTTCACTAATTTACTCCCAATTAATGAAATTGCTGAAATCATAGCAATGCATTCACCTATGAATGTTGATGGCCAAGACAAAATTTCATGGAACGGGAGAAGTTAGGCAACTTCACTATAGGTTGTGCGTAAAAAATCCTAGAAAAGCCCCTCGCCATTACTCTTGACCCTTTATGGAAAAATATTTAAGAATGGGGAGGACAATACTGTATGTGTATGTTTATTTGGATAGTAGCTCACGTAAGAATATTCACTAGAAGTGGAAACGGGATGATGGTTTCAAAGTAGCATGACATGTCTTGTTTTCAATACTGACGTTGAAACAATACTTTATCGCCTAAAGAATTGTTGAAAAGCTGTTGAAGTTTGGACGGAGCTCTTGGACCCCGCCAAGTATGTTGAGTTCTTTCACTCAACATTCAAGACTAGATCAAGGGCAATGTAAAAGAGAATATGGGTCATAATTTAGCTATTAATTGGAATGCAGTGATCATAGTGACGTGCTAGAACTTATGGCCATGGAGGAATAAGATTTTCAATGAAGAGAACCTTCATCTTCTACAGAATTCTATTAGAGTAATGATTGAATATGTTCAAGAATCAAGAGATATTTGTCGTTGTGGCAAATAATCATGATGGATAAAACTGTCAAGTTCATTGTTTATATAACATCAGATGAATTGCTCTGAGCATGTAATGGATTGAAATCAAGTTTGATGGATCAAGTAAAAGTAGAATTGAGCCCACAAGGTGTGGTGACATTTTCCGAGATTGCGAGGGAAGATGTATTATGATATATGCTTTAAATGTAGGAGCCAAAAATTATTTTGTTGCATAACTTTCAGATATCCTAAATTGGCCTTGAAATTGCTTGAAGAGATTTATATAAGAAGATCATTATTGAAATTGATTGTAAGTGAACATTTGATATCATTCACAGAAAAGATAGACCTAGTTGCCATTTCAACCACCTTCTCAAAAGAATAAAAAGCTTGGAATAGATACGAAATAGGAGATTAGCTTTACTAACGTGATAAGGAAAGCCAATTGGATTTGTCTCCCATAACTTGTCCCATTATCTAGGAGTCCATAAGTTTGATAGGTCTCCTCATAGTCTAAGTATATGTATTCCTGGTTATTTTAGGAAAGTCTCTATACCCTGTACCATAACTGTATAGTTTTTCTCTTGTAAGGTCTTCGGCCTCCATTGTCTTAGAAGAAATTTTGTAAATACAAGTTTACGTTTAAACTTGATGGTGAATTACATTCTAAATTTACATGAAAATTAAAGTATAACTTGATTCATAATCAACTCTAAAATTTAAATATAAAAATTGAAGTTAAAATGACACCCTACGAAGCCACGAATCTGTTGAACAATCTTCCTGCCTCCATGTCAGCCTCCTATATTGCCTCGGCCACTTCTTAAACGGAAGACATTATGAGAAAACCATTCCATGGTTCATGATGTTAACGAGGACCATTTGATTATTTGAATTGATATAACGAAAATAAAAATATAAATAAAAGTGTGAATGAAAATATTAAAATATTATTTGATTAAAAAAATAAAAATAGACATATTTCATTTTATTTTGTTGATTAATAAATTATATATAAAAATTAATTAAGTAATATGCATATTTTATCATATTATTTTTTATTATAAAACAAAAAAAAGATAGACATCTCTTCAAATTATTAATTAATAATATAATTATATATTAATATATTAATTTTAATTAATAATATAATAATATATATTTAATAAATTAATAATTATTATTAATAATAACAAAATAATAATAAATTAAATAAATTAATATAAATAATTTAATAATAAATTAGGGTTTTAATATATCTCAAGGGTATTTTTGTCTAAAAATTATTATAAGTGGAGAGACTTTTGTCAAACATATTTTTATTCTCAAAAAACTAATTTCATTCTCTAACTTTAATTAGAGAGAAAATTCTCTCTTATATAATAGAGAACAAACTCCCTAAGGAATGAAAATGAAAACTCAATCAATCAATCAAACATTACCTTGATTCTAACAACCAAACAGACCCTAAGATTTTCTTACTAGATTAAAACTCCACCCAAAACGAGGCTTCTTTACGAGTTTTCAACTTCTAAATGACTTCGCTTACTTTCAGTGACTTACTGCAGGAATGCCGTGGTGGATTGTATGTGGATTCACATTTAACAGGTCTCTCAAGTCGCAAGCCAGGAGTAAACCTGATTTTTCTCATAAATATTGGGTCAGAAAAACACAAGTGGGTACAACAATTTGTATGCTACCTCACCTAAAAGTATCAGATTATCTGAATCCAAAGTATACAGAGAAATGGAAAAAATATATATGCAATCATCTCTTGTACAAGTACAACACAGCCGTATATATAGGCGAAGAATCAATATACGAGCAAAATTTCGAGACCTCCTGTATATGCCCTGTGAACCCCAGTTAAGTGCAATCAATGGTGCAGCTGACCTGCCACATAAATAAGCCATCATCCTCTGTAAAACCAACACAAGTGAATTCTCCTCTCAATGGCAGTTCAGCAACTCCTTTTGGTTAATGACGGCCCAAGTGCACCATCAAATCAGTAAGTCAAAAATCAAGTAGTTATGCATATTTTGCTTTAACTAGATATCAGTAATCCTTTACCATCTGCAGTAACCAAATTGATTACAAAGACTAAAAATTGAGCACCACAAGGAGATGTAAAGCAGATTGAATTTCCAATCACCTTCCATTAGGTCTGAGATCAGCAATTCCGGCACAAAACAATTGAGTATCAACATCCAAGGCTTTTCATTATGTTGCTTAACTCATTTATAACAACTCCAGGATTAGCGTATGACCCATCAAGGTTGATGGCGTGATACTCCAGCCCTTTCCACTGTGAGATTAACGCAAAGTGTGGACGTCTGAATTGACTGCTGATAATCTCCAGAATCACAGTATTAGGCAACGCAGAAACTATGTGAGTAAGACCAGCACCATGAGCACCAACGATAACTGATGCATCTTGAATGGCTTGGACCTGCTCCTTCATAGGCATATGCGCAAACAATCCATTCACAAGGTTAATTTTGCACCCTTCATGATTAGATGCCCAGCTCTTCAAGGATTCAAAGACTTCAGGCTCATTACTAAGCCTTGATTCAACTTTACCACCATGACGGGGGTGAGCTAAATAATTTTCACGACGAACAAAAAGAACATTATGGCCTGAGAGTGGTTTCACAATAGCGTGTTTTCTTAAGGGTAGCCCGAAAGCTACTCTGATCATTTCTCCAAACTCTAATAGACGTGCAGTTTTGAGATTATCAGGGTTTTGCCATAGATCATGTGCAGATGCTCCCTTACAATTTATATCCTCAGTTAGACCTTTAAACATTGCAGTCTCATACCCCAAAGGCGACAGAATGGCATGGCGAAAACAAACAGGACCACTAAAGTTTTTAGCATATCTAAGGCTTGAGAACAATGCGTTCCATGTTTCCTCCAGGGGTGTCTGAAAATTTTCACCAGTGGTAGAAAAGTAGAAAGTTTACAAAGCATTGTGACATTCTCTGAAGTTTGCAACAAGTAAAAGAATTACATGTTTATTGACATATAAACTTAATTATATGGAAGAATAAAAGTTATATTTAAGCAATATGACTTCTGAAAGTTGCAACCTGAACTGAAAACAGTAATAAATAATGCAATATATATATATATATATATGATGGAACCCAGAAAACTGCAACTCCAAACTGATAGAAATTACAGCAATTCAACACAAAAGAAAATGCACAACTACACAAATCTACACTGACACAACAGAACTTCACTCAGAAATAAATACAACTATACAAGACTCTAGACAACACTGAACCACACAGACTTCCTAGCTTTCGAGAGGTTAGGTCTCTTCCAACAACTGTCCAGAATAATCTCCAATCCCCCCACACATCCACACTAACTCCCTCATAACTACACACCCCAATAACTGTCACTAACTCCTCATGTGAGAGAAAGTGCTGGCTGTCAATAACTGCCAAGCCTGTCAAGTTCCCTTTTCAGACCTTCCCCTCTTTATCCTGGAATAAGTGATTAAATGGGTCTGATTAGGCCCATCAACACCACCAGACTCATCAATATATATATATATATATATATATATGAATATTTCAAGCTGGATATGGATGGCAGCTATAGGTGAATTGCTCGCAAACGAGCAAATATGATTTCTGCAAGTTGCAACCTTAACAGAATTGGGAAAAGTACAATTACACCTTTCAATTTTAAGTCATTTGCAAACACCCCCTCAACTTTAAAATTGGGAAACTACCCCTCCTATACTTCCATCCAAGCCTTTTTATTTTTAAATATTTTAACCACACTCATACTCTTAAACCAATTAGGATGTCGCATAAAGATAACGGGATGAAGTGGCATTCTTATTAATGGTAAATGGACTGATGGCTTAAAATGTTGAAGGGTGAAAGTTCAAGAAGCTACTTTTAAGTTTTGAAATTGTGTGTTTGCATTTTCCCAACTGAAATGAATATCCTGAATTTTTATTGCAATCATAAACACAAACAAAGAAGAATATTTCAAGTTTCATAGGGATGGAAGCTACCAGCATATCAACATATCACTGGCAGACTAAAGGGTGAAAATTCAGAGTATGAATCAAGTAACATTAGGATCATCACAAAATGAATCCAGGAGATGGATTAAGAATTAATAGTTAATGGTTCTAATTTGCCCTGATTTTTTGCTTTTTTGACTGAAAGTAATGTTTGTTTTTAATACAAAAAACAGGGGAAGGGCCTCTTTTAAGAATGGGATTAAGGAAAACACAATTGAAGATACAAACAAACAAACAAAAGAAAGAACTTTAGAACCCCCCTTTGATTGTTTAGGGAGGAGGGTATTGTCATATATTGATTTTGTATCATTTCAGCATCATGGCCAAGTGGTGAGGCAGGAACTGCATGAAACACGAACAACCAATTGATTGAAAGGAAAAGTTGACATCCTGATATTATGAACTTAAATACTAAGGCTTGGCAATTTTAGGATGCTTTTCAGCATTGAAGATTGTCGCAGCCACGAGGTTGATAATGAATAAGTGCAACAGATCCTTATATGATAGTAGTTTGGCATATAGATACACATATGACTAACCTAATCACCTTTTATTTAGCAAAGAAAAAATGAGCCATATTAGTGGTCCCTTACAAAGAGTTCAAAAGGAATTTCTCACACAAAACCCCAATAAGCAATAGATAACAGTTACGCTCAAAATAAATTTTTAGCAATAAAATAATTTGATAATTATCTGAGATTAATGAATTTATCTACCTTAAACTTCACACAAGGACAAGGACAGATATATTTAAAGCAATTACAAGAGAAGTTAAAGACATTAGTGTGCAACAAAAAGACATAAGGTAATGTTGTGCACATACCGTGCTCAACCATATGAAAAATATGAAAAAAATATAGCAAGCAGACACAGCTCATATCAATCACAAAAACAAAATCCCTGTTCATTAGGTTCCAAAGACCAATATATTTTTCACCACTGACTGCAATTCCTACATCATGTGATGGTACTGTCATGGGACGTTTCAGACTTGAAAACAAATTAGAGGACAGAGAAGCTTAATAAAATCATTATTCTTCATGAGTACATACTAAGTTTCTGTTACCAATTACCATCCTAATATGTGAGAACACCAGGTTTTGTATTCCCCTCACAACAAGTTTTAAGATCTGTAGTTGTAATAATATATCGAGCACACATACACATAAAAGCTTTATCTTGATGTCCACTTATTGGCTCACTGGTACTCACCATTGCATTCTGTCAATTCAAAGCTTTTATGTAACTTGGCCTAAAAGTTGGAACCAAATAAATAAGGCCATAAATAAAACTCCTAGCAGTTCCAAAAGATAGATATTTAAAATTGGAATGTTTAACTGTTAAAAGACTTCTTGAAAACTCAATATATCCAATAAAAGAGTTATCATATGTTATTCTTATAGTGATTATTTATATTTTATCACAATTTTGCAGTTACCCTTTGCAAGTCATGCATCACAAGTTTTCTTTCTCCAAGCTGGACATTAAGATCTATTGGAATAAAGAAACCAAAGCTTGGTCCAACCGTAGACTTGCATGGAAGGGTGAGAGCAGAAACAAAGCGCATTTGAGCATACCAATCTATACAGTTTATTGTTACTTTAGTAATGAGGTTGACCCAGGTTTCAAGGGAGAAAAAATACAATTATCTCACATAGTTGACAAATTCTGTTTCAATCCCCAACTCCCAATAGCTTTTGCAGGTTCTATACCTTAAAGTTTTAATTTCCAGCCCTATTATTTTGGTCTCTTACTCGACACACATCTAATGATTAAGTAACAAAAGCTGCCGATGCAATTTGCAGATTTACTTGTTTTTTAGTTCTGGCAAAACTACTCAAAATTAACAGCATAAGAGACATGGAATAAATAATAACAAACAAAACTGATCATGCATACCATACAGTGGCCATCTACAAACACCAAATGAGGTCGATTAGGCAGGCTGGTGACTCTTGAAGAAACATAAGCACTGTACCAGTCCGTTACAGTGTGAAAAAGATTGGCATACTCAAAACGTGTCACCAAAAGTGTTGGCTCTTCAATCCACTGCATGTCAAGACCCTCGTGTCAGATTAGAAGCATACAAGCAGAGGTAGGAGAACCCCAAAAGATAATGGGACTAGACTTAAGCGTATCAAAATGAAAGGACCAAGAGATGGTAAATTTCAAACTAAGAAAATAAACCACAAAGCCCAAATTCAAACGGTGCGGAAATTAAAATAAATAGTACCATCTCTTAATTCTTAAATGCAATTGCATTATAAAAGGAAAGTAATTAACTAATTTGGACTCATCATCATCACATTATATACCCCTATGGCTCAGGACTCACCGAAGTAATTTTTCCCTTTCGTTCAACACTTCAATAGGCTCGTAATTAACTAAATTAAGACTCGGATAACATAATAATGATTCAATATATTCATAATGAATCTGAATCTGAATCATCAAGCGAACATCAATTTCGGGAAAACTAGAAATTAGAACGGTTTAGAGCTAGCATTACCCAAAACACCAAGATTATCAAAGTTGAGGAATCCGAACACAGAAATTAAAAAAGACTACAGAACTTGTAATATTTCCTAGAAACCTCATTACCTCATTGCAAGCAAAGTCCTTCTCTCCAACAACCCGAATCGAACCAATCAACTCACGCATTGTATGCCTCGAAATCTCGCCTTCAGGCACATACCGATCCAAGAAGTCTCGGCTCACGAGCTCTTTCTCTCCTTTGATAAACCCTTCTCCTCCTCCTACAATCTCAAAAGCACCGTTTCGAAACACAGGGAGCTCATCCTCCTCCGTCCTCCCTATGACCTCCTGCAACATCTCACCTCCTCTGGCCATAATTATTCTTTCCGGCACCATCCGAAGCATTCCTCCCTCGCATATCGAGCTCCGTAAAGTCTCGCTGTACCAGCACCGGAACCACCCGCCGCCGCCGCCACCAGAGCTGGAGACGGTGGAATTGGAGGCGGGAACATTAGGGGAAAGGAGATCAAGGCGGTGCGTGAAGCCATTACCGAAATAGGCTTCGCAAGAGCGGAAGGGAACAGTACTGGTGGGTTGGGACCAAGGGAGGTAAGACGGGAGAATAGGCCAAGGTTTTAGGAAGTGGGTATGGGTATGCTTGGTTTGATGGGTATCTAATAACAAGGGACGGCGAAGTGGCGTACGAGAGTGGGCATGGAGGTCAAAGGGTTTGGAAGAGTGGGAGGTGAAGTAGAGGAAGAGAGAGATGGAATTGAGGGCGAAGAGGAAGATGAGGATCTTCAGAAGCAGAGCGTTTCTTCTGTTCATGGCTTATCTCTCTGAACAGAATTTGCGATGAAGGCGGAGTTGGGTGATACAGTGAGTCCGGTACAGCGATCAGAGTCGTTGCAGGGCAAGAAGGAACCGGTAAGAGAGAGAAAGTCCAACCACCGGAGAAGCAAGGAGGACAAGCTAATAAGGTACAGCCATGTGTGGTGGTGGCACGTGACTTTATTCTCCGTTGTCTTCAATCTTTCTCCTTAGGTCGCGATTACGCTCAGACTGCAACTGCATTCGCATTCACCTAACGCAAAATTTTGGAGTGACTTGTTTCGGTTATTATAATTTTATTTAATTTTTATGATTAAAAATTTGTATTTAAATTTTTATAATTTACAATTATTTTAATTTAACTCTTCTTTTTAAAATTTTGTTAATATTATGTTAAATTTTGTTCATATACCTAATTATATATTATCTTATCTATGATTTATATTAAGAAAAAATAATAAAATAAAATTAATACTCTAAATATGTATAATTTACCTTCTCCAAAACTATGACACTAACTATATTTACACTTACCTTATGGAAAATTTTGGAGTAATTTTTTGCTGGCCAAGTTTGTGTAAATTTTTTGTAAAACAATTTACAATAAGTAATTTTTAATATTAAAAGTTGAATATTAAATTTTTAATAAAAATATTTTTAAAAAAATATTATCTAATATCAAAATTATAAATGCTAAGTTGCCAGTATCAAAGAATGGATCTTATTTTCTGTGCTTCTCACACTCTTTTGAGTCCCATCAGATAATATTAAACCTTGGTTACCAATGTCACGAACCAGGAACGAAGAGTTTTGAGTAGCAAGGGCGCTTTAGAGTGTTCTCCACACTTACTTAAAGTTTTATCAAATGCAGCCAATTTTTAAATTTTATAAATATTAAGTTTTAAAAAATATAATATATAACAAAAAATATAATATTAATATTTCAATATTAACACCCTATTTCTTAAACTCATATATCTCTATTATATTAATATATAGAGGCGTGAAGTCTAATATTTTTTTTAATAATAACATCTTGAATTATTAAGTACATAATAATAATAATAATATTATTATATAATTTGATATAGTCTATTTAATTATTTTTCATGTCAAAATTTTATTAATTTTTTTTTCTGACTAAATGATATTTTGCAAAAGAAGAGAACTAAAATGTTTATATTGCTTTTGTGTATTACAATAATTTTTTAAATTTTAATATTTATTAAAATTAAAAATTAAAAAATAATAATAAAATTTAAATTAGAAGAAAAAAGAAAATAAAATAAAAGAATCATGACCATCCCTAATTTTTCTATGGATCTATTTATAAACATATTTTTAAACTAATATTTATAGACATTAATAAAGAAATTAGCTATGTAACAAGAAAAAAAGTTATCCCAGGTAAAGTTGGAGACATATCACACTCTTCATCTATTTCTCCCTTATTTTATCAAGTAAAATAGTTTAGGAGAACATAATCCATAGATCCTCTATTATTAAAAACTTCTTATTTATAGATACTTATTTTTCGTGTATATTATGATCTGGTTTCCACTTAGTCTAATCTTCTATTATTCTATAAAAGAACTATTCTAATTATTCGATTTGGCATTTATATCAGACAATTAATTATCATTTTGGATATATAACCTCATGTTATTATCAATTTCAAGAATACTGTTGGATGAAGGAAACCAAAATTAAAAAGGTTAAGGATAATAGCTCATAAGTGAAGAATTCTCTCCATTTGTCCATGTTTATAAATTTAAATCGTTAGATTTTTATCTAACAATTTAAATTTTTAAAATAGAACATAATTGAAAATTAAAAAGTTACCTTCATATTTGAGTAAAATAAATGAGATTCAATTATATATATATATATATCTAATTTGTTTCCATTATTTATTTTAAATTTATTCTTAAAATAATAATTAAATATATTATAATTCTCTTTGGTTTCGTTACCTTAAGAAATAATAGGTTGATTATATCTTTTTCAATCTCATTCCAGGAACGTAATTATTGATTAATGTTTAACATTTTTTACTATATAAGTAATTATTTATATGAATGTTCATAAATCCCCCAAAAAAATGGCTTTCTAAAATCTCATCATTAAAGTTACACACTTATAACTCCTAAATGATTTCATATTGTATTAATATGTAGATTAATTTTTATTTAAATCATTGTAACATATAAGTATATTTTTATAGATTGAAAACCAATGGATAGAGCTATGCACTAAGAAAGAAGAATTCATTTAACCGAGAATTATCCTCTTTTTTATCATTGCATTTCCTCTGTTGCTTTTGTTATAAAGTTTTACAACACCTTATCAATATGATTTTTCTCTAAACTTTTTAGTTCAAATTAAGTTTGTTTCTTTCTCATTTGATCCATGGATAGCATTAATTATATAGTGTGTTAAACTTGTATAATTAGAGCCAATTCTGCAAATATACATATCATATTGTAATAAAAGTATTTAAAAATTTAATTTTGTTCCCATGATATTAAGGGATTATTTTAATTGTTCTAGGATTATTTTTGTTATAATTCAAAAATAAGAATGCTAATGAGATAGAGGTTAAGGGTTCATGTGCTAATGTGTTATATAGAAGTGAATTATAGTTAGTATTTAAAAGTAAGTGTGATAAATTATATACAAACACTACCAGAAAAAAAAAAAAAAAAAAAAACAGGTCATTTGCCGCAGTTTAAATCTCAACTAAAGGATTATCTGTGGTTGGACCAACCGTGAATAAAACATGCATGACTAAATAATTACCTGCATTTGGTTAGGTAATTCACATTTTAGCTACAATTAGTTGCGATTGATAAAAACTACGACTAACATTATTACTTTTTAGTGACAGTTGACTAGAAATTGCGGCTAAAATTCAACTTTTCAATTTTATTTAGCAACAATTTCAACTGCTACTAATGATTGCATATTTTGTTTAAAATAAATTCTTTTTAGTTATAGATTTCTTTTTTATATACATGCATTCAATGCAGTTTCACAAACTAGAATCAATACAAAATAACATTGGCACCAACTATCAACATTGTCATTAAGGATAGGAATTTATCATATTCCTAGTGTATGCTTACTTTACCCATGTTTCAAGAACAATTTAACATAACTAAGTTATAGTAAGTTCAACAATCATAATAACATTTTTAACATGGTCCTGAATATATTTTAACATATTAAAACTATTGTTGTTCATGATCAAAATGATTTGGAGAATGATGTGTTACACTCAATTGATGTATATTTACTCAATTAGGTACCTAAATTATAATATAAAACTTAGTAGGAAAATATTGAGAATACATTACTAGACATTGATGTAATATATAGAAAGTAACAATAATGCAAAGATTAAGAACATTACTTGTAATGTTTATAGTGCGATAATATCATGAGGCAATTGGCCTTGAAAGTTCTATTTAAAAATGTTCATCATTGTCTCAAATTTTTTATTTTGTTCTTTAAATCATTTTTTTTTTTTAATGTTGGTCTTCTAATTTGGTATTCTAATGTTCTATAAACATCTTATTCCGATTACTTGATTTTGCCACTCAATATTAGAAGAACCAGATGAGCTCACTCCACTATAAGAATGGGAAGGATGCCCAAACACTTGGGATGGCAACCTAAAATCAACCAACCCTCATGCTCTTGTCTTCCTAGTGCAAAGGTTAAGGAATCTTCCATTGATATTTCTTGGGATATAGACATTAAATTAGATTCATGTGTAACAATCTCTTCCAGCATTAACCAAATCAACTTACACTTACATAAACAAAAATTAGCTAGAATAGTTCTTGTAAACAAGAATTTCCTTTCACTTACACTTACATAACCAAAGCACATCTCAATGATTTGCACTTTCAAAACCAATTAGAGAATACTTACACTAATTGTTCTAGCCTTATCACTTATAAACGGCCAATTAGCATGCTAATGTGTGATTGTCCACATTTCTTCCCTACTGACTAGACGACAGAACTCTAACTCCTACAATTAACAAAAGAATAATGACACATATACATATTACAAAGAAAATAACAATATAATAATACTATGAATTGGGATTACCATCTTTGCCCTCTTGTGTATAATACTATTTGTTCCATCAGTGTGGTGGATGGTCTACTTCTTTTTATATTTTTCTATTTTTCTAGGCATTTTGTTATTCATGAACAAAAATATAATCATAAATTAGTTTCATAATAACTATTTAGAAAATTCATATTATTACCTTTGTTTATAAGTTAGGATAATAATTAACCAATAATGTCCAATTATCTTTATCAATATCATTAAAACAACTTTAACAATCAATTGCTATTAGGCACAAGAATCGTCATCCCTACTTGGCTATAATTCCAGTCTTCTTTCTTTCCACTTCATTCCAATATATTTTAAAATATAACTGCTGTGCATATTAGTTTTAACTACAAATTTAGCCTTCAAAGTTCAAAACTACAATTAGTAGTGATGCATCTAGGAAGCATAGACAAATTAAAAAATTGATAAATATTACTTAAATAGTATTCTTCTAGGCATGATCTTTTTTAATCAAGTAGAACTCTTTTCCAATTAGAATAACTAAGAGAAAGTAATTCAAACTCTCTCGCCCGGTTGACTAGTAGATCAATTAATCAAGAGGCTAGATCAACATATCCGAAAGATATGTTTTTTACCTTTAGACAAAAATATTTTAACAATATTGTACACAAATAATACAACATACATAGCTTAGCTAAAAAAATAGTACATTAAAGAAGACAGAACGTAACATATTTTACCAAAATTCATTTTACGTTATCTTTAGAAGAATAATAATATAAATGTGCAACAAATTGTTTCATGTAATATTTAAGTAGATTTTTTTTTTCTTTGGCATTACTAACAATCACATTTGAAAAGTTGGTGAATGATATTAGGATGCACTGATTAACCAACATTGAGTGATGTTATCATCAAATGGAGTAAAAAACATAATATACTCTTAATTCTTTAACTAAGGTTTTGTACTACTAAGTTTTTCTAGGAAAGTTTTCCAGTTAGCTTACTGTTTGCATTATAAATATTGCATATTCTTTTTTTTTTACCAATATTTTATTTTATTAGGTTTTCCTTAATAAGATATTAATGAGACATATTATTTGTTAATAACATTCAAGAACGAGCATTTTAAATAATGTAATTATTTAGATATATGTAACCTCCTAAAAAAAAACTTTCTATGATCCCTTCTTATATTTAATTGCATATATATATATATATATATATATAACTCTCAAATATTTAATATCGTAGAATTATGTAAATTAATTTTTATTTATATTATTATAACATAAATTGAAGGTTTATAAATAAAGATATATACTAAGAAAGAAGAATCTATATGAAGCCAAGTTTCTCACTTAGTCCTTTTTTTTTAATTGATTTTATAACATTTTTTTTAATTGTCTGTTTATTTATCTTTTGTTTTTACTTTTTCATTCTCCGTCGATATATCTTTCATCATTGAATTATAATCTCCAGACGTGTCTCTTTTTCCTCTAAGCCGATTCCTTATACGGGTGTGCGTAGAACTTTCTTACTAAATTTAAAATTTTGTTAAATAAGGAAGCCTATAAATTTATCCAAGAAATGTCGTCAGAAAAATAGTATAAACATATTTGGTTAGCCTTAAGTTCTCATGGCATGGAAACTGTGTACACGGTGCTAAATTCCTCTTTTGTTGCATATTACTTGGCATCAGTCATGATCTTCTTTTAAATAAAAATCTTTAATAATTTACTTTAAAAATTTATAATCAAATCTTCATATTTTAAATGATTTATAATCAAATCACTATATTTTTGTCAATATTGCCATATGGGTGAGTTCATTTTATTTCATTAACTACTTTTATTTTTGTTGTTATTATAAATGATACATATTTAAAGTATTAGGATATTATATAATTAGTTACATTAACAAAATTTAATAAAAACTAACAAAATTTCATCCGTAAGGACTACTTTAAAGATGGAGTAAAACTATGGGGAACAAAAGCATAATTTTCCCTAATCAAAACAATGACAAATTTTCATCTAATTCATAAACATTCAATTTACATGAAGAAGGAGCTAGCCACTGCACCATTTATTTTTCCCACTTTCCTTTCCAAATCAATGAATTCCAAGATCAAAAATCAAGACTAATCGCAGCTTCAGACTTCCAATGTCTGGCTTTCTCAAACCCATTGACACAGTTCTCAAAATCATCAATGGTCTGGTCAATCTCTTCCTGAGTGTTCATCACAAAGGGTCCAAACTGAACCAGAGGCTCACCCAATGGCTGGCCTCCTACTAGTATAAACCTAAGAACCTTAGAGGATCTGTTCCATACCTCTAAGCCATCTCCAGGACCAAGAAGCAGGATATGGTGGGAAGAAGATGGCTGGGATTTGAGGCTGCCAAACACACCCTCTCCTTCCAACACATAGGCAAAAGCATTCCATGACTGTGGTATAGGTTGCTGCAAGTGAGATCCTGGCTTGAGAGAGAAGTCCAAGTACATGGTTGGGGTTCTTGTGTAGATTGGAGACTTCGTTCCTAAAGCTTCTCCTGCTATGACCCTCACATTTATGCCATCTTCCACTGCTTCTGCTATGTCCTTGCTCAACATTTCTTGATACCTTGGCTCAATCCTGAAATGCCAGTATTTATAGGAACTGATTAAACCAATGCTAGCTTACTAACTTATACAATTTGAGAAATTTTTTAGTACCAGTTTGGAGTAAAAGGAAAGGTTAATTGTTGTGCATGTCCTGGAGTATAACAAAAAATTCTAAGAGAGGAGTTTTTTATGTAGATCCCATTTAATCCACCCTTGACATATCTATAGTTCTATTCACAACTTATTTAAGTTATTTGTAGTTGATATATTTAAAAAAATTTTTGGGGACTATGCTAGGAAAAAATAAATTTCCTTGTAGGTTGAATCATTTTGATTATTGTCTTTTTGAGAAAAATATCACTTTGATCTTTGAGTTATTATTTAATTGTCATGTTAATCCCTCGTTAATTTTGTTTCTCAATATAGTCACTTACTGGTTAAAAGTTACCACTTCTAGTCTTTTCATATAACTAATGGTCTTATCTCGAGTGACGGATAAAACAATTATATCAAAAATAACAATTTTCAATTAGTATAAACTATTTTTATAAAATAAAATAAATAAGAGACTAAAATAATAATTTAATAATAAGTCACGAATAAAAATATTTTTTTCTCTAAATTTTTACATTTATCTAAACTCTAAAATATGTTATTTGATTTGTCAAACGGAAGGCCAAAATAAATTTCAATAATGAAAAATCTTAATTCCTAAGATATCAAGCTTTTTATGACAACCTTTATTTATTTATTTTCCTTAGTTAAAAAGCTATCACAAATTTTGAAACCAGCGAAGGCAACACGTTGATATTATTGAAGTTTGCATCATCATCATGGAATATGGGCGAGAGGCTCATATTGTTTGTGCTTTGCTGCCCAATTAGACCGTTATGCACACTCACTGACAGTGCCCCTTTAATAGCACGTCTAGTAAATGGTCCATCATGGACTATCATGACATAAAGTCATATGAGAAAGTGAGCATGCCATACATATATTTATATATATATATATATACATATATGTGTGTATATATATATACACATACATATATATATATATATATGGAGTAGAATATATTTTTTTAAAAAAATTTTATTTTGGTTTCTTGTTTATGGTAATATTTTAAATATTTTTTATTTGTTGAAAGATGTTATATTTAGTTTTTTACTTTAAAAAAAATATTAGATTTAGTCTAATTAATAAAACCCTAAACCAAAATATGATAGATTAAATTTATTATTTTTATAAAAAATGAAAGACTAAATGTGATTTTTTTCTAATGACTAATGAACTATTTTAAGTATTATAAGTAAAAAATCAAAACAATAATTTTATCATAAGTAAAGAATTAAAGAGGTAGTTATATATATATAGTGAGAAAGAGAGAAATATTATTTTTGTACCAACTTATCATTGAATTATCAATTTTGGTCACTCTACGTGAGTTAATGGAACTTAGTTAGAAGGACATAATTATTTAAAAAGTAAGGACCAAAAATTACAAATTATATCAAGTGAAAAGCTATTTTAAAATATAAAATAAATGATAGACTAAAATAATAATTCAATCATAAGTCGAAAATAAAAATAATATATGTCTATATAATGAATTTTCAAATAGAATTCATATTTTTTTTAATTAAACAAAAGAAGAGTTCCTTTTTGTCTCATTGATGGCCTACATCATCCAAATGATCTAGCAAAATAATTAGTGGAGATCTTCCGTGGTGCAAAATATATTTCATGTAATGGGGCCAAGCTAATGTTATGACCTGTGATTGACTAACCACCAAAAAGGACATCCTAAACATTATAAATTGGGTTCTCAGATTTTATATACAAATTTTACAAAAAGCTAGCCTTAGTGCTTAACCAAAAAAAAAAAAAAAATTGAAGACTCAATCAAAGATCTAGACACTCTTGATCATAATATTAAAGAATAATAAATAAATTAATAAAGTCAACTATAAATAAATAGGTATACACGACAGCAACAAACTTTAATTAAAAGTGTAGTTAACATATTATTATAATTCTTTTATTTGAAACTAGAAGAGAGAGACAAGAGAAAAATGTTATTTTGATGTTTTATTTTTTACTTCAAATTAATTTAATTATTTAAAAATAGAAAAATTAAAATAGTCCTTCAAAAATAAAAATTGAAGTAATTTAATCCCTCTAGAGTTCAGTATAGTTTGTGAAGGTTCATTGTTATTTTTTTGAGGATATTTTTTATTTTTAAAGAACTAAACCCATATTAAAATCAAAATTGGAGGACCAAAATTAAATATTTTTCAAATGAGATCTTTGAAACTAGAAGAGAGCGAGAGAGAGAGTGAGTGAGTGAAATTAATTGACACTCACATTTTATCTTTGGAAGCAAGATTGATCCAAAGCTGGAGACCCTTTTGGGTTCCTTGAGCTGCAGGCATTTCAGAGTGAACTATCCCTCTCCCTGCGGTCATCCACTGCAGGTCACCCGCTTCAATTGTTCCTTTGTGCCCTTCAAAATCCTCATGCCTCACTGCTCCCTGATCACACAAACAATTCCAACCCCATCACACATACGCATATAACACAATTCACAAATTGCAAGTAGGCATCCTGAAAAAAACTAGACCTCAACATCTGGGACCATTAAACACTGATCTCAATCTTAAAGACCATTACTCCAGTGGATATGTAAGATATTCTAATAGGGGATTCTCTCAATTTCCTCTAAGTGATTTTTTTTTATAATTTTAAAATAATAAACATAGAATAAGTGGGTTCACAACTTAAACTTAAGCATTCCAATTAACATTCATTTTATGTCTATTTCTAAAATAAAATATAAATAGTTTAACTCATGCGTATCAAGCTATGTATTGTCACCAATCATTTTTTATTTCGTTGAATTATGCTTCAATAACAGGAAAGCCATGAAGTCCTATTAGCAGAGCACGAATGTACTTATTGCTCTAAACAAGTCTGCACGTGACACACCAAAAACATTACGTATCTGCCTTTTAAGGTGAAGTTATGGTAGTAGCACTAATGAAATATGCCAGATTGGTAAAATTTTGAGGAAATTGTCTCCGCTTTTATTATTTTCTTGCAATTAACCTTAAGGAGAATTGCAACAGAAGTATGAAAAGAATTCATAAATGGGTTCGCATATGAAATTGAAAGAAAGCGTGTGAGCTGTTTGACCGTTGAGAAACTTATTAGGGAAGAGAGAGTGTATGAAAATGGGATGAAATAGTCAAATTTCTCTACCTGCAACATGTATGTGACCGTCTCAAACCCTGTTTAGAGAAAACATGGCAAGGAAGCAACGTGGAGTCAGATTCTCAATTGGATCATATTTCGTTGAAGAACAAACGAAGATGACACAGAAAGAGCCAAATTGCAAACCTCTGTGCGGATGATCAGGGAAGCCAGCAGGAGCAGAAACTGCAGAATCCAAAATCTCACAATCTCAGAAAACAATATAATCTCCCTAAGACATAACTACAAACAGATTGCCTTCTCTTTTTCTCTCAAGAAAACAGAGTAAAATTCTGAGTATCGCACCTGAGAATTCGTCCAACACAAGGAAAGGATCAAAGTACTTTAGCTCAAACCTGAAGAAACCCAGACAGACAAACAACCCATCAATCCATAAAGCTCAAATTCCTCAATTCTCAATCACTTCCAATGCAAGAAAATGAAAGAAAGAAAAAAAAAAAGTTGCCATTCTCTGTTTTTACCGTCCAATGCTTCTTCTAACAACAGCGCCAACACCTTCACGCTGAGGCCTGGCCAAGAATTTCCTCGCCACAGGACGAGGCTCCTTCAATGAACTGCAAATTTCTCTCTGGGGCATTATGTATAGCGGGTTCAACACTTCAAAATTCAAATCAAACAAAAAATAAAAGAGTAAAAACTGTGAGAATAAACACAGTGAAACTTGAACGTATATATAGGGATCGAAGATGGGGATGAGAGAGAGAAATTCAAAGACTTTCGCTTTTAGAAGGTCCAAACGAAGGAGTTGGCGGCCAAATAAGACCACATGGGACGGATGAGCGAGAGCTTGCTTGTGCTTGAGGGATTTGTTTATTTGCTCTCGTTTCCGCGAGCGTCAGCATGACGTATGGATGATGTTCGGTAATGGCAATTGCAATCTGGACCGTTATGTGATTTCCACGTGTCAAGCTGTTGTTAGAGGTTTCGTTTCTTTTTTGGGGGGGGGGGGGCCGGGGGGAAAGAAAAGATCTACGATCCTAGGTGGACTTGTGGCTGTGCATGATTAAGTATGGCCCATCCTGGCCCACATATGATTGAGAGACCACAAATGTTTTTATATTCGGGGCCACAAATGTTATGAGGAAAAATATTATTTTGATTTCAGATTTATTAAAATTATTATTATTTTAATTTTTTACTCATTTTATTTTATAAAGTACTCTTTAATTAATTGAAAATTGTCATATTGTAATCCCTTTACATAAGGTTACCGGATTTATCTAAGTAAATTATATATGGTGATAATTTTAAAAGTGGAGATTAAGAGTAACAATAAGGATCATTTTAGATAATAAAATAGATAGAAAATTCAAAATAATAATTTGATAATAAGTTGACAAAAATAGTATTTTTTTAATATTAAAATTATAGGACGACCAATATGATCATAGGATGGCAGCATGATGTATCATGTCTTCAATCTTTTGTACTTTCGGAGAGTTATTTATGGACTGATTGATGATAATTCCTTTCATTCATACTGACGTAGATTGGACCGAAATAAATATATTACATTTACATATTTATTTTATTTTATTACAGTCTTTATATTTTTATATTCAAATATTTGAATATTTCTTTTAACTAATAGTTTTGTTCAGTGATTAATATTTTTAAAAAATACGTCATAGCACTTTGATGTTAGTTAAATAATTTTTTAATGAATTAAAAATCTTTCATATATGATCAGTTAAATTGAATTTTTATTTATTCTCAAGCACGCATTTAATGGTTTTCACTCCAATTTCTTTAATAATAATAATAATAATAATAATAATAAGTATTTATAAAAATTTTTAAGATTGGTTGCCATGAAAGTTTGAAATTTTATTTTATATGTAAAATTGGTTAAATTAAGTTTTTCAAGAATTGAGAAAATAAAAAAAATTAAGAAATTTCAAATCATGGATTGATCCATGACATCATGTCCACGTGTCAATATAGTGTTAGTAATCAACCACCTGCTTTTAATCTTCAATTAACGTTTTATTGATGTCTTGTTTTATCTTATCTTTTCTGCGATAACAAATTACGTTGACTTTTCATTTTCTTAAATTTATCATAATATACAATTGAAGATACAAATTTTAAATAAAATATCTTTTTTATTCTAGTCATTTTGATTTTTCACTTGCTATATAGTCTTTAATTTTTTTAAAAAAAATAAATTTAATCATTTTATTCAAATTTAAAATTAAAAATTTTAAAAATAATAAAGGATTAAAAATTTTAATAATAATTTTTTAATAAATAAGAGATCATAAAGGATTAAAAAAATAATTTTAAAAAAAATTCTGTTATTGTAATTATCCTTCTAATCTCAGATGAAACCTGAGTGACATATTTCACCATCAACACATCACGCAAGAAGAATCTGGAATCTTCAAAAGAGAAAAAAAAAAAAAAAGCAAATAGAGGTCGTAAGAATGACATAACAATGACGAATTTTGAAGGTCGCTTCAATTCAATCCAAATGCTGAGAAAATCCCCAAGGAGTTTCAATGATGCTTCCAAGCTCCAATCCAACTAATCAAGTAATAAGGACTACGACGAGTGAGAAAAGAATATGGCAAAAGACGTTTTTTTTTTCTTTTTAATTCAAGCATTATTAAGTGGTCTCCAGTCCTGAGCGTGTTTCTTCCATGACGACGATCCAAACACGGTCTAATCCCCGGCGGCACGCAATTGTACATGCTTGGCTTACTTTTGTTTAGTCCAATTCTCTGTGTCACTAAACGTTTCAAATTCAATCACTCGTAATTTTAGACGTGTTAATACATTTAATTATAATAATATTATTTATAATTGCATCCCTATGTTATAATTAAATATAAATATACTAATAAATTTAAAATTATGAATACATCGAAAATTTTACTTTTATTTTTTTATCAGTATTGATTTAGTGAATTTGTAATGTTACAATAATTTTTTAAAGATTTTTGAAGTTATTAAAAAAGAATTATTTTAGTCTCATATTTTTTTATATTAGTATTAATTTAATCTTTTACAAATTTATAATGTCAAAATAATTTTTAAAATCTTGATGTCACTCTAATAAATCCACCAGGGTTGACATTGTATAAATAAGAGACTATTCTATTATACTAATTTCAATTTTCTAAGATACAATTTTAATACTGTAAATTTATAAAGAATCAAATTGACGCTCATGCAAAAAATGAATAATCAAAATAATTGTTCTTATGAATCACTAGAACAAAATAGTCTACAATATGCAAATAAGAACTTGTTTTAATAATTTTAAAATTTCTTAATGAAAAATTACATTGATATTAATATATTACAATATTAAAATAATTCTTTTCTCTCATATTTTCCAGGATATTTTCCAGGAGTCAAGCTAGTTGGAGGCTACGTTCCCACTATATTACGAGGATTTCGCATGTCACCGTATATATCCATTCACAATATTAAAAGTTGTGATTTTAACCACGATAATATTTTAAAGGCTAAGTTATATTATTATAGTTTTATTTAATATTAACTTAATTATTACAATTTTAAATTTGTAATTAATTTTTATAATTTAAAATATTTAAAGTTAATTTTTATGTTAAACTTCTTTTAGTTTGTTTTTAAATTTTAGCAGTGCACCATAATTTTGTTATGATAACATTTTAAATATGTATAACTTTTACAAATTTATCCAAGTCACTGATATATGTGGAATGTGATATCGCACATGTGAATAATTTTAATCCATCCTCTACTTTTATTTTTTTAAATAAAAATTATGCATATTTATAGCATCAAAATAGTACGTAGTTGGCTAGATATAAAAATTTAAGGGTAACAACAATTAAATTAATTTTTCTTTTAAACTATGGACTCAATATTACAAACTTTATATTATAGAGACTATAGGCAAAATATATATATATATATATATATATATATATATATATATTAAACCATAGAAACAAAATGAGTATTATGACCTAATTTGAATGAATATTTGGGAATATTATATATTTAATTATGGTGTAATAATCAATAAATATTATTAAATATAAAATCGTACCTTTATTTTATTAAATTTAATATTATAATTATATATACTTACTAATTATATAAACATGAAATTGATCCTATTAAGAAATATGAATTAGTAAATAAATTAATATTTTAATTAATTAAACATGAAATGTGTAATAAAATCTTGTTCCATATATAGTGATTATTGTATCATAACTATACTACATGGTATCTTAAGATTTATAATTTCATTACTCAGTTAATAAATTTAAGAATGTAATTCAGTGAAAATATAGTCTGCTTCACAGTCTATTGAAAAATTTATGGCAACATACGATATATACACAACAGTTAATCTATATCCTTGTTGTAACATTAATACTATAGTCATCTAACGGTATATGTTTATATTAAATCAACAATATCATTTAACAATTTATACTTAGAGTTTAAGAATTAAAATTAGTAATTTTTTAAAATTTTATTTAACAACTATAAATATTTTAAACACTTGATTCAACGGTCATAAATAATTTAAAAGACTATAACAATGGATGCATTTTAAATACAAAAGACAATGCTAAAATGTATTATTATTTTATTTAATTGACCTTGACTAGCAAATGAAAATAATTAAATTCATTTGATTTTTTTTTTTAATGAGAATTAAAATATTGAATTGAGTAAAAACATTTAATACAACACTGTTATCCCAGATTTTATAACTGTTAATGTGATAATTGATAGAAAACTTAACTAACTTATAAGTCTCAAAGTTTAAAGTTATATTCTACTTATCCACTCTACATTAAGACTTTATCCAAAAATAAAAAGCTGTCTATATTTTTGATAGTAAAAACAAGAACTTGTAAATCAATTTTAATAGCTCCCAGATATTAGAGTTTAAATGATATTTATTCTAACACATACCTAAAGCAATAACCTTGCTTATATGAAAAAACTAAACACTCTCATAATAGCCTAGAATAGCTTGAATGAGCTCGTTATTGTTGTCTTTGCACACAAAGTTAAACCTCAATCTCCTATTATTCTTAAAAATAACTTCATTTATCATGAACGTTCAACTTTCATTATGATGGTAAGCCATTGTATCCACCTTGACTATAATTTATTAGATGTTGGTTCCTCACTTCTAACATTGATACCAATTAATTAAGAAAATTCTTATTTTTGCGAAAATGGCTAAATGGACTGTTTTCTTATTTCTGGCATTCCATATATCTTGAGTGTAGAAAAATGATCTGTTGACTTGCCAGAATCAACAGTTGACAATGTGTGATGATGAAGGACTTTGATTCTCCCATTTCTGTCTCGTGGTTGGTGAATGACAACTAACAAGGGAGTGTGAACGTAGGAAAAAAATATTTACAATAATAATATTTAATTATAAAAAAAGAGAAAATAATAGTTGAAATTGCGCTTAAATTACGTAAAAACAAATTGCACGCTAACGAATGTATTTATCAAATTAGTAATTGAGATTTAATGATGAGATAGTTGAATAATATTAGATACTCTATGAATATATTCACTCAAATAAAAATTAATGATTAGATAAATGGTTTTAATTCTCAAATAACAACAACGTAATTGATAGATTTTTATCAACAAATATTACTAACAAAATCGAATTCATATTATTTTTATAACTTAATCTTACTAGTAGAGTTAACATTATAGATTTACACTGTTAGTATACTATGTATATTGTTAATAATTCGAACAAACTTGTAAATTTAAAGCTGTTAATTTGATTTATTTAGTTAAAATTATAAAAGAAGCCAAAAACTTTAAGAGTAAATCAAATAAAAGTGAAATAAAATATATGATAAAAATAAAACTTTATATGCCTCAAAATCTCTTAACTCTTGGGATTAGAATTACGTAGTAAGAACAAAAGAACCCATTGATTTCATTCCCAATTAGCACTCTGTTAGAGGATGACATCATTGGTACAAAAGCATGATGCAGTGAACAAGAAGTTAAAATCAGCACTCTTGTTTTCAATATATATATTAATTTTTTAAAAGAATTTATCATAATACACTGACGACAGTAATATTTTAAATCTTTTTTCATATAATCGGCTATTTGAAAAGAAAAAAATTGAACAGATGTTAATATAAGAATTTTCATATTTTGTAGTCTTTTTATTACCAGGATGATATTCTATTAACACACAAATATTATATTAAATTATATGCTAAGTAATAATAGTAGGCGTTTAAAAATTTAGGATGTTAACACTAGAGATTCTAAAAAAATATTACTAGTTCTTTTAAAATAGAATGTTATCATATTGGAAAAAACGTAGAGAGGTGTGGGCTTAACAATTTTTCATATTAAAAGTTATTTAGTTTTTATTTTTTTAATAGAACAGTATCCACTATAAGAAAGAATATAATATGTAAACTATTTTTATATATTATGATAATTATTTTAATAAATATAATATTTATGAAAATTCAAAAAATTAAGAGAGCACCCATCAAATCGAGAGATTTCGTTTCTACAAGTGATATTATGTTGATATGAGAAATTTTTTCAGTGGCACAAAATTATTAGAGATTCTTCAATATATTTTGAGTTATTGAATTAAGATTCAATGATTCAAAATTTATTGAGTTATATATTAAAAATAAATTTAAAAATTATTTGATAAATTTTAAATTATTGAATTAAAATTTAATAGTCCAAAATTTATTACAAAATTTTTTATTATTGTAAGAAATTTGCGGGCATAATATTATAAAGAATTTGAATTTTTTTAATCATTTTAAAATGTATTAAAAAATATTATTTTATAATTACAGATAAATTTCAAAAACTGATCGAAGGGTTGAAAATATGATCATATCTGACTCTATAACTCAATTCGCAGTTCATAGACAACTATCCTATCCGTTGGGATTACGAAATAATGATGATGCACACACAACTTTGGTACTTTCACACTTGCAGACGCTGATGCTTTCGTCATTTTCTTTTTCTTTTTCATTTTTTACAAAAAGTATTATTTTAATCCTTTTATTTCAATTTAGTCATATATTTTTGTTTCATTTTAAAATAGTTTTTCATATTTTATAGTATTAAAAAAAATTAAAAGTTGAACTAAAGAGTTATTTATTAATAGAAGGATTATTTTTTAATATTTAAAAATATAAAAAACCGTCTTAAGATAGAACAAATATAAAAAATTAAATCGAAACAAAATTAAAATGTAAAGGCCTAAAATAATTTTTTTCCTTATTTTCAAACTCTAGTTTTTCATGGATTATATATGGAAGCGCGAAATGTCGTTTTAGATAATGATACATTGTTTGATGTACTGGGTATATGTATATTTAAGTGTCAAAGTTTGTTTCGTATATATGAGATTAACATGAAGTTAGTATAATATAGATTAAATTTTAATCCTTGAATTTACGTACACTAAATGTGTTTCAAACATTGATGGAATACATCTACATTCATTGCATCATTTGTATATTAATTTATGTAATTAGTTAATTGAATCAAATAAGATAAGCTCTAATACTAAGAATTTATATAATAACCAATTTAATAATTAATTATTATCAACATTAGATAAGTTACAATTTTACGTTCACCAGAGGTAGTACCACTAGCTTTATGTGGGACACATTCGAATTCGTGAAATATTCACGATCCTTACCCCGAGAGTGTCACGTTAAGCATGCTTAAATATGTTTAAACAACATCGTGGTCTTTATAATTAACATAGGGTTAACCTAATTTTGAGTCAGTTTAGTTTTTAATATTAATTTTGTATTATTGTAATTTATATTTAAAAATTTGTTTAAAAATTAATTTCTATTACTTATATAGTTTATTTAACACAAAAGAATTATTTTTTATTGTTATACAAATAAGAGTTTTGATGGTAAAATTAACTTTAAAAAAATTATATGTCAAACTAAATAACAATATTTGCAAAATAAGCCTCGTATTTAAATGAGTAAATGAAATTTTAAACTTCTCATATGCTAAATCAAATACATTATTTGTCATAAGTTTAGACTCTATCAATAAAAAAATGAGTATATGTATTAAGATATTACACATTAATACACAAATATACCACTTCGCATGAGATGAATTTATTCAATTATGTTCTTTAGCAAAAAGAAAAAATTGTTTCAACAATGATTTTAGAGTCTCATTTGCTTGCTTTCATCCCTTGCATGTGCACGAAGGTGTTATTATGTATGTGCTAATTAGAGAAATTTTTTTCCACATGCTTTTAAAGGCTCTTTAATGGAATCTATCAAAATCCAACATGTTAGCTCATGAAAATTACATCATTATAATCCTCGTAAAGTTAGGAACTTGCATCTTAATGAAGCTTGGTTAGAATTTGATGTATGCAGCAGAAAATATGACAATTTTCATTCAATTTTCATGCATGATAAAACATAAGTTTCAAGCATAATTCTGATGGCCAAAATATAGAGTAAATTATATTTTTAATCTATAACTTATCACTAATTTGTTACTTTGGTCTAAGAATAAATTAGGAGAGCATTGCCCCCTTGTAATTTTTAATATTTTTACTTATATATATATATATATATATATATTATAAGTAATTGATTGTGATTTTGGTTTTTAATCATAATATTTTTCCCAATTTTAACAATAATCATATTCTAATAAATATTTTGTTATATAATTTAAATTTTTTATTTATACAAATTATTAAAATACCCATATGCTAGTTTTCCTAATTTAATACAAAATTTTAGTTATTATTTACTAAGGTGATTCAGGCACTCTGCACTATGCCATATGAGACAACACAACAACACTAGATTGAGGTGGAATAGAAAGACACTAGATTGGGCTGGTGCATTAACCCTCTCTCTCAGGTCTGTCTATCATAGAGAGACTCTAGAAATTCATAGAGCAGAATTTGAGATGGCAAGGGCTGAACAAGTGGCAGAAGGAAAGGCTTCAGTTTTTCGATATATAAGAAAAGCCAAGGAGTCCAAATGAACAAGCAAGGGAAGCAATGAAAAGAGGGAACTTGAGAGGGAGAGAAAACAAACGAAAAACTTGGACTGAAAAACATAGTGAGGAGAGGACTGGAAGCACCTGAGAATAATAATGGAAAGTAATGTTATAGATCATGGGTCTATTATATGGGAAATGAAATTGTATGTAATCATACAAGATTAATAAGTGTTTGTAAATATTATATAGTACTAGCTAGTGAGTTTGGCTTGTAATTAAATTGTATCTTAGTATGCTTTTGAACAAGATATGTCCAGGTGAGTGAAAGGCTGATTACTTTAAAATGGAAATTATTGGAGTTCTTAATTTATATTTGTGAGCATGATATGTCTGTAAACATGTGATATGAAATTTAGGTCTAGTTAATGAGATATCTAAGCCTAAAAATGATGCCACTTAGTGGAATGACAAAATTGGATAGCATTAAGTAATGTGGGAAAATGCATATGAGAAAAGATATTAAATGACATATTCTTTACTTGAAATTTTTATGGTATGTAGTTAAGACCCTAAGGATGTGCTCTGTAACATTTCTTGGCATTTTGAGATGTGCATAGGTTGGTCAAAAAGGTTGAAATGATGCCGCATCCAAATAGGAACCTAATGCAAGGCTGTTTCAGAACTTTTACAGTTAAGGGATCAAATGAATGAGATATGGTATGAAATTCTTAAAGTAGCTAGCCCATATATAAAAAACAAGATCTAGAAATTTTTCATGATTTTAGGGAATGGTATGCTAGCCAATGAAGCCAAAATGGTGTACGACAGGATTTTGGACCTAAACAGAGCCAGGTAAGAAAGTATGATTGTGAAGAACGAAACCTTATGGCATTCTTGGTTGAGAGAATTTTGAGGTAGAAATGAGAATTGAAAAGCATCACATTTCCATTTTCATGTTCCGTTTGTCTTACAGTAAATATTTCTTCCTGGGAAGTGAGCATTCCTTCAAACAAGAGAGTGAGGCATCCGTCGAAGGCCAATGAAAAGGTGATCTTCTCTTTGGAAATGAAGATAATATGACACTAGTACCCTATCAGTCTCTCACTCATTAGAAAAAGTGAGTGAAATGTCTCGGACAAAGTGCATATTTTTTACAAACTAGAAATTTGAAACAAATATTTTGATATATTTTATATTATTGTTTATGCAAAAATTTATTTTAGAAGTTTGAAAATATTAATGAATATATTAGTTTTTTATTATCATCATTATTAAAATATTTTTACCCATTAAAATAAGAAAAGTAAATTGTTGATATTTCTTTATAATTGATCATTCAAAAACCATTTTAACATTAATCAACAAAATAAACATGAAAATAATAATAAAAAATTTATTTTAAATAAATAAAATATAATATAATATTTAATAATTCATTGCTTCATAAAAAAATATATATTTTGGTATGGAGGCATTTCCATAATTTGGTCACATTATCTCTCATTTTCTATTATTTTCCTATGGACTAAACATTACAAATAGAATGTTTCTTCTTTTCTTTTTATGTCTAATCAAATGTAAGTTATTTTCATTATACTCAATTCTCATTTTTATTCACATTCTTATTCTTATTTCTCCAATCTTATTTATGACAACTAAACAAGGTCCTTAGGGTTTTACCATGAAATTCTAATTATGACACTTAATAGACATGTGGAGGCTACTTCCTACAAAATGTCATAAAAATAAAGAGAAAAATACAGTTGTGCTCCTTTGATTTTGACTAAAGTATCAATTTAGTCCTCTAAAAATGAAAAGTGTCAAAATAGCCATTCAAAGGCGAATAAGTGAATTAATTTGATTCATTTGGAAGGTTAAATTAATCTTTAGATAACTATTATTATCTGAAGGGTTTCATTTTTTGTGAATTATTTTAATCATTTCTATATTTGGAGGGTCAAATTGATCTTATGGCTAAATAAGGAACCAAAATTGTAATTTGTTCTAAATTAAAAGATAGTGTAATGAAAATCAAAATAGATTAACTAAAAAAAGTTAGCCTAGTTGGTATGGAAAATGTATGAATTGAAGGTTCAAAATTTTTGAAGGTATTCTATACATAAATAAATCTTAGTTCGTACCAAGTTTGGCAATTAATTTGACAAGTATAATGTCTTTTTAATAATACCCATATGAGTTTTGGTAAGAATTCTATTAGAAGATGGAAGTGGTTTAAAAAGAGAGCAAGACCAAAGGATGGTCATTTAATTAAGTTAAAACCAAAGGTTGACTAAAAGAATAAGGTTGGTTTCATATAAAAAAAAAATATATTACCTAAATTTTGAAATTTAGATTTTTTATTTTGTATTAGGACCGTAATTTTAATTTATTCTAAAACTTCAGTAGATTGATGATAGAGCTTATGCCTATTAATATATATTCATACAGATATTAGTTTTATACATATATTTAATTATTATCTTTCAATTAGTTAATTTTTTTTCAAAATTCCAAATATGTTCTTTGTTTTAATGATTTTTTATTTTTATTAAAGCTTTTAAAATTCATTAAATATAGAAAAATAGCTATTATATGTATGTGTTTTTGAGAGAGAGAGAGAGAGAATAATAAATATGAAAATATTTAGGTTAAAACAAATTTGATTACAATTTATCTTTTAATTTTAAGATATATCTTTGTATATGGAAGAGCCTTGTAATTGTCTTCAAAGTATTTTATTCTTTACATTCACTCCCAATTTTCAAATTAATATATGTCATACTTTCAACGTAAAGCAAATGCTAGCCTTGACCAAGCTCTCACAATTCTCTGGATTAATATAAAACCAAAGTTCTTTCAGAATTTTTCATTTACCCCATCTATTCCCTGATTTCTCAATAACCTTTAATAATCAATTTATGAATTAAAAGTAAGAGATTTAGAAAGTTATTAAAAAATAATAGAATTACAAAGACAAATTAAAAAAATTTATAAGCTAATATTTTATAAGAATTATTTAAAAATATAAAGTTGATGAGCTAAATTTAAAAACTCAAAAAGAATTATAAATTCATAATAAAATCTAAAACATATTGGGATTAATATAGATACAAGAAATTATTTTAAATTAACATCCAGTCAATTTTTTTGATACATCACTGCCTAGTGTTATTCTTTAGATGTGTTACATAATCATTGTAACGACTGCTTTTAAAACTGCAAAAATTGCACAAAAGTTAAGAATGTATGTTCATATAAAAATTGCTAGTAAACAGTCCACTCAATATTTCTGATTTTCTAGTCCCTCTGGCTATTATGCATTGATAGAAAATTTTTTGCTTTATTGACGCAACAAGCCCGTTCACTCTCCCCGGAAAATTCCACATGTTCATTTCATATCAAATTCACACCAGCAAATAAATACAAAGTATCTTACAATAAATGACACAAAACGGTCATTTAAAAAGAATACACAAATTGTGTTCGCTGAATTAACCCTGGAAGAGACTGGGGAGGTAGAAAAGAGGAATGAACATACCTAGCTACAACAATTAAGGGAAAGAATATACTGCTTTTAACTAAGAAAGACCTGGAATGTTGGTGCAGTCTGAAGCAGAAAAAGCTTCATGCTACACAATCCAGAGAGGACCAAAACAAGCATAAGCAATCTTTTCTTTCTTTCTCTTCTTTCTCATCACTTTTTCTTGGGCTGTTCTGAGACCTTATCACTCAAAGCAGGAGAAGGAAAGATAAGAACACAGCCAGAGTGGACAAAAAGAAGCAGATGGTAACCTTTGGCTGTGCATTGCCACGTGGAGATGTTCCTGCTCCGGTTCCAGTAGCAGGGCCAGGAGCGTGGGCTGTCTGATTAGAAACAGGTGGTAAAGGTGGCTCTGACACTTCAGATTCTGTCAGGGATGGGAGAGGAGCCTCAGCCGGTGGCAAGTAATCTTTGGTAACCAGTTTCAAAATAGCACCGGGTTGGACGGCCTCCATGTAAGGAGGTGGATTTTTACCTGACAAACACCGGTTTCCTGCAAAGGGATATCTAGTATCTTAGCTATCTTAGCATCTTATACTATGGTATTTTACACCATGATATCCAAGAAATATAGGGATATGTAATACCAGCAAAGCAAAAGTACTACATTGTTAAGTGTACAGTATCCTAGCAAAACGTAGTATACCAGAGAACGGGCATATGACAAAGTGCGGCGTATTATAAGGACTATTAAAACAAGCAATCCCCAACTTGTAATTTTAGGATTAAGAAACAATTTTTTTCATGATGTCCGTGCATTTTTATGTAAACTTCTTTAAGCAGAAAACTTCTACACATAAGGATGGCACTTACTTCTGTATCTATTAGCTGTCTTTGGGAAGCCAGTGATGACACCATTAATTTCTGCACCCTGAACATATGAATTGATCTCCACAGTTGGATCTGAGAAGAAATCCCAAGCCTGTGACACAAACTCATTTCTACATAGACAGAGAGGTTAAACGATTTTAGCTTTGACACAATGTTTGTAGAGCCAGTCGTAAAGGCTGAACTAAGTGGAAACACAGATGACTTGTCAACAACCACAGAATCTGCAAAGCCCTTGATCTCTTCAACAGCTGCATTAACAGCATCGCCGACATTCTCATCAATTTTATAGACAAGCTCATAATTGGAATTACGCTTGAATTCTTTCAGTACAGAGCTATTAGTGGACTGAATAAAAACTTTTTGTGACCCTGGCTTATCATAACCAGCTTCGCTCAAAGCTTGAAGGACTGCATTGGTCACACTTAATCCTATGTTCTCTGCAAGATAGGCTGCATTCGGACAAGAGTGAACAAAGCAACATCAACTAGAAGAATATAGAAGAGAAAAATCAGAGAAACCAAATATATATATATATATATATATATATATATATATATATTTTTTTTTTTTTTTTTTTGTTTTTCATTTTTTCACACTTTAGGAACACATAATCATTATTCATCTCATCACCATGACATAGAGCACTCGTGGAAAGAAAACATCTATTTCTTTTTTTCAAAATATATTTAGGTGCAGAATCAGTGTAAAAGAATGTGTATAACCCACAGAAACGAGGCATTTAAGAAGGTAAGCAACTTAAATTAGTTGTGGGTTTCAACAGAGAGTTGCCAGGCTAGAGTCCATGAAGAGCCCCAAAGAGTGGATAGATTACATTTAGTCATAGGCCAAATTTCAATCCCATCTTTTTGTTTGCAACTTGAATAAAAATGTATTTTCCATTCTAATTCCCCCCAATTTTTCAAATCTTTCGTAAGGAGAGATTAACCAAATAATATTACAGATAACTCAATCTAAAAAATTACCTTATATATTTCTCTGTAGTTTTTAGTTTACTAATGTAATAATAATAGGCAACTGCTATTACATACTAGAAATTTCATCAGTGCAAATTTCAGTCATCAATATTCCAGACTAAACAAATCTGAGCCCAAATTAACAGTTTAGTAACAACAGTGAAATGGTGATATAAAGTAATGTACATAACAAGGATCAGCACATATGGAAGATTTATCACACACTTTCCATTTCTCACTGTGGCAGGAATCATTAGTTTTCAGTTGCATTCAGATTATATGCTTATATTATTTATAACTCATGGAATGAATTATGGACAGCAGTAATAGACATGACAGAACTTACCTCAACAGTGATCATGACACCAAGCAGAGAAGTTTCATTTTTTGTAAAGGACAAGAAATCTGATAACGTCAGAAATTTCCCAACATTCCTATTTTTTGGATTCCTATACAGAGTGTATCTTGTGTACGGGTTCAATATTGAGGCTGCAGTTAAAAAAGAGAACAGAAACACAGATGTCAAATTTTTGTGTGGAATAATTTGCATGTTTTCTTCGTCTATATCAGAAAGCAATATGATAAAGGGCAGACAGCAAAGCAAATTAAAACCACAAGTCTCATGATAAGCGTCCTTTTAGTAACAAAAAAGAACTTGGGATGACACAAGGCAGGGATCTACATCGAGATGGACATAGTACTTAATAAAAGATAAAAAGAATCTATGAATCATTTCACTTAATATATTGCCCACTAATGTTAATTAACCTCTATTGTGAAATAGTAAGGCCACTTTCCCGGTTATAAATGATATTTGATTTGCCCTATCTTGTATATCTCTCACGCTATGTGAATTTTATTTTATTTTAAGTAAAAATCAATTACTCTGAGAGGTCTCCATGACCTGAAACGGATGCAATGGTGGGGGAGTGATCAGACCAACAGGAAAAAGCTGGAAAAATGTCAGACTAGGAACTAGAGAAAGTAACAAGGAACTTTATCCAACTTACGGATCAAGTTCCTGATATCATTTTCTGTCAAACTGAATGAAAATATGCCACTGCCAGGCTTAATCTCAGGGATAGATGTAGCAAGCCTGCTGAAACTTGATTGGGCAACTGTTGTGCTCTCTATGAGATCAATGGAGCTTAAGCAAAATGGTGTTCCATCCTTTGACAGTTGAACAGGACAACCGAGAACATCCACACCATCTGATATGGCTTTGTTGTAGGCCAAGTCGGTACAAGGAGGATAGTCTCCACTTGCCCCGTATTTTGAGATAACCAAAGTATTAACTGAAACATATAAAAAGGAGAGAGGCACAAGTCAACAATGATTGAAGCTCTGCTGCAATAGAATTATGTAATGAAAGAATTTGGAAAATACTAATGAACAAAATGATAATAAATATTCATAAAAACACAAGAAATCAGCAATGCACCTATTTTTGTGGCATTTGCACCTAGGTGAGCAAAGCAGTCTGCAATTAAAGAAAAGAATTAGGTAACTTCAGAAAATATTTGTTCATATCAGAAACCAAAGGTTTGGCAATACTTGAAAGCAAAGAAAAGAATGAGTGCACAGAGACACACATAATCTGAGGTCACAGTTGTTAAGGTAATACGAATTTGAATGCAATCAATATCAATTAATTATTTTTATAAGAAGATGGAGCATGTTAAAATTGAAGGAAAAAAAAAATGCCAGTTTGGAAAGCTAACAAGCATGCAAGGGATCTTTGGTTTTATAAATGCTCACAGCTTCTAAGAGATTTAAAGTTTAACTCAAAGTTCTAACAAGTCCAAGATAGAATTTTGGGATTCAACCTTAAATTTATATACTACATAAACTTACTACCAATGGATTAAAAAGTGTTGATTAGGTACAAGTGCATTGTTATGCAGGAGAGACACATGCTAGCCGCATTAGCATCATGCCAATGTACAAATATACTACCTCAGTAGAGAACCAACTTCATCAAGATTTTGTGAATAAGTGCATATGCGTACTATTTATAAAGGGCCTTTTTGAACAAAAAAAAAAAATCCAAAACATAACTTACCTATAGCTTCAGATGGCGTTATAGGGAAGTCAGACAGGACACCATCAACAGAGAAGTCACCATTGTCAATGAATTGAAGGTACTCAGCAAGAGGATCATAACTGTAATTATAGCTAATTGGAACATCATTCACAAAATCTGATCCAAAAACTTCAAGTCCCTCATTGTGAGCATCAGAGACCAAAGTGGTATGTGGTTGTAGATAATTACTAGTATCTACAGGCCATATGTAAGCCTTGGGAACCATAATTCCAGAAGCAAATGTCTTGATAAATGTAAGATTCTTTAGAAGTGAGCCATAAGTCTGATTGGTTGATGGTTCTGTTTCATCCTGTCCCATAAATCTGAAAACCAGTTTAGTTATATTTGGGTTGAAGCGTGCTGCAATACTTTTTAGGAAACCAACCTCAGCTGATGAGATATAATTGATGACTACTTTTTTGGAAATAGAAAGTATGGAGGTTCTCATACTCAAATTGTGTTGCCTGTAGAATGCATCATGCTGCAATATATTAAAGAAAACAAGAATTGGTTAAAAACCATGCAAAGAGACAAAACAATGACAAAAGAATATGCCTTCCATTACCTGAATATTTAACCACAGGACTGGTGGAGCAACTTCTTTAACTAGATTCTCAACAGTATAAATTGGAAATATATGGCCGTCAAACTTGTTAGTTCGAGAGTAGACTCCCTGAGTCACTGTCCAGTAAAAAATATATGTCATTATTTAAAAAAATTTACAACAAACCTCATAAGCGATACAGGCAATCAAGAAGTTTAATGACAATTGACAACTGAAGTGTCAAACCTAGATATTTCTAGTTTAAGACTACACAGTATGTGAAAAACTTAATTTTGACAAGAGCACACATCTCTAGTAAAGTTATTCTGAAAAACAAGCCTGTAGATGTCAATTCAATTAGTAAAGATGGCCTACAAGGTTTCGCCTACCAACTGTCTGTAGTATCCTTACAGCAATTGCTCCACTACCCTAGCCTAGGAAAGCCTCACGACCTGGTGGTCGTGAAATGATAATGACAGGTCAAGGACCAAGTCCCACACTAAAAGCATAATGAGAAGAGAATAAGAATATATATGAATCTCATGCTCCAGCATCCAAAAAATCTAGTTGCATTTTAATGATGATATATTTCAAGCACAATCTAACCTACTACTGGATGAAGTTAGAAACAATATTCCTTTCTAGCTAGCTGTAAAGGGAAAGGCATTTATCTTCGAGTTTCAAGAAGATTAAATTGTCAAAATGACAATCATCATTGTAATTGTAATTCAAGACAATGATCACATTCATGCTTCCTCCAAATGTGCATGAATGGGATGACTTAATAGGAAAACCAGAAATGGTTTAAACTTCAAGGGTTAGCTTAATACAATATCAAATATGAAAATTGAGGACCGACTAAATGAGACAGGAACTTGCTTCCAAGAATGATAACCATCAAAGAAAAAAACAATTATGATATAGATTCCAGAAGGACAGCTGGAATTCATACTTAAGAACACCAGAACTTATAAATTAAGATAAAAAACTAATGCTTGGATGATTTTTATATTATGCAATCTTTACTAATTACCTTAGAAGGGCTTAATTGTGTTCAAAAATTAGGAGGCATTTTTGTCCAGTATCTTCCACTTTTATATGAATCAGTAATTCAGGAACTTGATAATTTGATAATGGAGTACGCTATTTAGGCCTTCCCACTCAGCTTATCAGATGTGTTATTTTATATATGAACAAGATAACTAGCAAGCTCGCTCAAGGATACTTTTACCATATGACAAGAAAAAATGGGCAGTTTGGGCTTGGTCCTTCCTTTAGGTGAAATATTCAAGTACTATCTAAGTGTTGAACAGTTTCTGAATATAAGAATTATTTGCTAGCTTCTGAAGCTAAAGAACACTAAATTATAACTCTGAACAAAACATAAATTTATTCTTCTGCTTCCATCCTCCTTATGAGAATTATTAATTTATAAGTAAACAAAAAATCATATGTTTAAGATCATTTTTAACTCACAGAAAACATTGAATAGGTCCTTCAGCGTGTAATCCACTGAAAAATACCCTTGGGTTGGCACACCATTAACCAAGTAGTTGGTAGATTTATTTTGAAAAATCAACGAAATGTTGGTAGCATTTTCAAGCTTCATATTAGGAAGACAAATCCCATCTCCATTTTTTGTTAATTGCACATCACACCATGAAATAACACTTGGTAGGCTGGTTAATAATGCCAACTTATAAGCAGCTAGGCTGGAATCAGGAAATATCCCGGAAAACCCTCCACGAGCTACAACTAATGGTGGATTTCCTGCAAAACAAATGCATGATTAAGCTTCATTCATCATTATAACAAAGTAGAATAAAATTACGGAAAGAGAGAGACTAATTCATATAAGTACATACACTTTACCTAATGCCTACTGGCATCTAAAATTGAAAATAACAGCAAACTCCCATAGGCCTTTGCCTCTCCAGTTTTACTAAAGGGTCCAATAAATTGAAATTATAAACAGTCTATTTCACTAAAAGTTTTCCCAGAAAGTAATTTGATAATAACTTGTCTTGAATAACGAACTTTCAAACTACAATTTTTGTTCGCCACTTCGCCTCCTCAACTTTCTAACATTAATGATGTGAAAGACGATGAAAGTTGAACCCAGTAAAACCAATCTCAAAAGTTGACTGAATCCTGACCTTCCTAAATAATGACTAAGCTTTATCCTTCAGCTCAAGGTTCCGGATATGATATTCCTATTAAACAGAAGAAACGTCAAACCATTCTAAGCAACAGTACGAACTTTTGGCTAGTAGCACAGCCCCTAAATAGGCCTGCTAAATTTGTTAACTGTACAAATTCCAACTCACCCTCATCAAATTTCCGTCCCCAACAAAAATCATCAAAATTTACAAGCAATAAATGCAAAGATCTTCCATTTGGTGGCCAAGTATAGATTAACTTCCACTAAACATGGATTAATCAACCCACCCCCATCACAGTACCAAGAACAGAATAACACTTATTCAATTTAGGCGAGCCACTCATTCGCCACAAACCAGTGAACATAAATGGAAAAGAGTAAGCACAAACACATGGTGTGCTCAATCTCATCAAATTATCGGTGCATTATCCGAGCAGCCAAACAGAAACAAACTGAACACCGTAATGAAGCAGGAAACAAAACCGAATCCAAGTAAAACGAGGCACATACCGCTAAGTGTATTCCAAGTGTTTCTGGTAGATCCCTGGGCAGAGACCAGAGCCACCACCGAGTGAAGAAAAAGCAGAGTGCGCAGATGAGAGAGAGCGCGTGAGTTCCACATTCCGGCGAACCTTTTAAAGCTCAGGATGAACTTCCGGCCCGGCTTAGAGAGAGAAAGAGAGACAGAGGCACTAAGAAAGCGTGAACCTTTTCCGGCTGGTTCTTCCAGCTTTCATGTATACTTAAATTAATTGTTATGTTTAAATGGAAGAAAATCAGAAAAAGCCTGACTTTTTATAAAATCTTTGTGCTTTGAAACTTCGAAAGCAAGCTGGTGTAATGGTGTTGTTCATTTAATGCGCGTTTTTTGTTTATAATAATAATAATTAAAATTACGCACATAAATATAAATAAATTATACGAAGAACAGACAAGCCGGCTCGAAGCTGAGGCTCGGCTTGAGTCAGGAAAGAGACCGTGGTAATTACGTTGGCGTGGTACATGTCTCTGTCTGAACAGTGAACATAGAGGAATGAATCCAGTGAGGCAGACCGACATAGCTAGGCTACTCAATTTGACAGAAAAAATTATTATTTTTAATTTTTTACTTATTGCTTAATTATTATTTAATCTAATTTATTACATTTTAAAAATAATTCTATTAATTAAAAATTATTATTTTTACTATTAACTTGTTAAATTGTTACTATAGTCTATTAAGTTAAATTCTGTTAAAATTAAAATAAGTGACAGATGAATATAACAGGTGTTAATAAGTCAAAAGCGAAAATATTAAATTTCTCCAATTTCAGCTAATGATGACAAAATTATAATAAAACAATTAATACAAATTCAAGCAAACAAATGTGCTTGTATTTTGAATGAAAAGCCATAAATATTAACTTTTTAAAGATACGATCAATTAGTTTATTAATAATAAGATTTTGTTTAAAAATATTAATTAGATTTACAATTAAGCACATCCTATGTCAACGATACTATAATTTGAAACATATATTTTAATTTTTAAAATTGCTACTTTTAAATACAAAAGAGTGTGATTTAAATGTGAATATCTAAATACTAATTATATGGTCAATTGTTTATTAAAATCGAATTCCTTATTTAAATTTAGCCAATATTACGTAATATTACTAATAAAAGGAATTAGTGGAGAGCACAAATTATATGGTGTGAGCTTGCTGCCATCAATCATACATATGTGTTAACTTTTTTTTGGCTAATGATTTTCGGTGTGAGCTTCTAAATTATCAACTCAATCATTTTTTAACATATATCTTAAGCATAAAGAATTCACCATTAAACATAAATAAAAATACATGTGAATTTAACATGGTTATATCTTGACGTGACACACATGCATAAAACAAATAAAAAAATGGTTGGCTCAAACGGACCAATTCTGTTTTGCCTGCAAGTGGGGAAAGCTCACAAAAATTTTTTATATGAAATTTTTTTATGTAAATTTATCTTATTAATGTATAAGTTCAATTACACTTTTAGTTTCTCTATTTTATTAAAAATTTAGTCCTTTTAATTTAAATTATGATATTGTTTATCTGACTTATGTAAAACAATTTAATTCTTAATTTTAATTAAACCAAGCTCTGATGTCTAATCATGTGAAAAATATTTTGAGATGCATTTAAATTTTATTTTATAAACCAAATTTAGCCACAGTCTATATAATTTAATAATATATTAGTTAAAATATTAAAAATAAATGAAACCAAAATTTTAATAAATGAAACAAGTAAAAGTCTTGTGTACATATATACAAATATATAGAAAGGCATTTTTATGTGAGAGGTAAAAGGAGAAAATAATTATAATTACATCACAAATTTATTATCCATAAATATATGATACATATTTTTTTAATTTTCCTATTTTTACATTACTCTCATTATGATTTAATGATTATTTCTTCAAGTAAAAATTTACTTTTATCATTTATTTATGAATTCAATCTCAATTTAGTGTCTTATTTATGAGTTTAGTTTCAATTTAGTTTTTTTATTAATATTAATATTAATATATTTAATTTAAATTTAGTTGGTGTTGATGAATTAAATATATTAACTTTTATACTAATAAGAAATCAAATTAAAACTGGACCAAGACTAAAATAATATTTTATTTTTATATCTTTCCCTAACTCTATATGAATGCATGTAACTCTATTTTTAGTATATATATGTCTATAATTATTTTTATTGCTCTAATTTATAAAATAGTAGGACTAGTCAAACCAAAAAAAGTTCTCTTTTCTGAATTGCCCATCAGTGGTCAAATTATACTTTAGTGAAGCAACTTTTTTATATTTGGAAAAGGAATCAAACCGAAACTTTTAGTGGCCCAAGGTTAAAGTTATTAAAATGTGAAAACTACATAAATAGACATCAAGAACTTTCCAAGCAAAAGATGAAACAGAAAGTTGAGCCTTTTGGGGTTGTATTTGTATTTATAATATGGGAAAGAAAGCGACGCTTAATAGTGCAAAAAACAAAATCAATATATGTTCCATAATTTGGAAATTGCAGGCAAATTGAAGAAGTTTCACCATAAAAGCGAAAGTTTTCTATCCCCAAAATGTAAATTAAGTTACTTCAAATTAATAAAAGTATTAATATGAATTTAAAAGATTGGATAGAAGTTGCTTAGATAACTAAGAAAATAGTATATAATGTGTTAATCTATGATTAAAAACACAGCTCACGTTTGATGGTTTTGTCCAGTTATATTTTTTGAAAAAAAAAAATAATTTACGAAGCATCTTTATCATATTTGATTAAATTATACTTGATATTTTTATTTATATTGTAGAAAAAGTTTTTAATTTGTTTCCTTAAAGAAGTAATTTTTTTTTGCTCAATATGATCATTAATTTATACAGTTGAACTGATGTCAAGTTAGCATGGATTTTGAGTTTTACTGAAATAATATAGAATTCTCGTTTATTATTAAAATATATACTTTATTTTAATTTTAAATATTTTTTACTGATATATATATATATATATATATATGTATGTATGTATATATATTGAAAGGGCACATATTTAGTAGGATGTTTAGTTAAACAAAATGTATTTAGGTTAATGAAAAGTATTTTAATAAAAGAAATTCAAGTTATATTAAAGTATAGCTTAACTTCTTATTTTCTAAAATCTGTGCATATGTAAAAATATAAAAAAAAGGTTCGTGTAATTTCAATAAAATTTCAAAGAGTTATGTATAGTTTTTTTTTAATATAACAGTAAAAATAATTTAAAAAGTTTACTTTCTCATAAAATGCATATTGTGTTAAAAAATAATTTAATTGACAAAAAAATTATAAAAATGGTATGAGTATTTTTTTATAAATATAAATATTAAATATAATCTAAGTCAACTTTGAATAAATTAACATAATTTACTGTAAACGACAAATAAAAGTTGCTTCTGGAATTCGTTGCAATATGGTCATGAGGTTGCTTTCTGTCTTAGAAAAGTAAAAGTCCTTTTAGCCCCCTGAATTGTTTAAGCTTTTAGGTGAAGTCTTAATTATTTGTTTAATATGTCTATAACTTTTACAACCAAAAACCTTTACTTCCACTTTTACTTGTTTAACCATCTAACCAAATTTAATTCGGTGGTAAATCAAATCCTATGCAACAAATTAATTAAGATCATTTCATTAACTTGCATTCATATCTCACAATGCTAATTCAAGGACCTTTCCACATTGTTTATTGCTTGAATTATAATGATTTAATACTAAAAAAAGTCACAATTTAATAGGACATTTATTATTTGATTTCTTTAAAAGGTTAAAATAGTGGCTTGGTCCATTAACCTTATTTTCCGTTTTAAAATAGTGCTTTAACTTTAAAGTGTTTTAAATTAGTCCCGTAAATTTTTAAATCATATTGCAAAAAGCCTTTTTGAGTAATATCCATAAAAAACTTAACACCGTTAATTTTAATTATAACATGACAGTTTATATATATATATATATATATATATATATATATATAAAACATTTAAATAATGAGTTGGCATCCAATCAATATTTAATCTCAAAAATTAAAAAAAAAAAAAAAAATGCATCTTCCCATTATACTGTACAAAAAGGTTCTAGCAAATGAACCAAGGCAAGAATGAAGAACTACTCATTGATGTAGAAGTCTACTCTCTAATAACACCTATAGTAGTTATAAAATAGCAATATCACATACTACATGATTTAACTCACTACCACTTAATAGTAGAATAGAAAGCGCAAAAAAAAAAAAAAATAGCAAAAGACCCCACAAACAGAACAAAATGCTACCGTGGTAGGAAAAAGAAGAAAACATTTGATTTTAGCAGTACCCAACTATGAAAGCATAGAATCAATATATTAGAAAAAAAACATATGATTTTATCAATATTTGTATAATAGTATTGAAATGCAAGGTTGTATAGACATAATCCGCTGCAAAAATTTCAAAGAAAGAGTTGAAATATGGTGCATGGAAGTGACAGAACCCGCGTCACCCACTGGCCCTCCTTCGGAGAAAGGTGTGAAAAAGGAGAGGGATAGCACAACAGTAAGAAGGAAGGCATTGAAGCTATAAAAATGGTGTCCCCAAAGGATGAAGAACGAAGAACACAACAACAAGGAAGAACTGACGATTCAAAGGGAGAATCATGTGTCAAAATTTTAAATGCATTTTTTAATTTTTTATTTTGAGGCTAAATATTAATTAGGTGCCAACTCATTATTTGAATTATAGAAAAAAATACACATGACTGACACTTCAATATTAAAATTAATGAAGTTAAGTTTTTAACGAATCTCACTTAAAAAAAACTCTTTATGACACGATTTGAAAACTTAAAAGGATTATTTTGAAACATTTTAAAGTTAAAGAATCATTTTAAAATAGAAACTAAAGTTAAAGGATTAAGCCTCTATTTTAACCTTTTTAAAATGTCTACATTTAAAACTAGACTAAAGAAAAATGTCATTTTGATCACTAATTTATGATTGAATTATTATTTTGGTCTCTTGTTCATTTATTTTTCAAAATAATATTCTATTAATTAAAAATTGCCACTTTTAACTCTTTAGCCTAAGTTAATTGAGTTTAGCTAAAGGAATTACATATAGTAATAACTTAAAAAATATAGAACCAAAAGTAATAATATCAAATAAGTAGATGACTATTTCAAAAAATAAAATGATTGAGGAGGCCCAAAAGACAATTAAGTGATAAGTTGAATTCTAAAACTGTTTTTTTCTCTCGATTTAATTAAATTACTTTCCATGCATTAAGATAACTATGTGTTATTACAATACATTAAAATTTGTGGAAGTGTTAATTAATTTTTCCTCAAATGTAAATATATCCCCGTCAAGACGTGATTTTGCAATTCAATTTGGTAGATTGCTCATCAAATATGTGCTACCTCCATAATAAAATAGCATCTAAAACTATATACTTATATATATTAGTACATTTACCTAACTCATCTAATAATAATAACAATAACAACCTGAATTAAAGGTCAAATCTTGGAAAAAAAAAGACCAAATTTATAGTCTATTTTGTCTCTATTTGTGTCCAAAGTATGGCATATAATTTTTTTATGAGGCATAAGAAACTAATTATGACAATTTATACAAACTATTTAAAATCTCACTGTCATATTTTTTTTTTATTTATATATTTATTAATGTTCAAGTAGTAGTTCCTTGTTCAAAAAGATAAACGGAACTACATTTTATTTTATTTTTTAACTGACACTTAATTATAAATGGGTAAATGAATTCTAAAAGGTAATTAGTTATAATTGAAATGTAATTTTTAATTTAAAATAAAATTATATGTGAATTAATTTATAAATTTTAAAAATAAATCTCTTCCAAACGATCTTAAGATTTCGCCTTTTTTTATTTTTAATATTAGACCAACATATTAGTGTTCTGTACGCTTGTTATATTTTAAATTTTATGTATTAATTCAATAACTAATTAAATATTAATTCTTGAATGTAAAATATAATTTTCTCATGTTAATTAGGTGGCATTACTAGGAAAATATAGAGTTCGTAGGAAGCATGTGAAAGACGCGACTCAGAAATTAAAGAACGATTTTGGGAATTAATATCTAATTTAATATTTGATGTTGTGGTTACGATGATAATAATAATTAATTATATACATGAGAATCTGGATCAGTTATAGTTGAATGTTGATATAGCAATGCCAACTGTAATTATAATTTTAAATTTGGATTGTTGAAACAAAATTAGTATTGTAAATTTTTATTAATAACTACACACAATTAAATTTATTATCTGTAAATTTGAATTATTAAATTTTTATATTTTATTAACTTGAATTGTAGTTCCAATTCAAATTGTAATAAGTAGAGTAGTGATGCTTGAATTAAGTTGAAAATGATTAATAAATTTTTAATAATATGATAAGAACTTTTTAAAATTTTTTCTAACTACTATTTTTTTTTTAAAAAATGATATGTACTTTTCATATTGATTTGCTAATTTCTTGAAAAAGAAAACTTTTGTTCTTTTAAAACGGAAGCAGGTCCATATTTATAAAAAGATATTTAATCACTCTTTAATATATTCTTTAATTATATATATCCAGTGATGTGCATAATAAAAAACTAAAATTAATAATGTTTGGAATTATATGTTTTCCTTTGTTAATTTACAATATGAAAGTTGTAGATGGATTCCAAATTTCACGGCAAAGATGTCTAATAAAGCTACAATCATAAATTATATTTAAATAATGGTGTCATTTTCATGTTTTATAATTTTAAGTGCAACAGTGCAACCAATTATAATGTAAAGATATAATTATAATAATATTAATTCAAAAAAAATAATATTATAATTATGTCCCTAATTATAATTGGGTGTATTGATGCACTAAATTATGAGTGCACCAAAGATTTTATCTCAAATAATTTGTTAACTTAATGATAGATACTCATTAATTAGTATATTAAAATTCTTAAATTTAAATATTAAAAATAACAATGGGACAAATCAAGTTGAAGTTTCTTAAATCATATTTGTGAGATTTGGATTTTGTCCATTTAAGCAGGCACTTACAGTAGTTGGAGCACAATTTATATAAGAAAAAAAACATTAAATTGGTTTCCTATTTTTATATTTTATGATAATTTAGTCCTTCACTAATATATTATAATAAATTAATTTCTTAAACTTTTATTTTGTATAAAAATAGTCCTTTATTAATTTAAACAGAGAAACTGATTTGTATAAATTTAAATTTATAAATAATTTATTTTGTATAAATTTAAATTTGTGAGGAATCGATTTGTCATAATTAATTTGTGAAAAAACAAATGATCACAAAATACAAAAATGATAAACTAATTTTATACTTTTCTTGTTTATTTAATATATTAAAATTCAAGATCTTATGTAGTTGTTAAAGTTTTCAACTACATGTGGTGATACAATTTTAATTTGAAGCATCAAATCTATGTAATTCCTTGAATATGTACTTTTAGATCTACACAATTTCATCCAAATGCAACAAATTTGTTTCCATAGTTGTATGGTCTTATCTATTCCTTTTCCTTTTCCTTTTTTTTCTTCTTGTCCTTTCAAGTTTTTTCGATGACTCTTGCTAAGCAATTAACCAGACATTCAATTTTGTTTGGCTTTATTTAGACCAAGCCCTATGATTAAATAGTTTTTACAATGTACTCTTCTACGTTGGTTAGACAGCTGCTATAATTACTCACAATATTCTAGCGAAATCAAACCCAACAAGGATCATATCAGAATCTAATATTCAAGAGATAAGGAATCAATTCAGTGGAGTTGCATTACCTTTGAAACTTTACAAGAAGCAAGACTAAACATTTTATATCACTACAAGTTATTTAGACCTAAACATTATATCCTATTACATTCACAGGGAACAACTTGATAGGTTAAATTAATAAGTAAGAAGAGATAACATTTTTCTATTAGTAATAGTAAATTAGAGTTGTTAAATAGGCTAACTAAGCCTATACAAACTAGTATGTAATGGGTTAGTGAGTTATATAAGTTAACTTGTTTAGATTAGTCTATTTGGGCGAGTCATTATTTTGAACCCAACTTATAAATGAGTTAAATAAATTGATTTGTTTAATCCAAAAAAAATATTAAAAAAATTCATATTAACAATTTCTTTTGTAAAAAAATTACATATTTTCTATGAAGATTAAGAACATAAAAACATTTTATGGTTCTAATGTCACTTTTTGCAAGGCCAAATGTTATGAAAATGCTAGCATAAAATAGAATGTCACAAATTTTGGCATGCAATGCATACAATAGATATCTAGAAGATTGTCATTATCTTGGCAAAGAGGTGATAAGGTTTAAAATAATATGGAATTCAATCCTTGTGTTATTACTAGTTACCAACATTTTCAACTTCAGGTAGAGAATTTAAAAGGAAAAATAAACGGACTAACTTGTGAGTTGGAAGAGTTGACCTTAACAAAGGATCCAAAAGGGGTGTGGGGTAGTCTTATCCCTTAGATTTTTAAAATTTAAACTTTTATATGTAATTTTATCTCATATTTTTTATTTAATTCTTTAATTTATTAGACCTTGTCTCTCTTAGATGAAGACATTAATAAATATCACATATATAAATTAATTCTGTAATAAGGAGACCTACATACTCCTCCTGAGTTGTAGAATCTTGATCTAATTGATTGGAATTATTGATCGATTGAGGTGTTTACTATGTATTGGAGATATTTTAGTGTTTCCATAGCCCGAATCCCCTACTTTTAATTTTGATTGCAAAATAATTATAGGTATTTAAGTTAAGCGTTTAAGAGTCTTTCAATGTAGACTATATCAGTAAATCTATTGTATAATATGTTAGCTAAAGTTAAGGTTTAATGGTAATTATTAAAATTACTATCCTACCCTTATTTAATGAGCATCCTTTATGGGTTTATCTTTTATACAATATCTAATATTTCCCACTCCCGCATAATAGGAGTGCTCATAGGCTTAAAACCTGAGAAACATATTCTCAATAAACTAATAGAAAACTTTTTTTTTGTATAATCTATAATCGTCCATAAAGGGAAAATAGACTGTGTGACTAGCATAATGTGAAAGCATCAATGATATATATTAGTTTACGAGTATTCGTCTCTCATTGAAATCAAACCTACATGTAGATCATAAAGTATGCATACACTTTAAATCATTAGAATCACATTTAGATATCTCTTAATAATCTCATTTACCATAATATCTTGTATTCATAATTATGACTCACAAGTCATAATTGGTATACTGGTGAATACAAAATAATGAGATTCTCTTTATGATTTTCCTCTTCTCACAATCCTATTAACACAAACTTAGCTTGCTTTTTCAAACATGTTTCACCAAACTAAATCATTACTCATAATCCTTAGACAACAAGCTAAGATAGCAAACACTAAGTAGTATCTCAAATACCGATCAGAGTCCAAGGACACAAATATGGAGTTAGCACGAAGGCTTAAGGGTTACACACAACATGAGTTGAGATTGCACTCATATTAACTTATATGGTTGTTACTTGCACACATGATATTAAACATGCACTACAACATTCCTATATGAAAATTATATTAGGGTTTTACCATGAAATTCTAATTATGACACTTAATAGACATGTGGAGGCTACTTCTTACAAAATGTCATAAAAATAAGGAGAAAATGAAATTGTGGTCCTTGATTTTGGCGAAAGTATCAATTTAGTCCTCTAAAAATAAAAAAATATCAAAATAACTGTTCAAAGGCGAATAAGTGAATTAATTTGATCCCTTTGGAAAGTTAAATTAATCTTTAGATAACTATTATTATCTAAAGGGTTTCATTTTATGTGGATCATTTTGATAATTTCTATATTTGGAGGATCAAATTGATCTTATGGCTAAAATAAGGAACCAAAATTGTACTTTGGTCTAAATTAAAAGATAGTGTAATGAAAATCAAAATAGATTAACTAAAAAAAGTTAGCCTAGTTGGTATGGAAAATGTATGAATTTTCAAATTTTTCTAAGGTATTCTATTCATAAATAAATCTTAGTTCGTACCAAGTTTGGCAATTAATTTGACAAGTATAATGTCTTTTTAATAATACCCATATGAGTGAGTTTTGGTAAGAATTCTATTAGAAGATGGAAGTGGTTTAAAAAGAGAGCAAGACCTAAGGATGGTCATTTCTTTAAGCTAAAACCAAAGGTTGACTAAAAGAATAAGGTTGGTTTCATATAAAAAAAAAATATATTACCTAAATTTTCAAATCTAGATTTTTTATTTTGTATTAGTACCGTAATTTTAATTTATTCTAAAACTTCATTAGATTGATGATAGAGCTTATGCCTATTAATATATATTCATACAAATATTAGTTTTATACATATATTTAATTATTATCTTTCAATTAGTTAATTTTTTTTAAAAAATTCCAAATATGTTCTTTGTTTTAATGATTTTTTATTTTTATTAAAGCTTTTATAATTCATTAAATATAGAAAAATAGCTATTATATGTATGTGTTTTTGAGAGAGAGAGAGAGAGAGAATAATAAATATGAAAATATTTAGATTAAAACAAGTTTGATTACAATTTATCTTTTAATTTTAAGATATATCTTTGTATATGGAAGAGCCTTGTAATTGTCTTCAAAGTATTTTATTCTTTACATTCACTCCCAATTTTCAAATTAATATATGTCATACTTTCAACGTAAAGCAAATGCTAGCCTTGACCAAGCTGTCACAATTCTCTGGATTAATTCTTGACATGCATTCGTATACGAAAAATCGAATATATATATAAAACAAAGCAACTACTTCTATCATGTTAATAATCAAGGAACTATGATTTTATAAATTATTATTTGTTTGTTTAACATAGTATTTAGTTGGATGTGCTTCAATAATTCATATCATTTATTCAGCATAACAAACGCTACGTTCAGGATTTGAATTTTCCAAGGTGTTGACTGATTCAATCAAGTAAATCTTGTTGGTGTGAGTGTGATTTAGTGCTTCCTATTCCTTTCTTTGCTTGTCAATTTTTATTTTATTTTATTGATTAAATTACACAAAATTGTCTTTAATATGTTTATAATTCTTTGATTTCTAAAACTTAACCGTAAACATTTTAAACTTTTAAATTTGTGTAGAAAATTCTACTGTTATTAAATGAATCGTTTATTTTTTTTCTTTGGGTTAAATAACTCTCTTAAATACATTCAACAAGTAAAGTAAATGCTTGTGTGTAATCACTATGTAATACTTTATAAGAAAGACACATAACGTTAATATAATATATCAAAATATATTAATTACATATCATCTTAAAATAATATTATATATATTAATCTTAATATTTTATAAATTTTATTTATAAAACCAAAGTTGTTTTAAAATTTTTCATTTACCCCATCTATTCCCTTATTTCTCAATAACCTTTAATAATCAATTTATGAATTAAAAGTAAGAATAAAATTAGAGATTTAGAAAGTTATTAAAAAATAATAGAATTACAAAGAAATTAAAAAAATTTATAAGCTAGTATTTTATAAGAATTATTTAAAAATGTAAAGTTGATGAGCTAAATTTAAAAATTCAAAAAGAATTATATATTCATAATAAAATCTAAAACACATTGGGATTAATATAGATACAAGAAATTATTTTAAATTAACATCCAGTCAATTTTTTTGATACATCACTGCCTAGTATTATTCTTTAAATGTGTTACATAATCATTGTAACGACTGCTTTTAAAATTGCAAAAATTGCACAAAAGTTAAGAATGTAAGTTCATATAAAAATTGCTAGCAAACAGTCTACTCAAGATTTTCTAGTCCTTCCGGCTATTATGCATTGACAGAAAATTTTTTGCTTTATTGACGCAACAAGCCCGTTCACTCTCCCCGGAAAATTCCACATGTTCATCTCATATCAAATTCACACCAGCAAATAAATACAAAGTATCTTACAATAAATGACACAAAACGGTCATTTAAAAAGAATACACAAATTGTGTTCGCTGAATTAACCCTGGAAGAGACTGGGGAGGTAGAAAAGAGGAATGAACATACCTAGCTACAACAATTAAGGGAAAGAATAAACTGCTGTCGACTAAGAAAGACCTGGAATGTTGGTGCAGTCTGAAGCAGAAAAAGCTTCATGCTACACAATCCAGAGAGGACCAAAACAAGCATAAGCAATCTTTTCTTTCTTTCTCTTCTTTCTCATCACTTTTTCTTGGACTGTTGTGAGACCTTATCACTCAAAGCAGGAGAAGGAAAGATAAGAACACAGCCAGAGTGGACAACAAGAAGCAGATGGTAACCTTCGGCTGTGCATTGCCACGTGGAGATGTTCCTACTCCGGTTCCGGTAGCAGGGCCAGGAGCCTGGGCTGTCTGATTAGAAACAGGTGGTAAAGGTGGCTCTGACACTTCAGATTCTGTCAGGGATGGGAGAGGAGCCTCAGCCGGTGGCAAGTAATCTTTGGTAACAAGTTGCAAAAGTGCACCGGGTTGGATGGCCTCCATGTAAGGAGGTGGATTTTTATCTGACAAACACCGGTTTCCTGCAGAGGGATGAAGAGCAATCATATCAGTTAATATGAACAGAATCCAGTCAAAAACATTATAAAAGCAGAAACAAAACAATAAAGCAATCAATTAAAACAGCATTCTGTATACCACCATGGTACATTGGATTGAATTTGATGTGATAGGCTGTTGGGTGATTACATTACATATTGGTATCTTAGATATCGCACTGGTATCACACCTCACCAAGATGACAACCAAAATCTTCATGGTAACTTGGATTGAATTTAGATTACCAATTTTTCCATCCTCAAAAAGTGTATATTTGGCAATTTAAGGAAATAATACTGATCAATATATGCAATCAAGCACGGATCTCTAACATCCCTTAGAATGTTAAATACCACCACTTCTAATACCAAACATGGATATCTAGTATCTTAGCTATCTTAGCATCTTATACTATGGTATTTTATACCATGATATCCAAGAAATATAGGGATATGTAATACCAGTAAAGCAAAAGTACTACATTGTTAAGTGTACAGTATCCTAGCAAAACGTAGTATACCAGAGAACGGGCATATGACAAAGTGCTGCTTATTATAAGGACTTTTAAAACAAGTAATCCCGAACTTGTAACTTTAGGATTAAGAAACAATTTTTTCACGATGTGGGTGCATTTTTATGTAAACTTCTTTAAGCAGAAAACTTCTACACATAAGGATGGCACTTACTTCTGTATCTATTAGCTGTCTTTGTGAAGCCAGTGATGACACCATTAATTTCTGCTCCCTGAACAAATGAATTGATCTCCACAGTTGGATCTGAGAAGAAATCCCAAGCCTGTGACACAAACTCATTGTCGAAAATTTCTACATAGACAGAGAGGTTAAATGATTTTAGCTTTGACACAATGTTTGTAGAGCGAGTCGTAAAGGCTGAATTAAGTGGAAACACAGATGACTTGTCAACAACCACAGAATCTGCAAAGCCCTTGATCTCTTCAACAGCTGCATTAACAGCATCGCCAACATTCTCATCAACCTTATAGACAAGCTCATAATTGGCATTACTCTTGAATTCTTTCAGTACAGAGCTATTAGTGGACTGAATAAAAACTTTTTGTGACCCTGGCTTATTATAACCAGCTTTGCTCAAAGCTTGAAGGACTGCAGTGGTCACACTTAATCCTACCTTCTCTGCAAGATAGGCTGCATTCTGACAAGAGTGAACAAAGCAACATTAACTAAAAGAATATAGAAGAGAAAAATCAGGGAAACCAAAAAAAAAAAATTATTTTTTTCATTTTTTCACAGGTTAGGAACACATAATCATTATTCATCTCATCACCATGACATAGAGCCCTCGTGGAAAGAAAACATCTATTTCTTTTTTTCGAAATATATTTAGGTGCAAAATCAGTGTAAAAGAATGTGTATAACCCACAGAAACGAGGCATTTAAGAAGGTAAGCAACTTAAATTAGTTGTGGGTTTCAACAGAGAGTTGCCAGGCTAGAGTCCATGAAGAGCCCCAAAGAGTGGATAGATTACATTTAGTCATAGGCCAAATTTCAATCCCATCTTTTTGTTTGCAACTTGAATAAAAATGTATTTTCCATTCTAATTCCCCCCAATTTTTCAAATCTTTCGTAAGGAGAGATTAACCAAATAATATTACAGATAACTCAATCTAAAAAATTACCTTATATATTTCTCTATAGTTTTTAGTTTACTAATGTAATAATAATAGGAAACTGCTATTACATACTAGAAATTTCATCAGTGCAAATTTCAGTCATCAATATTCCAGACTAAACAAATCTGAGCCCAAATTAACAGTTTAGTAACAACAGTGAAATGGTGATATAAAGTAATGTACATAACAAGGATCAGCACATATGGAAGATTTATCACACATTTTCCATTTCTCACTGTGGCAGGAATCATTAGTTTTCAGTTGCATTCAGATTATATGCTTATATTATTTATAACTCATGGAATGAATTATGGACAGCAGTAATAGACATGACAGAACTTACCTCAACAGTGATCATGACACCAAGCAGAGAAGTTTCATTTTTTGTAAAGGACAAGAAATCTGATAACGTCAGAAATTTCCCAACATTCCTATTTTTTGGATTCCTATACAGAGTGTATCTTGTGTACGGGTTCAATATTGAGGCTGCAGTTAAAAAAGAGAACAGAAACACAGATGTCAAATTTTTGTGTGGAATAATTTGCATGTTTTCTTTGTCTATATCAGAAAGCAATATGATAAAGGGCAGACAGCAAAGCAAATTAAAACCACAAGTCTCATGATAAGCGTCCTTTTAGTAACAAAAAAGAACTTGGGATGACACAAGGCAGGGATCTACATCGAGATGGACATAGTACTTAATAAAAGATAAAAAGAATCTATGAATCATTTCACTTAATATATTGCCCACTAATGTTAATTAACCTCTACTGTGAAATAGTAAGGCCACTTTCCCGGTTATAAATGATATTTGATTTGCCCTATCTTGTATATCTCTCACGCTATGTGAATTTTATTTTATTTTAAGTAAAAATCAATTACTCTGAGAGGTCTCCATGACCTGAAACGGATGCAATGGTGGGGGATTGATCAGACCAACAGGAAAAAGCTGGAAAAATGTCAGACTAGGAACTAGAGAAAGTAACAAGGAACTTTATCCAACTTACGGATCAAGTTCCTGATATCATTTTCTGTCAAACTGAATGAAAATATGCCACTGCCAGGCTTAATCTCAGGGATAGATGTAGCAAGGCTGCTGAAACTTGATTGGGCAACTGTTGTGCTCTCTATGAGATCAATGGAGCTTAAGCAAAATGGTGTTCCATCCTTTGACAGTTGAACAGGACAATCGAGAACATCCACACCATCTGATATGGCCTTGTTGTAGGCCAAGTCAGTACAAGGAGGATAGTCTCCACTTGCCCCGTATTTTGAGATAACCAAAGTATTAACTGAAACATATAAAAAGGAGAGAGGCACAAGTCAACAATGATTCAAGCTCTGCTGCAATAGAATTATGTAATGAAAGAATTTGGAAAATACTGATGAACAAAATGATAATAAATATTCATAAAAACACAAGAAATCAGCAATGCACCTATTTTTGTGGCATTTGCACCTAGGTGAGCAAAGCAGTCTGCAATTAAAGAAAAGAATTAGGTAACTTCAGAAAATATTTGTTCATATCAGAAACCAAAGGTTTGGCAATACTTGAAAGCAAAGAAAAGAATGAGTGCACAGAGACACACATAATCTGAGGTCACAGTTGTTAAGGTAATACGAATTTGAATGCAATCAATATCAATTAATTATTTTTATAAGAAGATGGAGCATGTTAAAATTGAAGGGGAAAAAAAAAATGCCAGTTTGGAAAGCTAACAAACATGCAAGGGATCTTTGGTTTTATAAATGCTCACAGCTTCTAAGAGATTTAAAGTTTAACTCAAAGTTCTAACAAGTCCAAGGCAGAATTTTGGGATTCAACCTTAAATTTATACACTACATAAACTTACTACCAATGGATAAAAAAGTGTTGATTAGGTAAAAGTGCATTGTTATGCAGGAGAGACACATTCAAGGTGATTCAGTAGAAAACCAACTTCATAAAGATTTTGTGAATAAGTGCAAATGCCCACTATTTATAAAGGGCCTTTCTGAACAAAAAAAAAACCAAAACATAACTTACCTACAGCTGCAGATGGCGTTATAGGGAAGTCAGACAGGACACCATCAACAGAGAAATCACCATTGTCAATGAATTGAAGGTACTCAGCAAGAGGATCATAACTGTAATTATAGCTAATTGGAACATCATTCACAAAATCTGATCCAAAAACTTCAAGTCCCTCATTGTGAGCATCAGAGACCAAAGTGGTATGTGGTTGTAGATAATTACTAGTATCTACAGGCCATATGTAAGCCTTGGGAACCATAATTCCAGAAGCAAATGTCTTGATAAATGTAAGATTCTTTAGAAGTGAGCCATAAGTCTGATTGGTTGATGGTTCTGTTTCATCCTGTCCCATAAATCTGAAAACCAGTTTAGTTATATTTGGGTTGAAGCGTGCTGCAATACTTTTTAGGAAACCAACCTCAGCTGATGAGATATAATTGATGACTACTTTTTTGGAAATAGAAAGTATGGAGGTTCTCATACTCAAATTGTGTTGCCTGTAGAATGCATCATGCTGTAATATATTAAAGAAAACAAGAATTGGTTAAAAACCATGCAGAGACAAAACAATGACAAAAGAATATGCCTTCCATTACCTGAATATTTAACCACAGGACTGGTGGAGCAACTTCTTTAACTAGATTCTCAACAGTATAAATTGGAAATATATTGCCGTCAAACTTGTTAGTTCGAGAGTAGACTCCCTGAGTCACTGTCCAGTAAAAAATATATGTCATTATTTAAAAAAATTTACAACAAACCTCATAAGCAATACAGGCAATCAAGAAGTTTAATGACAATTGACAACTGAAGTGTCAAACCTAGATATTTCTAGTTTAAGACTACACAGTATGTGAAAAACTTAATTTTGACAAGAGCACACATCTCTAGTAAAGTTATTCTGAAAAACAAGCCTGTAGATGTCAATTCAATTAGTAAAGATGGCCTACAAGGTTTCGCCTACCAACTGTCTGTAGTATCCTTACAGCAATTGCTCCACTACCCTAGCCTAGGAAAGCCTCACGACCTGGTGGTCGTGAAATGATAATGACAGGTCAAGGACCAAGTCCCACACTAAAAGCATAATGAGAAGAGAATAAGAATATATATGAATCTCATGCTCCAGCATCCAAAAAATCTAGTTGCATTTTAATGATGATATATTTCAAGCACAATCTAACCTACTACTGGATGAAGTTAGAAACAATATTCCTTTCTAGCTAGCTGTAAAGGGAAAGGCATTTATTTTCGAGTTTCAAGAAGATTAAATTGTCAAAATGACAATCATCATTGTAATTGTAATTCAAGACAATGATCACATTCATGCTTCCTCCAAATGTGCATGAATGGGATGACTTAATAGGAAAACCAGAAATGGTTTAAACTTCAAGGGTTAGCTTAATACAATATCAAATATGAAAATTGAGGACTGACTAAATGAGACAGGAACTTGGTTCCAAGAATGATAACCATCAAAGAAAAAAACAATTATGATATAGATTCCAGAAGGACAGCTGGAATTCATACTTAAGAACACCAGAACTTATAAATTAAGATAAAAAACTAATGCTTGGATGATTTTTATATTATGCAATCTTTACTAATTACCTTAGAAGGGCTTAATTGTGTTCAAAAATTAGGAGGCATTTTTGTCCAGTATCTTCCACTTTTATATGAATCAGTAATTCAGGAACTTGATAATTTGATAATGGAGTACGCTATTTAGGCCATCCCACTCAGCTTATCAGATGTGTTATTTTATATATGAACAAGATAACTAGCAAGCTCGCTCAAGGATACTTTTACCAAGACAAGAAAAAATGGGCAGTTTGGGCTTGGTCCTTCCTTTAGGTGAAATATTCAAGTACTATCTAAGTGTTGAATAGTTTCTGAATATAAGAATTATTTGCTAGCTTCCGAAGCTAAAGAACACTAAATTATAACTCTGAACAAAACATAAATTTATTCCTCTGCTTCCATCCTCCTTATGAGAATTATTAATTTAGAAGTAGACAATAAACAAAAAATCATATGTTTAAGATCATTTTTAACTCACAGAAAACTTGGGATAGGTCCTTCAGCGTGTAATCCACTGAAAAATACCCACGGGTTGGCACGCCATTAACCAAGTAGTTGGTAGATTTATTTTGAAAAATCGAGGAAATGTCAGTAGCATTGTCAAGCTTCATATCAGGAAGACAAATCCCATCTCCATTTTTTGTTAATTGCACATCACACCATGAAATAACACTTGGTAGGCTGGTTAATAATGCCAACTTATAAGCAGCTAGGCTGGAATCAGGAAATATCCCGGAAAACCCTCCACGAGCTACAACTAATGGTGGATTTCCTGCAAAACAAATGCATGATTAAGCTTCATTCATCATTATAACAAAGTAGAATAAAATTACGGAAAGAGAGAGACTAATTCATATAAGTACATACACTTTACCTAATGCCTACTGGCATCTAAAATTGAAAATAACAGCAAACTCCCATAGGCCTTTGCCTCTCCAGTTTTACTAAAGGGTCCAATAAATTGAAATTATAAACAGTCTATTTCACTAAAAGTTTTCCCAGAAAGTAATTTGATAATAACTTGTCTTGAATAACGAACTTTCCAACTACAATTTTTGTTCGCCACTTCGCCTCCTCAACTTTCTAACATTAATGATGTGAAAGACGATGAAAGTTGAACCCAGTAAAACCAATCTCAAAAGTTGACTGAATCCTGACCTTCCTAAATAATGACTAAGCTTTATCCTTCAGCTCAAGGTTCCGGATATGATATTCCTATTAAACAGAAGAAACGTCAAACCATTCTAAGCAACAGTACGAACTTTTGGCTAGTAGCACAGGCCCTAAATAGGCCTGCTAAATTTGTTAACTGCACAAATTCCAACTCACCCTCATCAAATTTCCGTCCCCAACAAAAATCATCAAAATTTACAAGCAATAAATGCGAAGATCTTCCATTTGGTGGCCAAGTATAGATTAACTTCCACTAAACATGGATTAATCAACCCACCCCCATCACAGTACCAAGAACAGAATAACACTTATTCAATTTAGGCGAGCCACTCATTCGCCACAAGCCAGTGAACATAAATGGAAAAGAGAAAGCACAAACACATGGTGTGCTCAATCTCATCAAATTATCGGTGCATTATCCGAGCAGCCAAGCAGAAACAAGCTGAACACCGTAATGAAGCAGGAAACAAAACCGAATCCAAGTAAAACGAGGCACATACCGCTAAGTGTATTCCAAGTGTTTCTGGTAGATCCCTGGGCAGAGACCAGAGCTACCACCGAGTGAAGAAGAAGCAGAGTGCGCAGATGAGAGAGAGCGCGTGAGTTCCACATTCCGGCGAACCTTTTAAAGCTCAGGATGAACTTCCGGCCCGGCTTAGAGAGAGAAAGAGAGACAGAGGCACTAAGAAAGCGTGAACCTTTTCCGGCTGGTTCTTCCAGCTTTCATGTATACTTAAATTAATTGTTATGTTTAAATGGAAGAAAATCAGAAAAAGCCTGACTTTTTATAAAATCTTTGTGCTTTGAAACTTCGAAAGCAAGCTGGTGTAATGGTGTTGTTCATTTAATGCGCGTTTTTTGTTTATAATAATAATAATTAAAATTAAGCACATAAATATAAATAAATTATACGAAGAACAGACAAGCCGGCTCGAAGCTGAGGCTCGGCTTGAGTCAGGAAAGAGACCGTGGTAATTACGTTGGCGTGGTACATGTCTCTGTCTGAACAGTGAACATAGAGGAATGAATCCAGTGAGGCAGACCGACATAGCTAGGCTACTCAATTTGACAGAAAAAATTATTATTTTTAATTTTTTACTTATTGCTTAATTATTATTTAATCTAATTTATTACATTTTAAAAATAATTCTATTAATTAAAATTTTTTATTTTTACTATTAACTTGTTAAATTGTTACTATAGTCTATTAAGTTAAATTCTGTTAAAATTAAAATAAGTGACAGATGAATATAACAGGTGTTAATAAGTCAAAAGCGAAAATATTAAATTTCTCCAATTTCAGCTAATGATGACAAAATTATAATAAAACAATTAATACAAATTCAAGCAAACAAATGTGCTTGTATTTTGAATGAAAAGCCATAAATATTAACTTTTTAAAGATACGATCAATTAGTTTATTAATAATAAGATTTTGTTTAAAAATATTAATTAGATTTACAATTAAGCACATCCTATGTCAACGATACTATAATTTGAAACATATATTTTAATTTTTAAAATTGCTACTTTTAAATACAAAAGAGTGTGATTTAAATGTGAATATCTAAATACTAATTATATGCTCAATTGTTTATTAAAATCGAATTCCTTATTTAAATTTAGCCAATATTACGTAATATTACTAATAAAAGGAATTAGTGGAGAGCACAAATTATATGGTGTGAGCTTGCTGCCATCAATCATACATATGTGTTAACTTTTTTTTGGCTAATGATTTTCGGTGTGAGCTTCTAAATTATCAACTCAATTATTTTTTAACATATATCTTAAGCATAAAGAATTCACCATTAAACATAAATAAAAATACATGTGAATTATTTTAACCGAATTGCATACAAAAAATGTCAAAATTTTTTCTTGAGTTGTATGAAATATGATTCATTGTGACAATATATTTTTAATTTAACACACACACACACACACACACACATATATATACTAATTTGATTCTTTGCAATGAAATTATTATTATTAAAAAAAATTATTTTAATCCCTCATATTTTGACCATATTTCAATTTAGTCCTCTATATTTTCCTTGTCTAAAATTAATTCTTCACATTTTATTGATGTTAAAAGTGGTCCCCCCATCAATTTACAAAAGAATTAGTTTAAAAGTTATTTATAAACAAAGAGACCAATTTGTTTAAAGTTTGAAAATAGAAGATTAAATTGAGATAGAGTTAAAATGTGAGAGACTAAAATAATATTTATTAACAATATCCTTGAAAATATGTTAATTAAAAAAATATGAAAATTATTATTAAATATTAATAGTATTTTTATTTATAAAAATTAATTTAAAAAATATTTATACAGGATGAGTTAAATCTAAAAAGTAATAATATAAAACATTAAATTAAAAATATCTTATGAGAAATTATTTTGAAAAAAACCTTGATGCACGTGGGGACCAAACTGAGTTTCACCGTAATTATATCTGACGGAAACAAGTCGATGAATTGTGGGGAAAGGAAAGAAATGAAGGAAAATGATTTATAGGAATGCGGCTCACAGCACAGCGCTAGAGCCAGCCAGGAAGCGAAGCCGAAGAGGATCAAAACATAAGTGGTGCGGCCCACGAGAATGTGCAAGTAGATCCATTGGACGACAGCTCAAGCGGGCCCCACATCATGGTATAAGTATTCTGGCACTTGCCGACGTGGCGGTTTATGGTTGGCAGTCCCATCGTGATGTCAGCGAACGCGCAAAATGGTCACGTTGTAAGTGGGCTACCACATCCCACTTTTTAAATTTATTTACAAATAAAAGACTAAAATGTGTTAATTTTTATTATTGAAAAACTAAATTAAAATTATATTTATAAATGAAGGATTAAATTAACAATATAAAGTAATAAAAAATTAAATTAAAACTAATCTCATAAATAAAAAATTAAATTAAAAATTTCTATCCACCATGGAAGATATTTGATCCAAACGGTTTAGTAGGATATACATCAACTCACCCTCTAAATGATACGAAAGTTCATTTGTATGCACTTGTTTTTAATGCATCGAAAAAATAGAGAGTTGCTAGAATTGGATTGATCGCTCACCTTAATACAACTAAGAAATATAAATCTAATGAAAGAACTACAAAGATTTTTTAAAACTAATTGGCAAGCAAACAAACACATATCATAAATAATTCAAAAGAAAAAAAAAAGCTGAAAACATTATTTATATTAAAGTAAACATATTAACATTTCTGATAAATGCTTATTCATGAATGTTGAACATGAGCGTGAAAAGTCAAAACATTGAGTTCTAGACAACCTGGACCTGGTCCTAGGACAACGTAGTAAACGTGTTCTGGACTTCAAGCAGCTCATATAAATTTGATGGTAAATTTGTGTTTTATGTGTACTTATACATAAATGATATTAAGAAAAAAAATAAAGTATTATTTTGAACTCTTACTAATTGATTTAATTTTAATTTTTTATTAATATAAATATTAGTGAATTGGTTGCTCGTACAAAGGAACAAAGACTGAGTTTAACACTAAATCTCCTTTTCTAAAATAATACTTGAATTGAGCATAGACACACTCACATATTGTATGTCTACAGTAACTATTATTATTATTATTTATTTTTCTTGTTTAGAAGTTCTGTCAACTTATAAGAATCGTGTGAAACCTTTTAATTTAATTTCTACTGGGTAATGGTTAAGTCACACTAAATGACTTTTGCTAATAAATCACATGTTTCAATAGCTTGCACATAATTAATTTTTTTCAAAAATTAAATCAAAATTATATCTTTTTGTTGAATTCTATATTTCTTTTATAACATGAAAACTAAAAAAATTATATTTTTTTAATTTTCATTGTGAAAATTTCATACCACTTTCTGAATTTAAAAATAATAAGGATTCTGTTTCTTTTTAGGAATTATTTCTTTTAAAAAAATTAAAAATTCTGATAATTAAAATAATCAAAAGATGAATATTCTTGAGAATCTTTCCTAAATAATTCACATTTCTAAATTCAAAAGACAAATAAAAAAATATTTTCTCCAAAAATTCCCCTATTGAAAATTGCAAAATTAAATTATTCTTCTTTTAAATATTCAAAAATTCATTTTGATAACTTCGTCCATCAATTAATAATACAAATAAAATTGCAAATGAATTTGATTTCAGCAAACTGAGAAATAGAATAGGGTAAAAACAATGAGAGTAAGAAAGTGAGATTTAGGAACAATTTTGTACGCTAAAACATGCCAACTAATTCTCAAACTCATATTGACCGTGAAAATCAAATTAATTTCAACTATTTTCTATTTTTATAAAAAAAATTAATTAAAATTTATCAACCAATTATTACGAGATATACATGTTCTACGCTAAATTCTTAAGTCGAATTCGCCTTGCAGATATTATTTTTCTTCCATTTAATTCACTTTCTTAATTTTTTTATTTAATTTTATTTTGCATATAATTGTGTCATACTTACTTTTTGTACTTATCATTCTTAAAAAAGAATGATAATCATTCTTAAAAAAGAATGTCATAGAATCCTTAACAACTCTCTCACGTACAGCAACTTTTCTTTTTAAAATTGTCTCAATCTGGTTTACTTGAATGGTCCTGCCTCATTTATTGACATTTTGGCATTGAGAAATAATTTTGTGGCCATGACCGTTTCAAATGCCAGTTAATATCTTTCGTTTACGCTTCAAAAAATCAAAAAGAAATGAAAAAAGAAACTTTTTTTTTTTTTAAACTTATTTAATGTAAGTGGTTGGCTGAAAGGGACCAATTCTGTTTTGCCTGCAAGTGGGGAAAGCTTAGAAAAATTTTTTATATGAAAATTTTTTATATAAATTTATCTTATTAAGGTATAAGTTCAATTATACTTTTAGTTTCTCTATTTAATTAAAAATTTAGTCCTTTTAATGTAAATTATGATATTGTCTGTCTAACTTATGTAAAACAATTTAATTCTTAATTTTAATTAAACCAAGCTCTGATGTCTAATCATGCGAAAAATATTTTAAGATGCATTTAAATTTTATTTTATAAACCAAATTTAGCCACAGTCTATATAATTTAATAATATATTAGTTAAAATATTAAAAGTAAAATGAAACCAAAATTTTAATAAATGAAACAAGTAAAAGTATTGTGTACCATATATAAACATACATAGAAAGGCATTGTTATGTGAGAGGTAAAAGGAGAAAATAATTATAATTAGATCACAAATTTATTATCCATAAATATATGACACATATTTTTTTAATTTTCCTATTTTTACATTACTCTCATTATGATTTAATGATTATTTCTTCAAGTAAAAATTTAATTTTATCATTTACTTATGAATTCAATCTTAATTTAGTATCTTGTTTATGAGTTTAATTTCAATTTAGTCTCTCATTAACATTAATATTAGTATATTTAATTTAAATTTAGTTGGTATTGATGAATCAAATATATTAACTTTTATACTAATAAGAAATCAAATTAAAATTAGACCGAGACTAAAATAATATTTTGTTTTTATATTTTTCTCTAACTCTATGAGTGCATGCAACTCTATTTTTAGTATACATATATGTCTATAATTATTTTTATTGCTCTAATTTATCAAAAAATAGGACTAGTCAAACCAAAAGAATTTCTCTTTTCTGAATTGCCCATCAGTGGTCAAATTATACTTTCTCTTATTATTGGCAGTGAAGCAACTTTCTTGTGTTTGGAAAGGAATCAAACTGAAACTTTTAGGGCCCAAGGTTAAAGTTATTAAAATGTGAAAACTATATAAATAGACATCAAGAACTTTCCAAGCAAAAGATGAAACAAAAAGTTGAGCCTTTTGGGCTTGTATTTGTATTTATATTATGGGAAAGAAAGCGACGCTTAATAGTGCAAAAAATAAAATCAATATATGTTCCATAATTTGGAACTTGCAGGCAAATTGAAGAAGTTTCACCATAAAAGCGAAAGTTTTCTATCCCTACAGTGTAAATTAAGTTACTTCAAATTAATAAAAGTATTAATATGAATTTAAAAGATTGGATAGAAGTTGCTTAGATAACTAAGAAAATAGTATATAATGTGTTAATCTATGACTAAAAACACAGCTCACGTTTGATGATTTTGTCCAGTTATATTTTTTGAAAAAACGAAAATTTACGAAGCATCTTTATCATATTTGATTAAATTATACTTGATATTTTTATTTATATTGTACAAAAAGTTTTTAATTTGTTTCCTTAAAGAAGTAATTTTTTTGCTCACTATGATCATTAATTTATACAGTTGAAATGATGTCAAGTTAGCAAAGATTTTGAGTTTTACTGAAATAATATAGAATTCTCATTTATTCTTAAAATATATACTTTATTTTAATTTAGCAAAAGACCCCACAAACAGAACAAAATGCTACCGTGGTAGGAAAAAGAAGAAAACATTTGATTTTAGCAGTACCCAACTATGAAAGCATAGAATCAATATATTAGAAGAAAACATATGATTTTATCAATATTTGTATAATAGTATTGAAATGCAAGGTTATAGAGACATAATCTGCTGCAAAAATTTCAGAGAGCGTAGAAATATGGTGCCTGGAAAGTGACGAAACCCGCGTCACCCACTTGCCTCCCTTCGGAGAAAGGTGTGAAAAAGGAGATGGATAGCACAATGGCAAAAAGGAAGGCACTGAAGCTATAAAAATGGTGTCTCCAAAGGATGAAGAATGAAGGAGACAGCAATAAGGAAAAACTGACGATTCAAAGGGAGTGCCATGTGTCAAAATTTTAAATGCATTTTTTTTTTATTTTGAGGCTAAATATTAATTAGGTGCTAACTCATTATTTGAATTATAAAAAAAAATGCACATGGCTGCCACATCAATATTCAAATTAATGAAGTTAAGTTTTTAATGGATCTCACTTAAAAAAACTCTTTATGACATGATTTGAAAACTTAAAAGGATTATTGTGAAACATTTTAAAATTAAAGGACCATTTTAAAATAGAAACTAAAGTTAAAGGATTAAGCCACTTTTTTAACCTTTTTAAAATGTCCACATTTAAAACTAGACTATAGAAAAATGTCATTTTGATCGCTAATTTACAATTGAATTATCATTTTGGTCTCTTATTCATTTATTTTTTAAAATAATATTCTATTAATTAAAAATTATCATTTTTTAACTCCTCAGCGAGTGTTAATTGAGTTTAGCTTAAGGAATTACATATAGTAATGACTTAAAAAATGCAAGACCAAAAGTAACAATATCAAATAAGTAGAGGATTAGTTTAAAAAATAAGATGATTAACGAGGCCAAAATGACAATTAAGTGATAAGTTGAATTTCAAAATTGTTATTTTCTCTTGATTTAATTAAATTGCTTTCAATGCATTAATATAACAATGTGTTATTACAATACATTAAAATTTGTGGAAGTGTTAATTAATTTTTCCTCAAATGTAAATATATCCCCGTCAATACGTGATTTGCAATTCAATTTGGTAGATTGCTCATCAAATATGTGCTACCTCCATAATAAAATAGCATCTAAAACTCTATACTTATATATATTAGTACATATACCTAACTCATCTAATAATAATAACAATGACAACCTAAATTAAAGGTCAAATCTTGGAAAAAAAATGACCAAATTTATAGTCTACTTTGTCTCTATTTGTGTCAAAAGTATGGCATATAATTTTTTATGAGGCATAAAAAAAATAATTATGACAGTTTATACAAACTATTTAAAATCTTACTATCATGTGCTTTTTTATTTCTTAAGATTTATATATTTATTAATGTTCAAATAGTAGTTCCTTGTTCAAAAAGATAAACGGAACTACATTTTATTTTATTTTTTAACTGAGACTTAATTATAAATGGGTAAATGAATTCTAAAAGGTAATAAAACACATTCCTTAATTTTATATCATAACAAAACAAACACCTCATGCATAATTTTTTTTTCTCCTTTTTGCTATTCTAACTTGAAGTTGATCTATAAGAATTTTTAAAATGATGAGATAAATTTCTATAATTATTTTTAATTGAAATGTAATTTTTAATTTAAAATAAAATTATATTTGAATTAATTTATAAATTAAAAATAAATCTCTTCCAAACGATCTTAAGATTTAGCCTTTTTTTTTTTTTTAATATTAGTCCAACATATTAGTGTTCTGTGCCCTTGTTATATTTTAAATTTTATGTATTAATTCAATAACTAATTAAATATTAATTCTTGAATGTAAAATATAATTTTCTCATGTTAATTAGATGGTATTATTAGGAAGGTACAGAGTTCGTAGGAAGCATGTGAAAGACGCGACTCAGAAATTAAAGAAGGATTTTGGGAATTAATATCTAATTTAATAATTGATGTTGTGGTTACGATGATAATAATAATTAATTATATACATGAGAATCTGGATTAGTTATAGTTGAATGTTGATATAGCAATGCCAACTGTAATTATAATTTTAAATTTAGATTATTAAATAAAATTTTAATATTGTAAATTTTTATTAATAACTACATACAACTAAATTTATTATATGTAAATTTGAATTATTAAATTTTTATATTTTATTAATTTGAATTGTAGTTCCAATACAAATTGTAATGAGTAGAGTAGTGATGCTTGAATTAATTTGAAAATGATTAATAAATTTTTAATAATATGATAAGAACTTTTTAAAATTTTTTCAACTACTCTTTTTTTAAAAAAATGATATGTACTTTTCCTATTGATTTGCTAATTTCTTGAAAAAGACAACTTTTGTTCTTTTAAAACGGAAACAGGTCCATATTTATAAAAAGATATTTAATCACTCTTTACTATATTCTTTAATTATATATATACAGTGATGTGCATCATAAAAAACTAAAATTAATAATGTTTGGAACTATATGTTTTCCTTTGTTGATTTATAAAATGAAAGTTTTAGATGGATTCCAATCCAACCTGCCTCCCCCACTGGATCCAAATTTCACGGCGAAGATGTCTAATAAAGCTACGATTTGTATTTAAATAAAAGTGCTATTTTCGTATATTTATAATTTTAAATGTATCAATGTACTTAATTATAATGTAAAAATATGATTATAATTATATTAATTCAAAAAATAATCATATTATAATTATGTCCTTAATAATAATTGAGTGCATTTATACACTCAAAATTATAAGTATACTAAAAATTTTGTCTCAGATAATTTGTTGATTTAATGATAGATACTTATTAATTAGGATATTAAAATTCTAAAATTTAAATGTTAAAAATAACAATGGGACAAATCAAGTTGAAGTTTCTTAAATCATATTTGTGGGATTTGGATTTTGTCCATTTGAGCAGGCACTTACAGTAGTTGGAGCACAATTTATTTTAAAAAAAAGCATTAAATTGGTTTCCTATTTTTATATTTTGTGATAATTTAATCCTTCACTAATATATTATGATAAATTAATTTCTTAAATTTTTATATTGAATAAAAATAGTCTTTCATTAATCTAAACGGAAAGATTGGTTTGTACAAATTTAAATTTGTAAAGAATTGATTTTATATAAATTTAAATTCGTGAGAAATTGATTTGTTATAATTAATTTGTAAGAGACTAAATTATTATAAAGTGTAAAAATAAAAAAATTGATTTTTATACTTTTCTTGTTTATTTAATATATTGAAATTCAAGATCGTGTGTAGTTGTTGTAATGTTTTCAACTACATGTGGTTATACAATTTTAATTTGAAGCATCACGTCTGTGTAATGCCTTGAATATGTACTTTTATATCTACACATTTTCATCCAAATGCAACAAATTTGTTTCCATAGTTGTTTGGTCTTATCTATTCCTTTTCTTTTTCCTTTTTTTTTTTTCTTGTCCTTTCAAGTTTCTTCGATAATTCTTGCTAAGCAATTAATCAGACATTCAATTTTGTTTGGCTTTATTTAGACCAAGCCCTATGATTAAATAGTTTTAAAAATGTACTCTTCTACGTTGGTTAGACAGCTGCATAATTACTCACAATATTCTAGAGAAATCAAACCCAACAATGATCATATCAAAATCTAATATTCAAGAGATAAGGAATCAATTCAGTGGAGTTGCATTACCTTTGAAACTTTACAAGAAGCAAGACTAAACATTTTATATCACTACAAGTTATTTAGACCTAAACATTATATGATATTAAATTCACATGGAACAACTTGATAGGTTAAATTAATAAGTAAGAAGAGATAACATTTTTCTATTAGTAATAGCAAATTAGAGTTGTTAAATAGGCTAACTAGGCCTATACAAACTAGTATGTAATGGGTTGGTGAGTTAAATAAGTTAGCTTGTTTAGATTAGTCTATTTGGACAGGTCATTATTCTTGGATGAAGAAATTAGTATGTAATTTTATCTCATATTCTTGATTTAATTCTATAATTTATTAGGCCTCGCCTCTCTTGGATGAAGAAATTAATAAAATATCACATATATAAATTAATTATATGATAATGAGACTTATATACGTCTCTTGAGTTGCAGAATCTTGATCTAATTGATTGGAATCACTAATCAATTGAGGTGTTCACTATGTATTAAAGATACCTTAGTGTTGCCATAACCTAAATCCCTTACTTTTAATTTTGATTGCAGAATAATTACAGGTGTTAATTTGAGTGTATAATAGGTTATATCAATCTTTCAATGTAGACTATATCAGTAAGTCTATCACATAATAGGTTAGCTAGAGTTAAAATTTAGTGGTAATTACTAAAACCACCATCCTACCCTTATTTAATAAGCATTCCTTATGAGTTTATCTTTATACGATATCCAACATCTCCCACTCACACATAATATAAGTGCTTATAGGCTTTAAACCTGAGAAACATATTCTCGGTAAACTAAGAGAAAACTTTCTCTTTATAATTTGCAATCGTCTAGAAAGGGAAAATCGACTATGTGACCAGCATAATGTGAGCTCATCAATGATATATATCAGTTTACGAGTATTTGTCTCTCATTGAAATCAAACCTGCATGTATATCATAAAGTATGCATGCACCTTAAATAATTAGAATCACATTTAGATATCTCTCAATGATCTCATTTACCATAATATCTTGTATTCATAATTATGACTCAAAGTCATAATTGGTATATTGGTGAATACAAAATAATGAAATTCTCTTTATGATCTTTCTCTTATCATAATCCTATTAATATAAACTTAGCTTGCTTTTCTAGATATGTCTCACTAGAATAAATCATTACTCATAGTCCTTAGACAACAAGCTAAGATAGCGAACACTAAGTTATATCTCAAGCACCTGATTAGAGTCTAAGGATACAAATATAGAGTCAGCATGAAGGCTCAAAGGTCACACACAACATAAATTGATATTGCACTCATGTTAACCTATATGGTCGTTACTTGCACACATGATATTAAACATGCGCTACAACATTCCTCATTTTCCTATGGGTTGTATGTCTATTTTACAAGTAATGTTGTATAGATGATATTTAGACTTCAAGTTTAAAATTGAGTTCCTTGATCGACTCAATATCTGAAACTCACATTTGGCAACTAAGGTAGACTAGAAATGATGAACTTATTTCATCAAATCAATCATAATGATCCTATGTCATCAATTAAGTGACTTAAATTATTTTAAATATAGTTGCTTTCAAATTATCATCCTGATAATTTCACTTAAAATCTTGTCTCATCTCCAATGTCACAAAAGACATTGAGGTAGTTACTTGTGTGAGAAGACAAACACTTTTATCTACCTGACATACTGAATAATAAGGAAAGAATGTACATGACATTCAAATATGTAAGCATGAAAATCAAACTTAATTGATTATCAAAGAACATTAAAATAACTCTATCTATGAACAATTGAAAAATGTTAAAGAAAAACAAATGAAGTATCCTAAACTTTACATAATCTTATAGACCTAACGTGTTTTACAAACACATATTTAGAAATGGACTTGGTCAATAGATCTACTAACATATCTTACGTGGATATATACTTTACGTTCACAGTCTTGCATGCAACCATATCCTTTACATAGTGATATTTGATATCTATATGTTTGATTTTATAATAGTACTTTGGGTCCTTAGTATATGTAATTGCAGTCTCACTGTCATAGTACACTAACACTGATTCAATGTTTTTTAGCTTTGCATAACAAGTGATCCAAGAACCTTTTTAACCAAATAGCCTTCTAAGCTGCTAAAGAAAGGGTCATGAACTTTGTCTCTATTATGGTACACAAGATTGTTTCTTATTACTCCATGATATGACATCATCACTGAGTAAGAAAATGTATCATGAGGTAAACTTTTGCTCATTTAAGTCTCCTCCATGATCAACATTATTGTATCCTACCAATCATAGTTCTTTGCCACCTTAATAGCGTAGCGCACAATTAGTAGTCCTCTTCAGATATCTTAAGATTCTCTTTACTGCTTCCCAATGTTGAGGACCTAGGTTGGTTTGATATCTACTCACCAAGCTAACTGCTCAACAGATATTAGGTCTAGTACACATCATAACATACATTAAACAATTGACTGCATTCTTATAAGGAGTTTGACTTATGAGCTCTTTTTCTATGACAGTCATAGAATTCATTTCGGCACTCAAGATTCAACTTGTGTTGATAAGGGTGTCCACAGGGTTACAAGTATCCATACTAAAATGTTTCTAAACTTTTCTAATGTTATCTTGCGAGAGATGCAACAATTTCTTAGAATGGTTTTTTGAAATCTTAACTCTAAGAATGTATGTGTAATAACCCAAAAACATATAAAGTTTAAGAATAACATTAGAAAAATAAAATAAAATTTTATGGACTAAAATGAAAGGAGAAAATGGTATTTACAATACAACTTATAATTTTAACTATTTTTAGGTACTAAAATAAAAAATTAAAATATTTTTGAGATAAAAAAATATAATTTTAACTATTGTATAGTACTTACATAGCAAATGTTAGCAAAATGCATGGTTATTGTGCAAATTTTGGCTAAAAACACATGATTACTATTTGCACAGTGTCAAATAGTAACTTTAAAATTATTGTAAATTGCACAAACGTTTTTTAATTTTCTCATTCAAACTGGAAAGTAAGGTCGACAAAGCGTTTATATTTGTGTAAGAGGTAGCTTTGTGGAGACCTTTTTAATTCGATTTGTGCTATAAGAATATAGGATCTCTATTATTGATCCCTATTGGTATGTATAATTAGCAAAGTAGCACTTTTTCATTTTACTGAACACCTTTATTTTCTTGTCTTACTTTCAATTTCTTTATTTTTATGTGGATTATATGTTTTATACAACAAACTTGTATATATTATGCATATAATGGTGGTGGAATCCTATTTATTAGATTGAGTAGAATTAAGACACTAAAATGAAATTTAATAATACCTTTATGGAGCCTTATGGACTTTGTACAAGTAAAACTATGACAGTTGTGCTTTTTAAATGATTAATTTAAATCCAATGAGTTCCTTGATAAAACAATTTGTCCCATAACTCCTGAGATCTATGGTAGGATTATACCACCTAAATAGTCACTGGAAAGTGGGATTGCTCTATTTTCCTTGCTAGGAACATTTTGGAACATGAATCATGCTAAAGGCTCCTGCATCGATCTAGACTTAGGAAAGTAGAAACTAAATATATAGTGAATTTTAAGATATAAAAGGGATTCGAAACTATCAAGAGTGTTGTTATTATTATTATTATTATTACTATTATTATAAATATTATATATAGGATTTATGATTTTCATATCTGACAACTGAGGTATATATACAAATGATCTGTAGGTTCTCAAAGTGATTTGATTGCAAGTTCTATTTTAATCCATTATATTATTGTCACTTCATTCTTAATCACTTTTTATTTTATTTTATCTTCAAGATTATTTTTATTTAAATTACTTTATGGTAGTAAATATATTTAAATAAAATTATTTATTTTTATATCCTATTTACACTATTCAATGAATTTTATAATTTAATAATGGATGAGAATTCATGTAAGAACCCCATAGCCATTAACGGGAGTAACAACTTTGGTGCACCTTGTTGAAATGAATTATTGAGACGTATCTAGTGAAGAGATACTGATATGAGATATTGAGATCTATCCAGTAAAGGGATATGAGTATGAATTATTGAGACTATTCAATGAAGGGATACTTATATGAGATATTGAAATGTATCCGATAAAGGGATATAGGTATGAATTATTAAGACGTATCTAGTGAAAGAATACGAATATGAGATATTAAGACATATCCGGTAAGGAGATATGTGTATTAATTATGGAGACGTCTTCTATGAAAGGTTATGGATATAAGATTGTAATGACCCAATTATAGGAGTTAGAGGGATAAATTATAATTAATAAATTAGTTAATGAAAAATTAAAGGAGAGAAATTTTTGCAAGAAATTTGACGAAGGTATAATATTTTATCAAGTGAAACCATACATTGAGATTGAATGGGTGAGAATTGGGAAAATTAATTATTGCTGGATAATGTACCTAAGAGGGAATTTTGGTTGGGTGAGGTGATTGGGACTTAGTTATCTATTGTGGTAAGCCTCTTAAGAGTAGAAGGACTTTTTAGTATTAAATCCCATATTATGAGATATTTTTTTTATAGTTTGTGCTTAATGCCACAATTGGTTAAAGGAAGAGGAAGATGAATAATTTCTTTCTTTTTAATTGGTGTAGGCAGCTCTTAAGGGTGAAATGGTCAACCAAGGGAAGACATTGGGTCGCTGGTAATTAACGGCACTCAGGTGCACAGATAACATTCCCCAACATTTTTCGTTACACACTTTACTTTTCATTATTTGGAAATTTTTTATAATTGCCATTCTCATTTTGACATGACTATATTTTATCGAAATTGAAATTAAAAGTAGATGAAATCCCTTGATATGTTAGATGACATCATGTACAATTTTGAAAATAACTTTTGAAAAATCTCATGCGTACGGTTATGAATAACTGCTGGGTAAACCATTATTGCAATACAAATTGATTTCATGCATACTTACTATATTCCCCTATGCATGCTTGTTTTAATTCCACTACTATTAGAAGGACTAGTTAGGACATTGGCTGCCAATAGCAATATTGTTAGCCCTTGATGTACCTAGGTAATTATCCAGCTAGCAAGATTAATGAAGGTGCTAGCCCCGTGTGACGACCATCACACGAGGACTGATAAGTGATAAACTTTAGTGAGTTATGACCTCACGCCTGTTGGTTATTTGGCCTCGAGAATTATGTGTCCTCGCTTGTTGTGATTTGTCCTTGTGGTTGTGTGCCACATCGGATTAGTCCATAGTAGTCCTTCCTCTTAAATGATACCCAGAAACTTATTGATTTTCATATGCAAGACAACTTAAATTCAATATTTTGAAATATGCATTAATTAGTTAGTAGGTTTATTTGTAATGGTATTTACTTGTAATTTAAATGTTATTCCATTTCATTCAAATTTTGATCACATTTGATTACAATTTATATTTAAATTTTATTATTGATTTTGGAGTGTTATCTGCCGAAAAAATTTTGTCTCAAATAAGGAGGTTGGTGAATTCCTAAAGGTAGTGGAGCAGTGACAGGAATTCTTTTAGTAAGCTCGCTTGGGATTTGCGGGATCTAATTTTGATTATTTTGATGTACATGACTCATTCTTTTTTAGATGTATATAGTTAGGGTGATAGCCATTGTTTTGTTATTCTAGGATTGTGTAGTGATCATAGTGAACTTTCCCTGTTGTTGTAAATTGATGTATGTTGTACTGGGTTGTCTAGTGAGAGCGGAGCTCTTATATATATATATATATATATATATATATATTTGTTGCCTGATAGGATGTTGTAGAAATTTTGGGATGTCCTATTTACTGGGAAGGTTCTGTCTAAATTTCTACAAAACTCATTGTTTTGTATAAATTGCTTATTTTTATGAAAAGACAAAGTTATTATGTACGTGGTGGAAATTTGCATAGATATTGGCATGGTATTGAATTTCCATCCAGTGTAGGCTTACAGGTTCAAGGATTTTCCTCGTGTCCTGTGCCAGTCCCACTTCAGGGATTTTTGGGTATGACCAAGATATTGAAATGTATATGGTAAAAGAGATATAAAATGAATAATTGAAACATAATTGGTAAAGGAATATGAGTATGATGACCTTGGTTCTCTATTTGATACCCGCTTCATATAAAATTTAAGGTTTAGAAATAATATTCTTATTTTATCAAAACTTCTTGTTATTTAAAAAATTCTAAGGTCTCTATTGTTTTTCCTTTTCGATTGCTTTATTATTTATTTACTCATTAAGTCAGTGGTAGATTTACACCTCTCATTTTAATATTTTTTTGATTAGTTAGTGCTAGTAAAGTTTATTCTGGGAATTTTCTTATTGTTTTGGCCTTTTGCTATGTTATTTTGGGTTAATCACAGTGTATGTTTGACTCCAATGTGGTGGCTACTAAATGTCTATTTTTTTTGGGATTTTGTGAAGTATTGTAAGCCTTGTGTGGGCTATTTCCTTATCATACCAACTATATATATGGTGAGATATTATTAAGTTTATTAGTTTAATATCATTGTGAAGTTGTTAAATTATATTTCAAAATGTATCTAATATGTATCATCGATATTTTTAGAAAATGTAAAAAGAAAGGCTGGGCTAAGTTAATTTAGCCTATGCGCCGGTCATGACCAATGAATTTGGGTTGTGACAGTATGCAACTTCATCCATTTCTTTTATCTCAAAACGAGATGATAACCAAGTCTTTACCTCATTGACGAACACCATATCATTTCCAGCTATAAGTATGTCATCAACATATATTGTCATAATTACATACTTGTCTTTAAATGTTTTGGTATATATGTAGTTGTCTTCACTCATCATAGTGAATCTACTAGAGATGAATGTATTGTGAAAACAAATATACCACTACCTTGAAGATTGTTTAAGGCCATAGATAGACTTCAAAAGTCTACAAACTTGTTCTTCTTGGCTTTCTTTAATGAAACACTTAGGTTGTTCCATATAAATCTCCTTATTTAATTCTCCATTGAAAAAGACAATCTTTATATCTATTTGAAGTTATTTAAGATTTAAACAAGCCACAATAGATAGAAGTAGGCAAATAGAGGTAAATCATACAACAAGAGAAATAACCTCCTCATAGTTAATTCCTTTCTACTGTGTATACACCTTTGTCACCAGTTGAGCCATAAATCTTTTGATTGTACTATCAGCTCTTTTCTTGATCTTGAGAACATACTTTGTTCCCAATAGCCTTATGTCCTTTTGGGAGGTCAACAAGTTCCTAAACATTATTGACTCTCATAGACTCCATTTCTTCTTCCATAACTTTAGTCAATTTTTCGTTAAAAGGGGATAACAGAGCCTCTTTTAGATTTCCTAGCTTATCTTCATTTTGTAGGAGCATTGTAAAAAGTTTGCCACCTTTGATCTTATATCATCGGTGAGGAATTTTTTATGTGAACCATGTTTCAATTGTGATTCATTGAATCTCATTTCATTATTCCCATTTAGATTAATGTTATTCCTACTCAAATAAAAAATAATGGTATCACTCCCACTTGGATTGAGATCCATTAGGTCATTCTTACGTAGAACAATTGGCTCAAGAATACTTTCATTTGTGTCTAATGATCAAGAATGTTGCTAATGAGAAACTAATTCATCATTTGCTATAATCCTTCCACTCAAATGGAGTGGTCCTAATGCATTCAAATCCTCTATCTTTAGTATGGATAGGTCTTGACTTACCTCTCATTTCTTTGGATATTTATTGCCTAAGAATGTGACATCTTTAGACTCAAATTTTGTCACACTTTCCACTGCCTACAAACCTATAAAAACATGATCTTTTGAGGTTTTCGAGTATCAAATAAAGATACTTTTCTTTCCTTTTGGGCTAAATTTGCTATATTTGTGATAGGAATCATGTGTATAAGCAGCACTTCCTAAGATTTCTAACACTCAGGTCAGACTTTTGCTTAGTCCATAATTTATATGAAGTGGTTGCAACTAATTTTGTAGGCACAAGCTTAAGTACATAGGTTGCAGATAGCAAAGTATCACCCCAATAAATGATTAGTAAATTAGCCTGTGCCATCATAGACCTAACAATTTCAAGGAGCATTCTATTTTTTCTTTTGTAATACCATTTTGTTTTGGAGAATTTGGAATAGTCAACTGATTGTTGTAACAGATCTTTAAGCGGAATGAATGAAAAAAATAGATTAAAATTAATTCTTAAATGAATCTTGAAATTCAATTTATTGGAATCAACACTAAAATTTTTAACGAAAAATTTCAAAAAATCAATTTAAAATAAAAAGAAAAGGCAAAGTGTTTAGTGAAAATAGAGGTAAGTTTCAGAGTTTATTTGAGTGTGGGGAAGGTGTTAGACACCCCACAACACCTGTCCATAAGGACAGTTATCTTAAACTAATCAAATGAGATAGAATATGACCTTAAATTTATTTGAATTATCCTTTATTGATATGCATGATCATTAAACAAAGAAGACAAAAACAACAATAATAGAGGCAAAACAAATAGATATTTACAAAGGGCGGACTTGACCTTGGATGAAAGACTAGAGCCTAAGTACTCTATAATATGGATTAAAGTCCATGTAATTCATTTGAAAATGACGTACCTATTAGGTGTTTTTATTTTTTGTGAAAAAGAACATGATATTTGAAATTGAATAGATTTTTGCAAACCAAACGAGACTAAAATTTGATCGGTGTATTTTAATTTGTGAAATCGATCTAATATTACTTCCTTGCTCCTTTCATTTAATCTTTTTAAATTTTTTTAGTTCTTTTTTGGAATTTTAACATTTATTTTGAAATTTAAATGAAATGATAATGGGAAAAAAAATCTTTTTGGATTCTTTTGAGGTTAGAATTTTATTTTTGAAATAAAGGTGAGATTATAATGGAAAAGTATTTTTATATTTTTTTATTACAAATCACGGGCAAAATACCTTTTTTTGATTGTTTCATCTTGGTATTTGGAAAATAAATCTTAACTTTCAAGACCTGAGGAGACTAAAGATCTCACGTGACCTCTACTAGTTAATTCTTGAGTGCCTGAGGAGATTAACAATCTCACATGGCAATTCAAAATGCGAAAGAAATTATCCAGGATTTCTTAGGATTTTTAATTTTTTATGTTTTTTTATTTTGAAATTATAGGCTGACTTTCAAAGTCTAAGGAGATTGATGATCTCACGCGACTTCTATTCATTACTCCTTATGTGTTTAAGGAGATTAACTATCTCACACAGTGACTCTAAGGAATATAAGATAAATAAATAAAAAGGTGAAAGAAATTAAACTGTTTTTATTTGTTTATGTAATTATTTTTTATTTTATTTATTATAAGAAAATAATTTCAATTTTCAAAGCCAATGAAGACTAAAGGTTTTACATGACCTTTATTGATTAGTTTCCTTAATACCTACGGAGACTATTAATCTTACACGGTGACCTATAAAAATTAAGATCAAGATAAATAATAGTTTTTACCTTGGAAATTTTGTAATTATTCATATTATTATCATTATATCATTTATTCAAAATTCATATAATAACCTTCAAAGCCTAAGGAGATAAAAGATCTTACATGGTTTTACTTGTTAACTTTTAAGTGCCTTAAGAGATTAATAATCTCACACAACAACTTTTCAAATGAAAGCCATAATTAATTATCTTCGTAGTTTATAAATCATTTTATCTATTTATTTATTAAAAAATTTCGTATTAAATTTTAAAGCTTAAGGAGACTAAGGGTCTCACACAGTCTTTATTTGTTAATTTTAAGTGTACGTGAAGACAAAAGGTCTCACACGACGATTGCTAAAAAATAAATTAAATTTTTTTGCCCCTCTTGAAATCATAAATAAAATAAACAAATAAAAAATTATTTGATTCCAACTAAAACACCAAAGGACCGTAGATAATTAATCGAAAATTGGCATTAATATCCAATGATCCTTAGTGGAGAACTCTAAATAAGTGAAACACTCTTAGAGAAATATGAGAAAGTGATGAAGGTGTGTTTCCACGTACAACCCAAACACCACATTATCCAAAATACTATACACATGTTCAGTCATGAGTCTATTTATTTATTTTTATCTTTCCCTTTTTCTTCTTTTCTTTCTCCTCTTTTTTTTTTTAAAGAATTATTTAATTTTCACAGGGTAATTCTCTTTACTCCATCCCCATTTTCTTTGACCTTGTTTACATTACTAGAAAGAAATTACTTTATTTTCCATCATATATTTTTCTTACAAAAAAGGAATTTAGGCATGTGTTTGATTGCATCAAATAATAATACCAACGTATATTTGAAAGATTCAAACCCACACATCGGGTGAAGGAAACCCAAACATAGTGATAATTGGCAACATTGTTGTAAAGAAGAGGAGGCATTAAATTGGGTCCCACAACACATACTACGTATAAGCAAAATAAGAAAAAAAAATTATATGAACCTAAAAAGGCATTGAAGCTTGAAGACTAATAGTGTCAATATTTACCAACGAAGAACCACATGTCTAGACTCACATTAATAAACTCCAGGCTAGCATAGGCAATTAAAATGGACTTGGCATACACTATAATGATTTAAATTTTGATTAAGGAATTTAATCTTACTCTTCATGCCTATTGTTTTATACTTTATATTTAGTTTTTATTCCTTCCTTTTCTGAAAGAAAAACTAATGAAAAAAAAAAAAAACAACAAGGAAGCGATTAAAAAGGATTTCATAATAAATTAACCAGCAAACAACCACTAAACAAGGACTCGAATCCATCTACCTAGCCATTTCCATCTTAAGGGCATGAATCTAATTATATTTGACAGAAAACATTACCAAAACTGAAATGCTTAACATATAACTAGGATAGCATACAGTTAATGATGGAAGGAACCTGGTGGTGTATTCAAAGCTATGAAGATTGATGCGAGGAAGACTCTTCACGTTTGTGCTTCTTCTTCACTTTTTTCTCTACTTTGATTCTTGTATCTAAAAATAGCAGAGGTTGGAGCCTCTCCCTCTCTCTTCTTCTCTTTTAGTTCCTCGGTCTCCTTTCTTTTTCAATGTTCTTGCTATTCTCTTTGTAATGCACTGCATGTGATCGCTATAACAAGGGCAAGTAGGCTCATTCTCTTTCTCTCATGGTCAAGCTTTCTATCTCACCTTTAAAAGATGTCTACTGTGCTTCCCTTCCCTACTTCCTTATCTTAAATTGCTTTGCCCTTGGAGATGTAAAACAGGGATGAACAGAGACTTCTACTCAAGCACCTTACGTTCATTCATTCTTCTCCATTCCCTTTTCCTCATCTTTCCTCATTCTTTTTTACTCTTTTATCTCTTAAGTATCAGCTCTCTCTTCCTTAACCTTTCATTATTGTTCTCTTAAACTTACTCATTTTCCTCCTCTTTCTCATGTCTTTCATCCTTCCTCCTATATCTTTCGGTCTCAAGCTCCCTTCTTTTCTTCTCTCAAACATACACTCGAACTACTTCGCTTTACTCTTAATCTTTCTTGATTTCTCTTCGGTTCTGCTCAGATTATCAATAGGTAGGGTCACTCTCTGCCTTCATTTCTTCTTCATTTATATTAGCTTTCTTCCTTTTAATTATCAGCTCTCTCTTCCTCAACCTTTCTCCATTGCTCTCTTTTCTCTTTCTCAACCTTTTCCTCTTTTTCTCTTCGTTCTTCACGCCTCAAGACAGAGCTCGCCTTCCTCCTTGAGTTTCCTTTACTTTTTAACTCTCTCCCTCTTTTACTTTCTTTTGGAATCTAGTGTGAAGTTCATGGGAAGTGGGTAGTTCCAAGAGCCATCCTTATTGACACTTATACCCTAAAGTGAAGAGCATGGGTGTACCCTCAGCCCCAAAACTCTAACAACCTTATTAGGATAGTTAAATGATGCCCCTCTACGCTAGCTTCATCGCCCACAAGTCTAGGTTACTCTAACCATGCGTGGATGAACTTACAACAAAAGGGAGTATATATTATGTTTACCTCTGCATCTATTAAGTAAATTCAGAGTAAGAGTTTACTTACCTTGACTCTAGCCGCAGGCACACGCTCGTCGGATTCTTAGTGTCCCTTTTGCTTTCTCCTTCTCTCCAGCTCCACCTCTCTACTTCGTCTCCTTCTTCCCTTTCGCCTTGGTCTTTCTCTCTTCCTTTTATATGCACTTTAACCATTATCACACTTTTCCATCAAGTCCCTTCCATCAATGATGTTGACTTGCAAGAGGTGTGTGGGTTGTAGTAGAGCAGCTTGGCAGTAACTTGGTGGGGAGCTGCTTCATTCTCTTCCTTCTTTGATGGGCAATGCTCAATGCATACACTTTACTCTTCCTTTTTTTTTTTTTTGAAATTTTCCTTCCTTTCCATTTTACATTTGATTTTCTGATTTTTTGTCTTTTGTTCATTTGCACTTTGATTTTTTCTATTATATTTTTATTTAAGGTTTTCTCTTTTTGATTTGATTTAATTTTTTATTTTTATTTTGATTTTCTTGATTTCTCTATTTTTATGTTTTTCTTTTTTCTTTTTTACTTTGATTTTTTTATTATTACGAATAATATTATTAATTAATTTTTATTTTTGGATCTTGATTTTGCTTGCCTTAAAGTTCTCCCATCATTTATTTTTAATTTCAAATTGCCTACTGTGAACACCCCATCTCTATATAAAATTTATCATGAATTCGCTAATCAATTTTAAATTAAGCAAATGAGGAAATAAAAAGGACAGAGGTTCAAATGATTTTTTTAAAGTAAAAAACAATTTAAAATTCAAAATGAATAATGAGGGAATTTAAGAAAAAGAAAAAAAAACCAAAATTGGAAAATAAGAATTAATTAATAATAATAATAATAACAAATCAAAATAAAAAATCACGAAAAATACACAAATAAGAAAAATCCAAAAATAAATATTAATGGTGATGATGACAAAAAAATAAATGAATAACAATAAATAAATAAAATATAATAATAATAATAAGGGTTAAATTAGAAAAAAAATAATAAAATAAAAAAAAATAATAAATTAAAACAAAAATTACCTAAGCATATAAGACAACATAGCTTCCTTTGACCAGATTTTTTAGCAGTGGTTTTTCGGCTGCAAGTGGGCAAGTTGTTGGTAGCTGTGGTGACAGTCCATAGCTCGGCTGAGGAAATGATAGGAGTAGGTAATGATGGAGTTTAAGCTAATAAGAGGAGAAGCATTCAATGAAGGGAAAGGAGGGTTGTGCTGAACCGTAAGGGAAAACGAAGCAAACCGAGAAGTAAGAGGTAGACCGTGAGCTATGGTTGGAGGGAAAACTGCGGCTGAGAGGTGAAAGAGAAAAAAGAAAACAAAGAGATGAACTGAGGCAGCGTGAAAGAAAGAGAGAAAACCGAGAGAAGAGCAAGAGGTGCAAGCCGTGACGAGATGGAAGCAGAACGAGCTAGGCAGAACTAGGACAAGAACCAGGGAAGTTGAGAACCGAGGAGAAAGTCTGGAAACTGAAAACCAAGGAGAGCTGGGTAGCTGGAACTGAGGAAATGATAAGCAGAGACCAAAACCAATTTCCCTTGTTTTGGACGTTGTGAACATGGATAAACAGAGAGAAAGTGAGCTGAAGGTGCCGTGAAGGAGAAGAGAGGAAGAGAGTAAGCTTCATCGGATTCCTGATGCTTGCAGATTTGTTTTATAATGTTTATGTGTATGTATGTGTATGTGTTTATATATATGTGTGTGTATATATATATATATATATATGTATAGGTGTAGGCATGGGGATGCTCTTTCTTCTTCCTGAGGTTTGCTTCCTCCTGTGTCTCCATGTATATACATATATAGATGCGTGGAAGTATATTGTATATGTGTTTATATATACATGTACATATATATGCATATAGATAGATATATATATATTTGAGCGTATATATCGTACAGTTTGTTTCACTGCTGCCTGATGCTGCTCTCCCTCTCTTTTGATCATGCCCATATATATATACTATATAGGTGTTTATATATATGTATAGATAAATGTATATAGGTGAGTATATGTGTGTGTGTAGATATAAATATATACTGCCTTCACTGCGTGATGTTTTTTTTCCTAGAGCTTTCCACCTTTCGTTTCATGCTTGTATAAGATACTGCATATAGGTATATACACACACACACACACACATATATATATATATATATGTACATATATATGTGTACATAGATATATCTATATGTATATACATGTGTGTATATGGGTATACATTTTTTTTCTCTCCCTGATGCTTGTTCTCCCTCTCTTTCGATCATGCCCATATATATACTATGTAGGTGTTTATATATATATGTATATAGGTGAATATATATGCGTGTGTAGATATAAATATATGCTGCCTTCACTGTGTGATGTTTTTCCTGAAGCTTTCCACCTTTCATATCATGCTTGCACAGATACTGCATATATGTTCATATATATAATATATATATGTATATAGATGTGTGTACATAGATATATCTATATGTATATACATGTGTGTATATGGGTATACATTTTTTCCTCTCCCTGATGCTTGCTTCCTAGAGCATTCTTTGCTTCATACTATGCTTATATAGATGTTACATATGCATACATATATATATATATATATATATGGATACATATAGGTATACATATATTATTATTATCTTTGTGTCAATACAAGATTAATTTTGGCTTATAAACAAAGTTCTAAGAAAGTCATCGAGTGAGGATATTATTCTCTTAAGGTGTCATGAGATCGTGTGAGATTCGGATCTCCTTAGATCCAGAGAAAAAAATTATTAATTAAAATTTAATACATATTCGCTATAAATAATAAATATACAATAATAATAATAATAAATATTGATCTTAATTAAATATTTTCTATTATTTGCGAAATTATCGTGTGAGAATATTGTTCTCCTCGATTGTATGGGATTATGTGAGATTTTAGTCTCCTTAGATCCCTAAAATTAGTATACATTTGTTTTAAAAATAATAATAATAATTAAATATTGATCTTAATTAAATATTTTTCATTATCTGCGAAATTATCGTGTGAGAATATTGTTCTCCTGGATTATATGGGATTACGTGAGATTCTAGTCTCCTTAGATCCCTAAAATTAGTATACATTTGTTTTAAAAATGATAATAATTAAATATTGATCTTTAATTAAATATTTTCTATTATTTATGAAATTATCGTATGAGAATACTGTTCTCCTCGATTGCATGAGATCATGTGAGATTTTAATCTCTTTAGATCTTAAAAATTAGTATACCTTTGTTTTTTTTAAAAAATAAAATAATGTTAGGATAAATACTTTCTATCACTTACGAAATCATTATGTGAGAATATTATTCTCCGCGAATGCTTAGGGTCGTGTGAGATTTGAATCTCCTTAGATCCTCAAAATTAGTACATACCCTTTTAAAATAATAATAATAATAATAATAATAATAATAATAATAATAATAACAACAACAATATAAATAACCATGCAAAAATATCTTAATTAAATAATTTTTATTTACAAAATGATTAAATTCTTCCTTCATAATCATTTCATTTAAATCACAAAATAAAGATTAAAATTCCAAAAAAAAGGGGAGAGAAAATGAAGAAATCAGGAGATTAGGAGTAATTAGGTTGTCGTAAATTAAAATACACAAACCAAATTCCAATTCTATTTTGTTTATGAAAATCTGCTTAATTTAAACTCTCCTATTCTCATCACAAAATTTACAAATAATCAACCTATAGACACACCTTTGTGGTCGAACTACATGGATTTTGATCCCTATCGTAGGATACGTAGGCCCTAGGCTTTCATCCTAGGTCAAGTCTGTCCTTTGTAAATATCTATCTGTTTATTTTCATTCTTGTTGTTTTGTCTCTTTTGCTTAACGGTCATGTATGTTGATAGAAGGGTAATTGAGATGAATTTAAAAGTCATGTTCTATTTCAGTTGATTGGTTTAAGGTAACCGTTTGTATGGACGGGTGTTGTGGGGTGCCTAACACCTTCCCCACACTCAAATAGACTCCCGAACCTATCTCTGACTTTGCAAACCATATTGTCTTTTCTTTTCGTTTTAAATTGGTTTCCCAAAATTTTCCGTTAAAAATTTTGGTGGCTACTCCAAATAAATTGATTTTCGAGTTTCATTTTGGGAATCAATTTAAACTCTTTTTATTTTATTCCGCCAAAAGGTCGGTTACGACACCTACACTTGATGAAGTCATTTGAGGCTTTGTCATTTTTAATTTTTCCTATTTGCTTAATTATTAATTAATTGGTGAATCAATGAATTAAATAATTAGGTAATTATGGATGGGGTGTTCACACTGATGAACTATCTATTTTTTATCACATAATTCATTGAATTATGCTGACAAATATTCTCAGCCTCGATCGATTCGAAGAGCCTTAATCTTCTTTTCTAATTGATTCTCAACTATGCTCATATAGTTCGCTCCGTGCTTGGCACTAACATTAATAGGCCTAGAGATGTAAGAATGAAATAATTGCAACGAAAAATCAATTTTTTACTTTACCAAAAGGTTTTCTAGCAGATTTTCCTGCTAGACAAGATTCACAAGTTTACTCATTTAATGCCAGGAAGAAAACCCTCTTTTGCTAATTGTTACATTCTTTGTTGGCCAATATGATCATATCTAGTGTGTTGTATGTTTACATCATGATTAAAATCATATGCATAGACAAACATGGCAAAACTGACATTATTATTGATATTAGATTCGTCATCTAAATCCATAGAAATAAAACCTTTGGTTACATAACCAAAACCATAAAAAGCTAAGTCATAACTTGATTTAACATAATTGTCATGGAAATACAAATCATAACCTAGCTTAAGTAAAACCAAAATTGAAATAATATTCTAACAAATTTGAGGAGCATAAAGGACATCATGTAAGATCAGGTCTCGAAGGACTAACTTATATGTTCCAATCCCTTTGACAACAACCTTAGTGTTATTGCCTACATATATCTAGAATGCTTCTTATAGAACTCGCTGAAAATTAATGAAACCTTCTTGGTCCATCGCTATGTGTTCCATGACTTCTGAGTCTACAATCCACATAAGATGAGATTCAGTTAGCACAACTAAACTAGAAATACAAAGTTTACTAGTATAAGCAATACAAGTTAACTTTTAGGAAGGCTTAGGACAATCACTCACATAATGTCCCTTCTTTAAGCAATTAAAACACTTAACCTTTGCCATAATAACCTTTTGATGCTTTTTTTTTACCTTGTTGATTTGTCTTTGACTTTTTCTTAGGTTAAGTTGGTCCTTTGTTCTTTCCATAGTTCTTTCTTTTTGAATCACATCTTCCACCTGAAGTTGCTATATGCAACTTAATTATCAGCTTGGTTGATTCAAGTCTTTCTTCCTCGAGTTTGAGATGCCTGTAGACATCTTCTAGAGTCATAATTCTATCATTATGAATGAAATGTATCTTCATATTCTCCAATGAACTAGGCAAAGAGTGAATGACAACTTGGATTTGCTACTTGTCTATTAAGACATTTCCTACCATCTTTTAGCTCAGCAATTATGTTTGTCATTAGCCTTATATGTTTCCTCATAGAATGTTCTGGGCTTTTCTTATATGAGTCATACTTGATCGTTAGAGAACTTAACTTCGATATGGACGTAATTCCTCATTCTTAGAGCATTCCAAATCTCCATAGCACTTTAGTGGTCCTTGAATTCCTTTAGGATGTCGTCATCCAGAGTGCTCAGTAATGTAATGTGAGCAGTAAAGTTCTTTTTCTTCTAAGTGTCATAAGACTCACGATCTCGCTTATGCTAAGCTATGTTACTAGCTTCTGGCTCTTCTATGACATAATTTAGAGTCTCAAGAGCCTCTTGCTCTTCTAGAAGATACTATTATTTCATACACTAAAACTAATAATTGTCGTCATTAAGCTTCAAACCCTTGTTCAGCTCATCAATAATGTTTTTGCAAGCATTTGGAAGCCGTAGTAATTCTTTCATATAAAAGACAAACATAATAAGGATAAGATAATTCAAAGGCACAAAAGATTTAATATACACCATGCATACATATCATAACACTAAGTATTGTATGATTAAGTTAATTAACCCATGCATAACTTGGAGTTAAAAGAATACAAAGTACCAATTGTCATCCTAAGGTTGTATGCAAGGTGTAAATTAGCAAAATCAAAACACAATTAAATGTCTCAATCATGAGACAAGCAAATAGTAAAGCATGATTTTACAAATGTTAAACAAATTAACATTTATTAACTAACATGTTAAACTAACTAACATATTTAAAATATGTAATTATGACTTTAACAAATAAATTTATTGCATGTTAAACAAGTTAATACATCAATAAATTAAATACATAGCGTTAAACTTATTAACATTATATTTCCAAATTTTCTATAAGAAGAAAATTAATAAAAGCAATGTTAAACTAATTAACATAATGACAAGTAATAACATATTACTTGATTTAAATTTATTAGGATATAAAAATTAATTTTTCACTAAAAATTAATTAATTACATTTATTTGGGGCTAAAATATAAATACACAGTTTATATTTTAAACATATATAAATATTCATTAATGAGAAACTTTTTAAAAAATTAGGCGTCTTAGTATTATTTTTAAATGAGCAACATGCCTAATTAGAGGAACAAATTCTTATCAAGCCCAAAACTTCTTTTAAAAACATGAGAAGACCCGTAACAAAAAACTTCAAAGAATATAAGGCCCAAATTCTCTTAAAAGAAGGGAAGCCCAAATTCTATTTTTTAAAAAAAGGGAAGTCTAAATTCTCATAAGAATTAAAGGCCCAAAAAATCTCTCTCAAAATGTAAAGGCCCAATTCTTCAAAAAGAAAAGTCCAAATGTCCAAAAACTAGGGTTTCTTAAAAATTTTTGGGTTTTTGATTTTTTTTTTTTTGTGTTTCTAAAAAGTTAAAAACATTGTAAAACCGTAGATGAAACCCTATATGCTGCTTTTCTTTCTTCCTCCTGCCTTCTCCCTTTCGGTTGTAGCAACCATTACAGCTTGCTGACCGCTCACTTAAAGGTTGCCGACATAGGGTCTTGGTGGACACTGTTTTGGGGCTTTCTTCAAGCTCCTTTGTTCACTTCTTTGTTGGCAGGGAGGGTACAAACTGACAGTGCACCTAGAGGGGAGGGGTAAATAGGTACACTTAAACTTTTTGTTTTAAATTCAGTTTTAAAAATTTTAGTTAACTGAAAAATTTTATAGTCAACTATAATTGACACTAATTAGTTAACTGAAATAAAATACAGTTGATTGAAAATTTCAGTAATAAGTTCACTTTACTAGAATAGAAGGAAGGAGAGAAAAGTGAATTGAAAGTATCTTTTAGATAACTACAAATGCAATAGACAGTCAACTGTAATAAATTAAAGTTAACTGAACTTTTTAGCACAGAAAGGTTTGAGATAGAAGAAAATACAGTTAACTGTAAATGTTTCAGCGAACTGAATTTTTTGAAAAGAACAGACACAAGAAGAATGTAGGTAACCGTAAACTTTCAAGTTGATTGAGAATTATACTGATAGTCATAGATTAGGAAAAGAGAATCAAACACAAAAGTTTATCCTGGTTCGGCCAATCACAATGCCTACTTCTAGTCCCCTTGTCTTTTCCAAGGGATTTTCTACTAAGAAAAGTTTTCTTACACTTTCACAGGGAGTTTTCACGTGCTAACTCCAAACACAAGGTTTTCTAGCTCAACCTCAAACTTTTACAATCACAACAATCCTCTTCTTTACTTGAGATAGAGGTATATCAATAAATAAGAAAGAAGTTTATGAACCCTTCACAGCTGGGTTTTCTTTAACAGTATAAGAATGCTTCTAGCAAGCAGATAAATAAGAGACTAAGCTCAATGAAAACAAAGTAAAAGAAAGTGTTATAGAATGCTTCTTTCTTTCAGCTCTCTCATTTTTGTTTTTCGGGTCTATTCTCTAGCAATGCCAGAAGCTTCTTGGTATTTATAGCTTTCTCCATAAAGAGATGTTGGAGTGCATTAATGGCAGAAGATATTGCATGAAGAGAGAGAGATATCATTGCTTCTTCTTCTGCTGCCTTGATGTACAGATTTTGGCTCCAATAGCACGTTAGCTTCAAGTTTCTCTGAGAAGCCATTAATGGTTGCTGTTGTTTTTTCTTCCAGGAGACAAGAAGGAGTCACTGGCAGATGAGATTCAAAGAAGATTTTGATTGCTTTCACTTCATAACAGCTTTTGTACTTTTAGATGAGCTGTCTTGCACTTGGGCTGAAATGGGCTGAGTTAGAATTGTTGCAGATGTTGTTTTCTGATGTGGGCTGGACCTTTCTTCTTCATTTGATTTGCCATTCATCAAACATGGGTTTTAGGCCATTTTGGGCCAACACAAACATCGTCAGTGGCAAGGTTGTTGCATCACTAGTATCTACTGCCACCAGCGATGATGGCAGAGAGAGACATCTCTCTCTCTTGTTCAAAGAAGACAAAGGTGAAAGAAGAGCCTCAAAACTACAATGCATTTTTAAGGAGTGCTGACAACGTGGTTGCCAATGACAACGGGTTCTACTCGCTGACAGCAGTGACAAGAAAAGAAAGGTTCAAACACAGAGTCACCATATATCTGAAGTGAAATTTGTTCATATAATTAAATTTTTTTATCTTAAACAAAATTTAAAAAAAAATTATAAAATAAGAAGAGGAAGATATCAGATATTAGGGGAATTCGTTTAAACAGAGAAGGTTACTTTCCAAAAAAAAGATATGAACTTTGTTAATAGTTCAAATGGAGCAAAGTTTTGGGTTTTTGTTTTTTTTTTTTTTCAATATGATGGAAGTTTTCAAAATTTCATAGGAAAATTCAAAAAGAATTTCTAAAAATTTTCTCTTAAAAACCCTAATTAAAATAACCCCAAATAATGAAATTAGATCCCAATAAATCATACATATGTGATAAGAAAAATAACATATGACTCTGATACCAATGATAGAATTAATAAATATCATATATCTAAATTAATTCTAGGGTAAGGAGACCTATATACTTCTCTTGAGTTGTAAAAGCTTCATTTGATTCTAACTGGGATTGTTGATCAATTAAGGTATTCACTATGTATTAAAGATACTTTAGTGTTTCCGTAACCTAGATTCCCTACTATCAATTTCAATTGCAAAATAATCACAAGTATTCATTATGTATTAAATATACTTTACACCCTGCACTTCCTTTCCAGAATGAGCCTAGTGTATTTAGAAAACTTTTCTGATCCATATTTTCAGCAAGAGCATTCTTAGGAATTCCAAAAACTAGAGCTAGTTTTTTTCTTTGGTGGAAGAAGGATTCCTTGTTCTCTCAATTTCCACACCTCCAAGTATGACATTTCCACAAGAACCAAATGGATATTTCAAATATAGCATAATTCTGAATTATATGGGAGATAAATTGTCTATTAGTGAAAGAAATATCCATAAGAGTGGCACCACCAGGATCAAACGCACCAAAATTCATTTTAGTAATGCTCCAATTGTGATAACTGCTCCTAGGACCCAGCGAAGCAAATATAGACTTGTAGGCTAAAAATTTTTTATGTAAGGCATTTGGGTCTCCACGGACTCGCGTGTAGTGTCTGGTGGCTTGAACTTGACGGAGTGAGACACAATAGGTCTCCATGCTCGATTTTGGGCTTGCACCTGTCAGTTTTAGAAATAATAACACGAGTAACAGGGAATAACGCAATATGTGTTGCAGATTGAACTGCCAATACGCTCAGCTCTTGCAGCAGAGAGATATCAACGGCATCCTCCATCTCAGATGCATCTTGTTTGATGAATTGAACAGTCGAAGATTCCTCTTTAGATGAATTCAATATATCCATTGTAGTTTGTGTGGATGTCTTCTCTTGCTTTGAAATAGTGACTGAAATTTCAAGTGAAGTGGAGTTGAAACTTGAATTTTCCATTGAGCATTACACTAGACAAGGATTCAACAATGTAAATTACTGCGACCATGACTGGAAGAGTAATTCTTTTGTGCTCTACATCTTGGATTCAATGCTTGACAGTCTTCAATCTAGAGTAGAAAACTGGTATTCAAGCTTATCCAATGGTGTACTGTGAGCAATGGGTGGAGGAAGATAGAATGAAAGCGCCATTGTAACAAACACTTCAATGAGAAAGTAGATTAAAGGTATAAAAGATAGGTATTCCATTTTGGAAGAAGGAGAAAAACTCCATGAGTAAAAACTCCTTTAATTTCTTTTGTGTCTCCAACCTCCACTCAGGCCACTAATATAGCAAGGACGAAAGTAGTAGCTAGGGTTCCCTTTTTTTTTTTTTGGGCTGCTAACAAATATTTGGCTTCCCATTTTCTTTAGATTTGCATTGATATTGGCCCTCAGATTTGTAACAGAGGATATAATATTTTTTATTATCAGTAATTTTAAATGTATTGGTTAATGTTAGAGAGTACATCATAAAATCACTTGGTTAAAAAATTTAGAGTAAATTCATGCAATAAATTTTCAATTCGTTCCATTAAAGTGCAACCATTTCCATTTAGTCCCTTTTATCCCAATCTTTTTCATTTTTGAAAGAGTTTTCATATAGTTACATGAGCAATGAAATATTGGTCTTGTTAAAATTATTGTCCCACGTTTTTTGGGCCGAAATTATGAGATGGACTCTACTAACTTGTCTATGAAAAAAAAGAGATAGAAAAAGATGGAGAAGAAATAGTTTTGCCCTTCGTTCTTTCTTTTTGCACATTAGAGAAGAAAAAAGACTTTTTGTAAAAGATTTTTTGTCCTTTCTAGAATTATCTATTAGCTATTTTTTACGATAGTTTTCTATATATTAAATGACTACTCATTTTAAACTAAAATTAATTGATTAATAAAATATTAATTGATTAAGTAATCAAAGTATTTACTAATTAATGAATTTGATAAGTTGGGGTTATTGAATGATAGGCCACCTAGCCAATATTCCAACTGATTTCCACTCACACTATATGATGGATGAACAACACAATTTTTCGCTTCTTTTTTACTTTCATACAAGGTGTTTTGTTGTCACTATTTGGGAACAACATTTTGAAGTTCTTATACTAGAAATTTTATCTGGACTAAATTACAACTCTTATATATATATATATCTCTCTCTCTATGTGCCTTGGATATTCATGATTCACCCATATAAATCTCACTATGGAAAATCTAGTCTTTCTTTAGTATAATCAAACTAATATTGCTTTCACATATGTATAGAATCTACACTTACGATATTATTGAAATAAATTTATAATAACTATGTTTTAAGCATTAGCATAGTTGTATATATTTCAACTAATCTTCCAATTGCCCATATGTTATTTAAATCAAAATCAACTATTTTTTTAATGATACTTTTTAAGGTTAAATTATCATAATCATAAAAATATGTTAAAGTAACAAATATTGACTCATCTTCTCCTAAAATTATAAAAGTTATAAGGGCATCATTAAAGGAATTTATTCTTTTTTGGAATTTTCAAAGTATCGAAGCATGGATCTATTTACTTGCTCACCCATTGTAGTTACTACGTGCATGTGCTACAAATTGCATACTACAACTTAACTCTTATATCATAAGAATATATGTCAGTTTAATAATACTATAAATATAATTGATGTTGAAAATTCATAATTTGATTCACATAATTATATTTTGGAATATCATCTTAACCTTTTTCTTTTTTTGCTCAAGGTCTCTTTTTTAATCAGTGTGCTCTATATCTTGCAATAGTGCTTTTCTTGCCTTATGTAGTGAATACATATATTTCACCTTTACTCGCACCTCATAAGTGTTCAAGGTGATTACTCGTATGCAAGAATCAACCTCATGAATTTGTATGACATATTATTATGCATATGTTATCAATAATTATGATATAATACATCTACTCATTCAATGATTAAATTGTATATAAGTTTCAAATTTTTTTTATTTACCAAATTGGTTTGGTTTTTAATTTTTTTGTCGCATGCATTTATTAATGGGTAGGTGAGTACTTTAAAGCTCGAGGAGGGAGTCAATCATGAACTCAAATTTTTTTCGTAACAAGAGAATCTCTGGTAACCAAAAAATATAATAAAATAATATTTTATAATATTAAATTAATAAAAAATTATTTTTTAACTCATCTCCAATAACAATATCCGATTACTAAAGATGATCCATTCCAAGTCAATCATGATAGGAGTGATAGCCATGCACAACTCAGGCCCAAAAACAAAGATAGCCATCGAGGCAAGATTAACTTCAAAAAGAACAATAATAATAAGAAAATAAATAATAATGATAATAATAAAGAAATGATCAATCATATATTATTTTTGAATGACACGTGTTATCCACGCATGTAGTCAATAACACGTGGCGCTGCATGGCGTCACCGCTCGACTATCTGGAATCGCAGCTCTTTCTGTCCGACTGCTGATTTAGCACACCGAGAAATGCATAACACACAAAATCTTGATACGCACTAGGTACTATGGCCAAGAAGAAATATTGTTACTAAATTATCCAACGAGAAAATGCCTTTTTTTTTTTCAATGTATTATTATATGATTAAAATTTTAAATATTTTACAAAATATTATTTTGGTTTAATTTGATTTCTCATTATTTTTTATTTTCATTTTAATTTCTCATTTATAAATTAATATTTAATTTGATCTTTTATTTATTCATGCATTTTTTAATTTAATTTTTTACATTTAAATGTTAAGAAAGTAAATATAATAATTTTTAAATTAATAAAAAAAATAAATTGAGAGTTAATTGATAAAATTAAAATTATATTGATAATGAAAATAAAATATTACATTGAAAATAAACTAATAAATGAGAGATAAATTAAAAATAAAAATAAATTGATAAGTGATAAATCAAATAATGTTTTATTTTTATATTTGTAATAAAAATATGATTAAATATTTTAAATAATTCAAATTCTTTAGAAAATCTAAATTTATAAAAAACAAGGGAATAAATCAATTCTGATAAAGATTCACATATTTATGTATTTTTCTATAATTAGGATGGGCGACACATTTTTGATACGCATTCTACAACAAACAGTAACTCGTGTGGTTGTGTTGGTGGATTGTGCAGCGAGTGAGATAGAAGAAGAATGGTGGTAATGATACTCAATTGGGTATCGGACGCTACGAAGAATTTTGCTCACCAGCACGCGCTGGTGGTACCCATTTCGCTCTTCGTGGCGGTTCTCTGCCTCTGCTTGCTCATCGGTCACTTGCTCGAAGAAAACCGTTGGGTTAATGAGTCCATCGTCGCCATTCTAGTTGTAATCAACCATATGCTTCTCTCTCTAGTTGTTTTCTTTCTATCTTCTATACCATAATCACTAATCACCGTATTTTATGATCTTATGCATGCGTAGTATTTCATTTCCTTAGAGCCATGGTTCAAATTTTTGGCTCCTATTTTCCTTTTCCTTCTTTTTTCTTTTTGGTTTGATGCTACTTGGTGTGAATGAATAAGACACTATGAAGCACCAATGCTAAAAACTTACAGTTATGTTCGATATGAGACTTTAAATTGCAGTTACACCATACTTTGTCCTGTCCCCAGTCAATGTAAGTGTCAGTCCTTAGATGGGACGAAATTACTTTCTTCGGGTGAATGTAGAAACATGAATCGTTTTCCTGCTTATAGCTGTCCCTTCTTTCATTTCTCATTCGTTTCATCTGCCATAAGTAGTGAGAGAATTAGAAGAACTAGTCTATGTGAAACGTATTCAGTAAAATTGAAGTATAGGTGTCAAGCATTTTAAAATTTACCTTTCTTTGAGTTTCGGATCTTTCATAAAGAAAGGTTCCTAGTTGAAATCATTGGTTAATATTCATTTGGGCACAAGGAACTTGAAGTCAATCGTAATCCATTAACAGCTATCTAAAAATCTTTATTCTATAGACAATACAGGAATCTGATAAACCGTATGTGATTAAGCAAAGATAAAATGGTAATTTAAGTGTATAATTTCTTTTCTTGGCCAAAAATGTGTATTTACTTTGTTTCAGAAGCACGAACACCATTCTTAGGTTACGTGTCACAGGCATTGTTAAGTTTCCCGGACGTTTAGTCAAGAAAATTTTGAGTTTCGTTGTCCATTTTGGATTTCCCTAATCAGTTATATCGTTGGAATAAAGGAAGAGTTACTTTTATTTTCTCCCTCCCCTTGTCTAAGTATTTTAAACATCTATATGTTTTCCGGGTACTTTGATCAGGACTATAAAATGACAGTTAATCAGATTGATACATCATTTAATGCCTTGGGTATTGATTTGATATATTTAATGCTTCTCACCTTCTGCTTGGGTAGGGATGCATTGCTGGAATGATACTCTTGTTTATTACCAGGGGGAAAAGTTCTCACATCCTTACATTCAATGAAGAACTATTCTTCATTTATCTGCTGCCACCCATAATATTCAATGCTGGGTAAAATGTTCTGCCTTATGCTGGATCACGAGTCTTGAAGCAGCTCTTGTGACAAAACATTTATAGTGTTCTGAGTCACATCTTATTGAACAGATTTCAGGTCAAGAAGAAACAGTTCTTCCACAACTTTTTAACTATCATGCTGTTTGGGGTGATTGGTGTTTTTGTTTCAGCATTTATTATTACATCCGGTAATGTTTAATCTCTAATATCTTCCTTTCCCATGAAGTTTATACGGAATAAACCTTTTAAGTCTTTGCATGTGGTCCTTGACCTAGGCAGCTGGTGGCTATTCCCCAAGTTAAACTTTCTTGGTCTGACTGGGCGAGATTATCTTGGTGAGATTCCTTGCATCTTTCTGATGTTACACAGGAGTGCAGAAGATTTTTATTTAATTCTATCAATATATCAGCTTTGGATGGTAATTAGCTTTAATATTAATTCAGCTATAGGAACGATTTTCTCTTCAACAGACACAGTTTGTACCCTGCAGGTTGGTTAGATTGCTAAATAGTTCTCTCTCGTTTCACATGCCCTTGTTATTAAATATCTACCCATTGTAGGTTCTCCATCAAGATGAAACTCCTTTGCTATACAGCCTAGTCTTTGGGGAAGGAGTGGTAAATGATGCAACATCAGTTGTTCTCTTCAATGCAGTGCAGAAGCTTGATGTTTCAAAACTTAATGGTAGGACACTCCGAGTCATTGGAGATTTCTTGTATCTGTTCTGCACGAGTACTGCTCTAGGATTCATTGTAAGTTTCAACCATGAAAATGGCTTCATGGCTTTCTCTTGAATTCTCTGTTGATGGTGTTATTGTCACATGCAACTAGCTATCACCTACCTGTTAGGGAGTATCATAAATGGCTGAAGTTTCACAATATTTCTTTTAATCTTCAATTTTCTAAAATAGTTTAACCCTGTGAATATCACCCCTTGTCAAGAATTTACTTAGCTTTTGAAACCTACATTTAAATTTTATGAAATTCTGTTGCTTACATGGAAGAATATCAATTTCAGAACTTATGTGATGGAACATGTGTATGTTACTTTCACCTTAATTCTAAACATTGTTATTCCTACATAGGACTGGCTGGATCCTTTCATCTTATTGTTCTTCTTCTGTAATTTCATTTCATAAATAAATACATGTTTACGCAGGCAGGACTTCTCACAGCATTCATCCTGAAAGCGTTAAGCTTTGGAAGGCAAGTACCTTTCTCTTAAAACTCTCCAGAATGGTATATTCAGAATAGTCTGAGTTAGGAATACCAGAGTTGAATAATTGCTTTTCGGACTCTGGAGTTCAGGACGAGCAATTTTGTGTACACCTTAATAAATTTGCATCTTCATATGCCTGCAGACATTCAAGTGTTCGTGAGATTGCACTGATGGTTTTAATGGCATACCTATCCTACATGTTGTCAGAGGTTCGTAGCAGTTCATACATTTTCCTGCTACAGAAGTAATTGGTTTCAGATTCTGTCAATTCATAGGTAGCTTAACTTACGCTTAGCCATAAATCCAACTTTAACTTCTGTGAGACAACAACTTATTTGGTGATTTGGATTCAGAAATATTATAAAATTAGTCATTGGTGATTTGGGGCTAAAAGAATAAGGTTTTGACCGAAATTGCTTTTGTTTAGCTGATAATGACAGTCTATTTTTTCTTCAGATGAAATGCCTTACAAATAAGTTATTCTTTTACAATCCATCCTCACTGCAATTTTTTATGCAGCTTCTAGAACTAAGTGGAATCCTCACTGTTTTCTTTTGTGGTATATTAATGTCACATTATGCATGGCACAATGTGACTGAAACTTCGAGAGTTACAACCAGGTATAAATTAATCAATTGTTTAAGATTTCAGAAATTTCCACTGATATCTTGGATTATTAACACGGTCAATCTTCTCCAGGCATGTCTTTGCAACAATGTCTTTTATTGCAGAAACCTTTATATTTCTTTACGTGGGAATGGATGCTCTTGACATGGAGAAGTGGAGGATGACCAAATTGAGGTCCTATTTCTTCCTTCAATTCTAAATAAATGATATCTTATAAGTTTACCTGTTATAACTCATCACCTACTGAAGTTAATTATGAATGGTCAAAAGCAAGTACTAATACCTTATGTGTAGACATTTACTGCTTACATAATGCTAGTATGCTACTTCTGTATACATAAATCCAAGTGACCTATCTATCAGGTTAAGAAAAATAATTTGATACCCAAGTAGCATACTACATATTGCTTCAGGTAATTTTTTTCACTTCCTGTAAACCAAGGAGTGACATCTATATTGTGTGGTGAAGTATGATGTGCTCATGACGAGTGAATGGTCAGTGACAATAAGATTAGTGAACAAGCTTCAACAATTACCAGTTTCTTGAAATTGTTCTTGAGATGGCACATGAAAGTCCAAGTAATTGTTTGAGATTTATTTTTTATTGTTGACTAGATTCATTTATATTCACAGTATCTGCAGTTTAAAGTTGAACAGAATAAACTTAATCTTTGTATTTCTGAAGTCTTTTGAAGAATAACTTGTGAGATAAATTGCAACATATCACCTTGATAATGAGGACTCTTTTGAATTCTTTCTTCATTGCAGTTATGGGAGTTTGATGGGGATTAACAGTTGCTTAATCTTCCTGATATTGCTTGGGCGGGCTGCATTTATTTTCCCCCTCTCTGCTTTTGCCAATTGTTTGAACAGGCGAGCAGATAGAACCTCAAAAATTACAATGAGGCATCAGGTTAACATTCATGTTTGATATGCTAAGTTACAATCCAATTAAGGAAAAATACTCCTTGAAATTTTTGCATTTTATGTTTGTGAAACTTCCAGATAATCATTTGGTGGGCTGGACTTATGAGGGGAGCAGTCTCCATTGCTCTGGCTTTCAAACAGGTATGTATGAAATCTTCTAGAAATCAACTAGAAATGAAATTTTATTAGCTAAGACAGCGAGTGAGAATACCACCTGAGAAATAATTTCTGAATCCAGTATCTTTTGATTGTGCAGTTCACATATTCTGGAGTTACATCTGATCCCGTCAATGCGACAATGATCACCAACACCATCATCGTTGTCTTTTTCAGCACACTGGTGAGTCGGCACATTTCTTTAATTATGATTGTAGAAGTCCTAGAATTCATAGGAACTCGGTATAGTTAACTTATTTGGATGCTGTCTTCTTCATGATATAGATGCATAGTCAAAGTTATTTCCTACAAGAGCCGTCATCCTCCTTTCAGTTATCTTTTGTTCTTAACAGTTAACTCAAAGCTTTAACTATAACTAAATAGGTCTAATAATTTAGGGATTAAATTGTTAGTTTACTTATAATTTTATTATGACCTCTAGTATGCCCTTACACAAAATCCTTGGGGCTTGAATTGTGCACAAAACACAAGCCTACCTACTTTGTGCTCATTTAGCATTTGATAATAAAGAGAAGGGCAGGGCAAGATTTGAACTTTAGATGTTTTGGTTATAGAGGTTTTCCATACTATATCATAAACCATTACAACCCAAAAGATTAAGTTGTCAAGTGAAGGATCATGCATGAATAGTTTTTATATTTTTATTGTAGTCTCTAATTTTAACAATTAGATATTTGATAATTTGATAATAGAATCAATATCATTACAGGTGTTTGGTTTTCTCACAAAACCACTTCTTCGCTATCTTCTTCCCCATAGCATGACAAGGAAGAACATCAGCCGTGCCGAATCTGGTCCTCCTATTGAGGACTTGAATCTGCCATTGCTATCCTTTGAGGAGTCAGCAGCAACCAACATCAGCCGGGCAAAGGAAAGTCTGTCCTTGTTTATGGAAAGTCCTGTATACACCATACATTATTATTGGAGGAGGTTTGATGATGCCTACATGAGACCTATATTTGGGGGCCCTCTTGCTAGTCAGTCACATTGCTAGCAAAATGAAGTTGGAACACTAAATCAATTTGAGTTCAATTGTGAGGATGAGCAGCTGCCATGAGAGCTTTTGGATACTGCAGTAGAGTGCTTACTAATGAGGCAAGGACCAAGTTTACTTATGGATATTCATATGATAGTGGGGATAACTTATGTGAAGCATAAGAGAAGGGCACATGTCTTAATCATGATTATAGGTAAGTTCACTATATGGATGTTATGCAAATTTTGGATGAGTAGACTGTATATTTTATGAGCAAGTGTTATGAGTTTTGTGTTATATATATATATATATATATATATATATATATATATATATATATATATATATATTTATTTATTTATTTATTTATTTTGGATTCTCATCTTCGGTCATGGTTAATTGCTGCAAAGTGTCGCATTTTCAGAACAGAAGAAATGAAAGGTTGAGTAAATTACACTCCACTCACTAGATATGCCACACATTCTTTTTTTCATTTTCCCTTCTATACCACATTTGACCCAATTGACTAACTTCTTTTTCCTGTTATGTATCCTTCGGTATATGCTCGTTAAACTTCTGTTCTAATGAAACTGGTAGAATAAAGCTTTCTGGAGGATTTTGCTGACACTCATATTGGCTTGAACTAAGCATTATATATTTTTTTCTATCCATGGTTGGTTAGAAAGAATATACTGTTAATATGGTTAGAGGGGGTGTTAGCCAATTAGGTCAAATGAGGTGCAGGTGTAGATCTTGAGAGAAGAAAGATTTATTGTCATATTTAAATAGTTCAAGGGGTAGAGTGTGATTTTCAAAAATAATTTCCAAGACATACTGCAAATATTTTGATATCATTATATATGTAGTGAACAACATGGTAAGACCTTTGTATTACATCAAATAGATTTATAAATTCCACAACAGTATTAAACACATGCATCAGACATTTTGCCCTGTAAATTCTGCAACATTAGACACATACATCAAATAGATCTATTTGAGGAACGCATTATTCAATCCTTGAAGCTTTTGTAGCGGTAATGAAGCATTTGAAGGCAAACTAATTAACAATATGCTTGTAGTGGATGTGAGCTAGAATTGCTTCAATTACCTGCAGTAGGAGTCACAATTCACAAAACACTACCTCAGAATAGTTGGTAACTTTCAATTGCCATATATACAAAAAATCAAAATCTTAAATAACACAATTAGGTTATTCATGATCAATTCGGTTTGATCAATTTTTGGACTTCAACTAAACTGAAATAGAGGAATTTAGTTGTTTTAATTTTTATTTATTACTTAGACCCAATTATTTATAATTATAACTAATTAAGGATTGTATTTTACAGGACGAAAATCATATAGAAGAGGACTATCTAATCTTTTATAAATCAAAAGTCATAAAAATTTAAATATATAATTTAAGACTTGATATATAACAACTAAAAGTAACAAAAAAAATCTTATACACATTGATATAAACACATAAAAATTAGAGAAATATGTATGAATCCTCCAATAGTTTAATTTGGTCCATTTTTCGAAAGAAAACCAGATGAAAGTGCTCAAGAATATTGAACTAAACCACTTCTTATCAATTTTGATATGATATTTAATTTGATCATTTAGAATCATAGTATCTATATAAAAGTGTAGCAAACTGCAAAAAATTACCTAGACATTGGGAAGGTTCTGTGGCACCACATTTCCTGGCCATTTCGATGGCTTTCTTGGGGTCAATTCCAAGTGCAGGAAGCACTGACTTGTACTTGCAGAGGCAAGCAAGGTCGGCATGGCGGACGACGGCGCAGCATGCTTCGGTCGGAGGCGGTGGGTGCTGCCCGGTGACTGCCGGGCGGCACAGGCTGAGCTTGTTTGTGTCTGTGCCGCATAACACGACACCTTTGGCTCCACCACCTAGCAACCCTATCACTAGTACTGCTGCTGCTACAATGCACCGCACTACGGCTTTGAGTTTGCATCCCATTTTCAACTGGACAAGGTACATCAAGCTGTTAAGCAATATGATATATATTTATAGGCAAGGCTCGCTGATATTCTTAATTAAGAGACATTCCTAATGATATTTATGCAATATACGACATGATACACTTGCCTATATATTAGAAAAATAATTTTTCAGAACACGTTTTAAAATATATGAAATGATATTAAATTAGTGTTAAAATATTTTTGTTCATTTTTTATAAATTATGACATCATTTTATTATTTTAGCTTTCATTTTATAATATTTCTTGATCATATTTCACCTCCTTCATTACTAATTTTTATTCGTGTGTCTATATATATATATATATATATACACACACACACACATCGCATCTTTATTTTAAAATTTTTAAAATTAGTATATTTTATGTATTGCATGTGTGGTATTTAATATGAATTATGATTTCATTTTGTATAACACAATATATTGTACAGAATAATTTGTTAGATCAAATGAGTCCCATGAATTAATATAAAATTCACATTGATATACTAATCTACGTCTAAGTTGTATAATGTGTGATCCATTCTAATTTAATATTTGTATGCACGAGTGCTAAGCGATGAGAAGAAAATTCAATGATGACTTGGTCAGTCTTCTCGAATAATTTTAGAAGGGATTTATTGAATCTAAATTTAATAATCTCAATTTTTGTATAAAATATATTTTTAAAAAATAAAAATATAATTTTTTATAAATAAATATATATTCATATTTTAAATTTTTTTATAAAAAATAATATGTAATTAAAAAAATAAAAAGACTGAATTATTTTTAACATCTCACAATTTATTTTACATATTTTAAAGTAAACTATTTTTAATTAAATAATATTTTGTATAAAAAATAATTAAAAATATATATTTGTTTATAAAATAGTTATTTTTAAAATTTAAAAATTATATTTTATATAAAAATTAAGAATTATTTAATTTAAATTCAAGGACTCTCATATTTTAGTCCAAAAAACAGTCCCCACCAATTATGGAGGAGATCCGCGCGCTGGTCAGTAGCAAGGCAGGTGTGTGGCTAGTAAGCATACAAAAACACATCAATACGTCAAGGTTAGTCAATGACAATGAAGTATAAATTAAGGGAGAAAAATATTAATTTAGTTTTTTATTTATAAATTTAAAATATCAAAATAATTTTTTAAAAATTAATATTAATCAAATATAATTTTTTATTAAATTAATTATAATTCAGGAACTACTTTTGATTAATATTAAATTTATAAAAAATTATTTTGATATTATAAATTTATAAAAAATTAAATTGGCATTGATACAAAAAGTATAGCGTCAAATTAGTCATTTTCTTTAAATAAAAATATGGAACAGGTAATGCTGGCTAGTACCAGAATAAACACACTCACTTTTTTGTTATCTCATTATAGAAACCAAGTTTTAATGATCACGTTGTTAAACTAGAAGTAACTATAACGCTAATTATATTGTATTGAAGTCATTGAATATGCAAGATATGTTGATTTAGACATATAAATTATTTTTATTTTAAAATTCATATAATCAAAAATTTTATGAAGAAAAAAATAATTAAATTTTTGTTACCAAGTTCTTCAATAAGAACATAATAAGTGGAGAGTTTTTCTACATGCCAGCATTGTATGACTGAATTTTTCAACAAACTTGTTTCTCACGTTATATTTTTATGAAATTTCACCAAATTATTGTACTTAATGGCAATATTTTATTCACACATAACCAAGTATATTGCTTTTTGAGATCATAACTGAGAAAACCATACCACACCAATGAGAAATGCAATAATTATTTAAAATTATCGTACAATACTTTTGGTAAAAAGTTATTAGGCTTAAACTTCCCGTCATGTGGAAAAAAGGGTTCATAACCATAAAGAAACAAACTTAAACTGGTCTCATTATTTTTATTTTTGACCGGTCGGAGTAGATTGGAATCCAGATCAGTGGTTATATAGTATATTTGTTGTACGACTACTACACACACAATTTTTTTAATTTTTAATTATTAAATTTTTTTTAAGTAATCCACTACTGTATAATAGAATTGTTATACAATGGTGGATACATTTATAGTAGATTGAGCTAATTGACATAAAATACATTATTACTTGAAAAAAAACAACAATGAATCGTTGATCACGCTGAAATCAGGTCCATCAATGACCTTGACCTAGTTTTAAAGCAAATGAAGAGTATTTGGCTTGTACCCCGTAATTTATTCTTAGAAATCAAGACAATTAATTAATAAAAATATTAAAAATTTTTAAAATGCATAAACAACATAAAAAATTAGCAAAAAGTACCAAAAAAAGAAGAAGAAGAAGTGAAATTATGCCGATTTTGTGAACTAAATCAGATAAACTAATTTCAGCATTATTTTGTTTGCAAAATTGATCCCATTTTAGCTATCTTTGTTTTCTTCACAAAATAAAAAATATCAACCCACTTACATACATTTCTAGATGAATTATGTGGACTTTGATATTTATTGTATGATATGCAGGTTCTAGACTTTTATCCTTGATCAAGTCTGACTATTGTAAATTTATTGAAATTAGGCCCTAAGCTTTTATTTTACTGTAACTAGATGTGTATTTCACAAAAAGAAAAAGAAATAAGATTCATATAAAAAAAATTTCAAAGCTAATTTATTGAGATCATATCATCAAAATTTTTTAATAAATTTTGAAAAACGTTTTTAAGAAGTTAGAAAAAGAAAGAAAGTCTATCAAATTAGAAATGAGTTTTAGAATCTATTATAAAAAAAATATTAAGTACTTTATTATACTAGTTTGTAATAATTGTTATCCTAAACTAGTAATAAAAACCCTTTGTGAATACGACATAATATTTATTTTTATTAATCATTTTAAACACATACAAAAGGGAATAACAAAATAAATTAATCGAAAAAAATGGAACATTTATAAGAGCAAACTTGATCTAGTCCTATTAAAAGATATTATAGTTCACACAGAATGAATTGGGTAGAAAGCCATGAAATAGGGTTAGTGACTTTTATTCATTTTGGCGAAAGGAATAAGTAATTAAGAACTAACTTGAGTCCTTCATAAACAAAAAAACTGGAAGATTGGTGAATGTGTTTCAATTATGAAATTCAATTAATTTCACTCTTACTTTTTTGTCTCTCTTTTTTTTTTGTCAAAATTTTAAAAATAATATTTTTTAAATAAAATCTTTGGTTGCAATACCAAATGACACATATTTTTTAATATATTTGAATTTCATATAATAGAAATGAAGATGACTTGCTCAGTCAATCAAGGCAAGCATCAGTCTTATTGGTGGACACAAGAAAGCAACTTGCATGCGTTTCTCAACAGCAATTTGTTTCCAGTCAACTTAGGAGTCTCAATCAATAATAAGTGGTGTATATTGTAGCCTATCTAAATAGTTGACGAATAATTATCAAGATATTTCTCCAATAAAATATCCAATAATCACACACACTCACATAATTATCAAGATATTTATTTAATAAACATCCAACGGAAAAGTTGAATTAAAATTCTAATCCCTAAACAATTAACACTAGTATAAAAATTGAGACATTAGCATTTTTAATATCTCATTATATTCAATATATTTTATTGATCTCCAATTGCCAAATTAGAAGTAATTATTATGTTAATAATGTATTTTAAAGTTGAGAAAAAATAAATAACTATAAGTATGTAATCACATATTTAATAATCATTAACATTTTAAAAATAGATTGCATGTTAATTTATCCATATGTTGCTAGACTACAAAATAATATTGGATATTGATGTAAAATGTTGGGAATATAATTTTTATAATTAGAGCTTTTAGTATAACGATGAATTTTGTTAAAAAAAAGTCATCTTTTAATTTTAAATACCTAATATTTTATTTATAATTGAAGTATTCAAGAGCTTAACAACCTAATAACTTATTTAATTTTACGGGCAATGCAACCTCATTTAATTTTATGCGCTTATTATATCATTCAAACTCATTCATTCAATAAATAGATGGAGTCAAATTCAAGCAATTAGCTAGTTCAGTTCGTTCATTCATATGGGAAATGTCTCTTTATAATTGAAAAATAACAGAAGAAAAATTGCTATAATCTTTGATGATCTATGTCTACATTTAACCAAGCAAACTAGAACTAGTCCATAACTTAAGAGTAAAAGCCCATTTTGGTCCTTGAGAGATGTGCTTAGTCTCAATTTGGTCCATAACATATTCTTAGTTTCAAAATGGTCCCTTATAGATCAATCCCTTCTGAAAATGATCCTTTCATCCATATTTCATCACCTATAATCTGATGAGGCCAATTAAATAGTAAGTTGGCAAAATTAAAGGTTGAGTTGGCAAACTTATACATAGATGGCAAAATGAAATGTGCACCTTCACAGAATAATGAAGTTGAACCCTTTCTTCTTTGACGCCCAAAATTTGTCAAACCCTTGTCTCCTCAAGATTTTATGAATCTCCAAACCCCCAACCTACTTGGCGGCGACTGATGTTCTAAAAGACCATACTTGCCATGGAAGCAAGTTCCTTAACAGCCTATTGTTCTTTTCCCAAGGTCGAATCTGGTGGAGGTAAATGAGCTCATCGCTGTTGTTGTTTGAAACTTTGTCAATTTGATAGTGGAAAAGTTTAATGGCAAACTGAGTATGGTCTTATATGTTCTTCTGTGATTCATCTTATAGAGAGCTCCCCTTTTGTTTTCCTGTGTAATAAGAAGATTTTTGTACACCTATGTATAATGAGGATTTTGGAACAACCTTATTATGATGTTAGAGGTAGATTTTCAAAGTCTTATTTGTTCACTCTACTTAAGTTATGGCAAACTTTTTCCCTGTTCAATAAAGCACATTGGATTGATACATTAAGGCTGATGTTAATGGTATAATGGATGAAAGTTTATAGTTTTTGTTTGACACAAAATGAAAGATAAGATTGCATAGTTATAATATTCCAAGTATTAAGAGATACTATTTTATATAGTTAGTAGTATTTGAATGTTAAAAAAATAAGATCTCTAATGCTACGTTTGATTCTTTTCAGGTGGTAGTGGTTCCATGACATTGTATTGGGTTTTGATTATTATAGTTGTAAATGCCAAAATATGGATATTGTTGCATAGTGGTCCCATGTTTGTATATTTTTATGATTATATGTGGTCCTCCATTTATATAATGCTATTGGTAACATATTCAAACGATTTCTTTCTTTTAAGATTTGAATTTTTGTGTCAAAATGGAAACTTAAGATGCCCCCAGCCTAGAAGAAATACCTTTAGATCATCAATAAGAAAATGAGGGTGATGAAAACTTAGGTGGCTCAGAGGGAGTATGAATATAATAACTAATGACTCTTTTGACAAAGACTATGATACTATCTAGGAAATAATGTGATTATTTTTGTTTTCAATGTTTATGACTTAGTGTAGTTTTAAATTTGTGGTTGTTAATTTTTTTAATTTCTATGTTGAGTTTAATTTTTGTTGAAGGTGCTGATTCACAGTCTCAATACCAAATTAAGAAGAACACTTAGTGAACCTTCACAAGAACTCTTCTAATTATGGATGATGGTGTTATGCTTGCATAAGTAGATAAGTAGTATATCTTCCAATTGAGGAAGAAAGTGACGAGAAGATGTGAAAAAGGATGAGATGGCCTTAGTATAATGAAATTGTAAGATTAGTGAGGTTAGATTTGAGTTAAGGATGGAATTTAGAAACCTTGTTGTGTTCAAGCAAGTGATTTGACACTAACTATAAATGTAAGTGTAAAGATAAAGTTTTGAAAAATGATGCAAACATGAGGATCCTTGTTTGTGGATAATAACATGTTCTTGGTCAAAGGATAGCATCTCCTTCTAAGTGAAAACATACAATGGTAAGTACACTTGTAATTAAACAATGAGAAATAAGCAAGCTAGCTCTAAATGACTTGCTGTGAAGTTGTTGCCATTCCTTAGGACAAACACAAACCCCGAGGGAAAAGACATCATAAACTACATCAAAGGCTTATAAGGCATGGATTTAGGCTAGGAAAGTTATGGAGGATAGTGATAAAGACTAGTATAAATGTTTAAGGGAATACTATTGGGACATTATAAGAAGCAACCTTGGTTAAAAAATGTCATATAGGAGTTTCTAGAATAGCGTTAAAGATGCCTCCAATGTTCAATCGGTTGTGTATGTGCATCAATGCATGCATGATAGGTTTCTTAGCTGGTTATGGACCTTGATTAGTTTAGATGGGTACTTCTTAAAAGGCTACTATGGTGAGTAGTTATTGACCATAGTAGGATAAGGTAAAGATAACTCATTTTATCCAATAATTGTAACAATTATGGAGATTAATAGTAATGACACATGGTTTTGGTTCTTAGGGAAGTTATTAGAGGAAAACCTAGTTGCAATGGTTATAGTTTTTGTTCCCTTGTTTTACATGTTACCAAATATTGATTCTTAATCATCATAATTGTGGTTGTACTTATCTCTTACATGTTCAAGGTCTAGTTGTTGCCACTCCTAAGCATTTACCCATTAGTGAGCATCAATTTTGTGTGTACTACATTTACAATAATTATGCCAAATAATTAAAGGGAAAACAACTAAAAGATTTTTTGTGGAATTGTGCAAAATCAACAACAATGCAAGAGTTTACATGTAACATGAACAAGCTTAAACAATTAAGTCATAAGGCATGGGAGTACTTGTCAAAACTCCCTTCAAAATAATGGATCAAGGCTAAATTTGATAAAATCAATAAGAGACAAATATGCATCAATAATATGTGTGAACAATTCAATTCAAAGATTGTGATTGCTAAAGAAACCCTCATCATTACAATGTTTAAGGAGATTGGGCTATATATCATGAAGAAGATGATTGATTCAAGGAATAAGGTGCTTATGTTTAGGGGTCCACTATGTCAATGAGTTAAGGAGAAGTTGGAAGTAGGATTTGGATACCTTAATGGGTGGGAATCCAAATGGTGAAAAACATGAAGTTTGGTGCAAGCAAGATAGAAACATGGTGGACTTAAGGGCAAAGACTTATTCATGTAGGCCTTGGGACTTATGTGGAATCCCATGCCCTTATGTTATTGCTACAATTAGGTGGAGAAACCTTAGGCCTTATGATTTTGAGCATTGTAGCTTGACAAAAGAAACCTTTTAGAAAGTGTATGAACTATATATCCAACTAGTGAATAAGGAAACTTCATGGCATAAGCTTGATGGTGAAGAATTATAGCCACCCCCAATTAAAAAGAAGAAATGCATACCAAAGAAATAATGAGGGAATGACCTTGTAGGAAGTTAACAAACCAATGACTCTGAAATAAAAGAGGAGGCCAATTTCGACATGTTTGAGCTATGGTGTCATTGGTCACAATCATAGAAGTAACAAGGGGGCTGCTAGTATAATGTTGTGACTTAAGCTATCTTTAGGATTTTATTTACAAGTTTAGTATGTGTATATAATTTCAACCATACTATTGCTTGTAGGTAAGATGTGTCGAAAAAGGAGCTCAAGAAGTGAATGGCCAAATCAATAAAGAGACAATGACAGCCATGAGTGTTGCTATTAGGAAGAGTGTTACTTAATGCTTTTGCTTTTTTTTTTTTTTTGGTTATTATCATACATGACTATTAAGTTTTTTTGCACCTTTTTGTCTTTTGAATGAATGTTACTTAATATAGTAGCTAAATGTCTAGACTTTTTGCACTTTTTGTATTGAAGTATTTGCACACGTTATAGTGTGTTACTTAATATGTTACTTAGTATAATAGCAAGTTGTTTTGATGTAGAATGTTTAGAGGAATTCCAATAGCAAAAATGAGATTAAGAAATATGTTAAAAACTTATAACGTCCTATTACAGCAAAAAAAGGTTGGATTATATTGTTATATTAATCTATGACAGCAAAAGGAGGGGTAGAAATATATGATTATACTTTATTCAATGACAGTAAAAGGAGAGCTAGAAATATGTTATTAAATTCAATCCCATGATAGCAGAAGGAGAGCTAGAAATATGCAATTATATTATATCCCACATAGTAACAAATAGAGACAACAATATCTAGAAATATGCCATTAAATGAGATAATAAAAATATCTATTACATTATGAAAAGCATAAAATCCAAAATCAAGATAGAAAAGCTTATATGTCAAGCTTCTAAGCTTGATTACACATGAAAAGGTTCCAATAGATCCAATGGAAATTTCCCCCTACTTTTCAACCTTCTAGCTAAATTATTGGTATTTCCTAATTCCTATTACAAATAGAGTAATTCCTATGAAAATCTAAATCAATAGCAAAATCTTCAATTTGAGCTCTTGCCTTGGGCAATTCAAACACATGGGCTCATCTACCTAATTAAAAAAGTTACAAGCTACCAAGTTCTTGCAACTAGGAGAACCTATAAACCTTATCCCTGCATTATTCTTTGTCTTTGACACTCGTATCACAGGCCTTAGTCCACGTGCACACAATCTCTTAGGCTCTTGTGGTTAGTTGTTTGATGACAAATTAGACAATTAATAGCCTTGTTCATATTGATTGTCCAATGCCATATGAACATTCACTTCCACTTATTTTCATCACTTCTACAATATCATATATGAGCATTCAATTGTCAACTAATAAGAAATTATAGATGCAATTATAGATAATGGTAGACTTGTTTGAACATCATCTTTCAATCTTAAGTTGGAACGAAAATTCTATAAACTAATTCAACCAAAGGTTGCAAAACATTGACATTTTGACATTTTTATTTATTCTTGACATTTGTTCATGGAAATTTAGTAAAAAATTCTATATACTAATTTAGCCAAAATAGTCTTAAATGCACAGGTCAAACTATTAACAAATTTGGCATGCTATATTTTCTGTATCTTAGAAAATGAAGAATATTCTAATTCATAAAGATTAGACTAATTGTTCAATGCATATATTTGGTATCTTAGAAAATGAAGGAATTTGGCATGTTATAACCTTCTTAAAATATGCTATGCTAGTGTTTATCAAATGACACAATTACCTTGACATTTGGGAGGTGTTGAGACACCACATTTACTAGGCAAGGTGACGACATTCTTAAGGTTAATTCCAAGTGCAGGAAGCACAGACTTGTACTTGTAGAGGCAAGCGAGGTTGGCATGGTGGTCGACGGCGCGACATGCTTTGGTGGGTGGTGGTGGGTGTTGTCCGGTGATTGCCAGGCGGCATAGGTCAAGCTTCGTTGTGTTTGTGTTGCATAACACAATGCCATTGGCTCTACCACCCAACAACTTTATCGCCAATAATCCTCTTGCTATAATGCATTACACTAAGGGTCTGAGTTTGCTATCCATTTTGTCCTAACCAAAAGGTGAATTAAGCTATTGAGCTATAATTGATGTAATACCTATAAAATTTATACTAAAAAAGGGACTCAATCAGAAACAAATATAGATACAGATAAAAGTTAGTACCTAAGTCTCACCTTGTGCGCACTTGTAACTCAAACTAAGTATTTATGAGGGAAATTTTAATATGATAAAAAAAAATATAATAATAATAATAATAATATTTTCTATTTAAATATTTGAAAAAATTCTCAATTATTTCTACTAACTCCATCTAACTCCCAGTTATACAACTAACCTCTAACTATATCCTAAAATTGATAAAAACACCAAAATTATATCTTAAACTCCATCATTCTTGCACACCAACCTTCATTATCACTCTCTCATTACGTTGCCATCAATTCCTCACTCCTGGCCATCATCACCACCACTGGCAAGTATTGGCGAGCCACCAGCAGCACTACCAGCTCATTCTTAACCACCGGCGACCTCTACCATCAGCAATTTCGCTAGAAAATCGTGCAAGCCGCAACCACCGGTGCTGTTTTAGCCATCATGAAGGGTTGTTGGTGACTCCTCTCAGCCACAATGGCCTCTTCGACTCCCCAGCCACCTCCACCGGCTACCACACCACCAGAATTTCATCAAATTCCCAGCGACCCGATATACCCAAAATTCGAAGCTTTAATTTGTATTTTTGGTTTGTTTTTAAACTAATTAAACATGGGGCTTTATTTTTTGCATTGATTTCACACCTTTCTCCTTCATTTTCACTGATCAATTTGGTCCAATTTGCTCAGAATTGAAGGACCCTAATTTCGACACTGTTCATTAGAAAAAGAGACAAATTTGAACTCAATTTGGGTTGTTTGCTTTAAATTGAGTTAGGATTACACTTCATAGGTGAATTTTGCACATTTTCCCCTTGAAATCACTGATCAATTATGAAATTTGTCTTCCAGATTGAAAAAACCCAACTTAGGGGTATAAGGACAATTTGGGAGTTTAGTGAAATTTGTGTTCTTAGGACTTCTTAAATTTTATTATGCATATAGGGAGTGATTTAGAATTTTTAGAAATTTTACTTTGAATTTTATAAAATAATTCAAATTTTTAGTAATTTTTCATGAAGAAAAAGGAAGGAAATTAGAAGGAAAAATTAGAATGGTTTGATTGTATAACAAAAAATATTATTTGAGGTTAAATGGAAAATTTGGAATTTATTAAATGACCCATAAGCGAAATTTGTGTTATGGTATGTGTTAGAAATTCAATAAGTGCATAATGGAATAATTGAATAAAATAATAATAATAGTAATAATGATAATAATAACAGTAATGATAATAATAATAATGATAATAGTAATAATAATGATAATAAGGATAATAAAATGAAATATAGGTTATAGGTATTTTAAAGTAATCTTTAAGTTGCCCATAAATTTAATTTACAAAATTTAGAAAAGAAAGAGGTGAATTGGATTAAAAAAAAAAATGAATGAGAGATAATTAATTTTGTATGTGATAAAATTAAAATAATTAAATTTATTTGTAAGGATTGGATGATAAGAGTATTTTATTTAATGTTTTAGGTGACTAGAAAATTTTAACAAAGAAATTATAATCAAGGATAGAAGGAGGTTGATATACTTATCTCAGGTGAATAGATAATTCTAATTATGTAGAATATTATTTTAAATTATTCATGATGATTTTAAATATTGCATTATTAGAAATACTAAAATCTGAATTCTGAAGGGGTACAATTTTGAAATTTCTTATATCTGTACATGCATAATTATTTGTCTTTGAAATATTAGGAATATGTCCAAAATAGAACTCTATAACTAACGGTAGTTGACATTAGCCGTAGTGCACTGCGATTGGTATTCTGATAAGGTTGGGTATGATACCCTTATTGCCATATTCTGTTTAAGGCCTAGGGCCATTATAATATTTACTTAGAGCCTATGACCAGATGGGTATAAATTCTGATATGTTATCACTAGTTTTGGGCTAGCTCTGTACTCAGTAATTATGACTGATTTTGTAAGAGATTCTCAAATACATTCTGTTGATGATTTTTCTCTGTTTAATATTACTTAATTATAGCTGTATGATATTTGATTTTAAATTTTGAAAGACGTACTACCATAAGTTTGCCTTAATTTCTACAATATTATAATTACCTACTCATTAAGTTTCCACTCACCCCATTATTTAATATTTTTTAGATCTCAACGCCGATTCAGAACGTCTACCTTTGGAATTTTAATCTTAGTGATTAATTTCTTAGTGAGTCTAACCTACTGCTAGAGTTATGTATTTTATTATTTTTATAATTTACTTTAGTCACTCATTGGTATACCAGTTAAATATTTAATGTATTACTATGGTATGTTAAAAACTATCTGTATGAAGAGATATGATATCTATGTTTGTTTAATTTGAATTTATATAAGTTTTACGATTATAAAAATTTCGATGGGTTCGCAAAAATAAAAAACACCTTATCCTTGTGCCAGTTACATATTATTTAGGTCGTGACAATTGATGTAAGTTCAATGAATTTATGGGCAAGCGCTGATCATTATCAAAAGAGATTTCAGTGCAATGGATATGGAGATGACTTGCTCAATCAATCAAGGTGGGTGTCACTGCGTTAATGGTGGCCACTCGAAAGCAACTTCTGCGTCAAGGTGAGGGGGTCTTATAGTCAATGATAGTGGGGTATACTTGAGCCTATTCGAATAATCCATATTGTTATAGACAATATATTTTTCTAATTAATACATACACACACTTGTATATAATTAAGTATCTTGTATATGAAAATAATTAACTATAATTATATAATCAAGTATTTAATAATCATTTCACATTTAGAAATTATATTGCATGATATATCAGTATGTTGCTAGACTACAAAATAATACTGGATTGATGTAAAATTTTGAGAATATAAATTTTTTAAGGAGAGCTTTTAATGTAATGATGAATTTTGTAAAACTCAACAATTTTAAATATATAATATTTCATAATTAAACTATTCAAGAGCTTAACAAGCTACCTAAGTAATTTAATTTTGATTAAAATAATGCCTTGATCCTAAAATAATTCTTTAAATTTAAAATGTTTTAAAATGGTACTTTTAAGTTTCCAAATCACTTCATAGAAAGTCATTTTAAACAAAATTCGTTAAAACACTAGCGCCATAATTTTGATAATAACTATCATAATTTAAGTGATGATTTGACACCCCACCAAAAATCTAAAAGAAAAATATTTTCATATAGACCCCACTCCCTTGCATTTTTTTATTTTTTGCACCAACTATAGTTTCCTTGTTTCGTTTGTCTAGTTTTTCTCCTTCTCTTCCCTATATATTCTCGAGAAGGATTTGAAATTTGCACAGGAATGAAATTTACATCAGAATTAAGGGTGTCATGTGCAGATTGTGAATGTGAAGTTAAGCCCTCATTCTCATTGACAGTCTTGTGAACATGATACAAAGGGATTGCAGGCACTGTATATATTCATGGTACATACAGAAGAATTGCAGAATAATTATGCATAAATATAGAAGGGAAGAACAAGGGGGAAAATAATTAAACAGAAAGAGGAGAGATCAGGAACCGATGAGTGAAATAGCATAAGAAGGGAAGAATAGAGGTGGAAAATGGAAGAGGAGAGAAGAATATGAAAAAGGGGAAAAGGAAACTTCAGTTGGTGCAAAGAAATAAAAAGCACAGGAGTGGGGGCTATATCTGAATACTTTCCTTCACATTTTGGTTGAATGCCAAATCATTACATAAATTATATTAAAAAAGAATACATACATCAACATCAAAATCAAAGGTGAACGTTTTAACAGATTTCAATTAAAATTACTTTTTATGAGATAATTTGAGAATTTAAATGATAAACACTTCAAAATTAAAAGATCATTTAAAACGATAAATAAAATTAAGAAATAAAGTTACTATTTTAACCTTTAATTTTATGAGCAAAGCTGTCTCAATTAATTTATTATTCAATATTACGTAAATTCAATTCTTCAGATGGAAAAACTGACTACTTCTCTAAATTTTATTTTTCAATATTACATAACAAGAATCACAAGCCAAGCCATGGGAACTAAAATTTATTTGTCCGAATCATCATATTTTATGACTCCACAAGATTCAAATGGTAATTGATGAGTGGAGCCAAAGAAGACTACCATAATCCTCCACTCTTAATGATAATTATTGAAAGAAGTTGTACACCTTGATTCTTTGAACATGTGTGGCCTCTTGTGTACATGGTTCTCAAAGTCTACTACAGAAATAAATCTTTCCACGGTGCTTTAAATGTTCAAGCCAGTCGTAATTACAATCCATACTTGTATTTTAGGAACTACGAATAATTGCTTCGGAATTTGACCATTGAGATCATTTGGAAGAAACCCTCCAGAAACAATGTTTTTAACTTCAAGAACTAAATGGAAAAAATTTACTCTGTATCAAAGAAAATTTCGCTTATACATTGCAAGCGATCAGGAATAGACCCACTGAGATTGTTTTGACTTTTGAGTTAAAGTCCTGGTAGCAAGACCAAAAATGCAGAGTTAAACAAAACAATCTGTTACTTTCCAAATCCAACCTGGTCAAGTTAATCTGCTTGCATCTGATCAGCTTCTAGATAATTATCCTGGATCAAATCTGAATGCACTATGGAACAATTCAAGACCTCAGAAATTCGTAATTGTTAAACAAAGGTGATGAAACAACAATAAGTCTAACTCTGAAAGAAGTATAACTGATAAGAACATCTTCTATGATCATACACAGCACTAGACACACTATTAGAATATTAACCCTAGTGTATCAAATAACTCTCTTTCATCCATTTGTCATCATTCTATTTCACATTCAATTGACAAAGCACTTCGTAGCCATATGTAAGTTAATATCAATCTCATTAAGGGAGAATATACACATACCAAGCCTTCTATTTGTCTTATTTAGGTTGACCTGTTATATTTGTTGCATTTTAAAAGTTGCTTAAGTTTACCAAATACCAAGTTTATTCTTTAATCAAACAAATCATCAATCCAAAGATAACACCAACTGTTTTAAATCTTACTTTAGTAAATCATTATCAATTCCATCCAGGAGAATATTCAGCAAGGAAAGGGCATAGATTGCTTATATTGTAGCTGCATATTTAGAGGTCACTTACTTTAGTCATGTGCTCAACTGTCAACAAAAAGACAGTGATATCACATACTAAAAGAATCTCACATGACTTGGAGTTACTACTAAAAGGAGACCAACTGTGCAGACATATTAACTATAAAAATGCATTATCGGCATTGTCACCTACATTAACTTAAGTGTTATATAATTTATGTGAAAATGTTAATGAGCTCTAATAAAAAGGCTGAAAATGGGAGCCGTATAGTGGGAAATATAGAGGAATATAACAGTTGGTAAAAAAAAAATATTACATAATAAGATTCCAGGTTGTGAAGGATGCTTTTAATAAGCCACGCAATATTACATATAAAGGAATTGTAGGCGATCCAGCCTCTGAATATCTCCGCTGCATTGTCCCTTTAGGTTAAAATTTCAGTCAATACTTGTTCTGAGACAACAAGGAGAGCAATAATGAGGTTGAAAGGGGGTTTTGGGAAGGGGGGGGGGCGGGGGTTGACTATATTGAAAGACTCAATGAAGGGATGTATAACACTGACTATCAGCCTCTATCTTACTAATACTATAATTAAACATAGACATTTTACCCTTCACTTTAGGTTCACTGCAAGCAACCATTTTCTTAACTTAAAATAGTTTACTAAATACCTATGCCACAACCCCTACGAATAAGGACATAATCGGTACAAGAAATGAGTTAATTCTCACCCTTGTAAGCCTATCGTACACTTCTTAGAAGTTAGACTACATTTGAACAAACTTAATTTACAAATGAGTGGAACAAATATAGAATATGTACATATGTACTAAAATAATCAGTTTTAGTCTCATGTAGGAATTTCGACAAAGTTTTCTTTAGAAATATGGACCTTTCGAATTGCCTACAACAAGAAATATGATATACCAAAAGAAGGATAACTCTGCTCTCAACAACTAATACATACAAACAGTCAACAACACAAATAACAGCGTGAGGCCATTGTTTATGTACATGGGAGCCACTAAAATACAAATATAGGTTATGCAACAAATAAAATGCTTTTGCACTTACGAAGGATGCAAGCCTCGCCAACAAGGAAGACATCTGCTACATCCTACTCCGTAGGTAGATGACTTAGATCGATGCTACTATTAGAAAAATGTTAACGAGGGGTGAGTAAAAATTCAGTGAGCAAATAATACTAATTACGCAAATGAAGGGACGTACTAGGTATAGTAGATTTTTCACAAACCATTTATTATATTGAAATTTGAACATCTTTAACAATTGATACAAATAGTATCAAAATGAGGAAACATTGTTAATATTCACATGAAATTCCAAATGAAAATATAAACAAAACCTGAACAGAAATAAATCAATGTCTTTACGTCACAATAGTATCCAAATCAAATGAGAATATCCAACAGAACCATCAAAAGCCCAGAAAATATAGTAGAAGGCTAGCATATCAGAACATATCAGATATCAATCACAAGCTTCAAGCTTGGATTAATCAGAACAATAACCTTAAGCCTTAGATAGAATATCTTAATGTCGACAACATGCCTAGTCATATTAGAATATAGATCGTAGTGCATTATGACTAACGTTTACTGTCATTAGCTATAGGGTCATGTTTTGGATGAATTCCTTTAAAATTATTTAACATACTTAAATCCATATTAGACTTTCAAATATCTAAAATTAGACTTATTCACAGAGATAGATAAAAGTAGTTTAAATCTCATAATCACAGTACATATATATGCAGAATCATATTGCTTTGTAATTAAAGAATCAAAGTATTTTATAAATATAAAACCATAATACTTCAAAGTATAGAACATAGAAGTTTAGATGTTCAAAATCATTTTAAATCAAACTCAAAATCAGAGGAATTATGAAATACATAATAAAAAAACTTCAAAATTTGCACAATCAGAATAATTCAACAATATATAATTAGAATGATTCAGAAATACCAAACAAGATAATTCAGAGGTATATAACCAAGTGCTTCAAAAAATGCAAAACTAGAGTAATTCAAACATTTAGAAAATTTAGTCAAATGCTATGCAAGATTCAAATCCAAAGCTTACAAATACTTAGAGTATACATAAATGATGAAATTTTAAATTTCAAGAAGTCTGCCCTAGGGCACAAAGATATTCAATAACAATTATTTTCACAAGGAAATTGCATAAATAAAAAAAATACATATAATTAGCATTATCTACTCATATAGCCAAAGCACACCTAAGTTACTTCCTTACTAGCTAGACAAAGCATCACTTCTACAACCCCAAAAACTAGAGATAGACTTTCAATGTTTTATGCTAGGAAGCATCTTAATTCAAGTAAAATTTTAAGGGCAATACCCCTCAACAAACTATTAACAAGTAATTTGGCATTTTTAACTAGTTTCATTACTTTATGTCCTTTTTATAAGGTCACCATTATTCCCTTAATGATTTTAACTGCCGTAACTAGCACAAGCATACGTATACACTTAGAAAATGCTCCTTGAATCCAAATGGTCCATAATTTAAAGTTTCATTCTTTCACCAATAATCAATACCAATATTTTGTACTAAAAATATTTTGAGGTTTTTAGTAAAGCCCTTATGGCTATAAACTCAAATAATTTCAGCCAATCAAGAATTTAACTGCCTTAAATTCCTAATATAGAGATAAACACATGCATACATAGTTCAATATCAATCATTCTTATTTTGCTCAAATCCCCACGCTTAGCTCTTATCAATAGGACTATTGTCAACGTAGGAAGGAGCATTGAAATTTCTAAAGTTATTAATGGCATCAAACACACTTACCCAACATCATTATTTAAATAAATAACTCAAAGAATCTAAGCATACTTAAACAAGTGAATCAATCATTTCCAGATGACTATAGAGTTGTCCAATCTTATACAATAGCTTGATAATTATACCAATCATATCTAAGTAGTTATATAATCCGAATAACCACTTACATTAACTTTTCCTTTATCAAGCTCCCTCTTAAAAGAGCAAAACTTAAGATAAATTAGAGAAAAAAATCCCAAAGTGACTTACCATTCAAAAGGCAACTACCAACAACTTAAATTCCTCTTCTTAAAGTCTAATGATACTAGAGGAACAAGAAATTTCCAAAATTCACCATCCTACACGCATCAAATTGTTACCATGAAAAAGGGCTTTTCCAATCAGTGATGAAAACGTCAAATTAGCATGAGGCAAACATTAGACTCTTACCAGGGTATCACACCCCAAAACCTAAAAGTGTGACCGACACAGATAATAAGGATAACCCTGCTTTTGCAAGCCTTAAACATTCAACATTAACCTCACCCATCAAGATTAAAGCTCCAAAGATTTGCACATAATAAATTCCCTAGGTAACAACCATAGCCATCAAGGGTATTTATTAACTTAAATTCTGTTGAAATTTCGGCAGAGTCTCCCCTACAAATAGAACCTCTTGAAATTTCTACGATGTGCTTGTTAACCTATACCAATCAACAATATGGAGAGCTCAACTCTCAATTTAAATTAATTATAATTACAAAGGATTGGAAGTCTTATCTGTGATCATGTGGTGGAATATTATGCGCTATCAGATATGCATGGTTCTTGTTAAAACACATGTAACAAACTTCCTTTTTGTACAAATTATGGTTGGCTCAAAACTTAAATTCGAAGGAAGACTATCAAAGACATTAAGCATTGGTCATGGACTTCCAGCCCATGTAATTTAATCATCTATTGAGAGTACACAACTCTTGGGGCAAATCACCCATACGGTTGTGAGTCACAAGCTCACGCTAAATTATCCGTCTTATAGTAGTCCTCCCTAAATCTAAAGAACTGTCATACATGAGTTTTCTTCTTTCAATATCAATGCTGTTAGAATAAAACTTTCACTATTTCAATAAAGACAATACCCTTTTTTTTATACAATTTACTTAACTCCATATAAATTCCAATCCTTCATAGTGAAAAGATTTCAGTCCTTATACAAGGAATTTTTATAAAACGAGGTCAAATGAACTCCTCTCGTTAGACTAAGAAGGATAATTAAATTAACAGTTTGGAACTACTATTTTCTTAAGATACATCATCTTTCATTTAGTAAAAGAAAATGAACCATATTTCTTTAAATCATTTTGGTCAAATGTGTTTAAGCTATTCTCAGTTGTAGGATTTGATGCACAATTTACAATTAGTTTCTAGATCTTTGTAACCCATTCAATAAACAAAAGGATCAAACATAGCCCTTTTCGAAACAATATACACAAAAACGTGACAAACAATGAAACATATACCACTATTAAGAGTGCTACTGCTTACCTAGTTGATGGAATAATTCTAGCTATTCCAAATTTCTCCCTTTACCCTCAAGAGGTACTCTTAAAGTAAGTCCTTATAACAAAAAATCGCATGGTTTTATTTTTATTCACAAAATAGACCATAACTCTCTAATTACAAGCTCCAAGGCCTCTCTAACTTACTTAGCAATATTAAGAATTGCATACATGTCTATATAAAACAAGTACTTGCCAATAAAGAGCTTTCCACATTTTACCCACCATAACCTATGTATATCACATTTCAACATTCAGTCTTTAATAACACTTATACTATCATACTTGTTAGTTTTTTGCCTATGAGCCAACACATTAAGATGCCAAATTATCACCGTACAACTTTCAAAAAAATAACACATCCTTAAATACCAATTTTAGTTAACGTCCTCCACTGCCTAATATTATTCAAAATTCTAATTCATCACTATTTGGACATTATTTCGCCTTGCAAAACAATTCCAAATTTAGTAAAATTTGACACCTAGCTTCTTATATGTGTTTTTAACCTATAGTAAAAATTTCAAGTACAAATTCTTTCTTTTGGGCATCTAACAACTGTTTTCCCCAACTGTTATGTTCTAAAATCTGGGTTCGAACAACCATGAATTTCATATTATATTCCTTATCAATTATATTCAGAAAATTTCCAAACTTTCCAAATCACATCCTTAGCATGATATGATGTTGCATACCAAATTACAACTTGATTGGAGGCCATTTACCTATTCTTGCACTCTGGTTTTCAAAACAGTGTTGTTTATATCATATTACCCTATCTTTAATGAGTAGAGCCTACCTTCATTTCTCTATTCTTTTCTTTTTTTTTTCTTCTTCTTCTTACAATAATCAAGTACCTTGCCTTGAATTGATAAGATTTCATGTCAAGCTATTTGATTAAGTTTGTATCAATACTCCTGTAAACTTAATTTCAAAAACATTCATTTTGAACTATATCACTTTTCTATCATAACCCTTAAATAAATCTAACCTCATACCAAGTTTTAACTCCATTACATTCACAATTCCAACATTCCTATACACTACAACCTATACCATAATGTTTTTCATTATTCAATCCTTACTCCCTAGAATTGAAACAATTAAAATATCACCTCAACAATCCTTACTTCAATGTTTCTCTTCTCAAGCCTTACTTTCTTCCCTCCTTGAAACTTATTGTTTACCAAATTCATATCAAAAATTGAATTTAGCCCAAAACCAAATAGAAATTTTTGAATCTTTTTTATATAAACCCTGACACGTGGATAGCTAAGGTTTCAGAAATTGAGACCCCAAAACATCTTGCTGAAATCACATATTAAGGGGGGAAAAAGGTGAAAATTGATTAAGAATCTGAAACCCTAAGGAAAATTGACAAAAACTCATTGAATTTCACCCAAAACTCTGCACCCATGATAGCAAAAAAGGATGAACAGGAGGAAGAATTCTTCTTGCCCAAAGAAGATATCCGGCGGCTAGTCCTTGTCGAAGGGAAGCTAATGGCAGCGGGAACTACTCATCGGTGATAGACATAGAAAGGAAGAAACTACCAGGGGGAAGAAAGAAGAAAGAAGAAGAAAATAAATGGGTCAAGGTGCAAAAGGGTAATTTCAATTTGGGGGACACATATCGCTACAGGAATAAGTAAGGGGAAAGGAGTAGCATGGACTTGAACCCCAGACCTCCTAAATGGGATGCCAGAGCCTAACTACTAAACCATTCTTACTAGCTGGTCTAAAATACACATCACTTAATCTTATACCATCACTAACTCTAATTTGATTTATCTTACTTCATTCTTCTTCTCTTTTCTTTTGTTTTTGTTTTTATTAGATATTCCCCTGGCTTAACACATAGTAATCATCATCCTTGAAGGTCACAAACTATCTAAATAGATAAATGAAATGTAGAATTTTTGTGAGTGTTAGACAAGGACTAAAAATGCTAGAGGAATTACACCAAACTCCTTAGTTTGAAGTTCATTGTTCATGTTCATCACCTAAAAACAGGGATTTTTGAATTCAAATGTTAATTCACCAAATTGAAAGCCCAAATGGGTAGCAAACAACTTGAAATACATCCATGAAGGAAAGTCTTAACGAAATTTCACTCTAAACTCACCAATTTGTGCAGATTTCAACCTACAACTACTATTCACGTTCATTCTCATGCAGCAAAGAGGGCTTCCAAATACAGGAGCCATAACTTGAATTTAATCACTAAAATTGAGAGAGAAAGGGTATAAATATATTTATGAGACAAAGCCCTCATGAAATTTTGTGAAAATCCTTACCTATTGAGCTAATATTTCCTTGATCTTGAGACCTAAATTGACATTGCATTCTTGCTAGAGTTATAGGGTTCTCCAGCCTAACTCGTAGTAGAAGTAGGTCAGACAATGTTGGAGCTTCACCACAAACACAACCCTGACGTGATTTGGATCAAAATGGTGAAGCGTCCTTGAGCTGCAATGTGAGCATGCACAGAGAAGGTTAGAGATATCATGTAATAAGAAGAATTAAAAGAGTAGTCATGTAATTTCTAGGATTTGAAATCGAACCCTCTTGGTTTGCATGGATATGGCTTAATCACTTGTATTAGCTTACTTCTCATGTAAAATGCTACTTGAATTAACATATATGGTCTTCTTAATTTCCTTTTTCCTCAACTATTTAAATTTTTCTTTTTATATTTGCCCACATATACATTGTCTTCTTCATCTACCCAATATAAATATTTACAAATTATTCCACTAATATGAATTATTAAATAAGAAATTCATGGAATATTACAACCTAATACCTCTTAACACCTTTTTTCTATTTTAGGAATGATTGTAATTCTTCTCCACCTACGATTTTCCCGTTCTTAACTTAAAATGTATAATTTTCCTTATTTGCTGTTTATCTTTTTCATTTTTTAACTTCTCTCGAAAATTGGTAAAAGAGCATCAACAGGATTTTCATACGATTTTGTAAAGCCATGTAATGTGAATAACTTTACTATTAAACTAATATAAGATTGAAATTGTATGACTGTATGCATAAATGTGTTTACTGGCCAAAGAAACATCATTCACTACAAAAAAAACTCCTGCTAATTTACGATCATTGACTAATACTTTACTAGTTCTAGGAACTGAATTAAAAACAGAACAAGAAGATTATGAAGGAAGTCCCCTGTTAAGTTGCTATAAGTTTGCTATCTTAATTGATCCCTCTGTCTAAATCCCTTTACATAAATTTTACTTGACCATTTTTTTAGGCACCATATCTACAAATAACAGATTAGTACACAGCTAATCTTGTCGTATCAGTTCATAAAACACCTCTTCTTTAAGAATTGAATTGAAAAACATACCATTTATAAGAAATCAAAATGAAGTTTTACTCGCACTGTTGCTTTCAGAAAACGTTATGCAAGAAAAGTGATGAAAGGGTACATAAATATTCTTGCAAGAATGTGACCTCTCACGATAATCATTTTGTGCCATTAAATTTTTCAAACTTAGAGTGCACCCAAAATAAAATAAGCTGGGTTTAGTTCAGCAATCCAAATTTGTCAAACATAATGTAAGCTTCACTACCTTTTGAGTGATCACTATTTACTTTCTATGAACCATGGAATTAAACTACAAATATGAAAGCCTAAAATAAGATACATACTTAAATCATGCCAATGTACTTTAGTAAATTTACCACGAAAAGACTGCACCTGTCATTCACATTTCTTAATGAAAATTCAACAACCAGAATTCATTGTTTATCATGAAATGGCAGCCAATAAAATTAAAATCTAATGAACAGAAAATTTGCACCTGCCCTTAATGTTCTTTACCTTGAAAACAACACAAAAACTTGGTGTAAAACCAAGAAAATTAATACCTAAATTAACACTTTAGTTTAGTAACTTCTGTAAAAACTTCAGCATACCCAAAAGCCAAGCTTGAGTACAGAATTTCAGCATACCAAATCAAGAGACCTTTACTTCTCTTTGTTATCCATCGAAGAATCCTATCTAAGTGGTGTTTAGTATATAGGTATTTTGATTTTTCATGTGCTTAAACTTCTAAGTAATGTTTAGAATCCAATTCAAGTAGTGTTTAGTATATGTTACATTCAAATATTTAGAACATGAACTGAAAACTAAAGCCAGAAAAGAGTATAGACTATCTTCAAATTGGCGAGTTGGATTGGTTTTTTCTTGAGAGCAGCCTGCATAGATGAAGATGAGAGGTTTAATTTGGCAGCCATGTGTAGTGAATTTTGACGAAAAGAAGTATAGCAGAGCAGTGGCGTCTAAGTGAAGGCTTCTCAACACATTTTTTCTTTTTCTCTGGCTTGGTCGTCTACAATATGGAGCTTTTTGTGGGCTTACTTGTGTATGATAATAAATAAGGAGTTCTTTTTTTATCTTTTCCACTGAGACAAAATAAAGGAACTCATCATGGGCCTACTTGTGTATGCTCATGCTTCCAGCTTCAACTTTGTCCTCAGTCAATGGTCATGGAGGTTAGCAACATCAATATCTACATTTTTTTCTCGAAACTACATAGATTCCTCCCATTTCATCAACTGAACTAACTATAAAAGAGTTATGAACAAAGTAAAATACGTCATTTTGAAGACTCACTTATTGAAATTCCTAACATAATACTTCATTTATTAAAAAATGTCACATTTAATTCTCTACTTTTTAAAAAACCAAAAAACAAAAAAAAAATTAGTCCTTTAACTTTAAAATCTAGGGTTTAGTAAAAGAATTAATTCAAATATTATTTTAGTAAGTAGAGGAATAAGTGTGATTTTTTTAATAAATTAAAAATTATTTTGAGTATTATAATGAATGAACAACCAAATGGCTATTTTAAAGAAAAATATTTTTTCATTATGAATAAATTATAAGTTATTTTTACGGCTGCATGAAATAATAAAATTACAGCTTGAAGACTTTGACATTTCAAAATGTGTGGCGCACTGGCGCCCCATTTTAAAGAAAAATATTTTTTTCATTATGAATAAACTAAGTTATTTTTATGGCTGCATGAAATAATAAAATTACAGTTTGAAGACTTTGACATTTCAAAATGTGTGGCGCACTGGCGCCCCAGAATATAAAATTTAAATAACTCACTTGACTTTTCAAAACTTATCAGGGTCTCTCTGCCAAGGCAAAATAGCATAAACCTTTCTAAGTATTCTGCAAATGAAATTTATTCTCTTGCTTACTTGTATTTGCAAAAGGAGCCGCATTATATGACCATTCCATAGATTACACAAATGCATGTCGAAAAGCATCCACAATATATATATGTTTCTTATGAATTTCTTTTGGAAAAATAAAGAAATTGAAATATTATATGAAAGGAGGAGTGTGGGCCTCCCTCGACTTCCACTTGCATACTCGAATAAGACAGAAATAAGTGAAGGTGAGATTTCCAACCAAATACAATATCCACACAAAAGCTCAATCTTCTATTCTATATCTCAATTAGATTTATCCTCCCCAATCTTTCTCAATTTTTTATTATCTCTTTTTCAAACTCAATATGGAAGATGGAGCCTCATCTTGCAATTCACGTGGGTTGCAACAGGACATCTGTTTCTGCACTTTTGTTCCTCACAATTGAGCAACCATAAGAGAAAATTTTAACTAAATAAATTTCTAAAAGGCAAAAGGAAAAAAATAAAAAATTTTGATTTAAAATAATGGACTTATAATTAGGTATTAAAGCTATAGCTAAATCAACCAAGTAGATATTGTATTTCCATAGAAGCAAGAACTAGATAAGAAAAATTGTTTGCGATCCACGTGGGCATGAAACGGGTCGGTGGCTATCAGAACCAAAGCAATTAATGTCGATTGGAGAAATTAAATAATGGGATTCTAGAAATTACCTCCGACGAAATGAACCGAAGAAGTAAACTTCCGAGGGACCTAACGAAATCGGGTAGCAGAAGCGGTAGTACATCAACAAAAGATAGGAAAGCAACGACGGAAATGCAAAGTGAAACCCACATTGTAAAGGTAAACCCTCAGCGTCTGAGAAAGGGAAATCTTGCAGTGAAATTTTTGGATTTGGGTGACAACAGCGGGAAAAAGTGGGAAATTTTGGAAGGTTTAGCGCCAAAACGGGAAAAACATGATCATAAAATAGAGTCGGTACGGTCTAAAAAAAAAAGAAAGAAAGCCAAAAAATTTGATTAAAAATGTGATTTATAAAATGAGTTAAGTTTGGATAATTTTTAAAATTTGGTTTAAATTTAAAAATTATGAATCAATATTTTTAAAAATTATAAAATATATTATATAAAAAATTAATTTGATTATTAAAAATGTCATGTAAAATTTAAGATATTAAAAATAAAATTATCTTAATTTTAAATATATAAAATATATATTCAGTACTAATATTAATTTATTTTTTATTCATAAAAATTATACATAAAATTATAAATTAATGTGACATAATATCTTAATAAAACATAATAAATATTATCTTTTATTTAAAGGATTTGTGACAGGACAACAATTATTTTGTATTTCTTACCTCACTTACATACAATTGTACAAAAATAATAATTATTAACTATTTAATTTATTTTAAATTATAAATAATAAATAGATTTATTTATAACTTAAAAAATACATTAGATTCGACACCTTCAAATATAAAAAATTGATAAAAAAAATAAATTTAGTCTTTTTACTTTAATAAAAACCCAACCTAATTTTTTCAACCTAGCTCAATGATAAAATCTATTGAACAAGTGAACATTTTAGAGTGGGTTTTTACCCACAGTTTCTGATTGTGGTATTTAAAGTTGAAATTTTAAATGAAAGTATTTATTTACCACGAAAATCTTTTACTAGGACCTTTTACCCACAATCAGCCTAACCTATTTAATTTAATGAGCAATTTGGTTATTTAATATTTTTGTGCTTATTTAGCGTTCAAACTTACTCGTTTAATAAATAGGTCGAGTCAAACTCAAGCATTTAACTAGCTGAACTCGGTTCACTTGTACCCTAGTAATGGAAAATTTTTTGCAAAGGAAAAAATAACTATATATATATATATATATATATAGTATTCATGATAGTTTAAGTTCCACTTAACCAAGCAAACTAAAACTAGTCCCATTACTAAATTGCAAACAATAACGGATAAATAGTTATGTTACTGGCATGTGTCATAATTAGACGCAGTAGGCTTTGAAACTTGGAGTTATTACTGAAAACCATAATGCGTGAGCCAATCAACATCGGTTAAATTTCAAGTGACAAAGAGTTTCACATAACTTTTATTAATTGATATTTTATGCACTGAGGAGATAAGGCTTCCCAAACAACTGCAAACATAATATAATGAAATGAAAATAGAGTATAATGAAAATGTAGTGTTGTCTTATTTGCGCGTGAAGGTGTTTAAGTAAGCATCATGTTATTCAAACAACATTCATAGGATATGAAGTCTTACTGAAAACAGATTTTCTTGCATTTTTTTTTTTTAAATATGCTAATCTGTGACTGATATTAAAAGAATTATTCAGATCTAATGATTCAAAATTAAACTTATTACTATGCAGTTAAAAAAATTTAATTTTGAGCACATGCAATTTTAAATTTAATCCAACGTTTTATATTGAATTAACTGTCTGATTGGACAGCTACAATTACTTTAAAAAACTATAGAGAATCTGAGCTTCTCAAAGCGCAATATCAACCACATATCTTTGTTTAAAACAAAAAAATCATATGCCTTTCTTCCATTTTTTTTATTTTTTGGATTTTTTGAAATAAGATATTTATTTTATTGTAGCTATTAAGATTGTTTTGATGATGACAAATATATGAAAAATATGAGTTACAAATATAATATTAATATGTACTTAATTGATTAACCATTTGGATTAACTATTTAGTTTGCAAGTTGAATATCTATTATGTGTAGGATGGTCCAAAGAAAAAAGAGTGGGCATTGAAGTGAAGAGAATGAAATATCAATATCATGCTCTACTCAAAGTGATAGCAAGCAAAAAAGGTACTATAAGCTTTTAAGAAGTTAAAGATTAAAAGAGTTAGAAGCTTGGTTGCTTCAAGATAGCTAATGGATAAATAGGTATAATTATCATGGGTTAAGTGTTATCTTTTGAAATTCAATAATTTATATTTATAGTTATTAGCTCAAAACATTTTGACTCTCAAAATATAAGTTTAGATTTAAAAGATATTGAGATATAGATTTTATTTAAAATCATTTTTGACCTTTGGTAACTATTGTGCTTATATATCACAAACTATGTGGTATTTTGTTATCAAACTTATTTCATTAGAAATAGACTCAAAGAGCTTTTTAATGATATGTTATTCACTTAAAATATAGTTCAAATTAAAAAGTTATGACTATCTAAATTTGAGTCATGAGATATGGATTTTGCATATTTAAAATATGAGGTTTGTTGCTCTAGAAAGTGGATTGAAAGAGCTTTCCAACAATAGGTTATGAATTTAAAATATATTTAAAATGATAAATTTATGATCATTTGAATTTGAGACTACGTCACTATAAGTGACTAATCAACTGGTCTTCTTCGCCAAGTTGATTGGGACAGTATAGAATCGAGCTAACGGTCATATTTTGAACAGTAGTCGATTGAGAAACCTGGTAGTTAACTAGGAACATGCAGAACATTATTTTTAAAAGTAAATAATGGCTCTTTTGAGTATGTAATGACTATATCTCATATTGATATATATATATATAACATTCGAAACATATTTTTGAGAAGAACCAAATGCTAGAATGTGATCTTTAACTTGTTATATTATCTTTGAGAGAGAAAAAAACATTATTGAGTCAAAACTTGCATATTCTCTATCATTTGAGTTTCTAAAACTTCATCTTATATATCTATTTCTTTGATGAAATTTATTCATCTTTATTTCTTTCTTCTTTGAGAGAGAGAAGATCAAGGAGGTTCCTTGAGCGAATCAGACAGAAAGTGCTTGGGTTGAGGGGAAGGTTTCTCTAGTTAAGTTCAAATATATTCCTTTAAGGTGTCAAGTTGTGTGAGCTTGACTTCCGAAAGAGGTTCTTCTTAGATTTTGTAATTAAGGGAGAAGTTTTTTCTAGTTGTTGTAATTAACTATTGTGGTGATAGAAAATTTTAAGAGATTGCTTGGGAATTGGACGTAGGCTTGTAATGGAGCCAAACTAGAATAAACTCTAAGTTTGTTTTCTCTATCCCTAAACTTTTTTCTATTTTGAATTATTATATTTATGTTTTGTCTTTATTTTTGATATTATACTTGAAGTGTCGATACATACCCCAATCATCTATATTAAGCCTATATTAATTGATATAATTGTTATTTTACATCATACTCCTCCAAGCATTATTTATAACAAGTATTTTGTATAACAATCTTAAAAAGAATTAAAACTATGCAAACACTCAATTCATCCTATTTTAGGTGTTGGTTGCCTCATCTAATAGTAACTTCAAAGAAATGAGAAACATAGACCCAAACGGGAACAGCCACTCTTGTATGGCTTTTCTGGTTGGAATTCAAATCCCATGAAACAAAAATTCTTTTGGACAGATTGCAGATGAATATCCAGATATTCATATTGATATGTTAGGAAAAACATGCTAATACCTTCGAAATGAAGCACATCAAATAACTTAATAACTTTTACGATACAGGAAACAACATCAAACAAATGGCACGCCAATGGGCAAAGAGAATTGATTTAATATAAATTTGTTTATTCTACGGACAATATATTCTGTCCTAAAATCTTTTCCAGTGCTAATGAAGCACACGAAATGCAAGCCAATTTATATGAAGATGCTTGAAATTAATGGGAATGATCTTCATGAGTTGTGTCAATTCCCTGCAAAAATGAATGAAGATTGAGTCACAAAGTACTATCTTTGCAAAATATAGGTCTAAAATATTTAGAACACTAATATATATCTTCATTTCTATATCAAGAGACACTCAACACTTTGCGTTTGATTATATTAGTATCGCTATCTAAATAGTAGAAGGAATAGAATAAGCACTATTTTGGATGGTATTTCCATAACTATCAAAAATTAAAGAAATTTAATTGAATGTTTTAGATTATTTATTTTTACATGCGTAGTTTTTCTTTACCATTTTTTAATATATTATTATTTGTATTCCTTTTTATGACCATTTTAAAAACTAAGGTCATCCATTACCTCTTTATTACATTAATATTTAATATACTGATTTGGATTCCATGCAGTTAATGTAGAAATTATGATTATGCACAGTCATATTTAACTTTTTGACTGCACGGTTCTTGAAATAAATCTCAGCCATTGGATCATTACTGCAGTTGGAGTTGGCTTACACTAATTGTAGCAAATCCGAATTCTTAATATACTTAATTATCATCCAAGATTTCAAAATACATATATAAAATGACAACTCATACTACTCCAACTATTAAAATCTCATCACAACTGTAAAACTTTTGCCGTATTAGCTCCTATAAAACATGTAACTATATCATCTTTATGAACTTTTGATGGTCGAGAGTAGATTTTCTATAATAATGTAAAAGTCAGTAATAAAAATATGAACCATTAAATATTTTTTATATATTTTTATAATTTTTTATTTAATATATAAAAAAATTATGGATATGCAAAATCTGCATTAATGTGAGATCGAAATCTTGATTGTCATATCATAAGAAACTCAAATATCACATACCATAATGAAATTCAAAGATACCGTGCTGAATATAAGATGACAGTATACGCTATCTATACCTACTTGACTTCTCCATACATAGTCATCCAAAAACACTGAAGTTCATTCATGAAGGCCTCATAATTATAAGACGATGATTTACCTGGACACTGAGGAGCTCTGAGACCACATTTACCGGGCAAGGCGAAGGCGTTCTTGGGGTCGATCCCAAGCGCAGGAAGAACAGACTTGTATTTGCAAAGACAAGGCAGATTGGCATGGCGAACTACAGCACAGCAAGCCTCCGTGGGTCGCGGTGGATGCTGCCCCGTGACTGCAGCACGACACAGGTTGAGCTTCGTCGAGTCTGTGTTGCACAGCACCACACCTCTGGCTGCACCACCCAGCAAGCCAACCACCATTATTGCAGCCACCAGTAGCCACTGCACGAAGGCTTTGAGTTTCAGAGCCATGGAATGATCACCTAATAAGCTGGATGCTCAAGGAAGGAAGGAGTACTCGAGGGGATTAGGACGAAGGTCTAGTGAGTCTGTGTGCTAGTGTCTGCTTCGTATTTATAGGGAAGATTGTGAGGGTCCAGATTTTGGTGTTACAGAAGAAGTTATAATCAATGAAAATGATCTCACTTAGACAATGAAAGTAGTGGTGGATCGTTAGGAAAGTCGAGAGCAACTTCTGCGTTTGTGAAGAGGAGGTTGCTTGATTTCCTTCAATGGTAGGGCGTGGTGGGGTCTGCTTTTGGACTATGGTGGCAGCTAGTGCTACTTGTTATATAGAATCATGCACCTTCCCACTTTTCGAAAAGGAAGTTGCTTTCCACATCGATCAATGATAGCTTCTAGCATTATTGGGTGTTTCTTTTTGGGAGATAAATATAACACGTACCTACTGTTTTCTTATAATTTTTGTCAGTTTTGCAATCCACGAAGTAAAAGCCATGGCAAATGTAGAGATTCTTTTGAAAAAAAAGAAGTATTTTTTAAAATAAGACATATTAATACGTTAGATCTCTTTTATACATAAAATGATATCTTATTAAAAAAAAAAAAACTGAGCTATAGTGTAAGATATGTAAAATAAACAGTAAGAATTAGAAAAGGTTTATTTTTTATTCCTCTAACTAAATATTATCTTATATAAAAAAAATCTAAAATATTATTATTTCTTGCTTTTAAAAAATGTTTATTTATTTTAAAGAATCTTTATATTTGTAGCCATTGAATTTAAATTCAATACCTATTAATTTTTAATGAAAAAATGATCCTGGCCGTTCTCTGTAGTCCACACCCTTATTTTTGTCCTACTACCGTGTCGCATACTAACAAAAAGGACATTAATTTTTACGATTAGCCAACTCGTTTATCTATTTTATTGTAATTAATCGATTAGGAATCTTTATGCAAGGAAAGATAAAGATTATGACAAGTAAATATAATTTGCATAAACATAGCTTTAGAATGCTCCAAAAATTTGCTCCATTGTCTACAACTACAAAACAGAAAAAAGGACATTTGATAGCTTTAGATGCATTTTATAAGTTTTTTTTTTTATTTTTTTTTATTTAGAGGATCTAAACTCGTAGTATAGCTCCAATGCAAATTTTCTTCAGCAGTATTTGATATTTGAATACATTTACTTTTTAATTATTTATTTAAGGATTTATTCGTAAAAAATATTGAAGTACGTGACATGTATATATTTTTACAAAAGTACTTTCATCATTAATTTATGAAAAGAATCTTATTTATATACCTGTCAAGTTAGTGAAATTTCAATTGATCAGATTTCCATACATTTTTTTTCTTTCAATATAATTACTTATTTTTCAAAATATTTTCAATGTGGTCCTTTCACATCTCATCTCTCCTTGTAGAACCTCACATGGTATTGAATTAAATATTTCTGCTTACGCCATGTGTAACTCACACTAGTTACACAATCTATCCACATAAGAGAACTAAATCCCTAAAGTTTTGCTCAAGTGGACGAAATTAATTAGAGGTATTAAACTTATGAATTTCATTAATTAGGGTTTTTATCTGAAGTAAACTGAGAGTATAATAAATATGAGTTGACAGATATTTCACTTTTATTTTAAATTTTGTGTAAAATGAGTTAAAAGAGCTACATTGAGAATATTCTAATTAATGATGGATTAAATTACAAAAATTAAATAATTAATTAAATTGAAAGTGAAGTCACATGTTATAGACAAAAGTTCCATTTTACAACATACAATACATGAGTTTTAAATTTCTTTTTTCTTTTTACTCATATACTCACAAATAAACTTTTGTATACATAAAAAATACTCAGACGAAAAAACATAATAAGAATAAAATTTTTAAGACCATATGGTGTAATGTGAATCCGATTAGTAGTTGTCCACGAGATAGGTTCACCGAAGGAAATGACAAGGAATCTAAAGTCCATTACCAAACAAACTCAAACTGGTCCAATTACTTAAATAACAAACAAAAATGAGTCCTTTATGATTATAAAATCATATCTCAATCAATGACCATGACTCTATATTAAATTTTAATTATGGGATTTTTTTTTCCAACTTGGTATATATCTTCCACGCGTTTTATTTTATTTTAGTTTTTTCCCAAATGGGAACACAAGGAAAAACAAAAAAGCTGATGCGTGATCCCCCATATACATGTAGCCCGTGAAGGCATAGTATTTTTTTTTTTTTGTTTTTTTGTTTTAATCATATATTATATGGTCAATGAATTTTGAAGAAATTTCAAGTGGACCTCTTGGCCTAAAGGATGAGGCAAGTTGATGAAATTTTTTTACAGGTGTACTAAAAATGGTGAAACTCCCCTATATATATGTTTTATTAATTACATTGAATAATGTATGTAAAAATTGCTCATGAACTAAAAGGGTTGAAGTCAGAATTGCATTTGGTCAAGTTTTGTGTTCAATGGTTCTAACTTTAGAGCCTTTCAAGGTACAATAGCTATTAGTGGCGTTGATTTATTCGTTGCCATTGCAACTTGCAAGACTCCTTTTATTCTTTTTTATTACCGAAATGAAAAAGGCTTGCAAGTTGCAGCGGCAATTTCGGACTAATTATCAACGTCATGCGTGTGTACACATGTTTGAAATGAAATGGGAATATCAATTAGTTATCTCTTGATAATATTTGAAGATGCACCTATAAGCCGTGGGGATAGGTTTTCAAAAAATAAAATGACGAATTAAAAATTATATGAAAGCAATAAATAGTTAACTGAATTCAGAACAAGTTCATTAAGTTTAAGAAATAAGCAGTTAGAAAATGCAAAAGTGTATAGCAACCACTAACAGTTTTAAAAAACATTTAATTAACTTACTTGTGAAGGTATATTGTAAGAGATTAAGCCGTAATAATTAGCAATAGGTTAAATAAAGATGAACAGTGATCACTTGGATGGATTGGTAACGTAGTTAATTATAATTTAAAAAATGAACTTTGAAAAACTAAAGCTATGTTTGAGAATTTAAGGGAGAATAAAATAAAATGATTATTAATAAAATGATATGACATAAAATAGAATAGTGATATATTGTTTAAAAGTTTTAATGAGAAAAAAGAAATACACTTATCAATTTTGTTTAAAGTTTACAGTAAAATAAATATAATTGAATTCTTCATTAATTATTTTTCCAAATATTATCTCTTATAATATAAATACATGATTAATAATTTTGTCATTGTTTAATACATAATGTTAATTTTCCTATCCATATTATTTTATTTTATTTATTAATTATCCAATTCATACTTTCTTTTTAATATAATTATTACAAAATATCTATGTTTCTTCAAAAAATTTTAAAAGACAAACTTAACAAGCCAGAAAAAAAAATGGTTGACAAAAAAATTATAAAAAATAGATGAAACTAATTTACATTGTAGATTTTTTTATTCTTTTTTTTTTATTTTGAAATTTTAAGTAAAGTAAAGAAAGAAAAGAGAGAGGTTATTATCATAATAATAAAAATTAAATAAAGTTGTAACAATTGAAACGATCATTCATAGATTATGGGTATAATAATAATTTAATTTCTTTAACAACTCCGTTTTATCAGTGACCCCTCAATTTGGAGAGACACCAAAATTGAGGTTTTAGTTGATAAGGAAGGGTCTTAATGTTCCTCTCTTGTCATCTTATTCTACCTTTAAAAAATATCTAAACGTAAGTTTACAAATTTTAGCCATTCTATTTCTTGCCATCACCTCTTGAGCCATCCATCCAAATATATTGTAAAAAAATCAGTTAACATGAGATAGTTGACTGATAAACATGCAACAATAACGACAATATAGAGAAGTGAATATTTGAAACCAGATTTATCCTATTCAGCTCTAAGGCCTATCACATTCACACCTATGTCGAGTCCATTTAACTGCTTAAGGGATTATTTTTCAATAACAATACACTTACAACAATTTATTCAGAGGCTTTTCATGATCTCCTGCAAACTAAGGTTTCTTAACTTATCCCAAAGTAATTCTCAAGTGACTTCTCACATATTTACACCCTTTACTCTACTCACTAATAAAAGAATTTAATAGAAGAATCGTCAAAATCTGTGAGATACCCATATAGTGATTGACTTGATTTGGGTTAGTTGTCATCAAATTATAGTGGGCCAAGGAGAAGAAATTCTGGGCCAATAATACCCCTTGATGATTTGGAGTAGTGTCTCCAAGATACTAATTTGAATATTGATAAATCTATAAAAAATTCGTTCATAATCTTTCATTATATTAATTTAAGAACTAATCAAAGTTTTCCTAGTTGTTGTCATATTGGTCGTGGCCACAAACAGGAATTGCCATTTTCATTCACTCTATAACACCACAACTAACTCAAATAATTGAGAAGACATGACAATAAGAGTTTAGACAATAAGTCGTAAGTTTGATCTTACTCTTATGCTAAAAAAATTCGTTGGCTATTGCCTATAACAATTGAAAGAACAAGTTAAACTCTTCCATGCAATTTGAATTCTTAATTTAATGTTGTAGTTCAAGTAGTAACAAAAAGATCGAAATGCATCAAACAATGAGAGAACATAAGACTTAAGAGTGGAATTCGGTGATAAATGGAAGAGATTGTGGATGAAATAGACTAAAGAAGGGTAGGACGTCGGTGGGTGGGGAGGGCTTAGGATTTTAAATGACCAATGGGGTACGAAAGGGAATTCCAAAATAGGTCTGGTAAAGTGGCAGTATACTGATTGGATGGCTAAGTGATGAATTTTTGTATCGATGTTTGTAAGAGATAAATTCTATTTATGGTGCTGTTAGTTCATGAAGTAGTCTCTTTTTAATTATTGTTTAACTAACAATCTCTCTCTCTGTTTTTTTTTTTTTAAATATAGAATACAAGATGTAAAATCGCTGGCAAACTTGTTTTCTGTTGGCATGTGTTTTTATATGAAATTAAAATCATATTTCATCAATTTCGTATTAGTTTATGGTCATTGTTCTTAGGGATACATATCGTGAAATGTCTAACATTTTTCTATATTCAACCTAAGCCCATCTCTACTTTTACAAAGTACAATTCCTTTTTTATTTGGTTAAGATTAGTTTTTTAAAATTTTTTGTTAAAAATATTGTTGAAAAATCTCAAATAAAGCAGTTTTTTAAATAACTTTTGAAATTCAATTTGTTTATCTCTCTTTTTTTTTTTTTTTTTACACGTTATTCGCATCGCACTCTACCCTCCAATGTGCTGTTAGGTGAAAAAAACTTTATCTTTGAATAATTTTACTTTTTTTCATTTCTTGGTCGTCTCCGTTGAAGAAGAATTGATCCTTATATTATAGAATGAGTCCAAGATTGTTGAATCATGTTGCCATCATAATTTTCTAATGTATGTTTTTAAACTTTCTGGGGTCACTTTCATCTTCCTATTTGCTTCCCTAGAATGAGTCACCTCATGATCCTAACAGCAGTTTTTACAATCATCTCATAGTAGTCAATGCTAGATATAGACTAATCTATTTTCATGGAAATTAAAGTTTGCTATTGATAGCCTTAACAATTACCTACTTGGCTACATCTAAAAGATAAATTAATATATATGTTTTGCATTTGATCAAACTTTGGTCAACCAAAACTGGTGGTGACCGAGTTGGCTACTTACCTTTGCTTATATATAAGCTCACGGCAACAAGCATCAAATTTCTGATTTCACCATGGAATCAAAACAAAAGGCTACTTAAAAAAATAGAAAACATAATCCAAACTCAAGAAGGAGAATTGAAGGACGAAGCAGCGATCTGCAGAAGCATATCCTTAGTCTTCTTCCGATTGCACAGAGCCTCAAACATCTGCAGAAGCATGTGCATTGAATTCTCACTCAAATATCTTTGCAATAGCAGCAAAAGACCTAGGGGAAGAAGAGACCAGGAAGCAACTTCAAGTGATCTGATCTAGTGGCCCTAAAGAACCAAGCAAAAAGAAAATAAAAATTTCGGATCCTTTCTCCCACTTTATCAGATAAATTATGATCAATCCTTAGTCATTGCTATAGGCAACTTGGCAACATAGTGGACTTCAGTTCGTTCAAATTCTGCATGTAACGTAAATTTTTTAGGTACAAAGAATTAAACGGAAAAATTAATTTTGAACAAATTTAATTTTATAATAAATTAGTTCAGTATAAATTTAAATTTATGAAGGACTAATTTATTATAATTAATTTATTAAAAATTAAATTATTACAAAATATAAAAGTGAAGAACTAATTATATACTTTACTCTAAGTAGAACTAATGGTTTAGAATTAAAGTTAGTACTAAGAAGTAAAATGAATTTAATTTTGCCCATCTTAAATTGCAATTTAGTGTTTTGTATTAAATTAACTATGTAGTCAGATAGCTATAATTACTTCAATGAATGTAGGGAAGCTTGTGAGGGTCCAGTTTTTGGCATTACAGAAGAAGTTATAGTCATGAAAATGATCTCACTTAGTCAATGAATGTGGATGCCATTATTAGTGGATCGTTAGGAAACTAGATGGCAACTCCTGCGTTTGTGACGAGGATCAATGATGGGGCTTGGTGGGTGTCTCCTATTAGTCTACGTACAGCTACTTAATATTATTATTTTTTTATAAGACTTGTTTTTTAGAAACATGAATCTCCCCACTTTGCGAAAAGGAAGTTGCTTTCCACATCAATGATAAGCCTCCAGTGCGGGTGTTTCTGTTCGGGAGATATAACAGGTACTTTTTTTTTTTTTTTCAATTAATTAACTTATCGAGACAAATATAAATTTAGAGTTTAAAGTTTATGGTTATATATTTAAGAATTTAAATTAATTATATTTAAAGAAATTTAAATTATTAAATTTTTATCTAATAATTTATATTTTAATAAATATTTAATAATTTTAATTATTTTTTAAAAGTTTAAACAATTAAATTTTTATTTAATAATTTAAATTTTATCAAATTCAATTGTATTTAATTTTTTACAAACTCAAGAAATCCATTTATGGAAATAACCGTCGGCTAGCAAGTGATAGTGCGTTTTATTTCACGGCGATTCATATGTTATGAATAGTTTGGAATTTTAAAGGTTGAATTTTAGAAACTATCTCTAAAATTTGAGTTAAGGAGTGAAAATATATATGACACTCTTTTTTTTTTTTTATTTACTCTTTCACTATTTTTAATTTCTCTTCAACTTCAAAAGATAATTTGTAAATTTTTCATTTTAAAACATCCAAACTCGTAATATAAGACAATCTAATTATCATCAATAGTATTTGATATTTAGGTACATTAATTTTTAATTAAATACTTTAAAATCTATTTATAAAAAAATTAAAGTAAATGACAATTTTTTTTTAAAAAGGTAATTTTACATCATTTATGAGAGAAAAATCTTATTTAATTTGTACATCCCTGAAGAATTAGTGAGCTTTCAATTGATCAGTTTTCCATATTTTTTTCTTTCAATTTACACACTTATTCTTCAAAATGTTTCAGTGTGATCTTTACATCTCACCTCTGTATAGGAGCTAAAAAATTATTAAATTAGATATTTCTGCTTACATGAAATGTGTAGCTCGCACGAAGTACACAATATAATTAATCCACATAATATAAATCAATCCATAAAATTATGTTCGCGTGGATGAATTTAGATATTGAGCTTATGAATTTCATTAAATTAGGGTTTTTATCTTATGTGAAATACATATAAGTTGACAGACATTTTATTTTTATTTTAGTTTTTGTACAAAAATGAGTTAGAAGATCTATACATTGAGAATGTTTTAACGAACGAAGGATTGAATAAAAAAAAATATATAAACCATTGATTTAAAAGTGAATTTTTATGTTAGGGACAAAGTTTTATTTCACAACATGCAATACATGAATGTTAAATTTTGCTTTTTTACTCGCATATCTCATAAATAAACTTTTGAATGCATAAAAATTTAATTAAATATTAAATCTACCAATTGTGTAATGTGAATACGATCAGTAGTACTAGCCCACGAGATAAGTTCACCGAATGAAATGACAGGGGATCTAACGAACGTCCATAGCCAAACAAGCTTAAACTAGTCCCATTACTTTATGACAGACAATAATGAATAATTTAAGATTCTAAAATCATGTCTTAATCAATGACCACGACTCCTTATTAAATTTTAATAATGAGGTTTTTTTCTCCTGGTTTATATCTTACCCGCGTTATATGTTTTTTTTTTATTCCGAATGGGAACACAAGAAACAAAATTGATCTGTGATCCCCTTTTATTGCCATATATATATATATATATATATATATAAACATATTTTTATTTATTTATTATAAAATTATCATTTTAATTCTTTATAATATCCAAAATGATATTCCACTCATTAAAAAATATTATATTTAATTTCTCATTTTTTAAAAATATCAAATTTAATCTATATGGTTTAGAGGCTTAATAGAGTAACTAAATCTAATATTTTTTTTTAAAAAATGTGAAATTAAATGTAATATTTTTTAATAAATAAAATATTATTTTAAACATTCTAATAAGTGGGAGACGTATAAAGTTTTTCACAAGTTACTAAATATATGGTGAAATTTCCTTATATATATATATATATATATATATATGGTTTTTGTAATTATCTTGAATAATGTATGCAAAAATTGCTCGTGAACTAAAAAGGGTTGAAGTCAGAATCGCATCTGGTCAAGTTTTGTGTTCAATGGTTTTAAATTAGAGCCTTTCAAGGGACAATAGCTATTAGTGGCGCTGATTTATTCGTTGCCATTGCTACTTGCAAGGCTCCTTTTATTTTTTCTATTATCCAAAAGAAAAAAGGCTTGCAAGTTGCGGCGGCATTGTCGGGCTAATTTTAAACGTCATGCATGTGTACAAAATATGGTTTTAGAAATAAAACATGAAATAAATTCAATTTAAAATCGTGCGAAAAAAGTAACCAGCCAATTGACTTCAAATTTAAGAAATAAGCAGTTATCTAGAAAATGCAAAAGTGTATAGTAACCAATGAGAGTTTTTAAAAATCATTTAATTGACTTACTTATGAAGGTATTAAAATAGGTTAAATAGTAACAATTAATTAACTACGTTGTTATTAAACTCGTGAGTTAACTCAGTTGATTTGCCGAGTCTACTTTACATGTAATCAAAATGATCTAACTTGGACATAAACTCAAAATCGCCGTTGACTTGCTCAGACTCACTGGTGACTCGGTCAAAATCGATTGGCTCGCCGAGTTTGAGAGTTTCTACCGAGTTGAGTGGTAGGCCCAATCAAGTAACCCAAATCTTTTTTTTTTTTAATCTTCATCAACTAACAACCCAACCCATTACATTAGCCTAAAATTTTTTTTTAAATACACTGAGACCTAAAATGCACGCTGCACATAATCCTGAAGCCAAACCAAATGCACACATAGAAAGAAATCTACATAATCTTCCTCATCCTTTGGAAAACCTCTATGTTTTGCCTTACTACGCAGTAGTAGAGCAGCAACAGTCAATTAGAGCAGCAACAGTGGTCGGAGCCTTTTTGCAACCTTAAGTCATTGGAGCTTTTGCGGTTCACGATCTCGAGTCTCACAGTCGCCTCGATGAAGCTTTTTGTAGTTTGAGTTTACGATTTTGAGTCTTGTTGCCTCACCGGAGATTGTAAGTCCTTATTGTAAGATGACTTCTATTGACAGAGCTGAAAATAAAGATTAATGGATTTGACTAATAATTATTATATTAGTGTTATTGAAACTTATCTTTCTATTCTTCCACATTATATGGTTTTCAAATTTGCCTATGAAGTATGCCTATGCAATTATCATATGTTCTTGTTTGTTCATGCACAATGTATCTTCAACATTTATGTTAGTGACCTTGAAACTTTAAAAGATTTATTCATGCCATAATCTTTATGCTCTATAATAGAAGGGTCTATAATTTGTGATAATGCTTCTTAGTGAGTCTCTAAACTTAATGAAAAATAAAATTAAATAATTGAATAAAATAATAATATGATTTTCACATATCCATGTGCATTTGTGTGAAAGCTGGAAAAAATAATCTCAGTAATTTATAGTAAAAATATACCAAAAAGATAAATAATTTATTAGTGTAACACTGTATAATATATTAGTATTGATTCAGTCTTCCCATTATACTGTTACTATACCTTTTCTTTCCCTATTTTCTTATTGGCTATGGTGCTGGATTGCTGGTGCTCCCTTATTGCATCCTTCTTGAATTAAAATGAACTAGCTTAGTGGCTTCACGTTGGGACGCACATTATCCTAATCTAATTCTAGTATTTTTGCCATTTACATAATCAGAAATTTTAAATTCCAAAAGATATTTTAGTTAGTGCAAGGAAGTATGTTTTCAAATGTTAGTGGGAGTGGCCCTACCCTGCTAAAAAAAAATGTAGTTGTTGGAAGGAAGAATTTTCATAGTAATAGGACTGATATAGGGTGCAAACATGGAATGGATATTGGTGGCGATAGTAAAAAAATGTATTTATTGTGGTAAAGTTGTGAGTCGAGGTATCTATAGGTTTAAACATCACTTAGCTAGCACTAAAGTTGATGTTGAAGCATGTGTGAGCATTAGAGATGATGTAAGGGCAACAATGTTACAACATGTCTTTGAGGTTAAAACTTTATCATCTAAAAGAAAGAAACAATGGTTAGATGTTGGTGATGAGGAAACTCAAAGTACCAAAGCATAAGCTAACACTTAAGAGTTATTGAATTTATTGAAAGGTTCAAGAAAAAATAGCAGTGGGGTTGGTAGCTCATAATCAACCATTAATAATATGTTTAAGAAAGATTTGAGGGAGGAAGCTTGCCAACAGGTGGCAAAGTTTTTTTTTTTTTTCCACACAAGTATCATTCCTTTTAATTGTATAAAAAATCCTAAGTTTATCAAGATGTGTGAGATTATAAGAAAATATAGCCAAGGGTTTAAGCCTCCTTCCTATCATGAGATTCAAGAAAAGTACTTAAATATAGGGGTGAAAAACACGCAAGCTTTGCTTGACGAGTTTAAGGAGGAATGGGATAAAGTGGGTTATTCCATTATGTTTGATGGGAGGACTGATGAGAAAAGACTGTCCATTTGCAATTTCTTGGTCAATAGTTTGAAAGGGACTATGTTTTTATATTCACTAGATACATCTTATATATCTAAAACTAATGATAAAGTGTTTTCCATGCTTGATAAAGTTGTTAAGAAGGTAGGAGAGAATAATGTTGTGGAAATAATAGAAGACAATACTGCAATTATAAAACAGCTGGACAAAAATTTATGGAGAAGAGGAAACACTTATATTAGACTCCATGTGTAGCTCATTGCATTGACTTGATGTTGGAGGATTTGAAAAAAATGGAATTGCATAAAGAAACCATAAGTAGGGGCAGAAAAATCACAACTTACATTTTATTTATACAAGACCAATGCTCATTAGCATGTTGAAAAATTTCACAAAAGGAAGGGACTTGATTAGGCCTGGTTTGAGTAGATTTGCCATAGCTTATTTGACAATAGGTTATCTTCATGAGTATAAAGTAATGTTAATAAATATGTTCAATTCTAATGAATGGAAATACAGTAGATTTTCCTTTTCCAAAGATGGAAAAGAAGTAGGAAAAGTATCATGGATAATAAGTTATAGAAGAGCATTGTGACTTGCTTTAGGGCTACTGTTCCTTTTAATAAAGTTCTTTGATTGGTGGATTCTAATGAGAAGCCAATAATGGGATTTATATTTGAAGCAATGGAAAGTACAAAGGTTAGCGAAGATTAAAATGAACTTTAATAATGTTTTAAAGAAGTAAATAAAATACCTTATGTTTTTACTCATTAATTTTGTATATATATAGATATATATATTTCACTTTATAATTGGTCGTTGCAGATACCAACATGTATTGAATATCATCGATGAGAGGTGGGAAGCTCAATTACATAGGTCTCTACATGCATTTGCATACTACCTCAATCCCCATTTTCACTACAACTGTGATTTCAAAGTTGATTATGGGATTAAGCAGGAGTTGTATGATTGCTTAGCAAGATTGGTTGAAGATCTTGAAGAGAGAAACAAAATTCAGTTCCAACTCACTGACTTTCATTGTGTAAGAGACATGTTTGGTTGTAAAGGTCCAAAGTCATTAGGAACAAAAATGCCCTTGGCAGAATGGTGGGATGCCTGTGGAGATAGATGTCCAAAACTTTAAAAATTTGCAATTCATATTCTTAGCTTATGTTATAGCTCTTTTGGGTGTGAACGTAATTGAAATGCATTTGAGATGATAAGTAAATTTGATTTGATGTAAAATTGTAATTTACTTTGCTTTTTCATTTTTTTTTTCATTTTGTTAGGGGATTAGAATACTTAACTTGAGCATTTTTATTTTGCTTAGATTCATACTATGAGAAGAAATCGCTTGCTCTAAAAGAAGATGAACGATTTGGTATTTGTAATGTGCAATTTGAAATTAAAAGGCAAGCAATCAAGGAGAATTCATGAACATGACTTTGTTGATATTCATTCTAATGATAAATGGATAACTAAAATGAGGAGAAGTGAAGTTAATGTTGAGGATGAGGAAGAAGATGATGATGATGAGGTTCTTCAACCTTTTATGCTTATAGTAGGAATGGGTGATGATTTTGTGATTGACCTGAATGCTAATATAGGTGGTGAACCTTTTAAAAATTTGGCATTGGATAATGACTTCAAGGATGGGAAGAAGAAAATGATGGTTGTGAGGTAGGTAATGGAGATGATAAAGGTGAAGACTTTGGAAATGATGACAATCTAGGACAATTTTAAGAATCATGGTGAATTTTTATTGTTGATTTTGAGACTTAGTAATGTTGAATAAGAATTAATGTATGATATTTATTGAAATTTATTTGTAGACTTGAATGACAAGTATGAAACTATGGATTGTGGATTATATATGAATTTATTTATTATTATATGATTATGTTCAACATGTATTCGATAATAAATGTATATAAATTGTTATGAATTTACGTTATGAGTTTATATTATGAGTTCATTCCCCTAAATGAGTTTGTCTAGAATAACTATTTCGACAACCTTGATTAACAGGTTAAATAAAAGATGAATAGTGATTATTGACAGGATAGGTAACGATAACTGTTAACTTCAAAAATGAAACCAACTTAGTTGATTAAGAAATAAGCAACGTTAACAAAAATAAAGGGTCAAGGAAAATAATATCTTACACCAGATTTATCCTCTTCACCACTAAATCTTATGACAAGTCCCTTTAATAACTTAAGGCATATTTTGTTAATGACAACTCACTTATAACAATTTACTGAGGTTTCTTAGTTCTTCTCACATTAATCTTAGAAGATTTCATATATTTACAACCTTCACTTACTAATGGAAAGTTTATGGGAAAAAAAAAATTGAACCCTTATTAAAAAGGAAATACAATTGAAAGAACAGTTCTGCTCTAACTAGAGGTATAAAGACTAGAAACTAAGCTCACAACTATTTATGCTCTATTTTCATTTCTTGTCAATTTTCTCTGTTGCTTTTCTTCTAGATCACATTTTCTTCCACATGCCCAAGATCCTTTAATAACGTTGAAGAAAAACTAATCCCTGAAGACTGTTCTCATATTTACACCCTTCACTCCACTCATCAATAAAAAAAGTTTATAGAAGAAAAGAAGAAAAATTTGAACCCTTATTGGAAAGAGAAGACAATGAAAGTAACAATTTTCTCTATCTAGTAGTGTAAAGACCCGAAACTAAACTCACGACTATTTATGCTCTATTCTTCATTTCTTGTCAATTTTCTCAGCTTATCTTCTAGATGTACACATTCTTCCACGCAGACCCAAGATTCTTTCTAATGTTCAAAAAAAGCTAGCCGTTGTGGGAGAGATCGTTTATATTTCTTGCAAATTTTCAGGCTATGAGGGCTAATTTCACGAACGATTTTCACAATTTAGGATATATATATATATTGGCATTTCCACAAGCAAATTCTTGGAGTAGAAGGAAGAGGGAAGACTCTAGTTTAATGCCCTTTAATGTTCAGGAAATAAAATAAGGTAATTAGGTAATAAATGCGATGAGAAAGGATACTAGCTAGTGCCCAAAAGCTATTTGACTTTAATTTAGTGCAAGGAAGCATTTAATAGAAGAATATTCTAAATCTCTGAGATACCCATATAGCGATGGGCTTGATTGGGTTTGTTGTCATTAAAGTATAGTGGCCAAGGAGAAGCCATGTTGGGCCAACAGTATTGAGCCCTAAGAAAATCCCTTGATGATATTGGAGTAGTCACCAAGATTAAAAGATCCTAATTTGAATCTTAATAAATCTATCAAAGATTTTTCATTATACTAATAAAAATCAAATCAAAATTTTCGAAGTTGTTGTGGTCATATTCATGGTCATGGCCATAAATAGGAATTGCAATTTTCTTTTTGGGGAAGAGAAATTTTGTTTTTTAAGAACTTCTAAACAATTGTAATATGCAAAAATTATTATCAAAATCATGAATTATATGTATCTTAGATTTTTGTTTCAATTACATTTCGTTCACTCTATAACACCACAACCTACTCAAATAATTGAGAAGACACAATTACAAGAGTTTAGATAAGTTTGATTACGACAAAAAATGCATTAGCTATCACCTATAAGGATTGAAACAAGTTAAACTCTTCCATATAATTTGAGATTCTTATTTAATTTTGTAGTTCAAGTAGTAACAAGAAGATAGAAATGCATAAAACAAAACGCACATAAGATTTAGGGATGCAATTTGGTGATAAAATGGAAGATATAGTGGAAATAGGCTTAGGATTTAAAGTGACCTAGTGGCAGTGGAGTTCGATTCAGCTGGTACGAAAGGGAATTTTAAAATGGGTGTGGTAAAGTGGCAGTATACTGATTGGATATGGCTGAGTGATGAATTTTTTTTATCCATCTTGCGTTGATGTTCATGAGATAAATTCTATTTATGGTACTGTTGGTTCACGAAGTGGTCTCTTTTTATTTCTTGTTTGACTAACAATCTCTCTTTATTGAAAAAAAACACAAATGGATACAAGATGCAGAAATGGATGGCAAACTTGTCTTTCCGTTGGAATGTGTTTTTATATGGATAATTAAGATAAAATTACAGTCATATTTCATTAATTTTACATTATTAGTTAATGATAACTATCTTTATGAACCAAAATTGTGTAGTGTTTAGTACCTTCTTTACACTCAACCTAAGTCCATCTTTATTTTTACAAATCACATTTCCTTCTTTCGTTGTTTAAAATTAGTTTTTTAAAATTTTTTGTTAAAAAGTTTTGTTGATGACTCTCAAATAAATCAAAAATTTAAATTATTCTTGAAATTCCATTTGTGTCGGTGTTGCATAGCCGGAGACCTTCGATTCCACCACCAAACAACCCCATCATCAATATTGCAGCCACCACCAGTCACCGCATCAAGGCATTGGGTTTCATACCCGTACTATTATCACCTATGCCAGAAGGTGAAGGTTATTACTTAAGGTGATAATTATAAGGTGCTTATAAGGGAGAAGGCCTAGTGAGTGAGAGTGTATGGTTTGTGCCCTCCTATGATTTCCTATTTATAGGGATGCTTAGGGTCTCATATAATTGGGGAAGAAAGTTTTCATCCTTCCATCTCTTCGTATTCCAAGTGAAGTTATAGTCAACGAAATGAAAATGGCTCACTTATAGTCAATATAGATGCCATTGTTAAGTGGATTATTTAGGGTCAGATTAGTGGGGAAGAAAAAAAAAAGCTATTTCCTCATTGAAATATAGAGTTTGAGAAATAGAGAGCTAAAATGTTATGTATATATTTTAACTTCACGTCTTAATTTTTTTTATTTAATTCCTTTTTCTTATTTTGTTTAGTAATTTAAAATAATTTTTATAAATTTTTAAATTTGTAAAAATCTTTAAGAATCAAGATATATATATATATATATTACACAACCTGAAAGTGTAAGAATATTACATTGAAATAAAATAAATAAAAAGATATATAAACAAGAAAACCTAGAACAATGAATAAAATACAATCGAATTCACTTGAACGCTTGTCATCACTCAAGCAAAATTGCTTTGAAATGGAAGGTAGGTAGTGTTATGTCACGTACTTAGTGGTGAGCGACTAATAATTTTCCATTTGTTGAATGCTTTTTTTTTTTTTCCCAAATTATATAATTATTTGTGGGCAGGTTGGCATACATAAACAAGTCAACAACTTCCGAGGGAGACAGCGGAAATGGTGGGATTGTGGAAAAATATAATTTTTTATAACCCCCACCAGGTGTTTCTTTCATTCTTTCTTGTTTTTTTTTTTTTCCAATCAATCTTGTAATCCACACCCTAATTTTTGTATTTAGGCAGTTCATAAGTGCTGAATAGTTTATACTCTCCATTGAGTGAAGTGTATAAAATACCTTTAAGTTAAAGTTGAAGAGGATGTGACAGTGTGTTTAGTTCACTTTCTTTGTTTCTACTTATCAACTTCCTTTTTCTTTTCTCTATCGTTATTTAATTTTATAGACACTTTATGTGTTTAACATTTAAAAGAATCTAAACTCGTGCAGAAATATACTTATCTTCAATAGTATTCGATATTTACATACATTACTTTTTTAATTACGTATATAAAAAAGGCACAAATATAGTTATCTATTCATAAAATATTTGAGTACAAGACATTTTTTTTAAAGTACTTTTACATCATTTTTGAGAAAAAAAGGTTCTTTTTTATATCCCTACGAAATTAGTGAACTTTAAATTATCAATATTTTTTTCCTTTCAATTTAATTACTTATTCTTTAAAATATTTTCATTGTGGTCCTTCTACATCTTGTGTCCATATAGAAGCTAACAAATTGTTGAAGTTTGAGGTACACAATCAATATCATAATGCAACTCAATCCTTAAAATTATGGACAGTTGGATGAACTTAAAGGTATTGAGCTTACGAATTTCATTAAGTTTAGATTTTTGTCAAGTGATCGAGAGTACAATGAAAATGAGTTAGAAATTATGTAATTTTTTTATTTTTAATTTTTTTTTTTGACAAAAATGAGTTGAAAAATTTACATTTAGAATAATTTAATGAAAGAGGGAATAAACTAAAAAAAAATTATAAACAATTAAATCAAAAGTGAAGTTACATGTTTGAGACAAAAGTTTCAGCTTACAACATTTACACTATACATCAATTTTAATATATTTTTTTGTTTCTCATATATCTCATAAATAAAATTCTGAATAACATAAAAAATTAAATTTTCAATGCCAATTGTGTAATAAGAATTCGATAATGAAATGCAAGGGATCTATCATCCATAACCAAACAAACTCAAACTCGACCGATTACCTGATAAAAAACAAAAAATGAATCATTTAAGATTATTCATGTCATAATCAATGACCATATGACTCTTTATGTATACACACACACACACACAACCAAACATACCATGTAGTACATTTATCAAAATATTTCATGACCTTGGCTCATTGTTACGGGCAAGAGAATTCTTCAAAACTCATTCACCATTCAATACATAACGCGAAAAAAGTACTATGCTGACTTCACGGCCGGATATATATATATATATATATATATATATATATATAAAATTCAACTGAGTTTCATTGCTCGTTCCTTCCCCAGGAAAAGGAAAATCACGAATCAGTTTCGTTTCTTCTTGTCTTTCCATTTAGAATTAATAGAAAAAAAAATAAAACGCGCGGAAACCGGGATAGAAAAATCCGCTTTATTAAAGTTTATGATATTAAATAACTCGTTTTTGTTTGTTATCAAGTAATGGGACTAGTTTTACGTCATTGTCCAGCATAATCATGTCCATGACTCCAAAGCCTCATGAGGGACAGGAAGACCAATGTATCACAGGATCATTTTAAAGCCGCGTCTTATTTACACAAGATGACTCATAGGACGCAAGCCCGCTGCTTTTTTTAATCGTTTTAATTCTGGGTTTGGTATGGGTTGCTTACAAGCAGAATTGTCACAGAACACTGGAATGGGCCTTGGAACCAAATCAACAATTTTAAGCTTAGACAAAAAGTTTTTCAACCAAATAGTCTGAGAAGTAGTTTCGTAGCATGCCAAAAAGTCAGTCTTCATGGTTGAAGAAGTTGTCAAAGTTTGCTTCACACTCTTGCATGAAATGCCCCATTAGCTTTAAGAAAATGTACCCAAATGTAGATTTTAACGTATTAGAAAAATCTATAAAATCTAAATCATAATAGCCAACCACCTCAAGTGGATCACAATATTTATAAATGAGTATATTATTCTTTGTATCTTGAAGGTAACACAAAACCTTCTTGACTATTTCCTAGTGATCCAATCAAGGATTACTTTGATATCTTCCAAGCATTCCTACTACATATCTTAGATAAGGATAAGTACATGTTTGAGCATACATTAATCTTCAAACCATAGAGACATATGGAATGCATTCCACTTCCTTTTGCTTAAATTCATTATTTGGTTCTTGATTTCAACTTAATTTGACACATTTTACAATGGAGGCTAGACCTAGTGAACAATTTTGCAAAGTGGTTCTACGATGGCAAATGAAAACGTCATAGAAATCACTATCACAAATGAAACAACAATGTTTTGTGATAACTATTATAGAAGTCATCAGGATGACATATTCTTGCAATGGTCAAAAAACACTCGATAAAATTTTCGCAAAAACACATCATTGCGAGGGTAAAAAAAATGTTGAAGTGTTATGGTTTTATGACAATTTTTAACTTACCATTGCAATCATATACCGTTGCAATGATTAAAAAAATGTTGTCGTGTCATGGTTTTACATTAGTTTTTGTTTACCATCGCAATCACACGTCATTGTGATGGTCAATAAAAAATGTCGTAATGTTTTGCCTTTGCAACGATTTAGTTAAACTATTTTCAATGGTTATATATAAGATATGACAACAGTTTAAAACCCCGTTGATATGTTTTTATTTTTGTATAATGCTTCAATTTTTGTGTCAATTTTGTTTTAGACTAATACCTATAAATATGATAAATTCATCATCAATAACAACGCAATTTGATACTCAAGTGAAGCCAATAAGGCCGTATTATAAATACAAATTAGTTACAAAGCTCAATAGAAAACCATAATCAACTCTAAACATAATCATATACTAAATAATTACAAACTCTAAAAACAAACAAAAGTCAAACTTTAACATAATGTTGAAGCCATCTTCACTAACAGATTGTTCCTACTAAAAGGACTTGCCAATTGATTTGAAGACGTGTTTGTACTGCCACAATCACTAAGTACCTAAAAAGTGGACATAAAGTATTATGAGCAACAAATTGAATAAAAATAAAAGAACAAAAACATTTCAACATATGACTTATACATAATAAAAAGTTTAAAGAAATACCCCACAGGATAGTATGGATGCAAGGTCTGGAAGCAGATCTCCCTAGACATTTCCTTGGAGAAAAGACATGATTGCACTCATTTGTTGTTGTTTACCTAACACATCAACAAGTTAAATTCCTTGTTGTGCACCTCAAACGTCTCTTTCTGCCATCTTGACCCTGAGCGATGTAATTTCATTCTACAGCTTATGGTAGGAAGGCCCAGTTAGTAAAATCCCACCAACCCAATGTCTAAACACTTGGGACAGGCAAACACCCATTCTCATTCCTCTAACTTGCCCAGAATGCTCCTAAGTCCCCAAAACTAGTACTAATGAGACATGCATAAAAGTTTCTTGTGTACAAGAGCTAGATGCCTCCAACTTAGCTATCTTTTTCTACATATTGATTTAAAATAAAGGAACAATAAATCATTTTAACATTGTTACTAAAGGAAAACTCTAAACACAATACCAAATATTATTTAGTTCATACACACAAGCCATTTACACATACGTTTGGATGTTGGCTTGTTCTCCAACCCTTTCCCTTCATTTTTTCCAGCAAATGTTAGTTGGATTTTGCCTACCAATGGCATGCATGTGGATCTTCATTTTCATTAGCATACAAAGATTGATAAGAGGCATTTTTGGCTCGACTTAAAGGGAGTTGCTTGAAATTAGGTTGGGGTTTTCACTTTTGAGGTAAACCTCGACTCTTCCTCTCACTTGATTTAGATTTTTCACCAAGATTTTAGCATTAATTTGTGAAACACCTCTTATCCACATTAAGGTTCATGAAAGGAATGTTTAACTTGACTCGATGGGGGGTTTGATTGGAATTGGATTGAGGATTTTGTTAAAAAGGTTAGTTTTGTACTTTTCCCTGTCCTTGTAGCAAGTAAACATTAAGATATAGGTTCAAGTTTCTCAAAATTATGCTAGGATTCTGCTAGGTTTCAAGAATGTTTTCATTGGTTTGATTTAATGGAGAAATAGTATGAAATTGGTATGGGCATTTGCTTCTATACATAAATTTCGGTTGTTCCCCCATTCTTTCAAGTTAACATCATCAAGTTTGGATTTTAATTTCTAAAATTTGTTTATTTTTAGCATGATTAGGGTTTTTGAGGGATGAATTAGAAATTTTTAGGATTTGAGGCTTCAATTAGCGTCAAGAAGAAGTGATTTATGACTTTTTTAGTGAAGGGAGTTCTACTAGAGTTAAGGAAGTTTAGGTTGCCTAATAGTTAATAGCATTCAGGTGCACAAATAGCATTCCTAACTCCTTTACGCAGTTTATTCCCTTTTCTTTACTTGAATACTTTGGTCATTTAATCATTATTATTTATGTGGTACTGTTCCTTCTTATTATATGGTTTTCCAAAGTGATTTACATAACTATATTGTGTATGGAATTGGTAAAGACAGTTGAGAAAATTATGTATAAGGTTATGGACAACTACCAAATTGGTTGATCATATGTAAAATCACTAGATTCCATTCACATTGGTTTTATTTCTATGTTTTTTGAGGGATTAGTTTAGGACACTAAAAGATAACAGTAGTTCTGTAGTCCTTGGTGCATCTAAGGAATACCCAGCTAGCAAGGTTATTGGGGATGATAGCCTTGTATAATAGCCATCCCATGTGGATAGGAGGGATGTTGGCTTTTATGAGCTGTGGTCTTACACCAATTGTTTATTTCGTGAGTTGTGATCATAAGCCATTTGGTTATTTATCCTTGAGGATTGTGTGTCCTTACTAATTGTGATTTACCTTCATAAGTTGTGTGCCTATGCTAGATATTTAGTTGTTCATCCACGATAGCTCTTTCCCTGAAACAGATTTTTAGAAACTGACCATTTCTATGCTTTACTATTAAACTTGTAAATGATAAGCTTATTAGTTTACCAAGAGTTTGGAAAAGGAAAAGTTTAATTACATTACATGTGAGAGCATTGAATACATCTTTAATTTAGCAAAAAAGAAAAATCTTTATGTTCACTAATTAACTGATTTCCATTCTTAAAAATGTTGATGCTATTTGCTGTATTATTTTATTCCAGTTTTAGTCTATTTCTTTAATTTTCCTATTATATATTAATTAGTTATTGATTTTAGGGTGCTATTGTTATCTCACATAGTAAAGTAGACCTACCAGAGGGAGTTGGTGGATGATCATGACTCCATTTGGTGAGCCTTGCATTGTTTCAAGAGGGCAACTACTTTGTGTTCTATATTTTTTTTGTTTGTTGTAAAGTTAAGTAGAAACTTCTTTTGATTACTCTAGTTGTATATCTTGATGACCATAGGTTATTTATTCCTGGCCCCTTTCTGGTGTTTTTTGTTTCTTTTGATAATATTTGAGAGTTGAACTCTTTATTATTTTGATTGGATGGGTTGATAGGTACTTGTTGAAATTTTCAGAAGTCTTAATTTTAGAAGAGACTTAGCCAAAATTTCTACAAGACCTAAGCCTAGTGTACATGGTCATTATTAATGCAGACAGAATATTTAGTATGTTATATATCACATTACCAAAATTTTATATGCGATTTACATTCTTTATAGTATAGGCTAGTAGGATTAGGGTTTTTCCATGTTTTCCTGCAACACTTGCACTCTTGGGTTTCGGGGTGTGACATTTTCCATCACTCTTTCTTTTTATTGTGAATGCACAAGCAATGGAAGTTGTGACCACATTCTCTGGCGTCTTTCTCTTGATTAATGTTCATCGGTGAATGTCCAGTTTATTAGCCTTATTGAACATCTAAGGGAAGGATTAGAGCCAACGAGAGTTTTCATTTTGAGCTGTAAGTAGATTTGATATTTTTTCTTAATTTTCTTGGATTTTCATTGATTTTAATGGAAGGAAAGATAAAAGGAAGCTAGAGATGATTAAATGACCTTAGATAATTGTTCTAATATAGTGACAAATTTTAAATTGGTTAGCAAATTTTCAAACTATATTGAAGTGGTTAAACAATTCATGATTTTGGAGAAGGGTATAGAAAACATGGTTAGGAAGGAGTTTATGGCATTTGACAAGCTATTGAATATAATGATTAAGTCTTGGACAAAGATAGCATAAATTTGTAAGCCTTTGAGTGATGTTGGTCAACTCAAACCAAGTAGAAGGGATTATTGGATCTATTTGGGAATGTATGAGCTTTGAGATAATTATATTTATAATTATGTCAATAAGTGTGGTTAACACCAAGTTGAAGAACTTTAGTGTTTCTATGTTGGAGATATTTCTATTACTAAGGAATAAAACTGATGGGATGAGCAATTTAAGAAATTATAATTATGGAATGTGTATGTGTTTATATTTTGGACTTAAAATTCAATTAATCTTCCATTGGTAGTAATTTATTTAAACTTAAGGGCATGAATTACCTAAATCTCTGGGTATTATCAAAGTGCTAAATATTGGGTTTTGGCACAATTGATTGAAGAATGAAATTATTAACATATGGGCCATTCAGGTCCCTTTATATGTACGTATATGTTAGTTTTAGGAATTAAACCCTTGAAGGAATGAAAGTGAATTTCTAAGGAGATAAATATATAATGGAAATGGGGATTTAAGTTAGAAAATTTTTTGAGTAAGAAATATTTCATAGGGCATTAAGGTCATATATTTTGTTTTTAGGGTGATAGAGCTTACTTTATTGGCAAGTGGTAGAGGATACTATAAGGAATAAAACTTTTGTATTATGTGGCCAAATGAGTAGATATATTATTGCTTATGGTTGTTACTCCCATCTAATTTCTTGTTCACATAGTTTCAACACATGAAATTAAAATTGAATGTAAATTGAATATTTAGATTGGTTGACTCGTCTATAGATTGACCCAAGCTTCAAAACTTTTATTTTTTAAATATTTCACTTGCTTAGATAAAGAGTTCTAAAAGACACTATTGTGACTAATGGTTCCAATTGTAAAAATGTCTTTTCGTATTTTTGAAGAACTTTATTATGTATTTATGAATTTGTCAAATTCTATTTTATGAAATTGGTTGATTCTAAATTTATGAGTTTCTTAAAGTTTGAATTTCTAAATTATTAGTTATGAAAACAATTTGATGCTAAATTCACACAGGTGTTGAATATGTATTTCTAAAAGCATGCTTGTTAAGGATTCATTTAGCATAAAACCTTGCAGCTAACGATAGTAGACAATAGCCATTATGCACCGCGTTTTTGAACCTCAACTAGTAGAGGTGATACTGGCCCCATGTGTTAGCCACTACACATGGATTTGAACTAAGTTTGACGAGTTGTGTGCTTTATATATGATATTATTGATTACTATGAGTTGTCTTTATATTTATGATTATTTACCTTTCGTGAGTTGTGTGTTATGGGTTTGAGATCATTGGTTAATGTGAGCTATATGCTCTATATATGTAATTATTAACCTTTTGGAAGCTGTGTACTTTGTGTCTGAGTTACTAATTATTGTGAACAATTTGTTCAATATTCGTGGTGATGTACCCTTTATGAGTTCTGTGCTCAGTGTCTATACACTATTTTGGTTCTGATTAGATGCTTCTTATTCTGCTTTGTTAACTTATTCTCATTTACTTATTTGATTCATAAATGGCGATTTGATCATATTTTGATTTCATAAATTTACATAGTCAATGTTTTTATTTAAATTGTGAATAATCAATATTGATTCTCATTCCCCATAGATGGAATGGTTGGTTTTCTATTTGCAAAACAATTTATGGAGCCTTCGACTTGTCTCTTCTCGGCATAGGTAGTATTATTTACTCACTAAATGTTATCGCTCACTCTTATCTTCTTTATTTTTATTGGGAGTAAAACTAACTTGGAACTCCCTCTACAACATATGGTCCAGTAGAGAACCAATGGTGAGCCTTGCATTGTTCTGCAAGGGCGACATTGATTTTGTTGTTAGTTACTATATTATTTTGCATTCTAGATGCTCCTATTGTCACATATAGGAATCTAGTGACTGTTGTATATTTAGGATTGTCTACTTTAATTCTTTTATGGGAGGGAAGATTCCTTTTTACTGGTTTACATGTTTTTTGTTGTGAAAATTTCGAAAAGTCTATGTCTCAAGGGAGATTTTGCCAAAATTTTTACACAAAAGTCACATAGCAAATATTATGCTTATGGATGAATTATAGAAATGGTATCAAGTAGCAAATTAGTATAATTTAGTAAGCTTCCCACATATTGTCTTTCCTGTTTTGGTTTATAGAGACATAGTTTACTTTGTTTTGTGGGCCGATCTTACTTACATAGTGAGGGTGTGACAATGCATTTCAAAATATGTTGAAATTCTAACAAATTGGCACTAAATTATTTTTTGTCCATTTTTATTAGATGTTGTAAGAATATTTTATTTTGGATCTTTGGCTATGATTGTAATATATATGCAAACTACAATAGTTGAAAAAAATTGTTATGCACAAACACAAAGTTATCAATAACATATGCAATTATGTGCTAAGGCATGGAATGATGATCATGTTTCTTCTTTGATATCCACTCCATTTAAATTATAAGCAACATGCAATGGAGGAAGAAGTGTTCATATGGTAATTTCATCTTTTCCCATTGTTAAGTGTCACGTGTCAGCATAGGAAAAAAATTTCAAAGAGTAGAAGTTTGATATTCAAATTAATCTAGATCCTTCTGGAAACTTAGCCACTTGTGCTAGTCATAATATTAGTATAAATCACCACCTTAATTAATATTATATTTTTCTTATTATTTTATTTTTCATTTGAATTAATTCAAATTTATTCTTTACCCATAATCTTCCCTATATTTTCCCCAAATCTAAGCACATAAGATTTCGCTCTCAATTTTAAAATAACTAATTTAAATACATAAAAGCATTGGGTATTACATATGGTATCCTAAGTAATAAAACTGGTGTATATATCTAACATAGTAAATTAGTAACTATTTTTTTTTAAAATGACCAATTTAATTAAAGAAAAAAATATTTTTTAAAAAATAATATTAGGCCGCATTGGGCCTATAATTAATATATATATATATATATATATATATAGGGCAATTCAAGTGAGTTTCATTGCTCTTTCCTTCCCAGTACGTAGATGGGGGATCACCCATCAATTTTATTTCTTTTTGTCTTACTAATTAGAATGGGAAAAAAAACGCGTGGAAAATGTAACCAAGGGAGAAAAAAACCTCATTATTGAAACTTAATAAAGAGTCATGGTCATTGATAACGACATTATTTTATAATCTTATAAATGACTCATCTTTTTTATTTTATCAGGTAACCAATGGGACCAATTTGAGTTTGTTTTGCTTACTGACGTTTGATCCCCTTGTCATTTCATGCGAGGTACCTATCTTATCAGTGTGATGATTTTATGTATATGGAATTATTATGTTATCTAATTATGATGTATTTACTTAATAAATAATTAATAATATTTTATTAAAAGATTTTACATGCAATAATTAATAAGCTTAATTATAGCAATTAATTAATCTATTATAATGGGCAAAATACTACTTTACATTTAATAATATTTAATAATTAATTACATTATAAATTAAAACTATAATGTTTTTAAGAATATATGATCATCACTCATCTCTTGAGCTAATGCTACTAGAAAAATGCAAAATAGAGACGAAATGTTGACATGAAAAGTTCATATTATCAAATTGACATGAATGTTCACTAATTTCTATACACACAAGTGCACGTGATCACAAAAAGTAATAAAGAGTGAGTAAGATATCATTTGCCCGAGGACTTGACTATAATTCTGGATTGATACTATTATCAAACTTTTAAACTAGGTAAATGGTTAGAATGTATAATTGAGTAACTTGACAATAATGTAAAATTAAACAATCAATTAAATGAATATAGGACCTTGACTTCACCTCAATATATAGTTACTTTGTATTGATAGCTATTTCTTTCTTGAGTTATGAATTAGTTTACTAACATAGGAATTTAACTGTTTATGAAGTTCTATCGAATAATTATAAACCTAACTGTTTCCCCTAATTCCCTATATTTCTATGAAAGCATGCTCAGAGGACAGTTGATATAAAGTGCTGCCCTAACCTTAGTTATCTAAGACAATCAAGTACTATCATTTTGACTACTAATTGTTATACTTGCTACTCTTTAAGCATGCAAACAGAGATTATCTTCATCTAGTTCTTAATTTAGGGTTTCCCTTTTGGGTTAGCCTAAATCCCAGTTCAATTCTAAGGTAATCAAGCTTAGAAAAGCATTAAGCATGGAATGAAAATAAGTAAACTGAATTCAAAATATCAATAAGCAAATATTGACATAAAAAAGTAAATCTACAAAGGGTTTAGTCAAAATCTTAGATAAAACCTACTTAGCCTCTGATAGGTATTAGTACAAAATCAAAATACAAAGAAAAGTATAAAGAATACATGAAACAGAAGGAGAGAAGGGTGTTTAGAAGGGAAAAAACTCTATACAGAGCCCTTACTCTGAAACAAACCCTCTCTTTATCAACTTTCAATTTAGAATGCTTCTTAAGTGTTTCCCTTTCCTCTCTATGCTTTGGTCTCTGGCTACATCCCATTGGGATCCTTTATATAGGCCTCAGAACCCTAAAAGTGGAGTATGGGTCGAGTATGACACCTTCAATCTATAAAGTAGATAAGGGTTTTTGGTGGTGCTCCTTAACGCTGTCTCTCTGGTGCCTAGGCGCTATTTCTTCAGTCTTCCTATAGTAATTAGTGTCCGAGCAAGGGTATTTTAGCGCTTAGGGGAAAACTTTTTAGAATTGCAGCTCGGGCACTACTTCTGTAGTGCCAAGGCACCAACTCTTTGGAATTGGTGCTCAGGTGCTGCTTATGTGGAGCCAGGGCGCTGAATGTTAAACCTTGACAATTGCGCTACCTTTTCCGGTCCCTTTGTTTTTTTCCTAAAAGAAAACATTTAATTCATTTCTCAACCAAGGTTAGTGTAAACTTTATATTGTCTATGAAATCTGTGCAATTATTATACAAAATTACGATATTTATTCAATTAATATTTCCTTAAATGCCTTGCCTTAGAGAGTTATTAACGGAATTAGGCATGGATTTGAATATGATATGTGTAATAAAGTATTTTTTGAACGTGGCCTAGCCACGGTTTTATATAAACTGTGGTTGGGCCACTTTTTGCCTACCTAATGCCAATTTTTTCACTTTGGCTTAACCACGTTTTTCTCCAAATCGTGGTTAGGCTACATCCTAAACACAGTTTTTGTAAAATTGTGGTTAGGCATCTTGACCCAATTGCAGTCATCCTAATTGTGGTTAAGTCATGGATTAGTCACAATTTATTTACTGTGGCTAAACTAATATGTCCAATGTAGAAACAAACAACTTGATGTTAGAAGCATATCTTAATTTAATCTTTGCACATTTGATCTTTGAGATGTAATTCTTTCCTTGTTGAATCCTTCTAGCTATTGGTTGTTTTTCTTATTGTGTAATCAAGGATTCTAAATTTCAGCTTTTATTTTGTGCCTTTACAGAAAATTGCCGTTGCCATTTTGCTTCATTATGATTGCTACTCATTATCAACTTGTTGGAAATTAGCTACTGTTCATGAATTTTCTAGGCACGCTACAGGGCTTCATATATGCACAATCTCAAATTGCATGGACGAGTTTAACTTGTTAATTTTTTGAATCGTTATAAACTATAGCCAATTGATTGTTTTGGCATAAGAGTATAAGATCAAACTTACGACATATTACCTAAATTCTTATGGTCCTGTCTTCTCAATTACTTGAGTTAGCTGAGATGTTTGATGCAATGAAATGTAATTCAAACAAAAAAAAATTAAAGCAAAGATATAATTCATGATTATGATAGGAATTTTTGTCAAGGAATTCTTATTTCTTATAGACTTCGTAAAAGTTCTTAAAATACAAAGTATCTCATCGCCAAAATTAAATTACAATTCCTGTTTGTGGCCGTCCCATGAATATGACTACAACAACGTAACTTGGAAAAGTTTGATGACAACTAATTTTTAATAGATTTTGTATATTAAGATTCAAATTACGATCTTTTAATCCTAAAGACCACTCTAATATCACGGTGGAGGGGTTTCTTTGGCCTCAATATATTAGGAGCTAACCCATTCCTGTTCCTATTTCATTTTCAAGGATCTTTTAAAACAAATGAACACAAAGCTTGACTTAATCAAATTTTGACTTCAACCTTTTTTAGTTTATGAGCAATACATCGTTAAATATCAAAGTTTGTCAAACTCATGAATTTAGCTAAACTCATAAAAAAGAGATAAATTTATAACATAGTCTTATAAAAGTTCACATCAATTAATAAATAATTATCAAAATATATAATTTGATAGTTAAAATACTATATATAATAAAAAATTATTCAAATGCAATTCAAATTATACTAAATGAAATAAAAGTTTTCATATTTGAAAATCGATAATACTCAACATGAACATTTTTACATAGTCATACATAAATAATCATTTAATATACCTAATTAAATAATATTTATTTTATTTTTATTTTAATAAACACATACTTAACATAATTTTATTATATATATATATATTTAAACATGTAAAAAGTAGATTATGATGGTTTCATGGATAAGAAGCTAGTCTATATCTTGTTTAGCTTGAGGTTTGAATCTTTATGTAGTTTATTATACAAGCCTGTTGATACATTAAAATCATAAACTTGATAGACTTTTTAATTCACAAGCTTATCCATGTTTGTGCTAAATCTAAGTTTATACAAAATTGACTCATTTTTCCTATGTATAGTTGTAAATTCGTGAATTCTAATAATAAATTCATGAATTTGACAATCATGTTCATAATAATTACAAGAACAAATGTATAAGAAAATTTTACAATTTAATTAGTATACTAATAAAAAAATTTCATCAGCTTGCCTAGTCCTTAAGGACAAGAGGTGTACTTGAAAATTATGCAAGACACAATTGATCATTCATTATATATATGATGAGTAAGACTAAATACTACGCCGGCTTCACGGCAGCATATATATATATATATATATATAACAGCAATTCAAGTGAGTTTCATTGCTCTTTCCTTCCCCAGTGAAAAAGTGGGATCACAGATCAGTTTTATTTCTTCTCGGCTTCCCATTTAGAATAAAAAAAATAAAACGCGTGGAAGATGTAAACCATGGGAAAAAAAAACCTCATCATTAAAATTTGATAAAGGCTCATCGGTCATTGATCAAAACATGATTTTATAATCCTAAATGACTCATTTTTCTTTGTTCTCAAATAATTAAAGGGACCAATTTGAGTTATTTGGTTATGGATGTGAGATCCCTTGTCTTTTCATTAATGGTGAACCTATCTCATGGGATTGATGATGTTATATTCTTTCATTAATTATTAAATATTATTTTTTGATTATATGTAGCTAATTATTAAATATTAAATAATATTTGATTAAATAATTTTGAGTGCAATAGTCAAATATCTTATGTGGATTGATTGCGTACTCCGTGTCATATAAGCAGATAATCTAATTCAATAATTTGATACATATATATATATATATATATATATATATATATAGCTTCTTATGGAGATTAGATGGATGGAAGGAAACAATGAAAATATTTTGTAGGTAATTAAATTGAAAGAAAAAAAATGCATGGGAAACTGAGTTGGAAGTTCACTAATTTGTTAATATAAACAAAATTTTTTTCTCATAAATAATGTAAAAATATACTTTTTCTAAGAAAAAATAGTGATGTACTTATATTTTTCATAGATAGATTTTTAAATACGTAATTAAAAAAATTAATAGTTATAAATATCAAATATTATTGAAGATGAATATATTTAGGCAGAAATAAAACTTATAGGGTGTCTTGACTCAATTCGATACACGCCCAGCTAATGGATCTAAATATGCAAATACTATTGAAGATATAAATATATTTAAGTATAAATAAAATTTGTAAAATGTATTTAAAATTAAAGATAGATAAAAGAAAAAAGAGTGCGTTAAAAAAAAAAAAAGGAAATGAAATCCAATATACGCCCTTACTCCTTGTATCACATTTGATCTTACTTTAAAAGTACAATAATTTATATTTTATCTAACTTTAGAAGTACATTACTTGGTACTTTAATCCAAAATATTAGGCCCTTATGAATGGCCACAAATCAGAACATATTGTCAGTAGTTATATACCTGACAGTTATTCCCAAAATCGCATGAAAAGAAAGTCTTTTCTTTTGCTGCTTGTATCACTGGACAGCTGCACTACGCAATTGGCAGAAGCTGCAGGAGAGTTTCGTACATTGACTAAGTCAGAATGGCACGTACATTGACTAAGACAGACCCTACACTTCCCTATAAATAGGAAGCAGAAGATGGCACAAACCAGACAGACTCACTAGCTTGACCTTAACCTTATATCTCATAAGTACCTTATAATCATCAGCTTGAGTGAGTCCTCCTTGACCTTCAAGCTCAGTTGATAATATGGATAGCACACTCAAACTGGTGCAGTGGCTAGTGGTGGCTGCAACATTGGTGATTGCGATGTTTGGTGGTACAGCCAAAGGTGTTGCGCTATGCAATACTGACACAACCGAGCTCAGCTTGTGCCTCCCGGCCGCCACCGGGTCGAACCCACCACCACCCACTGCAGCATGCTGTGCTGTCGCCCGCCGTGCCGACCTCCCTTGCCTCTGCAAGTACATTTCTTTTCTGCCTTCATATGGGATTGACCCGAACAAAGCCTTGGCCGTGCCTGGTAAATGTGGTCTCAAAACTCCAAATTGCTAGGTAAAATTATCATCTTATGCCTCCGTCAACTTCAATATATATATATATATATATATTATATGGAGATGTGAAGTATAAATATTGTTATCTTATATTCTCCATGATTGTATATATGATATTTAAGTTTCTTGTGATATGACAATCAAAAGTTGTCATGAAGTTGTGAGGTGAGAACTATGGACTTGGGAGATTTTAATAGTTTAACTAGTACGGGATATTTATTTCTGACATCTTGGATAATGCAAATTTATTAAATATTAATATAATAAATTGGTAATGGATAGGATACAATATTTATACTTACAAAGAGTTGGCCAAAATCCTCTTATATATAACTAAACACAGATCTGAGTGTCTCTTGATTGATATCTAGGAGACTAGGATACGAAGATGAAGATGATATATTGTACAAATAACTTAGACCTATATTTTGCAGAATAGTGTTTTGTGACTTCATCTTCTTTCAATGTTGCAGGGAATTGGAACAACTCATGAAGATCATGTCCATTACAAGCATCTTCTTATTAGCTTGCATTATTTCATGTGCTTTATTAGCTCTGGAAAAGCAGAATATATAATCTGTAATAAACAAATTTATCTTAAATCACGTCTCTTTCCCCATGGGTGTGCCATGTGTCCTGATGTATGTTTCTTGTGTTGTAAAATTTACGAAGTTATATGATGTACTTCATTTCGAAGGTCTTTGTATGTTTTTCCCTATATATCAATAAGAATATCAAGATCATGATATTCATCTGCAATCTGTGATCTATACAAAAGAATTTTTGTTTCATGTGATCTGGATCCCAAGCAGAAAAGTAATAAATGAGTAGTTGTTCCCAGTAACAGAGGATTATATGTGAGTAAAACTTTCTTAAATAAATTCGATCTATAAGAAAAAGAAAGTAAATTAAGAAGATATATAAGTATATCAGGAGTAAATCCCATTAAAAAGTGTGTCATTCTTAATTACATATGATTCTTCAAACAATCCTTTCCAGATTGTATGTCTAACAGAATTTTTCCATGAATTACAAACCTGCGGAGCAAATACTTACGATTGAAAATGACAATCCAAATGATGATATTACACACAACTCACTCATCCATCATACTCGCTCATTAAATGGACTCTTTCTACTGGAAAAATTTACATTACGAGCAGAAATTGAACGAACAGAAGTCTACTATATTGCCAATTTGCCTTTAGCAATGACTAAGGATTGATCATAAATTTATCTGATAAAGAGGGAAAATGGATCAGAAGTTTTAATTTTCTTTTTGTTTGGATCTTTAGGGCCACCAGATCAGATGACTTGAAGTTGCTTCCTGGTTTCTTCTTCCCCTTGGTCTTTTGCTGCTATTGCAGTGATATGCGAATGAGAATTCAATTAACAAGCTTCTGCAGATGTCTGAGGCTCTGTTCCTTCGGAAGAAGACTGTGGATATGCTTCTGCAGATCGCTGCTTCGGCCTTCAATTCTCCTTCTTGAGTTTGGATTATATTTTCAATTTTTTAAATAGCCTTTTTTTTTTATTCCATGGTGAAATCAGAAATTTGATGCTTGTTGCCGTGAGCTTATAAGCAAAGTATGTAACCAACTTGGTCACCAGTAATGGTTGACCAAAGTTTGATCATATATATTAATATATGTATATGATTTTATTTTTTTATCAGACAAGTAGGTAATTGTTAAGGTTATCACTAGCAAACTTAAATTTCCATATAAATAGATTTGTCTATATCTAGCATTGACTACTATGATTGTAAAAACTTCTGTCAGGATCAGGAGGTCACTCATTCCAGGGAAGCAAATAGGAAGATGAAAGTGACCCCGAAAAGTAAAAAACAAACATTAGAAAACTATGATAGCAACACAATTCAGCAATCTTGGACTTATTCAATAATACAAGTGTAGGACCTAACAAATATCACATACATAAATTAATATCTAGGTTAGGAAACTTACACAATTCTCTTGAGTTGTAGAAACTGATATGATTTTGATAGGGAACATTGATTGTATGAGATACCTACAATATGTCAGATGTATCTTAGAGTTTTCATAGCATAAATCCCTTATTACTCTTGATTGCAGAATACTCACAGGTGTTTAATTTTGTGCATTTAAGAGTCTTTATAGAATATTTCAGTGTATCTATCGTATAACAGGCTAGCCTATTTACAAAGATAAGCAAGGGTTAGGGTTTAGTAGTAATTCCTGTAATTACTATTTTGCTCTTGCTTAATGAGCACCCTTTATGGGTAGATACTGTATAATATCTTAATAGATTTAATCCTGAATCTTATCTGATATCCAACAAATTCAAACCCTATATATTATACAGTATTCCAACATCTCTCATCATTCACACATGATAGGAGTGCTCATATGCTTTAAACTCGAGAAACATATATTCAGTAAACCAAGAGAATACTTTCTTTTGATAATATGCAATAGTTCATACAAGCAAAGTGGGTCATGCGATCAGTATACTATTAGAGCATCAATGCTATATATCATTTATGAATATATAGCCTCTCGTTGAAAACACACCTATATATAGATCATAAAGTATGCATGCACTATAGATCATAAGAATCACATTTAGATATCTTTCAATGATCTCATCTTTCATATAATTTTTTATCCATAATCATGACTCACAAGTTATAACTAGTATACTAGTGAATATAGAATAAGGAGATTCTCTTTATGATCTTCCTCTTCTTACAATCCTATCAACATAGACTTAATCGCTTTTCTAGACATGTCTTACCAGATTGAATCATTACTCATAGTCCTTAGACAACACGTTAAGATAGCAAACACCAACTTGCATCTCAAATACCTGGTCAGAGTCTATGGATACAAATATTAAGCCAGTATAAAGGCTTAAAGGCTCACACAACAGGAGTTGAGATCACATTCATGTTAACCCATATGGTCGATAATTGCACACATAGTATGAAATATGTTCTATAGCATTCCTCCTTGTCCATGGAGTGTATGTCTATTTCACAAGTAATGTTGTACAGATGATATTTTAGACACCATAAGTCTAAAACTGTGTTTCTTGATTTACACAATGTCTTGAACTCACATATGACAACTAAGGTAGAGTGGAAATGATGAACTTATTTCATCAAATCAATTGTAATGACCCTATGTCATCAATCAAACGACTTAAATGATTTTAAGTATAGTTGCTCTTAAATTATCCTTCAGATAGTTTCACTTAAAACCTTGTCTCGTCCCCAATGTCACAAAGACACTAAGGCGGTTACCAGTGTGAGAAGGCTTACCTTTTTGTATACTCGACATACTTAACAATATATAATAAATAAAAAATGTACATAACATTCAAATGTTTAAGTATGGAAATCAAAATTTATTGATTATCAAAGAACGTTAAAACAACTCTATCTATGAATAGTAAGAAATTGTCAAAGAAAAACAAATGAAGCATCATAAACTTAACATAATCCTAGAGACCTAATGTGTTTAACAAACACATATTTAGAAATAGGCTTTGTTAACAAATCTGCCAACATCTCATGCATGGATATATACTTCACGTTCACAGTCTTGCATGCCACCATGCTCTTCACATAGTCATATTTGATATCTGTGTTTGGTTTTACAGTGGTACTTTGGGTCCTTGGTATATGTAATTGCAACCTCACTATCACAATACACTAACACTAGTTTAGTGTTTTCTATTTTACATAACAAGTGATCCAGGAACCTTTTCAACCAAACAACCTCTTGAGTTACTACTCTATGATATGGTGCCATCACTAAGTAAGAAAACATATTCTGGACAACCTTTTCAACTCTAGCATTATCATGGACAAGGATACACATAATTGTTTCTTACTATTCCATGATATGACACCATCATTGAGTAAGAAAACATATCCTAAGGTAGATTTTCACTCATCTAAATCTACTCCTTGATCAGCATTAGTGTATCCTACCAGTCACAAATCTCTGTCGCCTTGATAGCAGAACACATAATTAACAGTCCCCTTTAGATACCTAAAGATCCCTAGGACCTAGTGTGAACACCATTATTTGTCTGGGAAATTTTTTAAAAATAGCAATAATAAAAATTGAAAATAAAAAATTCACGAAATAAAGAAAATAACAATAATTAAGAAAGAGAACAATTGGAGAATATAAAAAATTTCAATAAATAAAGAAGAGATAATGGAAAGCAATAATATAAAGCATGAAATCTAAAAAATTAAAAAAATCAAAGAAAAGAAATATAATTTGGAATAAGCATATTTTAATAAAAAAAATTAAAAGGGAAAGAAGATGAGAAAACAAAATCAACTTGTCTTCAAATTAAAAATAAAAATAAAAAAATTAAGAGAAAGCATATGAGTTAAATATACTAGAAGTTGATGTGTAGAGGGAATAAATCACTACTCACTTTAACTAAGTTGAAAAATAATAAACGGGGACATATGGGAAATTAATGGGTTGGAAAGAGGAAAAATGGAATAATGAGATTGAAAGAAGAAAAGTGATCAAGAGAACATGTGCAATAAAGCAAGAGAGAAAAGTGAGCAAAAGGTGAGACAATGGGAGAAAATGGTGAATTCTAAGGTGGTTGAGGAGAGTAAAAAGAATCGAAAGGGAGCTTGAGTTTTATTTAAAAAAGAGAGGAGAGGAAGAGAGAAGGGAAGAAGGAACAAAGCTGGAAGGAGAGGTTTTAAGAGGTTAAGAAATATTAGAAGGAATGAAGGAAGAACGGAGGAAAGAGGCTAAGGGAGGACTAGAGGTAATTCTTCATGACTTCTCCTTAATTTTGCTCTCTTTGTTTCAAATTCTTCTTTTGATGGCTAAAATTATCATAGACTAGATGTTAGTTAGTAAAGATGGAGGTGTTGATGAGTTAGTGGTTTTTTATCTCAAGAAAATTGATGAATTGCTTTGCTCACTTTACATATCCACTTTTAGGCTCAATTTGGCTCATGTGAATTTTGAGAATTTTCTAGTATATCATATGATGCCATTTTACCTTGAAATTTGGTGCCAAAGTTATTTCATATGTCTACATTCTTGATGAATTTTTTACTAATTTTCAAACTAGGATAGGCAGTGGATAAGTGGTGAACTTTAGTGCTTGTTTTGAACATATTCAGTTTCAATGAATTGTACCATAGGTCAACTTGTTGAATTTTTTGGGAATTTTCTTTACATCTTTTTGAGTTGAAATTTGGTATATATGTCATCTGGTATGTCAACATTGTTTTTAATTTTTATATAATTTATAATGACTAATTGATATGCCATTTGTACAACTTTATATACACAACTTTGTGACTAGACAATTCAGCTATACTCTAATTTGTGGATTTTTTGGTATTGATCTTGAAAGTATCTTGAGCTTATTTTGAGTATGTGAACCCTCTATATGTCTAATTTATATCATAAATTGGTGTTGGGATTTTTATTTTGGGATAGACCACTTTGCAACTAATTATCAGACATGTCATTTGGTTTATCACTGTTATTGTTGATTTTTTTTGGAATTTATAGTGACTAGCTGATATGCCATTTCTACAACTTTATGCATATAACTCTGTGCCTAGATAGCTCAGGTATAGTCAATTTTGTGGATTTTTTTGTGTTGATCTAGAAAGTATCTTGAGCTGATTTTTAAATAAGCAAACCCTTTATATATCTAGTTTATAGGATAAATTGGTGTTAGTGTTTTTCTTTTAGGATATAACACTTTGTCATTAGTTATCAGACATTACTCAATAACTAGAGAGAATAGAGTAGTGGAACTCACTCTTACTTTATTTAGTGTGCAATTTTGAGTTAAATTTCATCTTCTAAGATGATGTATGTGGCTATCCATTTTAGCTAACATGATGGTGTCACATAGGATTTAGTTTGTTGTGTAAGTTTAGGCTTTATTGTGTATCCCATGTTGTCTATGTTATTATGACATGATTAATCTATGAGTTGCTTAATATTGTTGATGTCTAACATGTGATCTATTGGTTGTCAATATGGTATGGAATTATGTTGAGTTTAAACTTGGGAATTATGGCTAAGAGGCATTCAAATTAAAGTGCAAAGAGACACAAAAGTAAGGATGACAAATTGGTGGTAGGACTAGTGAGGTTAAGTTATCAAATTCCTTTGAGCTTGATTGTTTATGATGTATTCATGGTCTCTCGTAATTACTGTGTAATGATGGATATTTGATTGGACAATCACACACACAAACATCCATGAATGTTTTATTTAACACCAACACACCCACATTTATGGATGATTGATTAGACACCCACACACACCAAACACCAACACTTAGCTTTTAAAAAAAAAAGTGCCATGTGAGGTCCAACTCCTCCATAGATACTCTCTTTTTGAATTCCTTGCCCTTTGAGGTCCAATACCTCCATAGGCATACCTTTTGAACATTTATGTTTTTCTTAACATTAATGTTGCAATGTGAGACCAACGTCTTCATGAGCACTTAATTTGACATTAGTGTTTCCATGTGAGACTAACATCTTCACGAGCACTTAATGATTCACAAATGGGGCCATATGAGATCTAATGAATCCATAGGCATATGCTAATACTGGTTGCACACATTTAAAATAATTTTGGATTTGAATAACTCATCCTTAATTGTTTATGCTTTGAATAAGTTTTGGGTTTTAATGGTGCATTACATGCAGCTTTCAAATAATCCAAATTTTAAATTAAAAGATATTTTCCTCTATTTTCAAATACAAATAAATCATGTTTTCAAAACTCCATAAAATAGAGAAAATGAGGAAAGCAAAAAAAGTGATACTGCGTTGATTTTGAAAAGTAAAACACATTAATCAAATCTCAAAATTGTTTTGTTTGCAAAAAATTAGTTTAACATCAACTATTTTGATATTTTCACACAAAAAAACCAACCTGCTAACACACATTTATAGACAAACTACGTAGACTTTAATGCCTATCATAGGGCACATAGGCTCTAGGCTTTCATTCTAGGTCAAGTTCGCCCATTGAAAATATCCATTTTGTTTACATTAATTTTATCTTTTCTTTGTTATTTTTATGTATGTATTATATGGCATATTTAAAATAAATCTATGAGCATATCTTTTCCTTCGCTTGACTGATTTAGGATAACCATTCTTACAAAAATGTTATAGAATAATTCAAATGTAATTCTCTTTTAAGGGATATAACAGTTTCTTAAAACGATTTCTTGAAATCTTAACTCCAAGAATGTATGCTGCTTTGCCCATATCTTTCATCTCAAAGTGAGATGACAACTAGGTCTTTTCCTTGTTTATAAACTCCATATCATTTCTAGCTATGAGTATGTCAACGTCATAATCACAAACTTATCTTTAGATATTTCAGTATATACACAGTTGACTTCACTCATTATAGTGAAACCACTAGAGATGACTGTATTATGAAAACAAACATACCACTACCTAAAGATTGTTTAAGGCCGTAGATAAACTTCAATGTCTACAAACTTTCTTTTCTTAGCCTTTGTTAATGAAACCCTTAGGATGTATCATATAAATTTCTTCATTTAATTCTCTTTGGGAAAGGTAGTCTTTACATCTATCTAATATAATTCAATATCTAAACAAGTTATTATAGTTATAAGTAGGTGAATAAAGGTAAAATCGTATAATAGGAGAAAAAGTCTCTTTATAGTCAATTCCATTATGTTGTGTATACCCCTTTGCCATTAGTTGAGCCTTAAATCTTTCAATTGTGCCATCAACTCTTTTCTTGATTTTTATAACCCACTTGTTCCCAATATCCCTATGTCCCTCTGGAAGGTCAACACCAAACATTATTGACTCTCATAGACTCCATTTCTTCTTCCATGACTTTAGTCCATTTTTCCTTATAAGGGGATAAGAGAGCCTCTTTTAGATTTCAAGGCTCATTTTCATTTTATAGGAGCGTTGTAAAAGTTCACCACCTTCAATCTCATATCATCAGTAAGGAATCTTTTTACGTGAACCAAGTCTCAATTGTGATTCATTGGATCTTATTTCCTTATTCCCATTTGAATTAACATTGGTCCCACTTAGATTGAGAAAGATGGTTTCAGTACTACTTGGATTGAGATCTATTTTGTCACTCTTGAAATAATTGGCTCAGGACCACTTTCATTTATATCTAATGATGAAAAAAGTACCTGATGAGAAACTAATTATCATCTGTTACAATCCTCCCATTAGAATGAAGTGGTCTAGGTGTGTTCGGATCCTATATCTAAAATAAGGATAGATTTTGACCTGGCTCACCTTTTTAGAATTTTCATTCTTTAAGAATGTGACATCTCTAAACTCAAATTCAATCATACTCTTATTGACTTGCTGACTTATAAACACATAACCTTTTGAGGTTTTTGAGTGATAACTCTCTGAAAGAAAGTTATATAAAACAATATTGATAGTGGAAACACTTAGATTATAAATAAACTCTAATTGATTTCAAAGAAATTTCATCTATAACTTGGGAACTTACCTTTGACCATTATTAAGCAAAGATTTAAGCATTTTTTGTGATGAATTTTTAGGAAATAGAGCCAAAAAAGTACTAGCAAAGAAGGGAGAAAAAGTGAAAAACATTACGATTCCAACACTCAGGCACTAAAAATCCAGTGCCTAGGTACTAAACATGCACTTTGGAATTCCATAATAGTAGCACCTAGGCACCAGAATTCCACTGCCCAGGCACCAAGATTTCCTGAATAATAGCACCCAGGTGCCACAAAAGTGACACTCAAGTGCCAAAAACAGAGAGTTAGAGCCCATGCGCTATGATACCAGTGCCATACTAAACCCTAATTTGCTCTGATGATTTAGGGTTCCATACACGTCCTATACTCCACTTTTAGGGTTTATGAAGCCTATATATAGGGTCCTAAGGTAAGCAACTGGGACACTAAGCTAAAGAAGAGAGAAAACACTTGAGAAGAGATTTGATATGAGAGTTGTTAAAGAGAGGGTTCACTGCAGAGTGAAGGGGCTCTTTATAGAGTTATTCCTCTTCTGAACTCTTTCCTCTCCTTCTTCTTCTTGTATTCTTTACGTTTTTATTTTCATATTTGATTCTATATAATGCCTGTGAGTGGCTAGTAAGTTTTATATAGGATTTTGACTGAACCCTTTATGAAGTTATTTTTGTATGATAATGTCTTCTTACTGATGTTTTGAATTCAGTTTACTTATTTTTGTTCTGTCCTTAATGCTTTTCAGAGCTTGATCACCTTAGAATTGAAGTAGGATTTAAGCAAACTCAAAAGATAAACCCTAAATTAAGAACTGAATGAGGATAATCTCAATTTGTAAACTTAAAGAGTAGTAAGTATAACAATTCACAGTCAAGAGGATAGTACTTGATTGTCATAGATAACCAAGATTATGGTAACCTTTTAATATCAATTGTCTTCTAAGCCAATTTCCATAGAAATATAGGGAGTCAAGGGAAGCATTTATGATTTTGTAGATTAGACATAATTACATAAGCAATTGAATCCCTAGGTTAGTAAATCTAGTTTATACTTAGTATAGACTGAGCATATAATGAATGTACTTTTCTTTCCTCTCGAGTCTAATTTGGGATATTTGTGAGAGGAATTATGTGTATAAATAGCACATCCCCAAGGTTTTAAAACATTCAAGTTGGACTTTCACCTAGTCCATAACTTATATGGATGGTTGCAACTAATTTCATAGGCACTTGGTTAAGTACATAGGTTGCAGACAGCAAAACATCACCCTTATAGGTGATTGGCAAATTAGCTTGTGCCAACAAGGACCTCACCATCTCAAGAAGCATTCTATTTTTTCTTAATGCAACACCATTTTGCTTTGGAGAATTTAGAATAGTTAACTGATAAACTATCCCCTTTTCATCACATAATTCATTGAATTAGGGCAACAAATATTTTTTGCCTCGATTGGTTTAAAGAGCCTTATTCTTCTTATCTAATTGATTTTCAATTAAGTTTATGCAGTTTTTGAATAGACATAACTAAAACGAGTGTAATCATCAATGAATGTGATGAAATAGTTGGCTTCATGCCTAAACCTAACATTCATAGGCCTATAGATGTCAGATGAACTAATTGCAATGGAAAATAGCCCTATTTGCTTTATTGAAAGGTTTTTTGGTAGATTTTCCTATTAGACAAGATTCACAAATAGACAAATCTACTTGTTCAATACTGAGAAACAACCCTCTTTTGCTAACAGTTGCATTTTATATTAACCAATATGACTAAGTCAAGTATGCCATATATTTACATTGTGATCAAAATGATGTGTAAAGGCAAATATAGGAGAACTAAATGAATATTAATATAAGATTTGTCATCTAAATCTATAGAAATAAAACCACCACTTTCATAAACAAAACCATAAAAACTTGAGTTATAACTTAATTTAACACAACTGTCATGGAAATACAAATTGTAACTAGCCTAAGTAAAACTAAAATTGAAATAACATTATGATAAATCTAAAGGTCATAAAGGACATCATGTAAGATGACGTCTTGACCACCACGTAGGACTAACTTAAATGTTCCAATCCTTTTGACAACAACCTTAGTGCTGTTGTCCACATTTATCCAGAATGCTCAATATAGAACTCCCTAGAAATCAACAAAGGCTTCACGGTCCCTCACAATGTGATCAGTGGCTCCTGAGTCTACAATCATTATAAACCAAGATTTAGTAAGCATAATAGAGCTAGAAACATAAAGTTTATAAGCATAAGTAGTACAGGTTACCTTTCTCGAAGGCTTAGGCCAATCACTCGCATAGTGTCCTCTTTTTTCAGCAATTAAATCACTTAACTTAGGCCATACTCACCTTTCCTTACTTATTTTTACCATGATGATTAGTCTTTGCCTTTTTCTTAGGTTGAGTTAGTTCTTTGTTCTTTCTTTTTGAATTAAATCTTCCACTAGAAGTTGTTATGTGCAACTCAGGTATTGGCTTGCCTAATTCAAACCATTCTTTCTTGAGTTTAAAGTGCTTTCAGAAATCTTCTAGAGTCATGATTCTATCATTATGAGTCAGATGCATCTTTATATGATCCCATGAACTAGGTAAAGAGCGAATGATAGCTTGGATTTACTGCTTATCTATTAAGACATTTCTAGCATCCCTTAGCTTAATGATCATATTTGTTAATAGCCTTAGCTATTTCCACATGGAATGTTATGGGCGTTTATCATATGATTCAAACTTAATTGTTAATGAACAAAACTTAGATATGGATGTAGTTCCAACCTCATTCTTAGAGTAATCCAAAGCCTTATAATGCTTTGGTGGTCCTTGAACTTCCTTAGGATATCATCATCATGAGTGCTCAGTAATGTAAAGCAAGTAGTGAAGGTTTTTTTTCTTTCAAGCATCATAAGCCGCATGGTCCTGTCTATGTTAGGCAATGTTACCAGCTATTGGCTTGTCAATGACATCATTGTAAGCCTCAAGAGCTTCTTGCCCTTCTAGGAGATGCTGAACTTTCATACTATAAATTTAGCTTCAACCTCTTGCTAAGCTTAGTAGCAATACTCTTCGAAGCAATAGTTATTCTTTAAAAAAGAAAGACAAACACAAAATAAGGATTAGATAATTAAAAAAAATGCAAGATTTAATGTTCACCATGCATACATATCATGACACTAAGTTTCGTTTAGTTAAGTTATTTAACCCATACATAACCCGGAGTCAAAAGAGCACGAAGTACTAATCATTGTCCTAAGGTTGTATGTAAGGTGAAAAATTAATAAAATCAAAATACAACTAAGTGTCTCAATCATGCTACAAATAAATTGTAAATCATGATTTTATAAATGTTATACAAATTAACATTTAATAAACACATAATGTTAAACTAATTAACATATTAATAAATCAAATATGTTATCTTAAACTAATTAACATATTTAAAAATGCAATTGATGCTTTTACAAATAAATTTATTACATGTTAAACAAATTAACACACAAATAAATTAAATACATAATGTTGAACTAATTAACATTATATTTCCTAATTTTCTATAGGAAGAAAATTAACAAAAAAATTTTAAAAACAATGTTAAACTAATTAACACAATGGCAAATTATCACATATTACTTGATTTAAATTTATTAAGACATAAGAATGAATTTTTTACTAAAAATTAATTGCATTTATTTAGGGCTAAAATATAAATACACAATTTATATTTTTTGCCACCTTCACTCCTTTGCAGTTTACTACTGCTCGCGGGTAATGCTGCATCGCACTTATTCCGTTGTTTTTCATGCTCAATTGTATGTCTTTGTCAATGACTATTAGCTAGTAGACAAAAGCTCAAAACATGTCAGGGACAGTGGTCCACTTTCTTACTGTGGCCAATAGTGATAATGAAGGAGAGACATCTATCTCATATGTTAAAAAAAAAAAAGGGAAAGCCGACGGTGGTCTTTGGTTGGGGAGTTACCGGCGCCGACAATTATGGTCTCTTCTTATTGTGGAACTGTTTGTCATGACCCTAACCAAAGGACATGACCAGTATAATGAACCTAGTATCCCTCGCCCATGTAAGCCTAACTAACGTAATATCAAACTAAACTGAAACTGAATAGAATAATTATAGAAACATATACAAAAAGAATAATCAATCACCTCAGTGTAGAAACTTCGATAGAGTCTCCTCTAAAATATGGACCTCTCGAAATTTCTACAACTAGTAAACCTAATACACATAACAAGATGGAGAGCTTTGCTTTTCCAATATTCACATATACAACAACCCACAGTCAACATATCAGAATAAAAGACTAACTACTTGTATACAAGGGGAGCTACTAAATCAAAATACATAATTTAGAACCAACAAAAGAGTTATTAGCCTTGCAATAAGGCTTACCGAACAAAATCAAGAAACACCCACAAGCTCCTACTTAGTAGATGGGTATTTTGAACCAGCATTGTGATTTAAAAAATATTAAATAGCATGGGGTGAGTAAAAACTTAGTGAGCTAGTTAATACTAATTATACTAGTAGAAGGGACAGATTGGCCATGATAGAATTTTTAACGAAAATTCATACTTTTTGCCTTTAAACTATGCGTTTTTTATTTGGTGTAAGTAGTGCGATATGCACAATAAACCTTGAACTTAGTAAATGTCTTGATAATAAAATTATAAAACCAACTCTGACTAAAATATATCAGTACATATGTAACACAAGGACATTTTAAAAGCAACTGAATGCATTGGGAATGTCATACAGAACCATCATATAACATAAACTAAACTAGCCTTAGACTAGTATAATCAGAATTGAGTCGATATCATTCATAAGCTTCAAGCTCAGAATATTTAAAAAAATGGCCTTAAGCCTCAAACAAAGTATCATAATGGTGGCATCATGCTCACTTACATCAAATACAAATGATAGTGCACTAGGCCTAGTGTTTACTATCATTAGCTACAAGGTCCTATTTGGATGCATTCCCAAAAATATCTTTAAAATATATAAATTCGTAATTAAATATCAAAGCTTCAAAAAACTCAACCAAACTTTTTTGTGAAGATAGATAAAGATAACAGATTTTAGAATCCCAGTCCTTTGTGCATACAAAATCAACCCTATTATAATTAAGAACCAAATATCTCATGAATATAGAACCAGAACACTTTCCAATATAACAAACAGTCCAAAAATTCAAAAATCCAGAAATTTAAAAATATTTTATCTCAAAAAGCTTAAAACTCAATATAATTCTAAAATACGAAATCATTAAATGCCTAAATGCTGATGTTTCAAAGATTTAAAATTTAACAAACATGCCCCATGACACAAAGAGAATCAAGAAATATAGATAGAAAAAAATAAAAATCTAGCATAATTATGATTATCCACTCACTTGGACAAAGCCCACATAATACACTCCCTTATCATAATGTAAAGTGCAATTGCTATGACCCTAAACACAAATGATAGACCTTTAATGTCTTATATGAAAACATCTTAACTTAATAGAATCCAACAAATTCTTATAATGAATTGGCATTTAAAATCCAATGTGGTACTTTATTCTTTTCTCTAAGGTCATCCGTTATTTCTCTTGATGATTTCAATAACCATAATTAATACATACTTTAATATATACTACATAATTACTTCAGCCACCCAAATAGCACACAATTTTATAGCTTCATCCTTACAAATAGCTAACTTAATTACTTACCCTGAAATATTCCACTATCTTTAAATTCACATAATTCCTATCAACTTCACCTCCCATTTCTTGCATTATATCAAACACAAGACATTGAAACTTCTTGTTAAGAAAATAACATTAAACACACATGCCAATCATAATTATCTAAATTGTAAATTTCAATACCATATTAGTCCCCCAAATTGCTCAATCATAGCCTCTTTTAACACTTAAATTATCCAATATCATTCATTGGGTCAAAATTTATTTCAATAATAAGCACAGTAATTTATTTAGCAATTATAATCACTTTTAATATGCTTACATTCATTGGGCATCCATTAATCAATAATTAATTATGAACAAAATTGAGGAAAATTCCCAAGTGACTTACCACTTCAAACCATAATTTCTAACAATTCAAATTCTTTTCCTTGAGGTCCAATGACACTAAAGAATCATGGAAACTTCATACATTATCACTTGGCACATTTTAACTCCCACCAAGAAAAGATGAGTTTATAATTAAGCAATCCAATCATTAATTTGACACGTTGGAAGTGTTAGATACTTACCTGTGACCAAAACCCCTAAAAGAGTTCCTTGAATTCCCTTCAAATCTAGCTCCAATTTCATATTCAAATTTTCAGTCAGTATTCACGTTATTGTTCACGTTCTTCACCTAAAAGAGATATTTTAATATTTTAAGGTTAATTCATCAAATTGAAAGTGCAAGTAAGTAGAGAACCATGTGGGATTCATCGAGGAATGAAAGCCCTAACGAAATTTCAAGTTATCATATCCTAAAATCATAGGCTAAAACTTGAAATTAAGAGCTGGGATTAAGGGGGAAAGGCATGTGTTAGAATATTGTATATTATATAGTGTCCACCCATAAGGGGTGCTCATTATGTAAAATAGTAATTTCAGGAATTACCATTAAACCCTAACCCTAGCTAGACTTTTATAAAAGGGGCTAAACTATTATATGATAAAGAAGATATAGGCTGATGTATTGAGAGAATAGTCTATAGAGACTTGAGATGCTCTAAGAGGAATGAATACCTGTAAAGTATTCTATAGTCGAACAAGAGAGGGGATTTATGTTGTGAATACCCAATACATTGTGGGTATCTCCTATGATTAGTTATTTCAGCTAGACTCCGATCAGCTTCTGCAATCAAGATAAATATGTAAGTCTCTTACCCTGAATTATCTATGAATGTATTCATTATTTAATTTCCTTCAGTGCAAAATACATAATGTAATTAAATCCCTTGGTTCAAAGAAATTCCACCTAAATCATGTTAATTTTGGACTATGGTTACCATTCATGCTTGCTTGAATGTCTAAGAGAAATCCTTTAATTTTTTAACATAAAACATATAATTAAGAGCTACAAATGGAAGAGAGAGGTGCAAAATACATGCTAGTGTAGAAGCCTCATCGAAATTAGAGGAGAAAGCTGTGATATGAGCTCAAATTCTCCTCTAATTCATGACTCACAAAGGTTTCATTGGGTGGAAAGTTTTCACCAGAATTGCACCTTCTCTAACCACTAGCTTGACAGGTAGTGACAAAGGAAGATAGAGGACTCACAATTGATATGACTCGTGGGAAAGGATAGGTAGAGGTTTGAAATAAGGAAGAAAGCTTGCGAATGAGGGTAATAAGAATAAGATGTGATAAAGGTATTTTGGTAATTTTGCTGCTTAAAAGACATGTGGCAACCAAGCATAAATAATACTTGGATGCACAATGGGGACTCAAACACAAGTCCTCATGGTTACATGGGTCAAGCTTAGCCATTTGAGCCTACCTAGGATTCATGAAATTTGCTACTTGAATTAATATAAAGGCTTTCTTAAATCATCCATTTCTTTAACTAACTAGATTGTTATATTTTTCCTTAAATAATTTCTTCACAATATTATCCCTCCGAGTTAAAAATTTTAAATGTAAAATTTTGGAATATTACTGTGTCATTGATGATAGTGGCGGTGGATGGTTCGAATGAATAACGATAGGTATGAGGGGGAATCAAATGAAGGAATTTTTGACAACTTTGGCAATCGAAAGTAGCTTTGATGTACAAGAGAATTTTCAGAATTTCAAAAAGAAAATTTGAAGAAAAGTTCCAAAAATATTCAAAAAAATTAGTATCAAAATCCCTAATTGAATCAACCCCAAATAATGTCTTAGATCATAATAAAATATGCAAATTTATCAAGAAACCAACATGTGGCTCGAATACCAATATAAGAATTAATCACTATTACATACATAAGTTAACTTACATAATTCTCATAAGTTGTAGAAACTTATCTAATTCTCATTAGGATGATTGATCGTATGAGATACACACAGCATGTCGGGTGTATCATAGGGTTTCCACAACCTAAGGCCTTTCTCACTCTTGATTACAATCGTAACCGACCTTTCGACGAGAAGAATAAAAGTTGGTTTAAATTGATTCCAAAAATGAATCTTGAAAATTAATTTACTAGAGTCGCCACTAAAATTTTTAACGAAAAATTTTGGAAAACTAATTTAAAATAAAAAGAAAAAGGCAAAATGGTCTGCGAAAAGAAAGATGGGTTTGAGAGTCTATTTGAGTGTGGGGAAGGTGTTAGACACCCCACAACACCCGTTCATAAGGACAGTTACCTTGAATTAGTCAACTAAAATAGAATATGACCTTAAGTTTATCTCAATTACCCTTTTATTGACAAGCATGCTCCTTAACTAGAGAAGACAGAAACAACACTAATAGAAGCAAACAAGCAGATATTTACAAAGGACAGACTTGACCTAGGATGAAAGCCTAGAGCCTACGTACCCTATAATAGGGATCAAAGTCCATGTAGTTTGACAAAAAATGCGTGTTTGTTAGTTGGTGATTTTTTATTTTTGCGATGAGAATAGGAGAGCTCGAATTAAACAAATTTTTGTAAACAAATTTTAGTTTATAACCACCTAATTGATCTAGCTCTCTTGCTCTCTTCATTTTTCCTCTTTTAATTTTTGTTTATTTTTTTGAAGTTCTAACCTTTATTTTGAAGTTTAAATAAAATGATAATAGGAAAATATTTTAAGATTTTTGGGAGTTTATATTGTTTGGAATTGAAGTGAAATTATAATGAAATTTTTTTTTTGAATTTATTTATTTTTTTGGATTTTCAAAATTAGAATTTATTGTTGAAATTGGAATGAAATGATAATAGGAACCCATTTTTTGGGATTTTTGAATTTTTTTTTTCAGATTTTCAGATTTTTTTTTTAAATTTTGAAAATAAGATTATGATTAAAAGGATTTTTAGGATTTTTTTATTTATGATTTTTGTATTTTATTTTATTTTATTTGAAATTAGAATTTATTTTAATACTTAAAGTAAAATTATAATGGAAAAATATTTTTAGGATTTTTTATTATACATAACAGGTAAGATAAACTTCCTTTTTTAGAATCATTTCATCTTGGTATTTTAAACATTAACTCTCAAAACCTGAGGTGACTTAGGGTTTCACGCGGCCTCTACTAGTTAATTTTGTTTTTATTGAATGCACTCCCAAAAATATCTTTAACATATATAAATTCGTAAGCAAATATCAAAGTCTAAAAAAACTCAACCAAACTTTTTCATAAAGACACAGTATGTTAGGTGTATCTCAGGATTCGCACAGTTTAAGTCCCCTTTCACTCTTAATTACAGAATACTCATATATGTTTAATTTTGAGCATTTAAGAATCTCTATAGAATATTTTAGTGTACCTATCGTACAACAGGTTTGGAGTGTGATTGGCACAAATAACGACGAAAAAAACCACTTTTGTGAGCCTAAAACATTGCTACCACTTCATCTATCATAATAAATTCCTTTTGGATCCACATTCTAAACTTGCAATTTATAGGTTAATACTCAGCAATTAATATATGTTCAAATTTTGTAGAACCTTAAAACAAGGACCTCACAAATCTTGTACAATCTATATGTCAACCTATACTAAACATCTGAAAGAGCTTAACTCTCATATACAAAGAAGTAATTAAAATACACTAAATAGGATACAAGATCCTACCTGTGGTCATCTGAATACATCTAGAATATATATATATATAACAAAATGCTTTGAACCTATAGATAAGGGACACAAAAGATACCAAAAGGGTATCAGCCCTTGTGGAACAAACGAGGCTCACCAGTGGATCTCAACTTCCTATTTTTGAGTCTAGGTAGTGGCTCTATTTGACTATAAATAATAAAAAGTGATAGGTAGTATCCCCAAAAAATGTAATAATGACATTAAACCAATGACAGGAACAAGTTAGAGAAAATGATCACACAATGAACCTAGTGAAGATAAGATTGTCACTATATCAATTAAAATCAATAAACTAAAAATAAGATAACATTGTGAAATTCTATAAACAGTCAAAGCTTGTATAAATTTTGAAAATTAGCATGTAACTTTAGCTTAGCATTAAAAGATAGAAAAACAATTCAATTGGAAGACATAAACACGTAAAGACTTTCATTGGACATGACATATCTGTCCTGGGCATATAGCCCACAGGGTAATCACCATTTATCAAGATTTTAAGACAGTATCTGTGAATGCAGAATGCTACCGGCAATCAAATATGCATGAGTTTTGCTAAAACCCATTTAAAAACCTTGCATTAAACAAAAACCAAAATGACTTGGTAACCATATACAAAGAGGGGAAAACTTTATAATACATTGTGAACACCCTATCCCTAATTACTTAATTATTTAATTAATTGATACACTAATTAATTAATAATTAAGTATATAGGAAAAATAAAAAAATAATAAACCTTCAAATGACATCCTCAAGTGGGGACAATTTGAAATTAAAAATAATAATGGGAGATAATTAAATAAACTCAAAATCCAAAAATAAAATTTGCCAATTAAAATAATTATAATAAATCAAAGAAAAATTATAACATATAAAAAATAATATATAAGAAAACAAAATAGAAAATTAAAAACTCAAAAAATAAAAATTAATTAATAATAATGGTAATAATAATAAAAATAAATAAAATAAAAGTAATAAGGCTGCAACTTAACACGAAATGAAAAAAAGAGGACTACAACATACTTTTACGTGAAAGCTGCAGAGGAAAACTGGATGGAGAGGAGCACTATTGTCTGATAGAGGGAGAGAGCAGTGGAGTTTTCAAAGACCAAAGGTAGAAGGTAGGGAAAAGGAAAAGGCAGAGGAGAGGACTGGTTCAAGCCAGTACGCAATTACCAAGTTTATCGAGGAGAAACACAAGTAACTTCCTACGAACTTCAGGAAGCTTGTGTTAACCCAATCGAAAGCTTGTGGCTTTTGGAAAGCTTGTCAAGGTCAAGGGTTCTTTCAAGCTTCCTTCTGCCAAGTTGTCGGCACCAAAGCCGTCTGGGACTTTTGTTCCAGCAAAGAAGAAGCCTACAACTATAAACCCAAAGCTAAACCAGCTTGCAAGCCAAAGGGGACGAAGACAACCAAGGCGGCATCTAAAGCGCCTACTAAGTCCAAGGTAGTTGACAAGGCAAAGCCTAAAGTGGCTATTAAGTCAAAGGTTGCCTCAAAGCCTAAAGCTGCTCCGGCAAAGCCCAAAGCCACTGCCTCGAAGCCAAAAACTGCCGCTAAGCCGAAGGCTGCTGCAAGACCAAACCCCATGGAGAGACCAGCCAAGGCTTTGAGGACATCAACTAGGACGTCTCCAGGGAAGAAAGCTCCTATTCCGAAGTCGACACCGAAGGTTGCCGCTCCCAAGAAAGCAACTGCTAAAAGTGTTAAGCCTAAGAGTGTCAAGTCTCCTGTAAAGAAGGCTTCGACTAGGAAAGGTCAAGTGGTGAGGAAAGGAACATGAGAAAATGCAGCAGAAAGAGGAGAGAGAGCGGTGCTGAAGAAAGAGAAAATGATAGGCCAAGCAGGGGAGAAATTGAAACCGAAGGAGATGAGGAGGAAGAAGGCAATGGGTAGAAGAAGACTGAGGAGAGATTATGGGGCAGTAAGCTGAGAGAGGAGGAAGAATATAACAAAGAAACCATGGGCTAGAAGAGAAACTGAGGCACAGAGGAGAGAGAAAATGACGAAGATCAGAGAAGAAAAAGTGGTCTCCCCTGTTCTGAGCACCGTGGGCAGAGGTGAACAGAGGAGGAGGAAAGACGAGAAAGGAAAGGAGAGGGAGCTCCAGTAATGTGGGAACCAAAAGGGTAGCGAGCTGAGGGAGGAGGAAGCTAAAACCATGATGAAGGTGCCAAGAAAGAGGTGGGAGAAGAGGTGAGAAGAAGGAAACCAAGCAACCTCTCACATGCAGACTCCATCTTGGCATTTTGCTCATCGTTCCAAGCTTTCAGCCCATCTTCCAACCATCGATGTTGCCAGGCAACGAGGCGTGGAGGATCCCAATGGTGGGACACGAGATGTGCCCGAGACAGTAGGGTGCATGGTGGTGGATAGCCAGGGACGGTGCGCCGCTACCACATCAACAGGGGGCTCATGAACAAGATGACTAAAAGGATCAACAACTCACTCTTGATTGGTGCTGGAACCCACACCTGCAGCTTCTATGGGGTATCATGCATGGGATCGTAGGGCATCTAAAACAAGTATGTCTTGCCATTGGCAACAAGTCTCCAGGCTTTGGAAGTCAAGCATGGGTCATACATTTTAAGCCATGTTTGATATATCAAGGTGCTTTCTTTGGACCCAGGGACATCACCAAAATTGGCCACAAATTTGCACAAATGTATTGACAAAACCTATAGACATGTTAATGTTAAACCGACTGAAAGAGACATATAGTGAAATCAAATAAGGGGAATTTGATGCTGTTGTAGTGGTTCATTCATATGAGGATGGAGTACCACCTAGATATCACAAGGCAAGGCTCACTACTCTAAATGTTCCTCCCATGGGCTTGTTTTATCCAATGTTGTTGGTTCCCGATGTATATCCTCCTCCACCCTGTACTTGGTTTCGTGACTACGAGGATATGTTAATAGATACATGGCACATCAATTTTCCTCAAAGGCCTAATATGTCAGATACTTTCTATCCCAATGTCAACGTAGGACTACCCATGTGGGATAGCTATCCATTATTTGCAACTAAGCCAAAGAAAGAAGAAAAAGTTGGTCTAGCAGTGGCTATCATTAACAGTATTCTTTTAGCTGGTCGCATTGACCTCTAGAGAAAATTATTTTGTAACATACAATTGACGGGTGGAGTGGCTTTGACAAGTGGTCTAGTTGCTGCAGTGGAGGAAAGGATTTTACATGCCATTCCTCCAAATGAAGTAATTGATACGGTGGATTGGATCTGCAATGGGATTCACATTGGGAGTGTCAGAAAATACAAAGATTCTTATTATCTTCGAGCTCAAGCTATGTGTTACATGAATTCTTGATAGAAAGGTTACATATCATTGACAACAATAATGACAAGATGAGGCCATAAGGGAAAAATTAAATTAGAAATTGGCTAGTTGAGTACTTATTAGTTGTTATTCAGTTCATACACTCTTCCTAGATTCTCTTCCATTGCTAATCCTTATAGAAAGGGGTATCATGTATGAGACCGCAGTGCATCAAAAACAAGTATGTCTTGTCATTGGAAACAAGCCTCCCGGCTTTGGAAGTCAAGCGTGGGTCATAAATTTTAAGCCATCTTGGTACTATTGATTTACAGATGAGTGGGTCTTTTAAAAGCATTTTGGTTATTATTATTATTATTATTATTATTATTATGGTGTAATCACTGTGGAGCTTCCCTTTCATGTGCAAGTTTATTCCAAATTATTGATTATTAGTTGGAAGAGAGATTCCCTTGCCATATCAATATTTATATTTATATAAAATATATGATTTGTCTCATAAAAAATAAAAACCCTAAGAAATTCTAAATAATTTCTTTTGCATTTTGGGTTACCGTATGAGATTGTCAATCTCCCTAGGCACTCAAAAGTTAACTAGTGAAGGCTGTGTGAGATCTTTGGTCTCCTCAAATCTTGAAATTTAATATATATTTTCAAAAATACCAAAAAAAATTCCAAAAAAATAAAATAGTAGTATATCTTGCTCATTATTTGTAATTTAAAAATCTTAAAAATACTTTTTCATAATAATTTCACTTTCAAAATGAAAATAAAATCCAAAGGTCAAAAATTATAATAAAAAGAGAAACAAATTACACTTCCCATAAAAGTCTGATCAAATCCCAAATTCGTCTTGTTCATAAACTCCAACTTATAACCGTCTATCTTGTTCCTTCAAAAAAAAATATACAAGAATAAAAATAATAAATAATTCATCATTTCATATTGTTGAGTGAGATCTCTAATCTCCTTAGACTTTGAAAGTAAATATATAATTTCAAAATCACATTCATAAAAATAAAAATTGTAACAAATCTCAAATAACATCTTTTACGTTTCGAATTACCGCGTAAGATCACTTGTCTCCTCGGACACTCAAAAGTTAACTAATAAAGGCTGTGTGAGATCCTGAGTCTCCTTAGGTTTTGAAAGTTAATGTTTAAAATACCAAGATGAACTAATTCTAAAATAGGGAGATTTGTCTGTGTATAATAAAAAATTCTAAGAATATTTTTCCATTCTAGTTTTACTTTAAGTATTCAAATAAATTCCAATTTCAAAAAATAACAATAAATACAAAAATAATAAAATTCAAAAATTTAAAAATATTTTAATTTTACTTTATGCCTAAAGTAAACTCTAATCTAAAAAATTAATACAAAAAATCATAATCTCAAAAATTAATACAAAAATCATAAAATTCAAAAATTCCAAAAATATCTATTTTATGATAGTCTTACTTCAAGTCTAGAGTGAATTCTAATTTCAAAAATAAATGCAAAAATATAAATTCAAAAGTCATAATAATATTTTTCCATAATAGTTTTACGTTAATTTTAAAATAAATTCTAATTTCACATGAAAAAAATACATACATAAAAATTATAAAAAATGTATATAATATAAAAATCTTAAAACTCTTTCTAATTACTCCTTCAAAATTTAAGCAAAACCAAAAATCCAAAAAAAATGATATAAAATTCAAAAGAAATCCTAAGAGCCTTTTCCATTATCATTCCATTTAAATTTCAAAAATAATGATTAAAATTCCAAAACTAAACAAAAATTAAAAAGAGAGAAAATGAAGAGATTAAGAAAGCTTGATTAATCTGATTGTCATAAATTAAAACACACAAATCAAATTCTAATCTTGTTTTGTTTACAAAATTCTATTTAATTTGAACTCTCTTGTTCTCATCACAAAAATTAAAATTCACCAACCAATAGACCCGCCATTTTGGTCGAACTACATGGGCTTTGATCCCTATCATGGGGTACGTAGGCCATTGGCTTTCATCCTAGGTCAAGTCTACCCTTTTGTAAATATTTATTCGTTGGTTTCCATTATTGTCATTTTTGTCTTCTCTGTTGAACGAATATGCATGTTAATAAAAGGTAATTGAGATAAATTTAAGGCCATATTCTATTTTAGCTTACTAGTTTAAGGTAACCGTCCATAATGTGGGGTGCCTAACACCTTCCTCACACTCAAATAGACTCTCAAACTCATATATGATTTTACAGACCATTTTGCCTTTTTCTTTTTATTTTAAATTTTTTTTCCAAAGTTTTTCGTTAAAAATTTTGGTGGCAACTCCAATAAATTAATTTTCAAGATTCATTTCGGGAATCAATTTAAACCACTTTTATTTCTTATCATTGAAAGGTCAATTATGGCATATATAAATAGCAGTCATGGTCTTCCTGCCTATGGATATTTAGTATCAATAGAGGGAACACAACCCTTAGGGAAAAAAACCATTAGTCAAGCGTATATAGCCCTCAAGGAAAAATTACTATCAGTTGAGGGTACACATCCCTCGAGAAAAAAATTACCTATATGGTTGTGAGTCGCATGCTCACCTACATCATCAATCATATACTAGTCTTCATTAAAGCAGAATTAGTTGTCCTATATGGGTGTTATTTTGTAGCAATAAGATAGTCAGTACGTAGTACGCTACCCCATTTAAGCTATAAAATTCTCTCTTTTGTAATAGGAAAATTTCATGCATGATTTACAATCAATTAAAGCGAAAAATATTGATCATTGTAGAACATTTCTATAAGAAATAAGAACTGTATGTGGAAAAAAGCTTATATAAACATTTAAAGCATTATACTAAGAAATATATATCTCAAGCAAGTTAAACATATAACACTGTTGGGAGTTCTACTGCTCACCTGGTCAATAAAGTCATGTAACAACTCTTAGCTTTCCTCTTAACCTTGACAAGGCACTTTAACTTTAATCCCCTATTTGGTTAAATAAAGTACAATTAAATATTTAATTTGCATGATAATTAAATAGTAATGAATTCAATTAAACTCATATGCCAGCCACACTAACGGTCATCAAATTAGTTACTTTAATTTAGTAGTTTAAAGATTCTTATTTGTTGTCCTTGTAGTTCCTACAGTTTTAATACAAGGGTAACCTTGTTCCAAGAATTCATTTCCTTTCCGTTTTATGACTTTGTCCTCCATATAAAACCCCATTACTAAAATATTCAAGAAAAATTAATTTATTTAACATTCAAACTTTATTATTTTCCCAATTTGCTTATTGCAATACCTCATATACATACACATATCACTTACATTCATCAAATGAGGAATTCTCATTCCTTTCACAATTCTTGCAACAATAATTATATTAATAAATCAAAGTGAGCATTAACTCAAACTTAATTTCCTTCCACCCTATCAATTACTTCCCCACATAATTGTCATTGCTTTGAGGTGGTCAAGGATACCTTACCTTGGTTACAAGCTTAAGGATTCCTCTCAAAGTTTCCTATATCAATAGCAAATTCTTGTATAATCATGATGATCACCTTACTTCAATCAAGGAAGGATTTTCACCTTTCATTACTCTTTCCACCTTTCATGGTATTTCTACACTATTGTGTCCAATTAATTGAGTTACCAATTAATTAATAATTAAACAAAATAGGGAAAGTTAAATAATAACAAAACTTAAATGACATCTTGAAATGGGGACAATTTGAAATAAAAAATAAATAATAGAAGATAATTAAATAAACTCAAAATCTAGAAATAAAATTAGCTAATTAAAAAAATGATAATAATAATAATAATTCAAGGTAAAAATTATATAATATATATATAAGAAAACAAAATAGAAAATTAGAAAATTCAAAAAAAATAAAAAAATAATTAATAGTAATAGCAATAAAAATCAGAAAATTAAAAAAAAAAAAAAAAAAAAAAAAAAAAAAAGAAGGGAAGGCCGGCCAAACAAAATGAAGAGGATACATGCACTTACCCACTGAAGAGGGAAAAGAAAGAAGCACCTCCCCTGCAAGTTGCCGCTGCTGCAGCCCATCGCCTCCTCTGCAGGTCAGTGGAAGGGACAGGGCCAAAGCATGTAATGATGATTGAGGCCTCTATAAAAGGATGGTGGAGGAAAACCAGAGAGAGAAAAGAGGGAAAGCAAGTGGGTTAAGAAAGCTTGAAGGGATCTGCTCTGGTTTGGAGTTCTAAGGCAGAGCTACAGGAGAGAAAAAAAATCGAGAGAAGTTGGAGAGCGAGGGCAGAAACACGAGAAGAAGAACACAGAGAGTGAAGGAGGAAAAGACCCTATTTTAGTGCATATGAAATAGAGGTTGGCTGGGCGAGAGTGACGAACCTTTGAACAGCAAAATGAGGGTGGCGGGTTTTAAAGAGCAAACACGAAATGAATAGGAGCATGTAACGTGAATGGGAGAGAAAAAGGGGAGACATTCAACTCAACCTTGAAAAGAGCCGGAGAGCAAAGGAGGGAGGAAGGTTGAAGGTTAAGGGCAGGGACGTTGAGCTGGACTGGGAAAAGCTACTAAGAAAAGAGGAAGAGAGGTTGAAGGTTGAGAGGCTAGGGACGATTAGCATGGCCGGGAAAGATTTGCTAAGAAAGGAGTGAGAGAAGTTGAAGGTTGAGAGGGGTTAGTGCCGGTGAACGTGGCCAAGAAGAACTGCTGAGAAATGAGGGAGAGAAGTTGAAGGTTGAGAGGAGCCTAGGACGGTGAGCGTGGCCGGGAAAAGCGGTTGAGAAAGGAGGGAGAGAGGTTAAAGGTTGAGAGGAGCTAGGGATGTTGAACTTGGCCGGAAAGAGCCAAGAAGCCGGAATGGGAGAGAGTTAAAGTGTTGGAAGAACACACCAAGCCCACCTCTATTTCAGGTTTACATGAACAGAGGTGCGACATCACTTGGAAGACGTCAGATTCTCCTATATTGTTTTGGAAAGGTAAGCTTCTATGATCTTGTTTTCTACACTCTAATGTTTTGGCTATACTCTTTTGGATGACGTTTGTTAGATGAGATAAGGGAGGGTGAAATATTTGAATATGTTCAGAAGCTTTTCCATTTCTTTATTTCATTCATGCATTGATCTTGTTGGTAAGTTTGAAATATAGTTGAAAGATCGAGAGTTTAGGTTGGTGTTTAAATTGCAATATGGTTTTGTTTTTATGGTTGGCACAATTTAAATGGAAGCTTCTTCTCCAGTATTAGTCAAAGCTTATGTGAGATGTTGAAATCCCATATGTTTAGATATGTGATGATTCTTCATTTTGTGCAAGAATATGGTCATGACCTTTTGATCCTCATTAGCTTTAGAGTTTATCATTTTTTTTACCTTCTGATGCATTTGTGCTAAGATTTGAGACTAAAAAAAAACAAATATGTAATAATATTTTTTAAAAAAATGAGTAAATATAGTGGCTAATTTGCTTGGTAATTGAAACCGTTGTCAAATTTTGATACTTCATCCCACTATGTGATTATCGCTTATATATATATACATACATACATATATATATATATATATACATACATATATATATATATATATATATATTTGTGGGATGCTATTTTCATTTTGGCATATGGGTAAGATTAGCTACACTTGAACATGGAGTCGCGGAGGCATAAGGATTTAGGTGATAGTTGAGAGAAAGATTGGTGATATTAATTTAGGTAGTTTATTTACTTTTTTTTTTTTTTTTTTTTGTAATTATGTAAAACAACATTTGAAGCAATATAGATGTCATTTGAGCAAGCACACACTTACACTAAATAGGAATGCCTATTATGTGTTATTCCATCTTAGTGTTATTTTATTTTATTTTATTTTGAGTAATGCTCGTGTGAGATCCAGGCACTTAAAATTAACAAGTTTAAGCCATGTAAGACTCTTAGACTCCTCAGGCTTTAAAATTTAATATAAATTTTTTAAAAAAATAATAAATAGATAAAATAATTTATAAACTACGAAGATAATTAATTATGTCTTTCATTTGAAAAACTGTCATGTGAGGTTATTAACCTCCTAAGGCACTTAAAAGTAACAAATAAAGCCATGTGAGATCATTTATCTCCTTACGCTTTGAAAGTTAACTTGTAATTTCAAAATAAAAAGAACATGAAAATTAAAATCATAAAAAATCCTGAATAATTTCCCTCACATTTTGAATTGCCGTGTGAGATTGTTAATCTCCTCAGGCACTCGAGAATTAATTAGTAGAGGCCGTTGAAATCATAAATTTCCTTAGGTTTTGAAAGTCAATATCTATTTTCAAAATAAAAAGACCGAATAATTTCTATATAAAAAAAGGAGTTATTTTTCCTTTTATTTGTAATTAAAGATAAAAAAAAATACCTTTTCACTATAAGCTCATTTTTTAAAATTGAAATAAAATCCAAGAATCTAAAAAAAATTTCAAATTTGAGAAAATGAAAGGAGCAAGGAAGTGATATTCAATTGATTTCGTAAATTAAAATACACTAACCAAATTCAAGCTCATTTTGTTTACAAATGGTAGATTAATTTCAACCATCTTGTTCTTTTCACAAAAAATATAAAAACAACTAATAGATACGTCATTTTGGTCGAACTACATGGACTTTGATCCCTATTACAAGGTACGTAGGCCCTAGGCTTTCATCCTAGGTCAAGTCTGCCCTTTTGTAAATATCTATTTGCTTGCAGTCTTGTTGTTTTTGTCTTCTCTGCTTAATATGCATCCATGTCAATAAAAGGGTAGTTGAGATAAATTTAGAGTCATATTCTATTTCAGTTGACTAGTTTAAGGTAACTGTCCTTATAGATGGATGTTGTGGGGTGCCTAACACCTTCCCCGCACTCAAATAGACTCCCGGACTCATCTTTGTTTTTATAGATCACTTTGCCTTTTCTTTTCTTTTTTTTAAATTAGTTTTCCAAAATTTTCCATGAAAAATTTTATTGGCGACTCTAGTAAATTGATTTTCAAAATTTATTTTGGGGAATCAATTTCAACACTTCTTATTCTTTCCGCCAGAAGGTTAGTTACAATAACTATATTTTCTATATTATTTCCATTACCCTATACCTTGGTCTTCCTGCATATATGCATCTTTATCAAAATTTATTTCATTTACAACTTGTCTTTCTCACCTCAATTCATTATTACACTCTCAATCCAACCATTTCCCTACCAAAAAACTTCCATTCTTAAATTCCTAAAAATTTCGCCAGCAAAAATAAAAATTACCTTACCAATTTAGCTCTTAAAAATCAACTTCCTTCCTCTATGATGTATATTGATCACCAATTCATGAAGAATTTTGAATCTTGCCCTAATTAAGCACTAATTTTGCTATCAAAGGGATATAAAAAATTGGAGACAATTGGAGGAGGAGTGATGAATCTCTCGATTTCTCTAATGGGGCTTCACAAGAGGGAAGAAAAAGATGAGGGTTGTTTTGTCATTTCACTTTAATAATTGCCATGTGTCATTATTAAAAAAAAAAAGGGAGATAAATGCAATGGTTCAAACCCTTAACCTAAAGGAAAGATGCAATAAGTCATAACCATTACGCCTAACTCAATTTCTATTTAAGAATCCAATTAACTAACAATTAAACTAGCCTTAACTTCCTTCATATTTCTACTTATTTGTAATTGAATTTTTTTCTCCACACCTAAGATATTTTCTACTCATTTCCCCCCGTGTAAGACCTCTTGAATTTAAAACATGTAGGTCCTAATTAACTAATTCACCTATAAAATATATAAAGCCCGTAAGGTGTTACAACATACTGGCCTATTTATAAAGGCAAGCATGAGTTTGGATTTAGTAATAATTTTAATAATTATTATTTTACTCTTATTTAATAAGTTCTCCTTATGGATGGATACCATATAATATTTTAACAAATCCAATCTTAGATCTTATTCAATATCTAATAGATTTAAACCCTAAATATTATACGATATTCCAACAACAAGGATTAACAATCTTCTTCAATAGAAACGAAAAAGAAGTGAGAAAAAATAATTTATTCAAAGATAAAGTTTTATTACACCAAACAACAGGTTGAAGAGTTGAGCGTGATGCGAATAATGTTAAAAAAAGAGATAAACAAATGGAATTTCAAGAATAATTTAAAAAACTGATTTATTTGAAATTCATCAACAAAACTTTTTAACAAAAAATCTTTAAAAAACTAATTTTAAACAACAAAAGAAGGAAATGTAGTTTGTAAAATAAAGATGGACTTAGGTTGAGTGTAGAGAAAGTGCTAAACACTACACAACATTCATTCATGAAGATAGTTACCATAAACTAATAATGTAAAATTAATGAAATATGACTGTAATTTTATCTTAATTATCCATATAAAAACACATTCCAGCGGAAAGACAAGTTTGCCATCCATTTCTGCATCTTGTATCCAATTTTTTTTATAAAGAGAGATTGTTAGTCAAACAAGAAAGACAAAGAGACTGCTTCATGAACCAACAGTACCATAAATAGAATTTATCTCATGAACATCAACGCAAGATGGATAAAAAAAATTCATCACTTAGCCATATCCATTCAGCAAGCTGCCACTTTACCACACCCATTTTAAAATTCCCTTTCGTACCAGCTGAATCTTACTCCATTAGCACTAGGTCACTTTAAATCCTAAGCCTATTTCCACTATCTCTTCCATTTTATCATCAAATTGCATCCCTAAATCTTTTGTGCGGTTTCTTCGACGCATTTCTATCTTCTTGTTACTACTTGAACTACAAAATTAAATAAGAATCTCAATTTATATGGAAGAGTTTAACTTGTTTCAATCCTTATAGGTGATAGCTAATGCATTTTTTGTCGTAAGAGTAAGATCAAACTTATCAAAATTCTTATAATTATGTCTTCTCAATTATTTGAGTTGGTTGTGGCGTTACAGAGTGAACGAAATGTAATTGAAACAAAAAAAAAATAAAAATCAAAGATACATATAATTCATGATTTTTTATAATAATTTTTGCATAGTACAATTGTTTAGAAGTTCTTAAAAAACAAAATTTCTCTTCCCCAAAAAGAGAATTGCAATTCCTATTTGTGGCCATGACCATGAATATGACCACAAAAACTTCGAAAATTTTGATTTGATTTTTATTAGTATAATGAAAAATATTATGAACTAATCTTTGATAGATTTATTAAGATTCAGATTAGGATCTTTTAATCTTGGAGACTACTCCAATATCATCGAGGGATTTTCTTAGGGCTCAATACTGTTGGCCCAACGTGGCTTCTCCTTGGCCCACTATAATTTATTTACAACAAATTCAATCAAGCCCATCGCTATATGGGTATCTCAGAGATTTAGAATATTCTTCTATTAAATGCTTCCTTGCACTAAATCTAATTTATTACCTAATTATCTTATTACCTTATTTTATTTCCTGAACATTAAAGGGCATTAAACTAGAGTCTTCCCCCTTCCTTCAACTCCATGAATTTTCTTGTGGAAATGCCACAATATATATATTAAATTGTGAAAATCTAGCTTTCGGGCACTAGCTAGTATCCTTTCTCATCGCATTTATTACCTAATTATCTTATTACCTTATTTTATTTCCTGAACATTAAAGGGCATTAAACTAGAGTCTTCCCCCTTCCTTCAACTCCATGAATTTTCTTGTGGAAATGCCACAATATATATATTAAATTGTGAAAATCGTTCGTCAAATTAGCCATCATAGCCTGAAAATTTGCAAGAAATCTTAACGATCTCTCCCACAACGGCTAGCTTTTTTTGAACATTAGAAAAGAATCTTGGGTTGCGTGGAAGAATGTGTACATCTAGAAGATAAGCAACAGAGAAAATTGACAAGAAATGAAGAATAGAGCATAAATAGTCGTGAGTTTCGTTTCTGGTCTTTACAATGCTGGATAGAGAAAAGTGTTACTTTCATTGTCTTCTCTTTCCAGTAAGGGTTCAAATTTTTCTTCTTTTCTTCTATAAACTTTTTTTATTGATGAGTGGAGTGAAGGGTGTAAATATGAGAACAGTATCCAGAGATTAGCTTTTCTTCAACGTTATTAAAGGATCATGGGCATGTGGAAGAATATGTGATCTAGAAGAAAAGCAACAGAGAAAATTGACAAGAAATGAAAACAGTGCATAAATAGTTGTGAGCTTAGTTTCTAATCTTTATACCTCTAGTTAGAGTAGAACTGTTCTTTCATTGTATTTCCTTTTTAATAAGGGTTCAATTTTTTTCTCCATAAACTTTTTCCATTAATAAGTGAAGGTTGTAAATATGTGAAAGCTTCTAAGACTTAATTTGAGAAAAACTAAGAAACCCCAGTAAATTGTTATAAGTGAGTTGTCATTAACAAAATATGCCTTAAGTTATTAAAGGGACTCAACATAAGATTTAGTGGTGAAATGGATAAATCTGGTGTGAGATTTTCTTTTTTTCCCTACCCCTTAATTTTCGTTAACATTGCATTTTTTATCAACTAATTTGGTTTCATTTTTTAAGTTTACAATTAATCTGTTACCTATCTGGTCAAATAGTCACCGTTCATCTTTTATTTAACTTGTTAACCAAGATTGTCAAAATTGCGATTTTAGCCAAATTTGTTTGGAGGAGGAGTAGACTCGTAATATAAACTCGTAATGTAGATTTATAAAAATTTATATACACTTGTTATCGGATACATGTTGAATATAACCATATAGAAAAAATATAAATAAAATTTATACATAAGCCATAATCTATATTTTCATACTTGTCATTTAAGTTTACAAATAAATTTCGATAAACTCCATACATTAATTCTCATTTAATATCAATAAGTCTCAAAATCAACAGTAAAAGTTCACTATAATTCTTCAAATCTTCCTAAATTGTTATCATTTCTAGAGTCTTCACCTTCATCATCTCCATTACCTACCTCACAATCATTGTTTTCTTCTTCCTCATCCTCGAAGTCATCAACTAGCGCCAAATTTTTAGAAGGTTCACCACCTATATTAGCATTCAAGTCAACCACAAAATCATCACCCATTCCTGCCATGGGCACAAGAGGTTGAACAACCTCATCCTCATCATCTTTTTCCTCATCCTCATCATTAACATCACTTCTCCTCCTTTCAATTATCCATTCATTATCAAAATGAATGTCGTCAAAGTCATAGTCATGACTTTTCCTTGATTGCTTGTTGTTTAACTTCAAATTGCATATTATAAATGCCAAATCGTTTATCTTCTTTTGGAGCAAGTTGTTTCTTCTTTTAGTATGAATCTAAACAAAATAAAAATGCTTAAGTTAAGTATTATAATCCCCTAGCAAAATGAAAATAAAAATGAAAAAGCAAAGTTAGTTACAATTTTACATCAAATCAAATACAATTATCATCTTAAAACACTTCAATTACGTTCACACCAAGAAGAACTACAACGTAAGCTGAGAATCCAAATTACAAATTTTTGAAGTTCTGGGCATCCATCTCCATAGGCGTTCCACCATTCCGCTGGGGGCATTTTTGTTCTTAATAACTTTGCACCTTCACAGCCAAACATGTCTCTTGCATAATGGAAGTCAGCGAGTTGGAACTCAAATTTGTTTCTTTCTTCAAGATCTTCAACCAATCTTGCTAAACAATCATACAACCCTTGCTTAATCCCATAATGTAATGCCCAAAAAACGCTAACAATGTCAATAAAATGAAAAAAAAAAGTGTTAGAAATATTTTCTAATTTTAATAAATGTACAAGGACCCTAGCAACTTCTATGATAGACTATATTTATTCATTTACTCATTTATAGTCACCAAATTCATTAGTTCTTTAATTTAAAATTAGTTTAGTATGTTATATTGTGAATGAAGATTTAGTCAATTTCAAGACCTATAAGCTATATATATATACACAAATGAAATAAGGCCCATATGTGTTGGAAATTTTATATGACCTTAATTAGCTTAAGATTCCTTTAATTTAGTAAATGACATTTTTAGGTTAATTATGTGACATTTAAACTAAGCTTAGATTAAGCAATAAGATTATTTAAGAAAGTGTTATGCAAAATTAACATAATACTAATAATTTATGATTAACTTGAGACCAAACACCCCTTGGTGAAACAAAAAAAAAAAATTATTGGGCATACAAGGTTAAGAATTTTAATGAACCTTAAATTTAAGAGTTTGTAAATAACTTAGAGGGTTTGATTTAAATACATTTATTGATTAAGGGAATAAACCAAAAAGCCTATAAGGTCCATACACTAATACCTATCTTAGAGATAGGTCCACTTAAATTTTTGAAGCCAAGTGACTTAGAAGGATGATTTGAGTAAACCATAAATCTTAAGAAAATAATACCAATAATAAATTTCATAGAAATTTTATGATTTGTAGAATGCAAAATAGTATTTTTTTTTTCTGGGTAAGATAATGAAATATAAATAGTTACAATTGTATAAGTCAAGTTAATTACCTAAATCCCATATATTAATGGAGTAACTTCTGCCCAACATCTGAGAAGCAACCTATATACTAATATACTAGTCACATGAAGAAAGTCATTAACTTAAGCATGAGGTGTCACTAATAAGTAGGAGGTGGCATTAGGGATATTTCACCAACACAAAACCCATTAAGATCATATATATTTACCTCAATATATAATAGAAATGGGGGCTATTTCGGTCCAATAAGAATGAAGCTCTTCAAAGCAAGGTAACCAAACTAACGGTGGTAGAAGACAAACTTGGTTGGGAAATATATATATATATTGGTCAGGCTTCCTTCCAAGTTGCAGCAAGCTTATGGCCTCAATTAATACTCCAACTCAGCTAAGAGGAGGTGCTATAGGGCATAGGGCCAACCAAACCAAGAGGAAATAAGAATCAACAGAAAAACGCAGAAAAGTGAAGGATACTGGACAACTAAGAGTATAGAGCTAAAGGTGGGGTTAAAATGATTTAAAATGGCATGACAAGTTGATAGGAGAGTTCTTCATGCTTAAGGAAGGTTAGAGCGAATAAAATATGCCAAGAACTTCAACATAACAATGGGCAAAAACTGGAAGAGAATGCTGTAAACTGAAATCCCTGCGGTGGCACCGAAAAAACAAAGTGGGAAATTGATCAAGTTGCAGCAGAAATATCAGAGCTTGTGATGATGGTTTGGGCGGCCAAGTTGCTTCATCTTGAAGCACCTTCAAAGGGGAAGAGGTCCTCTATAAAAGGAAGTCACGGGTTGAGGAGGAGGAGCACAAAAGTGAAATGAAAAACCAAAAAGAAAAATTCTGGTTTACAGGCAGAAACATAGTGATGCGTTAGGGAGCGTTTTCAGCAAATTTTTGGTGTGTTTTGGGGGCGTGAGTGACACACTTAAATGCTGTAGGAAGTTAGGTGTTGAGGGGTGAAGAAAACACAAGAGAAAGAGGGGAAAACAAAGGATAAAAGTGGCTAGACAGAAGTGAAATCTAAACTCTGTTTTCAAGCATAAAAACAACGTATTTTGGGTTGTCACTTCCAGCGATTTTTCTCCAAGTTTCTGTGAAGTTTTGAGGCTGTGAGTGATACCAAAATTCCTGGGAATACTTGGGTGTGAGTGAGAATTTGTGGGTTAAAGAAAGGAGCAGAAGCAAGGAGGAAAAAAGAGAACAAACTGTAGTGAAACCGAAAATTAGTGTAGTTTTCGGATTTACACTTCCAGCAGCTTTTCCACTTGTTTTTGTACGTTTTTGGGTAGTTAGAGACTCTGAAAAACCTTAGGGAAGGAGCAAGTAGTAAGTGGAGAAGTCAACAAGGGAGAAAGAACAGAGAAAAGTGGCTAAACGGAACCAAAACCAATGATATTTTGTACCTGAAAAATCTGTTCAGAATAGCGCACAAATTTGGTGAGTTTTTCTCATCATTGTGCTTTTAAAAAATAGATTGAATAATATATATATATATATATATATATATATATATATATGTTGGTGAGCATGAAGAGGATTACCATGGATGCATAATAGCTAAATATAAATTGTATGGGTATTATAAAATTTCAGAGTTAATTATTTAATTAGTCATTTAATTATTATGTAAGTTATTAGATGTATATTTGTTTAATCAATTTCACCTTATTACTCATTTTTGCAAGGAATTATTTAATTGGTTAGTTATATAAATTATTTATGGTTAGGGCATTATTTATGTGTTTTACAAGGAAAAATTTCTAATAAGATATTGTATTTTCTAAAAAAATAAAGTAACCTCTAAAGGAAAGCAATTAAATAATTCTTGGGGGAGAAAAAAAAAAGATGTTAAAGATACTAATTTTAGAGTTTTAGATCAGAGTACATTATTAAGAATTTATTTGTTATGATAGATAAGATCCCCTAGTGTCCTAGAAGCAGATACCTCATACATCTTACTTTTCTTTGAAATGCATATACAATCCTTTTCATGTAGATCATTTAAAGGAGTACTTATCTAAATGTCATCCTTATGGGTCTCACCTTTTGGAAGAAGAAATAAGAACTTTGCAAAAAAGATTTTTCTTCAAATTTAGTAAAATATGTGGTATAATACTGTCATTTGTTGAGAAAATGATAATTATATATATTGTTTGAGAGGAAGTATAGCCTATAATTGAGATCATATATCTTTGGAAATACTTTTCATTATATAGATGTATTTGGGTTGCTTGCCTATATTCTTGATATCTTAAAGAAGAAGAAGACTTCCCTTATTTATCTATCCATCATAGAAGGTAACATTCTCTTATTTCTTTATCTATTTTATGTATGGAAAATGTTGTGACATCATGCATATGGGAAACATTTTCAAATATGCCGGAACTATGCACATATGAAATATCTACAAGCATTACATGATTGATGAAATATTAATTGAATTATACATTTGATAATGAATCTTTTCAATCATATCTTGTATGATCTGAATCTTTGTGAATCTAAATTAATGATTGTTTTGATAAGACCTACCCTATACCAAATTGACATCATAGTATGATTCATTTGATTAATAGAGGAATATATGCTTAAACTTTGATATATTGTCTTACTTGAACTTTCTTGTTGATGTCAAATAGAGGTAGTGGTTAGAATAGGGACTAGATGTTCTCTTCCTCCCTTTTTGATGTGACAAAGGGGGAGAGAAATGAAAAGAAAAATATATGCATAATGAAAACATGTGCAAAGTGAGAAGAGAAGGAAAATATGTGCATATGTTTGATAAATTGCACACTTTATTGTTTCACACATTTTTCTTTAGTGATTTGTCATCATCAAAAAGGGGGAGATTGTTGAGATTGTTTTGATGATGACAAATGTATGAAAAATATGAGTTACAAATATAATAATAATATGTGCTTAATTGATTAACCATTTGGACTAACTATTTGGTTTGCTAGTTGAATATCTATTATGTGTAGGATGGTCCAAAGAAGAAAGAGTGAGCATTGAAGTAAAGAGAATGAAATATCAATACTATACTCTACCCAAAGTGATAGCAAGTAAGAAAGGTGCTCTAAGCTTTGAAGAATTTAAAGATTAAAAGAGTTGAAAGCTTGGATGCATTAAGATAGCCAATGGATTGAATATGTATAATTATTATAGGCTAAGTATTATTTTGTAAAATTTAATGATTTATATTTGCATTTATTGGCTCAAGCTATTTTGGTTCTTAAAATATAAGCTTGGACTTAAAAGATAGTGAGATATAGATTTTACTTAAAATCGTTTTTAACCTTTGGTCATTATTTTACGTATATCTCATAAACCATATGGAATATTGCTATAAAACTTATTTTATTAGAAAATAGAATCAAAGATATTTTCAATGATAGGTCATTCACTTAAAAAGAAGTTCAAATGAAAAAGCTATAATCTTATAAAGTTGAGTGGCGAGATATGGATTCTGCATAAAATTGCATTATTACCTTTGGTCATTATTTTAATCATATCTCCCAAAATATATTGTGCATTGTTATGAAACTTATTGCATTGAAAATAGACTTAAAGATATTTCCAACCATGGGTCATGCACTTAAATTGAATTTAAAATGAGAAAGTTATGATTATTTGAAGTTAGGACTACGTCATTGTAAGTGAACAGTCAACTGGTAACTTGTGGCAAGTCGACTGGTACAGTCCAAAAAGTGAGCAATCAACTGGTTAGCCCCCGATAGTCAATTGGTCAATCTTAGGTTTGAAATAATGGTCATATTTTGTTGGGCAGTTGACTGGTGAGCCCTCGGCAGTCGACTAGTCACTCTCAAAGACTATTTTCTAAAGTAAATAACGGCTATTTTGAGTGTGTAACGACTCTATCTCATCTTGATCTATAAATATGTCATTCCAAACATATGTTAGAGTTGAACCAAATGCTATAATGTGATCTTTAATTCATTATATCATCTTTGAGAGAGAAACAAAGAGAATAAAGCTAAACTTGCAAATTCTCTGTCGTTTGAGTTCTTAGACCTTCATTTGTATATCTACTTCTTTGAGAGAGGTTATTCTTTTGTATTCCTTTCTTTTTTTAGAAGCTTAGTGAGGTTCCTTGAAGGAGTCAAGCAAGGGTGTACTTGGGTTGAGGGGGAGGTTCCCCTATTTAAGTGTAAGGAAACGGTTCTTCCTGGGAATTGAGATTAAGAGAGAGGTTCTCCCTTGTTGTTATTGTAATTGATTATTGAGATAACAGAAAATCCCAAAAGGCTGCTTGGTGACTGGACGTAGACTTGGATTGAAGTCGAACCAGGATAAATCACTGAGTTTGCTTTCTCTATCCCTACAATTTTTATATTCTGAATTATCGTATTTATGCTCTGCATTTATTGTTGATATTACACTTGAAGTGTTGATATATATACACCCCAAGCATCAACATTAAGCATCTATTAATTCATATAATTGTTGTTATACAAAGCGTGATATTAATCATAATTACATATTTTTTGAACTTCTTTTTACAAATTAAATGTCTCACAAAAATTTTCCCAGAAGTACAAACCTGGGTACAAATAATTATGATGGAAAATGACAATCCAAATCAATGATATAATGAACAACTCATCGTTTCTACTGGAACAATTTGCATTATGTGTGTAAAGTGTACAAATAAAAGACTAGCATTGCATTGCTTATTGTGAAAAGAAAGGCAAAGGCTACCAAATTGTGTAAAGGGACCAAGATCTAATGCCAATTTGTCACTCCTCTAACTAAGAAAGTGTGACTGGCATAGAGAACAAAGTAAACCCTGCCTCCCCAAACCAAAAACATTAAACAACATAAAAAGTAATGACATGCCTACCAAATGATAATTGCTAGATTTATGCTAATCCATAAGTATTATTCACTGTATGGCTTTCGTGTAGAAATTTTGATAGAGTTCCCTCTAAAATATTGATTTCCCAAAATTTCTACAACTATAACCTATACATCAGAAGGTAAGAGAGTTATGCTCTTACAAGAGAATATAAACAAATTCTAGATATACAACACATTCACAAATTTCCTACTTGTGACAATAGGAGCTTCCAAAAGGCAAAATCATACAGTATGTGCCAATAAAATCATTGTCTCATTTGCAAACAATGTAAGACTCACCAAGGGTATCTAACTTGACTCTATGCAGTCGAGAGGTCCATGATCAACATTACTCTTTGAAAAATATAAAAGATAAAATGAATGAGTGAAAGCACACAATAAGGAGAAATACTAATTAGACAAAGGAAGACACATGCTAGATACGATAAAGCTTTTCATAAACCAATCATTTGCCTTTTGAAACATGAGACATAAATATAAGGAAAATTACTTAATACAAAGTAAAAAGATATTCATACCATTCACTCTCATGCTAACTTAGAGATACAAAACATAAACTAAGGTTTACAATCATCATCATTTTTTTTTTTATCAAACTTGGTTCTTAAACAGAATAAAAATAAGATTAATCATGAGCTTATAGGTGGGAATCACATATGGGAATTACAGGCAAGACTTCTACCACCTACCTTGCTTATCACTATCCCTGTTTACCACCATTCCTATAATTTATGACATTAACATTTAAGTATATGCATAAGAAATTAGTTTTCAACAAAAATGGTAGGGAACATCCAACATAACCATAAGAAATCATATGCTAGCTCTAGGCTAGTTTAATCCAAATAGTATTGATGTCAAACTTGAGCAATACAACTCAATCTAATAAAAATAATAGCCTCAACCCTCAAACAAAATATCAAAATATGGCATAATGCTTCAATCATATCAAAATATCATAGTATGCACTATGACTAATGTCTACTGTCATTAGCTATAGGGTTCTATCTTGGATGAATTCCTAAATATAATTCTTTTACATACATAAATACATAACCAGACAAATTAGAAATTCAAAATCAGAGTGAGCTCAGAAATCCAAATCCAAGTAATTCAAAATATAGAATTAAACTTATTGTGAAAAACATAATTAGAATGATCCAAAATTTCAGAATCTGAGTATTACATATATACAAAATATGGGTAATTAATAAATTCAAAATCAAATTAATTTAAAAGTCCATAATCAGATTAATTTAGATATACAAAATCAAAGACTTTAGAAATAGAAAACCAAATGATTTCATAAGTACAAGATCAAAATACTTAAGGAAAGCCATAAAGTTAATCAAGTGCTCAATATTTCCAAATATAGATAAAAGTAGTTGAAAATCTTAGAATCAAAATGCTTTAAATCAAAGAATCAAGTACTTCATGATTATAAGACTAGAATACTTCAAAATACCAAGGAAAGAAGTTTAGAAATTCAAGATCATTTTAAATCTAAAAGTTATAATAATTGAAATTCAGAGTTTCAAAGTCTAAGTAACTCATAAATCTAGACATCCCAAAATAGTTAAAGTATACAAATGAGGTTTATAAATTGCATAAGTCTGCCCCAAAGCATCATGAAGTTCAAATAATAACATTTTTATAAAGAGATATAGTAAATCAAAAATTTGTATAACTATTACTATCTACTCAATTGGCGTAGAACACCAAAGTCTCCTTCTTTATAGTGTCCCTTAACCTTGTTGGATATAGTAACCTCTGTTACCCTAAAAACAAAGATATGACTTCAATGCCCTATGATAGGCAATATCTCTTGCTCAAATAAATTTCTTGACTTAAATCCCATTTCCTTCATTTACTTCTCTTCTTAAAAATTATATTTTGTTCCCTCATATGTTTAATTCCCCAGGGTAAAAACTAATTCTTATGGGTTTAATCTCCAACAATTAAACTACATAATTTACAATTTAGGAAAAATGTCTGAGGGACCTAAATGAACCATATGGTAACAATTTCATTCTTCAACCCACTGGCCAAATACTAATATCTAGCACTTGAGAAAATACCGCAAGATTGGGTAAAGTCTCCATGCTCATAGGTTTAAGTGAATTCCCACCAATGGAAGATTTATTGACCAAAGTCCAAAATTTAAACACACAGACATCCCATTATTATGGTTTCTTATGCTGCTCATCCATCCACTTTTACTTCTCATAATCACTTGGCACACAACTTCATTAGTGGCTTAGGAATGATACTTCCTTAGTCCAAAATTTATTCATGGCAAAGTAATTTTTAATGTTTTAAATCTTGTCCAATATGCTTTATTCTTCCCTTATTCAATATTCATAAGTTATCAATTTCGCCAATATGACATAAGAGATTAACCAACCAATTTCCAAAGTTACTCATTGAATTGTAATATTCATTTAAGGCCACTTAGTCAACTTGAACAAGTTTTTTCATTCATCTTTCCTTCCTTTTACATAAATAAAAATCCAAAAAGAAATAATAAAATTATGAAACTCACTTACAACTCAAAACCAAAAATCCTATTAGCCTTATGCCTTCTCTTAGATGTTGGATGAGGCTAGAGCAGCCCCAAAACTTTGAATTTAATCACTCAACAAGTATAAACACACATAGTGAAATTGTGATTTTTCAATCTTGGAACCTAAACATGAAATTGATCACTGAAGTTAGGGTAAAAGGTCATAAATTTACATAGGATAATGATGTGAGCACTGATGTTGGGGTTCCTCAATTATATAAATTTACTTTTGCCCCAATAGCATTCCCTTACTTTTCCAATTATATTAAAAAAAAGTTCCACTTAAAATAGGACATTTAGCATATAAATTTCAAGAATGTTACAAATCCACAAAAGTTGATAATTTCATGTGATCATTTAGCCAAATGGTAAAATGTTAGATTTCTATGAACTTTTGTGTTAGATTTAATGTGGCCTTCATGATCACACAAAGGACATAATCTACATAGTCTAAGATTCCATTAAGTTTGAATAATGGTCCCTCTTCACTCTTCACCTAATTTTCTATGATTCCATGTCTCAAGGAATTCATTTTATTATTTCCATAATAAAGTTATTCTTTTTTTTTTCCACATAGAAATTATGTTCAACAATTGTATTTTGCATTTGAATTCTAATCACAACCAAATATCCAAATTAAAATACTATTACAACAACTAATAAAAAATTGACAAAATATATTTTAGTGCCAGGTTGAGGTAATAAATTTTGACTATTTTGAGTTGTATCGTGAAAAAAAAAAACTCTCTAGTACAAATAAAAATGTATCCTATCGTATATCATATAAAATATGTATATGATATGGACACGCTTCCTATTTAGGAGTGGTCATGCTTCATAGATGGCAATAAAATAAATTAGCATGACAAATACCTTGCAAGGCACAAAAGTTCAAACAATTGAACACAGGCTTGACCAAAAGCAATCTTGATTTCAACCTTTAGTTTATGAGCAATACATTATTCAAGTTAATTACTAAAACTCATATAAGGGAATTCATTGACCATTCAATATGATGAGAAAAGTACTATGCCGACTTCGTCGCCGGCTATACATACATACATATATATATATATATATATATATATATATATGTATGCATAGATTCAACTGGGTTTCATTGCTCTTTCCTTCCCCAGTAAAAGGGAAATCACGAGTCAGTTTCGTTTCTGCTTGTCATCGCATTTAGAATAGAAATAGAAAATATAACTCGTGGAAACCAGAGAGAGAAAAAAACTCGTTAAAATTTAACAAAAAGACATGGTCATTGATTAATTAAGACGTTAGATCTCGTGTCATTTCATTCATATATAAAAAATAAAGAGTCATATGATCATTGGTTAAGACATGAATAATCTTAAATGATTCATTTTTGTTTGTTATCAAGTAATGGGACCGGTTTGAGTTGTTTGGTTATGTACTTTAGATCCATTGTCATTTCATTATCAGATTCACATTAAACAATTAGCATTGCAAATTTTTTTTCTTCTGTTATTTATTTATGAGATAAATGATAAAGAAAGAAATTTTAAAATTGTAGTATATTTTATATTTTGTAAACTTCTCTAAAATATATATAACTTCACTTTTTCAATATTTAATTGTTTATAATTATTTTTAATTTAATCCTTCATTCATTAAAATATTTTAAATCAAGTTCATATAACTCATTTTTTTCCAAAAAGTTTAACAAACAATTAAGTACTTTCTATAATTCATATTAATTATGCTCTCAATAACTGTCTATAATTTTATGGATTGAGTTACATTATGATATTGTTTGTGTACCTCTAAGTTCAATAAATTTGTTAGCTTTTATACGGAGATGAGATGTGGAAGGACCGCAATGATAATATTTTGAAGTATAAATAATTAATCTGGAGGAACAAAAAAGTATGGGAAACTGAATTTAAAGTTCACTAATTTGATAGGGATGTAAAAAGAAAAGATTTTTTTCTTCATAAATGAAGTAAAAGTATATTAAAAATTATGTCATGTACTTAATTATTGTAAAATAGATTTTTAAATATATAATTAAAGAATTAATGTATATAGTTATCAAATACTATTGAAGATAATTACATTTGGACCTGAGTTTAGATGCTCTAAAATATTAAACTTATAAAGTACTTACAAAGTTAAAACGAGATAGAGAAAAAAAAAATGGATCAAAAGAAAGAAAGTAAATCCAACAAGCTCCAATTTCTTGTGTCACATTCTCTATAACTTCAGATATACTTTATAGATTTCACACTTTAGATGATATAAACCATCCGGCACTTATAAACTACCACAAAATAAAATACATTGTCAGTTGTTATCCAATAGTTATTCCTATAGTCATATGAAAACCGTCCAAGAAACTTCGCCACTTACATCACAGGATCATGGCACCAAGGAGTTGCAGCGATCTTAATCGCAGCTAATTTCGTACCAACAAATAACCACTAGCAAAATGTCCTTTTTTACTTTGTAGTGTTAGAATGCAACATATTTTTGGAGCATTCTAAAGCTATGTTTATCCAAATTATTAGTACCTACCATAAGCTTTATCTTTCAATGTATAGTTGATTACAAAAATTAATTGATTGGCAAAATGGAACAACCAGTGGAGGTTATCATTGATCTAGAATGTAACTACCCCTTCTTATCAAGAAGTGAAGATTTTGAATCTGGACCCCCGCACTAGAGGGGATTTAGATGTAACAATAGGCACTGTTTGATGAACATCCTATGACCTCAATTTTTTTTTTCAATAATCACATGCAATCATATTTATTATTCACAAATTTATACTACTAGATTTTTGCCCAACGACCTACAATACAATATTGCAATTGTCTAATACTTATTACTACTGGCAAGATCAGAAGATTTTATATTTTTGAAAATACATATTATTTGAGAAAATTACTATCTTGGTCCCCAGATTTTGACTCTCTCAATTTGGTCCTCCATATTTGTCATGTCTCAAAATGGTCCTTCACATTTTTTAACTTTAAAAATATTGGTCTTTCCATCAATTTAGTCCTATAAATACAAATCAGTGCTGCCTATACTTGGGATTGATCCCAAGAATCCTCGGTCTTGGCCAGAAAATGTGGTCACAAAACTCCTAAATGCTAGGTAAATTATGATTATTTTATGCTCCATGAATATATATATATATATATATATATATATGGAGGACTATGGTGATGTTAGACAAGCAGTTGTCTTGTACTAATTTATCTTGAACATCATGCGATAGCATATGTGATTTAAGTTTCTTAGTATGATATGGCAATTAGATGTTGTCATGAAGATGATATAATTATGGTTTTGTCAAAGTTAATATGGCAAAAAATATGGAGCTTCGTTCTAAAATTTTAGTAGAGTAAGTAGTATGAGATATTATTTCAAATGTAGTATTGTCTTCTAAGTTAGATTTATTAAATATTTTTGTAATAAGTAGGTAAGATTTTTAATATTTAAAATAATACATATTATTGTAGTATTGTCTTCTAAGTCAGATTTATAAAATATTTTTGTAATAAGGAGGTAAGATTTTTAATATTTAAAATAATACATATTATTTTACGAAACAATTGGTCAAAAAAGCTATATATTGAAAAATAAACTAAGTTAAACATTGAACTAGAACTACAACAAATTTGTGTATTAGTTGCGATTTTTTTTTTTTTTAAGCTGAGGATAAAACATGCGTAGCAAAATGCATTAACCGCATGTAATGCTCACTTTAGCTGTGGTTTAAACCACTGCTAATTGTGTGTGCATTTACCTACCATATGGCAATAGCTGTGGTTTCTATAAATTGTAGCTAAAGCGTTAGTGATTTAGCTATGGTTTTTTTTAATTGTAGCTAAATTATTGTTTTTTAATTTTTAAAAATAGCAATGATTTTAACTGTTACCATTCTTCAAATTTTTTGTTTCTGTTCAATTTATTTTAATTATTTTTTTATACACTTGTTTATTACAATGTATTTTCAACCAATGAAGGAAACCAATAACAATCCAATATAACATTCATACTACCATCAACATTATCTTTAAATAAGAGTCTCACATCACAACATATGGTCTTTAAACAATAAGACTCATAGCATAATAATGACTTACTGAATATATTTTAACATAATAAAGCTAATGAGCATCATGGTCAGAAAGGTTTGGAGTATGATCTGCTACACTTAATTGATGCCTACTTGCTCAATCAAGTCCCTAAAGTATAATTTAAAATTAGTAGTAAACATATTGAAAATATATTACAAGACATAATTAATTGTATAACATATGAAAAGCAACTATAATGTAAGGATTAAGAATATTACAGGTGATGTTTGAAGTGCAACAATATCAGGAGGCAATTAACCTTGAAAGTTATACATAAAGAAACACATAATTGTCTTAAATCTTCTATTTTGATTTTCAAACCTTATACTTTGATCTTCAAATTTTCTATCTAGGTCCTTTTTTTTTTTTCATTGGTCTTCTAACTTTCTATTTTTATATTCTATGACCGATCTCATTTCAAGGACTTGATTTTATAAATTCTTATTAGAAGGACTAGATAAGTTCATTCCATTAAAAGAGCGGGAGGGACATCCAAACACTTGGGATGGTGATTGACCCAATCTCATTCCTCGAACATGATCCATGTGCTCTAATCTTCCTAATGCAAAAGCTATGGAGTCTTCCATTGGTATTTCTTAGGATACAGATATTGAACTAGATTCTTGTGTAGCAATCTTTTCCATATCAATTTACACTTATACTAACATAATCAAAACTAAATATAACCATTTCCACATCTAAGACAAATCAGAGAAAGCTTACACTAATTGTTTTTGCCTCATTACTCACAACCACCCATCTATGAGCTTATGGGTGGTTGTCCATACTTCTTCTCAACTAACTAGACAACCTAACTCCAACTCCTATAGTTGACAAGAAAATAATGACATATACATGTAATAGAGAAAGTCCAATTAAATAACTAACAATTGAGATTACCATCTCTGCCTTTTTGCGTGCAACACTCTTCATTCCACTAGTGTAGTGGATGGTTTGCTTCTTTCTATTTTCTCTATTTTTTGGGCATTTTGCTATTCAATGACAAAAATATAGTAAAAAGCTAGTCTTATAAGAACTAAATCAAGAATTCATATATTACTTTAGTTTGTGAGCTAAGACGATAGTCAACAAATAATGTCCAATGATCTTTATCAATACCATTGGGAACTTTAGCAATCAATTACTCATGAGTACAAGTGTCATCATCCCTACTTTGCCATAATTCTTATCTTTTTTTTTTGTCAACTTCATTCCAATAGATTTTAAAATATAGTTCTAATGCATATCATTATTAACTACAAATTTAGCCTTCAAAATTCAAAAATACTATTAGCAGTGATACATACAAAAAGTGTAAACATATTTAAAAGTTAAAAAAAATTACCTGAATAGTATTCTTGTAGCCAAGTTCTTTATAATTAGATGGAATTCTTTTCAAGCTGGGATAACTGACAGGAAACAATTCAAAGTTTATAGCAAGACACCTTAAGAATCTATTTACCAAACCACTACCATCTCCTGTTGGTTAAGCGTTGGGGTTCCATTGCAATGCAACCTGTTCACCAAGAAGAGACCAATCATCATTATAAGTTAAAGCTCATGTCTTCAACACACCATATTTATCAATAAGCCAAACTTTAGCACATGAATTTAAGTGTAGTTAAGTAAAACACATTGAACTTTTTAAGCATACGTACTAATAACATCAACAATCCAAGCTCTTTTATGTGACGAAAGACGTTAAGTGTAGTTAAGTTATACATAGTGAAATTGACATTGCCTTGTCAGTAATTCTGCACAGTCACTTAATGTGGTACAATTTCACTAAGAAAGATAATTTTGAATATTTCTCATACCTTTCATACAAACTTTGTTTTCCTTCTCTTTATAATTCTAAAAACTCTGCTCTATCGCTGGGCATTGTATGACTTGGAATGGGGACATTACTTCATCATCTTGAACACATTGGTTATTAGGATGATACCCAAATGCATCATTAACCATGTCATGTATGGGATCATTGACATTAATCATTTCTTCCTCCACATGTGGTATCATAGGAGCATCAACAGTAGTGTTTACAACACTTGTCTCTCCATGTCTATGCCAAATAGTGTACCCTTCTGGAAATAGTTTTACAATCAAGTGGTATAACACCTCTTCTCTAGTGAGCCACTTCTTAAACTAGCTTTTTGGACATAGACATTTTATTCTACCACTAACACTATGTTTAGCAAATGCAAAATCTAAAAATTATTCAATCCTTCCATGTATTCTTGAGTATTTCAAGGCATATCAATCTAGCTCTTATCCATTTCATAATAACGTATCTTACTATAAATCCTCCAAAAGATTTCTTTAATGTACAAAAAGATCATAAACATAAAGTACCATTAATCAACAAATGAATACTAAGTATCTAGGTACACAAACAACTATATATAACATAAAGTAGCTTTAATCTAATCTTTAAAACTGAGCAAACATTCATATATTCATCAAAACCTCCAAATTTTAAACTTTACACCAGCTAAACAATAATTAAAATATCCATCATTGCAACATATACACATACATTCATCAAAACAATATGTTGTAACCATACAAAAGCCTTAGTTTTCATTATAGATGTTGAACTTTAACACAAAAGTATATAAATTCATACATTAAATTAATTATATATACTAAACATGTATTAAAAAACAAGAAGCATATTCATTGAAAAAATGAAATTAAAAAAAATAAAACAAAACTAACCTCAAAGTCACCAAATGGTGGTGGCAACAGTGCTATACAATTATGGCAACAGCAGCATAGTAGGCAAGGATGGCTTTAGGTCGATAGTGGCATGGGTCTTCCTTTAGTAACCTTAAGATGACAGAACTAAAAGGAAAAATAGGAAAAAGTTAATAAACGAAAAAAAAACTTACATCTTGCTAATGACCACTCATCGGTCAATAAGACATACTACTAATGGGGAAGAGTTTATGACAAGCATTAGGGAGCTTAGGTGGCAGCGGTGATGGAAGAATAACAACTTGGTAGAGGTATGTTGAAATAAGAAATAATGGAAGAGAAGATAAAATATGAGGGAAGAGGGAGATCTGTGTGGCGCCAGGGAAGAAGTGTATTTTGTTAGGGTTACAGATTGCATTACCTACAATTTGTAGCAAACTTCATTACCTAAAATTTGTAGCAAACTGCAAGTATTGCCTATGGTTTTGTGGAAATTGTAGGTATTACTGGCAATTGAGACGAAACCATAAGTAAAACATGCAGTTTTATAAAAACTACAAGTATTTACCTACGATTTTCTACAAATCATTGTAAATACCTATGGTTTTTATGAAATTGCAGGATGGTTTCTCTTGAACTATAGGCATTAACCTATGATTTATTTGACCATAAGAATTCCTACGATTTATTCTACATGCCATAACTAGATTTGGAATTAACTGTGGTTTCTTCAACCGTTGGAAAGAAACCATAGCTAATTCTGCACTATTTGTAGTGTAGATTTCTTTAATAATGGATAGGTATGGAAATACCATCCAAAAATAGTGCTTATTCTATGTCTTCTAGTGTTTTGGATAGTAAAGACATGTTGGGTACTAATTATCAAACATAAAGATCTTGAGTGTCTCTTTATTCAAAGATGAAGATGACAATACCAAATAACTTAGACTTACATATTGCAAGATTGTGTTTTGTGACCCTATCTCCCTTCATTGGTGCAGAGAATGAATTAACTCATCGATAATCTATTTGTCAAATAAACAAATTTATCTTAAATCACTTCTCTTTACCCATTGGTGTGCCATATGTCTGATGTATGTTTCTTGCATTATAAAATTTTCTTGCGTTATAAAAAAGTAATAAAAAAAGTGGTTGTACTTATTTTCAGTAATAAAAGATTATATAAGTGTGAAAAAGTCTTGAATAAATTTGATGTATAAAAAATAAGTAAATAAAAATGGTATATAAATATATTAGGATTTAGGAGTAAACTCGTCTAAAAGCATGACATTCATAATTACATATTGTTCATACTATCTTTTATAAATTAAATGTCTAATAAAAATTTTCCATGAAATGCAAACCTAGGGAGCAAATGATATAGACCAAAAATACAATCCAAAGCAATGTTGACTTGTGAATTAATTACAGAGAATAATGGCAAAAAACTTACAAAACTGTGAAAGCGAGTAATGAGGTTTGTGTTATTTGGGAGTAAGAGAAAAAAAATGTACAGGCATATTCATTCTTGAGCCTAAGCCATATAGCAGGTTGGAAGGAGAAAAATATGAAAAATGCTTGAAAGAGAGATGAACAAAAGTTTCAATAATAATCTAATACAATACACTATTGCAGTTATGTGAAGGATACTTAAATATGGATTCCTACATTTGTTAGTTACTGTGTGAATCTGAATATTAATATTGAAGTAATTATGCAAATCTAACTGTTCAGAATTAAATAGAATGACTTCATGCTATCTTAAATTTTAATCTACTATTCTACATTAAATAAAATATGCAATCAAATTATTGTAATTCTTCATGCAAATTGCAACGAATCCAAATTTGAAGGAATTGGATATGCTACATTTGGTGGTGGGATTGCATTTACACAGTTCGCCTGTTGGCAACTATTTAATGAATCTTACATCATCATTTTTTTCTTTAAAATTTTTTCTAGAAGTAAAATGTGTTTTGTTCATCAACATTTTAAATGCAGCCTAAAGTACACATTGACATGGTTTTTCATTGGGTTGGAGTTAGCTAATTTGGACTGCTAGATGCTCTAAAGGGTTCTTTAAGCAAAGACAAATACTCTTGATTGAGTATCTACAAGCAACACAAGTTTGCCAAGATACAAGAGATTTAAATTCTGAAGCTTTGTAGACATATGAGGCTATCTATACATTCAAAAGAATATAATGGATGCTTATGCTCATTGTTGCTTTATCCTTCAATTCCCTATACTTTGTTTAGTTTACATGATGAAAACTTAAATTTGATGATTATTGCCATAAGCTTAACAATAGTATGTAGCCAACTCTAGACATCAATTTTAGTTGTCTAAAGTTTGGTCAAAGGTATGATATATATTTTATTTCAATTCTTTTAAGAAATATATGTTATGCCTATCAACAACTAACTATAATTTCCATATCAATATATTAGCCAATCTAGCATTGACTACTATAATACCAAAAGCATAGTTAACATCACTCAGGATCAGGAGGCGACATATTTTAAAAATGAGTCTAGATCCCCTGAAGTAAGGGCAATGATTGTAGATTATGCAAAAATTAATATGGATTGTTGGATGCATGTGCTAATGATTCCTAGTAGTCATATTAAAAATTCAATCTAATTGCTTGAGTTAAAAGGTTAATAGTGGTATTAGTCTAGAATTAAAGTCAGGTCCTCGTGGGAATAATATCCTACTCACACTCTATAATTTATTGCGATCACGTGCACTTACATTATAGAATCAAGCAAACAAGTATTTAGCGTTGTTGTCAAGGAATTGGCTTTTAATTCCTCTAAGGCTATTTTTAAGAATTGCTAATCTCAAGTGTTTTTCTTTACTTACCTTTTAGGTACTCGTGCATGTATATGCCTAGAAAAGCAGAAGTTCTACCCTTAGACTTAGATCAAAAGAGCTTACAAAAAAATCAAAAAGTAATCTTGGAGTTAGAGGGAAGAATCGCCATTTATGGTAGACAATAGTAATGCCACACCTGATCTGGTGGTTGACATACATACCCAAGTTGTCAACTAAAATTATGATGCACCTACACCTATTAGCACTATGGAAATATATCTCTACCACTTAGTAAAAGGGAAATAGGTTAGGCAATGTACAGGAGGAGAGATTTGCAATGATCAAACTCTTGGAGATCCATAGCACATCCAGGAGAAAGTCTAGCTGACGAATATAACTGAAGTACTTATTGGGTGGAAACCTAAGTTTCTTGCATTTTTTTGTTCTTTTTCTTCTTTTTATTAGTATCAATAGGATTTCATTAGAAAACACCTTCTGAATGCTTACTTAAACATTTGGATATTTATGCAGGAAAGGATTTTAATAGCTCTAATTGTAGAAAAATATGTTAAGCTACTTAAAGAATTAATGCCCAAGCTTTGGAAAACTAGTGCCCATAGGCTAATTACCCAGAAACCTATAGAGAAATATAGCATTCAAGAAGATCAATGGAAGAAAATTTCAAAGCCATAAGGGATGAGAAGTAACTAAAATTTTAAACATATAGGGGAATTTTATTCCTTCTTATTTTAGTTTGACTATTGTCCTTTTTAAATCCTTTTCCTTTAGAAGTATAGGGTATGCAGTAAAGATAATTCTTAAATTAAGTCTGGGGGAGGGATCCATGCATATGAACATAGAAAATATCTTCTGTACTGGCAAATTTTGAAATCAATGAAAATATTTTGTGTTTCTGCACTCAATATTCAACATCCAATTGCTACACTCAAAAGTAGCATATAACTTTCCATTTGGCATCATAGAATAGATGATACTGAATGTATATAGGCCTATTATCTTTTTTTATTCTTGTCATTATACATAGAGTGCTTTGAAAACTTGGAATAAATTGCATGAAATTGAACCTACTTACCTGAAAGTTTATTATGAACATTTGAATACATGCACTTTGATTTGTTTCTTTTGAACTGCATTCTATAACCTATTTGATCACCACTTGAGACACAATTTAAGAGTAACACACTGTCTAAAAAAGGATTTAGGCATTGCTTTGATAGATTGAGCCATTTTCTAGCTAATCTAAAATGTTTATCCCTATATGTCCCTTTTGAGCCTTAGATATCCTATATTTCCTCTTAAACACTCATTCGCCCACCCACACTAACTAACTCCCTCATTTACACCATTCATAACATAGAGGTATGATAGGGATTGATGTTAGCAGATGAAAAGAGTGATAGCCCTGTGAAAAAAAAACAAAGTGGATGATTGAGAAATTGATAAAAGCACTCACACAATATTTACAAAGCAATTATATATAGAAAAAAAAATTGCAAAAGCCCCTCAAAAGAGGAAAAAAAGAAAAAGAAACAGACGATGAAAACAACAAAAAAATAGGGAAGAAAACAAGGGAGCAGGAAAAAGAAAAAAAAAAGATTATGTCCCTAAGTAAAGAAAAGAAAGACTAAAAATTAATGTCTATGTTATCCCTATAGATGTCTACTTGTAGCATGATTTGAACTAAAGAATTCCTTTATCATCCGCCCTTACCTAAGCCTGACATTACATGCTTACAAAGACCTAATGATTTTTTACTTTATATTCTGCAAAGAAATGTAGAGAGTAGGGTGAAAAGTAGGCTTATGGAATAAAGTTATAAATGAGGATAACTCACTGATGTATGTTTTCAAAAGGAACGAAAAATTTAAAGGTATGAAGGATCTGTTGATTGCATCTTATCTAAGAATTCAAGCGCACTTTGACTGATTGACAAGATTAATGCAGTATAAAGGTTTGTATACATTCGATAATTCTTAGATGTTGTGAATGATAAAGTTGAAGTTATGATTGAAGTTGTTCGCCCAAGAACTAGTAAACCCCTAAGTCTGGGGGTGTGATTACTCTCTGAAAGAGAGTTATCTAAAATAATATTGATTGCATAAATACTTAGATTATAAATAAATTCTCATTGATATGAAAGAAAATTTATCCATAACTTGAAAGTTTACTTCTAACCATTATCAAACAAAAATATAAGCATTTTTTAGGATGAATTTTTAGGAAATGAAGCTGGAATAATAATAGCAAAGAAAGGAGGAAAAGTGAAAAACATGAAAATTCTAGTGCCCAAGCACCAATTCTAGAGACTCAGCACCCAGGTGCCAATCCTACACATTAAACTTCGCAATCTAAAGGTTAGCACCCAAACACTAGTAATAGCGCGCAAGCGCCAAAGTTCCACCACCTAAGTGCCAACGCCAGAGCCCAAGTACTAAAAAATAGTTGCCTAAATGCTAAAATTTCAAGATAGATAGTGCCTAGACACTAAAAATAGAAAGCTAGTGCCTACAGTCCAGAAAGTCATTACTCGAGCATGTCGTCAAAAACCCTAACTAAACAATTAGAGTTTTAGTTAAATTAAGACTCCTTGCACCACTTAAACTTAACCTCTAGGGTTTTTGAAGCCTATAAATAGGTCCCTAAGAGCGTGCAGTTGAGGTCACCAAACTAGATAGCATAGAGACGAGTACAAGAACATTCTGGAGAAAGGTTTTTAGTAGGGTTAAGAAAGAGTTTGTGAAGGGAGAGGCAGCTTTCTTTGAAAGTAGCCTTCTCCTTGAACTCTCTCTTTTCTTCTTTATGTTTTCCTTTTATTTTTATGTTTTGAACATATGTTAATGCTCAGCTAGTAGATTTTATATAGGATTTTGACTGAACCCTTTGTGGGGTTATTTTTGTATGACAGTATCTTTAGGCTAACTCAAAAAGGAAACCTTAAATTAAGAATTGAATGAAGATAATCTTTGTTTACATGCTTAAAGGGTAGTAAGTACAGCAATTAGCAGTCAAGACAATAGTACTTGACTGTCTTTGATAACCATAATCAGGGCAGTGCTTTATATCAATTATATTCTCGGCTAGTTTTCATTGAAATGTAGGGAATCGAGGGAAGCGTTTAGGTTTGTGTTGATTTGACAGAACTACATAAGTATTTTAATCCCTAGGTTAGTAAACTAATTTATAACTCAATTAAAAAGTAACTGTCAATACAAAATAACTACACATTGATGTGAAATCAAAGTCCTAGGTTCATGTAGTTGATAGTTTACTCAAATTTTCATTATTTTCTAGTTTTTCATTTAATAGTTCAATCCAATTCCTTAAGTTAAAAGCTTAATAGTAGTATTAGTCCAGAATTAAAGCTAAGTCCTTATGGGAATGATATCATACTCACACTATATCACGATCACGTACACTTGTGTGTCTAGAATCAAGTTAACAATTATTTCTCTTTGTGTTTTATGTTTTTTGAAATTGATTGGGACATGCTTAAATTATGGTATATTTGTGTTTTTTGAGTGCTACAATAATCTACTTTCCTCTTTATCAAGTAAGTCAATACAAGGTGCACTTGCTTATGTCAAGAGGAAAGTGACAAAGGAAGGTAATATGGTTTTACTTAAGCAGGTAACAATTGAAGAAGTAAAAGAGGCAATATTTCAACTCGAAGCAATGAAGGCACTAGGTCCATATGGCTTTTCAATATTGTAATAGAGGAGACAATTTAGTGAGAATATACTTTGAGTTAGGCATATCCTTAAAGAAAATTAAATGAATCAATATTGTAATGATTCTAAAGATTGATAAACCCGAGAGTGTTTGCCATTTTAGGCCAATTAGTCTTGGTACATATAAAGTCATTTTGAAGATTCTGGTTAATAGAATAAGGGGTATCCTAGATAGAATTGTATCTCAAAATCAGCATGCTTTTGCAATAGGTTGGCTAATCCAAGATAATATTGTAATGATTCACGAGGCCTTTAACAACCTAAATAGTAGAAAATGGGTTATAAATATGAATTTGCATTAAAGATGGATATAAGCAAAGTATATGATCAAATATAATAGGATATTCTTAAAGGAGTGTTAAGGAAGTTAGGCTTTTGTCAAGATTAAGTTGATAGAATTATGGTCTATGTATTATCAGTTGAATTTGATTTGTAAATGTCTGGAAAAGAGTTGGGTGTCTAAAAAAAAGAATAAGGCAGGGTGATCCACTTTCACTATGTTTGTTCATTCTAGTTGCAGATATACTATTAGAAATGATTAATTATCATATTTGTGAGTGAGACAGGAGGAAAAGTTAGCTAAAAGATGTCTTGTTCTTTAGCTTCTTTTTTTTTTTTTTTGTAAATGACATAATCTTTTTCATGAATGCAAGAATGGATTAGTGTGTTATGTTGAAAAAATTATGGATAATAATTGCTTGGCGCTAGGGCAGGAAGAAAATATGGATAAATCTAGTTTGATTTTCTCTACAAATACACCAAGGGAGGTTGAGGAAGTTAGTGAAGTATTTGGCATAGGGGAGTGACAGTCACCTGGTAGATACTTAACTTTGCTAGTTATATAAGGTAGATCATGGTGGAGTCTTTAGTGTTTGTACTAGATAAGCTAGCTTTGAAGGTTTAGAATTTAAAGCATAACCTTTTTTCTTACACAGGTAGGGAAATGCATCTTAGCTATTGCAAGTATGACCTTGGTTTACCCAATGGCGTGCTTTGATTTTTTGAATAACATATGTAAAGAGTTTAATGGTATTTTATCAAGGTTTAGGTGGTGACACAGTAAGGAAGGAAGGAAGATTCATTGGAGGAGTTGGAAGAGATTGTCAAGATCAAAAAAAGATGGTGGTATGGGGTTTAAAGATTTATTAATTTCAATTTGGCTTTATTTTGTACAAAATCCAAATGATTTTTTGGTTAAAAATTAAAGGGATTTACTCTCTTAATTTAGAGGTTATGAAAGCAATGAAAAGGAGTAAAGTGTCATAGGCATGGTGATCCTACCCATTTTTATCATACCATTCAATATCAATTCATGGGATTTAATGAGATTTAAAGAGCTTAAATGCATGTTTTAATAATATTTTATGGTAATCTAAGATTAATGGTGATTTCGTGGAAAATGTACTTTGTAAGGCTAAAATTGTAATTTTTTGATTGATTTAATTTAATTTAATTAATTTAAAGAATATAGGATATTACAATATTTAAATTTTGTATTCAAAGTCAAAGTCAAGCCTAAAGAAATCATACTCAAGGACCATGTTAATAAAAAAATAGCTAAAAAGGCCCAAGAGCATCAAAACCACCTTGTGTTTTTTGTTGAGGTGAACTTGTTCCAACCTGCAAAATTTTTTTATTCAGATCCAAACCTAGCTGCAAATACTTAACCCAACTCATATCTTTTTAGCCACTAGAGTACCTACTGAAGGGAGGCAGTTAGAGACTAAAAGAGAGACCTAGATACTCATCCTTCTTCACTCGCTGCTCTCATCTTCCCATCCCTCCATCATTTTTTGCCCTTCTGTGGTTGTTCTTGGTGATTTTGAGCTTGGCGAAACATTCCTCTCCTCCATTAACAACTAAACACTACTTGCCCAGAAGAGACTTAGTGAGGTATGAGTTTAAAGCATCAACTAGGGAGTTTTTCTTATTCTTTCCCATCATTCCCTTATTGTACGCATTGTGTCTTGGTTAGATCATTTTGATTACATTGATAGGCTGAACCTTACTGCTGTAAATTTTATGTTAAGGATTGGATTATGAGATTTTTGCTTTGATATGTGTTTTGTAAAAATTATTGCTGCATTTGATTGTAGATATATTGGGTTTGGTTAACTCAAATATATCATATGATTCATTGTAGTAGCTTTGTAGCACTTGGTTAAGTTACTCAAGTTGTCTTCATATATTTACATTGATCTCCCATTAGTGCATTAAAGAGGGAAGTCAACGTTGTTGTCAGCCTTTGGGTTAAAGGTGTCATAAACAAGTTAATTTACCAAGTGTTTAAATGGTATTTCAAACCACTTGTAGAAATGGTTTTCTAAGGAAAATCCCATTAATCTTTTAGAAGCAAAGAAGGCTAAATTGAACCTTCAACAAGCATTTCATCATCATTTGCATTTAAACTCTATGATTTTCATTCCCTCATCTAATCATTTTATAATTCGCATTTTATAACAAAAACCTAAAAAAAAAATATTTATAGTTTGTTGTGTTTTATCCAACTTTAATCAATCATATATAATCAAAGACAAGACCCCGATTTTCCTACTTCTTCACATATTTTTACATTCAAATGACCTAGGAATAAACTAGGCTTCTTGTAGTGAACACGACCTGGATTGTAGCACTATAGTGCATTTTTGTATCCAGTATTAGCTTTTGACACCCTAACAACAAGGGTTCAGTCACATGGTCAAATATCTTATAAGGGACAAAGGTGATAGAAAATGAGCGTTTTTGGAGAATAGGTTGTAGGAAATCTATTATGGTTTAGAGAGATAAATAAGTGAAGGTTAGGCTTGCTCATGTTCATGTCAATGAAGAGGAAAAGCAATTAAAAGAGGAGATGTTGATAAATGATGGAAGATGGTGCTTGGAAAGGATAGTAGATACAATTTCTGAAAAGGAAAAGAGAATAGTTCTTAATATTCCTTTAACTATAATAGGATAGATTGTATTGGCTAGGTTAAAGGAACGGTTTGTATTATGTTAAAGCAATTTACATATGGCTTAGGAGGAGGATGGATGATGCAGATGGAAGTGGTACAAGTTTTTCTTTTGTAATACCAAAGAGTTTATTGGAAGGCTGTGGAATTTGAAGGCCTTGAGGAAGGGGAAATAGTTTCTCTAGTGTACTTTAGTAGGTGCTACAGCAACAAAGGTGGCTTTAGTTAAGAAGAGATATGGTAAAGATAAAATTTGTCCAATTTATTACAAGGGAGAGGAAACTATAGAACATGTATTGCCATTGTGCCCTTGTATTGTTATGGTATGGTTTAGAAGTTCCTTGCCTTTAAGATTGTATAACAGGAGTGTTTTGAGTTTTGCAAGTTGATGCTACAATTTCCTTATAGGTTAGGATGGTTAGGTAGAAGAATAAGGCTTTATTGGCTTGTACATGTTGGTGCATTTGGAAAGAAAGACGTTATGTTATATTTAAGGGTAGGATGTGAATTATTATAGGGTGCTAGATAATGCCTATAGAATGGTTCATGAGTTTTGGGAGGCTAAATGATGGAATAATGATAAGCAAAAGGTTGTAGTCAAGTCTAATTAAGAAAAGAATGTTAGGTGGAAGCCTCCTAATGTAGGCCAGATAAAATTTAACGTTAATGGGGCTATTAATGCTAAGAAGATGATAGCTACTATTGGGGTAGTTGTAAAAGATTAGAATGAGAGATTTGTAAGTTGTAGTGGTAATATAAGGGCAAAATTTGCCTTTATGGCTGAAGCTTTTGTTTTCAGGAAAGTTATAATGAAGGTGGCTAAATCTTCTTTTAGTTTTTATTATATAGAAACAAAATGTGTTGTGTTATATAGTGCTATAGAGAATGTTGACTTTTCTAGTTGTGAACAGGAATGTTTCCCTTTGTTACTAGATATCATGTGTTTACTTAGAAACTATTCAAGTGTTTTGTTATCTTTGGTATCTCACCAATATGTTGTAGATTGGATTGTAGGTTATGGTGTGAAGGGGATGTATCCTTGGATTAGGTGTCATTGCCCCTATCCTCATTGGATTTGATCTTGAACAAGGACCTAGTGAAGAATGGTGATCCTATCTTGAATAGAGATAAGTTGGGTGAAGTTTGGGTGGTTACTGTACGATTTGATTTCGTTTTTAAGAATGGTACAATATAGGTTATGTTTTCTATTTTTTAGTATTTGATGTAGTCTATTATGGTTTCTTTATTATTTTGTAAGTCAATTTTCTAGTTTCAATGAAGTATATTTTCAAGCAAAAAAAAAAAGTCCAAGTTTATTAATCGTTTTCTAGGTCTCATAGAAGAAAGGTGGAATTTTAGCAATTTCAATTATGTCTGCTAATAACTTTATATCATCAACATTGCCTTGTCAATTATTTTGCACTAACACTTAATATGGTACAATTTTACTAAGAATGATCACTTCAAATACTTTTCACATCATTCATACAAACTATGTTGCCTATTGTTATCTAATTTGATGTTGGGTACCGTACGATTTGATGTTAAAGACATTACTTCATCTATGTCCATACACTAGTTATTTAAATGATGCCTAAAAGTATCATTAACCATGTCCTATATGGGATCGACAATAATCCTTTCATGCATCATATGTGGCATTACATAAGCTTCAGCTATGTTGTCTATAACAATTATCTCACCATGTCCAAACTAAGTAGTGTATGCTCTTAGAAATGGTTTAAAAAACAAGTGGTCATACTCTTCTTTGATTTGTTAAAGTTGCATTATGGATATAGAAATATCTCTCCCTTAGCGATACAATTGAAAAACGTATAATCTAAAGGTTATCTAATCCTTCCCTATACTCGAGAGTATTCAAGGCTTATTAATCCAAGTCTTGTTCATTTCAAATCTTTTTAGGGAATTCTAAACATTACAATAAGATTTAAACCCAAGAAAACTCAATTAGAATTGAACATTATCCTCTGTCATGAATTAATTATTATCAAATTGGCACTTAAGTATCAAGTTCGAAATGGTGCTAATAACTTTATGGGTTGGCTATTATAATTCAAATTTTATGAGTTGTGTTGACACATTAAAATCCACATTTGGATACATTTTCTTAACTACTAATGGAGCATTTCCTTTTTTCCTTTGGCTAACAACTAATAAAGTCATTTCATTACAAAATGTGAATCAAACTCTGACAACTTCTACAATGGTGGCTAAATTTGTGGCATGCTATAAAAGCCACTTCTCAGACTGTTTGGTTAAAGAACTTAATGTCTAGACTTAAAATTATCAATTTAGTTTCAATGCCCATTGCAGTATTTTGTAACAATTCTACTATTATTTTCTTCTTTAAAAACAACATGTGTTCAAGCAAATTAAAACACATAGAGTTAGAATATCTTTTTGTTTGTAAAAGTATACAATAAGAAAGTGTCCATTTAACATATTAGTACCAAAATGATGTTGCAAATCCCATGACTAAAGCTCTTGTACCTAATTTTATATCAGACTAACAGTATTAATGTACACATTCTAATTTTTCTTTTCTATTTGTCAATATGAACATTATGTAAATTTCCAAAATACAAAGGAATAAATATTGTGTTTTGATATTATAGTGGACCGTATTCACAAACATAAAAGATTAGTTCATGATGGATAGACACATGTCCCCCTCTTTCTTCATTAAGATTTTTCTAGAAGAGCAATTGTATTTTAAAGCATAGAAAGGATTATATATATATATATATATATATATAGCAAATATAAAACTGTTATGGTCCATATAAGCTATAAATAGAGAAAGTTAGAGTTGATCATTAAAATTTTGTAGTGCCCACAATTACCAAGAATCCATTAAGGTTAAGTAATTTCATGTGATCATTCAACCATGTGGGAAAATATTTGATTTTTATGAACTTTTATATTAGATTTGATGTGGCCTCCATGACCACATGAATGGACATAGTCTACAAAAAGTTTACAAAACCCAAAGGGTCATATGATAATAGATATAGTTCCTTCATCAAAATTAATGCATCTCTTAAAATTCTTGGTAGTTATGAACATGAATAATTATCTTATGGTAGTCCAGTGCATAAATACTCTTCTGCTTAATGTCTTGAAATAATAAGGTTCATGAATGTGAGAGGAAAGTGAAGAGCCATGGCTCTTTGATGGGCTGAATCCTAATATATAATAAGCATAATAGGAATGGTAGGACTAATATTTTCAAACAAACATAAAATATATAAAAGAAATCAAGGAAAAAATAACTATATATAAAAATTTCATGCCGGTATTAGAAGAATTAAAATTAGATCCTGCAAGGATAACCATACCCAAACAATTACAATTAGAATTAGATAATGCAAGAGAAATAAGCCAATATGAAAACTACGAAGAATAGAATATAACAATAGTTTAGGAAGAAGAAGTCTTAGAAAAAAACACACCTACTAAAGTAAATATAAATATAAATCCTAGAAGAAGTATACAAGAATATAGACTAGAAATTGAACAAAGTCTTTTATGATCAAGAAGTCAAACAAGTTATGATAGAAATAGATTAGTTGAAATACTATTAACCTCAAATTAAGCCGATATTAGTAGAAGAATTCCATAAATAAATTTAATAGAGAAATTTGAAATTTATATATTAGTAGAATTAAAGAAAGATGGAATATGGGTAGAAATAATAGCATTGTTAGAACCTAATTATGAAAAAAGTACAATTCAACTAGAATATACAAATAAACAATATAGAAATAGAAGAAGAAGATACAATAGCTCAAACAATTATAAGATTTAACAAAAGAGACATGATAAAATTAAAATTATGGGTAGAAACAGATATAAATGATAACTAAACACAAATTAATGTTAGCAAAAGACTTCTTAGAAAACGTTATACCTTATAGAATTCAAGAAAATAGGATAATAATAAACATAGATCAACAAGTAGTAATATTAGAAAAAATAAAGTTGATATAAAATGAAGTTCTACTATATTTTAATAAAATTCAATTATGAAAAATATCAATCTAGAAAATATCATGCTATGGTTGACACAGGATCAAATATGACATCAGTTAAATATAATATATTATCAAAAAAGACAAATTCGTTCGAATGAGTAGTGCAGGAAAAGAAGTTCATATGATAAAATTATCTGCAAAAAATATTGCAATACAAATAGGAGAATATGAATTAAAAATACCAATATTATACCAATATAATGAATCAACACTAGATATAATTTTAGGAATGGACTTTTTAGAACAATATATGCCACTACACTTTGCTCATAAAGCTTTAGTGCTAACAACACCTTGTAAGCATGAAGTTTGGGCAATAAGAATATTTTATCCATATAATAGAACAAATATTGTATTTAGGAAAAAGAGAAATAAAAATGAAGTACAATTTGTACGTAATGATAGACCAATAGAAGTAAAAGAGACAAAAAGAATGATAGCACATCTGAAAGCAAAAACTATAGAGCAAAGATTAATAGAAAATTATGATGATAATCCATTAATATACTGGGAAAAATCGAAACCTATGGCCAAAATAGAACTATTAGATTATAGTAAAGAAATAACTAGTAAACCTTATCCATGGACAAAAAATGACAAAAAAGAATTTATTATGCATATTAATGAAATGAAAAAAATATGATTTAATAAGAGAAAGTAGGTCAAACTATTATTCACCAGCTATGATAGTAATTAAGCATAGTGAAGAAAAAATAGGAAAATCAAGAATGGTCATAAATTATAAAAAAATTAAATTAAATACCAGTTAGAAATAGATACTCTATACCAAAAATAGAATTATTATTTAATTTAATGAAAGGAAAACAAATATTTAGCAAATTTGATTGTAAATCAGGATTTTTCCAAATAAAATTACAAGAAAATAGTAAAAAAAATATATGACATTTACTACCTCTGAAGAATTATATGAATTGAATGTACTACCTATGGGATTTCATAATAATTGTAGTATTTTTCAAGAATATGTCATGAAATTATTAAGTCCAATTATAGACTTTGCAGTCATATATATTGATGACATACTAATCCTTTCAAATAATCATGAAGAACATCAACTAAAATTTATAGATTTGATAGAAACTAAAGGATTAAATATATCACCTAAAAAAGTATAATAAGAAAACTAGAATAGGATTTTTAGGACATTATATTACTAATGATGGAATAAAATTACAAGAACACATAAGTAAAAAAGCAAAAGAATTTCCTGAAATAACTACAAAGAAATAATTACAATCATTCTTAGGAATAGTCAATCAAGCTAGAAATTTTATTCCATATTTATGAAAATACACATCAAAATTATCAAAATTTGCTGGAGAAAAAACTAAATGGAAATGGGATGAAGATGCAAACAAAATAATAGAAAAAATTAAAAAGCTATGCAAAGACCTACCAAAATTAACAATACCAACAAAAGAACCAATAAAATGGATATACCGATGCTTCATAAAATTATTGGAGAGCAACCTTATATCATGAAAATAATTACGGAATAGAAATAATTACTAGATATGCCAGTCGAAAATTCAATAAAAGTCAAAGTAGATATCATTCCAATTGGAAAGAATTCTTAACAATAGTAAAGGCAGTAGAAAATTTTAAACTGTTAATAGTTAATTCTCACTTTATTATACGAACTAATAATACCCAAGTAAAACATTGTTTGGACAGAGGAATAAGAACAACTAACCTCTCTAATAAAATGCTAATCATACGGCAATCTGGTTTAGCTCATTATGATTATGAAGTAAAACATATTAAAAGAAAAAATAACTTTATTACTGATTATTTGAGTTGGGATGGAGCCAAATAAAGAACAGACAAATAGTATAAAGAAGAATAGCCCGACAAGGGAGACAACTAGAATAGATACGAGTATTGAACAAATAGTTATGAAGATTATTATTATTATTGATATGAATATGGGGTTACTACAAGCCCAAATTGATAGCTAAAAAAAAATAATATCTTAAACTCCATTAGTAGCCTAAGTCAATTAGTAGGTAGCATCATTGCCCATATCAATGACTTAGATAAAAGATTCTCACAAATAGAGAGACAAATAATACCTTATCTCAAACCAATCTAACTCAAGTCCTCAAACTCCAAAAACCACAAAAACTCCTTCTTTAGAAATAGTCAAAGCCCAAGAAGAAGCAAGAAACCAAGAGTCCGATAAGGCCCAATCCTTGAAAAGCTAACAAATCGTCTTACGTACTACCCTAAGTAAATCTCAGGCCTCCATATCATCTCCTTTAGTGACCTTAACCAATAATGCCAAACTTATAGAACAATTCCAATATTTTAAACTCCTTATTAGTAAACTAAACAAACAGCAAATTCCCACAAGTATCATCAAATATATAACACAGTTTGCTCTCAATAAGTCTATCATATATTTAAGAACAAATCTAGAACTTGTAGAAACATTATTCAGCTATGGACTAATTCAATTCATTTATCCTTCCTCAAATATGTGATAACTCTCTAAGGCAAGTCATTTAAAGAAACATTAATTGAACAAATATCGCAATCTTCAATAAGAATCACGTAGATTTCATAGACAATATGAAAAGTTTTACTATGACTTTGGTTGAGAAAAGAATTAAATGTTTTCTTTCAAGAAAAACAAAGGGGCGGAAAAGGTAGTACAAATGTCAAATGTGGAGGTTCAACAATCAGCTCCTAAAAGCCACATAACCATTGCTTGGGCACCAATTCTAATGAGATGGCACCCAACTGCCAAAGTACCAATACCTGGGCACCAATGATTGTAAAAGGATAGGGGAGGCTGGATAAATTAGTGCCCAGGTGCCATAAAGATAACACCCAAATGCCAATGTATCCCCAAATATGGCACCCAGGCACCACTATCTCTCTTCAATTTACTGCATTGCTTTGTCACATAGTTATTGTTTCGTATATGATTTTTTATTAGTCATTTATAATTTATTGACTCTACTAATTTTTTGCCAACTGATTCTGTGTTTTAATTATTCTGTTCAATATGTTGATCAAGTTTGAAATACTACTTTGTCTTTCTTTTTATCCCGAAGTTTGAAATAATAATTTGTTGCCATAATAACTTCCTTAATACTTTCCTTAGTCTGGTCGTTCTCAACTCATCATGTCTGAAATACGGTCTGTTAAAGAATAGTTAACACCCATTTAACTTGGCCCAATAGAGACCATTGTACGGCAAAATGCACCGCAACTGTGGGAACGCTCCTCAATGGGCCATCTTAGAAGGCTTGTTAGGCCAATTCTTGTACTTGCACTATTTACTATAGCTAAGTAAAGGGAGACCTGTATAGTCCAAAAAAAAAGAAAAATAAAATTGGGCTGCTTAACTTGATTAGAATTTACATGCTTTCAATTTTTTTCCTGTAAGTGAAATATACTTGAATAATAAGTCTTAAAAGAATTTGAAATCTCCATTTATTTTGTCTATTCGACCAAAAAGTTAATAGTAGAAAAAAGTTGAAAGAATACCTATCTTACCAGTTCTTTGCTGGTAAGGAGTAGTCCTCCGAGGCAACTTTGCTAGGCAAGTATACCGAATTTTTATCAGACAAGCAGTTTTATGGGTTTGATATCCAATTCTATAATAGAGATAAAATTAAATTATTTTTACCATACTAATCAACTAGATCCTTCCAGAAAGAAAAAAGTATCCACCTACTGTGGTTTATTAAATAAATCGTATAATAAAATCCCTATTGAATATCAAAATGAAGGAATTCAGTTATGGCCACAAACATCCATAGTTTTGCTGTATAGCCAATATATTAAGAGAGAAAGAATACTTTACCAAAAATTAATAAAAAAATTAAAAAGATAGAGAGAGAGAGAGAAGGAAAAGTAGTTTCCGAGATTATCACTATTTAACAAGTGGGAAATAGCTGAAAATTATGGACTATTGAGTTAAGGAGTATACAGCAGAATATGAAAACGTATATAAAACCAAGTTGAGGAAGAAGGATATTCTCGGGGAGCACCTTCGCAGAGAATAATGTTTGATTGATGCTTGAAAAGTACACGTTAAAAAAATTGCTATCTAAAATGTAACCAAAGATAAACTACCAATTTAAGGAAAGGAATGAGCTGAAGAATACGAGATGAGCAAGTGTACTTGCAGGATACATGAAAAGGAAGAAAATTGAGACCAACAAATATTAAATACAAATTATCTGGCAGGCTTCACTTCATTAACAATATATAACTAACACAAGTTATGTTTGAAGGAACATATGATCACCCTTTACATCATTTTCTCATCTACGGTCAGCATTTTACAGGTGTCAGAGGTACCCACAAGTCATTTTAACCTAACTGCCAAGTTAGACAAGCCAAAAGCCAATATCAAAATAAACGTTGTCACTAAGATAAGATCACAAAATCTAGTTAGTCAAATTACACAGCCATATCAACGTGTTGCCAGGATCAGCACGTACTATACTGGAATTAACAGCACATATTTTGCGACTGCAACCAAAAGGAAATATTCCATTAGAATTCTATGCATAAATATTATTGATTAAAAATAAATATATGAAGTTAAAATCAACAAATTACCCTAATCCCTAACTATCACACGCAGCCTCACTCATGATAATCTCAAACTATCATGATAGTAAGTTCATAAGCACTGTGAACAAGAAAAATACCAAATCAGTTTTCTAGTTTTACATTTTGTGACAATTTAATCTTTCACAAATTGTCTGTACTATATTTATCCCTCACAATTCCTCTTTTATGTGAAATTAGTCTCTCTATTATCTAGTTGATTTATTAATGACGTACAAAATAGGAACTGTGAGATATTAATTTTGTACAAAATATGAATTGTGAGGGACTAATTTTATACAGATAATTTGTAAGAGACTAAATTGTCACAAAGTGTAAAAAAAGATGACCAATTTAATACTTTTCTTGCTCTATGAACCGTCTCTTCCATTATCCATCCAGTCACTCATTGCCTCCTTCATGATAGTCTCAGAATAATTTAACAGAAAATTAAGCGTGAACAATTTCTAATTAAAAAAAGAAAATCAATCAGACAAATGTCTGAAGTCTTGGGCAAACCATAAAAGATTTTACATAAGTGTTGCAAGTACAAAAGAAACCCAGAAAGCCAGAACCACAAAAGCCAGAGCCCAGAAGAGACCACAAGACATGCAAATTATTTAGATTCCTGATTCTTATAGTTCACAAGTTTAAGTTACTTTCAAAATTTTAAAATTCCTTAAACTCAAGCATATTTTCAGAGCTTATGCCCCATTAAATACAAGTTATAAGCTAACTCGTGTAAAAGCTTCCTCAAACACAATATACAAACATACCATGAATGATCCAGAGATTCAACAGCAGAGAGAGCGAATCAGATTTAGGAAGATATCACACAATTACTCTTTTGAATGAATTAAATATTTATTACCATCTGGTACTTCACATAAAGTCAGTCTAGTAAAACGGGAAAGAGATGAGAAAAAAGAGCACTGTTATAGTTTTAAAAGTAATTATCATAAACGTAAGTAATATCTACCAACCAGAGAATGTTATCAGCTTCATGATCATCTGAATATATGACGACGACCCAATACTTCTGGTATCCCTAATGCCGAAATGCTCTCACAGCCAAAAAGCTCCTGAAGCTTTCCATCGCATATTATTGCCATAGGATTCAGTGGATCCTAGGAATATATTGCAGGATTAAGTCATTAAGTTGATTCTTAACAAAGTGACTCACCATAAATAATTTGCAATTCATACATTCAAAGGCAGAATTAGGAAAATTAAACAATTGCAAGATCTTTCTCCTGCTATATGTACCCCTGCCTTGACTTTAACTTTTCCTTGTTAATTGTCCAATGGTATTGAAGCTTCAATAACAATTTGCTAATGCTGGATATGAGAACAAAGTAACAGTAACAACACTTTTGACAAATTAGGATGACAAGCGTTAACTTTAATTTTTCACGCCATTTTCTCATTGGTATATAAGCTTCAATAACTGTGCTTATGCTAAATATAAGAACGGAGTAACTTATTAATGAGTCTACTACCAGTCTAGTTCTTAAAGTGAATTAGGCTGACAAGAAGACTAATATTCCAAACCTCATCATAGATTTAACCATATTTAGTGAACCAAAAGAAAAATGCGACATAGGATTAAAGCTAGATATGTGTGCCGAAGTCAATATATGACAAAAACATAGCAAACAGAAAAAAAATCCATATATCAATAGAATTTAGGAGTTTAGAGAGAGGTAGAGCAGGAATAAGACAATGCATAGAGCTGCAATGGACTTAATAGCTCAGTAATCTACATTAGTTAAAAATTATCAACTTGATCAACAGTTATCATGACACTTACCTCTAGTCGATTGACCTTTATGTACTCCCAGATACGTCTTAAAACCTCTGACTGAAGCATCTCCCGTCCAGAAATGCCAAAAAAGTTAGCTAGTGCATCTGATATCATTACCAAGGGTTGAGTAGGTTCATTGCTTTGTGTTCCTGACTCCACTTCTACCTTCTGCCTCTTTGGAACTGGCTGTTCTGAAGTAACAAAATATGAAGAATTCAAACAATGCACTAAAGCACAATTTCAAAATTATACCACCATAACCCTGAAGCCTACTTGTTGGTTCAAGGGGGATGATGTGCTTAGCAAGTAACTTATTCATCTTGAACATGTCAGTACAATCTGTCTCAAATACCACCCGCAGCTCATCATTGCAAATTATTTTCCTTTTGTTGCTAGGATCTTGGAGATTGTTTTTCCTTATGTAAGCCCACAGTTGCTTCACAATCTAAACCCAGCCATAACACATTAGAAATCTCGCAGGAAACACATAGAAATGGGCAAAATTGATGAACTTCAAAAATATAAATATGAACCTCAGTCCTTGGTAATGCAGGCTGGCCAACAATGACCTGCAGTTCAGGTGATATGCCACAAAGTTTGGTGAGACCTCCAGGGCCACCTCTTCTCTTTGCCTTAGTTTGAGTACTGCAAGAAGTAAGAAGCCCATTACATAGTTTGATGATTATCAAAGTCATGCTTGATCATAATAAAATAGATCATGTGAACAAGACACAATTTTGATATGATATTTATATATAAAAATAAAGGACTTCCATTATCGATAAGCTGGCATAACAACTAACAATTGTAGAGTTGATTGTGCCTTATACCATAGAGAAAGATCATGTGGCAATAAAGTTTACATGCATCTGCCAACTTCAAAAATGCTTCTAAAAATATGTTTCAAGCTCGAAAGAGAGGGTTCAGAGAGCTACAGTAGTATCCTTAAACAGAGGTTAAGCCAAAATTGAGTATGTCGAAACTCAGCCTAGAAAAGTGAAACTAAACGAATACAAGGGAAAACAGCAGCATTTCAGCCATGATATCCTTCGTTTTATTTCACATAATTAAGTATCTTCCAAAAGAGTACGCTAAAGAGAAGACAGGCAAAGAAGTCACGAGACAGGAAATGTTAGCCAACTGGGATAGATTTCACACAAGTTTTTAAGATGTAATACTGCTAAAGTACTCAGCATGGTCTACTATGCTTCTAGATATTCAAGGTCCTATAAGAGACTTAGAATATCATGCAGTGCCGGCAATTCTGTAATTTTAAGTTTTAACAAAATTAAACACTCAAAAGGAATTGAGAGTACAATTATTGTCTTCACTGCGTACTTGATCACAGGCTTAACAATTTTTTTAAAAGACCCAGTGGCTAACTGATTCTAAAAAGGCATAAAGCTGAAAGCAGAAAAAGTTTGTGGTCTTAAAATCAATTATCCTGAAATTAGCAAACAATATATTTAACATGTCCCTGAGCACTTAAGCAATAAGCAGGGCATGAGAACTACTATTGAGGCAGAATCAGTCAGCCTAATTTTTTTCAACTTCTTTGTCCATGTCCAATATCTTTGCTCCCACACTCTTCAGAGCATATCAACTAAAACAAAATGAGAAACTAAACTACTTTTTAACCCTACCTCTCCTTGGGGGCCTCAGTGCCCAAAACAGCGGGAGCTGTATTACCGGTGCCATCAGCAGCGGCAGCGGCAGCGGCGGCATCCGGTTTAACCGTTGCCGGATGGGAGGCGAAGCTCTGGAATGCAGAAGTTACCGGAGTAGGAGGAGCGGTATGAAAATTAGGGTTTTGGCGAAGGACAACATGGTCCTTGGAATGAGGTGGTTGGAGTTGAGGATGTTGTTGCTGTAGCAGTGGGCTTGGCTGCTGCTGCAGCTGCGTCTGCGGCGGCGGCGGCGGTGGCGGCGGGCGTGAGGCGTAAGATCCGAAGAGGAGGTTGATCTGGGAGGTGATGAAGTCGAGCTTGTCGGTGAGGTCGTGGCCGAGCTTGGCCTGAAGCTCCTGCACAACTTCGTTCAAGGTGTTGTAGCTTCTTCTAGGGTTTGAATCCCTGAAGAGGGATTGTACGGCTTGCGATATTTCTTGGTCTGTAACCATTTTTCTTCTTTTCCTTTTTTAACTGAAATTAACGGACTCTGTCTCTCTCTCACTCTTTCTCTTTCTCTCTCTCTCTCTCTCTCTCTCTCCTCCTCCTCCCTTCCCGTCTCTCTCTCTCTACGCTTCCGGCCTTCTCTCTTTCTCTCTCCTCACTCTCCGTTTCGAACAGATAATGACAGAACCATTCTTTTGGAAAGTGTTGGTAGACAGCAAGTCGTTCAAATGGTTGTGAAAGGTTCAATCATACATAGCCACGTGTCTGTCTTATCTGTTGTGCAGTCCCAACACTCGTAGAAGGACACAGATTTTTTATCTTAGTTAACCGGAAAAAATTAATTAATTTAACTCATACTTTATAATTTACTTTCACACTATATTATACACTAAAATAACATTAATGTGTTTTAAAATACCACATATTAGTATTAAAAAGAGTTAATATTATTTTTTGAATATTTAGTATTAACCTTTTAAGTTTTGAATATATCATTATCATTTTAATATATAATTTCGTACAATGTTTAGGGGTGTACATATCTAGCCCTAGGTCAAATTAGAGTACAATCAATGGGTCACCTTAAGATGTGCACTAAACCAAAAAAAATGACCCAAACCTAGGACCCTGCCCGGTTAGACCTAGAACATAATTGGGTGGGGTCAACCGAGTTTTTTTTTTAATATTTTTTACAAGTTTAAATATAGAGTTTGAAAAAAGAAGGAATTTTGATTAATATGTAATAAACAAAATATATTATGTTAATGAAAATTATTTATATATATAACACAAATGAAAAAAATAGTTTTTTTTAAAATATCATTAATTTCATTAAAACAAAAAAGCAATATATATATATATATATATACCAAGTTGAGTTAAGTCCTCACAGGACCTGATCCTATGACTTAGGGATCATTATGACCCAACTTGAAATGACTGGGCCAGATCAAATTGACTGAGTTGGACTGAGTAATATATAGCCATAATAATGTTAGTGTGTGAGAAGTATGTCATCATATTGAAGAAATATAAAAGGTAAGGCGTGAGGTCTATTGATTTTTCATGTCAAAATTTGTTCAATTTTTTTGATAAAGTGGTGTAAAATGTTATTATTGTCTTTGTATATTATGGTAATTTTGTTAAATTTGATTAAAGAATAACGAAACTATGAGCACGGTTGTCAAACTCACGAGTCAACTCAGTTAACTCACCGAGTTTATGTTTTCAGGTGACCAAAACGATCTAACTCGGACATAGACTAGGAATCGCCGTTGACTCGCTCAAACTCACCCTTGAGTCGGTCAAAATCGCTGGACTCATCGACTTAGTGAGTTTCTACCGAGTTAGGATCAAGCCTAATTTTAACCTAAACTTGTCTTTTAAAAAAAAAAAAAAATAGGTCAGTGCCTCAACCCGACCCATTAGTTAGCCCAAAATCGAAGCCTGCACATAATCCTTCGGTGTCAAACACCTAAGCCAAATGTACAGCATAGCACAAAACCAATTCTGTATCTTCCTTCTCCTTTCGACAAACCCCTATGTACAAGCCAAATGGTCGGACAATCATAGTCACTAGAGCTTTTGCGGTTCGCAATCTTGAGTCTTATAGTCGCCTCGCAAAAACAGTGATCGAACAATCACAGTTATTCATGATTTGGAGTCTTGTTGCCTCAGTGAAGATTGTCTTGTCTTCTTTCGCTGAAGATTATAAGTCCCTAATTTAGTAATCCCTTCCTATTGTAAGACAACTTCTCTTCAATTGACAGAGGCATTGAGCTGAGTGAAAACAGAGATTAAGGGATCTCTTATATGAGTTTACACAGTTGAGACTGAGACCAAATCGTTATTTTCATCATTGTGTGATTTAGTCTTGTTAATGTTATTGTTTTATTTTATTTAATCAATGTGTGATTTTATTTATAATGCAATGGGATTATGAAGTGTGATGACCATTAATTAATTGATTTACATAATATGGGCAAGATTTTTCCAAAAAATGTGTATGCTAAAATGCCCGAGAGAAATTGTTCAGGTTTTGCATTGGTTAAGGAAGAAAGGATACAAGTAAGGTATATTAAGGACAAATAAGTTGTGTTCATATTTCATAGGCTTCTATTTGTTGCTTCTCCAAGGGCTTGCATGCCATAAATTGAAATACTGATTATTGATTCGGCTATCGTTGCTATCTTTGAGATAGGATTGAGTTCAGTTATCTTCATAACCACTCGGCTAGATTCACTTTGCACTTGTTTTTCAATCTACAGTGTACTAGCTATTTGTCCTAGTAACATAGAGATATGGGGGATGGGCAATAAAATTTCATCCCTATCAAGTTGAATGGTGACCTTTGTGGTTCATGCACGGGGTTATGTGATAATCATCATGCCTCACATGATTTTATGGAGCTAGTGTGCCTGGAAGGCTGTCTTTTGATAACTAAATGAGTTTAAGCAAATAAGAAATATGAAAAACTAAAGATATGAGGTTTGATTAGTAGCAAAAGTTTGTAAAGATATAAGATTTGATAGGGCCTGTAAACTAGAAATTAGAATCAAAATATTGTTAGCAAGAGACATAAAGATTAGAGATAGAGGTTGCTCTATTGTGTGAAAACAAAGATTAAGGGATTTGTGATAAGAGTTTACATAGCTGAGATTGAGACCAAATCACGATTCTTTCATCATTATGTGATTTTGTCTTGTTAATGTTATTGTTTTATTTTATTTAATGAGTGTGTGATTTTGTTTGCAATGGGATTCTGATGCGTGATGACCATTATTTAATCAGTGTGTGATTTAGAGACAGAGGTTACTCCATGAAAAGCTAAATTCAGTGTAAACCTTTTACCTTACAATATGAAATTGTCTCTCTGATTTAGGGGTTAATGTTAGTGGTTTAGCAATAGGAAAATCAATAGCTTTTGGGTTCATGACCTAAGAAGTCGCATGTTGAAAATATTTGCAACTTAGCAATAAGTAACAAATAATCTGAAAGTTTGAATTCTAAAATTTGTTTAGTAGCTTGCCAACTCTTTATTAATGTCATTGCCTAAATCTATTTTGTTTAGTGGCTTCACATTGGGATGCATGTTATCCTAATCTAATTTAGTATTTCTGCCATTTACATAATCTAAAATTTTGAATTCCAAAACATGTTTTAGTTTGTGCAAGGAAATATGTCTTTAAATGTAAGTGGGAGTGGCCCTACTCTTGCTCAAAAAAATGTAGTTGCTGGAAGGAAGAATTTTCCTGATAATAGGACTAATATAGGGTGGAAACATAGAATAGATATTGGTAGGAATGATAAGAAGGTTCAATGTAATTATTATGGCAAAGTTGTGTGTAAAGGGATCTATAGGTTTAAACATCATTTAGTTAGCACTAAAATTGATGTTGAAGCTTGTGTAAATGTTAGAGATGATGTAAGGGCAACAATGTTATAACATGTGATTGGGGCTAAAACTTTATCATTTAAAAGAAAAAAACAGTGGTTAGATGTTGGTGATGAGAAAGCTCAAAGTACCCAAGTACAAGCTAACTCTCAAAAGTTGATGTATTTATTGAAAGGTTAAAAAAAAAATAGCAGTGGGGTTAGTAGCTCATAATTGACTATTAATAATATGTTTAAGAAAGATTTGAGAGAGGAAGCTTGCCAACAGGTGGCAAGGTTTTTTTACACCAGTGTCATTCCCTTTAATTGTGTTAAAAATCTTAAGTTTATTAAGATGTGTGAGATTATAGGAAAATATGACCAAGGGTTTAAGCCTTCTTCCTATCATGAGATCCGAGAAAAGTACTTAAACATGGAGGTGAAAAACATGCAAGCTATGCTTGATAAGTTCAAGGAAGAGTAGGATAAAATGGGTTGTTCCATTATGTATGATGGGTGGACTGATAAGAAAAGACGTTCTATTTGCAATTTCTTAGTCAATATTCCTAAAAAGACGGTGTTTTTATATTCATTAGATACATCTCATATATTTAAAACTACTAATAAAGTGTTTGCCATGCTTGATCAAGTTATTGAGAAGGTGGGAAAGAAAAATGTTATGCAAACAATAATAGACAATGCTATAAATTACAGAGCAGCTGGACAAAAGTTAATGGAGAAGAGGAAACACTTACATTGGACTCCATGTGTAGCTCATTGCATTGACTTGATGTTGGAAGACTTTGAAAAAAAAATGGAGTTGCATAAAGAAACCATAAGCAAGGGAAGAAAAATCACAACTTACATTTACACAAGAACGATGCTCATTAGCATGTTGAAAAATTTCACAAAAGGGAAGGACTTGATTAGGCTAGGTGTGACTCGATTTGCTACAACTTATTTGACAATAGGTTGTCTTCCAAAGCATAAAGCAGCGTTGATAAATATGTTTAATTTTAATGAATGGAAAGACAGTAGATTTTCCTCTACCATAAATGGAAAAGAAGTGGCAAAAAGTATCATGGATAATATGTTCTGGAAGAACATTATGACTTGCCTCAGGGCTACTGCTCCTCTCGTTAAAGTTCTTTCCTTGGTGGATTCTGATGAGAAGCCAGCAATGGGATTCATATTTGAAGCAATGGAAAGTGCAAAGGCGAAGATTAAAATGAACTTCAATAATTTTCAAAAAGGTAAATAGAATACCTTATATTTGTGCTCATTAATATTGTATATATATGTTTCACTTTATAATTGATCATTGCAGATACCAGCCTGCATTGAATATCATCGATGAAAGGTGGGAAGCTCAATTACATAGGCCTCTACATGCAGTTGCATACTACTTCAATCCTCATTTTTACTACAACCATGACTTTAAAGCAAATTATGGGATTAAGCAAGGATTGTATGATTGCTTAGCAAGATTAGTTGAAGATGCTGAGGAGAGAAACAAAATTGAGTTCTAACTCGTTGACTTCCATGATGCAAGGGGCAAAGTCATTAAGAACAAAAATGTCGTTAGCAGAATGGTGAGATGCCTATAGAGATGGATGCCCAGAACTTCAACAATTTGTAATTTGGATTCTTATCTTATGTTGTAGCTTTTGTAGGTGTAAATGTAATTGGAGTGCTTTTGATATGGTAAGTAATTATATTTAATTTAATATAAAACTGTAATTTACTTTGCTTTTTCATTTTGTTAAAGATTAGAATACATCACTTAAGCATTTTTATTTTATTTAGATTCATACTAAGAGAAGAAATCGCTTGCTCCAAAAGAAGATGAATGATTTGGGCATTTGTAATGTGCAATTTGAAGTTAAAAGGCAAGCAAGCAAGGAGAACTCATGAATATGACTTTGATGATATTCATTCTAATGATGAATGGATAACTGAAGGGAGGAGAAGTAATGTTAATGTTGAGGATGAAGAAGATGATGATAATGAGGTTCTTCAATTTCTTGTGCCCATGGCAGGAATGTGTGATGATTTTGTGGTTAACTTGAATCCTACTATAGGTGGTGAACCTTCTAAAATTTTGGCATTGGTTGATGACTTTAAGGATGAGGAAGAAGAAAATGATGGTTGTGAGGTAGGTAATGGAGATGATGAAGGTGAAGACTCTAAAAATGATGACAATATAGTAGGATTTGAATAATTGTGTTGAATTTCTATTGTTGATTTTGAAACTTAGTAATGTTGAATGATAATTAATGTATGGAGTTTATTGAAATATATTTGTAGACTTAAATGACAAGTATGAAACTAAGGATTGTAGATTATGTATGAATGTTATTATTATTATTATTATTTTATATAATTATGTTCAAATTGTATTCGATAACAAGTATATAAATATTTTTATAATTCTACATTACGAGTTCACCCCCTTAAAATGAGTCTACCTAAATTCGTGATTTTGACAACCTTAACTATAAGTGTCATTCAAGTCATTGACAAGAGAGAATCCATGTCCTTCATAAAAGGTTTTTTTTTTTTGACACATCAAAGAGACTTTTTAAATAAAAAGTTCAAAATTAAACAATAAATTATCAAGTTTTGAAAAAAAAAAAATTACTCCCTAGACTTTTAAATATGAAGTGTTTAAATTTATTCCTCCAATCATTTTTCCCAACTAAAATGCTTAATTTGACAAGGTTATATAGACAACAAAAAATATTGTAACAATGACAAATGCTTACTTGGCCGAAAAGCAATAATTTAGATATAGATATGTGTTACAAAGCCCTCAAACAGTGTTGTTTTGCTAACTTAACATTTACTGGTCACCATGGTAGCAACTCTTTGAATTTAGAGAACGTTGATGATTTAATTGCAAGAGATGCCAACATTGGAAGGACTAGGCTGATTGTATTGAATCAACTTAAATGGACTTTAACACTTCAATTTTTCTTGAGTGTACGTCAAACTATTACACTAAAATTTTTTATTGCAAAGGCAGGAAAAAGAAATTTAGATTTTTACTTTGAAACATAAACTCATAACAAGAAAAAGCCATTATCAAAATTTTTAAAGCAAAAATTTAAAAAAAATCAGTAAGACTGGTTTACGAACCAATTATTCGGTTTAAAAGTTTGTAAAAAAAAATGTTAAGTATTTTACAACACTTATTTTCTATATATATTATATCTTATCATGTTTACTTAAATCAATCACATGCGAAAAGAAGCAAAAAAATATTAAGAAACTAAAATAATAATAAAAAAAAAAAAACACTTACATAGTTAAATTTGATCTAACGTAAAATTTAGAACATACATATCATGTCATAGATATTAAAATCGATGTAGTATAATTAAAAATGTCTCAGCGGGATGATCTTATCTATACAGATAGAAAAAGACAATAGAAATCAATTTGCTCTCCCACTTTTCCTCTTTTCTATGGGATTTTTAAATTTGTATTTTTTATATTTATTGGAATATGAACAAATTAATTTTTTGATTATCCAAAGGAAAAACATTTTTTGTCTTTTGTCATGTTTGAAAGAGAGAAATTGAAAAAGTAAAAAAAAATGAAAATTTCAAACAAGATTTTGTTTGTATTTTTTACTTTAAGATGACCTATGAATTAAGGAAAATTTTCAGAAATGTTTATTATTTTTAATTATTGCATTTTTTAATTTTTGGATTTTGTAAAATTAAAAACTTAGTAAAAAATAAAGAAATCTTTTTAGACCAAAATTTGGAAAGGTGGTGTAAAAGAGTGAAGAGGATTTATTTAATTAAAAGAGAATTTCATTTTTTATATTACACTTTTTTCTTCAAAGAAAATATATTTTAAGAAAGAAATTAAATAGCAGAACTTTAAAGATTAAAAGTCCTTGTTTAGGATTTAATCTCACTTTTCAAAAAAGAAAACTCCAATTGAACAAGGGTTATTGGAGCCCAGATTTATTTTGAAAATACAATACCCATTAGCATGGGATAATGCTTAAGGATAAGGTTCTTTAACAGTTGACTTCCTTTATCGCTTAGATGACAAAGGGTTTGTAAATCAGAAATCTCTTCATCTTTACTTTCCTAGTTTTGCTTCATCGTCGTCAAAATTCACCCCTACACTGTACATTAAAAGGAATAAGGATTGTGATCCCTCAACAAAACATTATGCCTTGGTTCACTTATGTGATTGTTGAGTTAATATAGTAATTTTAATAAAATTATTTTTTTAATGACTTACATTCCTTTTTATAAATAATTTTATTAAACTAATACACTAAATTAAATACCACATAAATATAACATGCCAATATTTTTTCAAGTTGTCATGAAGATCTTATTCCAACCAAAAATAAAAAATAGTCGTGGAAGAGACTCTTTGAAAACGCTTCTTCTTACAAATACTTCTGGAAGATGAATATTCAAATATTCAATTAAAGCTTAGATCTTCCAATACTTTCACCCATTATTCATCTTTAAATTCTTAATACTAAACATCCACGTTCAACAAGCTAACAAACCATCCATCACAAAATCGAAACAAAAGGAATAATAATTACAATAACAGTAATTCTAAAATGAGATTAAAAACTAAATAGGAACAAATAAAATAAAAAGAAGGAAAAAAATGAAACAAAAATATAAAACGTACTTAAAGTATACTCAAAGAAAGCTAAAATTACCAACAGGGCTCATCCCTAACATTTATGCCGGTGCAGTAGAGTTTAATGAGAAGAAAGAAACTTAAAACCTCTAAATCTCATGCATCTTTATCAAGGTAAGAGTATAGCAAGAAAATGGAGACCAAGAACGAGACTTTCAATTCGTTTGCTCTTAAGCTGATAGATATGAAATCGTAGAAAAGAATTCTAGTGGCTCAAAATACTTATGTTTTGGCTGGAATATCTTCCTCTTGCCCCTGTTTCTGATTTCTTCAGGCCTCTCCTTCGTCCCTCTCATTCACTCTCTCCTCATAGCATGTGTTCTCTGTTTTTAGCCCCCCAAAAACAGAGATTTCTCCCTCTCAATCTCTGTCACACTTTCTTCACTCACAATTTCTTCGTTTCCTGTCTCTTTCCTCCCTTGATCTCCCCTCTCCCTTGTTTCTTCTTTGCTTCTCTGCATGTCTAACAACTTGCTCAACCTCCGTCTCCTCTATTTCTTCTTGCGGTACCCTGTTTTTATGCACAAAAATTCTTTTTTTTTTTCTCTTTTTGGTATTCTTCCTCTCTTATCCCCATCACTCTCCTCTCTTCTTTCGGACTTCTCTCATTCTCAACTTTCCTTTCTCATTTTGTCTCCTTCCGTTCTCTTCTCTCAAGCTCTCAGCCTTTTTTTCTTTCCACCTCTCACCTAGCCTCGATCTCTCTTTTTGTTCTTTTTCACTCCTATCCTTCCCTTATCTTTTGTTTTCTCAAGCCTTCCCCCTCATTTCCTTCTGTTCTCTCCCTCTAGCCCATTGTCTCTCCCGTTTCCCCCAATTTTCTCCATATTTTCCTCCTCTCTTCTCGCCTTCTTCTCGTATCATATTGTTTCTAATAAATACTATTAATCAAAACACTTGTAGAAAATAGAGATGAAAATCGTGTCTCGAATGTGTATTTAGCCCATTATTTTTAAAGTGATATTTGTTTTTATTATGTTTGATGCAGAGTGTATAATAAATTACCCATAAAATTTATTCTAAGTACCTATAAAATTGATTGATTGTAACTTTTATAGTCTCTCCTAAATAAATTTCAAGAAGTTTACAGAAAGAGTAGGGAGGTCCTATATATTTAATTTTGAATCTCTCATTATTTTTTTTAGTACATAGTCAAGTTTTATTTATAATATAACTTTGTACATATACAATTTTTTTATAAAATGTCTTCTTTTAAAACTAAAAGTCATCTATTATTTAAAGAGTTATGTTTATATGAAAAATTATATATGTTCAAATTTAAATTTTAAATTAACTTGAAAATTAATTTGAGTCATTGAATTTAATTTAATCAAACACGTACAAAACTTAGTTTTTTAAAGTAGTTATTCCCACCAATTTCTCACCTAGGTTTGAAAATTAAGTCTTTTCTCTGATCTATAAGACTGTGCATAAAAATAGATATCTTTTCACTTGAAATTACTGTTAGTGAAAGAATTTCAAAACTTTAACAAATTGATTATTGTTTAAAGTATTGAATCACAATTCTTACATTAAAACTAAAATTACCACACACATAACCTTATTAATAACTTTAAAGAAGTTTATAAACATTTTGTAGCACTTATATTGCCATGTATTTCACCCTATGCCTTTTATGAACATTTCTTAGAATCAACCATAAATTCTTGATAGGAACAACACCACTCATTATTCACATAGGTGGATGATCTTAAGCTTTAATCTTTAAGCTTTCCTGAATCCATTAAAAGTTTCATTTATTATGAATACTTAAGTTCTTATAATGTACACTATACTTAGAATAACTAAATATTTTTGGGTATGCCCAGTCACTTATCAGTAACTTGTTCTTACTCATTAACCTTTAAATTAGATTTAGTCCAATTTAAGGTTGAGCTCTCATTACTAGTGATTCTATTTGGGGGATTTTAATCTTATTCCATTCAAAATCTCTCAAAATTTCTTTTGTAAGTCCTTTTAACATCACGTCTACCAATTTAGTCCTTATTTTGAAATGTTGAATTATGATTACTTTATTACACATAAATATATATTTTAAGCTATTATGTCAAAATATTTGTTAAAATCCACATTATATTGACATATATCACTTAAAAAATACAATAAAAAATAATTGGCTTTGGTTATCGCCACAATTCTTTTCTAATTTATCAATCATATTCCTTTTCGTTCATTGTTTACACAGACACTAGTTATCCAACTAGTATACATCTAGTATTATATGCGAGTTTCTAAAATTTCAAGCTTAACTTTATATTTCTTTCAATATACCCTAGAGAGATATGCCAAATTGATTCCTCACTTTTACACATTATGACAATTTAGTCCCTCATAAATAACTGTGACAAATTAGTCCTTTTGAAATCTTATTTAATGTAAAATTAGTTTCTCATTAGTACAAACAAAGAGACTGATTTTGTACAAATTTAAATTTGTGAGGGACTGGTTTCGTACAAATTTAAATTTATGAGAGACTAATTTGTTACAATTAATTTGTAAAAGACTAAATTGTTACAAAGTATAAAAGTAAGGGACCAATTTTATACTTTTGTCATATATCTCACTAACCAATACTTGGACATCTTTAATATTGTAGTTTGTAAATTATGGAACATATTTAATTGTAGTACAATTTCAATTTTTGTACAAACTATAAGAATATAATACATAAATAAAATCAATCAAATAATTGATTATCTGATTTATTTATGTGAAAGACCATAAAGGGTCCTTATCTTTTAAAATCAAATTGTGAAAATTTGATAAACTTTTAATAACTTTATGGATAAACTCTCGTTATGTCTTCTACTATAAATTTAAGAAAATATCTAATCTTCAAAATATCATTTGAACTGATAGATATTTTTTTTTATTCACACAAATCTACATTTTAAAATATAGTCATTCAAAATATCTAAGCAAAGAAACTAATAAATAATTTACACCTTATCTAGCATCATTCCATATACTTAGTCATAAGACAAAATTTGACAAGATAATTTCATCTAATACACTATTTAAAATAGTATCTTCACTAGATATGATCATGTTGATAATTAGTTTACAATTTGTAAAATTCACAAATAACATACTTATATAAATTCATAAGCATATAATTCCAACACTATCTTGTCAATTCATTAATGACAATTTTAATTATAATTAACATTACACAATACAACCATCATTCATTCTAATTAAATAACACTCAAATAATATATAATTATTAGCCTTGAAAGATAAGAAAAAAATAGGATATGTATCTATACATAAAATCCTCTTGACAACTATCTCACTTTATCATCTTCAAGGCTCTTCTTCAAAATTTGTTCTCAGTTTTCTTTAATAATCCTTTCTTGAATTGAAATGGCTAACAAAATAATTATAATTAGTTGTGTTAATCATTCTCAAGGAAATTCACAAATATTATTAAAGTAAGGACAAAATATATTTTTCAGAATCTATGTAAATATGATGTGTAATAATTATTGCCAAAATTCAATAGGAACAAAATGTTGACTGTTTTAATCATTCTATTCCCGTTTTCACTCTAGGTTATAACTTTTCAACAATTAATGTATCAGTCAATATATGCTTGATTTATGCAAGTTTTCTATCACATACATGCTATTAGAATATTATGGTATATGATAAATTCAAGCCCCCAGGAAAAGCATATTTAAAATAAATATAAAAAAAAAAAAACGGCTAGTTCCAATGCCAAATATGATTGAATCGCTTCATCAAATAATATGCCGCGCGCATATAAAAATACTAATATACTATGACTCTGTGCGCGAGACCCTCGTCTTATTTATTTATTTGTTTTTAAAGAAACCGCAAAATCCCAATATCACATTTTCAAATATGATATATTATTTAATCAAACTTGACACCTTTGTACCTTGCCATGGCAAATTGCCGCCATGCTTTTAACCATGCCTAAACGCCAGTAATGTTTTCCAAAATCCAAAAACCATCCAAGGGATTCACAACCAACTAGACGGAACGTTTTGAATCCATAATTTTGGGATAATTTTCATCTTCAATTATCACCTTATCACCTTAAGATTGTGAATGAAAATAAATGTAAGAAATAAGAAAAATGAAAATTGGGCCCTGAAAAGTGTATTTACAACAATGTCCTTGAAATGATATTTGTTTTCAATATATTTGCTACATGTAGTCAATATTATTTTTATGAATGGTGACTATGTAAAGTCTAATATTATTTATCAGGATGCTCTTTAATTTAAACAAAATTAAAGATTAAAAATATGATTTGTTTTATAATCTTAGGAGTCGATCATGCCCTTTGAATAACACAATGTCAAAATTATTGGTGTTTTTCGTTTACTTTTAAGCATGATTAAATGAATTCACTTGCCGTGAAAATCACTTAGATGATTAACACTTAGGATTGTGAACTCACCTAATATGAGACCATTTGTACAGGTGTTTTATTAGTTTTATTGAAGTGTCCATTTCAATTAATTTTTGCTGGGTAAATTGAGTTGGTAATTGATATACCTTACCAATGTAGTACTAACAATGTAATCTATTATCAATAAGAGATAATTGGATTGATATCTTAATATGTCTTGTTCCCTATAGATATGGAAATGTTAGAAACATTTAATTGTATAAGTCTTTTGATTGCAATGAGTTTTCTTAGTTTATTATTGTGAACACCCCATCTCAAAATGAATTAAGAAGAATAATTGATGATGGATTAATTAATCAATTAATTCATCTATTAATTAAGAAAATATAAAATGGGTGAGTCACAAAACAAAAAATAATAATAAGAGAAATAAAATGAAATAAAAAATATGGAAAAAGTAAAACAAAAATAAAGAAAATATGAAAAACAAAACAAAATAAAAAAAAAGATGAAAAAAATAATAATAGTAATAATAAAAAATAGGAAAGAATAACAAGAAAAGCAAGGAAATTTCAAAAAGGGAAAAAAGGAAGAAGTAAATATTTTAACTAATTAAAAAATTAAACAAAAACAATTAATGGAAATGTTTAAAAAAAAAGGGAGTAAAGCTAAAATTGAAGCGAAAGAGAACAGAGATAGCAAGGCAAAAGTACGATAAGCTAAACTGAGACCTACCACTTAAACTCATTTGAGGAGCCTGCCATCTTTCAAAGGAGTGGCTTAGGACCAAACAAGCTTCCTTCCTTGGGCAAAAGTGAAGAATAAGAGAGGAAACTTTTGAGGATGCCAGAGTTAACCCACCAGACCGCTGCTCGGGGTGAAGCTCGAAGTAAGTATTGAGAGGGATGGGTGAATGAGGAAACAAAGACCAAAAGCAGAGACTATGGGAGGGGATAAGGAGAATAGATAAAAACGAAGAGGAGGAGCTGAGACTGAGGGTGACAGAGGAGAAGAACCAAGAGGACCAAGGGGAGTAGGGAGAGACCGAGGCTGGAAGAGGAGAACAGGGAGGACCGAGAGACCAAGGCTAGAACAGGAGAATGGGGAGGACTGAAAGATAGAGTAGCAGATAAAGGAGAGCAAGAGGAAGGAGGAGAACTGAAGAGAATAGAGGAGAAGAAGAAGGTACGGGGAGGATTGAGAGAAAGGGCAGCAGAGTAAGAAGATAAGAAGAAGAGAAGAGGGAGTAGGGAGAGAGAGAAACTAACGAGGAAAAAGAAGAAAAGAGGAGAGAGAAGGCGTTGAAGAGGAGAGGCAGTGCGACACAATGAAAAAAAAAAAAGAGAGCAAAGTGGAAGGAGGAGAAAACCAGAGAGAGGGAGTAAGAGGCTAAGAGAGGAGAAGAATAGGAGGTAGTGTAGGAGGAAGCCAAGGGTTGCAGATCAACTACAGAAACACCCTTATTTTGTGACTTGAGAACAGACAAAGGGGGAAAATTAAGGGAAGCTTCAAGGAGCACTCTACACGAAAGGAAACAAAAGGAACGAAGAAAGATAGAGGAAAAGGGATCTGCTTCAGTGTGCGCGGTCCTTTCCCTCTAGAGTTGCTAGCCATCTTCTAGTGTGCGTCACATAGTGGGAGGCCGTGGTCTTCTGCCAGTCTCGCAATGGCCCATTTGTGGCGTGTGTGCTTCGTGTCTCCTTCACTACCCCATCGTTGGTGAAAGCATGAGGTAAGTGTCTTTCCATGCTTGCTTTGTCAGTTGGCTAGCCCATAGCCTCATTGCTAAGGATGTTAGTATGTAGTCTGCCCTATATGCTTCCAAGAGTGGTGGGTGGAGAAGTTAAGGAAATGGCCAGTGGTCTGGTAAGAAGGTTTAGCATCATTCATGTAGTGTTAGGTATTGGAGTGAGGGCTTTCTCTAAAAATGCACACGCGCATGGGAGGGTAGTTATATCCTTAAGTGGGTGCAAGATACATACTAGGGGGCTATGTTAATGGTCCTTATTTGCACTAATGTGTTAAGAGTGTGCTACCTTGATAGTATTTGTAATAGAATTTAGGAAGTGACCTCTGGCCGCAAAGCATAATTCCCATGTATGTTCTTTTATAGATGGTTACAAACATTCCTGAGCTATATGTAAAGATTGCAAGGCTAAATAGTAGGGATTGGCCATGTACTCCCACCTGTACTCGATGTGCATGAATAAGTTCTATTTGATTTATTTTATTTTATTCTATTTTTTTATTATTTTGTTGTTTCATTTTTTTTCTTATTTTATCTTAGTTTATTTCATTTTATTATCATTATGATTATATTATTTTATTGTTTCATTTATATATATATATATATATACAAAGGGAAGTTGCATTACCATGTGCATGTCTGCTAAGTACATCAAGAGTTCTTGGCTTCTGGACATGCATGCTAATTGCATTCTATTTGATTTTATTTGTTATTTTTTTGTTTCATTTTTTTCTTATGTTATCTTAATTTATTTTATTTTATTATTATTACTATTATTATTTTATTGTTTCATGTTTTATATATATATATATATATATATATGTATATACAAAAGGGAGTTCCATTACCCCGTGCATGTCTGCTAAGTGCATGAAGAGTTCTTGGCTTTTGGATGCGCATGCTAATTGCATGCAAAGACGTGGCTTGGTTTCATGTCACGATGCAATCCGTTTTTTTTCTTATTTATTAAATTTTTTATTTTTTTTATTTATCTTTGTTTTATTTTTGTCACCATTCATATTATTATTATCATTACTATTCTTATATATCTTGTCCTAATTTTCAGCATTGCTACGTTAGAACATTCAGCTCCTTAGGAACTTAGAGAGAAGTCATGTGAGATTTTTCTAACCTCCTTAGGCTTCAAAGGATAATATTTAATTTGGAAAAACTTCAAAACAAAATTTCTAGGTCATCGGAATAATCTACCTTCTCACTTTAATAATCGTCATGTGAAGTTTTTCTCATCTGGCACCTAGGGAGTAGATTGATGAGGCCATGTGAGATCTTTAATCTCTTTAGGCTTTAGAAGTTAACATATGATTTCGAAATAAAAAATCATAAAAATAAAAATTCCAAGAAATCTAAAATAATCTCTTTCGTATTTTGGATTACCGTGTGAGATTGTTGATTTCCTCAATCACTCAAAAGTTAACTAGCAGAGGCCGCATGAGAGCTTTAGTCTTCTCAGGCCTTAAAATTTAATGTTCATTTTCAAAAATACAAAGATAAAATAACTTCCAAAAAATATTTTTTAAAAGAGGTTTATTTTACCTATTATTCGTAATTAGAATCCTAAGAAATTCTTTCTTCATTATGATCTCATTTTCAAAATTAAAACAAAAATCCAAAAATTCAAAAAAAAAAAACATAAATTCAAAAATCCCAAAAAATGGTTTTTCATTATAATTTCATTCCAATTTCAACAATAAATTCTAATTTTGAAAATCCAAAAAAATAAATAAATTCAAAAGTTCAAAAATATTTTTTCATTATAATTTCACTTCAATTCCAAACAATATAAACTCCCAAAAATCCTAAAATTTTTTCCCATTATCATTTCATTTAAATTTCAAAATAAAGGTTAAAATTTCAAAAATAAACAAAAATTAAAAAGAGGAAAAATGAAGAGAGCAAGAGAGCTAGATTAATCAAATTGTTGTAAATTAAAACACACAAATCAAATTTCAATACTGTTTTGTTTACAAAAATCTGTTTAATTTGAACTCTCTTGTTTTCATTGCAAAAATTAAAAATCATCAACCAATAGACATGCCTTTATAATCAAACTACATGGACTTTGATCCCTATTTCAAGGTACGTAGGCCTAAGTCTTTCATTCTAAGTCAAGTTTTCCCTTTTTGTAAATATTTATTTGTTTGCTCTCCTTATTGTTGTTTTTGTCTTATCTATTTAATGAGCACGCATTTTAATAAAAGGGTAATTGAGATAAATTTAAGGTCATATTCTATCTCATTGGACTAGTTTAAGGTAAACGTCCTTAAGGACGGCTGTTGTGGGGTGCCTAATACCTTCCCTACACTCAAATAGACTCTCAAACTCATCTCTATTTTCGCAAAACGTTTTGCCTTTTCTTTTTGTTTTAAATCGATTTTCCAAAGTTTTTTGTCAAAAATTTTGGTGGTGACTCCCATAAATTGGTTTTTAAGATTCATTTTGGAAATCAATTTAAACATTTTTTATTCTTCTCGCCAAAAGGTCAATTACAACACTTATAATCCAGGACACTTAAGTAGAATTATGATAAACAATCTTGTGAATATAATTGCATAGGGTAAGTTTTCGTTTACAAGAAATTTTGTTTTATAATTATGTACATACACATAATTAATGTTTCCTAATTTTGTTACCTCAACTCTTATATTCCAACAACTATTAATAATGAAAAATCTCAGTGGGACAAATTATAATGCCTTGAAAAGTCATTAATATGTGTCGTGATAATTGTAATGATGGTCATGTCCCAAAGGTGGATACACCTACTATGCTTAGTATCCATTCCCATGTAATTGAGATAACTTTCTTGAATTACAGCATCACCTAATTAGGGTGTGTGCAAAGGCATAAATGGAAATAACAATAAATTTGCGAAGGCCACTTGGGAGAAGGTTTACAAACTTGGCAAAAAGGTCATAACCTTTCCTCATCTGAGAACATTTAAATTGAAGAAATGTTTGAGGAACACATGTTTTTCAACTCATGTGTTGTTAAAATTGAAGTCTTTTAATTGTGTTTTATAGGAAATAGTGCACTTTGTGGGTATCTCTTTTGCTTTGTTACTATTGAAGGTTTCATGTTGTACCCAACTAAATAAGTAGACAATTGATGAACCAATTAAGGTAATTCCTCAAAAGAGAAATGTTGTAACCGACCTTTCGACTGAATAAAATAAAAGCGTTTAAATTGATTCCCAAAAATGAGTCTTGAAAATCAATTTTTTTGGAGTCGCCGCTAAAATTTTTAATGGAAAACTTTGGAAAACCAATTTAAAATAAAAAGAAAAAGGCAATATGGTCTACAAAATCAGAGATGAGTTCGGGAGTCTATTTGAGTGTGGGGAAAGTGTTAGGCACCCCACAACACCCGTCCATAAGGACGGTTACCTTAAACCAGTAAGCTGAAATAGAATATGGCCTTTAAATTTACCTCAATTACCCTTTTATCGACATGCATGCTTGTTAAACAGAGGCGACAAAACAACAAGAATGAAGGCAAACAGATAGATATTTACAAAGGATGGACTTGACCTAGGATGAAAACCTAGGGCCTACGTACCCCGTGATAGGGATCACAGTCCACGTGGTTCGACTAAAATGGTATGTCCGTTGGATGATGGTTAGTAATTTTTGTGATGAAAACAATAAGGTTTCAATTAAACGAAGTTTCGTAAACAAAATGTAATTGGGATTTGGGTTCGTGTGCTTTAATTTACGACAACCTGATTAATCTAACCCTCTTGACCTCTTCATTTTTCTCTCTTTTTAATTTATTATTTTTGTATTGTTATTATTGTTATTATTATTTTAAAACAAGTATGTGTTGATTTTGGAGATCCAAGGAGATTAAAATCTCACATGACCCCATGCAATCGAAGAGAATAATATTCTCACTTAATAATTTCGTAAATAATAGAAGGTATTTAATTAAGGTAAATGTTTAATTACTATTATTTTTAGAACCACTGTGTACCAAATTTAGGAATCTAAGGAGATTAAAATCACACATGATCCCAGGCAATCGAGGAGAATAGAATTCTCACACGATAATTTCATAAATAATGGAAAATATTATCAAAGTCAATATTTGATTATTATTATTATGTTTAAAACAAGTGTGTACTAATTTTAGGGATCCAAAGAGATTAAAATCACACATGATCCGAGGCAATCGAGGAGAATAGAATCCTCACACGATAATTTCATAAATAATGAAAAATTATTTAAATAGAGTCAATATTTAATTATTATTATTTTTAAAACAAATGTGCTAATTGAACAAAAAAATCTAAGGAGATTAAAATCTCACATGATCTCATGCAATCGAGGAGAACAATGTTCTCACATGATTGTTTCGTAAATAATGGACGATGTTTAAATAGGATGAATATTTAATTATTATTGTTTATATGTTTATCTCAGAAAAGTGTGTATTAATTTTTGAAGCCTAAGAAGCCTAGAAATCTCACACAACCTCTGTTCGTTACTTCCAAAGTGCCTAAGGAGGTCAGTAGCCCCACACAACAACTTTTCCAACATTATGCCTAATTAGAAAAGTTTATCTATTTATCCTTCTATTATTATTATCATTTGTTGTTAAGGTGTCTTTATTTTTATTAGTGATATTCTTAGTTCTCTTTTCTTATTATATCTTTCAAAAATCATCAACTTCATAGTCTAAGGAGACCAAAGTCTCACATAGCTTAAATGTCCGAAGAGACTGACTGTCCTACACGGTAACCCATTTTCCCTTTTCTTTCTTTTAATAAATAAAGATAATTTAGAATAGATCATTTTTACATATTAAAGTTATTCATTCATTTGATATGAGTAACTATGCATTAACTTCTAAAGCCTAAGGAGACTAAGATCTCACATGGCTTTATATTAATTAACTTTTAAGTGTTTGAAGAGACTAATAGTCTCACTTGGCAACTCCAAAAATAATAAAATAAAATAAAAACCCAAAGTTAATTCATTTGGTAATTTTGTAGATGAAAATACAACATCATACATATATACGCCCATACACAAAGCTAACTCTGAACTAATTATATATTTAATCTTCCTATTTCAAGAATGGGCCCTACCACAAACTCTAAAAGTCAAGCTTGAAGATTAGGATATATATATATATGTGTGTGTGTGTGTGTGTGTATCTATAAACTCTTACTGGTTTCACATTGATCCCAACCCACATGAATCATCCATTTTTCGAACACCATCTTACTTCACAACACAAAAAGCCATTTTTTGTGATTAATCCATTTAAGAAATGGATTTGTTTTCATGGTGCAAGAGGACCATGAAAATGGACCGATGCCTTTTTCCCCATTTTTGGCTCATACCCGATGCATATATGGATTGTGATTGACTACACTACTATGTTTATTTTCCAGCTACTGATGTTCACTGATAATAAGCTTGCTGCTGGAATGGGTTTGTGAGCTAAGGGTATCATTGAAGTGCTAAACCAAAACATGAACCTCATATGGAAGATGAGCCAATAAAGATGACATGCAATGACATATAACAGAACTCATGAAAGGAAGAAAAAGGAGGTGCTACTCTGAAATTGAAACCTATTAAAAAAATGTGTTATCGAGGCTTTGAAAGAAAGGAAAAAAATATTAAACATAGTGGATGAAACCTTGGATAAAGGCCACTGTATGGGCATGAGTTGTTATAGAAAAATAAAGAGATATCATGTGGCCTTAGTTTAGCATGTTCTGATAGCAAAACCGAAGGTTAGAGTAGTCGACCTTGTCTTAAGTTTCGACGTGACTTCTGCCGTGAAGTTACAGCAGTTTTGACAGCCTTAGAGGAAGAAGATGCAGCAAACTTATAGCAACCTTTTTTTGACAGCAACAGAGAAAAGAAAGTGTAGCGAACTTACAACAATTTTTGGCAGAAAAATAAGAATCTTGTATAGCTACTTCCAGCGAGTTTTTGACAGCCAATGGGTGTTACATTGCTGTGATATTACAGCGATCTTGTAGCAATATTTTTTGATAGAAAGAAATGATGGTCTTGAAGCAGAATGAAGTTGAACAAAAGTAGAAAACAAAGGAGGCGGTGAAGCTGCAAACCGAGGAGCTTGAACAGCCACTTCTAGCGCTCTTCATGGCCTTTGTTTACCTTTGTTTTAGTGTGTGTGAACAGAGGAATTGGCTCCAACAGTGTCACCATTGCCATGCATGCATGTAAACCAGCTAACCTGAGGCACCAACGAAAAGAAGGCTAAGCGATGGTATGTCTCTTCGGCTGGTGATTTCGTGGCCTCCAGTTCGACTTCCTTCTTTCTCAGTTTGCTCAGTCTCGGTGCTCTTGGTCCATCGTTGTAGCTTGTTTTCTCGGTGGGTTCAGTTCGTCGCTATAGCTCAGATTTTTCTCCTTGGCTTCAGCTCATATCTTCTCTACTTCTCTCTCTCTTTTCTGAGTTGCTGCGCATGGAGACTTCACGCCCCCTCCTTTAGCTCACCTCTTCAGTTTTTCTTTCAGGCTCCCCCACACATCACTTGCTCCTTCTTCCTCGGTTCGGTCTCCTTTCTTTCTTCCTCGGCTCAGTTTCCTTTTCGCATTGCTCTGCCATCTTTATCCTTCATCAACTTCAGTCCCTCAGTCTCAGCTCCTTCTCGGTTTGTCTTCCCCCCCCCCCCCAGTTTGGATTCTCTGTTCGTCCCTGTTCTTAACATGTGAAAGCAAGGTGGGTAGCCTCATCCTCCCCATTTTTTACCATTCTCTCGGCTTATCTCTATCCCCTTTTTCCAATGCAGCATAGTGCTTTCCCTTCTCGTGTAATCTGCAAACCTGGGGAAGCTATCTCAGGGCTGTAATGTCCTTTGCACCTTTTTTTCTGCTTTTTCCTGACCCACGCTTTTGCCTTTTCTCCCAATATTATATATATATATATATATTTAATGTTTTCCTTATCTTTGATTGATGTTTTTTAATTCATTTCGTTTTTCATATTTTGATTTTTTATTCTCATTTATCTTATTTTATTATTATTTTTATTTTTTCTTTTGACACCTATTTTTCATTTGCTTAATGAATTAATTAATTGATTAATTACTTAATCATTAATTTTTGTTCTTATCTCATTTGGGTATAGGGTGTTCACAGGAAATCCAAAATAATAATAATAATAATAATAAGAGTTTCCACTATGCATTGTTTAATTTTAGATCCAATAGTAAGTAAATGCAAGTTTGGCTAAAGACTAAAAGGACAAGTCCCAATCAGTGACAATAAAGGTGGTTGTTTATTCATGTAACATTTGAGTTGACTATTGGAACTTTATGGGCCAAGTGAATCAATTATTATAGCTTGATCATAAAATGGTATACAATTATAGTTGTTCCTCTAGCTCTAGTTCATATAAACCCAATGATGTAAGAAGATATGTTGATGAGATAAATCTTTTAGTTATATTTATAGATCAACATGTTGATGAGGTCAACTAAAAGACATCTCACATAAGATTGTTTTGGAACAGTTCTTTGCTAAAGCTAGGTATAAAGGGATAGATGGGAGTCTTAGGCTATTGAGATGGTCATGATCAAGAGGAAGAACTAATTGCTCATATGCCTTCTTGACAGTGCCTATTAGTGACACTCTTGGAATGATTATAAAAGTAACTAAACCTTTAACTAGATATAAGCAAATCTTAGTGGATAAACTCATAAATTCATGGAATGAGCACTTGATGTACAAATTGAGGAATTCATCTTGCATTGAAACAAGCCTTGTAGTTTTCCAATTTATTTGAAGGAGCTCCTATTAGTTGAGTACTCATAAAATTCTCAAGGTATTGTTATTGCTTTAATGGTGCACTTATTCAAACAAATGAAAGAGAAGTCATTTGACTCTCTTAAGTTTTAAATTTATCAAAGGATTGGACTGAGATAGAAAAGAGTTCCATTTACTTTCGTTGCTGGTAGTTGGGTGTATGCCCAAGTAAGCACTTATAGCTGCTTCAACTTGAGAATTATGATTTTTTGGAGGAGTTATACTATGATAAAGTGTCAAATAGATGCTTATATATGTCTCAACTTATATATATATATATATATATATATATTTATGATGTTTTGGAGGAGCTATCTCATTGGAAAGTGTAATGTAAACACTTACAACTGTCTTAACTTTTACATGCATTTTTATGATATTTTGGAGGAGTTGTTCTCTTAAAAAGTGTTAAATGAACATTAACTTATCCAATTCAAAGTCTTTCAATTATGAAATACAAAGAAAATAAAATAAAAGAAATCATACTTTTGTGCAATTATATCTCATCTATGAGTAAGTAGTATGTCGCTTTCTTCGTGATAGCCATTTGTCATGAAATGTGGTTGAAGAAATGAATTTATATTGTGCACATATTTTAACCTTGACCACTTTTTGTTTTGACAATGACTTTATTATGGACTTTTCTTAAAATTATAGAAATTTTAGTTGCATCAAACTTTTAGTACTCAATTTATTTCATTGGGGAGAATATTAGTAAATTTCATACTTATTTTGAGCTTCTGGGTGATCTATTTACCAAAGACTTAGCCACTAGAATTTTGGAAAACTTGTTACTCTTGGGTACTTTAAAATTTTAATGTCTTGGTTTAGTGGGAGTCAGAGTTTTTTTTTTTTTTTTAAGGACATTTTGATATATTTTGACATCTATAACATTTGTTTCCCTATCTAATTTATTGTTCTTAGTTATGCCAAAATTTTGGATATAATTCAAAATTAAAATTATTCGACATTTATAACAATGTTTTCCTTATTCATTTATGAATTTTCTCCTTATCTCATACTCATGTGGTTCACATCCTTAGTTAACATATGCTTGCAGATTTGTTGACCAAAAGTCTACATACAGTAGCTCATATAGGTCTTGTTCAATTCTTGAAGTTGCTTTGGTCTAACGGGAGTATAATTTGAGTTCTTAAGGGGCATTTGTGATATGATTTGACATCTTGAATGTCCATTTTGTTCAAATTTTAAAACTGTATGTAAGATTGTATTAATATCATTTGTTTCCCTATTGGATCCAATGATATTATGTTCTGTTTCTGAACTTTGTATTCTTTTTTTTGGTATATTTTGGTTGCTTAATTTGAATTGGTTTTTAATTAATTAATAGTCTTAATAATGGATGAATATTATCCAAGTGGGAAATTGTTGAAATATTTTTTAAAAAATATTTATGAATTTGCATTGATTTATTATTAGTTCACTTTTACTGGGTTAATTAATTAATTAAGCAACCAAAATTTAACATAAACCATAAATGTATTAGGTTTGAGTTAATTGTGGATAATCAATCATAACTTAGATTACCTACAAGTCTAGTGGGTAGAAACCCCAACATGCAGCACAAAACTTACTAATAATTATCTATTTAAATTACTAATTGAAGGGTAAGAGGAGGATTTTATAAGTCAATTTATAATTTATAAATTGCCCAATTATAAATTTAGGTAGTTGAAGAAATGAGGAGTTATCTTTTGAAATAAAATAATTTTTTTTGTTTATTTAAAGCTACTATATTTTATGAACGTGCGTTTAACTCTCTAATTTTGACGACTCACATTAAATTCCTTTTGGCTATTTAAAGTTTTCAACAAGTTACTATCTTTACTTGAAAAATAATGGCTACCTTGAGGTCTAAGTCAGGTAAATACTTTTCCAATTATTATTTATACTTTTAATTTATTATATCTCCCATTAGTTTTTGGGAATTTTGTCTACAGCATCTCACTAATATTAGTGTAATCTAAAGTGGACATATTTTGATATAAACATTACTCCAATTTGCTGTTATTTCTCCAGTGGTTATTAAAGTGATTTGATCTTCGCCATAAGAATATATTTATGCAGTAATATTGCTTGAACTTCTTGTTGTCTCCCAGAAGTCATTAGCATGAGATCTTAAAATTATTCTTGGATAAAGTTACCAAGCATTCTGACTAGATGCGCTGGTATTTGGATTCTAGGTTAACACACTTAAATTTGGGTCAATGTTTCCACAGAATCAGATTTACTACAGTATTCAAGCGGGAAAGGCAACTGAAGTTGAAAATGTCACAGCCATTGGATTCATCTGGGGATTCATATCGCACCATGTGGACCAGATATAAATGAAACGTGGCATTGCACCATTTTTTTTTCCAAATTTTTAAAAGCAATAAAAAATGGCGTGTCGTTTGATGCCATTTTAATCTCCTTGTTTTGGTTTGACTTGGTTCTTCTTCTACTAAAATGTTGAGCTAGCTTTGAGTTAGGTGGAACAGGAAGCACATTTTGGCACCAAAAGATGAAAGCTCTGCATACGTGATCAAAGCTTCAACTTCATGCTCGTTCATTTCATTTGGAGCTTTGGTTCAGACTTTCATCATCATAACTACATTAAATCGATTGCAGAGTGTTAGTTGCCTGAAGCTCTGGTTCGAATGTTCATAAGCGTGATTTCATTTTGGAGCTTTGGTTTAGACATGTATCTACGTTAAATCAGTCCTAGAATCTTGGTTGCCCAGAGCTCTGGTTCGTACATTCATCACTGTGATTATAGTTTTGTCAGCAGAAGATATAGCTTATGATTATTTTACATTATCATGTCAAGATTTAAAAATTGTATTATTGGAATCTTAGGACAGAACTCTTTCAAATAAAAAATAATAATATTTAAATTTTTTAAATTGATTATAAATTTTCAAATAATAAATATTTTAAATTTTAAATGCAATTATTGGGAAAGTGGATAGATAGCAGTATCAGTTTGATATTTGGAATAAAAGTTGAAAAAAGTTGGAAATGCTTTACAGACAACATGATGAAATATAACTTAGAACATATGATGATCAATGATGAGTATGATTGATCCAAGTGAGGAAATATACGTGGCGGCTTCAAATTTGTAATGACGAGAATAAGACAGCTAAGAATGAGATTTGGAAAACATATATGGTATATGTCTTGGAAGGGAGAAAGCTGTTTCCACATAGTTTGGTTCAAATGTTTGATAATTCTTAGACTAGATGCAGAGTATGAAATTGGTGTCATATGCATTTCTTCTTCTTGGAGAATAGTGTAAAGAACTGATTTTATAATATATAAATGCATCTCTAGCCTAATGAAGTTATGTCGTTACGGTGGCATGACATTAGGTTGCTTTTGTAGAATTGTTTATATACTTTACATAAGTTAGTATATATTTCAGTAGTATATGTAGGGGCTATATATATACTTAGCATAATTGCCCATATGTCTCTTCATTTTGTCCTAAAGCATCATTTTTACTAATCCCAATATGTGTGTATCACTTTGTCTTCACCATATTTTAAAAGATGAATTGTAAAAATAAATGAATTCAAGTTTATATGTATTGAATCAAAATTTGCACAATTTCTGGCTTCCGTAGTAATTCTGCATCACTTATTCTACTTAATCTTATAAAAGTACCTAGCTTTTAATCTTGTCAAACATGGAGAACAATAAACATGCTCAAAGGGCAAAAAGATCGTCATGATTTTTAAATAAATGAATAGGCCTTTAAATTATCTTTAGGTGGAGACTATAAAATATTATTTATAAAAATGATATTAAAACATTTTAGACTTTTATTCTATTGGGTGAAATTTGATTTATTTGTTTATTACATGTGTTGTTATCATTTGTTTTAAAATGCTTGCATCTAGCATGAATGTTTAATGTACAAAACTATGTAATCAAATAATTCAAACTCTTAATGGGAATTAACATTTTAATGACATTTCATTAACATTTTATCTACTGGTTTTAGGTACTATTTTGTCATGTACCTTATCTATTTAGGATGACATCTTTAAAGGAAGATTGGATGCCAAAAGTGGGTATGAGATTTGATAATGTAGATGCAACCTGGAGGTTTTGGGTTGACTATGGTGAAAAAGCTAGATTTGGAGTTAGAAAGCAATATACAAATAAGAATAAGAAAGATGGCTCTATAAGCTCATGCATATTTGTTTGTTGTAAGGAGGGTCATCGGAGGCCTAATAAGATAGACTTTTTGGTTACCAATCCTAAGGTGGAAACAAGAACTAATTGTAAAGTTAGAATTGCACTCACGGCGAACAATGGTAAACTTGTTATCCATAAGTTTGTGGAGGCACACAATCACCCTCTTTAGCCTGTAGAGACAACACACATGTTGGCCTCTCAACGAAAGATATCCCAAAGTACAAGCGTATGAGATTGAATTGGCTGAGGAAGCGGGATTGCAACAAAAAGCTTCATTTCAACTAATGAGCACGCATACAAGAGGAAGATCAAACCTCGAATATACTCGATTGGATACCAGAATTATATTCAATCAAAAAGACAGTGAAGCATGATGTACGGTGAAGGTAGTTGTCTATTGTAGTATTTCCAATGTCAGTTGTTAGAAAATCCATCTTTTTATCACACCTATCAGATGGAAATGGATGAACAAATAACAAATATCTTCTGGGCAGATGCAAAAATGGTGTTAGACTATAGCTATTTTGGTGATGTAATGTCTTTGGATACCACATATTGTACCAACAATGCAAATAGACTACTTACCTTATTTTCAAGATTTAATCATCATAGAGGAGTGGTCATTTTTGGGGCTACATTATTATATGATGAGACAGTTGAATCATTCAAGTGGCTATTTCATACATTTTTAAAAGCGCATAGGCAAAAATGACCTCAGACCGTTTTCACTAATCAAGATCAACCAATGGCTAAAGCATTAAGTAAACCTATTATTGAGCATGTGAATTTTTTCTTTGATTACCACTCTTCTAACAATCTCATCTTGGATTTATCCTTGCAGGTGAGGTGATGCCAAAGACTAGATATGGTCTATGTGCATGGCACTTAATGTAAAATGGGATCAAGCATCTTGGCAACTTGATGAAGAAAGAATCTTATTTTTTTAATTGATTTTAAGAAGTGTATGTATGAATACGACCAAGAAATGCAATTTGGGACTGGTTAAAGCAAGTTGGTTATAGAACATAATGTTGGCAATAATAATAGGATAAAATCATTATATTCCATTAAGGAAAAGTGGGTGGTATGTCATATTAAGAAAACCTTCACATTGGGGATGAGAGTACATAGCGTAGTGAGAGTTTAAATTCATATTTTAAGGCCTACATGAATCTAGATATCGATGTAACCAAATTCTTTAAGTACTTCAGAAGAGTTGTTGAGGAAAAGCGATATAATCAATTGACTTGTGAATATGAGTCTCGACATAAGCTATCGAGATTGATATATGAGCAATCACCGATGTTAATACAGGTTGCAGAAATATACACACTTGCACTTTTTGACTAGTTCAAGAAGGAGTTCAATTTATTCCTAGCTACCTGCATCAAGGAGCTAAATGAATCATAACTGGTATATGAGTATGTTATCACATTGGTCAATCAAGAGGGAGAATAGAGAGTGTCCTTTGATCCAACTCAGACATCCATTTCTTATAGCTATAGGAAGTTTGAAACATTTGGAATACTTTGTGGTCATGCCATGAAGGTATTTGAGGAAAAAGATGTTAAGTTTGTTCTTGATAAGTACATCCTATGGAGATGGACAAGATATGCACATAATGATATTGTACACGACATCAAGGGAAAGGAGGTTGACGAAGATCCAAAACTAGCTAGCACCCGATAGTATAAACAATTATGCTCCAAAATGATAAGATTGGCATCCAAAGGGTCTAATTGTGAATAATTGCATTTGCTTGTTGAGAATGGTGTAGATGATTTGTACAAGCAAGTAATAGAGGTTCGTTCAAAGCATAGGACCATGGGTGACACTACAACTCCAATAAATGAAGAGCCTCTATTAGCCCAAGGGTTGAAGAAGCGAGATGGACTAAAGAACAAAAAACGGTTTAAGAGTTGGGTTGAAAAACAACCTAAGAGGAAAAGAAAAGCCCCCAACCATTGGACTATCGTATAGCTAACAATTAGAGGTATATAAATTTTATCTTTACCTTATGTGCTTTTAATACCTAAGTAATGGATTTTCACTGACCTTGCTAATGAATTAATAAGCCAAACACAATGTGAAATATCTTGTTCGGCATTTCCAATAGCACATGAGCACCCTCAATCAGTTGATAATCAATTTAGTTTCACTAGATTTTTTATGGTAAGTCTTGTAGTAAGTAAAATAAGATTTTACATGTTAACAGGATATTTTTGTAATGTTATAGTGTGACCATATTGTGACTTTTATCATGATAGTAAGAGCCATTTGATCATCCAACCCAATCTCTTAAAGCACCATAGTTTAACTTTGATATACCAAATGCGAATGACCAACACTAGGTATAGCCTTTTTATCTTTAGTGACTTGTATTAATTATGATTATTGGTCTAGAAGCATTTTTGTTTTGTGAATGAGTCTTATTGTAAAAGACTCTTTTTGTTTTGCTTTTTGATCATTTAGCAGCAAATTGTATATGATGTGATAATAACTTTGCCAAAATCATGTATTCTGCCATTCAATTTTTAAGTACAGATGATGTTCATGTACAACAAGTTCATTGTATTGCCTATGATCACTTGTACACACAAGTTCTCAAAATATAGTAAATTACATCATTTATATATAACGTGATTTTACAGTATATGTCATCATTTACATACAACATGATATTACAAAAGTTATCCTTTCTACTCTCTAGTTTCTTTCTCTTCCAAATACTCTTTCTAATCAACTTCACAAGTGCATGATAAAGTGACTTGTACCACCTTGCTCTATATAACTTGATTTCAAAGCAAAAGAAACCACTCTTGTTTCTAATCCTTTTACATATACGCTTGGCAAATGTGTGACTCTTTAAAACTTGCAATGACCAGACACATTGTTTATATAGCATGCCAATATCCACAATTATCTCAGAAAAATACTAGTGACAGCAAAACATAGTTTTCAATCCACCAAAATCACCGTAAGTATCAACAAGTTTTAGAGTTAAGAACTTCCACAAGTCAAATAATTAATGTCTAACTTCACTTTCCTTAATAACAACTTCACAATTTTTTACGTGTAGATATAGTTAGATCAACTTGGAAGGTCTCCCTAAGAAGCCACAATATGTACTGATTGAAAAGAAAAAGAAAAAAAAAAGCGTTCAACAAATTTTGAACTTAGACAAAGGCAGAGAGCTTCTCTATTACTCACAAGCTAATGAAACACTAGGGGTAATTTAAGCATAATTTTAACTATATGTTTAATGCCTCGTGATTTCCAGGCAATTCATTTTCTCCCTATGATTCCAATTTTTTCCAATAGAGAAGAGACAAGATTGAATAACCTTTAAAAAATAGTGAATTGCAGAATTCTTGAAAGCAAATTAAAAAAATATTTGAAAAGGAAAAAAATTAAACTTATGTCAATGTCATAGGTGTAAAGACAAAACGAGTTTGCATGATTCTATGCAAAGGAAGATAGCAAGAAGCCAACTTGTTATCTTTGATCAGAGAATGAAAACCTCCATGTGTGCTCATTAACCATAGTTTAATTTAAAAAATAATCTTACTTCCAACAAAGTTTATAGCATGACAGTAAATTTTGGTCTTTGAGGAGTATGGGGGATGGAGGTTCTCTCAGCGCATAAACCATTCCATCAGCATTCAGTTTAGACATAATAAACCTATTCTTTAAACCCTTTTACTCTATGTAAACCTAACCATCCAAAACATCAGAAATATCTAATGCTAGCAAATTAAGGCATTGCATTTTCTATTCCATCATCTATGGAATCAAAGTATGCAATACATTTATCGATTTTAAACTCTAGAATAAGCATACTGATTTCACCAAAGCAAGTGACACAAGCAATTACGGATTTTGCTCGTTGGACTTGAAATCATTAAAACCATACTGCTTTTGAAATCCTTCAAGTCTAGTTATGGCAGTAAAACACAAATTTTGCTTCTACAACCCATGGTTAGATTTGTGCAACTTTCATATACAAATTCAGAATTTGTGCATTTCCTTCTGCAACCCATCGGAATGCATGGAATCGGAAATTACAGCTAAAGCTCGACATTCTAGTTGAAGAAACACTGAATCTGACCCAATGAAGTTTTACCCAGCATCAAACTCACACAACCCATCTGACTATGCAGAGATTTCAACTCATGGTGGAGCTCCGCATTCGGTTTGAAGAAGGAGATTAAAACGGCATCAAAAGGCATACCGTTTATTTTTCTTTTGAAAATTTGGAAAAAAAAATGGTGCAACGCAACGTTTCATTTATATTTGGTCCACGTGGCGTGATATGAATCCCCAGGTGAATCCAATGGTTGTGACATTTTCAACTTCAGCTGCATTTCCCGCTTGAATACTGTAGTAAATCTGGTTCCATGTTTCCACTGCCTCTTATCTGAATTTGGGTAAGATTTGCTTAATTCTCTTAGATATTATTTTATTAAGATATATAAAGATGCTTCAATATCGATACTATCTAACTTCATCCATTTTATTGTATCTGAGCTGTTAAATATGATGAGCTTTAAAAGAAATAGAAGAAGAAGAACTGGAATTATGTTGGTGCATAGAAACTACAAGAAAAGATAAAGAAGTGGTTGTTTCGACTATCATATTTATGCTGCATTTGTAATGCACTTCTGAATGATTGGTTGCTGATTGAACACGAGCACACACCAGCATTACGAATACATTCATGTAATATTTTTAATTTCATTTTATTTCAATTTGTTATACTTAATTCTCAAAGTAGTTGTTTGCAATCTAGTGTCTTATTTGGCACATAGAGAGTTAACAAATAAGAGTTGTATGATACTTACATGTCTCAAGTTTTACCTAATAACAGTTGAGCCTCGTTTTCATAATAAAATCGAGTCTCAGTACTTAACTCAGACACCACTCAAATTCGTTTCAATCAACGAATCGAGTCCGAGTTGAGCAAGTTGTCTTCTCCTATTTTATTCCAAAAAGTTCCACTCCACGTCTCGAACTCAGGGAACACGGGCACCACCCCCTCACTGCACAATGTGGCACCACTAATCCAACACCATTTTCATGAATATATATATATATATATATATATATAACGTTTTATATATATTTGCTTTTTATCTTTTTATAGTTTCAAAAAGAGTAAAATTTAGATGATTTGAACATACACACAAAGAAAAGTGTTTATTTGCACGTAACTAATATCATATAATTTGTTGCACCTATTTTTGAAATTTTATTTTAAATTTATTTTAAAAGATCTCTATTTTGTGTTTCAATCTAAATTATTTAAATATTATTATATTACTTTTTTTTTTAAATATTTATAATATGATATTTTATCCAAAAATAATATGAAATTAATATATTGTTAATTTATTTGTTTTAACAAAATAATCTTTAATAGTTATATTTATAATTGTATAAATAATTATAATTCAAATTTCAAATTATTAGTATTTTTTTATTAATACCTATCATATTTAAATTTTTATATATAATATTAAAAAATATTTATGTTTAGTTATCACCATTTTAACTATAGTCATACCAGTATACTATTGATAATTACCTTCACCAATTCAAAAACTAGTTTGAATTTTAAAATATTAATTTTAATGATATAATTATATATTTCAATAGTTAATTACTATTATAGGTAAATTTTTACGATTCTACGTTACAAGTTTATCCTCCCAAAATGAGTCTGCATACAATCACGATTTTGATAACATTAGATCTAACAACTCATACCAATTGGTGTTTTTCTATAATAATAATAATAATAATAAATATCACAAAAAGTATAAGAAAAAAAGGTGAGTAAAATTTTCCTTTAGTTATTAAAATCTCCTTTTACCTCTTTTCACACCGCTTTCTAAAGTTAAAAATGATCAATATTATATATTTTGCTTAGACTTTTACTTATATAAAGTCCAAAATTCAAATAAAATGAAACAAATAAAATTTGCACAAAAAAAAATTGAATAGCTCTTAACTTATTCTAAAATAGAAAATAAACAAAAATCATGTTTTCAAAATATCTTTTTCCAATTTTCAAAATCCTCTCTTTATTATGATAAAAGACCAAAAATTTTTTCCTTTCAACTATCCAAAAAAAAATCCTTTTGTTGGTTTCATACTCATTTCAAAATAAAAAATGCAAATGAATTTCATATTCAAAAATTTCAAAAATAACGGATTTCCTAAATTAAAATATACCAACAAACTGTATAGTTTATTTTGTTCACAAAAATCAAAATAATTTCCAATATCTTCTCTTTTAACCAAATTAAAAGAAATCAACTCACTATTACTTTTTTTTTCATGTCAAACTATTTAGAACTTGATTTCCATTACATGATATGTAGGTCTTAAACTCTGATTTTATGTCAAGTTTGTCCTTATAAATATCTCATTTTTTTCATGTTGGTTCATTCTCATAATTTATTATCCTCTTTGCCTCTTGCATGTAATTTATAAAGGTAAATAGAATAAGATTAGGCCTATAGTTGCTTGGTATTAGTGATTGAAGGTTATCATTTATAGGAACGAGTGTTATGGGGTGCTTAACACATTTCCTATATACAACCAACTCTTTAATCCAATTTTTGGCTTACATATCATTTTCAATATTAGATTGGTTTTCCAAATTTGCCTTTTAAAAAATTTTGGTGGCAACTCCTTTCAAATTGGGTTTTCATTTTAAAGTGAAACTCAAATTTCTTTTTTTGCCTTGAGGTTACGTCCTAATGTGACACTATATATATAAATGTGATGAAGCATTTCATTTCAATAAATGGTTCCATTCAAATTTATCAATAACATATACAATTTGTGATATAAGCTTTAGTATTTCATTCATCAAGATTGTTAACCTTAGAAATATCTCTGAAAAAGTCCTTTTCTTTAAGTGATTGCATAGGATCATAAAAGTGGTGTCAACATGAGAGAAGAACACTTATTACTACATGAGGCCTAATACAAAGCAAAATATTTCCTTTTTTAATTTTGTATATCTGAATGTATGATTAGGTGCTAAAGATGTTGAACACGAAACCATTTGACTCTTGTGTTTTTGAGTGTATGTATTAGGTGCTTAAAGCTCTTCTATGACATTTGCAACTCTTCTTCTTCTCTTAGATTGAAGCTCTAACCAGCTCCTCAAGCACCTTGATCTCTTTGTGCCAATTCTCTTCTTAAATCCATTACCATGTGTCATGCATTCACTTGTTGGTATGGCTAGCATCAACATCATTCTATGTCCTTGCTCAATGTTTGTTGCACCAATAGGCATGCTTTTGGGTAGTCGCATGCTTATCTTATTAGCATAGGACAAAGTTGTCTATATCATTTTATGCTTCCTAGCTTTGGATCATCCCACTTCTTTACCTCTTATGTCATGTATCAAACTACTTCTCACTTCTTTGCTTTGGAGCCCTCAACTATTGAAAGTGTGAATTCTATTTTGTACAAGTAGCAGCATATAGACATACATCTTTTGGAACAAGTTTAACATAATGGTGGTGTAATTCTTGATATTAAATTTTCACCTCAACTCATTATACTACTTGTCCTTCATAGTTTGTTTGAAGTGCTTAAAAAACTAAATGATGTTTGAGTCCAATTTAATGCAATTCTTGATATCAAAGTTCACACTTTCAACAGTTAAATGCTTTGCATGCCAAATGTAGAAGTGTTCTTCATGTGGCAAGTGGCCCCTTTCTCCTTTGTATAGCAAACTGGTCACAATCATATATTTTCATGCACATTATATCTTGATAACAAGTGACTCCATGTTGCCTCAAACTATTTTTCCTCCTCGTATCCATATATGCACTTCTTGATAGTTCAAAAAATGTGATCCCTTTTTTATCAAGTTTTCAAGGTACTTAATGTCATTTTGCATAAAATGCTATGTGGATAATTCATGCAAAGTCTTTAGATTGCTGAACGTAATGATTTTTCCATTGCTTTATCTAGATCAATTAAAACAATAACTGGCTTTTTTTGCTTGTGCCTATAGGAAAGTTTCAAAAATCCATTCAAATGAGTCTATGGTTTCATCACATAACAATGTTGCCTAAAAAATTACCACTCCTCTATAATGATTAAATCCATAAAAGATGGCCAGCAATCTATGTATTCAATTAGTCCAACATGTTGTATTGTGTGATATCACATCACCAAAATAAACATAATAAATATTTTTACATCAACCCAAAAGACATTGGATTTTTTTCTTTATTTTCCATTTGGAAAGTATGGAAAAGTGATGAATTTTCATACCATTGTTGTTGGAAAATTCGCAACAATTGACTTTCCCATACACTATACTTCTTATTTTTTGGACAAACGATAATTTTTTGCATATAATATATGACCAAGATTCACTCTTCCTCCAACATGCTTGCTCAATAACTCAAGTCATGCTTTTTGTTGAAACCCATAATCCTTAACCAGATCAAATTCATGGGCTTGAGCTTCAATTTACTTAATTGTGATGACAACATGTGAATCGTTTGTGAAAAATGAAGCTCATAATCACCTTTTTTGACAAAGTAGATAACTTATATGTTTCATTCACACGTGTAACTCTCATTCTTCCTTTCCAATTGGTCTTAAGTGGAGAATTGGTTGTCAAAAAATGCTTTTTTATCTTCCTATTATAAACCTTATTTGCTGCAAACATATTTATACAAAGCTATAGAGTCATTTTTCTTATTCTTGTTAGAGTCATGTTTCCTAGCTCCAAATTCAATTCTCCCACCATAGTCAACCCAAAACTTCCATGCTTTCTCTATGTTATTAAATTTCATGTCTTTTCTAGACTCATGGAAGGATCTACGATCATTAATAAGAGATTAGTGACTCAGAATATATTACCTAACAATGCACAGAATTAATGTTACCATTTCTATGTAAATAACGTCACCAGAATATATAAAGGACGGAAACACATCTAAACTAAACTAATAATTAATTACGCTAGTTGATAATTGCAACTACGCCAAACTAAGTTAATGAAAGAAAGAAAAAAGAAGAAGATAAGAATTACATTGATAATTGCAAGATGTGCAAAATGCTACTTGCAACAATCAAATAATGAAATAAAAGCATGCTTAAACAATAGAAAAAAGATTTATAACAAAGTGCATATTACAATCAAGTAGTAAATTAAAATAAAATAATGATAATGGCAGCACGTAGTAAATCCTAAGTCTTAATTATTATTTTTAAAAAAACGTATATTCTAAATCAAAATAATTTGGCAACAAAACAACATGAATCACACGCTAACCCAACCTTCTCTTGCATTAGCTATCACATGAACTATTCCTAAAGCTCGTTATTAACAACGACAATACGAGGTGGAGACCCTTCGGTTGACTGTGGCAGCAAAAGAAACACGTAATAATAATAATAATAATAATAATAATAATAAAATTACAATGGACATCTAGAATCTAAATTTCAATGGACGGCCAAGATTTTATTAACGTGAAAAAGTTAAAAGAAAAAAAAAATTGAGGGTTTTGCTTTTTCACTTGTGCAGCAACGCCTATTTTGCATAGTGCATGGCAGTCAACTGAGATTGGGTCCCCTGTTCGCCGATATAGGTGCTGCCAGCAACGATCAAATTAAAAACTATAAAAAGCTGAGATTAAAAAAAAAAAAATTGACATGGACAATATGGGGTTTGGATTACCTCCACTTTCTCCAGTAACCTCATTTTAATGGTCCAAATTGGTTCAAAATTTTTTTATTTTAATAAAAATTATTTTCATAAAAAGATAATAAAAATAAACAACGATTTATTAATGAGAAAAGTAAAAGTTTAATTTTTTTTATTTTTGCACTTTGTAATAATTTAATTTTTTTATAAATTAATCGTTCATAAATTTAAATTTGTATAAAAACAATCTCACACAAATTTAAATTTATATAAAATCAATTCCTTTACTTGAATTAATAAATTTTATATAAAATAAGATTTTTACATAATTAATTTGTCACAATTATATATAAAGGAATTAATTTTCATAAAGTGCAAAAATAAAATATTAATTTAATACTTTTTTCATTAATAAATCTTTGTATATTATCATTAATTTTTTAAAAAAAATATTTTTTATTAAAACAAAGAAAATTTTGAACCAATTTGAACCATCAAATTTTATCTTACGGTCCAAATGCTCAGTAGTGTGGCTACTAGGAAAAGGATTCTTTACGCACAGAAAGTTAGTATATATATGTTTTCTAATTTTAACATTTTTTGAAAACTTGATATTCAAAATTTTGTTTGAAAATTTATTTCACAGTAAATAATCCCACCGTAAAAAATCCACTACCGTCGCTACTAGAGGGTGATTGAAACTCGACAATATGCATATTGTCGTGGACCATATCTACAGTAGTAGTCAGTCTATGTTCAAAAAAACTGGTGCAAGGATCCTCTCCCTCTTTGGTATAACAAGAGAGGATCCAGTTTGATAAAACACAACAATTTTGTTGCGTTTTGCCTATTTTTTTTAAATTTTGTTAGATATTATTTTAAAAAAATTATCATAATACACTAACAAAGTAATAATATTAATTCCTTTTAATACTAGTATCTTATTTTTAACACATATTATTATCATTTTAATTTATAAGTGCGCGAACATGATATCATCTTATTGAAGAAAAAGGAACCAAATTCTCTCATGTGTGAGTAGCGCAGCAGGGCATTTTGTTCTAATACACAAAGATAGTACTAACATTTTATATCCTTTTCTGTATAAGACCCTATCTTGTAAAGGAAACAAACTAAGTAGCTTCTAGTGTTAGAAGTTGTTAACCTCACATTTTATAGTCTATTTTCCTTCAACATAAGGATATAATCTTCGTATAATAACACTATACTATAGTATATAATAACATAACAATGATGTGTGTTTAAAAATAAGATATTATCGCTAAAAAGAATTACTATTAGCTTTTTATTTGCAGATTATGATAATTTTTTAAGAATTATAATATATATAGCAAATTTCTTTTAAATAAAACAAACAAAATGCCGAACGAGAACTATTGCATGTAATCCTGATCAAAACAGAACAAGATGCCACATGAGAAAATAATTTGTGTGTTTAGGGTTTAGAGTTATATATATATATATATATATTAGTCTATAATTTTTAATAAAATAATCTTTAGATTTGTAGGAAAAATATTATATTATAATTAATAGCTTATATAATATCATGTTGATATAATATGTTTTATAGAGAAAAATATAATTTTAGTTTTTCACCTTAACCGAAATTGTTATTTGGTTTTGTAAAAGTAGAATACAAACCCTCTAAAGTTTTAATAGTAAATTTTTTTGTAAAGTTTGAGAGAGATGAAAAAAAAGGGGAATAGTTAAAAAAAAAAAAAAAAAGAGCACTATGCATTCTTTCTCTTCTTTGTGTCTCTATCTCTCTAAACTTTATTTACAAAAAAATATTTAGAATATTCATTCTCCTAAAGATGAATAAAATCAAAATAATTCTCCATAGACCGAAAAAAAAAAAAAGAACTGATAGTTTCTTTTGGGGACTTCTTTTTAAGGGATTTATTTTTGGAGGACCATTTTAACACTTCCCACATTTGGAGGACCAAATTGATCTTAAAACCAAAATTATATTTTTCTCATATCTTCTATTTTAAATAATAAAATAATATAAATTGTTACTTAATCTTTATCAATAATAAATTAATTTAATATTTCAATAAGTATTTGTAAATAATAAAATTAAAATTAACAAAATTTCAAGACAATATCTTACTAAAGTTTTCAAAAAGTTAAAAAAAAAAAAAAAATTCTTATGTTTACACTTTGATATGTTTATTGAAAGAGTATAAATCAACATTTTCTCTTAATCTTTCTTTTTTTTTGGTTTTTGGTTTGTTTCTTATTCTTTCACTTTATTCGATATTCATTCTTTTTAATTTTTTATGACACTTTTTTCTATGTTTTTTCAATCTTTATTAACTTACCCTTTACATTGGCATTATCTTTTAAGTTTCTAAACCCTTCTCAACTATAGATTTGATAAATTGTCATCCATAATATAGCAATAATATATTATTGTCATCATCATCATCAAATTATTAATTGACGCTTTTTATTTATTCATAATTTTATAATTTATAGAAACTTAATCAATAAAATGTATTGTACAATATAAGACTCATTTGGAATTACTATAATATGATATATATATATATATATCATAAATATTATTTTGTTACAAAAAAATAATATATTATAATTTATAATCTTAGCACCCCAGGAAAAAATTTCACACCTCCGCCCTTGTTTGGGATGCGCTTAGGACAAACCAAGATTGTCTACAATAGGAATATCCTACTACTGATGATCCATAGGCACGTAGGACTAGGTTGCTTGAAGATTTGTCTGTTCAAGGTAAACATGTTACACTTGTTTGGGAATGCTAAGAATTTTTATAGGTGACAGTTTTTTAAGTGCTATGAATAATTTATTGTTTAGAAATAGTAAAAATGATATTGGATAATTTTTATCAAAAACATTTAAAAAAGCAAAATTGATTGATAAAGTGTTTGGTGTTAATTTGTATAAGTTGTACTGTGATTGCGTAGAATGATATTAATTAATATATCATAAAACTTGTTCTTTTTTTTAAGCTAAATTGAGAAAAATAATATAATGATAAAACTTAAGGGCTCATTAATCTAGCAGTTTTAAAATTATAAACAAACATAAGATTAAAAATATTTTCAAAATAAAATTTGAAGAAATATGTGAGATTGGTGTATCTAATATCTGGTATATGTCAAAAGGTAACGACAGTTTATGTGAGAAGCTAATAAAAACATGAGAAAAAAAGGAAAGAAAAGAAACCAATAGAAACATAAGTATGTGTAAATAGTGGCCGAGCTAAAACCCGAGGTTAGTGTGGGCAAAGTTGGCATGATCTCTTTTTATTTTATTTGAATCGTTATAGACTTGTAGTTATAGGCAAGAATTTTAATTCATGTTTCAGAATTGATGGAAAATAATTTAAATTAATTTTAGTTTATTGTTATTGAAGATTTGATTCATGGGATCTAAATAAAGATTATTCCACTCATGCTAATTTTAGGAAATTTTTAGTTTAGGACTATAAGTCATAATTAATTGCTCTTAGAGACTTCATATTTTCAAGTACATTGAAAGAATTGAATTCATCTTTGAAATTGTCAATGGAAAAAAATACACCTAGTCTTAAGAATTTTAAAAACTTCCTTTCGAACCATGTTTTGTAAACAAGTCCAAATGCTCCCCCATTACACATTCTCCTCTCACACTCTAAAGTTTCATCACTTTCTCAAAGACAAGAAATATGCTTTAAAAGGTACAATTTTTTTATCTTTATAAGTCTTATAATTTTCTTGAATAAACTTATACCGTTAATATTCATACTTGCATTTGAATCTTCGTCAACTACAACCCATTACTAAAGTAAGAAGGTGGGAAAAACCATTTTTATCTTAATATAAAAAACATTTTGTTGCAGAAGAAAGAAAACAAAGAAATAATAAAGTCACTATATACCACATTAAATATATAATAGTAGTAAAACTCACTTATTTGCGTGGAAAGTCTGGTGGGAAAAAAATTTCATCATAGTGGTTGGTAGCAAGTAAGGTAATATTAACAAACTAGGGTAATAACACAAACACAACCACAAATCTTGATATTGAAATTAGTGTATTTTCTTTTTATTGGATTTGATTTGAATAAAATAAATTATATAAGGTTCATTGTTCAAAATATTCTAATTTACTCTTACTTTTTAGTTTAGTTGAGGCAAAAGGACAGTAAAAGTAAGTCAATATTGACAAAATTAAACAAATAGAAATAGCAAAATTCACTTGTTGGCATGTGAACCCTCAATAGTAAGAAATTTATAATATAACAAATGAAAACAAGCAAAGTAATAAAAATGAAATATGGTGGTAATAAACTTAAATTAAACTAAAAAATTTAACGTATCTCATTTATAGGATTAACTTGATTATAATAAAGTGTATGAGACAATGTTGTGTTGTTCACAACAATATAACATCATTTTACCTCTTTGTGTAGTTGTTTCAAAAGTGATTTGCAAGTAGTAAGAAATTTGTCATCAATATAAATGGATCAAAGAATGAATTAATAAGAATACTTGCTTAGCTCCCATCAAAAGATTTATATGAATAAATGTTCTTAATTGAGACACATGACATTTCAAATTTGTATGCATTAATACGAGATAATTATATTAGCATTATATTATTGCAACTACTCTTCACAAGTCAATTTCTAGGGAACCTCTTAAAAAGTGATGTGAGTCTCAATTTCAAGATAAGATTAGATATTGTTGTTCATGTATTCACGAGGTAGACCATAACAAAGTCAAATGGAGAAATCTGAATCCATCATCACATTGATGTGGAGGATGTCACCTAAGTTTTCTATAATTATAGATCAACTCAGTTGTCAATACTGTTAGTTTTTGCCTTTGTTACCACAATGATTTCAATTTTAACTTATATTGAATGCGCAAGTAACTTATGATATTTGTTACAACCTTGGTTAGCCTTGATTACAAATTAAGTTTGCTTTAATTACTGCTAGTTTAACATTTTTACCTCCAAGATTTTAGTGTTAACTTCGGTTGGATTTGTAAATAACTTATAATTTAATTATGATATTTGTTTGCCTTAATTACAAATCACCTAGCTATCATTACTGCTAATATTTGCCTTTGTTGGCATAGTGATTATAATTTTAACTTATGTTTTCTAAGTTGTTTTTATCCATTGAAAAGTCAAAATGAATCTAAGTCATTTAGTATAATTAAAAAAATATAAGGTCGAGTTATTATTTGCAACTTATGGTTCCAATCTGCCTATTAATTTTCTCATAAAAAAATCATTCATATCATATCAAAATAATTTGTAGCTATAAAGTATATTGTTTAAATAAAATGTTGGAAATTGAAATTACAAAGTTACTTTATTTTTTGTCCAAAAAATATTTAAATTCTTTACTTCTATATTGATTATAGATAATAAAATTGTATCACAATTAATACTGTGATGAGTTAGCAACTTAGTATTAACAATTGACCCAAATGAATTTCTAAATTTCAAATTAAGCATAAAGATTACTTCACGAAAATAAAAGTAAAAAATTGAAGATGTGGAATCACAATTTAAAAGCTCATATAAAAAGTCCCAAATTTGAGCTTATCCACAACTACAAATTTAATAAAGGAGAGAAGTTGCAATATTAAAAGTCAATAAGAAAAGAAAAAGATGAAAACTAGAAGAGCAAGAGAGATAGTGAGGAAGAAAAGAAGAAAATATAAGCAGAAAATAAATAAAACAAAGAGAGATGAGGAAAAAGAGAAAAAAAATAATTATTATAAAGTTTTATTTTTACAAGAGTTATATATACATAATACATGTATGGATTAAATGATATCAAATTAATAAGTCAAATAATTAAAAAAAAAAATACATAATACATATATGAGTCTTGTGGGTTCAAAATTTTAAAAAGGGATAACATAACATCAAAACTCAATACTATAATATACCAATTTTGAAAAAAAAAATTATATACAATTGTTTATATCTTAGATATGTTGCTAAATTAAAATATGACAAATATTTGGTTTTTCAAATATATCACAACGCGTGTGTGGTTATTACAGGTAACTATATTATTTTTCAATTAAATTAATATTATTAATTAACCAAATACTTGTGATGTTTTAATTAAAAAATAGCATAACAATGACTAAAAGTAGTCATATGCCCACCTATAATTGTATATGGCTCCGCCACTGTACACTTGTGAGTGGAAGAGCAACATTGAATTATGGGTAGATATATTTTTAAAAAGTTATATGGTGTAGTATTGAGTTTTAATGTTATGCCCTACATTCTTTAAAATTTTAACTCACTTATTTCACATATATATTATGCATTCATTTCATTGTTTGGCATCTCAATTTAAACTCACTTATCCTACACGTATATTCTATTTATAACTCTAATATAAAAAACAAAAAAACTTTATAATGATTATTTTTTCTCCTTTCCTTTTCTTCTCTTATCTTTCCCTATTTTTCTTATTTTCTCTTTACACTTCCTTTCCTGTTGCTCTTATTTTCATCTGTTTTCTTCCTCATTGACTGTTAAAATTGCACCTTCTCTCCTCTCCTAAAACATTTGTAGTTATGGTGAGTTAAAAGTTAGGCCTTTTCATATGTGCTTATGAAATGTAATACAGACCTTCAATCTTTTAATTTTAATCTTTTTGAAATAATCTCTAAGCTCAATTTGAAATCTAAAAACTCAATTAAGTCAATTTAATCATTAATCTCAGTTGCTTATTAATCAAGAGTATTAATTGTGCTAAATTTTATTATCTATCATTAATAGAGTAGTAAAGAAGTAAATTTCTAATTTTTAATTTCAACTTCAATAATTGTATTTATACAATATCCTATAGAAATACGAATTTTTTTTTAATGAGATATAGACCAATTTATAAAATTAACATAAATATAACAATTTTCATTTAAACCTCATAATCATAATCTCCAGAAACAACAAAATGATATTAATTTCAAAGATTTGTCACCTAATCTAAAAAAATGAATTAAAATTTTCTCTTATTACTATAACCAAGATAATATAAAAAATGACCGTATCAATATCGGAACCTCTAACCTAACGTCTTGGCTCTGCCACACAGAACAATTGTCATTATATTTAAAAGTATTTCCAATGTGCCATTCAAAAATTGATGTGAATTTTAGAAAATATTAAGAGTATGCTTGGTTCATAAAAATTACATGAAAGAATGAGAATGAAAATTTCATTTCCATTTTTGTTTGTATCTCATCCCTACATTCCCTTTCCCTGGGCAATACTATCACTCAGAGCAATTGTCATTATTCTTAAAAGTATTTCCAATGTGCTATTCAAAAATTGATGTGAATTTTAGAAAATATTAAGAGCATGCTTGGTTAACGAAAATTACACGAAGGAATGAAAATGGAAATCTCATTTTCATGTCTGGTTTGTGTCTCATCCCTACATTCCCTTTCCCTGGGCAATACTACGACACAGAACAATTGTCATTATTATTTCCAATGTGCCATTCAAAAATTGATGTGAATTTTAGAAAATATTAGGAGCATGCGTGGTTATTAAAAATTCATGAGAATAGAATCTCATTTCCTGGTTTGTGTCTCATCCCTACGTTCCCTTTCCATGGGCAATAAATAGCAATCCCTCCAGTAGGCGATGGAAAGAAGCTATTTCCTGGGAATGCATATTTTCTGGACAAATTTGCCCATGTCTTCCACTGCAATCTGGCAATGACCAACAAAAAGTTACACTTCTTCTTCTCATTCTTATCCATCGTGCTCAAGTGTTGGTTGTGCTCTGCAAAACGATTTTCTCCTAATGTTTTTCTAAACCCCCTTCGAGTATCATATGCGACCATACCACGATTGGCCATAGCATCAACCACAATCAATCCCATCTTAGCTCACTTCTCGCCGATTTCACATATGCCGTTAAATCTGCTGAATGCAAGAGATAAATTTTTGGATTCGAGATACGATGTTGCTTAGTTTCAAGAATTTGAAGACAAACCTTTCACCATGTTCGCCCATGGCATAATTTGAGTATCATCACTGTTCCCGTCCAGATGCCGTCGTTTTTGCCAAAAGATTGAAATGGGCGTCACCGGTCAAAGGAATGTCAACAAAAAAGGGATGATTTCAGCAGTTTCTTCCCTGAAATGTCTTTTATGATTGATTTCATGGCACTCTCCAGGATTTGTAGTTTTAATAGGAAAAAAGGACGTCACCGTAGCCGAAAGTCTTGTGAGAGAAGGAAAAGATGGATCACTGTAGCTGGAACCTGAAATTAGAAGGAAAATAGACGGAAGCGATGGAGTAACACAATAATTTTGAATTAAAGTAATAATTTTAATATTTTATTTATATAAAAATAATTTAGTAATTTGATTCATCTTTCTTTTTATTCCTACTATTTTTTTTTAATATCATACCTCTAAAATTTTATTTTATCAAAAATTCATTTCTATTTTCAAGCTTAATTTTATATTTATTCTTAATTATTCCAGCAGCCAAATGTAATCAAAAAGTTCTTGAAAAAAATTTAACCAAACTTAAATTTGAGCCTTCGTTGTCAAAAAGCCCAAATAGGCGATAGTCCCAACAGTCCCAAACATGAGAGTGGTAAAAATTAATTTGTCCGGTGTACTGTAATTTTAATAGTTATATCTTAATATCACGGCGGGTTAAGTAACATTAGTTTGAATAATATTTAATTTAACTAAAATTATAAAAATATCGAATCCTGAATTTAATTTTATTATTTTTTTATAAAGTATCACATAGTATTTTTGAGATTATTTTATGAAAATATTAATAATATCATCTAGATAATTAAAGTTTAAATTTAACTAGATTGAGAGAGAAAACATACGAAAATTAACTCATATTACAACATGTTGGCCGTTAAGATTTTCAGAAGAGGGTAACGACAACAACATTTGCATCCCCTACCTCTAGTATTGGGCCCTTTTAGAACTATTTAAGATTATTTTTTAATAAGATAGTATCCTTCTATTTAAGATAAAAAATAATAAGTTTCTAGCAGTTTATCATTTATTTTTCATATATTATAATTTGTTATAGACGGTAAGTTATTAGAAACTATTCATTTTTTTAAACATAATATTATCTTGTATAAAAAATATTTTAAATATTAATATATTTTTATTTATTTTCGTAATTTTTTAATTAAGATTATTTTTAATAAAATTAAATTAAAAAAAATTTATGTAATAAATTTAAGATTGTTAAGTTTTAATCTAATAACTTGAACACTATCGGAGAATCTATAGTAAGAGTAGAAAGTGATATAATTCCCAACAAAAGTTAGGCTTACATGGTAATGTGAGTAACATAAATTTGAGACATTAAATTAGATCCACAATAAATAACACTCTAAATAATAATTAAACCTTTAAAAAATTATCACTTATCTTTAGTTCACAATAAAAAAAAATAGTATTGGTTTTTTTAGTATTAGCAGTGGTTCAAACTGCTGCTATATGTATTAGCGGTTTCATGAATCACAACTAAGCCGAGGGTGACTAAAATTAGCAACTAACTCTCCAAGGTTTTAGCTTTTAGTTCATATGAAACCGCACCTAATGCTTAGGGGCGGTCGGCTATGACACGTAGCTATAACCTTCCCAGATATATTTTTTAAATTAAAATTTGAATCCTTATGATAATGGTTTAAACTGCCACTAGTGTTCAGATTTTGTTTTCCAAAAAAATTTCTAGTGAATATGGCATTAAAATTTTTTTTTTTCATATCTATCTCACATTCAAGCAGCATAATATTGATTCCAACAATCCACATTATCATTAAATAAGAAAATATTACATTCAAACAAGTTTAATCCATAATTTTTATTACACAATTTAAAATAACATAATTCATGAAGTGCAACAACAATACAACATAGTCCTTAAGACAATATAACATTGCTAAATCTATTCATTTGCAATATCATAAAAAACACGTGGAGAATAATTTGTTACACTTAGTCGACGTCCATTTGCTCAATCAGGTACCTAATTTGCAGTGTACAAAATTGTAAGGCACAAAAAAAATGTATTCGAAGTTATAACTAATTTTTTATCATATGAAATAAATTATAATGCATATATTAAAAACATTAACGGTGATGTTTGGAATGTAACAATTTTAGAATGCATCTAACCCTGAGAATTTTGCAAGATGAAGTTCACCTAGACATCAACTTTTTTATTTTGATTTTGAATTTGTTGACTTTGAGCTTGTATTACTTATTGATTTGAATGAATTGGCCTCACAACTCGGTATTGGAAGGACATCATGAGCTTGCTCCATTGTAAGAATGAGAGGGATGTCTAAATATTTGAGATGAATATGGACTTAATCACAATCCTTGAAAATGATATGCATGCTCTTGGCTTACAAAAGCATAGACTAAAGAATATTTAGTGGAAAACTCTTTGAGATATGGACATTAAGTTAGATTCATAGATAATATTTTTTTTCTACATCAAGAATGAGCTAATCTAAATTTATAACCTTGATTCAAGAAGTATTGGTGACCTATAAATCATAATTTCTGACTATATGGAAGACGTATAGGAGTTGAGTAAAAATTACAAAATAGACAAGCTAATCTAGTATATGTATTCGATCTAGATTATGTTTCAAGACCTGAAAAGTCACTTATAGTCCATAACAAAGCTACATGCATATTAAACTCTTCATTACTACGTGAATTAAATGTTCTAATACCAATATCCCACAATTCTTTCAACTCTCATATTAATGGTTATAGGTACACATCTATATCATTTCAAAGTACTCACTTATTGGAATAATTATTGAAAGAAAATACAAACTCTTTTTAATACAAATCAAAGGAAGAAGATTATAAGGCACAAGCACCACTAACCAGATGTTATAACTAGTGCTTAAGTTGCCAAAAGGATTGAAACCATTGGTAGCTAATCCAAGGCATCTGTTTCAAGTTCCAATGTAAATTCAAGATGCATTATGTCAAATCTCTTCCATGCTTTAAAGTTCCTTAAATGTCTTAATATGCCATCACTATTATTTTCCACTACATGCCCTCACATATAGTTAGCAATTTTAGAGTACATAAGCGATCATGGTTTTAGTGAAAAATATCATAACACTTTTGCAAGTAACTTTCATTGCTTTTACCATCACTTAATATACTTTTATCACTTGTTTTCCATCTAGATGTATTGCACTTTTTGCAAGTATCTTGTTTTGCATCCTTCACCACATATAACATGCAATCATTAGAACATGCATGAATTTTAGTGTAGTCAAATCTAAGTTTGTTAATTGTTTTCATGGCCTTGTAAAATGAAAGAAGAATTTTATCAATTTCACACCCTTCATACAAACTTCATTATCTATATCTAATTAATACCAAGAACTTTACATTATCGTTGGTCATTGTATAATTCGGTGGTGATAACATTACTTCTTCCATGCCCTAATTGTTTGGATGATGCCTGAAAACATCATTAATTATATCTAATATGTGGTCATTGGCATTAATTTTTTTTTAACCATATGTGGTATTATAAGAGTTTCAGTTATAGTATTTATATTATTTGTCTCTCTATGTCTAATCCAAAAAACTATAATTTTTTGAAAATGGTTTCATAATCAAGTGATCTTTCACTTTTTCTTTATTATACCATTTTTTAAACTTGTATTCCGAACATAAACATATTATTCTACCTCTAATCTTTCCAAGTTTTAAGGAGCATTTTAAGGCATATCAATAAAACTCTTATATATTTCATAAGACAATATATGCTTAACTTCAAATCTCCTAAAATAATTTTTTTAACACAAAAGAATATAAATTATATAAGATTAATCAATATTGAATATTGTTTTTAATCAAATTTTTATATATGAGCAAACAAGCAAGATATGCACAAAATTTTGGCATTATAATAATCTCTATTTGCACAAATAGACATTATATAAACTATAATATGTCAAAATTGTTTCTATAAATTCTGAAGAAATAAGTCAATACTAAAATTTCTATTTCTACAAATAAGCAATAAATAAACTCTAATATGTAATATTACATAAACTCTATTCACATATGTCAAAATGTATGTAAATATATGCTAAGGTTCCAAAATAAACAAATAAGATTGACAAATTACATTTAAATGTTCAAATATTTTTATATTTTGACTCTACAAATTAAACATAAAAAAATACAAAATTATTTAGAATCTAAATTTCAACATAACAATGTTCATTTTTTTTTTTTAGCATAATATGCATGTCAAAATTAAACAAAAATTAGACATTATTTCATTTAAAAATATGAAAAAAAATAGAAAAAAAAAACGTACTTGAATAGCGAATCGACGACCAATGGCTTTCTATAGGTGAACAACGGTTGAACAAGGGGGTTTGCCGACAATGGGCTCTGGTGATTACTGGGGGTAACAGAGGGGGCAACTTCTATTATGTGAATAGTGGACAAATAGACGATGACAGATGGCGAGAGCAGACCAAACAGTGACGATGAGGTGTGACGAGCTAAGTGGTAGCCCGGACTTGGTTAGCGATGGGTGAGAGTGACAGAGTAAGCGTATGAGGAAGTAGATTAAAAGGATGAAAAATGTTGAAAGAAGATAATAAAAGGGTGTTGGCCGTGCGAGGGGGGTGGGGCGAGGTGGGAGTATAGTGAAAAGGCTAGGGTTTTTTAAGCCCTAGCCATAGTTCAGCTTTACTCGTGGCTACCTAGCCATGGTTTAGTATAAATCATGGCTAAGTAGCTGCAATTAAAGCAAGATGCAGCTAAAGCTACAGTACTAGCTTTGATTCTACTAATTGTAGTTAGTAAACCGTGGCTAGGTCACACTTTTTTGGTATTGATTCCTTACCATTATCAACATATTTTTAAGTGTAAGTACTATTATTTTAAAAATTTTCATTTTGGTTATAGATTTTTCTATATTTATTTGCAAAAATATAATACAATTAGTCAAAATATAACGTATTAAATTATATATATATATATATATATGGGTGTGTGTAAATTGGATATATAATGAAATAATTGAATTGAATAATATATTCTTATACTTTTTTATTTTAATAAGTTGACAAAAAAAATTTATATTACACATTTTAAAAAGAAACTCTCGTGCATTATTTGGATGTATAAAGGACGAATTTATGATTTAATTTTAAATGGAATCGAAATTTTTGAATCTAATACTTGACTTAAGAAGAACAAATTTTGCCAAATAAAGGAAGATGAGTTCTTATTAATTAACTAAGTAAAAAATAAAAAATAAATTTATATATAAAAATTTAAAGGGCAATCACACTTGGAGCTTCCCTAAATCTATTCTTGTATAAAAAAATAACAATTAATAGAATACCAAATATATAAATAAAAATTAGTATGAAATATGATAAGGATGATATTTGTGGTAAAAATTTTCTATTGAAATAATTACTTTTATAATTAATATAATGTGGTTGTTAATTGTGAGGTTGGTGGAGTGATGTGGATCTGAATGATGTCGTGGATATCTAATATTCCTTTGGCAAAGAAAGACATGGGATGTGTGGGGGCACATGCTGCTCACTCCAGCAACGGGATCTCGGTCGGTTGGGCGGTGGCTGTTAGCCACCACCACCGGTATCTCAAAAATTATATTTAAATCTTGTGTCCCTTCATAATTTAAAATAGATTTTCCATTTTAAAAAGGTAAAAATAATATACATAGTAAAATTTTATTATGACTCTCACTTATCAATTAATTATTGATTTAGTTTTTCAAATAATTTTTACTTTTATTTTGGTCCCTGACTTAACAATTAGTTCTCAATTTAATTTTTCATTAATTTATATTTTCAAGTTAATATCTCATTTATCAGTTTATTTTTTATTTGGTCTCACATTTATTTTAATTCTTAATATAGTCCCTTTAATTTGGTTAAAATTTAGGGATTAACTCTTTTTCAATGGACCAAAAACAAATTAAGGGATTACAAATTAGTAGAGGAAGCAACTGATAATAGAAATTAGTGAAAGTGAAAGAACCAAGTTGAGAATTAAAATTCGTGACGGAAACTAATTGAGAATTATTGATTAGTGAGGGAAGCAAGTTGATAATTGAAATCAATAAGGGACTAGACTGAAAATTAACTAGTAATGAGAAGATCAAATTGAGAATTAAATTTGATAGAGGACTAAATTTAAAAATAACTAATAAGTGAGGAGCTAAATAAAGGATATAAATTAGTGAGGAATCTAATTAAAAATCAATCAATAAATGAGAGACCAAATTAAAAATTTAAATAAGTAAGAGATTAAATTTAAAATTAACTAATAAGTGAAAAATAAAAATTATATACTCAAAATTGTATTTAAATACGCTTAACTAACTACTATTTATATTTAACTAAGAATTAATATAAAAATCACTTATTATTCTAAATGTAGAATTTTTACGAAAAAATTAATAAAAAATATTCTAATCCAAGTGGTATGTAATTAACATAGAGAAAAGTATTAAATTGATCATTAACTTTTATACTTTGTGACAAATTGATTCATAATAAATTATCATAAAAAATTAGTCTTTCAAAAATTTTATTTTATATATAATCAATCTTTTAATAATCAAAATAGAGAAATTAATTTTATATAAATTTAAATTTGGGATAAACTAATTTGTATAAATTTAAATTTATAAAAAAATTAATTTATTATAATTAATTTATAAAAAAATAAATTATCATAAAGTAGAAAAATAGAAAACTAATTATATACTTCTATCAAGTAACCTACGTATTTACTTAAATCTCACATGTATAAGCACATACATTCGATTCTGGATTTGAAGGCTAACGTGACTCTTGGAATTTACATAAAAAGTTATCTCTCTCTGTCCTATCAATCTATATTTCGTATATCAATTATTATATATTATTAATTATGTTGCCTATGGTCTTTTCAATTGTTGTGTCTTTTTCTATTTAATAATTTCAGAGCATGCTTAATAATAAAAAGTTTGTTCACTTGATAAACCAAACTCAATTATTCCTTTTTCAATTTAGTTTTCCAAAAATTTAAATTTTAATTTAATTATTAAAAGACCACAAAATTTTTCCCTCTAAAATAAAACATTTCAATTTAGTCTCCTAAATATCTTCCTTCTCAATTAAAATTTTTTTTTTAAATATTCGGGCATCTCTAATGAAACTATGATACAAAAAGGTTATTGTTTTGGGATCACATTTTTGTCTAATGAGAGAACTAATTTAATCGAAAAATATGTTTAAAAGATTAAATTGAGATGCTTTATTTTTCAAGGACCAAATTAAGAAGAGAATAATTTTTGTAGACTAAATTATTAATTTGCTCAAACATTATAATTGACGTGATAAGCAACCAAAATATATTCCTAAAGCGGATGTCATTTCACTACTATTATCTTTATGCCTAACTTGCTGCATGGCAAGAAATAAATGACTTAAGGCAGATTGACCTGTCAATTAAGTACGTGAAAAAATTTATACGTTATTGTCTCTATATTTACATAAGATTTTTTTATTACTTAATAGTATATGGATAATTTTTTAAAATATAAAAGCTAACTTTAATAAAAAAAAGTGAATAAAATATTAAAAATTATTCAAATGTAATTAACTAATTAAAATATCTGATATAAATATATAAATAATAACATATAAGTTTTTTTACATAATTAAATGAACTAACTTGTGGGCATGCACTTAATTGAGTTTCTTTGAGTCATGTTTTATACATTTTTTAAAAAAAGATTTTATGACATAATTTAAGAGGTAATGATAAAATTTTTTAATTAGTATATGAATACAATATGGTATATATGTAATTAAAAAAATTATATTATAAAAGTTTAAATAAAACATTTAGTTTTTCAACTGTACAAATTTAGAATATAATATTTAAGATTTAACGTTAACACATTTTTAGATTTATATAGTTTCTTGTGACAAGTAGTTCCCCATTTTAGGTTTACTTTAGCTCAACTAACTAAACAAACCAATCCGTTCATGTCCATATTTAAACGAACCATTAATTTTAAGATCAGGCCTGCTCAATAGAGGGTGAACCTAGTTAATTCATGTTGGGTTAAACATGCATACAATTTTTTATATTTTTGTTTTGTTATGTTATTTTAAAATTAAAATACGCCTAGTTTTTAATTGATGTATAATTTAATTTGAAAAGATAAAAATTATATATAATATCTTATATCTTTATTATAATTTTTTTTAATTTAAAAATAACAAGTGTATAAATTTTCAATTATATTATGATAAGTGTGTAGTTATTATATTATTTTTAAATTAAATTATATATTATTATTTGTTAATTAAAGAACAATATAACAAATATATAAAAAATATATAAGTATAATTATTTAAAGATAATTTAATTATTTACAATAGTCATACATATATTGTAATATAATTAAAAAATTATATATTTATTATGTTTTAATTAAAAACAATATAATAAAAATATAAAAAACTAAGTATAAGAATTTTCCATCCGCCTTTTGGTAGCCCTACTTTCTACTTTTAATTGTACAATTGGTATTTGATTCAAATCTATATTTTTTGCAGTGAAATTTGATGATTGATATTAAATATTGTAATATCTAACAAAAAGCATTTAAAATTAAATAATTTTTAAAAACCGAAATCAATAAGAAAAATAAATTCTTAATCTCATCATCAAAATTTATCAACAAATACATCAAACAACCCATAGTTATTACTGTAAAATCTGGCCTAATAAATGCTACAATAATTGACTACTTCGAATTGGTATCAATCCCAAATACGTTCTTACTTTGAGGTAACATGTTCTTTTTTTTTTTTTAACGCAGCTCTTATTTTAACTAAAGGAAAACCTTTTATACGGTAATTAGATACTTTTGAGTGTGTATTGCATGGGTTATTATTTTATTTTGCTTATAAGATAAGGATGTCTTATTTTTTAATTATTATTTTCTATTTTGCGTAATCTGAAGATACCTTCCCTTGCCGCAGCGTCGAGCGAGTGACAGTTGTATTTTCGTCAAATCCCCCACCTACGACCCAAAGAAGGAGTCCACGTCAGAACAAAATCGGTTGCAGAAAACACCAAAAAGGTGTACACAAAAGATGATGAGCTGTAAGCAAGTTACGGCGAGTACATCAATTTTTCATACTCTCGCGGCTCCAATAAGCCTAACAAAAATCGATGAGAAATCGAGTCCTTCATATAGTCACAGTCGGCGATGGGCTGTCTTCTGATCTTAGCGGGTCCGAAGCAAAAAATAACGCCTCCACGACCTTCTTCTCTCCCACTTTGCTCTCTCGCGAAGAAAATTCGATTCTTTTTCTCTCTCTACGTTTCTCTCTCGTTCTCTCTCTTCGTCTCCATCTTCCCGCATTCAATGTGCTACTACTGAAATAATGAGGGGCAGTTGAACCAGATAGATTGCATCCATGATTTTTATGGGTATATGTCCTTTGTTATTGGTTTTGCTGATTTATGGTGAACGTTCTTATTGAAGAATATCTCTACCGTGTTCAGTCTTGCATAGTTCTTACAGATTTTGTTTATTATGAATCTCGCTGGTTTGCTCTGTTTATTCTAGTATTCACTGAAAAGGAACTACAGAAAAACACAAACTACTCTGATTGTTCTTTTCAGCATTGTAAGTTGGACGGTAATTGTTAGATACCGAACTGTCATTTCCTATTTTTTGATGGGAATGTTTTGCGGGTCAATTTTTGGTTTTTGTATAATGGTCTGGTTTTTTTAGTAACTACTCTAACGAACGAACTTCCATTATTATTATTTTCCCCTTTTCTTTGTGTATCAGTTATACTTGTTCTTCTTCCTTAATATAGCTTTGCTTTTGTTTGTGCTATCTGTTAGGTTACCGTTGGACAGGCTGGTGATTTGCAGGAGCAAAACCACTTCTTGCTTTGTGTTGGATTCTACATTGCTATTATATCTTTCTTGGTATTATTTGAATCGGAACGTGTATAATTGGATCTGAAAACAGGTCTTTGGATAATATCAATTCTTCATTCAACGAATCTTTCTGTCTCTTCTGGGATTTTTCTAGTTTGGGGTACAGTTTGTACCCTTGATTGGCCCATATTCTGTGTTGGTAATACACGGAGATGTCAATTTTTGTGGGTGTTATTGTGTCCGATCATTGGCTTCAAAGCCAGTTTACGCAGGTTGAACTTCGCAGCCTAAAATCAAAAGTAAGTGCTTTCCAACTCGTTACCTCCTTATGCGGTCAGTTAGATCCTTTTTTAAAAGTCATAATAAAATATGATGCATTACGTGGTTCTTTTTGTGACGTATGGTGCCTTACTTTCTTGTGTTGTAGTTTATCGCTTTAAAAAATCAGAATGGTAAAGTAACATGTGGAGACTTGCCACCTCTAATGGCGAAGTTGAATGCATTTAGAGAAATGTATACTGAGAAGGAGATTGTGGGGATCTTGGGTGAGTCTGGCACTGACTTGACCGATGAGATTGATTTTGAAGCCTTCTTAAGGGTAAGACATTGGCATTTACACTTACTGTGTTGTATTAATGTAGGAGGTTTCCATGCTGTGACCTGAAATATAATTCATTGCATTTGTTATGCAGGCATATTTGAATTTGCAAAGCCGAGCTACAGCGAAACAAGGTGTTACAAAGAACTCTTCGTCATTCCTTAAGGCAACCACAACCACCCTTCTTCACACCATCAGTGAATCAGAAAAAGCATCTTATGTTGCTCACATAAATAGTTACCTGGGTGATGATCCCTTTCTGAAGCAATTTCTTCCTTTGGACCCAGCTACTAATGATTTATTTGATCTTGCAAAAGATGGAGTTCTTCTGTGGTATATAAGCAGGGTCTGCTGGATTATTCTTTGCTTAATAATGTATATAAAAGCTTTTAGTATGTAACTGGCTTTGATATTTACCATGCCTAATGCAGTAAACTTATCAATGTTGCTGTGCCTGGGACTATAGACGAGCGAACCATCAACACCAAACGAATTCTTAATCTCTGGGAGAGGAATGAGAACCATACTCTCTGCCTCAATTCTGCCAAGGCTATTGGCTGCACCGTGGTTAACATTGGCACACAGGACCTAGTTGAAGGAAGAGTGAGTTTTATCTAGCTTAGCTCTCCATCATCCTTTTTATTGACATTTTTGTGTGATCATAAGCTTATTTACCCTTTCTTGTTTTCTTGAAGCTTCCAGTATGAGTAACATTATTGTTTGGTTGTTTACATTGCAGCCTCATCTTGTTTTAGGGTTAATTTCCCAAATCATAAAGGTATATTGAAGTACATATAGTATTCGCTTTAACTTTACTTATCTAAATTTTGCCATATGCTCAGTATGAGTTATTTTGCGGTGGCTTGTTATTCTATAGGCTTTAGAAAATGGTTACTTGATCATTCTCCTCTTATCCTCTCTCCCATCTCATGGAAATTTCAGATCCAACTATTGGCAGATCTGAACCTTAAGAAGACGCCGCAGCTTGTGGAATTGGTTGAGGATAGCCAAGTAATGATATAGAAACTTTTCTTCTTTTCTTCTTTTCTTTATTTTTTATTGTTTTTATTGGAATTCCAATTTAATGAATTTTTTACATTTCATAATGATCATACTTTAAACTTTTTCTAACTGATTTATTTTGCTTTACCTTTTGTCTCAGGAGGTTGAAGAGCTTCTTAGTTTACCCCCTGAAAAGGTTCTGCTAAAATGGATGAATTTTCATCTCCAGAGAGGAGGTTATGAGAAAACTGTTAAAAATTTTTCTTCTGATGTGAAGGTATATGGCCACTTCTCTAATAACCCTAACATGAAAAAATGACAGTTTATGCTGATTTGACTTATAAATGACATATCAGTATATTTATCTCAGTTTGACTAACAATTGAAACGTTTTTATGTATATAGTATATATATATATAATACTTTAAGAGACCGTTTATCAAAAGTGTTTTTTTTTTTTTTTGGCTTATTCTTTCAGAACCTTCACAGTCATTAATGCATTTCACCTTTCCTATTTTCTTTTCCATATCTCTCTTATTAGTTATAGGCTTTACATCCAATAATGTCTTGGCAGTTTTGTCTTTGTATAAAAATTACGTCAAGCTATTAGCAACTGATTATCCTTTCATATCGCTGGTCATATTTTTACAGGATGGAAGGGCTTATGCTTATCTACTTAATGTCCTCGCTCCTGAACACTGCAGTCCATCCACCTTGGATACTACAGATCCCATTGAAAGGGCAAAACTGGTAATTGATCATGCAGAGAGAATGGGCTGCAAAAGATACTTGACACCCAAGGACATTGTGGAGGGTTCCTCAAATTTGAATCTTGCATTTGTGGCCCAAATATTTCATCACAGGTTTGAAACAAATTTTATAATTCATTCTTTAGAAAAAAGTTCTGTTAGGGTAAGCTGTGGGCGTGTGTTGCCCCATACATGAATTAATTCATCTAGAATCAAGCATTTTCATAATTTCTTTTAAATATATATACAGTTAGTAATATGCATGGAGAAACAAAGAGAGACAAGCATGATATGGTGCAGCTGTCTTTTGAGATGAAATTTTAACTACTTTTCTGTTTATTCTGAAATTGAAAAACTATTATACAGCATTAGTTTTGTTCATTTCCATACCTTTTATAGTCAGTGTACTAGCTAGTAAATTAGGCGCATACACAATGCAGGAGTGGCTTATCTACAGACAGTAACAAGATGTCCTATGCTGAGATGATGACAGATGATGTGCAAACATCTAGAGAAGAGAGATGCTTTCGGCTGTGGATCAATAGTCTTGGAATTGGGACATACGTAAATAATGTATTCGAGGATGTCAGAAATGGGTATGTATTTCTTCTCCCATCATACAATTTTTTTTTTTGGGGCAAAATTAAAAGCATAATATTTATCTCTGAATCTTATGGGAATCAGCCACCTCGTAGGTATTTGTTTTACCCACTGATTCCACAGGCCTTCAATTACTATTGCTTTACAGAATAGAAGTTATAGCTTTTCATATCGTTTGTGTAGTTCATACTTTGATGCTTTCAAGTTCTTAAGAACTTCTTTGCAATGTTGGAAACTAGGAGATATGTATGATATCCAAATTAAGTGTATAATATAACTAAGTTCTTAAATGTCTTCGTTATTCACAAACAGCTGGATACTTCTGGAAGTGCTAGACAGGATTTCTCCAGGATCAGTTAACTGGAAACAGGCAACAAAACCCCCAATTAAGATGCCATTTAGAAAAGTAGAGAACTGCAATCAGATCATAAGAATTGGGAAACAACTCAGGTTCTCGCTAGTCAATGTAGCTGGCAATGACATTGTGCAAGGGAACAAGAAGCTGATTCTTGGTAATTCTTTCATCTCAAATGATGGAGCCTATATATAGCTTGGTTTGATTGATGCGTTCTATGGCATCTCATTCTTGTTCAATTATTAGCTTTTTTTTCTTTTTTTGTTTGTAATTTTGTGACATTTCAGCATTTACAACCCAGATAGAAAAGTAACCTTGTAGAGAACTTGATAGGATAAAGACCATGTTCACCAGATTTAGCATCATAAAAGGCCATTTTAGCTCTGTTCTTTGTTAAACTAAGTAAACGATTTTGAAATAAGAAGTGCTTGAATTAGACAGTAGACACATTTTTTCTTCTCTTTTCTGTTCTTTTTTTTTTTTTTCCCTTTATTTATTATTTTATGTATGGGTAAATATTTTGGGCCAAAGGAAAATCTTTTAGCCTTTGCAATTTTGTCTGTCCTAGAATGAGCCTCCAACTCCAACCCTCAATTCACAGAGTGGAAAGGCATTGATATCATGATGGCAATGGGTCCTTCGACAAAATCTACCACTTTCTTTCGTCTTACTTTTTTGGTTTGGCAAATTCTTTTGTCTTAATTTCCACTTCCATGGGTTGTTCTAAACTTCTAATAGTGATTTCAGTATAGAGGCCTATGCATTTGAACGTTAGAGAATTTTAAGAAAATGTGTATGATACTAAGCATAACAATAAGATTAAGTTTCAGCATATGATGTGGAATTAAGTCATGCAGCTCTAAATTTGAATTTAAAGATCTTATGGGTGCAGTTATTTTTCGTATTTTTCTAAAATCATGTATTTTTGTTTATCCAGCCTTCTTGTGGCAGTTGATGAGATCCAGTATGCTTCAACTGTTAAAAAATTTGAGATCTCATTCCCAAGGAAAGGAGGTCATTGATGCTGATATCCTGAAATGGGCAAACAGAAAAGTGCAGAGCACTGGGAGAACTTCCCACCTAGAGAGTTTCAAGGTTTTTAAGATAATTTTTATTCTAATTTCCAGCAAAATTGTCCACCAACTGTAAACTACATAGATCATTATCAGTGAGCATTGTGGGATGTTGTTTGTCACAGGATAAGAGCTTGTCAAGTGGAATCTTCCTCCTTGAGCTTCTCAGTGCTGTAGAGCCCAGGGTTGTCAATTGGAATCTTGTCACCAAGGGTGAAAGTGGTGTGATTTGCATTTAACTATTCTTTATGTGGATGAGAAGATATATGGCTCCTTTGTACAGTATATAATAGCCATGCTATTTCAGTAATAGCAGCCTCGAATTTTGATTAATTGATCTTACGCAATTCTTGTTGAAATTGTAGATGATGAGAAGAAATTGAATGCTACCTACATAATCAGTGTTGCTCGAAAGCTTGGTTGTTCCATCTTTTTGTTACCTGAGGATATTATGGAGGTATGGTTGCTACCAGATTGGTTATGCTATCAACAGTTTCTGAACATTAGGATCTGAAGTACAATCTTTGCACAACTAGGTGCAAGGAACCAATAGAAATTAATTAAAGTAGATGTGTCTCCAACCCCTATAAAACCTGCTTATTAAGTTTTCATTGACTTCTATAACTGGTTGGTATGTTTTTGTTCCTGAGAATTTCTCATGTGTTCATTGCCTTTCATTTGACAAGCATGACACCCACTTCAGTCAGACATAATTAGGGTTTAGGGTTGTACAGAAATGAGCTCGGATTTTCTACTGTAACAGGAGAATCTGCAGTGGCCAACAAATATAAAAAAAATAATATTTTATAATATCTTATTACTATTAAATTAATAAAAAATTATTTTTTTATTATCTCCAGTAACTGGAAAATCTCCGGTTACCGGTGATGATCCATTCTAGTACAGAAATGGACCTAGTAAAGTGGATACAGGTTTTTTGGGTCTAAATCATATAACTGGGCCTGGTAAGTTTTCTCTTCGGGGTTGGGATTGTTTTGGAAAATCATTGTTTACCCTAGACATAATATGTTTGATAAAATTTTATTTTAGTCTCTTACGTAGAGTATTTTTCAGTTTAGTCCCTTATATAATTTCTTTCTCAATTTGGTTTTTCATAAAATTGGCTTATTAATTTGGCCTCTCAAATAGAGACTTTTTTTAGTTTGATCTCTCAAAAATAAAATTGTTATTAATAATATCCTTAAAAAATTATGTTAAATTTAAAAATATGAAAGACATTATTGATAATGATTTTATTTTGAAGGACTAAATTCAGAAATATCCATACATGAGGGACCAAATTGAAAAATACTTCATCTGTGAAAAATTAAAGTGAAAAGAAAATTCTATAAAGAACTAAATTGTAAAATTTTCTAAGGTGTGCAATTATTACGAGTTTATGACCTAACATCAATTGACCAAGGTGTGCAATTATTTCTTGATCTTATTTGCAGGTCAATCAGAAGATGATTCTCACTCTTGCAGCCAGTATAATGTATTATAGTCTGCAACAGTCAGCTGAAGATGGAGACTCATTTCCTTCACCGGCAGACACCACTACTAACACCACTACGCCTGATGCATCCCCTGCCCCGTCAGTTAGTGGCGAGGATGAAAACTCTTCCCTTGGCGGTGAATTCTCCAACCTAAGCATCGATGATGCCACCTCTGACACAACAGTTTCCTCTCAGCTTGAGTTTGAAGGAGTACTTGATGAGCCCTAGTTTGCTAGGCTTTCACGCAGCACATCAAACTAGCTGAGACAGAACGTTATGAACTGCTTTTTGGTATGGAGCAGAGAAAAAAAACTAAGAAACAAGGCATTAGAAATATCTCCACTGTCTCAAGAAAGTTATGTAGATCAAGACTGTAGATGTGAATAATTTGTACAAAAATAACTCGTTCTTGAGATAAAGACGCTTGTTGACAGGAAAGCGTATAAAGTGGAAAGGAATGAGAAAGTAAGTAGGGGTTTCAAACCAAGGTTTTCCTCAGTCATTGCTTGGTGCTGTAAATGTATTCATTTTATTATCCGTTTCCTTGGCTACAATAATAACTTTTTGCCCCGTCAGGTCAAAGCACTTTCATTTTGGGTAAATTATTATTATTATTATTATTATTTTTGGGTTGGATGCTCGAGGTACAGTCTTACACTTAAGACTAAAATGTAATTAAAATAGTTTCAAAATATTATTAATTTTATATTAAGAATATAATTTTTTCAAAACATATTGTTGAAAGTATTATTTCAACGTTGATATTACGAATTGGTTTATTTTAAAATGTTATTAAATTTATGACAATTGATATTTATTGGATAAATTATTTTTTAGGTAAAATTTTTTGTATATTAACAATTTTAAGTGCACTAAGTTAGGGATATAATTATAACATTATTATATTATTATAATTATGTCTCTATATTATAATTGAGTATATTGATATACTTAAAATTGTGAATGCACAAAAAATGACATTTTATTTTTCTTTCATTTGTGAAAAGTTTAAATTTTGTTCTCTTAAAAGATATTTTTTTTCAAAAAAAAAATTGCTATAATTGTACTTATTTGAACTAAAATAATTTTTTATATTGAAATTGTAAACTTTTTAAATTCTGTAAGTTTTAAAATTATATGATAAAATTAATTAAAAGAAAAAAATTTGCAAAGTATTTTTAAAAATTTAACTTATATATAGATAATATACTATGATAAACATAAGCTCTAAGCTTAAAAAAGTTTTATAATAAAGTAAATTTATAGTTCGTAATACAAAATAAAATTTAAAACTCCTTTTAATAAATTATATTTTTAATAAAAGAAAGTAATATTAAACTATTTAGTGAATATATTGTTATATCTTGGTTTAAAAGCATGTGTGTAATTTTTAAATAATTAAATCTAAAATTATTTTGTGATATGTTCTTTTTATCAATTGATTTTATAATTAATTAAATATGAAATTTTTGATTATTTTGTGTTGGTTACATATATATATATATATATATATATGTTAATTGTTATATTATATGAATGATATATATGTGGATATTTAGTATAATCATAGCATATCTTAATTGTAAGGAAAATAATCCTAACACATTTTTTAATTTCAGGAGAATTGCCGTCACATTGGGATGTGATCACAAGGGGAGGAAGAATAAATAATAAATTTTTATTTTAAAAACAAAAATTGATTAAGAAGGAGTCATTATCAAAATTTTTAAAATGAAATTTATGGAAAATCAATTTAAAGGTAAAATTTGAAAATGTTCTGAGAACTAGATATTGAATTTGAAACAAAGGTGTTATGCAACTCATAGCACTTATTTTAAAAGACAATTACTCTAAATTGATAATGTAAAATGTACATTACCTTAATTCGAGAGAGATAGGAATCACAATTTAAAGGTTATGTGCCCCGTAATAGCAATTAAAATTTACGTTAATTGTGTGACATTAGATTGGTGGTTTTTACTTTTTGTACAAAGAACATAAAACTAATTTGATTTTTGTATATAAAGATTGAGAAATGGTTGGTGTGTTTTAAGTTATAAAATTAGTATATATTTCACTTTTTCACTCTCTTTATTTTATTTATTTTTATATTTTTATTTTTAAAATAATATATTATTTGTATTCTGATATTTGATTGAGACATGAAATTATCAAAAGACTATTAAATGGTTTTAAAAATTTTATTTTAAATAAAGGAAATTTGAAAATAAAGGGGATTTTATAAAAGAATCTTTATTTGTATATTGAAATTGGAAATGTGAATCATTCTAGAATTTTTTGTTTTACTGTTTTAGGCCTTTTTGTTCTTTTGAAAATCAGATTTTGCAAGAATGAAAATAAGAAGAGAACATTTCAAAAAAAGAATATAAATTTTTCATTATTTTCAAATTTAGAGAGCAATAACTTCCCAAAAAAAAAAGAAGAAAAGAGAGAGCCACGTGAAATCATTAACAAAGGACTTTCAATAATTAAAGAGAAGATATTCTATTTTATTATCTTATTTTTTTAGGGAAATCAAGAAATAAAATAATCAATTAACAACTTTATTTTTTATTTAATATTTGGAAACCTTAAATTGACATATGAGTCATTGAAACCCTATATTTATTAAGGAGATAAGGGCTTCACGCGGTCTATATTAGTTAAAACTCCATGCTTAATGAAATGAAGGTTGCATATGATAACTCTAAAAAATAAAATTAATAACGTAAGGATACCTCACAGTCTAACAAGCATATCAACGCATGTGTAAGTTCAAATATTTAAACAACTAATTGTTGTGTTTGCAAAATATACCATGCAAGTAATAGAGTGATTAAATTAAGTAATTGAAGAGCAAAAATGTGATTTTTTTCTTATATGAATTTTTAATTACACAACTAAATTCAATCAAATGAAAATAAAATAATGGAGCTAAAAGATAACTCAAAGACTAAGAAAATGCAATAAAGTGAAGGATAATTGAATTTTGATTGATATAAGTAGTAGGATTGTCATTTTCCCCATAAATTGCACTATATTCAAATTTATCACAACAATGTCACAGCAAAACATGTTGGCCGTTGGGTTCTATGTTATAAGTTTTGTTAATAATAAATATGTGATAAATGGGTCACAAAAGTTGTATCAATACATGATTAGTTGATTAATTTTAACTTGTAATACTTTATGTTTAAACCATGCTTTTTCCCTTGTATAAGAGACATGCTTGCTTGTTTCATATCTAATAGACTTTAATGTTATATATAGTTCAAATTGGACACATAATTATGAGAATCTCTTTTACATAATATGAATGTTTTATATTGTACTATTTGTAATTAAACTATGCACATTGTTAAATATGAATTGGAGATGGTCCAAAGAAAAAGAATGAACATTAAAGTGAAAAAAAATGAAATATCAATGTTATGCTTTACACAAAGATAGTAAGTAAGAAAGATGCTCTAAATATTGAAGAGTTTAGAGATTTGAAAATTTGAAAACTTGGTTGTATCAAGATAGCTAATGGATTATGTCATACCTAACAAATTAGTGGAGGGTCAGAGAAAAGAGAAGAAGAAACTGGTTCTTAGAACGAATTTTGAAAAACGATTTATTGAAGTCGTTACCAAAATTTTTAAATAGAAAATTTTGGAAAACCAAATGAAAATGAAAGGATGGTCTATGTAACTAGATATGGATTTGGGAGTCTGTTTCAGTGTGGGAAATGTGTTAAGCATCCCACAACACCCATAATTAAACTACTCAAGCGAAGTAAATGAGATATAACCTTAAATTTATTTTGATTGCCCATATTAAAATATATGAAAAACAAACAGAGAAAACAAAACGAAAGTAATGCAAACCAAAAAAGCAATAGTTACACAAGGCGTACTTGACCTATGAATAGAGTTTAAAGCCTGCATACCCTACGAGAGGGATCAAATTTGTTTAAAAATGTGTGTCTATTGGTTGATAATTTTTATTTTTGAAAAAAATAAAGATAGTTGAAATTAGCATGATTTTGTAAACAAAATGAATTTAAATTTGGTTAGTGTGTTTTGATTCATGAAATTTGTGTAATCTCAACCCCTTGTCCTCTCCAATTTTTGTTTTGTTTTTTGTTTTGAATTTTTCAAAAGCATGATTTATTTGTATTTTTAATTTGAAAATAATCAATGGAAAATGTGATTTTTTTTTTTATATTTTGTTATTTAAAAGAAATCAAAATTTGAAAAGTTGAAAAGAAACCTTTGTAAATTTTAAAGTTCAAAATTTTTTTGAAAGACATCAATTAGATATGGGCCGTTGGAACTTGAAACTTATTTGAAATGTAAACATCCAGTATTAGGTAATATCTATGGAGTCATAAGATCTCACATAACCCTATTGGTTGACTCATTAGGTGCTCATGAAGGCGTTGGACCACACATGACAACGGTAACGCAGAGTGAAAAGAAAAAAAATCTATGAGTGCCTACGAAGGCATTGGACCTCACATGTTGATGCATGCAACCATTAGTACTTATAGAGCCATTGGACATCACATGGTAGCACTAGAGTGGGAATAATAAACATACATTGGTGATTGTGTGTGATGGTGTTCAATGAAGTACTCGTCGTCATATACTATTTACAAAATCCAAAAAGAACACAAATTACAATTGCTCTAAGAAACTATAAGATTTGATCTTACTAGGTTTGCCCCCAATTTGTGCCCTCATTACTTGGGTGATTCTTTACACCTTAGTTAAGTTAGTCATAGTTTCCAAGCTTTTAGTCATCAAGTTCTCAACTAAATTTTAGTTGAACAATCTCATTGTTGCGAGAAAAATGTCATGGAGCAAATATACACTGTTAACAAGTAATATAACAGTGAAAAATCAAATATCGTCCTTTGAGAGCTCTCATTAATACTTTTGCTAAGTACTAATGCTATTGCGGTTACCTTATCCAAGCTAATCGCAATATTCAAATTAATCAAGAAAGAAAATAATACAAAAGAACTAATAGAGCGAGACTAAAAAATGAGTATATATCAAATTATAGTCTATTTTGGCATTTGAATTGCAATACATGTACTTTTCTAACTTGATTAATACTCATGAGTTAGTTTAAGCTTCTAATTTCATTAGTAGAATCTGACAATCCTTTATAAATTTTGTCACCTCAATTCAATTCCCTATATTTCTAAGAGAGTCAAATTAAAGATATGCATTATGTACGGTTAATCACAACTTTGCTAGTCCCAAAGTTATATGTCTATCCTAAAGGAAAATTAAGTTAATTTAAGCAATTAATTAACATCAATCAAACAATATTTAGTATAAGAAGAAAAGTAATAAGGGCATAATGTAAAATTAAATTGAATAAACTAATTCACAATGAAATTCAAGAAGAAAAGTAACAATAATAATCAATCTACATGCCAAATAGCCACAATTCTAGAGAATGAAAACCTAGCCTAGCATACTTAAAGGTACAATCAAGCTCATCTTAGAAAACATATTAAAGATGAAGAAAAAGAGAAGAGGAAAAGAAAAAGAAAACACCATTTCCACCACTTTAATCGGTTTCTTTCTTAATTTCTCTACCTATGATGCCTTCCTCCAAGCTCTAAGTTACCCTCCAAGTTGCTCTCCTTCATGCCTCTCTATCTCTAGAGTCTACTCCCCTAAAAACCCTCAAAATCTGAGTTAAATTGGCCTACTTTTCATGAAGAAATAGACTTGTCCCTCTTTAGTTGAGTTATGGTGCATAAGTGCCAACTCTTGGGTTCGTTTGCATGCTCTGGCACATATGCTTTAGCTTTTGGTGCCTAGGCATAAACTTTGGAACTTATGGACATTTGGTGCCTTGGTTCCAATTTCTAACACTTAGGCATAGATCATAGCCTACTGGACTAGCGTTATTATATTAGTCATAACTTTGTGCTCTGATGTCAGAATTTAGTGTACCACCACTAGTTTAAAGGTCTTGAAGAATTCTCAAATTTTTTGTGAAACAACCATATCTAAATTCTAATATCTAGTTGTTAAAAGTTGTCTCAAAGTTGAGACATTCACTTTTTTGATGCCTAAACACTCCTTTTTTCCATCCATGGCCTGAGCAAAAATGGAAACAAGCTAAGCAACTCCAATTTGCTAAGATTTAAGCATAAAAATCATTAAAACAATACTAAAACAATGATAAATCCAGACTTCCAAATTCAAAAGCCTAAACTAACAAAAATGACTCAAACTTTAACTAAAACTAACAAGATTATACCATGATAAAACATGAAATTGACTTGAATAACTCTATTTTCATAGAGTTATCACTCATTTACTCATACAAAGGTTAATCATGCAACAAATTTTGGAAGCAAAAATGAATGAGACAAACATGCAAATTTTTAACACTACTTTGATAACCAAAGAGAGAACATAAGTGCAAAATATTGGCATCAATATATAAGGGATAAACACAAATTTCAGCATGTCTCAAGGTTGTAAAATATGAGTTAATATGCCACTAAACACATGCAAAAATTAGACAATGCAGATAGGCTTATGTGAGGCATGTTTAAAGCAAAATGGGACCGCCAACTTAAGCTAGCATGAGGTATAATTAAGACATAAAACATATATAAACTAAAATGAGGTGTAATGAAGGCGCAATTCATGGGAATAAAAGGCAGCCTAAGTGCAGCAACATAAACCATAATATATCTTAGAAACAAATCATCAAACACCTTGCTAACAAATCCCAAACACATCATAATTTTTTAGCACATTAACAACAAATGATCATAACAACAATTCATTAAACACCATGCCAACATAGCTAAAATGCATCAAAATTTTCAGCATATATTATCATAAAAAATTGAGCATAAAAAAAACACCAAATGAAGGCATTTAGGGATTATAATAGAGTATAAATCAATGCAGCCAAGTTTGTGTGAAAAAAATGGACAGCAAACAAGCACCAATTGGAAGCCAATTTTAACACTTAACATGCCCTAATCATGCTGAATTTTTCAGGGCAAAAATGGGCAGCATATAAGCACTAATTAAGAGCACAAACACTGATTACTGAAGCCTATGTCATGCTGGATTTTTCTGGGAAAAAGTGGACAGCATATAAATAGAAATTAAGATCATAAACACACACTAATGAAGCCTAAATCATGCTGGATTTTTTTGGGCAAAAGTGGACAGCATATAAGCACCAATTAAGAGCTCAAACACACACTAATGAAGCTTAAATCATGTTGAATTTTTCTGGAAAAAAATGGACAACATATAAGCACCAAATGTAAGCAAACAAAAGGGATAAATTAGAAAATTGTCAATGAAAAAGGAAGAGGGAGAGAGGTGGATTCTTTACCTCAAGCCTTAGCTTCTTGAAGCTTGAATTCGTCCTCTTCTCTTCAATTTCTTTAGTATCTTCTATCTCTACCCTTCCACATCTCCTTGTCTCTCTGTCCTCTCAAGTGTTCTCTTCTCCCTTCTTTCTTTAAATGCTCTCTAAGTTGATGCCTTTTTCCTCCTCCTTTCAAGTGTTTAGCCCTTTCTTTTCATTTTATTTTTGCTTTTTCTTTGGTCCAAAATCTAGCTCACTCCCTCTAGTATTTTCCTTATTTGTTAGAGATATTTTCCCCTCATCCTTTTAGCTGATCACACATTACTCTCACATATTTTTTTTAGCATTTCCTTTCTTTTTTTAGTCACTTTTCCCACATTTGCAGCCTTATTTCCCTTCTCTCTTCCAGCCTCATCTCTTTTCTTCTGTCATTTTAAGATGCCATCTCCACCCTCCATTTGGCCCTTTGTTTGTTAGAGAAATTTTCATTTTTTTCCCTATCTTTTCAGCCCTCTACACGTGCTCCTCCCTCACAATTTAGCATTTTTATTTTGCCTTCTTTCCAATTCCAACTACACGTGTTCCCCCTTTTTTATTTTCTATTTTATTCTGCTTTTTATTTTAATCCCAATTATACATGTAACTCTCCTTAATTTTCAATTTTGTTTTATTTTATTTAATCCCAATTCTACCTAGCTTGCCCCCTCTCCCAAATAATTTAACTTCAATTTTTTCTTTTTCTTTTACTTTCAATTTATATGATTCTTTTTCCATTTAAAAGGCATCTTTATTTCAAATTTCAATTAACTTCTTTTTTGACATTATTGCACTTTGCCTTCTTTACTACTATTTTATTTTATTCTTTTTTAAAAATTATTTTTATGAATTTTTTATGTTTGGGTGTTTATTTAATATATCCCTTGGTTGTTGTTTTTGAAGATGCGCGAATGTGGAAAACCTTATTAATTCAGGAATTCCTCATAAATGAGGTGTGTAGAGCATTGTCTTTCTTTACTTATTTGCTTGGTTGAAAATAAGCCAAATTTTTTTTTGGTGTTTTCAATGAAGGAAAGAAGTAAAGATGGTCTCTTCATTTATTGGAATGACCTTCAAGACCTTTGTGAATAGAAAAAATGAATTATGTTGACCTCAATGCCATGAGTGTTATGTAGATGCCAACCATGACAAAAGAAGAGGAAACTTATAGCAAACCATGATTGAGTTGTAATGCAAGGTGTCTAGATGCAATACCAGATGCAAACAATAAGTGGAGATGCCTAGACATGATGTAAGACTTAACTGAATAAATAAATGATGCCTAAACATGATGCAAGATTTTTGTAGAAATGTAAAGTTGTTTGGACATGATGCACAACTTTTACATAAAAGTAAAGATGCCTAGACACGATGTAAGACTTTTTCAGAAATGTAAAGGTGTCTGGACATGATGCAAGACTTTTGCTAAAATGTAAAGATGCTCGAACGTGATGTGGGACTTTTGCAAAAATGTAAAGGCGCTTGGACAAGATGCAAGACTTTTGTAGAAAAGTAAAGATGTCTAAACATGATGTAGGACTTTTGAAGAAATATAAAGATGCTTGAACACAATGTAGGAATTTTGGAGAAACGTAAAGATGCCTGGAAACAATACAAGACTATTGAAAGAATGTTTGGATGTAATGCACGACTTTTGAAATGATGACTAGACACGATGGAGGACTTTGGAAAGGACACCTAGACACAATGCATGACTTTTGAAAATGTGTTGGACATAATGCAAGACTTTTAAAAAGGTGTTAGGACACAATGCAGGACTTTTAAAAGGATGCTTGGATACGATGTAGGACTTTTGAAGGGATTGTAAAGAATTTTGAAAACAATTTACTAGAGTCACCACTAAAATTTTTAAATGGAGAATTTTGTAAAACCAAATGAAAATGAAAGGATGGTTTATGTAACTAGAGATAGGTTTAGGAGTTTGTTTGAGTGTTGAGAAGGTATTAGGCATCCCATAACCCCTGTCTACGAATATGATTATCATAAAGTAATTAAGCAAAGTAAATTGGATATGACCTTGAATTTATTTTAATTGCTCATATTAAAATACACAAAAAAATTAAAAGGAGAAAACAAAATGAAATTAATGCAAACAGAAAATGGAATATTTATAAAAGGTAGACTTGACCTAGGATGAGAGCTTAAGACCTACATACCCTACAAGAGAGATCAAAGTCCACATAGTTCATCTAAAAATAAATGTATGTTGGTTAGTGATTTTTATTTTTGAAATAAATAAAGATAGTTGAAATTAGATAGGTTTTTGTACACAAAACAAATTGGAATTTGGTTAGTGTTTTATTATTCTTAAAATCTATGTAATCACAACCTCTTATTTTCTTCAATTTTATATTTTCAATCTTTTTATTTTTCAAAAGCATAATTTATTTGTATTTATAATTTGAAAATAATGAAGGAAAATGTGAATTTATGATTTTTTTATGGTTATTTAAAAGAAAGCAAATTTTGAAAAGAGGAAAAGAAACCTTTATAAATTTTAAAATTCAAAAGTTTTTTGAAAGACATAAGTTGGATATGGGCTGTTGGATCCCGATACTTATTTGAAATGCAAACAATTAGTATTGGATAATACCTATGGAGTTGTAAGATTTAACACAGCCCACTAGTTAACTCATTAGGTGCTCATGAATGTGCCGGACGTTACATGACAACTTAATGCGAAGAGTAAAAAAAAAAAAACCAGTGCCTTTGGAGGCATTAGACCTTACACAATGGTGCACAAAATCATTAATGCCTATGGAGGCATTGGACCTCACATGACAACTTTAGAGTGGAAATAATAAACATAAATTGGTGATTGTGTGTGTTGGCGTTCAATTGAGTACTCAACATCATATAGTATTTACAAAATCCAAGAAAACACATAAATTACAATTGCTCCAAATAATTATAAAATTTGATCTTACTAGCTTTACCCCTAATTTGTATCATCCTTACTTAGATGATTCTTTGCACTTTAGTCAGATTAGCCATAGTTTTCAAGCTTTTAATAGTCAAGTTCCTTACTAAATTTGGGTAGTACAACCTCATACACTCATAACCAAAATTAAGCAATACACAAGTTAACCATGCAACAAATTTTGAAAGAAAAAATAAATTAGACAAACATGTGATTTTTTAACACTACTTTGATGACCAGAGAGAGAGTGTAAGAACAGTAAATTGACATCACGATATAGGGGATAAACACACAAATTTTAGCATGTTTCATGACTGTAAAATATGTTTAGTGGCAATGTTAATGCATAATTTATATAGGGGATAAACACACAAATGTCATAATATTTCATGTTAACATGTTAACTCATGTTAAATCTTTGGTCACCAAAGTAGTGTTAAAAATTCACATGTTTATCTTATTCATTTTTGCTTCCAAATTTTGATATATGGTTAACCTTTGTATTGTTCAATTTTGGTTATAAGTGTATGAGGTTGTCCTATCTAAATTTAGTTGGGAACTTGATGATTAAAAGCTTGAAAACTATGGCTAATTTAACTAAGGTGCAAAGAATCACCCAAGTAAGGATGACATAAATTGAGGGCAATAAGATCGAATTTTATAGTTACTTGGAGCGATTGTAATTTGTGTTTTTTTTTGGATTTTACAAATATTATATGATGATGAGTACTTAATTGAACACCAACACATACAATCACTAATGTATGTTTATTATTCCCACTATAGTGTTGCCATTAGAGGTACAATGCCTCTATAGTCATTAATGGTTTCTTACGTCATTGTGTAAGGTCTAACACCTTCATAGGCACCGGTGGACCTTTTATTACTCTTCATGCTCGTGTTGTTGTGTAAGGTAAAATGCTTTTATGAATACCTAATGAATCAACCAGTGAGGTTGTATGAGATCTTATGACTCCATAAGCATTAGCCAATACTGGATATTTGCATTTTAAATAAGTTTTGAGTTCCAATGACCCATATTTGATTGATGTCTTTCAAAAAATTTTGAAGTTTGAACTTTTCAATGGTTTCTTTTCAACTTTTCAAAATTTTCTTTCATTTAAGTAACATAAAAAAGAAAAAATCATAAACTCACCTTTGCCATTGATTATTTTCAAATTCTAAATACAAATAAATCATGGTTTTGAAACTAAAAAGAAAATTGAAAGTAGAAAATTGAAGAGGACAAGAAGGTCAAATTACACAGATTACATGAATTCAAACACACTAACCAAAATTTGATTCGTTTTGTTTATGAAAGCTTATATGATTTCAACTATCTTTCCTCTTTTAATCACCACCCAACTTACACGTATTTTTAGACAAACTACATAGAGTTTGATCCCTCTTGCAGGATACATAAGCCCTTGGCTCTCATCCTAAGTCAAGTATGTTTTTGCTAATATTCTTTTTTTTTGGCATTAATTTCATTTTTTTTCTCTATTTATTTTTTTTCGTATATTTTAATATGGGCAATTAACATAAATTTAAGGTTATATCCTGCTTACTTTGTTTGATTAGCTAAGGGTAACTGTCTTCATGGACCGATGTTGTGGGGTACCTAATACTTTCCTCGCACTTAAACAAACTCCTAAACCTATCTTTGGTTATGCAAACTATCCTTTCATTTTCATTTAGTTTTCCAAAATTTTTTATTTAAAAATTTTAGTAGTGACTCCAGTAAATTGTTTTTCAAAATTCATTTTGGGAACCAATTTCTTCTTCTCTTTTCTCAGACCCTTCGCCATGTTGTCAAGTATGACATATTAAAATAGGTATATTTATCATAGATTAATAGCTAATTTGAGAAATTCAAAGATTTAGATTTAGATTAAATGGCTAAAAACATTTTGGTTCTCAAAATATAATTTGGACCCAAAAGATAGTGAAATTTAAATTTTACTTAAAATTTTATTTTGACCATATGAAATTTTCTTGTTTCACTAGAAAACAAAGTAAAAAAGCTTTCCATTGATAGATAAATCAGTTAGAACAAACCTCAAATGAAAAGGTTCTAACTATTGAAAGTTGAGTGATATGATATGGATTTTTTATAAAAATGTATTCTAGTCTTTGGTTATTGTTTTGATCATATCTTACAAAATATGTGGAATTTTGATTTGAATTGTTGTATGGGAACATAGACTAGAAGAGCATTCTAATGATAGATCATTCACTTAAAATGAAGTTAGGATGAAAAATTTATGACTATTTAAAGTTAAATTTGAGTAAAGTGACTAGTTGACTGCCTCTACCTGAAGTTGATTGATGGACCACAAGTTCAAACTAAGAGTCATATTTTAAAAGATAGTCGATCGGAGGTCCCTCAGCAGTCGACTGACATTATCAGGATAGCTTTTTAAAAGTAAAGAATGACTCTTTTATGTATCCAAAGACTATTTTTCATATATATATATATATATATATATAAAACATTCTAAACATATTTTTATGAAGATTCAAGTGATAAAATATGATCTTCAACTTGTTTCAACATCTTTGAGAGAGAAACAAACATCGTTGAGCAAAAACTTGCATATTCTATATCATTTACATTCTTTGAGCTTCATCTTGTATATCTACTATTTGAGAGAGTTTGGTTGAGCAATATTGTTCATTATCAATCTTTGTAAGACAATGGTGGTGCATACCTTGGAAAAGAAAACGAGTGGGAGGAATCTCTTGGAATGACTTTCCTTTTAGAAGAGAGGATTTCTTTAGTTTTAAAGTGAGAAACAACTCTAGGTTGAGTTAGATATTGTAAATGCTTACAAGTGCCTAGGGACAAAACCACATGTTTGTGCTCCACTCAAATTTTTTTTATCTATATAATACTAAGCTATAATTTTATGCCTTGTGTATTTTAATTTTTTGAATCCACTAGAAATGATTTTATATGATTGGATCATGTTATTTTGTTTTATTATTTGATATTTTAATTTAAACCCATTAGACTCATATATGTATTATGTATATTATTTTATATGTAAACATTTGATACATTTTTGTAAATAGTAGTTTTACAATAATTGAGTAGAACATAATTAAGTTCAAATGTTAATATGTTATTTTTAGCTTGACTTAGAAAAATTGTCCATAACAATGTTGTAAAAATGCTTGTAATATTGATGGATAAAATGATATTTATAATGCTCTATAGATATACTTTTTATTTTTTCTGCAAATTGACAGTTATAAATTCTAATGTTTTATCAAATAAACTTTTTAACTTCCAGCAAAATGCTATTTTGAGCTATTAATTAAACATCATGGTGTTTTCAAGTGATGATATTTTTTAAAATGTATATTTGTTATACATTACATGAGGAGTGAATAGATATAAATGCTCTCACAAAAATTTTTAGGTATGTGGTGAAGTTAATATTAATATGGAGAGTAATATATAATACACTACCCATTTAAATTTAAATTTATTTTTAAATTTAAGAAGGAGAAATTCAGAATATTATTAGTAAATTAATCTAATTTAATTTAATTTGAAAGTTTAAAGGGAATAATTTTATTTAAAAATATAATATTTCAAAATAAAATGTAAACAAATTTTAGAAAAAAAAAAAACTATTTTGTGCCCCCTAGCTTGGGGTCCTAGTTCTATCACTACAAGTGCCTAATTAAACTTGTATAATTTGTGGAGAAATCTCAAGTGGAAGCTTGAGAATTGAATGTAGGCTTCAATTGGAGCCAAACCAAGATAAATCATGTGTCCATATAGTCTTTTTATTTTAAGTTGCCTAATTGATGCTTTGTTTAAATTTGATTTTTCTTTTTTTTTTTAACATGAAGCATTGATATTTCTTATTAGAGATATTCTACTACATCTATTACAAGTAATCAAATTGTTGAACAAATTGTATATTGTTCCATATTACTTGAAATTACACCATCAAAAGAATTATAACTATTTATTGTTGAGAGCTCTTTTTATTTTTTGGGGAAGGAAACTTGTTATCTATGATACTCCGGGAGTCAATATAAAACCTCCTATGATTGATTTAATTGTCAATTTGCTTCATTATCCATCAAATGTCCTTTATAACAAGTATTTTAACAAGCAATTTTGAAAATAGTTGAAATTTTTTATAAAACTCAATTCATCCCCCTCTCGGGTGTTGATTGCCTTGTTTAACAAAACACACTGTCTTAACCTAATAACAATTTTACATGGATTTTTTTTTTCAATATTACTGTGCTAACTTTCCTAAATTGCGATTCAATGTATTTATATGAGAACCCAATTTATGGAAGTCAAATTTAAGCTCAATATTTGTTAGGTTATGCGAGACAACCTATATATTCTTATATAGTAGCAAATCAAAAATAAAAATTGAAGAACTCACCCTAATCAAGTTAAATCTCACATAATAAATTAATCTTTCCATGGTTGATGTAAACTAATTACTATCCATTGATATCCAATCAATATATAACATAAACAATGAGGACAAACTTGATTAAATACAAATACATTCCACTTAACATTGCATCAACAACTCAAAACATAGTGTTATGTTAGGTTCAAATAAAAATTCTAGTTAAATAAAATTTAGTTCATGATAATCAAAATTAACATCATCTTAAAAATATTTAGAGGCAACTGTATTTGAAAAAGGAAATAAAGATGAACAACAATTAAAACACTGAATTCCAAACTAAGTGTCTTCATGCCCTTTGTTTACACTGCCTTCTTCACCTAAAAAAAATTGTTTACTTGTTGCTGCCAAATAGTGATGCTAAGAGAGAATAACCGAAGAAATGATAAAAAAAGAGAGCTTCATCTATTGTCCACTTTTTTTTTTTCTCTTCTTGTGCTCTCTTTTAGCCTTTAGTCTCTATCTTCTTGTTCTCCTCTTTCTAGATTTGATGTGTAGAGTTATGAATACCCCATGTGAACACCTCAGCCCTAATTACCTAATTACTCAATTAATTAATGCACCAATTAATTAATAATTAAGCAAATAGGAAAAATTAAAAATGACAAAGCTTCAAGTGACATTCGCAATTGGGGACAATGGGAAATTGAAAATAAATAATGGGTGACAATTAAATAATCTCAAAACCCAAAAATAAAATTAGTTAATTATAATAATTATAATAAACCAAAGCAAAAGTATAAAAAATAAAAAAACATATATATATATATATTAAAAATAGAAAATTAAAAATTCAAAAAATATTAATTAATAATAATGGTAATAGTAATAAAAAAAAAGAGTAATAAGGCTACATTATGTAGAGTTGTAGAAAAGCTGAAAAAGGCACTCCATTACCTCCAAGTGCCAGGCTTTTCTCTCTTTCACTTCTCTTTCTCATTTTATTCTCTCATACATATCACACTCTCACATACACTCACAGGAGACAACAGGACACAAGGAGGCTAAAGACACAAGAGACACAGTAAAAGTGGAGGGATATCCTACTAAAAAGTGGGAGATGGTGAGAGGCCCCAGGAAGGGGGAGAAAGGTGGCTGGTGGAGTTAAAAAGAGGAGCTAGAGGTTTGAGAAGAGGAAAGGAGCATTCTGAAGAGAAGGAGTTGAAGCGAGAGAAAGAGAGGAAGAGGCTAAGGGTAGAGAGAAAGGGAGACAAAACTAAGAAGAGAGAGCTAGAGACATGAATCGAGAGGAGGCCAACGAGAATTGAAAGAAGCCACGGGTAGAGAGAGAGAGAGACATGAGACCGAGAAGAGACTACGCTGGACCGAAGAAGAAGGAGAAGAGAAGAAGCAGGAAAGAAGAAAAGGCTATGCTGGACCAAGGAGGAAGAGGAAGGAGAAAGAAAGAAGAAGGGAGGAAGAAGAGGATAATCACCTCTATTTTGAGCTTTGAAAACAGAGCCAAACAGAGGAAGAGAGAGAGAGAGAGAGAGACGAGTTGAGAGGGAGGACTCCGAGGAGGAAGAGAAGGAATGAGAGTGTCGTGCAAGCTTCAAGAAGGCTGAGGGGAAGAGGAAGAGAAGAAAAGAGAAGAGGAAGGAGAAGAGAAGAAGAAGGGAAGAAGAAGCTGAGAGAAGCCACCTGGGAGGAAGAGAGAGAGATGCCACTGGTTGAGTAAGAAGAGGAGAGAGAAAGTTGACGAAGGGCCACTAAGCATCGAAGGAGGACTGAGGAAGATCGAGGAGGACCGCTGGAGGAGGAGAACCATTGGGGAGGAAGGCCAGCTGAGATGAAGCTCCGGTAAACTCATGCATGCATGCTGATTTCATTATGGCATTCCATCTTCGTTTTGTGTTGTTTGTCCTTTTTTTAAATTATTATAATAATAATAATAATAATAATAATAATTATTTTTATGTTAATTTGAGACTAATTATGGCCTTACAAGCTAGGTTCTAAGAAAATCATTGGGTGAGAATATTGTTCTCCTCAGGTGTTTAGGGTTGTGTGAGATTTTAATCCCCTTAGACCTTGAAAATTAGTACATGTTTTAAAAATACTAACAATGCAAAAAAAAAAAAAATTTAATTAAATATTTTCTATTATTTACAAAATCATCATGTGAGAATATTATTCTCCTCGAATGCTTGGGGTTGTGTGAGATTTTAATCTCCATAAATCCAGAAAATTAGTACATACTTGTTTTAAAATAATAATAAAAATAAAAATAATAATGTAAAAATAACTTAATTAAGTATTTTCTATTATTTACAAAATGATTAAGTCAATGTTTTATAAAATTTAATTAATTAAAAAATGCCATGTGGGACTTGGGTTTCCGTAGGCTTTGGAGAATCAATCTTATTAAAAATAAGACTAATAGAATTCTAATTTCAAAACCCATAAAATACATAAAAACAAAATCTCGAAGAATTCCCAAATATTTTATTCTATATTTTGGGTTCCCGAGTGAGATCACTCGTCTCTTCAGGCACTCAAAGATTAATTAGTAGAGACCATGTGAGACCTTGAGTCTCTTCAGGTTCCAGAAATTAACATTTAAAATATTGGGATGAATTAATAAAAAATAGGGATATTTGTCCTACTTATTATGTAACTAAAAATCCTAAGAAGATTTTTCATTTTAGTCTTACTTTAAGTTTCAAATAAATTCTAATTTTTTTTAAAATGTATATACAAAAATCATAAATTCAAAAATCATAGAAATATTTTTTTTCATTATAGTTTAAAGTTCATAATAAATTCAAATAAAAAACATATATAAGGAAATTAATTAAAAGTCCTGTTAATCATAATCTCACTTTCAAAATTAGAAAAATCCAAAAACCCACAAAAATATATAAATTCAAAAATTCTGAAAAATGGCTTTTCATTATAATTTTGTTATAATTTCAAAAATAAATTCTAATTTTAAAAATCCAAAAATAAATAAATTCAAAAATATGAAAAATACATAAATTCAAAAATTTGAAAAATGGTTTTATTTTCATCCTAATTTCAACGATGAATTCCAATTTTGAAAATCCAAAAAATAAATAAATTCAAAAATTCAAAAATATTCCTTTCATTATAATTAAATTTCAATTCCAAAAAATATAAACTCCCAAAAATCCTAAAAATCTCATCCCATAATCATTTCATTAAAGTTTCAAAATAAAGATTTAAAATACAAAACTAAATTAAAAAAAATTAAATGAAGAGATCAGGAGAGCTAAATTAATCAGGTTGTCGTAAATTAAAACACATGAACCAAATTCCTATCCCATTTTGTTTACAAAAATCTAATTAATTTAAACCCTCTTGTTCTCATCACAAAAATTAAAAATCACCAACTAAATGATACGCCATTTTGGTTGAATTACGTGGACTTTGATTCTTATCATAGGGTACGTAGGACCTAGTCTTTCATCCTAGGTCAACTCTGCCCTTTGTAAATATCTATCTATTTGCTTCCATTATCGTCGTTTTTGTCTTCTCAGTGTAACGGGCGTGTATGTCAATAAAGGGTAATTGAGATAAAATTAAAGGCCATATTTTATTCCAACTGACTAGTTTAAGGTAACAGTCCATATGGATGGGTGTTGTGGGGTGCCTAACACCTTCCCCACACTCAAATAGATTCTCGAACCTATATATGATTTCCCAGACCGTTTTGCCGTTTCTTTTTTGTTTTAAATTGGTTTCCTAAAGTTTTTCATTAAAAATTTTGGTGGCGACTCCAAATAAATTGATTTTCAAGATTCATTTTTGGGAATCAATTTAAACACTTTTTATTCTTTCTCGCCGAAAGGTCGTTACAACAGTTTAGTGACTCTACTAGGGACTTTTCGAGAGTCAAGCCTATTTAACTAGTTAAATGAGATAATATGGCTTTCTGGTATCTTAATTACCCTTATTGTGTTTTGCTTGTTTTAAGGAATTAGCACAGAGAATGATAATGCTCGGAGTTTTGACCATTGAAAGGACTCATGAACCCACTGAGGGGAGTGTGTGTGTCACAAAGAAAGATGGTGCCAGGACTAAGGGATCGTCTAACCCCATGAAGCCCAGGAGCTCCTTCCTAGTAGTTAAGAAGTCAATCTACGAAGTTAAGGAGGTCACTTCAGCCCAAAGCCATCGTGCCCCATGAGGTACAACGAAAGTATCCTTGCTCGTCGTGCCTACGCTGGTGCCCATAAAAAATCCAACCGCTGTTATCCATGTGCGATCTCCATTTTCGTATTAGAACAATCACGTTATGTCGTGGAATTATGGGTTAAAAATATAATGCTCTTGTGACAACGAGACATCAGAAGAAAGGCCTGTTACAGAAAAAGGGCATTTAGAAATTGTAGGAGGAATTACTCGCAATGGTCGGATATACTCCAAGGATGTAAAGGGAATTCCAAACCCAAACCTGGAAGTAAGGGAAAGCTTGAACTTAAGAGAGGCCTATAGGTAAGGAGAACAAGAGGAGACAGAGGAGTTTTTAAAAATTATGAAGCAGAGTGAGTATGATGTGGTCCATCAATTGCAAAATACACCGACCCGAATTTCTATTTTGACCCTAATAATGAATTCAAAAGCTCACCAAAAGGCGTTACAGAGCATGTTGGATGAATCCTATGTACGTCTTGATATCACCCTAGAAAAAGTAGTGAACATGATAAATGCAATAAAGAACTTTACCTTGATCACCTTTTCTGGGGATGAGATACACCCTACGTCAACCAAAAAGCCCAAAGCCCTCCACATTACTTTTGAGTGCTATGGGTATGTTATCGCTAAAGTACTCATTAAGAAGTCATGTGTCAAGTACAATGGCATGGTAGTGAGAGCCTTCAATGGGACAAGGAAAGAAGTAATTGGAAAGGTTGAACTCCCTTTGGAAATTGGTTTGAATTTATTTACCGTCGAGTTCCAGGTCATGAACATTGACGTGACATATACAATGCTTCTGGGAAGACCTTGGATTCATTTGGTTGGTGAAGTCCCATCAATCGTGTAGCAAAGGATTAAGTATATTGATGAAGGGAGGCTCAGCACTTTAAAAGGTGAAGAAGAGATGATCATTAGCAAGCCGAGCACAGTACCCTACATTGAAAATTTTGAGCATGTCATAGAAGCTGAGAACTCTACGAAAGGCACTGACCATAACCCATTGGGAGTGGGGGAATCTACTAAGGACGTCAATCAGTGGTCAAGATCATGATGAATAGTGGGTATCAAAAAGGAAAAGGATTGGGTGTGAAGCTGCAAGGCATAGGGGAACCGGTTAAGTTGCCTGAAAATCTAGGATGACAAGGGTTAGGATATGAGCTGTTTATGGAGACTTGCGGGGCATGACGAAAGGAGGGTAAGCCAAGAGCTGAGAAATATTTCCTATTTCTGCTAAGATAATACACCCAGATGACCCAGTCATAATAGTGAGGGAAGAAGAAGGAGAACACGCGAAGGTCACATGGATTTAGCTGGATGAGTTAGAAAAAGCAGTTGACAATTAGGAATTTGAAATGTTATCAGATGTTATGTCATTAGAGTAATATTTTAAATATCATTTTAAAAGTTTTGTAATAGCTAACAATTTGAACTTTATTTTGAATATCGAATGAATGCAGTAATTTCAATCTTTTTGCCAAAATCTTGTTTAAATCCTACCTTTTTGTATTTATTCTTGCCTTTTTTACCTGTTTTCCAGGGAATTTGAATCCTCAAAACTTTTATCTAAAGCAGAAGCACCTGGGTACTGTTTGAATAAGCCTCATGTTGTCATGGATATGAATGATTTAAAAACTGATGATAGTGATGATATATCCTGAACCTTCACTAAAATAATAGAATCTTCGGAAAAGGGTATCATTCCGCATGAAGAAATCACCGAAGTGATTAATATGGGGACTAAGGATAATAAAAAGGAGTTAAAAATAGTTGATAACCCAGAAAAGGAAGAAATGATTAATCTGTTTAGAGAATATATGGATGTGTTTACTTGGTCCTATCAAGATATGCCATGAATGGATCTTAAAATTGCTGCTTATAAGATATTTTTGTACTTTAATGTGGGGCCTAAGAAACAGAAGTTGAGGAGGATGAGCCTAGAGATGTCCTTCAAAATCAAGGAAGATGTAATAAAGCAATGGGATGCTGGTTTCCTAGAGGTTGCTAAATACCCCCAATGGGTTGCGAACATAGTCCCTGTGCCAAAGAAAGATAGGCAAGTGAGGATGTTCATTGATTATCGGGACTTAAATCGGGCCAGCCTGAAAGATGACTTTCTGTTACCTCATATTGATGTCTTAGTCGATAATACAACAAAAAGCTCAAGGTATTCCTTTGTGGATGGATACTTTGGCTATAATCAAATCCCTATGCACCCCAAGGATAGAGAAAAAACCACCTTCATCACTCAATGGAGAAACTTCTGCTATAAGGTAATGCCCTTTGGGCTTAAAAATGCCAGAGCCACTTATCAATGCACGATGGTAGTCCTGTTCCATGACATGATGCATAAAGAAATAGAGGTATATGTGCATGACATGGTCACTAAATTAGCTGAAGGGGAGAGTCATGTGGCTGTGTTACGAAAGCTCTTTGAAAGACTACAGAAATACAAACTTCGATTGAATCCTAGTAAGTGCATATTTGGGGCCAGATCAAGGAAGCTTTTGGGATTCATCGTCAGTAAGCGGGGAATAGAAGTGGACCCCGATAAAATTAAGGCAATTCATGACATGCCATCACCTAGTACGGAAACATAAATTCGAGGGTTCTTAAGGCATTTGAATTACATAGCTAGGTTCATTGCAAACCTAACTACCACTTGTGAACGGATATTTAAATTATTACCCAAAAACCAACCAGGAGAATGGAATGAGACTTGCCAATGGGCGTTTGACAGGATAAAGGAGTACCTTTTGAATTCCCCTGTCTTGATGCCACCTACACTAGGGCGGCCCCTTATCCTTTATCTGACGATTTGACCAGTGTCCATAGGTGTTGTGTTAGGATAGCATGATGAATCAGGAAGAAAAGAGCATGCAATTTATTACCTAAGTAAAAAGTTTAATGAATGCGAGTCATGGTATCTATTAATTGAGAAGACTTGTTGCAGCCTCGTGTGGAACACAAAGAGATTGAGGCAGTACATGCTATACCATGTCACATGGTTGATCTCAAGGGTGGATCCAATTAAATATATCTTTAAGAGTCCTCATGTATTAGGGAAGAGTCTCAAAATAGTAGGTGATACTCTTAGAATACGACGTGAAGTATATGACCAACAAATCATTCAAAGGGAGCATTATAGCTAAGTATTTGGTGGCTAATCCTTTGGATGAATACCAATCGCTAGACTTCTAGTTCTTAGATAAGGATATTCTGACAATGGAGGAAGATGAACTAAAGGACGTTAAGTGGATAATGTATTTTGATGGGGCCGCCAATGTACACGGCAACGAATTAGGAGCGGTGATAACATCACCTTAAGGCAAGCAATATCCAGTGGTAATCAAGCTCAGTTTTGATTGCACAAATAATGTGGCAGAATATGAGGCTTGTGTTAATGGCTTACAAGCCACCTTAGAGTTAGGTGTCAAATATCTTGATATGTTTGGAGATTCAGCTCTTGTAATTTATCAGGTAAAGGGATATTGGCAAACCAAAGATTCTAAACTAATCCCATACCAAAAGCATATAATGGAATTGATGTCAAGGTTTGAGGAGATAAACTTCACACATTTGACGAGTGATAAAAATTAGTTTTTGATGCGTTGGCTACCCTGGCCGTAATGATCAAGCTAGATTGTGGCGTCAACGTGTTTCCAATCCAGATTGAGACTTGGGACACCCAGCTTGCTGCCTAAATGTGAAGGAAGAAAGCGATGTGCAACCATGGTTCCATCATATAAAAAACTATGTCCAAAGTTAGCAATATCCAGCTGGGGCATCTGAGAATGATCAAAAGACCATTCGTCGTTTGGCGATGAATTTCTTCCTTAGTGGAGAAGTGTTGTATAAAAGGTCATGGGACAACATTTTGCTCAAATACGTGGATGCATCAGAAGCACGAAGGATAATGACAGAGATTCATGAAGGGACATGCGGAACCCATGCTAATGGCAATACCATGACTAGACGGATTCAAAGGTATAGATACTTCTGGTTAACCATGGAGAAAGATTACGTTGATTACGTGAGGAGATGTCATAAGTGTCAAACATATGCCAATAGGATCAATGCTTCACCGTAACCTCTACACAACCTAGTGGCACCTTGGCCATTCTCAATGTGGGGAATCGATGTGATTGGCCCTATCAATCCATAGGCGTCTAATGGACACTAATTCATTTTAGTAGCCATCGATTACTTCACAAAATGGATAGAGGCATGTTTGTTATCCAATATTACCCAAACGGTCTTCCTCTAATTTTTAAAATCGAACATTATATGTCGATATAGTATACCAGGAAGGGTCATCACTGATAACGCTCTCAATCTAAACAGAGCTGACATTAAGAAGTTATGGAAACAATTTAAGATTAAGCATCACAATTCTACACGCTATCGGCCATAGATAAATGGGGCAGTCAATGCAGTAAATAAGAATATCAAAATGATCATTAGCAAGATGACTATCACTTACAAAAACTGGCATGAGATGCTCCCGTATGCTTTTCATGGGTATCACACAACAATATGAACATCCACAAGGACAACTCCTTACTCTTTAGTATGTGGCATGGAGGCAGTCACTACAGTTAAAGTTGAGATCCCTTCTGTCCGAGTGTTGATAGAATCCAACCTAGAGGAGAATGAGTAGGTAAAGACACGATATGAGCAGCTGAATATGATCAAACAAAAGTGACTAGTAGCTATGTGTCATGGGCAACTATACCAGAAAAGGATGGCAAGGGCCTTCAATCAAAAGATTTGTCCTAGGGAATTCGAGCCCAGTGAGTTGGTTTTGAAAAAGATCCTCCCAAACTAGGTGGATAACAGAGGCAAATGGGCACCTTCATATAAAGGTCTATATGTGGTGATACGAGCATTCTCCAGAGGTGATTGGTTCTTGCCGATATGGATGGAAGAAAGCTTGGAAGACTAGTTAAATTTGATGCAGTAAAGAAATACTTTGCTTAAAATGGAAATGATGGAGAAAAAAAGAAAAGAAGAAATAAAGAAGATTTTACAATCAGGCTCGTTAAGTCAAAAACCTAAAAAGGCAGCTTAAGCAAAAGTTAGGGCAATAGATGATGAATGAAGTGAGGTTGTGCAAGGACTAAATCACCTAACTGGAAGGATCCTTAGAGATTGTCTTCATTAACTAGTTTTGAAATATATGTATCTGAGGCAACACCAGGCGCAAACGACCAGTGAGGCAACACTAGACGCAAACGACCAGTGCCACCTGGAGCTAAAAGTCAATGTCATTTTAGTTGCCATTTTTGCTCTCCTTTGCATCTGTATTCAATTTATCACCCACTTTCCTTAGGACCATGTGATCTATCTTCAAAATAAAGTGACTTACTCATTTAAAAGACTTGCTTCTTATTACTATTTTTCTTTCTACATAACCGTATCGCCTTTATATTTGCTCCATGCATTCAATATGCAAAATAAATATTCAAGTGAATAATGTTGTTCAAAATATTGTCTAATGATATGCGTTTTGGAAACACCCATGATTTTTTTAAATAAGTGCTTTCACGCAATTACTGGGATAAAGCTTAAAGTGTGAAACATATACACGTCTTGGCATTTCTAATTTCGTTACCGGGTTACTTCGTAAAAAGAGATTGAAGCATTTTCAATCTCCCCTGGTCTGTTGTAAGGAAAGGAAACTAAGCTTGCCAAGTGTTGACCTAAAGAGATAAAGTTATGCAAACCATCGGTTGTTGAAACGAAGAATTCAAGGTCACAACAAAAGAAGCTTGGTTAGACAGTTCTTTTGCTCTGGGCAATATGGTTTTCTTTCCAACCAGTATAAACTATAACTTAATATGTCACCCCTCCAGTTTCCAAAGTAAAAGGTAAGAGGTCTATGCTTGCGTAGCATTCTCTTATTTTTAACACCCAAGGTATAGGCATCATTTTTTAATATATCAAAGTGAATGAAATTTTCATTACCCTTCAAAAACCTACATATCTCATGCATACATGATTCTCCACGTTCATCGTATATCTCGCTTGTGCATCCACCACACGTGCATAATTGATATTTTAAAAACAAAAAAGGGGAAAACATATACACCATGCATTTAGTGCATGAACACAGGTTATATCACATCTCACAGATGACCAAAAGGTACTTCCAAAAAGAGTCACATCCTTCCTTGGCACAAGCATTTTATTTGTTCAAGAAAGATCATTATATAGGTTCATAGGATAATGATTCAAATGTAGGGGACAAAAATGCGACAAAGTTTGGATCTATTCACCTTCACAGAACATTATGGTCATAAAGATGACAAGCTTAGCAAGCAGACGAGTCATGCTATAGTCAGAGCACGATGGTATACATCTCACACAGGTGCATGCATGGCGTTGCGGGATAGCATATTACATGCAAGGTGAATACCTCTCTTCAAATTAGTGCAAAAGTTCTGCATCATGTCCAGGCAATTTACATTTCTGTCAAAGTCCTATTTCGTGTCTAGGGAAATTTACATTTCTGTCAAAGTTCTACATCGTGTCCAGGGCAATTTACATTTCTGTCAAAGTCCTGCATCGTGTCTAGGGCAATTTACATTTCTGTCAAAGTCCTACATCATGTCTAGGCAATTTCTCTTTCTGTCAAAGTCCTGCATTGTGTCCAGGCAATTTACATTTCTGTCAAAGTCTTGCATCGTGTCCAGGGCAATTTACATTTTTGTTAAAGTCCTGCATCATGTCCAAGCAATTTACATTTTCTGCTAAATTCTTGCATCATGTTCAGGGCAATTTACATTTCTATCAAAATCTTGCATCATATCTGTGAACACCCCATCCTTGATTACTTAATTATTTAATTAATTGATACACCAATTAATTAATAATTAAGCAAATAAATTGTTTTCAAATGACAAAGCTTCAAACGACATTTTCTGGGGACAAGTTGAAATTCAAAATAAATAATGGGGGAATTTTAAGAAAAAACCAAAATTTAAAAATAGGAATTAATTAATAATAATAATGATAAATCAAGATAAAAAAAATCATAAAAAAACACCAAAATAGAAAATCAAAAGAAAAATCCAAAATATTAATAATGATTAAAAATTATTAATAAATGATAAAAAATGGGGTCTAATTTGAAACAAATATAAAAGGCACACACTCTCACTCACACACATGTCACACATCACTCTCACACACTCACACTCTCACTCACGGACACACACACTCACACACTCACCCTCACACACTTACACTCTCATTCACGGACACACATCCTCACACACTCACACTCTCACACACTCTCACCCACGAACACACACACTCACACACTCTCACATAGGAGACAAGGGATGCTAGGGGGTACAAAAGAGGTGAAGCGTGGTAGAGAAAAAGGAGGTGGTGCTAAAAAGTGGAAAGGACGCTGGAAAAGGTGGCGGTGCAAGATGGCAGGGGGGACAACACGTATAGTGGAGCAGGAAAAGAGAAAAGCAGTGGGCCTGAGGGAGATATAAAAGGGGACAACAGTAGGTCGAGAAGAGGGAGGGAAAAAAAGAGAAGAGAGAAAGAGAGAAAATGAGCTGAAGCAATGTCTAAACCGTCGAGAGAAAAAGAGCTGAACAGGAGAAGCAAAAATCGAGAAAGCAAGGCAGAAACCGAGAGAAAAACTGGAGCTGAACAGGAGAAGCAGAAACCGAGAGAGCAAGGCAGAAACAACGCTGGAAAAAAATTGGAGCTAAACAGGAGAAGCAGAAACTGAGATAGCAACGTGAAGCAGAAAATAGACCGAGACAGCAACACGAAGGAGAGGAAACCGAGATAGTAAGAATGATTGAAAATGAGCTGAAGCAACGTCCAAACCGTGGAGAGAAAAGGAACTGAGGTTCAGGCAATCCGAGGAGCAAAAAATGAAGAGTTGGATGCCAAAATGATGAGCAGAAACAAGGGGGCCTGAATGCAAAACGAAGTCGCAGAAAAAGGATTGATAGAGGCTGAACCATGGAGGAGAAAAAACTCTGTTTTGAGCCTAGAAAATAAGGGTAAACAGAGGAGAATTTAGGGAGCCCAAGGAAGAAGGGAAAGTGTAGATAGGAAGAGAAGCTTTCTACCTTTGCCTTCCAGCCAAGGAGTAGGGACACGTGAGCACTTCCTGCCAGAACTTCCAACGCTGCCCAACGTGAAGTGCTGTCCGCCAATTCTGCTTGCTTCCCAGCCGAGACCAACTATTCGGGACTGTTGGAGGACCATCTACCATACGTGAGTGAGGAGGAGAAGGTCATTCTTCATTGGAGCACAAGGGAGAGACTGAAATCGCACAGGTACGGCTGCATGGGCTGCATGGCTGTTACTGTTCATGCGTTTTGGTTGAAGATAATCTCATATATTATGCACTGTTCATGCGTTTGGTTCTAAGATGCTACTGTTCATTTGCCTAAACTTGTTTTAATTTTGGTTATTACCATTGTTTAAATATTAACTTTGATTAAATATTGCTATTACGCATAAAATTATCGTGTGAGAATTTTATTCTCCTCGATTATTGAGGATTATGTGAGATGTTAATCTCCTTAAATCCTTACAATTAATTGAATAATTGGAAAGCAATAATAATATTAATGAAATATTAATGAATGAATGGTGAAAAAAATAAGTGAATGATAATTAAGAAATATTGCTATTACGCATAAAATTATCGTGTGAGAATTTTATTCTCCTCGATTACTGGGGATTATGTGAGATGTTAATCTCCTTAGATTCTTACAATGAATTGAATAACTGAAAAGCAATAATAATATTAATGAAATATTAATGATTGAATGGTGAAAAATAAGTGAATGATAATTAATAAATATTGCCATGACGCATAAAATTATCGTGTGAGAATTTTATTCTCCTCGATTACTGGGGATCATGTGAGATGTTAATCTCCTTAAATCCTTACAACTAATTGAATAATTGAAAAGTGATAATAATATTAATGAAATATTAATGAATGAATGGTGAAAAAATAAATGAATGATAATTAAATATTAATTTTGATTAAATCATAATAATAATCATAATTAAAATATTTGCTTTAATGAACTGTTTCCCATTATTTGCAAAATTATCGTGTGAGAATATTGTTCTCCCCAATTACCTGGGATCGTGTGAGATTTTAATCTCCTTAGATCCCTGAAGTTAGCATACCTTTGTTTTTTTTAAAAAAATAAAATAAATAATAAATAATTAAAAGATTTGCTTTAATTAAACATTTCCCATTATCTACGAAATTATCGTGTGAGAATATCATTCTCCTCGATTGCTTGGGATTATGTGAGATTCTAATCTCCTTAAATGCCTATAATTAATTCAGAAATAATAATAATATTAATGATAATAATAACAATACAAAAAATAAATAAATGGACAATAATTAAATATTAACTTTGATTAAATATTTATACAAAATGTATCGTGTGAGAATACTTTTCTCTCCTCGACTTCCCGGGCTCATGTGAGATTTTAATCTCCATAGAACCCAAAAATTAGCATATATTCGTTCAAAAATAAACAAATAAACAAATAAGTAATAGCACTTGAATTAAATTATGTACCAATAATCAATAATAATGTAAAAATGAACATTTTAAATAAATCAAGCATAAAATTTAATTAATAAAAAAAATGACATGCGGAACTTGAGTCTCCATAATCAACAATAAATTCAAAAATTCATAAAAAAAAATATATATTCCTTTCATTATAAATTATGCATTAATTCTCGAAATATAAACTCCCAAAACTCCCAAAACTCAAAAAATAATAATAATAATAAAATCGACAAAAAAGTTTAAAAGATAAAATATGAAGAGGTCAGAAGAACGAGGTTAATCAGATTGTAGTAAATTAAAACATACAGACTAAATTCCAATCCCGTTTTGTTTACAATGATCTATTTTAATTAAAATCCTCCTATTCTCATCACAAATCAAAAAACCACCAAACTACAAACATGCCTCTTGGTCGAACTACGTGGACTTTGATCCCTATCGCAGGGTACGTAGGCCCTAGGCTCTCATCCTAGGTCAAGTCCGCCCTTTGTAAATATCTATCTGTTTGCATGTATTCTTGCTTTTTTTGTCTCCTATGTCTAACATGCATCCATGTCAATAAAAGGGTAATTGAGATTAATTAAAGGCCATATTCTATTTCAACTGACTAGTTTAAGGTAACCGTCCTTATGGGCGGGTGTTGTGGGATGCCTAACACCTTCCCCACACTCAAATAGACTCTCGAACCTATCTCTGATTTCGCAGACCATTTCACCTTTTTCGTTTTGTTTTAAATTGGTTTTCCAAAGTTTTCCATTAAAAATTTTGGTGACAACTCCAAATAAATTGATTTTCAAAATTCCATTTTTGGGAATCGGTTTTAAACTTTTTATTCTATTCCGCTGAAAGGTCGGTTACGACAATATCTAGGGTAATTTATATTTCTATCAAAGTCTTACATCGTGTCTAGGGCAATTTACTATGTTAAAATTCCTGCATCATGTTCAGGTAATTCACTGTCCTATCTAGGCACGGATTCACCCCTATTTTTCCTCGATGTGAGGAATGGTGTGTTCATGTCTTTGCTTGCTCTTAAATTAGGTCATCACCATATTCATTTCCCCAACTTAAGAGACAAGCAAAGAGGGGCAACTGTGAACACCCTAGCCCTAATTACCTAATTATTCAATTAATTGATGCACTAATTAATTAATAATTAAGCAAATAGGAAAAATGAAAAATGACAAACCTTCAAGTGACATTCTCAATTGGGGACAATAGGAAATTGAAAATAAATAAAGGGAGACAATTAAATAAACTCAAAACCCAAAAATAAAATTAGTTAATTAAAATAATTATAATAAACCAAAGAAAAAGTTTAAAAAATAAAAAAAACATATATAAATAATAAAATTAGAAAATTAAAAATTCAAAAAATATTAACTAATAATAATGGTAATAGTAATAAAAAAAAGAGTAATAAGGCTGCATCGTGTAAAGCTGAAGAAAAGCTGAAAAAGGCACTCCACTACCTTTAAGTGCTAGGCTTTTCTCTCTTTCACTTCTCTTTCTCATTTGATTCTCTCACACACACTCACACTTTCACATACCACTCTCATACACACTCACAGGAGACAACAGGACACAAGGAGGTTGAAGACACGAGAGACACGGTAAAAGTAGAGGGACATGCTACTAAAAAGTGGGAGATGGTGATAGGCCCCAGGGAGGGAGAGAAAGGTGGCTGGTGGAGTTAAAAAGAGGAGGTAGAGGTTCGAGAAGATGATAGGAGCATTCTGAAGAGAAGGAGCTGAAGTGAGAGAAAGAGAGGAAGAGGCCACTGGTAGAGAGAAAGGGAGATGAAACTAAGAAGATAGAGCTGGAGATGTGAACCAAGAGGAGGCTAACGAGAACCGAGAGGAGGCCAATGTGAACCGAGAGGAGCCATGGGTAAAGAGAGAGAGAGAGAGACAAGACCAAGAAGAGACTGTGCTAGACCGAAGAGGAAGGAGAAGAGAAGAAGAAAGGAAGAAGAAGAGGCCACTCTAGACCAAAGAGGAAGAGAATGGGAAAGGAAGAAGAAAGGAGGAAGAAGAGGAGAATCACCTCTATTTTGAGTTTTGAAAACAGAGCCGAATAGAGGAAGAGAAAGAGAGAGATGAGTTGAGAGGTAGGACTCCGAGGAGGAAGAGAAAGGAGGAGAGTGTCGTGTAAGCTTCAAGAAGGCTGAGGGGAGAAGGAAGAGAAGAAAAGAGAAGAGGAAGGAAAAGAGAAGAAGAAGGGAAGAAGAAGCTGAGAGAAGTCACCCGGGAGGAAGAGAGAGAGAGGTCACGGTTTGAGTAAGAAGAGGAGAGAGAGAGTTGACGGAAGGCCACCATGCATTGAAGGAGGACTGAGGAAGACCGAGGAGGACCACCAGAGGAGAGGGGGCTAGCTGAGACGAAGCTCATGTGAGCTCATGCATGCATGCCGACTTCGTTATGGTGTTCTGTCTTCATTTTATATTGTTTATCCTTTTTATAATAATAATAATAATAATAATAATAATAATAATAATAATAATAATAATAATTTTAATGTCAATTTGAGACTAATTTTGGCCTAACAAGCAAGGTTCTAAGAAAATCATCAGGAGAGAATATTGTTCTCCTCAGGTGGTTGGGGTTGTATGAGATTTTAATCTCCTTAGACCCTAAAAATTAGCACATATTTGTTTTAAAAATAATAATAATGCAAAAATAAATACTTTAATTAAATATTTTCTATTATTTACAAAATCATCAGGTGAGAATATTGTTCTCTTTGAGTGCTTGGGGTCGTGTGAGATTTTAATCTCCATAAACCCCAAAAATTAGTACACACTTGTTTTAAAATAATAATAACAATAATAATAATAATACAAAAATAAATATCTTAATTAAATATTTTCTATTATTTACAAAATGATTAAGTTGGTGTTTTATAAAATTTAATTAATTAAAAAATGTCATGTGAGACTTGGGTTTCCGTAGGCTTTAGGGAATCGATCTTATTAAAAATAAGACTAAAAGAATTTTAATTTCAAAATCCATAAAATTACATAAAAACAAAATCCCAAAGAATTCCCAAATATTTTATTTCATATTTTGGGTCCCGAGTGAAATCACTCGTCTCCTCAGGCATTCAAGGGTTAATTAGTAGAGACCGTATAGGACCTTGAGTCTTCTTAGGATTCAAAAATTAACATTTAAAATATTGGGATGAATTATAAAAAAAATAGGGATATTTGTCCTACTTAATATGTAACTAAAAATCCTAAGTTTTTTCATTTTAGTCTTACTTCAAGTTTCAAATAAATTCTAATTTTAATATATATATATATATATACAAAAATCATATAAATATTTTTTTTCATTATAGTTTAAAGTTTAGAATAAATTCAAGTAATATATATATATATATATATATATATAATGAAATTAATTAAAAGTCCTGTTAATCATAATCTCACTTTCAAAATTAGAAAAATCCGAAAACCCACAAAAAGATATAATTTCAAAAATTCTGAAAAATAACTTTTCATTATAATTTCGTTCTAATTTCAACAATAAATTCTAATTTTAAAAATCCAAAAATAAATAAATTCAAAAATATGAAAAATACATAAATTCAAAAATATGAAAAATGGTTTTATTTTTGTCCTAATTTCAACGATAAATTCCAATTTTGAAAATAAAAATAAATAAATTCAAAAGTTCAAAAATATTCCTTTCATTATAATTACATTTCAATTCCAAAAAAAAATATAAACTCACAATAATCCTAAAAATCTCATCCCATAATCCTTTCATTTAAGTTTCAAAACAAAGATTTAAAATACAAAACTAAACAAAAAAAATTAAATGAAGAGATTAGGAGAGCTAGGTTAATCAGATTGTCATAAATTAAAATACACAAGCTAAATTCCAATCCCATTTTGTTTACAAAAATGTGTTTAATTTAAACCCTCATGTTCTCATCATAAAAATTAAAAATCACTAACCAACAGATACGCCATTTTAGTTAAACTATGTGGACTTTGATCCCTATCATAGGTTACGGAGGCCCTAGGCTTTCATCCTAGATCAAGTCTGCCCTTTGTAAGTATCTATCTATTTGCTTTCATTATTGTCGTTTTTGTCTTCTTTGTTTAACGGGCATGCATGTTAATAGAAGGTAATTGAGATAAAATTAAAGGCCATATTCTATTCCAGCTGACTAGTTTAAAGTAACTGTCCAAATGGAGGGGTGTTATGGGGTGCCTAACACCTTCTCCACACTCAAATAAATTCCCAAACCCATCTTTGATTTTGTAGACAATTTGCCTTTTCTTTTTGTTTTAAATTAGTTTCCTAAAGTTTTCCGTTAAAAATTTTGATGGCGACTCCAAATAAATTGATTTTCAAGATTCGTTTTTGGGAATCAATTTAAACACTTTTTATTCTTTCTCGCCAAAAGGTTGGTTACAACACCTCACATGATAAAGTCACATGCTCTATTTTGTCTCAAAATATGCGTTTCATTTACTCAACTTCCATAAATTTTGCTATAGCAGGTCCTTGTTGTAATTATATATTAGCAAAGACTATTGTAAGTTAAAAAATTGAAAAAGAATTAAAAAAACACAAATCCTTCGCTCTCTGTAAAATCTGCTGTAATTATTTTAGTTGTGAATGATTTTACTCTAAAAATATTTATCATTTTATTCAATTATACATGATCACCAATACTATTTAGAATCATTGTATCCCTTCTTTTCATGTAAATACTCTAAAGTAGTTTATTATCTTAGTTAGAAACATACTCATGCAAAAAGATAAAATTAAGAACTAAATTAAATCAAATTAATAAAAATTACTTGAAAAAAAACTTTCTTTTCCTAAAAGAAAGCATAACTAATAACTCAAATTTCTTATAGTTATGAGGAACATATGTGGAGACATTTCATATACAAAGAAAATGAATAACCATTTGTTCTTACACTTTCATTTTTTCTCTCCTTTGGCCAAGCGTTCTCTAAATTTTCAACTCACATACCACATAAAAAAGAAACCAAATAAAATTGAGGATCAATCTAGTAATTAGTAATATACTTCAAAGCATGATTGTAAAAGATTTAATTTCCAATTGAAATAAATTGTAAAGCATACCAAATATCTAAATAAGAGATTCTCATTAACTCTAACTAAAGGAAATACATAAACAATTAAATTAGATAAATCTAGGAGGACTTACTAATTTCTCTTAGTAGAACAAGTTTGATTTGATTAGGACTGAGATCACTGATGAAATGAGATACCCACGATATGTCGGGTGTATCTTAGGGTTTTCATAGCCTAAGTCCCCTCTCACTCAATTAGTAAATGTTTAATTGAACATCTCAAGAGGCTAGACTAATTAGTGTAGTGTGTATATAGTATAACAGGCTTACCTATTTATAAAGGCCAGTTATGGTTAGGGTTTAATGATAATTACTCAAGTTACCATTTTATCCCATTTAATGAGCACCCCTTATTGGTGTATCTTTTACATAGCCAACATCTCCCACTAATACATAATGGGAGTGCTCATACGCTCTAAAACTGAGCTTAGTAAACCAAAAGAACACGTTCTCTTTATAATATGCAATTGTTCATACATAGAAAGTAGACCATATGACTAGTATACTGTGAGATCATCAGTGCTATATATCAGTTAAGAGTATCTACCCTCTTATGGAAAACACACCTACATATAGATCATAAAATATGCATGCACCCCAGATCATAAGAATTACATTCAAATATTTCACAACAATCACATATATTATAATATTGTGTACTCACAATCTTGACTTACTAGTCATAACTAGTTTACTGGTGAATATAGAATAACAAGATTTTCTTTATGATCTTCATCTTCTTACGATCCAATCATTACAGACATAGCCCATTTTTCTAGATATGTGCCACCAGACTATGTCATTACTCATAGTCTTTTGGCAATAAGCTAAGATAGTGAACACTAAGTTGCATCTCAAGTACCTGATCAGAGTCTATAGGTACCAATATAGAGCCAACACAAAGGCTCATGTTGAGATTGTTTTAATGATGACAAATATATGAATTAAGAATATAATATTAATTTGTGCTTAATTAATTAACCATTTGGACTAACTATTTGGTCTACAAGTTGAATATCTATTATGTATAGAATGGCCCAAAGAAAGAAAAGTGAACATTGAAGTAAAGAGAATGAAATATCAATACCATGCTCTACAGAAAGTGATAACAAGCAAGAAAGGTGCTATAAGCTTTGAAGAAGCTAAAGATTAAAAGAGTTAGAAGCTTGGATGCATCAAGATAGACAATAGATTGAATAGGTATAATTATCATAGGCTAAGTGTTATTTTGTGAAATTTAATGATTTAGAATTGCATTTATTGGCTCAAGATATTTTGGTTTTCAAAATATAAGTTTGCACATAAAAGATAGTGAGATATAGATTTTGCTTAAAATTGTTTTTGACCTTTGGTCACTATTTTATATACATCTCACAAACCATATGGAATATTGCTATAAAACTTATTTCATTAGAAACTACACTCAAAGAGCTTTTCAATTACAGGTCATTCACTTAAAAGGAGTTCAAATGAAAAATCTATGACCTTATAAAGTTGAATGGCGAGATATGGATTTTACATAAAACTGTATTATGACCTTTGATCACTATTTTAATCATATCTCTAAAATTATATTAAGTTTTGATATAAAAATTTTTCATTAGACAATAGACTTAAAGAGCATTTCAACTATAGGCCATGCACTTGAATAGGATTTAAGATAAGCAAGTTATGACCATTTGAAATTGGGACTGTGTCACTATAAGTGACTAGTCAACTGGCCACCTGTGGTTAGTCGACTGGTCAGCCCTTGACAGTCGACTAGTCAGTTCCATATTTGAAATAATGGTCATATTTTGATGGATAGTCAACTAGTTGCTCTCAGAGATAGCTTTTTAAAGTAAATAATGACTCTTTGGAGTGTGTAATGGCTATATCTCATCTTGATATATAAATATGTCCTTGCAAACATATTTTTTTAGTAGAACCAAGTGCTAGAATGTGATCCTTAATTTGTTATATCATTCTTGAGAGAGAAACAAAGATCATTAAGCCAAAATTTGTAAAATCTCTATCATTTAAGTTCTTAGAGCTTCATTTGTATATCTACTTCTTTGTGGAAGTTTGTTTACCTGTATTTATTCCTTTCTTGTGAGAGAGAAGCTCAAGGAGGTTCCTTAAGGGAGTCAAGCTATGAGAGAGCTTGGGTTGAAGGGGAGGTTCCCATTGGTTATGTTAAAGGAGGTTCCTTAAGGGAATTAAGCAAAGTTGTACTTGGGATTAGGAAGAGGTTCTTCTTGGAATTTGTAATTGAGGGAAAGGTTCTCTTGAGTTGTGTAATTGACTTCGAGATAGTAGAAAATCCCAAGAGGTTGGTTGGGGATTGGACGTAGGCTTAGATTGAAGCTGAATCACGATAAATCACAAAGTTTGCTTTCTCTTTCCTTATACTCTTTATGTTATGAATTATCATATCTATGTGTTCCATTCATTGTTGATATTACAAGTGCTCATATATATATCTTAAGCATCCATATTAAGCCGTCATTGATCTATATAATTGCTGCTTTACATCATACTCTTCTAAGTATAATTCATAACAAGAATTTCTATAAAGCGATTGTGAAAAGAAATAAAAATTCTGTAAACACCCAATTCAGCCCCTCTTAGGTGTTTGTTACCTAGGCTAACAACTTGAGGGTCTCATACAACATGAGTTGAGATTGCAGTCATGTTAACCCTTATGGTTGTTACTTGCACACATGGGTAAACACTTGTGCTACAACATTCCTTTTTTTTTTTAATCATGGAGTGCATGTCTATTTCACATGTAATGTTGTACGAATGATATTTAGACATCACAAGTTTAAAATTAAGTTCCTTGATCTACAAAATGTCTTGAACTCATATCTTGTAATTAAAAAAGACTAGAAATGATGACCTTTTTTTATCAAATCAATCATAATAACCCAATGTCATCAATTAGGTGACTTAGATGACGTTAAGTACATTTGCTATCAAATTATCCTTCAATAATTTCATTTAAAATCTTGTCTCATCTCCAATTTCACAAAGACATTGAGGGGATTACCTATGTGAAAAGGCTAACCTTTTTGTCTATCCAACATACTTAACAATAAGGATTAAATAAAGAATGTACATAACATTCAAATAAATACATGTAAGCATGGAAATCAAACTTTATTGATTTTCAAAAAACATTAAAACATATTTGTCTGTGAACAAAGAGAAATGTTAAAGAAAAACAAATAAAGTATCCTAAATTCTATGTAATCCTAGAGACCTAATGCATTTCATAAACACATCTCTAAAAATAGACTTAGTCTACCAGTATCTCATACATAGATATATACTTTACATTCACAATTTTACATGCAACCATGCCCTTCACATAGTGATATTTGATATCTATGTGTTTAGTTTTGCAATGATACTTTCATGTTAAATGAAATTGTAGCCTCATTGTCATAGTAAACTAACACTAGTTCAATGGTTTTTGCTTTGCATAGCAAGTGATCCAAGAACCTCTTTAACTAAATAGCCTGCTAAGCTGCTGAAGATAGGGCCACAAACTCAGTCTTCATTGCAGACATGGATACACATGATTATTTCTTACTACTCCATGATATGGCACCATCACTGAATAAGAAAACATATCCAGATCTACATATGTGTATCTTACCAATTACTGATCTTTATTGCCTTGATCGTAGAGATCATAATCAACAGTCTCTTTTAGATATCTTATGATCCTTCTTACTACTTTATAAACTTTAAGACCTGGGTCAATTTGATATCTACTCACAAGCTAACTACTTGACAAATATCTGGTATAGTATACATCATAACATACATTAGACAACTGACTATATTCTTATAAGGAGTTTGGCTCATACGTTCTCTTTCTTTGGCAATCTTAGGAACTATTTCAGCACTAAAGGTTTAACTTGTATTGATAGAAATGTCTACAAAGTTATAACTATTCATACTAAAATGTCTTAGAACTTTTTTAATGTAATTCTCTTGCAAAAGGTACAACAGTTTCTTAAAATGGTTGCTTGAAATCATAACTCTAAGAATGTATGCAGCTTCACCTATTTTTTCATCTCAAAACAAGATGACAACCAGGTCTCTACATCATTGATGAATGCCATATCATTTCCAGCTATGAGTATGTCATTGACATATAATGTCATAATCATTAACTTGTCATTAGATCTTGTGGTATATACATCATTGTCCTTACTTATCATAGTGAAACCACTAAAGATGACTATGTTATGAAAACAAATATACCACTGCCTTAATGAATGTTTAAGACCATAGATAGACTTTAATAGTCTACAAGCTTTCTCTTATTGGCCTTCTTGAAAGAAAGCTTTAGGTTGTTTGACATATTTCTTTTTATTTAATTATCCATTAAGAAAGGTGGTCTTTATGTCCATCTGATGTATGTCACAATGTAAATAAGCCACTACAACTAGAATTGGGCGAATAGAAGTAAATCATATAGTCGAAGGATAATCTCCTCATAGTTGATTTCATCCTACTGTATATACCTTTTTGCTACTAGTCAAGCCATAAATCTTTTGACTGCACCATTGACTCTTTTCTTGGTCTTGAGAAACCCCTTATTCGTAATTGCCTTACGTTCTTCTGGGAAGTTAATAAGTTCCTAAACATTGTTGACTCTTATATACTCCATTTCTTCTTAAATAGCTTTAGTTCATTATCCTTAGAAGGGGGATAATATAGCCTCTTTTAGATTTCTTGGCTTATCCACATTTTGCACAAACATTGGTAAAAGTTCGCCACCTTTGATTTCATAACGTCGGCCATGAATCTTTTTACGTGAACCATGTTTTAGTTGTGATTAATTGAATCTTACTTCATTGTTCCTATTTAGATCAATATTGCTCATACTCGGATCAAGAACGATGGCCTTGCTTCCACTTAGATCAAGATCCATTTAGTCACTCCTACTTAGAGCAACTAGCTTAGGAACACTTTCATTCACATCTAATGATAAAGATGGTTATTAATAAGAAATGTTTGATTGATTCTATATGCGTAAGTGCATATGATCGAGACAAGTAATATATAGTGAGTAGGATATCACTCTTGCAATGACCTAGTTTTACTTATGGACTGATACTACTATTGAGCTTTTTAATTCAAGCAAATGGATTGGATTATTAAATGAAAACTAGAAAATAAATGCTACTAACAATAAACTTTCAAATGAATGAACCTAAGACTCTAACTTCCCCATACTATGTAGTTATTTTGTATTGACAATTAGTTCTTTACTGACCTATAAATTAGTTTACTAACAAAGGGATTTAATTACATTTGTAATTTTCTCAAATCTATACAAACCTAATTGCTTCCCCTGATTCCCTAGATTTCTATGACAATCGGCTAAGAAGACAATTAATAAGTCTTACCCTAATTGTAGTTATCTAAGACAGTCAAGTACTATCATCTTGACTACAAATTGTTATACTTAATACTTATTAAGCATTCAAAAAGGGATTATCTCCATTCAATTCTTAATTTAAGATTCTTTTTCTAGTTAGCTTACATCCTTGTTTAATTCCAAAATCCTAAACTAAACCTATTGTCCAAGCATTGACATATGTTTAAAACATAAAATTAGAAATAAAACTAAAAGAAGAAAATAGTGAGATTAGAGAGAAGGCCACGCTTAGTGTAAGTTACCTCTCCATTGACTAACTTTTTCCAAACCCTACTAAAAACTTTCTTCAAGAGTGCCTCTAAACTCGCCTATATTGCTCTTTAGTTTGGTATATCTTCAACAGCTCCCGTAAGGGTCATTTATATGCTTTGGGAACCCCAAGTACTTGAGTTTGAGTAAGCTTATGTATCTTATCTAAAAAAAACCCGAATTTTAAAATTAGGTCTTTTGACGACATGTTCGAGCATTGGCTTTCTAGTGCTTGGGAGACAACTATATGTTTTAGTGCCTAGGCACTAGATCTTTAGTGCTTGGAAGCTATCCTTCTAGAAATTTCAACACCTAGGCAGTGGGTTTTTTTTTTTATCACTTGAGCACTGTCACTGGTGCCTGTGCATTTGTTTTCTACCATATAGGTTTGGCACCCAAGCATTGAACTTTTAGTGCCTGGGCAGTGAGTCTTTGGAATTAGTGCTTCGGCATTAGAATTTTATTGCCCAAGTAGTGGCTTTATAATGCCTAGGCACTTAACCTTTATCTTTGAATTCTTATACTTTTCTCTTTTCCTTAGCTGTTATGGGTGTTCCAGCTTCACTTCTTCGAAAATTTATCACTTAAAATCTTTCAGAAGAGTTAAAAACATGGTGATGCAGTAACATTTCAAAGGGATAATCATATTTCTAGCAAAAATGCATCTATACTTATTGAATATGCATTAGAAATTAGACTTTTTAGTTGTAATTACTCTTTCATAGTTTTTATTTTCGTCCAACTTGAGTAAATATATCAATGATTCATTCAATTCATAGCTTTATCCCATAGGCTTATTCATCACCGCACTCTTTAAAATTATAAAAGAACACATAGTCAAACATCAATAGGACTTTAAATGACTTTTAATGTAAGGCTTAAGTATGGGTGGATGGGAAGGATGAATTTTAGGCACAGAACATATCACAAGCACTCCACTATTTAGGACCTTAGGATAGAATTTTCAATTTTTCTCAGCCTTTCTTTTAACTAGGGGATAATTATGTATACTCATTTTTCTTCCTCTTCTATCTTTTCTTTCTTTTTTTTTCTCCTTCTTTTTTCTTTTCCAGAGTTATTGCACCCTTCATTATTATTTTTTATTGTTACTTTTCATTGCTTTGCAATGATTAAGTGTAGTACTCCTATTCATCATTAATTTTTTTCACCCTTTTTTCATCATTTTTTTTTGAAATGATGTCCCCAAGCCACTCACTTTTCTTTTTCAACATGATTTCATCATTTTTTTCACCCTTTGTGGTATGTGTAGAGTAACAAGGGATTTCCTTAATTTGGCTAGGTGAATGAGTGGCTAAGAAGAAAAAATTAGGTACTTAGGCTTAAATGGGGACTTCTTGGTTTTATACATACTTAGGTTGGCTAAATTTTAGGCTCAAATTGTCCAAACAATGCAGAAATCAATTTTCTGACTATGTGCTACCTAAGATTTTGCCTCAAGTTGTGATTAATTAAGTTCTAGAATGAAACAAGATATGAATGAAGCAAAATATATATATGCACAAGTTTTTAGTGAAATCTTCAATTAAGATGGTTCATTTGCATATGGTTTATTCAGAGTATAACTAGTGATTAGGGATTAAAATAAATATTTACAAGCATTTAGGTTTCCTTTTCTACCATGTTATGAGCAATTAGGCAATATCACTAGTTTATAAATGACAAATGAACAACTTGATTAATAATCAAAGTCAGCCTAATGTTAATAATGTTCAATATAATGGAAAAAGTTCTATTTATATGCTAGCACCCCTAGACTAAATCTACGCAATGTCCTCACTGCTTAGCCTATACCTACATATCTAAAAGAAAAGGATAAAAGAATGCAACTGTCAAATTAAGACAAGAAGGAACATGATACTCCCCTATCTGTCTAAAATTCCAGTTCCTTGTCATCCTTTATGGTTTTTGGATTCATCCTCTAGTGAATTTCCTTCAATATTGTACTTTTTTGTAAACTACTAAGTAATTGGCACTTGGGCACCAATACCTCTACACCAATTCTAGGTTTATAAAGCCTCGCCATTATTTTTCCAACATTTGGCCGCTAGTGCCTAGGCACTGGTTTTCAAGCGCTAGGGCATTAATTCCTTAAATAGCTTACCTAATTTTTTTGCAATTTGAGGTACTAAAATCCTTTCCTAGCATAAATATTCAAATCATTAAGTGAGTATTCAGAGGGAGTTTTTCAATGGAATCCAAATGAAACTAATAAAAAGAAAGAGAATAGAAAAATGTAGGAAACTTGGGTTGCCTCCTAAGAAGCACTACACTTAGAGTCATTAGCTGGACTTGTATCATTGTTGTGCTAGGGATCTTCAGGTGTCTGATGATTGCTAATCTCTCATTCTTTATATTGTCTAACCTACTTCCTTTTCACTGAGCCGTAAGGATACATTTATATATGCCCTGACCTTTTTTTTCTTTCATCTTAATTGGAACTAGCTTCCATAGTGTGGGTATATCATCATTCTAGTTGACAACTTGGGTATTGTTTTCGGCCAATAGCTTATGTATTCCACTGTTGTCATTTGCTAAAACAAGTTATTCTTCCCTACTCCTAGGTCAGTTTTTGATTTTTTTGTAAGCTTTTTCGATATCTGAATCTAAGGATATAACTTTTACTTTTTCATGCATACGCATACACAAGTACCTAAATGGTCATCAAAGAAAAATATATGAGATTAAGGGTTTTTAATAATAGACTCAACAAAATTAAATGCCAAGTCCCCAACAAAAGTGCCAAAAACTTATTCGCTTGATTTTATACATGCAAGTGCATGTGATCGCAATAAGTAATATAAAGTGAATAAGATTTTGCTCTCACGAGGACGTAGTTTTAATTTTGGACTGATACTACTATTAAGCTTTTTAATTAAGGTAAATAGATTAGATTATTAAGTGAACAACTAAAAATTAAATGCTACCAACCATAAACTATCAAATGAATGAGCCTAGGACTTTGACTTCATCATAATGTGCAGTTATTTGTATTGATAGTTACTTCATTATTGAGTTATAAATTAGTTTACTAACCTAAGGATTTAATTGTATGTGTAATTCTCTCAAATCCGCATAAACCCTTAATTGTTTCCCCTAATACCTTATATTTTTACAACAACTAGCTAAGAAGACAGTTGATAGGTCCTGCCCTAATTATGAATATCTAAGCCAGTCAAGTACTGACATCTTGACTACAAATTGCTATACTTACTACTTATTAAGCATGCAAGTAGAGATTATCCCCATTCAGTTCTTAATTTAGGGTTGTCTTTTGAGTTAACCTAAATCTTTGTTCAATTCCAAGGTGATCAAGCTCAGAAAGCATTAAGCACAGAACAAAAATAAGTAAACTGAATTCAAAATATTAATAAGAAACTACTGCCATACAAAAATAACCTACAAAGAGTTCAGTCAAAATCCTTGGCTAAACCTACTATTCAGCATCGACACATGTTCAAAACATAAAATAAAAAGTAAAATAGAAAGATCATAAAGAAGGCCACTCTCAGAGTGAGTTGCCTTTCCCTTGATAGAATTTTTCCTAACCCAATTGAAATCCCTCTTCATGAGTGCCCCTCAACTTGCCTCTATTACTCTCTAGCTTGGTATATCTTCAATTGTACCCCTAGGGGTCTTATTTATAGGCTTCAGGAACCCCAAGTATTAGAGTTTGAGTAAGATTGCATATTATATCTGAAAAGACCCTAATTTTAAAATTAGGTCTTCTAACAGCATGCCTGAGCACTGGCTTTCTAGCTCTTGGGCACCAACTTTATTTTTGGTGCCTAAGCACTAGATCTTTGGTGCATCAGCACTTTAATTACTGAATATGCCTTAAAGACTAGGCTTTTTAGTAGTAAAGTTTGGTCAAGTTAACTCTTTTTTAAAAAGCTAGCATTCATCATCTGCTATAATCCTTCTACTCGATTGAAGTGGTCCTAGTGCGTTCAAATCCTCTATTATAAATAAGGTTAGGTTTTGGCCTACCTTACCCTTACTAGGATATTCATTCTATAAGAATGTGACATCCCTTGACTCAAATTTAGTCATGCTTCCACTATCTTGCTCACCCATAAACATATAAACCTTTTGTGGTTTTTAAGTATTTAATAAAGATACTTTTCTTTCCTCTTAGGCCTAATTTGCTATATTTGTGAGAGGAATTGTGTGTAGGCAACATATCCCCAAGGTTTCAAAATACTCAGGTCAGGCTTTTGCCTAATCCATAACTTATATAAAGTGGTTGTAATCAATTTTGTAGGCACACGATTAAGTATATAGGCTGCAGACAACAAAGCATCACCCCAATAGGTGATTTGCAAATTAGCCTGTGCCATTATAGACCTAACCAGCTCAAGCAACATTCTATTCCTTCTTTTCACAACACCATTTTGTTATGGAGAACTTTGAATAGTCAACTAATGATCTATCTTTCTATTATCACATAATTTATTAAATTGAGTCGACAAATATTTTTAGCCTCGATCAGTTTGAAGAGTTTTAATCTTCTTATCTAATTGATTCTTAACTAAGCTCATATAACTTTTGAAGCAACTCAATGCTTATGACTTTTGCAGAATCAAGTAGACATAACCAAAACAAATGTAATCATCAATAAATATGATGAAATAGTTCACTTCGTGCTTGGCCCTAACATTCATAGGCCCATATATGTCAGAATGACTAATTGCAATGGAAAATCACTCTGGTTGCTTATATAGAAATGTTTTCAAGCAGATTTTCCAACGAGACAAAATTCAAAAGTGGATAAATATACTCGTTCAATGCTAGGAAGCAAACCCTCTTTTGCTAACCGTTGCTTTCTTTGTTGGTAATATGACCAAGTTTAACATGCCAAATGTTTATATCATGATCAAAATTATATGTAAAGGCAAATAAGAAAACACTAACATTATTATTAATAAATATTTATCATCTAAATCCATAGAAATAAAATCTCTAGTTATATAACAAAAACCGTAGAAAATTGAACCATTATTCAATTTACTTAATTGTCATGTAAATACAAATCATAGCCTAACTTAAGTAAAACTAAAACTAAAATAACATTCCAACAAATTTGAGGCACATAAAGGACATCATGTAAGATGAGGTCTCGACCTCCAAGGAAGACTAACTTACATGTTTGATCCCCTTGATAGCAATCTTAGTGTTGTTACCCATATATATCTAGAATGCTCTATATGGAACTTGTTGATAATCAACAAAGGCTTCACAATCCCTCACTTAGTATTCCATGGCTCTTAAGTTTACAATCCACACAAGATAAGATTCTATTAGTATAATAGAGCTAGAAACACAAAGTTTACTAGCATAAGCAATACAAGTTACCTTTTTGGAAGGCTTGAGACATTCACTTACATAGTGTCCCTTCTTCTGGTAATTAAAGGACTTAACTTTTACCATATTCACCTTTCATGTTCCTTTTGCCTTGCTCATTTGTCATTGGCTTTTTCTTAGGTTGAGTTGGTCTTTGTTTTTTCCCCAATTCTTTCTCTTTGAATTACATCTTCCTCCTAAAGTTGCTATATGTAACTCAAGTATTGCCTTGGCAAATTCAAGCTTTTCTTCCTAAAGTTTAAAGTGCCTTTAGACATCTTTTAGAGTTATAATTCTATCATGGTGGGTGAGGTGCATCTTCATATGCTCACATGAACTAGGCAAAAAGTGAATGACAACTTGGATTTGCTATTAATCTTTTATGACATTTCCAGTATCCTTAAGTTCTTTAATCATATTTGTCCTCTGCCTCAGATGTTTCCTCATAGATTGTTTTGAGTGGTTCTTATATGAATCAAACTTGCTCATTTATGAATGCAACTTGGATATGAACGTAGTTTTGAACCTTGTTCTTAGAGCATTCGAAAGACCTATAACACTTTGGTGATCCTTGAACTCTCTTAGGATGTCATCATCCAGAGTACTTGATAACTCTCTAAAATAGAGTTATCTAAGACAATTTTTTGAACAAAAACATTTGGATTTTGATATTATTTCCTTGGTTTCAAAATGATAATTTTACCTTCAACTTGAAAATTTATCACTGACCATCATTGTGCAAAGATTAAACCATTTTAATATTTAACTTTCAGAAAATGGAGCTAGAACAACATTAGTAAAAAGGGATAAAGAAATCAAGGAGATCAAAAAGGAAGTCATAGAGCTTAAGCACCAAGATTCTAGTGGTTAGGCATAAAAATCAAAGAGATATAATGCCTAGGTGCAAAACCTAAAAGTTGGCGCCCAAGCACCAAAAGCTAAGGAATATCAACTCTAGCCTAAAGAAATGATGCCCAAGCACCAGGACTTTAGCACCTTAGCACTAATTTCAGAGACTTCATGCCCAAGTGCCAATTCTTCAAAGCCTAGGCACCACAAATGCAAGAATGAAGGACTAAATTTGGAGCTTAGTGCCCAAGTGCTAGCAAAGCAGCACCTAGGCACCAGAGTATTTTAGTTTTTAGTGCCCAAGCGCAAGAAAGCCAATACCTGGGCACCAAAAATAGAGAGTTAGAGCCTAGGAGCTAGAAGCTAGAGAGAGTATTGGAGATTTAATTTAGAAATTAAGGTTTTAGTTAAGACACCTAACACTGTTCAAATGCTAACTATGAAGGTTCCTGAAGCCTATAAATAAGACCTAAGGGGCATTCTACTATATACACAAGCTAGAGAAAGCACCAGAGACACTATTAAGGAGAGACATTTGAGTAGGGTTTCAAGGTCACTAGGAAAGGGTTCTACAACATAATAAGATGATAATTTAGAGTTGTGTCTCCTCTTAACTTTTCTCTTTTCACTTTGATTGTTCTAATGTTCTCTTCTTTATATCTTTTTATTTAATGATTTTGAACTTATGCCAATGTTTGGCTAGTAGGTTGTTCTAGGATTCTAACTAAACCTTTACTAGGGTTGGTTTTCTGTTAAGGTTTTATTTTAGACTTGTTTAACGGTTGATTGTTTATATAAATCTTTTGCTCAATGCTTTCTAAGTTCGATTAGCATATGATAGAATTCAAAATTGAGGTTAGTCTGACAAAGGAACTTAACTTTAAGAATTGGATGCATAGAATCACTGTTTACTTTTAATGTAATTCATGGTCAAGACGAAAGTACTTGACTATCTTTGATAATTGTTGTTTAGAACAAATGCTATAAGGTAGAATATCTCCTGTTTTCCATGGACATATTGGGAATAAGGTAATTCTAACCTAGAATATATGAATTCAATAGAAACATATAGGCATTAAGGTTCCTATCTCACCATAGATATGCATTTCTAGGTGATTCATCTACTTTACTTATCATTGTTTCTGCATCACTAACATTAGTGTAGGAGGAAAAGTTGTTAAGAGTACTATGGGAGCATAAAATAACTATTGGATAGACTATAGCTGACATTAAAGGAATCAACACCTTTTTTGCTCACACAAGATCCTAATGGAAGAGGGAAGCAAGCTTGACATAGAGCAGCAAAGGAGACTCAACTCCATCATGAAAGAGGCAGTAAAAAAAATGTAGTTAAGTGGTTTGACGCTAGGATGATTAATCCCATTTCAAATAGTTCATGGGTAAGCCCAGTACAGTGTGTGCCTAAAAAAGAGGGAATTACTATTGTATCAAATGAAAAAAAATGAACTAATCCCCATGCATACTGTCATTGGTTAGTGGGTATGCATAGACTATCAAAAACTGAACAGGGCCACTAGAAAAGACCATTTTTCATTACCTTTCATTAATTAAATGCGGAACAAACTAGTAGTTAAGCAATTTTACTATTTTCTAGATAGATAATCTAGATATAATCAGATAGTTATGTCCTCAGATGACTAAGAGAAAACTACATTCCCATGCCCCTGTGGCACCTTTGCAATTAAAAAGGCGTCATTCGGACTGTGCAATGCTTTAGCTACCTTTCAAAGATGTATGATGACCATTTTTTCTAATATGATTGAAAATGTGATGGAGGTTTTCATGGATGACTTCTATGTTTTTAGGGAATCCTATGATGAATGTCTAAAAATTATGTCCAAAGTTTTAAATGCTATGTAGAAACTAACCTTGATTTAAACTGGGAAAAATGTCGTTTCATGGTAGAAGAGGGCATAGTGTTAGGCCATAAAGTATCTAGCAAAGGTCTTGAAGTTGATAAGGCCAAGACTGAAACCATTGAGAAATTGCCACCGCATATCTTAGTAAAAAGGGTGTGTAGCTTTCTTAATCATGTTGAGTTCTATAGGAGGTTTATTAAGGATTTCTCTTAAAATTTCTAAGCTTTTGAGTATTTTATTAGAAAAAAATAAACCTTTCATATTTGATGAACGGTGTCTGAATGCCTTTAATGAGTTAAAACATAATCTAGTTACTACACCTATTATTATAGTACCTAATTGGGATTTACCATTTAAATTAGCGTGTAATGTTAGTGACTTTGAAGTAGGTACAATACTTAGGCAAAGGCATAACAACTTATTCAAAATGATATATTATGCTAGCACGATCCTAAATAATGCACAGTTGTACTACACAACCACAGAAAAGGAACTACTAGCAATAGTATTCGCTTTTTATAAGTTTCAATCATACTTGATCGAAACTAAGGTAACTATATACACTTACCACTTAATGTTGAAGTTTTTAATCAACAGAAAGGATGTTAAACATAGGCTTATTAGGTGGGTCTTGTTGCTACAAGAATTTGATTTAGAGATTCTTGACAAAAACAATTGTGAAAATTAGATAACAGATCATCTATCTCGATTACAAAGTAGCAATATTAAATCCATTGAAATCCTCCTTAATGATAACTTCCAGGATGGGCATCTTTTATATGTTAAATCTTTTAATACCCTTTGGTATGCTGACAATGTAAACTTCTTAGCAACTAACATTTTTCCTGCAGATCTATACTCACAGCAGAGGAAGAAGTTTCAACATAAGGTGAAGAACTATATCTTGGAAGAACCATACTTGTTTAAATAGTGTGGGGATCATGTCATAAGGAGATGCATTCAAAACAAAGAGATTTAGAGCATTTTGCACCACTGCCATTTAACTGATTATACGGGGCACTATAAAGGACAAAAACCTGCCTTTAAGGTCTTGTAGATAGGTTTTTCAATGCTACGCTCTTCAAGGATGCCCATGAATTTGTCAAAAACTATGAGAAATGCTAATGAATAAGAAACATCATGAAGAAGGAAAAAATACCACTACATACAATACTGGAAGTAGATATCTTTGATATCTGGCGCATTGACTTCATGGGTCCTTTTATTAACTCATTTGGTAACTTTATATTTTGCTCATAGTTTATTATATTTCCAAATGGGTTTATGCCATTGCCTGCACCACTAATGATGGCAAGGTTGTGTTGAAATTTCTAAAAAATATATTTTAATATGATTTAGCACACCTAGGGTAATCATTAGTGATGGAAGGAAGCATTTTTTCAATAAACAATTCGAAACCCTCCTAAAAAGATATAGTGTACACCATCAAGTGGCCTTAGCTTACTACCCCCAAACAAATGGATAGGTTAAAGTTTCAAATAAAGAAACTAAAATCATTTTAAAGAACATAATTTGTCCATCTCATAAGGATCGGGTAACAAAGTTAGACGATACCTTATGGGCCTATTAAATAGCATTTAAAACCCTTTTAGGATATGACCCCCTCTCAATTAGTGTTTGGCAAAGTATGTCATCTCCCATGTAAGCTTGAACACATGGCCTATTAGGCCATAAAAAAAAAAAAAAACTAAACTTGACTTGAATGAATGTGGTGAGAAAAGGCTCATGCAACTTAATGAGATCACTAAATTTCATTTGCATGCCTATGAAAACAATAAAACTTACAAGGAAAAAGTAAAACATTAGTATGATAACAAAATTTAGTGGAAAAATTTTTAATCTAGGCAAAATATATTATTCTTTAACTCTATTTTGAGACTCTTTCTAGGAAAGTTGAAGTCCAAGTGGTCAGGACCTTTCAGCATTATAGTAGTGAACCCTTATGGCACAGTAAAACTCCTTGATAAAAACTCTTAGCAAAATTTCAAAGTGAATGGATAAAGATTGAAGCCTTATTGGGGTGACATAATTCTAAGGAACCAAGCCACAATCCCATTCACTTAACTATAAAAGGAATCAATAATCTAGGTGATGAATATGACTGGAATGCTTATTAGGAAGCAACCGAAGCATCATCTAGCTCTTTATCATTTCTTTTTATGCTCTTTTCCCTTCCTACTAGAAACTCAAATAATTTTTTAGTACATATATGCAGGTTGATGCAATGAACCAAGTGTAAAGAAGAAAAAACATTCCATAGAGGAGTGAAGGTTTTAACACCCCAAGAGTTAGGAAACCAACGCCTAAGCACCAATTCCAGAAAGATGGCACCTAGGCACTAGGAAACTAATGCCTAAATATTGAAATCCCTAGAAATACTTCACAATGTTGACAAAGGTTCAATGCCTAGACATTGTAAAATTAATGCCCAAGCATTATTTCCAGAGAGTTAACACCCAGACACTGTAGATCCAGTGCTCCAATGCCTACATGCAAACTTAATCATGCTCAGACGCCACTTTTCCATAAAATTTTAGAACCCAGTTGTTAGCTTAATTAAGCTCAGTGCCACTTTTAAAATGCTTAAGTGCCTAGGTGTTGAAATTGTAACACTTGAGCGTTACCTCGAAAACTAAAATTTTAATCATTAAAATCAGTGTTATAAGGCATTATCTTTAAAATTTTCACTCTTTCTCTCCTTTAAAACACCTTCTTAACCAAGACTCCTTTTACTCAATCTCTAATTTCACCTAAATTCATCAGATTTGAGTCACTCACTTGAGGTAAGTAATGAAACTCTAACCCCCATTGTAAACGCAACTATTTATGGTATGATTGTTTTGATTCCTAGTAGTTTTGATGACAAAATGATGCAAATAAGTCTTAGATTTATGATTATAAACAATTTTCTTGATATATATGCTGACATTATATGATTTAATCAATTATTTTGAACCATTCTTCATTTAGGAACCTTAGGACACTGATTTGATACCATAGGCCGGATTAAGATAGTTTTACATGTTTTATGCCTTAGGAATATGAATATTGCCATGATTTCATGTTTTAATTAGTGTATTTTGCATATTATTGATAATCTTGACTATACTTGGGGTTCCTACATGCAAAACTCATAAGCATTGTTTGTGGATGGTGGTAAAACTAGTTCGTTGCCATACATACTTACATTTCTCTTTAATTTTAGGTACTATGGCACCAAAACAGAAGCAAATAGGAAAGTCCAGCCAACCATTTGATGATACCCACTTTGCTTCACATGAGGCTATGGTAAGATTCCAGAACATCGTAGTGAACAAGAAACCAGTAAAGGAAGGAGGAATTCAAGTGGACAGAGACATTGATATCACTATTGGAGATGAAATATGAAGAAAAGGCCAAGAACATTTCAACAGGAAACCAATAGGAGCTATTTTGCCTATTGTTTAAGAATTTTATGCTAACCTATTAGACTAGACATATTTCAGAGTTTTGGTACGAGGGAAGCGAGTACCAATTAGCATGACAAAAATAATAGAATATTTAGGTTATTAGACATCGATCATGATTAATACTTCCAGCTTTTACAAGAACGCTTGGATTTAGATGACTTGAGGAGCTAGCTATGCAATGGTGACCCCCATTAGGACATTCAGAAGGAAAAGCATATGAGATTCAAGGTATACCAGTTAACCCTAGTTAACTATCAGTGGATTAAATTTCTGGCTTTTAAAATCTCTCCCATACAGCACATCAATGAAGTGACCATTGACAGAGCCTCTTACTCTACTATATTATCATTGGGTGGTCATTGAACATTAGGGCTGACATCTTTCACAGTATGATTCAAGTATCTAGCAACATAAGGTCAACCTATGGTTCTCAACACTGATCACTGAAATGTGTAAGAGGGCGGGAGTGAAGTGGGAACAAGGAAAGGAAGTGTTGATGTCGTGCACAGAACTAAACACATTTAGCCTCTAAACTATAAGAAGGCAACATGAAGGGAAGGCTGTAGGCCCTTGACCACATGCAATTGCACCTCCAAACCTAAACTATTTGACTATGAGATAGCATATGGCGAGGCAAAAATAGTTCAATGAATACTAAATTCATTGTAATTTGGCGATAGTGTAGATGCTATGAATGATGGCTACTTTTCAAAGAATGCCCCTAGACACCTTCCTAATCATGCCACCACCTCTACCTAAGTTTAGCCACATGATAAGACACTTTTCTAGCACTTATGCCAGTATGAATGTGGAAGAAAAGGAGTCTAACAAAGAAGACTCAAAGGAGATAGAGGATGATGATGAGCCAGTAATTTAGTCTGATAAGGGAGTATTAATTGCATAATTCTTATCTCTTTATATGTCTTTTATGGGGGTAGTGTTAGGTTATGTAATGAAGGCACTGCTTTGCTTAAGTTAGGGGGAAATTCACTCAGTAATATGCATAAATAAAACTCTTTGCACTTGCAATCCAAAATCAGTAAAAGTATTTACTTCTCTTAATGACAACATCTAACTTTCCATTAAGCATAACATAAAAGAAGATATTGAATGCATATAGACTAATTATCTATTTTATTTTTCTCATGATGAAGAAAGTACTATGAAAACTTGGAATGATTTGCATGAAATTGAACTTTCTTATCTCAATGATAATTCTGAAAATTTGAACGCATGCACTTTAATTTGTTCCTTTGTAATTGCATTCTAGAACCTATTTGATAACCACTTGAAGAATAAATTTATAAGGGAACATATAGTCAGAAAGAGGATTTAGGCATTTGTTCGACAGTTTGAGCTATTTTGAAGCCAACCTAGATATTTTTGAACCCTAGAAGTCCCCCTTTGCGCCTAAAATAACCTTTTCTTTCTCTAAACCACTCATTCACCCAACCATACTATGGAACTCCCTCATTACACCATACATATCACATAAGTATAACAAGGATTTATGATATCATATGGAGAATGTAGAATGAATAGCCTATATCATGTAGAGAATGTAAAATAAATAGTTTAGGGATGCTTAAGAAATTGATAGGAGTATTGTACTCAACTATTACAAAGTATAAAGAAAAAAAAAAGAAGAAGAAAAAAAGAGTATAGAAACTTATCAAAAAAATTATAAGTGAGAAAGAAAGAAAAAGAAAAAGGGAGGGGAGTAGAAAGAAAATAAGTACATTTCCCCTTGTTAAAAAGAAAGATTGAGAAAAAGTAGAAGTTCTATCCCTAGAGATATTAGTTGTAATAACAATATATATATATATATATATAATGTAACATCCTAAAATATATGTAGTTACAGATATATGATCTTTTTAGGGGTATTAATAATAGTATAACCTCCTAGTTAAAACTAAGAAGATTTTAAGAATAACATTAATGAACTAAACTAGAATTTTAAGGACTTAAATCAAAGGAGAAAATAATGTTTAAGGTAGAAATAACAGTTTTGACAATTTATTAGGGATTAAAATGAAAAAAAAATATTATCTAGGATAAAAATATAGTTTTAGCATTATATAATAATTTGCATAGTAAACTATTAGTAAAAAGTGCATGCATAGTAAATAGTCTACAAAAACGTGTTTGGTTACTATTTACATAGTGCCAAATATAAACCTGCATAGTACCAAATAGTAACTTAAAAAGTTTTATAAATAGCATGGATGTTTCTTAGTTTTATCATTTGAAATTAAGAGAAAATAAGAGAAAGAGAGGTTGTGGAAGAAGCATTTTATGCAAAGTTCATATTTTTATGAGAGGTAGCTTTGTGGATACCTTTTCAATTGAGATTGTACTGTAAGAATAAAGGATCTCTACTATTGATCATTATCAGTGAGTGTGTAAATAGTAAAGTAGCACATTTCATTTTATTATATGATTATGTTTCCTTGTCCAATTTTTATTTCCTTATTCTATGCTCTGCATCTGATGGGGAAGACAAATCTAAAATTTTCAAACTTTTCAATTGTGTGCTAAGATCAGGTTGTGTTGGAACCCTGAACTTTAATTATTTCTTTTACATTATTTTAAAATTTCATGATGTGTTTTATCTAAGTTTATCTTTACTCAATGTATTATTTATTTATCATTCTTAATCATTTACAATATTGTTACTTCCTTTCCCATAAATTGTTGGGTAATATAACCCCTTTTTATTTATTTGTAGAATTTATTGTAAATTTTAATTGTAATTATTATGATGCATGAATTATGAAAAATACATTAGAATATCTAAAATTATGATTTTACCCTTAACTTTTTAATATGTTTCAATTCTTACCTTAGACTTCATGAAATTATGATTTTTCCCTTGACTTTTTAATATATTTCTATTCTTACCCTAGACTTCATAAAATTATGATCTTGCCTCTTAGTACCTTTTTATTTCATTGCATCATTGAATATATCTTTTCATCTATTCACTTCTGGTAATTAATATGTTAAGTAGTATATTAATTATTCATGTAACTTATTTACATGATTTATTTTCAATAGTTTTTAAAAAAGATTTAAAGATGGGAATTCATGTAAAAACCCTGTAGTCGTTAGCGGGAGTAATGACCTAAGTGCTCCTTGTTAAAATGAGATATTGAGATATATCCAATAAAAGCATATGAGCATGAGTTATTTAGATGTATCCAATAAAAGGATATGTATATGAGATATTGAGAAGTATTCGGTGAAGGAATATGGGTATGAGTTATTGAGACATACGTGGTAAAGGGATACATGTATGAATTATTAAGATGTATTCGGTGTGGGATACAGGTCTTATATGCTTGACATCATATATGATGCAGAAATATAAATGTTGATCATTATAATGGCACTGTGAAGTAATATCTAGTGTAGTGATTGGAAATGGTGTTTTCATTTTATTGAACTTTGTTTCTTTACTTCAATATATATTTGTTAAAAACTCTTAAGGCCTCTATTATTTCTCTTTCTGCTTACTTTGTTATTTATACCCTCACTAAGTCAGTGGTAGACTTACGCCTCTCTCTTTAATATTTTTTAGATCAGTAGGTGCTTGTGAAATTGCTTTGGGAATTCTCATATTGTCCAGACTTCTTGGTAAGTTAATCTGGGTTAATCATAGTGTACGTCTGACTCCAAAGTAGTGGCTACTATATGTCTAGTTGTTTGGAGTTTATAAATATTATGAAGTATTATAAGCTTTGTGTGGGCTATTTCCTTATCATACTAAATATATATATTTTAAGACATTACTAAGTTGGTCTTTTTGATACCATTGTGAAATTGTTAAAATAAGACTAGTTGTACAAGAATGGGAAACATTGAAATTTTAAAGGGGGTGTTGCCAAATTTTTGGTAACATCTAAGTAAATTTGTGAAATTACATTTTATAGTTCCTTCAATGGGCTTTGTGAGGATGTTCCTTAGGCTTACTAGGCTAGGGAGGTCTAGCCTATGCACAGGTCTTGATCAATATTTTTGGGTCATGACATAGGTGGTATGGTTAGAGCCTAAGATTCCCTTCTCATCCACCCTTACCTAAGCCTGACATTACAAGCCTATAAAGACCTATTAATTTATGACTTTCTGTTCTTCTAGGAAGTGTGGTGAGTGGGGGTGAAAAATAAGCCTATGGGATAAAGTTAAAAAAAGGATAAGTCATGGATGTGTGTTTTCAATAAGGATAAAAAATCTAGAGATAGGAAGGATTTGTTAATTACATCTTATTTGAGAATTTAGTAGTGCTTTTTACCAATTGTTAGGACTAATACAGCTAAAGGTTTGCATACAATAGGCAATTCTAGGATGTTGTGAATAATGATAAAGTTTTGAAGCTATGACTAAACTTTTTTGCTTGAGGGCTAGCAAACTCTCGAGTTTGAGAGTGTGATGACTCTTTTTCAGAGAGTTATCTAAGGTAAATTTAGTACCAAAAACACTTGGATTTTGATAATATCTCATTAGTTTTTTTTAAAAAAAAGTTTTATCTTAAGCTTGAAAGTTTATCACTGACCTTTATTATGCAAAGATTAAGCCTTTTTAGTGTTCAATTTTCTGGAAAATGAAGCTAGAACAACATTAGTTAAAAGGGAGAAAGAAATTAGGGGGATCATGGAGGAGGTTGTAACACCTAGGGACAAAGCTTCTAGTGCCTAAGTGCCAAAACTAAAGACATAACACCCTAACACCATAAAAGTAATACCCAGGCACCAAAACTAGCAAGTTGGTATCTAAGAGCCAAAAGCAAAGGAGAACTAAGTCTAGCCCAGAGAAACGATGCCCAAGCACCAAGATTCCAGCACCTAGGCACCAATCCTAGAGACTTCGTGCCCAAATGTTGATTCTTCAATGTCCGGGCACTAATAAAGGACCAAAATCTGAAGTTCAGTGCCCAGGCACAAGGAAAGTAGTGCCCAGGCTCTAAAGTTCTATAGTTTTCAGCGCCTAGGCATCAGAAAGCCAGTGCCTAGGCACTAAAAATAAAGAGTTGGCACCCAGGCACCAGAAAGTCATGGCTCGAGCATGCTGTTAGGAGACTTAGTTTTAAAATTAGGATTTTAGTTAAGACACCTAACACCACTCAAATGCTAACTATGAAAGTTCCTGAAGCCCATAAATAAGGCCTCTAGGGTGTGCTATTATATATACAAGCTAGAGAAAGTACTGGAGACACTTTCAAAGAGAGACATCTGAGTAAGGTTTCAAGGCAACTAGGAAAAGGTTTTGCAATAGAGTAGGCTACTCATTCAAAGTTATGCCTCTTTTGAACTTTTCTCATTTCACTATTCTTGTTCTAGTTTTCTTTTCTTCCTATCTTTTTGTTTAATGATTCTGAACTTATGTCAATGATTATCTAGTAGGTTGTTCAAATCCTTGAACTAAAACCCTTGCTAGGGTTGCTATTTTGTTAACGTTTTATTTCAAACTTGTTTAATGGTTGATTGTTTATATACATATCTTTTGCTTAATGCTTTCTAAGTTTGATCAACTTAGGATAGAATTTAGAATATAGGTTAACCTAATAAAGGAACTTAAGTTTAAGCACTAGATGCATATAATCAATGTTTAATTTTAACACAAATTGTAGTCAAGGCGAAAGTACTTAACTATCTTTGATAACTGTTGTTAGGAATATATGCTATAAGGTAGAATCTCTATGCTTTCCATAGACATATACGGACTCAAGTGATTTTAACCTAAACTATATGAATTTGACATAAATATATAGGCACTAAGGTTCATAGGTTAGCAATTCAATCATTAACCAATCTGAAATATAAATTGTAAAAGAAAGCAATTATGCATATGGTAAAAGTCAAAATCCAAGGTTCATTAGATAGAGTTAGTCACTTAACATTCAACTTTGTGCTTTACGCTTAGTTAATATAATTCCTAAGATTGAAAGGGCTTAGTAATAGGTAATCAATTACAATTGAAACCAAGTCTCTGAGGGATCGACACTCTACTTATCATTATAATACTTGTTAACCACATACACTTGCATGCAAGCATTGCATTTAATAATCAATTAACAGTACATAGCAATGTAATGTGAGTAGTGAAGTTCTTTTTCTTCCAAGCGTCATAAGCCTCACTGTCCCACCTATGCTGAGTCGTGTTACCAATTTATGGCTTTTCCATGACATTATTCAGAGCTTCAATTGTCTCTTGTTTTTCCAAGAGATACTAGACTTTCATACTTTAGATCTCATAATTGTCATCATTGAGTTTCAACCCCTTATTAAGTTTAGCAATAATGTTTTTGGAAGCAGTAGTCATTCTTTACACAAAAGAAAGACAAAAAAAAAATTAAGATAAAATAATTCAAATAAAAGCATGCAAGATTTAATGTCCACTATGCATACACATCATGACACTAAGTATTGTTTGATTAAGCTAATTAACCCATGCATAACCTAGAGTCAAAACAGCACAAAGTGCTAATCATCATCCTGAAGTTATACGCAAGGTGAAAATTAGCAAAATTAAAACACAACTAAGTGTCTCAATCATACTACAAAACAAATTGTAAAGCATGATTTTACAAATGTTGAAAAATTAAAATTTTTTGTATTTAAGAATTTCACTTTCAAAATATTAATAATATTTAATTCATGTTTAAAAAAATAAATTTATCATATGTTAAACTACTTAACATATAGATAAATCAATTATGTAATGTTAAACTAATTAATATTTAACAATAAATATGTTAAACCAATTAACACATTTAATATAACAAATTTATAATGTTAAACTAATTAACATATTAATAAATTAAATATGTAATGTTAAACTAATTAACATTTATTAATAAACATGTTAAACTAATTAACATATTTGAAATATGCATTTCATGCTTTAACAAATAATTTTGTCATATGTTAAACAAAATAACACATAAATAAATTAAATACATAATGTTAAACTAATTAACATTAGATTTCCAAATATTCTATAGGAAGTATACCGCTAGACAACAATCTTTGGTGGAAAGCAAAGGAAAGCAGCAACACTGATCACCTCACAGTGGCGACCTAATGAATGATTCCATCCCTAGTTGGGATAAGAACAAACTAAACCAACTTTATGATGAGAACAAGAAAAGAAAGATCTTGAAAAGTGTCACATGTGCAACAAGGAAGAGAAATCAATGAGTCATCTTTTCATTCTTTGCTCTTTTGTTAGAGCAATTTAGTTCCCTTCACCCCTGGGCATGAGGGTGGATAGAATTGATCCTCAAAATCCTATTTTTTGGTAAAAGAGCTGGTTATGCCAAGACCAATCCTCCATTAACTCCCTCCAAGGTTTGGCGAAATTCTTCATCACAGCCCTATACTATATCAGATTTACTAGAAATAGAGTAATATACTCTGGATACTCAACTAATCCCTCAAAAACCTTGATGGAAATTTAGAGATCCTTAAAAGGATATCAGACTGCCTATCAACTCTAAATAAAAGCTGATAGCAAAGAATGCACAGATAGGTCAATAGTGCATAATCCTATTCACAACAATGACACTGGTTGGAAGATGATCTATTAGATCAGGACCTTCTGATAAAGGGGCATTAAAAGAGAAATCCATATATCGGTCTTTTTATATGGTCTCCATATCAGGAACTAGACTGAGAAAGAGAACAGCAAGCACTTTAGGAGATCTCTGCTCTATAATGGCATAAGACACATTTTGCATTGGATTATCAATACCGAAGGCTGGCCCAAGTCAAACATGACAAATCTGTCAATTTTACTTATGGAAAAAAAGGATGTTTTTAGCACAAATAACATCGAGAATTTTTATTTCCCAGAAAGCTAAGCGGTGATCAAAGAAGACATGAAAGCTCTTATTTATAAGTTTAGCAAAGCTCATATAGGTACAACTCTTGAGGAGGAAAAACATTCTTGTATTTGTTTCTTTAGACATCGATTTTACCCCCTGTGCCCTCTTCTAGTATTCTATAACATGAGTCTCATTCTCTTGTCTTTTATTTTAAAAAAATTCTATAGGAAGAAAATTAATAATAAAATTTAATAAAACAATGTTAAACTTCAATATAATGGCAAGTAATCACATATTACTTGATTTAGATGTATTGGGATATAAAAATTAATTTTGCACAAAAATTAATTAATTGCATTTATTTAGGGTTTAAATATAAATACACAATTTATGTTTTGAATATGTCTAAATGTTCATGAATTAGAGATTTTAAAATTTTGGCTTTCTAGTATTATTTTGAATTGGGCCACATGCCCAATTAAAATTCAGGCTAAAACATTTACAAAAATGTGTAAGGCCCACTATTTCTTTCCAAAAAATGGAAGGCCAAAAAAAACTCTTTAAAGGCCCAAATCCTTTCAAGAATTTAAAGGCATAGTGAAAAAATTCTCCTCATAATTGTAAAGGGCTTAGATTTCTAAACAAGCCTAATGACCTAAAAAAATTAGGGTTTTAGATAAAAAATATTAGGGTTTTTAAAAATCTTTTTATGCTCTTTTTTTTAGAAAATTCAAAAGAAATAGGAAGAAACCCTAAATTCCCTTCCATTCTTCCTCCTCCCTTCTCTCTCCCTTTGCTATTGCCACCACTAGGCTTATTGCTGCTTGTCGGCTGACTACTCATGAGCACGAGCGACACAGTGTGGGCTGGCAAGGGAAGTCGACATCCATTATCGCCATCGAAAGTGCTTGAGGACCCATTGATGGAGCTTCCTTTGTGCTTATTCATTTACCTCTTTTGCCGGCTTAAAGGTCACTGGTAGCTGTGGTCCTCCTCAGTGGGGTGTCACTAGTGGCCACCACCACTGGCGATGATAGGAGAAGGAGACATCTCTCTTTGCCTTTCATTCGAAACAGAGGAGGCTAAAGGTTGTGAAGAAAAAAAATCATAACAGTAGCATGGAGTTGTCGGTGATGTGGGTTGTTGGTAGTAACAAGCATTTCTCGTTGCGGAAGTGTCACTGGTTGTAGTAAAAAGGAAAGAAAAGTTCAGTCATCTACAATTTATGGGAAGAGGCAAACAAAACTTTAGGAATTGTTTGGTTAAACATTGACTTGTTCAAATAGAGAAGGATTTCCTTCATTTGAAATCCTTTAAAAGGATGTTTGGGCACAATGTTCTTAGCATTTGACATTTTTTTTTAAGATGAGGGAATTTTTTGGCATTAAAAAAGTTTTTTCTTTGTTCAATTAGATGGACTCTTTAAAACTTTAAAAAAATTCCCAAGGAAATTTCAAAAAAAATATCTCCAAAAATTTTATCTTAAAAACCTTAATACAACCCCAAATAATGATCTTAGATCTCAATAAATTGATTAGGGAACCAACTAGGCTCTGATACCAATGAAGTAAATACAAAAGTAATTAAATAAGATAAATTTAGGGAGACTTATAGATTTGTCCTTAGTAGTGAAAGATTAATCAGGTTAGGACTACGATCACTGATTTGATGGGATACCTACAGTATGTTGGGTGTATCTTAAGGTTTCCACAGTCTAAGTGCCTTATCACTCAATTGCAAAAGTAGGTGTTTAATTAAGCATCTCAGGAGGCTAGATTGATTAGTGTAGTGTGTATATTGTATAACAGGCTTGCCTATTTATAAAGGCTAGCTAGTGTTAGAGTTTAGTGGTAATTACTAAAATTACTATTCTATCCCTATTTAATAAGTACTTCTTATGTGTGTAACAACCTTCCAAAGAACATATTATCATTGCTGTCACACCTGAAATGTGACTACAAGGCGTGAAGAAAAAGAAATAATGTTAATTTTTGTTTAAAAAACGAAAACCAAAATTTAGGAGTCACCATCAAAATTTTTAAAGGATAAATTTTGGAAAACCAATTTAAATGATAAGGTGGTCTACAAACCAAAAATCAAGTTCAAGAGTTGGTTGTGCATGGGGAAGGTGTTAAGCATCCTACAATACTCATTCTTAAGAACGATTACCCCAAGTTGTTTATGCAAAAATTATATGGCATTAATTCAAATTTGACTCGTATCAATCACACGCAAAAAGAAAAAAAAAAAAAGAGAAGGAAAGTGATGGAGAAATTAAGAAAACAAAATAAAAGAAGGAAAATAAAATATTTACAAAGGTGGACTTGACCTAGGATTAAAGTCTAGAGCTTACATACCCTATGATGGGGATCAAAATCCATGTAGTTCGACTAAAAATGTGTGTCAATAAATTGATAACTTTTAATTTTTATGAAAAAAGAGTGAGCATTTGATTTTCATAAATAAAACAACTTTGGCATTTGCTTGATGTGTTTTAATTACGGAAACAATGTAATTTCGCTCTCTAGCTCTGTTCATTTTCCTATTTTTTTTTGTTAGATTTTCTGGATTTGAACTTTTATTGTAATTTTGAAAGTGAAATGAAATTATCATGGAAAAGAATTTTTAGGATTTTTTGAATTTGTATCTTTTAGATTTTTTATATTAGAATTTTTATTTGAGAAGAAAATGAAAAAATATTGATAAAAGGATGTTTTCAATTTTTTGCATTTTTTTCATCCTTATTTTTTTTTTTGAAATGAGGATTTTATTTTATAATAAGATTCCAAAGGGAACTAAATTATTAAGATGAAATACTTTTTGAGATTTTTGGTTTTTTTAAATTATAGATTTATTTTATAACATTAAGAGTTCTTATTTTAGATTTTGAAAAATGGCATGAAACTAAAGGGAAGAATATTTTGGGTTTTTTGGGATTTTGGAATCCATACTTTTTGGATTTTTTGTTAAACTAGGATTTTTTTTTAATTTTTCAAGGGTTTTTTTATTTATAAATGATAAGAAAAATAAATAATAACTAATTTTTATATGCCTGAGGAGACTAATAATCTCACGTAGCTAATTTTAAGTGCATAGGGAGACTAACGATCTCACACGGCGACTACAAAATTGAAAAACTGAAGTTATTTTATTTTAGTGAGTTAGCAATTTTTATTTTTGAATTTTTGAAAAATTAGATATTAATATTTGAAACCTAAGGAAATTCAAAATCTCACATGACCTCTATTTAAGTGCTTAAAGAGATTAACGTTCTCATGTAGTGACTTTAAAAAATGGGTTGAGATAAAACATGATATGAATAAATAAAAAATTATAATAAAGATAAAACAAAATAAAATAAAGCAAAGTACAATAAAAATAGAATAAACAATACATGAGCCCTGAGGACCAAAATTAAAAGGAATAACATGAGATGAAACAATCTAATACCTTAAATGGATTAAGTACAATATAAGGCGATGATGAGATAATGATAAATATGACAATGGTAATAGAATGCAATCAGGCTACAATCACACATGCACTTCTAATTAAAATTAAAAGAAAAATCCACCTCACTTTAAAAGAGAAAAAAACAACTCTATACCTTAGAAAAAGAAAAAACCACCTTCAGATTGGAAACAAATATATACACAAGCATCATGATCATGACTTTGGCAGCAAACCAAATCGTAACTCATGACAAAAATTGAACCAGCCACATGAATGAAGCTTTGACACTGAATCAGGAAGGGAGAGAGATGGAAGAACGTAACAATCTCATACATGAAAATTTTGACAAAAAATGAACTAAAAAGACCTTCTTGACAAATATCATAGCAACCATGTAAACACAAGTTTGGCAATGAAACTAAAAGAAGGAAAGAAATAAAAATAAAGCTACCGTATTTGAAGAACATGAACTCACATCAAAATGAACCAATAAATGAACTAAAAAACTGCCCACAACTGATGTAGTTGTTGCCAAAACAAAAAAGGAAAGAATGAGTGAACGAAGTAATATCACCAACAATATAAAGACAAGAAAAAAATAGTGTAACGAAGCCACCAAAATCAGAAGGGGAAGAATAGCCATGGGAGATTACCTCTACGTCTTCAACTCTCATCCTTCCCTTTATTTTCTCTAGCTAAAACAAAGGTGTTTAATGTCACCTTCCTCTTTTACCTAAGTCTCTTTCATTCTTTTGTTTTCTTTCTCCCTCCCAGTTTCTTTGTTTATGTCAGTCGAAACAAGGATAAAAAGTGGCTTCTTCCCTTTGTGCTGGTTCTTTATTTCACCTTTAGTTCTTTCTCCTCCTTAACTGGCTATATCTTCTTGTAACCTTCTTTGTTTCTTCAAGTTGGCTTTGCTCTCAGACTCTCATCTACACTGCTAGAGTTATGTTCCTTCCTCTAAACCTTAATCCCCTTTCTCCTTTATTCTCAGTCACTCATGGATCATCTTTACCCTTTTAAACTATGTTCTCAAGCCATGAAAATAGAGGTGCTCTCAAGATGAAAATGTCCTCTCTAATGTGGTATAAAAACACTATTTTCAAGCCCCTTTTCCCTATGTTTTTCTGATGTGAATACAGAGGTATTACACTCTTGAAAAACTCAACTTCTCTCTCATTCAAGCTCTCTTTCACTCTCGATTTTTTCTTAGTTTTTTCTCCCCGCCTCGTTATTCCTTCTCTGTTTTGGGGTTGAGGAACAGAGCTTTAGATGCCATGTTCTTCCTTCCTCTTAGAGTTCCCTTATGGTCTCTTACTCTTACACTCTCAGCCTTTTAGACAGCTCTCCCTTCCTTTTAGTTTTAGTCCTCTTTCTTGTTCAACTTTCTTCTTTTCGGTCTCTCTCCTCCTTTTTTTGCTCTTAACTTGCTCTACCCCTTTCTCTTCCTTCTTAAGGTCCTTTTATCCTAGTTCTAGAGCACAAGAGCTAAGCCATCATTCTTCAACATCTCTCCCTTCTGTCGAGACTATCTCGATTCCTTCCTTGTGGTGTCCCTTTCATCCACTAAAACCACTTCCCCTTTTGTGCAAGAGCATTCACCAACACATAAACTTGTCCCTTTTACTCCTCCTTGGTGATTTGAACTCCTTAGTGTAACTCTTCATTCTCATGTAGCTAGTAGGTTGAATGGACAATGAAGCTAGTAGCACAGTCCTCTTATTTCATATCACCCCCTCAGACTACCCTATGATAATGACTAAGAAGGTAGGTCAACGTTGCAAGCATACCACCTAAACTTTCCTATGTTCTCTTTCGCTTTTGGCTTATGCAAAAAAGCTTATTTTGTTATAAGTTCCTCTTTCATAAGACTGTAGCAACAATTAGACATAGGGCGTAGTGATAGGCAACAAGACATAATGCCTTGGGTCCCTTCTAATTCATTTTTTGTTTTGTTCTTGTTATTATATATATATATATATATATATATATTAATGTTATTGTTATATATTCTTTTTGGGTTTTTGCTTTGTTGCTTTTACTTAATTTATTTATTTACTTAGCTAGTGAATTTAAGATGTTCTAATTCTCCCTTCTTTTATTTTTGTTAAATTCTTCATATTTGATGTTGAATTTTCTTTTGTTCTTTTCATTTTCATCTTCTTTTTTTGTTGGTCAATTAATTAATTAATCAATTGATTAATTAGTTAATTTTTATTTTCATTATTCTCATTTATTTATTTAAGAGATGGGGTATTCACAACTGTCATCTTGATCTCTTTCAAATTTCATATCTAAATACAAGTATTTGTTGAGAATATGAACTATATAAGTAACACTACAAACTTAATCATAAGTTTTAATTATTTTATCATTTAAATATATTTTATTAATTGGAATAATTGTAAATTTGTTACTTTAGGAATTATCAGTCTTGATGTTTAGTATAAGAATTTGTTATACCTTCATATTATTTAATTAATTTTATGATTTATATGTCTAATTATAAACTGGTTTATTTGCAGCGTGTTGCATGGGCCTTACAAAACTTAGTTTGTTTTACTATATGTCAATACATTTTAAATTAACGATATTTGGGAGTATTAGTAAAAAAAATTAAATGTAATAATATATTGTGATATAAAAAAAACATAATAGATCAGATAAAGTCCATAAATTCGATCATGTGAAATTGGTAAGAGAGAAATGACCACAATGAGCTCATTGAAAGGGTATCATTATAAATCATTCAACCATATATATTTTTTATTTTAATTTTAAACCATAACAAGTTATATTTATAATACTTTATTAAAAAATTTAAGAAATAATTTATTAATTAATTCATTATTTTTCTTGTTGACTTAAAAGAAATGTCCAAACTTTAAGACGGTTAATTAATTTATTACTTTTCTTATTCACTCTAAATAATTCTTAAACTTTAAAGAATAATTTGTTAGGTTTATTGTTAGCTCTAAAAAATTTTCACAATTCAAAAAGTTCTTAATTTAAAAGACAATTAATTAATTTATTATTTAATTATTTCATTATTTTTCTTGTGGCTACAAATATATTATGTAAATTAATAACTTTATTATTTTTCTTCTTAATTATAAAAAACATACACATCTCAAAAAAATTCTCAATATATGTATAAGAATGGTTAAGAATCATCGTATGAGGAGTTAAATATTTGTTTAATAGATCATTCTCATCAATCAACAGAATTTTCATGTTAAAAAGAATATAATTTACATATATATATATATATTATATAATATATAATAGATTATATGTGTCTATATTTCAATATCAGGATGCATCTTGAAATGCATTCCAAAAAGATACACTAGCTAAAACCTAAAGTATTCTTTGCTGGCAAAAAAATAATGAAGTATTTTATGTGTCAAAACATCCGATTCCATTTAGGGTGTCTGATTTGGCTTTTTACTATTTTTGAGAAAGAAAGTGATTTTAAATGTCATTTTTAATGTAATTATAAAATTAATTATAATAATATAATTATTATATGACACATTAAAAAAATATATGACAATAACACGTTAAAATATATTGATTATATATTAATATAAATAATTTGTTATATTTATATTTTGACTTTTATATTTTTAGATTTTATTTATAAATTTAAAATTTTTAAAAAATTTTAATTTATTCTTCTATTTTTTTAATAACTCTACAAAATTAAATATTCATTTAAAAATAAGAATAAAATTAAAAAGTTGTTAAACTATTGAAAAAATTAAAAAGTATAAAAGTAAATCAATAAAATTATAAGCTGATATCCAGATGGGTTATTAAAAAATAAAAAAATAAATTGAGTAAATTAAAAAATAAAAAAATTTTGGATCATAAATAAAATTTAAAAATAATCAAATCAAAATACAAATATAAAAAATGAGTTTGAATTGTTACAAAATTAATATAATATGACATATCATTATCATAATTTTTTAATATAACATATAATATTTATTTTAGTATAATTAATTTTATAATTCTACCAAAAAAAAATTTACCGTAATTTTAACTAAATTTTGATTTTGGATTCGATTTTGATACGATTGCTTAGATTTTATTTTTTTGACGTACAGATTCTCAAATAATCCCGAGGTACAAAGTGGAGTAGGGATGAGAAAGTAGGTTCTTGTGTGGGCCCCGAAAAATTTTGCAACCGTACGAACCCATCTTACGCATTTCGTGGTTTCCGGCACTGCGACTTGAAGTTCCAACAGAGAACAAGGAGGGAAAGAAACCCATTTTCTCCCCAAGAAGAACGAAAGTCATAGTCAGATACGGCAGGGCTGCTTGGTGGCTTGCTCTCGGTTATATTATAAGGTGCAATATTCAATGCCACATTGTATTTCCTTTTGGTAATTCTTACTTCTTCTCTGTTCTGATTTCAAATGTTTTAGTGTTTCAGAGATGATGAGTCGATGATTTCTTAGGCATCGTTTCATGCATATGTTTCTATTCCCCGCAAAATGGCTGGAGTGTAGGGTTTGATTATTTGGGGGCCTAGGGTTCTAAATGTTTTTGTCTCTTTGGTCCCTTTTACCCTTTAATATACTTTCAGAAGCATTTAATTTTGTTTTTAGTCCCCGTTTTATAGTATCATTTAATTTCCAACAGCGATTCCATTGACTATTATGCTGAGTTATAGCCGTTCACCCCTTCTAATTTCCGGGTAGGGCTTTGATTTTATTGTAAGCTGCTGTGGTTGAGGATGACATGGGTTCTTGTTGATGTCATTTGGAAGGGAGAAACATAATCACAGAGATAAAGGTGTTTTCAAGGTTACTCACTTGTTAACCGTTTTTCTTATGTGTGCAGTAAGAATTTAGGGTGAAAAAGGATATGGCATCTTCAGAGGATGAGGTTGAGGATCATCCACAATCTGTGTCAAATTACCATTTTGTGGATCAAAAGGATGTGCCTGTGTCGTTTTCTGTATTGCGAATTCAATGGACTGAATCTGAGAATACAGATGGCAAAAATGAGGAAGTATTCCTTCATGGGGTTGTAGATAATGGGCTGCAGAAATTATTTATGCAAGTCGTTGCCTGGAAGTTTGATATTTCCAATGCAAAACCTGAGATATCAGTATTATCAAAGGATAGACGATGGATCAAACTTCAGAAGCCTAGGAAGAGCTTTGAGGATACCATAAGGACAACTATAACTACTGTTCACTTCCTACATTATGTGGGGAAAAATCCTGAAACTTCTGCTAAATCTGTGTGGGATTACTTGTCTAAGGTTTTGAGGTATTCTTCAGACTTTGGACTTCTTTGTTTTTTTCCTTTTGATTTTTTGTGATTGTACGGTTTATGACAATTTGTTCATGAAATTATTCCAGCTATTATGAGGTTAGGCCTTCACAAAACGATTTGTTGAACCACTTGCCTTTAATTGGTGAAGCTGTTAAAAGGCATTCCATCTTAGCTAAGTCCAAGGTATTCCTCATTCTTTCCATATACATTATGGTGGTGAACTGTGAAGTTAGAATGCAATCTTCTTCTCCTTCCCAAACTTTAAATCTGAAATGCTATTGTAAATATGATATGAAATTAGATAATTTGCTTCTCCATCTAGTTAAATTAGTTGCTATATGCCACAAGGTATAACCTTATTTATTTTTACTAAACTGTTGCCTTGGGCTGTGGTTGCTGATGCATGACTAAAGCAAATTCAAGTCTTTACTAAATAATTTTTCCTTGGGCTGAGATAGTTGAAGCAGGAATCTAAAAGTTTAAGCGGTTGTATATGTTAAAATATCATCTATGTTGAATGAAGGCATGAATAATGAAAACCGATAAATATGATTCTACTTTAACATATACTTTGATAATCTTAAATGAAAAATCTAAGTTTAAGGCTTAAAATCACGTTGCACATGATGTTGATTTTAAAAATCGGATTTGTCTGTCTTAGACTTTGCTAAAAGTAGTTGTTTGGCATAATTGGTAAATGGAAATAGGCTTGTTAGTTGTTTTAATTTGTGTTGGTAGTGGGGTAGGAGTAGGACCACTGAATACAAGATAAGTAACTTGTTTATAAATAAGAAAAATGATTTAGTAACTTGTAACAGATTTTTGGGCCTTATTAGATCCTTCCATGGGTTTTGAAAGAGTTAAAGGATTTATGAGATATTCTAATTGAAAAATATGAAGTTCGTGAAGTGGTTTGTATGCAATATTGAAGGTGTATGATCTCATATTAGTAAGTGCCATTGTGTAAGTGTAAATTTTCTATTTTATCTTGCTGCAAAAGTTTAGCTACTTGATTATTATTTTAAATTTTTATGAGTCATATCTGAATTGAGTCAACACAGTAAGTACATATTGGCTTTGATACAATATGCCATCCTTGGATCTTTATAAATGTATCATATAAACAAGTAGACATGGTTTCCACTGATTTAGACGTTACAAGTTCGAACTAACTTATTGGGCCTGCCCGTTTCCGCCTACCTCAAGCCATAGGAAACCTCTTGTAATTTTCTCTGTTGTCTCTGCAGCAGAATATGGATTTAAACAGAGACAAATAAGGCATAGGAATAATAGACAAATTGACATGAATTAGAGTGATCTGTTACCTAGAGTGAGAAAAGAACCTTTGAGGAATCTAATGAATTGGAAATTCTGCTGATCTTTCGCCCACATTAGCTTGTATTCTTGCTTACAAGAATATTCTCAAATGCTACTTTTATGATACTTAAATAAAATAAAAATTAAAATGAAAGTGGTTCTGAAAGAAGATTAATTTATCTAATTTTTATCAGTTGTTCTACCTAAAAATCTAACTTTACTTTTCATCTAACAATTCTATGTGATTGAAAGATGAGACGATTACTCTTTTTTGTTTTGCCCTGAAGTAACTTTATCAAACAGAGTTCTGAAGAAGATAAACCAAGTATTTAAACTGTTACCTAGTTTCTGTGCTCTGTGTATTACCTGCCTTTAGTTTGTAGCCCTCCATTGGTAAAGGTTCTGTTATGCAATAATGATTTAGCTTGATGACATTAGGTATGAGAACTTTCATTAACTTTCATTATTCAGGTATAATTAATAGATCTGATGTAACTGTGCCCTTTGTATTATTCAAATAAGCTCAAAGATGATCCCTCTCAGTCCAGAATGATGTTCCTGGGGCTAAGACAGGGGAATTACAGGGTCAAAAAGATAACAGAAAAAGAAAACCAGCACTACTCTAGCATTCAAGAGGCTAGAGACTCTCCCACCAGCTACTGAATTCTTCCTTGCCTTCTCTTGCCCAATTCCTCCACTAACAACCTGCTAACTAATTTCCTCTCTCTCAAGCTCAAACCTTCTAGAATACAGTTAGTTAACTGATACATTGCCATGGGTCCCTTCCTTGACCTGATCTTTCCTTGGGTCCATGCTACTGGCCTGTTTCTTCTTTCTCCTCTCATAAACCTTGGACACCCCAGTCCTCTCAGACTTCTTAGGCCCATCATTACCTCATTTGTGACCTAGGATTAAGAGTCCTTCAATAAAATTATAGAGGAAGAAAAGAGCCCATAACATTTGAGGTAAAAGAAATAATAAAATTCTCCAGGGCATAAGAAAAATTCATAATGCAGTGGCTTAAAAATATGCTACATGTAAGAAAGTTATCACCATTTATCTCCCAAGGGCTCCATGTCAGCAAGCTTTGTGGACTTTACTTTTTTTTTTCGTTTTTGATTTTATTTTCTTTTTGATTTCACTTGGCTATAATTTGACGTTTAATATGGAGGAAGTATTTAAAAATTTATTTATAAAGTAATTGAATATAACATATGAAAATTTGATGGAACCCATCCTTCTAAAGTATTATTTATGCATATATGTTGCTGTAATCCAACTCACAATGAGGACTGAGGTTGAATTAGCAGCAATTATAGAGATTCCGGCAGTGGAAAATATGGAAAATAACCAGAAATTTCTCTAGCTTTCGAGAGGCTAGAGTCTCTACCAAACCAAGCCAATTTCTTCCTTACTGCTTCCTCTCTCTTTCTTCTCTTTCTTCCATTATGACCCATGAGATACCAAGTTAGTTATGCAGGGACACCTCGCCTAAGTACAGCTCATCTCCTCTCACTGGTTTTCCCATTATCTTCCCTTTTCGTTTATTATCTCAATTATAAACTCTTGTAGGCCCTAGCCCATTATACAAGGACCCATCAAAATTTAAAATATATATTATGCGTATCTTAAATAATATAATAATATAAACTTAATAGAAATAAATTATATATATGTATATATTATGTCAATTTTTTAAAGATCCCATGAGTTTTTTCTTTGTGCATATAAGTTTGTTGCTAGAAACTCAAAAATCCAGATGATAAGAAAAATATATGACGACGTGCCAAATTGGTTATAAGACATTTGATAAATCATTTAAAAATGAAGCATTTAAATTGTGCAATTTTTTCAATAATAAAATTACTAGAGCATTATCAGCCTGGATGATAATTAATTTGTTCACCCCCGGCCTTGATAGTTAATAATTGCCAATTAACCTAAGCTTCTCCCAAAGACTTAAGCCACTCAATCCCTAAGACCAAGTCAGCCTCACCCAAATTGAAGGGATAATAATCCTGCACTATTTTTATTCCTGCAGCTCCAACTCCATTGGAATTATGTTGATCTTTAAGCAATATAATATATAAATAATAATCTAGTGAGTTGGTATTTTTGCTTATCATTCTCCCATATTTGCTTGTCTTCTTGCTTTAAAGATTCTAGTCAAATGCTACATTTTAAAATGTGTAAATTAGAAAAAGCATTAGAATAGAAATTAATTTTGATAGACTGAAGAGTAGATCATGTTAATCTTTAGGCAATGTAATATAAATAATGTGTGCTTATGCAAGTGAAAAAGATAATTGTCTTATACTCTAATCGCAAAAGGTGAATTTGCCTACATAATGTTTGTGAAAAGCGGCTGACTTTGGTTAAATTTACATGTTGAAGCATGTTAATTGTTAGACAATATAATATAAAGAGTAAGAGTGTTAAAGGAAGTAAAGTATGTAATCATAGTAGATTCAATTAGTAAAGATGAATTTACCAACTAAAACGTTTGGTTGATTCATCTGTGTCTCAATCTTACCCTGCTTTTTGTCTCTTTCCTCTCTACCCAGTAAATATGTGGTATCTTAAACAAGGAAATTTAATTATTGAATGTGTCTACTTTTGCTTTCCCTTCGTTAAACGTACTTTCACTCTGGTTTTGGTATAGGGGCTTAGATATCCTTTTGTTATGTTATTGTTATTGTTTTGTTTTCATTTGTTTTCGCTTTTTTATTTTTTTTAAATTCCGCCCAAGTGTGATTTTTTCACTAATGTTAATATCTAATAATGTTCTATTCTTTTTCACTACAATTATGCTTTTACTGTAATGATAATTACATGTTTTTGACAGCTTTTACTCATGGTTCTTGAGAACCCGTGGGATGTGAAATTGTCAGATGAGGTTTGTTGAATGTTCATTATTATTATTGTATTGTTTCATTTATTCCTTCAGCTCTTTTCTTCTTTGACACCATTTGTGCTGTTTTGAAATATTTTTAAAGATGTTATGCTCATATTGATTTCAGGGGGCTAATAATTTAGCAAGGCCTGCATTTATAGTTGACAATATTGACGATGATACAATTGATGAAGCTGCTGAAGAGTCAGATGAAGATGATGACTTGTTTGATTCTGTTTGTGTATTATGTGACAATGGTGGTAAATTGTTGTGGTATGAATTTCTTTGATATAAGTTAATCTGTTTCTAGTGCTCAATACAACAATTTGTTTACTTACCTTCTTTTTTATAAAATTGCATTTGAGTTTTCGTTTTTTTCATAATGTAAAGTTTCAAATGATAAATATAGTTGTGATGGAAAGTGCATGAGGTCATTCCATGCTACAGAGGAGGATGGTGCAGAATCTATCTGTGACTCTCTTGGTCTTACTCAGAAGGAAGTTGATGTATGTGTCCGTTATCCTATGTAGATGTCTATGTTTTCTCTTCCTATTTCTTTGTTCTTTCTATATTCATGTAGAAAATTGTTTGTTTGGGACTAAATTTTGCAGGAGGTCCAGAACTTTTATTGCAAAAATTGTGAGTGTAACCAGCATCAGTGCTTTGCATGTGGCAAGTTAGGCTCCTCTGATACATCTTCTGGTGCTGAGGTATGGCTATGCCAAGATTATGAACTACTCTTTATTTGATGATTAGTTCATTTTTATCAAGTGTCATTTGGTACTCGGAGGTCAAATATATTCTATTACACTTCTCTCACCTTTCGCTGTCCTCTCTCTTTGAACGAAGAATGACTTTGTTGATATTTATGGCTTTATGCCTTTGTGATCACTTCTGGTAACTGCAAATGTCAGAAAAGGCCCTTGTGGAAGCTGAAGATATTGTATTATGCTGATTGCTCAGTTGCTTTGGGTCTTGGTTTTCCTTTCTGTTGGGTGTTCTTTAAATCGTGCATGGTTCAGTGGCTATGTTGTGTTTCAAAAGATTTTTGTTTCATAGGACACTAGACCTGATAAGTTGATAACACTGGTGAGGCTGTGCCACTGGCTAAAATGTTACCATGGTATTCTAATCCCTTGCCTGGCTCAACCAATGGCTTATTTGCTTGGCCCATGCTAGATAGAGCCCATGGGAGAGTGCATTTGTGCTATGCTATTTAGTTTTAAACTTATCTTCATTATCTCAATAAAATTTTTTTTTTCTTTTTTAAATCAAGGTTTCACATGATAGTTGTGTATTAATTTGCCCATACTTTACAAAACATACAATATGAATCTTTTGTTTACTTCATTGTTTCTTTAATTTCTGTAAGAAACATTGACTTTTAACATTGAGAAGAAGTCTGCTAAATGGCTACTTAAGTGCGTCAACTTTTAAGTTGATGCAGCAGCTAAAAGTTGTGTGGGTGGAACCAACATTGCTATATTGATTGTATTTGACTCCTTTGAAGTTTGAACTATATTGACTTGAACCCTATCCAAAGTCTTTAGTCAATGAGAATGTTAAAATTTGCCCCAGAATTTATACAGATGCAGAAAATTTTTGCATCATATATATATATATATATATATTGCAAATTTTATCTGCATTGTTTTCACCTTTCTGAATAAATTTAACTGAGGAGGAACCTCATGCATCATTGTCTTCAATGCTTAGCATTCTCATGTCAAGTAGCATATCCATCCCTGCTGACCATGATGACCTATAATATACTGCACATCTGGGAACTGTTGTCCTTGATGGCTTCGTGCCTTGTCTAGGAAGAGACTGTACTGACATAATTAGTTTTATTTTTTGCTAAGTTAGTATATTCTTCAAGTTAAAGTTTGCGTTCTACTTTAATATATTTCTTTTCCTGCTTTACATTTCAATTGACTAAAAATGTTAGGTTCTTACAGAGCCTCTTTGTGTTATGTGGAGCTAAAAGTTTGTTGGAATTTCTCCTTTAGGTCTTTCGCTGTGAAAATGCAACTTGTGGCCGCTTTTACCATCCACAATGTGTTGCAAAGTTACGTCACCGGGAAGATGAGTTTGCAGCAAAGGAACTTGAGAAAATTGTTGCCGATGGCGGAAGTTTTACGTGTCCTATTCATTTTTGCTGCATCTGTAAACAAAGAGAAAATAAGAAGGAACATGAATTGCAATTTGCCATTTGTAGGCGTTGTCCTAAATCATATCACCGCAAATGTTTGCCAAGGTTACTTTTAATATTTACTTTTTCATTTATGATTTAATCTGCATATTATGGTTTTGATGGTCAAGTGTCTAGAGAGTTGATGCTCAAGTTGCTTTTATCAGGAAGATTGCTTTTGAAGACATAGAGGAAGAAGGTATTATCACAAGGGCTTGGGAAGGCCTATTACCGTCTAACCGCATACTTATATATTGTTTGTAAGTGTAAAAAATGGCAGTTGTTTTTGTTATTCACTTTGTTCATGTTAAGCTCCTTCTTTATTTTATTTATTTATCCTTTTCATTCCTTTGACCAGAAAACATGAGATTGATGATGAACTTGGAACTCCTATTAGAGATCATATCAGATTCCCCAAGATTAATGTTCAAGAAATTAATTCTTCCTTAGAGGAAGAGACAAAGCCTCCAACACAAGATAGAGTTATATTAAATAAAAGCAATGTTGACCTTGATGATTCTTCTTGCAAAAGAAGTACTCCTAAAGAATCTGAACTGACTGAAAAAGCATCTTCTGGTAAAGTTGGTATAAAGAAAAAGTCAGAAAAGATAATTTCTGGATCAAATATCTTAAGGAAACGCAAAGCAAATGGCACACCAGGAAGGCACTTGAATGTGAAAAAGAAGTCAATCTCAAAGGAAACTGAAAAGCTGGATGGTGAGGTGAGCCAATCCTCATTGGGCAAAAAATTATATGCTTTAATGACTAAGAGTCCTGGGAAAATTGAGCCTGGGAAACATGATGACAATGTAGCTAACAAGACCCTGCCTGTGAAGCCTACTAAAAATGAGCTGAGTAGTTCATTGCCTCAGCTAGATGCGGAGTCAGAGAGGAGGTGATTATGTTTCTTTCACTTATGACTTGCTTGACCTTGTCGATGTTGTTTATTTTATTTATTATTATTATTTTAAGTTTAATGTTATGGTGGAATTTTTCTTGAATCCTAGGTTGAAACTTGAGCTGTCACATTATGTGGTGTTTATTATGATAAGTTTTATATATTCTTTCCTCGTTATGTAGAATGTTGGCTTTGTTCAAAGAAGCTGCATCATCAATCACTTTGGACGATGTCTTAGAAAAGCACAAAGTTGCTTCTACTCATACTTACTCTTTACGAAATGTTGTGGAGAAGACCATTACTGCTGGGAAGTTGGAAGGCTCAGTTGATGTACATAACTATTTATATGCATTACTAAATGGTGGCTTTTTCTTGAAAATTCTTATTAAGCTCTTTTGTCTCTTGTATATGCAGGCTGTTCGAACAGCTCTAAGGAAGCTAGAGGAAGGGCGAAGCATTGAGGATTCAGAAGCTGTTTGTGACCCTGATGTTTTGAACCAGATATTTAAATGGAGGGTACTTGGCAGTTTTTATATATTTTTCCTTGGAGTTTTTGGTTCTGAAGGTCTTTATGATCGGTCATCATTAGGAAGTTTTATGGCATGATAATCTGTGGTTCCCTCTTACCTTCGTGTTTTATCCCTGAACCTACTGTGTCACCTTTTCATTTGTAAATTGATCATAGATGCAATTTTTAAACTTGTTAAGGCCCTTTTGCCTTACAAGTAATTTTTTGTCTAGTGACTTCAAAACAGATGAAGTTTATATTTTTTAATCTTTATATCATGAGTTTATATGTTTATCTCACTGAAATCTATATCTAAATTAATATGTTGAGTTTGCCATAAATGAGCTCTGCAGACACAAAACTTGACAGTGAACTTGCCAAGTAGGCTTCCATATAATATGCTAACTTGCTAAGGAATTATTCCTGTGGCCTGATAAATACATGAGACGACTTGATAGGTTACTAGTTCAGTAGGACTTTATACTTCCAAAGAATATGCAGAGGAAATATCCTTTAGCACAAGGCATTATCATTCATTCTATATTAGTCATATATTTAAATGGTAACTGCATTATGATTTTCTAATTTAAGACCAATTGGGGATTTTGCATCCTAAATACACTTCTGCTAATTAAAGCATTTATGAATTGCGAGCATGAATGGTTTCCTTCAACTTGGAATAGTCTGTTGTTTTTAGCATCTTATTGTCCGGAGACTTTGATGAGGGACAAGTGTCTTCTTTTTGTTCTTTTGGTTTCTTGACTTTTGTAAGAAAGAAGGTCCATCTTTTTGTTGTTTTCTATTGTCTTTTTTATTTAAATAGTAAAATTCATTTGGGTTCACATTCTAAAATTGAAGTAAAATAAGAGGGAAGCAGAATTTTTTTGCTGTGATGGTGACCAATTTGATTGTTACCTGTCCGGTAGGGGCTGTGAAGGAGTTAGTTAATGTTGTAATGAGTGTCTCTGCTATTGTTTTGTGATTAAAACTAATAGAAGTGATCACACTCAAATTCTGTGAAGATGTGGTAGGAAAGAATAATTACATAGATTTCCTGCCATGGGCATGGGCTGGTTGGCTAAGATTATTCCTATATGCAAAATGAAAGTCTGGAACTAACCAGGGAAGAGATGGCTTGAGTAGTTTATTATGTCATTAGTTCTCTCCTGCATCTATTTAATAAATTCAATTTACATGTTCCATACGTTGTGTTTTAAATAGCAGAATGATTATTAAATTGGACAGAGGAATGGTTTAAAGTTCACTGGTATAATTGTGGTTGAATTCATTTTGTTAAATTCTATTTTAATGAATATATGGTTAAATATATAAAAAATTTGAGATGACTAAATGATAAATATGATGAATGTAATTTACTAAAATGACATTAATTTGCTCAATGGTTAACTAACATATAAGTTTGGAAAAATATTAATATTTTAAAAATTAAACTTTGGCATTAAATTTATATTGAACTGTTGATTTTTCATTACAAATTAAATTTAAATACTGTGGAATTTTAGATAGTTTTTTCTTTCAAAATACTTTTAGTTTTTCTGTGGAATTTTATAACTTGATGGAAAAAAATTTGTTACCAAGTGTCTAGAAGTTTTTTGGTTAAACAAGTTGTACCTTTTTTACTTAAATTACTCCATTTTTTGTTTTGAAAATATCTATTTGTTATAAGTATAATGATTATGTGATTGTATTACAGAAGGTATGTGGAAATGTTGGTAGTGTTCCTTACATCCAATCCTTAAGGTTGGAGGTTCAAAGTTTAAACTCTCATTTACCCCTTTTAAGTGAGGAAAACTCGTTATTTGTTGGTAAGAAGGCCCTGGTTATGATCAATTGCAAATAGTACTTCTAAATAATGGTCCAGACAAGTGTTGAATGAAAAGTTTTTCAATTAACTTACTATCAACATTGTTAACTAGGTTGTTGATGAAATAGGATATAATAATATCTTATTATGTACGCTGTTCTAAACTTTCACTTCGTTAGCTCTATTTTATTCTTGAATATAAAATTGGATTGCTACTGTGCTTTGTTGTGCAGAGATGTGTATTATTGGAAGAATATTGAAAACATGTCTTGTTTGTTTATCAGCTTGTGTAATGATCTGCTGTTAGTAGAATCATTATATATTTTTTGTTATTCTTTTGATAAGGAAGTCATATACAACATTGTATTTAAAATTGCTGATGATTGTTTAAGAGGTCAATAGTAATTGCATTAGATCCTACTTTCCCTTTTCTCCCTTACAAGTTACCCCTTTATGAGAATGCTTTTTGGTATTAGCTGTAATACTTGTTAAAGATTTTGCTATCATTATATTTAATTGATGATATTTATTAAGTATTTAGTTCATTTGTCATAACTTTATTGAGTGAATTTGCTGCAGGACAAGTTGAAAGTGTATCTTGCACCTTTTTTGTACGGTAATCGCTACACATCCTATGGCCGTCATTTTACACAAGTGGAAAAACTGGAAGGGGTACCTACTTATGTTTCTAGTCAACTTTATCTCATGACTTTAATAACTTCACAATTTTCTGTACCTTTGATATTCTCACATATTTATACTGTGTGCTTTTTTAGTTTTTATTTATTTATTTATTTGCTTTACATATTTCTGTCCTCTTTGGGTGGTGTTAGGTTGGAGAGGCAGGCAGAAAACAGAGAATAACATGTATATCTGCTCTTTTCATTATGATTCTTGTTGATTTAGGGCCAGCAGCCCATGAAGATGTAATAATAAATTTTTTGGGTGAAATATATATTATGAATTGGAGACTTGTGTAGTTCTTGTTGATATATCTGAAAGCGTGGCAGATTGTAATAAAAGAAAGAGGGAATACTTAGGATTTGAAAGCCTTGATCAAGGGAGGATTGTGTTACATCTAATTATAATGGAGTAAAGGTTGTTTAGCTTGTGATATGTTTGATGTGAGATTTCTATAGTGTCCCTAAATAAAGAAAGGAGAAACATTAATACTAATCTAACATCCCCTCAAGCTGGAGCATATGAATCACATAACACCAAGCTTGTTACCAAAGTAGGTAATGCAACTGTTACAATTGACAGCATTGCTTGGGGTGTCAGTTTTATAGTGATTGTTGCTCTAACTATTAACAGTATTCTGCATGAATTTGTTAATAAATGTTTGACTATTTTGAAGCTGTTGGTTTTCATTATGTAATAAGACAATGGCTTAGTTTATTTTAAGCAGGAAAGTAGGGTAAGACGAAAAGAACAATGATGATAAATGTGTTGTGATCATCGTATGGTTGGATTTTCTTGCCAACCCTGTTCTGCAATTTTGGTTTAAACAAGAATTGGCCTCGTATTCCCTGGGGTGGTCTCAATGGTCTCATGTAAATTTTAAAGGATGACGATGTAATAAAAAATTGGGGGCAATGTTCTTAGGAGAGGGAGGGAGGTTATGTGTCACAAATATTCCTCTACTTTCTAAATATTGATAAAGAATCTCTTGATCCAAAGGCCTAGCCTGCCAAGAAAGTGCAAAAGAATGACTAATAGTTGTTGTACTTCTGACTTCCGACTTGGTACCCATACAAGAATTTGTTTTTTGACAAAGATGATGCATTAGAGTTTAGTTAATTGAGTGAATAGCTCCTGTTTAGTTTTCATGCTACCTCTACATTTTAAAATTCATACTTCCATCCATCAAACTTTGCTTAAAACTTGATTTTTGTGTGTGCAGATTGTTGATAGACTCCATTGGTATGTCCAAAATGGTGATACAGTAAGTATTCATTGTTGTATGCTTATTTGGCTTGTCTCCATTTGCATATTTTGTGCTAGTGACCATAATCAGATTTTACTTTTAACTGAATCTTTATTTTCTAGGTTTTTCCCAATGCTTTTACATATCTGAATCTATAAGTGTAGTTCTCGCTTTAACTTAGGGCAGACCTGATATCAGAATATTATAGCTGTCTTTTTTGGCTCTTAGTAGGAAATTTCCATTTTCAACTGTTCTCTATCGATTTCTGACAAAATTTTTGGGGGAAGTAGTAGCTGTTGGCTTTTGACTATCCTTTGTTTCTTTGACAATCGACATGATTTTTGTTTTTAATATAAATAGTTCTTTAGTTTATGACCATTTCCTTTCACGTAAAGTTTCTTGAATTTTATTTTTATAATAATTTTTAGGTACCATTTTTGGTGCACTTACAATTGTGAATACACCAGTGTATCCAATTATAATTATAATAATATTAACCCAAAAAATAGTAATATTATAATTATATCCTTACATTATAATTGGGTGTATTGTTACAAAAAATTTTACCTAATTTTAAACACATGTAGATCTGTTTTTTTTTTTTTCCCCTTCCTTTCATGGTGGTTTTTTGCTACTTTTTTCTCTTCAAATATGGTTCTTTTTATTTTCCCCTCATTTTTTAAAAATATAAAAAAGCGTATGTGCATGAACTACCATTATTTAATGTTGATGATCTAAGTGGTTATAGTTATTTATGGTCAGATTGTGGACTTCTGTTGTGGTGCTAATGATTTTAGCATTCTGATGAAGAAAAAGCTTGAAGAAACTGGGAAGAAATGCTTTTTCAAAAACTATGATTTACTTCCAACGAAGGTAAATATACATTTGGAAGTTCTTATCGCATTAGTTGTTATAATTCATTATAAATCTCAATGCTAGTGCATTGTTAAGTTATGGAATTAAATTGGTAGATTTTTTTTGTATATTGCATGTATTTCTACCAACTTATTTTGCAATCTGACAGTTTTTTTGTAAGTTCTACTTGTCTATATAAGGTAATTTTTCTGTTTTCAGAGTATTATTTAAGAGCTGCTGGTTTACTCTCACCCCTCTTCTTTTTTGGGTTTTATTGATATCCCTTGATGTGAAAGCCCTTTGGGCTTAAAGCATGGACAAATCATAGCCCACATTGCTTCTTGCTGAAATTTAATGTATTTAGGAGAGAAATGCTCATATCTTCATGGGCGTAGCTTTGCCTTTAAATATGTGTTGTGATAGAATTTTCTTTACGGCTACTCTTTGGTGTTCGTCTCTCATGGTTTTTTTTCCTCAAAGGAATCTCTATCTCTTATATGCAAAAAGATTGGCTAGCTCTTATCCACTAATTAGCTCCAAAATTTTTCTTATTTTGTTCTCCTTTTACCTTTTTTTTTATTTCTTTTAGGATTTCTTATTCTCAACAATTTGTATTCTCTTCCCTTTCAAATACCATTTCTTTGATTAAAAAAGGTTAAGTATAAATGAGAATTGGCATAGAAAAAGAGGGGAGGTAGATGATTGATTTCCACTAGAAACTAAATTAGAAGCTGCAAATTCGCTGTACTGATTTCCTCTTTTGAATTTCCTTATTGATACTCTCCTTTTTGCGGAAGTGTTTGGGCTCGGAATAATTTGTTATGATATCTACCCCACTAGATTCCATTTATAGGTATGTCCTTTGCTTGTTACTTGGAAGAGAGTGATAGTGGAAAATTCTTGTCAAGTGTCAACACTTCACGTTTCCCTTTCCTTGTTAAGGGTGATGTGAGCCTTAAGCATTATGGTGAAGGAATGTGAAAATTGTATAGGAGTTTGATTTGAAGTTTGAAGGCTATAATGCTTTTAGATAGTTTGTGGGCTTCAATGATGTTCAGTAAAAATATAGGATCTTGCATGAGATATCTTACTGCACTCCAATAACTTATTTGCAGTAGTATAACCAACTTTAATGAATGCTGACATAATCTAAGATCTATTTTGGGTTTTGCTTAGGATTATCTTGACAGCTTGATCAAGAATTTTTGTTTGTTCGTTTGTTTTATTTACAGAATGATTTTAATTTTGAAATGAGGGACTGGATGACTGTCCAACTGAAGGAGTTGCCTAAGGGATCACAGTTGGTGAGCATTGTTCCATCAGATTGCTCCGATGTTTGGACTCATGTGGCCCGTTTAAACTCTTTTCATAGTTTCCATTTTTGCTTGTTGAATAGATTATGGGACTGAATCCCCCCTTTGGTGTTAAAGCGGTTTTGGCTAACAAGTTTATAGAGAAGGCCCTTGAGTTTCAACCAAAGCTTCTTATTCTTGTTGTTCCACCAGAGACACAGAGGTATCTGTCTTCTTTTTCCCCTCATTTTTATATAATCCTGCTGAGGTAACCTCAGATATGTTGCTTCTTGTTGGAGGAGAGGAAAGAAACCTTTTGTTCTGCTCATCACATTTTTTTCCCATCTACAGGCTAGATAAAAAACGTCCACCTTATGATCTTCTCTGGGAGGATGAGAAATTTCTATCAGGCAAGGTAAATTTATAATTTCTTTTAGCAATTCTCATGGTGAATTTGAGTTAAATTTTACATGAATGATTGTTCTTTTGTGGCCTTCCTACCAGTCAGCTTAATAATTTCTGTCTTTTTCCCACCAGTCATTTTATTTGCCTGGATCAGTTGATGTTAATGACCGGCAAATGGAACAGTGGAATGTGAGGCCACCTCTACTTTATCTTTGGAGCCGTTGTGATTGGACTGATAAACATAAGGCCATAGCTCAAGAGCATGGTCATATGCCCAGCCAACATGATGCATTAATGGAAAAGAACTTTGATGGTAAAGTGTCACCTGCTGATCATCCTATGGATGATAATCATGGTGACAATCTCAGGCTGGGTCATGACCTTTTGAAGCCAGATGATGACCCTGAAGGTGGTCAGGCTTCTAGGAATGAATGTCAGAAAGAAAACTTGTCTCACGGTAATTTTGACGATGAGAATCAAGTGGTACATGAACAAAGCATAAGCAAGTCTGACAAGACATCATGGAAGAGGAAACATACTGAAGAAAATGATGGAATAGGACGTGACGTAGTTTCACCAGCCAACAAACAGGCAATGAATGAAAGCATGAGCATGTCTGCCATGACATCACAGAAGAAGAAACATACTGAAGAAAATGTTGGAATAGGACGTGATGTAGTTTCACCAGCCAACAAACAGGCAGTGAATGAAAGCATAAGCAAGTCTGATAAGACATCATGGAAGAGGAAACATACTGAAGAAAATGATGGACTAGGACGTGATGTAGTTTCACCAGCCAGCAAACAGGCAGTGAATGATATGCATGACAGGGTGCTTCCGCACAGTCAACAACCCCATGTATGTGATGGCAGATCCTTGGCTGAAGGTTTTCAGTCCAAGCCTGTTATCTTCTCTTCACATGTTGAGGTTAGTGATAATGCTTCCCGGCATTATGAGTCCACCTCTTGCTCAAACAAGGAGTTTGGAGCAGCCTATGGTGGGACCCAACATTGGCCAAGTGTAGCTACTTCTCTTTCTGATTTTGGAGATAGGAATTTGGAGGAACATCATCGCAGCCTTCCGGGAGGCAGCTCCAGTAGCTTTGGATATAGTCCCTACACCATGGAGGAAGGGAAGTACTGGGGGCAATCGGATTTAAGGCAACAGATTCGCATGTATGGCATGCAGGAACCTGATTTTATGAGACGTAGCTATCTATCTGGTGAAAATCCTGCTTATGGTCCTATGGGAACTAGTTATGGTCAGCTTGGTTCGGATCCTAGGTCATCTTACATAAATACTTCAGCTATGCAACGTTATGCACCTCGCTTGGATGAATCAAACCATGTCAGGATGAGGAATTTAGGGCCAGAACCCCCAACAGTTGGTAGAAATGATGACAACTTCGGACGTGGTGTGCCGCCACAACCTGGATATGGCAGTGGACTGCAGGGTTTTTCACCCAGTCCTTATCGTGCATATTCCCGCCGTAACTCTGCAGGATGGCTCAATGAGTAGTTACGTTTGGTATCATCCTTTCAGGTTTCCTTGTTTTTTTTGTTTTGGTCAGTCCTTTGGGGGTTTACTTGTTAACTAGAAGAAAGAAGCAGAATAAATATGTTACATCAATGCGATATTCTGTACATGGACGTTGTTGATGGCCCTTTTATTTTGTTTTATTTCCCTCTAATCTCTATGTTGCTCTGTTTTCTTTATATGCCATTGGTTAATTCAATTGAGCAATAAATCAATTTTGATTCTAATGGTGAATCAATAGCTTAATTTTTTAAACATGAATTATAAATTGTGTTGAACAGTGATATATAGATTGACAAAAACTTGAAACTGGGGAATTGGTAACAAATTAACGGTAACTAAAAAATTTTGACTTCTAGTCGCTGCACCACACCAAAACTTGAACTCAGTTAAGCTTGTGCCACACCACGGAACAGAGGCCAAAGAATTTTATACATTCGAAAAGGTTACTTGCGACCAAAGGTTGTAATTTCAAGATATATAGGTTTGTCGTAGGAATGTTTTATATATAAGTTTTTATATAATGCTGACTGTAGAGATAATATACTCATTTTTAAAAATTAACAAATTATATTTTTATTAAAGAATCTGAACGAAAATATATGTAGTTGTACCCAAATTTTCTCCTGATTAAACAGGGAAGTCTAGGCGATTTTCTAGATCAAAGGTAATTGAATGATCTGCTTAGTCTTTCGTTTTGGGTAGCTTTACCCTTTTTGTTTCATCCGCTCCTTAAATAATCTTGTAACTTGGAAGACGATAACTTGCACAGTATGATTTTTCTTTCTTTTTGTTTTTTTCTTTTTAAGAGAAGCTTTGAATCATGTGCAAATAATTCTTATGATCTTCAAAATATAACACTAAATCCCGTAAACTTTTAAATTTGTGGACATAAATTTGTCGTTAATAAATTCTAAATCTATTTAATTATTAATAGAAGGATCATATGTCAGATTAATTGAATCCCCTCAACTTTAATTAACATTGGGATATATGCTGAAAGACCCCTATTGATAACTTTTCTACTCTTGTATTAAGTACATTTTGAGTCATTTTGTCTTGTTTTTAGTTAATTTATGAGCAAAAGCCATCTTTAGCCCTAGTTTTAGTTCCAATGTCTTTATTTTATTTTGTTGTTTTTCATATCTAATTTCAAGTTAATCTTGAAGAAAATGGATGTTGGGATTGTTTGAGAGTTTGGAGATAGTTCAAGAGTAGCTAAAAATTGAAGAAAACACAATTTTGCATCCAATTCAGATTGGTAGCCACCTGGGCGGTACAATCTCATATTTGGGCAACTTAGCAGCTCCAGTTTTACGCAAAACAACCAAAAAAAAAGAAGAAGACGAAACTCTATACGTCTTGTGGTTGATTGTAACAGCTTGGGCGGCAAGCTTTCTTGCACAAGCGGCAACATCAGATCCCAAAACACAAATTTTCATAGAAACGCGTTTTTACCCTTTCTAAACTTAGTTTAAGCCCATATAAAGACCAAAACTCTGAGATTTCGAAAGGAGAATGTCTAAGGTGCCTCCATAGCCTTTCTAGATAAAGAATTCAAGAATTTTCACTGTTGCTAGGAATATTGCAACTGCATAGTTTTTCTTTCTTCCTCTCAATTTTATTATCTTGTATTGATAGTCACTTCTTGTACTGATTTTGAAATACTCCTTAACATTATGATGAGTTAAAATCTTTACCTAGTATTACAATGCATATTATTGCTGTTTAATTGAAGTTTTTATTTTTATACCACTCTTTATGATTGAGAGTTATTAGTTTGTTATTCGTTAATATCTGATCAACTATTAATATGGGAAAAAAATCTAAAAGAATTTAAAAAGGATTTTAGGTCTTATAATGAATTGCCTATGTTCGAATTAATTCACAATGATGAGTTAATTTAATTGTAATTGAGATATGAATATACCTAAATACTTTTGGTAGTCAAAATTGTGGTTCAATTTAAACAATCTAATCTATTTCATAGGCATAAGAATATAACTCCTTGGATAAATTGATTAGTTTTTAGTTGCTTAAAAGAGTATTAAAGGAATCTTAGTTCCCAGACTCATAATCAAGCTCAAACGGGATAGATGGGATGGGAATAATTCAATTAATTTAGTATTAGTTGAAATTGTAATTTTAGACTCATTATATTGACAACTTTATTTCTTTTAATCATGTTGTGATTTAAGTTTGGTTTCTTTGATTTTTCTAAACCTCATTAGTCATCAGTTTGGACGGACTAGAAAATAATAGTTGGCGATTAACCTTACAAGTAGTTTTACCTCTTCATAGAAATGATCTTATTCTTTACTACATGTTTTGATACGTATACTTGTGTATGTGATTTTGAGCATTAAAGTTTTGGAGTTATTGATGGGGAGCTAGATACTAATTTTTGTTGTCGTTAATACATATATTCTTTTCAAGTATTTTTAGTTTTGTATGTATAGGAGCCTAAATCTTTATCTAGTTCCACTTGACTTGGAAATTGAAAGGACCTTGATAAGAATTAAGAAGCTTAAAATCAATTCAGAAATTGAAATTGAATCTAAAAAATTAAAGATAAGGATGCTCATAGTCAGTGTTAAGCTATGAAAGCATACACACAAGTATACATATCACACAAATAATATTAAAATGAAAAAGTATTGTTCCACAAGGATTGAAATTTTCAAAACTTAATGTAAAGTTGACTTAATTAAAATAAATGAAAGAAAAGTAGCAATATCCATTTCTTTTATGAGAATTTTAACTACACAACTACATTAATCAAATGTAATTGACTAATGGAACTAAAATACAGCTCAACAACTAAAGAAAAAACAATAACAGTGGAAGAAAAACTATTCCAATCAATATCAACACTAAGATTGTCACTTTCCCTTTTAATTGCATTCTGCCTATCGTTGTCATAGCAATGTCATGACAATGTCGTGACAAAATGCACTGTGTTAACCCTAATAACGAATTTTTTCCCAAAATTGCTATGCTAAATTCCCCAAATTACAATTCAACATATTCCTATGAGAACCCAATTTATGGAAGCCAAATTGAAGCTCAATATTGGATGGGCTATGTGAAACAACTTATATATTCCTATATAATTGTAAATCCTAAAGTAACTTGAAGAACCCACACTAGTCAAGCTAATTATCCCTTGAATTGATCTTACTAGAACTAACTTAAGCTACACTACTATTTATTGTTGGCCAATCAACAAATAGCATAATCATTCATAACAACTTGATTAAATACTAATGCATTTCACTTAATATTGTGCTAACAAATCAAAACATTATGCAATTTCAAGTTCAAATAACAATCATAGCTAGCAAGTTCAATTCATGATAATAACAATTAACAAGATCTTAAAACTATCCATAGGAAAATATAATTGAAGAGGGAATAAAGATGAACTAAATATGATTTCAAAGTCTAAAAATCTTGTCATTTCTTTGTGCCTTCATATCTCAGTAATTCCTACACTATTTAGTTCCTAAATCCTTGTTATTGATGAAAAATAGTCGAAGAATATCATAAATAAGAAATTAGTACCCACGTACGCTTCTATTACTTCTCTCTGTACTTTCCTAGCTTTCACTCTTATTCTCTATTCATCCTCTTTGCCTCCTCTTATTTTTGTACTTTCTCCTCTCTTTTTCTAGGGTTGAATTTGCCTCCCTTTCTGAAGTTAAGGGCCTTTCTTAAGCCTAAAACTCTCTTAAGCCCAAAATGCACCTTTCATTAAAACCAAGTCTACATAGGTTTTTGTTGCAGCAATTGCCACAACTCTATCACAACAACCAGAAAGAATTTTGTTCCCAAGAAAATCCACATTCATCTTACCTACATATGAAGATAAACAACACCAAGCATCATTCTTTATCATATTTTCATGTAAATTACTCTTCATAAGTCCATTGTCTAAGTTAAAAACACACCCTTGCATAAGAAAAATTAAAAACCAAAATTAAATAAAACTAGTAAAGAAACACTTTAAACAATCATTTTCCTCAAAGAAATCTTACATGATAACTCTAATTTCTTAGATTATCAGTCAAAAATCAATTAGGCATTATGCTATACTTCTTACTAATGGGATCCAAGCTACGATTGTGAATTCAAGGATCAAAGCTAACAATTTTAAGATAAGTCCAACTAACATTTGTATGGTGTAATATAATTAGTTTACAAATTTTGCTCAAGAAGATTTGGATAAGCATCTAAGGAAGTTTATCAAGCTTTGTGGTACATCTAAGTAAAGAAGGGTTTTAATAGCTTTAATTAGATTGCATTTGTTCTTTTTTTCATTGTTTGATAGAGGTTCAAGAAAGCACAACCAGTTTATGCCATCAATTGTGTTGGAAATCAAGGTAGGCAATAGAACATCCATTCACTTATACCTTTAACCCATCATGGAGGAATCATCCTAATTTTTTCTAGAGCAATAATCAGGGACATATTGCTCAACCTAAACTGATTGTGCCTCTAAGATTTCACTAGAATAAGTATAAAAGACATCAACCTCAACAACAATATGCAATAGGAAAAAGACAATCATAAAAAGGCTTGCTGTAATAATTTATTATGTCAACCGATGGCAGGATTAAGTCACTAGAAAACCAAGTTGGTCAACTAGCTCAAGCTTATCATAATAGGCCACAAGGAGCTTCACCTTCATACACTTAACCTCTTCCTAGTGCTAAAAATCTAAGTGAATACAAAGTTATCACTCTTAGGAGTGGTAAAGAGTTAGTAAGCGTTTTTCCTACAATTGAGGTTAGTAAGAAGGACTGGTCAACCATTTTTCTTGAAAAAGAAAAATCTGGAGATAGGCATGAAAGTTATGAAGATGAAGTGAATCTAAAGGATCAATCAATTAAGAAGTCAACAAAAGATGTTGCAAGGCCAGATTATCCTCTAATGCCAATTCTACAAAGATTGTTGAAAAGTTAGACAAGTAGTTTTATAAGTTTCTAGAGATATTTAAAAAGCTCTTAATAAATATTTCGTTTGTTAAAGCTCTAGAATAGAAGTCTAGCTTTGTTAAGTTTATGAAAGATATTTTATTTATGAAAAGAAGTCTAGGTGGTTATGAAACTATAGCACCTACTAAGGAGCGAAGTGCAATTATTTAGAGGAAGATTCCATGTAAGTTGAATGATTTTAAAAGCCTTACTATAAGTTACGATATTGGTTCTCAGTCCTTTAGCAAAGCACTTTGTGATTTGGGAGCTACCATTAATTTGATGACACTTTCCAAAGCTTTATGATTAACTTTGGGGAATATTAAGCTTACTTCAAATACATTGCAAATGGTAGGTAAAACTATAAGTTTTTTAAGAGGTATTATTGAGGATGTTTTTGTGAAAGTGGATAAATTTATTTATCAAACAAATTTTGTTATTCTAGATATGGAGGAAGAAGAGATGTGCCACTTATTCTTAGGAAGTCATTCCTTGTAACTAGAATGGTTTTAATAGATGTTGAAATAAGTAAATTGACTATGATATTATCATATATGAAGTACAACCTATAGTACAAAGATTTTCACAAAGTCATGGAATTGGTTATGAAGAGAGACATATTCTCCTGTGGTTGATGCAATCACATTTAAATATCTCTTTAGTTTGGTAGTTCATGAAAAACCTGATATGCGTATTATGGATGTTGTTGCATCTTACTTATTTGGCTCACTTGATAGTAAAATATATACATGAAAATCCTTGAAGGATTAAAAATGCTAGAAGCATGTAAAAATTTCTTGGAAAATTATTCATATGTTTGCACAAATCCTTGTACGAATTAAAACAATAAGGGCATATGTGGCATAATTGTATCAATAAATATTCATTGAAGAACTGTTATAAAAATAACCAATTTGTACATGTGGTTTTATTAAATGATATACATTAGAATTTGTCATAATTTTTTTGTACGTTGATGATTTAAATATTGTTAGAATTATTAAATGCTTCAAGAAGCAATTAATGGTTCAAAGAAAGAATTTGTGATAAAAGATATTAAAGAAAACGAAGTTTAGTCTTGGCTTGCAAATTGAGCACTTAAAAAAATGGAATTTTCCTTCACCAATCCACTTATATTAAAATGATCTTACACTAATTCTATATAGATAAAGCATATTTACTATACGCCAATGGTATTAAAGATTGTTAGATATAAATAAAGACCATTTTCATCCTTGAGAGGATGATGAACTTCTTGGTCCTTAAATACCATTTATTAGTGTCATAGAAACACTCGTGTATCTTGTTAATAATAATACATGCTTAAACTTTCATTTGTTGTGAGTTTGTTGGCAATATTTAGTTATTTTCCAAGAAGAATAAATTAGAATTAAGTCAAGCACTTATTGCGATATTTTTTAGGGACCATCTATGTTATTTTATTCAGCTGAATTTGGATCATAGTTAATCAATTATATAGATGCAAATACTTATCCGATTTACATAGAGCTAAATCTTCAATAGTTCATTTATTTACATGTGGAAACACAATTATATCATAACACTCTAAAAAACAATCTTTAGCTGCTTCTTCAAATGAAGCAAAAAAAATTGCAATGTATAAGGCAAGTTGAAATTGTCTATCTTAGGTTAATAACCTAACATATCTAGATGATATGTGGTTTTCCTTTAGAAAAAAATAGTTGCCAACAATATTATATAATGTTATTACTGCATGCATATATCAACTTAAAGGAAAGTATATTAAAGGAGATATAACGAAACATATCTCACCAAAATTCCTTTTCACTCATGATCTTCAGAACAATAGTGACATGGATGTGAAATAGATTCACTTATAATAAAATCTAGCCAATTTATTTACTAAGATATTATCAACTGCTACATTTGAAAAGTTAGTCAACAGTATTGTGATGGGCTGATTCAGAGATATTAAGTGTTGTTGTTATTAAGGGAGTAAAAGACACGAGGTACTCTTTTTACCCTTAACCAAGATTGTTATCCCACTGAATTTTTCCTAGTAAGGTTTTAATGAGCACATTATTTATTAATTGATATCCAAGAGAGAGTGTTGTAAATAATATAGTAACGTGGATATCTATAACCCTTAAATAATGACTTCCTAGGAACCTTTTTTAATGGTTAATGGATGACTCTCTAAAAATTTTTCTCACGTTTAATGACATATATCTCATAACTCCTAATGAAAGTATATTGTGCAATTATGTATATTAATTTTTATCTTTGTCATTGTAACTTATAAGTTTACCTTTATTATTGAAGACCTATAAATACAGCGTACTAAGATCCAAGTGAATAAGAATTATCTTCTTCTTTTCTATCAAATTTTCTCATTGGCTCTTATCGTACTTCTTACATTTCAAGTAGTTTTGAAATAGGTAACTCATTTATTGGTTTGTTATTGACCCATTTTATATCATATCCAATTATATTTTTCAGAAGACCAAACATTGCACTCGTGTGTGTTGTGTGTAAGTAATATTATGAAGTATAAAGTAAAATTTTCTAGTTATACAAATTTTTCTTCTATATTAAAAATGTGTTTATCTCTTTTAAAATAAAAAAAAATGCTATTATATTAACTTTTAGGGGTGAACACCACCCCGGCAACTCGACCTAGTCCAGTCATATCGGGCCAGACTATGACGTGGTCAAATAAAAAAAATTGCCTTTTTGATTAGGTTAGGCTAGGTCTTATAATTGGGTCAAGTTGGGTCCTAGGGTGACATAAGACTTAACCTGGTATTATTTTTTTGAATTTTTATTTTTATAATATTTTTTAAATTTTATTTTTACTAAATTTTATTTATAATTAAATTTTAAAATATCATTTCTTTTCAACTTTTAATTATTTTTCATTCCAAATCCTAATTTTTTCCATTCCATTTTATTTCCTTTCAAATCTTTATTTTTTATTTTTCTTCAAAAGTATTTGTACTAATAAATTTATTTATTAGTTTTAAAAAAAATTAAAAAGAGATAGACCTGACCTGGGCCGGTCACTAACTAGGTTTAATTGGGCCAGGCCAGGTTTAATGCCAAAAAATTGTGGCACCGGGTTAGGTCAAGGGTCGACCAAAAATCCACCCAACCTAGCTTATGTACACTCCTATTAACTTTTCATATAATTATACCTATTTTAACTAAAATATCTTTTTATATTATTCAGTATTTATTTAACTCATAGAAAAATATCAATTTTTTAAAATTTTAGACTAAATTTATAGCTTTTAATAAAAAAAAAATTATGTTAAGATAAGAGTTTAAAATTTATTAATGTCATATTTTTGACAAAAAAATATTATTCATGATATTTTGATTGTATTTTATTTTCAAGAGAATTTATGCATTTTTTATAATAAAAATTATTTAATATACGATACCTCTTAAAACAAAACAAAAAACCAAAAAAAAAAAAAAGGTTATGGCATAATTGAAGGTTTTTTCACCTAGTTGCTACAATACAACTAATGAATGATTGAGATCATGCACTTTCTTTTTTAATTTTACCAATGTACTTAAAGTGCTTTTTTAAATTAAAAAAATACAATATGGGATACACAATCATAGAATGAAATTTAACTTATTGAATTACGAAAATTAACTTTTGCATTTAACACAAATATAAAGTAGGGGATTACATGTCCCCATTTCATATAAAAGGGGGACGTGCATCACCCAACAATTAGTAAGGGTTCCCCCTCACGCTAATACACATCCACCCTACTCTTTTTTCTTCTTATTTTTATAAACAACAAAAAAAAATTAATATTTTAATAATTAATAATAAAAATTAGTGAAATTTATATTAAATAATTTTATCAAATTAAAATGTATATTGAAATAATGATTTAAAATATATTTATAAATTTTAAATTACATTAAATTTTTTTAAGATATTCACATCTAAAATATTATAAGAAAAAAAATTTTGTCAATTTTTTTTATTTTTAAAAAATGTATTCTTTTGAAGTAGAAACTAGATAGACATAGGAGAGTGAAGCATAAATGGAAGAAGTTTAGTGAGGATAAGAGCAAGCCTTCTAAATTTGATGCATTTTTTTTTATTGTAATGCAGGTTATTTTTTTATTTCTTACTTTAATTACATAAATAAACTCTATTTATAAATTGTATTTTCTTACAAGAGTCTATGTTTCCCAATTATTTAACTATTCCACAATATATTTTTATGGAATTTTATATTTTAATTAATATTACATAAATTTTTAAAAAAATGGGTGCACTCTAGAGTTTGGATATTGTATAACTTCACTTGAATATGATAATATGATACTAAATATATCATATTTCAACAATGGAATTTAATTTGATTCAATACATATTCAAAACAATTGTATATTTCACTAAAACCCTATTCTAGTCCCCCCCCCCCCCAGTCATTATCCTTTTTCCATTTTACTCCCTCACTCTTTTGAAACTCCAAACAAGTCCCTCACTTAGCCAATCATTTATAAATTTGGTCCCTTTGTAAAACTTATGTTAAAAATTTCTAACATGGCACATTTAATGCTAACATGTCACGTGAGTTGGATCAAAATTATCACTCTCTTTGCCACATTAGAATGCTCTCCATGCCAAATCAGATATTTGTTACCCTAAAATCATGACCTGACCCGATATTGAAGGCTCCAACATTTCCCTTCGGTTTTCATCACACAAAGTAGCCTTGTGCTGCCATCAACTCTATTGTCATCACCAACGTCACAGGGCATCTTCTTGCTTAACGTAGTCTGCTTCTGTTCTTTTCACTATTGTTAGATTCAAAAGGTGGTTAAAATATTACAGTTATGACAACTCACATGGCCTAGAGGAAGCATTTTGCAATTCTTGTGTCCACTGCTCATGTTGCTCTTTATTTTCTTAGGAGCACATATTGATGAGTTGACATTGTTGGCCCTTTTTCTTCTTAGAAAAATCCTATAGCTCTTTTTTTTCATGTTCAACAATATATTGATAATCATAGTTCCTTTAAGTGAAAGCAAATGTGATATTAGAGGGCTTTAACCATATCCTAATTTGATTGCCCTATATATAGCCGATCCCACGTGCTTTATTTCTCTAGTGCTAGATTGACTACATATGAGTTTGTTTCATTTTACTAAAACAAAGGAAATCAGTTTGTTTTTAAGAAAAAGAAAACTTAGTCTACGTCCATGTTAGTTTATTATAGTGGTATTTTGTTTATTTCAAGCAATAATTTCACCTCCAGTATGAGAATAGGTAGTGTTGCACTGATTGAAATAGGAATAACTTGTTATTTGTAGTGTGAAAATCAGCATGAATGGATTTAGACAACTTGAGAAGTAAAGCATATAGCTTGTTATTTCACCTCCCATATAGGTTGTTATTTGTAGTGCAAACTTCTTATATGTGATATCTTGATTTGTAATGGTTCATTTGTCTCTTTATATTTAATGGGTGAATATATATATATATATATATATATAGAAAAAAATGACAGCCACATTGTGTTTTGAGCCTTTGTTACTTACTGCAATTTAGACATGTTCCATTAATTTTTTTTTTAATTGATTTTAGGGGCATACTGTGACTTTGAAAGGAGAAAGTTGTTTCAAGCAAGGTTTAACATAAACAAGAATTATAATATGGAGCTATGTATTATTACTATGTATTTGATAAGTGTTTGTTAGAATTAAGTGAGGTATTTTTACTAGAGTAATCCATAGAGTAGGGGACTTATGCCAAAAAACAAAACTCTTGAGTATTGAAGTCAACATAAGTGACCGTATGTGGATTCTTTGCCTTCCATATTATAATTTGGTTATTGACTTGGATTTTTTGCCTTCTATATTTACAATCTACCTAATTTTACCTTTTTCCCCACATGGCTTTAAGTGAGAGCTAGTATCAATTGATGAAATGAATTACATTGCATAAGTGAATTACTTTACTAGTGTTGATGAAATGCAGGTTCTTATTGGAGACATTATTAATTTATTTATTTTTATTGATTTATTTTTTGTTATTGTCATTATAATAATCCACTAGGAATGCATATAGCTTATAAGCCTCTTTACTCCTAGATAATGAATTATCCACTTAAAGTGGAGGTTTACTGCTAAGTTGAGCAACTTGATATCCAAAAGTGCCTAAGTTGCTTTGAGCTATACAGATCTTATTCCAATTAAGAAAGACGACTAAGTGCAATTGCCTCCAAGCACGGTACCTTTTGAAATAGATGAAGAATATAACTCTAAAAAGCTGAACTCCACTTAATGGGGACCCAGGAATCAATAATGGCAAAGAACCAAGGGCATGAACATATTGTTTTTTGTTCTGGTCCTCCTATGCTACAATTGTAATTATTATAAATATTGTATGGGAACATGTCAACAAGTAATTATAGTTATTGTAATAAAGCAAAAGTGATTATATTTACTAATGAAGAAAAGTAAATGATTAAATTTTTTGGTTCTATGCTCAGTTGGTTTTATTCTATGAAATTAATGAGTAAGCTTCTACCAGTGGATTGGAAAAAATGCTAACTGTCAAGATCCCTTCATTTCTATTTAAGTTGTCATCATGAATTAGTTTATTGTCTACTTTGAGTTGTTAAATTTTGATAGTTCATAGAGTTTATTGATATATCTGACTAAAGGATAAATTATTTCTTTATTGTGCCATCCCTTTGGCAATTGACATGCTTACCTTATGTTTGGGTAAATCACATACTTACCTTAAATGAACAATATGCCATAAATTGTTTATAAAGAAACACTTGAAGCCACATAAACACTTAATACAACATTGCACAACTTAAATGTAGATATACAAGCTCTTGTTTTTGGATAAAAGATAGATACTAGACATTAGACATTAAACATTACAACCACATTATACTTTCCAACATGACAATTACATCACTCCTCGGACATCATAATTCATTTTGCCTAACCATAATGCAATTAAATCAAACCCATCATAGCCAACATAAGAGTGTGAACTCTAAAATTTCCAACATGATACTTTCCAACATGACAACATTGCACAACTGAAATTCAAGCAACTTCTCTCATCCACCCACACCCTTCATCCTACATTTGTCATATAATTAAAAAAATACTTCAGTTTATCTATTAAATTCAAATTTACTTCAATTCATCTATTAGATTCATGAATTCTGCATCCCAATATAAGAGTGCGAACATCTTAAATTCTGAGTTCCATTTTCATAGTTGTTTCATTTGAGTCAATGAAAAAATCTGCATATTTTAAATCCATTTTCAGAGTTGTTCCTATTTATGTACAACCAGAACGAGTCCTTTTTACATGACCAAATGTAACTGCAGATATAAGAATCTGTATAGTTTAACTACACAGAGGAACTGACCAGATGAGAGAACACAAACAAATTATATAAAACACTTCTAAAATTATTTATAAAAGGTGCGTATTGTCCTTCCTACTATAAATACAAATTCTAATCATCCAAAAAAGTTGAAAACTTTGCGAAACTGCAATTACTCAAGTGTGTAGCTTCATTACATAACTAGAACTTTTAAAGCATACTTGTAACCTTGTATACCCGTAAAGTGATATTAAAATCATCAACCTTTCCTTAGCAGATTGAGACACGCCTTCCCAAACTATTCTGCAGAATGCCTAAACCTTACTCGTGGTCTGTGTTTATTTTGTCTTACATCTCTTCAACTTTTGGCGGCTGACACACTGGTGAAGATGGAGACATGCCTTTCCAAACTGTTCTATAGGTAAAAGTGGATGAAGACATGCCATGGAGATGGACAATCAAAGCTTAATGGAGATAGCTGACAAAGCTCGACAAAAATGGCCGAATAACCCTTTGCTGGATGTGTTTAGGTGGGTTTATGTGTTTTTAGGGCCAGTTGGCGTTTGATGTGACAGAGGAGTGTCCAAATTATTTTACACTTCAACACTTAATGTATTTTTGTCATTGTATATTTGTACTTTAGTGAAAAATAATTAAACTATAGAGTTATAACTCAAATACATAATTATTACCTCATTTGTAAACAAATCATTATTAAATCTAATTATCACTTAAAAGTTTAATAAAAATAATTTACATGAATATTTGGTTTCAATCATTTGGACGTTTAAAATGATAATTTAACCACCTTTTACAAATATATACTTATCTGGGAAAAAATAAATCTAGTTAAATTACATTGTCAAAATCATTTGTATTTGGTATCATATATATTTATTATTTTTACTGTAACGACTGGGTTAAAATACCCCTGATTGAAGCGCCCAATTTTCGACAAGTGTCCAGGAAACAGAGTTTTGGGACATTCACAATCAGGTACATGCATGTCTCAGATATTTTCAGGAGAGGAGAATGGTGAAGGATTTGATGTGGGATACATGTCATTTTTTATTTCATGTTTTTTAAAATTTGTGCCCTTAATGAAAACACTAATTTCTCTGTTTTCATTATTTTGAAGTAGAGTTTAAAACATCTTTTAGATAATTTGTATCTCTTGTTCCCGAAATATTTATTTTTTATAAATAAAATATTAAAACTAACACTTAAAATAATTTATTATATACAAATAAAGTAGACTCTCATTTAATGTGAAAGTTCTATTTAACCTATAAGATCAAACTTTTAGCTCTTTATATGATTGATATTTTGCTTTTCACTTACATATATTAATAATTCTTTAAAGTGTATAAATTCTTTATAGTTAATTAAAAAATAATAAAATAAATAATTAATAAATTAATTAACTGTATCTTAAATTAAAAATTTTTTGAAGTCTGAGAATTTTTTAAAGCGAACAAAAAAATTAATAAATTATTCTTTGAAATCTAAAATTTTTTAGAGTGAACGAAATTATTAATGAATTAACTAATCACTTTTTAAATCAGATGTTTTTTAAATTTTAGATATTTTTTGGAGTCAATTAGAGAAATAATGAATTAATTAATAAACCGTCCCTTAAATTTTTTTAATAAGGGACTATAAATATAATTTGATATAGTCTAAAATTAAAACAAGAAAGAATAATATATAGTTAAATGATTTATGTTAATGTCCTTTCATCGAATTTATTTTCATCACTTCTTTTTCACCAATTTTATATAACTCATTTTATGGATATTTTAAAATTTATTTTTTTATATTACAATATATTATTAGATTTAATTTTTTATTAATACAAATATTATTAATTTAAAATATATTGACGTATAATGATACAAGCTAATTTTTTCAAAAATCCATACAGCACGTAACCAAATAAACTAATTTGTTTTGAAAGTATAAACCAATCATGCCGTTGTCATGCTTCTTAATATAAAAACTTCAATGCATATCATGTCCACTAATATGTAATATATCTTTGATAACTGGCAAACAATATCTATATTAAAAGCATTTCTGCATTAAAAATGCAGATATCTTGAATGTGATCATAAAATTTAATAAAATATAATTATTTCTTAATATTATCTTATAAGATATAAGAAATTGATTATGAAATATTACTACAATATAGTTTTAAAATATTTTGACTATTTTCAAACCACTAAAATTTTTAATCTTCTTTGTTAATGATAAGCTCCCTTATCTTCCAAAAATATCATCACTTTGTCTCTAATAACAAAAATTTAAAAATTTTCATATAAAATATTTGTAAAATGAAAAAGAAATAAAAAATTGAATAAAAATAACAAAAATAAATTTCATACACACTTTTATTTTTAATATTATTTTCTTTAATTTTAAAAATAATTTACCAATCCTATGTTTTAAACGATCCAATTTGATGGACCCCACTTAAGTGTTGCCATCAAAACTGACACAATGATTGAGAGGCCATTATGTTTTTCTTTTTATTTTTAGTGTTTTATTTTTTCTTGTTTTGTATTCTTCTTTTTCCTCGTCGTCAATTTAAGTTAAAAAAATAAAACACGTTTTTTTTTATTATCAACGACTGAAAAGCACACTATCATTTTTTCGTTACAAGTCACAATCAAACAATTTTGGAATCTCTCAAAAATATCTCCGTCTCTTCCAGCCTGTTTTTCCATAAGGACCTTTCAGGGTACCCTACAACGAGATTTTATTGGCCAAAGTTAAGTGGTGCTGTGTCCTAAGAATCGAATGCCGGTCGCGCGAGATATTATTATATAATTGGTATATTTGTCCACGCATTTCATGTATTTATTTTATTATATATTAATATATTTTTAATTAATGATATTTATAAATATTAATAAAAAATTAAATTTAATAATATATTTTGATATTAAAATACATAATAAATTAGATAAAGTTCATAAAATTGATTATATAATATTGATGAAAAAGAAATGAGGGCATTAAACTCATTAAAAGGGCAGCATCATAAATTATTTAATCAATAATTTAATTTTTTTTGTTTTAATTTTATATTATATCAAATTATATTTATAGTCCTTTATTAAAAAAAATTAAAAAGACACTTAATTAATTAATTTTCTCATTGACTCCAAAAAAAGTATGAACTTTAAAGAATTATCGATTTAGGAAGTGGTTAATTAATTCATTAATTTTCTCGTTCAATCCAAATAATTCTCACAATTCAAAAAATTATCAATTTAAGAAGCGGTTAATTAATTCATTAATTGATTACTTTATTATCTTTTTGTTAACCACAAAGAATTTAAGTATTTTAAAGAATTCTTGATACATATATGAGGAAGGTGAAAAGTCATTGCATGAAAAATTAAAGGTTTGATTAACAGAGTATTCTCATTAGTCAAATGGAGCTCCATGTTAAAGGGAGTATATTTTATTTATATATAATAGATGTATCATATTATATATAGATATATGTATATATTAATGTTTTAGTTTTTTAATAAATTAAAAGATGTATTAATGTAATTATTAGCTTATAGTACTTCAGATGTAAGCACAGATGACAAGAGGCACGATGACTTGAACGATGATCTGAATTTTTCTCTGGGTCCAATTACAAGACTGAGAGCCAAGATGTTCAAGGAATCACTACAAATTTATGTGGGAAAATTCTTAGAGAATGCAAATGAAATGCACTTGGACAACTTAGGCTTAGAGAAGGAAAGCCAAATCACTCATCTTATTCATGTCTAGCCCAAATGAATGCCCAATTCGTTTGGGTTTTATTGTCTAAAAATATTGTGACTGAAATAAGTGTTTTTAACCTCATTGTAATTAATTAGGGCCTAAGATGTATATAGTTATGTTTTGGGCACCTATTTTAATGTCTAAAGTTATTTTTAGCATCATTTGACTCAATTTATTAGGGGCCCATGGTTGTATTTCGATTTAGAGTTTTATTAAGGGGTCTGAAACTTATAAAAAGGCTTAAGTTTCAACCTTGTAAGACATCAAGTTTCATTCTATCAAAGAAACTCTTTAGTTTCCTTCTTGGCTTGACCAGACCTCTATAGGGGAGGATAGCTTGTCTTCTTCTATTGCAACAAGAATTAATTTGTAGTAAAATGATCTCTTGAGGTGAATTTATTCTTGTTTCTAACCAACTTATCATTTGCGTTTCCATTTGCATTTGTCATTTGGGAGTTCAATAGGTTGTGGGTTCATTCCATTTCATGTTCTTGCCATAGTATGCGCTCAAAGAGTTTTAGGTTCTTCATAACCTTGGAGTTTCGCATCATTTGGTATCAGAGCTTAGACTAGGGTAAATTCTTATTTATCCTAATTGTTGCTTATTGTTCATAACCTTCTTGTTTATTCCAAAATTTAAAAAAATAACCTTTGTTCATTCTATTTGGTCTTAATCTGGCCCATATTGTTTCATCTGTTGCTAATTTTTGTTCATCAGTATATTTACTTCTGATCTTGCTTTTATATTCCTATTTTCTTGATCTTATCTTAAAGAGTTTGTGAAGAAACGAAAGAGAGAGAGAGAGAGAGAGAATTAGTCTTTACTCATTCTATTTTTATTCAATCTTGCTTAAATTAATCCTTCTACTATTAATTTTTGTTCATCTACTATCACTTTTTGTGCATAAGTGAATTTCCCTCAAATCTTGTTCAATGTTCTTGTCTTAGAAAAACAAAAATTAAAAGGAAAAGTGAGTATGAAAGTATCGAGTGTTTTGTGCTGAAGTCAAAAGTAAAAGTATCTGTTGTAGACTTCTAATGAATGAATGTTGGAGTTGGTAGCCTACCATAAGAATCCAAGAATTTTGCATGCTTCTTAGGATAGTTGTTTGACTTAATAATCCAAGGGTTACTATTTCATTTTTTTTTTTCTTTAAAAAAGAGAGAGGTTGCATTATTGAAAAAAAATAATTGGTCAAGCGTATCGTGCGTTTTTAGACTTTATTAGTTGCCAATATTCTATCTTCATTTTTCTTTCACATTCCTTCTATAGTTTGAATTGTTTTGTTGTTCTTATATCATTCCACTATTTGCTAGTCCTTAAATTCCCTTTCATTCATTTAATTTGCAAAAGTGGTCTATCTTGTGTGGAAATATATTCTGAAGTGCAATCGAGGACAACAAGCTTGAGTGGTTAAAAGGCTCAAGTGTTAGTGAGCTTAAGAGTGGTAAAAGCCAAAATCAATGTGAAATACGGGTGAATTAAACATCCCTGAGTGTAAACATGTGAGGAAGTGAGTTGCTTTCCAATTATTCTATTTGATTTTCTTTGGTTCTTTTTCAGATTGAGAATTATGAGTAGTTATGGAGAAAATAATGAAGTAAATATGAACTTATTTATGAAGGTATACAAGACCAGTTCAAGGCTTTAAACATGAGCTTGGATAATTTAGAGTCATCAAGTATGTCAAGACCTACTTGAAGGCCTCCATTTATTGAAGAAGGATAATTTAGAGTCATTTTGCTTTTTGTTGGTCAATTATTTAATTAATCAATTAATTAATTAATTTTTCATTTTCATCACCCTCCTTTATTTATTTATGAGATGGGGTGTTCACAAAAGTGCATACTTAGGCAAAAGAGTTTTAATCCCTATATGGTTCAAAGAAACTTTGTTCACTAATTGTGACCTTGATTTGAATTTATCTAGTGTATTTGTGAGTTTATTACAGGAGTATGATGGTGTGTTTTCTAATAAGGAATCTCATAAGTTACCGCCATTCAGGGGGATTGAATATCAAATTAATTTCATCCCTGGAGCATAAATTCCTAACAAGCTAGCTTACCAAAGCAATCCCAAGGAAACAAAGAAGTTGCAAAGGCAAGTAGATAAGTTATTGGCAAATGGGTATATGAGGGAAAGCATGACCCATGTGTTTTTCCTGTCTTCTTGATACCCAAGAAAGATAAAACTTGGAAGATGTGTGTGATTTGTAGGGCTATTTACAAAATCATTGTAAAGTATCATCATTTTATTTCTAGATTAAATGATATGATGGATGAACTGCATGGTGTATGTGTTTTCTCATAAATTGATTTGAAAAGTGGCTATCATTATATTAGGATGAAAGAAGGAGATGAATGGAAAATTGCATTTAAGATAAAATATGGATTGTATGAGTGGTTAGTGATGCCTTTTGGGTTATCTAATGCACTCAGTACATTCATGCGCTTAATGAATTATGGCTTGCGAGAGTTTCTTGGGAAATTTGTTGTTATCTACTTTGATGACATTTTGATCTATAACAAGAGCTTAGATGATCATACCTTGTATGTTAGGATTGTTTTGGATATGCCTAGGGAGGAGAAATTATATGTAAATCTTAAGAAATGAGCTTTTTGTGCAGATAAAGTTACATTTTTAAGTTTTGTTGTAAGTTGTAGACTCTGAAAAGGTGAAGGCTATCTACAAATGGCCAACGCCTAAGTCTATTAGTGAGGTTAGGAGTTTCCATAGTTTGGTAAGTTTCTATAGGTGATTTATTCGAGATTTTTCTACTATCCTCGTCCCATTAATTGAAATTGTTAAAAAAAATATTGGATTTAAATGGCAAAAAGGAACAAGAAGATGCATTTAACACTTTAAAGGACAAATTATGTTTTGCACATGTTTTGCGTCTACCTAATTTTTGTAAAGCCTTTGAGATTGAATGTGATGCTTCCAGAATTGGTATAAGGGTTGTTTTGATGCAAGAAAACTAACCCATTGTATATTTCAATGAAAAGTTGAATGGATTAACTCTGAATTACCCCACTTATGATAAAGAGTTCTATGAGTTGGTGAGGGCTTTTGGAGTTTAGGAACATTACTTGCTGCTTAAAGAGTTTGTTATCTATAGTGATTACCAATCACTAAAATACTTAAAGGGGCAAGGAAAGTTAAGTAAGACGCAAGCAAAATGGGTGGAATATCTGGAAACATTTCCTTATGTGATCAAATACAAGAAAGGGAAAGATAATGTGGTAGCTTATGCACATTCAAAAAAGCATGCTTTGATTTCTATGCTTAGCTTTAAGCTACTTGGATTTGAGCATTTGAAAGAATTGTATTGCAATGATTCTGATTTTGGTTATGTGTATCAAGCTTGCGAACATGCTACATTTAACAAGTTCTATAGGCATGAGGGATTTCTCTTTAAAAATAAATAACTATGTATTCATACATGTTCTATTTGAGAATTGCTTATGAGGGAATCGCATGGTGGTGGGCTAATAGGACATTTTAGTGTTCAAAAGACTTTAGACATGCTTTCTAAACATTTTTATGGGCCAACATGAAAAAAGATGTTGAAAGAATTTGTGCTAAGTGTATCGTATGCAAACAAGCTAAGTCTAAGTCTAAGCCACATGGCTTGTATACAACTTTGTCAATTCCTACTAAACCTTGGATTGACATATCAATGGATTTTGTTTTAGGACTACCTAGGACTAAAAGGGGTAGAGACAACACATTTGTTGTAGTTGATAGATTTAGTAAAATGGCTTATTTTATTGCTTGTCATAAAACAGATAATGCAACAAACATTGCTGACATTTTCTTCGGGAAGTGGTTAGACTTTATGGTGTGCCAAAAACCATAGTTTCTAATAGGGATGCTAAGTTCCTTAGTCATTTTTGGAAAGTCTTATGGCAAAAGCTTGGTACTAAACTTTTATTCTTCACTAGATGCCACCCATAGATTGATGGCCAAACTGAAGTGGTAAACAGGACATTAGGAACCATGTTGCGTGCTATTGTAGGAAAGAATTTAAAAACTTAGGAAGATTGCTTGCCATTTGTTAAGTTTGCATATAATTGAACTGTACATTCTTCCACATGTTTTTCACTGTTTGAAATTGTGTATAGTTTTAACCCATTAACTGACTTAGATTGGATACGTTTGCCTTCGAGTGAAATTGCTAACCTAGATGGAAAGAAGAAGGTTGAAATGGTTAAAGCAATGCACGAAAAAGCACGTGAGCAGATTAAAAAGAGGAACTGCATGTATACTTAAAGAGCTAATAAGGGTCGAAACCAAGTTATTTTTCAACAAGGAGATTAGGTTTGGGTGCACTTATGAAAAGAGAGGTTTCTACAACAAAGAAAATCAAAACTTAATGCAAGGGGTGATGGACCATTTCAAGTGTTGGAAAGGATCAATAATAATGCATATAAGATAAATTTGCCAGGTGAGTACAATGTGAGTGCCACTTTCAATGTATCTGATCTTTCTCCATTTTATTTTGATTCAGATTTGAGGTCAAATCTATTTGAGGAAGGATGGAATGATGTGAGCACAAATGATAAAAGGCACGATGGCTTAAACGTTGATCTAAATTTTCCTCTGGGTCCAATTACATGACTGAGAGTTAAGAAGTTCAAGGAATTACTATAAATTCATGTGAGAAAATTCTTAAAGAATGTAGATGAAAGGCACTTGGACAACTTAGCCTTAGAGAAGGAAACCCAAAATCACTCATCTTATTCATGTCTAGCCCAAATGAAGGCCCAATTCATTTGGGTTATATTGTCCAGAAATATTGATACTAAAATAAGTGTTTTATACCTCATTATAATTAATTTGGGCCTAGGATGTACATAGTTATGTTTTCGGCATATATTTTAATGTCTGAAGGTATTTTTAGCATCATTTGACCTAACTTATTGGGGGTCCATGGTTGTATTTCGAATTAAAGTTTTATTAGGGGGTCAGAAGCTTATAAAAATGGCTTAAACCTCAACCTTGTAAGACATCAAGGTTCATTCTATCAAAAAAACTCTTTAGTTTCATTCTTGGCTTGGCCAGAGCTCTAAAGGGGAGGATAGTTTGTCTTCTTCTATTACAACAAGAATTAATTCTTAGTAAAGTAGTCTCTTAAGGTGAATTTATTCTTATTTCAAATCAACCTATCATTTGTGTTTCCATTTGCATATGTCATTTGGGAGTTCATTCCATTTCATGTTCTTGCCATAGTGTGTGTTCAAGGAGTTTCAAGTTCTTCATAACCTTAGGGTTTCACATCAACTTCATATTATGAAAACACATTGCATAAATTATTAAGTCAGTACATGTAGAGACAATAACCAAATCAATCATCTACTTTTACACTTTATGGCAATTTGGTCTTTTACAGATTAACTGTGAGCAATTAGTCATTCAAAAATCTTATTTTATGTCCAATCAATTCCTCATTAATCAAATGGAAAGACTGATTTTGTACAAATTTAAATTTGTGAGGAACTAATTAGTCACGATTTTATTAAACCATTTTGAAATTGGATTAATCCAAAATGACATAACACATTGAAAGGTAAACTTAATTTGTATACATAATTTTAATAAAATATACCAATAGTATTCAAAAAGGGAAATTTAGGGATTTTCATAGGGTTGTCTCATTTGGAGACTAGTATTTATGAATTTTTCTTCTTTGTAGAAATAGTGATGTGGGGAAAAATCTTCTCAAAAGATCAATGTAGATAAATTCCCTTTAAAAATTAAAACAAATTATCTAATAATCATAAACTTAAGGCTTTTCAAATGATTATTTTAGATACATTGATCTTTCTATAAAATAATATATATCCTTAATTTTTAATATAATCAAAAATCATATTTAAGATATATTGATCTTTGTTCACATATTAAAAGTATACATAACTCATCAATTGATATAATCAATTAAAAATGAGGTGTAACTCTTCAAATCCTACAACAAAACAATTGTACACTTAATGAACAATAAAAAATGTTAAAAAAAGCTGCAAAAATTAAAATTTTAATGCATTAATTAAATATCCAAATCTAAACCAACCAACAATAAGAGGAGACGACAAAGAGAGTTACGATAATTGCAACTCTTCAGATATTTTAAAATCCATGCTAATATGCTATTCATGCTTTTAAGAAGAAAAGACTAAAATATAATTAGTGAAATTGATTTTTGTGTTTTGAAGCCACAAATTAATTTTTTTAAATCTCTAATAAGTTTATATTTTTTTTTATAAAAAATAATATATAATATAATATAATACATAAAAGTCTTTGAATGTCTGTACAATAGGGCCCTGTACAATCAAATTAGACATTTCCAAAGCCTTCGATAGCATCTCTTAGCAGTTCTTAGAAGTTGTCCTATAAAAAATGAACTTTTTGGATCAGTGACCTGTGCTATCATGCAATGCATCAGCATAACCTCTCTCCAAGTCTCCATCAACGGAGCCAGATCCCAGCACATCCTCCCCCCCAGAGGCATTTGGCAAGGTAACCCCTTATCCCCTTATTTATATATCTTCTGCATAAATGTTCTGTCTAGTATGATTTCCTAGGAGGAAAATAGAGGTTACTAGAAGGGTATCAAAATCAGCAGGAATGCCACCCCCATCTCTCTCCCTATGTACATTGATGACACTATCCCTTTCTTAGAAGCCAGCATAGAGGGGTGCCACTCTGTCAGGAATATTCTAACAGAGTTTGGAGATCTTTTAGGGCTGAGAGTCAATAGGAACAAATCAGTCATCATCTTCAGTGTCAACACCTCGAGGCTCTTCAAGAAATTCCTGGCAAGCTCCATTGGAGTCGAATACTCAACAAGATTGGGACATATCTGGGTTATCAAATTGATGCGGGCCTGAACAAACCACAAATATTCTACTCTCTAGTAGACAAAATTGACCTCCAACTACAATCTTGGAAGTTTAAATTGCTCTCCTAAATAGGCAAGCTTACTTTAATCGAATCCATCCTTAATTTTAGCCTAGTGTACCATATCTCTTGCATCAATCTCCCAAAAAAAATATTGTTCACAAATGGACTCAAAGATAGCCTCTTTCTTTTGGGGTAACAAGAACAATAAGCCCAAGATGCACCTTAAGAACTAGAACTCCCTTTACAAGCTGACTAAGTTAGGTGGCCTTGGTCTCAAAAGTATTCACCATTTCAACCAGGCCCTCTTGGTAAAAAAGATTTAGAGGGTCATCCAATGGTCCTTGTGTCCCATCATATCCAACGCCCTAACTTGGAAATACTTTAAGTTGGAAAGAGGCTAACTCATTAAGAGAAGCAACTTGTCTTGGATTTGAAGAGGTATTTAGAAGTCTTAACACCTGATACTTTCAAAAACAAAATGGAGGGTGGGTTCTAGTAACTCTATTAGCATAAGCAATGGTTTCTGGTGGCCAACCAAATAGGGCATTAATACAAACAACATTCGAGTGGTGGACCTTTTCATGCTAGACAAAACAGGTTGGGATAGAGATAAAATCCCACTTTACCACCCCTAGACTTAGTCCACAGTATTATGGAGAGCCCCTTCTCTCTCATGAATGCCTCGACTAACTTGTATGGTAAGGAAACTTGACTGGTACTTACTTGGTAAGAAGGGGTACTAGGCGTTGACAAGTAACTTGGGGTAGGCCAGTCCCTTTAAAGCTTGGCAAGACGTCTGGAAAGTTAAATTACCGTTCAAGATCCTAAACTTTGTTTGGAAGTTGATTAACAAGGCTTTCCCCACAGGTGACATCCTAGCTGAGCATCACATCAACACGACAGTGATCTGCTATCTCTTTAACGAAGAGAAGGAATCGATTAGTCATATTTTCTTCCATTGCCTTTTTGCCAGAGTTGTCTGGCTCGTTTCTCCCCTAGGAAATCAAACAAGACACATGGAAAAGCAAAACATCCCAGACTAGCTCCAATACTGGCTATTAAGGTCTCGAGATTCCCCTTAGGATGAGCCTAGAATTATCCTCCTCTTTGTCATCCTTTACTCCATTTGGGACACTAGGAATAGAACTGTTCAGAATAATTATTCCCCCTGCCCATTTAAAACCTTAATGGACATCAGATATCGATTACATTTTGCCACGCTAGAATGGAAGAATGATTTAGGCACACTTAGACAACATTCTTTGGCCACCAGAAAGTCCTACCCTTCTTGGGAATCCCTATGTTTTAGATGGACCTTTATCCCCTATGGTGTAAAATCTAATAGGCCCTTCATTGCTTGTCCCTGGGAGTGGTATGTATGCACAACAATGTCTTGGTGCTTTCTGTGTACGAAAAACAAGAAGATTGCAATTAAGGAGTGCATCAAAAACATCCTCCTTTGGGCCTTACAGAGTGATATCTATCCCTGCAATGAGGAGATTGACCACTTGTTACTTATGCTTAAGGACATTAACTACCATACCCTTGGTCCCGCCCCTAAATAACCACGTGTGTTCAATCCTGTATGATATTTCCTGTTTATTTTGTAGGTTTAGATTCGATGATTGTGGCCAGTTGTCGAACATCGACCAACATCGTTGGAAGTACTACTTCAGGAAAGCTAAGCACGCCTTCTAACCCACTCTTTTTATTCCCTAATATTTGTTATAGATTAAAAAAAAAAGGCCTTATACAATAATTAAACAAATTTTTTAAAAATGATTGGCATGTTTTGAAGATGAGTTGCAAATTGCAACAGTACAAATTATATATATGTAATAATTTTTATTTTTCAAGATTTTAGAAATTAATATTTTTATAGTAAAATTTTTGATATATTTACAGTTTTAAATATACTAATACACCCAATTATAATATAGGAATATAATTGTAATATTATTATTTTTTGTGTTAATAGTATTATAATTATATTTATATATTATAACTAGTACATTAATACACTCAAAATTATATGCACACCAAAGATAACGTTTGTTTTTATTTATGGTATTAAGATAAAAAAGCCTGACAGCAAAAACGCAAAAGCAACGCCGTATTAGAGAATCAGAAGACCACTTATAAGCCAATTCATCCCAAAATGGCAAAACCCCACTTTTCCTAATCCTTCTTCCCAGCCATTTAACAAATTTAAATCAAGTGGGCACTTAACTCTCACAGTAATTAAAAGAAAATGGGAACACTACCTTATGGGCCCCATATTACAAATTTTTATCTAACCAAACCCATTTCCATATCTAATAGGTCTCTACTCTCTAGTTGTGGCACTGTTGCCCCACAACTTATGGGCGAGTACTTGATCCTGAATCCTTTAAATTGTGCTCTGTAGCTTCTGTTGATCCATCGAACAGTATGGCTACGAACAGTGTGGTCTCTTTGTACTTTGTCTTACTTCAAATTTTCTTGGGCTCCTTGCCTATCCAATCAGCCCCTGAAAGTGCTCTCATAACAGAACTTCCTGGCTTCAATGGCACTTTACCTTCCAAGCATTACGCTGGGTAAGCTATGCCTTTATCCATTTTAGATTTTTATTCCGACTTCTACAATAGCTAATTCAGACTGTCTTTATAAAAATTCTTGGTTTTTTTTCCGTTGACGGATGGAAGACTTGCTTGTGACTGATTTTGGGATATTGAAGGTATGTGACGGTTGATGAAAGTCATGGGAGGAGCCTTTATTACTATTTTGTTGAATCAGAAGGCAATCCATCTGAGGAGCCAGTGGTTTTATGGCTTAATGGTGGACCGGGGTGCTCTAGCTTCGATGCCTTCGTATACGAGCATGGTAATGACTCTATCCATACATTGCCCTGTAAGTTTTGATAAATTTTAGGGTGACCCAGCAGAATTGGAGCTTGAAAATGGTCTGCAGTGTTTTAAACCGTTATGTGTTTTGGAATGATCTTAGTGCTAGTTTGTTTATACGAAGTGCGATGGGAAAAATCCAAAACTTTGTTTGGATGTTTTTCAAAGTAATGAAGTGGGCGAGTTAGAATAGGTTCCTGTACTATTCCTTCTCAACCTGTTGTATTTCAATTTTCAAACTCCTCAAATTGGGGAGTTGGAATGACTTACCCTATTTGTTCAATGATTATTTCATCCTTGCTATGCATTAAATGAAATTGTATATAAAACATTAGAAATTTTCACCCACTCCATTAATAGTAATTGTAAAATTTCAAATAATGGGAAAGGGACTATCATCCCTTTCATCATAAAATATCCCAATAATAGTGTGGGTACTCTCCCTCTTCTCACTTTACTTCATACTACCCCACTTCTTCAATGACCATTTCACCCTTCTCCTCAGAACTCCCAAATACAGATATGAGTTCATTAATCTTGTTGATACTGTGCTATCCTTTTCTGCTGCCCCCCCCCCCCTACCCCCTGTTTTAGTGGCAAGCGTATTTGCTATTTAGTTAATACTCCAAGGTTTTGCACTTCTTATTTCGTGAAATTAAAGTTTATTGCTTGTAATTTAGGGGCTCGCTAAAACATGCGAATACTTGTTGTGGCAAATTTGTTTGTGGTTCTGTAATGAAATATGTGAAGAAGCCACCTTAAGCTTCTACTATGAGGCTTTCTGTTTGTTGTAATATTATATTTATGAGACCATGTTTTGTTTTATAACATAATCCATTCATTGAAAATGAGAACCATAACTTTCGTGTAGCTATGATACAGAATAATTGAAGTCGTGATAAAATTATTCCACTTTAACACGTATAGAAAAATGGATAAGTCATACGTTTGTCCTCTGTGATGTTTCACGTCCATAAAGTGTCAAAATCAATTATTTGTTGGTGCTATTAAGCAGGCCTTTTTTGACTTACTAAGCACACAGTTGTTCATCTAAAATCCTTTACTTATATGATCAATTCATCACAATGCTTGCTACTTAGAACTAATTACTTGTAAAGCTTTTTTTTTTTTTTTTAAAGTGAAGGAACCATTTAAATGATTGCTAACATAATGATCAGATGACTAATTCTTTGTCTGATCCATTATGTTCGATAATTTTATCCCTTCTGAAATTAAATTTAGTGGATATTTTGGTCCTTGAAAGATATATGCCTTCTCCCAATTTGATTGTCAAAGTTTTGACCTTCTCATTTCAGTCCTATAAAGTGTATTATGATTTTAATAAAGTCTCTGCGTTCAGCCTGATAATTGAAAGTTAAAAGAAATATTACATGTTTTAACCAAGGGCTAACTTTAGTGAAAAAACTGGATAACCAACTTTTGGTGCTTCTGTTTTGTCATGGTTTAATCGCTGCTAAGTATTTACCAACTTTGCCAGCCTTTGGTTAGGCCATATAGCCAATTTTGTTAGCAGCTTTAATGTGAAGGACTTTATTGAAGATGGAATACCCTTTGGATGACTAAATCAAGAAGGTTAAAATTTTGGGAGACTAGATTGAGAAAAGGTGTATGTTTCAAGGGCCAAAATCTTTTGGCAATAAATAAATAAAGGACCAAAATGTTAACTGACTCTTAAAATTACTAGGATTTTCTATTTCTAATGTGGCCTTTGACACGAATAATAGTTAACATGATTGAAGAATCTGAACATCCTTTAGTATACCGTACTCCTGGCCATCTTCAACAATTAGATATGCTAACTGCCCTACTTTCCTTTATGTACATCCATCAGAAATCAAAATCCTAAATCAATGGCAAATAGTTTTGCTGCTTCTGTGTTTTCTAACCATATGTTTTTGTAATTTTAATAGAACAGTTTGCTCAATTTATTATTATTAATTTGTAATGTGACCATGTTTAGGTCCTTTCAATTTTGAAAAAGCTGAAGGTAAGGGAAGCTTGCCCAGGTTGCATCTCAATCCTTACAGCTGGTCAAAGGTATGAACTTTTTTAATTGTGTTTAATTCAGGGTTTATTCCCTCTAGAAGAGGAGGACAATTTCTTTGTTCAGTGATATTTCAGGATGAGAAAATAATCGTCCTCTTTTGTCAAAGTCTTATGATATATGGTTCTGCTTTGCATTATAGGTTTCCAGCATTATATATTTGGATTCTCCCGCTGGTGTGGGATTTTCTTACTCAAAAAATAAATCTGATTACATCACTGGTGACAACAAAACTGCCTCTGATACACACACCTTTCTCCTTAAGGTAGCTAGTAAAACAAGTGCAGAATTTTGACAATATGATGTCTGAATCAATAGTTCTGTATGCTTCTCAGATTGCTTACACCTCTACTTTGATCTTTAACAAACCAGTGGTTTGAACTGTATCCTGAGTTCCTTTCCAACCCATTCTTCATCTCTGGAGAGTCATACGCTGGAGTTTACGTACCTACTTTGGCTAATGAAGTAATGAAAGGTATGAAGTTTTGTCTTGAATTTCCTATGTTAATGTATTAGAATCACAACTAATGTGCATTTTTTTTCTTTTGTAGGAATTGATGCTGGTGCAAAGCCCAACCTGAATTTCAAGGTCTTTATCTTTCAGTGATCATTTTGTTTTCAAGCTTGTAGCTGCTAACTGAAGTATTTATTTGCAGGGTTATTTGGTAGGAAATGGGGTTACAGATGATGAAATTGATGGCAATGCTCTTGTTCCATTTGCACATGGAATGGGTCTTATTTCAGATGAACTGTATGAGGTAAAAGTAAAACCCTCAATTATAGCAAAGTCACTCAATGGCTCATCATAATCATCATCTTAATAGACGACTAATTTTTGTTGGAATATGAAAATTACTCAGCAGTCTCTTCCATTTTCAGACTATCTAAGTGTTTTTTATAACTGTTTGTGCACTTTCACGCTAGTTTATTTTCTTCTATATATATATATATATGAACTAAATGTTTTAACCATAAAATTGATTTCATCACAATTTAATTTGAAATTAATAATTTATTGTCTTATCAACTTGATGTTAAAACGAAGTCACCTGGTCAATCTAATTGTGCTATTGAATGGGTGCAGTTGCCTCGATTGAACTTTCTCAGTTAGATATTGTAAGTGAAAACCAATAGTAGATCTTCACTAAACAGTTTAAACTTTTTAGTCAAATTGGTAATTGGCATGGTATTTGAGCCTTTGTGACCCTGTGCTTAGGAGTTCCATCTTTGCCATCCCTATTTCTTTACAATTAACTTTCATAATGTTGGGTAAACTTGTGCTCTGCCTGCACATCAAATCCAAAGGGCATTCTTGTGAGTGGCATGTTGGCAGTAAAAACCAATCCTCGGCCTTCCCTTAATAGTTTATGTTTTTGAATTGAATTAGCCCTTGACAAATATGAATGATTTGTGAGCAAGTTTGGATCTTTCTCATATCTTCTCTTTTTGGCAGTCTTTTCTTTACAAATCTGCTGAAGTTGTCTTGTTTCTTCAACATCTTTTATATAATTAATGGTGCAGGAGGCTAGAGTTGAGTGCAATGGGAATTACTATGTTCCACTGAATGAAAATTGCAAAGCCCAGCTAGCAAAAGTTGATGAGGTAAGATAACTGTATAACATAGTTCTGGCAGGAAATGAGCCAAGATGAATCAGGCTCCTATTGATAATTTCTGTTGTTGTAGGAAATTGAAGGGTTAAACATATATGACATTCTCGAACCGTGCTATCATGGGACACAGACAGTGAGGACTACAACATCCTATATTAGGTTGCCCTCCAGCTTCCAGCAGTTAGGTGAGACTGACAGACCTTTACCTGTGAGAAAAAGGATGTTTGGTCGTGCTTGGCCCCTAAGAGCACCTGTGAAAGATGGAATTGTACCAACTTGGCCACAACTTAGCAATAGCAACAATGTTCCATGCACTGTAGGTTTCTTTGGTATTATGTATTATGATCTTTTTATGATTACTTCCCTGCTTCCAATTTAATTTCATTACTTAAATCTTTGGATATAGATTAGATTTTTTTTCTTCTTTTGTATGATTACTCTGGATATGATGTCTACTTTTTAACACTTCAAAACTACTAATTAATGCAATGATTAAAGCTGATAATTTAGTTGTGAAGAGTTAGAGTGAGTGTTAAAAGTAGGTTACGTTGTGCGTTCCGTAGTCCCACATTACATATTTTACTTGTTGAATAGTCTTTTCCTCGCGTAAACTGATCTCTTTACGGTTTTCAAAGTATTCTCTTTCTTTCTTTAATCTCTTCATAAGATGAAAAAAATAGAGTCTTGACATAGAGAATCTGCTAAAGATAGTTGTCGAAACTTGACTCCAAAATTAAGGCACACTATTGAATCTATCTTGCTCTGAACCTTATTGATTCACACTGATGCTTGCTCATCAATGTTGGTGCTCACATAAAATTGAAACACTAGGTTTGACAGGTAACTGACTTTTGACCTATAATGTTAGGACTGATTCTACAAACACTGATTTATGTCCTCAGAAAACTAATCTGAAGCTTCTAATGATGGTGCGTCAATTGTCATTATTGATAAGGCAGTCAGTTTTAACTTGTAATTTATGGTCTACTAACATTAAAGCCATATTCTGGTACTACATAGATTTTGCTTTGATCCTTCTCAATTTCTTTATAAAATTAAAGAAAAGTTTATCATGTCTTGTCGCCACTTAGAGTGCATGATCTTTTCTTTCTCTCTGCTTTCTTGTATCATATCTGCTACCATCATGTGGTATTCTATATATGATATGATTGTCATCAAATTTATTGTTGAATGATATTATTGTATTGCCTGTACTTTGGGATGTTTAGCGTGTAACAATTTCTAATGCTATCTTTAGGACGATGAGGTTGCTACCTCATGGTTGAACAATGAAGCAGTCAGAAAAGCAATTCACGCTGTACAGGTGAGGTTTCTAAGTAAGGTACCCAAAGTCCAGAATTGTGATACGAAAAAACTGGTGGAGCTAACAAGGGTTGGCTCAATTGGTAGGCATTGACCAAAGGGTCTTTGGTTCAATTCTTGTTGGTTAACCTATGTTGCTAGCCATACACTAATTATATTGCACCCTAGCTTGGAAGTGGAGCTACCTAATTAACTTCTGAATTTTGTCTCGCCTAAAAATAGCCCTGATTTGTGATCTTGTGAGATGATAGGAAAGTGAGGTTAGTAGTTGGGTTTTATGCACGGACAGTATTTTATACAATCATGATTGTGGGAGCATGATCAAATACCACAAGAACCTGACATCCAGAGGATATCGAGCACTTATATACAGGTACATTTCCCATTTAAAATTACCGCTACTTTTATGGTAGCTGAAGAAATTCATTGCTATACATATTGGTGCAACTCACTGTTCTACTTCATCACTGAATATGAGGAAGGGAAATTGGATAATTATTTTTTAAATTTGAAAATGCAGGAAGTATCCTTATTTGCTTGATAAAACTGTCCTTGTTCTCAATGTTTTCATTGGTGGCATGGCAGTTTTGGGTCTTCCCGCTGTGGAACCCCTCAAGGCTTGGTGGCTGCTATGGCCGTGGTGGCCATCATCTATGGTGTTTTTGGCTTGCCGGCATTGGCTGCCATTTGCCATTGACAACACTATTTGTTCTTCTTGATGACTATACCACTGAAAGAAAATACAATATGTGAGCTTGTTTTAACATAGCTACAGAAGTGTGTGAAGTGTTCTCTCTCCTTTTGTTTTTAAGGGTTTGGAGCCTTACAAATTTCTGCTTCTAATTAATTTTGCCACCCATTAGTGGAGATACTTATCTCTTTTCCTCTCGTACCTTGCATACTGTTCATTCACTTGGTGTCCTTATCTTTGCATTTGTTGTACACTGGTGCATATTTTTAAGGTTCTTTGGTACTCCAAATTTTCTATTGACAATGTTAAAAACTTTAGACTACTATGCAAGAACTATAGCCAAAAGTAAAGCAAATTGGAATAGCTATTTGGATTTGTGAGTGTGACCAGCTCAAGATTCTGTACCTCTAAGCTCCATTGAATATGTTGTCAACACATAAAATTTACACTTTAGTTTCATAACGTTTTCTCTACACATGTAAATTCTCCATCTGTACCTATGGGAGTTTGCAATATGACTTTTCATGTTGATACCTTTCCTCTTGTGGAACCATCCACTTCAAGATATTCTTGCAATCTATTTCTATAATGAGGTGCTGAAAGGCTGGCTGAAGTTAACATTTCTGCATTTGAGGCATTGTTATACAAGCTTACAAGCATGCCAAAGGCAGATGTTTCATTCAAGAAAGAGTATATCTTAAAACAATGTTGTAATACTTACTTTGCCAGATGAAAGGATTCAGAGGGTGGATTATTTGGAATTATATAATTGCGATTTCCTTTTCAACTCTGATTTGAAACCCAACCGTCTGGGGCTTTCCTTTGTCTAGATCTTTCTGGAAGAATAAGATCCCTTTGAAGGTGAAGGCTTTTGTTTGGACCATAGTTTCTAATAGAAGTTTCTAATAGAATTAAGACAAATGTTTTGCTTAAGACTTATAAGCCCAGTAAAAGCTATTTCACTCAATGTTAGTTTAATGTATTTTTGGAGTTCAGAGACATAGTAATCTTTGCATGCATTGTGATGTGGCATGGCAAATCTGGAATTGATTATTTGGTCTATTTTAATGAACATATACTGTCCCCAGTGAACTTTGAACTTTTCTTTAGCTATTAAGTTTAAGGGTTTTAGGAGTAACATGTAGAACAAAGTCCTTTGGAAGAGTGCTACTTTGAAGGCTTGAGGTGTCTATGGTGAGAATGGAATTCGAGTTTTTAACTGTTAAGTTTCTACTGTTAATACTTCATTGGGAAATAATTAATTTATTGGCCTTCCTTTGGGTTCAGCATATGACTTCTATAGGGGAGTTTCCCTTATGGATTTACTGAGGGATTTTGATAAGACCCAAGAGAGTGTGGAGAACCCATCCTTGAAAATACTGCTTGCAAGGGGAAAGAATCAGACCCTTTAAGTATTTTATCAAGCATTTCATATTACTTAATGTGGGACTTAAGTATCCCATACTACCCATGTCCCTTTCATAGCATTGCTTTTAAAGAGCCGACGTCTCGATGGCTGCACTCTACGATACTTCACTCGGCTTTCTTGTCGGTCAGAACCCCTTCGTAGGTAGTCCTCTCCTTGACATCGATCTCAGGCTCAGATACCAATTGGTAGGACCCAAGGGAGTGTGGAGAACTCACCGTTGAAAACCGACTTACAAAGGGGAAGAACCACACCTTTTAAGTACTCCATCAAGCATCTTATACCACTCGACGTGGGACTTCGGTATCCCATGCTATCCATGTCCTTATTAGATTTTAAGGCTCTTTTGAGCTAATGTTTGTTTAGTGTTTTACTTGTTTTGATAATTTGATTAATGTCGTGGGAGGAATACCTACTGAGTTTATGACTATATAGAGCGTTAGTGACACTAACACATTTACTTTGAGTGTTTTACAAATAACTACTTTCTTAACATCATAAGACTCTCCCAGATACTTGATGCTATATTCTATAACTAGCATTTACTCCAAACCCTTCTCTGGGTGTTCTCTGTGAAACCAGAAATTCTCCAGTAGTCCAATTACGCAGATATATTTTTGCATCTCAAGTCCTTTGTACAGCAGTTTGTTGCTATAACAACAACCATTATCTTAATTGATCCACATGCTTATAGTTATTTATCTGCTCCTTTTGATGTTAATTGATGAATAGACCTTAAATTTCTTGTTTGACAGTGGGGATCATGATATGTGTGTTCCATTCACTGGTAGTCAAGTGTGGACTAGATCAATGGGATACAAAATTGTTGACGAATGGAGGCCTTGGATGTACAATGACCAAGTTGCTGGGTAATTCTAGTTCCATTTCCTCCTTATCTTATCCTACTATGTGAATTTTCAAATAAATAACCCAGGAAATAGAACTGACTTCGTTTAAAATTTAGTAGATTTTTTCCTATAGCACATGTACCAATGATTGGTATTGGTCCTACTAGCACTTCACCAGAAGAATGCATCCTGCTTTGGATGCAGAATAACCTAACTCTAAATTTTTTTATTTAAAAATGGCAGAAAGGAAAATATTCATCTTGTTTTCATTGACAAAGCCCCTCAATAAATGTTTTTCACATTGCATTAAGGAACAATATTGACCAGATATTGACTTAATTTTCTTACTGGTTGCAGTTATACACAAGGATACGACAAAAATCTCACTTTTCTGACCATAAAGGTTCGTACATACATATGTTTAAGAGAGGATTCTCTAATCTTCTTTCTCTCTCTTTTTTCTATTACATTGGAGAAAAATAAACACAAAGTGAATGAGACTTAATTAAGTGATAGGTTTCACTTAAAGATGTATGACTTGCTTGACTGGTGGGTTCCATTTACTGTGTTTGTCCCTATCTGTGACAAAAAAATAAGAGAGGAAGAAAATTAGAGAAGCCTATCTCCAAATGTTTTGACAAATTCCTTCATGAGTCACTTAATCTTATATTATGATACTATTTGATAATGTTACAGGGTGCTGGACATACTGTTCCAGAATATAAGCCACAGGAGTCATTGTATTTCTTTAAGCGCTTTCTGGATGGATTGCCGGTGTGAAAGACAGACGTAATAACAGTCAAACTGCTCTGGAATTTCTTTTTTCAATAATTCAAGGTGTATGAAGAATTGCTATTGTATTTAATTTTAGGCAAACTACTCTCTCCTGGGAAAATAATCTTATCATTGAGGATATTTTAATAATGTTTTGACTTTAAGGGAGGCTTGTGTAAGAATAAAGAGCTATATAATTTAAGCATCTCTTTAAATAGAGGAGAGTAATTTATCTTTTATTTATTTAATTTTTTTTTCTCTCAATGTATTTTAGTTGTTAGCACAAAAAGCCCTAAGATAAGACCATATAAGGAAGACAGATGCAAGCTGTGTTGAGATACTTTACAACTTACGTTATAAATTTTTTTAGGTCTGGTGCTTATATTATCCTGTGGTTTCTCACCAATTGGATGCTCCGCATGGGAATATTAATAGCAAGTATTAACAAGGACCGTTAATTAAATTTTTAAATATTTTGTAATTGTCGCATGAAGTTTTAAAAAAAATATTGATCTTAATTTTTAAAAATGATTAATTTTAACTTTTAAATTTTAAATACCAATTAGTAAATGATATTATTTTTTGGTCACTATCAGATGATATTATTAAATTAATAGAAATTGTTAAATAATTGAAGTATAATTTCAACCGCAAGAAATCCAAATTGGTTTAACCTTGGAAATATGACTTTCTTCATCTGTTCTAGAATCTGAATTTGTTATAGTTGGTGCAAGCCAACTGCAGCTGCAATAAAAAAAATTTTCAGGGACCGAGCATGGTTAAAATGTTAAATATGATCATGCACAGTTGTAATTTTTACTTTAATTGTAATTGTATTAATTGTAAGGAATCCAAATCAATATGTACTACTACAATAACACATTGCTCCTCAGTATTAAAAAACTAGCTTCAGTACTTGATGATGCAATGCAAGTTAAATAAGCGTAAATAAAATTAAAATATTAAAGTCACGTCAATAGTTGTATGCAATTTATATTAAAAATCCATATGTGGCGATATATCACTGTTTAAAAATCTGGATCAATACAACTACTAAAATAATGAAAAAAATTGGCTGAACAAGTAAAGACTTGTAAAACCAGCCAAACTATTCAACAATCAATAAAACAGGACAAAATTTGTTTGTTTATTTTTTTATTCTTAATGTTGACATTGTGTTATAAAGATTTATGATATTTAATAAGGTCTACACGACCTATTTCACTGGGGTCAATTCCGGCTTTGAAAACAATGCATATAAAATTGTCCTACTTCGTACTTTAGTAATGGATTTTGTTATTATAAAATTAATAAAAATATTTTTATTTTTTAAATATTATTTTAATATAAAACTCAGTTGATTTATGTTAAGTGAAAAATAAGTTAATAAATGCAAAAATATTTATATAAATATAAATGTTTGTTAACTATCTGAAAGTTTTACCTCTGAACTATATTTAATAATGACTACTGTAAAAATATTTTAAATTAATAATGAAATAAGGTGTTGAAAAAGCAATTTTACTTATTGATTTTAGCATGCATAATATCGTTCGCTGTTTTTTTTTTTTATAAAATTAAAAAGATCAATTAAATTCAAAAACATTATTTAATAATTGACATACAAATAAAATCTATTTTATATATGTAAAGTAGATTTGTTTTTAATGTGGGAGCTCTCTAAAATTAATGAGAAATCTCCTTGGATCAAATCCTTAGATCTCTGTACAATAACTCTTTAACTTTTAACGTAATTACTTTTATTTATTTTAGTGTTACACTTAACAACTCCTCTCCCTTTAATATAAGTGTTTTTATAGTTATATTTAAAAAAAATAATTTTATTCTTAAATTTAACAATTCTTTAACTCCTATCAACATAATTGTTTTTATTGTTTCAATCTTAAATTTAGTAAGAAACACGAAAGTGAAAGTTATACTTACCCTATTAAATATATAAATTTAACAATTACGACGCCAAATACTTTTTGTCAGCCGTAAAATAAGAAGGTTTATGAGTAGAAGCCTATATGCCAATTAATATTGGGGTTCCATATACGTTTAGTCAATGAAAAAATAAAATGGTTGTTAAATAGATGTATGGTAGTGATCCAATTGGTCACAGTGAATAAATAGGCCGAAGACGTGGGCTAGATTAGGACACCAGGAAAGAAGCGCGTGAGAGAAAGAAACCAGCGTGGGCTTGTGACTACGTTATGACCTGAAGGATTCAAAGGGTGAGCATGTAGAGTTCGTTAGGGAATGAAATAAGTGGTTCCCAGTAGGTTGTTAGCTCGGAAAAATATATATGTACGTAGAAATCGTTAGTGGTGTGTGCAATTTTCTAAATCAATTATCATGTATTTCAAACACTTTCATTGGAAATTTCTCTCATCTCGAAGGCAGGACCTATTTCTATTTGTTACCATTTCGTTTTCATTTTTGGTTATCTCTGACCCACTGGGTAGTAGTATACGTGGCATTTTTGAGATCAGGGTATCATCAAGTTTGCATGACTGAGGTGATGCTCACAAGACTGCATTCCGCACTTACCATGGCCATTTTGAATTTCTGGTCAGGCTGTTTGGTCCTACAAATGTGCTGGCCACCTTCCAATCTTTTATGAACGAGATCTTTGCTGCTTTCTTACGCAAGTTTTTCACAGTGTTCTTTAATGATATACTTGTATACAACAAATCTAAAGAAGACCATTTCATCCACCTTCGACAAGTGCTTTCTACAATGGTAGCACATCAATTATTTGCTAAGCGGTCAAAATGTAATTTCTGTTAAGCTACCATTGAATAACTGGGGCATTTAATATTACTTAATGGGGTACATGCAAATCTGGGAAAGGTACAGGCAATTCAAAATTGGCCTATTCCTACTTCCATTACTCAACTCAAGGAATTTTTGAGACATTTTGGATATTACAGAAAACTCATCCAACAATATACTACTATTGCCCAGCCACTTACTGACTTATTATTACAGAAGAACAAGTTTGCTCGGAATTCTCAGGCTCAAGCTGTGTTTGAACTGCTAAAACATAAAGTAGCCACTGCTCCAGTTTTAGTGCTACCTGATTTTTCTCAAGAATTTGAAGTTCACACTGATGCGAGTACAGTGGGTATTGGTGTAGTGTTGGTTCAAGGCAACCATCCCCTAGCTTTCTTTAGCAAACAATTACCATCCACTATGAAAAAAGCTTCAACTTATGTCAGAGAATTGTATGCAGAAGCTGAAGAAGTTTATAAGGGGAGACATTACCTTGGGCCACAAATTTATGATTGTTACTGATTACAATAGTTTAAAATAGCTTTTGGAACAGATTATTCAAATGCCTGACCAACAATATTTTTTACACAAGTTGATGGGGTTCCAATAGAAATAGCTGATCTCCCTGGCAAATTAATGTCGTCCCTGATGCTTTGTTGCGGGTAGAAGGAGATGCTACTTCAAATAAGTTATTTGATAAGGTGGCCATGACAGATTAGACCTCCTATACTAATGGGTCTTTGCACAGTAGATTCTAGGCTGACTTACAACGAGAAAATTAGGAGAATGCTGACTTATAGAATTTCCATCCATCTATATAGTAAATCATACAGCTCAACCTGGATTCCGCATCAGTAATGGGATTCTATATTTACTGCATTTATTTACCCAAGAGTTCATCACTGATCTCGACTATATTGAAAGAATTCCATGACTCACCTTTAAGGGGACACGCTAGTATGCCTAAGATTATTAAGTCTATTACCTCCTTATTTTACTAGCTTGCCATGGAAAAAGATATTATCAGGTACATCAACGAGTGCACATTACGCTAACTAGTGAAATATATTCCGCAAAAGCCTTACGGGAAGCTTCAGCCTTTACCGGTTTCAGAGGCTCCATGGGAAGAAATCGCCATGGATTTCATAGTTGGATTGCCATCTTCTCAAGGGTATATGGCGATTCTAGTTGTTGTTAATAGACTCACCAATTATGCTTACTTCATAGGGCTTAAACCACATTACTCAAAATCTACAGTGGCGGCAGTGCCTGTGGACGAAGTGGTGCATTTACATGGTTTTCCCAAGGGTATTACAAGTGATAGAGATCCTATCTTCCTTAGTAATTTTTTGGCGCCATATCCTTCAACATAGTGGAACATCTCTGAAATATAGCACGGCCTACCATCCTTAGACAGACGTCCAAACATAGGTTGTCAACACGGAATTATAGCAGTGTTTACGCCTGTTTACTAGTGGTAAACCTCGAATACGGCATTTCTACTTTGTTTGGTCTGAGTATCACTATAATGCTAGCTATCAGTTGGCCATTTAAATGTCCCCTATCAAGCCCTTTATGCCAAGGCTCCAAGACAACCACTGTTATACGCTGAAAAGGGTTCTTCAGTAGCCTTGGTGGATCATTAGTTTTCAGATATGATTTTGCATGTTCTTAAGAGAAATTTGGAGCAGACTCAGCAGTGTATGAAGAAACACTGTGACACCAAACATGAAGAAAAAAAATTAAGGCGGGGGATATGGTGTGGTTCAGGTTGCACAAGTTCCATCCACAATCTCTAGCAGCTAATCTTAATTTTCAATTAGCAAAATAGTACATTGGTCCTTATAAAGTGGTCGTTGAAATCGGACAAGCGGCTTGCAAGTTGCAACTCCCAGAAGGCTAAAAAATTCACCTAGTTTTTCACATTAATTTATTTAAAGGCAACAGTGGGAAACACTAATCACATAATTGCCAGTGACCTGTCTTTAGAAGACCCATCACCAGTGGAATCATATGTTTTACTTGACACTCGTGACTTGGAGGTAGCAAGGAGGACCATAAAAGAAGTCGTAGTTGAATGGGTCGGTAAGACTGACGAAGAACCTACTTGGGAGTATTTAGAGACATTAAGCCAGCTGTTTCCTTATTTGGACCTTGAGGACAACGTTGTTGCAGAGGGGGCGGTAATTGTTAGTGATCCAATTGATCACAGTGAAGAAATGGGCCAAAGAAGTAGGCTAGACCAAGACATCAGGAAGGAAGCACGTGAGAGAAAGAAACAAGTGTGGGCTCGTGGCTAGGTTATGACCTCAAGGATTCAAAGGGTGAGCGTGTAGAGTTCGTTAGGGAATGAAATAAGTGGATCCCAGTAGGTTATTAGCTTCAAGGAATATACGTGTATGTAGAAATCATTAGTGTTGTGTGCAATTTTCTAAATCTGTTATCGTGTATTGCAGACACTTTCACTAGAGCATCCTTCATCTTGATGGCAGGACCCATTTCTACGTATTACTATTTCATTTTTTTTCTTGTTATCTCTAACAATGTATGTATGTTGAATAATATTGGGGTTCCTAAATACTTAATTATTCAAATACTTTTAGTTGATAGTAAAATAAAAGGGTTGTTAAATAGATGCATGCATACCAATTAATATTTGAGGTTCTCATACACTTTTAGTTATGGTAAAATAAAAGGATTGCGAAATATATGTACGTATGCTAATTAATATTTTGAAAGTAATACAACATATATTTAGGAGAGGCATTACTTAGGCGTTGACGGGAATAGGACCCATAGATGTGAAAAAGAAATTATTGCACCTTTTATTCCCTCTGGCTCATTGTTCATGTGAGATTACTGACATCTCCCACCACTGTTATCACACTGTTCATCTCCACCTACTCTCTTCCTCGGCTGGTTCAAATGTCATACCTCCAACACTACTAGTCCTTTTTTAACTGTTCTAGTAATATTGCTTTTTTCTTAAGATTGTGTCTAATTTAATATAATGCTTATCACAATATATTAATTAATTTAATTTTTTACTAAGACTTACAAATATTGCTTATCTAAAATGTATAAGCATATATGAAAATAGAGTAATATTCTTAGAAGTCTATGTAAGACGCAGGTAAATAAACTAGTTTATTATTAAATTACTAGTTTGAACAATATTAGCCACTGCACAAATATTTATACAATACTATTAAAAGAATTTACCAGGTGCATTTAATATAACTTTGCTAACACATATCCTCTTTAGATCGTCAAGCACTATAACCATGTAACGATTTATATTAAATTAATAGTACTATATGACTATATGTATTTAAAGTTTAGAAATTGAACTCAATAATTTTTATAAACCAAAATTGATAATCTTTTAAATTTTAATTTGAGTTTTATAAATGATTTAAAAATTTGATTCAACAATATTTCCTAAATCATTTGACTAAAACCAGCAGTTGCAAAATTTATCCACCATGTTAATATATTTTAGCTAATATATGAGCACATGTAGCATAAGTTTGGATTGGAGTTGGGTAAAATAATTTTGGATCAACTTGAGTTTCAAAATTGATTTTGGTCAAACATGATTTTGTATTATTATGATTTATGTTTAGATACTTTCAACTAAAAATTAATTTTTCTTATCAATTTAGTTCATACAATGTACAATCAAGTTTTTTTTTTCCACTTTTGTGCAAATGGGGGTTCAACGGCCAAAAGTGATTTTGGAGAAAATCAAACACCAAACCAAATGAACATACTGCTAGACAAACACCCATTTAGGTGTGCAAATGGGATTTTAAGTTTCTCAAACGCTAAACTAAACACATTAGTAATCTTTCAGCCATTCTCTTTCTGCCTGATAACACTATTTTATAGAGTTATTCTAGTCTTGTTTTAGGTATAATTTAAGTCATTTTATTTTAATTTTAGTTAATTTATGAGTAAAAGTCATCTTTAGTTCTTGTTTTAGTTTTAATTTATTTTCATCTTATTGTAATACTCTTGAAATTCATATGCTAAATACCTTATTTTAAGTGGCAACATTTTTTTTTACTTGATTTTATGAATTGGAAAAGTAAGGAAATGCAATTAGGTCAAGAGTAAATCCTTATAATTGAGGAGTATTGAAAAGGAAATTTAGAAAGACTAAATACAAATAAGTTAAAAATTAAACCTAAGACTGAGGCTGACCCAAGTGGCTAAGTTTCATGCTTTCTTTCTATGAGGTGCTAAGTTCAAGTTCTAGCTCTGTTTTCCCCTTTATTTTTCTGATGTTGATAGGTGGCACTTAAAATGGTGAAAGGACAAAATTAATCTCCCTTCCTTTCTCTTTCTCGTATTTATCTTCTATCAGAATGCTCGTCCATCTCTCGTGCATGAAGGGAAGAAGCAGGCAGCCATTTTCTTTTTTCCTTTGTTGATCTCACTTCATTCATCCAACCTCAACGTCGTTGGCCAATATTTGGTAGGTTTCATCACTGTTCACTGAAAAACAAATCATATTAGGGTTCAACGACATCAAACTTGTTTTATAACTCAAAATTGACATGATTTGGTGAAATTCTATGAAATCTCTATAGGGCTTAAATTCTTTAAGATGTTTTGGCAAAATCAAGCAAAATCCTAATTGCAATGTTAAACCAACATAATTTCAAGTTTGAGCATGATTTTGGATGCAGTTTCATCGAATTGAGATGGGGCTTTACTTGTAATGTGATTTTTGAAATCCTCTCTTTTGTTTTCACTAATCAATTTCACCTATAAGGCTGAAAATAAAAAACCCTTAAATTTTAGTATTATTTACGTGCAAAAGTGAGGAATTTGAGCCTCATTCGGTGTAATGTCATTAAATTGAGCTAGAGCTTCATATATTATGTAAATTTTGGACATATATCCCCTAGAATCATTGGTTAATTTTGAGTTTTATCTTTAGAATTGAAAAACCTCAATTTCGCTATGTGTTCTTACTTATAGGGTGATGATATTTGAAGTTTTTAGAGTCTTCCAGCACTAAGCATCCAAGGGAAGGATTAAGGCCAATGGAAGTTATTGTTTTGAGTGGTAAGTGGATTTCATAATTTTCCTAAATTTCTTCAATTTTCATTGATATAAAAGGAGGGAAAGAGGGCTGGAAAACCTTGTTAAATTGATTAAGTGGCCTTAAATGATTATTAGAATTTAATGAATAATTTTGGGCTTTGGTTGGTTGACCTTAATGCTACATTAGTGAAACTGATTATTTCTTGATTTTGGAATAAAGGTAAATTAAAGCTTGTTAGAAAGGATTTAAGGTATTAAATATTGTTTAATGTTATGAATTAATTTTGGTTTAAGAAAGTATCATTTCTGTGCTATGAAATGAAGTTGGATTATTAGTAAGCATGAAGAAGAAAGTGGAAGAAAAAACTTGTTGAAAGTGTATTGGAATAGAAATGAATAATTAAATTTTAAAGGAATTGAATAGAAATTAATCAAGTTATATGGGGAAACATATGATGTTACTAATTGGGTTTAAATCAAGCATGTTATCAGCTTAATTATGATGGTGTTCATTTAATATTAGGACTTTGAAATAAGGAGTAAGATTGCCTAAGGTGTTAGGGATGATTATGGAAGGTTGTGTTCAATAATCTTTAAATCATATATATTTAGGCTTATGTTTATAGTTTAAAAGCAAATGAATAGCTAAATAACTAAATTGATAGAATTAATTAGACTATTTTTGGATGTCCAAGTTTAAGAGTGCGTTGCTTGGTTTTAGTGAGAAGTGGTATGCTCCTCTCCTAGTGAGTAGATAATGCTAGTCATACAGAATTATGATTTATGCTATCTCTTTGCAAAAATATTCTTATTTGAACTTCCGTGTGCTATGGGCAGACTTTTTAAGAATTACAAACAACATCTATGTTTTCTAAATATTGTGATAACTCTGGAGTTATGGAATACTCTAATTTTACATTTTTGGATTACAATGACTATGAGTTTTGGGTTTATAATGAGTCTAGAATTTTGGAATTCCATGTTTTATATGTTGAAATGTTTTGATGTTACATTCATGAAGTACAATGATTCTTTAATCATGAAGCATTATGAATTTATAATTATCATTTACTCTAATTTTTAGGTTTTAAACTACTCTTATTATGTGTCTCTAGATATTCTAAAATTCTTAATCTTAACAAAGTTTTATTTGTACTTAGAAATATCAAGCATTTGATAATTTTATGACTTTTCTGAAGTACTCTAATTCTATGTTATGAAACCCTTTGATTCTGCATATATGAAGTTGTTTGATTCTATGTTATGATGTACTCTAACTCTAAAATTTTGAACTACTTGGATTCTATTTCTCTGAATAATTTTGATTCTAGATTTCAAAATGTACTTTGATTCTGAACTTCTGATTTTTCCTAAACAAGACCTTATAGCTAACAACAGTAGACGTTAGTTGTAGTACACTATGATATGATATTCTGATATGACTAAGGCGTGATGCCATAGTATGATATTCTGTCTAAGGCTTAAGGTTGTTATTCTAATTATACTAAGTCATATTGCTCTAGTTTGAAATCTGATTTGTTCTGTTGGATATTCACTACCCCTTTTTTATTGAAAACTAATTTCTTATATACCATAAATGTAAATGTTATGAACTACAGGGATGGTACTAAGCAGGGATGATGATATGCAAGTTTAGTGGCATAAGTCTCACAAATAATTCGACTCTGTGAGCACATAATGAATACGATTTTTTTTTGTTTGATGACTGAATTTGGATAAAAAGAAATGACGATGATTTTAAACTCTGATTTATTTTTGACATCTTTGTGAGGGCATGAGAGTTAATGGTATGAGAATTTGTTACTTTGTATTGAGCAAATTACCTTATACTTGTGCCTCATGTTTTAAAAGGCAAACAACTAGTTTATGAAAAACTTTACTGTATCATGTATGCCCCTTCTATTGCATAATTAGTATTATCTTCTTACTAAGTGTTTTCACTTACCCCTTTATCTTTATGTTTTTCAAATAGCAATGTTGACTCTGGACCTCACAGTTTCTTAGAGGCAAGTTAGATACCCCTGGTGAGCCTTGCATTATTCGCAAAGGAGGCATCAACTTTATTATTACGTACTATATTATCTTGTACTTTAGAAGCTCCTATTGTCATAGGTAGGAAATTTATGAATGTGTTGTATATCTAGATTTGTCGTTTATATTATTTTATAAGGGCATAGCTCTTTTACTTTTTAACTTATAGTTCTTTATTGTGGAATTTTTGGAAAGTCCATATTTTTTAGGAAACTATGTTGAAATTCTCATATGAAAGCCAAATAGTGTATGCCATGCTTATGGTTTGGCATAATCTGGTAACCATCATTTGATATGCATATTGTCAAACTATTTTGCTTATCTGACCTTTTTTGATTCACAGAAACAGGGTTTACTTTGTTCTCCATGCTGGTCACACTTCCATCATTAGGGGTGTGACACTTATACTATTGTTTTTCATATCTAATTTCAAGCTAATGTTAGGATCATGTGAGAGGTGGACATAGCTTTAGAATAGCTTAAAAAGTTAAGAAAACAAAATATGACTTGTTCAAGTCAGAACAGTAGCTACTAGGTGGAAAAATCACTTGTCTAGGCAACTTAGCAGATTAAATTTTTTGTCATTTGAAGAAGGTTGCCACCTATGCAGTAGGCATTGCTATTTAGGCAGAAATATTAGATACTAAAACAAACAGCTTTGTTAAAATATATCGTTTTACCCTCTCTAAACCTAATTTTAGCATATAAAATGGTGAGAACAGGGGGAATGGTGAGACAACAACCAAAGGGAGCCTCCATGACTTTTTTAGAATATGAAATAAAGGATTTTCACAAGGAGATTGATGGAAGTTGATGCCAAAAGATTGCTACTATGGTCCTTTCTTCATCTTCTTTTTTGTTATCTTTATGTTGTTTTCACTTCTTGCTTTGATTTTGAGATGTTTTTTTACATTATGATGAGTTAAACTCTTTTTCTAGGGTTACATTGGATTCCAATGTTAGTTAATTGAAGTTTTTATTCCCATATCATGCTATTTCTAATTAAGAATTAGATACTTATTCATTTTTATTATTGAATGTTCATAACTTCGCCAACTATCAATTTGATAAAATTTAAAAGGATTAGAAAAGTCCTTTATATTTTTAAGTCTAGAACGAATAAATTTTGTTTAAATTAATTCACTAAAATGGGTTAATTTGATTTGTAATTAGGATAGGAATATACCTAATTATCTTAGGTAGCCAAATTAAGACTGAACTTAAGCAATTTAATTTATTTTCATGGGCATAGGAATATCACTCCTTGGGTATATTAAATTAGTTTTTTACTTCTTGTAAGAGAATTAAATAACTTTTAGTTCCCCAGGTTAATAATTGAACTCAATTGGGATAGATGGGAAGAGAATAATTCATTCAAGTAACAACTTTATTCATTTTATTGCTTTGTGATTTAATTTTGATTAATTTTATTTTGCTAAATTTCATTATGATTAATTTGGATAGGATGTAGGATAACAAATGGTGAACGACGTTATAATTAGTATTAGCACTTTACATGAGAACAATCTTATACTTTACTACTCGTGTCAATAAGTATACTTGTGTGTGTGATATTTAGGCAATACTTATCAATTAAGATACTTTTGAAAAGATCATTACATAACATTGCATTAATGTTTGGCTCTTTTACCCAATGACAATATATTTCTTCACCTAGAATGTGAGAAAAAGAAAATTAAAAACTACTTACATCTATTTTAATTTTTCTTCTAAATTTTTTAAGATAACGTCATGATTAGCTTCTGCTAAGGCTTAAATTTCTTGCCTAAGCATTAGGTATGGTTTCAAACTATGAATATATCCTTCTTAACATGTATATGGGTTCATTGTATTTCTACTAGATATGATGAAACTAGTATAAGATGGACTACACTCTTCATGACTGTAGACAAATGTTTGGAGACATAGGTGAAATTGTGTCTATACAAAAAGTTTTGGGGGTTTAAGCTTAAACTTTAAAGTTTAGAGTTACAAGAACTGGAAATTTAGCCTAAAAAGAAAAAAGAATTGGAGACTGCAAACCATGTGTCTTCATGACCACCTAAATGTTATCATTAAAACATTGTTCTTATTTTCGAATTTCTTGAACCTCATCCATTTGTGATTGTGTGAAAGTGAGAATTAAGGTTCACAAGCTTAGGAATGAGAAGGAAATGTCAACCCAATAGTTTTCACTCTGAGTTCATGTTTGATGATAATACAAATATATAAAAAATAATTGCCAAAAATTCATTTATTATTGAATCAAAGTTAAAAAATAATTTAAATTTAAAAAATAAAATTAAAAAGTCCATTCATATGATAACGATATACGAGTTAAAATAACTTTTGGCCTGCAACATTACAGGACAATTTCGAACAAACTTTGGAATTCTTTCATCTTTCAATATGACAAGAAGGCTTTGGCTTATCTTATTTCTAATGAAGACATTTTGACGATGCTAAACATCATTAGTCACTCAAAGCAATGAATGCAGCTCTATAATCATGAAATGAAAAGTATGGAAAAAGGAATTATCTGTTAGCTAAGGTGTGTAGCAGCAATTGTCCCATGGTGGAGGCTTTGGTGTGGAGCTAAGTCACTGTCGAAACGTGGCTCTTATACTAGGTCGTTGTTAAGGAAATAGATTTGCACCCTGACTAATAGCTATAGCTTTTGGTCTAGTGTTAAATGCTTGACCCTATAATTGGTATCAGAGTTGAGGTCACGTGTTTGATTCCCAACAAGGCATTTGTTAAGGGGGAGATTGTTTGCCAAGGTGAGTTGTAGCAATTATCCTGGGGTGGAGGCCCAGATGTAGGCCAAGTCACAGTCGAAACGTGGTGTTTATGCTAAGTTGTTATTAAGGAAATAGAGTTGTGCCCTGACTAATAGCTATAACTTTTGGCCTAGTGGTAAGCGCTTGATCCAACATTATCATTTTCATATAAACAACTACCTTCACACTCTTGTTTTTTACTCTTACACTTTTAAAGAAAGTTTTATAAATAAATGCAACATTGTCGTGAGAGCATTAATTACAAAGATATTACATAAAATGAAAAGCAAAACAAATCCTGTCTAGTTGTTTCCTTTCCTATGCATGTCCTTGTTTCAAGTCATTTTATAAGTTCATTCAGAAAGTTATTCATGCCAATACTTTTAAATAGGTCAAAATAAAGGCATGCAAGATTACTTTACTTTTTTTCGTTGTACCAATATCCTTCACCTATAATTACATCACATAACATCACAAGTATACAATATGATGTTAACAAAAAAAAAGTTGTAACATTTTAAGTATTGAGGTAACAATTCAAACTTAAATTACATCCCAAAAAACAACAAATATAGTACATATTCTCATAGATTTTCTACTTCTATGGCTCGAATGATTGAGTTGCTTCTTGAGCACATGGAATTAATTTAGTAAACAAAAAGATAACATATGCATCTTTATAGCTAGTCACATTGCAAAATTATTAATTCTAGTCTTAAAATATGCCATATATAATTTAGTCCATTGACACAGTTAAACCTAACATTGAATGCATATAGGTAGCATGCCACAAATACTATATTTCTTTTATATGTGGGATAATCTATCAACTGCAGTCCCATACATGCAAAAGTTTCATGCATTCTCATATTGATGGTCATCACACTAGGGCAGGGGAAAAACATGGTCCTTATGTATACATGCTTTCTAAAACATGTGTAAAGACTTATATTGTCATGTATCACATAAATTATCAGTCAATTATCACTGGATAACACAAGATAAAAGATATTATAAAAAGGGAAAGTTTTATGGATAACATTAGCTATTTGGACTCTGAAACTTATTGTTCACTTGTAAAAGTGTTCTAATTCTCCTAGCTTAAAGATTTAAGGATTATTCCAATATGGCTATGATATAAGAATCATACACATCAAATTAAGCTAGTAATTGTTCCCTTGGTTCTCTTATTTATTACTCCCATTTAATTATATTTTATGCTATTAATTAATTGCTAAGTTATTCAATTAAGTCAAATTATAAATTCTTCTATATACATTTTCTATTAATTCCTATCCATTTCTAATACCTAATTTAAGTTAAGGCACAATAATCCTTAGAATGCATAGATTTTAATGAGACAATCATATACATTAATACAATGCTTAATATTAACCAACAATCATCAAAGAACACAAAGGAATGAGTGACTCGAATGTTAAAACAACAAAAGTGGTTCAGCAAGCTAGTAGGGTATGAATTCTAAATTGTGCAAAAGCTGAGCTAATAAAATCAATTTGCAAAAGCACTATCAATAGTTCTAGAAGTTGTGTTGTTCACTATTTCTCTCTAAAAGCTTAGTTTTGTAGCTCAATTGCGGGAGGCAAATGCAAACAACCCTAAAGTACGAGCCATCCAACAACAATCATATGTCAACCCTTGTTCTCTACCAAAATAATCCTTTTAGGTAGGTTTACTCTTTTCTTAGGGTAGATTATTTATTCCTATTGATTTTTCATTACACCTTTTACTTCTCAATGAATATCACTCCATACCTACAAGAGAACATGCAGAAATCACTAGCACATTCCACAAATTGTCATCTAACTTTACTTGTAGAATATTCATCAAGATGTCAAAAAATAGACTTCTGCATGCTAAGATTATTAGCATAAGAAAGATAGCTATCAACTACCAATAGGATTCCTTCAACCTTACCCATTCTTGAAATGGTGTTTGAGGAAATCTCCATAAATTTCAATACATGTTAGTTGAATTGCAAGGGAAAGCATACCATAATGACTATGGCAGATCACTTATCAAAGCATAAGCATTTCTTTCCACTTCTACCCAGATTCAAGTCTCAACATTTTGTAAAAGCTTTTATTGTAAGAAGAGTACATTTGTATAGGCAACCCTAATTAATTTTTTTTAATAGGAATCCAAGATTCCTTCATTCTGTTTGGAAAAAGCTTAATTAGTTTCAAGATACCTCCTTAGCTACTACCACAACCTACTAGACAAATAAAAGCTCATAACAAGTGTAAAACATTGTAATTAAGATGCTTTGTGCTGGATACCCCTATAAGTGTTTGTCAATGTTATGTCAGGCAAACTACTAGTAAAATACCTTATTCTAAACATCAACAAGGATGATACCATTCTAAGTTTCATATGCCTGTGAGCACCCCTGCCATCTGTTAATATATTTTTAAAACAAGTTTTAATGACCAAATGGAAAGTTTTGATTGCATTAAAAAAGAAGGAGGTAGAGAATAGGAAGAGAAAAAGGCTAAACTATCTATGGGAGATTGGGTTTATGTTACAACCTTTTAGGATATGCTCTATACATTAGCAATGCCATTACAAGCTCAACGGGTGTTATTTTGGCCATATTAAGTAATTAAATGCATTGAGCAAGTTAATTATAAATTAGAGCTACTGGATTCAACTAAAATCCACTTTACTATTCATGTGTCATTGCTTAAAAAGTGCATGGGTACACATAAGCAACGAAGACATCGTTACCATTGCTAAATCCTAAAAGCATCATAAGGTGTAGAGTGATACAACGATGGGGAGCACAAGTTGAACAAGTTCTTACTAAGTGGAAAAACCTAGATAGGTCAACAAAAACTTGAGAGGATAAGAATGATATCCAATTTGAGTCCTGATAACTGCAAATATATGGGGTCATATTGTAGTAAAATAATTCAAAAATCTATTTATCGTTCCTATGTGGATAATAGTCCATATAAATTGTTCTTAAGATCAAATTCTTGTTACTAAATTTACAATGTATACAGAAGTATTGGGATAGTGTGATTTTTTATATTATATACACCTGTGGCCAAGATAAATCTAGTCACTAAGGGTTGATGCAAGTATAATAAATATAAACTAAACACCTAAAGTATTCTAAGATAATTAATGCCTTAATTAAAAATGAAAAAGACACAAGGAACCCTAAAGTAAGCTAAATTAAGAATAAAAGTAAGGATAAATTGAGTTATTAAGTTCATTATTAATTTTGCATCAACATAGTTTAATTTCACTTCTAGATAATTTAACTTGTCAAAAAGATAAGCTTGAATTCAATGGTTATCTTAATTTTTAGTTCTAGTTCCACTTAAAGGTTAACTCTAAGTATTTAAATGAAATTTTTTGTAAAATACATTAAGATCAAAAGCTAAATTTTCAAACACAACCTACCTAGAAGAAAATGCCAAGTGACTAGGCAAAATCGTACTACTTTAACAAATAGTGTCCTTTAATGGTTAATTTCAAGCATTTAAGGAAAACTAATCCTAAGGTGCTTTAGGCTCTTGGAAATCATCAAGAATACAAGTAGCAATTTACCTTAAAATTCGAATATAAGCAATTAAGACAAATTACATTCTCAATGAATATATATGGATGCAAGTAGAATAAATCTTCACTCAATAATTCTCAATTCTTCATCAAAACAACTAATTAAAAACCTAACCTTAGATTACAAATATAAATTAGTAATGAAATAAACTAAATAGAAAAAGGGGAAAGGAGAAAAGAGCCCTTCATGGAAGGATACAAGGTGGTTTAGCCAAGGGAGGTTAAAGAGACTACCCATCGTCCTTTGATTCCAATAAAACCTTGAGAAAGCTTCCAAAAGGAGTGTTTTTCTTCAAAACCTAGCCTCTTTTCCTCTAGAAATTATGCCTTTAACCTCATGTAATCTTCTATTTAGGCCTTTTATTCCAAACAACCTAAAGACTCCTTTTATAGCCTTCAAAAACCTTATTTTCACACTTTCCAATTTTATGGGTAATTTCCTATTTCTACACTATATTTGTCATGATATAACTTCATTATTTTGGCTATAACTTTATGATCCAAGGTCAAATTTTAGTAAATAAGTAGTTGTGGGAAAGATCTCAATGTGATCTACAACTTTATATGAAATAATAATATATAAATTTTGACTTTTAAGGGCCCAAAAGTTGTATTGAAGTTGATTGTTCATGTACTTGACATTGCCATATCATTTTTGTCTCATGGCCTTTACAAACTTCCATGATGTTTGTAAAATGCTTCCAATATCCAAGAATCTTCCCCTTTCATGCCTTCAATCCTGAATCATATTCAATGTGTGTAATTCACCTATAATTTTCATTAAAATAACTCAAAATTAAATGAGTTATAAGCAATGTAGCAACCAAACATTTTAAATCATAATATACATGAAATTAACATGCTTTGGTCACTAAGTCAATAGAATTCATCAAAAACACATGATAAGTCCCTATTGAAAAAATATAAAATATAATAATTGGGAACTTATCATGAAGGGTACATTGACTCATGAGGACAAGGTTCTTTTGGAGAAGGGATGTATTGTTGTGAATTGGTAAGGCACGTCACCAAATGGTATTTACATATGGAACACACCTGAAGGAGCAAGGAAAGCACACACCAGAGGTAACCATCTTGAAGGCTCATGGATTTCAAGTGGAATCAGAGTTGTTAGAATGAGAGAAAGAAAAGGAGAGTTAGTTGTGTAAATAAGGCATGAGGAGAGGGTTAGCATGCTAATTCTTGAAGCTACTATTTCCCATTCCTTTCTATGTTATTGATTTCCTTTTGTACTTCCCACACCATATAAAACCTTTCTACCATCTTTTTGCTACTCATGTGTATCTATACATTACACTTCCATTCCATTTTTATACACTTGTTTAGTCTATCTTTGCCTTGAGACATGCTCATTACTACTCTCAAGGGTACTAATCATTCCATTCCTTTAAGATTTGTACATCATATACAAGGGGTGTGACATTTTTATTTAGGGAAAAACACATTGTATATGGGATGCCTTAAAAACTATAAAATCAAGGCGCCCCTTGCATTATTACCTAAACATAATAAGGCTAAAATATAGATGCATCATATTAGTCATAAGTTAAGGAATTCTTCCAATTTGTAAAGCTTGTTGTACAATCAACATTTTTAGCACTTAAAAACATCTTGTTGGGCCATGTGATGCAAGCTGAATTAACTTGCTCAAGAGAATTTACTGTTAAATACACATCAAATATGGCACATAGTCAAACATCCCTGATACTCTAATGAAGGAACTTCCTCCTTAATACAATAAATTAAGGGACCATAACATATTTTAGCTTTTTCCTATTATTACATAGTATTTGGTTGATTTTTCCTTCCTTTTTATTTTTTTATTTTTTCTTATTTTTACTCTTTCCTAACTTTCATTTTATCTTATTTATGTTATTTCTTTATCATTGCCACCATCTATCAAATAAAGGAACTCATAAAACACTACAAAAAATATGGTTTTAAATGTCAATTATTTAATATAAATTTGAGAAATTGACTTTAAGTACCATAATTTGAAAATATTAACAGGGAGCATTTAATATCAGGTTTAACCAACGTTCAACCTTATTTTAAAGAAAAATGAATTATAACTTAGGTTAAGTTTCTATCGTTGCCCCTTTTCATTTTGTAAACCCTTTGTGTGACTTTGCTTCTTTGGTCACTTTATTATCATTTTTCTCTCTTTGAATCCTTGAGTTACAAGGGGCGAAGGGATTATTTCAAATTAGATTCAAAGATTGCTACAACAACAAGCAACACGGTTCTATGTGAAGATTTGTTTTTTCTATTTTAGATCTCAATTTACTTTTACCTCCTTTGTATTGCATTTGGTTCTATTTTATGATAAGGGATAGGGTGAAATGCAGTTCAATTTTTTGTTTTTCCCTTTATATTTCTCAGTTTGCCTTTTTCCTCTATTGTATTATGATTGGGTCCTATTTTGCTAAAAGATCTAGATTGCTACTCTATGGCTTTTTGTTTTTTTTCAATTCTGCATCTTAGTTCCTTTTCTCCACTAGTGAGTTATAATTAGGTTATATTCTACAATTGCAAAGAAGTGAAGTATTATTTTGTTCATATAAGTAGAGAATGTGATAAGATAATGATGGAAAGTAGTACAACAATCACTAGTAAGATGTCAAAGATTGTTTAAAGCTAGCCATGATTCTCAACATAATCTTTTGCTAGTTGTTTTGATACTTTAAATGTTTTAATAGTTGTTGAACATTTTTATGTAATGCTTGGGATTTTACGCATACGAAGATACAATTTAGACTTATATTTATTCAATATTAGTATTATTTTGGTATTGGATATTTGCTTGAGTTTAAGCTTAATTATGTGAAGCTTTCCATTTATATTATACTTTTAGGTGTTAAAACCCAAAAAAAAAAAAAAACTGTTTGAAAGAGTAAAGAAAGATATTTAATAACAATGTAAGCATTTTGTTAGTTTGTTGTCATACCTGACATTCTGGTGAAGGGGTGGGGAAAAAAAAGAAGAGAAAATAAATTGATTCCTAAAAAAATCTTGAAAATCAATTCACTAGAGATGCCACTAAAATTTTTAAAATGAAAAATTTTAGAAAACCAAATAAAAAGGACAAGTGTGGTTTACTTAGCCAGAGATGACTTCAGAAATTAATTTGAGCGTGGGGAAGGAGTTAGACATCCTGTGACACTCATATGTAAAGATAGTTACCCTAAACTAGTCAAGCAAAGTAAATTGGACACGACCTTAAATTTCTTTTAATTGTCCACACTAAAGTACACACAAAAACAAGTGGAAAGAATGAAATTTATGTAAACAAAAAATTAATATTTACAAAGGGCATACTTGACATAGGATGAGAACTTAGGGCCTATGTACCCTGCAATAAGGATCAAAGTCCACATAGTTTATCCAAAAATGCATGTTGGTTGGCTGGTTGGTGATTTTTATTTTTTTGAAAAGAACAAAGTGGTTAAAATAAAACAAAATTTTGTAAACAAAATAAATTGGAATATGGTTGATGTGTTTTAATTCATGAAATTAGTGTAATCTCACTTCTTTGCTCTATTCAATTTTCTATTTTCAATTTTTGTTGGAATTTTTCAAAACATGATTTATTTGTAGTTTAATCAATGTATAAGCAATGTTTTAGTTTTTTATTATTTAAAAGAGCATAATTTAGGAAATGGGCTAAGAAAGTTTACATTTTGAAAAGACAACAATTGGATCTGGGTCCTTGGAACCTAAAACTTTTTTAAAAAAAGGCCTGGATCATCGGACATGGGCCGTTGAAACCCAATAATTTATTTCAAAAGGGCATGAACACTTGTAGGATCTCATATGGCCTCACTAGTTGACTCATTATGAACTTATGAAGGTGTTGGACCACACATGGCAACACTACATAACAATTCAATGGTGCATATAGAGGCGTTAGTCCTCATGTGGCAATACTAAAGTGAGGTATAAGAATTCAAAGGTGCCTATGAAGGCATAAGAGCTCACATGGCATGACTAAAGAGAGAACAAGCATCTATCGGTGCCCATGGAAGCATTGGACCTTGTATAACAACATTAAAGTGAAATATAATAAGCATTCATTAGTGTTTGTGTGTTTTAGTGTTCAATTATAGATCTCTTCATACTTCATTTACAATGGTTACAATAAATAAAATTACAAGCTTTTGGCCAACAATTGTATTCCATCCTTGCTTGCTTCTTGTTGTTAGCTTAGAGACCACTTTGCCATTATGTTCAAAAAGCTTTTTAACACTTTCCATGGCTCAAATTCTCATCACCATAAGACACAATTAACCAAGAACTGTAGTATCGACTATTAATTAATCACACAATGTTCAAGAGAACTTTTGAATTCATAATCTTATGCCAATGAACTAAGAGAAGCATGCGATCATTAAACAACTTAATGATGGCAAGAAATTCCAGCCAACTTTGGAAAGTCAAATAAGGGCAACATGTATCAAATTCTCAACCAAGTTTGGACATCAAGAGAAGTGAAAATACAACACAAGTTCCAGTCAAATTTGAACAACAAAAAGGAACTATAGTTGGAAGCACTTTCACCACATTTAAGAATACCAACAAAAAAAAAAGCCAAAATCATGCTTAAAAATTTTGAGGAAAATGGACAACAAAAGCACTTTAATTGGAAGCGATTTCAAGCCATCAAAACGCTATAAAGGAGCCTAAAAGATGCTGAAAATTTCTGGGCAAGAAAAATGGACAGCAAACAAGCAACATTTGAAGCAAATTAGAACCTTTAAAACGCTAGAATGAAGCCTTAATCATGCTGAAAAAATTTGCGAAAAAATGGATAGCAAATAAGCAACAATTGGAAGCAATTAAAAAGGGATAAACCAGAAAATTATCAATAAAAAAGGACGAGGAAAAGGGGTGAATCTTACCTTAAGCCTTAGCTTTTTGAAGTTTGAATTCCTCCTCCTCTTTCTCCTTTGGTCAACACCTTTTTTCCTCATCCTTCTCACACCTCCACTTCATCCTTTTTCTCTCTTCTTTCATGTCTTATTCCCTCTTTTCTTTTAAGCATTCTCTTCTCCAATGCTCTTATTTCCTTCTCTTCCAATAGTAAAAAAAAGTACAGTTTCTTCAAGAAAATTTCAAATTACCCATTAATTCTCTCCAATTTTTCCCTTTCGAGAGTTTCTTATTTTGTTGTGTCATGGTTTTCAAGAAAGAAAATCCTCCACTTTGTTTCTTTTTTTTTTTTTTTTTCAATCATTGATTTTTCCTTGTTTATTTTCAATCCTTCCTTTTTTGGGGAGTTCCCAATTTCATTTTACCTTGCTTCTCAAGAAAGGATGATAGAGTTATCAAATCTTTTCTATTTTTTTTATTATTTTTAATTATGGACTAAACAAAATTAGAATTAAATAAAAGAAAAACACATGATTATACTAACTCAAAATTAAATTAAAATGACCCAAAAGTAATAATGACTTAAAAATAAAATTAAAATTAATTGTGACTAAAAAGTAAAAGTCATGACTAAAAATTAACTCAAAAATCAAAGTAAAGTTGACCCCAAATTATTAATTTTAGAAATGTTCAAACAAAATATAGTGTTCACATTTACATCAGTTGTAATTGTTGTGCAATCTCCATTATGGTGTTTGCTTTAACGTCAATTTCAACTGTAGCTAAATTAGAATAGTAACTTCCTTAGCATCAGTTATAACTATTGTAATGTTTGATTCCAATATTTATTTTAATGTTGGTTATAATTTACAATAGCTGATTCATTTATCCTAACATTTACAATTAAGGTTAGTTGCTCTAAGTAACATCAGTTAAATTTGATGTTAAAGAATTCTGTCTTTTAACATTGGTTATTCCTATTTTGTTAAAATTGACACTAGAGGGTGTTACAATGCAACATATAACAACGGTTTTAACAACCGACATTAAAGGCCTTTTTTGACTGAAGTTAAATACAATTTCTTTTTGTAGTGAAAGAATCACTTATTCTTTCACCTTTGTTAGGGTTGCACATGATACTCGGTGACTAGGTAAACTCAGGCGGGCAAACAGCATAAACAAGTCGAGAGGAAAGAGAGTATCAGTCCATCTAGGCCTAGTCTGAGTCTAGGTTGTCCATTTTGGTCGTTGTATTGGGCAAGGGCTTGGCATCTTTTTTTATTTTTTTAAGCTTTTTAAATTTTTTTTATCCATTTCCTTATCTTTTCCTATCTCTCTTCTTCATCCACCTAACCCTGGCTATATCTCTCTCTCACTCATAGTCTGTCTCACCACGATCCATTTCCTTATCATTGTTCATCATCTCTCATCTAAACTTAGCCTTTTTTGGGTAGCATTTTCCCCAAAGCCTCGAACAAAAAAGTCTCTATGAGCAACATCAAATGCATATGCATACAAAAGTTGTTGTCAGTGTTAGATTCGAAGAGAGGGAGTAATGGATGGTGCTAGGAAAGGAGAAAGGAGTGGAGATATCAAAGCAAAGGTCAAGCTCTCTTCACACCTTATGCAGTCAATTCAATGGCTTCTTCGATCTATATCTCCTCAGCAATTCATCATAATTGCTAATGCCATTAATAATGCTCCCAAGGTGAATATTCTCTATCTCATCTCCCTTTATTTTTCAATTCCAAGATGAGTGGATGTTTGGGTTTGGGATCTCATCATAATTCCTGGATGGTCTGGGATTGGGTGACCCAGCTCGATCGAGAAAGGATCAACTTGGGCCAGTTGTACCCGGTTTATTGAGTCTAGGGCCAAATTCAACCTTGGACAACACCCTATACTGGGCCTCGAGTTCATATGTGGCCTAGCTCGACTTGGGGAATATGCAACCTTAAAAACTTTGTTAGTTTTACTAAATTACGTAACATAAAAATGAAATGAATATGTGTGAACATCTCATCCCAAAAATAAAATTAAGTAAGAATAAAGATTAATGATTAATTCATGAATTAAATAAATGTGGAAGGGGAAAATCATAAAATCAAAAAAATTAAAATGAAAAAAACAAAATAAAATAAAAATAAAAAATAAAAAATTCAAGAAATGAAAAATAACAATGTAAAGAAAAAAAGAAGAGAAAAATTCGAAAATATAAAAAAAAATATTTCTTAATAAATAAAAGAAAGCAATAATATAAAACATGAAATCTAAAAAAAAGGAAAAAATTAAAAAAAAATCAAAGAAAAGACATAAAATTTTGAAACGGAATAACAAAACATATAGAATAAAACAAGCGGAAAAGTGGTCAAAAGGTGAGAAAGAGGGGTTTTTGAGAGGTTAAGAAATATTAGAGTGAAGGAGGCAAAGAAGGAGGAAAGAGGCTAAGAGAGAACTCTAGGTAATTCTTCAAAACTTCTCTTCAATTTGGCTCTCTTTGTTTTAATTTTTTTTTCTTTTAGATGAAATTACCATGGGCTAGGTTTCAATTAGTCACCATGGAGGTGTTGAAGTGGTAGTGGTTTTTTTATTTTTTTTTAATCTCAAGAGGATTGATGAATAGCTATGTTTACTTTACATATCCCTTTTTAGGTTCAATATGGTTTATGTGAACTTTGTGAATTTTTTGGTACCTCATATGATGTCATTTTTCCTTGATATTAGTTGTCAAAGTTATTCCATATGTTTAGATATTTGATAAATTTTTCCAACAATTTTTATCTTAGATTGTTAGTAGATAACTGGTGAAATTTTGTGTTTGTCATGAACATGTTTTGTTTAAGCGAATTTTACCATGGGTCATCTTGTTGAATTTTCTGAGAAGTTTTGTATAAATAAATTTGAGTTGAAATTTGGTACACATATCTTTTGGTATGTCACCATTGTTGTTGAATTTTTCTGGGATTTATAATGACGGGTTGATATGCCATTTGTATGACTTTGTGCATGTAACTTTGTGACTGGACAACATAGGTATTGTGAACTTTGTGAATTTTATGGTATTTCATATGAAGACATTTTACCTTGAAATTTTGTGTCAAAGTTATTTCATATGTGTAGAGTCTTAAAGGTTTTTCCACTCTTTTTTTTTTTTTATCTCGGACTGGTAGTAGATAAGTCGTGAAATTTAATACTTGTCCTGAACATGTTATGCTTCAGCGAATTCTACCCTGGGTCAAATTGTTGAATTTCCTGGGAAGTTTATATACATCATTCTATGTTGAAATTTTTTATGCATTTTGTTTGGTATTTCAATATTGTGTATGAATTTTTATATAATTTATAATGACATGTTGATATGCCATTTGTACAACTTTGCACACACAACCCTGTGACCAAACAGTTTAATTGTAGTCAATCTAGAAAGTATCTTGAGCTGATTTTTGAATATATGAACCCTCTGTATATCTAGTTTATAGAATAAATTTGTATTGGGGTTTTAATTTTTGGATATAGCACTTTTCTACTTATTTTCATACCTAACGCAGCAACATGAGAAAATAGAGCAGTAATATTCACTATTGTTCCATTTTGAGTTGAATTTCATCTCCCAAGATGGTGTACATGTCTGTCCATTTTAGCTAATATGATGGCGTCATATGGGGTTTACTTTGGCGTGAAACCTTGGGCTTAATTGTCTCTGATAGTGCCATTGTTATTGTGACATGATTAACCTTTGAGTTGCTTAATATTGGTGTTGTTTAATGTGTGATTTATTGATTGTCCAAATGATATTGGAATATGGTAAGCCTTAAACTTGAGAATCATGGCTAAGAGGCATTCAAATCAAGATATAAGGGACACATAAGAAAAGATGACATATTTAAAGACCAGTAAGGTTAAGTTACTAAATTTCTTGGAGCTTAATTGTAATAAATGTATTCTTAGGCCTTTGTGATCACCATGTATTGAATATGTAATTGGACATCAACACACACCACACTTATGAATGTTTTACTTAACACCAACACACACCACACCCATGGATGATTGATTAAACACCTATGTACACCAAACACCAATACTTAATATTTTTGAAAATGTGCCATGTGAGGTCCAATGCCTTTATAGGTACTCTTTTTCAATTCTCTTGTTATGTGAGGTTCAATGCCTCCATAGACATATTTTACAGACATATATATTTTTTCTTAACATAAATGTTGCTGTGTGAGACCAAAGTCTCCATGTGTAACTAATGATTCACCAATGGGGCTATGTGAGATCCAATGATTCCATAGGTATATCTCGATACTGGTTGCACAAGTTCAAAATAATTTTAGGTTCCAACGGCCCATTACATGCATATGTCAAATAATTAAAATTTTAAAATAAATAAAATAATATTTTCCTCTTTTTCAAATAAAGCATAAATAAATTATGTTTTCAAAATTAAAAAAAAAAACTCACTATGCACCTTTCTGGTCAAACTACGTGAACTTTAATCCCCATTACTGGGTACGTATTAGGCTCCATCTTAGGTCAAGTCTGCTCTTTGTAAATATCCATTTTTTTTCCTTATTGTTATTGTTGTCTTCTTTGTTTAATGAGCACGCGTATTAGTAAGAGAAATTGAGATAAATTTAAGGTCATATCACATTAATTTCACTTGACTAGTTTACGATAACTGTCCTTTTGAATGGGCATTGTAGGGTGCCTAACACCTTCTCCACACTCAAACAGACTCTTGAACCTATCTCTATTTTCGCATACTATCTTGCCTTTTCCTTTTGTTTTAAAATGATTTTCCAAAGTTTTCCTTTAAAAAAATTTTAGTGACGACTCCAGTGAATCAATTTTCAAGATTTCATTTTAGGAATCAATTCACCTCTCTCTTTTTTATTCTTTCCATTGAAAGGTCGGTTACAACAATTTGGTGACTCCACTGGGGGTATATGACATGTTTTCATGTTCTTGTCTATTGTTGATCATTTCTGTTATACGTCATCATTTTTTTGTTGTATGACTCTATTGTATATGTTAGGATAGATAACATGTGGAATAAAACCTTAAGCTAGAGAACTCTTATCTACAATATATGCTTCTGACTTCTTTTGCAGTTTATTTACTTAGCATATGAGGGTTAGGTATACTTTAGGTTAACAGGTTTGTATGCTCCCATCACACACTAAGCAATTACACATCCTACCTCACGCATTTTTTTGTGCTCTATACCTAGGTCCTCATTTGCCTTAGGTTAGTAGAGGTTTATATTGGTTTTCCTCTGAAGCTTTACGTTTCTAGAGATTTCCATGAAGACCTTGCTCAGATTGTGCCTCATTATGTGGATTTGACTTAAGTAGGATTCCATCCTCTTTTAAGTCTAATTCATGTCGTGAGATCCACACTATTTTGGTATGGGCAATTTGAGGGCCAACATTCTTTTAAGATATTAGACCCACCATTGGCATTATGCACATTATTTGACTGAGCTTAGTAACTAACCTTGCTGAAGCCTACTATCTTTATAGTGATGTCCCATTTTACATAAGGTTGACCCCATATAAGACACTAAGGGAGCATATTTCATCCTATTTAGCACATAATTGTATCATTTATAATCATTCTTTGTTTTCTTTTCAAAACACATCTTTTAAAATCCCAAATCTTTTAATTTTAACTTTGCCAGCACATAAAATATTATCACTACATCACCATTTGGTACATTGTTGGGCTAAACAAGCTTCATATGAATTGATTTAGTATAATATGTATCAATGGAGTACGAATTAGCAAATGATAATTTTATAAGCATATATTAGTGGATTATTTAGTTGACAAGTCTATATACTCGTGTGAGCCCTACCTCCTCCTTGAGTTGATAGCTAAACCTTTTATTCCCAATGTATTAATAAGGCTATTGGTGAATAAAAGGGAACAGATGTGCCAAATAATTCACTAATTGAACCCAAAAAGGGTTGAGTACTTACTTCCTTTTATTGATGTATATTTTCAACATGAATTGTCATCATAATTGGTTGGCATAAAGATCTAATGGAACCATTAGGAATCACACAATCTCAAGACCTAAGCCTGACCTGATTAGTTTTAACCAGAAGAAGGATCAAAGTAAAAGTAGAAACTAAATTGGTTGAAAGTTTAATCAATATAAGCAAGAAACTCGAAGGACGTTAGCTTCATGAATTTTAAAGAGACTATAAGGATATCCTAGATTTGTTATCAATCCCTATTCAGTCTGATGCTCTTGTAGTACTAGCTTAGTATTGGGGTGGCCTATCGAAGTGTTTCACATTTCCTACATTCCAGATTGCACCTACATTGGAGGAATACAAAGGATTGATGAACATGTCCATCAACAAAGACACCGTTGTCTATTTCTATCTTAAACACCTCCCCTCAAAACACATGGTTGCCCAAATTCTTAGTGGGGAATCAGCTCAGATCCAATTACATCATTTAGGGATGACTGAAGGTCTATCCTGAAAACATATAAAGAAAATGCTAGAGGCTCTAGCTAAGTAAGGAGATTGGGTTGTTTTCAAAAGGGTTCTCACTTTGGCAACATATGGGTTAGTATTAGTCCCTTTGGCAATAAGAGTTATTGACCTCACAGCTATAACCATTTTCTGGATGGTGGGGAATCATCATGTGAACTCGGTGCTAGCACTTTTAGCAGAGACATTCTTAATGTTAAGTTTCTACCATTGAGAAAAGAAAGGGAAGTTAAAATGTTGCTTGCTGCTCTTGAACGTATGGTTTACTAACCATATTTATGGAAGAAAATATCAAGTTGGCATGAGATTTGACACCATACATCACCCAATCAAAGGCTATCATCTACGCGAAGGGTTGACCCCACTATGAACAAATATAAATCGTGACAAATGGATTCAGGAAATAGGTGCATTGAAAGATACCACCATTTGGTGGGAAAGTGAGGAGATCATTTATTATTATGGAGATTCCTAAATGTGCCCTTTATGGGGGGGCCTGAGGATGCATCAATTATAACCCTGCTATCTTACATTGTCAATTCACATACATTCAAGATGTTCTCTCTGAAATGGCTATGAAGAGAATCAATTTCTACTACAACGAACCACAAATAGATGGAATAATTCATCAAGTGAGGGGCACCTGGAGTCAAGTGATTGGCAAAGGGAAATTTGAACTTGGAAAACACACGGTGAAGAATACGAGGTATGGCTTAAAGAAAGGATTAGCAGAGTTAACCCACCTTTCAGACCTCACAATCCTCTATTAAGTAACAACCTACAAGAAGTTGATGAGTGTTTAGCCAACTGACTAGAAAACAAGAAAGCTTAACTGGAAAATCTTGAGGATTTGGCAAAGAACACTTGGAGAACTTAGATAAAGCACAAAAAGAAGAAATGATAAAAAGACAAAGAACTAGAGATGAGTTTTGAATTGAAAAGATTGAAAAGGGAAAATATCAAATTGAAGGGCACTATAAAAGAATCCCAAGAGCAAGCTAAGGAAAATGAGATGAAAGCTTGCAACCATCAAGCTTGATTACTGAGGGCTATTAAAGAAAAAGATGCCTTAGAAAAGCAACTGGAAGAGCATAAGTCACCTAATGATATGCAGCAAGAGATTAAAACACTGGCTAGACACCTAGAGGATAAAGCAAAAGAGTTGGACGTGATCAAGAATGACAATACACTAACAATACAGAATCTGATTGCACAACTCAATTAGCAGGCAGAGCAAGCATGACTTTGGGAAGCTCATTATGAGGAACAAGTGATAGAGAAAGAAAGATGGTTAGAGCGATTAAAAAAGATAATCCTTTTTGCCAATAATGTCCTTTCATAATTTGCCTATACCTTTAGATAAGCTGAAGGGCAAACCATCCCTTTAAAGACCCTTGTGGCTATAATTGAGTACTTCACCTTATGCCACGACCTTATGTAAGACCTAAAGATGCTGATGAGGTTTTAGGCTAAACCATAGGCAAGATCAATCATGATGTACGGCTATATATTAAGCCTCATGAAATGTTGTAGCTAAATATTTTAATGAAATGCACTTTCTTCCTTCTAATCACCAAAGTGTGCCATTCATTATGGACAGAATTATTCATGCCTAGTTAAAGCTATGTTGGTTGTGTGTTCCAAGTTAGACCTACACATGTGGGTATTAAAAGCCCTTTATGTTAGCAATTAACCTTGATTTACCAAGTGATCCAATAAGTATCCTTGTGAATCAAGGGCTCAAGGTTCTTAAATCCTTATGCCAAATCAATATGATTGTAAATCATAATTATGTAAATACTTTATGATTAACTTGGCTTTATTGTGAATATTCATCTAAGGAAGAATAAACATTGCTCTAATTAAAAAGAATTGGTCTAACCAAACTTAATAGCCAGCTCAGACTTACCTCACTCATGCACATGTCAAAGTTATAGCAGCTAAAAACAGTCGATTTGAATTTGAACAGAGCTTGGAGGCGGAAGTCATGGCCTTAAAAGAACAAATGGGGACTATACAATCCCAGATGCTAGAGATGATGAAGCTATTACAAAGCATGAGCACAAGTGTGGCTATAAACAATGCTCAACTAAATGCTACCAACACCATGAACATAGATCATGGAGTTCATGCTACTCAAATCGAGATACCTGGGGTTGTTTTTAGTACTCTATATTCCGTGGGAATTTTATATCCGATTTAAAGACTATTAACAGTAAAACATCCTTAAAATCCCTTGGCCTCAGGATTAGAAGGGCATGGATATCATGAATAGAACCAAGGAGGTGTCTTTACCTATGACATACCAGTAAGAGAACAGTTGGCTGCTGTATTCCCTAGTCCTTCACAACTTGCAGCAAATGCACCTACTAAGGCTAGGGAAGATGATAACAAGAAACATTAGGAAAAGGACATGGTTGAAGTTAAGGATAGGTTACGAGCCTTACAATGGCCAATTAGTTGGATATCCGTTGAGCTAGATAAGCTGTGTTTAGCCTCAAAAGTGCCAATTCCTAAGAAGTTCAAGGTGCTGAAATTCACCAAGTACGACAATAGTGGGGATCTACACACGCTTAAAATCATATTGCACCAAAATGTTGGTATGATCTAGAGATAAGAGATTCTTCTTGAATTTCTTCTATGAAAGCCTAATTGGCTCGGCACTACATTGGTTCGTAAAGCTAGATCATTCCAGGTTTAAAAGGTGGAGGGACCTTACATATGTATTCATAAGGTAATATAAGTTTAACATAGACATGGCTCCTACGTGTGAACATTTGAAGGGGTTGAAAAAGAAGGGAACTAATACCTTTAAGGAATACACTCAAAGATGGAGAGCAATAGCAACTGAAGTTCAGCTACCTCTTATAGATTTTGAACTATGTTCCTACTTCATTCGCACCCTAGGAGATCCTTACCATAAAATCATGTTAAGAACATATCTGCATGATTTTTCTAACCTCATCCAAGTAGGTTAAAGGATAAAAGCTTATGTGAGATAAGGGCTATTTGAGTGTACTTCCTCAAAGGTAAAAAGGCCGACAACAAAGACTGGAAGAGGATGTTAACAATGTTCATACAACGTACCAATAGCCTTATGCCATGCATGACTAGTACCTACGTGGTCAATTTAGTAATTTAAACTAACATACATCCTATCAATTAGGGGGCCCAACCACAAGTAATTTTGTAAGATACCAAACTACACTGCAATAACATCTAGGGTCATAATAGATGATGACTCTCAAGGTAGAAGGCCCAGGTCTATGCAACAACCTAGGGATGATAGGCCCCTACCAAATTTCAATGTTAGTCGTTTGGAGCTCTTCAATGAGTTAGTGGTAAAGAAGCTAATGGGACCCAAACTTGGGAGGTCCTTTCAACCCCCGTTTCCTACTTGGTACGATCTCAATGCCAGTTGTAAGTACCATATGGGGCCAATTGGAAACAACATTATCAAATTTGGTGCCTTTAGAAAGCATGTACTTGCCTTATTAGACAATAATCGCATAGGCACCAAGGTGAATAATGACCCAAACATTGTTACCAATACATTGCCAAATCACAATAAAGGAAAACAAGTGGCCATGTTAAGAGACGATGAGGTAATCACAAAGAGCTTAAAGGATATGCCATGTAACATGAAACAATTATACCGACATCTCGGCTATATCCATGGCAAGGTGGAAGAACAAAAATCACTTGAGGAATCGGTGGGAGATTATTGTGAATTTCATGGAGGAAGAATGGGGGCATGACATCGAAGGTTGTAAACATATTAGAGAACTGGCCCAAAGGATGATAATATTTAGGATTTTAAGTATCAAAGAGATCAAAGGGCAACCTGAGGAAGACATATGCGTCTTGAAAGGAAGTTGCACCAACCTTGCAACTAGAGAATTGGTTGAACTAACAAGATCCAAAGTTTCTCTCCTAATAGTCAACAAACCAATCTATGAAATCAGATATGTCGTATCGACCCAAAATGACCTTACCACATAAGATGCACCTAGAGAGTCCTTACTCATTGTAAATACACCTATACCAACACCCTCTAAAAGTCAAACAGCAATCATCCATATGTCGTCCTCATTCCCATACCAAAGCAATCATGCGGTACTGTGAACACCCCAACCCAAATTACCTAATTATTTAATTAATTAATGCACTAATTAATTAATAATTAATAAAATAGTAAAAAAAATAAAAAATGACAAAGCTTCAAGTGACATTCTTAATTAGGGATAATTGGAAATTGAAAATAAATAATGAGAGACAATTAAATAACAAAGCCCAAAAATAAAATTAGTTAGTTAAAATAATTATAATAAACCAAAGCAAAATTATAAGCAATAATATATATATATATATATATGTATGTATATATATATATAAGAAAAAAAAAGGAAATTAAAAACTCAAAAAATATTAATTAATAATAATGGTAATAGTAATAAATAAATAAAAGTAATAAAGCTGCAAACATGAAATGAAGACAACAGTATACTATATCGTGTATAGCTGCAGGAAAAGCTAAAAAAAAAGGCACTCCACTACCTCTAAGTTCCAGGCTTTCCTCTCTTTCACTTCTCTTTCTCATTCGATTCTCTCATACACACTCAAGCTCTCACATACCACTCTCACACACATTCACAGGAGATAACAAGACACAAAGAGGCAGTAGACACAAGAGACACGATAAAAGTGGAAGGATATACAACTGAAAGTGGGAAATGGTGACAGGCCCCAGGGAGGGAGAGAAAGGTAGCTGGTGGAGTTAAAAAGAGGAGGCAGAGGTTTGAGAAAGGGGAGAGCATTCTGAAGAGAAGAAGTCGAGGTGAGAGAAAGAGATGAGGAGGCCATAGATAGAGAGAGAGAGAGACAAGACCGAGAAAGAGGCTATGCTGGACCAAGGAAAAAGAAGAAGGGAAGAAGAAAAGGAGTGACTCGAACTAAGGAGAAGGAGGTAAACATGTGCTAGAGCTACTGCATGATGGACTGAAAAGAAAAGAAGAGAAGGAGGAATAAAAGAAGAGGAAGGAGGAAGGAAGAAGCAAAGGAGTGGACACTCTGTTTCAGTGCTCTGAAAACAAAGTTGAACAGAGGAAGTAGAGAAAGGCATTGAGCGGAGGTAGAGGAAGAGGAAGAAAGCCGAAGGAGAAAGAAGCACTGACTAAGGAGAGAGAACGTAGAAACGAACCAAGAGAAAAAAAGGCGGAGGGCAGAAACAAACCAAGAGAGGTTCTGGAAGAAGAAGAAAGGAGAGAGGAAGAGGTTCTGGAAGAGGAAGAACATTGAAGGAAAGAGAGGCAATGACCAAAGAGAGAGAGAGAGATGAGCTACTGCATGATGGGTTGAAGAGAAAGAGAGAAGCAAGGAGGAAGAGGAAGAAGAAGACCATCGGAGAAACTTCGGAGAAGAATAGGCAAGAAACTAAGGAGGAAGCTAGGTGAGATACCTTACTACATGGAAGTTTAGTTTTTTTCCTCTCGCCTCAAACTCATGTTCGTGCATGGCGTCTCAATTTTTTCTTTTTTTTTGTTGTTTGGTTTTTAATTATTATTATTATTTCTTTATTTGTTTTTTTCATGTCAATATAAGACTAATATTGATTCTATAAATAAGGTTTTTATCATTTGGGAATATTGTTCTCCTCAAGTGCTTAGGGTTATGTGAGATTTTAATATCCTCAGACCCCAAAAATTAGTACATACTTGTTTTAAATAATAATAATAATATAAAAATAAATACTTTAATTAAATATTTTTCATTATTTACAAAATCATTGTGTGAGAATATTGTTCTTCTCAAGTGCTTGGGGTCGTGTGAGATTTTAATCTCCATAAACCCTGAACATTAGTTCATACTTGTTTTAAAATAATAATAACAATAATAATAATAATGCAAAAATAAATATCTAAATTAAGTATTTTCTATTATTTACAAAATGATTAAGTTTGTGCTTTATAAAAATTTAATTAATTAAAAATGTCATGTGGGACTTGGGGTCTCCGTAGGCTTTGAGGAATTGATCCTATTAAAACAAGACTAAAAGAATTCTAATTTCAAAATCCATAAAAAAATGTGAAAATAAAATCCCAAGAATTCCCAAAGATTTTATTTCATATTTTGGGTTCCCGCATGAGATTGCTCATCTCCTTAGGCACCCAAAGGTTAATTAGTAGAGACTGCGTAAGACCTTGAGTCTCCCCAGGTTTCAAAAATTAATCATTTAAAATATCGGGATGAATTAATTAAAAAATAGGGAATTTTGTCCTAATTATTATGTAACTAAAAATCCTAAGAAGATTTTTCATTTTAGTTTTACATTAAGTTTCAAATAAATTCTAATTTTTTAAAAAATATATATACAAAAATCATAAATTCAAAAATCATAGAAATATTTTTTTTCATTATAGTTTAAAGTTCAAAATAAATTCAAATAATATATACATATATAAAGAAATTAATTAAAAGTCCTATTAATCATAATCTCACTTTCAAAATTAGAAAAATCTAAAAACTCAAAAAATATATAAATTCAAAAATTCTGAAAAATGACTTCCCATTATAATTTTGTTCTAATTTCAACAATAAATTCTAATTTTAAAAATTCAAAAATAAATAAATTCAAAAATCCAAAAAAAATTCAAAAATCTGAAAAATGATTTTATTTTCATCCTAATTTCAACAATAAATTCCAATTTTGAAAATCCAAGAAAATAAATAAATTCAAAAATTCAAAAATATTCCTTTCATTATAATTACATTTCAAGTCCAAAAAATATAAACTCCCAAAAATCCTAAAAATCTCATCCCATAATCATTTCTTTTAAATTTCAAGATAAAGATTTAAAATACAAAACTAAACAAAAAATTAAAAAGAAAGAAAATGAAGAGATCAGGAGAGTTAGATTAATCAGGTGGTCGTAAATTAAAACACACAAACCAAATTTCAATCCTATTTTGTTTGCAACAATCTGTTTAATTTAAACCCTCCTGGTCTCATCACAAAAATTAAAAATCACCAACCAACAGATACGCCATTTTGGTCAAACAATGTGGACTTTGATCCCTATCATGGGGTACGTAGGCCCTAGGCTTTCATCCTAGGTCAAGTCCACCCTTTGTAAATATCTATTCGTTTGCTTTCATTATTATCATTTTTGTCTTCTCTGTTTAATAGGTATGCATGTCAATAAAAGGTAATTGAGATAAATTTAAGGTCATATTCTATTTCAGCTGACTAGTTTAAGGTAACCATCCTTATGGATGGATGTTGTGAGGTGCCTAACACCTTCCCCATACTCAAATAGACTCTCGAACCTATCTTTGATTTCGCATACTGTTTTGCCTTTTCTTTTTTACTTTAAATTGGTTTCCCAAAGTTTTCCATTAAAAATTTTGATGGCGACTCCAATAAATTGATTTTCAAGATTCATTTTGGGAATCAATTTAACACTCGTTTTATTCCTTCTCACTGAAAGGTTGGTTATGACAGGTACCATGGAATTATGGCTTAAGGATTAAGTGTTCTCCGAATATCACAACACTTGAGGAAAACCTTGTCATGGAAGAGAATCATTTAGAAATCATAGGTGGGATTACTCACAGCGGTCGAGTTTACTCCAAAAAGTTAGAAGGGATTCTAAACCCAAATTTAAAAGTGGGAGAAAGCTCCAACCCGAAAGAAGCCCCTAGGAGAGAAAAACAAAAAGAAACGGATGAGTTCCAAAAAATAATGAAGCAGAGTGAGTACAATGTTATTGACCAACTACAAAAAATGCCTGCTTGAATTTCCATCTTAACGCTTATAATGAATTCAGAAGCCCACCAGAAGGCGTTGTAAAGTGTGTTGGATGAGGCTTATGTACGTCCAAATATCACCCCAGAGAAGATAGTATGGTAAATGTGGAAAAGAACTCTACCTCAATCGCCTTATATGAAGACGAAATATACCCAGCTTAAAGTACTCATTGATGGAGGTTTAGCTCTAATAGTCTTATCTTTATCAACCTTAGGACAATTTCCAGTAAAGATGTCATCTATTGAGCATAACAATCTGATAGTGGGAGCTTCGATAAGACATGAAGGGAAGTGATAAGGAAGATCAACCTCCCTTTAGAAATCGGGCCTAATATATTCACAGTCAAATCCAGGTTATGGATATTGACTCAACATACACTATGCTCTTAGAGAGGCCTTGGATCTATACGACGAGTGCAGTATCATCTACCCTGCACCAAAGGATTAAATACATCGACGAAGGGTGGCTCATCACTATTAGGGGTGAAGAAGAATTATTGTTTAGTAAGTCAAGTGCAGTACCTTACATTGAGAATGCAGAACAGGTGACAAATAGTTCTTATCAGAGTTTAAAGGCCTTAGAAACTGTGAACGCTACTAAAGATGTTAACCACGTGGTAGCCAAGATAATGAAGAATAGTGGATTTAAGAAAAGACAAGGGTTGGGGCCAAAACTGTAAGGCACAAAAGAACTAATTGAGCTCCCTGAGAACCCAGGTCAACAAAGGTTAGGATATGAGCCATCTTTGGAGACCCTCATGGCTAAAAAAGCACAGTTGGACAAAAGTAAGTATAGAATGGGAGTAAAAATACCCCATGTTCGAGAATCATTATTTGCTCCCACCAAGATTATCAATAGAAATGATTTAATGGCAATGGCAAATGAAGGAGAAGGGGAGTTTGAGAAGGGAATGTGGATCCAGCTGGACGAGTCAAGGAAAGAGCTCTGCAATTAGGAATCTGAGATGATACCTGATGTCATGTCTTTAAAGCAATATTTTGAAATGTCATTTTGTCCTTGTTATCAATTGAACCTTATTTTATCGATTGGAATGAACGAATTAATTTCCTCTTTATTTGATTTTTGATTTCCTTGTCAATTCCCTTTAAATCCTTTCCTTTCGTATTTATTTTTACCTTATCTGCTTACTTTCTAGGGAATTAGAATCCTTGGAATCCTATCCAGCATAGACGTTTTTTAGCTTTGTTTGAATGAACTATATATTGCTATGGATACAAAATTTTTTGAAGTTAGTAATAATGATGAACTATCTCAAACACTTGCAAAAATACTTGAATTTTTGGAAAAAGGTATCACCCCTCATGAAGAAGTCATCGAAATGATGAATATGGGGATAGAGTAAGACAAAATGGAGTTAAAAATAGTAGATAACCCGAAAAAGGGAGAGATGATTAGCTTGTTTAAGGAATATATGGATGTATTTGCTTAGTCGTACCAAGACATGCCTAAGTTAAATCCATAGATTGCAGCCCATAAAATACCCCTATACCTAAACATTATGCCCAAGAAGCAAAAACTGAGAAGGATAAGTCCCAAGATGTCCTTCAAGATCAGGGAAGAAGTGATGAAGCAATGGGATGCTAAATTTCTAGAGGTTGTCAAATACCTACGATGGGTCATAAATATAGTTCCAATGCTGAAGAAAGATGGGCGTGTGAGGATGTGTGTCAATTACCAAGACTTGAATCAAGCAAGCCCAAAGGATGACTTCTCCTTGCCTCACATCAATGTCTTGGTTGATAACATTGCAAGAAGTTATAGATACTCTTTCATGGATAGGTATTCCGGTTATAACCAAATTCTGACACACCCCAACGATAAGGAAAAAACCACTTTCATCACTCAATGGGGAACTTTTTGCTATAAAGTAATGCCATTTAGGCTAAAATATGCAAGGGCAACCTACCAATGAGCGATGGTGGTTTTGTTCCACGACATGATGAATAAAGAGATTAAAGTGTATATGGATGACATAGTTACTAAGTCAGCGGAAAGGGAGAGTCATTTAGTTGTGTTACGTAAGCTTTTTGAAAGGTTACGAAAGTATAAACTTTGTTTAAATCCCAGTAAGTGTGTATTTAAAGCTTCATCTGGAAAACTTTTAGGATTCATTGTTAGCAAAAAGGGGATAGAGGTGGGCCCTGACAACATTAAGGCAATTCGTGATATGCCACCACCCCAAATGGCAAAAGAAGTTTAACAATTTTAGGGGTGTTTGAATTATATAGCTAGATTCATTACAAACTTGACTACCACGTGCGAGCCAAGTTTTTAAACTATTACACAAGAACCAACCTGGAGAATGGGATAAAAATTGTCAACAAGCATTTGACAGGATAAAGGAATACATCTTGAGCCCACCTATTTTGATACCACCTACACGAGGTCAGCCCCTCATTCTGTACCTAACAATTCAATCGAAATCCATAGGTGTTATGCTGGGGCAACATGACGAGTCAGGGAAAAAGGAGTAAGTAATTTACTACCTGAGTAAGAAGTTTAATGAATGTGAGTCACAATATCCATTGATTGAGAAAATCTGTTGTAGCCTAGTGTGGACTACGAAGAGATTGAGGTAATACATGTTGTATCATATCATGTGGTTAATTTCCAAGATGAATCCAATTAAATACAATTTTTAAGAGCCCTCATGTATCAAGTAGAGTCTCTAAGTGGCAAGTAATACTCTCTGAATATGATGTGAAATATAAGACTCGAAGTTAGTCAAAAGAAGCGTCATAGCTTAGCATTTGGCAGCCAATCCTTTGGATGAATACCAACCCTTGGACTTTCAATTCCCGGACAAGGATAATCTAATGGTAGAGGAAGATAAATCAAAGGAAGTTTCATTGAAAACGTATTTTGATGGGGTAGCCAATCTACATGGCAGCGGATTAGGGGCTGTCATATTATCCCCTAAAGGCAAACAGTATCAGGAGGTAATCAAGCTCAATTTTGATTGCACGAATAATGTAACAGAGTATGAGGCTTGTGTTAACAGCTTGCAAGCTACCTTAGCACTGGGTATCAAAGTTCTTGACATTTTTTAGGACTCGACCCTTATAATTTATCAAGTGAAAGGAGAATGGTAGAGTAAAAACCCTAAATTGATCCCATACCAAAAATACTTAACCAAATTAATCACAAAGTTTAAAAGGATAACTTTCACGCATATGACTCACGACAAGAATTAGTTTGCAGATGCATTGGCTGCTCTTACCATAATCGTTAAACTAGATTGTGGGGTTAATGTATTACCAATAAGGATCAAGACTCGAAGCACCCCTGCACACTATTTGAATGTTGAAGAAGAAGATGATGGACAGCTATGGTTTCATGATATAAAAAATTATATTCAAAGCCGACAATATCCAATTGGTGCATTGGAAAATGATTGAAAGATTATTCGCTGCTTGGCAATGAATTTCTTCCTTAGCAAAGAAGTATTGTATAAGAGGTCATAGGATAGCACACTACTATTATGTGTAGATGCATTAGAAACATGAAAAATCATGACGAAGATCCATAAGAGGATGTGTAGGACCCATGCTAATGGTTATACCATGACTAGGCAAATACAAAGGTGTGGGTACTTCCAGCTAACCATGAAGAAAGACTACATCGAATATGTTAGAAAATGCCCTAAGTGTCAAACATATGCTAACAAGATCAATCCTCTGCCTTATCCGTTACATAATCTTGTGGCACCGTAGCCATTCTCAATGTAAGGAATCGATGTGATTGGTCCGATTAATTTAACGGCATCAAATGAGCATCGCTTCATTTTAGTAGCCATTGATTACTCCACAAAATGGATAGAGGCAGGCTTGTTTGCCAATATTACCCAACAGGTTTTTCTTCATTTCCTATGATCGAATATCATCTGTCGATACGGGATACTAAAGAGGATAATCATAGATAATACTCCTAACTTAAATGGGACTAAAATCAAGATTCTGTATGATCAATTCAAAATCAAGCATCATAACTCTGTACCTTATCGAACACAAATGAATGAGGCAATCAAAGCAGCCAATAAGAATATCAAGAAGATCATCAATAAAATGATAGTTACATATAAGGATTTGCATGAAATACTCCCATATGCCCTCTATGGGTACCGTACAACTACTCGAACCTCTACAAGGGTAACCCATTACCCTTTGGTGTACAACATGGAAGTCGTTACGCCTATTGAAGTTGAAATTCCTTTTCTCTGAGTCCTGATTGAGTCTAATTTATAGGAAGGCGAATAGGTTAAAACCTGGTATTAGCAATTAAACGTGATTGAAGAAAAATGATTAGTGGCTACGTGTCATGGGCAGTTATATTAGAAAAGAATGGCAAGAGCCTTCAACAAAAAGCTTCGACCTAAGGAATTAAAATAGGGGATTTAGTTTTGAAGAAGATTCTTTCGAACCAAAAAGATAATATAGGCAAATGGGCACTTTCCTATGAAGGCCCATATGTTATTAAGCAAGTTTTCTCTAGAGGTGCACTTATCCTTGTCGATATGGAAGGAAAAGAGTTTGGAAGGCCAATTAACTTGGATGCAGTGAAGAGAGATTTTGCTTGAAGAGGGAAAAGAGGAGATTTGCAATGAAAGCCCAAACATACGATTTCAGCAAATGTAAGGGCAATAAAAGGGCGAGTTAAAGTTCAAAGAAATGATTCAAGTGAAGATCAATTTCATCCCCAAGAACCATCGAAAGTATCATCGTTACCCAATACCAAAGGCACATATCCATAGTAGTATATGGACTGGTCAGATAGGGCTGTAAGGAACCGAAGTCGAGGACATTCCTTTTTGCCATTGTACAATAATTAAATTTATGATTAATTTTTTCCTCTCTCTCACTTTAGTGCTTTGTGGTTCATAAACTTGCTTTTCCCTTCCATTCTTTCATTCACTCTTTGTCCTTACAATGTTGTACATCTATTTTGATTACGCAATTCATTCCATGCATGGAATAACTATTCATTGAATATGACATTCAAAATATTGCTTAAGTGATGTGCATTTTGGGAAGGTCTACATTTCCTTTTGAGCACATCAATGCAATCACAAGAAACAAGTTTGAAAGGCGACATGGATCCATTGAAATTATTCCGCTTTCACTGCTAAGCAGTTGAATTAGAAAGGAATAGGGTACTTTTAAGTTCCCTAATTAACCATCAAACAAGAGCAACTAGTAAACCAGGAAGAGTTTAGGTGTTAAGGCATAAGGGGCAAGAGATTGGGCTATCCTTTTGGCATCATTATAGCAAACTAAGGGTCGTGGCGTGAGGAATTTGGTTAGACAATTCTTTCACTGGGCAATGTGATGTCCTTCCAAATAGGAAGTAAGCATGTTTTGATATTCCTCATACTTTCCTTTGGCAATTTTCAGAAGACTAAAATCTCTTTGTTGTTCAACTCTGAATTAATATAGCTTCTCTAAGGGCAATGTCATTGTCCCCTTCATCATTGATTTTGATACTTGGAAAGTGGACACCCTAGTTAAAATAAATAAAAATAAAAAATAAAAAGACATCAAGTAGATACATTATACATCTCAAATGTTTAACACACTGTATCTATGCATATATCATGCATAGAAAATATAATTTCAAAAATCAAACATACATATTAGGCATCACACCTTGTATGTCTTAAGGGGTCACGTCCTGGCTTAGTAATTCACCTTGTACTTCTCACTCACACTTGTCGGGGCACCCTTTTCAACTCTTTGGCCACACCTGCCAAGGCACTCTTTTACTTTCTACTCACATCTGTTGGGGCACTTTTTTAATTCTTTGCCTACACCTGCCTGGGCACCCGTCTTATTGCTTGCCCTCACCTATCAGGACACCTTTTTAATTCCTTGCCCACATTTATTGAAGCGCCCTTTTAATTCCTTACCCACACCTATCGAGGCACACCTTTACCTTTTTGCCCACACCTGTCGGGGCACCCATCTTATTTCTTGCCGGCATTTATCGAGGCACTCTTTATTCGTTGCCCACACCTACTGGGGCACACTTTTAATTCCTTGCCTACACCAGTTGAGACACCCTTTTAATCTTTTGCCTGCACCTGGCAGAGCACCCTTTTAATCTTAAGTCCTGCATCTGTCAAGGCACCTTTAATTTCCTAATGAGTCATGTGCATGCCTCAGCACTTTTACCCTTCATCCAGTCTTGGAGGCAATTATGTCATTTTGTTTTGCTTTGGGTGTGTTCACGTCTTTACTCACTCTTAGGTAAGATCATCCCATCCTCTTGTGAATTTTCTAGTACCTCATATGATGCCAATTTACCTTGAGATTTGGTGCCAAATTTATTCCATATGTTTAGATATTTGATGGATTTTTCCACCAATTTTTATCTTGGATTGGTAGTAGATAAATGGTAAAATTTTGTGCTTGTCATGAACATGTTTTGTTTCAACGAATTTTACCATTAGTCATCTTGTTGATTTTTTTGAAGATTTTCTATAAATCAATTTAAGTTGAAATTTGGTACACATGTCTTTTGGTATGTCACCATTACGGTTGACTTTTTTTGGGATTTATACTGACCGTTTGATATGCCATTTGTATGACTTTGTGCACATAACTCTGTGACTAGACAGCATAGGTATTGTGAACTTTGTGAATTTTTTGGTATTTTATATGATTCATTTTACCTTGAAATTTTGTGTCAAAGTTATTTCATATGTGTAGAGTCTTGAAGATTTTTCCACTGATTTTTTTTATCTCAAACTGATAGTAGATAAGTCATGAAATTTAGTACTTGTCCTGAATATGTTCTACTTCAGCAAATTCTACCCTGTGTCAAATTGTTGAATTTTTTGGGAAACTTATATACATCATTTTGTTCTGAAATTTTTATACATGTTTTTTGGTATGTCAATATTATGTTTGAATTTTTATGTAATTTATAGTGACATTTTGGTATGCCACTTATACAACTTTGAGCACACAGCTCTGTGACAAGATAGTTGAAGTGTAGTCAACTTCGTGAATTTTTTGGTATTAATTTAGAAAGTATCTTGAGCTGATTTTTGAATATGTGAACCCTCTGTATGTCTAGTTTATAGGATAAATTTGTATTGGGGTTTTAATTGTTTGACGTAGCACTTTTCTACTGATTTTCATACCTAATGCAGCAACAAGAGAAAATAGAGCAGTTAAATTCACTCTTGTTCCATTTTGAGTTGAATTTTGTCTCCCAAGATAATGTACATGGCTGTCCATTTTAGCTAATATGATGGTGTCATATGGGGTTTACTTTGGTGTGAAACCTTGGGCTTAATTGTGTCTCTTATAGTGTCATTGTTATTGTGACATGATTAACCTTTGAGTTATTCAATATTGGTAATGTTTAATGTATGATCTATTGGTTGTCCAAATGATATTGGATTATGGTGAGTCTTAAACTTGAAAATCATGACTAAGAGGCATTCAAATCAAGGTATAAGGGACACACAAGAAAGGATGATATATTGAAAGACTAGTAAGGTTAAGTTATCAAATTTCTTGGAGCTTAATTGTAATTAATGTATTCTTAGTCCTTTGTGATCACCATGTATTGAATATATAATTAGACACCAACACACATCACACCCATGAATGTTTTTTTAACACCAACACACACTACACCCATGGATGATTGATTAAACACCCACGCACACTAAACACCAATACTTAATATTTTTGAAAATGTGTCATGTGTGGTCCAATGCCTCTATTACTTTCCTTCAATTCTCTTATCATGTAAGGTCCAACGCCGCCATAGGCATATTTTACAGACATATATATATATATATATATTTTTTTTTTTTTCTAACACCAGCGTTGCTATGTGAGACCAACGTCTCCATGAGTAACTAATGATTCACTAGTGGGGCTATGTGAGATCCAATGACTTCATAGGCATATCCCGATACTGGTTACACACGATTAAAGTAATTTTAGGTTCCAACAGCCATTCCCAATCGTTTATGTTTTGAATAAGTTTTGGATTCCAACGAGCCATTACATGCATTTGTCAAATAATCAAAATTTAAAAATAAATAAAATAATATTTCCCTCTTTTTCAAATAAATCATATTTTCAAATTTCCAAAAAGAAAAAAACTCAATATGCACCTTTTTAGTCGAACTATGTGGATTTTAATCCCCATTGCTAGATACATAAGCCCTAGGCTCTCATACTAGGTCAATTCTGTCCTTTGTAAATATTCATTTGTTTGTTTTCATTATTGTTGTTTTTGTCTTCTTTGTTTAACGTGCACGCGTGTTAGTAAGAGCAATTGAGATAAATTTAAAGTCATATCACATTAATTTCACTTGACTAGTTTAGGGTAACTGTCCTTATGAACGGGTATTGTGGGGTGCCTAACACCTTCCCCACACTCAAATAGACTCATAAATTCATCTTTGTTTTATTGCATACTACCTTGCCCTTTCTTTTTGTTTTAAAATGATTTTCCAAAGTTTTTCGTTAAAAGAATTTTGGTAGCAACTCCAATGAATCAATTTTCAAGATTTCATTTTGGTAATCAATTCACCTATCTCTTTTTTATTCTTTTTGCCGAAAGATCAGTTATAACAATATGAAATACACAAAACATGAACAAAATAAATAGAGAAATTCTACAAATTTTATAACATTTCTTATAGTGTCATAGTTCGGGTAATATTCTTAATATTTGAAAAGTAGACATAAAAATAAAACATCTCTATTATATTGAGAGAATATAAGAGGGAGAAAGGAAAGAGATAAGGCAGAGAAAATGAATTAGAGAAGGAAGTGAACTAGAGATAAAGTTAAAATAATATTCTAGTTCCTTAATTTTATTTATTATTTCAAATTGGTCCCTTAAGTTTGAAGCATCCAAATTGGTCCCTTAACTTTAAAACATTTTTTTGTGGTGGTTTAAATTTTAAATTCATCTCAAATTCTTTCCATACATAATGCCTAAATGACATATTTGTGACAAATTTAAAACATAAGGGGCTATTTTAAAATACTTTAAAGTTAAATGAACAATTTTAAATCAACAAATAAAGTTGAAGAACCATAACACTATTTTAACCTTTTTTTTCTTTCAATCCTGTGAAATCGCCAAGAGAAACAAATATTCACCGAAATTTATATTGTATATTTAAATGCTGTTATGGACAAATATGGGTGCTAATAATGTTAATACCCTTCTAAAACAAGTCACGATCATTTCTCAACAACTTCTTACTACATTTCCAACATAATAAATAATCATGATTAACCTGAAGAAGTTTAAACAAATTTATACCATACTAATATATAGAATGCATGATTTGAGATTATTTTGTTTAGGTGAATGTACAAGTCCTCTTGTATTTTTTTTTTTTTAATGTTATTATTAAAGTTATGTACCGTTTCATTATATTGACAGAAGGCCTAATTAATAATTGTATCTATTGGATAAAATTTTCACACCTTAATATAAAAAATAAAGAGTTATAGAACAATGATCTTGACTTGGTAAATCAATATTGGAGTTGATTTAGTAATAGAGAGGTAGAGTGTATAATTTATCTTAGGCATCTAATAACAAACTTAAATTCAAATTTTTATCAAATTCCTTAGTTAATTCGTTGGAATTATTTAAATGTTATCCAATTCTAAAATAATAAAATGATTTATTTTAAAAAAATATTTGAAAATTTTCATTTTTTGATGTAAGTTGAAACTACGTTGACTTCTTTTAACAACAATTTCCCATCATAATTATGTAGTGAAAGTAAGAGATTGACATAAATGATAGTCAAATTAATTATATTTTCTCATATGAAATTGCTTAAAAAGATTATTTGGATGAATTACTCTAAATGATTGTGTATTTATACAGACAAGACCAAACTATAATGAATGTGCACTATAAGAAAAATTACAATTATTGTCACGCCACAACCATATTGTCTATTGGGTGGACTTTGGTAAAAAATTATTATTATTCAGAAACTTGGTTCTTTTTTTGTACTTTTAAAATTGAGGAAAATGTTATTTTGTTTTTTGATTTATTGATAAATTTTTATTTTAATTCATTACTCATTTTATTGTTTAAAATAATCTCACATTAATTGAATATTATCACCTTTGGAGTCTCAACATGAGTTAACAAAATTTAGTTTAATTAACTATATATAATAACAATATTAAAAATGAAAGCTTAAAAGTAATAATTTTCAATAACTAAAAAATAATTTTAAAAAATAATATGAATAATAGACTAAAATAATAATATAGTAATAATTTAAAAACTAAAATAATATTATCATTTAAAATTAGGGGAAAAAAAAAAGAGAAATGATAATAAATCCGCGTTTGGATCAGTGATCATCCTACGCTCTTGCCCGGCTATTTCAACGACTGATTAGTGTTGTCACTTGGGCTCACCCAACGCAGCCTTTTCTTACAGTCACGCGTTTCTTGCTCGCAATAACATCCCTGATAGCTCACGCTCTGTCTAGAGTCCCAACGACGTCGTTATCATGATTCATGCATGCATATCCACGGTCTTGTTCCGTTATCTACGCGCCTCAAAGGCGCGTGTAAAAACTGTTGTTTCCCCACCTCATCTGGCCGAATACGAGGTTCCTTCATGTCATTTAGGGCTTTGTATGCAGAAATGCCCACTTGATTGATCATAATTACAGATTTAGCCCTTACTTCTTGTGTCTTGTTTGTCTCACAATTTAACTCACCTTATTGGCCCCAAACCTATAAGCATTCATATTGATAAAAACAAAAATAAAAAAAAACAATAAAATAGAAAAAAAATGACCAACTTCATGTTAAGTTCGTATAAATGTTTAAAAATACTGAAATGTTATTTTTAGCTCATTTGCATAAACTTAAATGATGGAAACAGTTATAATTAGTATTTTTAGTATAACTTTGTTTTAGTATTTTATTTTTAAAAAGTTTATAATATCTGTCTTTACTATTATTCAAGTTCAACACTATTCGGATGAGCAGATGAGGAGCTCAATCACTAAGTTACTTCTCTTTTATTTAAAATATTTGAAACACTGTAATTATTATCTAAATATGACAATATAATTTCATTTCATATATTAATTTATTGTATTTTCTAAAATGTTTATGCTCTTTTTTTAAAAGCATGTAAAAAATTGTAATTACTCCAATTAAAAAACTTATATGCCTCACAATAATTCTAAATATTTGCCATATTTTAATAGAAGAAAAGCATAACAAAAATACAAAGAAACTATATATAAGTATAGTCCTAGGATAATCTACCTCATAATAATTTGGGTCACACTTACATATAATTACTCAACATCGTAAAAACATCCTTGAATCTCTTTTAATGCTTACAATCATCTTCCATGCATACAACATTCCCCTACTATTAACATTAAGATAACGGAAAATCCATTGAGTTTTATACAAGTTGACAACCGAGCATTCTAAGTTGAAAAACACATTATATAAACATATTTGGTCATTAAACAAAAATATTTATTTACTATAAGTCTCTAATAAAAATATATAAAAAATTTATACAATTTAAAACAAATAAATAAGACATCAGAATTCTCATCTCTGGATCTGTACTTAGTAGGTGACGTTTAAAATGAATAAGGTAAAGTATTAAACTCTCCAACATACATATGCATTTGGACAAATTGCAAAATGAAGATATTTCTTTTTAAGTTAAGAATAATTAGAATGAAATATAATTACAGAAAATCACATATACAAGTACTAATTTAATTCAAAACTACCATATGAGTGGTATGTTTCATTTACTCTTTTAATGCATTAAATTGATTAGTCCATCTAAACGCATATACAATTTAAGTAATCTGCCCATTTATAATAATCATAAAAACGTAAAAACATAAATAGTATTGAAAAATCAATAAATGTTTATACCAGTTTAGAGATTTTTATTTTTTAAACAAACTTAGGAATTTGGTATAAAAATCTTCCATTTCTTCTGTTCTATCCTTAAAATGAAGAAGCTCTCAAACAAAAAGTAGAGAATATATTAAGCGGCATGCTTTAACTGGTTTCAGTTTTCATATTTCAAAATTCATTTGTCAAAAATATGCTTGAAAACTATTTTTGAAAGGAAATTTAATTAGTCTTTTAACATTTAAAACAAATTCATATACCTTGAATTAAAAATTTTCTTAAAGCTTGAGATTTGTTTCCAATTAAGATATGATTTGGTCTTTTAAATTATATGAGCAAAAGATAATATTCTGAAAATATAACATAACAAAATAATTTATTGATTAAATCAGTTCACAAAAAGTATTTGACAAAAATGATCTATATTTTTTTTTAACAGAAACACAATTTAAAAATATTATGAGTAAAATATTATTTTAGTATAACATTTATTATTTTATTCTCAATTTGATTCCTCATCAATTTTTACTTTTAATTTAGTCCCCACGTATATCAATTAACTTTCAATTTGGCCTCACTCCAATTCGATGCTCAATTTAGTTGTTCGTTAATGTGGAAGTTAACACATTTATTTCTTAAATTTGAACTAAATGGTGTTAATATTTAGACTAATATGTGACCAAACTGAAAATATATTGATGAATAAGAGATCAAATTAAAAATTAATTAATAATGAACCAAATTATAAATAAATATTAATAAAGGGTCAAATTAAGAGGCAACTAATAAATGAGATATTAAGATAGTGTTTTACTCATTATTCTATTTCATTCCCTAAAAATGTAGAATATTAAAAAAAAAAGAAGGAAATTTTAAGAAATTACAGCCAAAAAAAAAAAAAACAGATTGTTTTCAAAAATAGAAACTGGTCTCCCCAATCAGAAATCCACCCGAAATTCTTTCTCACGTCATTCCTTGGTTTCTTTCAGCCCCTCCCAAACTGGGCATTAGCATTCTAATCAAGCATGAAGTTCAAATGGTAGAAGATTGGTAAAACATGGACCCCACTGACTACCAATAATTGATCATTCTCCTAGTCCTCCCTGTTTTGAAGCTGTATTTTTGCTATTCCTCCCTTCGTCTCTTCCCTTCCCGTAACAGATCCTATGACCCCAATAAGTACTCATTTTCGTAGATTTGCATGTAATATTCCAATTCCAATGCTTTAACAATGCTTCAGCTTGATCAAACAATGCTTCCCATCTCTTGCATTCGTTTTCTTCTTCTGCTTCATTATGTCTCATTCATTTTCACATTCGCAGCAGCATCAAGTTCTGCTAAATTGTCTATCTATGAAGTTCTTCGCGCCCATGGACTCCCAACGGGTCTGCTTCCCAAGGGTGTGAAGGAATTTGACATTGACGGTGATGGTCGCTTCTGGGTGCATCTAGATCAAGCTTGCAATGCCAAATTCGAGAGCGAATTGCATTTCGAACAAAATGTTTCGGGGATTTTGAGTTATGGGCAGATGGGGGCCTTATCAGGGATAGCTGCCCAGGAGCTATTTCTTTGGTTTCCTGTGAAAGGTATTCGCGTGGATATACCAAGTTCTGGGTTGATTTATTTTGATGTTGGCGTTGTTCGTAAGCAATTCTCTTTGTCCCTTTTCGAGACGCCTCCGGATTGCTTAGCGGCTCGGTCTGAAGAGGCAGATGGTTTACAAGATGGGTTGTTCATGGCAGAAGCTGTTTCCAAGGTTTGATTAATTGATTCTTAATTTTCTTCGGCTCATGCGTGATTTTTAATTGATTTAGTGTATTTGATGCGAACCTCTTGGAGCTATGAGGTACCTATTCATAAAAAAGCAAAGCCAAGCCTTATCATGTTGAATGTATATTTCCAATAACAGTAACTGATACGATCCCGTATGAGTGCTCCTTTGTCATGGAATAATAACTCAGAACGAAGCTCAGATTACCCAAATTCACTAGTTGTAGTTTTTGGTCTGGTGAAGGGTCATGTTCCTTCATTTGTTCTTTTCCTTTTCTTTTGGTGGTTAAATAAAGGCACTAGAAAACAATGAATAATTAGTTAGAGTTGTGATCCTGTTTTATCTTTGCCCTCCTTTGTCGCCATGCTATTAGGGACATGCCACCTTTTGACCTTAGACACAGGAAAAGGCTTTCCACTGTGTATACTATTATACTGCTTTATATTTGTTGCATATAATGTTCTACTGAGGTCTGTCTTTCCTCCTCTTTCTTTTGTATTTGATATGATATTTCCATACTTGGGATAATGACCCCTGGTGTATTATATGATGTAATAGTTGCATACATCTGATTCAAGTTCTGAACTTCCATATCATGCTGTTTAAATCACTCGTTACCATGAAAGCAATAGTTAGGATATTTCGTAGTTGAATAATGACCCCTGGACCTGATGTATCCTATGATGTAATAGTTTAATAAAAGTTCTGAGCACTTCATCTCCTGCTGTTTAATCTACTTGTTAACATGAAAGCCATTGAGTTGAAGATTATGCTGCATTCTATTTACACAGAGTCAGTCCCGAAGGCCGCAAAATTGGCTTCATCAGGAAAATTTTGGAAGAGATGTTCTGTAGATCATGCAAGAGGATGTGAACGAAGTTGTGTAGTAGTTCAACCATCATGGTTCTCCAATCACATAGTCTATGTGGAAATTACAAATTAACAGGCCCAGTGAGCTTGCTTGTCTTTTCTTTATTCATATAGTGCAGAGTTAGTGTAGTAGAGGCGGCCCTACATCTCGGTGATCAATTGATCGAGAAAATACTTGTAGCAACACAATTACTTCGCAGACTTGAGTGTCTTCTGAAAAAGATAAAGCTAGATCGGAGCATTTGTTTGAGAAGAATTCAGGTGATAATTCTGAAATTATTCTTGCTGAATGTTATGTTTTATTGTAATATAGGTACATTTTGGGATGTTCGATTGACTATTGATCAATATGATAAACTTTAAATTAGACAGAATGACATGCTTTTTTGATAAAATGAGTTATGAATAAAATTTTTGGATTCCTTCTTCAAAACTTAGAATTCACTGACTCAAAAAATCATGTGTTACAACATTAGTATTGTAAACCCATTTTTAAGGACGATTGAAGTTTAAATTGTTTTTGAGGAATCAAATTGAGTGATTAATAGAGTTTAATGTCTGATTTGCAAGGGCCTCTTTCTTCCAGGAACTTATATTTGAACTTCTTGTGCTCAGGTGCATCCATGGTGGGCTCTATTCCAGGCATAGGGTTTGAGTAATTTTGATCTTCTTGTGTATATTCTGATGTGGGTTTCTCTGTATATGGATCCTTTTTCAAAAGACAAATAAAATTTTTAATCTGAAACTTTCATTTGTCTTTCTTTCTGTTTTTCTGCTATAATGCATGACTATTATGTTGATGGAGATTTACCCAATTGGTAATTTCACTGATTTGCAATAGCTCAGATACAAAATTCCCCTGATTATTTGGATTATTTTCTAATTTTTCTCATATACCACAAGGCTCCGAAAAGAGTCCTTACTTTACTCTATTATTATTATTATTATTATTATTCTGCGTTCAATTCATGCTGATATTATTTGGACTTTACCTCAACTGATTCAATTTTTCTGTTTTGTTAAATGCAAACTATTCATATTGAAATATTAGGAAATTCACTATTTTTTTTTTTTCACAAAAAATCTAAATAATTGACAAAATAACCCGGATCTGAACTTAATTCACCTAATCGTACGACACATGTTTGTCTGTATCACTAAAAGCAATCCTTTAAAACTTTTTCTATTTTTTTTACCATATTTGCTTGTTGAGGTATGCTAAGAAGAATCACAATAGTTATCTCGAGGTCCCCTGCATTTGTTACACTACTGTTCCCAAACTTAATTCATCTTGATTATTCTAGAAGCCCTAGCAAGTCAAAGCTGATTTTGATGATGACCTTGTTTACATCATGATTGAACCAACATTCTTTCACTACATTTGGAAATGTTCCATAGGTTGCTTGGCATTTGGGACCAGAATCAATAAGAAAGAAAACTTGTAGAAAAGAACATGATCTGTTCACATCCAGAACACTCGGCAGAGTCAGTGCCTGCTAGGGCTTATTTTCTCATTGATAATGTACAGTTAACAGGCGACATATGTGGGACATTTATTGTTTGGTATTCCTTTGAGCAATTAAGGAACATTCAATGTTCAAGTATACATTTTAGGTCCTTGAATAGTACGTAATTTCATTTTTTCTAACAATCCAAGAAGACCAATCCGGGCTTTTCACATTCTTTCATAAATATATAAATTGAATAGTTTATATTAAAGAACGATACAAATTTACCAAACGTAATTAAAGTTAGATACTAAAATCAATAATTTTTAATTATTAAAATTACTAAAATAGAAAAATTAATATGACAATCTAGGTCAAACAGAATTAGGTAATTCAATAATATATAGAGATGTAAAGAATCTAAATTACAAATTAACAGTAATGTAATATAACCAGGGATCCATATTTGTCAAAGTTTATTGAACTCAATCTTATCACAACTATCTGTCCAAATTGATACTCATTTTTATTTTGTATTGACAATTAAGCTAACATGAGGTGTCAATCAGTCTTGTGTGTATTGCGCTGATTGGTAAGTACTGCAATTATACATCTTTTATAATGATATTATAATAAATGTGCCCCTAAGGCGTTGGTGGGATCCTTTGACTAGCTAGTGAAAAATATTATGGAATTTTTAATGTTAGAAACTATTTTCAAGTTTGGCCTCTACATTCTCACTCTTTCTATTTTTAAATTGCCTTGAATGAATTTAGTCTCTAAATGTACAAGATCCGAATCAGTACAGGATTAAAGAATTTAAAGATGTGAGGGAACATAAATTATAAAGGAATGATATTTTGGATATTTACAGTGTGTTTAGAGGGATGGCAAGATAAAATGACAAGAAATAAAATGATTAAAATTAGTTAAATTATTGTTTAAAAATTTTGTTTATGATCAAATGGAATGATAAATTAGAGATTTTAATTTCCTTTCTTATCATTCGAAGCTCAATTTTTTGATCCTTTAAATTAGGGGTTAAAAACTTGCTGGAATCAAAATTTAGTGGTACGTGTAATATTAAAAAAGTAATTCATAAATTATTTCATCTTATTAATGATGTTCTCCATTCTCTCAATGAATTTTTAAATAATGAAATGACATTTGTCTTACCAATCTTATTTTTTGCCATTCTATTATATTATCTTATAAAATTTTCAAATACAACCTTATGCATGAGAGCTAATGTTAAGTAAATAAATTATTAGTGTCTAATAGTGACAAGTAGTACACCTAACACAATTTTATTATTATTGTTAATAGTGATAAAAGAGGCATGAAATAGCAATATAAAAGCACGGGATCAATTACATTACTATAGAATCTGTAGTACTATTTAGGACCATTGGATCTTGCTTAAATGGTCCATATATTTTTTAATTTTTTTGGTACAAAAACTGTGTAAATTGTTAGATCAAGATAGAATGGTCTACAGTATTACTGTTGATTCTACAATGATGTAGTACTGCAAGAAATTCCACCATATAAAAGCACAAGCTGCTCTATGAGATTTAGGGTATAGGATGAGTTGAGTGGCACAAATTTAAAACTTTAAAAAGCTATAATTTGAACTAATTTCTTTTAAGATGATGTTAAGAACAAAATGCAACACTATTATTTCAAAGTAAAAAATAATATTTGATACAATCATTATGATCAAAGTCAATTATTAGAAGGTTTTAATTCAGTACGCGCAATACAAAATAGTATTTTCATGCTTTAGAATGCAAAAAAATTGTAGATGGTGGTCTTTTGACCACTTAAATATATTAGAAGTTTGAAGCTAAGAGAATAAATTTTGCGTCAAATAGTGAGAGGTAGTGGTACATGTAACACAATATTATTATCATTGTGAAGTGTAGGACAAAAAGGCATGACATGACATACTTTTTTATGGAATGGCAACTAAAGGGGGTGAAATGAGTGATGTAATTTACAACCTTTTATGTATTAAGAAAAAAAAAAAAGAAGAATAGTTAGAAATACGTATTTTCAAGATAATGTTAAGAACAAATTGCAACACTATCATTCCATTTATAAAACAATATTTGGTTCAATTAATGGGATCAAATTCAATTTCAAACTCTTGAGAATCACAAAGCTTCAAATAAATATGCAAAATACATATGGAACCAATTATGCAACTAATAGATAGACTGAAATAAAAATGCATAAAAATAATTAAGGGATAAACGATTACTAAGAGAATTTATCTTAATTCAACTTTAAAAATGGCCGATGTTCAATTTTTTTTGGCACCTAAAAACCTTTTCCTTAGTAAATGCTTGCTTTCATCCATTCACTAGCAATGGTTTACAATTGTTAGTTTATCATGCTCATCACTAATGTTGGCGTTTTATTCTCATGGAAAAGGTATGATATTCTCCAGCATTTACCAATGAACAAAGTAATTACACTTTCCCTCGCTAAAAAATTAAAATTTTGCAGAGTTAGGTAAAATGTAAAACATTCTCAAACAACGAAAGCTTGTAATTTGAAAACTTCCTAGTTTAGGTGTAGAACTGACGTAGTACCAATGGTAATAATATGGGAGGAGGCAGAGAATACATTACTGATCAATTCGGAATCTTAATACAATATTAAAGCCTTTTTATACAGTCCAAAAGATAATAAATTAAGATTGAGTGTATAATATGTTAATATATAATTAACAATAGTATTCATATTAAGTGGTTCTGTTCAGTTTTTTTAAAAAAAAGATAATAAATCTAAAACAAAAAGATAAAGATAAAATATATATAAAAAAAGAAATTACAACCCATAACTAAGTGTTATTTAAAATAATATTTCTTAACCTATTATATATAAAGAAAGTGGTTTCATTTAATGTGAAAATTTTGTTGCTTAACGAGAAATTTTGATAGTTGATCAAACTCTTTTAACTCCTTGTATAATAATTATTTATCTTTCTAATACATATATCAATAATTTTAAAAGTACATAAATTTATTGTAACCAATAAAAAAAATTATATTAATAAATTAATTAATTATCTCTTAAATCATGAATTTAAAAATATTTTGAAATAAATATAAAAATTAATGAATTAATTAATAATTTTTAAATTAAAATTTTTTTGAAGTTCGAACAATTTTTAAAATCAACAAAAAAATAATGAATGAATTAATTAATTATCTCTTAAAATTTATAATAAAAGAGTATAAATATAATTTAATATAATTTAAAATTAAAGTAAAATATGTATATATATAATTAAATAATTTATTCAACTAATTAATTTCATTTAAAGTTAAAAATAAGATCAAATATAATTTTATCAATTTATAATAATTTAAAATTATTCAAAAATAATAATAATAAAAATTGCTTCATGTCAAAAAAATTTATTATAATAGTATCTTCTTAGTAAATTTAATAATTTAAAATATATTATTATATAATAATACAAATCAATTTTTTTAAGACCCGTGCTAACTAGTTAAATAAATTTAGAATACGTCTTTCATGGATTTCCATCGTTAAGCACGCTTTTCAAAAAAACAATGTAGCAGTAGAGAGGAGTCCAAGAAAAATAATATTGTGAGGGTTTAATTAATAATAATAGTGTCTAATCAAGATAAATATAGTTCAATTAATAATGCCATATAAAGCCATATCAAATGTAATTGTCTACATACATTTATATTGTGTCCGAAGTCCGAACACTCAGCGGCATTATATATGAGTTTATCGAATCAGACCTTATTCTTTATCCCAAACCATACAGGTTGGGACACATAGCAGTAGGGTCCACACGGAGACTTTCATCGTACGGTCGTCAAGTGGCTTACACGGAGTGCATGGAAGCACGAGAACAATGGCGGAGCACTACTTTCCTTCCCGCCTTCATTCAGTTGTTCAAGGGAACACATTAGAGAAACTTGGCGAACGAACAAGGATCATCTTCAGTAACTATTAGAGAAGAGAACCCATCGTTTTTCAGAGGCAGAGCGATGTGTGGGAGAGTTCGTTGTACTCTGAGAGACGTTGACTTCCCTAGGGCTTGTCGTCGCAACGACGGTCCCGTTCGTTCCGTCAATATGGACCGGTTAGTATTATCTTTTCGTTTCTGCCGATTTTGCTTTGTTTTTGAAACTATGCATAATCAGTTACTTTCATTTTGGGGTTTTTATGGTTGTGGCTGTTTTCGCAACTGATGAGCGAGTGAAAGAGAATGGGAGTTGGGGATTTTAAGTTTGTTGTCGTTTTGTGTTCATTTCAAATGGGTCTGAATTTGATTTTGAACTTGCCAACGGACTTCTGATTAATTTGACTACATGTCCAGGTATAGGCCGTCATATAATGTTTTTCCCGGATATAACGTCCCAGTAGTTCGCAGAGATGATGCATCTGATAGCGAAGGCTGTGTTCTTCAATGCATGAAGTGGGGGTTAGTTCCCAGTTTCACCAGAAAAACAGAGAAACCTGATTACTATAAGATGGTAAGTTATAAGTTTTTTTTCCTTTTATTCCTGGCCAGTAAGTTGTAAGTTAATATCTCTTTAATCTGGTTAAATGCGGGCATAAATGAATTGGAAGAAGGGGATTTGAAGATGAGTTCTTCCTTATAATAGTTTAAGTAGTTCAATCTGAAACCTTCTTGTCATGTCTACATATATATATTGCAACATGGATGCCTTATGTAAGTTCTTTGCAAAATTATTATAACAACTTTAGTGCCCGTTACAGTTTGACGTTTTCTCTTTACAATTGTTTGTTTTGGATCATGTTACTTTACCTCTCTGGATATCCTGGAGACGTTTAACCATATAAGCTCAACGTTGAGAGTAGATATGTGCCTTCTTATGATGTATTTGTAGTTTTCCCCATGCTGCATAGTTAACTTACCTTGGTACTGGAAATTCATTGGTCAAGTAGGGCAACCGGGTATTCCTTTTGAATTTCAAATAGCTCCTTATTATGTATAATATGATTCTTGACTATTATTCCACAATGAATAAGGAATAATGAAATTTTGTTAATCTGTTCTTTTCCTTTTACTGTGAATAAAAATTTTTTGAAATGAAAGGTAAGAAGTGTAGTGTTTATATTTTTAAATAATATTGCTACTAATTAACCTTTTGTTGAAGCCAAATTCTGTTCTAATCATTGCTCATCAGCTTCCTTATTTATGTTTATGCCTTTAACTATTTGCTTTTTATCTTTATTTGTTGCTTTTCTTTCCCCAATCTATGATCAATTTGCCTTTTTATCTTTTCTTACGGTTATTTATCATAGTCTTTCTCAGCAAATGAACCTTTCAATCGATATTTATGCTTTGGTGGTTAGAAATATTAGTTTAGCTAAAACAAATAACAAGATGTAACATGTTTATAAAATTTCATGAGATAGGTATAGTTGTATACTGTCTTGAACAATCCTAATTAGAGTTCTTTAACTCCAAGACAACAGTAAATTATACTCCTGGAGTTCTTGTTGACAAAGTATTCGCCTCTACTAGACTACCACAATAGAACTGCAAATCATGAACCTTGTTGGCAAAGTATTTATACTGACCTGTGCTATGTATTTCAGTTTAATGCTCGATCTGAATCCATAGGTGAGAAGGCTTCATTTCGTCGTCTAGTTCCCAAATGCAGGTGCCTTGTGGCAGTAGAAGGGTATGTATAGCATTAGTATCATTTTATAATTTGTTCACTCTTGTCAGCTTTAGCATAAATGCTTCCTATTTATTGATGTTCCCATTACTGTTCCCTCTTGGCTCCAACATTGTGGTATATATTTTAATTTTCAAATCAAAGATAAATCTAGTTTTATTAATTGTCTTAGAGGATGGTTGTTGTTGGATTTGTAAGTCTAGTCATGATAAAAATGATAGCTGGGTCTATCTCTTTGTTGTTTTGATGTTCATCCTTAGAGTCCCTGAACTGAGTAATAATTATTGCAATGCATTTCTATGTTGGTTTGTCTTTCTGTGCTGTTTTTGGTGGGCAGCATAATGATACTGAAGATGATTGTTCATGGAAGATGATTACAAGGAAAATCTCATTCTTCAAACTATTGTTCTTGAATGCAATATGGTAATTAATGTGATTTATGTTAATGATCTAATGAGTATATGTTGGAGTCTTACATTGGGGAGGTTTCCTTGAAAGAGGGACCTTATAAGTTTAAGGAGTTCTATCCCCTAACAAGCTAGTCTATTGGGTGGGTGTCCTCCTAGAGCTTGTCCTCCAACAAATGGTATTAGAGCTGGTTGTTGACGTCACGAAGAGAGCTACTTGTGGAGGGTTCTGACTGGCGGAGGGGCTGACCAATGGAGGGGCTAATAGTGGTAAAAGAGGGTTGCCAACACTGAGTGAAGCGTTGTTGAGTAAAGTGTCGCAGAGTGCAGCCACTAGGATATTAGCTCTTCAGGGGCAATGCTATATTGGAGTCTCACATCAGGGAGGTTTCCTTGAAAGATGGGCCTTATAATTTTGAGAAGTTCTATCCCCTAACAAGTTAGTCTTTTGGGGGGGTTCCCTTCAAGAGCTTGTGCTCTGACAGTATATATGGAATTATAACTGAAAAATTGAATATGGAGCATATATTTTTCATGCTTTAGAGTAATGTTTTATGCATGTATGTGTATTATATGCTCTCTCTACTTATTTATTTGTGTAGTCAATTGTGTTTTAGTTGTTCCATTTTGTCAACTGACTGATATATTTACATATATTTAAGATTTTATGAGTGGAAAAAAGATGGTTCAAGAAAACAGCCTTATTACATACACTTCAAAGATGGGCGCCCTCTTGTCTTTGCTGCTCTTTATGACTCTTGGCAAAATTCTGAAGGTAACAATCATGATGAAAGATGAAGAATGACATTTGCGTTTTATTTCTGGAAAGTAATATACATATTACTTACTGGTGGATGAAGGTAGAAATATTCTTTTCTGCAGGTGAGATGCTTTACACATTCACTATTCTCACGACCTTTTCCTCTTCAGCCCTGCAATGGCTGCATGGTGAGTGTTGCACTCCTACTTGTTGACATGACAACAAAATTTTTGTTATTCTGCTATTGACTATGAAGATAATATATTTGTTCAAATGGTATATTAAATCAACGATAATTCATCATGCATAAATTATTATTTGAGTAGCTGAAGGAAGATTCTAGTATAGCACCAACATGATGGTTGCAAGACTGCAATTTTAAAGCACTACTCAATTTGTCCTTCCCTTTATAAAGTTTTTATCATTATGACTTCGCCTTTGCTCATGCAAATAGCTGAGGATGATTCTCTTTCATATTATTCTATTTCTTCCAAATGATTCCTTATACTGTTCCTCAGTGTCATTCTCCCCCTTAATATGCTTGACAAGTTATATCTTCTTTTCAGCGGGTTTGAAGATATCTTTCCAGTAGATTTTACAGTGGTAGAACTGAATAATGGACTGAGTATATTTCTTTATCTTGCAGTTTATTAGCTTGTTCAGGGTTCTTGTTCTAGGCAAAATACCATGCACTTGGTATACCTATTGTTTGTTTTGTAAGTGGAAAACGTTTAATGTATTGAAAGAACAATAAGTTGCCGAATAGTTTTCCTTTATAACTGTTGGAAACCGATGGATGTCATTTAATCCTTTGTTCTTCATGAGTTTGATTCGCTTGGTACATCTGCTGACATATTGATTTGTTTATACCGCTGCCATAGGGAATCTTCTGTCTCTTTTTGGACCTTTTACCAAATGAGGATAGTTGTCTAAATCTTTGCCATAATGACAATGTCTTACTCTTAGATAGGTAAACTATGTTTTAATGTGTCTCTGTAGATAGGATGCCTGTTATTTTGGGCGACAAGGGTTCAACTGATACCTGGCTAGACAATTCTTCCAATTACAAGACATTGCTCAAGCCATACGAGGAATCTGATTTGGTATGAGCTTTTGAAATGAGAAATTGAGGCAATATATATATATATATATGTTTTAATGTTTCTCTCTTTTTTCCCTCTTTTTTCTCTGGGTGAGAGTTGTAATTGTGTTTTCTTTGTTGACATAAAGTTAAGAGATTTAGTTGCTTATTATTATAATCATTCTTATTATAGGTTTTCCAAATTCTCTTATCTGCAGGTATGGTGTCCTGTTACACCTGCAATGGGCAAGCCATCTTTTGATGGACCTGAGTGCATAAAAGAGGTGTGGCCTGCTTAACTTTCGTTTAATATCATGTAAAGATGACTAGTTAGAAAGTTCCTGAAATGGGATATCACAAATATGTTTCATATTCAGAATATTGGATTACTGAAAGCAGAGATTACCGAATATTGTTATCATTTGTTCCTTAAAGCAGAAATTTGCTGAGAGGCAAAGTTTTGGCCAGTAGTTTGATGCGTACATTTATTATGACAGCTTTGATAACAATGATCTTGATGTTTCATTAAAAAAAAAAAAACCAAAAATATGCGACCTTTTTGCGTAGTTGCGCTATCTATTGTGTCATTGGTGTGTATATATGTGACCCACCTTAGTGTAGTTGCAAGGCATCTAATTATTGCTAGTATATCTGAACACCAGTTTGTTGCACATATGTGTTTAGATGTGTAAAGAAAAGGAAAATTGTCGCCCACCTAAGGCTAGTAGCTTAGGTAGTTGAGCAGGAAGGTATTTGGATAAAGATTTACATGTTTGATCCTCCTATTGTATTAAGAAAAATTTAGGGCAAACTATATATAACTCCTTAAACTATAGTTTAATTACTATTAAGGTACATGAATTTTAAAATGTAATTGAAGGAAACATAAAAGGAATTGCATCAGAGTAGTTTAGGAGACTTACTGATTTTTCCATAGCAGTGGAAATTGGATCTCATTAGGAGTGAGATTATTAATCGTTTGTCCTCTCTCACTCAATTACAGAATGTTAGCAGATATTTTGAGCATCTAAGAGTCTATTTTTAAACTGATTGATCTGTTTAGGTTTTTTTAATTTATAAAAGGCTAAGGGTAAGGTTTAGTAATGATTATTAAAATTACCATTCTATTCCTATTTAATGAGCAATCTTTATAGGTTTATCTTTTATATAATATTCAACAGTAATAATTAACTCGGGCAGACATTACATATCAATTAAAACCTTACATATCACGCAAGGGGGAGAGTTGATGAAGACATAATGAATCACGTGACATAATATGACTTTTAACTTACAGGTAATGTTAACGGGATAGAAGTGTTACGTTTTAAGGTTGGTATACCAAAATTTAAATTAAATTATTTGTTGGGGGTTTATATGTATATTATGCAAAAAAGCGAAAGGAATGTTCTCCCAACTTGATTGTGATGGATGATATGTAAGATCTTTAATTAAGCATGACCCCATGTTTCTCAGATTCAACTGAAGACAGAGGGGAACGCTACGATTTCCAAATTCTTCTCAAGAAAAGGAGTTGAAAGGGAAGACTCAAAGCCAGAGCTGAAAGCATCAAGTCACGAACCTGTCAAGACTGAACTGCCAAAAAGCCAGAGTGAGGAACCTGAAACTGAGGAAGGAGATGATGACAAAAAAACCTGGGAAAGTAATTATTCTCAAGAAGATGCAGCAAACCACCAAATCAAGCGTGATTATGAAGCTCTTAAATCAGATTTAAAGCCCGCTTTTCATGATGATACTGTTCAGCGGAGAAAAAGTCCCGTGAAGAAGAAGAAAAGGGTGAAGAATGCCGATGATAAACAGCCAAACTTATTTTCATACTTCGGGAAAAGCTAGTCTTTTTGGCTGTGTTAAGATTTCTACGTTTGTTCTATTAATAATGTAAATTACGTAGGGTCATTTTCTTTTGGTTGGTGTATGCCAATTGTGTAACGCGTCGACCAATTGCAATCTCTAATATTATATGGAGCTGTAGGGCCTCTAACCCATGGTAAATATTCAAGATTTGACAGAACCTTTTCTTTCCTCTCATCCGTTTGCGTTCAAAGAATTGCCAAAGTTTTATCTACTATAGTATGGCAATTTATGACTGTTTTTCGATTATTTGAAAGTTCGCATATGATGGATGGATTCCTGAAAATATCTTGACAACTGGAAAATTATTGATAATGAATTATAATTCTTTGTCACAATTAATCTAGCTTCTGAACAATTTTAGAATTTTTTGCTAAATTCTTTACATTAATTAATAATGTAATTGAGTCCATAAAAGTGGATTGAAATAAGTAATAGTTTAATAAACATAGAATATGAGTTTATATGTAATTTAAAATATTGGGTCATATTTTAAATGATTGGTAAACAATTCTTTTTTTTTTTTTGGGTACAAGTATTCATACTTTTTAGATCTCAATGGATTTTATAATACATTAAAACAACTGGTTTGATTATTTTTTTGTAAGTTCTTTGTATATATACATGTATGTTTTTTTTTTCTCAACGCACTCCAACATAAAAGGAGTGTAAAGTAAAAAAAAAGAAGAAGAAAGAAAAAAGAAAAGCAGATATATGCATATATATATATATATATATATATATATGTAGCCTCCACTGACAAAAGAAAAAAAAGAAGATAATGAATTAAACCATTTTCCTTTAAGATTATTACAACTTTTACATGTTTAAGAAAGTAAAAACCAAAACAAGAAAATGTTTTCTTTCTTTCTTGTTTTTAACCAAAGGCTGCTTTATATGCTTCTTGGCTTGTATATCATCAAGATAGAAGCAATTTCATTTTCAGTTTCTTCTTCTCCCTCTTCTATGACCTATTTATGTAATCAACACAGAGGAAAGAGTTGGGGACGAAATAAGAGTAGACACCTACAATATGCCTCTATCAATTGTCCTTTTGGTTCAAATTTCATGATCATCTTCTTCAACGTCCAAAGAGGACTCATGCCTACTACCGGCCGTGATCCGAGGCAGAACCCTCGCCGCTTGTTCCCAAGCCGTATAGTGCAGCCTCGCTGCCGCCGGAGATGCCTCCTTGAAGGATACCACCCAACCAACAGTGTAGAATTTGAAGTCATTGATAAGGAGCGAGTACCTCTCTTGAGCATTTTTCCTTTAGCTGAAGGTACACTGTTTAATTAATCCTTGATCCTGATGCAGAATTCTTGCATGTATATATAGCATGTGATAGATATTTTATTAATAATAAATGGCAAGGCCATAATGGCTGTAGTTATAACAATCTTTATGCTTTAGGAATAATTCTGGTGTTCATTAAAGTAAGGGCTTAATAAAACTCTTTCATTCTTCTTTGCTAGTCTTGGCTGTGGTAGTCATCATTAAGAGGAGTAGGAATTGGGATCATATGAAATCAGTTTAGAGCTTAACAAAAGTTCAGAGATTGTATATATGTGTGGGGTTATAATTATTTTGGGAGAAAACATTATTTTGGTCTCTTACTCATTTTGAATTCTAAAATAGTCTCCCACTTGTTTAGCTTGAGAGATTACAAATAGTAATGATATCAAAAGTGAGATACTAAATGTAACAATTTTCAATCAATAAGATATCAAAATGATAATTTGGTATAAGTTAAAAACTAAAATAATAACTTTTTCGTTATTTTGGATTATTATAATAACTTGTATCATGCTTGCACTTTGAATCTGCCCTAAGAAGGGACCTTATTATTTATAGTTTTTTTATACAATTGGACAATCTATATTATTATTGTCATCAGCATTTAATTGTTAGTACATAATGTAATCATCTTTAATTAAATAAGTACAATCTAATTATATTTATAATTAAATTAAATTTTATGTTTTGAACAAAAAACATGTATTCATCAAAATATAAATTGACTTATAAACCGTGTACTCAAGAAAAAATCACTTCCTTGTATGTCTTTATTTTCTTTTAAATAGCCATGATGTTATACAATGACTGGAAAAGAAAAAGTAAAATATTTTTTTAGTTCTTCATTTATCATTAAACTATCATTTTGATTTCTACTTCATTAGAAGATGTTACAATTAATATTTCACTTTTCATAAAAATACCAAATTTAGTTCCTTAAACTTAAAGTTTAGGGTTAAAGACCAAATATGATATTTTTTTGAAAGTGAGAACTAATTATACTATTTTTTAATGGATGAGTAACTACTTTGGGCATTACAATGAGCGAAAGACTAAAATAACAATTTTATAATGAGTGAGAGACTAAAAAAATAATTTACTCAAAAAAATAATAAGTTCACAATGTAGGAGGCATATTCACTTTGGAGTTTAATAATCACAATAAAAGATGTAAAACTAATCATATTATAACAGAAAATATAATAATCGATTCGCATTGATGGTAAATATTCTTCTAATCTGCCAATGATACGTGCGTTGTTCTTTTTAGAAAAGTAGACAGATAATGTATATTATTTGTTGGGTAGAATGATATAGAGATACGTGTAGTTTTATTACGGGAGCTAATATACAAGAGACTCACAAAACAAAATAATGAATTTTTAAAACTTGAGATAAAGACAATATATTGGTAGGTTATAAGCCTATTACATTGGAATTGAACTAGATAAGAGTTGTATAAATGGCTTAATCTATAAATTTATTATCATAATATATTTGGTAAAAATATGGTTACAAATTCATCCAATTTGTTTTTTTTCTTTTATAACCATACAACGGAAAGTTACAAATTATAATTATAAGGATTACAAGACCTAACTGATTGAGCACAAAATCTGATATTGTGAGGAGGCAAAAGTTCAAGGTGCATCCTAAAAACTGATTGAGCACACACTTTGAATATCTTGACCAATCACCTGTAAAGAGTAAGACTTAAGGTAAAGATGGTTAATTAGATCCAAACGATGTCTTTGATGGAGAAGGATGTGAGTCAGTACAAGTTAACTCCACAAAATAGAGTTAACTTGTCCTGTTTATGGTATAAAATAGCCAAGTCCTTAACGTTTTCATAGTCATTTTTGAGTCATTTATATAAGTTTTCTAATTTTGAGTTCCACTTTAGAAATTTAGTTTATTTTAATTATTTTAGATGATAAATTTAGCTCTCTCTCTTTTTTTTTTTTTAAGTCATTTATGGATGTGTTTTACTTTGCAAGTAGGAAGAAGGTTCAAGAATGCTATAGAAAGGAACTTAAAGGAATTCAATTGGAGGAAAAACAACGCCCAGGGCTAGAAATAAAGAGTTGCTGCCCAGGCGTAAGAAATAGAGGTTTGGTACCTAAGGCCAGAAACATAGATTTGTTGCGCATGGCCACTTACATATGTTGAAATCTACGAACATATTTTTAACATTGTTGCCAGGGATCATAGCTTTTACCTTTGTTTGTGTTTATTATTAATGCTTTGAACTTAGGTATTTTACTTTTCTAATAGGAATCGATCCACTATTTTGCTTGTGGATCCTTAAAGGATTTGAAAGACTAGTTGATGACTTTAACTAAAGCGCTTCTTAGGAGCCAACCTGAGGTCTTTAAACCTTTTTTTTTTAATTTTTTTAAATGAGTCTTAAGTATGTATTAAGAGACTGGATTAATATTGGGCTTAACTCTACCATTTCTTGAAATATTGTAAGATCAAAATTAGGAAAATAGGGATCCATTGCCCAAATGCCCCAATTTAGTACATAGATGCTTTATTGTGTAGAAAACATAGACGAGAATATAATAGCACATGGGCACCAATGAATCCTAGAAATTTGATCCTTACACTTAAAGGTAGTACCCAGGCACTAGGGTTTAGTGCCTAGACTCGACATGAAACATCTCATTTTGAAACACATATTGGCCACCTCATTTGCGGTGTGCTCCCTTGAAGCTAATCGTCCTCTCTTTTAGACTCTCCTTTGAACAAAAAACCCACAAAGTTGCTAAGATTCCAAGGGCATTTCATCAAGAATCCCACTTGTAGCTAGCCTAAAACGTGAACACCTATAATCATTTGTTATTTCTTTTAATAGTTCATCATTCATTCACTCTAAACCATAAGTAAATTGCCTCTACTCTTAAATTTACAAGCAAGGTATGATGGCTTTTTGTAATTATTATGATTAAATGTTTGAATATTCATAGTTTGGCATCATAAGTTGATTTAAAATACTTTGCTTGAGAAACTTTATGTATATGCACATATTGATTTTTAGGGCCAGAAAGATTATTTGTTAAGAAAAATGAAATATATTGGTATTGTTAGGCAGTATTTTCCAAGAAAACCTATTGAGAATAGCAAAAACATATCGCATTAGCCTTATTTCATCATGTTAAAATATGCTCTAGGTAGTGATTTTGTTAATTCAATAGGTAGCATATTTATTCCCATCCGCATTGCTACAATAGTTAGTTGTAAAAGGCATCTTGGTATGCATACCTTTGACATAACACCTAAGGTAGTAATGAAACCTATTGATAGTGTTAAAGACATTGCTAGAGATTCCACTTAAAGAAATAAAAAGATCTCAAGCCATGCTAAATGATGTACAGTGCAAGATGTTATAATCTTTGATTGTACTAATCAATAACAAAATAAGTGTTAATTGTACATGTACTACCATTTGCAGCTTCAGGAAGCACCATGGCACCAAAGAGAAAGTAAAGAGTCATTGGATAATCAAGTAAATCTTATGATCAATTAAGGTTCACCTCAAAGGAAGTCTATGATATCAATCTAGGAGTAGAAATTAGAAGAGGCTGGGAAAGGTTTTGTAAACAACCAGATGGTGTTATTCTTTCAGTGGTAAGGTAGTTCCAACCCACCCACCAAAGTTCAATCATGTCCTTGCACAATCCTTTAACAAATTTTGATAGAACTAACATAAAAGAAGATGTTGAGAAGTGCATGAAAGAGAAGACACAGAGGATGAATTATAAAACCTCGTGAACCTAAAGATGTTGATAAACCAGTCTATGCCTCTGCTTATGGCAATTCAAGTTAAGCTGGACAATGTAAGAAAATTTTGGATGGAGTGTCATTTTGAGAAAGTGTTTGGGAAATTTGACAATATGGTTGCATTGGCCATATTGCAAGGGATTACGATTAGGATAAATATAAAGTCTTGGAAGCATAAGAGGACCTTAAACAAAGAATTAAGCTCAAGTTCAATATTGATTTTGTGCATGATCTTTGTTTCCTTTTTGGTTACCAACCACTTAGCAGCTTTAAAAACAAGAAATCCATTTGAAACACTACCTCATATAACAAAAAAAATAATGAGGGTGGGTATTATTATGAGCATGGCAAAGACCCTGACCCCCTATCAATAAGGAGGAGATAAGGATAACCAAGGATAATTACAACCATGAATGAAGACTCATTCACTTTAGACTTTTCTTACAAAACCGACCAAGAATTTCCACAAAACAAGGAAGGAAACACTCTCCCTTTTATGCAAGCACTAAAATGCACATTAACAAATAGGAACCTACACCTAAAACTAATTATTAGGAAGGGAATCAATTTGGGAATCAGTTTTTGGACAAACCTGTCCCCGCTAGCAAGACGAGATCTTCACTAAAAAGGTAACATAAAATAAACTAAGGTTTTTTTTTTATGCTAATGTAGACTTTGACTAGTGCAAAGATGTTAACAACATGGATGTAATAGACTTGGACACCCAAATTCCAATAGGGGAACTGCCACTATCATGCCTATCAAACCTTAAGGAATCACAAGTGATTCCTTCTAGAACTTCAGAGTAACCTACCCCTAGACAGTCAACATGCAAGCATCAACTGAACTTTGGTCGGTGCAAGTTTCTTCAACCTCTCATCATTCCCCATATCTCTAGCTGCTTTAAATCACTTCTGTCAGAAGCCAACTACTCAAACCTCTAACCAATGCACCCTTACAACATGTTCCTGCATGGTGAAACCCTTGCTAACATGGAGATAGTTGTGGTCACCCATAGCACCCATAGTAATTTTTATTGCTTAAGCTACTTAACACTCATTGTTCAGTTAGTGGGACTCTATCCTTCTCGTTCCTGATGACCCAAAGCAGAATAAGTTACTCAAATGTTGGAATGATCACTGAACTCAATGAAAGAACATTATTGGAATGGTAGCTCTAACCATGACTCAACCCCATTAAGATTAAGATATCCTAGAAATCACCAAATCTTACCTTTATAAAAGAAGTGTAAACTTGATTGTTTGGACACCTATTTACCTCTCCTTCTACTTCAAGCTCTAACACTTTTAAAAGAGTAAATTAGCATTAAAGAAGCTAGTACTTTCCTTTTTCTAGAACAACATCATTCCACCTTCCATAACTAAGAGTGTGCTCAATCCTCAAGTTTTTGTGCCTAAAAGAAGTCTAGCCTTGAATTTAGATAACTATTGAACTCTCCTACCAAAGAAAAGAAAATAAGACTGCCTTCCAAAGCACTAATAAGGGAAAAAAAAGAGGAAAAAAAGGGTTTACACTTCGAAAAAGAGAAGAGATGCAAAATGGTTGAAGGAATTTTGTTGAAAACTACATGGGATTGAGAAGTTAACCTTGAAAAGCTTCCCTAGGAGCCATGAGTTGTTTTGAGTTGGACTGTTGCGGCATAAAAGACACCACAAAAGTTCAACATTTACAATGCCTCTTATTTACATGTGTTCCTTCTTTTGTTTTCTTAGCAAAAACTAAAATCCATGTGTAAAAAATTGCTAATTGAATGAATTCTTTTGGTTACTTTAATGTCAATGGTTGTGATCCGATTAAAAAAAGTGTATTATTTCCTAGAAAGATGGAATGAATTGGAAAATAGTTGACTATTGCCCAAATTGATACGTTTTCCACCATGGTTAATGATATAGAGATGTACATTTCATTCATATATGGTCCCCCCAGACTATCTCAAAGATAGGTTCCATTGGAATGGATAAAGCTCACATTAGGTAATATGAATGTTCCATGGATACTAAGCAACTGCTCTTCACTCCTTAGGGCCACGACTTTCAAGACCCTTTTAGATAAATGCCATTTAATAGACATCTAGCCCAAAGGACAATGGTTCTTATGGACTAACAAAAAAATTGATTATCATTATGTTTAGGTGAGGCTTGACATGGCTATATTAAACTCTTTCTAGATATAAGATTTTTCATATTTTACCTTCATTGTCCTTCTGATGTATGCCTCTAATCACTCACCCGTCATTCTTCAGACATTCTTTCCAGCCAACAATTACAAAAAGAGACATCCTAGAATCGAGAATTTCTAAACATAATTCCCAAAAGGCAATAAAATCATTCAAAATACATAGACGTAGAGTCGTAAAGACTCCCCTAGTTTCAGACTTTTCAACAAACTGAATGCCACCATGATAACACTATGGCAATGGAATTCTAATTTAGTTGGCAATCTTAATGGTAAGATTTTCATGCTTGAAAAGGATCTCCAAAATTTGCAAAGCAATATTAATTCCTTTTAGGTTGCAAGTTTAGAGAAAATATTAGAAAGAAATTGGAATTTCTTTATGATTGTGAATAAATGTTTTTAGCTCAAAGAGCTAAATAGTCTTAGATGATTCAAGGGGATAGAAATACCAAATATTTGCATACCTTGGTATTAGAGAAAAACATCACTAAAAAAAAAGTTACTAGGATTAAGGATGACCAAGACAATTAGATAAAAGATAACTCCTATACTGAAAAATGCATATAGAACTACTTTGTCAAAGGCTATAACCAAACGAGCTTCACTAAAGATATTCTAGAAGAATTAAATTCTTTAAGTATCCTTGAATTGTCTAAAGCCCACAAAGATCTCCTACAAAGGTCATTGGAAGAAAACAAGATATAAAGGGTGGTGTTCCATCTTAACCAAGACAGTGTCCTAGGCTCAAATGGTTTCAATGCTAACATCTTCCAGCAACACTAGGAGATAGTCAAGGAAGATATTATTAAGATGGGACACCAATTTTTTGAGAAGGTTTATCTCATATGAAGCTTAAACAAGACATTAATAGTCTTGATTTCCAAGACGGAGAACTTTCAAATAGTCAAAGACTTTCGTCCTATTAGTCTATGTAATGTAGTTTACAAAATCATTGCAAAAATTCTGAGTAGTTAACTAAGAAAAGTGTTAGGGGACTATATCTCCCCCTGCTAGAGTGCATTTCTAAAAGGAAGATTGATTATAGACAATGTAATCGTAATGTCTAAAATTTTTAATGTTATTAGAAGTAAGAAAAAAACCACGAAGAGCCTTTATGCTAAAGCTAGATATCTAAATGCATTCGATAGCATCAGATAACTCTCTAAAAGGGCAATATTGATAACAAAAACACTTGAATTTTAATGAAATCTCATTGGTTTTAAAGAAGATTTAAGTTTTTTATGGTGTTGAACTTTCAAAAAATGGAGTCGAAACAACAGTAGTTAAAAAAGGAGAAAAAAGTCAGGGAAATTATGAAGAAGGTTGCAGTGCCCAGGCACTAGGATTTCAGCACTTGAGCACTAAAACCAAAGATAGAGTGCCCAAGTGCCACAATAACAATGGTCAGACACTAAAAATAGAGGAAAATCAAATTTATTCCAGAGACTTCAGGCCCAAGCACCAGAATTTCGGCACTTGGGCACTAATTCCAGAGACTTCAGTCCCAACTGCCTATTCATCAGCACCCGGGCACCACAAGTGCATGAAGGAAGGATTAGAATCAGGAGATCGATGTCCAAGCATCAAGAAAGTAATACCTAATGCCAAATTTTGTAGTTTTCAATGTCCAAGTGTCATATAGCCAGCGCTTGGGCACCTAAAACAAAGAGTTAGGGACCAAGTGCCAAAAAGTCATTGCCTAAGCTTGCCATCAAGAAACTAATGAATAAGACTCTAGGGGTGTGCTGCAATACATATAAGTTAGAGAGAGTACCAAAGACGCTACCGAGGAGAGACATTAGTGTTTCAAGGCAACTAAGAAAGGGTTCTACAATAAAGTAGGTTGCTTATTCATAGTTGTGCCTCTTCTATACTTTTCTTCTTTTCACTCTTTTTGTTTTATTTTATTTTCTTTTCATATTTTTGTTAATGATTTTATGCCAATGATTGGCTAATAGGTTGTTTCTAGGATTTTGACTGAAACCCTTGATAGGGTTGCTTTTTTGTTAAAGTTTTTTATCTAACTTGCTTAATGATTAATTGTTTATATTCATTCTATGCTCATTACAATTTAGGTTAAACTGACAAGGGAACTTAAGTTTAAGAACTGGATGCATATAATCACTGTTTGTTCTTAGCGTAACTTGTAATCAAGATGAAAATACTTGGCTATCTTTAATAACTATAATTAGGAACAAATTTTATGAGGTATAATCTCTGCTTATTTCCATAGACATATTTGGAATCAAGAGATTTTAATTTAGATTATATAAATTTCACAAAAACATATAGGCATTGATATTCCTATGTTAGCAATTCAGTCATTAAGTTCTAAAGTATAAATTGTAAAATAAAGTTTTTATGCATATGGTAAATGTCGAAATCCTAGGTTTGTTAGATATATTTAATTAATCAATATTCAACTTTATGCTTTATACTTAGTTAATATAGTTCTTAATATTAAAAAAGGCTTAATAATATGTCATCAGTGAAAACTGAGACCAAATCTTGGAGAAATTGACACTCCACTTATCAATATACTACTTGTTGACCATGTACACTTGCGTGCAAGCATTGCATTTAACTAGTTCAATCAATAGTATCTCTTGGAAATTTCTAAAAGCAGTCTTGACAAGAATGAAGTCCCCTCCTAAATGGTTTCAATTGATCTCATAATGCATCTCATTGGTTAGCTTTCACATCATCATTAACGAATCTTGCTTTGTTAATTTTGCGCCTAAAAAAGGCATTCACCAAGGTGACCCCGTCTTACCGTACCTTTATATCTTATGCACTAATATTCTTTCATGTATAATCCTAAAAGAAGAAAAACAGAAAGTCTAGAAAGGTATCAAAATAGGCTAAATGATAGATTTGGTAGACAAGATAGACTAAAAGCTCTAAACCTAGAAAGCTTTCTTACTCTTATAGGTTGGGCAACCCATGCTCATCAGATCAATGATTAACTCTAGCTTAATCTATGAGCTCTCCAACATTAACTTTCCAAAAAAGTACTATGCCTAAATAGATGTTAAGATCACAAACTTTTATTGGGCTTCAACAACTAGAAACCAAAGATTCACTAAACTAGGATACACTTTGCCTTCTCAAAGAAAAAGGAGGCATTGACATTTGACAGACTTACTCTTTCAATCAAGCTCTTTTAGCCAAGTAGATTTGGAGGATCTTAAGCATAGGAAAGACTTACACCTTCTATAGCTTACTAGCACAGAAATACTACAGTCTTTAAATGGGCAAATTCCAAATAAAATTCTAATTCTTCTCAGATATAAAAAAGAATTTCCAAAACTTATCACCTTATAACCTTAAAGCTATACTGGAAGGTAGGAAATAGCTAATCCATTCCCATTAACCACCATCTCTTGTTGAAACCAAGAGAAGGGATGATCACAACCAACACTAAGGTAGTGGATCTCCTCAATAGAGAAAGGACTAGCTTGAACTAAGAGAAACTAAAGCAACTCTACATCTCTTTGACAGACATTCTTGACCAATTGGCATGGACTGGAAGTAAGGAAGGTAGCTACATAGTGAAGGATGGCTACCTTAACTTGAGGAGAGATAGACACAACTTAAGCATTTTCACAAACTGGAAAAAGCTTTAGAGTGTCAAATTACCTTTCATAATAATCAATTTTGCTTAGACGTTGCTTTCAAGAGCCATCCGTATTGGGAAAGTGTTATAAGCACACCACCTCCTCATTCAAAGCAATTGCCACCTATGTAGCAAATTAGAGGAAACTATCAACCACCTCTTCCTTCAGTGTCATTTTGCTAGAGCCATTTGGTTCACATCCTCTCTTGAAAAAAGGATAGATAACTTTGACAACCAGGATAACATTAAATGGCTCCAAAAGTGGTTTTCCTTTATCAAAGCAAGCATAAAAAACTTAAGTTCTTTACAACTGTTTCCTGGTAGCCCCCTATGTTATTTAGAACATGAGAAACCAAGTCATATACTCAAGTCTCAAGGTCAACCCAACTGTAGCCCTAGGGAAGATCAGAAGACTAATCCACTCAACCCATCTGCCCTAAAAAAAAGATGATATGAAAGGAATAGGAATGATCTGAGTTCCAATTTCCCTAACCACATTGGGACCTCATACAACTTTGGATGGGAGATTGCCATTTAGACCAGAAAGGCAACTCTTTTCTTTTACTCCATTATTCTTAATGGTGTGCATGTGGGGGCACTATGGGTGGAAAAACCGAGGCGTTTAGAATAGGAATCTTAGTGTAAGATTGAGCATTAGGAAAGCTTTGCATTAGATTAGCACTGACAACCATTAACTTGACCCCAAAACCACCAACATCTGAATCCTCACTAGCCTAATCAACTTAACAACCTTCAAGAAGCAAATAAAAGCAAGCAGAGACAAAGTGGTGATTAAAGAAGCATAAACAGGTTAAGCATCAATTTTAAGGAAATCTCCTATGAAATCCTTTGCCCTAATGACTAAAGTTGTCAAACTCGCTAGTCTAGGAAAACTTGTATAATGGAGGTAAACTCAGTAATGTAAAATTATAAGAGTCTACTTTCAGTGAAAAATAGTAACTAAAATATGTAATTACATAGTTAAAATCAATGTTTTAAATTTTGACCAGTCATTGAATTAGTGAAAGTATTAAGTTATGGTTCATTTTCACAATATAATAATTTTATATTATCTTTTAGTAAATATATCAATTTATTAATATATAAAAAGAGAATAAATTAATATAATAAAATTAAATTCGTATATATTGAAAACCAAAAAATGATAAAAATTCATTTAATTGATTTAGTGTATTTATGATTAGAAAAAAAATAAAAATAAAATTTAAATGCAAATGATGCATTTAAACATTATAAATTCAATTTCATATAAAAAACAATTTAGAAGATAATATGTGATGCAACTTGTCCCATTGGTAAGTGGCACTTTTACTTGTAGTCTGTGTTATCACAGGAAGCATTTATAAAGAACGAGTGGCATGTATTATAGTAAGAATCAACTTGGCTCATGGTTAGAGAAGCATTTATAAAAAACAAATGACATGTATTATATTAAGATCATATTCGAGTCAAGGGACAAGTTGACTCAAATTTGGCGACTTATAACACAAACTCGTCGAGTTAATCAAGTTAAATTTGCAAGTTTGACAATATTACTAATGATGACTAACAAAAGACCTCAATATTTCACAATCCAATACTTTTATCTTGACTTGATTTTTCTCCATTTGCCATCTTATATATATATATATATATATATATATATATATATATTAGTTATATTTAAGAAAAAGATATAGGAACTTGAAGAATTAAAAAATAATAATAAATACAAAATCATCATTGTATAAAAGACTAATTGCGTAGAAGGATATGGGATTAAAATATTGTACAAATTTTATAACTCCGTTGTTTAATTTGAAAATCACTGAAAAAGAGAATGCTACAAGTAAAAACATGATGATAAATAGACTTGGATTCTATGTATTTAAAAATCTAAATTCACTATATTTAACATGATATGGGCCATTAAATTTCATCTAATGGTTCAAATTTCAACAAACATTAAAATATTTATAACAACTTTTTAAAATCTAAATTATTAAAGTTTCATATAATTAATAAAATTTTATTAAATTCACATTTCCGACTTCATCAAATCCATGTATGATAATAAACACTTACATTATATAAAATACAAAAAATATATATATGTAGCTTCTATGCAAATAGATAAACTAATACCGTTAAATTATTAACAATTTTTACTTTAAATTTTTTTTAATAAAATAAAATTAAAACTTCAGAAAGTATTTTACAGCACCAACTCACTATTTTAAACAATATTTAACACTAAATATATAGGAATACCGAAAATGAGTTGGTCAGGCAACAGTAATCATTTATGCCTCACATGACATGCATTATGATTTTAAGCCTAATTAATTTCATAGAAAAGAATAATTTTAAGCCCAAATAATATTCGTCCAATAAATATTTAAAGTAAATCAGCCGATGGTAAGAACCAAGTTGATGTTATACTCTGTCCACATCAAAGCTAGTATGAGTAGAATATGAGTTAAATCTAAATAAAATTTGTAGTACACTCTTATAAAAAAAATAAAACATAAAAAATATATCTTGATGGTCAAAACAAAAAAATTACATAATTAAATATTTTACTTTATTTTATTTGGTACACAAAATTTTATATTTTAAGTTTGAACATTCGAAGTAGTGATTTTAAAACTAAAATAAAATGTAAAAGCCTGACCCTACCCTATGGACAGAAAAATGATGTATTTTTATTTTCAATCGCTTATCTTGCAAAGCAATGCACAATAAGTGCGATCTTTTTAATTTGGTTTTTTCAAAAATTCCAATTTTCCCTCACTTCCTTCCCACGCCCAGATCTCGCGTTTCTTTCCGTTCTGATTTTCCTTTCACTCCCACCAAGCAACCTTCTCTCTCACACCTCCTCACTTAACTCAAATTCAACTTGTATTCTTCTGTTTCTCTGAACTTTTACTGCTTTCTGCGCTATGGACAGAGCGTCATTCATCACAATGAGTTCCCAAACCCACAGGCATTCTAAGCCCACCAAGACCCATAATCAATCATCGTCGACTCCGTCATCTTCAAGATCTTCCTCGTCCTCTCTCTCTTCTCATCTTGCCATGGTCGAACTAAAGCAAAGAGTCTTAACCTCTATCTCCAAGCTCGCCGACAGAGACACGTACCAAGTCGCAGTGGAAGACCTAGAAAAGATCATCCAGAATCTAACACCGGAAAGTATACCCATGATTCTGAATAGTCTGTACGATGCCTCCACCGACCCAAAACCAAGCGTGAAGAAAGAATCTCTTAGGTTGCTCACAGTGGTGTGTGCCGCGCACAGCGATGCTACCTCGACACACTTGACCAAAATAATTGCTCACATTGTAAAGAGGCTCAAGGACTCAGATTCAGGGGTGAAGGACGCGTGTCGTGATGCTATTGGGGCATTGTCGGCGCAGTACTTGAAAGATGAAGGTGGTGGGGGTACTAACGGGAGTCTTGGCTCCGTTGTTGCATTGTTTGTGAAGCCTTTGTTTGAGGCCATGGGTGAGCAAAACAAAGGTGTGCAATCTGGTGCGGCAATATGCATGGCTAAAATGGTGGATTGTGCTTCTGACCCACCCATCTCAGCGTTTCAGAAGCTATGCCCGAGGATCTGCAAATTACTTAACAATCCCAATTTCTTAGCGAAGGCTGCAATCTTACCCGTTGTTTCTAGCTTGTCCCAGGTTAGCTCAGTGCTGTCAAAATATTCTTCTGATTCTATGCTTGTTTGCAAGGCATTGTAGATTTGATGATGTTGATCAAGTAAATTGAAATGGTCAGCTGACTGCTAAAAATTGTGAAAGGTATTAAGGAGTGAAAAAAAAAGAAGAAGGAAAATTCTGATTTCTGCGTTGTGGTCACTGCTTTTGGAGTTTGCACATCTTGTAGCTGCAAATTCAGCTGAAGATGAAATTTTATTTTAATGAATGACAAATATGTAATATTTCTATGTTGTTAAACCATTAATGTTCAAAGAATTACATCAGAAATTGAAGCGCTGAAATCAAATTAGACCCTTTGGGAATAATAATAATAATAATAATAATAATCATCATCATCATCATCATAATCATAATCATAATCATAATCATAATCAGACTAGAAAAGCCAATTTAGCATTGCAAGACATGATGAAATGCTGTTGGAAACTACAGAGATATAATTTAATAATGATTTCAGTGAAAATATTTGAGGCTCCGAAAATTTAGGCATAATTCTAATTGTATTTAAATTTTATATTTCCCATACGAAAAGTGGTAGAGAGATCCACTTTTCATCTTTTTTGTTTACATCAAGTCCCTTGTTGGGTTTCTTTCATTTGGCTGGGAATTATACCTTGTGTCCTAATTACATAAAATTACAAATGAATCACCAAAAGAACCTTTTAATACTATGATTTACCAAGCGCTGATAGAAAGGAAAGGGTATAAAAATTCCTGAGAGTTATTGAGAATGTGTTGCAGGTTGGAGCAATTGCTCCTCAAAGCTTAGAACAGATGCTGCCTAGTATTCATGATTGCCTGACCAGTACAGATTGGGCAACACGTAAAGCAGCAGCTGATGCACTGAATTCCCTTGCTTTACATTTAAGCATCTTGACTACTGATGGAGTAGCATCCACACTGTCAGCACTCGAGGCTTGCCGTTTTGATAAGGTAGCATTTGCAGTGAGAAATCCTTATTGAAGTTGTTGCATTTGCTTCTTGTCATTTCCATTTATTTCTGTAATTCGTCATTTCCTTTGTTTCTTTCTTGAAGGAAATAACCACAATTCTAAAAAGAGTGACCTATAGTCCTATTGAATATCAGTCAAGAAATTCCTCTAAAGATGAACAACGCATATCTCCAACAAAAGCAAAATGATAGTATTATCACATAAAATGTGAGGATAGGAGCAGGCGTTTAAAGGTGCTCAGAGAAACAAACCATCTTCCTGCTAACAGCTACATTTATAGGTTCTTTCCTGTAGAATCCCCTCAAATTTGGTCAATAAGTCTCTAAGCATACCTTTTCTTCCAGGAAAAAGTTGCAAAAAAAGTTATTATATATATTAAATGCCTTAGAGTAGTGCAAGAATAAATGAACAGGCCAATATACTACTCTAAGATGTAACACAAATACAGAGTGATTAGGAGAGTAGTTTTTCAACTTTCAGTTGCAAAACATATTATTTATATACATTTTTGTTTGCTGTGTAACATTGCCAGATCTTATTTGTAGGGTACAGAAAGGATTCTACTGTTGCCTATATAAAGTTGATAGTACATTTCTTTCTATTTTCTTTTGTGTTTGACTGACTATATCTTTATTCTGGTACTAGGTTGTTGAAATTTTTTGTTTAACATAGGAAAAAAACTGGATTTAGGTGACACTATTAGAGGAAAGTGGTGTAATATCTGATACGCAGTTGTTTAACTGGTCTAGTATTTGTCAGCTACAAAACTATGATACCTACTGTTATTTATTTAGGTTCTGTTCTTTTAAGTTAGAAAAGAAGGGATATTGGTTCATGCATGGCAGATCTGTGGTTTGTTAAAATTAGAAACTTCATTGCGGTAGAACTGATTGTGCATCACAATATTGCATTACTCATCCAGTCCTGAGGCAAATAATGTATTATTGGTTCGCAGATAAAACCTGTTAGAGATAGCATGATAGAGGCATTGCAGGTATGGAAAAAGATTGTGGGGAATGGTGATGGAGCTCCGGATGATCTGAAGTCCTCTTCTGGGGGTTGGTGTACTTGTGCATTGTCATGAATCATAATCCATTCATTAACAACCTTATCCTAGTTTGTCTTATCACTGATGATTCTATTATGTGTTTTAGATGGTGCCAATCCTGAACCAGCTTCGTCTGAAACAAAGGATGTGAAAAATGTAAATCCTGATGAGAGGAAGCCAGAGACATCAGTGAAGGATTCATTAACCAGTTCATCCTCAAACTTGGATTCCAGTGGCAAAGACAAAGCTGCTAGTATCTCAGAGAAGGCAGTTGTACTACTGAAAAAGAAACCACCTGTTTTAACTGATAAAGAACTGAACCCAGAATTCTTCCAGAAATTTGGAAAAAGGGGTTCAGATGATTTATCAGTGGAAGTAGTTGTTCCTCATAGGTTTCTCAATTCTTCAAGCTCAAACAATGAGGAAGAATCGGGGGCAACTGTGAAGAATTTGAAAGAAAGAGAAATTTCCATCAGAACCTATCCTGATAATGATTTTCATGGATCTGCCAATAATAAGCATGACATTAGTGACAGAGGCAATGATAGGATGTCTAGACAATGGGATTATGATGATTTTGCCCATGACAGATATTCTGAAAAGAGAGTGAATGGAAAAGAATTGAGAACAAAAGCATATGATGATGACAGGATTGGAATCAATCAGAGGGAAAGTTCTGCAAATCTTGCAGGTTTTTCTAAAAATGATGGTCAATCAGAAGGATCCTTTATCAATAACAGAGGAAATTGGTTGGCTATCCAGCGGCAACTACTACAGCTGGAAAGGCAACAGACTCATCTGATGAACATGCTACAGGTATGGTTAGTACGGCATAAAAAATCAGTTCTCATAGTTGCTCTTCATAAGTTATAATTATTTAAACTAATTTGTAGGATTTCATGGGTGGATCTCATGATGGCATGGTAACTTTAGAAAACAGAGTACGAGGTCTTGAGAGAATTGTTGAAGATATGGCGAGAGATTTATCTATATCATCAGGTCATAGAGGTAGTAGCCTCACAGGGTTTGAAGGATGTTCTAGTAGACCTTCTAGTAAGTATAATAATTTTGCTGACTATTCTACTGTCAAGTTTGGAAGGGGTGGTGATGGACGTATTCCATTTGGTGAAAGATTTGCCCAATCTGATGGAACTGCTATGGGCATGAGGGGAGGAGGACCTTCTTGGAGATCTGACACATCTGAAGGATGGGATCTTCATGGACATGGTGCTTCTAGAAATGGCCAGACGGCCTCAAGGAGAGCCTTAGGTGGTGGCTCTGTTGATGGAAGATCAGCACATGAGAGTGATCAAGGGGGCAGCCGGAGAGCTTGGGATAAATTGGCAATGCCCACTCGGCTTGGTGAAGGGCCTTCAGCAAGAAGCGTCTGGCAAGCCTCTAAGGATGAAGCTACCTTGGAAGCAATTCGGGTTGCTGGGGAGGACAATGGAACATCTAAAGCAACAAGAGTACCTATACCAGAAATGACTGCAGAAGCTCTGGTGGATGACAATGTTGGGCCAGAGAGGGATGCCATCTGGACTTCTTGGACTAATGCAATGGATGCCCTTCAAGTGGGTGATATAGATTCAGCCTATACTGAAGTTCTATCTACAGGAGATGATCTCTTGCTCGTAAAGCTAATGGACAGATCAGGACCTGTAATTGACCAACTTTCAAGTGAGATTGTATGTGAGATCTTGCATGGCATTGGACAATTCTTGTTAGAGCAGAACCTGTATGATATCTGTTTGTCTTGGATTCAACAGGTATCGCTTTTCTTCCATTTTAAGTTTAAATCTCCATTCTTTAAGCCATCATGTATGGATTCTCCCATCATATGAGTATTCTTTCACTCATGAAAACAAGTTTTAAGTAGTACCCAGTTTCAAAATATGGGGATAAATGTTATTGTTATTTCCCCTGATATTTTATCATTGTTAAAATTGGTGCAATTTGGAATAGTTTCCCTACCTGGAAAAATTATTTGTGATTCATTCCAGAGTTCTTTAGCAACTTCTGTAAGTAATTATATTAGCATCTAGAGTGTATCAAGATTTGATGTTTGAAGTTTGATCCAGCACAAGATCATATCTCATAAGTGGTGGATCTCAAGTGTTGGTATCCATTTATGCTAGTTGAATCCCTATGTTAAAATACAGTACTTGACTTAGATTCTTTACCGCATTGAAAATAATTCGTCCACTCAAGGCCATATTTTATACCCTATTTAAGCAATCATTGCTGTAAAACTGCTAGACAATTTAGAATTATTTAAGGAATATTCAATGTCCCTGCTTGGAGCATGAAGGAATGGTGGTTAAATCCCTGCTATAATTAATTATGATTCAACCCTAGTACCTATTTTCTTTTTATTAGCTGTATCTTAAAGGTGCTGTCCAATATCTCTCTTTATCAACTTAAAATTTGGAGATGTTCCATATACATTGTTTATGGCCTATGTCTTACTGTGAATATGGTAAATTCAATGTAGATAGTATATAGTGTCTTGTCAACTTATATAGAATCTCTTATTTCTAATTTTATCTCAAATAATAGGTCAGTTCTTGATATGCCTGTGGTTTAAGGCTAACATTGAATGTGTGATGCGATGTTCATTGTTTTAATGTTTTTTTATTTTTTGGTGTGTGCGTGTGTCTGTGTTCATATTTCTAAAGCCTTGGCTATCACATAGTAAAATTTCTTTTAATTAGAAAAAAACAATTAGCCCTATTGATGTGAAAGTGTTTATCTTCAGAATGCTGTTGTCTTCCATACAACATACCATCTGCAGTTTGATTTGTAATTCAACCTTCTCATGTAATCATGTTCAATAGAACTCTTATTTTGTATTGGGTTAACCTAAGTACTATTTTGTAATCTTCATTTCCTGTGCTTACAATATATAGAACTTAATTTTTGCATTCTCAAAGTCATGTTACCATAAACATATTTGGTTAAATGGTGTGCTTGATTGCATTCCAAAATCCCGAAAGACCATCATGGTTAACATAGTCCATTGTGTTTATGAAACCAGGGTTTGAGTGCAGCGAACAAAACATTTTGCTCTTCACAATTGACATTCTTAAGTACATATTAACATACCTCCAAAGAATAGATGCCCATTTAATCAGTCTATTGGCTTTTTGGACACAATGACTGTCTCTCCCATTTAAAACTGTTTATTTTAAAGGAGGGCTGGGTTAAATGGTAATGCCTGAGTTACATCACTATACATTTCACATATTGGTAATGCCTGAGTTACATCACCAAACATTTCACATATTTCTGTTAAAGTTTGTAATAAAGCGATTCATGAACATTTACTTAACAAGTTAAGCTTGATTTGAAACAGATCTTGACATGTCAGTCTCTATATGATACGAGCATGGTTCTGCATCACTATGATCAAGTGGTCATTAGTTCAATCTTTGCTCCTCCTCTTTCAGCACAAGGTTACAAAGGGACGTGTTAGTTATTATAATAGAGTTATTCATAGGCTTTCCTAAGAAATGGTCTGTGACAAATATCTTTTAAAACTAATGCATGGTTCAAATTTTAAAGCATTGAAACATTTGAGGTATCTAAAACCTTATATTGGAATTAGGCCTTCCATAACTACGGAAGAAATGAAGCTCTTACTTCATGTAAGATTTGTCAGAACAATGTGACTCAAAAAAAGTTATAGGGTAGCAACTAAATTCGTGCTATGATTAATCTTGATGTATGACTCTTCAAGATGACCAAACAAATAGCTGGTCAATTAATTCTTGACTGCGCTTGAATACCTAGTTGCCTTGGCATTCATTTTATCGTTTTTTGTCTTTCATACGAGGCTTCAAGCCTGTCAATTTTAAGTTGCTACCTATCATCATAACTATCAAAGGATTCTGCATTTTTTACTTGTGGGTGGATGAGTGGCTTGACTGATCTATTTGAACTAATTAACTCCTTTACTTTTGCTATGAAGCACCAGTGCTTAAAAATAAAGCCATGCGGCATCTAATTTATATCCGATACTTTATGAAACCTCTCTTAAAAATTGTATTGAAATATTATATATGTTGTCAGGGTCAGTGTCTTCATTATGTTGTGTTATATATAGGCTATACTTAATTTGCTTTGCTAGAAATTTTAGTTTTCTGCTTTCTATTTGATTAATGATTCCAAATATTTAGTACATAAACTGAAGTTCTATTCTGTTGTGGTCAGTTGGTAGAGATAGTAATGGAGAATGGTCCTGATGTCTTCGGGATTCCCATGGATGTAAAGAAGGAGATTTTGCTGAATTTACATGATGCTTCATCAATGGTTACAGCTGAGAATTGGGAAGCTGTACCAGCTGACCAACTCTTATTGCAGTTGGCATCGGCCTGGGGCATTGATCTACAAAAGCATAAGTAGCTCAGATTAACATTGTGATTCCATCATATGTTTTGGCTTTTTGGCTTGGGGTTATTTCGCTGATATCAAAGATCCTGGACAATATCGTCAATGCACGATTTGAAATATATATGCTGATCAGGCATTGGATCTTCCACATGATATATTCTACACTGTTCACATATTGGGAGATGCAATGTTTGATATATTTCATTACAGGGAGTTAAATAATTGGGACAAGGACCTCCCTTTTCCTCCTTTGATTATTTTGGATCATATGTATGTATATATTTTATATGTATATATATAATGTGTGTAAATTAGTTTTGGCCCCCATAGAAACTTTTTTTTTCATTTGGCCCCTATTACTTTTCAACTAAAACAAAGTTAACTTTTTCCTTTTCTAGTTTTTTTATCTTATTCTCTTCTCTATATCCAGTCATATATTTTTTATCCTTTTCCTTAATTAGTGTTATACTTGTATGTTAGTATAGAGTATAAACTAAAATTTGAAAGAGTGAATATCACAATTTTTTTTTATGTAATTCATTTTCATTTCCGAGTTCTTTCATTATTTGATCTTCACTCTTTCTAATTTTTTAAAGATATTTTCTATCTTTTGTATTTTTTAATGTTTTTAACTTGTACATTACATTTACATTTGTTTACAACTTCTTTAGTCTCTTTTATTTTTATGTTTGATATAATGTCTTATTATTATTATTTCGGTCATCATAATCATCATCAGATTATCAGTGTGTGTGTGTGTGTGTATCTATATATATATATATATATATATATATAACTTAAAATTAGTTTATAATTTAGAAAAAAAAATTAGCCTATGAGATAAATTATATAAAATGGGACTTAAAAAAATGTTTCATTTCATACATGTTTTATATTGCAGTATTGTACAAATAATTATAACAATTCTAATCATAACGAATTATTTATGTATTTGATTTTGTGCATATATACACGCACAAAATATAATATATATATATATATATATATATATATATTATAATTTGCGATCTCGACCCCTCCTAAGAAAAAAATTCTGCCTCCGCTAATGTTTAGCATAAAGACCTACATCTAGACCATTAAACACGATTTCAGGAAAACTTTTCTTGGAGCTAAACTCTTAAAAATTCATTTTTCTCTTAGTGCTATTCTTGCTCTTTTTCAAATGCATCAAGCTTTTTATAACCTTCAAGGGAAGAATTAGCCATTGTGAACTATATACATCATGAATATAGAATCATATAGAAGCAGATGGAAACATACCACGTCATATTCATTAACAAGAATAAACATTATGAATAAAATTTTTTTTACTAAAATTAAATTATTGATCCACACGACGCCAAGAATAAGATAAAACCCATTTTGACCTCAACACAGAACAACACCCAAAAATAGAAATGTCTTTGTCATATGGTGGCTCCCTAATATTAATGAAACTCATGGATCCTCTTTATTCTTCATCTCCACTTCCAATTTCTTAAATTTTATGGTTAAAATGCTTCACGTGTCAATCTTATAGCATTTCTTTAAAGATTCCACTACTCCTTCCAAGATACTTCAACAAGTGCTTAAGCCAAGAATCTATTAAACAATCTTTTTCTGTCCCTTCCAGCCTCAGACTTGTTCGATTCTATATCCAGCGCTGTTACAACACGTGCACGTGCTGTGTATATTTTAGATTATTAAATTGCATGTGATCCCATTTTTATTCAATAACTGAAAATACATACAGCACATACTATAACAGCACTAAATTCCAACTTGATTTGTTCTCTCCTTTCTAATCCAAGTATTACACAAAATGATATTTTGATAACAAGCAAGAGATTCCAGCATATGTGTAGTTGCAGCATAAGTTTATTCAATGGAGGACCATCCTTCAAAACTGAACAGAGCAACTCATCTAGAACATAGTAATCTGCAAAATCCAATAGGAGTTAAGCTTTTTCAAACTCATCAATGAATGGAATAAAATTTATTAATATTTCTATTCCCAGTATTATTGAAGTCAAATAGGGTCATTGGATTGCATAAGTATGCTTGCATGTGATATGAAATTGCACCAAAGATAATAGTTGGCAACCACGTGGCTTCATACACCTCAGCAGCTGCCTGCCACGTAGGATGGAATCTGACGGCGTTACAAATAGGAACAAATGGTGGAGACTAATTTTTAAGGCTTGGAAGGTGTAGGAATTGATTTGAAGGATATCAATTATAAAAACCAAACATAAAAATAAGGTTAATTATACAAACTAAATGATATTTTTTTCCCTGATAGAAATGAAGTGATGTTATATTTACAAGATTTAAATAATAATCTAAAATTTTAGTTTATATAAAAAGTTAATATGCAATCTATTATGACTTTTATTGTAAAATAAAATAAAATAAAATATTATCATATAATGTGTGTGTGTGCGTGTATGTCGTGAGGGGATGAGGATCCTCTACGGTTGGATAGAGTGAAGTCTCATACCAAAAATTCCTCAAGACCTAAGGTAGATTCTGTTTTTAACATTTTCTCTTTTGTATAAATTCTGTTGTTGTTTGATAATTCACTCTAAAATGGATTGTAGAGGATCCAGTTCCGTTGGGGGGAGGGGGCAGATTGCTAACTTTTTAATTAGTATTAGAAACTTCACATTTATATTTTGAATTAATAAATCATTTTTTGGTTAGGAAAAAACATGTGAATATTTTGGTCTCTTCCTCATAATCATATGTTTAAAAGGTATCGGAAAATTGACCTACATATCTCTACACCAATTATGCTTTTACGGGGAAAATAAATTGAATATTCTTATACATAATTTATCCTTTAGTATAGGAAAAAGTAAATATATTTTTGGATAATTAAAAGTTCATCTGTGTTTTGTTTGGGTGCCCAACAATTAGAAGCTATGACAAATTATTTTGATGCAGTGTGGGCTAGATTAGATAAAGCTATTAATAATTCAAATTATTCACAATAGTACAGTTTCCTTTTAGACAAACGTCTGTTTGGTTTGAGGATTTTTAGTTGTCTTCAATATTGTAAAAGGCAGGTTAATGATACACATGGCATACTTATATATTTGGTTCTTTTGCTTTTGAAGTGCATTCCAAACTATCGGCATCCATGATGTCTCTGATATGTGGGAATCAGTATTAGGTTGTAATATTTTAAATCAAATCGGAATGCTTGAAACAACCTTGAATGAAATACAAGAAAACAATTTTAGTGAGGTGGGTTGATTAGAAAGTAAACATAATGAGTTGGAATTTTATTCTGATTGAGAAAACAATGTCGTGGGCATAAATGGGAAGGCAAACATGACTAATATGAACTAAATATTTTCATACACTAATTTCTCAAAGAATATCTAATAAGTTATGGTGTCATTTTGGTACACTCATAATTTTAAGTGAACTAATACATTCAGTTATAATATAGAGACATAATTATAATAATATTAACCTAAATAATAATAATACAATTATATCTCTATATTATAGTTAGGTGTACTAGTACATTTAAAATTATAAGTGCATTAAAGATTTTACCATAATTTAATATGTCAAATTAAAAATGAACAAGGTAAATAGGTTGATAAATTTGAGGAAAATCTTCTTTTTCATCTATTTCTAATGTTTATTATTTTATTTTATTAGTCTTTCTCCTTTCATTTCTTTATTCCTTGATTTATAAATCCAGTTGACCTTTGATAAAAACTTCTTCATTCACACCATTTCCCATGATCATATATATATTGATTAGTTGACAAACTAGAAGCCAACAATCAACTTATCATATTATCGTATGTAAAATCATTTTTATCAATCAACTTACCATATTCAACTATTAATTTATCAATAAATCAACTTATCATAATTGATAGTCGATCGATAAATACTTGTGCATTTGAATGCCTAGAAAACAACTTTTCCTTCCAAATCATTTGACACCCATGGTGCAACAATGGAGCTCAAATTTGCAAATGAGAAAATTGAAGTCATGAGGATATGAGATCTAAGATTTGGGCAAATGGAAGGGGAAATTAAATGGAATTCAACAACTTTCAAGAAATTTGGTTCTTAAATTTGAATTTGTATATTGATTCTAAGTCTCAAACAAACAAGGGTATTTGGCACGCATTTCACTTTGTATTTCCTAGATTGCTTTTACATGAGAATGGTTGCACCAAATCACATTTGCTGTTGCCATTTTTTTTTTTTTTTGAATGATGCTTCTTTACCTACCTATCAACAAGCACAATCAACTCTTCCTCATAAGACAACCCCTTGTCTAACCAAACTTCTTGAGATTTAATTACATGCGAAAGGTCAGGTAAATATATATGATTACATAGATACTCAAAGCACTAGATGCACACCCATTAACTTTAGTGGTAAGGCTAAACGGTAAGCAAGATGGCCAATTCCATCTAACTTCTCACATAGGTATATGTATATTAGGCTCAAGTTTCTCTTCTTGCCAAACATAATCACTCCTTTAGAAAATGACATTTTAAAAACTATATGACCACCAACCATGAATTCCAATTCTCAACCACTGTGAACAACATAGGCTTTTTGTCTGCCTTGAACATCAAAAACTTCTTTGTAATCATCTTTGTAACTACAAAGAAACCAAATATCAGAGAAGCTAAAGTTGTTTGGATCAAGAATCTAAATTTTGGTGGTTTTTCCATTTAGACTATTACACGATCTTGATAATATATTTGGAGCTCTTTCGCTAGAGTGCTCAGGATGTTTCCAGACAAACTAACTAAACTTTAAAATTAACATACCAATCTTGGAAACTGAAAAATGCTTCTTATATTTTTTGCTATTAAGTCTTAACAATATATTAGCATAACTAGTTCTATTAATGAAGTTTCATTCTCAAAAAATGGATTCACTCTAAATAAATTAATCAAAAGATTACGAAAGGTACATAATAATTGCGGTGAACCAAAAAAAAATCATAACACCATATATTCAGAGGTGTCTTAAAGTATGATATGATATGATATGATATATATATATAGATATATATATATATAAGAGAAGTTATTTTAGATGAAAATAATAATAATTCTTTTAAAATTTTATGAGTTGAAGAAGAGAAGAAAATGCACTTAAGAAATGTATACATTTTAAATTATGAAGAAACACTGAAAGAGGAAATTTAAGAGCATTAGATATGAAACTTGGTAATATTGTATATGAGTTAGAAGCTAGTATGAGTACCTAAGCTTTATCTTTTACATTTGTAATATCTATAGTTGAATCCTAGAGTGCAAAAATCATGCGTTTCTTTTTTTTTTTTTCTTTTAAATTTTACTCAGATATGGTTAAGTGTTCCCTAAAAAATTACCTAAATGCCCTTAACATTTCATTTTCCCCCAAAGATTTTCATTATCCTCGTACATTTCATCCTTCCCAACTACTTCATTGTGCCTATCGGCCTCCAACATTCTAAGCCACTTTCCAACATTGTTCAAGCTTGCCGATGAACGTTTAGCATCACAGCACCCTTGTTGGCCTAAGATTGTGTTCCATCGGCCTCCAGTTAGTTGGAAAATCATGACATTTCGGCGAACAAAGGTAGATGCTAAATTTATGCCTATTTGATCAAATTCTGGTGTTTTTCATCATTTAAGGTTAGGTTTCTAGCTTCTTAGTGTATTTCAACCAATTCTCTGCCATCATCATCAATTAATTTGATTTAAAAAGCTATAAATCAAGGAACCCTAATTCCTAGTATTGTTCACGTGAAAAAGAGGGGAAATTGAGCTTAACCCAATGTACTTGTTTCAAATTGAGTTAGGACTTCACCTCATAAGTAATTTTTGCTCCTTTCTCCCCTAGAATCAATTGATCAATTGTGAGTTTTAACTTCAAGATTGAAAAACCTTAAATTTTAAGTGTATGTGTAATCTTTGAAGGAGATGATTTAAGACTATTGGAAGCTTTATTTTGAATTATAAGTTGAATTGCTTATTCTCCTTATTTCTCCTAGATTTTCCATATAGAAAAAGGAGGACATTTGAAAGAGAGACCTTATATAGCTTGATTAAATAGCCTTGAATGATAATGTAAGTTGAATAAAGGAATTGTGGAATCTAGTTGAATAATCTCTAACGTGACATTGGTGTTGATAGTATGTTATTAGAATTTTAATAAGTGCATAATGAAGTATATTAAATAAAATTTAAGAGCATTTTATATAATGTCATAGGTGGCTTGGACAATTATCAATAAGGGGATTGTAAATAGGGTTATGAAGAGATTAGTATAATCCTCCTTAGATGGATTTGATATTACTAAATGTACCTATTTTCTATATGTTAAGTCTTTCTTATGATTTAATTTATATTTTATGCTCTACCGCCTTAAGAACATGCTTCCTAAAAAGGTGTTCTTTTCTTTTCAAACCATTTTGAAAACCTTGACATTGTTATATAGTTATCTGATTATAATTGTATCAACCATTAAGAAATGATTTACGTATTAAATGACTTCCGTAAGGATTTAAATGAAAGCTTTCTATATGATTTCTATAGAATTCTAAATGAATTTGTTTTGTCATACACTATTTTGATTGAAGCATCATTTCATATTTGTTTAAAACTGATCATGTTATTATAATTCAAAATGTTTTCTTGGAAATACATCTAACCCAAAAACCTACAGCTAATGACAATAGGAATTAGCCATGATGCACCATGAACTGTATCATTGTATTAAGGCATTTATGTTGTTCCACTGACTGTTCATGAGCCAATTTGCTCACTTTTGATCACTATATTGTACTATTATTGCTAGCAATAGCTAGCATATGATAACTATTTTACTATTTAGTTCTATGGGATGTCTTTCCACTACAATGTTTTGAAAACTCAAGGTTATAAATGTTTACTGATATATTCTATTTACACAAAGTGTCTTTGATTGATATAAAGCATGAAATTTTTATTATATGATTTATGTTTTACTGAATTTCAATAATTACAATTCTTGTGTCATTATAAAATTTAAATGTAGCAAAAAAATGATTATGAAAAATTATATCATCCTTGTCTATTCCTCTCTCGGTATAGTTAATGGTATTTACTCACTAAGTTCTTATCACTCACCCTTATTTCTCTATTCTCTTTTCAAATAGCAATGCTGAGACTGAGTGCTTATCAATTGCCCTTATTTCTTTATATTCTTTTTAGATAGCAGTGTTGAGCTTAGACCCTTCTCTGCTATGTAGCATCATGATAGGCTTATTTTTTATGAGCCCTGCATTGTTTGGATGGACAAAAGTATTCTTTCATTGTAAATAATGTATTCATTGAACTTTAGTAGCTCTATATGTCATAGGCAAGGTTTTATATGTTCTCCATATGTACTAAACTATTTGATTAAGAACTTTTTTGAGAACAGAGTTCTCTATATTTTTTATGAGTATGTTTGTTTGTGAAAATTTTAAGGAAGTCCATATTTTAAGGGAGACTCTGCTGAAATTTCTATACAAAATTTATGTAATGTATTAGATATTTATCTCCACTTTCTATATATTGTATGTGTTAACTAATTGATATGACTTCATATATCTTGTATGGAAATATGTGATTATCATGATCAAGTTGAATGATTTACTATTGGTTCATGAAGGTAGGATATGTCTCACCTTTCGTGCCAGTCACATATCATGTTTGGGGTGTGACAATAAAGATGTAGATTTATTATTATTATTATTGTTTATTGAGAAGCATAACTAGACAAAACCACATGACACTTGGTAGAATCCTTAAGGTTAAAAGATGTAGATTTAGTTGTTAGAAGTAAAACACATAACAACATAGATCATTTACTACAAAGGAAAAGATAAAATAGTTTGTGCCATAATATGTTCCCTTAGTTTCTTGTCTTCTACAATTACATAATCACTTTGGCTTTTTAACTGTCATGCTAAAGTAAAAACAATAAATGCTCCTAATAATCTATTGTCAGTTTAAATTTCTTCAGATGCTTAAAAGAATTTTTGTTTAATTTCCTAAGATCAAAGGTTTCATAAATTTACAATTTCACTTAGAATGTAAGAATGACCTTCACGTATTCCAATATATGAAAGCCCTTCCTACATTTCCAATGATTTTTTTTCACATTTACTTATAATTAGGGAAAAAATGTTATGTAATTAAAAAGTGTTTAGAAATTAAAGTAAAACAAAAATATTGGTTCCATGATAAGAAATCTTTTAACATGTGTTGGTTATTGTTTCATAGGTTGATGTTCTAGAACTTGAACAATTTTTCATCATCTTTTTCGTTAACTTGCTTTTAGAGGTTACCAAGGCTGGTTAGTAAAGAATTCAAGTCCTACAAAGGGGATTGAATAAGAAAATTAGGTGTGGAGTGAAGAACCACTACTATTATTGGTGTTAAGACCCTTTATATTTAAAAAACCCATTGACATATGCAACACTAAATGGAAACGGGTCAAAAAATAGTGCCATGAAGGACACAAAGCCACATGTCATCTATCGCACTATTGAGTAAAAGAATGATGGGGGCTAACTTCTCCAAAGTTTGTAAATTGTGTCGAGGGTACAAACAAAGATGGCCTAGTGCTTCCTTCTACAACTATTTGCATTGGTGCCAAGGTGCAGAAGGAGTACTTAAGCCCTAAACTCTAAACTCTAAATCTTTAGTTTAGTTGTCTGTAATGAAGAACCAACTTTGAGGTTTTCATCATAGTGACCCTTGTTGGCTACAATGGTATCCCTTATAAAAATGAAACCATGGCCTCCTTTACTAGACTTGGCCTCTGGTATATATGGCCTAGGTAGTTCAGGTATGGAGGAAGAAGATTGGGAGGTAGTTATATCTCAATACTTGCTAAGGACATGAAAATGATGTTGCAACCTCATAGTGTCCTTGAAAATGCTATAATCAAGTGATGAGGGTTTTCAATGTTAGTTATCTTACGTTTAATGGAATGTTGGGTTGTAAAAAACTTTTCATGAACCATTATTCAATTAAAAATGAAAAATGATTATGTTATGGATTGTCCATCCCATAATATCATTAATTAGCAAAATCACTTTAAATATTTTGGGGTATTGAAATGGGTGGGTCAAAATGCTGAATCACTTTTAGTGCATCATAACTTCACTTGTTGTATAGTTCTATCTTGGATTGTGCATTTTGTTAATTCACATAGAAATTAAATATATATAGAAAGAATGAAGTAGAAGACAGGAGAAGTTATTCCACATCATAATGAGGATTCTCTTAAGTGTAAAATTTATAGTGACATAATTGGATTATTAAGTTAATAGAATGCCTTAAAGCTAAAGAATGTCACACGAAGCACATGAGTATGTAAAAAGCCTTCATCTTTTTAATCCATTCCCTCTTTTCTCTCTAACATTATAGGTGCTTTACATGTTTTATACTAGAGTGAAAAGAGAAAATAATGTATGAGGTAAAAATTAGAATTTCAACATTTTTATTAAGGACTAAAATGAAGAAAAAATATTGTCCTAGACAAAATTATAATTTTAACTCAATATAAAAAATTTTTGGCAAAAATCTTGCACAGTAACTTGTATAGTACTAAATAGTAATTTGCATAGTAACTTGAAAACTTCTATATAAAGCACGAATGATTCCTAGTTTTTGCATTAGAAATGAAGAAAAAAAAAGAGAAAGAGAAGTCATAAAAGAACCGTTTTGTAGAAAATTTATATTTGACCTTGAATGTGAGATAGATTTGTGAATATCTTTTCAATCAAGGTTGTGCTGTAGGAATAGAGAATCTCTACTATCGATCCTTATCAAAGAGTGTATAAATAGCAAAGTAACATATGTCATTTTACTTTATCATTCTTATGGGGTAGACATATCTATAATTTTTAAACTCTTCAACTGCGTGTATATAAGATGTGATATATACGGATGTATAATAACACAATGTTGAATGAGATTACTAAGTTATATGAGCTACTGTGAAAGACACTTTGTGCATGTGAAGAACAAAGTAAAGACTATATAATACAAATTAAGGAAAAAATATTATATGCAAAATGAACATTGGAATACCATGTGTTGTACAAAATGATACTGAGAATATCAATATTGTGTACTAAGATAAGGTTGTATTGGGACTCTGAACTTTAATTATTTCTAGTACATCTTTTCTAAATTTCGTGATGATGTTTTATCTAACTTTGTTTTTCGTAGTTGATGTATTATTTATTTATTATTATTTTATCATTTATAATATTGTTACATTTCTTTCCTATAAATTTGCTAATAATTACCTTTTTATTTCATCCCATCATTGAAACTATTTTTTTTCTATTTATTTACTTGTGATAATTAATATGTTAAATAATATATTATTTTAACTTATTTCCATTAGTTATTTATATTCAATAGTTTTAATAATTTAAAGGCTAGATGGGTATTCAAGTAAGAACCCCATCATTGTTAGTAGGGGTAAGGACCTTAATACACCTTGTTGAAGTGAATTAATATGACGTACTTGGTGAAGAAATACATGTATGAATTATTGAGAAACATCCAGTGATAGGATATAGCTTTTGAATTATTGAGATGTATCCAATGAAGGAATACATGTATAAATTATTGAGATGTATTCGGTAAAGAGATACAAGTATGAATTATTGAGATCTATTTGGTAAAGAGATATGAGTGTGATGATCTTGATTCTTTCCTTGATATCCGCTTTATACAAAATAATAAAATTTAGAAATGATGTTTTTATTTTAGTACTTAAATAAATGTATGTTAAAAACTTTAAAGCTTTTATTGTTTCCCCTTTTGCTTGCTTTGTAATTAATGCATTCATTAAGTTAATGGTAGACTTACATCTCTCTTTATCATTTTACAAATTAGTATGTGATAAAATAAGTTGGGACTTTCTTGTCACTTAAACATTTTTATATGTCATTTTGGGTTAATCACCATGTAAGTCAGACTTTAAAGTTGTGGCTACTAGATCTTTGGTTATTTTGGATTTATGTGAAGTATTGTAAGCCTTGTGCAGGCTATTCATATACTATACTAAATGTATAATTAACTGGTTTATTGATATCATCGTGATATTATTAAAATAAGACTGATTATACAAGTTTGGAAAACTGAATTTTGCAAAGGTGTTGCTGAACTTTAAGCAACCTGTAAGAAACTTCTTTGAATTATATTTTAAAATGTGTTTAATAGGTTTTATTGATATACTATGAATTTTTTAAGAAGGTTATCTTAGGTTTGCTAGGCTAGGTTGGTTCAGTTTAAGCGCCAGTTACGACCAATGATTTTGGGTCGTGACACTATTATACTAGAATTCTTACAAATAACGACAATTTAAGTTTAATAGTACATTCTAATAGAGAATGTCTATACTTGTTCAATTTATCTCTCTCAACTTCAATGATCATGTACTAGCAGAAGAAAAACATTAATTGTTCAACTATGAAGAACCATTGAAAATTGTAATATTAATTGTTATTGGAAAATAATTACTTACTGCTATGTACTTTTGTTTAAAGCCAAAACTTACTACTAGGTATAATGAAATGCAGAAAATGAATGGATTCGACTTTTGATTAGTGGATTTTCTTTTTCCTCTCAACCTTTTTTTTTTTTTTGCCAAGTTTAGCCATTTATCTTATAGCATTTAAATGTCATAGCTGGTATTCTCAAAACCCATATGTGAATTTAGTGAAATTAATTCATCTAATATGTCTTTTCTATTAAATACATGTTTTATTTAGACCCAACTAATGTTATATTAATAATAATTATAAATTCTATGGTTTAAAATGGGCAGCTTATATACACTTCAAATATTTCTATCAAGATATATAATAAAAGTTCATAATATTAGGATGAATATTGTACTACTTATATAGGATTAGAGATTTGATTAGTTTTGTAGTTGGTGTGGTAGGTATAATAGGTGTGGTAAGTATGGCAAGTGCGTGATGAAGTTTATGTGCATATATATATATACTCATGTAGGTGGATGGAGAAAATTAAGAAAACACACATTCTACTAAATTTCACATGGTATCAGAGCTCCATGATTGGTTTTTTTTTTTTTTTCCTTAGCCTTCATTGCTATTTATTTTCTTTGTTTCACATCCAGCTTTCATTGCTAAATATAAGGATAACAGAAGGGCTAATTGCTCTATCATCTTTGTGTTCTTTTTTTTCTTTACAAGAGCCTTCATTGCTTCTTGTTTACTTCAACCTTCATTGTTGATAAAATACCTTTGTAGTAATGGCTACTTCACAATTTGAAGTCTTTAGCAAATTGAGACCATCAGATGATACCAATTCCGACTAGAACATTGGTGATTTGTAACACCTTCTTGCCTCTTATAGGCTCAACGATAAGAATTACCTCATGTGGTCCCAGGTAGTTTGAACCTATATAACTGGAAAAAGGCAACTCAATCATTTACTTGGAATTGGACCAGCCAAAAATAATCCTTTATTTGAAGCTTGGGTTGAAGAAGATTCCATGATTATATCCAGGTTGTGAGATTATATGTAACTTGCCATTAGTGACACATGCATGTTTTTGGCCACTGTAAAGGAAATTTGGGAATTCCTTCGTCAAACAAATTCAAAAACTGGTGACACAACACAAGTCTATGAGATCAAACTCAAGGTTGCTGCCACCAAACAAGGTGATAAGTCAGGCACTGAGTATGCCACTTTGTTACAAAACTTGTGGCAAGAGCTAGAACATTGTCGAGTGTTTAAGATGAAATGCTCAGAAGATGTTGAAATCTTGAAAAAGTTTATTGAGAAGGATCAAACCTATGACTTCTTGGTAGGTTTAAATCCTAAATTTGATCAAGTTTGGGTCAATATCCTCTGGAAGAAAGACACGCCTTTTTTGAAAGAAAGAATCTCATTGTTCATGTTGAAGAAAGTTGACGTAATGTCATGTTGGAACCATATATAATGGATGGTTCAGATTTGTCTACAAAATCAAAACTCCATGACAAAGGGAAAGGTGATCTCTGAACAAACTTGAAAGAAAACAAGGATAATCCCTGGTGTGCTCATTATAAGAAAATCAGGCACACCAAATAGGACTGTTGGAAACTACATGGTAAACTGTCGAGTTGAGAATATGGCAACCATAGAGGTATAAAAAAACCTTAAGCTCACTTAGCAAAACAACCAATACTAAAGGATACCTCACTTACAGTAGGGTTGAATAGTATTGAAATTGAGAAACTCTACCTTCTACTAAGATTTATGAAGACACCTTCTAAAGTTGCTTGTTTTGCTACTTTCTTAGGTAACTCTACCTTATCTGTTTACATGAATGTCTCTGAGAAATAGTATAACTAGTCATGGATATTAGACTCAGGTGCCCCAGGCCATATGACATCTACTTTCCAATTTTTCCACATATATACACCATGCCCAAGCAACAAGAAAATATAAGTTGTCGATGATTCTTTAGTAACTATTGCTGGAATGGGTGACGTAATCCTATCTCTAACCTTTAAACTTCCAAATGTCATGTATGTACAATAATTATTGACCAATCTGATCTCAATTCAAAAACTTAGTCATAACCATCATTGCTTTGCTATTTTTTCCCTTCTCGCTATGTTTTTCAAGCACAAGGTGGACAACTAGACTTGCTAAGGAATGGAACGGTCTTTACCATCTTGAGTTATCTCTAAAAAGTTGCAATAATGTGTCCTCACCATGCTCTAATTATTCCAATAAAGATGTCATATGGCTCTATCATCTTTGCTTAGGGCATCCCTTTTTTCAAGTCTTAAAGGTAATGTTTCCTCATTTATTCTTAGGACTAAATGTTTTTGAGTTTCATTGTGATATTTGTGAACTTGCAAAACATACTCGTGTACCTTTTCCTACTAGTAATAAAAGATGCTCACAACCTTTTCAATTGATTCATAGTGATATATGGGGTCCATCTACAATTCCAAATATTTCTAGGTCTTGTTGGTTTGTCACTTTGATTGATGGTTTCATTAGAACCACTTGGTTATTTCTCCTTAAACAAAAATTTGATGTTAGCTTGACGATCCTTTATTCTTTTTTCTATGATTCAATCTAATTTGGGACCAAAATCAAGTGCTTTCGTACCGATAATGCTCGGGATTACTTTAACCAAACTTTATCTTTCTATTTTCAATCCCTGGGTGTCATCCATGAGCCCTCATTGAGGTAGTTGAAAGGAAAAATGGACATTTACTTAGTACCACCTATGCCCTTCTCTTCCAAGGGATTTTTCCAAAAAAATTATTGGGGGAAGCTAAACTAAATGTCGTATACATGATCAATTGTCTTCCATCAAGAGCATTAGACAACAAAAGGCTAATAGACATCTTTAATAGCTTTTTCCTTGAATTTTGCACCTCCAATGGTCTCATTCCCTTTGGGTGTGCTATCTTTGTTCATATCCACTATCCATATTGTGGAAAATTGGACCCCCGTGCTATTAAATGTGTCTTTCTAGGTTATTCTTTGACCTAAAAAGGGTATAAGTGTTACTATCCCCCACTAGAAAATTTTACACTTCTACTTATGTCACATTTGCTGAATATACTTCTTTCTTCCCTACATCCCATCTTTAGGGGGTGATCTCAATGATGGAAGATAGTACTTGGGAGCCCTCAAAACCTCTTAGAAGTCTTCATCTTTCTCATCAAGGTCCTAGACCAGACTTATCTGACTTCATCACATCTCTTGAGCCTATCTTTAATCCTGTCAATGATAATTGCAACTTTTCTAAATCCCCTCAGGTATACTTAAGGAGGAAAACCATTCTAGGATTGACACAATTTCAAGAATCCAACTTAAGTTTTGAAAATGAAAACACAGTAAGACCTGACTTATCATACCAATTACTAAGACATTGAATGAAACTTCAAATGACCTTGATCTTCCCATAGCTCTAAAAAAAGGAAATAGAGAATGTACTAAACGCAATCTTTATCCCTTATCGCACTATATCTCCTTAGAACAATTATCTACAGTACACAAGTTTTATTGTGAGTCTAAACAATATTGCTATTACCAATACTATTTCTAAGGCATTGTCGAAAAGGGAGTGGATAGATGCTATGAGAGAGGAGATGAATGCTCTAGAAAAGACTAAGACATGGGAAATTGTAGACAAACCACAAGGGAAAAACATTGTTGATTGTAAATGGATCTTTACAGTAATATACAAGGTGGATGGGTCCTTTGAAAGGTATAAAGCAAGACTGGTTACTAAAGGGTACACTCAAACTTATGAGATTGATTATAAGGAAACTTTTTTCCCCAGTAGTAAAGATGAACACTATCAGAATTCTATTATCACTGGTTGCCTACTTTGGTTGGCAACTTCTCCAATAAGATGTGAAGAATGCATTTCTCCATGGTGATTTAAACAAAGAAATCTATATGAATATCCAATAAGGATTTGAAGGAAACACCAGTAATAAGGTGTGTGAGCTAAGAAAGACTCTTTATGGATTGAAACAATCCCTAGGGCATGGTTTGGAAGATTTGCAAAGGTGATGAAAGAGTTCAATTATAAACAAAGTTAAAGGGATCATACACTCTTCATTAAACATTCAATCATAAGGGGAGTTACGACTTTCTTAGTTTATGTGGATAATATTATAGTAATTAGAAATGATGAAGAAGAAAAATTTGAGCTCAAATAGAAGCTTGTGAAGGAATTTGAGATAAAGGAATTGGGAAAACTGAAATACTTCCTTAGCATTGAGCCAGCATATTCTGTTCAAGGAGTCTTCATATCTCAACAAAAGTATGTGACTGATTTATCAAACGAAGCAGGCAAGATTGTGTGTAAGCTAGTATCCATTCCAATGGATCCAAATCATAAGTTGGAGGAAGTTAGAGAATAATCAATTGTTAATAAGAGGATGTACTAGAGGCTAGTTAGGAAACTTATATATCTTACTCACGCTCGTCTAGACATCACTTATTCAGTCAGTGTAATCAGTCAATTCATACATGATCCATGAAATCCTCCTCTGGAAGCTACCTACAAAATATTGCATTATCTAAAAGGAAGTCATGGGAAGGGAATTTTATCTAAAAAGAATAATATTCTCACACTAAAAGGTTACATAGACGCTAACTATGTAGGTTCATTTATGGATAGGAGATCAACTACGAGGTATTGTACCTTTCTTAGAGGTAACTTGGTAACATGAAAGAGCAAGAAACAAATGTTGAGGCAAGGTCATCAACAGAATCTAAATGTAGGGCTATTACTTAAGGACTATGCAAATTACTCTGGATGAAGATTATTCTTGATGATCTAGGAATCAAGTTGGATAGACCTATGAAGCTTTATAGTGACAACAAATTAGCCATCAATATTGCTCATAATCTTATCCAACATGAAAGGACAAAACATATTGAAATTGATATGCACTTTATCAAAGAGAAATTGGAGGATGGAAAACTGTGCATGTCCTATGTCCCATCATGAAGTTAATTGGCAAATATCCTTACAAAGGGCTAAATAATTCAAGCTTTCATGATCTAATATCCAAGCTCGGAATGAAACACATTTATTCCTCAGCTTAAAGGGAGATGTCAAGATATATACTAAAAGTTCATAATATTAGGATGAAAATAGGATTAGAGATTTGATTAGTATTGTAGTAGGTGTGGTAGTCAGTATGATGAAGTTTATGTGTGTGTGTGTGTGTGTGTATATATATATATATATATATATGAGTTGTGCACAATTTTTAATTGTCATTTTAGTTTTTCACCCATTGAAAAATATCACACTTAATCTCCATTCTTCAAAAAAATACTAGATGTATTTTCTCTGCCAAATCGTTAACCCTAAATCACAGGAACTACATCTAGTACTTTTCTTTAATTGAGTTAAAAGGTATTTTATTCAATATATATGTTATAATATGAACTCATTTATGGAGACAAATCTTATTCAATAAATCAAATACACTTCATAATAGCAATACAAATGTTAGATTTTATCATAACTTAAAAATTTTGCCCTACCAGATAAGTCCAACAAAAATATAGTAGTAAAACCTAAATAGAAAAACACAGTTTTAAAAACTTATTTTGTAAATAGACCAAGCTCAAACTTTTTTAAAAGTATAGTTTAAGCTCTTAAAGTTTAAATCAATATTTTTAAATAAAAATTTATTATTTAAAGAAAAGTTAATTTGATTATTGAAAAAAGAATATAACTTAAAATTGAATATGTTAAAAATAAAACTATTTTAATTTAAAATATATACAATATAAATTTATTAGTAAGATCAATTCTTTTTAAATTGAAGGTAATTATACATAAAACCATTGGTTAGTATGTCATAATATCTTGATAAAAAAACAGTAACTAAAACTCTTAATCCAAAATATATATACCAATACAACTAATTGGTATTTATAATTTTCTTGTATAAAATTGTACAATAATAATTAACTATAATCTATCTTAAATTAGAAATAATAAATTAATTTAATTATAACTTGACAAAGTCCATGAAGATCTATAAATTCAAGCCGAAAAAATAACATAAAAACACAGAAAACATGATTGAAAAACGAACATCGGCTCTTAGCTCTTTTTCTTAACCAAAGCCCAATCCAATACTTACGAGTCTAATTCGATGATTAGCTGTAACTGATAAAACATTTGAAAGATGTACAACGTATGCCGGGACCGCTGATGAATCATATAATGGCAAAATAGGGAAATAGTTTGAAATGCAGAGAATTTGCGTACGATTTTTCATTTTATAGTAAAAAAGCCTCGTACAATTTAAATGAGTCAAAAACAATCATTTATGTACCCGCAGAAAAGGATTCAAGTCACCAGTAATTCATTTAGATCTGGAGCAATGACCAACAATTAAGAACTAGTCACGGCCATAGGCAATTGAGATGAACAGATTATCAGTCAAATTTGATTTATATACATAAAGGATACAATCTGCAAGATACAATCGGCATGGCTGAAATATCATATTGGTACATGAAGCAAATCATGTCACTCTGTGTACATTAAGAACTCTAGAGACAAAAGTATCAAGATGCAGACACCAGCTGATTTTGGCCATTTGCTTCTTGCTATGTGAGTGATGCTCAGCTTTAAAATTACCAAGCCTTCATATCAGAACTACTCTCCAGAACGTCCAAAACCTCTGTAGAAATGAAGGTAATATCTAGTACTTTACTTTTGCCACGAAGAAGAGACCCAAGCAGAAGCATCTTTGATTGCAATCGCAAACCCAATGTGGAGCCAACGTCATCTAAAATGAGAGAACATCTCCCAAATCCAGTAATAATCGTGGCATGGAACAATGTGTGCAGATTAAGCCACTTCGAAACCACCCTAGGGCCTTCATACCATAAGGGTTCAGACCAAATATCTATTTTGCAGAGTACCAGTTTTGAGCACACTTAGCATCAACAGAGAGGCCAACTTGAAGAATATTCTTGCCATCAAAAGGTTTGGACATGCAGTCAACAACTATAGCCTTTGCAACCTCAGCTGACTCTGTTGGCCCTTCAAGTATTACTTCATCATGAACCTGCTTTGTACAGTAAATTCCAAAAATATTAGACAACAGAAAGCAGGAAGTGTATGTAACTAGATGATTTAAATTATTCCAATTTGGAATTATCTCAACATCAGATTATAACGCCGATTGAGAAAGTTCAAAGACAGCAAGAATGCTATCACCAGTATCTTATCATTGCTTATACATGACTGATGGGATAATCATATCAAAGTTATATCTAACCCATCCTTGATAAGAAACAGTATGCTCATCATATTGACATACTAAAACTCTAGCTATAAATAAAATATAGTTACTGTAGAGCATAATACCAAGAAAAGCGTCCAAGGAAACTAAAGGCAGAAAACTGGAATAATTATTTAAAAAATTACCACGCCACTCAAGTTGCCATAGAACAAGAGTGTGTCAAAGCCAAACTCAGGTTAAAACAACTGTGAATCATGCAGCTTTGCAATCACAAGAAGTTGGTTAGCTAGGATACTTTATTGAATTGATCAATAGAGATTGAGTATTTGAGAAAATTTATGAACAATTTTGCCATTATGTAGTGAACCTGTAAGCAATATATGTCAGCACGCCATATTAAAATACCTGTAAATACCAGGCACAGGCACATTCTACAGAAGCACAACCATATTACGTAGATCTTACAAAGGGAAAAATTCATGATATGGAGTTAACCTGTAGAAGTAACTTCCACCCAAGCTCTTTTAACCGCGTATTTTTGGATATTTGTAACATGGCACACATGGCAACATCAGCTGCGCTACCCTGTTGCATTCTACAGTCAGAAAATCATACAAGAAAGGTCCACAGGGGATGTGGTCACAACCTTTGGGTGAGGATAGTTGTTGGGGCAAGAAATAGAAAGAAGATTAAGAATCAGTTATCAACTATAAGGTCAACCACACAAAATCATTTTCTAAAAGCGGTGGAGGCCATTTTTATAGAGGAGGGGCAGGTCACAGTAAGACATGAAGTCCCTCAGTGGACTACCCTTTTCCATTTTCCTTGGAGAGTGGGTAGTCCAGAAAGTGGTGATAATTATCACCTTTACATATTAAGAAAAGTAAAGAAAGGACACTAAGTTCTATTTTTCTAATTTTTAACCAGCAATCAGCATAATCAAATCTGTTCGGGTATGGATGACAGTACTATTTTTCTAATTTTTAACCAGCAATCAGCATAATCAAATCTGTTTGGGTATGGATGACATTGACATGATGGGAAAGGTACTTGTAACAATTAGAATTTTACAGTGGGTTCTATAAACAAGATCCCATTATCCAAATTTGTTCTTAAAGGGCAAAAGGTTCAGAACTGAATGTCATTGGAATACATATTGGACCCTGAAAGAGCAAGCCAAATGACAAAAATACAGATAAAACTTCACAACAGTACAACCAACATAATGAAAATACAGTATCAGAACTAAAGAAAAATAGACCAGAGTCAGCGAAATACACAGAAAAACAGTAAACAATGCTAGGCCATTGAGATGCTAGCAATCTCCCACCAAAACCACTCTAGAATTCATCCATGCCTATTCGTCACGATATCCTCCTCTTTGTTGACCCTTCCCAGACTAAATTTCCCTAGAAACTCTTACCAAGAGCCAATATGTCCATCCTTCATGTCCAGCTTAGTTACACATCCTTCCTCACAGCTATTTCTTTCTTACTCCCCAGCTATATCTTCTAGAATATACCAGGGACCCATCAGACTATAAACAGTACAAGACATTGCCATATTCATGCTAGAAAAAAGAATTCAGAACATTGTAGATTTACAATGAAGCAAACTTTGAGCATCAGATACAGAGATAAGGAGGATGGGGAACACATTATTATATTAGAAAGAATGAAGGACCTGCACAGGAGTATTAATAGCTGCTCGTTCAATGTGACTTTTCAGAGACGATTTAGCTCGAGCCATCAAAGGGAACCGACGGGCACGCCCTAGCAGTGTGTATACACAATGAAATTTAGAGGCTTCTTCTTTACGTTGCTCTTGCCATGCCAACACTTCTTTTCTATCATTGTACCAAAGGTTAACTGTTTCCTTAGCTTCTTTCACAGAAACCTGAGAGAACTTAAACTGTCATCTTATCTGGACAACCAAATAATATATTATTTTTTAGTAGTAGAATTCATGGTACCTTCCAATCCCTGGAAAGCCCCACAGGAGTCTTTCCATATGCAATTGAAAAGTTAAGCATTTTAGCTTTCCTTCTTTCAGAAGCAAATGCATCCTGAAATGACATAAGTAAAAAATTCAATATAAATAACTGAGTAGAAATCATATTGCATATTCAACTTAACAACTGTGGAATAGATGGTAATACTTTGCACCAATCTTGACTTAAATTCATACATTCTGTGCAGGTTTTCTCACCAGTTGTTATTATAACAATAACCACAAGGAGACATCTTTATCCCATGGAAAGGAGATATTAAAAAATTAAACTACTAAAGCAAGGGACAAGCAAGCTCATATAGCTTAGTGACTTGGCTATCTCAGGCATATCAATGAAAGCATTTGAGAATTAACATACAAAACATCCACAAACTCAGAATTCTTATATTTATCTTGGAAGCACATCAAATAAAAAATACAGTCTTGATACCTTCCAAAAGTGAGATATATTTCCTTCTTTGAACAGTATCCTAATGACCAGTAGCTCTACTTCATTTCACTGGGAAGTTCATGTGTTTAAGATCCTTGTACTAATTATAATACCGTATATCTTCTTGGTTTTCCATTCGCCAAACTAATGTTACAAAAATTGTTCAAGAAGAGAACTTTCTGCCACATTTTCTCATTAAAATTTTCAGACTCTACTCAGATATTCAGATGGTGCTGTATTCGCCCATGCACTTCACAATTTAATCCTTTCCTAAATTTTTCTTAATTGTCTGACGTATTCTCCCATCTCTCTCTTGGAAGGTTTGATTTTCAGATTACTAAAGGGTCACTTTCATGTCATTGTTTCCCCTATTCTATAAAGTCAAGTAAAAAATTTACAAGAAAAAAGTATCCCTCTTAGTTTAGTAGTTAAGTGGTTCTAATAGTTGAGGAAACTATGCTCAATCCAAACAAAGAGCATATAAGCAGCCGGCCTTTACTCCCTGCCAAGACTGAGGTGGTTTTTTAACCTGACTCTCAAATCAGTTACTAGACATACCAAACAAAAAGTGACACTACTTGCATATCTCAATGCAGAGGTTGTTACCATTTAAATACACTGCTAGTAGCATATATTAACCACCACATAAGTACATTTACCTTCAGTAGAGGAACTGGGGGTTTATCTTCACCAGGCTGAGGATGCCATTCCAGAAGAACTTGCTTTTTTTCAACTGCTTCACGAATATGTGGATACATATTCATTGCAGTCCTTGAATGGAAATCTCCCCCCGCTTTAAAGGCATCCAGCATACTCTTACAGCTGGCAAGATGTGCAAGAATCCTAAGTTCCAGCTGTAACATAATAATTACTCAATCAACAGAACAAAGTTTAATGCAACTACTACAGAAAGATAAATAACATAAACTGCTAACCTGTCCATAATCAGCAACTATAAGAGAATTACCAGGAGCAGCTATGAAAGCCTGACGGATTTTGTACCGGTCCTTTTCCAAAGCAGGTTGATTCTATTTTATTGAGAGTATATGTCTATATTAGACAAGCTCTAAAGTTTTTGAAAGAATAACAACAGATTATTGATCTAAGAAAAATCATGACATAATAAATTTCCACACCAAAGAATAACAACAAATTAAATTTAGGTCCTAAGGCATTATCAGTGGCTATGTTATTATTTAAATAAAATAAGCAAAGGCAATAATGCAATTTATTGATGCATTTTGTAACAAAACAAAGTTCAAACCCTAGAAGAATATGATTTTAGAATAAAAAATTTTCAGTATGTAATATTTGTTGTAGCCATTCATTGGTAAGATACAAAATGGATTACTCTACAACTACTATTCTAAATGATGTCAGTGAAGCACACATACTAAGGAACTAGCATAAAGTAAAATAGTAAAATAATACTGCAATCAGTATGATGCAACGTCTAATTTAGATCAAACATAAACACACACACACATTAATGAGGGCCAATGGTAGATTTCAATATAGTGTTCAACCATTTCAAGTAAACAACTAAGACAAATATAACCTAGAGGGCTCCAGTTATGTCATTTAAGTGAAAAGAACCTGCAGATTCGGCCTTCTAGCTGACAAGCGTCCTGTCTCTGTGTTGATATTTAAGGAACAATGAATGCGACCATTCCTTCCTGAAATATTACTTCCCTGCCAGAGAACCAAAACCAACCAATTATCTCAATTTAAGCTGACAAAACAAGACAGATATAAACAATACTAGAATCAAACATAGTAAATACACTGTGGAGGTCTTAATAGATGACAAACCACCCTCCCCCATCTTTCACATATGCGCATATAAACCTTGACTCTATTTCCAATAAGCAGTCACCAAAAACTTTAGTAATGCAAATCAGACAAAGTAGTTAAAGTTTATAGGGGTAACATGACAATCAAGTGTTTAACATAAACAAAGGGAAAAAACCAACAAAATACAACTAGAATCAATCACCTGCAAGGGAAGGATAAAGTTAGATATTAGAGAGTCAATTGAACAGACTTCACATAGAGCAGCAATGGCATGGCAAGCTTCTCTCCCTTCATCCTCCGTAGGAAAAGCAGAGAAAGCAGTCCCATAAGCTGTATTGTCAATTTTTGGAGGTTTAACTTCATTTTGAGAAGGATTTTCATCTTCATCATCACCATCCAAGTTACGGGCCTCATCAATAAAGTCATATTCAGCAGAAGCATTTCCAGCTAAAGCCTTTAAAGCATCACCACTGACAGAGGGCCAACCAGTTTCCGTATACATCTCAGTTTGCAATTGATAACCGATGCTTTTCAACTTTATATCACGATATTTTGCAGGAGCCTTCTTGCCTTCTTTGATCACTTTATCAACATTGGGAATTTTGAAAGTCCGCTCAGTCGGAAGAGCTAAACTAGGGTCTCTACTGAAATAAGAATATGGCAGATGAAAATGAAAGCTTTAATGTGGGTGGACTACCTTCTTGTAAATACCAGAAAACAGTAAGTTTAATTAAAAATCAGAAACATTTTTTCATGATCTCATGCACAGCATAAAATAAAATCTTGAAGGAAGGCCTCAATTCATCAACACAATACACTTCCGGTTTTTTTGTGATTAACCCAAAACTAACCCTTCAGCAGCTATAATTTGGAGTTTGGAATACATCAAGCTTTATACTAATCCAGGTCAATTACAATATGATTTATTATGAGAATATCAAAGTGTACTTTAGAAATGAGATCCAAATAATTTCTGATGAGTGCTGGTATGAGTATGACCTTGCAAACTAATTATATACAATCCAAGCTGTCACACAATGAAAGCTCAGAAGTCACAACAATTTCAAACCTACGAAGAGAATATAACAGGTTTGGAGCTTTGGAATCCTGTTACTCTTACAGTCAATTTTATCAAGTGAACAAAAATATTCTTCACTTAAGGCATTTAGGATCTAAATTAAAACTTAAACAATATTAATTACTGTAGCACAAACTTCAATTTTTTTTTAAAAAAGCGCCTAATTACAATAACAAAGAGCCTTCAAACTCAAAGTCAATATAACTCCCGTATCCTTATGCAGCTAATCCAATGTATACATATTACAGATATATGATATAGCCCCGTAATTTATTAATAAATAGTGTGCTTCATAGTTTCTAGCAATGTAGCACAAGGAGACCCGTCTTCTTTATGATAAATACAGTTTATATAAGAATAAATTCAGTCTTCAACTTCCAACAAATGGCCAATATAAAAATCAACTAATGTGCACCTGTTCAACGTGCCACCAAAAAGCAGCAAGCGCAACTGAGCATCACTTCCCACATTCATATACTTGGCATCAGGACAATACCTAGATGCCCATTTCTGGAACCTATTAACAGCTACCTCTTGCTCTTCTTTGGCCACCTTCTCTATCTCAGCAAGATATGCACGGTCAACTAGCATCCCCTCAGATTCCATTTGGACTAGAAGCTCACCAAAGGGCCGCCAATATTCCTCATAGAAATCATACATATTTTTTCCAGAAACTGGTCCCTTCACTTGAACTCCATCAACTTTCCAGGACATTTCCAAGAGATGGCTCTTTAGGCTCTCGTAAAGCTTCAGAGTGCTCCTAGCATCTAAGGCAGAATAACATATCCAAGGAATTCTTACGTCTCTTTGTAGCTCTTCAACAGGAGCAATGGTAATTACTTTACCCTCAGATCCATCTTTTTTCACCTTTTTCCGCCCAAATATAGTTTTCATTGACACTTTACCAATCAAATCATTTTCATGACACAGCTGAGCCCCAGACATGACCTTTTTGTCACTTGTAAGTGCTTCAAGAGAATAACCACCATCCAAGCGTCTTGACGAATTCCATAATCGTGCCATGTGCATTGTGTCAGCATGAAAACCAGAAACTTTAATTCCATAGTTCTCTATAACATGATTATCAAAGCTATAATTATGCCAGACCTGGAGAAGACAGAAGTGACTTTATTATTTCAAATTAATTTCCAAATAGGAACCAAAGGCCACTACTAAATCAAGACTTAATTTCCCATTCTTGATGAAATGGCATTAAGGGGCCTTCTACAACATAAGAAAAAGGTCAATGCTTTCAACTATTTGTTCATTGGTTATGAGACAGGTAGGGATGAGTACTTGCAAATAAAAGCCCATGTTTTCTCTACACCCTAACTCTAGGGTACCATATGAGCTAAAGACATACAATACAATCACCTCCACCTCCCTCCTTTGAATGTCAGACTTTAACCACATGACCCGAAGAGAGAATCAGCTACTACCTAAGATAGGATAAATAGGCTTTCTTTTATGCAAACGATAACAGAAACAAAGACCTTTCAATGAATGGAGAATAAATCATTCATCATCCTTTTTGGAAAAGGCCAGTTTGAAACTGGAAATTATGTAAATTTCTCATCCATGAATCATAAGCACGTTTTTTATTAAAGAGAAAAAGTGTGGGAGGAATCAGGGACAGTAAATACATTCAACAGTCCATTTACCAATGCAAAAGTGCAAAACCGAAAAGAATAGTCAAAACATTAGTACATCAGATCCAGTAAAGCACATTATGTTTCAGCTAAAGGATACAAAAATGCAAATGCACCATATTTATGGATGAGTTATATACTCCTTCTAAATAATGCCTTAGTGACTTTCAATGGATCAATACTATACCCCAAGGCCCAAGAATGATCTATCAACATTAAATTAAATAACTTAGAAGTCAGGCTTTGTTGGATTTGAACCATTTGAAATGAAGGGGAAATGGTCAAGTGAGGGGAAAAAAAAAATGAAGGCACTGTCTTCGGTCAAGTTTAAATTCATACCAACTACAGAGCAAATTAATATGACACTCTTTAAATATCCAACCTCCCCAACTAAAATATTTACCAGGAATTTCATACAAGCAATTTTTATTGTCACATGCAATAAGAGTTAGAAAATGGGGAGAGTAGGAAGGAAAGTTCACCTTTTTAATGGATTGGTCTCTGAAAAATGGTTCAAATTCAAATAAAATCTCTTTGCCTCCACCATCAAGAACATCCACCCAGATACAGGACTTCCCATTTCCAAAATCAGCTTCAGGACCAGAATAGATACTGAAGCATATTATCTCCCCGTGATCAACAGGTGTTTCTTCTTTGACATCAATTTTGGCCACCTTTAGATGTATTGTCACCAGCACATAGTATACATCCACCATTAGTAAAACAAAATAATTAAGAGATGCATGCAGAAACTTTTGATGTGCATGGAAGCATAGTTATTAAAAGCATGCTATAGCATTGCAACTTTCATATAGCTCCGCTATAGTTGTACTACCAGAACTACATAAAAGTATGCAAAAAAGCACTAATTTAATGCAAAGTTTACTACTGGAGATTCACTGGACCCATCGTTGGACAATCAATATTGAATCATTTAGTATTTATTAACCATATCACGAGTACAAGAGGACAATGACATCCTCCTTTTCTTGTGCTCTCGATATGGTTGATGAACAAATGGAAACATCAGAAGATGAAGAGGACATTGATGGATTACAGAATGATGATACTTATGATGATTTTGCACTTGATGAGGAAGATAAATTGGTTTTAAAATCCTAGGATAGAGCTTGAACTCAAAAACTTTGTTAAACATAGATGTATCTGAATGATTTAAGTACTTGATGTTGTGATTTATGGATGATTGATATGACGTTATGAGGCTTTTCTTAAAAGTCAGATTGCATTTCTATATATATTTGTCATTTTATCAATAATATTTTGAATATTTTTTTAATTGTGCGCTATAATTTTATGTAGCTCGTGCAAATTACATTCAAAGAAATTTAGTATTTCAAAGCCCTTGGTATTACAAAAACACTGTGGACTATTAATTATCTAGGTAGTGAACTGCAAAAGTGGCTTCCTCAAGGCGCTAGACCCCTCCTAGCACCTTGAGGCCAGAGGTGCTAGAAAAGCACTTGCCTGAATGAAGCAAGGAACTAAATATAGGGAAAAAGTTGGAAAAAAGCAATATAAATAGAATATAAATAAACATAAATTATTGTGATAACATTTGAAATATAAATTAACCATTCAAGCATAATAATTATATAAAGCAGTGCATTATTAAATCCATTGTCATAGGATACTTATCCTGTTTTTAAGCAAATGACTAATAACTTATAAATAACCTTTCAAAATAAATTACCACTTTTCCCCATTACTTGGGAATTATTGGGCTACGATTTATGACTTTCCTATGCATAAAACTTTAGTTTTGAAATGCTTAACCTGATAGTTATGACTACTTAGGTTGGCTATTACAGCTGTATATCTATGTAAAATAACTCTGCATTAAAGGTGCCTAAGGCAAGCACCTTGCATCCACCAAAAAGGTACTGCCAAAGTACCAGGATGAAGGCTTCTCACCTCAACTAAAAGAGGCATTGAAGCCTCTCGCTGCCTCATCTCAGCATCTTTGTCATAACTATGCATTAAAAAAAATTATATTTCAATTTTACATGAGTTGAAAGACTGAATTAATGTCCAAAGTAAACCAAAAATATATATGAAGCAATATAGATGTTGTATCAAAGAAAATCATAACACAAGCTAGCACACTCAAAATACTTATACCTCAGTATCACACGCATGAATAAGATGCCTGTACTTCTTTGTAAGCATCCCAACAACTTTCTTAGCAAGAGAAATGTTATCAACAACCAATACATCTTCATAGATGCTACAGAGCCTGTCCCGAAGTTTTGCATCACCAAGAATATATGCCTGTCTGGCAAATGTTGCATCAGATGCATGCTTTGCAGATGCATCCAAATTGTGATTGCCATTTACTTTAGCACGTTTATCTTTACTGAGTACCAACAGGGATTCAACTGACTGGCTGCCCACCCTTTCAGAGTCTGACAACACCTTTGTAGCGTTTATTTTAGGATGAATAACTGGAGATGAGACAGGTTCACCATGGTCCCGCGGGTCAAGAAGATTGCACCCTTCATTCTTAGGAAAAGCCTGCTCCTGACCAGTGGAAACATATAATTTAGATTCATAAGCACTGCCATTATTCCTCCCAAACTTATTTTCTTTTCTAGTTTTAGTCAAGTTATCTTTTGCATTTTCTCTTTTAGTTTCAGTCAAATTTGCTCTTGCCCGAGCCCAGCCTATTCTATCACCAAAAAGTTCTCCTTTAGCAGCAATAGTGGATGTTCCATGATTGCGAGGAGAAAAACGTGCCTTCCTAAATTGTGCTTCAGAATAATGTGAAGAATTCAGCTCTTCTTCCTCTACTGTTTCCTCCAACATTCCAGTTGATGCAGTTGAAAATTTCCTCCAACGGTTGTATTCTATCTCATTGTATCTACTCATCCCAATAACTGTTTTTGATAGAATATGTAAAGAACCTTCTCTAAATTGAAGAGAATTACTAGACAAGGTGCTATTCTGGAGGCCATTGTTGGCAACCTGAACTGAGAGGATTTTTCTTCTGCTGTTCATATCATGTAAATAAAACAAAGGTACCAATCACATAAACATAATGAATTCAACTATCAATTTAACCTATAGAGATGCAAGGCTATAACAATCACCTAGAGCCAAACAAGATTATGTATGAACCAGAAAACTCCTCAGGATGACAATATCGAATTATTATACATGCTACCAAAACAACTTCTCAAAATTCACCTCCAAAAATGCATTATCACAATTTCAAATGCATAATGTTCACATTGAATACAAACAAATAACCCAAATTAACTGACCATTCTGTATATTCTTAATAGAACGTGTGGGTTTCCACAAAAACACTCATACCTATCTAAAACTGGGTTATCGAACAAATTTCAGAGATGTGCAACAAAACTAAATGTCGAAGTTCACTTCCTAAAATGTACTACCAAACTAACTTTTCGAAATTCACCACCAAAAATGCATTATTGACTAGGTCACAATTTCAAATACATGAAATACATAGTGAATTCAATTAAAAAACCCAAACCAATTGAGCATTCCGCATACTCTCAAAAGGCCTGCAGGTCTCCACCAAAACACTCATACCTATCTAAAATGTGGAGTTATGGAACACAAATTCAGAAATGCGCAAGCCAGGAACAGTAACTCAGATGCCAAGAGATGATAACTTCCATAAAGAGTAAAAAAGATGAGCAGAAGTGAACCTGGCATGGTGAGCTTTGGAGGGAGCCAAGAAAGACCAAGAAGAAAAAGCGACCCCAAAGGGGCGACGACAAGGGCGCGAAACCCAGAAAGAAGAGGGGCCAAATGGTCTTAATGGAGGGCTGGTGGTCTTGTGGGTAGAAACCCCCATGGCTATCAACTCCACAACTCTCCCCAGCTTGCTCACACAGTCGCTTATACAAGAAGCCGTTTTGGCGGTAAGGTTTTGTGGTAGAAAACGTAAATAGGTGGTCGTGGGGGCCTTATTTGAGCTGCAAAACAAGTGGGTCTGAAGGTGACGCAGAGCAGAGGGAGGCCATGAGCCAGAGAGCAAGAGACAGGGATTAGGCTAAACCTTGACCCGCCGTGCGCTTGGAAATACAAATACACAAGAAGGGAATAAAAAAATAATTTAAACTTCCCAAATTTATGGGATGCCAGCAAGGATGTCTAGTAATACTAATGGACTTGCCAATTGGGCCTTCTTTTAAGGCCTAAAAGCAGAGAAAAATGTGCTTTATGCTATTTGTTAGGATTATGATTTATGAAATGTAGGTAAAAAGGGGTTAAAAAAAAAAAAACACGTTCGCACTCGTTTGGAAAAAATTTTTTAAGAAAATAATAAATCTTTTTGAAATTAGAATTAGAATATAAAACTTTAATTCTATTAAAATTAAAATTAACTTAAAATTTTAAAATTCATATTTAAGTCATATAAAAATTAAAACATGAAATTGAATTCTATATTAAATTCCAATTTTATTAGTGATAAGTATTATAAAAAGATAATATGATATATATATATATATATATATATACACACACACACATATATACATGCAATAAAAATAATACAAAATTAATATTTTTAAGAAAATATTTTTTTTCTAATCTAGTTTAGATGAGATAAAATGTATTTCATAGTAAGTGTAACACCTTTAGTAATCATAATTTTATTTTATTTTTAAATTATTTGATTCAAACTTAACATATATGTACGCAATTAATGTTTTTTCATAAACATGAATATACATACATATATAATGTTATGTTATAAGCATACATACCTACACGTGCATAATACAATTTCTTGTTATAATATGATAATGTGTTTTTGTATATATAAACATATACATAAATACAATATAATATTATAAGTATATGATGTCATGTTGTGTATTTATGCTTGCATGTATGATATAATGTTATTATGCGTGTATAATATTGTGTCCGTACATTCACATGCAAGTGTATGGCCTTTTTGATTCACATGCATAAAAAAATTATTTTAAAAATGTTATAGTGTAAAAAGTATTATATCATGATACTATAAATTTAGGACTCAGAGTGTATCACTTCAAGTCCCAAAAAAAGTACATAGGGACTTCAATTCGAGTTTCAAATTTATAGTATCCTAATGTAAAACTTTTTACACTATAGCATAAAAATAAAAAATTTTTATGCATGTTAATTAAAAAGCCTAAGTGTATGTGTATGTGCAAAGACATGCATTTCTGCATACAATGTCATTGTGTTGCATAAACGTATATGCATATGTAATTTTGTATTTTATTTGTAAGCATATATAAATCGTTCATATGGGTTCGTGTAAGTATATGTACAATATTATATCAAATATATGTATTTTACATTTTTTGAAATTTTACGTGTTAATATATGTTTATATACGTAATATTATGTTATATATTTTTGTGTATATATGTAATATCATGTACCTACATTATATATTATTTTTTGAAGTTGTGTTGCATAAATATTATATATATATATATATATATTTATATATAATGCATACATGAAATATATGTCACATCATATAGAGGTATAAACATTGCATATTCATTATATATATGTCATATTATTTTAATTTTTCTTTTGTTTAAATTAAATTTAAGTTATTATTAATTTTTAAAATATTAATTTTACATTCTAAATCTTAATTTTTTAGTTATTTTTTTAAAAAAAATTGTGATATTTTTTGATAATTTAAAAAAAAAAAAATGAAACATGGTCCATCCTATTGTAGCCCAGTCAAATCCAAATTGGATCTCAAGTTTTGAAAAAATGGTCTAATCATTAATATATATATATATATATATATATATGCTACATTTAGAGTAAAAGAGTTGCATTTTAATTTTGAGTTTTAGAATTGCAATTTTTGATGTTAGGGTTAAAAATTGAAAATGACCTTTATTAGTTATTTTTCATTTTTATAGAATTGGTACATGGAATTAGAAATATAATTCTAAAAAATCAACCAAATAAAAGAATTAGAATTGTTTGGTCAAATTTCAATTCTATACTCTAATTCCAAGACCAATTCTTGACATCAAATTGGTGTACTTTTAAGGTTTGGGAAAATTGATTTGTTGGTCCTTATAGTTTGCATCAAATTTCAAATTGGCTCTAGAGTATAATTTTTTTCAAACCACTTCCTACACTTTGTAATCATATAAATAAAGTCTGTAAAGTTAAAGACTATTAGAATGTCATCCAAGTGATGATGAATAGACAGAGAAATGATGTGCAACACTACCGTGGCATCCCACTCATTACCAAACAACCATATATGCTAAAGGGAGGGTCAATCATACTTGTGTATTTTGTAATGTCTAATGGTTTCCCATTTTCATCCATGTTCTTTTTTTTTCTGAGTAAATAATTAGTATACTAATAGATTTATCATTTCCATTCCTAATTATTTGTTAAGTATCTCCTTAACATATTTGGTTTGGCCAACAAAAATATCATCATTTTCCATTCCTAGCTTCGTAAGAAAGGGAATAGTCTTATAAAGAAAAAAAAAAAAAGGAATAGTTTACCTCATCATCTTCTTTTTCCACGAGATAATGATTGTATTCTTCTTCATCACCTCCTAATTCAAGATTGCTTTATTCAAGGAAATGTATGCTTTCTTCATGTTTTTAGCCTTTTTTTCTTTTCAGTGTTTTCTTGTTTCTTTAGAAATTAGGGGCATTCTCATTTGATGTGTCCAATTTTCTTGCACTCATAGCATGTAAAAGACTCTTAACAATCTCCCAAAGATCAATGCTAGTAGCTTTAAGTAAAATTTTCATCATTAGTTTTTAATAGGTGTAATTCACACCATTGAAAACAGGATGTTTGTCGATAAAAAGCCCTTTAGGTATCTCAATATCACCAAGACCAAGCATATTACTTTTAGGATAACAAACAACTCACTTTATAAATAAAATTAAAGCCAATAAATATAAATAATGAAATTAAAATACTAAAAAAAAATATAAAAAAGAAATAAAGAATGAACTCAACTTTTCAAATTTTAAAAAGTAAAAAAAAAAAATTCATTATTTCATTGGCAGCAACATGTTGATTCATCCCTATCCAATTATCCCACCCTACTCCCAGCCTAAGTAAAAGAAAAGAAAAGAAAATGGGGGCCACTCATTGTTAAAACTGACACACACACTTCTATTGGACCTTATGCCGAAGTCAACAAAATATCAAAAACAACATGGAGAGATTTGGGCTAGTAGAGAGAGGTAGAGAGATAATGGTAGGTGTGAAAAACTCAATAAAAGAAAAGAAGAAGAAAAAAGAAAATTGGCAAAAATAGGAGAACACGTACCACAGTTTACTCTTTCACATACTAAGAAAGCATCAAAGATAAGCAGAGACCATTTTCTTCTCTAAGCATGCATTAGTTGAGCAGAGACTAAAAGCTATGAAGAGAGGAAACCAAGAAAGGCACGTACTGAACATAGCATAAAGGAATGCAAGTGCTAGATGTTCAGATAAGAGAAAAGTTTAAAAATAGAAAAAGAAGAATCAATAAGGGGGTAGATCACACACACATGACACTCTTGGCACCTATACCACTCACTCAACAAGGAACAATGGATAAAATAGCGGGCCATGCAATTCCTCTTTTATATAAGGAGAATATCAGAGAAGAAAGGGGATTTAAAAAAAAAATGGAAAGAACTGTGTGAGAGAGAGAGAGAGAGAGAGAGAGAGAGAGAGAGATTATAAAGATAGTAAGTTAAGAGTGATGAGAAGGGAAACATTTGAGTACTAAGTGATAGAAGGCTGAAATGAAAAGTGGAAGAACAAGTGAAAGTGAAGGAAAAGAGATCTTTGGCTAACAAGTAGTATTGAATTTTGAGACTACAATTGGTCAGTACTATGTTGAATGAACAGAGATAATCAAAGGGAGGCTTTGTGTGGAATGCATTTAAAACATTAAAGGCAAATCCATGTATCTCTATCTGACCCATTTTAATGTTTAAGAATACACTAATTGGAATGGTGTCCTATTGTAATATTGGGAGTATACATTTGTAATCTTTAAAAAAGGAGGATTTAACTGAGGTTGTGGTTAAAGAATGTCATTGTTTCTTTTTTCTTTTTCTTTATTTAATGTGTGTTCTTTGACAATCATGATTTTTTTTACTTTTAACTTGAGTAAAGGAACAAATAAGGTTATTTAGAGACAATGTAGCATTGTCCTTTATTTCTTAATTTTTGACCGAGTGAGAGGGAGAGTGATCCTTCTTGTCATGATTTTTATTATTCTAGAATCGGTCTTCATCACCAGATCCTAGTTATATGTGACATTGAGTTATCCCTATGTTTGCTTTCACCTAGCCTGCATTCATGTTTGGGCTTTACGAATGTTGCTCAGTATTGTTTTATTTCTGATTTCAAGTAGATTCATTCAATCATATGTATGAATGTAGCTAAGTTATTAAGGATTGTCGTTTCAAGTGTGCTTCTACTCTTGCTTTTGATTTTATGGATTATAGGTCTTGTAGTGACGTGGCCATTGATTAAGATTAGAGTTAAGTTTGAAGAATGTTTCCATTTTCTGCTTTACTTAAATGAGAGAATGTCACACCCCTAAGAAAGGAACTATGATTGACATGAAGAATGAAGTTTACCTCGTCTTCGCGTACCAAAAAAGTTAGACAACCTAAACAAATTAATGGCAAGCATACCAAATGATGATTACTAAATTATACCATTCCATAAGCATAATGTTCACTGTTTTGCTTTCATTTGGAAATTTTAGCAGGATCTCCCTTGAAAATATAAACTTCCAAAAATTTTCACAACCAAGACCTATAAATCAAAAATCAAGGGAGCTCCCCTCTCACAAAATAATACAACCAGACAATCCCAGATTTACCAAGTAATTACTAAATGACTATGGGAGCTTTTAGAATGCAAATAATATGGAAATTAACAAGAAAATTAACTTCATCCTTGCAGAATAATGCAAGGTATACCAAAAAGTCTTTAATTAACTCTATGTTGGAGAGGGAGTTATAGGTCAACAGTACTCCCTTAAAAAACATAGAAAAGATGAGAATGAGTGACAAGCCAAGGGCTCTAAAATATTTTATTTAACTTTCTTTCTTTCTTTCTCTTTTTTTTTTTATTTGCAAACAAAAAACTTACCATACTATCCACAGGAAATGAGAATCAATATTGATTATTCATAATTTAAATAATGACATCGTTTGTGTAAACTTATAAAAATAAAAACATGATCACATCATCATTTTTAAATCATATAAATATATGAAAATAATTTAATAGAGCATAATAGAGAGCATCTAATTAGAACTAGAATACTATATAGACGCAGAGCACATAGCTCGCAAAGGGTTACTCATCACAGATATGGAGCACAAAGCATGTAGAATCAGAAATATCAGGCACAAAGCACATAGCTTGCAAGGAGAACATCACCATAAATATAAAGCACAAAGCACACAGAATCTGATATATCATCTACAGATAGCTCGAGAAGGGTGAACCACCATAAATATAAAGTACATTGGTCATAGAATCAAACATATCAAAAGTAGAGCACATAATTCACAAAAAGTAAATCATCAAAGATATAGAGCACATAACTCACAGAATTAGACATATCAAATGTAGAGCTCACTAATCATGAAGGGTAAATCACCATAGACATAGAGCACAAAGCTTATAAAATTAGTCATATCAAATGCAGAGCACACAACTCACAAATGGTTGATCACTTCATATATAGAGCACATAACCCATAGAATCAGACATATCAGACGCAGAGATATAAAGATATAGCTCACATAATAAACCATATCATACACAAAGCACATAGCTTGTGAAGGGTAAATCACCACAAATATAGAGACATAACTCATAATCATATATATCAGACGCAGAGCACACAACTTATGAAAGGTAAATCACCACAGATATAGAGCACAAAGCTCACAGAATCAGACATATCAGATGTAGAGCAAATAACTCACGAAGAGTAAATCACCACAAATATATATCACAATTAGAGAAACTCATAATTTCAAAATTAGATACGTTCATATATATATATATATATATATATATAGAATTAGAGAATTTCATAAATACAGAATTAAAGTTCTTAAAAAATGCAACAACAAAAATCCATGGTAATACCATTTTTGCAATTGGAACTATTTGTCACTGTAGTGTCTTTTAAAACTCTTTATTTAAGTAAGTGAAATATATAAAATAGTTTTCAAGTTATGATTAATTTGCAAATGAATCAACCAATCTAGAAATTCAATTCATTTTCAATTAGAATTTCATGAATGAAAAATAGCGTGGATAGGAAGTTTGTCCCCACAAGCATAGAATTAGTAGTTAAATTTTGTTTAAAGTCAAGAAATGAGATAGAAGTGGAAGGAAGCATAGGCTATAATATTTACTCACCTTGCCACAAAACATAAAAGTTTCCTTCCTTACAATATCCACTACCACTTACCAAGTAAAGTAACTTATATGACCCAAAAAATAATATATATGGCCTTAATGTCCTATACTTGGCAATATTTCTTACTTAAATGAATTTCATGACTTAAATCCCCATTTCATATATTTACTTCTCTCTTTAGAAGTTCATTTTCATTCCCTTAAGGGTTCTATTCCCAAGGTTAACATACGCATACTTATACAACTTAAGAGAGTGCCCAAAATTTTAATAGAGTTCTAATGTCCTTCAATCTAAGTAATTTCCACTAATGGAAGATTGATTGCCTTTAAATCCAATATATGAATACATGCATGCATACATAGTCCATTATTAGGCTTTCTTAATTTTCTAAATTTCTCCACTTTCATTTCCTATTAATAGAATTATTTTTTCCAACATGAAAACTATAAAACTTTTCAACTTATGAATGGCCTAAAAATATTTACCAAACTTCATTTTTTATGTAAATACTTAGAAAGTATAACCATGCTCAACATAGTTCAAATTAGTCTCTTCTATGTAGTCATTAAGTTGCTTCATCTCATTCAATGGCTTGCAAATCAAACAAATCATAAATTAAAGTAATTATTCCATGCAAATTCATCAAGCTTCCCATTTTGCAATAATGGAATTTAAGATAAACATAAGAAAATTCTCTATATAACTTACCACTCAAACGGAAAACTATCATCAACTTGATTACCTCTTCTTGAGGTCCAATGTTACTAGAGAAACAAGAAATATTCAAATTTCACCACCCTACATGCTTCAACTTGCTACCACAAAAAGGGAGCATTCAATTTAGTGGACAAAGCACCAAATTGGCTAATGGGAAATGTTAGAGTCTTACCAAGGATAAAAAACCCCAAGGAAATTTCACATAACTACTCCAAATTAAGCTCCAATTTCGTGATTGTTCACATTATACTGCACAATTAGAGAGGGCTTTTTGATTTTAAACCAACTTGAATGATCTAAATAAGAGAGAAAGCTTTAAATATCACCTTAAAAGTGAAGCCCCATATCAATTCGACAAATTCGCACCCAAAATCAAGCTTACATTCAAATTTGTGTTCTTTTCGAGCTACATGAAAGGGTTTTGCATTTTAAAGCAAACTGGATGCAATTGATAAGTGAAATTTTAGAAGAGATGTTTGAAAATCAATCTATAAGTGAAGCCCCAAGAAACATTGATGGAAAACATTCTAATTTTTGCTTAATTTGCTTTAAAATCACAACACACACATGACAAAATCCTGCTTATGTTTTTTCCATCCAAACGGAGTTGAAACCTAATGTAGCTTGGCTAGTGAAGACATGTGACCACCGACAACACATGAACGATGCACGATTAGACTAGGAAGAATGAAATCAGTGGCTGTCGTATTCAACATTTTGATTTTACGAGAGTGAGGCTTGTTTGCTTGAAGAGAAAAATCTCATAAGGGCATTAGAGTAATTTCTAGCAAAGGACATGTGTCATTCCTTAAACAAATCAGCATTTCCCCCTATAGCACACTCAAGTCTTGAACACAAGTAGCGATGGATGTTTAAAGGAGATTTAACCATTTATTCCACCCATAACTTCAGGCATTATGCTATTTCAATTTATACATAATTCAACTTAATTTTTTCTTTCTCAATATTCCCTAATTATTTAAAATTTTTGGGTGCTTACCTTAAATAAAATATCCACCTTTCTCTTACTTATAAAATTAAGAAAGAGAATATTCAAAGAGTGAAATAATCTATTTAAGGTAAGAATTTTCTTGAATGTTAAAGAGAAAATCATTATCATATAGGGTTTTGTTTCATTGTGATGCGAAGTGGGTTAAAATAAGAATGAGTTACAATAGGAAGAGTAAAAAAAGAAAACAACATTTCGTATATAGTGAAAGCTTTCATGAAAGAGATTCTGGAAGCTGTGAGTTTATTTATCTTTTCTATTTTATTGGTTTTGATTAAGTAAATTGTATGTGATTCTTTAATGTTGCCTACTGGGTTATATGTGGATCTTGGCTATTATATAGCTTTTGGTGCTTTAATCTTGGACCAAACATTACAAATTGAATGTATGATAGCTTCACCTCTTTATGATTTTGCATTCCAATGTCCTGTGCATATTTCAGTATATGTACTTTGTTTATTTATATTTCATCAAGCCAATGGATTGATTAATGGTATTTTTTTTATATTCATTCTATTCTTGCAAAGACTCTAATATATGTTATGAGATGAACTTGAGTTTTAGCAATTTTCATTTATGGGCAAAGGATGACATGATGAGAATGACATAAAGAGCATGGAAGTAATCAAAGAAAGGGGTTGCTAGGAAGAAAAATAAGAACAATTGCATTAGGTTTGACATTTAGTTTTAGAAAGGAATGTAATCGTAATTGTAATTCAATATCTTATCGTTGAACATATAAATGCTCTATCACAATAATGCTTCATTACTTTTTATTTGTTCTTATTCTTTTTTTGTTTTTCTATTCTTTTAATTTTGTTTTCTAGAATAACCATGTGGGACCTTGCATCTCCTCAAATGTCGAGGAAATTTATCGATGGGCTTGCATAAAACCTTGTGTCACGTTAGGTTTTTTCCAATACTAGTTTGTGTATTTACTAAATAAATTTGAGTTCCAACACTCTATACCAAATTGATTCTTTAAAAAAATGATGAAAAATAAAAAATAAAAAATAAAATATTTTCAATTCCTTTTAAAATAAGGTCATAAACAAAAGGTTTGTTTCAAGGTATCTTTTCTCACTTTTCAAAAATTACTTTCTTTCAAATAACCGAAAAAAACCAAAAATATTTACCTTCTTCCATTGTCAACCTTAAATTAAAATCTAAATAAATTACACTTCCAAGAATTCTAAAACTCACAAATAATATAAAAGAGAAAAAATAAAGAGAACAATAAATAAAACTTGCTAACCAACAAACATGTATTTCAACTATCTAGTTATTTTAGCAAAAAATAAAAATTATCAACCCACAGACACATCTTTCTATTCAAATTATGTATACTTTAATCCCTATCATAGGGTACACTTGCCTAGGCTTTGATTCTAGATCAACTCTATATTTGTAAACATTTTACTTTTCTTATTTTATTTTATTTTTTACTTGTTTATTTCATTTTATATTTCCTTTTTGCATGTAATCGCTAAGAGTATTAAAAATTAAATTTAAAATCATATACATTTTGCATAATCAATTTTGGATAATCGTTCTTAGTAATGAGTTCTGTAAGATGCTTAACACTTTTTTCATGCACAAATAACTCCTGAATGTGATTTATGGTTCACAAACCAATTTTTTAAATTGATTTTCCCAAATTTTCTTCTAAAAATTTTGGTGAGGAATCCTTAATTTTAGTTTTTCGTTTCTAAAGTGAAAATTAAATTTCTCATTCTATTCATCCCTTGGGGGCAAATTTTGGTTGTGACAGACTTTTTAGTCTTTTGTCAAAAGCTCAAGCTTTGATACCACTTGTTAAATATGCTTAAGATAAGAGGGGGTGAATTGGGAGTTAAAGCAAATTCAAGACATTAAAAAATTGGAACACTAATTTTCTTGAAACCAAAGATAGTGCATAAATGAAATATGCTTAATGCCAAAATAAATTGTAGAAGATATATGATGTTGTGAAGTGCTAAAATAAAATAGCGTAAGGGAAGATAGAAATAACAACAATATTTATCTTGTCATAAGCCTACGTCCAATCTCTGTGTAAACTTATAAGATTTTTCACTTGAAAATAGGTTTACAATAGGCACTTGTCAGCCACTACATAAACCAACTTAGAGAAGTTGTAGAATTCATGAGTCACTCCTCCCATATAGTTGGTTTTATGCGATCCAAACTCAAGGAACCTCAATCCTTAAGATTTCAATCTCACCATAGAGAAGAAAAGATATTGTATTAGTAGGAACTCTCTCATAAAGTAAACATACAACTGAAAAATGCTCTATAAGGGAGGAGAAGAGAGATTTGAGATCTTGAAGAATTAAGCGAAGTTTTTTAACAATTTTTTAGGAATCTAAGTTCATGTGGTCATATATTTATAACACAAACCCAAAATGACAGTTAAAAATAAGTAGAAAGTCAACTTGTAGGAAAAATTGCCATTTAAAATCTAAAATTTACTTTTTCGTACACCATCAGTCAATCGTTGCAAATCAAAATTTGAATTTTAAAGCTTTTGGGGCTCCATCAGTCAGCTAATAGTTTCCATCATTCGATTAATAGCTTAAAGAAGTTCCACTAGTCCTAAGATGTTTACAACCATAACCACTAGGATTATAATCGGGTTCCGAACCTTTCACATAATAAGTAGGAGTAAGATTACACAAGTTTGAAAGTAGTCTTGCATAAAGAATAGGATCAGGTCAATATGTGCACATGGGTAACTCACGAGGAGAATGGACCACTCCACACAAAGTGAATTAGCACAGAGAGCAAGAGCGGCTCACAAAGATTAACCTCACAAAAACAAGTAGATACAGTGTAGGATTAAAATGCATGCAATAGTAGGTGACTAGTGACATAACTCAATAAGCTAAAAAGACAGTGAAAAAGCTTCACCCTGCAAGAGCCTTGCCCAATCAGAACATTACTAGGAGCAATGTTGATGAACCTCATTCAGAGGGATAAATGCAATGAAACCCACTACACAGCACATAGCATTAACCCTACTCATTATCTTTTTTTTTTTTTTTTTAAGTCCTAGAAAGTTGTTAAAGCTTTGAATGGGTCTCCTTAAATAGCAAACGATGGGCTTAAGTGACCGTTGATCTTCAAAACGTTCTTCGCTTTTATTTAAGCTCTGCTTAATGGTTACTTATTCTTTATAAATGCACCAGCGACTTTTTCTTCTTTCTAATGTTCATTTTCGGCTAAATGCAAGAGCCTCCTTTGTCATTTTGGAGTGACTCACTCTTTTTCAAAATGTTGTGGCTTGAGTGCGATAGTTGGTAGATAGAATGACTCTTTTGAATTGGCGTTAAAATGAGTTGTAATATCTCTTTTTTTTTTTTTTTAATTATAAGTAGGAGACAATTGACACTTTCTCCTGTGTTTATGTTTTTATTAAGCTAAATTGTCTCAAAGTGAAAATGAACTGTCTTAATACAAAGCAATTGCTCACATAAAGTGTGTTGTGCACAGACCTAATTATGGATTGAATTCACATGAAAACATGCTAGGTTTGAATCATTCTCCATTCATCCAAAAATATTACACTTTGTCTAATATTTTTAAAAAAAATACAAGATTTGGTATCTTTATCCAAACACTAAACCTAAAATTGAGGGATTAAAATTGGTTTTTTTTTTTTAAAAAGTGAAGCACTAACTATGATATTTTTCAATTAGTAAAATACTATTTTGAGTATTATAATGAGTGATAGACCAAAAATGACAATTTTACAATAATAAGAGTCCATAAAAGAAGTTTTATTTAAAATCTTGAACGTTAAAATAAATTTTAGTGAGATGGAACAAAATATAAAATCATAAAAGGTTACATGACTAAGATTTAGTTATAAAATTGCTACAATGATAAAATTTCGTTTCTCCTAATTGAATAAATTACTTATAATTTAAATTAAACATAAATTAGACAAAGTAATAATGTAAAATAATGTGAAATGTCAAAGTAATAATTAACAGAAGATTTCATATTTATTCAATAATATAATTAACACTAGAGTCTCACAAATATTTTAAATTATAAGTAATTCAAACATAACCGAGTGGATTTTTCATTTGATGATCAGATCTTGCCCCTGATGCTATTTGCGTACACTTTGTTTAGGGAATAACTATCAAAAGAACAGTATACCGTAACGTAAAGTAGAAGTTGATTGCCAATGACTTTATAGTTATCGTCGGACGACGTTCATTTTATATGGCAAGCATATAAATTTTACATCTGCCTTCGGAAAACAAATGCAGAAGTTTTTTTTTTTTTTTCCTTTTATCTGATGCAATTGTTGAATTACACAAAATAGTTGTCTTACCAAGAAAATAAAAAGTCAAATTAGCCATGCCCTTCATTCTGATACAACGTTATCTTGGTTTTAAAATGTAATTACTTGTACTATAGCCACGTAATTTTTCTAAAAATATGTAAGCACCTCCTAAGAAGTTTTCCGTTGTGTTAGATTATTCGAAAACTTAATTTATTGCTGAAAAATGATAAAATTTCATAATTAGTAGGGACTATTACCTAGTAGAAATTAAGTGAAGAAAGCCCAAATCATTCAACATAAAAGAGATCATAATTTAAAACATTTCTGACTGGTTCAGATTGACTCTGCTCGTTTTCATGTTATATGCTCTTGTTAATTTATTTTTCTCAGTGTTTCACTTTTCACCGGAGGTAAGAAGAAATTTATTGTTCCCTCAAAGATACCAAAACCGTCAATGCAAAATTTTAATCATTGGTAACACTTGTTAAACAGAAAAAGAGACAAAGAATGGTAATCTACAATCATTATATGATTAAGAAATTGGGGCTGGCCTGGTAAGAATCTTGTTTGTCTATAATCAGTATGTAAAACTACAGGTCAACAAACCTTACACATGAAATGATTGTAATTGAACCAACTAATGATATAAAATAGGTTTGGGTTTGGACAGAATTCGAGTGCAATTTTTACTATTAAGTTTTTTAATAAAAATGATACGTGTTATGTGTATATAATTAGAAAAAATTCTTCTAAATGTCATATTTTTGTTAAGAAAACTTGATAATAACCAGTTAAAGAACTTTACCTAAATTTTATCCTCATTTACAAGGGGATTTGGATCTGCTGCAGGAAAGCAGATCCAAAATCCCCCCTTCTCATATCCAGCCTCTTTACAAGGATGCCAAGCTGCTGCACGATGACTTTTTATAGAATGGCTAAAGGTTTACTTGTAATTAGCAGATTCATTCAGTCTTGTTTCTTACGATTAAGTATGCTATCAGATTCATAGCCTCCAACACTGCAGTCTCCATCGTCCTCAGTAGAAGAATCAAACATATGTTCTTCATCTTCTTCTTCTCCTACGTCGGCTTCCACATTCTTCTTAGCCAAAAACTCCATAGCTGTGACTACGTCGCTGATCAAAGGCCGGGTAGAAGGTTCCTCTTGGAGACACATTGCTGCAACTGCAAGAGCTTGGTATAGCCCTTTTATGGGGTAATCCTCTTCTAGCAATGGATCGGCCAGTAATGTGAATTTCCTTCTGTCTTTGAGTAGTGGTTGAGCCTGAAAAGAAGAAAGCATGTTCAGCCTCAAACCTCAATATTTGTTTGTCTATGTAGTTTAAGTGTGTCGCCATGTCGAACACTGAAACTTCTATGACACAATGTTAAAACGCGTATATTATAGCAAAGAATGTGACATCAGGGGCAGTGGCAGAAAAACATTGTAGGATAGAATAAATGAGGAAAAATTATCTTACAAAAATTTTATAAGGATTTATATGCAAATTTTATTTTTTCCAGGGCCATATATAATTTTCTAGAGACATGAAAACGATATTTTTTTGAGAGCCAAGCCATATACATACATATACATATATATATATATATATATATACATACATACATGTATGTATGTATGTTTTCAAATTATAGAACATCAGAGAACCTTGACCCCCTCTGGCTCTGTTCTTGTGTGACATCTCAACACTGGCATGACAATGTGTAACTACTAAGCATGATCAACACATCGGAGCACGCTACTGATACATGTGTAGACATGCTAGAATAAAAAGAAAAATTATTCTTTTCAGTTTAAAAACGGCTTTTACATAAATGGCCTGAGAAAAAAAAAAAAAAAACAGCGAGAGAATAAGGGACTGAATAGATAATGAAAACTTTTTTCCTAATATTTTTCTTGTACGTAAATCGTTTAAAATAATTGAACATCTTTTTATTTAATAGATTATTTTTTAAATGACATGTACGATACTTATAACAAAATGTTGATTGCGTTTTTATGTGGAAGTAGATCACTAAATAACTTAGGCCAAAAAAAAAAAAGAACACTAAATAAGAGAATTTCTTGTGTCTGTGTGCTAGAGAATGTCATAACGTTTGGAAGGTAAAAGAGTTTGAAGAAATACCCAAATGACTAAATTTTGCTCCTCAGTTGGTCTTGAATGATCAATCACTCTTCTTCCAGATATCATCTCCAGGAAGACCACTCCAAAGCTGTACACATCTGATTTAGTACTCAACTGCCCTGTGAGTGCATACTCAGGAGCACAGTAGCCATAAGTTCCCATCACCCTGGTGGACACGTGGGAGTGATCCCCAGTTGGACCAAGCTTTGCGAGTCCGAAATCAGAAAGCTTTGGATTGAAATTTTCATCCAAAAGTATGTTTGATGCCTTGAAATCTCGGTATATCACTGGTGGGTTCGCCACTTCGTGTAAATATTCGAGTCCTTTTGCTGCACCTTCAGCAATTTTCATTCTGGTACTCCAATCCAGAGGCTTTCTCTCTGGTGTTAATTCTGAGAATCATTTTGTTTTTGTGAGTAAGATCATATACAAGAAACTGATCGCAAAATAATACTCTAAGTGTCATGCCAAAAGAATTGAAATTTCAATGTTGCTTGACTGGCACTCATGCCAGATTTATCTAGAGGTACTCGTTGGTTACAACGCCGACCTGTGATTATTTTTGGCCCAATTCAATGAGTTTGGACTTGGACTTGATTTTGAAACGATCTTAAATTTAAATTGAAGTGTTATGTTTAAGAACCTTGAAGATTTAGAAGTTTGGCTCGGATGAGCTCAATAATATAATCTGCTAATTTATCACTTTCTAAATTTTATTTTATATGCCTTATTTGTATTTGTGATTTGATTTATTTAGTCTCGTTTTTGTTTTCAACTCTAGAAATTCAATTTTTAATGAATAAAATATAAATAAAATGTACTACTAGGACAACAATGTTCTTAATTATGAAAGTGATATGAAAATGACTATAACTTGAATTTTTTTACTATAATTTTTAGATTAAAAAATGCCACTAGTTTGGAAATTTGTTTAATTCCTTCAAAGAAGTTATTGTTATATGCAAACAAACATAGATCAAGCTCGGGTATGCAGTCCCATAGCAATCAAATTGAGTATAATTGTTGCTTTTCTACCAAGTCTTTCTGAACTGTCTCAGTAATGCAATGACAATGTTTGAAAGGTTCATTTGACTTACCAAGAAGGTGATCTTCCAAAGAACCATTGACCATGTACTCATATACCAAAATCCTCTGATTACCGTCAGCGCAGTACCCTATCAGATTGACAAGGTTGGGGTGGTGCAAGAGACTCAAGAGCAAAACCTCTACAAGAAATTCTCTGTTTCCTTGAAACCCATTCCTGTCAAGTTGTTTCACAGCAACAACCTGCATGTCAAAAGCAAAATTATCTTCAACTTCAAATAGACCTCTTCCTCTTGATAGGATAAATCAGAGTCTCAAGGATGAAATGTAGTTATACTTGATTAGTGCTTTCAAGTTGTCCTTTGTATACCCTGCCAAAGCCTCCTTCTCCAATCAAGTTGTCCGGGTGAAAGTTCTGAGTTGCAGCACATAGCTCTCGATAGCCAAAAATTTTAGCAGTAATATTCCCTTTTCCAATTTTTTTAATCTCGTCCGTTATGTATCTTTGCCTGCTGGCATCTGCAACAGGAAGGAAGGGGAAAAGGGAAAAGCTTTGGTATTTACTTTTGAGAAAAATGAATTTCTTAGAAGGCTTCAATCCACTACATGCGTCAATTAAAAGAAACTCTAAAGGTCACCAATTGAAGGTGACTTCAGTTGAAATACGAGTAAGAGGGGATTAGATAAGTTATAATGAGATCTTGGACTTGTAATCTGAACCCTTCAGAATCAAGGTATCTACATCGAATGGCAATACTTCCTGACATTCTTTCAGATAGTTTTAATCCTTGTTTGATGACGTAATGGACAAAATAAAATGAGGAAACAAAGTCAAGGATGAATACTGCAGTTCCTTTGTACAATCTTCAAAGATGAATATAGACTTGGCAGATCAATGATTATCAATTCATAAGTTCTATATGTACTTACAGCTTAGAAATTTATTGCTTCTGACCATGTCATCAAGAAGCCGAGAACGTCACAGGATTAGATAGAAACCCAGAAATTAGAACCTTAATTTGTAACCGCAGAACCAACAGATAAGCAAAAGGCCTGAACTTTAGCATTTTGCATCCGTATGGATGACATACAAATCATTGTAATACTTACATTTAATAACGTACGACGTCTTCATAATAAATAAATAATGCATGAATTCTATTGTCATTGTACCAACACAATTCATATATTTTCACTCCTGGTCTTCATATTAAGAGAATTGGGATATTATTTTAAGCAAAGGTTTTGGAATGAAATTGAGTTTCAGAGGGGAGAAATTTGTACTGAAAATTACTCAATACAGGGTTTGATAGAATTGAATTGTGTCAACCAAAAGTCTGGTTCAATTTCTACCAGTTATCTTATCTTTGCTGATAGGCATCAATCAACTGCATCATGCTTTGTGAGCAATCTTACATACACATATTGTTTGTAGTTTGTACAAGCAACAATTGGAATTCCATCCGTTCATATGGGGCTCATGATGTGGAGCTCGAATACAAATGCAATCCCATTGATTACTTGTACTTAATGTTTCTTGTAACTGGACAAAAAAATAAAAAAGAAACCCTGCGCCATTTGTACAATGATGAGGAAGAAACTGACCACTTTTAAAAGAAATGTTGGCAAATGAGGCTAGAGATTTTGCATCATTGTACTCCTTAATGCTCTTCTGCAACGCCCTCCGATTACTCCTATCTTTCGACGTACAGCACGGTAAGCAGCTCATTTTCCAGGCCTAAAACTCCGATTCGACCAAACCCACATCCAGATTTTTTGCAATTCCTACATCAGCTTCTGGTATCATGCAGGTTCTGCTTATTCTGGGAATCCTCACTAGTCCAGAATCGTCATTTTATCAGTTTGAATCTTCTTGATCCAAACCTTGGTTCTGGAAGAATCAGATTGAGGATCCTTCTGGTTTCAGAGGCATTTCGAAATGGCTTCTTTTACTTTTCTTCTTTCTTCCTTCAAGGCCATTGAGTTCGGAAACGAAACGACGACTTGGTCAAATTTGCTAAACCTGCAAAGGAATTGAATGGTACACATCAACACGGATAAATTTGCTAAAATTTCTCATAAACTCTGAAATTTCTTGCATTTTCCGGAGCCGTTGCAACCACAGACATGTGCGTCTGGTGAGTTAATATGGCCCGTTGGGGAAGTTAATCCTTATTATAGAAATAATCCAGCCTAAACTTCTTGAAAAATAATATTTGCCGTAATCAATTTTTTTACCGCTCTAAAACTATGAGGAAGAACTGATGAAAATGCTGAATTTACTTATGTTTTATTTCTTGAATTTACCAAAAATAATATGCGTGAGGAAAATATATTAAAATATTATTTAACTCATCGTTTATTAATTAATTTTTAATTTATTTTTTACTAACTTTTATTTTCATTTTGGCATTTTTTATAAGTCAATTTTTAATATGATTCTTCAAAATATTAGTCTATTTTCATTTAGTTCTTTACTAATTTTAATTATTAATTTAGTTTAACTTATTTAGTTAAAATTTAAGATTAAATGAGTTAACTTTCAAAATAGTGTAGAATCAAATTAAAAATTCAATAATAAGTGATGGATAAATTAAAAATAAAAATTAATGAAGAATCAAATTAAAAATAAATTGATAAATAAAAGACTAAAGTAAAAATGAAAAATCAATATGGGATTAAATTAAAAATTAACTACTAAATAAAAAACTAAAATAATATTTTACTTGGAAATGATATATATTGATTACATTATACATTATTGTTTTATATAGCACATATATATATATATATATGACATTTTAAAATTTTTTAAATGATATTCAATATAAAAGATGTGTAAATTAACATAGTTTTAAAAAAATTTAAAGTTACTCGTACATATTGATGATTATTTATTAGATAAAATTGATCTATAATTCTTTTTAATTCTAGGAAGTGAAACTTCTCTCACCTAATAATCGGTAGGGTACTGAAAATAAATTATGTAATTAAAAGGATTGATTTCAGATTTGGGTGGATTGCTCGTAGGCAAGACCAAACCTGCAAATAAGTGGATTGAAATTTTTATATTGTATTATTGTGAAATAAATTGAGTTGTCAAAATAGACTAGTTTGACCCACATTAATTTGATAAACCAGGATATTAAACTCAGCCTATTAATTTATTTAACTCATCGAAAAAATATTAAAAAAATTATAAGAAAAAATTTAATCATTGGGCCAAATATCTAATTCTAATTAAAAAAATCTATTGATTTGGCCTATTGTTGATCAAATATTAAATATTTCAAGACAAAATATGGGTAACAATTACTTGAAACTATAAAATATTGAACATTTCACCCAAAAAAAAAAAAGACTCTACAAAACCTCTTAAGTGGAATAATCTACCAATCCACTAAGTTAGTCCATTTAACATAATAGGTTAAGTGGGTTGAGTTAGTTTAATCTACCTATGTTAAATGAATTAAAATTTTCAACTCAACCCATCAAAATAGTGGGTCAAACAAGCCAACTTAGTAGATCAAAACCATTTTGACTGATTTAATTGAAATATGGAATGTATTTTCAAAAGTAGTTGTATTAGTGAAATTATTGCGTAGCATATTAGGATAATATATATAGCAATAGCATGTTATAATATATTGATTGTATCTTAATATAAAATATTTATTATATTTATATTTTAATCTCAATATTTTTTAAATTATATTTATAAACTCAAAGTTCCTTTTGAATTTGTCAACTTACACCCTTTATTTCCTATATTTTTTTCAATAACCCTCCAAAAACTTTAGTTTGTACATTTATGAACTCACTCATTTACTTTTTATATTTTTCTAATAACTCTCCAAATTTCTCATTATATATTCAATTTATAAATTGATGTTTTCAACGGTTATTGAGAAGTTAAAAAGTAAAGGTGATAAGTTGACAAACACAAACCTTGTACTCGAAATTTGTGTGTTTTGTTTACCAAAATTTAATTGTATAAATAGATTTATACATTAATGTATTGTTGAAAACATTCTAGTATATTTTTACCATTTAGTGTAGTTCAATAAAAAAGAAGGTTAAAATAAGTGACAATTAACTATATTAAATAAGTAAAAATAATAAAACCCACTTGTAATCCAGAAAACCCTCAATGGTAAGAAATGTGAATTGTAACAAATGAAAGCATGCAAAGTAATATGAATAAAACATAGTAGTAACAAACTTAAGTTAAACTAGTAAACTTAGCATATCTCATTTATAGACAACTTGATTATATTTAATTGTGTAATGTTGCCGTGTTCAAAACATTATAACAAACTTTTATCTTTTGGTATTGTTGACTCAAAAGTATATTGTGAGTGGGAAGAACTGGATCAAAGAATGGATAATTTACCACTAAAGGAGATATTTTGCTACTTTCACATGGTTGGAGAAATTTTAAGGAGATTTATATCAAGATTCCATTATGATAGGGGTTGAACGATTGATAAAATAATTAATGAAGAGATTTCACTTGCACAACTAATGACACTCATAGGAACATGCATGTACAAGGATATAGAGGCCAAGCAATTGAAGTATACCTTGTAATTTGATTTATTTGAACTCTTGGATCTTGTAGATCTTGTCTGATTTTAGTTAAATTTTATTTTAACAAAAATAAAATCTCACATGTAAAAAGAATTTAAATGCTGTTTAGAAGCATATTTTAGATTTTTTTTTTGTAATTTACTTTTTACTTGTGTGGTTTTAATTTTGTTAAAATAAAAGTCAACAAATATCTTTTAAATATTTTCCATGAAATTAATTAATAAAAATAGGATATTTTATTAATTATCATATTATTGACTATCTTAAATTTGTTGGGTATTATAATTATATTGAAAAGTTTCATTATTAACAAAAAAAAAAAGTTTTATAATCCTTTTCGGGTGTATAATATTTTTCATATGTAATAATTGTGTAATTAATCATAAAAATTATTTATAAATTCCAATCGAAAGTTGGTTGGAAATTTTGCAATTTCTGATTATATATTGGTTGGAAAATAGATTTTTTTTTAAAAAAATAATTTTACCTTTCGATTTTCTTTACAAGTGGCTAACACATGTTGACACATGGTACTTTTCTATTTATTCACATAGAAGAGGCATTGGTGTCCTGAAAAGTCAATGGCACCGAACAATTTACTTGCAGGGAAATGCCACCTCATAACCAAGTTTACCACATTAGCATTGATAGTAAATTTTTCATATGCCCTTGAGTATGTAAGGGCACGGGTGCCTATATGAGGTGGACCAATAAGAGAATGCCACTTGTGAGCTAGCTGTAAGGAAAAGAAAATGGATTAAATCTAAAAACACATCCCGAAGTTTGAGATAATTTTATTTATATTTACAATATAACCCTTGACAAGTATTTGATATATACACTACTACCCAATATTAATAAGATTTATACTTTGGCCACACATTTTAGTTATTTGAGTTTCTAACCTAATTTAATCTACTTTCTTCCCATGGAAGCCTTGCAAATATTGCGAAGAAAAAAGTCTAAATGATTTAGCATTTAGAATACAACGAAAATTCTTGAATACTAGCTGGTATGGAAAGAAAATGCAACCAAAGACGTCAAATGAATGAAGCAAAAACCAGAGAAAATAATAGAGAAATGAAGCTAGAATAGTAAACTGAAAATATTGAAACAAATGACGATGAAGGGAGGAACAAAACACCAAAATGGAAATAATAATGAAAATGAAACTAGCAATGGAGAAATAGAAAGAATGAGAAAAAGACCCTAAAAAACTGAGGCTTTGTTTGATACAAGAGAAAGACGTTCTTTGGAAAAGGAAAAGGAAAATGAAACATATATTAGTGTGTTTGGTATATTGGCATATTCTCTCCATTGGAATGAAGATTCTATCATTTTGAAGGAAAGATATTTCCATTGGAGGATGGATGGAGGGAGATTGATTCCATTGGAAAGTATGGTAAATAACTAAATTGCCCCTAAAGCCATATCTCTACCCATAATAATAATAACAATAATAATAATAATAATAATAATAATATTAATGATAATTATAATAATAATTATGATAATAACAATAATAATGATGATAATCATCATGATAATGATAATTAAGATGATAATAATAATGATAATCATAATAATAATTTAATAATTATCATAATAATAATGAGAAAATATGGTTCCGACCTACTTGTTAATCACAAATCGCCTTTTATTCAATTGAAATATGATTGGATATTTTGGCTTCTCTTTTTCTTTCACTATATTATTCATTTCTATTCTTTGAACAATGACTCTTTCGTTCTTACTGTGAACATGTAGACTTTCTTTGCGTTTTTTGAGTGAAAGTAGTGAGTGCATTCGTTGTGGTGAATTACTCTGCTAGTTGTAATTGTTGAGGAAGATGGAGATTGATCCAGAAGGAGAAGGTGAAGTCATGTCCTTGAATCTGGAATAAGGGAGGAATCAAGAAGAATCAGTGGTGAAAAGGACTTTAGTGGGGAAGTTTGTGGCAAGGAAGCAAATGGAGAAAATTACGATTGTTTCAATGATAAAGAAGGCTTGGAATCTATATGAGGGTGTCAATATTTCAGAATTAGCAAGGACTATCTTCATTTTCACCTTTTAGGAGGAGAAAGAATGGAAATAAATCCTAAAGGGGAGGCTATGCCCGATTTTGGGATAGTTGCTGAATGAGCAAGAATAGGCTGAGTATGATATTGTGCAAGAGTTTGAATTTGAAAAGTGTTCGTTCTAGATTAAATTCCATAATATTCCATTAGAAGGAATTAGTAGAAGAAATGTTCTTAAACTGAAAAATATAGTTGGAGAAATTGTAGCAGTGAAAAACTCAGTGTTTAATGGAAAGTTGTCGAGAAGTTTTGCTTGAGCAAGAGTAATGGTTGATTTAAATAAACCATTGATTACAAGCTTTTGGATTCCAAGACTAGGAAGATCAAAAGTGTGGGTGGAGGTGAAGTATGAAAAATTGTAGCAATTTTGTTATAGATGTGGTATTATTGGACATGGATTGAGAAATTGTCTTAAAATGAAGAAAATGATAGTAAATTGTCTTGAAATCCCTATGTATGGACAATGGTTATGTGCTACGCTGATGAAAACATGGGAAGAAGTCGTGTTTCATTTTGAAAAAGGGAGCTCATAGATGAATAGTGGTTTGTTAGAGTTTGCAACAATAAGAGAGATAATTGTGGACAGAAGGATGAAGATGGCGAATGAAGAAAAAGAGAAAGGTTTTGCGCATGTGGTAAAAGATAGTGATGATGTGACAAAGAATGTTGATGAGGTGGACAATTTGTTAGGAGGGGAAAAAAACAAACTGATAACAACATTAACAAACACATGTTGGGAAGGAAGATGCAAATGATGTTTTTATAAATATAAAAATGGAGGCACATGGGAAATCTAAAGAGGTCTAAGACTTGAATGATGGGGATGTTAAAAATAAAAAGCTTAATAAGTTTTTTTGGACAGAAGGAGCAAATGATGTGCGTCAAATTAAATATGTAGTTTTCAAAGAGTTCAAATGAGGAATGCTTGAATGGGACGGGTGTTAAAGATAAAAATAAGAAGCAATGTGATTGAGGCTATATGAATGGGCTTGGGCATGATATGAACGAATTGGTCATAGAGCAAATTAATAGTATTAGATATAAGACTTCTCCATCGGGATATATAGTTGAGTTGCCTCCAGATGAGGATATCAATGAAGGTCTAGTTGTGTTGTATAATAAAGGAAATGCGATTAGGGAGACAACACAAAAGTTGAAAAAACTGAAGCTAAAAAGGAAAACAAAGGAAGACAAGAATTAGAGGAAGATTAAAAAGATAAAGGTAATTGAAGAAGCTATGATTAAAGAGCCAAGTATTTTTGTGTTTTTTAGATGGAAGAAATGAGAGAATAAGAAAGGTAAAAGAAATAAAGTTCAAAAAAGAAAATTGAAGAATTAAAGACTGAAGATTTTGAAGAAGGTAACAATTTAGTGGAGGTCCCTATTGAGGTTTACGAATTCCTTAAGGAGTGGTTTATATTTGGAAAAGATAGAAGAAACGTTGGAGAGGAATGTGAGTTGGAGAACGGCAATGGTAACTGGCTAAAAATAATCACCCAGAAAACATGAAGATAATAGCTTGGAACAACCAAGGATTAGGAACATCCTTGGCAGTAAGAAATCTAAGGGTGGTGAAGAATAAATTTAAGCCTTCTTTAGTATTTCTCATGGAGACAAACATGAAGAAGGAGAAAATGATGAAAACAAGAAGAAAGATGGGAATGGAGTGTGAATGGCATGTGAAGCCTAAGGGAAGATTAGAAGGGCACATTGGTGGATGGAGGACTTTTCAATTAGTGTGCTACTTTGTTCAAAAAATATCATCCATATTTAGACTCAAGCAAGTGGCGATGAGTTACTAGACTTTATATCATTTATGTATGGCCCCCTAAAAGAGATGGATTGAAGAAGTGTATGGAAAAAATTAAAGGAGATTACATTATAGGTGAAGGGGAGTTACATTTGGGTGACTTTAATGATCTGCTATCACAAGATGAAAAGAAAGGTGGTAAACCGAAATTTATAAGAAAAGTTATAGGGTTTCAAAGTCTGCTTCATGATTATAATTTGATGGACATTAAGTATAAAGGTGCAAATTTTACATGGAATAATATGAGGGTAAGGCTGGATAATGTGAAGGAAAGGTTAGATAGAGCTTTGGGGAATGAAAAATTTAGAGATGACTTCTCAAAGGTTATGTCTCTAACGTAGAACCAATAAGATCTAATTATCATGTTGTGCTTTTGGACTTATGCTATCAAGAGGTGAAAAGTTTGAGAACTTTTAAGTATGAATGTTTTTGGGCGATCATCTTGATTTTTGTAAAGTTATGAAGTGAAGGATCTAGTATTAAGATTGGGAAGATGTTGAAGAAGTTTAATAAAGTGTAGTAAAAAAGTGTTTCCAAATAGTAGAAAGAAAATTAATGAGTTGTTACAATAGTTAGCAGTATATGAAAAGAAAGATTATACAGAGGACATAGCTGTAAAAGTGAAAACAATTATGATAGAGATTGAAGATCTATAGGTGGTAGAGGAAAAATACTGGTGTCAGAGATAAAGAGTTAATAGGCTTGCATAGGGGGATGAGAATACAAATTTTGTTCACTCAACAACCTTACAGAAAAGAAGAAAGAATATGATTTTGAGACTTAAAGGGGAGAATGGCTTATGGTTTAAAGATGAAGGTGAAATTGCGAGCAATTTTTGGAAGTATTATGAAGGGCTCTTTGTAACAGGGATATAGAAATCTGGATATAGCATTTAACTATGTTAGAGAAGTGGTGAACTTTGAGGATAATGCTAGGTTGATGGAGGAAGTGAGTTTGGAGGAAGTGAAAGATGCAATTTTTCAACTAGGGGCAATAAAGGCTCTAGGTCCAGACAACTTTTTAGGAGTATTTTATAAGAAAGCTTGGGTAAAAGTAGGAATGGAGATATACAATATGGTGAAGATCTATTTTAAATCAGGTATATTCCTGGAGGAAATAAATTCTATTAACATTTTGTTGATTCCAAAAATAGATAAACCTGAAAATGTCAATCATTTTAGTCTGATAAGTTTGTGTAACTTCAACTATAAGGTGATATCGAAGATAATGGTTAATAGAATGAAGAGTATTTTATAGAGAATTATTTAATAAAGCAAAGGGGCTTTTGTACTTGAAAGGCTTATACAAGATAATATAATAATAGTTCATGAGGCATTTAATTATTTGAAGAATAAAAAGAGAGGAAATAAGTATGAATATGCATTGAAAATGGATATGAGTAAGGTATTTGATAGGGTTGAGTAGGATTTTTTGAAGGATGTGTTATTGAAGTTGGGTTTTTGTCAATAATAGGTAAATAGGATAATGGGGTATATGGAATAAGTGAATTTTATCGGGAAAGTTATAGCTAAAGTTAAACCAAAAAGGGGACTTAGACAAGGGGATCCACTTTCACCATGTCTTTTCATAATTTTAGCAGATGTACTCTTAAATATGTTGAGATATCATGTCGAAAATGGTGATTTAAAATGAGTTAAATTGGCTAGACAAAATCCGATTTCATCTTATGTATTTTTTTGCAAAGGATATTATTTTATTCATGAATGGTAGAGTGGATGATTGTGTAATGTTGAAAAAAATCTCAAATGTGTTTAGGGAAAAAAAAGAATTTAGATAAGTCTAGCATTTATTTTTCTAGTAACTTGAATGGAAATGTTAGGGAGATGGCTTGTAACATTTTAGGGCTGACAAAAGAGAATTAGCCAGGGAAGTACCTTGGATTGCCTATTTTATAAGGGAGATCAAAAAATGGAGCTTTGGTATTTGTAAACGATAAATTGTGTAAGAAAGTGCAAAGCTAGAAAAGAAATTTATTGTCACATGCTGTAAGAGAAGTTATAGTAAAGGCAGTTGCGAATGCAATATCTGTTTATCCTATGACATGTTTCAAATTTCTAAGGAAGACATGTGAATAATTTAATAGTATACTGGCACGGTTTTGGTGAAAAGGTTCTGAGTTGAAGAGGAAAATTCATTGAAAGGAATGAAAATTACTATCAAAATCAAAGTAAAAAAAGGGCCTTGGTTTGAGAGATTTTGTTAACTTCAATAAAGCACTTTTAGCAAAAACAACATTGAGTATTATGCAAAAGTTGGATGACATGTGGGTCAAAATAATTAAAGGGATATACTTTCTAAATTGTGAGTTTTTGGTTGCAAAAAGGGGATATAAAGCATCATGGGCATGAGATAGTATTTTGGAAGGAAGGAGGTTTTTGGAGGATGATTTGTATTGGAGGTTTGGTAATGGTAAATCAATTAAAGTGTGGAATGATAAATGGGTTCCTACTTGTGAAAGGCTGAGAATGAGGCATGGATTGCAGGGTGATTATGAAAATAACTTTCGAGTGGAATATTTGATATGTAATGGGAGGTGGGTGCTGGACAGTATTAGCAATTATATCTTTATACAAGAAATGAATGTTATTTTAAAAGTCCCTTTGTCACTGTCTGATGGTGAAGATAAGATGGTTTCGAGTATTTCAAATAATAGGGAGTATAATGTTAAATTGGGATACAGGCATGGAAGAAAGAAGTCAATATATAGGTGTTGTAATCGTCCAAGTACCTCTTTTGTGATAAGTAAGGGTATGTGCAAGGTCTTGTTGGGGCTGAAGGTTCCAAACAAAGTTAAATTTTTTTATATAGAGGGTAGTGTCTGGAGCCATTGTTACCAAAGAAAAAAAATATGGAAAACAAAATGTGGAAAAGAACCAATATGTCCTGCATGTGGTAAAGAAATAAAAACAATAGAGCATCTGATTTTGTTATGTTCATGGGTGTTAAATGTTTGGTTTGGATGTGTGTTAGCTTTAACAATTGATGATAAAATGACTTCCAACCTTGGTGAATAGGTTTCTTCTTTGCTTTTTAATAATCTAATGGATGACTTTGGCAAGGCAATGATGGCAACGATTTGTTAGTTTATTTAGTGAGAACGGTGTTGCTTCGTATTTGAAGGAGTTGAGGTATGACAAGTAAATGTCTTAGAGGATGGTGTGGATTATTGGAAGGCTAAAGAATTGGGGTGTAGTAGTAATGGTGTTATTGCAGGGGGCAAGAGAAGAGATAATTGGTGCCAACCTAGGAGGAATCAGTTAAAAATTAATGTAGATGGCTCCTTTTATGGGAAGAGTGGAAAAACTGGAATTGGAATGATATGTAGAGGTGATAATGAGTCTTTGATGGGTGGGATTGAGGGTAAAGTGTGTGCTAACTTAGCCTTTTTGGTAGAGGCTTTGGGTTTGAGAAATGGCTCATTTATGGCAAAGTTTGGCAGGTTCTAACATTTGCATTGAATCAGATTGTGCATTACAGATAGAAAGGGTTGTTGAAAAAATGCAAGTAGTTAAGAATGGCTCAACTTTCTTATCCTTGAGAACTGTATCATAATGGCTAGTAGAAGTCCAGGTGTTTCATTCTTTTTGGTGTCACGCCAGGGAAATGCAATTTGTTGATTGGATTGTAGAGAAATGTTCAAGGGGGATGTGTCCTCTGAATTGAGTTAAAAACCCACCTTGCTCCTTAGTTTCGATTTTGTCTATGGACTTGGCTTGTTTTGATATGTCTATATTTGTTAAAGAAGGAGTTGGGTAGTGTAGAATTTGTTTGGTTTTGTTTTAAGTTTGTTTATGAAGGCCCTTTTCTTGTTTGTTGTGCTTTATTTCTTTTTGTATGAGTGGGGTTTGTTTGTTTTTATGTTTGGTTTGCTTCTATTTCTTTGAATGAATCCTTTTTTGGCAAAAAAAAATATTCTCATTTCCCACTTTAGTATTCTATCTCTAATTCTCCTTTAGATATATATTATTTCCTTCATTCTTTTTCCTAAACTGTTGGTTTTAATATTTTCATTTTCCTCCCACACTTGCTATGATATTTGGATGTCTAATAGCATGGAGTTTGGTTTCTATAGGAAATGAAGATTTCATCTTTTTTTATGGAAACATCTTTTTTGATGAGGGTGTATGGAATAAGGCTGATTTCATTAGAATGAGAGGATAATGATGAAAATACCCCTATGTCTCCTTCTTGCCTTTGTCGCCATTTGTCTTGTCGTCATTGTTTGTCTCCTTCATCGTCGTCTATCTTCATCACCATCGTTGTTCTTCATTGTTTGTCTCATTCATCTTTGAACAGTAACTTTCTTCATCATAAGTCTCTACTTTCGCTATCACCGATGTTGTCAATCTCTACTCTGTCGTTGTCGATATGGTACAACAACTTTGCAACTCATTGCCAATTTGTCTCTACTCCATCATTGATCTCAGCCTTAACTGCATCAATCTTCATGGTTAGCCTTTGTCTTTGTCATAGTCAATCTTTTGTCATTGGTCAACTTTGCAACTCCGATAGTGAACGACATCTGCAACTCATATATTTTTTTTAGTCAAAAGGGTATTTTGGTCTATACTCATCTTACACAAAAAAAATAATAATATTATTTTGATTCTTTTACTTGTTAAACCAAAAAATAATTTTGGACCCTAGGATTCCATTCCATCAATACTCATTCTCATTTCCACTTATATTCCCATTATCTTTTCTTTTTGCATAGCAAACAGGACTTATATGTTTAGCTGAAGGACTTTTTGTGTCCTTTATTGGTAAGACATTTAGGCTTCTTTTTTGCTAATATTCACATGGCATTCAAAGGAAGATTAAGATGAGGAAACAAATAAATAAAGTTAGGCTAGAAACTCAAATAAATACAAATGCGTGGCCGAAGTGTAAATCTAATTAATATTGAAAATTAGTACATATCAAGTAATATGTAAGGGTTATATTATAAATACAAAAAAAATTAATTTAAACTTTGAGATATTTTTATCATTTGCTACTCCTTCCTCCTTAGCTAGCATGCCACGCCAATTTACACAAGGTATAACCAATTCGTAATGGATGAAGAGATGGCTCTACAATAAAATGTCAAATTTGACAACAAACCTTAGTATATTTATATTTTAAATTTTGAACCTAATAATTTTTTAACATTTCTATTTCAACTCAGTTCCCCATTATTTATATAATTCACAACTTACCCCTACATTTTATATAATTTATCATGAACCCTAAATCTTTCGCCGTCTTCTTCTTCTCTAGTTCGTGCCCCTTCGTTGTGAACAAGGCATAAAATATAAGAATTTAGGAATTTTAACAATTGAGACTGAAATAATTTTTTACTGAACTAAAGAAAACTAGAACAAAAACACAAAAAAATATATGTTAAATTAAAAGACCATGGAAGCACAATTCCAAAAAGCCAAAAATAAGGGAAGGCACAACCCGAGAATTGAAAGAAGGAAGGCAATCGAAATCTTCCAAAAAACAAAATCTTAACCAATAGTCTGTCAGAAATTTTCGACCACCTTTTTTTCTCTAGATTTCTGGGTTTTTCTTTTGTTTTTGGGTTCCTCTACTTCGTGGTTCTTCCTCAGTGGCTTTTGTTTTACTCCCTTGGTTATCATTTTCTATTTTTCATAAATAAAAATTCCTTCTTTCGTCTCAATCGCTAGTATCTTAAACCGTAACATATTACTCTTGTTCATGACAAAAGACAATGAACTGAAAGTGAGATTCTAGGTTCATAATAAAATAAATATAGTGCAGGGATAAATTGTAAATTTTATAAATGAGGGGAACTAAGTTTAGAAAAAATGGTTAAAATTTTATTATGGGTAAATGTATATATATATATATTCAAACATTGGATTTTGTTTTAAGTTTTGTCATTTAATTGCGTAGTCATCCTGTTTAATATTTTTATTATTATTGAGTAACAAATATAAGAATGCTTTGACAAAAGAAGGTGTAATTATAATACATCTTTTGATTTTGTCACACCCAAATCGAGAACGCGAGTGGCACGAAATACTTGATGAATCTTGCAACTGTAAATCTTATTAAATGAAGAAAAGTGCAAATGAATGTAATATAATATTAATATAATGAAAAAAAAAAAAGGGAAGCTAACCAAAAAACTGTAAAATTCATGCATTTTCAGGTTTAAATAATTTCTATTTGATGTCATCAGGTGGTTTTGTCATCTAAAGAAAAGAAGCATTGAGTAGCAATAAATCTATTGAAAATCGAATGTGGAGGCACCTGGTCGTGTATTTGGAAGATTCCTTACGGGTGCTTTTAAGCTCTACATTTGATGGATTTTAACATAAGTACGTAGAAATAGGACATTCAAATTATTTGAATACTATTTGAATTGTGTTATTTTATTCTTCAGCTTTAGTATATATAAAAAAAAAGTTAAACAAGTTATGAATTTAGACGTAGAAACTAAACTCGTTTATCAATTTGATATAGTAAAAGTATTGAAGGAGTTAAAAATGTGAGATAAAAAAGCAAAGTTCATAATTTTGATAATTTAGTGCAAAAGGGTAAACAAATGTTACTGTATAAAAGCAATTAAATATACACAAGGTCCTTATAGAAGTTTAAATGTTTAATATAGGCACATATGTAGGCCAGTAATGAACTATGTACTCAAAGTACATAGATAAATCACAATTGATTGATTCAATTGTTGTCATGGACGAATTTAAAACTTGATTTGAAATTATTAAATTTTTAATAATATTGGATCAAAATGTTCAACATAACTCTAATTTCTGCTCAACAATTCAATTTTGTGTCTAAAAACTATAGAAAGACATGTAAATGCTTGTGAAGAATTAACATAAGATTTTTCATGGATCTTAATAAGAAGTGAAGAAATTGTTAGGTCATTATTATTTTTGGACCATTTATTCTTGAAAAATGATTTGATCTTTTTACTAATCATAATCTAATAACCTTAAATAATATATTAAGCAATAGTATATCCTATTGATTTAAACTTTGACTCCATATTTAAGAGAAGAATCGAAAAGGAAATAGAACATGAACTTTTGGGCAATACAAAGTACTTTGGCTTCATAACTAAAAAGCCAATAATGACAAAGCCACAAAATAATCTTAGTAAAGAAATGTCGATTCCTAATGTCCCAATAAACAAAATAAATGTCATTGGAGCACAACACATTCATCGATATGAGAAGAACAAGTATTATCTAAAAAGTTCAAAGCAAATGGTGGTCTACTAAGAAAGATTTAGCACAAATCTAAAGATTGATAAGGGGTGATTTTCAATTTATCAATTTGAAATTTTTGTTTCCCATTCCTTATCTACCACAAAAAGAAAACTAAAGAGAAAAAGGATATTGATAAAAGAATAGTTACGTGGAGTAGTTTAAAAATAAGGTGGGTCTAACTAAGTATTTGTGCTCATTATAACTTTAATTTTCATGACCTTAATATGTAGATGAATAAAGTTTTTGGACTCTAATATCAGATTTTTAAACACAAATTTACATATTAAAATTTAAAATTTAGGAAATCAATGTAACATTTGGCATCCATCAAACCCAAATCATTATGTTTATTAAAGAGTATACATCCCTTACGGGACATGGAGTTAGCATTAATGGCAAGGCCTCACTTGGACAACATAAACTCCCTGCGTACGAACCCTGCGTAAGCAACTAAGGAATTTGTTTTTCTTTTTCATCTCATATTCTGGCCACGTGGAATTACGAGTTTACCCCTGTCTCTGCAAATCTGAGCCCCTCCCCTGTGCGTTGCTGAGTTTTTTTCGTTTTTGCTAGTTGCCGTTTAAGCAACTACGCCCCATTTCTCTGAACCATCTTCTAGTTTCATTTCTGCATTATTTTTCATTTCTGCTCCCTCTCGGTTAAGCTCCGGCATCACGTCCTTACCTTACCTCTGCAGCTTCCATGTCGTCAATAAGTCTTGTTCCTTCTTCTTCCTTGGTGAAATCACGTCCTTATCTGTGCCAAAATTTTCGGACTAAGGTTGGAAGCTTGAGAACATTTGAGGCTGAAGCATGGGGCTCCGTATTCCATTCTGAAGTGGGGAAAAGAGAAATCTTGCAGAGTGTGAACCCTGATCTTGACTCTTGGACAAGGACAAGTCGCTTCTCACCTTTCAAGCTTTCCGTTCAGCTTCTCTAATGTGAGAACGAAAGCCAAGAGAGAGAAGGAGGCTTAGAGGAGTTCCATTTTGCTGCAACCCTCATTCCTCCCTCGTTTTGCCACAGTCCATCAGAGAAAACAAAGTAGTACTGATGAAAGTAATGGTAATTAGTACGTGACAAATGATTTAAAATATTAATTTTTAAAAAATTATTTTTTAATATTCTTCATATATTTTTTAATAATTTTATTGAAATTGACATATTTTATCATTACGTATATATATATACTGAAATTAATTAATATTTTTTCTTTAGATTTTTTGGACGAAGGGTTTAAATACTAGTGGCACCTCTTGTTTATGAAGCTCATTTGTTTATCATTCTATCAAATTGTTTTTTTATCTCTCTCCAACTCTACAAAAAACAAAAATAACTTAAAAAACTTTAGAGGATCTGAATAATGTCTCCTATTAAGAACTTCAAAGTGTTGCTCATGACTCCTATTTTTAAGTGGTTCTTAGTCCACTACATTGAGTAATTGGGTAATGTTAGAAGAGTAAAATAGAACTAATAATATTGTCAAATAAATTAATTGGATGTAAATTAGTAATTAAAGCACTGGTGGCAAAGGATTGAAAAGTAACGGTTATCAACTTTAAGACTTCCTTTAATTTAGAAGTACCGTAACTAATTGGTGTACCCTGTGCTAGCTTCGTGGGTGGTGTCCTACAAACCACAAAGGTACCCTACATAGAAATGTCTAAATATCGCATGAGTGAACTCTTAATAATTCTAACACATTAAGGAATCATACTATAACCAAAATAATTAAAAATCAAAAGGAATAGATAAATAAAATTAGGTGTGTGTGTGTGTGTGTGTATATATATATATACACTGAAAAGGATAAATTATATCTCTATTGGACCACTACATCCAAACCAAATAAATCCAGTAAGATATTAAGGGCTGGCTTGAGAAGTAATTATTTAAGGGGTTTATTCTTTAAATTTAAGATATGAAAGTTGCTTTTACCTTGCGCTATAGGGTCTAAAAATAATGCTAATTATGTAAAAATTTGTTTTACGCTATTTCTTTGCAAAATATTATTTATTGAAATTCCATGTATCTTGGGTAAGCTTTTTTGAGATTTAAAATCACAGTCAATTTTGTGTATTTAAAATTTTTTGAAATATCAAAATTCTTACTACTTTTATCTGTATTTAGAAATATCAAATAATTTGAATTAATATTTATAAATTTCTCTGATTCTAAATTTCATATTTGCTTTGATTCTGGATTTTGGATTTCCACTAGTTATAGGTTTCTGAATTCCTGTGTTCAGTATTTGTAAAGTAATGTTATTATGTATTTTTGAAGACTTTTGAGTCAGATTCTATATTTCTAGATTTCTGAAGTGGGGAAAAGAGAAAAGAGAAATCTTGTAAAGTAATGTTAGAGCTTAGTTGTATATATAACTGGATGTTAAATATACGAAAGAGTTAGAAATAAAACTGTTTTATTTATTGTATAATTATGCTAACTATTAAGATATGTAAGTTTCACATTTTCTTTTGAAATTATTTTCAAGTGAGCCAAGACACTCAACCAAAATGTTAACAAGCTAAAGTGTAGTTCGTTAAAGTAAAATAACTACACAATTAGAAGAAAAAGTATTAGAAATACAAAAATTATGTTATAAGACAGCAATCCTTGTAAGACTTATAGAAATGTATCAATTACTTGTTTGTTATAATGAACTATTTATTTATTTAAGTTCTCTGTCATTTTACAATAGTAATAAGAAATAGAGATCTAAACAATATCAAAATCTTACCTTAAGGCAAGATGTGACAAATGATTTTTGACAAAATCTTACCTTAAGGCAAGATGTGGCAAGATGTGACAAATGATTGAAATGTAAGTAAAAAAGAAATTTCTTGACCCAAGTTTTCTTAAAACACTACAAATTAGGCTTCTAAGAGCAACTCTAAGGCAAGATGTGACAAGTGATTTTTGAAAAGATAAAATGATGTGTTTGAAGCAAAAGAATCACATCTCAATTCTAGCCTTTTTAATTGTAATTTTTGAAGATGCAATTAAAAATTAGAAATGACTATTATTGGTTATTTTCAGTTCCATAAATACAATTCCAATAGATAAAAAAAAAATTGAAATTACTAAATCCAATTCAAATTCTATTCTATACCCCAAGGGTCTGTAAGGAATTTGAATTTGAAATTGAAGTGGAGTTTGCAGGAAGTGGAAATGGCTTTTTGAAATCCAAAACTGAATACATACATATATATAAATATATATATATGCAATTCATAAGATTCCTAGGTTTCTTAATCTCACATGTGATTGGATGATTATAAACCATTGAAAATGGAATTAACAAGATGGAATCAGAATATGTAAGACTGCGGAAATAAATTAAGTGGAAAGGAAAAATCATAATTTTTCTCATGAAGACAGATGATCAATATTTCAATAAGTCATTTAAAAAGCATATAAAAGCAATATTCATTGCACACTATGGGAGATTATAAAATAATCAACAGATATATTCATACTTGGAAGAATCCAAAGAAGTCATGGGAAGAAAAATTAGCAGAAAAATGATAGGGAGAGAATGCTGTTAAACTTGTAATATACCCAATTCTTCGCACAGGGAGAATGAACAAGAGAGGAGAGCAATAACACTACTTTTAAAATAACACTAATTTTATTAAAACAAGATGTCGTCCTGTTAAAAAAAAAATACAAGGTGTGAGAGCTAATAACTTTTTTATGTTAAAAACAGTTGATGTTTTATATAAAAAAGAATCTATAATATTTTTATATAATATCTTAAAAAATTTTAAATTTATTAAAATTTTAAAAAAAGGAAGTACAACTGCACAGCAATTGAAATAGGGAGAATTCATTTTCTTAAAAATCTCATCCTAATTAACCATACTTGCCAAAAAAATTTCCAGACATACAAGACATGGGCACGAACATTGAAACTAGGCAAAATGTAGAAGTTAACTAATCCGTAAACTAGTCAGTGTCCCGAGGCACCAAATTGAATCTTTTTATTAAGATGAGGTACAAAACCAGAAGCACTGTATCAAAATAACCTAAAAGGCAAGGTATGCATCACCTATAATGATCAACATGCAAAGTAAATTCAAGTTGTAACAAAACACCAAGTGAAATGATTAGGTCTATAATGAGTAATCGAGGTATATCTAGGCCTAACAGGATTTCCACTCTAAATGCACCATACTAGCTTATGGAATGAGGTTCCTAATAGCCATACTTGTATAGCTTCATATACAGAATCTCACAGTCCCTTCCTTGGTTTCAAGACTTTGAGCATAGAACTGAAACAAGAAGTCACAGACACTTTGAAGGGTGCCGCAGAATTTTGTGACGACTCACTAGCTAGGAACCAGATAAATCAGTGCAGATATTGAAATGAAAGTATTCACCCAATATGAATATTTAAACTTCGGTTGGTCTGTGGATTATCTATCTTGCAGACAAACTGAAAAGAGTTTCAACTTTCAAACACGTACTAATATTGATACCACTGAGTCTTCATGTGACCAACATTAATAATAGCATATTCAACTGAGAAACACAATAGATCATGAATTCCAAACTGATATTTTGGGGTATCAGATATGAAAGGATTAGTCACATGCAAAGATTCTCTACACTATGTGACTGAATTCATAGGCTATGAGTACTAATGGACCTAATAAGTACAAACAGCAGCTCATGCAATAAATTTATGGGTTAAGGTGTCATGTATTTTCCTGTTTGGTAGGCCATGTCTGGGAACTGTTGCTAAACCTGCGTATCTTTAATTCATCAACCAATCTCTCAAGCCTGCTAATCCTATTTTCAAGAACCATTATTTTTCTGTCAATTGTATTGCTACTGCTTGATTTTTGGCTTGCATTTGTATCTTCTGTAGCTTCTTCTAAAACTCCCTTTGAAGTTTCACTTTCAACTTTCGGAAGGGGCTTCATCTGTAACTCCATCTTATTCATGGTTCTGTAATCAGCAGTAGAAACAAAAGAACTCATATCATAACCTTTTGTATCTTCCTTGGCTCTTTTTGAACCTCCAACCACATTCACCTTCTCCCTCTGTTCCAACTTTTCAGTTCGATTTGCCATTAAAATTTCAGTTTTATCTGCAGCTACAGATGACGGCAGAACACCATGTAGATCAGATTCATCATTCCCATGACCATTTGATCTCCCAAGTTCCATACTACATTTGGGAGTAAACCCAGGTGGAACATCAGCATCATTACCCCTCTTCTTTGATGGTCTTTTACTTCTCTTTCCTTGCACAAGATTCTTAACTGGGTCTTGATAACCCAATACTGATTTGTTCCACCACTCTACATAACGAGTGGTAACATCTGCCTCAAAAAACCGAGATGGGATATATACATTACTATCCGTTATCGGTCTACTGTAATTGGCCCAAGCAAGTTCAGGAGTCTCATTGATTCGAATCACGTGACCAGGAATGTCTTGATCCATTCCAAATTGCATGGCTACTCTATGTGGGAGGTACTGTTCTATGCAGTAAAACCCAACTAACTCAGAAACTCTCATGCATTTGATAAAACAAATTATATCTTTATCCAAACTATGACCGACCCTTACACACATTGGATTCTCTGGATAAAATAACTTGTGCTTAGGTGCAAATCTAGCATATGGACGCCACACGAATTCATCGCGGGCTGAGTCTAGAACTGACCTCACGTTGTCAACTTTTAATGCCTGAACTTTGTGCCACCTACCCAAAAATGGATCGTCATGGCTGATCAACTTAGGCTTCGGTCGAAGAACTTCGAGTCTCTCCCACACCCAAATTTGAACCAAGTAAAATGGTGACCGAAGAGTAAGTTCTAACGGCTCTTTATCACCATCTATACGACTTGTGGCCAAATTAACTATAGTTTGTTTCAAAATACTCAGATCTTTGTAAATGGTAGCCAGAACTGCGGGTGCTAAAGCAATAGGATTACCTATTGCGAGATGAATAGCGATTGGGAATATAAGCTCCCTTACCAAGTTTGATTTTTCGGGCAATACAAAAATCGAAAGCCAAGCTGCTAGAAATGCCTCATGCTCAATTTCCCTACCGCTGTCCATGAATATATTCATCCATATTGATATGGAAGCCTTACCACCCTTGGTTCTCAAAATTTCCTTTCGGGCTAGAATCAATTTTTCTTCTACCTCTTTCAGTTCTGGAGTCTCAAGAGGGCAGAAAACAAAGGCACCCAAAACAGGATAACCTCCTAGAGCCATAATATCCTCCAACGTGATTGTTGCTTCAGCCCAAGGAAAGACGAAGGTGTTTGTCTTACAACACCATCTCTCTGTAATCCCAAATAATAACTCTTCGTTTTTCAGCAAATTAATCTTGGTGCTCATGATTGCTTCGTAGATACCCACTTTCCTCCACACTGATTCGTAGGTAGAATGCAGGGAATCGACCCACTGAATCCATTTGTCAAGTTTGTATCGCCATCCAGTGAACTTTACTGTGAGAGGCCATTTCTTGGGTTCAAAGATGGGTGGCAGAGGAGGCGTCAAAGACAAAGGGATCTTAGAAATTGGTCCATCATCAGCTACAGTGGGTTTAAGAAAGAAAGCGGTTCTTAACGTTGGCTTGCTATCACCGACAGGGGAAACCATGAACCCCTCCCTCGATTCCATGATGGTTTCTGATGCTTCAGACATGGGAAGATAGATACGAAGAACAAGTCCAGCCTGGTGTTTGTTTCTGGGGAAAATATGAAGCTCCTCTAATTGCAGATCCTGAGACTATTTTCGTGCCATAAAGTAAAAGCTTTCTTAAAAATCGCTGTGACTTGCCGAAGAAGGAAATCAAAAACACATTCTCTTCGTTATAGAGGAAATTCCAGTTTCGTCGCTGTGTTTCTCTAATTAATATCCACAAGAGCAGTATTTGTTTTAATTATTATTATAATTAAGGGAATAATAAAGAACTGTTAATACTCAATTATGTAGAAGAATAAAAAGAAAACATATTTATGTCAATAGGTTAAGTTGAAGCTAATAGTGAGACAAATTTATATTTAACGACCATAATTAAATATTTTAAAGTCTAAAATTATTTTGAATGGCCTGATTTTAATCCCTTTTATACTGTGTCAGAATATTAAGTATTAGGATTTCAAGTAAAGCTTTCTCAAATTAAATAAAATTCAATTTTAGAGTTTATAAGAATTATTTCATAAGTTAAATTCTTCATAATAAATATATTAAATATTTAGTCTTTTAAGTGTGATTTCTCTTAATACTATATATTTTTTCTTTTCTGCCCTTTTTAAAAAAAAATTTCTAAATTATATTTTACGTATTCTTTAAAGAATTTCAAAATTGAAATTCAATATAAATTATTGAAATTTTTTTATAATATAAATTTAATAACAAAATAGACACACACAAAAAATAACCCTTTTCTGTCAATATTCACCAACAAAAAGGACTGTCCACCCCACCACCCTTGGGCTAAGGTTCTATTCCAATAGCTCAAAACTACTTCGAAATGTGCAGTAGATTTCGGATCATTGTTTTAAGGTTTAATAGTTCAAAGTTTACTTAGTTTTTCAACTTAATTTTAATAAAAAATATTTATTTTGAAAAATATATGATAATACATAACGATATATTAATCTTTTATATCCTCTTTTGTATAAGATGTGATGCACAACTAAATATTGAAATGCGACACAGATTTAATTTAGGTAATAATTAAATATAAATTATCACCTCATAAAACTTCCTAAATACAGATTCTTAAAAAAAATGATGATAAAGTTTGAAAAGACAAAAATCAAAATTATAAAAAATTACTTTAATTAGATGTAACAAGGAACATAAATATATCTCACTTGTAAAAAAAAAAATTCAATATTATTTCAGTCATACATAAAATAGTATTTATAACTTATTATTAATTTCATACCTAAAAGAAGAAGAAATAACTAAAGTAATATCTATAAATATTAACAAATAAAACAACTTTTTAATTTTTTAAAAAATAACAAATTAGCCAATTAACTAATGCTTAACTAAAGAAACTATTTAATAATTTAGGAAAATAATAAATAAAAAACTATTTATATATCTAAAATAATAATAAATAAAAAAATTAATCGATACTTTGGGAATAATAAATATGGAAACCCTAATCCTCTTCTTCGATTACATGATTGTTTCTAATGGTTCAGACATGGGAAGATGGAAATGAAGAACACGTCCAGCCTATTACTTTTAATTTTGCATTTGACTTTTCTCACCTTCCATTACCACTTGGGGGAAATTTGGGTCTCTTTAATATAGATGGGATCGCCTCAATAAATAAGAGTATTCTTCTTTAATATCCACATTATATAGCAGTAGTCTGTCACGATTATATTGGCAAAAATGATGGTTTGAGAAATCTTCGTAATAAGAAATTTTTATCGCAGTCATCATTATTAAATTTGTGAATTTATTATCTAATTTTTTAAATTTATGATTACTTTTAAAAAATAAGTCAATTTGATGTAAACTCAAATTTAATATAAATTTAAATTAACTCAAGAGACTTATTAAATTTATCAAATTTATAATTTTATTTATTAAAATTTATGTCAATTAACATAAAGATTTAAACATAAGATAAAAGAGATATAAACAAATTTCGATGAAGCAATCATAATTTATTTTATTATTAATTTAAATATCTATAACAATAAATAAATTACATTTAATATGTACTTATTAAAATAAAATTATTATAATTATATAATAAGTTATATGGAATTATCATTTATGTATGGTTATTAAAATATTTATTTTGAATACTATAGATTATGAAATATAAATAATTTCTGTTTGACTTAGTATAATATAAATTATATTTAAATAATTTTTTGTTACATATAATATTTTAATTATATAATTATATATTTTAATAGTTATTTATTAATTAAGATAAATTCTTATAAATTTACATTATATATTTATTTTTTAAAATAAATTTGTCTAAATTTACTAGTTTAACATAATAAATAATAGGAAGATTGACAAATATTTGAAATCCATGCTCATATATCCGTGTGCAACAATAAAAAGGTACACAATGCTACTTTCTTAACCTCCAATCACAAATAATATAATTCCAGTTAAGACAAATGCAAAACTTAACTGCACTATATTATTTTCAAGCTGCAAAATTTGAAGCTAACTTATGAACAAGTCAAGCTCATCTCTAAGAATAATTATTACAAAGGATTTTAAAAATAATAAATTTAAGTATTAACAAATCTTAAACTCAAACTTTAAATATTAAATTCTAAAAGGTTTAATTTTAACTTTTGAAATTATCCTAGAAGGTTTAATTTGAAATTATTTTATTATATGCCAAAATTATAGAATTTTAGGTCTGAGGCAAAAAAAAAATTAAATAAATTAATTTTGTTTAGAACCTTAGAAATAATCTTAAAATTTAAAGCTCTTCATGATAAATATGTTAAATATATGGTCCCTAAATGCTTGTTTTTTCATGCTTTTTCTTCTTCATTAGATGTGGGTTTCATTTATTACTTATTGAAAAAGTCAGTCTCTCCCTAATTACTTTTTTACCCTTATTGGAAAATGATTAATACTACTAATTATTTTTAAAAAAATACAAAAATTTTAAGTCTACATATTAAAGATTTATGTTCCTTCAAGAGTGATTCAAACTGTAGGGACTCAGGCAACGAAAAATATAACAGCTTAAGAATAGGAGAAATTGAGAGTGCGTAGAATTAACTCAGAATATAAATTAAGCTAATTTATGGCTAGTTTAATATACCAACTCTTATATATATATATAAACTATTGATCGATTATAAAATTCAATTGAATTAGTATAAAGAATCAAAGTAAAGGTATTAAATTAATGAAGTAAATAAAATAAAATTATACAAGTATAGTGCAGCACATATATGGTTCTTAAAGAAAATTGTATAATTTTAAAATGAAATTATATAATTTCTATGCTATTATTAGTCAATTATACACTTGTTATGTATAAAGTAAAAAACAACAAAAATATAAAAAATTGTATAAGATTCTAATCCTAAATAAAATCCTAAAATTTCACCGCCACTTTCACTTCACACTTTATCTTGTAATTCCAATTTATATACCAATGAGAAAAAATGTAATTATATTTTCTACCTTAATATCAATTTGGCCCTTTAAAAATGCAATGTATGAAATTAGTCCTCCAAAAAAGTTATGTTTAAAGGATTATTTTGATGCTTTTTATTCATGGAGAACTAAATTAATCTTTAAAACCAAAGATAGAAAACAATGTGTACCCTTTATTATACTATAGTACACAATTGAGGTATTTACTATTATAATAATCACATATCCACAAATAGAATATCACTTGACTGAATATTAAAAGAAAAACAAAGATTTGTTTCCCTCGTAAGTCATTAGAGTAAGGATTTCTTGAAATTATGATTGGACAATATAGTAAAAATTAAATTTTTTTATATTAATTTAATTTGAAACATAATCAAGATAATTTAGATGAATTGAAAAAATTCACTTAAAACAAAAAGACATGGTAGAAAGGGAAATGAATTCTTGCCATTGGAATGGCGGCGTGCAGTGTGTGCAGTCTTAGTCTCTTTTTCTTTTTTAAAAAAAATTATAATAAATATTTCATTTTTCTTAAGAACCATTATCATAACATATAAAAATATTATTAATATTTTAAATTCCTTTGTTCGAGATACATAAAAATAATTAAATGACTTTTAACAAATTATAATATCACATACCTTTTAGTGTATTTTTCTTTTAGGGTATTTACTGTTGCCACCTCAGTATTTCCAAGTCATTTTCATGGTCCGTCCTATATTCTGATTCTTCACTATTTCTTCGAAACCTAATATCATTCATCTCTCTTCCTAATCTGTTCTTGCGCTTCCAATTTTTGGTTTATAATTTCCTTTGAAAATCATTTGATTTTATCTCTGTGTATCATGGAGTTGCTTCAGAACCAGAATAGCCTCCCTTCATTAACATCAGGTTTCTCATTAAATCAATGTCATTAATTAAGCTTTCCAATCATCTGAGTTAGTGGGTTGCTTACAAGGAATAATTATGTTTCTCAATATTCTTTTTTTTTTTCTTTATGCTTTATTTCCATTAACATCTAGCCTTATACTAATCTCATATGGTATCTCCCCTGTTCTATGTGTTCCGTATATTTTCATTCCTATCTTTAATTAGACCCCACTAAGAGAATTCTACTTTCAACATCATAAATTTTTGTTATTTCCAAATTTTAAATTTTTATCTCGGATATTACAAATCTTCCCTCTCTTTTAAAAATTTTGTCTTCAATATTTCCATATCTTCAGGGAATAATTGAGGAAAACAGCTCTCATTGCTTCTTCAGTCTTCCAAGTGGCTTTTTCTAATATTAGTCCATGCTAGATCACTTTAACCAAGGGTATTTGTCCCTTCCTCGGCTGCTTGACCTTGGTGTCTATGATTTGTTCAAGTGTTACGACAAAAGATGATTTTTTCTGCAAATGCATTGACTCATAACTTATTATGTGTGAAGGGTCAGGTTAATATTTCTTAAGCTGAGAAATATAAAAAAACATCATTAATTTGAGAATGGAGTGGAGGTAAAGCGATATGGTAGGCTACAGTTCCAATTTGTTCAAGGATTTGAAAAGGCCTTATAAATTGACGATTGAGTTTCTTTCATTTCATATATTTGCCCACACATTATTGAAGACACTTTTAATTTTATATATACCTATGACCTAAAATAATTTCTCTTTCTCACCCATAGGTTGCCTAACCTTATCAAGATTGTGGGAAATTATCCTAATATAATTCAAGATTTGGTATTAATCTAAATTACTCATTTAGAGTCATTTTTAGTCCATCTTTATAAGGTTTCATTCATCCCCTTTCTTCCAAACAACAAAGAATATTAAAAGAAATTAGGAAAGACCATTGGATTGACATACTACTTCCAAATACAACTTCCAATTGCTTAATTTCCTCCTCTAGTGGTTATTATTGAAGAAAAGTGGTCCAAGATTTTTGAATTTCCATTACCTCATCGCATTTTTTGTCCAACCAAGATGGGTGTGAAATTAGAAACCAAAACCTAGCAATTTCACATGGGAATTAGAGGGGAATACTTAGAATTCATCCATGAACCAAAACTCCTAAGAAACCTCACCAAAATCAAGCCCAATTTAGAATTAACACCATCAACATCTTGAAAATAGGGGTTTCAAAATTAAGACTCCAAATTTAGAAATTGATTGAAAATTATATAGGGGAATGAACGAATTTGGTGTTAAGAAACAAAGTCACAAATCAATTTGAAGAAATCCCTTACTAATTATGTTTAGTTTCTCCTTTTATGGAACCTTAGATTATATAATTGAAAAAATTCGAAATTAGGGCTAAGATTGCAAAATTGAGGGTCAAGATATTGAAAATAGAGATTAGGAGGAAAGGAATGAATTACATACAAGAAAGTGAAGCCCAACAAGATTTTAAGAAATACACACTTATTTAAGTTTGCTAGAATTTGAGACTTTTTCGACCACCATCTATCGCGAATGGGTTGTAAAACATGATGAAGCTAGTCAAAATTGATGCAGATGATAAGGAAATGTTGAAATCACTACAAGAAGAGGAAAGAAATCTTGAAGCTTAATGGATGCGTTTATTAATGGGAAGAAAGAAGAAGGTGTCAAAGGGGAGATATAAATTTAAGGGCAATTATGTAATTTAGTAGGATGAACATATGGCAAATTTTTTTCAAAGAAAAAAAATACTTTCAAAGGTGCCTAAGGGGATTCAAACCTTAGTCCTCTAAGAAACATAAGAAAGTATAAACCATGTGTTCCAAGTTGAATAACAAGTTGTGTAATCATTTATTAAATATCTTAGTGTTCTTTAACTATATCAAAACTTATTTTTTAAGAATTGTTTAACTTTTTAATTTATACCCCATCTTACAGCCATTGTTTTCTTCAACTTATAAAACAAAGTTAAACTCTTTTTCACTCAGACTAAGTATTAAGCTGGAAATTTCAAGAGTGTTACAGTACTTAGGGTAATAGTAATGTTTTCCAAAAGTTAACATAAATTAAGGATTTTTATAAAAAAATAATGTTGTTGGGCATCCCATCAAGTCTCATTACTTCCTTGGTATAAATTTGGGCTGATTTATTCGAAGAATAGGTGGACTTGATTGCTATAAAAGGTATGTCTTACTTAAGCCATCTACAATTTCCATATTGCATCAAAACTAGTTAGGGTTCTAGGCAATCCCATGACAAAATCCATAAGAAAACTATTCCATTTCCATTTATGGATTTCTATGGGTTATAGCAAAGTAGTGGGTTTCTAATGTTAAACTTTTAACTTTTGAGAAGTTAGACATTTAGATATATATGGGGTGATGTCTTAGTTCATTCCTGGGCACTAGAATAGCTTCCTATGATCTTGATACATTTTGAGAGCCATGAGGTGAATAGTTTACTTACTCTTGTGTGCTTCAAATAGGACTAATTTCCTTAAATTACTTTCATCATGTATGCAAAATATTTCTACAAATTTAATAAAACTATTAGTTAAAATTCCCTAATGTTGCTTAGGAAAGAGTCTTACTTTTAGAATTCTTAGATTTTGCTAGTTCGAGATCATGTGTAAGGTAGTTATCCTCATGAGTTATAGTTTCCTAGGTGTGTAGGCCATTGCCCCCTTATTGCATTAAAAACACATACTAATTTCTTTTTAGACATGTCATTATACACTACAAAGGTTTCCTAAGGATAAGGGAAAATGTTATTTGTGAATCATCCTATGAATCTATGGTGACACCAAGCTAGTCTTAGAAAACTCCTAATTTTAGTTATTGATTTAGGTCTTTCGCATTTTAAGATGGTTTCCACCATTCTAGGTCCATAAAAACCATATTTTTGGAAATTACATAACCTAAGAATTTTACTTCTCGTAAACAAAATTCACACTTGCTTAATTTAGTGTACAATTGTTTGTCTTTCATGCTTTAAAGGACTATTCTAAGCTATCGTTAATGTTCTTATGAATTCTTTGCAAAAATTAGTATGTCATCTATAAACACTATCATAAATTTAACTTGGTATGGTCTAAAAATCCTATGCATATAATCCACAAACATGGTTGAGGCATTGGTTAGACTAAATGACATTACTAAAATTTTGTAATGTCTATAGTTGGTCCGAAAGTAGTCTTTGGGATGTCTTCTATTTTACCCTCTATTAATGGTAACCAAAACATAAATCTATTTCAAGAAAATGTTAAGGCTCTTGGTAATTGATCAAATAGATAATCTATTCTCGGGAGGGAATATTTGTTTTTAATGGTCATTTTTTTTATTGCTCCATTATTAATATAAAGTTTAAAACTTCCATCTTTCTTTTTGACAAATAGCGTAGGTGTTCCTATGGAAAAACATTAGGCCTTAAAAATCCCTTATCTAATAGTTATTCTAATTGATTCTTAAGTTCTTTTAGTTTAGCTAATGTCATTCTATAAAGGGCCATGGATATGGGACAAGTACTTAGGATTAATTTGATAGAAAATTATACTTTTTTGTCAATGGGTGTTCCATTTATGTCCTAGGGAAATAGCCTAGGGTATTCTTTTACTATAGGTATTTGTTCTCTACCTTCTTCTATCTATGTAAGTAGGAGGAAAAAAAGAATTAAGAATCCTGGGTATCCTTTCCTATAGTATCTCTCAACTCGAGTTGGGGTTGAGCATAATTTCTCAATCTATGAAGTTATAGTTAATAAAGGGATAGGGAAAGAGATCTTTTTCTTTTTTTGGGACAGTCCAATAAGGTGTTATTGGTTGACAACCAATCCGTTTCAATTATCAAGTCAATATAAGACACAGGAAGACATATAAGATCAAGGAGAGTTTGTTGGTTGTTAATTTCAATTTCATAGTTAAGACAAACATTAGAAGTGACAATCTGATCATTGGTAGGAGTAGAAATTACCAATTTGCAAGGTATGGGCCTTAATTGCAAATTTAAACACTAAACATAGTCATAAGCAACACATGAATACGTGGGTCCTGAGTTGAATATTGCATGTATATGGATATTTTAAATGATAATCATACATTGGATTAATTAGCTTTCTATTAAGAAAGCAAAATTCATCTTTGGTTTGGGGCTTGGTATTCTAGTTTCCTTCCATTTCCTTTTAGTTTTTTATGAGATCACCTAGCTTTTTGCTCCCATAGCACACATTTTGTCTTGCTAAATAAGGTTTCCATAAGGTCCATCCATGTCTATTGTGTTTTGCTTAGTTCTTATGTGGCTTTTTCCCTTTGAGCTTCTTCAGCCAATGTTTTGGGTTCCATCTTGCCATTTCTGGTCCTAATTCCTTTTATATTTTTCTCCTTCACTCAAGTTATGCTTATACCAAGTTGGGTTTTGCCAATTTTCATTCATTGACTATTTTGTCAAATTTTTTTATTTCCAATGTAACAACCTTATCTTATAATTTAGGTCTTAAGCCTTGCTCAAAGTTTGTAGCCTTTAATTGGTTCCTCATCGTGATGTTTAAGATATGACAATAATTTATATAATTCAATGAATTTAGTAACATATTCATCTATGGTCATGCTTGCTTGTTCATGTTGAATAAATTCATCCTTAATGGAATCAGGGAAACATTTTTCATAACATGCCAAATAAAATGCTTCCTAGGTGATTATTTACATCCCTTCTGCCTTGATTTGATGTTTGGATCTAATCTACCACAATTCTGCTTCATCTTCCAATATTAAGTTGCCAATATGGCCTTCTGTTTAGAGGTACATTCCATCATTTAAATGATTTACTAGATTTGTTGCATCCACATGTTAGTAGCATTTGAGCCCAATGTCTCTTAGCATTAAAAGAGTGTTGTAACTAAAAAATGCAACAATCATTAAGTTAAAGCTATAAAAGGAAAGTTCACAAAGGAAACCAAGGAAGAATCATGAAAAAGAAATTTGTCTTAGAACTATCCTAGAATAATTCATTTGTGCCAAATTTCAGGTCTCTGAGTTTAGATTGTAAGAGCTTAAGTTCATCGTACTTAACTATAACCCATATTATAACAAAAATCCAAAAATTACATCCTATTCAAATCTTTCTTGAGTGAAAGTTAGTTAGGGATAAGTTGAGTGAAAACCTAATAAGATAGTTTAAGGTTATCTTAAACCTTGTGTTGATGATTAACACTTTATAACCCATCATTATAAAAGTTTGGGGGTTTTCTATATCAAAACCCTATCATAATAAACATCTCTTCTTGATAGAAGCAAACTGGATGTTGCATTGAGATTGTCTAAACAAGTATAAATTGCCTGTATTATTTTCTTAAAAAGCTTTTCAAAGCATTTTTCAGTACCTAATATTTTCTTTAAGTAACTGAAATTCAATTTCAAGCACCTAAATTTAATTTTTCAACCTCTGAGTTGTTTCACTCAAAATTAAATTTTAAGTACTTGGTTTATAACTTCAAGCACCTAAATAGTACTTTCAAAAATAATTTTTAAATTTTGGAAAAGAAATTAAATTATTTCATTTTAAACACCTATTCACCTCCTATATGTGCACTATTATAGAACATGAAACATTAGTATGTCTTATTACCCAAACTCTAATGAGCTAAAGAATTTTCTTTCATCTCCTAGGACATCTTTGTGCATTACAAAATTCATGTGGGCCTAACTAAGTTCCTTGTTTTGTTCTAACTTGCTATCTTAATGAAATGATTTATTATATAGAAGTCCCTATGCATAGTGATATACCTAAGTAACAAAAAATCAAATGTATTGTTTCAATTGTCTACCTTTAATTTATTGGTGTGGGTTCTAAGTTAGGTTATGTAGTGCTATTTCAACTTGAATGTATAGGCAAACAACTATATGATTACAATCTAACTACCCTTGTTTTCTGTTTCAAAGTCAGAGATAGTATCATTACTTATGTCAAGATGAAGTTTCATGATTCCTCCCTCAATAGCTATTAATTTAGTGTGTAATTTTGGGTTAGGTTAGCTTTAGTATTAATAGTATTCTTATTGGTTAATATTTTGCACGCTCAACTTACAACGTTTTACAAAAGTTGAATTCTAATATATTTAGTATTTTATAGGAATATGGCCATTTTTCTTTGCATTTTGCTATATGCGTTTATTAAAAAGCTAATTTTTATGTGGAAGTATATGTAAACTATTGAGAACCAAAAGAGCTCATAGTGACTCAAGAAACTATGTCTCTACCATCTTGCTATTTAATAATTTATTAAGTAAATGAATGACTATTATTAAAATAATTGTATTTTAGGACTATTAGTATGCTAGAACTTCTAATGAAAACTATGTTTACTTAGCTAGACATTATCTTGTTATAGCTAGTTTTCAAATTTTTCATGTGGACAATGAATGGGCTATTTAGTACTTATTTCTTATATGAATGAAGTTTTACAACTCATTTGATAGAAAGGATTGGTTTTTATGGAAATGGGAATAAGAATGAGCTCTAATGGAATGAAATCACATGATCTAACATTATGTTTGGTATGATAGGTAAAGGAGTGAGAATGATAATTTGTTTTGGCTAGGAAGGATAAAGACCATAATACTACTATTCTTAAAAAAAGTAAGATTATTGTAATTAAAAAATAAAGTTGCCTCTTTATCTCCCTCGCTTACTCATCTTATTCATTATAGATTGTCCTCCCTTTGCATCATCTTCCATTATACATTATCCTCCATTATTCACTTATCTACAAAAGTTATGAATGCCTTGGATCCTTCATGTCATCTTTCCACTGACAACATGGATAACAACAAACCATGGTTAAATCATTATGGAGAGATGTTTTATTGAAATCAATCAGGAGCTAGGTTCTTTAAAAGTCAAACAAACTAGGTTCTTGGACACAATGGAGATGAAACCATGATATATAGATATTCAGCCAATGATGAAGGAGATAACACCGGAGAAAGCCAAGGATGGTTAGTGTGAATGATGGTCAAACTCGCAAAGATGTTAAGGGTAATATGGTCAAAACATGTCTCATTTCCAAGAAATGTCCTCATTCCATCAATTTTTGAATGGAATCTATATTCCACATGTGTGGGAATGTTCCACTTAAATATATTTGTTTCATTATTTTTGTTTGAATTTTATCACAACTTGCATGGTGATGTTTTGGCCTCAAGAGAATGTGGCAAAGTAAAGTAATGAATGTAAATAATAGACTTCTACTAGCTAATAATGCCTAGATTTAGATTTGATTACATCAAGCATTGGAAATTTAAGCATCTTATACAGATAAGTTGTGAGTTTTAAATACAGAGAAAGAAACCTAAAGTTTATTGGCCAGTACTTATTTCCATTAAACATTTTTTTTTATGAGTGATTGCTATCGCACATCATATATGCTATGCAGTAGGGGACCCTCTTAATAAAAAATGACTAACTGAGATGACACATGAGGTAGCCTAAAGATGTGCATTTATTAACCTAAAGGAAGTAGAATATCTATTGATTTTATTTTCTTAGGTAAACTATCAAGTAAACAAGGTGGATTAGGAATAAATGAAACAATGAGATAGCCTACTAGTATAACCCTTCGAGTAATAGGAAAGATTTAAGGAAATGTTCTAAATTCGAATCAAACCTAACAATTTGGCAAAAATCAAAGTTTAGACCCAATTGAGTACTCTATGATAATATTCACATCAAATGTTACATGTGGCACTTTTTAAAAATGTAAGAAAAGTAATGAGCCATCATATGCCTAGTGAATAAATTATTGAGGAATGCCCTTGTGATATATTAAGCCTCATGGTACAAGCCTAATATATAACTTTAGTAACCTAAGATCCATTTGTGGGCTTTTTCACCACACACCTTCTTTCCTTCTTAAAATTTACCCATTACCTTTGCTGTCAAATGTATTAACCATGAACCCCTATATATATATATATATATATATATATATATATATATTTATAGGGTCACAGTATAGGTAGTATTACAACCTAAATATTATTTAATGGGTTGCGATACTACCTATACCACAACCAAGTTGTTATTTTAGGTTGTGGTGCTACCAACCCTATAACCTAGGTGGCTAAAAAAATGGAAATTTTGTTTAAATGATAAAATTATTCTGATTAAATGGAATTAAATAAAAGAAATAGTAATAAATTAGCAATTGAAGAATAGTATAAGAAAGAAAAGTAAAAATGTATTAAGTATTAATAAAAATAGATATATAAAATCATGAAATCAAAATTGAAGAGAAAATAAAATTATGAAATAAAAATAGAGGAAAAATGTAAAATCATGAAATTAGAGGAGAAAATGTAAGAATCATGAAATCAAATAGAAGAGAGAAATAAAATCATGAAATTTGAATAAAATAAAAATTTAAAATAATGAAATGAAAATGAAAGAGAAATTTAGGGATTGTAAAATTAAAAAGAAAGAGAAATTGAAAATCATGAAATCAAAATAGAAGATAAATGTAAAATCATTAAATTAGAATAAAAGAGAAAATGTAAAAATCATGAAATCAAATAAAAGAGAAAAATAAAAACATGAAATTTAAATAAAATAGAAATGTAAAATTATGCAATTAAAATAGAAGAGAAAATACAAAATCATGAAATCAAATAGAAGTGAAAACTAAAATCATGAAGTTTAAATAAAATATAGATTTAAAATCTTGAAATAAAAATGATTGAGAAATTTAGGGATTGTGAAATTAGAAAGAAAGAGAAATTCAAAATCATAACTTAAAAATGATAGAGAAATTTGAAATGATGAAAGTAAAACAAATGAGAAAAATAGAATTAAGAGAAGAGGTAAATAACATAGATCTTCAAGTTTTGAAAGAATAAGTCAATTTTGAAAATACCATAAAATAACAAAGCAAGAGACAACAAAACATCTAATGATCAAAATAATGGCTCCTAATGCCACATCGAGGTCATCATACTCATCGTGGACACATGGGTTGGACATCTTCTTTGTCTTCATCTTCTTCCTCTTTTACAGCTTCTTCTTCATCGTCTTTTTCATCCACCCCATCATTGTCATCTTACACAAGAGTGTTTTGAGTTAGGGTAAGCAGAGTATTCAAATTTAACTATGATGACTGAATAGGTAGAATGAGTTGAATTAGAGTTACAAAGTCATGTTATTGGTGTGAGGTCCTTTAAAATCAAAACATTGCATAACATACTCTACACTGAAATCCAATAGGTCACTCAATAGTGTAAAAAGTGGACCATACCCAAATGGCATAGATGACTGTGTCAGCATAAAATAGGATGGATAGGGATCAGTAAAGGTGGGCAATAGTGGCTGGAGAGTATAAAATGAAGCTCCAAAAGGGCTAAGACACTCTATGTCAATATTTGGCTATGTCTCAGAGAAAAAACTAGGCCTCACACCTCTATATAACATTGTAGAACTAATGTCACCACTCTTAGATGCATCATCATATAGATCACCTGCAATTGGTTCTTGTGAGGACATAAATTCGTGTGTCCTCTTTCCAGGTCTACCATATGTGGCTGGTTGGGAAGCCGTCATTTTTTATACTCACGTAGGGCATGTAACATAGATCTACAATCATGATGCACCGTCTCCCTAAGCTAGTGAGAATTTACTAATTGGGGATCATCAACACTTAATAGATACAAAACTTTTGCCAAGTCTGCTTGTAATTATTGAAAAGTGTTAGAAGTGCCAAGGAAATATTTTATGAAGAAGATTTTAAGGAAATTGTATCACAAATCCCTGGGCACCACTAATAGAATGTATCCATCAACTCGTTTATCTCTAATACCAATGCATATAGTCTGATATGCGATCGATGGGGTGGGTTACTAAAGGAGAATGAGAAAAGGCATCATGCCCCACATCCCAAGTGATAAAGACCATATGTTCATGGTGCCATTCTTTCTGTGTTTTACCTCGCAGTTGAATGGTGTAGCAAGCCCTTAAATTGACAGGATCTTGAGGTATTGGCTATATTAAGCCGAATTGACGTAGCACCCAATGAACATGGTGCCATTCAATAATATGGAAGCATATGAAAGGGACAAATGCTAGCCAAATGTCTCTGAATGCTAGTGAATATGTTATGCCTTATAAGATAGCAAAATAATCTACAAGTGGTATAGAATGTGTTAGAGACATGGTGTCATTTTGATTACTATAAAAAGACAATGGTGATAGGATACTAACCTTATTATGACCTATCTAATCAAGCAACACCCTATACTGTCATATGGCTCTTTATTAAGGACAAGGGTTCTGGCTAACACACCACTACCTGTAAGCCAATGTAAAGTGATGGTTAAGAAATGCAATATTATGAGCATACAACAAAATAACCAAAGGCATGAGTTTATTACCCGAATCCCAATATTGGTTGCATTGGATAGATGTCTAAGAATGGATCAAGTTGTGGTGGCAACTCTGAGGTGGGCATTGATAATCTATCCCATACCCAAAGGTGTAGCAATGTCAAGCACCCATTAATGTTTACCTCCCCATAATTGGTGGTGTTACACATCTCTCTATATATAAGTGAGCCAAAATAGCTGCTCCTCAACTATACTGACTTGCATCTTCAAAGTCATCCAGTAAGGTTAAGTACATGAGCATCACTTTATGCCCTATTTGATTAGGCATCAAATATCCCCTAATCAATCGTATAATGTAAGTATGGGCAAATCATCGAACAATTTCATCATCGTTGTTGTCTGAAAGATTAAAATATGTATCTGCAAGCCAAGTGACACTTAATCTCTAACCCTTAAGCGTATTTGGGGTGGTGTGACACCCAGTAGAATTAGACAAATATACAACCAAGGGTAACGAGTGTGACCACAAATCGGCACCTTATAGCATAGTAGCCTCAGCTGCAGTGCTACATCCTCGAGAGTAACGGTGCATTCACCCTGTGCCATATGGAAGGTGTATGTTACAAGCCACTACCTTTCTTGTCGTAACCAACCTTTCGGCGGAATAGAATAAAAAGTTTAAAACCGATTCCCAAAAATGAAATTTTTGAAAATCGATTGATTTGGAGTCGCCACCAAAATTTTTAATGCAAAACTTTGGAAAACCAATTTAAAACAAAACAAAAAAAGCGAAATGGTCTGCGAAATCAGAGATGGATTCGGGAGTCTATTTGAGTGTGAAGAAGGTGTTAGGCACCCCACAACACCCGCCCATAAGGACGGTTACCTTAAACTAGTCTGTTGAAATAGAATATGGCCTTTAATTAATCTCAATTACCTTTTTATTGACATGGATGCCTGTTAACAAAGGCGTCAAGATAACAAGAATGAAGGCGAACAGATAGATATTTACAAAGGGCGGACTTGATCTAGGATGAAAGCCTAGGGCCTACATACCCTGTAAGAGGGATCAAAGTCCACATAGTTCGACCAAAAGGCATGTTTTGCGGGTTGGTGGTTTTTTGATTTGTGATGAGAATAGGAGGATTTTAATTAAGACAGATCATTGTAAACAAAACAGAATTGAGATTTGGTTTATGTGTTTTAATTTACTACAATCTGATTAACCTCATTCTCCTGATCTCTTCACATTTCTCTTTTAAAATTTTTTTGTCAATTTTATTATTATTATTATTATTATTATTTTGAGTTTTGGGAGTTTTGGGAGTTCATATTTCGGGATTTAATGCATGATTTATAACGAAAGGAATATTTATTATTATTTTTTGAACTTTTGAATTTATTGTTGGTAAATATTGATTATTATTATTATTGATTATTGGTAAATACTTTAACTCAAGTGCTATTATTTATTTGTTTATCTGTTTATTTTTGAACGAATATATGCTAATTTTTAGGTTCTATGGAGATTAAAATCTCACACGAGCCCAGGAAGTCAAGGAGAGAAAAGTATTCTCACACGATTCATTTTGTATAAATATTTAATCAAAGTTAATATTTAATTATTGTCCATTTATTCATTTTTTGTATTATTATTATTTCGGAATTAATTATAGGGATTTAAGGAGATTAGAACCTCACATAATCCCACGCAATCGAGGAGAACGATATTCTCACACGATAATTTCGTAAATAATGGGAAATGTTTAATTAAAGCAAATCTGTTGATTATTTATTATTTATTATTCTTTTTTGTTTTAAAAAAAGGGGTATGCTAACTTCAGGGATCTAAGGAGATTAAAATCTCACGCGATCCCAGGTAATCAGGGAAAACAGTATTCTCACGCGATAATTTTTGCAAATAGCGGAAAACAGTTCGTTAAAGCAAACATTTCGATTATGATTATTATTATGATTTAATCAAAATTAATATTTAATTATCATTCATTTATTTTTCACCATTCATCCATTAATATTATTGTTACTTTTCAATTATTCAATTAATTGTAGGGATTTAAGGAGATTAATATCTCACATAATCCCCGATAATCGAGGAGAATAAAATTCTCACACGATAATTTTGCAAATAATGGGAAACAGTTCATTAAAGCAAACATTTTAATTATGATTATTATTATGATTTAATCAAAATTAATATTTAATTGTCATTCCTTTATTTTTTTCACCATTTATTCATTAATATTTCATTAATATTATTATCACTTTTCAATTATTCAACTAGTTGTAAGGATTTAAGGAGATTAACATCTCACATAACCCCCAATAATCGAGGAGAATAAAATTCTCACCTGATAATTTTATCCATCATGACAATATTTATTAATTATCATTCAATTATTTTTCACCATTCCTTCATTAATATTTCATTAATATTATTGTTGCCTTCCAATTATTTAATTAATTGCAAGGATTTAAGGAGATTAAAATCTTACATAATCCCCGGCAATCAAGAAGAACAAAATTCTCACACGCTACTTTTATACGTAATAGCAATAATTAATTAAAGTTAATGTTTAAACAATGGTAATAAACAAAACTAAAACAAGTTTAAGCAAATGAACAGTAGCACCTCAGATTAAAACGCATGAACAATGCAGCATGCATGAGATTGTCTTGAAGCAACTCGTATGAACAGTGACATGCATGCAGAAATCTCGGCAGTGGCAAATCGTGCAACCATACTTGTGCGTTTTCAGCCTCTCCTTTGTGCTCCAATGAAGAATGCCCTTCTCCTCCTCACTCACCTATGGTAGATGGACCTCCAATAGCCCCAAAGTAGCTGGTCTCGGCTGGAAGCAAACAGAAATGGCGAACAGCTTCGTTGGAAATTCTGGTTGGCTTTAGCGCTGGAAACTCTGCTCACACGTCTCTGCTTCTTGGCTGGAAGGTGAAGGCTGAAAGCTTCCCTTCTTCTCTACACTTTCTCTTCTTCCTTGTGTTCCCTAAGTTCTCCTCTGTTTACCCCTATTTTTTGAGCTCAAAACAGAGTTTTTTCTCCTCCATGGTTCAGCCTCTATCCATCCTTTTGCTACCACTTTGTTTTGCATTCAGACCTCCTTGTTTCTGTTCATCATTTTGGCATCCAACTCTCCATTTTCTGCTCCCCGGATGGCCTAAACTTCAGCTTCTCTTCTCTCCACGGTTTGCACATTGCTTCAGTTTCTCTCCCTCTTGGTTTCTGGTTTCGTTTTCTCTTCGATTTTCTGCACCACGACTCCCTCTCTTTTCCTCTCGGTTTTTGCCTCTCGTTCAGCTTCTCTCCCTCTCAGTTTCTGTTTCGTTTTCTCTTCTGTTTTCTTCCTCACATTGCTATCTCACTTTCTAGTTTCGTTCTGCTCTCGGTTTCTCTCTTCTCCTCAGCTTGTTTTTCCTCTCGATTCGTTGCTCTTTCTTTCCTCTCCTCAGCTCTCTTTTTCCTCTCGATTCGTTGCTATTCCTCTCCTCTCTTCAGCTCATTTTTCCTCTCGATTCGTTACTCTTTCTCTCCTCTCCTCCTTCTTCTCTTCAGCTCCCTTTTCCCAGCCAAGGCCTCCTCTCTTTATGCTCCAGCCCACCTCCCTTTTTCTGTCATGTTGCTCCATTTTCTCCTTACTTTTTCTACAACTTCCAGCCACTCCACTTACTGCTCACGGTCCCCTCCTTTTTCTGCCATTTTCAGCCACGCCACTCTCTCTTTTCTCTGCACCAGCCGTTCCACTTTCTACCTCCTCTGAAGAACTAACTCCCTCTTACTTTTTTGTCCCCCTTGTCCTCTTGTGCATGTGTGTGCATGAGTATATGCATGTGGGAGTGGGTGAGTGTGTGTGTCCGTGGGTGAGAGTGTGAGTGTGTGAGAGTGAAGTGTGTCATGTGTGTGAGGGCAAGTGAGCATATGGAAGCAAATGAGCATGTGAGAGTGTGAGTGTGAGTGTGTGAGGAGGTGTGTCCGTGAGTGAGAGTGTGAGTGTGTGAGAGTGATGTGTGTTATGTGTGTGAGGGCAAGTGAGCATATGGGAGCAAATGAGCATGTGAGAGTGTGTGAGTGTGAGCAAGTGAAAGTGTTTTGCAATTTCATTTTAATTAGGTGGCCTTATTCATTTTATTTCCTTATAAGATGATTGCCATGTCTCTTCTTCAAACATATATTTTGAATTTTCCTTTTTATTATTTTTGGTTCTTATATTTGGTTGTTTTCCATATTACTTCTATTTTTTGCCTTTTGCAATTTTGTTTCAATTAATTATATTTTTTTTGAATTTTTAATTCTACTTATTATTATTACCATGATTATTATTATTGTTAATTCGGGTGGGGTGTTCACATTTCCATTGTGGCTACCATTGTGGGATCATTGTTAAATTATTTTACTAGTTTTTCAAGTCCTAAATGAGTCCTTAATATTAAGCCTAATTTTGATAGATACAGACATAGATATGGATATAGGCCTAATACTCCTTCTCCCAGTTTTGTTAAATTATTAATACTTATGTATGAACAATGGATGTACGAAATTTTATTATTTATAATTATACTATTATGTTTTAGGTATTTTAATATATTTTCATAAATTCTCATTTCATAATAAATTTTAACTGAAATTTATTCTATACTTTATAACAAGGGTGTTACATATATCCTAGGTCTACTTCTAGGTTTTGGGGATCCTTTCAGAAAGCTTTTGGGACAAGATTACTTTGAAGTACTGCCTATCATCCCCAAACAGATGGCCAAACTGAAAGGACCATTCAAACCTTAGAAGATATGCTTAGAGCCTGTATATTTGAACAAAAAGGAAATTGGGATAAATATTTACCATTAGTAAAGTTTGCATATAATAATAGTTATCATGCTAGTATAGGAATGACTCCTTATAAAGCATTGTATGGAAGAAAATGTAGGTCACCATTATGCTGGTATGAGGTTGGAGAAAAAACTTTATGAGGACCTGATCTAGTGTAAGAAACCTCAAAACAAATTAAAAAGATTAGGAAAAAGCTACTTGTTGCTTAGAATTGGCACAATAGTTATGTTAATTTTGAAATAAAAATATATATAATTTAAAGAAGGAGATCATGTTTTCCTTAAAGTAACTCCTACTATTGGCATTGGTAGAGCTATTAGAGCTAAGAAATTACACCAGGATATCTTGGCCCCCATAAGGTTATGAAAAGAGTAGGACCGGTTGCTATATGTTAGCCTTACCACCATACTTATCCAACCTGCATGATGTTTTTCATGTATCCCAACTATGAAAATACATTTATGACCCTTCACATAATTGATAAGAAGAAATTGTGCATCTTTAAGAAAATCTAAAATATCCGGTAAGACCTATATCAATATTAGGGATTGATAAAAAACAATGAAGGAATAAGACAATCCCCTTAATGAAAGTGGCATGGGAAGGATTAACTTTTGAAGAAGCCACAAGGGAGAAAAAAGAGGATATGAGACAAAGATATCCAAAATTATTTAATTAAGGTAAGAATTTACAAATTTTGAGGATAAAATTTTTATTTAGTGAGGGAGAAATGTAACATCTTTAATTTAGTGATTTTTAATATAAGCTAAATTATTTAGGGAAAATTAGAAAGAATTAAACAAGAATAAAATGTCCAATTGAATCATTTAAAGAAAACAACATGCAACTTAGTTTTTAGGCACAAGGGTAAAAAGGTCATTTTTGAAAAATGCCAAGGCAAAATTGTAAATTTACAAGGCCAGGGGCAAAATGGTCGTTTTAAAAAAATACTAAGGGTAAAATGATAAATTCACATAAGGGGACATGTGGCATCACCTTAACATGCGAGGCCCACACTATAGTTAAATATTAGATATTCATAAGGCCTACACCAAAATAAAATTTTAGATATCCATAGGACCGACACCATAATTATATCCTAGATATTTATGATTTAAGATTGAATCACAATCGTTGGATTAGAAAAATGTGGTTAAATCCTAGCTGTCAAATTTTCTTTAAATACCCTACACCCTACTCATTCTCTATATTCCTTCTATACCCATTTCACTCACTCTCACCTATCCACTACACACTTAGATCAAGAAGAAAGGGAACAATTTTAGGAGAATTACAAGAAAAGAGTGTATCTATGTAACATGATTTAGCATGTTCTAGTTTCTCTTTTCCTCCTTCTTTATGAATGGTTTTTATAATAATCCTTTTTTGGCCTATGGTCATTTATTTTGAAATTTTGTTACCATGACCTTCCATGAGTCCATTCAGGGTCTAAAAAGGGTAGAGTTAGTGAAGATTAAGGCTTGGTAGATATTTTGAAATATCTAGGGAAATATCATGCAAGCCGTAACAACTTTAATATATGAATTTTAATGTTTAAATTTTCTTGTGCATTATGTATCCTTACATGAATATTTTGTTATTTATGCACCATAATTGCCTATATTAATTATGCATTTCAACTTTGTATGGTGGGGTGACAATATGATTGTTTGATAAGAGAACTACTCTTTGTGAGATTAAACTATTCTTGTACACTATGTACTTATTAATAGTTTGGAATCCCATTTGATAATGGCTAGCTATGCCACCTTAATATATATTATGTACCATTAGATAATGGCTAGCTATGCTGCCTTAATATACATTATGAACCATTGGTAATGGCTGGCTATGTCGTCTTAATATATATTTTGAACCCTATGAGTTCCTTAGCAAGGTATTGTATCCTATTAATCCTGTAATTTATGATAGGTTATACTGCCTAAATGATAACATGAAACATGGTGTTATTACACTTCTTGTGTCATAACTTGAATTCTAAGATCAATGGTTGGTTGTGCTACCTAAATAGTCTTAAGAATTCAAGAGTGGACAATAATGTATCCTTGCTAGGAACATCTTGAATTTAAATTGACACTAAAAGGATTCCAAGCTGTCATAAGAACATCAGTGTTCAGCGGATTACAAAAGAAATCTTGATAGTTCTCTCTCAAACTAATATAATCTTAACTATATGATGGCTTAGGTAACATATTAAGATAAAGATTATATTTCCTAATTTTGTCTTGGGTACCCGCTAGGGAACACCTCAACTAAAGGTGAGATTGTACTTGCCGGTTAGGTGTTATACATAGACTCGATCGCCTGGGTATAACAGTCATATACTGGGCTTTGTGAGACTCGAATAACCCAGATATGACTTCCCAATGCCTAATGGTTGAGGACATTGTCTACCTCTATTTGCAATATGTTTGATTATGCATATTTGTATCTTGATATCTAACATTCATACATATTTCATAAAGATCATAATTTATAGTCATATTATATTCCATAGATATTTTGAGTATCATATATGCTTTTTCATGTTACTAAGAAATTATTCTTTAATGATGTTTTTAGATGGTGAATTACCAAATTTGTCTTGAAGTCCGTGCAAAATGAGTATTTATCCCACCAATTGGAAAGCTCTTATTATTAAGATCATCGTTGCAAGATGTGATATGGCCTTACGTGCCATACCACTTATGTTTGTGTCACAATAGGGCATGAATCTTACTAGTTTTTCAAGTCCTAACTGAGTCATTAATGTTAGGACTAATTTTGATAGATACAAATATAGATATAAATATAGGCCTAATACCCCTCCTCCCAGTTTTGTTAAATTATCTATACGAATGTATGAACAAATGGATGTACAGACTTTTATTATATATAATTATACTATTATGTTTTAGGTATTTTAATATATTTTTATAAATTCTCATTTCATAATAAATTTTAACTCATATTTATTCTATACTTTGTAATAAGGGCGTTATAAAGATTATTTTGTGACATTCAATGATTTAGATTTGCATTTATTAGCTCAAGATATTTTGGTTCTCAAAATATAAGTTTGGACTTAAAAGATGGTGAGATATAGATTTTACTTAAGATCATTTTTAACTTTTGGTTACTATTTTAATCATATCTCCAAACATATATTGAGTTATATCAAACTTATTTCATTGGAAAATAGACTTAATAAGCTTTTTAACAATAGGTCATGCACTTAAAATGAGAAAGTTATGACCATTTGAAATTAGGATTGCATCATTGTAAGTGACTAGTCGACTGGTCACCTATGGCAAGTTAACTAGTATAGTACAAAAAATGGGCAGTTGATTGGTAAGCCTTCAACAGTTGACTGGCTAGTTACAAGTTTGAGCTAACAGTCATATTTTGAAGGGCAATTGACTGGGAGACTCCTGATAGTCAACTAGTCGCTTTCAGAAAGTGTTTTCAAAAGTAAATAACGATTCTTTTGAGTATAAAATAGCTATATCTCATCTTGATCTATATATATGACCTTCCAAACATATTTTTTAGAAGAACCAAATGCTAGAATATGATCTTTAATTTGATATATCATCTTTGAGAGAGAAATAAACATTATTATGTCAAACTTGTAAATTCTTTGTCATTTGAGTTCTTAGAGTTTCATCTTGTATATCTATTTCATTGAGGGAGTTTATTCATTTGTATTTCTTCCTTTCTTGTGAGAGAGAAGCTCATAGAGGTTCCTTGAAGGAGCCAAGCTAAGAGAGAGTTTGGGTTGAAGGGGAGGTTCCCCTTGGATATGTTCAATGAGGTGCCTTGAATGAATCAAGCAGTGAGTGGTTAGGACTAGGAAGAAGTTCTTCTTGGAATTTGTAATTGGATGAGAGGTTTTCCTGAGTTGTTGTAATTGAACTTTGAGATAGTAGAAAATCCCAAGAGGTTATTTAGGGATTGGACATAAGCTTGGGTTGGAGCTAAACTAAGATAAATCTCTGAGTTTGTTTTCTCTATCCCTACACTCTTTATATTTAGAATTATTATATTTATGTGTTGCTTTTTAATATTACACTTAAAGTTTTGATATATTCCTAACCATATATAGTGAGCTTCCATGGATTGATTTAATTATTACTTTACATCATACTCTTCTAAGTATAATGCATGACAAGGATTTTTGTAAAGCAATTTTGAAAGCAATTGAAATTTTGTAAACACCCAATTTACCTCATTCTTGGGTGTTGGTTACCCTAGCTTAATAGAGGGTCCATAGCCACCTTTGCACATGTAGTAAACACATTGCATACAAGGGTACTTTTTGACTTGAAACTCTCCACAATCAAATTTTAAGTCACTCAAACTAACATGACAACATCATCCATATAGTTTGTTTATTGGATCATAATGCTCTTTAACCTAGAACGATAAAGCACGCTTATCAAACATACACACAACACATGTAAATGCTCTTTAAGCCCTTAATTTAAATTTCTTATGAACATTCTCAATGAATATTTCACCAACCTCAATCTGTGCTTGTGTGGTTTCACCATGCTTAACCTAATATACATTTAGTCTATGAATTATTACCTTCATTAATCCAAGAATTGCAAAAACATAGCACTTTTGAAAACACTATTTATGGTTTTTGCTAAATTTGTTTTCATATGCCCCTAACGCCTACTTTCAATATCATAAGCCTTTAACCACTGGGCTTTTAGGGTTTCTTCAGTCTTTATTGTTGTAGCACCATTTAAACACATAACTCTTCTAATTGTTCATATACCACATGACATTGGCACAGGTAACATGGACATTATAACTTAAAGTAAGTACAATGACATAAAGAAAGGATAATCAAATCTTATGATACTCAAATATTCATGTCATCCACACTTAACTTACATATGCTAATGAACATCTTTAACCATGGAAGCTTAAATGCTTTATTGAGGCAGCTAACCATATGTTGTAGGCAAAACACATAGTAAGCATTTAGCAGTTGCCACCCAACTCTACGATTTTTTATGACACACAAAGTGGTTGGATGTCTGTTAGAAATTGAGCAAATTCTTTATCTGTTCATTACCACATAAAGCCTCACATTCATTAAAAACCATGACCATGCCGTAATCGCTTCACCCTCAACAATGGCAAATACAAAGGGAACTATGCTAGTGTTACCTTCCTATGATGTTGCAATAAGCAATGTTCCTTTATGCCATATATACATAAATGTACCATCTACTTAAACCATCAGCTTTACTTGGTTGAATGTGTTAATACATATTTTGAAGTCCAAAAACCTGGTGGAACATAACCATTTCTCCTATACCTAAAGCTAGTCTTTGGGCACAGTTTGTTTACAAACTCATAATACAAACTCGGAATAAAATGTTAAATAGTTGTTAAACATCTTGGAAGAGTAGCATAAAACCTTTAACAATTCCCAAAGGTGAGGGCAACTGCCATGTCTTTTTCTATCCATGCCTTTTTGTAGAAAATAGTGTAACCAAAGATAAACTATGTAGGATCAAATGCTTACCACTAAGACAAAAGTTATAGCTGTTAGTCAAGGCGCAACTCTATTTCCTTAACAATGACCTAGCACAAGTGTCATGTTCCCATTACGACTCAGCTCTACTCTTGGGCCTCTGCCATGAGACAATTGTTGCCACACATCTTGACTAACAATCTCCCCCTCAGCAATTACCCTACTGGGAATTGAACATGTGACCTTGGTTTTGATACCAATTATAGGATCAAGCGCTTACACTAGGCCAAAAGTTATAGCTTTTAGTTAAGGCACAACACTAATTCCTTAACAGTGACCAAGCAAAAGTATCACGTTTCAATTATGACTCAACCCCACACTTAGGCCTCCACTATGAGACAATTACTGCCACACACACCTTGGCTAACAGACTACACCCTTTAAATGACTTGTCTTATAGAAACCCTAGGATTCTCGACCACTATTAACACAATGAATGATGATATGACAACAGAGTTAAGTTTTGAGAGATCTTAGGATAGTAAAGCTAATAACAATGAATGCAACCCTGAATATCTAGTAATTTTCCAATGGTTTTCATTAGCCTTTTGACTAGCTCTTGACCGCCAATTGCAAGATACTCCATACACTGGACATCAGTACTGTTAACACTTACTATAGGAATAATGCTCCTTGAAGGTGTGGTGTGCATGACCGGAGTAAATTTTCATAGCTTGGGACAAAGCCTTAACATCATTGAATCGCAATCCCACATGCAACTTTTAGTTATCATTTATATTAAGTTGCTCATCTAAATTAATTAACTTACACCCCACAATCCATCTATACTAGTTTCACAAAGCATATGCATGATTAACATAGTAGTTACCAACAACCACATCTACGTTGCCCACAGTGTTATCGCCCTCTCCATCATCATTGTTATCATTGCTAGGATCACTATATCTTTCCATCAGGAATCTATTCATCCTTATGTTCAAACTTATCCAATATGTCCTTAATATCCTCATCAATAGAAGGGAACTAAGAAGTACCAAGTGTAGGCTAGGAAGAACTTGGCAAGGAGGTACAATCAAGGATAATAAGATCATGCCGTCACGAACATTCTACTTGTGGAATCCATGTTGTAACATTTGCTACATAATAATTCTCATTGACTATATGTTCTCTAGTATCAACAAGTTGACTGCTACATGGGAGTGTTGAAACAACATAGTCATCTTGTGGCCTAGTATCATTATTCAAGTCAAGTTCTGTTATTCTGATGTGTGCATACAACTCAACTGAATTTAGTTAGGTTGGGTATCTCATCTCCCATATTGATTAATTGTCATGATCATCTTGCAACATACACGCTCAACACTGAGTTGGACATAAAGACATTGGATGTCTATATACCAATTGTGACACAAACTAATTTGCTTCCAACTGAAGCTTACGATCAACCACATATTTCTACCTATCAAGTGTGATCACTTTGTCAACTCTCATTACATGAACCATGTCACACACAAATGTGGTCCCACCTCCATGTTGATTATTTCCCCATTTACATATATGCATACCATCTGTTTCTCTCTACTCATTTTTCCTTTTAACTAAACAAGTGTATACAAATAGTTAAAACAACTAATTACTTAATTTATTACTTTTTGCTTTAATACAATTTTTCACCACTTACCTATATTTATTACAATTTTTCATAATACATTATGTATTCAATAATATATTATATACATTATATATTAAATATACTAGACATACTTCAAAATTTTTATGCATTTAATACTTTTTATTTTTAAATTACATTTCAGTATTACATCTCATTAATATTAAATATATTAATATTATATGTTAAATACACTAAATCTACTTCAAATTTTTTATATATTTGATATCTTTGTTCTTTTACTTCTTAATATTATAATGTAAATCTACTTTTTAAATTTTCAACTTATACATATCATCTATAATATTATATCCTTTTAACTATAATTCCCAAATTTCTATTATTATTATATTTTTCCATACATTTATGATTTTTTTCACCACCACATCATTTTTTCCCTTTCCTCCAAATGTACCATTATTGCTATTTTTTTTCAATTAGATTTTCCAATAAAACTTCCTCAAATAAATCTTATGTCTAATCAACAAAACTTATTACATTTTTTGACATATTATTATTATTTTTTAATTAAATTTTTCAGTCATATAGTTTCAATTCTTCCTCATCAAACAATTTTTTTCCATTTATTTTATTACTATTATAATTTTTTTCAACTAACTTTCATAACAGATTCAATGTTCAATGTAAAAAAAAATTACAACTTCAACTTTTCATATAATCACATCTCTTAATCCTAACTAGTTTATACTATTTGATATATGCCAATTGTTATAAATTTTGAAACATAAACCAAAAAATCTCATTGTCTTTTACATAAACAAAGCACATGTTTGCAACATAAAATTCATGAAAAAGGAAGCATACCGACAAAAAACATAATAAAAGAAAGCTTTATGTTACAAATTTGGGACTACTTTAGGAGAAATCTCAGACAAAAATGGTAATTGGACCAATTGTAGAAGAAACAACTTACAACAATCTCCAATAAAAAATACACACCTCATAGACGTAATGCCTTCAGGTGTTTTCTACTCTAACTTACAACAAACTTACTTAAAGTTATAGAGGTGTTCAAAAATGAAAGCTCCGAAAGGGATGATAGAGGCTTCAATAATCTAACCTTCAAATGTTTTTTTTTTTTTTTCTATCATGGATAACGTTATTTGCAACTAGCCAATCAGGAAGCATTGCAATCGGAATGGACCAATTAGCAAGTGTCATGTCTATGCGTCAGGTACAAACTGGCCCTGTTAACAGACTCAGATTTTCGTAGGCCGTCATAGCTTGCAACTAATACAATTTTTTGGAAAGAAAAATAACCATAAACAAATTTCTATCAATAGTTTTGACAGCAGAGGTAATTAGGCATTAAATGCCCCAGTGATAAGGAAAGGGTCAAATCTCCTCAATTTGTGCTTTTGAAATGCACTTTTAGAAATAAAGTTATGCATGTTTTAGTAGATAATATCTATTCTATAAATATTCAAAATATGATCTATGATATATATGGGGCGTCATAGTTGTCTTATATTTAGTAATATTTATTTATAAATTAGTTGGATAAAAAATAATTAATTACATTATAACTAAAAAATATAATTTTTTTTCCAAAATTATATAACTTTTACTCTTTTCAATATTAAAAATATTGGTAAGAACTACATAAATAGTCATTCAATGCTTGGGCATTTTTTGCTTCAAACTTTCATTACAATAGTGTTACCAAGTATGACCAAAGTTTGTTTCTTCATATGGACCACTACATTCTTAATAATTCATGAATTTAGATATCATGATAAATTGTTTATGCAATCTATATCAGAATTTGAAAGTCATAAAATTTTACTTTTGAACTAGTAAATCAGATTCATTCATTTAATTGAAAAGAAGAAAAATGCTTAAACAATAAGTTTACATCTAAAGATAAAGTAAAGTAAGCTCTACCTAATAATAATAATCATAATAATAATAAAATCTGAGAGATTAATTGTGAAAAAATTGAGAAAATGAATGAAGAACAAGTGAAGCTAGTAATGCTTATTTTTATAGTAAAATATATAAATTTATATGCAAATACTAGTTAAGTGGAATACCTTTTATGACCCAACAAAATATCATCTTTACAAATTGTATTTTTTTTTTATAGAACAAAGGCAGAAAGTTTAAAAAGAAAATTAAAGAAAATAAAGTCCATGAGAGCACAAGGAGTTGGTTCATCTAAGAAGCCGCATCCATTCTATAGTATGTGCATGATGAATAAATCCATAGGACACATGGTTTAAAGCCCCTCCCCCCCATGTCCATCCAAATTGTCTCCCATTCTACTTAGTCCTTAGTGTTAGTAGTGAATAGCTTGAGAACCTTCGCGTGTAATGTTAGGACATGTACCTCTGTGTTTTAAGATAAATAGCCTATGTCAATTTCAGAGATCTAGGCTACGGTGATTTGAGAGTAAAGATGAGATCAAATTTTAGAGGCATTTGTGATCTCATTTTCCATCTCTAACTTTTAAAGTGTTATTGCCCTAATAAGGCAATTGTAATGATATTGCAATTGGGTCCTTATGATCTCATTTTGCCTGTGTATAGAACAAGTATCCAATGTGGTCCTTTCTTAAGTTTGTATTCTTGGAATGCCACATTCTCCCTAGTGTGTTACACTTTATCTAGCAATTGTCCCTTGTTCCAAGCTAAATAGGAGGAAGATAACAGCAAATTGATTTAAAAAATAACCGAGATAGGAGAAGGGTGGAGGTTGTTATGAATGACCTTATTTCTTGTTTTCCAAAAGACATATAATGACAATAGCATGAAATAGGTAATGAATTCCACTTGAGCTAAAGCTTTGTGGGGCATTGAGAACCACATTTAAAGCCAAGATATAATGTCTGAGGGCATAATTATATTCATCCTTAAGGCTAAAGAGGAGGCAAACCAAATAGCTCTTGTAAAAAAGCAAGAAATAAATAGGTCATTCATAGCCTCTTTTTTATTATGGCACAAAGAGCACAGCTGTGTAGTCTAGAAGTGATGCTTTTTGGGAGTCTCACCGATAGCGATAGCATGGTGAAGCAGTTTCCATATGAAATGTACCATCTTGTTTAGAAGCTTGATCTTCCAAAGTCTTCTTCATTTAGAAAAACTTGGTTGATCAGGAAGGGGAATCTTGGGTGCTCTAGTATCCTTCTTTGACAGTGTACACTCCTTTGTTGCTACCCATCCACATAATGACATTTGGTATCCCAGTGATGGAGATCAGTTTCTTAATGATTTTGCCCACCTGATTTAGGTTATAGAGTAAACCACGCTTAAGTAGGTCCTAGTGCCTTTTGTCATGAGATAGTAAGTTTAACACCCTAGCATTCATGGGGAGCAATAACATCCTCTTTTGTCAGCCACTAAAAGTTATTGTTAACAAAGATTGATGCTCTACCACCTATTCTCCATCGCAGTTTAGGAATGATTAAGTGTTGTGCCTTCTTAATTCCTTTCCAATTTCCAAATCCATGATGAGTTTTTCTTCTTGTAGAATTGACCAATGCCTCGATCATAATGCTTTTTCAATAAAATTTTTGCTAGGATAGAGTTTCGTTTTAGGTGGACTACTTTCTAAGTTTGCTTGGCAGGAAGCGCCAAGTTGAAAGAGTAAGTATGCCTGATGTTTAAACCTCCAAGATTAGTCAACTGGCATAACGTATTCTAATTGAAAAGGTGCATATATGGCTTAGAATCATTGAAGCCCTAGTAAAAGTTAAAGATCTTAGAGTCAATCATATTGCAGTACTTTCTAGGCAGGTGTACATAGGATAAGTCATACACTAGGCATGAGTAGAGTACTTATTTGACCAAAGTCTGACGTCCCACCTAAGAGAGTAAGGAACATTACCATGATTGCAGTCAACTATCAATTTTTTTCCACTAGGGAAGTGAAAACATGGCTTTTGGTCTTGCTGAGTCTAGCTAGAAGCCAAGATACTTACCAATTTTATCAACATACTTGACTCCAATTCTTTAATATAGGAATTGCTTGAAGAGTCTTGGAGTACTGGGGCTAAAAATAAGAGCCCATTTGCTCTTGTTCATAAATAGTCCTAACAATTCTCCAAGGTCTTCTACAACTTTCTTTGTAGTGCTAAAACCCTTGTCACTTGCTTTAAAGAAAAGTATAGCATCGTTTGCATATATATAAGATGACAATTGGGTTCTGTCTTTCTATAAATTTTAATACCTCTGTAGTTCTTTAATCTTTCAGCCTCCATTATCATGCAAAAGAGAACGTTTGAGCAAATAATAAAGAGGTATGGAAAGAGAGGGTTTCCTTTCGTTATCCCTCTGCTAGGGGTTATGGGTGTTGACCTGATCTCGTTAATGACTACCTGATAAGACACAGTCATAACACATTGTATGATGATGTGTATCCAGGCACGGGGGAAGTTCATTTTATTAAGGATCGCTTCTAAGAAAGTCCTAAAGATGTTATAAAGGCCTTGGAAATGTCTAATTTGATAGCACAAACTTTCTATTTGTCCTTCTTGTTACGATAAATATAATCAAGGATTTCAGTGGTGAGGATCACATTGTCCGTGATCAATTGTCCCTTTAAATAAGCACTCTAGTTTGGAGCAATGTAGTCTTCTAGAACATTTTTAAGTCTATTGCTAATGATTTTGGATGAAATCTTGTAAACCACATTGCAAAGACTTATGGGTCGAAAGTCATTGATCCCTTGTAGGCTTTAGGTTTTAAGGATTAAAGTGATGAGGGATGTGTTAAAGTTGCAAAGGAGAAACCCATTGTGAAAACATGCAATGATCATGTTTAAGATATCTGTGCCAATGATATTTAGAAGTGTTGGAAAAATTTTATGTTCATGCCATTTGACCTAGGTGCATTATCTGGATTCATGCTAAAAATTGCTGATTTAACTCCTCTTGCATGATGCTTGATTGAAGGAAGTTTAAATGGTCATCTTGCAAGGTAGGTATCTACAAATTGCGATGTAATACTTGCTTATAAATTATAGTGCTAACACACCCTAAAAAGTTGGATTATATAAGTTCATATAATTTGATTCATATGTGTAATGTTTTTTGTGTACACAATTGGTTATATAGGTTTTTACAATTAACTCCAGTTAATTACACTTAATACTGTCAGGTAGTGTATTATAAATCCAACCTCTCTTAGTTTAATTTGACATGATTGTATCAATAATATATAAAAATATTAAAATTTTTACTTTTTATTCTGACGCTCACATATAAAATATTTTTAAATTTTGCCGCTTATAGAAAATTTTCTCAATTTGTTAACTCACAATAACATTTTTTTTAAAATTTGATTTCATATTGTTTTCTCAATTTGGTCCATCATAAAATGATCTTTTGAATTTAGTTCCTCACATAGATCCCTCTCAATTTTACATTTCACATATAAGATATTTCTTTATTTAATCCCTCATTAGATTGTCTTCAAAATTTAGTCCCACACATATATATTTTTCCACTACATCCCTTAGAAAAAACATTGTTATCAACAATATTCTCAAAAATAAGTTATGTGAAAAATACTAACTCATAGAAATTTTTCTCAAATTGGTCTCTCACATATAATATGTCTCAATTTAGTTCCTCAAAAATAAAATATTTTTAATTTCATCCTTCACAAAATTTTCTTTAAAAATAACACAATCTTTTCAAACATATGTCAAAAATAGACCGTAAAATATGAGATCTAATAACTTTTTGTGTATAGTGGCCTATATAAGAAAGAGCCTGTATTTAGAAAAAATTTCATACTTATAGAAATTAAAATAAAAAGAAGCACAACAACACAATTGCACGAAAATTCAAATAGTGAAAATTCCTTTCCTTAAAATTTCCTAATAGATTTGACTTTTATTTTTGTAAACCATATTTACCGTAAAAAATTCTAGAAATACAAGACATTGGTCACAAACATGTAAATTAAGCAAAATTTAGAACCCAATATTTCTGTCAAGATACAAGTAAGCATATTAATGCAACCAATTAAACCATAATGGAAAAACTTGTCATTTGTCCTGAGGCACCAAAGAATCTTGTTCAGTAAGATCAGGTATAAAACCAGAAGCACTGTATCAACATGATCTGAATGGCAAGGTATGCATTACCTATATCCATCAACATGCAAAGTAAATTGAAGTTATTACAAAACACCAAGTGAAATGATTAGGTCTGTAATGGCCAGAGTAATACAGGTATATCTAGAACTAATAGGATTTCATCTTTAAAAGCACCATACTAGCTTATGGAATGAGGTGTTTAATAGCCATAACAATATAGCTTTATATACAGACCCTCTCAGTCTGGGTTTTGGGCTTTCGAGATTTTGAGCATAGGACTAAAACAATAAGTCACAGTTGCAGTAGTAGTTGTTTCTCATTTCTTTTATTTATTTTCATAAATATTATTTAGAAGAGAGAGAGAGAGAGAGAGAGAGACAATTGCAGTTCAACGGGAGAGAATCCTTCTTGTGACAACACAGCAGTTTTCTACATGGAAAAAAATAAAGAGTTCAACAGATTTGTCACCACTCACCACTCATTAGGAACCATAAATATCAGTGCAGATAATGAAATGAAAGTATTCACACAATATGAAACCTGAAACTTCAGTTGATTTGTGAATTATTACTTTAATCAAGAAACAAGCCAGCTCAATAAAATATCAGAATCACAACTCCATCAAGATAACAGTAGCCAATGACATGCATGTCAATTTATTTATTTTGTAAAAATCCGAAAAGAGGGGGTGTTAATTATGAGAACAGGACACCAAATTTTCGACTTTCAACTAATATAGATACCGAGTCTTTTCATCTGATCAACATTTAAAATAGCATTTTCAACTAAAAAACACTATGCTATAGATTATGAATTACAAACTGATCTTTTGGTAAGCTGCAGTGGGTACCGTATGTATCAGATAAGAAATGAGTAGTCACAGGCAAAGATTCCCTACTCTATATAATTAAATTCATAACTTGTGAGTACTAATGGACCTAATAAGTGTTTCTACTCAATGCATGATATCAGCAAAAAGTATACGTACACTAAAATTAAAAGGTATTATGTTTCATCTAAATTTATAAAAACTTTGTGTCATACTGTCATGTAATTTGGCTAGGAAGGTATATATAAAGACCAACATATAATTTGACTAGCAAGGTAGTTCAAGCACTGTCATGCATTTTCCTGTTTTGTGCTATGTCTGAGAACTGTTGCTAAACCTGCGTATCTTTAACTCATCAACCAATCTCTCAAGCCTGCTAATTCTAATTTCAAGATCCATTATTTTTATGTCACTTGTATAGCTACTGCGTTCTACTTCAGTCCAAGATAGGTTTAGCCTTTCATGAGCCAGACTTGATTCTTGGCTCCCATTTGCATCTTCCGTAGCTTCTTCTGAACCTCCCATTGAAGTTTCATCTTTAACTTTCAGTAGGGGTGTCATTAGTAAGTCCATCTTTTTCACGGTTCTGTAATCAGCAGTAGAAGCAAAAGAACTCACATCATCACTTTTTGCATCTTCCTTGGCTCTTTTGTATCCTCCAACCACATTCACCTTCTCACTCTTTGCCAACTTTTTAACTCTATTCTCCATTGAAACATCAGTTTCATCATCTGCAAATGGTGATGGAAGAACCCCATTTTGATCAGTTTCATCATTCCCACAACCATTAGATCTCTGTAGCTCCTTACTACGTTTGGGAGGAAACCCAGGAGGAACATCAGCATCATTACCCCTCTTCTTTGATGATCTTTTACTTCTCTTACCTTGCACAAGATTCTTAACTGGGTCTTGATGACCCAATACTGATTTCTTCCACCACTCTGCATAACGAGTGGTAATATCTGCCTCAAAAAACCGAGATGGTATGCACACATTACTATCCATAATTGGTCTATTGTAATTGGCCCAAGCCATTTCAGGAGTCTCATTGTTTCGAGTAACATAACCAGGAATGTCTTGATCCATTCCAAATTGCATGGCTACTCTATGTGGGAGGTACTGTTCTATACAGTCAAGCCCAAGTAACTCAGAAACTCTCATGCATATAATAAAACATATTATTTCTTTATCCAAAGTATTATCAATTGGCACACAGATTGAATTTTCTCCATAAAATAACTTGTGCTTGCGTGAAAATCTAGCATATGGACGCCAAACGAATTCATCCCGGGCTGAGTCTAGAACTGACCTTATGTCGTCAACTTTTAATGCCTTAACTTTATGCCACCTACCCAAGAGTGGATCGCCATGATTGATCAACTTAGGCTTTGGTCGAAGAACCTCAATTCTCTCCCACACCCATATTTGAACCAAGTAAAATGGTGACCGAAGAGTAAGTTCTAAGCGCTCTTTATCACCATCTACTGGACCGGTGGTCAAATCAACAATAGTTTGTTTTAACAGACTCAGATCTTTGTAAATAGTAGCTAGTACTGCGGGTGCTAAGGAAATAGGATTACCTCTGGCGAGATGAATAGCAATCGGGAACACAAGCTTCCTTATTAAGGGTGATTTCTCAGGCAATACAAACATAGAAAGCCAAGCTGCTAGAAATGCCTCGTGCTCAATTTCCCTACGACTATTCATGAAAATATTCATCCATACAGATACGGAAGCCTTATTACCCTTGGTTCTCAAAGTTTCCTTCCGAGCTAGAAGCAATTTTTCTTCCAACTTTCTTAGTTCCGGGGTCTCAAGAGAGCTGAAAACAGGGGCACCCAAAACAGGATAACCTCCCAGAACCATAATATCCTCCAACGTGATTGTTGCTTCAGCCCAAGGAAAGACGAAGGTGTTTGTCTTACAACACCATCTCTCTGTAATCCCAAATAATAACTCTTCGTTTTTCAGCAAGTTAATCTTGGTGCTCATGATTGCTTCGTAGATGCCCACTTTCCTCCACACTGATTCGTAGGTTGAATGCAGGGAATCGATCCACTGAATCCATTTTTCAAGTTTGTATCGCCATCCAGTGAACTTTACTATGAGGGGCCATTTCCTGGGTTCCAAGATGGGTGGCAGAGGAGAAATCAAAGATAAAGGCATCTTAGAAATTGGTTCATCATCAGCTACAATGGGTTTGAGAAAGAAACCGGTTCTCAACGTTGGCTTGCTATCACCAACAGGGGAAACCATGAACCCCTCCCTCGATTCCATTATAGTTTCTACTGGTTCAGACTTGGCAAGTTAGAAACGAAGAAAGTCCAGGAGGTACCTCAAATCGAAGTAAAAAGGAGGTGGTTAGTGGCCAAATTATTAAAGCAGAAAGTGAATAATTTTTGTAATCTTGAAGTCCTTTATCCGAGCTTTAAAACTTTGTCTCGCACAGTCAATAAAAAGAATAATCTTAATACGGTGAGAGATGTGAGATATATATAAAGTTATGATATTAGTATAATTTTAATAGTAAAAGACATAAAAATATTATATTATTTTTATTATATAGATTGAAGGTATAATTCTTATTTTTTATATAATATAACCTTTTTTGTTACGTAATTTTTTATTTTATTAGAGTTTTTTATCTAAAATTATATTTGTTATATTAAATTATTTTTTATAGTTTTATTTTTATCCAATATCTATTTTCTCTACAATTGGTATCAAAGCTTATTTGGATGTATTATTATTTATTTATTATATTATTTGTGGTTACTACTGATATAGTGAATCCTCTACATAAAAAAAATGAGTAAAATTACTTTTGCCCATTATAAGGTACTTGTTACTATTTATATGTACAATATACTATTCATACATATGGTTACTATTGATAAAAAATAGTAAGAATTATTTTTTCTCATAACGAGACTGATTGAAGCAATAACGATAAAATTTGAGATTGAAAGGTTCAATTGCAATAACTTCTTACTATGAAAACTGAAGATAAAGGTCATTTTAAAAATAAATAAAATGAGATAGATGAAAATGCAGTTGCAAATCTTCAATGATGAAATTATACACTTAGCAAATGTCTGAAACTACTTCAATGATGGAACATATCAACACTTTGAATATTCTATTTTCTCAACTCACATCGTTGGGTCACAAAATAGAGTTGAATGAATTTGCTGAAATTCTGCTTCAAAGCTTACCTGATTTCTTTGACTAACTCATCGTCAATCTAACCAATAATGTTCTTATGGACCATGTAGTTTTCGATGACATTGCACCTGCTATTCTGGAAGAAGAAAATCAATGCAAAAACAAGGAATACAAGTTGATTTATTCACAACAAGCAAAAATATTGGCAGTGATAAGAGGAAAATCAACAGAACATGGCTCAAGTAAGAGCCAGAATCGAAGTAGATCAAAATTGAAGAACAAGAAGAATATTAGGTGTTTCAAATGTAATAAAAAGAGACATTACAAAAATGAGTGTTAGAATTTGAAGAAGAATGCAGAGGCCAAAGATAAAGATATTGAGTTGTTAAGTGCTCAAGGATGTGTTGCAGGTATTTCAAATGACAAAAAAGTTTTATATTGTGAGGCAGCAACAGTTGCTGATGGAAGGTTCAATGATATCTGGCTTGTAGACTCAGCAGAACATGGCACATGACTTCACAAAGAGAATGGTTCCACTAATATAAACATGTCTTTGGAAGATATGTGTTTATAGGAGATAATCATTTCTTAGAGATTACTATAATAGACACCATCATACTAAATATGTATAATGGTACGACTCGCACTATCCAAGAGGTCTGACATGTAAAGAGTCTCAAGAAAAATCTACTGTCTTTAGGACAATTTGATAACAATGGGTATAAAACCTAGATACAATATGACATACTGAAAGACATTAAAGGCTTGCTTATAGTTATGAAAGCAGAAAAAATAGCAGCCAACCTATATATACTTAAAGGAGAAACGCAGCAACGAAGAGAAGTCACAATCGCATCAACTGATCTAGCTGTTGAGGAATCAATGATATCATGACACCGTAAACTTGGCCACATGTCAAAATATGGATTGAAAATTCTTATAAAATGGAATCTTAAGCTATCTTAGACCTAGTGCACTCTAATGTTTAGCAAGCACTAGTCTTATCCTTAGAATGAGCAAAGTATTTTGTGTCATTCATCGATAATTACTCCAGGAGATGTTGGGTGTACCTAATAAAGAGAAAGGGAGATGTGTTTGAAGTTTTCAAAACCTTCAAAGCACGTGTGGAACGTGAATATGAGATTAGACAATGAAGGAGAATACACCAGTGATAAATTTAATACTTTCTGTCAACAAGAAAGTATCAAAAGGCAATTCACAATGGCATACACTCCACAACAAAATGAATTGACAGAGCAGATGAACAAGTTTGTTGGAGAGAACAAAGGCAATGTTAAAAACCACTGGATTAGCCAATTCATTTTGGACAGAAGTAGTCAAGACAGCTTGTTACATGATTAATTGGTCACCATTAACCACAATTGATCTGAAGACCCCAATAGAGATATGGATTGGGAAGCTAGCTGATTATACAAACCTCCATATGTTTAGAAGTCTAGTATACATGATGTACAATGCGTAAGAAATTACAAAGTTAGATATAAAATCTAGAATATGCTTATTCTTGGGATATATTGACGGAGTATAAGGGTATTACTTGTAGGATCCCATTAACCACAAGGTTATAGTCAGTAAGGATGTCATCTTTCCTTAAGAAAAACAATATATACATAAAAGTGATAACACTTCAAAGGAAATAATAGATACCACTATAGTGCAAATTGAAGGATGAGAAAATAAAACAAAAGTAATAGATTCTTTTGAAGTAGTATCAGAGTACGATTAACAAGAACAATATGATCTTGTGACTTCACAAGTCCGACGGTCAACTTAGGAGAGGAAAGAACCAATTTGGCACTCAAATTACATTATAGAAGGGAATGTTGCATACTGTCTACTCACAAAAGATAGAGAGCCTTCAATTTTTCGAGAGGCTATGGAAAGCTCAAAAGCTTTAATGTGGTTAGCAGTAATACAAAAAGAATTGAAGCCCTCTATAAGAACAAGATATGTGATCTTATTTTACTACCAAAAGGATGAAAGTCCATCGAGAAAATGGGTGTATAAGATTAAGAGAACTAGTGATGATCAAGTTGAACAATATCGTGCTAGATTGGTGGTAAAAGGATTTGCTTAGAAAGAAGGCATTGATTACAATGAGATATTTTCTGTAGTTGTTTGACTCATAACGGTTTGAGTGTTCTTAGCAATGTATACTATACTTGACTTACATCTAGAGCAGTTAAATATAAAAATTGTATTTCTTCATGGAGATCTTGAAGAAGAAATTTATATGCTCCAACCAGAAGGGTTTGAAAAAAAAAGGAAAGAGAGCTTGGATTGCAGGTTGAACAAATCCCTATATGGTCTCAAATAGGCACCGAGATGCTGGTATAAGAGATTTAATTCCTTCATTATGAACCGTGGGTACAACAGACTTCATGCAAACTCTTATGCATATATCAAGAGTTTTGGTGGATGATTTCATTATTTTGCTATTGTATATAGACGACATACTTGTAATAGGCCCCAACAAAGATCGCATTAATGAATTGAAGGCACAATTGGCTAAGGAATTTGATATGAAGGACTTGGAACTGACAAACAAGATTCTAGGGTTGTAAATTCACTAAGACAAAAATAATAGGAAGATTTGACTCTCTCAAAAGAATTATTTAAAGAAGATTTTGCAACACTTTAATATGCAAATTTATAAGTCAATCTCTACCCCACTTCCTGTTAATTTCATGTTATCCTCAAGCATAAGTTCTAACGGTAAAGAATAAAGGAAGGAAATGTCTAGAGTACTATATGCATCAACAGTGGGTAGTATAATATTTGCTATAATTTACATAAGACCAGACATTGCATAAGCAGTGGGAGTGGTTAATCGATATATGGCGAATCCTAGCCAAGAGCATTGAAATGCTGTAAAAAGGGTTCTAAGATACATTACAGGGACTACAAATGTTACATTGCGTTATTGAGGATCAGATTTCACCATCAGAGGCTATGCATATTTAGATTTTGCAGGTGATCTTGACAATAGCAAATCGACTAGTGTTTATGTGTTTACTCTTGCAGGTGGAGCTATAAGTCAGGTTTCAAAACTACAACCTAATGTAGCCACTTCAACGATAGAGATATAATATATTACAGCTACACAAGCTAACAAAGAAGCAATATTGTTGCAAATACTGTTGGAAGAGTTTAGATACAATCCCGAGAAGATTACACTATTCTGTGACAATCAAAGTGCCCTCCGCTTGGCTAAGAATCCGGTATTTCATTCTAAAACTAAACACATACAAGTTCAATATCACTTTATTCGAAAAAAGGTGGAAGAAGTAAGTGTAAATATGTAAAAAATCCATACTAAATATAAGCTAATAGATGCACTAACAAAACCAGTGAACACTTGTAAGTTTGTATAGTGTAGATCTTCCATTAGCCTAGAGAGATGTGAGCAACAGGAGATGACAAGAAAAGAAAAATAGTATAAAGATTGATTAATTTTCAATCAAATCTTCAAGTAAAAATTTGTTAACGAAAGCACCTAACATAAAAAAAAAAAAATGTGGTTGGTGGCCAAACCATTGGAAGAAAACGAAAAATTTTTATAATTACAATTTAGTCTTTTAAAAATTACATTAAAGTCATTCATCCTTCTCTATAAACAAAGAGTTTTAAAACCTCATTTTTCATAATCAAAAAAAGAAACAATCCTATATATAAAAAGAGAGTTGTGAGATATATAAAAAATTATTATATTAATATTTATTTTATTAGTAAAAAATATAAAAACATTATATTATTCTTATTATATAAAGAAAAAGTATAACTCTTTTCTTTCTATAGTAAAATATTTTTTTTCTTATCCATAATATTTCACCTTATGAGAATTTTTTCACATAAAATTTTATACGTTATTCCAAATTATTTGTGACAACTTGTTTATATTTTTCTGAAGCTCCTCCAATTGCAGATCCTGAGACTGTCTGTGCCATTCAGCAAAAGCTTTCTTGCAAATGGCTCTGACTTGCCGAAGAAGGAATTCGAAAAAGCGAAAAGGCGCACGAAGGTGTTGGCTACAAATGGACGTGTACGACTCTTGCCGTCCTGCGTTTACCCAAAATTATCCTTCGCTACAGGCAAATTTTGCAATAAAAACCAGCGCCAATTGTGTCGAGCGGAGTGGGTAATTTTGTATACTACGTCTTCAAGTTCCTTTACCATTGCCAGCACAAGACGTCCTCTTCGTTCTAAACGAAATTCCAGTTTCGCCACTGTCTCTGTAAAATCCACGAGGGCAGTGGTTTTTTATGATTATATTAGGGGAATAATAAAGAACTGTTAATACTTAAATATGTAGTAGAATAAAAAGGATACATATTTATGTTAAAAGGTTAAGTTGGTATACCTTTTCAGCGAACCAAACGCCACCCAAGTTCTTCAATCTTCCATTGAACAAGTCTAAACAGTGGCGAGAGAAAAGGGAAGAGACGACATCTTAAACAAAAGAAAAAAATATATATCAAATAGAAATAATGAAAAAAAAAAAAAAAAGAATAAGCCTAAAAAAGGAAACTGGTGAGTTTGTGAGCGCATGTTTAGATTGATGTTATATCATAATTTTAAGTGAATTTAATTTTTAAAATTAATTTTATTGTACTATAATTTTGTATCACCATAATTTTATTTAATAACTTTAATTTAAAAATTGATTTTTGTCACTTATACAATTCATTCAATGTAAAAATAATTATTTTTTATTTTTGTGTAAATAAAAATTTAAAAATTAAAATAATTTTTAAAAAGATCGAATATTAAATTAAATAATAATATTTATAAAACAAATTTTTATTTAAATATACAAATAAATTTTGAAGTCTTTCCAACAGAACACACGTACCATTTGAGAGTGGGCTTGTAGAAGAAACAAATATTGGGAGGACCGGTGAAATGATTATGCTCAAACCTATTTTCCTCATAATATTGAATTGTGCATAAAAGTCTTTCAACGCATTTTCTTTTTGGGTTTCCAAGGCATTATTACTCCTATCCAGATAAGTATTTCAATGATTATGCTTCATCCAAGAACAGGTTTTTTTGGAAAATTATATTTTTAATTTGGTAGTTTAACTTAATTTTAATGTAGTCCTTATGCTTTAAAAACTTATAATTAAATCTTTATAGTTCAAAAAATTTACAATTTAGTCCCAATTATCATTTTTTGTTTATATTTTCACATATTTGTGAGTTAATTTTTCTTCATTATTTATTTTCATTTTTATTGTTTATATAAATTATATATATTAAAATATAGTGATAATATAAAATTAATTTTAATTATATCAATAAAATTTAATAAAATGATTATAAAATTTTAACTATAAGGGTTAAATTAAAATATTTTAAAAAAATAAGAAATTTATTGTGAAAATTTAGACTATAGGGACTATTTTAAAAACTAAATGAAACTATAGAGACTAAAAGAAAGTTTCCCTTTTCTTAGTCTGTACGGACATAGCTTAGAAAAACCAAAAATCAATGGATAGAAGTAATAAAAGAGGACAAGGAATGTAGCAGGTCTTATCATAAATAATGCAATGACAAGTAAAAAAAAAAATAAAAGAGAAATCAAAAGGAAAAAGAGCATTGCTTTGAAACAAGGTTGTCAAATTCGCAAGTCTAGGTAGATTTGTGAGGGGGGTGTAGACTCGTAACATAGAATTATAACGTAAAATCGTGAGAGTTTACCTCTATTAATAAATTAAAAAAAATTTATATGTAATGGACTAAATTAATAAAAAAAATTCTATGAGTAACTCAATTGAGAAGTATTTTATTTGAGGGACCAAAATGAGAAATAATTTTATAAGGAATCAAATTAATAAATAACCTATTAGTGAGAGACCAAAAGAGATTTTATTCATTTGGCCAAAATAAAATTCAAACTATAAAAAAATATGAAAGGGTATTATTAATAATGATGTTATTTGTGAAGGAAGAAATTGAAAAATATTCATACGATGGACTAAATTGAAAAAAAATTCTATGAAGGACTAAATTAAAATAATATCTTACTTGTGAGGGATTAAAATGAAAAATAAACTTTATAAGGGATTAACTTAAAAAAAATACCCTACAAGTAAGGGACCAAAAAAAGATTTTACTTATTTTGTCTAATTAAAATCAAAACTTGTATATATATAATGTTTGTCATTTATATTGAACATGCATCATGGCCAAATGGTTAGATGCTTGGCGAACAAGTCATGACAGATATTGAGTTGGATGTCAAATCAACTCGTTTTTCACCTGCAAAAACGTTAACTCGGCGAATTAACCGAGTTAACTCGCCGAGTTAATAACCATAAGGGTAAAATGAGATACACAGTATAGATTCTAGTAAACTATTCCATTGAAATCAGAAAAAAAAACAATTGCATTTATGAATCACGCAAATTAAACTTTTCTATCTAGAAAACAAAAAGCATGGTTATCAAACTCTAGCGACACTATTTGTAAGTAGAAAATTAGAAGATGATTTAAAAAATAAATTCATCTCGGTAGTGTAAACGAAAAGGTCAAATAGAATAGAAAGTATATTAAACTATAGCACTTACATAATTGAAAATATTGGCAAGAACGTCACAAGTCAATCAACATTCAGGCATTTTTTGTTGGGTTTTGTTAACATGTATCATTAAAAAAATTATTACATATAATAAATTATTTTTAATCAATAAAATTAGTCAATAATTATTTATTACAACACTAGTTGGCTAAATCCTTATTTATGTATCAAATATTATATATATTTTTTTAGATATTGACCTCTACATTCTTAATAGTTGATGAATTTAGATATCATGATTAATTGTTTATGCACAAATGAATCTATATGAGAATTTGAATGTTATGATTTTTTTACTTTTGGACTTAGAAATTAGATTCATTTATTTAATTGAAAAGAAAAAAAAAAAAAGAGGATACTGCTTAAACAACAATTAGGAGATTGTAAATCTGAACATAGAGTAAACTTTGGCTTACAACATGCGCTGATTAAAATGAAAAAAAATTTAAGGAGGAAAAAGGTTTGTAATAATAAAAATTAATATTATTACACACGGATATTGAGATTAATTGAGGTGCAATTTAAATTTATTTTTATGATTGTTGAGATTAACCGTAAAAATTTTTTTGAGAAAATGAACGAAGGAAAAAACGAAATTAGTAGTGATCAATTTTATAGTACAATATATAAATTTAGACATAAATACTTGTTAATATTTTAAGTTGAATACTTTTTGTGACCCACCAAACCATCCCCTTTACAAATCGTGATGTAACGCACATATATCTGTGTATCAACAATTTGATATAAATCAGCATCAAAATTACATACGGAACAAAATTTATAGGATGAAATTTACTAAATTTGCAGAACACAAAAACTTTTCATTTATAAACGGTACTAACAAGACTAAATATTGCAGTTTCATGCTTGGGAAAGAGATAATTACATCAACAAATTCATGAGTTGCATATTTTCATCTTCCTATTCCATTTTTCAAACTATTATCACTCTCTAAAGACAACTCAGCAACACAATGATCCTAATTAAACCCCATCTATTACAGATATACTACAATGTAAAATGAATTAGTGCAAACAAATATTGCCTGCTGCCATATGTCAAAATATCATTAAATGCTAATTAGTAATACTATACGAAGTACAGCCATAGCTTGTGCATAATTTACGACAAAAAAGTTGTGACTAAGAATAGCAGTTCTGTAGTGTCAAAAATGATTATAATTACATGTCCAGAAAAATTTTAACATGGCTTGAAATACGGAGTTTACCCTTCAATCACTTACATGCTAGAGCACCATTACTATGATGAACCAGCTTTGGCTCCAAATCTCCCAGACTTGTATCCAAATTTTGCTGCTTTAAGCTTCGCAACCACTCTTTCAAGCTCCCCAATCCGAGTTTCATAATTAGATGATTTTATCTCTATTGCACAATCACTGACACTTTCACCGTTTTTGCCTTCCATGGCTCCTTTAGACTTGCCAATCACATCCTCATTTTTTGCATTTGCATTAACTCTATTTGATCTTCCGACCACATTCACATTCTCACTCTCTGCCAAATCTTCAACCCCATCCACCATTGAAGCACCAGTTTCATGACTATAGGATCTCTTCAGTGGTTCTTTAACAGTTAAACCATCCTCTTGACCAGAATCCCCGTTTGATCTCTATAACCATGAAGTCCCAGATCTGGTGAAGCCTGTGACAACTTGTGGGAGATGCTCATAGGCTCAGAATCCTTAATGGGTTTTTCTTCCAATCCAAGTTTCGATTGCTTCCACCATTACAAGTACTTGTAAGTAACACTTGGCTTTAAGGTGGGTGATGATGCAACAGCAGCGATATACAACATTAAATCTGTCATTGGTCTATTATAGTTTCTCCAAGCAATTTTAGGACTGATCCCCATGCAATGAGCCACCCTACCAGGGATGTGCTGGTCCAACCCAAATTGCATAGCCACACGATGTGGGAGGTACTTCTCTGACCAATCTATACCTACCAACTCAGAATGACTCAAGCAGCGAGCATAGGACTCGAAATCCTTTTGTTAATCTGAACTGAAACATACCCACCCATCTTTTTCATTGTAAAACTTCAGAGTTTTTATATGGTTGCCAACGGAAGCATTCTCCGGAAGAGTCTAGAGCTAAACTCACATTCGCATAGTTCAGCTTCGGCATTTGCGCTTTGTGCGATTTTGCTACTAATGGTTGGATATACTCAGTCTTGTTGGGCATTGGATGCAATGATCGGAATCTGTCAAAAGCCCAAATTTGGAGCAATTGAAAAGTAGCCCTGATTTTTCGTATATATACATAATTTTTGCTAGCCTTGTCAATATTTCTTTTCAACAACGTCAAATCTCTATAAATACTAGCAAGAACAGCAGGTGCTAGAGCAATTCGAGTACCACTAGCTAGATGTATTGCAATAGGAAAAACTTGTTTAGAAATGGCACCACTACTAGTACCAGGGAAGACAAACCTTGATAGCCATAGCAATAGAAAAGTAGCGTGCTCCACATCACCCTTGTTGGAAAATAGGTGGTCTAAGTCACGGTGAAGAATGCTGTCTTTAGGAATATTTCGTGAATACACGAATTTTCTCCAGTAATAAACATACCCTTCTAAGAGATAACTTAGGATCAGAAGCTAGCAAGAAGAGAGGAGAGGAGAAGCTTTGATTGTTGTGTTGTTTAACCCAAAGATACGCTTGATATTTATAGAAGAGAAAAACTAGCTGTTAGAAACTAGCCATTGGAAACTAACCATTATAATATAATGTTATATAAGATCTCACTTTCCCAAATAATATGAGACTTATTTTGAAATAATCATACTCATATTTTTCAACAATCCCCCACATATTTCAAAAGAATCATTTAAAAGAAAATTTTACTTGTAAAGGAATATCTGGGTTAAATATACGAGTGTAATAGTTTTGAATCTGGTGTCTTTTGGACTATGAACCAGACCTAGGTTGATAAGACATAACTCAAAGTTATGGTGAAGTTTAAAACTTCTATGAACTCTAAACTCTTGCTTGCAAGTTGGAGATCTTATTAGCCATATTACACACCCCCCACAATTCTTGCTATTATTGCAGTTTTGTACTTTAATCGGCCATGTGCTTGCCTGGTAGTTCATAAGTGGTCTAGAAATTTTGCCAAGATATCATAGAAGTGGCCCCACTCTACACTCATATAGGTAATTTCATCAAGTGTATATGCAATGAATACACCACCCATAAGGATATGAAAATCATCAAGAACTTTGTGCACATCCTTACAATCAATGCATTCTAGCACTTTCTTAAATCATAGGAATGAACAATAAATTAATAGTGCTAGCAGAATTAATAGTTAACTTGTTATTACCCATATGAACCTTCTTTATGGGATCTCTAATCACAAAGGTTGGGTTACCATCACTGTTAATTTCAAATTGGCTTAAGTCTCATCCCCTCGATGTTTCAAGGATTAATTTCCTTGCTAAAGGTTTTGTCAGAGGATCTACTAGATTCATCTTTGATCTCACATAATCGATCAATATCACATTATCTTTCAACAGTTGCTTAACCACATTATGTCTTAAACGGATATGTCTACTTTTACCATTGAAAGTTTTATTCTTAGCAATGGCTATTGCCGCTTGGCAATCATAATACATTGACACAAAAGGAGTTAGTTTTACTCCTAATGGTATGTTAACTAATAAATTTCTCAGCCACTCTGCCTCATTACCAGCCAATTCCAAAGCAATAAACTCTAACTCCATACTGGATCTGGCTATAATAGTTTGTTTGGTTGATCTATAGGTTACTGCACCACCACCAAGGATGAATACATAACCAGTAGTGATTTTGTCTCATCTAAATCTAAGATCCAATTAGCATCATTGTATCATTTTAATACAACAAGAAATCCACTATATATGATATCATAGTTCATTGTACCTCTTAAATATCTCATTAATTTAACCAACGTAGCCCAATGATTACAATTTGGGCTATGTGTGTATATACTTAATCTATATACTACATAAGCTATATCAAGTCAGGTGAAGTTCATTAAATGCAATAAACTCCAATAATCTGTGCATACTCAAATTGAACAATGAGTTCCCCTTTATTTTTCTTTAGTTGAATGTCAGGATCATATGATATGTATGTCGGTTTGTCATCATAATGACTAAACTTTCTCAATAATTTTTCAATATAATGTTCTTGTGTCAACAATAAACCATCATCATTCCTAATGATCTTAACACCTATAATCACTTTAGCTTCACTTATGTCTTTCATATCAAACTTAGATGCTGGAAACAATTTTGTTTTATTTACAATATTCATGCTAATACCAAAGATCAACATATCATCTACATCTAAACTGATAATAACACAATCATCATTCTCAAGTTTCATATACACACATCTATCTACTTCAACAGTAGTGAATCCATCATTAGTCAAAACTTGATCTAATTTATCATGCCATTGTTTTAGTGTTTGTTTTAATCCATACAAGTATTTAAGAAGTTTGCAAACTTTGTTTTCCTGTCCTAAGACAACACAACCCTCAAGTTGCTCCATGTAGATTTCTTCTTCTAAATTACCAATCAGAAAAGTTATTTTAACATCCATTTAATGAATAAAAAGTTTGTAGGTTGAAGCTAAAGCCATCAAAAGTCTAATAGATGAAATTCTTGTAATAAGAGCAAAAGTGTCAAAATAATCAATATCTTGTTTTTGAGTAAAACCTTTTGCCACTAATCTTGCTTTATATTTATCAATAGATCCATTGGAATTATATTTCCTTTTGAAAATCCATTTACTACCTATAGTCTTTGCTCCCAAAGGCATATATACTAAAAACCATGTTTTATTTTTTGTAAGAGAATCAATTTTAGTTTTAATTGCTTCTTTCCAAAGTTGTGCATCAGGAGATGCAATAGCCTCATAATGAGTTGAATAATCATTTTCTACAAGATAAATATAAAAATCATCACCAAAGGAAGTCTCTTTCCTTTGTCGTTTGCTTTTTCTCAAACCCTCAGGTGAATTCTCAATGTTTTCTTCATTAACTATAGGTGAATGTATGAATGCAAGTGCATTAGAAATTTTATCAATTTTCAAAGGAAAAGTATGCTAAAAAAACTCAGCATTTAGTCTCTTTTATGGTATTAGAATCAAAACATCACTTTTCAAGGCAAGAAATCAATATGTAGCACTATTCTCAACATATCGAACAAACATGCAATCAGAAGTTTTAGAGCCTATTTTCCTTTTCTTGGGATTGGGTAACATCACTTTAGCTAGACTCCCCCACACTTTTAAGTAGTTTAGGTTAAGTGTATACCCTTTCTATAATTCATATGGTGTTTTATCATTCTTCTTATAAGGTACTCTATTTTGTAAATGATATGCAGATAACAGAGCCTCACCTCAAAGATTATTTGAAGCTGAAGAGCTAACTAACATAGCATTCATCATTTCTTTTAAAGTCTTATTTTTCCTTTCTGCTACTCCATTAGATTTAGGAGAATAAGATGAGTAATTTCATGAATTATTCCTTCTTTCTCACAAAATTCATTGAATAATACATATTCACCTCCTCTATCTAACCTTACTTTTTTTAATTTTCTTATCTAATTGATTTTCAACTTTAGCTTTATATAAAAAGAAATGTGTTAAATGCTTCATTTTTATGTCTAAGTATACCTTAGTGTATCTTGAAAAATCATCTATAAATGTTATATAATAATTTTTCCCACCTCTAGTCGTTGTTTGTTTTAGGTCTCCTAAGTTTATATGAATTAAACTAAGTAATTCGGTTTCTCTTTGTACATTTGGAAAAGACTTCATAGTTTGTTTAGACTCAACACAAGTCTCACATTTGTTTAAAATTGTATTATTAATTCCAAAAATTAAACCAAGATTTTGTATTTTCTTAATGTAAGAGATACTAACATGTCCTAATCTAGCATGCCACAAATCTACAGAGTCAATCAAATAAACAGAAGAAGATGAATTCTTATTCATAATTTTAGAAATACTGAGTATAAACAGTCCTTGATTACAATAACCTTTGCTAACAAAAACATTGTTCTTTGTCATTATAATCTTGTCAGATTCAAATGACACTTTAACCTTAACTTTTCCCAGTAGAGCCACAGAGATCAAATTTGCTCTAATGTTTGGTACATGCAACACGTCATTAAGGGCCAAGGTCTTGCCAAATGTGAGCTAGAGAAGAACCTTACCTTTTCCAAGAACATTTGTAGTTCTTAAATCACCAAGGTATATATGTTCTTCTCCATCTCCCACTATAGAGTAGAAGGTAAAGGCATATTTGTTTGCACAAATATGCTTAGTAGCACCAGAGTCTACTATCCATTCTTTCACATTGGCTACCATAAGAGCTTGAGAAATGACTACAGCATTTATGTCATCTCTTTAAACCAAATTTACATTTGGCTTCAGAGACTTGTCATTTCTTACTCTCTTCCTACATTGAGCAGCATGGTGACCTGACTTCCTATAGACAAAACCAACTCCTTTCTTTTTAAAGGTGGGATTATATTGTTTAGGCTTGTAATCATTTATCATACCTTTGTTGTGCTGCTTTTCTTGTACAAAGTTTGCCTTTGTGATCATTTCCTTTGCTTCTACAACTTTGAGTTCTTTTCAATTTTTGTTTCCTATTATGATGTGAGTGATTAAATCTGCGAGTAATTATTATCTTTACTTGTGCTTAAGTTGCTATTTATAATCACTCCATGAATCTAGTAACTTTTCAATCAGTAAGCCAATAACATACTCATTAGGGAGGTTGATTTTCTCAACTCAAAGTTCCTCTAATAGTTTATGATATTCATTGATTTGCATTTTGATATCTTTTTCATCGGTCGTCTCCCATTTGTAGTGGTTGCTTATAACAAATTTTTGCTTTCCAGCATCCTTGGCAGTTTATTTGAGAATCATTGATTCCCAAATTTTGTTTGCTTCCTTGTATGTGTAATACACATTGAACAAATCATTAGACAAAATTTTAATTATTGTATGTCTACATACCTTGTTTGCATATGTCCAAAGCTTTAATATTTTTACATTAGTTGTTGATGATGGCATTGGGTCAGTAAAAGCTAAAGCAACTCCATGCATATCCAAAGTAAAGAAAATAAGCTCTTGCCATCTTTAAAAGTTTTGTCCGTCACACACTTAGATTTTTTATATATCTAGAAATGGCATGGCATAAGGAATAAATGAAATGACTAGAATAGTCATAGCTCACTGAGTAGAGGTTTCAACAGTAGGTGACAATGCAAAATCATCAGAGGTATTGGTAGCAACATCGGTATTGTCCATATTCCTAATATTGTTAAGAAATAAGTGGTTTGAGTCACGTTAAAGAATGCTATCCTTAGGAATATTTCGTGAACACATGAATTCCCTACAGGATTAAATAAACCCTCCTAAGAGATAACTTATGAGCATAAGCTAGCAAGAAGAGAGGAGAGGATGAGCTTTGATTGTTGTGTTATTTAACCCAAAGATATGCTTGATATTTATAGGAGAGAAAAACTAGCCATTATAATATAATGTTATATACGATCTCACTCTCCTAAATAATATAAGACTTCTTTTAAAATACCCATACTCATATTTTTCAACAACCCTTTCCTCTATAAAATGCCTCATCCATGGAGAATGATTAGCACTTTTGGCATTGGACTTGACTAAATTTGCTCACACTCCATCCAATTTCAATTCCATTTCCATCGATTCTATGTCTTTGAAAGGCATGAAAACAGGGGATCCCATAAACGAATAGGCCCCACAAACCATTATACCATCCAATTTCATGGTGGCTTCTCCTCAAAAGAAGATGAACATGTCGATCTTTGAATACCATTTTTGTGCAAGCCCAAGAACCAGATTGTTGCTCCTTAGGATTTGGTAGGTAGAAACTTTGATTGCTTCGTATATCCCAGTGTTTCTCCATATGTGTTCTTACTTGGAACAAAGCCTTTCTCCCTAAGTTTTCCATCCTTCTAGTGGGCTTAACCATCCATTGAATGTTATTTTTGGAGATAACATTTTAGGTTTGGAAATGGCAGTTTCAGAGAAGAGGGCATTGGGGAGGTAATCAAGGCTGGGTTTTTTGGATCCAGCAAGCCTCTTGTAAGAGATTTATAGGATTTTCTCATGTAAATCAATTCTCAGCCATCCAATTGATCTAACCATCCACAACTCGCCATGTCGCCTACTCACCTTTCAAAATGCACTGTTTCGTTTAAGTGAAATTGTGTGTTTTACACTTCTTTTTTTTTTTTTATTCTCTTACCCTTCAAAACAACATCATTTCACTTTAGTGAAACAATGTGTTTTAAGGGGTAGGAGAGTGAAAATGCTAAAGCTTGAAACGATGAGTTTTTTAAAAAGGCTAATGACATCGTTTTGCCACATCAACTTTCTTCCTTCTCAGCTATGGCAGATTGACGGAAATTGGTAATGGTAGGTGATTTTGGTGCAAAAATTATGGGTACTTTCACTCTTCAGCATTGCAAAACATTCATAAATTTAAAAGAAGGCTAGCGTGTAGGTTAGTGGCTCATTTCAGAGGGAAAAAGTGACATTTGCAACAAGATAGAAGGATGGTGAAGGAAGAGATTGAGTTATATATTTTTTGGTTTGATCTTTTTAAGTACGATTTGTAGATTATCATCAATGCTACCTCTGCTATACTGGTAAGATGAACCTAAGGGATGAAGTCACAAGAAAAGAGGACTATTTTTTTTTTATTCTGATAATGATTTTATACTGATGATGCAGCTACATTATTGAGGCATATGTGATGTTCTTTTCCATGGCATGCACTTTATGTGATGAATAGTTGAACTTTACAACCTTAGTTAATGTATGTTCATTTAAGGTCCTTTTTTGTACAATTTTCTAGGATTTTATTCATGTTATATGTCATGGATGTTAATTTCTATGCTAGTGTTTTGCTCCTACCTTATAAATGATGATAGAAATTACTGAACAAGCAAAAGTGATAACAAGCATGAGTTGTTGAGAGGTTTCATGGTTTCTTCTAGAAGGCAGCTAAGATAGGATGGTGCATTTAGATTTTTTCCTGTTATATTGTTTTGTTATTGCTAATATGTACCTATATGTTTAATTGATGTTTTATGTTATTTATCTAATGTGGTGGACATATATGAACCTTTTACTTTTATTAAATGAAGCCTTAACTATTTTTAGTTGAAGAGATGAAGAAAAAGTAGGGATGAATAATCCAATTGTTGATTAATCAGTAATTTTTGGGTGATGGAAAAAGGATGGTTCTTTTAGTCTTTTTTGTTATATTATTTTGTTATTGTTAATAAGTAGCTACATCTTTAATTAATGTTTTATGTTATTTGTCTAATGTGGTAGATACATATAACTCCACTAATTATCTTAAATGGTAGCTTAACTCTTTATAGTTTGACAAATGAAGAAAAAGTAAGGGATGGATAATCCAATTATAAAGTTTGTATAGATTATTTTAATGTCATGTAAGGTTTTTCTTTTTAAGTTTGATGCAGTCATATGTTTTGCTTTCTCACTTTGTTGTCTATATATATAAATTCTAAGTATTTTGGATTGGCTTGGTATGTTTGACATGTTAAACACATATATATTCAACAAGCATCTATAAAGTGCAATGGGACTTAAGAAAGTGACAATGGATCATGACAGGTAAGTGTTTTAATAATGAGTGATACTTAATACATATGTACTTTGTGACTGTATGATGTTTTAAATCACTTGTCATTGATGGATTTTAGGGAATTAGGTGTCCATCCTCCAGACTTGAATAGCAATAACAATAATGAACTTGAATGAAAGCCAAGAGTTAGGATGAATTTGATAGTGTAGGTGTAACCTAGCAATTCTAGACTAAGTATAGTTTACGAGTGGGATTTGGTGTGAGAAAATAGTACTTGAACAAAAAGAAAATAGACGGATATGTAACTTTGTGTAGATTTGTTTGTTGTAAGGAGGGAATTCGAAAGACTAACAAATGAGATACTGTATCTACTAATCACAGGCTTGAGACCGGAACAAATTATCAAGTAAGGGTTAACATTGTCACGAAGAAAGGGAAGCTGGTAGTTAATGATTTTGTGGAAAGCCATAATCACCCCCTTTAACTGCTAGAGCCAACTTGTATGCTAGCATCCTTTCACAAAATATCTAAGTTCAGGCATAAGAGCTTGAACTGGCAGGGGATTTTAGCTAATGAGCACATATGGGTGGCAAAACCAATCTTGATTTTACCCATGCGAATGCAAAAAATTACTTTATTGCGAGAAGACAATAGAGCATGGCCTACAGGGAGGTAAGATGTCTACTATAATATTTCCAACGCCAGTTGTTGATAACCTTTCATTTTTCTACGCCTGTTAAATGGATATTGAAGAACAAATAATAAATGTTTTTTAGGCTAATGCACATATGATAATTGACTATGAATACTTTGGTGATGTAGTGTCTCTCGACACCACTTACTGTACTAATCGTGCATTTAAACCACTTGTATTGTTTTCTATTTTTAACCATTATAAACAAATGGTTGTCTTCAAGTAGCTCTTATGTACAATGAAACTGCAAAGTCCTTCAAGTAGTTGTTTGAGACTTTTTTGGAAGTGCATAGATAGAAGAGACCACTTACCGTTTTCACTGAGTAGGACCAAGCCATGGCTAAAGCCTTAGGTGAGCTTTTTAGTTCTAACTACGTACATATGCACAATAATGCTAGATGTGACAATCATATGTAATTCGTTGTTGCAGGTGATGTTATGCCCAACACCTACCATGGACTTTGTACATGGCACTTAATGCAAAACGCAATTAAACATTTGGGTAATTTGATTTAAGGTGACTCTCATTTTTTGAGTGACTTAAAAAAATGCATGTACAAGTATATGACAAAAGACCAATTTGATGTAGCTTAGATGACGATGCTCCATAAGTACGATGCCCAAGATAATACTTGGTTAAAGTCCATGTATGCCATAAGACAAAAATGGGCAGCGTGTTTTATGAAGCATGCTTTCACCTTGGGCATACGAAGCACACAACTAAGTGAGAGCTTAAACTCTAACTTCAAGACTTGCATGAAACTTGATGTGAGGATTGTTCACTTTTTTAAACTGTTTAAGCAGGTGGTTGAAGAGAAAAAGTATAACAAATTGAAGTGTTAGTTCGACACATGGCACAAGCTTCCACACTTGAATTATCAACATTTGTCCATTTTGAAGTAACTTGTAGAGATATACACATTAACAATGTTTGACCTATTCCAGTAAGAGTTTGACTTATTATTTACTGTCATGGTGAGGCATAAAAATGAGACTTAACCTATAATTGAGTATGTTTTGTTCGCAGGAAACCAAGAAAAGGAATGACAAGTCTTATTTGATCCAATCAATAAAATTGTCTCTTGTAGCTGTAAAAGGTTTGAAGCAATTAAGATGTTGTGCAACCATGTTTTGAAAGTATTCATTGTCTTGGACATCGAACAAGTACCTTACAGATACATCTTAAAAAGATTGACAAAGGATGCCCGTAATGGCATTGTTTATGATGTAAAGGGAAAAGAGATTGAGGGAAATCCCAAATTGGCTAGTATACACTGATATAAGTAACTTTGCTCTAAGATGATTAGACTAGCCTCTGAGGTATCTACAAGTGAGGAGTTGCACTCCATTGTTGATAAAGGTATGGATGAGTTATGTAAGCAAGTGACTTGAGTAAGCAACAGAACCCATAGTGTAGAAACCAATCAAGCCACAACCACAATAGGTGACGGGGTACTGCAAGCAAAGGGATTAAAGATATAGAATAGGCCAAACAATCATAGACAAATGAAAATTTAGGTTGAGGTTCAGGCTAGTAAGAAAAGGAAGGCTCCGGGGTATAGACGTGTGAAAAACAAACAAAATGGGGCATATGAAGCATTATCTCATTGTAACCTTAAACCATTGTTTTGTTCATTGTGTAATATATGCTTACTTTGTCATCGTAGGGTACTAAAGCAGCAAGCGTATAGATGTGTGGAGTGTCATGTTCAGCTCATCCCACTTTGTATGACTTGAATGAAACTGATAGTAATGAATTTAGTTTTACAAATTTTTTTACTAGTAATTGCAAAATAATATACTTTCATGTGTACTTATAATTAATGTCTTACCTAACCGACACCTATTATGTTATACAAGAATTGTTGGAGGTTCTGACATAAGCGCCATTGGACCAAGATATGTAGGGTGATGTAAGCAAATTGATCTTTTTGGCCGTGCATAACACTTTTATTTTTTGGGGTTAGGAAAGAGTTGTATTTAGTGTAAGTATCTTTTTTACTTAGCAGGGAAACTTTTCACCTCTATTTAGTGGGGTTGAGCATATTGAAGTATTTTTTTTGGTTGCTCAACTATTTTTTGAGGAGTACACTATTGTTTTCACAACACTTTAAGTAATAAACAAAACTCATATGTATTCCATCAAATTCTGGATTACTGATACATCAACTTGGCATCAAGGCTGATAAAAAAATGAGTACATTAACTGCTTCACAATTACATTAAAGTGTGTTCGACCTTATTGTACAAAAATTTTTTACTCCTATAACTATTTGGCACTATAAAATGCTATTCATATTTGCACTATGCTTATTCCAGCTATTTGATCATGTCCCTCCATCTTGAAGTTTCCATGTTCTTCCATCTTGCTTCATCTTCACTTACATGTTACATCATCAGCCTTCATACAGTTTGATTTAGCTTTTGTTATGTTTCAATAGATTTATGCTCCACTTCATAAGTAGGGTCAAGTCCTAAGTGACAACCCTCAGAATCTGAATATTAAAGAATAATGAACACTTAGATGACAAAAAAAAAAAAAGATGCATTATGTGTCTAACAGTTAAATGCATTAATCACTATGTGTCTGATAGTTAGATAACCAAAGAAAAAAATCTAAATGTGTTTGTTGTGTTTCAAAAATGTATCTGTCTTCCCTTGTCATGGCTTTTCTTGTCATAACCTGCATTATTCATTTGAATTGTTAACTAGGAAAAATAAGTTAAGCATGCATGATAGTTAAATGCCTCAACATGCATTCTGCATGAGTCTTAAGTGTAGTAATGCCTTCATAAGTCTTACAGACAATTGCAAGCATAGTCTCCAAGGACAAATGCTTAGAAAGGATACTGAAGTGAGAAGTGCAAAACTTTGCTTATTACATCATGACTATGCTAGTAAGAATATACCATATAAATTCACACAGGTAATAGTAAATAAGGAAATTGACAGAGTATGTCATTTGAAAGGTTTGCATTAAGTGGCAAATGTTATTTATATTACAGTATAACAAATCTATCATCTCCACATTTGGAAATGGGACCATTGTCTCCTATTTAGCATTAAAAGCACTATTGCCATTCTCAGACCCAGTTACATTAGCCAATTGTCCAGATTATGACTACCCTCAACCCTGGCCCCCACTCCCTAGCCTACTCCAAAAAAGGAAAAATTATATGCTAGTAAGGATAGATTTCTAAGCCTACCTTATAAGTCAAGTATAGATTCATCTATGCAATTTGCTTGAGAAGTTAGAAATTTAAGGTTATCTTCATAATGCTTGATTACATTCTCAATATTATTCTTTAGATTCTGTTGAAAATGAACAAATACTGACAGTTATAAGGTTCAGTAAGATTGACATAATGATGTGGCAAAAAAAGGGAACTAAACAAATAGTACAACTATATTACAATTTTAAGTTCTATGGAAATATAGACAACACATAATTTGACCACGGATACTTCTACAGAGCCCAAAGTTCAAGTTCAAATGCTGAATAAGTTCCTATTTTATACAACAAAAGATTTGATTTTGCATTAATGATGTCTTACTAATCAAGTTCTTTGAATGGATGACATCAAGTACATGGTTTTCACTTCATCTCATTGGCAAAATACAATTTCATCTTCTGAGTTATTGCAATCATAGAAATCACTCCAAGCATTGGTCCTCCATTCAATATAATTAACAAGGATACTTACAATTTAATCAATGCATGTACAATAGCAGATGGAACTAATTGAACTAACAAATAGTACAAGGTTGTTGCTAATGATCGAAATGATCACAAATGATTGCTCAGTTAAAGGAATTAATGGTTGTTCCAAAATCTAGAAGAAAAATGGTTTGTTAGGTGGAGAAAGTGCACCATTCGTGATGCAAAATAGGTATAGTGATTTAGCTTTTCATTTAAAGAATCCAATATCACATATATGAAATTCACATCATAGTCATGTAAACAAAATAGAATCGAACAATAATATGTTGCAACTGGGGTGAGTAGAGAAAGAGAAAGAGAGAATGACGAAACAAGACATCAAATTCACATCATAATCACCCAATTGATCCACTCAGTTACTTGTGGTGAAGCTATAGCGGAGTGAAGAGGCAGACAACCAAGTTAGAATATGACAAAGAATGAATATATATGCTCTGCCTCATCCCTTTTTCCTGAAATAAAAAAAACACCTACTTGTGAAACGGCATCATTTAAAGGGACAAGAGAATTAACAAAAAAAAAAAAAGGTACAAAACGCACCGTTTCACTTAAGAGAAACAATGCATTTTAAAATATGAGCAAGTGATATGGTGAGCTTTAGACGATTGGATCAATCGGATGGCTAAGCATTGATTTACATGAGAAAATCCTATAAATCTCTTACACGAGGCATGTCGGATCCTAGGTTTTTTATACATTTCAATAAGGGTTGGAGAAAATAGGCAATCCTAAAATATCACTTTCATCCCATTGACGAAGCCATGAGCTCTTTTTCTTTTATTTCGGCCTCCATTGAAGCATTGAAGGACCATAATTATTCTTGTTATGATGACCGAAGTAAAATGAAGAGAATCGGTTAAGCTTGGATGAGTAAAAGTAGTTATATGGAAAAGTCAGTATCGGAAAGTGAGAAGGCTAAATAGGCTCAATTCCCCTAAATGCAATATATATTTTGTCCCAGGGAACTTAAAAAGTTTGTCATTTTTTGTTGTTGGGTGTTGGGTAAGGATAAAAGAGTGTATCAAAAGCTTTACTCGTCTTCTTCACTTTTCACTTTGACTTGCAAAATTTTAGATCTGTTATGGCTTATTTTGTATAGTAGCAGCAGTAGCAAAAGAAAGTTCTGAGAGTCAACTTGTATTTAAAATATTGGAAAAAGAGGACATGTGAGGATGATACATGGAGTTTCTTCTTAGGCTCAAGTTGCCATTAGAACTTTAGTAGGTTTTGTTTGTTTCTTGATAAAGCTTGATGATGTTTCAAACCTTTTTTTCATATCCTCTTGTTTCTTTGCTTTTTGACCGTAGCATATCCATGCGTCTTTGTTGAAAAGTTTGCTTTGCAGCTTTTTCTTTTGCCTTTTCTTATGATATTTTCCAAATGCGTACTTTCCTTTTTGTCTTTTTCAAGTAAAGCTTATATGTTTATTTGATACCACTCAGGTAGTATCTCTTTTTGTCTCTGCTTAATGCAAGCTAAGAAGATAACATTTTGCAATTTAAATAAAATAAAATAAATAAGATAGCATTTTAGGTCAAACACATTTGCGCATTCTTTCTTTTTTTTTGGGTTTAGGTTAACCAGGGTAAAATAATAAGATTGGACCATTGAAAATTTGTATTGTACTTTTTTTTCGGGTCAAGCAAATAAGGTAAAAATTGGGCCAAGAGTATGTTACTTTGAGTTCTTACAGTATTTAGACTTTTGCAAAATTTTGACTAATAAAACTTTTAGATAAAGCTTGGCTTAAGATAAATTATAGGCTTATGTATGAATCAAAATAATATAGATATTTAACAATAAAATTTTCTCCATTAAAAAAATAATTGAGTAAAATAAGTTTGTAATTGACAAAAATGTCATTTTGATGTCTCACTTATTATCCTTTTTTTATTTTAGTTCCTCATTATCAAAATTCTAATATCAATCCTCCACGCATCTCACATTCATCCAAAATAATCCTTCTGTTAAGTTACTATTAGACATCTATTGATATGGTTGTTATATGATGACATGGTAAATTAACTGGTGAAGTGGAATAAACAATCAATTAAATATCATTGCTAAACAAGCCTTAATCCTAAGTCCCCCACCCCTCACGTACCGTAACGTGAGCCCCAAACTCCCTTCCCCTCTTTCACTGACATGGCAATGCTTCCTTTTTGGTTTCTTCAAATCCCTTGTTCCTACTTGCCAAAAACCAGACGTGAAGTGAAGCAATCCTTCTCCTTTTTCCAATAATGTTCTTCTCCTTCTCTTCTTCTTTCTCTCTCCTGCACCCTCACTCTCTCTCTAAACCACGACAGTCTCTTCCTACACCAAGCCAAGCTTTAGCTCTCTGACCATTACAATGCTCTTTCCACCTAAAACCCTCGTGATGACACCCTTTGCAAGTGGTTCAGCATCACGTGCGACCCACTCTCTAGCCCTGTCATTTATCTCAACTTCACTAACTCACAACTTGAGGGACCTTTCCCTACCGTCCTCTACAGCCTTCCTTCGCTCGCATTTCTCTCCTTCTACAACAAGCCCGCCGATATCTCTAACTGTAGTCATCTTCAGTATCTTGACCTCTCTTAGAATGCCCTCATGGGCCCTATCCCAGAGACACTCTCGCAAATTCCTAATCTCCAATATCTGGACCTCTTTTTCAATAACCTCTTCGATGATGCTCCTATGAGTTTTAGTAAGTTCCAGCAACTGAAATTGCTTAAAATTGTTTATAATCTACTAAACGGGACAATACCAAGTTCTCTTGGTAGCATTTCCACCCTTAAAGTGCTTTATCTTGCTTATAACCCATTCACTCTGAATCTGATATGGGATGAATTTGGTGACCTGGTGAATATCGAGCAATTATAGCCCACTTTGTGTAATATCGTAGGTTCTATTCTGGCATTGTTAGGTCGTCTCACTCGGCTCTAAAACCTCAACTTGTCCATTAACAAACTTAATGGGTCTACTCTAAAATCAATTATAGGGATGAAGACAACACAAGGCTATTTTTTTCCTTATACATATTTTTCTCCTCACTACAAACAACAAGATGAAGATAACCCCAAGCTTAAAGTATCTTAAAGTATTCTTTCTTTTAACTATACACATGTCTATTAGAACCACATAAATCACATACCCATCTTTTCCTATCTCATTCAATTACGTCACGCATGAGCACTATTAATGGACATATTTATTTCAAAGCTCTTATTTTCCCAGTACATATGAATCACATACCCACATGGCTTTTCCCATCTCATTCAATTACATCACACATAGCAATATTAATGGATATATTTTTTTGAAAGCTCTTGTTTTTTGTGTACATTAGTCAAAAGCAATGAAATATATTATTTCCTACTAAACTTTGTCGTTTTCCCATCATTGACCCATTACAAATCTCTCCTAAACCATACCTTGTCCCTTTTATGCAGTTGTGGTTCGTGTTTCAGTTCGTGTTGTGGTGCTCTGTATCACCTTCAACTCTCTGTATCACGTTCCATAGAACAAAAAGCAGCAGTCAAATGTGAAAACAGAACTCTAAAATGTTTGATTTAGATACAGGAAGGGCTTAGGTGGAGTGGGTGGCAATTGAATTGTTCAATTATACTCCAACTCACCAAAAAACGTCCATGTCAACGAATAAGTAACGAATGGTTAACAAAGGACCATTTTGGCTAAAAATAGGATGAATGAAGGACTGATATGGAAATTTTCATCAATGAAGGACCAAAACATAAATAAGGTAACTAGTGGGGATGAAAATGGTGTTTTTGTCATTTGTAATCATCAAACAAAAATTGGGCCTAAGAGTGAAATCATTTGGGCCAACAAGAACTACAACTAATGTCAAAATTTATAATAATTCTATTCTAATGCTTTTTTATGCTAATTACTTTTTTAAAAGTGATTTGGCACCATGATAGCAATAATTCTAGGTTTGGTTAATGTTATCATCCTTTTAAACATACGAAGCATATATGACATAGATTTTATCATGATTATGGATGAGAGCGGAGGGGGTAAGAGGAAGAAAAATATAATTGAGGTATAAATTATTTGCAAATAGGTCATAGGGAGAGGAACAATAATCCACTATAAGTTTTCATAAGAGGATCCTAAGAGTCATGATAAAGCTAGAGGATAATAATGCTAGTGTTGTTAGTGCTAGCAAAGAAGAATGTAGTGTCTAAAAATCTGAAAGTAAAATCCTGCACAGTCACATCTTATCTCCTCATTTCAATTAAAAAAAAAGTTTGTATTTCACAAGTTTTTTAAATTTGGTGATTGGACACAAATGGTTGAAAGGAAAAAAGATGAAGAAAAATTTTGGGGATTCCTCTTTACCTGGTAGAAGAGAACTATGATTATAATTTAGATGCATTTACATGGATTTAGAAACCATTAGTATATTCATATAAAATAAATATAATGCGAAACTATACATACCTACAGCTATTGCTTTTTTTTATAATCAGAATGCCATAATATAAAAATAAATAGACACTTTATATGAGTTCTTTTGAGCTTCTATTTTTTATTATTAGATGGTGTAAGCAGAAGGAATTGGTGAGAAACAAAGTCAGAGACCCTATATTTAAAGAGAAAGTTTTAATAGCCACTTTGATGGGAAGTGAGCTTCAATCATTATCCATAAATGTAGGGTCCCTAACTTTATTTCTCGTCAATTCTTTTTACTTACACCATCTAATAATGAGAAATAGAAACTCATAAGAACTTATATAGAGTGTTTATATATTTTTATATTACGACATTCTGAATTCTGGAAAAGCAAAGGTTGGAGATACATATAGTTTCACATTATATTTATTTTATATAGATATACTAATGGTTTCCTGTATCCATGTATATACATCTAATAGTTAGTATCAAAGTCTTATTTGTCTCTGCCTTACTTCCAATTTTGGAATTTCATTTTATTTTGAAAATAATTTTGACATACGCCGATATAGGCATAGTGTTTCTTTCCTATTGGCTAGCCCGTGCCTCTATGGTTCAGCCTTCTTTAACTCTTTCCAAAACCAGTATTTTCATTCTTTGTAATTTAAGGGTGCGCACACACACACACATATGTATACAAGGTTGTCAAACTCATGATTTTAGGCAGACTCATAAAGGGAAGGCAAACTTATAACGTAAACTCGTAATGTAGAATTGTAAGAGTTTACATACATTTGTAATGAATGACTATTAAACATAATTATATCACATAAATACATAAAATTTCATACATAAATACTCATTTCATAATTTATAATTCATAATCCATAATTCTCATTCAAGTCAACATATGAAATTTCAAGAGACTTCATAATCTATTATCACAATATAATATTGCTCATTCAACATAACTAAGTCTCAAACAAAAACAATAAATAAGTCCAAGTTAGCTAAAGAGAAATCTTGATTTCCTCATCATTGTAAGAAAGGAACAAAGAATGTATAAATTGATTTTGATCACAAATTAACTTAAAAAAAATCCTAATTTCCTAACCATAAATATATCAAATTTTAGTAATTACTCAAACCAGCAAGACAATGAAAAAAAATAAAAGAAAAAGACAACTCTTAATTTTTACTTGTTACCAAACAAATACTAATTATTTAAAATTTTGAGTATAAATACTGTTACATCTAAACAAGTAAAAAAAAATTAAATTTTTAGGTGAAGTATAAATATTATTCCATTACGTTAACAATATATAAGTTCTTCCTTAGTTTTGAGTAAATATATTAACTGATTATTATTTAAATTCTCCACTATGTTAAAAGATAATTGGCTTAGTTGAGACACCTAAAATTGTCAAGTGTTCAAGTCAATGCAATCATAGCTTAATAAAAAATTATGAAGTTTAGCATAAAAATTGCAAGTAAATATATATTTATTTAATACTTTGCACATATAAGACAGACACAATAGTGTGGCTAAGTGGTCTAAACATTGAAGACCAAGTGAGCTAACTCACTTAACTCAGAGATAACTCATTGATTTTATATATGAAAATAATTTCTCCACACTGCCCATATATACATACTTAGTGAACTCATATGAGATCCAAGCGTTCAAGGTTCTAGACTAATATAGTTGGTTTTATTTTTATTTTATTTATTTATTATTTTTTATGGCTTCATTATATATTTTTTTTTAGCCCACATTTATTTATAATCTTGGACTTCATTAAGTTTTCATGTTTAGCCCTTTTAAATTTCTAATTATTTCTTGACCAAATTTATTTAAGTTATTAGACTTCTGATTTTAAAACTCCACTATTATATACGAATGGGCCTATATTATTTATAGGCTTTATGTATATTAATTTTTCTAGTCCAATAACACCTTCCAGTCACTAAACAAATTAAAAAGTTTGTGTTTATGCCTTCATAGAGTGTTAAACTCATGACCTCTTGCTTAGTGGAGAGGCATACTAACCCCTAATCTAAGTCCTTATGGACTGAAGCCTTTAAGATGGCTGCATATATTTGTAATTGATTTTGACCAATGCTGTTAAGAAAATACCATTTGAATTAATGAAAGGTTGGAAACTAAGTTTAAGGAATATGTGCATTTGAGGATGTTCGTCTAAGGAAAGGGTTTACAATCCATAAGAAAAGAAGTTAGACCCTAGAACCATTAGTGGCTACCTTATTAGGTAGTTTAAAAGGTTTCAAGCATATAAGTTTTATTGTCCATCTCATAGCATTAGGATTTTGGAATCAATAAATGTTAAACTTCTTGATAATGACTTGAATAATGGGAGTGGTTAAACTTGGGACTTAAATTATGATAATAACCATTTGGATACTCAAGCTCCCACATCAAGTGATAAATAGTTATTATTCATACCCTCATGCACAAATGGTTATTAAAGAACCAATCATTGAAGAACTACTAACTATTAACCATGACCAATTTAACCTAGTTGATAAACAATGACCCTATCCTGTTGAGCGACCAATTGAGGAACATTCTCCCCAAGAGAATGTTGACTCAACATTAAGAAGATCAATAAAGATTAGGAGGTCAACTAATCCTAGTGATTACGCTATATATCTATAAGAGTCTAATTACAATATAGGAATAAAAAATGATCCTGAGACGTCTTCACAAGTCATTAGTTATAGAGAATCTAAATTGTGGCTTAATGTTGTAAAGGATGATATAGATTCCATATAGTCCAATGGAGTCTAAGATTTTTTTGAGTTGCCTAATGGTTCTAAGGCCATAAGGTGTAAATGGTCTTTAAGATAAAAAAGGGACTCATTAAGCAACATCAAAAGATATAAGGTAAGACTTGTAGCTAAGGGATTTACCCAGGAACTAATTACACAAAGACTATTTCTCCCGTATCCAAGAAAGATTCCCTCTATATTATAATAACATTAGTTTCTCATTTTGATTTTGAATTACATCATATGGATGTTAAAACGACATTGCTTAATGGGGATCTAGAAGAGGAGGTATATATAAAACAACCTAAAGGATTCTCCTTTAGTGTTAATGAACATCTGTTTTACAAGCTTAAAAAATCCATATATGGATTGAAACAAGTCTCCCACCAATAGTATCTTAAGTTCTATGAAATTATCTTCTCATTTGGATTTATGGAGAATGTCATGGGTCAATGTATATATCATATGGCCAATAGGAGTAAAATCTGTTTTCAAGTGCTATTATGTGGATGACATATTACTTGCAACTAATAATAAAGGGTTGCTATGTAAGGTGAAACAATTTCTCTTTAAGAACTTTGATATGAAGAATATGGGTGAAACATCTTATGTCATTGCCATTAAGATCCATAAGGAAAGTACTGAATGAATTTTAGGTCTATCATAAGAAAACTATATCAATAAGGTCTTAAAGAGATTTTGATTAATTGATTGCTCACCAAGTGTAGCACCTATTGTGAAGGGTGATAGGTTTAATTTCAACCAATGCCCAAAGAATGATTTAGAAGGGAACAAATGCATAACATTCCATATGCTTTTGCTGTCAAAAACCTTACATATGCTTAGGTTTGTATAGGACCTGACATTGCATTTGCAGTTAGAATGTTAAGCAGGTATTTAAGTAAATCCAAGAATGGATCACTGGAAAGCTACAAAGAAGGTTATAAGCTACCTCAAAGGTACCAAAGATTACATGCTAATGTATAGACTAACTAAAAACCTTGAGGTAGTTAGTTATCTAAATTCAGACTTTCCTGATTGCATTGATGGTCTGAAATCAACTTTTGGTTAAATTTTTATGCTTACTAGTGGAGTTGTTTCATAGAAGAGCGTGAAGTAGACATTGACTGTTACTTCTACGATAAAGGTTAAGTTCGTATCTTGTTTTGAGGTAACCTCACATGACGTATGCCTTAAAAGCTTTATTTCTGGGCTTAAAATTGTCGATTCTACCTCTAGGCCATTATGAATGTATTGTGATAACTTAGCTACTGATTTTCTAGTTAAGAATAATAAAAATCGAAGTCAAAGCTAGCATATCAACATGAAGTACATAGTCATTTAGGAACTTGTCAAGGATAATAAAGTTTCCATTGAACACATTAGCACTAAGTTGATGATTGTCGATCCTTTGACGAAAGGCATACCACCAACAATGTTTAAGGATCATGTATCTAGAATGGAACTTGGTCCCATATTGAGCATTTGATCATCATTTGCAATAAAGTTCTTACTTAATATGATGAGTTGTTTTTCTCGTAAAAGACTTACCACTATGATTCATGCATTTAATTTTCTCTTTTTTGGAATATGATACTTATGAATTCTGAAATTATTACAGTTAATTAGACCAAATGGGATGATGTTAGTTATTTTTTAGATTTTTTGGAATATTTGTTACCAACATTCTAGAAGCAAATCTCATTCTGATAATGGTATGATTTTTTAGAATTTCAGAAGGCATAAACTGATAATATTTTATTTTTGGATAACCATTTTAAAAGGAAGTGGGCTTGAATCTTTCTCTATAAATATAGGGTCCTGACTTCTTTTCACACTAATTCCTTCTACTTACATTATCTAATAGTGAGAAATGAAGTTATGGACCCCATAATTATTGAGAAAGCTTGAATAGCCACTTTGATGGGAAGTGGGCTTTAATTTTTCTCTATAAATATGGGGTCTCTAACTTCATTTCTCATTATTAGATGGAATAAGCAGAAGGAATTGGTGAGAAATGAAGTCAGGGTCCCACATTTATAGAGAAAAAATTGAAGTCCACTTCATATTAAAATGGCTATTAAAAAATGAAATATTCCCAATTTATCTTCTAAAATCCCAAAAAATTGGACCACTATTGAAAAGAGATTTGCTTCTAGGATGTTGGTATATCACCATTTTTGTTCAATAAGATACCAAAGTGGATGATTGACTCATTCCATACTAGAAAGAATCGCAGGAAATCTTTTGATAACACGGATTCCTATTTCTCAATGATATCCCACGATCAAGACAATTGGCTGAATCCCGTGAAACCATTTCATAGAAGTTCATTGATATCCTCTTTTTCTAAAGCAAATCGACTTCGATTCTTGAATAATCGACATCACTTCTATTCTTATTTCTATTCTTAGAAAAGAAAAATAGATAGAATTTGTCTAAATTGAAATTAATATTTAATATTATTTTATAATATTTAATATTAATTTTCTAATATTATTTAAAATATTATTTTCTTTTTAAATATTAGAAAATTGAAATATTATTTATTATAGAATTCTATATAACATTCCAAAAAATCTCAAAAATAAGTGACATATAAAACGATGAAACAGTCTTTTTTGTGGTTGGATTGGGATATCCTCTTGTAAAAGAATTACAAGAGGATATCTTGTAAAAAGACTTGGACCATTCAGATGAAATCTAATGGTCCAAGTTTTTTTTTAAATTTGGATTTTTTTAATAAAAATTAATTTTTAAAATATATATATAATAATACATAAAAGTTTATGAATATTTTAGATTACTTTTATACATAATGATATTTTATTGATGAAAAAATATAGGTAAAATTTTGGATGCACTCACGATTTCAAGTGCAATAATAAACTCAATTATAATGTAGGGACATGATTATAATATTATTATTATTTTAGTTGATATTATTACAATTATATTCCAACATCATAACTAGGTGCATTGATGTATTCATAATCACACCAAAGATGACACAAAAAAATAAATTATAAAATGTAAACAGTAGACTATAAATTGTTAGAACTTGTTTTTTTTTTTATTATTAGAATATCATTCTGTATTAAAAAAAATAAACTTAAGATGTAAGAAATAGACTATAAATTATTATAAACAGTTCATTTTTTCTTCAATAAGATATCATTCTCTATAAAAAAAAAATCTAAAATATTAAAAAATAATTATATATTATCATAAATTTATTTTTTAAAAAATAATAATTATTGAAATAAAAAATTTAAAAAAAAAAGCTTGGACCATCAGATTTCATCTGATGGTCCAAGTCTTTTTACAAGATATTCTCATGTAATTCTTTTATAGGAGGATATCTAAATCCATCAGTTACTTGAGAATTTTTTTGTCCGAGAGTGCAATTCAAACTGCTTTTGCTTAGAGTAGAAGTTCCAAGAAGTTGCTTCCCTTATGCAACTGAAAATATAAAAGGTATTGTGGTTGTGGGTCAAACTCTATTAGGCAATTCGGTACTTTTAATCTATAAATGTTTCTAAGCTGTGCAGCTGACTGACTTAATAGGAACTTATAGTTATGCAAGTGCTTTTCAGATTCCGTTTCCAACCTAGTAAGCTGCGCTGAAATTTGAGAATTAAAAGCATCCGTCTAGTTAATGTACATTGTTAGCATAAATACTTGTTAATATTTTAAGTTGAATACTTTTTATGACCCACCAAACCATCACCTTTACAAATTATGATGTAACACACTTATCTGTGTACAAGCAATTTAATATAAAACTGTATCAAATTGCATATGGAGCCAAATTTTAAGGATGAAACTTACTAAAGTTGTAGAACACAAAAACTTTTCTTTTATAAAAGGAACAATGCCTCCGAATACTTACCAAATCTGAGCGTTCGATGGATCCACAATAAAAATTCATGCCACACAAAGACACTGACATGACTAAATATTGCAGTTTCAGCCTTGGGAATGAGATAATTACGTCAACAAATTCATGAGTCGCATATTTCATCTTCGTATTCCATTCCTCTCTCTAAAAACAACTCAGAAACACAATGATCCCAAACCCCATCTATTATGGATATACTACAATGTAAAATGAATTAATGCAAACAAATATTGCCTGATACCATACGTCAAAAGATCATTAAATGCTAATTAGTAATACTATCCAAAGTACAACGATAGCTTGTGCATAATTTACTATATAAAAGTTGTATAACTAAGAATAGCCGTTCTAGTGTCAAAAATGATTATAATTACAAGTCCATAAAATTTAACATGGTTTGAAATGCCGAGTTTACCCTCCAATCACTTGCATGCAAGAGCCCGATTACTATGATGAACCAGCTTTGGCTCCAAATCTCCCAGACTTCTATCCAAATTTTGCTGCTTTAAGCTTTGCAACCACTCTTTCAAGCTCCCCAATCCGTGTTTCATAATTAGATAATTTTATCTCTATTGCACAATCACTGACACTTTCACCGTTTTTGCCTTCCATGGCTCCTTTAGACTTGCCAATCACATCCTCATTTTTTGCATTTGCATTAACTCTCTTTGATCCTCCGACCACATCCACATTCTCACTCTCTGCCAAATCTTCAACCCCATCCGCCATTGAAGCAGCAGTTTCATGACTATAGGATCTCTTCAGTGGTTCTTTAACTGCTAAACCATCCTCTTGACCAGAATCCCCTGTTTGATCTTTATAACCATGACGTCCCAGCTCAGGTGAAGCCTGTGACAAATTTTCAGAGATGCTTATAGGCTCAGAATCCTTAATGGGGTTTTCTTCCCATCCAGGTTTCGATTGCTTCCACCACTCCAAGTACTTGTAAGTAACACTTGGCTTTAAGGTAGATGATGATGCAACAGCAGCAATATACATCATTGAATCAGTCATTGGTCTATTATAGTTTCTCCAAGCAATTTCAGGACTAATCTCCATGCAATGAGCCACCCTACCAGGGATGTCTTGGTCCAACCCAAATTGCATAGCCACACGATGTGGGAGGTACTTCTCCAAGCAATCTATACCTACCAACTCAGAATGCCTCAAGCATCGAGCAAAGGACTCTAAATCCTTATGTGAATCTGGAGTAAAAAATACCCACCCATCTTTTTCATTGTAAACCTTCACAGAATTTTTATATGGTTGCCAACAGAAGCATTCTCCAGAAGAGTCTAGAGCTAAACTCACATTCTCACAGTTCAGCTTCGGCATTTGCACTTTGTGCCATTTTGCTATTAATGGCTGGGTGTACTCAGTTATGTTGGGGTTTGGATGCAATGATGGGAACCTCTCGAAAGCCCAGATTTGGACCAATTGGAAAGGAGCGCAGGCTTTTGGTATATATACATAATTTTTGCAAGCTTCATCAATATTTCTTTTCAACAATGTCAAATTTCTATAAATATTTGCAAGAACAGCAGGTGCTAAAGCAATTCTAGTACCACTAGCTAGATGTATTGCAATAGGAAAACCTTGTTTAGAAATGGCACCACTACCAGTACCAGGGAACACAAACCTCGATAGCCATAGCGATAGAAAAGCAGCGTGCTCTATATCACCCTTTTCCTCCATGAAATGCCTCAGCCATGGAGAATGATTAGCCTTTTTAGCTTTGGACTTGACCAAATTTGCTCGCACTTCATCCAATTTCAGTTTCATTTTTATTGATTCTTTGTCTTTGAGAGGCACGAAAACAGGGGATCCCATAACCGAGTAGCCCCCGCAAACCATTATATCTTCCAATGTCACGGTGGCTTCTCCCCAAGAGAAGATAAACGTGTTGGTCTCTGAATACCATTTCTGTGCAAGCCCAAGAACTAGATCGTTGCTCCTTTGGATTTGGTAGGTAGAAGCTTTTATTGCTTCGTATATCCCAGCGTTTATCCATACGTGTTCGTACTTGGAACAAAGCCTTTCTTCCCAGGTTTTCCATCCATCTAGTGGGCATAGCCATCCGTGGAATGTGATTTCTAAAGGTAACTTTTTAGGTTTGCAATTGAAGAGGGCGCTGGGAGGAAACTCGGCTGGCTTTCCAATGCATTTCAAACATGGTTCAAGGAAATAGGCAATCCTAAAATATGGCTTTCCTCCCATTGCTGAAGCCATGAGCTCTTCTTCTTCTCTTATTTCAACCTCCATTGAAGAACCAACAAAGTTGCCCCTCTGACTCACCGTCCTTGTTAAGCTAAAGAGCAGAACAAAGATTGTTTTCTCACTGGCCTCTCATCATCAGGTGGCACTGCAGTCACTATTCGCCATCACACTCACAGGAACGAACGGAATCGACAGAGCTGGGAAGAACGACGGAGACTGAAACAAACGGAGTCTGAAGAATGACAGGAATCTTCGCTGCCGCAATCGACGTTCCCGCCGTTCCTTCTTCACCGGCGTTCTTCCTTTCATCGGCGTTCCATCCACCCACAAACGGCCTTCCTCCTTCAACGATCTTCTGTCTCTTGGAGTTCAATGTAGACGGACTGAAGTCTGAAGCTGATAGTGTAAACGAAGACAGAGAAAATACAGATTATAATTCATTTTAGTGAAAAATGTATAAATATTATGAACTTTTTCCATTGAAAAGGTAAATCAATGATATGTATTTTTCAGTGAAAAAATAAATAAATGTTATGTATTTTTTAAGTGAAAATACATAAAATTTATGTAATTTTTAAAAATAAATTTTGCAGCAGCAACCAAACCGGCAAGACTTATTGGAAATGTAATACAATTATGTAATATGGATTTGTATCGCGGAACTAGAAAAGTTTTTGTCTTTTGTTTTTTTTTCATTACTTTATGATGCCTCATTGTAATCTTTGTGGACCCCAATGCTTACGTGGCAAATTTTGGTTCGACTCGTGGATGTCGAAACAGGAAATTACATGCGAGCCCCTTCCCAAGAAACAAGCCTTTTCATTTTCCACAGTCCGCCACTGCAATTTCACGGAGCACAAGACGGGATAGAAATGTCAAACGAAATAACGAGCAATTGTCGAAACCGTTGGGAGGGAACTTTTGCGTTTCAGTGCAACGCAACAGAGGCAGGGAGAGTGAGAATGGCATAGCATATCTGCGTGATTGCGAGGGAGAGAGAGAGAGAGAGAGCAGCATAGGTTCGAATAGAGTACATTTTCTGGTGGAGGGTGGTTCGAAGATGATCCAATGGATGAAGCGATTGCTAGCTGCATTTGGGCTTTCGTTTCTTTGGTTCATATGCTTGATTTACTTCACCCAGGTTTCAATTCGGCATTTTCATCGGCTATCCTGATATTTTGTGAACTTTCGCGTTGAGTTCATGGCGGGGTTTCGATTTTCAGGGCGATCTGAGAATTTTGTTAGATATTCGATGAGTATTGATTTTGCCACATTTATTGTTGGTCGATTCAATTTTTTATTTAGCTGAGTTATTGGGTTCTTTTGTAATACAGATAAATAAGAAAGAATTATGCGTTGCAGTTGTATGTGTTAACAACTGCAATTAGATTACTAGAGAGCCATTCCATAATAGGATTCTTCTTGTCAAGAGCTCGATTTTTGGTGTTTCTATTCTTGGATTTTTGGTTATCGCTGCTACTTATTTCTATATCTCAGCCAATTGGGAAGGTTGGGGTATTACAAAGCATTTCAATTTACATATTTGTCTAAACTCTCTTTTTGCCCTCATAAAATTGCAGGATCTTATAAAAATTTTCTTCAATTTTAAACTTTGAGAAATGTTCTTTGGACATTGGGTGGTTTCAAAATTTGAATTCCCAGTTTTTAATTTATAATATCACTATATTAACTCTTCAGATGTAGGGTTTCAGGTCTTTTGTTTGGACGGCAATTTCCTACCAGCTCAAGGATAAGCTTAAATTGTCACCTTCAGCATCTCAATATGTATCTTCTGTAGCATTTTTCCCGTGGAGCATTAAGCCAATATATGGGTATGGGTCATGATGCCTTATCTATTATCAAGTATTTATACTTAAAATAACTTGCACAAACTGTGAGACTTTTACATGCGTACAAATAACTAATATGCATTGTAGCTTATGGAAGAACGACATTTGATGTCAACATTTATAATTCTGTTCTGATGCTTTTTTATGCTAATTATTTTGTTTGAAAGATATCTGACACCATGATAGCAATACTGCTATGGCCTTGTAATGTAATCATCCTTTTACAAGCGTACAAATAACTAATATGCATTGTAACTTATGGAAGAACCGCATTTGATGTCAACATTTATAATTCTGTTCTGATGCTTTTTTATGCTAATTATTTTGTTTGAAAGTGATGTGGCACCATGATAGCAACACTGCTATGGTCATTTAATGTTATCATCCTTTTACAAATACAAAGCAGATGTATTAGATTTTATCTTGATTATGAATAAGATTGGAAGGGAGCAGGAGGAAGAAGAATATAATTGAGGTATAAATTATTTGCAGATAGGTCGTCAGGAGAGGAAGATAGTCCACTCTAAGTATGTATAAGAGGCGCCTAAGAGACATGATGAAGCTGGAGGATAATAATGCTAGAGGTGTTAGTGCCAGCAAAGAAGCATGTAGTGTCTAAGAATCTGAAAGTAAAATCCAGTCACATCTTTTCTCCTCATTTCAATTTAAATAAATTTGTATTTCGCAAGTTTTTTGAGATTTGGTGATTGGACACAAATGGTCGAAAAGAAAAAAGAGAAGAAGAAAAATTTTGGGGAATCCACTTTACCCGGTGGAAGAGAACTATGATTATTAAACGATGAATAGTCTTTTTGTGGCTGTTCTTCGAGCTACTATTTGAATTCTGAATGTCTGTTACTTGAAAACTTTGTCTGAGAGAGCAATTCAAACTGCTTTTGCTTGGAGCCGAAGTTCCAAAAGTTGCTTCTCTTGTGGGTGTGGGTCAAACTCTATTAGGCAATTCAGTACTTCTTTTAATCTAGAAATGTGTCTAAGCTGTGCAACTGAATGACTTAATAGGAACTTATAGTTATGCAAGTGCTTTACAGATTCTGTCTCCACCCTACTAAGCTGCGTTGAAATTTGATAATTAAATGCATCGATCTAGCTAGTGTACATTGTTAGCCTGTGTGTCTGTATGTTTACTACATTTATCATGTGTTGCTTCTTTACAAGCTGATTTGGTTACTTCTATGCAGAATACTGTCTGATTGTATACCAATAAGAGGCAGAAAACGAATTCCCTACCTAGTGATTGCAACTGTGCTCTCTCTTGTGCCGTGGCTTATTTTAGGCTCAAATTCAACCTCTAGGGATTCAAAATTGTACCTGATGATGTTCTTAACTGTGCAAAACTTGGGCTCAGCCATGGCAGACGTCGTGGTTGATGCAATGATAGCTGAAGCAGCAAGATATGATAGGTACATTTGCTGTATCACGTGCTTGCATATCGTTGAAGGTTCACAAACATTGTAGAATCGCAGAATATTACTTAATTTAAAATTATGATCTCCAAAAACATAAATGTAAAAAGCAATGGAAGTCTAGCTGCGAAGTGGAACTTCCTTAGTAAAGAATTCTTCCAATAATTCTGAACCTAATCTTTTCAGAAATGTGCATATGGTGCTTTCGTGATTACAAACTGAAGATTTAATATAAGAAATTTGGAGTATATGTCTTATTCAATCAAAAAAATACCAGATTGATTGATTCCAAAATTTAACACACTGATAACATATGGATTGAAGAGGAGTTTTCTCATCTGAATCTTTCATTGCTGATATCTTTCTTTCAAATATAGCTGATGGCTTTACCTTGTGCTTGTGTCTACTCTTCAGTGTGCACCATTCAGTTAGAGTAAACTATAACAGACACATGCTTTTCATGCACACTGTGTGATTAAGTACTTTTGGTCAGGGCTTCATTTGCTGGAGACCTCCAGTCAGTATCTTGGATGGCAATGGCTTTGGGAGGGATATATGGGAGTTTGTTAAGTGGATATGCATTATCCAACTTACAGATAGAAACAATTTTTCTTCTATTTTCAGTACTACCAACCATTCAGTTAATATCATGCCATGTTGTGGTTGAGAAATCTGTAGATAGAAAAACTTTGCATGAGTATTCTATTTCGGCAGATTCACTTTCAAGTGGCAGTACCCCAGATGAGTATAGTCCTTTAGTCAAAAAGTCTAGCAGGAGTACCGCAAGAAGAAAGAAGGGCAAAAAGAACAGCAATGGTAGGGCAGTAAACACCAGAAAATCAAATATTGTTGGAAAAGATGATTCCCTGTCATCAAAGTGGTTTCATTCTATAAAAGAAGCAATTTATGATTTGTGTCGTGCTTTCAGACAGCCAATGATTTTGAGGTACTTTCATTTATAAACTTATTTAATCTAGTTTTTTTTTTCTATGACAGTTGTATTCATTTAAGGTTGGGGCAATCTTTTCTAAGAGCATTCTTTCTATTTGAGTTTCATTATTTAAATGACTGGAATATTTCTAGACCCTTAGCTCCTGCCTAATTCCTCTGACCAAAAAATGAGAATAAAAAATATAATCTTATACTATATGGGAGTATTTTCATTTTTTAATGTCAATCGTTTAGTTTTATAGCTGGCCGAAATTGTTTACTTCTGGTTAACCTCGTCTATATTTATTCTTTCCCAAAATATTGTTTTATTTTTGTCTTAGTAATTCCTATAGTTTAGTGATTACTTCTCTTGGTGAAGAAACTTTGAATCTTTATTTTCTCATACATTTTTGCCCCTCCATCCATGATCCATTATCTGTCTTTTTAAATGTAAGTTTAGATAAATCACAGAGTAATCTCAGTAATATGAGATGTTGGTATTTCGCCAAAAAAAAATGTGAAGTGTGAAGGAATGTTAAGATTGACAAGCTTGTTAGTGTGAAATTTGAAATGCTAATTGTGTATAGCACATTGTATCTGCTCCTTTGTAGTTTGTCCACAGTAAAGCATATACTATCCCAAAATTCCCATTAATTTATATTATTACAGACTTCTGCATATCTTAAGGATTGAAAGGTGTTCTTCAGTTACAATTTATACTTTAATTCGAAGTTCCAAAACCAGAGAAAAATGAAGTTAAATAAAGTTTGGATATAGATTGAATAATCAGTTCCAATTATATATTTACCAGGCAAGGTTTATCAATTTGATATTTTGAATATTATTTGACAAAATTCTTAAGTCTATATGTGTTTGTATCTCTGTACTATGTGTCTCTATGTTTGTCTGTTTTTTGTCCAAGCTCGAAACAAGCATTTTCTTAATCTATCTTTCTTTTGGTTATCATGGTAGTTTTTCAACGAGTCTACTGAGAACACTACCAAACAGTGTTACACTTGTAATCAATCTCTGAATTTCATTTTTGTCGAAATCTATCAGCTAAATACCTTTGGTTCTTTGACAGTCAAACTGCATATCAGTGTTAATTTTCTCAAATCCTAATCCCCTCTCAAAATATCACAGATATGTTTTTTATTTTTTATTTTTAAAATTTTAAGGACACAACGCTCGACCCAATCCCAATCGGTGTGTTTGGTTGGAAGTAATATCCTTCTCTCATGTTTGGTTGTACTAATCCTACATTAGATTCTATTCCTATAGTCTTCTGGTTTATCTCAAATAAGAGAGTATGGATTTCATTGGAGGAGCCAGCGAATGTGACACAACTCCAGGGAATGATAATTTTTTACCTAAAATAAATAGCTCATCTATCCTAGTTTGATTTGTCATTTACACACATCATCATTCTTATATTTGTGTTTCTTTATCAACCAAACATTGCAAAAATAATATCATTCCCATTACATCTCATTCTTATTCCTATATTTGTTGTTATTATTTTTATTTTAATTCTAGCAACCAAATGAGTTACATGTCTTGTAATTTTTTTTATAAATTGACTTATAATATTTTCAACTTGAAAATTACCACTAAGTTAAATTTTTTCATAAAATTAATCTTAATTTTTTAATGCATTTTTTAAATAAAATTATTTATAATTTAAAATAAAATTAATTTTATGAAAAATTTAACCTAGTGGTAATTTTCAAGTTGAAAATAATATAAATCAATTATATAAAAAAATTGCAAAACATATAATATGATTATGAATTCTTAAAATTAGGCTTAGTTTTTCAATTTTCTTTTTTTCTAATCTCTCAATTTTTTTCGTTTGCTCTTTTTCATCATCCCAATTTTAAAATATATTAAATATTAATAATTTTTTTGAAATATAATTAATTATTTATATATTTTATAATACAATTTATGATATCTGTTACTAATTATTTATATTTTTTTTATTAGTATATATCAATAAGATATGAATTGACTGCTTTTTTGGTATAGTAATCTAATTTATTTTATATAAAAGTTGATTAATTAATAAAGTTTAGTTTATATAAATTTAGTTTATAAACTAAAATTTATTATAAAATTTGCTATCTTTCGAAATAAGATTAATTTTCTAATTCAAATAAGCTCTAAACCCTCATATTTTCTTCCTTTATTTTTTAGCATTTTTTATTAAATAAGTATTTTATAATAAAATTATTTATCTTTTAAAATAAGATTAATTTTATGGAAAATTTGACTTAGTGGTAATTTTCAAATTGAAAATATTATAAATCAATTTTATTAGAAAAATTGCAAAACATATAATAAAATTATGAATCCTTAAAAATAAGATTATTTTTTCAACTACAATAAATTTTATTCTCTCAAGTTTTTTCTTTCTTTCTATTTCATTATCCCAACTTTAAAATATAATTATGAAATTTAAAATTTAAAATTTATTTTAATGTAAATATCATTAATTTTTATTGTTAAATATTAATTATTGGAAAAAAAATTTTTAAAAGATTTTAAAAAGTGGGGAAACATCTAGCAACCTTAAAAAAATTAAAATGATATGAATAAAAATCATAAAATCTTTAATATTCTTACAATTTTAAATATATTAATACACTTAATTATAATATAGGAACATAATTGTAATATTATTAATTTTTATGTTGATATTATTAAAATTGTATTCTTATATTATAATTAGGTGTATTGGTACACTCAAAATTATGAGTACACAACTAAAAAATTGAGACTAAAAAACACTTGTGTAACATTTTGAAAAAGAGATCGAGATTTGAGAAAATTAGGACTGATATAACAGTCTAACTATCAAGCCAAATATTTTTCATTTTTTCTCCATCTATTTGTGATAGATAGCTCTCTGTGCTAATCTTATTCATCATTGATTCAACAGTTTTCATTGGCTTCCTTGCATATTTTCTTAACTCGTCCTCCTAGATTTCTGCAACCACCGGAACTAGAGACTTGAAAGGATGATAAACATGTGTGTTGCCAAAGCTGCGGCCAACAAAAGATAATATCCTTCTTACTTCAGACGACAACCCTTATTTACAGGGGTGTAGCTATGTTGCTCCTGGTGGAGTGTATCTAACACTTTTCTACGTTTAAGACGATACCTTCATTATTTAAGATTTTACTTTTTTGCTTAAATGTTCATAAAATACATGGTTGGTCCCGAAAATCATCTTATGGTTTCTTTGATGCCTTCAATATTTAAGGTTTGGCCTCTTCAACATTTTGATGCTAGCTTCATCCCTACTTAAATATACAGACAATCACTGATTTGGAAAGGTCCATGATAACTATAATGGCATGAGTTCTTGACGATAAATGGTGGCTTCAAATTCATTCTTGCCAATCGGCATTGGTTGAGAAACAATCATAATGAGTATTGCCCAATAGTGTTCTTCAGTTGAAATGTTTTGAGATTCATGCATTTTTCTCTTTCTCTTTCTCCTTCTCACCCCCCACCCACAACAAACCCCCCCCACCCCCCCCCCCCCCCCCACCGCGTGAAGAAAATTCATCCTATATATTCACTGCTAGATTCACCATTTGTCTTTTCTTTTCTAATCATGGTTAGTACTAATCCTTAATTTCTATTGGGATGGACAGACCAATGTCTTGGTTTTTCCTCGCCCATGTTTCCATTCCCGATCTTTCAACGGTAGTGTTCTACTACCAAACAGAGGTTCTGAAGTTGGAAGCATCTTTTCTGGGAACTGCACGTGTTTTTGGATGGCTTGGACTTATGCTGGGAACTTTCATCTACAATCGCCGCCTTAAGTATATGAAACTACGAAGAATTCTCATGTAAAGTGACAAGGGTTATAATTATTTGTTGGATGATTTTCATTTGAATGCTTAATTTGCTGACTTATATATATATATATATATATATATATCCTGATTACAGGTGTGCCCATATTGGATTGTCCTTGGTGAATCTTCAACAAATTATTGTACTGTTTAGGATAAATATTGCCTATGGAGTGTCAGACGAGACTATGGTACTCTGGGGCTCAGCTCTTTCTGATGCAATCAATCAATTCAAGTATGTTATTTCTCCTCTTTGTAGCTTTCTTCCCTATATCTTTTTCGTAAATATGTGTTCAGTAGGAAAGGTGAAGATTTTTATGAACACAGGAAGCTTGTAAAAGCTTTTAATTTATTAATTGTTTGATCATATTTCTGCCCATTTGCACGTCATTTCCTGCTCGTATAATAGATGAGTAAATTTTAAAGAAGAATGATGATGATGATCTCTCAACTTTCACGACTTCACCTTTATCATGTTACATAGTTAGCTTATTTCTCTCCTTCACTTTGTTTCACTCCTTTTTCCATCTCTACGACGAGGACAATGAGGTGTCACTTGAGATTCTTAGGTAGACCTAATCTACAGAAGTCTCATAGACTAAACCAACATGATAGACATAGAGCATGTCAGACACATTTTTCGGTGATTTCCACCAGTAACATGTTTACATGCTTATTCATGATTATTTGGTATACAACTTTTTACTTTTTTTGTTGATTGGCTCTATTTAAGGATTTCTCCATATTACTTGGTCCTGCACTTTTGTGTCCATGCTTGCAATGTTTCGTTCCTTGTTACGTAGGCATATGCATTGCTGAATCTGAATTTTTGATGCAGAAAATATATAACTTGATCCATTTTTTGTGTCAAGTCCTAAGTTACAATTCTTGGCCTGTTTTCCACGAACTGCAGGTTCATGCCTTTCTTGATCTTATCTGGACAGCTATGCCCTCCAGGAATTGAAGGGACTTTATTTGCCCTTTTTATGTCAATAAATAATTTGGGGTCAACATTGGGGTCTTTTGTGGGTGCTGGGTTGGCTTCTATACTGAACATTGATTCAAGATCATTTGACAATCTTCTCTTGGGCATCATCATTCATGCATGCTGCAATTTTATTCCCATTTCTTTTCTCTTTCTGATACCAAAGGATGCTACAGGGATATCAGCATAGAGTATGATTGCTTCTCAGCAACAAGGGGTTGGCTTTACTCCCTTAATTTTGTCATGGTTTATGTAGCAGATACATTTTTTGCATGTGTAAACCTGAGAATATCATAGGAACACTGATCTAGTCTATAGAATACACATTGAGAATAACACTTGCTGTACTGAATGTATATGCTCTTGAACAACAGCTTTTGTTAGCAATTACACATGAGATAGTTGGCCCAATGTTAAGGAGTTTGATGCCCATTAAACAAAGTTTCATGTTCGATTCCTGCCTTATGTATGGAAAATATAACATTGAGAGGATTACATTTAATATTGGATTTGTAATACCTGATTTCAGATTAATCAGTTTTGTAAGTTGGACCGGATATCGAGAAATAATATCAAATAAAAAAAAAAGAATGATATTGTTGATTTTCTAGATTGACTTTGATAATAGTGGTACAGCATTAATCCGGGTTCAATTTGAGAAGCAATGTACCTTTGTTTTGACTTTACAGCTTTGCCAGTGGGTTAGATGATGGTTTTATAACCGTTGATTTTCCATCTAGCTCAAATATCTTTAAGTACCAATTTAAGAGAGAATTCCGTGGTCCAAACACAATGATATAAGACACGCATGAAAATAACAATAAAATAACAAACAACTAGATATCAATATTGATTCAATTTATCATTAATACCTGATAGCTGCTTTGGCCGAGTAAAATTTATCTTACAGACACTTAAATAATAAATTTTAGGTTAAAATATTGTTATGGTTTCCTAACACTTATTTTTTCAGTTTGAAGCGTTTTTAAATAGTTTATTAAAATTTTAAATTACTCCATAAAAAATCTTGTTACTAAATCTGTTTAGTGCATAAACATCAGTTTGTTATTATTATTTATTATTATTACTACTACTATCATTGATTTGGATTAATGTCACATGTATAATAATTTATTACATTATTATTACTATTACTATTAATTTTAATGGGATCTCTCTCACTCCCCACCAGAGATGGAAGGTTCATTATTCAAACTAAAAGAACGAAGGCTGAGTGGGTCGTTCAATTGAATACTCCTTCATTTAATTAAGATACCATGTACACACTTTATCATCACGTACTCTGTAATGTATTAAGTGGAAAATGAACTCAAAGTGACCATCTTGGGGTTGTTCAATATGTTGTAATTATAAATAAGGCCTTTAACAAATTCTTACATACTAGTATAATAGTTACATTAGTAAAATGTTATAGAATATTAAAAAAAATTTAACAATAAAAATTAAATTAAAATCTTTGTAAACTGTAAGAATTCAATTAGAACTTTTGAATTGTATAGATCAAATTAAAAGTTAAATAAAATTATGGGGACCGAAAATATAATTTTTCCTATAGATTTATATATACCTATCCATCATCTACAAGCATTTGATCTTTTAATGAGCATATTGTAAATCTGGATAGACAAATGAACCATGAGGTCTGATAAGGAAATTATGCAGTGTTTATTTATTTCTGAGCAAGATAGAGAAACATGGAATATAAACAAGAAGAGGGTGGAGCTACTATAATCTACTGTTACTGCACTGCCACTGCAAATGCACTTGATACTCTAGTGAAGTACCGGAGAGGAGAGAGCAGTTTCCTTGGAAGATCCATAGTGCTTCAGTCTATACAAACCAGAAAGAAAGAAAGAAATTCTGGGTTGTATAGACTGAAGCACTAAATATATATATATATATATATATATATTAACTCATGAAGGGAGGGTGTTCAAAGGTCTTTAAACCCCATTAAGTAAAGTTGTCAAAGTAAGTCAACTCAACCCATTTGAGTTGATGAGTTAAACGAATTAATCTGTTTAACCTACCATAAAATGATAAGTTGAAAATCTTATCCTTTTCTACTTGGTAGGTTAAGCGAGTTGCCTCATTTAACCCATCAAACAATTAAAAATAAATAAAAGACATAAAAAATTATAAAATTTTAAATGTGACTTTCTTTAAACACATGTCTTGTTTAATCAATCAATTTCTATATCAGCATAAATAAACAAAAAAAATAACTAAATAAAAAGTAAGTTTTAACATATTAAAACAAGTAGAATAATCTAATAATTTAATGATTCATTAATAATAAGAATATGATTATGAGCAGAATATTCAAATTTAAAAAATTATAAAATAATAAAAATAACACAACACATACATTAAGGTTAATTTTTTTTAAAATAGAAAAGTACAATAGGTTAAGACACTGAATTGAGTAAATAAAAAAAATTTTAAAAGAAAAATAAACAACCTATTTAACTCAAGTTAAATGGTCAAGTAGGGTACAAGGGTTCAACCAAATGGGTCGAATTCCACTTAGTTCCTAACATTTTCGTGACATTCACAGCATTGGCAACTGCTTTGATACCACTTAATAGAATCTTTAAAATTCATCCCCAAAAATTAACCAATCAAAATTAAGTGCTCAAAGGTATTATAAAGCCTCCACCAAATGATATTCCACCCGACGTGGGACTCTCAAGATTCGATCTTTTAATCAGCATATTGTAAATTTGGATAGACAAATGAACCATGACGTCTGATAAGGAAGTTATGCAGTGTTCATTTATTTCTAACCAAGATAGAGAAACATGGAATATAAACAAGAAGAAGGTGGAGCTACTATAATCTACTGCACTACAACTGCAAATGCACTTGATGCTCCAGTGAAGTACTGGACAGGAGAGACAGCAGTTTCCTTGGAAGATCCAAAGTGCTTCAGTCTATACACTCCAGAAATAGCCTCACTGGGTACTTCCCACTCTACAGTCGCTAATCCATGTAACTGTAAGGAACTTGTATCTATCTTCCACTTGAAGAACAAGCTCAAGTCGTCATCGTCATAAACACTGATCCACCTTTCTCCCACCAGCCTCTCCACCACTGCAAATGTGCCTTCTGTTAACAGATCGTTTCTGGGATTGCCACTCCAGAAAGTGGCCATGGCTGTCTCTCCCTTTGCGAAATAGCCCCTCTTGGGCAAAACGATGTCGTCCTTTACGTCACCGAATTTTGAGTTTTCTGGGATTCTGTCTCCGAAAGGGCCAAGTAAGAGGCTGATTTGTACGGAGGAGAGGTCTGGGGGTGAAGCACTTTGGTCAGTGATTTTCTCTCCTTTTGCCATTGCTTGGGCTAGTTTCTTGAATTCCTGGATGTACGCTGATAATGTATGAGGTCCATAGAGAGTTGAAGCAGCCTGCAAGTTTAAAGAATGATCCTTTTAATTTCTCTAAAATCTGGTTTTTGCTTTCATCCAAGTCCAACTACTTCCATTTTTGGAAGTTGTGAGGATATAAAATAGGAGGAAAATTATATTTTCCGGCACTATATTTTAAATATTTGGAATAAGTCCTTATAAATAATCACAAATTTTCTAATTAATCCCTGGTAATGAAATTTTGTTAGTATTTTCTTATATTTTATTTATATAACTAATTATATATTGCCTTGACACTTAAATATATATGATTTATGTTGGAAAGGGAGATGAAACCTGATAATGAAGTAAAATTAATTTACATATGTGATAAAATATTAACAAAAATACAATATTATAAACTAAAGTGAAGATTATTTTTAATTAATCATAAGTACCAAATTACAAATTGAGTATCATTATAAGAACTAGAAGTATAATTTTCCTAAAAAGATAATGATTAAAACACAGTTTCATTCAATTAAATGGTGCATTGTGAATAGCCAAAATGATCCTCTAAAAAAGATATCTAAGTAGCTTTCAATCTGGAGGAGGATTTAGAATCACAGGATTCATATAATTTTCAATTTAAATTTAATGAAAAATAAATTTTTTAAAATAAAAATATATAATAATATGCAAAGATATGTTAATATTTTAGATTCATTTCTATATATAATATTTTTGTATATTATCATATTTAATATATATATATTTTTTCAAATGTAAATTAAAAATTATATAATAGATTTAGGACTATGGGATGAGTTCTATAGTCCTAAAATATTCTATTCTAACTTAAAGAGATTGAAAAAAATACAATTTTAGTTTTTCAGTTTTGGCTAAAATATTAATTTAGTCCTCTCTAAATGGAAAGTATTAAAATAGTCCCTAAAAATAAAGAAGTGCATGGATTCAATTCAGGACTAAACTATCTTTAAAAATTTTCCATTTTAAAAAAATTTTATTTTTAAAAAATTATTTTAATATTTTTTATCTTTGAATTACAAGTACCTCGTAACGTTGGTGCACATATTCTTCCAAAGTTGCAACATACTGTGAGTACGTATTAGTGAGGCCTGCAATAACCACATGGGTTTCATTACCGAACTCCCCGTTTCCGTTACTTATTAATGTTTCCAAGACTGCCTCCCTCAGGCGCCTGCCCGCCATTGTTGTGAACTCTGCAACACTCAACACTTAACAGGCTTAAGCAAGCTTTATTAAGCATCTATGAAGCCCAAATTGCAATGAAAACGGAAAGGTATAGAAAACAAACCTCCTGGTACAGAAAGAATGATCAGTTGTCCCAACCTTAGAATTTGGATTGGAAGAATTGCAGGCTGCCAAAGCACAATTATCCACAGTACTGATTAATATTTATCATTTCATTGCAAGCAGTTCATAATAGTTATCAATCTTACCGCCCATGCATAAGGTTCAAACATTTCACCCGTGCTTAACAAAACTGGCTTTGGCTTTTGGCAATCATCTTGATATTGGCTAGGCTTTTTCAGCAAATCTCTCATTCTTTTCCAGAGTGGATTAATCTGCATAATGGGATGGTTGTTAATGGAATTCCAAATAATGTTCATTCTTTAGAATTATGGAAAATTACTGCAATCTATAAGGGGAAGTCATGAATCTGATATTGCAATGGAATCTAAGCTTGCACGTAAAAAAAAAAAAAAGGAAAGGTAAAATTATATTTTTGGTCCTGATAGTTTTATTTAATTTTTATGTGGTCCTTATAATTGAAAAATTTGTACTTACGTCCTTCAAATTTACATAATTTAATAATTCTACAAGTCTATTCTTTCTTCCTGCATTTGTCTAGAATCACAATTTTAACAATATTGATTTAGAGTGTTAAAATAATATCCAGTTATTTATAACAGTAAAATTTGATATAATGTTAGCATAATTTTAACAATAAATTTAATTAAAACACTTGTAACTTTTAAAACATTTATAAACGGTGAAGATTTAATTACAAATTTAAATTCATAAGGACCGGTTTAAAGAATAAATAAAATTATTAGAACTAAAGTAGAATTTTCTCCAAATGTAAATGGTTCCTGATGAGAGGGACAATGGGTTTACCTCGGTGTCACCTTGTTGAAATCCAAAAACTCCAGGTCCATCAGTGGTGCCAGCAGCAAAACCAGCACCTACAGCAGCAGGACATGTTCTGACAACGTTGTTGCTTCCCAGCTCCACCTCAATATTCGTGAAATTAATGTACACGTGGCGATAGTCTATCTTGCCACTCAATTTCTCTGAAGCTGACGTCATTAGATCCACTGCAGTTGTAAACTGCCTTTCACCTATCATCTTTGTGCTCAATATTTCATCTGGGTACCTGCAGCATAATCGAAAAATATAATTTTAGTTCTTAAGCTTTAAGATCAATTGAAAATTTTAAAGATAAAAGTTATTAAAATAATTTGCTAAATATAAAATATTTTAGACAATTTAAGTGTGTTTTTAGAGGATTAAATGGATGCTTTGGCAAAAAATAAGAGAAAAAATAAAACGCTAAAATTTATTTTTGTGTTAAGGATGAGTGATTAGGGAGTACCCAGGTCCTCTTCCTACACAGAGCTGGTCATTGCCATGGCAAGAAGAGTGATTGAAGTCACAAGGCTTCCCACTGTCAATGCAAAAGGCTCCAAGCACATTGGGTGTCACATCTCCAACATTTGATTGGCAAAATGCTCCCACAAACAATCCTCCATTGTTCTTCCTCACTTTGGATGCTTGGCTACTTTGTTTACTGCAACTCTTTCCTCCCGTTGCTTTGATTGCCTTTGCTTTCTTCACCAACCCTTCAATATCTGTGTAATGTTCTTCCACGGTGTCATTAAAAATTACAAATTAAGCTGGCGATCGAGCATAAACGGAGAATTTCTATGAAATTAACCGTACCCAGTGGTGAAGTGGAGTTGGTGTTAGATGAGGAAGATGACGTGGAAGCAAACCAGTCTTCAAGAAGCCTAGCAGCAGCACCCTTGTTGTCTCCACTAATGAGCTTGTTGTCTCTGCTCATGGAGGTGCCATGCGTGGGAAACCAGCTAAACGCTCCAACACTTTTGCCGCTCGAATCATCCACAAGCTTGATTAGGGTCATTTCTGTATCAACGTTGGAAGAGTATCGAGCTCTCTCCTCTGCAGGATTCTGCAGATAAGCACTGGGGCTTCTGTTGATTCCTGCGTCCCTCACCTCTCCTGCGCCAACCCCATTGTGCAGCCTAACTCAAACTCCAAGCTTTAATGCAGATATGAGAAGATAGATGCATGTTGAAAGGTATATATATATATATATATATATATATATATATATATATATATATAATGCGCACCTTTGTTGATGAAAATAGAACCAGGTTTGAGGTTGTTGTGCGCCTGAATAATGCTCTGTTCTATGGCGTTCACGATGACCTCAAAGGACTGTCGTACAAATCCCAGAGAAGTCGCAGAGTATAGTAGGTACTGTAGATAACCTCCAGGCCCAGCATGTGTATGAATCCCGCTTATTGCCAGGTTTTCTTGGGTATACAAATTTCCAAAACTGAGTAGAGATAATATTTTATATATTATGCCTTGTAACAGTAATAATATATTAAGAAGGAAAAAATATGATAATAGCACGTAAAGATATATTAATTTAAAATTAATTTTTATTTTTTTATAAAATCTGTTAACATATTCTTATATTTTTTATTTTTCTAATAACTTCTCAAATATTTAATTTTATACATATTTTTTAATTTATAAATTTTTTTTGGGTTATTTGAACAATAAATTAAAGAAAGTAGAGGGATAAATTGAAAAAATTCAAAAAAAAATTAATTTATAAATAAAATCTGAAAAATAATTTAAATATATATTAATTAAAAATAATTTTTTATCTCCATATTTTAATTTTAGTATTTATGTAAATTTGATTTATGAACCCAAAGTTTTTATTACTGTTTATTTTCTTTATTTTTTAATAATTTCTCTTATAAATTTGTCAACTGTCTCTTATATTTTTCTTTATTTTTCTAATAATTTCTTAAATTTCTAATTCTATCCATATTTTCAATTTATAAATTAATGTATTTTGGGTTATTGAAAAATAAATTAAAGAAAGTAGAGGAGAAAATTGACAAATTCAAAAAAGTTTTGAATTCATAAATAAAATTTAAAAAATATTAAAATTAAATATTAAATATAACAAAATGTTTTAGATTAGTATATTAGCTAATATATTAGGAAAAAATTTATATACTGTTCCTTATATATTTATATTAGTTTTTTCAATCAATTAATGACATACAAACAATTTTTATATATCATTCACTTTTTTATTAACATTGTTAACTTTCACATTTTAAAAAAAATTTCACATATAATTAATTAATTAAAAAAACCTAATATAAGTATATAAAAAATAACATATAAGTTTTTTCTAATATATTATTACCATTTATCTTCTAGTTAATGCGTGACGTCATAATTGCTGAGCCACAAGAACTTTTAAAAATGCACTCATATATATATATATATATATATATATATATATATATATGTATATATATATAGGTGATTCTGATAGAAATATAGGGTTGAATGGGTGGAGCTAGTTGTGGTGGTACCTTGACTTGAGCCTTTCAAGCACTTTAATGGTGACAAGCTGGGAAGCCATGCCTGCATCAAGATTGACAAAAGCAAACCTGGGACCTCGAGGATCGCGATCAGCGACGATGAACGTTCTTGCTCTCAGGCGAAAATGAATACCAGCCGAGTTCTGCTCCAAGTTGGCGTAGCCCATCATGTTGACGTCAGCGGCCGGACCAGTCATGTCATAGCTTCCAACTCCCATCAAGTACTCACCACCCCCATCGCCCTCTATGCCTTGTATCCAACTACATGCACACACCAACCCTAACGCCACAACGAGTGCCTTCTGCTGCATTCTGTCCTTCCTCTTCCTCATACTTGTTACATCTCAATCTTCTTATATAGGTATATTAATACCAAGGTAAGAATTTCTTGGATTCTGGTCACACAATTCTAGTGAACATCCAGAGGTTTTCGAGCAAGTAAAATTCCTAGGTTATAGCGTACTTGTGAAAGCGACTGACAAAGTATTCTGTGTCTGTAAGTGCTGTCGGCAAAGGCATCCTTCTGTTCGTTGCCTGGCAGGCTGGCACTTTTGTCCCTAACCTTGATACTTCATTTCTTTGGAAACAGAATTAAAAACAATCTTGTATTTCACGTTTGACTCTCCGAAAGTTAAATTATATATTATACTCGTTCTCTCAGATTATCCGTATGCAGTAAGTAGCGGTACTTTTTGCCCTGGCCTTAAGAGTTCTTATAATAATAATAATTATTATTATTATTTAATTTTTCTTAGCATACTTTGGGGATCTCACATTGTTTTGCTCCCACTGAAGAGAGGTTTGAGTCTGGATTGTACTTGGAAAATCATATAGTAGTTGCTCTGGGAATAAAGTAGTATGCATGCAACGCTGAGGAATCTGCATATTGCAAAGATTTCTAGTCTGGATATATACTGTGGGAAATTGCTCTTATGTGAGGAGCATCAAGAAGCCTATCCAACGGCAAAGCAAATCATCACAATCCGCTTTGACATTCCTCACAAGCTTGCTCAACTTCTCATGGAAGAAGAAACTGTGGATGGTGAAGAATACGACAGTCTATTCATTCACTCATGGAAAAGCTGAAGTATATATATGTTGCATAATGCCTATCCTTAAACACAGCAATGTACACACTAGAATCAGTTGAATCTTTTATCAGATCCCAAGAACAAAAGGAAAAGAAAACCAGTGCATCAGCATATGCAAATTAGACTCCGGTTGCTCCTACTCTCTTCATTCACATGTTAGATCTGGAAAACGGGCACGTATACCAAACAATCAGAATGTATTACTTTAAAATCTAGGCGTTTTTAGCCTAACATTACAATAAAAACATTATATGCACTAGATCCGCTCTTATTCTTGTCATATGTTGCATATGTAGTTTTTTCAATTTTATTTGTTAGGTCGCATGGTGTAGTATCACACGATTCTGACATATTCTATAAACCACACGACTCCTAAAAATAAAAAAAATTAATGGTCGTGTGCTCTAGTAAAAGTGATTCACGTGCTCTAATAAAAGTGGGTAACACCATGTCAACCACTTTTATTTTTAATATATATTCTTATTTAATTAAAAATATCATATAATATTGATCTAATTAAAATATAAAATCTTACAATATAATATTATACAAAATAAAATTTAAATTTTTATTAATAATATTAATTATATATTAAATTTAAAAATTATATTAAATATATATTTAATTAAAAATATTAAAATATAGCTTATTTTAGAGTATTTTTATCTCACATAACCCTATGCTGTCATTCTTTACAATGCGAAAGAAAACAAAAAAAATTGAAAATATTTGTTGGTGTTAGAGGCAAGTGTATCATACACTTTTAGGCCTCAAACCATCAAATCTATCATAGGCTTGGTAAATGGCAATGAATGGATGATAGTACACTAACGTAAACCCAGCAAAGTTACTTTAAATTGGAGAGAGGAGAGAAAAGTGGTGAGAGAGCGAGAAGAGATGTTTGATTTTTAAAGTGAAAAAAAATTAATTCTGATCCTTGATTTTGTTCATAATATCAATTTAGTTATTTAAAAATTAAAAGTACTAATATAGTACTTTAAAAATAAAAATTTTCTAAAGATTAATTTAATTCTCTAAAAAAATTAACTAATTTTATTTTTTTTTAATGATTAGATGATCAATTTAATACATTTTATCCTCAAAAAACCAAATCAATATTTTGGTCAAGGGACCAACATTTTTTTTTTCTTTTGTAATGGCTAAGATGAGATATGGAAAGGTTTTTTTTTATTTTTATTATTTTTAAATAATACCAAATAGAATTTTTTTAAATCAAATTTTAACATAAAAATTTATAGTATATATGAAATACATCTCCTAAAAATTTTTAACAATTAATATATAATAAAAATTTATATTATGTAAATGTTATATAGTATTATATATAAATATTCTATTAATTATTTAATATCATTGTACACCCACTTCCCTTCAAAACAAACTTTGCAGGCTTTAAGTTACTGTACTATCCTTTATTCATTACCATTTACCAGCATGGAATAGATTGGATGGTTAGAAGCCTAGAGGTATATTCTTGCGTCTAACACTTTGGATAGAAAGGAAGAAATATTTTCGACTTTATTTCCTTTCCTTCACATTGTAATCCTTAAAGGAAACAATTATAACTTATCAATTACGAAAATAATGATAGCATAGAGCTACGTGAAATAAAAAGACTTTAAAATAAGTTATATCTTAATATTTTTAATTTAATATTATCTTTAATATAACTTTTAAATTTAATATATAACTAATATAATTAATAAAAAATTAATTTTTATTTTGTATAATTTTATATTATAAGATTATATATTTTAATTAAATCAATATTATATAATTTTTTAATAAATAATTAAAAAATATTAAAATAAAGGTGGTAGACATGGTGTCTATCACTTGTTGATGCAATCATTAAATTTTTTTTTGTAGGACAGACCACGCGACTCTAAAATATGTCAAAGTCGTGTGGTATTACACCATGCAACCTGACAAATAAAATTTAAAATGGAAAAACAGTACCAATGCAACATATGAGAAAAATAAGAATAAATGTTTCTATTGTAGTGTAAGGATAAAAAGACCTTAAAATCTATCCTATAAAACAAATATAGAATAAAGGTAGACCATGTACATGCCACCCAATCAGAAATTTTATGTGCAACCATCATTTTTATTAATTTATTATTATATCTTAATTTATAGTATCTATTCATATTATGATTTAAGTCTAAAACAACTCTAATAAGCATGATGAACTTTATTACTAGGTTACTCTTGCCATACTATATGCATCTACCATTTACTACTCCTGCTATGCTATGTGCAACCACCATTTGATTCATATAACAAGGTATATATAGTATATTGTTTGAACTAAAAATTAAGGTTGTTGTGAAGATATACTAATCTATATACATAGTACAATATGATGTTTCTTGAAATTTAGTTTTAGTTTTCACATTTTCTTTCGGAATTATCGTATTTTTTTGTGTGCTCTATGTTGATTTAAATAAATTATTTGTATTCTACAAATAATACCACCAAATTGATATAAACTTTTAGTATCTTGTCCCTGAAATTTTGTTATAGTTATTTTTAGTATTCTATGTTTTTATTAAAATCTGATTAATTTTTTTTTTTTACAGCATTATGGTAAATTTTATTAATTTTAAAATATTATTGTATTTCTTGTGTGCTGCGTTTTGATTTGGAAAAATATTGGCCAGAAAAACAAAGAAGAGTGTTGAAGCATGTCTTTAATATCAGAGCCTGGTTTCGATCCAGGGACCTGTGGGTTATGGGCCCACCACGCTTCCGCTGCGCCACTCTGATTATTGAGATGTAGTGCGATTCTAATAATTTATATTTACTCCTAGCTTCTCCGTGTATCTTCTGGCATTTCGATGTTACGTCGCGCAGGAAATATTGTCTGAGAATCGATAATCGGCGATCGAAGCTTTTAAATTTCGATCAAAGCATTACCTAGAAAAGAAGGAAAAGAAGAGAAAATCAACGGACGGAAGAGGATGAGAAGAAGGCCTGGAATTGGAGGGTTACAAACAGCTGCTAATGCGCGGGATCAATATCGCTTGCTGGGTGAAAATGTAGCCAAGATTAGAACCGATTTGATGAAGGAGCAGCTTGCCACGTTCCGCTCTCAGCTTGAGGATTTCGCACGGAAGCACAAGGTCTGTCTTATTCTTCCTTTTCTGTGATTCATTCAATGCGAAACGAAGTTTGTGGCCTTGGAATTCATTTTTTAGTTCTGGGGTCTGCAGAAACTTACCTTCGGTGCCAAAACCAGCTGGTTTTGGTGCAACTGCAGTCATTTTGATAGTTTCTGTCGCTTATATTTATCTGTTTGACTAAAAACTAATGAAACAAAGTTTGTTGCTTTAATAATTCGGGGATCCTTTCAACCTTGAATGTGGTTGGAAATCAATTTTGAGGTTAATCACAAAAGCAATGTTTGCAAACATGGCTGCTCTTAGTAATTGGTATTCGAATTGTACAAGAATAAGAGAGAAAGAAAAGAAAATAGGATGAGTTTAAAATCATATTAATTTATAATGTTGATGGAACCTGTAAAAGGTCTTGGACTATATAATAAGATTTTGCATGTCAGGGGAGTTCCGTTCTGCACTTAATGGATACATGTTCTTGAGAATTTAATAAAAATTGATAATATTTATGCTTCACGTCTGTATTTAGTTTCAATCTTCATTCTTTCCCTTTCTTTCCCTTCTTATTTTGTTACCCGAACAGATCAGCTGATAGTTTTGTCTTCACTTCTGTAAAACGAAAGTAGTATGCATTCACTATTGGAGTATATTAGTGACTTTGGTTCTTAAGTTTCCTACTCCATTCCAATCTCCAAGTGGCATACTTGCAAATGTTTTACTAACCTAAGGTGGCACACAATATCACAATTCCATATGATTAGCTTTGGAATTCAAGTCCCTTCTATGTCTTCTGCTTATAAGCTTTTACCTCCCTGAAAGCTTGACTAATTTAAAGGTCTTGGAACTTCAGGGCATCGTTGACTGACACTTGTGTTGTTCATGCCTTGTGCTATGCCCTTGTAATGCGGTCTGACTGTAAAATTCTGTATTATTAATGATTAAATTAAGTCTCACACTAATGGTTAATATCACTGATTCAGAATGACATCCGCAAGAACCCAGCGTTCAGATCACAGTTTCATGAGATGTGTGCTAAAGTTGGAGTAGATCCCTTAGCCTCAAATAAGGGTTTTTGGGCAGAGCTGTTAGGAATTGGTGACTTCTATTATGAACTTGGTTGGTAAAATATTTCTTAATCTTGTTTACTTTTCACCAAATGTGTTCTCCTATGCATATACAATTTTCTTTTCCCTGTAATAATCTTCTATGTGCTTTTTCTGTTAAGTGATAACTGACAAGTTATGTAGAATATCATTGTACAAAATATAGGCTGCAACTACTGATACTATGATTTGTAGTGTCTGACCTGTATGACACAGTCATATTTCTAAAGACTAAGAATATAAATTGAATTAATAGCTGATATTATTTTAGTAAAGAAAAATAACAGGTCTCAGGGGGAGGAAAACGAACATTGTATTACCATATTTCTGGGATCACTTGCAGGGAAGAAAGAATAGAACTTGAAGAAGCTTTTTAAGAATTCAGAACCATGGGCTAGCATATGATGGTAATTCAGTGTCACACTGAACATACTCACAATTCATTAAAATAATTTGTCTCTATTATATTTACTGTTGTTGTAACCAACAATTCTTTGCTGTGGATATGACTTATAGAACATTTAACCCGCCCGTACAAGTCTTCAACAGCCCCGAAGTCTCTGCTAAAGTTTGTCCCTAGATGGAGTAGAAATAATTTGTTTTGAGCCATAGTTTTGGATAGCTATCCAGTTTTCCTTTTATTCATATTTTCTTTATTACCATTTTTTCTGCTGTCCCTAGAATTTACCATAAAACGTGAATAACTGTATCTCTTTTATACTATTAATTGTTCACCTTTTCAGGGTAAAGTATCTCCCAAGTATGTACACTTTAACTTTCTCTATCTGGTCTGCCAACTTTGGCTTTTCTAATTTTCTGCATAAATTCAAATTCAAATTCAAATTGAAAAAATTATTTGCATGATTATCAATGCTCAGTATCCTATTATTTCTTATCCTCAAAGATACAAGGTTTATTACAATTGTGGTCTAGATTTGCTTTGCTGCTTCTTTTCACATTACATCATAATCTAATTTCTTACAACTGTGAAGCTGTTTATTGTTTTCGTTTTTGATAAATCTGTCATTTTGTTATTAAATCTGATTTGATGCCATTTTATAGCATGTTTATTAAGAAAAGCTGCTTGGCTTGACAGGAGTTCAAATAGTGGATATTTGCTTGGCCACTAGATCCCTCAATGGAGGACTGATCAACCTGCAAGAACTCTGTCAGTTGCTTCGTCAGAGACGAAAAAGTGATCGTGGAGCTGTTTCCGAGGATGATTGCCTGCGTGCTATTAGTAAGCTTAAGGTCTTATATTCTAGCTTTCCCATAAGTTAGATTATGATTATTAAAGGTAAATCCGTAGTAGATAGAAGGTGCTTCACTCAAAAAGTTTTCAATATAGGAGTGAAGGCAATCTCAAATGGTTGTGATTAAGGCTTCAGTTACATAATTATTAGTGCATTGAACTTGTACCAGTCACAGTTTAATGGCTCACCTTTGAGCCTTCTCTATTCTGATCCTCCTAACTTGCTTTGTGCATGACCTTAAAGCAGCAATCATTCTCAACTCTCTTTATTCTCTTCCACGAATTATGTTGGTATTGATTGCCTTTATTTGATGTATTCCTTACAAACACTTGGGATGGGAACTGATATTCTGATGCAGAGGGCTACCAGAGTCCCTTGTATGTTGCTCACACTCCAACACTCAGATCTTCTATGATGGTGACTACAGAAACAAAGAATAAAAAGAAAAAAGATATTTAAATGATTGAAATGACTTTTTTTCTTTTCAGTTGCTGTCTTTTCTTTTTCTTTTTCTTTCATAGGAGGATATCTTATGCTGTGTGTTAGTTCTTTCTGACTTCTATGTGGCTTGTTCTATCCAAAACAAAAAAGAAAAGAAAAAGAATGAAGAGTGGCATGAGATTGAAAACTTGGTGCTGCTTAATAACTGATTTGTTTGTAAGGCCAAGAATCAAATATATGTTTACAGAAATTGGTAATAGGTTATGGTTGACATAGTCTTTTGTATTGATCATTTGCTTTTGGTAAAGGATGACTGCTTTATTTATGGTTTGATTGAATTAAATTACATATGTTGAACGTATAGCTTGGATGTGCCTTATGAAAGCCTGTAGGGTGCTTTAACAACTATACTCTTAGTGCTTGCCGAAGTCATATTAGGATCTCTCATCTCACTGTGTGTGTATCTTCTATGTTTAAATCCTACATGGTTATTGCTACACTTAATGAGATATTTCATTGCATAGATCTGTTGGCAGAAGTTTGACATGTGTTAAATGAACTTTCAGGTGCTGGGTAGTGGTTTCGAAGTAATTTCTGTTGGGAAAAGAAAACTTGTTCGTTCAGTCCCAACTGAGCTAAACAAAGACCACAATGAAATTCTAGAACTTGCTCAGGTTTTTTCTACTTTTCATTTGTTTCTCAAACTTTTACCTAAGATTAATCTTTATGAAATTGTATATATGTTTATTCTCTTGAGTGGCCCTTGTTTATGTTATATGATTGTTTGTTTGTGCCTCTTGGGGATATGTTAACAAGAAAAATACTATTTTATTCCCTCGCATTTGGACCCTAACTCTATTGATCCTCCGCATTTGCCTCGTTTCAAAATGATCCTCTACAATATTTAACTTTAAAATAATTGGTCCCTCCGTTAGTATATAACCCTCCAACATAGTACTGATGGAGAGACCAATTTTCCTATCATTAAAAGATGTGAAAGACCATTTTTAGACAAGGCAAATGTGGAGGACCGAATTGAGACAAGGTCAAAATGTGAGAGACCAAAATGATATTTTTCTTGATATGTTAACTATAAATTTGTTTTCATTGGATCATGAACATTATGATTAAGATATCTCAAAGAGTTACGGATTTCTTTCTTGTATTCATGAATTTTGCTGAACTTGCTTGATATAACCCTAAGTGCGTCATTTGCAAATTGGTTAAATTACTTGAAGAGGATAACTCTAATTTTTATGTAGAAAAATCTTTTCAAATAAATGGTACAGACCAAACTGGGTGAGGTTTCTCTTCACTGCATATCAGAAAAAAAAAACAATGAAGTTGACTAAAGACTGTATAAGGATTCTTTGCCTTCATGTAAATAATAATAAAGGATGAAATCTTCATGTAATAAAGGCTCAGTTCTAACTCCTGAATGATTTATGTTTGAACTATTATGTTAACATATGATACATGTTGTATTGATCCATATTTTTAATTATGTAAAGATTCAGTTTTAATCTTTTTACTAGTGATCTTTTGGAGAAACACTTCTATTGGTGCTCAGAGTCATGATTATCAGTTGTGTCACTGAACTTGCTAAATTAAAAATAAGCTAGAATTCGGATCTCTACTGTGGAACCATGAAAAATCTTTGACTGTCCACTTACCAAGTATAGCAAAAGCTGCTATGTGCAATAAGTTTGCCATTTGAGAAATCATTATAGTATTTTAACATTTTGATGTTCAGGCTCAAGGGTTTGTGACTGTTGATGAAGTAGAGAGACGGCTTTCTTGGACTTCAGGTCGTGCAATTGATGCCCTTGACACATTACTTGAAGTAAGTCCACCAAATTTTTTGTTTTTTTAGCATCCCTTTCCTTCTTCAAAGGTATGAATTAAAAATATACATCAACCCCTAAATTCATGAATGATGAAAGAAACTCTTTTGAGTGACGCAGGAAGGACTTGCAATGATTGATGATGGTCATAGAGATGGTAAACGCAGGTACTGGTTTCCCTGTGTGTCACCCATTTCATCTCTAATAGCAGCTGATTCCTAACATTAGGCTCATCAGAAATGCATCTGTCGGGTTAGATTCTTAAAGACACAGATATAGAACTGGAATGTGCACTTTCTGTTTCCTCCTAATATTTGTCCTGAAATGTGTTATGTATTTTCTGTAAATCTAGTTCACGCATATAAATGGTAACTGGGGTGTCAAGATGTGTATTTCTTTATTTTAAGGAGCTCACATATGAAGTTTCTGAACCTCAACTTGAATTCTTGGATCCTTGTTCAGCTTATCTCAAGCCTTTTAATTTTCTTTTCCCAATCTCTTTGGATGCTACCTAGTATTTATACTGAAGACACGACATGAAAACTAGAAAATTTATTAGTGTATGTATGTATAGATATATATATATATATATATATATATATGTATGTATAAGGTATAAGCTAATTTAACTTCACTTTAAATTTTCCACCAATTTTTTTTATTTTTTTTGTATTTTGACTTTTGTTTTCCCTTCTTGTAAACCGCATGCATGGAACCCACTACTAGTTTATTTATAATTTATAATATTATCTTGTGTTTGACACTGCCAGTGAAAGTGAATCAAACATGATACAAATGTATATTTTTAATCATTGGCATTTGGTATTCTAAGTCCCTTTTTTAAGTTAAGGAACATAACTGAATATGGATGTAATGCTGGTAGTGTTATAGATCTTGAATCAATTGTCATGCCTAAGTTTGCCAGCTGAACAAGCTGCTTTATAGCCCTCTTCAATTCGGGTGTAATCTCTCCACAACTGTACTGGACTGTGCAATTCTTGCGTCCGCTTTTTTTAATTAAATATTAGTAAATATTTAATTTTTTGAGAAATATATCATACTATGCAAAGATAAGACAACTATTTCACATATTTTCTTTTATAGGATATCACTTTATTAAAGAAAAAAAAATTTGAATACCTTATATCATGAGATGATAATAGACCATACCACTTAAATGAGATGATATCTTATTCACTTACTGATATCACACTACATTATGTAATAAAATGATAATAATGTATATAATCATTCAATACGTTAGTATTGAAAAGAATTTTTCTACGTGTTTATTGGTAACATCTTGAATTTTTAATCATACATTATTCTCATTTTAATATATAATTTAGTGCAATTTCCGTGCATGAACAAAATGACATCTTATTAGAGAGGGGCAAACTCTAAGCTGTGGGGCTAAAACTAATGTCAGAAACTATTTTGAGTTTTTTCTCATCAAAAGAATGTTGTACATTATAAGAAAAGATTTAGAACATTAGTATTTTTATGTATTATGATAATTTTAAAACATATATTATTGACTAAAATTAATTTTAATTAAAAAGAAACAGAATTACGATGTTAATCCGACTCAATGTTCTTAATCCTGTGGCCTCCTGTCACCGGAAACTTGACCTGAAAGTGGGATTAGACCGTGTTTGATAGAAAGTGAAATAAAATTGAACATAATTAAAATGCAACAATAACACTTTAGCCTAGTTTGTACTTCGATACAGTTGAGTTCTAAATACAGTTCAAATCTTTCTAACAATCGAGAATCTCTGAATTCTTAATTTGCTATCCAATCTGCTATACATGTCAAGATAACTAAAATTATAATTGATTATCTCTCGAAAATTTCAGCTACAATTTAGAATTATTAAATTAACTTTAATTATCTCGTCTTTTTATTGCAAGCCTTAGACAGAATAATGAACAAATTCAAAATTTTAAAAAGAGAAATCTTCTTATAACCAGCTGAAAAATAGAGTATTTTTTCTGCAAAAGATAAATGTAACCTTCCAGATATTGCAATTAATCAACAATGTATCCCAATAGGAACATATATTATGAATTATATTTAAAAAAAAAAATCATTGGGCTGTAACTTGCGAAGGAACCTCAATCTCCTCCGTCCAGTCAGAATTCGGCTCACTCCAGGACCTTGGCCTAACTCCTAGCTTAAAGTACAAGATCATCTCCAATACTTCAAACACCTTGTGCTTATCCAAAAACTGATTCCAAACTCCACTCACTATGCAATAATTATTGTTATACGGCGGCCGGTGGTGCGCCGCGTGCTGCGACCGTGACACCAGCACTCCGGCGTCCTGCAGCGCCACCACGAGCGGCGGAAGCCGGCTCTTTGTTCCGTGTGCCCAAGCATGAAACTGCTGGCTGAACATAATGCACCCAGAGCACACCCCAACAAACCCTAGAACACTAGGGTCATGGGAAACAAGGTCAACCGGAAGCACCGCCAAGATGACGGCGCGTGCGAGGGCGTGCAAGTTGTTTGCAAATTGGCGCCTTCTGATGGTCCATGGCCACTTGTGGTGACCTTGGAATGCCTCAATTTGTGCACCAAACACTGGGGTGGACCCATCCCCATAGTTATCAATGGCCCAATGGTAGACCCCAGAGCCAAGGTCAGCTAAAATATAGCCAACCCAACCTGTGAAAATGGGTTCGACCCACACGTGCATATCAACCGCTAGGTTCATGCACTTGGCCAAAGAAACAAGCACGGTGGTGCACCCGGCCAGGACCCATGCCCGATGAGACCATGTTGATTGCAAACTCGGGTCATTATTTACTGGAGAACCATTACTGCTGCCGGAAACCACCGTGGGAGGCGAAAAATGATGAGGTTTAATGATTAAGTCTTTAGACTTGGTGGTGGTGGTGGTGGTGATGGAGCAATACACACGACCACGGCGGAGGGGAGGGCGGCGCGTGGCACTTCGGTGATGGGAGCTTAAGAAGTACTTGTGTTGGGCTAAGGTGGACATTGGGTGTGTTTAAGAGAAATCTATCAAAATGGTTTGGCAAAGATATAGAGATTCTGGAGATAGTTGTGGTTTGATGAAATAGTGGTTTTAGTGGAAAGGAAAGGAAGACAGAATCGAAGGTTGTGGTGAAGAAATAGGATTCGTGGGGTTTTAGGAGTCTCAAGAAGCTTGAAGGTTTTACTATGAATTTACGTCACACGTTGGCCTTGTGTTGAGGAACGTCTCCAGCAAAATGGTAAGGTCATCTCGATTCAACGAAAACCACACTCCAACCATATAGTGGTCCCTAGAATATTTGTTTTTAGAAATTAACATTATATTGGCACCACTTGTTTTATTCGTTATATTGATTTTCATTCCTCATCCATCTTTTTTTATATTAATTCAACGAAAAATTACATTTTATCTTTCTGAACTAAGGATAAATCATAAAATTCACAATCTAAGAAAATTTTATTTTAGTGACTAAATAATAATAATTTACTAATTCATCCATCTAATTTTTGTATATTATCAATAACTCTACAAATCACTGATAAAGTGCTTGGTGTGAAATTAATTGTTATTTACAATTATAATACTTGATACATGCATGCACATTAGTTTGAAACATATTTAACAACTCTTAACATATATAATTTTTAGAAAAACATAACTTTTCGTATAAGATATATAAATTTGTAAGAAATCAAAATTAGACATAAAGAGTTGTGCTAATACAAATTTGTACTATGAATAAAAATTTGATTTTATCAGAAAATATAAAGAAATTTATATCTTACCTACTTTTTAGAAATTTCTATTCTAACACTTCAGACGTTCTTTAAGAAAAGATTCTAAAAGTAGTTATTTGCTCATTTGTGGAGCTTAAAATAAATATAAAAGTGATATATCATATTAACTTGCAGTAAACATAATAAAGATAGTTATCATTATAATAATAAATTTACACACATTTTTAGACATGGTCCTTATCTTCGGACATGCTTCTGAAAATGTTATTTTTTAAGATGCTTAAAAGTTTTATTTTAAATAAATTGTCAATATCACAAAATTGGTAAGCGCGCAAAGACTTTTGTCTTTATTAAGTCGCAACTCAATAAACAATTTATTTTTAATTATTTATACATGAAGACGTGCCTCACCTTTTTTTAAATTATTTTTTAAAAATATCTTTGTAATTAAATTTTTTTTGGAAGATCCTCAATTTATTTTGCTATTAAAAAACATTCTCCTTTCTTAAAATAGGTTTTAACTTAATATTATCATATAATATATAATTGATAAGCTTAATATTATTAAACAAAAAACAGAGTAAGTACCCAATAAATATACTTTCATTCATGGAAAAATAAAAATATGAGAAAATTTATCATTTGGTCCTTATAGTTTATTTTAAATTTGAGATCAGTCCTTATACTTGAATTGTTTTTTAAACAACTTCCTAGACTTTCAAATTGTTTGAGTTTTTATCCCTACTATCAAGGGCAGTTATAACAACATTAGATTTTTGCTGATTCAAGTAACAATGTTGATGTGTCAAGCTGTGAAATGGAAGATTATGTGACACATTGGTTGATTTTAATTACCTTTATCAATCACATGAAAAAATAGAAAATATATTTTTTGATATTTTAAAAATATAAAAAATAGATAATTTACTTTTGCTATCTTTATTTTTACCCTGTAGATATTTTAAATTTCACTTTATGCCCATGAATACAACTTCTTAAATTTTGCAAGTGTAAATCGCTAAATGTTGTCTTGCAAATACTCTTTTCAATTGTTTTGATCTCTATTAATTAATGTGATAACCATAGTTTTTATATAAAAAAATTGCGATCAGATCAGTGATTTTATAATTATTTAAAATTTAGATTAAATATTATATGTCATCAAATAGATGAATCTTGATATATATGTTATCAAATTCTATTTAAATGTAAAGTATTTGAAGTTTTACTTTTTATTAAATAATTTTATAATTAAATTATTTAAAATCATTTGTTAATGTTTTATTAATAGAATTTTGTGTCTTTATCTAATATATAGTTTTTTCAATTTTTGTAATATTTTTTATAATTTTAAAAAAATTATTAATTAATTATAGCTTTATGTTTGATTAAATTATTATGTTTTAATATCATTTAATATTTTTATTTATTATCTCCCTCTCTCGAGGGAGGACATCCCCTCAAGATATGTATGTGGTGGGGTGCGTCCCTCTATAATTGGACTCTGCCATTAAGTCACGTCAATTTGTTTTTAGTTTTTTTACATTGTTGAATACCTATGCTAGTCCCAATTTTTTTTATTAAAATTATACTATTATTATTGATTGACAGAAAAAGTCGAAATTAAAAAATCAAATACAAAAGTTGTGGAATAAATTGATAAATTTACAACTAATATTTTAGAAGTTATTAAAAATTTTAAAATGAGATCATTTGACAAATTCAAAAACAATGCACTTTGAGGTTATAAATAAAGTGAAATAAAAACAAAAAGACTTTTATTCTTCTTATGATGTGTCTTGTTTTAAAGCTATTAAAATTTTATTTTAAAAATGTGTAAATAAAGTGGTGTTCTTTCTGTTTATATTCAATTTAGATTCTCTAAAATATAAAGCCTATAAACTATAACAAAGTTTAATTCTTTTTCTTTTTCTTTTTTCATAAACTCATTCTTTTATCTCTGTCTCTTTTAATTTTAGAGGTATTTTATACTTTAAAAAAAAAAAATCTGTAACGTGTACATTTGTGCTCAATTCAGTTTGATTGCTGGATAGCCTTGTTTCTTTCATTTGAACGGATGGTGTGGCTCATGGGTAACCAATGCATTTGGCTGATAGCGGTACTTTCGTACATTTCTCTCCAGCCGATAAGTATGGTGTGTGTTTATTAAAATTAATTTTTATTAAGTGTAATTTTATATATCCATAATTTATGTTTTAAAATATTAATTTGAAAATTAAAATTTTTCATTTATATAATTTATTTAAACTAAAAATATTTTTTTTATTTTTATACACATAAAAGTTTGAAAGGTAAAATTGATTTTAAAAAAAATTAAAAACCAAATCAAAAGAAATTTATTTACAAGATAAATCCTGTTTAAATGTACAAACAAGTTTTAAAATTTTTCAAAAGCGAAATTAAACAAATTAATTGTCTTTATCTTTATGATTTTCAAAAATTAAAATATTATTTTGAATTTTTACTTATCAATTAACTTTTAATTTAATCCTCAACCAATTTTATTTTTTATTTTAATTTTGTTATTAATTAATTTTAAATGTAATTCCTCACTTATTAATTTATTTTTAATTTAATTTAAAATTGATGAAGTAAATATGTTAATTTTAATATTAATAAGAGATTAAACTGAAAATAAAATAATAATTAAAAATAAGTTTAAAACAAAAATTAATAAAAATTAAATTTAAAATATTTTATTCTGGTACTAAATGACAACAAAATTTGTAGGGATAAGTCATGTCGCAGTGGGATTCTCCCATAATATAATGGTAGCACATACGGAATATTCCACTGCTTAGGCATCTACAATTTTAGCCAATGACTTGACGGCAAGTTGGTGTTAGTCTTATAGGGACCAAATTTTAATATTATATTTATAATTTTATTATTAAAATTTGTAACAAAATAATAATGTGTAACAAATTTATTAAAAAATATAATTATGTAATGATAAATTATTAAAATCATCTACTTGTTTGTGAATTCATATATTTATTATGTTATTGTTAAAAAAATATAATTATCATATTTTAGTTGAAGAATTTGAGTATTAGATTGTTTATGAAATTAAAGTAGATTGTGTTTACCTGGTGGCTGTACCCATGACTAGGAGTAATTGAAAGTTGAAACGCACAAAATTTCTCTTTTTCTATGAAATGAATTTTTTTTGTATAAATTACAATATTTTTATTCTATTCCTTTATTGTGAGTTTTTTGCCATAATTATGGTCAAATTATTGTTAAACAATAGTATTTTTATTTTAATTTATTTTAAAATATTGTTTGAATTTTTTTTCTTCAAACAAAATATGATCAATAATAATATTTCAAACCCATCTTAGATATCTAAGTTATATTTAAATTAGCACTTCTGCGTAGGGATATATTCGTGTGACTTGTTTAATGCTTTTTCTTAAAAAAAATTTTGTGACAAATGAGATACGAAGTTTTTGAAGATAATAAAGGAGTCAAAACGAAGACCGAACATAATACTATTAAAAAAAAAAGAAAAAAGAGTACTTCTTTAGGTAAAACACTCAAACTGTTTTTGTGATCATTGCTCTTACGTTAACTCTCCAAATCAAGCTAAAGTTTTGATTAAAAATTTTAACAAGTTAGGTAAGCTATTTTTGGTTAAAAAATTTCATTCGTTTATACATGTCTGTCCAAAATAATGTATTGATCAATTTATACTGAATTAATTAAAATTATCTCAAATGATTAACAAAAATAATAATTTTAAATTAAATTATTAATTACCGTGCTTTTAGGGCCACCACGTGAAGGCCATATCGTTTCGTGTTCAAGAACATGTTAAAGTTTTAAAGAAAGTCAAGTAAACAAGTTAAACGTTAACAAAGAATGTTATATAATATGTTACTGAGTTTAAAATTACATAAAATTAAAAATAGTTTTAAAAAATTATATTTAAATCTTGTTGATACAAAACTATAAAAAGACGATCTAAAATGTCAACTGCAACTGCAGTCTCAATATTTGAATCTATTGATAAAAATTTTAGAGTTCAAATTTTTATTAATTAATATAATAACATATTGATAATTATATTTGTTATATGTAAATCTAGAAAATTAAATTTACATATTTATCACTTAGCAAAAATAGGCTTTCCCATTTCCTCTTCTCTTTCCTAGCACTACATCAATCTTCATAATAATCTGAACTCAGGAATTTTAGTATTGAGTTACACTAAATTAATGGAGAATGAATCTATGAACATATAAAATTGAATTGTTTGGACTTAAAAAATTTTTGTCTAAATAGTGAGTTGTCTAGAAGAATTTGGTAAAAGCTTGAACCATGTGGGCAAATACAGGGATGACAGAAGTCTTTAAAATTTAGAAATCTCTGAAAAATTATTTCATTCGAGGATTTGTATTTAATTGTTTTTATGTGAAAACAAAAATTGAGAAAATAATTTTTCAAAAGTAGTTTAGGGATGAAAATAAAGATGATGACTATATTATTTATTTTTGTCATTTTTTTAATTAAATACCTTGGTGCACACATATATATAGAGCTTGTCCTTTTTAATTATTTCACTCTTTATTTGTATTTATATTAATATAAAATATAAAATAATCTAACTGTAGAACTGCCAATCTCTCACTCCTTTTTTATTCAGGATGACATAATCATGATTTGTAATGGCTAAAAATAAAATTTCAAAACACAAACAAGGACGTCAGGAATTTACAATGAGTTAAAATAATAAAAATGAGGGGAAAAAATTTCCATGACAAGAATTAGGGGCAATAATGAAAAATAAAAATAGATTAATTGACAAAAAGGAGAATCTCCTTGCTATTGTCTTGTAGGGTTGGCATCATCCATGAGACTTAAACTTAAAAATTGAAATTATGAAGAACCAGTTCTTAGCTCTTTAGCCCTTAAGTGTACCCTTAAACTTCCTTCAATTTGTCATCTTCCTTCAAGTTTCCATCCTTGTTTTTATGTTTTCACTGTCCATCTCATCTCCTCAACTGGCCCTAATCTTCAAAATCATATTATGAAACTTTAAATGTAACAACCAATTTTTTTATAAGCAAACACAAAAAAGTACCCATGAAAGATAAGGACAATGCAAGAATCTTTTTTTTTTTTTTTTTCGTTTATAGAAAATTATACAAGATAATATAAGCTACTTTATTATACCAGATAATATAAGAAGTAAAATATTTTTTTAATATCTCATTTTTTTAAAATTAATATTTTAATATTTATTGATTAAAATGTCTAAAATAATATTTTATATATTAAAAATGTTACACTTAATTCTTTATTTTTAAGGAAAATATAAAATTTAATTCTGATTTATTAAAAAAAATTTTATCACTATCTCTTTTTTATTTTCTTTAGAGGTACTCAAAAAAATTTAAATGCACTCACGTTAGGTATGTGTACATTTGCATTCAATTCAGGTTGCTTGTTGGATAGCCTTTATTCCTTCATTCGAATGGATGGCGTGGCTCATGGGTAACCAGTGCTCTAGGCTGGTCGCGGTACTTTCGTATACTTCCCTCCAGCTGTTCCGTATTGTCTTTGCAATCTCTAAATGAAAGCAGATTTCTTGTCTGTGATGTGATTTTTTTAATGGTAAAAACAATCGTGTACGAGGTCATTTTAAATTTTTATAAAGTAACAGCATTTCGTGTTATATCTTTGAAGGGGCGGGGTGCAAATTCTCATTTAACTGAGTGAGCAGTTCAAATTCAATGGATGATGTGATGTATTCATCTGACAGAAAATAAATTTAGTGGTGGAGATGATATAAAATGGAGGAAACAACTGTAGACAATCTAATCTCGCAGTAAAGTAAAGGTAGGATGACATTAAAAAATGGCGCGTGGATTCGCTGGTGTAGCACGGTTTTACATGAGTGGATCCTGTAAACGATCGTGGTCGTACGCGTGATCTTATAATCTCCAATAAGCCACGCTAGCCTTGCCCCTAAAACGCACCGTTTTGACATTAGTGAAATGTTGCATTTTGGGGGCAAATTTTTTTATTTTGATGTTAACCAAAACGACGTAGTTTGAGTGGATCTTGTAAATGATCTTGGTTGTCCGTTTAATCCTACGGTCTCTAATAAGCCACGTCATTCATGCCCCCAAAATGCACCATTTTGGCATTAGTGAAACGATGTGTTTTAGGGGCAAAATTTATTGTTTCGCTATTAACCAAAATTACATCGTTTGAGAGGGAAAATTTATTTAACAAAAATGCATTATTTTACTTGAACAAAACGGTGCATTTCGACTAAAAAATTTTAGTTAGCGCTAGAGAGAGCAACGATGTCAGTTTGGGACACTTGCATGGATCGTCTTCCTCCTCGCACTCTGGATGTTGCGTGTGTGTGTTACAGAGTGAGTTATTCCTGCCAACTCACTTGTGCCTTCTGCAGCCGACTAACGAGGAAGAAGAGTCTGATTGGAAGAAAGTAACACGTCTCCACTATTGCAATGTAAAAGTGCTTCATCTCAGTGCAGCAACAGAAGAACGTGTAGGTAAATGTGGAAGCTCTCTTGCTGAGTGTTGTGCGTGAAATGCATTTAGTGTTGGGTCTTGATACATTTCGTAGCTCCTTTAAATGAGCTGAACAAGCATTGATAAACAGAGAAGGGAAGGAGGGGAAATGAGAGAAAAAAAAAATAGAGAAGAGAAGCCATGTATGTGTTTATGTGTGTACGGGAACAGAGGAAAAATACAGTGAAAAAAAAGACAGAGGGAAGGAATCATCTTAATGTAGGTTAAATTTATCCAGGTTTGAATGGAATCAATTGAATTATGATAGGAAGCCTTTGCCATTTTTATTGTACAACCCATTCATAATCCGAAATTTCTTTAAACCAGATTAGTTTTGCTTACTGTATTCACATGTTGTAGTTCTGAAAACCCAAAAAATACATTAAGAGCATCTAATGGATTTAGTTTTAAAAACATGGAATTAAATTTCTCTGGGGCATGAATTCCTGTGTGATTTTGTAGAAAGGATTTTCTCTCTTTCTCTTAGATACACATTTCATTATTTATGATTTAAGAACAAAGGAGTTTTTGTTTAAGAAACTTGGTTTCTGGGGATTGGGTGTTGTTGTTTAGCTGTCTTTTGTGTGTGGAAGCTGGTGCAATATATATTAGATAATTATTTGGAATTTAAGCAAAGGAGGTGAACATGCCAAGAGATATTTTTAGAAAAAAATGAATACATATTCTGAAAGCTCAAATTATTATTTGTGCGCCATTTAAGTGATGCTTTGCTTTGTTTGTAATATTTTAAATAGATTCATATGGCTGTTTTGTGCTTTGTTAATGATGGACTCATGACCGTGTATTGGTATGCAATTTAACAGTGATGAGGATGCATGACAATTCTAGATTAACTATGGTGGGAAGATGGGCTTTGGGGTGAGGAAGTAATACTTGAACAAGAATAAGAAAGATAGATTAGTGACGTCTTGTAGGTTTGTATGTTGCAAGGAGGGAGTACAAAAAGTAGACAAAAGAGACAGAGTGATTTTGAACCTTAAGCTTGAAACTAGAACTAATTGCGAAGCCCGAATTAACCTTATCACAATTAATGAAAAATTGATGATCAACGAGTTCATAGAGCTGCACAACCACCCTCTTCAACTTCCAGAGACAAGTCATATACTAGCTTCACAACGAAAGATATCTGCAATTCAAGGACATGAAATTGAAATGGCTAAGGACTCTGGGTTGCATAAAAAAGCATCATATTAGTTAATAAGCACACATGTAAGAGGTAGAACTAATCTTGGTTTCACCTGGTTAGATGCGAAGAATTATTTACGATAAAAAAGGCAGCGTCATATGGTGTATGGGGATGTTGGTTGCCTGTTGCAATATTTTCAACGACAGTTGTTAGAAAACCCATCTTTTTTCCATGCCTATCAAGTTGATGCATATAAGCATATCACTAATGTTTTCTAGGCTGATGTGCAAATGATTATTGACTATGGATATTTTGGCAATGTTGTGTCGATAGACACAACTTACTATACAAATTGAGCATACAAGCCATTTGCGTTGTTCTTGGGATTCAATCAACATAGGCAAACAATCATTTTTGGTGCTGCATTGTTGTATGACGAGACATCTGAGTCATTTAAATGGCTCTTTGAGACCTTTTTGAAAGCTTATTGTAAAAAACGACCACTGACTATATTCATAGACCAGGATGCTGCAATGGCGAAAGCTATAAGTGATTAAACTTTGCACATAGCTGTAATACATACTCTCATTTCAGTATAATTTTAATTTTTGATTAGGTTGCTTGGCCTTTGTAGGGGAGGTGATGCTCGATATGCGCCATGGACTTTGTATGTGGCACCTAATGTAGAATGGGATCAAGCACCTAGGCTATCTGATGAAAGATGGATCTAACTTTTTAACTGATTTCAAAATGTGCATGTATAGCTATGTTGAAGAGGGTCAATTTGAGTCATCTTGGGCAAAGATGTTGTCTAATTAAAACGTTCACAATACTAGTTGGCTAAAAGCAATGTATGTGCTTCGAGAGAAATGAGCAGCGTGTCATATGAAACATGCATTTATATTGGGAATTAAGAGCACTTAATTAAGCGAGAGCTTGAACTCTGACTTCAAAGTATGCATGAAACCAAACCTAAACCTGATACAATTCTTTAAGGTGTATGAACGAGTGGTTGCAGAGCAATGGTATAACGAGTTGAAAAGTGAGTTTGATGCTCGACATAAGTTAGCCAGGTTGAATCATCCACGCTCAATGATTCTGCATCAAGTTGCGAAGGTATACACATTACCGATATCTGATTTATTCCAAAAGGAGTTTGACATGTTCTTCGCAACATTCATCCAGACTAGAAATGAAACTCATGTTGTGTTTGAGTATACAGTGTCCACATCAAATGAAGATAGAGAATATAAAGTCTTATTTAATTCGGTCTCTAAGACCATCTCTTGCAGCTGTATGAAGTTCGAGTCATACGAATTATTATGTAGCCATGCATTGAAAGTCTTTATTATAATGGACGTTGACCAGGTGCCTAATCAGTATATCTTGAAGAGATGGACGAGAAATGCACACAATGGTATTGTGTATGATTTAAAGGGGAACAAAGTGGAAGGAGACCCTAAATTGGCTAGCACATAATGGTATAAGACACTTTGTTCAAAGATGGTTAGATTGGCATCAGAGGTTGCCACATGCCAGGACCTGTATACCATAGTAAAAAAAGAGGTGGATGACTTGTTAAAGAGAGTTACAAATGTTCAATTAAGAGAATGTGGCCTAGACAACGCAACTGATCAAGTCACAATACCTATAGGTGATGGAGTGGGTGAAGCAAAGGGGTTCAAACAACAGAATGAGACAAAGAGACAACAACAACTTAAAAGTTGGGTTGAACTTCAACGTCGTAGTAAAAGAAAGGTTCTACTTGTCATTCGATCATAAATCCAACACAATGTGGTGAATACTTTGTGCGTTTGCTAACTGGAATTATTCTTATATGTACTTACTAGCATGAACTGATTTTGTGTAGGAAAATGAATTGTCAAGTAATATGCAAGTCGGCGTGTCTTGCTTAGCTCTTCCAATATGCCATGGTGACTATCAAACACAGGGGAGCCAGTTTAGTTTTACCAGACTATTAACGGTACATACAAAGCCTATAACATGCCTTCAATTATATTATTGCATCTTAACCATATGACTGATTCAATTATTCAATTATATAGGAGCAATTAGGTGTCCTCACATAATCACTTGATGACCTTGACAGTTAGTGTTATGACAATGTTCAAGTCTCTGCAAGAATATTAAATGTAATATTTTCTAGTCACTTGGTTATTCAGTGTTATGACAATGTTCACTTGATCACTTGGTTATTTAGTCATTTTTTGGATCCCTTGATACTTATATCAATATGTAAGTAAGTAGTGAGCATATGTCACACATTGTATCATTTTGGAGTAGCCAAGTGCAAATTTATTACTCTGAGAAAGTTGTGTACAGAGTATGAACAAGTATAACAACACATTGGCAAGTACATGATTAGGTTACATCTATGTTATATCTACTATGAAATACCATTACTACATCATTTCACTACCCTACTCTTCATTCATCTTCACATTGTTTTGTGCGGTTGCATCATACTTTATCTTCTTCCATCTTTGCCCATCTTACTGCATCTTGCCTCCATTTTGCATGAGATAACTTTATCTTGTTGCACTTTGCTTGCTTCATCCACATCACTTGCTTCTGTCTTCATTAATCCCTAACTTCATCCATATAGCAAACATTGGAAAGATCTATGACATAAGTTCCATCTACCATGAATTACAGTAGTTTTGGCAACCTGAAATAGATACAGTATGATGCAGTGAACAATTACATCAGTGTATGGTTGAATCAGAAACAAATACAGTAATTGGGTGCTCTTAGCATAAGGATTCTTAAATTGACAGCAGATGAACAAGACTTTAAGCTAACATGAAAAGTTCTAATTTTAGCTCATCATATCTCTTGACAATTTGCAGCATTACTGGATGCAATGCTAGTGGATCCCAGAGCAACAGATTTTTTAGCTCTGTTTTTAGATCTCTACATCCACAGAAGGATTTGATGCCAATAAGTATCAATAATATTAAGTTATTAACAAAGTTAATGATGTCAAGTAAATAACATGGAAAAACCTTAAGTCAATTGTAATGTTCCACCTATTTCAATTTTGTCAGATTGGATAATGCAAGCTATTTCAAAGTCTTGCAGTCTTTAGGTTTTGCCCCTGATAATGAGGGCTACTAAACATGTTTTTAAGGCAGCACATACAACAATACAAATATTAATTTGGATTCAGTCTCACTTCTTATATTCCCTTAGAAGTCACACATCTGATGCACTGTAAAAAGCTTACCAACAGCCAAAATCATTATAGTCCATCATTTTGTAAAGTCTAATGCAATGACGTATAAATGAAATGCTTTAATTATCTGAGAAGTCAGAAAATAAGTCATAATTATAATGTATTTTGACTAACTATTTCAACCGAAGTGAAATAGATAAAAGAAATGTTTGAAACTTCTGTGTAAAGAGTTTAACTTACAAACAAAACTAAAACAACATGATTAAAACAAATAAAACTTTTACCAACAATTTACAAAAGCAAGCATTCAACGGTATAACAGTATACTTATCAGGCATTACGGCATAAGACTTAGGCAATCACCAATTTCTTCTCCCCAACATCATACTAATTCAGAACTTAGGCAATCTCAATAACATTTTTTCTATGACATGCTCAACTTAAAAATGATCTAGTAAAATAAGAAGTACAGGCTGAGTGAATTACCCAAAAAAATTTATCTCATATACCAGGTTGGAATAGATGGCTGACTCTTAAGAGTAAATCAACAGGCAAATATAACATGTAATCGAAGGAGAGTGACTTACAGAGCGTGTACCTATTAAAGAGAGAGGTTGACGAAGGGAGGGACTAACTGGAAAAGGAACGGTCTCATATTACCTATTGCAGCGGACCAAATGAACAGAATAACGCTAATAACACATACGATGAGAGGTGTGACTTACAAAGATCCAACCAATTAGATAGAGACGTCGATGGAGGGAGAGACTGCCGTCATAGAGCTTGAAGTATAGCCACTGTAAAACCCTTTCATCGCTGGCGACCTCAACCTCCAACGCTACACTGCAGCTCTCCAACAAAGACGAAGGCAAGAAAACCCTCACGATTTTGGGGCAACTCCATCGCCACGGCATGCCACATTTTAGGGCATCCGAATTTCTCCATCAAACCCCATCTGCCTTGTATAAAATGTCACCGTTTTGGTTAACATCAGAATAAAAAAAATTTGCCCCCGAAACGCACAATTTCACTAATGCCAAAACGGTGTGTTTCGGGGGTGAGGTTGGCGTGGCTTATTGGAGACCGTAGGATCACGTGAACGGCCACGATCGTTTACAAGATCCGCTCCTGTAAAATCACGCTACAGGAGCAGATCTCATCCCTTCTAAAATGCCATCTGTAACTACAATCTCAATATTTAACAGTTTAAAATTTTATTAATTAATATTATTATACGTCAATAGTTATATTTATTATATGTAAATTTAAATAATTAAATTTTTATTCAATCAATTACATATTTTGATCTAGCACTATGTTGCGTTCATAGCACTAGTCAATCTTCACATTATTGTGAACTCTAAACCTTTAATGGTGCACTAGTTTACGCTAATTGAGAAATTATAGAATGGAATTAGATTAAATTAATGGAGAATGAATCTATAAATATATAAAATTGAATATTTTTGACTAAAAACTTTTTATCTAAATAGTATAGTTTTGGTAACCAGGAGTTGTGTAATAGACTTTCATAAAAGCTTTTAATCATGTGAGCAAAAACATGGAAGGCAAAAATCTTTTAAATTTGGGGTCCCTGCAAGAATGATTTTATTTAAGGACTTGTATTTTATTATATTTATTTTTAATGTTGGAACATAGATTGAGAGAAGAATTTCTTGAAAGTAATTTAAAGATAGGTTCAAAGAAGGAAACCATATTCCCCATTCTTGTCAAATATATTTTTTTTATACATATAAATACCTAAGTACACACATACATATTAGCCTTGTTCTTTTTAATTATTTCACTCTTCATTTTTATTTAAATTAATTTAAAATAAAAAATCAATTTGATTGTAGAGCTATCAATCTCTTACTCAGGTGTTCTTTGGCAAAAAAAAAAAAAATCTCTAACTTCTTCTTTCTTAATTAGAATGACATAAGCATGATTCGTAAAAGCTGAAAATAAAACTCCAACACACAAATAAGGAGATAAGAAATTTACAAGGGAGCTAAAATAATAAAAATTAGGGGAAAAAATTTCCATGGTAAGAATTAGGGACAAGGATGAAAAAAAGATTAAATGACATGAACAAAGAGTGAGGAGAATCTCCCAGCTATTGTGTCTTGTGGGGTTGGCATCCATGAGACTCATTAGGCATATGATTGCAAAATAAAACTTGAAATCTTGAAGAAGCAATTCTTAGCTCTTTAGCCCTTAAGTGTACCCTTAAACTTCCTTCAATTTGTTTTCTTCCTTCAAGTTTCCATATTTATTTTTATGTTTTCATTATCCATCTCATCTCCTTAACTAGCCCTAATCTTCAAAAATCATATTGTGAAAATTTTAATGCAACAACCAATTTGTGTTTTTTTTTTTAAAAGTAAAAACTAAAAAGTACCCATGAGAGATAAGGACAAAGCAAGAATCTATCTCTTTTTTTTTTTTCTTACCCTTTTTTTTAAAAGAAAATTATGTGAGATAATATAAGCTACAATTTTTTATACAAGATAATATAAGAAGTAAAATATCTTTTTGGTTTTTTACTTCTAAAAAAATTGTGATTTTAGTCCTCATTTATTGAAGTGTTCAAAATGCTCCCTTACTCATTAGAAAATATCACGTTTAACCTTCCACTTTTTTTATAAAAAAAAAAAAAATACTACATTTCATCATTTAGATTTAATGTTTAGAGTTTTATACATGAATTAAATGTGGTAATTTTTTGATACGCGAGAGATTGTATGTAACATTTTTATAATAAGTGAGCGATTATTTTAAATATTTTAATCAGTAAAAAATTAAAATAATAATTTTATAATAAATAAAAGATTAAAATATATATATATATATATATTTATTTATCTAAGATAATATAAGAAAGTGACGAAGTAGCATACAATAACATAGTCCAGAGGATTAAGGGGGTTTTGCACTTTTGGTCATATATAGCATAAAACAATAGAATTAGGAGGTTTAGGCAATTAATAACTTCAATTTATCTTGTACCGACTTACAAGATAGAATTTTGAGGATATAGACTTGAGTTTGTAACACTTTGATTTATGACTAATTAAAAGAATTATAAATAAACTAAGTTGGTACTTGTGACATTTCGATTTATCATTTTTCAACTTTTAAATTGTATTGCAACAGTGAAAACAACTATATAAATATATATATATATATATATATGTATATGTATATTATTTTAATATTTAAAAGCATTACATTTATGAAAATGGAATTATTTTGTTGATTTTAACTAACACTAGTGGGAGGAACGTCTAACAGAACATTGGAGTTACAACAAATTTTGTAGCCTTTGTAGCTATCAAAGAGTAAGATAGCTGTTAGCCTATGAGTAGGGCAAAATAAATGCAGAGGATCTATTCTTACAGTAAAAAATATGATTCAATGGTTTTAAATGTATCACATGAAAAACATTTTTTAAGAAATTAAAATTTTTGAAAATTACTATACAAAAACATATTAACATTTTAAATCTTTTTTTTATATAAATAGATATCTTGTTAGAAAAGAATAATTGTAAAATGAGTAGAATAGACCGTAAGTTATCGAAAATGATTCAGTATTTTTTTTTTCAATAGGATATATAGGATATTAAAATGTCTTTGTTTTAAAAAAAATTTAATTTTTATTTAAAAAATTATCTTTCATATGGTTTATTTGAAACCATTGAAGATCTTCCAATGATCCTTGTTTTCCACTGCAGATCCCCCTTTAAGATTGATTAGATTGTATTAGAGGGTTTCAAATTGAAGGCATCGCATAGGGAGGAAATAGATTATAGGATTTACATTTGGTTATGTTGGATGGTCCTCCCTTAATGAATAAATCAAAAGAGAGAAATTTGTATTTGATGGTAATTTGTTTGGATGTTTACTCAAGGTTTCCTTTACATTGCTTCCATAAAATTTTTTGCTGTAAATATGAGTACATGCATATTATCATGAGCTACTTTTTAGGTTGTTTTTAATAAAAATAATCAATTGCCCTCATTTTGTATTAAGGTTATGTTTGAGAGTTTAATGAATGATAGAATTGAATTGTTATTAATGGAATGATATAGAATGAAATGAAATAGTTTCAGTAGATATATTATTTGTGAGTTTTAATAAAGAAAAAGAAGGGCTCTTACAATTTTTGTTTGAATGTTATAATAAAATGAATATAATAGAATAATTCATTACTTATTTTTTTAATATTATTCTTTATAACATAAACACAAAACTAAAAATCTTACTATTGTTCAATACATTATATAGGATATAATAATATTTTAAATTACTAAGTCACTTCTTTTTATCTTTGACATCTTAATTTTGGGAATAGAAAAAATAATATTTTGGATGATTATGAGGGTATTGAAAGACTTCCCTTACCATTATATTTCATTATTATAAAAATATCTAAACATATATTTATTTTAATTTTGTCATTTTACTCCTTGTTACTCTTTCCTTTATCCTCCATCTAAAGATAGTCATCTACTCATTGACTTTTATAACTGACTCCACTCTTTTACATTTAAGATGGAATTGTAGGACCTAATTTACTGGGAAAAGTATCATTTTAACATTTTACTTTTAAACTTAATTTTATTTTAGTTTTTCACAAATTAGAAATTTAAAAAATAATCTTTCACTTTTTAACTTAGTTTCACTTTGATCTTTCATAAATTGAAATTATAATAATAGTCCACTACAAATTAGAATTTTCAAAACAACTCTTCACAAATTAAAATTTTCAAAATAATTCTTCACTTTTGGATTTAGTCTCATTTAAAGAGGGATTAATTTGAATCAAATCTTGAAAAATGAAAGACCAAAATGAGATTAAGTTTAGAAGAGGAGGACCATTTTAAAATTTTCAATATATAAAAAACCAAAATAAAACTAATTTTAAAAGTAAGAGACTAAAATAATTAGTTTCTCTTTTTTATTGCCTATACAATTAGAATGTCTTATGTTTAGAGACTACGTTGACAAACATTTTACAAAAAGTTAAAAATAAAATTAATGCGTAAACATTGATTTTGGCTTATAAAATTGAAATTTTAATTCAAATTAATTCTCCATCTGAATCTTTTATTATGCTTTTTCTTTATGGATAATGGATTTAGTTAATTTGTTAATCTTGTAAATACATATTTTATCTTGCATTTTACGTAATTTAGATTTCTTGTAGTTAATGTAATTACAATTTACAAAAAAATTATGACCACGCACAATCCCTTAAAATAAATCTTGGCCGTAGCATCTTTACGGCAACTATAGCCAATTACAACAAATTTGAATTTGTATTCTACATTAGTGTCACCATTAATTATAGAGTGTGATACATAACAAGTGAGAAAATTGTTTCAATAACAAATTGTGAGATTTAATACCACATTTTGGACATAAAATATAATAAAAAAATAATATTATGAAATATTTTCATGATTCAAAAATAAATAAAGAACAATCGATAAAGAATTAAACTAAAAATTAATTGTGACCAATAATAATAAGATATATAATTAAAAGAAAATTTATATACACTTTTTAGAACTTTTGATTATACATGCATGTAATAAATGTATAATTTTTATATTGTATTGTATATTTTTATATTTTTATTAATTAATGTACACTTATATTTGACTTAAAAAATTATACCCGTTTTAATAGAAAATTGATAAATTTTATTAAAAAAATATAATAGGCGTGAAATGAAAAATCTAGTCGAGGAAACTTGAAGCGACAGTTTTCCTCCCTTCAATACACGACCTTCGCTTCGCTGCGCGTCTTTGCTATGGCTTCTTCGCAATCTTTCCTTCTCAAGATAATATGCATGATCACCATCCTCATATCTATTTTGGGCCTCCAAGTGTTTTCTTGGAAATCACCATTTAACCCCCATGACGTGCTTCCTCTTTTGCCTAGACAGGTCTCATGGCCTATCCTCAATTCTCTCCACAGTGCAGTTGATCTTCTCCCCGCGTTCGTGGGTGCTGCATCGTCCCCAGATGAATCCTTCGAGTGGAAGGGGGCGTGCTTCTACAAGAACACAGCGTGGATGGAGTTTCACAACAAGAGCGGCAGCGAATTTGGTGGCGGAACCCTTCATTTGAAGGTTAGTTTAGAAATTTGGTATCTTGTTTGATTTTAGTTCTGTGTGATTCTGAAGTTCTTGACGTCTGGGGGCACATTTCTTTTATTATCAAAATTCTGATTATTGTTATTGTAACTGAACGTAGATTGAAGAATTAAACTTCGTTGTTACTGAAGTTATGGGTTGAGGTTGGTTTTAGTTATATTAGGTTTAATCTTTTCAGTTATGAACTTTGCGGGGGTGTAAACAATCCATTGAGGAATTTTTAACTTATGGATTTACTGTTGACCCGCTCACTTGTTCAATTTATCTTCCTGGGTATCCTACGTTTTGATTTTGCAATGTGTTGAAAACTTATTCAATTTTTGAATTTGAACTCAAATCATGTGGCGTATATTCGCAAAGTTCGTAATTGATAATATTATGCTTGTACGTATGTGTATGAGAGCAGAGAGCTTGTAGCCTAGATTTTGGTATTTAACTAAATTGGCGTAGATTGCATCACCTCGTTTAGCATTCATCTTTTCCTTCAAGTCTTTACTGTTGCACCCCCGTGATTTATTTGTTAAGCATTTATTTTGCTTTTTTCGTTTTTTTCTCTTTTTTGGGGAATCATGTTCTATATTATGCTTTTGGTTGTAAATGTGATTGTGCTAATGTTTACTTTATTTAACAAATATGGGTTACAAAGATTAAATTCTTGACTACTTTATTAAAGAGGCTTTGATATAATGTCAAGTAGCCAAACGTCTAAACTCTAAATGTTTAAGTTATGAGATGAAGGCCTAAAGTGGTCTTTGGTTATTATTTCTAACATGGCTGATTATCTATTTGCTCAACCAGGTTAGCAAGGCTCATAGTTGGACATGCATGGATATTTATGTCTTTGCTACTCCATATCGTGTAACATGGGACTATTATTTCCGGTCTCGGGAACACACATTGGATTTCAAAGAGTGGGAGGGGAAAGCTGAGTATGAGTATGTAAGTGGATCCCTTCAGTAGATCATTGCTAGGTTTATGGTATGGTTTGTTTTGGAACATACATTTTGGTTTCTGGGTTCCTTACTCTCTTTGCAACCAGGTTAAAAACAGGGGGGTATCGATTTTTCTCATGAAAGCTGGGATGTTAGGGACCCTTCAAGCACTGTGGGATGTCTACCCCTTGTTTTCAAATACTGGATGGGGTGAAAACTCCAATCTTGGGTTTTTGAAGAAACACATGGGAGCTTCTTTTGAAGAACGTCCTGAGCCATGGGTTTCGAATATCAGTGTTGATGACATTCACTCTGGAGATTTCCTTGCCATGTCAAAAATTCGAGGTCGCTGGGGTGGGTTTGAGACTCTAGAGAAATGGGTCAGTGGAGCATATGCTGGGCACGCTGCTGTTTGCTTAAAGGATTCTGATGGAAAGCTATGGGTTGGTGAATCAGGACATGAAAATGAGAAGGTAAAACCATTTAAGTTGCACATGTTATGACAGTGTTTCTGTTGGTTTAAGACTAAATGTATAATATTTCATAATTAGTCCTTATTGTTTTGATCAGACTACTCTTCTACCAACTTGTGTTGAAAGCACTGTACTGCTCAATTTTTTCCGGTGGAATTTTAAATTGAGTTGCATGTTTTGGAACCATCCCTGTGTCTGCCAAAGAAGGATAGTGAAAACAAGATATGGAAATAGGATAGTGATCCTTATTCTCTTCTTGAGTCTAAATGACGTGTTTCTCTCTTCCCCCTCTCTAGCATAGTTTGGAACATTCTGCAGTCATTGTGCTCCTCAAGCTATATCTCCTTTAATTAATGCCTAAATTGGCCTTTTGTTTGTATTTTGCACCTCTACCTTGGGATTATCTGTTTCCCTTGAATTACCCTGGCTTGTTTATTACTCAAGCTTGAGGACAGTAGCCCTTGAGAAGTAAGTTGTCTAAACAATATTCAGAGGTTAAACTATAAAGGACTTAGTGAAAAATGCTATACCAAATTTTTTTAAATACTGTTTAAAAGTAATAGTGCTTAAACCCTACCAATTTCCCTACATGAGATGAATCGAAAATGTGTTAAAAAGTACAGAATTTCCTTCATGATAAATGACTCGTTTTGTTAGTTTGAGCAACGGCTAGTCAGTTGTGTAGACTTTAGAAATGATTTGCAGTCTATGTGCATATGTTTTATTTGTTTCCTTTCTTTTTGTTACAGGGGGAAGATATTATTGCTGTGTTACCCTGGGATGAGTGGTGGGACTTTGAACTGAATAAAGATGGTTCTAACCCTCATATTGCTCTGCTTCCTCTACACCCTGATATTCGAGCAAATTTTAATGAGACTGCTGCATGGGAGTACGTAAGGACCATGGCAGGCCAACCTTATGGTTATCATAACATGATTTTCAGCTGGATAGACACTAAAAGTGGGAACTATCCACCTCCCCTGGATGCTCATGTGGTAATCATCTTATTAAGCTATTCTGCTTTACTTTTTTCCCTCAATTCTACGTTATTATCAACCATCATAATTAATGCATACAAAACATCATCATTAGAAAGACTGTGTATATATGTAGCCATACTGTTTAACCCCATATTTATTATTCCTTGAATTTATTGCTGTTGACCAAGTAGTTTAAGAAGTCTATACATATCAACTATATATATGGAGTTTGAACGGAATTATCTTTGGTGGGAAGGGCAAAATAATTTTTCAACTAAATATATGAGGCTTTAAATATTTAGGGTCCTCCCTGTCTCATACCTATTGCATGCTTCAGGCTTTATACACAATCAACGAAATTTAGAGTTCAAATCTTTGAGTATCAGCTATGTTGTTCTGCAGGTTGCTTCTGTTATGACTGTTTGGAATCAACTCCAACCTGATTATGCTGCTAATATGTGGAATGAAGCCTTGAACAAACGACTTGGAACTAAGGCATGCTGCAATCTTCACTTCTTGTTTTGATATGAATATGATACCAATCGTAGTGGTTGATGATACTAAATTGAATAGTATCTTCCATCATAGAGGATGAGATGCTTGTGATCCATTGCAAGTGCGTGGATAAGACTATAAGTACACAATTTGTTACTGGCTTTCATTTCTACTGTAGTGCAAATATATTTAGGGCACTTGTCATGAATACATGTGGCATACATGACATCTGTATCTCATATGTATAATTGCTTTGTGATTATCTGGAATCTCATCATTCATTAAATGAGTTAACCATATAGCTTTTGTTTCTGGTTTCTACAGGGACTTACCCTTCCAGAAATTTTAGTAGAAGTTGAAAAGCTTGGATCGTCTTTTGATGAACTTCTGACAATTCCAGAGCAAGATGACTGGATCTACAGTGATGGGAAATCAGCTTCTTGTGTTGCTTTTGTTCTTCAGATGTATAAGGAGGCAGGGTTGTTTGATCCAATTGCTAGCTCTATTCAAGTCACTGAATTCACGGTGAGTTTGTTCATTCAAAATAGTTTGGTTTTCATCTTTTGGTTTGCACTATTTCAGTAATTTTGGAATTTTATATGCCACAAATCTAGGAAAGGTTGATTAAATTGAGTCTTTTGTTTTGGCTGTTCAGATATGCGCAATTGTGACTGCATTTCAATGTTGCAACTGCGCAACACTGGTTTAGTAAATATTCTACTAGTTTCTGTGATGTTTGTTGAGTTGTTGAGAGCTTTAGTTGAGGAGTGAAAAGTATAGCTGATAGACATGAGATAAAAAATATGTCTACAGAGGCATGTTCATGAAAAAGGTTGCACTCTTTATAGGACTTTTATTCTTGATAATGTGCGTTTGGCAAAGGGTCAGTACCATTGGGTGATTCAGAGATGAATGTGCCCTTAATATCTTATTTCAGTAAAACCACTACCCACTAAATTCGGCTACCTTTAGGAAGCAAATGCATGTCCTCTGCTAAGCGGTAATGACCATCTCATCCTTCAATCCATTGAAAATAAAAGCAGGTCATTGAGAATTGTGCATATTTAATTCACAATATGTATTTATAATGATTTAGAAGTTAAGAAATCTGTTTGTACTGCAGTAGTTTCTGCATCAAGTGGGTTGGACCATTTCTCTTGACTCTTTTAAATTTGATAGATGTTGGTTTATTATGAATTTCATTATAGTTCTAAATTCCAGGGTATTATTCCTATTTCTTATCTTTGATTTCCATATTTTTAAGTTATGATTGTCTCAGTATATTGTAAGCTTATCTGTGTGCTATAAATGCAGATAAAAGATGCTTACATGCTCAATTTTTTTGATAATAATTCAAGTCGATTGCCAAAATGGTGCAATGATGGAGACACTGTGAAGCTCCCTTATTGTCAGATTAAAGGGAAGTATCGGATGGAGTTACCTGGGTACAATACCATGCAACCATATCCTCATATGAATGAAAGGTGCCCATCCCTGCCCCCAGAGTACTCCAGACCAAAGAAATGCTAGAATCTTTTCCACCTATCTCGGGGCTGGTTGCTTCGCCATTTGGTACTTTAGATACTTGGATTGTTTAGGAGGTGACAATTGAATTATTGATTTTAATTGTAGACATGTGATCAAAGAAAAATAAAATCAATTCAAGTGTATATATATTTACAAACATACATGGAATTTGGATAATCTTTGTAGCTACGCTGATCATTATGTAAATAGATGGAGTTTTCAAATTTGTATTATATGCAAAATTTATTTAATTTCTCGCCTTTCCATTTATCATTTTTTGAGTCTGGTTCTGTTTAACATTGATATTGGATACTGGCAGACTATTGTACTGTAATTGTAAAAGTTGAACTATTAGTTTACTCTAGTTCTGCCCTTTAATTTCTTATAGATGTTATCGTATCTGTTCGAATTGGAATTGCCAATTTACAGGTATTGGAATTTGTCAGTTAATTCAAGACATGAAATACAGGTGAGTCTTATATTTTCCACCTCTTTCTGTTCTTGTTCTGTTGATGGTACAGGGGAATTCACTTTTCAAGACCAACAAGTGCATTATAGGTACTTAATCACTGTTGTGTCCGTACAAACTGCTTATATTGATAGTCTATCTAATATCATATGGATAGTGGTTACGAAACAATGGAAATTTCATCACATAATTTATTTTGGAATAAGAAGCATTAGCAAATTAAGAATTAAAGATATGTTAAAGTTTATTTAACATTCGAAGATGGATCCAAAATACAATGAAACAGGTACATGATATTGATTGTGTGCTGTGATTTCTGGCTTTCAGGTTTTTTTCTTGGCCCAAACTTTTAGATGTTTAGACTGCTTTCCTGGCTTTCTCTATGAGTGCAGATCAGCGGCTGTACAGCATGGATGCTGTGCAGCCGGTGACCACACGTTTTTTTTTTTTTCTTTATTTTCTGATTAACAAAATTTTAGTTTTCTTCTTACATGTGCTGCATGCTGTGCATCGGAACTCCTTTCTCTACTGCCTAGTTGTGATTGAAACTACTTGAGCTTCTTGTTGTCACTCCTGCACAGGGCATCCTCTGCATTTGATTGAAACAGTTGTATATGGTACAAAAACTAGCATTGCTGCTACCTGACGCTAGCTTAGATGGCTAGCAGTGTGGGAATTTGATAAAAAAGCTATTAGTTCAACTTTTCTCCTGTACCAATAAAAGAAAGAGAAATATATATTCTTGGCACTTATTACAAAATTTTTATTTTAATCTCTCATTAAAATATTTAAAATAATTTTTCACTCATTAAAAAATATTACACTTAGTTCTTTATTTTTTAAAAAATTATCAAATTTAGTCCATTTTTCAAACCTTAAAAAAGGGACTAAATTTGATAGTTTTTTGAAAAGTAAGAGATTTAATATAATATTTTTCAATGAGTGAAAAATTATTTTAAACATTTCAATAAGTGAATTGAAGGATCAGAAAGATATTTCACTCATAAAAGAAATAAAAGTAGTACTATAAAAGTGATAGCTAAGATGGTATCCTTGGCCAGATTTGAACTGGTAGGCCATGAGTTGGTACTGGCATTGGGTCTCTCTTGAAGAAATTGTCTGCACATAGCTTCCAAGTGAAGCGAGTCACCAGATAATGGATTGCCACCAGAGTTTCGATCCTCGCAAATTCATATCCTGGACATATTCTTTGGCCCCCTCCAAATGGAATGAAGCAGTAGGGTGGTATGGATGATTGGTTCTCAAATCTGCTTGGATCAAACTTTGATGGTTCTGGGAACATGTTATCGTCCATGTGGGTCATTGCTGTAACCCAGAAGATCTGTGAGCCAAAATAGTAAAACGCTCTTAGCTTTATGATGAAATATTGAAAGAGAAAATCCCTCTTTTTCTCTGAACATAGGTAAATTTTTAAGTTGGTCAGTCATATGTTTTTTAATTTTTTTAGGTTTTGTTATTAAATTTAGTCCTCAATCATTAAAATGCTAACTACATTGGCCTTTATTCCTATTTTCATCTAAAACTTAACATCAAAACTTTACAGTGCACTGATTTAGAAGTTATTAGGTGGCAAATAATGTCCAAGTCAAACGTTTAGATTGCTATTAAATTGTGGATGAAAATAAAGTAGAAGGGCCACATAAATGAGTAAAACACTATTTTGCCATGTTATTATTAATTTTTATTTTTTATTTAGTCCTTTATTTATCAGTTTATTCTCAATTTGGTCTCTCACTTATTAGACTATTCACAATTCAGTCCCTCGCTTTTCACTTCATTCTCAATTTGGTCCCTTAGTCTATTTTTAATTTGAACTAAATTTAATCAAGAGTGAGGGACCAAATTAAAAATAAATTTATCAGTAAGAGACTAAATTAATAATAGACTAATAAGTGCAACCAAATTGAAAAAAATAAATAATTATGAATCAAATTGAAAATGAGTTGATATAAGGGGCTAAATTGATAATAAAAATGAATGACAAACCAAATAAAAAAGTTAATTTTTAAGTGATGGATCAAAATTGTACTTTACTCAAAGTGAAATATATTTTGCTGTTAACAAAGGAGGTTTTCACTTACTTGCCACCCTTTGGGTATAAGGTATCCGCCATACTCAATATCTTTCACAGCCTTCCTGAAGCCACCAAAGACAGGAGGAAACATCCTAAGGGTTTCACTAGCTACTCTCCAGGAATACTTCATCTTGGCAAGGTCTTTCCAACTAAGGGGCTCTCCTGGGAGCTTGCTTTTTGCTATCTCTTCCTGCTCTGCAGCCACAGAATTCCATTTATATTTAGGCATTTTTACTTTGATTCTGTACTAGAATAATCACCAAAACTACCCCAATTAACCAAAAAGTTGAAGACAAATGCAATTTTTGTTCTCATTTTTTGATTTTAAGATCTTTTTAATCTTTTAAAAATGAAAAGTATTAAAATAGTCCTTCAAAAATAAAAATATAAACTAATTTGATCTTTCTGAAAGACTATTTTAATTTTTGAAGGATTATTATTTTTTTAAAGATTTTGTCTTTAGAAGATCATTATGATATCTTCTATTTTTAGAGAACTAAATTGATCTTAAAATCAAAAGTGAGTAACTAAAATTATGTTTTTCTCCAAAAAAAATTGATATATTTATTTATAATTGAACATACTGCATATGGAGTGGGTTATACTATTTTTAGTCTCAAGATGAGTATGGTTTTTCAAAGACATAAAGTATTAAAATGATCATTTAAAGTTAAAAAATGTGAATTAATTTGGTTCATTCATAGGATTATTTTAATCTTTGGAGATTTATTTTGATATTCCATTGGAGGACTGAAATGTGATCTTAAAGTTAAAGGTGAGGGAGCAAAATTATATTTTCTCCAAAAAGTTGATTTTTTTTTTTTGGAAATTTACCTATGTCAAAAGATGCAATCAAACAATCAAGCCCCTACTTGTAAGTCCTTGCAACAAAAATAGATAAACCCTAAAAGTTTAATTCAATATTAGTTGGCTCAAGAGATAAGATTTAATGTGCATTGACCAAAAGTACGTCTTGAGTTGGAGATGAAACAATCTATCTTCATACATAAACTTTTTCAAGAAAAGAAAATCATTGTTAATATTGTCATCCTTCTTGCCCTCTCACGCACCACACTCATCAATTTTCCTAGCAAGAAAGCTATTTTTAGTTTGGAGTGCAAATAAACACATTAAGAGGTGATGAATCCCGGAATGAAACAATATTTTCGCTATTCACTTATTAGTTATTCTCAATTTAATTATTTATTTATTAATGTATTATTAATTTAGTTCCTCTCTTACAAGTCTATTCTTAATTTAATTTTTGTTAATATAAAAATCAACATATTTAATCTTTTAGTATTAATTAAATGAGATGAACCAAATTGAAAACGAACTAATAAGTTAAACACCAAATTAAAAATATACTAATAAATAACAAATAAAAAAAAAAAATCAAAGTACTATTTCACTCGATATTAATCACCATTTCAACTTAAAAGCTCACGTACCTCTAAGAACCTCTGCATAAACAGCAGGCTCATTAGCCAAGAGACGAACAATGAAAGTGATAAGAACAGCAGAAGTATCGTGTCCAGCAACCATAACAAGCAAGGCGTTCTCAATAATCTCCTTCTCAGTGATCACTTCTTTTCCATCTTCGTCTCGCATGCGAAGCAAGCAAGTGATGAGGTCTTGTTGAGCAGAGGTTCCATTTTGCTCCAGTTCGATCTTCTTCTTCTGCACGAGCTCCTTCAATATGTTCTGAATTTTGGCGCTTTGTCTGAGGCTGCGATTGTAGCGTGTGAAGGGGAGGTTGATGGGGACTGACCACATTCCTTGGATCATGGTTTCGAAGTAAGAGAGGAATTGGTCTCTTTGCTTTCCTCGCTCCAGACCGAACAGAAGAGAGCAGATTATGTTGAATGTGAGGGTCTTCATCAGAGGCAACACCTTTCAGCACAAGAAAAATAAAATATTCACACTTTCGTTTTAGGTTATTCCGCTCAAATTTGCCTAGGGTTACATAAGGCTACACATGATAAATGAGAGCAGTCAAGACATGCCACATTGGGTTGTTGGCATGTTTAATATGGTAAGATGGGTTGGCATATTTACATATAAACTTATTTAATTAGATCATTGTAAATTGGCCTATTAACTTGCGAGTTATATAAGTTAACGTAACTAAATTTTGTGTGTGTGTAAATTTGATAAATTTAAGAATTAAGATTATATCTAAACTTTTATTATAACTGTTAATCTTTCAAGGCAAAAATTCAGATGATCTAAATGAAGAAATTTAAAGAATTTCATTAATTATTTTGCCATGTTTTACTTGTTTGATGAGACATGAGCTATTTAATTAATTGTTTTGGTTTCATTGCTAAAATTTGAAGAAGTTGTTTAAGTGTTTAAACTTTAGAATTATTTGTTGGAGATGTTTGTTAATTTGAATTTTTGAAAAGGTCTTATTATTGAAATTAATATTATTTGCTTTCATTTATTTTTCAATTTTTAAAATTTTTATTAGATTAAACAAGTTGAACCATTCAATTTACCTAATAGGTCAAGTTAAAATTATTAACCCATTTAAATATAATAGACTACACGAATCTATTTAACCTACAATTCATTATAAGCCAAAGTCATGTGTGTCAAATTGCCCCACTTTCATAACTCAATAATGAAATGAACTATATTATATATACTAATGCAATTCCTCTTTATATAATATGTGCAATGGACTCACATACATGTTATATTTTGAGGTGACAATACTTGCTATACTAGAGAATTTTTAGATTTGAATTTTTTTACATATGAGAATTCATATATAGTCAATTTGACAAAATGTTAGAAAATATGAATTAATAAATTTTGATATAATAATTTAAATTTTAATAAATATCAAATAGGAATTTGTTTCCAAAATTTCAGAAGTAACATGAAGAAATGGTATGAACATACCAAAATGGATCACTCCCTATACAGCAGACTGTGCACAGGTGATCCGTCATTTAAAAAAAAATTTAACAAAATAAAATTATTAAAAAAAATTGTTCGAACAAAGCAGCAAATATGCTGTACAGTTGATGATCCGAGAACATACCGTGACCTGCTGTTTCCCCTGCCAATACATCTCAAGGTGCGTCCTAACTTCCTCATCCATCTTCCCCACATACCGCTTCAACGACTCCGGCTTCAGGAACGGCACAAGTGCTCCTCTGACGCGCTTGTGATCTTCTCCGTTCAGCTCCAGTAGACTCCGTTCTCCCAATATCGACCTTATGGACTGCGTCTGCTGGTTCGCGACGGTGCCTCCGTGGTCGGCGAAAATAAACCTATTCGCCGCCTGTCCGTATATGAACACCGTAGGCTTCCCAAACAGGTTCATCTTTGATATCGGACCATACCTGTCCACTCTCTCCCGGAGCCACTGTTCGGCGGTGTTGGATCGCATGGCTCGCAGAAGACCAAAGCTTTGGCCAACAATGGGGATTCCCAGTGACCCTGGAGGGACTCTTCGTGATGTTCTTCTGGTTCTTGTGAGTAAAAGGAGGATCGAGATGAGGAAGAGGAAAGTAGCGAGCAGGATATTCATGATTCTGGGTTTTCTTCTTTCGGAATGTGAAAGAAACAGAAGAGGGTGATGTTGTTGAAGACCGATAAGTGTTTTGGAGAAGATGTATAGTATTTAATCTGTGAATTTGTGGTAATGGAGATGGTGACATGATAGCAGCTCTTCGTTTTTTTTAGGATATAATAGGTATCTACGTTTGTCATATCTTTTCACACTCAAAGGCGTGATGTTTGATTTAGATTTGTCCCATTTATAACAAAATTGTATCGATCAAGATTAGGTTGAATGTACAACTTGATAATTCAGATTAATTTTTATAATTATGCAGTATTAAAAAAATGTATTTTTAATAACGTAATATATATATTTTTTTAACAATTTTGATTTGATTTAACAATATAGATTCCTGTAAGGTAAGGAGGGCCTGACATTTTGTCTCATCCCTTATCAGAAAAGATATTCCCGTACAATTTGGGATTTTGCAACAGTTTTGAGGCGTGGAATATTATGCAAAGCCTATCTTGGATAAGGTGGACTGAAAATCCAGATTTTTTAATTATGATACTGTAGTTTAATACATCTAATATGTTAAATTCTGAGTTGTAAAAAAATATTGATTTCATATGTTGTATTATATTTTGTTTTGGAAAATATAAATAATATTTTTTAATATAATATTCAATAAATACGTTAAACGAAATTAAGTTTGGCAGGGGAGTTGAGGGGAAGGGATCCATGGTCTCCCTATGATTTTTAAATGTTCTTGTTTAATAATATTTTTAATAATTTAAAGGTAAAATTTTTAATGTAATCATAATTTTGAATGTACTAATACATCTAATTATGATGTAAGGATATAATTGTAATATTAATTTTTTAAGTTAATATTATTAAAATTATATTATTATATTATAACTAAGTATATTGGTATACTCAAAATTGAGTATATTAAATATGACTCTTAATTTAAAATATATTTAAAATTTATATTTTAATATGTTTATTAGTGTGTATATATATATAGGCCGATTATATTAAAAATATGTCTTAAATTAGTTACATGAGACTACGGAACTGGACAAAGGATTCATCATTCATGACATGAGAAACATTGTCGTTTGGTTGCCTGCAAATAAGCGTTTCAAACAACACAAGCACATCAACTTTTGCAATTGCCTATAATGTATCGTCACGGGGAATCAAACTACCCTAGAGAGTAAAATCCTATAGAGGACAGAGACGGAAGGTAAAAATAAAAGAGAAAAATATTTTTTTAGTATTTTATTTATCACTAAATTTGTATCCCTTACTTATTGAAATATTTAAAATAATTTTTTATTTTTTTAAAAAATATCATATTTGATTATTTATTTTTAAAAAAATTATTAAATTTAGCTCTTTTAAGAAATCTTAAATTTTAAATTAAAAAAATTAAATTTAATATTTTTTAAAAAGTAAAAAAGATAAAATATAAAATTTTTTAATAAATAAAAAATAAAATAATAATTTTGTGAGAAGTGAAGACAAAAAATTATTTTATTAAAAAAATAAATATCTTATAAGTGGATTAAAACTATGTAATGACTGAGCCAATAAAAAAGACTAAAGAGAATCTCCTTGAACGGCTCCCGAAATGTTCCGAGTACTGACATTTTGTCTGTACAGCCTTTGGAAGGATGCTTTACGTCGGCAGCACATGTTAAGAAAATAAAATAATAATTTTGTAATAATCGAAAATAAAAAAATATTTTGTTAAAAAAATAAATATCTTATAAGTGGATTAAAACTATGTAATGACTGAGGCAATCAGAGAGAATCTTCTTGAACGGCTCCCGAAAATGTTCCGAGTATTGACATTCTGTCTGTACAGCCTTTGGAAGGAGGCTTTACGTCGGCCGCATATGTTATGTCTATAATAGTTGGGGCAACTCCCAAGGTGGGAAGCGTAACGTGTTGAATTTTAGCTTCAATTCTCTTTGTCGTATTTCGGAATTTATAAATTAGGTGCGCAAAAAGTTTAGTCCATGAAAAGATGGAAGGGTGAGGAGACTATATGTGTATTAGTCCATGAAAGATTTTAATAATATTAATTTAATTTTGATTAAAAAAATGGTCATCATTAATTTAATTATATATCAAGATTAAAATGATATTTTACAAAAGATTAGAGGAATAAATTTTTAAGAACTAAATTACGGGACAATAGTAGGTTTAAAGTCTAAAGTGATAATTTATTTTTATATTAAAATGCTTTTTTTTACTAAGAAAATTAATATTAAATTAACGGATATCATTTGATTCTAGAATTTGGTATTTTCGAAATTTGTTGCTATAGGACAAAGAGGGCAGAGATTAGGGGGGAAAAGCATATGAGAACCGAAGACTGTGAGAAAGCAACAAAAAGATTTAAAAGGAGTGTGAGAAGTGAAGAACGGGGAGGGCTAGAAGAAATAGGAGGAGAGATTGAGAGCTCAAAAGGAGAATGAGATGGCGAATGAGAGGAAGAATGGAGGCAGGAGTCAAGAGTGTTAGGCAAGAGGGAGACATGAGGGCGAGAGAATTAGGTTGAAAGAAGAAGTGCTCTATTTTTAATCAAGCTTTGTGTATGAGAGTAAGGATAGAGAGATGAAAGGTAGAAGATATAAAAGAGAGATGAAAGGTAGAAGATATAAAAGAGAGATGAGCAATAAAGAGAACAAAGAACCTTTAAGGTAGACCCTATTTTGTGTTGAAAAAACTGTGGCGGAAAAAGCAATCACACAAATAATAAAGACAAATAAAAAGAAAAGAAAACAACTTAAGAATTTAACATGATTTGTCCTCAAATTGACCTACATCTATGGCCTTAAAGGGATATTTCTACTCAAATCTAACAATTACAATTTTTAAACAGACAAAATTGCAAACCTTCTCTTACACACTTTTTTTAATCATACATAATTGTAAAGATACACAATTTCCTAAATCCCAATTACACCCTTATAGTCAAACCCAAGGCTAGGCATATTGTGGTGCCTAAACAAGAAATAAAGGATCCTATTTATAAGAGTACTAGGCACCCATATTCTTCCTTCCAATTGAAAGTTTGAAATAAATTAAAATTGACATAGCTCTTCTTCATCTTCCTAATTAGAACTTTGAAATGTATTAAAACGAATATAGTTGTCTTCTTCATTCTTATTTAAACTTTGAAACCTCAATTCTTTCGCATTAGGACTATGAAAACTATACCAATAAACCCTCCATTTTTTCCAAAGTCCTATAAATCTCTATTTTGTCGAATATTAATCTTTAGAGTGTCATTTCTTCTATTGCATTCTAGCTACATTGACAAGACATATCCATTTTAATTCCATAATTGGGACCTACTAATTGGTCTCCCACTTAGGTTGCACCTCTTGCTCCTTTCTCTATCATCCTTAGGCAGCCAACTAAGCTATGATATCACTTGTTGGGTTGGCAGCAAAGCAATTATAAGAATAATGAACACAAAGAAAAAATAACAACTCAATAATTTAATGTGCTTTGGTGCCCAAATGGACTTACATCTATAATCTCAAAGGGGATAATTCTATTAAAATTCAATAATTAAAACTTTTCAACAAACAAAATTTTAAATCTTTTTTGACTTATGACTTCTGAACTGAAAAATTTGTAAATCTTGGTTGACATAAAATTTCTCATACATTGATTACACCCTTACAGTTAACCTAAGGATGTGCATAGTGTGACGTTTAAACGGGAAATAAAGGGGCCTATTTATAAGGATAGTAGGCACCCATCTTCTTCTTTCCTACTGAGTATACTAAAACTTCTATTCTTCTTTCATATTGGGACTTTGAAACCTATTCTAACAAATTATTTGTTTCTACTTTGTTGCATATCAATATTTAGAGTGTCATTCCTAATACTACATTCCATGTTCAATGACAAGGCATATCTATTTTCATTTCATCGCTAGATCCATTGACAAGTTGCCAACCTAGCTCTGATACTACTTATTGAGACTGATAGTGAAAGCAATCACAAATAATAAGGATAAAGAAAAGGAGAAAATAATTCAAGAATTTTACATCATTCTGTCCCTAAATAGCCCTAAAATCCAACAATTAAATTTTTTGAATGAATGAAATTACAAACCTTTTTACTCAAATTTGAATAGACAAAATTGTAAACCCTCTTTGATACATAATTTCTAAATTGTTGATTATACCCTTATAGTTAAACCAAAGGCTAGGCATATTGTGGTGCCTAAACAAGAAATAAAGAGGTCTATCTATTATGTATAAGTAAAATAGACTCCTTTTAACGTGGGAGCTCTACTTGAGCAAGGAAAAGTTTTGGTTGATTAAACCCTTAGCTTTATGTAATGACTCTTTAATTGCTTTAACATAATTATTTTTATTGATTTTAGTGTTATATTTAACAACTCTTTTCTCTTTAACAGAGATTATGGTTCTACATGTCCATGAGTTAATGTAAAGTTTAATCTTTCAAGAAACAACAAGATTATTTAGTTCATCTAGTGCATAGTTCCTTTGAATTCTATAGGCTTTTGTGCATGCATGTTCAATCTTTTGTTTGAGTACTTCAATAAAAATTCTATGAATATATATTGGGAGGGTGAAATTTTTTTTAGTGAAATTCACTTTAATGTTGTACAATAACTTCAATTTTTTCTTCATAATTGATTGGAGTATAATGATTACCAAGTTATAATAATGCCATATTGTAGCAATATAGGATAAATAAATTAAATTAATCTCTCTATATGAAGAGTAAATATCTATATCATGTTAATTAGATGCAATGCAAGTGGTTAATTTATTTTTTTTTCTTTAATGCCATTATACGTTGAAGCACAATTTTTGAATTATCTGAAGTAATATAGGAAACATGATATCTCATAAAGCATTCAATTAGATAAAATTAATTTAAAGATCAATAGAAGAAAAAAGGAATGAAGTAAAAAAATTAAAAATTGGGTTCTATAATGATTAGAATAATTTTAATTTTTTATTTTCCAAAAAATATTTATTGGTAATTTTTCCTAAACATAAATGATATGTTTTACAAAGCTCATTAATATATCAATATATTTTACAATTCAACATCAATTATTGACTTTAGCCCTAAGTTTTAATACATTGCTTATGGTTTTGATGATACTAATATACAAATTAAGTTTGTGCATTATATAATTGCAATTTAAATTTATAAGTCGTTCAAAAATTTTTGGTATTTGTAATTAATACAGTTCATGCATTGAATATAATATGTGAATTAAATTTACCCTTCTTTATTTCTCTAAGTTTTATTAGCGCAAAGTAAAAAACAGCTCCTGTTGACGAAGATGTACATAGCTCAAGTCCAAAAATATTTACAAAGGACATCACTTCTCAAAATAGTAACAATAACAGTATATTGAAAGTTTGAAAAGTGACTATCTCGTAGAAATATAAACAACATTAATATAAGATATATAGATATTTATATACTAATAAAGCAAAACAATCTGGAACAATCATTATTATATGTACAATTATTCAATATTATTAGAATTACCAATGAATTTATATTATCTAATATCTCATGTTTTATTATATAGTCACAACTATCAATGTTACCAATAATTACATAATAAATTCATTAAATTAATTTTCAAATCATATAATAAAATCAATATATATCAAATCATAATAAATTATGAATTCAATTCTTTTGCTTTCTCCTATTTAAAATCATGACACATCAAATTACAATGTATTAATCAATTCAATGTTCCACTTACACCCGCGAACATCATTCTTCTACAATATATAAACATATAACAAATTATTTTAATTATTTCAAAAGCCCCAGCAACGTGCAGGCAAATCAATTAGTTTATAAGACTACTAGGCACTCCACTTTATCTTTCTTATTAAAACTTTGATATTTATTAAACCAAATTTACCTCTGCGAATGGATTAAAACTACTTCTAGAACTGTATAAGAACCTTGGTTGATCATAGATAATTTCAATTAGACCCATTTGACTGAAGATAAAGCAATTTATATAATTCTATGCTAGGTGTTAATGCCTTTAAGGCCTTGTTGCTCCAATGTGCACATATAGATATTCTTCCAAAAACTTATGGTATACCTAGATAAATAATTGTTTTGGATCAAATTGCATGTGGGCAAGGCTAAATCATCATTGGATGGGTCTCTTTCCTAATTCCCACCTTAAGATTCTTCCAATTGCTGCCTAAGACCATGCCTTGATAATTTTTAACTGCTACAACTCTCATATTAAGTGCAGTAAGGTTTTCAAATTTGAAAATTTTTTATTCAAATTTTTAAAATGCCATGAAATTGTGAATGATTCCTGGAATCAAAATATTGAAGTTTGACTTGCTTTATTTATTTCAAAAAATTAATTACTACTCAAACAACTTTACAATTCTAGAATAAACATAGTGTTGGGAGGATTCAAAACAAAATTCTTCATCATGAAACTCAGTTAAAAGAGCTACAACATGACTTAAAAGATGATTCTTCAAAAAGGAAGACAAAGAGATTTGACACCTACTTGAATTTTATTATAACTGTGAAGAAATAATGTGGGCTCAGAAAGCAAGGCAAAATGGACTTTTGAACAGTGATCGAAAAACCAGGTATTTCCATACCCTAGCTTCGAAAAGAAAGGCTTATAATATGGTCTTGAAGATTAAGGATTCTATTGGAAACTGGATTGAAGATCTTGTAGCTAACCTCAAACTTGCATTTAATTACCTTTCTGAAGTGTATAAGGATGAATGTTCTAATTAGCTAGGTATTTCTTCTCGTATTTGTTCAACCTTGAACTCTTACGACATTCTTGTGCTCTCTAAGGAAAATATCTCCTTTTTGGAAAAATCTCTTATGGATGAAGAAATTTACATGACTGTTTTTTATCTTCCTCTTGATAGTGCTCTTGGTCTTGATGAATTTCATCCTAATTTTTTCCAAGCTTACTAGGATATCATATTTGTGGATATATGCAACATGGTATGTCATCTCTAAAGGCTATTTCCTTATCAATAGAACCTGGCTGACCCTTATTCCAAAAAGGGCATTTGTGTAAACTTTTAAGGATTTCTGGCTAATCAATCTTGCCAATGTCTTGTATAAAATTATCTCTAAAATGTTAGTTAATGGGCTTAAATTTATCTTGCCTTCTTTGATTTCTCCTATTCAAAGTGCTTTTATAAAAGGTCACTCCATTACGGATAATATTATATTTGCCTCAAAGCTGCTTCATTAAATTCATTATACGAAATCAGTTAAGGCTCTATGGTGTTCTTTAAAGCTTGACATCACTAAGGCTTTTAATCGTCTCTCATGGGATTTTATTCATCAAGTCTTAATTAGAATGTGCTTCCCACAGAGTTTGGTTCTTTTACTTATACAATGTGTTTCAATTATTAGCATTCAAGTTTTAATTAATGGTTCCCTAACACCTATTTTCTATCCTCAAGGTGGTATTTTCCAAAGGGATCTACTATTTCATTTCCTCTTTATCAGATGTGCGAATATTCTTTCTTGTTCAACTTTTTCAAAAAAGCATCAGAAAAATTGGAAATGTATCAAAATTAGCAAGTTGACACCACTTATTACTCACTTGATGTACGCAAATGACATGATTTTGTTCTTTGAAGCTAAACCTGAGACCTGCTAGGTTGTTAAACGCATTCTTGATTTGTTCAATTCTATTTTAGGAATTAAGATTAGTTGCTCTAAATCTCTCATGGTCTTCATTCCCAATACCCTTCATTGATTTAAGAAAATCATGCCAGGAATTTTTTGTATCAAGCATGTTGCAAAAATGGGGAAATATCTGGGTGTTAATATTAATCCTAAAAAATTTATATGACATTTACAATAATTTTATTGAAAATATTCAAACCAAGCTATAAGGTTGGAAAGCTAATTTACTTTCCTAATCTAATCGGTTTTAAGCCCCACCTTAGTTTATCAACTCTCTTGTATTGATCTTTCTCTGAATTACTACAATAAAATTGAGTCTCTTTTCTCAAATTTTTTCTAGGGTTTCAAGGATGGTCAACCTTATATCCATATGATCAAGTGGTCTAATATGTGTCTTACCAAGGTAAATAGAGGCTTAGGATTTCATTCAATCTTTAATAGATTACTTTTGGCTAAGAAAATTGGTGATTATACAATTCAGATAATGTAAATGCCATTAGTAGGGTGCTTAAGTGTAAATATCTTGATAATTCACAAGGCTTCATTTTAAAGACCAACAACTCATCTTCTTGGATCTAGAAAGGAATTTACTGCTCTAATGACATTATTCTTTCCAAATTACCCTGGTAAGTTGGAAACAGAAGATCTATTCTGCTTAACCACCCTTTATGGCAGCTGTTGTAGCTAGATAGAGGTCCTTCTAATGTCTCTGACCTTATTCTACAAGACTTTTTAGCCTTGGATAATATTTTTATTAATATACTATATCCCGCAGACATTGCCAATCTCATCTTATCGTCCTTATTCTCCATCTCCGATAAGCAAGATAAGATCATTTAGAAGGGTAAATCTTGAGGAGACTATTATGTCAAGGATGGTTACAAGTTAATCTTATGAAACAACAGGTTTCAACCTCAAATCTCATCCTCTTTTTTTGGTTGGAAGCTTTTTTGGTCTCTTAATCTACTGTTCTGAGTGATTATTTTTTTTTGGAAACTTTTCTCATTCTCCTTGCCGTTGGGGGATATTCTTGTCAAGCATAAGGTCCCAACTATCTCTATTTACTCAATATGTGGTGAAGGTCCTGAATCATAAAAGATCTCTTCATCACTTGCCTGTTTGCCAAGTTTTGCTTTGCCCTGACCAATTCAATTCTTAAGATATTGAAGATTGGCTAAATAAATGGTTAAACACCAAGGGAATTCTAAAAAATAAAAAATTATGAAGGCTAACTTATTGGGTTGTATTTATTGCCTTTTCTATTTGGCAGGTTAGAAATCAATATCTATTTAAGAATCTTCAAGTTGATCCGTTATAGACAGTCACACATATTAAGCATCAAATTTCAGAATTCTTGCATTGCCAAACTTTAGAGGAAGCATGTCAAAACCAAAAACTTAGATATTTTCCTTTGTCTTTGCATCATGCTCAGTTAGCCCTTCAAGGTTGGTCCATTATCTGTAAAAGGGTCAAACATATAAATAGGAACTTAATATAATATAGTTTGACGTTCTTCATCCACCTTAATGGCCTCTTACTTAGACCATAATGTTGGTAGCAAAAAAGGTGCCTTAATGTCCACCAATTCTTTCCGACCTCCTTAAGGAAAGTTTTCCATTGGATATGTCATTAAGATTGTTGGAGTCAACCTACAAATCTTCTAATCCAAGTACTTTTCTGTAAAGCTCATCATCGGTGGCTTTTTTAGAACCTACGAATTTATCTTCGTCTTTATGTATTATAGGTCTAGATATTATCTATCTCATTTCTTCTTTTGTTAGGTTTAGTATTGATCTCTCTAGTACTAAATTTAGGTATTTAGAGACTCTTATATTGCTGCCCTGATCCCCCCTTTATTCCCTTACGAAAAAAATAAAAACTAGATATGCTTATTTTTCTTCTTCTTTATTGGAACGTTGAAATTTATTGTAGTAAATATTCATGTCTTCTTTTTAACAAAAAGTCTAAAGCCTTTATTCTTTACTGGGACTTTGAAAACATTGCCAACAAATATTGCCTTTTTCAAAAGTCCCATAAATCTCAACTTTGTCGAATATTAATCTTCGTGTCTTTCCTTCTTTTGTATTCCATCTTCATTGATTAAGGCATATCCATCTTTATTTCGTCACCAAGCCCACTAACTGATCCCCCACTTTGATTACACCTCTCGCTCCTTTCTTCACTCTAGGTCACCAACCAAGCTTTGATCTCATTTATTAGGACCAGCAATGAAAGCTATCACACAAATAACAACGACAAATAAAAGATGACAAAAACAACTCAAAAATTTATGATGGTTTAGCTTCCAAATAGATCTACATTCACAATCCCAAAGTGGGATTTTTTACTAAAATCCAACAATTATAGTTTTTGAATAGACAAAATTGTCAACTCTCTTTGGCACACAATTTCCCTAATCTTATGTCATATTTGATATGTGATTAAAAGGGCCGAGAAAAAGATAAAGTTTTAATTTCTCATTGAAAAAGAAAACTAAAATTTAGAACTCTCCACTATAATTTTCAGAGAAAAACCTAGTAATAGAAAAAGAATGGTCTACGAATTAGCATCAAGTCTAATAATTTGTTGTTTATGAGGAATGTGTTAGGCACCTCACAAGACTTGTTCCTAAGTAAGATTATGTAAAGTTGATTTAGCAAATTGTATATGACATTAATTTTAATTTTGATTACTTTTATCATTTACATGCAAGAAGAAAATAAAACAGTTAAGAAAAAAAATGGGAAGAAAAATAAAATATGTAAAGGATTAACTTGACTTAGGGTCATAACTTACAATCAACATATCTTGCGATAAAGATCAAATTTGAATAAAAATAAATTTTTGTTAGTTGGTGATTTTTATTTTTACGAATAGGAACAAGATAGACAAAATCAATTTGATTTTCATAAATAAAACGAATATGGAATTTGATTGATATATTTTAATTTATGAAATTAGCATGACCTCACCTTCTTGCCCTATTCAATTTCTCTCTTTCCTATTTTTTAATTTTTGACAGTAAAATTAATTGCATTTTTGTTTAGTGAAATATGAAATTAAAAGAATAAGAATTTTATAAAACAAGAAATATTTTTTCCGTCTTGTTATGTTCAACAGAGTAATTTTGAAAGTAGGAAAAAGAAACTTTGAAGCAATATTCTTGTTTGCATTTTTTTTATTTTAGATTGAATCAAAAAGCAGTGAAAGAAAATTATGAGGAAAAAATATGTTTTGTTACATTTTTAGTTCTTTTTTTGGATTTTATAAAAGCATAAACTTAAAGGAAATGAACAAAAATAAAGATTTGAAATAAAAGATGGGCGTAAAATATCAAAAGGGATAAACAAGGAAAGAGAAATGATTTTAATAATTAAATATATTCTGATTTTTTTTTTTTATCTATTTTACTTTTTATACTTTTATTTGGAAAAAATAATTAAGTATTGACTGATTGACAGCTATTTGTGAAACTTGAATAGCCACAAGGCTTCACATAGCTCTACCATTTGCACCAAGGTCTTACACAATAACTCTAAAATAAAATGTAAATTAAAAAAAAAATAAAGCATTCACCTTTAATGCGCCTGTGTGCTTGTATTCAACTAATCTCATTTATTAAAATATCATTTACAAATTACAAACACGAGAGGGAAAGAAAAAAGAATAAAAATGGAAATAAGTAGTCAAAACAAAAAAGAAAGCAAAATAAATATGATGAAAAAAATGCACTAGCAAAAGACAATTCTTTTCGCCATCTCTCTACTCCTCATGCCAAACCTTTTGAGTGTTTACTTTTGCTTAATTCATATAACTCATTATTCGATCATAATAAGGGAATGAATTTGTTGAAAAATATGAGTATAAGTATTTCAAAAGAAGTCCTATATTATTTAGGAAAGATCTTATATAACATTATTTTATAATGGCTAGTTTTTTTTTCCTATAAATATCAAGCATATCTTTGGGTTACAAAACACAACAATCAAAGCTTCTTCTCTCCTCTCTTCTTGCTAGCTTCTACTCTAAGTTATCTCTTAGAAGGATTTGTTTAATCCTGGGGGAAATTCATGCATTCACGAAATATTCTTAAGGACAACGTTTTTTAATGTGACTCAGACCACCTATTTCCTAACAATTTTAGGAATATAGACACCACTGATGCTACTACCAATACCTCTAATGATTTTGCACTATCACTTACCGCTGCAACTTCCACTTAGCAAGCTATGATTGTTCCAATCATTTCATCTATTCCCTATGCTAAGTCATTTCTAGATATATAAAAAATCTAAGTGTGTGACGGATAAAACTTTCGAAGATGACAATAGCTGATTTTTTCTACTTTGGATATGCATGGAGTTGCTTCAGTCCTTACTAACCCAATGCCATTGTCAACAATTGATGCAAAAACATTCGAGCTTTGGACATATGCAAACAAGGTATGTAGACATACAATAATTAGCATTTTATCTAATAATTTGTTTGATCTGTATTGCACATACAAGGAAGCAAACAAAATTTGGGAATCAATTATTCTCAAATATACTGCCGAGGATGTCAAAAACAAGAATTTGTTATAAGTAACCACTGCAAATGGGAGATGACTGATAAAAAAGACATCCAAATGCAAATAAATGAATATCACAAACTATTGGAGTAATTTTGAGTTGAGAAAATCAACCTCCCTGATGAGTATGTTGCTGGCATACTGATTAAGAAGTTACTAGATTCATGGAGTGATTATAAACAGCAACTTAAGCATAAGTAAAGACAACTATCATTCACAGATTTAATCACTCACATCATTATAGAAGACAAAAATTGAAAAGAACTCAAAGTTGCAGAAGCAAAGGAAATAACCATAAAGGCAAACTTGGTACAAGAAAAGCTGCATAAACAAAGGTGTAATCCCACCTTTAAAAAGAAAGGAGATTGTTTTGTTTATGGGAAGCCAGGTTACCATGTTGCTCAATGTAGGAAGAAAGTAAGAAATAACAAGCCTCTGAAGCCAAATGTAAATTTGGTTCAAGAAGATGACATAATTGCTGCAGTCATTTCTTAAGCTCTCATGGTAGCCAATGTGAAAGAATGGCCAGTCGACTCTGGTGCTACTAGGCATATTTGTGCAAACAAAGATGCCTTTGCCTTCCACACTACAGTGGGAGATGGAGAAGAATATGTGTACCTTAGTGATTCAAGAACTAAAAATGCTCTTAGAAAAGGTAAGGTTCTTCTCAAGCTCACATTTAGCAAGACCTTGGCCTTCAATGACGTGCTGCATGTACTTAACATTAAAGCAAATTTGATATCTGTGGCTCTACTAGGAAAGCCTGGGGTTAAAGTGTCATTTGAATCTAACAGGATTATAATGACAAAGAACAATGTTTTTGTTAGCAAAGGTTATTGTAATCAGGGACTCTTTATACTCGTATTTATGAAATTATGAATAAGAATGCATTTTCTTCTACTTATTTAATTGACTCTATAGATTTGTGGCATGCTAGATTAGGACATGTTAGTCTCTCTTACATTAAGAAAATACAAAATCTTGGTTTAATTTCTTAAATTAATAATACAATTTTAAACAAATGTGAGACTTGTGCTGAGTCTAAACAAACAAAGAAGTCTTTTCCTAATGTACAAAGAGAAACCGAATTACTCAGTTTAATTCATACAGACTTAGGAGACTTAAAACAAACAATGACTATAAATGGGAAAAATTATTACATAACATATATAGATCATTTTTCAAGATACACTAAGGTGTATTTACTTAGACATAAAAATGAAGCATTTAACACATTTCTTTTATATAAAGCTGAAGTAGAAAATTAACTAGATAAAAAAATTAAAAGAGTAAGGTCAAATAAAGGAGGTTAATATGTATTATTCAATAAATTTTGTGAGAAAGAAAGAATAATGAATGAAATTACTCCTCCTTATTCTCCTGAATCTAATAGAGTAGTAGAAAGGAAAAATAGGACTCTAAAAGAAATGATGAATGCTATGTTAGTTAGCTCTTCAGCTCCAAATAATCTTTGGGGTGAAACTCTATTATTTGCATGTTATTTACAAAATAGAATACCTTATAAGAAGAATAATAAAACACTATATGAATTAAGGGAAGAGTATACACCTAACCTAAACTACTTAAAAGTGTGGGGGTATCTTGCTAAAGTGATGTTACCAAATCCCAAGAAAAGGAAAATAGGCTCTAAAACTTTTGATTGTATGTTTGTTGGATATGCTGAGAATAGTTGTGCATATAGATTTTTTGTCTTGAAAAGTGATGTTCTTGATTCTAATACCATAATAGAGACTAAGAATGCTGAATTTTTTAAGCATACTTTTCCTTTGAAAATTGATAAAATTTCTAATGCACCTACATTCACACATTCACCTATAGTTAATGAAGAAAACATTGAGAATTCACTTGAGGGTTTGAGAAGAAGCAAACGACAAAGGAAAGAGACTTCCTTTGGTGATGATTTTTATACTTATCTTATAGAAAATGATCCTTCAACTTATTATGAGGCTATTGCATCTCTTAATGCACAACTTTGGAATGAAGCAATTAAAATTGAAATTGATTCTCTTACAAAAAATAAAACATGGATTTTGGTAGATTTGCCTTCAGGAGCAAAGACTATAGGTAGTAAATAGATTTTCAAAAGGAAATATAATCCTAATGCATCTATTGATAAATATAAAGCAAGATTAGAGGCAAAAGGTTTTACTCAACAACAAGATGTTGATTATTTTGACACTTTTGCTCATGTTACAAGAATTTCATCTATTAGACTTTTGATAGTCTTAGCCTCAACCTACAAATTTTTTATTCATTATATGGTGTTAAAATAGCTTTTTTGAATGGTGATTTAGTAGAAGAAATCTACATGGAGCAACCTGAGGGTTGTGTTGTCTTAGGATAAGAAAACAAAGTTTGTAAATTTTTCAAATCCTTGTATAGATTGAAATAAGCACCAAAACAATGGCATGATAAATTAGATCAAGTTTTGACTAATGATGGATTCACTACTATTGAAGTAGATGGATGTGTGTATACAAAACTTGAGAATGGTGCTTGTGCTATTATCAGTTTTTATGTAGATGATATGTTGATCTTTGATAGTAGCATGAATATTGTGAATAAAACAAAATTGTTTCTAGCATCTTAGTTTGATATGAAAGACATGAATGAAACTAAAGTGATTCTAGGTGTTAAGATCATTAGGAATGATGATGGTATATTGTTGACATAAGAACATTATGTTGAAAAATTATTGAGAAAGTTTGGTCATTACGATAACAAACTAACGTACACTTCATTTGATCCTAACTTTCAACTAAAGAAAAATAAAGAGGAATCCATTGCTCAATCTGAGTATGCACAAATTATTAGGAGTCTGTTGCATTTAATGAACTTCACCTAACCTGATATTACTTATGCAATGTGTAGATTAAGTAGATACACACATAACCTAAATCGTGATCATTAGGCTGCGTTGGTTAAATTAATGAGATATTTAAGAGGTACCATGAACTATGATATCATATATAGTGGATTTCCCGCTGCATTAGAAGGATATAGTGATGCTAACTAGATCTTAGATTTAGATGAGACAAAATTCACTAGTGGTTATGTATTCACCTTTGGGGGTGGTGTAGTATCCTGGAGATCAGACAAACAAACTGTTATAGCGAGATCCACTATAGAGTCAGAGTTTATTGCTCTGGAGTTGGTTGGTAATGAAGCAGAATGGCTGAGAAATTTCTTAGCTAACATATCATTAGGAGTAAAACTAACTCCTTCTATGTCAATGCATTGTAATTACCAAGCGGCAAAAACCATTGCTAAGAATAAAACTTTCAATGGTAAAAGTGGACATATCTGTTTAAGACATAGTGTGGTTAAGCAGCTACTAAAAGATAATGTGATATCGATCGATTATGTGAGATCAGAGATGAATCTAGCAAATCCTCTGACAAAACCTTTGACAAGGAAATTAATCTTTGAAACATTGAGGAATGAGACTTAAGCCAATTTGAAATTAATAGTGATGGTAACTCAACCTTTGTGATTGGAAATCCCATGAAGAAGGTTTATATGGGTAATAACAAGTTAACTGTTAATTCTGCTAGCACTGTTAATTAGTGTCCCTTCCTATGATGTGAGAAAGTGCTAGAATGCATTGATTGGGAGGATGAACACAAAGTTCTTAATGATTTTCATATCCTTTATGGGTGGTGTATTCATTGTCGATACGCTTGATGAAATCACCTATATGAGTTTGGAGTGGGGTAGCTCCTATGAGATATTGGCAAAATCTCTAAAGCACTTATGAATTACCAGAGGCGCATATACTAATTAAAGTACAAAATCTTGATAATAGCAAGAATTGTGGGGGGTGTGTAATATGGCTAATAAAATCTCCAACTTGCAAACAAGAGTTTATGGTTTATAGAAGTTTCAAACTTCACCATAATTCTGTGAGTTGTGTCTTATCAACCTAGGTTTGGTTCATATCCAAAAGATACCAGATTCAAAACTATTACACTTGTGTATTTAAGCCAGAGATTTCTTTACAAGCAAATTTTTCTTTTAAATGATTCTTTTGAACTATGTAGGGGATTGTTGAAAAATATAAGTATGTGTATTTCAAAAGTCTCATATTATTTGGGAGAGATTATATATATTATTATTTTATAACGGCTAGTTTCCAACAGCTAGTTTTTCTCTTCTATAAATATCAAGCATATCTTTGGGTTACAAAACACAATAGTCAAAGCTTCTTCTCTCCTCTCTTCTTGCTAGCTTCTTCTCCCAACTTATCTCTTAGAAGGGTCTGTTTAATCCTAAGGGAAATTTGTGTGTTCACGAAATATTCCTAAGGACAGCGTTCTTTAATGTGACTTAGACCACCTATTTCCCAATAGGATTAAAATGCATTAAAAAATTAATTAAAATCTAACTAGAATAATATGAGAACTGAAACAGAGATAAAATCTAGCCATATGGGAAGTGTCATTACATAGAGTATCAATAATAGTTATCGCATATTAAACACCAATGAAATCAAATAAAATAAACACTCATGCATAGGGATAAACTTTATGAATTTAAACCTAATGACAAATAAATTTTCTGAAATCATATCTCAGTCAAATGAGCAAGCTACAACATAATAACAAACCAAATCATGACCCATCCTAGTAATTAGCCCTTCCTATAACACCTAAAGCAAAACAAAACAACAACAACCAAACCAGAAGCACCGTGTAAGCACATCAATCCCTGAATAAAAAATTAGAAAAATTGGTCTTCAACTATGTAAAAGTGAGGTGAGAGAAAATTGAATCAAAATGAGGTGAGAGAAAAATGAATCCCAACAATACTTTCCCAATTTCCTCAACAAAATGACTCAATGCAAGTTTCATAGTATTTGGCTAATGTAGAACCTCAAGAACAAAATTAGTAAAAACAAATGATGTGTTGTAAACCACATAATGAGTAATATTTATAATGGTTTAAAAATAATTGGCTAATTATTCTAGGCGATGTGGGGTTAATGATTTTAAAATACAACTTACACGTCCAACAATTCCCACATATTAAAAAAATCAACAAGAAAATTTTAAGTTACAACAAAAATCTCTGGATTACATAAATGAGTGTAATTGTTTCAAATTTGGTATCTTTTGGACTATAAACCAAACCTTGATAGATAAGACTTAAATTGCAGAATTATGGTAAAGTTTATAACTTCTATGAACAAAAAATATTCATGATTGTAAGTTAGAGATCTTATTTGCTAAATTACACCCCCACAATTCTTGTTAATATCATGGTTTTGCACTTCATTGGCCATATATGCGTTGGTAGTTCATGAGTACTCTAGAGATTTCACCATGATCTTATAAGAACGACCTTAGTCCATACTCATATAAGTGATTTTATTAAGTGTATCTACAATCAATGCACTACTCACAAATGGATATCATTAATTAAGAGCATTATGTTTATCATAATGCATTCCAATATTCTCTCACACTATTGGAAAGGAAAATAATTGATATTACTAGCAAAATTAATAGGTAGCTTGTTATTACCTACATGGACCTTCTTCATGGGATCTCCAATCACAAAGTTTAGGTAAGCATCACTGTTTATTTCAAATTGTCTTAAGTCTCATTCTCATCAATTTTTTAAGGATTAATTTTTTTGCCAAATGTTTTGTTAAAGGATCTGCCAAATTCATTTTTAAACTCACATAATCGATTAATATAATATTACCACTTAGTAGTTGCTCAACACATTATGTCTCAAATGTATGCGTCTACTTTTATAATTGAAAGTTATGTTCTTTGCAATAGTTATTCTTACTTTTCAATTACAATGCATAGACACAAGAGTTGGTTTCATACCCAACAAAATATTTTTTAAGAAGTTTCTTAACCACTTAGTCTTATTTCTGGCTCTAGATGAATAAACTCTAACTTCATAATGACTTAAAAATAATTTGCTTGGCTGATTACTAAGTTACTACAACACCACCAAAAGTAAATATATAACTATTAGTAAATTTTGTCTCATCGAAATCTATAATTCAAATAGCATCATTGTATCTTTCTAAGACAACGAGAAATCCACTATACATGATAGCAATAAACATTAAGTATAAAGAGTTATTGATTAGTTTTTATCAAGATTTGTTGAGAAATTGAGTCGATTATTTCCTTTCATCCTTTTTTTTTGACTTTAGTTTTGTGGTTTCCATACTATGCGAGACTTTGTTTGATTTGGTGATGAACCAATTTCGTTGTCATGAAGCTATATTTCCAAGACAGAAACAAGATGGAAGATAGTAATTTCAATGTTTTTGATAATTCATTGCCATGGAAAAAAGGTTCGTACAATATGACAGCACTTTTCTCCTGATAAGCAATTAGCCTTTTTTAAGGCATACTCATCTTTATGGTTTCTAATTTTTTGTGTAAATGCTTTTGGTTAGATCTTGGCCATTCATTCCAATTCTTGCTTTTGATCAGTGAGTTCATTGATGCTTTATTCAAGATAGAAACATTGACTTTAACTTTTAGAGCACAATACTTAGGGTATGATTTGATTATATTACTCAAGAGTTCTGATCGTATTAAAGTGGGCTGAGATGTTGATAAAGTTTTATCTATGATCGTATGCATTTACTCCTGGTTGAAATTAGACAATTATGGCTTCTTTTGATTATTCTGCCTCTTTCCTCTTATTGCATGGGTTTGAGATGAGTCCTTGAGGACAATGAAATGGAACTTGAGAAATTGAAAGCTAAATGATGTAAAGATACTTGATTTACTTTTCCTCTTAATAAATTGTACAGTAATCATGCTTAAGGTTTTGCATTGAACATAGGCACACAAACCATATATTGTCACCCTGTGATAATAGTTGTTTTTATGTTTATAATTGTTGTGAGAGATTCTTTCTCTCTTCAAGCGTATCGGCTGTTAATTACTAAGAGTTTGTGTGAGACTTTTTGCTATTTTAGATTTTACTTTATTTTAGTTTGGTTGTTCATGACTTTCATTAATAAAATTAGAGTTCCAATGGTTCACACTCAATTAAGGTTTTTAGAAAGAAAAAAAAAGAAATAAAATTTTTATTTAATTATTGAAATTTTTTTATATTTTCATCATAAAAGAAGAACAAATATTTTGTGTCTTTTACAATCTCACTTTTTCCTTAAACTTTTATTCCTACAAATTTTAATTTTAAAAAAATATTTATCTTAATTTTATTTGAAGTTTTGTATGGGACCCTTTGAAGGCACTTAGAGTGTTTACCGAGAGAGACTGTATGATACCCTTTGTCGCCATATGTTCTATTAAGTGCCGGTCGAGTTGCACAAATTTACATTTAGAATCTCACCTCCACATATTTAATTATGTTTTCGAAAATAAATTGCAAATAGATCATTTTTAATTATTAAATTTCTTATAAAGATGAAGTTACTATAGATAAAATTATCTGTTAATCATTAAAGATTTCATTTATCTCTTGTAATTGCCTCTTCTAAAACATTTATCAAAGCATTATCCTCATCCACACAGTCCAGACAACAAATTTTGAATTCATGTCTCTCTACATGATTCCTTATTTTAAAATCTCTGAAGTTGAAATCAACACAAGCCAATTGTTCACAGATAGGATAGAAACCAAACAACTAAATCACGGTAATAAAAAACATGAAAAGCTTATTTGACCGTGAATCTTGATCCCTTAAATATCAAACAGGTCTATCAAAAGCATATTTTGGAAGTTGTATAACAAGGGAACAATCCATTAACATATTATCTTCTTCTTTTACCTCTATTTATTATGAAACAGATCACGTCCAGTAGAATTCATTACGGGAGATTCTCCAATAATGATTATGGACTATTAAATGAAGATCTAATAGTTCATATCATTAATAAAAAATTTAAACTATTATATTTTTATCTAAGGATCTTCATTTTATTAGAGATTTTTAATAACAAATGCTATTGAAGGAGATTCAGATTTCATTTATTATTATTATTATTATTCTTTTTCTTCTTCTTTTGTTATTATTCCTTCATATTTGCTATTTCTTCTTCTTCTTCTCATTTCTTTAGATTTATGATTTCATTTTTTTTTTCTTCTTTATATATTTCTTTAGATCTTCTCTTTTGAATATTTCTTCATATCAGCAATTTCTAATTTTTCTTCTTCTTCACATATTTCTTCAAACTTGCGATTTCTTCTTCTTCCTCTAATGTTTCTTCAAATCTAAGAGTAGAGCGCAAGATCATAAGGAAGGAGTGCCAATGAAGAGGGCGACTTTCTGTTAGAGAAGAAATTGAGAAATCTAGAAAGAATATCTACAGAAGGGTTTTCGATGTTTTCAGTTTTCATAAGGGAAAATAAAAATAAAAAAAGACAGAAAAATTTAAAAAAATGTGATACATATATATATATATATATATATATATATATACATACTGGATCCAAGACAAGTTTGAGGTGGTCTAAGCCCAACCTAACTTGACTCGAATTGATCAAGCTAGGCTAAGTTTCTCGGGTTAATCGAATCTTTATTCACCCCTATTAAAAATATCCAACACTATATATATTGCTCCATTAACAAATAAACACTGGTACAATTTGTTCTTTTAGAACATCCAACTTTTCAGAATGATCAATTTCATTAAAGGACTATGTGAAGAGACTTATAAAACAAGGTGGCAAATTTTGCGCATAGATAACAGATGCATAGATGTCTTAGCCAATTCACATTTCATTTTCAATCTCACTTAGTTTAGCCTTTCATTCTAATTTTTCAGAAACCCATATTCTCGGGGAAAGTAAGTAATTTTTTATTTTCTATTTTTGGTTGTTAAACCTTATTTATTAAAAAATATCACACTAAATCATCAATTCTTCCACTTTTGAAAAAAACATCAAATTTAGTTAAAGAATCAAATGTGACATTGGGGAACCATTTTGGAAGTTAGGAACCAAAATAACAAGTTAGCAATAAGTGGGACACAAAAAGATACTTTCCTCATTAAAAAAAAAAAAATTGCTCTCATTATTTTAAAATCCTCAATTCTATTTTATAGATGCAATATGGGTTGTCTCCGTCTCAAATCTTTTCCTTCTGATATTTGCAATTACAGGCCAAAATAGAGAATAGTCCCCACAAAACCTCTCCCCTGTGAGAGATAAAACTAAACGGTTTGCTGGATTTTAAGCATAACTCAGATCTATCGTTTGTGGTATGATCTTTATTTCTCTTTTAATTCCTTTTGCTTTGATGTCCTTAGTTTGTATGGTAAGATGGAAATACATTTAGATCAGAGGGAAGAAGAGGAAGATGATGTGTCATTGAGTGAATTGGACAGGAGTGGAAGTTAATTTATGTCTAGGAAAGTAATGAATTGAGCTACCTTTAAATCCTCAATTATACGAAGCTGGAATGTGAAAGGAAGATTAACAAAAAATGTTGGTGAAAACTTTTATGTATTTCATTTTGAAAAGAATGTGAAGTATGATAGGATTCTTTGAGATAGTCCGTGGACTGTATCAAGTTTCCTAGTGGTTCTGAAGAAGGGGTCGCCTTTGAGAGAATTGACTGAGATAAAGATGAAGGTGTGTAGTTCCTGGATCCAGCTTCATGGGCTTCCAAGAGAAGGTATGTCGAGAATAATATTTTGAAAGCAGGAAGTAAATTTGGGGAGGTTGTTGCGTATGAAGAACTGTTTGTAAATGGTAGCCTGGTAAGATGATTTGTGAGGATTAAAGTGGATGTCAAAATTTTAAAGCCTCTACCTATAGGTGTTTGGGTTGCTAGACTTGGTTTATCAAAGCTATGGAATATAAGAAATTACAAGAGGTCTTTTTCAGTTGAGGAAAAGTGGGACATGATCATAAGATGTGTGAGGCTGAGGTAATTGGAAATCAGTCATATGGTCCTGGTTTGGGGGTTTTGCCGGTGAGGTTAGTGGTAGAAGTTTAGAGGATCAAGGATCAAGATGATTGGACCATGGAGAATGGTGGGGTAGGGATGAACAAAGACTCAGTTAATCCGAAAGCCAGCTCAACCTGGTCAATTTGAGCTGGGTCTGAAGGCTGCATCTTGGCTTACTTGAGGCTTGGGCCAAATCGAGTCCCTGGCCACCTCATTCAACCATCAAACCCGGCCTGAACCCAGTGTGTGTAATATATATATATATATATATATATATATTAAAAAAAATATTTTTCTATCTTTTTTATATTTTTCATCAATGATAATTGAAGAGATCAGCAACCCTACCCTAGATCTTCTTTCTGGATTTCTTAGTTTCTTCTCTCACATGAAGTCACCCTCCTTCCATCTGATCTTGCGCTTTACTCTCATATCTGAAGAAACATTCAAGGAAGAAGAAGTCGCAGATCTTAAGAAATATTCAAAAAGGAAGATTTGAAGAAATATTTGAAAAAGAAGAAAAAGAAGAAATTGCAAATCTGAAGAAATATTTGAAGAAGAAGAAGAAATCGCAAATCTAAAGGAATTATCACAGAAGAAGAAGAAGAATAAATGGAAGTAGAAAAAGAAGATAATCTGTTAATGGATTGTTTCCTTTGTTATACACCTTCTGAAATATGCTTTTTGTTAGAATATTCCCCTTTCCATCAAGAGCTGATATACATGGGGTTGCCTATGCTCTACCAACAATAGCACTTTGTTCTTCTTCTCATTCATGCTGTGAATAGCCACCATAGATAATTCTAGAAATTTCACCACCATTTCTCGTTGTGTTTCTTCTCCGACTCGGTTTTGACCCAAACCGACTTGATTATATACCGGGTCCATCCAGATCGGGCTAGAGATTGGGGTAGAAAAAGAAGCTTGGTCTTATTATCAAGTTGGGTCTGGACAACCCAATCCCAACTTGTGTGTACCCCTAAATTTTTTAATTACTGAATCTCTTATTTATATATAAAAAAAAAATTTATAAACAACAGACGCTATGTTGGATGCTTTCAAGGTGTTGAACTTTTTTTATTACTCAATCTCTTAATTATACAAAAATTATTATTATTATTATATGCCTATCTTGAGATAATTCAACAACAAAATATTTCATCTCAGGACTTCATAACAGAACATTTTGATAAATCATGAATCAACGCTTTGTCTACAAAATAGTTCGAACAAATCCGAAGGTGGCATGGGCTAGGAAGGCAAGGCAACTTGTCACTTTGTGATGAATTTTAGCTTCAATTCTTACAGTCGTATTTCAAAATTTAAAAATTAGGTGCCCAAAAAGATTAAGTAGTGTATGATTGGTAAGTCAAATGATGGAGAAGAAAAAATTATCACATTACTTTTAAAAAGGTAAGGATATTAATTTAATTTTGACTAGGAAATTAATTATCAATACTTTAGCTTTTCAAATATTCTAATGACATCAATTTTGTCTTGAATGAAGACTAAAACAATAATTTTTAAAAACATTGGAGTTTTTGGCCAAAGAAAAAAAAAATATTTGAGTTGAACCGATGCTATTAAATTTTCAAGAACTGAATTAATAGCAGTAGTATCTTTTAAAAACTAAAATGATAATTTATTCTTAACTTAAAATACTTTTTTTCTTACAACGCAAATTATTATTAAGCTGAAAGGAGATCGTTTGACTAAAGATTTGAATGGCAGAAAGCTTAAAACCAAACCATGCGGTTGGAAAAATAGAAACTTCAGACTTGTATAAAATAATGGGACACATAAGTCTGGAACACTGGAAATAGTTTTTGTTTTAGAAACGCCACTAAACATTGCTAGGCAATCATAATTATAAAAGTTTTTGTTTTGATCACAAATTGCTTGGTTAAATCTGCACCACCCGAGTTTGACTTAATGATTAAGAGAATATCTAATAGAATTGACGAACAAAAAGTAAGTCTACTTATAAATAGATATAAAAATATATTACAACTAGATTTTACCCCTAAAGAAATTCTTAAATTAATTTTATAAGAGGTTCGTAAATCAAGGCAATAAACAAACATGTTCAAGTCGGGTCATATTTCATGTATATCTAATATGCTTATATGCTTATTCAAAATAAATTTTATATTCATGATCAACTTTATTTCTCTGTCTTTAGTAATCTGATGTACCTTAAAATTTCTCCTAATAACTTGATTCCTAAAAGATATAATTCATCAATATTTTGATGGTATAAGCTATTCAAGATGTCAGGTGGCAACAGCTGGGTTGAAAGGACAAAAGATAATTCTCAGAAAAGTTAAGCAACAAGAATACATTTCATTTGATGTTTTGAAGCACGCAACATAAAATAAGACCTGCATTGTATGCTATATAAAGTAGGAAAAGAAGCATACAAAAATTCTTTAAAGAATGTCGAAAGTAACAGCCAATTGACTAAATGGCTTCTCCTACGTGTATAAAGACAACAGCTATCTTTTTGTACCAAAACTTTGTATAAAAGTACAGTGATATATCTCAGTCATCAAACAAAGGCATCTGGATTACCCGACTCATATGCGTACCACTATGAAAATGAATTGTTTTGTTATCACCTGGCCTTATCAGGGAGATGGTTGCCTCCAGATGCCAGTTTATAGAGATAAAACGCACTCATGAGAGCACTGCAAGAAAAACAAAAACAAATTTCTTAGCTCCAGATACATAACATACTTTATTTGGCAATTCAAAAATTTTATTAGTTAGATAAGTTGTTTTAAATTAATTTCTAAAAAGGGGCACGGAAATTGATGAATGCCTACCAATCAAGGATTACCAGCAGGTTAATACACATTGTACTTACTGCCTTATCAGGAGAACTCTAAGCAATGACAAAGGTATAAGCAAGAGGTCTTATGTTCAAATCTCTGCTACACCACGTAGCCAAAAGAAAAACCCTAGAGTATCTGTTACAGATTTTGCCTAAATAACCTTTACAATATGGTTTCACAAGTTCTGGACCAAAAAATAATCAGATCATGAGGATAATTTAATCCTCTACAATTAACATGAAGGTTTAAAAATGCATACATGAAGTCAAAGCACTATTAGACCACTAAACAACTTACATAGGTGGATATAACTGGTGTCTAGTGAGCAAAGATAAACTAAATTTATCTTCAAATCGGTAGTGAGGTTTAAGAAAATGATTTCAGGATAAGGCAATAACTCATCTAATTATTACATTTCAACAATTATTTTTAATTCCTACAGCTCTCAATGAGATAAGAATATATTATCAGATGATGCAAATAAAAAAACGAAATTGGTACTGTCAACATCACAATCATGCGTATTACTAAAGATGAGGATGGAAATAAAGGCCGCTAGTCTTTCATTTTTGAAAAATTTTTAATCTGTATGTCTAAAGAGAGATTAAAAGAATACTTTATGGAGAAGTTCAACCAAAAATAGAAACAGTGATATCATGAAGAAAACATAAATCATTTCATTAAATAATGGAGCAATAAGCATTTTACATTATTAAAAAAAAAGGACAACAAAAAGAATTGTGGTAAAACGAATTGCATCTTTTTTTCCATATTATATAATCCCATCAATAGTAACTGACAAAACCTTTTTTCCATTTTAATTTATAATATCATTTATATTGAAATTCAAATTAATAGAACGAAAGGAAAATTTTATCTATATTATAATTTCTATACTAGTATTGTACTACTTCCTGATTATATAAATTAAATCATAAAATCTATTCAGATATATTCAAACCAAAATCATTTCAGCCTCACAATCACTTGTGGGTTGAAATATATTAGAAGCCAAGCTGACAGCCACAAAATAATATCTTGCCTATGTATACCATCATAGGGTTAATTTGAGTGGCAAATAAAAGACATGAAAGCTTAGGTGCTGTAACTAAAGATAAGCTGTTAAAGCCACAAGAGTGCTAGCCTAGAAATATAACTGTAACGTTCATTGGTGATGATAAGACAGAAAGTTCATGGAATTGGCAACTGACTTTCAACTTAGCCAAATCTTACGAAGTTTAGTATAAGAGTGGTGCTATGGCAGTAATGCAGCAAGAGCTATCTTCAAACCTGGAAGAACTAATCATTATTATAATTTCCTCTTTATTTCTTGTGCAAACTCAATCATACAGAAAGGGCAGAGAAGTCCATATACAAAACTAAATTTTTGACAATTCTGAAAAGCTGGGATGAGAAATTCCTCTATAGTATCAAGGTAAAAATCAATCAAATAGTCGCAACTAAGTTGTTATTGAGCAGTACTGAATAATGGGATGAATGAATAGTTGGTTCAGACATCAAAGTTAAAAGTTATCTCTCGAATTTAATACCTAAGCACTGTAATGATCAACATAAAGATTAGACATTTCATTCGAGGATAAAACTATATGCAGAACATGAGCTTAGGTATTAATAACTAATAAGTAATTTTCCACTTACCTGATCCCTGCAACAAGACCAGCAGGCATAAACTTAGATGTTTCCATGTATCGCTGTCCCATGACCCAAGTGAGTATGGCTGCACAAACTGTCATGCAGGACATGAATTAGTAAAATATAGAGGAAGAGTGTTTCACATACAGATAGAGAGATTATTGCAGTAAACACCAGTCTACTAGACATTCAATAAGGAAAAAGAAGCAAGGAACAATAAACTGGTGCTTTCACTATAGAACTTGCTTTGATGACAACAGGATTAAATCTTGGAATATGAATGTGAAGAGAGGATATTGTTTACGATTTTGTTAGTGTATTTCATAGGCCACGCACCAGAGTGAGAAATATCTCACTAAAATGTTTAACAAATGAAAAAGCATCACAATCAACGAGATAAAACATACTCATACTGTTGTTCAGTGATATAATGCTTTACATTAATTTACGGATTACCAAACTATGATCTCTGTGAAGAGCAGAGAAAGCAAAAGGCTTATGAAAAGGAATAGCTCCATTCCCCTACTAAATTAGTTTGCTGACAATAATTGCCCACGAAACTAAATAATTACTGAATTAGTATTAATATTTTCAATAGAAAAAGAATTCATGTTAAATTAGTATTTTGGTCTCACAACTTTATTTAAAGTTTCAAATTGGTCCCTTATGTTTGAACTGGACCAAAATAGTCCATTAACTTATATTTTCATCGCACAAAACCCTTTTTATGTTTCATCTAACCAAATAAACGTTCATTAACCCAGTAGGGTTATTGTGCAGAGTAGTCAATGGAATATTATGCTTTTAGGCCATTTCATCTAGTCAACATAGATAATTTCCCCACACTTATTCCTTCCTTTCTTCCTGCCAAAACACAGGTACAATTTGCAGGATTTGCACAAGAGGGAATGAGTGAAAACAGGTAGAGGATTAAATTGAAGCCAAATTTGACCAAACTGAAGAAGGCGAAGGCTGATTACTATAAATCAGTTCAAACATTGTTCAAAGGAGGAAAAAAATGTTGGAAGGGCATGAGTAGAGAACGTAATTCAAAATCAATTTTGAAAGGCAAAGGTTCATGGATTCACAATTGTTTCTGTATGGCTGCAATTACCAAGATTCTCTTCATCAAAGTTCATTAATAGGCAATTAAGTTCATAAAAGCTAGTGACAAGGCCTGCCACGCCACCTTACCTTTTGTCCAATAGTCCACTCTCTCTAGCCCCCAAAGTCACTAATCAAGGAGAGAACTAAGTGTATTAGGTCTCTGTGTCATTAAAATTGTTGACACGGTACTGTAGAAGCCATTTTTGTTGATCGCAGGTGGCTCTTGACAAATTGTTTCTTTAATTTCATTTTGATTGAAAGTGGTACTGTATAAGCCTTTTCAGTTGATCTTAAGTGGCTTTTGAGAAATTGTTTCCATTTAACGCAATTGATTATATGAAGCTTAATTTTATGGATTATCTTTTGGCCAATTTTTCCTGTTTGATTCTTGTGTATAAATTAGGAAATGATTTTCTAATGAATGTGCTTTATGGTTTGGTCATTGATGAATAAATGTGGCGTTCGTCTTATATGCAGGGAGATCTCTTTTTAGTAAAAGCACCAACATTTATAGGAAAGCACATGAAAATAGACTAGAACATTGTAGGCTTTTAATAAGAAAAGAGAGTAGAGGAGAGAACTGGGTGACAGTAGCAGATATGCACCAGTTGAATCCATTTGCTATAGTGCTTTATGTGAAGTGAAGTTAGGAGAAAAGTGTATGGGTCTGGCTCTCTTCCTTATGATTTGAAGAAAAAAAAGGAGCTTTGGAACCAAGAAGTTTAATGATGAGGGAGAGAGCGAGAGACAAGAAAGAGAGGAAAGAGACCTTTTGGCATCAAACATCAAGCAGATGACTTTTAGAGCGGGTAGAGTGGCAGAAAGCCCAAATGAAAAGCTTGTCAGTTGTAAATGGGCATACTGACTTTAAACAAGCATAACTTTTGACCAAGTGGAGTTAGAGGGCCTATGGTATATGAACATAAAGCTCTTTCCAAGCCTGTCATCATTGAAACTAAGGTCTACTTGATTGAAGCAGATTAGCCCAAAATCCACAGTTTAAGTACGTTTTGGAGCTGTTTTAGTAATTTTCTTATTTTTTAGTTTTTCTTTTTGCAAATTTATTACTTTCCTTGTTTAATTACAAGACCTATTAGGGTTGGTCATCAGTACCAGATAAATATTTACTGTTTATCTTTTTGTTAAGATCATTGAATGACATCACATATTTTCTTCTCAATTTTGAGTTTTAGCACTTGAAACTTGGTTTGTTTTCACGGTGATTCACTATGTCAGTTTTGGCACCACAAAGATGGCAGCAAACCACACAGGTGTCTTCGGAAAAGTCAGCAATACAGACAGACGTTAGTCACCTGTCTGTGCTGTCCCTCTGATTTCTTCAACTGCCAATGGTTCTCCTCTGTCCCAAACAGAGTGGAGTCTTTTGGGAGAACTTGGTCACAGGTAAAGGAAAAAAGTTAATTAGGCTGAGAATATCCTAAATTATGACTAGGTAGCTTTAGGAACCCAGGTTCTGAACAATAATTTTATCGATAAAACCGACAACTTCACTGTATGGTGAAGAATTACATTCAAAATCACACCCACACAACAGAAACAGATTCACTCAACACTTCTGGGCACTACACTAACAGGGAAACACTCTCACAGAATGACATGAAACACAAAATACAGCACCCTCACAATAGCACTCGACAGACTCCCTACATAAAGATTCTTCACTCCAATACAAACAGAACACAATTTTCTGGCTTCCGAGAGGCCAGATCTCTCCCTCCAGTCCCTTCGAAACTCTCTCTGCCCTCCCTTCTTGTTATTTTGCTGTTAAAATCCCTTCTCTCCCCAGGCAGTCTACAATAACCACCCCTTTTTGGGTTGGGTCAAGGCCCATCATTTGTGAGTTCTATACCAAATCAGCAATATAAATGGAAGAAAAAAAACACCTGGACTTTGACTTAGCAACAGACAGATTTTAGTGGACTGACAGAAATTATAAAAGAGGACTCTTACAGAATGAAAATATAAGCTAAATGACCATTTTGGCATGGTTAAAAATTTAAGGGACAACTTTAAATAAAGTTAAGGGACCAAAATACTAGTTGAACCAACAACCTAACAATGAGAAGAGAAGATTGATGAAGGGGAATCCTCCCAAATCCCCGGGCCCGGGGAGGGTGGAGGGGAATCATTAGCTCAAAAGAGCTAGTCAAGCCCTATGAAAATCCACAAGGGATATCCCTTATAATAGCCACCACATGGAGGCCAGAAAAATAATACTCTCCCAAAGAACATATGTTGGGAGAACTTTCTGATTAAAAACTCATGCATGTCATACTAACCAAAACACCAAAATCCAATAAAAACAACACACTACCAAAGAGTTTTATTCTCCTTTGTGCTCCTAAAGCCATTGAACTTAATAGCTAATAAATGCCCTAAAGTATGCAGACAATGCCAATGATTATTGCAGATTGCAAATAATTCCAAATTTGCCAAGCCACTTCATAATGCAGAAATAGGGCAATGTTTGTCTCTATACCCAATGACACAAACACTTGGTGACTGCCTTATTGATATGTTTTAGTGAATATTGTTGATCATCAGAAATTATAAAAGCTCCATTCAAAATTTCAAAATGTCAAAACCATTTTGGAAAAGTTTCAAAACTTGATAAAATGTATTTCTTTTGTGATAGAACAGATTAGAGATTAGAATTGCTTATATCAACTTCCAACCCATTTTGACATTGCCCAAAACATTTTAGTTAATTATGTGTGTGTATGTGCATGTGTGTAACAGGCTGGTATACAGTATGTGTATGATATCCAATATGGATATGTATCAGATACAGATAGAGCTGCAAAAAGCAGGTACCTGTGCTTCTTAGGTCTAGAGTGGACAACATGCTTAGTTGTAAGATTCTCAAAATTTGCAAATGATGTACATATTCCACTGGAAGAAAGAACGAACAGCTATAGTTGCTCATAAGTAGGAATCATGTAAAGGCTACTAGACAAAACAAGATTGATCATGAAGATAGGAATGTTTAATCCAAAGCCACTTAAGCTTGTCAGGGATTGATCTACCATGAGAATCAGAACAAAAAGACGCATAAGTCATATTTACCCATTAGATGTTGTTAGCTCCAAGTATGTGTTTCTAGTGCAGTCAGTAACCCTATTGTGTTGAATCTAAATGTCATTAGTAGCATCTCTTCCATAAACATCTGAAACCCCATAAATGTAGCCATTCTCTGGCCCTCTTCAACTAAACATGAGAAGATACTCTTTCTTGCTTGGAAAACAGTTTATCTGCATTATATAAAAACTATAGATCATTATATCTCATAAAACGTTATTTGTCCCCTTCTAGCAGCGCTTTGAGTTCTTATAACTCAACCACAATTTGTGGGTTTCTTTTTTCATTTTCCTTTTGTTTGTGATTTGTAGCTATTTATCTAGACTCATTCGTCTTAGAAAGCCAGTCAATATCATTTCACACATGGGAGTACTCGTTACCTATCAGCACATTCAATTCACTCTAGTTTAAATCCAAACATATCAGGGAAATATAATAATATAATCCTTTAATATTTTCACCCCGGCCCAGATAGCTTGGCCGACATTCCAAAGCATCACACCTAAATTATGCTTGATTCCATCTATACTAGAAGTAAAACAGTACAGGGATAAGACATAAGCTGTAATCCCAACATATATTCATTTTTAAACAATATATGTGAATGTATAATTAAAGTAAACCAGTCAAAAGCCTTCGTACGGGTTCTTTCTCACCATTCAATTTTGCCCACAGACATACCTGTTCATTTTTTATTGAAATATGCTTCCGCAACACTTTCAAATTATCTATTCCCCCACTCTTAGCCTCTTCGGTTCTACTATTCAAATATTATCACTCTTTCACAGAGACATATACATTCCCGGTTCCCACATGTCAAACCATCTTCGGTGACTCTAAATTTGCATGTACACATCATAAAATGGGCAGCTAGCAAAAAAGTCCTTGGTGTAATTGAAAACCAACCTTAGTCCGAAACAATATATTAAATCTAGCTTTCTCATATGTATTTCTGTTCAGACATGAATCCAGCAGTTCTCTCCTCTATCAAATATCCATTATTGCAAAATTTTTAAAATAAATAGTCACATTTAGAAACAATGTAAAGACATGAAGAACTTTAATTCAAAGCCAGAATCAGGAACTAAAACGAAAGAGCAAAATCGAGTCAATCACTGCCTCGCTGGGAATCAAAAGAGACAATTTTAACACAAATATTAAAATGAAGAAACCATACCCGTCTCAAGAATCAAAGCAAGATATGAGTTCTTTCTCTTCTCGAAGGCTTTGAGACTCATGTACCCAGCCATAATAAGCACCAAACCAGAGCCTACTCCTCCACCTAGAGAAACTGTACTCCCTTTCATAAGGTACCCAAAGAGTCCTCCACATATCAACAGAAACCCATAGGGAATCGTAAAACAGAAATCATGCATTTTCTCGAACTGGGTTTTTCCGGGAGAATCTGATGGTCGGAACCGCAAGGATGACACCAGAACTTCTCAGATCAAAGTCTGAATTCTGAAAATTTCTCCACTGTGGACCAGTGGCGCGTGGATGCCACAAAATTAAGATGTACACATTATCAATTTTCTTTTTTTGGCAAGAAAAAACATTATCAATTTTTTCACTTCACCCAAAAAACATATTATCAATTCTGTTTTACCAAAAAATTTATCAATTTTACTTTCCCCTTTCACTTTTACCCCTGGTTTATAGTGTCATTTCGGAAATTGTCTTCAACTCTTCGGACGTGCACGACGTCGTTGCTATTTCCTTCTGATCGAAGACGGCTCATCATCACGTGAAACTTGAGAACAATTAGTTGTTTATTTTATTTTATTATAACTTATTACATTAATATACTTAAAATTATAAATATATTAAAAATTTTATTTCTATTTAATTATATTTTTGTCCATTAAAAAAATTTGTTAATTAATAATTTTTTTCTGAAAATGGAAGTTTGTTAACTGGTAGACTCCAAAAAAAGGCTGCTTTTTTTTTTTTTAAGGCAGTTCGTAATGTTTTCCATTAGATATAATTTCAAGACCTTTGTTCTGATGCTTGACTGATTTTGGTCTAAATTTTTTTTCTTTAAGAATACTAATGAGACATAATTAACAACCAGTATAAGAATTACAATCATTTGTAGATTGTAGGTCAAAATATTTAGACGCTGCTTTAAAGTTTTGCTAGTAGTCTTAAAATCTTACCAGCTAACTAGCGACATCAATTCTTGGGATTGTTTATTCAAGGACATTTCTGTTTATTTTTATTGCCATAATTATGTATCTATCTAATTTTTATCTTGTCTTTACATCCAAAAAAATGAAAATTTATATGCTTTGAATTCAGATGTGGCCATGTTTGGTAGAAAATAATAAGGAAAAGAGAGATAAAGAAGAGGAAAAAACAACCTTGACATATTTGGTACATACCCATAGCGGATGGCGAAGCAGGACCTTGATTCAGTGGGTGCGTGAAATTTATTTTTAATATTTAATATTTTATTTTTAAAAAAATTATATTTTAATATTATATTTTTTAAATAAAAGTTTGTCCTTTGAACTTTTCAACTAAACTAAATGAAGTTAATTTACTAATAAGATCTTGCTTTCTCCTTCTTAAATTTAAAAATAAGTTTAAATTTGAATGAGTATTGTACTATATATAACTCTCCATATTAATATTAATTTCATTACCTAAATATTTGTAATTGTGAATACTCATATTACAAAAATATATTAAAAATAATATATTATCACTTGACAACACCATGATAATTTAATAAAAAAATCAAAATAATATTTTAAAAGAAGTGAAAAGGTTTATCAGATAAAACATTAACATTTATGATTATCACTTTGTAAATAAAATTTTGTAGAGCATTATAAATATTATTTTATCCATCAATATTTCAATGATTATCAATTTGTAAATAAAATTTTGTAGGGCATTATAAATATTATTTTATCCATCAATATTTCAAAAAAAAAAAAGATTTCATTATTTTAGCGACAATTGTTCAATGCTAGCTTTAAATAATATATTAACATTTGAACTTAATTATGTTTTACCCAATAATTATAAAACTACTTTACAAAAATGTATTAAATACTTACATATAAATTAAATTACATACATTATACATATGTAAGTTTAATGGATTTAAATTAACATGTCAAATGATTAAACAAAATAACATGACTCAATCATTTAAGATTAATAATTTGAGTGGGTTCAAAAACTTGAAATATATGGGGCATAAAAATTATAGTTGAATACCATATATGATTTATAAAAAAAAATAAAAAAATTGGAGGGTGGGGGAAAGTGCCCCCACTCATCAATACGTGGCTCCCTGCCCATAGCCTATGGAATGTGCAATCCTTGTAGGTACGAGGGAATCCAAAATTATTCTTCCAAATGATATTTTACAAATTGTTTTATTCACATTACATGTTGCCCCATTGCATTTGCCTTTCAAGTGGGAGTAATAATCTATAGTGTGTTTGATTATTGGAAATGAGTTGAAAGAATGGGAATGTGATTCCCACTTATTTGCTTGCTGAGGACCTGTTTGGTTGCTGTAATTAATATGAGGGAATGAGAATAGGAATAGGAATGGGAGACAATCCACCATACTAAAGTTCACTTAGCAATACTTCTCCCTAGGTAAAGTGAACACCCATGAATGAGGGAGTATGCAATCCATTGAGCATGCAAGGGAGAGTTGCCCAATTCCCAAGAAAGCATTTTTTTTTTAACCATTTTATCACTATTTTCAACAACACTCATTTGTTGTGCATTAGGATTGCATCCTCATCAAGTAAAATCTTGATTTGGTCTTCGTTTTATTGTTTAGTTAGTATGTTTCACCTGTGTAGCTTCATTTTTCAAACGTTTGCATTTTCTGGATGGTCATCCACTTTTAGCCTACTTTTTTATCCAAAAATGAATTCTTATATGTCTTGTAGGTGTGTATTTACAATTTGAAGTTATATATATATATATATATATATATATGCATTACATCTATCCATATTCTACGTAGTTCACAAATATCAATTGGGCAATAAATAAATAATTTTTCATTATTAAAAATAATTTTGCCTTTATTTAATAGAAATTAAAAAAGTTCTTCCAAAACTAATTAGTCAAACAAAATCACTTTACTCATTTAAGTTCCAAGACTATGGATTGAATCATCATTTTTTGGGACATTTTCATCATTTAGTTACATTACCTTTCTTTTTTGGTGCTTTTCTATCAACCAAACATTGTAAAGGTAATATATTTTTATTCCTTTCTATGTCTAACCAAATATAGTAAAGACCATTTCCATAATACCCATTATCATTCTCATTTCTATTTCCATTCCTTCCATTTTGTTTCTGGCAACCAAATGAGCCTTAAAATATGTTTGGATTGGATTGATTGTTAAGGAAGGAATGACAACAAGTGTATTAAAGTGTAATTACTTCAAGTTTCGATGTTTTTCTGGGATAAAATGGAATGACTAGAAAGGGATTTTAAAATTCTTTGTTGTCAACTAAAATCTTATTTTCCTTGTCTTTTCAAATTAGAGGAAAATGATAGAATGAAATAACTTAAGAATTTAAATTGCAACTTTACCTTTTTATTTTTTAATTAAAATAATCTTATTCTCTCTCCCTCTTTCTCTCTCAATTATTGATAGACACAATATGTAAATTGAAATATTTCATAAAACTATAATAAAAATATTTTTTAAAAAATTTTTTGACATTGTATAATTAGACTTTTTAAATGTTTCAAGTGAATCATATTTTAATAAAAAAATTGAAAAAATTGATTCTAACTCCATTTAAAAATCATTTTTTATGATTTCATCACCAAAATCAATATATACAAAGAATAACTCACTCCCTCAAAGTCACAATTCTTTATCTCATATTCAACAATGGATATAATTTTAGTGATATGTTTGTTTTCTAGGGGTAATTTTAAAAAAAGTAATTAATGAGTCATTTTATTACATTCATTTTATTAGAACTTCCAAATAATAGTCAAAGAGGTCTCTCCTTCACATCATATGTTTGAAAGTTTAGGTGAGGATGAAATGGATTGGGTAATAATAAAAGGTAATGAAGTGACAAAGAGTGGAATGACAAGATATGTGTTGTTCTAGTGTTTGAAAGTTTAATAAAGAAAAGAAAGATAATCATTAATGAAATAGAATGACTTATATATTATTTTTATAAAGCTACCTTTATAAATAGAATACGTAAGCTTTTAACCAAAGACGATATCATAATTATTACACCACTTGGCCATTCCATGTCATTCCAAACCTTCTAGTTAGAATATTGGATCATCAATGATGGGTTGACCCATAGTCCAAAACTTGACCTATCAAATTAATTAGTATTATTTATTTGTTAGTTAATTATTTAATTCAAATAATTGAATGGGTTGTTAGTTATTAAAAAAGGATAACTAACGTAAAATGTGAAGTTGATGAGAATGCAATTTTTCTGAGAAAGAATAAAGAAAAAAAAAAACCTCCCTCTTATTCTCCAATGTAGGTAAACAATTCTCATGTTCTTCCTTGGTGTTTTATGCCATGAAAAAGTAATGGGAATATGTCTCGTGATTTCAATCCAAACTGCATAGGATGGTAGAATTAACAAGATTTGTATTCCATAGAAAATGTATGTACTAAAAAATGTATGTCCAAATGACATTGGTATCAGAGCTCAATTAGCTCAAATTTTGTTGTCTCTATATTGATTGTTTATTCTAGGTAGTCAACTTTATGAATAAGATGAAAAAACACTAAGCAAATGCATATTTATATAAAATAAACCTTAGACACCTTTAATAGCATATTCACATAGAGATCATGTAAGGCCACAAAATTCATACTGAACAATTCACAAAGGCAACTTGATATTCCATAAATTTTTCCATTTTATGTGAACCACAAAATCAGACATTCTTATTCAACTTTAAGCATTTTGTAACCATCTTTGATAGTGTAATGATCGCTCTTATTTCCACACCAAATTGAATAGTTCGAAGAGCCAATCTAAGAGAGATCCATTAAAAGAATATTATCACGATGCTCGAGAGAAAATAGGGTATTAAGTGAGAGTTCCACTTGAATTGGTTATATAAAATAAGATAAAAAATGGTCAAAATTTAATTTGAGATAGAAGTTTCAATGAGCCGATCTAATTGCTTAGGCTACCACAGTTGGCGGTGAATTATGGCTGAGGATCTAGACCCAATTTGCTAATGTAGCTTAGAGGTGATTAAATTCTCAAATTTTCTGAAGTCCTTCCAAACTCAAGAAATGTTAGATCTTTTAACAAGAAAAAGAAAGTTGTCAATAGATGTATATTTATCTTTTAAAACTTTCATAATTATGGGCTGAGATGAATTAAGGGAGATAAGTCTCTAAACTTGTTTTGCTAGAAAAGCCTTATTAAAGACATGAGTAGGACAAAAACTAAGTCTTTTCATATCTTTATCTTGGTAAAGTTTAACCAACTTACTAGATGAATTCTTAGGCAATTAGTACTTAAGCCCCAGAAAATATTGGCCATCAAAGACTCTATCTTATTACAAATTCGTTTAGAAAATTCAAAGCATGACATATGATAAATTGAACTAGCATTTACAACTAATTTAATAAGAGTGGCCCTACCTATTTAAGATAAATGCTTAGATTTCCATAAAAGAAGTTTTCTCTCTATTTTCTCCAGTGTACCTAAGTATTTACCAAGTTTACAAACAAACTTAATACCAAAAGTACCTGTGTGAAAAATAACATTTGTCTACATATTTGACTTTGTTTTGACTAAACACAATGGTAGACTTGGCTCTATTGATATAAAGGCTAGAAATATGACAATGGTCATCAAGCGTATTGTTTACTGAATTACAAGTAGAAATTAAAACCTCAAAGAAGAAATTTGTGTTGTTGGCATACATCATATGGGAATTGATCTTGTACCCCTACCGATTTTAATGCCTTTCCATAGATTCCCACTCCTAGCATTAGTAATCATACAAGATAACATATTGGTGCAAAGAATAAAAAGGTAGGGTAATAGAAGGTCACCTTGCCTATTACCTTTCTTAGATTAAAAATGTGGAGAAGGATTACCATTTAAAATTATATGATATTGAACAATTGATATGGTTTAGGGTTTGATTGAACAATTTAAGTTTTTTAAGAAATACCTTAAGGAAGTGAACGATTTAATCATGAGACACATATAAGTGCCAATAATGTCCTAAAATTGCTAATAAAATGAGCTTGAAATCCATCAAGATGTGTTGCATTATCCAAATTCTTATCGAAGACTACTATTTTGATTTTATCATTAAAAAAGAAAAAACTTATGTCAAGATAGTAAAGTGATACGAACATAGAGTGAAAATACAAGTTTGCTCTAGTAATTCATTTAAACTGGACAAATCTAAATTATTATGAATGAAGAAAGCATTCCATAAGTATTTACCATTAATTTGTTTCATAGATACAAGGCCATCAAACCATTCAACTTAGACATTACTAATGCGAGAGATCAAATTATTGGCTCTTCTTTTTATAACCAACAAGTGAAAATATTTTGTATTACGGTCTCCATGGATAAGCCAAGTTTTCCTCACTTTTTGAGCCCAAAGAGACTCCTTGTAATCTTAATAAAATTCCAAATCTCTTATTAAGTTTTAATTGATTTTATCCTTATATGATAAAACAAAATTTTAAATCTCCTATAAGGCTGCTTCAAGTTATTTTATTATGTAAGAAATATTTCCAATGTAGCTTTTGTTCTAGTGTTTGAGTGTTGTCATTGCTATCTTTAATTTTAAAGAAAGAATGAAGCTTAGAGATCTAGAAATATTCATATGCCATGTCAAGTTAACAATTTCTTTACACTAATCTAACATGAGCCTTTCAAATTATGCAGGCTTAAATATGAAAGTAATATTCAAGTCTATATGAAGTTATAAAAAGGAATGTTACAAAGCCAAGATGGGAAGAATAGTGAGATAAGTTTGTTGAAAAAACTTGAAACAATTACTGCAAGCATGAAGGTTTATCAATGCAAGCCTACACAGCATTATATCCATGTCCATTATTTGTCTACAAAAACCACTACCTCTTAGAAGGAATATCAATGAAATGAAAAGTCTCAATAAAGTCTTTTAGACATATGGCTCCCAACAAGGAATCATAGTTACTAAACTTGTCTCGAGACTAGTGTGACTAATTGAAATCACCAATTATTAACTATGGGCCATCGATGCTTTAGGCAATCATTTTAATCTAATCCCACAAAAGATGTCTATGTATAAGATATGGGTGACCATAAATAAAAAGAAATAAAACATTGAGTATTCTAAGTGTTAGTAAATATCATATGCATCCAATATGGGGAGGTGTGTAAAATAGTACAATCAATATCCATTTTCTAGGCTAAAACAATGTTTTTATTTTACCGACTACATAAAAAACACAAGCATGCATATATTCAAAAAGATTTTATATTATTCATAACCTTTTGTATAGGAATTTTAGTTTCAAATAGAAAAGAAATTAGGATTATATCTACATAGAAGTTTCCTATGTCTTTTAACTGTCGTGGTTTTGCATAACCCATAACAATTCCGACATAAAGAACTCATGGCTATTGGGGAAGCTTTAGTTGAGTAGCTTCCCAAACCCCTTCAAAACCATCATAAAAAAGGTCAAATTCTGCTACATCTCTAAAATAGGCTCAAACATGGCCATAGCTGCCAAGTTCTAGATTAATCAAGGTTAAGCCTTGAAATAAAGGCTACATTACAATGGTAATCTTTATTAATGTTTAACATTGAATCCCACTAGCTAAAAAAGAAGCGAGATGCTTTTATGATATTGGAAAATTTTTTCAGCAACAAAGTGTGTGAGATCAAACATTTGTCTTCTATGTATGAGATGAGGATAAATAGATCTCTGAACATAAAGAGAACATTTATAGGTGCAAAGAAGTCTTTAGGAATAATAAACTAAAAGTTACTTTGTCCATACTTATAAGCATACATAAAATTATCCTTGCTCTGGCAATCACTCTCAAAATCACTACCGATAGGTATGAACAAAATAGATTGATCTCTATTATGTTTAAGACTATTGTCTTGATTATCATTAAGAGGTCCAAATAGACTAGAGGTTCTTGCAAAATTAAAACCAACCACTTGAAATGTTTAAATTAAGGAAAATGATAGGAATTTATATCATAAAAATTATCGTGACAAGATTCATAAGGCATAAAAAAGTCATCTAAAGGTACAAGGTTGTTTTCCCTTGTTATAAAAGTTCAAATTCTACCATCGATTAGCTTGGATATCCAAATCATTGGAAAAGATGTCCATTGTAGTATCCCAACTTGAGCTATCAACATCTATCAAGGAATTTACATTATCATTAACATTTGCACCATCTGCATGAGGAACTGGAATTTTGCTTTGGTTCCATGGACCATGCGACATGAGATGCTTAAAAAAAAAGTCCACCTTTTGAACATAATCTTATGAAATTCCTGCCTTTGTCACTTAACAAGAAGGATATTAGTGTTTTCCATATTAGTAACTATGGGTCTACCAAACATTAAGTAGAATTGTTTAATTTATAAGCGTCTCCATCAATGGCCATGTCAACAATATTGTTAGAGGAGTCCAAAGACATTGATTTCAAAGCCACACTTATTAAATTAAAGTTTTGCTTATGATTCATATCATTTCCTTTGAAAGATCATGGCTTTTTATCATAAGGATAATAAAAACCCCTTCTACAAACTCACACCATCTTGCCTTATTAGTACTTTTTAGGCTTATTTTTCTCTTAAAAACTACAACTAAGTCATACACCAAAGGGAAATGGTAGTCGTTAACGAAATTTACATCAAATTTAACTTTGATTATTTGTTCATAAAGTTTTAGATCAGCCTTAATATCCTCTAGGGACCTTTTGCAATTTTTCAAGATGTGCCCAATCCTTCCATACCTACATTCGATCCACACTTTTCTCTTATCTTCTTGTTATATCATAATAACCATTAATAAGGGTAGTTCGAGGTTAATCAAAGGTCTAGCCGTTAGAAAGTAAATGTTTTTAGTATAACTAAGATTATCATCAATTGTTTTAGGTTCACGAACCAGGTGTGCTAGCACTTCAGCCATTCCACTGTTCAAGTATTTAAGGGAAATATCCTAGAATTGTACTTATACTGAATATGTTTAGGATTAATTTCACCTAAAATCAAGTTGTGAAACAATCATTCAAGTGCTAGTAGTGAGTTTTGAACAACCTAAGGACTATGTTTCAAAACAAAGGTTTAGTCTTCGACATTAGTAAACTTTATAAGATATTTTTACCTTCCCTACCAACCACATGAAAATTTGATTGAAATTGCCATCCACGTTATAGGGAGAGGTCTAAATAGTACATTGGAATATCCCTTCCATTAATAAGTATGCCTACTAAATATATTGAAATTGCTTGAAATAGGTTGACCAGTAGTTAAGTTTAATTGCTTCCAAATCAAGTTCACCATAGCAAAGCCAAAGAGTAAGAACAATTGAAATATTGCAAAACATAAGAAACCAAAACTAATAGAGAAGTAGAAGAACACTATCACAATTACGAATAAGTATCATGCTAGAAGAAAAAGTAGTAACATATGCAGAGACATTCACTTCAAGTGCAATAGAGAAAATTGCAAAAACTAAAAAAAAAAAAAAGCCAAAGTAACATGCAGTGATGGAGCAAAATAAAAAAGCTATCGGGGAATGGGAAAGTGCAAGCTTTATAGACATGCAAGAGTTTAAGCAAACAGGGTAGAAGAGAGATGATACTAAAAAGAACTATTTAAGATTGTTGAAAACTTAAGTTCTTAGTTGGAACTGTCCTTTATTTAATGCCAAGTAAATATACTGATAAGTCACACTTCATTCTTCTTTCTTTTATATAGAACATTGAAATAATTGAAAGCTCAAATTCTATATTAGAATTACTCTTTATTTAATGTCAATTATTAGTTGATGAACTTCCTCGTCTTTTCTTGTATTTTGTTTAGTTAGTGTTAATGGAATAATTAAAATTAGTCAAGGATCATTTATTGTACCTATGAACGATAATAATAAATTCTTATGGACTATTTTCATTAGTTAACATTTATTTATTATGTGCAATAAATGATCCTTAATCAACACTCATTAGCAAAATCCTAATTAAAATAGTTGAAAGGTCAAGGCATGTTAGAAATAAGATTTATTTAATGTCAATTTTGTGGTTGATGAGTCACTTTCTTTCTTATTTCCTTTGCTAGATCCTCTCTTCTCACACAATATTTTGTAAACGAATTTATTAATAAATATAATTATATATTTGATTCATATAGTTTAACATATATTTTTTTCTCAAATAGGTCTTCATACTCTTTTAAATTTAAAATTGCTTTTTGATATTAATTGTAGTTATAGCACCATTTTCTTTTTTTATTTACAAGGCTAACAAAATTTTTATTTGTTATTGTACTAATTTTGATGTGACTTAAAATGTAGGTAATGCTAATTAAAGGTCGTGTGATTGCGAATTAGGACATGTGAATAGATTCTCTAGAGTTTTGAAAAAGATATATGATCCAATAGCTAAGAGTGAAGGAACTCTACATATTCACTCGCCCATAATAAAAATAATGGCGACATGCAGTCATCAATTTTAATATAACAATCTACATTAAATGAACTATACAATTTAATAATGTAAAATTCTCTTGGGAACATTAGAGGATTGGACTGATTAGGATGCTGTGTCGGTGGTATAATCCTTTTAGTAGAACTTGAATGCCATGTTTGATTTGGAAGTTTTAGGAAAATGGTACATGTAAGATTAATAGATAGATGATGATTCTTTTTTTCCCAGAAAAAAAGTAAAAAAATATGATAATGAAAGTGATTTAGCAGCAAATTTCAATATGTTAACATTTTTTGTTAAGCTAATTAATAGTGCTAAAAATGAGAAAAATTTAAATTTTAATGTGTAAATGAAATAACTAAAGTAAAATTAAGCAAATTTAAGGCTATATTTGGGGATGTAATAAAATGACATGGAATGGAATTATTAGGGTTAGTCTATCGTTTGGGAATTTTAAGGAAAAATTTTTGTTTCAGACCTTAAGATGTAATTAATTTCTTAAAAAGACATTAAATTTTGTAATTACCTTGAAGGGTCTAAACTCATTTTATGACTATTCAATGGACACAAATACCCTTAGAAAAACCTTAATATCTTACTACAAAATCAATCTTAAATACAAAAACATTCGGTAACTATGGAAAACATGATTGGTAAGAAACACAAATTATTGTCATAATAATATAACTAATTACTTTTTAGTCTAACCAATAAAAATAAAATTGATGTGATGACAAATGCAAAAATATTTGGTAGCTACAGTAAACGTAATTTGTAAAAGATAAAAATCATTATAGTAATAATATAAGCAATTACATGTTTGTCTAACCATATTTAAAACTAAAATTGATGTGATAATAAATGCAAAAACTTTTGGTAACCATGGTAGACATGATTTGTATGAAACATAAACAATTGTCATAATAAACACAAAAATTATTAGTTAGTCACTATAAATAAAATAATTTGTAAGAAACATAAACCATTGTTGTAATAATATAAGTAGTTACTTATGAGTCCAACTAAACTTAAAACTTTAAATAATATGATAACAAACCCAATAACATTTGATGACTATATATAAAGTAATTTGTAATAAATGCAAACCATTGTCATAATAAATCATAAGTTACGTATAAAGTAATTCGAAATAAAGTTAAAACTTAAATCAATGCAGTGACAACGATAAAAACCAATAGTAATGTCAGTTGAGTTAATTTGTAAATGAGGCAAACCAAGGTGGCATCATCCAAATCAATGTGATGATGGATTGAGATTTCTACGTCAAGCTCAATTATGGCCTAACTTATGGCAACAAGAACAACTATATGCAATCTTATCTTGAAATTGAGACTCACATTGCTTTTTAAGAGGTCTCCCTATAAGACCACTTATGTTGGGTGGTTGCAAAAAAATATTTCTAAAATAATCATCCATTGTTAATACATTCAAATTTAGCATCGTATGTCTCAAATAACATCATGTAATTCGTGTAAATCTTTTGGGGAGTTGAACAAGTAGCATTCTTCAACATAGAAGTAAACATTTTCACACGACTTTTTTATTGTCATACATGCATGTAGGAATAAGATTCCAAGCATTTGCCATGCTTGACAACTGCACTATGTTAATGCCATGTTAATATTCAAATCAAATACTCTTGTGTACACAAGTACCATACTAAGACCATAGTGCTATGTTATTAGAGTTTTTGCCCTTACAAAATACTCCTTCTAAATTGTCTCAATGTTTGGACCCACCTATTCTTCAAACAAGACATTCTTTCCTTGCTAGCATGAAGCTTTTTGGCAAGCTTTTCAGGATGCTTATTGATCAACACACACACACACTATGCCTTCTTTCTTTCACAATCCAAGCGTTGAAAGACTCTGCAAGGTTAATGGTGATTTTATCCCAAAGTTGATAAAGAAATTGAGATAAAACCCACTTGTCAATGTCGCTTTTAGTCTTTACTCACTTAGCCAACTTAGAATAGAATGACCTTAGATTTTTTATTGCTTTCAAAAATTCATTGTTAAGCTGAGTATAAGCAACTCTATCTATCAACTTCAATGCATTTTCCTTGCACTTTCTTCTGCCACTCTTACATGATTTTTAGACTTCTGTCATTAAATTCTCCTTTATGTCTCAGTAACAAAATGCATGTCAATTGCCTCAAATACATTTTTCTCTACTTTTGAATCAACAATACCAAAAGGCAAATGCTTGTTATAATGTTTTAAGCAAGTCAACATTGTATAACATAATTTAATATAATCAAGTTAACTATTAATGGGACATGCAAAATTTACTAATGTAATTTAAGTTTGTTACCACCATGTTTCATTCATATTACTTTATTTCTTTCATTTGTTACAATACACATTTCTTACCATTGAGGGTTCCTTGGTTGACAAGTAGATTTCACTATTTTTACTTATTTAATATAATTAATGATAACTCATTTTAACCTTCTTTTTTACTCAACTATACTAACAAGTAAAGTATGAATATTTTGAACAATGCAATATTGTATAATTCACTTTATACAAATAAGTTCTTGTAAACAAAACACACAGATTTTAATACAAGGTTCATGCATGTGTTTGTTACTACTATGTTTTGTTTATCTTACCTTCCTTGTTACCACTTGTTATGATAAAAATTTCTTACCACTGAGACTTCCTATAGTTATAAGTATATTTTACTATTATTACATATTTAATGTGTTATATGATGACTTCGTTGTTTCTTTATATTCTTATTTATACAACAGAGGGTTTTTCCATGTTGAGATATAAAAATAGCTTTTCCCACCTAATTACTTTAGCAGTTTAAATTATGAAAGATAGAGATAGTGGACAATAGATAATGAATAGTTAGACGTAAGAACAAATACTAAAATCATCGGTTTACCTAAAAAAAATTGCAAGACTTGTACATATCAAGAATATACCTCTTTAGAATTTGTTTTCTTCTTCTAGAATGCGATGGAGTTTTAGAATGAGAGATGAGAATGTTAGATGAAAGAAAACATTGAGTCTTGACGAAAAATTAAGAGTTGAATGGGGTTCTTAAAATTATTAAGTTTGGGGATATTTTTGTCCATTTAAAAGTCATAAAATGAATTTAGATCTTATAGGGTAAATACAAAATTTAAAGTCTTTTGTAATAATTAATTGCATGTTATGATACTAAACAGAAATTTTCCCTAGTTTTAACTAATGAAGTGTGTGACTTCTTTAAATTTTATATGGAAGTTTCAATCAAATGAATGTAATGAATAACTCTGTAATTATTTTTAATAATATTGTCTTTATAAAATAAACACATAACTAATAATGTTTTTATTGTTAAATTCGTGAAACAAGATTTTGACTATGAGGAAGTAAGAGATTTTTTATGTTGTTTTTATCTTGGCTATGAATTCATTAAAAAAAATAAATAAATGGAGTTAGAAAGAATTTTTAACATTCCTATTATTAAAATTTTCACTAAAAATATGATATGCGTGAAAAAAATTTAAAAATTTCAAAGTATGCAATGTCAGAAAGTAAAATATTATATACTATATTTTCATTAAAAAGTTTTCATAATTAAAAAATAATGTATACGGCTTTTCATATTCTTAGTCATAATGAAAGCACCAGTAATGAGAAACCAAGTCTGTAACCTGATTTTAAAAACAATCCTTCACAAAACAAAAAAAAAAAAACATAATAATAAAAAGAGAACATTATTTAGTGAAATAGAATTGTAATTAATAGAAAATCATAGAATAGAATGATTGAGACAATTCATTGTTTGTAAGTTACTATAAAATAAAATAAATGAAATGGTTCATAAATTATTCTTTTATTATTATTATTATAAGAACAAATATATCATTAAAAATATTTTTATTTTTGAATGTGTGATAGATTATGACCATGAGAGAGCAAGAAATTCATTGTGTCTTTTTAATTTTGGTGATATAGTCATAAAAAATTTTAAAAATAAAGTTAGAGTGAATTTTTTTTATTTTTATCATTGAAATTTTCACTAAAAATATGATATTTTAATAAATTTAAAAGTTTAATTATGTAATAACAAAAGCGTAAAATATCTATTAATTATAGTTTTATTAAATATTTAAAGAAAGAAAATATTATGTTTTAAAATAAAAATAATAAAATATTATTGTAATTTAGATGATTGGATTATTCTATTTCGTCCTTGAACCATCAAATCAAGATCCTAGATAATAGGAGACGGTCTCCGTACTTCCTAAATAATTCTAATATAAAACAGAACGTCCAAACAAGCTCTCATTCCGCACGTTGACCATTTTGTGATTCCCCAGTGTCAACGCTCAATACTGCATCTGCTCGCTGAGGGTTCTGTTTGAGCAGGATACAAGGTACGAATTAGTTCCACTTTCTGAAAATGAAGAACAAAAATGCCCTTTTATTTTATTCTTCTCTTGAGATCTTTTGTTGTTCCGTTTGAGCTTAGTTAAATCCCCTTCCTAAAACAAGACTACGATGAGCTTTGCCATTCTTTTATTACATGAAACTGGTGTTATCTACTACTCACTGCCAATTGTATGGTTAATTTACTTCATTCAGCTTCATTCATTTGGGGATGGGGTCTATTGAATTGAACACAGTAGTTATAAGTAGATATATCTGAAAATTTTTTATTTTTTCTTTATCAGATGACAGATGATGTAAATTGATATCTTCTCACCGTTAATTGCTTGGGACTTGTGCGTTGCATGATCTGTCATTTTCCTTTTAGCCTTCAATTGCTTCACTAGGAAAATTTGTATCAAGAATATATTTTGAATGATCAATGTTACGCAAAACTTGTTCATGTCCAACAGTTTCTAAGTGGTTACTGATATGATGTTCAGTTAATTAAAGATTGGGGAAACCTCCCTTACTAAAAAGTTTACATCTACTTGTAATGTCTCTCTTAATCTAAAATATATATCATCATCATTTGTACTTCCTCTTTACTTTGGTCCCAATTTTGAAGTAAATAATTTTCATGAAGTTTATGTAACACATTCTACTTACTTTCATTCTTTACATACACACCTGTACTTACTCCAATCACGCACAAAAATAACTATTGCCTTTTATTTCCACATCATTCCGTCTACTTTTATCTTTTTGAGAGGTAAATCTTCATACTTTGAATTTGTCTCACTTTTATTTTTTTCCCCATTTCTTTCATTTATATTTAAAAAAGTTTCCTATAAATATTACTTTTCAACTACACAACCAAGGGCTTAATATAAATTCATTTATGTTTCAATATGATTGTTTACGTGTAACTAATAACAATTTAACATGATAAAATGTGTTTAATCCAACATAGTTATCATTAGCATTCTATATTGATATCGTATCGCGACATGATCCCTATAACAGGTTCGCTTTGTTATAATGGTGGATATTTTATCTTCTATTGCGGCTAAAGTTGCTGAATATTTGGTTGAACCAACAATTCGGCATGCACAATACTTGTTTTGTGTTAACAAAGTCACCAAAAATCTTGACAATAAGAAGATGCAGCTAATATCAAAACGGTATAGCATCCAAAGTCGTGTTGAACAAGCAAAGAAGAGAACTGAAATAATTGAAGATGCGGTGCAGAAGTGGTTGAATGAAGTGAACAATCTGCTGGAAGAGGTGGAAAAGCTGGAACAGAAGATGAAAGAAAACCATTGTTGTCAAGGATGGTGTCCTACGTGGAGAAGATATTGCTTGTGTAAGGAATTGGCAAAGAAGAAAAAGATAATCATGGATTTCACAAACAACAGCAACTTTGAGACTTTTTCTCACCTTGCTCCACTTCTGGGCATTGAATACATCTCATCTGAAAAATTTACTTATTTTGAATCCACAATATTGGCTTATAATCAACTCATGGAGGCACTAAAGGATGACAGTGCCCATATGACTGGGTTGTATGGAATGGGAGGATCAGGGAAAACAACCCTTGTCACTGAAGTTGGTAAAAAAGCTCTAGAATTGAACTTGTTTGATCAGGTTATTTTAGTCACTGTGTCTCAAACACCAAATATTAGAAGTATTCAAGGAAAAATGGCAGATATGTTGGACTTAGAATTGAAAGAAGAATCTGAAGAGGGAAGAGCACAACGGTTATGGCTGAGACTAAAAGTAGAGAAACAGGTCCTCATAATTTTGGATGATGTATGGGTAAAGTTCAACATGGAGACTATAGGAGTCCGTCCTGATGCTAACAACAAGCTCAACTATAAGATCCTTCTAACCACACGTCGCCGAGAAGTGTGTGCTTCAATGGAGTGTCGAAGGGTGATCCTACTACATCTCTTATCTGAAAGGGAAGCTTGGAATTTGTTCCAAATGCATGCAGGCATTGATAATTGGTCCTCATCCAATCTTTTAGAGGTGGCACGAGATGTTTGTAATGAATGTAAAGGGCTACCCATTGCAGTTAAAGCTGTGGGATCCTCCTTAAAACAAAAAGGCGATGATGAGTGGAAAGTGGCATTGAAGAGTTTGAGGCATTCAAAACCATTTGATGATCATGAGGAAGAAGGTGCAAGACATGCTTTTACTTGTCTGAAATTAAGCTATGATTACTTAAATAATAAAGAAGCAGAGATGCTCTTGTTGATGTGTTCGATGTTTCCGGAAGATTATGAAATACATGTGGAAGATTTGATTAGATATGGAGTGGGGTTGGGTGTATTTGAAAATTTCAATTCAATTGAATTAGCAAGGAGTCAAATCAAAGTAGGCATAAACAAACTCGTGGATTCTTGTTTGTTGTTGCATTTGGGGAAAAGCGTGAAGATGCACGACATGGTTCGTGATGTAACTTTGTGGATTGCATCCAAATCAGAGCATAAAAAAGTTCTGGTAAATCTTACTAATGATTTTAATTCCTGGACAGAGGAGGGAGCTTTAAAAGATTATTTTGCAGTATCATCATGGTACAACAAGACTTATCTAACTAATCTTCATCTAGATGCTCCCAAACTTGAGATTCTTCTGCTAACAGTTGTGAACAGTAGTTCCCTAAATTTCATGTTTTCGTCATCTGAAGGGGTGAAGAGGCTCAAGGTTTTAGCCATTATTAATGTTTATTATGAGTATTATAATTATTATTATTATGGTCTTTATATGCCATGTTTATCATTGCCTCAATCAGCCCAGTGGTTGGCTAATCTAAGAACTTTGCAACTGATTAACTGGAAGTTAGGTGACATGTCTTTCTTAGTATGTTTATCAAGACTTGAAGTCCTTCACTTGCAGCGATGTTACATCGAGGTACTACCTAAAAGAATGGAGAAACACAGCAAATTGAAGTTGCTGCATTTGTCTTTCTGTAAATTTAGTATAGATTTTGATTATGAAGCAATCAGTTGCTGTTCACAACTAGAAGAGTTATATTTTTTCAACAACACCTATCCTTTAGAAGGCCGTGTCGGGTATATTCTTGCTCTCCCAAATCTGCAGAGATTTGTAATACAACTTAAAGTGTTCAAAGATGTTGATCGTGAAAAAAGCACCAGAGTTCTACACTTGCCAAATTTCAATACCTTATGTGCATCTAAACATAATGTTCTACAAAGAGCGTATGAAACTTGGTTTGAGCGTCTTCATGGAGGTTGTAAGAATGTCATCCCAGACCTGGTTCGAGCTGTGGGAGGCATGAATGAATTAACTCACCTATGGTTTCGCAATTGTTCAGAGATAGAGTGCCTCATCGATACAACTCACCCTGATGCTAGCTCATATCAAGTATGTGTTTTGTTGTCCAAGTTGGTCAAGCTAGATCTGTTGGATATGGAGAACCTGGTCGAACTGTGTCGAGGTCCAATCTTCTTGGCTCATGGGTTTTTTGAAAAATTAGAACAACTCTCAATATATAGGTGCATGCAGTTGCGCAGCATATTTCCAGAGCATTGTAACTTGTGTAATCTTAAGATCTTGAACATAGGAGTAAACAGCTCTAGTAGGGAATATACTTCGGAATACTATAAATGGACATCATTTGCAACCCTCTTCTCAGTGTCTGTTACCCGAAGTCTGCAACAACTAGAAGAGCTATGTATACAAGGTTGTGAGAAATTAGAGCATATGATATCAAGTGGAGGGGAGGGCAGTATTATTAATGGCGGTGGCAGTTCTCATTTGATGTTCCCCAATTTGAAGAAACTCTACATTTGGAACTGTCCCAAGTTAGAATTCATTTTACCAATCTCTTTTGTTCAGCAAGGCCTTTCGCAACTGCAAGAGATAAAGATATATCATGTTGATGGGCTAAAGTATGTATTTGGTCAATATATCCATGAGACTCATTCATCTCATCAGAACCAAGTCCAAGTCATGCTTCCTTCTCTGAAAATATTCAAGCTCAATTGTCAAAGAAATCTCCTTGGGATATGCCCAGAAAGATTTCATTTAATGTGCCCATCTTTGGAGGAGCTAGAGTGGAAGGAGTGTCCGAAATTATTTACAAAATGTATCAATTTGACAATTGGTTTGGAACAAGGGCAACAGCATCTTGACATGGTATGCTTCTGTCTTTTCACTGTTCTGAAAGTGCCAACCCATCATCATGCTCGCTCATTTCAATCAAATCTCTATGTGACTAGTAAAGTTAGTATACTTTTCATTCACCCCTTTATTATCATTTGTGATTTCCCTCCTTGTGTTAATAATAAGGTGAAAATTCTTCTATTGTGTAATCCTTGTTTCTCACAATTTAGCATGGCTATAGCTAGCTAGAACTCACATTGGATATCTATCCCTTAATTTCCTTAGATTCTTATTTAAATCAATGAAGATACACAAGGGTCATTTGTGACTTGGATGCATTTGTGCTCACCAAATATATTCTTATTTATGGTTGTTTTGAAATCAATAATTGGATATTGAATGCTCTTTAACTGTGCAAAATTAGAAGAAAGTCATTATGCTCGTTTGATGAAATACTTATTCAATTTAACAGTATAAGTATCTAATTGTAGGTGAGACAAAGTTTTTGTTCAAATACTGCAACCTCCAACGAACTGTGTAAACAAAGGCTTTCTACAGCAGCTTCACAACTTCAAGTCTTTTGTATGAAGAACTGCAGAGCTGAAGGCATATTCCAACTGCAAGTCCAAGGAGAACTGAATAGTAGCAGTGAATGGAAGCCATTGAACTCAAACTTGCATCATTTGGAATTAGATGATCTACTTGAGCTGAGATTCATCTGGAACAACTTCTCAAACTTTATGAGCCTTAGCAATCTTAAATATGTATCAATTGTCGACTGTCCAAAACTAAAAACTATCTTCACTCCATGTATTGTTAGATACCTACCTATGTTAGAAGTAGTATACATATGGAACTGTAAAGAATTGGAAGAAATCATGTCTTCAGATCCAGAGAATACACAAATCAGACAGGCATATGCTTGTCCCCAACAAGTTTGCTTCCCACGACTGGAGAGCATCAGTATCAGTCGATGTAGGAAGCTAAAATTCCTCTTCTATGATTCAATGACTTGTCATTTTCCTGAGTTGCAGTCTCTTACAATTAAGGAGTGCTGTCAACTAAATCACATTTTGGAATTTAGAAATCCTCTTAGAGGGGGTGTTGGTGAAGTTGAGGAGCAGATATTATTTCCAAAATTGAAAAAACTTCTCCTAAAAAGTTTGCCTGTCTTCTCTGAGATTTCCCCACTGTTTGATGTGCAGCAACGTATGCATACACACACAGTAATGGACTGCCCTAAATATAATTCAAGTTACACAATTGAGGGATATAATCCTCTTCCATCAATTTCAAGGTTAAATAACTCAGCTTCATATCAGTTTCCAAAGTTGGCTGCATAAAGAGTATGTGTTCTTTAATTATATGGTGGTGTCCCTCTAGTGTCTGGAAATTTCGGAAGGGTTGTACACACAAGACTCCCAAATTTGGTCCATTTTTAAGAGGAACTGAAGTGATTGATTTTCACCATAGATGAAATCCTCAGTAAACTTTCAAAGGCTTCCAGTGAGATTTGCAGTTGATGGAACTGGGCTTGTAGGTGCTGATGGTCCAACTCATTGTGGAGCCTTCGACATAACACTTATGGCTTGTTTGCTAAACATGGTGGTTATGATTCCTTCTGATGAAACTGAGCTCATGCATGTGGTAGCCACAGCTGCTGCCTTAGATGACTGGACTAGTTCCTTTAGGTACCCCCAAAGGAAATGGCATGTCCCTTTTTCCCCTAAACAACAAAGGAACCACATTAGAGGTACTTCAGCTCATCCTTTACAAAATCACTTGGAATTTTGTTTTCTTTTATTAAGTACGGAAGTTACAAACTTTTTTTTTGCTAATGGAGACTTGAAATAATTATAGCTTGGCAAAGGAAGGTTGTTGAAAATGGGAAGCACGATTGCACTTGTTGGTTATGGAACAATGGTTCAAAGCTTTATAGCAGCAGCGAAGCTTCTTGTAGCTCGAGGTATCCCAACAATAAGTGCGGCTGATGCAAGATTATAAGCCTTTGGATGGAGAGTTGATGTTGCAACTAGCTAGAAAGCATGAGATATATCTCTGTTGAAGAGGGAACCAAAGAAGCCCAAGGTATTTTAACATTAAAGTGTGGCTGATGCAAGATTTTATAAGCCTTTGGATGGAGAGTTGATGGTGCAACTAGCTAGAAAGCATGAAACTCTTATTTCTGTTGAAGAGGGAACCATTGGAGGGTTTGGTTCTCATGTTTCTCATTTCCTTAGGCTTAAATGGATTTCTTGATGGGAATCTTAAGGTACCCACAACCAATCTTCTCTTTATTTATTTCTCATCATCATGCAATAATCACATCCATAACTCAAAAAGAGTTTCTTAATTTGGCGCAGTGGAGAGGCCTAAGACTACTTCACAGATACATTGACCATGGATCTCCAACTGATCAAATTAAAATAAAAGGATGAGTTCTAAGCATATTGCAGCTACTGCTTTAAGAGGTAGTTATTTAAAAGGAAAAAAGTTGAAGTATTTTGAGGTATCTGTTTGTTAGTTAAATGACTGTTTTAGTTACTAAATTTCAAAAAGAAAACTGGCTGAATATTTTCACTCAAATTTTTTATATGTAAATATAATAATTTTGAGCTTTAGATGTATGGGGAAAAGAAAATCATATTCTAATGTTGTTTATATATGCAACACATAAATCTTACATTATTCATACATCTGATAGCTAAATATCTTATAAATAGCCTAAATACACAAATATCTTATAGATATCTTGAATTGAAATGAGTTCTTGTGTACTTGAAAGATTAAATTTTCAAATAAGTACTAAACTGTGAAGGAGACAAATATTTTGGTTGAGCTTTGCTAAACTTTATATTCCTTTATGTGACAAAAAGTAGATGAGAAGGCATATTCCAACTTGAAGTCCAAGGAGAACTTGTCGTTAGTAACAGTGATGGAAATCATTGAACTCCAACTGACTAGTGTGAGCTAAAATCTTGATACACATGTTTTAGTGTCTACCTTTCTGCACTTATTTTCTTTATTGTCTTTGAGGATGATATTAATTTGTTGTTTTGATTGGCAGGGATTCTTAGGATTACTAGTTCAACTTTCTTCTGGTTCAGTTGTAGCCTTCAGGATTTTGTATGAGCTTAAAATAAGCAACTTATTCAGGGACATATGGGCTACATTTGACCTCTCACATGGGGTCTCATCTTCCCATCCCATAGGCGACATTGCAATCAGGTTTACTGCCTAGTCTGCAGCTCTGTTTTCTCTTTTACTGTTTTATATCTACACAGTCTAATTAAATGTTGCAACTTAAATTTTACTGTCACTCTTTTTACGAAAATGAAAAATAAAATACCAAGACCTTCAATTCATCTTCGGATATCATGAAACTGTCATATGGATCCATTTTAGATTGTGTGGGAGATTTAGAATGACTGGTTTCTTGTGTTTTCCAGGTCTTTGTTGTCTGGATAGGTCCACGTTTTCAGTCACGAAGCTGTCATTTAAATGCATAAATTTGTTAATTTAGTAAAACATGTAAGTTCAGTTCTCAAATGCTAACATTTAAATTCCTTATCTAAAATTCATTAGTGACCCCCTCAAAGTCCTCCCCTGGTGTTGCATCCCAGCATCTAATTTCAGTTCAAAAACATTTACTCTTGAAAGGGACTCCAAAAAATATTAATCAACTCATCAAACCATCCTTGTGTTGCATGCAGAAGCACAATCATTGTATTGATATACAGAGGTGGCTCGAACATACCATAATATTATTCAGAATAGAATCAGTCATACAACATCCTCCTTATGTCCACTGTCATACAGGCTTACTACCTACTAGTTATTCTGTTATTTATCTAACAATTCTGCCGTTACAGCTGTTACACGTAACAATATGTATTTTATTTAGGGGTAAACAAAAATTTGCTAACCTGGTCAACTTGAGTTGATTTGGTCAAAATAAAAGAATTTTGCAAAACTATTGGGTTAGGCCAGGTCAAGTCTCGGGTTTAATCTTTACTCGGCTTAGTCCAGCTATGTTTGGTTATATTTTTATTTTCTTAAATAGTATTTTTTATAATTTCATTAATTTATTTTAATTTATAATAAATTTTAATTTCATCAACTTATTTTAAATCTTAATTATTTTTCATGTCAAATTTTAATTTTTTGTCATTCTATTTTTTTTACCTTTAAATTTTATTTTTTAATTTTTAATTTTTAAAAATATATTATTTATCAATTAAAAAATAATTTTTTAAATAAAAATAATAAAAAATAAATATCGACTCGACCTTACCTAGTCTAACCTAGCTTAGACTTGGCCACCTTTCAAGTCACAATTAATTTCTAAGGTAAAAAAATTTGCCTTGATCTTTTACCAAGTCAGGTCTTAAGTTATATTCAAAATTGACTCAACTCGTTATTTGAACACCTCTTCTCTTGACTAGTTGAAATTATCAAGTTGTATATGGTATAACTTAGATAAATATCATTCACGTTAATTCCAACTGATTTTGTTTTATGCTTTGAAATTAAAAGTTTAATATAAAAACTGTTACACTCAAAATGTGACTGCAACGATGAGGATAAAAAGAAAATTTTAACTTTTGTTTTAAGAATGAAAACCAAGATTTGGGAGTTGTTAATAAAATTTTGGAAAATCAATTAATAAAAAAGGTGGTCAACGAACTAAGGATCAAATTCGTGAGTTAGTTGTGGGTGAAAAAAGTATTAGATACCTCAGAGAACTCGTTCCAAAGAACAATTACCTAAAGTTGATTATGCAAAATAAAAATAGCCTTAATTTAAATTTTGATTATTCTTACCAATCACATTTAGAAAAAAGATAAAAATGAAAATAATTTAATAAAATAAAATATTTACAAAAGTGTATTAAAATCCACCTAGTTTGAATAGAAATGTATGCCATTTGGTCGATGATTTTATTTTTGACGAAAAGACTACAATAGTTGAAATAAAAAAGATTTTTTGCAAACAAAACAAAGTTAAAATTTGGTTGATGCATTTTAATTTACAAAGTCAAGGTAATTTCACTTTCTTGTTCTCTTCACTTTTTCGCTTTTATATTTTTAAAAATTTTTAGAACTTTTGGAAGCAAAATTCATTGAATTTTATTTGAAATTAAAATGAGAATTTTAAAAGAAAAAAGAAATGTTTTTATTTTTATTTTTACTATCTGTTTTTTTTTTTTTCTGAATTTTATAAAAAGTAGAAGTTAAAAGGAAAAGACTAAAATTGAGATTTGAAATGAAAATGTTGTGAAGTGTGGAAATGGATATCAAAAAGGAAAAAGGAAAAGAAATTATTTTGATTATTATATTTTCTTCTTTAATTAATTTTTTCATTTTATAATTTTGGGAAAGAAGATATTTTTAAGAAACAAATATTTTAAAGATAGAAAGATATTTAGTTAAAATTTATTTTAAAAAGGGAAATGAAAAATACTAATTAGGTGAGGGTTGTTGAACACAAATTTATTAAAAAAACATCTAAATGATATTAACTAAAATTTAAGCAGATGGAAGGTTTCATATGACTCCACCGATTGATTCTCTAAACCCAACAACTCTAAAATTTAATGAAAAAAATGAAGATAAAAAGAATTACAAGCATGCATACATATATGTGGGTATTCAATCAAGCATATTTGCAAAGTGGTACATGAAACAAATAAAGAAAAACCAGCTCAAATCCCAGCCTTCTCTTCCTTCGGTCACTTTGTAGGGATCATTGAGTATCCTTCCACCAATTTTTAGGGTCCGTGACTCATGCAAAATGAAAGGGGAAGTTAGTGTTTACTATTTAAAAAGAATTAACATTCAATCTAGTCTATTCAGTGGCTCAAGCTCATGAAGCTTATTAAGAGATATTGTCGACAAATAGCAAATATTTGACATTAGAAACCTCATGTAATCTTAACCCAAAGTTCTGTGCCAAAGGTAAAGGCATCGCATATAACTATATTTTGCCCAGGTTTTAAACATAACCAAACAATCAGGATAGCCAAAGCAGGAAACAAACAAATTTAAATCTTTTGTGGTCATAGCAACTGTGTGTGTATAAAAAATAACCATATGTAGTTATTTTTATGTTATATTTAACCATGTATGATTTTTTTCTATACACACAACAATTGCTGTTACAACAAAAAATTTGAATTCCGAACAAATTAGCCCCTAATTCTAAACAGACAACAATTCATAAAACTATTTTAAAAAAAAAGTTATGGTTTTAAACGAAATTTAAAAGTCAAATAAAAAACCCAATTGATTTTCAAATTTTTTTTTTTAAAGTTTATAAATCATCTTGATAAATTAAAGTCTAAAATTTTTTTTCATTTGTTACTTAGAATATCAATCCCTCAGTTTACTATTCAATCAAATTAAAAGAAGTATTTTAAATAAATATTTTTTATTTCTATTTTATCACAGATTCAAACCAAAAAAATAATAAATAAAAGATAAACCCGTTGCATCTACGCCGACTTACGCCGGCCTTGAAAACCTTGAAACGAAATAACACCGTAAAAGAATTATAAAGCAGAGCCCTTCAACACACCAAGAATAAACACTCACTGAAAAAAAAACATGGAAGCTAAATTCGAATCACGGAAATATGGAAGGATTTTGATCTTACCTTATCATTTCACCTCTTTCTCTCTTCTTCTTCCTCTGAGTCGCTCACTATCGGTGCTCTGCTCTTTTTTTCTGTCTGTTCGGGAATCTCTCCCGCGCCCCTCTCCCGATTTATTTTGTATACCGTTCATCTGTGCCGTCTTCTGTTATTCCGCTCCTTCTCCTTCTTGTTTTCTGTTTTTTTCCTATTTAGGAATTATTTTCTTTTCTTATCACTTTTTTTGCGAATTTGAAAAGTGATTAGCTAGCCTTGATTTGTGATTTAATTTTATTTTTAAATTCTTGTTTAGATTTTTCATTTTGATTTTTTGTGAAAGGATAAATGTTTTGCCTTTTTTTCGGATATATGAGGGGGTTCGCTTCTTTTTTTATATTTTGTTTTTATTATTATTTTTTGGTTTTGTTATTTTCTTCATGTTGCTTTGTTTTTCTTCTTCTTTTTTTTTTGGAATTTTTCCATTTCAGAATTTTATATTATTATATTGCCTAATTATTTCTATTTTTTGATTATTCGGATAAATTACGATATTCATATGAATATAGTTATTTTATTAATTACTTAGTAATATTTTTATACAATTTTGTTTCCACCAATCAAATGGCCATACTCGAGAGTCTAATACAATATAATCAGAAATTTTCTTTCCCAACACAGAAGTAAAGATCGAAACCAAAGCCTCGTAGATAAAGCTTTATAAAGACAGCTTATAGAAAAAAAAATTTAAATAATTTTATTAAAATTAATACATCAAATTAATTGAATGTACTAAAATTGAAAGTCTTCTAATTCAAATTAACGTGTTGTCTAAGGAAATTTAGTTTTAAAACACATCTAGAAGGCATAACTGGATGCATTTCACTTTGTTTAGTTTTTGCCAAACACACTAACTGACTATTTTTATGCTGTTTAAAAGTTATCTAATTCAAATGCATTTTGGATATCTTGAACCCATAAATTATTGCAGCCTGAGCCTATGGAATACAGAGTTGAATAAAGTCATCCCCCAACTCCATGAGACACAGAAATTTCTGATAATCATGTTGGATGAAATGGTTCATGTTGTCACGTTGGCCATTTGTATGCACTTGTGCTTCAAAATTATGATGTTTTATGCTGTATATATTTATCTAGTTGAGGCATAAGTGTATTTTTCTTCATTTGCTTATGCTACAGCCTATGAGAGTTTTTGGAGTTTAAATTGCAACTATTGATACATCTGTCGAGATTCGGTTCTTGGTATTTAGTTGTTTCTCTTGAAGTGTGGCTTCAATGTGTAGCATATTAGTAATCTTAGTTTAATTATTTCTTTTTCTGCTAACGATTTCAAGTTCGTGTGATTCCAGGAGCTTTCTTATGATTTTTAAGTGAAGATTAATTGAGAATTAACGCTAACATCCTAGGTGCATGAAGTTCTGAAACTGCTCAATGAGCTTCTACTTGGTCTAGCTAAAGATCAGAATGATTAACTGGTGTTAGGCAAAGAATCTTTTCTTGTTGATAGCCCAGATCATCAGGAAAAGTTTGGGATGGATGTTGATCCAGGTTAGTTGGTTTCTTGTAATAAACAAATTTTTATCTTCTTCTTTTCATTATTTTGCTATATCTGCTTCATCCTTTTACAGGAGTTTAACTCAGTGCAGGTTTATATGTTTGCCATGGATGTTCATTTATTATGCACAATTGTGTTTGTTATTAATATAAGTTCAAAGGGAAAATTCATCCTAAAAAATTAATCCACTAAGTGGGAGAACCTGTAGGCCTTGTTAGCCTCCTTCTTTTGATAAAGCTATCTAATGTAAGACCTATAATAATGACTGACATTCACAATAGTCCATTCTATAACATTGGTTTATTAGTAACTTTTTTTTTATTGGAAGCTACACTTAACTTTCAATATAAGATACAGTCACACTGCTATTTAATCCAACTTGTAAATCATCCCTCTTGATCCTTTTCAATGAAAGGAGCAATGTTAGAAACATAAATCTAAAGAGAAAGTCCAATCCAAAAAACTAGTTCATTAAGTGGAAGAACACCTTAACGTGGAACTTGTAACGGTGTTTATATTAGCAAATCTTGACGTACTTGTTGAATTGCTTAAGAATACCAACATTTTAAGGTGAAGCAAGCCTCCTTGACTTTTTGAGCTAAATATAACATCATAAAATATTGTTACAACAAAAGTATTATATTTAAATGCTTAAAAGTTATATATATTTTTTATTTTTAATAAATTTTTAGAATCACTTAAATTTTTTTAAAATTATGAGTGCTTTGCGGCTTTTTGAGCTATAGATATTAAAAAAAAAAATCAAAATATCATAAAACCAAAAGTATTATATTTGTATACTATATTTTATACAAATTCAGATTCATTTTGACCGATTTACATAGTTTAAAAGGGGACTCAGCACAGACGGAGAGATGTGTGTGTAATGTGAGACATGTCTGATGGAAGAAAAATTTATTCTTTAAATATGAGATGAACAAGATGCAAGTCAGTGAAAGTCAAAGCTGGGAGGGAGAGAGAGAGAGAGTTGAGTGATGGAAATGGGAATTGAGAGAGAGAAATGATTAATATAAAATTTTATGTAATATTTTGTATAAGTGATAATGAAACATAGAATCTCATTTTTCTCATAAAATTTTTATTACTCAGTTTTCTCTCTCTGAACTCTCATTACAGCCACTCAACTCTCTCTCTCTCTCTCAGCTTTAACTTTCACACTCTTGCATGTTGCAACTTTCTCATCTCACATTTAAACAATAAATTGTCTATTCAGACATCTCTCACTCTACACACACATGACACATCTCTGTCTGTGTTTTTTTTATTTTTATCTCAACTCATGTACCTCTGATTTCGGAATTTGGTAGTTGGAGTCAGAACAACAATTTGTATTTTTTCTAATTAATCCAAGTTCCCTTTTAAATTATGTAACTTGGTCTAAAAGAATCTAAATTCGTAAAAAATATAATATATGAATGCAATATTTTTTGTTTGATGAAATTTTAAACAAAATTGTTCTTTTAATATTTATAGCTCAAAAAGTCGTACTTCTCCCTCAATGAGGGCGGAGCACTCCCTGGCACGCATAGAGGTGCCACGGGGAACCTCTATGTGTGTTTGTTTATCATATACATATATATATAATATGATAGTGAAATAGTGAAGAAAATATAATCTATTAAAATTGTATAACTCACTAAAATTTATAGAAAAAAATTGCGTACTAAACGAATTACCATGAACATAAATAATTAACAAATTTAAATTTTAAAGCATGAATTACTATAACTTAATCATAAGAAGATATGGCTAAAAAAATATTGTGTTTACAGCTTTAAGATATTTTTAAATCTTTAAATTGTAAAATACTAAACTATAATGATTGAAAATTGATTTAACAATATTTTATATACTATGTGTAAAATAAATATATAGGTTTAATTAATAAGTTTAATCAAATACATCAATGCATTTTTACATTTTAAAATTGCATATAGCCCATCAATTAAGATATTTTGAAAAAGAGATATAATGTACTTGCAACTCTAAGATATTTTGAAAACATATATTCAAGTGTTTAAAGATAACATTTAAAAATTAAAATTAAAATTAAAATAATAAAATAAATATTAATAAAATAAACAGACAAATATAATTTATACTTTTTAATTAAATAATATTATACAAATATAATTTAATAATTATATATATTAATGTAATCTATCAAACTTGTAATGTAACTCATTAAAATTTACACAAAATAATTGCACACTAGATGAATTATTATAAATGCTTAAAGGACTACAAAATTACATATTTAAAAGTATGATTATTATAACCTAACAAAAGAGATATCTTAATAATCGTCAATAATTTCCTTCACAAGTAAAAATATTCAAATAAAATAGCTCTCCCATAAATTTTCAAATTAAGAAATCTTTAGCCCTCATTTAAAAATAATAATAATAATAATTTTTATCATTATTATTATTGTTGTTGGTGGTGTCTTTATTATTAAAAAAACGTATACATAATTTACTAAAAAATTTAATATGTACTCTTTTTCTATTTTGTTTATTCAATCATCAAAATTAAAAAAATAAGTGAAATTTCAAAATTTTATTATATGAATCATTTAAGTGACATATATGATTGAAACATATATTCAAATATTTAAAGTCAATAAATAAAAAATAAATTTTAAATGATAAAATAAATATCAATAAAATTAAAACCTAATATAATTATGTTTTTAATCTAAATAAATAATATTATATAAATATTATATAGCAGGAAGTTGCAAGCTTGAAATGGATTCAGTTACTAATCTTGCCAAGCATATAAAGTCAAATTTCTTAGCACAAGAATTATTTGTTTCTGAAAGATTGACTGAAATTCTTCAAAATCTCAGAGCTCTATCTACAGCAATAAATGATTCATTGGGCACGTCTACTAGCAACGGTTCTCTTGCTCTGCATGAAAAGAAGGTTTATGATATATTTTATCAAATTATGGAGAAGCTTACTGGCAAGGAACAAGTTTCTAGTCTAGTGACTCTCTTAGATAAAATTGGACTATCGGTATTTTTCCTTCAATCTGAATCTTCAATTATTTAGCATCTACATCCTCATTTTGTTATTCCATCTATACTTTCATTAAATATCTACAATTTGTCATCAAACCTCAAACCAAATAGAAAATATAGGGGAAGATGCGTTATACTGGTAACTTGAATACATGATCTATTGCTATCTAATTATTTGGATTGCCTAATTGATCTCTCATGCTATAATCATCCCAAGATGTCTTAAGTTGTAGGTTGAGGTGTGAGAAGCGTAAAACCATTCATTTCATCTACTTTCAGTTTCTCCCTTTCCTTCTTCATTAGTTAGGTAAGGAGGTTATAAAGAAGTCATTTTTTTTTTTTTAATCTCAAAACACAACCAAACCCATTAACACGGAAGAAAGAAGCCAGAGAGATAAATAACTCACCATTTATTACATTATACAAGTAAAAATAATAAAACTCACATATTAGCTTGGAAAGTCTCAATGGTAAGAAATCTTCATTATGATAAGTGGTAGTAACTAAGGTAATTTGATATAGCCATGTAATAATACATACAAAAGCAAACATTGGTAGTAATATTAGTGTGTTTTATAAATTGAACAATACAATGTTGTATTGTTTAAAATATTCTAATATAATTTTACATTTTATTGTAGTAGAATCAGAAAGATGGTAGAAATAAGTCATAACTAATTTATTTGCTGATGTTGTGCAAGTCTTAGAGACAATTAGTCAATTTTGTTATTTTAGACTAACGATATTTGTGGGTGTTACTTGAAAATTGAAAAGTAATATGTTTGATTCTAATACTATAGTAGAGATTAAGAATGATAAGTTCTTTGAGCATATTTTTCTTTGAAAAACTGATAATATTTTTTGTGCATCTTCATTCACACATTCACCTATAGCTAATTTAGAAAACCTTGAAAATTCATCTGAGGGTTTGAGAAGAAGCAAAAGGCACGAATGAGACTTCCTTTGGTGATGACTTTTATATTTATCTTGTGAAAAATGATCCTTTAACTTATTATAAGGTTATTACATCTCCTGATGCACATATTTGGAAAGAAGTAATAAAGTTGAAATTGATTCTCTTACAAAAACTAAAACATGGAATTTGGTAGATTTACCTCCAAGAGGAAAGACTATAGCTAGTAAATAGATTTCAAAAGGAAATATAATCCTGATGGATCAATTGATAAATACTAAGCAAGATTAGTAGCAAATTGTTTTACTCAAAAATAAAATGTTGATTATTTTGACACTTTTGCTCATGTTACAAGAATTTCTTCTATTAGAGTTTCAATGGCTTGAAGGTCATCTTATAAATTTTTTATTCATCAAATGGATGTTAAAATAGCTTTTCTAAATGGTAAATTAGAATAAGAAATTTACATGAAGCAACTTGAGGGTTGTGTTGTTCTAGGACGAAAAAACAGTTTTCAAAATTCTCAAATCTTTATATAGATTGAAACAAGTACCAAAACAGTGGTATGAGAAATTAGATCAAGTTTTGACCAATAATGGTTTTACTTCTATTGAAGTATATAGATGTATGTATGCAAAACTTGAAAATGATAATATTGTTATTATCAGTCTATATATAGATGAACTTCACCTAACCTTATATAGCTTATGTAGTGTATGTAGATTAAGCAGATATACATACAGTCTAAATTGTGATCATTGGATTGTGTTGTTAGATTAATGAAATATTTGAGAGGTACCATGAACTATGATATGATGTATAATGGATTTTCCACTATATTATAAAGATCTAGTAATGCTAACTAGAGCTTAGATTTAGATGAGACAAAATCCACTAGTGGTTATGTATTCACCCTTGGTAGTGGTGCAGTATCATGGAGATCAACTAAACAAACTATTATAGTGAGGTCCACTATAAAGTCAAAGTTTATTGCTCTGGAATTGGCTAGTAATTAGGTTGAGTGATTAAGAAACTTCTTGGCTAATATACCGTTAGAAGTAAAACTAACTCCTTATGTGTTTATATAATGTGACTACAAAGTAACGATACCCATCGCAAAGAATAAAACTTCCAATGGTAAAAGTAGACATATTAGTCTAAGACATGATATGGTTAAGTAGCTGCTAAGTGGTAATATTATATCAATCGATTATATGATATTAGATATGAATTTAGCAGATCCTTTGACAAAACCTTTGGTAAAAAAATTAATCCTTGAAACATTGAAGGGAATGAGACTAAAGTCAATTTGAAATTAACAATGATTATAATCCAACCTTTGTGATTGAAAATCCCATGAAAAAGGTTTACATGGGTAATAACAAGTTACATGTTAATTTTGTTAGCACTATAAATTATTGTTCCTTCTTATGGTATGATAAAGTGCTAGAATGCATTGAATAAAAGGATGAACATAAATTTCATAATGTTTTTCATAGCCCTTATGAATAGTGTATACATTGTAGATACACTTGATGATTTTACATATATGATTATGGAGTGAGGTCATTCCTATGAGATTGTGTTTAAATCTATAGAGCACTCATGAATTACCAAGCAAGCGCATAGCCAATTAAAGCACAAAATCATGATAACAATAGGAATTGTAGGGGTGTAATATGGCTAACAAGATCTTTAACTTGCAAACAAGAGTTTATAGTTTATAGAAGTTTTGAATTTTACCATTTCTCTATGGGTTATGTCTTATCTGTCTAGGTTTAGTTCATAGTTCAAAAGACACTAGATTTAAAACTATTACACTGTGTACATAACCCAGAGATTTCCTTATAACCCAGATTCACCTTTTTTTTTAACCAATTCTTTTGAAATATGTATGAGATTGAAAAGTGTGTATGTGGGTATTTCAAAAGAAATCTCACATTGCTTAGAAGCGTAAGGCCTAAAGTGTATATATAATAATATGTTGTATTGTAAAAAGCTAGGAAAGAGTTGCGCATACAAGCATAGGCCAACAGGCTCAAATGTAGTTCAAATTGAGGATTTTGCCCCTTTTGCATACAATAAAATTATGTGGCCCAAATTTTTTCAAAAATTACTTTGGCAGCCTATTTGAAAATTAATATTTTATAAATTTATTTTTCCCTTATATGAAAGAGTATAAATTAGCTTATTTGATTTTCAAACCCATCCTTTAGATTATTTTTCATAGTTACTGAGTTAGTGCTAAAATTACCATTGATATTTATCACCATGGTATTTATTGTTGCTAGCTATTAAATATATTTTGTGTCATTATTTAGTGCTATCTTTATGATACCATTGACTAGTTTCCTTCTCTTATAAATAGAGCAGTCTCTCTGGGTTACTATGCACATATAAAATTTCTTGAGATTTGTCTTTCTTCCTTCCAGCTAGCTTCTGTTATTTGTTTTTTTTTCTTTGTAAGGGTTTGTTTAATCTTGGAGAAAATTTGCATGTGGTAAAATATTCCTTAAGGACTAAGGTTGACAATTTTACGAGTCAGGACAGAGAGTGTCTCCCTGCTTCCTATCCTCACCATTATTCATTTCCCTTATCCTCATCCCCACCCTTACTCGCCATTATGGGAGAAATTTCCGCCCATTTCTATTCACCACAAGGATTTGGATCCTGTGGATTTACAAAGAATAAAAATATTAATAAATATGAAAAAAATGACCATATTAAAAAAATAAATTTAAAACTTAAGCTCATTGTTTATATTATCCAATAAGATCTAATCAAATTTGAAAAAAGAAATTAAATAGAATTCAAATGACAAGGTTTAAATAAGTCCTAAAAATTCCAATAACTTAAATAAATAATAACTTCAACAAATTAAAAACATTAAGTTCAAGTCACATAAACATCAAGTCATCTTTTTCACCATGTATAAAATCTTTATTATTGTTTCTTCCTTATTTGCAAGTTAGGTATTTTAATTTATTTTGTTTCCACCATCTTAATATGTCAAAAACTTATGCATTTGAGGCATCAATTAAGACATGCTTGTATAAGTAGTAGTTTAATTCTAATTTGATATTACTAGTTGAAAAATTACTTTTACATATTGAATTAGTTGCACTTCTAATTTTCAGTCGTTGCAAAAAAATTCTCATTTGTAAACTTGAAGATATAATAAAATTACTACTAGTAATACATATATATATATATATATATATAGGTCAAATTGTCGAGGATAGGGACCCCACAAGATGGGGAGCAGGATCCCCATCTTAGTCCCCAAATTACCTTTGGGGAGATTTTTCCCCCATCCACATCTCCACAAGAAAAAAAAATTCCCCTAAATAGGGTAGTTCTCTTAAGGATCTCCAAATATGGAGACCTTTTGCTATCCTTATTAAGGATAACATTCTTTAATGTGAGTTATACCACCATTTTCTAGCACTATTAAATGCTCTAATAAAAGTGTTAGATTCAAAAGAACTATTGTATGCAGTTTTTTCTTTTTGGCAACAAAAATTGTATGTAATGAACTACAAAGACACTTGGTCAAATAAAAAAAAATAAAAAAAAAAGAACTACAAATACTTTTGAGTTTACAACAAAGGCAAACTTAAAAAGAAATAAGAAAGCTTAAATAAAAGTGGCTAGTGAATATTTCAACAAGAGAGCTTGATTCTCTAAGCATATTTTAGGCAAAAGAGGGTTTGAAAATTGGTGAAAGTAGTGTTAGTTTAAAAATTATCACAGTTTTATGTTGTGAAATTGTAATAGGGTGAATAATATTTTTATAGAGATTGATGTTCACAACCTCTTTGAACATTTTTATAGCAATCTCGAAGATCTTAATGGGTCAAGCCCACTAAAAAAGTGAGATTAGCCTATTAAGATTATATTGGACTTGGCTCAAATAATTTATTACAAGAAACATTACCATCTTATAGGTGGAAAGAAAAAAATTAAGAATTTACAATAATATTGTATTTAAAAAATATAATATTATTGCTGACATTTTTTTTGGATTTGTATACCAAATATTGAAATCTAATAATTTATACTCTAAAAAAAAAAATATTTGTCACCCTCTAGTTGAGGAGATGTGATTAGTACGAAGGGTGAAGTAAACCCCACCTCCGTGAACTTAGCAGAATAAAACATACAACTTAATAAGTTTAATCACTAAGTCATATTAGGTTCATACTTAGTAATATCAGTTCGCCATCTCATGCAATTCACATAAATCAAATAAACATAGCTAATTCGTTCTATGGCCTTTATGTGGAATTTTGGCAAAGTCTTCCCTGAATATGGACTTCCTGAAATTTTTACAAATAGACATATGCATCAAAAGGTAGAGAGCTCCACTCTCACAATACAATCCACAATCAGACAACTTAATACATAAACAAACAGTATGAAACCTTGTTTCTAACATATGGAGCTATTAGATTACAACATATACAAGGTTTACAATAAAGGAATATCCTTGCCGTTGCAGACAATGCTTGGCTCACAAAAAAAGATGACTCTGGACTTTACACAGCAGAGGAAGGCCCATGTTCAACGCTATTATTTAAAAAACATAGAGAAATAAAGGTGAGTGGCAACACTTAATGAATAAATACTACTAACTATAGGGAGAAAGGAATATACAAGAATAATATAATTTTTCACAAACCTTTGATCGTTTCAAATAAAATAATAACTCCTGAATTTCAGTAAAGAAATCACAATCTTTATGCCAATATGAGCTTTCCTTGCTCAAACATCATATACTAAAAAGCTATTAAATCCATAAACTTTTAAAGCATGGAATTGGAAGACATCCTCCAAAACCAATAGTAAATCAATAATCAAGTAATAACATTTGCTAACAATGACAATATAGTACAGAGCGGTAATTAGTAGTAAGCAAGGAGGCTCATAATCAATTAGTAATATGGCATAAGGCCTCAGTACAGTAATGCAGTACATAGTGTACCATGGCTAATGCCTACAACAACTATAGGGTTTTGCGTTAGACATATCCTAAGAAAATATTTTCATTATTAACAATATAATTAATTTTGAACAGATAAGTAGTGGTTCTTCAGTCCAGAAAGTTTAAAGTAACCAAATTCATTCAGAAATCATATAGAGACCTTTCATTTGAATCTTTATGGAAATCAATCAATAAATAAATTATTTCTCAATAATAAAACTCCAAATTCCTAGAAATCAAACAATAGACCATGTCATTCGGTATAACCAGTTTGTCTTTATTATTCTAAGAATGAAACACCAAGCACCTTCATTAAGAGGTTTCAAAAATTAGACAGTGTTTAAATTACAATACAGAAATCAATACAGTTGTAAATGAAGCTTTATGATAAAATCCAATAGAATTCTAAAGAAAATAACAATTCTCTAGAAGAAACAATTTATCTTTGGAAGCCTATTCCTAAGGCATTGGAGTGTATAAGGATGTGAATTTACGAAGGAAAATTTTGAAATATAAAAAACAAGTGTAGCTAGTAATATTTACTTACTTGAAGCGAGATATACCAACCTCTTTCTAACTCTGTTTACAATCTCCTTTATGACAATCAGTCACGAATACCTATAATATCAAGCAAAGTGCTTTCACCCTCTAATATTAAGGAACAATCTAACTCATTCTATCTATATATTTAATTTAGCTATTTATTTGCTTCAAAATCATAACCCAAGCCTCATTGTTTATAACTCTCATATTTGCCAATAGAATTTTCCATAATCATTACTAAACCCCACTTGGAATTCTTACTTTTCAGTAACTTGAGAAATTATACTCTAGGTCTAAATTTATTCTCGATATTCAATAATGCTTAAGGCCTTGAATCTTATTCGCTATACTTTGCTATGCATTTATACAATTTCAAGAATTTATCATTATTACCAATGTGGCCTTAGAAAGTTGCTACTAACATTTATGACCATTTAATCAAGTCCCAAAGGCTTCCCATTCAAATTTTTATCCTTTTTCTCTGTGGAAAATTGAAGAAAAATCAAGATAAATATCAAATCAATGTAAAATTTAAAAATAAAACTCCTAGTAGCCTTAAGTCTCTTCCTAGATGCTTAATGATGTAAAAGAAGTCTAAAAACTTAGAATTTCATCCCTCCTCAAGTATGAACATACACTTCCAAATTGGGGTCTTTTAATCCTGAACCTAAAATTTATAATTGAACACTAATTCTAGGGGAAAGAGGTGCAAACATTACCTAGGATGTGAAACCTCAACTCAATTTGATGAGATTATACTGGATTAAACTCAAACTCCTCACTTTTGCATGAACAATGCCAGAAATGGGGGCTTTTTGATTGAGTTGTTTGAGTAAAATTAGTGGAAATGGGAGAGAATTGGTTGAAAATCGTTAAGAAACCATATCCTTAAGCTAAATCGAAAAAGAATGAACCAATTTGGCTAAAATTTCCACCAAAATCGTGTTTGATGTACTTTTGCAAGAATTTTCAAAATTCAAAGCTCATTAAATGTAATCAATCGGTGCAAATGGGAGAGAATGGTTCAAAATTTATGCTAAAGGCAAAGCCCTAAACAAATTTAAAGGAAAACAAATCAAATCGAGCCCAACTTACCTTGAAATTGTGTTACACTTAAGGTCATTGGAACTTTTGAATTTTCGGTCAAACGATGGTGAAACTAGGATGAAGACAGGCCAATGAAGGTCCAAGGATGATTGGCAAACTCTGGCAACCACCAACTATGTTAGAGATGGACGAAATCACTATTGGACGGAGGGCACAATGAACACACACACGAAGGAGAGAAGATGCAAGGAAGAGAGGAAAATTAAGTGATAGGGAAGATATAATACCATGGGTATTAAGATAATTTCACTAAGGGCTATTTTTCACTGTTAGAACCAAATTTTTTTTTTTCCCTTAAATTACCTTATGTGAACACTCTTTGCTTCAAACATAGGTATTGAGAATGCATAAGATAAGACCTAGCCACTCATACTGGCTTTTAACTTAGATATGATACAATCTAAATTCATATTTAGTATTTTACAAATTTTCTCTTTCAATGTTTCCTCATATGTTTAAACTTTATACTTACCTCAAGTCCATTTTCTTCCCTTCTCCAACTCATAAAATTATATTAAAAATTTTTCACCTAAAATAACTTATTTAACATAAAATTTTTATGGGTATTACAATTTGGCATATGAAATATCCCCAAAATTTCAAAATTCTCACATGTTGAATAATAGGAGAATGATTTTCAATTTTTAAAATTAAGAGGATTATTTATAAAAGAGTGAACTTACATTTTTTTTTTCTCCGAACATTCAAACTTAGCTTTAGCTATCCTAAACCTTGTCACCCATATCTCACCTTTATCACTACCTCTGAATGCATCGAAGTCAATGCACAAAAAGAAGTCAACTTTGTATTAAACCTTGCCTGGCGTAAAACAATAACTTCCGCAGCTTCGGGAAACTTTCCAAGAAATGAGTATACCTAGAGGTTTTTTTTTTTTTTTTTTTCTTTCCCTTCTTCTGTTTTTTATTATGAATTTTATTGTACTTTTTTTAATCACTTTCATTCTTGCGCAAAAAAAATATTATTTATATTTTTGACTTATTGATAAATTATTATTTTAATCTATCATTTATGTTATTTTTTATAATAGTCCATTATTAATTGAAAATTGATACAATTGGTTCATTTATTAATGTGATTTAATTCAAGAAATTATATATGATAATGATTTTAAAAGTAAGCCGCTCCTTCCATACAATCCATAATAAGATTGTATCTATACAATCTAAAGGAAGACCAATCAATTTGTGCCACGTAGGTGTGGGGTTAAAAAAATTGTAATGATTTGGCAAGAGTTCGTAAGATTGCATTTATGATCTAGTTGATTTTGCAATGATGAAATAAATTATGAAATAACCCCTAATAGCATTAAAAATTTTATAGAGAATCAAATAGTTACTAAAAATATTCCTCTACAATCCGTAACACTTAAAAATATTCATCAAACAACTATAAATGGCAAACAAAGTCAAAATAATTCCTGGACATTGTGCATAATTTATCTTATGTATCACCACCGTATGATGAGCAATCGTGATGAGCATTCAATCATTGTGATTAGTAATTAATTATTTATAATAAACTGTTAATCATTCATTTCTACTAAAAAACTCCAAAGATATAATCATCTAAGGTATTAATGACAACAAATGAAATATGATTGTATATATAAATGTATTTATGGGTTATTTTTCAAGGGAACAAGATAAAAGATGAATGATGCTAATTGATTTTAGGAGTTCGATAGAAATGTCTTCGAATTTTATAGTTACTTGAAGAAATTATCCAAATCTCATGAATTTTGAGGATAAATAAAAATTGTCAAAGTTGTTCATGCAATTTTAATAAAAGTTGCGCAGATTCAAGTGCTTTATGCATGTTCTAGTACCATTGCATTTGAGTAAGTCAAATTATAATGTTATTAATTTGTATGAGTTTTTAGACTAATGAATATTTATTTTTTAGGGTACCATTTATAAATATCCAAATTTATGAGCTACCTTCTACATGTATTTTTCCATACGTCTCTTGCAATTAATTATAGATTAAAATGCAAATTTGTCAACTCCATTGCCTTTCCTTATAATTCCCCTCATTTCTAACATGTTAGCAGCTTCTTCCATAGTGTTATCATAAAGCTATCTCGGATTGCTTCACTTGAGATTAATTTTGAATCCATAAGAAGGCATAATTTTCGACCCAATTGTGGTGAGAACGTTTCGACTGATTTTCGATTGGAACTTTTTATTATTGAGTTTTTGGTAAATTATTTTATATGACTGCATGGAAACAATTAAAGGCGGACTTATAGAAAACAGCCAAATGGATGACACATAAAAAAAGTTTGTTGACATGACAAATTGAAAAGTAATCATAAACAATGATAATGGGTTTCACAAAATAATATTTTGACCCATAAAAAATTGAAAAAGCAATCAACTACAAGATAACTCAAGAATTTAAATATTTACAGGTGGTACCCAAAAATTGAATATTCAACATAAGTCCCTGTGTTTTCTAGATGCACAAAAGTCAAGGTGGCAGCCTTTCAAACTTTGAAATTAAACAATTTAATTACATAATAATTCTTTATCATATGCAATATAACGCCTAAACTTAGTTAAAATTGCATGGACTACCATAAAGAATTATATTTGTTCTAAAAGTTCATAACACTCAAATAATTTCTATAACAAACCATTAAATTCAAAAATATTTTTATCTAACTCTCCAATATTGAGCCTTATTCATCTTCTGTTTTGTTCCTTTAAAAAATAACCCACAAAATATTTGCTTCTACATTTATACATCAATTGTTGTTGGTGCTACATGAGATAATTATCTAGAGTTTGTGAGTAGAAGAACCGTCTAAAAATATAAAAATTAAGTTATGAGAGATAAATGATTGATTGTTTTTCATAATGAAAAGGGGTGGGTGGCCAGTGGAGCCCTTGGCCCCAAACTCCCTACACCTTTATATATATATATATATATATATATATATATTAGATGAATTTTTTTTAAAGAATAAAATTATATAGTAAAATAATTATAGCATAATTAATAATTTACATATAAATATAATATATATTATTTTGTAAATAACAAATTATTGATTTTATTTGATCTTTAAGAATATTTGATTACTTTAATAATTCGATAAATTTTTTTAAGAAACAATATTAAAGACAAAAAATTTCTAATTTACTAAACTTTTTAATAAATGAAGGTAAAAAGGCTTTTATTTACATTTTTATGATAGTAGAATAAAATCTAAAAGAGTAAATATTACCATTCTCTCTTAATCTTTTTATTTTATGTGTCAAATAACAAAACAAAATAACATGATTCAATTATCAACTTCAATAATTTTAGTGGATTCAAAAAATTCAATATATGGGGAAAAAAAATTAAAATTTAATACCATATATATATATATATATATATATAAAATTCCCCCTCAAATATATGTGCCACTGATCAAATGGTTGACATATGCATATATTGTAAAGCAATGGTACATATAATAAATCATGTACAACATTTGAGAATTAGTTTGGCTTTATTTAAATTTTATAGTTGTTTGATAAAATTTTTTAAATATTATGAATTATAAAAAAGTATATAACTGTCTTTATTTTTTAAATGTAATTTCAATAACTCTTTAACTGTCTATAAAATGTCCACTACTATAAAAAATTACTTTGCAATTTATTTCGTAATATTCGAAATCAACTAATTATGAGTGTAATTATCACTTCGGGCTTTGTTTCGTCATTTTCACCCTTTCCTTACTTCTCATTCCGGATAGAAGTAACTAGAAAAATTAAAAAAAGAAAAAAGAAAAAAGAAAAAAGCTCAGATAGAAGTCAATGCACGGAAGAAGTCAACGTTGTGTGAAACCAAACCAGGAACTTCTGCAGCTCCAGAAAGCTTCCGAGAAACAAGTATACGAGCAGTTTTTTCCTTCTTTACTTTTTGTCCTTTTTGAAAATTAGTTGATAGAAGAGAAAATGAATATTAATAATAATAATAATAATATTATTATTATTATAAATTTTTCGCATTCTTGCGCGTAGTCTGCATCAACTAGCTACTAGCTGCCAAACTCCATGAAGTCAATGGAAAACATAGTGTTCGAAAGAGCAAAAGCACAAGCATACCATCGTCCACAGAAGAACATTTTGCTATCTCTTTCTTCTCTATACCTTATTTTGCTTTGAGAACACAGAAGCCTCTTCCATTTTTAATCTGAAATTCACCACTGGGGTTTCAGATAGTCAAGGTACGAAACGAGAAACTCAGAATTCAGCCTCTTCCCTTTTCTTTTATTCGCTGTTGTATGCTTCATTTGCTTATATATTCTTTACCTTCTTGAATCTTAGGTTTTTGGGCCCTGAATTGAATTTCACTTCGCTGTTTTAAGCTGCTTGTCCCTTCAATGGAAGGGGAATGATGCAGTCTTTCAAATTCTCTTACTTACAGAGCTGGAAATTTCTAAAACCTAACATGTCAATAGCTTGATCTTCGGACTCTGCTCGATTTTCAACTTGTGCTTTCTCCAGGAAGAACAGGTAAGTCTCTAAGTTGTCTTATTCACGGAGATTTTGTAATTTTTATTTAACAATCCAAATTTATTACTATAAACTGAAATCTCTTTTTTTTTTTTTTTCTTTTTAAATTTTTTTTGAATTATTAGACTTTTAGTGCAGAGATCTGTGTCCCAGTTTTCTTGTATTGAAAATAATATACACATTTTTTTTAAACCAAATCATTCTTAAGATTTTGAAATATATAATTTAGTAAAAAAATAAGAAAATTACACACACACACACACACACACATCTGAATAACTCAAATTACAATTTTGGAAAGGGCCACACTAATTAGGGGTAAGATTTGTTTGGGATTAATGTAACTTTAGCTTCTGATTTTTTATTTCTATAGCAAAAGTTAATAATTTATATTTCATTTAGTTCTTTTGGAGGTGTTTCTAGTTTTTACTTTTGAAGAGCTACAACAGCTTTTTTTAAAAGCAATTAAAATTGTTATAAATTGAAGATGTTTGGAGGAACTTTGTTATTTTGACAGAAATCTAAATATATTCCAACGCGGTAGGTGAGCCAGTTTTTCGCACAGATTTCAAAATTAAGATAGGCAGAAATTAAAAGAAAAGATATAAGAAGGAAAATGTTTTTTTAATTAATAATTGGTAATCAGAAGCGTTCATTTGAAACATTAAAAAAAATATTACCTTGTGAATTATCTTTATAAAAAGGATTAATTTCGGACCTAATTGAGTTGGAGATTTTTATCATTAATTTTTTCTCAACCATCAACCTCATCCAATTTGGCAGGCTTTCATTGGTCCACGTGTCAAAAGTATCGTTGCCCTAAAAAACCACCAGGTAAAAATGCCAGGCTTTTGGATTGGATTTATTTGGAAGGTTTTCGAAACTTGCGGACTTATTTGAAATAAAAATATTGTAGAGACCAATGTAAAACGTTGAATATTTTTTTTATGATTAAAATAGAGTTTTGACTAATATATAATCTTAAGGTTTCGTTAGTCTCTCACCAAAACATATAATGGGATTATCTTTGCACAATTACCAGAAATTGTAATATTTCTTTGATGTTTATTAGAGGTGTCATAGTAATCAACTCCACAAATGTCTGCGCTCGTAATTTGGATTACCTAAAATGCACAGTATTACTGTGCAGAGTGTGGACCATTAAATCATTGAAGCCGGATCCCTTCTAATAATATTGGAGGGGACTATTTTTTTGCAGGTGAAAAAAGACCATTGGATTTAAATTTAATGATCCTTAATTTTTGTATAAAATATATTTTTAAAAAATAAAAAATAATTTTTTATAGATAAATATATATTCATATTTTAATTTTTTTTATAAAAAATGATATATAGTTAAAAAAATAAAAAAATAAAATTATTTTTAACATCTCACATTTTATTTTGTATATTCTAAAGTCTATTATTTTTTAAGTAGATATCATTATGTATGAAAAAATAATTTAAAATATTAAAAAATATATATTTGTTTATAAAAATAATTATTTTTTAATTTTATATAAAAATTGAGGACCATTAGATCTAGTATATTAATGGAGAAAACAATCCCCTCCAGTTACTGGGGGGGATCCACATGCTTAAATCATTGGGGACTGCGCGTGGTCAGAGTAAAGACACACGTCTACCCTCGACCTATTTAATTCATTATATTTAAATAGGTTGAAAATTTAAATCTAGTATATAAATAAGTTAAATAGATCTAAATAGTTAAACTATTTAAAAAAGTAGCTAAAAATCGTTTAAAAGAAATAAACAAATAACATTAGTTATAATAATAAATATCTTCCAAAATTCAAACAATTATCTCAAACACCTAAATCTATAGTTTAAACACGGTAATAACTCTCTAAAGCTTTAATAGTCAAACTAAAAATCTATGTAGGGAGTTCAGTCTCATCAAACAACTAAAATAAGATAAAAATAAGTTATAAAATGCTATAATTTCATTATGAACATTTGAATATTGTCTTAAAAGAGTAATAGTTGTAATAAAATTTTAAATATAATCTTTATTTTTAAAATTATTAAGATTAGCCAAAAAAAAAAACTATGTTACATGGGTTGAATCATATAACTCATGAGTTGACTTATTTAATTTGCAAGTTAAGCATGTTTGATTATAATGATCATTTTAAAACTTAACCCACCATAATAGTGGTTAAATGGGCTGACTTGGTATGTTGTACTATTTTTGGCTCCTTTATTGTGTATCATAAAAAAAATATTCTTCCATTTAAATTTTTGTTTGTAAAATTCTAAAGTTGCTACAATTTGATGGTTTTTTCATTTTTGTCCTTACATAATTTGTTTCAATTTAACCTTCAACTATCTAAATTTATTTTGATAAATTGATATAAAATTAGTTTGATTTTTAGGTATTACCAAAAGAAAAATCTAATATACCTATTATTATCATTTTGCACATTTAAAATAAACTTTTAAACATTTGTATTAAACACTTAATTAATTCATTTCACTTTCAAAAAAGGCTTTTATAAGATTTTTTATTGAACATTATATTTATACCTATCGAAGTTGTTGCTTTTCATAGCCCCACTAAGGCAATTAATTTCAAAGAGTCATAACATTTTCAAGTTGACGCTTAGGCTACATATTTGAAGGTTTAAGATAAGATGAAATTAAATGACTAATAATATAATAAAATAAAGTGACAAGAAATGAAATGGAAAGGTACGTGTCATTCCATTATTTGGGAATTCAATAAAGGGAGGAAGAAGGCCGTTAATGGAATGTAATGACATACAAATTAATTTTACAATATCACCCTTATAAATATTATGATATTTTCGTAAGGTTTTATGTAAAGAGTGATGTAATGAAAATTGTATCACTTGACCATTCTATTCCATTATGAACCTTCTAATATGGATGGACAAAACATAAAGGGTTTAGGGTGGTGGCAAGTTAAGAAAATAAGAGGAGCTTGAAATATGAAATCTGATATGTTACTCTGAATGAATAACAAAGGCTACTAATACAGGTATATATACTAGTTTATGATATTGGAATGTCAATCACCTCTTGACATGTGTCACAACCCAATAACGTAAACAATGTGTAGTATACTTTAGAATATTAATAACAGATATACACCAATGTAGCTACTATACAATACAACTAAGCACACTTAAGCATTGATACACCTTAGGTCCTAACACCCCCTTAAATGAGAGGGTGGTGTGATAACCCTGAGTTTGTGTCGAAAAACACTAAACTAAGAGTGCAACAAAGGTTTGGTCAAACAATCCGCCAACTGATCAGTAGTTGGAACATACTGACAACTTATTAGTTAAAACTTGACCTTTGACAAAATGGACATCGATTTGGATGTGTTTTGTCCTTGCATGATATATCAGGTTGGCTACTAGTGCATTTGTACAAATGTTGTCACACCAAGCTATAAGAACTAGTTTAGAAACCATGCCAATTTCTTGTAATAGAGACTGTAGCCATTTTATTTTAGCTGCTAAGTTTGCTAGGGACCTATATTTCGACTTAGTGCTTGAATGCGAGACCACCTTTTGCATTTTAGAGGACCACGCTACTAGTGACTCACCAAGGAAAACACAATACCCTATAACTGATCTCATTATCTGGACTAGTAGCCCAATCTGAACAAGAAAACCAACAATCTGTAACTGTGATGCTGGTTTAATATGTATTCCCAATTGAGCAGTCCTTTATAGATACCTCATCAATCTCTTCACAGCTTGCCAATGTAATGTTGTTGGTGCTTGCAAGTATTGACTGAGTTTATTTATAGAAAAAGAGATATCTAGTCGTGTATCAATCAAATAATGTAGTAAACCAACAGCTCTTTGATATTGCGTGGGAATTTTCATGAGCTCCCCATCATTAGTAAAGATCTTTTTACCTACAACCATAGGCGTGGGGTAAGGAGCAACATCTATTATCTCAAACTTCTTTAATAAGTCTTTAGTATACCTCCTCTGTGTAAGGTAAATTCCAGACTCATCACGAAAGACTTCTAGACCCAGAAAATAGTGCAATAACCCAAGATCTTTTAGAGAAAACACCTAATTAAGTCTTTGTGTAAATAACTTTAGCAAAGACGAGTTATTTCCAGTGATTAGTATAGCATCTACATACACTAAAATAATAACCACTTTTGTTTTGGACTGATAGATAAACAAATAACTATTAGACTTGATATTCTTAAATTTTTAGCTAATCAAGGTATTATGTAATTTGTCATATTAGGCCCTTAGAGCTTACCTTAGACCATATATAGCCTTAGTTATTTTGCATACATTTTGTCGCCTATTAGGATCAACAAACCCCTTTAGCTGTGACATATAAACTGTCTTCACCAAGCTTCCATTAAGGAAGGCATTGTTCACATCAAGTTTTTTTGACTTCCTAACCAAAGGTAACTGCAATAGTGTAAATTACTTGAACAGTGTCAGCTTTTATCGCTAGACTGAATGTCTCTTTGAAATTGATTCCTGGGTTTTGTTGAAAACTCTTTACTACAAGTCTTGCTTTGTGTCTTTGTAGGGAGCCATTAACATTTTATTTTGTTCTAAACACCCACTTGTAGTCTACAACATTCTATTGTCCACTAAAGAGAACCAAAGCCCAAGTCATGTTTCTGATTAAAGCTTCAAGTTCCTTTTCCATCGCTAACTTCTAATGAGGTTTTTTAGGGGCTTTTGCCGTAGATTCAGGTTCATAGTTCAAGTCTGTATCAACTTTGGACAGACCAACGAAAGGATGTTTTGTTTTGAAAATTCTTGCCTTCCTTCATGTAATCATAGGATGAGTAGTACACTCTGCAGCTACTTCCGGAATAGGTGCTTCTTCATTCTTGGCAACAGGAACTTCTTCATTTTCTACTGCTTCTATGATTACATTTGGTTCATCACAATTAGCAACACTGTCAATTGATTTTGTCCTCTGATGATTCATGTGACCTGTGATATAATTAAGAGAATGATTAGTGGACATTTAAAATGATAGAAAAGTAACTTGGTGATTAGGTACATCTCTTTAAAGATTAATGAATCCTTTTGTAAAAGGAAATTCTGCTTTATTGAACACCACATGTCTGGATATAATGATCGTGCCATGAGGATTTAAACATTTAAATCCTTTATGTGATCTGCTATATCTGAGAAAAACACACTTGGTTATATGGTATTGCATTTTATGCTGATTAAAGGGTCTTAAGCATGGATAACACATATACCTAAATGTTTTTAGGCTAGTATGTTTTGATTTCAGCTTATACAAAACTTCATAAGGACTTTTTCCTCTCAGAACAGGTGTAGGAAGTCAATTTATTAAATAAGGCTGTATCAAAGACATCCCACCAGTAGCATAGAGGTAACTTAGCTGGTGCCATCATTGTTAATCCCATCTCCACCAAATGTCTATGTTTTCTCTCTGCCATCCCATTTTTAACAAAGGTATAAGGACATGATTGCTTGAATTGGATACTTGACTCTTGTGTGATGAATTCAAAACTGCGAAATTCACCACCCCAATCACTTTGAAATACTTTTATTTTTCGATCAAATTGATTCTCTACTAAATGTTTGAATTGAACAAAGGCTTTAACAACATCTCTTTTATTCTTTAAAGGATATATCCATGTGAATATACTATGATCATCAAGAAAATGGATGTAATAGCAAAACGAGATGTTGAGGTTACAAGTTAGGGACCCCAAACATTAGTAAAAACCAAGTCAAGAGGATTAGCAGTGTAACTAATAGAAAACTTGAAAGGAAGGGCATGTGACTTGCCAAATTGGCATGCTTCACAAAAGTCATAATTATTAGTTTTGATCTTTTGATTACATGTCTGTAAAACCTGAGTTAAAACTTGTTGAGAGGGGTGGCCTTAGTCGCCTATGCCACTCATTATAAGTAACCAAAGCATGGCTACACTCTTCTTTATTTGAAATAGCCATGATAGGTTTGTTCAACTTATAAAGTCCTCCTTCACAGATTCCTTATAGTAGTATGCTCGCTTTCTCCTTGTCCTTCACAAGGCATTTCTGTGAGTCAAACTCAAGAAAAAAATTGTTATCAGATGTTAGCTTGCTAATTGAAATTAAATTCTTGGTAATCGCTAGAACATGCAGCACATTTCTCATGTGAAGAGGATATGTAGCACAAGGTATATAAGCTGAACTAGAATTCAACACCGTCAACTTTGCACCATTACCAATAATTATATTTTGCTTACCATTCTTTGGAACAAAATTGTGACTAATAGATGGATCATTGGCTATGTGATTAGTTGGCCCGCTATCCACATACCATGCAGGGTCTACAACAATGTCAACTGAGGCAACAAATGCAGAGGAACCATTATATCCTCCCTTAGAATTCTTAGTTTGATCAGGTATATTACCCATATAGCTTTTATCATATCGATAAAAGCAATGTGCAACACTGTGACTTGATTGACCATAGACTTGACATATTTCTAGAATTTTGTCCACCTTGACCTCGACTTCGTCCTCCACGATCACCTCTTCCTTACAAACTGCCTTGATTGCCATTAATGCAAGAATTCTTATATGCGTCACTCTTGAATGCAAAGTTAGCAAATGATGAATCAATATTCAAATTAGCAAAAGAATTCAACTGTTTAAGTCGACTTTCAAAAGATAATAAAGTAGCTTGGACTTCCATCTAGGTTAATCCAATCTTTTCAGCTAGTTGAACAACAATCGGATTATATTCTGCATCCAATTCGGCTAGTGTTTGGGTAATGAGATCGTCAACAAAGATTGGACTACCATTGAGTGCTAAATTATCTGACAATGACTTTATCTTGCTTAGATACTCATCCATTTTAGAATTATCCTTTCGAGTACATTGGAGCTTGCCTTTAAACAGAGTAATGCGAGAACGAGTGTGCACTTCGGACAAATCTCTAGCAGCTACCCAGAGCTCATGTGAGGTTTTGCAATGAAGCATCTGCTACCCTACTTCAACAGTCATAGTATTATATAACCACCCCAGTAGGAGTTAGTCAGTGGCAACCCAGTCTTCATATTCAGGGTTGGGCCTCTGCTTTGCTTCATCAGAGAGGACCGAAGGGGGAGATGGCTTGGTGCCAAGTAAAAAACCATCCAGCTTGTTTCCTTTCACGATAGGAAGAATTGCGAATTGCCACAGCAAATAATTCCCTCTATCCAACTTGATAGAACATGTCTGACTGAAAGACGAAGAGACCAGGGGAAATTCGAACGAAGTGATGGAAAGTGGGATGGGTGAACCACTAGTAGCAGATACAGGCATTGAGGATCCCTATGATGCCATAGAGTAAGCCGTGCAGGCTTTGATACCAAGAAAATAAGGAGCTTGAAATATGAAATCTGATATATTACTTTGAATGAATCACGATGGCTGCTAATACGAGTATATATACTAGTTTCAGTTATTGGAATGTCAATCACCTCTTGACAGGTGTCGCAGCCCAATAACAGAAACAATGTGTAATATACTCAAGAAAATTAATAATAGATATACACCAATGCACTATAGCTAAGCACACTTAATACCGATACACCTTATCTTCTAAAGGGTTTTAAGACTCTTTGTCATTCTATCTTAAAAAAATTTATAAGTAATAGTTTACCACTAATTGGTCATTCTAGTCCACGTTATTAGATTTTTTGTTATTTATCCAAACATTCGCTGGGGCCCATTTGGAATTGTTTATGTCTTTATTGCTCTTCAACAGTTAAAGCCACAAGGTTCTTTTTAGTTAACTTCTTTATTGGTGCTTCTTTCCATATTTTAAAAAGTAGTTTGAATCTTTTAAAGTACAAAATTTGTAAAATATTTTAAATTTAAAGAGAATGTGCCATAAAAAGTGAGATTATCTATGAACCCACATTTTCTCCTTTTCCATCCTTTTTTTTCCTTCTCTCTATCTTTTTCTAATTTGAGATACATTTTACATGTTTTACACTTTAAAAGATTTAAATTTGACCTTTGCCCAAATCTTCTAGAGTCTTTCAAGAGGATATTTACCTAATTTGATGAATTTTAGTTTTTCATATAAGAATTTTGGTGAAATAAACCATAGAAATTTTTTTTTCAAAGCTACCTTTTAGAAACAAATATCTTTGAAAGATTTTTTTCCCAGGAAAATTGCTTATCTAGACAACCAGATTCCTAATGGAGTTTTTTCCCCTCAATTTGATTTAACACACGATAAATAACAATGTGAGATGATAAGATGTGTTTTCTTGATCCAACAGAGCCCCACATAGTCATCATACGAGCAAGGACACAACAGGAGATAAATAAAAAAATGTTTGAAGTGAAAATAAAAGCTGTACAGCATTTTATCCACACTCGTCATCATATATTAGCATTCTGAACTGATATGACAACAAAATTCCTATTGCAGGCTGCCTTTGTTTTAATGGCGGATAGTGTAATTTCTATTGGGGCTAAAGTCGCTGAAGGTTTCGTGAAACCGACAATTCGTCAGGGACAATACTTTTTCTGTGTTAAAAAAGTGATAAAGAATCTTGGCAATGAAAAGAATGAGCTGATACCAGAAAGGGATCGTATTCAAAGTCTTGTGGGACAAGCAAAGGAGAGAACTGAAATAATTGAAGATGCTGTAGAGAAATGGTTGAATGATGTGAACAATCTGCTGGAAGAGGTGGAGAAGCTAGAACAAGAAATGAAAGAAAACCATTGTTGTCAAGGACAGTTTCCTACCTGGAGAAGATACTGTCTGTGTAAGAAAATGACAAAGCAAACAAAGGCAATGGCATATTTAAAAAATAATAGCAGGTTTGAGCCTTTTTCTCACCTTGGTCCACTTCCAGGCATTGAATAAATCTCTTCCCAAAATTTTACTTATTTTAGATCTACAAAAGAGGCTTACAATCAACTCCTGGAGGCAATACAGGATGACAACACCAGTTTGATAGGGCTATATGGGATGGGAGGATCTGGAAAAACAAACCTTGTAAAAGAAGTTGGTAAAAAAGCTTTGGAATTAAATTTATTTGATCGGGTTATCTTAGTTACTGTGTCTCAAACACCTAATATTAGAAGTATTCAAGGAAAGATTGCAGACATGTTGTGCATGACACTGAAAGAAGAAACTGAAGAGGGAAGAGCTCAAAGGCTATGGTTGAGACTAAAAGAAGAGAAACGAGTTCTTATAATTGTGGATGATGTATGGACAAAACTCAATATGGAGAGTATAGGAATTCGTTTAGATGGTACCAACATGCTCAACTTCAAGGTCCTTCTTACCACACGTCTTCGACAAATGTGTAACTCAATGGAGTGTCAAAAGGAGATTATGCTAAATCTGTTATCTGAGGAGGAAGCTTGGACCCTGTTCCAAAAGCATGCAAGAATTGGTGATAAGTTCTCATCCAATCTTTTAAAAGTGGCACGAGAAGTTTCTAATGAATGCAAAGGGTTACCCATTGCAATTGAAGCTGTGGCATGTTCCTTAAAAGGGAAAAGTGACGATGAGTGGAAGGTGGCATTAGACAGCTTGAGGCATTCAGAACCATTTGATGATCACGAGGGTGAAGGCGTAAGATGTGCTTACAACTGCGTCAAATTGAGTTATGATTATTTGAGAAACAAAGAAGCTGAGATGCTCTTGTTGTTGTGTTCTATGTTTCCTGAAGACCATGAAATCTTTATAGAAGATTTGATTAAATACGGAGTGGGGCTAGGGATATGTGGAAATTTTGATTCATTCGACTTAGCAAGGAGCCGGATTAGGGCGGGCATTAACAAACTTGTAGATTCTTGTTTGCTATTGCATTCTACACAAAGTGAACATCACGTGAGGATGCATGACATGGTTCGTGACGTAGCTTTGTGGATAGCATCCAAATCAGAGCATTACAAAATTCTGGTGAATCTTGCAAAAGATCTTAATACCTTGGCAGAGGATGAGGCCATGAAAGATTCTTTTGCAGTATCCTCATGGTGCAAGGAAACTGATACAATTTATTATCAGTTGGATGCTCCAAAGCTTGAGATTCTTCTGATAAATACTATGCAAGCGAATTCCCTGAATTTCTTGTTTGCATCATCTGAAGGTGTGAAGGGGCTCAAGGTTATGGCCATGATCAATTCCTTTTATCGAACACCCTTATTATTACCTCAATCAACCCATTGCATGGCCAATCTTCGAACTCTGCGCTTGAGAGGATGGGATTTAGGTGATATGTCTTTCTTACTAAGCCTGACAAGACTTGAGGTTCTTGACTTGTCTAATTGTTCCTTCAAGGATTTACCTAAAGGAATGGAGAAACTCAGCAAATTAAAGTTGCTGGATCTGTCTCATTATGAAATTCCTAATTTAAATTATGAAGCAATAGGAAGTTGTTCACAACTAGAAGAGTTATATGCTTTTGGATATAACCGGAGATGTCCTTGTCAACACATGGAGGATATTGTTACTCTCCCCAATCTGCAGAGGTTTATAATCCGCCTGGGACAGTTTGAAACTCATGACAATGAAGAAAGTGTTAGAGTCCTATACTTGCTAGATTTCAATACCTCCAATTTAGGGGCATCTAAACAGAATCTACTACAGAGAGCAGAAGACGTTTGTTTGAACAATCTTCATGGAGGTTGTAAGAATGTCATCCCAGACATGGTTCGCGTTGTAGGAGGCATGAATGAATTGACTAAACTTTGCTTTTGCTCTTGTTCAGAGATAGATTGCCTCATCAATACAACTTATCATCATGCTGGCTCATTTCAAGTAGGAGATTTGTTGCCCAAGTTGATCAAATTAGAGCTATTCGAGATGCAGAACTTGACAGAAGTGTGTCGAGGCCCACCACTCCTAGCGCTTGGATTCTTCAAGAAATTAGAAAAACTCTATATAAGGAACTGCAAGCAATTGTACAACATATTTCCAGAGGGGTGTAACTTGAGCAGTCTTAAGATCCTGAAAATATGGAACCGCCATTCCTCAGCAATTGAAGCACTCTTCTCAATGCCTGTTGCCCGAAGTTTGGAACAACTAGAAGAGCTATTGATACAAGGTTGTGAACAATTGAAGCATATAATTACAAGGGAAAGAGGGGATGGTACAAATACAGGAGACAATTCTCATTTGGTGTTCTCTAAATTAAAAAAACTCTCCATTTGTGAATGCCCCAAATTGGAATTTATATTTCCAATCTCCTTTGTTCAAAATGGCCTTTCGCAGTTGCTAGAGATAGAAATACAATCTGCTTCTGGGCTAAAGTATGTATTTGGCCAATATGACCATGAGGCTCATTCATCTCATCCAAACCAGGTCCAAATCATGCTTCCTCCATTGAAATTATTCAATCTCTACAATGTTGAAAATCTCCTTGGGATATGCCCAGAAAGCTTCCATTTGGGGTTCCCCTCTTTAGGGGAGCTAGATTGCCAGCGTTGTCCAAGATTGATTACATCATGTGTCAGTGCAACTATTGGTTCAAAACAAAGGCAACATCTGAACAATGTACGCGTGTGTGTGTGTGTGTGAAATGAACCAAGCTTCTTTATACTACATTTTGTTATTCCCCTTTAAGATCATGAAACATTTCTATTCCATTTTTAGGGAGTTGCACTTGATGATGATCAACAAAATCAGTTGACCTCAAATTTACGACAACTGTTGTTAGGAGGATTACCTGAGTTGAAGTCCATATGGTCAGGTACTAGTCCGAGACAAGTTTTGAGTTTCCAATTTCTGCAATGTTTAAAGGTATATAGCTGTGCAAATCTAAAATCAGTCTTCTCCAAGGCCATCAAGAGAAGCCTGCCTGAGTTGACATTCCTAAGTATAAGCCAGTGTGAGGAACTGGAAGAAATTGTAGCAGAGAATGCAGAACCTCAAAGTCTATCCAATACAGAAGTGTGCTTTCCAAAACTTAGTGAGCTACGGATTGAGAAGTGCAACAAGTTGAAAAGCCTTTTCTCTGTTGCCATGGTTAGAATGCTTCCACAACTATGCTCTATACATATATCAAATGCTGCTCAATTAGAAGAGGCCTTTAGACAGAGCCGTGAAGAAAACACTGACTATGGAGACCAAATAATGCTTCCAGAGTTAAAAAAAATGGAACTACAAAAATTGCCGAGTTTTGGGAACATATTCAAAGGGTTTAACTTTCAAGCCCCAAAAGTTGAACAGCTCTATATATATAAATGCCCAAAATTTGCTCCAAGTTTAAGAGGAACTCAAGTAAATACTTCTCAGAACAGAACTGAGGTACCGATCAGTATTTTAATCTGTTTATATTCTTTCTGGCAAATATGAAATTCTACATTTTAATTGATAAGATTAATGTTCATTGTATTTGCAACACATATGGTGTAGTATATGCAAATTTATTGTGAGCTGTCTATTTGTTAGTGAAATGACAGATATCCTTTGAGGAATCCACATAGCTATTTGTACTATGTGTGCTTGGGTAGGATTTAGGGGGAAAAGAAAAATGGAAAAACCTTTACGTGGCATACTGGAACGCAAACATACTAATTTCTGAGTGCTAATTAAAAACTTGTTTATAAAAAATTTGAGCATGAGAGAGTCAATATAAGTAAGTTTGAATACTTGAAAGTTAAATTGCTCAGATACCAAATACCAACTTAAGGGTTATTGCACAAGGTATAAATAATCTTTACTTAAAATTAATCATGTCATTTAAATACATTTAACTATTATCATTTCTCAATTTTGTGTCTTTACTTTATATGTGATCTCATACATGTATATGTTAATTTACTAAACGATCTTGATTACCATTTTTTCCTCATAGAAATTATTATTGCTAGAAACTTCTCCGCTCTCAATATTGTCAAATCTTCATTTGGCTAATGCTAGTATAATTTTGATTATTCCCTTATCATTTATGAAATTCTGGTTTTGCAGATTATAATCCATCCACAAAGTATGTTCCTTTATAACAATAATTTCTTTTTATTAAATTATAAACACTAACATATAATATTAGACATGGCTATTTTAAACTAGTAATGAATAATTGTGTGCTGAATGCCTCCTAAATGTGCACATATAGAAGAAGTTCATCATGATTTTTACTGATTAGCTAGTTCGCCAACCTTAACAGTATACTGACAGCTTTTACAAATTGTAGAGAAGACAAGCATTTTGGTTGATTGTTGCCACCTCCAATTTGCAAGCTTTCCTGAATTTGGAAATCCTTCATGTGACTAAGAGTATAGAAGAAGGAATTTTCCAACTCCAAGTCGAAGGAGAACTTGGTAGTAACAGTAACTGGAATCCATTGAACTCCAATTTGGGGTATTTGACATTGTGTGATCTACCTGCGCTGAGATTCATCTGGCATGGCTTCTCAAAATTTCTGAGCCTTGAGAAACTTACACATGTATCCATTCGTAAGTGTCCAAAATTGAAAACTATTTTCTCCTCAGGTACGGTTAGATGCCTACCCAAGTTACAATCATTGTCGATATCAAAATGTGAGGAACTGGAGGAAATCATAGCTTTGGATTTAGAGAACGCAGAACTCAGCACTGTGCACATATCAGATGGTGCTCAATTAGAAAACGTTTCTAGACATGGCAGTGAAGACAAAACTGACAATGAAGACCAAATTATTCTTCCAGACTTGAGAAAAATAGACCTCAAAAAATTGCCCAGTTTTGTTAACATTTTCCAAGGGTTTAACTTTCAAGCACCGAAGCTCCAACAGCTCTATATAGATGTAGTCCCAAAATTTGCTCAAAGTAGAACTCAAGTGAATACTTCTCATCAAACAACTGAGGTAATGGTCAGACTTTAATTATTTTTGCATAATCTCAATTTTGACAAGCATGAATTTTTCATTCTAATATATATATATATATATATATATATATATATATATATTGTTAGCATTATTGTTTGTTGTAGACATTAATATGTAATATGACGTATGGTTATTTTGAAACTGGAAAGTTGAAACCAATAATTGCATATTGAATGCCTCTTAATTGTGTACAGATGAGTGAAAGTCATCATGCTTTTTGATAATTGACTTATCCAATCTGATAATTTTTAACTAAATGTAGAAGAGACAAGTACTGTGGTTGATTACTGCAACCCCCAACCAACTGTGCAAACAAAGGCATCATGCAGCTTTGCAAGCTTCTCTAAACTTGGAAGTCCTTCGTGTGAGTAATTGTGGGGCAGAAGGAATTTTCCAAGTTGAAGGAGAATTTGGCAGTAGACGTAAATGGAAGCCATTGGCCTCCAACTTGGAGTATCTGAAGTTATGTGATCTACCTGAGCTGAGATTCATCTGGAAAGGCCTCTCAAAATTTCTGAGCCTTGAGAAACTGACAAGAATATCACTTTCCACTTGCCCAAAATTGAAAATTGTCTTCCCCCCAAGCATTGTTAGATGCCTACCCAACTTACATACATTGAGGATATCAAACTGTGAGGAATTGGAGGAAATCATGTCCTCAAACTCCAAGAATGCACAATTCAATCACTCCTATGCTTGTACCCCACAAGAAGTGTGCTTCCCACGACTTTACAAGATTACAGTCGAGCAGTGCAACAAGCTAAAATGCCTTTTCTATGATTTTGTGGCTCGTCATTTTCCTGAGTTGCAGTCTCTTGAAATCAGAGAGTGCTGTCAAATAGAGCAGGTTTTGGAATTTACAGGTGAAGCTGTAGATGAAGATGGGAAGTGGATGTTGTTTCCAAAACTGAAAAACCTTGTACTAGAAAGTTTACCAATCTTTTCTGAGATTTCCCCAGGTTTTAATTTGCCTCCAAGGTCTAGTTTACAGCCTTTGCATGAATGCATGGCAAGAAATTGCCCCAAATATAATTCCTCCTCCACTGAAGCGAGCACTTCTTGCCTGCATACTACAACACAGGTAACTATGTAGGACACTTTAGCGTTATTATACTATGTGTTAGTTTAAGATGACTATCCATGGGAAATGAATTTAGTTTTATATTCATCTTCAATAGGGAAAATTTTTTTATGGAGCCTGAGCTAGAGTATATGCACTTATTTAATGTCTTATGACCAAATATCTTGTAAAAAGTTTTCAAATAAAAATTAAAATGGCCACACATCTTTCAATATATCGTTTCTTGTGAAGTTTTTAAAAGATCTTTATGTAAAATTAATCTTATCAGTTGAAATACTTTTATTTATTATCAGTTCTGCATTTTTTTTTAACATCATAGGTTTACTTGCATATTATTTATCTTAAATCTCTTAGCCATCCTTCCACATTTTCCATTGGAGTAATGTAAGTTAATACTATATTTTCGGCTTCCATTAGTGTCAAATATACCTTTGGCTAATGATAATATATACAGTATTGATTTGTCCCCTCATCATTTATGAAATCCTGATTTTGCTCTGACCATAATGCATTCACAAAGTACGTTACGTTCCTTTATAACCAACCTTTTTTCTGGGTTAAAATAACTATCACTTTTCCTTTAGTATGCACCGATATATATAATATGGTTGTTTTGAAACATGACATCGATAATTCCATATTGAATCCATATTTAATGCCCACAAGTAAAAGAAAGTCATCTTACTTTTTTGATAATTAACTCCTCAAATTGAAACTAACAATTTAATTACGTGTAGAAGACACAGATATTCTGGTTGATTACTGCAACCTTCAACCAATCTTGCGAACAAGGGAGTTCCACTGCTTTGGAAGCTTTCCTAAACGTTGAAGTTTTTGATGTGAGGAAGTGGAAAGCAGAAGGCCTTTTCCAACTCCAAGTTGAAGGAAAACTCGTTAGTAACAGTGAATGGAAGCCATTGAACTCAAACTTACATTGTTTGAGTTTATTTGATCTACCTCATTTGAGATATATCTGGAACGGCTTCTCAAATTTTATGAGCTTTGAGAAACTTAAGGTGGTATCAGTTGTTCAGTGTCCAAAACTGAAAACAATATTTTCCCCATGCATTGTTAGATATCTACCCATGTTAGAAACAATGCGGATATCCAACTGTGAAGAGTTGGACGAAATCATGTCTTTAGATCCAGAGAATACACAACTCAAACACCCTTTTGCTTGTCCCCAACAAGTGTGCTTTCCACAGCTGTGCGAAATTGAAATCAAGCACTGTGGCAAGATGAAATGCCTCTTTTATGCTTCCATGGCTTGTCATTTCCCTAAGTTGAAGTCTCTTGAAATTAAGGAGTGCTGTCAACTAGAGCAGGTTTTTGGATATAAACGAGAAGCTGAGGATGAAAGTCTCCAAACAGGAGCTGAAGAACATGGGAAACAGATATTGTTTCCAGCACTCCATAAACTTGTTCTAGAAAGTTTGCCAATCTTCTTTGAGATTTCACCAAGGTTTAGTTTGTCGCCAGAGTTTGATTTGCAGCCTTGGAATGAATACTTAGTGGTGGATTGCCCCAAATATAACTCCACTTACATTTAGGTGAGCACTTCTTGTCTGCATACTATTACATTGGTGAATACTTTGTGCTTTTCATCTGTAATATCTGTGTCAGTTTGAGATCCCTGGAAAATGAAACTTAAATTTTTTTCTGTTCCTTTCATCTTCAACAGGACAATTTTTTGATGGAGCTCGAGTTAGGGTACAAGTTTTAAATGCCAATTCTTGAACATGTTCTTTCCATTCCATGGAAGATTCCTGATCAAGGGATATTCAGAGAATTCTCTTCCACCGATTTCATGATTAGAGAAACCAGCTACAAATTGGCTTGCAATAGAGTCTATAGAAAGAGGATGTGTTGTTTACATCATGCTCTCTCTTTAGTGTCTTAAACATTTGGACGGTCCTTCTGGCCCTCTTCTTTGGTGGCTGAGAGACAATGGTTTATTACGTTGCTATAGACAATTCGTACGCCACAATGTTACTTGATCCTTCTTTTCATTAATAATTACCATTCAGCATTCATTTGGACATTTCTAACTATACTGTGAAATAAACTTTTTTCAAAAATCCATGGCAGCTTCATGAGGCCAAATGATTCAACTTACTGCCACCGAAATCTCAAGAGTTCTACACAAATGACTGGTCCATTTTAAAGAGGAATTCAAAGTGATTCCTTTTCCACGTTAGAACTGAGGTTTGTTTATCTGTAGTTAATAATATCTGCATATATATATATATATATATGTATTGCAAAAATGTTGACATATGTATATAAATTATATTCACAAGAAATGATTGTGAGGTATTGTTTAGTGAAAATAATAAGTTTCTAAAAGAAATTAGAAAAAAAGGAACTAATTTGAAATTTTTGCTCAATATTTTTGTATCAAATTTGAGCACGGGACATAATATTATTGTTGTATACATATGCAGCACAAATACTACGATACAACTACACTTAAATAAGTATGGCCTTTTTTTCTTTTTTCTGTTTTTTGACTTTTAAAAGTTTTCACTGGTTGAGTATCCCGAATTTAAAACTATCTTTTCTCCAGGTATTTGATGTCTAGATGCTTGTCCAAGTTAAATATATAATTAAAATTAGTACTCCTGCATATCAGAACATGTGTACATTGTAGGCAGTACAATTCATCCATACCATTTGTCTTATAGCTTGTTTGACATTTAAAAATAACAATAATAAGCAACTTTATTATATTGCTTGGTATTAATAGAATCAAACACAACACACTACGTGAATGTTCCCTTCCAGTGGAAATTTAATCAAAATAAAACAATGAATTCTTCTGAGTACACCTCTCAAAAGGATTGTCTACGTTTAAAAATTCAAAATTTTTGTATTTGGGGAATTTGAATTATAAAATTTTTATTCAATAGTTCAGACTTTAATAAGTATAAAATTATTTTTAACATTTTTTTTTAATTCAAAACTATTAAATTTTTATTTAATGGTATAAATTTTATCAAATTTACCTATATTTAAACTTATAAATATAAGCGATTCATTTCCCTCTCAACTCAAGCTCGAGCTAGGATCTCCTCCAATAGTAGAGCCATATGGTCCATCGGATGAAATTGGAAGGTTTAATTGGTTCAAAATTTTTAATTTTAATAAAAATTATTTTTTAAGAAAATTACAATAATATATGAAGATTAATTAATATTCTAGATCTTTATTTATACAAAATAGTATCTAGTTAAAAAATAAAAAAAATGTAAGATATGAGCAATAGACTAAAAATATTAGATTCTATTCTTTTTTTTTTCTTTAAGAAAATGTTATTTTGTGTGAAAAATAAACTTAAAATATGAAGAATAGACTATAAACTTTAGAAACGGTTCATTTCTTCTCTTCAATAAAATAACATTTTATATAAAAAAAAACGATCTAAAGTACAAATAAATCTTTGTCTCTTATCATAAGTTTTGTAATGAAATTAATTTTATAAAAATAAATAATTTTGAATCAATTTGCAAATGACTTACCGGAAAACTTCCAGCTGCCATGCTATTGGAGGTGATCCAGGTTTCTCAAGCTCCCACCTTCAACACCACAACGACTAGATGGACAGCATCGCTTTAATAACTAAATGTTCCAAGGGCTATCGTAAATTTAAACTTATATTTCTATTATATATTCTTATTTCGTTGCCTAATTAGGAAATGGGGTTTAGAGGAATAGACAACAGACAGTTCCTGTTTCTCAAAGCTTAGGAAGGTGATCTTATGAATTTTAACTCAGAATTATTATACCTTTCCCTGTGCCAAATCCATGTAATTGTTTCCTTTTATTTTTTTCCCAGCAGACAATTCCCATTAGATCTCAAGTAACAACATTTATGTCCTGCTCTCTCGATTCTCCATAAGAAGCTTGCCTCATCATGCAAGGAGAATGTCATATCCCTAATTTAATAATTTTGCATACAATACTTACTTATTTAGATCATTTAGAAGAAATTAATAAGAATTAAGAAAAATCAATATTTATGGTGACATTATTCAATAAGAATATCTTATAGATCTTTTTTAGGTAATTACAAGGGCCATGGGCAAAATTGTAACTTTCTTTTACCATAGATAGACTTTGAAAATTTTTATAAGCAAATTAAAAATTAAAAAGTAGTAAGAAATATCCAATAATTGAAGTATATTTTACTTAGACTTTCATCATATTTAGCATACAATTTTTACAAGACATTAAGATTTTGAAAAATATCTCATTAGGTCAAGACTAGTTTGTTTCGAATAAAAACCTAAAACCCTAACAAACTATACTGGTGACAACAATACAACATAAATAAATATATTTCAGGAGCATAGCCTAATAAGAGCATGTTAGGAAGGAAAATTGATATAGTTGGGATACTAACTACTAGGTATAAAATGTTAAATTAACAAAAAGAGGTAAAATGGTTATTTTATAAAATGGAAAGGGTAGAAAGGTAAATTTCTAAGGACATGTAGCACCACCTTAACACATAAAACCCACGTTGAAATTAATCTTGCAAATTTATAATTAAGATTAAATCTAAGCCACCTACTTTATATAATTAAATAGTAGTCATACATTTAGATTAGATCACAATCATTGAATTAAAATCACAACCATTCACTTAGATTAAATGACAATCATTGGGTTAAAATCACATGATTAAAGCATAGTTATCCAATTAGATCACATCATAACTATAGGATCTAAAAAACTTGATTAAATCCTAACCATTGAAATCCTTTATAAATATCACACTACCACTTTCCTTTTTGGTGCTACTTTTACACTTAAGAGAAGAAGCAAAGAGTTTAAGATGACTACAAGAAGAATTAGCATATATTAGATTTCTATTCTTCTTAAATGGGTTTTCATTTAAAAGTAGGGTCAAAATGTTTGGCTATGATGTGGAAATACATTTGAAGTTACATGACACCATGAAACTCCATAACCAATCATTTTTGTCATATGATTATTTAACTTAAAATTGTGTTTCCATGACTATCCATGAGCTCATTTAAGGTCAAAGAAGGATAGGATAAGAAAGAATAAAAGCTATGGTGGTATTGAAATATCTAGGGGAGTATACGAGTATAACACTATGAAAACCCTAGGTTAAGAACTTTGCAAGTCAACTCGGTCTAGGACTGTTATGTACCAATAGAAAAAAAATATATAGAATTCATATGAATATACCATGATGAACTAGATTTTCAAAAGTAGAAAATGAACACTAAGTTTGCTTAATTTGGAGTTGTAAAATTTAAGTTATGAATTTTTGAAATTTCAAATCATCATACTTGTGGAATTCATGTGCATTATGCATACCTATTATCGAATTTATGTGCAATAAGCATGCCTATCTCAATTTCTTGTCATTCATGCATTTTATTATCCACTTATTATATTGTGCATTTTAGCTTTATATGATGGTGACAATTTAGTGAGAACTAATCTTTGAGAACTCATGGAATATTGAAATATTATGTACTACCAATTCTTGTACACTATGTTCTTATTGATAGTTTATAATCATATATGATGAAAAGAGGTTAATTAAGACCCTAGTGGAGCCTATGAACCTTGTACATGTTAGACTATGTTAGGCTATTCCACCTAAAAGGTTGCTTAACAAGGCATTACATCCTATGAATCCTAGAATCTATGATAGGCCATGCTATCTAAATGGTCACATGAAAAATAAGACTTACTTTTCTTGCACCATGAACTGAACTCTTAGGTCTATGGCAGGCTATGCCACCTAAATGGTCTCAAGAAATTATATGAAGGCAATAATGTATCTTTGTTGGGAATATTCTGAATCTAAAACCATGATGCAATAAAAGTGGAAGCCTCCTATACCAATTTAGACTTATAAAAAAAATCACATAAATTTGAAGACATTAAAGGGATTCCTAAAATCCTAAAAATACATCTGTGTTTAAAAGAAGAATTATGAAAAGAAATATAGATTATTCTCTCTCAAACTAGTCTATCCTTGACCACATGATGAATTGGATGACACTTTAGATGAGAGAACATATTACTGACTTTGTTTTAGGTACCCACTGGGGGATGTCTTAGCTAAAAGTAAAGTCGTGTTTATTGATTAGGTGTTATACACTAAGGTCCATGAGTACTATGAATTCTAGATAACCATGTTTAGTGACTTGTTATAGGCATTACGTGCCATTCTAATAATGTTTGTACCACTTGATGACATGAATCTTACGAGCTTTCCAAATTTAGAAGAAGAACTTAATTAAAACTATGGTGGATAATGAGGGGAATCATAGGTTTTTTTCCTTAAATATTCTATGCCTATTACTGATTTTTGAGTTAACTCGCCTTTTAACTCGGACCTGGTGCTCACTCGGATGAACTCGTATCTGACTCATGCAAAAACAATTAACTCGGCGAGTATACACTGAGTGACGAGTTGGATGGCGGTCTCAGAAAATATCAACAAAACGTGCACACCCAGAGTTCGAAGACATGACCCTTCACAACTCATATGCCATCGCCTCCACCATTTAACCAATGGTGGTATTTAATATATATATCCCACCTTTTATATATAAAGTAGTTCTTGTTAGACAAAATTTTAAGCGTGACCCTTCAGCTCATTTGCCAGCATCTCCACCATTTAGCCAATGGTGGTATTTAATATGTATATCCCACCTTTTATATATGAACTAGTTCTTGTTTTTATTTCACTTGATCTATTTGACTTTGGAATTTTAACATGAAATCAAACTTTTTGTTAATTTTTTTTTCATGAACCATTTTAAATTATTTTGAAAATAAATATAAAAATTTTATATAATAACTTGTATAGGGAGAAAATCCATATAAATTTTTTTTAAAATTATATTAAATATATTTTTAGATACTATGAATTCTAGATAACCATGTAAAACCACCATGTTATACCTTTTATCTAAGGATGGTAAATTTATGATTTTAATGGTATATCCCATTCATTTTTTATGATTTTAAATATAAATAGTATTTAAATAAACCTCTTGTTATATATTGTATTTTAACTATGTAATTATATATTTAAATAATCATTTATTAATAGAAGTAAACTCTTATGATTCTATGTTATGAGTTTACGATACATGTCTACATCCCCCTTTCCGATTCTGCATAAACTCGCGAGTTTGACAACATTGCTTAAAACACATTCCCTTAATTCTTGTTGCTGAATGAAAACTTTGGATGTATCATCAATTACTATTTATGAATGAATAGTTATGTTTTAGTAGATCAAAATATTGTTAATAGAAAGAAAATTAACCACACCTATATATTTATATAAATTTATTATTAGAAATTGAGTTACATAATATAGAATTATAGAAGGAGGTTATAGAGAATATTAGTAGTTACTAGTTAGGCTTCATTAAGATAGCATTTTCTTCAGTAAATCTATCAAAAAAATAAAGCAATAACAAATTTAATGCTTGTTTTGTTTAATTCTATTATTTATTTTATGTTTTTAGAATAATTTTAGTAAATTATTTTTTAGAACATACTTGTTTGAATTGTTTGTTTTTATAAATACATCCAAAAACAAGAAAATGAAAAATTTATTTCAAAATGTATTTAAAAACCAAATACTTGAAACATTAGAAAAAAAAAAAAAGAATAGTAATGCAAACTTTTGCAATCAAATATAATGAACAGATTCTAATCATGCAAATATATAATAATATCAACACAAATTTTTGTTATCATATTTCCTTTTCCAAACTTTCTTTTTAATTTTCAATTCTATAACGAACAGTGATACAAACTTTTGTAATCATATATAATGAATAGTAACATAATCTAATGAATAATAAATAATGACACAGTTATATATAGCAAAATCAAAACAAAAAATGTCATTTTAGTCAGGTTAGACAAAGTCTCATGTTCACTTAAAACCTAGCTAGGTATTATTTTACTTTTACATATTTTTTATCTTATTTATAATAAATTTTATTCAAGATAAATCATTAAAGTATTGATTTTTTAAAATTCTTAATGATTTTTTAATTCAAATCAAAACTTATTGCCATTTCATTTTTTTCATTTCAAATAATAATTTTTATATTTTTCTTAATAAAAATTATTTTTAAACAAATTAATGTTTTAAAATAAAAAGGTGCTCAGTTGGCTAAGTTACTAATCGGGCTTGTTAGGGTTTTAAATCTTGTTCAAACTCGACTGACACCCTTACCTAAATCCTTCTTCTACAAAATTACAATTTTGCCATTAATGAAAAGATAATGGAAGACAATGGAAAATAACTAAAAGTTGTTCTAGTCTTTTGACTCTTTAAAACACCTTTGTTCAAACCCAAATTGTAACTTGATTTTACTAAGTAATCATAGCATGACATTATCAATATAATTTGGGCATTAGGCCTATTTGGGATGCATTAGTGACATTTATAATATTTTCAAATTTTATTTTATGTTAACAATGCAAAAATGATGAATACATTCTTGTGCTAATTCTCTTATGAGCCAAGTCTTTCTAAAATGTATGGGTTTTATTAGTTTATTGTAATATGAGACCCGTATGCAATATTATAATAATTACTCTTGTATATATAGTTGAATGAGTTGAGTTTAGTTTTTTCCAAAAGGAAAACCATGTTTTAGAAATATGTTGCATAGATATAATTAATGTTCCCAATTTTTGCTATATTAACTTATGTGTTCTAGTAACTATTTATTGTAAAAACTCTTAATCGGATGAACTATGATGATTAGAGTGAGTCTTTAGATGTGCATTTGACAATTAGCAAAGAGCTTTGAATATAAAGAGAATTTGAATAAGTAAATCTCAATATTAAATCAAGTGTTGCTAATAGAGCTTATAACAAGCAATGGTATAAGTGGAACAAAATCTGTCTCATACTTATGATATTCACAATTAGATAAAGCATTCATGAAAAGGATACTATAATAGAGTATTCGAAAGCTATTAGTGAAAAATTCAAGAAGTTTGATGAGACTTATATGTACTATTACCTATTCTTACTAGACAACACAATTATAATGGATTCTCAAGTGTGCATGAAAACATGATGAAGCTTATAAATTATTAATACAACATAAAATATTACAACATGGATTTAGGATAAAGTTACTCAGCCTACCTAGTCCTATATCTCCCATCTGAGGACTACATATAATTTCCAAGAGGCTGAATTGATAATAGACCAAATGGTTTTGAATATGACTTGAGAGGAAAAGTCAATGAATAAACAAGCCTTTCATATGTAGTTAGTTAACTAGATCTTCTAAGGTTAGAGCATTAGGGTTAGTAATGAAGGTCAAAAGGGAAAGAGACAAGAGACTCAGGCTAATGGTAAAACATACTTGGACCCAAATAACTCTTTAAGGGTGAATGCCACTACAACAAGAAACTTAGTTAGAAGTTATCAGACAGCTTCAAGTTTAAGAATAAACATGAAAGAAAAGGTATTTCCTATGTATTTGCCCATTTTGCTCTAGTTTATTTTGAATCCAGCAATATTGAAACTCCTTTTGATTTTTTGTGGATGGATTTTAATGCAACTATTTATCTAAAAAATCCCTTGTAAGGACTCAAAAACCAAAAAGGAAAGGACCATTATAGGAGTTGAAGGAAGCTCAACTGTTGTTGGTAATATAAGATCTATCAGTTTGAATTTATGTTGAAGACATTGTATAGTTTTAAATAATGTTGTTTATGTACACTATTTCAGGAGTAATTAATTTTATAGTCATGTATTAGACAAATGTGTATATTCATTTTAGTAAGGAAATGAAAGCATTGACATTTTTTTTAAAATTTAGTTCTAGTTTGCTTTTTAATTTCGCAATAGGGTGGATTCATTACTCTTATTGCTAAGGGTGGATTCAAGTACTTCATCACCTTTGTAGATTATTACTCCAAATAGGGTGGATTGATTTCTTATGTGAAAAGTTTGAATTTTAGGATACCTTCAAAGTTTTTGAGGCAGTAATTGAGTTTAAAATTAACAAGTCTATTATATGTGTTAAATTAACTAGAGTGGTGAATATTATGGAGATATATTGAGATGACAAAAATCCTAACACATCTGCTTTATTTCCTAGGAACATAGCATTGAAGCTTAGTATATTGTGCTTAGCCTTCTTTAACAAAATAGAGTTGCCAAAAGGTATAATCATACTTTAATGGACATGACTAAAAGCATGATTAGTCACTCCTTATTATTAGAATTCCTATGGGATGATGCTTTGAAGATTGTGGTATTAGGTTCCATGTAAATTAGTACTAAATACTCCAAATAAACTTTTTATTGGTATAAAGCTAGTTTGAGGCATCTTTATGTATAGGGTTATAAAGCATAAGTGAGATCATACAATCATCATCTCAAGAAATTTGATTCCATAACCATTAGAGAATTCCTTATGGGTATTACTTTGGAACTAGTGATATAGATTTTGTTGCCTAGTCAAATAGTTATTGGGTCTAATTAAGCATTCTATTTTATAGATGACTTTGGATAGCGGGAGTTATATGCCTATGAGTATGAATCTATATGATGAGTGTTCCAATTATCCTTGTTTGTTTCACCATCTCCATTAATTGTTGTTTGCTCTAATAATATTGTTGTCGATATATAATTAACATAGGTATGGAACAAGCTATGGAGATGTTAAGAAGCTAATTGTTGAATTAAGACAATCATAAAGAATTCATAGGCCTACCATTCTAGATGATTACATAATCTATCTACAAGCATTTGGATATGATGTTGCAAAAGGCATAATTCCTATATCTTTTAATGAAGCAATGCCAAGTCTTCTTTCATCTGAATAGTTAGAGATCATGAATCATGCGATTACCACTATATATCACAACTATGTTTGGGAACTTTGCTGAAGTACTTGATGGACATAAACTTGTCAGCTAAAAGTAGGTCTTTAAGACTAAGAGAGGGGCTACTAGTGAAATTAAAAAGTATAAAGTTAGATTTGTAGCTAAAGGCTACAATAAAATAAAAGGTATTGATTATATAAAGACCTTTTATCTGATGTCCTATAAAGATACCTTCAAGGTTGATATAACTCTTGTTACACAACTTGACCTTAAACTTCACCAGAGTGATGTCAATATTATATTTCTAAATGAAAACTTGGATGAAGATGTATATATGAAATAGCCATATGTATTTGATGAAACAAGTAAAGAAAATTTATGAACTTGGTATGGTTTAATATATACTAATTGCTTGATGTTTATTGAAATTCATTTATTCAGTTTACTATTATAATAATTAATTAATTAATACTATCAAAGTAGGAGATTGTTGCAATAATTTCAATTTACTTAATCTAAATTGGAGTTCATGTATTATTAATAAAATTATTGATTTTAAAATAAACAATTTGTCATTTGCCTAAACTGTGATTGGATTGAGTCTATATCAATCGTGAGAAATATGTACTAAGTTTGATTACCCATGGGCCCACTATCATAGTTTGCCAAAATTATCAAAATGGTCCTCCAAAGATAGAAAGTATTGAAATGATCTCCAAAGATTTAAAAAGAAAAAAAAGTGGATGGATTTAGTCCTTACGGAGGACCAAATTAATCTTTGGAGGGCCTTTATTTTTTGAACGATTTTATTTTTAGAAGACCATTTTAATACTTTTCGATCTTTGAAGGACTAAATTGATTTTAATATCAAAAGTGAATGACCAAAATTATATTTTTCTCCTCACTTAACTTGTTTCCTCATCTCTCTAAAATCCTTCATCTTCTCATTTATCTTACTTATTGCTTTCTTTTTTGGCTCTTTGTTCTTGGTTGGCAAATTTGAAGATTCAAGGATCAAAATCTCATTCTGGTCATATTATCAATCTTGATGATGTAAGTTTTTCTTCCCACATTTTTTTCTTTCGTTTTTATCCTCCTCCAATTTTTATATTTTTGTAAATATGACTTGTTTTTATCTTATCCCCTTTATATATAAACAAAGGAAGAATAAATTAGCATTGGAAGAAAGATTACATGTAGAAATGAAAAATTCAATTAAAAGTGAAATTATATATATATATATATATATATATATATTGAAGTTGTGGAATATTATATTAAGTAATGTTTTAGAATGAGTGAGGCTACTTAGGATAATTATTTTTGAAGTGGTGGGATTACTTAGAATATTAGATTAAATAATAGTATTGAAATATCATATCATTTTTTGAAATATTGAATATGAATTAAATGGCATTGAAATATTGTATCATTATATTGTAGTCTTTAAAATTTAATGATTATTTGATTTTAAGAAGTTACAAAGATTGTGATTATGTTTTAGAGATTAATGTTGATATACACATATGTTTAATATCTAAGTGTGATTATGTTATGTGGTTTTTTTTTTCTAATTTATTACTTATTTTCTTATTATATTAAAACATGACTTATAACTTAGATCTGATTATAATTTAAAAAGCCCGCTCGGCCTAATTAATGCAGCTTAAAAAAATAAAGTTCCAACAGAAAAGCCTGATTAATAAAATGAGCCAAACTTGGGCTCTTTTTAAAGCCCAAAAGGCCTAAATAAATATTTTTTTAATAAGTACAAAATTATTATTTGAAGAAAAACTTAGTGTGACGTAATATTTCGGTAAAAAAAATAAAAACTAATACCTCTTATTTAAAAGATTTATATCAATACAACAACTAATTTGTATTTATAACTTCTCTGTATATAATTTTATGTGTAATAATAATTATTTATGTTATTTATCTCAAATCTTAAATAATAAATTGATTTGACTATTATTTGAAAAGCTCGATAAGCTCGAAAAGAAAAATATGGATAAAAATTAGAATAAAAAAACTTGATTAAAATACAAGCTCAGACTTTTTTTTTAACCCAAATTCAAGCCTAATTTTTAAAAATTTGGCTTGATAATCAAGTACACTTATGACATATAAATTACAAATTCTTTAGATTTTGAATAAAAATTAAAAAGAGTTTTCAAGAGAAAATTACCATTAAGGGAACAATCTTTATCTAAGTCTCTTGAATCAAATCATGAGCAATAAGAAACTAATATTAATTTAGAAGATTTGCCGTCAGATTTTGGAAAACAAATTAAAATTTTAGCTTACCAACATGAAAAGCATAGTTGCAAAAAGGATCATGTTAACCTACTCAGCATAATTTTCTTGAAAAAAAAAATTGGGAATTCTATCAAAAGATTTTGTCTCTTTGGGTATAATGAATTTGGCAACTAGTTGGAGTACAGTATAGAAAAAGATGCAACATGTTACTTATGTTGTTATCTTTTTAGACTTGATTTAAAGAAGCAATTAGGTGGAAATTCATTTGTGACAAAAGGACTTACAAATTGAAACAAGAAAGAAAGGTTCTCATATCATGTTGGAATAGTGCTCACAACATTACTTCAAAGAAGTGTCATGGTTTGATAAATCAAAATCAACACATTGAAGTTGCTATTTTTAAGCTACCTAAACAAGTTCATTGCCAATATTGAAAACATTTGATTGTATCAATTGATTGTGTTTGCTTTCTCTTAAAATAAGAATTGGCTTTCCATGGTCATGATGAATCAACAAATTTTGATAATTGAGGCAATTTCCTTGAACTTCTAAAGTTTCTTGTTGACAACAATGAATCAATATATCATATTGTCTTAGATACGACACTAGAAAATAATTGATTAACTACCCTTAAAATTCACATGGATATTGTTTATGTTGCCACATTGGAAACCACTAATGCTATTATTAATGATCTTAGGGATGACCTATTTTTCGTTATTGCTAATGAATCACGCAACATATCAAATGAAAAGCCAATGGCTTTTGTTTTACGTTATGTTAATAAGAAATAAAATATCATTGAGTGTTTTTTTGGTATAGTACATGTTAGTGATACAACTACTTTATCATTGAATATGACAATTGATGAATTATTTTGCAAATGTGGGTTAAGTATATCAAGCAATCATGGATAAGGTTATAATGGTGTAGTAACATGTAAGGTGAATTTCATGGTCTGAAATGTTTGATTTTAAAGGAAAGTTCATCTACATTTTATGTTCTTTGTTCTACTCATTAATTATAGCTTACATTAGAAGTTACTGCTAAGAATCACATTCAAGTTACTTCTCTTTTTAATTTAGTATGTACTTTATTGGATGTTGTTGGGGGCTTTTACAAATGGCATGATATGCTTCATGAAAAACAAGTAAGCAAAGTTAATGAAGCATTGAAGAAAGGAGAAATTCCTAGTGGACAAGGCTTGAATCAAGAAACTGGTCTCAAACTCATCAGGGTACACATTATGCAACCTTGATTAATTTAATATTGAGTATTCTTCTGTGATTGATGTGCTTGAAATTATGAAGGAAGATGGATCAAATGAATATTAAAGAGCAGAAGCTAATTGTCTCCTACATTTGTTATAAGATTTTAATTTTGCATTCACATTACATTTGATGGAAAATGTGTTAGCATTGGAAATGAATTGTCACAAGCATGGTAAGGGGAAAATCAAGATATCATAAATGTCATAACTTTAGTTAACATCTCAAAATAGTGATTACAAGTTATGAGGGATAGTATATGAGAGTCTTTATTGCATGAAGTAACTTTATTTTATGATATGCATGATATTGACATTCATAATATAGATGAGATTTTTTTGTCTCATGGGAGGCCACGACATGGAGATAAAGCTCATGATATCACAATAAAACATCAGTATTGTGTTAAACTATTTTATACTATCTAACATGTAACATTAAAAATCAAATGATTGTTTAACTGAGACAAATACAAAATTGCTTCTTTGTATGGCTTGTTTGAATCCAAACAATCTATTCTTAACTTTTGATAAGAACAAGTTGATTGAATTTTCAAGGTTTTATCCACATGAATTTTTTTCACTAATTTGATGATGTTTGATAATCAACTTGAGACTTATATCATTGATATATTTAGTAGTGCTGAATTTACATTTTTAAAAGGAATTAGTTCTCATGCAGAAAATATAGTTGAGATTGGAAAATGTGTTGTTTATCCATTAGTTTATCTGCTATTGAAGCTAATAATGATTTTTCCTATAGCCACAACAACTGTATAAAGAGTATTTTCAACTATAAAGATTGTGAAAAATTGACTATGCAATCCAATGGGAGAAGTCTTAATGAATGATTGTCTAGTGACTTAAATTGAGAATGATGTTTTCAATAGCATGAAGAATGAGATGATTGTTAAACAATTTTAAAATATGAAATCATGTAAAGGACAATTGTAAGTTATGAAATTTAGTGAATTTTTATATGATTTAACATTTATACATTTAGTTTCATCTTATATTAGTTATTATCATTTATATCCATTTTTTTTTTCAAAGACATATTGTGCCTCCATTGACCTCGGATCCTAGTTCTAGATGTAGTTGTTCTTGATTGTTATGGTTGAATTGTATAAACGTTTTTTTTTGGTGGGGGGGGGGGGGGGGGGTGGTGTTCGTGAGTAGAGTTAGAGTTGAAGGTAGGTTGTACGAGAGGCCAAAGAATCTTTTGTAGATACAATGTGCTTAGAAGAAAACAGGTGGTGGAAGGAAGGTTATACTCTATCAAGCAAGAAGTTTGCACCATATTCTACTTTCCATCTATGTAGTGCAATGTTGTATGAGGCTGCTTTTTATTATTATTACTACTATTATTACAAATATTTTAATATATTTAAAAAAATTAAGTCATCAGTTTGAAAGCTGACTTAGTATCTTACTTGTCATATGAGCATTCCACATTTACATTCTGCTAATGGTGTTAACAAACCAACTAATGGTATGGATTAACTTGAAAATTTCTGAAATTACAAAGATTAATTTGAAAAAAAAAAAAGTGTAAAGACTAATTTACATATAAAGTATAGAGACTAAGTAATTAATTTTTTCATATATCTAATATATATTAATTGGTAATTGACTATTTTTTAATGTACTTAGAAAAAAATTCCTATTATCTCTCAGACTCAATGTGGGGCTCCTTTGCCAAAAGAAGAAATTTGGATATTGTAGATTGAATCACTCTCAGACTCAATGTGGGGCTCCTAAGACGAAACATGGCTTCCATGGAATATTCTCCACATAAGTATGATCTTTACACCATCATACTATTTAATTATATAATCACCTCATAATGGATGAATATATGTTTTTTTTAATAATATGTTTACTTTTACAATTAAAATTGTTAAACTTACAAATTAAAACTCAATTGTAAAATTAGAATCAATGCAAACTCAAGTTGATTTGTTATGTTTATAATTTTATCTTGGAAAACTTTTCAAATCGCTTGTAAACTCATTTCGAATTGACTCACATCTATCTTAAATAAATTCAATTAAATTAGCATTTTTTTAAGAATGTCAACCAAAGGCAAAAGTAGAATATCCAAACTAACCATAGGTGAAGAGTGGATCCATTCTCAACATGCGTGTATCCATGCCCTAGTGTGTGCGCGTGCACAGTTTTATTTAAATTTACCTATTTCATTTGTTTCTCCAAAAATGTAGAATAGCAATATAAAAATTCAAACCTAATACTAAATGAATATTAGTATGCCAAGAAGCCAATACAATCCACTTCATAACTAGTTACAAAATTTTAGACAAATATATTTTAAAAAGATAAAATTATTTTGAATATATATTTAATAAAATAAATGTTAATTGATTATATTTCATGCTTACTTAGGTATAAACATTGTTGAAATTTTTATGTGAAGTATTTTGTATTATAAATTTCTATATTTCTATAACTATCTATTCACCTAAATAAACTCTTTACAAATTAATCTTATGAATTTATGTAGCAAGTTTAGGAGTCTAACAACCATTTCTACAATTTCAGGTTGTCATAATTGTCCGTATCGTTCCATCATTACGCAGCATTCATAATTCGACTTCCTCAATTTCGTGGAATTCCACCTACACGAGATATAATAGAGCTGTCATTGGTTCAATAGAGGCTCTCCTTCCAAAGCTCAAAATCTATGATTTCTTGCAAATGAGTGAACAAAATTCTTGCCGTTATGAATGCAGGTAAATCAAACAGGCTCTCTTCCACGGACACAATCCAGGAGACATGGTTCCACAATGCTATTTAATATACAATACTGCTGATCAAAACTTCAAATTGAACCCATTTTTTGTGACCATTTTTTATTTTTCTTGTTCAAGTTCATTCCCTTCTCCATTACCATTCAAGCATTTATCAAGGCAACCCTAACTCTACAGTTAAGCTTTAGGGCCTATTTGGTATATAAAAGTAAAGTAGATGGAAAAAAGAAAAAGAACGACAATGGAGAAAAATGGAATGAAATGGAAATTTTTTATACTTGTTTATGTTGGAAATAGAAAGGAGAATGAAGTTATAAAATTTTGTTTGACGTGATAGAAATAATGATAGAATGAAAATGATAATAGCTTAAAAAATTAAAATGTCCTTGTGCCATAAACATTAAAAATTAATACTTCTTAAAAATAAAAAATATTAAATTATTTATAATAAATATTAATAAATAATTTTTAATTTTTATTAAGTAATAAATTTTTTAAAAAATATTAAAATATTTATATTATTTTAAATACATATTTATTTTTCATGTGATGGTAGGTGATGTAAATGGAGGGCAACATTATAAATATACTGAACTTTTTTCATTGACCACCAATTCCATTAATTATACGAAGGAAAGATTTGAACTCCATGGGGGAGAACCAAAAAAGCTGATGGAACATAATTCTTGCCACCCAAACATTCTTCGCCCAAATTCCATCCACCTCTCCCTCTCCCATTCTAGCAACTCTAGCTTACCAAACACAGTCTTAGGACTCATTTGGTTGTTGAAATTGATACAATAAAAATAAAAATATAAGTGGGAGTGCAAATAAGAATATTAAAATGTTTGATTAGGAAGAAATAAGAATTAACATGTCTCCCGTTACTTCGTTTAATTAATAAATTATATATAATAATCAATTAGGTAATATGCATATTTTACAATATTATCCCTTATCATAAAACATTAAAAAAATCAGGCATCTCTTTAAATTATTAATTAATAATATAATAATATATATTTAATAAATTAATAATAATAATAATTTAATAATACTTAATTAATTAATAATAATATATTAATAAATAATAATAAATTAAAATTTTGATGTATCATAAGAATATTTTTATTCAAAAATTATTATAAGTAGAAATACTTTTGTCAAGTATATTTTCATTCCTAAAAGATTAATTTCATTCCATAACTTCAGTTAAAAAGAAAACTCTTCCTCATATGAGAAAGAACAAACTCTCTAAAAAATAGGAATAAAAACTTAAACCGTCAACCGAATATGAGAATAGGAGTAATTCTCATTCTCTCATATTAATTTTAGCAACCAAAATGGTCATTAATCTCTCAACAATTCTAAGAAACTCTATATCATAGAAAGATGTATGCTTGCCACAAAATTTTGCTCTAATTTTTCTGAGGTATGTTGGTCGTGCACCCTAAGCAGTGCTTCTAACACCACAAAATTTTAACTTTAAGATTCAGTTTCAAGTAAACTTCTTTCCCATTTATATACACCAGATTTCTCTATATCTAGAGGTGATAAACTAGCTGACTCTAATTTCTTTCCACCTAGTACATTTGAGATAATCACTAATAAAATTTGGCAAGCATGATATTCCTCCATCATCTGTACATCATTTTGCTCCAGTGAAAGATCCTTCCATGGCTGGTAAAATGACCTGTACCAACAAAGCCAAATATGTTTCGTTAGGCACCATAGATAAAATTATCAAACTGCAGACATACTTTGTTTGCAACGGCAGGAAAACCATAATTTTTGTCTAATTCATATAGTATCTCTACTTATCAGCTTGGATTTAACTCCTCTTGGAGCACTTTAGAAGTAAAATCACCCCATCAATGTGAGAAATGCACTCTCAAGATTCCCCAAGAAGGAGATTTAAACCTAAACGAAGTCCAAGGACATCCCTAACTGTAACATTAAAAAAACGAAAAAACTCAGATTCCCATGGCCCCAATGTAAACCTAATTAGTCACTATTACATAGCAGTTAATTTTTCACAGAATTAACTTCCACAAATCCCACTGTTGCAATTAAGTTTGAAATCATGATCATCACGACCATCAAATTCTACCAACATCATATGTCCAAGATAAGAGACTCAAAATCCAGTGATTGTTTCAGTCAAAAAAACAACTCCCAAGTTGTAGACTGGTGTTAAAGAAGCTAGCTTTTTCGTAGCAGGTGTACTTATAACCTGATCCTATTGATCCTCCTACGGTGGCCCAACATCCCTATTGCACCCTTAAAAATATTGGATGTCACCCAAGAATTATGTAATCATAACAGATCAAATAAAGATGATCAAAGGGAGTAAATGTACAGTGAGAAAATGAAAAAGAGAAAAATTACCATCTCCAAGCAGGATTGGCTTCAGGAGGACACCGTACCCTTGGACAGAGTGATGATATGAAAGTACTGTAGCCTTGCAATAAATCAGTTTTGCTCCCCACTGAAACGAAGTAGAAACTAAGTAAAATTTGTGTCCAGATGTATGGATGCCCGAGGAAATATGAAACCATACAATCAACACCAAAATCCTAGCAGTTTCCATCAGAAAATGCAGGGTAATACTGACACAACAATGACATTAAGCTCTCAAGGCTCAATCAGCTAAGTTAAGCCACAAAATTCACTCTTCTTTTAAGACTCGAACCATCATATATTTTTAGATGAAAAAAAAAATATATTGATGTAAAGAGACAATCAAACAGAAGCATTCTAAAACAGATGAAAAGAGATCCTCCTAAGACAAGGGTAAAAACAAAAAACAAAACAAAAAAAGAAACCTTCTTAACCCCACAAAGAGGACATAAGATAATCCTCTTTCAAAGATGCGGTGGAAGGAATTGTTGATTGAACAATCTTCTATCCCATTCTAACCAAAGACACCACAGAACATTTAAAATTTATAGATTAGAATACCTGCAGAATCAGAGGCACTAAAAAGTAGGAGACAGAGAGCGGATACCACTGAGGGTAGCACTTCACAATTGACACCAAGAAGCAGTTGGAGATAGAAAATTGTAGAAGCCAGTAACTCCTCAACACCAGTTCTAATTTCATTTCTTTTTCCAGAATTATTTTCAACGTGCTCAAGCAAAGAGTGCAAGGAGTTGAAGTTTTGTGACTCAGCAAATTTGGGATCCACATCATCAGATTTCTGATAGAGCTTCCCAATAATCACTGTAGCTGTTAACCAACGTAAAAACCTTGATACCAAAGAATTTTGATATGCCTCTTCACCAGAATCCTTCGAGGAACATACTTGAGACTCATTAGACATCAGCCTTTGAGAAGACTCAGAATGTAAAGCAGTTGAAATTGCCCACATAAGAAAGCTTTCAAGCCTTTCTTCATTCTGTATAAACATAAGGAAAAGACCCATCCAAAGGAAAGCACCAGAAAAAAAAAAAATCATCTCAGAAAGGATAACATAAGTTGAATGAGAAAGAACACCCATCAAGTAACATTTATTATGTATATTAGATTGCTGACAAAGAAGACTAGCACATGAAAAATAGTCAAAATATTCAACTTATAACCGAAAGTAGCAGCCAAAGCAATCATGTTCATAGCCCAATAGGATCCTCTCATTGTTTCACCAAAAGAAATAATCTCATGTTAATGATTAAGGGTATAATACAAAAGTTTTGACCTACTTCAGAACAGAGCACCTCTTGAATCTTAGTGATGGTCCAAAGCATGATAAATATTATTTCTCAATAAATTTAATCTCCTAGGGAGAGAAATACTGAACAAGCCAAATCTTAAATGGAAAAAAATAATCCAAATTCTAAAAATGTGTTCAAAAGCTCATTTTAGAGTAAATAAATAATAAATAAAGAAAAGGTAGACCATAAAAACTAACCATACCCAAATTGCAATATTTATTTACTATGAACATGAACAGTGAAATTTACTTATGATTTGAGCCCCATGTATCATTGTCTCAATAAACCAAGATACACTGGCTCAAAATTAATTACATCATTTGTCAGCTAAAATTTGACAAAAATGGTTAAAAATTCAACAATAAATCTCTTTGAACAGACAACTAAAAATAAAATAGAAAAATATCAAAATATAAGACAGAAGAGCACAGAGAGAGTGAAAATACCATTAGGAAAATGGAGACAGGGGGTGCATTCATAAGTATAGCTTCAAGCGCAAACTCTGGATTAACATGAATTGTTGCATGATTACACTGACCAACAACCTGATATATCTTATATAAGCCCTCAATTGATAGGGTGAAATGTGGCTGATATATCTTCCTTTTTTGGGATATTTTCAACAATGACACCATCATTTGCAGCAAAGGATTAAGTAATGCCACAGCTTCATTCACGAATGTTACATCATTGAGTATACAAGTAAATAGATTAGAAGAAAGCTCTGCAAGCTGCTCAAGGGCAAAATTTTGCAACCACTTTGAGATGCTTCCACATGAAATGACATCACTGACAACCTAAATCATTAAAATTGCGGAAAAGCAAAGTGAAACATAAGAAAAATCACAAAAAAGTTAGGAACAGACAAAAATTGACCCCAATTTGTTTTTAGCATGGAGTGCCACAAACTAGAAGCATAGGATATTATTTAATGAGCTAATGAGACAGTACCTTTAACTTCCACATTCAACATAATCAATGGTCAAAGGAATCTAGTTCTAAAGGAAAGCTTCATATAAAAGCTCTAGGTGATGACTTCCAAGCTATTAAAGCTAAACCAATCTCGGTATTAGATATTCAGTGGTTCATTCTGGACAATCAAATGTTCATCCAAAAAATTTTTGGACAATGAAATCAATTTTTATGAAAAAGAAAAAAGAAGGGCAAAGGATTAAGTATGCCAATAAATAAGATGGAGTTTTCAAGATCAATGTTACATCACCATATAGGGATTAGGGATGTGACAAGATGATTGTGGGTAAAAAAAAAAACAGTTCAACAAGCATAGAAGACAGTCAGCCAAAATTTTACAGCAACCTGTGGCTTAAATGAAGCTATAAAGTGAGTCAGTAAGTTGCACTACTGGCCAGCACATCTTGATGATGTCCATGGCATATATGAAACTACAAAGCAAATGTCTGGCCAACAAACTGTTAGGAGAGCAAATGACCAAGTAAGCTCGGGAATAAAGATGCAATTTTATGGTCATTCTTAGGTGCCAGTTATAGAATGTAATGAGAATATTTTTGGAACATATACAGTTGAACAAGCACAGACAGTGTCATCCAGAATTTTACTGAACACGTAGCTTAAACAAAGCTAAGAACCAAGTCAGTGATTATCTGACCATTTTGGTGCAACAGCTACTTGTTTCATAATTGTAAACAGTGAACCTAGGTCTTGATTTCATGATCAGATAAGAGTCAGGCAAGGAGATCCTTTATCTCCTTTCTTATTTGCAATTGTGAAAACTGGTAAACTGGCTACCAGTCCAGTTTGGTTCCTTTATTGACCGTTCAGCATATAAAATATTAGACTTAATTGACTGAATTACTCCTCTCTTTCGAAGAGAGGAGTTTTACAAGGCAGTGTGGATCTAAAGACCACAACAACTGAACCAAGCATTCCTTCTTACCTGTTCACTTATATAGAGAAAAACTTATTGCCTTCATATTTCCACCATTGGCAGACATTCATTTTTGCTGTTTTATTCCCACGGTGTGGGATATAGAGAAAATTACTTTACATTTTTAAATTTATTTTAAACACAGCACTTTCATTCTACAATATTTGACTACATAAAATACCTTGATATTTTACTATATATTATATTGTATAAAGTAAAACTTTAATTATACATTTAAATTTATCTTTTAGTATAAAAATATTCGAAATTTTTTATGAACAACTGGTTCAGCCAATTTATTAGTGACCCAACAGCTGAATTAATGACCCAATATCTTCACCAGATCATTGACAGGCACAGTTCCAAAAACTCCCATGGAAACATCATTACAAAGAAGAGAGCCAAACTTAAGCATATAACTAACAATTTCAATAGTTGCACAAATTGCTTTGAGTTGGCCCAAACTTAAACGCCATGCAAGCAAACTTTCAATTTCAAATAACAGAAAAGTAGATACTAAAAGAAAAATGAATTGAGTCATTTAAGCAAACTTTCAATTTCAAATAAAGAAAAGTAGATGCTAAAAGAAAAATGAATTGAGACATTTGAAGGCAAATTATACGCTTTCTTCATTTGTCTGGACAGCAGTAATAAATAAGATAAGTTTTTGTTTGAACATGATGGAGAAGAGCAAAGGTTGCTAGATTAAAGATTAAAAAGTGATAATTTTTATTTTTCAGTATGCATTTTTCCAACAGAGAAAATCACTTTTAAATGACAGCAAAATCTTTTTCAGAAGTGGAAGAAATGCGAAGAATTGAAGCTTCCCTAGTAAAGCAGTAGTTGATATTTTTGACAAAAGTAATACACTCAGAATAAAAAAATCATTTGGCCAGATGTTAAACTACTTTCATTAGAGCACTTTTTAAAAAAGGGATTTTCCAAAAAGCTGAGATTTGTGAGTTGTCTGCATGCTAATTTTTTGTTTGGTTGATGCATGCACCTTGAAATGTGTTTCATTGCTTCTGGGTGGGACAGTATATTATAATAGCCTCCCTATGGTGCTCCTCTAATGACTTCTTCAAGGAGCTTTGTTTGAAAGAATGGAAAGTGAGTGCACAATGGAAGGATGGAAAACGTGTTCAGATCAAAGTTGGCTTTGTAATGGTTTTGGGGGTCCAGAAGTGTCTTTCTCTTGTTCATTGTTCTATTTTGCTCAGGACAATGAAGATTTAGGTATCATGATAAATTTAGCAATTCCCAACCATATTTGAAAGGGAAAAAGGAAGAAAATACTAAAACCAGATTAAATCAGAGAAACAAGAAATAAATCATGCAATAAAAGAGTGTTCAATTACTTACCTTCAATATTACCAACACTTGCTTCAAGAAAAATCTTTCTCTGTCTCCATTAAACCTCTCTCTAGTGACTGAGATAATAGATGAAAACCATGAAAATAGAGAACAATGCTTCACCAGATGACAAGCAATCTTACGAAATTTAACAGACTTCTGTATTACCTGCAGTGTAAATAAGATAATCTCAACACCTCAGTATAGCATACTTAATGGGACAGGGAAAACAATTATCTCTAAACTGATTAGAGTGTTTATGGTCTCGACTCTCTAGTGCACTGCACATGGGTTCCTTTAGAGTCCTCTTGACAAATATCCAGAGATCAGATACTTCTTTTATTTCACCGAGTATCCTCAGTTTTACTTTTTTTTAAAACCTTTGTTTGGAATTCAAGATTGATTGAAATTTTGAGATTAGCCATAACTGTAGGGACAGATCTGTAATTATAGAAGATTAGCTTAAATTAGTAGATAATAGTTTCCTCATTTCTAGGGATTAGGAGATTTTCAAACTTTCCCATAATAGTAATACCTTGATTTATATAGTCTCCATATGCTATCATTTTCAATATAAACGGATTCTATAGTTCTCTTCATGCTATCAATGCTATCAAAGCTTTAGACTCTTGCTAGGATCAAAATCTCTGCCACAAAAGCCTTCATTACCAAAACCATAATACTATTCAATTGTGCCCTGTTTCTACCCAGTTTTTCAGTCCAAAACTAGAGTGATTCACAAATATCCTGTTCAGTCTTTATTGCTTCTTACAGCAGTTCCCATTCTTATTCTTTGTCCTTCATGGCCCTTTATCCGACGTCCATCTACCATCACCATTCCTTTCAACATGTCTTCCATAGCCGAGAAAGCCACTACTCCTCAGTCCCCACTCTACTGCCCAATCTGAAGAGCTGACACTCAATTAAACAACTGGAGGATTACATAATATTCATTCTGCCTATAGGGGCCTCAAGTGATTCAGACCTTTCTGAAAGGGAAGGGAAATTGAGTCATCTTCTTGGTACTAGGCCGAAGAGGGATCCTAGAATTGATGCCTGAGATTAAGAGGACTTCATGGTCATGTCTTGGCTATGGAATTCCATGTTGCCAGAAATCAGTGATACATTTATGTTTCTACCATTGGGTAAAGAAAAAGGGGAAAGTACACCACTGCAAGAACTATAGCCTAATCTCAACGTGAGCATTGCAACTTTGAAATGTTAATTTTTGCCCTTGACCTGCCATAAAAAGTGAAATTGATAACCTTGATAAAGTGAACATTGGATAGCCATGTGACTAATAGAAGCAATTTGTGCTATCGATGTGAGAAAAACAAGTTAGCATGTTGTGCTATCTATTTTGAGAAAAACAAGCCTTTTTAAAGTCACATCCATAATTTCTTTTATCAAAATAGATAGCATAAGTTGACTTTCAAAGGCTTGAAAGTCAATTTTGATGGTCACGTGACAACTAGACAGTAAGGTTCACATATGGTTAGTTAGTTCACATATGGTTAGCTATTTCTATATATACTATAGTACAAGAAAGCAAAGTGTTAAGTTTTAAAGTTTAAGTACTAATATTGTAATTAGGCTATAGTTCAAGGGGTACAATGTAATTTTCTCAAAGAAATATGGGAAGCAGCATAACAGACTTATTCTAAGGTAAGACATAGTGCTTGTGTTCTTGAGATTAAAACTAAAACCTCTGCCACCAAACATAGAGATCAATCAGTCGAGTAGTGTGCCAATCTCTTAATGAATCTAAGGTATTAGCATCAGTGCATTGAGATGAAGTGCTGCAATGATGCAGGAGTGTAAAAAATAATAGAAAAGGATTGAATTTAAGATTTTCTCGCTAGTGTAAATATAACATTTGATCAGGGGAGAATTCAAATATTGGGAAAAAAGTGTTTAACTTCATTGAATGAGACCATCTCCATTATCAATGAAGGAGAAAGTTGAAGCTTTACTATCAACCGATTGAAGAATTAGCAACATTGAGAAAAACCTATGAAGCATGAACATTACACAAAAAGAGTTGTGTCTTTGCCCAACTCATATTAGCCATTACACAACACAACATTACACAACACTATAAAGTACACGTAGACAATTCGAATTTTGTCATATCACCATGTCCATGCCCATATCCATGTTAGTATCTATGCTTTCTAGGGTAAAATCAATTATCAAAAATCGAAATCAAATACTAAAAAGACATCGATATCTAATACTGCAAATTCAGAAGTTGGGAGGATGGATTCTCGACACTTAGACAAGGATAACCTCTGGTTTACTTACTGCAAAAAGCCTTGCTGATGTTTAGTCTTTTTTCCTCTGTCCTGTCTTGTTGGTATCAAATCTGATTTGCTAGATTCACTGCTGATTCTGTGGACTTGGGTGAACACTTTATGGGTCTTCATGTCCCTGATTTCAAACATTCTTTTTCCTTTATGGTTACGCATTTATGTGGGATTATTTTTCCTTATTCTGTTTCCTGTTTTGCTGTTTCCTTCTTGGGTTCTTTCCCTTTTCAGATTCATTGACCACGTGGCAGAGTTAAAGATATTGGCGTTGAAACATATCAGATTCTTGAACTATAATATAAATTTTCAACTAAAGCATTTATTAGTCCAACTCTAGTATTAATTAGCCTCCTTTCTTAGCATATATTTTGTATATAAATATCCATGTTATCAAAGTATTGAATAAGGTGAAATACAAGTTCTTTTTCTTCACTACATGGTATCGGAGCGCTTGGCTCATTTTTGGGTACCTTCTTCGTTGTTTTCCCATTGATCTTTGTTGGAGAAACTTGGGCGACCACTGTAGGTGGCTAATTATATCTCACCACCAGCATAGGGAGACAGAAGGCTCCAATCGACCTATCCCCATCGTCCAGTCACCGGAAACATCACATGTGAAGCTTACCCACACGAAATTGTATGCGCATTGTCACACACGTTGGCGCATCCAGTGCGGGAAGAACCCTTTCAGTCTTGTTTCAGTTTTCCAATGTCCAATGTCATCTTTCCGACCAACATTGTTATATTCTATCACATAGGAAATTTTTTAGCCTTCATTGCCTATATTTCCTAATTCTAACTTCCTCCTTGGCTATCAATTTGATTTTCAATTTATCTCTTCTTTTAAACTTCTCATTCTCTTAAAGAAGAGCATCATGGTCTCCTTTGAATTTGTCAAAGCTAGCTTTCAAAAACCCACAATCTTTCTCAAGCTAATTTTGTCTTGAACCAAGCCCTTCAATTGTGACACCATACAGCAACTTGCCTTGGCTGCAATTCAAACTCTTTGCAAGTTGAACTTTCCTTTCAGGTGTCCAAAATCAGCTCTCCCTTTACATTCCTTCTTTTTTACTATATTTTAGCCCATTGTGCTCCTTAAAATGCCAAAAATCATCGTGTCCTCCAAGTCTCATATGACTGAAGTTCCCAATGCAATTGGGAATTTACAGAATCTACATCCCAATTATCAGTAGAATGGTAGAAACTATCTCAAAAGGTCCTAACTTGTTCAGACCATATTGAAAGGAAAAGGAAAGTTAAGTCGTAATTTGGAGAGTGGACCCTTAAAAAGTGATCAGCACTATAAGGCATGGGATAAGGAAGATTCCATGATAATGGCATGGCTCTAGAATTCCATGATTCTAGAGACAAGTGATACATGCATGTTTCTCGCCACTACTAAAAAGGTGTGGGAGATTGTTAAGCAGAATTATTCCAAGGCTAAAGATGTTGCCTTGATGTATGAGCTCAAAATTAAAGCTGCAAGAAACCGACAAAGAAATAAATCTTACACGAAATATGCCAACATACTAAGGAACTTGGCAAGAAATGGACATGATAGATGTATTGAAATGAAGTGCAGCGAAGATGCAAGAATACACTAAAAGATTTCATTGAAAAGGATCATGTGTATGATTTCCTTGCAGGACTTAACGCAAAATTCAATCAATTAAGGGTCTAACTTCTTGGTAAGGATGAACTCCCATCCCTTAACCACATTATTTCAATTATTCAAACTAAGGAGACTTGAAGAGGTGTAATGCTTAGTTGTCAACCTATTGAAGGATCTGCCATGATCATCAATGGTGGCAGATACCAAAGCCTGACACTAGAACAGCCCAAAAAGGACAGGAAAGGCAAGACATAGGATCGTGATAATCTATGGAGTACCTATTACAAAAAACCACGACATACCAAGGAGTATTAGAGGAAGTTACATGGAAAGAATATGAAAAGTGGGTCAAGGGCAAGCCCATTTGATGCAACCTAACCAAGAGCAGACTCCAAACCATGAAGGATTCAACATAAATGAAATTGAAAGGCTACGCAACTTGTTGGAGACCTTAGAAAAGCCTCTTGGTAATACCAATATTTGCTCTCTAGCTCATTTAAGTAGTCTCTTTCACTCTTATGGGTTAAATGTCTCGAATAAACCAATTCAGGACTCTTGGATCCTTAATTCAAAAGCAACAGATCATATGACCTATTCTTCTCATCATTTTAAGACTTACACTGCATGCCCTAGCAATAGGAAAATATCGATTGACAATGGTTCACTTGTTACCATAGCAGGACTAGGTTTTGGATGTCCCTCCTCTATTCTTAAAAATGTTCTTCATGTTCCTAAGCTATCCACAAATCTTTCATCCATCCAAAAACTCACAAAAGACTTGAACGGTAAGGTAACCATCTTTTCTAATTCATGAGTTTTTCAGGACCAAGATTTAAGGAAAAGGATTAGGCTTGCTAAGGAACAAAATAGACTTTGTTATCTAGTGGCACCTACAAATATTGATGATATCAGGAATCCCATGTCATTGTCTTTCTTTATAGGAAGTTCATCTACTAAGAATAAAGTGTGGCTTTACCACTGTCATTTTGGTTACCCCCCTCCTTTGGAACTTTGAAAATTATATTTCCTTCTTTGTTTAATAAATTTAATCTTGCTAATTTTCATTGTGAGACTTGTGAAACTGCAAAATACAACTATTTCCTTTCCCATCAGCCATAAAAGAAGTTCTTCTCCTTTTACTCATATTCACATCGATATTTGGAGCCCATCTCCTATTCTTAACATCTCCGGTGCTAAATGGTTTGTTTCTTTCATCAATGATTGCACTAGGATTTCTTAAATCTTTCTTCTCAAGAATAAGCCAGATGTGAGTAAATTGTTCCCCACTTTCCATACCATGATCCAAAATCAGTTTGGGGTTAAAATTAAACAGCTCAAGTCTAATAATGCAAGTGATTACTTCGATCAAACTTTGTCTTCCTACCTCCAAAAGGAAAGGATAATCCATGAATCCTCGTGTATACACTCCACAACAAAATGGAGTAGCTGAGAGAAAAGGGACACCTCTTATCTATGACTTAGGCCTATCTCTTTCACACAAATGTGCCTAAATCTTTTTATGGGGAGGTTGTCCTTACCGCTACATACACTATAAACAAATTACCTTCTCGTATTCTAGACAATAACTCCTATGAAGGTTCTCTATCAATTTTATCCAAATCTTAGAATCACAAACGGCCTTACACCTCGCATATTTGGGTGTATTGCATTTGTGCATATTCATAACAAAGGGAAGTTGGATCCAAGAGCCCTTAAATACATTTTTTTGGGATATTCTTTCCTCAAAAGGATTACAAGTGTTATCATCTTCCTACGAAGAAGTTCTTTGTCTCCGTTGATGTCACATTTGCATAACATCTTCTTTATTTTTCTAGCCCTTATCTTCAGGGGGAGGATACTGTTATGGAAGATAAGGAAGCGTCTCTCCTTGACCACATTTCCCTGTTCACTTCTAACAATCCTTCAACTCTAGTATTAATTAGCTTCCTTTCTTAGTGTATATTTTGTATATAACTATCCATATTATCAGAGTATTGAATAAGGTGAAATACAAATTCTTTCCCTTCACTAAAATTAGTCCCATAAATGTATCTCTCATTTTGAATAAAAGACATTAGAATAAAATTGTTCTTCCATCTTTTTCTTCAAGCTTCTTCAAACTAAAGAGTAAAGTTGGAAACTCTGTGGAAAACCCAAGAGTTCTCAAAAGAATAAAAGATCTAGAAGTGGAACCCAATGAAGCCAAGTGCATATGACACAACCTAGGGAAGATAGGCCACATGATGATATAAGGTCTAGTGGTGAAAGGTAAAATGAATTCAATCAAGAGACATTGGAGGATTGAGTTCACTCTTCATTCAATAGAGAAGTCTATAGGTACTTGTTACTTGAGAAGAAGGGACTGAAGGTCAAACAAAAGACACAAGGTTTATACCATGGGCAAAAAAGGGAAATAATGATGTAAGAGAAGGAAAGAAAGTCAGGAGTATTTAACTAGAAGGACTGACAGAGAAAAGGGGTCACAACATTTCAAAGAAAGTAGCGTGGTGAGAACTGGCCTCTTAAAAGCCAACCTTAGCTTTTCTCAACTTTTTGCAGTCTTAGTTGATTTTTAAAGTGGGATTGTACTAGGTTGTGATTTTGACTTGGTCAACCATTATTGTAGGATAGTTATGCACTACATTCTTGTTGACTAATACAAAACCAAAATGCCCCTTGTCATTTTCAAACATCATTTGCTCTTGGTGCTAAGTAACAAGGAGCTTTATCTGCTTTATTCCTTATAAGCATTAAGTACCTCTGGTTCAAAGTTCCCAAAATCCTCGAATATAGATTCTGTAGCAACCAATCATATGACCCATTCTTCAAACAAACAATATGAATGAATTCTAGAATTCTCTTCAACTACATTTGTGCAAGGACAATAAGTTCCGTCTTTCTTTGTTACCTTTCTTAACATCTAATAATATTTCTTAAGTTCTAGTACATATAGGGACCATGCAACAAAAAAAAACTAAGATCCTTAAGATAAGAAATGGAGAATGGGGTAAGGGATATTTTATTATTTGTTTGTAATTTAGTTAATAAGGATAAGCTTAAAGATTTTAGGATTTAGTTAGTTAGGATAAATCTAGGAATTTGAGTTATTTTGAATTTAGATAATTTGTTGGGATATGCTTATTTATTTGTTAGGATTTTATATTTTCATTATCTTACTTTGTTACGAGGCTCTATATAATTAGCCCTAGGTATTTTGCTATCAGCAAACTATTTTTTATCAAATAAAAATATTGATTCACCTAATTTTCTTCCTCCCTTCTCTTCTTCTCAACTTCTCTTATTTTCCCACTCTTCCCCTCGCTCTCTCTAATGTCCTACATCAATTTGGTATCAGAGCTTGAGTCTTTCTATTCCATCCATGCATCCTTGTCGAAGACTTGCCAGAAACTCACCGGAAGACAAAATCACCATTGTCCATCCAAAATCACTCATCTCCAACCATCTAATTGCCAAACCAACCCCACCAATAGAAATGGAAGGCCAAAACCAGTCAGCCCCCGAAGACCAGTCACCGGAGGCAGTCGAACGTGCCACCAAACACTACTGAAAATCCCTGCACGTGGGCATCATGGGCCCCCACGTGCCCCACACCCTAGTGCTTCTCTTTTGTTTTTTGGCAATTTCAGCCACTTTTTCACCCGTTTTCTCATCTTGTTCAATCATACACACCCGCAACTAATGGGAAGTATTTTGAGAGATTCTTACTACTTCTTGCTTCAAATTCACTCAAAGTAAGTATTGTTACCCTTTTAATTATAAAGTGTTAACCTAATTCACAGAAGTTTATAATGGTTTCCATGTAGAGCTCTGCTCTCGTAGGTTACTGTAAAGACTTCACCTAAGTTGTTACCTATTCATTGGGCTTGATTCGTGCAGAGCCCTTGCTCTTGTCAAGATAAGCATAATAAGTTGGGTCTTCAACTTCGTGTTTGCGGCACCCGTAGTTGAAATCTATAAACCTTAATCTCAAAATAAAAGAATACCAATGTTCAAGTTGCTATGGAACAAAAGATCAGAAAATTTCAAAATGCCCTGAATAATTTTAGAAAGCATATTGATTATTGTTTTGATGAACTATGGAATGCTATTAAACGGAAATATATCCAGCTCTTTAGCAAGAACCAAGAGGATTTAGCTAGTGAAGAGGGTAACTTTAACCAAATAAATGTGGAACATGACTTTTCACATGATATTGACTCAATAGATAAAGTAGATATAAAGGATCTTGATATTATTATAGTGGAAACTCATGATTGCCCATCAAACATCAATGAGGACAATAATGTGATGGGTTATAAGAACAAATTGGAAGCAAGTATAAGATGTGAAGTTCGTGAGAATTCTTTACAACATTCAGAAGCTACACTCAAGTTGTAGAAGACAGACATTCGAGTTCATCATATTGAGCTATGCAAAATTGACATTGTTATTCTTGAAGTACTAGAAGACCAAAAAGTTGCTTCTGTTATCAATTTTACCATCCATGTTCATTGTCAGTCCTCAAGCACCAAAATGGATATTTCTGCATCTTCCATACTTCAAAACTCGAGGATTATTTTTCTCCAACCAGGGGAGAATAATGGAGAATGGGATAAAGGATATTTTATTATTTGTTTGTAATTTAATTATTAAGGATAAGCTTAGAGATTATAGGATTTCATTAATTAGTATAAATCTAGGAATTTGAACTATTTTGAATTTAGATATTTTAGGATTATCTAATTGAATCATTTTGAATTTAGATATTTTGTTAGGATATGGAAATTTATTTGTTAGGATTTTATATTTTCATCATCTTATTCTGTTATAGGGCTCTCTATAAATGGCCTTAAGTATTTTGTTGCTTATTTATTTGTCAGGATTTTATATTTTTATTATCTTATTTTGTTACAAGGCTTTCTATAAATAGCCCTAGGTAATTTATTATCAGCAGACTATTTTTTATTGAATAAAATATTGATTGACCTAATTTTCTTCCTCCCTTCTCTTCTTCTCAACTTCTCCACTTACCTTCCCCACTCTTCCCCTCAACTTGTCCACTTACTTTCCCCACTCTTCCCCTCACTCTCTCTGGTGTCCTACATCAATAAATTTATATGATAACTATAATTTAAAATACATTTATATACTAGATAAATAGTAACTAACTAGATAAATCAAAACAGAAGCAACCAAATAGAAGAGATAAGGAAGCAGAAAGATAAATGCTAAAAAATAGGAAACAACCCAAAAGATATTCCTTTAGGGTTATGGGTGTTAATTAACATTGAGTATGAGATTTTCATACACAAAATAGTTAGTTGCAATTTGCTAGCAAAGAAAACACATGCATTCAAAGTAAGAGTGTGAAAACTGAATAAATTTCTATACTCAGTCTGAGGAAGAAACGAATATAGCAAAAACCTTACCAAAAAACTATTTCCAATCATTCTAATGTTAGTTTTGCTCATTTCTTTTAAGGAAAATAAACTTTGCCATATTGAATGAAAATTTGGAAGAACCAACCAAAAACATGAGAACCAAACTAAGACTACCAAACCTACAACCCTAAATGGGAAGGAAATGTAGTGAGTAGAGGCAATCCACATTTCTGTTTGTTTTTTATTCTTCTTTTAACTTTTTAATTCATTGATTCATGCTAACTTGAATAAACAAGATACAACAAGCACATAGGCCAGCAACGGCAAAAGACAATCAATGAGCATACTAAACAAAAGATGAAGAGGCAACACACCTCACCTCTTAAGCTAACCTCTAAAACCATTACAAAACAATTCCAATGCAAGCTACTGAAAAACAACTGTATATAAAAACAAGGACATTCAATAGATATACATGGAGAGGTGACACACCTCTCAAGTCTCTTTGAAGGTTATGTAGAAAAGCCTTCATCTTTCTAGATTTAACAAACATAGTTCTAAATCTGATGAAATGAATTGCAAGTCTTCACAAAATGAAAAGCCAAAGCTCTTGCTATAAAGAGAAGAATACTTTCAAAGAAGAATAAAGTTGCTCCCACAAATGAAAGTAACATAATAGAAACAGTTTTATCAACATAAGTTCATCATTTACCTCAATAATCAGTTCCTTTGACTCAAAATCCGAAAGAGGGGAAATATAAAAGCTCATTAGACTCTCAAGGATGGAGTTCCTGATGTACAGCATGGCATCATCATCTGAGTTCAGCCCAGCATATACTAGCCGAAGCATCCATATCCTTTCTGCTTTGAAATTAACTGAAGTACTCCAGAAAAAGTCATCAAACAAAGGTATTACCTAGAAATTACAAGCAAATGAAACATAAAATAGAATTATCCTTCAATAAAAAACAGAAATTAAGTCAATCAGTAAAAAACTACAAGAGATCTAAGAATTATAACGAAAACTTGGAGGCCATAGAATATGTACCCGCAAATTCAACTTAGAAGAGTGTATCAGCAATGTACTTATAGCCGCAAAATGATCATTTGAAGAATCTAACAAAACACAAGATGCCTCAGCAGCAAAAAGAGCAATAGCCGAAGGGATTCTTTGCCACGGCTCTTCTATACTATTTTGCACAGCAGTTAATAGAAGGCGAAGTCCCATTACATCCTTCCTCTTTTGGCACTTCTGTAAAGCACTTTGATTATTGATCAACAAACAGCTCCCAAAAATAAAATTTACAGCATATTTAAAAGCTATGCGTCAGCTTGGTTAAGAAAATAAGATGTAACAACCTAATTTCATGAAAGGATTGTAACATCAATGGGGAATGGGAAGAGAATATTATGAAAAATAATATTATTTATTCGCAAATTAGGATTAAGGATAAACATAGGAATTAGAATTATTTGAATACTTTAAATTTGAATACAATTATCTTTATGTTAGGCTTTAATAATTATCCTTTTGCTAGGCTTCTCTTATCCTTTGTTTATCATCTTTTATTTCATAATTAACTTATTTTATTAGGAGTTATTTATTGGACTCTATAAAACCCTTAGTAATTAGGGTAGCCTTTGATTGATCATTAATAAAATTCTCTTGGCTTTTGTTAGCCTGCCTCTCTCTCTCTCTCTCTCTTCCTTCTTCTCCTTACCCCTCTATTTCTCTCTACATCTTCCCCATATCTCCCACCTTTCTCCTTCTCTCTCCTCCCTGTTCTATTATTGCTCTAGGTCCTACGTCAAAGATCCATTAGCAGTGTGCTCTATATCCAGGGTTGTAGTTTTTATGGACAGAGATAAAAGCAACAATTACTAATAAGAGATTTTTTGGTCAAACCTTTTCCGGATACAATAGTCATTTTGGCTTCTGTAGGGATTTTTTGTCAAGCCATAACTCTCCTGAAAGGATAAGAGCACATCCAAGCTAACATCATTTTTCTTTTGCTTCATTTCCTCTGTTTACTTTTAGACAGTTTTCAGAAGATAACTTGTGCTACTTTGCATCATCTTCTTTCTCTCGATAGTTCTTCTTTTAATCCAGAAAAAGAATATTACTACAACATGCCTTCAGAGACTTCTGGTCTCTTCATCTCAACAACGCACTACTTATGCCCAAAAAAATCTCATATTACCCATCTAATGGAATGTAATAACTTTGGTATAAAACTGCATATTGACAACTGAAAAAATAGGAAATTATAGACAGCAAGTGATTATATGATATTTTAATACCCATCTTTCCTTTTTCTCTCCTCATTTTTTCCCTATTTTTCACTCAAAAAGACCCCACACCTTAATATGTTTTAGCATTATTTCTTCATTTTTTTTAAATACTATAAATTTCAAATAGCATATTGACAGCCACATGAGTTCATGACTCATATCAAGACCTAGAAACATTGAGAGATGCTAAAATAAGTTTGGTTTCTTTATATAACATCAATTGGCTGCTCCATACTACCAAGTACCACCCCTTTATCGTTTTTCATAAATGCAAAAATTGTATTTCCCCAATTGTGCAAGGTCATGCAAAAGCATACTACGGATTGTGGCTCAATAGTGATGAATTCACTCCCATACAATTGGGTAGAATACAGGTTTGACGTGCACTAATAATGCCTGGGATAGGGATAACTTTGCCCATTAAGAATTACCAACTGACACATTTTTACTCTGGCTTCAGTGAATTAGGGGTCAAACTAGAGATGAACAGCTATCTGAAGCCTCAAGGCAAGCACTTAGAGAAACCTCAAACCATTCACACAAGAAATGCCTCAAGGTCCTTTCCTAAACAACTCCATAGAGGCTTCAATATGCTCACTTCCCCATAAGACACTTTGGTCAGTCATAAAAATAAATAAAAATCCATTTCAAAACATGTAGAAGTATAGAACTTTTAAAAATTAATTTAGCCAACAAATAAATTATAATTAGAGAACCAGTAATGTGGAAAAATACCAGTAAGCAGAAATATATATATCAACAGCCATTAAAAGACAAATAAAGCAGACTGTACCTTAATATGAGAATAATAAAACAATAAATATAAGCCTGTTACCAACCTCTAGAGCATTCTTGAATCTACCAAGAGTCTCATAAGCCAATCTTCTCACACCAAGGTCAGGTGAAGACATGCTAACAAATGCTATTGCAAGCAACCCTAATGTAGCAAACTCCACAGGCTCAACAAAACCTTTTGACAGATTATGAATTGAGAAACGCAAGATGAATACAGGATCATATCGTTTTCTATCTTCTATATTAGAAGAAGATATCTGCCCAGGATTTGACATAGTTAGTTAACAATGGTGGCAGCAATACTGGAACAAATACTAATAGAGCATTGATACAGATAACTTAAACACAAACCTCAACAATTTTCCCGACATCATCTAATTCAATCTTCATTACAGATAGTAACTCATCACCGGTGCTTCTGTCATAGGGAAAAAAGAGAACTGTTGATGTGCATATGTCAGGATTAACAGGAAGATTTTCTCTAAGCTGGCTTGTGGACCATTCCCTAATTTCTTCTGAATCAGCCTTGATATTAGAGGTGTATTTCTCTTGAGGATGTTCAAGTTTAACTTTCAATGCTGCAGTTCCCCAGAGGCACTCTGCATTAACAATATTCTTGGAAACAGATTTACTGATATACTCAATTTCCTGCATCAGCTCGTATATATCCAAGTCAATCTGGCTAATTGTTGCACCATAAGAATGACATAGCAGTGTATGCAACTGTTCATAATTTATGCCATTATCACTTCCAGAATTTGAACCAGATTGATGAGCATTCTTCAATAAAAGGATCCGAAGTAATTTAACAATTTCCAATCGTCCACCAGAAAGCTCAACTGTTTTCTCATCATGTGGACTATCAGTTTTATCGTGGTCTAGAGAAGGGAAGACCAGACATTTCAGAATGCTGGATACATGCTTTAAATATTTATCTGTGGGAGAATTATGAGTCAATTTGCACACTGAATGAAGAGTAGGAGCAAATTGAGAGTGGGCAAGTAACAAATGTAGATATAAATCATATGATAGCTTCCCCTCAAAAAGCTGAGTTAACAGAACTTGGAGGATTTTCAGTGTTGTGGAATCATGAAACCTATATAGAAGTGCAGATCTGATTAACTGCTCAAGAAAGGGAATAGATTCCAGTTGGATAAGATAATCACGCATCTCTACAACCAATTCAAGAATATTTCTTAACACAAAGAGTTCCAAATGATTATATAATGATGAGATATTTCTGCTCTTTCTACTTCTAGATGGATCAAAAACTAAAGAAAACTTTTTGACAATAAAATGCCAAACATCCACTAAAATGTTTATGAATTGAATCCTTGATGTTTCCGTTTTGCTTCCCATCTCTGAAGCAACATCTTTAAAATCCCCATCTGCTTCCCCATGAAATAATAATATTTTACAAAGTGATATCTTTGCAACAATTCGATTAATGATATTCAAGGACTGGTGAAACGAATAACAATCAATTACTTGACAATTGCAGTCCAGCAGCTCATCCTGTGAAGCAGAATTTGGGTAAACGAACTTGAATAGCTTTAGACGCTTCTTCAGTGTCACTGAATCTCCACTAAAAGCAAAGTGATACTTCAACATCTGAAGAGATTTTCCAAGAAGACTACCATGAACAAGACACAGAAGTTGTTTGACAGATGACGGAAAGAACTCTCTGTAATCTTCCTCAAATATGTCTTTGCACACAAAGCTCTTCCATTGACGGAAACCTTTTAAAAGAATCCTTGAATAAAAGCAAGGAACATGTTTAAAATCTTTGTGATTCTGCTTCCCAACTCTCAGAGAAATTGAATTCAAGTATGACAAAGAGGCTGGCAGAAGCAGCATAAAGTGATCTTCTGAAAGAATGAGATCAAAGGATCGACCCATTAAACCAATATCATGATGTAAACTCTTGTTCAGTAGACCCAAAAATAAATGCCCAATGATTGATGAATGCAGAGAGCTCAATTCAGTGAGAATATATAAGAATTTAGCCTTCTTTTTGTTTGTCTTGAAAATGCAATGAGAAAGCATTTCCACCGGAGTAATCATTACGATCCTACACATAGCCAACACCAAAGGATGGAAATTTTGTTGTTGCATGTGTTTCTGCCTATACAAAGCACAGACAGCTTCCAGCAAGCATTTATCCGCACAATCTATTTCAAAGCTTACAGCAAAATTAACTACTTTTGTGTAGATCTTCTCAAACATATTAGCATTGATATTCTTTTCACTCATCTCCCAAAACAAATCATATGGTACCATGTTTTTAATTTGCTGCTGGAGATAATAGGACAGAGTACTGAAAGCACCAGCAGCTAAGTAACATCCAACAGATAAAGCAAATTTCTTAGCTCTCAAGTCATCCAACTCAACTCTACTGAACATCCAATCTACCAATTCAAGTAGCAAAAAAGGGGATAAAAACCGGATTAAAGCATGTAAAGTGTAAAATGTTTGAAGGAGAGGTGTAAAATCCTTAGTACAAACAAACTGCTCAAATCTGTCTTTGACATCCAGAAACAACCTCTGTTGTAGTGACTTGAAAGCCTTCACAAGATCTTTATAAGCAACATCTCTGGCTTTTGATGCACTAAGGTGGGTACTGCAAAAAGACCACACATAGTCTAAAGTTGTTGTCAATATATCTAAAATTGGATTACTGCAGTTGTGAACTCCCTCTCTAGATAATATATTTAGCACATCAAAGCTGTTCTCAACATTGTCATTTTCAAAGCTCTGAACACTTTCCAAGGGAAAGGATAATAACATCATAACAGAAGGATGAGAAAAAATGGTTTTAGCCACTTCTTGTATGTTGTGAATTGATGAATAAAAGCCAGAATCTGTAGAACAGTCTGAGCTACTTTCTGGAGCCAATAACTGTGCTAATAACTTCTTTACAAGAATAACACAGAGATTGGAAAGTTGATTTATTTCAACTGATGGATTCAAGTTATGATATGACTGAATCTGATGAGTCCAATGGAGCACAAGACGCAAACTGAGAAGGAGGGAGCAATCACTAGTACAATCAGATAATTTATGTAACAGTAGCTCTTGCATCTTAGATAGCTCTGATATGTGAGGGTCATTCATAGACATCACTGCAGGAAATAGCACATGGAAAGGGACCTGTTTCAGGAAGAGGCTAAATGCAGCAGCATTAGCTTCAGTTGTGTCAAAAAGTTGAGTGCAATTTATCCCAGCAGGTGTAGCATTCATACAACCACTACTAAGATCTGAAATGGCCATATCCAAGCCTGTATAGAACATTTCAGGCCATAACTTAAAAGCATGGAAAAGAACACTGTGATCAAGGAAAAGAACTGACGATAAGATCAAAAGAGGAAGTCCATGCAGATTGTGTGAAATAACCACAAGCGCAGGTATATTCATCAATAATTCATCAATTTCTACACATATAATAGAGGATATAAAAGCTATAGTTATTCCAACCAGTTCACCACCTCCTCCATTACTTAATAATCTTTTTACTTCACCAAGTGTACTTCTTAAAGAATGATCAGGACGAATAGATCTTTCATAAGGACAGAAATGACAACAACCATGCTGTTGTGATATGCTCTGCACAAAGAGCAAGAAATTCTTTAGTGATTTCCACTCAGACAAGAATTCCTCATTTTCATCACAACCACCAAGTCTCTCGGGCAACTGTTTATTAAGTAAAGCAGAAAGCAATTCTGCGTCAACCTGTCATAGAAGCAATTCTTACATTAGATGTGCAGAAAGAGCAAGTATAATCAAACAATAATCACCAGTTACATACCTGTGTTTGCAAGAGGTACTTTACTGTATTGCACATGTATAATAACACCATTGATTTTTCAGGCACTGAGTAGGTTGCTGATTTAGAACGGATCAATCTCAAACACTTCTCCAGCACACATATTATAAGAGGGCTAAAATCAAGTGATAGATCTGCGATATGAACAGCCAGATCAGCAAATAAAGAGCCAAATTTGCTTTGTCCTACAATTGGGTGACCAAATTTATCTAAACTTGTACTTCCCTCGAGAGGAATGTCTGGTTTATGGTAAAAGCATAACCTATGCTTTACTTTGTACACACACAGTTTATCTGGACAAAAAGGATAGGTAAACAAGTCCAAAGTTTAAATTCTTATTTATCCTTTCACTAAAATGGATTAGCAACATTATGATAATTTCTTTTTCAGTCTCTTTTCTCCAAGTCCTATGAAGAGGGAATTTTTTTTATCAAGTTAAAAATTTGCCCATTCTTATCCAAATAACTGTAAAAATAATAAAAAATAAAACAAAATAAAATAGTAACTAAAATGAATAATAATACACAATGATAGTAAATAATAGAATAACGTAATAATTATATAAACAATAAACACCAAAATATAATGCATAAATTATAAATTTAATGAAGAATATAAAATATAAGATTTTATGTTTGAAATAAAAAAATAAGAAAACTAGTCAAAAAACACAATAAATAAAATATAATAACATAAGTATAATTAAAAATAAAAATAAAAATAAATAATGAGATAATTTGCAAAATATAAAATAATATAAATAAGTAAAAAAAAAAGAATTGGTAGAAGCAACTTTAAATAAGGCAAATTTAAACACACAGTATCATTACTGGATACCATGACAAACTTTTGCATAATATTTCCCACAGATTAATACCAAAGGGTTCATCAAACAGACTGGCAATTAAAATTTATCATCACATCAAAAATGAATACCTAGATGCAGAGAGAGAGAAAGTAAAGGAAAAAATATGATAGAAGTAACTTTAAACAAGGCAAATATAATGAATTTACAGAACTAATTACCTTTAGCACCTTCCAAACTGTGGACATAATTCTTGAGGAGATCCCAATATTTGAGAAAATTATTTCCAACCGTAGAAACAGCATCACACAAGAATGATATGACAACTGGACACAAATTCTGTAACACTTCCACCTCCAAGCTATTGACAGAGGATTTATTTCTTTGATAACCTGGTAAAAATAATAGCCATGCTCCTATCTCATGAGGGTTCCTGTCAAAAGCACCAGTACTGAACATAGCTGCCTCTGCCAATCTATATGCCTGACCCCTTATGCCAGTGACTGTTGAAAATATTAACAATTTGATGAATTGCTGTAGATGTTTGTACAGCATTGGTGGAGTTCTCAAGGGAATTTCGCTATTTGGACACCATTCAATAAATTCCATAAGCAAAGACAACAATGAGACCTGCAGATCAATTGTCAACTCCAATGGGTTGTTGAGAAGACCCAAGAAAAATTCAAATGATCCATCCAATGCATAAGGCATAGTGCGCTGCACATGGCAAATAAAATTCAGAAATTTTAGTATCATAAATTTTAATTTAAAGTAAATCAACTATTCCAGTAGACTTTTTATTCTAATGGGGAGATGCAGCAAGATGCAGGCCCACCATTGTATAGAGACAAGGGGGTGATTTCTACAATGAGACTGTCAATCTAAAGTTGTGTGGTAGATTGAAAATTCCAAAAATCTAATTGCTTAGTAGACATTTTGTGGTCAAAAACCAGTTCAATCAAGTTTGTAATCTAAACCTAGTTTTAGACAGCAAATTTATGTTAATGTTGCCAAACCAGACTATAGGTTTTCCAAGCACCACAGATTTATAAGGTGCATCCATATATCCTTAATACCTATGACTGCTTGTTAGAGAAAATAAGTAACAAATTATAAAATGAGAAAAATTATAATATAACAAACAGTACACTTGAATATAAAAGCCATTTAGAAAAACAAAAGTAGAAAACCATCATAGGAGATAACTTCAGTGCTCTAGGATTAGCAGACCTCTGACATTATGATCCCATGATGCCATTTTAAAGTACAGCAACTTTTTCTTATACTTTTTTCTCTTTCAACAGAAAAAGAAGTTATCAGAAAGAAAGGGTGATACATCAGTGAAGGACAAGGCATCCTCCAAAGAACAAAGAAATTAGGGGAAAAATGTGAACAAAAATAAATTAAAAAAAATGTAACAAAACTGGCCAATTCCTATGTATATCAAACAATGAGACTCCCTCAAAAGAAAAAATAAAAATCAGAGCACTATATGAAGGCCACAAACAAAAACCCTTCCCATAATAAATCTACTGGCAATGAGAACCCCTTGAAGACACATGAATTCAGTTCTAAGTTCTAACTGAACTAGTTAAAAGAACATGTTCCATGTTTGCAGGGCACACCCAAGTCTCACCAAGAATACCAAAGAACTTACCCCATAAGACAATGACTACTCTACAATGTAGAAACAAATGTGATACAGTTTCAGAAGCAAATTTCTACTGACTAAGGGTGATGAAGCAATATTAAAGGCATATAAAACCAATATTCACAGCATATGATACACATTTTGAACAAAGAAGATTTGAAAATGCAACTGAATGATATTTTGACAACAACATATTATGTCACATGTGTGTATCAGTAAATCAAAATACAAAAATTAATCATTAAGAATTAATACAGAAAAAATTCATTGAATAACCAGCTAGCTGCAGATACTACTTAGGTTTAGTAGATTTTTCAGAGTAAAGCCTAAACAACAGGAAGAATTAATACAAAACAATTGACTAAAAATGGAAAAGAGGATTAAAAATGCAATCTTAATCAGAAAACGATACTTTTAAGTTCATGGCACAAAGAAATTGATTCTGTAAATAACAACACCATTATGCATATAAAATTAAGCGATATCCTAAAAGTCTACAAATTTGAGTTATAGATTATTTAGCATGGTAATTTTCTGTCACTAAAACATCCAACAATCTTATATTCCAGACACCAACCATAATTCTAGACAATCAGAATAATCATCCAAAAGACCTAAGAGCATCAAGCAGTTTTGAGCATAAACAAAGCAAGATTTTAGAAAAATTTTACATACACGAAAGTATCTGAGAGCATCAAGCAATTTAGAGCATAAGTGATTCTCTGCTTCCTTTGGTGTGGTAATAGTCACAGAACAAGGCTCCAGGCCCCAGATTTCCCCCAATATTTTCATAAGATCGTCTTCATCATCTAACGAATCTGCTCTTGATGCATTAGAGACTTTTACCTCATTGCCAGACAAATCAATATCTGGAGCAGAACTTATACCACCAACAACTATATCTAGGTCTCTCACAGCAGTGTCCATTTTTAAATTCTTTATACTTCTGCTGCAATGTTCACGATGGCTTGCAGTTCTTTTCAAACGTGATTCTTGTGTTTTAGAGCAGGAATCTAAAGAGGAAATTAGAGTTAATAGAACTTGTGGATCAGGTAGCAATGCTTGAGCATCATTCTGTATTTCTTGCTTCAATTGATTGCTGGAAGAAGAATTACAGTTCAAGAGACCAATAAGAGAGTCCAACAACTTGAGTAACTCCAAAAGAAGTCTTAGAGTGCCATGTTTCACAAGAAAATTAACGTGAAGTAATCCCTTATTAATCATTGACCTGCTGAATGGACGAGGAAACAAGCATTTCATGACATTCTGCACATCCATATTGCCAAAAAAATGTTGATCATTTGACTGAGAATTGATGAATTCCCTAGAAAGGCCATTGCCAACCAAGGAAACCAAGTTAGCTGCCAAAGACATAGCAGCAAACCTGCAAATACATCAATCACAATCAATAAATACAGAAGGAATAAGAATATATATATATATATATATATATATATATATAAAGAAAATAAAATAAAATAAATGCATAAATTTGTTCTGACCATGAAGGTGACATATAATCTTCAAGGTTGTAAGGAAACTCTTCCAAATATGACAAACCAAAAGAAGGTCGGCCATTGGCAATAGCCAGTAGCAAATCTCTGTGATACTGAATTTCAGTAGCCTGTAGCTTTTTCATGAGCCCCATAATTCTTTTGGGATTACCTCTCAATGGAATCGGACGCTTTGTCAAGTCAGGCATCAATCCATTACATGGATCAGTACAAACCAATACTAAAAGATTGTATGCCAAGTCAGCAGCAGGTCCACCACCTTCCCTTCCAGAAATATTAATTAATTGCTCCAATGTCACATTACCAAATAGAACACTCCGAAGGGCTGGTGGTACCAGCGACTCTTGAACAAGAACCCGATCTCGTAATGTTGACAATATATAAATGACGGTCTCATCATCATCATTACCAAGCCCACGAAGAACACCAGAATACATTTCCTTCTGCTGTAAAACCCACCTCAACAATCCAGGCTTTCCCACCTCTAAAAACGACAGAGCAAATCCAACATACGACTTCCTGAGTGAATTGTTAATCATTTTCTCATTTCGTTTATGCTTTTGCTCTGCAAGCTTAGTAAATCCACTAAGTTTAAAATCAAAGCTTTTTGCAACCTCAGAAGCCAAACTCGACCCACGGCAAACAATTGAAGCCATCAGCAAGAGAGCAGCCTTTTGGCGCTTAGCTTCTTTACTATTCAGTTCCTTGTAAACATCACTAAGATATTCTACAATAAGTAATCGGGCAAACTTATCAAGGTCCCTGCTGTTAGCTACTGACTCCGCATCATTTGGCTTATATTTCCCCTCGTAATGTCGCAGTATATTAGCTATTAATTCAAAAATATATGACATTCCCGGTTTCCCTTGTCTAAGCTTCCAAGCATCCAGAAGTTCAGTGCACTTGGTAGAAGCCCGTACATATTGACGAAGCAGTTCCCCTCCATCATCACCTTTTAATATCTTAATAAATTCTTTTGCAGCATCTGAACACAACTTTATCTCAACCGACGTGATTCTATGCAACAATTCTTTCAGTATAGCTTCATGTGACACTTTTATTGACAAGTTCGGAATCTCTCGCCGTTCATCGTCGATATTGTCTGTATCTCCAGCTTCCATGACTTCAGTTATATAGAAAACCGGCACCGGAAGAAACGATTTCGAGAGACCACCGGGTTCCTGCACGACGATAATAGTAAATGGACACTTTTCGAGTCAATATGAAACAAAACTAAACTGGGGTTTTACAGGGGTTTTGAGCAGGGAACATATAACAGCATTGATAAGCGACAGAGAGAACTCGTAGGAAAGAGAATGGTAAAGCTGCTTTTGGGATACCTATGTAGCTAGCCACTGTCGGAAGAATTCTAAACCCGGGCAGTGAAATCCCTTGTGGCTTTTTCTCCTGTGACGACGCAATGTTCGCACAACGCTCATGTTGGGTTTTTCCACCTAAATGCCAAACTTTTTTAAACAGTATTTGATCCATTCACATTAAAAAAAAATTTTTTTTTTTTGTAAAATGCCATGCCACTAGAAGTTTTACAATCAAATGCTAACCGAAAATGACTCAATTTGAACTATGTTTGAATATCTAACTGTTCATTCTGAATTTTATTTAAAAAATTGGCACAAAAGAAATCAAAATGCAAATTTCAAATTTTCTGTGCACAATTTAAAATAATTAGTTTAGAGGGACTCATAAAAGTTCAATGGAGTCCCTTTAGTTTGACTTACAAAATCCCTTAAAGTTTGAATTATTTTTTTTATTTTTTAGTATATAATATATAAAACTGAAAGTAAAAAGGTAAATATGTTATGTTTTTTAGTTAAAAAGTAAGAAGTATATATGAAGTTAAAAATATAAAAAGTAAATATTTATGAATAATCAATATAATGAAAAAAAGTGCATATGAAAAATAGAAAAAAATATAATAAATATATTAAATAAGCTAATTAATTGATAGCGAAGAATTAAAGTTAAATAATAGTTAGAGAAATGATACACATAATAATAATAAGTGTAGTAGTCATAGTGAAAAATACTAATCCAAACTACATTTCATGTTCCTACAGTACAATTTATTTTGTAGAAAATAATATAAGACATGGATGCCTATTCATCAAAATAACGTTTGTCGGTTCCACAATGAGGCTTTCTCCATGTGCATTATGGTTGTCTTGGCATCAACTATGGAGCTTTTTCTTCTTGTTCATCATGTTGTGCAACTAGTGGGGAGTTTAAATTTAAAATTGAGACTGAACTAGAGGAATAGGTTGTTATAGTGTAAATAACCACTATTTGGACGAAATACCAAATGCAGAGTGATGAGTGATCCATGTAATTATGTGAGTGATGTAATCTTAAAGGAAAACTGATGTGGGGTGAATGAAAACAATGACGACGAAGTAGGTGTGCAATTTAAAGTTGTTGGATATGAAACATAATAAGATGGTTTGACACCTTCAAATTTTCCAGACAAGTGGTTGTAGATGCAAAAGGACCTTAAACATTAATGTCATGTTGCGGTGTTGTTAGGGTATAAGAAGTGGAAGCTAAATAATGTGGAAAAGCTATTACACTAGTTTGGCTATGTCCTTAACGTTCCTCACTAATAATTGGTGATTTAAATGACATGTACCCATGTGCCTGTTTATGGGGCCTTCTTTCTGGTACATATGATCACTCTGGCAAGTTTGGAGCTAATGGTGTAGACTAGTCAACCATTGAGAAGCATTATTCTCTAAGTGCTTGTAAGATGTCTTGGCAAACTTGTCCAACAATGCCACAAAATTCACGATACTCCATAGTTGGAGGGTCATGCATGCACAATCGATAAAAGTCCTCTACAGCGTCAACCTACAAACAAAGCCACAAAATTAAAATTTGTGGTAATTTGATCATACTCATTTTTACCATGTCATTCAATGTTATTTCAAGGCATTTTATGAGGTTTATTGAGCTTAAATGCATGTTTTGATAATATGTTGTGGTAATTTAGGATTAGAGGCAACTTCATGCAAAATGTGTGTTTTAAGTGTAAAATTGTAATTTTCCCATTGATTTAACTTGAATTGAATTGGAGAATATGTGATATTGCAATATTTGAATTCTTCCATTACATGCTAAATTCAAAGACTAGTTGGAAGAAATCGCAACTAAGGACCATAAAAATCAAAAAATTATAAAAAAGACCCAGAATGTGCTTACTATATAGTTTGCCATGGCAAAGTCTCATTTTTATGCCTCATCTCTATGTAGTTGGCCGTGGCGAAATCTACCTAACCTACATCATTATTTATTTTTTATCCAAATCTAATTGAAAGATCCGACCCAACTAGTCTCCCTTTAAATACTAAGGTTTCTGTAGAGTTGAGGCATCCATCAAGTGAAGGAGAGGCTGAGAACTCATCCACATTCACTCATTCTTTATTTCCTTCATCTTTCCATCATTTTTCTACACTTCCATGGATGTTCTTGGTATTTTGGAGCTTGGTGAAGCATCCTTTTCAACCATAAACATATAGATATCATTTGCCTAGAGGAGAATTGAGGAAGCCTGAGCTTGGAGCATCAATTATGGAGTTTTCTTAATATTTTCCATTATTTCCTTCTTGTAATCATTGTGTTTTGGTTAAATCATTTTAATTATATTGATAAATTGAATTACTTTGTTGTAAAATTTCATATGTTAGATTGAATTTTTGGATTTATGTTTTGATGTGTTTTTTGTAAGGATTATTGCTACACTTGATTATCGAATTATTAGGTTGATATAATCCAAGATATCTTATGATTGATTGTGGTAGCTTAGTAATACTTGATTAAGTTGCTCAAGTTATTCTCATATCTTTGCATTGATCTCTCACTTGTACATTAAAAAGGATAGTTAATATTTTTATGAGCTTTTGGGTTTAAAGGTTTCATAAACAAATTAACTTACCTAGTGTTTGAATGGTATTTCAAACCACCTAAGGAATTGGTTTTCAAAAGAAACTCCTATTTATCTTTTAAGAAGCTATGAAGACCAAATTAAATCTCCAATGGGCATTTCATCATCATTTGCATTATATTTTCACTCCCTTATTCAATCATTTTTGTTAACTCATATCACATATTTAAAAAAATCTCAAAAATAATTATAGATAAATTGCATTCTACCTAATTTTAAAAGACAAAGGCAAAACCCCAAATTTTCCCCATTTATGCACATATTTTGTATTCAAATTATCAAGGAATAAATTAAACTCCTCGAAGTAACATGACCCTAATTGCATCATTATAGTGCATTCTCGTATCTGGTATTAGCTTTTGACACCCGAGCAACGAGGTTTCCATCATAATTGCATGAATGAAAAGCTTAACAAAAGTGAAAAGATCATATGGGTTACCATGTACCTTGAAGCACCACTTGCTAGATGGATCCATCGCCGTGCGCATTGCTAGTACCATCACATGTATGTCAAGTTACAATCGATGAGCGCGGTAGCCATGGGTGCCTGGACCAGGGCGTCATACCATTTATTTCACAGGTATAATTTGTGCATGTTCTTCTTATCAATTTTTCATTCTTTTCCTTTTCAGTTGTAAAGTGTAGGAGGAACCTAAATTAATTGGATCATTAAGGATGAATTGTTGCCTACCGAATTTCTTCAATATGTGTGTGTGTGTTTAAATAGGTTGTCACCTAAAATAAGGGGTGAATTGGGTGTTTATAAAAATTTAACATAAAATAAAAAATTTTATCCCAAATAAAAAACTTAATGTAAAATGGTTTTAAATATATACATATGGAAAGCAATAAATAACATAATTAAAGTGCAACAAGGAGAGAGTAAGGGAAGAGAGAATGCAAATAGGGCTTATTCTGATTCGGTTCCAACCCAAGCCTACGTCTAGTCCCCAAGTAAACACTTGAGATTTCCCACTAATTTACAATCTGTTACAAATCTTCAAGAATACTCCCCTTAAAACTAAACTCTCTTCATGGAAAACCTTTCCTTGAATTTAATTTCTCCAAAAGGAATATCTTTCCTTAAAATAACAAATCTTTTTAAGAAAAAAAAATACTCTTAAAAGAACAAATAAGACAATTATAGCTCACTAGTTGAAGAATAAGCAAGAATATAAATCTTTGAGAATATGAATCACTCAAGATATTTTTCACTTTGTTTTTTGTGATTTCTGAGCTCTTGAAACATGTATTTATAGCCCAAAAAATCAAGAGAACCATTTGGAGCCCAGGAGAAATTTAAATTTGTACAACTTGATTGTTGAAAGTAAGTAGCTCCATTTGTTGACTTAATAGTTATTCTTTATTCCATAGCTCCATCTTTAATACTTATAGCTAATCCATTTCAAATTTATTTTGAACAAATTATATATTACCAAAAAGCTTTGTAAGTCTATTTTCTATCATGATAAGTTTCATTATAAAATTCTATCTATTTGTTGAGGTATTGTTGAAAAAGTGACAAAAGGTCAAACAACAAATAGATATACATAGACACAAATTCAGACACTCATAACTCCTTAATTGACTGAAAAACTGCATGAGTCTAATTTTATATGAAATAAACTTCATTTTAAAATTCTTACCGGTTGGTGATATATAGTTGAAATTGTGACTAAAGGTCAGAAAAAAGTGTGATATTTATACATGCAACTTTAATAGTCATAACTTCTTAATTTCAACTTTATTTTAAGCATGTGATATATGATTAGTAAAATGTTCAAGTCTATTTTCATATGTAACAAGTTTTATTTCAAAATTTCCTCTGATTTGTGAGATATGATAAAAAATAGTTATCCAAGGTCTAAAAACGATTCCATTAAAATTCATATATCTCTTTTTTTTTTTTTTTACCCAAACTGATATTTTAAAGATCAAAATGTATTAGGCCAATAAATATAAATCTAAATGAATTTAACAAAAAAATAATAAGCGCATAATAGTTAGTCCAACTTACAAGCTAATTTTTCTTTTTCACTTTCTATCTCCTCTACTTGAAAAATATCACACAATATAATTACTATGAAATTCTAAAAATATATAAATATATTCTCAAAATTGTAAAGTAACTAAAATCTAGAGATAACAAAATTGTCTAGTTTTTAATATTCTATGTTAATATTACATAACATTTAGAATATAACATCAAATATTTTTCCTAATTTATCGTTCTCCATATTATTCTTCATCATAATTATGTTTCCTTCTCTATTCTATTTTTTACCTGTCCTATAATTATATTATTCATATATATTAATTATTTATGAACTAAAATATTTAATACTAAACTATTATTATTCACTTATATAAAAAGAAATTTAGTATTAAATACCTAGTTATGAGATCTACTAATCTTATATACTCATTAATAATTATCTATACTACCTAAAAAACAACTAATTTATTTTTCACTAACTTAGTTTATTATTCAATTTAAACTATATTTTATATATGTGAAATTATTCTACTTCAAGCACTTAATATAGTCCATATTTGCTCAACCCTTCATCAAGATATAATTTTTTGTTAAAAAAAACATCTTCCACATAAAATAATTCCACCATCAAAAGCAAATAAATGGGGTTAAAGAAGTAATTTTACCCACAATGTTAGGCCACCTATTGTAATTTACCTTAACAATCTTTCTCAGCTACAAAAGCTTTGCCCAATGCACAAAGAAGAAGAAAGTGTCAAGGAAAAAGAAGAAACAATGCAAAGAAGGAAATGAATAAACATGGATGAACAGGGCCATTTTATAAGTTGAACTTATATGCTCATTACAATAGTAGCATTTCTTTAATTTTTTGTCTTGTATGTAGAGACAGGACATTGTAGTGTCCTGGCCTTACTAAATAATGATTCAACATAGATTATGTATCTCGAAACCTAGTTAATTTTGGAGCAGCTTTGTGATAATGAAATCAACCAGTAAAAGGCATTAAGTTGACAAAGACCAATGTACCAATTGTGGTATAATAGAGTTGTAATTCACTAATTATTCCATATGTTCACAAAATCTAAAAAAACTAGAGGTTATTTGAATTCCTTAGAAAAACCCGCCTACATCACCATTCAATATTTCTTAGCCCATTATTGGCCTAACAACTTGGGTTAACAGATCACTTGGCCATGCTTCATAATTGTAAAAATGAGCTGATGGATTTTCTGGTTGACTCAGAAACAATTTTTTTGAGTCAGCTAATTGACTGCCCCAATTGTCAATTTTTTTCCTTCAAAGGAACTCTGACTCAATCAGTCTAAGTCCCTCTTAAAAATTTTCTAGGATTCTGACTCAATCAGTCCAAGTCTTAGATTTTATAACATCCTATTATATTACTTTTTGCACTGTTGCATATAAAAAAAATATTTTTTTTAATGTAAATGGCTAACATAAAACTATTTGATGCAAATGCTTAATTTGTAGTTATACCTTATTTTTCAAAAATATTGCTATTCGCTTTCCACAAAGGCGAATCATTGCCACTCAAAACCATTTCTTGGAACAACAAAAAGAAAAGCAAAAATTCTATTTTTCAATCCAAGTAGTTTTATTCAATTTTTAATTGATCCCTCTAGTTTAAAATTTGTAATTAAATCCAAATAAAAATTAATACAACAATACAAACAAGAAGGAAATTTGCATAAAAAAAACATGTATCACACTTCCTCAGTTATATCTTTAAGGGTATGTTTGGATAGATGATAAAAAAGGGAGTAACAAAAGTGAAATGACTAAATTAAGATGAACGCATGTTTAAAAGTTCATTTTCAGATAGAATGGAGTGACAAATGAGGGAAGTCTTGCTATCTAAAACCTCATTTTTGTTATTCCTTTAAATTGGATAGTCAATGATGAAATAGAATTATCTAGTAGTATAATTATTATAATATCCTCCTTGGTTAAGAGCTTATTATATTAGCATTCTATTTAAAACAATAATATTATAAAAATGATATGTAAATTATTCTATTTCATTGATAACTATCTGTCCAAACTTTCAAATAAAAGAGTGATATATATTTTGTCATTCTACTTCCTTACATTATTAATCATTTCATTCCATCTTCTTTTAAACTTCTAAATATAGTCTTATACTCATAGGAGGGAGATGCCTATACAACCAATATATAATTCCATCACACCAAAGTAATAAAAGAAAATATTTAAAATTTACCACAAATTTTAAGTTTTCATACCAACACAAAATAATTTTAACTTTAGGAAATTGAAAGTATAAATAATGGAGTCAAAATATGATTCTCCCCACACTTAAATGAAGAATTAATGGAGATATGATTTCTCCCACACTCAAATGAAAGAGCAATAGAGAGAACAAATGAGAAAGAGCGAAGAGTGGGGGCCAAAATATAATTTTCACTACACTCAAATGGAGAAACAATGAACACAAAGAATGGGGAGTTTAAAGAATTGGGACAAATTATAATTTTCCCTATACTCATATAAAAAACCAAAGTTAACTAGCCTTGATAGTAGGAGAATCAACTTTGGATTTTAGAAATATAAATACATCTAAGGCTTATTTGCCTGGAATTAGGACAGGAATTCGGACAAGTCAGCCTGGAATTTATATTAAATTAACTACCTGGATATTTAGTTTTCATAGAAATAAATATAGAAAAATTATTTATAATGTGCTACTCAAATTTACTCGACGTTTCATTTTCTTTTTGGTTCTAAAAAAAGATTAGACATTGTACATAGATTTAAGGCTTTAAATTCCTTTTAGGATTACATTTAAATACTTTTTTATATTTTTAATATAAAAAGTTTAACAAATAAATAGTATTAAAAAATTATTTAAAATATCTAATTATTTATATTTAAGTAAAAAGTGTATATAACTCCTTTTATTATTTATTATTTAAGATAAAGTAAAATAAAATTATAGTCACTTTGTACGAGTAAATTTTAAATTTTAAGATAATAAATTTATATTTGTTATATAAGATAAAACAGATAAAATTAAACTTACTTTTCTGTGAACATAAATTGTTTTTACTAAAAATGAAAGTTTGAAGAAATTTATTCCTTTAAAATCCAATTCATAATTTTAAAGTAAATAAATTTGCATAGAATATTGAGAAGAAAAAAAGTTTCAAGTATACTTCATTTTCCATAATAATTCAATGTTTAAAGTACATATTTTTAATTGAATATCATAAAAATTTCTAATATAATAAAACAAATTTAGATAGTATAAAATATTTTCTTACAAAAATTAAAATTTAAACGTAATAATTTTTTTAGAAAAAGAAAGAGTAAAGTAGAGATTGAACTTTAGACATATTACTAGCCCTAGCGCTAATAAATGACCAGAAAAAAATGTCACTTTTGTTGTTATGCTTAAACCTAAATATAGCAATTCTAAATGCTAGATAGTATTAAATAGCTATACTTATTAAATAAAACGTATAAAATATTAAAAATTAAACGATAAATTGAATTTAAAATTAAATGCTAAATAGTACTAAATATCTACACTAAATAAATAATTAACGTTTAAAATATAAAAATTTGAAAAATGGTTTTTTTTCTTAACAAAATATATGTCTGGATTGATTTATTTAAAAAATAAAAATGTAAAGGATACTTGCCTCTCTTTGAATATAACAGAGTTCAAGTAATATGAATTATAAATATCACAAAATTAAAATTTGACAACTTTTCTGGAATATAAAAGATTCATACAAATATTTTGCACAAAAATTAAGAATTTAAAATATTTGCTTATTTAAAACAAAAGTATACATGTTTTTCTTTTGATTTAATCTAATTTTTCTTGATCTAATCAAAATTTTTTATATAATGTATTATCAGACTTAATGAAATAAAAAAGTACTATATCAATCTCTTACTTTTATACTTTATGATAATTTGATAAACCGTGTCAAATTAGTCTCTTTAAAATCTTATTTTATACAAAATTAGTTCCTATTAATACAAATAGAGAGATCAATTTTGTACAAATTTAAATTTATAAAGAAATAATTTATCACGGTTAATTTATGAAAAACTAAATTACTACGAAGTACAAAAGTACAACACCAATTTTATATTTTTCTTCTTATTGATAAAAATAAGTTGATGTATTTTGTATCTACAAAATGGGGTGCAAATTGATCTTCCGCAAAATTAAGGTGTACAATTTTTTATATAGCTCATTTGCTTGATTCTATCAAAGATGATTTTTGTATATCATGTTATTATTAAAATATTTGACAATAAATATCAACGTTACTTGAATCTTGTACTAAATATATATCCACAAAATGTAATTCTTATATTATTGCATTTCAGTATCATCAATCATATGAAATATAGGATTTTATGGTTGATACGGAGCACTGAGTTCGTTATTAATAAACATGCAAATCAGTTACGGTTTCACACAAGGAAAATTTGGCATCTAGCACGTAGACTTGGATTTTTTACTAACTTGGATAGATTTAGAAGTGACTTGTGTAAAATTGGTTGACTTGGCAAGTATGAGACAAGTATACTAAGTTTAGAGTGCTATTATTTTGTAATCTTCAAAGTGCTACCTTCTTCAGTCCAACACAACCATTTGTTTACTATTCAACTTCACCATGACTACCTTTGTCTCGATTTTGTTGAAAGAAAGATTTTGATGATTGCAAACTGTAGGTGAAGCTTTTTCTATATTCTCCAATAGGTTTTAGCATTTTCATTGTGATGGGCCGAGCACTATGACCTCGATCAGGGAATGTGTATCAAGGGAGGAGTGGAAAGAAGTATCTACAGTAAGGTAAGTTGGCAGGAGAGAGGGGCAAGTTGTAACTAACTAACACGTGTCACTAGCTGAAGGTGAAAGGGAATGGAAATGGAGCAGAATATTACCAGAGGGATGAAGGTGTGAAGGGACATTGAGGAATTGGATAAGTCTTAGGAGAGTCCTGGCCTCTCGAAAATGTTTATATTTTCTTCTTATTTGCTCTTTTGATATTTTCTTTTATAGTTTCTGGACAACTACCGTCATCCATCTATTTCTATTGTATCTGGTGGTGTTAGAGTTTTACTATTTTCATATATGCTACTGTACTATTGTCTACCAGCATAATATATTCATAAATAATACAATGGGTTATCATTTTCTTGAGTTTATTTAGTTGGGTCTCATCAATTTGGTATCAGAGCGGTAATAATCCAGGGAAGGCCAATCCACAGAATGGGAGTACTCGGTGAAAGATCTGAAAGAATAATTGCTAAATGGAAGATGGAGAAATGCCTAAGGGACATGGACGAAACGATAAAGATTGCAAGTGAGGTAGTAGAGACTATGAGGGACATCATCCAAAGTTTGAAGAGGACGGCAGGTGAGGAAGAAGGCGAACTGACAATGGACCGAGATCAGAGGTTAGAGCTTCCACTTTGTTTATTGGATGATTCTACAAAAATTGATGGTTAAGCAAGAGGTGAAGGAGATTGGAGAGGGAGAAAATATTGAAGAAGAGATTAAGGAGAATATACCAATGATGAGGGGCAAGCTGATTTAGCAGTCCTTTGGTATAGACTTAACAAAGAGGAAGTGGGGAGGATTATATATGTTGAGGATGTTAAGCTACAACAGAAAGATTTGTTTCGAGAAAATGTTGAGTTTGATCTTTGGTAGAAGCAAGAACTAGGACCTATTAGAAAGAAGTCACCAGTATCAACTTCTAATTCTCACCTTGAGGGCAAGTTGAAGCTTCAAGGGTGCCCAAGTACTATGGGCTCAGTCAGGTAAGGTGTATCAAGGGAGTGGGAAGAAGTATCTAAAGCAGGGTAAGGTAGCAAGGGAGAGGGGCAATTGTAACTAACTAAACACGTGTCACTTGCAGAAGGAGAGAGGGAATGGGAATAGAGCAGAATATAACCACAGGGATGAAGGTGTGAAGGGGTATCGAAGATTTGGAAAAGTCTTGGGAGAATCCTGGCCTCTCGAATGCCAGGGAATGTTCCTGTTTTCTTCCCATTTGCTCTTTTGATCTTTTCCTTCATAGTTTCTGGACTACTACTGTCATCCATCTATTTCTACTGTATCTAGGGGTGTTATAGTTATACTGTTTTCATGTATGCTACTATTTTATTGTCTACCAAGATAATACATTCATAAATAATACAATGGGTTATCATTATCTTAAGTTTATTTAGTTTTGTAATATAGGGAATGAATTTGCCATAGACTCTCTTCATGAAGAGTGCCTAACAACTCCTCTAATCGTCAACTTAAGTAAGCTAGCATAGGTTGGACGCTCATCATCAACAAAAAGGAAAAGAGGAGGACAGGTACATTTGACATCATTAGAATCAACTTCAATACTCATAAAAATGAATTTGGTAAAGTTGAACAATTAAATCTAGGTGAATTTAATAAAATCTGAATTATTAGATGAAAATTTAATTGTCTAAATTTTAAATAAAATATTAATAAATGTTTAATATTTATTAAAATATTAATCATTACATGAAAATTTAATGGTTTGAATCCTATAAATGCAAAGAATTTGAATTCTCGCATGTAGAATCCAAATCCAACTTGGCAATGGGAATGGACTGTGCAATAGCAAAAACCAGAAGGCACCTTCACCTAGGAAGCGATTAGGACATTACTGCTCTAGATTTGGACTCATGATTGTTAGCCCTCAATCCCACCCTATTCAACTTATCTTCATGGAATTAGACGTGGTCAGTCAAGCTTGGAGACAGGATCCCAAACTGCAAATTCTGGGTATATTCATGATCTACTAAGATTTTTTACCAAGCAATTGGGCTTCATAACAAACACTGTACAGAGCCAGTTGCTTGCCTTTTTTAGTAGTATAGAGTCCTTTTATGATAATCATATTGTTCATTGTTTCTAATTTTTGTTTGTGTCCAATTAACAAAAAAAAAAAGAAAAGAGAAAGAAGACATGCAAAAGAAAAACTGTTACCGCCACTAATCATGCGACAAAACAAAAATGCAAGAGCAAGCATTTAAAACTAGGATTGTCCATAAAACTACCAAAATCTTATCTATATGCAATACACTAGGTGTTTATAATCAATTAAATACATTTCGCTGCAAATCCTATTCTGATCTATTGCCAAAATTGACCTACCAACTCAGCACTCTATCCCTTACTCTTTTGTCAAAGGGACATATTAATACTGCACTCAAAAAGTTTAAAAAAAGAAAAAGCACTTTTTTCCATAGAGTTTCGGTAGATTGTCATATGAACTTAAATAAGCACATTCAATGAGTGCATGGAATTTAACAATTTCAAAGCCAGTGCTTCTTGCTCCTCTAAAGTAACAGGTTTAGAGCCAATACCCCCTTTCCCTGTGACTTCAGTTTTGTTACTGTCATCACTGTCACCATCAAAATATATATTACTCTTTTTATGTCGTCTATCTGCAGTTTCATCTCCTTCTGACCCAGAAATATCACTGTTATCCTCTTAAGCAATTGGTTCCTTCCACTTCATCTTTTCCTTGATTCTCTTCTCTCTATTACGCTGACGTTGCATAAGCTTGTCTTCCTTGTCCACCTTTTTCAACTCCTCCCGCATCTTCCTATAGTATGCAGCTTTTTGTCCTGCAGTAAGATGAGATGTTAATATGGCAAAATAAACAAGATAGTACATGCCTAACATTTGAACAAATTGAGTAACCTCCGCGTACTAAAAATTGAGCCATGCAATGTATGATCAAATGAGATCTAGGTAAAATCAGGTCTCTCAAATCAAAATAGTTTACCAGTCATACAATATAAAATGGGGCATGTAATTCTATTATCAACAGATATTGCACTTTGGACTCTGTCAGTGAGAAAGTTGTTTATCTATGTTACTATAGAAAAGTGGTTCCCCCCTACAGCATCCAAATCCAACCCATTTTTATTTTTCTGAATAATCCAATGTTTATATTGAATATATATGTAAAAGGGAGGAGAAAGAAGTAAGGCTAAATTATCTAGGCCTACTTCTAGCACCCATATTTCCTCTATTTAAAATTCTACATAAAAGTAACAAAGCAAACAGGTTATAAATTACAGTTATCAACCAATGATGGAGAACAGACAACCCAGAAAGAGATATTTAATCATAGTAGCCTTCAGCAAACACGATTAAGATATATCCATGAAACAGTATTCCTATTATTCTAGCTCAAATTTGCCATTGAAGATCAAGGCCATACCTGGATCAAGCAGCATTGTTTCCTTGCCAGTTTGTGTATCAGCAATCCTCGCTAGTGGAGGTAGTGCATGCCCTTCATCATCAAATACAAACCTAGTCCCCAGCGGTCTATGTATATTGACCTTGAGCTTCTTTTTCTTCGAAATGCGGACTGTTTGTCTACAAAGGAAAGCTCTAAATCAAATTAAGTTGTCTTTATAAACATAACAACAACATACTGCTAGGAAATATCAGAAACCCATTTGTCTACCTAGCTATAACTTGGACAAGTCATTCTAATTTTATATATGAAAGGTCATGTAGCCTAATCCATCCCAAGCAAGAAGCATTGTCTACCACCTATTTGTCTATGCAGAATATAATGCAGCAATTTACAAAGAAATATAAACTTCTCTTTTTCTATACCACCTAAGATTATATATGATCATACGTACATGACATCTAAAGTTTCAGTCGCTTTCTCTTTCCCTTCATCTGAGGAATCATCTGGCACAAGAAGACCTTTTTCCACATCCTGTTCCATGCAACCACTAAGGTCTACCTTCTTCCTTGGAACCTCCAAAGTAATTTCTTTGTCTGAATCTTTTGGTTCAGCTATAATTGGTTTTGTTGACTCAGCTTTAGATTTAATGTTCCGGTTAAGAAAACGGGTTTTGGGGGTTATTGGCAGACCCAATGATGCTGAATATTCATCAATCAGCAATTTCATAACATCAAAGATTTCTTTATCCTTCTGGATAAGAATGGATCTCAGATATGTTATGAACGCCCTTTGTGCCCGATGCTGGAGGTCTGGGTACTTGGCCAGTAAATTTGCCAACATACTAGAAACCGGTTGCATTCGTTCTTTCCTAGGCTGAAAAATCAGCAGTTTAAAAAGCATGTTAGGAATAATGTCAGATAAAATGAGACGATTATTGCTAACCGTAAATATAGAGGATGCAAAAATTTAGAATGTATGAAAACATGAAATCAGTATAACCAGCACAGAGGCAACATGATGAAGAATGGGGAAAAAAAAAACATTAGGAGTGATGTGGTCAATGGTGATATTAGTAATTATTTATAAATCAGCAATTAAGCCATCAATTAAGACTAAATTCATGAATACTCTTTATTACAATTTCCTTTACTGTTTCAAGCATGCGTTTTTTTTTCCTTATAATCTTTTGTTTTAGACTTCATGTTCAATTTTAGCATTGAAATATATATATATATATATCAGTATACTGTTCCTTTCCTTCTTTCTTCCTCCTTTCTCTCTTCTTTCTTCCCTATTCATCTATTTCTATCTACCCCTCCACATCCCCCTGCTGGTCCTACATGAAGTGGTATTAGAGCTAAACTCCAATCCTCAGCACCATCACAAGAAAATCTCCAACATCACCGTTCACATTGCTTTTGCCTTTCCCCACCACTGTACCCAAGATGTAACCATACCATGATGACCACCACTCCCCACATTGACCTAATCCAAAAAAATCTCCACCGGAAACCACCCACATGCCTGCAAACTTCCCAGTGCATGCAGGAGCGTCAATATACATGACAACTCAATTTCTTTGTTATTGTTTTATGTCCTTTTACCCATTTTGCAATCAACTGGCAGCATTTCTGAAGGTATTTTGGGGTGGTTGGGCCCTCAATTTTAGGATTCGCTAAATGAGATATTTTGTATACACAAAATAACTTGAAACTTGCCACAGACAATTATAGGGATGATCTCAAAGACAGGCTGAAAAATGTAGAGGACATTTATAGACAGAATGCAGAAAGAACATTTGGATGCTATAACCTTGTTGGGTCAACAAATTAATGAATATCTAAATCATGATAATTTTTCTTTTAAAATTGAAGAACAATGATGGGCCTAATAGGCTTAAAGTGACTAAGGTATATGGACGGAAAGGAAAGAAAGACACTACAGAAGGTGAGAAATTGGAGAAGATGGGCTCGGGCAATGGGGAGACTTCAGGAAGGCAATTTGGGTAATATCCCCATGTAAAAGGCTCAGGATTCCAAATGGATGAGATGGTGGAGAGAGAGGGAAGGTTGTTAGGGGAGTTATGATAAGGAGAAGGGATCAGGAGGGGAGGAAAGGAATTAGTGTGGCTGTGGTGTGGAGAGACTCTAGCCTCTTGAATGCTAGAGAGATTGTTTCTTGTGTTTCCTTACTGTTTCTGATATACTCCGCAATATCACCTTCCTTTGCTCCAGAATCATCTCTGGATTAGGCAGGCCTTCTTTTTTTTATAACATAAAGATACAGAGTTGCAGAGTTACATCAAACAAAAATATCCTCAAGATTATGACGCAAAAGAGGAAGCTGTCACAGAGGAGCACGATGGTGTCATAATAGTGGAATCCCTAGATTGTCCATCTTATATAGATGATTGTAGCATTGCCATGGTAAATTTTGTAGAGAATTTGAAAATAAATTTAGAATGTGAAGATCATGAAGATGTTTTGAATGGCATTCAGAAGAGAAATCAGCATGCATATAAGATAAAACATTCATCTTGCAAGTATTGAAGATAATGTTGTTTTAAGAGATGACGAGATTGAGGAAACTAAACCCTAAGTGGCAGTAACGTTCAGGTTCAACCAACATAACTGCTATGCCATGTTGAATTTGTTACTCTTGATGTGTTGGGGAATTAAAGTTACTTTTGTTATCATTTTTTGCACCATTGCTTGTTGTCCTACCTATTGCTCCAAGATGGACTTTTCTATTGCTTCCGCACTTCAAAACTCAAGGTCAAGTTTTCTCCAACCAGGGAAGATTGATAAGAATGGGAAAAGTGTACTCTGAGTGATATGGGCAACAATAATATTGGTAATTATTTGCAAATCAGGGATTAAACCATGAATTAAAGCTAAATCTAGGAATCTTCATTATTACTATTTCCTTTATTGTTCTAAGCATGTGTTTTATCATAGGTGAATTATTAATTTGGAGAACAAGAATAGTGTACCTTATTAAGATGTACTGGAACTTTGGCTGCTTCTAATCTTTCAAGCATTTTAGTCTCTGAAGGCATCAGAAATAAAACTGACCTCCCGCCTGAATTATAGCGAGCAGTACGACCAACTCTGTGTATGTAAGATGCTACACTTTTAGGACAATCAACCTACAGATGTTAAGCAGAAGAGTCAACCTCCAATGATAAATCAAACTTCTTTCTTCCTCCATCCACTCCCTTCCTTCCCCCAAAAAATAGCCTCAAAAAGGCAAAAAAAGAGGTCTAGCAATAACAGACTCACCTGGACAACCCAGTCAACTGCCTTATTAAAATCAAGGCCTCTTGCAGCCACGTCAGTGGAGAAGAGAACTGAGCGCTTCTCACAAAACTCAGAATATATTGCCATCCTTCTCTCCTGCTTCATCCTCCCATGAAGGCACTTTAAGGGTATGCCAGGGTGCAGTTTCTTAAATGCTTCAAAGACAAATTTTACCTACTAAGCAGGGAAATGATTGTTATCATAGGAAATCAAAAGTCATGAAAAAAAAAATTGCACCAAAAACACAGTTGAAAGAAAATCCAACACCTAATGATTAGAGTGAAACAAATACCTGTATACAGCTGGAAAGAAAGACAAGTGTTTTGGAGTTAAGATGTGACTTTATGAAACTCCACAACATGTCTAACTTTTGGTCTAAAGGAACAATCATCACAAGCTGTCTTAAGAGAGTAGGAGTGGCAGTCAAAGACTCTTCATGGACGCTCCGATACTCTGGCTCCTTTAAACTTAGTCTCGCAAGATCTTGAACAGACTTTGTTTGAGTTGCAGAGTAAAGCAGGGTTTGTCTATGCTTAGGAAGATATGAGATGATTGCATTCAGTTCCTTCTTAAATCCACGGTCAAGAATACAATCTGCCTCATCTAGTACCAACACCTTTATACCAACCAAGAAATCCACTCAGTCATGATTATATTGACAGAAAATGGTATAATACATATCTGTGACCAAATATGACAAAAGAAAGCCTATATTAGTTTTTTAAGAAAAAAATTCTGATGCTCCAAAAACTGCTACAATTTCTCTAACTTCAACTGAATAGATAATGTTTCCACCAACATTTGCCATTTAAATAGGACTGGTAAGGAAAGTAAAATTGTCTAAAGGCAGTAAAGGTTTGCAATACAAAGAGAGATATAAAGAACAAACGCTTGTGATGACAAATTAACAAATGCTCATTTTTTTTGCCCCAGCATTGCTTCAAGGGTCAGATTAAGGTTAATTTATTCCATATAAAAAACAAAGAAAAAAGTTATAACAACCTGAATCTGTGAACAATCAAAGTTTGGAGTTTCATCCATGTGTCGTAGAAGCCGACCTGGCGTGCAGATTAAAATGTTCAGCTCATTTACGCGTTGCTTCTCCATGACAACATCCTTGCGACCACCAATCAGGAGACCAGCACTAAAATTGTGGTGCTTACCAACACATTTTAAAACATCAAACAGTTGACCAGCTAATTCTCTTGTAGGGGATATGATGATGCTGCCTACCCCATTTTCCGGCCCCCACTTCTCTCTATATAACTTTTCAAAGACCTGTCAATAACAATAAAATCCACAACTCAAGAAAGGATTCCAAAAAAAAAAAAAAATCCTTTTGTAGCATTATTTAGGAAATTCAGCATAAACCAGATGATCCATTACATGAATACAGTGAAACAACAACAAAAAGCTAATGGTTCATTTCCTAAAAAAAAATGCTTTTACTGGATGAAGCATAATAGCTAAAATCATTTGGACTTTGGAGAAACAAAGGAACAACCAAAGACAGTAGATGAAGTTACATTAGAATTGGATAAAGATGACTATACTATATTTTAACTGTCAATGAGTTTGCAATTGCTATAAGATTTTTGTTTCGGCAAGAATTGCTTCTGTGAAAATTTATTTTGGACAAGAAGTAAAGAAGTAACTTTTGCAAACACATGCAGACCCTTATTTCAGATTCTGCCACCAGCAGTTCTGCTTCACACGTTATTTGATTAAATTAGCCATGAATCAAAATCTCTCACTAAAATTACCCAAACAACACAAAATAACAAGAATAAACATCAACTACTTCCTTTCTCTGTCTTCTTTTTATGCTACTTTCATGCTAAAGCTATAAATGTTCATAAAGCAAGAATCATAAAATGATATCACATCTCAAACCTTCTAATTTATATAACTAGCACCAAATAGGACATGTCACACAGTGAAGTAGAATGCAAAAAGAAACTTTCTTACTGCTTCAAACACTACACCTTTGGAATCTTATTATGCACAATCATTCTATTCTCACCTTATAAAAACACGTGAATATGCATTGATCTCAACTTGTCACTCCCTCTGTGATATTCCATCTAAATATAGCATTATGCAACTGTCTTGATTTTCCTCTTCCTTTTTATGAAATAATCAATCTTAGAAAAATTATATTGTTGGTTTATATAATTCTTTTTATTTTTCATTTGATTCTAATAATTTTAAAATTTGTAATTATATTCTTACAGTTTATAAATATTTTAACTTAATTCTTATAATTACAGTTTTTCAAATATGTTGATATAATCAATTATTATTTTAACATTTTAAATATGTATGATTTATCTTAATAAAATAAAAATAAATAATAAACTAAAATTAACTCACATTTATCATAAAATATTAATAAAAATATAACGTTTGGGCCTAAGTTAAAAATTATTTAAAACTATAAGGATTACTTAATTACTTATCAATCTTTATAGTTTTATTTAAATTTTAATTTAATAATTTAAATCATTTGAAATTAGATCCTTGGGGTTTAGATAATTTTTAATTCAACCCCTTATCATAATATTTTTATTAATACTTTTGTCATATACGTGATTCAATTTTATTTCAATATATATTTTAATCAATTTTTTTAGGATAAAGCATACATATTTAAAGTATTTAAATAATACATCAACAAAATTTAACAAATTATTAATAGAATTTTAAGTATAGGGATTTAATTACAAATTAATAAAAAAATTAAGTAAAATTATAATGACTGAAAGTATAATTTTTTAAACATTATTTAATAAATCCCTAATTGTGTCAAATTTATATATATTTTTTACTAGGACTTATCATGTATTTTGAATAAATTCTTTAAAATTAGTAACCAATTGATGTTAGTTTAATATATTTTATAGGTCACATTATTTGGTTGTTTCATTACGATAAATTGATTTGATTTGGCAGTGTTTTTTATGATAATTGTAGGGGATTTGATTTGATATATGGAGATTGAAGGATTTGAGACTTGTAAGAGACAAATTCAATGATGTTTTAAAGGCTTTCATAAACATCTTGGAGGGTGGAAGAAGCCTTGAAAGAAAGTTGAGATGATTTTTAATTCAAATCAATTAACACTTAACATTGACACCACTTTTAGACCATTAAATATAAAAAATTGATGATGACTACTTCACGCAAAGTTGTAGGTCTTAACAAGAGTTTTTCGACAAGTATTAATTTGTTAAATTTTGACATTGAATAATAAAATTATGACAAAAAAACTAAAGCTATATTAGAGAATCGGCTTTAGGTGCTTGGGCACTCAAAGTTAAGTGCCTAGGTACCTATAATTGTTTATTAAAGCTTAAAGTTGCCTCAAGATGCCTAGGTGCCCAAGAGTTCAGTGCCTAGACACTTAAATTTTCGAGAAACACAATTTTTCTAGTTTTTAAAGATATAAAGGTGGGCTTTTGCTATCTAGGAAGTAGGGGGAGCAAAGGCGAAGCTAGGGTTCAAAAATATCTTCAAGAAAGTAAGAAAATCTTTCATTTTCTTGGACTTCCAAGTGTTCTTTTGGAAAGAGAAGCCAAGGGTTGGTCTTCTTGGACCTCCCTTGGGCTCCTTTGGGCAAACTTCTATGAATTCTTTTATGGAGGTCTCTTTTTACTTTTATCCTTATCGTTTTTTTTTTTTTTTAATGTAATCTAGATTTAAGCTTGTCGTTAGCTGTTGTAATAAATTTTTGTGAGTATTAAGTAGAGATTTTATGGTTTTGTATCCACATATATTAAGAGAGATTATTTCTTCTCTTTTAATTATGGATTGATTTATGAATGTATATTGCTTATTACTTAAAGTTTTTATATGTTTTAGTCCATTAATATAATTGCAAGTGAATTGAATAACTTATTTCGTTGATTTCTTTTATTATCTCTTATCATAAAGTCAAGTGACTATAAAATATTTAATGAAATGTCTCATTAAAAATTGAGTGGAATGTGTCTTGAATAATTAGAATTAACCTTTAAGGTATATTCATATTTGTATTTTCAATGATTTTCAATGGTTTAAAGCACCTTAGGATTTTTTTTCTTTAAATGATTAGGATCAACCTTTAAGGTACACTAATAGTTAAAGTTAAACAATTCTGCCTTGATAATTGGAATCAACCTCTAGATAGATTGTGTTTAATAATTTAGCTCTTAATCTTAATGTATTATAGAAAAGATTTCATTTAAATGATTAGGATCAACTTTTAAGTGGAATTGAAAATATAATTAAGATAACTGCTGGGATTAAACTTATTTAATTAATGAGCTAGATTATCCAGAAGTTGAATTGAACTGTGTAGAATAAAATTAAAAATGAACTTGATAATTCAATTTATTCTTACTCTAACTCTCCACTAGTTTAATCTATTGTAACATTTTGAATCTTTTATTTTTAGTTTGTGCCCTTTAAAATAGTCATTTGACTTAGTTATTTTGTCTATTATACTTGTTTCATTTCTTAGTGATTGATTTATTAAAACCACTAGTATAAATATGTAAATAATCATAGTAACATATACTTTTGTACAATTTATATATTTGGTAAGCAAATATTTAATCTTAAGAATAATAAAAATAATTCATTATTCCTATGACGATGGTATTAAATCTTTTATATCCTTTTATATTGACGTGTATACTTGTGGTACATCATTATTTTATTCAAAAGGAGAAACAAAAGAAAATCGAAACGTTAAGAAAGATAGCACAGCAACGTTACTTGACATTGGTACTGTAGGAAATCTCTATTCATTATTCCCTGTAGAAGACTAATCCCTTGCAGCTAATATTACAAAAAGTATAAAGAACACTAAATTTTTTTAATTGTTGCTAATAAGTAAAATATTGTCTTATACTTCAGTTTAAATTTAAATTTTCTATCAAAATATCTTCTATTTTAAATTCTTTAGGTTAACAAATATGTATAATTACAACAAAAACTCAAAAAAAAAGTTTAATTTAGTCTAACAAGAACATGAAATCATGGAAACAAATATATAAATCATTCCTTCTGTAAAAGGACTTTCTTTCTAATACCCTATCAATGGAGATCAAGAACTACATAAAGATGGGATCCAGTCTGAGGTGTCTTGGCTATCATATCCTTCTTGGCAAGATCTATGCATTTCCTGAGGAAAAGAAAAGCACATTCTCAATTTTCCAACCAAGGACCTATAGTAAAAGGTCATTCCTCTAATTTGAGGATCTACCCAACAATATTGAAATGTTAGCCAAAAGATCACTCTATGTATTGCCTTAAAGATTAAAGATATCTAATCACTTGCCAATGATGAGTATAAGCTTTCTAACAGCTAGTTATCCATTTGTTTTCATGTTAGCAGTATAAGTCAGAAACTTGTCTGGCTATGTAATTCTGTTCTTGTTGCAGTGACCACCAAAAGTGGTGGTTGAGGGCGATGTGATTACCTTAACCAACTTGTCACTTAAGGAGGAAGTAATAATACTGTGTCTTAAAATTGTCTTTCCACATCCAACAGGAGTTTGCTTTGCAAAGTATTGATTAAAGTAATAGAATTGTTTGCATCGATGATTCTCTAGATTTGTCTAGCCATAAGCTTTGTTAGATAGATAAGGGGTTCAACCTAAGCCTTTCCTTAACTTTTGAGAGACAAAGTTTGTTCTAGGTTAACATATGAATTCAAGGCTGATTGTCAATTAAACCTAAAATAGCTTGAATATTCTAGCATCTAGTTTATAGTAGTATTTTTTGGACATCTTAATGCAAGAGAATTGATAAATTAATGTGAAAATAATTACTAATTTAGTTAAACCAATCTGCCTGCGAGAGGAGATTGGCCTTAAATCCTTACAATTTATATTTACTTTTGTTAATTGAGTTTTCGTAAACGGAATGTTTTTCTTTTCCAAAATCAATCCAAGTGCCAATATAATTTTTGAACGTGGGTGCATATTTAATTCCAAATATGATTGATATGAGCTTTTGAAACAATAACGGACAACGGAGTTAAAAATTATAACTTATTTCGCCAAATTAGTTTGCTATCCTTATACTTGACAATAAATTTGTGAAATACTCCAACTACATTGTAGGTTACAGATGGTTTTTTTTTTTTTTGAAAAAATAAGATTGTTTTATCTGCATACAAGAGATGAGAGATAGGATTAGCTGACCTACATATTCTAATTCCTTTCTAGAGGTTCTTACATTCAGCTGAAAAAAATCATGTATGAAAGGACTTTTGCATAAAGGGTGAATGACAGTGGAGAGATAGAATTGATGGATTCTACATGAAGAGAAACTAGCTTTGGAGGGCAACTCATTGACTATTGCATGATAGTGATGCATTGCATAAGTAATTGAATCTATTTATTTAGAAAACTCATCCTCCTTAGCACATATTCCATTTAAGGCTTCTTTACCTTTTTACTTTTTTCTATTGATTAGAATGGAACTCACACATTCATGATAAGAACAATCCTTAAAAGAAATAGAATTATGGAAGCACCACAAACACAAACTAAGAATGCATGGTGACTAAAATGGAATGGACAGTGAACGGTGACTATTGAATATGCCAAATAGTGATAACTGGCAAGAAGGATGAATGGCCTCTGAGAAACGGAAGTATGAGAAAGAGATTGAAAATGTTAGAAACAGTGAAACCCTAAACTAAAAACACAAAGAAAAAGAAATCTAGGATGTAAAGGAATCATTGAAACGAAGAAAGAAAGGTATTAACAATAATAATAAAAAAGAGAATGTATATTCCATAGGATGCTAGCCACTTTGGCTGAAGTAGTTACTCATAACGCAGTTTAACTTGCTATAAAATTCTATACATATATTTTTTCATATTTGGACTTTGGCTTTAAGGCGCAACCCAATTTAAAGAAGCTGGGTCGAGTTTATAAAACAATGTCCCTACCACTTGCTTGTAAAATTGGTTAAAGGACGAAAGAGTTATGATTAATTAATAAATTAATATATTTACCTACTCACAAGAATACAGATGATTAAACTACTAGTAAGCAATTTTTTGACTTCTTTTAATGATGAGAAATACTCAGACTTATCTTTTTGAAATTGTTTCGTATGCCATTTATATAACTATTTTCATTCAAATTTTAACTCACTTAAATTTTTCTTGTTTGGAACGATGGGGTTGGAAACCAACTCACCTTAAGTTTTAAACTAACTTAACTACTCTTAAATTGAAATGCTAACTAGTTTTTCTCTTCACTTTTAATTACATGAATTTTATAAATAGTGCATACTAAATATTAGAAGAAGAAAAATATAATTTTACTTTCTATTCTAAGATTCAACCGAGCACTAAACACCACTTGAATATTGAATTATATTTTGGAATTTAAAATATTTTATTATATTGTAGAATCAATATCTCAATTTTTGTAGCGATACTTTAGTTTACAAATAAAATGTAACTTCTCGAAAAATTTGAAAGAAAAAAGAAAAGAAAAAGGGCATAAAATGTTGAATATTGAAAGTTAAAACTTAGAAATGAGAGAGCGGACACAGAATGCAAACACAAATCCTCGTAATTTTTAGGTTCGAATACGAGGACAGATAGCGCATGAATTGAATAAAAGTCGTTTTCTGCTAAGCTCCGTGTATACTTCAGATCTCTTCGCTTCAGCTCGCAACACACAACTACAGAAAGAAACTTCTAGAGATAGAAACAACGAATTGGTGGCCATCGAACACAGAGATGGGTTGCAGAAGCAGAGACTTCTTTTCAGACGACTCTTCTTCCTCTTCTTCTTCACTGAGCGAGGCTTTGCTCTTCGCCACCATGTGCATCATTGGCCTCCCCGTTGACGTGCACGTTAAGGATGGCTCTGTCTATTCTGGAATCTTTCACACTGCTTCTGTTGACAAGGATTACGGTGCGTTTTTGTTTTAATTGCACTGTCTCATTTTTATTGATTAATTTCTTCCCAATTTATCTTGGAAAATCGCATTCGGCTCTAAATTCCGTTGGAAGCTGATATAGGTTTTTATGAGATGGGGAATTCTGGTGATCCTGCTTTTGCTTGATCAGGATCATGTGTATTCTGTTCTGGTTGCTTGTCATCCTATTTTGCCACCTTCTTTCCTTTTATCACAATCTGTTTGCCGAACGTGAATCTTGGATCTTACGGATGTAGATAGATTTTGGTTTCATACATCAAATGTGGGAGCAATTTGATGGGCAGCATAAAGTTGGCCTGTTCTTCACCTTTTGTAGCTTTCATTCACTAAATAACTCAAGAGAGGAATTGAATTAGGAATTCGATTATTCTAATTGTTTGTTTTTACCATTGGATCTGTGTTTCCATTATCCACATTTTTGTTTATCCATTTGAATATTGAACTATTTAATGTCATTGTTTTGCTTCTTATGCTGTTCAGGTATCATTTTGAAGAAAGCAAGAATGACCAAGAAGGGAAAAGGTGACGCAAATGTGGGAAAGGAGGGGTTGATAGATACGCTAGTAATCTTGTCAGGTGACCTTGTGCAAGTTGTTGCTAAGGTTAGTCATTCTTACCATTCATTATCTATATTATGGGCCCTAACACTGTTCATTTAGAATAAAACTGTGCTTAATATAAATTTGACTTTGTGTATAGGGAGTAATGCTTCCTGCAGATGGTGTTGGTGGAAATATAACTGGTGATGATGAAGAGGCAGCTGAGCACGCTGCTTCTTGTTTGGAGAGTCAAATTCCTAATGCAGAGATACTGAAAGGGTCTCTGATGGATAAAAAGCAGGCTAATCAATCAAGGTATCATCTTATAAGATGAGAGACATGCATTTTGCGTACTCAAGTTATAGATTGCTCTATCTCATGAGCTATAGAGGCATAGTTAAATATTTTTTACTGGCTACTTTTCATTTTAGACATAGACTATTGTTTTGTTTTCTGTAATGAAGAAGGCAAATGCCTTTAATGACTATGCACATCATCCTGATAAATGAGGAAACCTTCTGCATAACTTTTATTTGAATAAGTGGATGTAGGTTTTTTTCATGTGCCTTGAAGTTAATAATGAAGGTTGGAAAATTTAAAGGGGCAGTTGATGGATTCAAAGATTTGCTATAGTTTGCAGTTTGTTAAAGTCTCACAAGCTTATTAACCCACAAAAATATGTATAACTTTTGTTGAACACTCATTTGGTAAAATCTCGGTGAAGATCTTGAAGCCTCTATCCTGTTTTGAAATTTAGATAATTTATTGTCACTGGACTCCATACCTTTTGTTTCTTAATCTAGTTTTTCAAAAGCTAGGGTGCAGAAGTTATCTGGTAAAGAGAAAAAGAATGCATGATATGGGGTAAGAGTAAGACTACCAGGTAGTTGAATTGTCTCATAGGCTTGCTTGTGATGACTTACTGTGTAGGCCTTGCAGTCCGACATTCTCTGACACTAGGAAGCTTGTGAAATAGTGGCATATAAGACATAAGTTGAATGCTTCTATTGGCTTTGGCTTGAGCACGTCAGACCTTAGTGTAGGGCTTATTCAAATTACATGATTGAAAGCAGGTTGGGATGTTACATATGGTATTGAGAATGGTTTTAATATGGCTTGTGGGCCATACTTGCTGAGGAGAGTAGCGGTAGTATGGTAATTTTGGTATATGAAGTTGTCTATGGATGCTCACATCATTTAGAGTAGGACCCTACTGGGCTAACGAGCCGGATTAGGATGTTGAGAAATTTGTTGCAAAGAACACGGTACAGGAAGCTCCACAATGGGGGAAGAATATTGCTGTATCAAATCAACGATGGCTCATTTAATTGATTCAATGTATTTAGATGAGCACTGTATTATACTTTTTTTTGTCTCCAATACAAAACTCTCGATTTTACTTGTGCTGAATGTGCAATTGGCTCAGAAGAATTTGATTTCTTTTATTGTATGTATTAGGATCCTGAAAATAGAGGTGATGGTTAAGCTACATATTTTAAATAAACAAATTGAAGTAATATGAAGTATTGGAATCCAAAATGCGGGTTACAGGTCCCAATTATTGCCACAAACTAAGGCGGTATATTTTAAGAGTTCCTAGTCAAATTAAAAAAGGAAAAAAAAAAAAAGAGTTGGCTACTAACTATTGCTTTTATATTCTTATTCATTAAATAAAATATAATCAATAATTTTTACTTTTGTTTAACTCAAAGTAGAAGGAACCAACAAATAGTATTTCCTTTGTATGTGTGTGTATATAATTATTTATCAATTTTATGCAGGCATCTGTATACCTGTGTTAAGGAGTCTATAGTCTTTGTATCACATACTGTATGATTTATAATTTACTTACTCATATATGTTTAGGCATTTTGTTCATTAGCCATTTGAGCCGTAGCTTTGTCTTCGGTTGTGTGCCATTTCCTTTTCTTTCAATCAGTTTTTTTTTTGGATTTCTGCTCCCTCTTTTTTTGAATCCTCTGCAATGCATGGGCCCACTCCTAGTTTTATCAAGTCAAAAAATTTTCTTTAATTAGCTATATAGAAAGAAAAATAAACTTCTATTTTAGACATATAAGAATTTTCATTCTTACAAGTATCACCTTGACCAATGTATTGAGAGTGATTTTCAATGTAGATGTTACCATATTTCAAATAACTCTTGTTCTGCCTTGACATTGATTTCCTGTAGAAGTTCTTTGTTTTCTTTGACTTCATCTTGCAATTTTCCCATTCTGCTCTTATTATGTGTTGTTTTCACATGAAAATTAATATTTCAGTACTGTTAACATTAATTATATATACTCTATCATCAAGTATTATGTGACAAGACTAATGGAAATATTGTTTCAAAATCTCTCCCTCACCATGCTGCCCCTTCCAACCCTCCCACTCTCTTCCACTCCCCAAAAAAAAAAAAAAAAAAAAAAAAAAAAAAAAGAAAAACAGAATAAAGAAAAGGAAGAGTGCAAATTCAAGGGGAAGAAAACAAAAGAAAATTAATTTGTTCTCAATAAGAAAACTTTAAGTTGTTGTCATTGTTACTTGCCCATATTGCATTAATATTTATGCTTGATGTTAACTAATCACTTTTTTCTTTCTAGGGTATATTTTAGATAACTAAATATGTAATTAGACTATGTCATGCTAACGATGGACTGGATGATTCTATTTTGGTCAATATGAGAATCTCAGTGCATGCGCTCGCTATTAAATTACTGGAAAATGGAAATAGTGATGCTTGACATTATTTCTTTTTGTCCTTGGGTTCATGTCAACTGGTTTTATTGACAGACAGGATGGAGATGACATGATGAAAGGGCAAACTGATGATTGCAGACAGAAGTTTGAGTTTGTTGAAGAGAAAACTGTATGTTAACATAAGCCTAGATGATACTTGTATGTAGGATATCTAGTTTCCACACATTTGATGGTTTGTACATTTTTCCCTATATAATGTCATTATTTGGTGCAGGCTGAAAAGGTACAAGGTCTTTCTTCAAGCCCTGAAAGTGAGTTGAATATCTGCCATTTCTGCTGCATGTAAAATTATCTGATTTAGCAGCATTAAAAATGAAATATCTTCTGATGATAATGAATAGTTTTCTAAGTCTTACAACTTACTTAGAATTCTAGTATACTACAGTGACACACAATATTGACCCTTGGTGAATCTCTTGGTAGATGGCATGCTGCTTTGTTAGCTTGACATCAGAATTCATTTAAGAACTGAACATGCATAGGCTATATTTATCTTCTTTGATATACCCATTTGCTTGTAGTTTTATATACAGAAAAAGATCACATTTAGTGCTTGTACAATTTGTCTTTCAAATTTTATTAAATGATAATTACTATAATAAGTTGTGTGCATGCTTCTGCCTCTCATATTTTTGGCTGACCAGTAACTACTGCATTTTGATCAGGCCCTTATAATTTGAGTCATGACCCATCGTCTCTCATTGTATTACTCAATTCTTCTCTTCCTAGTGTGAACATGAGGATAATGCTTTCTTAATTCTGTTTATTCTTCTCATTAAATTCCTTAATATTTATGTTGCAGTAAATACATGTCCTGCTCAAGAAGAGTTTGCTAAACATGGACACACATACATGACATCAAAACCTTCCATTAATGGGTCATACAGTGCTCCAGCATCTGTTAAAGCTGATGATCAATGTGGTGAGAGGCCTATCTTAGCCAACTCTGCTTCTATAAATGCTACTCAAGCTGTGGATCACGCCTCAGAGTCACATAATATGTCAGCAAAATCTGTTGAAATCTCTGCTCCAAGGAGTGCAGAATCGACAAAACCTGCTAAGGTAAATAAGTCAATATAATTGATACCTACAACTGCTGGTTGAGAGACTACCCTTTTATCTCAAATCAAAGATGGAAGATCTAATTGTGAGTGTGCAAAAAACATCAGATACATTTGTGAGTCATATCAACCTGCAGATTATCAATTAACTTATTGGTGCATCTCATACGTTTCCCTGACACCTTTGAATTAATGATTGATTTCCTTTTCCTTTTTTATTATTTTCATGTCATCCATCATTTCAATGTTTTTTAATGTGTCTAAAAAGTAATTAGTTTTTACAGACTTTAGTTTAGTTGACAGGGAATATCACAACTGAATTCGTAGATAGAAATAAATGAGAATTATTCTCATGTCATTAAACTCTTGATTCCTTTTCCTTTATGACATTCTTTTAGGAATTCAAGCTCAATGCAGCTGCCAAAATTTTCTCTCCATCCTTTGTAAATCGTATTTCTGCTACTCCTGCTGTGCCAACTGTACCAACAGTTGCAAACATGGCTTACATACCGAATAGCCATCCTATTGTACCTGTTGCTGCTGTTCAACCTGAAGTTGGATTCAATACTTTTGTGTCTCGGCCTTCTTTGCCTGTTAAGGTTGCTCAGTATGGCAATTTGACTGCAGGAAATGGTGGCAGTGGTTCTCACTTTTCACAACCTGTATGTATTAATATAATAGCTTATTTTTTTTCATTTCAAGTGTCATAAGCGCAGGTATGGTTAGAAACTACATATTCTTTAGGTACTTATTGTTTTTATTTTTTATTCTTATTTGGCTACAGATTGTTGGACAACTGTCCCATAGGACACAACCACTAAGATATGCTGCCAATTATAATCCTGTTTTGTCTGAAGCTGCTTATTTGCAACCAAGTTCACCTGCTGTATGTAGAAAAAGATATTTATTTGCCATCTAAGTTGGTTTTTTCTGTTTGTTTCTTCTCATACTTGGCTTTAGACAATCTGTATTGATTTGCTGAAGAATTGGCCATCAACATGATTGTCTGTCTTTCTGTGTGCAGGTTATGGTTGGGCGTTCAGGGCACCTTCTCTATGTCCATCCTGTTTCCCATGTAAGATAAGATGCCAGCATAACTATAGTCCTTTCAGTTGGGAGGTTTCTTCAATTTAACTTACCAAAATTAGGTTAAACCAAGACAAGAAGCAGTTTATTTTAGCAAAGAATATAAGAAACATTAAGAAATCAGACTTGGATAATAATAATTTTATCATCACTGGTTTCACGATTGAAGTACAATATGAATCATTTATGGGGTTTAGTCAGGAAGTAGTTGGATTTGTCTTGTAGTTGAATTAAGAGAATGCTTTTGTTAGCCATCTCTTAAAACATTAAATTGAATGAAAAGCAATATTTTTTCCTTTAAAAGGGTTCATAGTATCATTTTTATCACCATTAGCTCAAGCTCTTTACTTGTGATTGAAGGATTTGGTTCATGGTGCACCATCTATCTCACCTGTCTCACCACGCCCTCTGTTAAATTTGAATCATGTTCAATTTCCAAAGCAGCAAGGTAAATTCATGATGCTTATGTTCAATTGAAAACACTAATTAATTTCTACCAAAGAGAAAAAAGAATTCCATTGCATTGTCTTTATTATTGTTGTCATTATTATTATTATTAACTTTGTTGTTGCTATTAAATGACTCAATTACTATACCAATTAAAAAGAGATTAAAACTTAAAGCTGGTTCCTACTTGTTACGAAGGGAAACAGTATCTGGCAAGTTGTTAATGAGTTAGTTAGAAGTTCTGTTTCTGTTAGCAGATGTAATCAGGGGACCAACAGCTATATAAGTGGCTGTGGTATCTCATTAAAGGATTGATTGGGAATTAATACATTTCGATATTCTTCTCTATACCAATTTGGTATTAGAGCCTCGCGATCTAGCGAGATGACGAGGGAAACACGTTTACAAGATCATCTGCGAGATTTCAAACTAGAGCTTAGTTAGAATTGTTTTGAGATTATTGAACTCAGTGGTAATATCTCTCAATTGGAAGGCTTAGTCATTGACATGCCTTTTAAGCTTGGACAATTGACAGCAATGTTCAGCGGTGATAATCAAACGTCAGTGGGTTTGAATGGTAGTAGAGGAGTTGGAGTTCGACTGCAGTTTGGAATGTTTCAAGCTCCAACCAATTCTGCGTATATGTTCCCTACCAAATTTTCACTGATCGATTTTCCTAAGTTTGACTGCATGGATTATCGAGGATGGTAATACAAGTGTGGACAATTCTTTGAGGTTGATAACACACCGATGTAGCATTGGATTCAGCTAATCACTCTACATCTGGGAGGATGCGCTTTACAGTGGCACCAAACATTTATGTTAAAGAAGAGACTCTAATGTACCATGGACAGACTATATGACCGTGTTAGGCGTTCAATTTGGGGACATTACAAAAGTCGATCCCCTAGCTAAGTTGAAGAAGCTTCAACAAAGTGGTTCAGTGATTTCTTATCAGGAAAAAATTTGAAGATTTGCCATTAGAAGTAGACTTACCAGAGGAATTGCAGATCAGTCTCTACTTAGGTGGTCTGAAACCGGAAATAGAATCACAGGTACGCATGTTTAAACCTTCTATCTTGGTGAACACAATGTACCTAGCGAGGCTGCAAGAGCATGCGATACAAGTTGTGAGTGATTGGAATCAATTTTCGCCCAAATTGATGAAGTCTACAGTTCCATCAAATGAGTATTTTACTAATACAAGCAAGGTCGGTGAGTCTTTTCCTAATAAGAGTAGTTTGAGTGAGAAGTCAATAGGAATGGTAGATAAGTCTGTTAAGCAGTTGACGAAGAATGAGATGGATGAGAAGAGAAAGAAAGGGCTGTGTTATTGGTATAATGAGAAGTACTCTTCTTCTCATCATTGCATGCCAATGCATTCCTTTATGATTAGTATAGATGATGAGGAAGTACAAGCAGGGGATGGGGAAACTGTTGCAGAACTAGATCAGTTGTTAGCGACAGATTCTGGTATTTCAATTCTGGCAGTAAATGCAATACAAGAAATTGCAGTGTTCAAGGTTATGCATACAGGGATTTATTAAGTAGCTGCTGGTTACTATGTTGGTAGACCCAGGGAGCACACACAACTTTATTCATTCTATTGTACTGAAGAAATTACACTTGAAGGTTGCTTATACAGAGGGAATGGAGGTTTCTGTTGCTGGACGAGGGAAGATTACAATAAATGGAGTATGTAAGCAGCTGAATTGGAGCATACAACAAGAAGTATTTGCTGCAGATTTTTTTGTAATGAATTTGGGCAATTATGATGCCATTTTAGGTGTACAATGGTTGCTGACCTTGGGGAAATTTCAAATGGATTTACAACAAGGCTTTATAACTTTAGAATTAGCTGGGAAATATTATAAAGTGCAAGGGTTGCAGGCTGCTAGTACTCAGTTGCAGGAGGAACTGAGGAAAATTTTCACTTGTCCACAAGCCCTGGTGATACAGATGGAACGACTATAAGTACCAACACCTCAGTTGACATGTGAACTGCAGGGAGAGTTACAGTACTCACTTGCAGAATTTGAAGATGTTTTTCAAGTCCCTACAACTCTTTCTCCTTCACGTGGGTTTGATCATACGATCACATTCAAAGATGAGAAACCCATTACCTTGCGGCCCTATTGTTACGGGCCAGTTCAGAAAACTGCAATCAAAGAACTAGTGAAGGAAATGCTGGACAATGGCATGATTCAACCTAGTTGCAGTTCCTTTGTGTCACCAGTAGTGTTGGTTAAGAAAAAGGACGGGAGCTAGCACTTTTGTGTAGACTATCGACAACTAAATAGTCAGACTATTCAAAATAAATTTCCTATTCTCGTAATTGAAGAACTCTTGGATGAATTACACGGAGCTTGCTATTTTTCTACATTGAATTTGACGGCAAGCTATCATCAGATTTTGATGAAAGTTGAGGATACTCATAAAACAACATTTTGAGCTGATGAAGGGTTGTATGAGTTCTTGGTGATGCTTTTTGGGCTTACAAATACACTAGCTACTTTTCAAGCTCTTATGAATTAAGTGTTCAAAGCTTACTTATGCCAAAGTATTTTGGTGTTCTTTGATGATATCTTAGTGTCTAGTAGCTCGTGGAAAGATCATTTGATACATTTGTGAGAAGCCTTGTCTGTTTTGAGAGCAAATAAGCTTTTTGCAAAAAAGTCTAAGTGTGAATTTGGAGCCCAGCAAATTGATTACTTAGGCCATGTGATATCTGTAAGAGGAGTGGAGCAGATTTGAAGGAAATCAAGGCAATGCTTGACTGGCCTGTCCCAACTTCGATCAAGGCACTAAGGTTTTTTGGGACTTATGGGTATTATCGTACTATGGTACTATTAGTAAGCCATTGACCTCACTATTAAAGAAAGGAGGAGGATCTTTTTCATAGACTAAAGAAGCAGTAGATGCATTTCAAATACTAAAAGTGGTAATGAGTTCTACACCTGTTTTAGCTCTTTCAGATTTCACTAAGCCTTTTGTTATCCAAACAGATGCATCAAAAGAAGGTGTGGGTGCAGTGTTGTCTCAAGGGGGCATCCCATTGCCTTTGTTACTAAGGCCTTTGGTCTAAGGAAGCAAACATTATCAGCATATGAGCGTGAATTGATTGCCATTATATTTGCTGTCAAACATTGGAAACCATATGTTCAGGGTATTCATTTTGTGATCAAGACAGATCACTCTACCTTGAAACACTTGCTGGAACAGAAAGTTATTTCTCCAGAACAGCATAAATTGGTCCATAAATTGTGGGGTTTGGACTACACCATTGAGTATAGAAAAGGCTGCTAGAATATTGTGGCTGATGCACTTTCCTGAGTTTAGCATGGTCTGAATTCTGAATGTTTAGCAGTGACTACAATTTTTTCAGGGTTAAATAGGAGGGTTCGTGAATCTTGGGAAGAGGATGACCAATTACGTGGCTTGATCATTGGACTAAAACGAAACCCTTCTTCAGGTGGCAAGTATGTATGGGAACAAAATGCACTTCAGAGGGAAGGCAGATTAGTGGTGGGGGATAATGTAGAATTGAGAAAAGAGTTATTGGCTAGCTTCCATCACGGTCCTTATGGGGGTCGCTCAGGTGTGACACCTACTTTTAAAAGACTCATCTATCTTTTATTGGAAGGGTATGGAGAAGGATGTCAAAAACTTTGTTTGGGAATGTTCTACATGTCAAAGGTTTAAAGTGGAGCATATTGCATCTCCGGGGCTGTTACAGCCTCTTCCAACTCTTATTGTAGTTTGGAAAGACTTGGCCATGGACTAAATAGTCTTCCTAAGTCATATAACCATATGGTAATTCTTGTTGACGTGGACAGATTTTCTAAGACTGTACATTTTGCACCTATGAAGCACCTATATACAGCTGTGGATGTAGCACCGGTTTTTTTGGACATTGTTGTGAAGATACATGGACTTCCTCATACTATAGTCACAGATCAAGACCCTATATTCTGTGGCATATTTTGGAAGAATTGTTACGCTATAAGCATGTCAAGTTGTATTTTTCAGCATATCACCCTAAGTCGGATGGCCAAACAGAGATTTTAAATAGAACATAGGAATGTTACCTTCGTTGCATGTGTGGAGATCACCCTAAGCAATGGGTTAAGTGGCTTCCAATAGCTGAATTATGGTATAACACCACTTTCCATTCAGCTATAGGTATGTCACCATTTCAAGCTATGTTTGGAATACCATCCCCAAATCATTTACCATATATTGCTGGGGATTGTTCTAATGAGTGTGTTGATGAGGAACTGAAGGGGCGTGAAGCAGTAATTCAGTCTCTCATGGAGAATTTAGCAAATGCAAGGAATAGGATGGTGCAACAAGCTAATAAAAAGAGATCTGAGAGGCCTTTTGAAGTTGGAGATATGGTTTATTTGAAGTTACAGACATTTAGAAGGAGTTCTCCTGCAAACTCCTCTTTACATTAGCTTTCAGCTCATTATTATGGTCCCTTTTGTGTTTTGGAAAAGTTAAGTGTTGTTGCTTATAAAGTTGCATTGCCCTAAGGCTGTCAAATTCACCCTGTGTTCCATGTTAGCCTACTTAAGAAGCACTATGGTAATCAGGATGCTCCTGTCTCTGAACTACCTTCGGTAACTAATGAAGGTCAATTTTTTATGGAGCCTGCTAAGATTTTGGCTCGTCGGGTTGTCAAGAAGGGCAATTTGCCACTTACACAGGTTCTGGTTCAGTGGAAGAATAGTAGTGCAGAAGATGCAACTTGGGAACCCTTGCCAGCCATTCAGCAGCGTTTTCCAGATTTTAATATTTTTGATACCAATCCTTGAGGACAAGGATCTGTTAGGGGGGTAGTATTGTTAGAAGGGAAACAGTATCTGGCAAGTTGTTAGTGAGTTTGTGGGTTAGTTAGTTAGAAGTTCTGTTTCTGTTAGCAAATGTAATAAGGGAACCAATGGCTATATAAGTGGCTGTGGTATCTCATTAAAGGACTGATTGGGAATTAATACATTCGATATTCTTCTCTGTACCACTACTGCTATTGTAAAACACCTTAATTACACTGTCAATTGATAATAGTGAAATATTTGCACCCTTAAGAAAAATTTAAAAAGAAGCAAAGTATAAGTCCTTTTGGAGCATGAGGTTTTTTCTAATTTAATATTTCTCTGTGGAAGGAGGGGGGTTTTTAAAGTTTGTAAAATAGATTACCCAATTATCTCAGCATCTAAAATATTACTAATTATACAATACATTCAAAATGACCAAAACTCTTGGACACTCAAGATATTTGGCTTGTGTTGATAATTTGCTTTCAAATTTAGAGGTTTAGTTTGTAGTTCCTTTTGTACTGCAATCTAGCCGAAGAGATTCCAGCTTACGTGCTTCTTACCTTCTCTCCTAGTTTCTTATGAAAAATTAATAGTATCAGTTCAATTTTTATTGCGGATGACATATATATATATATATATATATATATATATTCTTTCTTTTTTGTTTTCAATATCTTTCCACCCATATTTGCAGCTTTCACATGAAAGTAGTTGTACTTGTAATTGTTTGGAATTGCCTCATAAAATGATCTAAAAATTTAGACTGCATGATATTAGCAAGTTCAAGCTATGCAGAAACTACTTCATTTGTGCGCCATCATTACTGGGAGACCTGGATCTACCATTCATTTGTGCTCATTGTTCAATATCTTTCCACTCATTTTTGCAGCTTGCATTTGAAAATTGTTGTCCTTGTTTAGGATAGCCGTGGATAACATCTTCAAACTTAGATTGCATTACATGAACTAGTTCAAATTCCCAGCAACTACTTCATTCGTACGCCAACTATTTTAGTATCATTATTGAGAAACCTGGATCTACATTTCATTTGCACTATTTGTTCTACTTTTAAGCAGGTGGTACAGTAGGTCAAGCAATGCCGCTTTGTGTTCCCCCGCCTGTCATAGCAAGTGGGCAGCAAACCTTTGCGCTACAGAACCACATTCCAGTCTTGCAACCTTCCTTCCCTGCAGCTCGACCCATTCCAGTCCTTGGACCCAGTGGCTTCTACAGCACAAAATTTTCATGAAAACTTTCATTTTTATCTCGTGTTTGTGAGCCTTTACTTTTATCTTATGTGTATCTTTTATTTCTTTGATCAGTGCTCTTTCATAGTTCCAAATTTTGTTCTCTTCTTTCCACCTCCTTTTTACTCTCTTTATTAGAAGTGTACAGTTTGCTTGTACTAGCGGTACTATGAATATTTTAGTGAGGAATAGTTTTAATGAGGCCTGAATTAAAGGGTGAGGTTCAATTTGTATCTTTGGAATTGAGAAAAGCTTCTTTTAAGAGAGTTGATATTGTATGTTTGCCAATTGGATTTAAATGAATTTTTCATAAGCAAAAATATGTACTATATTCAGCAGATTGAACTAAATCTCCAACTTGTTATACTTCTCTCTCTGACAAACTGACGTGACATTCAATCTGCGGTTTGGATATTAGAATGAAATATGTGCATCTTCTATGGCATGTATGTAAGTTTTATTGGGTTAAAGGTTTCAAAAGGGGACTTAATTCCTACTGTATAATCTGAATCTGATCTCCGATGCGCCTAACAACAAATAAAATGTTCCAAATGCTCTGTTTCTGCAGCTTTTACACAGTTTCTGTAGCTTTGGTGCCTCAGCTCAATTGTAATCTTCCGCAACTTAGCATACTATTGATTCGGCCAGGAAAAAGGATACTATGATTCTCCAGGTGTCCTATTCAGCACTTTACCGAATATGAACAGGGACATATTGCCAGTAATATATATATATATATATATATATATATATATATCACATATATAATTTTTTTTGGATTTGAAAATATCCATTTGTATTTAAGGAAGTTTGAATCATTGAATTTTTATTTAAAAATTTAAATTTTAATAAATATTAAATCATTTTAATTTTTTTTGTAAATCTAAATTATTGAAATCAAATTCGCTTGCCTAAATTGAGAGAATCCATTTCCTCCTCTTCACACCGATATGTGGTTTTTGCACCGATCAACATTTTCTATTTTTGCAGCCAACATACTCACGTGTTCTGCTTGCTTCTTTTGCACTGTTTATATTTATAATATTTTTTCTTATAGTAGTTCCTTAGTTGTAATTTCAGCATATTGAATTTTTTCTGTATATTAGCTTCTTGATGTTACAAAAAAAGAAAAAAAGAGTGGCTATATAAAATTCACTTTCACTCAACTTTCTCAATTTTCTTTCCTTGTGAGAAGAAATTTAAAGAATCATAATTTCTCATTTATTAGTGCTCACACCTCTCCCTTACGCTGAACTCTCAAATATTACCGGTTAGTCACCGTTCTCGCTTTTCTTTTCTTCAAAGGATTGACGCTGAGACACTCACAGTTAATACTGATAACCGAGAGAAGCTTAGAAACGTGTACAAACTAAAATTTTGCAGACAGGATTTCTTAGCATGAAATTTTTCAATAAAAATGAAGCTATTTTTTATATTACAATTTATAGCAACATGATTATTTTTTTCAAAAAAAATTTATATATTGTGTTTTCATTATAGAACTAATAAAAAATATCTGAACATTACCCCAAACTTTATCTAATTCCAATTTATTCTATGTATAGCTCGCTAGTTTATGTGCCGTGGACCGTTGGTCTATCTGTTTCAGATAGAAACAAGATAATCCATGTATACGAGAATAAATATAACAACGTAACGAAAGAGCGCGGAATGCAGTATGCTTATTGATGACTTGAGAAGCATTATATCAAGCTTTAATTATACAATTGCCTAGAAAAGAAATCGCTTCAACATCCAACTTTTAAGGTGCTATCTCAGTGGTTTAAACATAAAAGCCAAACCTAAGAAGCAAACTTCTCTTCACAAACCCAACAGGGCATGCAATAACATGAGTTCTTATCCTTGTCATAATAACTTAAATACCTTAGACTCTGAGTATTTACATCAGCAGGATATTAACCTGTTTTATGGTCAATAAACCTTACTGTGAAATAGCTTCTAACAATCGAATTCATAAATCAGGCACTCGGTGCTCGGGCGTTTTTGTTGATGTCTAGTTTCTCCATCTTCAAGTTCAGTGTCAAAATTGCTTATATCAACTTCACGCTCTGGTTCAACATTGTATTGTCCTGCAAAACCTTTTAAAACGATAGCATATCAGTATAGATGCCTCAATTTAAGCGCAGAACAAATTATTCAAGGGTAACTAAATTTCGGAACCTTTGCCAGCTCAGTCATCCAAAGGTTTGGTGGCAGATGCAGTTTGTTCCTCAGGACCAGCCTGTACAGGTTCCATATTCTGAATTGTGGTTGGTTGGCCAATCTCATTGACTTCCAGCCTATTGCTCAAATCCTTAACTGAAATTTTGCCACCTGACTTGTTGGTCTCTGTATCTATGTTGTCTGAGGGAACTTGGATTCTCTCAATAACATCAGTAACTGGCTTCTCAAAAGACCTGTCAGGCAATATTGTTGATTTGGCCTCTGCATTGTGCACTGAAGCATCAGTAGAAGGTTGATCATGCGTAGAGCCTTCACTTTGCATAGCTCTTGGCAACAAGCTGTGACTTTGCGCTTGGGAGGAAGGGACTTTGTTTCCATCTGCTGGAATTTCTTTAGTAACAATGGATACAGTTCCTAGAGAAGCTTCAGTCATGACTTGAGGTGGTTGCTTATTAACTGTCACCGCATTTGACGAATTACCAGGTGGAAGCACCAAAGGAACCATATTACCTTGAATCAGTGTATGAGTTTGAGAGGAAGGCACTTGGTTTCCAAGTGCTGGAACTTCTTTAGTGATACTGGATAGACTACCTAGAGAAACTTGGGTCATGATTTGAGGTGGTTGATTACTAACTGGTACCGTATTTGAGGAATTATGCAGTAGTGGAAGCACAATAGGCACTGCATTACCTCTGGCTAGTGGATGAGTTTGAGAGGAAGGCACTTGGCCTCCTTCTGTCGGAAATGCTTTAGGGACGCTGGATACACTTCCTTGAGAAGCATGGGTCACCACTTGAGGTTGTTGGTTATTAACCAGTACTGCAACGGACGAATTATCTAGTGGAAGTACAGTAGGCACCACATTGCCTCTGGATAGTGGATGAGTAGTTTGTTCTGCCACAGAAGGCGCATTCTTTCCTAGAGTGGTAGTCAAATTTCTAGACTTAACTGCCCCTCTAAGGACTTGACTGACTGATGGTGATCCATTCACTCTATGAGTTTCATTTCTATTAATACTGACATGCTGTTCACCCCTTTCCTTTAGGTGAGGATTCTGAGTCTGAGTATAAGTTCCTGTTGGAAAGGGAACCACATTTCTTTGGATCATTGGAACACTTGGAGCCACATCATTTTCAGCTGAAATAGGAACATAGCGTCCAGGCTTGAATACAAGACCACTCAAAGTAGTATCAGAATTACCAATTCTAACACTTATCAAATATCCAGCATCAAATCTGGCCTCAACAACACCAGAAACAGTCTGGCCCAGCATGACATCATCAGAATTATTTTCAAGCTCACTTCGGCTGGGCTGATTCCTATTAAACCTTGCAGATACAGGAGGAACTTGCGCATTTTCTCCACTAACTCGACTCTGGGTTATATTCCGATTGACTGGGGTGTAGGCATCCTCCTCGCCATCTACTTTTGGGTATTTCCTTGGTCGACCACGTTTGCGCTTCCGTGGAACATCTCCTAAACCATTGAGGATGTTATTTGGGTTTTGTTGATTCATCTCAGTACTTTTGTTACTCCAGTGTCTTCTTCCTTTCCCCAACCACCCTGTAGTAAGCATAAAACTTCATTTATGAACTACTTAAGATGTATTAATTATGAGCTTGATAGGATCATAATTTTCTCAATAGTTTTATTTAAGTTATATAAAATATTATGAAGTAGGCTCCTTAATCCTGCCTCTTCAAAACACATGCAATAATATCCAAATTTTTAAAGCAGATGCAATCATCTGACCACAATGTGATGGTCACCTGTAGTATTATTTATGTGGATATGTTGATGGCTGTAATTCAACTCAGAACAAGGAACTGAGATGAAATTAGCAGCAAATACAGAAACACCAGAAGTAGAAAATATAAGAAAACAAACCAGAAACTTCTCTAGCTTTCAAGAGACTGGAGTCTCTCCCAAACCATGATAAATTCTTCCTTACCCACTACCCACACCCCTCAGCTCTTATATCCCACTAGCCGCTTCTTCTCTCTCTCTTCTCTCTCTTCCCATACGTCCCATGAGATACTGATAGAACCCTACACTTAGTATTATTTAGATAACAGAAAAGTGTGCTCTTCTCAACTCAGAATGATGGTTCCAGCAGCTGAGAAAAGGAAATACAGGGTATGAAACGGAAAAAAACAACGAAATGGTAAAGGTACTCCCCTGGCGTTTGAGAGGCTAGAGTTTCTCCCAAAAGTCTCTCCCAATCCCTTTCCCCCTCTCCTGCAGATTCCTTCCACTAATAACCTCCTAACGACCTCACTCTCTCTCTCCCAGCTCACCCCCTCTAGAATAATGTCAATTACCCGATACACTCCCTTGGGTCTCCACTTGGGCCTGAACTTTGCTTGGGTCGTGATGGCTGGCCTGCTTCTTCCGTCTCCTCTCATACACCTTGGTTATTCCAGCTCTCTCAATTATCATGGACCCATCAGATACCATGTTAATTATGCCCAAAGGACACCTCAGCCAAGGACAGCTTATCCCCTCTTACCGGTTTCCCCATGATCTCATCTCTTCCTTTATTCACTCTGTTATAAACTCTTTTAGGCCTGAGCCCATTATGCAAGGACCCATCACAATGTAAGTCAAAATAATCTACTACCACATAACCTGTCATCTAGCATTCTAGCTAATGTGAAGCTTCATTTACTTCCATCAATCATATTTGATAAACTTAAACCAGTTATATTTAATTCACTCAAACAAACATATTTGACCTGTACTTTTCTCTTCCAGTTCAAATTAGTGGTAAGTGCCAGCCAGTTAGTTACAGTGTCTTTGGCATCAAAAACCTATTGACAATCTTTAACATGGTGAGACACTTACAGTCTCCACACTCCAGAGGTCTAGACGAATATTGCAAGCTTATATCATAATTCAGGTCTCTGGCCACCACTACTACATCTTCTGAAGCAAAAAAATCATGAGGTTCGCGAAGGAAAACCACGAAATAACTCAAATCATTCATGACTAGAAGATTTCAAAGTAATACCATGCAACCATCAGAATAAATACAAAACTCCAATTTCAGAGTGCCAAATTTCAAGTTTGTGGCAAAGTAAGATGCCAACAAATTACCACCATTTCGAGATACAAACTGACTAAATCTAAGCTTGATGTTAAGAAACACAGATAGCAGGTCAAATTACTTTAATTTCATCCTCTTATTTTACGGATTGAAAGAAAAGGGGAGTGAAATCATATTCTATACATATTATATCCTTCTATTTAACTTCTTAAGCAAGAGATAAAGGTAAACTTGCAAGTTAGTCCACATTATTTTGGCTCACAGAACGTCACTCCTTTTTGGCCACATAAATGAAAAAAAAAAAAAAATGTTGACAGAATAAATTTACCAGCCTCTGCATTTTTAATCCCCCTCCATGTATACTTATGCTGCTATGCCAAGCCAGCATAAATGGATTTTTATTGTTCCTTCCAATTTCACCTCAACCAAACATGACCTTGAAAACCTGGGGTAAATCAAAATTAAATGGCAATAGTGTGGCTCAATTATTAAATCCAAGCCAATCAACCCAAATCGAGTACCTACCTATAACGGAAATTGAGCAAGGAAAACACGTACTGATCTTCTTCATGAGTAAAGGGCGATTCCTACCTGGTATAGAGGCAGCTGATGGAGAAGAGTTGGGATTCTGCTATCACAATAATGAGAGACTTGTGCACACAATGCCAATTGGAATAGGAGATTCCAATTTTGCCAATGGTTAAAGAAGAAGGCATTGATGACAAAGAGAACAAAGTAACTGCCAAGGATTTTCAGATTTGAAAGATGCTTGCTGAGGTTAGGGGTTCTAACATCACCAAATTGGAACTCCAACATTCTTGAGGGACACCAACAATTGAACAGGCCATAAAGTTCTCTTATGACAGGAACCTTGAGCTCGTGGTTGATAATGTTGCTTGCTTAAGCTGTGTTGCTGAATACTTGGAGAAGAAAGGAATTTACTGGACCAAAAGGTTAGAATAGAAACTTATCTGAATAAGAGTGTCTTACAATATTTTCACAAGTCAGTGAAAGTAGTATTTCCCCACGAGATGTTACCTACAAAGTTGAAAATGTGAAAGTCATAAACAGATGTGTGGATGCCATCGCAATGGAGACTGGCAGAGAGTGACTATCTCAATTGGACTACGATAATTATGAATTTAGAGAACCAAAGCATGGTTCTTTCTTTAAATGGTGGGTGAAGCATTTGTCAGTACCCAGTAAAGATTTCATTCAAAGAATTATATGGGCAACGGAAAGAAAGGCAGATATATTAGATAGCACCTTTTCTTGTTTGATATAGTATGCTCAAACATCAAGGGTGTGAGACAGTGTCATATTAGGAACCCAACGTGGATGAAAACAAGTCCCAGTATAGTACAAAACAATCATACGACAACTGCAGGAACTCTTATAGGTCTAATGCCAACAGACAGTAGAATATACCAAAATATTTCCCTCAAATTTCTGATTGGAATGTTGAATATGACAATCACACTGGGTGCTACAATTCTATATTGGCTTGAGTTTGGAAGGAGGATAACAAAGATATTTGGATTGGCATCGTTAGATGATCAGCCTATACCATTTCTAGTACATAATGGGTATTCATTACTTCATGTGGATATAGTTCATAGAATATTTGCGAGTTTCTCGCAGAGGATTCAAGAGGAAGTTGTCTACTAGAGTCATGTTCTAAACTAGGGAATGCAGTTTGGTGAGTTAATAGAATACTTTGACAAATCTTCAAACTCAAAATATGTTAATGAAGTAGCTACTGAAGATATATAATCAATTCTACAAGGTCTTAAAAAGAGAGATTTGATAATAATCTTGAATTAAAACAGAGACCATGGGCACAAATATGTAAAATTAATGGAATTGAATTCTACAGGTTCTACCTACGGTTTGGATTTTTTCTTTTTTGGGAAGAAACAGAACAGAACTATTGTAATTTATATATCATTGAGGTTGCAGAAAGTGATGATACTCAAATGATACTTCGAAGGGATAACCATATCACTTGTTGTGAAGGGTGATGGTGGCAAGTGGCAATGATGATGCTCTGACTAATCTAGCAGCACTTTAGTATACATTTAACAACGAGAAAGTTGAGTGCATTAATAACAATGCTTCGATCTGTTCTGGGAGATGCTGAGTTGAGTCCTTTGGGGAAACAAGAAGTTCTAACATAAAAATGTTGCTAATCCCAACTTTTAGTTCTCACCTTGGGGGCAAGGTGAAGCTTCAAGTGCTGGGTAATGATAGAACCTTATATGTTCAGAAGGATACAGGCAGGACATGTGGATTTTCTAGAGGGTTGGGGGTGGTGAAACTAATGCTGAGGTGTCCCATGCATAACTTATTAGTCATGTTGTGTGTCTCACAGGTCCAAAGGGGTTGAGAGAAGTACGACAAATTGCTAGATTGTGTATATGTGCTGGAAGAGTTAGCGGGGGTAAGGAAGATTCATTTGGGAGAGGGAGAGACTCTAGCCTCTCAAAAGCTAGTATCTACTTCTGCTATTTTCTTTGTATTTCTGCTGCTGTATTGTGCTCGATATACCCTGTTTATCTTGTTTGGTTGGATTGCTTTCATATGAATAAGAAAATGAGCAGGCTCCAACAACTTTACTCTCTTTCCTAAGAAAATGACGAAATGAACACAAATCATTAATCGCTTTCGCAAATGCACCAGCCGGGGGGGCTTGTGAGATGTTGACTGAAGTGAAGATTGTGCGACAGTACACATTTGCTTAAAACAATTGTTTCATTGATAATCCTGGTTATACAAGGCTCATAACATGATGACAGTTAAGTTGGCGTGCTGTTTTCTAATTTTCTCTAACTGGTAGCACATAGATTTGCATGCACTCAGAGATACATGACAGCTAGTAATAGTGTACCTAGTATCTTACTCTCCGTGAAAGTGATTAAAGAAAAAGAGGAGCATAGAGAAGCCTGATAATGAAGGAAAATCAATACCGATATGATAGGAAGGAAAGTCAATTACCATCTAAAATACTTTAATAAAATGACTTGCACATGTAGTGACACTTCAAAAAGATATAATAAATCGTAATAAAAAGGAGCTCTGCACATAATTCAAGACAACAACCAGAATTGAAAGCTGCTAATCTATCTGATACTTCAGAAATGCAATCTAGGGCTTCCAACGTTAATTTAAAGTTAAAACTCAACCCAACTAATCGTATATGATTATAATTTGATTTGAAGGAAAAAAAAAATCTTGTTCACTCATATAAATCTCTTTTACTAATATTTATTTAAATTTATGCATCATTTTCGCATCCCATGCTTTAAAGAGAACTAGTAGCTTAGGGTTACGACTTAAAACTTATATTTAGGTAAACACCAAATGTTAGGAATAATACTCCATTTCAATGTCCTTTCTAGAACATTGTACCATACTGCCTTCTGATGTCGTATTACATAGCCAATTAAACAATAGACAAAGACGTTAATCTTATTAGCACGCAGCAAAATAATTTATGGTAATTCTATTCAATTTTAACATCATAACAAAATATTGCAACCCTAACCCTCACTACTATAGAAAACTGTTCTAGTTACTTTAATGCACATGCCTGGCATAGCATCAGCCACTAAGGCATTGCTTATTTTCCATATAAAAGGATAACACGTATGCAAAGAATAACCCATACCACATGATACAATAGCAAATATAAATACTGTTGTCCACTTATGCTCTATCATAATTATAGCATTAAATTTATTCTATATTTGCTCACAAATTCAAGCTAAGACTTCATTCAAGTAATAAAGTTAACACTAGTGTAAGATAAAGTAAGCATAGAGCTCACATTTCTTATCCCATAAAGTAGGCAAACTTGCCTGACGGATGGGCCCTACCTTAATTTGAGAAATCTACTCCCGTAATCAATATTCTACCATCTTACTGGGTGGAAAATATTACTATTAAAAAAAATGAATATAATTGCTTATATCGTAACTTGCCAAGCAACCAATTCAGCGTTGTAAGGAGTTATAATAGTTCAGTCCAACAAGAAGAGATTAAAGAGTCATCTAAGATAGGTAAACAGATTACAGAAGTCAGGGAACTAATAAATAAAAGGTCTCTGGTTCATGCTAAAGAAAAAAAACATGATTGAAAAAAATTTAAAAATAAAGAAAACTTGAACAATAAAGGAGATATGAGATAAAATCTACAAGGCCATATATATAGCGCAGCTACAGAAAAATAGAGCTTGTAGCGTGACAACTTTAAACTTGCAAAGTGACACAGCCCAAAGCAAAGAGCAAGGTATTATAGCAAGCTATTAATGACTATATTTCCTCCTAAGGTTCCAATTTGGGTAGCAAAACATAGCCCCAACGCCAGTCAGCTCAACATGTTTCCGGGAAGTCAATAAATAATATGCATTTTTTTTCTTTACGCGCTAAAGTGCTAAAGTGCAAACAAAGTGAATTAGAATGCTGGGGCATGATGAAAAGGGTGATAGAATCTACCAGAAATTAAAAGAGTAAACATAAAACAACATCGTAGAGACATGGATGCCACAAGAGTAAACAAAAGACTATTCAATACAAAATAAGCCAACTTGGAAAGGGAAAATTGTTTATCCCTAGACCTCTTTTATTGCTGTAACGTTGACAGTAGCAGCATTATGATATGAGCACCAGCCCCAAAACAAAGTAAAAGCCCAATCCCTTAAAAAACAAAAAAATAAAAAATAAAACTTAAATTCCGAAGAATAATGAAGGAGAAAATTAAGAACACTTCGAAACTCCTACAAAGACTTTGAAAATTAGGAAGTAAAAAGACCCCGCGAAGAAGTAAAATTCCCATAATTATGCGAACACCACTATTTAAGTTTTTAACTCGTACATAAAAATTCAATTTACCCCCCTTTCAACAACCAAAAAAGAGTTTTCATTTACCATATTTTATTCCCATAGGTTAAAAAATAATTCTCAAAATCACCAACACACCTTTGATAAATCCGTAGTTCGGATTTTGATAGATCGAAAGTGACAAACAAGAGCCAAAGAAATGATTTTCAGAGAGAAAGAGAGATCACGAGAAGGGCGTACTTTTCTGCGGCAGTGATTTGACTGGTGGATTAAGAACGAACAGCTAGCTCATAAATCGTTCATGATTAGAGAAATTCAGAGACTCAGATTTGTTTGCAGAGAAAGAAGAAGCAGGAACCGTTTCATGTTTGAGGAGTGACACAACTACACGCAAGCGAGCGTAACGTAAAAGTGTGCGTTTGACAGCCCGTCTCATAGAAAATTCGAGAAGGAGCAGCCGGAAGGTTGCACGTGTGCAAACGGTGGGTCCCAGTTACCGTTGTAACGAGAAGGTTGAAGCGTGGCACGAGGGTATTGCATTGCATTGGCAGCACTTAAGGTAGACCATGACCCATTTGGCCAAAAGAATTCCAAAAATAGAAGAGTTAAATAAATGTGTTTTGCAAAATTAGGGTTTGACAAAAATAAAACCTAATAAGAGAGAACATGGTTTTATTAAAGATGTATTTAGATGGATGATTTGGAATAAAAAGAAAAGTAAAATGATAAAGTTAGATTAATGTTTGAAAAATTAATCTTTTTAATTAAATGAAATAGCTTAGACATGTCATTAGAAATCTTTAATGTCATTTAAAAATTTATTGGTGTTGATTATTGGCGCCGATTACAGACAAAGAGGTTAAGATGTAGTGTTTGGGCATTAAAAGGTCTAAGGCCTGATGGTTTCTCAGGTATGTTTTACCATTAAACATGGAATATTCTTGGAGACCAAATTTGCAGTGCATTGCGAGAGTTCTTTCAAAGAAGTTTTAGCTTGAGGAATGTTAATAACACAAACCTAGTGTTAATTCCAAAAGTTGGATCTCTAGAGAACGTTAGAAATTTTAAACCTATTAGTCTGTATAATTTCTCATACAAAATTTTCTCCAAAGTAATGGCTAATAAATTGAAAAACTTGATGTCCAAAATGATTATAGAAAACCAAAGAGCCTTGGTGTCTGGCCGAGGAATCAGGACAATATAGTCATTACACATGAAACTTTCCACTATCTAAAACGAAAGAAGGGTAGGAGATATGTAATGGTAGTCAAGATTGATATGAATAAAGCTTATAATAAGGTGGGATGGAGTTTTTTGGAAGGGTGTTAATTAAGATGGGCTTTTGTTTTGAATGGGTGGATAAAATTATGGAGTGTGTTTCATTTGTGAAATTTAATTTGCTCCTCTTTGGGAAGAAAGTTGCTGATATTTAGCTAGTTAGGAGGGGTCTGAGACAAGGTGATCCTCTCTCACCATACCTATCTATCATTATAGCTGATGTTTTGTCCAAAATAGTAACCATGAATGCTGTAAATAGAGGGTTACAAGGAATTAAGCTGGCAAGGAGATGTCCTGCACTAACACATTTTTTTTTTTCTTCAGATGATTCTTTGTTTTTCTTGCAAGCAACAAGTGCTAATTGTAGAGTGCTCAAACATTTACTGCAGGAGTATGGAGAAGTCTCAGGTCAAGCTGCTAACTTCGACAAATCATGTGTATTATTCTCATCAAAGACTCCCCAACATGTTCAGGAGGAATTATGTGCAGTTCTTAACATTGAGCATGCAGAGGCGCCAGGAAAATATCTTGGCTTACCTACGCTTTGGGATCGTTCAAAGACCAGTGCTTTGGCATGGGTTTGTGATAAGGTCAGAGGGAAGATTCAGGGATGGAAACAAGATACTTTATCTCAGGCAGATAGAGAAACCCTTATAAAATCGGTTGTTTATGCTATTCCTACATTTCCAATGTCATGTTTTCTTTTCCCACGAAAAACATGTATGGAATTAGATAGCATTATTTCAAAGTTTTGGTGGGGACAGAAAGGGGATGAAGGAAGAATTCATTGGCTATCCTAGAAAAAATTGGTAGTTGCAAAGAAAGAAGGGGGAATGGGTTTTAGAGACTTTAGATGCTTTAACATTGCATTGTTAGCTAAAATGGCATGGAAAGTTCTAAAACACCTGGATGAATTATGGGTCAGAATACTAAAGTCCCTCTACTTTCCTAATTCTGAATTTTTCCAACCTAGAAAAGGTGCAAGGGCATCATGAGGGTGGGCAAGTTTTTTGGAAGGAAGACAACTGTTGATTAATAATGTATGCTGGGGTGTCGGGAATGGCCAAAGTATTAACTTTTGGAAAGATCCTTGGATTCCAGACTTAAAAGATTGTCATCTACAGAGAAGTTGTCCTTGAGAGGAATTACAAAATATGAAAGTGGCTGACTACATTGTTAACTGGTCATGGGATTTGGCAGGTACGGATCATTGGCTGAATCATAGAGAAATTGAAACAATCCAAAGTATTCCTATCTCTTACTCAAATGTACAAGATCAGTTGCGTTGGGTGCATTCTAAATGTGGGGAGTTTTTTTGTCAAATTTGGTTATTATATGGCTAGAAAAAAACGAAGCTGAATATGCAACATGTACTGCTACCTCATCAGAATCTACCCGAGGCATTGTGGAAATGCATCTGGAATCTAAAGGTATAACCCAAAATCTCTACTTCTTATGGCGGTTATGTTCAGGGGCAATAGCAACTAGAGAAAATCTGTGGAAAAGAAAATGTTATCAGTCACCTTATTGTCCAGCATGTGGGTATGACATAGAAACAGTAGAACACAAGATGTTACTTTGTGATAAGGCTTGGAAGGTCTGGTTTGGAAGCCATCTAGCACTACGAGTTGATGCTCATGATGTTACATGTTTTGAAACTTGGCTGTCCAGAATTTCATGTGAATGGGAAATTTAAGCCTATGATAAAGTTGTGGTTGCATACACATGTTGGTTCATTTGGAAAGGGAGATGTGCATTAGCATTTGAAAATGAAATGACTGATCCTATGGAAATAATTAACAGGGCCAAAACTGCAACTAGTGAATTTTGGGAGGCTAACAGTTTAATAAAGTCAGCTAAGGATTCTGTAAGGAAGGCTTTAATGGATGGTAGACGGGTTCCACCTGATGTACATCACCTGAACATAAATGTAGATGCAAGTTTTATTGAAAATAAGAGGAAAGCCGGTGCAGGGGTAATTTGCAGGAATAGTATTGGATATGTTGTGGATAAAATCAGTTATGCTACTTCAGTTTCTTCCTCTTTTATGGCAGAGGCTGTGGCCCTACGTAAAGGTTTGCAAATGGCTAAAGACTTGGAGCTGGAACAATTGCAATTTGAATCTGACTACCGGGAACTTGTGGATGTTGTTAATATGGAACGTGAAGTGGATTGGAGGTACTCCAGTTTGCTTGCAGATGTGAGGAATCTTTATAGAAACTTTAGTAACTGTTCTCTAACTTGGATCTGTAGATCTAAGAACTTGGCTGCGGATTGGCTAGCCAAGTATGTTGCTAAAGAGGCCCTTCGGTTGGGATGTTCAGCCCCCACCTTCCTTTATCTCTATTTTACAGAATGAAGCTCCGAACTCAAGGGAAGGAATTGGCTGAAATTAGTTAATTAGCAGCTGTCATTTTGGTCCGTTGTTTATGCAGTTTGTTTTATCGCTGTCCTGTGTTGTTGGTTTTTGTTGCTATGTCAGTATTTTCGCATTTTCTTTGGTCTTTGTAGCTGTCAATTCTGGGTTGGCCTTTGCTTTTTTCCTAGTGCTTCAGTTTGTCCCAGGTTGTATGAGCTTTCTGTTTCGAATGAATTGTTATTGGCCCAAAAAAAAATAAAATTAGAAGGTCAATGATGTAATGGAATAACCAACTTAATTAAATTATAAGTATATCCACATTAATTAAAAGTAAAAACAACTACAGCAAGACCCAATTTATTTTATAAAAGCTTTTATAAGTCATTATATATATGGGCAAGAGATTGCTTAATTCTTAGTTTTTCAAATTTTCAATTCTGCTACAATTCTATGCAGCCATAAACTGCCGTGGCAACCTATTATCATCTAAAGTGAAAAAGAAAAGGAAAAGAAAAATCTAGACTTCAAGAATTGTTATGCACTTGAATCGCTTAAAATAAAAAAAAAGCTTGTTATGTTTCTTTTTTAAATGAAGAACCAAACATATTAAGGCAAAATCAATAAATTAATAATAAACTTTTGAAGTCAAGTGGCAACGCTAATGAGATAATGGATTCTTTGCCTTCATGACAGAAGAAACAATAATAATTCCAGGGAAGGTGACGTTTTTGCAAAATTTCCCCCACTGGCAAGGCTTTCCATAGAAGCTTCGAAGTAAAATTGATAATTCGAAGTGACAATTTAATCATTAAAATGACTTTTCAATTGATAAAGCCAATAGAAATATTTTCTCAATTACACAAAAAATAATAGCCTTCCTTCATACTATTTGTTTTATTTCCTGTCCAAATAAGTTGGTAAGCCAATCCACAGAAAAGATGGAAGGCTATCTGTTCACTGATCTCAGTGGGATAGTACAAAGCAAATTTTCGTTTATCCCAATACAGCCTTTCTGTGCTAATAAGATCAGAAACCATTAAATTGCTATGTTTTGCATTTGCTTGCGTAGGCCACCACAAGTGATCTGTAAGAGGAATAGTATCTCCAGATCCAATGTTCCATTTCAACTTAGAGGTTATAATATGCTTTGACTTTTGAATCCCCTTCCAGATCCACGAAGAACTAAAGCTTTGAATTAGTTGACCTCTGTCCACGTAGCAGAATTTCCTAGCAAGAATTTGCGAAAGGGAAGATTGATTTTCAGTACTCAAAATTCTCCAAGCTTGTTTTGCAAGCAACGCTTGATTGAATGCGTTTGCTTGATTCTTAAACTCCCTGCATGCTTGTGCTTACAAAGGTTCTTCCAATTTGCAAGATGCGTTCTGGGCTTCTGATTATGTTGGCTATCTTAGCATCACTTTGGTGACAATATTTTTTGGTAGATCAACACAGGAAAGTTCATAAATGAGGCTAGAATTTAAGACCGATAGGCATTTGGTTTGGGAAAGCAAAGAAAATTTTTTAGTTTCAAAATTCTGTTCAATTTTTTTTTTTTTTTACCAAAGAGTAATAATAGACTTTTTTCTGTGGCTCCCTGAATCAACCCAAATTTCCAAATAACGTCCAATTTTATCTGCATACTTAACACCAATAGTGTTCTTTGCAGCACCTGATTGAATTGTCATACAGTGTATAGAAACAATGGAATGGAATTGATAACTAGGACAATAGATCAACTGTGTTGCTTTTGAACCATTTCAATTTGATTCGTTAATGATTTAGAATTAATTTATTTCATTTATTAAATGAATAAGTTTGAATAGCATATTAAGCTAGCTTAAATAAACAAGTCGAACTTTTTAAGTATTCTAAAACTTGGCTCAATTACAGCCGAATTGAAAACATTAGATTGATACATAAGAGTTAATTTACAAGATCAAGAAAACAGTGAGAGGATGAATCTAGATTATGCGTGCTAGCAATATAAGCTTATTGCAAAGCTATCGGCTTGTACAATTCGCTAGAACTGATATACTCTTACGGTAGCAATTAACAAGACTTCCTTAAAAACTTGGTTACAAAGAGGATCCCCTGGTTCATATGAAGACCACCTCAGCTAAGAAGTGGACAAACTCTAACTTTTCAAGGCAAAGGTCGCTGACTCTCAGGAAGGTGTTCAACATATAAGTTATGTAGCATGTTGATGTAGTCATCAATCTTATCGACTGTCCAATTTTCAGTACTTATTGGAGGAAGATACTTGACAGTAAGGGGTGCTGGTCGAACACGTAAGCTGCCTTTCCTCCATGCTAGGTGAGTACCAGTCAGAACCATCGGCACAATTGGAAGACACGATTGTAGCGCCAAATGAACAAAACCCTGCACATGAAGAGCCAAGAGGTAATGGGACATTGAGCATACACAAATTCATGGCTACAAATGAAACCACAAGATGTTTTCTAGTAGCAACGGACTGAGGGACTGGGTATTTAGTAGGAGGTTTTAGGTTTAACCCTTTGCATCCTATCATTTACCAAAATAACCAAAAGAGAAGAAAATAACTCAGTTGCTGCATAATTCAGATCAAACATATGTAATCCAGAGATTGAAAAGGGTTATGGCCATATGGAGAACACTGAAGAATTGGCTGAACAAAAGGCTTATCAAATTTGCTAGAATATACCATCCTATGGGTCATTCATGGGCTACTTGATTAGTTCCAGTAAATCAAAGAAAATAGTGCTGAAATTATATGGTAATATACTATCAGACTTATTGGTCATCTGTATAAAGGTCTCTCTTTATCTGATAAATAAAAATTGGATACTTTAACTTCAAGTGGAAGACAGATTGAGTGATGAAATTCACAATTTGCATCCAACTCAGCAGTGACAGCTAGCAAATCAGATCCTATATAAAGATTAGATGTTCTTTGTAGGTTGATAGGCAAAGTCAGGCTAAACAAGAACAAATCTTCAAATGTACACTTGAGTCTGGCCAAATTAATGCCAGGCGATGGGCTATCAAAACTATAAATATAATTCTTTCCCGATTATATTTAAATTATAGAAGCAGAGAAAGCAATTTATTCAAACAACAAGGCAGAAAATTACTTTCTTAAAAGGAAGTAGTCGTCCATTCTTGGACCTGGTTCCTTCTGGAAAAATAATTAAAGACAGATTGTTCTTCACAACTGCACGAGCTGCCTGAGCAAAACAAGATCATAACTTAGAGCCTTATACAAGTCAATGGTACTACTAGATGATGCTGGAAAAATGCTGCGTACCTCTTTCATGGATTCAATAGCTGCAGCTGGGTTGGATCGGTCAATACGAAGATGATTAGCCAAAACATAAAGCTGCCCAAATAGTGGATACCATATTATCTGAAAAGAACTGACTGCCAATAAGTTTCTGAAGCTTTTGAAACGCTTTTCTACCAGCAAACTTAATGGTGACACATAATTTCGGTGCTTTCATTGCTGCATAAGAACATGTATTAATGCACATCGAGGCAAATATCATACTCCAACACCGTTATTACCATAATGTTAGCAGAGTATTTATTTATAGGAAATACAAAACGAAAATCCATTTCCTTAGCTTTGATGAGAAGAATTGCAGTCTTGGGTGTGGATTGTTGCAACAGAACATTAATCCCAATGAGAAATTAATAATTGAATGGGTAAGCACTGCTAAGAGAACATAACAATGGAGCACAAAATTTTTCATTATACATTCCAAGAAGGGGAGGAAAATTTTACTGGGCTTAACCCATGGCATTACAACATACCTCCTTCTTTGCGATGCCAACCGTGCTTGTAGGTGTCAACCACATTATAAGAAAAATGTCAATAGGAGATGCATGGTTACTGATGTAAATGGCCTTCGTGTTAGAGTATTCAGCACCTTCAATCTTCATAGGATTACCAAGAATCCACATCTGCAACCATTATTTTGAAACATGCATCACAAAAACAGCCCAGATAGTTATAGTGTGAATGATTATGCCACAAAAATAATGGTGAACTTTGAAGAGTGCAGGCCAGACATTAGAGACATGTTCTGTTTCAAACGGTAGTAATGTTTAGAAAGCTGTTGAGCATACCATTATATATTCAGCAAAGTAAAACATAGATTATATTCCAGAATTTCGTTAAGAAAACTTACCATTAAAAGTAGTTCAACTGAGTATACTGGTCTCGCATTTGAGATAGAATAGACATTGCTCAGGGCATCCACTAACACAGAAGGATCATTTTTGTAGTGCATCATCACTGACTTAATGTGAATACAAAAATCACTTAAGACATTAAAAAAATACCCACAGTCGCTTTACATGACTGGTAAAGAGCAATTCCACAACCTAACAACTGATTTCATTATTTTATTCTCACAGTAATCTCTATGATCAAAGATTGAGTACAATGCCTTACTGGAAGTAGATTGTACCATGCAATTAAATTTTAATGCCTTACAGGGGTTATGATAATATTTGAAACTTATGTTCCATTCCGTATAATCAGCAGAAGAGCAAACCAGTGGAAATCAAACTGCCAATGAGTTTTCAGCAGCCATACACTTCAAACGTGTGCAGAAGCAAACCAATGAACTTTGACTCAATGGTGTTTAAGTCATCTCTAGGACTGAATGAACCAAGTTTGAATCCAAATCCAAAATTAACCCAAAAAGAAAGCAAAAAGAAAGAGAAGTGTGCACGAGCAAGCAAAGATAACACTTAAGGTAGCTTACCAGCATTCTACCAGTGACATGCCCATAAATGTTTCCTTGCCTAATCCTCTGATAGGGCCATGGTATAAGCACAATCATGATCAATGCCCATATAAATGTTGTGACCATCATACAAATAAAACATGTCACAATTCTGATCCAAGATATGATTGTTGAAGCCCAACCATCATCATCATCTGCATAGACACTTGCCCTTAATTTTCGTTCAGATTCACTTTTCACAGAAATTTTTGGAGTTCCTCCCACCCTTTGCCCAGAGCTTGTGTTCAAGAAGCTTTCCAACCTCCTATTCCTCAGAAAAGCACTACTTCCAGTATTCTCCATAAAATATAATACTGAAATTCTGAATAGGGAGGAGAATAGATAAAACATCATGTCACTCAAAAGAACACATTTGTTTGGTTGCTGACAAATTTGATGACAATTAAGTCAAGTAGACCTTTAAAACAAGCACGTTTCTGACGTTTCAATCGGTTTCCAGAACAACCAAATCAGTTAGAGTCGAATTTTTATCAACTGAAGACGAAACTCATGGGTAGATGTCCAAACAAAGCCAATCAGAAAGTGGAATTAAGGAACAAAAAAAAAACTACAAATTATTCAAAAAACCGTTCCTTTTCCAGAAACAGAATGAATACAATCGCAAAATTAAATCTCCCATCAGTTACTCGAAGGAAGAAAACTTCAAAACCTCCAAATTTTCGGATGAACAGCTACAGAAGTGGAGTTAGATTGAATTTCTATTTATTTTGGTAGTTTTGCTCAGCAGCGAAACATACCCAGTAATAGCTTTGACAAGACCCACAAATCATTCTTACCAAGTAAACAACTTTGCTTCCGGCTCTACCCGAAACTTGCTCGAGAAAATCGTGAAAACCAAGCAACACAATCCGAGAGAAGCTTGAGGGAAATGGAGGGAAACTGTAGAATTCAGCTTGGTTGGGGACAAATCAGTAATATGTGGAAGAGAAGGCAATCCAGAAGTAGAAGCGCAGTCAAGACAAAGTACAATGTGTGGTGGCGCTAAACTAAAAGACCACAGAAAAAGACCGCCTTTCAGAACTCGCGTCCCAGACGACAAAAAAGATTGTGACCATTTACAAAATTTGTAGTTCTTCAATTGATTGGCTCCGTTAGCTTCTCCTTCATTTTAATTTTATTTGTTTATTTTTCCCATTATCATTTCGTTTTCGAGGGGAATTGGCCGTGTTTGACATTTTGACGCTTATGGGTTTGGCGTGTAAGATTGGACAATTCGGTACGTTTTAGCCACATGCAGTTTAGCAGCCAGAGTCGAAATTTGTAAGGGAATTGCTCTATTGCATCCCTAGTATGTTTCTTTTTTAAGCCAAAACTACATTTCTTTTTCAAGAAGCTTGGATTTCTAATCAATTATATATGTTGCCAATGTTAGAATAGTAAAAATGTAAGACTGTTATATCTTGATTTAATAGTGTACATCTTTTATAATTCTTTTTCATTTAGTATATATAAAAAATTATTAACTGTTGAATCAAAATCTAATAATTCACAATATTAACATAGAATCTGTATCAATGTAGAAGATATAAAATTATGTTTATATTGGATTAATATAATCTTTTATGTATATTTATCAAAATTTTTATTAATATCTTATGGTGTCATTGCCTGTATGCGAGTTAAATCCTAAACTTTAGGGTAAGAACTTTACCGATTTTGGTTTTTAAAGTGAAAGTAAGATTGCTTGCTTGACAACAGAAAATTAGGGAAAAAATAATGAAATCTGAACAGTTTAAGGGTTAGGGTTATGAGATTAGTTAATGTGATATCAATGTAAAAGGTGTAAAATCTTATGAAACACTTTGTAATGATAGTTGATTCACTAGTAATAACATGTCACTAATTTTGACTAATTTAATTAATGAGGTTAATATTTAGGATGACATTGAACATTTTGACAAAATTAACATGATAAACATTTGGAATGAAATTGACAATCACCCAAAATTTTGGGATGAAGAAAAAAAAAAAAGCTTTTGCTTTGTCTTTTAAAGAGTAAAAAATATTTTTAGTCATTCATTTATTACAAAATTACTATTTTAATTACTGATTTATTAAAATATTAAAACGGTCTCTATTTATTAAAAATGTTATATGTGGTCATTAACTTTTTATAAAAAATATTAAATTCAGTCCATTAATTTTAATATCTAAGATTTGGTGATTGTACTAAATTTAATATTTTTTAAAAAAAATTGTGGGACCAATTATGATATTTTTTAATAAATGAAAGACTGTTAAAGACATTTCAATAAGTAAAGAACCAAAATGATAATTTTAGGATAATTAAAGGACAAAACAAACTACTCTTTTCATTATTTAAATGTAATTTGGTTATTCATAGATTTTGTTTGGATATACAATATGCTTGAATTATTTTCGTTCTCAGCAATCTTGAGGGTATAGTCCATTACAGCAAAATTTGGTGCATTTAAAATTTTACTTTCACAATACTCTCCAAAGAATTGAACCTAAGTTGACAAAAAAGAAATATTCTCTCTTCTTCTTTCCCTCTTTGAATGTTTGTATTATTATATGAGAATTTAATAAGAGGCACAAAGTTTTGAAAGCAAAGCAATAGAGGCACACGCATTCTCAAACACACCTAGTCCCTTCCTTTAATTAGAATCTGTGAGTTTAATGGGTTTTCTCAAAAACTGAGTACTCTTATTGTCGTAATTTTAGAGATTAATAGTAACTTTGTTTTTTAATTGATTATATATATATATAGTTAAATTAAATTATTATAATAGCCTTTTCCTTGGGTAATTGTATTTACCCACCTCTAATCTTTGCCTGCCATTGAAATTGCCTTCCATCTCCAATAAGATTAAAATGCTACTTATAAGTTTGTTTTTTTAAATGAGAAATTTAATTAAAAAATTTTTAAAATAAACAAATGAACTGAACTTATTGTTAAGTAGTGCATTTTTTTTTTAATTAGAACGGACATTGCAATTGTGGAAAATATATTTTAATAATTTTATATATCCAAAGTTACTTTTAACACTGGCAAGAAATTAAAGTTATTAAGTAATGGGGCTGATAGATAAAAAATGTTTCATAGATCAGGATAAATATTTTAATGGGAAGCAAAGATCATATTAGGCAGGTGAAAATTTTTCCTCAATTTGACTGTTATGATATTGCAATTTAGAAAAAACTTGTGTCTTAAATCACAAATGATTATTGGGCTTTTAATTTTTTAAAAATTACATAAATTATCTCCTAACTTCAGCTTTCTAAATTTCAACAGGAATCAGATCCAAATCCATAAAGTTGATTTTATTTAGTTTAAAACAAGTCATCAATATTGTCCTCCAGAAGATATGGATTTTAATAATGTAATAATGGTTACAAATCACATGCTCATTTTTATTATTAAAATATTAGTTTAAATGACTTAATTTAGATTTTTTTTATACATGTAATTTAACCAACACATAAATAAAAATCTGCCGCACTTTGTTAAGTTGAAATTGAGAAAAATTTATCTTTTAAGTAATAGTTATGTAAATATTTCAAATTTTATAGTGCCTTGTAATTCTTTGATATCTTGTTGACTGAAGGGACGAACAGTTAATCTTCTCAAAAACTAATTTATGCAAATAACACTGATTTCTATTTCTCCTAAATATTATATTGAGTTAAGATTCTAAATTAAATATAGCGAAAAATTCTATTTAGGACCCGTAGATATAATTAATTCCTAAAAAAGACATCAAATTTTATAATTACTTTAAATGACATAATCTCATTTGATAACTTTTTAATGGACAAAATTACCACAAACTTATGAATTTATTATTATCATAATTTGTGTTACTTATAAATCATATTTCCTTTAATTATCGAAAGTTTTGCATTTTCGACCATGTAATTTTTATTCTTAATTAATTTGACTAATAAGTAACTTATTAATTTATTGCTATCATAGTTTACATTACTTAATTATTGAATGTTTTTGCATTTCTTCACGTAAGTTTTGTTCTTAACTGATTAGACTAATAAGTAATTTATGGACTTATTACTGTTATAGTTTGTGTTTCATACAAATTATGTTCACCCTAATTACTAAATGTTTTTATATTTCTTACCATGTAAGTTTTATTCTTAATAAGTTTGATTAATAAATAACTTATAAATCTATTACTATCATAGTTTGTATAACTTACAAATCACGTTCACCTTAGTTACCAAATATTTTTACATTTCTTATCATATAATTTTTATTCTTAACTAGTTAGACTAACAAGTAACTTATAGACTTATTACTATCATATTTTGCGTATCCATAAGTTACTTGTTAGTCTTAGTTAAGAATATAAATTATATGGCAAGAAATGCAAAATTATGCAGTAACTGGGGTGAAGATAATTTGTAAGTAACACAACCCATGATAATAATAAATTTATTAGTCACTTGTTATAGTCTAACCAATTAAGAATAAAAATTCCTTGATAAGAAATGCAAAATCATTCAGTAATCAGTGCGAATGTGATTTATTGGTAACACAAAACCTTAGTAGTTTGTTAGCCCAACCAATTAAGAATAAAATTTACATGATAAGAAATGCAAAATCATTCAATAAGTAGGATGAACATAATTTGTAAGTAATGCAAACCTTATTAGTAATAAGTTTATAAATTACTTATGCTCTAACTAGTTATGAATAAAACTTACATGGTAAAAATGTAAAAATATTTGATAATTAGGTTGAACGTGATGTGTAAATAATGCAAAACGTGATGTTTAATGGTAGTTTTGTCTATTGAAAAATTATAAAATGAGATTATGTCCTTTTGGATAATTTCAAACTTTAAAGTCTTTTTTAGTAATTAATTGTATCTATTAGTCCTAAATAAAAATTTTTCCTTTAATATATACTTTTAAAGGTTTACTAGAGAATTAATAAAAAATAGGCTGACTAATGACTTTGCAAGCAATTTGTCAATGGATTAGACTTACTTTCAGTTTTTAATAATTTTTATATAACCTGTTAATTAATAGATGACAAGTATATTATTAATCAATAATAACATAAAAATTATATAGTTTAATTTTAAAATTATATTGTTATATTATACATGTATTGTAATATTATCAAAAAATATTTATTATATTTTAATTAAAAAATAGTATAACAAATACATAAACAACTGCAAATAATTTTTTTTAATTAATTCTGGTCAAAATACAATCAATTCCTTTCGTTCTTTCAAAGCGCTCGGTTCTTTTTTCCTGTATTAAATTTTGGAAAAGAGAAAGAGTTATCAATTTATAATATTTGATATGTGAAGTGAGTATTTCACTTAATTTTTTTTGGCCTAAAACTTTTTCTTTTATTAATTATGTATGAAATTCGAATATTTATGAATAACTATTTTTTAATTTATGATGAAGTGAGAATCACTTGTGGGATATATATATATATATATATATATATATTAATGTTGCAATATTTGCTATCATTAAGCCACTAAACATGCGTAATTTACAGGTAAAAAATCTAAGTAATTTACAGGAAATCTTAAATTTCATTATTTGTGCTGTCTACCATTTAAAAACCCAATTTCTTCATTTACTTTTTGAATGTTCGATTAATATTATATCTTTTTCAAAAGTGCCATCATACTTTTTGAATGTGAGATTTATATTAAATCAGTTTTAAAAGCATCATCATGTCTTTTGAATGTGAGATGATTCTTGTTTGAGTATAGTAGTTTTTGGCGCTCTTAAACTTCTTACGTACAAACCACTCTTTAAAATCGCTCAACACATAACCGCATCTGTAGAAAATGAGTGTAAGCAAGAGTATATAATATGTTAATAAACAATTAGAAATATTATCTATGTTAGATAATTTTGTTAAATTGTGTTCATTAACAAGAAACAAAGAAAACTCAACTTAAACTTACAATGTAAACCAGTGTATAATTGTGTTGTTGCAATTGCTAAAATTTATAAGGTTGTTTTAAAATTTTTGGCGTAAATTTTGTATGAATGAGTGAGAATTTATATGTAAAAATTATAATTTTCTGAGATAAAATTTAATTAATGGATTTTCGTCGTATAAAGGTCACAAAAATACCTTTTCTATCTCTGTCCCAGAATAAAGACATCTTTCCAAAATGCTTTGTTTAGTTTCCTTTTCTTTTATCTAATTGTCCTTCTCATTTAGGCCATTATGTGAACCTTTCACACACATGCATACATATATATATAGTTTATCATGACTGAAAGAAATCGTTTAAATACGTTGTCATATTATTTTAGTATTTAACATAAAAATGAATCGCAATGATGTTATCTTTCGCATATAAGTTTCTTACATATATTGATTGCTAACTCATGAAAAGGCCCCATTTCTATAATATAAGAATCATCATGTTCTAATGAAAAGGCTACAAAGTATACATCATGTCCTTGCCAATCTAATATGTAACTAAGTTAAATTGGGTAGAGGCTACAAAGCAATCCTGAGATAGGGTCGGATTTGATACATACTCCACCCAGGTACAATCCTATATAGTATCCAATTTTTAACCGTAGAAATTCAATCATTAAATTTTTACACTAAGAGAAAGCATTCTTTTATCTATTTTCCAGATAACTAATTTTACATATTTGTCACCTGGTACACAATTGATGTGACAAGTTCTATTCGTTCCTAATGTCAACATGCCATTTGGGGATGCCTGAGGTGCCAAATAGATATAGTTAAGACAAAACTAGACAAAATGACATATTTTTTAGATATAAAAGTTGTGAGACTTAAATCTCAATTTTATAAATTCAAGAAACTATTTACAAATAATCCAAAGTTTAAGCGCAGCAGTCGCGGTTGAAAAACTAAGCGACACTTAACAATTATAAGAGATTTCTGTACTAAAATATTGAAAAAAAAAATACAAATTCTAATTAAAAGAAGACATAAAAATCATATAAATGCATTATTTTATATATTTTACTCCCTTGCTTTATATACTGAGAAGGCTTTGATGTGTTCACAGGGTGCACAAGAAGGAGGGAGATTCACGAAGAAGAGAACATCTTTGACGGGTTTGCAAAGGGCTCAATCAGAGGGAGAAGCATGTCGTGCATTGTGACTTTGCAACTGTGGAAGAAACGGGAAGGAATGCCAAAAGGTTAGGGTTTTGATATTTTTCTATAAGTAAATTGAAAATAAAAAGTATATACTTTAAACTAGGCTGGGTAGGTATGGTTGCAAAATGAGGTATCCTAAGACTAGACCCCATCTGAAACACCAACTCAGTATGCCATCCCTTTTTTGGATCACTTTGTTTTTGGAATTTGACTCAACCCGACCCAACTTGGCTGGGTTGGACCCGATCTGCCAAGTTAATTCAGTTTAGCCTTAACTACAATTTACATTAAATTAAAAAAATTAATGGCATACTATTGTCATTTATCAAACAAGAAGGGGTAGCTTTTACATTTGATGGAACAAAAGTTGTGTATATATATATATATATATATATCTCTCTCTCCTAGAAGTTTGTTCCAGTACATATGCTATTATTAGAACATCTTAGAAAATTAGAAATAATTTTTCATAATGGCGAGGGTAGAGGAATTTTAAACTTTTTTATTTCATTGTAAATAGAACATAATTGGTTACATTAGTTAAATTTAACAACGTACTAACAAACGTTCAACTAAAGTACTCAATCATTTTTGTTTTCTAAACTGCAAGAGATGAACTATAGATTTTTAAACTATGAATTTTAAATTAAAAAATTAAATAAAACTTTAAAGAAAAACAAAATAATTTAATCGATTATTAAATATTATGCTGTAACCTAAGGAAAGTTTATTATATGTCCATAGTATTATTATAACTTATATTTTTATAAATACATGTAGTTTTATTTAAAATTTAAAATGCAACTCAATCATAATTTAAAATCATATTATAAGAATTGTACAGAAAAATAATATATATATATATATATAGATATAGATATATGACAAAATGCAAATGATAACCATACTAAATTATCTTTTTAACTTTATCAAAACCTGATTTTCATCTGGCCTTTCCTTCAATGTAAAATGAAATTTCTCGGTGCATTTTATTTTAATATTATTTTCTATCGATTATTTCAATACTAACCTCCATCTTAGTTATATGAATCTTCAAATTTTTCATATATAATGATTTGATTAAAAATTTCCACACTTCCATTAAAAGAAATAAATGGAGAAAAATGTAAATTCAGTTCCTTATTTTCTGCATCAAGATCAATTTCGTCCTTTAAAAAAAGTATTAAAATAGATATCCAAAAATAAAAAATATAAACTAATTTGATCCTTCTAGCTGTGACGAAGGACCTTTATTTTATGAGAAGTTTCATTTTCAAAGGACCAAATTGATCTTAAGACCAAAAGTAATAAACTAAAATTAAATTTTCTTAAAATAAATGTATGAATATTATGATTTATAATTTTCCATTCATTTTCTAGGAAAATGATTTAGGTATCCTGAAATTAATGATGCTTCTATGATTAAATAACCTAATTATTGAGTTAATTATTTTGCCATTCAATAAAAAATTAAAAATATGTTGATTAAATTAATCATATGTAGAAATTGCTAATCTTGATCTACTTTGTTCTTATTCCTCTAGGAATTTATAGAGACAATAAATTGAAGGATCTAAGACAAGTCACTGGTCATACTAGACTAACTCTAATGAATTTTCTCACTTTGTACACCAAGGTCATATTTTCATGAAATTCTCATCAAATCAATATTCATCATGTTCAATAATTAAGAAGAATAACTTAAATGCAAAAGCATACCTATATCTATATCAGTGCCATATTCCTTTGATATATTACAGCTATAGATCTTTCAATGATATATATGATTTTTAGATCTTTCAAATTGATATATATGATTTTCAAGAGAAAGGAATCTCTTTCTTTTTTAATGATAAGATATTAGAAGAGAAACCTCATACATACAATTTTGGACCATAAACCTTTATAAAGGCACATAGTGCCCTAATTTCTAATTAGGACCATCATCAAATTAAAAATAGATATTAGGATATCTTCACATATAAATCCATACTTTATGATATATTTGAAGCTCATCCTAATTTTAAATTGAATTAGATCACTTTTAAACTTTGGACTTGTCCTCTTATATGATAGCATATAACATACAATTATTATTATCTTTAACATATATATATATATATATATATATACACACACACACACACAAACATTTTACCTTAAAATTGTATGTCACAAAATAATCTTATGAGCTCAACTTTTTTGCCAACATAACCAAGGGCATACTCAATCAATCTTGTCCAAAGTTGTCAAACTCGCACGGCAAGTTTGCATTTCTAGGAGAAGAAATTGAGTCGACTTGGTGTCAACTCGCTCCAACATCATCCTTATGTATATATATGCAAGAATATATATTTGCTCTTCATCATTTTATAGTTTCAAAAAATGTCACCTCTATGTCTCAAACTCAGACACCACCAATTGTAGTAATATGTCATACCACGAATCTAACATCATTCTTATGAACATGCATGTAACGTTTTATATATATTTATTTGATCTTCATCTTTTTATAATTTTCAAAAAAAATAAAACTTAGACAATTTGAACATGCCCACAAAAGAAAAGTGTCTATTTGTAACTAGCATCATATAATTTGTTGCACCTACTTTTAGAATTTTATTTTAAATTTATTTAAAAGGATATCTATTTTGTGTTTTAATCTAAATTATTTAAATATTATTATATTAATTTTTTTCTTTTTTAAATATTTATCATATGATATTTTACCCAAAAATAATATGAAATTAATATATTGTTAATTTAGTTGTTTTAACAAAATAGTCTTTAATAGTTATATTTATAATTGTATAAATAATTTTAATTCAAATTTCAAATTATTTGTATTTGTTTATTAATACCTATCGTATTTAAATTTTAATATATAATATTAAAAAATATTTATGTTTAGTTATCACTATTTTAATTATAGTCATACTAGTAGACCATTGATCATTACCTTCACCAATTCAAAAACTAGTTTGAATTTTAAAATACTAATTTTAATGACATAATTATATATTTTAATAATTAATTACTATAATAAGTAAACTCTTATGATTCTACGTTATAAGTTTACGATACGAGTTTACCCCTTAAAAATGAGTTTGCCTAAAATTGCGATTTTGATAACATTGATCTTGTCCATTGATTATGCCAATATGGAACCAAGGTGACTTTGTTACATGTGTCATAACTAAATTTATCCCTAATCACATATATCAACATAACCAAATGACATAGTTCAAGTATAGATGTGTAGCATAGAAATTATGTGCAATATGATCTAAATATGCCTACCCGCAATCGATCCACTATAAACCTTAATGAGATCAAACCATACCAAAATCAAAATGTGAATAAACTGAAAGAAAACTTATTTTTACAGAAAATAACCTCAAAATATCTATAACTAAAATAACCAAAGAATGTGTCTATAAAACAAAATTATAAACTCTTACCAAAATTGAATATCCTGACACCCATATGAGCATTTTGCTCATGAAACACCTTGGTTGGTAATCCCTTAGTAAGCACATCCACAACCATAGAGTTTGTGCCAATATGCTTTATAAACACCATACCACTTTAAACTCTTTTTTTTATCAATAAGTAACTTGATGTCTATGTGTTGATACTTCCTTAAGCTCATGTTGTTATCAGAATATAAGACTATTGGCTTATTGTCACAACATATCATATGTGGTATTTCAAATCCATCCAAAATTTGCAACCTAGTGACAAAGTTCAATAGCCATATTCCATGATTCGATGACTTATAACATGATATAAACTTAGATACCATGGTGTAAGGAGCTATAAGTGTTTGTTTGGCACTCTCTTATACAACTCCTTTAACAATCAAATAGATATAGCCTCAAGTAAATTTCATACTACCTAGGCATCTTAAAAAGTTGAAATTAGAATACCTAGTGAACTCTAACTTATCCAATTTCCTATATGTGAGCATGTAATATTTTGTTCTTTGCTAATACCACATAAATCATTTGGTTACTTTCCAATAATTCATTCTTGGATTGCTTAAATATTTTCCTAAAATTTAAATAATGTATGTAATATATAGACACACACAAACCTATGAATACTTTAGACTCATTTGATAAGTCCCTAATTGTGTTATGTTTAAATATGTTTTACTAGGACTTATCACGTATGTTAGATAAATTCTTTTGGTTTGGTGAGCAAATAATTTTAATATCATATATTTTATGGGTAAGACTATTTAATTGCTTCCTTGCATTTAATTTATCTAATTTTAGACCATTTTGACGAAAATTCCTGGAGAATTGCATTAATGGAAGGAAATGACTTTGAGGCATGGAAGAGGAAGATGAAAGGATGCTAGGAAGGATTTTACAAACAATATGTAAGTTAGAAAAAGCCACAAAAAAAAGTTGAGTTGATATTCAACTTAAAATGGTGAACACTCAACTTTGATGCCATTTTTGGACCCCTAAACATCAAAACTTAAATACGATCATTTCATACAAAGTTATAGATCATGTTAAGAACTTTCCAACAAGTGATCATTTTCTAAAATCTAGCATCAATCGAGAAGTTATGAAGAAAATACTTAAGCCATATCAATGAACATTGCTTTAGCACCAAGGCACTTGACATACTACAAAATCCCGAGATTTGCTGCCAAAGGGCCCAAATCTTGTGCCTTGGCACCAACATGTAGCCTTATTAAGGGTAAATGTATATTTTAACTGGAGAGGTTCTAGACATAAAAAATTAGGATTTTTGAGTTGCGAGAAAGCTAGGGAGGAAGATTGAAGGCACGAAATAACTTTTGTGAACAAGGGTTTTTGAAGAACACTTCAATCAACTTACTCTTCTAAGGTATTTTCTTGGAAGGAGAGGCCAAGGGTTAATCTCCATGGACCTTCTTTGACTAAATGTCCATGGATTTTTCTTTAGAGAACTCCTTCCATTCTTTTATGGTTTTCTTTCTTTTCTCATTTTATTTTATTTCTTTAGGTAGTATAGATTAAAGCTTTTTTTAAGTTGTCTTATTAGATGAATGAGAATATTGAGTTGGAATTTGTTGACTTTGTATCCACATATGTTATATGAGATTGTATTTCAAAAATACTGTGATTGTATTAATTAGTTAGTGTATGTTGCTTCTTAATTAGGGCTTTCATATTATTTTGTTAATTAAGACAATTGCAAGTAGATTGAACGGTTTACATTGTTGAATTTCTTAGTAATCCCTTGTCATAGAGTTGAATGCCAACAAGGTTGTTTGGTGAAATGACTCATTGAATTTAGAGTAGATGTGCCTTAAATGATTGAGATAAGCCTTTATGATATATTCATACTTATATTCTCAATAATTTTCAAGAGCTTAAATCACCTTAGGATTAGTTTTCCTTAAATGATTGGAATCAACCTTCAAGAGACAATAATGGTTAAAGTAGTACAATTCTACCTAGATGATTAGGATTAACCTCTAGGTCAGTTGTATTTGATAGTTTAGCTTTTATTCTTAATGCATTCTAAGGAAGATTTCATTTAAATGATTGGGATCAACCTTTAAGTGGAATTGGAACTTGGATTAGGATTACTGTTGGAATCAGACTTATCTTTTTAGTGAGTTAAATTTCAGAAGTAGAATTAAACTATGTGGAACAAATCTAAGAATGAACTTAATAACTTAATTCACCCTCACTCTAGCTTTCAATTAGCATGATCTAGTATAGTATCATGAATCCTTTTCATTTTATTTAGAGTCCAAGTGAGTCTTATTGTTATTTAGATGCTTAGTTTTATTATTAAATACTTGAATTGTTTTCTAGTGATTGGATTTGCCTGGGCCACTAATGTAAATATATAAATAACCACACTAAACCATCCTTTTGTACATATCATATATTTGGTAAGTAAAAATTTAATCTGAAAAGTAATAAAGATTACACTTTATCCTGGTGAAAACGATACTGGATCTTTTAAATCCTTTTACTACAATTTGACCCATATACTTGCGATTCATCAAGATTTTGGGTGCCACTACTGGGGATAATGGTGTATCATTGTTCTTGGGTAAAATTTTTGCTTCATTTTCATGTTTTTACTTCCATCTAATATGACAATGAATGGTTTGAGTGCTAGTGGTGTTTCTCAAGTGATACATGTATGTGCAAAACTTTGTTCTTAGGCATGGAATTTTGCAAATCTTTGTGAATTTTTTTAGTGCTTCATATGACATTATTTTACCTTAAAATTTAGTTCCAACATTACCTCATATGTTGATATGCTTGATGAATTTTTCACAGATTTTTGGGTGATGATTAATAGTGGAAAAGTTGTAAGGCCTTGTGCTTGTTTAATACATGCTCTGTTTTAGCGAATTTGACCAATGGTTAACTTGTTGAATTTTATGGGAAGTTTCTATACATCCATTTGAGCTGAATTTTGTTATGGACATTCAATAGTAAGTCATTGTTGGTATTGAATTTTTCTAGAATTTCTTATGGCCATTTGATATTACACAACTCCGTGACAAGACAGCTCAGGTATAATCAAACTTACGATTTTTCTGGTATTGATCTACTTGGTATTTTCAGCTAAATTTTGACTATGTTGATCCTCAATATGTCGAGATTGTTGAGGAAACTGGTGCACAAGTTTTGACAATGGAATCTTAGACTTTTTCTTTCATTGTTGCATATAACTCAACAACTGAAAAGAATATAGTAATGGTAATTTAAGGGAGTTTGTTCAAGACATTGCCAAGTTGTATTTTAAAATTTCATTCCTTTGTCTTGATCACTAAAAGCACCACTTAAGCATTTCATTCCTTTTTCTTGTTATTTTTTTAATTTATTTCTTGCATTTCATGTTGCATCATATTTTGCATTGCATTTGTATTTGCATTTTTCTTTTTATGTTCAATGCATGATGTATTATTGATTAATCTTATTTTATTTGAATAGTAATGCATGTAAGGCAACATACTCATGTGTTGTCAAGTAGCACAAGTGCATGCACATTTGAAAATGGAGTTAAATGTGCTAAATCCAGACGTCGCGAATGTGGATAAGCAACAATTTGGAATAAACCTAAATGATGGTGTAAGATTGTGCTAGATGGACCTAGGTCTAGCATAATGTGGCTAGCCAAAATTAAATAACCCGGTAAATCATGAACCTTAAAAGGTCATGGTGCTGTAATAGTAAGGAAAAATAGTCTAGCTTAAGGACATAAAGAAAGCATGTTTTAGTTTTTAGTTTTACTTGATTTAGTTGTTCTTGCAAATTTTTCAGTTAATTTGTTATGTTGTGTTTAGTTTTTTTTTCTTATAGTTGAATTTATGTTTACTTATATTTGCATTTGTTTTAGTTTTTTATAGGTGAATAACAAAGAGAGTGGAACTTAACCATTTATTGGAATATACACTTGATAAAGCACATAAAGGGAAGAACAAGCAATAAGAAGCTAAAGCACAATTTGAGGGAGTGATTCTAACTCATTCTTTTTTTTTTTTTTATGCTACTTGTGTGGTTTATTTGTGATAAATTATCCTTTGCCAATAGCATGTTCTTATTCTAGTTGGAATTAAATGCTAATGACTAAGCTTGAAAAATTCATTAGGAATAATTTGTTTTGAATTTTGCTTTCATATTTGGTATGTTACATTCTTGATATGGTTTTATCATAGCATAAAAATTTCAGAACTAATTGAGTTGATTTAATACATTATTTAGTCATATAACATTATAGTTGATGATCTTGGGCAGTGCTTTGACTTAGGAATTTTCTTGAGACAATTTGGTGAAGAATTTTATTATGATTTTATTTGGACATCTTGGCCAAGATATTTAATTTCTCATATTAAAACTTCAAACCAATTTGAATCAATTTGTTAAGTCAATTATGCATGTTCTTGATACTTTCTAATGTTGATTGACGCCATCACTTTTCTTACTAGGCGGAACTACTGAGAGCTATGAAGGATATTGACTTGAAACTTATGTCATTCTTTTCCTTTATTTGTCTAGTATTAGGAAATTTTTGGTTCATATGATTTTGACTCCAAATGCATTAAATATCACTTGTTTAGTGCACATTGTTTTGTTTTGGCTGGTGCTAGAATTTTAATGTTGAAATTGTTCATTTCTTGATTATGTGAGCTTAAGTTAGTGAGTTTCAACTTATATGTATTAGTTAATCATGTTTAATGATGTGAATACATGTTGTCATAATTTTGTCGTGTCATGCATTTAACATTTAATGGAAGTGATTAGTGATGTTAGATAAGTGTTAATACTTCCGAGGTAAAATTGTGAAGTTCCCTACCATTGTTGTTTCCTTTTAGATTTTTTTCTAAATTTAGTTTTTCCTTTTAAGTTTGGAGGAGTAAAACCTCCATATATAAAGATAAAAAAAAATGTTGATTATAAATACTTTTATACCTAGTGCCCATGAATTTAGACAATCTAAGTCTATATTTTGCACTAGATGACTGTGGGAGAGACCATGTGAGTTACTATATGCCTTGTGTTAATGATCCAAAGACCAATATAGTCTAGCCTTCAGACTTTAAAAAGAGCATTGATGCCACAACTTGCTATAATATGGCTTCCGCTAGCTTCATTAGTTTAGATAATCAGTGTTATCTTCCTTTGTTTTATTTTATTCTATTTTGTGTTTTTAGTTTAATGACTTGTTGTTCCATTTTAACCTTGTGAGCAAGTTGAGCTTTTTATATCTCCTTCATTTTTAAGCTTGCCGCTTTTCCCCTTTCCCATATGATTTTAAGTTTAAAAATGCTGAGTAGATTAATTCTTCCTTGTTAGGCTTGCATTGAATTGGTTATCCTCTTTAAGAACTCTTCCATACATACGAAGGAAGAAGCAATTCTCGATTAAAGGCACTGTTTGTGCTCATAATGCAGGGAGTTTCCTCCCACCCTATTAACTTTCTTTATAATGTTGAATATTGAGGACAATGTACATTTTAAGTTTGTGGGTAGAGAATCCAAATTGAAATTTGAATTCAATTGTTTTATCTATTTATATATATTGATGCACAAAATATTAGAAAAGTTATCCAAAACTCCCCAAATTTTCAAAATTTGGAATTTAAATTGTTGCATATCTTTCTTAGTTTTGTCTCTTTTGTCATGTTGTATTACAATGATGAAATTAATTATGATTTAGAGTACGAGTGGCAAGAAACTTATGTTAATGTAGTTTGCTAATAAGATTAACTTTTAATTAATTACTCCTCATTGAGCCTATTTGTGCACTTATACCATGTAAATGTCTAATTGTTAGTACTAGATAGTTCATGTGAGTTAAACTATATAATGTCTTGAACCTGGGACTCTAAAACTTTTTTTAATATTCCCTAGGCAAAATCTAGGTAATGTATGATTAATTGAAATGATTTGGGAATTTGTTGATTAATTTGAGCATTTAAGCCTAATTTTTTCTATGTTTATCACTAGTACCCTTTTGTACTTTTATTGCATATGCATGTTAATGCATAACTTCTTCTTTTATTACTTAAATAAATTTACCCGTTAGCATGAAAAACAATAATTTACCCAATTCAAGTGAATATACAGTAGCTAATTTTATGAAGGAAATGATGTTACTAGCTAAGGGAGGTAGACTGTAAAGTGATGAAAAATCTAACTTTATGTGGGTTGTTATATCTATTTGCTATTTTATGAGAGACATGCAAATTAGATGATAGAGAATAGCAAAATTATAAAGAATTATTTTCCTTGTGAGACATGAAAAATAGGATGATAAGGAAAAGAATTAATGAATCAAACAAAAAAAAAACAAAGAAGAAGATAACACCTAAAGAGAAAAAAAATTAATCAAAAGATCTAAATTTGGGGTGTTCAAGTATAGGAAAAATGAAGTTAATAGGGGACAAGTAAGAAAGAAAAGAAGAAAGGAAAAGAAGAGAAAGTGTGGATGATATATTTTGTTTTAGCTTGTGTGCTCAATGGTAAATTCTTGACTTTGTTCTTCCTTATCCTTTATCTTCATTATTATGATAGCCATAACCATAGTCCACATTACATGCTAGAAAGACCGAATGATTAATTGGTTATACATCTATCTACATTAGTGGAGAGGGAATAGAAGAGCAAGCATATGAAGCTCTCAGAGAAAGGGGCATTGTATAGCTTGACTTGCATAGGTTATTCTAATGCCTATGATTAGACAATTGCATAGTTATCCACACTCCCACTTCATGAGATGGAAATTTATTCAAAAACTATTGAACTTTAAAGCTTGGTTTAATTAATTATTTTTCTTGCTAATCATATGATCTTGTTGAAATTCCAAAGGGAAATTATTCCACATACCTAAGAGGCGACTACATGATTGATTAAAAATTTTGAGAGATTAGTTTGGCTTTGCTTGGAGACAAGCAAAATGATAAGTTTGGGGGAGTGACGAGTCCCTAATTGTGTTATATTTGTATTTGTCCTACTAAGGACTTATAATGTATATTGGATAAATTCTTTTAATTTAGTGAGAAAATAATGTTAATTTTATATATTTTATGGGTTAGGCTAATTGCTTCCTTGCATTCAATTTATCTAATTTCAAAATTTTTAAAAGGAAATTATAGGAGAATTGCATTAAAGAAAGGAAATGAGGAGTTGGAGGCATAGAAGAGGAAGATCCAAGGATGCTAGGAAGGATTTTATAAATAATGTGAATATCAAAAGAAGCCACAAAAAAAAGTTGAGTTGATATTCTACTTAAAATGATGAACACTCAACTTCGATGTGACTTTTGGACCTATAAACATTATAATTTTAAGATGACCATTGCATACAAAGTTGTAGATCACGTCAAAAGGTTTCCAATAAGTGCTTATTTTCTAAAATTTGGTGTCGATCAGGAAGTTATGGTTAAAACAATGAAACTGTATCAATGAACATCCTCTGGTGTTAAGGCACCTGATGTACTACAAAATCCTGAGATTTTCCTTGGCACCAACATGTAGCCTTATTAAGGATAAATGCATATTTTGACGGAGGAAGTTTTATAAATAGAAACAATTCAGATTTTTGAGGTGAGAGAAAGCTAAGGAGGAAGGCTAGAGACACAAAATAACTCTGAAAAACAAGGGTTTTTGAAGAAAACTTCAATTGACTTACCCTTCCAATGTGTTTTCTTAGAAGGAGAGGCCAAGGGTTAGTCTCCTTAGACCTCCCTTAGCCAAACATCCATGGATTCTTCTATGAAGGACTCCTTCCACTCTTTTTTGCTTTACTCTCTTTTCTCATTTTATTTTATTTCTTTAGGTGCATATATTGAAGCTTGTTTTTAGTTGTCCTATTGGATGATTGAGAATATTGAGTTAGGATTTGTTGACTTTGTATCCACATATGTTATATGAGATTTTATTTCAATACTATTGTGATTGTGTTAATTAATGCACGTATGTTGCTTTTTAATTGGGGTTTTCATATTGTTCTGTTAATTGAGTTAATTGCAAGTGGATTAAATGGGTTACATTGATGAATGTCTTTGTAATCTCTAATCATGGAGTTGAATGCTCACAAGGTATTTAATGAAATGACTCTTTGAGAATTTAGTAGAATGTGCCTTAAATGATTGGGATCAACCTTTAAGGTATATTCATACTTGTATTCATAATGGTTTCCAAGAGCTTAAAGAACTTTAGGATTAGTTTTCCTTATATGATTGGGATTAACTTTTAAGGGACACTAATGGTTAAGGTAATGCAACTCTACCTAAATGATTGGTATCTACATCTAGGTAGATTGTGTTTGATAGTTTAGCTCTTAATCTTAATGCATTTTAAGAAGTTTTCATTTAAGCGATTAGGATTAACCTTTAAATGGAATTGGAACTAGGATTAGGATAACCACTATGATTAGGATTATCTTTTTAATGAGTTAAATTATCCATAGTGAAATTGAACTATGTGGGTGCAAAGTTAATATTGAACTTAATAACTCAATTACCTTCTCTTCAACTCTCAATTAGCTTAATCTACTATAGTGTCTTAAGTCTTTTTCTTTTTATTTAGAGTTCTAGTGAATCTTATCATTATTTATATGCTTAATTTTATTGTTAAATACTTGAATTGTTTCCTAGTGATTGGATTTATCTAGACCACTAGTGTAAATATGTAAATAACCACACTAACCCATCCTTTTATACATATTGTATATTTGGTAAGTGAAAATTTAATATTAAGAATAATAAAGATAACACCTTTTCCTTGTGAGAATAACATTGGATCTTTTAGATCCTTTCACTACAATTTCACCCATATACCTGTGGTTCATCATGATTTTTATTGCTAACACATAAGGAATCTTTGGCATTTCCCTTTTTTTTTCCTTGAAAGCATTAATGAGACATTGGTTAAGATGAAACTTATCTCTTTTAGCCTCATGGGCATCTCCTAATTTACAATCCTACATGTGAACCTTTTTTTAACACAAATTCAAAATGTAAAGAGAATAAGGATAAAAAAAACAAACTCAGTAATTTATCCTAGTTTGACTTCAATCCAAGCCCAGGCAACCTCTAGAGATTTTTCACTATCTCAATAATTAATTACAGCATCAAGGGAGAACCTTTCCCTTAATTTCTAATCCTATGAAGAAACTCTTCTTTACACTTAAATAGGGTAACCTCCCCCTCAACCCAAGTACACCCTTGCTTGACTCCCTCAAGAAATCTCCTTAAGCTTCTCTCTCACTAAAAAGAAAGGAATACAGAAGAATAATCTTTCTCAAAGAAGTAGATATACAAATAAAGCTCTAAGAACTCAAATGACAAAAAATTTGCAAGTTTGGCTCAATTATGTTTTAATCCCTCTCAAAGATGATATATCAAGTTAAGGATCATATTTTAGCATTTGGTTCTTCTCAAAAATATGTTTAGAATGTCATATTTAAAGATCAAGATGAGATATAATTGTTACACACTCAAAAGAGTCGTTATTTATGTCAGAAAATTGTCTATAGGAGCGTTTAGTCCACTACCGGGGGCTTAACAATCAACTGCCCATTAAAAATATGACTGTTACCTCAAATTTGGGACTGACCAGTCAATTGTCAAGGGTTAACCAATCAACTGCTCACATTCTGGACTATACCATTTGACTTGCCACAGGTGGCCAATCGATTGGTCACTTACAGTGACGTAGTCCCAATTTCAAATAGTCATAGCTTTCTCATTTTGAATTCAATTTAAGTGAATGACCCATGGTTGGAAAGCTCTTTAAGTCTAGTGTCCAATAAAATAAGTTTCATGTAAAAAATAAATACATTTTTAGAGATATGAGTAAAATAGTGACACCATGTCAAAATATAGTTTTATACAAAATTCATATCTCGTCACTCAAATTTATAAGGTCATATCTTTTTCATTTAAACTCTGTTTTAAATGAATGAACTATCACTGAAAAGTTCGTTGAGTCTAGTTTCTAATAATATAAGTTTCATAGTAATATCTCTTATGGTTTGTGAGGTATATGTAAAATAGTGACTAAAGGTCAAAAATAATTTTAAGTAAAATCTATATCTCACTATCTTTTAAGTCCCAATTTATATTTTAAGAACCAAAATAGCTTAAGCCAATAAGTGCAATTATAAATCATTTAATTTCACAAAATAACACTTAGCCTATGATGATTATACCTATTCAATCCATTGGTTATCTTGATGCATCTAAGCTTCCAACTCTTTTAATCTTTAACTTCTTTCAAACTTATAACACATTTCTTGCTTGTTATCACTTTGGGTAGAGCATGATATTGATATTTCATTCTTTTTACTTCAATGCCCACTCTTCCTTCTTTGGACCATCCTACACATAATAGATATTCTACTTGCAAACCAAATAGTTAGTCAAAATAGTTAATCAATTATGCACAAATTACTATTATATTTCTGATATATTTGTCATCATCAAAATAATTTCAACAATTTCCCCTTTTTTGATGATGACAAATCAATAAAGAAAAATATGTCAAATACTAAAGTATGCAATGTATTGAGTAAATATTTTCCTTCGTCTTTCACCATGAACATTTCTATCATCATGCAGATATTTTTCTCCTCATTTCTTACCCCTTTTGTCACATCAACAAGGAAGGAAGAAAACACCTAGTCCCTATTGTAATTTCTATTCCTTTGTTACATCAATAAGAAGGTTTAAGGAAGACAATATATATCAAATTCTAAGTATATATCCCTCTATTAGTCAAATGAATCATATTATGATGTCAATTTAGTATAGAGTAGGTCTCATCAAAACAATCATTCTTTTATAGTTATAAATATTCAAATTATGCATGATATGATTGAAAAGATATATTATCAAATATATCATTTAATTCATATCACATCAACCATGTAATGTAATTATTTCAATGCATGATCATATATGCAATTATTTCATCTTCTATGGATAGAATAAATGAAGAAATAAATGTTACCTTGTGCCATGGATAGATAAAAAAGAGATACCATCTTCTTCTTTCAGATGCCAAGAGTATAAGCAAGCAAACCATAAGCCACAAGATATATAGATAGAATTATTAAGTAAACTCCAACTCAAATAATGCATAAAAATAATGTATCACCCACTTTGCTTATTTCGAAGAAAAATCTTTCATGGAAAGAACATATTTCTTCTTTCAAAAGATGAGAGCCATAAGGATGATAAAAGAAATTTCCATTTAGTTGATTTACATGAAAAGCTTTTGATAAATATTGAAAGCTAAGCATAGGAGGCATTCACAATCTATAGGTGTAATTTATTTTCCCATTTCAAAAGAAAATCAATTCAAAACATTATGAAATGGAATGAAATGAGAAGGATTTTCTGTAAAAGATGATTATTATATACATAGGAGATCAAAAGATATTACTACAAAAGCATAATTCCCCTTATATTTTTAAATGATTGTCATAAAAATAAGGATTTTTATTTGAAAAATAATGCTACCTTTCACAATATAATGTTTAATAAAAGTTTATGTGTTTTGGCTTTATTGAATACAATATCATTTGAAAACAATCTCATTAAAAGTTATAATATGAAAAGTATAATTCCCCTTATATGTTTGAATGATAGCCATAGAATTAAATAGTACCATTTAAAAAACATGGCTTTCTTTCACAAACTCATTTTCAATAAACCTTTTATGTTTATAAGCTTTATTAAATACAATCTCAATAATTTTATGTTCTTAAAGCTTAAAAATTGGATTTAAAACTTTGAAGGTTCAATTGATTTAAAAAGAGTATGCAAAACTCTCTTTTAAAGTTTTGTGAGTTTCCCTTAACTATGAGCAAGCTTTCAAGAAGTATTGAAAATTAGCTCAACTATAAGAAATTATGCAATAAGAATCATAATATATTCAATCAATAAATAGCCTATGCAATCAATGACATGTCAAACATGGATAATCAATTAGCATGTATGTCATTTATCAACGCACATTTCATGTAATAGTCACTTGTAGTTGCTAATATAACTAATCAGTCCAAAAAGTATCCTTTTGAAATTGATATAAGAAATCATAGAGTTATAGAGATACTCATCAATTTTGGCAATGCTAAGATGGTTCTTGATTTGTTGCTTCTTCTTAGAATTTAGCCATCAGTTGTCCTTCTTTAATGACATCCAATATAGGAACTTTGAATAGAGCATATTATACTTGGCTCGCATATCAAACTCACTGCTTAAGTAGAAACTTAAAGATGATTCAACAATTAGCACAATTTAAAAAATTTAACATTTTCAAAATAGATACCAATGGTAAGGGTGAAATTTATGTTCAAAGTTGAATGAGAGCATTAAAATGAACAAATTATAGATTTGCCAATTCATCCAAGAACATAGATCATTCTAAAAGTTTAAGTTAAATTAAGGAAGCACATGAAATTAAAATTTTGAACAGCTAAAAAGATGTTTCATGATATTCAGAGAGTGTCACTTTTGTTTTTCAATTTTCTCCAAATATTTTCCATTTTATTTTGGTGAAGCTTATTTTTGGCTGTCTCTAGGTTTACTTGTGTTAACATGCTTATCCATAAATCAAACATATTGCATTTGGAAGCATGTGATTCATCTTTAATTTCTCCTGGGTAAATATGTTAATTGGCATTCATATTTACTCATGATGTAGCTCATGTCACTCCATAATATTTAAGCCAACTTCATAATTCTCTAAAATAGGATTGAAACCAAGTTTACTCCTTTGAGAATAATCATAAGCCAAACTTTTAATTTCAAGAAGGATTTCACAAATCATTTTATGAAATCAATTTTCAAATGAAATAATTTTTGACATGTGAAAATTTATTTAGAGAGTAGAGGAGAAGAATTTCACAAATAATTTCCCTAATTTTCAAAATTAAAAAAATAATCTTTTATCTTCAAAAGTTCATTTTAAGGAATCTAGAAGAATACAAAATCTTTCATTTTCACACTCAAGAGATATATATAACACAATGAGTAAAGATTTGAAACAATATATATCAATTAAGCACAGAATGATTCTACTTGATCACATGTTCAAGTATAGTAAATAGAGAAACATATATATTTCAAAAACATGTACCCATCTAGCAAATGCAATATCATATAATTAATATTTGAACACGAATTGCTAGAGAAGTACAAAACTAACACAAATAATTTATCACCCAATCATGATATTATAAACAATGCATATAAAGTGGGTAAGATATAAATATCACTAGACTTGTAATCTTTCATGTCCTTGTATTCAACTACTTGGAATTGGTGTAAAGTTGCTTCTTTTTCACTTTGAAGTTTAACACCAATATCCAAGTTCCAAGCATTTTGAAATGTATGCTTCTTCAAGAAAGGTTGTTTTTTCTTCCATCTATATTGTAATTTTGTGTAATATTCTCAAGGAATAACTCACCTTGAACCTTTCACTCTTAAGGAAGAAAGCTTTATAAAGAAACAAAATCTCACAATACAGTATATAGAACAATGAAGCATTAATGCAATATAGAGCTGATAAGAAGATAATTCTTATAATACAAACACTTAAATGCTTTTCTTTATTAATTCATGGTCTATAGGTTGTGCATAAATACCTAGAGGTTTAATATATGCATTGGGAGTAAAAGGGAAGTCAAACTTTTCAAAATTTGTAAATTACAAAACAAATATAGCTTCTTTCTCACTGGCCAGTTGATTGCTTAAGCTTTTCCTATCAAAAATTCAAATTTTAGACCCTGATAGTCGACTATTCATTCTTGACCAATCGACTAGTCACTCACTGAGCTCACAGTCAATGGTCTTAAGGCTAGCAGTTGACTAATGCTTGATCTAGGTATGACTAGTTGACTACTTACTAACAGAGAGCTCCTAGTTAATCAAGCTTGAGCTGGTAATTAATTGGTCTCATCCAAGAAAGTGAATAGTCGACCGCCCAGTTGATCAAGTTTCAAGATAGCGACAGATTGGGGTTTCTCAAAAGATGACCAGTTGATTGCTGGCTAGTGGCTAGTTGACTATTCACTTATAGAAAACTCCCAAATAAGTTTTTTCTTAACCTTTAAGTCTTGAGATTGATTATACATTCATTTTATAAAATTCTTATCAGCTCATTATTATTTATAAAGGTTCCTAAGATATGATTAAACATTGAAAACAACTAGGACCTAAGTATTCATTGAAAAACATTCATACAGTACTTGTTATCATCAAAACCTTATCAGCAAATAAGCTCCTTTCATTTTCTACAAAGCAAATAACATTCCTTTCATGCTACCTAATCCATATTAAGTCCCAAGTGTTAATGTATAGTAATATTTGTAATTTTCAAGCTTTAGCAAAAATTAGGATATAAGTGACAACTACACAATTATATTTAAATCGCAGCAATCAGAAGATATTAATTATCCATTTTGAATAGAAGATATGAAATATATATTATACATAAGAGAAGAGATAGAAATGACCATTAATTGGAATTTGTACTCTTCTTATTAGAATTACTTTAAACATCATAGAGTTAATTAATCTTCAATATTCTTCTAGTATCCGCCATTTATATTGTATACTTAAGGTAAAGATCTCTCTTATATCTACAAAACAATATTACTCTTCATTTTTGGCACCCAACTAATTAGGAACCAAGTTAGATTGTAAAGGCTTTAATTCATATACATTAAAGAATTAAATAAGTCAAAACAAGATAATTTAGCATACTAGATTAACCACATAATTGTTTATTTATCCAATTTGCATTATCCTTTTTACCAGCATAGTAAAGAGCATGAGGGATTGATATCAAACATTGCATGTCTCAGATAACTTATTTAAATTCACTCTCAGATAACTTATTTAAATTCACAATCTAAGAGTGAGTCATAATCAAGTTATATATATCAATAACAAGTATATTCACATGGATTGAATGCTCATACTAAAGGCCATTAGTAATACACCTCAATGGATATCAAATATGGTTAAATAAGAGGTTTGGTCACTTGATACCTTGGCCAAGACATTTGAAGGATGCCATTTTCTTACCAAATGCTTCTAATAAGTTTTGAACTTTGCAATTCTATTTGGTACTTGAGAAGCTCTCCTTTGTAGTTCCTTTTTTTTTATGCCAATTGGTCTATTACTATGAGGAATTTTTTGCACAATTAAAGAACTAGAAGGACTTTTTAGTACCCATATTAACTTGGGTCCTTAAATATTAGTAAAATGATTTCTAGAGCCTTTAGAAACCCCAAATATATTTATTTCTCACATAATAATTTCTTCTAATAGGGCATAGGTGAGAGATATGTCCTTCATGACCACAATAATTGCAGATAATATGCAAAAGAGTCTTTTAAGACACAACTCTAGAAAATTTTTGTCTTTTATTAGATTGGCACCCTAAATTATGATTTTGAAAATCTCTTTTTAAGTTTTTCCTTTTTAGAGACTTATGAATTGAATTTCCAACAAGTAAATCATTTTTAATTTTAAAATCATAAGAATTTGAACATTCAAAATTTAAGGACATTCTCTTTTGCAATTCATCAAATACATATGACAAATTTTCATGAAGAGGGATGCTATTAAGTTTGGAGTTGTCATATACCTTTAAATCTTTGTAAGTTGGAGATTGAAGATTTATCCAATCCTTGTTTGTTATGCTCACTTTGGGAATTTTCCTCCTTCTCATTGTTGATTAAGAGTTTTTTAAGAATTTTCATCTTCCTTTTCAATTCTAAGTTGACTATCTTCAAGAGGCATAGAACATGTTTATTCATCTTGCACAATTTCTTGAAAACTATCAACATTCATAACTTCAACAACATGATTAATATGATATAAATCATGAAGATTATCCCATATATCTTTAGCATTAAAGCATTGTTTGATTCTAACATAATCATGCTCATTCAAAGCATTATATAATATATGCATTGCTCTAATATTTCGAAGAAATGACTTCTTATCATACTCATTCTAGTCATTTCTTGGTTTGGAGGTAAAACCATCTTGTACCACATCCCATAATTCTACATCAAAAGATTGAATACAAAACTTCATTCTAGCTTTCCAAAAATCAAAACTAACAATATCAAGGAAATGAGGTTTAGTAATATCAAAACTTTTCATCAATGAAAAACATTCAATGCATATGAACTCTTGAGACAGTTAAGTCCTTTAAAAAAGAGCCCAAGCTCTAATACCGCTTGTTAGCCCAAGCAACCAACACCTAAGAGGGGGATGAATTGGGTGTTTATAGAATTTTGATTCTTTTCATAATTTGCTTTACAGAAATACTTGTTCAACATTATGCTTGGAAGAGTATGATGTAAAGCAATAATTATATATATCAATGGAGGCTTAATGTAGATGCTTGGGGTATATATATATCAATACTTTAAGTGTAATATCAACAATAAATGTTGAGAATAAATATGATGATTCAGAATGTAAAGATTATAAGGATAGAGAAAATAAACTCAATAATTTATCCTGGTTTGGCTCCAATCCAAGCCTACTTCTAGTCCCCAAGCAACCTTTTAGATTTTTCACTATCTCAATAATTAATTACAGTAACAATAAGGAGAACCTCTCCCTTAATCTCTAATCCTAGGAAAAACCTCTTCCTTACACTTAAACAGGGGAACCTCCCCTTCAACCCAAGCACACCTTTGCTTGACTCCCTTAAGGAACCTCCTTGAGTTTCTCTCGTACTAAGAAGAAAGGAATATAGAAGAATAACCTCTCTCAAAGAAGTAGATACAGAGAATTTGCAAGTTTAGTTCAATGATGTTTAAATCTCTCTCAAAGATGATATATCAAGTTAAGGATCACATACTAGCATTTGGTTCTTTTCAAAAATATTTTTGGAATGTCATATTTAAAGATTAAGATGAGATATAACTGTTACACACTTAAAAGAGCTATTATTTATGTTAGAAAACTATCTCTGGAAGAGACCAGCTGACTGTTAAGGGCTCACTAGTCGACTGCCCATCAAAATATAACCATCACTTCAAATTTAGGACTGAGCAGTTAACTTTCAATGGCTGACTAGTCGACTGCTCACTTTCTGGGTTGTACCAATCAACTTGCCATAGGTGGCCAGTCGACTAGTCACTTATAGTAACGCAATCCCAATTCAAATGGTCATAACTTTCTCATTTTAAATTTAATTTAAGTGAATGACCTATGGTTGGAAAGCTCTTTAAGTCTAGTTTCCAATATAAGAAGTTTTATATCGAAAGTCAATATATTTTTGGAGATATAAGTAAAATAGTGACCCATGTCAAAATACAATTTTATGCAAAATTCATATCTTAGTCAAATTTATAAGGTCATATCTTTTTCATTTGAACTCCGTTTTAAGTTAATGACCTATCACAAAAAAGTTCATTGAGTCTAGTTTCTAATAATATAAGTTTCATAATAATATCCCTTATGTTTTGTGAGATATATGTAAAATAGTGACTAAAGGTCAAAAATAATTTTAAGTAAAATTTATATCTCACTATCTTTTAAATCCAAATATATATTTTAAGAACCAAAATATCTTGAGCCAATAAGTGCAATTATAAATCATTGAATTTCACAAAATAACACTTAGCCTATGATGATTATACCTATTCAATCCATTGGTTATCTTGATGCATCTAAGCTTCCAACTTTTTTAATCTTCAATTTTTTTAAAGTTTAGATCACCTTTCTTGCTTGTCATCACTTTGGGTAGAGCATGATATTAATATTTCATTCTTTTTACATTAATGCCCACTCTTCCTTCTTTGGACTATCCTACACTTAATAGATATTCTACTTGCAAACCAAATAGTTAATCTAAAAAGTTAATCAATTAAGCACAAATTACTATTATATTTGTGACTCATATTTTTCATATATTTGTCATCATCAAAACAATCTCAATAGTTGCGGGATCGTGAAATTGTAAAACCTGGATCTTATAGAGTATCCATTGAAATGAAACTGATAATACTAAAAACTAGCTTCTTTTTCATTTGGCATATGAGGCCCAAATGTGAAAATCCTTTGGAATTTTTTCTTTTGCTTGTCCAAAATTTATAAGGGGCCTTCTTAGTTGCCTTAGTTGATACTTTTTTAGTATATGTGTTGTGGTTTTTCATTTGAAACACCTTTCCCTAAAGTAATTTAGGCAAATTTGAATAACTAATCATACTCATCACCATGTCCTTAAGTGTTTTATTTTGTCTTTTAAAAACACCATTCATAGTGGGCAAACCCATAATAGTGTATTGTCAACAATACCACATTCCTCTAACAAATAGTCTTGCATGTATTTACTTGTTCTGTCATATTTGCCTAAGTATTTACCACCATAATCATATTTAATGCTTTAATTCTTTTACTAGCCTCATAATTTTTTTTTTTTGAACATATCCACCACCTGTGTCTTGGTACTGAAGTCTAATTGATCTCAGAACAAACAAAGTTAAGAAGCATACCTTTCTTTTCTCAACATGTGTGATAGTTGATATAAATGGCCTATAACCCCGCAAAAAAAAGAAAACAACTATCGTAAGTTAGTTCCTTTTGTTGTTTCTTCAATGGAGTCGTATTCGTTGGCTCATTGTTTCTTTTTTTTCTTATTGTCTTTCTTCTTGTCCTTTAAAGTAGAGGTCATGTAAGCACCTTTCATCCTTTCATGCTTTAATCCTTCGCCATCATAGACATAGCATGACATGAACTTATCAAGAGGCCAAGAGTCCTTGTGGTAGTTATAGCTCACCTAGAACTAACTAAATTGTGTTAGAAGGGATATCAGGGCTAAATGCACTAACATGCTTTAGAAAAGTTCAACTTTAGTGCCTTTAGTTTTTTGAAGCAACCAAAGACATTTCAAAAACGTATTCCCCTATATTTTTCTTTTTTTAACCTATAAACCTCAAAGAAGTTATGTTAAGATTGTACCACTTTCATTCTTCTAATTAGAAAATCTCTTTTCAAGGTCCTAAAGGAAAATTTAATCCATGTCTACTTGATCAAACATAGTGCCCCTACAAGTTTCTTAAATGGCATGCTTGATGACAACAAGACTTATACAGTTAGATGTTTTCTACTTTCATTTCTTTATAGATAGATATATATATATATATATATATATATCTTCCTCCTTTTATACAAGGTACTCTATTACTCTTATGAGCTTTTAATGCAAAGTCTAGGTCCATGACTCTGAGAGTGATTAGGACATTCTCTTCTCATGCCATAAAACTTGTGTCATTCAACATAGAATTAAGATAATGTTGGTAGCTAGTGGCAGAGCCACATTGAGTTGAGGGTGGCCATATGCCCCACTCAATTTCATAAAAGTGGTATGTTATAGTATTGAGTTTTGATGTTATGCCCCCATATTTTTAAAATGTTAAACCCGCTAGACTGACATATGTATTAAATATTTTTTTTGTTATTATTTGACATCTTAATTTGACCTCACTTAATCCATACATGTATTATGTATACATAACTCTTGCAAAAACAAAAATTATAATAACTAAATTTTCCCTTTTCATTCTCTTTACATCCTTTTTTTTTCCTTTTTCCCTAGTTTCTCATTACATTTCTTATTCTTTTCTTTCTCACTTCTTCCTTTATTCCTTCCATTATAATCTTTTTCTTTTCTCATGAATTTTCAAAATTGCAGTTTCTCTTTTCTCTTAAATTTGGGCTGTATGTGAGTTCAATATTGGGGCTTTTGATATGAGCTTCTAAAGTGTAATATCCACATAATATTTAATTGTTATCTTCTTAAAAGGAATCTTTATGCTTAATTTAAAATTTAGAATTTCATTTGGGTCAATTTAGTTGTTAATACCAAGTTGTTAATTGATCATAGTATTTGACTAGGTTACAATTTTATTATTTATTATTAATAAGAAGTAAAGAAATAAATTTATAATTTCAATTTCTAGCATTTTATTTAAAAAATATATTTTGAATGAAAAAACATTATTTTAGCCCCCACTTACCACTACATTATCTTTTTCATACCTCACTAATTTTATTTTTCAAAAAAGCCCTCACTTATTGAAAATTGTCACTTTTAATCTCTTACTTTTGATATTTTTATTATACATAGTCCTTCAAGTTTAAACTTTATTAATTCACATATAGGAACCAAAAGTGACAGTTTTTAATAAGTAAGAGATTATTTTAGAAAATAAAATAATAGACTAAAATGGCATTTGCCTCTAGAACTACAATTTTTTTTACAATGATATGGACTATTTGTTCATGAGAAAATTAACATAATTGCAACATTCTTTATTTAGACCCAATGAATCAAATTTTCAGTAACAATAAAGTAAAATTAATTTAAAGTACTTGCTATCAAATACCAAAAACAATGAATTAAAACTTTCCCCTGACTATAAAGACTGAAATTTTTGCCTCCATTAGCCCAGGGTCTTGACTCCACCACTGCTGACAGTAATATTAGCTATGGTATAAACTAACTTGAGTACAAAATAAAATAAACTCAAATACATACCAAAGTGAAACCAAAATGAAACAATAAATTTGCATAAAGGTATAGTTCATTACAAAATACTTGACATTCCATTAATATTTTATCTTTGAACAAAATATTAATTTATAAGTGTTATCTTAGTGTAGTTATCAAACAATTGATAATAAAGTAATATATTGAACAATAATATTCATTCGGTCAAATTTAGAGCTCACACATAAAAAACCAAATAATAATCAAGTGTTTATTACCACAAGTGTACATGCAATTATACTAAATATAGACTTTTCTTTAGCCCGATCAATATCTACATAATTGCACACACACAATAGTTTATATATTTCAAAACAAATTAATTTTCTTAATAATCAGTTTGGCAACATTTTGTTTCAATTAATTCATCTCATAATACATACATACATACATACATATATATATATATATATATATATATATACACACATACCAACTTTCAAATTAAATTTTTCCTAAAATTTCCAAACTTATATACCACATTATAATATAGTCAGTCATTTTATTTTTAAATAATCAACGGGTAATGGCTGAAAACTTAAATAAGGATAATAAATCATATATACAATTCCATATAAGATTGAATTACGGTGTGTAATTTTGCTCGCATATACATATATATATATATATATATATAACAGATCAATATTTAAAAAGAAAAAATACGAAAATCAAATATAATTTGTGCCCAATAAGAAACCCATAGAAATTAAAGACAATAAGAGGATGATATATATATATACACACACACAAAACATATTGCAACAAATTCCTTTTCATGTATATCAAACATATACATGTATATAAAAGCAAAGTATATAATTATAACCTATATAAAACTTATATATACATCGATAAGCTATGTTACATAAATTCTCATTCATGTAATTATGCATATGCTAAATAAAATATTGCACAAGTCCATAACACATTGAAAAAATATATGATTACAACAGCTATGCAATCCATATATACTAGAAGAATAAAATAATATTGTAATCGAAACCATATGGCGCAAAATCGTATAACTTTATATATATCTATATCCATAAGCAATCCATATCCATATATATACAAAATATATGCTACAATTTTTCATATTATTGCAAATCATATAATTTTTTGAAACACGCGCGCACATATATATATATGAACCCATTTTCATGCATATAAAATTGCTTTATGTCTAAATTATATTAAACATGTATATATGCGCCAAATTTAAATTAATTGAATGCATGCCACGTCCTCATTCAAGCCATATTGGAACGGTGGGGATGAAAAATAACATTGCCACAAATCCCAAGGTGAGTATGTGTATTCATATTTATATGCAATCAAACCATATGCAAACAAGTTAACCCTAGGATCAGTATCTTTAATATCCGTGTTAAATTGGGTTCACGTCTTACCACTCCTTTTTTTCACTTAAGTGCATGCTTCTCAAGATCCTCAATTGACTAGGCATCTACCTTTGGGCTTGGATGACTGTCTATATATTCATAGCTTGGTCCAATATCTTTATACTTCATACCTATTGAGCCAAGCTTATACAACCACTAGGTTGGTGGCATGGAAAGCCTACAACATTGGAGAGATTTTTTTTTCAAGAAGCTTTCTTAATTGGACTTGAAGAGGAAACATAACGCATTAATTCTTTAAACAGTAAGCCGATACATTACTAATATGGATTATTTGAGCAAGTGCAGGGATAATAAAAGTTCCCATGGTATTTAATAAGCATAAGTTGACTCTAACAAAAAAAGTTTTTACAATTTTATACGGATTTCTATTTGCCATTATAAAAAATTAAGGATTGAAAAATAAGGTTGACGATTTGTAGGTCGTGTGTGCGTGTGTGTGTTGTGTGTACGTATATATAACCAATACAAATTAGTAAATTTTAAGAATGCCCAAATAATATATATCTTGTTTTTAGTGGCTTGAAATTTATTTATACACCCTGTCAAGGAAATCAATTACATGAAGAATTTTGATGGCTCAATACGGATGACAATATACCAAACAGCTCTTTACTCCTTACTGTATTACTTCTAAGAAGGCAGAAGAACAAAAAATCAAATTCTAAAAGTAAGAAGCAAGAACATTCAGATTGATATATCATATTTACAGGCCTTAAAACTGGTTATTCTGATACTTGATGATATCTCACTCTAACAACCTAATAATCTTAGCCATAACATCGGATTGGATCATTGCACCTTTTAGCAGCAGATTGCTTGAAACCAAATCTCCCACCCTTCTCAAGGTACTGCTGATGGTATTCTTCTGCACGGTAAAACTTCTTGGCAGGAAGTATCTCTGTAACGATCTTCCTGCTCAACCGCTTCTGTCGTTGTTCCAAAGAATCTCTGGCTGCTTTCTCTTGTTCAGCTGTGTAATAGTAAATCCCAGATCTGTACTGTGTTCCCACATCATTTCCCTGTCACATGAAAAGACAAACTGTTACTACTTACCTACAAAGTACGAACACTTCAAAAAGGTATATTGGTGCCTGACATGTATTAGATACAACGCACTACAACATTCCAAATTACATATGAACCTCCAAATTTTGTTTTGTGAACTTGTCTATATCAGTGTCTATACTTCCTACGTGTTTACAACTATGAGGGCAGTTAGATCATATGAATAGGATTATGTGGTGTGTACCTAATACCTACACCATCACATAAAGATCACAAGTTGTCGTAAAGATACTCAATTCAATGTTTATACATGCCTTGGTTGGAACAAGAGAGAAAAGCAAGAGGGCCTACAGAAAGCGGAAAAACAAAAGCAGTGACTGGAACAGAAGAGACGAAAGATTAGACAAGAATATAACCAGAGCTGTTATCCATGGATTACTTGCTCAGCATAGTAGGCCTAGGCTTGGACCAAGCCCAAACTATATCTATAGGTTTGGGCCACTACCTGGCCATCAATGGAGAGCCTACATAAAGGGGTGCTTAAGCCCAACCTAAAGGCCTCTCAGCCTCTAGTGCAAACCCAGGCCCCAAATAGGTACAAATTTAACTGAATAAAATATGATATTCCATGTCTAACTGGTTGTTCTAACAGGCGCATGGGTCATTCTGGACTCTGAGAGCTCATAACCTAAACTCAGTCCAACGTAAGATTTTGTGAACTGCCTAACAAGCTAGAGTTTCTTTGAGACAGTGCCAGTTAGATTGGTTTTGTAGTTCACAGCCCCAGAAAAACCAAGACATATATAAGCATTTGAGATGAACTATGGAAATGCAACGAATGGACGCCCTCATGGAATAACTAGAGAGCTCATAGATGTACAATTTAATTGTATGGCAGGGGTCAAGGCACCAGGCAAAATCTGAACTTCATAACAACTTAAGCTCAATATACATTTTCTAGTTACTCAGTACCTCCATCTCTGTTATTGTTTGTGTGAATAGTGTCTACCTGTAAACAATGTAACCACAACAAATCCTAGCCACAAGCAACAGAAGAAGGACAAAGATTCATATAGATAAACATAAAATTTTTCCAATACTGATTTCCATCATATGCAAAACTATAATTGGCTTCTATATAGCATACAGTGACAAATGCGACTTGCACATTACACAGGTGAGAATGTGTGAAATCAATTTTATTTTATTTCCTAATAGCCCAAAAGAAAATGTTACAGCATCTCTACCCTCCTACCCAAAAAAAAAAAAAAAAAAAAGAGAAACATTACCTTAATTACTTTTAAGTAAAACTATCTCCCAAGCCAAGATGCAATGGTAGTGGGGCAAAGAGCTAGAAAGGTAAGTAGTGACAGAAACAAACACCAAGAAACTTCCCAGGACAGTTTCAACCAAAAGCTTCAGAAGTCAAAAGAACATAAAAATGAAAGCGTACATATGAAATGAAACACAAGCAAATATTTCAATAAAAAAATACATAAAGCAAAAAATGAAACCCCAAAAGCTATCAACTTCAAAAAGCAACATTAAATCACAAGAATTAATCATAGAACAGAAACTCATTAGCAAAATCAAACAAAACTAAAATAGTTCTAAAGAAACCGTCAAATTTATAATTAAAACCATTTAAGTCAACAGATAACAATGCACAAGTCCAGACTTAAGATCAGCAGAAATCTGGATATCTCTTGCAGAAAAAAGAACCTGATTTTTACGAACCAAACCAATTCAATCAAAGCTTGACTTTTATGACATAAAAAGAGCTCTATACAAACCTGCCGATTCAGCATGGTAGGATCATGCCTAGCCCAGAACACATCAAGCAAAGTGCCATAGCTACATTCTTTAAGATCATATTGCACCCTGACAACCTCTGAGTGAGTTGTCGTCCCAGAACAGACATTCTCATAGCTCGGATTATGCACAAACCCCTGGCTGTAACCAACCTCTGTCTTGGTCACTCCAGGCACCCTCTGAAAGGCCAACTCAACACCCCAAAAGCAGCCTGCACCGAACTGTGCAAACTGCTGGCCTGGTGCAGAAATGTCATCATCTGGACCCTGAGCTATTGAAGAGTCCAAATTCTCAGGAGCTCTTGTGCTACCAAACCCAAATCTGCTCAACAAGTTCATGGAAGGCTTGAAGGCAGTAGTTCGTCTGCGAGTTAGGGGAAAGGAGCAGAAGCACTTGGAAGAAATTCTAGAAAGCGATCGAAGAAGCTTGGTTTTGGTGGGATTAAAGAGCCAAGAGGAAAGAGACCTACATGTAGCAGTGTAGCTGCTGCGGGTTGCTGCCAAGAGTTTGAACAAAATAAGTGTACTTTTGTAGAGAATACTATTAAACTAAAATTTCACCTGTATACATTGTTTAAAAAATAAGGAAAAGGATAATTGAAAAAAAGAAAAGAGCCAGAAACATCAAGTGAAGATGCCAAGGAAATCAATTGACCACTTTATGAATAAACAATTGACAGACTAAAACTAATATACTCCGTAACAAAAGTAAATGGATACAGCATACAGTCTATCACTCTAACATGTATTGCTTATACATCAAGAATTGCAAGGTGGTATCTCTAAATAGACATGGAAATATATAATCTGGTCAACCAATAAATCAAAAGCAGTTTAACAAAGAATTTTCACTAATTAAAATGTTTTTCTAATTAAATGGAAATGTTCTACACATAGAAAAACGACGAATGTGACATTTTTCTATCTCAAAGGGAAAATATAAAATATTAAAAAAAAGAAAAGGAAAAATATTCATGCAGTTAAAAGATAAACAGACTGGAGGCAAAAGACAATGAATCAATGGTCAGAGATCTTTTCTCCTCATTGTCTTTTCCAGTGAATAAGCAAATATGCTTCCACAGCCAGAGGAATTACATACCACTTGTATCCACGGTGGTACATTTCTAGCAGTCCAAAAGGCCTATGTATATGCATTTTTTGGCCATAAACGCCTATGTATATGTTAAATTCAAAGTGTTTGTAAAGCCACACTGGAAATTAGCTAATAAGAGAAGGTACGCCCACATTGACTGTACCAAAATACACACACACGCATAAGTCTAAATGTTAGCATGACTTTAAGCTTGGTGTTGCTAGAAAACTAAACTAACAATGCTTTTCCCTCTTTTTTTGTTTTTAATCTTTTTCTGTAACCACCGAACAAAGGCAAAACAGACAGAAAATGAGCATTTTGTATGAATAGAGAAAATCTATTAAAATACTTAATAATTAGGACTCAACTGGTGAAGGAAAAGATAGATATAGTTCTTCTGTCTTTATTTCCCTGGGGCCATCGAGACACCAGATAGATATCTCTAGTGGATCAGAAATTGTTCAAATGACCTTTTGTTTTCACATGAGATCTGTATGCCCAGGTTTTCTAATACATAACATAGCTCCCCAAAATGCCTATGTTAAAGTCAAAGTGTTTGTAAAGCCACACTGGAAATTAGCTAGTAATAGAAGGTACGCCCACATTGACTGTGGAACAAAATACACACACACACACACACACACAAGTCTATATGTTAGCATTACTTTAAGCTTGGTGTTGCTAGAAAACTAATTCCCTCTCCTTTTTTGGTTTTTAATCTTTTTCTGTAACCACCGAACAAAGGCAAAACAGACAGAAAATGAGCATTTTGTATGAATAGGGAAAATATATTAAAATACTTAATAATTAGGACTCAACTGGGGAAGGAAAAGATATATATAGTTCTTCTGTCTTTATTTCCCTTGTGACCATCGAGACACCAGACAGATATCTCTAGTGGATCAGAAATTGTGCAAATGGCCTCTTGTTTTCACATGAGATCTGTATGCGCAGGTTTTCTAATATATAAAACAGCTCCCAATCTTCTAAACTATTCTTTTCATTCTACTATTCCCCTCCACCCCCCTCCCCCGGGCCAAACAAAAATCTTATATACAATCTCCTTGCTATAATGCTTCGAACTAACAAACTAACCGACATAAATCCCCAGTGGAAAAATGACATAAACTCAATTATAACAGGAAGCCGAAAAAAAAAAAAAAAACACCTAAACAGAAAGGTAAAAGCAGAAGACTCACGGGACCCAGAATTGAAAATAAATAGGAGTAACGAAACTCGGAAGAAGGCAACCCAGCGAAAGCAATAGAAGGGAATCCAATATCAAGCCATACCTGATGTACAAATGCTCATCTTCAACCCTTCAATGAATTATTGGAATCAATCACCATACAATAAGGAAAAAAAATAAAATAAACTTGAGCAAGAATGAAAGAAATCGACGATCCCCTTTTCCTTTCAAATTAAACCCAAAAAGGAAAAGGGGAATATCAATCAAAATCACAAATAAAAACAAGCCTGAAAAGAGAGGAGAATTACATACCTAACTGACTGAGAGTGAGAGGTAGAACTAAAGGAAACAATTGAATAGAAGATGAAGAAGAGAAGGTAGGATTGTGATTATTGGTGAAGAGGGACGTTTGCCAAACCAATTTCACCCTCTTATGGTTGCTCGCTCTATGCTGGCGCCAACTGCAGAACACTAAAACCCAAGTACCTACTTAGTATTCATCCTAACTACAACTCAAAAAGCCAAAGGCCAAACGTTGATTCGTAATTTTATTGATTCCATCAGCTACGACGGAAAGACCTAACCATTACGTATTGGCCAAAGAAAAAGAAAAGACCTAACCATTACGTAGATTCGGTGTCAACAATTGAGTAATTCTGGTATTCGTATTTCGTACAGAGAATTTAGAATTTCCTTCTTTCAAGTAAAATATCATTTTATCACTCATATATTTTAATTTGACCTTTTATTTATAATTTGATCATTTATTAATATAAATATTAACATATTATTTAAATTAAATTAAAATAAAAAAATTAAATTAAGACTTAATTTATAAGTAAACTTAACCAAATTTTGTCACATTAATTATTAATTTTTTTTAAAAAAAGACATGTTTATTTTTGTCATTCAATTATTACATGATATTTTAATGTTAGTTTACTGAAATATGCATCTTAAAATTATTATTAATAAATAAATAAATTTTTACTATTGTAAGTATATTTATCTAAGATTAAATTTAATACAGTTTTAATTTTTGTTATGTAATTTTTCTATAAAATTATAACATGAATAAAAAAATGTAATAATTTAATATTAAGTAATATAAAATATAAAATTGTTTTCAAAAGTTATATATTTGTATATTAATATTAAACAAATTCTATGATAACAATGATATAAACCATTGCATATAAATTTATTTCCTTTCATTTATAGTTTTTTGCAATTATTACTAACACTATAAGTCGATAATTTGAAATTAGAATTATCTATTTAATATTAAAAATAATCAAATAAGTTTTTTTACTCGTTAATTTAATATTTATATGATTATTTATGTTAAATTTGAGAGTAGGTTATGAAACAACCAAATTATTATTTTATAGAATGTAATAAAATTAATATGTGAATAACTTAGGGAAGATCAGTTTGAACGTGATATAGAATGTAATAAAAATAAAACAACTTAATTTTAATTTTACATTATTGTATTTTATTAAAATTTTATTATGTCTGTTGCCGAAAGAATGACCTAGATACAAGTAGGGAAAGACTTCGTGGAAACATTTTTTTATTGATAAAAGCTCAGTGTATTCTTTTGCATTAGAGATAGAAAAATATCTTTAAAGAAAATATCTCCTTGCAATTCCCAAAACACCCTTAATATTAAGCTGGTGATGGAAGGCTATTATTATTTATCATTATTACCTTTGTGAAGCTTCTCCCTCTTAAGTGATTTAGATTTTTAGCAATTTTTAAAAAAGAAATTACCCGTCATTGGATTATATAGTTTCTAGAACTGTTAAATCAAAATTATTAGTCTACGCATAGTTAAAATTTAAAATTTAAAATTTTTATTATGTGTAATTTTTAATTTTAATTTAAATTATCAAATTACATAATTTTTTTTAATATTAATCGTTGAATTGATACATATTCTATATAAAAAAATTTCTTAGACTTTACATCACTTTAAAAATACAATTAAGTTATCCTAATTCAAACTCCCCTATTTTATGTCCAATTTCTTTTAATTTCAAAAAAATTTTCACTAACAATTGTACTTTATAATTGATGAGATTTTATGTGTTTATCCATGACAAAAAATTTCTAATACACTTTAAACTCTTTCAAAGTTTCACTCAACTCATCCACATCTAACTTTCTTGCCCAGGAAATATTTCACAAAGGTATGAATAAATTTGAACAACCTTTATACATGAGGGGAATTACAAATAAATGCACTAATGCAAAACGTGCAAGGATGCGCATAGTGGTGGAGGTTGAAGCTCTTCGTGCTTTTCTGTAAATTGCATTTCTCTTATCCTGTACTTCTTTTTGTTTGCTGTCTCATTTGTTGCTATTTGGCAGACTTTATCTCTGAAAAAGCTAGACTGCAGCAGAACCACTTTGATTTTTTGTCTTTGAGTTCTTTTTGTAGCCTTGTCTTCAACAATTTTGTTCATAATCCATGCATCTATAATTTTACAACTCATTTTATATTCCAGTGGTAGCTTCAGTTTAGGTTGGTCTCAATTGAGTTTTGTGTTTATACTAAGAAGCTCTTAGGATTAATAGCTTCCTATACTTATTTGGTAGTGTCAGTACTATTTGGTTGTTGCGGGGTTTTTAATTAGCGGTTGGTTCTCGTACACGCGTGCTTGCACGCGCATATATATATATATATATAAAGTAACTCTTTTTAATGTAAAATTTTTTTTTATTTAAAAAATTTAATTTAATCAAATACTCAACTTCTCGTATAATAATTATTTATCTATTTTATACATGCATAAAAAATTTTTTTGAAATATATAAATTCTTTAGAGTCAATGTGAAAAATAATAAAATAATTAATTAATTAATTAATTAATCACCTTTTAAATAAAAATTCTTTAAAGTTTGAAGATTCTTCGGAGTAAATAAAAAAATTAATAAATTAATTAACTGTTTCTGAAATTAGGAATTCTTTAAATTTTGAACATTTTTTAAAGTCAACGAAAATAATAATTAATTAATTGTCTCTTAAATTTTTTAATAAGATACTATAATTATAACTTGTCCAAAATTAAAGTAAGAAAAAATAATATATGATTTATTAACAATACAAATCATCTATCGTTATACATTTTTCAAAGTTAGTAAAAGAGTTAAATGTAATTTTATCAATTTTTAAGATTTAATAGCTTTTTATAATAATAACAATAAGAGTTGCTTGGTATGACAACGACAATTTCTTACAATAATTTACTAAATTCAATTTTTTACTAATACTTACAATTATTAATTTAAAATGTATTTGCATGTTGCAAAATAGACTAATTTTTCTTAAACTAGTTTTTTATATTATATTTAAGAATTTGGTACCCACTATATTGGAAGAAAAAGCTCAAAATATTCTCAGAGAGCCTTAGTAGACTTTTTTTTTTTTCTCACAATTTAGTTCTCTAAGTTTAGTTTAAGTTATTTTAATTCATTCGAAACAACACTCTTCCTTAATGTTGACTATATTCAAATGCAAAATAAAAATATATATATCTCTCAAGTTAGAAATTTTTAAATTTTATAAAGATAAATTTTATTATTTGAGCAAGATTTAATAAATGAGGAAATTATATGAAAATAATTTTAACCAAAATTCTTTAAACATAATTTTTTCTAATAAATCAAATTTGAATTAAATACGCTTTTAGACTCTCTTGTTTCATATAAGTTTTAAAGTAGTCCTTCTTGTAATCTTGCTCAAAACAAAATCAAGCAGCGCTGCCCTTCTAATTTTTTTGGTAAATCCTAATTTTATTTATTTTCAATGTATCAAACATATCAACCAACAAAATCTTAATTTCATTCTATTTCTATCGTATTCTTTTTTTTAATATAACAAATTTTAAACCCTAAACCCCTTAAACTACATAACAAATATAGCCTTGAGTTAACAAAACTTGGGCCTAAGTTTAAGTAACCCTTATTTTGCTCTTTCTAAAATATTTAAGTCAATTCCTCAAATCATTAACTGTTTTCTTAATCAAACTTATGGTCCCTACAGTTAGTTTTACTGATTAAATCCCACTCTTGTAATTATTATATAAGCCCTTTCCAGTTGTATAAGAGCCATTTTTAAAATCAATAATTGACTACTATCATTCTATATTATTTTCTTCCTGAGCCTCCCCTGAAAACACAGAGCCAAGAGACATCTTGACATGCACATTCCCTACGCACAATACTAATTTAAATCCGGTGCATTTGAAATTTGACGCATTTGGTATATTTAGTTATCTTTAAAATATTTTTTATAAAAAATTAATATCTATTTTACAAAATTAAAAAATATGATAAGACAGTGTAAATATATCAAATGCGTTAAATTTTAAATGCACATAATCCAAATTAGCACAATACCAATTTATGCCATTAGTAGTTAAAATAAGAAAAAACCAGAGAAATATCAAATATAATTTATGAAAAAAATAGTATAATGCATCCTCGTATTTGGATCTTGGAGTCCAGTATCTACTTTTTCTTAAATCTTAGGTTTACAATAGTCATATTTTATGTTCAACTTGGGGAAGAATGTAGATTGTTCACCAAAGAGGTGAAAATGATAGTGGGCCAGCTCAAAATGTGAATGCGTTTGATTCATTTTCTCTCTTTTCTAAAAGATGTTTCGGATTAGAATTGGATCCTTCGAAAGAAACAAAAATGCAAGATAGGTAGATATTGAGGGAAGATTAATTAGTTCGTCAGCATCGTAGGCAATGGGAATAAAACTTTCATTAATAAAAGGAGAAAATTGTTCTTTAAGTTCTTATATATAGTTTCATTTAATTTTTTATTTGGTACCTCTAATTTAAGAATTTGTAATCAAGTCATTATAATTTACAAATATTTTAATTTAGTCCCTAATGTTGAAATTCTGTTAATATTCTGTAAATTTTATTGATTTAATTAATTATTTTCTATTTTAATACTATATATAATTTATGTTAATAAAATAAATAGATAGATAGAGATAATATAATAAAGTTAAGTAACATATATGATAATGTATTGGTAAAAATATAATGACGAGGACTAAATTTAAAAGTATATAAATTTTAACGGTTTATTACAAAATATTAAACTAAGAACCAAATTGAAATAACAAGAATTAAAAATAACAAGGGTTAAAAATATAATTTTTTCCAAAAAAAAAAGAAATTTGGGAATGGAACTTGGAGTGTAACTTTGAATAATTGAGGAAAGGTACATCGTAGACGATAACTCTTTGTCTCTTTCTCTATCTTCTTACTTACATATTAGAATGATTTAAATATTTAGATTTGCTTGTGTTGATATTTTTGTAAATTTGTTAACAGCTTAGGAAATACACATCAACAATCTGTAATATGACCCGTTTACATAACTTTGTTTAATTTGATACGTCTCTTCTTTTCCCAATTCTTTTAATTTCAAAATGACATGACAGTCTTTTATTTAATTCTACTAGAAAATGATTAGAAGAAAATAGTAATTTTGATTCCTATTTTTATTTTAAGATCAATCTAGTCCTTTTAAAATAAAAAAATATCAAAATAGTTCTTAGAAAATAAAACCCTTCAATAGATAAAGATTCTCTCTTACAATTGGAGAAATCAAATTAATACATTTTTATTTTTAAAAGATTATTTTGATATTTTTATGAATCATATTAATTTTGAAGTTAACATGAAGAATCGAAATTGTATTTTTCTTTTGCTATGGTTTTTTTTGGCCAATTGTTGTGGTTAACAGTACATAAACTCATTGAATTTGTTTAACTTGACATCAACAAAGGTTTGCATTGAGTATATTGACATTAGTATATGTGAATATATTTTATTAATTTTTAGATGAATAAATCTAAATGCAAGTCACGACATAGAGCTATTAAAGTAGGTCAGTCCAAGATAAGCTGAAAATCCTAACCCAACCCACCTAGCGGGTTAAACAAGCCAATCCACTTAACTTAGAAGAAATTTCTATAAAAAAAAAATATGAAAAATATAGTCATTTTCATAGGTTTAATCCACAAAAAATTTTAAAAAATTTTTGAAAAAAATAAAATCTTAAACAATGCAAACCAACCATCAAGAATTCTAATAATACAAATTCAATCCAATGTTGAATATTTCAAATTCAAAATCAAGCAACAAACAAATATATAATTATAATACAGTTCCATTAAGCGTGAACAATATTAGATACTTGTCTTGTAGTAAAATTTGAAACTTCATCGCCATTACTACCACATTTTCTCCACCTTTACCATGAACACCTCCATCAACTACAATAAAATGGGTTAACCCACCAAACCACTAGGCTAGCCTATTTAGCTCATAGGTTAAATAGGTACCTTACTAAATAGGTTGTCAAAGGACCCCTAAATCAACCCACCTCCTTAGTGGGTTAAACGAGCTTAATCTGGTGGGTTAAACCCATTTTGATAACTCTAAGTTACATAACCCAAAATCTATTATTTGTCTTTTTGGATAGAAATGACATTACAAGTCAAGTGACTCAAAAACATAGAGCTATACAGGGTCTTTTCTGCAATTTTTCAATTTTTTCAGTCCTCAATTGTGATTTCTTCCAACTAGTATTTGAATTTGACCTACAATGCAAGACTTTACATATTGTAATATCTTATATTCTCCAATTCAAAAAGCACATTTTGCATGAAGTTATCTCTAATCCCAAATTACCAAACATGCATTTAAGCTCAATAAACCTCATAAAATGCCATGAAATGACATTATAAAAATGGGTATGATCACTTGTTTTCACAGTTTTCATAGCTGAAAATGATCTTTCAATTATTGTTGTAGATAATAGAAGAGTTTACACAAGACGGATAATTCTATCAACAAGTGGATAAATTCTCAACTTTTGTGCCTTTGCTAGCACCTGACACTACTATACAATTATTGAAACTCTCCTTAATTTTGAGCTTGTATGAGCATCAATTTCAAAATGCTCTAATTGAATCTTTAGATGTTGCTTTTCTTCTTCCGTAAAGTCATTTAGATAAAACTTATTCACAATCTTGGAAATACCTTCAACCTGAAAAGATTTATAATCATCCCGTGGATCTAGAGCAGAGCTAAGGACAAGTAACTCCATTATATCCTCCTTGAAGCGAAAATTCATTTCTTGCAACAATGAATTTACAACAAAAATGAAGATATCATACCAATAGAGATGTTAAATTGAGAGGTTATCTCTTTGATGGTGAGATCGACCTCAACTAGCATTGTAACAAGCACTTTGATCTAGGATCTCTATATCATGATCTTCATAAAATAACTTCACATTTTCAAGTAAAGGACCCTATCCACTTTTTCTAAATTTTTGAACGAGTGCTTTTGTGGATGATACTACTTACATTGTATTTAATATATCTTGAGATTTAAGCTTCAAAGCTTGAAACAATTTGTTAGTAATTTCCAACATCTCAATCATAAGAAGCAAGATGAATATAAACTTAAAGGATATCATCACATCATTTTCTCCATCAGCTTCACTCCTCTAAGTTAGATTCCCAGATTCAATGTTGCCACACAATACAACACAAGTTGAATTGAACATCTTTAACAAACTATTAAGAGAAGTGAGAGCCTCATCAAATATCTCTTAGACATTGGAGAGTGCCAACTTGATTTTTATCCTTAGTAGTTTCAATCACACCTGTGTCTACCAATTTTGCGATATGAGATGCCTTAAAGTCTTCTAGTTGATTATGTCACTTACTTAAAGAAGTAACCAAGTTGATTATGGTAGTTAAATATGAAAAGAATTGATTTAAGAATAACATCTTTGGATGTAACTACTAAACTTAATTGAATTTGATGAGCAAAGCAATGAACATAGTATGCTAATGGATACTTTTTGTAAATGAAGCTTGCAATCCTCTTTATTCACCACATATATTACTTGCACCATCATATCCATAACTTCACATATCATTTACATGAAGATAATAACGTGAAAGGACCTCATAAATTGCTTTTTCCAAAGCTAATGATGTATTCTCCTTTACATTATCTAAATAAAAAAACTGTTCACGTATGAAACCTTTACTATCAATGAATCTCAACATAATTGTCATTTGCTCTCTCTTTAATTCATCATAAGCTTCATCCACTATGATGCAAAACTTTGAATCACCAATCTTTAGATTTTAGTTGCCAAAATGGAGAGAATCTCTTTTTAAACTATCGAACAAACATATGATGCATTTTTATGGGCATTCTCTAAGATAACCACCCTTCCATCCTCATCGTATGATGTTAAGAGCTTTATTAATTTCAAAAATTACATCAATTTCCTGAATCTTGCGTCTCATCCTAACCCCTAAAGGCATAATATTGAAATACAAGCCATCAAAGATCCATAGACACCTTAAGCAATAACTAATTTTTTCCAATATGTTGTATAGTTTCTTTCTCAATAACCTTATCAATATGTTGCAAAGAATTCTCAAGATCAAGATAACTTTTTACAACTTTTTTGTGCAAAGAATTTGCATCTGTACCCATATAAGTAATAAAATGACATTAAGATAATTCATTAACTTATTTTATTATCAAGGTCTTTCAACTCTAAAAGTATTTTCATGATGATTGAATGGCTTATTGATAAGAAAACATGAAAGAAAAAAAGCATCATTCTTGTTTACTAAAAACTCAAGCCATTTTGGGTATGACTTTTACCAACTTAGCAAAAATTGACACCCATTCTTATAAATGTACTCAAGAGACCATGGAGGAGTGGGTTGATATGGCCTAAACTTGATGTAAGCTTGATGAGCTTCATCTTGTTGATTAGGGGGATACTCACAAATTGATTTTTGACACCGCGGGGCATGCTCCAAAGAAGAAGCATCAAATTCCATTATTTCCACTCTAAAAGTCTTAAAAGGACGTCCACAGGTGTGTGTGAATTTTCACCAATTTTAGCAAAAATAGAAGGTTGTGAAAGCAATCAGTCATTTGGCCTTTTTTTCTTAAAAGAAGATTCAATCATTTTGTTACCCATAATTTAATAATCTAAAATAAAAGACCAACTAACAATATATCTTATTAATTTGAACCTTGGCTCTTTTTGGTTCGAAAGAAGAACCTAAAAATTTTACTTTCTTCAATTTCCCTACATAAAATAAAATTGTATTTCAATAACTCATAAAATTACAATCAAATGGTGATCATAAAATTAAAAAAAAATGTATGTTGATGAATTTCGATTTTTGAAATGAGAGGTCACAACACATGAATGAAATTGGCTTGAGATCTCGTGGTGCGAATTGGTGGCACCAATATGAATAATTGATTTCAATATCATATTAGCGGCACTACACTTTTAAGGATGATGCAAATTAGGAAAACTAGGTTTTTTTTTTTTTTGGTTTTGGCTATTAAATTGGGAAATTAGGTTCCTTTTTTGTTTTGGCTATTAGATTAAGAAACTAGGTTTTTTTTTTGCTACTATATTAGGAAACTAGATTTCAATGTTTTGACTATTAAATTAGGAAACTATGTTTTTTTTTTGTTTTTGCTACTAATTAGGAAAATAAATATTATTCAAGGATGGAACTTATAAAAATTTCATAGAAAATGTTATTGAGTTATGTAGTTTTGGACTCATCCTTTTCTGTAAGGGGGTGAAATATTAGTAATTAATTAAAAAAAACATGATATAAAATTACATATACAAGTCAAAAGTTTTAAAATTCCAAATGGGGCTAATACCTCCTACACCCCCTAAATCCATCCCTATATGAGCGTATGCTTACATTTGCATAGTATCACACCATAATACATAAAATTCTCTAGGCAAGTAGCTCAAGTATTCATAAGAAACTGAAGTCAATCAATTGAGAGACAAAAATGAAGGAAATATGGTGAGATGGTAGCTAAATAGGAAAGACAAATTTTGGTTGGAGAGATACTATTCATGTAGTAAATTTGCCATCATAATAAATTATAGGAAGTTACAAATATTTTGAAATTTTCCAGGAAACTAGAATAAATGATAGCATATTGCACACCAAATTTTAGTTCAAGATTCGTTCATTTGTCCCCTCAAATAAATCCATAATCTTGGTTATACTGACTTATACAGAATTAGAATTTTGTTATTGATTTTTTGTGCAAAACCTACTTGAATGGAAACCAAATGACAAGAAACTTTCTATAATAGTTCATTAGTACTTGAGGAACTTTCAAATTAAATTTTAACCCAAAATTCATCCATTTAGTCCCTTAGTTGTCATCAAACCTCATACATAGAAGAAAATTTTTTTGAATAGTTCTCCATACTTCAAGCATGCAAAAAAGGCAGCTATTGAACTCAAAATTCAATGAAATTTGGTGTATATCAACTCTGCTATATTGAAATTAAATTTACTAAAAATCTTAATTTTTAGAGTCCATTTACTTAATTTTTCACATTTTCTATTCTTTCACGAAATTACATCTTGTTAAAACTAAAACTTGACTAAATGGGTTCCAACATTCCAAATTTTGAGTTTGGTCTCATTCACTAATACTTATGCTTCAAGATGCCTTCTATCACATATTAAAAGTTACTCTAACTCTTGGTTGGTTATTTATTCATAGATTTGGGAATTTATATACATAGAAAGAAAATCTTGTGCTACATAATCATATTTTCTAATTTACATGATAAACATCTTGATCCTTAAATTATTATAGATACATTAAAATATTCTAGCTTCCAACTAATCGAGCCTCTCGGCTTTGCTCCTCTAAAAGATCTAAGAAGCTATTTCCTTTTGTTTATCCTTACTGGTTCTACCTAAAATGGTTAGTTAGAGATATGACGAGATAAAAAGTTCTAATAACTCACTTCATATTCCACACATACTATGACACACATAAGCAAAGTAATGAACACATCATCATAATAGGAACATAGCTTATGAAATTATACTGGAGTTAACACCTTTGACTTTGATTCGTGACCACATCATATTCAATATTATGATTAGGGTAGGATCGCCATGTCTAAGCCTTATAAGCCATCAGACATAATATCAATTGTAAGTCATTAAGGGTTCATGTGAGATCTTACACCATCATACGTCAATTCATAGTAACATAATGCATAAAAATTCATCAAGTATGCAATCACTAAGGATAAGAACTCATATAGCATATGAAGAATGGAAAAGGAGTCACATTGCTACTTTAACTTAATTCCTTTCTTGATTTCCCTTGCAATGACAATATCTCTTCTCCAAACTTAATCCTTGATAGCTTTTTATTTTTTTTGCAATAACCAATCCCTATACAGATAAGATTCATTAATATCATTATTATTAGTTTAAATGGTTTGACCTTGTTTACTTCTCCAATTAAAACTCCAAACTGCATCATAAATTACTTAGAACTATATCTTATTACATTACTAGGTATCAATAGATCCAAGACCCACTTGGGCATCTTGATTCTAATTTGTTTCTCTACTTTCTATCTATAATTTCACCCAGGTCATGAAGAGAAATTTTCTCACCTTAGTCTCTAGATTACAAATATAGTGAGGAAGAGCTAAAATTTCATGGTCTTGTAAGAAAGCTTACCATTTCTTTTGCTTCACTTTTCTCTACTTGAATCTACCAAATCATTCACTGCATCTAGGTTAAACTCCACTATAGAAGAAAATGTTTGGATCATTAGATAGCTCTCTACAACTTGTCCTTCTACCATTAGTGCAAAAAGCAAAGAAATTGCCTTGAAAAATCCACTTATATGTTTATCTTTCTTCTCTACCATTTTCTTTACTATTTTTGCATTAGATTTATCTTCCTTGGTCATGCATATAATGGATAAGATGGTGAAGTGTCCCTTTGTCCCTCTCTTGGTTGAAGGGTGGGTGGAAAAGTCAAATAAAAAAAATCATTTGGTAAAAATTAGACATTTTACCCTTCATTCACTTTTTGTTGCCTTTAATGGCATTTTCTAATCCAAAATTGTATAAAATTCCCTAATCATGATTTTTGGATCCTTTGATAGTTCTAAATTTAATTTTTAACATGTCTTACAAATTTTCAAAAATTGCACTTTTACCCATTTTATACCAAAACTTTTCAATTTGGTCATTCCCTCTTTGATTGGTTTAATTATCATCTTAATAAGGTAATTTTGTACCTATTATTGAATGAGAGTTATTATTTAGGATATTATACATAGTACAATTTTGTACTATGATATGACATTGTATTTGCATGCATATAACATATATGTTAATAAGATATCATATTACAATTGAATGATGTCATATTACATGCTTTGTACTCATATGTGTGTGCATCTACAATATCATGTCATGTGTATGCATATACAATAGTGTCTATGCTCTCACATACAAATGTATGCATATGTGAAGATGCATACAATGTCATTGTGCTGTGTGAACATATATGTGACACAATGTTGCATTTTGATTATTTGCAAGCATTTATAAAATGTCATATCATGCAAGTTTGTATGAATGTGTGTAAAATAATATATCACATATATATTTATATTTTACATCCCTATGCATAATATAATGTTATGTGTATTTGTGTGCCGTGTATTATGCATACAGATATATTATATCATGTAGAGGCATAAATGTTGCATATTCATTATATAAACATATATATATATATATATATATATCATATTATTTTTATTTTATTTAAATTTAATTTAATTTATGATAAAATTTTAAAATAACAATTTCCATTCTAAGTTTTAATTTTTTTTTCTATTTAGTTTCTTTTTCATTTTAAATCTCAATTTTTTCTTTTTTTTTTCTTTTAGAGAAATTATTTTTGAGAGATTTTTTTTTTTTCATGAATTTTAAGAAATGAGACATGACCACTAAAAAAAAATATGATTATTAGTGGCGACTTTTAGTGACAACCTAAAAATTGTCATTAAAAATATGTCTTTAATGGCAACATTTTATAAATTGTCACTAAAAGTCTTTTGTGGTGACCCAAAGTGTTGTCACTAAAGACTTAGTGGTGACCTTTCTTAAGTCACCTTTAAAAGCCTTTATGTGGTGACTTTTCTTAAGTTGCCACAAAAGCCATTTTTTATTTTATTTTTTAGACAAAAATAATAAATAAAATAAATATTAGAATAAAAATAAAATGATAATTTTTTTAATTTTGTGAGAAAATATTGTTTTATGTCATATATAACAATTTCAAACTATATAATAATTTGTGGAAATAAAATAATGTAATAAATATTAATAACATTAAAAAATCATGTAAAAGTATAGAAAATTATAAATGATTAAATAATAAATATCATTATTAAGTAATGCAGAAATATGGTGAATTTTTTTAAATAATAAATATCATTACATTTATTTAAATGAAGTTGTAATTTTATTATCATTTGACTATATTGGCTTTTTAATTATTTACTATTATTATTTTATATTAACATTTAATGCTTATAATAACATGATTAAATTTTAAATAAATAAATTACTGAATATTAAGTATATATATTAACCAAAAATCTGCCATGGAAATCATGATAAGTACAAACTTTACAATAGTAATAAAAAAATTTGTATGTAATAAATATTCATTTATAATATACATACTTCACACAATTAAAAATAAACATTTCACAAATTTTTTTATGAAATCAACAAACATTCCATAAATTTATAATTAAATAAAAATTGAATATACAAATAAAAAATTGATTCATATCTAATATATATTGCATTTAATTTTGATATAACATATATACATTTATATAATTAAATAATAATATCTATCTTAAAATTTTATATCACATTTTCATATTATATAATTAAATAATAATAATAATATTTATCTTATATATCAAAGTGTTTATACTCCTTTATCATTTTTCTAATATCTCCTAAAATTGATTTAACTTTTTTTATAAAAAAAAATTCTTATACTAATTTTTCCCGCAAGTTTTTCCTTTCTCCCTACTAATTTTTTTTCACACTTCCCTCTTTTCTAATCTCTTTCACGCATTTTCACTCTTCATGAAGAAAATTGTTCTTCCTTTCTCTTGTTTCAACACCTAGTGCCCAAATCTTCTATTTGCTAGGATGTGGGTCTCTCAAACACTGTGAGTTTCTCTCAAATGTTGTAGGATTGTGTAGATTTGGGAAGAGAGGTAGTTAAGTAAATCGTTCTCCTTACATTCTATCTCAACCTTCCTATTGAGACTATATTTAATTTCTTTGGAGCACTTTTCTACATCTTCACACCCTTCCATATCTTCAGACATGTTATGTGCCTTTTTGTTAAGGTATAGCTTTTATATGCTATTTAGAAAACTCTTTTTTGGTTAACTTCCATTCTTGTCCTATTTAGAAGAATCATGTTGATGTAGAATAAGAAAGGGTATTAAACCAAGAAGTACAAAGCATCTTTTTCTTTTTAAAAAATAACACCAAAAAGTCATATGGTGTTATGATCAAATGATGATGTTTTGTGTAATTCTTCCTCTATTACTTTCTATTTTCCTTGAAGAATAATATAATAATTGGAAGTTAGATTTCCTCATGTTCTATTTGTCTTTTAGGCTAGTTTCTCTATTTTTCTCTTGTACCCTTAATTTTGTTTAAATGTTGGGCTCGTATTGAAGGAAAGATGAATATAGAGTTGAATGTTATGAAAGAAAAGAGGTGGATTTATGAGAGATTTTATTGTGTGATTTGATCTTAAAGTTCAATTTCATTTAGTTATTAGTGGGCTACTTGATTTTATCCAACAATGACAATACTTATAGTAGTAATGAGAAGAAAAAGAAGCAGAGCATGCCTTAGAAATTGTGACCACTCTTAGGGAACAAACAAAAACTTCTTTAATGACATATATTGTTATAATTTTTTTTTTTCCAAATTTTTAATCCCAAGCTTTTCTAAATAAGCCAAACCATATCTTTTCTAACACTTTCCTACAATAATACTCTATCATGTCCCTTTAGCTTAATCCCCAAAATGGTCCTACTTGCTTATCTAATTGATAATTAATATATCTTAGGTAGTTTTTGATTATCTTTGGGCTTGCATGGCATATTGTGTCTTTCGTCGTAACGAAAGTGGATTTTCAGTGGAAAAGAATTTTCACCATTAATTTCACCTTGCTCTGTCTTTCACCATATTGAAAGTGAATTTTCCCTGTGGTGAACTTGTTCCAATCTGATTGGGTCAAAGTAACTAGTTTTCATTAATAAGTCAACAAATAAAATACATCAAATTAGTGATTAAGCTAGCTATTTGTGATAATTCTTAAAATTGTAAACAACTTATAATTACTAAACTTAAATTTATATACCAATTGAAACATATCTTGAAATCATAAGTGCATTATTGGTATTGTCTCTTTCTATATAAAAAACAAAAAAAAGAAAAGAAAAAAAGATTGATCTTGTTTAGATAAATTTGTTGAATGTAGGAACAAGAGATGGATAAAAGTTGGTTACAAATTAGGAATAGGGTTGATACTGCATATATACAAGGAGTAGATAGTTTTCTTCATTGGGCATTCAATCAACCAGGGGTGACTGGCATGGTCCGGTTCCACATAAGGGTTGTATAAACACAACATTCAAGGTAAGATGTAAAATTAGGGAAGATTTATTCAAAAAAGGGTTTTTGTGAGAGTTATGAAGTGTGAGACTCGCATGGAAAGAAACGAACCTATGTTGAAAGTCTCATTCAAGAATACAATGAAAAATTGGAAGAGGATAATGTCGAGGTGGATGATGTCGAAAAGGATGACATTGTTGAAATGATGCATAATGCACATGGACGTTCAAATTTGGAAGACGTTAAAAATTTTTTGGACTTGTTAAATGATGCTAAAACTGAACTCTATTCAAGATGTACCACAATGTCAAAGTTGTCTTTTATAGTTAGGCTGCTTCATTTGAAGTGTCTCAATCATTGAAGCAACAAATCAATGGATGCATTGTTAAGTTTATTCTAAAAAGTTCTTCCTAAGGGTAATGGTTCCTAACTCTTACTATGAAGCGAAAAAGGTTATTTGAAACCTAAGATTATATTATATGAAGATAGATGCATGTGTGAATGATTGCATCTTATATTGGCAAGAGCATGCCAATGCACAATCATAAAGGAAAGAAAGTACCATGTAAGGTATTGCAACAGTTTCTGGCAAAGCCACAATTACAAAGGTTGCACATGGCACACCACACAATTAAGGAGATGAGGTAGCATAAGGATGGATGTATTAATGATGGTGTGATAAGACATCCCTCTGACTCCATAGCTTGGAAATCCTTTGATGAACAACATCCTAAATTTTTTGTTGATCCTAGAAATGTTCAGCTAGGTCTAGCAAGTGATGGGTTCCAGCCTTATGGGAATATGAGTGCTAGTCATAATATTTTGCTAGTGGTGCTAGTTCCATATAATTTGCCACTATAGGCATGCATGAAGCATCCATATTTTACGATGACTAATTCCAGGCATTAAGTGTCCAAGTGATGACATAGATGTCTATTTATAACCAATGATTGAAGTGATATATGAATTATGGGTGGAAGGTGTAGAGACCTTCGATAGCCATCACAATCCAACTTCAAGAAGTGTGCAACTTGGTTGTTGACAATTAATGATTTTTTAACATATGGGAATCTCTTAGGATGGTCAACCAAAGGGAAGTTTATATGCCCTTGTTACCATAAAGACACTTATTTTATGTCATTATGAAACAAGTTAAGATACATGGGCCATTGTCACTTCCTACCCCTAACCATCCATGGCGATGTAATAGGAGAGCATTTAATGGAAAAGTTGAAAATATGAGGGCACCTTCTCTTTTAACAGGTGATGAAGGACTTCAACAATTGCAAGCATGGAGTGATGTGTCATTTAGAAAAACTTACAAACGAAAGAGCATCTAATTAATAATGTTTACAATTGGAGAAAGAAGAGTATTTTCTATCAATTTCCCTATTGGAAAGTCCTTATGCTCTGACATAACCTTGACGTTATGCACATAGAAAGAAATGTATTAGACAATATTGTGTCAATGATGATGCAATTGGTGGGAAAAATAAAGGACACATTAAAGAGTCAGTATGACTTGGTTGATTTAGGAATTAAGCAACAATTGCACCCGCTAGAACAAGGAAGCAAAAATTCTAATGCCAGCAACATGTTATGCATTGTCTCCACAAGAAAAGTTGAAAGTTTATAACTTTTTGGCTAACTTAAAGGTGTCTAATGCTTTCTCCTTAAACATTTCAAGGTGAATTAATATTCGTGAGCAGAAAATCTTTGGATTGAAGTGTCATAATCACCATGTATTATTACAAGACATATTCCCACTTACAATTCATAGTTTATTGTCAAAGGAGGTGGCAAAACCAATAGTAGAATTAGGTAGATTTTTTAAGAATTTATCTTCCAAGTGTTTGAAAATTGAAGTTCTTGATAGTCTTCAAACTCAAATTGTAAACACTTTGCACAAATTAGAGACAATGTTTCCACTAGCTTTCTTTGACATAATGATCCACTAGCCTATTCATTTAGCAAGAGAAACGAAGCTTAGCAGACCCGTATAATATCGATGGATGTAATCAATTGAAAGGAATTTGCCAACACTTAAAACATATGTTTGTAACAAGGCATAACCAGAAGGTTCAATTGTAGAAGGTTAGTTGGTAGATGAATGCCTCACATTTTGCTCTTGTTACCTAAAAAATATCGCAACTAAGTTTAATAAACCTCCAAGAAATGATGATGGACCAGTGCCAAATTATGAGATGTCAATCTTAAAAAAAAGTGGGTAAGCTAAAGGAGCTTATGATGCAAGACTTTTATCTGATTTAGAGTTAAACCAAGCTTGCACTTATGTTCTTCAGAATTGTAAGGACGTTTGGATATTCATGGAGTAGGTTCACTAGACTTGGCTATATCTCTAATAACATTTTTGTTTCTTAGGTGAAGTCAATAATTGTGTTTCATATCCTATCTTAACATGTAGGGAATACAAGAAAAAGTTAGATACACAAGCTTCCATAGAGAAGAAGTTTCATGTATGGTTCCATGCACACGTAGGTTTCCCTTGATTTTACCTCATATTTTTCCCCATTAAATATTTTAATCATTACCACTACTTCTTACCTATAGGTTTTAAAGTTATTCACATATGGTGAAGCTAATAATGACCTCATAAGTTTTGTTATTAGCTTGCTTAAATTGGTTCATTGTTATTTTACTTTTATGGTAAATGGATTTAGGTTTTACACAACAGATCGTGCTTCAAGTAGGAGAATGCAAAATAGTGGAATTCTTGTGAGGGATGATGATTTAGATGTTAGGAAAGAGTATTATGGTGTCTTGGAAGACATATATGAGTTAACATATGTTAGAAATAAGAAAGTACATGTGTTAAAATGTCATTGGTGCAATGTGGGGCATCTTGGAAGAGGATACAAGGTTGACAATTATAGAATGACCATGGTGAATACTTATAGTGCATTACACTCGAATGAGCCATGGCATCTTAAGCAGAACAAATTTTCTATTTGAAAAATTTTATTGACTAAGATTGGCTTGTCATTGTCAAGACTAATCCTTGTAATTTATTTAACATGCCCAAAATGGATGATAATGACATAAATGGTGATGAAAAGGAACTACTTAATGATGAGGCATATTAGTAAGAGAAAGTTAAACTAAATATGGTACCTGTTAGTGACATTGAAAATAACATTGTGGTCTTTTTGCATAGGATTGATATTGAATCAGAAGAAATAAGTTCAGCAAGTAAAGTTTGTAAAATAAGTTGACTAAATACAACTAATTGGATAGATGACTTCATTGATGACAATGATGAGGATATGGTTAGTGATGAAGAAGATGACGAAAAATTAATTGATGATAATGCAAATGAAACAAACGTTGACTAATAGTAACTAAGCTTGTGGTAAATTTTAAGTTTACATTGAAAAATTAACCATATGTTTAACTTTGTTTATAGTAATCTGTTGCATTTTTTTATTTAATGTGTACTCTACTTCTTTTTAGTTTATTTAACATTTGAATTTTTTGTTGTAGAAAATGTTAGGTGGTGGACATAATAGGGCAGAAAGATGAGGTGGAAGAGGCCATGCATGCAATAGTGGTTGAGGGAGACGTGATAACCATGGAGAAGTAACATCACCCATACATTTACTTGAACCCCAAAGAGGTGGTGTGCCAGAGCCTAGGGATTCTCTACTGCTTTCACTACTAGTAGTTAAGCAAGACTTTGAGGCTTCTCCTCTCACATTGTTGTCACTACTTCAGAGTAGTATAGGTATCTTTTCATGCATCTTGAATAAGTAAGCTAATGGATATGTCTATATTTGAATATAAAATCATAATTTCATTTCTACATGTCATAACTTCTTGTAGCACTATCAAGTCAAAGAGGGGGAAGTACAAAAGCCTTTCAATTGACATGAAAACTAAATACAGTGTAAAAATCAAAGTTGATATTCCATACAACATCGATAGAGTAGTTAAAGATAGGGCTCGAGACTTAGTGAACTATTGCAAGTGGGTAGTGGAACTATCGTCTTGTTTAAAGATGGTGAGTGGGATAAAATCTTCTCAAATGATGGGGAAGCGATGTGGTTTAAAGTTAAGGTAAATAATTAGCTATCTAAAAACATTATTTTTGCTTTATTATTGCAAGTTGGTTATGTTAATAACTGCAACTATTTATGCTTATCATTTGTAGGATAAGTTTGAAGCCATAGACAACCGATAAGAGATTGCAATAAAAGATTTTTTTATAAGCACTATGCAATGGCTTTTTAGGAATTGGAAAAGTAGCTTTCACACATTGTATATGATGTGTGAGACTGATGATGAGAGAGAACCAGCTAGGCATGATATGGTTAGTCGTGAAGATTAGGAGTGACTATGTCATCACTTTGAGTTTGATAAGTTCAAGGTAACTGGTTCTTTACAAGTTAATCTAAATTGTCTTCTTTATTTTTAATGGATAACATTATTAATTTCATTGCAGTCAACAAGTAGTAGAAATAAATCAAATAGGAGTAAGCAACTTACAAAGCATACATATGGGACAAGGTCATTTGTTGAGGTGGATGAATCAACAATGAGCGCGAACCACATTTTTCTCCCCTCATGTACATAGTGACAATTAGATTATTTGGTACTATTAAGTATTCTTTGGACAAACTATGTTTTAGAAGGATCCTATGATCAAGGAAAGGGCACCACCTAATCGAGTCTAGGAGATACAGCACACTCGGTAAACTAAGGAAGAAGAAGTAGTATGGTTAGATCTGTATTCACAAGAAATTCATGTACAACTTATAAATTTATTAAGTTTCAGTCTCTTTTAAACTATATATTTGAGTACATTACTTTAATTGTTTCTATAACGGTAGGGTTGTATTCATGAACTCGTCCTTCAATAATAATTAGAAGATAATAAGACACTATTGACTAGAGATAAGATACTTGCTATTGTTTTGCGAGAGTGATCAGGGTATATGCATAAAAAAAGGTATGGAAAGAAACCCCAAAAGAGAAAAAATGTGAACTCAGCTGACATGGACTTTAGAATTGAACACATGTGTGAGCAGATGCAGACTGATATGGAAAGACAACAAGAGAAAGCCTGTGCTGAGTTAGCAAGACAATAAGAGATAGACCATGTTAAGTTGGAGAGGCAACAGGAGGAAGACCGTGTTAACATAAATGAAGAAATGGAGAGAAAATTACAAGAACGACTTGAGCTTCAACAACAAATGTAGGCCAAGATTCAGGCTCAAATGGTTGTTTTAATGGCTAGCTTACAACATGTATATTCTATAATTATCTCTTTATTTTTCTAATAATGAGAAAATAAGAGTGACATTTCATTCTATCAGGGACACTTACCTTTTAACTCTTCAAGGCAGTGATGATAGATCCTACTCGATGACCTCGTAAGGAAATTACATAGCTAAGTTAAAGGTATAGCCTTATGCCAAGTTCTTATTTAGCTCCTAAACATGTATGTGCTAGTTTATAAGTCATATGTTGTGAAAATATAATGTGTTTTTTATGTCTTGTACTAGAATCATTCATTTTTACTTAAGCTGGTATCATTGGCTTGTTGTAGGAAATGATAATGCTCATTATAATGGCACACATAGACTTTGAAAAGCAAGTCCCAATGAAGAAAGTATTTGACTTTGTTATTTCAATGAGTTGCTATTATGTCTTTAGATGAAAAGAATTATAGGTTTCTTGTGAAATATCATAAGTCTAATTTGTATATGTTGGAAGAAGTAACTTTCAAATTGATTGTATATCATGTTTGTTTTCGACATTTAGGATACACATATTTAGTATTGTAAGTTATAATTAGTTGTAATTCAACAGTTGATTTTATGTTTGTAGTGTTTAATATTACCTTCATTTTATGGGTTGTGAATGGTTTTATATGTATTATGTCAGTTTATTATATATCAATTAACAGGTTTTTAGAGCCTAAATATATATAAAATATGTAAAACAAAAAAAAAACCTAAGTCACTGCCAAAGCACGGAGAGCTTTAGTGACGACTACGTTTCATTATCCGCTCTTTAGTGGCAAGTACAAACAGTCCCCACAAAAGCTCTTTAATGGCGACTATGCAATTGTCACTAAAACTCTTTAGCAGCGATAATTTTGCCACTAAAACCTCACATTTAGTGGCAACCATGACAAATTTTATAATCCATCTACATGTGCTTTTTAGCAGCAACTTTTTTTGCTACTAATTGTGCCCTTTAGTGGCGACTTCTTTTGTCTCTGCTATATCCTTTTAGTTACAAGACATCTTGCGGTGACTTGTCAGTCGCTACTAAAGGTCTATAGCAACAACTAAACAACCTTTAGGTTGACTTTTGTTGACATTGAAGGTAATTTTTTTGTAATGGACCTAGCCCAATGTGACTCTACCTAGCCCAAGTCAAGTCTCAGGTCTTGAGTCTTGAAAATGTGACCCAATCATAAACAAAGAACATGTTGTCTCAGGAGAACATAATTACATTTTGCTAATACACAAGTAAAGACACCACTTGCATTAAGTGGTTTTGTCCATTTGTTTTTCCTTGGTCAAAAAAATATATATATACTTCAATTTTGAGTTTTGAAATTGTAATTTTTAAGTTGAGGATAAGAATTTAAAATGACCTTTAGGTATGATTAGATAGATGGTGAAGGGTGGAATGACATAAAGTGGAGTGGCTAATTTAGAATACACCAAAGTGTGGAAGTTTTATTTTAAAGTAGAATGAAATGGCAACTGAAGGACTCCAAAATCTTTCATTACTATCCAAAACCTTATATTTTTTTTTATCTTTATAAATTAAAGGATTTGGGATCAATTAGAATGGAAAGGAATGGCCAAGTAATGTAGTTACTATGATATCTTCTTTAGTTAAAAGCTTACTATAATAATATTATATTTATAAGAATAAATTTTCAAAAATAATATGTAAATCATTTTATTCTATCGATGATCTCTTTCCTCCCTTTATTTAACATCTAATTAATCAATAAAGTGACACATATATTGTTATTACAATTTTTGCTGCTTGATTCCGTTTCATTATTAACATTTCCCTTCCATTCTCCTAAATATAGCCTCGTTAGTTATATTTTAATTGCATAGAATTGGTCATGGAATTAAAAATATAATTCTAGAGATAAACCAGACAAAAGAATTTGAATTGATAGTGGTCCAATTTCAATTCCATATTACAATTTCAAGCTCTACTCTTGATGTGAAACGGGATGCAAATGTATTTTACCTTTTTTAATATGTTGATGTGCCTTTGTTGACAAATTGAAAAATACTTTAGTATCACTTCAAATAAAATAGGCATTTGTGCCATCTTTAATCAGATTAATTATAGTTTTTCTTTATCCGTTTAAAAATCATATGGTGTTACGAAAGTTGTTGAATCTAATACAATAAGTGGAGGGATATAATTATTTTGCCGCAACAGCACTTTTGATCCTAATAATTTAAGGTTACTGTTAGATAATAGTTGGTAAGTATAATTTTTGGGCTTGGGCTTTGGGTTTGGCTTAATGGACCAGGTCAACGAACCCATACTTTATCTTGTGCACCAAAAGCTTGAGAGCCCAACCACACTAGATAACCACTTTGACAGACCAAGTACAAAATATACTTGTGAGTTTTGATTTTTTTTTCTTTTTTTATTTTTAATTATAGAGAAACAGATCCAAAATTAATAGGTTCACTTAAATAATAAGTCTTATTTGAAGATATACAAATTACTTGAATGATAAACTACACTTATTTTATATTTGTCTCTCTGTAATATAATAGAAAAAAAAAAAAAAGATGATCAAAATAGCATACTATTAATACAACCTATCATCAGTCAAAATTTTCACCGAACCTGGTAGCTTCCTACCAGGTACACCAATATACTTCTGTGTTTTGCACACACTTCTTGGCTCACTACCTATAAGTTTCTTACACGAGTGTAATTACCATATATTTTCAATATGAGTTGGCTTATCTGATCAAAGAAATAGATAAATCTTTACAATCACTTATAATTTTTTTAAAAATAAAACCTCTCAATTTAATTCTTCAAAAGTCATTCTTTTCTCATTTCAGGTCTCCGTATTTCTTTTCCAATCAAAATTATTTCTCTCTCTCTGTTAGCATAAAAAACAAAAGAGATTCCAAGTAACTGTTACTTAATGATATTGAAATAACCAAGTACCTTCGATACAAAAAAAGAGCTAAATTTTAGTGTATTAAAAGCGTTACAAATGTCTTTTAGAGAGATCATTTTGACTTAAAAAACGTGTTTAAAATATTATGTGGAAAGGCTTTATTTTTCGAGAGTCACGTTAGGGGAAGGAAAAAAAGAATCTTTCAAGAGCTAAATTGAGAGACTATCTTTTGACAATGAAAATGAAAAGAGGATTATAATTTAGATATTAAATCATTAATTTTTTAACTGATGTGTGAATTTAAATTTCAAATCAGTGATGTGTGAAATTCGTGTATTTTTATTTTCCTGATTTGCTCCTCAAAACCTACCTGTCTCACCTTGTGGCCGAGTCTTTTACCTAAGCCCATGGGCCGTTGAAACTTCGGAGTAAAATTTGGTAAGTTACATATAGGCCGAAAAAAAATTTAAATACAGTTTTAAAAAAATATTTTATTATTATATTAGTTTATTAAAAAAGGACATGCATATATTTTTTAGAAAAAGAAAAAAAGAAAAGACATAATCAGGTAATGCTAAACTACAAAAATTTATCAACTTAATTGTTATATTTTTTAATTAAGAAAATTTAATAGTCTATGTAGAATTTTTCCAATCATGATCCTCGAGTTGTTGCATCCTTAATTTCTAGTCTTTTCTGGTTTTGGAACTATTTTTTTTGTTGGGAAGTTATTTTCTTTTTCTTTTAAATAGTTATTCTTCTTTCCATCAAAAGTTTCAATTTTTTTGCTTATATTATTGGAGATTTACAATACCCTGCCAAATCCGCAGTGATAATATACAATATTCTTTTCATGCATAAAGACAGTATATAAAGCTATTTAGGAGTGCAAAACTTTCAAACGGTCGGCATGAAGTGTAGTTACATCTCTGCGAGCGTTTTTAATTCTTCTCTCTTTAGTTTAAAATGATTAAGGTTTGTTATTGAGAAAAATACTATTTTAATTATTTATTTTTTAATTTAATTTTAATTTAATCTTTTATATATATACAAATTAAAATTTTTAAATAATTATTCACTTTTAAATATAGTCTTATTTAAAGATAAGTTATTTTAAGTTAGATCTTACAATAAAGAGAACCATTTTGCTATTTTTAATTTGTAAAAATCAAAATGAAACTAAATTTAAAAGTAGAAGATTATGTTTTGAACTTTTAATTCATTAAACATCAAAATAAAACTAAATTTAAATGTAGATGACTGAAATAATATTTTTATGGTTGATTATTATAACACTGCTTAAATATTGTATTTAAAGAGCCTAAAAGATTTTGTAAATCTTTTAGGCTTATTTATTTGGAGTTATGTAAATCTTTCACTCTATCAAGATTTCGTATCCCCAGACTATTGCGCATGTTAATCGAATGATCGATCTGCAATACTTTATCATTATTATTTCAATATACGAAGAGTAACTAAAAAAAATATATCATCGGTTGATGGTGCATGTTGTAAATCTCCGACTTTGAGCTCCCAACTGACTGAAGTAAAAAAATTATTTTGATCACTAACTTATTACTAAATTATATAATTTTGTTTTTATTTATTTATTTTATTTTTTAAAATAATCTCCATTAATTATAAATTTTTACTTTTAATTTTTTATTGTTAATATTATTGCTATACATAGTTTCTCATACTAAGATTCATGAACTCAGTGAAAGAATTTAAAATAATAATTTTTAATTACCAAGAGACTATTTTAAAAAATAAATAAATAAGATATCAAATGACAATTCAGTGATAAATTGATAAATTTAGGATCAACATAATTTTTTTCCCACTGAATTTAGCTGATTGTATTTAGCATATTACAACATATCATGGTCAAAAAAGATTATACAAGTCACAAGTCTTTGTTGTAAGTTTCTAAAATTCCGTAACTAATTAAAATTCTATTAGACATAAATCATAAAGTAATTGCTATAGTATAGGCTTTTTATATGGATAATGAAAGTGCTTTTCATTCTATAATATTTTAGCTAGATACTATTTTACAATCAAAATGAGTCGAAGAAAACAATCATATTGGACCAATAAAATATTAGTATCGTGCACCAAAAATATATATCAAAATAATTTTATTTTTTTTAGAATTTTTTTTAATATTATAAAAGAGGGTCTCGATATTATTGTTAATCGCTTATATATTGAACTAGTTCTGTATAGTAGTGAGATTTGGTCTAAAATCTTATAGGTGAAGAAGATACATAAAAATATTTTGAGCATATCAGACAAAAATTTCGCCTCCATATTTCACTCAAATAAATTAGGAAGAACATTGAAATTTCAAAGTCAAGTGTATAACGCATGCAATTCAAGCTCACACAGATAGACTATGAATGAAATTGTTTTGAAATTGTGCTACAATTTCTTGCTTCATACATCATATGTTATAATATTGCATGCTCAGTTTTACCAAGTAAAACGTCTTTACTTGAACTTTGATTTTCCTTCTAATTTTTTCGTGGACTGAACTAACATTTTATATCATGAAGATTCAATTCAAAATTATAATTATTGATTATTTCCAAACTCAAGCAATTTTTATATTCACGAGTCGTGTTACTTATTCGATTTTTTCAGTTCATGATGAAACAGAAAATTGATTCTTGAGATTTTTAAAATTAAAATATTAATTCAGTCTCAATTTAATCTCAATTATTTATGAAATTAGTTTCAATTTAATTTTTCACTTATTAATTTATTTTTAATTTTTATCTTTTATTGATATAAATGTTAGCATATTTAATATAATTTAGTTGAGAGTGAAAGACAAAACTTGTTAAGCTTCATAATTCATATAAATAGAGGTCAAATTGAGAACAACCTCATAAATAAAAAACTATATTAAAACTATAGTCCTAAGTAAAAAGTTAAATTAAAGATCAACTAAGTTATGAAAAAGCATTTTCTTCATTTTTTATATATAAAATTAATCTAATCTTGTGGCATACGTATCCATTCTCCAACACAAACTTAATACTTCATTGAACTTGTCAAAACGCATCAATCTTTACGGTTAATTCATTGAAAACACCAACTATAATAAAATAATTTAAAAGTTTTGACCGTGTGCTTTGGTACACAGTCCAAGATGAGTCGTCCTCATCTAATGAACTTTATGACTCTATCAACATTCACCCTTACTATTAAAGTTTCATCTATTTTTTAAGAAATTTGCCGCCACTTATTACTTTGATTTCTTAAGTTTGATTCTCTTCAATTAATGGACTGTGCATAATTACTTATATATGTATCTATAACTGTAAAGTATAGGAATATTTCCGCTTCAATCCTCATGGTTTACTTATTATGACCTTGCTTTGAAATGTATATAATTTGAAGGTCTTATGAAGCAAAGTAAGTAGAAATCAAAAGGGACAAAACCTACAGCTTTCCTTTTATTGGTTTATTATGAGCCTATAGAAACATAGTATGACATTCACTTCCCCGAAACACTTGAGTCAACAAACGTGATTTCACGTAAAACCCTAAGAAACAAAAAGTATATGCATTATTTTTATTATATTGATCTTCAATTAAGTATAATAATTAAGTATATAATTTTTTAATTATATCGCAATATGTATAAAGGTATTGTAGATGGTTGTATAATTTTTAAATTAAATTAAATATTTTTTATATAATTATCGATTAATTATACAATTATTATTAGTTAATTATAAAATTTAACAATCAAGATATAAGATAGTTGTATCTAAATCTAGTTCGAATCATAAATAAATTCAGAAGGAGGGATGTGGATAGCAATTGATGAAAAGAAATCAAATAGTTAATAATTTTTTTTTTTATAATATAGAAAAGAGACACTATATATGACCTATCCGAACTATAGAGTATTAACGATTTTTTGTATAATAACTTTAACACTTTAGTTTTTTAAACTATCAAACAATGTTTTTAGTAAAAAAGAATATCACAAAAAATAAAAACATCATATATAAATTAAAATTTAATCCTCAAAATTTGATCATAAATTAAAAAAGCATTAAGTAAGGAATCATGCAAGGAAAATTTAGAAAATAAAGAGATATAACACATAATGTACGACAATAATTCTGTTCTTTTAAATGTTAAATATATATAATATATGTAACGCTTTTACTTTTCGAGATTGGGTAAGGATTGCATGTTAAATTTTATCTCAAGAATATAATTATACTATAATATTAAACTATTATACGTAGCTAATTATTCCTATTAAAATTGAACTAATATATTAGAAAGAGCCAATTGGTAGTTCGGCTGGACGTGCGCCTAATATTTCCATGGATAAATGGCTGCGATGATGTCACGGGCGCAGCACGTGACTCCAATACACACCGGGACAACGAATGGACTGGCCCCACGTGTACATAAATATTCAAAGCAAAACCTAATATGTTACAAAAAAAGTTAATTCATGGTCAAATCTTGTCAAATTTATTAGTTTAGACAGAATTATATAAGGAGTATAGATTTGTAATATAAAATTATAAGAGTTTATTTCTATTAAAAAATAACTATTAAATATAACTAAATTTAAAAATAAAAATAAAAATTCATATATATATATATATATATATATAATACTACTGTAATAACTCAAATTATAAAAACCAAGGAATGATAAAAAAGATTATTAGGAATATATACTTGAATTATAAAATTTTGAATTATAATTAATTAAGTAGATATTGAGTTTAATTTTTTTTTGAAAAAAGTTGAGTTTAAATATATTTAAAGAAAATGAAAGGTAAGTTTTGTCATTATAATACTTACTAATATAGAAATTCAAAATAATTAAAATTTAAAATAATAGTAATTTTAATAGTAATAGTAATGTAAATAAGTTAGAGTAAATATTAAATACATATATATATATATATATAAATATAATGTATTTTAAACTATGCAATGAAAAAAAAAATTTAAAAATTTAAAAATAGAGTTAACCATTTAATAACAATGTCATATTATTTGCTATTAATTGCAAATAGAAGATATTAAAGTCATAATAATGTAATTATATTTGTAATATAAGTTTTTTTATTTATGTTTAATGGTTAAAATAATTGAATTGAGTTTAAAGTTAATTAATTTTTTTAAAAAACTTGATTGAAATGTTGGATTATTCATATTTGTACAAAAAAAAATTTGGTTGACTTTGGTCAAACTCAGCGAATGTACTCGAATTTGACCGATTTTACCTAAATTTAATCGTGTCTACTTTGATTTTGATTTTACAATTGAGTTAAATCAATTTCCCTACTTAAATAGTAGAATCAATGTGTTTAATAACTTAACTCGTAAGTTTGACAATTATACATGAGCCTATTTTATTTGAGATAGCCTTTGGATTTTGGGACCTGCACGAAATTCTAACGACAAATTGAACGAAAAGTGAAAGTTGGTGAAGAAGCCAACTTAATTGGACTCACCAACCGTTTTTAAGAGTCTATTTCTTTTAGCTGTTAAATTTATATAAATTCTATTTTTATTATGTTGTTCTCTAATTGAATTATAATAGATATATAGTTACTTAATAATAATGTAAAGTTTAATTTTAAAATAATATAATTATTTATAATAATTATACACATATAATGATATAATTAATAAATAATATATTTATTATATTTTAATTAAAAAATAACATAACAAAAAATATAAGTTCCCGTATAAATTTTCTCCTTCCTAGTTTTCACCAATCCAATAGTGCTTCAACGTTAGCCTCCCACTGCTACATACTACTTACTACAAACTTTTCCACGTAGCTTTCATTCAATGGAATGTTTCTTTAATTTTTCACCTACGAAACATTGATGTTAGTAAGCGTTCATGTCAATTTATTTTATTTTGTTGTAAATTTTAATGTATTATCCTTTTGAGAAGGTTTTATTTCTTTCATAGTCTTTGTTCAAGTTTGTGTGAATTAAAAGAATTCTCCTAGACCAAAAAAGTTATTCATAAACGCATCAATTATTTTCTTCATGTAAGTAAAAAAAAAAAAAAAATAGAGGCATTGCATAATCGAAATGACATTTTAAATGCATAAATTCAATACGGACAAGTGAATGTGATTTTGTACTAAATTTTAAGGGCAATTGCAACCTAATTATATCCCAGTATCCATCCGAAAAACAATAATAAGATTATATGTCAATTTTTTTAATAATAGAATAGGAAAATGATCCTTTCTTATGGCTTAGTTGAGCTCCGTATAATTTATGCACATCCTCTAATCAATTTGTAGTCGTGTAGAGACATGCTTATTCTCTAGATTTCTCAAAATATAATATAATCCTCTTTCTACATGCTGATTTTTTTGTGGTTGTAAACTGCAATACTAGTTTACGATCAAAATGAGCCTAAAAAAAGAAAAATACATAGCACCTATAATATTAGTATTGGTGCTTATAAAATATTGTCGAATTCACTAGCTATTGAACTAAAAAAGTTCTACGAGCACAAGCTAAAATATATACCGAATTAATTTTATATTAATTAGTCATTTTTTATTATTATAAAGAAAGTATTGAACTATTTGTCGCTTTGATTGGCTTCTATATATATAAATATTTAATCAATTCTTTTGTAGTGACTTTTGGTCCAAAATCTTTAGATATGAAGAAAAAAATACAAAGAATTTGAGCATATCAGACAAGGTTTCGCCTTCATTATGTTCGCTCACATGAATTAGGAAGAACATTGAATTATGGCGCATGCAGATCAAGCTCACACACTTTGACTATGAATAATTCTTGATTTGAAATTATACTACACTTTAATTTGTTAATTAATACTTCACATGTGATAATATTGCATGCATGCATGCTCAGTTTTACCAAGTAAAACGTCTTTAATTGATTTTGGATTTTCCTTCCAATTTTTTCGTGGACTGAACAAGGATTGTATATATACATGAAGATTCAATTCAAACTAATAATTGTTAATTATTTTCAAGAGTGCCATGCAATTTGTATTCCATTTTTATACATAAGATCAAGAACATCTTTCACCATCTTGTGGCTTACTTATCCAGTCCAACACAAAGTTAACACTTTGTTGAACTAGTCAAAACACACACATCTATCTTTATGGTATTTCATTCAAATTAATGCAACTGCAACAATCAAATAAATTAATAAAATAATTTAACAAATTTGACCATGTGCTTTGGTAGTCCAAGATGTGGCATCCTCAAATAAATGAACTTAATTTATGACTTTATCAACGTTCATGGTTACTACTAGAGGAAGAGTCAGCTTCAATCCTCGTGGTTTACTTCTTAAGACCTTGTAATGTGATGGTCTTGTGAAGCTAAGTAAGTACACATAAAAAGGGACAAACCCTAGAGTTTTCCATTGATTAGTTTATATTATAGGAGCCTAGAGCGAAAATATGACATTCATTTTACCTAATAATTGAGTCAACTAAAGCTGATTATATAGCTTACATAAAACCAAAAGCGAAAATTATAAAAAGCAGGGAGTAAATAGATAACAATTTATGAAAAATTAAAAAGATTATGATGTCGTAGTGATTTGATTTTACCATATAAAAGCGGAACTATGTATAACCTTTCTAAATTATAGCACAATTATGATTTTAGTATACAAATTTTAAAATATAACGTTTGAAAAATTAAAAATTCAGAAAAGAAATGAAAGTTTAAAAAATTATATAACGGAATAGTGAAAATGATGAGGGATCTAAATATATATCATGGGTCACAATCGTCTAGTTATTTTAGAAGTTAAATTTAATAGACATATATATATGTTAATTTTTTTTTTTCACATTTTATGATCAATAGTTAAATAAAGTTTGCATTTTAATTTAAAGTTTATGTGTCAGGTTGTAATTTGGGCGGCAGTTATTTAAGAAGATTATATATATATATATATATATATATATATATGTGCGTGTGTGTGTGTGTGTGTGTTTGTGTGTGTGTAGTTTTCCTATAAAAAAATATTGAACTAACGTAATTTAGAGTGATTATGAATAAATATGTATTGTGTTATGTTTGAATGAGGGAGAATGGAAGGAAAAGAATGGAAATGCAAGATTTCATCGAATTTTTTCATAGTCTGAGTTTTCTGTAAGAGGGAAGCAGAAAATTTTGGAAGAAATTTTTTTTTTTTCATGCAAGCAAAAAATATGATTATTTATTTTCTCCCTTCTCTTTCCAACCTTTTTTTTTTACCTGAATCTCTTTCATGTCCTTTATCTCTGAACTGTCTACAAATTCTAAAGTATAACTTGCATTAAGGCTCTTCTCTAGACAATTTATTCATTTCAATGTTACTCGCAAAATCCTTTCAAAAAAATTCAAACCCATGATAAGTAAAACTATCATTTTCTCTTAACATTTCAACTAAGATATATATATATATATATATATATATATATATATATATATATGATATGTTAATTAAATTAACAAGAGGGCCCAGCAGAACCAGATAGGGGCATAGGTAATTTGGCTCGACGTGAGCCCGACATTTCCAATCTAAACTGGATTATTGGAGATTTTTTTAATAATAAGTATGAATCATTAAATAAAAATTTGATGATTTTGATAATCCTTGATAATATATTTAAATTATTAAATTTTTATTTTATTAGACCAATAGTATTTATGGTTGAATCAGATCCGGATTGACATTTCCATGCATAAATGGCTGCACATCGATGATGTCACGCTCCCAACACGTGACTCCATTTCACATCTAGACAACCAATGGATTGGCCCCACGTGTACATAAAAGAATTCAAAGCAAAATATGATGGTAAGAGAGTAGTTCATTCATGGGGCCTATTTAGTGACAAATGAGACGAAAAGTTAAAGTTGGTGAAGAAGCCAACTTGGACTCACCAACCTTTTTAAACACCAGTCCAAAAATGGTGAGCGATCTGTTGCTATTATAGCAAGAATTATATGTATATTAAGTGATTAAATCATCGATAATTACATATAATCATTCTCATTCAATAATGTGTTGTTGTACTAGTAAAAGTTTCAATTATTTCAGTATTACTTTTATGCGTTAGCCTCCCAATACTATATCCTACTACAACTATTCTACATTGAACTCTTATGCAATGCAATGTTTTTTTTTTTTTTTTTAAATTTTCACCCTACAATTTTATGAAGGATTAGACTTATATAAAATTTTTGATATTTTTATTATATACTATTCTTTAGTCAAAACACGGCAAATATTTAGTTAATTAATAACAATGTATAATTTAATTTGAAAATAATATACTTATATTTAATAATCATACACGTGTCATGATATAATTAAAAAATAAACACTTATCATGTTTTAATTAAAAACAACATATTAAAAATATAAGAAGCTACATATAAAGTTTTTTTCCTTCTACAAAACTTTGATATTTATATGCTTTCATGTCATCAATTTATATCATTTTGGTGTAAATTAATTGTATCATTAATTTTGCCCGTTGTATGAAAGTCCTTCAGTTTGTGAAAAGTTTTAATTTCTTTCATAGTCTTCGTTCAAGTTCCACTTTTGTCATTACAAAATTCAAATTTTTGTTTTAGTCCTTCGGTCCAAATGTTTTTACAGAAATTGTTAGATATTCAATTTGTTAATATGTGCTTTTCTACCTATATGCATATGGTGACCCTTGTTTATCAAATGTAGTGTATCTTTATTTGGATAAGGAGTGTGAGAACTTTTATTGATAAATTAGTGCAATGAGCGCGCGTGTTTGGGTTTATTTGGTATCTTTTGGTGTAAACAAATAAATATAATATAAACATAATTAGTCCTTTAAAAATTCTCCCCCTCAACTTAATTTCAAAATTGAAAAAACTTATATACAAATCCTTATATGTTTATTATGATGTTTTTTAATTAAAATATGACAAAAGTTTATTCTTTTAATTATATTATAACACATTTATGATTATTGTAAATAATTATATGTTTTTTTAAAATTAAATTATATATCATTGTTGGTTAACTAAATGTTTGTCATAGTTTAACTAAAACATAGTATAGTAAAGATATAAAACATTACAAAATTAGAACTTTCACATTATTTACTAAGGTTAAGTCTAGGAGTTTTGTTTTGGTAAAGATAAAATGGAATAGTTAGTAATAAAAGGAAATGAAGTGACAAAGAATAAAATGTTAATATACATATTATTTCAATGCATAGAAATTTATTAAAGGGAAAGAAGATAGTCGTTAATAGAATGAAATAATTTATATATTATTCTTATAATATTATGTTTACAAAAAAAATGATATTATAGTAAGCTTTAAACCAATAAGGGTATTATAATAATTGCACCACTTAACCATCCAATATCATTTTTTACCCCTAATTTGAAAAAGAAAAAAAAAACAAAAAAGAAAAAAGTTTTGAATAATAAAAAAGGTCTTATAGTCCTTCCTTTATTATTTTATTCCATTTTACTCTAAAAAAAAACTTCTAAATATATATAATTTTATATCAAATCAATCATTCCACTTCGCATCATTCTATCTCTTATCATCTATTTAAACATATCCTAAGTGCCCCCTCAATCTTGGAAATTTACAATTGATATTTTGTAATGGAATTAGTAAAAATTTGAAAACTAATACACGCCACACAAATATATATATATATATATATATATTTTATTGGACTTTGTTTGGAATGAATATATTTATTTAAGAAGTTATAAGAAGAAAACAAAATTTGAAAAAAAACTACTATATAGAAAGTAAATTAAGGTCTCTGAAAAAAAAAAAAAAAATTACGAGCAAACTGTAATACTTAGGGATGCAAATGAGATAAACCCAAAGTCTGCGATTTATTGGTTATGCACTATTAAGTAGTAGTTCAGCTTGAAACGATATTTTTGGAAAACTTTTTTGATATTTAGTTTTTCCTGAGTGAGCCTCTCTACTAGCTCTTCAATAAATTTTTCCTTTAAAATATTAATCATTAAGCCAAAGTATAGAACTTAGATACCGTTGGTTTGACTAACATACACAGATTTGAAATTAGAAAAAGGACTCTCACAGATGTCATGTTGCCATCGTTCTAATCGATGGTATTAAAGTAATTTATCTAATTATAATATATATATATATATATATGAATTCTGTCGATAATAATAATAACAAAAATTTAGTCACAATCAAGTTGAAGACCTTCGCTTTGGAGGAAGTTGATGTAGATGAAAGCACGCATATTGTAGTAATTATGTATTAAAGTGCATGCTAATTTATTATAATTTACTTTAAAATAAATTTTTTTACTATAATAAGATTAAATTGTTGTATTTTTTATTATTAAAAATATAAAGAGAACTTCTTTCTTTCATACATGCATTTTAACTTTTTTATTATATATTTTTTTAGATGCTAATATATTTCTTTGGATCAAGACACACTAGAAGGCTCACGGAAGCCAAACACAAACACACATATATTACCAACACACATAATTTCTTAATATAAAATTAAATTATAGTAATAGTTTTATATTTTAAAATTAATAAAAAGTAGTGGCAAATTGTTTAACTTTTTCACATGATCTTAACTTTTTCTTTGTATTATAATTTATATTATACTCTATCTATGTGCTAATATGACTTTGGGAATAAGACTATGGGAGAGATTTGGATTTCGAAATATAAACAAAAGAGTTAAAATTTAATATGGTTGTACATTTATATTTTTTAATTTAGTTACTTCTAAAATTATCTTCTCAATTTGATACCTTATAAATAAAACTGATTTCAAATTCAAAAGATATCATAAATAACAATTTTATTTTTGAACAAAATTGAAAAATAATAATACACCAGTTATCAAATTGAAACAGTAATTTTATAAACAATTAAATTGAAATATACCATATTTATAAATGATTACATTAAAAAAAAAATCAAAGATTAAATTAAGAAACACTCAATGCGTGAAAAGTTAAAATAAAATTTTACTTGGCAAAATATTTGAAATATCATATATATTAATATTTAAAAGTAATTAGATACTTTATTTGTTTGTGATATTTTATAATAATATCTGGAAGGTGTGGGTTTGATTGTTCTCTTTCTTTTTGAATATGGCACATGTAAAGTTTGAAAGTATTTATCTAATTTTTCAAAAGTTTAATCACCAAAACCACATTTATATTTAAGGAGTGACTAAAAATTTATTTGTATTTTTTGGTGAAGGAATAAAAATTTATTTAAATGCAGAGAATTCGCAATTTCATACTTCAAACTTGTTACAATTTTACTGAAAAAGTATTTGGAAAATTGTCGTATCAAAGCCTTGGTCCTCCTTCAGGCATATCCTTTGTTGATTAGAGGTGCTCATTGATTAGAAGCATTTCATGGACAGGTTGAGAGGAGTTTTTAAAGTCAACTTGTGAGTTGGTTTATTATAGCTTCTATTAATTTAGAACTCAAAATATATTTTAAAAAAAAGCTAAAAAGTGGCTAATTAAATATTATATCATTTTACTAATTAATTAATAATTTAAAATGAATAAACAAGTTAATATCACATTCTCTTTTTATCAATCCTTAAGTTAAATCAAATGTTTAATAATCAAACAGGACAATAATTATCTTCATATCCTCCAAGACCCTACATTAACATATGAATGAAACAACCTCTAATGTCATATTTATCCTACTGAAATGAAAATTAATAGTAAAAAGTAAAATTTATATTTTAAAAAATAAATAGAATAAAAAAATTTACATGTAGTAGTTTATACTTTTTGTTATATTGCATGTTTTCTAATTAAAATATAACAAATATATAATTTTTCAATAGAATTACAACAAGTGTATAGTATATATAAATAATTGTATTATTTTTTATTAAATTATTCACTTTATATTATTAAGATAATCAACAATTTTCTTTTAGTTTTTGGTCAGTAAATTATTATTTTTTTAATTTATTAAAGAAATGCTTATAATAGACAATTTTTGTTTAACAAAATTGTGATATGCTCTCTTCCCTTGGAATATTAAAACATTAGATGCAATTACACATGTTTTGGTCAAAATATCCTTATATTTATTATTGATACAATATAATAGTATTGAATGTATATTTACTGATATAAAATAATTTTATTTAAAATTTAAAATAAATTAGATGCAATTACACATGTTATGATTCACTAAAAAAAAAAAAAAAAGGGGCTTTTGTGACAATTTTTCCATGGGTTTTGTGAGGTTTTGACCATCATAAAATGGTTTTATGATGGTCAATATAGATGTCGCGGAAACCACCACCATAAATGAAATAATGACATTTTTCATAAACTCTTGTAGACGTTGTCACGATGGCATGTCCTTGCGACGATAAAAAAAACTTTTGTTAAAGTTCTCGCAAAAACACGTCATTGTAAGGGTCAAAATAAGTGTTGCAATGTTATAGTTTTGCGACAATTTTTCTGACCCTCGAAACCACATGCCATTGCGATGATTGAAAAAAAAAATGTCACAATGTCATGGTCTTGTGATAGTTTTTTCGACTATCATAATGACTTGTCTTTACAACGGTTGTGACTGAATCATTGTTGATGGTGTTATATTTTCTATGGTAGTAGTTTAAACCATTGCTGATAGGTTTTTTATTTTTTAGAATATTCTACTTTAATTTTTTGTTACAATTTTTCTTTTTTCGTGCATTAGTATCCTGCAAATATGATAAATCACTAATTACAACAACACAATTTGATACTCAAAGCAAACAAGGCCTACTTGATAATCAATTGTAAACATAATTACATACAAAGTTGAACACAAAACCATAATCAACTCTAAACATAATAAGATACTAAATAATTACAATGTCTAAAAACAAACAATGATAAGCCATCTTAACTAGCTAATTTTTCTTACTAGAAAGACTTGGCAATGTATTTGAAGGCGGGTTTGGATTGCCTTGCTCACTAGGTACCTAAAAATTGAAGACAAACCATGATAAGCAATAAATTGAATAATAAAGATAAAAGAACATTACAACACAAGACTTATACAGAATCAAAATGTTTAAAGAAATACCCCACGAGATAGTATGGATGTGAATTCTGGGGGTAAATCTTCCTAGACATTTCTGAGAAGAAAAGTCACAATTGCATTTGTTCGTTGTTGTTATGCTGCTAGATCAACAATTTGAACTTTTCGTTATGCATCTATTTGGTCTCTTTTTGTCATTTCAACTTTAAGTGTTGCAACTTCCATTTGTAGCTCATGGTTAGATGGTCTAGGAGGCAGAGTCTCACCAACACGATGTCCAAACACTTGGGAAGGGCAAACACCCATTCCTATTCCTCGAACTCGACCAGTATGTTCTTGAGTCCCTAGAGCCCAAGCTAATGAGTCTTGTAGGGAAATTTCTTGTGTACAAGAGTTGGATACCTTAAACTTAGCTATCTTTTTCTACATATTGGTTCAAAATAAAAATAAAAAATTAATTTCAACATTAAACCATTTGGAATGAATCAGAAATCAATAATATAACGTGATAAAGTTCACAAACATACACCAATAACTTAAGCATCCACTTTAATGAATGATCCATTGGCCCTCTTGTGCACCATGGTCCAAACCTTTCTCCAGGAAACTGGACCCATGCGCTCTTCCTCTTACATTTGTTTTTCATAATGTAACACATTAAATAGTCATACAACATTTGAGTGTAATATATTTTACTAATTTAAACTCACCATTTCAGCTTTTTCTGCGCAAAACTCTTCGATCCACCAATGTGTAGGATTGTTTGCTTCCTTTTTTTTTTTTTCTTGGTAATAGTGGCCTTGTATTTGACCAAAGCACATTAATTAGATTATCAAAACTTGATATGAAGATAAACTAGAAATATATATATATATATATATATAGTTTTATTGTACCTTTGTTTTTAGGTCAAGTCGGTAATTGACAAATGATTCCTATTGCTCCCTTTAAATGCCCTATGGAGCCGAGACAATTAACTCGTATCTTGTTTTTGTTTAATCATCTATGTATGTCCAAAATAGAGATAAAAAAATGTTCCCACTTGCATCCCAAGGACTCAAAAATAATTTTTTTTTGTATATATATATATATATATATATATCATAGAAAAATCAATAAAGAAACTGTTGAATTCATATGGAAATTAGATAGCAAATGCATTATTACCTGTATTTGGTCTCTAAATATGTCATTTTTGTATTCAAGAGGTACTAACTTCCATTTTTTATAACTAATGGGTAACTTATTAAAATCTTTTAGAAGGCTACCAAGAAAGACAGCCAACAATCCACCTCCTTCTCCAATGGGTTAGTTGTTGGGGTTGAATGGTAGAATCACCCTTTCACCTCTCAGAAGAGTCTACACATCATGCACTGTTAGGTGCGTACTCTTAACTTGACCATTCTCATATAAAATGTTTAAGTTAATGAATGAACATATAATTACCAACATCACATTGAATCTCATTAATTAGTCTACTTACCAATGATATCAACAATCCTTCCTCTCCTACATGGTCGTGGTGAAAGCTGTGCAGGTTGTTCATTTGAAACATGCTTTTCTTGTTGTTCCCTAACATTGGAAGTAGTACTTGGTAGGGTAGGTTATTTGTTTGAAACATCTGTTGGGGTACTTGGAGGCAAAGACATAGATTGATCACTAGAAATGGCATAGCTTAACAATGAAGTGTCAATGCATAGTGAAACTCGTCTACTAGTAGTGCCTGATTTAGAGTTCCTAAAGAACCTCTTCATCTTCAGAATTCTTGTTAATGACTAAAAGCAACATTAGTTCAAAGTAAGAACATATATAACAGAACTTCTAAAACATGAAAAATCTATTAAATATATAATAAGGGGAACATGAAATCCTGGATAAGCATAAATTATTATCATTAGATAAGAACAATTGTTCCAAGTGTTATACATGGAATGGTTCATTGGCATAAACAACATCTTCATCCTCTTCACCCATGTCATACAAGTCTCGTGGCTTTATTGTACGGCTGTACTCTAATTTTTATCGAACTTATCTTCCACATTATATACCATTTGAACTTTTGAAGCTTGAATGTATAACTCATCATCTTCACTATTACCATGTGTATTAAACATGAAAAATTTTTATATGTCAATGCAATTTATCTTTTACAATTTCTCTAGCAATGGTTGTATTAGCCCATATGCATTTGAACAGCAAACTGTAAATCGACCATGATAATTTAATTCAATTATATTTAACAATTTCCCATAATATGGTACACCTTCGAACTTCATTTGACCATCACTACTACTGGAATAGCTTATTGTACCAAATGTTCTAAAAACTCCACAATGGACTTATGGCAAGGAACTTCATATCAATTGAATAAGATGTATTCACATAATTTCTTATCTAAAAAAATTATGAGCCATATAATCAGACAAATACATAATATAAATCAATTGTCAATGATGTATAAGTGCTTACATGTTGAGAAAACCACTCAACAAACTCCTGATGAACCCTCTTATCTATTTCAAAAGAAGACCATGTATGTCCTTTTAATTGTCTCCTTACATAGTCTTTGAATTCTTAACTTAGCAGATATATTTATGACAATTAGATTTTGTGGTTTTGTTCACTTATCCAGTTATTAAAATTTACTCAATAGAGAAATGGGTTTGCTGCACCACAATTGATCAGCACGTAACGATATGCTTGTAGCTTTTCCATAGAAGATAGAGTAAACTACTTAAAACCATTAATTGGTCTTCCAACTTGTGGAAACATAGAATCAGCATTGGATGCTTCCACATCAAGTTCATTATTAACACGTCTTGGTCAGTTAAATACATTCTCCACTTCATCCAGATACCTTGAGCAAAAAGTTAAAACTTATTAGGCCAAGTAACATTCAGCTATTGATCCCTCCAGTTGTGCCCTATTCCGTACAAAGGACTTTAATTTTTCAAGTATCTATTAATTGTAATGCACTTTAATTGCAATAATAAATACATTGGACATTACCACTCTATAGGGTACATCCAATGGTATTGGACATGATCTCCAAGCTTAGCTTCTTCAGCTAAATGTACAATCAAATGCACCATAACTATGAAGAATGATGGTGGAAATATCATATCCAAATGACATAACATAAGAACAACTCTATCTTGGAGTTGGTCAAGTTCATTTACATTTATCACTTTATTACACAATTGTCTGAAGAATGAACATAAGTCAATCAAAACACATGACACTTGCTTAGTTAGTATTCATCTAATTACCAATGGTAGAAGTTGTTCCATAAAAATGTGTGAGTTATGACTCTTTAAACTATCAATCTTACATTGTCTTAAATCAATGCATTTGGATATGTTACTAGAATAACTGTTAGGTATAGTAACATTATTTATAGTCTTAAAAAATATATCTTTATTTGCATTAGTCAAAGCCGAAAGATATGTACAATTAACATCAGACCACAAATCAGACCTTATGCCCATCTCTTGTAAGTCTCGTCATGTATTTAAATGGTCTTTTAATTTCCCAACCTTATTTAGTAAAGTGAACAACACATTGTCACAAAAAAATTTTCTCAATGTGCATGACTTCAAGATTGTGGCATAATAAATGGTTCTCTCAATAAGGAAGTTGAAAAATATGCTCTTTTTACACCATCATTGGGAATCACAACCTACAGTAGTTGATCACTGAGGTCTTCTTCCTCAGTTTTCATCCTCTACATCTTTTCTAAATACGTTCTCAACATCATCAAGTTGTATTAATATTTTTTATCCAAATACTGCTATAAGGGGGTTTCTTTTCTTTTCTCTTCCATCAAATCTACTTCAAGCCAATCTAAATTTATGTCATAGACTCAGAAAATGATGATAACCCACACCACTTTCTACTATAGAGAAGGCGGACAGGAATAGAATCAAAATTACAAGTGGGACAAGCCAACCCAGTATGGATATTCCACCTAGATAAAGTTCCAAGCCCTGGAAAATCACTAATAGTCCACATGAAAGCTGCACGCAACTTGAACATCTCATTAGTGGAAGAATCAAATGTTAACCCCTACATCCCACAATTCTTTTAGCTTTTCTATGAGTAGTTGCAGATACACATCTATATCATTTCCTGGTGTTTTTTCCCTAGGAATAATCATTAAGAATATTAATGAACTTTGTTTCATACACATCTAGGGAGGTAGGTTGTAAGGCATAAGTACCACTAGCTAAATGCTATCAGTTGTACTTAAGTTGCAAAATGGATTGAAACCATCAACGGCCAACCCTAAACGTACATTTTGAGGATTCAAAGCAAATTGAGCATTAATTACATCAAATTTCTTCCATGCCTCGGAATCTCTAAGATTTCTCATCATGTTATTATTGTTTTTATCTACTACATGCCACTTCATGTGCTCAATGATTTTAGGGGACAGAAAGAGCCTTTGCAATCATGACTTCAATGGAAAATACCTAAGCACTTTAACAGGGGTGTTCTTACACTTGTTACCCATTTTCTTTGGCTTCCACCTGTATGTGTTGCACCACTTATACATGTCTTTGGCTTTATCCTCTCCCCAATATAACATGTAATCATTAAGACATGCATGAATTTTTTTATAATTGTGTCCCAATTTATTAATAATTTTTTTTGCCTCATAGAAAGAAGGAGGAATCTTTACATTCTCAAATGCATCTACTAATAGCTCTAATATCATATACATAGCTTTATCACTGATTCCACATAAACATTTGATGTGATATAACTTCACCAAAAATGATAGTTTTGGATATTTCTCACAAAAAATGATAGCTTTGGATATTTCTTACATCTTTCATACAAATTTTATTGTCCATCCCAAATTAACTCATAAAACTCTTTTTCCACCTTATCTATCATTGGGTTAAAAGATGATGGAGTTGGGCCTTCTACTTCATCCATCATCTCATTGTTATTATGAACCCCAAATGCATTTTGGACTATATCCTGCACAAGATCTACCTAAAAGTTCTTTACGTCTACAACTTGTGACACTGACACAGGTTGAACGTAAGGTAAATCTTTACCTCTTTTTCCATGTCTTACCCAAAAAGCATACCCTTAGGGAAATGGTTTAACAGTTAAGTGTTTTCACATAACTTCCCTAATTTGTCATTTGTTAAACAAAAGCATATTATTTTACCCTCAACACCTGCATTAGTAAATGCAAAATGTAAAAACCCATTAAGTCCCTCTAAGTATACAAGAGTATTTCGAGGTTTCACAATCCAAGACTTGTCTATTTTTGGAAAAGTAAAATCAATAAAGCTATCACTAAAAAATACTAAAAGGAAACTAATATAATACATTACATTAGGGAGCAAATAATCAATTTGTACAACATCGCTATCACCACTACTCGTAACGATCAAAACATATGTCACATTAATGTTGTTGCTTTCATTTTATCACACTTGTTATTATATAATTGAACTATCAATTATCATTGTTATTTGTTTTCCTACAAATTATCATTGAAAATATACAAGAAACAAAAACATTACTACCATTTGTTCGTTAAGATTTTTCATCTCATTTCACTAATATTTTAACTCTTGCTTCCATTTGTATTGACTAAGCTTTTGACCTTTACTTTAAGGATGACCATGTCTTGCCTTTACATTACCTCAGAAACACTAACCTTCTATTAAATTGTCCATATTAATGAACTATCCTTTCACATCAGTAAAGCATTTTACAAATTGGTTCCAAAGGAGTTCTTTGCCCATTTGTTAGGCTTGGAACATGATTAATGAAATTGATTCTATGACAGTGCATATTTTTACATGTTTCATAATAGTTTTGTCAAATTATTTTGGAGCCGAACATGGCAATATGGCATATCTTTAGTTAAAAAGACAATTGAGATGTATACAAATTAGTCTGAATACTCCCAAATCATATGTCACGACCTTATCCGATAGGACGCGATTGGCACGGGAAATAAGGTATTCCTTATCCTTGTCAACTTATCAAATATCTTAAAGACAACAGAACTTAAATTGATACATAGATCCTTATTCAAAATTTCTATAAAAAAAAAAATCTGACATATAATAGAATGGAGAGCTCTGCACTCCTACATATACATACAACACAACTCATAACTATGGAAATTACATCAAGATATCCAGCCTATATACAAGGGAGCAACTCAGTCTAATTACAAAATGTACCATAAGAAAATTGTTGCTTTAACAACAAGCCAAGCTCACCAAAAGAATAAAAATGCCATAATTCCTACTCCATAGGTAGGTATTCTGGATCGGCGCTGGGATCTAAAAAATGTTAAGTAATGGGGTAAGTAGAAACTTAATGAGCAAATAATACTAATAATGCAAAAAAAGGAACAAATTGACAATGATAAGGTTTATCGCCTAAAACTTTCAACATTTAAAACCAAATAACTTACAGACATAAATCAATAGTTTGAAAAGCAGAGGAAAACCATTAACAGAATACATTAGGAATCTTTTACAAAACTAACCAATGTTCAAAATATAGAACTAGCCTAAGGCTAGTGAAATCAGATGAAAGCATTTACCCATTATCGACCTTAAGCTCTGAATAATTATAATAATGGCCTTTGGCCTCAAACAGAATATGGAGGTAAGACATCGTACCTAACCATATCAGAATACCAATAGCTGTGCACTATGGTTAACGTTTATTGCCGTTAGCTATAAGGCTCTGTTTTGGACATATTCCCAAAAGTTTCTTAAATATACCAAAAAAAAAAAAATACTTATTTACAAATCAAAATTTCATAGTCATACCACTTTAGAATTTCATATTTAAATAATTTAGATGATTTAAAAATGCAGAATCATAAGTCTATAAGCTATAAGCCAACAAATTTTCCAGGTATCAGAATATGCAATAAAATTTATAAGTTCAGAAGTATGCCCCCAAGGTACCAGAGATAACAAAAATTTATATTTGAAAATATATAATTCAAAACAAAAACCTTGCACAATTAGAGTTATCTACTCACCTGATCGAAGTACACACAATTCAACTTCCCTTATCGCAGCGTAAAGTGCAACTACTATGACCCTAAATACAAATGATATACCTTTAATATCTTATTGTAAGAAACATTTAAACTTAAATAAATTCTAACAAATTCCCATAATAAGTTGGCCTTTAATATCCATTGTGGTACTTCATGCTTTTCTCTCAGGTCATCTGTTATTTCTCATGAAGATCTCAATGACCATAATTAATACAAAGTTTTGCATATACAACACAATTGCTTTGGCCACCTAAATGGCCCATAAATTTACTGTTTCATCCTTTTCACTAGCAAACTCAATTAAGTTACATTAAAATATTTCAACATTTATAAAAATGCTCATATGCCTAAAAATTTTACTTAATTCCCATCATTGCCTCTTTTACCCATTGGGCCAACATTTATTTCAATAATAACCAAGTAATTTATTAAGTATATTATAATCACCTCCAATGTGCTTTCACTCATCAAGTTTCCTCTAATTAACAACTACATATAACATAATTTAAGGAATATTCCCAAGTGACTTACCACTTCAACAACAATTTCCAATAGCTCAACTTGTTCTCCTTGTGGTTCAATGACATTGAGAAATTAAGAAATCTCCATATATCATCATTTGACACACTTTAACCCTACCAAGAACAAAGGGGTTTTTAATTGAGTAATCTAATCATCAAATTAATACAAGAAAATTGTTATAACCTCACTTAGGATCAAAACCCCTAAAGAATTTCCCCAAAACAACTTCAAATCATGCCTCAATTTTAAATTCCAAGCCACTGACACTGTTCACATCACTACTCATGTTCTTCATCCAAAAATTAGGCATTTCTAAATTTAAGTACTAATTCACAAAATTGGAAGCTTAAATGGGCAAAGAATAACACAAAAATCATTTCTAAATCAAAGCCCTCAAGCAAATCCATGAAATTTCACCTAATTTTGGCCAAATTTCAATTTCAATGTTACTATTCATCAGCAATAGAAAACCCAAAAGAAGCTTGATTTTTTATCAGTTTTCATGAAATTAAAGGCTAAAATCCATGAAGAACAAGTTGAAATGATGCTTAGCATCAAGACCCACATCAAAATCAGACTAAATTTGCCCAAATCACAACTTTTATATCAAAGAAATCACCTACATTCACCGCTACTTTTGCAAGATTTTTGGAGGTTTTCCAACCACCGCAAGCAACCAAGGTTGACAGTGAAGTGTTGGAATGATGGTGCTAATGCGATTTACTGGTGGAAGAGCTTGAAATTCGAAAATGGATGGAGAAAGAAAGGGAGGAAGTTTTGGGGAGGAGAAGAAAAAAATGAAGAAGATGATGAAATAGGGAGTATTTTGGTAATTTTACTATATGGGGATACGTGGCAACCTTGCAAAAATCATACACTGATGTAAGAGAGGGGACTTGAACACAGGTCCTAATGGAAGTTTGGGTCATGCTTAGCCGTTTGAGCCAGCCTAGAATTAATAAATTTGGTTACTTAAATTAATATAATAGCTCTCAAGATAAACATTTTAAATCTAAAATTTTGGAATATTACGTCATACTATCAAAACAACTGAAAAAAGGAATTGAAATCAGAAAAATATGACAATAGAAAGGCCAACAAACTGAAAGAATTATTGAAGGAAAAGGAAATATATAAAACTCACAAGTCAAAACTCACATGCTTTAGAACATTTCAAAATACAACAAAATCCTGAATTTTCGTCCATTTGACTAATTCACTGCCGGTGATTGACCAACAGATGGCAAACGACATACAACGAAGCTGGAAGGCCGACAGTAAACCAACGATGAGGCTGGAAGAGTGATTGATGGTGAACCACGATATCCCCTCTCTCACATAACTGACAGACTAAACCTCCACCATAGACGGATAGAATTGCACAACAGGGATGATGAATAGAGCTAGGATGATGGTTAACAGAAGTAGGACGACGATGTGAATCTTAGGGACCCACGTAACGACAGTCATTTTTCTGACCGTCGTTAGGTCAATAATTAACTACAGTTGTTTACTAATCTCGTTAAACCAGACAGTAACAATGATCAATAAACAATTGTCATTAAATGCTTGAGCTAGAGGTCTGTGAAGAACGAACCATTTATGAATTAATGATGGCCATATCTAACCGTTGTTAACATATAGCTTAATGACGGTTTCCAAGGACTGTTGTTTGGCCATGGACCAACGACAGTCAATTATGCTAAAGCCTAATGACAATCCTTTCTAGGCCATTGTTAAGCCATGATCATGGACCTCAATGCGAGGTTCACTTAATTGCTGGGCCTAACAAAGGCCCATGTTTGACCATCGTCAAGCCTTTGGCTTAACGCGGTCATACACGGTCGTTGTTAGGCCTGCCATGGATCTCACGTTTGAGGTCCACTTTGCTTGCCTATTTCTTACAACAGTCATGTGGTTGTCTTAGGCTTTTGGTTTTGCAACAATCAATAAGCAGCCATCATAAAGCCTTAATAGTTAACAACGACTATGTTAGTTGTTGTTAAACTTGTTGGTTGTGACTATCAGTTTTGACCATTGCAAAGACACCGTCGCTAAGGCTTTAATTTTTTATAGTGATTTGGTTAATTTCAACTTAATCCTACATGCAAAGTTAATTTAATTTTTCTTTCCATAAAAATTACTGTTTGATGGATTGATTTTTCCAGCCAAAGCTTAACACTTTAGCTTTGTTTTACACATCATATAAGATTAGATTTTATAAATTTATATAATGCTATCAACATGTATCATATATTTTGTGTACACATGTATTATATAAATTTATATGACCAAATCTATTATTTAAGACAACTTATCACCATATCGTTAATCATGTTTTTTAAGTAATTAGTTAAACTTGATTATATAAAGAATAGATATAAAATGATATTCTTATCTTATTCTATTAGGTTTTCTATTCTATTAAATTTTCTCTCTCTCAATACCAACAATATTGCATTCATATTCTATCAAATTTTATTTTATTGGAACTTATTTTATACCGTATATTAAATGAATCCCTGATGTTACCGTCAATGGAGTTTTTTCTTCATCCGCTAACATCTTCAATTTTCTTTCTTATTTTTCTATATCAATTTTAATAATATGATTTTAAGATCTTTAGTTTTAATATCGAAATTACATATCAACACACAAAATAAAAAATATATAAATATAATTATAGTATACAAAAAAGTTGAAATGCAGATAAGTAAAAATTTGATATAAAAAATTTCTTTGCTCTATTTTAAAAGATTATTATAATTTAGTTTTATAATTGATTCTTATTTATCATGCATCTGCACATATCAATATATATATGACTTTAAGGCATTTTAATATTTTGATCCCAAAGTCATTGATAAAATATACTGTAAATTACAATATATAAATTAAAATTAAAATACGTATATAGAATAGTGAGAAATTAAAAATATAACCCTCTATTATTATTTTTTATTATTTTAAAATATTAAAAAATATTACCATTAAAATTTATATAAAAATAAATTAAAAAATTAATATACAATCCTTACTAATCCACTACGAACAAATTATTAATATGTCTGTGACCAAAAAAACAAATAAGTATGACTTTAAAAGGCAATTTATAAATGTATGCCTCCTCAACAGTATCTACCAGTAATATGTTGGGGTGGGTACAGCAAATGGTGGGCAACCACACGTGAAGGATTAATGGCACCTTTCACTCTGTAGATTCCTTTCCCTCTTTTGCGTTCACACCTAATGATTCCGACCCCGTAACCCTTTTCACACCTACCATCCTCCCTAGGCATAATTATCTTATTTTGAACGATCTTATCTTCAACGTAAAATTAACATCATAATTATATTTTTTTCAATTCATTATAATTTTCTATTTTTTATTATATTATAAATGCATTATGGGATGCTTATGAATTGTTATATTAAAATTGATTCCTTTGCATCCTCTTAACATTTTGCGAACATGATAGAAATTATATATTAAACTAGATTTAAACAGAGATTGGTCTATGATCCTATTTTTAAATTTTTAAAATTTTAATTTTTATATATAACTTTATTTTATACTTTTATTTAATTCTTTAATTAATAAGAGTTGCACTTTTTAGATTCTCAGAATTCACCTATTTCAATTTAAATATTTAATTAAAAAATTTTTGTCTTTTTTAAAATTAACGTCCAAAAAACCATTTCTAAATTTAAATATTCTTATTTAATAAGTAAAAAAAGAGAAGAAAGGAAGACTCTTGCAATGGTGTAGTTATAATTGAGAATGCCAATGATACAAATTACTTATAATAATGCATAATGTGCGTAGATTCCAATCAAATCTCTTTTCACACCCAAACAATTTGCCTGTCACGTACTCACATGCTACCAGCTCGCTTTGGTGACCCCACCAAATTAACAAGTGAAAATTAGGCTTGGCTTATTATGGCTCTCTTCTTGGCCTCACTTATACTAGGCAATAGGCATCTAAGCTTTTGTGACATGCTTTTCAAAATCAATTTGGTTTCTCATGAAAGCTGCAATTTCTACAATATGAAAAAGTGACAAATGCGTTAATCTTTTTTTTTCACTCTTGATATGCAGAAGATTTCATGCTTTACAGAGTAAATGACTTAATATATGACAATTATTAAAATATAGCAAGGTTTCTAAACAATAGTTACAAAAATATAAAAGTTAAAGTAGAATTCCAACTTGGAAGCTGGAACATGAGAGTTGGCACACCAATCCTGAGATTTGGTTAAATCATATTTAATATTTTTATATTTGAAAACAGTTCAAGTTAGCTCATATGAGTTAATGAGTTAAACAAATTAAGCAATTTAACTCATTTTAATTTGATGCCTATTTAATTTATTAAAAATTAATCAAAATGTAAGAAAAAAGAATTTTAAATAAAAATATTCAATTATCAAACTAAATGTTTAATTCTAATATAAAAAATTATTTATGTTGTCTATAGTGAATCAAATATTGAATATTTAGCGAAAAAATATAAATAAAAACTACTTAAGATTATATAATATTAAAATTTACCAAACTCTTAAATGGACCAATCCATCAATTTACTGAGTTAACTCATTTAACTAGTAAATTAAGTAGTTTGGATTAATTTAATATAATTATGTTAAATGAGCTAAAAATTACAACCCAACTCACTATTTTCGTGGGTTAAATGAGTTCGATTCAGTAAATTGAATATGTTTTATAGTTATACTCTACTCCAATATATCTTTTATAAAAGAAGTTAACTTTCTTCACAATATATAACTGATTTTATTTGTAATGTATAATGATAATTAGGTTAATATTGGGTCTAACATCAAACTTTAATTTTATGTCTAAAACTAGAGAAACAGTTAAGTAATTTTAATTTTGAAAGAAACATATATTTGATCAAAATTTGACTTAATTAACAAAATGTAAATTAAAAAAGAGTCTATGATAATTTTTTTTAAAATATAAAATATACGATATAAGTTAACCAATTGATATAATTTATTTTTTAACGAAAATAAAACCTTGAATATGGGAAGCCGAACACAGGCCTAAGCCAAGCCAAGTGCAGCCGCCACATCCACCGACAGCTCCAGCTACCAAAAGAACTGAAGTTTTTGGCCTCACTTGAACGTGCACATGCATATGCTACCCAGATGAGGTCAAAACTCGCGCCTCATAGCCACAATCGCCAGTCGCCACCTTCCAATCCTACGTGGCATTTATTACTTCTGACTCATTCTTCTCCTACTCATCCTTCTCTCTCTCCTATATATCCCCCACTTCATCATCATCTCCATCTCCACAAATTTTATATTAAATATTACACTTCAAGCTCTGAAACAACAAGGAATCGCTTTTTCGTCGCTCGCAAATCGATCACGAATGGGTAATTGCTTAAACCATTCGTCGTCGGAGAAGTACGCTACCGACGACGGCGAAGACTGGGAGTGGGATTGTTCGCCGGCGGAGGAGGGCGATGACTTTCCGGCGAAGGATATTATCGGCGGCGGCACCAGTAAACCGACGAAGACGACGGAGGTGAAGATTAAGATAACGAAGAAGCAGCTGGAAGCATTGTTGGGGAAGGTGGACATAAGGGATCTGAGAGTGGAACAGGTTCTGGCTCGGTTGATGAGTCACAGTGATCGCTTTCACACAAATCAACAGCCATGGAAACCTGCCCTTCAAAGCATCCCCGAGGTCAATTGATTCCCTTCAAGGATTCAACTTTATGATTTTGTTCTCTTGAATTATCTAAGAGATTTTGAAGGCGCATTCTTCTGCATCAATGATCGGAGATATTTACGGAGTTTATATACTCATAGATTGCTCGTAGAAGGATTGAAGGCCAGTCGATGAAGGGGTGGTTACAGGTTTTACTCTTTGTACATATGTATACAGGAAGGAAGCACTCCTTTGTGGTAGAATTTTCTTCTAGGTTCTCTTTTTTATCTCTTGCTTTTCTTCTCTCTTTTCCTAAGCTTACTCAAAATATATATATATTGAATTCAAGTTGTGTGGAAATAGAAGGACTTGAAATTAAGTTGTAATTTTTTAGGTTTATGGATCTTTAGCATCTCTTATTACTGAATCTGTTATGGGCTAATTAAGATGAGCACTAATTGATCTCACTAAATAGTTTGTAAAACACAATTTGATCATTCTAAATGTAATTCCTTAGTGATTTTCATTTTTAATTTCATTCATCACTTATTAACTCATTTATAATTATAATTTGGTTCATTATTAATATAAAAGTTAAAATATTTAATCATTTAATTTTAACTAAATTTAAATTAAATATGTTAATATTGAAGGACTAAATTGAGAATATGTTAAAAAGTGAGGGACCAAATTGAGATTTAAAATTAGTGAGGAATCAAATAGAGAATGAAATAATAAGAAAAGAACCAAATGATGTTTTACTTGTATGATATTCTAATCAACAAGAATTGCAATGGTGTGATGATAGTTCTTTAGGGTTTGACAATTTGGGATTTGAATTCCTAAATTTTTAATCCCCAATTAACTCAGTACAATATGCCTCACATTGTCCCCTTTGAGCTAATGAAGTTGACATCTTGGATTAATTATACAGTTTTTATATATACTTGATTGAGCAATTTCAACTAGTTATTTAAATTAAGTATATGCTCACATGAAATACAATATGAATACGTATATTATGATATAATAAAATTTAAATCATTTAGATATATTTCAACACTTTCATACGTCAAAATCATGGGTCTCTTGCCACTACATTAATGATCTTTTGGGGTTTGACAATTTGGGGATTTAACTTCCTAATTTTATATTTTCCAATTGAGGGTGCGACATATCTAATTGAATCATTTGGAGGCCAATGAAGTAGACATATTGGATTATACTAATACAGTAATTTGTATTTGATTCAGTCATTTCAACTAGTTTTGATAGGCTGTAAAGAAGGTATTCAGAAATTTTATTACACCTCTGAAAAAGATTAGGGGAAACTATAAGTTAATAGAAAGAAACTTTATATTATAATTGACTTGGCCCTAAGTATATGGTGCTCCCATTATAGTCAGTATAATATATCTACTTAAATCATTGGGTCTCATAACAAAATATTAATCTGCATCAATTAATTAATTAATATTCATTGAGATTCATAGCTTGGAGTAAGATTATAATCAGTAATTTTATAGTTGGTAGTGGTACCAAATTAAAAATATTTATACCCTTAATTTTTTAATTCAATGTCATATGAAGCAAAAACGTATTGAAAACAATTGAGTTAAGGCTTAAAAAGAAGAAAAACAAAAAAGTATCAGTGACACTATGATGGTCATCTCATCAAGCAATATTACCATGGCATGATTTGACTTCTTTCCCCAAGAACTCCAATATGTATGGGTCATCGATCTTCTGGACTACCAGAACAATCTATTGTGGAAGACAGTGCTTCCAACAACAATACAAGATTTTTTCTTTCAGATGAGAGAACGAAAATATAAATTTAAAATGTTAATTGTTAATCCCTTATGTATTATTACTAGACCTCAGTGCTTATAGGAGGTTGAGCTCCATGTTTGCCAAGTTAATTACACTGCACTAGCCATTTGAAACTTACTGTCGAGCTTAGTTGGCTCAAAGTAAATATTGAAATTAGAGATATAAAAGTGAAGATAATTAAATAATATAAAACTAATATTAATTGTATTTCATATTTTTTTGTATATTTGAATGTTTGAACTCTTCACATATCTATATCTATATTCTACAATACCATTTAGATTATGCTTAGATGTTACTGAATGTTATTTCTATTATTAATATTCGTCCTTCTACTAAACTTGATATATATCATTGTATTGATCCAAAAACAAAATTATTATTCAGTTATAATTAAAGAATTGGAAGCTCAACCTTTTAACAATCATACTGAACACATAAGCACAACATGAAGCCCCACAATTGCATTATGATGAATATGTTGGAAAAAGCATTATTGCAATGTAACTATAGTTATTTCCTCAATCAAAGGAGGTTTAAATTTTGAATTGAAATTGTGATGTCGGTAGAGAGTGCTAAAGATCTGTAATGGGATCACTGGATTGGGGTGGAGCCACATTTGTTTCGAATTGATGGTATATATGCCCTTACCTTTTTTAGATTTTTATACGTAAAGTATTAGATTTGTAATATTAGGTTTTTTCATGTTTTTTGAAAATTTAATTTACTAAACCTAATCATACATGATCGAGTTATATAATTACTTTTATTATTTGATATTTTAATTTAAATTTACCAGATTTTAAATATTAAACTTTTATTATATATATTTTAAATTTACTAGACCTATACTCATGACATGATTTTTATCATGATCCGCCTATGTTGAATTGAATTGAGTCAAGTTAATTAGGTCTTTTCAAGAAAAAAAATCTTACTTTTAGTTTTTAAAATCTTATAACATTCACAAAAAATACTATTATTTTCTCATTTCTCTTTTTTTTTTTCCTTTTTTTTTTTTTTTCTATTTTCTCCATATCTTTCTTTTCTTTTTCTATTTCTCCTTACTTTTCCTTCTTTTCCTCGAATTGTCCATAGCTTTTCTCCGATTTTACACCACTTTTGCCAGCTGCCCATCTCCATTAGTCCCATCTCAACATTTGTTCGTCCCTTGTTCATTAATGATATTTCTAAATTGGTGAAAACAGTGATTTAGTCCTTAACTTTATTTATTATTTTAAAATAGTCCCTTAATTTTAAAATATTTTAAAATAGTCATCTAAATTTTTTAATCATCCAATAAAATGCCCTGTTAAATGATATCCGTTATAATATTAACACTGTCAATTTTAATGCTGATGTGACAATTGCATATTTTTTTCTTCTAATTTAATTGATGAATTAACACTTCATTAGCATTTAACCTGAACTTTCAAAAAAATAAATATAATAAAGAAGTGAATTCAAATGCACATCCTTCCCTTCTCCTCTATTTGCCGTCCTTCTCTGAACAAACATAATTTTCAAGATGCTTCACAGTGCGTGCAATAACAAATTCAAATTTATAATTGGATGCCTTGATCAGCATGATGCAGAGAAACAAAGCTGTGCTGTGGAAAAAGAGAATCCTAATTGAATAATTAATTGATTTAGATTCATATATATTATGGCAGGAAATTTTAAAAAGTTACATGCAGATTTATTGATAAGAATATGTAAGAAATATACTGTTAAAGTAAAATAAGAAAATTCTAATGCAGAGTAGAGTATAAAATTTTAAATCTAAGACCACAGAAATTTACTTGCTTATTCAAAACAATATTGCGTAATTTTATTCTTAATATATATGCTGGAAGTACGAAGTCAAACATGCTTTTGATTTGTACATTTTTTTTATAAACAACTCTAGATATAATAAAAACAGGGGAAGCGTACGCTATAACAGGGCCATTAATGTCGACAGAGGCCAACTATTAAATCTGCTGTTCTATGTATAGAAAAAGAGGGGAGAAGGAAGAGTATTTATAATTAGTTTATTTAATCTTTGGGTTTGATTTTAATTGCATGTCAACTCAAATTAAATTATAAAAAAAATGCAATTGTCACATAGACGTCAAATTTGACAGCGTTAATATATTTAATGAATTTCACTTAAAATAATTTTTTATGAGATAATTTAAAATTTAAAAAAATTATTTTGAAACAGTTAAGAGATTATTTCAAAATAATATATAATGATAAAAGATTAAGTCACATACTTAACATTCTAAATTTGCGAGCTTTTAAAATGTGAGCTTCCGAGTGTGATTTAGACATTGGAGACTAGCTTTATTTGATTTCAAATAACGAAGCAATCGTGAATCGAAACTGATACTTTACTATAACTTTTAAGTGGATTTGGTTTATAAAAAATAAACAAAACAAATTAATTTTATTATCCTTAGTCTTGAATACTATGTTACTAATTCATAGACTATTAGTTTTAGGATTTAAAGTTTGGAGTTTAGGGTTTAAACTATTAATTTTATCACAATTATTTTTATCTATTATTAATAAAGACATTATATTAAAAAGTATATTTGTAATTTTAATTTTAAATGTTCTATTTAAACAATATATTATAAAAGAATAAAATTTGTTTGAACAGGATATGAAAAAAATCTCTAAAGAGAAAATTGATGTTAAGGCAACAATCTTTATTTAAACCTTATAAATCTAATTTTCAACTTTAGTAAACTGTAATTAATCTAAAAGATCCCTCGTTAAATCTAATGATGAATTAAAATTTTTATAAAGATTGTTTATTTGGAAAAAGAAAATATTACTTTTGTCTCTGAGGTTTCTAATGTTGATTGGAGTTGATTTGACTTACAACACACATATGAGAAATATATGCACGGAGTCGAATACGAATAAACTTCAGTTATTGGATAATCTCGAGTAACTAGAAGTAACATTTCAAACTGTTGGATGAATACAAAGATGCAAAATGTACTAACTTATTATTTCTTTTGAAAAAATTTATATTTATATTTTAGATATTATTCATAAGATGATATCATGTTTATAAGAAAAAAAAAACAACTTACAATAATTTATAGTTTGTTTCTCACATTTTATTGTTTATTTTTTTCTTTGATAAACTATTAACTATTATAAACTATTTATTTGTTCTCTTTGCAACAGAATACCATCTTATATGAAAAGGATCTAAAATATAAATACATCTTTGTGTATCATAAATTTTTTAATTAAAATTAAATTAAAAAAATAGTGCAGTGCATTTTAGACCATCACCTCTGGTTACTGGAGATTAACTGGAGAATCATTGGTAACTAAAAGTGATCAATTCATGCAATTCAGTTTGCAAGCACAAAAGAATACATACATGGTGGAGTTAAACTTTAAAGTTATACTTATAATTAAATTTTTATTTAAATTCAAAATTTTTTTACATGTATTATATCAAAATATTTCATATTAGAATTCTATCAAATGAAAATAAAAGATATTTAAAATATCTAATACTATAATTATCTTTTAAACTATAATTTGAAGTATAATTTTAAAGTTTTCAATGATCAATTACTTTGATATATATATATATATATATATAATTATGGGCTAAAAAATTAAATATTGAATATCCTATTCATCCATTAATATTGGACTAATACTCAATGTCTACCCATTTGGTAGGATGGATTGGTTTTTGTGAGAATGGAGATGAGCCTAACAGTATGGAATCATAAAATCTAGCATTTAAGAGCTTTTAGGATTGGAGATACTTGAGGGCTTAATGGTTAGATTATAAAACAAATTCATGATGAAAAAGGTAAAACTTCCAATGTTCAAGGGCTTTAACAATTGCATAAAACTCCATGTCATATGTAGAGTACTTTTGCTTTGCCTTATTGAGCTTCTTATTAAAAATGGCCACTTGATGGTTTTCCTGACTAAGAACACCACTTACTCCTACCCTAGAAGCATCATAAGCAACCTTAAAAGGTTTCGCAAAGTTTAGTAAGGGTAGAACAGAGGCCTTAGAAAGTTTCTTCTTAATGGACTTAAAAGCTTGCATGGTTGCAGAGGTCCAGTGAAATTTGTTCCTTCTTAAGCAATTCGTTATATGGGCTATTATGGTGTTTGACTCCTTAATGAAACGTCTATAAAAGGAAGTTAAACCATGAAAACTATGCACTTCAGGAATAGACTTAGGATGAGACCAATCCGTTATGGCTTTAACCCTTTCAGGATCAATAGCTAAACCCTGCTCGGAAATGATAAACCCAATGAATATGACCTGATTCCTAAGGAAGGAACACTTAGGGAGATTAACATAAAATTTTTCATATCAAAAGGTAGAAAGGACTTAGCGAAGGTGGTCTAAGTGCTCTTCCCTAGACTTAAGGAACACTTGGGGAGATTAACATAAAATTTTTTGTATTAAAGGATGGAAAGGACTTAGCGAAGGTGGTTTAAGTGCTCTTCCCTAGACTTATTATATACCAATATGTCATCAAAGTACACAACTAAGGATTTTCTTAAGAAAGATAGAAAAATGTATGTCATGACTCTTATAAAAGTGCTAGAAGCATTTGATAGGCCAAAAGGCATTACTAGCCACTCACATAACCTATCTTGAGTCTTAGACGTGATTTTCCATTCATCTCCAAGTCTAATCCTAATTTGGTGGAAGTCGTTACGAAGATCAATTTTGGTGAACTAACTAGACCCAGCTAATAGCCCCAACATGTCTTCAAGCCTAGGGATAGGGAACCTATATTTGATATTGATTTTATTGATTGCCTCCTCACTATCCACACCCATTCTCTAAGTTCCATCCTTTTTGGGAGTTAAAAGGTCAGGCACCACATAAGGACTAAGGCTATGTTGGATGTATCCCTTTTCTAGTAATCCTTAGACTTGCCTAATTTTGCTCTTTCGTATCCTTTGAGTTCATTCTATAATGTGGGAGGTTAGGCAGTTGAGCCTTTGGGATTAGGTTAATATCATGTTGAAGATCCTGTATAGGTGGGAGTTTTAAAGGGAGTTTATTAAGGGTAATGTCTTGGAATTCTCTTCAAAGATGGGATACTTAACTAGGCAAATCCTCACTGTGAACACCCCATCCTTAATTACCTAATTATTTAATTAATTGATACACCAATTAATTAATAATTAAGTAAATAAAAAAATTAGAAATGATAGAGACTCAAATGACACTCTTAAGTGAAGGCAATTTGAAATTAAAAATGAATAATGGGAGAACTTTAAGACCAAAAAAAAAAAAGAAGGAAAAAAACCAAAATTTGAAAATAAGAGTTAATTAATAATAATAATAAGTCAAAATAAAATCATAAAAGACACAAAAATAGAAAATTAAAAAAGGGGTTAAATTAAAAAATAAATTAAATCAAAAGTACCAAAAATATATAATACAATATATATGGCAAAATATGATTCATAACTCTTGTGAACACCCCATCCTTAATTACTTAATTATTTAATTAATTGATACACCAATTAATTAAAAATTAAGCAAATAAAAGAATTTTAAAACAATAAAGTTTCAAATGACATTCTCTGGGGACAAGTTGAAATTAAAGATAAATAATAGGAGACAATTAAATAAACTCAAAATTTAAAAATAAAATTAGCTAATTATAATAAATCAAGGAAAAATTATAAAAGATAAATATATATATATATATATATATAAGAAAAAATTAAAAATAATAAAATAAAAGTTAACTAATAAAAATGGTAATAATATATATATATATATATATATATATATATAAAATAAAATTGCAACTGGAAGAGGTGATAATGATAGCGACAATGAAATGAAAAGAAGGTGGCTTTGAAAAGGAAAGATGAAAACGAGATGTGATAGTCTCAAGGGGTAGACTACTGATTGAAGTAGTAAATCTCATGCTTGGGGAGGGAGGAGAAAAATACAAGGCTGAGGATGAGGAGCACAAGGAGAAGGGGGAGGCATCAGAACTGCACTGCATTGTTCTGCATACGCTGGAATTTCCAGGCCTCTTTCTTCTTATCAGGCAGGGAATATTTCCGGTACAAATAATGTAGTGGGTGATTCTGGAGCTTATAGTTCCGCTGGAAAATTCATGGATTGTCTGTGGGATTCAACTCGTCAAGTTGCTGCAATGAACTCAGATGCAAGTACAATGACATCTCTGCAGCCTTCTTCGTTATATGACACTGTATATAATCATGCAAGTGAAAGATCTCTATTTCCATCACAAAGTTATGGAAATAATGAGAGTAGCCAAACTTTGGGTTACAGACCTTTGTCTCATAAGTTTTCAACAAATATGATGGATAACTCATTTCCCTATCCAGGCTGGGGAAAGGGAACTTTAAGAAATAATTGCATGAATGAGAACTTTTTTGGTTTGCCACTCAATTCTCAAGGTGAGCTAATTAATTTTAGTTCAAGTGGAAAAGGAGGAATGAACCAGTCAGAGGCATCAAGTATTTCAAGAAATTGTTCCAATGGATTACCTGTTTATAACATTGGCTATCAAAGTAGCCAGGAACGCTTGAGCATTAACGAGACACATTTTGTTCAGAAGACACTGTCAGAAGACCATGTAAATCAATTTCCATATTATCCTGCCAGAATCAACATGACCAGGAGGCAGAGAACCTAAGGCAGGAGAAACTGAGAAACTGAGCAACAAAACCTAACAGAGAAAGAAGAAGGGAACCTTTACTCTACATACCAGAAAACACGAAAGAAGAAGAAAGTGAGGAACCACTGTGAAGGCATCAGGAAGGCTGATTGCTAAGCCATATTCTTTGGCCCACCAGGTTAGTCTTTTCACTGTGTGAGGGCGCATGTGTGAGAGAGATCCCATCAAAGCTTAGTTCGTGGCCTCTCTTTCCTCTTCATCTCCTTCTTCCATGACGTGTGAGGGTCACTATGGCTGAAAGGAGCTCCTCTGCTCTCACACACCAAAACAGAGGCAAAAAGAGGCCATGAAAAGCGCTAGAAGTGGCTATTCAAGCTCATCGGTTTGCAGCTTCACCGCCTTTTTTTTTTTTTCTGCTTTTATTCAACTTCGTTTTGCTTCAAGACCATTATTTTTCCTATAAAAAAAACGTTGCTACAAAATTGCTGTAATATCACAGCAATGTAACACCCATTGGCTGTCAAAAACTCGCTGGAAGTAGCTGTACGAGATTCATATTTTTTTGTCAAAAACTGTTGTAAGTTCGTTGCACTTTTTTTCTCTGTTGCTGTCAAAAAAAAGGTTGCTATAAGTCTACTGCATCTTCTTCCTCTAAGGCTGTCAAAACTGCTGTAACTTCACGGCACAACTCGTTGTCGAAACTTAGGACAAGGTCGGCTACTCTAACCTCCTGTTTTGTTATCAGAACATGCTGAACTCGGGCTACATGATATCTCTTTATTCTTCTATAACAATCTTATACCCATGCAGTGGCCTTTATCCATGGTTTCATCCACGGTGTTCTATATTTTTTCTTTCTTTCAAAGCCTTGGCAGCACGTTTTTTTAATAGGTTTTGATTTCAGAGTAGCGCCTCCTTTTTCTTCCCTTCATGAGTTCTGTTATATGTCATTGCATGTCATCTTTATTGGCTCATCTTCCATATGAGGTTCATGTTTTGGTTTAGCACTTCAATGATACCCTTAGCTCACAAACCCATTTCAGCAGCAAACTCGTTATCAGCGAACATCAGTAGCCAAAAAATAAACACAGTAGTGTAGTCAACCACAATCCATATATGCATGGGGTATGAGCCAAAAATGGGGAAAAGGCATCGGTCCATTTTCGTGGTCCTCTTGCACCATGAAAACAAATCCATTTCTTAAATGGATTAATCACCAAAAAATGGCTTTTTGTGTTTTGAAGTAAGATGGTGTTCGAAAAATAGATGCTTCGTGAGGGTTGGGATCAATGTGAAAATAGTAAGAGTTTATAGATACATATATATATATATATATATATATGTATATATATATTCTAATCTTCAAGCTTTACTTTTAGAGTTTGTCGTAGGACCCATTCTTGAAATAGAAAGATTAAATATATAATTGGTTCAGAGTTAGCTTTGTATATAGGCGTATATATGTATGATGTTGTATTTTCAACTACAAAATTACCAAATGAATTAACTTTGGGTTTTCATTTTATTTTATTATTTTAGGAATTGCCAAGTGAAACTATTAGTCTCCTCAAGCACTTAAAAGTTAATCAATATAAAGCCATGTGAGATCTTAGTCTCCTTGGGCTTTAGAAGTTAATGCATAATTCTTCATATCAAATGAATGAATAACTTTAATATGTAAAAATGATATATTCTAAATTATCTTTATTTATTAAAAGAAGGAAAAGGGAAAATGGGTTACCGTGTGGGATAGTTAGTCTTGTTGGACATTTAAGCTATGTGAGACTTTGGTCTCCTTAGACTATAAAGTTGATGAATTTTCAAAAATGAAAGATATAATAAGAAAAGAGAAATATGAATATCAATAATAAAAATAAAGACACCTTAACAACAAATGATAATAATAATAGAAGGATAAATAGATAAATTTTTCTACTTAGGCATTATGTTGGAAAAGTTGTCGTGTGGGGCTACTGACCTCCTTCGGCACTCAAACACAAGCCATGTGAGAATTTTAATCTCCTTAGATCCCTAAATTGGTACACATTGGTTTAAAAATAATAATAATAACTAAATATTGACTTTAATTAAATATTTTCCATTATTTATAAAATTATTGTGTGAGAATTTTGTTCTCCTCGATTGTATGGGATTATGTGAGATTTTAATCTCCTTAGATCCCTAAATTTGGTACACATTGGTTTTAAAAAAAAAAATAATAACTAAATATTTACTTTAATTAAATAATTTCTATTATTTACGAAATTATTGTGTGAGAATATTATTATCTTCGATTGCATGGGGTATGTGAGATTTTAATTTCCTTGGATCCCCAAAATCAATACATATTTGTTATAAAATAATGATAACAATAATAACAATATTACAAAAATAAATGTCTTAATCAAATAATTTCTTTTCTTTATGCGATCGAATTCTTTCTTTATAATCATTTCATTTCATTTAAATTTCAAAATAAGGATTAAAACTCCAAAAATAAACAAAAAAAAATTTTAAGAAAAAAATGAAGAGGTCAAGAGAGCTAAATTAATCAGATTGTCATAAATTAAGACACACAGACCAAATATCAATTTCGTTTTGATTATGGAAATCTGTTCAATTTAAACTCTCATGTTCTCATCATAAAATTTACAAATAATCAACTTATAGACACACCTTTGTGGTCAAACTACGTGGACTTTGATCCCTATCATAGGGTACATAGGCCCTAGGCTCTTATCCTAGGTCAAGTTCCACCCTTTGTAAATATCTATTTGTTTGCTTTCATTCTTGCTGTTTTGTCTCTTTTGTTTAACGGGCATGCATGTCGATAAAAGGGTCATCGAGATAAATTAAAAGCCATATTCTATTTTAGCTGACTGTTTTAAGGTAACCATCTGTATGGACGGGTGTTGTGGGGTGCCAAACACCTTCCCCACACTCAAATAGACTCCCGAACTCATCTCTGATTTTGCAGACCATATTGCCTTTTTCTTTTTGTTTTAAATTGGTTTTCCAAAGTTTTCCATTAAAAATTTTGGTGGCAACTCCAAATAAATTGATTTTCAAGTTTCATTTTGGGAATCAATTTAAACACTTTTTATTTTATTCCGCCGAAAGGTCGGTTACGATAGTTTGGCAACTCCGCTGGGGACAATCCGAGAGTCAAGCCTGTTTAATTAGTCAGTTGAAATAATATGGCTTTCTGTTATCTTGATTACACATGTCACGTTTTGTTTGGTTTAATTGATTATTCTTCTTTGGTGTTTTCTTGTCTATTTATCTCTTGTGGTTGCATGATATGCCAATATGTTCTTATGTATTTGATATTTATTTTTGCTATTTATATAGGTGTATATCTTCCTTTTTAGTCATATAACATGCTTAAAGTTCCTTATTTGCCATATAATTTTGTTAGTTTATTTGTAATACTTATGCCAGGATAGATAACATGTGGAATAAAACCTTAGCGTAGACGACACTTGTTTGTATTGTAAGCTCTTGGCTTATCTTGCAATTTAGTTGTTTGACATATGAGGGTTGGGTAAACTATTAGTTCAGAGTTTATATGCTCTTTTCACACCTCAAGCACATTGACATTCTACCTCACACACTTTTGGGCCTTATACCTGAGTCCTCGCTTGCATTAGGTTAGTAGAGGTTTATATTGGTTTTCCTGTGAAGCTTCTAACTTCCAGAGATTACCGTAAAGACCTCGCTCAGGTTGTACCTCATTATGTGGATTTGATTAAAGTGGGATTTTGTCCTCTTTGACTCCAATTCACATCGCGAGATCCTCATTCTTTTGAGTGGGGGCAATCTGAGAACTAGTAATCCTCTAGAATGTTAGACTCACCCTCAGAACTGTGCACATTAATAGACTGAACTCAATAGACAACTTTCCTTGAGCCAGTCATCTTAAGCATAACATTCCCTCACTTAGGGTTGACTCGAGTTAGGACACCAAATGAACATATTTTACTCTTATCTCACATGTTGTCACAGCATTCATGGCATGATTACATGTTTTTTTTTTTAAAGAAAAAATTTATGTGGCTTTAATTGTCACAACATCGCCATGCGATGAATTATTAGCCAAATGAAATGAGCTAAAATTGAGAGCTTCTCCTGTGTGGGAAGTTTGGTCTAATGGTGTATTAATGGGGTTGGGAACCTTTGAAAATCAATTACTTTTGTGAAAGCAATATACCGATGGATTGTTTGGTTCACTTATTTAAGCCCTGCACATGTGAGGGCTGCCTCCTCCTCCATAGATTAAGAGTTAAACCTATTATTCCCAATGAATCAATAAGGCTTTTGGTGGGTAATAGGGAACAATATGCAAAATATCCAATTACTATTTGTAAAAGTTTCTAAATTCTAAAAGATCAAATTCTTGCACTATTCTCGATGCAATTACCTTAAAAGTACTTGGTTAAAAAGAATCCATTAAGAACATTTTAATCCCTTTTTCAAAAATTATTTACACGAAAGGGATTAGTTAATTGAGACATGCATTACTTGGTTAGAAATAAATATATCACTACTACTCGTGTAGATACTCCTTTCTCTCGAAGTAGTGGTTGTTACCTTCCCTCTGTGTGACAAGTAAGTCTCCTGAAAGGGAGGAAGTTCTTTTAAGAATTATGATCAAGCCTAATGATGTAATAATCATATTAATGTCTCTCAAATCTAAGCAATGAATATTATGCCCTCAAACGAATGCTGTGTCATGTGAAAGTCTTGAAATAGCCTTTAATCATGGGCGAAATACCTATTTCTCATGACTCAACTGTCAAAGGAAATCTTTTAAAGAACGTATACAGAATGTCCTTCCACTCCAAGAAGTTAGTATCAAAGGTGCCAATGACATTTAAGCTAAAATAATTATGTCTATATCTGATACATTAGCAAAATCTATTAATCCTTTGTTTGAGACTTTAGGCATCAATTATGTAAGAATTCATCCCCTACCGAATTGATTGCCTAATACATATCCCCTGTGGATCAATAAGCTCCCTGAGGAATAGGTAGAAACACATGCCTCCTGTGGATCAACAAGTTCCCTGAGGAATACATGTATCAGATTAGAATTAAGGGTCCATTAACTAATTGAAGATCATTATGTCCCTTTTAAAGTTATTAACGTATGAGTCACTGGCGCTTATAAAGAGTAATAATACTAGTGGGCAATGTTCAACATCCTAATTTGGATTTGACATAGGTGACCCTATTTAGATCATGACATTTAACTATTGAGTTAGACATTATCTTAACATAGATTGTAAAATGAACCCACGTTTTAATATTGTCTAAAGTTGGCTAATGGTTGTCTATCTCCCTTGGAAGTAATAAGCTCCTAGAAAGGGTGGAAACATATGTGTGTGTGTGTGTAAACATAAAGGTATATATATATATATATATGTGTGTGTGTGTGTGTGGATGTGCTTTATTTGCCTCCCGGTGCTTGTCTCCTATCAATATGAGATTAATTTTTGTGTATGTATATGGAGGTATATATATGTTATTTTTATGTCAATATGAGATTAATTTTGGCTTTATAAACAAGATTCCAAGAAAATCATCAGTGAGAATATTGTTCTCCTCAGGTGATTGTGATCATGTGAGATTTTAATCTCCTTAGATCCCTAAAATTAATACATATTTGTTTTAAATAACAGTTATAATAATAAAAAAAATATAATAAGAAATACTTTAATTGAATAGTTTCTATTATTCAATGAAAATCATCGAGTAGGAATATTGTTCTCCTTGGGTGACTGGGATCATGTGAGATATTAATATCTTTAGATCCCTAAAATTAATACATACTTATTTCAAATAACAATAATAATAATAATAATAATAATAATATAATGAGAAATACTTTAATTAAATATTTTCCATTATTTACAAGATCATCGTGTGAGAATATTCTTCTCCTCAATTGCATGGGATCATGTGAGATTTTAGTCTCTTCTGATCCTTAAAATTGGTACACATTTGTTTTAAAAATAATAATATTTACTTTAATTAAATATTTCCCATCATTTACGAAATTATCATGTGAGAATATTGTTCTCCTCGAATGCTTAGGGTTGTGTGAGATTTGAATCTCCTTAAATCCTCAAAATTAGTACTTATTCATTTTAAAATAATAATAACAATAATGATAATAATGCAAAAATAAATATCTTAATCAGATATTTTTTTATCAGATTATTTACAAGATGATTAGGATTGTTCTTTATAATAATTTCATTTAAATTTTGAAATAAAGATTAAGATTCCAAAAATTAAAAAAAAATAAAAAGAGAGAAAATGAAGAGATCAAGAGAGTGAGATTAATCATGTTGTCGTAAATTAAAACACACAAACCAAATCCCAATTCTATTTTGTTTATGAAAATCTATTTAATTTAAACCTCCCTGTTCTCATCACAAAATTTACAAATCATTAACCAATAAATATGCCTTTTTGGTCGAACTACGTGGACTTTGATTCCTATCATAGGGTACGTAGGCCCTAGGCTTTCATCCTAGGTCAAGTCTACCCTTTTATAAATATCTACTCGTTTGCTTCTGTTATTGTCATTTTTATCGTCTCTATTTAATGGGCATGCGCGTCAATAAAAAAGATAATTGAGATAAATTTAAGGCCATATTCTATTTCAACTTACTAGTTTAAGGTAACCGTCCTTCAGGACAGGTGTTGTGGGGTGCCTAATACCTTCCCCACACTCAAATAGACTCCTGAACCCATCTTTAGTTGCGTAGACCATGTTGCCTTTTTCTTTTTATTTTAAATTGGTTTTCCAAAGTTTTCCATTAAAAATTTTGGTGGCAACTCCAAATAAATTGATTTTCAAGATTCGTTTTTGGGAATAAATTTAAACGTTTCATTTCTCCTCGCTGAAAGGTCAGTTACGACACTCACTAACAACTGAAGTAACACTAGTGAGAACCCTAGGAGCTAGGGTAAATATCACATTAACTTACTGACTTTTCTTCTCGAATTGTCTATAGGTTAAAAGGTGATGGTTTTGGATCTAATCCCTTAATTCTTAGGTTTTATGGTAGTTATAGTTAGACTTGGGTTTGGCAGGTCTCCCTAATGGTTAAACACATAAGTGTTCTTCATACCATAATTAGTAACATTATGGTCATAAAGTCATGGTCTACCTAGTAAAACACGGGTTACATCTATAGGAAGGACAATATAAAGAACTTCTTCTTCATAGTTACCAAGGTTAAAGGGTACATGACACTGTTGGGTAAAGAGTAAGGAAATTTAATCTACCCGTGCTATATGAAAAGGTGTTGGGTATGGCTTTGGTTTAAGGCTAAGTCTATATATCCTTACGGTAGATATCACATTTCGTGGACTACCTCCATCAATGACTAATTTGCACAGCTTACTTTTACATTTCATATAAGCCTAAAAAATATTGGTTTTCTTCCATGAATTGCTAGATATTAGGAAAGAAAATATACACCTCATCACTTAAACATTGTCTAATCCATCGTTAAAGCTATATATAAGAACCTTATCATTTAATAGGATTGACCACTATGTCCACATCATCTAAGTCATCTAAATCTTCAAGTTGATGCTCTAGGATTAAAGTGCATTGTGGGCACCTAGTTGCAATATGGCCATGAAAGTGGCAATAAAAAAATTCAAGGGTAGAGCTACTAAGATGTGGGCTAGAGCCAATGTTTTCACTACCTTTGTGATATTACTCTTAGTTACTGAAGTGGAAGGGAATGTATGGTTAGCTCTAAATTAAGTATTCCTATTAAATGATCACCCACGTCAAGCTTCAAGTCTATCGTGGCTCTATGCTCTGGGAGGAGAAATGCTTGACTTGGATATACCTAAAAAGGGATTCAACTTCTAGAGCCTTATGATAAGCTTCTTCAACAGACACAAGGAAGTTTAATTAAACCTCCTTTTGGATGTTAGGTCAAAGCCTATTGACAAATCTAGTGACTGCCATCCACGACTCTTTTTATATGTTGCATCTCAAAAAAAGCTTATCAAAGTGGGCCATGTACTAAAAAATGCTAGATGTTTGCCTAAGGTTAAGCAATTAGTTCAATAATTGACTTTGATAGTGAGTGGACAAATATTTTTTCTTCAGTTTCATTTTCATTTCAGCCTAAACTTCAATTAGGTGTTGCCCTCAATGTTCTAGGTTTCTTTGAATAGTTTTTCAGTACCTTTTAGTTGACCCAATAAGTTTTATCTTAGCAAAATAGATACACTGAATGTCAGTAATGTCATACCAATCAATGTAGTTCTCAATATTAGCTAACCAGTTTAAAAAGGCATTAGGGTCTAAGGTTCCATTATATTCATAAGCTTTAACCATAACCTTCCTAGTGATATTTGTTGAGCCCATTTGCTAAAGAATAAGGTTTTCATGATTACAAACTTAAAGAAGAAAAATTTTTCAATGTATCACTTTGGTTTTAAATGCTTTCAATGTTTAATCATGTCTTAGGAACCTTTGTAAAATGATATTGAGATTAGGAATCTTATAAAACAAATGTTCTATATAAAAAATTTAAAATATTAATATATCTTGTTTTAAAGATATTTATTTTTTATATTTTTAAAAAAATTTAAATCTTTTAAATTTGGAACCATTGGATTTGCTAATGGTTCCAAATCTTATTAGAGGAAGGAATCCCCTTTAATTACTAGAGGGGATCCATTCTCGAGGTTCCTCTATAGGTATCTCTCTTTCTCACTTATCTATCCTCCCCTTCAATCTTCCTCCCTCAGCTTAAGTCCCTGTCTGGTACAGATAATGTTGAGCCCATTTGCTGAAGATCAAATTTTTAATGATTATAAACTCAAAGAAGAAAAATTTTTCAATGTATCACTTTGGTTCTAGATGCTTTCAATGTTTAATCATGTCTTAAGAACCTTTGTAAATGACATTGAGTTGATAGAAATCTTATAAAATGGATGTATAATTAATTCTAGGTCTTAAAGGTTGAGAAAACCTGATTTTGGGAACTCTAGAAGTCCCCAATCAACTGGCTACCATGCCAGCCAGTTGTTAGGCCTTAACTAGTCGAATGGGAGCTTTTTGTGAGTGAACAGTCGACTGGCCACTAGCCAGTGGTCAACTGGGCACTCTGTGTGAGTGAGCAGTCGACTGGCCACAAGCTAACATTTGACTGGTCACCTTCTGAAAGGCACTAGTCAGCTACCTACTCGAGCCCTGATTGACTGAGAGATCTTTGTGAGTGAGTAGTCAATTGGCCACTTGCCAGAAGTCTATTGGCCATACCCAGATCAAGCATCAGTCAATTGCCAACCTTGAGACCTTCGACTGGGAGATCACTGTGAGTGACCAGTCGACTGGTTAAGAGTGAACAGTCAATTGTCAGGGTCCAAAATTTGAAAATACTGAGAGGGAAAAAGGGAGTAATCGACAGGACAATGGTGAACAGTCAACTAGTCGAAGGCAGAAAAGTGATAATTACTTTATAACAGACATATTTTAAAATCACTAACTTCTCACTCATTCCCAATGAAAATATTGGACCTCAATCTATATAGACTCGACTTATAGACTCTGAAATAACCAAAAAAAAATAACTGAAGAGTGATTATATCATTAGTTTCTATCATCTTATCAGCTTTTCATCATATTAGTACTTCACTATGTCATATACTCTATTTTAAAGAGTTTATTATCTGTAAATATTTCTTTCTTTTAAGAGAGAAGCTAAAGGATGTTCCTTGAGAGTGTCAAGCTAAGAGAGAGCTTGGGTTCAGGGGGAGTATATCCCTAAGAGAGAATTCAAGGAGGTTCTTTGAATGAGTCAAGCTGTGAGAGCTTGAGAATTAGGAGAAGTTCTCATGGGCGTTATATTGATTTATTGAGATATTGAAAAATCCTAAGAGGTTGCTTAGGGATTGGATGTAAGCTTGGGTAGAAGTCGAACCAGGATAAATCTTTGTACCTACTCTTCTCCCTTACTTTCTTTAAGTTCTGCATTTATCTTTACTTCAGTTTTACAGAAGAGTTTTTCAATAAAATTTTATAAAACCCAATTCACCCCCTATTGGGTTCCAGCCTTACTCAACAATATTGATAAGGTCATTAAGGTCACATCTATACCTTTCTTGGGGAGGCCTAGGGACCCTTTCATACAACCCTTCATAAGTTCTAAATGCAATCTTACGTACATCCTCTTGTCTCATTCTGATTTGGTGATACCTTACTCGAATGTCCAACTTAGAGAAATACTTAACACCATTAAGCTCAACTAATAATTCTTCTATAATTGAAATAGGGAATTTCTTCTTGATAGTCTGATTGTTCAACCTTCTGTAATCTACATAAAATCTCTATGATCTATTTTTTTCTCTTAACCAAAACTACTAGTGAAGCAAAAGAGCTTTAGCTTGATCGAATAACATCATTTTGCCACATTTCCAATACCAGCCTTTCAATAGTATCCTTCTAAAGCAGTCCATATTTGTAAGGTCTACTCGATATAGGTTATTCCTCCTTAATGGAATAGTATGATTGAATGCTCTCTTAAAAGGTAATGTCTTAGATTATTCAAAATCATCTCTATAGGAAAACAACAATTCATCTAATTCTTATTGTCGTTTCTCTATTACCATTATTCTTGGTTGAATTTACTCCTCTCTGCTACAATTACCCACTTGTAAAAGAAACATTTAATGCGCTTATATAGAATTCTTCTTTTGAAACTGCTTAGTCTCCAACTGTCTGCCTCTTCAGAAGTTCCATGTAATTTGTAGTGAATGTCATTGAGTTTAAAACTCATTAACTGATTATATGAATCCCAAGTGATTTCCCCTAAAGTTACTAGCCATTAAACTCTTAGAATAAGGTTATAACCTCCTAACTGCATTACTAGAAAAACATCTAAAAAGTATTCCTCCCCCATTTTCCATTTCAAATTTGAGCATGTTGTTGTAACTAACATTTTCTCACCATTTACCACTGAAACTTTTATAGCTACAGTTCGACAGCTTTTTAACTTCAACCTTTTAGCCACAAACGAGTTCACAAAGTTGTGAGTAATGCAAGTATCCAAAAGAATGACCTGTTTCCTGATAAACCTTTTCACCTTTATCGTAGAACAACTAGAATGAACATTCTCCACTACATTTAATGTACCCATAACCATCTCTGTATAAGAATTTTCTTTACCTAAATCTTCTTCTTCATCATCATCTTCCTCTGCTTTATCATGAATATCTAGGAGCTCTTACACTTGTGATCCTGATAGTACTTTTCAGGACATCAATAACAAAGTCCCTTAAGCATTTTCTCCTCCATTTATCTCTTCAACAATTGATTAATCTGTCTCTCAACTTTCGCTTTCTGTATAAACTTAAGAGCTGGCTCCAATTGAGAATTAGGCAAAGTAGATAGAAGCTTTGAATTGATAAACTACCCATAGATGAAGATATTTTAACAAAAAAATTAGAAAAAGATGTTCCAAAGTTAGCCAAGCTTGAAGAAGAAGCTTGAAATGATGCTTTAACTTTTAACCCACACATAACATTCACTATAATCTTCTGTAACCTTGCCTAGTATAATGTATTGCTAAGAGTTTAAGGATTAAACATCCTTATCAACATCTCAACTTTCGGTTTCAATCCTCCAAGGAATAAGCTAATTGCTACTAGTTCAGGTAAATCTAGTAGAGCCTAAAGAACTTTGAGTTTCTCCTGATAATCCACCACAGAATCCTCCGGCTGTAAATTCTTTCGCTCCGCTATTAGATCAATCTTAAAAAGTTTGCCAAATCTTTCTGCCATCTTATCCAAGTATTCAATCTAACTCATGTCTTGGAGTCGACATTTTTTGAAGAATGATTAGTGTCATTGCAATGCCCAACCCTCCAAATTGATACTAATCAGCTTAACTCATTACTCTAGTAGTGTTTCGTCAACTTAAAAAATTGTCGGCCATGATAAGCCCACACCTTGCACTTGTTTTGTTGATTTTCTCTTAATGCATTTGGTCAAGAGTAATTTCAAAGTCTCTTATTTTTTAAAATTTTAAAAATTTTAAATATTTTCTTAAAGTTATTTTAACCTTATTAATAACAATTCTGAATTTTCATTTTTAATCTTGGATCATTAATTATGATTTGTTATTTTCAAATTTAAGGTTTGGTGTTCACAGTAACCACTAATCAAAACTTTCAAAGAGAAGAAAGATTACCTTACTTTAAGTAACTTGAAAGCCTAAAAGTAGTAAAAACTCCCTAAAATACTTTCCCAATAGCTACAAGAGGTGTGTAGGGTCAAACGAGATGAGAAAAAAGGTGAAAAAGCACTGAAATCGCAAAAGAAAAACATTGGCACTTGAGGCATGTGAGGGTGCATGAAGCCCACACATAGAGACGTCCAGTAGCATGTAGTGGCACATGTAGCAGCCTTCAATGATCAGTCTTTGAGGGTTGGCTAGTTTTAGTCGTCTGTATCTACTAGTGGAGTTGGTTTTGTAATTAGGTGGATGGAAAAAGGTGTTTTTGGACTGACAAGGATATGTTTATGTTTTTTGATAAGTTTTTGCCAAGCTCAAGCAAGGGTATGTGGCTAGAACAAATAAGGCTCAAGCTTTGATACCAAATTAATGTAGGACACCAAAGAAAGTGAGTGGAAAAGTAGGGCAAGTAAGAAGAGAAGTTGAGAAGAGAAGGAATGAAGAAAATTAGGTCAATCAATATTTTTATTCAATAAAAAAATAGTCTAGTGATAACAAAATACCTTAGGCTATTTATAGAGAGCCTTATAACAAAATAAGATAATGAATATATAAAGTCATAACAAATAAATAAGCATATTCTAACAAAATATCTAAATTCAAAATAATTCAAATAAATAATATAAAAATATCTAGATGTAAAATAATTCAAATTCCTAGATTTATTCTAACTAAATAAATCTTAAAATATCTAAGTATATCCATAATAACTGAAAAGGCCTAATAAAATCTAAGTTTTCTTGTGCCTAATATATGTTTTTAGTTTCCTATCACCTATTTATCATAAAAGAGGTGATTCTCAATCAGCAAGAAGTGGAAGACAACAAGTTAATCCACTAAAAGATTCTTCCTCTTCTAATTTTTCACAACATTTCAATGATTTAGGTATTGGTGCAACATCTTAAAGTAGTCATAGCCACTATCCACTATTCTTTCAAAAAACTTATTATTACCCTTATTATCATCAAGTACTAAACTGTCCTTATCATCAGCAACTGGAGAACACAAGTAGTTAATTCATTGATTATATTTTTGGACATAGAGCAAGAAAAGGAGACAATGATAGTGAAAGTATAGGCTATAATCCTTCATGCCATTTTACAATCTGGTGATGACTATTTTTTCTTATCTAACTTATCAACTTATTAATTATTAATATTTTCCTTTTAAATTTCTCAATTGCCATTGATATGTTTGTATAAAGTACATATTTGTCACATTAAAATAAAGGTTAGATTTGATATATTATATTTATTTAAGAAATATATCATATATATATAAATTTCAAACATTTTGTGCAAGCTAAAAGAAATCACAATCGTAGTGACTGCAATTCACCTTATTACATTTGCAACTACAACCACAATATAAAACCATGGTGTAGGGCCAAATTCACTATGAAAGACATGTAGTCCTGACTGAACCCTCATCATTAAGGTGTCAAAAGCTAATACTAAATACAAAAATGAACTATAGTGATGTAATCTAGGTTGTGTTCACTTCAAGGAGCTTAGTTTGTTCTTAGGTAATTTGAATGTAAAAATGTGAAGAAATAGGAAAATCAAGGTATTGTCTTTATTTTTGTCAAATGGGTAGAAGTTGAATGAAATGTAACAAAATGAAATTATTTTTAGGATTTTTGTTATAAAGTGAAGATTAATAAAATAATTGGATTTAATGCAAATGATGATGAAATGCCCATTGGAGATTTGATTTGGCCTTCATAGCTTCTTAAAAGATAAATTGGAATGTCTTTTAGAAAACCAATTCCTTAAGTGGTTTGAAATACCATTCAAACACTAGGTAAGTTAATTTGCTTATGAAACCTTTAACCCAATGGCTTACAACAACATTAACTACCTTCCTTAATGCACTAATGGGAGATCAATGTAAAGATGTGAGAATAAATTGAGCAATTTAACCAAGTGCTACCAAGCTACCACAATCAATCATAAGATATCTTGGAATATACCAAACCCAATAATTCTACAATCAAGTGCAACAAGAATCCTTACAAAACAAAAATTAACACATAAATCCCAAAATTCAATCCAACATATAAAATTTTACAGCAAAGTAATTCAACCTATCAATGTAATCCAAATAATTTAACCAAAATACAATGATTACAAGAAAGGAATGATGGAAAAGATTAAGAAAACTTCCTAATTGATGCTCTATGCTCAGGCCTCCTTAATTCTCCTTTGGCAAGTGATGTTTAAATGCTCATGGTTCATATAGATGCTTTACCAAGCTCCAAAACACCAAGAACACCCATAGAAGTGCAGAAAAATGATGAAAAGATTAAGAAAATGAAGAAAAGAGTGAATGTGGATGAGTTCTCAGCCTCTCCCTTGATTGTTGGATGCCTCCACTTTGCAGAAACCTTAGTATTTAATAGCAGGTGAGTTGGATCAAATCTTGCAATCAAATTTCATATCTAAATTAATCAGTCATTTTTTGATTTATCTAGTCCTTAATTGTAATTTCTTCTAACTAGTCATTGATTTGGCTTGTAATGTAAGAATTCAAATATTGTAATATCTCCAATTCAATTAATTTAAGTTAAATTAATGGAAAAAGTTTACACTTAAAAAGCACATTTTGCAAGAAATTTCCTTTAATCCTAAATTACCATAAGATATTATCAAATCATGCATTTTAAGCTCTTTAAATCTCATAAAACTCCATGAATTGATATTAAATGGCATGGTAAAAATGGGTAAGATCAAGTCCCTTATGTTTTATTTCAAATTAATGATTCAGCCATAGGAACAAATATGAAATTTTGTTTTATTTTGTATGAAATCAAATGGTTTAAGTAATTAAAATTAATGATTTGACCATTATACATAAGTCTTATATAGTTTTTAATTTCAAAGTTAAATACTATGAGATTAATTTTATTAAAATTGGTAAATGGGTATCTGCAAATAGCCATTGAAACTTATGAAATGTTGACATGCTAGTAAGAGGCAAAGAAAGGACCTTATTCCTATTCCCCACTTTGGCTAAATAAAATATGATTGCCACAAGACAAATAGAAAACTCGAAAAGCTTGCTAATTTACATGGTTGTCAAGGTATATTCATCTCATCATTTTCTTTCCTAATAAACCATATAAATATTTGGTTTTGCAATTTCTAATAGGTTTAGTAGTAGGGTGTTAAGTACATTGTAAAAATATATGCACATATGTCTCATATACATTGCATGGATATTGTTAATGATTTGACTAATGTACATTTTTGCCAGATATCAGATTTGTGTGACACCATGTCAAAAGATACATTTAAAGTGAAGGTTCCCCTCAAAGATGAGATTGGTGAAGCTTATGGAAATAGGGTAGAGGAAAGCCATGAATACAATGAGGATTACAATAGAAGGATGATGAGTTATTTGAGAAATTTATGACTTATTTTTTATGATGGTTCATCAATGCCACTAAGTAATATGCACCAAACACCATAGCATCCTCATATTAAATGGGGCACTAAATATTTTATTGTGGTGGGAAATAGTTCAGGTACATAGAGCCTATACTATAATTGTTTCAATATGACAAGTTTAGGGTTTTAATAGTTTTCAAGGAAGTCATTCAAGGCTATACAGTTAATTTTGGGGCAAGGGTGAATTTTATAAAGAATGATGTATAAAGATATAAAGTAAAGTGTGAAGAACCTTGTCCATGGGCCATCCTTTATCCATGGTATAAGACCACAAATTCCTTCCAAGTGAAGACATAATATAGCGAACACAACTGCAATAGGACATTGAAGTTGAAGCAAGGAAGCTCCGAGTGATTTTCTATGAAGATGCTCTTATTTTTCAAGTCAAATGCAAACATAGAGGAAAAAAAGTTAACTATATTAAGAAAATATATTGTCTTAATATATCAATTGGCAAAGGCTACAGGTGAAGGAATATTTATCCAAAATCTCTTTCAAACAATGGATTAGGGTTGTTTTTTAACATATGTAACAAAAGCCAAGTTTAGATAAATAATATATGTGAACATTTCAAAGCCAAAATGTTAAGCTTGAGGTATGTTAATCATAAGTATGGTGAAGGAGTTAGAATTGTTCATGATGAAAAGAATGACAACACAACAAGGTCATTTCATATGTGAAGATGCCTACTTTTTCCCCTTGTAAGGAGTAAGCTAGAGGAAAACAATCAAAGTACTCAATTTTAAGTGCCTTAATTGTTCGTAGATCCCAATGGTGAGAAGTTCAAGGTTTTGTGCAATCCTAATTGGTATGTTGTTAACTTAGGTGCCTAAAATTGCTATTGTAGGTCTTAGAACCTATGTGGCATTCCTTGAGCATATGTGATATTGATCATTAGGTAGAGAAGCTTGAACTTGGAAGAGTATGCGCATACCAGTCTTACCAAAGCCACCTATAAGAAAGTGTACGAACCATACATTTAGTAAGTGAATGATCAAAACCATTGGAATAAGTAGATTATGAGGAAATCTAGCCCTCTTTGGTCATGTGTAAGAAAGGTAAACCTAAGAAACAAAGGAAAAAGAACCTTCTTGAAAATGAATAAACACGTATCCACATAAACATAAGAGGCAATTAGTATACACATGTAAGAAGTGCCACCAAACTAAACACAATAGTAGAAGCTGTAAGGCCAAATTAGGTAATAGCCATTTAATCTTGCTTTATAATATGATTTAATTAGTATTGTCATGGTTGTGATTACCATTTTAATTAATGGTTTAGGATGCAAGTGGTGAATTAACTCAACATAGAACTTATGTTATGTTGTATTATTTAATGGAACTTATAGATGTATAGAGGACCAAAATCCATAAGCAGAGAAACAATTTCATTTTTTAGCATTATCACCAACTCATGGTTGGCTCCTTATATAATGGGAATTCAAGAATGAGCAGTAGACAAGGAATATGAAGCCATTAAGTTCTTTTTGGACATATGTAGAATCTATTTTTTAATGCAATATTGTTAATATGTTATAACCCTCTTTTCGGTGCAATGTTTTTAGTCTATTTGAGGGTTGTAACATTGGTTATAAGACTCTATATGTGTATACTTTTTGTGAATATTAAGGCTTTTTTTGCACTAGTTTTTTTTTCACTTAAAATGTTTTTTACTGAATATATATTTACACAAACATGTATCTTTCTGACTTATTATATTTTTCACACTTTTTATAATTGCTATTTCTTGTTAGGGGTTAGGACATTTAATCTAATTAATTAGATTAAACCCATTAATATATACTAAATAGAATGATTTATTTAAATAAGACTAAACTTTTGTATTATATTTTAAATTTAAAAATTTATATTGATTTAATAACTATTTTTAATTAAGTATTTGAATATTCTAATGCAATCATAATTATATAATGGTGATTTAATAAATGCATAAAAAATATATTCAAGCTTCCAACAAAAAAGTTTTGTTTTAAATAAATTAATTTGACAAAGATTGAAGTCACAAAATGATGAAAACAATCATTTTCATAAGTTTTAATAAATTAAAAAAATCAAACTTTTAATAGAAAAATTTGAATTGGTAGTAAATGATACTTTCAATATGTTCAAGTCATTGTATATAAGCCAATTGTTTTGCTAGTCAAGTTGCAAGTTACTACCTTCACCACTACATGGCTATGTTTAGTACCCTGGAAATGCTAGAAATAGAGGAATGGAAAGAGGAAAGGAGAGATGATTCTTTCATTTGGGTTGGTTGGTAGGCAACAATCCTATTCCCTTGGGGCAAAGATTGAATTTTAAACTATTGCTAAATGTAGAACCCTTAAACTTTGCACTGATTACAATAAATAAGCCTAAAAATTTTTGGTATTCAGATACCAATCTTCATCATCTTTTAGTGTAATAAATTTTTCGAAACATTTAAAATGTCATACCTACATCTTATTTGCCTAAATGTGCAAGAAAACTTCATTTTAAGGTGCCTTTGCTCTAAATAAGATATTCAATGAAGATGTGCAAGAAGTGTTAGATATAAATAGTTTAGAAAGCAAAGCTAAAAGTGTGTGGATGTGATTCCTTAAGTTAGTGTTTGTAAATCTTTAAGTACTTGGGATAAATTCTAAGGGTGATTTACCATATACCCTATAGTAAACATAATAGGGGCAAATATCAAATTAAGGAAAATGTGGTTAACATACTTTTGTAGACACAATTTTCATCTTTCTTATTTTTTATATTTATATTTTATCTACCAATCATAAAGTGATATTTGAAAAAGATGGAAACTACCCAAGAATACACTTTCAAAGTCATGAGCCAAGAATTTATCAAATTAGACAGATTTGATGAAATGAACTTTAGTCGATGGAAAGATAATATGATGTTTCTACTCACTGCCATGAAAATTTTATATCAGCTTCATCACTCATTGGCCCCACTTGGTGTTCCTAATGATGAAGAATCAAAGCAGAAAGAGGCAAAATGCAAAATAAGGGCTGAGGACAAAGTTTATGCAGATGACATATTCTAATTAAGTTGTTTAACCATTTGTCTATAGTAGAGTTTATGAGTGAATGGAAATGGATCTTAATGTTATTGAATGAATGAATTGTGTAAATACGGATGAAGGGAAAAAAAAAATTTATCCTAAGATTCTCCCACAATCAAGGAGAATTATTCAAAATTTAAAAATAAGTCAAAATAGGAACAAATAGAAAAAATTAAAATTTACACAACAATTAGCTTAAAATTAGGCAAAAGAGTAGGAACTAAAGTTGTTGTGCCAATACGTTCCCCTCAAGGTAGGTAGTGTGTAACAATTATGTGTTTTAAGTATCTTAGTGCCTGTTTAAAAGCCTTTCAGTGAATATTCGATGGATAGTGTATGAATTGTGATAGCATGCAAATAGCAAAACTAATGTCAAGTCAAGTGATTGATAGATATTGGAGAGATATAGTAGTGCTCATAGGAGTTTAGGTGCCATTACAATCAGTCATATTTTCTTCTTTCAATATGTCATTAATATAGTTTTTTGGTGAAAGGATAATGCTATTTACATTCTATAAAACTTCCACACCTAAAAAGTAGTTTAGTGTGCTAAGGTCCTTTAATGAAAAATGAAAAAGCTAGGGTAGAAATAACCTGATTAACTATGGATCCTTGGCTTCTTGTGATGATGATGTCAACTACATATACTAGAATGGTAGCATGATATCCAAAATAAACAAATAGTGAGCTATTTGATTCAGATTATAAGAAGCCTATGGATAATAAGTATGAATTAAGCTCTATGTACCATGCTCGTGGAGCTTGCTTCAAGTCATAGATTGCTTTACATAGACGACATATATGGTTCGGGTATGTTTGGTCTTCAAAACCTGGTGATTGAGCTATATATACTTCATTATCCAAATTTCTTTAGATAAAAGAATTATTGACATCTAATTGTCATAAAGGCCAATTGTGATGAATTGCTATTAAAAGGACCACTCAAACTGTTATTGGTTTAACAACTAGGCTAAATGTGGATTGTAAGTCAACTCTAAGGCGTTATGTGAACCCTCTAGCCACTATTTTGGCTTTGTAAGGATCAATTGAGCCACTTAGTTTTCATTTGATCCTACATAGCTAATTACAAGATACAACATTTTGATTAGGGTTGTTTGGTATCAATCCCCATGTTTGGTTTTTATTAATGCATCAAATTTAGCTTTCATAGCTTTTTGCCATTGTGGGTGTTTGTTTGCTTGTTTAAAGGTGTTTAGGGTGATTATAGTGTTTAAATGAGCTAGATAATGAAAGATTTTTCTTTTTGTTTGTGTATATTGTGCTTGGATGAGATTATTATTCTTGATCAAGAAGGCTATGGCTAAGGATTTTGTGATAGGACTCTTGCTGCATCCCTTCTAGCTAGAGGCAAGATAAAGAAAGTCAAGTGTTGTTGACGTGATAAGGATGTTTGGATTTGGGTTGGCTAAGTAGAGGAATTTGACGTGGGAAATGTGTTTAGTTCAACAAATTTAATGTAGATGAAGGAAGATTTTGATGTTTAAGATATATTGAAGGCACGTTAATCATAGAGGTTTGTATCCTATTTTGTGAGGCATTGATAGGATTTAGATTTAGTAACTTTGAAGATATGGGAGTATGCAAGTTATTTGAAATTTGCTTAGTGGTATGTTGAAAAGAAGTAGGAGATAAGGTTAATGTGATATTTTGTCTTGTAGTGGGAGGTGATTTTGAAGGTGACATTAAGTTGTTTAGATATGTTTGTTAGAAACTATGAGCCATGGTTTAGATTCAATGGAACTTGTCAAATTGAATTTGTAGCAGGGGTGGATGAGTTTGAATTTTGAATAATAGGATCAGATAAATTACTTAGGATTGCCCCCTTTAAAGTCACTGAGTGCATGCCCTGAAATTTAGTCTCTTGAGTATTAATTGGGGAAGATTTGTGAGATATTAAAAGATAATATTTTCAATAAGAGATAATATTGGTTGGGCAATTCAGTTAAGATAGGATTACTTTTTGAATTTAAAGTGTGGTTATCTGTGATTGAATCTTCCTTCACACAAGATTTGAAATTTGAAATATGGTTGGGCAATAAATTTTAAAATGGAAAAACATTTACAAAAAATCAAACATCACTCGAGAAATAAATTTTTAAAGTATTTTGATCAAAACATTAATGATAGTGATGAGTAATGGAAATTATGCCACTCATAGAGACTGTCTTTACTTTGGTTGTGCACCAATAGCTTCCATGTTTATAGGTCCTTTACAAGAAAATGAGAAGGCAAAAATTCAATAAATGTTAGATTATCTTGGCAGAATTTAGAGAGAAAAATTAAATTTTGTTTAATTTATGGAGCACAAAGAGTTTCAAAATGCTTGAAAGCATTATTTAATCATGTACATGAGTCAAATCAATATAAGTGATAGGGATTTTATTACCATTGCCTATGGAGACTTCCTTCATTCCATAGTAATTATTGTAGATCATGTGACTCTGTTGTTATATGAAGTGAAGCACCATTGTAAAGGATTCAATTTTGTGTTATATTTTGATGAGTTGAGATGTAGTTAGCTTTTGCCTCAAAATGATTGAGATTGGCTGTGAGATACATCTACAGTATGCCCAAGCTTTTTGCATAGTTGAGAACAAACTATGTCATTTTTATTATTGAGCTAAATGTTCCACCATTCAAGTTGATTGTTGTTTCCATTTTAGCATCATGGTTAATTATTGTTGTCTCGCTGGTTGTTTCTGTTATTGGTGCCAAATGGTCGTTGGCACTATGCTATGGTGGCAGTAATTGGCAAAGATGCTTGCCTTAACTTTTCATGCTTGATGAAGAGTTCTTGGTCTATCAGCTTATCATAAAGTTCCTCATATGATATAATGGTGTCATCAACACAAATTGCAGTCGAAATTTCATAGAATTTAGGTCCTAGACCACAAGGGATTTGAACTATAAGTTTTTCATTGGGTACTAGAGCTCTTGCAATAGCTAGTTCATCTGTAAAAGAATGAATACGATCTAGGTACTCAGTCATTGAACAAGAGTCTTTTGTGACACGAGCTTTTTGGTCATTGACTAAAAATTTGAATTTAAGATTTGTTTGTGTAAGTGGTGTGTAACAAATCCCATGCATGTTTTTCTAAACTAGCAGTTGCAATAGTGGAAGCTATAGTTGGTTTTATAGATGCCATGAATGCATTTTGTATAAGTTGGTCATGTTGAAACCAATTTATGTAGTTAGGATTAGTTGTGCCATTGACTTGGCATGAGGGGGTAGGTTTTATGATATCTGGGGGACCGAAAAGATCATGCACATGCATGAGCATGGAGACTTGTGCTTTCCATTTAGAGAAATTGTGACTACAAATCAATTTGATAGGGAGTTGAGATGCATGGTTGAATTGTAGTATTATAATATTTCCATATATGTTGTCAACATTGACATTGTTATGGGGTTGGCCATAAAAGCGAAGGGTGTGAGTTAAGGAAATTAGACTGTGCTCTTTAGAGTGTTTAAAGCTCTTATACCATAATAGAGTTTTTAAGTGAATGGAAATGGATCTCAATTTTATTGAATGAATGAAGTGTTTAAATATAAATAAAGAAAAACAAACTTATCCTAAGATTCTCCTACAACCAGGAAGAATTATTCAATATTTAGAAACAAGTCCAAAAATAGGAACAAATAAAAACAATTTAAAACTAACACAACAAAAGGTTAGGCAAACTAGTAGGAGCAAAAGTTATGCCAATAGTATGATCTCTACTCATTTAACATCTTTAAAAAATATATGGGATGCACTTGAAGCCAAATATAGTATAGAGAGGCAAGAAACATATACGTTTCTTATTATGCAATATTTCGATTACAAATTACATGATTCTACACCTGTTTAAGACCAAGTTCATGATTTGTAGATTTTGGTTTCTAAAGTTAAAAGGAAATTACTACATACCATGGGAAGTTTCATTTTAGATCTAGATTATGAAATATTTATGTATCAAACAAGAAACATGAATTTTACAAATAAGGCATACTAAATCTATGTCAAAGGTTAATTTTATGGATGCAAACAGTCAAAACCAAAACCATTTTAGGAAATAAAAATCGGAGCCTTTTGCCACTAATTCTTGAAAACTATACATGATAACAAAGTCTTGTTTTCATTATGGAAAGAAAGGGTATTTTAAAAAGGATTGCAAATATTGGAAAAGGAAAAAGAGTGAAAATATTGATACTAAAAACATAGTTAAGACTGAATCCAATGAGTTTGTTGCCATAGTCTCTTAATTGTGTATTACTTGGGTCTCTAAGTTAAACATGGATGCCACTACTAAGTCCTTTGACTATTCGGTTCTAGGAAATGATTCGTGTTTGTCATGATAAAAAGCAATTCAAGAATTATGATGTTGTAGAACAAGGACAAGAAGTTCTTATGGGCAATGCAAATACAGTAACAATACTTGGGAAGGGCATCATAGAGTTACAATTCACTTTTGGAATTACTATAAAATGTTCATGTTCCAGATATTAAAAAGATTCTTGTATCAGCAAATTTGCTATGTAAGAAAGGGCTAAAGTCTGTTTTTTAGAGTTTAACAAACTTGTAATCACCAAGAATGAAGTATTTGTAGGCTAAGTTTATTCTTGTTATGGAATGTTCAAGTTAAGCATTATTAATATATAAAAAGATAGTGAAGATTTTACACATGATGGACAAGAAAATTTAAACTTGACACTTTAGACTCAGAAATTTTTGTGAAGTTTTTTTTTTAATATTTTTGAACTTTTAAAACTTGTTACAACTCTTCTTAGTTTTTTTAACTTGATTAGAAGTTTCTGGTGGACTTAAACAAAATCTTTGAATTTTAAATTTAACTTTTTTTCAAAATTTATAAATTATTTGTATTTTATTGAAATTACTTATTTTGTTATTTTTTTAACAAAAAAATTGAAGCTCATCATTGAAATTTGTGAAAATCTATGTCTCCTTGAAAGATGAAAATAAAAAAATTCTCAAACAACAGATAATGAAAATGAAGATAGGAAGAATTATATATTAAGGCTAAACACAGGCTAGGTTTCTAGCCAACCCAGGATCTAGCCTGATAAGTGCATCGAGTCTCATATTTTGCACCAAGACCTAGACCGACCCAAATGGACCCGGTAATGATCAGGTTTGTCTGGGTCAACTAGGTTTAGATTTGTTTGCCCTAAAAAGAATAAGAAGAAGAAGATTGAGAAAGTTCATGGAAGGAATATATCAGAAAAAATGTAGAAAAATAAAGTTTAATTTGTGACTCTTTGCCTTTAAACCAATTTTCTTCTATATTAGATATATTCTTTTCCCTCTGTTAGTTGTTCTTCTTCAATATGTTCTTCCCATATCTAATTTGCTTCTTCAATTGGTTCATCTTCTTCTTATTTGATATATACTATTCTTCTTTGTCTCCAATTTTGATCAGTTCTTCTTCTTCTTCACCTTTGATTTGGTCTGTCCTTCTTTTTTAATATATTCTTCTTCATCTTTTTCAAAGTAGATTGAACAAAAATGAGAAAGTAAGGGAGAAAGAGATGGAGACTAGAAGAATGAAGAAATTTCAAAATTTCATATGATATATTAAAAGGGACAAAGGTGAGAGTGTGAGAAGCAAAAATGCAACTCTTTGATAATAGATATGATGTGACGTAAAGTAGAGATGATGAGACTTTGCAACTCTACACTTCTATAACATGATGGATGAGGGTTCTTTTTTACTTTCATTATTTCACTAATTAATTCATATGAAATTATATATATATATACACCTGGGTCCAAGCCGGGTACATTGGAAAATAGAGTATCCTGGTACTCAGCCTGGCCCAGGGTACAAACTTGGTCAAGTTACTTATTTTTTGTCTTCTTTATTTTTCCAACCTGGTCTAACCTAGCCTAATTTGGTCAAGTTAACCGGGTTGGGCAGGCCATTGTTTAGCCCTATTATATATGGTGAGAATGGGATACAGATATGTGATTATCATTATTATATTATGATTTCTTTTTTGCTTTGCCTTCTCTATCATTTAAGAATGTATGCTCTCATAAGCCAAGAAATGTTTACCTCTAAAAGTAAATTAATTTGACAGGAATAATGTGAGACAACTTTTTTTTTTTGGTTTTTTTGGGTCATCTAGAATATATGGTTTGCATTAAGTGTTCCCAATTCCCTTCTCTTTGTCCAATTCTGTTAATCAAACTCTAATATTTAGGCTTGTAAAATTTAACAATTCATTACATTGGGCCAATTTCTTGATCATTAATCAGCTCACCGTGGGTTTGGAAGTTGGCTTGGTACCTATCTCCTTACTTTGTACGCTATTTTTACAAAAAGTTATTGAATTTTAGAAATTATAATGATTATTAAAGGCTTGTTTGATTCTATTATTTGTTTTTATGTTCTTAAAACAGTTTCGTGAAATTATTTTTTAGAACAATTTTTAAAAATTAAAATTTTAAAAACTTGTTTGAATTCTCAGTTTTTAGAAACACACTCAAACTTTTTTTTAAAAAAATACTATTTGAAAAAAATAATTCAAAAACAAATTTTAGAAATACTAAGACTTTGTTTAGTACTAAGAATTAAATTTATAATATATAATTCTAATTCTAATTTTAATTCCATTAAAATTGAAATTTATTATGAATTTTAAATTTTATGTTTAGGGCATGTAAAAAATTAGAACATAAAATTGTAAATCTAATTTTACTATTTAGACTAAAGATAAATATTGATTATATGTATTTGCGTGTGTTACATGTTTAGTATATATGTGCATGTGTGAGCGAATGCATGCACATGCATGTGTATGTGTATGTATATAACAAATTCATTATATATGTATTTATGCACACAAGTGTTTGTACATACGTGTGTATTTGTGTGTGTAGGGGTGTGTGCATTAATGCTACACATTCGTTATATGTATATGTATGTGTTAAACATGTTTGATGTATATATATATATATATATATATGTGTGTGTGTGTGCATACTTGTTTATGCATGCATGTATATGTGCGTGTATATAACAATTTCATTACATATGTATTCGTATTTGTGCATGCAAGTACATAAGCATATGCATGAGCGTATGTATTGCATATTCAATATGTAGAAGTGTATGTAAGAGCGCGAGTGCACATTTTAATCAAGTCAAGTCAGGTATGGGGTTCATTCAAAACCTAGCTATGAATTATTTTTAATATTAATTTATTTTATTTATGAAAAATTGTTAAAATGTTAATTCTTTTTAAACTTTAATTATTTTCTATTTAAAATTGTATTTTCTTATTTCATTTTTTATTTTAAATCTTAATTTTTAATTTTTCTTCAAAACTATTTTTCTGAAACAGATATTTAATAAAAATAAGAAGTGATCATGCCCAACTAGTTACTAACCAAATTAGTTAGATCTCAAAACTTATTCAAACCTAATATAGAGCCCTACTTAAATCATTTTTTACAATTATAATTTTGCCATTTTATGGAGTTATAATTTTGCCATTAATAAAAATAAGTGTGAAGAGAAAATATCTAAAACTTATTCTTATTTTTTTATTCTAAAATGTTTTTATTTTTTTAAAAAAATTAATAAACAACACATTACCAAACGAGTTTTTTTATTCTTTTATCTTTAAAAGCAAAAAATCATTTTTAAAAACAATTTTCAAACAAGGCCTAAATCATCAGCAGCAATTCCCAACTAACTACAATTATGATCAAACCTTAGCATGTGTTTATCTATATAACAGGTCGAATCAATTCATTTATACTTTTTAATATTTTAGCACAAGTAATTTTCACTAATTCAATGGCTGTATTTATATATTTATTAATTTTTTATGTCAAATGTTATAATATTTAATGACTATAAATTATAATCAAACAGTTAAAAATTTTAACATTTGCAATATGTATATATAAGTTTAATTTTAGTTTAATTGATCAGATATGAAACAACATTTTGACATATTTTTATATTAACATTCATATTGGAAACTATTGTACAGAGTTATTTTTTACATGTTAAATTTAGTACACTCATAATTTTAAGCACAATACTAATACACCTAATTATAATAAAATGACATAATTATAATAATATCAATCTAAAAAATAATATTATAATTGTATCTCTAAGTTATAATTAAGTATATTAATATACTCAAAATTATAAATGTAATAAAAATTTTACTTATTTTTTATTGACTAGTACCAATGAATTCAGATTATATATTACCGCTGCACGCATCAATTAATCCACTTTTCTGGCCCAGTCAAATCATCTAAGAATACCTGGAAAATTCAGAGCAATTTTTTTGAACATAATTTTATTCACTTTCAATGGACACCCATTCTTAAAGATAATATGATATTCTGATTAAAGTTCTGTTTAGATAAGTTAGTCAGACAAATTGAGATGACAGGATCATCTGGACCCAATGGAAATAAACCAAAGCAAAATTACAATTCTTGGATGCCCCCTCCTGCATTATTATACCCGAGATGGGTGGAGCCAGATACTACACTCGTAAAATATGTGTTCACAGTGCTGCTATGCACTCAATTTCAACCTTGGCATCTAAAGGCAAGGCAGCTACTTGATATGTTGAACGAGCCGGAGCAGGTGAAGGAAAGTCTGCATAAAAATTGAACCATTTGAGACACAGGTACATGAAAATGATCAAAACCATCAATGGCAAATAAACATTCAACAAACCACCTTCTCTCAACAAAGTGACGCGAATGATGCCGAAAACCATAACATTTCATCATAATATTATTTATATTCGATCAGACATAATTACTAGATACTCTTCCGTCAATCTAGCTTTAATCATCGGCAGATAAGAGCACTGATAAGCTATCAGATGGAACCTCGACTATATTAGCATTAAGCTTTTCAATCTAAAAGCTGGCCAGCCAAAATACATGCATGTCACCTTTCTCTGCCCATAGAGAGCAGAATCAAATTTCATATAGCACATTTCACCATAAAACTAATTGTCAGTTGTGAAATTCATTAGTAAATAGCGTCGTTTAGCAATTAAACCCAATAGGAATTGCTAGTAAAATTTTATAAACAAAGCAAAAGTTTAGGACTGTATGTATCGTACTTATCATCAGAGCACAACCATCTTCTGCACAAACAAAACAGGGTAATCTACGTGAAGTAAACACCAAAATGACTACTACAGAACTCACATTTAGCATATATCTCGCTTACTTTCTTGAAGTCCTTCAGGTCAGCCAACCTGCAGGCATCAAAATGACATAGTAGTAGGCATCCTGCAGACACTCAATACAGTCCGAATTTATGGATAGAGAAGAGAACAAATTTATACATAATTGTTGTCTTAACAACTGACGAGTAGCTGGCTCCACCAGCTTTTAGAATTTCCCCCATATTTTTTAGAACCTGCAATTTAAAAGATATCGGTTATTGACTACAATATTGGTAACCAGTGTACTCTTAAAAGTCAATGCTACATCCGTGGTTATAAATATTGTTGGTCATACATCAACTGCCTATGTTATTCGGCAAGTTCAGTGGTTTTGTACCTGCTCTGTTTGATCCTCAACATTCTCAGAGACAAACTTTCCAGTCTGCAATTGAGCACAAAAAACATAAGTTTGAGTCCATATTTTGCCAACGTACATGCACATATACACAGACACAAAAGACAGAAGAATGCAGTTACGTAAGGCTCAGATGATCAATTAACAAACCTCAGGAATAAGACCCAGAACACCAGACACAAATAGAAGGTTGCTGGCTTTGATTGCTTGGGAATATGGCCCCAGTGCTGCAGGGGCCTTTTCAGTTTGAACAGCTTCCTTGAGACCTACAATGGACAAAAGGACGATCACCACAATATGAGATTTGATACATAAGAAATGAGTAATGCAAAGGCAGTGACTTGGATTGTGGGGCAAGTAACATTGTGTGTGTGTGTGTGTGTGTGTGTGTGTGTAAAAAATACCTCTCAACTATGAACACTATATACTTTAGTCTGCATTTTCGTTGTTAAATTAGTTATCCATATGTATGTACGAATACCTATTTAAGGGAACCCATAATTCCTCTGTGCTTTGTTGGCCAAGGTGTGTGGCAGAAATTGTCCCATAGCAATGACTCAGGTGTAGAGCCAACTCAATCAAAACGTGGCACTTGTGTTAAGTTGTTGTTAAGGAAATAGAATTGCATCCTGACCAATGGTTATAACTTTTGGCCTAGTGTAAGCACTTGATCCTACAGTTGGTATCAGAGCCAAGGTCACATGTTCGATTCCCAACGGGGCAATTGTTGAGGGGGAAATTGTTGGCCAAGGTGTGTGGCAGCAATGGCGAAGACCCAGGTGTGGAGCTAAGTCACAATCGAAATGTGAAGCTTGTACTAAATTGTTGTCAAAGAAATAGAGTTACGCCATAACTAACGGCTATAACTTTTGGCCTAATAATAAATATTTGATCTTACATACTTGACGTTAAGAAGACACCCATGTAAACGGTCCTAAGCTAATTAGAGGGCAAAGCCAAAATGCCAAATTCTGAAGGAAGAACATTAACTCATTATTGTTTATCACATATGCAAGCCTGGAATGCAAATATCCATAACAAAAATCAAAACTTTGAATGAGAATTTCATGCATCACCACAGAATACAGATGGAAGTAGATATTGTGGTAATAAGTTTCTCAGACTAATATTTTTTTTAAAAATGTACTAAATCAAAAGTCGTTAATTTAAATCATTCAGATTATTCATGTAAAACAAATAGAACTAGGAAAGAAATTCAGTTATCTTACCAAGATGGGTCTCCAGTCTATCATTCTACTTCAATTTAGTCTTTCCCCCATTATTTTGGGATCATGTGTTTAAGCATGTTTGGCTCGAGTCTGAGTCATGTTTCACCATTATTAAAGCCAAAAATAATAATTTTTAATTTGACACGTCTGTATGTGTGTTGGACGCATGTCAACAGAATATCGTGATGAAATGCCACACGCCTAAAATAGGTCAGTCCGTGCTTAATAGATTCCAACCCATAGAATGACCTGACTTAACGTGTTAAAACAAATGCATCAAAATGTCAGATTCAATTCAAGCAAATTTGACATCTAGCAAGTTTCCAAAGAGACATAAAATTGTATATGAATCTTCGACAATAAGATTTCTAGACAAGTATTTAGTGCAAGTGTATTATTATCCAATCCATTATCTACCAGCAATTTTCTTTGTAATCCGCTTTACAGATTCAATAATCAACATGCTACTACATTCCTGCTGCTCTATTAGATGAGAATCTCTTTAATCCCATTTTCAGAAACATAACTTGTTATTACATTCAAGCCGCCGCATTTAGGTAACTAGTTCAACCAGCACCTGTAAGAGAGTGTGGTCTGGCTCACTGACTTGGTACAGTTTTCTAATCCGTCCCCAACTAGCAACGGAAAGAAAGAGAACAGTAATTAAACGTTCTATGGCTTTACAATTGCTTCTATAAGCCGCTTCTGCAACTACGTCTCCGCATTTTATGGATTCAGAGAAGAAGACTAAATTGCTATCAAGAGGTTGATTCTGTGATGTTTTCCCAAATTTTCTCAGAAATAAAACAGAATTAATGAATGAAATTATCGAAACTTACGGGTATCAGTGGAAATTCCCAAGCAAGCAAAGGGCACAGAGCGCTTAGAAAAAGAAGAGGCAGAAGAACGCCAGAAGGCAGTGCCGGCCACCGACACACAGCCGATTCCGGCAGCCAACGTAGCCCGGCTGCGCAGTGCACCGAAGTCCATCGCCGGCACGTGGAAGGACCTTGCAGCACACCACGCCATATCTCTTGCTCTCTCTCTCTCTCTGCGACGCCGTCAATGTAACAAGACCATCGCCGTTTGCGTCTCGTAATACGGAATTTCCAAAAGTGCCCTTATCCGAGACACGCATTTACGATTTAGGATTTTAGTTGAGAATTTGACGATCACAACCCTGACAATGAGTGCTCTCAATTAGTTAAGGATGGAAGAAGGCCCATGTCACTTCGAAGGTAAGGTTGTACCTTAACGTGTTCGTCTAATTTTATTAATTTTTTTGAGAATTTTGATGCTAGAATAGTAAGTTAATTCATTTTATTCTTGTATGTTATCTATGTCCGAATGATTGTATCAATTTATCATAGCAGTATAGTCAAGAACCATGAGCATTGCCTTACACTATTTCATTTTGATTATTGTTGCTACCATTGCTACAAATACTTCTACTGACAAATGGTCTCGGCAAATTGAAGAATTCAGGTCGAAATACTTCGGGATATCAAGATTACGTGGATAAGCCCCCCTTTATATTAAGTTAGTGCTCAAAGTATATGTATATCTATGTATTTTACAGTATAGAGTGATTGATAGCTAACATGGATAAAGCTCTATTGATTTTACCTTTATTCTAGTGTGTTTGGTAAGAGTTTTCACCGGCAAAGCAAAAGGATATGAGCTCGATAAAAAATTTTCATTAATCAAATTATTAGTTTTTAATATGATATATTTTTACTTTTTTAATATATACATAAAAGATGCTTTGAAGTATGTAAATTTTTTTAAGTTAATAAAATATAATTAAAAAATTAATTTGAATAATTTTTTATAATTAACTAGATAAATAATGAAGTAATTTATTAATTAATTAATTACTTACTTCTTAAATTAAAAATTTTTTAAAGTTTATAATTTTTAAGAATGAATAAGAAAATTAATAAATTAATTAACTACTTTTTAAATTAAAAACTTTTAGAAATTCAGACATTTTTGTAAATCAACGAGAAATGATGAATTAATTAATTAATTATATCTAAAATTTTAATAAATAATTATAAATATAAATTGACATAGTTTAAAATCAAAGTAAAAAATAATAATATATAATTAAATAATTTATAATATTACACTAGTTTATTGTCATCACTTATCTCTCATTAATATCACATAACTAATTTGATAAATTTTATTTAATTTATTATATTTTTTTTATATCACAATATCTTATTAAATTCAATTTTTTTTAACACTTACATATACAATTAATTTAAAGTATATTGATAGATAATAAAACAAATTAATTTTTGCAGGCAAATAAACTAGTTTTTTATGTTGTCTTCTAAATTAGCTAATTTCTCCTAGCATGTGTTGGACCTCTAATTTCTCAATGGCTAGTTTGATTTAAATCGGGCAGAAAATCTAGGAATGAGTTATACGATTCTCAAGGGCCCTTCAATTAATAAGTGCCTATAACTGTTATGGCTTAATCTTTGATTGTTCATGATTCCTCTTTGGTTCATTTTTCTAATTTGTTAATGAGATAACACCCCAAAAAAAAAAGGAAATTTAAAAGATCAAATTATAAGCTCACTGTAAATGATTTATTTAACTATTATAATTGTCTTTTTCTTCAAATTTTCATTAAAATCCAGAACGAATCCAAAAGCGATGTTTAGTTTGTTGGGGTGTGTAAACATCATATTTTGTCTAGGTAAATAAATTACTAATAGATATATATATATATATATATATATATAAAAGAAAATAGAAATAGAAATAGAAGAAATAATAATAACAAAAATTATAACATATATTTTGTGATTCAATTTTGTTTATGACCGTTTGAATAACTCTAACCTAATCCATATGTTTGGCTCAATTGATCATCAACCATGATCTAGCCGAACCTGTGAGAGGGAGATCAAAAGACAAAAGTTGAAGCATATGATTATTATATTGAATTTGTGTCCCACATTTTTACTTTGTAATAATTTAATTTTTTGTAATTTAATCGTTATAAATTAATTTGTTATAAATTTAAATTTATATAAAATTAATTTATTTAAAATTTAAATTTGTACTAAATTAATTTTTCTGTTTAAATTAATAAATAATTAATTTTACAATTATATCATAACAAGAAAGGTTTCAGGTTGTTCAATGCAAGAGGCCCTGCAGTTTAAAACTCGCGTTTGGTTCTTCAAGCGTAGACTCCTTATGTCTTTAAATTACGTTTTTTTCAATCTTAGAAAAATATGATACGGTTCTCATTAAACTATGTTAAAAAGAAATTCAAAGAAAAATATGTCCTTAAAACTTTTAATTTTTAAAAGAAATATTTAATTCTGAATATTTTAAAATTGATAATTCTTAATTTTTTACACAAATTATTGCCTGCAATAAAGCTTGCCTTTTGATTTTCTTCCACGTACAGAGTAACATAAGAAAAGTGAATCTACATTATATATATATATATATATATATAATCTACTTTTTTCTTTTAATCTTTTTTTAAATTATTGTGCATTCAACTATATTCATTAAGAGAACTCTTCTATCTATTTTTTCAATTCTGAGGATTTTTCTTTGTTCAATTTTATATTGGATAGCTCAAATGTGGTAGTTGTAGATTTTTAATATATTTATTTTCTTATATTTAGTGGGACTTGGACTATATTAACCATGTTAGTTTGTCTCGATTTATTATGCTACTTCTGTGTTCAATTCCATCTATTATGTGTTGCAGAGTATGTAGAAGACCCGTAGAAAATTATTAGTACCCAAAACAGGGCTACAAATTTTGCTATAATTCGTCAAAGAATGGTAACATCTTCGAAATATCAATTTAGTTAAAAATATTCGCTGGTTATGTTTGAATATTCATAATATATTTGTACCTAATGGAGGAATTTCTACGCAGCATCTCACTAAGCTTGGAAGAATATTTTTTTTTTTCTCATATTTCCATCATGTTAAAAAGAGATAGATAAAAAGTAAGGAGGATCTATTATTTAATCGGATCTCACATATGTAAATAAGACCAATTACCAATTACTCATATTTATCTCTTTAACATGACAATAACATGAAAAGATTTAAGAATTGTGAAGATTAAATGAATTATTTGAGTATTCAAAATTTAAATTTCATTATTTAAGATAGCTGTTTAAATTTTGAAAAATACATTTTATTGAAGATTAAATAAATTAATTCATTTAACACACTTAATGGGTCAAATTGAAATCTTTTATCTATTTTATAAGAGTGTGATAAACAAGTTAGTTTATTTAATTTTTAAAACTCGTGTAGTCGAATTAGTGTAATCTATAATTTGTCTTTGACCTTATACTTTATAAAGCTTTCTTTCTTTTGTTGTTATATAGTTCAGAATATCTTGCATGTTGGAAAAATGGATGCAATTGGAAGCACTAAGCTGAGCATCTCCTGAATATATTTTGAATGAAATCCTTTTTTCTGGAAACTTTTGTTTTAAGTTTAGAACATCAATTTTTTGGTTATATCAAGATCTTATAAATTGTGGAATGAATTTTTTTAAGATATTAAATACACATGTAGTAGCTTTCAAACTTTTTTATTTTGTGGCCAGTGCGATTTTATATATGTTGTGTGTATGTAACACTATTGTTCATGTGAGGGGGCAACTTTAATTGCCTAAAGTGGCTATAATGGAGTGGATTTAGATTTAAAGTATCTTTAAAGTAAGAAGAGATAAAAAAAAAAAAAAAAAAAAAAAAGAACAAGTAGGTGGAATTTGAGTAAGTAGATTTTATATATGTTATCACTTTTTATGTCATTCTTTCATTATTTAAGAGGTAGATCCAAAGTCTTATAAAAGATTTGTAAAGAAATTACTCTTCTCCATTACGTTTTAACAATGTCAAAAATCTTTTTAAATATCAATATTTTTGTTTATTTATTTATTTATTTATTTAAATTTTGACAAGATGATATAGACCCTAATCTTAAAAAACTAAATCGTCAAACCATAATATAATTCAAATAACAAACAAGTCTAAATTCTTGTCCTATTGAATCCTTAACAAATTTATTTTTAAAAACACAAATGATATAGCTTGAAGAAATAATAATTGAAATCATCACAAAATTCAAAAAAAAAAAATTACAAATTCTTAATACAACTAAAAAAATTAAAGTAATATAACAATATAGAAAACACTATATTCTAAAAAGAAGAAAAGAAACACTATATTCTCGCCCCTTTAGAACTATGTCCTTGATTCCACCCACCCCATAACATTATAGCATTATAATATCATATTATCTTTTTATATAAAAAAATCATTAAATGTAAATTTTGACAATTACCAAATATGAATTTTCGGGCGTGTGAGAGGGGTTAACACAACAGATTTTTTAATTCATATATTAATTTTATTTTACATTTTTAATTTAATCCTTTAGTTGATAAAATTTTACTTCTTTGCTCCTTTTAATTAAAAATCATATTAATCACTTTAATTTAATATATTAAAATAATTTCATCTTTTTAAAATTAAATTCTTAATTCCACCCTCCCTATAATTATGAAGATTCATAATCATGTGCAACTAGTCAGATTGTGGAATTTCGTCATTCTATTAGACTGTGGAATATGGTGAAGACATTGGTAATATTTGCATGATCCCTCCTCAAACTCAATCATTATGTGCATTTATTTAAGTACTTAAACATATATACCATAAATCACTCTGAATATAATAGAGATTTGTACTATCATTTGAGTATTATAGCCACATGGTGGATGAGTTGTACCTGGATAATTAAGTTCAAAACTTCTTTGGTCAATTCAAAATCCGTGAGGCGCATAATTAGTTAGACAAAATTTATATGCAACTCGATATATTTTTGTCATACTAATTTTTTATTAAACTATGATAATTGTTTATTTTTTTAATTATATAATAACATGTGTATAATTATTATATATATTTATATTATTTTTGAATTAAATTATATATTACTATTAATTAACCAAACATTTATTATATTTTAATTAAAGAATAATATAATAAAAATATAAAGAATTGTATATGAACTTAATGCTTAATTAGTAGGGTGTACATAAAATGCTACTTGCACATATTTTACTGCTCATTGTATGATCGTAGTAATAGTGCCAGTTATTGCATGTTTATAAGTCAGGTAGCTTTATATTTAAAATAAAAAATGAAAAAATTCATATAAATTACCACTTGCTGATATATGGAAAAAAAAAATTGTTTTAGAAAAAGCCGAAGCCAAGTTTTATATGTAGTACAGCTTCCTTTTGAATAAATCCTCGGTGTATATACGGGCACTATTATCTTAATTGGCGTTGTAAGTAATTGTAATTAAATAAATTTAAATATTATTATCAAATGATTATACCTTTGTCAATTACAATTAGAATATTCTTAATTATTATATTATTGTCATTATAAAAATTTTAAGATAAGATCCTCTACATGATAGAAAATTTGGGAGATTGCAATAGAATCATGAACACTCTGGTTAAAAGTCATACTTATTTGGAGAAGAATCCATACAAGTCATAGGAAGAAAATTACCACACAAAAAGGAAGTAGAGTATATATACAACCTGCATTGTCCATTCCTTTGAGACAGAATACATGAAGAGAGAAAAGGAAGAAAAGCCCTAAACAAATTACTCAAATAAATAGAGTCAGTAAGTCTGGAGAATAAGAGTTTAACACATGATAAAGTCATCAATTTTTCAAAACATCTGTTTAACCCCTCTAGGCAGACATGTATTCCATTTTATAACCAAATTTTGATTTGTTGCATTTAAAGAAAAAGGTATAAATCAAATAGCTAAAATTATAAAAATTGCATAATTTAAAAGTTCAAATTAACATTAATGACCACTTTGATCTAGCAGTTTAAATCTAAGAAACTACGCAATTTTATAGTAAACAGTTACTTTTGAAAATTGTAGCAAATTTGAGTTCATTTATATTCCTTTAACAATATTGAACAAGTAAATGGAGCTAGGGGAAACCATAAACGTAACAGCATATTTATGTAACAACTGACGGTAAATCATGACAAAAAAGAAAGTAGTAACCCCCCACATGTAGTAATATATCATTATTAATATTTTATTCTCGTGATATCGACTTTTATATTTTATCCGTAACTGTCCAATTCCCTTGTTCCTCTTCTCGCAATCAGAAAAAGTAAAAGTGCTTCACTCAGTTCTCCAATAAGATTCCATTGCTGAGCCAAAAAGATACCAAATGCAAATTTTCCTTTGAAAGTAAGCACCGAGACATTTTGACTTGATTTTACAGAAGATATTACAATGTTACATGATGGGTTATGATATGCAATAAATGCTATCTTATTTTAACAGGTTCTACTCACGCTTTCGTAGAAGATTGGATATTTTGTATTTTTTTAAACAACTTGCACATAATTTAATCGTGTAGTTGATTTGATACTATCATTAGAATAACTTTCTTTTCTTATTTTATAACTAAAACTTATTAATTTCAGTATTTCGATTTTAAATATAAACGATTATATTTATATAATTCTTTAATACAGACTACTCAATCTGCGTTTTCTATAAATAGACATAGAAAATCCAAATCCTTAAGTAGAAGAACAAAGAGCACTTGAACAATAGGCTAAAGAGGGATGCCCAGTTTTTCTTTTCATATAGTTATAATGTGGTTTTTGAATTCTAGGAATTTGTACTTATTTTCCAAAATAAAAGAAACCATGTGAGAGGTATGCTTCTAATAAAATATGAGAAGAGATATAGTTCTAAACAAAATTTAAAAATACTCGCATTGTAATAAATAAAACATTACATCTAAAATAAAAAGTAATTCTTGGTAATCATATATATATATATATATATATATTATTTTTGTAATACCTATGAAATTTATACTCAAAAAGAAAATTCAGTCAGAAATAAATATAGATGCAAATAAAATTTTATCAGAGATTGTAACCAAAGTAATTACTTAAGTCTCACCCGTTACAGTCACTGAAATATGTAGTTTTTTGGGTTTGGCCAGCTATTATTGTTAATTTGTGAAAATTTTCTCTACAGTAGTTGCTCCTATGACTAAATTAACTTAAAAGAATGTAAAGTTTCAAAGGACCGAGGCATGTAAGGAAAGTTTCTAGAAATTGAAGGATTGTTTGCCATTAACACCTATTCTTGTGCTGCCATCAAGATCTGGTGCCTACACGATTTATTGTGATGCCTCCAGAGTGGGGTTGGGATGCATTTTGATACACCATGGTCATGTGATTACTTATGCCTCAAGACAATTAAAGAAACATGAGTAGAATTATCCTAACATGACTTAGAAATGACTATTGTGGTGTTTGCATTAAAAATATGGCGTCACTATTTGTAAAGCGATACTTGCGAAATTTATACAAATCATAAGATTCTTAAGTACATCTTTGAATAAAGAGATCTCAACCTAAGACAAAGGAGGTAGATGGAATTGCTGAAAGATTACAATTGCACTATTTTGTACCACTCAGGCAAAGCCAATGTTGTGGCATATGCCTTGAGTAGAAAGTCAATAGGAAGTATGGCACATATAATAGTAACGAGAAGATCATTTATTCAGGATTTTCACTGGTTAGCAGAAAATGGTGTTAGGCTTGAAACCAAGGAGCCAGGTCTGTTATTAGCAAGTGTACAAAGTTCCTCTTCCTTGAATGAAAGGTAAAGGTTGCTTAGGCAATGGATAGACAAATTCAAAAGTTAATTGAAGAAGTCAAGAATGGCAAACGACTTGAGTTTACTCGAGACTCATAAAGGGTGTTATAGTATGGTCAAAGGTTATATGTATCCAAGGATAGCAAACTCAAAAGAGAGATTTTAGAAAAAGCCCATTAAACGCCTTATACCATTGACCCTGGAGCAACAAAGATGTATCAAGATTTAAAACAGTTGTATTGGTGGGAAGGAATGAAGAAAGACGTGGCAGATTTTGTTTCTCGTTGCTTGGTAACAAGTGAAAACTAAACACCAGAAGCCAACTAGGTTACTCCTGAAAATAGAGATACCAGAATGAAAATAGGAAAGAATTACTATGGATTTCATGATAAGCCTAACTCAAATTTTGAAAGGTATTGATTCCATATGGATGATTGTGGATAGACTAACCAAATTTGCACACTTTTTGCCAGTGAAACAACTTATAAAGGGGAACTTAGTCAAAAACAAATATAGATGCAGATAAAATTTTATTTGAGATTAAAACCAAACTCAATACCCAAGTCTTACCTTGTGTATTTTAGTACTTGTAACTTAACTAAGTACGGTAACCAAGTGTTTGTGAAGAAAATTTTGATTTGATAAAAATAAATAATAAATAATAATAATATTTTCCATTTAAAATATTTAAAATTTTTCAATTATGTCTACTAACTCTACCTAACCTATATTATTGTTCAATTATGTAACTAACCTCCACCTTATATCCTTAAATCATTTGCAAATTATTCATCAAATCCCATTTTTGAACCTTCATTCTCTGCACCTTCCTTCACTGCACAAACCAAGCTTCTCCCTCTGGAAATTACCATCACCACTACCGACAAGCACTGATGACCCGCTAACACCCTCACCGGCCCATCCCCGAGCACTAGCAACTCCCCCACCAACGAAAATTGGGCTAAAGCTCCTCATGATGCGATTTTTTTTGCCAACCGGAGCTCCTCTGGTCTCGTTCCACCTCATTGGTAACTCCTCTTAGCCACAGCGGCCCCATCGACTCCCCAACAACTACTACCGACCGCCACATTGTTAGAATTTTTCAAAATTTTCAACTACTCAAGGGTCCAAAAAATTGAGCTCCAAATTCGCAATTTTGGTGCATTTTTAATCCAATTAAACATAAGGCTTCACTTTCTATAGTGATTTCACACATTTCTCCCTTATTTACATTGATCAATTTGGTCCAATTTGCTCATAATAAAAAAACCCTAATTTCAACAGTTCATCGAAAAAAGAGGCAAATTTAAGCTCAATTTGGGTTGCTTGCTTCAAATTGAGTTAAGATTACACTTCTAAGGTGAATTTCACACCTTTCTTCTTTAAAATCATTATCAATTGTGAAATTTGGCTTCCAGATTAAAACATCCCAATTTAGGGGTCTAGGGGCAATTTGGGAATTTAATGAAAATTGTGTTCTTAGGACTTCTTAAAAATTTTTATGCATCTAGGGAGTGATTTAAAATTTTTTGAAATTTTAGATTGAATTTTAGAACAAAATTTGAATTTTTGATAATTTTTATAGATTTTTCATGAAAAAAAGAAGGAAATTAGAAGGAAAAATTAGAATGGCTTGATCGTATAACAATAAATATTGTTTGAGGTTAAATGGAAATTTTAGAATTTATTAGATGACCCTTAAGTGAAATTTGTATTATAGTACGTGTTAGAAATTTAATAAGTGCATAATGGAATAATTGAATATTATAATAATAATAATAATGATAATAATAATAATAATGATAATAGTAATAATAATGATAATAATAATAATAAAATGAAATATGGATTATAAGAATTTTAAAGTATTCTTTAAGTGGCCCATAAATTTAATTTCTAAATAATTAGTAAAGTATAATAAAATGGATAAAGGTGAATAAGGAATAATTAATTAGCTATGTGACAAAATCAAATAATCAATTTAATTATTAGGACCGGATGTTAAGAGAATTTTATTTAATGTTTTTAGGTTGTTAGAAAACTGTCAGCAAATGAATTATAGTCAATGATAGGAGGACCGGAGGAGTTTGATATACTCTTATCAGGTGAGTAGATAATCTTAATTATGCAAAATATTATTTTAAATTATTAATGATGATTTTGAATATTAAATTATTAGAAATACTGAAATTTGAATTCTAAATTGGTACAATTTTGAAATTTCTAATATCTGTACATGGATAATTATTTGTCTCTAAAATATTGAGAATATATCCAACACAAAATCTTGTAACTAACGGTAGTTGACGTTAGTCATAGTGCACTACAATTGATATTCTGATAAGGTTGAGTATGATACCCTTACCATCATATTCCATTTGAAGCCGAGGGCTATTATTATATTTACTAAAAGCTTATGGCTAAAAGAGTATCTGTTTCGATTTATTATCACTAGCCTTAGGCTAGCTCTGTATTATGTAATTATAACTAGCTATGTAGGAGATTCCCAAATGCATTTTGTTGATGATTTTTCTCTATTTAATATTACTGAATTATGTCTGTATGATATCTAGCTTTAAATTTCGAAAAATGTACCACCATAAGTCTACCTTAATTTCTTCAATATTAGAATTATCTGCTCATTGAGTTTCCACTCACCCTATTATTTTACATTTTTCAGATTTCAGCGTCGATCCAAAACGTCCACTTTCAGCATTTTAATCTTGTTGATTAATTCTGAAGTGAGCCTAGTCAATTGTTAGATCTATGTCTTTTTATTATATTTATGATTTAGTTTAGTCGCTCTTTGATATACAAGTTAAATGTTTAATGAATTACTATGGTGTACCAAAAACTTTCTGCATGAAAAGTTATGAAATACATGTTTATTTAATATGAATTTATATAAATTTTGTCGTTACGAGAGTTCTGACAGATTTGTATGGATGAATGACAATTCATTCCCATACTGATCACGCCCTACTAACTTAGGTCATTACAAATTGTTTAATATACTATTTTAATTTAATTGAAGTTGTGTGTGATAATTTTGCTATAACATAATTAGAATATTTTTACTCTTCTAAAATCAAATTTTATACATTGCAGCCAAGGTAACGCTACTTCCCATAATACGAATAGCTTAATCACATTTGTTTATTCATTTTTCAAGCACTAGTCAAAACCAAAGAACCAAAAAAAAAAAATCAACAAATAGGATTGTGCCAAAAAAAAATATTAGCACATTTTATTGGTAATTGATTTGATGTATTAATTATAATAAAATTATTTTTTTAATAATTTATAATATTTATTTTAAAATAATTTTATTAAAATTGATATGTCAAATTAATTTTTATATAAATATATTAGAATTAAGTAATATTTTTTCCGTGAAAAGTTGGCTCAGGATTAAAGCTGAGGTGTCGGTAGAATGATAGATTCAAAGAGTTCATTATTACTTTCTACCGGATAATAATAATGATGAGATTTGGATTTTACTTGTAAGCTAGGTTCGTTGTCGCTTCTATAACTTAAAGATTAGCCTTTATTTGGACAACAAATCAAACAAGCAAAAGCACCTTTGCTTTATTCCGCGTTTGTCAGTTAGCGGTGCATCAAAACTAAAAAATAGGATATATATGATCTTTTATTTACCATGTACTTTGTGTGAAGGAAGTTTCGGCGACAATATTGCTTCCCAGAAATATATGTGGACTTTATGTGATGCAAAAGTAATCTGGTGTATTTCTCACTTTTCTAGTATATATATTTAGGAGTTTTAATCTGCCGTTTTATTTTGAGAATAAAAACCCGCTCTGTATAGGGCGATGTTGTATTTAAATAACAAAAAAAAAAAATGTAATTTAGTGTTTCGTCAAAATTAGTTTGGTTCTTTAAAAGTAGAAGGTATTAAAATGATTATTTAAAGATAAAAAAATTGAATTAATTTGATCTATTTCAAAAATTATTTTGATCTTTTCAAAAGTATTATTTGTTTGAAGGGTTTTATCTTTCAAGGACTAATGTAATACTTATTATCTCTAGAGGACTAAAATAATCTTAAAATTTAAGGCAAAGAGATCAAAATTATATTTTCTCTGAGAATAATTGTATAACAAGCATGCCCTGATTTTTAAAGGTTGATTATATATTTAAAAATAATAAAAATATATATATGTAATTTTGAGCTTTTACTTTTAATTTAAAATTAAAAAAGTAAACTAATTTAAATTTTTAAGAGGAACATTTTAATATTTAAAGACTATTTATTTTTATTTTTAAAAAATAAAATATTTTAGAGTCAAAAGTGAGAGGTTAAATTTATATAGTTTTTTTTCTAAAACTCTCTAAAATATAATAATTTCGGAGAAATTGTCCTTTTTTTGTCACTTTTTTTTGTCCTGCAATTAGTTTGTTACTCTAGCTTCCTTCCGCCTCGATCTCCTTCCTCTTTCTTTCATTTTCTTAGAAAATCTTATACAATTTTCCTTAAATCTACAATAAAGAAAGTCAGATTTGGAAAACAAGAAACTTTTATAAGGCTCAAGTCTTAAAAAAATTAAGAGAATTCGTCCTCAATAGTTTTTTGTTTTTTTAATAATCTCTAGTATTTTATTTGCAGTGTTCTAGTTTTAGTTTTTGTTAAGGAACATAATTGAACACTGTTACGGTGTTTTACCCATTTATCTTGTGACGTGTTCTGCTCTTTCAATATTTAATTTCTTTTTGTGATTAGATTAAATTTTTTTTAAAATTTTATCATAGTTCAAATTCTTTAAGTGTAACTTGCTAGAGTTATCTATGTGGTTGGATGAAAGTAAATAATTAATTACTTCTTGTTAATAACATGACTAACATAAAATTTTATTCATTTTTATTCTGCAAATAAAAAAGAATTTGACTCTCATGTTTATGTCATGAGTCACGTTACTAATTCTTCCTTGTTCTTTGATATGTTTGGTATATTATCTCATAATATATTATGGTATGTTATATAAAATTGAATGACAATTCTGCTTGCAGTTTGTTGCTATGTTCGTTTTGCAGTTTTCTATAGTAACATATATATATATATATATATATATATATATATATATATGTAGATATATATATATATATGACTTGATTAAGGTTTTAAATCATATTGTCATATTAAAGTTTGTAGAATTATTGATCTCGATAACTCAACTTTAAATTAATGCAAATTGTTAAATTTTTTGTAATATTTAATATTGATCATTAAATTTAATGAGGGAAGTACAAATGAAGAAAATCACTCAATTTTCTTTAAAAAAGTTTTTATATGCTTTGACATATTTTTAAATGAAAAACTGATATGCTTCCAGTCCTATGTGATCCATGAAATCCAATACTTCAACGGTTAATAAACACAAGAAACATTCCTTTCCTCGTTGGAGTTCTTGAACATAAACTCATTTACCTGAAGAGATTCTAAAAGGAACAACCTTTTTTTTTTTTAGATTGAATTTTGTTTACATAAAATGTTTTCATATAAAAATAAAACCATAAATAATATAAAACTTCCCATTTAATTCAAAAAACGCATAATACTTTTTTAAAAACATTTTTTAATAGTAGGCATCATACTACCAAAAGCTCAGATCAGACCCCAAAAAAATGCTTAGAAAAATCCTGACTTGAATTTTTACCCAGACCAAACTCAAATAGGTAATTAAATATTGTGAATATCTATAGAGTTTAGATAATTTTCCTATTATTTACATGTTATTAATTTTACTTTTACCATTACGGTAATTAATTCCATAACAATTTTTTGTTTACAAAAATTATAAGAAGCATGTAAAATATAATACACAAAATTTTAAAAAGTACATTGTAGTAAATTTTTATAAGGAGGTAGTATTATACAAACAAATATCTAACATTTTGAAATATTTCGTTATATTTCTATTCAAAAATAATAAAAATGTCATAATTTATAAGATGTAAAATATTCAAACCTTCTAGTGTAGGTTTAAAAATTCAAGGAATAAATCTCACTGATTACATGGTAAATATACATATCTTATACTATACCAATTGTTATATCAAATTTATGTATCAGGAATATCATGATCTCATGCATAGCATTTGAAATAGCATAATATAAAACGCCTGCTAAATGAAAAATGATACTTGCAATTAATAAAAAGAATATTTTTTTAATTGAGATTTATTCACAGAAAAATTTATTAATATACAAATTACCATAAAAAATAAAATTTCCAAAGCAATCAATGACATAGTATACAAAAATGCCTTTTGGGGTTTTTGTTACTATTTTGTTATATACTAAATTAATTATATACAAAATATAAATAAAAAGTTAATTCTATATGCTATAGGGGAGGGGCCACTCATACTATTATAGTCCTGATACTCGAACCCAGATTTAACAGATAAAAATTTCTTTATCACCGTTGATTTTAAATCCTCAAATTTCAGACAAAATTTGTTTATAGAAAATCAAAATAATGAACAAAATATCTTAAATACCTATTACTATGATTCGAAACACATGAAATGTTATTTGGATGACATTTTTTTACATTTTTTATGATATATTACATTAATAAATATGCATAAATATAAATATATACATCTAAGATCAGGTGACTATCATATTTCCCACAAATAAACTCAAACCTTTAAAATACTCATAAAAATTTTCATATTCAGTCCCACAGAAATAAATTTTGTAATATTTTACTAATCTAAGAAATTAAAATCATCAAATTAAATTAATTTATCTTTCAACCTTTCATCCAAACTCAAGTAGGTAAAGTTTACAAAAATTACTCATTGGATTTGAACATTTTCCCAATCTCTAATTTTAAATCACCTTTGGAGGAGTAGAATTACTCAAGTAAACATAATAGAAAAACAAATAGATCATATGTTCATAAAAAAAAAAAAAAACAAGAATATATTTGATTTAATCAATTATCTGAGTAGACAGGGTCCAATTACATGGGATACGTCGTAATGCGAAAAACTATATAATAGATCTTAAACTAAGGAAAAATTGTACTTTTGGTCCAATAATTCCAGTCACTTTTTATGTAGTCCATGTAATTTAAAAATTCATAACTATGTCCTTATAGTTTACAAATCTTTTAATTCAGTACCTATAATTAAAATTATATAATTATTTTATCAAATTTTGTTTATATAATTAATTGTATGCTATCTAATATTCTAAATATGTATGATTTATACTAACAATAAAAACAAATGTAGATAATAATGTATAATTAACTCTCCCCATATATGACACACTGATAAAAATATATTAATAAGGACTTAATTATAAATTTTTTAAGTATAAAGATAATTTTGAAATTGAGTAAAATTATAAGGAAAAAATATAATTTTTCACCAAATTAACAAAAAACAATTTCAAATCAATTAAAAATTTAATAGAATTATTTATATAGAGTAAAATTTTATTTGGTCCCTTACATTTGAGATATTTCTTAATTTAGTTTCTCATAAAATTTCTTTTTAAATTTGGTTCCTCGAATATAAGATATTTTTCAATTGAGTCCCTCATAGAATTATATTATCAAGATGGTCCTTTAAATATGAATTTTTCTTAAATTGTTCATTCACATATAAAATCATTATTGATAATATTCTTTATAATTTGGAACTAATATATTTTTTCAAGATATTATTAATAATAATTTTATAAGTGAGAAATCAAATTTAGTCTATCATAGAATTATAAGATCGAATTAATCCATCACATATGAATATTTTTTAAATTGGATATTCATAAATAAAATTATTATCAATGATATTCATTATATTTTTTAAATTAACATATCTTTTCGAGGATATCATTAATAATAATTTTACTTGCAATAGGTCAAATTATGAAATGTCTAAATGTAAATGATCAAATTTAAAAGATAATTTTATGAGGGACCAAATTAAAAAAATATATTATCTATAAAAGACTCAATTAATAAAATTTGTAAATAAATAAATTAAAAAATATCCTAAACATCAAAATCCTCAACATCATTTAACCTATAAGGAATAATTTTTTCTATTTATTATTATATCCTAATTCATATTATATGTTTTTACTAAAAATTGAGTGTAAAATCACTTATATAAATGTAAAAAATTCTGGACACTGGCTAGTCTTGCTTGGAATAAACCTTTATTTTAAAACGCATTTGCTGTCTTCCCGCAATTAAGATGCTAAATTCTGTGTTTTACCATTACATCAATAGACAGTGACGGAATCAGATGTCAAATTCATATTCCAAAGACGGCATCGTTTCGTCGTAATGAGATCAAATCAAAACCGCGTGATTGCCAATTTGTTGGTGAGTGAATGGAAGCTGTAAGAGGCCTTCCTCTCGCAAACACGTTTTCTTGTTTGTTTCAGCGCCAATTATTCCCACGTGTCCCCGCACACTGCATTTAACTTTTCTTCCAATGACCATGCCGACTGTCACATGGGCCCCACTGAATCGGGATTTCAGATCCTCATCGTGCGGCTCTGATCTTTCGCGTCGGTCCAGGGTCATGGAAAATCATTTGCTGCGAGTTCTATGCTTTTCTGTGACAACAACATTAATTAAATGCTTTCTTTTTTTAAAATAATTATATATGAAATATTCGAATTCTAAATTTTTACATCAAGAAATAAATTGGAATGCTCACTATAAAATAAGAAAAGAATTTATTTTTAGAGAAAATATCATGAAATGATATCTTGTTTGGTTAAAAATAATATTAGTTGACAATATTTGTTAAAAATTATGACTTTATGATAAATAATTTATGATAATCTCAATTAATAAAATATCAAAACATTAATTAACATTTTAAAATATAATCCTCTAAGTTGGATTTTACGTACTTTTTCATTCAATTGACCAATTTAAATTTTTTGTATTTAGTTTTGAACTATTTAGTATTTATTTAAAATGATAAAGACGTAAACAAAAAGATATAAGGGATACTTTATGTCTATTGATTTTGCAATAATTTTAAAATAATTTGTATTTATTATAACCATTTATGTACTCTATTTAATTTGCTTTTTCAACAAGTAAAAGTAAACCACCTACACTGCTTTATCCCGCTACAAAAAATTAACATAATTTAATTTAATCGTACCCCTAATACTTACATCAGCCAACACATTAGAGTTAATAGTGCCTAATTATATAATAATTACCAACTTCAAGAACAAAATATTAATATTATATAATCTTTTTTATTTTTCTTTTGTTTTTGGGGCGATGACTGATGTGCGAGGTCTATCCTATAGGCCAAGAGCATACAAATTCTAATGCACTTGCAGGCGAGCTGTCTTGCAAGGAAGGTTCTCTGGCGTCTTCTTGTTGGTCGTGAAAACTTCAACCTCACTTGATTGAATTTAGTACTTGACCAGGTTCCTCTTTCATCCCTTTCTCTTTCATACTCTTTCAAACACACGCCTTTTAATACCAGATACTCTGTTTGGGATTTTCCCTATATTGCTTCTTCTTCACCATATACCGGTTCAAACTTAGCTTCCTTCTTTCTATCCTCACACCCTTTTGCTTGTTCTAGATTTATGATCCAAATCTCCGTTTCCTGATTCTTCTCTTGCCGTTTGTGCATCATATTTTTAGATTTGAATTCTTACGAAATCATGGGTTGCTGTGTGTCGAAAAGACAGCGTTCAGAGCCTGAATATAACGGTTTCAGATCAGTTGGGCCTCCAGGAGTTCACAATCAGAATCAGAAGATCCATGAACCCTACCATATACCTCCAAAACCCACCGCTACTACGGCGGCGCAGTCGCCATGGAAGCCCTCTGTTCCAGCTCCAAGCCCAAAGCCGGTTCATAAGTCAGATACGATTTTGGGAAAGCCGTTTGAGGATGTCAAACAGTATTATGCAATTGGGAAAGAACTGGGTCGAGGCCAATTTGGGGTTACCTACCTGTGCACTGAAAATTCAACTGGTCGGCAATACGCCTGCAAGTCAATTTCGAAGCGGAAGCTCGTGAGCAAAGCTGATAAAGAGGATATAAAGAGGGAGATTCAGATTATGCAGCACTTGAGTGGACAGCCCAACATTGTTGAGTTCAAAGGTGCTTATGAAGATAAGCAATCGGTTCATGTTGTGATGGAGCTATGTGCGGGTGGTGAGCTCTTTGATCGGATTATTGCCAAGGGGCATTATACTGAAAGGGCTGCTGCTTCAATTTGTAGACAGATTGTTAATGTTGTTCACATCTGCCATTTTATGGGTGTGATGCATAGGGATCTGAAGCCTGAGAATTTCTTGTTATCCAGTAAGGATCAAAATGCACTGCTAAAAGCTACAGATTTTGGCCTGTCGGTTTTCATCGAAGAAGGTAAGATTATGATTTCTCCAATAGATTTTTCAAGAGGGTTCCAGTTTAACATATAATCTTCCGGAAGAAATGTACCGTTAATTTTAGCATAGCCTTTTGGCCGTAAATCATAGGGTTGAAATTGTTGCTAACGTTTCGGGGGAAATTTTGTGATAGTTTTTATTTCATATTTTTGATATTGGCATTTTGCTTTTGCGGAAATGTTTTTGAAAACTCTTGAAAATTTTCTTGCCTATATAATTTGAAAATATCGTTGTGATATTTCTGATATTGTTAAAAAAAGAAAGAAATACTCAAATATTTCCAACGGGAAAAAGAAATGATTCAAAGCAGCTCTATCGCCAACACTTGTCCTTGCTAGCCCTGTATAGAAAATTTGAGAGCCCTAAAGCGTGGCGTGATTAGTTAGTTTTCTTTAAAATGTAAATTGCACTAAACTTTTGCCGATTAATCTATCAACATCTTGTTTGTTTTTCGTTTTTTTTGTTCCCTCCTTCTCTCTCTCTCTCTCTCTCTCCCCTTGTTAATGCTTGCGGTTTATAGCATTATAGTATGAACCTTTCTGCTATAGTTGTTTGCTATCAAGTTTCTGGTTGAGTTGACTCTCAGCCTCTTGGTCTTAAGCCAGTTAAGGTGCTTTGCTAGCACTAAAACATTTCAATCTGACCATTTTCTTCCTTTCATAAGCATTATTTTATTGCACTAGCAGACATGACAGGAAACCATATCAACTTTGATAAGCCAAAAACATTCAGATGGAGAATTCTCCATATATATAGAATTTCATGTTTATAAATGGAAGTAGTACTGACTTGAGTTGATTACTCAACAGACCTAGATTCTAGCATGTTGATTAAATCCTCATCACACTGTTCAAATTCTTAGTTTTTCATAAAACTCTTAAACTTCGAGTGGTGCGTTCAGATGTTGAAATTGAATGTTTTACTTATTCCGCAAGGTATCTTGAACATAATATTATATTTTAAGGGAAAAAAAAAAATGCATTGCTGCCATTATTATCTACATGTGTAATAACTTTTATTATGTCTGGCAGTTGCTGTAATTTGATGAGAGAAATAATGTAGTGGCAAGATTATCGTCCTATACACTGAGATTTCTCTATTTATTTTCCCAGGAAAGGTGTACCGGGATATTGTTGGAAGTGCTTATTATGTTGCTCCAGAAGTTCTACGGCGCAGATATGGAAAGGAAATAGATATATGGAGTGCAGGAGTTATGTTGTATATCTTAATTAGTGGTGTACCTCCATTTTGGGCTGGTGAGCTTGGCTTGCTTTGTCATAATAAGATTACCACCTTGTATTAGAGCCTATAATTTTTTTTCTTGTCTCTTTCAGTAGCTAATCTTTTATCATGGGTACTGTAGAAACGGAAAAGGGAATATTTGATGCCATATTGCAAGGTCATATTGATTTTGAAAGTCAACCATGGCCAAGCATATCGAACAGTGCCAAGGACCTTGTTAGTAAGATGCTCATACAGGACCCAAAGAAGCGAATTACTTCTGCTCAAGTTCTGGGTATGTTACTTCTGTTGTTCTTCATTTCCTCCTCATCTAATACTTGAAATTTGTTGAACTTCATCCTAAAGTTGCTTCATAGCTTGACTTCCCTGTTCTCAATGCTCATATATTTGTGTATTTGAAAGATGGGGGAATTCTTTAGATTTCTTTTCTACTCAAGTTGTTGTAGCTCATACCAAAGACATAAAATCTGTACTGATTACATGGATGGCTAACCTTTCACATGTGAACTCTTAAGTTCACTACTGTAGTGTTTCTTCCATTCTCCTGCCTTGCAGCATGTCAATTGTTTATTTGCAGAATGTTATGTTTTTCGTAAAAAGAGGAATTTTGTTAAGGATGGGGAAGAAAGTCACCATATTTTGAATCAATCATGCCTGTTTTAATTCCTGTTTCTTTGGATCATATTTTACTATAATAAAATTTTCTTGGCTAATGCCTACTATTCCTTCACTAACTTTATTACTACATTATGTGTTTGATTAGAGCACCCATGGATTAGAGAAGATGGAAATGCTTCTGATAAACCAATTGACAGTGCAGTCCTCTCGAGGATGAAGCAATTCAGAGCAATGAATAAATTAAAGAAACTTGCCCTGAAGGTAAGTCAATTTTCAAGGTCCACAAGGGACCACCACGCTGCTTGATGCACGCTATCTTGGATGAAATGTTAGTTACCTCTGTCATTGGACCTAATTTTAACTAGGAAAGGTTAATTGTGACACAGCTTGTTAAAACAACAAATAATTTTCTAAGAGAAAAAAATAATAATAATTACAAATCTCTCCCCTGTTGGCTTAAGCTTTGAATAGTGGGTTTCTTAACACTATTAAAACTTTTACAATCAAGATAGTAATTTGATAATCACTGCCCACATTTCTCATACTTAGATTAAATTAAATTTCAGCGTAGGGTATGATAGGATTGTATTTTGACCATGTCTTAAGCCTGATTGGCTTTCTAGGTTTGTCAATTCAATCAACTGAGTGAATTTTGAAAATTTCTTCAGGTCATTGCGGAAAATCTCTCAAAAGAAGAGATCCAAGGGTTGAAGGCAATGTTTACAAATATGGACACTGACAAAAGCGGTACAATCACCTATGAGGAACTAAAGGCGGGATTGCAAAAACTTGGCTCAAAGCTCACAGAGGCTGAAGTGCAGCAGCTTATGGAAGCTGTAAGATAATGTTAAAAATTAAATCCCACCCTTCAAATGAAGGAATTTGCTTTAAAGTCTTCTAACTTCACATTCATTTGCTTCTAATTCAGGCAGATGTAGATGGAAATGGCACTATTGACTACATAGAATTCATCACTGCAACGATGCATAGACACAAGCTTGAAAAAGACGAGCATCTTTACAAGGCCTTCCAGTATTTCGATAAAGATAACAGTGGGTGAGTCCTACAACAATTTCTTTGCCCAACTGTGCCACATTCTGTTGGACCTTAAAATAGAGCATCACCTTATCTTTTCCTATAATTCTTGGCCTCATTCTCAAATCGATAAATGATTCTTGGGTATACTCTTTGCACTCAAGGAAGGTACAACCGCACAAGAAACTAAAAGTCTGCAAAATGGGCATATTAGATAATTGATCCCACCACCTAAAACAATTACTTTGCTGATGTTTCATTCGCTCCATGCTCTTACCTTAGATTGGTGCATAAAGTGAATATTAGAATTTCTCCATTTCAACTCCCTAGCCCCAAATTTTGTGCACATTGCTGGGGTAGCTTACCGAGGCACAATGGCACACAATTCTTTTTCTCAATGAAAGGAACACTTTAACTTCAAAACCATTAGATGTTAATTAACCAAGTTCGGTTGGAGTTTCGGGAGCACTGATAAAGCTAGTTTGGTTTTTTGTTTGATCTAATAACAGGTTTATTACAAGAGATGAACTTGAAACGGCCATGAAGGAATATGGAATAGCTGATGATGACACAATTAGGGAAATTTTATCAGAAGTTGATACAGATAATGTAAGCATATTTTTTATGGTACTCTAAAAAATTCTATTGAAGTTCAGATGAGTAATAATGTTGTGCTTTTGCAGGATGGTAGAATCAACTATGATGAGTTCTGTGCAATGATGAGGAGTGGAAGCACCCAACCAGGCAAATTATTCTAAAATACTCCATTTCACTTTTGACTGTCCAGCATCTACACTCCCATTGTGAAAAAGCCTATACTTTTGAGAAAAGTTTAAAGCCATTTTGATTGTAATTTTCGTGCCAGATGCTTCCTTTAATGTTCTATCTTTTTTTTTTTTTTTTCTTTCCTTTAATTTAAGTTTGTAAAGCCTAGATTTAGTTGGTTTTGAGTTACATCTCCAATTCTCCGACCATTACTCTGTCGGTTCTTTCCTGGACTGACATTTTCTATTTGATTCTTCATTTAACTGGTTTTGGAAGTAAGACCGATAGACCGACCCCTACCAAAAATGTTCATATCTACTTGCGCTCTTAATATGCTTTAACAAATAAAAAGATTTAATAAGATTCAATTAGGAGGAAGCCAATTAAACCTTCACCATTTACCAAATGTGGAAAAAAGTATTCATATACAAATTTAGTTTTTTAATTTTCACTTTAGAAATTGACCATATAACAAAATCCTGTAAAATTTTAAGTTATCAACATTAATGGATTAAGAGTTTCCCTGATTCCTTCCAGCCTTCCATAATGAAAGAAAGCGGGCACGGATTAGATTATGTATGATGTGTCTCAAATCTCAACGCTAGACGGAATATAATTAGAAATGTTGTTCAACAATACATTATTTAATTTCGAATTACATTTTAACTATATATATCAAATTAACTTTTCATAAATTTTTACTCCCTGCCTTGTAACTGTCCAACATTGGATAAAAATCAAATGCTCCATTGAAAAATTGCATGCACTCACACTTCTTTCAAAAATAGTTTAGAAAAATAAAATATTTTTCCACAGTTTTTCTCTTCTGGATATTTAGCACCTAAAAGGACATGCAATCAGATCAAACACACCAAAAAAAGTTTAATGCCAACGAACTAAAAAGAAAAGCATAGAATAAATATGCAAAGAAGCATAAAATAAGATGTGTGAACTCAAGATGTTTCTCATAAATAAGGAGGTTTGCATACATTCAGCCATAACATTGAGTAAAAATAAGTAGTCACTAAGTTTATCTGAATGCTAGTCATGAAGCTAAGAACCCGGACTCGAGCTGGAAAAAACAAAACCCAACGCCACCAGAGAAAAAGTTTTTGTAAAATCAAAAACCATGAATCTTGATGTGGTCCTTTCTAACAAGGCCAGCCTGAACGAGGAAGTGAGAGACATTCTTCCGCTGATCACCTTGGAGTTGGATTATCTTGCCAAGCTCCTTGTCCTGCACAACATTGCCGTTGCAGCAGAGCTCTTTCTTGAGGTCCTTAAGGATCTTCTCGTAGCTGAAATCCTTCTTCAAGCCTTGCACTGTGGTCAGGCTTTTCTTCCCATTCCTCTGTTGTATCCTGATATGCACATACTCCTTGCCTCCCGGGGCATCAGTTTCTTTAGCCTCTGCAAATGGATCAAAGGGAGTGAGGATCTCAACCTCCAAATCAACCATGTACCTTTTTTGATGACAGCTCCGGAACCCAAATGTAAAAGGATTTGATTCAACTGTACCAAACATAACAACCTCTCAATGTCAGGCTAAGCCATGTAAACATTATCATATAATTCTTTTCATATATCAATGTCATAAAAAGGATTCAATTCAATTGTACCAAATACAAAAACCAGTAGATTTCGGGTTAATGAAACTACACAGGCATCCAAGTTACTTCTTTGCCACGCAAATATTGTCATACGATTTCTTTCTGGTATAATTTATGTAATTTAAGTTTCAATGATGATGAAATTGAATTTAAAATTATGGCACTAATTGCTTATTGTCAAAATGAGAATGGCAATGTATTTTCCTACAGCAGTACAATAAATATTTTCCTCAACTTGTGCACTGCCATCCACCAAATACGTTCAGAGTACAGAATATTCTAATGAAGAGAAAGATAAAAAGAACTCAACGGATACAAAGATCACAGAATAAGATGGCAAGTTTTCAGAAAATCCATACAGCATGCACAGTGTTTCTGAGGGAACAATCAAAATTCTCCAAAAAATTGCTAATTGAATGATTATCAACAACTATATACCCTCGGATCATAATCCAAATCGTACTCTTACAAATGAAGTTAATCAGAATAGAAAGTGAAAGAAAATTTAACCATTAAACAAGAAAGAAAAAGAAAAAAGTTGAAGAACAGAAGGATCAAGGTACCCCACAGAGCAAGTTGATCTAATCTATTCACAAACTTCACCAACAAGGATAGTACAAACCCAGCTAGATAATCTCCGTCTATCCTTTTATATCATCATCATATCGTATAGCAAAATAAACTTCCAGATTTCAAACAAAGATCCAAAAAGGCAGGAAAATTGAACCAAATCGAAAGCAAAAAAAAGATAAGTATATCGCATGGTAGAAGGACGAACCTGAAGGGAACGAAGGCTTCGAGAGACTTCGAAAACGTACAACTGAATTGTTCGAATTGGAGAAGTAGGCGGCTTCTATATATATATATGGCAAGTTGGGGGTGGGCGCGTGAGGCCGTACAAGCTTATGGCCCCACGTTGTTAGTTACGGTTTATGCTAGCATCCCTGCATAGCTAGCGGCTTATTTTAAATTTAAGATGTCGAAATTGATGAAATTAAAAAATTAAAATTGATTTCTTAAAGAAATTTAACATTGATGAATAAATTTAAAATTTTATTTTAACGGCCAAAATTTATTAATACATAATCTATGAAGAGATTCAAATTCATAACTGCTATTTCAATTCAAATTTAAATAATGTTTTCAATAACTGAATAATTTTTTATTAATATACTAAATAATTAATTTTAACTAAAAGCAATAGTAAGAAATTATATAATTTCCTATTAAATATCTACTTGGTTAATCATAAGACCAGGACATCAAATGGTGCTGAGGGCTTATTAAAATACTAAAAACTATAATCCCAAATACCTATACTTAATGTATATAAGCTAGAATTAAATATAAAATTTAATTTAAATAGTGTAATTTGATTCAGTTTAGAAATAATTCGTTTATTTATCAAAAGCAAAATATCTACGTTAACAAGATAAAGAAAACTCCTAAAATAAAAAAGAAAACATGCAACTTAATTCGCAATAAATTACTGAAGGTGTTTATATACATACATACATACATACATATATATATATATATATATATATTTATATTTGTTGATTCATTTTACTTTTAACTATCAAGAAGGAATTTGAGATATGAGAAGAATAAATAGAAAAGGAGGGAGAAGTGGAGGGTGATAACGACGTTTAGGATTGCGATAAGAATTTCTTTTGTTTTGAATTTAAAAGTGTCGTATTCTTGATGAGTCAAGTGTACATTGAACACGTCTCGATGAGTACAATATCGTTGAATTTCTTATTTACTAGTTAATTTTTAATTAATTTTTATTAATATTTATTCTCAAATTTTAGATGGTTCAAAGCGCTACATAAAGGTCTTTGTTAGATCATATATATTTTCACTCTTTGTACGTGAGTTAAAAAAATTTCAAAAAGTTATATTCCAGAATACAAATGCATGTGATCCTTGATATATACCGGCATCATCTATTTAAAGATAATGATCATTCACAATCCTAAAGCTTATTTATAATTTCATATTCTATGGTTTTGAACAGATTTGAATTATCTATATTCTAATAAAATTGCACATATTTAACAGATTGTGATAAGAAAAATTATGCAAACCATAAAGTACATATAGATGGAGTTGGACTGTGCTGTTGTATTTCTTAATTGTACGTCATCTAAATGCCAATTTGACTAGAATTGCTATTAAAAAAAAAAAATTGGATTAAGCACAATAGGAACAACTTAGTGTTGGGCTCCTCAAATTTATCCGCATGATTTTGAATTCGAATTCTATTGAAGACAGATATTATAAAATAATAATATAATAGTAAGTAAAAGAAATTGGATCTCTATATGTATGATTGACCTGGAATTGTTTGAGATTAGAAAATCCATTAATGTAGATAAAAATAAAAGCAAATTGATAATAATGGTATTAAAAAATTTCGTATTGAATGAATGCCAGAAGAATTTCTTAGGTATCAGTCAAGCCAATGGAGTTACCCACACTATTATTCAATTTAATAGTCTAATAGTCTTGTGTGACTATTTAGAAGGAGTCCTATTACAAAGAAACCAATAATAATAATAATAATAATAATAATAATAAATGAAACATAAAACTTACCAAAAAGATAATTATTAAAGCCGAGTAAAAAGATAATTAAAATTCAACGTAATTCAAAATTTTAAGTTTATCTTTAATTCTTCCTCCATTATATACGGAAGTTGTAGAAAAAATATTTTAGAGCGTCACGATTACTTTTTTATAATATAACCATCATGTTTGAGCAATCAAAGAGTTCTATTATAGTATCAATGAGCTCTTTTATTGCATCCTCTTGTATTATGTTACGGCCTCCTGACAATTCATCTTCTATCTTGTTTTGACTTTTGATTTTTCTCTTCTGTAGCTAAATTTTTTAAGCTTTTGCAAGTGAGTTGGATATTTACCAAGTTAATGGCACTCATAAATTCCTTCAAAGGAGAGCTTACATATTCCTTATGCAAGTTTTGGATAATTTGCTCGATGACAATTTATAGAATGATATATATATATATTTTACTTTAAAAGACTTAGTGCATAATTAAATTTGCATTGAGTTAATGTAATTTTAGATCAACTTAATTTTTAAAATTGATTTTGATCTAATGTGATTTTATATTACCATAATTTATATTTAAAAACTTTGATTTGAAAATTAATTTCTGTCATCAATAAAATTTATTCAATGTAAAAATAATTATTTTTTATTTTTATACAAACAGAAATTTGAAAGACAAAATTGACTTTGAAAAAATTCAAACACCAAATCAAACGATAATGTTTGTAAGATAAACTCATATTTTGATGTTCAAATAAACTTTTTAATCTTTCAAATACTAAACCAAACATACGTTTATTTGGTAAAAAGCACCTCCAAAATGTTTCATAATAGTTACAAAAGGTGACTCAGATCAAATGGGAGGGGGAGGGGGTGAGTAGAAGCATAGGAGAAACAATTATGAACTTATTCAATTCAATAGTCTAATATTATCATAGGGAGTCCTATTATAAAGAAATAAATAAATAAAATTTAAAGCCTATAAAAATGATAATTATTAAATCCTAATAAACAATTAATTAAATTTAAAATAATTCTAATTTCTAAATTTATATCTGATAACTGAATTACAAACGAATAGTAATATTTCTAGATTTATCATTAATAACTAAACTGTAAACGGTTAATAAAATATCTCAACATCCATTTCTATTATCCATTTTGTGTAATTCCTGTTATCAGATTATTTTCAACAATATTCACCACATTCTTATCAGAAAAAACACAGATAAAAATAGTATATAGAGTAAAAAGAATATGCAATTCTAATCTAGAAACAAACAATTAAAAAATTGTTGCATGTGCCAGTACTGTCTGTGAAAACTGTTAAATATCTGAAATTCTCTACTCATATGATGCATACACATTGCATTACACAAATAATCCCATATGGGATGATTAATCATCTTTAGCTTGCTTCTTTCCATCAATGAACAAACCCAGTGTTTTGAACCAACGCATTAGATTTCGATGATCCTTCACATAAAGCCATGCCTGAAGAAATTTGAAGAGGCTCTCATTTACTCCTCGCTCCTCTAAGTAATTGTGAAATGCATCTCGCGTCCTTTCATCAAGTTCTCTGCCAATTCATATCAGATCATTAAAAATACATATCTATTTCCCAATCAATAAAATTAGAATATAAGATATAAGGTACCCAATATGATCCTATAAGAAAAATGGGGATTGCGAAACAGCAAGAATATTCCTATTTTCAAATTGAGTATGAATTTTTTTAAAAAAACTCATGCAAAACCAATATTCCGCAGTTTTCATGCCAGTGAAGCTTCTGTTAAGTACGACATTAGCAGAGACAAAGTGAACTCCAAAAGTGAACGACCTCATGAAGTGAAATTTTGTTTTTAACATTCAACCTCTTTCATTATAAAGTGGAGTTATCAGCAAAACATTATGGATTATTCATCAAGAAGTTGATTCATACTCATCAATTTGTAAAAACGTGGGCAGAAAAATACATGTGAGCACTCCCTTTGAAAATATCTTTATTACCTTAGTAATCCAACTGTATCCAACCTTCCCAAACCTATCAAAAGGTATTAATTCTCCTGACTTTGTGTATATAACAACCCCACAATTACTCATACAAGTGAAAATGTCCAGTCAAGGGTAAGAGGAAAAAAAATTATATAACAATTTCAACAAAAGCGATTTCATTTATGCAGCAATAGCTCTGGTATGCCGTGTAACTATGTAGCAACTTGTCCAATGCAAATCCCTTAATTTCAGCTCATTAGTCATTAGACTTTCCGCAGATAGACATGAACAATAAATATCTTTACCAATTTGTACTATGAGAAAAGACATCTTGCCTCTCCAATTGACAGATATATATCATCATAAACTTCTTGCAGCCTAACTTGGTTGCTACATTACATCCTACATCCATTTTAAAATATATGCAGGCGTTGTTAGGTTTCCAAACTTCAAATGCTAAACTAGAACTCCAGTTGCTTAATTCAGCATTATGTCAGAGGGCAGGGCAGCAAAAAAATTTCATGGACCACACCTAAGGGCAGTTTCGTAAGTTATACTTTTTCCCCTATTAGCATAATTGAATAAAAATTATCTTCCTAAAAAGTCAAGAAAGACATGATTCATGCCTTTTTCACTAACCCAGGAATTCACACAACTACGACAATTGACAGCAAAGTAATATAGTTCCATTAGTCTGCCCTCCCTTCCTTGATGTATGGGCGATTCTGTTATTGCATAGTTAATAAAGCACAAAAACCATATAATAATGAAAAACATAGACAGGTTACAAGTTTGCAACACAAAGAGTACACACTGCAGCCAATTCATAATGTACCCATTTCATAAGATCTCCAAGAAAATCCCTAAAAATCAACGACACTGTTGATAAATACCTCATATGTTGCACTGGAATCAAGAGTTCATAATCTCAATGTGTGCCTACGGAAAACAATCAGCTTCTTCAAAAAGCTAAGTGACTTACCTTGAAGAAGGGCAGTAAGAGGAGGGTTAAGTAAAGTAAAATATTCTAGTTCTAAAAATGCTAAATATAATACTAAGTTTCTTCCTTACCTTGAAGATGACTTTTTTCTAATTACCAATTGTGTTCAAAACTGTGCCTCCAATAAGAAGGGTAGGGGACAGTGTTGGTTCTTGCTCTGACTTTCTTCTTTTATTTATCCAATTTTTCCCCTTTTTTTTTTTTTTTTTTTTAATTTTAAAACTAGAACGGACACTATGAGGCCTGACACTCCTTGTCAATCTCTAGATATACATAGAATCAGAATAACATTTCTATGTATCATAATACCAATTCCGTAATTTTATTCAACTCATCATCTAAAAGAGAGTCAATGAACCACAAGAAAATGCCCAATCATCAAATTAGCATACACAGCATCTGAACTCCATAACCCTGAAAGTAGCTCTGTTGACTCAACAAAGAATCAAGGGAAAGAGTATAATCTCTAGCCTTTTCTTTCAGTTAAAGTTTGTGATGAGTTCCCCATTGGTTTAAGCTAAGAACAACTTGTACACTATAAAAAAGAAGCTAAAACCTAAAAGAAATGAAACCGTTCGTTGCAAGGACACATTCATATGTTCTATGTGCATTGCATGATGGCAATTCTCCCATTTCATTTCCATCATTTTCTTTCTTCTCAGATATGCAGAAGAGCCTAATTAGCTCCATTAGAATGGTTTACCATGTCATAGTTCATGCCACCAAGGTAATTGCATTTACCAAAATATACGAAAAGCTAAATAAACAGGAAGATTCATGACTTACCCAAAGTTAGGCCCCACGTACTGGGTTGGAATAACAAGGTACGCAGCCTTCTCGTCCTTTGGCCTCATCGAAACAGAGTGAATTCCCAAAGCATCTTCGTACAATCCACACAGGAAAATCAACGACTCGTCCTGCCCAGGTTTGGAGACATCCACGTGAACAAACAGCTGATCGATGCCACTGCTCTCGTCGTCCATTCCACTAACCAACCGCATCACGTAAATGCTAATTTCTTCATCGCCATAGCTTCGTTTGAGGACTGGACCGTGAGAATCAAGTGCGCCTTTCACAATAGCGAATGGCTCAGGAGGACCTACTTTCTGCAATGCCCCAAAAAGACCCACAAAAATTAAACAAATTTTTGAGAAAAGAAGTGGAGAATATAAAAGAGAAAAAGTGTATGGTTAGATAGAGTACAGGAGGCATAGTCATTTTGGCAACTTCAAGATAGTGGTCCTTGAGAGAGCGGAGAAGCATGGAATTCACGGCGGAGGAGATGGTCGAAGCGTGGCGAGTTCCCGACAGGCATGGACGGCGGAGTGCGGCGGCGACACCAACGGCGCTGACGAAGGCTCTCTTCAACATGTGTGATCCTTCCAGCAGCTTTCAGCTGTGTGTAATAGCAAAGTCACCAGCCCTCCGTTTGGTCTGGGAGAGGCAATGGCTTCTTCAATATAATGCTCGTTGAGGAAGTGGGCCTCATATTTGGGCTCACTTAACACCCAACTTGTCTGAGGCCTAGATTGAGCCAACATGCACCAAGGGCATTTTTTTTCACAAGACTCGATTTCGGTATGTTTGGATGAATAATAAGCGATAAAATGTATACTTAAATAAATTAATAATTAAAAGTTTTGTTTAGGATAAAATAAAAGAACAAATGTGAGATATCAAAACTCTTCTTTGTCATTCAATTTATCTTTTTTGTTTTTCTCTAAATTAGAGATTTTGGAATGAAATGAAATAATCAAATAGTGCAATTACTATGATACTTTCTTTAACTAAACTTTCTATAATAGCATTCGGTCTATAAGTATAATATTATAAAAATAACATATGTGTTATTTTATTTAATTAATGACTTTCATTTTACTTTTATTAAACTTTTAAATAATAAAATGATACATATCTTATCATTTTATTTATTACCATGTCATTGCCTTTTATTATTGGGTATTTTATTTCATTCTTACCTAAACTCCCACACATGCATTAAGTTAGAAGAAGTTATTGGAAAAAAGGGAAAATGACACTTTCAGCCCAAATAGTTCCATTCAATTTCTAAATTGGTCCCTATAGTTGAAAAAGTTTGTAATTAAATCCTTACAATTAACAAATTATTTGATTTAACCTCTTCTACTAATTTTTAATCAAAATATTTGTATTTTGAATAATAGGGGGCAAAATGTATATTTTGATTCCCATAAACCGTACATATTCAAAGTGTTAAGAGAGAATGATAAGGGATAAAAATAGATAATGAAATAAAATTAACACATATATATGACAAAATATTGATAAAAATGTAATGACAAGGACAAGATGAAAAATTATTCGATCACTAAGTACTTAAATGCAAAATTTTAACCTATAAGGATTGCATTAAAAATTAAGTGAAACTATTAGAACCAAAAATATGACTTTCCCAAAAAAAAAAGTTCTTCAGGTGTTTGATGGAAAAACTTTTATGCACGTAACATGTATGCATATGTATATATAATTGTTCAAATTTAATTTATATAACTCACCTCGGTTGAACTTGAATTTTAATTTGCATATATCTATATATATATATATATATATAGTATAATATGTAAATATTTTTGTACAATTAACTTTTTAATATGGTATAATTATGTTGAAGAATCTAATAAATATTTATTTGATAGGCATGATGGTTTGAGAGTAAGGGTAAAATGCACACTAGTAATTTGTAGCTACTGAAATTTTTTTTAATAAGATAAGAGTCGTTGAATGATAATACAACAATCTAAATTTATTGACAAAAATATAACCACATGTGGTCATACAAATTAATATGTGTGTAATCATTGATAAAAAAATTTTTGAAAAATTGAATTTCTCTCCAATGATCCCATTTTATTAGAGATAATCCGAATGATCCCAATTTGAGGTGAAATAGAGAGGGATAGTTTAATTCTCCTTACTTGTCCCACATTCCATTTTACAAATCACTTCAAATTGGATAGTTTGGATTCATGATAAATTTTCCTCTCCTTATTTGACCCTCTTAACTTTCTTTTTGTTTTAACAAGATTAATATCATAAAAGTAATAATGAATATGTCTTTTGTTTCATTTAAGAGTCGTTATAACTAACATCTGAACTCGAGGAAAAGGTGTGAATTTTATTATCTCATTCTCTGCTTGTATTTGATATACTTCAATTCAGTCTTCCCCATTTCCTTCTTGTTTCCTTTCTATCTTTTCTTCTTGTATCAACTGGTATCAAAGCCCTATTTCTATAGCTAACGGGCAAGACTCATTTGCAAGTTACAATCCAAGACATTAAGGAACACATTCGTGCCACTGTTGATCAGAAAATGGGTGCAATGGAAAAGCATATTCTAGGCTTGCAAGGCCTTGTTCATTCACTATCGCTTTAGTTCACCTAGGTAGCTACGTAGAATCGGGATAGAGGTGGGCATCATCAAGGTAATTACTATCTGCCTACTCAGTTCATTAAACTTGATTTTCCAAAATTTACTTGTGATGATGTTCTGGGCTGGTTATTTAAATGTAATCATTTTTTTTAAGCTGGATAATACACCTAAGGCCAACATAGGTGACCATTGCTAGTTTGGCATTGGATGAAGTGGGTTATAAGTGGTTTCAGAGTTATGAGCATTCCATGGGTAATCATCTCACATGGCTTGCTCTCTCTATGCCATTAAAATTTGCTTTGGTTCTCAGTTTGATGACCCCTTTAAAGAATGGATGCAACTATGTCAAGTTGGTTCTTTGGTCGATTTTCAAGAATCTTTTGACAATTTAATTTGTTGCATTGAGCTCACAGAAGCTCAGAAGTTGAGTTGCTATATTGCTGAATTAAAGCCAAAGCTCACAGTTAGGGTCCAACTCTTCCATCCATGCACCTTGCTTGTTGCTACTCTTTTGGCTAAACTCTAGGATTTGAATGTCAGTCTTTTGCATCATAAGCCTTCTTCATCAACTGGTTCTGCTAGGTCGTTTGATCCTTCACATAGATCACTGCCTACTACTTCTTATATACCCAAAGTTCTTAACAAACACCCTTTTTCAGTTCTTTCATCCAGCTGGAGAAAGGCATTTTAGGCAAACCTACACTGCTTTTCCAATAGAAATTGACTCTTGTTGAAGTTGATGAACACGGGCAAAAGGGCTTTGTTACTTTTGCCATATGAAATTCTTTCCCAGCTATGTTATGCCTAGTGAAAGAAAATGCACTTTTTTTAATGGAAGTTATTTTAGATGATGAAGTTTCTTTAGCCCCTGATATACCTCCAATTGTTTCTATTGACCAAGCTACTCTTACTGTTAATTCCCTAGTTATTTCTTTGAATGTTATACAAGGATATGTTATCTACCATATTATGAGGATTTGTGGATGGTTGGGGACGTGTTGCGTTTGTATCCTTATCTATACTGGAAGTACTCACAATTTTGTCAATATTAATCTTTTTTCTTCAGCATTACATGGAGTGACTTCCACTTCACTTGTTACTATTACATTGGCTTATGGTGGAAAAGTTCAAAGTACCACTATGTATAAGGATCTTTGGTAGGAGATACAGGGTGCCAAATTCAATACTAACTTTATTCTTCTAGCCTTAGTAGGTTGTGATATGAGTCTAGGCATGCAATGGCTATGTACACAAGGAATCATTGAATGAGATTGCTTAAACCTGATAATAGTTTTTTCTCATTAGGGCATTAAGTTCTCTTTAAAGGTTGTCATAGCTTGGTAATTCCAAAGCAACATTTTTCTAAACTTTTGCAGGCTACCCTATCCATTTGGGGTATTCAAATAGTCCCCTGCCCTTCTACTACCATATGTTATTCCTTATCTATTGACAACAACTTTGTTTTGCCTTATGATTTCTAAACTTTACTAGACATATATGCTTATATGTTTGAGGAACTACAAGGCTTGCCAACATATCAACCTCTACATGATCACATTATTAATTTAGAAAAAAAGGTCCAACCTTGTTAACATTTGATCTTATGGATACCCTACCGCCTAAAAGGATATTATTAAAGGGATGATTAAAGAAATGTTGCAGTTTAGTGTGATGAAACCAAGTGCTTCTCCTTTTGCTTACCTAATCATTTTAGTTAAGAGAAAAGACGATAGTTGGGATATGTGTGTTGACTATATAGGTCTTAACAAGATCTTTATCAAAAGCCGTTTTCCTATTCCTTTAGTGGAGGATTTACTCAATGAGCTTGGAGGCTCCATTGTCTATTCTAAATTAGGCCTTCATTCTAGTTACCACTAGATACGCATCAATCTAGATAACATTTATAAGGTAACATTTCAAATGCACTTAAGAAATTATGAGTTCATCATCATGCCATTCAGGCTTACCAATGCCCTTTCAAGATTTCAAGGAACCATGAATGCCATTTTCGAATAACGGTTGCATAAGTTTGCTTTGGTTTTCTTTGACAACATTCAAATTTATAGTCAAGGCGCCAAAGAGCATTTGCATCACTTAACTATAGTGCTTGACATCTTGTGAACACCCCATCCTAAAATAAAATAAGAATAAATTGAATGACAAAATGAAAAATGGGTGTCACAAAATGAAAAATAAATCTAAATATGAAAAAATAATAAAGATCAAAAATAGGAAAAACAAATAAAGATGAAATATGTATTAATAAAAGCCAAATATGTAAGAAGAAAAATAGAATAATATAAATGAGAATAAAAAAAATCATAAATACGAAAAAGGAAATAAATAAAAAATAAGAAAAACATAAAAAAATACTAATATAATATTATGGGAAAAAGCAAAAACATGGGTCTAAAAAAAAAAATATTAAGATATGTAAACCCATACCCTGCATGCTGGACATTGCAAGCTCTGTGCATAGCATCTCCAAATTTGTAGATTACACCATTTAGGAAAGCTATATGGCTAACTCTTGCTATTGCATTAGATTGAAGAGATAGAAACATAAGCTGAGATTGGGGTCAAAATAATCTGCTTGCTCAGTCAGAAACAAAAAAGGAGAAAGGACACTGCAATGGGGGTGAAGTTATAGAACTTTAACACCCAAGAGATGTTAAAATTAATAGCACAACGGAGAAAGAGAGCAACAGAAGCAAGTGGAGCCAAGTGTTCTAGTACATCCCTATGATATTTCTAAACTACAAAGTTACGTCTTTCACAATCCAAGAAGATGTTAACATGAAAATTCACCTTTGATAGAAGTTTGTCCCTAACAACTGAGAAACCAATTTGGTCTCTAAAAGTAAATTGGTAAACTTCATTAAACCATAAACAAGTAAAGAGGATGCTAATAGGAACAGGCTCTCGTACTATCAGACATCCTTTAGGAACATCACCTATAATGGGAAGCTTAGCCTCTATATGTAAGGTTAACCCCTCCTTATAAAACTCAGTTTGAAAGTTAATAGAAGAGGAGGAAAAATGGCTACGTTAAGAAGAGTAAGAAAGCACGGACAAAACAAGAGAGGGGGCACTTGAGTGAAGAGATGAAAGGAGGAGAGAAAAAGGACCTTAGGGGGCTTTGTTTTCTTAGTTGAGAATCAGAGCTATAATACCATGGTAGGAAGGCCGGAGGGAGGCAACATAAGAGTTGACAATAGAAGAGGGAAAGATCTTTAAGCACTGGAGAAGGAGAGAGAGAGAGAAACTGAGAGGGGGAGTAACCAAAGAAGGAGAGAGAGAGCTGGTGAAGCCAATGAGAAAAGGAGAGAGAGAGCTAGTGGAGCAAACATGACATTGGGAAGGAGAAAACTAGTGGAGTCGACGAGAAAAAAGAAAGAAGAAAGTTAGCGAAGCCAATGAGAAAATCAGAGAGAGAGTTGGTGGAGCAAACATGACACCAAGAAGGAGAAAGCTGACAGAGCCAATGAGAAGAGGAAGGAGAGAGTTGGTGGAGCAGACAAAGAGGAAGGAGAAAGTTAGCGAAGCCAATAAGAAAAGGAGAGAAAGGGCTGACAAAGAAAATGCTATAGGAAAGAGGAGCTGTGGAGGGATGCCTCTGTTGTAACCTCACAGAATAGGGTAAAAAAAACATCTGAAGATTTGAGAGGATTAAACCAAGTTGGACCTTGTAGAGGTAAGTTTGTGTCCCATATCCCCTGAATCTCAACAATGTAGGTGCATTCATGCTTTGGTCCTTTTGGAATATACATTGTTGTTTTGTTAAGATTTCATAGGGGAGAGGCGTTGCATGACGTGATGGTTTGTTACATAAAAGGAGTCGTTGCGTTATTAACTTTTCTATATATTATCATTTTTTTTCTTTTTTTATACTTTCCAATGCAATTGTGCCAAGATTTGAGATTAGAAAAAGAATAGTAATATTAAAAAGAAAAGAGTGAACATAGTGGAATAGTTGGAAGGTATTTGAAACAGTTGTCAAAGTTTGATACTCCATCCCATTATGTGGCTATTGTTTATATATATAGATCTATGCATATATACATGTATATTTATAGGATGCTATTTTCATTTCGGTATATGGGTAAGATTAGCCACAGTTGAACATGGAGTCTTGGAGGCATAAGGATTCAGGTGATAGTGGAGAGAAAGATTGGTGAGATTAATTTTGGTCATTTATTTATTTATTTTCGTTTTTTACCTTTCTTTTATTGTAATTCTATAAATCAACATTTGAAGCAATATAGATGTCATTCGACCATAAGCGCACACTTACACAAAACAAGAATACATGTTATATGATATCCTATATGAGTGCCATTTTATTTTATTTCATTATTAATTTTTCTTCTCATAAGAAGTAAATAAATAAATGGTATATAAAATGAACTATTTTAAAATTTAGCTTGCATTTTCTTAAAAAAAAAAAAAAAAAGGAAGGTTGCCGTGTGAGATCATAGGTATCCTAAGGCACCTAAATAAAAAAAAAGAAAAAAGGAAAAAATATATTAACTAATAAAAGCCATATGAGACTTTAGTCTCCTTAGGCTTTGAGAGTTAATATCCAGTTTTCAAAAATTCAAAAATAATTAATTAAGTAATTAATTTTCTAGTAGTCAGAGTGTGAGATGGTTAGTCTTATCAAGTACTCAAAGTTAACAAGTAAAGACCATGTAAAACCTTAGTCTCCTTAGGTTTTGAAAATTGATATGCGGATTTTAAAATAACAAAATAAATGAATAAATAGCAAACTAAATGATGGGCAGACAATAATGAAATCAAATAATTTTTTAGCACCAATTTTACTTAAAGGTTGCTGTATGAGGTTATTAGTCTCCATAGACATTTAGGAGTTAATTGACAAAGGCTGTGTGGGACCTCAGTCCCCTTAGGCATTTAGCAATCAATAGTTTATTACTTTGTCTACTGGTTGTAAACCAAAAACCTCTTGTAAAATCAAATAAAAATCCTAATTTAAAAAATCTTAAAAGCGTGAGTCCAAAAACCCCAAAATCCTTTTCCATCATAACTCCATTTGACTTTCAAAATTAAAATAAAAGTCTTAATTCTAAAAATCCAAAAATTGAAAGGGGAGAAAATGAAGAGAACAAACAAATGGGGGTTTTGTGTTGATTTCATGAATTAAAACATGCCACCTAGATCTGACATTCTGATTACAAAAATCAATTAAATTTTGTCTACCTTATTGCTTTTATTTTCAAAAATTAAAAAATTACCAACTAATTAACATGCTTTTATAGTCAAACTACGTGGATTTTGATCCTTATCATGGGATACGTAGGCCCTAGGCTTTCATCTTAGCTCAAGTCTACCCTTTGTAAATATCTATTTGTTTGCTTTCATTATTGTTGTTATTGGTCTTTTCTATTTAACAAACATGCATGTCAACAAAAGGGTAATTGAGATAAATTTAAGGCCATATTCTATTTCATTTGATTAGTTTAAGGTAACTGTTCTCATGGACGGGTGTTGTGGGATGCCTAACACCTTCCCTACACTTAAATAAACTTCTAAACTCATCTATGTTTTTGCAGACTGTTTTACCTTTTCTTTTTGTTTTAAATTGGTTTTCCAAAGATTTTGTTAAAAATTTTGGTGGTAATTCCAATAAATTGATTTTCAAGATTCATTTTGGGAATTAATCAAATCCACGTTTTATTCTTTCCACCGAAAGGTTAGTTACGACACATCTTACATACTTATAAATTTTATTTGAAGAAGTTGAAATATGCATTTGTTGCTTCCATGATTGAATATCTCGGTCACTTCATGTCCACAAAGGACATTGATACTAACCCAGATAAAATTCATGTAGTGCAAGATTGGCCTCTTCTAGCTACAGTAAAACAATTGCGGGATTTTTTAGGTCTTACCAGGTATAGACGCTTCATCAAGAATTATAACATCATTACACGCCCTTTAATAGATCTTTTTAAGAAAAATGTATTTACTTGGACTGACGAAGCCACTACTGCTTTTTATTCTCTTAAAGCTGCCTTGATTGATACCCCCGTATTAACTTTACTTGATCTCAAGAGACCATTTGTAATAGAAATAGATGAAGCCAATACTAGCATTAATGCTGCTTTAATGCAGGACTCTCATCCTATTGCTTTCATAAGCAAAGTATTATCCCCTAGGCATCGATTGCTTTCTATTTATGACAGAGAACCTTTAGCATTAGTACATGTTGTTATGAAGTGGCATCAGTACCTATCCCTATAGCCTTTTACAATTCTAACAGATAAAAAGATCTTGAATTATCTCCTAGAATAACATTTGTCCACACTAGCATAATTCAATTTGGTTGCTAAGCTAAAGGGATTACAGTTCACCATTAGTTACAAGCAGGGTCTAGAAAATGTGGTTGTAGATGCACTTTCTTATGCAACACATGGTGATTTACTTAAGCTAACTGTCACATCAGTCTCTACAGAATTATGGGACTCTATTACAAAAGAATTTCATATAGATCCTTCCTTAATTACTATAATTTCATTGCTACAACGGGATCCCCAATCTCATCCTAAATATCATTGGGATGGTAAGATTCTTACTTGTGCCAACAAGATTATGGTGGGCAACACTTTAGGCACTCATGTTGTTATCTTACAATGGTTGCCCTTGTCCCCTCAAGGTGGTCACTTAGGTGTGCAAGCTACATGGTAGCCAGTGAAGTCCTTATTCTACTAGAAAGGCATTTTACTGATATTAAATAATTCATTTGACAATGTGACACTTGTTTATGAGGTAAACATGAAACTATGGCTTCACTTAGATTATTGCAACCTTTACCAGTGTTTAAAGGTGTTTGGCAAAGTATTGCCATGGATTTTATCTACTAGTTACCTTTATCTAATGGAAAGGATTACATTTGGGTTATTGTTGATAGGCTAGGTAAATATGCACATTTTATTGGCCTTTCTTACCCCTTTATTGATGTACAATTAACTCAACTCTTCTTTGACAATGTGTATCACCTCTATGGTGCACCTGCGACCATTATAGGTGATCTTGATCCTTTATTTACAAGCAAATTCTGGCATGAGTTTTTGCAGTAACTAGGTGTAACCTAAAATTTGTCAATAGCTTACCACCCTTAGTTTAATGGGCAAAGTGAAGTGTTAAATCGTTGTCTTGAGATGTACTTGAAAAGCTTAGCTTGGCAGTCCCCTCACAAATGGTGTCATTGGCTATCTTTAGTAGAATGGTGGTATAACACTTTATTTCACATAGCACTTAGAATGTAATATTCCAAAATTTTACATTTAAAATTTTTATCTTGAGAGTTATTATATTAATTAAAGTAACTAAATTTATGAATTCTAAGCTGGCTCAAGTGGTTAAGCCTGACCTAAGCTTCCTTTAGGACCTATGTTCGACTCCCTTTTCTTGCATCAAAGTATGGTTTTTGCTGGGCTGCCACGTGTCCCTATATAGTAAAATTACCAAAATACCCCCATATCATCTTCTTCATTTTTTCTTCTCTTCCCTGACACTTCCTCCTTCTCTTTCTCAGTCCATTTTCAAATTTCAAGCTCTTCCACCACCAAGTTGCACCGGCACCACCATCCTAACACTTAACCATTAACCTTGGCTGCTTGGGGTGGTTGGAAAACTCTAAAAATCCAACGAAAGTGGCAATGAAGGTAGGTTATTTCTTTGAGATAAAAGTTGTGATTTGGTTGAATTTAGGTAAAATTTCATGGATTTGCTTGAGGCCTTTGATTTAAAAATAATTTTTGTGTTGTTCTCTACCCATTTGAGCTTCCAATTTTGTGAATTTGTGCTTAAATTTAGATATCCCTAATTTTTGGATAAAGAACATGAATAATGACATGAAGAACATGAATAGTGATGTAAATAGTGTCAGTGACTCAAAATTTAAAATTGAGGCATGATTTGAAGTTGTTTTAGGGAAATTCTTTGGGGGTTTTGATCCTAAGTGAGGTTCTAACAATTTCCTTATATCAATTTGATGATTGGATTGCTCAATTAAAAACCCTTCTTTTCTTGGTAGGGTTAAAGTGTGTCAAATGATTATATATGAAGATTTTTTAATTTCTTAGTGTCATTGGACCTCAAGGCGAACAAGTTGAGCTATTGGAAATTGTTGTTGAAGTGGTAAGTCACTTGGGAATATTCCTCAAATTATGTTATATGTAATTGTTGATTAGAGGAAACCCGATGAATGAAACACATTGGAAGTGATTATAATTTACTGAATAAATTACTTGGTTATTGTTGAAATAAATGTTGACCCAATGGATAAAAGAGGCAATGCTGGGAATTAAGTAAAATGTTTAAGCATATGAGCATTTTTAAAGACATTGAAATATTTTAATGTAAATTAATTGAGTTGGTTGGTGAAAAGGATGAAATGGTAAATTTATAGGCCATTTGGGTGGCCAAAGTAATTGTGTTGTATATGTGAAATTTTTTTATTAATTATGATCATTGAGATCATTATGAGAAATAACGGATAACCTTAGAGAAAAGCATGAAGTACCGCAATGGATATTAAAGGCCAACTCACTGTGGGAATTTGTTAGAATTTATTTAAATTTAGATGCTTCTTAGAAAAAGATATTAAAGGTATATCATTTGTATTTTGGGTCATAATAGTTGCACTTTACACTGCAGTAAGGGAAGTTGAATTGTGTGTACTTTAATCAGGTGAGTAGATAACCCTAATTGTGCAAGGTTTTCATTTTGAATTATATATTTTCAAATATAAATTTTTGTTATCTCTGGTAGCTTAGGGGCGGGCTTCTGAACTTATAAATTTTATTGAATATTCTGATTCTTGGAAAAATTGTTAGCTTATGGACTTATGATTTTGCATTTTTCAATCATCTAAATTATTTAAATATGAAATTTTTGAGTGGTCTGACTCTGAAATTCTGATTTCTGAATATGTCCAAAACAGAACCATGTAGCTAACAGCAGTAGACATTAATCATAGTGCACTACGATTAGTACTTTGATATAGTTGCATACGATGCTTTACCTCCATATTCTGTTTAAGGCCAAAGGCCATTATTATAATGGGTAAATATTCTAATTTCATTTCACTAGCCTTGGACTAATTCTGTATTTTGAATATTGGTTGGTTTGTTAGGAGATTCTCAATGTATTTTATTACTGATTTTCCTATGCTTTTGGAACTATTGATTTACGTCTGTAAGTTATCTGGTTTTAAATGTTGAAAGTTTTAGATGATAAACCTTACCATTGTCAGTTTGTTCCTTTTCTTACATTATGAGTATTATCTGCTCACTGAGTTTCTACTCACCCCATTATTTAACATTTTTTCAGATCCTAGCGCTGATCCAAAACACTTACCTACGGAATAAGAAGTGTGGTGTTTTTATTTCTTTGGTGAGCTTAGCCTGTTGCCAGAGCAATGGTTTTCTTATGGTACATTTTGTAATTAGACTTAGTTTTTTCCTTGTATATAGGCTGGATGTCTTGATGTAATTTCCATAGTTATGGGTTGTGTTGTATGCATATGTGGGAGAGTAGAGCTCTCCATTCAGTTGTATGTCAGATTGTTTTGTTATAGAAATTTCAGATGAGGATCTATGTATTAGTTTAAGTTTTGCTGTCTTTGAGATATCTGATAGGCTGACGAGGACGAGGAATACCTCGTTCCCCATATCGATCACATCCTATTGGATAAGGTCATGACATAGAACCACTCCTTATGAAGTATTCTATAGACAACCACCATCTATACACATCCCTTATCAGCCACATGATTCCTTAATGGATATTGTTGATTGTAGTTTCCAAACCTGAGAATTGATGCTACAAAATCTTAAAGCTAACCTCACCAGAGCAGCAACAGACTAGCAAATGTACAAAATGCTAATTTGATGTGGTGACTGGAATCTATAGAAACTCCAACCTTACAAGCAGTTGTAAGTACAGAGGAAGCTTTCTGACAATCTCTCTCTACACTACTTTGGGCCTTACAAAATCCTTTCTCCTATGGGAGTTGTTGCTTATACTTTAAAGTTACCTGCTCACTCTAAAATTCACCTAATTTTTCACATTTCTCAACTAAAGAAGTGGACTACAACTATTTTGCCTCATCGACCATTACCAGAGGAGTGAGGTACTTTTAAAACCCCAAGGGAGCTAGACAAGATCGCGGACAGGCATCTCACTAAGGAACACAATCGATTTGTTACTGAGTGCTTGTCCAATGGAAAGGTGAAATGACAAAAGAGGCAACATGGGAAACTTGGTTCAAGCTTCAACAGCAATTTCCATCGTTCACTTAAGCTGCTCATCCTTGAGGACAAGGATGTTATGATTAAGGGGGTATTTGATATGTAATAACTTGTGACGTGGTCATTTTAAGGGCTTTTGTGTCATCTCACTAAAATAAAGGGGCATTTTTGTATTTTTCCAATTAACAGAAGTTAGTTAAGTCAGTAGGGAGAAATTTATCTTTTGTTTCATTTGAGAGTCATCATAACTAGAATCAGAACTCGAGGAAGAGGTGTGAATTTGCTTATCTCATTCTTTACATGTATCAGATCTGATTCAATTCAATCTTCCCCATTTCCTTCTCTTTTCCTCTCTATCTTTTTTTTCTTGTATTAATGCTTTATTTAATAATGACCAACCCATCCTATTTTCTTGAGAGCTCCCAGAAAAGCAATAATTGTACTTGAAAGTTTTTGTTTTATTTATTTATTATTTGCTTATTTTCTTTTTGGACTTAAATATAGATGCTGTAGATATGTTTGGCAGTTTTAAAAAGAAAAGAAAAAAAGAAAACCAAAGAAAATGACAGGAAAGGGAAAGAAATAATTCAATGATCCTTTCTCTCTCTCTCTTTTTTTTTTTAATTTGAGAATACTTTTTTCACTAAAATCTTTTAAATTGGGGGAATTCAAAAGATTTTGGAAGGTTAGGTAAAAATCTTTCATTCCTCACTTCTCTTTATACCCAAATGATAAGTTTCAATAAAACATTCTGATATTCCAATTTTCCTTTCCCAAACAACTAAATGAAGCCTAAAGGACGTCAAGACTTGTTAAAAGAATCTTATATTGGACTGATACAGGAGTGTAAATTATCCTAGTGTTGAATTTTGTTCCTAAATCTTTTGCCTTTCAATTTCAATGTTGTTTCCAATATATTTGATTAATAAGCACTTGATTGCCTCATCAACCCTGTCCCTAAGGAGACAAGCTAAGATAATTTCGGCAACGCTGAAAGGCCTTCCTTTTTCTCTCTTTTTGGGTCAATGAAAGGCTTCCCTTTATTGTTCATAATTTTGTTGATCCTAAACATTATAATCAACTTCTTGTGATGGTTGTAAGTAATATATTTTCCGAATAATACTCATCGATTAAGAAATAAGCACCAAGTTTCGAACAAAAGAAAGTAAAAAAGAAAAGGCACCGAGTTATGTTATTGCAAAGATGATCATAATTTTTTTGGCCAAAAAAAAAAAGATGATCATAATTTTGTCATAGGGTTATTCTTGGATTTTAACCAAGATAAATGTCTTCCCCAAAGAATTTGAAGAACTCAAAAAAACATAACATGTGACCAGGGACATTCATGGGGGTTGCAAAGTGTCTTGAAGAATAATGCATAGAGAATTCCTCAAGCTTATTAAAATTTCAATCACTTCTATTATCGGTGATCTTGATAATTGTAAATTGGCTTCCATGTCAAGATCAAAGAGCTCGATTTGAATCCTCTTATTTTCTTCTCTTTCCTTTTTCTGATATGTGGAAGACAGACAAGTACAGGATAACTAAAGCCCACCATTCAAATGAGTCTCATTTTCAAATGAAACTTATCATCTAAATATACTCTACTTATTTTATGTATATTTCTCTCTCTCGTAATAAGAAAAGGAAAAGATCCAAATCAAAAGAACAGTTGGATTGACGTGCCCCTACACTAGAAATAGTTACAAGGCTACGGCTAATTGTATTACTCCCTCCCCTTTCTTTTCATTCCTATTTTAGCTTTTTTTTTTTTCTTTACAAAGCTCTGCAAACAACTTTCTTATTTTTATTGGATTCTTTTTCCTATTCTGTCAAAGGTTAATTTCATCTTCCTCTATGAAAAGTTCTCTCAATGAAAAGCTTTTCCATCCTAGTGGTTAGAGAGCTTCAGATCTTCAAGTTAAACAAAGTGATATTTTGAAAATAAATCTACACTTTCACAATAAGCCGCACCTAGCAACCTGCAGTACATGTTGCTTTCAAATTTCAATACATTGTCAATTGAAAGTAAATTTTCACTTGGTCTATCGTCACTTTCTCCATTATGTCTCACAGATGCGCAGGTAGTTCCAACACATTAAAATTCAAAATTGTAATCACTCAGTCCTGATTCTTGGTAAAGGGCGAGCTGTTACCAGATTCAACGCACAACAAACTAACCTATAAGTTCTTAAAATATATACAAATTAGGAAACTGTATTTTTTCTTTTTATGGAAACAAAATATACATAGAACTTACTAACTCCGACTATTCAGAGACTTGCTTACTTGTGAGGCTAAAACTGCAGCCTTGGCTCTTGTGCTCATCAACATCAACTCTCTCACGGCACGACGCTGATGTTGCCGAGCATTTTTTGCTCGCTTTGGAGCTAATCGAGTGTCCCTTTCCACAAATGCTAGTCTAAATTTCTCAGCCACTGACAATTCAGAGGGACTTGAAGGAGATGGTGAGGCTGGCTTCATCATAAACCCATGTACTGCCCATGTTCTGGGATCAATATCCTTGACAACTGCATCATCCAATATGAAATGTTGTAATGCTTCCCAAGGAACGGGAGTACCATTAAACCCAAAGGGAGATTGCTTAGGATTTACTACAATGCGTGGACACTCAGCAGAGAAGTCTTCTACAGAAGTCTTATCAATATTCGGCTGCAGAGAAAAAAAAGTATCAATTTAAAATTTCTAAAAAAATTCTAAACACGAGGAGAAATAACACCACAGAAAATAGATATGGACCAATTCTTGAAAAATATCAGTGAACATTAGCAAATTTTATTTTATACATTGGCCTAAGAATACTTTGTTTTCCTAGAAATCTGAGTGTTAAGCATGACCCGCATATTTTAACCTGCCCTGGAAGCTATGTCTATATGTGTGTCTACCTATCATTCCCACTTTGACACAGCTATTTATGTTCCCAACTCCGGGAGAAAGTATAACTTTTGCATTCGGGCAAAAATAAAATCCGCAGCTAGTTACAAGTTACCATTATCCAGACAGAGTTTAAGCCCATACCCACACAAGCCACCTCAGTGATTGTGCACCACTAGCAATTTCGTTTGTATCAAGCTCCTCCCATGAATCTTCCTCCACAGAATTCAACTTTGGTTTAAATATACTCAAGCATCTGCGTGCAGTGCTGTCACTCCTTGGACACCCTCTGCAACATTAATTATAGTTCATTGCCTGTTATGAAATTTTAATCCTAGTTAAAATACAATCTATCACCCAATAGTGGATAAAAAGAAAGTCATTATGCAATGCATGAAGCGAGTACATAGGTATTCAATTTTTTAACTAAATATACATTTCTTAAACATACATTTCAATATATATAAACATGGTTACTAGTACTGGACCACTTCAAATTCATATAGCTTAGTATCACAAAAAATTGACAACATCTACACAAAAGGCCACGATGAGATATTTCTTTAACATCAAATTTGGTCAACCATAAAATTTAACATCTAAGAAATAGAGGGAACAGAGGGTCAAGGAAGGAATGACTTATGCCCATGACCCATCATGCAATGGCTAAATCCCACAAGAGATAGGCAACACAAATAAGGAATACTAACATACTTGGTTTATCCGAAGGAAACACAATCTGTGAAATTTTAGCCAAATAATTGAGCTCCACGCACGTTATAGTGGTGCAATATAAAATACAAATCCAACGCAAAATCCTGCAAAGAATAAAAACTGCAGCCTGAAAATAGTCACTCTCAAGTTTATTCATTCTCTCGCATCAAAACACATCTTGGCCCAAGTGAGCAACCCGTTAATCTCTGCATGCTTTAACGTATTACTTTAACCTTTTTGCTTGCTTGAATTTTAACTCTTGTTCAATCTACAACTGCCAGCTGGATTTTGGCTAATTAACATTGAATTTCCAAATTCCAAGGCCATTTGACTTGGCTTTTTTTGTTTTCAGATATACTTTCTTTCTTACCAAAAGAAGGGACATATAAAATGTCTCTACAAGATGAATGAAACCGGTATGAATATTCATAAAATTGTTGTCACCAAAATCCTTCACCACATTTTTACACTATTCCATACATATTATTTCACCAGTTACGTCATACTTTCGGTTCTACAATCATTGGTTTCCAAACCAACTAAATGGCTAAGTAAAACAAATTGTCAAGATTTCAACATTCAACCAATTAATGACATACATAATACACATTTACACATTAAAGCAACATAACTCCACAAAAAGCATTAAAGAAAGATGTATAAATAGATAGTTTAGATGTACCCGCATCTTAATGTCTCCAATGAAGGACAGTGCTTCACAAAATCAGATATACCCACAGCAGTAATTTTGCTGCACCGGCTGCAAAATAGTCATACTATATCAAGAGTTTTCATATGCAAGACATAAATCACAACATGCTGACGCCTAGCTGCTTGTGGATGCAGAATGCAGCTACTTCTGAGGGATAGGTATGTAAGCTACCTTTTTGCAATATGTGCTTGTTTGGACCAAAATCAAAACAAAGAAAATCAAATATAATTATCACATCTAATAGAAGTAAACCCATTAAAGCACATTAACTATAAATAAAAGATTTATGCAGAAACTTTATAATAATTAGCCATTCTAAATAAACTCATGTTGTTAAAATAGCAAAATACATCCTGAAAATGAGTCATCCAGCTGGTCAATTCTACTAGACATTATCACATGTTCTTTTAACATTGTATAAGCTTACGAGTTATATGGGCATCCAACTACAACATATTTTATGAATATATATATATATATATTACATATTGAAAGACTAAAATCATGGAATACCTAAGGCCTATTTATTGCTATGTTCATAAATCGAAGAGCCAAAGCTTTATACCTTATATCTAGAGCTTTAATGAATCTGCAGAGTTCAGCTGTCTTCGTTATGCCAAAATCAGAAACATCTGAACCGGAGACATCAAGGATTTCCCAAGAAGTATCAGCTAATGCTATGAGAATATCATCATTTAGCAAGTTTCTTCTTCTAGCTATAGCTGCCACTGCCATCTGTCATTATGTAATAACTCCTTAACAAAAGATTACATGAGAAGGTTAGAAGGAAACAGCTATATCAGTTAAGAATATCCTCTATTCCTGAATCCATTTCCAATTCCATGTTGTAGCTTATCATGACACCTTACCTCCTTGCCCAAGTGAAAAAATGGCACCTTGGCACTGCAAGGACATTTACTCTAATGCAAAAGACAATTTCTTTGGGCAAAGAAAAAAGCTATCTTGCACAAACGTTCACAAGTTTAAAGCTATAGAGAAAATGATTTGATCAATCCCTTAGAGCAGTTATAATAAAAAATGTTGGGTCATTACTCATTCCATAAGAAAAATATTTCCCTATGCCACTTAGCAAGTACATGCATATGTGCAAAATTTTGTATGCAGATTTGAGTCTAGGCTTCTAAGATATAAGGTTCATAAAGTTCCATAAATCTCAGTTTTTGTAATTTGTCCAGCCTGTACAAAAGCATGGAAGTGTAAAAAAGAAGTCTAGACATTAAGTGCTTAAATGATCTTGGTTTCTTTTAAGGTTCTCCAGCTTTGTCTTTCTTCCCAATGGGTCCAAGGTTTGCAGTTCATTTTCTTTATTGTTTTTGTTCTAAAGTAGCCAATTCATCAACTTCAGTTTTCATCAATAGAGAATCAATTTTATTCTGGCTTCATTCAATTTATGTATAAATGCTAAAAATTAAATATGAAGTTTAAATATTCTCTCAGTATGGCAGCAACAGTGGGATATCAAACATTAAGTTTGATGCCACAATTCACAATCTTATACATATAATTGAGAAAAAAGTGATAATTTAATAGCTTATTATGTCTTCAAAATTCAAATATGTGTGAATGCATCCTTTTATTGATAAAGAACAATCAATTGTTGTACTTCACGCAATCACATGCACACTCACTCCCATACACACACACACACGTGTATGGATGTACTCTTTGCATCCTTAGCAGTTACAAAGATGCCAGCAAAAACTTCACATTGCACCCATGATGGCTTTCTGTGTTTGATATATTTTAACCTATATATTGCATTGATCCAGTAAAATATAGTCTTTGAAACTATTCGATCATCATGATTAAAGTGTCAATAGCAGCTATTATGGCTTAGAAACTCAGTAAATAGATAAGCACCATACAAAAGAACAGCAGTAATGTCAAGGAAAGGTTCATCTGAATATAGTTATTGACAAATTTCAGCACAACTTTTAACCTAAGAAGGAGAAAACTCTATCCTTGTTCTCCCAGAAATACAATAAAACTGGCATTTAGAAACAGAGGTTTAGCCTTATTTTCTGCATGATATTTACATTGCAGTCACCATATCCTTAACGTTTTTACTTTAGGCAAATACAATTATTAACCTATCTAAAAAATTATAAGAAAAGTGTTCCAGGAAGCTACCTTTATATCAGCCGGCAAGTTAGTAGCAATCTCACCCAAATCAGCAATGATATCCTCCAAATGCCTGCCAATAACTCCAAGGCACAAGCTGACTAAACTTGAAGGCTTTGTCTTCTTAGGTAGTGACCCTACAGTGAGAAACATTCTTCAAAAATAAGTTCAGACAAGTATCACAATATGACTAGTTCAGTATTATGCCAGATACTCTAGAAAACCATATTTTAACTATTCTATTCAAGTTCATAACTAAAATTCCGCATGGTATAATAACCACCAAACTATTGACATAAGCTAGTGATAATGCAACGACAAAGTAGAGTGAAATATAACGTGAAACTCTGATTAAACTCTATCCTACCGCCAGGAAACCTGGAGGTATCAAAGCAGAAAACACAAAAAGCTTCAAACAAGTTAAATCCTTTCCATATATATCTAGTTAGATTCAACACCCAAAAATAACTTCATTTTAGAGTTTGTTTCCACAAAATTATTTCAATTTCCACTGAGAACCAAAGCAGTGCAGTTATAATTCGTCACAAAGCTTTGAAATTTTCAAGTTTTACAAATAACCCAGAATAAAAAGACAACACGCCAAATGGAAGACAGAAAAATAGTATACAAATCCATACTAAAAGAGAAAATAGTACCGAGACAATGAGAGTCGGCGATGACATTGGAGGACTTGGACTTGATGTTGGATCCGGGATTCAAATCAAGCTTTTGCAACGAGTTTGTTAAGGCCGTCACAGCTTTGCCTTTATCCATCAAAAATCAAAATAACGAAAATGTATGCTAACACGAAAGAAAGATCGAGAAGACGTCCAGAGACAGCTACGAGACTGGAATGGAAAATACGAATTGTCGCAAGAAATCTTTTTTTCCACTTTTTTTTTTCCCTCATAAGGCAAGAAGAAACCGACGTTTAGGACTCCTCTTTTCTTCGTATCCCTAATTTTCCCCTCAGTTGTGCAATAAACGAAAGGGATCGGGTGATTTACAATTTCCCCTGGCAAGCTACGTAGATATCGGTAAAATTAAAAATTTTAAAACAGCATCAAGCTAAAAGGTTTAATTCGGACTTATCTTTGCTTTTAAAAAAAGAAAAAAATTGTTTATAAGAACCTTGAAATTAAATGATTCACTTTTAACCATCTTATGTTCTAATATTATTTTAAACATTCTGAAGACTTATTAATAATTTTAGTATCATGACTGCTATAATTTTAAGGATTCAGCAAGAACTTATATTATATCTCAAATTTTAAAGTTAAAATATTCATTTTTTTAATTTCTTGAAAGAATTTTAAAATATTGTAAAAAATTATATTTTTGATCTTTATAAGTTTCAGTTAATTTTTAATTTAGTCTACGTAATTTAAAAATTTGTAATTAATTTTTATAGTATACAAATATTTTGTTATATAGTTAAAATTATGCAAATATTTTATTAAATTTTATTGATATAACTAATTATATAATATCTTAATACTTTGAATATATATAATTTATGTTAAGAATAAAAGTAAAAATAAATAATAAAACAAAATTAACTTACATATATGATAACATAATTAACAAGAATATAGTTATAGTGACTAAATTATAAATCAAATAAACTTTGAGGATCCAATTATAAGTTTTAGAGTATAAGAACCAAATTAAGAAAAGAGTGAAACTATAAGGAATAAAAATATATTTTCTTATAAAATCTTTAAGAATAAATACTTTTTATTATCAGTAATTTTTCCTTATTTAAATATTACTACCAGCTATAAAATGATATGATTTTAAAGACAGAAAAATCATACACGGAGTGTTTTTACCCTATAACAATAATTTAGGATTATTGTAATTTTGTATTTCTATTTTTTCAAAATATTATTAAAATAAATACATATTATAATTAAGTTATTGTGATTAAAATATAATTAAGGACCTCCACCAAAAAGCATAATTAAAAATAAAATTATATTCCATTAAAAAATTATGAATATATTCATTTAATTTTTTTCCCAAGCTCTCTTATATTTGTTTGGAATGTTTTAAAATTTCAAATTTGTTGTATTGTAGGTTGTATGAAAATTTGCTATTTGAAAAGGTTAAAAATGTAAGGACTTTACCCAAGTTGTTATTGTAAATACTTCACCATAGTTACTTATTTATTGGGCTTATTTCTCATAAAGCCCTCGCTCTCATTAGGTCAAGCTTGATAAGTTGAGACTTCAACTTTGTGTTAGGCCAGTTTGGATTTATCATATCCCTTAGCCAAACCCTGGTCATTAAAAAAATATTTATTCTCTTTAATTTTGTTTACTAAGCATCCATTTAATTTGTTCATTGCTTTTAAGCCATCTTAGCATAATAACTTTTTACATGACCACTATAAACAATTTACCTAGAAATGATACCCTTTTAGACAAAAAGGTCATCACCTCACAAATTGTCATGGAACAAAATATTCAAAACTTGAAAATGGCTTGGACAATCTTAGGGAACATGTGACTCATTATTTTTAGGAAATAATGGGTTCTTTTAGTTTAGTAAATAAGTGGCATACTGGTAAGAACATATCATGCCTACTTAGAACTCTTAGTACCCATGGTCAGGATAAAGTAGGTGAGGTCTTTAAGGAAGAGAGCATGTCAGTCCATCCTCTTCCTAAGACTTCTATAATTGGCTCTAATGGGAATCAACCTTTCTTAAACCTTAATACTAGGTATGTTAAGGACCAAATCAGAGGCATGCTATTCGACAGCTAGAGTTTTTTAAAGACCCTTAGGAGGATTAGGACAATGTAGAACAACAACCTAGGAGCTAAGAAACGGTCTCTAGGCATCTTCAGGAAGGGTATAGATGTGACCTTTATAACCTTAGTGATATCACTTGGAAGGTTAAGGTTGAAGCTCTTGAATATGATGGAACCTTCGACCCTAATGTCTTTATAAACTAGTTAGCTAATATTGAGGACTACTTTGATTGGTATGACATGACGAATATTTGACGTGTCTGCTTTGTTAAGATGAAACTTATTGGGTCTACTAAAAGGTGCTGGCAAACTATTTAAAGAAATCTAGAATGTCTACAGCAACCTTTAATAGAAGTTTGGCTGAAATGAAAATGAAATTATAGGAAAAGTATTTGTCCATTTGCTATCAGAGTCAATTATTGAACCAATTACTTAAACTTAGGCAAACCTTTAGTGTTTTTTAGTACATGGCCGATTTTTTATTAAAGTATGGACCACTATGGCAATGAGCTTAGCCAAGGACCATGCAGGGATGAGCACATAACACTTGTAGCGAGGTTGATTACAAGGTTACAAGCTAAAAGGCTAAAATATAACTTGCAAAGTTTTATGGGTTGGTTAGTGAATAAGTACTTTCGTGATCTTCACCTCAAGCCACAGGAATTAAAGAAGTGGATAACATGGTTTCATTATCGTAGGCATGTGGGCCTAATTTACAAGCCTAGATTGTGTGGGCTTTATTTCATATTTGGCTATGTAATTTCCTTAGGCATTAAGTAATTTTTCATATTTGTTATTTCCAAAGGAATTGATTAGTTTCATTTTTGTCATTTTCTTAGGCACTAAGTAGTTTTCTTATTTCTTACTTCCTTAAAAATCAAACAGTTTCTTTATTTGATATTTCCTTAGGCATTAGATAGTTGCCTAATTTGTTACTTTCTTAGAAATTAGGAAGTTTCTTTGTTTGTTATTTTGTATAGGCATTAATTTAGTTGTCTTATTTGTTTTTTACTTGGGCATTAAGTTAATGATAGGTTATAAATACTATCCTATTGCATTGTAAGGGTAGACAATTTTGAGTAATTGATTGATATTGGGTATTTCTCAATTTCTTTGCAAGTGAGGCACGCTTTCATTCCTTGTTGCATCATGAATTGGATATCATATCAAGGTAAATTTTACTTTGTGGTGATTTTTTATCTTTTCAAGCTCTATTATCTGTTTTTCTAAGAATGGGTTTTTTAGGGGTTTAGTAGGGCAGGAGTTTAAATTTGGTTGTTGCTTGAGTCAAATGTGTGTTGGCGTTTTAGTCTCTTTAGGCTGGGGTATGTATAAGCTTCGATGAACTTCTTTTGAGATGTGACATACAAGAAGAGTCGTGGATGACAATTACTAGTTTTGTTAATGGACTTTGTCTAGACATTTAAAAGGAAGTTAGGTTGAACTTCCTTAAGTCTGTTGAAGAGGCTTACCACAAGGCTCTTGAGGTAGAATCCATGTTTAGGCATGCATTAGTAGGCATTTTATTCCCCAGAGCATAGAATCACAATAGACTTGGAGCTTGGCCATCATTTAATAGGAATGGCAAAATTAGGTCTAACCTTATGTTCTTATCAAATCCAATGCTTGACCTTAAAGGTAGTTTCACAAGTGAATCCATAGTTTTTAGAGGCCATATTACATCTAAGTATCTATAATGCAATCTGATCATTGAGCATCACCCTTATGATTTAGATGAATTGAATGATTTGGAGATAGTGGTAGATCTGATTGAGTGCCCATTTAATGTTAAGGATGAGGTTCTAGTCAACAATTTCAACTAAAGGTAGGGACATGTTAGTGTAATGAGGTGTATTTTATCTGTCTCAATGTCTAATGATTCCTAAAAAAGAATGAACATTTTTCACACTTTTTTGAAGTCTAGAGATAAGTTGTGCAAATTAGTCATCAATTGGGGTAGTGTATGGAAATTTCCATGATAGAGATAGATAGACTTGATCTCAAACTTAGGTTACACCCTGTACCTTTTCATGTAGTATAGATTGATCAAACTTCCTTTCCTTTTACACAATAGTGTTGTGTACCCCTTAAACATGGCGACTATGAAGAATAAGTTCTTTATGAAGTCCTTCCTATAGATGTGGCCCATGTCTTATTAGGTAGACCATGGCTTTATAGCCACAATGTCTCTAGTTAGGAAGGCAAAACACCTATGTGCTTAAGCATGAAGGCAAGACAATTTTGTTGCATTTTAGCAAACCTAAGCTTGAGACCAAGACTGCCACAAAAACTAAGAGTCAAAGGATTAGGAACTGAAACCTTTACCTCTTAACCCATAGATAATTTGAGAAATAGAGTAAAGAGACTGATGTGATCTTTGCCTTACTTCCTAAGTTTCCTACTAGGGTTGCTTTGGTTATTCATAAGGACTTACCTAGTGAATTTTCCTAACTTTTGGAGGAATTCCAAGACATTGCCTTGGATAAGCTCCCTTTAGAACTCTCACTTATGAGGGACATTTAGCATGCTATTGACTTGATCCTTAGGTCTTAGCTCTCTAACCTCCTAGAATGAACCCAAAAGATAGAGAAGAGCTAAATAAGCAAGCCTATGGATTCTTGGAGAATTAATATGTCCAATATAACCTTAGTCCATGTGCTATGCTTGCCCTCCTAACTCCTAAAAGGATAGGACTTGGAGGATGTATATGGACAATCAAGCAATTAACAAAATTACTATTAAGTATAGGTTTCCTATCCCTAGGCTTGAAGACATTCTTGACTTGGTAGTTAAGTTTAGTTGGTTTTCTATAATTCATCTTTGTAGTGGTTACTAACAAACTAGGATTAGAACTAGAGATGAATGGAAAATTGCTTTGAAAAATCAGGATTAGTTACATGAATGGTTAGTTATGCCCATTAATTTATCTAATGCTCCTAGCACTTTTATGAAAGTCATAACCCGCACCTTTAGGTCTTTCTTAGGAAAATGTTTTGATTATGTACTTTGATGACATATTGATATATAACAAGTTTAGGGATGAGCATTTAAACTACCTTCTTTAGGTTTTCTTTTTTACTTCAGAATGAGAAATTTTATATCAATCTCCCTTAGTACCCTTCCTTAAGAACCAAATCATATTCCTTAGATTCATCATTTCTAAGCACGGTTTAGTCGTCAATCTTAAAAAGGTCAAGGCTATAAGAGAGTGATCTCAACCTAAGTCCTTCCCTAAAGTGCTTAACTTTCATAGTTTAACCACCTTTCATAAGCACTTCATTAAGGAAGTTAGTACCATTATAGCCCCCATAACAACTTACTCAAAAAGGAACAAATTTCATTAGACCCCTACAACCTCTAAAGCCTTTAAGTCCATTAAGAAGAAACTTTTTGAAGCCTTCATTGTAGCCTTACCTAACTTTTCCAAGCCTTTTTGAGGTTGCTTATGATGTTTTTGGGGTAGGAGTAAGAGGTGTTCTTAGTTAAGAAAATCATTTAGTGGCCTTTTTCAGTGAAAAGCTCAATGAGGCAAAGCAGAAGTACTCCACATATGACGAGGAGTTTTATACAATTGTTAAAGCTTTTAAGCATTGAAAGTTTTACATTCTCCCTCATGAATTTGTTTTGTACTTAGACCATTAAACCCTTAAGAATCTCCAATCCCAAAAAAACTTAAATGCTAGACATGTAGCTTGGGTAGAGTTTCTTGAAGGGTTCACTTTTATTGTTAAACATCGTTATAGGGTAGATATAAAAGTCGCCAAAGCCCTAAGTAGCATGTTTACTATTTTGAAATCTATGAGTGTTAGAATTGTAGGATTTGATAGGTTAAGAGATGAGTATGCTTCTTGTCTAGGCTTCGACATCATTTTCAAGATGTGAGTGAGGGTAACCATCAATGTCATATTGATTTCATCATTAACGATGTTTATCTTTTTCATAGGATTAAGTTGTGCATTCCTTGTACATCGATAGGGATTTTCTTGTGTGGGAATTGTACACAAGAGGTTTATCTGGTCATTTTGGAAGGATAAAACTGTAGCCTTAGTTGAGGATATGATTTATTGGCCCTCTTTGAAGTGTCATGTTACTAGAATTCAATCTCAATGTTGCACATGCCAAACTTCTAAGGCCAAGAAATAGAACACAGGGTTGTATACTCCTATGCTTATTTTTGACTTGCCTTGGAAAGATCTTAGAATGGATTTTGTCTTAGGGTTGCCTCACATAACATGGGGACATGATTCTACCATAGTTGTTGTCGATTGGTTCTAAAAAATGGCACACTTCATTCCATATAGTAAGGCAACCAGTGCCTTTCTTTTGGCTAAGTTGTTCTTTCAAGAGATTGTGCACATGCATGGATTACCCACTACAATTGTGTTTGATTGGGACATTAAGTTTGTTAGTTATTTTTGGAAAACCTTATGGAAGCTCTTTGGTACCTAATTGAAATTCTTTTCAACCTTTCACTCACAAATTGATGGGTAAATTGAGATTAAAAATCGTAGTTTGGGTAATCTGCTTAGAATTCTGGTGAGAGATAAACTTAGGAATTGGGATATAATTTTACTAATAGCTAAGTTTACTATAACAATTTGGTCAATAGGTTCACATGCATGAGCCCCTTTCCAAATTTGTCCATGGCTTTAACTCTTGCTAGCACATTGATTTTATGCCCATCCCATTGAATCTCAAACCTCTGAGTTTGTAGAATAGTTTACCCAACACCCTCATCAATTACATGATGAGATTAAGTGCAAGCTTGCATTAAGCAATGAACAATACAAATTGTTTACTGTTGTTCACCTACACTTTCAAAATTTTAGTAAGGGAGATTAAGTTATGGTTCGTATCTGGCCTGAGCCTTTAGCTGTTTTGTATCTGCAAGAAACTTGGACCTAATGCATACTTACTAGAGTTGCCTACTTATATGACCATTAGTCTTGTTGTCAATGTTAAGGAATTATATCCTTACCATGGCACTTTTGAGCCTTCCCCTTTACTTTCTAATGGTTCTATATGTACCTGAGTTCACCATACTTTAGTGCTTATTCCTCTCGCTATTGTACCACTTGCTGAGACCATTGAATCAATTTTAGATGACCAAACTATTCTATTATTTGAGGGTCCCATTCATCGCTACCTTATTCGTTGGAAGGGTCACTTAGATTCAGATGCTACTTGGATTGCTCAAAAAGAGCTCTTGCACTTGGATCCTACCATATTGGAGTCTTACCAACAATTTTCCTCTTTGGAGGAGTGTCCTTGCAAGTTGGAGGGAAATGAAAGGAAATTCAAAACCTATGTTAGGCATGAGAGGTAGTTAATCTTTATTGGGCTTTCATGTATTGGCCTTTACTTATATAGACTTTAGTCTTAGGTATTTCAATTTTCTATTTTTGTAATGGGCCTCTTATTAGAGCCATAGTTTTATTATTATGTGTTAGGGCTATCTATAAATAGCCATAGGGTTTATATTATGCAAGAGACTATTTTGATTGAATAATAAGAATTTTCATTATTAATCTAGGGTTTTCTCCTTCAGTTTTTCTTTCTTAATCTTCCTTTTTGTTCCCCACTTAATTTTCTCTCTTTCTAGTGTTCTGTGTCCCCAATCCTTTCAAGCTTGGATTTTCCATCTTTTATTAGGGGATTTTTGGACCTCTAGAGATTATACGCTATACTGGATAATTTGTGGCTTGAATGAATATTCTCATTCTTGCCTTCCAGTTAATGTAGTGGTTTCAGTTGAAGTACAACGACCTTGTAGTAGAATGACCTTTGGTGAGGTGTGCTCCCTTTAGGTGTTAGTTCATTATTTTTACAAAAACATTAAAGACCTTGTCTCAAGTAGTTTAGCATAAATTAAGTGAGACCACCGCTCAGATACTAGTTGACGGAGAAACTAGAAGGCGTAAATAGGTTCTTTTAAAAGCCTTAAAATGTTAGCAAAACATTACTTGAAACTTCTTTCATAGAAATTAGTTAACTTTATATAAGAAATAGTTAACTATTTTCAAACAAAACCAAAAATAAAATTATACAATTAACTGTATTTGAAACAAGTTAACTATTTTTAAATAGAAGTGAAATATGCGAAATTTGGAAATAATCAGTTAACTTTAGATGGTATGTATTTAACTAAAATGTAATATAGGCAACTAAATAAAAGTAAGGAAGGAAGACTAACAACATTGAAATTTATCTTGGTTTAGCACCCTTTGCCTAAGTTTGGTTGTTTTATAAATCTAAAGGATTTTTGTCAAATCGAATTAAGTCCTTTACTAGCAAAAGCTTAAGGTTTTACCATGATAACCTCTAACACAGGGTTTTTAACTCTCCTTAAACTCAAACAAGATATTTTAGCTTACTCAGAACTCTCTTAGAATTTTCCCAGCTTTGCCCAACTTTACTCCATACCAATGGAGGAAATTTACAAGAAGGAAGAAATATTTGAGACCGTTTCAAATGGGAGGAGTATTAGAACACGCTCAAATGTCATTACAAGAGAAGATAAAAATAGATACAAAGCTCTTTCACAAAGATCTCGCTATATCAAAAAAACTAAGCTTAAGGACTCTTCTTTTTCGCACAAACAAAGCTTGAATCAGTACCCACAAAGATAGATGTTTCCTTTATGTATCGTTTGTACATCAAATGATTGAATCTTGAATCTTCAATGTCTTGAAACTTGATTTGCATCATTAACCTCCATGAATCTTGTTAGGAAGCTTAAATGGAGAAATGAGATGTTTTGTTAAAGGTTTGTTTCCATTATAAATTTGAAAATATAGAGCCAATAAGGGAAAAGAGCTATTGCATGGTAAACACAGATAAGGACAAAAAATAACCTAGGGGGAGAGAGAGAGTTGACAACTTTTAAAAAAATTGACAGCTTGTATTAGAAAATTTTAAATTGAATGGGCTAGGTTTTCTCTTTTGTTTTGTTATTGATCAAACTTAAGGAGGGACAATCCCTTTTTGGCTAACATTTTCTCCCTTTTGATGAAGACAAAGCAAATGAGAAAAGCGCAATACCTTCCCCTTTTTTTCTGTATGAAATTCTATAGTAAAAATGTTTGAAAGGAATAACCATAGTCAATAGCCATAAGCGATATAGCAAGATAAAACCATCCATAAGCAAGAAAAAGTCTTAAAACAAGCAAAATAAAGTCCTAGAGCAAAAATCTTTCTCCTCCTTTTGTCTTCATACAAAAGAGGATGAGTAAAACTAAATGATGTCTACAAATTCAATGACAGTGGCACTATGAAGAGTGCAAGTTGATAGTGAACTGCAATAAGGCCCTTTTTGCATCTTCAAATTCAACCTTGAAAGCAATCAGTTTGTAATTTGTCTGAGGTTGCTGGCCACGAGGACTAGGCAAGTCCTCCCATATCTTTTTTTAATTTCTTTGCTCACATGAACTTAAGAATTCCTAATCTTAGGCAGCAACTGGAATGGATTGGGAAGAACGGACCCCATTGAATGAGACTAATCAAGTGTAGGGCTTGAAGATGGTGGAGAGGAAAGAGGTGCTTGGTCTTGAGAATTGGAGGCTGAAATAGATGTGATAATATCAGTGCATACACTTTATCTTTCCCACTTTTTATGGCAAAGTTTTGTACTTCATAAGCTTAAATACACGGTATGATAGATAGTTTTAATTTGCTTAGCTGGAGCCCTAGCAAAGCAGACTCCTTGATTGCGGAAAATTTTGGTCAGTAGGATACTATAAGATAAACTACTGGAGGGGTGAAGTTATGTACCACTTTTAGCCATATTTCAAAATTCAATGATGATGATTAATTTCGTGCTTCATATACAAACAAGTCAGTAGAAATAACTATATTTAGGACTTCAAGGGAGCGAGCTTTAGGAATAATACAGTTTCCAATCATATAAGCCAGAACTCGGGCCTTGAAAGGTAGTACAAGTGTAACTAGTTTACCACTTTTGAAAAGATCGGATTGCCCAAACATCAAGCTTTGTGCACTATCGAAAGATTCCTGAAAGTGTCTACGCCATTTGCTTTTAAAGTAATGATCATCATTCACAGGAAATGACAGGCCAAAGGTACTTTTAAGAGTCTTTTCACTATTGACCACTTTAGTTCCATTAACTAGAGATTCCACGGATAGTCCATCATCCAACAGTATCAGATTTGCATAGAATTTTCTAACATTATCTTCATAAACAAGGTCATTCACAGGTGGTAAGGGAACCTATTTTAGATTAGTTAATTTATCTTCAACATCATAATAAGCTTCACGCATCTTACTCACAGAAACAATTAGACCAAAAGCCATGGGTTTTTGGGAAAAGTATTATGAAACCTTTATTAACAGTCTTTAAAGCCAAAAAGATTAAGTTGAGACGGATGTGAAGTTACCATCTTGTTGCAAGCACCAGATGGTTTAACCTCCAGAGTTATAGAGGTAGTGGATGGCTTTCCCTTATATTTTGAAGATACGTTATCCACAGAAATAGAGGAATGAGTTACCATAGCTAGGTGCACTTTGATTGGTTCAGGTGTAGCTTCAAAGTTGTTATTAACATCACTATTAATGCCTCATCTGAGGAAGAATCAGTGTTCACGTTAGAGGAAGGAAGAATGAGCTTCCTCTTGTCATTCACTGATACAAAAACAGCCTCAACACCAAGGACATCCTCAATATCAGGTTCCTCTAGGACAATGGAGCTGGTGGAGTGATGAGTAAAATGTCGATGTGCCATTGGGGTACAAGAGAGAAAGGCTGTGTAAAGTGTTATGTACGAGAGTGGGTGGCAAATGGAATGAGTGCGAACGGTGAAGGAAGGGCAAAAGTGAGAAAAGGCATGAATGGAAAAAATAATTACTAAGATGTCTAAAAAGGAATAGGTGTCGCAAATGAAGAGAGGTCTAAGAGGGTGAATGAAAGAGTAAGGTCGAATGCAAGAAATACTTGCAACAGCGGTGAAGGAGAAAGAATGAGCAACTGTGGCGACAGGAGAATGTGAGAGGATGTCAATAGGAGTTAAAAATCAGAGGAGTTGTGATGGTGTATGAAATCAAGAAGACATGGAGGGTGAGCATTGATTATGGGTTCAGGTAAGTAGAAAGCTAAATCAGAAAGGGAAGTTTGATATAGATTTCGAATTAAAAATGGATGAGGGCTATCATCGAAATAGTGAAAACAATTTGAATCAGAGATGCTTGTTGATAAAGGCTGAAGAAGAAAAAGGTGCGATGAAGAGAGCATGAATGACATCGATTTTACAGAGAGGCAAAGAGGGAAGGCGACAAAACAAGGAAGATGGGTGAGAGTAGTGTGGGTTCCTAAGAAGAAAAAGACGCTGGGCAGAGAGAGTGATAGGCAGAGAAGGTAACCTGAGAAAAAAACTAGGGCAGTAGGCAGTGCATAGGAGTCGTGTGGCCACGAAGGAGAGCATACGTAATGTTAAAGAGAGTGTACCCAATCAGTTACATATATGGAGGCCCAATTAGAGTTCAATCTCAGATGCGGCTGAAAAGAACTTTCCAAATTAGTGAAATCAAAATTTGGGGGAAAAATTTCGGAAGGATTTAACTAAGGAAAATAATTAAAGATGATGCCCATTAATTTTGAATCTCAAAATTTTTTTTGAATTTTGGCATTTAGTGCCATTTGACTCTCCCAAAAATAATATATTACAAAAAATATAAGTCAATTAAGCAACATTCAAATCATTCCCTTTTTAAAATATATTTATTTTTTATTTTTTAATTATTCTTTTTAAAATTTGAGAAACCTAGTTAATTGAAAATTATAGAAGTTAACTGAATACAAATAAAGAATATACCTTATGTTCAAGCAGATTCTCAGTTAACTATATAATGTTACTAAGTTAACTATATCCAAATAGGAACACAACAAGACAAGAAGAAGGAATCAAAATGCTTACTAAGTACACAATTCATATAATCTTCCATTAGTGCCTTGCCAAATTCAACATCTCCATCAAAATGTCGCTTTCTAACATTTTCAACAAGCATCAAATCATCCATCCAAGCATCAAAATTAAATTCTAGACAAAATCCCAAACAAAATAAGAAAAGAAACTTAAATCACTAAAAAAGGACGAATGACTAAACTAACCTCACAACACATATCGTCCTCTACTATTGCCATGGTAAATTTGCCATCCCCATCAATGTGCTCATTCCCCCGATAGTCCAATGGCTTTACCTATTACTATGACATGGAAAAAATCCATATTTTCGTCCCTTGTGTTTATGAATAGTTTCAATTTTGTCCTTTGATTTTCATTCATTTCAATTTCATAGTTCAACTTAAAAATGAGGCCCAATCTTTTCCTTTAAACTAACTAAACACATTGTTGAGCCTCGTTTTGGAACAGATGATGGAGGTGAAAAAATATTGGGAGAGAAAATAACAAAGAGAGAGAGGCAAGAAAATTGGATTTTGCCCACGCATGCACTTCGCAAATCAAATTGTGAGAAAAATGACACACACAACCAAGTAGAAAATTCTTATTTTTAAAGTTAACAGAGTTAGTCAAGAGGAAATGATTGGACCAATTTTTCAAATTAAAGAACAACATTGCAATGACAAAAATTTAAGGGACCTAATTCAAAGTATCTCCAAATAAAAGGGACGAAAATAAAGTTTCTGACATTGGGATTTCTTCATGCAACCGAGTCATGGTGCTCAATATAAACAGGGATAGAGAAAACTTTAAATGACATAGAACTTTAATTTCTTTTTTCTCCATGTAGACTTAATTAATTGGTTAGTGAACATATAACAAAATAACTAAAATACTACCCACATCAACAAAGAATTTCTTTTTTATACAACATAATTAATTAGTTAGTTAATCAACATATGACAAAATGATTTCTTTTTCTATTTAGCCTAAAAAGTTATCTACAATCCAAATCTCATATAATACGCTAATAATACTAATTAAAATCAAACAAGCTTTGGATATTGTAGAATGTAAACAAGCCAATTCAGTAATACACAATACTAATACACTAATTTGCAACATCAGATTTTCGGTTTGAGAAATCAATCTAATGGATAGCATTCATCCAAAGCAACGAAAAGGTGCACGCAAAATTAGCATAAATATTATATTACATGAAATTATAACATAAAATTTAATCAATCAAAGCAAATCCTTTCTTTCGCTATGCATCTCTTTGAATGGAGTGGCCACCATAGCACAATGTTAAATACAGTAACAAAGGAAGAGAAATAACTGGTGGATTACAAAATAACCAAAATACTACCCATATCTTCAAAGAATAATTTCCTTTTCACATAGCAGAATTAATTAATTTATTAGTTAACATATGATAGAATAATTGCTTCTTCTGTTTAGCCTAGGAAGTTATCTACAACAAACCATATCTTATATAATCAGCTAAGAATATAAATTAAAATAAAGCTCTGGATATTATAAAATGTAAACAAGTTAATTCAATAGTACACAATACTAATTCACTAATTTGCAACAGCAAAGTCAAATTAATGGACAAAATTCATCCAAAGCACCAAATGATGTACTCAAAATCAACCTAAATATGATATTACATGAAATTATAACTTAAAACTTTATCTATCGAAGCAAGCTCTTCCTTCTACTATATGTCTCTTTGTATGTGAGTGGCCATCATAGCACAATGTAAATACAATAAGAAAGGAAGAGAGATAGCTTATGGATTACAACCTATGCATTGCGAGGGAGAACAATTCAAAATTTTAGAATTCACATATAAAGATGAGGAAGAGCAAAATACAAAAGGCAATGGTGAATAGTGAAATAAGCCATATTTAGGAAGTGATGTATGCAGGAAAAATAAAAGGCCAAGAAATAGTCAAACAATATACTTTATTTCCAGCAGTGAAGTAACCAAAAAAAATAAAAAGACAGTAGAAAGAAGTAAAGTTGAAGCAGTAAGCATGAATGGCTTGGGAAAAAAATAATAAAACAGTAAATTGAACAAACAGTGAGTATCAAACTCAGAATGTCTTACCGTTTATCATATGAGAATCTATGAATATCTAAAATTCAGTCACATTCTGAAGGATTTCTCACAAGGCAAATAAAATAATATTTTGATCCCTTCACATTTTATTTCAAGAATTAATGTAATAGTAATGCACAAAATGTGGGAAACCAAATGAATGGATAAACTTGATTCACTGGGAGAAGGATTTGGAGAAAACTTATTTGAAACAAAAAGAAACAAGGACATAAACAAATGAATTAAAAACAAAGAGGGAACAAGGAACTTTCTCTCGATTGACTTTCTAAGGTGTTACATTTGAAATTGATATAAAGAGAAATGGATTTTTGGGATAGTCATATCAAAATGATGTACTCCACAAACATTGCCCCAACTATAATTTCAAGAGAGCTAAACCTCATTGAGGACTCTTATAGCTTGTAATGTGGCTAAGGGGTGATGATTTTGGGTAATTAGCCAAATGTTGTGTATTGACCGTTGCAACATTTTCCCCATTTTCTTCAACTTCTTATTTCTCAATATGCTTTCACACTAATGTTTATCCTACACGGCGAAGCAGATTCTTGAAATAGCGGCTGCTAGTCAAAATCATAAGTTACCAACAAAAGGATATATATGTGTTCTAATGGGGCCTAAAAGGATAAGAAGGAAGCGACTAATGCAAGAAAGGATCTAGAAGCTCAAATATAAATGCTAGGTCTCGATGATTTATTCTTTTTTTGTGATCCTTTTTAAAAGATTATGACTTGCGCACAATTAGCTATTGAAGTTTTTTTTTACATTTTCTCCTTATTTTCATCTTTCTTTTTGCTGATTGCTTTCACTTTTTTGCACATCCACTGATTTTTTCACTTGCTTTTCTATTTTTCGTTTCTTGCTTTTTTTGAACTTGAGGAGTTTTTTTTACGCATCCTCTGATTTTTTTTACACATCTTGGCTTTGGCTTTTTTTTTTTCTTTCTTCTTTTGCTTTTTTAAAACGTGGATATTTTCATACTTTGCTTTCTCTAGAATTTTGATATTTCTTTTCTCCTTATGGACCATCTTAAGGTACAAAAGATTTTCATCTCTTCCTGCATAATAAAATATACGTACTAAAAATTTAATAACTTAAATGGGGATATCAAGGGTTGATCAATGCTTTGTGATACTAGAAAGATATTATCCTTCTTATATTTAGTACTTGAGCATCTAGTACAGAAGAAAATTAAAAATCTACCTTCCCATGGTTATATTTAGGATTTTGGGTTTGGTAGAGGGATTAAATTTGGTAATATTTTGAAAAACTAGGGACCAAGTATGACATTTTTTAATGAGAGTAGGACTATTTTGGTATTTCAATGAGTAAGGGACTAAAATGATAATTTTGTGATAAGTGAGGGACTAAAAATATATTTTTCTCATTCAAAAAAGTTAAAACTCAAATGCTCTAATGACTCCATATGAATATAAAATGTGTTTTACAATGTACAAAAGAAAATGGAAAAAATACTAAAAGCTATTTTGAAATTATTTACATTATGTTGGAGAGATATGTGCATGTGTGTGGATGCGTGTGTATTCAAGAATTCACGTTTTGAGATTAATTATTAATTTTTAAGGATAAATATTAAATGCATAAACTTATTTAATGATTTTGAGCCAATAAATTTTGGTGTAATGAAACTTAAAGTTGAGTCTCCTATGATTGTATGTGCATGAAATTTTTTAAAAAAGTTACTAACCAAGGTATATAATTAAGATGGATGCAAGCATTGTAATTAATATAAATATAAGTCATTGGTCATCAAAATAACCTAAACAGTATTAACATAAAAACAAAATTCCAAAGATTCTAAATATAAGTTTGTATTTATGACAGTCAGTAAGGAAAATACAATTTTGAAATATACTAAATAAATGAACATTTATTCTTAGGAATGGTCATTTGTACTCTTAGGAAACAATTATTGCCAAATACACCCAGTTATTCTTGAAATGATCTGTCAAAAGAATAAAAAATAATGAAACTCCATCTTATTATTAATTTGATTAATGATGATTTTTTTTAAGTTTAACAATTTACTCAGTTTACATACATATTTAGATAATAAATGTTTATAAAAAGCTAATGTCATAATGTTGCAGACATATATGCTCTACATATATGATATTAAATTTGACTTCTTATAACCCTTCAAATGATATGTTAAAAACTTGACCTTAATTTCTTCTCATGAAAGTTGGACCCCTAAATGGCTAATGGGTGATGCAATAACATTTTCTTCTGAAATATATTTACAAGAGGAACACCATTACATAAAATAGGTGCAAGATTTGAAACATGATAATTTACAAAAAAATTCAATGCATCAAACAATGAAAATCAAGAGATTAGAATCATGATGATATTCAGCATGCCATTAAGAATAGAGCAGCCTAAACTGTTAAAATAGGAAGCGTATGAAATGTTGAGTGGCATAAAACTAGTCAAAAAGCATCTAAGTAGAACACTTCAGTTCGTGCCAGATGAAGTGTTACACATAAGCAAACAATTAATTAGGGAAAAAGTCAAATCACAAAGGCTATAATTTTGTAATTTATCTTGATATTATATTATTAAAATTAGTAAGAATTGATAATATAGTTCATGATTTCGTCGTAGGGGGCCTAAATCAATATTCAACTTATGAAGCGAATGATATGTACTTCTAGCAAAGTTGAGGACAAATTTTGTAATTTGCCAAAAACACTTTCCATTCAAGGGGAGAGTATTTCTCAATTACTCCATCAAAAGAGTTTTTTAAGGTCGAAAAAGAATTTTTTTTTTTTTGTCTAAATCATTTAAAGTGATAGAAAAATGAGCTAGAGAATGATAGAATTATAATCCAAGATCAAAGCATCAAAATGGAGAAAGTAGGGAAAAGGAAGATAATCCTTTTGCATTCATAGTTAATTGTATCGACCAACTCATCTATATCTAACTGGCCTAGTCACAACTGTAAGTTAATTTGCTTGTTACATCTATATAACATACCCAATTGATTATACTTTCAATTTCTAACACAATATATATATTACAAAAAATTGTTTTTGATGGCAACTTTTAATGACAACGTAAAAGGGTAGTTGCTAAAAGTGTCATTTTAATGGCGACCTTTCACTTTTTGCCACTAAAAGTCTTTATTAGTAAAAAAAATGTCACCACTAAAAACTTTTTTACAGTGGTGATAAGTGAAAAGTCACCACTATAACTCTTTAGTGGCAACAAATGATTGTCACCACTAAAAGTATATTAGTGTTGACATTTCACTGGTCACCACTAAAGGTATAAGGAAATATTTAACCTTGGAGAACATTTTATGTTAACAAAGAAAAGTCCCAACTAAAACACCTTTAGTAATGACGTATTCTCGCCACAAAAAAGGGTTTAGTGGCGACGTATTCTTATCACCACAAATGCCTATAATATTATAATTATTGTTATTACATTATATTTAATATAATTTAGATATTTGATTTTAATTATTAAATTGAAAAATTAATATTAAAATTGTAATTCAAATATAATTGAAATAATTTGAATAATTATTTAGGAATATAAGGAATTAATTAATAATTATGTGATAATGATTCAATTTATGAAATAATGGAATTATAAAAAAGATAAAAAAATATGAAATAAATAACTCATTTGAAAATGGAATATTAAATAGTAATAATTTAAATTTTAAATTTCATTAAACCTTTACATTTATAAATTGATTAAATGTAATAAATATGTTTAATTATTATATATAACAATAATAAATAAATATATAATAGAAATATAAATTGATATATAATGTATAATCTAAGAAGCCCTTATACAGTCATGAGTATCAGGTACGATTAGTGTGATATGTGAATTTTTTTAAAATTTCAAGATATGGAAACATATATGTATGTGTATGTAGGTGAGAATAACATTTATTTAACATTTGAAAGAATAACGCGTATGATGAAGGAAGATTATGACAGGCAAAGGTAAATGTGGAAGATATGAATTTAGTGAAATTTGCAAGGAAAAAGACGATAAAACAAAAGTAAAATAATAAAACTATGTCACAACTAATAAAAAATTAGACAAAATTATTTTAAAGCAAATTTAATACCATTTTGCATGAGACTTAGGTTAACTTAAATAGGAGTGGCTAAGTCATACCTATGCAAACCAAGAGGGTCTCTTTTTCAAATGTGTCATCTGTGGTTATAAGCAAAATGACTATTATACCCCTTATTTTTCTTACTATTCCTCACCAGCTTCTCCTTCCCGTTCAAATGTCTTCCTCCGTAGGTATATGTAGTGAAATTCTTCATCATCTGTCTTGAATTTGTGGCTTCGATATGCAACTCCACTATCACCTCTCATAACCTCAACCACCACTAGCTTATCTTTGATGAGTTAGAGGCTAGAAAAACCCTATAATTCTGACAAAACGTGATTGCAGCGTTAATGTGCAATTATGAGCTAAATTTTATGTGATTCAGGTTAGTTTACATCTATTTTAGTTGGGACATTTGTTCTGACAAGTATTTCAACCTGCTCTCTTATGATCTCTAAGGTTAATTTCAAGTTTTATCTTTAAAATTTGAAGATTTCCTCTTAGTCATTCAAAAACACGTGAACAATGATCATAGTTTGGAATTTGCACAATTTTGGTAAAATTTCTTCAAACCAAGTTAAGGCTTTACTTTAGAACTTCATTTTGTATAGTTATGCACTAATTTGAATGTTCAATTTTGAGATCATGCCTCAGAAATTGACAATCCCTAATTTCAGATGATGAACGTGAACAATAATTGTAATAGTGCAATTAAAGCTTGATTTTGAGGAATTTTATGAAATTTCCTTAAGGGTTTTGATCTTAGGTTAGTATTAACAATTCTCATATACCAATTTGATGATAAGATCACTCAATTAAAAACCACTCTTTCTTATAAGGGAGTTGGAGTGTATAGAATGAAGATATATGAAGATTTCTTAATCCTTTAGTACTATTGAACCTCAAGGGGAAGGATTTAAGTTGTTGGAGTTATCGTTTGGAGTGGTAAGTCACTTTGGAAAATTTTCTCAAGTTATCTTAAATTCATTGCTGTTAGAGGAAGTCTAATGAATAAAAGTGCATTGAAAGTGATTATAATTATTGAATATATCATTTTGGTTATTGTTGGTAGAAATTTTGATTCAATTGGTAAGATTGGATAACTTATGCGTTATAAGAAGCAAAGAATGGCCTACTTGGGGCTAGTATGGTTTTGAATTTTTTATTTAGATGATGATGATTGGCAAGTGTGTTTACTATCATTTTCATATTAGGAAATATAATTGTCTTATGTTGGAAACAATCTAAGTAATAGGAAGTGAAATTGGTGGAAATTATATAGTCATATAGGTATTATTGAAAACCTAGGAATATCTTAGTGCAATTTATTTATGTTGGTTATTGGTGAGATTGCAACTTTAAGTTATAGAACATTTGGGTGCCAAAGTATTTTGTAAGTATATGTGAATGCATGTGCTAATTATGGCAATTAAAGACATTAAGTAAAATAATGGTGACCTTAAAGAAAAGAAATAAAGAACTTAAATGGATTGTAAATACCAACTCATTGTGGAAACTTATTTGAATTTATCTTAGCATGATACATTAAAAGTCTATTATTTGTTTTTAGGGTCGTAGTAGTTGCGCTTTACTCCGTAGGTAAGGGAGTAAGTTGTATAGGCTTTAGTCAAATGAGTAGATAATCCCAATTATGAAAGATTTTTATTTTACGATAACTATTTTGTAAAAATATTGTTTCTTGATCATCTCCTTGCGCTTTGAGGCAAGCTTATGGAATTATAAATATCATTTGCATACTCTAAAAACTTTGACCTTTTTAGATTTATGCATTCTATAACTCTGTATTTATGAATTTCTTTGATTTTGAGTTTTATGAGTTAAAATATTCAAAACTTCAAAACTTCAAAACTTCTGTATGCATTTTAAAATGCTTAGGTTTTATATTCATGAAATATTTAGTTCTTGACTTATGAAGATGTCTAATTCTGTATACACAATGTACTAGAATTCTAAAATCTGGATACTTTTATATGTTTCTATGGAGAATTTTAGTTATGATTTTTCTGAAACTCCAATATTTGAGTATGGACTTACATATGTTAAAACAAATTTTTGGGAATGCATCCAAATAGGACCCTATAGCTAACGACAATAGATATGAGTTATAGTACATTATGATCTATATTTTGATATGATTGGGCATGATATTGCTATTATGATATTGTGTCTGAGGTCTAAGGTTATTATTATGAATATTTCGAGTTTGAATCTTGTGCCTGATATTTACTCTATTCATGTTATACTAGCCTTGGGCTAGCTCTGCTTCTAATATATGATGGTTTCTGTATGATGTTCCCAAGTATTCAATTAGTTTTAAACTACTCTTATGTTACTTATGTATTGATCTATTGTTATTCAGAACATTTTTTATAATTTTATTATTAAGGTCTTTATTGAAATTTAAGATGTGTTCCACATACTGTATTATGTATACTAACACAAAAGATGTTTGGTTTTAAGACAACATATGATATTTTTCAAAAACTCTATCGTGGCCAATCTGTCCCTTCCATTGTATAATTAGTATACTCACTGAGTTTATACTCACCCTACGTTAGTTAACATTTTCATATCACAACTCTAGTCTAGGACACCCACCTATAAAGTAAAAGCGTGTGGGTGTTTCTTGGTTTTGGTGAGCCACGTTGTTTTAAGGGCAAAAGCTCTTCTTTTGTTGTAAATTTGTAATTAGATTTAATAGCTCCCATTGTATATAGGCAGATGGTCTTTTATATATGATATGTTGATTTTGGGTTGTATATGTATATATCTTGGAAAGCAAAGCTCTCCATCTTCTGATGTGTTTGGTTTTCTGTTGAAGAGATTTCAGGATGTCAAGATTTTAGGAGAGACTTTGCCAAAATTTCTACACATAAGTAACTTATTCTTTTTGGCATATGTATTTGAGGGTATTCTGTCTTAGTTTTATTTAATAAAATTTTGTATGTTCAGTGAATGTCTAATTTCTTAATGTGTCTACTAGGTTTACGAGGGCAAGGGTACCTCATTCCCTATGTCGGTTGCGTCATGTTAGTTAAGGTCGTGACAATACATATAATTAATAATTAATTGACCAATAGTTATGTAATTAATAATTCAATTTAATATTAAATATTTAAATCTTAATTATTGAAATATAAATTTTAGTAATTATTAAAATATATATTGAATAAATATAATAATAATAGTACTAATGAAAATAAATAAACATATAATAAAAATATAATGAATTTATAATTTATAATGTGACTGTCGTAACCGACCTTTCGGCGGAATAAAATAAAAAGAAGTTTAAATTGATTCCCAAAAACGAATCTTGAAAATCAATTTATTTGGAGTCGTCACCAAAATTTTTAACGGAAAACTTTGGAAAACTAATTTAAATAAAAAGAAAAAGGCAATATAGTCTGCAAAATCAGAGATGAGTACGGGAGTCTATTTGAGTGTGGGGAAGGTGTTAGGCACCCCACAACACCCATCCATAAGGACGGTTACCTTAAACCAGTTAGCTGAAATAGAATATGGCTTTTAAATTTACCTCAATTACCCTTTTATTGACAGGCATGTCTGTTACATAGAGGCGACAAAACAACAAGAATGAAGGCAAATAGATAGATATTTACAAAGGGCGGACTTGACCTAGGATGAAAACCTAGGGCCAGGGATCAAAGTCCACGTAGTTCGACCCAAAAGGCGTGTCTGTTGGTTGGTGATTTATAATTTTTGTGATGAGAATGAGAGAGTTCAAATTAAATAGATTTTTGTAAACAAAACAGGATTGGAATTTGGATTTGTATGTTTTAATATACAGCAACCTAAGTAATCTAGCTCTCTTGATCTCTTTATTTTTCAACCTTTTAACTTTTTTTTGTTTTTGAAATTTTAATCTTTATTTTGAAATTTAAATGAAATGATTACGGAATGGGATTTTGGGATTTTGTGAAGTTTATATCCTATTCTATTTCCTTTGAAATTTGAAATGAAAGGAATATTTTTGGTTTTTTTAATTTATTTAATTTTGGATTTTGGTTTTTTTTTCTTTCACTTATCTTTTATTTTTTTTATTTTCTTATTTCTTTTTTTTAAAGTCAGGATTGAACTCAGAACAAAATATAACAGAAAACCACCTTTGGAATTTTTGAATGTGGCATTTTAATTTGTTAAATTCATAAAACCCTGACTTTATTTATTTCGTAAATAATTCAATTAAAATATTCATTTTTGTATTATTATTATTTTATCTATTTATCATCATTCTTATTATTTATCTTTCAAACAAGTATGTACTAAATTTTGATGTCTAAAGGGATTAAAATCTCACACGACCTCAAGTATTTGAGGAGAACTATATTCTCACACGACAAATTCGTAAATAATGGGAAATATTTAATTAGAATGAATATTTAATTATGATCGTTTTTTCTTTATTATTATTATATTATCATTATTATTAGATAGAAGTATATTAATTTTAGGGAACTAAGGAAATTAAAACCTCACATATTCCCATGCAATCGAAGAGAACCAACTCCTCACACAATAGTTTCGAAAATGATGAAAAATATTTAATTAAGGCCAATATTTGAGTATTATTATTTTTAAAACACATATGCTAATTTTTAAAAGATCTAAGGAGATTAAAATCTCACATGATCTCATGCAATCGAGGAGAACTGAATCCTCACACTATAATTTCGTAAATAAAGGAAAATATCTAATTAAGTCAATATTAAATTATTATTATTTTTTTAAACAAATGTGCTAATTTTTTAAAAAAGATCTAAGGAGATTAAAATCTCACATAATCTCATGCAATCGAGAAGAACCAAATCCTCACATGATAATTTCATAAATAATGGAAAATATTTAATTAAGTCAATATTAAATTGTTATTATTTTTAAAACAAATGTGCTAATTTTTTAAAAGATCTAAGGAGATTAAAATCTCACGTGATCTCATGCAATCGAGGAGAACAAAATTCTCGTATGATAAATTTCATAAAACTTTACCCATAGGACCAAGATTAGTCTTATATGCTAACAAAATGAAATAATAATGATGATAACAATAAAAATAATAATAATAACACAAAACAACACAATCATAACAAATATGACAAAAATGAGAACAAGACAACTTCCTGGTTCATTTTTCTTACCTTATGTATGTTTAACCATGCATGTACCCATATATTCATGCACATACCTATATATGTATATATACCCAAAGAAAGAGAACCTCTTCTCACTTCATTCTTTCTTTTTGCACCTTATATGTACATATACCTAAGCACACATACATATGAGCATATATATGTGTATATACACACTAATGTGCACCAATGCATTCTTTCCTGTTCTTCTTTATTTTCTTGCCCATAAACATGCCAAGACATATACATATACACATTGATGCACTCCCCCTTTTGCTTTATCTCTTCTCTCTTGTTCTCATACACCGCAACACAAGATGCAAAAACTTGCGTTGACAGATGCATATATATCTATACGTTGCTGCCCCATCTCCATGCTTCCCTTTTTCTGTTCTTATACCTAGAAAAACATGCAGAAACAGACATGGCATACATATACCCAGAAAAACATGCAAATGCAGAAACAGTAGCTGACAGATACATATATATATATATACGTTGCTGCCCCATCTCCATGCTTCCCTTTTTCTGTTCTTATACCCAGAAAAACATGCAGAAATAGACATGGCATACACATATATACATATATACGTTGCTGCCCTATTTCCATGCTTCCTTTTTTCTGTTTTTATACCCAGAAAAACATGCAGATGTAGAAACAAAAGCTGACAGATACATATATATATATATATATATACGTTACTGCATTCTTGCTCATTTTCTATCAAAAGCAATCTAATAGTAGACAAAGACAGATACAACCAACCTTCTACATGCATTCATGATAGATTAGACAACAAATTAAAGACAGAAAAACCAGAAATGGGAATAGCAAATCGAGAAAAATAGGCAGACCTCTTCAGCTCACTTTCTCTCTGTTTATCTCTGTTTACAGCGCCTGAAACAAAGGAAGACGTTCTCCAACGTTCTGCTTCTAGCTTGCCATGGCTTTGTACCTTCTTCCAGCCAACGTTCTCCCCAGCCACGTTACGGTTCTGCACCTTCTTCCAGCCAAGGTTCTCTCTCAGCAACATTACGGTTTTGCACCTTCTTCTCCTTTTTCTAAGTTGCTGCCTGGAGACTTCACCCTCTCCTTTTCAGTCTGCACAACGAGCTGCCCCTGCCTCCAGATGTGGTGCTGCTCCTGTCCTTGTTGTTGAAGCAGCCACTTCCTCCCTTTCTCTCCTGCCCCAGAGTCGCTTTTCTCCTCTCTTTGCTGTGTTTCTTCTCTCTTTTTGCAGCTTTTTCCAGCATCACATGTCTACTCTCCTCTTACTAGCTTTTTCCCATTTTCTTTTTATTACACTATTATGATTAATATTTTTGAATTTTTAACTTTTAATTTTTATTTTTTGATTTTTGATTTTTGCTTTGTAATATATTTTATATTTTTATATTTCTTTATTATCTTTCTTTAATTTATTATAATTATTTTAATTAGTTAATTTTTTTTGAATTTTGAGTTTATCTCCCATTCTTTATTTTTAATTTTAAATTATCCCCCAATTGAAAATATCATTTGAAGTTTTGACATTTTTAATTTTCCTATTTTCTTAATTATTAATTAATTGGTGTATCCATTAATTAAATAATTAAGTGATTAGGGATGGGGTGTTCACAGTGACGATTCTCCAACATTAAAACTAAAGGCTTAGAATTTTGCTTAGGATAACTATTATGTCTTTGTAAATCTAGTTAGGCATAAGTACAATTTTTATCCCTAAATTTTATTTCAAGTTTTACTTTTATCCATTAACTTTTTTACATTTCAATTTAGTTCCTTAATGTTCTCTTATGTATTACTTTTGTCCTTTAACTTCATTTGGTTGCAATTTCATCCCTTAACTTTACTCGAAAACCACCTTCATCTTTTTATTTTATTTGGTTCCAATTTGGTCCCTTAACTTTTCCTCATTTTATTTTGTTCTCTAATTCTATTTTCTTCCAATATTTTTAAAAACTACTCAAATATTTTTATTTTTTATCTATTAAAATGAATAAGCCTAATGAAGTGTAATAGTTTTCATTTGGAGATTCAATTATATATCTTATTCTTCCACAAATTAAATGTATTGGTACTTGGTAGCTGAATTTGTTTAATAGTGGTCTTAACTCTTAATTCTTATGAAGCTTAAATATTTAAAGTAAAATAAGATTAAGAAACTAAATTGGAGCTAAATAAATTTAAGGGATAGAAGTAAAATTTAAGGTAAAATTAAGAGGCTAAATCGGAATTATTTGCATATAAGAAACAAAAGAGAAACTTAATGTGAAGTTAAATGGCCTCATTGAAGCTAAATAAAATGAAATAATGAAAATGAAACCTTAAGTAAAATTAAGAAACCAAAAGTTTATTTTTTTTCCCATCTAGTTATAAGGAAGTAAGTATAATTAAAGTAAAATCTAATTAATTATCATCAATCTTTGAGAAAAATATGTTAAATTATCTACCAAATAAAACATAATGGAGACAATTTAATTCATGGTCTTAAACTCTAATACTCAAAAGAGAGAGAAAAAAAAAACTACTTGGCCCTTTTCCATTCTAAGGATGTAAATTTGAAAATAGAAAAAAGAAATTTTGAAACAAGATTTTTATTTGTATTTTTTATTTAAATTTGAATTAAAAAAATTAATGAAAAATATAGGAAGAGTATTTTTTTTCTTTTTCTAATTATCTCCTCTTTCAATTATGATTTTTCTTAAAAGCTCTAATTGGTGAGCATCGTTAGAACCCAATTTATTAAAAACACAACTAACTGATATTGTGTAAAATCTAAGGAGGCAAAGGGTCTCACACAGTCCCATCGGTTGATACCCTAAGTGCTTAAGGAGACAAATGGTCCCACACAACTATGAAATACAAGGTGGAAAAATTAAATGATTTCGTAGTTTTGAAATTGGGAAGAACAAAATCTCTTTTTTTTTTTAATATTTTTCTAACAAAATGTTAGAGAATTTTTATTAATTGAAAAAAATAAAATTTTAGCTTTTGGAAATTTTGACTGAATATGATCCTTAAAACCTTGTATTTATAACAATAGTAATAAAAATATACGTGACTAACATTGGGTAGAACTTGATGAGACTAAAGGTCTTACACAGTTCCACACCCTATGTGTCGAGAAGACAAGGGGTCTCATCTTTTAGAATAAATGGAAAGTACATTAATTTTGTGATTTAGAAGTTATTCATTATGAAAAATCATTAATTTTTTTATTTAGAAATTATTTATGTTTGCGTTATGGTATTGATATGCTAACTTTCAAAGCCTAAGGAGACTAAAGGTTTCACATAACTTCTATCGGTTGATTCCTAAATACTTAAGAATATTAACAATCTCACACAGAAACTTTAAAATAAGAGCATAATAAATAATTTTGTAACTTAATTTTTTTTATTTTTGTTACAATTTTTTTGAAAAGTGGATATTAACTTTCAAAGTCTAAGCAGATAAAAGATCTGAAATGACTTTCATGACTTAATTTTCATTATTTAAGGAGATTAGCATACACAACAATGTTTGAGTAATAGGCTCAAAGAAATTGTTTTAATTATTTTCATTTGATATCTTATATATATTTATTATTGTTTTTATCTTTGAAAATGGAAATTGCCATCCATTAGATATGGATTTAAAACAACAAGACACGAGATTTATCTTTCTTCCATTTTCCTATATTGATTTTTTCAATAGGATATTTAATTCAATTCATTTTTTAGTAGTGAGCAATCCCAAATGGTGTTTAGACTTTTTAGAAACAATGTATGTCATAATTTATATAAGGAGAAGAATGGAAAGGCAAATTGTTTTTTTATTTATGCATATGAGTAAATTTTGCCCAGTTGATTTTTACGTATGTTATTTTGTTGATTTTTCTTTGTTCTTCTTTTTCCATCCTATATTAAAATGTCAGTGCTAGTCTAATTCCCCTTCCTATGGTGTACCCACTAGGACACTTCTGGAGGCATAAACATGACTTTCATATGCTACTAAGATAATTCCAAAATACCCAACACTAAAGTTGTTAGGATTGGAAACTATAAAACAAAAACAAAATTATATTAGATTCACCTTGCACAGTTCTCTCACTTGCCTTCCTTCTCCTTGGTCGCATCCTCTTCTTTATCTCATTGGTCTTTTGTTTCTCCTTGGTTGGTTGTCAAATTAAATAATTATTGTGTTCTTTTTGCTTTACATAGACAAAACTGGTAGCTGCTTTATAGAGGGACAAGCCAATACCATATCATGAGAAAATGCTTACATTATATGGATAAGTTAAAGCAATAGCAAAGTATGCAAAAACTGCAACTAAAATGAAACAAAGAAGAGTAATAACTAATGGGGCTAATTTTGGAAACATTAAAGATATTAATTTGCTACTACCTAACAATGGAGTAGCTTTGCATAACTTTGATGTTGACAATAATAAAGAGGTGAAGAATTCTTTTGAAGCACGATCTCAAACAACTTTTTAAGGTGTTACTCCAGTTGCTTCATATGAGGAAACTTTGTCCTGGAAAAGGAAAGGTAAAGCGTGAAATGAATATATTGGCTTGGAAATATTTGTTAAATCCATAGACACTATGGTTGATGCTTTTTTAAAATGCTTTATTGATTTTGTCAAGTATTAAATGACTCGTCTTATGTTTGGAAATGAAGTTTGGGCATAAGAGGGCTTCATTTTCTTATTTCTTTTTTGCATTATCTTCTACCTTTTAAGTTTCCATTTTCCTCATTTATCTTTACATCTCTCCTCCATCACGTGCTGCAACTATACCTGATCGTCAAGCCAAACTTTTAAAAATTTGGCTTGAATTCAGGTTCAAAAAAAAGCTCGAGCCCGTATTTTAATAAGACTTTTTTATTTTAGCTTTTATTCATATTTTTTGGGTTGGGCTTATCGAGCCAATTAGACTTTTTAAAGAATAGTTAAATCAATTTGTTACTTCAAACTTGAAATAAATAACATAGATAATTGTTATTATTACATGTAAGATTATATATAGGGAAGTTGTAAATACAAATAAGTTGTTGTTTTAGCAAAAATCGTTTAAATATGAGTTCTTAATTTTTATTTCTTCATCAAGATGTCACGTTACATAAAGTTTTTCTTTAAATAATAATTTTTCACTTATTAAAAAACTATTCATTCTTGCTTTTCAAACTTAAACCAAGCTTTATAAAAAGCTCGAACCCGGCCCATTAGTATAAATTGGGCTTTTCAAATCAAGCTTTATTTTTTAGGCTAAACTCATTGAGCTGGGTGAACTTTTTAAGTTATGATCAGGTCTAATTGCAACATTATTGTCTCATTTAGATGGAAACACCTTTCATTTTTCCCATGAAGTCAAGCCCATGGTTATGTGTTATCATCTTAGTCATTATTTCAATTTTTTCTTGCACTTCCCAAAGTTTAAATAAACTTTTTTGGTAGTAGCTGATTCTTTGTCCTAGTTATGAATCCCTTGTTATTAACATTTTCCCTTGTTTTCCTATAACTTTAGTGAGAATAGGGGAGATGAGGGGGAAATTTTACGTTAAAGCTAAAGACCAAGGATAGGCAAAAAAAAAAAGGGGACCTATGTGTGAGGTTGGATGTATAAGAAAATAATATCACAGTGGTGATAATTTCTTTTGTTACAAATTCAAATACAAAAAGGTGCTCTAATTTATGCTTTGGATTAAAACCAAATTTAAAGGAAAACAAGAAGGGAATAATGGTGCTTTGGCAGTGTGAATAAGGAGAATAGGTAACATACATTTATATAGTGCATCAAATGCAAATTATATGCAAAGTTTGCTGTAGAGCAGTAGTGGCTAAGTTGAGATGCAATATAGGAGAATTTCTTTTGAGTGTATGGTATAAATTAAATAGAGGAAAGCAAGAACAATGGATACCAAATTTAAATAATGTTAAACAAAGAAGTATATAAAGCAAAATTTTCTGATATAATAGAAGGCTATGCCAAAAAATCATCACTTTTTACTAGTAAAATACTTGCTTTGCATTGTTTAATAAACTTCAATGAAACCAGGTTGGGATGTGTCAGTTGAGGGAGAACGGTAAAGGACTAAAGGAAATTTTAAAAGGAAAGTTAGTAACTGTAGTATAGAATGCTAGGATAGTTACAAAAGTAAAAGAAATAATGTTAGTAGCCTACAAGAAATTATAATTTTTTTAGGGTAGACCAAATGTATTGGGAACTTAATTACTTAAATTTGTCTCCTAGTAATTTCAAGTTTAGTTTGCGCTTATGGTTGAGCAACAAAAGGATTAAATTCATAAGTAAAAAAAGGGAAATAAAGTAAGGGTAACATGCAAATTTAAGCTAAACTATTATGGTTAAAGATGATATTATTTTACAACTCTGTATAAATGTTCTTGGTAGGCCAAAAATCATATGGTGAAGATATAGAATGACTAATGACCAATTACAAATGGATTGAAATTCTTTTAGTAGTGAAATGGAATAAATTAATAATAAAAATATGCTTTTGGTTTGAAGCTTTGAGAAGCATGTGTAAAGTTAAAAAATAATCTAAGAGCTTCAAGACCAATTCTTAAGGTAATTTTCCACACCCTTAAGTGATGCAAATTAATGTGATAACAATTAGTTGATATGGCTAGGAAATATATAGGGCTCATGGTTATTGACCTAATGGAATTCAGGATAGACTACCATTGAATGTAAGTTACATATGGAATCATTAGCATTGTACTACTTATACTTGGGAATGAGATGATAATAATAAGTAGCAATTGCAATACCAATACCAATAGCAATAACAACAACAACAATGATAATAATAATAAAAGTTAAAACAACAAAAAACCATAATAATAAAGAAAAGTTATGAAGAAAAATATATGTCTATATATAACTAAAAAAAAAGAGTAATACAAGTGAATTAGGTAATTTCATTACAATTTTCACCTATTTAATTTGTATGGTCTACTTATCTATGATCAATTTAATATTTGAACTTGTTGTAATTTACACCACATTTGCAATTGTTGCCAGAAATGTCAGTTGTTGCACGCGTAAGGGAGGACAACTAGGTGGCAAAGGCCTCGCATATTGTAGTTGTCGAAGGAGACGTGACAATAAGGGTAAGTTAAATTTATGTAAAATATTTTAAAATATGAAAAGTTTATATAAATAAATTAAATTAAGTGAATTGTTATAAATTTCCTTTGGTAAAATATTATGAAAATCTTAGAATGTATTCTATTTTAAAAAATTGTTTTAAAAAAGAAAGTATTTGAAATTATATTTTAAAATATGAAAACTAGATAGAAAATTTATCAACAAGTTAGCAAATTAAATTTGTTGTTTGACTTCATTATAAATTTCTTTTGGTAAAATATCTTTTATGTTAAGTTAATAATTAAATAAGTATCATGTATGGCCACAATGTAAATTTTATTAGAAATTAGTCTATATGAAATAATTAGTAGAGTTTATAAAGTAGATACAAAAACTTTTTAAGGGGTGGTTTCTTCAATTTTTTTCCCATATACTATTCCTTCTAGTTTGGTTGACAAGTGGCATGTGTTTATTTAACACACGTGCCCTCAAACTCTTAAAATTTGTCACATGGTGCTACTAGACTACACTTGAGAGCCACGTCAGTGTCATTGGACTAAGGCAAATGACTAAGAGTTGTGAAATTGAAGAAAGACCCATAAGTCAATTGTCAATTAGTTACTTTCTAAACTTAAAGTCATTGATTCATAAAGTAGTTATAAGAATCTATCAATCCTTTATAAATTCTATCACTCTGAATTAATTCTTTATAGTTCTATGAGAACCACTTAGAGAGAAGCATTAAGTATGACTACTATGACTCCACGTGTCTGATAGGAATACGTCTATCTTGAGTTAATTTTAACAATAAATCAACATCAATCATGCAGTATTTTGTCCTATGACTAAATTTGGACTTCCCTTTCAAGAATCCTTAAATATTTAACATAAACCCTAATTGGTGGCCAATCAACAATGGAACAAATAAGGTTTGAATTAAATAACTTCATTCATAATGAAATTCAAGTAAAAAAGTAAGAAAGTTTAATAATCAACATGCCTAGGGTTTGCAATCCCAAAGAAATAAAAGTTTAGCCAGGAACACCCATGATTACAATCCAATACAACTCAAAAAACATAAACAAGAGAAGAGAAAAAGAAGAGAAAGAGATGAAGAGCTCTATTTTTGAAGTATTAATCAGCTTCTTCCTTTGAAATTCGTCTTGAAATGCCTTCTCCAGCCAAGCCCAGCCCCTAAGTTCAGAAAATCCTTCCCTTTTTGCTTTAAAATGACTTTTTCATACAAGAAACAATAAGAAAAACAATTTATATCATCCCAAATGTTAAAAGATCCATCTACCCTTCATTTTCTGCATCTAAGAACCTTAGCACTAGTTCTTTGGCTATTATATGTGTTATGGCACCTAGGCGCTAAGTCTTTGAACAAAACACTAACATTGGCACCTAGGAAAAGAGTCTAGGATTCATAATCTTACACAACAATATAAATTATTCAAGATGAATTATGGAGAAACCATTAAAGAAATGCAAATTCGTTTTGCTCACATTATGAATCATTTGGCAACTTTAGGGAAGACATACTCACAAATTGATCAGGCTTACAAGATCATGAAGGCTTTCTTTATGAAATGGCAACCAAAGGTGATAGCAATTGAAAAAGCAAAAGGTCCATGAGTAAAATCTGTTGCTGCTCTTTTTGGAAACCTTCAAGAGCATGAGTCAAGGTTGAACTAACTTATTGAGGAACATGATATGAAGAAAAAGGGTCTTGCTCTCAGAGCTTTATCATCAATGCATCCAGATAAAAAAGAATATAATGATTATTCTCTAGATGAAATTAATGAAGAAACTCTTGGTCTCTTCGTTAAGAAGTTTAAAGATTCTTTAACAGCAGAAGAATAAATGGAAGGAGACCAGCTAGAAGAAATCAAGAAACCAAAGAACTTTCTATCTACTATGAATGCAGAAAACCATGGTATATCAAATGAGAATGTTCTCAATTTCTAAAGAAACAAGAAAGCTCTGAGAAAAAGAAAGGAAAAGAAAAAGGCCTACTTATTAGCTGCTTGGAGAGAAAGTAATGAAGATTCAGAAAATGATGAAGAATAAGCCAACTCCTACCTTATGGAAAATGAAGATGAGGTAAGCTCTCTCCCTTCATATGAATAATTACAAGATGTTTTTGATGATTTATAAGCTGAATTTCTTAAGTTAGCAAAAGCCTTAAAATTTTCAAAGAAGAAAATTCTATTTTTAAAGGAAGAGTTAGAGAAGAAAAAGGAAGAAAATATTTCCTTACTTCAAACAAAAGATTCTTTTAAGAAACAAATTGTGAAGTTGGAATATGACTATACTAATATAAAAATAAACACATTTATTGTAAATGTGAACTTCTACGAAAAGAGAAAAATGATTTGATAAATACTCTTGGCAAATTTACTAAAGGAAAAGATAACTTGAATATCTTACTTGGCAAATAAATATGCATGTTTGATAAAGCTGATATTGGATATAATCCTAAGAAGAGATAAAAATATTATAAAAACTTCTTTGTTCCTATTATCATGACCAACACTCCATTTATCACTTATTACTATTATGGTTAGAAGGGGTATGAATCATACTTTTATCTTCAGAGAAATAAAAAAATTCCAGAAAGAAAGAAAATATGGGTTCCCAAAGGAATAACTAACAATCAAGGATCCAATAAGACTTGGGTACCAAAGAATAAGACCTAATGCTCCTACAGGTATGCATGAAGGCTAATGGAACAAAGTGGTATTTAGATAATGGATACTCCAAACATATGCAAGAGACAAATCAAAGTATATTTCTTTTCAACCAAAGAATGGAGGGACTATCACATTTGGAGGTAGGGGATGTGGGAAGTTCATTGGTATTAGAAAAGTTAGTAATAACTCTTCCACCTCCAATGATAATGTGCTTTTTGTTGAAGGATTGAATTATAATCTTTTGAGTATTAGTCAATTATGTGATAAGAACAATAAAGTTATATTTGATTCAAAACACTGCTTGGTTGAAAACTTCGATGAAAAGAAAACTATACTTATAAGACAAAGAATTAACAATGTATCTGTTATTGACTTAGATAATGTCCCTGCTACAAATTCAAAATGTTTGATAAGTATAAATGATAATAATTGGTTATGGCATAGAAGGCTTACTCATGCTAGAATGAGTATATTAGAGAAGCTCGCCAAGAAAGACCTAGTAGTAGGATTGCCTAAATTAAGATTTGATAAAAACAACTATGTGATGTATGTTAGAAGGAAAAACAAGCTAAAAGCTCAATTAAGGAAAAAGGAATTGTCTCCACAACTAGACCATTGCAATTACTTCACATGGATTTGTTTAGACCTTATAGGACTATGGGTCTTGGAGGAAATTATTATGTTTTAGTAATTGTAGATGATTTTAGCATATACACATGGCCACTCTTTTTATCTCACAAAAATCAAGCCTTCAAATCTGCTCGGAAATTAGCTAAATTCATTCAAAATGAATAAGGTATAACCATTATGAGAATAAGAAGTGATCATGGTAAAGAATTTGAAAGCAATCTATTTATGGAGTTCTGTGATGATAATGGAATTGAACATAATTTCTCTGCACCAAGAACTCCTCAACAAAATGAATAGTTGAAAGGAGGAATAAAACCTTAAAAGAAATTACCATTTTTATATTTGGAAATCCTCGAGATTTTATTTTTATATATTTTTAAGGGTTTTGAAATTAGAACTCTTTTAGTCTTATTTCTAACAAGATTGATTCTCCAAAACTTACAAAGACTCAAGTCTCACATGACATTTCCTAATTAATTAAATTTTATAAAGCACAAACTTAATCATTTTGTAAATAATAGAAAAATTTTAATTAAGATATTTATTTTTGCATTATTATTATTTTTTAAAAAATAAGTATGTTTTAATTTTTGGGGTCTAAGGAGATTAAAATCTTACATGACCCTAAATGTTTGAGGAGAATTATATTCTCACACAATGATTTTCCTACAACTTTCTTTGTAATGCCAAAATAATAATAATAATAATGATAATAATAATAGCAACAAAAAAAAAGAAGACATTGGCAGCCAAAACATGTAAAACATGAAATAGTATCACTGTTCACCATGCATGCAACTCAAGATCTCCCTTACTGTGGCTCTGCTTTAGCTTGACAGCTTTCACAGCAGCGTCACCACCTTTCAAAATTTCTCCCCGATGGCTCTCTCTCCTTCTTCTTCTTTCTTTCTTCTTTCTTGGATCACCTCAGCCCAGGGAACTCAGAGCAAAGAATCTACCTTTCCTTCTCCTCTTCTTCTTCTCCTTCCCTCTCATTCTCTCTCTCTCCTCAGTCCGTGACTGCATAAGTTCTCTAGCAACATCTCTCTCTCCTCCTTCTTCTCTTCTTATACTTTTTCCTCCTTTGGTTTCCACTCGGTTGTACTCCCTCTCTTCCCTTTCTCTTCTTCTCCTTCTCTCTCTTTTTGGTTTGTGACTGCACGAGCTCTCTGGCACTCCCCTCTCTCTTCCTTTTTCTTCTCCTTCCTTCTTCCTTCTCTCATTTCTTCCTTCTTTGTTCACCTCTGCCTACGATGCTCAGAATAGGGCAAGATTTCTTTATCTTCTTTTCTTCTTCTTTTTCTTCTTCTTTCTCTCTCTCTTTGGCCAATGATTGCAACACCTTCTCGGCCTGTTGTCCAGCACTTTATCGACATGCCTCTTTCTCTTCTTTCTCCTTCTTTTCTTTTTCACGTCAATAGCTTCGCCTCTCTTCTCTGGGTCAGACAATATACTGTATGAAAATGTAACCTCGTTGAACAATTCTAAAGCTTCAGGATTGCTGGCATTCGTGTCAGGGTGATACTTAAGAGCAAGCTTTCTGTAACTGGTTTTAATCTCCTAATCATTTACGTCCTTTGAAATCGACAACACCTCATATAGGTCTTATCGGCTTGCTGGGGCAGACGGTCCTTCCATTTTTGAACCCATCCCTTTCTCCATTGCTGAAGCCACTTTAACGACCACTACAGTAAGGGCCATGAGGTCCACCATAACCACACCTTTCTGAGGACTTACTAGTATCTCCTTCTTCAAGAGCTCGTTGGCCAATAGGTGCTCCCATGCCAGTGAACGAATTCTCATCATTCGAAAAGTCACGATTAAAACCACGAGCACATCCATATCCTCGTTCACTTCCTTGTCCACCTCCACGGCCTCCTCGATAATTTTCATTTCTTGCCTCCTTCTCCTGCTCACTCGTGCTTCAATTTTAACTCTGCTTTGCCATACCCAAAACAGAGGTTCCCTCCAGCTTCAAAGTCCCACATGTAAAAAGAGCCATGCATGCAACCTCCTCCTACTTTTACTTTTTCTCCTTTTCCTAGGGCAGAGCACATCCCCCTCTTCTTATTTCCTTCTGGCTCTACCCAGCTCCAATGTTCTAATGCTCTAAAAAATAACCGGTCCTCCCTCTCGCGTCGTGGTGCTGCTATTGCAACTGCTGCTGGAGCAGCAGGCTCTGTATCTGAGAGCCAGAGATTTAGAAGTCTTCGAGGTTGCATACCAGCAGTGCTTCCCTCCTCAGCTTTTCTCTACATTTCTACCTTGCCACCTTTTTTTTTTCCTTTTTCGTGATATTTGCAACCTTGTTATCTATTATTATTATTATTAAGTAATTTTTATTTTTTGATTTTTGGATTTTCTTTTTTCTTTCTTTTATATATATATATATATATATATTAATTTTGCTTTGATTTATTATAATTATTCTAATTAGCTAATTTTATTTTTAGGTTTTGAGTTTATTTAATTGTCTCCCATTATTTATTTTTAATTTCAAATTTTCCCTAATTGAGAATATCATTTAAACCTTTGTCATTTTTAATTTTTCCTATTTACTTAATTATTAATTAATTGGTGTATCAATTAATTAAATAATTAAGTAATTAGAGATGGGGTGTCCACAAGGGGACTCAGTTAGGTTTATATTAATTCGACAAAACTACATAAATAGTTGAATCCCTAGGTTAGTAAAGTAGTTAATAATTAATAAAGAAGTAGTTGTAATTCTTAGGTTCCTTAATTTGATAGTTTTGCCAAATTTGCATTATTTTCTAGTTTTCCACTTAATAATTCAATCCAATTGTCTAAGTTAAAAGCTTAATAGTAGTATCAATCTAGAATTAAAGCTAGGTCATCTTGGGAATGATATCCTACTCACACTTTATTACTTACCATAATCATGTGCACTTGCATGTATAGATTCAAGCTACCTTCAAAACTAAAAGATCTAGGTAGTTTCATTATACTCTATTCAATTGGAAGCAAAATTTTTGGTAGGGCTCTCTGTGATCTAGGAGTTAATGTGAATCTCATGCCTTTTGCTATTTATCAAAAGCTTGGTTTTAGGGAAATTAGCCCCATATCACTAACTCAGTAGCTAGTTGATCAGTCTTTAGCTTCTCTGATAGGTATCCTTGAAAATGCATTGGTTAAAGTAGAGAAATTTATTTTACCTATTGACTTTATTATGTTAGACATGGAAGAAGATAAGAAGATCCCCATCATTTTGGGGAGACCATTCTTGGTAACAAGAAAGGCCTTCATTGATGTGCATAAAGGATAACAAACTATGTGGGTGCAAGATGATGTGGTGACCTTCAAGGTGTTCAAAAAGATGATGCATCCAATAGAGGTAGATGCATGCATGGCAATTAAGTTCATGAATGATGATGTAAGTCATGGTAACTTACAATGTGGCAAGGATCTTCCCCCTACTAGAACTAAACACAAAGCCTACAAGTGCAATAGACCTTATAAAGAAAAAGTGAAGCTAGCTTCATGGAAAAAGAAAACAAAATGGTTGGGCATGTTAGCACTGTGGAAATATATCCCTATGGCTCAGAGAAAGGGAAACAAATCAAATAATGTGAGGAAGGAGAGATCAGCAATGATCAAAACCTTGGATATCCCTAGCACATCAAAGAAAAGTCTAGCTGAAGTTTTTAATAAAAGCACTTCTTGAGAGGCAACCCAAGCTTTTTGGGAGGCAACCCAATTCTCTAATTCCAAAGAAGCCAATGCCCAGGCATTAAGACATAAAATTGGTACAGAGTCATTACAACCCAAGAGTTAGAATTTAATGCCTAGGCGCCAAATTGTAGAATAATACAATATTCAAAAAGGTAAGTGGAGGATGAATCTAAAGCCACAGAAGATGACAAAGAGCTGGAATTTTATACAGATAGGGAAGTACTTTATTCCTTCTTATTTTAGTTTAACTGATACTACTTAAATTAAGTTTGGGGGAGGTATCCATGCATATGAACATAGATAATATCTTTTGTACTAGGAAATTTTGAAATATGTGAAAATATTAATAGCTTCTGCACTCAATATTCAGTATCTAATTGCTACACTAAAAAATAGTAGAAAAGATGATACTGAATGCATATAGACCTATTATCTATCTTTATTCTTGTCATGATGCATAAAGTGCTTTGAAAACCTAGAATAAATTGCATGAAATTGAACTTACTTTCATCAAAGATGATTTTGAACATTTGAATGCATGCACTTTGATTTGTTCCTTTTGAATTGCAATCTAGAAAGTATTTGATCACCACTTGAGACACAATTTTAAAAGTAACACATTATCTAAAAAAGGATTTAGGAATTTCTTGGATAGATTGAGTGATTTTCTAGCCAACTTGAAAATGTTTATCCATAAATGTCCCCTTTTTAGCACATATAATTTATTTTCTCTCAAACACTCATTCACCCACCCACGCTAACTAACTCCCTCATTTACATCATTCATATCATAGAGATATTATAGGGAATGATGTTAGCAGATGAAAAGAGTGACAGCCTTATGAAAAAAAAAAGGAATAATACAAAAATTGATAAGAGCACTGTACATAGTATTTGCAAAGCAATTATATATAGAAAAAAAAAAAAGTGTAGAAGCCCCTCATAAGAAAAAAAGAAGAAGATGAAAACAAAAACAAAAAAAGCCAAAAAAAAAAAAGAATGTCCCTTAGTAAAAAGAAGAAAGGCTATAAATAAATGGCTATGTTGTCCTTATAGATGTCTACTAGTGGTATGATTTGAACCCAAAAATTCCTTTCTCATCTATCTTTACCTAAGCCTAACATTATAAGCTTATAAAGACCTACTAATTTATGACTTTTCATTCCTTTAAAAAGTATGGAGAGTGAGGTGAAAAGCAGGCCTAAGGAATAAAGTTACAAAAGAGGATAACCCACTTATGTATGTTTTCAAAAGAAATGAAAAATTAAGACTTAGGAAATATTTGTTGATTGCATTTTTTCTAAGAATTCAAGAGTACATTTACTGATTCACAAGATTAATGTAGCTTAAAGGTTTGTACACATCCAACAATTCTTGGATGTTGAGAATAATGACAAAGTTGAAGCTATGATTAAAGTTGTTTGCTTGAAGATTAGCCCTTAAGTCTAGGGATGTGGTAAAGAGAGTTATCTAAAACAATATTGATAGCAGAAACACTTGGATTATAGATAAAATCTCATTGATTTTAAAAAAATTTCATCTGTAACATGGAAGTTTACCTTTAAACATTTTTAAACAGAGGATTTAAGCATTTTTAGTAATGAATTTTTAGGAAATGAAGCCAAAATAATAATAGCAATGAAGAGGGGAAGAGAGAAAAACATGAAGATTCCAACACCTATGAACTAGAAATCCAATGCTCAGCCACTAATTTCAATACTCAAGTGTCATAATTCCAATACACAAGTGCCAAAATATTACCACCCAAGTACTGAAATTTCCTGACAAATAACACCCAGACACCACCAAAGTGATGCCAAGGTGTCATAAATAAAGAGTTGGCACCTAGGTGCCAAAAAAGTCATCATCCAAGCGTGTCGTCAAAAGCCTTGACTGAACAATTAGAGTTTTAGTTAGATTAAGACACCTTGCACCACTCAAACTTAAACTCTAAGGTTTCAAAGGCTTATAAATAAGACCTTGGGGGCGTGCTACAAAGGACGCCAAGCTAGAGAGCATAGAGATGAGTTAAAAAGTACTACCGAGGAGGGTCATCAGTAGGGTTAAAAAAAAGTCTGTGAAGGGAGAGGCAACTTTCTCCAAGAGTGGCTTTCTTCCTGAACTTTCTTTTTTCTTCTTTTTATTTTCCTTTTGATTTTATGTTTTGAACATATGTTGATGCTTGGTAAGTAGGTTTAATCTAGGATTTTGACAAAACCCTTTGTGGGTTTATTTTTGTACAATAATATATTTTTATTGATGTTTTGAATTCAATTTACGTATTTTCATTATGTGCTTAATGTCTTAGATAACCATAATTAGGGTAGGACTTTCAATTATCTTCTAAGCTTATTTCCGTAGAAATATAGGGAATCAAAGGAAGCAGTTAGGTTTAAGTTGATTTGACAAAACTACATGAGCAATTGAATCCTAAGGTTAGTAAACTAGTTCATAATTCAATAAAGAAGTAATTGTAATTGCACATTGTGGTTAAGTCAAAGTCCTAGTTTCACTTATTTGATAGTTTTCTCAAATTTGCATTATTTTCTTGTTTTCCACTTAATAATTCAATCCAATTGTCTTAGTTAAAAGCTTAATAGTAGTATTAGTCCAGAATTAAAGTTAGGTCATCGTGGGAATGATACCCTACTTACACTTTATTACTTATTGCGATCATTTGCACATGCTTTTATATATTTGAGCAAACATAAACTCTCAAACAATAGATATATAAAATAAAGCTCTAAGAACAAAATGATAGAAATTAAGCAATTTTTGGCTCAATAATCATTGTTTATGTCTAAAAAATGTTGAAACAAGCTTAAGATCACAATCTAGCATTTGGTTATACTAAAAAACATGTTTTGAAGGTCATATATATAAGATTTTATGAAAAAATAGACATTAAACATGTAAAAAAGCCACTTAAGTAGTAGATTTTTTCTTTTCTGTACTATATCAGTCAACTATCAAGTCAATCAGTTGATTGTTGCTATTGAAATTTGAATTCTATACATTTTGTACCCTATCAGTTAACAAATAGATTTTATCAATTGACTAATGGCTTACAAAAGCTTCATATGTTGACTAATGGAAAGCATCAGTTAACTAAAGGGGCCTAGAAGTCCAATTAGTCAGTTATTACATATAATCAACTTTAAACGATCATAACTTTTTTCATATCAACTTTGTTTTGAGTGAATGGCCTATTGTCAAATAACTCTCTGAGTCTATTTTCTAATAGAACAAGTTTCATATCAAAGTTCTAAATGGTTTACGAGATATAATCAAAATAATAATTAAAAGTCAAAAAGAAGTTTTAGGTAAAATTTGTATCTCAGTACTTTTTTGTCCAAACTTATATTTCAGCTAATAAACTGTCTTGAGCCAATAAATGCAAATCTAAATAATTGAATTTCATAAAATAAATTGTAGCCTATGATAAATATACGAATCTTAATGCATTGCCTATCTTGATGCAACCAAGCTTCCAATACTTCATAGCTTTAAATTCTTTAATGCTTAAAGTATCTTTCATGCTTGCTATCTTTGGGAAAAACAAAATATTGATATTTCATTCCCTTTACTTTAATACTTAATCTTCTTTCTTTGGACTATCATACTTAAAAGATATATGACTTACAAACTAAATAGTTAGTCAAATTCATACTTAACAATATGCATACTTTAATAGCAATTAGTGAAAAATGAACATTCTTATCATGTATTTGAAATTATAAAATTATCTATCCAATTTATATTATATATATAACATTAAAACCTATTAAATGTCGCATGAGCAAGCATATCTGATGTATAATGGATAAATCATTATTCAAGTATAAATTATTACAAACAAATGATTAATCAACTAAGCATATATTGATATTATATTTGTAACTCATTTGCTATATATTTATCACCATCAAAACTTATAATATAGAAACTTGGGGCCAACACTCTCAATTTTAACAATTGAGTCGAATCCTCATTAGCTCATCTAATAGGGTCTACTCTTTTATCCATTTTAATTGCAACACTCTTACCTCTAATGTTAGTCATTATTGGTGTTGCTAACTTTTGCTTGAGCAGAAGAACAAGAAAATCCTTATTTAGTATATTTCAAGCTTCAAGGTAATGTACCTTTGTGAAAGTGACATAAGTAATTTTCTTCTACAATGATTATGATACTAGATGGAATGCACACATATGGAGGGAAACATGTGTGTATGAGAACATTGTGATGATATGCTCTTAATCCTGTTAGTAAATTACTAGGATATACTCTTTTTTTGCATGGAAGGCTTTTGGAAATTTTCTTTCCTTGGAATGATTAAAATGTTTTCAAATATGCAAAAAAAAAAAAAAAACATTCAATGTATTTTAGACAAGTCAATTTAGGTATGGATAAGTTTAGAAATTTTCCTTGTTCCCCATGTATCTATTTATTTCATAAGGAAGAAAAGAAATGACAATCAATCTAGAAGAGAATTGGTTCTCCACCCAACCAATGCCTTTTGAAATCTTAGAGTTCATTCTCATTCTTATACAAATATCTCCTATTAGAGTTAATCATGCTCTGAACATGACATTAATCTAGAAGTTTTATTAGGCATGCATCACATTATGTATTTTCAAACATTTGATTTTGGAACAGGGTAAGAGTGAAAAATTACTTTGTTCCTCAAGTACTTATTGTCTTACAAAAAAAGAAAGGGAATGCCAATCAATCTTCGAAAGAATTAATTCTCCACCCAACTAACATCCTTTTAAATTTAAGGATTTCTCTTTATCCTTGAACAATTCCTATTAGATTTATAACAAATGTCAAATTTGGATCTTTCTATTAGGCAAGAATCAATTTGTGATTTTCAAATAATTTGATTTTAATGTAGGATGAGAGAGAAAAATTCTCATTTTCCCCCAGTACTCATTGTCCTATGGGGAAAGGAAGGGAAAGAAAATTAGCATAGGAGAAAATTAATTCTCTACTTGATTGATGTCATTTGAAAATTAGGGATTTATTATTATCCTTGTACTAAATCTCTGTTAAGTTTAATAATACACCAACTGATAATGTCTTGATCATGTAAGAATAATAACATGCTCTAAGAAAAGATACCCATTTTCAAGATTTTCCAACATGACTCTAATAAGGTCAGGGACTCACAAGCAACGGATCAAGTATTCTAATGCAGGTATCATTTTCTTGGTATGAATCAATATCAATTAGTGCAATGACATTGTATATCCATCATAGCATCAAAGAATTGTCTTTTATTTTATTCCCGTGTATCCAACATCATGATATGTCAAAATAATAAGAGGAAGAGTACACATTCCATTGTCTTATCTTGTATTTCTAACCTTAACTTGTCAAATTTTATTTAATCATGTTGGTTACTATGTCTATTTGACAATTTGCAAGGTTCCAAGGTTAGTCTATCATCTTAAATGGATTATAATTGCCCCCAAGCAGCCTTCATAATAAGAAAGAAACCCATTAAGCCTTACCCATCAAGATCCTAAGAGCTCCATGAGAACCAAGCCTAATAAATAGATAACAACATGTGTGAAGTCTTCACATGAACTTTCAAGAGCTTAAAAACTCTATAGAGAGACTATCACAAACCTAAACTAACCTAAGGTACACTCAAACCCAAGTATAAGGCCCAAAATGCGTGTGAAGTTAAGTGTGAATGCATAGTATGTGAGGAAAGTGTGTAAACCATTAATCATAAAATTATCTAACTCTCTTTTTCTTGGTAGATTGATCAAAGAAAACATATAAAACATTTACATAATGTTATGCATACAATGAATAAATTAAAAAGACAAGACAAAAAAACATGTGATTTATTAAGCACAATATCTAACATACTCATGTTAAGCATACATCATATAGGGTGATTAATACCAAAAAAAAAAAAGCCTATATTATTTTACAAATTCAACTTTAAAATAGGCTTGAATCTCAAACTTCCCTAGTAAAGTTATCAAACTGTCATACCAAACAACCTATCAAGGGTTAAAAAAAGAAAATAAATTGGTTTTAAAACATAATTTTGGAAAACAATTAATTGAAGTTGCCACCAAAATTTTTAAAAGGAAAATTTTGGAAAACCATTTTTAAGGAAAATGTTGTCAATTTAGCCAAATATAAGATTGAAAATCTATTTGCACAATAGGGAAGGTAATAAGCACTCCCATAGCTTCCATTCTTAAGAATGGTTACCCTAAGTTAACAACATAAAACAAATATGACCTTAATATTTATTTTAATTACCCAAATCATAAAATGTATAAAAAGGGAGAAAATAAAATAACATAACATAATATGTAAAAAGTATTTACAAAAAATCAAATGAAAGAAAAGAGAAAGTAAATATACATACACAAAAGGTAAAAAAACAATAAGAAAAAAGGAACGTAATATTTACAAAAGAGAAATGGAAATATATACAATATTATAAACAAATAAATAAGATGGAATATTTATACAGAAAAGCGAAGTATTTACTAAAAGAAAAAATAACATATTTACAAGATTGGGCTTAACCTATGATAGTAGTTTAGGTCCTAGGTGTCCTAAAATAGGGATCCATGCCCATATAAGTCGCAAGAGAGTAGAAAATAGTGTTACTTGGTCGGTTTTTTTTTGGAAGAGGACAAAATAGAAAAATGCTTCAATTTCACAAATGAAATAATTTGTTGGTGTGTTTTAATTTTTAAAATAAAAATTAAAGAAAGGTTTGTTCCAATTAAAAGAACTAACCTCTCTACCAATCCAAATTCATTTTTTCCCTTCTTCACCCACGTTTTTTATTGCTTATTACTCTCCACTCTTTTTTTTTTTTTCCCATTGATTTCTCCTTCTTGACTTTTCTCTGTATTTTTTCTAAAAGTTGGCCCCCTTAAGCATTCTTCATTTTCCTTTTATAGTTAAAAAATCACTACCAAAAAAAATAGACTTTTAGCAATGACTTTTATAGTTAAAATTTGAATATTCTTCCGTTGTTAAATTTTAAAGCATTTAGATAAAGAGATATATAGATAAATTTTAATTTTATTTAAAAATAATATCATATTCATATCAATTCATTTATCTAGGCAACTAAATATTTCAAGATCTACTCACCTCTGTCCTATCCATTGGTTTTGTTCCACATGCTTTAAAATTATTCCTTATTTTGTGGAGCTAATAATACAATTGTTTAATTGTGAACGTGCTTCATGAATAAACATGTAACAATTGGAAATTTCGGGCATAGTTCATATTTTATATCAGCAAATGTATGTATAATACCAAGCTAGGGAGTAGTATAAGGGGCTAACTCTTTACAAAAGTTTCCCTGTTATCCATGTCCAAACCCCAGCAAGTTACCTTGAAAAAATTTTTTATCTTTTTTTCTGTCTAAAGGTAAAATTTCCATTCTGCCCTTCTACCATAACTCTGTCATTGAGCCTCTCATGCTGTACGAAGGTGCGATGGGGTCTGAAACTTCAGCCTTCACGCCATCTCCATATGGGATTAAATCCCATCTTCTCCTTTCTCTTCCCGAATGTCTTTCCCGTTCACGAAGCCCAGTTTTGTGGCTGTGGTATAGTGCTTCATTCATCTTTTCCAGTGAGCAAAAGAGAGTTGCAGGTTTGTTCTTTGCTCTGTATCTGTTTTCATCTGTTCACACCACCTAAAAGCCCGTCCCTGCAACTTCTTCATCCAACATCGTCCATGGCAAAAAGTGGCTCTTATTTCCTTTTCCCCTCTTGAAATCGTGAGATTTGCACCCACTGTGCTCCTCACTGTGTGAAAAGAAACAGGGAGAGTGGAAGTGATCGGAATGCCTGTGTCTTGCTGACGGTGTTTCTTGTGGTGGGGGATTTAAGCTCAGCATCTTCTCCCTTGCTTTGGCAGCTTAGGACATCATTGCCTTGGTCACCTAAGTAGTCGTAAAATGTCCTTCATGGTGGTCCATTAAGTGAGGAAATAAAGAGATGCTTGTGGGCTGAGATACTCAGTGGTAGGTACAACAATTTCTTTTCATTGATCATTCGATTAGTGGCTTGTTGCTGCTACCAATTAGAACCTCCTTAGAATCTAACATGTGCACTATTAGTGTGCCATTAGGTGGAAGTTGGGGGAGTTTAGTGTGCTGAGTTTCTGGCTTTGATATAGTTGGATCTATACCTATGCATCTAATGCTGTTACATTTTAGGTTGTTGAGTAGAGATTATGACTTTGGTTATGCATTAGCGTTTTAACGAAGAAATAAGTTAATGTCACAAATGGTACATCTGTTACCTATTAGATACTGGTTGGGGTATTGATTTGTTGAGAGCTTGGTTTTTGAAGGATACATTTCTTAGTGGGAACCGTTTGTTACATATTTGGTTTTGGTCTTATATCCATTTATTTCTCCAAGATTGGCCTTACAGGCTTGTGTTTACATATATTGATCTAAATTATTCATGGCACTCTAGGTGGCGTACCAGATTTCATGTTTTGATATGGTGTGGTGTCACCAAGCTAGTTATGATTTTTGTCTGGACAACAGAATTGAATACTTAATTGATTCTTGGTATCGTATGAAACATTAGCAAGCATGAGAACGTGCAAATTTGATGGGCAACTCAATTGTCATTCAACTATATGTCATGGATAGGATTGATATGTGGATGATTAAAAATAAAGAAAGAAGGTTGATGAATTTTGTATTTCTTTTAGATAAAGAAGATTTTGTTTCAGTTCAAATAAATAAATAAATTATAAAACATGTGTAATAAAATAAATAAATAAAAAATAAAAAGGAATGTTGACAAAATATTTTAATCAAAGATTTCATGTCACCTAATGGGTTATGCACATAAGAATGTATAAAAAGAAATAATAATATTCATGTCAAAATCTTCAACTTCCTTCAATCAAATTATTAATTTTATGTACACAGTAACTTTTTTAGGAGGATGAATATTATTTTAGACTAATTGTCTTAAATTATATTTGATTTAATTAGTTTTACATTTTCAATGTATATTTGTATCAATGTGGGAGGAATGGATGCTTAGTCAAATATTGTCTGGCATTGATCAATATGTTAGATCTTTAATATTTAGTAGTCTTTTATTTTATATATATATATATATATATATATATTCCTTATAAATATGTTCAAATTTAAATTATTTTCTTATATCCGACTTTCCATCATTTAATTGCACATCAGGGGTTGGCCTACCTTTAGTTCACTAATAATCCAATATTATTTACCTATCATTAAACTTTTTTATTATTTATTTAAGCCATGGAAGTCCTAATGGAATCAAGATTAAGGCTAGGAAAGTAATTATTTAAGGGGATTATCTTTTTAACTTATGGCATTAAGGTTGTTCTACTTATATTTTAGGGCCTTATAGATTCCCTCTGTGATCTAGTCTTTTTGTGAAGGAGACGATAAGAGCTTAACCTCGGTGTCTATCTGACAGGTGAGTAGATAATATTAACTATGCTTATAATTTGTATTTCATTATATTATTTGTGAATTTGTGTATTTTGTTCACTCAACTACATTAGGGAACAGACTTCCTCGGTCATAGTGTTTTCTTTCTAAGAACTTCTCTGAATGTTTTCACGCCTAAAGGTAATGTGTTATATAGTTTCTTTGATATCTAGTACGACTTCGGAATTTGTAACTATAAAGTACCCTGACCTTGTGTATTTTAAATTACTCTGATTCTATTTTTCTAAATAAATCTAATTCTAGATTTCCTAAAACTACTTTGGTTTTGGATATTCTAAAAACTCTGGATTTAAGAAATATTCTGTCTTTAAATTCATGAAATGCTCTGATTTTGTATTTATGAACTTTCCTAAATTATAAATTTACAAGTTACCCTAATTGTGGACTTTTGAGATTTTTTATATCTATGAGGTATATGCTCTAAACTAGTGGTGATTTATTCTTCGTGAGCTGTGTGCTCTATGTCTGATATTTCTAATTTCTGTGAGTTACATGCTTTATATCTGTAGTGATTTAGCCTTTGCGAGTTGTGTGCTCTACAAATGATATTTCAAATTTTTGTGAGTTATATGCTCTATATCAATGGTGATTTACCCTTCACGAGTTTGCAAATGAAATTTTTGATTTCTGTGTACTATATGCTCTATATGTGGTGATTTACCCTTTACGTGCAGTGTGCTTTGCGTCTGAGATTTCTGATTTTTGTGAATTATATGCTCTATATGTGGTGATTTACACTTCATGAGCTATATGCTCTACATCTAAGATTTCTGATTTCTATGAGCTATATGCTTTATATTTGTAGTGATTTAACCTTTGCAAGTTGTGTGCTCTACATTTAAGATTTCTTATGTCTATAAGCTATGTACTCAATATCTATAGTAATTTACCCTTTCTGAGTTATATGCTCAGCATCTATATACTGTTTTGGTTCGATTTATATGCTCTCTATATTGCTATGTGAAATTATTTTAGGTTATTTATTTATTTATTTGTTTTAGAAATGGTAATTTGATCATGTTTTAAATTCATGAGTTTACTTAAATGATGTCTCTATTTGAATTATGAATTATCAATATTGGTTCTCATTCTTGTGGATGGTATGATAACTTTTTTGTTTGTAATAAAAAAAATTATGGAGCCCTTTGTTGGTCCCTTCCCGTCATTGGTAATATTATTTATTCATTGAGTATTGTCACTCCCTCTTATTTTCTTAATGTTTTTCAAGGAGTAATACTAACCTGGAACTCCCTCAATGGTGGAGTCAATTAAAGACCTGTTGGTGAGCTTTGTATTGTTCCACAATGACGACATTGATTTTGTTAATTACCATAGTATTTTGCTTTCTAGAAGCTCCTATTATCACAAGAGGGGAATTTGTAAATGTGTTATATATATGGGATTGATATTTATAATCTCTTAAGAGCCAAGCTCTCTTACTTTCTACCTTACAAGTCTAAGATGTAAATTGTTTTTTTTTAAGAGTCCATATTTCAAAAGGGGACTCTATTGCAATTTTTATACAAAAAGTTAAATAGTGAATACTATACTTATAGATTGGCATAATTTAGCAATTGTCATCAGCTATTCTATTGTTAAGCTGTTTACATTGTCTAAACTTTTTTCAGTTCACAAAGATTGGGTTTACTTTATTCTCTATATTGTTCACACTTTCTTTGTTATTGGTGTATCAAAACATTTAAAATTTAATCTAATTATGATATTCTAAATACCAGTAACTTTAACAAAAAAATCTATTATTTTCGTTTAATGTTGGTTCCTTATTATTCAAAAGAATTAAGGGATCCTTTGCTATAAGATAATGTTATCCTCCTAATAATTCCCCAAGGTTTGAAAACGTTATTATAGGATATTATTAGGCTAAATATTAATTCTTGCTCATAGATTTATATCATAATCAAAACAGCCTCTAATTAAAAAATAGCATCATAGGCATTGATGGAAAATTTTCAAGTTATTTTAATTTAGATTTTGTGCATTTGAAATTTGGTGCATATGCACTGTTTTAACTTTTTTTTTGGTTTCATAAAATAGATACTAATTTTTTATAAAAGGAAAACTATCTTTTAAGATAACTTAATGCACCAATTGCGCCAAATCTGAAATGCATCCAATCCGATATTATTTCCCTCTTTTCTTTTTTCACTAATTTTTCCTTCCTCATCACTTTTCTCTATCCCAAATAAATATTCACGTTCCCAAAGTCCTTCTCCTTAACTAGTCATTCTTCCCCTCTCTTCTTGCACGACGCTATCTTCCATCATAGAACAGTCACCTTTTTTTTTTTTTTTTTCTCCTTGTTGCGTAGCGTTTGTCCTTGAGTACTGGCTACCTAGCGCTTCCTTCGGCCAAGGTACTGCCTGTTATCGACGTTGATTGGCAAGGATGAACAGTTAGGGTTTGACGAAGGTTTCTATTGTCTTCTCTGGTGTTTTGGCTTGATCACCGGGTGCTTCCACAAATTTGTATGGGGCTTTGATTCAAAGGTGAGTTTTCATCTTTTCCCCATCGATTTTGGTGATAGATTGCTAAGTTTAGGCCTCAAATTTGAAATCCTCTACTTAATAGCGTTTTGAAGCATGCTAGTGGTGGGGAAATTCGAAATTTATTCCTATTCACAATTATCTTTACATAGTGGGCATATGGACTTCAAGATTCCTTTGCTAGGTTGATAGTTTAAGAAAAGCCAATTTGATAATTCGAAAAGCTGATTGCTTTTGTTTTCACTCTGTCAAAATTTTTTACTTTTGGTCACACTTGGACCATTTATTATTTTCTCATAGAACTAGTTGTCTTATTGCGTACAGATAGTGACCAGTCAGTGAAAAGTCCAGTTCGTGTGAGGGTGTATATAGCCTTTGGTAGATATAACTATATCTTTTGGCCCACACTTTTATTAATATTGAAGTGTTGATACTTGATAGTGTTACTTTCAATTCAATAATTTTCTTGAGTTATGACAAGTATAGTAATCTTGTGTCTAATCACCATTCCATTTTTTTTATTGGCACACATTTGCAATTGATGGCCTTGTTGGTATTATTTGTAATTTTTAACACTTTTTCCTGTCTTGGCCACTTAAATTAATCAAGCTTTTAGGTTGAGAATTATGCTCATTGAATGTTTATTTTTTTTAAGATTAATATGTGTAGTTTATATAATTTATTTTCTAAACATATTACTCGAACTGAGTCTACAGTGAGTCTCTCCAGGTAAGTGATTGTTGGTATATTGTTATAAACTAATGTTTTCATAAAATATAGTCTTATATTTCTTCTTGTTCTCCCTTTTTTATTAATTTAATCATTTTCCTTTCTATATCATTTTAGCTAATTGGTCTTGATAAATTTATTCTCAGCTGTATTTGGACTAATACTAATATAAGATTATGATATGAAAGTATAAAGATATATGTTAAAAATATGCTTAGATGCCAATTGAAATGAATTTCTCATATTATTAGAGCTAAAGCATGTTAGTTTAATAGATTAAATGAGGCAGTGGTACCTCCAAGTATTATCCAACCATATAGAAGTTATCATATAATATGGGTGTGTTGCTTATATAAAATGTCTATCGTAAAGTTATGCTACCTGGGAATAAACATGATTGAGTTAAGAACTAACATGCTAAAGAAACTTTGCTTTCATGATGCCCCTGTATGATTGGAGTGAAAAAAGAAAACTAGAGGTTCAAACTTACATGGGTAAGCTTTTAATTTTATGCCTTTACTTCTAATATAGCTATGATTAATTTTGAAAAATAGGTTATTTGGTTTAGTTTGGTTTATTATCTAAAGTACAAGTTCCATCTAGAGGTATTATTTCTATTAAATCTCCTTTCTCTTATACTCTAGTAGCTATTTTCAAAGGGAAAAAAGGCTGACTAATTAGTATATTTTATCAATAGTATCTTGTTTATCTATATACATGAAAAGAAATAATGTTAATGAAAAGTATTAATCTATTTGAATATTATTAATGGAGCTTTTCTTACGTTAAATGTGATAAACAATGTAGCACATATATTTTAATTAAAAATGAAGTCGGATAATATAATAAGTAGGGAGCTGGGATTATATTCAATATCTTAGCTGCAGGTTACCATTTAAGCATGATGCAGTTAATACTCATTTTCTTATATGTTGTTAATATTCATAGGCATATAGGTTTACAACTTCTGCTTAATTCTATTAAACCACCTTCTAATTGGTATTTTATTCACTATAGATGTAAATGGTGTTGTTATTGTTAATTAGTTTTATATTGGCTATGATATCTATGTGTATATAAAAATCTATGCTTAGGTGGCTTATCAAAACTTAGAAGTAACGTTCTTTTGTTCAAATAATGAAAGGACTTTTGAGTGGATTTTTGTGTAATTGTTAATTTTCTCTGTATTGGGTGTAATGATGCCTTTCCTTATGATGATTGTGATTCCAGATAATTACTGGATGTCAAGGCAATAGATTGAAAGAGTACTAGAACTAGTAGGATGAGTTACTTGCATAAAGTGCTTCATCATAATCAATTTTTATTTGAATCAAAGTAAAGAATTTCTAATGCTTATTTATGAATCCCATGGTATACCATTTGGTCAAACTTGAATCGAACTAAAAAGAATTTCTCGTGCTGTCAAATTGGAATGTTAAATTCACTTCAACTCTTTGCTTATGAATCCCATGTTGGACAAATGCATACATAATCTTAAATGATTTTGAAGTTGTGGGTTTCAATCATAAAATCTTATATAAACTATTTACTTTGTTATTACATTAATCTTAAATTTGTGGTTATGGGTTTTAATCACTATCTTATATTGTTCACATCATAGATTGTTCTCTATCTTAAATATTAAATCTTATATAAATTATTTACTTTCAGGGGCAAGTGTTAACCATTGCTTCAAATACTTCAAGTGCAGATCCAAGGAGAATGACACATAAGAAGAGATAGTGAATATTTTTTTTTTTTTTTTGGTAGTAATGGAGGTATATTTGTTTTCTTGTTTTTGCTATAGCAAATCTTTAGTAGTGAATATTAAACTGATTTCAATATGGTTTATAGCAATGCATTTTCTATGTATTTCTACATGTTTCAAATACTGTTAATTTTCTTTTATTTCAAAACTATACAATAAATAGAAATTAATTTTTTTTTTAAATAAACAAATACTTTTGGCAAGCCACTATTGTCATCATTGGAAGAAATCATCATTAGAAATACATTCAGTGGCGATTATCGAAGTTGCCACTGAAGATAGGTATTAGCAGTGACTAAACTCACCACTGAATAAAAATCTGCAGCGACGACCCAATAAGATAGTCTTAGATTTAGTGGCAACTTTATGCATCATTAGGTAACAATTTTTGTTGCCGCTAAAAATACTTTCAAAGGTGACTTTTTATTAAATGTTAAAAATATTTTTTGTGGCCATTAGAAGTCGTCGCTGAAGCTTTTGTGACGTGACTTTCATCAACCACCAAGTGGGGACTAAAGCGTCGTTGTTGATAACATTCAGCAGCGATTTTTTGGTTTTCATTGTCGCAGAATGTAATAATTTTTGTAGTAACTAGGGTTTCTTAAAATAGAATTTTCTAATCACTATTTAATTCTTTCCTATTTTTCTTTTTTAAGAGTTTTCTATTTTATTTTTTGTTACTTTTCAAGAAAGAACAAAAGTTTCTTTGAATTGTTGACTCATCAGTTAATTACCTCTAATATTTCTTTTTTGGGGAGCTTCCTATTCTATTTTTCCTTATTTTTTAAGAATGAATGAGACAGATATTTAGCTTTTTCTTTTTCTTTTTTATTTTCAATTTTTGACTCAAAAAAATTAAAATTAAACAAAACAAAAAAATATGATTACATAGACCTAAATTTAAACTAAAATGACCCAACAGTAACAATGTCTTATAAATAAAATTGAAATTAATTGCAACCTAGAGATTAAAAAATAAATAAAAAAATAACTCTGACTCAAATTATAAAAGTAACACAAAAATTAAGGTAGAGTTAATCCCATATCAGATGAAAAAACACATTATTTTTAGAAATTTCCAAACAAAATCAGGCGTTTATAGATAGCAATGTTGATCCTAATCTCCCGTCTATGTTTGAGTCGATCTAAGTATCCTCATTTGGTGAGCCCTGCTTTACTTTGTAAGGGTGGCATTAATTATTATTCTATAAATCATATACCTTGTACTCTAGATTATGGTTTTTGATAAATGTCTAGTGATTGTTCTATTGTAACCAGATCTTATATTTTCCTTGTACAACATGTTTTGCAAAGTCTATATTTCAAGAGAACATTGTCAAAATTTTTACACATTGTTGAAATTCAACATTTGTATCATATAAGTTATGTCATTCTCACCTAAACTTAACTTATCCTTAACGGTTTAGTTCCAAGTTTGTTAGGATTACGGCACAAGATTATCCTTGTTCTCTGTGCCAAACTCCTTTTGTTTGGGGTTTATAATAATGTTGATGATTATAACCATGCTTACAACATTGCTTGGAAGTAGTGTCAAGATTTGATAATTTAAATAAATTTATGACCTATATTAAATAGGTTTGATTATATTACTTCATTTCATTCACTTTCTCTTAAAGCAAATATTAGCTTTTCATGTTCATGATGAACTAATCAATTATGCTAGCTATGATGATTTCCTTGAACATATTAAATATTGATCACAACGAATTAATTAATCATGTTAACTAACAAAAGGATCCTTGACATTCAAATTGCTTTTCTGGTATCTACTATGTTGAATGTTAATGGAGGTTTTTAAAAATAGTATAACTTGTTTTATAAAACACAGGTAACTTAAATTAGAGAAGCATTTGAAAAAGATGAAACTCATAATGGACAAAAATTGAATCAAGAAACTAGTAGCTTCAACTAAGTTTTACCAATCTTTGGGGTTTACATTGTAGAACTTTGATAAATTTAATATTGAATACTTTGCAACAATTGATGTGCTTACAACTGTAAATGAAGATTGATCATTTGTAGATCCCAAAGTTGAAGCTAATGGTCTTCTTCATTTATCACACTTTTAATTTTGCTTCACATAAAACTTGATGAAAAATGCGCCTAAATGAAGATTGATCATTTGTAGATACCAAAGTTGAAGCTAATGGTCTTCTTCATTTATCACACTTTTAAATTTGCTTCACATAAAACTTGATGAAAAATGCGCCGGGAATCTCACAAATGAATTGTCACAAGCCTTGAAAAAAAAGAAAAAAGAAATAAAGTTATCATCAATGTCATAAACGTAGTTAACATCTTGAAGCATTAATTACAAGTCATGAGTGACAATGTGTTTGTTGCATGGAGTCACTTTATTTTCTAAAATGCATGAAATTAATATTCCTAATATGGATAACATTTTATTGTCCAAAGAGAGACTGCAACATAGAAGTAAAGTTCAAGATGTCATAACATCATTATTAACACTTTGGATTATTTTATACTGTATGTGACAAAATACTAAATTGCTTCTTTGTTAGGCTCATTTGAATCTAGCCATACTTTTGAAAAAAAAAAAAAAGTTGAACAAATTTACCCAATTTTATTCACGTGAATTTTCTTCAACTCATATGGTATATCCTTTAAAACAACTTGAGACTTATGTCATTGATATGCAAAATAGTGCCAAATTTGTTTCTTTGAAAGAATTGGTAATCTTGTAGAGAAATCAATTGTGAAAAAAAAAAAAAAACATATTGTTTAGTCATTGATTCATCTACTTGTGAAATTAGCAATGATGTTGCCCAATTGCCACAGCAATTGTAGGCAGACCAATTTTCGCTATATGAATTATGAAAAATCCTCTACAAAATTGATTAAGAGAAGCATATGTGAATGATTTGTCTAGTGACTTCAATATATTAAATATAAATAAAGTATGCACCCTTTAATATAGGAGCTTCGTTGATCAATAAAAAATCATGGTTGATTAAACCCTCAATTCTTAATGTGATGATTATTCACCTTTCAGATATATGTATCGAGAATTTTTTGAAGTGCGTAAATTTTTCATAGTTAATGAGAAAAATTATAAATTAATTAATTAATGAATTAATTAACTGTCTCTTAAATTATAAATTTTTCAATATTTAATAATTTTTTAAAATTAACAAGAAAATTAATAAATTTATCATTGTCAGCTAGAAAATTATGAAGTAATTCATTGATACGTTAATTAATTGACTCTTAAATCAAGAATCTTTGAAGTTTGAGAAATTTTTGGAATATATGAGAAATTTAATGAACTAATTAATTGCCTCTTAAATCAAAAATTTTTTAAAATTTGAACAGTTTGGAGAGTCAACAAAAAAAATAATAAATTAATTATTTAACAATCTCTTAAAATTTATAAGTAGGGATTATAAATATAATTTAACATTATCCAAAATTAAAGTAAGAGAAAATTATATATGATTGAATAGTTTATTAAACAATTTAAATTGTTCCAAATCAAAAGTAAAGTCAAATATAATTTCATCAGTTTCTGATATTTTAGAGTTCTTTAATAATAGCAACAATGAGAACAACTTTCTATGTCAAAGAAGATATTTTATAATAATGTCTTCTCTATAAATTCAATAATTTAAAATATATTGGCATATAATAATATAAACTAATTTTTTTTCTAAGGCTCATGTAATGCATTGGCAAATAAACTAGTTAATAAATATGTCTCATTAGAATTGACAATAAACAAATTGTTTGATAACAATTTCCAAAAAAGGGGGGAAAAAAAGAAAATACATAGAAGAAAATTGTCAAATAGGTAATTTATTCAACTTATTCAATTATATATAATGATTAGAGTTAAATTTTTACATAATTTCAATATTTACATATCTAGCTTCATACCATATATTTATAGTTTTTTTAATTATACTGACCGTTAATCTTAAAATCCTAATGCCACAATTTAAACATCATTAGTTGAGCATGGTGTTTGAATCGAAATAAACCAATCTGCAGCCATTGGACTTCTATTGAATGGCTCACACAGCATTATAACAAAAAATCTAATTAATGTCAACATGTCTTTGTATATTATGACTTTTATGAAAAAAAAGTATATATGGTGCAATGTGAACATTTCAACTGCAAAATCTACAGTAGAGTCTTTAACTTCTTGCATTTACTGCAATTTCTAAGTGTCTTTTTTATCCTTATTCCCACGAATTGCTTCTTCCTTTACTTTCAAAGTTTAAATAATTTCACTTGGAAAAGGTTTTGCTGCATGTGATCATATCTTATTTCTTTCCTACGTTCGTAAAGTGTTTCTCAATTTATAAAGTAGAAAGCACATGCGGGATAAGGATTAATAAGTTCACCTCGTATGTTACAATCAACGTAAGATTGAAAACTCCAGCTTCCAAAATTTTATTTAACATATTTTTACTAAAAATTTGATAATAAATATGTAAAAAAATGTATTTAAAGTTTTTTAATGATTAATAATTAAGTTTGTATTTAGATCGAATGGAATATGAAATGGAATAAAGTTCTTTTCTATTCTGGTTTTCCACGTGAACAATGGGAGTCCATGTGCATGACACGGTTAGTTCCCAAATTTTCAAGAAGTTTGTTGAAGATTTTAATGATAAGAAACTATTTGAGATACTAATATATTTAAGCCAAAATTTAAGATTTTAAAAGTAATTCAATAATTTAATTCTTAAAATGTAACTCTTATTATTTTATTTTATAAAAATAAAGTCTTTACATTAAGTATGTTTTAATGTTAAGTTAATTGAAAATAATGTCTGATACAGATGATTGCAATAAAGTATGATAAATCAAGCTGTCAACTATAAAAAGAATTAATTGATTAAAAGAAAATACAAAATTTACAAAAACTGAGTAGGTCTTATTTCCCCTGATATTAGTTAGATAAAATATAAATATCTCCTCCTAAAGCTATTTATAAATATCATTTTAAATTTAAAAAATAAAAGATTGCCCCTCACCGATGCATGTATATCGCCCTTCATGATTTCAAGATAAACGACAAACAATAGAGTTTGCGTAAAACAAAAAAGTCTCAGTTATGATAAATGAATAAAATAAAAAAAAGACGTAAGAGTTTAAAATATTTTTGAGTTTTCTAAATTAAAAGTATATATATTAGTGTCTGTTTTTCCCATTCCTAACCGTACATTTTTCCTTCGTTACGTCACATCAGTAGCTAATCTATTAAATACAACAATCTTTTTACTTTGTTTTCAAAGTCGACATTGTGCAGACAGCGGATTTAATAATGCCAACTATGTTGTATTATCTTATTAAGTCATTAAATTCGTAATCCTAAATAAACCCGTAATATAAAGCTGAATTGGTAACGTAAATTTATAACGTAAAATTATAAGAATTTATAATAATAAATATAAAATATAATTATATCATATAAATATATAAAATTTTATATATAAATATTTATTTTATGATCTTAATTTATATTCATTTATATTTAAGTTAATATACAAATTTTAATAAGTTTTATAATTTATTATTTATAATAAAATAATATTCATTTAATATAACTAAGTTTCAAATAAAAATAATATATAAGTTTGTATTAGTTAAAGAAAAATTTTAATTTCTTAATCATTATAGAAAAAAATAAAAAAAAATATAAATTGATTTTTTATCACAAATTAGCTAATGAAAAATCATAATTTTTTAACCATATATACATTAAATTTCAGCAATTTGAGTTAATAATATATAAATTATTCATTATTTTTAGATAACTATATTAAATAATTAATATTTAAATTTTTCACTATATTAAAACTTGATTAGTTTAAATTAAAACCCCAAAATTATTGAATGCTCAATATATCAAATCAATAAAATCATAGTTTAATATATATATATATATATATATAATCAAGCATTACATATTATAATAATTATATATAACATTTTGCATGTATATTACGAAAGCAATTGAGCGGCTAAGTGGCCTGGAGTGTTAGAAATAAGTTGAAAGGATGTATGTTCGAGTTCAAGTTAGTGGATGAGTCGACTCAATTTGTTTGACTCTCGAGTTAAAACCTTTTATAATTTCATTGTTTATGTCATTAAAAAATATAGCTATATTCTTATACCTGGTAAGTAGTATAATATTCTTCTTCTTCTTAGCGATCGAGACGAGAAACGCGAGAAATCTCATTCTCCCAAGCCTAACATAATCCATGACACCTACCATATTAAGAAGATGAAGGGCACAAGAGGCAATAATCATAATTCAATTCACAAATATTTCAAGTGTTATAATAGAGCTTAGATTCTATTAAAAAATTCAACAAACTTTCTTATAAAATTAGAATCTCAGAAATTTCTACAAGTTTCTGTTGGTCCATTCTCAAATAAGGGTGGGGGATCTTGATTGTGATCAAAATGAAATTACTTCTAGAATTTATGAAAATTTATAATCTTCCAATTACCGAAAAACCAACAGAAGGAATAACATGAACACAACCAGCGTAGGCCAAGGCAAGTAGGAGATTGATATTTCCTAATTTCAAGTACAATACGGTGCTCGGCTCTCCTATATGAAATAACAAATGATTCATTGTGTAAATAACATTTGAAGAATATTATTTTTAAAATAAAACACTCAAATACAAACTTAGTAAATAACAAAACATAAAATAAAATGTTGAAGGAATTTAAGTGCAAAAATTCGCTTTTGAAAACACGAATGCAAGAATATAAGTATAACAAAAAAAAAATCCAAGAAAATTACATGAGTTGAAATAATTTCTAAAGATAGCATTAGAAGATTGGTACGAATCAACTTCCGAAAACCAAAAACCATACAAAGGAAGAACTATCACAAATGAAAAATGATTCTAGATTGTGCACGTAACCCTCGAAGGCATTCACGATTCTTGACAGTAAATAACCATTCCAAGCAGTGTAAGTCCTAGACTCAAGAATTTTATCACCCCTCCATTTTATATGTGATAACTATCATATAAGATTAACATATCTCATAAAACTTTGAAACTAAGTATTTTTTAAAGTGCACCTAGAGCTAATAATATCGTCATTTACTACTCCATTCTAAAAGGTAAACAATAGTACCTTGTATTGAATTATTCTAGATAACATGTCATGAATATATATATATATATATATATATGCATGATAAATCGTATGTGATTTACTTACAACTTACTCCATTAAATATGTCCACAGGAGTCTAACTATGTTATAAAACTTTCCAATAAATAAAATTCAATGAAGAAGTGAAGGCATCAATATAAGTATAAAAAAAATTGAACTTTTTGAGTATTTAAAATTTTTTTGAAGTTGTGTATGAGATTAATTATTGGATCACTTCATTGCCTTACTTATTCACATAATCCTTAGTAAATTGCATTACATATTTATGCTCCTCAATTCTTTTCAAATTTAACTTTATGTTATGGTAAACAAATGACATTAATATTTTCTTTTATCTACATAGGTATAATACTCACTAACGACTTCAAACTAAGAGAACTAAATGTTTTACCATATACTTCTTAGAGTTAAGGGAGAACAAGTTGACTTTTTAACATTTTGCCTAATTTTGTGAACCTTCGAAAGCATATTCACTATATGATTTTTTATAAGGTAAGTGGAGTTTGGTACATAAAGAGTGGTAAATAAATTATGATTTTTTAATCCCTATGCTTCAAGAACTTGCATTAAAACCTTTTAGGTAACCACGTTAGTTCTCTTGTTGTGGGAGGAATTAGAGTACATATTATTCATTCATTCACTTTCTATGGGCTAAAGATTTGATTTATGTATATATCAATCTTCGTCCTCTGTCAATAAAGAATAAAATGTATTATTACCAAAAACAAAGTAATATGTGGGATGTTAAAAAAGATTATTAAAAGTCATTTGACGAGGTTGGATGTCTTGAAATTGCATATCTGGCTCTAGAGGAACTGGTATTAGAATAGGAACTTGTAGAGAATTACATTAATGAAGATGAAGAAGACTAACTTCCATTGGTAACTATAATTCTGATTTGTTTTTATCACTTATACTTATATTTGTAGCTTTTAATAGACAATATCTTATATAATTGAAATGCATTTTTTAAGTCAACTTTTTTTACGAAAAAGTCAACTCTTTTCATATGGTTCACTTTTTAAATTCTGTACACGCATACACACAGCCTATTTTCTATTTAGAGAATGTCGTATTTGCCTCCTAGGCTAGAAGTTACTTTATTATTTGCTAAGTTAGAGTATAAGGGCCAAGGTTTGTCACAGTGGTTCTGATGTCCTGAATGCTAGCTAACACTTGTAGGAAACGACAAAGACGACGAGGGTGATATATAATAAGTAATATATTCTTTTAAAATTTAAATTCTAAATATAGTATAAATAATCAAATTTTTACAAGAAGATAACTCAAAACAAAACTAAAGAGATTATAGAAAATAATTGGGTTATTATAATTATTAACAAAATTTGATTAATTCATTAATTAATTGTGTTCAATTAATGTTTAGTTCATGATTAATACTGCAAAAAAGTTTGCGAGCACTATCGAATTGGTCAACCTTATAATATATTAAACTTCTTTTGTTTTCTCCCATATATATATATATGGATGAGTTTTATAATTTGCTATATGGAAAATAGCACCATCCTTGGAGGTAAGATAAGTATACATTGGTATGGAAAAAAGGAAAAAAGAAAAAAGAACGACCATCTCTTCTAAATTTAATGGCTACCTCACGAACATGAATATTATTTAGAGAGTAAAGGAAATGATATTTCAAAAAAACAAAAAAAAAAAAAAGATAATTTATTAGTTATTAGTTAGTAATGCACTATGGTTGATAATTTAGTTATTACTTATCTATGTGCCTATGACAATTATTCTGTCATAAGAAGTCCTTCCAATTGTGAAAAGGACTGGATTTGAAATTCCTTGACATATTTTTTTTTGTTTGAAGTTTCACAATTAAATCATTGTTATTTTCACTTATTTTAAAATATGTGACTGTCTGTTCAATATGCATTGCAAAATCTTATTAATTAATCATGAAACATTGTTTTAGGTTTTAAAGTCATGAAAGGAACATTCATATGATCCTATTGTAGGATGTGCAAATGCTTGGTTCGAGAGTGGAGCTCTCCAATATGCATCATGTTGAGTATTTGACTATTACAAAAATTTCAAAATGTCTAATCTTTTGGGATACTTTGTCAAAATTTTTCTAAAAAAAAATAAAAGCAAATTGGTGGCACAATGATGTTTTAAATCTTGGAATTGACCATTCAATTGAATTATGACCTCAAATTGTTAATATTTTAAGTTTTACATTGTGAGAAGTATAGTACAATTTATCAGTTAGGCTTTTAAATGTGAGATTCATCTTGTATTTTGTATGGGTTACACTTACTAGTTTTAAGAATGTGAAAGCATGTAAATTTGAAATACTTTGACTTGCCACTGTTACTAAGATCTTTCCATCTATTGAGAATAAACACTGAGGTCTAATGAACCGAAATAATTGCATCCAATGTACTCACTTTGTGTGTAAGATGGAGCCACTAGAATTCCACTTTTGTGCATTTACTCATAACAAAAGCCTGAACCATACCCCTCAAAAACCAAAATTAGTAACCAAGTGTGCTAGTTCGGCACATATGAGTCCTCTAAACTTGATAAGGAAATCCTACTTTTATTATATTTGAAAAAAAAAAACCTTTGTCGCCTACATATGGAAGATAGAATAACACATGAACTATGTTCATTCACTGAGGATACCGTAGCCTAGTTATAAAGGCCCAATCCCAATTTGATATTAGTTTGACACAAATAAGGCTATGAACCCTCGGTTGTGGTAATTACTTCTTTAACTTCTTCCTTTTGAGTACCAATGACATCCAAGAGCTTCATCACCATAAATTTTGGAAAAAGATTTGCTCTAATTGAGGACAATTTGCAGATCCAATGAATATTATTAAATAAAATGCACAGATATAATGGTTCAAAATAAGATTTAATTTTTTTTGACCGTACAAGATTAAAAAGTTTGATATGGTGGTTTAAATTATTTACACTATACGATCAGATGATTCAAAATCAACACAATCCCTACCCTCTACTGTATCAAATCCGAATCTATAAATTTTCTACAACCAAATGTACATGAAAAAATGACATATTAGAAGTGAAAATAGATACGAGACTCACTTTTCTCTTTGTACTCACTATATTTTCTCTTTGTCAATTAAAATGCATAGGACATTCAACTATAGAGAATTCATACTTGAGTTCCATAAGTTCCTGTGATAATTGTACAACTTCTTCACTTTGTGTATGACTCAGTCAAAAGCTTTTTGACAAGAGGGTGCCTCAATAGAAGTGCTGTATCCTTTTCAAGGAACGTCCCTTCCTGACGAAACCTGTCTGAAATTCCTCTAAGTCAATGTCCATCGTTGCATTTTCTAGCACCTCCTTCAACAACCTTTATTTTTTCTCTCCTCAATAGCTCTTTCAAATCTAACCACTGTTGTAAATTTGCAAATTGTTGCATGGCCTAATCATATGACCGAAGTTTATTTTAATAATATACTTCATGGTGCTTAAAACAAAATGCCCGAAAAGTTAATTTGCCCAATCCATGCTGTAACAACTAAAAGAACGAGCAAATGATATTTATGGACCATGAGCCTCAATGTTTATAAGTTGGGATTAATATAAAAAAAAAAAAAAAAAAAGAGAGAGAATGTAACCAAACCATTTGTCAATTGAACCCGGCATCCACCTGACCCGACAACAAATCAAATTATATTGACCCAACTTTGGATATTTTAAAAATATCCTTCTAGATTACTAATTTAAAAATTAAAAGATAAATAGAAACAACTCATTCGTATAACCGACCAGTATATAAATGACAGATATTTTGACTCATGTGGATGACATAATTTTATAATCTTTACGTCGGAAACCTCAACCTTGTATAATCTAGTTATTCATTTATTTTTGAAAATCGAAAACAGTTAAGGATATGGATTTGGCACGGAAAGAAAACGATGTGTACTAAATACTAGAGAAACAATGTGGAGTATACGTAACACTAGACACGTGTGGCACATTGTAACGTGTGGAAATAAAATATCTCATACATCTGTGGCGGCCAATAAAATAGTAGTCACGTGTAGCACATTGTAACATGTTAAAGTAAATTATACCAAACATCACAGATCGTGACTTGCGAAAGACAAACAAAATTATACTTAAAAAAATGGCACGGATCTATAATTGCTCTTCATGTCTCAAATCTACTCATCTCTCTCACCTGCTCTTTCATTCAATCATTGGAAGCCCAGCATCATATTCTTCATTTCTCTGTCTGCAATTCAAGCTTCAAGTTACTTCAATGGTTGGAGCTCTTTCCCACCTGCATGGCACCTCCTCCACCGTTCGTTCCTCATGCAGATCGAATCTCCGCCGTTCAGCCTTGCCGTCGAAGCCCGTCACGGTACAAATGACAAATCCCCAATCTTCTTGGGCTTCTCTGAACGCCGACGTTGAAACCCATATCAAGCAAGCTATGCCCATGAAAGAGCCGCTCGTAGTCTTCGAGCCCATGCACCATTTGGTCTTCGCCGCCCCAAGGACCACCGTGCCGGCGCTGTGCCTGGCTGCGTGTGAGCTGGTCGGCGGCCAACGGGACCAAGCCGTGGCGGCGGCTTCAGCTCTACTAGTCATGCAGTCAGCTGCGTACACTCACGAGCACCTCCCCTTAACAGACAGGCCCAAGCCCAAGCCCGGGCCCGCGCATCACGCATACGGGCCAAACATAGAGCTCCTGACCGGAGATGGGATTGTTCCATTCGGGTTTGAGATGCTGGCGAGATCCGACGACCCGACCCAGAACAATTCAGATCGGATCCTGCGTGTGATCGTTGAGATCTCGCGCGCGGTGGGGTCAGAGGGGTTGGTGGAGGGGCAGTATCGTAAGTTTCTGAGCACCATATCGGACGGCGAGGAGACAGGCCAAGTGAGGAGCATCAGGCATGTGACGGAGAAGAACGAAGGTGGGTTGCACGCGTGTGGAGCTGCGTGTGGGGCAGTGTTGGGAGGTGGAAGTGAGGAGGAAATTGAGAAACTAAGGAAATTTGGTTTTTATGTGGGGATGATTCAAGGGTTGTTGCAGAGAGTAGAGACAGCAGAGAAGGGGTTGATGGAGGAAGTGGAAAAGGTGAGGAATTTGGCACTTAAGGAATTGGAATTCTTTGAGGGGAGAAACACTGAGGTGATTTCTAGTTTCCTTAATGTTTAAAGCATCTTCTTGATGTTGTTGTATTATATGATACGAATAATTATGCTTACGGAGTTTCATGGTTTATACTCAGTACTCCGGAAGTAAGCAGAATTTTCAGATCTAATAGTAAAATATAAACATTAATATAATTTTGTTGAGCTATATTACAAAAGGCTCTTTTTTACGATCCTGGATTAAAAATTTACTTCCAATCTTGGTGCTGCAATAAGACGAGTGTTCACGTTTTACAAAAGATGTTCGGAATGGAGAATACGCAAAATTAATCTTTTTCCATATGGCAACAAGTTTTTAAATTTGAAAATTCCTGTAGGGCTACTTCATTTAGGGATCTGCATATAAAATTTTTTTTCTTGCATGAAAGAAGTTCAGTCTCCCTTAATTTTATATAAATATTTATTTTATATATATATATATATATATTAAATTTTGTATTTTTTATATTCTACTTGTTATTTATAATTATAATAATTAAATTTTAAAATTTTAATTTAACTTAAAACATAATTTTATTCATTACATATTTCTCTTTTACTTTTTTAAAACTTTGACTATATAATAAGATTATTTTTAAAATATTTAAGAGTTGATTACGTTATAACGAAGAATAAGAGTAAATATTTTAAAAAATAATATTAATTATTTATAAATTAAAATTAAAAATAAATATAAAAATTAAAATTATTAAAATTATTTTTTTAATTTAATTATCTTTTTGTTAAATATTTTTTATAATTAACTTACTTTATTAAGAGTTATTTATTATAACTTATAAAATTTGCTATAAAACTTATTATTTGAATATTTGTAATTTTTATAAAATTAATTAAAACTTGTTAGATAATATAAACGATAATATTGAACTTTAAATTTAAGTTATGTATATTATTTTTTTAATTTTTATAAAAAAATTTAAAGTATCAGTAGAGATATGCAAGAATTCGCATTTCCACAAAAAATGAAGATAGAAAAAATCTCCTTTAAGATAAAGAATATAAATGTGAATATAGGATATAATTGATAATAAAAATAGAAAGTAGGAAGGCACTCACTACTCATACCATATAAAATTGTTAACCCTATTCTTACATACAATGAATACGTGAGAAGCTGCACTAGTAAGGAAAAAATGTTTTTGACGGCATATATATTAAAGTCTTCAAAATAAATAATTGCATAAGAGCATAAAATTTGCAACGTGGAAAACCTTTTTAATAAGATAAGTAAAACTTATGGATATAATCCAAAATAATTTTCCACTTTCGACATATCAATGAAAACAAGAAAGAGAGTTTTTTGACTTTTCACTATCAATGGAGAATTGATTGCCTCGAAAGAAATTCCACAAATACGTCGCACTTTTTTTTTTTTTTTTTAATAAAGGTTGCAGTTTAGGCCCGACCTAAATAATTAACCGGGTTGCAATCTAAGACACACCGCAACCCATCTAATTAACTGAACCGCACTGCAACTCAATTTTTTTTTTTCTTACTATGAACTTAATAAGTTAAATAATATGATTAATATATTGTTTAGATAAGTAGCATTACTCATTAATAATTAATTATTAATTATATTATTTTCTATTAAAATTTAATGATGTTCATAAAGCATATAACTTTTAATAAAAAATAAAAAAATAATATAGTAATTAGATAGCAAGAGTAATGTTACAAGATTCTTACACATAAAATATAATTGTTTTGAAAAAAAATTTGTTCATAGGCAAGCAAGTAGCATTATGTATATAATATATTAGGTTAGAAAGCATGGTTTGATTTTAAATAAGTAAATGAAAATATAACATAATAAAAACAATTGAAAATGGGAGAAGTGGAAATAAAAATTAAAATTAGGTAATAAAATATTGGTTTGATTTTAAAAATTGAAATTGGCTTCTTCTTTTTTCCGAAATACAATTTAATAGGCAAAGATAGTTGTATATTTAAGAATGAAATCAAGTTAGTATTCATTTTGCAATATCATACTAGAAGGAATAAATATGTAATGATTATAAATAATGGCACCCAGAGTCACATCAAAGAGGGCACCTAACTCATTTTGATCGATGATGCACAAATTAGTTGCCTTCTTCCTCGCCATCTCATTCATCCTCTTCCTTAGCAAGACCATTTTGATTAGGGGTATGTAGGGGAATTCAAATCCCATTGGGAGAAATGGTTGAAGTAAAGTGAAAAACCTATGTTACTGCTAGAGTGACAATCCTCCAACTTCAAAAGGTGCACTACAATACTTGAAAGTAAAGGTAAATGGATCACTCAACAAGGCTAAGAGAGACATAAAGCCATGGGTCATTGGTTGCCTCAAGGTATAGTAACACAACATGGGTCATGTAAAAGGTAGTTGTAGGGGTGATGGAGTAAAATATAGAGAATCAATACCATTAGACTCTGTTAAATGTGGTGGGAAGGCAAACAAAGATGAACCTACACCCTTTGGGTCAACCTACGAGGAGTACATGACGCTTGTAGCTATCATTAAACAACTGTTATGACTATTCTTATCATCATCATGGCTATGGTCATCCACTATAGGTTCCTTAAATGACATAAATCTATTTAATCTCTTGCCAGGTCTACTTACAGGGATTAAAGGTCGTGGTATGAGTGGCAGGTTGTGAAACTAACATGTTGCAATGTTCACCATTTTGAGAAAATGGCGATAATTAACAAATGATGGGTCATCAATACTAATAAATCTATATAATCCTTTAGCCAAATCAGCCTACAAGAAACGTGCAAGGTTAAATGCAAGGACAAAATATGACATGTGCATAGATCGAAAACATAGTATGGAAGCCATCAAAACATACATGAAGCCTTATTCACCACTACATCAACCAGTGTCTTTAAAATCCTCAAGTAAAGTCAAGTATATAAGTGTCACCATGTGGCCTATCTTGTTAGGCATGAAGTATCCCCTGATCAATCATAGTTTTTATTCATGGGCAAATCATTGTGTTATCTCACCTTTTGTGTTAGGTGGAAGATTAGAGAAGGTGTTTGCAAGAAAAGTGATGCTTAACTTCTGTCCTGTAATTGTCTCTAGTAATGGCATCACACCCAGAAGATATTGACATATGTGTGGCGAAGAGTATCTAGTGTGTCCGCACATGGGCAACCCATCAAAAGGCAAAGCTAACTGAATTGCAATGTCCTCAAGAGTAATGATGCACTCCTTTTGTGTGGTGCGGAAAGTGTGTGTCACATGCCACCACCTCTCAACAAGTGCAAATACAAGTGATAGATTGTAATCAAACTTCGTGAGGTTAAATAGTCCACAAAATCCAAACTAGGTGAGATATGGAACAATTGCTAGAGAGGGATCAAATAAACAATGTATGATATGAACTACACAACAGGTGCGTATAATTCAATCTTTCTATTACATGCAACAAAATGACATCTCTAGTTAGAACATAAAATATGACAACAACATAAGAACAATATTGGCTTCAACACTTACTCAACCAAGCCACATCTTTTGAAACTAGCCAGGTTTGCAAGTAGAACAACAAACTGCCTTCGAAACTAGGATCAATGACATGCTAATTGACACACTGACACCCAGCCATTTAGGCCTTATAAAGAACAATAAGATGAATAATAACATGAACAAGTACATAATCCCTTAAACTACATGAGCAATCACTAGGACACTAATATAAATAATTACACATAAAAGTACATGAACCATTGCTTGCCGAAATGTTCAACAATTGACCCAACATTACATGACCAATAATATAAAAATTCTAATCTTTAAATTTAATGACAATTTTATTTTGAATTTAAAATGTTTTAATGGGAATTTACAATTTTTCATATTAAAAAAAAATATTATTCTCAAATGTAAATTTTGTAAATTTAAATAAAAATATAGTCTTTCCAATTTAAATTTTTTTATTAAAACAAACAATTTAATCACAAATTTAAAAATTTTAAGTTAAATAAAAATATTTTATTGATATGAATATGTTTGTAACTCTTACTTTAGTACTTATCATTTTCAATATTCAAATTTTAATTTTTTTCAAACTTAATTAATCATTTCTTAGTTCAAATTTAAAAATTTTCAGTTTAACAAAAAAAATTTAATCAGAATTCAAAACTTCTTATTTCAAATAAAAAATTTTCATTAGAATATAAATTGTTAATGTAAGCACAGAATTTTTAATTCAAATTTTAATTTTTCTTATTTAAATAAATTATTTTATTGATATGGATATGCTTGTAACTTTTGTTGGAGTTCATCATTTTCAATATTCTAATTCTCAATTATTAAATTTAATTAAACCTATTTAACTTGATTTTAAAATTTTTAATTTTTTTAACAAATGTTTTTAATTTGAAAATATCAAATAAAAATATCTTAATTTGAATTAAAATTCCCTCAATTTAAATAAAATTTAATCCCAATTTAAAATTATTTAATTTAAATAATTTTTTATATCGATGTGTTTGTAACTTCTTTTTGTTGTTCCTCATCTGATTGGTGTTTGAATTTAAAACTTTTAAATTGAACTGTGTGAATTAATAATATTGTTTTAATGAAAGTAATTTTTTACATTGTGATTTTCTGCTAACATAATTTATTACTTGATCAAAATTTTACTCACATAGATATGTCATACACTCAAATTATATTTTTCTTCTACTATAAATATATGAATGCTTCTTATGAAAACAAAATCCATTATTTTCTATTGATTACATGCATCAAATTAACTTCATTTACCTAGCTAATTAGATAATAATAATTAGTACAATAATTAATACTTCAAAATTATACTCATACGTAAAACTTAGTTGATTAGCTGAAACTTCACTTGGGATCACAAGGAAACTTCCACACTTGCTCCAAAAACAAGTGAGGTAGAGCTGAATATTCACACATCACTTGGGACCCACATATATGCTTCCCAAATCTCACTGATGTGGGGCAGCATCTTTTGTGTGGGACTACAAGTTCAACAAAAAAACGGATGTGGGATCAATAGAAGAAAGCAGGCCTTTTGTCCATGTACAATAAAAAATATTTAAAAAAATCAAAATCTCACATCATAAAAATTATTACATGTAGATGCTATAAATATGAAGACTCATAACAAATCATTCTGAATCCCCTCTATTATATGTCAGAAAGCACTCAAATTTAATTTTTAAAAAAATGATAAGACTCGAAATACTTCATTTCGAATCCTATAAGGGGAGCTGATGGGAGAAGAGGAGTGGTATAAATTTATTTTTGAAAAATAATAATTTTGGTCCAATATTTTTATTTAATTTTCAATTTAGTCCCCATGTATTGAATCTTTATAGTTTCGAATTTTTTTAAATTAATCTCAATAATCATATTTTTAATAATATTTTATTATATATATGAATTAATTTTACTACTTTACGATATTTGTGAATAGTAGAGATTTAAACACAAAATTTTAAATTGTAAAGACTAAATTAAAAGTTACATGAAATTTTGGGGATTGAAATTATAGTTTTCTTTATTTTAAATAGAATAAGGAGGTGAAATGTGAAGTTGGGAAAAGAAAAGAAAAGAAATAATGAAAATCTATAATTTTTTCCATTTTTAGTATAACTTTTATTTTTAATATAATTTTTCTTTTTCTTTTCATTCATCAAAATATGTCATTTAACCTCCTTATTTTCATCATTATATTGTAAATACCAAATTAAGGATTACATGATGTAACCAAATTAAAAATTAATTCGATTATATTATAAAGACAATTTGGTTTAGGGTTTACATGCAAATGCTATGAATCAATTTTTTTTTAATTTCAAGAAATTTTGTTATATTATAAAGACCAAATTAAAAATTACATGGTATAACCAAATTAATTTTAATCCTCAAAATTTCATGTAATTTTTAATTTAGTTTTTATAATTTAAAATTTTGTGTTTAAATCTTTACTATTTACAAATATTGTAAAGTAGTAAAATTAACTCATATATATGATAAAATATTAGTAAAAATATGATTATCAAGATTAATTTGAAAAAAATTTTAAACTATAAAGATTTAATTAAAAATTTTTATACATAGGGACTACTTTGAAAATTAAGTAAAATTATTAGGACCAAAATTATTATTTTTCAAAAATAAATTTATTCCACTCCTCTCCTCCCATCAGCGCCTCCCCTCTGTCCTCTCTCTATTCATGGAGCACGGATCCCCTCTAATCCATGAGGTAGATCAATGATGATTAATTTTTCTATAAAATATATTTTTAAAAATTAAAAAATAATTATTTTTATAAGAAAATATATATTAATATTTTAAATTATTTTTTTATACATAATGATATCTAGTTAAAAAATAATATATTCTAAAATATATAGAATAAATTATGAGATGTTAAAAATAATTTAATTTATATATTTTTTAACTATATATCATTTTTTATCAAAAATATTTAAAATATAAATATAAATTTATATATAAAAATAATTATCTTTTATTTTTTAAAAAATATATTTTATAAAAAAATTGATGCCAATGACCCTCCCCTTTACTGGAGTTGGAATCCTAGTTATGTATGGCTTGCAGTTTTTTTTGGTAGGGTTCCGAATAAAGTATTCCGAGTCCCTTTTTTTATTATTATTATTAATTTTGGGTTCTGACACATAATAGAGGGGATTTGAAATTATTTTTTTCCAAGTCTTTAAATTTATAGTATCTACATGTAATACTTTTTATAATGTAGGATTTTATTTTTTTTATCGCACATGGATCAAAAAGCCGAAGAAATCTCATGAAGCAACAAAACCAGTAAAGCCTGTTGATTAAGACGGAAAGTTAACATTGATGCCAGCGAGTTAAGGATAGGGAAAAGTTTGGGGGCAAATTCGTCGTTTGCTTGTTTTTTTTTTTTTTTTCCTCAAAGAGCCATTTAGTCTGACACATGGCACAACAATCTTGTTCTCAAACTATGTTGCACCATGTGGCAAGATAGGATGACTTATCCGGGTCAAAGGTGTAGGTCAACTTTTCCATTAACAGTTTACACAAGATCGTTATTAGATAACAGTTTGTGCAGACTACTACCTTCAATATTGGCAACAATATGAGCATATTATCAATTACTAGTTCCTATAATTGAATACACATAAATTCATGGGCCCTATTGTTATCTGCTACATTCAAATGGGTTTCAGGTTTAATTGTGTCATCTTTTTTTCTTTGATCTTTCATTGCAAGGGGCAAAGTAAACAAATAAAAAAAAGAGAAATAATGTGTATCCAAAAGAAAAGAAACCTACAGTTGCAATCGTTTTTTTTCATCCCAGAGTCCGCTTTTCTTTGGTTCTAAGTAATATGTTGAAATAATGAATTTTAGATGTTATTGCAATATCTTTTTTGACTATAATTTTCACGATTCCTCCCATTTCATAAAGTATTTTACCTAGTTTAATAACAGCCAACCAATGAATATTTAATAGATTTTTTATCCAAGGGTGAAGGGGGAACCAAAGGGTGCCATGGCCCCCCAACCCTCTAGCCTTTTTTTTTTTTCCTGTGTGTATTGGTGTGTGTCTATATATATACATATATATATATATATATATACACACACACACACACACATATATATATATATATATACACACACACACACACACACATATATATATATATATAAGTTTATAATTTCTTATAAAATTAATTTTTGATGCATAATAAAAATGTTAATTAATAGGATTAAACTTATATATAGTTTTTTATATTTTACTATAATTATTTTTTAATTAAGTGTACAGTTAATATATAATAATGTATAATTTAACTTGAAAATATTATAATTATCTATAATAACCATACATGGGTCTTAATATAATAGAAAAATCATATATTTAACATGTTTTAATTAGAAAACAATATAACAATGATATAAGGATATATATATATATATATATATATATAGGTTTTATTGTAATTAAAAGTTTACATACTTTATTTTCTCTTAATCTTTTGTATTAGTTATTCTTTTGTTTATTCATTCCTTCACTTTATTTGATATTCATTCTTTCTAATATTTTTCAGTTTTGTTTTTTAATATTTTTCAGCTTGCTCTTTACATTTGCATTGTCTCTAATTTTTTAAACTCAGTTATAGATTATATAAACATACTGATTATTATTTTCATTGTTAACATCAAATTATTAATTGGCCATTTTTATTTATCTATACTTAAAATAATTTTATAATTTATATGATATAAAATTGGACTATAATAGAATTAATATAATATATTATCTCTCTTTAAATACATATATTATAAATAAAAGTATTTTACGAAAAATATAATATTATATTTTATAATGTTGGCCCCCGTATAATAAAATTTCTTCCTCTACCCTGCTTTATCGACCCCACATGTGTTTTTATAGGTCTTATTGGTAACCAGTTTGCCTAGAGATATGCATACCCCTATTTTTCCACCATGGCAGGCAGTTCATGACATTGTCCTTCGCCCTGCTTCTATTTATCTAGATGTGATCTAAGTCGGCTAGAGTTCCTAAAGAGTATATCTACCAAAGCAAATATGACATATCACTTTGAGAGGATATTTCTTTCATAATTCCTTTATGTTATTTATGGAACATGGTTTTTTCGGGGTTATATTTGATGGTTCTTTCTTAATTCCATCTCTACTGTAGAATTATTCATGAAATTTTCACTTGATATGGCTCTTTGCGAATGAAACATTTAACATAAAATATGTAGAAATATTTTTTAAAAATATTGTGGATTAGTATTAATTTATTATTAGTTCAATTTATTAGGTTAATTAATTAAGTAACCAATTTTGACATAAATCAGGAATGGATTGGGTCTGAGTTAGTTGTGGGCAATAAGAAATATGTTGGATTATCCACAAACTCATTGGATAGAGGCCCAACTTGCAACCCAAGTCTTATAAATAATTATCTTATTGTATTGCTGACTGAGAGAACAAGAGGAATATTCTATAAGCATAAAATCTAAGCAGTTAAGAAGAAGTGGGAAGTTACCGTTTTAAATAATTTGAATATTGTATTTATTAATTATAGGCAAGTACTTTGAACATAAAGTAACTTCCGACATTCTGATGACTCATCAGAATACCTTTTGGCTTCTTAAAACTCCTCTGTGTGAGACTCTTAAATTAAGGTATGGAGGATCTGGGCAAAGCAGACTACTCTCTCTACTTACAAAAGTATGGTTGCACTAGGTGCTTTGTAAGTACAATTTTAATTGTTATTGATTTATTCATTTATCCCCCACTACGATATGAAATTTTTATTCCTTCAGTTGGTATAAGAGCCAGGTTCTTTCTCAAGAACCTAGTAAATATCTATTTATTTATCCATTCTACTCTTTTTAAAGGCTTCCAAATCATTAAATATGTATGAATATCAAAATAAGGTTTCCTGTGACTATCGTCATTTTGTTAAGAAGAATGCTTTAGTTTGAAAATTTGTGGTGGTTTTACATTATGAGGGTCTAATTGGAATTTCATCCAATTTGGGTGTAAACTCCTGTTTGTCCGTTGTCCCTCATCATAATTTTTTTTTTCCTTTGTAGACATCATATCATTTAAGTATCTTCTTTTGAATATCAATGATATTAGCTTTTTCCAATGATTGGGTTGTGACTATTGACCAAGGATTTGGCCTTCGCTATTTTGGATTTAATGTCCTTTTTAGGTATGATTTAAGTTGATATCATATTGGAAAGAAAACCCGAATCAGTGGGTGTCTTGAAAGCTTGATTCATTTTTGAAGAAGTGGTAGTTACGGACTTACAGTTGCCTAGTTTTAAGGTTTAAGTTCAAGAAGAAGAGGAGGAGGAACTTATGGATATAAAGGAAATTTCAATCTTGCTTCATGTGGGCTTATAATCATTTTCTAAAGACTGAAGTAGTTAGATGCAATTTTTTTAAAATTTTGTGGGGCTTTGTAAATCTAGCAAATATGAGTAAAGTGAGGCTTTAAACATGCTCAAAAGCCGAAGAAATAATCTAAGCCACCATTAATGTCAAAGTTTTAAAAAATCCAGAAACTTACAAACATCAATACACATAAATGGAGGCATTTCAATCAAAATCTCTCTAGAGGTTTAATAAATCATGAAATTATGAGCGTTTTGATTCCAAATTTGTCCTATAAAACTTCAAGATTGTCTGGGTTTCATATTGGGTTCAAATCGGGTCAAAAAACCTATTTTAGGATCCATCAAATGTAGGTGATGATGAATAGTACTATCTGACGAAGCCCACTCTTGGCTTCTAATGTGTGGTGGCGCGTGGACTCACCTAAAGGGCTCATTTTGGCCCAAAATTTTGACTCTGCATTAATTTTTTTTTAATAATTAAAGGTAATTTTTTTGGAATTTTTTTAAAATCCAAAAATATGAGTTCTTAAATTTGCATGGTATTCCACATTGAATTTATGATATTTACTCTCCAATTTTTGAGTTGAAAATTTTTATGAATATTCCAAATACATTCTAGTCATATAATTTTCACACTCTCAATGGTTGTTTAGTTTGATATATCAAATATTTTGTTGGAAAAATTATTCCTTTGTAAATTCTTTACTATGTTGAATTGAATTTTGAGACCAATTTCCATGTGGATTTCATGAATTTAATTATGAAAAATTATTCTAATTATTTTGAACCTTTTAGGCAATATACACATGTATTGTGGATGACATAAATTATTGCAGTTGGGTAACTAGGCCAGATTAATTATTGAAAGCCCAAGTGTATGCCTAAATGGGCAACCTAACTTTAAATAGACATTACTTTTAGTACAAATGGAATTTTTGGGTTTATAACACTATTATGGAAAGTTCATTCAAAGCTTGACATCTAAACAAATTGCCAAAAACTATTTGGTCCAATTTTAGGCTTAAATTCCAACGTTTTCATTGACTTTGGGACTTTTGAATATTGTGAAACTTGTTTTGAGCTTTATACAAAGGACAAACAAGATGGTTTGAAGTCAATTCAGCCTTTTAGAATATTGCCAACTATTCAAGGAATTTTTTTCTCTTTAAACTTAACCATTTTTAGCCTTTTACATCTTGGACATTTTATTTCCTTTCAAGAAACTTAACCAACGATTTCATATAAAAGTTGAATGGTGATTGTATATAGTCATTATTACCTTGAAGAAGGGTGACTATAAAAGGCCAATATTGTTTGTCTAAATGTTCTCTAATTTTAACAAAGTTAGAGATTAAGAGCATGTTTGCTTTATAATCTTGGTAGTCATTCATGCATCCTTTGAGATAGCATGACATCAAAGTTGTTAACATTTGTTTGCTTACTCTAAGCAAGATTAAGTAATTTCACTTGCCAAGAAGATCACTTAAGCTATTAACACCTTATGGTTGTGAGCTCACCTATAATGGGATTAATTGTAAGGGTGTTTTATTAGTTTAATTGAGGTGTCTATATTAATTAATTTTTGTGGCGTAAATTCTGTTGGCAGTGGATACACCCTATTGGTGTGGCACTGACAATGTAATTTGTTTTTTGTAAAAGAGATAATTAGATTAATGTCTTAATATTTTTTGTACTCTATCGATATGGAGATGTTAGAGACATTTTGATTGTATAGCCCTATTGATGTATAATGAGTTTTTTTGGTTTATTGTAATCTAGGACCTTTAGAGGGGATTATGATAAACAATATTGTAAATATGATTGCATAAGCTTAGTTGTATTTTGAAGGAAACTTTGTTTTATAAGTTATGTTTCTTAATTTTGTTACCTTAACACCAGTAACTATTAGTAGTGAAAACTTTCAATGGAATAAATTACAATGACTTAAAACAACCCTAAAATGTGGCCTTGGTCCAATAATGGATATACCTACTATGCTTAATATCCATTACACTATGAATGAGATAACATTTCTTGAATTACAACATCACCCAATTAGGGTGTTTATGAAGGCATAAATAGAAATAGCAGTGGAATGTGTGTGGGCCATTTGGGAGAAGGTTTAGTAACTTAATAAAACTTGAAAAGGGTCATGACCTTCCCCATTTGAGAACACTTAAATTAAAGAAGTGTCTGCCATATGAGGAACACATTTTAAGCTCTTGTGAAGAAGGCTTGCAATCTCCTGTTTTGGGAAATAACATACATTATAGGTATCTTCTTTGTTTGATTACTTAAGGCTTCATGTTATAGCTAACTGGATAAACAAACAATTGATTAACTAATTGTGGTAGTTCCTCAAAAAAGGAAGAACTAAAAAGAAATAAGAAAAAACCCTCACTGTGAATTATTTAACTTTCAGATCAAGTAGTAAGTCAAATGCAAGTGCAACGAAGATTAAAAGTACAAATCCCAATCAGTGACAAGAAAAAGTGGTTATTTAATGACATTTGAGTTAACTATTTTGAACTTTATGAGGTAAGTGACTTTATTATTGAAGTTGGATCATAAGATGATATACAATTTCAATTGTCCTTTTAGCTCTAACTCATATGAACCCAATGTTGTTGGTAAACAAGTTGATGAAATCAACTAAACGACATCTAACACTATATTGATTTTGAATTTATATAGACTATATTTAGATTTTTTTCTTTTACTAAAGCCAGGTACAAAAGAATAATTGGGAGCCTTAAATTATTGAGATGGCAATGATCAAAGGGAATGAACTAATTACTTATATGCCTTCTTGACAGTTCCCATTAATGACACTCTTGGAATGATTATAAAGGTAATTGAACCTTAACTAAAGATAAGGAAACTTTAGTGGATGAACTTGTAAATTCAAGGAATGATCACTTACTGTGCAAATTGAAGGATTCATCTTGGATTGAAACAAGTCTTTCGGGGCATTATTATTTTTAGTTTGACAAGGATAGGTGGATTCATATCTTTAATTTCATAATGTATGGCATACTATTAGCTTAAGGTGGGATTAACCTCTTGTGTAATGCTAACCTTATGTTTTTGACTTAATATGGAATATCTTAATAAGACCTTTTATAGTTCTAGGATTTAGTCCTATTGTGACAAGTTTTGTGGCTTTCCATTTTGTCTCAAGGAGCTCCTATTGACTAAGTACTCATAAAATTCATAAGGCATTCTTGTTCCTTTAATGGTGCACCCATTTAGACAAGACTAAGATGGAAAGGAATTCCATTTGCTTCCATTATTAGCAGCTTGGTAAGAGTTATGTTCTTTTTTATGGGAGCTATAATGTGGTAAAATGTTAAATAGACACTTATATTTGCTTTAACTTGTGTATACATCTACATGATGTTTTGGAGGAGTTATTTTGTTCAAAAGTGTTATGTAAACACTTAAAGTTACCTTAACCTTTGCATGCATCTTTATGATATTTGGATAAGCTATTTAAAAAGTGTCAAATGGACACTTATAACTACCTCATATATATGAGTGAAAAGTGTGTCACTTGTTTTGTGATGACCATTTGTCAAGGAATGTGGTTAAAGGAATGAATTTTTGTTATGCACATATTTTGAGTTTTGACCACTTTTATTGCGATAATTTCTCTGTTATAGGATTCTCTCAAAATTAAAAGAATTTTATTGCATCAAATATTATGATTTTTAATTCCTATTCATTGAAAAGAGAAGATTAGTGAATTTCATACTCATATTGAACATTTGGGTGATCCGTTTACCAAAAACTTACTTATTAAAGTTTTGAAAACTTATTTACTCTTGGGTATTTTTTTTTAAAAAAGTTGAGGTCTTAATTTAGTGGAAATATGAATTATGTTCTTGAAGGGCACTTTGATATATTTTGGCATCCATAACATTTGTTTCCTTATCAGATTCAACGTTCTTAGTTGTGCCAAAATTTTGGATATAATTAATAATTAAAATTTTTTTGGCATTTATAGCTTTATTTTCTCTATCAAATTCGATGTTCTTGATTCATTGTTTCATTTTTAAAGTTTCTTTTTATATCAAACTCATGTGGTTCACATCCTTGGTGAACATTTGCTTACAGATCAGTTGACCAAAGGCCACTCGTAGGAGCTCATATGAGTCTTGTTCAATTCTTGATGTTGCCTTGGTCTAATGAGAGTATGAGTTGAGTTCTTAAGGGACTTTTGTGATGTAATTTGACATCTTAAATGTCCATTATATTCAAATTTTGAAACTATGTGTATGATCATATTAATATCATTTGTTTCCCTATTAGATCTAATGATATTGTATTTCTAAACTTTGTATGGTTTTCTATATATATGTTGTTGCTTAATTTTAATTAATATTTATCTAATTTATTGTCCTAATAATCAATTAATGTTATCCAAGTGGGTGATTATTGAAATATTTTTTTAAAATATTGTGGATTAGCATTAATTTATTATTAGTTCAATTTACTGGTTTAATTAATTAAGTAACCAATTTTGACATAAACTAAGAATGGACTGGGTCTGAGTTAGTTGTGGGTAATTAGTGATAAGTTGGATTACCTACAAGCTCATTGGGTAAAGGCCCTAACCTGTAGCCCAAGTCTTGTCAATAATTATCCTATCATATTACTAACTGAGAGGATAAAAGAAATATTCTATAAGCATAAAATCTGAGCAGTTGAAAAAAAGTAGGAAGTTACTGTTTTAAATAATTTGAATATTTTATTTATTAAATACAGACAAGTACTCTGAATATGAAGTAACTTCCCACACTTTGAAGATTCATTAGAATACCTTTTAGCTTATTAAAACCCCTCTGTGTGTGACTCTCAAATTAATGTACGAAGATCTAGGTAAAGCAAACTGCTATCTCTACTTACAAAATTATGGCTGCACTGGGTGCTTCATTAGGTAAGTATAATTTTAATTGTTATTGATTTATTCATTTATCACTCACTATGATATGAAAATATTATTCCTTTGAAATATACATGGATTTAATGAATAATATAATATACCAAATCAATGGATTTTTTGAGATTTTATCTAATCATTTGGTCTATGGGAATTTGTATAAGGTTGATTTGTTTTGTTATAAGGTTTTAATGAATCTTTATTTTGTTTTTTCTTTTATTATCATGTTGGATTGGCCCATAGTAAGAAAACCAAATTTTTGAAGGCAAATATTTATTCTTTTATTATCAATTTCAAATGTTAGGTTAGCCCATAACTCTTTCGAACATGATTATTCAAAATAAATGGATATAAAACAAATGAAGAATTTCATGTTAATAAAAATCATCTATATTCAACTAAAACAACAAAAAATAGTTATCTTGAAGGGAAAAAAGACCCATTTAAATAAATAAAAAAAAAAACCAACGGATACTTTTTCTTTAAACAAAAAATAAAAGTAAAACTAGGCCTAACCTAATTAGGCCTCTCTACCTTGGCCTGAGAGTTTATACAAAAGACCAAATCTGTATACTTGTTTTGAATATAACCCGATCCAACATGATTAAATTGAACTAAGTTGACTGGCCTATACTAAATTGTATTCACCCTTGTTTAGCAACCTAAACAAGCAAGAAGAGAAAAATAATACGACTATACATGTAATTAAAGTGTTAAGCAACTAAAATGCCAAAATTCAACTTCAAATTTAACACACATGCCATATAATTGATCAAAGAACCTTTGAAATTAATCCCAATGATCATAAATAAAACTATCCACCTTGTACATCAAAGTTATAACTTGTTTAAGAAAAAAAAATTTATGGTTCCAAGATTTTTAAGCATACAAGAATTTAAGCTTTACCCACGAAGATTTAGCATGTGTCACACTAGAGATGTGATTCAAAACATTATTGTCTTGCCATTTTTGAATAAAATATAAACCATCTCATGCTTAAAGACTCACATTTCTTCTTATTTAAACCCAAGTTCTTGAACGTAAGAAAATGCAACATTTTCACAAATAATTGATCATTCATATTTTGTTTCCATTTATTATAGTTTGTGCCATTCAAATTGAACCTTCTAGTATGATTTGGCTCTTACTCGTAGAGTTTAAAACTTAAATTCTAAATCCTAAACTGCAATAAATTTATAACCGTACTTGTAAGCCCCAAACAATACAAAAGTCCTTCGATTACTATGTTCAAACTTATCTTATCACTTGCATTACTCCTTTTAGGTGTAAAATATAATTTTTCTAGGGTGACATATCTTTACTTTCGTTTCTTCCACACACACACACACACACATATGTATATATATATATATATATATATTTTTTTTTAAGAAATGTTATTCACAAGATGTGAGAAAATGTATCAATGTTGTCGAGGAGAAGGAATATTGTTTGTTTGTGGCATAATTTATTTTAATTTCTCTATGAAGTCAATTACATAACATAAAATAAGAAAATACCTAATTTTTTTGTTAAGAAATTAATAAAAACAATGCAACATGTCAAATAAAGAGACAAATGAACGGAAATTTGAGTCCCCAGTAGGTATTTTCTCCCATTACATCCAATGGTTAATATTAATTATTTTAAAAAGTATAACAATTTTTTATTAAAATCAAGTTATCTATTTCAATAATTCTTAAAAATTGAAATCAATAAAAAGTGAAATATATAATTTGATAATTAAGATTCACTAACATATGCATCAAACAGTCCATATGGATTTATTATAAAATCAACAATACGAGATTCAAAGCTCACAAGGAGGGTATGATTCCTTGTAAATCTTACTAAGTGGAACTATAAAATAAATGGCTATGAAGTGATGATAGTTCTTAATTTAAGATTTTATTTAAAAACCAAATTTGGATGTGAACACCCCATCCATAATTACTAATTATTTAATTAATTGGTTCACCAATTAATTAATAATTAAGCAAATAGGGAAAATTAAGAATGATAAAGCCTCAAATGACATCCTCAAGTGGAGGCAATTTGAAATTAAAAATAAATAATGGGAGAACTTTAAGACAAGAAAAAGCAAGATCCAAAAATAAAAATTAATTAATAATATTATTAGTAATAATAAAAAAAAGTAAAAGGAAAAAACAAAAACAAAAAAATATAGAAATTAGGAAAATAAAAATAAAAATAAAAAATCAAATCAAATCAAAAAGAGAAAACCTTAAATAAAAATATAATAGAAAAAATAAAAGTGCAAAAAAAAAAAAAAAGAAGACAAAAAATCAAAAAATCAAAAACAAAAATGAAATGTAAAATGGAAAGGAAGCAAAATTTCAGATAAAAAAAAAAAAAGAAAAAGAAAAAGAGGAGGAGCAAGGTGCACGCATGGAGCATTACCCACCAAAGAAGGAAGAGAATGAAGCAACTCCCCACCAAGTTACCGCCAAGCCACTCTACTACAGCCCACACACCCCCTGTAAGTCGGCACCGTTGATGGAAGGGACTTCATGGAAGAGTGTGATGATGGCTGAGGTACATATAAAATGAAGAGAGAGAGACCAAGGCAAAGGCACAAGAAAGAGATGAAGTAGAAATGTGGAACTGGAGTGAAGGAGAAAGGAGAAGGGACACAAGAATCTAACGAGCAGTGTGTTTGTGGTCAGAGTCAAGAGCCGAAGAGAAACCAATAAAGACTAAGAGCAAAGCGAAGCAGTCCAAGAGTAAGTTTAAGAAAAGAAAATAGGGGAGCTTGAGACAGAGAGATATAAGGGGAAGGATAAAAGACATGAGAGAGAGGAGGAAAAAGAGTAAGTTTGAGTGAACAATAGTGAGAAGTTAAGGAAGAGAGAGCTGATAGTTGAGAGGCAAAGGAGTAGAAGAGAGCGAGAGGAGATGAGGAAAAGGGAATGGAGAAGAATAAGTGAACATAGGGTGGTTGAGTAGAAGTCTCTGTTCATCCTTGTTTTACATCTCTGGAAGCAAAGAAATTTAAGAGAAGAAGGTAGGGAAGGGAAGCACAATAAACGTCTCTTAGAGGTGAGACAAAGAGCTTGACCATGAAAAGAAGAGAATGAGCCTGCTTGCCCTTGTTATAGCGATCACAGGCAGGGCATTACAAGGAGAATTGTAAAAAAGGTGAAAAAGGAAGGAGGTTGAGGAACTAAAAGAGAAGACGAGAGAAGGAGAGGCTCCGACCTCTGCTATTTTCAGTGACAAGAATCAAAGTAAAGAAGAGAGAGACGAAGGAGCACGGACATGAAGAGTCTTCCTCCCAGCAATCTTCATAGCTTCAAACGCACCACGAGGTTCTTTCCATCATTAACTATATGCTATCTTAGTTATATGTTAAGCATCTCAATTTGGGTTATGTTTTCTATCGAATATAATTAGATTCACGCCCTTAAGATGGAAATGGCTAGGTAGATGGATTTGAGTCCTTGTTTAGTGGTTGTTCATTGGTTAATTTATTATGAGATCCTTTTTCATCGCTTCCTTGTTGTTCTTTGTTTTGTTTTGTTGGTTTTTCTTTAAGAAAAGGAAGGAATAAAAACTAAATATAAAGTATAAAACAATAGGCATGAAGAATAAGATTAACTTCCTTAATCAAAATTCATATCATTATGGTGTATGCCAAGTCCATTTTAATTGCCTATGCTAGCCTGGAGTTTATTAATGTGAGTCTAGACATGCAGTTCTTCGTTGGTAAATATTAGCACTACTGGTCTTCAAGCTTCAATGTCTTTTGGGGTTCATATAATTTTTTTTCCTATTTTTCTTATACATAGTATGTGTTGCGGGACCCATTTTAATGCCTCCTCTCCTTTATAACAATGTTGCCAATTATCACTATGTTTGGGTTTCCTTCACCCAATGTGTGGGTGTGAAATTTTTGGATATACTTTGGTATTATTATTTGATGCAATCAAACACATGCCTAAATTCCTTTTTTTTTTTTTTTTAAAGAAAAATATAAGATGGAAAATAAAGTAATTTCTTTCTAGTAATGTAAACAAGGTTAAAGAAAAGAGGACTGGAGTAAAGAGAATTACTCTATGAAAATTAAATAATTCTTATTTTTATTTTTTAACAAAAAAAAAGAGGAGAAAGAAAAGAAGATAAAAGGAAAGATAAAGAAAAATAGGTAGACTCATGACTAAACATGTGTTTAGTATTTTGGATGATGTGGTGTTTAGGTTGTACGTGGAAACACACCTTGATCACTTACTCATTTCTCTAAGCCTGTTTCACTTATTAAGAGTTCTCCATTAAGGATCATCTGATATTAATGCCAATTTTCTATTAATTATCTAGGGTTCCATGGTGTTTTAGATGGAAACAAATAATTTTTTATTTGTTTATTTTATTTAGGATTTCAAGAAGGGCAAAAAAATTTATTTTAATTTTTAGAAGTCACCATGTGAGACCCTTTGTCTTCACATACACTTAGAAATTATCAAGTAAGGACCGTATGAGACCTCTATTCTCCTTAAACTTCAAAAGTTAATATATGATTTCAAAAATGCAATGATAAAATTAATTTCTAAAATCACATTTTCCCGTTTATGGCTAAAGTTGTGTGAGATCATTAGTCTCCTTAGGCATTTAAAAATTTAACTAGTAAAAGCCATGAGAGACTTTAGTTTCCTGAGACTTTGAAAGTTAATATCTAATTATAAAAAATATCAAAATGAAATCACTGCTAAATCACCGAAATAGTTTGTTAATTAATTTCCTAAACTAGTAATCACCATTTGAGATTATTAATCTCCTAAGGCACTTAAAAGTTAACAAGTAAAGCCATGTGAGATCTTTTATCTCCTCAGGCTTCGAAGGTTATTATATGAAGTTTGAATAAATGATATAATGATAATAATAGGAATAATTACAAAATTTACAACGTAAAAACTATTACTTATCTTGATCTTATTTTTAGGTCACCGTGTGAGATTATTAGTCTCTGTAGGTGCTAAGGAAATTAATCAATAAAAGTCATGTAAGACCTTTAGTCTTCGTTGGCTTTGAAAGTTGAATTTCTTTTCTTATAATAAATAAAATAAAAATAATTAAATAAACAAATAAAAACAATTTTAATTTCTTTCACCTTTTTATTTATTTATTTTTTATTCCTTAGAGTCACTGTGTGAGATAGTTAATCTCCTTAGACACATAGGGATTAACGAGTAGAGGCTGCATGAGATCATCAATCTCCTTAGGCTTTGAAAGTTAACCTATAATTTCAAAATAAAAAAACATAAAAATTAAAAATCCAAAGAAATCCTGAATAATTTCTTTCGTATTTTGAATTACAGTGTAAGATTGTTAATCACCTTAGGTACTCAAGATTTAACTAGTAGAGATCATGTGAGATCCTTAGTCTCCTCAAGTCTTGAAAGTTAAAATTTATTTTCCAAATACTAAGATGAAACAATTCCAAAATTAAAAAAGGTATTTTGCCCATTATTTGTAATAAAAAAATATATAAAAAAATACTTTTCCATTATAATCTCACCTCTATTTCAAAAATAAAATTCTAACCACAAAAAATCCAAAAAGATCTTTTCCCATTATCATTTCATTTAAATTTCAAAATAAAGGTTAAAATTCCAAAAAGGAACTAAAAAAAATTAAAAGAGATAAAACGAAAGGAGCAAGGAAATGATATTAGATTGATTTTGCAAATTAAAACACACCAATCAAATTTCAGTGTCATTTGGTTTGCGAAAATCTATTCGATTTCAACTATCACGTTCTTTTAAAAAAAAAATAAAAACAACTTACTGATACGCCATTTTCATTAAAACTATATGGACTTTGATCCCTATTACAAGGTATGTAAGCCCTAGGCTTTTACCCTAGGTCAAGTCTGCCCTTTGTAAATATTTATTTGTTTGCTTTCATTATTGTTGTTTTTGTTTTCTCTTTTATCGAGCATGTATGTCAATAAAGGATATTGAGACAAATTTAAGGTCATATTCTTTCTCATTTGACTAGTTTAAGGTAATCGCCCTTATGGATGGATGTTGTGGGCTAAGACCTTCCTCACACTCAAATAAACTCCCAAACTCACCTCAGTTTTTGCAAACCACTTTGCCTTTTCTTTTTGTTTTAAATTGGTTTTCCAAAGTTTTTCATTAAAAATTTTGGTGGCGACTCCAGTAATTTGATTTTGAAGATTCATTTAGGAATTAATTTTAATCTATTTTTTTATTCATTTCACTGAAAGGTTGGTTACAACATTAGATCACAAGGATTTTTTTATGTTAACCAAGAAAATACAAACAAAAGTAGCTAATGAGTTGATTGAGTTAACAATTTTTTTCACTATTTTCTACCAAAGTGTACTTTAAGTGGAGTTGTAACATTCCTAATTTAGTGATTTTTTATATAAGCTAAATTATTTACTGGGGAAATTAGAAAGAATTAAATAAAAATAAATATGCCCAGTTGAATCATTTAAAGAAAACAACCTATAGCTTAGTTTTAAGGCAAAAGGGGAAATGGTCAATTTTGAAAAATACCAAGGGCAAAATGGTAAATTTACAAGGCCAGAGGAAAAATGGTCATTTTAAAAAATGCTAAGGGTAAAATGGTAAAATTGTCCCATGATCTTCCTTGAGCTCATTCAAGGTCTAAGAAGGGTATAATTACAAAAGATTGAAGATAGATAGATATTTTGAAATATTTAGGGAAATATTACGTAAATTTAGCTAACAATTTTGATGTGTGGATTTTCGTGTGCATTACATATCCTTACATAAATATTTTGTTGTTCATGCAATATAATTGCCTATGTTATTGTGTTTTTTCAACTTTGTAAGATGGGGTAACAATATGGTTTTTTGATAAGAGAACTACTCATTGTGAGATTAAACTATTCATATACATTATGTACTTATTGATAGTTTGGAATCTCATTTGATAATGGCTGGCTATGCTACCTTAATATATATTGTGAACCCTATAAGTACCTTAGCAAGACATTATATCCCATTAATCCTGTAATTTATGGTAGGTCATACTGCCTAAATGATTACAGGAAAAATAGTGTTATTACACTTCTTGGGCCATAATTTGAATTCTAAGATCAATGGCAGGTTATGCCACCTAAATGGTCTTAAAAATTCAGGAAAGGATAAGAATGTGTCCTTGTTGGGAACATCTTAAATTTAGTTAACATTAAAGAGATTCATAACCATAATAAGAACATCAGTGTTCAAAGGATCACAAAAGAAATTTTGATAGTTCTCTATCCAACTAATCTAATCTTGACCATATGATGGCTTGGGTGACATATTAAGATAAAGATTATATTGCTTGATTTTGTATTAGGTACTCGCTGGGGGACGCCTCAAGTAAAGGCAGAGTCACGCATATGGGTTAGGTGTTATATACTGGGGTTCATAAGATTCGATCGGTTAGGTATGATAGTCATATGCTGGGCTTCATGAGTCTCGAATAAGCCATATATGACTTCCCAATGCCTAATGGTTGAGGACATTGTCTACCTCTATTTGGCATATGTTTAATAATGCATATTTATATGTTATGATATCTAACATCCATACATATTTCATGAAGAACAAAATTTAAGTCAGATTATATTCCATGGATATTTAGAGTATCGTATATGTTTTTTTATGTTACTGAGAAACTATTCTCACCATTTTGTTGATGATGTTTTTAGATGGCAAATTACCAAATTTCTCTTGAAGTCTGTATAAAATGGGTCTTTGTCCCACCAATTGGAAAGTGCTTGTTATTAAGGTCGTAAGATGTGATATGTCTTTAAGCGCCATAGCACTTATGTTCATGTTGCAAGAAGGTATGAATCTTACTAGTTTTTCAAGTCCTTAATATTAGACCTAATTTCGATAGATACAGATATAGATATAGATATAAGCTTAATATTCATTCTTTTAATTTTGTTAAATTATCTTTACAGATGTATGAACAAATGGATGTATGAACTTTTGTTATCTAAAATTATACTATTGTAGTTTAGATATTTTAATGTATTTTTCATAATTATTGCTTCTTAATAATTTTAATTGAAGTTTATAATAAATTCTATACTTTGTAAGAAGAGTGTTACATATGTGGTATCAGAGCAGGTTGATCCAAATTAAGGCTAGAGGGTTATGCCACTATGATCAATCTAGGTAAATTCCTGAAAAAGTCATGCGTTAGACCTTGCAGAGAGTTAGTTTATAGATAGGAAATTATTAATGTTTCCTTACTTATAGGCAAATTAATACGGAATGGATACACCATGGAGTTGTGGTGTTTTTCCTTTCTATTATTGAGACTAATCTCCTTAATAATATCTATTCAAGTATCCTAGAAAAACATGACAACTCGTTAGAACCATTCTATTGAATCTCTACAAGAACTAGCCCTGGCTATTCAAGAACAGGCTATTGCTACACACTAGATCCTGCAATACCTACAAAATCATAACAACGAGGGACAAAGAAGAGAAATATAACATCAAAATGATTGGTCAAAATTTATGAAAGCAAATCCACCCTTTTTTAATAGGGAATATCATCCTAAAAGGGCTTAAGCTTAGTTAAGAGAGATGGAGAAAACTTTCAATGTTTTAGGATTCACTAGTGAACAAAAAGTCACTTTTGCTACCTACAAATTATCAGGGGATGCTAAACATTGGTGGAATGAAACTAGATGACTATTGGAAAGTCGTGGAACCCTAATATCATGGAATATTTTCCAGAAAGTATTTCTTGAAAAATATGTTCCTGAGGAATTAAGAAAAGAAAAAGAAGTTGAATACTTAAGATTAGTATAGGGGAACATGACTTTTGAATAGTATTTAGCCAAACTCAAGGAATTATCAAAATTCTCCTCCTAGTTACGATACAACCAAGATGAAGCCTATTAAGCAAGGCTGGAACCAAGGGGGTGAATTAGATTTTATAAAATTTTTACTAAAAAACCTTTTAGAAACAGAGATGATAAAATCAGAAAATGAATACAAAATATAAAATGAGTAAGAAAGACGTGTGGAGACAGAGATTTATCCTAGTTCGTCTTCTACCCAAACCTACATCGAGTCCCCAAAAAACCTCTTGGGATTTTTTACTTTCTCAAAAAATTAATACAATTCCCAGGAGAACCTTTCCTAAATTCCCCAGCTCTCATAGCTTGACATATTCAAAAAACCTTTTTCAATTTTTCTCTCAGAGATATATTCCCCCCGAACCCAAGCTCTCTCTTAGCTTGACTTTCTCAAGAAACCTCCTCGAGCTTCTCTCACAAATGAAAGAAAGAATTACATATGAAAAAAAAAACTCTTTGAATAAAATAGATAATACAATGAAACACTAATATGATATAGAGCTGATAAGTAAATGAAAACAAATGATATAAACTCTCTTGAATGCTATTCTTGATGTTTCAGAGGTCTCAGGTTGAGTTTATATAAATTAAGGTCCAATAGATCCATTAGGAGTGAGTGGGAAATTAGAGAATTCAAAATATAGCCATTATAGATCTGTTATAACTTTTCTGTCACTGACCAGTCGACTATTCACTACTAACTTGTAGACTACTCCTACATTCCCTCTCACAATTTTCATATTTTGGACCCTGACTGCTCACTTTGGACTAGTCGACTAGTCACTCACAGAGAGCTCCCAGTCAATGGTCTCAAGGCTGGCAATTAACTGATGCTTGATCTGGGGGTGATCAATTGACTATACGCATGGGGTCAGTCGATTGCTTGTTCATAGACAGCTCCTAGTCAATCAGGCTTAAGCTGGCAGCTAACTGGTCTCATCCAAGAAATTGACTAGCCAACTGTTCACTCACAGGGAGTGCCCAGTCAATCTGATTTCAAGCTAGCAGCAGACTAGGGGCTTCTTAGAAGGTAACCAGTTGACTGTTGGCTAGCAGCCAATCAACTGGTCACTAACAGAAAGTTCCTAAATTAGGTTTTCTCAACCTTTAAGACTTAAGATTAATTTTTCATTCATTTTAATTCATATTTATCAGCTCAATATCTTTTACAAAGGTTCTTAAGATAAGATTAAACATTGAAAACACAAAGAAGTTAAGTATTACATATGAAAATTTTTCTTCTTGTGTTGTTTTCATTAAAACATTGAACTCTCAGTAAATGGGTTTAATAATCTCCCCTTTTTTTATGATGACACCTTACAGATGTTAGTTCTTCATAATAAAAAAAGTTTTAAGATGATCTCCTCTGTTTTTATGAAAGTTTTGATATGTTCACTTTATGTAACTTTCACAACTTTTAAATGGTTTCCTTGCTTATGTAGTTGGTATTAAATAATGACAATAAATAGCATCAATCTTAATAAAAAATAGCTACTTTTATTGAATTCAATTACTGCAAATATCCATAAAGGTCAATGTAAATTATTCTAATGCCTACATTCTCTTCCCTTTTGTCACATCAAAAAGTGAGGAAGAGAACCTAACAACCCCCTAAACTTCTAAAAGTCTGAATGCTGCTCATGATAGGACTTAATGCATTCAAGCTAAGCATTCATGTCTTCTACTGTCTCCTTGAGATTCTGCTTCTGAAGGCTAAAGGTGTTCATTTTCTGGTGTAATGCTCGAATCTCGGCCAGGAGAATGGGCTCCAAAATCACCACGGTCTCAAATTAAGCTAGGGTGTAATCCATAGATATTGGAGTGTGTGGCGATGGAATGGGAGTAGTAAGTGAAGGTATATGGAAAGATAGTCCTTCCTTAATAGGGCTTGTGTGTGGAGGCGGAGAAGCTGGAAGAGGCAAATCAACAACAGGTAGAGGAGGTGGTCTGGGCACTCTTTGGGCTTTCCTAACCCATTGCCCCTGTGGAGTCTTAATGAACCCTATCTGCTATAGGTTAATACACCTAATCAGAAGAAGGGATTCCATATCATCTTCTAAGGGCAAAATATCATAATGGTGAAGGATAGTGACTATGATGGTCACATATGGCAGTGGAGAGGACTTCTTTTTGCATATCGCCATCCTCTGCGTAATCTGCCAAGAAAGCCTGAAGCTTTCACCATCCAAAATGCACTTCCTCATAAACATATCTAGCTCACTAAAGTATGCAAAGTTACCAAATTTGTTAATCAGGTAGTAAGCGATGATGTGATGTAGCAGTTGATTTTCTAATAAAAGGTCATTGACATTGATGGGAGTGTTATGATTGTAAATGACAGCCTCACTGATCCTATTCATAATCTCTAACTTATTATAACTAGCCACAGTCTTTTGGGAGTTGGGGTGATCAATGAAATAGTACCCAGTCAGTGTGGGAAGATTCAGAATATCTATTAAGGTCTCATCACCAAACACAATCCTAGAGCCTCTAACCTCAGTAGTGATGAGATAGGTAGTTTAGTTATATGTGAGGTTAGAGTAAAATGTCCTGATAACCTTAGGGCTATAATCTAACTTCAGAGTCAATAAAAATTCAACCCAGCATTTGCGAATAAATTAGAGAGTCTAAATCCTTCTTCTTATAGAAATGGGAGATGCACATACCTACTTGGGAGAACTCCTCTTTGTTGAAAGTTTTCAATGAAGGAAATCCCCTAAGCTCTTGAAGAAAAGAGTGGTGGAGGATCAGAGGAAGACCTGCATATGCGTTCTTGGTCCTTGCACGTTTTGGAGTTGGTCTTTGGCCATGGTTGAGGTTAGAGAGGCAAGAAGGATGGTTTGGAGGTAAGAAATCAAGAATAGGGGGTAAGATTTCGGATTGAGAAGAGGAAGAGTAGAAAACCCCCATTTTAAATCGATGAAACCCTAGATTTCTGAGTTTAAAGTGTGATTTTTTTGTATTTGGAAATAAAATCACCATGATTTGGTGAAGATTTGGCCGAAAAATTGAAAAGCAAGAAACAAGATGAGCAGTCGACTGGAATGAATAGTAAAAATGACAAGTTTTTAGGATTTGGCTGCCCTAAATAGCAATTTCTATCATCAACCAGTTAACTGGTCACTAGTGAGCAGTCAACTGTCAGCCCCTATTTTTGTTCAATATTACTCTCTAGCATCGACCAATTGACCGGTCACTTGTGAGTAGTCAAATGGCTACTTGTTGGCTATTAACTGCTCCCTTACAAAGAGCCATCAGTCAGTTGTTCCTCTTATCCTTAACCGCTGGTCACTTCTCTGACCTTTACCAGGTGACTGACCACTCCTTGGCAGTCGACTGGTTACTAAAAAATGTGACCAATTCGAGTTTTTTAGGCCAAATTTCTAAATTTTTAAAAGTCATATCACTCAAGCATACATTTAAGCACAAATCATCATTCAAACATTATAATAAACAAGTAAAAATCTTTAAGGAATCATTACAAACATTCTAGAAAATATATGAAAACCACTCTGATGCTTAAGTTAGTGATGATTCTATTCAGTAAATGGTGAAACAATTTAGATTTTTTATTTTACAGTTTATTAGGATTAACCATTCCAAGTTGACCTCTTATAAAACAAAATCTTTCAATGGAAAAAGGTTTAGTAAAGATATCAGCAAGTTGAAATTCAATTTTGATAAATTCAAAGCTAATATCTTTCTTTTGAACATGGTCCCTAATGAAATGATGTCTGATTTCTATATGTTTAGATCGTGAATGCATGATGGGATTCTTCGTAAGATTAATTGCACTGGTATTGTTGCATTTAATAATCTCTTTAAGATATATACCAAGATCCTATAGTTGTTATTTCATTCAAAGGATTTGAGCACAACAATTACAACTGCAACATATTTAGCTTCAATAGTGGATAATGCTACACTATGTTGTTTCTTACTAAACCAAGAAATAAGAGAATTTCCAAAGAATTAACATCCACTGGTGATTTTTCTGTCAGTTTTACAACTGGTAAAATCAGCATCTGAATATCTTACCAAGATATTAGTGGATCCTCTTGGATATCACAGACCCATTTGCATTATACCAACAATTTATCTAAAAATTATCTTTAATGCTAAGTAATGAGACTCTTTATGACAAGTTTGAAATCAGGCACAAATGCATACATTAAACATAATGTTAGGTCTACTTATAGTTAAACATAGTAGGAATCCAATCATACCTCTATATTTTGAGATGTCGTATGGCTATTCTTTTCATTATCATACATCTTTGCAATTGGTCCCATAGGAGTGTCTTTTTTTTTTTAACATTTTCAAATCCAAATTTCTTGAGTAATTCTTTGACATATTTGGATTGATTTATAAATGTCTCATTTTCTTGTTGTTTAATTTGAAGAGCTAAGAAGAATGTGAGCTCCCCCATCATAGACATTTAAAACTCTCCTTTCATCATTTTAGCAAATTCCTTGCATAGGATTTCATTAATGGCACCAAATATAAAATCATTCATATAAATTTGAACAACTAATATACCATGCTTTTTCTTCTTAAAGAATAAAGTAGTATAAACCTTGCCTCTAGAGAAATTATTTTTAATGAAAAATGTACTCAGTCTTTCATACCATGCTCTAGGGGCTTGCTTAAGACCATATAATGTTTTTCTTCATTTGAATACATGATTTGAAAATCTTTTATCTTTAAAACCTGGAGGTTGCTCTACATATAGTTCTTCCATTATGTATCCATTAAGAAAGGCACTCTTGACATCCATTTGATACAACTTAAAATTATTTATGCATACAAAGGCTAGTAGTATACAAATAACTTCTAATCTAGCTACTAGTGCAAAGGTTTCATCATAATTTATACCTTCTTCTTTATTACAACCTTTTGCAACTAACCTAGCCTTATTTCTAGTAACAACTCTAGATTCATCAAGCTTATTCCAAAATTCTGAAATACCCATTTAGTACCAATTACAGGATGATTATTGGGTCTAAGAACAAGTATTCATACTTGACTTCTTTGAAATTGATTTAGTTCTTCTTGCATAGCTAGAACCCAATATTCATCTCTCAATGCTTCATTAATTCCATTTGGTTCTATTTAGGATTAGAAAGCTTGATGATTACAGATATTTCTATGAGAGTTTCAAGTTGTTACCCCTTTTGGAGACCTCACCAATTATTTGCTAAGGTGGATGATCCTTTTTGAAATTTCATGCATTTGGTAACTCATTGCTGACTTCTTCTTCTTGATCAGATTCATTTTGCAAGGAAGACTGCTCCTCTGTCTTAATGGATTCATTTTCATTCTTCTTTTCTCCAACTGTTTGCTTATCTTTTATTTTGAAATCATTGAATTTTACTACAATTTCTTCAAAGGATACCTTTCTCGGCTCAAGAGGGTCAAACTCATCAAAATTCACATGAATAGATTCTTCTACTATCACACAGTTCTTTTATTATATACCTTATAGGCTTTGTTTGTATTAGAATATCCTAAGAAGATTGCCTTATCAGACATCACATCAAATTTACCAAAATTATTTTTTCCATTATTCAATACAAAAACATTTGCATCCAATACATGCAGATGAGAAATATTTGGTTTTCTTCCTTTGTACAGCTCATATGGAGTCTTTTTCAATATGGGCCTTATCATAGCTCTATTCATGACATAACAAGCATTGTTTACTGCATCAGCCTAAAAGTATTTAGGTAGACTTTTTTCATTTAACATAGTTTTAGCCATTTCTTCTAAGGTTATATTCTTCATTTCATCTACTCCAATTTGTTGAGGAGTACTTGGTACAGAGAAATTATGTTCAATTCCATTATCATCACAAAATTCCATAAATAGATTATTTTCGAATTCTCCACCATGATGACTTCTTATTCTCACAATGGTCATGTCTTGTTCATTTTGAATGAATTTAGCCAATTTCAAAAAAGATTTTAAGGCTTACTCTTTGTGAGATAAAAAAAAGTGTCCACATAAATCTATTAAAATAATTTACAATTACTAAAACATAATAGTTTCCTCTAAGACTCAGTCCTCGAAGGTTCAAACAAATCCATGTGAAGTAATTGCAATGGTCTAGTTATAGAGACAATTCCTTTTGCCTTCAATGAGCTTTTAACTTATTTTCCCTTCTAACATGCATCATATAGTTTCTTTTTATCAAATCTTAATTTAGGCAATCCTGCTACTAGGTTTCTCTTGGCAAACTTCTCTAATATACTCATACTAACATGAGTAAGCCTTCTGCCATAACCAAATATCATCATTTACACTTATCAAACATTTTGAATTTGTAGTAGGGACATTATCCAAGTCAATAACATATATATTGTTAATTCTATGTCCTATGAGTATAGTTTTCTTTTCATCTAAATTTTCAACTAGGCAGTGCTTTAAATCAAATATAACTCTATTGTTCTTATCACATAATTGACTAATGCTCAGAAGACTATGTTTCAATCCTTCAACAAGAAGCACATTATCCATGGAAGTGGAAAAGTTCTTACCAACTTTTCTAATACTAGTGATTCTCTCATGTCCACTACCTCCAAATGCAATATTTCCTCCATTCTTTAGTTGAAAAGAAATAAACTTAGATTTGTCTCCAGTCATAGATTTGGAGCATCCACAATCCAAGTACCACTTTGTTCCAATAGCCTTCAAACACACCTGCAAGAATGTTGAGTTTTATTTTTAGGTACCCAAATCTTGTTAGGTCCTTGAATGTTAGTTATTCCCCTAAGAACCCATATTTTCTTCCCCGCAGAATTTTATTATCTCTGTAGGGACAAAAGTATGATCCATGCCTCTTCTTACCACAATAGTAACAAGTGATAAAAGGGGTGTTGGCCATAACAACAAGAACAAAGAAGTTCTTAAAATATTTTTGCTTTTTCTTATGATTATATCCAATACTAGCTTTATTAAACATGCATATTTGTTTGCCTAGCAAGATATTCAAATTATCCTTTCCTTTGGTAAATTTGGCAAGAGTATTTATCAAATCATTCTTTTCCTTTTGTAGAGTTTCACAATTACAAGAGGCTTAATTTTTAAGAGAAATATGTTCATTTTTTAAAATTAGTATAGCCATACTCTAATTTCATAATTTATTTTTCTAAAGAATCTTTTGTTTGAAATAAAGAATTGTTTTCTTCTTTCTTTTTCTCTAACTTTTCTTCTAAGAATAGAATTTTCTTCTTTGAAAATTATAAGGCTTTTGCGAACTAAAGAAATTTATTATGTAAATCATCAAAAGCATATTGTAATTTTTCATATGAAAGGAGATAGCTTACCTCATCTTCATTTGCCATAAGACAGAGGTTAGCTTCTTCATCATCATTTTCTGAATCTTCATCACTTTCTTCTCCCCAAGCAGTTGACAAGTAGGCCTTTTTATTTTCTTTTCCTTTATTCTTCTCAAAGTTGTCTCGTTTCTTTAGAAATTGAGAACATTCCCATTTGATATGCCCTGATTTTCTGCATTCATAGCAAATAGGAAGTTATTTGGTTCTTAATTTCTTCTATATGGTTTCTTTCCATTTATTCTTCTACTGTTGAATAATCTCCCAAACTTCTTGACGAAGAGACCAAGAGTTTCTTCATCAATTTCATTCGAGAATCATCATTATATTCTTCTTCATCTAGATGCATTGATGATGAAGTTCTAAGAGCAAGACCCTTTTTCTTCTTATCATGTTCCACAAAGAGTAGCTTCAATCTTGGCTCATGCCCTTAAAGATTTCCAAAAAGAGCAGCAATTGATTTTACTGATGGACTTTTCACTTCTTCAATTGTTGTCAACTTTGGTTGCCATTCCATAGGGAGAACCTTCATGATCTTGTAAGCCTGATCAGTTTGTGAGTATGTCTTCCCTAGAGCTGCCAAATGATTCACAATGTAAGTAAAACAAATTTGCATTTCTTTAAAGGACTCTCCTGGATTCATCTTAAACAATTCATATTGTTGTGTAAGATTATGAATCCTAGACTCTTTTACTCCTGAAGTTCCCTTATGAGCTATCTCCAAAGCCTCATACATTTCCTTTGCACTTTCACAATTTAACACTATAAAATTCTCTTCCTAGCTAAGTGCACTGGTAAGAATAAATTTAGCTTTATTGTTTAACAAAACTTTTCTTCTATTTGTTTCATTCCATTCACTTTTGGGTTTGACTAAGGTCTTGCCTTCTTCCTCTTTCATAGGCACATAAGGACCTTCCTCAATAACATCTTAAAGATCAATGTCAACAGCTTCAAAGAATATTTTCATCCTATTGTTTCCAAATGAAAACAAATGATATAAACTCTCTTGAATGTTTTTCTTGATGTTTTAGAGGTCTTAGGTTAAGTTTATATAGATTTAGGTCCAATAGATCTGTTGGGAGTGAGAAGGAAATCAGATAATTCAAAATATAGCCGTTATAGATCCGTTATAACGTTTCTGTCACTGACTAGTTAACTATTCACTATTGATATCATAATTTTCAAATTCAGGACCCTGACAGTCGACTGCTCACTTTGGACCAGTCAACTGGTCATTCACAGAGAGCTTTTAATCAATAGTCTCAAGGTTGGCAATTGACTGATGCTTGATTTAAGGGTGACCAATCAACTATTCACATATGGCTAGTCGACTACTCGTTCACAGAGAGCACCCAGTCGATCAGGCTTGAGCTAGCAGCCGACTATCTCATCTAAGAAAGTGACCAATTGACTGTTCACTATCAATGAGTGCCTAGTTGATTAGATTTCAAACTGGTAGCAGACTGGGGGCTTCTCAGAAGGTGACCAATCAACTACTAGCTAATAGCTAATCGACTATTCACTAACAGAAAGTTCCCAACATTTTAATTGATTCCTATCATCTCAATATCATTTATAAAGGTTCCTAAGACATAATAAACATTGAAAACACCTGAAATCTAAATATTACATAAGAAAACTTTTCTTCTTGTGTTGTTATCATCAAAACATCAAACTCGCTGCAAATGGACTCAACAAAGCCTTGAAATGCATAAAGTTAAAGTCTAGACTTAATATTGAAATGAAAAAGGCCATCACACTATTAGCAATAAGAAATTATCGCTTCCTAATAATTTTAACTGAAATTTATGATAAATTCTATACTTTGTAAAAAAGGTGTTACATGAGTCATATAATCAAAACATATATATATATATATATATATATGTAAGGATGCAAGAATATCAAACCTGAATATGATCAGAATGGGAGATATAAAATTAAGAGTAATCTGACTTGAATTTGTGGTAGTCATGTTGTGTATATTCAGATGAAAAAATTAGGAAAGAACTATAACCCATAATACCCAAATTTTATGAGAGTTATTGTTCAGAATGAGAAAGAAATAGGCATCTTAAAACAACTGAAAGTTTATTATATATATATATGAAATAAAATAGGTTTTAATATTTATAAATAAGCTCATTAATAAGACTCATTTAAATGAGCCCAATTCATCCCTCAATCATCAACTCTTAATTAGTAACTTAATGGAATATATACTAATTAAACTTGGGTTATGGGTTGGGTCTCTACCCAATTGGTTAATGGATAATCCAACCCATCACTGATTATCCACATTTAACATGAACCATATCCATTCCTAATTTATATTAATATTGATTGTCTAATTAATTATTACATAAAATTGTTCTAATAATATGATTAATGTTAATCCACTAAAATTATTCCAACAATCTCCCACTTGAATAGCATTAATTAATTATTATTAGGACAATCCATCAATAAAATTAAGCAATTAATATTTTCCAAAACACATAAATGTGTATATGTTAAACCATACAAAATCCAAAAATGAAACTACACAATATCACTAGATCCAATAGGAAAACAAGTGATATTAATATTGTTGTAGACTTAGTTTCAATATCCTAATAGAATGGAATGCAAAATGATATCTTGGTGTCATGTTACATCATAAAAGTCCTTTAAGGAATCAACTCATACTCCCACTACACCAAGGCTACATCAAAGATTAACTAGACCCATATAAGTTATATGATTTGAATCACTCCTATGAGTTGGCCTTTGGTCCATGGATCTATAAACATATGCCCACCATAAATGTCAACCATATGAGTCTAAGATAAGGAAAATCCATAAATGAAACCATGAATCATGAACATTGAATATGATAAAGAAAACAAAGTTATAAATACTGACAAAGTTTTAATTCTGAATTATATCCAAAATTTGGCACAACTAAGAACATTGAATTTTATAGAAAAACAAATGTTATAAATGCCAAAATACACCAAAGTGTTCCCTAAGAACCCAAGAGTTAGATGTTTCCAAAATTCTAATGGGTTCGTCATGGTGAACAGATCATGCAAAATGTTCAATATGAGTATGAAATTCACAAATCTTCTCTTCAACATACAAGAATTAAGTCTCAAAAGTTTAACGTAACTTAAATTCTTGAAATTTTGAGATAAGCCTATAACAAAGTTATCATCGTAACAAAAATAGTTAAGGCTTAAAATATGTTCACAAAAGAAATTCATTTCCTTAACCACATTCCTAACAAATTGCCATAGTAAAACAAGTGACATACTCTCCACTCATATATATGAGGTAGCTGTAGGAGTCTACTTAACACTTCTCAATAGCACAACTCCTCTAAACATCATAAAAACGCATGCAAAAGTCAAGGCAACTATAAGTGTTCATTTGAAACTTCTCAGTAAAAGCTCCTCTAAAACATCGTAAAGATGCAAACAGAGTTTAAGTAATTGTAAGTATTCAAATGACATTTTCCAATAAGATAGTTCCTCTAAGACATCATAAAGATCTTTGTAAAGTTAAGGCAACCATAAGTGTCTATTTAATACTTTACCATAAAATAGCTCCTCCCAAAACACCATAAGATGTACGTATAAAACAAATTTTAAATAATCAATCAAATCACATAATCTAAGTCCAGATTGTCAATAATTACAAGTAAATCAAATTTATTGTAATAGAATATGCGATTCGAAATACCTTGTAGGTAAAATCACAACTATCTTAGTAGCTATTTAAAACTTTTTTCAACTCAAGATTGATTATTCAATTTGTACATCAAGTGCTCAATCTATGATTTCATAAAACTATCCACTAAGGTTTGTTGACCTCTTATCAAAAGTTCAAAAACTTTATAATCATTCCAAAAGTGTCCTTTAAGGGACATTAATGAAAGGTATAGGAACAATCAATTCATTTTATCTTATTACAATGACCATGATTATATTGGGCTTAAAGCATTTTTTTAGATTTCTCTTATAATCCCTTACTAGGTTTTAAAGACCTACTCATAATCACCAGTTTGAAACCCAAATGTGAATTCTAGAAATTTCAAACATGGTTACAAATTATGACTGAACTTTTATGTAAGGGTAACAAAAATGAAATGTTAGTAATAACAAAATATGTTCTATAAATAAACCATGTCAATGGCTAGAAATTTTAGGAATCTCGCATATCATATTATAGTATAGCAAAAGCATAATAAAGAACTTAGGGTTACAAACTTTCATGTCAACAGTTGACTTAATAGTCTTGGACTCCCACTTGTCCCTCGGTACCTAACTTTAGCAAGAATAACTGCTTTCAATACAATCTATACATAATCTAAAAATTAATATTGAATGAGATATTTTGTTCAATCAGTTTCATCTACTCTTTTTTTTTCCAGAAACATGACTCAAATAATTAGCCCTACAATACTTGAGATTATTATAATATCAAATTCAATGATGGAATCATAAAATTAAAAACAAAAAATTGAGCACGACAAACTCAACAACATTGAATTCAAATTAGCTAGAGCTAAAGAAACAATTCATGATCCAGTTACTATAAAAGATCTTTTTCCCTTACAAGGTTCCAAAATAGCTAACTTGATTATTACACTAACTCGTTATCCACTATTCGTATAAGTAATTAAGATTTAGGTTTTAGTTCTTTGCAAACTTATATTCAACTCACAACTTGATCCAAAATTCAAAGAATTCACTATAGGAGCATTACCTATTTCCTTTGAGTTTATCCTTTTAAGGAATGACCTTAATCGATTCACCAACTATAAGATTATCTAGCTAGGTATAATATCAAGCCTTTAGTAGTTAAACTAAGACAGGAGATATGCAAAAGTGTGTCAGATATGGGGTTTATCTCCCAAAACATGACTAAAGGATTCAAGCTTTATGTAGATAAGCAAAAGTATGTTAGATGTGTGGTTTATCTCCTAAAACATGATTGAAGGATTTAAAATCTATGTACACGAGCTTTAATATATGTTTTTTGAACACCGAACACCCCGTCAAATCAAGTGTTTTTAAATTGGAAGAGGTCACGACCTTTATCAAGCCTTAACAAGTTAACTAAACCTTTTCCTAAGTAGCCCTTACATATTCCACTATTGTTTCCATTAATGGCTTCTCACACTCACACACACACATTCTAATTTGGGTGGTGTCACAACTCTAGAAAGGCTCTCCAAAATAGTGGAATTGTTATGAAAGGTAATCGATGTATCCACCCCAAGGCCAAGGCATCAGTGTAGTTGCCAAAACAAATTTTTGGGACTTTTCAAATTATTATAATTTGTCCCACTAAGAGTTTTCACTGTTGATAGTTTTGGACTAACAAGAGCTAATGTAACAAAATTAGGAAACATGTATTATGTGTATGCACATAATTATAAAACAAAGTTTCTTCCAAAAGACTCACCTTATACAACTATAATAACAAGATTGTTTATCATAATTCTGCTTAAGGGTCTCAGATTACAATAAACCAAGAAAACTTATTAGCATTATTAAGCCCATATAACCAAATGTCTTTAACATCTCTATACTGATAAGATACAAGAAATATTAAAACATAAATTCAACTAAATTTCAATAATATCAAATCACATTGTCAATGCTACACCGATAGGGTGTATCCACTGCCAATCCAATTTACCTAGCAATAACTATACAATATTGATTTGAAATGAAAGTTTCAATTAAATTAACTAACAAACAACCCTATAATTATGATAGGTGAGCTCATAATTGCAAGGTGTCAATTACTCAAACAAACTTCACTGCAAGTGAAATCACTTAATCATGCTTAAGAGCAAGCAAACACCAATACTTTGGATGCCATGTTATTTCAGAGGATGCATGATTGACTGTTAAAGATATAAAATCATGCTTTTTATCTCTTTTTTTTTTTTAAATAAGACAACATTCGAATAGACAATATTTGGCTTTGTACAATTACCATTCTTGAAGGTAATATTGGCTTCAAATAATCTTTGATAATCTTTTATATGAAGCTTAAAACTAAGTTTCTCAAATTTTAAAGGTCCCAAAGTCAATAAAAATGATGGAATTTGGGCTTAAAATTAGACTAATAGCCTTTGGCAATTTACCTAGGCATTGGGCTTTGAATATGCTTTCTAGAATGGTATTATGAGCCCAAAAATTCCATTTGTGTTAAAAGTCATGCCTATTTTAAATCAAATCCCCTGTTTAGGCATATACTTGGGCTTTCAACAGTTAATTTGCCCTAATTGTTCACCTGCAACAATTCATGCCACCCATGACGGATAAGTATACTGTTCAAAAAGTTTGAAATAATTAGACAACATTTTTCATAACCAAATTCACTAAATCCACACATAAATTGATCTTAGAATTAAATTCAGCACAATATTGAATTTATAAAGATATAATTTCTCTAAAAAAGTTATTTAGGCCATCAAAGTATTCACCTTTAAGAGTGTGAAAAATATATCGTATTGGGATGCACTTAGAATATATGCAAAAATTTTCAGCCCAAAATTTAGAGAGTACCTATATGAAATCTCATGTAGATTATAATGGAAATTCAAGAACTCATATTTTCATATTTCAAAAAATTCCAAAAAAATCACCATTAAGTAAGAAATGAAAAACTAATGTGGAAGCCAAAATTTTGGGCCTAAACGAGCCTTGTAGGTGGGCCCATGCGCTAGGAGGCAACAGTGAGCTCTGTCAACGAGTACTGTTCATCAAGTCCTAACTCTGATGAATCATGAAACCGGTTTTCTTAACTCGATTGAACCCAGTACAAAACTCGGACAATCTTGAAGTTTTATAAGGCAAATTTGGTATTAAAACGCTCAGCATTTCATGATATACAAAAACCCTAATGAGATTTTGAGCAAAACACCTCTGACTTTCAGAATTTTGAATCAAGCATTTTGGAGTTTTTTTCGGTTTGAACCTTCCAATGGTAACCAAGTAATTTTGTTAATTTTAAGGCATGTTTACGATAAAAATTTGTTCAAAATATCTTAACATATTAAACCCCTAAACTAATTTTGGATAAAACTTTCAATATTTGAGCAAATTTGATTCAAAAAATAAGGTGTTTTTCACTGTTGCATGTTCACAAGCTTTAGAGCATGATTTTGGCATTAGTGTGTTTGCAATTTCATGGTAGATAAAAGCCCTAATCAAATTTCAAAATAACCTATGAGCATTTGAGCAAATTTCATTAAAAAATTGGGGTGCTTACATGTCTACGTTTTTCATGTTCTTGGTTCCAGAAAAGTGAAATTTTAATGCCAAAGAAAAATTGACAGCAATCATATATTGATGAGAATGCCATGTTGCAAAATCAATTAGATTGATATCAATCCTATGCAATAAGAATAAGGTAAAAGTTATAGGATAAAGATCACCAGACAAAATTAATTAATATGGAATTAAACAAAAATAATCATATCAAAGATAATCAAATCAATTACAAAACTACAGGGTCTTATACCAATTGCAAGAATATCAAACATAAATATGATCAAAATGGGAGATATAGAAATAAGAATAATCTAACTTGAATTTGTGATAGCCATGGTGTGTTTATTAAGATGAGAAAATTAGGAGAGAACTACAACCTATAATACCCAAATTTTACTAGAAAGAGTTGTTGTTCATAGAGACAGACAGAAATTAGAGGTTCTTAAAATAACTAAAAGTCTTTATATGTATAAAGTAAAATATGTTTTAATATTTTATAAAATAAGCCCATTAATAATAATAACTTAAATTAGCTCAATTCAACTCTCAATCAACAACTCTTAATTAGTAACTTGATGGGATAATTACTAATTAAACTTGTGTTGTAGGTTAGAGTCTCTACCCAATGAGCCAACGAATAATCCAACATCATTGATTACCCACATTAAAAAAGAACATAATTCATTCCTGATTTAGATTAATATTAATTGCATAATTAATTATTACATAAAATTATTCTAAAAATACAATTAATGTTAATCCACTAGAATTATTCCAAGAAGACTTTAGTAAGAAGTATGTTCAGAGGAGATACTCCCATTCTCATTTATTATTTTTTTCTCGGCCTAAATTTCCGCTCATCATTGAAGATCTCTCGATTTTGCGTTTTAAAATGATATTACTTGAACTAAATTTTTTTAATATAATGTACAAATAATTATATTATTTTAAAATTTAATTTTACATTTTCGAAACAAACGGCACTTCTCTAGAACATAATCAAGAATCCTAATAAAAGGTGTATCTTGGTTCATAAAAGTACTTGCGTATCAAATATGATTTAATAAAACTTAAAAGAAATTAATGTGAATAATAATAATAATAATAATAATAATAATAATAATAATAATATATTATTATTATTATTATTATTATTATTATCACTATTGAATTATAACACGATAATCATATCTTAAATCAAATAATCAACCGACTATGGTTATAAGGAAAAAATATATTTTTGGTTTTGTAATTTTGACTTTAAAATTAATTTTATCATTTAAAGACAGAAAATATTGAATTAATTCTCTGAAAATGAAATTTTTGAAGACAAAAAAATTTAGATCCTTTCCCGCAGTCAGATTCACTTTTCATTTCTGAAAGAATATTTTAATTCCTTTTTGGAGAACCTAATTAACTTTAAGACAAAAATAAGGACCAAAATGTTATGTTTGTAAGGTCCTTAAAAGATTAGATATTGACAAAAAAAGATAGAATTGGCACGACATCCTTAGTTGGAAAGATAAGGGAAATCATGTGTTATTTTTGCGTCCCGTAAATTATGCACAGACGAAATTTGTCTAAATGATATAACTCTTTATTTTATTATGAGAAATATATAATTTTTAATAAAACCAATGTAATGACCAAAATAATTGTAATGATAATTTTGATTCTTTTATTAAAATAATAACATTAAATATATATATATATATATATATATACATATATTATTTTAATATTTATTTTATTTTATAAACCATGGTTACAGTTAAATTGTTGATATTTGATATTTATAAACCATGGACTTGTGCAATTATTTAATGTATACTATTTAATTTATTCAACTGTAGAAAATCTAGATAAAAAAATATTATGTGAAAGCACCGAAAGTAAATTGAAAAGTATATAAAAAGAATTGAATCATGACTAGATCGCTTTTAGCCTAAATGTATAGAGTAAATTGCAACCCAATTTTCTAAGTTGAAGAAGATATTTTGTATTTTGATCTATTTATAAAGAAACTTTGGATTAGAAGTCGAAAGATAAGTGGTGAAAACGGTACAATGGAATTGAAGATATTAAACACAATTCAATCTAACATGGTGGTTCAGAAGTTGGGTATTTAAGATACTAAAATTGAAGTTAATTAATGTCATTTAATCAATCTGGCAATTAACAAACTTATTTTAGATCTGACATACTTGATAGGATATATAATTGTTATGAGGCGAATTCTCCACCTCCTCAAGTGACTTCAGCTTCAGAAAGGAACAGTAATTACGGTGTTAGTGTCTGAGGAAGCCAACAGCTCTGTCACATAATGCAACTTATAATTTTAATTTTTGTTTTCATTTATTAGTTTATTTTTAATATAGTTCTTATATTTATCAATGTATTTTTCATTTAGTTTGTCATTGATTATTATTCTTAATTTGATCCTTAGTTATTTGAACATTAATATATTTAGTACTTCACTTTTAATTAAATTTAAACTAAATATGTTAACATCTAAATTATTGAAGGACTAAAATAATAACAATCAAATGAGTAAAGGATCAAATTTAGAATAGAAATTAATAAAAAAATTAAATTAAAAATAGGCAAATAAGTTAAGGACCAAACTTGTGTTTTAAGTTAGTATGAGTAGAGAGGGGTAAGACGAAGACAAGAGAAGGAAAGAGAAGTCAATACCTCTTTATCTTGATGACATGTCTAGTATTTATAAATTATAAGAACTCCGATTGAATTTCCAGTTGTCACTATAGTTGCAATTGTATAATAAATATAGCTGTCAAAGTGGGTCAACTTGACCTATTCGAGTTGACTCACCTGAGTTAATGGGTTAAACGAGTCAGCCCATTTAACCCACCATAAAGTGGTGAGTTGAAAATATCAACCCATCCCACTTAGTGAGTTAAGTGAGCTGATCCGTTTAACCCATCAAAAAATTAAAAATAAAATAAAAATAAAATAAAATAAATATAAAAATTCAAATATGACTTTCTTTAAGCACATGTCTTGTTTAATCAATTAATTTTTATATCAATATAAATAAACAAAAAAAATAACTAAATAAAAAGTAAGTTTCAACGGATTCAAATAAGTAAAATAATTTAATAATTCAATTATTCATTACTAATAAAAATATAATTATGAGCTGAACATTCAAATTTGGCAAATTACAAAATAATAGAGGCAACACAACACTTACATTAGGGTTAATTTTTTTAAATAAAAAAATGCATTGGGCTGGAACACTGGATTGAATGAATGAAAAATTAAACAAAAAAAAATGGACAACCAGTTTAATTCACGATCTTACTCGTTTAACTCACAGGTTAAACCAGCCGAGTTGATAGAAGTATACTGAACGAGTTTTCAAATGAACCCCTTAACCCAACCCACCTCTTACACGGGTTCCACCCGACGGGTCGAACCCGTTTTGACGGCTCTAATAATAAAGTATGACGTCATATGATCATTAAAATTAATAAATATGAATAGTTAGATCCTTAACTCGTTCGGGATAATTTGGTCATCTTAGTAGTCTGAGTCATGAGGTTGAGCCTGATCCGAGATGTGATTGATTCTCTATATCCTATGTGTTCTCATCATGTTATCGGTTATGCCTATTAGGAGAAAAAATACTTTTGAGTTTTAAAAGAACTATAGTCATTAAACAAGAAACATGCATTAAGAAAGGAAAGCAAGACAAGATAATACGGTAAAAGATACAAGCAAGCAGCCCAATGAGAAACTGACTGAGCAACTGTCTCACCACTCCATGGGGTAATTTTACAAGCAGACCAAAAAAGTGAAGAAGCAGAAGTGAAAGTCTAATGTGCTTGCCTCCACCATTGATGAGATAGACCTCTCAGAGGATAGCATTTCTATTGCAACAGCTTCACCCAATTTTCAGGATTACACATTAAAAAGCCAAAAGTCTCCTGCTTTTGGCACTTTTGCTTCTCTATTTGTTGATCAAAATGTAGAGGCCTTGCACCTTGAAGGTTGAAGGATGAAATGAAACATTCATGTTTTTGACATTTTAGCTTCTGTATTTTTGCAAAAATGGTACCCAATGGTTGGGAAGAGAATATGTATTGATAAAATATTATTCTGATTTCATACTTATTAGTTTATTATTAATTTAGTCTTTTATGTATTAGATAATTTTTTATTTGGTTCATTACTAATTTTTATTTTTAATTTCGTTCTTTGTTGATTAATTTTTGCTTTGATTCTTCACTAATTTTTATTCTTAATTTAATTCATCTTTTATTAGTTTATTTTCAATTTGGTTGTTCATTAATCTTAAAGTTAACATGTTTAAGCCTATAATTTTAACTTAATAAGAAGAACTAAATTGAACATTAAAATATGTGAAAATAAAATTGAAAATAGACTAATTGGTAAAACTAAATCAAGAATGAAACTCATAACCAATTGAAAATTAATTGATAAATAAAGATTAAAATAAAAATAAAAAGCAATAAAGGACCAAATTGAATTAATTAATACGTGAGTATCAAAATCATCAAAGTAATTTACTCAATATATATTCAAATTGAAGAAAGTTAAAAGAAGCTCACTCGTCAACAACCATTGGTTTAATTGGTAAGAAGTATTATAGGAATTATGAAAAAGGAAAGAAGCCTACTCTATTCGTAGCTTCCATGAAATTGATCAACATGTTTCTAGGTAAGCACAAGCAGTAAGAAATGAAAGAGACTGCATGGTCCATTTCTTCCCTCTCTTGTCGTACATGATTAGATAATAAAGTTTATTTCTTTTCTTTAATTATTAAAGGCAAATGAGGTTGGTGACATGTCTCTGTCAATTTCCCACTCTGATTTCATTTGTGCCCTTCTAGTAGATGTTTAGTCATGTAAGAGCAACTGAACCAGCAAAATTCAGAGCAATATTTGTTATTTTCCAGATTTTAATGTAGTACAATTTTTTCAATCGGTCTTCACATTTTTGCCCCTCTTTTATTGGCTTATTTGATCCAATTAACATGCCATTATATACCTGGTTGTCTTCATAAACCAGGTTTGTCCTCTTCAGAGAAGCCATGAACAGTGAGGGGAATGAAGAAATCCAGAAGCAGGTATCCTTGTTTTAGGGAATATCTTTTATCTATTATGGTTTTGGTTTTAAACATTCACACACAAGAAAAGGAAAAAAGAAAACAAGGCATTCTTGCATAGGCTTAGTTTATTTAGGCTATTTTGTCTAAATGTTAAAATTATTTTATTATTGGCTTCTTTTAATTAAGGAAAGTATTTGGAGATGGTACGAGAACCTGAGCTTACACAATCATAATATAGAAGAAGACGAAGCATGACAATGAATTTGAATTTTTTATCATTGCCACCATTCAACGCTCATATTAAAATAACAACACAATCTAGTGGTATGTAGAATATAAAAATTGGAATCAATAACTTATAAAAATTTGATGTAACGGCTAAAAATAACTTTAAAACTTGATAGGATAATTAGTTTTAGTAAGTTTGTAGGGGATCCAAATCAGGATGATAAGAAAGAGGGACTCAGTAGAAGATAGAAAGAGGGAGAGAGAGAGAGAGAACAAACAAAGGCCAAAACTCAAACAGGGAATCATATATATATATATTAACAAGAATTGTGACACTCTTGTGACTCAGGCACATTCTTCACCATTTATATGAATTCTCTAGACAACAATGCCAAACCCCAAGAATTGGACAGATTAGGAGGACACTGAACTGAATAAAGTGGATTTTCCACAACCAATTTGGTTCACTGAAACCATCACAGTCAAGGGATATTCTAGACCCTATAACACAACCTCACTACAATATTCCTCTCACTTTGGTTTTGAATCTCCCTTCAAAGTGATTCAAGGAAACCAGTCTTCGTGAGAATAGCATTCCTCACTTTGCTGAGATCCCTACCTTTGAGGGTCCTCCCAACACCTTCAAACACAGAGAACGAGGATATCTGACTCCTTGCAAGCCTTCTTGCAATGACTTCATGTGGAGGCAGCTTTGGATCAAATTCATCATCCTCCTCCTCTTCTTCTTCAGTATTGTCGTCGTCGTTGTCACCATCAGCGGAATGATCATCAAAACCATGATCATCAAACCTTGAGACACTCCTGGGGGTCATGTTCTTTTTGTTTTTCCTATAAATCTTTGACCAGTCAGGAATATTGACAGGTGCTGATTGCTGCAGAACCCCTTGGGCTTCATGGGAGGAACTAGTGCTGCTACTGTTGTTGCTGCTGCTAGCCCTTGGGATCATTCTTGCTGCTGTTGGGAGAGGCCTAGGGACAGGCATAGGAGAAGAAACAACCTTGGATTTGGAAATTCCAGTGGTACTATAATCATGTCTGTCTTTCAGAACATCCCACACTTCTTCTTCCTCAAAGTCTCCATCTCTCAAGGACCTCCATATCCCACTGTGCTGCCTAACCATACTACCATACTTATCCCCCATTTATTACCTCCTACACAGCCCAAATCAATATATGTATATCAATGGGTTGAATTAGAAGTAGAATTAAAATTTTGGGGTTTCCTCCAAATTCTAAATTTCTTTTATTACCATAGTTTAGATGAAGATGATGAAAAATTAGAAGAAGAAGAATCAGAAACAGACGAGAGAGAGAGAGAGAGAGAGAGAGTCAGAAACAAAATAAGCAAAAGGGTTGTTTGTTTCTTGAGGGAAACGAGAATATACCTTGTTTTCTATTTCAGGATTCAGAAACTCCAAAAGGCACAACTTTTCTGCTGGTTGTAAACCCTAAACTACGAGAAGAAAATTTCAGGTGAAATCAGAGTGAGATGCGTCACTTTAATTCTTTTTTTTTCTGATACCAGAATCTTAAATTTGAGAGCGATTCTATGTAGTATTCCTGCGTCCAAAGATTCTTACCTCGGTGTCCTCAAGAGGGTGCAGGTTATGAGCATAAGAATTGAAAGAATTTATTATGAAGAAGCAAAAGAAAAGCTTGGAGGAAGAAAATGGCAGAAGCAAAGCCTCAAGGGGCAAGAATTAGACGGAGCTCACTTTTGTCCTTAGAGATGCCCTGGATGCTGGCTCTCCAATCTCCTTGTATTTAATTCTTGCTACCTCAGAAAGTACGATACTAACTTTTGGAAAAATGTAAAAAAATAATAATTTAGTAAATCTTTTTTCACTTTCCTTGTCTGACTAATTATCGGTTAGAATATTTAGGTATCTACTGGCAGTGCAGGAAAAGCACAAGGAACAGGGGATGTTAAATTGCTTCTCGGTGGCTAAGTCATGATTAGTGAAGTTCTGTTTTTGGTCTTTATGATTTTTACCCTTTTGATGTCACTTCCAGGATTCTTTAATCTTCTTCGATTATCATTTTTTTTTCTATTTATAACTTTGTAAAATTAATTTAATTCCTTAAAATGTAAAATTTATAAAATGATTAAAGAAAATACAGAGTGAGATTGTGTATAAGTCTGTTTTTTAATTTTCACTCAATTTTTTTCATATGTTTCCTCATTTTAAAAGCAGCTATACACTTATTGGCTTTATAAAGCATCAACGGTCAAACTCAGGTAATTGTGGGTGTATCATTATTGTAATATGTTTTAACTCAAAAATAGATTCGTACCATAATCACTCATCAATAAAATTTAACTATCAATATTAATTATTACAAAAAATCTGACAATTTGTATTAAAATTAAGCTATCAATAATTTTTATTTACTAAAATTGATAAAATAAAATAAAATTTTCAATCTGACAATCAGGATTTAAAGTTTACAATTTAAAATTTAAGATTTATTACAAATGAATTAGAAGATCAATATTTATTAACAGAATCTGTAATAATTTTTGTTATTGTAGACTATCAATGTTCCTTCTAACTCTAACCTAAAATAAAAATTAAGTAATTGTCTCATAAAAATGTCATTAAAACATCGTTTAATTTTATTTATAAATCCTCGTAATGAAAAAAGAAGGAGGGTTACAAAAATCCTACAGCCATTCTTGAGAGTGGACGGCTAGCAGATAAAGATTGGTAATTGTCAAGGAAGCAGACAAAGTGTCAAAGTTTTCAACATAAGCATACAAATGCTATGAATATGAGTAAAATAAAATACATGAATATAGCATTTTTCTTTTATTTTCTATCAAGAGAAGAGAAAGACGATAGCACACGGATCTATTAATTAATTAAAGTAATAAAAAATTATTTCTTCATGCAGAGGTAGAGAAACATGCAAGTTTAGATTTTTTTTTCTTTTTTTTTTAATAAAGTGATGGCTTAGTTATATTTTTATTGTCTTTTATATTAGAAATTTTTAATTCATTCATTTGATTTTAATTATATTAATGCTACCATTCGATACTTAAAAATAATATGTAAGACTTCGTCGTAATTCTATTATTTATATCAAAATATGATATGATTATAGGTTATTTACATACATGAATGTGGTTTGAGTTTCATGGATTTACTAGATAACAAATAATATGGTCATTTTAAAATTTACTCGCATTTGGATTGAGAAATAATAATCAATTGACTAAAGTGTTATTTAATCTATTTGGCTTAAATCGTTTATACGTAAGAGAATTAATTGAAACATCATACCTGTTTGCTAGCACAGGAATAGAACCAAAAACCAAAAAAACAAAAGAAAACTGGATTGCATAATTTCTAATGTTAAAGGACAAAATTAATTAAATTAAAATTTAAAAGACCAAATCTAATCTTTTACAATATTGGAAAAAATTAAAAGTGCGCACATGCTTCAAATAATATAATGGGAAAAATTAAATTATAAGCTGATGAATTATTAAGTAATTACAAATTTAGTACATCAATTTCAAATGGTTAAAAACATCCTATGAATTTTTAAAATGTAACTAAATATAACTATGAAAATAGTATATAATGCATAGTGTTTAAAAGGAGTGTCTGGTTATATTTTGAGTTACAAAAATATTTTATTACATGTTAAAGTTCATGTATTAATTTTATAATTAATTATAAATTTTAATAATTATTTATACTTTCTTCAAATAATAAATTCCTTTTGAATGTGAAGGGTCAACGAAAGTTAGAAAAAAATTTATTTTTTGTGACAAAATATCTGCATAAAAAATCAATTTTAATAAGTTTAAAATTAAATAAATCATGAGTTTTCTTATCCATATAAAAAAAACATGTATAGTTATTGATCACAATTTAGTTCATTTTACATGATACTGCAAGTTTTTTTTTAAAATTATAGTTGAATAAAAATAATTTTGAATCAACTTAATTTTAAAATTAATTTTGACTCTAAATAATTTTGTATAATTATAATTTATGTTAAAAATACTTTCATTTAAAATTAAGTTTTGTTATAGTTCATTTAACGCAGAATTAAATTTTTTTCTACATAAATAAAAATTTGGGAGATAAAAATAATTTTTTGAAAAATTAAATGAAATTACTTATAAAATAATCTTCATTTTAATATACAAAAGTTTTTTAAATATTAAATTCTCAATGATTGAGATACTTCGCGGAAGTTGGTGGTTTGCAATGTGACCCACATGCACAAATGGCCAAGCCGTCATTCAAGGTATTTGGACAGCTGTTCGGGGAAGCAGAAGAATTTGGAGTAGATTTTGCACTGTTTTCACCAAACCAGAATCTTAATCAGTTTAGATCCGATTGTATTTATTGATTTATATTTAGTCCGAAGAAATGTACTAATTTAATAGTTGAGATTAAAAAATATGGAATTAAAAATAATAAAAGAATTATTTTTTTAACCACGCACCATCTCTAAAATTTAATATAATAATTTAAATGGGAACTGTGCAGTTGCTATAATCAAATATAATATTAAATTGCTATCAGAGCACTGAGAGATCTTATTGGAATCTTAATACTTATCAGATAAACAATCAGGAAAGTTGCTCGATTAGTAGACTTTCCTTTTTCTTTTCGTTTTTTTTTTTTATTCTTTAAAAACCGAGGAATCTGAAGAGATTTCCACTGCTGGCGGCGGAATCTTCAATCTTGTTGCACTGGCTAAGTTCTCCGGCTGCAATACTCATTTTAAAGGGAAAAACAAAAAAGAAAAGAAGTAATTGTGGTTCTTGGCTACAAGTCTTAAGTTTTATTTTTATAAATAAACAAATATTAAGATAATTTTTAAATACAAAAAATAAGTAATTTAATCTTTTTAGCAAATCATCTTAAGTTTTAAAATATTATTATTTTATTAAAATTTTTATTTTTATATAATTATTTCAATATTTTTTATTTTAAAGAATTAAACTGATCTTAAAATAAAAAATAAGAACGAAAATTACAATTTTTGAACATTTTAAAGTGAGCAGTGATATATGGACCGATGAACACCGCATTATTGCTTGCGTAAGCATAATTAAATTGTGCAAATTTCGCTTGTTTACCCTAACTTGGTTTGAAATGATTTAAGATTTTTCATTTTAATTTTTTTGTATTTCTTTCCTCACTTAGATGTTTTATGATATTTCTTTATAGTTTTAAGTGAAATAAGAGTGTAAAAATTGAAATATTGAACATTTTTATGCGAAAAGTTTGAATTTTTTATATTTTAATAATTTTATATAAAAAAATATTGTTGGGATTAAGTTGATATTTAAAATTGATAACATCTATTTATGTTTAATAATGATTTTAAATTTATTTTAAAGGTATTCAAAATATAAGTGTATTAGACATTTAACAATAATATTGATAATTGATTAACATTTACATAATTACTTTTACCATCATTTAGATGTAAAGACGAAAAAATAATTAAATGATAATTGAATGAAAATGTATTAAATAGCACTTCAACTCATACAAAATAAATTGATTTTGGCTTATTTTAAATTATACATTAGCTCATACAAAAATAAATTAATTTTGGACCAAATCTTATTTCAGAAACTATCCTTTGTTTCTTTAACTATTAATTTTTATTACTAATACGTCATATTTGTAACTTCTTAAATACTAGAAAGACGTAAAGAATTTGAAGACCCTTTTCAAATTTTGTCGCCTTTTCAAATTTTGTCGTATTGTCGACATACCTCGTTCAAATTTTGTCGTATTGTCGACCCTTTCCAATAATTGAAGTTTAAAATCTTGAGAGCAACGTTTAAGAATTTAAACTGTCCCTTATATTGTCATGCCTGGATAATTCTTTTAAGAAATTTTATTTGTTTAGCCTAACAAAATTTTAGGAATAGATCTAAAACATAATTTTGTAGGAGGTGAATTGCTTTTGGATTTTTTGCATTTCTTATAATAAGCTGTGTAACGTTGAATTGTACAATTTATTTAATATGAATTGTTAGATTATTTTTTTATTTTAACTATTTAGGTAACCAAAAGTTCCAATTTCAATATTTTCAACTGTAAATTTTATGTATGGTTATTTTATAATTTTTTTAATCTTGATTCAAATAATTATATAAAAATTAAAATAAATAATTAGTTTTATGTTAGAATTGTGTATTATTTATAATTTAGCTACATATTATTTTTTCAGAACTTCATTATTCTTTCAAATTATTATTGAGAATATGCATTCTTCAATGACATGAACAAGAATAGTCAGCGAGATGTTTACGTGGTTCATTTATTCGAAAAATTAATCGTCCAAAATGTAGTATATAATTTTTAAAATAATTTTAATAAAAATTAAATTTAAAAAATTATCATCATACACAATGATATATCAATATTTCAAATATTTTTTTATACAAAATAATACCTTATTAAATAAAAAAATTATAAAATATGAGAAGTAAATTGTAAACTGTTGAAGTTGTTTAGTTTTTTTCCTTTAACATGTTAATATCTTTATTTATAATGATAGTTTTTGTCTACAAAAATTCATTTTGTATTAAAATTAGATTTAAAAAAATGATAGATTTTGAATTATTAAATTTTTGTCTAATAGGAGAGATCTTTTTATTATAAGAGTCACAACTTTCATCTAATAATCCAAAATTCTGTACTGCAGAATCTAGAGCCAGAATCCCCATTGATATGGAATCTCTCGGAGCTGGAGGACCAATTTTCTTTTGTTGGGAGACCTCAGGAGTGTCACTGAATTAGGTCTCGTGTAGAATTAATTGCCTATAGTATATTCTAGAAGAAGAGTTAGCTAGTCTCTTAGCAAATGGAGTTCTTGATAACGCCAAAAGGTAGTAAAGCCATCCCCATGCTGAGCCAAAAGTTTGACATCATTTGAGGGACACATAAGTTGGAGGAACCTTATATCTATGTGTTCAAAGGAGTCAACTTTGGCAGCACACAAGTGGTCTAGCTAGTCTCTCTCCGACTCGCTATGCTTGACTTATTTCTCTACCCACCACACCAATTAGTTTTCAACATGATATGAATTTTTTGTATGCGTTAAAGTCTCAAGGTTGAGTCGGGCAGGAGCTCTTGTCCTATAAAATCCGGCCCAGGTTAGTTGGATTGATATTGTTGGAGATGACAATTTTGATGGATATAATATTTTTTAGTTTTTATTTATTATAAAATTATTATATTAATCTTTAATTTATTAAAATATTTAAAATAATTTTTTATTTATTTAAAAAATATCATACTCAATCTCTTATTTTTTTAAAAAAATATTATATTTAATATATTAAATTTAAGATTTAAAATTTAGTAAAGAGACTAAATTTAATAATTTTTTTTAGTGAAAAATTGATTGTGATATTATCTAATGAATGAGAAACCATTTTAAATATTTTAATAAGTAAAATTAAAATAATAATTTTATAATAAGTAAAGAATATAGAAAAGGGTATTTTTCTCCAATTTTGACCGAGTTATATGACTTATATTGTCACGTTCAAGTTGGATAATTCCATGGAAGTGTAGGAACGAATTTGAAAAAAAAAACTCAAGCTGTAGAGTTTGGATTCAAGGCAAGTATGCCTTGTCCCATTACCCATTAGGTCTAAGCTCTTCTATTTTTTCGTTAGAAAGATTACGTTTTTTTAATAATATAACGGAACAGTAAAAGAAAACAAGTTAAGCGATGAAATTACAATTACAACCATATTTATGCAAAGAGAGCCGAGGTTAGTCATTTTATTATTCCTTTTGAAACTCTACTTTCACCGCAATGGGATTTTAAACTGGAGATCTTTTTTCAGTAGAGCCAATGATTCTAAATTTTTTATAAAATATATATTTTTAAATTAAAAAATAATTTTTTTATAAATAAATACATATTAATATTTTAAATTATTTTTTATAAAAAAATAATGTTTAATTAAAAAATAATAGACTCTAATATATATATAAAATAAATTGTGAGATATTAAAAACAATTTAATCTTTTTATTTTTTAACTAGACATTTTTTTATTAAAAAATTTAAAATATTTATATGTATTTATTTATAAAAATAATTATTTTTTATTTTTAAAAAATATATTTTATAAAAATTTGAAGACTATTAAATCTAAATCTAACGCACAGATTTTTTATCTGAAAAAAGATTTCCTCCCGTAAATCCAAACTCCACCACAATGTGGAGGAAAGCTCTTGTAAAGTAAATCTTACTTGTCTTGTCTCATTTGGATTGGGTAATTCCATGATTGATTGAAAAACCTGCCCACCCCTGTTCCATCTCTAAATATAACACATTTTAACATCTCTTATGGATATTCACTCGAAAATTTAAAAGTTAAAATTTGGAAGCTATACTGTGATCTTGATCTTGCCATCTCACAAATCTGGACTGGATAATAATATTTGATATAATGCTACATGAAAAGAATGTGATATTTGGGAAAAAAAAATAAAAAACACCTTCAGATTATTCTACACAGAGTTATGATGATAACTTTAACTTCTGTCATCTCACATCACGAGATTGAGTAAGATAAATTGTTCTTTTTAGTTACTACTTTTACCTTTTTTCTTTCAATGGTAATTAACTCTAATAAGTTTTTGGGTCATCTCTATAATTTTTTTTTTCCAAAAAAAAAATGGGTCCTTATATTTTCCACAAACAAATATTTAACATTTAATATTTTGTCCCTACCGTTAGCTGGAAATAAATGGAATCAAACTAAACAATGGAGCCCAAATTTTGAACATTTGAAAAGTCTAGGAATTAATTTGAAAAAATATAAATTGTAAGAATCAAATAATATATTCAAGTAAATTATAGGGACATGATAATTAAATTTTTTTAATAAAAATAAAACATAATATATATATATATATATATATATATAAAAGAAGTTAATTAATATACCCATGATATGATCTATATTTTCTAATTTTTTTTGTAAATCTATCATTATATGCTCCGAACGTTTAAAATTTGGTTGCATCGTTTGATTATGTTATAAATATGTTTATTTGTGCCAACAAGCGGAACAATTCTTAAACTTCTGAAAATATAAGGATCGACCTAAAAAAACTATAATGATCACATTGAAAACTTAGGTGGACCAAATAATTTTTTCTTTAATTTTTATATGAAAAAGAAGGAATAAATTACAAAAGAACTTTGAATTTTTTTCAATTTTTTGAATTATAGTTCTTTTCACAAATAGCATAAACAGTATAAAATTTTAAGATATATTTTATCTAAACTTAAAATGGTATATTTATAATTTCAAGAAGTAAGAAACATTAATACGCCCAGCCAAGCATTTTTATCTTAAATGTAAGATAGTACCTATGGTGTACCGTAGAATTTTATACCACATATATACCATCATATACTATACCATAATATTGCATACCACAGTATATAAGATAGTGATATACTAAACCCTTCCAGAAAAACGACATATTTCTCAATAAAATTTGCATCCCATTCTCCCATTTGTCATTGTTGAAGATCGCATGCGGTTAAAAACTCAATACAAGTTACATGCCAGATTATGCAGCTAATAATATTTCCGGTCATGACTACAATTATAAAAGAAAATTCTAATAACAAAGGAAAAGAAACAAGAAAGTCTTGTCTAAGCAAGTAAGGAACCAGTATGGATTAAATCCTCAGATGCCTCGATTAATTATTTGAATATTGAAGTATCTCTTGGCAAAAATTTTTAAGCTTTACATTTACATTGTTACTTCAATAACAGCATAAATAGCAGTTATTTTGGCTCGCCATTTTCAGTTATCTTCCTGCGTAAGGAAAAGTGGATCGGCCCAAAAGGAAGAAACTTTACTCAGCTTTGCAGTTGCCATTAAATCCACAGTAAGTGACCTTGTTCTCCTTCATGTCTGCCATTCACCTTCGGTGTCAGATTACAATAGAAGAAAAGTTATTCAAACCAGGGAGCGTGGGTCACATATCTTTGATATTGACAACCAGACATCCAAGAGCACGCGTGAAGATATGGTTATCTCATAGTACGCAGTATTTCAACTCATCACTTGTAGGTCCAAAAGAAATTTCACTTCATGGCTAGCTTTTCCAATCAGTGGTATTTCGATGCATGAATGAGTTCACTTTCATCCATGTTCTGAAATAAAGCAAAAAAGATACGTTAGCATTATTTCATTAATAATCTCAACAGAAAAGCAGCTTTATCTCGATTCACTGTGAATTATTGAGATATTATGTTCATAGCAACTAGCGAAGACGAAGTAGAGGCCATAGTCTTGCCCCCATCCTGTCAACTTTCTTTGAGTCAAAGTTTATCCCAATGAGCCAGCCAACGTCTAAATAACAAGACCAATTGATACAAGTAAAATGCATAAATGATCATAAGCGACGCAGAACACGTAATAATCCACTAAGAAAGAACAAAGAATCCGCCCTTGTCTTTTATCCTTGACAAGATCTCTGAGAGGCCTATGGAGATACCGATTCTTCAATATGACAGCGCAACATTTGAAATTGCACACGCGTTATATGTTGTCGCCTTGCAGTGTTCGTATTGTCTAGTCCTGTATTCGCTATGTGCTTCCTCGTGACAAGAAAACCATCTGTGTACTCAAAAATTTCACAATACAATATAGGAGAAATATATTATGTCAAATTGGAGAAGCCTCAGCTCATCATCAATCAAATTGTGTTAGCGCTTCAGCTCCAGCGACGATCTCCAATATCTCCCCTGTAATCTTCGCCTGACGGTCCCGATTGTAGGCAATTGAAAGATTCTTCTCCAGCTCATCTGCATTATCAGTGGCATTAGACATGGCAGCCATTCTTGCAGCCAGCTCACTTGCTAGGGACTCCTGCAAAGCCCTCAGAATTTGACTATTCAAATACAGAGGCATCATAGCATCAAGAATCTGAACCGGGTCCTGCTCAAATTGCATAAGGGGTGATAGCGACTCTCTTCTCTTTTTCCTCCCACTTTCCCTCTCCACAGCCAATTTTCCCTCCTTGCTTGTCAGCCTGAAGAATTCATCATGCATGGCGTCAACACAATTCCCATTCACATCACGAACTTCTCCTTTCAGTGACAAAGGAAGCAATGTCTGAATGACTGGGTCAGACTTAACTAATGACACAAACTTAGTGTACACAAGCTCAACCTTATCAACTTCTTCACTAACAAACAGTGAAAAAACATCATCTGCAATAGCTTGAGCTTCTTTCGCAGTGGGAAAACCCCCTGCTTCGATGAATCTATCAACTGGAATATTATTCCGGCGTCTGAAATACGAATTTCCCTTCTTGCCAACACTGATTATTGTGTAATCCAATCCGAGTTTCCTTAATTCTTCGATTCGGGTCTCGGCTTTTTTGGTGACTGCGTTGTTGAAACCACCGCAGAGACCTCGATCGCCTGTTATGACGACAAGAGCGACTTTCTTAACAGGTCGAACGTTGGTCAAAGGAACATCTATGTCATCTGATTGCAGTCGCTCGTTGATGTCGAACAAGAATTCGACAAGGGTCTCCGAGAAGGGACGCCCATTGATGACGGCTTCTTGTGCTCGTCGAACCCTAGCCGCCGCAACAAGCTTCATGGCTTCGGTGATTTTCTTCGTGCTCTTTACGGTTTCAATTCGCCCTCGGAATTCGCGTAGGCCGCAGTGGATGGGGGTGTAAAACAAAGATCGCGAGGGGTTCTTCGGGGATAGTGTGGTAGAAAAATGAATAAATATCGTTTGATTCGGTTGGAGAGAGAGAGAAATTGAGCTAGAAAGTGAAGATTTTGCAGAAATGCCATTGGTGACAGTGAAGGAGAACATAGTTCCTATTTCGGGTGCTTTAGATGGGTTTTTGCTTCAGGGATTCAGAGTCACTTGCATAGACTGAGATTTACCTTGGCTTATCCGAGATTGGTAGAATCCGCAAAGCTTATTGATTGGATTTCCAAGGAGAAGAAGGTAGAGAACTGGTTCTGCATTATCCGGCATCGTTTGCGTCTCCAGAGGTTGAAATGCTGTTTGGCAGCTGGGAAAATAGCGAGGGAAAGCTAGCACAAACAATGCTTGGAAAGGCGGAGCTAATGCCGGGCTGTTGGGCTCTGTTGGGCTAAGCCTCTGTCTTTTATAGGTTGGGCTTTGACATCCCAAAGCATGAAAACACCATATATGATTATTGATTTGCATCCCAAAAATAAAATTCATCTATGATTATCCTATGAATTTTTAGTTCTTTCCAATGTAAACTATCAAATTGACAAATTCAGTAATTTGTTCTTAATTTTTTTTAATAAAAGAACAAAAAAAATATTTGTATTCAACTGATATTTCTTTGGTGTGAATTCTTATAACCTGTTTGGTATTAAAAAAAAATTGATGAGACAATAAATAGAAAAGAAAATGAGATAAAAATGGAATGAAATAGAAAGTTTTGATACTAATTCCTGTTTGGTTGGTGTATTCCTGACAAGGTAAAGGAAGATGTAATCCCTGACCCTACTAAGAAGTGGTCAACATCTCTCAGCATTTGCTCTACCATTCCCCCTCAAAAATTAGAGGTAATGGATGGGGAAGCCAAGGAAAGATAGTTTGCCTCCCAAATTATTCCTATCCGTGCCAGAATGTTTTATCTGAAATTATTCACTTGCCCAATTGTAAAATAGAAGACGATTTGGAGTAATACTCTTCACCTCCTCTCCTTCGTGCTTGTCTGGTAGGCAGTATGATTCTGCTCACTATGAACCATAATACAATGAGTATATATATATATATATATACATAATAAAATTAGAATATATTTAATCCGATGATTTTGAATATTCTAAATATCTAATATATAACATACAATAAAAAAGAAAATTTTATTAAATATATATAGTTAAACATATATATATATATATAATTTAAAATTAGAATATATTTAATCTAATGATTTTGAATATTCTAAATATCTAATATATAACATACAATAAAAAAGAAAGTTTTATTAAATATATATAGTTAAAATCTAAAAATTTATACACTTTTTCATTATAATTTTTTTTATTATATATTCTTTAATTTGTTTAGAATATATTTTTTCTTAAAATTTAATAATTATTATACTTTAAAATATATATTATAATTTTTCTCTCAATCTTTTCATTTCTTTCACTGATTTATCAAACTAAACAAAATATGACACTTTCTTTTTATTTTATTCTACGTGCAATTAAATGTATTTACTTATTTTTCCTTTCCTTCCCTCACTCTTATTTCTACTTCCATTATATTTTCATTGCACACATTTGTACCAACCAAATTGCTTGAAAATTTGTTTTGTATGTTGGAAATGGAAAAGGAAATAAAGTTGTAATATTCGTTTGGTATGCTAGAAATAATGAAGATATGAGAATGATAATGGGATAAAAAGACCAAAATGCCCTTATTATACCTTTATACCAAAAATATTAAATTAATGTTTTTAAAAATTATTTTTAGGATAATATTAATAAAAATATTAAATTATTCATAATAAACATTAATAAATGATTTTATAATTTTTTATTATGTAATAAATATATTAAAAATAGTAAAATATTTATATTATTTCAAAAAATTATTATTTTTACATTTTTTAATTGGGAAAAAAGCTTTTTTACTTTCCAATACAAATATTGAATTATTTATAATAAATATTGATAAATAATTTTTTAGATTTTTAATTTGTAATAATATTTCAAAAAATATTAAAATATTTTTATTCTTTAATTTGTAGGTCAAAATATTTAAATAATCACTTTTTATTTTTTTAATGGGGAGAAAAAGCATTTTTAATTTATAATAATATTAAAATATTTTATTCATTCAATTATGTCTTCCCATGGCTCTCACAAAGAAGGAATGGTTTTCCAAAAAAAATGCTACAAAAGCATCAAAGATTGCAATATACTGGCATCCTCTTTGGGGAGGAATAAAGTGACAAACAAGGACAATTTGGTAAACTACCATAACTTTCCATTAGAGCCCTAACAATCTCAGTAAAAACCTCTCTCCTAGTACGGAAAGGAGAGAAGCTTTCAATGGTACTGTAGTTCTGATATACCAAACATGCTTAATAACTTCCCGTCACGGGTTCTCCCTCCATTTTTGCCACCCCAAACGGAGCCTAATATCACAAATGAATGCACAAATTCAAATTACTATGTACTTTAACTTATTAGTTTAGTAGGCAGGGGGAAGTAGTAAATATTTTAGTAACATAAATTCAATTTTCATTTAAAAAAAAATCATTTCTAAGGTGGTATCTTCAAAATTTATTGATCTTAACTATATTAGTATTTTAACACTGAATTAAATCACTTTTGGAGCGAACCGGATCCTAAGGAATCGAACCGGATCAAAAGACAACAAAATTGGCCAAAAAAAAAAAAGAAAAAAAAAAAAGAGAGAATGGTAGCAAACAAAACCCATATTTTCTAATTTCATCGGCACACACGACTATACTCTAGAATTTACGCTCTAGACGAATAAGCGTGTCAAGTTTTGCCATTTCCGACGTTAATTTGGGGCAAGAATGTTTATAGCAGTTGAATGCATTTGAATTTCAATTAAAAATGTCGAGGTTTCTTGCAAGGATTGCTGGGTTTTTAAGCAATCGGACTCAAGTTGGAGTTGACAAAGCGGGGAACAGATACTTCACCAGAAAAGAAGAGGTTGATGGTATCAGTAAGTGGGTTTCTGTCCTTTTTGTCGCACTAATATATTTTTTCTCTGCTTATGGCTATTGTTGTGAATATGTAATGCTGCATTCGCAGTTTTGTTGCAATTTAGTACTTCCTGAAGCTGCTGTTCTTCATGTCTACCGATTGAATGGTGCTCTGTTCTTATATTTAAGTGTATCTTTTTTTTAATTTTAAGATTTTGAGTTCGAATTTATACCCGGTAAAAACTTTTTGTAAATTCCAGCTTTGAGTCTGCAAAAGGGATGTTTTTACATTGCAAGGATCAGTTCATTAGAAATGCAAGTCATAAGCTGTGATTCATGAAAACTAAAATCTTTAGTTAGATCTTTTCTAGAATTAACTTGCTTTGTTTTACTTGCAATACTCAAGGTGTAAAAGGCTTAGTAGCGGGCTTGAATACTTCTTCAGCAGTGGGAGACTAAGCTTGCAACTGGCATAGCTTCTTTTATTAATAAAATTGACATTTTATATCTACAAAGTCACTCCTTTAGTATATGCTTAAACTTTAAAAGAGGAGATATTTACCGGAATGTTGGGGAGAAAATATTTATCAAAATCAAAGTGCTCAAATTTAGCACACTTGTTTCTGGCTAGGAAAGCTGACATTAAATTACTTCAATCTTCATTCTGGTGTGTGAGTATGATGATGGAACTTTGAAATTCTTGTTCTCTGCATATTATTTGTATTTGCATCATAAATGAAGTATTTTTACAAAAAGACCGTCTGATTCTGTTTTTCTTTTTGGCTTTCTCTATTAGTGAAAGAGAAAAGATGGGTGGTGTTTAAGGGAGACGAGGATCCTACTACTATTCCTGGTAAACCTTTTAACGGTGCTAACATTTAACTGCATAATTATTGGATTAACTACGTATCTTTTATGACACTTTAGAATATGTTGAATAGTATTTTTTTCATCAATTTATTTTTCATATGCCTTTTGTTGAAAAATCTGACTTTTAACCCTCAACTTCAGTTCGATAGGCATGATATATATGTATGGGAAATTGGCCATGATTCCTGTGTTATTTCCTGTTGTTGAATGTTGATGAACAATTACTGCTCAATTATTGTAGTTGAATGGATATGTTGGCTGAACGGGCAGCGTAAACGGGCTCCAACCCCTGAGGTACTTTCAAACAATTGTTTTCCTGTTGGAGATCATGTTATCATTATTGTGATCTTATTTGTAAATTCAAATAGCATTAGCTGCTATTAGGTAATTCTTGATTCATTATTTGTTTTAGGTGTATTTTAAATTTTTATTTTGGTTAGATTTATCTTCTATATATCTACATGGATTCTATTCAATAAAATAAGATTAGAGGATCATTAAACCTGAATATCTACACCCTACAATTCATATTTTGCTCCCTGCCAGCACGGCAAAGTGTTCTACAGAAAATGCTGTCAATGTTTCTTTACCTTTGAATATCATGATTTAGCTAGTTCACAAAATATTGTATACAAGCATTTTTTATAACAATTGTTGCCTTAAATGATAATTTGGGATAAATTTTTATAAAAAAAGAAACATGACTTAAAGAGTTCTAAAGATGGTGTCATGGTGACCGTGGAAAGATATGCGTTTATTGTTATAATCAAAGTGAATATATAAAAGGAACAGTGTTTAACTGAGAGCACTCTTGATTGCAGTGACTGTAAAATTATTGCAGCATAATCTTTTATCTGTTTTTTAATAATTTGGGCAAAAGCCATTATTTTTAATGTAATGTATTTGAAGTCAATTGATTATAATAGTTGGTTTTTTTTTCCCTTGTAAAACAAAGCCATAAAACTATTTCATTTTTTTCCTTCCTTTGGCTCTTACTTTCTTCTTCTTCTTCATATTTTTTTCCCTTTCTTGGGAAAGAGTGGTGGATGGGGCGTTTGGTTGGACTATGTTGCTGAACTGTGTCATTTTGGCTGCTTCTTTGGCTTTAGAATTTCAAGTTTAAAATTTTGTTCATATTAGTAGTATTTGGTTGTTATTTGAGAAGTGAAGTCTTTATAAAGAAGCACGTTAGTAAAGTAATTCTTACTATTGCCTGATAATATTTCTATTTGTTCCTCTTTAGGAAATGGAGGAGTTGGAAGCAAGGCGTGAACGTGTTAGACAGAATGTTGCCCGTATGTGTCATACCTCAACCATTTAACTTGTAATTTCTTTGTTTTCAATGCTTTGCTCTATTTTTGTTAATTTCTCTTCAAACTTTGTTGTCAATTTTGTGCATGATAATTCTAATATATTGAAATTCATGAATATATAAGCCTAATTATGCTTGAATCGATAACTTCCACAAATTGTCAACTAGATTCCAGAATTAGAATTATTGAAAGGCTTAAGGAACTAGCTGTAGCATCTTTACCATGTGAATTCCCTTACACCTTTTGATACAGAATAACCCAAACTACACCTAAGGAACTAACAGTGTCAGGTAGCTTGTTGTGTGAGAAGCATCATAATAATTAAATGGTTGAATCATTTTTCAAAGTCCTCTATTCTCCCCTACTTCCTCCATTTGAACTTGGTTGATGAGGCTGTTAGAACCTTAGGTTCACTTCTGCACGCATTCAGAACACCAGACTAGAAATAACTGAAAATACTTGGGTTTTGTATTAAGTTTCAAATAAATACACCATATCAACCTCAACAACAATTAGAATGGTTGATATTAGCCAAAACCCTGTAATTCCCTTACTATCCCAGCAGCTAAAGATTATAAAAGAAGTCACAAAAACTCCCAATATCCAAGTGATGTGTGCTGGCTTTTGAGAGGCCAGTTCTCTCCCTCCTAGTTCTGAGTTTTCCAAAACTAAGTCTCTCCAAGACCCAGACTCCACAAAAAAATACCCATTCCCTTGCTGCTACCAACTCACCGATCAGTAGGTGTCCAACTATCAGTGCACTTCCTCTCTCCTCTCTTACTTTTACCGGCGATAAACTAACATGCTTTCTGTTGGTCCTTTGGTTGCTGTCTGCTGTCCTTTTCTCCCCTTGTCTCATCTAGTGTAAGTGTTAAGTGGGGGCCCATAAGAGGCCTATGAAATTATGGACCAACTCCTGATTCTCAAAATTTCATAGAAGGTGAACATTATCTGTCTCTTTTATTGTTATGTTTTGTCTACCACAATATATTGATGGAAGAATAACTTTGTTGATCTATTGTTTGAATGATGGACCAAATCCGGATTCACAAAGTTGGTAGTGGAGGAACTCAATCAATCTCTTTTGATTTGTTCCAAACTCCTTGTTTACCATGCTTTGTATCATGATGTGCTAGTAGCTTTAAACTGTCTCTTGTTTTGTTCCATACCTTAGTGCTGCAGGGGTAAATTAGAATTGGAAAAAATTTCAACTTTGCTCAATGTGCAGTTTGGCCCCCAATGTTTTGATTGGTGCAACTTATCCCCACCAACTATAAAATTCCACTGTCGATTTTAATGGTACAGTGACAGAGGTCTTGGTTTGCACCATTGGTAGATGATGGGGTAATTTTCACCATTCAAATTGCTGGACGCAAAAATGCAAATGGATTAAAATTGGATTCTTTTAATACCTTTAGAACATGTTAGAAATGGATATAGTTGGCATTTATCACGTATCTATGCTGAGCAGTTTGCCCTGCTACCTTATTTGTGGCTGATAAGTTCTATTGTACTTACTTCAAGATGTTCTTTTTTTTTTTTTCTGGTATATTGCATTTTAGCAGATCACATGAGAAAAACTTGCATTAACTATTTTGGTACATTGACCAATAAATCATCATCTCTTCTTTTATGGATTATGTTCTCTTCCTCTTTCTCCTTTTTTTTTCCCCCTCCCCTGTTAACTTAGCTTTTCTTCCTAATGCAAGGATCAGAATGTATTACTCCTGAGGTTTGATATACATACATAATTTTTTTGAATTAATGTATTTTTCCTTGGGCATTTATGCTTTGATTTTGAATTAATTATAATTTCTATTGCTAGTACATGTGCTAGTGCATCCTTCTGTTTTGTTGCAAGTCTTAGTTCTATGCCGAGACCTGAACAAACATTTTTTTTTTCTTATTTTAACAAAAGTTCTTAAAAGAGAAGAAAAGGACAGGAAAGCAAAAGAAGGCACTACCGGCGAACGCATCACCACTGGTAAATTTATTGCTTTTGCAAGACTCTTCATTACTAACCATTGGCAGTTATTGACAGCTTTATATTCTGTACAGGAAAAGTTGGTGGTCCAGACCTGAGAAGTTTTATTCGCCAATTTCCTGTTCGTTCTGAAGGTAATCATGCTTCTTTACCGAATTTTATTTTATTTTATTTTCATTTTACTAATATTACGTCCTTTTTTAAGACCGTAGGTCAAGCGAACAATTGAATGAACTTTATCTTAATCTCAAGTGAAAAATTGCCTCCCTCCTCACCATCAAAACAAATGAAGATATCTGCTATTCTGTGCTGTGTGACTGATAATGTTTACTTTTACTAGTGGTTTGTAAATACTATAGTCCACTGAAATTTATGAGCGTGACCCCAAACCTCTGGGTTCCCCTTCCCCACACCCCCTCCCAAAAAAAGAGAAAAAAAAAAAAAAGAAAATTCTTCTGGCTAGGATTACACATTTTTTCCGTACAAGTGAAACTAAAAATATAAAAATTGTGAACAGCAGCACTGCTGAATTTGCGATACTACAGGGGATCGTAGCTCAAAATTGTTCTAAGAAGTAGGCACTGTTATGATATATTACTTGTTCTTTGCTCAATGTGTTTGACATGTTTCCTCCGCTAGGTGATTGGGTTGAGGAATCATCTGGCGCAATGGGTGGCTTGAGGTGAGTGCTTTGAAGATGCATGTACTTTTATGGCATTAACTGTGTCTACAGAACTACGTATTTTATTCTTACTTGTGGTTTATTCACCAGAATTTAGTCATAATTAAATTTTCACTTTTCTTCTTCCTGTCCTTTTTCTAAATCCTTTGCTTCAATTTTAAACGTTGTTTAAACCTCAAGTGTGGTTGGGTTCATTATTTTTCCCATATTCCCAATGGTATTTCTGTTAAGAGATGTAGAAATTTTTGTTTGATTTATCTTCGATATACTGTATGTACTTAAAGATATTTATATAGATGTAAAGTATTTATGAGCTTTCTGCAGGGATTCTCAAGAAAAGGCTTCTGAGGAGACAATAGTAGAGGCAGAGTAAGTTTACAAGTGTAAATTCTGTGTCAGTGTACCATCAATGATCAAGCAAAACTTCTAAGAAACTTGGACATATTAGGCGAAAGAAACCATGTTGATGTTTGGTCATAAACATGAAGACAGAACAAAATGGTTTAAAATGTTTAATGACTTTTTCACCTATTATTAGTTTCCAAGTTTTCAAACCACAAATTATCACTTGATTAATTATTCTGTGTCTGCAACTCTTATTTCAGGTCTTCAGAGCCAACAGGATCTGGTGCATCATTTAAACCGGGAACCTGGCAACCTCCAACTTGAATATTCAATTAACCTTAAAATAAATAAATAAAAAAGACTTGCTTACACCAACATTCTTGTCTTGGCCCCTTGCTCTGTTTTAAAATGAAATGCATGATAATTTAGTCTCATAAATGACTGTCTTTTCTTTAAAGAAATTTTGGGTAGAATTCTTGTCAGTGCAAATTTGTAGCATTTTTTATATGTTGGTTTATAAGCAATTGTTCAAAACAACAAACACATTACAACCTGATAGTTTTTGGCATTTGCAATGTGTTTCCTTCTGCAAGAGTAACCTTGTTCTATTTCAAATAACACAAGGATGTTCACAGGGCTTCATTACCTATTCAGAACTTTTAAATTTGGTTAAGGTATGGATGTTTCCTCTTACTTATGGTAACCTTGTAAGAATCTTGACCAGAGTCTAAATTTTTAAACTTAGATGACACAGCAAACATTGAAACTAAAATGCTAGTAATGGATTATTGTCTTTATAAAGTTGATATGGAGGATGAATTCTCTGCCTTTTTATTTCTAAATTTCATGTAAAATTTGAAGATAATGACAAAAACAAGAGGGAGGGTGCATGAAGCTGTGTTTTTCTTCCAACTTTTCTCTTGATCTTTGTCTAATTTTATAGGAAAATTTGTACAGAAATTTAGAGAATTCGAACTCGGGTTTTAAAAGGGTTGTGATGATTGCTTTGAGACAAATCCATTTTATATTTTTTTCTTTTTGTTTCTTTAAAATTTTCACTTTACTTGATAGTTTCGAGAGTAATAAAATTCATTTATCAAAGTTGTAACTAGTTTAAGTAGAGTTAAATGTAACTTCTCCAAGAATCTTGCGTGCGACTTAAACATAAATTTAAATGTTTAAGGAACTTAACTTCTGATGCTGTCTCTATCATGTCTTTTTTCCTACTCTCTTTCCACATGATATTGTCTATCCTATGTAACAAATAAAATGGAAACTATATCTTTTACCCATTCCTCTGCTCTGTTTATTCTTTTCTCAGGAAAAATCACATTACTTAATTCATTTTGTTCTGGTTATTATTAGGTTTTCAAATGATTGAGATGAAATCTTAAAAGTGTAGACTATGAAGAGAAAGATATAAAATTATTTTTTGTTTGTGGAATTCTCTATTTGATTGATATTCAATTTGGCAAGTATTTCTCAAGCTCTAAGATATGTTGCTTTGTTTACTTTAAGTGCAGTACACTTACTGTCGTGATTCAAAATCAGTGATCTTTAGGCAATTTTAGTAAAAATTTCATGGATTAAAATGTTATTTGTAATAAACAATATATGTTGCTGTCATCAATTTTTAGTTACTTTTGGATGGTTGATATTGAGCAACTTGAGGCATTGGTGTTACTTGTTATACTAAAAGGTGATTGCATAACTATATATAATAACATATTTTGGCAAAATATATAACATTAATTTTATATAGATTATTAGATACATATTTAAAAATGATGAATTATACGTATACTCATCAAATAATAATTGACAAATTAATTTCTCAATAATTTTAATACTTATATATAGTAGTTAACACCTTAGTGGTGTGTAAATTTAACCTTGTTATTACATATGATGATGTGGATAAAAAGACGGTGTGTACCTGGGATAAAGAGTTTTAATTACTTAATTAATCATACATAAGAACGAATAAGGTAGTTAATAGATTTTAGAATGAACAATTCAAATTAGAGTGCTTAAAAATATAAGGCAAAGCTTGTAGGCTTTCATTGAAGGGAAGAATGTGACTTTGGATGTGCATATTTCCCCATTGTTTTAGCATCATAACTCAATAATTATATATTTTTTATTTTATCAATAAAAATTTATCATGAGTAATTTGGATTTAACAAGATTATATTTCATATTTGAAAAAGAATGTAACAAATTATTTTGTCATGCCTCATTATTAATATTTGAATTGAGTGTTTGTAGGTAGATGCTTATGTTAATTCATTTTGAAAAACAAAAATTGAAATTTCCTCTTTGGTCCCTTAATTTATAATTTGAAGTTTTAGTGTTTTTTCACTTTAATCTGGCTTTTTATCTTTATTTAATTTTGACTCTCACTCTTTTACTTTATTTAATTTTACTTTAATCTTTTAACTTTATTTCATATTTTTTTATTTTATCTTTTTTTTTTTTCAGTTTAGTCTTTTTAACATTAAAAAATTGCTCAAATGTTTCTTTCTTTTTCGTGTCGTTAAAATAAAATCCAAGTTTGCAAAAAGTTATCAAAGTTATAAATGAGAGGATTGACTTCATTATACCATCTTCAGTTTTATTATGAAATTATATACAAACCTCAGTTTTTTCAATGATATCTCATAGTAAGATAAATAAATAAACCAAAGTTTGCGGCGCAATTTTTTTTTACCCATATATTTAAAGTATTTTTTGAATTTTATAACAAAATTTGTCTTATTCAATCACAACATCCAACTTTTTACAACTAAATAAAATTTATTTATTTCTAAAAATAATTGGATAGAACGCAAATTTGTCACTACGGCATTTTGCTCAAACTATTTTTCCAATTCCTTTTGTTGGAGTTTTGACATTGGAACGTCCCCCCACCTTTATCTAGGACGAGGGTACCCTCTACGTCCCTCTCCTTTTTTAAAATAAAATTAATATTTTAATATTTATATTAAATAAAAAATATTTTAAAATATAGTTATAAATTTTTATTTTTAAAATTTTAAATTTAATATTATTAAGAAATGAAAATATTAAGTTTTAAAATAAATGTTAGTTCTTTTATGTTATTTTAATTATAATTCAAAATCCAATCCTTACTATTATAGATGTTGTCAGATATAAAATTTATTAGGCTCATCACTTTTGATTTCAATAATTGTTTAATATTTAGTATGGTCAATTAATGAATCAAGTCACTCTTTTATCAATTAAGTCTATTGAATGAACTATAACAAGCTTCTTTGATCGGTATTAAAGCAGGTGTTATATGGGATAGCAGTCCCTTAGTTATCTTAATTAATTTAGATAACAAACCCATACTTGTGAGTGGATATGTGTTATCTGATGATTAATTAGTGGTATTTCTTATACTCACTTGTAAAATTATATAACAAAGGGTTTTTGCTAGATTATGCTATCTAATTTTGGGTATATTTTCTCTATAATTTTTTCATACTTGTACTTGAAGTGATATGAAAGACTTTCTTTACTTCTGTTTTCACTGCACTTTCATGGAACTCAATATTATGCAATTGAAAAACAGATTTCCACTTTATTTTTATTAATGTTGATAAGAACATAACAAGGTTCCAATTATTGTATCAAGTAATTCTTTACCAAGTCTATCGAAATTAATAAATGTTAAACAATTACTGAGATCAAGAGTGATCAGCCTAATAAGTTTTATATTTGAAAACATCTATAATATTATTAGATTTTGAGTTATAATGGGAACAACATAAAAGAACTAACATATATTTTAAAACTTAATATTTTTTATTAAGAAGAGGTTTTGTCACAGAATCCAAATACTTACTTTAAGCGTTGAAAAAAAAATTACAGTACAGAATCTGAGTTATTTATTACTTTTATTATAAGATATCAGTGAAAAAACACGTAAAAATTAATATAAGTACACTTATATTAATCGAAATATATTATTTCTATTCCTTATTTATAACAATATAAAATAGTAAATGCCCTAAATTAAGCAAATCGTAAAATTATTTGACAAAAAATCATTAAAAGTAAAGAATATACTGACGAATAAAATTTTAAAGTTAACTAATATAATGATAATAATTTAATTTCAACAATAACATTTTTATTAAATATATATCAATAAATATAGACATTATCATTGAGTTGATAAATTTTTAATTCTATTAAAACAGATAAATTTTTAAAATAAAATAAATTTATAATTTTGAGCCAAATAAATAATATTGAAATAAAATTTTAAAAAATATTTTAAATAAAATACATTTTTTTAAAAATATATTATTTTTGTAAGTATCTTATTCATCTTTTTATTAGAATAAATATGTATATCTTCAAAATAGAATGAAAGCATCTCTTTTAGAAAAAGAAAATTAATTGAATTTTTTTTATTAAAATATAACTTATTTTAAAACATTTTCTTAAAGAATTTATAGTTTAATGTTATTTAATTTATTTTAAAACTATATTAGATTTACGATGATGCTTACATTTAATGATTTATATTTCATGCTAATCTTAAATTTTAAATCTTTTAATGAATTAAACTCCTTTAAAATTCATTTAGTAAATTTATCTTTTATTTTAAATTTTATTTATTTATTTTTATCGCATGATTTTAAAATGACTATTTTATATTAGATAAATAACTTTTAGTCCTTATTATATTATAAAAGTAATACATGTAAAACTAATTTGCTTAAAATAAATGCTATTATAATTTTTTATTGAAAAAATTGTGTATACTTGTAAAAGAGAAAGGAAATACTTTTTTTTGAGTCATAGAAAATAAATACTTAATACTATAAAAATCTTACGCTATTGTGGTGTCGAACTTATCTTTTCCTACACAAATAAAAAGGAAAGAAAAATGGTTAAATGAATACATAATTATATTTAATCATCAATGCTTGTCTCGCACAATGTGGATTGTACGACATGTGCATTGCTTACTACGCGTACCTTTAAAGAACCTCCTCCTACCTTAGGTTGCAGCTAGGTCATATTGTCATGTCTTAGAATTTAGAAATTATGTACTTTCAGGTCCTAATCCGAAAGCTTCTGAAACTCACTCATTTATTAGTTTTTGTTTTCTTCTACAGTATTCTTGAAGCTTCTGTGAAGCAATTTTCTGAGTTACATCGAATTTAATCTATGAAAGCATTCCTCTTCAAAATCAGTTATTCACTGCTTAGAAGTTCTCTACTCTGCTTTGGTCCGTGTTTTTCCCAAACTTCACCATCTCTGTCTGCAACATCATTCTCATTTGTCATTGGTTGTTTATTGAGATTTTGTTCAACTCTGTGTGCAGTACATTGGCAATTAAAGCTCAGTCTACGTTCACAAGCCAGAGGAATTTCCCCTCTACTGATTCAACAGCTTCATAAGATGTCTAGCGTTGGTATAATTCTGTACTGTAGTATAGTATGATGCATACAATGGAAATACAAGGAGGAAGTAGCTATTTCTTTTACTTACCCCTCTTCTCTTTCTCTCTTGTTTTATTGGTGATTGCATTTTTTTTCCTTTTAGAAAATGTAGTTTGAGATTTAGTCTTGAATTTTATTTCAAAAAAATTTTTGACTCGTTAGTTCATATATATTGGTTTTTTTTGTATTATGTTTTTATTGATGGGATTAACTAAAAAATAACGACTAAAAATTTTTCTGACTGAATTGCAAGATTAAATAGTTGAGGCATATATAAAAAGTATATTTTTCTTAGGATAAATAATTTAATGTAATTTATATTGTTCTGGTTTAGGTCTTCTCATGGTTGAGATAAAGTCTTAAAAGTGCAAAATAGAAGGAATAGGATAGATATTTGAATGTTTAACTTGAGGACTTTCTTTTAAGAAAAAAAATTTCTGTTTCATGCTCGCTTATGCATTTTATTCTATATTGCTAGCTTGTAAATGATAATTTTAAGTTTAAAAAGACGAGGAAAATAGCATGGACCTCAATGATATATGTTGCATAACATCATCCAAAAATGGTTGTCCATCTTTTTTGGGTATTTATAGATTGTTGGAAAAGAGGATCAGAAGGGAAGAAATGAATGGCAATGAAAATAAACTCAATAACTTGCTACTAACGCTTGCAAACTTAATGTTTGTTGAAATGCTTCAAAGAAATTAGTAGTTGTAAATTTTGCCCAGTTGACAGAATATTTGAAATTTGAGATTTATTATCTTTCATCTTTCACAGAAAAAAAAAGTGAATCAGCAGTTCACATTTCCAAAAGAAAGGAATAAGATTTTCCAATTTTTTCCTGAAAGAGATTTGAAGAGATGTGGAAACCACAAATTTCAATCCCTTTAGTATAGATATTATGTTCACTAGGTTATAATATTTCCTGTAGGAGTATGAACTATGAAGTATTCTGAGTAGGCTCATTTTCACAGAGAAGTAAAACTTTTATTATCCTCTTTACCAATCCAGCTTCTGAAAACGTGTTCAAGGGAATACTGACTTGTCTCGCCATGCCTGGAGTTGGTGAATTTGGAAAGTTTTACAGCTTGCCTGCTTTGAATGATCCTGGTATGACTCTAAACTCAACCTTAATCCTGACTCCTTCAGGATAAAATATATTGTATCTGTACTTTAACTCCATTCATGCCGTATGTGTCTTTTTCAAGCTTTAAGTTCCAGAATTTATTATATAGTCTTTAACTATTTTAACTTCTTAAATGTTAACTATACCACATGATGGTGGTTGCATTTTCTTCCTGACGTTGATAAAATGTGACTACTTTGTTTGGCACATAGCAGATAGGCTGCCGTACTCCATAAGGATACTTTTAGAATCTGCCATACGAAATTGTGACAACTTTATAGTAACTAAGGATGATGTTGAAAAGATTATTGATTGGGAATCCACGTCTACAAAGCAAAATGAAATTCCTTTCATGCCAGCTCGTGTTTTACTGCAGGTTTTGTTTCATAAATCAATCCTTGATCTAAAAGTCTGCAATAAATGTTGTTTTTTGTAAACTTTTTGTTTTGTTGACAAGGATGCTACTGGAGTTCCTGCTCTGGTTGATCTGGCTTCTATGAGGGATGCTGTGAAGAATCTTGGCAGGGATCCTAACAAGATCAACCCTATGGTTTGTAATCAAATTATCATCAGCCTTTCCCCTCTAAATTTTGACAAATTCTTGCAGTAACTGAATTTAAGGAGTTATTCCTTTCGGCAAGATCTCATATTAAAGCAGTACCACAATCCAAGCGAGGATGCCATGTGTTTGCTTAGACCAGTATCAATATAGTAGACAGTGCATAGTTCTTGCACATTTTCTATCAAAATGTTAACCTAGTTTATTGTAACTTGCATCACCAACTTTTTTTAAGTGATACTGGTGAATATCTTCCATCTAAAACCTGTGTCGGATGCAGGTTCCAGTGGACCTTGTCATAGATCATTCAGTTCAGGTTGATGTAGCAAGATCTGAGAATGCATTACAAGAAAATTTGGAACTTGAATTCCAGAGAAATAAAGAGAGATTCAGTTTCCTTAAATGGGGGTCATCTGCTTTCCACAATATGCTGGTTGTTCCTCCTGGGTCTGGAATAGTCCACGAGGTAGATAAATTTAGAATATGAATCAATAAGTGTCATACATTTTTCATCTATTGTTTTATTGGAGGCAACTGCATCAATATTTAGCAAGTACTCATGACAGTACTCTTTCTTTAGTAGATTTCAGTATCTTATATTAACCATTCTACATAAATTGTTGGGAGGGCCGGTAATGTATCATACTATTATGATAGGAGATCTTAAGCACAAATGTCATTACTCCTACACATCCAAAAATAAAAATGGCCTAGATGTTAGGCTTATCCCACATGTGGAGCAGATTTTCAAGATTAAGATTCCTATTTGATCCAAATAATAAGCTTTAAAAAGAGCTAAAATTTGTCACAAAATATGAAACTAATTCAAGGGGGAAGAGCAAGGCCAAAAGCTGCTATGTTGACAGCTGCTATCCAAGTCACCAAGATTTCTTCAAGATAATGCCTGCTTTAAACTATTCCTATCTATGGAGTCCATGAGCACAAGTATATGACTACCCAAGAAAACAAAAGTAGAATGTTAAACAAGAATAGAAGGGAGAACAAAATGGAAGTTACATAAAGACTCATATTATGAAATTCTACTGGATTTGTAGGTTAATTTAGAGTACCTTGGAAGGGTAGTTTTCAACACCGATGGTATTCTCTATCCTGATAGTGTGATTGGTACTGATTCCCACACCCCAATGATTGATGGGCTGGGAATTGCTGGCTGGGGAGTTGGAGGAATTGAAGCAGAGGCAGCAATGCTTGGCCAGGTAAAGTATGCAGAATGGAGGTGGTATTTCTTCTCATGTAAATTAAAACAATTCCATTTTATAAACTATTTAAAGATGCTTGTAAATTATTAATATTTTGTTCTGATTGTGCATCATTGAAAAGCATGAGCATGCATGTATTTATAACAAATTCTTGCAAATAGGCTGTTGCATCTTAAGGTAATTTTAACAAAATTGTGACATTTTGTAACTACTCCAATTTTCAAAGTTTTGCGTTTTATTTGATTTCTTAGCTGTTTAACGCCTCTTTCCACTGTCAAAATAAGAGCAAATCTTATTTTCGAATCAGGCTATAGAACTTTGATTTATTTATGGTACAATCTGCTTTTCCTATTCTAGATTAGCTAAGGCCAAGCGATGATGCCTATCTCTCTCCAGAACTATTCAAGCTTTTTGCCTTTGAATAATCATGACAAGTTCATTCCTATTTTCTATCAGATATGGATTCCTAGTTTCCTACTTATGGATATGAATGGTGACAGTTATTCATGTTTGAATGATGTAATTTTAATTTGACAGCCAATGAGCATGGTATTGCCTGGTGTTGTTGGATTCAAGTTATCTGGGAAATTGCATGATGGTGTCACAGCTACTGACTTGGTTTTAACTGTGACTCAAATGTTGAGGGAGCCTGGGGTTGTTGGCAACTTTGTTGAGTTTTATGGTAAATTAATTATTATGAGACTGCATAGACTAGGGTTTCCACTAACAAATCTGCAGAACACTTGCATGAATGACTCAACTTATTCATCAGGTGAGGGAATGGGTGAATTATCATTAGCTGATGGGGCTACTATTGCAAGATGTGTACTGAATATGGAGCAACAATGGCCTTCTTCCCTGTTGATCATGTTACATTTGAGTATCTTAAGCTTACAGGAAGAAGTGAAGAGACAGTTAGTCACTTGTTATATTCTTTTCATGAGAGCAGTTAGCTTAAGTTTTATTGAACTATGATTTGACCAAGTTTTGCCTGCACATAGGTTTCGATGATCGAAGCATATTTACGTGCAAACAAATTGTTTATTGACTATAATGAGGTAATATCTCCTGTTTTTATATGGATTATCTGTCAAAATGGAAGTTATCTAGTTCAAGGGAATTCTTCTGTGGTCCAGCCTCAACTTGAAAGAGTATGCTCATCTAATTTGCAATTGGACCTGAGATATGTGGAATCCTGTGTTTCAGGGCCCAAGTGGTATTATTCACAGATAATATTATAATTATATTTCTCTGACAATGTCATTTCTCCTTTATGCTATGATACTTAAACTTCTTGAAAGGCCTCATGATCGAGTTTTATTGAAAGACATGAAGGCAGACTGGCAAGAATGTCTAAACAACAAAGTTGGAAATAAGGTAGGTGACTTGGAGAATGAGATGACTTGAATTTTTAACATTTGTGACGTAATACATGAACCCGGGAAGGCCATCTTTATCTTGTAATGAGGACAAAAGTTGGTGCATAATAAAACTATTCTATTTTTTATCCTTTCAGATGATATAGGTTCACTTTGCTATCTTGTTGAGTAAGCAACAGTATCTGTGGACCAATATGAGTGATACCTGTATGGTCCTTGACTTAGAAGAGCAATAGGAAAACATTTGAATTTGTTTATTTGCTACAGAACTGTACATTTGTGCTGTTTGGCCAACTTGTCATTTTTATTTTATGATTAATTTTTAAGTACATTGTTATATTGTTTCAGGGATTTGGAGTATCCAAGGAAGAACAGAATAAAGTGGTAAAGTTTAATTTCCATGGACATAATGCTGAACTTAAGCATGGAAACATAGTCATTAGAGCTATTACAAGTTGCACCAACACATCTAACCCAAGTGTAATGCTTGGGGCTGGTCTTGTTGCTAAAAAAGCCTGTGAATTAGATTTGAAGGTTAGTCTCAACACCCAAATGAGACTTATTACTCTAAGCCTTATAATAGATGTTTGTCATAAGCACCTGGAAAGTTAACTTGTGTCATTCAACTCTGAAAGCTTTAGTCATATATGATATAATTGATAAATCAGTAATTTAGATATGCAAATTTCATCTGTACATGACTTCTTCATATCAGGTCAAACTATGGATTAAAACAAGTCTTGCTCCAGGCTCCAGGGTTGTCACAGAATATCTACAACAAAAGGTATGTGATGTATGTACACTTAGTCGTCAGTTGCATGTATATTATTATTCAGTGCATACTTTTTCAAAAAAAAAAAAAAAAAAATTTCTATTACTTTTTTTCAGTGGTCTACAGAAATAGTTAAAACAGCAAGGCTTTCATACTGTTGGCTATGGTTGCACAACATGTATTGGGAATTCTGGGGAACTTGATGATTCACTAGCATCTGCAATTTCAGAAAATGGTAACTCTATGAAGCATTTGATGATAGTTTATATTCTTCTTTCATGTCAGGTATCATTAGAGTTAACGAACCAATCTACTTGATCCTTTTCTTTTTATATTTGTATAATAAGGCTAAGCATGTGTGTTATTTAATTAAAACTAAGCATGCATAGAATGTCTCTGTTTCTAATAAAAAATATAGTTATTCATGGTCAGTCTAGACTAAATTCAAGGGAAGTCAATTAATTCATTATATACCATAAGCTTTGGACTATTCTTCTTTTAATAGAATTTGCAGATCCAAAATATTCAGCAATCATTCTCTTAGATTTAGTCATGCTCTTGTTGTAAGCCCAATTATGTGAGTTACGCAACCATCAAGGACCTTTCTGATTATACTAGAGAAAAATGATCTCATTTAACCTGATTATACTAGAGACTTCCTTTGAATTTGCTTTGAAACACTAATATTGTTATTCAGTCTTTAACATTTGCTGTCTTAATCATCTAGTTTCTTCTTTGTGACATCCACAGACATAATTGCTGTTGCTATTCTTTCTGGAAACCGTAATTTTGAAGGTCGTAGTTATCCATTGACAAGAGCTAATTATCTTGTGTCTCCTCCATTAGTTGTAGTCTATGCACTTGCTGGAACGGTAGGTTCACTGTGCTTAGTGGTCATAAGTTTGTGTTCTCTTGCCTCTAGGGTAAAACAGTTTTGATTTCGGAGGTGATCTTGATGCTTAACAGTGATTGTCGGCAGAATTATGACATCAAATTCCATCCTCACTTTAAATATTGCAGTGTAATGAGCATGATAGAAACTTTCAAATGCTTCTCCTACAATTCAAACTTCCTTTTCTTCGTACTTGTTATGCTTTAGATTTAATGAAAATTTTAAACCTTTTCCTCTCCTATTCTCAGAAATGAGCACAGCCAACTTCTCTTTTTTTCCCCCCTTACCATTATTATTGAATTACTGTTTTGCTTCATGGTGTATTTAATGTATGCTTTCCTCTTTGAATTTTTTTTGGGTACAAGGGGAAATTTCCATCCTCCCATTTGATATTTTCTTACCATAATTTTAAACCTTCATCCTTGGAACTACATTTTCAATGATATAATGTGTAGTGATTTCTCAGAGGATAGAATCAGAAACTGTCAATAATGCTTGAGATCTATGTTTCTTTTAAAGAAATGCAGATTGATACACATTCGTCTTGAAGCAGAATCTGTTAAAACCTTTGATAAAGATGCCAATTTTGCTTCAGGAGTTACAAATTCCAATGTTCCTAGATTGTTAAAGTCAGTATATTCGCTACTTCTGTTGCGTGTACTGTGAGGAATACAGAGAAAAAGTGAGATTGTAACATTAATGTCAGTCTTTCAATCTTTTTGACCCTTCAGGTTGACATTGATTTCAGCAAAGAGCCAATCGGAATAGGAAAGAATGGACAAAGTGTATACTTAAGAGACATCTGGCCAACTAACAAAGAGATCTCAGAGGTCCAAACAAAAGAGAAAGCTGAAATTATGAGATTCTATGCAATTGTTATAAAAATATTTTGAAGAATATATAATTATTAGAGTTTGAAATGTATTCATTATGCGCTTAATAGGTTCTTCAATCTTATGTTTTACCTGGCATATTCAAGAGCACTTACAAGGTCATTACCAAGGGAAACCCGATGTGGGACCAGCTTGCAGTTCCTGCTTCCACTCTGTATTAATGGGATCCAAACTCCACATACATTCATGAGCCTCCTTATTTTAAGAACCTGACCATGGAGCCACCAGGTTTTCGTAAGATAGAGGATGCCTATTGCTTGCTCAACTTAGGAGATGGTATAACCACTGATCATATCTCTCCACCAGGGAGAATCCACAAGGACAGCCCTGCTGCAGCACATCTTGTTAAGCACGGTGAGAATCCCAAGGGCTTTAATTCCCACAGTAGTCATCGGGGAAATGATGAGGTGATGGTACAAGGTACCTTTGCAAATATTCGCCTTGTGAACAAGCTTCTAAATGGCAAAGTGGGTCCAAAAACTATTCACATTCCAACAGGAGATAAGTTGACTGTGTATGATGCGGCAATGGTGAGTATTATAGGGTTTACATTATAATTTCCATCGTTTCTAAGCTTAAACTGTACTTTCCTCTGCATGAAAAATCAGTCTAATTGTTACATGTTAATTATAGCATATCTGCTTGACACAGAAGTAACTTAGGTAATGGTTAGCCTCGTACATAGATCATCAAATATTATATTATAATTATTAATTGGCCTTCACTAAATGGATTTGACTTATATGAACAAGGTTGATTGAACTCGTCAAGGCTAGTTAAATTAGATCCTTCACATGCTTCCTTTGTTCAAGTTTCTGGAAAATTGATATCTGATCCATCTTTATTCACTAAGATCTTAGGAGCCTAAGATAATAAGTCTAATAGATAAACCATCAATTCAATTTCCTTTCATGGAGCAACTGAAGGAAGCATTAAGAAGTAGAATGTAAAATTCAATACTTGCGTCCATTTAGGAGCACATAGTGGAGCCAACTGCTGCTTGCTCTGGCCTCATTGTCTCATCATCTTCTTTCTCAATGGACAATTTCTTGTTTTGTCTATTTACTGCATAGTGAGGGCTTCTCTTGTGAACTTTATGTCATCTCCCTTTGTTCAAGTGTCATGCTATTAGTAACAACATGGTTTTAGAGGTATATGGCTGCTGGGAAGGACGCTATCATCTTGGCTGGAGCAGACTACAGAACTGGAAGCTCGCAAGATTGAGCTGCAAGGGGTCCTCTGTTACTTGTGAGCTCAAACATTCTGATGTCCCATTATATTTATGGCTTTGTTTTTCTTGTCCTACTAGTACTTAACTGTTTCACTTGTTCTTCCTCTTAGGGTGTGAAAGCAGTCATCGCCAAGAGCTTTGAGATGATACACCGTAGTAATCTTGTTGGGATGGGCATCATTCCTCTTTGTTTCGAGCCTGGTGAGGATGCAGATACACTAGGCTTGACAGGTCATGAGCAGTACACAATAGACCTTCCACCAAAAGTTAGTGAGATGGTCAAGATGTTAATGTCACAACTAACGGTCAAGATGTTAATGTCACAACTAACACTGGCAAAACTTTTACCTGCACCCTTCGCGTTGATACAAAGGTAATTGTCTTGTTAAGTAAAGACCTTGGTATAATCTCTAGGGATAAAAATGTAAAAGGTTACTTGAACTTTTCCAATAACTCCCTAAACTTTCACTCCAAGAAATAGGTTCTTTTGTCTGATTTCTTTATATAGGAGCAAATTTATTTGCCATCTTAGAATCTTTATATGTCAAACTATGAATCTCTGAATTGCATTTTTTTAAGCAATCCAGCTAGCATATGGGGAGTTTGGGGTACTAAAAAAGTTAACTATCATTAAGCTTAAATTGAAAAAAACAAAAAAACCTTGTTTTCTAAAATTTGAATCTAATTTTTGGTTTTAAAAGTCTAGAGGGCTATGACGAAAGTTCAAGGAGTTTTTTTCACAATTTTTCCTAATCTCTGATAGTTTCTATTGTCTCCCATGGATTATGCAATGGCTTCATTTTGGTACTTAAACCCAATTTTCAGGTGGAGCTGGCGTACCTTGATCATGGTGGTATTCTACCTCATGTTATCTGCAACTTGATTAAACAGTGAGCTTCACTGGTTGGCATTTCTCATGAAGCAAGACTAGCTCTAGGAAGTGAATAGCCTGAAAATGTGATTTCTCGAGTTTCCTTTCATCACAAATTGGTCAATTGTATGTAAGGTAATCTCGGACTCTCCGCCTCTAGGAGTATGGGTATTAGATACAACATGCCAGATACGCTATTTTTTAAAATCTTAAGATATGGAGGTATGTGTGTGTTTGTGAGTGTATATATATATATATATATATATATTTCCACCATATTATAATTCTCAAGGTAATGCAATATTAATTAATCACTTTTTGAGTGGTTAGAGAATACTAAATGAGAAACATACAAAATTAGTTCTTCACTTTTATATTTTGTAATAATTTTGTCATTTATAAATTAATAATAATAAATCAATTCTTATAAATTCAAATTTATATAAAATTAGTTATTCTGTTTAAATTTATAATAGACTAATTTTGTATAAAATATAATTTTTAAAAGATTGATTTATTACAATAATATATAAAAAATTAAATTATCAAAAAATATAAATATAAGGACCCATTTAATACTTTTCTAAGTATTAGGAACTCATTCCTATGATTGTTTTGAATAAGTAAAACTTTTTTTTATAAATCGTTAAGCTAAAGCTTATTGATGTTCCCCCTTATAATTGTGATTGCAATACTACATCATGAATGTAACTTCTCCGCTATGATGTAAATAAAGAAAATGAGAGAGAGTGATGTTGCTATAAATTTCAAGAGCAGAAGAAGAACACATATCTCCTGCAATGGCATTAATTACTATAAATTCTTCGATAATTTTTCAGTACTTAATATGGACCCTTAAATTTATACATATATAAATTTTGACTGTCAGATTACGAATTTTACTTTTTAACCAATTTCAATTTTCAAGAGTTAGTAATTTTAGTAACTCAACATTAAATACAAGCTATTAGATTTTTTTATTTTTCAATATCTATTATAAATAAATAAAGTAGGCTTCTCTTAAGGTGTGAGCTCCACTAATTAATGAAAAGTTTTATTAATCAAACAATCAGCTCCTTATGCGATAACTTTTTATTTTTTAGTGCATGTATCAAAAACTCTTTGAAATACTTAAATTTTTCGTAATCAACAAAAAAAATTGTAAAATAATTAATTAATCGCCTCTTAAATCAAATTTTTTTTTAAGTTTGAGAATTTATTAAAATTAATAAATTTTTCATTGTCAACGAGAAAAATTATAAAATAATTAATTAACTTCTTAAATAAAAATTTTTTTTAAGTTTGAAAAATTTTTAGAATGAAAAAGAAAATTAATGAACTAATTAACTATATCTTAAATCGAAAATTCTTTAAAGTTCAAATAATTTTTAGAGTCAATAAAAAAATTAATTAATTAATTAACTGTCTCTTAAATGATATAATAAAATACTATAAATATAATTTAGCATTGTCAAAAATTTGAACAAAAGAAAATGATATATAATTGAATAGTTTATTTAATGATTTAGATTATTCAAAATTCGAAGCAACTCAAACACAATTCTATCAATTTATGATATTTTAGAGTTTTTAAAAAAGAGTAATAATAAAAGTTGTTTTGTATGTTAAAAAAAATCTTTTACAATAATATCCTCCCAATGAACCTAATAATTTAAAACATATTAACATATAATAATATAAAATAATTTTTCTAAGTGTCATCACGAACAAATAAACTATTAGACCATACAACTCTTATCTGCATCTTTTTCAAGTGATATTTTGTATTTGTATCTTTTTAGTATGCAAGATTGATCCTACCTTAACAAACTACTAACCTAAATTTTCATTTTGCGAACGAATTCATAATTTTTTAAGTTAATCATTTAATCTTTATACTATATATGAGTTTGTAAATCAATTCTTATAATTTTAGAAATTGTTAAATCAATCCTTAGTTAACTAGTCCCTTAACATTGTCAGTAAAATGCTGACTGAAGTGCTTAGATAACAAATTGAATGCTAAGTCAGCCGCGCACTTAATTTTTTTCTCCCCTATCTCCGTCCTCGATATCACTCTCGCTTCTTTTACTCCTTCCTTTCCTCTTCTCTCCTCCACTTTTGTTTCTGCTATTTCACTCTCCTCTCTACCATCCTGTCTCATAATATTGTTGACTCAGGCTTCCACTATAGCTTCAAAACCTGGTCCCACAATACACACTTTCACAAAGAAACTGACGACTTTGACCTTATCATATATAAATGGTTTCATGTAATTTAAAAAAACCTTCCAATTCATATATTTTATTGCTCGTTTAATGTCAATTTGAGTATCCTGTTTCTTATATGACTCATTTCAGTTTAGTTTTTTTGAGGGAAAAACACTTATTTTTGCAGTTTAAAATTTATCTAATAAGCAAAAAAAGCAAATTTTAGCTGAGTAAACAAGAAAAGATAATTTTTTTCTTAATAAAAGAATTTAACCTGATTCAAATACTTGACTATAATCATTTATTATAAGAAAAGGATAACTTTATATATATATATATATATATATGTTGTGGCAAGATTAAGATTTATCAATTTGTGTAAATCGCTGACTATTCACCTTCACAATTCAGTTAGAGCAAGTTCCATTTTTGTTTTGTTCACTTATAGTTTGTGGAAGAATAGATAGAATGATAAAGGAAGCAAATTGAGTGATTAAGAGATTTGGGCCATAATGAGAGACAATAGGGAAACTGTGGGAAGGATGGAAGAACAGGGACAAACAGATAGAAGAGAGGAGACAGAGTGGAAAGACCAGAGGGATATATATAGAGGAGAGAAGCAGAAAATTAAAGTAAAATTGAGAGTACGAAGGAGAGAGCTAGACCGAGAGAGTTGAAGGAGATGCACATGTGTGAGAAGCTAAGGAGGAGTGAAAGAAAGGAAGAAGAAAGAGCGTGCGATTGAGATAGAACACGGAGATAGCTAAGGACTACAAGAGAAAGGTAAATATGAAGAGATGGAGATAGGTTCCTCTGCTGTAATGCAGTAAGTGATGTAGGGTTAAACTATTTTTTTAAATTTTTTTCAAATTTTTTTATATCTGTAGACTATAGCATCCTTTGCTGTAAATGTTTTTACAGCAGAGGATCTATAGTGGAAGAAATAATAGTGAAGTGAACGTCGAGGAAAGAACAGAGAAAAGGAGGAAGTAAAATAAGCGAGGTTAAGAGGAACCCTCGAGTCAAGAGAGATGAGAAAAAAAATTGACTAATGAAGCTGAGTTGATACGTACTTGTTATTTGGATACCCCACGTCATATTTCACTAATAGTAATAAGAGACTAATTATTGGTAGGGATTGATGTAAATTTTTTTTGAAACTACGAGGTTATTGGTAAGTTTTACATATACACATATGTACAAAATAAAGAGATATTATAAAATTAATGTTTTAACTTGGTGAAACTACAAACATGCGTGTGCTTCATGATTGAAAGTAAAAGGTAGGGAAGAGAGTGACAACTTACAAAATTCTAACTTATTTTCAAAGAAAGAGATATTAAAAGGATTTAGGATAATTGTTGATTAAGGCTACTCTAAATAATTGATGATTTTATTTATAAATCATTTAGTCACCTTATTTTATTTATTTATTTTTAAAATAAACTCATAATAATATTCATTTAAATTAAGTCTAGTATTTGATTTTTTTTAATAATTTGATGGATAATACTAACTAAGCTTGAGCTGTAGGTTGAGGTATCTACCCATTAGACTAGTGGATAATTCAACATATCACTGATTATCCACTATTAACAATGACTCAATCCATTCTTAGTTTAAATTAATATTGATTGTCTAATTAATTATTACACAAATATTTTAATAATACGATTAATGTTAATCCACTAAAATTATTCCAACAATCTCCCACTTAGATGACATTAACCAATTATTATTAAGACAATCAATCAACAAAGCTAAGTAAACAATATTTTACCAGAACACATAAATGTGTATATGCTAAACTATATAAAGTTTAGAAATGAAACTATACAAGATCACTCGATTTGATAGAGAAACAAGTGATATTAATATTGTCATAGACTTAGTTTTGAAATGACATCTTAGTGTCACATTACACTACAAAAATCTTTAAGGACTCAACTCATACTCCCATTCGACCAAGGCTTCATCAGGGATTCATATGAGTTACAAGATTTTGAAATACTAATATGGGTAAGCCTTTAGCCAATAGATCTGCAAGCATAAGTCCACCGTAAATGTGAACCAACAAGTCTGACATAAGGAAAATCTAGAAATAAAACTATGAATTAAGAATATTGAATATGATAAGGAAAATAATGTTATAAATGTAGGTAAAGTTTCAATTTTAAATTATATCCAAAATTTGGTACAACCAAGAACATTGACTCCAATAGGGAAAAGAATGTTATAAATGCCAAAATACACTAAAGTGTTCTATAAGAACACAACTTAGACTTCCATTGAACCAAGACATCAAATATTTCAAATACCCAAGAGTTAAAAGTTTCCAAAAACTTTAATGGGTTAATCTTGGTGAACAGATCACCCAAAAGGTTCAACATGAATATGAGATTTACAAATCTTCTCTCTAATGAACGTGAATTATATATCAAAAGTTCAATGTAACTAAAATTCCTGTAATTTTGTGATAAACCTCTAATAGATTCATTGTCGCAACAAAAATAGTCAAGACTTAAAATACATGCATAACAGAATTTCATGTCCTTGGCCAAATCCCCTGACAAATTGCCATAGCAAAACAAGCGACATATTCTCCACTTATATATATGAGGTAGCTTTGAGTATCATTTGACATTTCTCAACAGAACAACTCTTCTAAACATCTTAAATAGCTTTGAGTTACCATTTGACATTTCTCAATAGAACAACTCTTCTAAACATCATAAAGATGCAAATAGAGTTTGAGTAACTGTAAGTGTTCCATGACATTTTCCAAAAAGATAGTTCCTCTAGGACATAATAAAGATATGTGCAAAAGTTAATGTAGCTATAAGTGTCTACTTGTCACTTCACCACAAAATAGATCCCCCCAAAACATCATAAGATGTACATACAAAATAGATTTCAAATAATCAATTAAATCACATAATCTGAATCCAAATTATCAATAATTACAAGTGAATCAAATTTATTGTAACAAAATATGTGATTCCAAATACCAAGTAAAGAAACACAGCTATCTAAGCAACTATCTAATAATTTAATATGGGATTACTCAAGTATATTCAATGTACACTATAATATTGGTTATATCAATATAAGTGTCTACTTGAGCATACACTAAGTTGCTACTAGCGAAAGCAAATGGAAATTTCTTTCCATTTTAGTCTTTTCATTGTTACATTAAAGACCTAAGAGGTTTAAATAACCTCTCTATCACAAAAGGAATAAAGGTGCATTTTGAATTCTATGAGCACTCAATCAATAGGAGTTCATTGAGACAAATAGAAATATGATCATAATGAAATTAAATTCAATAACACAAGAGGTATTACTAAGATTTATCATATTAGGTTAACACTAAGAGGTTAACATCACAAAAAGGTTAACATCACTTCAAACTAATAGTATGTCATTTAACATACATTACAAAAACCAAAAGTGTGGCTACATGTAACCTTGTCAAACTTGAGATAATATTTCCCAAAAGTTGTTTAAACTCAAGATTGATCATTCAATTTGTAAATTAAGTGCTCAATCTATGATAAAACCAACCATTGAGGTTTACTAATCTCTTATCAGAAGTCTAATTAACCTTCTAATCATTCCAAGAGTGTCCTTTAATGGACAATAACAAAAAGTATAGGAACAGTTAATTCCTTTTACCTTATTACAATCACCATAGTCATATTAGGTTTAAAATCCTTTTTCAGATTTCTCTTGTAACCATTTACTGGGTCTTGAAGATGTACTCATAATCACTAGTTTGAACCTTCAATGTGAATTCCAAAAAAAAAAAAAATTTCAAACACAATGATAGATTATGATTGACATTTTATGAAAGGATAACAAATATGAAACGCAAGTTATAATGAAATATGTTATGCATATAAACTATGTCAGTACTTAGAAATTTTAGAAATATGATATATCATACTATAGTATAGCAAAAACATAATATGGAACTTATAATTACAAACTTTTATGTCAGTGGTTAACTTGATAATATTGGACTCCTACTTGTCCCTTTGCACTTAGCTCTAGCAAGGAATGATTACTAATATTGTCCATATGAGTCCAAAATCAATACTATATGAGATGTCCTTTAGTTAATCTCATTAACCTTTCTTTCTGAAATTATAATTCAAACATTACCATCACAACATTTAAGATTATTATAATATTAGATCTAGTGGTGGAATTGCAAAATCCAAAACAATTTAAAAGGACAAACTTAATAATATTCAATTCAAATTAGCTAGAGCCAGAGGGACAATAAATTATGTTATTGTCGTAATCGACCTTTCGGCGATAAGGAACAAAAAGTGTTTAAATTGATTCCAAAAAACGAATCTTGAAAATCAATTTATTTGGAGTCGTCATAAAAAATTTTAATGGAAAACTTTGGAAAACCAATTTAAAACAAAAAGAAAAAGGCAAACTGATATGCGAAATCAAAGACGGGTTCGAGAGTTTGTTTGAGTGTGGGGAAGGTGTTAGGCACCCCATAACATCTATCCATAAGGACGATTACCTTTGACTAGTTAATTGAAATAGAATATGGCCTTAAATATATCTCAATTCTTTTATTAACATGCATGTTCGTTAAACAAAGGAAACAAAATCAACAATAATGAAAGCAAACAAATAGATATTTACAAAGGACGGACTTGACCTAGGATGAAAGTCTAAGGCCTACGTACCTTGTAATAGATATCAAAGTCCACGTAGTTCGACTAAAAAAACGTGTCTAATGGTTGATGATTTGTAAATTTTGTGATGAGAACAGGAGGATTTAAATTAAACAGATTTTTGTAAACAACACATAATTGAGATTTGATTTGTGTGTTTTAATTTATGACAACCTGATTAATCTAACCCTCTTGACCTCTTCATTTTTCCTCGTTTTAGTTTTTGTTTATTTTTAGAATTTTAATCCTTATTTTGAAATTTACATGAAATGATTATGGGATGAGATTTTTAGGATTTTTAGGAGTTTATATATTTTTTGGAATTGAAATGTAATTATAATGAAAGGAATATTTTTGAATTTTTGAATTTATTTATTTATTTTTATTTTCAAAATTGGAATTTATCATTGAAATTAGGACGAAAATAAAATCATTTTTCAGATTTTTGAATTTATGTATTTTTTTGGATTTTGGTTTTTATTTATTTTTGAAATTAGAACAAAATTATAATGGAAAACCATTTTTCAGAATTTTTGAATTTATATATTTTTTGGATTTTTGGATTTTTCTAATTTTGAAAGTGAGATTATGATTAATAGGACTTTTAATTAATATATATATATATATATGTATATATTATTAGAATTTATTCTGAATTTTAAACTATAATGGAAAAATATTTCTATGATTTTTTAATTTATGATTTTTGTATATATATTTTTTTAAAATTAGAATTTATTTGAAACTTAAAGTAAAAGTAAAATGAAAAATATTCTTAGGATTTTTAGTTACATAATAGGTAGGACAAACCTCCCTATTTTTTAATTAATTCATCCCAATATTTTAAATGTTAATTTTTGAAACCTGAGGAAACTCAATGTCTTACGCAATTTCTACTAATTAACATTTAGGTGCCTAAGGAGATGAGCGATCTCACGCGGGAACCAAAAAATATAGAATAAAATATTTGAAAATTTTTGGGGATTTTGTTTTTATGGATTTTTATGGATTTTGAAATTAGAATTCTTGTAGTCTTATTTTTAATAAGATCAATTCTCCAAAGCCTATGGAGACCCAAGTCCCACATGACAATTTTTTTAATTAATTAAATTTTATAAAACACCGGCTTAATCATTTTGTAAATAATAGAAAATGCTTAGTTAAGATATTTATTTTTTCATTATTATTATTATTATTATTATTATTATTATTATTATTATTATTATTATTATTATTATTATTGTTATTGTTATTTTAAAACAAGTATACACTAATTTTCGGAGTTTATGGAGATTAAAATTTCACACGACTCCAAGCACTCGAAGAGAACAATATTCTCATATAATGATTTCTTAAATAATAGAAAATATTTAATTAAAGTATTTATTTTTGCATTATTATTATTTTTGTCATTATTATTTTAAAACAAGTATGTATTAATTTTCAGGGTCTAAGGAGATTAAAATCTCATATGATCCTGAACATCAGAGGAAAACAATATTCTCACCCGATGATTTCCTTATAACCTTGTTTGTAAGGCCAAAAATTAATCTCCTATTGGCATAATAATAATAATAATAATAATAATAATTAAAAAAATGAAGAACTCGAAGCGAAGCGAATAGAAGACATATCCTCCTCCCCGACAGTCCTCTTCGATCTTCCTCAGTCCTCCTTCGATGCTTGGTGGCCCACCGTCAGCTCTTTCTCTCCTCTTCTTGCTTAACTCGTGGCCTCTCTCTCTCCTCCTCTTTGGTGACTTCTCGGCTCCCTCTTCCTTTCTTCTTCTCTTCTCTTGTCTCTTTTCTTTTCTTCTTTTCCTCCTCCCCTCAGCCTTCTCAGAGTTTGCACGACATTCTCCTCCCTTCTTTTCCTTGGCAGTGTGGCTTCCTTTCAGCCCATCTCTCTCTCTCTCTCTCTCTTTTCCTCAGTTCCACACTTCTTTATGTCCTCCGTTCGACTCTATTTTTATAGCACTGAAATAAAGTGTCCACACCTCTGCTTCTTCCTTCCTCCTTCCTCTTCGCTTCTCCTTCCTTCTCTTCTATTCTTTTTGGTCCATCACACAGCAGCTTGTCTCTCTCTCTCTCTCTCTCTTCGGTTCAATGCTTCTCTTCTTCCTTTCTTCTTCTTCTCTTTAGTTCAGTGTTTCTATCCTTTTCCCCTTCTTCTTCTCTTCTCCTTCCTCTTACTCTTTGGTCCAGGGCTTCTTTCTCAGTCTCGTCTCTCTCTCTCTCTCTAACCATGACCTCCTCCTCCCTTTCTCTCACCTTGACCCCCTTCTTTCAGTGTGCTCCCCCCTCTTTTAACTCCACCAGCCACCTTTTCTCTTCAACGTGCTTTGTTCACCACCTCTCCCTTTTCAGTAGCATCCTCCACTTTTACCGTGTCTTTCGTGTCTTCAACCTCCTTGTGTCCTGTTGTCCACTATAAGTGTGTGTGAGAGTGATATATGAGACTGTGAGTATCAGTGAGTATATTGAACGAGAAAGCTGAAGTGGAAGATAGGAAAGCCTGCACTTGGAGGTAGTGGAGTGCCTTTTTCCAGCTTTTCTGCAGCTCTACAATGCAGCCTTATTACCCTTTTTTATTGTATTACTATTACCATTATTATTAATTAATATTATTTGAATTTTTAATTTTCTATTTTAATTATATATATATATATTATAATTTTGTTTTGGTTTATTATAATTATTTTAATTAACTAATTTTATTTTTGGGTTTAAAGTTTATTTAATTATCTCCCATTATTTATTTTCAATTTCCAATTGTCCCCAATTAAGAATGTCACTTGAAGCTTTGTCATTTTTAAATTTTTTTATTTTTTTAATTATTAATTAATCAATGCATCAATTAATTAATTAATTAATAGATAATTAGGGCTGAGGTGTTCACAGTTATGATCTAGTTACTACAAGAGATCTTTTTCCCTCACAAGTTCCCAAAATAACTAACTTAAATATTACATTAACTTGTTATCCACTATTCTTATCATTAATTTAGACTTGAGCTTTTAGTTCTTTATAAGTTTATATTCAACTCAACTAAATCCAAATTTCAAAAAATTCACTATGGGAGTATACTTATTTTGTTTGAGTTTATCTTTTTAAGGAACAATCTTAACTAATTCACCAACTATCCATTTTTCTAGTTAGATATAATATAAAGCTTTCAATAGTTAAACTATGACAGGAAATACACATAATGTGTCAGATGTGGGGTTTATCTCCTGTGACATGACTGAAGGATTTTAACTATATGTACTTGAGTTTCAATATGTATTTTTTGAACACCAAACACTCATTCAAATCCAATGTTTTTAAATTGGGAGAGGTCATGGCCTTTCTCAAACATTAACAAGTTTAAATTGTCTCCCAAGTGGCCCACACATATTCCACTATTATTCTTATTAATGCCTTCTCACACTCACACATACATATTCTAATTTAGGTAATGTCACAATTCCAGAAAGACTCTCCAAGACAGTGGAATTGGTGTATCAAAACCCGGGCTAGGGTCATCAGTGTAGTTGCCAAAATAAATTTTATGAACTTTAAAATCATTATAGTTTGTCCCACTAAAAGTTTTCACTACTGATAGTTGCTGTTAATAAGAGCTGAGGTAACAAAATTAGGAAACATATATTATGCGTTTGCACATAATTATGAAACAAAGTTTCCTCTAAAAGCCTTAGCTTATGGAATTATATTAATAAGATTGTTTATCATAATCTCATTTAAGGGTCCCAAATTACAGGAAAACTTGAAAATTCATTATACATTAAAACACATAACCAAATGTCCCTAATGTATCCATACCAATAGAATACAAGAAATATTATAATATCAATTTAATTAAACCTTAATAATATCAAATCACATTATCAGTGTTACATCGATAAGGTGTATCCATTGCCAATGTAATCTACCCAGAAATAAATATACAATATTAATTTGAGATGGATGCCTCAATTAAAATTCACCAACAAACAACCCTACAATTGGTCCCACAATAGGTGAGCTCACAATTGCAAGGTGTTGATTACCCAAGTGATCTTCACAACGAGTAAAATCACTTAATCATGCCTAAGAGCAAGAAAACTCCAATACTTTAGATGTTGTGTTATTTCAAAGATGCATGATTGACTACCAAGAATATAAGATTAGTTATGCTTTTGATTTCTAATTTTTGTTCAAATTAGATAACATCCAAATAGATAATATTGGGCTTACCATTCTTGAAAGATTTATTGGCTTCAAACTAACGTCATTAGTCTTTCATATGAAGCCCAAACCAAGTTCCCCGAAATTCAAAGGTCTTAGAATCATGAAAACGATGGAATTTGGGCCCTAAACTAAATTGAATTGCCTTTGGCAATTTTCTTAGGCATTGGGCTTTAAATGAGCTATCTATAATGGAATTATAAACCTAAAATTCCATTGTGCTAAAAGTCATGCCTATTTTAAGTCAAGTTGCCCATTTAATTATACACTTAAGCTTTCATCGGTCAATTTGGCCCAATTGCTTAACTACAACAATTCTTGTCACCCATGATAGATGAGTATTGCTCAAAAGCTTTTTGAAATAATTAAGACAACAATTCCCACAACCCAATTCAGAAATTGGTCTTAAAATTAAATTTAGCACAATACTAAATTTTAAAGGCATAATTTTTTTCTAAAAATTATTTGGCCTATCAAACTATTCCACTTTTAAGAGTGCGAAAAATATATGCATTTAAAGTATGCGCAAAAATTTTTAGTCCAAAATTCAGAGAATACCTATCTGAAATCCCATGTGAAAAGCCATGAAAATTCAAGAACTCATATTTTTTTATTTCAAAAAATTCCAAAAAAATTACCATTAAATAGAAAATGTAAAATTAATGCACGAGCCAAAATTTTGGCTCAAAATGGTCCAATAAATGGGTCCACGCGCTAGGGGTTGTGATTGGGTATTGTCAAGAGCTACTATTCATTATCTTTTCCAATAAGCAAGTCCTAAAACGGGTGGTTTGAAACAATCATGATACCTGACAATTTCTAGGGATTTTTGGGGTGTTCTTGGTGTCAAAATCTTTAGAATTTCAAGATCTACAAAACCTATGTGATTTTTTTGGGTAGAAAACGTATTATTATGGGGTATTTCATATTGAAAAAGCTTAAGGGTTTTCTCGAGTTGGACCTTTAATGGAAGCCGAGTGATTTTATGTCTTTTGTACATGTTTTAGGCACCATTCTACTTGGAATTACAAGATTAATAAAACCCCTATGATGATTTTGATCAAAACCCCCTGCTAGTTTAAGAAATTTGACTTCAAAAGTTTTAGGTTTTTTCACATTGCCTCCTTTGTTACAAAATACATTGTCCTTGATGTTATTCTTATATTATTGTATTAAAAAAAGTGCCCAGATCACTACCATTCAACCAAAACATCTATAAACATATATATTGAAGCTTTTGATCTTGCTTAGGGCATATATATATTTCACGGTTCCCATGAAATAAGATGAACAAATATAGATCATTTTTTTTTTTGGTTTAATAGATTCACACTAAAACACATATCATAAACAGATCAAGAACTATAGGCTCTGATATCAATTGCTAAATTTTACATATATACATATGTATAAATTATGGAGATATTATAAAATTAACGTTCTGACCTAGTGAGGCTACAAACATGGTGTGAGTTTCATAATTAAAGGTAGAAGATAGGGAAAAGAATGACAATCCACAAAACTCTAACTTATTTTCAAAGAGAGAGAAATTGAAATAATTTAGGATAGCTATTAATTAAGGTTACTCTGAAGTAACTAATGGTTTTATTTATAAACCATTTAGTCACCCTATTTTATTTATTTATTAAAATAAATAAGTTTAGTGATTTTAAAATAAACCTATATTAATATTCATTTAAATTGAGTCATGTACTCTCTCTCATTTAATAATTTGATGAGATAATTACTAACTAAGCTTGGGCTGTAATATAGGATCTTTACCTAATAAGTCAATGAATAATTTGACCTATAATTGATTATTGATTACTAACAAAGACTCAATCAATTCTTAGTTTAAATTAATATTAATTGTCTAATTAATTATTAGATAAAAATATTTTAATAATACGATTAATGCTAATTAACTAAAATTATTTCAACAGTAATTTGAAAAAAAAAATGTAAAGACCAATTTACAAACCCATATAAAGTATAATAGCCAAATGATTAATTTTCACTAACTTTAATTATATATGTTTAGTTGCCGATTCTTTATGCCTGCATAAGCTGATAAATGGAGGTCAAATGCATAAATGCACCCGAATATATAAAGAGATTTAAAATTACTTGATTTACAAACCAAAAAAGAAATGACAACTTGTAAATAATTAGATGATGCTTAGTTTAGTTGAAAACTAAAATTTAATGCTATCATATTGTGCTTAATTAGTTATGATGTCAGATGTGAGCATTGGGGATGCGTGAATCGCCTTATGTGTAATTGTACTTTAGGGATGATGATCTATTATTTATTTATTTCGAAAAGATAGGAAAAAAAAAGTATATATTTAATTTTTTGTACCATGTCCTTAATGAAAAAAAAGAAGGAAATAGTTAGTCAAAACTACAAAGGATCAATAACAATCTTTTAATTATTTCAAAAGGATAAGTAATCTAACTTGAAGCTTAATCTAACTTGAAGCTTTGTTAAGTAATTATAATTTGTAAATTTACTCATAATATTTCATTAATATCGTACGTACGACATATTGTAATTCTATCCCACATGAAAAGTGATCAAGGGAAGCATCTGTTCATACGCAAGGAAATTAGTTTATTTTATTATATGTTCATATATTTTAGATCAACAAGGTTTACAAGTCTTAGAAAAAAAATCAAATTTATTAATATATTATGATATTAAAAAAGTATAAAAATTTGAGAATGTGTATAAAATTAATTATGTGAAATTAGAAAAAGAGAAGTGACTACAATAAACTCATTAAGAGAGTATCACCTTAAAGCATCTTTTTTGTTGTAAACAACTTTTGTTGTAATTTTTTTGAACAACTCTAAAATTTTAGAAATTGATAAAATTATATTTGATTTTGTCTTTGATTTGAAGTAATATATAAGGATGAATGATTCAAATTATTAAATAAATTATTTAATCATATATATATATATATATATATTTTACTTTTAGTTTTGGGTCATTTCAAGTTTATTTATATTCTCTTATTATAAAAATTAAGAAATAGTCAATTAATATATTATTTTTTTATTAATTTTAAAAAAATTTTAAACTTTAAAATTTTTTTAATTTAAGTGACAATTAATTCATTAATTAATTTTTTTACTTTACTTCAAAGAATTCTCAAATCAAAGAATTTTCAATTTGAAAGGTAATTTATTAATTAAATATTTCATTATTTTTCTAGTTAATTTCAAAGAATTTGCAAATTTCAAAATATTTTCAATGCATGTAGAGAAAAGGAGAGTTGATGCTTTTTATTGGATAAAACATAACTCTAAATTTTAAAAGGAGCATACTATATATATATATATATATATATATATATATATATATATTAAGCTTCAATAAAAAACAGGAATAATTTTAACTTCAAGATGAATAAGATATTCCGTTTTTTAAATTGTTTTTTTGTTGTTGTTAAAATGGTAGTGATTCGGTATATTTAAATGTATATGACAATTCAAATGAATCCACTAATATTTTTCTCAAATAGAGTCCTGATAAAGTGGTTGAAAATATATTTTCCTATACTCTTTTCGTTTAACTCATGCTGATAATTTTTATTCTTCAGGTTTAATCTGATTCTTTTATCGAATGAGATAAAAAAAAGAAAAACAAGTTACTTATATTTTATATAAATGAAGATTATTTAATTATAACACTAGCAATCGCAAACAATAAAAGAGTTTGAGTTATATTAGTCTCTTAAGCATTGATTGAATTATACTTAATAGCCTGAAGACCTTTTAATTCATTTTTTGTCAAAAAACATAAATATCATACATCATTTTTAAAAATAAAATTATTTAATTATTTTTATTATAATATTAAAAATAAGATTACAGATGTTAAAACCAAGCATGAAAGTAGTTCTTCTTATTTTTATATTAAAAATTATAATATCATAAAAATTAATTTCTATGATATAAAATAAATTTTAAAAAAATTAAATATATATTAACATGCTAGTGTGCCGTATTTAAATTTTTAAACAAACGAATATTATAATTTAACTGAATTTCAAAAGAAGATCACTGTAGAAGAATATATGGTTTCAAATACATGTGTAAAATATTATTTTTGTTCTTCAATTATTATTTATTTCTATTTTTTGGTTGATTTTTATTTTTAATTTAGTTCCTCATTAATATTAAAATAAATATATTTAATCTTTTAATTTTAATAAAATTACTAAATATTGTAATATTTAGATTAATTATTTATTTAAGTAAAAAATTAAAAATAAACTAATAAGTAAGAGATTAAATTAAGAATAAAATTTAATAAGCAATCAAATTAAAATTAAAAATTAATAAAGAAATAAATTAAAAAATAACTTATAAGTATATGAATAAATAATATTTTATTCATTATATATATATATATATATTGATATTTATACATTTTTTCACTCCCTTCCTGTTTTTCTTTATAAATATTTACAATTTTGGTACTAAGATGAATTTATTTATTCCTTAAAAAAGTTAGTTATGTTAATTTTATTGCAAAACCAAAAGTCATGACTAATGAAAACCGAAGAGGAAGAGCATGCTTGTGTTTCAGACTCATCAGCGTGGAGTCTTTGTTCTGGGGCTGTCTCCTTTCCAATTTCCTCTCTGTAGAATTCGATAGTTTTCGAATCCCATTGGATTAGTTTCTTGTCTATAAGATGCCCTTAGCTCAAGATCCGTTCTACGTTGTGAAGGAAGAGATTCAAGATTCTGTAAGTTACTTTCTCAATCCACCAAGGCTTCGCTCTCTGCCTCCGTGTGTTTCAGGAAAACGATTGCATATTTTCTTGTAAAATTATGTCGAATTTTTGAACCCAGTTGCTGAGATCAGTGAGTTGACATGATTCGGTGTCTGAAACCTAATTGCTTCATTGGGCAATGATAATTATGCGTCGATGGTTTTTATTGAATCTGTTTTTGAAGGTCGTATTAGTTATGGGGATTTTCTATACTAATTTCAAAGGTGATTGATCTGATTATGCTATTTGTTATGTTAATTTGGAGTTTTGAAGGGGAGCCTCATGCGATCTGTATGTTTGTGCAGCATTTGTGAGGGTTTTGAGTGAATTCTAGCAGAAACTACTGAAAAGAAAAAAAATTGAATTGTATATATTTGGTTTTGGGATTTTTTACTGATGGTATTAGCATTATGGGTGGTATAGGGTGTGTTTATTAAGTTGTCTGACTCGTTTCATTTTCTGCATAGATCGGTAAGTTACAATCTACTTTTCACCAATGGCAAAGTACTTCTTCTGATGCTGGAGAGCGAGTGAATCTTTCAAAGGAGCTGGTTGCTAGTTGCGAAAGCATTGAGTGGCAGGTAGATTCATTGAACATGGAGAGTCTGTGGCTTGATGACTTGACATTTTTTGTTGATAAAAAAAATAAATGTTGACAATTGCATTCTCCTAACCTGCTATCAACATCATTCTTATGCATCTGCTTGTCAACTTCTTTTTCTCCTTTTTGGAATTATCAGACAGACACCTAGTCGTTTTGAACCTCTGACATCTCATCGTTATCTATGATCTATTATTGTAATGAAAAACAAATTGTAGTGAATCCCCTTTGTCCTTGTTCCTCTACTATCTAATCTCGCAACTGCTGAAGTCTGTTCTTTTGATAGAAAGGTAGATGAATTGGACAAAGCAATTGCTGTGGCAGCTAGAGATCCTTCTTGGTATGGCATTGATGAAACAGAGCTTGAAAATCGAAGGAGATGGACCAGCAATGCTCGTACCCAGGTACATATTCTCAGTATATTCCTAATTTTGGTAAGAGCAAGGAGGATTTAGTCAATTCTGTGCATAGAAAACTGTGCTTTACTGGTTAACCCTAATGTACCCATTTTTTCCCTAACAAAATGGCCAAAAGAGATATACAAGAAAACCTATAAGGGCATAGGTCTTTGGGACTAGCAAGCTGCTGTCTAGAAGCATGATTTGAATTTAAAATTTCTTTTTAGATCCAGTTTTGGTATGATAACTTGAGTTTCTAAATCAACTTTCTAGCTTTTATACATTTAATTTTATATCTCATTAGCTATGTGCGTAATAGATTGCTATATGTGTGTGGATCTACTGAATAATTATAGTGCATTGTTAGGTGGGCACAGTGAAGAAATCAGTGGATGCTGGAAAGGGGTCAAACATGGCAAGCCGTGATAATGTAGCAATGCACCGGGAACTGATGAGGCTCCCAAATTCCCATCAAATTGATTCATCCAACCAGTATTCGCAGGATAATGATGATTTTATATCATCAGAATCAGATAGACAGCTGCTTCTAATAAAGTATTTCACTCCTCTCTCTCTCTCTCGCTCTCTCTCTCTCTCTTATGCATACAGATTGAATTATAAGTTTATCTTTCATCCTACCTTGCATATTATCTGCCATATTTTAGTTGGTTTATGAACTCCATCAGAAATCAGACCAAGCTTGTATGATGATAACTTTTTCCTGCTTACCAAGTTGAAACAAATTTTTGTTTGTTTTTCCTCTTAAATTGATGAATTATAATGTCCACTCAGGACCACTCTCCCTGTGTGCTTTCAAAGATGCAAGTTAGCTATATTTGCATGAACTTGTGCATACTGCACAAATATTTGTTGTGCAGCTCTTGTCATGAATAACACTAATGTTAAATTGAATGTTAATACTAATATTAATCTAACCTAATTAGAATTGTAATCTGAGGACATACATATATCATTTAGTTATGATAGTGCTACTGAATGCACAAATTTTTTAACTATAACTCTATCATCTACTTGTAAATATATGTTATATGAAGGATTTTCTTTTGAATGATGGTTTCTAGTTATTTCAATGATGTTTCAATCTACTGTTGCTATTCTGAATAAAGTTTATATTATAATTGAAATGGATATTTTGCCTTCTGTTTGGATAAAAGTGAATAAAGAATTTCTTCAAATATGGATGAGTCATCATAACATGGGCTGAATACAAAAAATACAGGGCTCAATACTTTATGAATCTTCTTGACATGCATTTCCTTTCTGGGTCAGCACAATCTACCTCCTGTTTCTATATTATGTTTAATTTTATATTTTATAATTTATCTATTGGTTACAGGCAACAAGATGAGGAGTTGGATGAGCTTAGTGCAAGTGTACAAAGAATTGGAGGTGTTGGGCTCACAATACATGAAGAACTCCTTGCACAGGTAATGATTTGAGAAATTTTTATTTTTGTTTATTGCTATTTTGCTTTAAAAAGGTATGATGTAATTAATATGCATGTTTTTCCCTCAAGGCTGCATAAAAATTTGTGTTCTTAGTTCTTACCCTGCTTATTGTTAGACAAATTTTGTCTATATGCAAAGTTCCTTATGGACTCATGGTAAAAGGTCAATCTTGGTGTTTCAGGAAAAGATTGTAGATGAACTGGGTGCTGAAATGGACAGTACATCAAACCGTCTAGATTTTGTTCAAGTGAGTTTCTGCATCTAGTTTTCATTTAGATAAAAATGATTATGATGTCTTTTGACAGTGCTTTCGCTGAAAATAAGAATTGCTTGGAAGTTGGAATTTTGATACAAATGTGAACTGTGAAGAGGTGAAATCTTGCTCTTTATTATGCTTGCAGAAAAAAGTGGCAATGGTCATGAAGAAGGCTGGTACGAAGGGCCAGATCATGATGATATTGGCCTTGGTGGTTCTGTTTATTTTCCTCTTTATTTTGGTATTCTTCACCTAGTCATCGATGTGGGGCCGGTCACTGCACTCTTTATGCATGGATAGGGATCTCAGTTTCATGGGGATGCAAAACTGTTGAGAAATGCGATTCATATGATAGCACATCTATCTATGTTTATTAAATGAAAGCCTTCGTGGTTTCTAAAAGGCAGTTTACTGGATCTGATTGTGAAGAAAAAGAGAAGCAATGTACTTTTAGAATCACAAAAGAATTTTGATTCTGGACAAGTTGGATTACAGACAATTATGTGCACTGATGGCATTTTTTTTCTGATCAGCGATTTTGCACCTCATGTATTTGATCATTGATGTAGTTGTCTGCTATGTTACGGCTGTTGAGTGTTGACATATTGAAAATAGTATTGGCATAGAACCTCTTGAATTTGTTATGAATTTATTTTCAGTTTTTCAGATGAAATCATTGAAATTGCTCAGTATTTAGTTGAAGGGTAAAAATAATAATTGTATCAATAATCCAGATAAGTTTTTGGTTTGTTGATTCCATTAACTTTTTGTTAAGTAATGATAACAACATAATATTATCTCCTTTTTATTGTTATTTCTACCACCTAAATCTCAGTATGCTTTTGTCATCACGTTGATAGTCAACAACACAACAACAATAATAATAGTAAAGAGTATAATACAATAACTTTCTAATAAGTTTGGTTATATCATATTTCTTTTTCAATGTATTTTTTTATTGAAATGAATTTTTACAATCTTTACTGTCATATGAAAAACAAAATTACTGCTTTAGTCGTTCTAATCATATTAAGGATTAAATTACAATTAGGTCATAAACAAAGTTAACCTAATTGACTAATAATAAATTAAAGTGAGTTTTATGCAATATATGTTAAAATATCTGCAGATTTTGAGTGTATTTTTTAAACCAAGAAGGATATCAAGTATAATTTAGTCAAATTTCAAAGGAGGTAGATTAGTATAATTTACTTTTAAAAAAATTATGGAAAAATACACCTTGTAACACTAGGATAAATTATTACAATTACATCCTTACATTATATTTGAGTGTACTAATACTTTCAAAGTTATGAGTACACCAAATATGACACTATTATTTTACTATTACAATCAAAATAGTGATTGTATTTACATGAAAACAGATCTATTGAGTATCAAAAATCCTTTCTTAGATTACTTTAATTTCTTTATTAAGGTTAAAGGTAGTCATAGCCCTATAATAAGAGATCTTACATTACATTAATGTCAAGTAAAAAACTTGAACTATCCTAAAAAAGTGGACACTTATCTCATTTAATTATTAGATAAATGAATACCCTGCAAATAGAAACCATTCTGTTTTAGGTTCTTCGTAGTAACCTTGCATTTTACGTGCTCCCAATCATATAAAATTTGAGAAATAGATTCTACACATTTGAAAATCTAAATGCAGGTAAATTTAATAAAATTCAAATTATTAGATAAAAATTTGATGTTTAAGATGTTTTAAAATCTATTATATTTCAATTCTCAGATATGGAACTAACTATCCTTAATATGTTAACTAAGTATCTAAAAAAAAATGTACATTGAAATTCTAAGGTTTGACCGTTTGATAAACTTGCATTCTATTCCCCAGCTTTAATCTAAATTTTTGTCTTACAATGTCTTGATTCTGTTTAAGCTAGCTAATTATGTTGAAACCTTTCAGACTTAATGTTATTATCTTCCTTGTGATAAATAGCTATTACAAAAATTTCATACAAAACTTTATGCGTTAGGGCTTTCACAATTGCTTGATTTTGGGTCATAAATTGAAAACAATGGTAGAAAGTACAAATAATTGACCCATTTACCAGTTTGAAAATAGGTTGGAAATTTGCAGACTATTTCTTTAGGATCTCCGCTAAAAAAATAACAAGTAATACTGCTATGATTTTCAACACATGGGATTTCTGGAAGCTGACATTGAGAGTGTAGAGAAGGAGAATTCAGAAGATAACGACAAAAAAGAGAGAAAGAAGGAAAATAATTCCTAGTAACCTGCCACATGGCCCAAATTAGTCTGAAAAATCACCTGTTGTGTAGTGATTTAATAGATGACTAATGGTGAGATTATATGCACAAAAAAATGAAGTTTGAGAGAAATTATTATCAAATTTTAATATCTTTAAACTTTGAGTCCGATTAAATGATATAAGTCTTAATTATTTTTAAAATAAACTTTATATCACACTTTTTAAAAAAGAAAACCCTTCATTTTTATTATTTTAATTTGGACTAGATTAGTGACTATGTATCTCTATTTTTAAATTCAGCTTAAAAAGTTTGGAGGCGAAATAATCTGGATGGACGACAATGTTATTGAGCACAAAGTCAACTTCGTTGATGAAACACAGGTCAACTGGCCATGGATGTTTTAGAAGGGGAGATAATAAGAAAGAAAGGAAAAGAAAAGGATGAGAAAGAATATGAAAGAAAAATGAAGGCATAATGGTCATTTTCCTACCTATTCTTAGGAATGCTATGAATTACCTCAAAATGTGGAGGGATTGTTCGCTTCACTTATAAGAATCATAATTCCAATAGAACGAGACTCTCTTGCCAATCTTGCAATCACTGCACATAAACTTTAAATTCTAAACACTAAACCTGAAAACTTATTTCCAATCATTTTCCATCTTTCAAATTCTATTAACCAAACATACGTTTATAGCACAGTTCGTTTGCAACCATGGTGGAATCTTGACAGAGAATAAGCCACGATAGTGATCTTCCCTTACAACCAGATAGCTAGATACTCAGTTATAACTGTCATAAAGTTGAACTCATCTGTCATATATTTCTGTATGTATCTCTTCGTTACAGAGTCGAACGGTGAATTATATCTTCTAATACTGTATTCGGTTTCGTTGTTACTACGCCCCTCGCACAAACAAATGGAGCAGAGTCTTCTAAGCGAAGATGGACACGGTGAACAAATTCAAACGGAAAGAACAATGTCTCTCTGATCTTCTCTAACACTGCGAGCTAGTGTAAAATAGTGTAGAAATGCTCGTCCTTTGGTTTCATCCTTGCCAGCTTCATCAAACTTTAAAATTGTGTTGTCCTTTATGTTCGTAGTTAGTTTTATGGGCAAAACTTCGGTACAGGTTTTAAATCTTTGTTAATATATTTTTTAATAGTAGAAGTTTAACAGCTTAAGTCTAATTATGTTAACTAAATTCATAGTCACCACAAAGTGAAACAACGTTTCTTAGCTTGTACTAGATTTACCAGGTATTACATATTCAATATTTCAATATTTTGTTTAGCCACATAAGTTTTATGAGATTTGGTTGAGAATCAAACTAGACAGGAAACAGTTACTTAGATTAAATAAAGCATGGATTAACGTAGCTGTATTTTAATTTAAGTTCAATGTGGCTTCAAATTCAACCACATAACAACCAGGGGTTGGGTGATTCAGATTTTTATGTTAAACTAGCAATTTGGAATCAGAATGGTAATTCCTTCAAGCATTTCTAAGAAAATTTATAAACTATATGTTTATATAAATAAAGCCCTCTTCCAATGGTTGATCAGGGCTTCAAAAATTACAATTCTATATTTCTCAGTCAGCAAGACACTCCACCTTTGTCATACTCCAACATGTGGCAATTTTAAACCCTAAAATTCACCATCTGATTGCAGCTTTTTCTGCCAATCTGAATCTGATGTCAAAGCAACCTTCTCTGTTGACTTGTGTTTCTTCTTTTATTCCCTTCCCTTCTATGTTGCTTCGTACCCAGCGTCTCATTATATACTCACCAAACAAACGAGTCGGTCAATCCACCTAAACGAATATATAAGAAGCAAAAGAAAGTAAGAAACAAAGTAAAGACCAAAAATTAATTTGCTAAAACAAAGATTTACCAGTTTATGCAATAAGACCAATGACTACACTACAATTAAATGATAATCTCACCTTCTTCATCCATCAGAGTTTCCAATCCTCTCAGCCAGTGGCTGAAACAGAAAGGTATTAGATGATGGTGTCAAATGCCCCCAAAAGATGGTCATATGGGATGTAACAAATGTACGAGCAAATGCGTAAAAAGCAAAAGGAACACGTGGTGATTGAGCATTACGTAGAAGAAGGATTAAAGGCATAACAGCAACATAAAATAAGTGAATCTCCTCAAACAGAGAAACCTTTTCCTTTTTCTGTCTTTTATGACATCTTACTTTCCGAATAGGTCAAAGTAGACTACTTGTCCCGTTCAATTCAAATTTCACATTCTGCAACCCATGCCATAACAAGAAAAATCTTTAACAATTTCTTATCCTAGTTCTATGATACCGGTAATGAGTAACTACAGATACATATTATATAGCTTCAAGAGTATAAGTGACAGACAGCTATAGTAAGATGGAAACCAAAATTCCTTGCAGCTTAAAGAAGAAAGTAAGCACTCAAAGTTTGATATTTGCATACAAAGTACCCTCTTTGAACTCACAAACACAGCCCGTTTGCAAAATTTGGACTTCAACATGTTACTTTTAGTAATTGCCAATTTCTTTGAGTTGAAATATTATGATGCTCAAAGTTAGCTAACATGAATGTAGTTTACCTGTACATTAAAATAGTAACAAATAAGTTTTGTCAGCTCAAATAAGTGAGTCGGTTAATCATTCTTGACAGGCAAGAAAGTGCTGTGAAATTGGTGCAAAAGATATTTTGAGAAAAATTGTTCCAAGCTGTGTAACTCATCTCCACAGGAATGCAAGACAGTTCCAAGCCCCAGTGGATATTACATTGCATCAAACACACAAATTTCACTAAAAAAAGTTTTAGCATTCAAAAGTATTTATTACAGAGTTTGAAAATAATGTCTATCTGGACCAGCCTCAGCAGAGTCCTGGTAAATTGTCCCAAGAGTAGCATGCAGAATTGTCATTATGGTTTGTTGTGGAAGTCATGGGAAACAATGAAGCTATGGGCTTGATGTCAAGTCCAGAATTATCATCTGGCATGACACCAGAAGATTGAACATTAGAGACTTCTGCTGCATTGCCAGTATGCCAATCCGGAAGCGACATACTAGAGGGCATAACAGAAAGCAGCGAAGATAAGTCATCGTTCATGGATTTACTCAGGTCTGTTGCTTCTTCCTTCAGTTTCAGTCCTACACATATCATGCTATTACAATCAATTATATGTTTATCGGCCTCAAAGAAATCCGTAAAGATTCAATCAGATTGAGGTCAACACAAGAAATGATACATCAACATTATGACTCTTGACGACTTGAAATTAGCTCGAGTGTTTTCTAGAGTTAGAATAGCAGTTTTAAGAATAATTTATCAGAAATTTAAAGAAGAATAATAAAATAGATATGCATAATTCATATAAAGAACTACTGATCTGCCATTATACAGTGTATTCTGTGATGGTTGAGAAATGAGATTATAATTGACTTAGCATCTGTACAACTAAAGAAATTTAAGTGACTTATAAAGTTTTTTCTTTTCCTTTTTTTTCTTTTATGGGATAAAGGCACCTTATTCAGTCAACTTCATTCCAATATTAGGATATTCTTTGGGTCTAAAAATAACCCCAGCAGGTCAAATTACAAAACTTTTAATGGAATCAGATAGCACATAAATAATCAAGACGCACTATTTCAGACCAAAAGAGCGTAAAAAGCTAGAATCAATTCATTAGAGAATACAATTTGAAGCATGTCTAACGACAGAATATGCAAGTAATCTTAAATCAAAATAGGAAAGAGAACTTTTTGCCCATTAGCCAATCTGTCATTTGGGGGGAAAAAAAGATTAAATTAATTAATGAGAGACCACATAATAAGGTAGGACAGTCAAGAAATATAATTTCATATGGGATTGATGATATTCATGCGAAGCTGTATGACTTAGAAACCAAATGAAAGCAAGCAAACTCACCCTGACAAACCAAAAGATCAGTTAAAACCAAATGCACCTGTTATACACAGAGCAATTACATATTATATATATATCAACAAATTGATACAGTAATTGTTAACCTGCAGAAGAAGACCAGTATGCAGAGGTAAGAGGCAAATCATCCAAGCCTCGATATCCATCAAAAATATCATTTCCTTCATTTAAACTCAAATAATTTCGCTTCTTCGATGCCGTCTGGCCAGATGCCAATGCCTGAGCTTCAAAGAGAGGATCCCCAAGAAACCCATTACAACCATTGGTCTTCAAAGTAGCAGGGTCGTTCATTTGCATGTCAAACGTAATCTCAGGCTCTATAATATGTGTTTGGGAAAATTGGTTCGAAGGGAGCTCCAATTTCGTGGAGAAATTTGCAAATTGGTTCAAAAACCCTCCTCGGTCTGACTCCAACGAAGGGGTTTGATAAATCTGAGACGAACCGGAATTGAGTTGTCCCGGAAACCCGAATCCAGCATACACGCCGAACTGGGTCGTCGTCACGGGCTGTTCTGGGAGTGAACCAGAGGTTGGGATAGTAGGAGGGATATGGAGGGGATAACCAGAGGAAGTGCGGAAACGCTTGAACCCAACTGGGTTACAGAGAAGTGGAGCGGGTCGGTTAAAGATGAAGGGAAGAGAGGCAGCAGAAGATGACATAGGAACCATAGTGTCAGGAAGAGAAGACAATGTGGGTTTAGGTTGGAGCGGTGAAGAAAGAGGAGAATGAGGAGGTGGAGTTGGAGAAGACAGAGTGTGACGGTGATGAAGAAACTCGAATTGTGTAGCAGCAGGAGGAGGAGCGACGGGTGCGGAAGAGGTGGTGGGACGATCATGGTCATCGGAGTAAAGAGGCAGGCCCTGTCGTTGACGGCGTTTCACCCTCGTGTTCCAATAGTTCTTGATTTCGTTGTCTGTTCGCCCAGGTAACTACACCCCACAAAAAATATCAAAAGATTGATCGCAGAAAATAAGAGACAAAATCCAATGGAAAATAATTGCTTACCAGAGCAGCCATACGAGCCCATTTGTTGCCAAACTGAGCATGGAGCTCCAGGATGAGCTTCTCTTCCTCGGGAGAGAAAGCACCCTTCTTCAAATTGGGCCGCAAATGGTTCGCCCATCTCAGCCTACAGCTCTTGCCACAGCGAGCCAGTCCTGTGTTCCTCTGCACCGCATTCCAGTTTCCTTCGCCGTGCTTCGTCACATATTCTATAAGAACTGCATCCTCCGCCGCCGTCCACGGACCTTTCTTTAAAGCCACCTCCTCCACTGTGCCTCCGCTGGTGACGCCATCGCTGACAACACCTCCATTCCCGTTCGCATTTCCATTTCCATTTCCACTTCCTCCACCTTCGTCGGTCATTCCAAGGGGCAAGCTTTCGTCTTTCGCCGCCTCTATATTTGTCGCCATGAGCACACTTTTTGTACTTGTCCCGTTTCTATATGTGTTTACTTATGACTTTTGAATCTGCTGCTCTGCTTTATTAGCCATCTAGTTTTATCTAGGCACATACACATACCATTAACTTATAAAAGATGTAACCAGCTTTCTTGTTTTCACACATTCTGTTTCCAGGGTGTGTTTACGTTAATCATCATCTCCACTTACTGGGGTGTCTGGGAACGTTCAACAATGGCAGAAGAAAGGAAATATCCCAATACTTATGGGATGTTTCCGGGAGAGAAATCAATCTCTCTTTTCACATAGCGAGAGAAAAAGATGAAGAGGAAGAGGAGGAAGAGGAGGGGGATGAGGGTGGATGTGGAAGTGGCCTGGAAATGGAGGGAAGAAAGAGAAGTTCATCTAGAAAGAGTGGAAGGTAGGTAGAGATTTAGAGGGAGAGCTTGGAAGGCGCTTGCAGATACGCATTGAAGTCTAATGGAGGCAAATTGGGGACGAATTTTGCGGTGTGGTTCCATGTTGGGGTTACCACTGTCATACAGCTCAGTTTCGAAAGCATGCAAGTGTGGTAAATAGGAACAGAATGGAGGCAACAAAGCAGAAGCTAAAAATGGCAAATTCCGTCAGATACCGCCAGAGGTTCGAGCTTAACTGCCACATGATATGACCTACACCAGATTAATTAGTAAATTTGCGTTCTGTTGTAACTGGAAACACCCCAAGCAATGGTGGACACACTATTAGTATTATCTACACCAACTAATGATCAAAATAAATTCTATATACTTAATTTTCAAAATTATCTGCTCAATTCAATCAATAAATCTGATTGTTTCTTGAAAGGATCATAGTATCCGTTGGATCCTTCCATCCACACCTAGCTCGTTAAATCCACCTACTCAAGCCCACAATTGTTGCAGTATTTTAACTAGAAGAAATCGAAGCTACTGCAAGTGAAGTTCAAATGCAAGAGGCCATGGCTGCGTTTGAGTTCGAAGTGGCTGCAAATATCAAGCTTTCAGCACTTACTTTCTTGTCGAAGCTTTCATGAATCTTTTAGTTGTCTTTCATTTTTGTTCCCAGAGCCATATAGTATGTATCTGTAGCTACTTAGTATTGTAGAACTAGAATAAAAAATAGTTGAAGATGTAAACTAAATCTGTTCATTTTGCTATTTGGATTAGGTGTTAGTACAATATTATTATGTAGGTTATCCAGTGAGCCATTAAATCTGTAATTACATTCTATTATTGTCATTAATTATTTTAATTTGATGACTCACGACGTATAACAAATGATACTGTACAGTATTTGATCCAAATTAATTAATGTTATTATGGGCATCAATTGCTTTATTTTTCTATCTTTCTTTTTGTTTTTCATTTACTTTTCTTTTATTGGCTGAATTTCAAGCCAATAATTATGCCTCAAATTGGATGAAGGTGAAAGTGCAATTATTTCTTCACAACTGATGCTTGAGAAGCAAGCCGCATCACTCATGAAAGGATGCATTTTGAGCATTGCCAGTATTATGACTATCCTCTTCACACCTTCACTTTCCTCTTTCTCTGCAACTGCTTCCACACTTGACCCATTAGTGGCCACTCTTTGCACCGCAAATAATGACTAGAACAATAATATCATCTAATGGTGATCCATCAACTTATTGTCATTGAAATCGATAAAATTTAAAAGTTTAATTCAAGGGTCAACGTCAAATCAACTATACAATCTGTAGTTACATAATTTATTTAATAAAATGTAAAATTCAATCTCTTCTCTCTTCCTCTATTATTAGTTTTTTTTTTCTCATTTGTATATATTTTAAAAAAATTAAAAAAATTAATATGTGTCTAGGTTTAAAACAAAATTTTATCTTTCTATGTTGTCGTCTTATTTTAAAAAAGATTGAAAGATGTAGAGTACAATAATTTTTAAAGTTAAAGATGTTCAGTTTTTTCTATTAAGAGAATGACGGTTTTCGAAAAAAATTAAAATATCTTTATATTTATTATTTTGTATTTTGATATTTTACAAAAAAAAAAACTTATTATTGAAAAAGGGGAAGTTGTGCGCATGGAATTCAGTTTGGGAAAGGCGTATGTGGACGTTTCCGCGCGAATGATAAGAATGGACAAAATTTATATGCAATTATTTATATTTTTATTATGTTATTATTTAATTAGAATATGATAAATATTGAATAAATTAATAATATATAATTTAATTTAAAAATAAAATAATTATTTATAACAATTATATTCGAATCATAATATAAGATAAACAAATATTTATCATGTTATGATTTTAAAACAACATAATAAAAATATAAAAAATTTTATAGAAAATTTTTCCTTGAGTATGATATATGCGCATAAAGTTAGATTTTCATCCGATATCTTACAAAAGAATTAACTAAATGTCAGATATATGGGCGCAGCAAAAATTATTATACTCGTATGCTTAAATGTGAATTTTGTTTTATTAGATTGCTATATTAGGAATCCTGAGATCTAACATCTCTTTATCTTTCTTTTTTTTTCTTTTTATAAAATATGTATATAGAACGTATATATGAAGTGTACGCGTTCAGTATATTTTTTGACCCTTTAATCTTTTTTAATAATACATTAATAAATAATAATAATCATAATAACTATATTAAAATAAAATTTATCACTTTAATTATATAATAAAAATACTACTAACATTTCAAAGATTTTAATATTTAATCAATAAAAATTTTAGAATTAAATATTTTAAAAATAAAAAAATATCTTTAATTAATAAAATGTTGATAAAATTATTTATTTTTCAAAATAAGATTAATTTTATGAATGACATGATTTTAAAACTTAATGATCAAATCATATGAATAATGTGTTAAAAAAATATTAAATCGAAATTAGTGTAAAATGTTTTATATTAACTCTTATTCACTTAAAACTTAATGTTCAAACGAATAATATTAAAGTGATAAATTCAATTTAATATAGTTGATTATTCTTTATAATTTATTACTAATAAATAACAGATTAGAAGAAGGGGCATGTTTCCTATTTAATACAGTGGGGGCATGTCGTTAATTACTGAAATGGGGAGCAGCACGCCTTCCCATAGATATGCGCATTTTGTATACATGTTCCCAAAAAAAAAAAAATCAAATCACGATATTCCTAATAATCAATTTTAAGCATTTAAATTGAATAATTTATGCAACTCAAGATATCTGACGTTTAATAATTTTTTCAGTCAGACGTCAATCAAGAAAAAGTTACGTAAAAGATGTATGCTAATTTCTAAATTATTTGCGTGCAGTGAAAAGTAAGAAAATTATTTGCCACACATTGTAACACTTCATACATTTCTATATGATTAATTATTGGTCTCGTGATTGTTAATTTGATGTGAATGTGATTAAGTATTTCGTTAATTAATAAGCAAAAGGAAAAAAGTCCAACGCATTAGAATCACCTGCTCTACATGGGCACTTGCAGCAGGTGATGTGGATATAATTGGACTTTGATTTAAATGTATATTGGAGCAAATAACTTAAATTTAATACGTCTTGATATTTTAAGAAAATAATCGTAAAATATCTTAATACAAAATGACATTCTATTGAAAAGAAACAAAATAAAATTGCTTACAATTTATATTACATTTTTTATAACGTATTTTTTAATAATAAAATATATTTTTAGTTATTTACTTATTACAAAATTATCATTTTTTAATATTTTATTTATTAAAATATTAAAATAATTTCTTAAAAAATATCCCACTTAATTATTTAAATTTAAGATTTAATATTTGGAAAATTTTAATATTTTTTTAAAAAATAAAAAATTAAGTGTAATATTTTTTAATGAATTAAAAATTATTTTGAATATTTGAATAAGTGAATAATTTAAAAATAATTTTTTTTTTATTTTTTAACAAGACGTCAACCTATATAAAATATAATCTAAGTAGTAATTAACTTATAATTTTTTTAAAAAATTAATATTTATTAAAATTAAATTATTATTATAATAGATTTAAATCTGAGCCATAAAATCAAGATTCAACAGCCCAGATGAAGCAAGAGCACAGATTCGTTGTAGCTGCAACAGATTTATAATATAATAATATTAAATATATTAATTTAATATATTTTAATTAATTTAATATTAATATAATATTATAAAATAATAATATTTTATATTATAATTCCATGGACAACACCTGGACCAAGTCTAACACGTTTTGATAGGAGGAATACGTCCAAATTTGACTAATGAATTTTGAAGCACGTGCAGAAATAAACTAAAACATGTGGCATCGATTTTACGAAGAAAACCCAAATGTTTCATTCGTTATTCGAGCATACCAACATTGACCAAAATTTGCTCATGCCGACCACTAACGCTTTTCTGTGTATATATTTGTGTGTCTATGTACACACACACACGTAATAACTCAATGCTCGTAATAGTACTGTGCATAGCTCATCGATTTTGAATGGCTTTGCATCTACCAAACATCTTGGGGTGTTTCTCAGAGTCGTCGTCTTCATCATCAACATCCAAGAGTTACGTATGCGATGGCGATGTTTGTGTTCTGAGAAATCAGAAAGAGACGACAGGGAAGAAAAGGTCATCATCCCACAATGCTAAGCCTAAGCCAAAGCTAAAGCAAAGCCTTCGTCTTCCTTTGGCTCATCTTTCTTCTGCCACAAGGTCATGATCTCCTTCCCGGAACACAAAGTTGGAAATAATGATGCTAGATGTAATTTTAATTTATATTTTTTATTTAATTTCTAATTTATAAGAACTTACTCTGTAGAGTGGCAAGAATTTACTTTTGTTAATTTAAATATTTGATATAAAATTTTTTTTTTAAATCAAATCGTTTGTCCTTCTTGAAAAGTTTCAAATTTTAAATTAGGTCTACAACTGTAATTTTCACATTATTACTGTTAGTTCTGTTATAGTAACTCTCACAATGGCAACTCCTTTGTGCTTTATTGATATTATACGATTTTTTTGGCTGATAATATATGTACAAACTTCTTATAAAACTAAAAATTAATTATTATATATAGAGTTTAGTTTAATATTAAATTTTTTAACTAAAATTCTTATCATTGACCTAGTTATTTTTTTACTTCTAAAAAATTTAAAATAGAGTGTTTTAATTAAACAATTTGATTATCATTCTACACAGCTTTAAACGATTTATTCATGAATATTTTAGTGTTTTCAATAACGGTTCCATGGCAAAACAATTTGATTATCTTTTGACATTTTTTATTTTGTTTATCTTTTTATATTTTAATACACTGATGCTCATTTAATTAAAAAAAAACAAGTACATATATTAGAATAAATGTTTTTGAGTAACATTATAGAAATTCGAATAATTATCTTTGTACAATATACGGAATCCATTTAATAGCTCTTATACAATACTTTTTTGAATCATATGATAATGAAATGCAAAAAAAGAAAATCAAAATACTTAATAATAACTCAATGATGTAAATAAACATTGTATATGTAATATATTTAGTTTTGCAAGACGGCTTCTTTCCAGGATGTCCAGTTTGAAAATAGTCGTAACTTGCTTCTCCTAGTTTGCACAATATCAATATTATTAGAGTTAAATTGGCATCATTTAGTGACATAAAGCATAATATAGATTTTTAATACAAATGGCTTTAATTCACTTAGTTTTATATTAGTCTAATTTCCTTTTAGGATTACTTGAAGTGGGAACAGTGGGAGAGCCTAGTATAATCAAGGGTGAAAATATGGGCTTGTTTGATTGTATTTTTTATTTTTATGTTCTCAGAGCAGTTTTGTGAAATTGGTTTTTAGAATAATTTTTAAAAGTAAAAAACGTAAAAAATTGTTTGAATCTTTATTTTTAGAAATACACTCAAATTTTAAAAAAATACTGTCTAAAAAATTAATTCAAAATAAGTTTTGAAAATGCTAAAGCCTTGTTTAATATCATAAATTAATTTTATAATGTAGAATTGTCATTCTAATTCTAATTCTATAAAAATTGAAATTAATTTCAAATTTTAAATTATGTTTGAGTTATGTAAAGAATTAGAACATAAAATTGTAATTTGAAATTTAATTATATTTTTACTATTTAGATAAAAATTAAATATTTATTCAATATATTTGTGTGTTACATGATCTATATATATGTGCATGTATGCATGTATATGTGCGTGTATGCAAGAAATTCATCGTATGTGTATTTGTGTGTGTGGGTATACATAGACGTATATTTGTGTATTCATGTGTGCCTTCACATGTATTTATGTGTGTGCGTGTGCATTGATGCTACATATATGTTATATGTATTTATGTGTGTTAAATATGTTTAATATATAAGTATATGTATTCATACATGTATATGCATACATGTATATATGAGTGATATAACGAATTTATTATATATGTCATTGTATTTGTGTATGTGTGTGTTGCATATTCAGTATGTAGTAGTGTACAAAGTAATGTGCATGTACATTTTAATTAGATGAAATTAGATATTGAGTTCATTTAAAACCCAACTATATATTATTTTTTAATATTAATTTATTTTATTTATAATAAATTTTATTTATGATAAATTTTTAAAATGTTAATTCCTTTTAAATTTTAATTATTTTCCCTTTTAAATAGTACTTTTTATTTCATTCTATTTATTTTAAATCTCAATTTTTTTTATTTTTCTTTAAAAAATCATTTTTTTTAATAAAAATAAGAGGTGACCTAGTCTAACTAGTTACTAAATGGTTAAGTTGGATTTCAAAACTTATTCAAACTTAACTCACAATGCTACTTAAATCTTTTTTTAACATAATTATAATTTTATCATTAACCAAAACAATTTTGAAAAACAATGGAAAACATCTAAAACTTGTTCATATTTTTAATTCTAAAAAAAAATTTTATTTTTTAATTTTTTTCAAAAATTAATAAAAATACATTACCAAATAAATTTTTCTCTTGTTTTATTTTTAAAACAAAAAACTATTTTTAAAAACAACATTCAAATGAAAAAGTTGTACTATTTTTATTAAACTTAGAGTATAGCTGGGTGTGATACAAAGCTAATCTACCTACTAGAAATTGACGCAATACCTAGAAAGAAGTAGAAAAATTATAGGGCAAAGGTCTAAACAACTTGCATACCATTCCTCAATCTCTCTCTCTCTCTCTCTCTCTCTCTCTCTCTTATAGACTCATTCTAACATGTGCTTGTCGATTCTGTTGGCTCCTTCTAACGATAACTCTTTCTGAATTATACTGTTCATTCTGATACACCATGTTCTTGTGATCTTTAACAACCTTTAGTTGATTTAAATTGAAATCAACAATTTGGGAATAATATTATTCATGAAAAAAATTATAATTTTGGCCTATCATTTTTTATTTTCAAAATTATAGTTTCTCTCTTCTCTTAAATTTGTGGCTGTGGTTGAGCTCAAAATTGAAGCTATTGATATGAATTTCTAAAGTGTGATACTATAATGATAAAAATAAGATAGAAAGAGACATTATCAACTTTGCATCACTAGCCTATGTTACAAATCAAAACTCTATTAATAAAAGGAAAGACTCAAAAAAGGTAGGGATAAATGGGTAGATCTAGACTTTTTACATTTCATAGGAAATGTACAAACCTAACGTTAATATTGAAGGAATTGCCTGATTTGATGACTCAAATTAATTTTGATGATTGCATGCAATAGAAAAATTTCAAATATTGACCTTATACAACCCAAAATTGCAATCCAACAATTCTAATATAAAGAGTTGCACAAATTAAACGACCAATACTTCTTTTTAGGAACTACTAGATATTTAAATTGGAAATGGCATGATCAATTCAAATCCTCTAAAGTGCCTTTACACTTTATCCATCCAATAATTTATATTATAAGAAATGTGTAATCTAACGGTGTGTATTCAAAATTTAGTAACCGAAATAAGTGAAGGGTAAAATTTTGATGCAACAATTTATATTAAACTAACTCTCAAATCCAACATTTAAGATTGTAGCACTTCAAATGAACTTTAGACGGAAGCACTTTGGATAATCCATTTTCATGGTTTGATAGGTTTTGACAAGGATTTTTTAGTTGAAAAGATTAAAGAAGTAGATATTTATCAAATTCTATTTAAAAAAAATGTATTACATCACACTATTATACTTAAGTAAAATATTTGATGCAACTATAATTTTGAGAGCACCCATGCAATTATGATGTGGCAAAACGAGAATATGTCATGTGGCATTGACATGAATATTACTAATGACTGGAAGACAACTTAATCTTAATTTTTTATTTTATATGCGAGGCTCTGTAAATTTTTGATTTCATTATATGGTCGCAACACTATAATTATGTATGTAAGTACCTAGGTATAAAATTTTGTTATATTAATAGTTACCCTAAAAGAAATAAAATCACATAATTGAAACCTAAAATTTGATATTTCAATCATAAACTCAAATGCCTAGTCGTCCCTTATCAAATAACCTTCCTTCCTATTGAGTCTAGCTCCGATAGAATCTTATCCAACCCTGGTCAAATCAACTTGGAGGCATCGCTACAATAATAACCTTCCCATATGTTGATTTAATTTGATAAGTGGTTTGACTTAGCCAAATAATGTATTGAGCTTTCATTAATGGTAATCCCATGAAACTTTGTTATCATTGATTACTCTTAAGATTTTGATTTTAGGCAACTTAGTGCTTAAAGTATCATAAATTGCTCTTGAAGTTTCGCATTGAGACTATTTGGATCCTTAAAAGCAAGCGAAATTCCTAAGTAACTACCGGCATGGTTTAAAAATTTCTATATTATGTTTCCTTTTTCTTTATACTTTTTTAGTTTATTTTTTTCTTGTAGTTGCTGTATTCTTTGCTTATATCAGATTAGTCTTCAATTTGTGAGTTGGGGTATTTGTAACTTTTCGAGGCATCACTTGTATATGTTTTCTGTATCAACTATTTCTTGAAAATCATTTGTTAATTGATGTTTATGTGTGCTTTTACAAAAAAATTCCAAGGTTAACATGTAGCGAATTCTTGTATATGAAAGTTTCAAAAACACATCCTAATCAACGGATTTATCATTAGATACAAGCTTATTGGACATGTCTGAGCATAGTGGCTAGGTTTATTACATTTTAGGTACTATCTCAACTTCTTCTCATTTCTCCCTTGCAATAGGGCCCCTTTAGTCCTCACATGGGTTAGATCCCCAATCACGTGTTCTTTTTAAAGTATTATAAATAATTGTATTCTCCAACCTAGCCGTGACATTCTGTATACCATCTAGTATTTTTGAATATGTTGCATAACTATTGTATGTAAGATAGATCATCCTATTGGTAGTAGATGCCAATGCACCGTATCTTAACACCATGTTATGTTGATCAACACATTGAGTGCGTGGTTAGGAGACTTTCCATGCTTTACCTAACATTTTAACACCAAGCTAGTTGGAATTGCCTTAAGATTCTTTTCTTTCATAACACAAATGATGAGGGCACATGGAATCCCCTATGACTCATGAGCAAAATTGCATTTGAAAGTTTGGTCTTGTGAACAATATCTCACAATGCATTTATCATACTCTCTTATCCTATAAGAATAGTGCTTGCAATTGTATCCTTCAACATAATAGGTAAAGCAAGTGCATTGTGCATCTCTACTACAAACTTTCTAAAGGCATGCCTCGTATAAATGTCATATGAACTCCTTTCAATATTTTCCAAGCCATTTGTTAGAATAGGCTTAGTGTACAATGATTGATAATTGTCATACCTACATTTGAACCTACTTAGGTAACCAAAGAAAGGATTCAAGTGCAAGAGATTAACATCAATGTGTGGAGGATAAGCACTTAAACTTCTAGTATTTATCAACATATTCACAACTTTATTAATTACTCAACAAACAATTTACAAACATATTCAATAACATATAAAAAAAATTATAGCATATAAATCATAACAATTAGGCAACATTCAAACACAAAATTAAGATCATAATACACCCTAAATGAAGCTTAAAGCATGCTGGATTTTTTCAACGAAGAAAAAGGCAGCCAAATCATTCTTATTGGACACAAAATTGAAGCACAACTCATAGGAAAAATATGAAGCTAAGGTTTAGAAAATTACCCACCAAAATACCTCAGAGACATTTTATCAAACACCTTAGTAGCATATCTTAAACACCTTACAATTTTAATCACATAACAAAGACCAATTTGAAATCAATTTCAACAACATTTAGCAATCATTAAAAAGGGAAAAACACATTTAAGTTTCATTACAGGTCAATGCCTCCTCTCACCAAAATTTTAGCAAGAACACACAACACATAATCTCTTATTCCTAGCACTATAGATGTCACATTGAATCAAATTTTGATTTGATGAACACACCACCTAAAAAAAGACATACACATTATGTTTCTAGCACTTAATCACAACTATTGGACACTAAATTTGCAACCCAATTCATAGAAATTAAATGAAGATAAGGTGTAGAAAATTTTCACTACACAATACCTCAAAGATATTTTATCAAACACCTTAGAAACATAACTTAGACAATTCATAGTTTTCAACATATAACAAAGACCAATTAAAATACACTTTCATCATCATTTGGCAGCCAATAAAAGCAGAAAAAAATGCACTAGAAAAACATGTCATCAGATTTTAAACCTAAAAAAAATAGCAAACAACCTAACTCTTCAAGCACTATTCACTCTATATTGCATCAAATATTTACTATGATGAACACGTCACACTAAGGGATAAATACCCATCAAATTTCTAGCAATTAAAAAAAAATTAAAAGAGATTAAAGAGACCATTATTTCAGCACTATGATAGCAACCAAAGATGCAGAAACATAGTAGTGAAAGATTACCTTCTTCACTTTATCTCTTAGCTTCAATTCTTCAGTGTCCTCTTTCCTTCCTTCTTTCCTTTCTTCAACCTTTTATTCTCTTTTTTCTAAGCCTCCTCTTTAATGTTTTTGCTATCTAAAAACTCATAATTCAGATGCCTTAGCTCTCTCTAGTCTCTTCTATTATTTTGCCAACTAACCTCTCATTCTTTCTTTCTCTTTCTCGTGTTCTCCCCTCTCATTTCTCTCTTTTTTTTTTCTTCTTTACTTCCATATTTCTCATCCTATTTAAGCTTTCATGTGTCTTAAGTTATAGGTACTTTAATTTTAATTTTCAACTGACTCTACATGTCTTTCACTCCTCACATTTTAGTCTTCTATCTTTTCCTTTTTCAGCTAACTCACCCATTTTCTTTTTTATTTATTTCTTCATTTTATTTTATTTTTTATATGCAATCTTAGTCCTCCATGTTTCTTATTTTCAATTTCAATTTCTTTAATTCTTTAAGCTTGTCCATATATATTTTCATTTTCTCTTTTACACCCATTTTCCAAATAAATTGCTTGCATTTACTATTTTTTAAACCCAATCTCATTTTTTATTTTTCTTTAATCTTCTAAGCCCCTTTGTATAATCTCATTTTTCTTTTGGACCCAATTTCTAAATGAATTGCTTGCATATGTTTATTTTATGCTTTAGCACTCTAAATGTCCATTTTCGTTCTTTCTTTCTTTCCCTTCTTTTTTCAAATTTTCAATTAACTCATTCTTTTTCATTATTTACATTATTTATTTTTGTCACTACATTATCTTCTTTATTATTTTTGTGAATTAAGTTGTTTTGGATTCCCTTAATTATTTCTATTTTTAAAACTTGCCAAGACAAATTATAGTGTTCACAATAATAAACACTTAACTCATTGTTGTGATATTTCTAAATGGCAAGCTCGAAATTGTGCAAGAACTCAACCACTTTGTTCAGTGACATAGTATATCTCTTGATAAATGAATTTACATCTTTGCATCTAGAAGTTGTCTGTACATTTGTGAAGAACTTGTCATGGAGGTATGCATTTGGCCACACCCTCTCCACTTATACATCTTCATCAGCCACTTATTGTCACATAAATTTAGTTCCTCCACTACACTCTTCCAATACTGTTCAAACTTATCTAGTGCAAAGATATGGTACATGCAATGTCCACATTTCTCCATAAACCCTTTGTTATGTACCATTTTCCCTGTATTTTTATTGAAATGTCATAAGCATAAATGTTGGGTGGCATCTGCCATTACCTCCTTCATTGCATTCGTCATGGCTTTGTCACCAATGGTGACAATTTCCTTAAGTTGCTTCTTGCATATTGCCTCCATGAAGGTTTCCAATAACCACTTATAAGTCTCAAATGTTTCATTCTTAATTAACACATATACGAAAACAATTTTGCTTGAATAATGATTCACGCTAGAGAAAATAAACAAGGGCTTTACAATTTACTAATTTTGTAAGTGCTATCAAATGATAGCACATCCCCAAAACATCTATAGTCAGCATGACTAATACCATCTACCTAGTATAAGTGTTGTAATTGTCCTTCATTTGTGGTTATGTACTTGGCAAAAAGCATAAGGCTATTGTTTGCCTTACTCTATGAGTAGTTGAGGGCTTCAAATGATTCTCCATAAGCAATTCTATCTCGATTCACTTTATCAAAGTGATTGTACATGTCCCTCTTGTAAAAACTACCTCTTGAATAACCATCAGCTTGTCCAACCATGAAGCCCATAATGTGACAGGTTTTAACCCTATAAGAATGCATATGATTAACCAATATTATGGGATCTTATGGTTACCATGCATAAGATAAACTAGATTTACAGTTATAAGCCCATGGTTATGTTGTTTAATGAAACTCATGTCATTCACTTCTTTATGGCCTTATCCAAGTGCACACGTAACTTCGTATTACACCTACTTCTAGCCATTGTTGTGCTTCCCTTTTCTTATTATTTATTGTAACATGCCTTAAATCCTTAAATTCGACATTGTTATAGGCAAACAATCGATTCACAATTTCTCCCTTTATATCTTGTCAAAGATTATGCTTTCGAATGATAAACCTAACATATTTAGTGTACTAGCAATAAAATTGATTCACTTCAACTTCACTACTAAAGTCTAGCCCTATTATATAGCTAGATGTTAGTTTTTCTATCTCTATTAAATTTTCATTCACCTAATGCTCATACACACCGAAATTGTTTGCTTTACTTACTATAGCATACTCTATCTCATAATCACTTGTTGTTCATCCTTATCTACTGACTTAACAAAATAGTTACTATCATATTTCTTAACACCCTAATATCATCATCACTAAACAAATCAATGCATTTTCTCCTATCCATTATTTCTTAGGAGATATTGGATAAACTAACTATATATCTAATTTCTACCTTTGCCTATAAACAATAAGCCACGAATGATTATGACAATAAGCTTATCTAAACACCTAATTTAGAATGATTTATTACTATGACTATTATAATAGGAGTTGATAACACCTAACATTATAATGCCAATCATATTTAGAATTTGATTGGTGCTTTCATGAATAAGGACTTTAATTGCACCACATAAACAAAATTTGGTACTAACATTGATATACAACATAAACCAACATCTAATTGTCTTTCCTTTATGAAATGAAACTTTCATCCATACTTAACATAGCTATCATGTAATGACTGATATGGTGCCACATCCAACACCCTTTGGCACAACTTAGTGGCACCATATGAGTCATTGAAAGTATTTAAATGCTAAACATATATAATAATCACCTATTTCATTTCTTCATTCATCTTTTTGTATATCAAAACTCATCCAATAATTTATCCAAAGATTTATCTTAAACATACATAATAATGGCAATGACACGACTATGTGTTAGAACTCAAAGAGGGTGAAGAAAGGACTAATTTCAAGCATATCTATATAGATTCAAAGATAGAAAAGAAATTACATAACATGCTTTTAAGAGTCATGAGGATTCATTCTTTGTAATATCACTTTTTTTCTTTTAAGTGTACATGGCAAGGGTTATAATTCTTCCTAGTGATTAAATCCTTATTTAGTACTATTTTTATACTTTCTTTAAGTATATGATTTTTCATCATTGTTCATTTCTTATGTATAGGAAACTTTTAGACTTTGGTTAATGAACAAACTAGAAGGACATTTGAGTTTACTATTATAGAATAAACTATTATTTTTTTATATACTGTTGTGACAGATATTTATACCCAAATACTTAAAGTGAGTATTTTATTAGTCCAAGATTCACCTTTTGACATGGCAAATACAAAATGTGTTATCTGATGCGATGCTTTAAATTATTATTTTTTAATATACCTTGTGATTCGCCACTGATAAGGGCAAATTAGTACAGATGTATGTAATGATTCGCCCCCATTAGTGCGGGTGACGTGGTGTGAAATTGTTGGGTGACGAGATTTCATGGATAAGATAACATCCGCAAAATTATAACTATGCCATTTTAACTTAAAAAATTTAAGAAGTTATAGTCCCTTCGTGAACTCGCCATTCTTTTTAGTTCAAGTACTTTAGTCTCTTTCCTTCGTTTTAAAGGGAAAACAAAGTGATGGGATCTTTTATTTGGACCACACATTCTTCTTCTATTCTTGATGGTTAGTAAGAAATCTTCTAAGACCCCACTTCAATCAACCTACTTCATCTTGTTGCAGCTTGGATTTAGGAAGGAAAAAATCTGACATCAACACTTTACTGAAGCTGAAGACTAATTGGTAAGTTTTTTTTTTTTTATTTGCATGTATGTATGTTGCTAGAATTTATCTATTTGTTAATTTATATACAGCTAATGAAGTATTTTGTTGAATATTTTTTGCTGTTGTTGGAAAGTATGTATTGTATCTATGTAATTTTTGCATTTATGTATGTTTTATAATATAATGTTTAACGAAAAAAAGGTTTAAAACGTGAATAGGCGAAGAGAAGAAAGTTTGGAGATGGTATGAAAATATGAAGTTAGATATAGATAATAATGTTGATATTTAAGAAGAAAAATAAATTATATGAAAATAATAAAGTAATACCATATTATGGATGAATAAAATGTAGCAGATAATTTATATTATTAATGTTTAAAATAATCATATAGATTTAGGTAAAAGAATGAATGAATAATGTAATAATGTAGATAAATAAAATAAATGAAATATCTTATATTGAAAATTACTTTTAAAGATTTATCATATTGGAAAAATGAAATAGCAATATAAATTTACTTTTAAAAATTAAATGATATAAAAATAACATATTAATGTAATCAAAATAAATAAATAACATAGACAAAATTTATTATATTATGAACATATGAAATTAGAACAAAACCTTATTTTAAAAATATACAAAATATATTGTATTACTAATGTATGGAATTACAATATTAATTTATTTTAAAAATTGTTTTGAATATACTTGTTAAGGTTTAAGGATATTTCTTTATTTGTATTTGAAATTTACAAGTACTATTGTTAAGGTGATATGGAACCAGTTATATATTTTTTCACATCAAAGTCCTATAGTAGGGGAAAATGAGCAATAGAATAGAGGTCATATGCATTTACTTAAATGGAGATATTTATGAGACTAATGAAGGAGCTACATTTAAATGCGAAAGAGTGTGGACTATGAGAGTTGATGTTGATGTTAGATTGAAGAGGTTAAAGGAGTTAGTTGGAGAAAAACCACGATTAGGCATATTGTAAGTTGTGACTGAATTGTTTTACAGATATCTAGTGTCTTTAAATCTTACTAGGTATCATGTATGTAGCCTAAAAGTTGATTCTGACATACAAACAATGTGGGAAATGAATCCACAGTTCCTTTCGTAATTGAGTTGTCCAGAGTTGTATACTTTTATCGACACTAGTCAGGTAGATCTAAATATAACTTCTTAACTAGTGGACGACTATGTACATAACCCACTCCCATCCCTTGTTCTGCATCAGCTTCGTAGCTTCAGCTTAGTCACTCATATGGAAGCCCACAAGCTGATCACACATGCTACCCAAGTTCATCCAACACATCATACAACTTCACTTAGCCTTTATTTCCCTTTACAATAGTTGAAGACGTAATGGATGATTTTGACAAAGGAGATGACGATGATGATGTATTAGGGTTGGACAATTTTGATGACTTCGAAAATGAAGGGGATGACGAAGGAGATCTCCAAACAGAGGGCATCCTAGTTAAGCTAATATCGAAATATGTTGCTCTTGTATGTATCTTTTATGAGCAAATTAATGTTGATGCTAGGGCTAAGCCAAATTTTCGCAATGCACAAATTTGTATGAATTTTAACAATACTAAATTCCACATCAAGATGCGATATATTAATAGTTGGCTTTATGACACGGAGCCAAATTGTACTCAATCTGGATGCACCTACATTTAAGGTGGATTATTCATCCTCACGGTATGAAGAATACCGATGTATTCAGTAGGGGAATGGTTGCAATTAAAGGCCATGGAAATGCCACACTGTTGAAAAAGGACAATGGAAGATCTCAAGATATGAAGGACCACATACTTGTGTATCAGCATCACTTTCACAAGATCATTCGAAGCTTGATTCTAATGTGATATCATCATGTATAGTTGGTATAATAACCGAGAAGCCAAAGATAGCTTTGTCCCAAATCATTGAGAAGATGAAGAGTACAATTGGATATTCAGTGTCGTACATGAAGGCTTAGAAGGCCAAACACAAGGCTATAACCATTACTTTTAGGAACTGAGATAGTTCATATGCCTTATTATCGAAATGGATGGTTGCAGTACAACAATTCAATCCAGGCTCATGTGTAGAGTTCTTTAATAAGGAATGTTCACAACATACAGTTGATGGTGAAGCAATTACAATGTTCCATCGTGTTTTTTGGACCTTCAAGCAATGCATAGAAGTGTTTGAGCGCGTGAAGCCAATTATCCAGATAGATGGGACGTGGTTATACAGAAAGTACAAAGGCAAGCTTCTAATTGCCACTTCACAAGACGGTGATAGGCAAGTTGTGTGCCTTACATTTGCAGTGAATAAGGGAGAGACACAAGCAACATAGGTATAGTTCCTTTTCAACCTTAGGCGACATTTGGTCAAGGAAAAACAAAAGGTGTGTTTCTAATAGACATGCTGCAATAATAGCAGTCATAGCAACCTCCATGGGCTTACCATGTTTTCTACCTTCGCCATATGGCAAGTAACCTTAACATCAAGTTATAAACTGCTTAGTTAAAGGATAAGTTCAAGGAAATATGTATGTCATTAGCACTTGTTTATACTTGTGATCGTAGTATAGGTTCTAAATTTTTTGGAATGTTTATGTCAAGCAGGTTATGTGTATGAAAGCCACCAAGTTGACAAACATTTATATAGGGAGATGTGTAATGCCACGAACTATGATAAGTAAAATATAAGTGGATGCATGTCACTACTTCACTTATGGGCATGAGATTGCTTTCTATGACTAGCCCCACCAAGACCCCTACCTTTACACCCTAACTTAAAGGAATTTCCTCTGCTACCTCTATTGGGTTACAGGTGGAGGAATATTGGGCAACCACCAAGACCAAGTGAGCATACCTTGCAGCAATATAGGGTAATTCTAGACAAGATGGGAGACGATGAGGTTTGACCCTAAACTATTTTTTCTTAAATAGTACATTAATTATGTAACAATTACCAACAGTTATTCTCCAGTGTAGTCAATATAGATAATTTAGCGCCCATATAGCTCAACAAGTGTCCAGCTGATAATGCTTGATTATTGTTTTGTATCCTATGATATTTGGCAAGCTTTTATTCCCCTTATATATTTTCACATCATGGAGTGGCATCAGCCTGATCATATGCTTCGCCAATTTGGCATGCTGCAACTTATAATTGTTGACCCAGTGAATATAAGAGCATGTCATATATTACAATTAAAAGGAAAAACCATGAAGGATTGGATGTAAGAGCACACTAGCTTTATTACATTATGGGATAGATTGCGCGATGTAGTTGTTGATGCCCCAATGTCCATCAAGCCTTTGGATAGAACATCTGAGTACATACAATGGTATTGGTGATACACGCGACAGTAAATCCATTCGACTAGTGGTGTTGCTGGCTTCGTGGTATATTTTTGTATACTTGTTCCCCATATATGAATACATATTATGTTATGATCTCTTTTTCTCTTGAGCATATACATCTTATGTTATTTCTAAACCTTCTATTTCTTTGACTTTCTTCAGGCTGATGTAGCAAAGAAGTTATACTAGCTCAATATGTTTAACCTTCCACCATCTGCTATTACAGACTTTCAGAACACTGTTAATTGGGACTACAAGAACATATTACATGCTCTTAGGGAGCAATGTGAGTCCTTGATCTCTTAACCTGTTTCACCTACAACTCAATTGCCTCATCCATATATTCCAAAAGGTAGGCTAGGGAAACGAGCATGTGGATACATGTACTTATCCGATCCCATTATTGATGAGGCAAATCAACTTCATTACCCTAGTCTTAGTCATGATAATCCCTCTGCCTATGTGCCATCTCAGACACAACCTTTCATCCAGACTCCATCTACACCCCTACATTAAGATGTTGCATATGGATCATTCACATCATTGCGTATTGATCCATTTGCATTCTCTGTTGCATATTCTACATTATCTTTAAGCCTGGCGAATCATCACATGTAGTGCAGCATGACTTTGTCACTCCCCAACAACCAATTCCTTTGATCCAATCTCTAACGTTCAATCTAAATTCTCCAGCAACTATTAGAATACCTTAGCCAACAATAGAGAACGAGGATGGCGATGATGATAATAACACTCCACCTTTAGTACAATACAAACCTTGGAGAGTTACCTAACGACCTTATTGTGAAATGGGTAGCCATTATTTTGATGATTAGTTATCATGTATGTATCCTATTTTTTTCTCTCAAATCATACTTAAACATATGGTTTAAATCACAACTTATGTTGGCAAATATTTTTCCACATTAATGTCAGCAAAGTCATTTTAAATTTATAAACAATAAACTAACTTTGTTTAGTCACCATAGGTGACGAGTTACATTCAAAAAGATAAAAAAAAAAAAAAAATTCCCCACCTAATTAGTCATGGGTGAAAATGAGTTAAGGAAAAAAGAAACTAGATTTGTCAACATAGGTGATGAATTAGATAGAAAATTTAAAAAAAAAAATTGTTGATTAGTCACCAACAATAGCCAATCCCCTTGAAAATGCTAAAAAAGAAAAAAAAGCATTATTTCTCTATGGATTTGTCATCAATAGTGACGAGTTACCATAAAATATTAAAATCAATTAAGCATCTTGAACAATTAGTTTTGTGAGATGAATTGTTGTCTTTAATTACTTTATTTATAATATTATAATAAAAAAGCCCAAACTAAAAGATATATCTACAAGGTCGTAGTGACTTGCCTTCAAAGTGGCCTTAACAATATGTTCTGAGTTCTGCAAAAGCCAGCTTGAAAAAGTCATAAGAACTTCTTCATCTAAATTTTCATTATTCTTTCCATTAGTTACGAATCACATTTTATGAATCTTCTTTTGGTTGTGCATTTTTTCAGTCTAATTATTTCAGTCTTCTTTTGTTTGGCCAAGTCGTTGGTAAGTGGATCACTTCACTAACAATCATAACGTAGTCTTATCAAATATTATATATTTTCTTTTTCCCTTCCCTAATTCTTTATAATCCAGATAAACCTTGCTCATCTATTTCTAATAGTATTTCTAAGAGACTTATAAGTTAGCATTGATGCTAACCAATATATATATATCCTTTTGCTTCTTCTTTTTTTTCTTTTTTTAAATTAATTGGATCTCATGCTTCTTCCATGTAAATTCAAGAATCGTAAGTTTAACTGTCTATGAACTAAATTCTTTGTTTTTTTTTTCTCAGTGATAATCTAATCCAAAACATTATGTACTTCTATGGCATTAATTCAGTCATTCCACTATTTTCCGTAGGAAAACGATCTTATCAAAGGTGAATTTCAAGTTTTAGTGTTCATCGTATTAGCCAATTTTCTTTTACATCATAGTTGAAATCGAGATTCCAAGTATTCACAAAACACCAACGAAAAGCCAGCTTTATAACTTTTAAACAACGTTAGATTTAGAAGGGAATATTGCTACCCCACATTCACAATATATTAATCAAACCAAAAGTAATAAAATAATCTAACCTATGATGTAGCAACTCATGCAAGACACATCTAGGTGATTATGGCAAACGAAATGATGAAATACTTCCTTATGGTTTGGATATGAAGCAAAAAAAAAAAAATGTTTATCCCAGCAAAGGAATTGAAGATTTATACTGTGAATATAAATTCCAAAATCATAAACCCATATCAGTTAAGCATTATTACCTGAGGAAGAGTGTATAAGCTTCACTTGGAAAATAATTCTCTTCTTCATTCATCCCATAGAATGAAGCTTAGCAAAATATGAAGCTCACGTTTCTAGGTGTTGTTGAAAAATTGAAAGGAGCATGAGATGGTATATGTGCATCTAGTAGTAATCCTCCCATCTTCAATTGCAAACCAAAAGTAAAATCTAACTTAAGTTTAATGACCATATGGAGGATCAAAACTAACCCATCTAAATTATAGGAGCTGTTGATTTGATTGATTTATATTGCTTATTGGAATGTTGGCACGTAACCCCTTTCTTGATGGATTGACAGAAAGTTTAAAAATTTCCTTTATTTGGCAAAACCAATTATTCCATTTTCGGCCATTCATTCCAATATTTAAGAACTCTAGGGAAAAAGCTAAATAAAAGAATTAAAATAAAGCAACAAAAAGCTAACCATACTTCTCTTCTTCTATTTTTTCCTGCATAATAATATTGCATCAAGCAAGTTGACACCTATTTTAAATATAAGGCAACAAAGAGCCAGCTATACTTTTCTTCTTCCTTTTAGCTTCATACTTGCTTTTCACTAGTCATGCATGTTGGCTATTCTTAATTCTATTCCTATTCCATCAGTGCTCCTCAATTGCTAGTTTAATTAGATTTAAATTGAAGTTTAGATTTGATTGATTAACATTTAATGGAGAATTTATCTCAACATATGTGAAGCATATTCAACTTACCCCTTGACTTATGATTTACTCCACACGTGGACTGTATTTTCTAATCTTGAGAAGAGGGAGTTTAGTCCAGAAGATCTGTTACTTAAGATAGATCGCATGCTTAGGCTAACTGGTTATGCAATCATCTACGATACATACCTATAATTGAATTTATTTTTTGGTCAAAAGAAACTTCATCACGAAACAAAAACTCAAACAGTATAGTAGATGGCAATACCAAAGCAAGACAAATGCAAAGACTAAAACAGCAAAAAACCCAAACTAAGAATCACAAATGAAACTATAAAGAAGGTAAAAACAAACTAAACGTAGAAAAGAGGCACATTCTTTCAACCAACAGCTTCTTTATCAGAAAGTGTAATGGTAGGCTCAAGACCGTCTTTTAAACTAGAACCAATTTGACTTGGTCCACTAGCATCCAAAGTTAAAGTAGCAGAAAAGGAGGAAGGGAGACTGAATTCCCAAACATGAAGGCTCATCTTCCTGTCAGTGCCAAACAATCTCTTGATAGTAAAGGTCACCAAGTTAGAATATAGCTACACACTCACGAAAGTGAGGAAGCCAACCAATTCCTTTAAAGGAATAGAATTCAAGTTGTCGACCCAAAAAAAATTTCATATATTCATACCACACAAATATGAACCCCTTACTAGCTACCAAGGCCCTACAAAATCCCATTCTAAAACTACAAAAAATCTTTTCTAAGAATTTTAAGAATTCTCTTCACTTTCCCTTTGAATCCACGTCAATGTCAAGGATTATCCAATTGGGGCATGAGGATTCCCCTTTATTTGAATTTATAACGAAGTACCTATCGACTTTGCATTTGGAAACAATTACAACTGCTGATTTTAGTTCTAAGTCTAATCAAGACAGGGATGAGGTTTATGGAGTTCAACGCATTACAATTTCACTAGGAGACTTTAATGGGTTGTGTTTTGGAATTTCAAAACTCACTTCATAAAAAATTTTAATAGAGAAACAGAAAATCATGGGCATGCTAGGATATGTAGGAAGGAAATCTTTTGTTAGACGATAAACATGGAAGTCGAAGGATTTAGTAATGCCGGCTCTAAGTCAATAATTAGAATATAGATAATTACTTGTTACATCTGTGAATTTCTTTTCTGTAACGCAACAAATAAAATACAAGAAGTTAAAAAGCATATGAATAATTGGATTATTATTTTTTGGATTAATGATTAAACCAAAAAATTACATACCTTTAAATATAAATTCAAAAATTTATTTATAGCTAGCATTAAACTTAATCATCGAATCTAACCTTTAAAAATTGAGCTTGAATTTAAGTTCAAAAAAGTCAAACCCTGTATTGTAATCAAATTTTTTATTTAAATTTTTATTCATATTTTTCGAATCAAATTAATCAAACTCTTTTAAGTTATGTCAAATTAATTTATTACTTAAGACTTTAGATAAATAACATATTTAATTGTTATGATTACATATAAGATTATATATAGAAAAATTATAAATATAAATGAATTAGTGTATTAATATAAATCTTTTAAATAAGATGTATTAGCTTTTATTTCTTAATCAAAATGTCAAATTACACTAAGTTTTTCTTTAAATAATAAATTTTTACTTATTAAAAAAATATTTATTTTGACTTTTTAAACTCACGTGGAGTTTTTAAAAAAGCAAGAGTTTGGCTATTTTACAAATTAGACTTTTTTAATTAAGTTTTTTTTATTTAAACTTTATTTTTTTAAGTTAGACTTATTGAGTCAGATAAACTTTTTAAATTATGATCAGGCCTAATTAACATCTAGTCATTAAAATATTATATCTTAGCACTACATGATTAATTCTTGCTATGTCACATTGTAATTACACCAATGCATTTAAAATTATAGTTGTGCCAAAAATAGCACTTATGTTTTATTGTCTCCAAAAATTGTGAAAGAAACTTGGACTATTTCAATTTGTGTTCCCATATTTCTTTTAAGAAATATTTAAATGTCCGTTTCCTGAGTGAAAAATTGAAAAGAATGCGAGTTTGGATCATTCTAATTACTGGAGGGAATCTTTTCTCAAGGTGAAGAGGAATCCAATAACCTTTAATTTTTTTTATAAAAGATATTTTTTAAAAGATAAAAATTAATTATTTTTAAAAATAAAGACAATAATAGTATCTTAAATCTTTTTTAATTTTTAAAGTGATGATTTTTATTTTTTGAAAAAAATATCTTTTGGCCCTCTTCTTCTGAAAGAAAGATCCGAACTCAGAACGCAATTCTATGAATAAATATTTATCCAAGTAATTTGGTTCCTGTTATGTCATATCTTCTCTGGGTGTATTACTTTTTTCTTCCAGTGTTCCCTGCGCAACCTTCCTCATCTAAAAAGATAATAGATACAACTTATATTTTAGAATGAAGTAACTTTTCTCTCGAGAGAGATACATAAATCACATGGTATTTTTTATTTTAAAATATAATTTTTGTTAGAATTACAATTTATTAGCACATAAATTTTAAAATTCTTACTTAAATATTATTTAATTTGCATTAAAAATCAGAAATTTAATTTATGCTTACATTTTATTAAATTTGTGGTAAGGACAATATTCATCATGATATATTTAATAGACGCACATTTCATGCGCGCGTGTACACACACTTGTCATATTATTAGACATTAGATACATCAAAGCAAGTATAATTATAGTTGGAAAAAAAATGGTAATGCATCTTTTTATTTTAAAAAAGTGAATAGTTTTTAAATTAAAAAGTTGCATGACATAAATATTTCTCAAAAATAAATAATATACACCTTAGTTTGTAAAAATAATTCAGTCAACAAAATACTTATCTCTGAGGCTGTTTATTTATTTTTAAAAATCTGTTAACTATTAAACTCAACAAATGAATTTTAATTTACCTGAAGCCACAAAATGGCTTTTATAATCAGACCAGCTGTATTGGTGTGATGAAATTATAAAACATCATCTTCGCTTTCCAGCACAGACCCACAAAAATTTTGCTATAAAACAACACATAATCCATTTTGATAATCCTACCTGCTCATCAATGATCAACATAAAGAATAGATCTATTCTTTTGGAAAGTTTTACTCCATCATAAGGTTTCTATTCTTTTCGTTAAAATGTTATCGAGGATAATTTTTTATTTGTTTCGATTATATGGAAAAAAAAAAAAAAAGTGATTGATGATACGGCATAAGTAGGAGCAGCTTGCAACTTCGGATAAATGGTTGGGCTTTTACAAAAGTTTGAGTCCAAGCCTTAGTATTACTCACTTTCAATTTCTTTTTAGGCTTAAGCACTAAATTGAAAAATTAGAATCTGAGATCAAGCTCAAGCACGACTCGTTTCAATCTGTTAAAATTCGTACGAGTTTTGCCCAGAGTAAACTGCCTAGATTAGAGAATTGTTCAAAACTTGAACATTTCAAAGTTTCAAAAAGAGAAAAATACAATTTTAGTTTCTTAGTTTTTGTCAAAGTATTAATTTAGTCCTCAAAACATAATTAGCCCTCTAAAGATAAAAAAAATAAACTGAGTTAATTCTTTTGTAGGAGCAAATTAATGTTTAGAGGGCCTTTATTTTGTGAAGAGTTTCATTTTTAAAAGACGATTTTGATACTTATTTTATTTTTAAAAGATTAAATTGATTTTATGATCAAAAGTAAATAATCAAAAGTATTTTTTTTCATTTCAAAATTATAACTTGAGTTCATTGGGTCCAAAACTAAATATATTTTTGGGCCTAACATCAACATCATGCCTATTTTATTCTTATAATTTCTATATAGGAAAAATTGATCCTTTAATCTTTATACGTTACATCAGTTTTCAATTTCATCCTTACACTTTTTTTTTTTTAAACAACTTCCTACACTTCACAAAGACTTCAAAATGGTCCCTGCCCTTAAGATGACTTATAACTCCGTTTAGAGCTTGCCGAAGTGGCTACTGGAACTGATGTAGCATCCCTATGTGGAAGCAAACATGCATCCTACCTCAAAATGCAGAACGCAACATGTATACACACTAATCAACTCTTACACTTGGCGCCACAAAACAGAGCCACGTTTACTAGCATAATAAAATATGGGAGCGAGAGGAAAGAAAATATAAGTGTATATGTGTTGATTGCATTTTCAACCCCAACATGGGTGAATTGTAAAGTGTAATATTTGATCAACTATAGGTGTCACATTACGTGGTGCTTCATAGCAATTACCCATTAGAAAATGAAAGCGTAGAAAATAGGAAAAATAATTGAGGTTTCAAATTTGAAGGCAATGGTTGGTCAAAGTGGGTGCACGAACGTTTTCTTGATTTTTTTTTATTTTTTTATTTAACGCTTTGTTTCTATGATTCTTCACATTGTGATGAGAAGAAATTGATGTGGATATTGAGGACACATCATTGACGAGGGTAGCCACTGGGTTTGGCTCTTCTATTTGCCTTTTTGTTGCTGTTTGCATTGGGACAAAATCCAATTTTTGCTTCGATCTTCTGGGCTCATCACCAACACGATCGCTTACAAACTCCAGATTTAATGAATTTTTAAAAGAGAAGAAAAACTATTGGTGACAAGTGATGAAGCAGAGCGAGGTTCAAAGCTAGCCAAAATGCCCCTGTCGATGCCAAGAAATGGAGTCCCAAAGTTCAGAGCCATGGCGTGCCCATGTCATCCTCCAACAGACAAAAGGATCATCATTCAAGTTTAGAAGGATGCTACAATTAATGAATTTTTATTGCAAATGTCGACATCCATACATACCTTATTATTATGTTTTGTTTCATTTAGCCGCGACAAATAGAAAGCCCTTCATATTTTATGGATGCTCAGTTCTGCGGTGTTCAGAGGCTATGTTTTATAGAAACCTTCTATGCTAGGTGGAAAGGTTGTCACGTTTGGGCATGCCATTTCACTTTCAGCAGCCACATCAGCAAGCTTGAAACGGAGTTATAATTGAGCTTAACAACAAGGACCACTCTTGAAATCTTTTCAAAGTCTAGGGAGTTGTTTGAAAAAAAAAAGTGTAAGGACCAAATTGAAAATTTATGTAAAGTATAAGACTAAATAATTAATTTTTTCTCCTATATGTCTTCCCACAACATTGTGCTTCATGGCGCTTCCAAAGTACTTGTATAGAGATTTCTAAAAGAAAATACTATTTTAATATTTTATTTTTTAATTTAGTTTTATTTGGTCCTCTACTTTTAAATTGAGTTTAATTTTGGTGCTCTGCAAATTGAAAGTCTTAAAATAATTTTTTATTTTTCAAAATTTGCCTCATAATGGTCCTTCTTAATCTTTTTAGAGAGGGACTACCTTGGCTTAAATCTTGAAAAATGAAAGGTCATTTTGAGATCTATAATTTTAAGAGGACCAAAGTAAAACTAAGTTCAAAAGTGAAGAACCACTTTAAGATTTTCAATTTGTTGAGAATCAAAATGAAATTAAGCTAAAAAATATAGGACTATTTTGAGACTAACAATTTGTGTAGGGCCAGAATATGATTAAGCACAAAAGTGGAAGACCATTTTAAGACTAATAATTTGTGGAAAGCTACAATGAAACTAAACATAAAAGTGGAGGATTATTTTGATATTTCAATTTATGAAGGACTAAAGTAAAATTAAATTTAAAAGTGAAAACTTATTTTAAGATTTTTACTCTTTGAGGATCAACATGGATAACCAAAATCATTTTTTTGTCTAAATTTTTAGGTTTCGTCCTATTTTCATGGCCCTCTTGTGCTTGGGTCGACGTACTTTGGGTCCATGGACTGATAGTTATATTGGCCCACTATAACAATGATAACAGTGGTAAGTTGATAACGGTAACTTTTTACTAGAAACTGTACCTTTCTTAGAAAAATTTATCTCTCAAACATTTTTCTAGAATTTTTAACTAAAACAAAAAGAAAAATTGCATGTCAGAATTTACAAAGCAAAGGGAGTTAAGAGACTCCCATCCTTTCAGAAAGACCCCTTTCCTCGACTAAATTGTGCACCCACTCTAACTTGTTCTACAAGAGAAATCTCCCAAACATTATGTTTTTTGAACAGAATTGTATTTTAATCCTATAGTTTCACTTGATTTTTATTTTAATCCATATAGTTTAAAAATTCATAATTAAATCTTTAGAGTTTAAATAAATTTTAATTTAATTGTATTATTATTATATTTTTTTAAGAGAATTAATTATACTTAATTAGTCATTTTTATTTTTATTAGTAGTAATCATAACATAACATAAAAATAAGTATATATATGTAAAATTTAATCAAATATTAACAGTAAAGATTAAATCAAAATAATTGTCTATTGTAAGAACCTAATAACAAATTTTTAAACTAAAAAACCAAATTAAAAATTTATTAAAATTATAGAGACTGAAAAAATATTTTTTTTCCGTTCTTTTTTATTCTATAATGGTTAACAAATCATCTAAACGCATTTTTATTTTATTGAAAACTCACTTTATTAAACTATTCTCGAAAAGAACACCAACCAAGTACTTTTGTTTAATGTGTGCCTCACAAGTCATGACTTCTCATCTATCGGAAGACGTGGGTTGAGTCTGTTCACAGATTGCGCAATCCTTGACTTAAATTCCACGAAATGCTAGCTACCGACTTGTCCCCCACTACGTAGTAATGATTCAATTGTTCTTCCCCATGATCGTCTTCATATGAGTTTCTATCTATAAATACAGCAAAGCAAAGGAAGCCATTATTGGAGCTTGAAGGTTGAAGAAACTTATCAGCTTGATCAACATATATCCAATATTCATGGCTTTGTGTTTCTCTAGCATATTTTGCTGCTTCTCTGAATCGTCAGAAACCAAACAGTTCATATGTGATGGCGATGTTTGTATTCTCCGAACTCGGAAGGAATCCCACGCAAAAAGATCCAAGACCAGTAAGCAAAGCTGAGGCTGATAACAATGGAGCTCATTTTATGATTTGAATCTTTTCCAAGTCAGTCTAGGCTATTTAGATGTGTTCTATATAGCTTGTTTCATCTTCTGTTTTTTATCTGTACTTGATTCATTGCTCATGATTCCATGTTTACATGTGGGATACACAGTTTAGAAAGATTGGTTCAATAATAAGCTCATGATTCCCAGAAAAAGTTCCTATGATTAGTTCATTACATCAATTTATCAAAAATACTGTGCGAAATGAAGTGGAACGTTATAGGATTAAGTTCGTTCTTTTGTTCTATGGTGTATATATATATATATAGAGGACAGTTATACCCAGCTCTACCACCAACGACCCTTGAGCCATCTTCTATAACTACCATCACGAGTTTGGATTTCTTAATGCAAATGTTGTTAATGTAAATAACGATCGTATGTGGTAAAAAATAACTCAGAACAAATTATATGTGGTTAAAAATAGTCCAAAAATAAAGTACAGCATTCGATGCAATAATAGGTGATCCAAATTTTCACTGCTATCACTACCACCGCATCATTTTCTAACACACTAATAACTGCTGGGCAAAAGTAAGCTTCCATATTCTTTTTAAGCTTTGAAAAAAAAAAAAAATTTTATCTTCATTTTATTATTATGATGTGTGAGTTGCTATTTAGTTTATAGTATTGAGTTGAATATACTTAATTTTGGTTAGTTTAATTTGGATATAATTTGTTAACTGAAATTGTGTATGTTGTATGTAGTTCATGTAACCATTTAGGTTTATAAAATTCCTTGTCACTTTTGGTATATAACATTGGTTCAATGTTATGGAATTTATTTATGACATTAATTATGTATAATATGTAAATTGATAAAATAATTCAACCATATGTGCTTAATATATTGTTTTCTTTTAAGGCGTTAGCAGTTTCAAAAATAAAACAAAGTCTTGGTATCATACTCTTGGAAGTTATAAAGCACTCTCAATTTCGCGAGAGGGGCTGAATTGTGCGATGCAAGGAGGGGACTAATTAAGGCACGCATTGTGGGTGGGTAAAAGAATAAGAAAGCGAAGGGAGATTTATAAGATTTTGTGATGGCTCAAAACAAACCATCGTTAAACCTGTGCCTTCGTGATTTGGAACAATTATTACGTCCTGCAAAACTTTTTGTGTAAATTTTGTCGTGAAGTTAGAGAGAGATAGAGAGAAGAAAATGGGTAGAAAGAGAAAAAATAAATTTTATACACTCTTCTCTCTATGTCTATATTTCTCCCAAATTTATAGGAAATTTATAAAAAAAAAAATGTAGATAACCCATTTTGCATAAAAATAGCTCAACTTGAATTTATATGCTAATTTTTTTTTTTTTTCTTTTATGGGATTCAAGCCTAAGTGCCATTTGTTTTTTTGGGCTATGTTGGGGTTCAGCTTGGTTAGAATAAAAATTTAAGAAGTCTTACTAGGCCCAATTTTATTTTATATAAATATTTTTAAAATTTAATTTTTTTTCATTCGTTTATTCTCTTTAGAAAAAAATTTAATATATTTAATATAAAATCTCAACCTTTAAAATAAAATTTAGTGATACGAGATAAAATATAAAATTGTAAAAGATTACGTGACTAAGATTTAATTAGTCAACCTACTACTATAATAATGGAATTTGTTTTTAATAATTTAAAGAATTACTTATATGTAAATGAAACTTAAATTAAAAAAATTAATAAGTGTGAAATAAGGTGAGGCATCAAAGTAATAATTAATAGAAAATTTCATATTAATTCAATAAGATAATTAATCATAAAGTTATGCAAATAATTTTAAATATAACTTATTCAAACCGAGTAAAACTTTATAATAAAGGTCAACTCCAATCTATTTTTAATTTAGGTTTTTAAAATCAAACCTATTTTCAAATTGAACTTCTTTCATCCATGCTCATACTTTTACTTTTTGAGCCAGCGTACTTTCAACCTTTAATTAAGTATAATTTCATCCAACATAACATACATTAGGTCTTTAAACCTAACGATGGTTCATAAACCTAATAATAATTACTGAAAATCGTCGTTAGATCACCTATACTTATAACAATTCTTAATAATTGTCATTAGGTTTTTGTAACATAACAACAGTCAATTTTGATCGTCGGTAAATGTAACTATTTTGTTGATCATAGTAAAACTATCATCACAACCAAACGATTTTTCATTTTTTACTTTTTACTTTTTAATTTTATTTTTATAGTGAACCCATGAAACTTGAGTCCGCCCTTGATTGTAGATGCGTCTAGTGGTCAACACATGGACGGGGTTTAAATTGTGCCATGATTAATTCGATCAATTATGAAGTGCCGACTTTGTTTTAAACCCAAACCCCAAGTTCCCTTTGGTCAATAGTAGAAATTGGATGATGGTCAAATAATTCTAGAGTTTTTTTTTTTTTTTATATATATATGAATATAGTTTAGTTTAACTTTATGAGATGAAAAACAATTTACTAATGTAATTTGACACACAATTTTCATATTTTTGTGGAAAATGGACAAGAAGGGTTAATTCTCAAAATTGTCAACATTTCACTATTAATAGTCAATTTGAGTTTGATATTAGTAGAAATTATTCAGCGTGATGAGCTGTCAGTCGGTTCTAATTCTTTTGGTCTCTGATGGAAGAGCGTCTAAGTCGTGAAAAACATGTCAGCCCTACAAATTGGAATTTGATTTTTCTTCCTCTTTCTTATAAATAGGAATGCTAATTTGGCCACAATAGCCTAGTCCTTGCTATGATGTGCTCTTTTGAATAATTTTTTATACTCACCATCTTTGCTGGCTTTTATTTTAGGAATGGATGTAGGGAAGGTGCTAGGACCTTGTCGCGCTCTTCAATCTTTATATTTTTTTAATTTTTATATTTAATTTTTTAATTTATAAAAATTTACTTTATTAAATTATAAGAATTTATATTCTTTAGTTTAAATTTTTTATTCAAAAATTTTTATCCACTTTAAAATCAAATTTTAAATTTGTCCTATTTTAAATCAGGATACATTTGTTGAGTAGGAGTACGGTGACTAATTATATTTTTTTTCTCTTTGTTTCTTTTTGTTACGTTATGTTCTGATTTTGTTGTTATATTTTTAATAACTATTTAGGTAAAATTATAATTTAGATCTTAAAATTTTATTTAACTTTTATTTAGTCCCTATAGTTTTAAAATTTGCAATTAAATTCTTAAAGTTTAAATAATTTTTAATTTAGTACCTATCATTAAATTTTCACCAATATTTTGTCTTATATGTGAGTTCATTTTACTTTATTATCTTTTTTATTAGCATAAATAATATATATTTAAATTGTTAAGATAATATACAGTTAGTTATATCAACAAAATTTATTAAAATATTAACTTCATATTTTTTGTCAAACAATATTAACAGAGTTTTAGCAGTACACAATTACTTAGTTTAAGCATTTGTAAATTGTCAGGACTTAATTATAAATTTTTAAACTATAGAGATCAAATTAAAAATTGAATGAAATTATAGGGACTGAAGGTATAATTTTCTCGTTACTTTATGTACTTTATTTTGGCCATCAATTTTATGTGCTTATTTTAAGAAGTTTACGTATATCTAAATCCTTTTTTTCATAAATAATCAAAATAAGCAAAACACAAGCGTCAGAATTTTAAGAAAGTCCTCCTTGAAGAATATAGAAATAAATAATAGTCCATTTTAGGAGTTGAATTTGGCAGTGTCTGATTTGCTTCCACATTAATCTGGAATTATCATCACATTGGCGTTACGTAATTAGACCAAGCATTAGAAAACAAATGCTTTCATATAAATAATTTTACACCACGAAACCTCTAAATTATATTAAATAATTATTTAGTCTAAATCATGAAAATTGCCTCCATTATTTCTACATCAATTTTGGTCATGTCATAGGAATCGATCATTAAGATGTGCGAATATACATTATTATAAACATATGTATTTCTTGTCATAATCTTGTAGGAAAAATTTCACACATAAAAGCATATACAAAATAGCAAGATATGATAAAATTAAATAATTTGACTTGACATTGCAGACATGGTGAGAATTTTTAATGTAAAAAATTAGAAATAGTCCAGCAACTTACAAAATCCTAACGTATGTTCAGGGAGAGAGAGAGAGAGAGAGAGAGAGAGAGTTTAAATGTCATCAAAGTTATTTATAAATCATTCAATTATCCTTATTTTACTTTATTTTAAATAAATAAGTTTAATAATTTTTAAAATAAGCCTAAGACTCATTTAAATTGAGTCCAAAACTCTTTCTCTCTTAATAATTTGATAAGATAATTACTAAATGTGAGCTATAAGGTGAAGTTTCTATGCAATGAACCAGTGGATAATCTAGCCTTTCATTGATTATCCACTATTAAGAATGACTCAACCCATTCTTGATTTAATCTAAATATTATTAATTGTCCAATTAATAAACTAAGATATTGATCTAATAATAAAATTAATGTTAATCTATAATAATAATAATAATAAAATTTATTATAACAATCTCTCACTTAGATAGTATTAATAAATTATTAGGTTAATTTAAAGACAATAGAATTAAGCAATTAATATCCACATAAATACACATATGTGCTTATATACTAAATTATGCATGATTCAAAAATAAAACCATATAAAAATCATCAAATTCGATAGGAAAATAAGTGATTTTATAATCAAATTAAGATTTTCTTTAAATAATAATATTTTTATTAAAAATTATTGACTTAGGTCTTTTTTGCTAGGGTCAGATTTTTAAAAAAGCTTAGGTCGCATTTTATAAAATAGGTTGTTCTAATTAGATTTTTTTTTAGTCAGGTTTTATTTTTTTAAGCTTTTGAGTCATATCTATAGAGTTAGACTTTTAAAGTTAGGATAAGATTTACTATAAAATAAAGAGAAAAATATAAAATTAATTTTTTATTTTTACACTTTGTGACAATTTAATCCCTTACAAATTAATTGTAATAAATCAATCATTCACAAATTTAAATCTATACAAAACCAATATCTTACATATTTAAATTTGTATAAAATTAATCTATCTATTTATATCAATAAGAGACTAATTTTACATTAAAAAAATATTTTAAAGACTAATTAATCATAATTATTTATAAATAATCAAATTGTTAAACAGAAACCAATTCAATATTTTTCTCGTTAAATATATTGTGCCGCGTTGAATGGGTATGGAAGACTCCATGCTCGGTTATGGACCCCTTGGACAGTCCTTTACCAAAGTTTAGTCAACTTCTTACTCATTGTTCTTCAACTTTCCTATTTAATTTGAAACCCATCAACACTCAAAACCTTCGTACGCGACATACATATAACAAGAGAATTTTATAAGAAATAAAGTAATTACAGATGACTTTTGTTCTTTAATCAGGTGTCCTTTTTATTTGAACCCATCAATACTCATAAGCAGAAGACGGCATATATTACATTCACAAGAAGATTTTTATTCAAAAAATTTAATTGGAGACGATGACTTTTGTTCTTTAATCTCATAGTATTCGAGAAACGCAATATATTGTTTGTTTATTTTAATGATTATAGGAAGTTTTCCTACTTGCCCTGTAGTTTTCATACTTTAGTTGGGCTAAATTATTGTTTTTTACTTACAGTTTTGGAAGCGCAATTTTTTAAAGTTCCAGTGTAACTTTATTTTGGTTTCTCATATATAAAGTATTTTAAAATTTTTTGTAAATTTTTTTAATTTGACCCTTTTTAGAATTGTCTTCTTAATATATCCTCCATATATTGATATTTTTTAACTTAATCTTCCACAAATCAATAATTCACAACATACATATTTTTTAAATTAACATATTTTTAAGAACATTATTGATAATAATTTTATTTATAAGGTGTCAAATTAAAAAATATTTATACATAACACACCAAATTGAGAAGTTAATTCTACAAAAGGGTTCAATTAAGAAATATCTTACATATAAGGAGTAAAATTGAGAAAGAAATCATATGAAGGACTAAATTGAAAAATACTCTATATATAAAAGACCAAAATATGATTTTACTCTATAAATTCATTTTTTAATTATAACTACAAAATATATTTTAAAAAATAAAATTAAGGTTGATATGAAGATATATTATCTCTTCACTATCTCTACAACTACAATAGGAGATTCGCAAAAAAAATTCTTTAATCTAGTCCTAAAAATTAATACAATCAAAATCTGAACATAAAGCAAGGCGCCTAAGTAACCACACATTCAATATTTCTTTTTTTTTTTTTTCTCCCTTAAAATTCTGAAGGAAAGCTTTTGTTGCTGAAGGACACCATAAAGAAGTCACTTCCTACGTAGGTGCTTCATTGATTCCTCAGGATCAGTGTGAAAAGCATCAAAACACAAATAAAAAGGGACCATAGTGGGATTAATATGGGTCGGTGAAGAGGAGGTGTTGAGAGTCAGAATCCTTTTTGGCTCACCAAAATATGAATACTATATGGCTTGAAAGAGAGATAGTGGGGTGAAACATGCATGCTAGCTTTAGCTAGCTTGCTTCGCACTTGCCATAGTGCATGAATGGTGTGGCCAAGTGGGATTCTCTCTGAAAATTGACGCTCTTCTTATCCCATATGGACCTCAATTCAACAAGTAATATTGCACTGTAGCTATATCAAACTCAGATTATTTGGCATGTAGAACAAAAAACACTATTTTGGTTTTTATTTTTATTTTTTACTAATTGAAAGTTTCAATGCAATTATCTATTTTATAATTTAGTCTCATTTCAGTCTTTTATAAATTAAAAATCTTAAACTAATTTTTTACATTTTAAGATCTAATTTAAAGTAGTCACTCTTCCACTACTTTAAGTCAGATATTAAAAATTGGTTAATTATTTTGACTTTTAATTTGCAAAGGACTATAATAAAATTAAATTAAAAATATATATAATATCTTTTAAAATTTTCAATTCATTAAAAACTGAGACTGAGGTTAGAAATGATGGGTTAAAACTGTATTAATTATACACAAGAAGAATTTTTTACTTTGTATGCTCATTTTTGAAGCTTTTTTCTTGTTGGGATTCTGCATGTAAATTTTAGTATGGCTGTTGTCAGATTCACCATTTCTTCAATTAAAGAAGGGAAAGAAATACTAGGAATTAAATCCGCCTAACAAGTATGGGCAATTTTGACCTGTTGCTTCACTTTAATTAGCCACGAACATGGGAGTCTCTGTTCGATGAAACTCTATATACCTAAAAAAATCCTATAGAAGAATAGTTGGTTCATGTCACGTCATTGAATTCCTATAAAAGCATAAATTTTACAAGTACAGAGAATTAGAATTGAATGATTATTTAGCAGGCTTGATCAAGTGACTTTTAAGCAACACCAGAACACAATTTTTTTAATCTTATGATAGAGACAATTAGCTAACTAGTATATTTCCGATAACATTTTCATAACAATACAAAATATGGTGAATAAACAAAGTGGGGTTGAGGATCTGGAAAGTACTCTTGTGCTCCACTAGTATTTCTGTCACTAGTCACTGTACAAAGCCTTCAATCAGTTTCTTTCTCCTTTTCATACCAAAACGCGTACACCTCATCCACCTACTGAGCCTTTAATGCCCAACCCAAACCATCCCTTTCTCTTCCTCCACGCAACTAGCTTCATGCACTAAACTCCCAAGAACATGGGTTCCTTCCTCTTTATCACTTTCTTCATCCTCATCACCATCATCAGCTTCATGAGCTATTCTCAGGCTCAGAAGCCTTCAGCTTTGTATGTGTTTGGAGACTCACTTGTAGATGTGGGCAACAACAATTACCTCAAGCTTTCCATTGCGAAGGCTAACCATTTCCCATATGGCATTGATTTCCCCACCAAGAAACCCACCGGAAGGTTCAGCAATGGCAAGAACGCTGCAGATTTCATTGGTGAGTCAATCAACATGCACTCCTATTTCTCTCAGACATTTTTACAAACAGCTTGCTAGTCAACTCATCATTCAAAATGTGTCTGTTTGAAATAGAGCCTTGTATAATTACATCATCAGCTTCCTTCTGAGTCTTCATCTGCATAGTAAGTTTAGTTTCCAATTAGGCCAGATTCGGTATTACCTTTTGCAGTTCTTATCCTGATATAGGAAACCCATATTGATTATGATACCCAGAAAGCAGAAAGAGACACCCGAACATGGGAGTCATGCACTAACTTTTGAAAAGCTCGTAAAGCTATAACTGTAAGCTTTCTTGTTGAGGGCAAAAGGAAAATTACAAAGGCCTTTTCATTAATAAGAGGGCTGAAAGTAAAGAATCTGAAATAATATTATATAACTTAATAGGGATATGCAAGAAGATATAATTTTGATAAAGCAAATGCATTGTGATGCTAATGGATTTATGATTGGATAGCAGCTGAGGAATTGGGTTTGCCTACTTCACCACCTTACCTCTCCTTGGTGTCAAAGCCCAACAACAGCAATGTCTCCTTCATCGCTGGTGTTAGCTTTGCCTCTGCAGGCGCAGGAATATTCGATGGAACAGATGAACTTTATGTAAGTTCGCTTTTTTATTAGAAAGTTTTTACATATACACTTAAGCTTTTTTCTTTCGTAAAATAAGTACAAAAGATTAGCAAAATTGATCAAAACAAGTGCAAGAGCAAACTTTATGATTGAAAACACTCATTTTGACCAAGTATGAACTTAACAGGGACTCATTAATACATGTATGAATGAATAATTATTTTCATTTGAAATATTCACTTTAAGGAAATTTAATTGACTCCTTCATACTTTGAATATTAGAATGGTGCTTCATATAAATGATGCAATAAATTCTAGTGAGAACTTTTTCTTATAATTTTATATAATCAATTTATGTGGTTCATTTTAAGTCTATAGAAAGATCCAGTGCCCTCCCCATGTCGTATATAAATGTAACAGTGATAGTAACTATGCCCCTCAAAACATAAACTTAAATGTCCTACGAACCAAAAAAAATTGACAGTACAAAAAAACCAAAATTAAAAAAAAAAAAAAAAATTAATGCGGTGAGCGTGGATCGAACACGCGACCTTCAGATCTTCAGTCTGACGCTCTCCCAACTGAGCTATCCCCGCTTGATGAGATTTTCCTGTTTGATTTTGTTTTTATCGTTTTAGCGTCAATCGATACCTTTGACAAAACAAGTGGACTACTACCTCCAAGCACGCGAAGAAATGGCAAAACAATTGGGGGCAACTGCTGTACAGAACCATCTCGCAAGATCCATTTTCGCTGTCGTGATTGGCAGCAACGATCTGTTCGGATACTTCGACTCCTCCAACCTTCGCCAGAAAAACACCCCTCAGCAGTACGTGGATTCCATGGTCTTCTCACTCAAAGCTCAATTACAGGTAAACACAACACAATCATAATCAATCATTCCTCAAATTATATACATATGCTCATTCATCGTCACCTTAGTTGTGGATTAATGTGGCAGAGAATATACGATAATGGAGGACGAAAGTTTTCGATTGCCGGAGTGGGAGTGATCGGGTGCTGCCCGGCGTACAGAGTGAAGAACCACACAGAATGCGTGACGGAAGCTAATTTCTGGGCAGTGAAGTACAACGAAGGCCTCAAGGTGATGTTGGAGGAATGGCAATCGCAGAACCAAGGAATCTCCTACTCTTTCTTTGATACCTACGCCGCCTTCAGCGACCTCGTTCACAATCCTTCTGCTTCCGGTATGCTTCTGTTGAAGAGCAGTCTACAGTAATTACTTACGCTTTAATCATTAGTCTAATATGTTCTTCCCTAACTTTTCAGGAGAAAAATTAAATTGAATATTCAATTTTTGGCCTAAAATGAGTTTCAGTATCTGCAGTTTCTCGTAAAACATCGTGTTTAAGAATATTACACTGGAAACTATTCGTATCTTTATTCTATTCTTACAACCACCTGAATTACCCTGATGCTTTTTCACTTTCTATCTAAATTTTGAAGCATTCTTTTGGGTTTTTTTTTTTTAATGTCTAAGAAGTAGGTGAAATCTCATAAAACTCTGTTTAAACTCTTCTGTTTTTCTGTTTAATCTATATAATATCAGTGATAATAGTAAAAGTTTGAAAACAGACACCATTAGTTTTAAGCGAGGGAATTGATTTAGTGATAGAAGTAAGTAGAAAATAATGAGTAATTTTACAGAGAGAAGTTTTAGTGAAAAATCTAAAATAGGTCCTCAATTTTTAAAATTTTCATTCAAACGTCAAAAAGAAATTTAAATAATTTAATTTAGCATTTCAAACTATTTATATATAGTTAGAATTGTAAAAACAAAATAAGTAAGGTTTCGGATTCAATCTTTATTTTGTATAGTGCAACGTTAGGAAGAATACTTTTAATATTAGATCTGACAATGTTCGATTTCATATTAGTCGATTATGTAATTTAAGGAACAGACTGGATCTTGAGAGATTACCTTAAAGACAAGGTAGATCCCATTTAAAAAATATATTTGTTAGCTTATTTTTATTTAATAATAGTAATTTGGTCTTTTTTTAATTTTTAGAAAATGAATCAATCAAAAAAATTTTCACCAGTTACTAGAATTCTAACTTTGTTAATTTTTGAAAGCAAAACCAAAAGAAAATTACGTGGTAATCTCATAATCATAAGGTAAATAATGTCATTGACCAACACAAGAGAATGAGATATATTAATAAAAATGTTGGCCTACACATCGTTATATCAAGCGACCCTATAGCAGACTCAACTTTCAGTCATCAACGCCAATTTATATATTACTTTACATTCATGGGTTTATGACTTTCGTTTTTTTTTCAAATGCAAATGGGTTTTGAAAGCAGTTTTACTTATATTTGTATCCCTTGCAGGATTTGCAGAGGTGAAAGCAGCATGCTGTGGACTGGGGGAACTGAGAGCCACGCTTCCATGTTTGTCAGTTTCAAAATTTTGTTCCAACAGAGATGACCACATCTTCTGGGATCAGTACCATCCTACACAAGCAGCTTCTCGTATCTTTGTGGATAGAATTTTCAATGGACCTTCACTGTACACTTATCCCATTAATATGAGACAGCTTCTAGCCGTCTGAACTTGGCATTAATCATATGCCCCTTGATGTTTTGATGTTTCCTCTAGATTTTCTTTATCAATTTCATATAGCTATGTATACATACATGGAGAACAAAAATGTATTAATATATATCGAAAACAATAATACCAATTTTAGAGCAGAAATAAAACTCCCATTGTCCAAGTCTAGTTAATTTCATGGTAGTGAAGAATTGAACAACCGGTTATTTCATCATAACTGATCATGGAGTGATATCATAAGCCAAGATTGTTATATTTCTATCTAACATTTAATTCTCAATAATCTGTTAATTTGAATGTCACGTTTAAATGTGAACTAGTCTTCTTAGTTTTGAATTAATTTTGAAACATATTAAAATAATGTGGATTAGTATTAATTTATTATTAAGTGAATTATTTAAGTTAATCAATTAATTAAGCAATTAAATTTAGATATATAAACCAAGAATGGATTGAGTTTGAGTTATTTGTGAGTAATCAGTGATAGGTTGAATTACCTTCAAGCTTATTAGGTAGAAGCCCCAACTTACAACCCAAGTTTTGTTAGTAATTATCTTATCAGATTGAAAGGTAAGAGAAATATTCTATAAGTATATTCAATTTTAAATTTAAGCAATTGAGAAAATGTGGGAAGTTACCACTTTCTTTTTAAATAATTTGAATATTTATTTATTAAATACAGATAAGTAATCTGAACATAAAAAATAACTCCCTACATTCTAAGGACTCATCAGAACAATTTTATTTTTTAGCTTATTAACATAATTCTCTCTCTGGGTTACTATCACTTTTACGTACAAAAGACTTGGGCAAAACAGACTATTCACTCTACTAACAAATTATGGTTGCACTAGGTGCTTCATCAAGTACGTAAAGTTTTATTGTTATTAACTTATTCATCTATCTCCCACTATAATATAGAATTTTATTCCATCAATTGGTACCAGAGCCATAAGTTTAATGAATTTTTTTTATCATATTTTTCTGTATGTGCCTTCATATCATCTAATCAGAATTTCTGCTTTGCCTCATCAGTATATATGTATCGGTTGTGTTAACTGTTAAATTATGAACCCAAAAAGAAAAAGCTTCATGAGGGTGCTTCATTTGATACGAAGCAAAATAAACCAATGTTAAACCTAGATTTTTTTTTTGGTGGATAAAATTCATCACAAATCTTGGAGATTTTCTAAAAACAAAGTTAGGACTTTTGTAGATCAAAGAATTTCAAACAAAATTATGCCCATTATGTGCCCATATCCGAGATGAAATACTTGACCTTTAGAGCTTAGGTCTGAAAATTTTTGAGTGAAATTACTTGGTGTATAGATCAATTTGATTGAATCTAGGTTAAGGGTTTTACTCCCTAAGAAATTTCAAGCAAAACAACATATATTTCTAAGCCCAAAAATTAGCGAAAAGGACATTCTCCGTAGAAGACCAACCTCTTGGAAAAACCCTAAGTTTCCAACCTTATATCTCCCAAACACTGCAATGTTTGGGGAAATTAACAAAGGGATATTATAGATAGCTTAAAGATGAACAAAATGGCACTGATTTTGCCCTCTGAGACCTCGATTTTTGTTGGGTCAAATTTTATACCGAAGTGGGTTGTCTGGTGAATTGACCCGCCAGAGGATAAAGACGATGTGCACGCATCACCAGTGCGTGATGGTGCATGTAAATCACGCGCCTATCATCTAAACCCGTAAATTCCACAATTCTACTTCACACGCCCTGTTCTATATTTAGTATTTTTTTAAGAATTTTTTTAACCCTAGAAATAAGAGTTGTGAAATTTTTTAAAGATTTAAGGCTTTAAAACAGTATTTAATTGAGATGTTTTTTTTTTACATGAGAAATTTTTTGTAGTAATTAGACATAGTGAGGAATAGAATACTGAGTTCACTCTCCTTGATGATGTTTGAATGAATTAAATGAATTTATTTTGCATAATTAGTTAATTTTTCACTCATATTATGAGTTGTGAAATTAATCTATGAATAATAAAAATCCAATTGGTATCATAATTATTGGTATATATACCCTTAAATAATCACTAAGGGTAAAATTAGTCACTAAGTAAGGTCTAGAAAGTTTTATTTATATTAACAATGAACAAGCCCTATCAATGTGACATTGCTAATATAATATTGTGAATTACACCTGTTTATGACTTGTTAGTAGCATTTTAATTAATGTTTTATAGTTTCTTATATCCTATCGACATAGAAACTTTGGATGCATTTTTTGTTTTATTCTTTTCATGAGTTAAATCCAAATTGACATGTATGAGTTTTCATCGGTTTATTGTGATATAAGACCCTTAGGCAAGATTGTAATAAACAAATTTGTATATAGTTGTATGGACTAAGTTTGTGAAAGAAACTTTGTTTCATAATTGTGTTACTTTGACATAACTAATGTTGCCTATTTTTTTGGCTTCTCAGTTTTTGCATTCCAACAACTATCTTCAGTGAAAACTCTTAATGGGATGAACTATGACAACTGGAGTGAGTCCTTGGATATGTATTTGACAATCACTAAAGAGGATTTGGCTTTGAGAGTCTCAAGACTAGTAGAACTCACAATTAAGTCAAGTGATGCTGATAGAAATTACTACAACAGGTGGCATGAATCTAACAAAATTTTCCTGACGGCCATGACATTCACCATTGAGAAGACCATTAGGTAAAGTATTCCTGAGAAGGATATTGCTATGGAATATCTGAAGGCTGTTGGTGAAAAATTCAAGAAGTTTGAAAAGACTCAAAAAGTGTATAATCTTTCACTGCTAGATAATACACGCTATGAAGGAGTCTTTGGTGTGTGAAAGCATATGATGAAGCTTATTAACGATTACAATATGCTAAAGTCATATAATGTAGACTTAGGGGAGAGTTACCTGGTCTATAGAGTGTTACAGTCTCTCTATGCAAAAAATGGAGCCTTCAAGACCACTTATAATTCTCAAGAAGCTGAGTGGAATATTGACCAGATGATTTCCATAGTAGCTCAAAAGGAAGAATGATTAAAGAAAGCCAACTCTCACACTCACAACATTAATTCTATTTCTTAAGATTCAAGTAGTAAGAGTGGTAATGAGAAGTTGAAGGGTAGGAAGTAAGATAGTAAAGTTAGTGGCAAGAAATTTTTTGACCTAAGAAGAATGGAATGCATCATCAAGGTTAGAAGAAGAAGTCATTCATGGGTGATTGCCATTACTATAAGAGGCTTGGACACAATATATCAAATTACTTTAAATTGAAGAATAAGCACGAGCGAGAAGGTATCACTTTTGAAATTGCCCCTTTAGATCTAGTATCCCCTTAGCTCTATTATGTTTTGAGTCCAAAAATTTTGAAACTTCTCTTGATTCTTGGTAGATAGATTCTTGTGCAACTGTTCATGTGACAAATTCCTTGCAGTGACTCATAAATAGGAAGACGCCAAGTGAGAAAGAAAGGATCATTCTTGGAGTAAAAGGAAATTCAGCAGCAATTGATAGCATAGGAACTATTTCTTTAAATTTAGAATTTGGACATTGTTTAGTGTTAAATAAAATTGTTTATGTACCTTCTTCTAGGAGGAATTTGATTTCTAGTTCTGTATTGGATAGAAATGGCTATTCATTCTAGCAAGGAAATGGAAAGATTGATATTTTCTTTAATTCAATTGTGATTAGATATGCTTCTTTATTGAATGGTTTATACTACTTAAATATTAACGCTTGTCCAAATTTGTCCCATAGTGCATCTATTAATGTTGCAATAGGGCATAAACATTGAAGATTTAATGAAAGTTCCTCTATGTTGTGGCATTGACATTTAGGTTATATATCTAGAAAGATTAGAGAGGATGGTCAAACAAGATATATTAAGGGAGTTGGATTTCTTTGACTTGGAGACATGTGTCAATTGCATAAAGGGAAAACTTTCTGTTGGGGTTAGGACTAAAGGGGTAAATAGGTCTGAAAACATTTTAGACTTAATCCATACAGATATATGTGGACTTATTACACCAGTAGCTATGGGTGGATTTAAGTACTTTATCACATTTATAAATGACCATTCTAGGTATGGGTGGATTGATTTATTACATCAGAAATCTGAGTCATTCAATGCTTTCAAAACATTTAAGGTAGTAATTGAGTTAAAGACTAGGAAAGCAATTAAATATGTGAGATCTAATACGAGAGGAGAGTTTTAAGGCAGATATACTAAAACAAGTAAGAATCCTTGTCTATTTGCCCTATTTCTATAGGAACATGGGATTGAAGGTTAGTATACAATGCTAGACACTCCTCAACAAAATGGAGTTACTGAAAGACATAACTGTACCTTAATGGATATGGTCAGAAGCATGATCTACCACTCTTCCATGCTAGAATTTCTATAGGGTGATGCATTAAAGATTGTGGTCTATATTTTGAACCAAGTTCCTAGTAAATAAGTTCCAAAAATGTCATATGAATTGTTTTATAATAAAAAGCCCAGTTTAAGGCATCTTCAAATATGGAGATGTACAGCAGAAGTAAAGACCGTATAATCCCCAACTTAAGAAACTTGATCCTAGAACCATTAGTGGATTCTTCATTAGATATTGCATAGGATCAAGAGGGAGTAGATTTTATTAAACTACTAACACTACTAGAGTCATTAAGTCAGATAGTTCTATTTTAAGGATGACTTAGATAGTGAGAGTAATGTGCCTAGGATAATTAATCTACATATAGAAGATACTGCGTTACCTTTGCTTGTTTCATCCTCAAAAGCATTCCTTGGTCACTTTAATCCAGATGATGCTACTAGAAAAAATCCAATAAATTTTGACACTGAACAACTTGCAAAAGATTTGTAGATGGCAGCTAATGAATTAAGACGGTCTCAAATAGTTCACAGGCCTACCATTTCAAATGATTATATGGTCTACTTACAAGAATTTGATTCATATATGGTTGATGGAACTGACCTTATTTCTTTTAAAGAAGCAATAACAGGGTCTCATTCATTTGAGTGGTTAAACGCTATGAATGAAGAGATTGTCTTCATGCGTCATAATGATGTTTGAGTGCTTACTGAGCTGCCAGACAGATATAAAACAGTTGGTTACAAGTGGGTTTTTAATATTAAGAGAAAGGCATATCGTGAAATTGAAAGGTATAAAGTCAAACTCATAGCTAAAGGCTATAATAAAAAAGAGGGCATTGATTATACAGAAACATTCTCTCCTATATCTATTAAGGATGCTCTCAAGGTAGTCATGACTCCTGTTTGTAAGCTAGATAGATCCATCTATGGACTGAAGTAAGCTTTAACACAGTAGTATCTAAAGTTTGATGAGGTGATTACTACACTTGGATTCATTGAGAACATTGTAGATTAGTGTATCTATCAGAAATTTGAGGGGGGTGTAATTTTGTAATTCTTGTGCTTTATGTAGATGACATCTTGTTATCTAGTAATTATGTGGGTCTATTGAATGAGACCAAACATATGCTATCGTGCCATTTTGATATGAAAGATCTTGGTGAAACCTGATTTGTTTTAGGAATTCAAATTCATCGCGATAAATCAGTGACATTTTAAGTTTGTCTCATACAACCTATATTGATCGAGTGCTAAAGAAGTTCAATATACACTCTTACACCCCTTGTGCTAAACATGTATAAAAAGGTGAAAAATTGTCAAAATCATAATGTCCTTAAAATAATAATGAAATGATTGCAATGGAAAGAATTCCATATGCATTTACAATTGGCAGCCTTATGTATGCTCAAGTATGTATACATCTGGACATTGCCTTTGCAATTGGTGTGCTTGGCAAGTACCTAAGTGATCTTGGCTATGATAATTGGAGAGCTATAAAGAAAGTCATGAGGTATTTCTAGTGTACAAAGCATCATATGTTAACTTTCAAGAAGACTGAATCATTGGAGATTATGGGTTATTCTGATTCAGACTATGCATCGTGCATTGATCCACTTCGGGATACATCTTTATGATGTTTGGAGGAGTTGTTTCATGGAAAAGTGCTAAGTAATCAATCATAGCAACCTCAACTATGGAAGCCGAATATATCATTTGTTAAAAGGCTACTCGTAAGGCCATATGGTTAAGGAAATTAATATTTGGCATGCATCTTGTAGATTCTATATTAAAATATCTAACCATATATTGCGATAGTTTGTCTGTTGTTTGCTTTTCTCAAAACCACAAGAATTTCAATCATACAAAACACTTTAATGTTAAGTTCCTGTTTGTTAGAAAAAAAAAAAAAGTTATTGAATCTCAAACTCATTTGATTCACATTTTTGGGTGAAAATATGCTTAGGATCCATTGACTAAGGGTTTACCCATGGGAGTATTTAAAAATTATGTAACTTGTATGGGTATTGTTAAATTTTGATGTGCTCTTGGTCTAGTAAGAGTCTGAGTTGAGTTTTAGAAAGGACTATTGCATTGTAAATTGGCATATTAAATGTTAATTCAATGGTCCATTCAGTTCAAATATTGACATCACGTTATAATTATATCATTTGTTTTCCTATCAGATTCAATGATATTGTGTTATAATTATATGAATATTGTTTGTTTCTCTATCATATTCAATTATATTTTGTTGTTTTATTTTTGAACTTGTATTGTTTGTATGTATATTTTAGTTGCTTAATTTTAATTGATATTTGTTTAATTAGTTTTCTAATAATCAATTAATACCATTTAAGTGGGAGATTGTTAAATTAATTTTTAAACATATTAAATAATATGAATTGGTATTAATTTATTATTAGGTCAATTATTTTGGTTAATCAATTAATTAAGAAATTAAATTTAGATATATAAACTAGGAATGGATTGAGTTCGAGTTATTTGTGGGTAATCAGTAAAAGGCTGGATTACTCACAAGCCTATTGAGTAGAGGCCCTAACCTGCAACTCAAGTCTTGTTAGTAATTATCTTATCGTATTGCTGACTGAAAGGTAAGAGAAATATTCTATAAGCATATTCAATTTTAAATCTGAGTAATTTTGAACAATTGAGTAAATATGGGAAGTTATCATTTTTTTAAAATAATTTGAATATTATTTATTAAATATAGATAAGTACTTTGAACGTGAAAAATAACTTCCTACATTTTAAAGACTCATCAGAACAATTTTATTTCTTAGCTTATTAAAATATTTCTCTCTCTCTCTAGGCTACTCTCACTTCTACGTATGAAAGACATGGGCAAAGCAGATTGTTCATTATACTAACAAATTGTTGTTGCACTGGTGCTTCATCAGGTAAGTAAAGTTTTATTGTTATTGATTTATTCATTTATCTCTCACAATGATATGAAATTTTATTCCATCAATTAGTTCATAAATAACATTAAATTGACAAATTATTAAGTTTGGAGCCAAATTAAAAATGAATGATATGATAGAAAGGTAAAAATTGATTATTTTATATAAAATAAAATAGAAATATTTTCTATTTTAAAATTAAATAAATAAATTAAATTTTTAAAAAACTGAAAAATTAAAAATATATCTAAAATTTTTATTTTAACATAAAGTTAATAAATTTTGATTTGAAGTTCAAAATGCCAGTAAAATCAATTAATATCAATAGAGCTCTTAAACGAGTCACTGCAAGCTGGCCCGTGGGTCATAAGTTAAAATAGGCCCCACCTGCTTAGACTAAGTGAGGTAGAATATTGAATCTAACATCATATGAGTTAAATTAGTTCGTTGGTTTAAATTACAAAAAATTATTCTAAATTTTAATATTCAAATTTTTGTATTAAAATCTTTTAAAGGTATAAAAGATTCTAAAATTGTCCCTATAAAAAAGAATAAGAAGAGAAAAACATTTTATAGTTTCGACGTTGCTTCCACCCAGCTATACATGTCATAGAAATACTACTCCAAAATAAAAGGTAGTGACTTTGATATGCATTGCATATGGAATAAATCATCAATTTTTGTCTGAAATCGTTACAAATTGACAAAAGTCGAATTTATCATTTAGTCATAATCAATTTTAACAGGTGGGTTCATTATTAAAGAATATGTACTTTTTATGATGATTACTTGAATTTTTTTATTCAACAATGCCAAAAGAACTAATTCGAATTTTTTTCATATTTTAGTAAGAATATAAAGTAGTTATATTAATTTTATATAAAATGAGTAATTAAATTTTTATCTAACAATTTTTTTTTATTAAATATAACTTCATATTTTTAGCAAAATTATGAATCTGATGAATTGGAAAAATACATTGGATAAAAACAAAATTTAAGAACACAATATGTACGTGGAGTGGTGGACCGTCAAGATAAAGCTTTAATTCCAGCTCATAGAATTTTATCAAAATTTCTCCCTCCGGCTGAGCTACGAGAAGTTGCCATACAACATTAATCAGTATAAATGATTTGCAATAATGGCTCTAGTTTAATACATTAAATTCATAGAAAAGGCGTCCTTACTAAATAAAAAAAAATAATCATAATTAGGCATAAGTTTGGTCGTAGTTTGAATCATGTGCTGCAAAATGGTGATTGGATTTGGAATATTATCACATATCTGATATTTTTATTATTTTCATTTTTCTACCTTATAAGCTGGATCTCATCTTATCCATCATCATTGTTCAGAAGTGAGACACTGTTTAAATAATTTCACATCCCTCCCCACTTGCTAGGACAATGAAAGAGTCTTATTTATTCCCTGATCAAGATTTGAGTAAAATTATTTAAGTACTTGATATCAAATTTCAATAAAAAGTTATAAAGTGGGTTTGGTTTGTCCATTTTCTTTTGTCATAGACCTAAAGCATTTTTGGCTGGGTTTTACGAAAATATTTTGTAGGAAACATTCATTACGACAGTCCAAATTTGAAAATGTTTTTTAAGAAAGGTTTTTATTCTCAATTTTTATATTTTGTAATAATTTAATCTCTAATAAATAATGGTAACAAATCAATTTTTTTAAAATTTTATTTTATACAAAATTAGTTCATCATCAATACAAACAGATGAATTAATTTTATATAAATTTAAATTTATGATAGACTAATTTTGTAAAAAATTAAATTTGTAAAATACTAATTTATCACAATTAATTTATAATAAATTAAATTATCACAAAGTGTAAAAATGAGAATTCAATTGTATACTTTTCTTGTTTTCTTGACAATATTTTCACTATTTTTTGTTCAAATATTTTAAAATTAAGAATGCAAATTAAAAACACGATGGCAAATTTGAAATTATGAAGAAATTTCAATAAAAAATTTGTTGGCACTATTGTAATTACAGGGAATGATTTGAGGAGGGATGTAACAGCGCCTTCCCCATGTCCTCCCTCAGATAACCTGCGTTTGGTTAAATTTTATTGTAGAATTAAATTAAAAATCAAAAAACGAAAATATTTCAGTGCGGTGAACGCGGATCGAACACGTGACCTTCAGATCTTCAGTCTGACGCTCTCCCAACTGAGCTATCCCCGCTCGATGAGATTCGCCTTTTTGATATTTTCTTTCTGTTTTAGCAGCAATCGGTACCTTTGCCAAAGCAAGTGGACTACTACCTGCAAGCGCACGAAGACATGGCAACTCAATTATGGGCGCCTGCTCTACAGAACCATCCCACCAAATCCATTTTCGCCGTCGTGCTTGGCGGTAACGTTCTGTTCGGCAACTTCGACTCATCCAGCCTCCGCCAGAACACAGAATGCGTGATAGATGCTAATTACTGGGCGGTGAAGTACAACGAAGGCTTCAAGGCGATGTTGGAGGAGTGGCAATCGCAGAACCAAGAAATCTCTCCTACTCCTTCTTCGATACCTATCCCATCCTCAGCGACATCATTCACAATCCTTCTTCTTCTGGTATGCTTTTGTTGAAGAGCATACTACGGTAATACTAATTACCCAACACGTTAGTCGTCAGGCTAATATGTTCTTCAACTTTTCAGGAAAAGAAAAGAATTAAATATTCAATTTTAAACTAAAATTTGAGTTATAATGATCTGAATCCTTGAAACTATTCGTATCTGTATTCTCTTCTTACTACTGAGTTACCCTGATACTTTTTCGCTTTCTATTGTAGTATCATTTTGATTTTTTAAACATCCTTTTGTGTTTATTTTCAAATGTCTATGAAGAAGGTGAATTCTCATAGAACTCTGTTAAAACTCTTCTTTTTCTGATGTATTTTGTGGTCGGTTTCGTGTTTATTTTTTATAACATCAGCTTTAGAACTGCTTAAAATATAAAATTATAATAGTAAAAGTTTGAAGACTGACACCATTAGTTTTAAGTGGGGTAATTGATTCAGTGGTAAAAGTGAATAGAAAATAATAAGTAAATTTAAAGAGAGAAGCTTTAGAGAAAAATTTAAAGTAAATTTAATGACTTTATTGAGCGTCCTAAATGTTTATTTTTACATTGAAGTATCTAAAATTTTTTTAAGTAATTCATTTTAATATGTCAAATTATTTATAAATAGTTAGACATACAGGACAAGGTAGATCTCAGTAAAAATATCTTTCTTAACTTATATATATATATATATATATATATATATATGTATATATATATGTTTTTAATTTCTATATAATGAATCATTGCTAAAATTTGTCGCCACTCATTCGAATTCTATTGTAAATTTTTAATAGCAAAACCAAAAGAAAATGACATATGAATCTCTTAATGATAAGGCTAATAATGTCAAGAGATAATATTATTTAAAAGTAGGCCTACACATCGTTACAAACCCAAAAAAAAAAAAACTTACGTCATGGAATCCTATTGCAGAGTGAACTTTCAGTCATCAATGCTTCTTAGATATTAATATATTTTCATAGATTTATTTATTTATTTTTCATTTTCAAATGCAACAGTAATGGATGGGTTTTGAAAGCCGTTTTACAAATATTTGCAGAGGTAAGAGCAGCATGCTGTGGACTGGGGGAACTGGGAGCCACGCTTCCATGTTTGGAAGTTTCAAAATTTTGTTCCAACAGGGACGACCACATCTTCTGGGATCACTTCCATCCTACGCAAGCAGCTTCTCGTATCTTTGTGGATAGAATTTTCAATGGACCTTCACAGTACATTTTTCCTATTAATATGAGACAGCTTCAGGCCTTCTGAACTTGGCATTGGTCATGTGCCATTTGATATTTTGATGTTTCATCTAGATCTTCGTTATCGATTTCATAGAGCTACATACATGGAGAAGAAAATGATGTAGTGAAGGAAAGAACTTGTATTTCACCTTATTGAATCACTTTGACAACATAAATATTTATATACAAAATCTACACCTAAAAATGAGGCTAATAAATATAATAGTTGAACTACTAACTACTAGTTGGACTAATAAATACAAGAGTAAGACTAATAAATGTGGTAGTTGACAATATGTGGATATGCTGCAACACTCCTCTTCGAACTGGTGAATAGATGTTCTGCATTCTCAACTTGGATATAATGGTTTGAAATGTTGCACTGTTGAGCCATTTGGTGAAGATGTCTGTTAGCTAGCCTCTTGTTGACACATAAGGAGTACAAATAAGACCACTTTTTAGCTTTTCTTTTATGAAATGTCTTTCAACTTCAACATACTTTGTTCTGTCATGTTGCACTAGATTATGAGCAATGCTGATAGCGAATTTATTGTCACAGTACAGTCTCATAAGTCCAACCCGCTTGATTTTTAAGTCATCTAAGATGATCTTTAACCATAATAATTCACAAATTCCAAGTGTCATAGCTCTAAATTTTGCCTCAATATTAGACCTGGCTACCACATTTTGTTTTATACTCCTCCAAGTTACTAAATTACCATCTAGAAGAGTACAATAACCCGTAGTAGACCTTTTGTTTATTACTGATCCTGCATAGTCAGCATTTGTATAGACCTCCAAAGCTAATTCCGTGTTCTGCTTGAATAATATCCCATTCCCTGGAGTGCCTTTCAGATAGTGTAGAATCCTGTGAACAACATGTAAATATACTTGTTTGGGATTATGCATAAATTGACTTACCACACTTACTGCATATGCTATGTTAGGTCTGGTATGTGAAAGATAGATAAGTCTTCCCACCAACCTTTGGTACATTTCCTTGTCAATAGCAATGTCACCCCTGGCTTCTCCAAGTTTATGATTTGAATCAATTGGCGTATCAGCTGGTTTGCATGCTAGTTTGCCTATATATTTTAGGAGATTTGTCACATATTTTTGTTGAGAAATAAAGATACCTTGTCTTGAATATGCTACTTCAATTCCTAAGAAGTACTTTAATTTTCCCAACTCTTTTATCTCAAATTCATTTGATAGATGTTTCCTAAGCTCCTCTTGTTCTATCTTGTCATTTCCGGTGACAATGATATCATCAACATATACCAGCAAGACTGTGATTCCCTTTGAATCCTTGTGTTTAATAAACAGAGTATGGTCTCCCTACTTTGCTTATAGCCAGAGGCTAACATTACTCTGGTGAATCTTAGAAACCAAGCTCTCGGAGATTGTTTCAAACCATATAACGCTTTCTTTAGTTTACACACTTTGTTTGCAGTTTTGTTGTCTCCAAATCCTAGTGGAATATTCATGTAGATTTCCTCATCTAGGTCCCCATGGAGGAAAACATTCTTCATATCATATTGTTGAAGTGTCCAATTGTAAATAGACGCTAATGATAATAGGATTCTCACGGTATTCATTTTGGCAATTGGAGCAAAAGTCTCTTAATAGTCTATGTCATAAGTTTGAGTGTACCCTTTAGCAACCAACCATGCTTTATACCTCTCCAGTGATACATTTGCTTTATACTTAATTGAGAAGACCCAATTACACCCTATGGGTTTTTTTCCTTTTAGTAATTGGACCAACTCCCACGTCTTGTTTTGCTCTAATGCTTCCATCTCAATTTTCATGGCTTGCCTCCATTCCTCCTTGGCCAGTGCCTCAGATAAATTATTTGGAATGACAATAGAATTTAAGTTTGCAAGAAAGTTTTTGTGAGTTGGATAAAACTTGTTAAATGACACAAAGTGGGAAAGAGGATATAATGGGTGCTTTGTACATTCTCTAGTTCCTTTCCTAATGGCAATGGGAATATCAAGATCAATGTTTAGGGAGCTAGGGTTAAAATTTATGCTTACCTTAGTTTCAGAACTACCAGACATAGGTGCAGAAATTTGGGCTTGCACAGGTTCAGGAGATGGAGCTTCCCTTCTTGTGTACACTTGCAAATACCTCACATTATCAAGATTGATGTTATCCTTGATGATCGATTTAGCGTGGGGACTAACCAAAGTGGGTGTAGGATCATTAGAAGTGTCAAGACTGGATTCAAGACCACGTGGATTTTCAGAAGTGGTAAGGTTGGACTTGGGAAGGTCAAGAAAAGATGAAATATCAAGAAAAGATGCTTCCTTATCTTCCGTACTAGTGTGCTCCCCCTGAAGATAAGGGCTTGGAAAATAAGGAAGATGTTATGCAAATGTGACATCAACAGAAACAAAGAACTTCTTCGTAGTAGGATGATAACATTTGTAACTTTTTTTAGTAGAGGAATATCACAAGAAGATGCATTTAAGGGCTCTTGGATCTAACTTCCTTATGTTATGAATATGGACAAATGTAGTGCACCCAAATATACGAGGTGTAAGGTCATTGGTAAGTTTGAGATTTGGATAAAATTGAGAGAAAACCTCCATAGAAGTTTTATTGTTTAAAATACGATAGGGTAATCTGTTTATAGTGTATGTAGTAGTAAGGACAACTTCCCCCCAAATGGATTTAGGCATGTTTGTGTGAAATAGATAGGCTCGAGTCATATATAAGATATGCCCATTTTTTCACTCAACTATTCCATTTTGCTGTGGAGTATATACACATGATGATTCATGGATTATTCCTTCCTTTTAGAGGTAGGAAGACAATGTGTGATTGAAGTAATCTCTTGCATTATCAGACCTAATCCTTTTAATTTTAACCCCAAATTGATTTTGAATCATGCTATGGAAATTAGGAAACAATGTACTCACATCTGACTTATTTTTTAGAAGAAAGATCCAAGAAACCCTAATGCAATCATCGATGAAAGAAACAAACCATTTAGCACCAGAGATATTAGGAATAGGAGATGGTCCCCAAATATCGTTATGAATAAGAGTGAAGGGAGAAGAGCTTCTTGTATGACTGATAGGAAAGGAAACTTGATTGTGTTTTGCTGTTTTAAAAGTCTCACAATGGAAATTGGCAAGATGAATTTTATTAAACAAAGAAGGAAGCATAATTTTCAAAGTTCCAAAGGAGGGGTGACCAAAACGACAGTGATAAAGCCAAATTTTATTCTCAATAGATGAGGATCCAGTAAAGGAAGACAAGGACATGGGAATCTTGATATCATTAGCATTTGTAGGTGGCACTAGATAGTAAAGTCCATCTTGTTCCTTAGCAAGCCCAATCATCTTCCATGTATCCTGGTCTTGAAAAATACATGAAGTAGAAAGAATGTTACTTGACAATTTAAATCTTGTGTGAGTTTTATTATGAATATAAGATTTGTGGATAGCCTAGGAACATGAAGAACATTTCTAAGAACAAAGAAGGGAGATATTTGGATATTCCCTAAGCCTGCTACGGTAACAAGTGAACTATTTGCAGCCAATATTTTCCTATTGCTAGGGCATGGGGTGTAAGTTTTAAAATGATAAGAAGAATAGGTCATGTGATCTATTGCTCCTGAATCAAGGATCCAAGAGTCTTGGATTGATTTATCTGAGACATTTAACCCATATGAGTGATAGAGATTACCTAAATGAGCTAGAGAGCAGATACTGGCATTACCAGGAGGTTTCTTTAAGGTCTCCAACAAGTTGCGTAGTCTTTCAATTTCATTTTTGTTGAATCCTTCAAGGCCTGGAGGTTGGTCTTGATTAGGCTGCATCAAATGGGCTTGCCCGCTCTTGCCAATCCACTTTTCATTTTTTTCCCATGTAGTTTCCAGCAATACTTCTTGGTATATCACGGTTTTTTGCAATAGGTACACCATAGATTATCACAATCCTGTGTCTTATCTTTCTTGTCTTCTCTGGGCTGTTCGAGTGTTAGACTTTGATGTCTACCACCATTAAGGATCATGGCAGACCCTTCAATAGGTGAAAAACTAAGCATTACACCTTTACGAGTCTTCTCAGCTTAAATAATTGAAATAATGTGGTTAAGAGATGGTAGTTCATCCTTTCCAAGAAGTTGGATTCTGACTTGATCAAATTTAGCATTGAGTCCTGCAAGGAAATCATAAACACGATCCTTTTCAATAAACCTTTTCAGCATGGTTGCATCTTTGCTACACTTCATTTCAATACACCTTTAATGGTCCATTTCTTACTAAATGTTTCTCAGCATGTTAGCATATTCTGTTACAGATTTATTTCCTTGTCAGATCCCTGCAACTTTAATTTTGAACTCATACACCAAAGCAGCATCCTTAGCCTTGGAATAAGTCTGCTTAACAGTCTCTCATATCTCCTTAGCAGTGGTAAGAAACATGCATGTATCACTTATCTCTAGATTCATGGAATTCCAGAGCCACGCCATTATTATGGAATCCTCCTCATCCCATGCCTCATAGTGCTTCTCACTTTTCAAGGGACTAGTTCCCAAAATATGGCTTAACTTTCCCTTTCCCTTCAATATGGTCTGGATAAGTTGTGACCATTTGAGATAGTTTCTATCATTCAACCGATAATTGGGATGTAGATTCTGTAAATTCCCAATTACATTGGAATTTTTAGTCATATTGGTTTTGAAAGATACAATGACCTTAAACATTTCTAGGGATATAATAAGTCAAAAAAATAGTAAAAAAGGGAAGGGTTGCTTAAGGACACCTGAAAGAAAATTTCAACTTGCAAAATAGGGCTTAGGTTGCAACAAGGACAAGTTGTTTTATGGTGTCAAACTTGAAGGTTATGGTTAAAAACAATTAAGAAAGTCTTTAGCTCCTTGAGGGCTGGCTTTAATTGACTAAAGGATGACTGATACTCTTCTTTATGAAAAATGAGAAATTTAAGAGACAAATTGAAGAAGGAAGTCAGTCATGAAAATACTGCCTTTTCAACAAACAAAATTAATAAGGCTAAGTCAATTACCAAACAATCTTACACAAAAAATGAGAGTTCTCCAATAACAAACTCAGATTATACAAACCCAAGTCACAATGATGAAGTTGCTGAAAGTGGAGTGCTTTAATAGGGAGCTTGGACTTAAAAAGGATTTGGCAGAAGGACTAAAAAACAAGTATGCATCAGTGGCTGGCCGGAAAAGTGCCAAAAAGAGGATTTTGAGTGTCAAAAAGTTGGGACGAGATAAAACAGGTTCTCCATGCGTCGACACATGATACAGTGCGCAAAATGCTTCTTCGGCATGTAAAGCTCACGCACAGTGTTTCCGGCCACCAGAAAAATGGGACAGGCCGATTGGAACCTTCTGTGTTCCTCTGTGCCAACGGTGAGATAAAAATAGCCACCTAAAGTATCACACTAGTTTCTCCAGAAGGATGAACTAAGAAACAATTGGCAGTGAGATACCCAGAAACGAGCCAAGAGCTCTGATACCATGTAGTGAAGGGACGAACTTGTATTTCACCTTGTTGAATCACTATGACAACATGGATATTTATATACAAAAGCTACACCTAGAAATGAGGCTAATAAATACAATAGTTGAACTAATAACTACTAATTGGACTAATAAATACAAGAGTGAGACTAATAAATGTGGTAGTTGACAATATATGGATATGCTGCAACAAATAATAATAATAATAATTATAATTATAATAATAATAATAATTATTATTATTATTATTATTATTATTATTATTAATGATGATGATGATGATAAATATTGAAAACATTAATGCCAATTTTAGAGCAGAAATGGAACTCCCATGGTCTAAGTCTAGTTTCATGGTAGTGAAGAATTGAAGGACCAATTATTTCATCATAACGGATCATGCAGTGATATCATAGGCCAGGATTGTTATATCTCTATCTAAGATTTAATACAAATTTAATAATATGTTAATTTGAATGTTGCATTTAAATGTGCACTAAAGTTTTTAATTAATAAATAACATCTAAATTGAAATTTGTTACTTGTCCAAACAAAAATTGACAAATTGTTAAGTTTGGTGCTAAATTTTAAATGATCAATCCAAATCCAAAATGGATTGGATTTATTTTAAGAAAACTGCAAGATTTGCAACACAACATCAGTCATCTAGATTATGTTTCTATTGAAAAGTTAGTTAGAAATGCATTTGAATTTCTTTATGACTGTAAGGAAATAATATGGGCTTCGAGAACTAGGCAAACATGATTGTTGCAAGGAGATAGAAAATACCAAGTATTTTCACACTCTAGTATCTAAAAAATGAACTAAGAATCAAATTCTATGTCTTAAAAGAGAGCAAGGTGAATGGATTTAGGAAAGTTTTCATATGGAACATTGAATATGCGACCATTTTAATGAAGTGTATAAATCAAATGATGTTCTTGATAGTCTAAGCTTACTAGAAAAACTAAATCAAATCCATAAGCCAGAGCTCTCTGAAAAGCATTTGTCTTACTTGTTAAGACCTTTTTCAAGAGATAAGCTCAAGCCAAATAGTGCCCCAAGCCTTGAATTCAATGTAAAAATTTTTCAGCATTACTAGGATCTAATAGGTAATGACATTGTTGAGAAGATGCTTTCCTTTCATAACAAGGGTTATCTCCTTCAAAGCTTTAACAAAACATTAATAGCCCTTATCCCTAAATCTAGGCTGCCTCAATCCATCAAGGACTTTAGGCTCATTAGTGCTTAATAGGTAATGCATCATTGTTTACAAAATCATTTCCAAGGTTCTCTACAAAACATATCCTAAGTGATTACATTTCACCCTTCCAAAGTGCTTACATACATGGCAAGTTGATTTTTGAAAATATTATTTTGGCCACTTAGGTGTTAAATTGTGTTAATAAAATCAAGAAGACAAAAAAAAAAAAAAAAAAAACCAAGCATGTGCACTTGAAATGGGACATCTCGAAAGTGTTTGACAACATTTCTTGGAATTTCTTTGAAGTTTGTCACACCCTTGACTATAGAGAAAGACCAACATGGAGAACGAAGTAAACTATGCCTCTATGAACGGAAACAAATGAGATAACCTAATTATTTTGGTGACAAAGATGCATACAAGGTCAATTACTAAGTTCAAATCAATCAACCAATATCATTACAATCATTCGTACACAAACCTATGATTCTCTACATAATTTCTATGTGGGAATTTGTCTCCTCTAAAATATAAACTTCCTAAGATTTCTACAATAAAGAACCTGTAAGGAAATATAAGGAGAGTTCCATTCTTAGTAAAATAACACAACTAGACAGCCTAATAACATAAAATACATATTTGAATTCCTGCATGTGACATAAGGAGTTTCTAGAGTACAACATAATACAATAATTACAACAACAAAATCAATTATGACCTTGCGAATAATGTAGCCTAACCAATAGGTATCAACTCGACTCCATATAGCAAAGGAAGGTCCAGGTTCAACACTACCTTTGAAAAAACATAGAGAAAATAGAAATGAGTGACAACACTCAATGAGTAAATAAAACCAATTATGCATGGAAAGGGGCAAGTGTGACGGTAGAGTTTTTCACAACATAGCTGTGGTTCCAAAATTTAGACATACAAAATCATATAAAGTCAATTTGTTACAATCACATTATAAAAACCATGAAGTTCATGTCAATCAAAGGTATTTTGCAAAACAGAAATACTAATAAGCAATTGTAAATCTTTAGTCATTTAAACATCACAGTGGAAAGATATTCAATAGAACTAACAATAAACAGTAATCATATACTAGTTAATGTTAGCAGTAATAGTATAGTATAGTAATTAATTGTGAGAAATTAGCTCATGATCAGTCAGTAATACAACATAAAGTCTCGGTACAGTGATACAATTCATGGTATACCATGGTTAACGCTATTATCATTAGTAGCAAGGTTTTGTTTAAGACAAATTTCCTAGAAAAACACTTTCTTTAATAACAATATAAACAATTCGAAATATATTCAATAGTAAATCCCTATGCTTCTAGAAAGTCATATAGTAAACAAAATTTATTCAGAAATTCCTTAGAAAGTAATTCATAAACAACTATTTAAAAATATCCATAAATCTTATAGTATACAAATCATTATACAAAAATCATAATGTGTAAGAAAAGAGATTTTATGTAAGGTCCCATGGAGTTTGCCAATTCATTCAAAATGACTTACAAGCAAATAACAATCTCCTTAAGGAGGCTTGTCTTTGTAATATGAGAGCATACAAAAAGTAACCATTTGCAAAAGGAAATTTTAAAATATTGAAAACAAATATAGTTAATAATAACTACTCATAAACCTTTTCTTACATACTCCCTTCCAATCACCTGACACAAATTGATGCTCTACTAACATATAAGGATAGGTAACACATATTTAACCTCCTATGTTAAGGAACATTTTAATTCAAATTGATTTTCTAGTGCCAAATCCTTACTTATTTAATTAACTCTTATAAGCATTACCTAGAATAGTCAAATAACTTTTTGCTTGACTGTATCACAAAGAGGAAAACCTGTGGGCTACCTAAATGATTCATCTAATTCAAATTTCATTGATTTAAATTTAATTACCCAAATCAAAACACTTCTAATAAAACTTTATTTTCAACTTCTCCTTCATGACCAAAGATTTATCCAACTCCATCAATAGCTTTGGAAAATCACACTATCATAACTCAACACTAAACCATTATATTAATTAACTTCCAAAAAAATCTTCTCCAACATATTTTTGTTTATTCCCTTTTCCATATCCATGAATTAATCCATTTCACCAATATACACTAGGAAATTAGATAACTAAGTTCAAAATTTAATCACTGAATTAAAATAATTATTTAAGTCCATTTCAATCATCACCAATAAGGTTCCATTTATCTTTCCTCCTTTTCAACAGTGTAATTCAATATAAAATTGAAAGAAAAAAAATCCTCCAAACAACTTATCGCTCAAAACAAAAACTTCCAACCACCTAAATATTTCCTCTTATGGCTTAATGATGCTAGAGAACCCCATAAATTCCAAATTTCATCACTTTACACACATGAACACCACAGAGGGAAGAATTAAAATTAATGAACCAAAATTTAAAATTAGTTGCTGACATTTTATGAACACAATAAAATCATACAAAGGAAGTAAAATTGCAACTCAATTTGTTAAAATCACACTAAAATCATGTCCAATTTCGAACTTAGGTTGTCTTATATGTTGTAAAAAGGTGCTTTGAAATTTAGAGCTAAATTGATGAAATTGATAGATGAAATCAAGATAAAAGAGTTTAAAAATCATTTTAGAAGTAAAGCCCTATGATGATTTGATGAAAAATGCACCAATTTCACTCAAATTTCTTAGAAATCATGAAGAACACGTTGTAGAAGGGGGCTTTAGAGTTTCTAAGCTAGATAATTAAATTAATTAGTGAAAATGAAGGAGAAAGCTTGAAAATAATTCTCAGGAGGAAGCCCTATGGAATTTTGATGAAAACACATATTTTGTGCAACCATGCTGAAATCACAGTGAACTCATCATTAGAACCCTAGCAAATTTTCAACTAACTAGCACTAAATCACATTGAATCCAAATCAATGGTGATGTCGAACAGCGACAACATAGGGATAAAGGCTGGTTGTGGAGGAGGAAGGCTAAAATGATGCAATCTCTAGTTCACAAAGAGTATTGTATGAGAAAAAGAAATCGCACATGAAGATGAAGGGCATAGGTATAATGGTAATTTCTATGCAACACTTGGCATAATAACAAAAATATAGGTTTGCATCAAAGTTGTCCTTGAAAAGATTAAACTCGAGTACATTTGGATGCATGGGATGCATGGAATGAACTTTAGTCATTTGTGCCAGTCTCAAACTCAAGTATAATATTATTTCAATTTATATTTACGTCTTATTAAATTCCCTTATTCTAATATCCCTTTAATCATTTAAATTTTTACTTACACAAACACACTTTTTTATTTTATTCACTTCGAAAACTATTTAAAAAAATTTCCCACTCAAAATAGTGCATTTAATGCAAGAACAAGAATTTGGCAAAGTTATTCTAATAATAATAAAGTTATTTTAAGGTATAAAAGGTTCTAAAATTGTCCCTATAAAAAAGAATAAGAAGAGAAAAATATTTTATTGTTTCAACATTACTTCCACCCAGCTATACATGTCATAGAAATACTACTCCAAAATAAAAGGTAGTGACTTTGATATGCATTGCATATGGAACAAATCATCAGTTTTAAGAAATAATAATAATAACTGTTTAGAAGATTATTGTTATCTTAGAAAATAGATGAAAAATTTTAAAAATAATCCATTTATAATGTGTACAATGTGTTGTCGATAGATTGGAAAATTAGAAGTAACATACCAGGCCTCGCCATTACGATGCTGAGTTTTTAAATCTGAGTGAAAGATATACTTGTCGGTTAAATAGATTAGTATGTTTAATAGGTAGCTTAATTGTGTCCAATTAATTTAATTCAGTTACGTTAAATGAACTAAAAATTTTAATCTAATCTTAAATAGCAGTGAGTTGAACTAGCAAGCCCAGTGAATTGGACAGCTCTTGGTGTTAGATTGATGATAAAGATTCAATTATTTGGTTATAATTCTTGTAAATCAGAGTTACACGTGAAAAAAAAAAAACCAATAAAAGAGAAAGAAAGGGAAGTCAACTCATAATATCAAGGATAGAGGAGATGGCTCGATTTCTCTACAGTGACAGGAGATATAATGCAGGCTTCGCTGTGAAATTTTCTTGGGTTTCTAGCTTTGCATTCAACAAAATCTAACGAGTATTATGTCTTTTTCTTTGGACCACTATTGGTCATTTGTCTGAAATCCTTACAAATTGACAAAAATCAAATTGATAATTTAGTCATAATCAATTTTAACAATATGTGCTTTTTATGTTGATTACTTGAATTTTTTTATTCAACAATGCCCAAAGTACTAATTCGAATTTTTTCATATTTTAGTAAGAATATAAAGTAGTTATATTAAATTTATATAAAAATGATTTATTAAATTTTTATCTAACAACTTATTTATATTAAATATAACTTCATATTTTTACCAAAATTATGAATCTGATGAATTGCAAAAATACATTGGTAAAAACAAATTTAAGAACATAATATGTACGTGGAGTGGTAAACCATCAAGATAAAGCCTTAATTCCAGCTTACAGAATTTTATCAAAATCTCTCCCTCGGGCTGAGCTACGAGAAGTTGTCACACAACATTAATCAGTATAAATGATTTGCAATAATGGCTCTAGTTCAGTACGTTAAATTCATAGAAAAGGCGTCCTTACTAAATAAATAATAATCATCATCATAATTAGGCATAAGTTTGGTTGTAGTTTGAATCATGTGCCGCAAAATGGTGATTGGATTTGGAATATTATCACATATCTGATATTTTTATTATTTTCAGTTTTCTACATTATAATCTGGATCTCATCTTATCCATCGTCATTGTTCAGAAGTGAGACACTGTTTAAATAATTTCACATCCCTCCCCACTTGCTAAGACAATGAAAGAATCTTATTTATTCCCTGATCGAGATTTAAGTAAAATTATATAAGTACTTGATATCAAATTTTCAATAAAAAGTTATAAAGTGGGTTTGGTTTGTCCATTTTCTTTTTTCATTGGCCTAAAGCATTTTTGGCTGGGTTTTACGAAAATATTTTGCAGGAAACATTTCTTTAAGAGAGTCCAAATTTATAAACTTTTTTTTTTTGTTTTGAGTAATGTCAGCCCTCAACTTTTATATTTTATAATAATTTTATCTTTTATAAATACTCATAACAAATAAGTTTTTTTAAAATTTTATATTATGTAAAATTAATCTCTTATCAATAAAAATAGAATAATCAATTTTGTATAAATTTAAATTTATAATAGATTAATTTTATAAAAATTTAAATTTGTTAAGAACTAATTTATCACAATAAAATTATAATAGACTAAATTGTTACAGAATGCAAAAAAAAATAATTAAGTGTATACTTTTCTTGTTTTCTTGACAATATTTTCACTATCTTTTGTTCAAATATTTTAACATTAAGAATGCAAAATTAAAAACACGATGGCAAATTTGAAATTACGAAGAAATTTCAATAAAAAAATTTGGTGGCACTATTGTAATTACAGGGAATGATTTGACTAGTAGAATGGTTTGAGGAGGGATGTAGCAGCGTCTTCCCCATGTCCCACGTAAATGACTGTGCCCCCTCAGATCACCTGCGTTTGGTTAAATATTATCGTAGAATTAAATTAAAAATGAAAAAAAAGAAAATATTTCAGTGCGGTGAACGTGGATCGAACTCGTGACCTTCAGATCTTCAGTCTGACGCTCTCCCAACTGAGCTATCCCCGCTCGATGAGATTCGCCTTTTTGATATTTTGTTTCTGTTTTAGCTTCAATCGGTACCTTTGACAAAGCAAGTGGACTACTACCTGCAAGCGCACGAAGACATGGCAACTCAATTATGGGCGCCTGCTCTACAGAACCATCCCGCCAAATCCATTTTCGCCGTCGTGCTTGGCGGTAACGTTCTGCTCGGCTACTTCGACTCATCCAACCTGCGCCAGAAAAGCACTCCTCAGCAGTACGTGGATTTCATGGTTTTCTCACTCAAGGCGCAATTACCGGTAACGACAACACAATCACAATGATACCTCAAATTATACATAATATGCTCATTTATCATCACCTTGATTGTGAATTAATGTGGCAGAGAATGTACGATAATGGAGGAAGGAAGTTTTCGATCGCCGGAGTGGGGGCGATCGGGTGCCGCCCGTGAAGAAAAACACAGAATGCGTGATAGACGCTAATTACTGGGCGGTGAAGTACAACGAAGGCTTCAAGGCGATGTTGGAGGAGTGGCAATCGCAGAACCAAGAAATCTCTCCTGTTCCTTCTTCGATACCTATGCCATCCTCAGCGACATCATTCACAATCCATCTTCTTCTGGTATGCTTTTGTTGAAGAGCACACTACAGTAATACTAATTACCCAACACGTTAATCGTCAGGCTAATGTGTTCTTCTTCAACTTTTCAGGAAAAGAAAAACATAAATATTCAATTTTAAACTAAAATTTGAGTTATAATTATCTGAATCCTTGAAACTATTCGTATCTGTATTCTCTTCTTACTACTGAGTTACCCTGATACTTTTTCGCTTTCTATTGTACTATCATTTTGATTTTTTAAACATCCTTTTGTGTTTATTTCCAAATGTCTATGAAGAAGGTGAATTCTCATAGAACTCTGTTTAAACTCTTTTTTTTTTATGTATTTTGTGGTCGGTTTCGTGTTTATTTTTTTATAACATCAGCTTTAGAACTGCTTAAAATATAAAATTATAATAGTAAAAGTTTGAAGACTGACACCATTAGTTTTAAGTGGGGTAATTGATTCAGTGGTAAAAGTGAATAGAAAATAATAAGTAAATTTAAAGAGAGAAGCTTTAGAGAAAAATTTAAAATAAATTTAATGACTTTATTGAGCGTCCTAAATGTTTAATTTTACATTGAAGTATCTAATTTTTTTTTAAGTAATTCATTTTAATATTTCAAATTATTTATAAATAGTTAGACATACAGGACAAGGTAGATCACAGTAAAAATATCTTTCTTAACTTATATATATATATACATATATATATGTTTTTAATTTCTATATAATGAATCATTGCTAAAATTTGTCGCCACTTATTCGAATTCTATTGTAAATTTTTAATAGCAAAACCAAAAGAAAATGACATATGAATCTCTTAATGATAAGGCCAATAATGTCAAGAGATAATATTAATTAAAAAGAAGGCCTACACATAGTTACAAACCCAAAAAAAAAAAAAAAACTTACGTCAAGGGACCCTATTGCAGAGTGAACTTTCAGTCATCAATGCTTCTTAGATATTACTATATTTTCATAGATATATTTATTTATTTTTTAATTTTCAAATGCAACAGCAATGGATGGGTTTTGAAAGCCGTTTTACAAATATTTGTATTCCTTACAGGATTTGCAGAGGTGAGAGCAGCATGCTGTGGACTGGGGGAATTGAGAGCCACGCTTCCATGTTTGTAAATTTCAAAATTTTGTTCCAACAGAGACGACCACATCTTCTGGGATCAGTACCATCCTACACAAGCAGCTTCTCGTATCTTTGTGGATAGAAATTTCAATGGACCTTCACAGTACATTTTTCCTATTAATATGAGACAGCTTCTGGCCTTCTGAACTTGGCATTTGTCATGTGCCATTTGATATTTTGATGTTTCATCTAGATCTTTGTTATCGATTTCATAGAGCTATATACATGGAGAAGAAATAATAATAATTATTAATAATGATGATGATGATAAATATTGAAAACATTAATGCCAATTTTAGTGCAGAAATGAGACTCCCATGGTCTAAGTCTAGTTTCATGGTGGTGAAGAATTGAAGGACCAGTTATTTCATCATAACTGATCATGCAATGATATCATAGGCCAGGATTGTTATATCTCTATCTAAGATTTCATACAAATTTAATAACATGTTAATTTGAATGTCGCATTTAAACGTGCACTAAAGTTTTTAATTAATAAATAACATCTAAATTGAAAATTGTTACTTGTCCAAACAAAAATTGTCCAATTGTTAAGTTTGGTGCTGAATTTTAAATGATCAATCCAAATCCAAAATGGATTGGATTTATTTTAAGAGTGCTGCAAGATTTGCAACACAACATCAATCATCTAGATTATATCGCTACTAAAAAGCTAGTTAGAAATGTATTTGATTTTCTTTATGATTGTGAGGAAATAACATGGGCTTAGAAAACTAGACAAACATGATTGTTGCAAGGAGATAGAGACACCAAGTATTTTCACACTCTAGTACCTAAAAGATGAATTAGAAATCAAATTTTACCTCTTAAAAAAGAGCAAGGTGAATGGATTTAGGAAAGTTCTCATATGGAAGATTTAATATGGGACAATTTTAATGAAGTGTATAAATCAAATGATGTTCTTGATAGTTTGAGCTTACTAGAAACACTAAATCAAATCCAACTAGCAAAGCTCTCAGAAGAGCATTTGTCTTACTTGTTAAGACTTGTTATAGAGAATGAAATTCGTGGAGCGATCGTTAACCTCAAGCCAGATAGTGCCCCAAGCCTTGATGATTTCAATGCAAAATTTTTTCAGCATTATTAGGATCTAATAGGTAATGACATTGTTGAGAAGGTGCTTTCCTTTCTTAACAAGGGTTATCTCCTTCAGAGCTTTAACAAAACATTAATAACCCTTATCCCTAATTCTAGGCAGCCTCAATCCATCAAGGACTTTAGGCTTATTACCTTATACATCGTTGTTTACAAAATCATTTATAAGGCTCTTTACAAAACATTGTGAACACCTCATTTCAAAATAAAAAAAATTAAAAATAAATATTAAAAATAATGATGATAAAAAAAAATTCATATATGAAAACAAAAAAATGATAGCAAAATGCAATATATTTTAATTAAAGTTAGTCCAAATTAATTAAAGTAAAAAGGAAAAAACCAAAATGAAAAATATATAAAGTAATGGATTAAAAAATAAAAGAAAAAAAGAAAGAAGAGAGGAAAGAAAGTTGAAAATGACAGCTTCAGAAGAGACAAATGACAAAACCAAACAAATTAGATAAAGTCAAACAAGGTAGGAGAGCTTAAAATGGAAAGGTATGATGCTGGTGGTTCCCTTTCCTCAGGCACGTTGGTTGCATAAAATGGAGAACCTAAGTTCCACGTTAGAATAGGAAGGTAGGGATTGTTAACGAGAACTAGAAAATGCTAACATCCCCTTCTTGCTTCAATCTGATCTTATCTAAGAGATGAAAGTAATGTTAACGGATGATGGGGACCTATAATGAGAATCAGAGGTAGCCTTTAACCTATTGTATCAATGTAAAATCCAGTTTTTTCACATGGAGGGTGAAGAAAGAGACAGAGACAAAGGAGATGCTGAAAAGGGAAAGCTTGAGCGATCCCTGCCAAGGCATAATAAAAATAGGGAGAGCTTAAAGGTTGAGGGTCTTCAAAGGGAGAGTTGGGTCCAAGAGCGTGGGAAGGAGAGAAACTAAGAGAAAAAAAATCGAGAGAGAGAGAGAGAGAGAAAATGAAAAATAATAGACCATAAGAGAGAGGATGAGAAATAAAGAGAGCTTAAAGGTTGAAAGAATAAAGAAAAGAAATATGATAAAAGGGAGAGCTTTGAGAGACCATGGGAGAGCTGAAGACTTAAGAGAAAAGAAGAGAGTGTTGATGCTTGAAAAAGAAGAAGAAAGCTTAATGAAAAGAGAAAACCGAGAGTAAGAGAGAGCTTAAGTGGGAGAGAATCTGAGAAGAGAACAAGAGGGAACTATCGAGAGGGGATTGGAGAGAAAACCATAAGAGAGATCAACTGTTAGGTAGAGAAAGAAAGGTAGAGAGGAGTTCCCTCTATACACCCCTATTTTAGTAGTCTGAAACAGGAAGGAGAGGTTCATGGGAGTAGGGTGCAACTGAGAGAAAGATTAGGAAAGAGAGAAGAGCTCAGAGAGAACTAACTTTCCTTGTTCTAGGTTATAAAAAAACAAAATTCTTGTATTGTGAAGAAGGACAAAGAATGGGAAGAAAATAGATGAAGAAGAATAGTAAGGTGGGTCGTGCATAGTCCTTATCATGGAACCAAGGCAGCCAAGTTAGCTGAGAAACTCTTAGGTAACCCATATCATGCTTTGTTCTCAAATGATTTCCACTTAGCTTGCATTACTGTTCGATCCTAGGCATTATGCATGGGATCAGAATTTGAGGCACTGATGTGTGAGGTTATTGCATGGTATTTGCATGGTCCCATTCTCGTTCTATGTTTCACTAAAAACATGGCACCTTTATTTTAGTTATGATAGGGTTCTGTGTATGAAAAAGGGTAAACTTAAAATATAGTAAGGGATAAAACCTAGGACAGTGTTCATGGCAATTCATTGCATTTGTGTTAAGAAGCCTTTCTACGTTATCCCTTATTATTTGCTCTACCTTTGTGATAACATGAGGAGTGAGTGGTGTTTATGATTGATTCCAAAATAAAATAAAATAAAAAGATAATAATAAACTCACATGTGTTGCAATGATCCTCTTCATTTATAATCATGTCAATGTAAACATGCAAATAAAGTCATAATGATAGGTTTAGGGTTTAGGGTTTAAAGTCCAAATGAAGTCAGAATGATAAGTCTATATGTATTTTTTTTTTTAATTATTCTTGTTATTTATTTTTATTTCAGTAGTTTATTCGTGATTTAAGAGTCATTGTGTGAAGCTTGTTGTTTCCTCATACACTTAAGAGTCAACTAGTGGAAACTACGTGATACTTTAGTTTCCTCAGGTTTCGAAAGTTAATATGTGATTTCATAAAAGAACTGTAATACATTTTGAAACAAAATCCCTAATTTTGAAAAATTAAAAAAAATATAAATCTAAAAGCCCAAAATATTCCTCTTTAATAATTTCATTTCTTTTATAAAATTAAAACAAAGAATTCTTATTTCAAAAAATTTTCCAAAGGCATAGATTTTAGAACCCCGAAGAAAAAAACCAAGAACATTCTTTTTAGGTTTCATGTCTCTTTCAATGTTAAAATAAAAATTCTTAATTTTAGAACACAAATCAATAATCTAAAAAGCCATAAATCTAAAAAAAAAAGAAGTAATTTCTCTTAATTTATTTAATTCCCTTTTGAATTTTATTATAAAATAAATTCCTAATTTTAAAAAATAAAATATAAATTCAAAAATCCTAAAAATTCCTTTTCATTTTAATTTCACATCACTTTCAAAACCAAAATAAAAATCTAAATTCCTTAATCTAAAAAAAATTAAATAGAGAAAATAAAAGGAGCAAGGGAATGATCTTAAATTAAGTCAGTAAATTAAAACACATCATTTGAATATCAATCCCGTTTTATTTACAAAAATTTATTTAATTTCAACTCTCCCGTTCTTTTTCACAAATATAAAACCACCAACCAATTGTCACATATTTTTTAGGTTGAACTACATAGACTTTAATTCCTATTGTATGGTACATAAGCCCTAAGCTCTGATCCTCGGTCAAGTCTGCCTTTGTAAATATTTCTTTTTTTGCTTTATTTTATTTTCTTAATTTTTTTTTTTATTATTCTCTTTTCTTTGTTTGGCATGTGATTGATAAGAATAATTGAAATTTAAACTATGGCTATACATGTTTTACTTAATCAACTTTGGACAATCATTATTAAGAATGAGTGTTATGGAATACTAACACATTCATGGCGCACAACTGATTCCTGGACTTGATTTAATTCGTAGACCACCTATCAATTTAATCGGTTTTCTAAGGTTTTCCTTTAAAAATTTTGATGGCAACTCCTCATTTTGGTTTTCGTTTTTCATGAGAAAATCAAGATTATTCTTTTTTCCATGTCAGGCGGTCACATTTTGGGTGTCACACATATCCTTAGTGATTACATTTCACCCTTCCAAAGTGCTTACATATATGGCAAGTTGATTTTTAAAAATATTATTTTGGCCTCTAAAGTGTTAAATTGAGTTAATAAAATGAAGAAGACCAGAAAAGAAGCATGTGCACTTAAAATTGGACATCTCAAAAGCATTTGACAATATTTCTTGGAATTTCCTTGAAGTTTGTCACACCCTTAACTAAGGAAAGAGACAATGCGGAGAACAAAGTAAACTATGCTTCCATGAACCAAAATAAATGAGATAACCTAATTATTTTTGGTGACAAAGATGCATACAAGATCAATTACTATGTTTAAATCAATCAACCAATATCATTACAATCATTCGTACATAAACTTATGATTCTCTACATAATTTCTGTGTGGGAATCTGTCTTCCTTAAAATATGAACTTCCTAAAATTTCTACCATAGAGAACTTATAAGAAAAAAGGAGGAGCGTTCCATTCTTACTAAAAGAACACAACTAGATAGCCTAATAACATAAAATACATAGTTGAATTCTTGCATGTAACATAAGGAGCTTCTAGAGTACAACACAATACAATAATTACAACAACAAAATCAAGTAAGACCTTGCGGACGATGTAGCCTCACCAATAGGTATCAACTTGACTCTATATAGCAGAGGAAGGTCCAGACTCAACACTACCTTTAAAAAACATAGAGAAATAAAAATGATTAACAACACTCAGTGAGTAAATAAAACTAATTATGCATGCAAATGGGCAAGTGTGACGATAAAATTTTTCACAACCTAGTTGTGGTTCCAAAATTTAGCCATATAAAATTATAAAGCCAATTTGTTACAATAAAAGTTTCAATAAAAAAAACTTGGCGGCACTATTGTAATTACAGGGAATGATTTGACTAGTAGAATGGTTTGAGGAGGGATGTAACAGCGCCTTCCCCATGTCCTACGTAAATGACTGTGACCCCCTCAGGTAACCTGAGTTTGGTTAAATATTATCGTAGAATTAAATTAAAAATGAAAAAACTGAAAATATTTCAGTGCGGTGAACGTGGATCGAACACGTGACCTTCAGATCTTCAGTCTGACGCTCTCCCAACTGAGCTATCCCCGCTCGATGAGAATCACCCTTTTGATATTCTCTTAGTGTGAATTGATACCATTGACAAAGCAAGTGGACTACTACCTGCATGCGCATGAAGACATGGGAACTCAATCATGGGCACCTGCTCTACAGAACCATCCCGCCAAATCCATTTTCGCCGTCGTGCTTGGATGTAACGTTCTGTCCGGCTACTTCGACTCATCCAACCTGCGCCAGAAAAGCACTCCTCGGCAGTACGTGGATTCCATGGTTTTCTCACTCAAGGCGCAATTACCGGTAAACACAACACAATCACAATGATACCTCAAATTATACATAATATGCTCATTTATCATCACCTTGATTGTGAATTAATGTGGCAGAGAATGTACGATAATGGAGGAAGGAAGTTTTCGATCGCCGGAGTGGGGGCGATCGGGTGCTGCCCGGCGTACAGAGTGAAGAAAAACACAGAATGCGTGATAGATGCTAATTACTGGGCGGTGAAGCACAACGAAGGCCTCAAGGCGATGTTGGAGGAGTGGCAATCGCAGAACCAAGAAATCTCTCCTACTCCTTCGATACCTAAGCCATCCTCAGCGACATCATTCACAATCCTTCTTCTTCTGGTATGCTTTTGTTGAAGAGCACACCACAGTAACACTAATTACCCAACACGTTAATCGTCAGGCTAATATGTTCTGCTTCAACTTTTCAGGAAAAGAAAAAATTAAATATTCAATTTTGAACTAAAATTTGAGTTATACTTATCTGAATCCTTGAAACTATTCGTATCTGTATTCTCTTCTTACTACCGAGTTACCCTGATACTTTTTCGCTTTCTATTGTACTATCATTTTGATTTTTTAAACATCCTTTGGTGTTTATTTTCAAATGTCTATGAAGAAGGTGAATTCTCATAGAACTCTGTTTAAACTCTTCTTTTCCTGATATATTTTGTGGTCGGTTTCGTGTTTATTTTTTATAACATCAGCTTTAGAACTGCTTAAAATATAAAATTATAATAGTTAAAGTTTGAAGACTGACACCATTAGTCTTAAGTGGGGGAATTGATTCAGTGGTAAAAGTGAATCGAAAATAATGAGTAAATTTAAAAGGAGATGCTTTAGAGAAAAATTTAAAATAAATTTAATGACTTTATTGAGCGTCCTAAATGTTTAATTTTACATTAAAGTATCTAAAATTGTTTTATGTAATTCATTTTAATATGTCAAATTATTTATAAATAGTTAGACATACAGGACAAGTTAGATCTCAGTAAAAATATCTTTCTTAACTTATATATATATATATGTGTTTTTAATTTCTATATAATGAATCACTGCTAAAATTTGTCGCCACTTACTCGAATTCTGTTGTAAATTTTTAATATCAAAACCAAAGGAAAATGACATTTGAATCTCTTAATGATAAGGCTAATAATGTTAAGAGATAATATTAATTAAAAAGTAGGCCTACACATCGTTACAAACCCCAAAAAAAAAAAAAAAACTTACGTCAACGGACCCTATTGGTGAGTCAACTTTCAGTCATCAATGCTTCTTAGATATTACTATATTTTCATAGATTTTTTTTTAAATTTCAAATGCAACAGTAATGGATGGGTTTTGAAAGCCGTTTTACAAATATTTGTATCCGTTACAGGATTTGCAGAGGTGAGAGCAGCATGCTGTGGACTGGGGGAATTGAGAGCCACGCTTCCATGTTTGTAAATTTCAAAATTTTGTTCCAACAGAGACGACCACATCTTCTGGGATCAGTACCATCCTACACAGGCAGCTTCTCGTATCTTTGTGGATAGAAATTTCAATGGACCTTCACAGTACATTTTTCCTATTAATATGAGACCGCTTTTGTGACAGTGCACTTAAAAAAAAGAGATGAATATATACTCTTAAAAATTTTGTGAAAATTCTGGTTTTAATAATATAGTTAGCTAAAAATATTCTTAATCGACTATAATTCGTAATAAATTGTTAACTGTAATAAAATACAATCGATTGAATTTTTTAATAATACGTTCACTCTATCAAAAGAAAAGAGAGTTAATTGGAAATATCTTTAGTCGACTATAATTTGCAATGAATAGTTAACTGTAAATATTATAATGAACTGTGTTACTTTATTAAAAGGAAAGATAGTTAACTGTAAATATTATAATGAACTGTGTTACTTAAAGAGAAAAGATGAGTAGAGAAATTAGTTAACTATAAAATTTGAAATTGACTAAAATTAAATTAAAAAGCAAAGTTCAGGGATAGAGAATCAAACATGATAATTTATTCTGGTTCGGCCAACCACAATGCCTACTTCCAGTCCCCTTGACTCCTCCAAGGGATTTTTGACTAAGAATAGTACTTTTACAATTTCATACAGAGTTTTCATGTGCTAACTCCAAATACAAGACTTTCTAACTTAACCTCAAACTCTAAAACAATCTTCTTCTCTACTGAGACAGAGGCACAACACTAGTAGCAGAAGAAAATGAGTTTTATGAACCTTTACAAACTGAGTTTTCTCTAACAACTCTAAAAAACTAAAAAACAAATAAACCAGAAACTAAGCTTTAAGACATCAAATTTTTGAATATTACATATGATTTTCTCTTCAGTTCTTCTTCTATCTTTATCTCTTTTTTCAAAGGCAGTAACTCCACATATATATAGCTTTCCAAAAAGTAGTCGTTAGAGAGCATTTAATGCTGTAAATCTTCATGATGAGAGAGATATTTGGGTTGCACCTTCTTTAACTGCCATGAGGTACAGATTGTAGCTCCATTATGCGCGGTTCTTTTGGGTAAGATGAGAGCGCCATTAATGGCCATCTTTGTCGACAACTCCAGGTGAAAAACAAAGGGTGCAGAGAGGATGTAGTAGTGGGTGTCAGAGAAATGCTAAGATTTGTCTCTTCAGTACAGCTTTTACATATTGTGTTGGAGAGATAAAATCATGAGCTATCTTCCACTTTTTCAGGCTTAATATGGGCTTCTGTTATGGGTTGAGATTAAATGTCCAGACTTGTTTATTTCTCTTATGTGGGTTAGGCTTGATTTTCAACATTTAGTTTCTCATTAATCAAACATGGATTTGAGCCATTTACTTTTGGGCCAACAATCTCCCCCTTTTGATAATGACAAAACCAAATTGAGAAACTGCAAGAGCTCCCCTTGAAACTAAGAATCTCTCAATTTTCATAAAGCAATGTATATAATTGCCAGCACACAGTAGGTTATAAACACAGGATATCACAGTAATATTCATCACAGTATCATTCATTTAAGTAACATAGTATCATCATAGTAATGCTCATTCAAGTATTGTTCATCAAAGTCAATAATTGCTAAAATGTAGCAAGATAAAGCACTGTTAGAGAAATACATAGTCCCAATAATATAGTTAACTGAAAATAGAGGAAAGAAAATTAAAGTTAACCAAATTTTTCTCCTTCTTTTTGTCATCACTCAAAACGAGCGTGAACAAAAAGAAGGGTCATCACAGGCCATATGTCAACCTAGAGAGAGAGATCAATTCAGTGATGCCTTTGAGTTTGAAGAAGCTATTGATGACCCACATGAGACTGAAGAATAGTGTTACGAAGGTCCTAAAAGTGCTAAGTCAACTGAGCTTCTTGCTGTTGTAGAGCAGTTTTGGTGTCCTAGAGGTCAGTGTTGATGGTCTCCTGTCTCTTATTATAGGTATTTAACTGGCTGCGAATGATGGCTAGCTTGGATTGGACTTCACCTAATTGGGTATGCATGGAATCCATGAGGGTGAGCATCTGAGTCTGATTATTAAGCAAGGCATTGAGAATTTGAAGTGGATTTGGAAGAAAACTACCAACTGTAGATGATGGTCCTGTTGGAAGGTCAGAGGAAAATGGAAGAGCTGATGCTTCAGGAATGTCAAAAGGTGCAGGAACAGATTGGGCAGGATGAGTTTCCAGGTTAGTCATTTTGATCCACCTCTCATCCACAAATTTGTATTTCATCAATTTGAAAGAGGATGCATCATAGGTGGTTGTGATCCTCTGGCAAGGATGTTAATCTAAATCAACTCCCTAATCTATGAATAGTCTTGTGAAAGCATTCCATAGGGTAGACTAGAGGATGGATCCAAGGGAGTGCTGCTTTCTAGCATGTATTGGAGGATCCAATGATGATTATTGATAAGCTGCTGAACATGCAAATAGAATAACAAGAGTAGTTCCCTTTTACTAAGTACTTCTAAGGATCTAATCCTCGGTAAGACACATGTAGCAATCATATGAGCTTGTACTTTGTCTTTAAAAGAGAATGCTAGCCCATTTAACATTTGACCTTGAAGAAATTCACTCCGTTTTACGGTTCTACCAATTTATTTTTTACCTCTTCAAAGGTGAAGTTAGAATTTTTAGGTCATTTCCTTTTGAAAAAGAATTTATCATCTGACTCAAAGTGCATATCTAGAATGTTAACAATTTTTCATTCATCTACTATGATCCTAACTCCATCAACCAATGATTTTAGAGTTTAATCATCACCTAACACAGATAAATTAGTATAGAATTTCCTAATAAGATCCTCATATACTAGCTCAAATAAGGTAAAAATAGGAGACCATCCTAGGTTCCTTATTTCTGGTTCTACTAGAACATGAAGATTTACCAGTTTTTCAAATAACACAGTGCATCCATATGCTATGGGTTTAAAGGAGAAAAATTGCTTATATCTAGCCTCATGCTCAGCGGACCTAAACTATCTCAAGATATGGAAGGATGAAGTACCTTTGCCTTTTTAAACTTTTAAGGAGAGAAGAGGATGCGATTTTTGAAGTAGGAAAAGGGCCCGATGATTCGGTGGCCATGGCTAGAACATTTTTAGTCACAGGAGGAGGATTCTCCTTGGTGGTGATCGCTAGTGGTTGCTGAGGCGCTGCAGATTATCGTGAAAACCAACGACGTGAGAATGTGCTCATTCCTTCCAAGGATGCTGGTGAACGAGAAACAGATAGGGTTATTGCCGCGAGAGAAAGAATGCTGAGATGGAGGTTTCAACAGTATTAGGGCAAAAAAATGACAGTGAGAGGGACAGAGAGAGAATTTGACTTTTTGTGTCTCAATAAAGCTGATAACTATCTTTTTTGCTCAATGTGAACAGTGACAGTTGCAGAGATGGGTTCCCAAGAGACGGCTCATGATGTAATTGTCATAATGAGTATGGAGGGAATATAGAAAGTCTCTCTAACATATTTGACTTGATGATCAGTTAAGCACACCATTTTGGGTCTCTCATTTTAGATTGACATTTTTAGCCTCAGACAAAAAATTAGTTAACTTAAAATAATATAGTCAACTAAATTTAAAATAGTTAACTAAAAAAAAATTTACAATTAACTTGTTTGTCTAAACTTTAGTTAATTGAAAATTTTATAGTTAATTGTGTTTCTAAATTTAAGTTAACAAAAAAAATTTTAATTGATTATTTTTATAAGATTTCAGTTAACTAAGAATTTTTAGGCGATAGAAAGACAAATTCAGTTAACTGAAAAATTTACAATTTACTAAAAAGGTTCAAACAAACTTATTTTTAATACAATACAATTATTCCAAGTTTAGAGTGCAAAAATTTGAACCTGTCTTCATGAAGAAGTTTAGTGAAAATGTCAGCCAGCTGATATTCAGTCTAAACATAGTTTACCTCAATGGTTCCTTGTTGAACATGATCTCAGATAAAATGATGACGGACCTCAATGTGTTTTGATCTTGCATGATGAACAGGGTTCTTTGTTAGACTTATAACACTTGTGTTGTGGCAGTAGATAGGGATTTGTGAGAGGGATAGAAAGTAATCTTCAAGTTGTTGCTTCATCCACAAGAGTTTAGTATAGCAACTTCCAAGTGCCATATATTCTGCTTCAGTGGTGGATAGTGCCACTGAGGCTTGCTTCTTGCAAAACCAAGAGATTAGGGCTTTGCTAAGCATTTGACAAGTTCCACTAGTGCTCTTTCTATTCAATTTATCTCCTACAAAATCAGAATTTGCATATCTAACTAGATCAAAGTGATTAATTCTAGGATACCATAAGTCATGATCTTGAGTTCCTACTAGATATCTAAATATTCTTTTAATTACAACATAGTGTGATTCTTTAGGAGTAGTTTGATATCTAGCACACATGTAGACATTATTCATAGTATCAGGGCGACTGGTAGTAAGATATAGGGGAGAACTAATCATTCCTCTGTATACTTTTTGATTAAAATCCTTACCATTCTTATCCTTGTCTAAGTGGGTGGAAGGATTCATGGAGGTTCCTATAGGTTTTGTAGTTTCAAATTCGAATCTGTAAAGTAGCTCTTTTGTGTACTTAGTTTATTAATGAAGTTTCCTTTATTTGAAGACCAAGGAAGAAGGTTATCTCACCTATCATGCTCATCTCAAAGTCACTTTGCATAAGCTTGGAAAATTCCTTACATAGATCATCATTAGTACTTTCAAAAATGATATCATCAACATAGATTTGTAAAAGTACAACTTATTTGTTAGTCTTTCTAATGAACACGGTAGTGTTAACATTTCCTTTTTTAAAATCATTTGATATAAGAAAATTGCTTAACCTCTCATACCAAGCCCTAGGAGCTTGCTTTAAGCCATAAAGAGCTTTTGAAAGTTTATATACATGGTTTGGCAATTTTTCATTTTCAAACCTAGGAGGTTGTTTAACATACACTTCTTCATTTATAAAACTATTCAAGAACGTTGTCTTGACATCCATTTGATATAATTTAATATTCATGTGAAAGGCATAAGCAAGTAACATTCTAATGGATTCTAATCTAGCAACAGGAGCATATGTTTCATCATAGTCAATACCTTCTTTTTGAGTGTATCCTTGGGCTACTAGACAAACTTTATTTCTTATCACTTTTCCTTGCTCATGCAACTTGTTTCTAAATACCCATTTAGTCCCTATTATGGAAGCATCCTTCGGTTTTTCAACAAGAGTCCATACCTCATTTCATTTAAATTGGTTCAGCTCCTCCTGCATGGCTAGGATCCATCCTTCATCATTTAATGCCTCATATACTATTTTAGACTCTATATGAGAAAGAAGAGCCAAATTATTGTTTTTCTTGAATGATGATCTAGTCCTCAGTCCTTCTTATAGATTTCCAAGAATGAATTGCATGGGATAGGTGGGTGAGTGTTTCCATTCTCTTGTAAGTCTCTATTTTGTTCTAGATTTTTCCTGTTAACTGTTTTCATTTTCCAGTTGACTGAAATTTTGATCCACAAGAATGTTTTGATTGGTGTTCAGTTAACTGTGTTCATTTTCCAATTGACTGAAATATTGATCAATTTGAGTTTTCTGATTTTTGTTTGAATCAGACTCATTTTCTTGATTTTTCCAATTTAGGTGCCGAACAGAGATAGGTGTAGGTTCTTCATCATCATCTGTGACTACAAATTTCTTAGAAGTTGAGTTAGAGTTATTAAATACTACATGCATGGATTCCTCTACTACTAGTGTATGTTTATTGTAGACTTTATATGATTTACTAGAAGTTGAGTGTCCTAGGAAAATACCTTCATCACTGTGAGCATCAAACTTCCTCAGGTTGTTTTTACCATTGTTGTCAATAAAGCATTTGCAACTAAAAGCATGAAAGTAGCTAATATTGGGTTTTCTTCCTTTCCTAAGTTCATAGGGTGTTTTCAAGAGAATAGGTCTTATTTAGCAACGATTCAAAATGTGACAAACAGTATTTATAGCTTTAGCCTAAAAGAATTTAGGAAGATCATTGTCAATAAGCATAGTTCTAGCCATATCTTATAATGTTCTATTCTTCTTTTCTACCACACCATTTTGTTATAGAGTTCTAAGAGAAAAGAAGTTATGGTGAAATCCATGCTCATTGCAGAAATTTTCAAAAAGTTTGTTTTCAAATTCACTACCATGATCACTCTTAATACTTGATACCAAATACTCTTGTTCCTTTTGAACTTGCTTGCAAAATATTTCAAAGAATTTGAAGGTTTCATGCTTATGACTTAGAAAGTATATCCAAGTGTATCTTGAGTAGTCATAAATGATGACAAAAGTATAACTCTTTCCACTAAAGTTTCTAGTTTGAGTAGGTCCAAACAAGTCCATTCGTAATAATTGGAGGAATCTAGAAGTAGAGACACAATCCTTAGGTTTGAAAGAAGACTTAGTTTGTTTGCCAAGTTAACATGCATAACGTATATGATCCTTTTCAAAGTTTAATTTTAAAAGACCTTTAACAAGGTCAAGTTTAGAAAGTTTTGAAATAAGATGCATGCTAACATGACCTGATCTTTTATGTCATACCCAAGAGTCATTACAAATATATGAAAGACATGTAACATTCTTTGTAAATAAATTGTCTATGCTTAAGATGTAAATGTTCTCATGTCTTTAACTAACAAAAAGTGTTTTGTCACCATTGAAGACTCTATAGCAAAGTGATTCAAACATTACGTTATAGCCTTTGTCACACAATTGATTTATGCTAAGAAGATTATGTTTAAGTCCATCTACGAGATACACATTTTCTATACCGCAATCACCTTTGCTAACAATTTTACCTTTACTATTATCTCCAAAGCTGACCAATCCTCCATCCTTTATTAATATGGAAATGAACTTGAGGGGTCTCCTATCATGTGTCTTAAGCAGCCACTGTCCAAGAACCATTGATTTCTAGAAATTCCTCCTTTGAGGCAAACCTACAGAAAAAAAATTTACTTTATTTTAGATACCTAAACTTGCTTGGGTCCTTTCTTATTAGTATAGGCAGTAGAGGTGCCTTTAAGGACCCATATCATGTTATCTTTGCGGTATTTACATTTATAGCAAACATGTCCTTTTCTTTGATAGTGTATACAAACAGTTTTCGAAGAAGATTTTACAAAGAAATTCTTGTATAATTTTACAAAGTTATTTTTATCATAACTAAGACCAGATTTGTTAAAGTTACATTTCTGTTTTCTTAAAAGTAGATTTAAGTTTTCTTTTCCTTTGATAAATTTTGCTAGGTCTTTAGTTAATGTAGAAATCTTAAGTTGTAAATCCTTATTTTCACTTAAAACCTTTTCACTTTTAGTTTTAAAGTTTGAGAATTTTTCTCAAGCATTTGTTTTTCTTGTTCCAAATTTCTATATTTAAAAAATAATTTCTTAAACTCATCAAAAATTTCATTTAAATTATTTTGTAATTCTTCTTTAGAGGGATCAGCAGTTACTTCTTTTTTTGATGTAGCCATGAAGTATAGGTTGGCTATTTCCTACTCTAGCTTCTCTTCTTCTTCATATTCATCATCATCACTCCATGTAGCGAGTGCTCTTCTTCTATTTGATGCTTTGCTAAATCTTTTCTTCAAAAAGGGACAATCAAAACAAATATGGCCATTTCTTCCACATTCATAGCAAGTTATGAGATTCTTCTCATGATCATGTTTTTTAAACTCCTTTATTTGGAAGTTCCTTTTATTCTTCATGAGCTTACCATTTTGTCTAGCATATTTCTAAAATTTCTTTGAGCAGATGGCTAGGTCTTGTAGGTTTACTTCACTTGCATCATCTTCTTGCTGCTCAGAAGTTGCTGTAGCTTTTAATGTCATATTTCTTTCCCTTTTGAACTCGTAGAGTTTGAGGTGAATGTTTTGGTAAGCTATAAAAATTCCTCTAACTCATCATAAGTTAACTTTTTGAACCTTAAGTTGCTATCAATGTTGTCCACCTTGGATTTTTAGCTTTTTGGGAAAGATCTTAGCACCATTTTTACTGTTTCATGATTGGTGTAGGATTTTCCAAATAGTTTAATTTGACCCAAGATTTTGGAGAATCGATTGAACATAGCTTATATGTCCTCATTTTCCTTTATTTCGAATAGCTCCAATTCATATTGCAAAGTACTTCTCTTGGAATCCTTCACATTTGTTGTTTCTTCACGTGTGACTTCTAGTTTGTCCCACATCTCCTTCATAGTATCACAAGTTAAAATTTTATCATACTCTTCACCGCTGACAGTATAGTAGAGGATGTTTATGGCTTTAGCATTTGCCTGAATTATTTGGATGTCCTCCTCATCATATTCTTCTTTAGGTTTAAGTTCTTCTTTTTCTATTTTGGAAAATTTTAGACCTTGCTCAATGACCTTCCACACTAAGTAATCTGTGGCTTGTATGAAGATCTTTATTCTGCCATTTTAATGTGTATAATGATTTCCATTAAAGTAGGGTGGCCTTGAAGTTAAATGCCCTTCATTGAAATAAGCTCCCTCAAGGTGTTATGAAGTCATTTTTTACAAAATGGATCTTTTCTCCTAGCCGTAAGGCACAGATCAAGTAAGACCACAACCCAGATATCAATTAACAGTGTACCTAGAGGGGAAGGGTAAATAGGTTCTCTTAAAAATGTTGTGAAAATTCTAGTTTTAAGAATACAGTTAACTAAAAATATTCTTAGTTGTCCATAATCCGTAATAAATAGTTGATTGTAATAAAATATAGTTGACTGAATTTTTCAGTAGTGCGCTCACTCTATCTGAAGAAAAGAGAGTTAACTAAAAATATCTTTAATCGACTATAATTTGCAATGAACAGTTGACTATAATAAAATAAAGTCGACTGAACCTTTTGGCAGTGGGTTCACTCTATCAAAAGTAAAGATAGTTAACTGTAAATATTTTAGTGAATTGTGTTTCTTAAAGAGAAAAGATGAGTAAAGAAATCAGTTAACTATAAAATTGGAAGTTGACTGAAATTAAATTAAAAAGCAAAGTTCAAGGATAGAGAATCAAACACGATAATTTATTTTGGTTCGGCCAACCACAATGCCTACTTCTAGTCCCTTTGACTCCTCCAAGGGATTTTCCATTAAGAATAGGTCTTTTACAACTTCACACAAAATTTTCACGTGCTAACTCCAAACATAAGGCTTTTTAGCTCAACCCCAAACTCTAAAACAATCCTCTTCTCCACTGAGACGGAGGCACAACACCAGTAACAGAAGAAAATGAGTTATATGAACCCTTACAAATTGGGTTTTCTCTAACAGCTCTAAAAAAATGCTCTAAAAAGCAAATAAACTAGAAATTAAACTCTAAGATGTAAAACTTTTGAATATTACAATATGATTTTCTTTATGTTCTTCTTCTATCTCTATCTCTTTTTTTGAAGGTAGTAGTTCTACATATATATAGCTTTCCAAAAAGTAGTCGTTGGAGAGTATTTAATGCTGTAGATCTTTATGATGAAAGAGTTGTTTGGGTTGCTCCTTCTTTAATCCATGTGGTATAGATTTTAGCTCCATTGTGCAAGGTTCTTCTAGGTAAGATGAGAGTGCCATTAATGGTCATCTTTGTCATTAACTCCAGGCAAAAAACAAAGGGCGCAGAGAGGATGTAGCAGTGGGTGTCAGAGAAATGCTGAGATTTGTCTCTTAAGGACAGTTTTTACATACTGTGTTGGAGAGATAAAATCATAAGTTGTCTTCTTTTTCTCAAACTTAATATAGGCTTCTGTTATGGGTTGAGATTAAATGTCCAAACTTGCTTATTTCCCTTATGTGGGCTAGGCTTGATTTTCAACATTTGGTTTGTTATTAATCAAACATGGGTTTAGGCCATTTACTTTTAGGCCAGCATTCTGGCCTTCTAAACTTGGCATTGGTCATGTGCCATTTAACATTTTAATGTTTCATCTAGATCTTCGTTATCAATTTCATAAAGCTATATACATAAAGAAGAAATAATAATAATAATAATTAATAATAATGATGATGATGATAATAAATATTGAAAACATTAATGCCAATTTTAGAGCAGAAATGAACTCCTATGGTCTAAGTCTAGTTTCATGGTGTTGAAGAATTGAAGGACCAGTTATTTCATCATAACTGATCATGTAGTGATATCATAGGCCAGGATTGTTATATCTCTATCTAAGATTTCATACAAATTTAATAACATGTTAATTTGAATGTCGCATTTAAATGTGCACTAAAGTTTTTAATTAATAAATAACATCTAAATTGAAAATTGTTACTTGTCCAAACAAAAATTGTCAAATTGTTAAGTTTAGTGCTAAACTTTAAATGATCAATCCAAATCCAAAATGGATTGGATTTATTTTAAGAGTGCTGCAAGATTTGCAACGCAACATCAATCATCTAGATTATATCACTACTAAAATGCTGGTTAGAAATGCATTTGATTTTCTTTATGATTGTGAGGAAATAACATAGGCTAAGAAAACTAAACAAAGATGATTATTTCAAGGAGATAGAAACACCAAGTATTTTCACACTCTAATGTCTAAAAGATGAACTAGAAATCAAATTCTACCTCTTAAGAAAGAGCAAGGTGAATGGATTTAGGATAGTTCTGATATGGAAGATTTAATATGGGACGATTTTAATGAAGTGTATAAATCAAATGATGTTCTTGATAGTTTGAGCTTACTAGAAAAACTAAATCAAATGCATCTGCCAAAGCTCTCGGAAAGCATTTGTCTTGATAAAAAAATAATGATGCTAAAAAAAATTCATATACGAAAATGAAAAAATGATAGCAAAATGGAATATATTTTAATTAAAGTTAGTCCAAATTAATTAAAGTTAAAAAAACCAAAATGAAGAATATATAAAGTAATGGATTAGAAAAATAAAAGATAAAAGAAAGAAGAGAGGAAAGAAAGTTGAAAATGACAACTTCAAAAGAGACAAATGACAAAACCAAACAAATTAGAGAAAGTCAAACAAGGCAAGAGAGCTTAAAATGGAAGGCTATGATGCTGGTGGTTCCCTTTCCCCTAGCTCGTTGGTTGCATAAAATGGAGAACCTAAGTTCCACTATAGAATAGGAAGGCAGGGACTATTACCGAGAACTAGAAAATGCTAACATCTCTTTCTTACTTCAATCTAATCTTATCTAAGAAATAAAAGTAATGTCAACGAATGACAGGGAGTTGTTGTGAGAATCAGAGGCAGTCTTTAACCCATTGTATCATAATAAAATCCTATATTTTTTAGGACATGAAGGGTAAAGAAAGAGGCAAAGACAAGGCAAACGCTGAAAAGGAAAGCTTAAAGGTTAAGGGTCTTTGGAAAGGAGAGATGGGTCCGAAAGCGTGAGAAGGATAGAAACTAAGAGGGAAAAAATTGATAGAGAAAGAGAAAAAAAGAAAAAAGATACCAGAAGAGAGAGGATCAGTAAAAAAAAAAAAAAAAAGAGCTTAATGGTTGAAAGAACAAAGAAAAGAGATATGAGAAGAGGGAGGGCTTTTAGAGACCACGAGAAAGTTAAAGACTTGAGAGAAAAGAAGAGAGTGTTGACACTTAAAAAAGAACAAGAAAGCTGAACAAAAAGAGAGAAAAGCAAAAGTAAGAGAGAGCTTGAATGAGAAAGAATTTGATAAGAGAACAAGAGGGAACTCTCGATAAGGATTGGTGAAAAAGCCATAAGAGAGATCAGCAGTCAAGTAGAGAAAGAGAGGTAGAAAGGAGTTCCCTTTGTACTCCTCTATTTTAGTAGTCCGAAACAAGAAGGAGAGGTTCACGAAAGTGGGTTGCGGCCAAGAGAAAGATCAGGAAAGAGAGAATAGCTCAGAGGGAACTAACTTTCCTTGTTCTGGGTTTCAAAAAAATTGAGCTTTTGTACCGTGAAGAAGGACTGAGAATGGGAAGAAAATAGATGAAGAAGAACAGTGAGGTGGGTCTTGTATAGTCTTTGCCATGGAACCAAGGCAACTAAGTTAGCTGAGAAACTCCAAGGTAACCCATATCGTGCTTCGTTTTAAAATGATTTCCACGTAGCTTGCATTACTATTCAGTCCTTGGTGTTATGCATGGGATCTGAATCTGAGGCATTGATGTTTAAGAATACTACATGGCATTTGCATGGTTCCATTCTCATTCTATGTTTCACTAAAAATGTGGCACCTTCTTTTGAGTTATGATGGGGTTCTATGTATGAAAAAAGGTAAACTTAAAATACAGTAAGGGATAAAACCTGGGATAGTGTTCATGGCAATTCATTGCATTTGTGTTAAGAAGCCTTTCTGCATTGCCCCCTATTATTTGCTCTACCTTTTTTATAACACGAGGAGTGAATGGTGTTTATGATTGATTCCAAAATAAAAAAAGAGATAATAATAATAAACTCACTTGTGTTGCATGTAAATGTACAAATGAAGTCAGAATGATAAGTTTAGGGTTTAGAGTCCAAATGAAGTCAGAATGATAAGTCTGTATGTATTTTTTTATTCTTGTTATTTAATTTGATTTCAATACTTGAGTCATGATTTTAAGAGTCATCGTGTGAAGCTTGTTGTTTCCTCATACACTTAAGAGTCAACTAGTGGAAACCGCGTGACACTTTAATCTCCTTAGGTTTCGACAGTTAATATGTGATTTCATAAAAGGATCGTAATACATTTAAAACAAAATCCCTAATTTCGAAAAATTCAAAAAAAAATATAAATCCAAAAGCCCAAAACATTCCTCTTTAATAATTTCATTTCTTTTATAAAATTAAAACAATGAATTCTTATTTCAAAAAATTTTCAAAAGGCATAGATTTTAGAACCTCGAAAAAAAAACCAAAAACATTCTTTTTAGGTTTCATGTCTCTTTCAATGTTAAAATAAAAATTCTTAATTTTAGAACATAAATCAATAATCTAAAAAACCATAAATCTAAAAAAAATGTGTAATTTCTCTTAATTTATTTAATTCCCTTTTGAATTTTATTATAAAATAAATTCCTAATTTCAAAAAATAATATATAAATTCAAAAATCCTAAAAATTCCTTTTCATTATAATTTCACATCACTTTCAAAACCAAAATAAAAATCTAAATTCCTTAATCTAAAAAAAATTAAATAGAAAAAATAAAAGGAGCAAGGGAATGATATTAAATTAATTTAGTAAATTAAAACACACTATCTAAATCTCAATCCCGTTTTATTTACAAAAAATTGTTTAATTTCAACTCTCTTGTTCTTTTTCACAAATATAAAACTAACAACTAATTGCCACATATTTTTTAGGTTGAACTACGTAGACTTTAATTCCTACCGCAAGGTACATAAGCTCTAGGCTTTTATCCTATATCAAGTCTGCCTTTGTAAATATTTCATTTTTTTGCTTTATTTTAATTTCTTAATTTTTTTTATCATTCTCTTTTCTTTGTTTGGCATGTGATTGATAAGAGTAATCGAAATTTAAATTAAGGCCATACATGTTCTACTTGATCAACTTTGGATAATCATTCTTAAGAACGAGTGTTATGGGGTGCTTAACCCTTTCTTAGCGTACAACTGATTCTCAGACTTCATTTTTAGTTCGTAGACCAACTATCAATTTACTCGGTTTCCTAAGGTTTTCCTTTAAAAATTTTGATGGCAACTCCTCATTTTGGTTTTCATTTTTCATTAGAAAATTAAGATTATTCTTTTTTCCGTGTCAGGCAGTCACATTTTGGGTTTGACACATATCCTTGGTGATTACATTTCACCCTTCCAAAGTGCTTACATATATGGCAAGTTGATTTTTGAAAATATTATTTTGGCCTCTAAAGTGTTAAATTGAGTTAATAAAATGAAGAAGACTAGAAAACAAGCATGTGCACTTAAAATTGGACATCTCAAAAGTATTTGACAACATTTCTTGGAATTTCCTTGAAGTTTGTCACACCCTTAACTATGGAGAGAGACAACATGGAGAACGAAATAAACTATGCCTCCATGAATCAAAATAAACGAGATAACCTAATTATTTTGGTGACAAAGATGCATACAAGATCAATCACTAAGTTTAAATCAATCAACCAATATCATTACAATCATTTGTACACAAACTTATAATTCTCTACATAATTTCTATGTGGGAATCTGTCTCCCTTAAAATATGAACTTCCTAATATTTCTTCAATAGAGAACCTATAAGGAAAAAGAATGAGAGCTCCATTCTCACTAAAAGAACACAACTAGATAGCCTAATAACATAAAATACATAGTTGAATTCTTGCATGTGACATAAGGAGCTTCTAGAGTACAACACAATACAATAATTACAATAACAAAATCAATTAAGACCTTGCGGACAATGTAGCCTCACCAATAGGTATCAACTTGACTCCATATAGCAAAGAAAGGTCCAGACTCAACACTACCTTTGAAAAACATAAGGAAAATAAAAATGAGTGACAACACTCAATGAGTAAATAAAACTAACTATGCATACAAAGGGGCAAGTGTGATGATAAAGTTTTTCACAACCTAGTTGTGGTTCCAAAATGTAGCCATATAAAATCATATAAAGCCAATTTGTTACAATCAAATTATAGAAACCATAAAGTTCATTTCAGTCAAAGGTATTTTGTAAAACAGAAATGCTAATAAGCAATTGTAAATCTTGAGTCATTTAAACATCAAAGTGGAAAGATATTCCATAGAACTAACAATAAATAGTAATCATATACTAGTTAATGTTAGCAGTAATAGTACAATATAGTAATTAATTGTGAGAAATTGGCTCATTATTAGTCAATAATACAACATAAAGCCTTAGTATAATGACACAATTCATGGTATAGCATGGTTAACGCTACTACCATTAGCAGCAAGGTTCCGTTTAAGATAAGTTTCCTAGAAAAACACTTTTTTTAATAACAATATAAACAATTTGAAATATATTCAATAGTAAATCCCTATGCTTCTAGAAAGTCATATAGTAAATAAAATTTATTCAGAAATTCCTTAGAAAGTAATTCGTAAACAATTATTTAGAAATATCCATAAATCATATAGTATACAAATCATTATACAAAAATCATCATATGTGTAAGAAAAGAGATTTTATTAGTCCCATGGAGTTTGCCAATTCATTCAAAATAACTTACAAGTAAATAATGATCTCCTTAAGGAGGCTTCTCCTCGTAATACGAGAGCATACAAAAAGCAACCATTCGTAAAAGGAAATTTTAAAATATCAAAAACAAGTATAGTTAATAATAGCTACTCATAAACCTTTTTCCTATATACTCCCTTCCAATCACCTGACACAAATTGATGCTCTACTAACCTATAAGGATAGGTAACAGATATTTAACTCCTATGTTAAGGAACATTTTAATTCAAGTTGATTTTCCAATGTCAAACCCTCACTTAATTAACTCTTACAAGCATTACCTATAAGAGTCATATAACTTTTGGCATAACTGTATCACAAAGAGGAAAACCTGTGGGCTACCTAAATGACTCATCTAATTCAAATTTCATTGATTTAAATTTTATTACCCAAATTAAAACACTTTCAATAAAACTTTATTTTCAACTTCTCCTCATGACCAAGGATTTATCCAACTCTATCAATGGCTTTGGAAAATCACACTATCATAACTCAACACTAAACCATTATATTAATTAACTTCCAAAAAAATCTTCTCTACCATATTTTTGTTTATTCCCTTTCCATATGCATGAATTAATTTATTTCACCAATATAGCCTAGGAAATTAGATAACCAAGTTCCAAATTTAATCAATGAATTAAAATAATTATTTAAGTCCATTTCCTCTTGTGGCTTAATGATGCTAAAGAACCCAAGAAATTCCCAATTTCATCACTTTACACACATGAACACCACAGAGGGAAGAATTAAAATTAGTGAACCAAAACTTAAAATTAGTTGCTAACATTTTATGAACACAATAATATCTTACAAAGGAAGCAAAATCCCAACTCAACTTGATAAAATCACACTAAAATCAAGTCCAATTTCGAACTTAGGTTGTCTTATACGCTGTAAAAAGGTGCTTTGAAATTCAAAGCTAAATTGATGAAATTGATAGATGAAATCAAGATAGATGAGTTTAAAAATCATCTTAAAAGTAAAGCCCTAAGATGATTTGATGAAAAATGCACCAATTTCACTCAAATTTCTTAGAAATCATGAAGACCACGTTGCAGAAAGGGGCTTCAGAATTTCTAAGCTAGATAATTAAATAAATTAATAAAAACAAAGGAGAAAGCTTCAAAATAATTCTCATGAGGGAAGCGCTACAGAATTTTGATGAAAACATATATTTTGGCATAACCATTTTGAAATCACAATGAACTCATCATTAAAACCCTAGCAAATTTTCAATTAACTAGCACTAAATTACATTGAATTCAAATCAATGGTGATGTCAAATAGTGGCAACACAGGGATAAAGGCTGCTTGTGGAGGAGGAAGGCCGAAATAATGCAATCCTTAGTTCACAAAGAGTTTTGTACGAGAAAGAGTTTTGGGTATAATGGTAATTTTTATGCAACACTTGGCATAATAGAAAAAATATAGGTTTGCATCAAAGTTGTACATGGAAAGATTCAAACTCAAGTACATTTAGATGTATGGGGTAAGCTTTAGTCATTTGTGCTAGTCTCAAACTCTAGTATAATGTTATTTCAATTTATATTTACATCTTCTTAAATTCCCTTGTTCTAATATACCCTTCATTATTTAAATTTTTACTTACACAAACACATTTTCTTACTTTATTCACTTCAAAAACTATTTTAAAAAGTTTCCCACTCAAAATAGTGCATTTAATGCAAGAACAAGAATGTTGCAAAGTTATTCTAATGATAATAAAGTTTCCTAGGAAATGAATTTAGGTAGTTATACAATGAGTCACAATAGTTAGCTATCATATCATAATTGAGAGAAGTACCAAATTGATCCTCTACTTTTACACTTTAGGATAATTTGGTCTCTCATAAATGATTGTGACAAATCAGTCCCTTAAAAATTCTTTTTATGCAAAATTAGTCCCTCATTAATATAAATGGAAGGACTAATTTTGTACAAATTTAAATTTATAAGGGACTAGTTTTGTACAAATTTAAATTTGTGATGGACTAATTTGTCACGATTAATTTGTAAGGGACCAAATTGTCACAAAATGCAAAAGTGAGGGGCCAAATGTGTACTTTGCTCTATCATAATTAATCGCTCAAAGAAGGTAAGCCTTATGAGAGGAATTCAACAAGTTAATCCACTTTCCCCTGACCTTTTTATTCTATGTTCTAATGTGTTTTTGTGTAGCTGAAGAACAGAAGAAGTGGAAAGGTCCCAAAATTAGTAGAATAGATGAATTCATTTCACACTTAAAGTATGCAGATGATACTATTCTTTTCTTTGAGGCTTATAGTGATAACTATGCTACTATCAAGTAGATCTTGGATTAGTTTAGCACCTTTTCTTGTCTCAAAATTAATAAGAATAAGTCTACAGTGGTCTTTAGCTTGGATTGTAACACCTAACTCTAAATACGAGATAATTCCTTAGTTTAAATTTTGTTAAAACATGAATTATGCTATATCTTTGCCTCATTCAAATTTTTTCAACTAATTAAACACTTTTTAATTTTTTATTTTAATTATTTTATTTCTAAGTAGCAAAATCACATATAGATTGCCTCTAGCTTTTTTTAACTTCATTTTTTTTTGCCACAGTTTTCCTTTTCTTTACAAAATCAGCCCTATTTTGAAAGATTTCAAAAATATATTTCCTATTCTTCAAAACTTCTAGAACTTTGCATAAATAAACTTCCTTGTGTCTAATTTCTTTCATAAAAATATAGAATGAAAAGGCTTTAAAATTCCAACTAAACCAAACTAACATCTAAAAATATTCAGTTTGATCCCTTGAATTTGGGACAAATCTGTTTGGCCTTGAATCTTAGGAAAAATAGCCCATAATTTTTCGAGATTTGGGATGAAAATTTATAGGTGTGTACTTGACATGTGAAAAAACTTTCATGTTAAAAATCATTCATTTTCCTCTTCAATTCTAGAAATTAAAAAAAATGTTCAACTTTGTTTTTATGCCCATAATCTAAATTATTTGGGTTTATTAACTCCACTTGTACAATTTCAATGGCAAAAGAAATTTCCATAATAGAGTTTTATCATGTCAAGAAACACCATAGCAAATTTAATGTTATTCTAAAGTCATTTCATTTGATTTCCTATTAATACTCATAAATAGATCATATTGCATAGTCACATCCTTCAATGGCAACTTTGACCACATAAGTTTACATCCAACATACTCCAATAACACACAACCCCATAGTTACAAAAGATGTTCAACATACTTAAGTCTTAGAACATTAATCCACACTTAATTACATTCCCAAACATAACAAATCCAAGAACATATTTCTATAGGGATTTCTACTTCTGTTAGATAGTTGATTGGGTAACTTCTTGGGCTCCTGAAATTCATATTAGTAACAAAAAGGGATGTGATATAAATCTCAATAGCTAGCCACATTTCAAAAGCATAAATATTAACCTTAAAACATGACATATAATTTAATCTATTGCGATAAACAAATATGTCATTATTTGCATACATATAATGTTACACATACCACATTTCATCTCACTTCTTAGTGAGGTTGACTCTCAATCTCTTCTCACTTCTAGGTGAGGAATGCTATATGTCCTCTCATTTTGAGGTGGGAAATGTTTTGTCTCTTCCCATTTATAGCGGGGAATGCTTTATTTCTTTCCACTTCTAGGTAAGGTAATCTCTTGCATTTGCAAAAGGATGATTATTAAATTAAGGAAAGGGAAAACAAGGCCTTTGTTCATTCATCCTTTCCATCAATGCATGAACATATCTTTATAAATTTATGTAGCACAAGTGAATTACAATCAATAGATTAATAGATAACACAAGTTAGCATTATAGAAAAAATTCAAGTTTTAAGGATAAGACTAGCTACATTGTTTTCAAGCTCAATTTCCTTTCTTGAAAGTATTTAAATCTTTCAGTGAAAGATTCATAATTTAGTCCAATCTAGACATATAAAAAATGCCTTACATGTTAATCTACACATGAACATTCACTAATTGTGCACAAGGTTTCTCTTAATTCTATTCCCTTTTATTTATATTTTGATATGTTAATCATTTTACCGAGGGACTTCTGAATTAAATTATGCTAATCTGTCCTAAGGTCCTAAAATTTCCCATTAATATTCTTTGTTAAACCCCTATAAATTCCCATTACTTGATTTTGGTGAAGAAGCACTAGAACCCCTTAAAAAGCCTAATTTTGACTAAAATCAATATATCAATCTCATTGCTAATTTCTACCATCTAAGATCAAAATAAATGCCTAAATAAACTAGAATCCATTGTCATTACATTACGCCAAATTTGTACATCATTAGTATGGTTCTAAAAATGAAGAGTTTGAAACTCCTGTCTAATGAAACTAAACATTTTTAAGGCACCTTGCTTAAAGTGATATCTACTACCATTAAAATAAACATTTTTCTGCCATAATCTATTTCTAAAACATGTATTATCTCCTTTTAAATCCAGTAACAAGACACACCTTTCATCTTACTTTATTTTAGTCAAAAACCTTAAAAATGTTGCTTAAGAAAATTAAATTAAGAGAGCATGATTACTTACCCCTTAGCTCTTGAAAGTGACTTTTAAAAAACTCAAACTTAACTAAGGATGAAATAAATTACATTACTAAAAAGTTTTCATGATTCTAAACATTTTTCTTTCTTACACCTAAGGCAAAAAATGAGAGGCAATACCTCATGCAAGAGCTAAAAACTCCCTTATCAACCTTATGCTTTATCCTCCACAACCAAAAGCTAGAGTTTTTCTTTCTCTCTCATTTCTCTTTCTTAGTTTCAATTAAAATGAGTAAGAAATGAAAGGAAAGACTTCTTAAAGTGAAGATGACCAAACCATTAATTAGTAGAGGATTCCAACTATCAAAATGTTTCATTTCATTAATTAGTTAAAGATATTCAACTATCAAATTGCTTCATTTCATTAATTGGTTGCAAGCCTCTAACTATTAAATTATTTCATTCATTAATTGGTTGAAGATCTCTAACTATCAAATTCTTTCATTTCATTAGTTAAAGACTTTCAACTATTAAAATGTTGTACTTTACCTTATCTTACATGTTTTCACTATCTCTTTTTCTTGCATATAGACCCTTTTTAGGCTTTTCCTTTCACCTTTCTCTTAGTTTTGACCAAAGCAAGGAAAAATATATGATTGTGCCTAATATCAAGAGTCAGTACATGCTTTAATGAGATGGAGATGCAATTAAGTGGAGGTCATACTTTGTCTCTTCCTATTAAGCATATCTCTTTCACATATGAACGCTACTTGGATTTTCCTATTGACTTTTCTCATTTTTGCATGCGACTTACTTCCATGAGGCTACAAGTGACTTACAAATCCTTTCCCATTACAATTGTTGAAAGATGGCATGTGTAGGGAAAAAAATAAAGAAGAAGAAAGCATGAGGTGATATCTTATTTTGTCTTTTTCTCTACCTTTTTCTCACACTATGCTATACACTTACATAGGGTTCCTCTTAAAATTTTGGAAAGTCTATCATTACTAAAATGACTAGGGCAAGCTTTTAAAAATATTATATTATAATTCCTATCTTAGAAAAAATTATTCTTTCATCTTAGTCCCTCTAATTATTGTTAAACTTTCCGCTTGAAACATATAAAAATATCTATCCTTAATATTCCTTTATTTTACTTAGGTCACTATCTACTTTATAAATTTATCATTTGATTTAATGAGAACATTTTTCTATCCCAATGACCATTTTCTAATATTTATACTTTACCTTTACTTAAATTATACCTATAATTGGGGTTATTTTGGGATGTTACACAAATACTCCTAAACTTAAGGGCTAACATTGTTGGACTTAAGTACATAAGTAAAATAGGTCATTATTTAGGAAAGAGCATTTATCCTGGAAATAGTAAGAAGAAAACTTATTAGGCCTTGGTTGAAAAGATTGAATAGGAACTTCAAACTTGGAAATCTTTGTTGCTCTCTAAGTTAGATGTCTCACTCTCATTAAGTCAATCTTAAATACTAGCTTGATTTATGAACTATCATGTGTTGACATGTTGAAAAAAATACTGTCACTGAATTGATGCCAAGATTTCTTATTTTTAATAGGGATACAACAATTGGAAGCCTAGAATGCACATTGCTAGCTGGAATGCTCTTTGTAAAGTGAAGGAGGCTGGGATTTAGCAAACTCATGGGTTCAACAAAGCATTACTTGCAAAGCATGCTTGGAGAATATTATGTGTTGAAAATCAATCTCTCCTATCTTACATCCTTACTAAGAAATTTTACTTTAAAGATAAGTGTCAACTTATATGAAGATCTAATTTTCATAGCTTTGGACAAGAATACTGAAGTTTTAGCATATTATTATGTCTAAGTTACAATGGAATGTTGATTCTGTTGAAGCCATGCCTTTAAAACATCACTTGTGGTGGCATACTCAGAAAAATATTGACCCTGAGAACCTAAGGGTGTTTAATCTTATTAATAAAGAAAAGATGGAATAAGACAAAACGAAGCTTTAATTATGCTATTCTTCTGAGACCTATGAGCATATTGCTTCTCTCTTTTCTTAGTAATAGGAATTGTAGATCAACTTATTTAGATAGTAAGCAAAATAGGTGCTTATTTAGTGTAAAAAGGGCTAATATGCTCTAATGAATTGGAATTAGGCTCTAAGAAGCTCTACCATTTAAAATGCTATTTGGAAATTAAAATCACCTTTTCATCTTATTAATTTTACCTGGAAGCTTCTTACATGAGCTTTGCCAATAGGGGAAATTCTATAAAAGCATCATTTGCCAATGAATCAAAATTGTCTCTTTTGTCATGAATTTAAAAGAACCATGAATCTTGTTCTCTTACAATGCCATTTTGCAAGAGCTATTTAGTCTGCATTGCCTTTGTGTTTAAGAGTTAATGAGTTTGAAGATCAAGACATCATTCTTTAGTTAAACAAATGGGTTAACTATAGGTAAGATAATCCATTTTCTTTCAAACCTTACACTCATCTAGTCATTGTTGCTTTGTATGTCATATAAAATACTAGGAATAAAATTGTTCACTCCAACCTAAAGCCTAATTCAACCACCGCTCTTAATGAATTCGAATGATTCTTCACTTTGCTAATTTAGCATAGGCAAATGTAGGCAAAGAAAATAGAGCTCATCCCTTCACTTGTGTTTCTCCTTACTTAGATTTTGATCAAATGGATAATGGATGGTCCATTATTAGCTGGTTCAGGAAAACTAAAAGGCCTTGTAAAACCTTTGTCTCTATTATAATGGATGCCTCATTTGAGACATCGAATGGACGTAAAAAAATGCCCTTTGTAAACCTTTATCTATGCTCGTTGCCATCAGAAGAGCACTTCAATGGACTAATAGCAATGATTTTGAAAGTAACCCAATGTCTATTTATTTACAGATCCTTTTTATGCAGCAGTGCAGTTTCAAAATCTTCAACAGGGATACAAGCAAGCATAATTCTCTCAAGTTGTTAGTTGCTAATGTTAAGAACATTTCTCCAGTTTTAAAAAGGTGGATTATGGAGTCATTAAGAGCAAGTAAGAAAAGCATTGGAATGATTATTTTACAACTAAGGAAAAACTTTATTGGTCCTTTAATATTGTTCTCATATAATATGTTTGTCCTTTTATAAAAAAATTATATGAATGTGAAAGATTCTTGTAAATTAGAGTTGTACGCATGGAGAAGAAAACAAAAAGAAAAAAAATAGGAAGAAGGGAAGCCAGCTGTAATATTAAGGGATATAGAGGATGGCCTTTGTTCTCTATAATGGACATGATTTTTATGATGTTGCCTCCACTATCAACTATTCTTGGGTTTCTAGCCTTACTTTGGACAAAAATCTATTGGCCTTTATGTCCTTTTTCAGTCGTTATTGGGCTCTTTGTTTAAATTCTTTATAAATTGACAAAAATGACTTTTTAACCAAATTATAATCAATTTTAAGATGTTGGTTCATTATTAATATATATATATATATATATATATATTTATGTTGATTACTTGAAATTTTTTCATTTGAAATTGTCAAGAATACACTAGGGAAAGGCAAAATTGGATAACATTATATGTATATGGACTAAAAAATTTCTACTTATAGCTTGCTATCAAAATCTCTCCTTGGGATTTATCTACAATAAGGATATGCAATCAATTGAAACATATGTGTATCAATTTTTACCTTCATATTGTAATCATTGATGATATACTAATAGTTGTTGGTCTTTGTTTTGCTTTTTAGATTTGAAATTTGATTTATTGGACCTTTGTCCTAGCAAGAGAGAGTCATTTGTAAGGAAGGCAATTGGTTAGTAAACTACATCACATGTTATTCTCTCTTATTTCAGCTAGAAGAAGAAAGTTGTTAAAAAAATTATGTAGATTCAAAACGCTCTTGCACTTGCTATATAGCAAAAGAAGAGTGCTCTTGCTATAACCTTTCTTATAATTATATTTGGGGGATTTAGACAATGTAAAGACAATAAAAAGAAAAAAAAATGACATTAAGAAGACTATACCATCCTCCATGAAGTTAAAGAGAGGGGCAAAGATTTCATATCAAAACAAACACATTTTTCTTTTTTGGATGCAAAAGCAAAAAGAACCCAAATTAACTAAAAACACCATTAAAATTGGCAGGTAATTGAGCCAAGAACACAAATCTAAGTTGCTGATCAAGAATGCCCAACTGTGATATGTGAAAGCTTAAAATCATCTGCTTGATATCCCTTTTAACTACCCTGAGAGAAACATTAGAGCCAAAACCTGATTAAATAAATCTATAATGATTTTCCTTAATGAAGAGCAACTTAATGCAGGAGAATGACAAAGAGATCTAATCTTGTTGCAAGATCCAAAGAAGTGAATGGTAAATAAATTAAAGAATTGCTAAAGATGAAAAAATATAGTGCCTCACAATCCACTTCTAAGGTCTCAATAAACTCTCGTCAAGGTGGATGGACAAAATTAATCTTTTCTTTTACAATCAATTCCTCTTGCTACATTCACAAAAGATAATAGACCTTTAACCTCAAGATGACAATATAAAGTACCCATATCAGAGCTCGAAAGTAGTTAAGCAATATAGGAATTTTACATTGCTCAAGCAACATTATAAGAACCAATTGGATGTTGAATTATCATGATAATCACCTTTAGGTTTGCAAGTTGCCCTAAGTGAACCATTTGATTCCTTTTATACTAGGTAAGGTGTAGACCAACATAGATCCACTTAGTGAGAGGTTCAATTTCAACAAAGTATAGTTTATCCATAGAAAGCCAATTTTGAGACTAAGAGGTGAGAAATACCAAATAGCCTGAGTAAAAAAGCATTGCAAGAAAAGATGCTTCATAGATTCTTGCTTTGTATGACAAAAAGGACAAGAATTATCAACTTGCAAATGATGTTTAATGAGAATATCTACTAGGAAAGATTTTGTAACTAATTTCCAAATAAATGTGGTTATTCCCAAAGAGAGGTAAATATTCCATAGATTTTTTTTAAATAAGTGAAGACATCACTAATGCCAACTTGATTCTCTACTTGAAGTAGTTTATAGCCATCTTTAACATAATATTGGCCAATCTTGTTACCCAACTAAACTAATAGATCAGGGCTATTTATAAATGAAAAATTCTAAAGTAATTTGATTATGTAGCTCTGGGGGTATAATTATCTAATTAACTAAGAATTCCATTTAAAATTTTGATGAAGAATAAGATTAGAAATTTTGGAGAAAACACAGTTGTGGCACCAGAAATAGTGGTTGATAGAAACAAAGGTTTGAGAAATAGTTTGCCACCTCAGTCTAAATGCATTAAGTGGCTTAGCATTTCTAATTCCTGCCTATATCCATAAAGAGTTTGACTTTGGAATAAGGATGCTCAGATTATCCTTCTTAGTGCATTTACTTTGAAGCATGTGGATGATTGATAACGAAGTAAAATCTAGGGAAAATAATCTCCAAACCTGATTAACGTGAATAGCTTTACCAAAGAGATGCATAGGCTGAAAGCCAAGATGTGACATCCTTTATTCCCATAGTATAATGTATAATTAAGAGGAAAAGGACTTTGAAGTGTTATTTCTCTTATAATAAAAAATTATAATCAATCGATAAAATCAAACCTATCATATAGTCCGATGAGATCTCATTGCTATCAAATTTTAAACACCAACATATTATTTCCTAAAAGAAAACAATTTACTTACTATGTATTGAATTACCCATAAAATTATTTTCAAAATGATCTCTATTCTTACAACCTAACTCCGTTCAATAAGTTCACATAATTGGGCTTATTATAACCTCTTACTATTTTAGTCTAACAAGCTTAACCTTGATTAAGAACCTTACTTGCAGTTGACCTTATTAGTTTTGAGAGGTAATTAGGCCCACTTTTCATTTGCTTTGTCCCATATGCCACATGGGTTGTAATTTTAGAAAAACTTGTATTTCTTAGCATTTTTGGGTCTAAAGTTTGATTTTCACTAATCTTCCTACACCATTCACATTCCTCCACGTGAGGTCTAGTTTATTATTGGTTCTTCTAATTTTAACTCTCCAAAGGGATAAAATAATTGCTAATTTCTATTACTTTTTAAAGTATTAAAAGCTAACCCTACACCTTTTACTAGAGGCTTATATTCATTATTACCTAGAGATAGCCTTCATATCCCATTTAATGCCTAATCATGATAATAGCTAGTTAGTCTTATCAAGCATACATTCAATCACATCATAATTAATGCTTAATGGAGTGTAAGGCTAGGCTTCCCATGAGGTGTTCAAATTTCTATATGGAATCCCTCTTATAATTTTTTTCATTTATACCCCTACTATTGGTATTTCCTTTGCATTTAGGTTCTATAAGTTTACATGTGAACCTATTAATGTGGATATACAAGGCATCAATGTTATTTTTACTATCTTTGTTTTAGGTTATTTACCTCCGTAATGCCTTACTTTACATTTTAGTCCCACATCTTCTTATTTCAAGACTTTTATACTGCTATTTTCTAATCAAAACAATAACTTCTTGCCCACTCAAATTTTGAAAAAGCATGATCTCATACAAACCACTTTCCCAAGCATTTGTCTTGCACCTAGTTTATGCTATTTCAAGAAGCATAATTGCCCTATGTAATCATCATTCAAGTTGTGTCATCTTGGTAAGACATGTAGGTTAAAAAGTAGATAATCACCATTAATTAAAAGCCCTTTCATTAAAGCTTTCTTAAGGACAAAAAAACCTACTAATCTCAGCTAAACACATAAGAGCAACCTAATGCATATTTGAAAATTAATTTACTTGGGTATATTGAAATCTTAAGCCATTACATAATGAAAACAAGGTCTTAAACATAGGCTATCTAGTCAAATTTCACCATTAGCTTGGATAATCCACTTTTAGTCACACACAATTAGTATCATATCATAAATGGGTTTTCCAACTATTAAACCACATTTCTTTATTTTACATGAGTAGAAGGAAAGTGGGGTTTCCAACTATTAAACCATGTTTCTTTATCTTACACAAGTAGAAGGAGGTTTTAATTTTTTAAGTCATGCTTTACAAAATTAAGAAATAAGTAAATAATATCATTTGGTTATAATTTTACCATAATCACAATTCAACTTTTTAAAGTCTAACTCTAATAAAAGACATCATCCACCATTACCATACATATTACTAGTCCGTAGACAAGAGTAGATACAAAACACAAGTAAATCTCTCTTTAATCTCAAGCTTCCCTAATGGATGAAAAGTAAACTTTCCTATCCTCAAGTGCACGTGCATACAAGATCAAAATACAACCCAAAGATACACTTGGAATTAATCAAAAACTAACCCTACACCACATCCATGTCTATATTCGAGAGCAAACAAAAAATAAACAACAAGTACAACATAATTGTGTGCACATTACCACAGTGCAAGTATACACCATCAACAAGAAATATGGTAGTAAAAAATAAAGTATCATCTTTTAGGAATTCTAGTTTTAATCGCTATTAATGACTAATGCTTCTATAGTCACCTAATCCAAGTGATTAAATACTCAATATAGAAGTAAAAAAATTGTAATTAAGTCAAATAAAGCAAAACTTAAAATGAGACGTGATCAGTGCAAAAGGTTTTCCTAGGATTATGGCTTACCAAGGCAGTTCAATTGTGATTTAGTTACTTTCCTAACTTAATCCATTGATTTATGAAGTAGTTTTAGCCTCTAACTTCATTATAAAAATCCGTCCATCCCTTATAAATTCTATCACTCTAATATAATTCTCTATATTTCTATGACTAAATTTGGGCTTCTTTTTCAAGAATCCTCAAATGCTTAACATAAACCTTAATTAGTGGCCAATTAACAAGGAAACAAATAAGATTTGAACTAAATAACTTCATTCACAATAAAATTTGAGTAGGAAAGTAACAAATATAAAGAATCTACATGCCTAGGGTCCATAATTCAAAAAAAAATAAAGGGTTAGCCTAATATATCCATGAGTACAATCCAACACAAATAAAAAAAACATAATTAAGAGAAGAGTCAAAGAAGAGAAAGAGATGAAGAACTTTGTTTCTGAAGCTTTAATCGTTTTTCTCCCTTTAAACTCCTCTTGAAACATCTTTCTTCAATAATTACTTGCTTAGAACTTAGGTTTCAACATCCTTCTACCTCAGAATCTCCTCATGAATCAAAGAAACACTAGAGAATCTATCTATGTCGTCCCAAATTGCCAAAAGACTAGTTTGTCCTTTACTCTCTGTACCTAGGTACCTTGATGCCCATTTGTTGGAAAATGCACTGATATTGGCGCCTTGGCGCCCAGATATAGCTCTTGGATTAGCATCAATTTTCAACTATAGTTTACACTTTGATATCACATTTAAGCAAACTACCACTCGTTAGAAAGATCTTGACAAGCTCTACAACTTGTTGTGAGATGCCATCTCCAAACTTTGATATTTGAGGGCCTAAAAGTTGTCTCAAAATTAGGTATTCACTTACTTGATGTCAAAACCTTTATTTTCTTCTCTTTCACAACTTGGGTAAGATATTAAACAACATGAATAACCCATAAATGGCTAAAAAATATCAAATAAATATAAATCAACACTTAATAACCTAAAACCTCACTACCAAAGATACATCTCCTAAATTGACAACAAAGACTAAGATTTAGGCTAAAACTAGCATGATAACACAATGATAAAGCATGAAAATGACACGAATAACTCTATTCTATGGAGTTATCAATTAGGTATATATATAAACTAAACAAGAAGAGGACTTTGCCATCGAACTAGACATGAAAATATGCTCTCTAATCCCCCACCCTTTGCTTTTTGTATTTATTGTAAAGTTCTCCTTTATCCAAGTACACGAAAATAGTGAAGACTAAGGATAAGTGCTCATAATTTTGACCAAAACTAAACATATCAATGAGTAGCAGCATCTTGAGAACTTGAAATGGAAGAAGAAAAGATGAGATTTTTGCAAATCTTAGTGCTTAGATAGGTAATCTCACACATATATCAATAGGATGCCAAGTAGTGTTGCAATTCATGAGCAATCAAGAGCATAAATCATGAGCTAGGATATTAAGATCCATAAGGGTGCATGCAAATATTATCAACAACCACATCCATTTGCTCAAAAATACATACACCAACAAGGTGCCATAACTCATACAAGCAACAACTAATAAGATGGAGGAGATAGAACCACAACCCACTCACTATCTTTGTTGTCTTGGCCTCCTACACTTGGTGCAAGCCTCAACTAAAACTTAGTTTCCTACTCACAAAGTATTTTGGTTTCAATCTTAAGAAATAGAAACATAGATCCTAATTTGACTAAAGATTCAAGAGATGAGGAGAAGAAGCTTCCATGGAATCTTAAACTAAGATAAAAAAAACTTACCTTGAACTTCCAAGAAGCACTTCCTTCCTCTTAGCCATAAGTCTTCCTCGAGCTCTCTCTCTCTCTCTCTCTCTCTTTCCTTTTGTCTTTCTCTCTTTCTCTCTTCCTTTCTGTCTTTACACAAAGCTTTCTCTCTTCCCCATTCACTATTTATAGGTGTGTTTTCTTCCTCTCTTACAATGATACTTACCTAGGTGGCAAGCTATCAATGGTGCATTTGCCAAGTGGAAGTGACCCCACATGCAAAATGCCACCAATCTTTTCCTTGAACTCCACCAATTTAAAACAAGCAACTCACTTTTTGTCATGGTAAAAATTCTACTTTGGCCCACAAACTCTCTTGAAATTATGAAAAAAACTATCATTCTTATCCTAAACATAGTAGTCGTGCGTATCAAGGAAATATTTGTTTTAAATTCTTTCTCTTCTCACACCCAATCATTGTCTCACTTTCCATTGGTCCATGTTACTCCCTTTTTGGCACATATTCTCATTCTATTCCCAAAATTTTTGTATATTTATATTATGGCCCTATACTTACTAAAAATTTCATAATTAACCTAATTTAAAATTTAAGCTCAAATTAAGATTTGGGATACTACGATAGATCCCCTTTACTTCCATCCTGGCAAAGCTTAATTCAATAAAAGAGATGGATACATGGTCTATAATCTCTGTATCCCCAAAAGAAGTTGGCTATTGAAAGTCTATTTTACTGGAAACCTTTTTAGGCAGCTTAAAGCACGATATATATATATATATATATATATAAAGATTAAACTTCCATGATTAAAGCTTTCTTTCCACCTTCTGCACTAACTCTTTGTAAATAGGAGATTTCTCTGTACTTGTATCAATCCAAGTGCCCAAATATTTGCTGAGCCTATCAGAGATTTTAACTCCAGAAGTGCTAGAGAGGAGTTTCTTAAATAAATGAGGGGTATTAGGACTGAAGACTTTTGTAGATTTGATTTTGTTTATGTTGAGACCTCAAATAGAACAATGATCCTATAGGATGTTATTAACTGTATTACAAGTATCAACAGAGCCTTTTAAAAAAAAAAAGTATTGTGTCATCAGCACACATAAAATGAGTAATAGGTTTCACTCCATGTCCAATATGAATGCCTTTCTAAATATTCATATTTTTCGCATCTACTGTCATGCAGGTAAGGACATTCCCACAAAGAATGAAGAGATATGGTGAGATTTCATCTCCTTGCCATATTCCTCGTTCAAGAGTAAAAGGAGCATAATGAAAGCTATTAATAATAACCTGATATTGAAATGTTGAGTTGCATTGTTTGATATAATGCACCCATTTCTCCATAAAATTCTTTTGCAAAAGAACAGTTTCTAAAAAATCCCAGGAAATACTGTGAAAGACTTTAGCAAAAGTCAATTTTCAATGCATACCATCTGGAACTTTTATTTCTCGAGTGATGAATCTTGTGCATGATTTCTAATGAGTGGAGGAACGCACGCTAATTTTTGAGCTATAATATCATTAATGACTTGCTTAAATGGACACCTATTTTTATTATGCATCAGATTGTATTGACACATCAATTGAACCTTACGTACTTATAAGTTGGTCTTCCAAAAAAAATTGTCAAGATCAAATTGAGTCACATGTTAAAAAAATTTATTCTTAAATATAATTTATCAAAAATTATAATAATATTATCATGGACTTTTATTCAATTGTTTAAATTAAACTATTTATGTGCAGGAGTTAGTTAGAGTAACTCTCTATCCCATTCTGTTAATTATAAATACACATATTTTGAACTACCAAAAAAGTTAAACTTACTCATATATGAAGGGTATGTTAAATATTAAAATTTTTGTCGTGAAATGTTATGTTGAAATTTTAAAAAAATAATATTTATCATATGAGTACAACCAACTTCATTAGGGGCTCAATAAGATGTATTTTTAACTTTAGCCAAAAAATTGAATTATTTATATTTTTTAAAATTATTTTGTTAATCAAAATATAATTAGTTTAAAACTTTATATATAATTGTATTATTTTTAAATTAAACTATACATTATTATAAATTAAAACAGCCTAAAGATAGCTACTTACCATTTTTCACAATGAAAAAACCCCTATGCTTGAAAGCCAGCATTAGGTTTGCTTGATTCCTTCATGTCTGGCCTCTGAGCTTTTGGACATTCGTATTCCGCTAGTAGAGGCAGAGTATCCATCCCCTTCCCATCGCTTTAAAAGAACAGAAGACCTTGTTTTGATAGTAGTAAGGACTCGAACGATGTTGGGTATAATAGGGGCCATTCGAAGAATCAACACAGTGGTGGAAGCTCCACGCCTCACCAGATTCTCTCTTCAACCTCCAAAATGCGTAATTTCCCCTCCCGACTCTCTTCTTTTATGGTTTAATAACATGAAAGTACTGCATTTCTTTTTTCTTTTCGTTTATTTGATCTTTACTTAAATGTTAAATTGATATCTTCTACTTAGGCGATGGTAGATTTTCGGATTCCTACTAGTTTAAATCGAATTAGACGCTTTACAGTTTGGACGTCTTTTTTTTTTTTTTTTTGTGAAAGAATTTGGATATAGGCGCTTAACAGTTTGCCCCTTGAATTTTAGCCATTTATAATAGTTAATTTATGCTTCATTGCTTCTGTCGCATGAGCACCGTTAGAGTGTGAGATAGAAAGCTTGACACCATTTTCTGGCTTTAAGGGTTGATGAAATTAGAGCATCTAATTGTCTACTAATTCCAAGTAGAAGGGATTGTCTTATAATTTTATAGCTGGAAACATGGGAAAAGCGGTAGAAAGGATGTATATAGTCTATTATGTGATTGGCAAGGGCTGATTGTTCAGATTCGTTATCTGCTGGGTATGATTTTACAAAACACTGCTAGATGGTAATCAGGGCCATCTAATAAACTGGGTACTCATTACGTTCTTTGGGCTTTGTAAAGCTAAGTTAAATGGCGGCTTCTTGCGCACCGACTTCTGGGGTACCTTCTTGTGTACCTCCTCAGTAACTTGATAATTTCCCTGCCAAGTTCCCCAATTTTCTTATCTTCATGAAATTGTAGTAGTTGATCAACATAGTTAAGAATTAGAATTGCATACTCGGTGAAAAATCCCCACTTCGCTTCTCACTTGTTATTGTACATCCTTTTGATACAGAAAATTAGTATTGTTTCTACGCCAGTGTTTGCTATTTTGGTTACCCTCTTTTGATTACTAGTTTGGTGTGTGAATGTGTTTGTGTTTTAATTTATTTTCATTACATCATAGAATTGATGTATTAGAGAACAGAGTATATGCAGAGAAGCATGGAAGCTAAAAAATGAATTTATTCCATAATCATACAAGTAGCACAGACCAGCTATATATACACGTGCAGGTACTTTAACCAGATACTGGTATAGCTCTAACTACTCGTCTCACAAACTTAGTCCATACACGTGAGGAATAACCTCTTAACTACTCTAACATGATGAAACTATCATTATCTGCTGTAAAAAAAGAAAAAATGCAGTATAATTTTAAATTTTCTTATTGTTTTGGTATCATAAACGCCATATCCCAGTTTACTTCCTGGACCTCATTTTTCAGGTAGAGGTGGAATTTGACAATGGTAGTGTGTTCAAGTTGTCAGCTGAATTTCTCAGAATTAATAGCCCTGCCGTTGATGGAAAAATCAGGTCAATTGGTGGCGAAAAGGTACCTATTGGAAGTTGGAACTTGGAATGCTCTTTACCTTACCTATAAATTCGTTGTGAATTTAGTGAACTGATCATTATCATATATTTTACTATTGAGAGAACTACAAATTAGCTCTGAATAAGGATTAAAATCCGTTGTTGGTGTTGTTCTTTATTTATTTATTTTTAAAGATCCACTGATTGATCCTTTTCTGAATTTTCATTTGAATCAAATTGTTATTATTAAATAAACCTCGTGTGCATATGACTAGATTGTACTTCCTTAGCTGAATGCTTCAACTGAACCAGGTGATATTTGGGCGGCGTCATGTGGGAATTATGTCAGCCGAACCGGTAGGAAACTATGGGGTAAGGTACTTTAAGCCTAGAACTAAATTTGGGCGTAAATATCAAACCCTTTTTATTGATAACAATTATTATCTTGTTAAGAAATTGATGTGGTGATTGTTGGATTTGGATGATCCAGGATCATTTTTGACGACTTGCATAGAACTGGGATCTATTCCTGGGATTTTTTCTATTATCTAGGAAGTAACAAGTTTACTCTCATGAGAAATTACATTGAATTGCTGAAGAAGCATGGGCTCAGTCGAGATCCACCTAGAAGAAAATGATGCAGACTTCAGTTTGATTACCCGAGGCTAGTTTGAGATTTGATGCCAAGGGATAATGTGTCTCGTTGCTGGCCCAGGTGGCTTCATTTTTTTTTTTTTTCCTCTTTCTGGCCAAAGGTGGCTTCATTTGAATCTAAATATAATGAAGATTTTATGAGTTGGTTGACTAAATTGATTTGTGATATATGAAATTGATTAAATGAAGATGTAAAAGTGTGGGACCTAAAACAATCTTTTGTGTAATATAATATATTTATTCAAATCTGAAGTTTAACCATGAATTTTTGGTATTTGCAGTATCATCCCCATATTTGTTCATCCAACCCAGAATGCTGAAATCGATACCTGATATCACTAATAAACATAGGAAATCAGAGTTATCATGTATGCTTCCTATGAAAAAAATGCTTGTTTCAAGTATTTCTTTACTAGTTTGATTTAATTTAGTTCTTAATTTTATCTATATGCAATGATGTGCTTTTAGCCAAGGTAATGGACTAGTTTAGATTGAATAGAATGATGTCTAGTGTTATTTGTTCTCATGCGAATGTGAATAAAATGTTAAATGTTCTTGAAGCAAATGTCCTTCCCAATTGTCATAACAAAACACTGGCAATTGTTATGGCAAAATTTATGCATGTGTTTTAAATGTGCTGCACGTTTTGAGCAAATGGGGGGTATGAGATTCCATCAATAGGCCTAGCAAGGAGTGGGGACATTTTTTGAGGCAAAAGACGGCAGGTGCACTTGAGTTGTTTTTTTACAGTACATAGGAGCTTCACATGAGGACGAAAGTTAGACAGAAGCTAGAGGCCTAAGAAAAAACATGGAGGGAAGAAAAAGCATGTACAACACGATTTTTTCTTGAGCTAGTTCAGTTCTTTCGGCCATATATGCCTTTTCATCGCCCTCAATTTAATTGGAAGTGAAATTTTTAGAAATTTAGGGAATGAGGAAAGCTTATTGAAGTTTGTTTGCAAAGTTCTTTGTAAAGCTTGGTCTCTCTCATAAGCATATTTCCATAAAGCTCATTGCCCTGCAGCCAACTGACGTTGCTGCTCTCATAATTCAGATTGTACTATTTCAATTTGCTTAGTCTCTGCTCAGGGAGAGTGTGGCTATAGATACCTCTGATCAACCTCAGTTGGAAACAGATCAGATTTTGTTGCAGGGGCAAATGCTGTCGGGGTAGAATATTCTTGTAGGAGACGAGTTATAGTGATTTGTGTAAGTGAACGTGGAGGGTGGATCTGCTTATCGTGATTCTCTGCCTCTACTCTGTTGTTTAGACATAATTGCATAATCAACGAAGGAAACCATTACCAAATACACTTCTTTTGTGCACAAATTGTCATTTCTTTATATATAATTAGCTCAATATTCACTATTATTCCTTGCAGTATAGCATATAATAGCACAACTTGCTTGTGATTTATTGTGTTGTTGTGGATTGATGGCATTAGGTGGGACCTTACAAAATGATATCAAACTTCTGCAACATCTTTCAAACTAATGTGAGGGAATGTATAGTGTGAGGGAATGTACGGGCTGCTTGGGCAGAGCGTGACCATTGTGTTCAGTCGTCACATAAAACATTTATAATTTGTCACAGTTGTTCTCCCTCCGTAGTGAGTGCAAATTCTTGAAACTCGTCCTCCACCTCTATTATGTGTATGGTGTGACAGACTACTAGTTGCCATTGATTTTTACTGGAAATTAGACTCCTACTAGTACACTAAAATAACGTCCTTAAAAAAATTCTAACATTGATGGGAGTACAATTTAATATTCACAACTTTATATATATATTACTTATTAACAGCCTTAGTACCTGACAACATGTGGATGCATTCAGCCTATCATAAAAACTAGTCTATATATGCCTTCTTTCCTTCTACTTTACTTAGGTTGGGGTTATATTTTTTAGAAGATAAAAAATTATTATTTTTATAAATAAATATATATTAATACTTTAGATTATTTTTTTTATATAGAATGATATCTAGTTATAAAATAATAGACTCTAAGATATACAAAATAAATTATAAAATGTTAAAAATAGTCCAGTCTTTTTATTTCTTTAACCGTATATTATTTTTTATAAAAAATTTAAAATATTAATATATATTTATTTATAAAAATAATAATTTTTTATATTTTAAAATATATATTTTATAAAAAAATTGATGGCCATTAGATTTAGATCAATAGTCCTCAAATATTACTAAAGAAAATCTCCTCCAATGCTACTGGAGGGATCCATTCTTGGGGTGGGTCTCCTCCCATATACGTCACATAAGTGTCCATGAAGATATATTCATCTCAATGGACCACTATGGTAAAGTGCAGGGTGTACCCTTCAAATCGCCTCACAAAACTAAAGCAATCAACATGGTTACCTGAAAATAAAGAAAAATCAGAGTGTGATCATTTATCTCAGTAGCTAGTATTTAATAACGTGTAGCATGCTATATATTGTACCTGCATCATAAGCAGGAATATGATTATTATTTTTCTGTTTTCTTCTTTCGGCAGAAAATATGTATATTTTAGGTACTCTTTTCATTGCATGCAAGCCTTAATATGTCTTATAAATTCAGAACCTTTTGGTGCTAGCAATTCATACACCCAATGAAGCTCGCCTGCTAATATGAAAGAACAATACATAATGCTAACACTCCATCAAATGCCTACCTGTTCCTTTTGTCATTTTGAATTCAAAAACAGTGAAGTTAGAATGCATTGTATAGATATTATATCAGCATGGGCTACTCCCTTCTTTTAGTTTCTATCTTCAATGTACTCTAGAATAGTACATTCAAGATGTGAAACTTCCATGAAGTTTGATTTTATGCCATTCTTCGGTTTCGAATCCCTCATCTCTGACCAAGCTTCATTTGAATATAGGTAATGACAGTCAACAATGCTCGCTCTGGGCCTCCATGGAAACACCACCTCCCAGCTCTACTCTTCAATGGCAGAAGCATACCTCATTGTTTCAGGTGAGCACATGTAGTTTTGAGAGAGGAAAAAACTTATTGGTTCCTATCACACCTGACAAGCCATCGTGGGCAAATATGGAAAGAGAAAATAAATTAATTCTCGAAAAAATTAATTTAAAAAAATTAATTTATTAGAATTACTGTCAAAACTTTTAAAAAGAAATTTTAGGAAACTATTTTTTATCAAAAAAGGTAGTATGCTAATTAAAGATGAATTCGAGAGTTTATTTGTATCATAAAAAAAGTGTTAGGTATTCTATGACACCCATTATTAATAATGATTATCTTAAATTAACATTGTAAAATAAATATGGCCTTTAGTATTTATTTTAATTCTCCTAATAAAAAATGTAAAAAGGAGGAAAATAAAATAAAACAAAATATTTAAAAGAAAGAAAAGAAAATATATATATATATATACAAGAATCAAACTTGACCTAAGAAGCTGACTTAGGGCCTACATACCCTAATATAGGCCCCAAAGTCCACATAGTTCGCACTAGGTAGAGAACTGTCACTTGGTTGGTTTTTTTATTTATTTTTTTAAAAAGGAAAAAATAATAATTAATTCAATTTTTCAAATTAAACGATTGACAGCTAGGTTGGAGATTTCTAATTTATGATATCAAATTGACCCTTTTTCCTTACTCTCTCCTTATTTTCTTTATTTTTATTTCTTTAGAATTTTTTAAAGTAAAAAATTTATACATTTTTTATCTGAAATAATCCTGTTTGAAAAGACCTTTTCTTTTTCTATTAAATAATTTTTTGATTTAGCTCATTGAAACACAAAACTTATTGAAATGTAAATATGTGACCCAATTAGCATCGGTACCTACGGAGACTTAGAGTCTCATGTGACCTGCTAATTGACACCCTATGTGCCTACGAAAATTTAGAAGTTTCATGTGGTCTCATGTGACAAACTCTAAGAATATATTAATAAATGTATACAAAAGAAAAATAAGAACAACAATAAAATAAAATAAAGAATGCAATAATCTATGGTGAGTGTGTGCCAATGTATAATCTTATCCAAGCATATTAAAGATTAAACAAGTTACAGGCTCTTTTCCCTTATTACTGTCATTTTTATGGTTCTCAAGATAGTTTTAAAAAAAAATGGAACTGATTAAAAGAATCATATTATCTGACCTAAGAGTAAGCAACACCCTATTATATACCTGTTAAAAGATTCAAGCATCCTTAATTATATTACCTAATCTTTTGAGCACTAATTAAAGTTTGTGGTGAAGCAGATGATTCCTTACAAACTGCCCCTCTCAATCGCTCTTTCTCATAATTTCTCTCTAATTTTCTTTTAAATTCTTTCAATTTTTCTCTCTAATCTTTCTCTTTATAATTTCTCTCTAATCCTCAATGGCAACCCCTTTTTATAGGTAAGAGTCCTAAGAGAATTAGATTTAAGGTTGTGATAAGATAATATTTTCAATTGATTTTCAATGTTTATCTTGTTTTATATCACAGGTGATAAGCATTTTAAATTACGAGATAGGAATGAGATAAATGCTTATTTTCTCTTTCTTAATTTATTTAGTCTACATTCATTATCTCATTTTAAATCAAATGAGATAGGCTTTTATCCTCTTTTCAAACTATGATATAGGGATTGAGATAAAATCAAAAGGCTTAAAATGTATTATCTCTTCTTTGGCTTATCATATCTATTTATTTATTTACTCATTTTTAAATACCTCAAATTAAAAAAAAAAAAAAAAAACAATGTAACTTACTCAAAATCAAACTAAATAAAACTAGATGAAGTTTAATTTAAATTTAAATTAAAACTTAAGTTTGACTAAAGATGACTTAGTTGACAAGATTGACTCAAAATTAACTGACTCAAAGAATGCCAAAATTTAATAAATTCCAATGTTCAAAATTTATTACTTTTAGGGAAGGCCCAAACAAAATACGATGTTTACAGTTGCTAACCTGAAACTACACTTCAACTCCTTTGCTCTTCTTCTCGTTGCCCTCTTCTTCCTTCTCACTCTACTATGTTTTCCTCACTTCCCATCACTCTACTATTTCTTCCATCCTTGCATCCTCCAGCCTTCAATGTAGCTTCTCCAATGACAATGTGACACCTCATTCTTCCACACGTCAACCACGAGCATCGTTCTTCATGCTGGCTTCTTCCACAAGACTTAGCTTCATCATGACCCTCATTCTTCACCAACTAGGCTTTCCCATTTCATTAAAATTGAATCAGGAACGTAATTACACTTCAAGTTCTTTGCTGGAGTGTGTTTTGGTCTTTAGTGGAAATTCAAATTTTTACCCTGCTTATATATGCTTTTGCCCCTACTTTTCGTTTTGTGTTTTGCTAAAAAGATTTTTAGCTAAAATTATATTTCTAGAAAATTTTAATTGTATTTACGCCTCAGCTATTTTTTCCTTTCCCTTTTCGTCTAGAGAAAATTCCAATTTTCTCTAGTTTTTATCCAACTTTTGAACCTTTATCCAAAAATTCATTTTCATTCTCACTCTTCAAATTTTAATTTATCACTTATGGTTTAATTTATTTTTGTAGCATCAATTGGAATCATTCTTTCCTTTACCATTATTGCTTGGTCTCTCTCACTCAATTACTAAGTTGGAATTGAATATTGAGTTCACTGATGTGTTGATTTTGAACTGGGGTAGTTGTTGAATATTAAATGAAGTTTAAATTTGATTTTAAAAAATGATGCAAATTGGCTAAACACATTTATTTAAGGATATTGTTCTGCTAATTGTTTCGTTGATATTCATAATTGGGCTAGTGATTTCACAAATCCAACTGGAAGATCAAAGTGAGTTAACTATTGATGATATTTCATCTATCGTTAGTAATTGCCCAAAATGTTAGTTGAGAAGGTTGCCAAGTGACCCCTAGGCATACGACCAATGCTTTTAGTGAAATACAATGGTTCGTATCTACTGTTGCTAAACAAAGACCTCATAACTTAATTAGTAAAAGGACCATTTGTCATGAAAGAGGCTTCAATTTCACCAATAGGCCTTACTTTCAGGAAATGATAGATTCTAATAATTAGGAGGAATTTTGTAGCCACCTCAAAATAGCAAATATTATCATTGTTTAGGAGTTTACTCTAACTTCCGGAGTGATGGAGACCGAGCAATAATGGCAATGGAAGAATAGTTCTAATTGATGTAGCAACAATAAACCAGACCATCCACATACCAAAGGTGGAGGACTAGTTTCAAGAATTTGCACTTATTATAGAAGAAGAACCATTGTGGAAAATTATGAATGTTTTGCATGCGGAAGGAATACAATGGTCACGCTCTGCTCATGGAGCCCTTACATTCCCTCCCTGTAGCTTAAAAATTATGCAAAAGTCATCTATCATTTTGTAAGGCCTCGCCTAATGTCATCAACCCACAACATAGTAAACCATGAGCAAGCAGTTCTATTTTCTGTTATATTTCATGAAATAGTAGTGGATATTGGGCTATATATATATATATATATATATATATATAAATGACAATTGTGAAAAAAAATAAGTGTAGTAGTAGGTTATGACTTCCTTGTTGATTATGCCATTATGTGTCTAAACAACGACATAGAGACAAACAATCACAATGAATAGATTCACCCTCTAAGTGCAATTACAGAGATCACTATAACTCACCTCATATAAGGAAATTCTACCCTAGCAATTTTTGCTCTTTTTGCAACATCTGGTATGCCTCCAACTGAGGTTAACAATGAAGCACCCATAACCATACCCTAACTGAGCAGAGACTAAGCCAAATTGAAATAGTACAATATGAATTATATGAGTAGCAATGTCAATTAACTGCAGAGCAATGAGCTTTTTGGAATTTGCTTATGGAAAGACTAAGCTTTACAAAGAATTTTACAAACAAAATTCACGAAGTTTTTCTCATTCCTTAAATTTCCATAAATTTTACTTCCAACTAACAATGATGACAAAGAAGAGGCAATTTTACAAACAAACTTCACGAAGTTTTTCTCATTCCTTAAATTTCCAAAAATTTTACTTCCAACTAACAATGATGACAATGAAGAGTCATATGTGGCTAAAAGAAGTGAACCAGCGATAGAAGTTAACAAATAGCCACCTCTAGTGAATATACCCTCCCTTGTACAAGAACAAGGACCTTCCTCCCTACCCAACAGTCGTAAGCATGCTAGAGCTCTAACCCAAAAAAAAAAAAAAATCAACCAAGAAGCCTATTTTACATAGTAGCAAGCATAAGAGTGGGAGCATGTCATGATATAGTACAGAATAGTCAGAGATCACAACCATTATGGCTTTTTTTTTCTATTTTGTATTTATTTTATTTATTAATCTTGTTGATTTCCTATTCTTATATGCTCTGGTAGCTGCTGTGAAATGTTTTGTTATGTTTTTGCATTGCAACTCTTAAGTAGACCTGATCATCGTGATAGGCTTTTAAAATTCGGGTTAAAAAACCCGAGCCTGTATTTTAATTGGGTTTTGTCTATCTTTTTTAGGTCAGGCCAATCTAACTTTTTAAAAAATGGTTAAATCAATTTGTTACTTAAGATTTGTGATAAATAATATAAATAATTGTTATTATTACATGTAAGATTATATATAAAAGTTGTAAATGCAAATGAGTTGTTGTATTGACATAAATCCTTTAAATAAAATAAATTAGTTTTTATTTCTATATCAAAATGTCATGTTACACTAAGTTATTCTATAAGTAATAATTTTTTACTTATAAAAAGTGGATCAAGGGATTGAAGTGTAAAGATTGAATGAAGACAAAAGCACCAAGGACAAAAAATCTACTTTATAAGCACGACCACATATCAATATAGTAGAATAGGTAATTTTAGCCAAGTGAAAAGAGAATATGGGGCCAAGACATGATTTTAGTCACCAAAAGTGAAGATACTCATTGACAATTGGCTTAGAAGAAAAGGAATAAGGTGTCTTCGTGCATGATAAATACACCTCCACTTGGCAAGAGCTTATATTAAAGAATGCCACCTGCCACTTGCATTAAAGTTCATGCAAGGTGGCTTACACTATAAATAAGTGTTTAAGAGTAGTGTACTAAAAGCAAGAGTGTGCTCATGTGAAGTAAGACAAAGAGGAGGAAGAGAAAGAAAGAGAAAAGGAAGAAGAAAGAAGTGGTAGTAAGGCTAAGGGAAGCAAGTAAGCATGGAAATTTCATCCTTCTTTTCCATTTTTCTTCTACTTTCTTACTTTAGTTTAGATGGTACCCTAGGATATCATCTTGTTTTCCTATTAGCCATTGGAAAAGGGAAATAAATCACTTAGTTGAGACCAAGTAGTGGTTATAGATTGAATTCAAAACTCAAAACAAAAGGAAGGGAGGTTAGCCGAGACCATTAGGCAATGTAGTTGGTTTGATTTCTTATTCTTTTACTCTTTCATATTTTCTATTTGATACATGGTTCCTTTATGGCAGCAGTTGGTGGTCTGTTTGAGCATGGAATTTTTACATTACCTTGGAGGCAATTTTGGCATGCATGTGCCAGTTTAGATCCATATTTTTGTTTATATGATGTATTTCTCATTTTCTTTGATATTACAACACTTCTTGCATCTATACTTAAATGTGATTTAGTTATCAAGCTAACTATTGAGCTTTTCTTTAAATCTCACTCTTCTTTCTAACCAAAATTTAGGGCAAAATGATTTTCATCGATGTATTTAGATTTGTTCAGGAGTGCTTAAGCTTCTCACTTGTCTTTACTGTTATGATTTACTATGTTGATCAAGAGGTGCTCACAAAGCTCATTACTAGGAGGCTTAACATAGGAGAGAGCTTCTTCATTGGAGAGCTCATTCCAAGAGTGAGCATGTGTTTACTTTATAGGCCACTAAATAGCGCATAGTTGAATGTAATTAGAATGATGTACTAGGCCTCTTTTGTTGCTCATGTAATGATGGTAGTTTGTTAGTCATCTCTTTTTGTTTGTATGTAATCTAAAGAAGTAAGAAGACTACCTTATTTTGTTAAATAGGATGTATAGGTTGAATGGTCTAAGTATTATGTAATGAACTTATTTTAAGAAATATGTTAAGTATGCTTAGTAAATGAATGACATGTGTTATATTTTCCTCTTAAATTGCATGTTTTGATCTTGAAAAATGTCAATGTCTCTTGGCCAAGTTGGAATAATAGGGTTTCATTGGTTAAGCTTTTGAAATGAATGGGTAAAAATATCATGACAAGTACAAAAGCATTAATGGTAAATTATAATAGCAAGCAAAGCATTTAAGGTTGCATGTTTGTGTTTAGCCAAGAAGGGATTGAATATAGAAATCAAATTATAGCTTGTCCTTCTAAGTCATTCTAAATAAACATGTCATTTAAAGCCTCTTGCATGTGGTTGGCCGATGATGATGGTGAAAGATAGCTAGAATATTTTGTCATTCAAATAAGTTAAATCAAGGATATGGTAATAATAAGAGAATCCAAAGGAATAAATGAAGTGATATAATAGGGTCAAGGGACTAAAATATACTTAGAATAAAAAGATAGGGCCAAATCAAAAGTATGCCAATTAAAGAAATTTATAAATGAAACTATATGTAAGTACATTTGGTTGCTTAAGGTTTTCTTTTCTCAGGTTTAAAGGCCATGAATTAGAAATTACGACTTAAATGAATAATAACTTCATTTATAGGGAAAAGATGGAACTCATGTTAGAACTGGTAGCTCATTAATTAAATATTAGACTTATGCCAATAGGAAATCATGCATGAAAAATATCATGTTGCATTTATTGAGAATATCAAAAAGGAGGTATTCTTCCATGGTTACACGTGAAGGAGGTGCATGATTGATCATAAGTTGTGTTTATATATATATATATACACACACACACACACACATACACGACCATATGTAGGGTTTTGCATGGAGAGTTTATTTATTAATTGCTTTTAGTTAGATGTCTTAATATTATTTAATTTTGCTTAATGTAAAGTTTTCCTTTTAATAGATTTAAAGCATTGAGTACAAATAATTAGTACCAACTTTAGTTAATCTTAGTTATACTATTGAGTATAGTATAATTGGATTTCTATATACAAAGTAACATAAGATGGTAAGAAGATTAAATTTAACCCTCACATTATCAAAATAAACATCCATTTCTTTACTTATGGTTTAAGGCGTGATCCTTGGATATAGGTCTATACTAGTCTACATCATCATTTATAAGAGGCAATTAAGAGAAATTTTTAATTTTAGCAATTTAATTCCTTGATACTTTAATATTAAAGTTGCAATCCTACATATTTGATTGAAGGTCCTTTCTATGTTAATTAATTTCATTATTTAGTATTTAAGAATGTCACAAAGTCTAAAAAACACTTCATGTAAAACAATTTAGGGCACTAACATAGGCAAAGCTACCAAACTTACTTATCAAGCAGTGAGCCACAACATAATGCAAAAGCCTATTTTCTAGGATAAATCATTCACACTCAATTAGGCAGCAGCTTACTTAATAGGCATCTTAAAGATCCTATTTAGGTCTTCCAACCTATTAAAGGTTGTTACACTCTTAAAAGAATTAGGATTATTAATAAGATCTTATGGCCTTTAATCTCAGGTGTGATCATAAAGCTATTTACCTTATAATTGAAGTTAAGGATGAAAGTTTTAACTACCTTGGGTCACTAATCAAGCAGAGTTAGAAATTTAATCAATCTTGCACATTTAAATGAATTGAACAAGTGAAATCCTTCATCTTCTCATAACTATTTTGAAAAACACTCCTTTTTTACAAGCCTTTAGCATAATGTTCCTCTTATTCCCTTAACGAGATAAAAGCGGTGGCACCAGAGGAAGAGCCATTCAATGGGTTCTTGGACCTTGGATGCTTGTCTTCGTTCAACCATTATTCACCTTAGAACACTAAAATCACTTAAAACCCTAAGCAAGTCAAACAAAAGGATTATAAGTGGCATTTAGAAAGGTCATTATGAGGATTCATAAAGGACTTGCAAAAACATTCTAAAGCCACTTTGATGCTTAAGTCAGTAATGGTTTTAAGATAGAAAGCATAAGCAAATAGGAACACAAGTACAAATTTTATAGTTCATTAGGATTAACCATACTAAGTTCCCTTCTTTTAAAACTAAATCTTTTAGTTGAAAGGGGTTTTGTGAAGATGTTTACAAGTTGAAAATCAATTTAAACAACTTCAAAAGTGACATCTTTCTTTCAAATATGATCAATAATAATAATAATAATAAAATGATGTCAAATTTCAATATGTTTAAAGTATATATGCATAGTAGGATTATTAGTAAGATTTATGACACTAATATTATCACATCTAATTAGAATCTCTTCAAGGTATACATCAAAATCCTCAATTTGTTGTTTCATCTAAAATATTTGAGCACAACAACTAGCAATTACAATATACTCAGCTAAACAAAGGATAATGTCATACTATTTTGTTTCTTACTAAACCAAGAAACAAGAAAATTTGGTATGTTCCACTTATGCTTTATTCTATCAATTTTGTAGCTAGCAAAATCAGCATCTGAGTATCCTACCAAGGAATTTGTAAAACCTTTCAAGAACCATAAACCCATTTGAGTTATGCTAGCAAGATTTTTAAAGATTATCGTTACTACATAGTCATAAGGTTCTTTATGAGAAGTTTGAAAATAGGCACACATGCACACACTAAACATAATATTTGGTCTATTTATAGTTAAATTTAAGAGAGATCCAATCATACTTCTATATTTTGAGAGATCATAAGGTTTTCCACTTTCATTTAAGTTCATTTTTATTATGGATCTCATTGGTGTGCTGCTTGGTTTAATGTTCTCAAATTCAAATTTCTTGAGTAATTCTTTGACATTTTGATTTCCACACAAAGGTTTCATCCTTTTGTTGTTTGATTTGAAGACCAAGAATAAGTTAAGTTCTTCCATTATAGTTATCTCGAACTCTCCTTACATCATTTCAACAACTCTTTATGCATAGTTTTATTAGTAGCACTAAATATAATATTATCCACATGTATTCTAACAATCAAGATGCCATGATATTTCTTTTTGGAAAAAAAAGTTATATCAACATGTCCTTTAAAAAAACCATTTTCAATTAAAAAAAAATGAGCTCAATGTTTCATACAAAGCCCTTAGTGGTTATTTGGGGCCATAAAACGTTTTTCTCAATTTGAATACATGATTTAAAAGCTCCAGATCCTCAAAGCCTGGAGGTTGTTCAACATAAACTTCTTCCAATATATATCCATTGAAAAGGCACTTTTTACATCCATTTGATACAACTTGAAGTCAATTACACAAGCAAAAAAAAGTAACATGCGAACTACTTCTAATCTAGCTACTAGTGCAAAGGTTTCATCATAGTCAATTCCTTATTCCTAATTATATCCTTTAGCAACCAATCTAACCTTATTTTTTGTGAAAATTCCAAATTCATCAAACTTATTTCTAAATTCCTATTTGGTATCATGATAGGATAATCATCCAGTCTAAAGGCAAGTTCCCATACTTAGCTCTTTTTAAATTAGTTTTTTTTTTTTTTTTTTTGCATATCTATGACCCAATGCTCATCTTTTATTGCTTCACTAACATCCTTAGGTTCAATTTGTGACAAAAATGATTGATGATTGTAAATATTTCTAAGAGAGATTTAAGTATCCTTTGAGAGACACCACCTATAATTTAGTCTAGTGGATGATCTTTTTTGAAATTCCAATCCTTTGGAAAATTTTGGATAGTGCTTCATTCTTTCACTTGTGTGGATTCACATTGCAATGGAAGCTATGGTTATTGATCTTCTTTAGTGCCTTGAACTTTTTTTTCATTTATATCCTTGATTTCTTGTGTCTATTACTTTTTATCTATTACAAGGTCATCAAGTCTCACTATAATTTCTTCACAAGATACCACTCTAGGGCTCAAGAGAGTCAAATTCATCAAAATTCACATGAATAGATTATTCAATAGTTATAGTTCTCTTATTATAAACTCTAAATGCCTTGCTAGAACTAGAGTATCTTAGGAAAATTGCTTCAATAAAATCAACCAAGCATTTGGAATCAAGAGGAGGCACATCATCCAAATCAATCAAATAAACATTATTAACTCATTCTCCTACAAATTTTGTCTTCTTATCATCCATGTTTTCAAGAGATAATGTGTTGAATCAAATGTAACTCAATTATTCTTACCATACAATTAACCAATGTTTAAAAGATTATGATTAAGACCTTTAACAAAATGCACATTGTGAACACTCTATTTGAAAAAAGAAATTTAATAATAAAGATAATAAGGAAAAAATAGAAAAATAAAAATACAAATTGATAAAATACAATTCGAAAAACAAGATTCAAAATTTTTAAAGTAAAAGAAAGAAAAACAAAGGACCAAGAAGCGAAATTTAAATGGAAAAAAAAAAATAATCATCATCATCATCATCATAAAGTGATAAAAGTAAAATGGAAATTGCATAAAAGAAAAAAGGAAAGAAGATTAAACAAATCCTTTACAGTAGCTATTCGTAGCCTCCTAGGTCTGCATATAATATGGGAAAGTTATAGGACTCCCTATATGCTTCCCTCCTGCTATGCTAGATGACTGAATGTAGAATGAATCATGAGCTAGGCTTGAGAACAAAAGCGACCTACTCCCTTGGCCAAAAAAATGAAAGACAAGAAGGGAAATCTCTGTTGGAGATTGGAAAGTTGACTTTTCGGTCTGTCATACCAGGAAGCTTAGAAAAGAGGTTGAGAGGGACATTTGAGAGGCTCAGGTAGAGAGGAAAGACATTAAGAGAGTAGAACCTAAGCACCCTCAATCAATGCATGATAAAACAGAGAGTTAAGAACGAAAGAGAGAAGATAAAGGGAGGAGAGAGTGACAAACAAAAAAGAGGCTACGATAAGGCAAAACTGAGAACGACAGTGAGGGAGAATAAGAGACAGAAGAGAGTTTTTCTAATTGGTTTCTCTAATAAAGAAAGGTTGAGTTTAACTATTGAAGAAAAAAGAAAGTTAAGAATGAAAGAGAGGAGAAAATAGTGATACAGAAAAAGAGTGATACAAAGGGAGAAAGATTGGACAAAAGGGGATGAAAAGAGGGCACAATACCTCTGTTCTGGCAAGCTGTGAATAGAGTAAGAGGGAGAAAGCTGAGAAGAACTTACATGGAGAGCTCTTCCTTATGACATGAAGCAAAGGGACCTGAGAAGGAGGAAGAAAGGGTGTTAAACTTGAGTTAAGAAAAAGGAAGAGCTGGGGAAGAATCAACGTGAAGGCACCAAGAGTTAAGGTTTGAATTTCTGAAGGTACATTCCCATGCCACTTTAAAACTCATGTATATTTGCTTAAGGAAAATGGGGTTTGAGAATGTATATTTGCTTAAAGAAAATATGGTTTGAGTCTTTGTTCTTTCTTTGTTGCTAATGCATGCTATAATGGTTAAGAATCACACCATTGTTTAGCTATATTTGTTGGCCTACAAAGTCAGTGATTCTTCAAAATGCTCATGCCTCATATGGTAACCTTTTTGCTGTGTTTTTTAAGATCTAGTGAAGTTTCGATCCCTATTTCGTTCATATGGCTGCTTAACTTCTGGCTTTTTTTCATTTGCTGTCAAGGTAAACTGCGAATGGGATGTTAGGCTATATATCCTTCCCATTTATTCTGTTAAAGTTTCGTATATGTGGTAGGAATTTTTTTTCTTTTTTTGTGAAGGTTTAGTTCACATGACAATAAAGTTTTTCTTCTTTATTCCTGTAAAGGCATCGTGTATATGGCAGCATGTTTTTCCTTCTTTCTTTTTTTTTGGCAAGGTTTCATTGGCATGGTAGCATGATTTCTCTTCATTGTGTTATTGTGTTTGTCCTTTTTTTATTGTTTCATTTGATACGTGTTGTTGTGTTGATGTCATTTTGCCATGGGTCTTGGACTTTGTTAGAGTTTGTTGTTGCATTAGGATTGTGATCTAAGTTGAGGTTTGATGTTGTGGCCACTTGTTAAATGGTTCCAATGGTTTAATGGGCTTTGTGTTTGTTCTAATGAAGTGGAGGGTTGGTTTGGTCTCTATTAGCTTGATTCACTTGGTCCCAATGGTTTATGAAGGCTAACGGGTATAGTATAAATTAATACATATTTTTAAGCAAATAAATTAATAAAAAAAAAATGATCCTTGAATCAAGAAAATAATTAATTTTTCCTCTTCTCCAAAAGTTCCCTACTGGAAATCATTAATCCAACAAACTGGTAAAAATCATGTGAGATTCTAATCTCCTTAGGTTTTGAAAGTTGATATTTAGTTCCTAAAAATAATAATAAAGTAATTGTTAAGCCACTAAAATAATCTACCTTTTTAGCTTAACAGTCATTGTATGAAACCCCATGTCTCCTTTAACATTTATGGAGTCAATCAGTGTACCGTGTGAGACTTTGTGTTTCCTTAGATATTACCTAATATTGGTCCATTTTGTTCTTTTTTTAAAATAAAATAAAATAGGTTTCAATGGCCCAAGTCCAATTGGTGTTTTATATATATATATATATATAAAATTAAAATCCTTTCTCTTTTAATAAAAAATCTCTCTTCACATTTCACTTTTTAATTTTAAATCACAATTTTATCTTTTTTTAAATCCTCAAATTTTATAAAAATCCAAACAAATCAAAAATTAAAAAAAAAGCCAAAAAAATATTTTGTTTAAAATTTCTCTTGAATTTTTTATTTTAAAATCAAAATATAAAATAAGAAAAGGTTATTTCAAGGTTTCTTTTTTAAAAAAAATTTAATTAAACAATTAATTTCTTTTAGATAACAAAAAGACAACAAAAGTATATATCATTTCATTATAAATTCTCGTATTGACTTCAAAATAATAAAAAGGGAAAGAAATTACACCTTTAATAAATTCCAAAAAAAATGAGAAAATGATGAAACCTAAAGAGAGAAATCACATTCTTGTCATAATTAAAACACATCAACCAAATGTAAAGTTTGTTTTGTTTACGAAAATCAAATTATTTTTTACTATCTTACTCTTTTCACAAAAAGTAAAAGACATTAACTAACTGACACGTCTTTTTAGATGAATTACATGGACTGTGATCTCTATCATAAGGTACATAGACCCTAGGCCCTGATCCTAGGTCAAATCTGCCCTTTGTAAATAATCCATTTTTCTTCTATTTATTTTCCTTTATTTCATCTGTGTCACTTTCATGTTTCTTTTATTTGCATATGATTGATAAGAGTAGTTCTTATTAAAATTAAGGCCATATAATTTTTACATAATCAACTTTGGGTAATCATTCTTAAGAACGAGTATTGTGGGGTGCCTAAAACCTTCCTCATGCACAACTGACTCCTAAACTTTATTTTTTGTTCGTAGACCACCTTATCATTTTATTTGGTTTTCCAATGTTTTCCTTTAAAAATTTAGTGGTGACTCCTAAATTTTGGTTTTCATTTTTAAAGCAATAATAAAAATTATTTTTTTTCTGCACCTTGCAGTCACATTTTAGGTGTGACATATTTTCAATAGACGTAAAAGAGTTCTTACTAACCCTACCTACCCCAATGATTTTTCCCATGCTTCCACAAAGGTCCCCCATTATTTGGTTGAAGAGAAATGAACGTGTATCCGTCTCTAATCATATGCTTAGAGCAACCCCTGTCTAAGTACCATTTTGCCCAAGTAGTTTTAACACACATCTATAAAAGGCAATCAAGTTTTGCTCTTAGGTATCCAAGTCTTTTTGGGTCCTTGACAGTTAAATGTTTCTTCGAGAACCCATACTTTCTTTCCTTCAAAGGACTTTTTCTTCCTATAGGCATAAATATAAGAGTCATAACCCTTTTAACCACAATAAAAGCAAGTAATGAAATGAGTGTTAGTCATGACAGCTAGAATGAAAAAAATTTTATAATATTTTTGTCTCTTATTAGGATTATGCCTAAGTCCAACTTTATCAAAAATATTTTTTTTTTTAAGCAAAATGTCTAAATTATCTTTTTCCTTAATGAATTTAGCAAGAATATTTGTCAAATCTTCCTTTTCCATTTGTAGCTTTTCACAATCACATGAAGAAGACTTTATTGTCTAACTCTTGAGAAAATCTTGATCTTTATAAAGAGTAACATAGCCATGCTATAAAGTTCCAAATTGTTTTTCTAAAGAAATCTTTGCCTTGACTAAAGAGGTTATTCTTTTTCTTTTTCAAAATCATTTCTAATAAATAGTATTTTATTCCTTAAAGAACTTAGACCCTTTGCAATCTTAAGGAATTCATCATGTAATTCATCAAAGGCATTTGGCAATTATTCACAAGAAAGGGAAGAGTTTACCTCATTGTCTTCTTTTACCATGAGACAAAGATTAACTTCTTCATTCTGTTCATCATCTGAATCTTGGTCAGATCACCCCAAGTGGCTGATATAGGTTTTCTTCTTTTGTTTTCCTTTCCTGTTATTAGTATTTTCATGCATCTTTAAGTATTAAAGGCATTCCCACTTGATGTGCCTATCACACCCCAAAACCTGGAGTGTGACTGGCATAGAAAACGAGGAAAAAATTTTGTTTCTATAAACCCAAACCAATTGTCTCATAATTAATCCATCAAAATTTAAAGTAACCATGAAACATCACACTAAAATTTTCATTTACTAATTGAGAGTTAAAGATTTTCTTAATGCTCAGATTCTTTAGAAATTTCGACAGAAACTCCTCTATAGTTGGACCTCCTGAAATTTTCTACAATATATATGTCAACCCAAACCAATCTCTTATAGATAGCTCAGCTCTCATATATAACAGATAAATAATAATAAGAATGCGTAATCGCTTACTCTAAATGCATACTTATACACAACAATTAAGATTTCTATTGACGAGAGATATACCATAGATACAAAGAATATCTCGGCCCTCACGAACCTAAGCAGGGCCCTCCAGATGAGCTCTATAGCCTATTCTTGGGTTATGGGGCTGCTCTAACAACTATCTAAAATAGGAAAAAAATGAATAGGTAGCATCCCAAAAAAACATAATTTAACAATAAATTGAAGGCTTAAGTGAATGATTAAATAATGAACCTTGTTGAAGTAAGGTTTATCACTGTATCAACTTAAAACAATTATTGTAAGTAACCCAATACTGTGAATTTCCAAAAACGGTCAAAATGTGCATAAACCTTCACAAACCTTTAATATAGCATTTAATTTGACATTGAAAAGTGGGAAAACAATTTAGTTAAAAATCCTGTGTGGGAAAGGACTATCAAAGGATATGATAGGTCTATATTAGGCACACAAACCACCGAGACAATCACTATCTATCGAGACTTACAGAGAATATCAGTGAATGTAGGACACTAGAAGCTATCAAATATGCATGAGTCTTACTAAAACATATTTAGAAATCATATTTTTAAATAGAAAATAACTAGTTTAGAAACCATATGTGGGGGAGGACTATCAAGGATAAGAAAAATTGGTCATAGGCTTATGGCCAATGGATTATCATAATCTGTCAAAGGCAAACAACCCTTATGGAAAAATCGTTATCGGTCAATGCACACAGCCTTTAGGACAACAAATATAGATTAAGGGCACATAACACTCAAAGTAATCACTATCAGTCATAAGCACATAGCCCTTAGGTTAAATTAACTAAATGGTCATAAGTTGCAAGCTCACACTAAATCATCTGTCATATACTAGTCAACCTAAATTTAAAAAAGCTATCGTGCAATGGGTTTTCCTTCTTTCAATATCAACATTTTCAAAATACAAGTTTCAATACTTCAATTAAGACAATACTTAGTCTATGTAACCACAAAAATTCAATCCCATACACAGATTCAATTAGATAATTGGATTAGACTGTAATACTTTTAAAACCAAACTTTAAAAAAGGATAAGAAAAGATTCTTACATTGATGTAAGAATGTAAGTAAGATAGCATTAACAATAAGAAACATGTAGATGAGATATTTCATGTAAAGAACTTAGGAAAGTTATTACTCGTGCTACATTAACTTTCATTCAGTAAACAGAAAATGAACTATATTTTGTTTAAACTCATTTTGATTAAATTGAACAAACTTCGCAAGTAAAATGAAATTATATGTGAAGAAATGCCAAAATAAACCTTTAAAACAATATAAAAATGTAATATGCAATACTGTTATGAATGCTACTGCTTACTTGGTTGACAAAATGATACCTACTATTCCTAGCTTTTCTTATCGCCCATGATTCTAAATACTCTCAAACAAGTCCCTATCAAGTTTAAAATACAATGTTACCTTTGCTTAACATCATGGTTTACCATAGCAACTTATTGTAGTCTAATTTACCTTATGTATTTAAGATAAGATAATTTAAAAGTTCCCATCCATCCATTACTTGTTTATTTAACATAGACAGTACAAAGATAGTTAATGGAATTCTATCTCTAACACAGTTGTTGATTCTTCACTAAAAGACTATGGTTTTCATTTTCTTTTTTAATTACAAATAAAGCTACTCAAAAGTTACAATGTTGGCTTAAACCATATGGTAATGAGGAAAAAAAGAAAGAAATATTTATTAATTTATTTAACTTCCTTAATCCTTATTAAAATATAATTACCCATATGTGTGTGTGTGTGTATATATATATATATATATATATGTTCATTAATTTCTTGCATAACAATGTTTCCCTTCAATTACACACACTCTACAGGAGTTCAACTTGGCTATACTGCTATTTCTCCCATTATCAAAATTTTTCTCATCATAGTATGACTATTAAAAGACAATAAAATATACTACTACCCCTTTAATCTCATCATACGAGTCATTTTGATTTAGTATCACCTAATGCACAAACTCCTTCACCAATTATACTCACTTACATACCTATGGTTTTAGATACATAACAATGTACTCTATATATTAAATTGAATCATTATCAAGATTTAATTATTCACTTTGTTATTATTGATGTTTTCTTTATGAAAACTCAACCATTCCTAAGCCATATTCAGATTCAAAACTTACTAAAGATATAATAAAGTTTAAAAAAACAATGGGAATCCACCATATCCACATTTACATTACTTGAATAAACTCCTAACAATAAAATCCATTTCTTCCTTAATGTTTATTTATAACAAGTCCAAATATAATTTCAAAATTTTGCCCTCTTAAACTATTAACACAACAAGATGATTTTCAAAAACTGAGGATTAATTTTTGGATGTTAAACTCAAAAAATTTAAGGAAAGGGACAAAAATCACATAATAATTGAAAGACACATTGAAATTTCAAATATTTCTACCTTTTAGTGCCCTAACACAATGAAGCTTCACGTCATAACTCCTGAAATGTTTAGCCAGAAACTTGTCAAAGGTGTTCGAAATTTGGAGGAAATCAATGGAGAGGAGGAGGTAGCAAAATTGTGCAGAAGAGTGAAGGAACATGAAGTTGTTATGTTAGGTAAGAAAAATGCTTGCAAGAGAGAAGAAATTTCATGGGAAAGAAGAAAAACAATGGAAGGGTTATCTAAGTAATTTTATGTGGAGGGGAGACATGTGTCAACAAGATAAAAATTAATTAGAATGAACAAATGTTGGCTCCTTGGATTCAAACTCAAGGTGTAAGGACACACAAGGTATGCGAGACCAGCTGAGCCAACCTCATCTTCAAGTTCTATCATTAATTAATTTACATTTAAGCCAACCTTGTCCCCCTTTTTTACCTTAAATATTTTAAATTTTATTTTTCAACCATATTCATTCCTACTCCTTTCCCCTAATCAAGAAAGCCACACATAATTTCTCCCAAGTTAATATAATAATGATATATTAAAAGGAAATAAAAAATTCATAGGTGTTACAGTGCCAAACTTTTCTACAATCATAACATGTAGGAGGTTTTTTTCCATCTAGGCTTCTCCTTGATAATATCCTTCCATTAAATTTTTCGTTGTTGAATAATTTTCCAAACTTCTTGCAAAAGAGGCAAAAAGTTTCCTTATTAATTCCATCAGTTAAAGCATTATCATAATCTTCCTCTTGTTGATCAGATAAAGTAGCTTTAAGAGAAAGACACTTCTTCTTTCTTTATCTTGCTTCTCAAGGAGCTGGTTCAACCTTTGTTCATGTTCCTAAAGGTTGCTAAAGAGAGTTGCAACTAATTTTGTTGATGGTCCTTTCACTTTTTCAATAGCTATCACATTAGGTTGTCATTTTATCAGGAGTGACTACAATACTTTGTATGCATGATCAACTTAAGAGTATGTTTTACCTAAGTTAGCGAAATGATTAACAATGTGAGTGAGCCTTGTCTGCATTTCTTTAATGGTTTCTCGTTGGTTCATTTTGAGCAACTCATATTGTTGTATAAGATTAATGAATCCTTAATTCTTTCACACCAGTTATTCCCTCATAAACTATCACTAAAACTTCCCATATCTCTTTGGCACTTTGATAATTGGATACTCTGAAGTATTCTTCTTAACTATGTGCACTTGTGTGAAAGAGTTTAGCTTTATTATTTAACAAAATTGATCTTTTGTCTATATTATCCCATTCACTTTTGGGTTTCAATGAGGTTTTGCCATCTTCTATTTTAATAGGCACATATGAACCTTCCTTAATAACTTCCCAAATGTCATTATCAACAACTTCAAGGAAGATTTTCAGCCTTAGCTTCCAATAAGTAAAATTTTCACCATTGAAACTAGGAGGTTTTGTAATTGATAGCCCTATTACAACCCACTGTTACCTAGACCAACCATGACCCTTTTGGGACAATTAAGTCTTTAATCAAGAGTTCAAACTCTGATATCACTTGTTATACAAGGCTGGTACCTAAAAGCGGGTGAATTGGGTGTTAAAGGAAATTTATTAAGATAAAAGCTTTAAAAGATTTTTCAAATCTAAACCAAGTTGAAGACAAGAACAAATATTCAAAAGCTTTATATGCATAATATAAATACAACAATGGTAAGAAGATGACACAAGTACTTATCTTGGTTCACCTTAATCTTAGCCTACATCTAGACCCTAAGCAAGCTTTTAGATAATCTCACTATATCAATTGATATAATACAAATAGCCAAGGAACAACACCTCTTGAAACAACTCTCTCAAAAGAGAAATTATATAGATTATTTAATACAATGAAGCATTAATACAAGAATAAGTTGGATAAGAGGGGATTTTCAAGAAAAGAGCACTTAGAAATGTTCTTTTATATTTTCAGAGTTTATAAGTCTCATATTTATGGCACAAAACCTATGAGAGATAAGAGGGAAGTCAAAATGTACAGAAAGAGTTGTTAAAAAGTAACAATAGCTTTTATTCCATTATGCAAGTCAACTGCTAGACTAATGCCAGTTGAATGGCCTTTCTTTTTCTTTATTTAAATTCAAAATTGGACCTTGACATTCAACTGTTGTCACATGACCAGTCGACGTATCATTCATAGAGTACTTCCAATTGAATAGTCTTAAGGCTGGAAGCTAAGTAGGCTTGAATTGAGGGTGGCCAGTCGCTTAGGACTCAGACAACTCTTAATAGACTAAGCCAAGCTAGCAATTGATTGGGCAACACAAACACAGGCCAATTAATTAGAACTTACCTAAAACACTCTAATTTGCTAGGACAAAGGCTAGCAGCTGACTGGGAATAAGGCTTGTCTACAGATGGCAGATTGGGAACCTTATAAAGTTTCCAAAATCAATTAGTTCAATTATAAGATTTAGAAACATTGACTATGAGTGCTTACATAATATCTTTCCAGTTCAATTTTGCTTATAAAGGTTCCCAGGCAGAAATATGTAAAGTGAAAAACCTAGAACCTATTGCGTACAATGAAAAACTTTTATGAAGTGTTTGTAATCATTAAAATTTAACCTTCTTCAATAAATGGATTCAACACATTAAGGGGAAGAAATGCATTTACAATATGTTTAGGGATTTGGTAACAGTACATGAAGGACATTTTTTTAGTAAAAAAGGCAATACAAGTAACGGGACAATAAGACATCGAGTTTGGAAATTAATTTATATTTATTGTTAATCTCTGTTCCATTTTTTCAAATGTATTTGCCCATGAATATTCTTAAGATGATGTTAATTTTGATTATAGTAGGTTGATTTTCTAGTTAGCTAAGATTGCTATTTGAACCTAGATTGCACTATGTTCTAAGTTGTTGTTATAATATCTAGTGAAATTCATTTGTTTAATCAAGTAAGTTTTAATTGCTCATGCTATTTATTAATTGGCCACTAATGAATATTAATTAGCTTAGATTAATTTTGGGAAGATTAATCTAAGTGGGATTTTACTTAATTAGTGTAAGTTCTTCAACTTTTGTTGTTGATTTGCAAACTATATAAGGATATACAGGTTGTCTCACATAACCCAACCAATATTAAGCATAAATTTGGCTTCCAAGAATTGGGTTCTCATAGGAATATGTTGAATTGCAATTTATGAAGTTTAGCATAACAACTTTGGATAAAATATATGCAAGTTAGTTATTAGGGTTATCACAATGCACTTTGCAATGACATTTCTATGATAAATTTAAACAGAATGTAATTTAAAAGGGGAATAATAATCCTGGTGCCCATATTGATTAAGAATGGTTGATTTTTCATTGTTATTGCCTTATTCCTAGTTGTTGAGCCACATTTCAATCCTTTTATTTCATTTTCTTTTATCTTAAATTAGTTGCTTAATTAATTTTCATAAAAAATAGAAAATAAAAACTTCAAATTTTCACTTTGTCATTGCTTATTTAGTCAAGTTGGTCTTTATATTGATTCCAAACATTTAATCCTTGTGGGAACTTTGAATTGAAACCAGTTACGTTCCTGATGCTTCAATCAGTGTGTTAGTTTAGCAAGTTACATATAGATGACCATCATATCCATCTCAAGCTATTCATAGAGGTTAATGACATATTCAAGTAGACTAGTTGATAGAATAGGCTTTGACGCTTAGGTTATTTCCATATTCACTTGCAGAAAATATTTTGATGACATACTTTCTTCCCACTAAAACCTCTGATAAATGAAATTATAACTTTCAAGCAGCAAGATGGTGAGTCATGTTAAGAAACTTACGAGCATTTTAAAGAGTTTTTAAGAAAATGTCTCCATCATGGAATTTATCATTGGATCCAAATGAAAACATTTTACAATGGTTTGAATACTTCTACTAGAACCATTACAAAAGCATCAGCTGAAGGGGAACTATCGTCCAAAAGCTGTAAAGACACCTATGAGCTACTTGAGAGAATAACAAGCCACATTTCAAGTTTGAGGGCAAGATAACGCTAAGAAATTCAAGTTATCAATACCATAGCTAAAGCAGCTAGATTCGACTAGAACCATTAAGTCTGCATGTTGCGATGTGAAAAATTGGTAAGGTTATCAATTAAAATAGTTTGAATTTAAGCTAACAATAATAAAAAAAATTTATATATTTCATTAATTTTTCCATGGCTCATGGAGGCCATATTAGGTCATCTTAATTTTTTCTCGGTTTCAAACAAAGATAGACCCACAATGAATAGGTCCCACCATTCAAGTGGGTTTTATATCTTCAAGTGAAACCTACCACTCAAGTAGGCCTATCTCTCTCTAAAATTCAAAGAAAATAGATGAAGAGGAAAGTCCTTTATACCTCTAACCTAATTTCAGTTTCATAACTTAAAAAGAACGTCCAAGAAAATAAGAAATAAAAAATACAAGAAAGATGCATACATCAACCATTTCAATAGCCTAGTCGGATAATTGATTTGAATAAACTTGTAGGTTTTCCAATCGCTACCTCCACCACCATTAACATAACTATCAATTCAGTGCCTCCATTAAACCCTAAAATATCACTGCTTAAGAGTTTAGGCACGTGCATTGAATCCTCCACCGGAACTAGCTGCTTTAGCAGTGGTAGCATCAATACCTGCTCTAGGTCTTATCAATAGAAAATGGGAGGGAATATTGTAGCTGCTAATAAAAACAGTTGGAGCCAAACTTCAATGGTTTCTATACTATTTAACATTGCTTAGTCGAGATGATTATGGATGAGGTATTGATAAGATATTGTAACTTCAATATGTAGAGACATAAACATTTGTATTTCTCTTCTTTGAATTCAATACTCAAGTTGATAACAATATTAGTTCCTATTTATTTCTCAGTTGAATTCTTAATTCATGGATTTAGACCTATTATCTTGGAGGAAATTTAAAATATTAAATTTTTCAAATTTGAGATTTATTTACATGAAAATTGTTTAGGAAAAATTAATCAATTAGTCCCTGTACTTTTTCTAAATTTGTAAACTGGTCCCCACACTTTATTCTTTTTTTTCAAATCACTCCTTATTCTTTCAAATTTTTTTAATATAATCCCTATTGTTAGCTAAATGCCCAATACTATTTAATACTTTGTGATGGATTGCTTATGTGGAGACTGAAAACTACCAAATGTCACGTGAATGCCCAAATGGATTTTTTATGTTAGTAATTGTTGAATAAAATGGAAGCAGGGGTGTGAGCTGATTCGAACTGACTACCTTGGATGGAGGCAGGATCCCCAACACATCTCCCCAAATCAAACCAGAAGCAACTGCGGGAATCATCAACCGTGCCTTTCTCTTGTTTAGCAAGTGCCATTGCCATTGGAAGCGGAACCCATTTCTCAACATTTTTAGGGTTAAGATTTCACACTAAGTTAGATACTGTGGCAAATGGAGAAAACACATAATGGAGCTATAAGCATTGAAAGAGGGGAAGTGAAAGTGAGATGGCCAGTCTTGAAATCATGCATCAAATTAGATGAGATGGAAACACACCATTCTCTTTTCCAGCCAAGGCAGTAAGCACAAACAGAACCAATTCCTATAGTTCTAGGCCATGTTTATGTTTATTAAGCCCGTGCCATAAGCATTGTAGAACTGAGAGAAGCTGCCATTTTTTCTTTTGGCATTTGATCTAGCATGTTATTAAGATCTGAGATGTTTTTTTTTTTATGTCCATGTGGGCAATGAATTAAACGGTGTTATTGGCTCACCTAACGACAAGGACAGCAACCTTTTTAAACTATAGGATTGATTTGGAAAAAAAAAAATTCTAGGGACCTATTTGCAAAACATGTAAAGTATAGGGACTAAATGATTAATTTATCTAACTATTTATGTTAGATTATCATAAAATGAAATGGTTTGGGCAATTATCAAAAAAAATCCATATACCTAATGCTTTTTTTATTTTTTTAATATATATGCACGCACACGTGTGTGGATTAATATGTGTATTATATTACTCAGACTTGGAACTAGGTAGTAAAAAATGTTCAAAAAAAAAAAAAGACATTTGATTCAATCTCATTTATCATGAATAGTCGTCAAACGATGTTTTAGTATTGGTTATTTAAACAGTAGCTAAAACTTAGCTTGACAATAATTATTATAAAATGTCATCAAACTAAAACATGTTTTTCAGACAATTTTATTAACAGTTCGCAAAAATGGTTCTTAAACATTTTGCCACACATGATTCAGCGTTGAATGTTTTAACTGTTGCTGAAAGTCTTATAAACAGTTCAAACCATGGCTGAAACCACAAATTTTATCATGTTTATGAAAGTTCAAATTGATGTTTAGCCTCTCAATAATGCTTCATCCATGCCAAGTTATCCAAGCATCTATCTATTGGATTATTTTAAATTAATAATCGATTAGCATTAACTCAATTATTAGGACAATTATGTATAATTATTAATTAGATAATCAATATTACTATAAACTAAAAATGAATTAGATCATTGTTAACCTTGTAAGTAATTCGTAACGAGTTAGATTATTCATAAATTCATTTGGTAAAAACCTTAACTCACAACCCAATATTAATTAATAATTATTTTATTAAATTTTTAATACAGAATCAGTAGAGAGAGATCATTTAATTCTATCACTCCCTGATTATATTTTAATCATTATCATCCACCTTTCATTATCTCTATGAATATCAACCATTCCATTATCTACAACATAATTCCTATAAATGATTATCAACTACTCCATTATCTATAACATAATTACTTCTCATTTGGCTTCTACAAAAGGTGTGCTTCATTCTTCATATACACCCAATCCGTAGCACTCTATTATTTTCTCCCTCTCTCTCTCTCTTAAATATTGGTTGATATTGAGCTGCAATATTCTACCAATCTACATTAAATAACCGGCATTTCTTCGTATTTATATCAATATATTATATTTATTATCTTCCAATTTTCAACATATAATAATATGTTATTTTTAAAATTTTATTTCTTGAACATATAATGATATGTTATTTGAGCACTATCATGGCATTCTTGAATTCTCCACCTTCCCTATGTGAACCATGGACCATTACATCCCAGGTCAACCGGTTTGCTCGTTTATACACGAAGTCTAAAGTCATATATATTATGACCATTGGGTACAATGCCCCTTGATTTTTCTCCATGAAAAAGAATAGCATTGAACTCACCAATTCACTTTTAAGAGTTCTTTTCTGTAAGTTCAACTCAGATTCCCAAAAATAATTGAGATAAGGAAATTGCTGCCTCCTGACGGCTGAGCGTTAGCATTTATAACCTAGTAATACGATGAGCAAATATCCCCTTACCAATCAGAATTATTCCAAAGCAACCAGATGCCACCAGAGAATCTAGACACTTCAGAAAAATGATATTCAAATCTAATTCTGTTCACAACATAATCAACTTTCTTTTCTCATACTAATCTTTAGAGGTGCCAAAGTGGCCGAATTGGCCTACATGAGTTAGTCATTGGTCTTCCATAAATTGTGGGTAAATAGATTAATTTGTTTAACTTACTATAATTAAACAGGTTGAAAACTTCAACCACATTCATCTAACGACCTACTAAAAAATTAAAATAATTTTGAAAAAAAAAATAACATTAATTATAATAATAAGTATCTTCCAAAATTCAAAAAACTATATCAAATAATTAAATTTAAAATTCAAACACTCAAACAAGTCTTCAAACTTTAACAATCAAACCTAAGTTGCTTATATCTCACTAAACAACTAAAAAGATGAAATTCCTCAAATTTTTCATCAAGAATATTTGAATCTTTTTTTTAAATATTAATAGTTGAAAAGAAAATTAAATATAATTTTTAGTTTACAAAATTATTAGGATTAGTAAAAAGAAGCCACAAATTAAATGGGTCAAATTAAAATAATTTCACTAAATGAGTTTGCGTATAAACATACAAACTCAACTCACCACCATACTGGTAAATTAAATGAACCAATCCTATAATTTTGACCCGCTTGAGTTTAGAATGAAAAACAGCTAGCGTCATGTCTAAGTGTAATATCCTTTAATAAGAGTTAGAAGAATTGAGTACCTGCCCTTTCATATTTCAAGCTATGATATTCGTATAAACCAACTGAGACATATAAGGAAGGAGAAAACCTCTTAAGAAAGACCATAGTAATCTTCAGAAGCACCAAGGTCGTCAAGAGAATCAATACTCATTCAAATTCTATTTCATTATCTTCCGAGTGACCATGTGTGTTCTCCCTTGTATTCTTAAGAGATGGCTCCTCGTTATGGATGGGCTTACTTGCTGCCCAACAACCCTAATCATGTACCTACGTGCTTAACTCAGGAGACAAGGTCGAGTTGATATTGAATGTGTACCGGAGATTCCTTCATACTATTCGCTGGATGGGATTAACCCTCAAAATTCGTTAACTGATGAGGCTTAATCAAAAGGAGATCAGAATCTTTCTTCGCTATAACATAAAAGCACGAACGGCTCTTCACCACCAATAGCCTTCTCGTTCAGCTGACACTAGTCTTTATGGTGTCAATACCAGGGCGAAGGAGAGAATTTTTTTGTAGGGGACCAATAATAAAGTAGAATATATTATATGTTTTATAAAAAAAATATTATATTTATTATATATATATATATATATATATATATATATATTATTAACATTAAAAGTTGACAGTGTATTATGATACACAATGTTACAATTACTAGTGCAACACAATAATATAAAATATGTATAAAAATGAGTACAAAATTTAAATGAGTCCTATTTTATATGATGCATTTTATTGGCTAACTTTTTATCAAATATAAACAACTATCAAATACAAATAAATAAATAGACCTATTAATGATAATGATTATGATAATAATAATTATTATTATTATAAGACAATTTATCGTTAAAGATAATGCAAGGGGAAGAAATAAATTAAAAATTAAAAAGCCAAAATATAAAAAATATAATAAAAATTAGAAAGGAGTGAATATCAAATAAAATAAAAAAGTGAATAACAAACATAAATAAATACAAAAGATTAAGGGAAAATGATGATATTTACTGTTTCAAATTTTAGTCTATTAACATAAAAGTGTATATAGAAGTCTTTTTTACTCCTATTTTTTAACTATAGCAAGTAATTAATTATTCAAGAAGATCAAGCAACCATCTATAAGTTTTGTTATTTAAAAAATAAAATTTGTATGGTAAAAAAAATCATAGCATAATTAATGGTTTGCATACTAATATAATAGGGTCCCGTCCCTTTGCCTCTGGTCCATACCATCCACAACCAATGCAAATCAAATTCAGGCCTTCATATAACCATCTTATACACCTTTCTAAACAAACTAGTCAAAAATTCAAGGTAATCCATCAATGTCCATCCATGTAAAGCAAAAGTAAATTCATGTAAATAATTTTCGACCAAATCCCGTTCTATCTTCCCACTTCAATGATATCCTTAAACAATGACAAATATAATTTAAAAATTACATAAGTCTTATCCTATAACAAAAGAAGTCTCATAAATATTAGTATGTCACAATTATGGTTGATAGCATAGTTGTCAAACTCATGAGTTTATTATCTGAATTCACAAGTTTACGATTGTACATAAAGAAAATGAATCAACTCATTATAAACTCAAACTTAGTACAAAGTCGGGTAAACTCACAAGTTGACTTACTGAGTCTACCAAATTTACGATTTTAACATGTCAACTAACTTGTAAAGTCAGTAACATAATAATTTTAACTCAAAACTAAATAAAATATATACAAGTTTCTTTTCCATGAAACCTTTGCAATTTATTTTATTACAAGTTTAAATATGTATAAAAAAATAATAAAATTACATTTAATATGTGCTTATTAAATAAAATAAAATAATATTATTTAATTAATTATATTGAATAAATATTTATGTATGACCATCTTAAAATATTCATATTGAGTATTACATATTATAAAATATGAATAGCTTTTGTTTGATTAAGCATAATTTGAATTATATTTAAATAATTTTTTAATATATATAGTATTTAAACTATAAAATTACATATTTTGATAATTATTTATTAATTAAAAGCAAACTCTTACGAGTTTACGTTATGAACTTACGTTACAAGTTTACATATTTTTTACAAGTTTACATATTTTTTACAAGTTTAACAACCTTGGTTAATAGGATTAGGCTGGGACTCTTTGCAAGCCCAAGTAGTTATAATCCAAATCAGGAACGGGGTTACCAATAGATTAAGCTGAGAAGTCTAGAATCCATTAGGAACCAAAGGAAGCCACAACATATATCTAAAGCTTATTTGGGTCCAGAAATGACCAATCCCTCCCATAAATTTCATACGCAAACCCAACTTCTCAAGGTTCTTTTTATCACTGTAGCAACCAACCACCCCCCCCGGGCGGGAACCCCTCTTCTTTTTTGTCAAATAGAAAATGGCTTCATCCCTATTATGCTCTCATTTCATCTTTCAAAAATCAACAAATTTTCCAGCTATGAATTCCCTCCACTGTAAAGAACAAAGAACAGAGCTTTCTGCATTATTGAAAGGCCATGGACACGAAGCAAGCTGGCAGAGGGCAAAGCTGCAGCCATTGCAGCCAAATATGAGGGTGAGTAAAGAATCATACCATGACAGACACTGGCGTATGGATGATCCCTCAATTGTTGCAAGAGGGATGGTGATAGAATACAGTCGCGGAAAGCTTCCTTGAGCAACAATACAGGAAGGGAAGAAAGTTTACAAATGAATTTTATATCTCAGGTGTGAACAAAAATGATGTCAAGGTATGGATTGAACAGAGGTTGCTTGTTGTTAAGTCAGAGGAGTTACCTCGAAAGCGGCATGGTCATATAAATGGCAGCGAATAAGCGGTGCCGAAATTGAAGACTGGCTTGCCAAGAGCTACGATAGGTACAGCCATAGGACAGCCCTGTTTGAAACTACTGAGTTTGAGAAGAACAAGGCCCTCAAAATGGTATTCCTTACATTACAATTCCCCATAACCAGCACATGCGGGAAAGTAATTGACATAGATCTATAGTAATTGTAAGCTCATTATAAAGTTACTTCACAGCTCAATTCTATTCAGAGCATTCTTTTTGCTCATTTCTTTCCAATCTCCATTTCACGTTATGTGATCTAACTTTGGAGAGCAGAGACAAAAGGTGACTTTCATTCTACCCAGCCACGATGACATAAATTAACTCAGCAGGAAAAATGGAAATAGCCTATTAATCAACTCCCTGGGGATGGAAAATGGGCGTGCAGAAGTTAAAGATATTTACAAATAAATTCCGATCAAGTTGACAAACATATTTGGAGTATACATTGTAAGGGATTGTGTTCTTTTTTCTCGTTGGAAATGTCATGCAGAACAAGATAGAATGCAAATTGTCAAACAGGTTGGATTCAGTCATGAAGCACCCCTTGGTGTGGATAAGTCTCTAAGTTTAGTCAGAAATTGGCTTACAAACAGCTAAAGAGATAGACTTAGCATGAAGTTAAATCTCTCAAACTTCCACGCACAAGTAGCCAAACAGGGTAAACTAATTTGCAATTGCACCTTTGTCTGCATCCATCAGTTCCTCCTGTATGTGCTGAAAAGGTTGGTTGAAATGTTCCAATTCGGAAAAGATCTACCAACTAAGAGGGCTTTTTCTTTCGGCTGGTCTGTGAGATGCGCCTCAGCATTTGAGTGCCCCTTTTTATCCCTCTGCAATATAAATATCCAAACATTATTGGATCCATCCATCCAAAAGCTACCTGAAATATGTTAACTGAGAAGCTTTGAAAAATATACCTCTGATATAAGTAAACGTAGAGATAGAAAAGTATAAGCAGCATCACTATTAAAATGGAGAAAACAAGGTAGAGCACACTCATCTTCTTCTGCACACATATAGATACCAGTCAATCAAAACTTTACTATTTATTTCAGCAAAAGAAACTATTTTTAGTGACTAGGCACAGACTTGCAGACAAGTGCAAGTGATTGTTAGGGCTGCATGCCACAGATGCACTTCCACCACATGAAGTTGCATCAATCACATTGCCTTTCATTCACTTCTCAACGTTGAGTTATTCAGATTACATAAATATCCTGAGTTCTTTCCTGCTGCCCATGAAAAGAAGGCCATGTAAAGGTAATAAAGGTTTGGAAAATTTAGTTTCACATTAGCTATATGGTATATAATTTGTCAATGTTTACTTCAGGACTCCCAAATTTTTAACCGCAAATAAGGGTTTCTGGAAATTTAATATAGCTCACATGACTCTATATGTATATATATAAAAGAAAATATCATAAAGTAATACTCAGGTTAATATAACAATACACAAAGATGAAATAATAGGTCAATTGTAAGCATCAATTAACTTACCCTGCGCCCTCTGGAGAAGGGCTTCTGACTTCCAGTGCAGGTATGTGCATCACAGAATTGTCGCAAGAAAAATTCTGATAATTGATAGTATGAGAAAGCAGTATCGCAAACTACAATAGAACAAACAAACTCATGTAATAATGTGGAAAATATTGTAATACCATGAAGTCGGCCTGCTGCAGGGCCCTCACTAATCGGAAAACAACTATCAGCTAAGCTCTGTGCAGAACAGACAAATTAGAAACAGAAAGAAAATCGGTATAACCAAGGAAGAGAATAAGCAAGAGCACACCTCACAGAGATGTTTATTCCTTGCAGCAGCAGCAGGATTGCACTTTGATTTTTTTAACCCAGAATTCATTATTTGGTCACAGTGCAGTGCACCACATACATCTGCCAAACACCTTTGACTCTAGAATAAGCACAAGCATCCCATTTCAGTATTAATGCACCACTTTGAAAGCAATGATGATTAATGGAAGTATTTAGAAGAAAAAAAAAAGTCCAAGACAGCAAACTTGCAGGAAACACAATGACCTTCATGTGCAATAGCTATCCTACTGAGACATCACTACACAATTATATGCATTTGGCTCACTATTGATTGCGCTTGAATAATGAACAATACTTGGTGATAAAGCAAAGATCTGAGTCAGGTAATATTTTTGAGGGAGTAGTTTGGCTCACTCATTGAATTATTTGAGCTTAAATAATGAACAATGCTTGGGTGATAAAGCAAAGATAGTATTATTTTTTAGGGAGTAATTTGGCTCACTCATTGAATTATTTGTGCTCTGAAGCAACTCACAATCTTTTATATTTTTATGTGTTATATATTTAATCTAGTGTATATAGAAGGAACAGTCAAATGACATTAGAGGAAGACTTGACACAAACCTTCAATAACTTGTTGTAGGGTGTTGTTTTATTAATTCAACTATTGAATTATAAGTAACTATCATGAAAACATTATGTTCTTAAATTGTTAGGTATGTCATGGCTTCAGTTAGAGCTCAGACTATAGCCAAAAGACTTAAAGTCCAAGCAAGTCTCAGACAACTAGGCAAGCTTCTTGCTCAGCTTGACCAAAGTAGCATTTCTAGACAAAAGTACTACCGGTACTTATCTTCACAGTATTACATCCCCAGATTCCCCATGAATGGTCATAATAAAATTTAAACTTAAAATTCATTAGCTCTAATGGGATGTATTCTTATTTAGTCCAAATCTAATTTGTAGCTTTCCGATAGAAGAGATGAATACTTCTCCTCTAACTCTAACTAGCTATTTCATCTCCAAGGAAGACAAACAATGTAATGAACAAGAAGCAACTTACCTGATTTAGTAAATTGGAGTGTCTGTTGTCAAAATGCAGATCAAGATGTTTCTCCTCATAAAAACTCTTTTTGCAGTACCCACACTGCCATTCATTTATATCTATATGAAACTTGTGTTGTTCCTGGTCTCTATATAGATCGTTGTCAGGGTGAAGCCTACACCTTCTTGAGATTTGATATCCTTCTTTCTCCACAAAAGGCGTCAAATACTGCAGCAAAAATCATGCATCAAGGGAATGTAGTCCTTATCAGTTATCATAATGATGAAAGCAGTATACATGATAGCATCAAGAAAGTCAGATTTGAAAATGTCCCAATACCTCCTCACTGATCTTCCAAGCTACTCTACTTCTTTCTCTAGAGCAATGTATTCCATGATTGCCACCCTGCTCCTGCCTCAAAGTTCTTAAGAGTGATATTACATATTAGGCATGGCACCAATGCCTGGAAATAAAAAAGGAAGAAATGTACAAACATTGACCAAAAGTAAAGTGAAAAGGGAAGAAATGAACAGATTATCTATGCCACTGACATGAAACAAATGATGTGGGCGACACATCGTATAAATTGTTTATCACTTCCCCTTATTCACAAAATCCCGTGTACAGATTTGTAGAACAGTAGAAGTAGACTCAAAAATGCAATCTGAAAATTTCCCAAGGCCAGACCAAAATTTTTTATAAATCCAGGGGGCAAAAAAAGACACTCACCTTCCTGCAAGTGAATCTGTATTACCCTGAAAAAATAAAATAAAATAAATAAAGGTTTACTTCCCTACTGTCAACTAAATTTGGAAATACAAAAGCTTGACCAAATAATGAACAAAACGAAAACAGGTTTCAAATAATAGATGAATTGGGTCAAGCAAGATCAATTCTGTCTGGATGTAACAAGTTCGTGTTATGAAACTGTCAAAAATAATTTGCACACAATTCTCAAGAGGAAGCGGAGCTAACAAAAGAATAAAAGTTGCATGCAATTCTCAAAGTAGAAAATTCCCCATTAATCTGGCGCTACTTAGATTCATAAGCAATGCTCTAGCCCATCAACTAAATCGGTTCAACTTCAGGGTACTACAAAGTTTATAGAACGCGTAACTAACTAGTAAGTGTCTAAGTGATAAATACAGAACACAAATGGAATTGACTTTACAATTCGGAAAAAGCAAAAGCAAAAAAGAAACAAGAACATTTTCCATACATGATCAGTGAGTAGAGTAGGTGGAGAGCTTGAAGAAACCCTTGCCAGTAGCAGAGAAAAAGAGAGGCAAACAATGCAAAACACGACCCAGCGGTGATGCGAACCCCAAATATTCTTCATTGTCGTCTATTGTTCTTTGCTTCCAAACTGAAAAGAACATCTCCAAATCCAAGCAGCGGAAAAGAATTGAAGCCGTTAGAAGAGAATGGGAAAATGGAGGACCAGTCTTAGGGGGACTCACCAGCATAGTCCTCCATATGCAACCACGTTAGTTACACCAATCACAATTCGCCACGTCTTAGAGTATGGTATAACCTAATGTTTCGCTTTTTTTATTTTGGAAAAATTAACCTATTAGTCCCTATAGTTTGCACCAATTTTTAAATTGGTTCCTCTAATTTTAGTATTTTCAATTCAATCCCATATTTTCAAAACCTTTGAGAACTAGTCCCTGCCGTTATGACGACGCCGTGAAAGAGATCCTGAGCTGGCTAACGACTTGCTGAGTTGTCATCCTACTCATCCCTTGTTATCCACAAAAGCTTCAAGGAAGGTTTAAACATGTGAAACATAAATCCAATGAGGCTTAAACCTAATATCTCATTGCGCTGCAGGAGAAGGAGATTGCCGCGCAGAGCAGACAAGCTGCTAATTCGAAGTTGTGATCCCTTTCCTCTGTACACCACGTATGCCTCTCCCTTATTTCTACTGGACAATATATATATATACGCACAAGCTTCCCTTCGGTAAACCGTGCAAGGTTTAATGTGGAATGGGTCCCTTAATTTTGATGTTTCTGATGTTTCCTTGTTGCTGAACCTTGCAATGTTTGATGCATGTATATGTTTTTCTTCTTTGTCTTTGTAAAGCTATAGTCATGTGCTACGCCCAAATTCATGGATAATTTTTGTATTTTTATATTTTTTTGGCCGAATTTTTTTTTCCTCAGTTTTTTTCTTCAAAGTGCAAACAAATTGGATTCATTGAGAAGATTCGGTTTTACAAATATTATACCCACTATTTATTTTGGCACTAAGTCATCTATAATGAACAGTGGATTAACAGCTACTTTACTTTTATTTGTAGGTTAAAGGTACTCGTCATTATTTACTTTGTTTGTTTTGGGATAAAGCTTTTGAGGTTCACTACTACTAAAGCGTTTGATCTGTTTCAGGATAAAGCTTTTAGGCATATGTGTTATTCAGACTTCATGTCAAATTTTTGGATTTTGACAGCCTTGGGGTCCACATTACACTTCATTGCTATGTTCCTCATTTTAAATAGAGTATAAACAGAAACAGATGCAGAAGAATGTAAAAAATATTCAGACTCGGTCAATGAGAGGTGTACAAAAAAAGAGAGGGTCAATTTCATTATAACTCAATCACATTACAGCCGAATTACAACCCCTCAACAGCAATATTCCAGCACCTAAACAACAATATTTCAGCACCAAAACATCAATATTACGGCACCAAAACGTTAATATTACGGCACCTAAATAGCATCATTACAGCAGCATATTACAGCAATTAAAAATCAACTAATTCCAAGATTTCTGGACATTACCACCGATTTGTTCCTCTATAATTTCCTAGTCTAATTGCTTTTGCAATTCCTCAGTGAAAGACAAAGAATAATCACGATCCCCAACCAAGATAGAAATGTGACTATGACGGAGACTTATTTTATATTGCAGCTAGCTCTATCTCCTGTTGTTTCTTAAGATGCTTCTGGGTAGTTTCTTCACAATCTTGACAAAGAAGTTCATGAGCGTGAGCCATACAAAAGTTTTCCACGGTGAAGCCAATGAGAAATGCCACTTTTTCCCCTAAAAATCACATGAAATAATTTCAAGGAACAAAATGAAGTAAAGCAACAAGAATTTCAAGCTTTTGTTCAATATTGAGCAATTTGGCATTTTAAATCCATGTAGAAACAATTTGGAAGTGATAAACAGAACACTACAACTGCTTCATTTATCTTCAACTGCGTCTTGAAAAATGCAGATTCAAGTTAGAAGTCCCAGAGCTTCATCATATTCAGGTGAAATCCATATTACAGCAAGTGGGATTGCATCTGCTTCACAACCTCTGATTGGTTTAAGTACTAGTCACCTACTGCTTCAGCTATTGTCTAATCCACAGAAAGATCAAAAGTCAGAAAAGGCAATCAGAACATAGACTTATAATGCATTATGCCAAAGCTATGTTTTTCAGAGAGTTTCACTTACAGCAAGGAAGTTAAAGCCATTAATTTGAAACCTCAACATCCCAAAGTACTTCATTAATTAAAAAATTATGGCTCATACTTTTTGAATCCAAGAATGTAATCTTCTAACAAAAAAGTTTTCGATGTTAACATATTGTTTACAATATCAATTAAAGCACTGGTAAAAGAAAGGACTATGTTAGACTAGGAAGTAACTGGATCAATGGATTGCTTAATTGCCCGTCATCATAGTCACTGAGAGAAAAATAGTACAATTTTCATTGAATTAACTATATACATAGAGAGATAACGCAGACCATGTTCTTTTAGCCATTAACACAGTTCTTTCTTGTTGGTGCAGACTCGGTAATTAGGAATCATTCCATAAAAACTCTATCCTTCAATGTTGGGCCTAGCTGTCAATTCAATTCTCACTAGAAATGCTCAGAAGGAAACGATTTTCCCTTTGGAAGAGATGAGAGAAACATGTTTAAACCGGGCTAGCCTTTTCCCTTCATTTCAGTTTAATTAACTGTAAATTCCATGGACCAAATACGTCAAACCAGAAGAGAAGAGAGTAACATGTTTAAACCAGGCTACCCTTTCCCCTTCAATTCAGTTTAATTAACTGTCAACTCCATGGACCAAATACATTAAGCCAAAAGAGATGAGAGAAACTGTCAGTTTAATTAATTTTTAAACTTTTGCTTTGCAAAATTCTTTAAACCAGGCTACCATTTCCCCTTCAAGACATTCCCATGGACAAATTACAGGTGCAATTGCTCTTTCACAATTTCAATGACAGCGCAAATGCAAACAGACAGAGACCCCAACAAGGACATAGCCCAACGAGCAGATTTCTGACCGGTAAGAAAACAATGGTGCCTGGCGAGAAAATGATGCACGGCAGTGAGAAATCGACCACAATGGTGACCAAATGTATCTCCGAAGAGATCGAATCCATCTTTGAAGAAATCGATTCGATCTTTGAAAAGATTGATGAACGGATTTCAAACTTACCAGATCTTCGATAAGACAGCGATGACCGGAGCGTGAAAATTCGCCGGAGTGATTAGAACTTGTCGACCAGTTGAGAATTCCTCTTCCACATGAAGCTTAGCCGGTGGCACAATGGTGGAGATGCTCCTATGCCTGCCTCCATCGCGTTAGTTTTCCCCTCTGGTTCTAGCTTCTGTCATTCCCCCTCCCTTGGCTGATGTGGTTATTTTGTGCTGCGTGAGATGTCACATTTTAATCCACATAATTTCTGTTTGTCTGGTCGGCATTAATTGGACGGAATTTTAACCAGATACAACGGAAGGGACTAACTCTCAAACGTTTTAAAACAATAAGGAGTGAATTAAAAAAATAAAATCATAGGGATCAAATTAAAAATTGGTGCAAACTATGAGGACCAATAAGCTAATTTTTCCTTTTATTTTTTTGGGGTCAAAAACCACGGTTGAGTTTGCGGAAGGTCAAATTCGGCAGGCCAAATCAGGCCTTGGGTTAAGGAGGTGACGCCCACTCAAACCCTGGTCTATTTGGTATTGCTTGCACGTTTAAATCTGAACCCATATGTTTCAACCAAAATAAATTCTTGAGATAATTTAATCAAATGGATTCTTAAAAAGTTGAAATCATATGAGGGTGAAATTTAATTTTCCCCATTTTTAAATAGTAAATCTTTTGCTTGATTTTATATATATATATATATATATATAGATAATATCTTTAGTACAATTATGACATTAGTTCTATCGATGCAATCACTACATGGCATATTAAGAGAAAAAAATATACGGCAGTGACATGTCAAAATATAATCAATTTAAAATAACATGTATTTATATTTTAACCTCAATATTTTAAAATTTTATTCATAAACCCAAAAATGTTTTTATAAATTTTCAATTTATCCTCTCTAATTTTATTTTTTTTAGGAATCCTACAAAATATTAGTTCAAAAATTGAAAATAAGAATGAAATTAAGGAGTTAGAGAGTTATCAAACAAATATAGAAAGCACATGGATGAGATGATAAATTTATAAACTAATGTTCTGTGTGAGATGCTAAAAAATAAAAAATATAAGGAGTAAATTAAAAAATTTCAAAATAAATTTGGGGTTCATAAAAAAAACTAAAAAAATGGATCAAAATATAAATATAATAAGCTATCTTAATTTGTCATATAGTCAACATATTTTGACACGTTATTGTCACATATCTTTATCTTAATATGTTACCTATGTAATTATTTTTATAGTTACACCAAGAATTTACTATATATATATATATATATATATCATACCCGAAATCTAACCAAGTGGAACAAAAATATGTTTTTTTACCAAAGTTTATAAATAATTAATTTTTAAAAAAAACCAATTTAATTGAAAAGATTATATGTCAACCAAGAATTATGTTCAAAAGTTGGTTGTAGGTAGATAAAGTATTAAGTAACCCAAATACTAAGGTCCATGTGTCCTGTAATAAATATCAAAGATGATGTAATTTGAGTAAAAATGCATCATAATGGGTCGTGGATTTCTAATATTACAAAAGAATAAGATAGTAGAAATCCATTGTATATTTGTAAACAAAGTAAACTTAAAATTTGTTTTAATTTATAAAATTGATATAATCTCACTTTTTTACTCTTTTTATTCTCCATCTTTTCTACTTTTAATTTAAAATTTTTTAATATGAAATTTAGTCTTTTATTTTTAATGTCCTTCCTCAGTATGATGATTAATTCAAAGTGTCAATCACTTATTTCTACGTTGCACATGCCATATAATTTACTTCATTAAGTTGTAAATTGTTCTTAATTTCTATCTAACTCTAATGATAAAAATTATCAATTATTATAATTTACTAGATCTTGAGAATTCATCAATTTTCACATGTCATACTCATATACAATATTATCACATTAGGAAAAAATTCATACCTTGATCCATCGCTCAATTAGCGTGAACCCTCGTAAGAGAATTATGAGAAAGAAAGACTATGTTTCTATCTCTTAGCCTTTGTATGCGTTAGTAATGAATTAAGAAAGAATATGTAACCCCTATTTATAGACAGAGATCAGGACAAGTGTCCAAATAAATATTAATTATTAGATAACGATCATGATAATCTAATAACCATTTATTATCTAATAATTTCAAATTTCAAATTATTAGATATTCTATTAACCATTCCCATTAAAGTGGTTAGTTATAATTAAAGTGTCATCTTTGATGTACTAACAATTTTGAGTACACCATTGCACCCAATTATAATGTAAAGACATAATTGTAATATTATTATTTTTTGGGTTGATATTATTACAATTATGTCCCTACATTATAACTAAGTGCACTGGTATACTCAAAATTATTAATGTACTAAAGATAACACCTATAATTAAACATAAGGAAACTACTTCTCAATTAACTAATTAGAAATTAGTTCATTTAATTATTTATTTGATTAATTAATTACTTAATCAATATCACTTAGGCCACTTACGTCTTATACTCTCCCACTTAACTAATGTATTATTGCATTTATTCATGGTCAAATAAAACATAATGCATGTAGAAATGACTAATTTCTTATACATTGGTTACGTCATTTGTCATAAATAAGGATAAGAATCAATATGAGTCATGACAATTGTACATTATTTATGTGACATACTCATTTCCACTTACTACAATATAAGTCATTTTTCCTTATTATAACCTCTAAGTGAGAAGTGCATGATTGACCTAACATAATGTCACTGTTATCATCATTATGATCATTCATGTTTATAATACTTAATTAACAAATAAATCATAAACATTAGAGAACTCACAATGTCAAAATACAATACTTTAATAATATTCAACAATCCTTATTATCAATAACATCCAAAGTTATGACATGATCCTTAAATGTTTTAGGCGATAACTCTTTTTGTTAAAGGATCAATTATCATAAGTTGGTGTTAATTTGTTCTATTAACACTATATGTTTCTGAACTTCTTTAGCGTCAAAGTATTTCAATTCCATTTACTTAGCACTTTGAAATACTTGTTGTCCTTAGATTAAGATAGCTACAAAATTATTACAATAAATTTTTATAAACTTAGCAACACTATCGATAATTCCAAGTCTTGAAATAAAATTTCACAATCATAAATCATTAGCAATGTTTCAAAGCATACCACTAGCTCATCTTTCATTAAATGGCCTTTCCAGCCAATAATATATGTGGATTTCATTGTATCTACCAAGTGGATTCTAAATATTTATACAAGTATTCAATCTTTAATTCCTTTCAAGTATCTAAAAATTTCTCTGAATACATTAAACAGTAATGACATATGCACAAGGAATTCCCTCCATTTATTTCCATTCTAAATCATTCTTTGGGTATTGCATGAAACTAAATTTATCTCATTTATGAATTGGAACGAGAGATGCTGAACAATTTTCTATCCTAAATCTCTCTAAAACTTTATTGATATATGCCTTATAAGATAAACTTAACAATCCTTGTGATCTATCTCGAAATATTTCTATCCCAATCACATAGTTTGTGTTTCCTATATCCTTCATTTCAAAGTTGTTAAAGAGAAATTTCTCAGTTTCTTGTAATAGACGAAGATCATTAACTGCTAGCAAGATATCATCAACATACAGAATCAGAAATATAAACTTACTCCCACTGCCCTTTAGATATATACATTGGTCGATGGTATTTTCTTTAAATTCAAAGTTAATAACAATATCAATAAACTTGAGATACCATTGCCTAGAAGTTTATTTAAGTCTGTATATTAATTTCTTTAGTTTACACACTATATGTTACTTTCTTTCAATTGAAAATCCCATTAGCTAATATATGTAAATTTTTCCTCTAAGTTTTCATTGAGAAATGCAGTTGAAAACCCCATTGGTTGATTTATGTAAACTTATTCCTCTAAGTTTCCATTGAGAAGCACAGTTTTCACATTTATTTGACATAGCTCCAAATCATAATGAGCTACCAATGCCATGATAATTTTGAAAAAGCCCTTTTAGAGACTGGTAAAAATGTCTCCTTATAGTCAATGTCATTATTCTAACCTTTAGCAATAAACCTGGCTTTATAACGTTCAAGGTAGCCATAAGAGTCATGCTTGGCCTTAAAGATTAATTTGCATCCAACTCTGTTACAACCATCAGGCAACTCTACAAGGTCCCATATATTATTATGTTCCAAAAATTTTAACTCTTCTTTCATAGCATTTAAACATTTATTAATATTATCACTATTAATGGCTTATGAGAATGAAACTAGATCATTATTTATTCATTAGTTATCTTCTGACTCATATAGATAAACCACATAATTTTTAGAGATAGATGGTCTTTTCTCCCTTTGGGATCTTTTTAATATTACCTTTTATGGCTCATTTATACAGGTTCATTATGAGCAATGAGATCATTATTTTGTTATTCTTTTTCATTGTTTTATAGTTCAACAATTCGAAAAACAACTGATTTAGAAGAATTACAAATTAACAGAACTTGTATTTTTATTTCCTTAATTCTCACATTTCGTGGAACTTTACTCCCATTGGTTTCACCATCTTCAATGAACCTATCATTTTTAGTTTCAATAATTCTTATGCTATAGTTAGAACAATAAAATATATACCCCTTAGATTTTCTTGGATAACCAATGAAATATCTATTGATTGTTCTTGCATCTAGTTTCTTTTCTTGTTGGTTGTATGCTCTTAATTCTACTAGATAGCCTCAAACATATAGGTGCCTTAAACTGGGTTTCCTGCCAGTTCACAGTTCAAAAGTGTCTTTGGAACTACCTTGCTAGGAACCCTATTCAACAAATATATGGTAGTTTTCAAAGTATACATCCACAATGAGATGGGTAAAGATGAATTATAAGTCATACTCCTAACTATATCCATTAATGTTCTATTATGTCTTTCTGATACACCATTTTATTGTGATGTAGCTGGCATAAAGCATATATGCCATGTTTCCCAAGCAATTTAGCAAATGGAGCTGGGTGTTATACGGTTTCATCATATCTCTCATAATATTCATTATCTCTATCTGATTGGACAATTTTTACTTTCTGATTCAATTGTCTTTCAACTTCTTTTATGAATATTTCTAAGGCATTCACTACTTAAGATCTCTCATGTAGTATATAGATATATCCATAACATAAATAATCATCGATAACGGTGATGAAGTACTTTTCTTTATTGAAAGAATTGATATCAAAAGGTCCACAAATATTGGTGTTTATAATTTTAAGAAGCTGCGTGCTTTTTATGGCTCCTTTCTTTGTGTGTTTTGATTGTTTTCCTTTTATACAATTCACATAAATATTTAGGCTAGTAAAATCCAAATTTGGAAGAATGCCAGTTTTTACTAATCTTTCCAATCTTTATTTGGAAATATAACCTACACGCCTATGCCACAAGTTAGTAGAGTATTCATTCACTAAGCCATGTTTAGTACCAATATTATGATGCATGGTTAAAAGTGATTCATCATAATGACTATCTAGATTTAGTTTGTATAATCTATCATAGAGAATACTAAAGCTTATGGTTAAACAAACTTAAACACTCGTTACCAAAATTAATAGAATATCCAGTAACATCAAGTTTTAAACAATGAAACTAAATTTTAAGAGATATTAGATATATAAAAAGTATCAAATAAGTCTAAATGATTCTAATGTCAGATTAAATTATAAGTTCGATGGCTTCAACTAGATCATTCATTCTGTTTCCTAGAAAGATAAACTTCTTATATGGGATTATGGTTCGTATTGTAAGGAATTCCTACATCATTTTAGAAATATAAGTTATACATCTTGAGTCACCAAACATTATGAGGAACTTTAGTTAAATTTGATTCAAAACATACATAAGCATTAAGCTTACCTTTTTTTTCAAATCAAACTTTACTTTTTAGACAATCCTTGTTAGAAATGTCCATACTTCTTACATAACATTTGTCATTCATTTGTCCCTTCTTCTGGATTTAATAAAAAGAATCATTTAGCTTTAGTGGTCTTTATACTTGTCATGTTTCTTTCCTTTTTTCTTTCCAACTCTTTAATGATTCACATAATGGACAGAATGATTTCTTTTATTCTTAAACCTTATTTCTTCCTGAGCTAATATACTGTGTAGTTCATGCACATTCCTTTTATCTTTCATGGTGTTATATTGATTTATAAAGGGTCAAACTCAAACAGGAATGAGTTAATTATGAATTGTGCAAGAAATTTTCATCCACATTCATTCATAAAAAGGCTTAAGTCTTGCTGATATATTTGTCATCTGGTACATAAACCATCAAATTTCATGATGGTTAAGATACTCATTAATGTCCTAGCAAGAGATTTATCTATAATCTATGAGTGCTCTTCCACAAATTCCAAAATTTTTTATTGCACATTTAGTTTTGGGAAGAGCTAATTTAATATTATTGGATATACTTGTTCGCATAAACATTAAGTTTAATTTATTTGTCTTTTCTCAATTCTTATAATGGACTTGTTTCTTCCTAAACTAACATATTGTGTAGTTCATGCACATTCCCTTTATCTTTCATGGTGTTGTAGTTCATTTAGAAAGGATCATATTAAACAGTAATAAGTTAATTATAAATTGTACAATGAAATTTTCATCCACATTTATTCATAAAGGTTTAAGTCTTGTTACTATATTTGTCATCTGGTACATGAACCATCAAATTTCATTATGGTTAAAGTACTCATTAATGTCCTAGCAAGAGACTTGTCTACCGTCTAAGAGTGCTCTTCCACTAATTCCAAAATTTTTTTGTGGCACTTTTAGTTTTGGGAAGAGTTAATTTAATATTATTGACTATACTTGTTCATATAAACATTAAGTTTAATCTATTTGTTTTTTCTCAATTCTTATAATGGGTTTTTTCTTCATTACTACTACATTAGTAATAGCAGCAGGTCGCTCAACCTAAAGTGTTAAATTAAGATTCAATACACCAAATTAGACTTGTTCACTCCAGTTAGAAAAATTTAACCCATTAAAATTGATATAGACAAAACATACGAATGACACAAGTTAGAAATAGATACTGCAATAAATAATATGCCTAACATTAATGCTTTGAGTCATATTATATACATTCTTAAAACAATTCATTGAACAATGAATTGCATATTAATGTTCACCTTTGGGTAACACATTAATGTACAACTACAAAACATAATTTATCTAAAGTTCAATTTCACGTAATTAATAATTATATATACTTTACTTAGACATATTTACTATCTTTGAGTATGCTAAGCATGTCTAACTAGGTATATAAATTAACTACAATTATGTTCATGATTATAAAATGACTAGTCAACCTTTGAGTGATCTGTAAATATTTTATAATCAATAAACTTTAATATACCCATAACAATGATAATTAAACCTTTGACAGCATCACGCAATTATGGGTCTTTGAATTTTACTTAATTTGACATCTATCAAAATTTCTAAATTGACCACTTTGGTGATTGACAAATTATCCATAATATAGATATCAAAATAAATCATAATACTATAAAATTTGATAAACATCAAATTTTTATAACTGAATCATTTGATAACTAATAAGTCATCCATATAATACACACCAATGTACCAATTTAAAATAAGATTTAATTTAAATGTTGTTCAATATTAATGTATCTACAAACAATGTACATAAGTTAATTTGTAGGCTTGAGTTTTTCATTCACGTAGAAAACATAAATTTTTAAATCATAATTGACAGAAACAATAATTCTTTAATGGGACTTCATAAATTATTAAATTTCTAAATCATTCTAACTTTTAATTAAAAAAATTAGAATTCATCATTATAAGATTAAATTTCTTAATAGAAAATTATGAGTTCCTATACCTAGGCTCTAATATGACATATAAGTTGTTCTTAATTTCTATATAATCTTAATGATAGAAATCATCAATCAATTATAATTTACTAGATCTTGGGAACTCATAAATTTTCATGTCATACTCATATACAATACTATCAAATTAGGAAAGAATCCATACCTTGATACATCATTCAATCAGCATGAACCCTTAGATTCCTAATCTCATAAGAGAATTATAAGAGAGGAAGATTGTGTTTCTATCTCTTTGCCTCCCTTAATTTATGTATGCATTAATTATGAATTAGAAAAAAAACACGTAACCCTATTTATAGGCAAAAATAGAGACCATTTTTTAAATAAATATTTATCATGATCATGATTATTTGATAACTATTTATTAGCTAATAATTTCAATTTTCTAATTTTTAAATATCAGATATTCTATTAACCACTCCCATCAAGTGGTTAGTTATAATTAAACATTAGGAAACTACTTCTCAATTAATCGATTAAGAAGTAGTCCATTTAATTGTTTATTTGATTAATTAATTATTTAATCAATATCACTTAGGCCACTTAAGTCTTACATAAGTTTCTAGTTTATTGTTGCTCTAGAAAAAATTTAGGAAAATTTTTGTTTCAAACCAATAGATACAACTAATTACTAAAAAAATTTAAATTTTATAATTATTCTAAATGACTTAATCTCATTTTATAAATTTTCAGTAGACAAAATTATTCCTAAATAACTCTAATATCTTACCTGCAAAAACATTACATGATAAGAAATGAAAAAACTTTCGATAAGCAAAGCAAATAATAATATTAATAAATTCTTAAGTTACTTGTTAGTTCAACTAATCATAAATAAAAATTACATGATAAAAATAGCAAAAACATTAGGTAATTATAACAAATGTGATTTGTAAATAACACAAACCATAATTATAATTTTGTCTAAGGCAATTTTGCCAATTAAAAAGTTATAAAATAAGATTAAGTTCTTTAGGATAATTATAAATTTTAAAACCTTTTTTAATAATTAATTACATCTACTTGTTCTAAACACAGTTTTTTCCAAGAATTTTTCTTACCATGGTTAGCTTAATCTTTTGTCAAGGTCACTATTTCCATAGGTAGCACCAACCAAATTTATTAATTTATTCACTATATACTTAACCAATGTCACATTCCTCCTAGATTCAAAACAGGATTAACCTCTTTGGCACTAGCTGAACAAGCGTATCCGTACTAGTTCCCTTGAGAAGAACACAGCCATCATGTACAGGTGCAGTATTCCAGCATTATATTGGAGTATATTAAGAACAATATTATTGAAAATTTAATTCACCCACTTCAAATTTTAATTGAATCCTGATGCTTTAATTTACTTTTCAAAATGTTGTTTAATCATTTGCAAATTACCTACTTGTGGCTATCCTAATCCATTATTGTTTGGTTGACCCATGATTTAAATTAACTTTATTTGGGTTGGTTTGATGCTTAGCCAAATTTACCCATTGGATTTCTTGAAGTTATTCCATTATTTGAATGGATAGCAACAATAAATCCATCCTGGGCACACACGGAGGTAAATCACAATTTTCTCTCGCATATTTTATAAACCTTTATTTTGAAAAAAATAAAAGGAAAGATTTATACTTTCGACCCTTGTAGTTTTAGTTTATTATAATTTGATTCTTGTAATTTAAAATATATAATTGAGTCGACAATGTGTATACTATTTTTAATTCAATCTCTATAATTAAAATTTTGTTAAATTTTTTTATGTAACCAACTATATATATTATGTTGACACTTAGAACATATATGATTTATAATAACAGAAGCAAAAAAAATTAATTAAGTAAAAAATAATTCAAATATACGGCATGATATTGACAAAAATATTATAATAGAGATTGAATTACAAATTATTTAAATTATAAGGATTTAATCATAAAAATTGAATTAAAAATTCAGTACAGTTATAAGGATTAAAACAATAATTTTTAAAAAATAAATTTATTTAAAACAAATATAAAAATCTATTGTACTTCCATAGGAACTCTCCACGCATCAATTTTACTATTTTTTTCAACATTAAACATGGTAAAACTTTACCTTTGCCTCTCTCTGACTAAATGAGGAAGCAAAGTCTTATTTGAAGGCACCAAGAGATAAAATTCCACCATAGCAATCATAGATATCTAATGTCAGTGTCATGTTTGTCCAAGCTCATGTGTTGACCATCTAAGAAATAGAGAAAATAAGGTAGAGTGGATGAACATTTCCAAAGGTATTGGATTTGTGGGTTATTACCAAACTAAAAGAAGTAAATGAATTGAATAATTTAATTGGGATTATTGTGAAAATAAAGAAAGTTAAAAGAGTTAATATTACAAGCTTAGGAACATGGGGCAACACAAATTCTAAAAATTAATGGAGTTAAATATAAATGCAATAATAAGTTATATTTAATCATTTTATTTTTACATTATCATTGGCATTACAACATGTTTTTCTTGTTGTGTAACGATAAATTTTAATAATCAATTTTTGACTATGCACCAAAGAAATTACAAAAAAAAAAAAAAATTCATGCTTGTAGAATATAGAACTAAAATAGATGACTTCACATTATATTTGTTTTATAATAACTGAATTTAATATATTTATATTATTGGATGACGAACGTGGCCTAGCAACCAAGATATATGCTACCCCTAAAACTTTTTTAACTTGTTAATAAAAATTTGATAGAATTAAAATTTCATGACAAAAAGTTTCAAAAGGTCACAGGAAATGAAATAATAATAATAATAATAATAATAATATTGAGGTGTCATTTTAGTGCACTAATAATTTTGAATGATTCAGTACATTCAGTTATAATATTCAAATATAATTGTAATATTATTAATATAAAAAATAATAATATTATAATTATATCTATTGATACACTCAAAATTATGAATATATTAAATATTTTACTTTTAATATTGATCATGTAATTTATGGAAACCCTAATGATCAATTAATGCAAAAATCCAGTCATTGCGTTGTTAATTAAAATTGGAAACAAAATTTATATAATATAAACAAGTGTTGGCATTATAGTTCAATTTTCTTTTCAAATATTGAAATGGAAAAACACTGGCTTGGAATTTATAATTTGAAGTTATAGGAATAAATCTTACAATATTTACGTATTTAATTTTAATTGAAAATTTTGATTTTATTCCCTCAAAATTATTAAGAAAAAAGATATAGTTTGAACAATGTCTAAGAGTATCTTAATAATTTAAAGTAAATTATATTAGATTTCCATTAAAAATTAATTAAATTATATATGATATATTTTATCTTAAAAGTTACACTTCAATCCTATTCCACGGCACTCCACATTGTCATGCTGCCACCCAATCCATTTTTTCGGCATAGTAAGACCTAGTATGTAATCTGTCAGGTGGAATTAGACAAAGCTTCTTTTTTAAATTTAATATTTTAAAAAATTAAAAAATAATTTATATTTAAAAAATTAGATATTTTACATTAATAAAAGAGGCACCTATCTTAAAGAAAAGTAATACATATTAAAGCAAAAAAAAAATTTCAAAAAATAATTACGTTGGACTAAGTATTTTACTTGAAATCTAGCTTGATTTGACTTAAATTTTATATAGATAACCAAAATTTTTTAATTTCATTTGTGTAAAATTAAACCCTTAATTGAATCGAATTAATGAGACTACATTAGGTGACCCCAAGCACGCAAGAGAAGACAAGGTCATATATACACAACTTTTTATGGTACGCTAGCATCCTTTAGACATCTCTTTCAAAAGTTCTATGCTTGCCAAACTTTGATTTGGGTTTGGTCGTATGCATAACCGAGTCATCCCTCAATTATTAACTCAGCGAATTTATACAAGTCATATACATAAGTATTACTAATGTCCAAATTACCAACACTACTTGGTCTAAAATTTCAAAAATCACACAAGTACTTACAAAAATAAATTTAACACTCACCATCTTGAATGAACTTTTTGAATAAGCTTCATATGATAAGACATACAACAGAATTGAGGGTGTGTTTGATAGGTGGGAGTCGGGAGAAGGAATCGGGGAAGGAAATAATGGAATGAGTGTTTGGCAAACTGGAAGAGGCTTTCCATTGGAGACTGGTCCCTCACCTTCCCTAGATGGATGGAAATGAGGAGGACTCTAGGGAATGGACAGCAAAATTACAAAATTGGCTCTAATCTATTTAGTGTCTTTCAAGTCTACCCTTTGAGTATCATAGGCACGAGTAACGTCTTGAGAAAGATAAGTCACGTGCATTTTGGTTTTTTTATCTTATTCTCATTTTTATTTTATTATTATTTTTATTGTACTAAATAAGTTTTATAATTTCATTATCTTTTCATTTTCAACATACCAAATATGTTTTGATATCAAATCTTTTCTTTTCATTTTATTTTATTCTTATTCTCATTCTCATTTTTTTTCTCATCAAAATTTTTTACTTTGTATTAAACAAAGCCTGAGTAGGAAATTTTCTTTTTACAAAATATAAATTGGTTAAAATGTGAGTCGGAGATTCACTTACTTGAAATGCACTAAAGCAATGTTCTGAAACAGAATCTTGAGTCTTGACACAGTCATCTTGCCATCTGGGAAAACTTCACCTAGGCGAAGTTTTTAAGCCATATTAACTTCCTAATGAGTCTTTCATGTTTATCCTTTAACAATGAGGATATGATAAGCTTCTTGATATGTGTCTAAGATTACTATAAATTTATGGAATCCATTTATTATTTATCTTTTAAACTAATTAATTCTTTAACGTGCAATTATTTGTTATTAGTATCTTTCTGAATTTTTTTAACTTCCTTGACGTTTGATATATATTGAAAAAATCTCTTAATTGATTTATGTTTTATAAAGAACGTAACATTAACTTAATAGCCATGATTGTCACATTAATAATAAAATTACAATCTCATATCGTATTATTAATTAATTTTATTGATATAAAGCAAATTGGAGGACCTGAGTGCATTTTTCAAAGCATGAAGAGTTCAAAAATAACTTAGTCAAACTTTAGAAAATAAAAATAATTTGCTCTAACTACTAGTTAAAAAAATATAAGAAAGACAGTAACCTAATTACTATAATAATTGTATCAAGCGAGAAAAATTCCTTTCAAATATATACAAACAATTTGTAACTTGTACGATGATCCAAGCATTCCCATACGATTAAACCCTTTATAGTTAAAGCTTTCATAACTCAGGCATAAAAAATAATGCAGCGTCAGGTCTACTTGGCTCATAATATACACCATAAATCCTAAATTTTAAATTATTTAGAGAATGGATTTCCTAATTTTTTTAATAAATTTTTTTGTAAATTTTTAAGAGATATTGATACAGGGTATAAAAAAAATGTGCATAAGACTCATTTGTTCTCTTTCTAACTACTTTTTTTTTTTTTTCTATCTCTTTCCAGTTTTATAAAAAAAAAAAATTAGACAAAATATTTAGAAGGTTCATACTTTTGACCATTGTCCCAAAAATTGGATGCGTTTTGAATAAGAAATTAAGATCCCATGACTCTTATAATAATATCTAAAGGAGTAATCACTTGATTTGACCCTTTAGCTAATAAAAATGAAAATTTATCACTTGAAATTAATATGATTTTTGGGCTATAACTTGAAATTTCGTTGAAGCTTGTTTAACACACTATATAAGATTAAATTGTATAAATTTATATACTCTAGTTTCTCTTTATTATGTCTTTGGTGCACTCATTGGATTGTATTAACTTATACGATCAACTTTAATCAACCACTCTTAATATAGTCTAGCACCGTATTATTAATTCATTCTCTTTTGACCTAATTATAATTGATTGTATTAATATGTTCATTTTTTTATTTGATCTATTACAAATAAAATTGTTATTAATAATATCTTTAAAAAATGAGTCAATTTAAAAAATATGTACTCATAGAAATATTTTTCAATTTGGTCCCTCTTATATAAGATGTTTTTATATTTGATCCTTTATAAAATTATCTTCTTAATTTAGTCCCTCAAATATATACATTTCTCCATTTTATCTTTTTAAATAAAATTATTATGAATAATATCCTTTAAAAAAATAAGTTGATTTAAAAAATACAAAATCATAGAAAATTTATTCTCAATTTGGTCCCTCACATACTTGATCATAACTTAAGAAGCCTGTCTGATCTGATAAGTCCAACCCAAAAAAATTAAACCTAAGCCAAAAAGCTTTATTAACAAAATAGGTTGAGCTCAAGCTTTTGTAATGGCTTAATCTAAGTTTGAAAAGCCTAAATTAATATGTTTTTTTATAAGAAAAACTTAGTGTAATGTGATATATTGATAAAAATAAATAAAAACTAATATTCCTTATCCAAAAAATTTATGTCTATACTACAACTCATTTGTATTTATAACTTCTCAATATATAATTTTACTAGTAATAATAACAATTAATTATATTATTTATTTCAAACCCTAAGTAACAAATAATCTTGATCATGACTTAGAAATGAGATTTTAATTTAGTCCTTTATATATAAACATTTCTCTGTTTGATCCTTATAAACAAAATTGTTATCAATAAAATCCTAAAAAACAAGTTAATTTACAAAAAGAATAAGAAAGACATTATTGATAATGATTTTGTTTGTGAAAGACCAATTTGAGAAATGCCTACATGTGAGAGACCAACTTGAAAAAAAAAAGTCTATGAGAGAGTAAATTGAGCAATATTCTATATGTGGTGGACCAAAGTGAGATTTTACTCATTGACTCTTCATTTCAAATTTTAATTTTTCTAATTCTACCTTAAATATATATTGATATATCTCTATTAGGATGAACATGAATAAGTGCCAAGAATACATTAATTTCTTAAGTATTTTGGCAAATATATTTTTTTAAGTAAAAGATGTTTGTGACAAAATAGTTAAGTTTTATTCTATCTAGTGTTATATGATATGTTACCAAAAATATAATAATAGTATCTTATGTAATAAAATATAGTACCACACCAAAAATAGTATAATATTAAATTCTTAACACACTTTATATAATATGCCAAACCACACTTAAAATATTATATTAGATTGTAGGTGGATCCTTTACTAAAAATGAGACTGTGACCAAAAAATCATATATGAAAAGTAAATATTGTATTGTATATGCTCGTGGACGTCCCTAATCAAATTCGTTAACTATAATCTTTGGGTTTATCCTTTTAGTAATTATATATTGGTATAAAGAATATAATTAAAAGCATTTAATATAAAAGAATTACTTTTATTACAATATAAATTTGAAGTAAAATTTGAAAACATTAAGTTAATTATAAGATTTTTTCTGAATAAATTTGTTATGTGTTTAAATTTGAGTTGTGCAAAATTTTGGATTAACATAAATTTGCATATTTAATTATAGTTAAAAGTGAATTTGTGTGACTATAATTTATATTTAAAAATTCTTATATAAAAGTGAAATTTATCATTAATGTAATTATTCTAACACAAAAATTAGATTTTGCCTTCTTTGAAAATAGAAGTTTAAAGAATAAAAATGATTTTGGATAAGAACATAAAATTAAACTAAATAAAATTATTTATAAAATAAACATTATTTTAATGTACTAACGGACTTTTCAATTATTTAAACAACACTATTAAATAAAATAGTTAATCTTCATGAAATATATAGATATAATTCTAAATACAGAAAGTTACAAAATATAATAATAATATTATTATTATTAAAAGGGATTTATAATTAGCAGGTGCACAAGCTAAAATGCTGTGTCTATAAAAGTATCACTTTAAAACTGGAATCTCATAGACAAGATAAAATATTATTCTAAAATTTCGTTCTACAACTGGAAGCTACTAACCAAGATGATAATAATAATAATAATAATAATTGATTCATTAATATTAAATACTATAAAAACATTGCTTATCTTGAGATTGAAACGAATTAATTGAAATAATCGTAATTAATGTAATACTATTTGACTGTTAATTAAACTAACAATGATTTTTAATCTCTTATGTCTACTCAAATATTGTTTTAATATAGGAAATTTATTTTGGTTTAATGTAATTAAAAAAATTTAAATTGATGTTCTGTTTCAATTGTCTCCTACGTTACCTCTACTATTAAAGATATTTCAATGTGGCATCATGGTAGTTGCACGGGATTAACAAGACAACGCGATTTGCAACTCCGATCCAATTGATGAAATCTATATTTTGGTTTGTTTTACCGTTCTAAGTGGGGGAGGTGGGATCCTAATACTGTGTTAGATTTTGAAAAATTTTAAAGTTTGTTTGTATATTGAAATGAGAATTTATCTTATAAATTATCATGTTTGATTTAGTGTTAATTCTTTTTTTATATAAGAAATGTTTCATTCTAGGTTAAAACAATACATAAACCAAGGCAATTAGAAATATAGGTCTTAACTTAATAATGACAAAAATACAAGGAGTTTCTAGCCAAATTGTGGACTTCCAAATTAATGTGTCTTTCAATCCATGCATATGAGTAATTATGCTTGGAAAGTAGAATATATATTTGAATCTTGGATTATGTCACCTATCTCAAATGCATCATCATTAGAAGAATTAAATGCCATAATAAGATTTTGAGCATTTGAGTATAACACACTATTATAATTCAAATTGTACAAGGCTCACTGAATTACAGTTATGAGAGTAGGAGCTTTAATTATTTCTATTCGATAAGTTTTATCATATAAATTATATATAGAGTATATAATTTCTTCATCTGAATTCTTAAATATTATATTGTACCCGATTTTCCTCCATTTGCAAATATAGCTCCATCTGTAAAACATGAGTGTTCTTGTCCTTCAATTCTTCTAGATTTTGGAGCTTGTAGAGGACTGTCAAGTTAAAGGATCACCTCCTTTTCATATGCTTACTTCTATTCAATTAGGATTCTACGAACTTTGATAATTAAACACCTATCTCCCTTGTTACTTTTGCCCTAAACCTTTTGATTTTTAGTATTCCACAATAATTATAAGATATAACAATATTATTCTTTCAAATCAACCGAATATTTTAAGAGTACGGAGTAAAAATATTCAGTGAAGCTATGGGTTTTAAGTCACTTCCAAGATGATAACAAAGAAGTAAAAATGAAAAAAAAGGAAACTTAATTTCATGAGTTACATAAATTATATTTGTAATAAAAGTTAATTTTTAAATAAAATTTTTTATATATAAATCAAAATTACATAAAATCATATTTGACCTAAATTAATTTAAAAATCAAATTAATCTAAAATTATTTTTGTTCAACTCTAATTCTAACAAGGTTAGGTTAGGTTAGTGGAAGTGAAATTGGTATGGTTACTTTTTGGTAAATATACTCTTTATATTTTATTTTGATCATTAAGATGATATGCAGAAAGTTTAATTCATTTTATGAGTTTGGTAGCAAATTTTTAAAATTAACATTAGTTTTATTGTTGTTGAATATTATAGACATTAGGTTTAGATGAAAATCATTATTCATATGTCTATTTTTTAAAAAGTATATCCTTTAACAAAACATGTACTATTATAGCACGTTGTTTAAATAAAATCACTATAAATTAATTTTCTTTTTAATTTGGTCCCTCATTGCTTTCTATACTTAATTTAGTCCATCATTTATTTCTATTATTAATTTAATGTCTTATTAATATGAGAGTTAACACATTTAGTTGCTTAATTTTAACAAATTTAAGAATTAATAAAAGATTAAATTGATAATGAATTGGGAAGTGAAAGACCTAATTGATAATTGAAATAAATAAGGGACGAAATTAATAATCATTTTATTGGAGAGGGACTAAAGTAATGTTTTTCTATTCAATTGAGGTTCTAAATTTCAAATTTAACTTTTAGAGATTACTTTAAAAAACTAAAAGGTGAAAATTGGAGGTGGGGGTTGGAAGTTCATACCCAAGATTCTCAATTTAATTTGAACTCATTCACAATCACAATTTTGGGAGGGGAGATAAATGGAAAAAGTAAAAGAAAGATAAAAAAAAAAAAAAAATGAAACAGCAGAAGAAAAGAAGTGAGGGAAAATAGGAAAATAATAATAATTTTTGTGAAAATTGCAAACATGACACATGCATAAGTTGACGAAAATATCAAATAATAAAAATAATATTACATAATACATATTTAGGTCTAATAGATTCAAATTTTTAAGAGATATGTGCGTCACAAAACCCAATACATACAAATTTATAAAGTGCCCCCTCAACCACCGAGTCTAACTCTAAAAATATGCACCACCTCATCAATTTTGTTGAATAGTGTTTGGCGCTAAGAATTGAATATGAAATTCGGTCATGAAATTAAAATTGGACAAATAATTCTAATTACTTTGTTTGATTTATTTTTTTGTAATTAAATTTTTAATTTTATACATCAATTTTATAGAATTGAAAAATAACTTGTAATTTTTTTAAATTTTTACTTCTAAACTAAAAAATTATAATTCCAAAAATTTGAACTGAGGTTTAACTTTTCTACACCCAACACAATATGTACTACATGCTCAAAAGTTATTGCTAATTTATATCATCAAATATTATATTTTATTGTTAATATACTTATAAAATAATTAATATTTTTTTTTGATATTTTATAAATTAATGAAGTATGTCTCTGCACATCATGACATATATATCATGTATGTATACATTTACAACATATATGCAACATGACATAAACATTTTAGTCTATTAGTTGTTTGGACTAAAAAAAAATTGAGGTATTAAATTTCAAAAATTAATATACAATATAGACTTGGATAACACAATATGATATTACACGCACAAATATACGTCTCCACACACATATACACGCATACATACACTATACATGTTAATGCGCATGCAAGTACAACCACACAACATGACATACTACATATACAATATTGTATACATGTATATGTTTGGTGACATCAGGATCCCAAGGTGGTGAGGTCACAATTTTTTTTATGTTTTATTTTGAAAAATTATATTTTAATATTATATTTTTAAAATAAAATTTTATTATTTAAACTTTTAAATTAAACTAAATGAGGTTAATTTATTAGTAATATCTTAACCTTTTTTTTTTAATTTAAAGGTAACTTTAAAATATTGTACTATATATTACTCTCAATTTTAATATTAATTTCACTATTTAAGTATCTATGAAAACATTTATATTTGCTTATTACTTATATAATACATGACAAAGATATACTGAACAAAATATATCACCACTTGACAACATCATAATAGTTCAATAAAAACTCAAAATAGTATTTTAAAGGAAGTAAATAAGTTTATCAAATAAAGCTTTGTAATTTATAACTATCCGTTTATAAAAAAATATGTTTATAGACGATTATAAATATTATTTTATCTATTAACATTTCAAAAATATATTTTAGCATTTATAGGGACAATTTTTTTAAGTCTAACTTAAATTAACATATTGACATGTAAATTTAATTATTTTTTACTTAATTATTATAAAATTGTATCAAATGTTTACATAAAAATTAAATATAAATTATGTACGCGATATATATTGAGTCTAATAGATTCAAATTAATGTGTTAAATAATAAAACAAAATAATATGGCCTAATAATTAAGTTCAATAATTTCAATGGGTTCAAAAGATAAAATATATGGGGGCAAAAAAATTAAAATTTAATACCATATATGTAAAAACAAAATTTTAGCCCCTCAAATATATGTGGTTCCGCCACTGATACAGGTACAACATGAAGCACAAAACTATACTTTGCACGTATGTCTATTCATAATACATTACAAGACATTACTTATTGGAAAAAATACTGATATAATATTTTTATTATGTTTATTTATTTGTCTATATATATATATATTCATACTAATAATTTTTATAATATTTATTACTCATCTAAACACTAAGATTATATTTGAATTTAAAACTCTAATTTTATATTCTAATTCGTTACACAACCCAACATAAATTTTGAAATAGAAATGGCTCCAATTACTTGTGTCAAGCAAAATTTTGTGCGTAAAACACAACATGATTTAAGTCCAAGTTACATCTTTAAGACATGAACGATGACATGTCAGACATTTTCATCACTGAAATCAAAGTGGCCAAAAAATATGATATTCATTTTTTTTCAAATTTAAAAGATTATATTAGAAAAAACATAAAATTCTAAGACTAATATTATTTTTTGAAAAAAAGTAAAATTTAGTGCATTTGGATCGAAAACGTTGGCAACTAAACCGCCGGTCGTTGACCATTTTGTACAAGTCGTTCAGACGACAAAGTCCTTTTCTCATGCCATAGACAGATGGCTATCAGGAAATGTGCTTTCCCATAAAAGCCCATTGACCGTGATTAACGCATTTTATTATTCATAGTATTTTATTCATTACTCAAGTTGGCCAATCTTCATAAAGCCAGTTGTCATATTTGTGTGCACTCAACAAAATAAATAATAAACAAATCAAGAAATGATGCACTAATTTATTTAATTATTTATGAAAAAAGTCATTTTGATCCCTCTTACGTTTTATATTTCAAAATAATTTCTCTAATTACGTTTGACTACAGAGATTATATAAGATAACAATATTAAAAATAATAATTTTTAATTAATTAAAAATTATTTTAAAAAATAAAATGAGTGAGAGACTATAATTATAATTAAATAATAAGTTAAATACTAAAGTAATATTTTAAAATTATTTATTGTTATGCATAGTTTTTTTTGTTACAAAAGGAGTACAAAAACCCTTCAAAAAAGTGTTGAATTAATAATTTTTTTTATATTTTATAATAATTTGGTTCTTCAAATTATTTGTGTTAGATTATTCCCTTACTATTTCTATTTTATATAGATCTAGTCACTTAATAATTCATAATTAATAAATCGTCAAGACAATAAAAAAATTAGTTTTGCACTAAATAAAAATTATGAGATATTAATTTAACACATACAATTTATAAGAGATTAAATTATCATCAAATATAAAAACTAAAAATTAATTTAATATTTTTCTTGAAAGGCCCCGAAAGTATGTGAAAAAGAGGTTATGGATTACATCCTACGTGAATTAAAATCTTTGGACGCTTATGTTTTGAAAAAAGTATCAGTTAAACCGAAATCAATGAATTAATAAAATAAGTTACATATAATAAAATTTGTGGGTGTTTGTGTGTATATAAATTTATTATGTCTTTTGGTTATTATATAGTATGAGTATATTCCAATTAATTTGTGAATTGATTAAAATGTGATGTTTTTCTAGATAATTTTAAAAATAAACTTCTTACATTGGACTCGTATATTCAGAAAAAGTCTCCTAAATATTGACTTTAAAACTTAGACCTAAGTACTTAAAGCTGATATACTTATTTTATGGGAAAAGAAAAGAGAACGTATTTTTCAAATAAATGTTGTCGTTACTCGTTAATTTCTCACTAATATTTCAAATTTTTCTTTATTTCCCTCCAACTCTTTTGAATTCAACTTCCATTTAAGTGCTGTAACTCACATAGTTCCAAAGTTGTATGGCCAACATGCCAATACCATTATAAATCGCTTATACATAAATATATACATACATACATACATACATACATACATATATATATATATATATATCTATAAAACACAATACATGAAAAAGGTTAGATTAGTATTTAGATAATATAAAAATATTGTATTAAAATTATGTGATAATAACTATGATATATGATGCAGTTACATGTGTTTGAATAATGTAGTTACATATAAAGATAAATTTAAGATTTTATTTATAAAGAACACGGAGATTTTTGAGTGTAAGACTTAATTTAAAAGAAACGAATTTTTATAAAATAAAAAATAAAAAAGTTAAAATTATATATAAAAATTTAAGTTTTAAAAAATTTAAAAAGTTACCACTCCATGGTCTATTTGATTACACATAATATGAAACAATTTTATCTCATCCATTTTAGTTAATCTTGTATGAAATATGTGCATGATTTTATGGAAAATAAATTAATATAAAAAAATAAAACAAAGCAATTTGTCAAACTAAAATTTTGGAGATAAGATATATATAAAAAGTAGGTTAAAAAACATTAGAATAATATATAAAAAATATCTTTGTAGACAGAATGAGGGAATAAACAAAAAGATTGATGACTCATAGGTGAACTCTGTATGCAAAATTTATTTTTTGAGGGGGCTATATGTAAATTTCACCAAAATTTTTGCATAAGGACCCAAATTTTGCAAAATGTTAGCATTTTGATGGGATGTAAGTGTTTGTATGCCCGATCCTACAAAAGACAGGTCGAGCATGAATTTCCTGAAATTGAATTTAAGGCCGGCAAATATAACAACTTAAATAATATAAAATAATTCAAAAATAAAAAAAAACTGTTTCACTGTTCGAATATTTTAACTGTACCATCTCAATTCAAGATTTATGATCCTTGGCTAGTCTCTCTCTCTCAGCTTCCCGTTCCAGCGTCAGCTACAGCCATAGCCCACTCTTCCCTCTCGGCTTCCTTCAATCTACCGTCCTGTTCTTCTTCTTCTTCTTCTTTATCTTCTGATTGTTCTGCTCAGATTCGTTCGGATTCTTTTCACTGAAAGTGCAGCACTTTCTGCAGCCGTGGGCCTTTTCCCTTTCTAGTGTTAAACTCTTGATAGATAAGGAGAGAGAAACTGAGTCAGCCTTAACCTCCGCACCACTCGCGTAGGAAATGGAGGCGCCCTCCTTTGTCTCCAAAGCGAGGACTGCCTTCCATTCTGCGGCTGCGAAAGCGGAGCGTGTTCTCTTGGACTTCAAATCTGATCGAGGTTTTCCTCCGATGACACATGCCCTTTTTTCATTTTCGGCATTTTCCATTCAAAGTTTTCCATATCCATTTCTCATATTTTGTTGCCACCTTTCATTTCAGTTTTTTCCTCTTTATTTTTATTTTTTATTTTTCATTTGGGAACTTGTAATTATTTTGAATGAGCATTAACCCAATTGTTGATCGGTGAAGATCCTGATAAACAATCACCCGACAATTTGACAAGGCAAGGAAAAGATGAATCTCCTCGGAACGAGGGCGAGTCCAAGGTATTGACGATGAGAGTGATCTTTGTTCTCCTTCTGGTTGTTTGAATTTGGGCATAGAAGAAACATTTCATTATTATCTATGAATTCAGGTGCAATAATTTTTTTTTTTTTTTGAATTTAGCATCTCTGTTCTTAAATTTCCGGGTCGATTATTTATATCTGCTTTTCTAACCGTGGTGGCATGACAGTGCATTTTGATTACCAATAAAATGTATAATATGTTTGAATTGAATATCATATAGGTAATGAAAAGCCAGATCAGCTTTTTAATCTTTGATGTGTCTAAGTTCATTATTTTGTGAATCTAATTAGCTTGGTTTTTTATTTTAATCTTTCCTTCACTGTCTATTGATTTTGTGGCTTTCCATACAATTAACTCGGCATCCACACAAAAACACGAAAATATTTTCCACTTTATTTAAAAAAATTGTCAGAATATTTACCAGTACTCTCCTAATTCGCTAAAATACTAATTTCCAATGAGTGATAGTTCTACACTGAAATGTCTCTTATCTTCATGATAATTAAGAAATGTTTATATGTTTGTGTTATGCTACGTCTAGGTACTTATTCGGAAACATTGGTCCTATACTGAGTACTAAATTCTTACTCAAGTTTTGAAATGTAATGCTGCAGCTTTGCAGTGATTTGAAAAAGTGGAGACCTCCACATATACCTATAAAGCAGGATTGGCAAGATAGAATAAAGAATATTCGGATAGGAAGAAAAGAGGTCGAAGAAACAGATAAAGTTGGTGATGCAACCATGGCTTTTCCATTTTATGATGAAAATCTGTACATCCTGAATATGAAAAATGATCTTGAGACCAAGGTGAGAAAATTTTAAACATTTTGATTAAGGCTTTTATATTCCTATTGGTGTTGAAGTGAGAACACTGAAGTTTCTAAACAAGGTAGTAATGCCGGGATGTTAGGAAAATATGATACACTGCCTAAACATTCTATATTTAACACAGTTTAGAAGACTGTGTCATCATCAACTCTGACCAATAATTAAAGTCGTAAGTTAAAAAATTTTGTTTAGAGCATATTATAGTACATTAGTGAGGAATTTTGACGGCATATCAGTAATCTCATAGTTAACTGCCTCTAGGCAAAAAAATTATTGGCATCTTCTCATTTATTTGCTAATTCAATTATACAAATGCATTGTTTTAATGATTATGAGAAAATCAATTTAGGTTTCTGAAGCAGTACCCACGGTTGAAGGCATAACTGCCACAGCTAGAGATCCCATTCCTCCATCATCTGTGCTGAGGCAGTTGGCTATAGCTATTGAGTAAGTTATACTTGTTTGCCTTTAACCGTTGCTGCCCTATTTTGCTTCCACTTCTTAATGTGCTAATCACTTTAAATATATTAATTAAATTCAAATGAATTATTTGAATTAATTAGATAATTATTTGAATTAACAAACCATTTAATTTTCAGTTTAGTTAACTGATTAAATTTTATTGACATTTGTTCTATTCAAATTTAATTGATAGGATTTCTTCCTGTAAGGATAAGTTTCATTCCAATTTCAAATGCCCTAGAACCCTCTACAAATAGAGGGGTTTTTAGGAGTTGTAACTCACTTCATCATATATTCATATCCCTTCTTTAGAGATATTAGGCTCATGTGCTAAGCAGAAGCTCCCTCTAAATTTAGTTTTTCCCATCTCTAAATTCTCTCTTTGGTAGTTCTCCTAAGTAACCATCTCTTGGCCTCAGAGCTAAGTGGGAGAAAGATTTGATTTATTTCTATCATGCAACTGAAAGTACCTTCTTTTATTTGCAGCTTCTTCCTCCTGCAAGAAATGCTGTTCTGTTGTGAATTATCTTGTTATAATAGCTATATGAAGAGTATAAACAATTTTTAAGATTCTTGTTTCTGTTATTCAGAAAGATTTTCATCTCATGATGTGACTAGACTGTTCCCTAAAAGTTTTGGACCTTTTTTTCCAGGGCTGGAAGGAAACCAAGGTCAGTTAAAGATTTTGTAGCTTCATCAGCAAATTCTTCTCCTGGCAAAGACAGGGCAGGCTTAAGTCTCCAAGCAGTGAAGGCTTTAGTGTTGCGTGAAAGAGACGACAAACTTGCCATTGAGTTTAGTAAAGATGAGAAAGTTGGTTTTTTAATTAATTCTCTGTTTGATCCAGGTATATGGATGTTAGGGGGCTTGTTGATGACATGATTGTATTAATGAACTTTTTATGTCTATATATAAATTTCTTAATGCTTTATGTGGTGATCTTTCACTTCCGTGGTAATATTTGCAAGATATTCGCAGAGGGAGAATTCCTTAGAAGGAAGATCAACTCTACTTCAGAGGAAACTTGCACAACATCTTTGCTAAGAGATATTCATGGTGCCCCTCCTGAAAGCATTGTCGTTAAGATAGCTGAAATCATTGGGAACTTCAGAAGCCTTCGAAAAATGGCTTTGTTTTGGTGCAGGGTTGTTGTTGAAGTATGTTTATCTCCGTAAAGATTTCTTATTTCCTATATTGTATGAACACTTTGTTATGAATCCAAGATTCTAGATATAATCTGCTTTCTTGATCTTTATCATTTATGATTTGTTGTATTCTGCTTAAATAAATGTTGCTTTTAGGCTTATGAAGATTACAAGTTGGATTTTTTTTTTCCCTAATTATGAATGGGATGCATAATCTTAAATAATATATTCATGGGAGATTACATGATGCTATGTTGAGTAATATAGTTTCTCTCTCTCTTTTCAAAATCTTTTTAGTTGTTATTGATAGCAGATTTGGAAAATTTGAGTCATAACTCATAAGTAAATGCTTTTTTCCCATTGTTATGTGTTTTTTGACTTGGCCTAATAAGTTTGTCTCTAACTTTTTCCTTTCCTTCATGGCAAATAAATAATGAGTAATGCGAAACAACAAAATACACATTTGCTGTATTATTAGATACATTGAGAATTTAAATTCATTTTAAAACTTGTCAATGCTTTTTGTCTTGACAAGTTGTAGAGCATGATATTTTATTTTACATCTACTTGTCCATGAAAGGTAATAAAATGCTTCCTTGTGTAACTTCTGGTTTGAAGTTGTAACTTGAACTGAATAATGATGCTATAATGCTACTCCTTTTTTCCTTCTTAATAAGCAACTGCAAATATATTTTCTTTTCCTTTTTGCAGCTGAAAAAACTTTGGTCTGAGGAGCAACATATACCTGGAGTACCCCCTGATGACATTCCAGATCTTAAGTCATGTCTTCTGTATCAACAATTTCAAGTAATTAATTGTTGTATCTCTCGGAAAAGGCGCCGTTATATTGCCACTGAATCTCTGGATTCTTTGATGGAAGGCAGTTCAATTATTAAAGAATCAACTCACCATTGTAATGGCATCCCTGAAAGCCCTGTTCTATATGCTAGATTAAGCACTGGGGAGCTTGTTCTTCGACTTGGTGCTGATCACCCATCTGGGGATTTGACATTGTTAGAAACTGGCGAGCCTGTGTACTCTCCAATCATGCAGGTTTGGTTGATTGCTGTGTTAAACAGATACCCATTATAAGTTGCTACTGTAATTGAGATTTCTGTGACAATTACATGTAGGAAGGACCTTTGCTTACAGAAGATCTGATCAAAGAAACAGAAGAATTTGTTCTGCGGACTGGAAGGTCTGTAGACTTACTGAGATCTATCTGACCCAGTTTATTATCTTAAGATTTAAAGCCACTATATATATATGTGTGTGTGTCTGCAAACTTAAATTCACTTGCATATATCTCAAATTAAAAGATTTGTAACCTTTTGATTCAACATTCATTAGGCTCTTCATCTGGATGACATTCTAGTTTTGTTTTCTTTTGGGTCCATAGTCTTGTTTTTATTCTTACTGCTTATGTATGTTTTAAAGAAAGACTTGGCTCAAAAGGAATTTTAAATTGATTCTTTCTGTTTATCATTTTTCTTGTCATTTTATAGGTGCATAAAAATGTTTCACCCCTGTGCTTGAGCCAAGAACCACTGGCTATTTGCTTTTGTTTTCTGTAGGTTAGATATTGCATGATTTTCTTTGAATGAGTCAATTGTGGTCTTATTATGATATAGTGTTTGATCAATCAGTTAGTTGGTCTGCCCTGGTTTATGTAGCAGTGGACAACTAATAAAACATTGCAATTAGCTATATATATTATCCTAGTTTTGAAACACTAATTGGGAGATTATTTTGTTTTAGAAGTGTATGTAATGGCATTAGATGTACTAGAATCTACATGCTGTTCTAACTTTTGAGATAGCATTCTATTTTTGGCGCCATCATACTGTCTATCTAATAAGGTTTTGAGGGGATCTTGTTTATGGACATTCAACAAGGTGGAAAGACTTTGTCATTTGCTGCATAGCCTCTGTTTTCTTGCTTTTCCTGTCCTGATGTAATGGAACATTTCTTTTTCTGTGGTTGTACTTTTTCCTTTCTACTTAAACAAAATTTCTTTATGGATAAATTTGGAGTCAATGATATTCCACATAAAGAGATGATAAAAAAGTGTGGGGTAGTTTTATTACTTCTTTTTAAGCTGGCCTCATTTTGCTTGCTGTGAAAATGAACTTTGAAGGTTTAAGTGATATGATTGTCTGCTGTGATCTTTTCCTTTATACTTCTAAAAATGGTGTCAAACCAGTTGATGTGGCCGCATCGGGGTTCGAGGCTGGTACATCAGGCAGCCTGATGTTGGGGCCATGCTTCGCTTTTCCTGTGATGCAGGTGCATCATGTGGTTTTATCATCCACATCTTGTACGAATGTAAGCTTGTAATCTTGACTTGAACCTCCTTCTATACGATGATTGTGGAACTAAAAGTGACATTTGAATAAAGTAAGCATAAGTAATAACACAAGAACGCAAAATTGACTCTGTTCCTGCATATATGAGCTTGCTTAGCATGGAAGATCAAAGCTTCATCGGCATTGAGGTTCTGATTTGTGTGTTTCTTGGTAATTTGGCTCATTTTAAGCTTTCCTCCTCCTTTTCTTTCTTTTCAAGCCAAAAGACACATTTGTCCTGTTTTTCTCTGGACACCTGAGGCTAGACTCAGCATTCTGAACTTCTCTTAAGTCTCAACACTTATTATAGCTTGTTTTAAGTTTCTAATCACAAATAAGATTTGCAGGCCTGCCTTATTGTACTGCCACAAGCCCGTTTATGTTTATCTGGTTTTTTTCATTAAGGTTCTGGTTATGTTGCTATAAAATGGTTGTATGCACTTAAAGTAGTTTTATTTTAGACTCCTGAACATGTTTTAGGATTCATTTTTGTCTTATACTTTATTATAAATATTTGTTTTGAAGTCTTGCTTTTTAGATAAATTTTAGTTATATAGATTATATATATATTGACCTCATTTTAATATTGTGTCTTCCCTGCCTCACTGCATCCAAGTGATGCAGTCTTGGGGCTTGCCACCTGAAATCGCCTTTTGGGTTGGTTTATTCCAACATTGATCTTCTAGCAGTTGGGTTGATGGACTGGTAGATCAACTGATCATAAAGAGAAAATATGAACCAAATAAAATCTATTTTGTGATATATTGATGATCATGTATCTATTTCTTGCAATATGTACAACTTATAAGACTACTGGCTCAGATCTCTGACTAATACATTATAGCTTAAATTTCATTTCGTTCTCAATGGTAATCAATTATAATTAGTATCGGTTAGGCATTTCTTGATCATATTTCTTATCTTCTATGATCAGTGTTGGTGCCGGGTGCTCTCAACTCCTCTCTGATATGCAGGCTTTCAAGGTCAAGCTCTCCCTTGAAGAGAATCTTTCCTACCAATTGTCTGAATGCTTGTAACAATTTGAACGTGCCTAATGTTCTATCTGATTATGTTCTGTTTACTATCATGTTTTAGGCTGCCAACCCTGGTTGTATTTTAGAAGATTTTGTAAGATGGCACTCTCCTCCTGATTGGACAGAATGTGAACAAAGTACTGAGGCTAAGGATTCCTCTGATGGTGGTGACTCTGGTGAGTCGTTGTCCACCAGAGGACAGCTAAGTCGGCGAATGCAAAAAGAAGGTGTAGTAGCCATATTTTATTGTAATTTGTTGCTACTTATGTTCTGTTGCTACAGTACTAAAAGTATTTTTGCCAGAGCTTGTCGGCAATTTTGTGATTTAAACTCCTCAGCTTGGTCAACCTTACCCTAATTGTAGAGAATATGGAAAGAATCTTGTATCTCTCTTATTGAAGGAATGATATTATAAAGTTTATTAATTTATTTCCTTGCACAACTCAATTTACAATAGCCAAATGTACCTAAATTGTGCCTAGGTCATTGCTAAACTATCCTATAAACACTGCCCAGTGCCTAACTACATGGAAAAGGGGTTCTGTCTCCATTTACTCTATTCTCTTTTTCTCAAATTACTCAAAAGCTAGGAGATCCTGTCCATCACCTCACTGGTTCAGTACTTTCTCCACTTTAACAGATGTTCTATTAACTCTCATAACAAGATATGTATAAATTCAAAAGCTGTTATATAGTGTTTTTTCTATCATTTGTAACTATAAAATTTGTTTGGTGTGTCACAATTTGTACCTTTGCTAATTTTACATGGATTGTGACATCTATTAACTTTTTGTTTAATTTTTACACTATTTCTTCAGCCGTTTATTGCCACTCTGGGATAATTTGAAATAAAATCCCAAAGGCTAAGTTTTATTGCCTGGTCAGAATCAATTTAAATCATAAGCATCCCATGCTATGAGTGTACCATGATGTGAAATTAATAAAAAATGTTGATAAATTTCTTTATTACCTTTGAGTTGGTGTGTATTGTGTAAGATACTTATAGATTCGTTTGGGATCATAGCCTAGGCCTTTAATGTTCTAATTACTACAGGTGGTGAATTCTTAATATTTTCCTGCTGCTGTTTGTTATGAAGATTGCGAACTTCATAAATCTTGTGTTCAGAATGTCTGCATTGAAATCAGAATTAAAAATTTGTGACTTAATCATTTCTTCATCAGTCAGTTAGCTTGGGAATATATTTTCAGATTTCATTATCCTTACTGCCTAGATCAACCACTGAGTTGAAATTTTTTAAATTTTATGACATATAATCTTTAAGATATATAATAATTAAATTGCTTTCACTCTGTCTGGCAAAACATATTCAGTTAAGATTGCCAGATCTAGATTGTGGCATGCATGTGTTGCTAGAGACATGGGCAATGTTAGGCAGAACTGCTGTATGTTCTCGTAATGTTATATCAGGAAACTTCACTGAACTTCATTACATGTTTTTGGTAGGTAATTTGTGGCGAGAACTGTGGGAAACATCAAAACCAGTACCAGCTGTTAAACAGACACCTCTCTTTGATGAGGACTTAGCAGTGTATGTCTCGTTTATTAATTATTGTGTATTAGTTTAGTTTTTATTCTTGAAGCTATCTAACTTGAAAAGATGTATTACATTCATTTGTAGGGAGGGCATCCTAGATGCTTTTGAGGACATCCAGCCCTCTGAACTTTTTGAGCAATTGTTTGTTTCTTTAGTAAGTTCTTTATTTTTGTTTATCATGTTAATTACTTTTGTTGTAGAAAAATAATTGGCAAACATCATCAACATATTTCATCTTTCAAAGTGGTTATAATTATATTAATCTCATATTTTACTAGGTTTTCATTTCTTTTATTTACATTGTTTTGCTAGTTCTTGATAGCTAAATCTGATCCAGATTTTACAATGTAGAAAATGTAGTAGGCTAGGGTTGATGAAGGAGCCACTTAAGAGCTAAACATTTATCCTCTAACCTGGGATCTGAGGACAGAATAGATGGGTGATTAGGCGTGTTTGTGGGCTGAGAAAAGATTGGCATGCCAATAGGGCATGTCTGCTCATCTAGTGACGATCTCCATCGACCTCTAATCCAAAGTGACATTGTTTGTACTGGTGTTTAGAACTTCCTGTCTGTCTGTAGATTCAAAATACTTGCAAACCGCAGGTTTACCTTTTAACGGCCTAACAGTTGTAGATGCAAAATCCAAGCATATTTATGTTTCTTAGTAATTAAGATGCATTCTATATTATGCTATGTAGTAGTTGCAAACTTTACTGTCTTTGAATGGATGAATCAAAATTACTTTTTACGTAAACCTCCATATGCATTTGTACTCTAGAAAATAACTTTTGCAACTCTTATAGAACTTCCCAGTATGTCACATTATTAAAGGTTACCTCATGAAATTATGGTCCAATGGCTTTAGGTCATACTCAGGTAATATTAGAAACAGTCATAAAGGGCATTCCTTTTCTATGCGTTATAAATATGTGAGAGACTATTTACTCAGCCATATCCGTACACACTGCCTTAGAAGTATCATGATATTTGTGATGGGAGAAAAGTATAAAATTGGTCCTTTACTTTTTCAATTTCTGACAATTTGGTTTTTTACAAATTAGTCGTGACAAACAAGTACCTTACAAATTTAAATTTGTACAAAACTAATATCTCATAAATTTAAATTTGTACGAATCAATTTTTTTTTATTTGAATTAATGAGTGACTGATTTTGTATAAAATAAAATTTTTAAAAGATTAATTTGTCGCGATTATTTGTAAGAAACCAAATTATCATAAAGTGTAAAGATGGATGATCGATTTGGTATTATTCTCTTTATGATAGTGCTATCATATATACCATCCTGATAGAAATTCTGCCTGTAAAACTTAACTAGACTTCATTTATATGTGGATGCTAAACTAAACATTTCTGTTTGACAAAAACCGTATGATCACTTTTGTGCTGTGCTAACCATATTCTCTTGTTTGGTTTATACAGCTTGGTTTAGGATTTGCAATGGCTGAGCCTATGCTGTTTGGTAGCAGTGACTTCTCAAAGTTGTTCTATGACTGCAAAGATTACATAGTTGTCACTTGTCAAAGCAGCAGTTGGAGGGAGAAAATTGATGAACTTTGCCAGGTCAGTACATGTGGACTAACTGACTAGTTTATGAAGATATATAGTTGCTCTGAAAATCATCGGAATTCATTACTATTATTGGTGCACACCTTGGTGAAATAGTCCAAATGTGTCCTGTGGGGTAAATTTTATAAATGTTAATCCTCAACGAATTTGAAGAGTCAAATTGCAAAGCTGTTCTTCTTAAGATAACTCCGGGTGTGGGCCCCTGGGATTAAAAATGAATCTCTGGAATATTCATACTGGGTATTTAATAAATTACCATCTGCAACTACTGTGTTGTAGCTTCAATGAAATAAAGTGTTTAATGGTCATATTCCTGGTATAGGTATATGAAACAGTGGAAACAGTGTTAACAAATCCTGAGGAAGCGCTAAAGATGATCAAGCAGGCAGAAGAATCATCTACAACAACCGGTGAACCAAAGCGTCTGTTTAGAAGGCTCAGCCTTATCTTTGGTGGCAAAGATAAACCAGTGAGAAAACCCGTTTCCGAAGAGCTGATAGATTCTGATGGCAACCCAATTCGGCAATCCTTTTCAAGTTTCTTTGACAACAAGTCATCTGTATTTGCAAAGAAGCCTTCCAAGTCTGAAGGCGCTTCCCCTGCAAGAAAACCTCACTGTCCCGGAAGTGATTGGACAGTTGTTTCGCCTAAGTTCTTGTGAGCTTTCTTTTTTCATTTAGGATAAGCAAGAACAACTTGCTTTTCCTTTTTTCCCCTCCTTTGTCTCCCAGCAGGTAACTGTAAAGTTTCTTTTTATTCTTTCTCCAAATACTTGACTGCTACATTCTGTAATTAATACGTGATGAACCACAGAAGGAATTGAAGATTTAGCTTTTCAACCTTCATCGGTTGGGCTAACATAATGATTTGGTTTCATAAGACTATAATGAGAATAGTTTAAATTTCCTACAAATTTTGTAATATTCAATGTTTTAATGAGCTATAAAAATGAGTCTGCAAGATGAGTTAATCTTCTGAGTACAAAACAGCAAAGATACAAATAAAAATTGAGATCTGTTCTCTTGTTTCGATGCTATCAAACACAAGTTTCCTGATTTGTGAGTCTGCTTGACTGCCAATGGTTGTGCTTGTCCATCTATCACCGGTCATCGTCAACCTTCTGGTCGTTGTTTATTTTGTCAAATCCAAAATACTTGGAGATGAGCTCTGGCACTATGAAATTTGCTGTGAAGTATAGAAAGAGAAGCAGAGCACTGCAATGTATAATGAGAACTTGAGAATCTTGGAAATTCGAAGACAGATTATCTAGTCGAGGGAAAGGGAACCCCATATTTTTCTACATTCCAGAATATGTCAAGTTTGATTTGTTATTTAAGTAAAAATTATCTCTACAAAAAATATTTATAATATTAATATAAGTTTGTATATAATGATAATTTTTTGTCTAAAATATTAATATTTGTTAAAATTAAATTAAAAAATCACGTCCCACATCCAAATGCAAAATAATGCAGGTTTCCAAACAGGGGATCCCTGTCAATATTGAGGTCTGTAAAGGATCCATCACATGTCAGACCCTAAATCTTAAATAAAAATTAATATCTCTACAAAAAAGATTTATACTATTAATATATATTTGTATATAATGATAATTTTTTTTCTAAAATATTAATATTTGTTAAAATTAAATTAAAAAATCACGTCACACATCCCGGATAATTCCAAATGCAAAAATATACAGGTTCCCAAACAATAGGGGATCCCGTCAATATTGAGGTCCGTAAGGGATCCATCTCATGTAAGACCCTATTACACTAAAAAGTATATACAGTTGTTTGGTGCAAACCCAATCCGGCTCCTATTTTTACATCTTGGAACTCCTTACTTAGCATAAATTTCTACTTGTCTAAAACGGATTATAAATATGGCAACGGGAGGAAAGCAGACCTGATTTGGAGGAAACCCGACATGTCGACAGATTTTGGAGGGGTTGAGGTTGCCATAACAACGGAATGTGGGAGTGCCTTGACCATTACTGGACTTGGTGAAGGAAAGTGCAGGCACTGTCGAACAGTTCTGGAAAGATTATCGCTGGTGAGATATAGCAGCTTGGTGTGCCTTATAAGATGCTGCTGGTGTTTGAGCTCAGAATGGTGGGGAAGCAGTGAAGAGTGTAATTTGATGCAGTTCATTGAAATGGAAACTCCTGTCGGAAGCTCAGTGTGAAGAGCTATATTCTTTCAGCAAATTTAAGTAATGGCGTTCAACTAGTCTAACTCTAGATAACGTTTTGGGTGGCATTGGATGGTTTTTTGGAAAGACACAAGCATCCTTTCACGTAGGGTCCCATTACATGAATTTGGACAGTTTCAGGACCAAAGTTTAATTATTTATGGTTAAGTTAGCCCAATCTGTCAACCTTCAAGCCCATCAGTTTTTGGTACCAATAAGTCATTAGCCCATGGAGGATGAGTGGTCTGCAGGGTACCTAATGAGTGGGTATTATCTAACTTAAAAAAGATTAAGATATCTCTAGTATAATTTAATATCCTTTTGCACTCACTTTTGTGTTCTCCAACTAGTCTATCCATGTGCTTTCCCTGCCCAAAAAAAAATAATTGAAAAAATTTTACTCAGCTAGAAACGGCGTGAAGTGTTGATTAGTTTTAAATTAAAGAACCTAATTAAAGTAGTTAAAATCGTTGCTATATGTACCATTTGGAACATCCTTTTATGATAGTCTTGACCACTGTGTTGAATGATCGACGCTATATGCGTACTTTCTTGATGGCACACGCAAACATGGTTTAGGTGATAATTCTAACAAATGATCATGACCAATGCACATTACCAAGAAGTTTATTTCTATCCTTTAGTGCTAGTCACAATCAATCTTAGTGTAAAACCTTAAATACTATTATGATCGATGTCAAAGATCACAATGCTTAATTCCATCCTTTAGCATTAGTGGCAACATTAGTGCAATACTTTGACTAGCTGGCGGAGGCAGAAAGTTTTTTTTAGGGAGTTAAGATAGTAAATTATAATATATAATAAGTAAAATTTTTGGTGCATTTATAATTTTGAATACACTAAAGTATCCAGTTATAATGTAAAAATATAATTATAATATTATTATTTTTTTGATTGATATTATTTTAATAATATGAGATATTTGGTGTAACTATAAAATTAATTGTAACAATATAATTACTATGTGATATATTAAGAGAAAGACATATAGTAATAACACGTCAAAATGTGTAGATTCTATGTTAACTTAAAATAATTTATTATATTTATATTTTAACTCTAGTATTTTTTTTAATTTTACTCATGAATCCAAAATTTCTTTTGAAAATTTTAATTTACCTCTGTACTTTTTATTTCCCAGCAACACCTATTAAAACATTAGTTTATAAATTAGAAATAAAGATAAATTATATATATGGGGAGTTATTAGAATAATAAAGGGAGTACAAGAGTGAGTTAATAAATTTATAAGCTAATATTTTTGTAGGAGTTACTAGGAAATAAAAAGTAGATGTGGTAACTTGAAAATTCAAACAAAAATTGGATTCAAATATAAAATTTTAAAAATATTGTAGTTAAAATATAAATACAGGATATATTTTTAGTTAACATATAGTTAGCATATTTTGATACGTCATTGCCATGTATTTTTTACTTATTATGTCAAGTAATAATTGCACAATCACTTTTGTAGTTGTACCAAAGATAATTATGTAAATTAGTAGTCTACCATGGTGGATAATGTTATAACTATTTGTATAACACTACAACATGAAATAGAACATATTTTTAAATAAGCTATATTTTATATAATTTATCTCATAAACTAACTTTTTTCTCTATTTATAAACTAATTTTATATATATATATATATATATCTATATATGTATGTATGTATGTATAGATGTGTGTATGACTTATTGATGATTTGATAATAATAATAATAATACATGATACCAGAGACATTTTAACAAATGTAGAGGCAAAGAAAGACTGAAAAAAAGTTATAAACAAAAAAAATGTAAAGTGTAAGGTAAAAAACATTTTAAAAAACCGAAAGAATGAATTTTTTTCTTTAAAAATAAAAATAAAAAGAGTGGAGGTCAAATAATGAAAAAACGAAGGAAAAAAAAAAACATAAAAATATTGAAAAAAAATTGTGATTTTCACTTTTTTAAAATTTTGGTTTACACGTTATACAGATATATAAATATAAACATGAAGAGAAAAAGTAAAAAAATATAGCTAGGAAGAAGATATGATAAAAAAAAAAAAAGTTAACTTTGTAAGGAAAAACGATGAAAAAATATAACTAAACATAAGGGAGAAGAAAAGATAAAAGAATCTAATAAAAAAAAAGTTAACTTTATTCTATTTGAAAAGCGATAAGAGCTAAAATAAGAAATGCAAAGGTCACATCAACAAATTGATGACATCCAACGGGCAATCTGCATTGATATATTTAAGTATTTTTCTTTTTTATTATGAAATATGGAAAACGTGTAATTGAGATAAATGATATCACTAATAACTAGGAAAATATAATATTTAATATTGTTTGAAGTAGGTTGAGCTAGGTATTTATAAACTTTCTTTGTGCTGAAATGAATAGTTATTGTTCAAGTTATTCCTTTTTTTTCTGTGAATTCTGAAAAAGGCAAACGCATTCATATAAGTGAGTAGTTATCTATTTTATGTTATTATATATGTTCACTCTAAATTGGTGTCAATTTCCACTTTACTTGTTAAAATAAAATTTTAAAAAAGAGAGCGACAAACAAATAATTCATGAATGATCAGTCAAACAATGTACATAATTACAGGTGTTGAATTGAAATCAAACGAGGAATATGAATTTAGTTTAATATTATAATAACTATTTTCATGGGCATTTTATTTCCTATTTGATAGTTTTTGTTTAAAATAAATTGATGGAGGTTAATTTGATGTTGTATAATATGATTAACCAAGAAGAAACTTCCTGATTGAATATTGTATAAGGAATGAGCAAATGCGTGTAATGAGATTAGGAACAATGAAGATTGTCAAGGACTTTGAAAAGTTTAATCAATCACTTTATTTACACCCCCTGTCTAGGTACAATGTATTCTATCTGGGCCAATGCTTTCAATTCAACACTTGTAATTATCTACATTGGTTGACTGATCATTCATCAATTATTTGATGCAACTCTATATTTTTGGCATACATACCATTGAACATGAGTATAGGAAGGGGATCAGTACTATGAAGATGAGGAAGCTGATTATGAGTTGGACGCTTGATTTTTCTTATTATTATATTAGTATAGTTTTTTTTTTATTATTCTAAACTGTTGTATTGTGCTACTGATAACATTTTGGTAGTGTCTTTATGTATTAGTTTTGAATTGCACTACTTGACGCTTATATGATATGTTTGAAAATTTTAATTTTTGTTATTGTCATTATAAATGACTATTTATTAGTTGAAATTTGTAGAAGATACAAATGAAAATGGACTAAAAAGTTTAGCTATGAAAGTTAAAACTAAATTAGACATTTAATAAAAAATAGAAAGGACAATTCAAATGTCATTTAGAGATGGATTCGAATTATGTATCAATAATTTAGAAACAAAATTAGAAATAGAATGACAACAATCTAATTGTTAATATGAGCTAGGATGAATTTCATATCAATAATACAGAAATGAAATTTGAGATGAAATAAATCAATTCAAATTTGTAACTGAGATGAAAATTTTTTTGTAGCTAGCATTTAGATACTAAATCAGAGACAAAATTATTCTGTCTCCCTATAATAAATCAAATATTAGTCACGACTTTGATTATTATATTGAGACAGAAATTTTAACAATCTGACATAAAAAAATTTTTGTGTCAATTCAGAGATGGAATTATTAATTCTTTGTCTAAACATTCAAAGACCAAAATTTATTCTATCTTAGAAATATTTAAAGACGAATTATGAAAGAGTTAGACACATATTTTGTCCATTTTTTTTTCCTAGTAGTAATTTCACATAATAATCACAATTATAATAAAGCACATATATATCGTTATTTGAGTCCATATAATAATTATTTTTTTTCATAAAAAAATTAGATAAAATGACATTTTAATATAACTATGTAATTATTGGCTTTGAAAGTTAAAATAATAGGATATATACTGTACATAAAAAGACTTTTGCTAATCAACTATCTCACTTCATCTTCTCTGAGATTTTTTTTCAAAATTTGTTCTCAATTTTTTGAACACAAATAATATTTTCCCAAAATAATCTTTTATTGAATAGAACCTTCACAATATAATTATAATGATAATTATAATTATTTGTGTATAAGTATGTCTCAACAAAAATTATAGACAACATTAATCAAGGCAATATATGGTCAACTATCAGCAATATTATATTTGATATTTATTACCAACGTATATATATATATATATATATATATATTTTAAAATCATTTTATTCCTATTACCATTTTGATTTACAACTTTTCAACCATTAATTTATCGATCATCATAGTTTTCTATCACATAACCGATAGTGGAATAATGTGAGTCAAAGTCACCAGAAATGTATCTTAAACATAATTGAATACATGTTCTAATGGAGAGATAACATAAAACATATTTGGAGAATTAGCAATGGATAATCAATCAAGAAAGACAGTAGAGAATCAGCAATATATAATAACCAGTGTTTAGGAGAAAGAATTTAAACAAAAAATAAGATTGTTTCAATGAATTAAAAGAGGTCTCAATCAGTAATATTTAAATAAGCTAAATTTCTCTTTTAATTAACTATCAATCAAAGAGAAACAAAAAATAGGATATTTTCAATGAATTGAAAGAAGTCTCAGTCAATAATATTTAAATAAGTTGAATTTCTTTCTTATTAAATTTCAATTAATAATTTGATAAAATAATTACTAATTAATAATAGACTGTAAGTTAAAATTTTTATTAATAGATTTGTAAATAATTTAACCAATTACTTAATACTCAATTTAATTTATTTTATAGTTTAGGTCAAAATTAATTGTTTAATTAATAATTATAAAAAATTATATTAATAATAAAATTAATACTGATCTACAATATAATTTAAAATTATTTTAATAATGTATCATTTAAAAAAAAAACGCCAATCCCATTCCAATACCATATATTGAGAAACACGTATATCCTTACGTCATCGTATATTATATAATCATATAATTTTATAATATTCAAGTGGCACCTTTTTATTTATGTATGAAGCCAATTCCCAAAATTGCGAAAGCGCCTAGCCTTCACGATTTGTCGGTTTGTTGGGCCCCATATGTGGAGAAACTAGATCTACCATCGTACAACATCCATGTTGTGCGGTGGCTCTCCATACAAAAAAATTTCATAAAAAAAAAAAGTTAAAAAACATTGTTTGAGGGGCGATTCTGAATTCATACGTGAAGTCGTTTCTTCATAGATACCCAAACTGCCATAGAGAGTGTCACATCATATATTTAAAAGCTAAAAGATATATACCTTGTCAAGTTCAAGGACTTTTTCTTGTTTTAATCTGAATGTAACGGGCTATAGTATTAGAAAGATAGAAAGACCAAATTGTAATCACCAAAATTGGACCCCCTTGGTCCAAATCTTTTAAAATTTTGGTACATTCAAGTATACTACAATATACAATTGCTACCAATTGTGGTCATTACATTTCGTATATGCATGGCTTTCAAATTAATTCAGCTGAAACTTGCTAAACAATTGGCGACGTATAATACAAAGATTATTAAAAAAGAAAAAGAAAGAGAACTTGGCTAGCCCACAATTTATCTATGAGAAATACTAAGAAATTTAAAAATGGAGAAATCCAAAATTCTTTAAGCACAACGATTTGATGAAATAGCATGGTAAGTGCAACAATTTAGGCACTCAAAAAATTCCCAATAGGCAAGGCTGGATTGAATTCATTGACAAAGGAAAAGGTTCTTCAACAAAATAAAGAGTAAAATATTATTTTATCCTTCATTTGATATAAAATATTCAAATCAAATGCATTTTTTTTTAATTTGTGTGATGAAACTAGAGTAGGCCCATGTACAAATGCAGGGAAACCAAGAGAAAGAAGATATTTGAAAAAGGCATTTGACTTTGACTTTAAGATAAAGAAACAGCAAAAAGTCTAAAGTTATAGCGGCTTGTAATGCTTATAATTGGCTTAATTATAGTGCAAAAGGGTATTCAATTGATCTAGAAAGAATGGTTTGGTAATTTTATTTAATTGAAATTTTTATATATAGATAGCAAGAAACTATACAATTTAATGAGTTGTGAATTGTTCAAAAACATTAGTTGGCATTTCGTTTAGATACAAGTGTCAATAAACTAGCAGATTAGTGAGATCAATTTTTACCCTCTTGTCTTTTCTCACTCAATCTCAAGTAGTCTTCCCTTTGCAAAAAAAAAGAAAAAAAAAGAAGAAAAAGGATGAGTTGTGAATACTTTTAGATATGATGACAATACTTCTTAATATATTTAATGCAAACGTGATTGCTAAAACTATATAAATATTAACTAGTGACTATGGAACTGTATGTTATGGCATTTTGCAGTAGTGGTTCCCACGCCTCTACTTCTCTCTTCCCCTTCTGTGTATTTCATTTCAATTTTACCACTCATGATGACAAGGACAGAAATACGTATTGTACGAATGGAGAGAAGGAAGAATGATAAGATGGTAATTACCCCATTTTTGGTTTGCTCTATGCACTTATTGTTAAATTATTATTATAAAATGTTCTCATTTGAATATTAAAATAAAGTTGAATGATATACTACAATTTTGAGCAATCAAGCTAATTCATTAGAAAAGTTATATAAATATCGACAAAAAGATTTTTACTCTTATTTAAAGATGCAAGCAAATTCGCTTTGTTTAATTGCTAGTCATCATTAATTTGTGAACAAGACAAACTCGTTTAAGTATTTATTTATTACATTGTTTAATAAAATGTGGCATATAAAATTTATCAACAGTAAAAAAATGTTTTTATTGCATCTTTATTGACAACTTTTATAATAAACGCTCAAAATTAAAATATACCTAAAGTTTCTCCTCTAACTTTTTTGAATTTCAGATGAAGACAGTGGCTTTATCATACCCTGATGATGATTAACTTATAGAGAGTCAATTTCCAAAAATGGCGCAATTATTTATAAAGATGAAGATGGGTTGAATAATTATCACAAATACCCTGGCACTATCATTAGCATTAACTTGTCTCACATCATAGTCATGGGTGTGCATTTACGTCTTCAAGGCCCATAATGAATTACTAGTTCGAAAGCCATTTGTCTTCGGCATTAATAAATTAGCCAGAGAATCCGTCTATGCGATGGGTTTTTGGGAAGTAGATAATATATTATTACTTCTTATTATTCAGCCTTTTTGTGCTCTGATTGACAAAGATCCATTCGCCCCAGTGAATTTGACCAATTTATTAATAAATAACTTTATATTTTATATTGAGAGGGTGACACACACATACCCTCACCGCATTATGATTAAAGCTCAAGTAGGAAGCTGTATTTTGTTTGTTATGCAAGCTAATAAAGTCACAAAGGCCCCACAGCAGGGGCTGTTGTGCACAAATTACTCTAATGGCTTGATCACTAATAAATCTTCCATCCTTGTGAATGGAAGAAGGAAGCTCACAAAATCTTGAAAATATTGCAACCTATACATTTTGGAAGGATGATCTATATTTTAAAGTCTTAGGACTTGAAAAGAGAGACATTTGTATTGTTTGGAAAAGATTCCACCTACCAAAAGAGTTGCTCCTAACTTATTCTCTGATACAAAGGTTGACTCCAGACTTCAAATTGTTGAAACTCTACTATCAAATGTTTTGACTTTAGTTCAATGACTTTGTAGTGATGAAGTTAATTATATTATAGTAGTAGCATTTCGCTAGGTTTGATATGATTTGTATCTTATGTATATAAAACTTTATATTTAAATGACTTGTTGATAGAATTTTGCAGTTTTGCTTTCTATATAGGTACCAGATGGCAATAGTGCCCCTAATTACTAGCCAAGATCTTCAATTTCAAGCAATTTCAATGAAAATGGCATATCAATAAATTAAGTGAACTAAAGAAAGTTGTATTAAAATTTAGTTATATTCCACTTTATATGTTCCACGTGTAGCTTAGTATTGACAAGATTCAGGCATATCCAACTTAGGCATCTTAGATAGTATTTAGTTACAAAGCTAGAAGTATTATGCATATGTATACTTATTAATACTGTCCATTTTGGTTTATTTTGTCATATGATTTGGAAAAGTATTGTACTAGAGTTGATACATAACTCTTTGTTTTATATGACTTGGATCATTTTAGAATTTCTTTAATATAATAGTATGAGTTGTTAGTTACTTAAAAATTCAGTCTTGTATATTTACTATTCTTCCTAGATTGAATGAGTTTCAATATATTGAAAGATGAATAAACAGGGAATACCAAATGAATCAAATATTATAAGTCATACTGATAGCAAAATATCCTTGAGTAAAGGTTCAAGTGAAAATAAAATTTTCATGGATAAAGGTTTTAATGAACTCTTGTCTATGGGTAAAAATTTGGATGTTCTACTCACAACTTATAAAACTATACGTATAGATTATACCAACAGTCAAACAACCGTGGGTATAAGTATATTAATTTTGACAAAAATTTAGATTGTGAGTATATGTTAACTGTGACTATATCCACAAATTTACACTTTTTACTCATAAAAAATGACGATAGGTATATGACAATATGACAATTTTTTTGTAGTGTACCCAAAGACAAAAGTGGTGTCCCTAACTCTCCCTCTCATTTGAGGGGAGGTGTTAGGACCTATGCCCAATGGACCAGTGACCCATAGTGCACCTGAGTGTAGTGAGACGTGTATGTAATGAAGATATTTAGCATTAGATTTTTCTATTCTTTGTTTCAGTTATTGACTTGAGCCACCTGTACACAGTTGATTGGACTCATAGTAATAAAATAATGTAATCATATCTTGTGTCGTAATTCATCATTCAATGAAGTCAATACAATCTTTTTCCCTCAGCTACTTTACGTCTCTGTTTCTTATTTGGTTTGGCTGGCTGGATGGATCGATTTCATCAAAGGAAAAGGTTCTTGAACAAAATAAAAAAGTAAAATACTGTTTTAGTTATTCACTTATTGTAATAATCAAATGTGATGAAAACAAATGTCTAACCATTGTTTTGCATGTTTTTTTATTTGATGAAACTAGAGTGAGCTCATGTACAGATGCAGGGGATCCGAGAGAATGAAGATATTGGGAAAAGCATTTGACTTAAAAATAAAACAGCAAAAAGTCTAAAGTAAGTTATAGCGGCTTGTAAATAATGCTTATAATTCGTTTAGAAATTGCAGGCCAAAAAAATTCTCGTTAGCTCTATATATTTGTTAATAACGTTAATGCACAAAAGAAAAACGTTAACAATGATTAAAGAAGGGATAATGAGAAATATATTTAATAGAACCTTCATGGTAAATATATTTAAATAGGTGGAGGAGAATGAAATAATTAAATAATTTTCTATAGATATTTCTTTTTTTGTTCCTTGATGAAACCAAACAAAAGAGAAGAGAACTATATTTTCCTTTTGTCGAGAATAAGGGAGGTGGAAATCGAGATAGATAATAAAGAGGAGTGCAAAAGGGTATTCAATTGATTTAGGGAGAATGTTCTAGTAAGAGAAAATATTTTTTTTTTCTTATTTATTATAAAATTATTATTTTAATATCTTATTTATTAAAAAATATCATGTTGGTTCCTATTTTTTTAAAAAATTACTAAATTTAATTATTTTATCAAACTCTAAATCTTAAATTTAAATGATTAAATTTATTTATTTTTTGAAAGTGAGAAATCAAAGTGTGACATTTTTTATTGAATAGAATACCATTTTCGATATTTAAATGAGTGAGAGACTAAAATGATAATTTTGTAATAAGTAAAAAATTAAAAATATATTTTATCATTCTATTAATATACATATTTAAAATTTTTAAATACATAGCAAGAAACTTTGTAATAAATGAGTTGTGAATTCTGACCCAAAAAAAGAAAAAGTTGTGAATTGGTCAAAAACATTAGTTGGCGTTTCGTTTAGATATGCGTCAAGAGACTTGGTTAACGAGATCAATATTTACCCTCTTGTCTTTTCTCACTCAATCTAAAGTCACCTTTTAGTTTGTTGGAAAAAAAAACAATTATAATAAAGATGAGTTGTGAATATTTTTAGATATTATGACAAATACTTAATAATATATTTAATACAAACGTGATTGCTAAAACTATATATATATATATATATATATATTAACTAGTGTTCAGTGCATGCCAATTTTATTTTAATTTATTTTAGATATATTTTGTTAATATAATATGGAAATGTAATTTCATATTTTAAAAATAATAAAAGTAATAAGAGATTATTAATTAGCTTCCAGAAGATCATCTCATCAGAGACAGACGAGTTTTTGAGCTCTGGCTGACTGAGATCCATCCGCCCCTGTCCATTTATCAATGCAGAACATTCGGGACCAACACTGTGGCTTTCAAATTAATAATTCACATCCATTCACCAGAAAGGCAGAAATCCGTGTATGTATATATATAAAGGGTGCTACAGCTAGTATAAGAAATGTTTTAGAGAAGTTAATTAACTGGTCCATAAATAAATAAGTTAATTACAAAATTACGTTAAATATGTTAGACATAACTTTTAGCATAACTTTGATATACATGTTCTAAACATATAATTTTATTATATTTTAAAAATAATTAAATACAAATTCATATTATTTTATTTAAATAATCAACTGGAGATCCTGTCCATGCATGCAAGATCGAAGGCGTCCTTGTGCTGTAGTGGTCAATTTGAACATCATTATCATCATCTGACTCAGACAAGTCATTGGTTAGGTGAGGCCGTAGGATAATACATTTTTCAAACGAGACAATTGAAGCATTTACGTGTGCATACAGTATTCCATTTCCATATTCTAGCTATTGCTATAATATAAGCCTAGCATTGCTATATAATCCACACACTCCGTTTCCCACTCCTCACCAGTAGTCATCTTGAACACTTGCTAGTTTATCTATCTTCCAACTGTCAAGATGGCTTCCATGGTTCTTCTTCTTTTGCTTTTCGGTGCCCTTGCTTCCACCATTACTGGTGCAAGAAAGCTTGCCACTGAGAAGAGTTCGTTTGAGGATGACAAGACATTCTTCCATCATCCAGGATTCGGTGGTAGCGGCGGCGGTGGAGTTGGCGGCCGAGGGTTAGGAGGTGGTGCCGGAGGTGGGTTTGGGGGAGGTGCTGGAGCAGGAGCTGGAGGTGGAGGAGATGGAGGATTCGGTGGTGGCGGCGGCGGCGGCGGAGTTGGCGGCGGAGTTGTTGCCGGAGGTGCTGGAGCAGGAGCTGGAGGCGGAGGAGGATTAGGTGGTGGAGGTGATGGAGGATTCGGTGGTGGTGGCGGCGGCGGCGGCGGAGATGGCGGCGGTTTTGGCGGAGGTGGTGCCGGAGGTGGGTTTGGTGGAGGTGCTGGAGCAGGAGCTGGAGGCGGCGGAGGATTTGGTGGTGGAGGTGATGGAGGATTCGGTGGTGGCGGCGGCGGCGGTGGAGTTGGCGGGGGAGGATCTGGAGGCGGTGGTGGAGGCGGAGTTGGTGGCGGAATTGGAGGTGGATTGTCTATAGCTATATTTTTCTGCCTCATATATCATCAACATGCACGTGGTTGGAATGTGATCATGTAACTTGACGTAATCCAATCTTATTTAGTTATGTTCTCTTTGCAGTACTAAACGTTATTTTGTTTACTGTTGTAAGTTGCTTACATTGTGCTCCCATATCGTCCGACCTGATGAAAGCAGATCAATCAATTGAAATAAAATGAAATTCCTCTTTTTCACTTCTCTTTATCGATCTCTCCTCTGACATTAATGAATTCTTTTGGCCAAACATATATGTATTGTGACGCCCATAACTGATTCTGAGCTCCAAATTGAAAAATCATCAAGAAAGAAAAGTATACATGGACTAAAAATAACTAATGTGAAAGTGGCAGACATACTGTTGTTCTCCATTAATGCTCCAGACACGATTCTCCCAACTTTAATGTCATCTGCTGTAATGATTTACATATTGTTAGATTTTGTGGTTTGTAAGGACACAAGTTAAACTTTCAATGCATGTTCTAAATGCATTCATAATTAATATCATATGGAGTACTAAAATATATATATATATATATATATATGTTTTTTTTTTCAGCAGGTTTAAATGAATTTTCAATAGTTATTTATTTTAAAAGCATTTAATAATTTAAATTTTAAAAATTAAAAAAATATTTGAATGAATTACATTCAGCATTGATTGTTTTGTCCCTAAAACTTTGGAGCATAAGATTTTGCGGCAATTTTTGTGAACGAAATTAACGTCTAATGGCCACTGTGGTCACTACCAAAACATTATATCAGTGACAATTAAAATGTTTCTATTAAAAATAATTTTTATGGAAACTAAAATTTGCCACCAAATGACATCTTCGGTTGCAATTTTTGAAATTTTGCCATTGAAAAATAACATATAGCGACGACTATAATCATTACAAAAATAATAATAGTAGTCAATAAATTCTTTGGTGGCGACTTCCAATTGCCACTAAATGTGTTTTTGGGTGACAACATTCTTTTTCATTGAATTTATGTGTCTTCAATAGTGACATTATTAATTATTCGATACAACAATTGTTGCCACCAAATTCTATTTTGTGGCAATTAAAATAGTTGCCACTAAATATTTAGTGATAAGGATTTTAATAGCGACTGTTCTAGGTTCAGTGGTAATTTTTCTAGGTTCATTGGCAACTTTTGTTACTATTGAAAGTCATTTTTTTTAGTAGAAATTATAAATACAAAATAATTATTGTATCTACATAAATCTTTTAGATGAAGGCCACTAGTTGTCACACCTAATAACTCATCGAAGAGTTGAGTGTGATATGGATGTTTTGAAAAGAAAAGAAACAAATGGACTTGAATAATTTTAAAACAGATTTATTTAAGAGTTGTTATAAAATTTGTAAGGGAAAATTTTGTAAAATCATTTTTACAAGGAAAAAAAATATAGAAAGGTGGTTTAAATAAACAAGGATGAGTCAAGAGTATATTTAGATGTGGCGAATGTGTTTTTTACCCATAAGACTCGTCCATAAGGACAATTATCATAAATTAGTCAATTGAAATGAATGGAATATGACATTAATTTTATCTTGATTACTCACATTAAAACACACACAAAATAAATAGATAAAAAATAAACAGAATTAATCAATGGAAAAAAAAATACTCACAATGGACATAGTTGATTTAGGATGAAAGTTTAGGGTTTATGTATCTTATAATAGGAATCAAAGTGTTGGAGGAAAAATGCATGTAAGTGGATTGATATCTTTTTAAAAAGAATTTTACAAAAATAACAAGACAATGAAAAAAATAATTTTTCTACTCTCTTGTCCTCTTCATTTTTTTAAATTTTTTTCATTTTGAAAATAAGAATTTTATTTTAATTTTGACAAAGGAACAAAATTATTAAGGAAAAGTATTCTTCATTTTTTATAAATTTAAAATTAGGATTTCTTTATTTAATTTTGAAAAAGAATGAAATTGTTATGGGAAATTTTTTTTGGTCTTATAAATGAAGGCTAAATAAACCAATTTCATAACTTGGGAATTTTTATTGTTTGGTATTTCAAAATTAAATACTAAATTTTAAATTCTAAAGAGATTAGAAATTTCATATAATCTTTATAGATTAATTTTCAAGTTTTGAGATAACTAACAATCTTACACAATAACTTTTAACAAAACAAGGGCAAAATAAATTATTTTAAAACTTAAAATTTATTTTCATTTATTTATTTTTTACATTTTAAAAATCAAATGATAACTTTTAAAGCCTTAGAAAATCAAATATTTTATATAATCTTTGCTAATTAATTCATTTTATAATTAAGAAAACTAATAATCTCACGTGACTATTCTAAAATAAAGTGAAAACTTAAGGTAACCAGAAAAATTACGAGCATATTATATTTTCGTGATCATGTGTGTTTGTATTTAAAATAAGGGAGTATTTGCTTCGTTGACCAAAAAAAAAAATGGAGTATTTACTTCTTCATTTCCACTTTGAACTTCTTCCATGAGTCTGCGACTTCATCTCTTACCTCATGTTTCCTCAGAATTCAGAAGTAACGATAAATTTGTGTAATTCCATTATGAGCTACAAACATGCTAAAATTCTAAGGGGCAACGTGAATTATCATGCAGAAAATATATACCCAAGTTCATTCAAGTACCTCCCTCATAGCAACATGAATTATATTATATTCAACCCTTATCATGCAGAAAATATATACCCAGAAGGAATAAAATTTGAAGGACAAATCATAGAAGCTTACCTCTATGAAGTCTCAACTTGGTCAATTATACTTTCCCTCGTTCTTCCCTCTCACTTCTCAGATTGCTTCTCTTGCTCTTTCTATCTGAACATGTTCCTTCTTTCACGTCCTTTTTTTTTTTTTTTTTTTTTAATAAATTAATATATTTTTTGAGGTTTTTGTTATTTATTTGTTTTGTTTCTTCCACTTTTCTTGGGTTCTATTCTTTTTCATCATTTTTTATTTTTGATTTTGTTGTTTTTTATTAATTAATTTCTTAAAAAATATTTTCATCACTCTTTTAATTTAATTAATTTTCAAATTTTTTTTTATAATTTTTAAATTTTAAATTTTTGTTTTTGAGGATGAATGCTCACACTAGTTACTTCTTCTTACTAAAATATCAAGTCACATTAACCTATAGTTTTATGTATAATCATCTTGAATTAAAATTAAGCTGATTTCATAAATTTATATTTTATACCTTTATAATTAAGATATTTTTACTTTTAATATCTTAAATTTTGAGTTACCTTTTTTAAATAGTCAAAACAATTTTATTAAAAAATTGAAAGCTTAGCCTATTTTATAAAACAAGTTTTTTTAGTTAATTTTTTTAATTCAAGTTTTATTTTTGTAAGTTGAATATATTTTTTAAATTATAGTCAAGTTTATTTAAAATTTCATAACTTATTTTTCTTCAAACTTGCATTTTTAGAACACTACCAAACTGAGAGAGCTTATTCAAAAGAACTTGATCTTCTTATATTTGTTATGAATCATTTTTTTCACCCAAGGTTTCCATTTGGACCATTAATTTGGAAAAAAAAAAATATTACTAAATTTAAAATTCTCAAACCAAGTGAAATTATTAAATTGTGGGGTGATTCTCTCTTAACTATGCACTTCTGCATTTGCATTCTTAGCAAAGTCTGAAACTTGAAAGAAAATCTTTTTAACTGCTTGAGTTTCTACTTACAACATAGTTTTGCAGGATTACATCATCAAGACACATTTTTTCATGAAATAACACTGTCACAATGTTTGGGGACTTGATGTAATGTTTATCCTTATACATTATTTGGTTGAATTAATTGCACGTACGTGCTTAGGGAAACTGCAAAATTTCTTCTTTTTATTCTATACTAATCCTTTCATTAAATTTACACTTGGAATTAATTATAAAGAGCATTTCTACCCAACTCAAAATAATATGAAATTAATGATCATAGTCACATATGTCAAATTCATATATCATGTTACATTCTCATTTACAACATACACATTCAAATATGCTTATCTTGCTAGGTTATACCGAACTTAGGTCTCAAGAATTTAACATTTATTTAAGCTAATAAGCACAAATACATTTAACTCTAATCTCCTCCTGAGCCTTGAGATCTTACTTTAGTAGACTGCCTGAAATACATGAAGATGAATTCATTAAATAAAAATAAAACTTTTACGTTTTAATAGTTAGTTGATAATTTAAAATAAGTTTCATTTTCATTCCTTATATACATATTAATAGCAAAAGTGACTTCTAAAAAAAAAAAAAACAAAAAAAAAAAGAAGCAAAAGTGGCTATATACAAAGTGATACATTTTGGGAACACCGTCGGTCCCATTTTTGCTGCACCTTTGAATCCTAGTTAGTTATACTCACTTCATTCATTATATATTCAAGAGAAGGCCATTTACAAACATAAGATAGGCACCTTTGGGCATCCATCAATCAATCAGTCACAAACATAAGATACACACCTTCGAGAGCAAGCATACCAACTACATATCATTCATAATTATAGATATATAGTGGTCAATTTATAAAGTAATAACATTTAATAAAGTAGAAGGAAAAAGTTAACTATCTGTACTGTCGTTGCTCTTTTACGTACCCTCAAAACTTATTCTTTTTCTAAGCTTCCAAGGCAATAGTTATCAAGGATAAAATAAAACCATATTTGAATTCATTCTTGGTAAATTTACACGTTATCTTATTCCTAGTTTTTATTCACTGGTTCTTGTTTTAGGTTTCTAAGTTATTCAGATAACATTAGCTTAGCAAAATTTTGGTTTCACCAGTCTTGTTTTCTATTCTTTTGCTCTAATAATTCTCCAACTTTTTCCCATGTATAAGTATATTTAAACTTAAATCTATGTAACATTATGCCTTCCTATCTTGTGTTAAGATAATTATTTATTTTGTAAGTTTTCTACTTATACTTTAACTTTAATAATTATTCTTCCTATTGTTACAGAATTTCATTGGAACTTTCCATAAAATCTAAAGCTTACTATATAATAATTTTCCTACAGTATTTAATCACCTACAATTCATTCTCTTGCTTACTGTATTGTGGTTAGGAAACGTGTGCTACAACAATTGCAATATTTTATTGTAAATTCTGCTTTCTTCTCTCCATATTCATTCTGAGCCTCCATTCTTTATCTGGTTTTTGTTCTATATATTTTTATTCCTTAAGCTTCCACGTTTTCTTCTTTTAATCCTTTAATAATCTACATGTTCTCAAAATTCTAAATTTTAGTATAAATCTTCCTAAAGTCAGCATATATTCATAGGTCATTTATATACTGTATAGTTACATTTTGTCCCAATTTATCCAACTAGAATTATAGTTCTCAAATGTGAAAACATGTTTTACAAAGCTGTAAAATTCTACTCCATACTTCTTTGCTTTCCCTACTGTACTACCCTAGTTCTACCATTCACTAACTAATAGAAAAGTCCCATCAACTCCATTCCAAAAATTCTAAAATTTGCTAGATTTATTCTTTCAAGTGTCCTCTAATGGTAAAAAAAAGTGGGACTAGAAACTAGTTCATTTGCTGCTTAAACCAAGCCACATTTTAGGATTGCATAGATTGGTTTCATTTGCGAACTTCAACATGTTTGGGCTTAGTTTAAGGACAAAACCATAGCCAAATTGCTTCAAATTTGACAAAGGGTTTCTCCTATGTCTTAGTAACCTTCAATTAAAATTTGAGCCTCAAACTTTTTGGAACAATGTATGGTGCTGTGTACTGGTATTGAATTTCAGAAGTTTTTTAGGCCACTTGCCCAGCCATTAAAAAGTTTTCCAAGACAGTGCAAAAAAATCTCTATAACTTATAATACAAGTATGGTCCTAATTTCCTTCATATCAGTATCTAAGACGTTTCTTTGATGTCATGGCTGGTTCTCACTCATTCTAATAGTTCAAGGGTGGATTTTCTCAGCCAAGGAAGGGCTATATAACTCTCTTACTTTCTAGATGCCCCTATATCACACTAATGTCATTTCTATATTGAATTTGCCTAGCTTTACCACATGTTTTGTGGTTATATTTATTTATTCTGCACTATGGTTTATGGATGCTATCAAAGCATACAAATACAGTACTATAAGTGCCATTTTGTTAGCTCCATAAGCCCACATTCCTCCGAATAATTTGAAACAAAACACAAATACTATTACATACAAAAATTTCGCTGTACATACCAATAGGTTCAACGTAGTTTTGTCACATTACATCGGTACCCTATGTTTAGTTCAAGTGCAGCTTCATGTTTAGTTCCTTCACCTTCAATTAAACAGCCCTTGAATTGTTCCCCTTGAAACTGAATCAAAGCCAGAGAAAAAAAGCAAAAGCAAGGCTATAGTTCTACTAACATTAATCTTTCTAGCTTACTTCCTGCTCCTAATTTCTAAATTCCTTCACCGCTGATAGTTATGTAGCAACAACATGTGCAGAACTCACCTATTCTTTCACCCAATTTGATAGCGAGGAAGGCACCAATTACACTAAACATTACAAAGCAAAATTCTGAATTCGCAATATCACAACATCATACCTTGTTTTAACACTTTCTCCTTCTATCTCAGGCTGAGACAACTACTGTGCTTAAAGAAATCTTGCTCAACTCCATCCCTTTATCTAAACATCCAAATTCTTACTGCAAAATTTTGCAGAACAGAACTTCTAAAATCTCCTAAACATTTTATGTTACAGCTCACCAAGTACGGCTCTCTATTACACATATTTTCGTTAACCTCGTTATGACTGATTCATTTAACTATTTTACTGCTGAAATAACCATCAATTTATCCCTTCAAAACATCCTCTATAGCACAACATTTTCTAGACATTTAAGAGTACAAGCACAAAATTTTTTGGCTGCAACTGAAAAGATTAAATTTTGCAGTTCAGAAACTAAAATTCTGCACATTATCCTTCCTACCTTGTCTGCATTATTTCTATTTTCTGTAGCTTTATGTTTCCTATTTTTCTCGTTAACCTTAGTTCTACAGCATGAAAATACCAAAGTCAATTTCTTTTGCTTCATGCTAGGTATATACAAAAATAGAGTATATATTTTCTTTCATGCTTAGTGCTGCAGATGAACCCATTAAGTTATTCTCTAGCCTACCTCATACTTTGGTCTCCGTTCTGCTGTGTTATATATAGATAAAACTACGTTTTAGTGTTTTCTAAATATTTACTTTAGTTTCCCAATATGTTTATTTAGTCTTATCCCTTCTTTGAAATCTCTAGTCTTTAGACATCAATATTCTTCATAGGATTTCTTAAAGTAGCATGTTAGGTTGGTAATTTACCTGGTGCACAGAGTTGGTAGTTTTCCTTCATGCTTCTTCCTCGCCATCTCTGCGTTATTTGCTCCCAGCTTCGCTTTTTCCTTCTTCTTTTTTTTTCTTTGGTTTCTTCTAGAAGCCTGGTGTTCTACAACTTTGGGAAGGGAAAAATTATGGAATGGTTTTATTGTAAATTTGGATCCAGATGGCCTCCGATAAGAAAGTTACAGGAGGTCTCCTGTGAATAAAGCACTGCCGTCTGATTCATCCACGCATCCTTTGCTTGCCACTTAGTCTCCATGCCTCGAAATACACTATTTCACTTAAGTGAAATGGTGCATTCTGAGTAGTTAATCTTTTTCTCCTAATGCCTTAAAACGACAGTTGTTTCAATGCATTGTTTTTTAAAAAAATGTTGCAGGATGAGATGATTTCGTTGGCTTCTTTTGGATCTACCTCAGTGTTATCTTCATGGCTTTGATCGGTTCTTCATGCCTTACAACTATCATTATCGATGATACAGGTCTTCTTGTCTTCATCTTCCTTATAAAACTGCGACCTATTATTCCGGTTAGGTTTGTTAATGTAATTTTGGTGTTTTGGGTGTTGCCCAAGTGTTAGGAAATCATTTCTAGATCTTCAATTTATAGATAATAGGTGATGATTGGCTTCGTGTTCGATGGCCACTAACCCATTAGGATCCAAATTTGGGATTTTGTAAGTGCTCTCCCTTTACATTTCTTCCCCGGCTTTCCCCTTTATTCAAGAATTTGAATTGATCTTTGAATAAATTGGAAATAGGTACTAAATGCTAACATGAACATTAAGGGACATGGTTTTATGAGTTATGAGCGAAGGGCTTTTGGTAATTCCATGCTTTAATGTACTTTTTTTTTTTTATTCTTTCTTAGCAAATTTGTGATTACCTGGCAAATTTCAAATCTTAGTATAACCAACTGTTTAATGCCTTGAGGTATTTTGGATTTCAACGAACCTATCCATGCATTGTGATTGTATGATTTTCTGGTGGAACATTATTGAGTAGATACCTCTTATCTTATACTCTTGTTCTTTATTTGTGACTCAGCTTCATTCTTTGCACATTTGTGAAATTATATAAGCTTTGTATGAATTCTGAAGGGCAAGTCTAAAAAGATGTAGTAATGCAGTGCTGCCACTACACCTTAGGATTATAAGATGAAGTTGTCGTGTTAGGATTGGATTATAGTCTTATATATTTTCTCCAAGTGTCTAGGTATATGAGATTGTTTATCCCAAAAAAGGTAGTGGTAGTACAAGTATGGAAAAACATAACTACTTCTAATAATGGACAAGTGTTGGACTGTTTGGACAGGAAAATGAAAATAACATTAATTTATTTTAGTAGAAGGTTAATGGAAAATACCAATATGATTCAAATATGTAAAACCCATGATAGTGATCATGAAGACTTAAATTAATGATAGAGATAGACAATTCAAAGTGGGTTTTTGATAGAAAGAAGAAGCATGTGTGGGGTGAATAGGTTAAGTTAATAATTGTCAAAATTAATTATGTTTTGATATCTGTTTAGTATTTCAGTCCCTTCCACTAACTATTAATGGAATAATGTATCTAAGTCAGTAGTGTGATGGAAAATGTTTTATTGTATGAATAAAACTTGAGAAGAAATATTGGGGGAAAAAAACCAAACATTCAAAAAGAATACAGAGATGGAAAAAGGCAGAGGATAAGGACATGATATAAAAAAAATGTCAATTGTCATGTTATGCAGGCTATGCAGCCAACATGTGGACAACTAACAAAATTACAAACAGAATGTCAATTGTCATGTTATGCAGGTGATGACTCTTACCAGGTTATGCAACCAATAAAATTATACTTGCCTTGCCTAATGTGCTAAGTATGCACATGAATGAAAATGTTATATTTTTGTTCAATTTCACTCTATCACTTTGCCAATAACTATATTTCTCAATTTTTTTCGTCAAGTCAACAGTTAGGATACTGTTAACATATTTTAATATATCATTATCACGTTTTTTTTTTTTAGTGTATCAAGTAATAATTGCACAACCACTTTTGTAGTTGTACCAAAGATAATTATGTAAATTAGTACAATGTTATAGCTATTTGTATAACACTACAACATGAAATAGAACATATTATTAAATAAGCTATATTTTATATAATTTATCTCATAAACTAACTTTTTTTCTATTTATAAACTAATTATATATATATATATATGTATGTATGGATGTGTGTATGACTTATTGATGATTTGATAATAATAATAATAATAATAATACATGATACCTGAGACATTTTAACAAATGTAGAGGCAAAGAAAGACTGAAAAAAAGTTATAAACAAAAAAAATGTAAAGTGTAAGGTTAAAAACATTTTAAAATACCGAAAGAGTGAATTTTTTTCCTTTGAAAAAAAAATAAAAAGAGTGGAGATCAAATAATGAAAAAATGAAGAAAAAAAAACATAAAAGAGATTGAAAAAAAAAATTGTGATTTTCACTTTTTTTAAATTTTGGTTTGCACGTTATACAAATATATAAATATAAACATGAAGAGAAAAAGTAAAAAAATATAACTAAACATAAGGAAGAAGATATGATTAAAAAAAAAAAAACTAATAAGAAGAAGTTAACTTTGTAAGGAAAAAGATGAAAAAATATAACTAAACATAAGGGAGAAGAAAAGATAAAAAAATTTAATAAAAAAAAGTTAACTTTATTCTATTTGAAAAGCGATAAGAGCTAAAATAAGGAATGCAAAGGTCACATCAACAAATTGATGACATCCAGCAGGCAATCTGCATTGATATAGTTAAGTAGTTTTCTTTTTTATTATGAAATATGGAAAATGTGTAATTGAGATAAATTATATAAATAATAACTGGGAAAATCTAATATTTAATATTGGTTGAAGTAGGTTGAGCTAGGTATTTATAAACTTTCTTTGTGCTGAAATGAATAGTTATTGTTTAAGTTATTCCTTTTTTTTTTTTTTTCTGTGAATTCTGAAAAAGGCAAACGCATTCATATAGGTGAGTGGTTTTCTTTTTGATGTTATTATATATGTTCACTCTAAATTGGTGTCAATTTCCACTTTACTTGTTAAAATAAAATTTAAAAAAATTTAAAAAAAAGAGCGACAAACAAATAATTCATGAATGATCAGTCAACCAATGTACATAATTACAGGTGTTGAATTGAAATCAAACAAGGAATATGAATTTAGATTAATATTATAATAACTAAATTCATGGGCATTTTGTTTCCTATTTAATAGTTTTTGTTTAAAATAAATTGATGGAGGTTAATTTAATGTTGTATAATATGATTAACCAAGAAGAAACTTGCTGATTGAATATTGTATAAGGAATGAGCATATGGGTGTAAAGAGATTAGGAATAATGAAGATTGTCAAGGACTTTGGAAAGTTTAATCAATCACTTTATTTACACCCCCTTTCTAGGTACAATGTATTCTATCTGGGCCAATGCTTTCAATTCAACATTTGTAATTATGTACATGGGTTAACTGATCATTCATCAATTATTTGATGCAACTCTATATTTTGGCATACATACCATTGAACATGAGTATACGAAGGGGATCAGTACTATGAAGATGAGGAAGCTGATTATGAGTTGGACGCTTGATTTTTCTTATTATTATATTAGTATAGTTTTTTTTTATTATTATTCTAAACTATTGTATTGTGCTACTGATAACATTGGTAGTATCTTTATATATTAGTTTTGTATTGCACTACTTGACGCTTATATGATATGTATGAAGATTTTAATTTTTGTTATTGTCATTCTAAATGACTATTTATTAGTTGAAATTTGTAGAAGATAGAAATGAAAATGGACTAGAAAGTCTAGCTATTAAAGTTAAAACTAAATTAGACATGGAATCATAAACAGAAAGGATAATTCAAATGTCAATTAGAGATGGAATATAAACACAATCAGAGATGGAATGAGAAAAATTCAATTTTTAATATGAGATAAAATGAATTCTGTATCAATAATTTAGAAATAAAATTAGAGATAAAATGACAACAATCTAATTGTTAATATGAGATGGAATGAATTCCATATCAATAATTCAGAAATGAAATTTGAGATGAAATAAATTAATTCAACTCTGTAAAATTAGCTAACATTTAGACACTGAATCAAAGACGAAATTATTCTGTCTCCCTATAATAAATCATATATTAGTCATAACTTTGATTGTTATATTGAGACAGAAATTTTAACACAAATTTTAACAATTTGACATGAAACATTTTTGTGTCAATTCAAAGATGGAATTACTGATTCCCTGTCAAAACATTCAGAGACCAAAGTTTATAATATAAAATATTATTCATGTTTGATTCTATCTCAGAATTATTTAGAGACGAATTATATAAGAGTTAGACACAGATTTTGTCCTTCTTTATTTTTTTTAGTAGTAATTTTACATGATAATCATAATTATAGTACAGCGCACGCGTGCGCACACACATACATATATATATATATATCATTATTTGAGTCTATATAATAATTATCTTTTTTATAACAAAATTAGATAAAATGACATTTAAATATAACTATGTAATTATTGGCTTTGAAAGATAAAATAATATGATATGTACTGTACGTAAAAGACTTTTGCTAATCCACTATCTCACTTTATCTTCTCCAAGACTTTTCTTTTTAAATTTGTTCTCAATTTTTCGAACACAAATAATATTTTCCCAAAATAATCTTTTATTGAGTAGAATCTTCACAATATAATTATAATGATAATTATAATTATTTGTGTATAAGTATGTCTCAACAAAAATTATAGACAACATTAATCAAGGCAATATATGGTCAACTATCAACAATATTATATTTGATATTTATTACCAAAATTAAATATAAATATTTTAAAATCATTTTATTCCTATTACCATTTTGATTTACAACTTTTCAACCATTAATTTATCGATCATCATAGTTTTCTATCACATAACCGATAGTGGAATAATATGAGTCAAAGCCACCACAAATGTATCTTAAACATAATTGAATACATGTTCTAATGGAGAGATAACATAAAACATATTTGGAGAATTTGAGCACTCAAAAATTTAGGCACTCAAAAAATTCCCAATAGGCAAGGCTGGATTGAATTCATTGACAAAGGAAAAGGTTCTTCAACAAAATAAAGAGTAAAATATTAATTTATCCTTCATTTGTTATAAAATATTCAAATCAAATGCATTTTTTTAATTTATGTGATGAAACTAGAGTAGGCCCATGTACAGATGCAGGGAAACCAAGAGAAAGAAGATATTTGAAAAAGGCATTTGACTTTGACTTTAAAATAAAGAAACAGCAAAAAGTCTAAAGTTATAGCGGCTTGTAATGCTTATAATTGGCTTAGTTATAGTGCAAAAGGGTATTCAATTGATCTAGAAAGAATGTTTTGGTAATTTTATTTAATTGAAATTTTTATATACAGATAGCAAGAAACTATACAATTTAATGAGTTGTGAATTGTTCAAAAACTTTAGTTGGCATTTCGTTTAGATACAAGTGTCAAGAGACTAGCAGATTAGCGAGATCAATTTTTACCCTCTTGTCTTTTCTCACTCAATCTCAAGTCACCTTTCCTTTGCAAAAGAAAAAAAAAAAGGATGAGTTGTGAATACTTTTAGATATGATGACAATACTTATTAATATATTTAATACAAACGTGATTGCTAAAACTATATAAATATTAACTAGTGACTATGGAACGGTATGTGTTATGGCATTTTGCAGTAGTAGTTCCCACGCCTCTACTTCTCTCTTTCCCTTCTGTGTATTTCATTTCAATTTTACCACTCATGATGGCAAGGACAGAAATAATAAGAATTGTTTTAAGTCCATAACTAGAGAGGAACAAAGAGAATAATTGTGTGAATGGAGAGAAGGAAGAATGATAAGAAGGTAATTACCCCATTTTTGGTTTGCTCTATGCACTTATTGTTAAATTATTATTATAAAATGTTCTCATTTGAATATAAAATAAAGTTGAATGATATACTACAATTTTGAGCAATCAAGCTAATTCATTAGAAAAGTTATTTAAATATCGACAAAAAGATTTCTACTCTTATTCAAAGATGCAAGCAAATTTGCTTTGTTTAATTGCTAGTCATCATCAATTTGTGAACAAGACAAACTCGTTTAAGTATTTATTTATTACATTGTTTAATAAAATGTGGCATATAAAATTTCTCAACAGTAAAAGAAATGTTTTTATTACATCTTTATTGACAACTTTTATAATAAACACTCAAAATTAAAATATACCTAAATTTTCTCCTTTAACTTTTTTGAATTTCAGATGAAAACAGTGGCTTTAACATACCCTAATGATGGATAACTTATAGAGAGTCAATTTCCAAAAATGGCGCAATTATTTATAAAGATGAAGATGGGTTGAATAATTAACACAAATTCCCTGGCACTATCATTAGTATTCACTTGTGCAAAAATCTCCTCCATTCATCTCATTGGACTGTTCTCCTTGTGACACATGTCAAGTTTTTTTTTTTTTTCATTTTTTGAGTGGCAAAGCATGCAAACGACAAGAGCAGCTGGGCTCCATCAAGGTTGTTCTTCGTTGCCACCGTCCTCTGAATACTCCTTTCATGGCTTGCCTAGAAAGCTCTTGAATGAGCTCTGCACCAGCTTCAATTAAGATGATGCAGTCACCTAGTAGCTGTGGATAATAATGCGAGTGTTAGTTTTTGGGTCGGATCTCGTGTCACTGTCTTCCACCGTCGTCAAGTACTCCTTCCATGGCGTGCCTGTGCTTCAAATGATGGGGTCAAGCATAGAACTCTTGTCCATCACACCAAAACCTCCTCCTCCGTTCAAATCGACCTCTCGATGCAATAGTTTGCTCAAACCCACAAATTGGCCGTCGATGTCACCCATAATCAATCTCAAAATGGACTGATCTCCCAAACAAACTCCCAATCCTCCATTCCATTCTCACACGGCAACTTGATGATAATGTTGCCGCTTCACACAAGTGCTTTGCCACTCAAAAAATGAAAAAAAAAAAAACTTGACACGAGTCACAAGGAGAGCAGTCCGATGAGATGAACAGGGAGATTTTTGCACATCAAGATCACACCAGGGGATCCAGACACAAACTTGACATGTGTCACAAGGAGAGTGGTCCGATGAGATGAACAGAGGATATGTTTAAACAGCCGCCCTTGTGGGATCCCCACAGTAGGGGATCTAGATGTCGTTCGATGAGATGAACGGAAGAGATTTTTGCACAGCAGCCACTGTGGGATCCCCATAGCAGGGGACTCAGACGCGGTCCGGTGAGATGAATGGAGGAGATTTTTGCGCGCGCGCGCATATATATATATATATATATATATATATATATATATACAAACTTCTTAAACACACTTCATATAAATAGTAGATGTTCAAGGTGAAGTATGATAGTAACCATAGAGGTTAAAATTCACAAGAAAGAAACTATGGAAACCTTGAAATTCACATAAGATATATATTAGACATTTATATGATGTAGAATTTAGTGTTTTAATGAGTTAATGGGATTTTAACATGAGCTTAACATGAATCTAACGTTGCCTTTCCCTTTGCTTATAACCTTATAAACATAACACATCAGCTATAAATACATGCTAAAAGCCTTAAAGTAGAATGGTTTTCAATAAAGAAAGAAATGAAATAGGATTAGAAGAAATGGTACATCTATAAAGGGAAAGGGATATGTTATCCATCAGTAAAAGACTTGTATTACCTAAACAACTTTTTTTTTTTTGGATAAAAAAGAGTTCAAAGACAATGGACTCTACTAGAACCACTAGATTCTAACTAGAACAATTAGAACCAAGATTAGTTATTTAACATGATTTACTATTATAAATAGTTTGTCCCATTTGTTTATAACATCTTCTTAGATACTATAATTAGTCTCTCCATTGAGCATTTTTGTTTACCATAAATCTGGATCATTGAATTCATATTGATTACCCCATTTTCCTTTTAATTCAATTTCTCCTACTTAAATCCATCCATATGGAAAGAGAAATTTCTAATATAGTTGAAAGATAAAGTTTGGGTACATTTGGAGAAAAGTATTGAATCTAATTTTATGCTTGCATGTTTGTAGTTTTATTCAATGGATCATAGAAGGTGGATTAAACCCCTCTATAAAAGGTAAAGCTTACATTAAGGGCGTACTTTATTTTTTGGACCTAGCATTAGAAGTCAGCAACAAATGAAAATTTTTTGTTTCTATGTGTTGCATGTGGCAATCTTCATTGTCACTCTAAATCAAATGTTTATGAGCACCTAACTAATCCAACCCGTGGGTCACTTAAAGGGTATAAAATTGGATCTTTAATGGAGAGGCATATGAAGTTTCTTTGAGTATAAGGAATGAGCCAATAGAGCTAAAGAATGACATGCATGGGTTACTTCATGATATATTTGCAGTGTTTGAACAAGTAGATGAAGAAGGGAATAACGAAAATTGAAAATTTGAAAATCCAGGACAAGTCATGGAGTAACTTGGCAAACATCAACAAAAGAAGGGAATAACTCTAATAAATTCATTAATTAATTAAAGAGGATGAACAAAAACTTTACGCAAATTGGGAAAAATATACCAAGCTATCATTTATTGTTCATCTCTCTCATATTAAATGTCTTTATAGGTGGAGTGATAAGTCTTTTGCAATGTTATTGGAGTTATTAAAAGATGCTTTACTAGAAGGAAATCTTTTGCCTGAGTTGTACTATGATACAAAGAAGATAATTTCGGGATTAGGCTTGGGGTATGAGAAAATTCATGCTTGTTCGAATGATTGTATGTTATTTTGGAAGGACAAGAGCAAAGATGAAGTATGTTCAAAGAGTGGTGTCTTGAGGTGGAAAACTCCAATTGTTTTAAAGAATAATGCAAGTAACTCATTTGAGGAGATAAATAATGAAGTTATGAAAATGAAAGAGAGAAAAAAGATGTCGGCAAAGATTCTACAATGGTTTCCTTTGATACTTAGGCTAAAGAGGTTTTCTTTATCCTCTAAAACTACTTCATTCATGTGATGGCATGGAGAGGGTCCTCTATGTCCAACAGACTTTCTTGCTCGGAAGAAATTTAACTCTTTAAGTATCTAGATTTTTTGAGTGACCCTTATAATGTTAGGCTTGGATTGGCTTCAAATGGCTTTGATCCATTCAAGACTGAGTGTTACCTATAGCATTTGCCCTGTTATTGTAATTCTCTATAAATTTGCACCTTGGATGTGCAAGAAACAACCTTCATTGTGTATGTCATTGCTTATTCTCGGTCTTAAAGGTCATAGCAACAATATAGATGTGTACCTCAAGCCACTAGTTGAAGCGTAAATAGAATTTTAGAAAACGGAGGTACAAACCTTTGATGCTTGTAAGAAAGGATCATTTCTAATGCATACTACAATTATTTGGGCTATTAAGGGTTACCTGACATATGCAAACCTATCTGGATGGAGCATGAAAGGTCAATATGCTTGTCCATGTGGTTTGAAATGGCATCACAATGGTTACCCCATAGTAGAAAGTTTTGTTATATGTGTCATCAGTGATGGTTAGAACTTAACCACAAGTAGAGATACAATTATGGGTCTTTTGATAGAACCTAAGAATTTAGGAGTCAACTTAAACAAAATGATGAGGATACAGTTTTAAGACAATTGGAATATTTTGAAGATGTTGGTGTAATTGTGGATAGGTTACAACTTTGAAGAAGAAAAGTATTTTGTTCACTTTACCATACAGGGAAACATAGTCTATTGTGTCATAATCTTGATGTAATGCACATTTAAAAAAATATTTACAATAACATCATTGGTACATTGTTGAATGTAAGAGGAAATATAAAGATAACATACCTTATGGGGATGAATATAAGAACTGTGCTTCATCTGCAAACACGTCCCTCCAGTGGCACAATATTTCTACCTAGAGCATGTTATCAAATGACTAAAAAAGAGAAAGAATATTTTCTTGCAGTTTTGAAAAATATAAGGGCACCAGATGAATGCTTATCAAATAATTTCCATGGTGTGCAAGAAAAGCAACTCAATGTGATTAGTTTGACAAGTTACGGTTGCCATGTTTTGATGTAAGAATTTATGCTTATAGCATTAGGAGGTTCTCTTCCTAAAAAAGTCACTTTAGTTTTGACAGGTGTTTGTCACTTTTTCAAAGAAATCTATTCTATTGTTCTTAACAAATATTATGTTGAGCAATTAGAGTCTTAAGTAGCTAAAACTAAACGCCAACTTGAACAAATCTTTCCTCTTTCATTTTTTACTATTATGGTACATTTGGTAGTTCACTTGGGTTATGAAGCGTGAGTTGGAAGGCTAGTACATTACCACTGGATGTATCTAATTGAGAGATATGAGCTAAATTCTTTTAAAATAGTTTATTAGATTAATGAAACAATGGCAATGATACTACATCTTTTTTTTGTTGTTGTTGCACTTACAGGTATCTTAGTACTTTGAAATCCCTTGTATACAATAAAGCACAACCTGAAGGGTTAATTATAAAAGGATATCTGGCTCACAAAAGTTTAACAATGTGCTTATGTTATCTAATAGGAGTGGAGACTATGTTTTAACTAACCTAATTGAAATGATGAAGATTTTTTCAACTTTGGTAGATGATTCACCACCAATGCATGATGTTGGAAGATCACTAGGAAAGAAGAGACCTTCTTAGTTTAACTTAAGAAAGTGCAAGAGAACAGGTAGAGTTAAACTTAACAACAATAACTTATTACATGCACATTGTTAAGTGCTTTTTAACAATGATGTGATCACCCCATTTTGACAAGTAAGAAACGTCTTCACTTTTTGTTATTTAATGTCACTAAACCATCATTCTTTTTCATGAAAATTACTTGTTTGCTTAAAATTTTATTGTAGGGAACACTATGAATTTTAAAGGGACAAAGATGACCACGTCATTTGACACAATATGAAGTCCAAAAATCCCATAGTCAATTATTCAATGCTTGGTTTTGTGAAAGGGTAAGAATTATAAAACACATACAAAGTGATTAAATTTTAAGTTGAAATTAACTTCTACCTTTTGCGTATAAAATATTTAGATTCCATGCTTGGAAGAACAAGGAAGTGCAGTAGTTACAAATGAGTTTAAATGGTTATCTTATTGTCCATTTGAAGTAGCAAGGAGGTATATTGGATATCTTGCTAATGGTTTTAGGAGTCACACACAAAAAGAGAAAAAGTCATTTGAAAACTCAAAACAGTGGGATTGTTGTTGCCAATGATATTACAAGCTATTTTAGTGTAAGATCTTTAAATGGTACGTCACCTGAACTTAAATACTTTGGTGTTTTAATAGATGTGATTGAATTAGACTATTCCAGTAGATATAAGAAACTTCTTTTTAGATGTAACTGGGTGGATCCTAGTAGAGGTTTCAAAGTGGACAAATTTGGAACAACTCTTGTGAATTTTAATTATTTGAAGCATAAAGGTGATGATATCGGTATTAACCCATTTATTTTTGCATCCTAAGCCCAAAAGGTATTCTATGTGGATGACAAGAGACAATGGAATTGGTTGGCAGTTGTGAATGCAAAAGTTAAGGATATGTATGACATGGGTGATAAGGAATCCAATGAATTTCAACAAATGGTTGAAGGAATGAACAATCAAATGAAAATGTTACAAATGATCCTTATGCTGAAGAAGAATGGATTAGAGAAGTTGTTGATGATGAATTGTTGGATGTGGTACCAAATGTACCAGATGACCTAGAAAACTTTGGAGAAGAGAATTTCTTTTAGTCAATTTTTGTGTTTCCAAATTCTTTTTTTTTTTTTTACCTAATAAGGTATATAATCAATATAGTTTAATACTAAAATGTGCATTTTTCTTGTATACTTATGGGTTTTTATGCATTATTTATATTTATTAAACTTTACATTGTAGGGAATCTTGGCAAAGTGTAGAAGATTAATTCTTGGTTGTTGCACTAACCCACAAAATGAAAAACATTAAGATAATGCCCATAATAATGTAGAGAATTTGGGCCGTTCATATGAAGACAACTTGCCTCAATCTGAAACCCAAACTAGTCCTATTATTGAAGAAACAAATGAAAGAGAAGTTATAAATTTTGTAAATTTAATCGTAACTTTATTAAACTTGTTTTGATTTGACTCATCCTATTTTTTTAGTTAGCTTATGTTGAAATTTCAGTTCAATTATTTATACATAAAAGTAAGTAGCGTTTTGGAATTTTGGTTCAATCTTAGCTTGTAGGCAATAAGACCAAAATCTTGTTGTCTTAGCTTGTAGGAATAGTAAGCAATTATTTATATATCTTTGCATTTCTATAATGGAAAATAAATATGAACAGTACATTATAAATAGATGTAAAACTTTGGGCAACTAGAATTTCTTATTTTGTGGAGTAGTTAATTACATATTAAATTAAGCATAATACTAAATGTCTCAAAGCATAAAGCTTTGTGTTATTTATAGATGTATGAAAGAAAATATTTGGTTACAGTGTTGGAAAAATAATGTAAAACAAAGGATAGAACAAATTAACTAGGAGGTAAATAGAAATAAGAAGAAAGGGAAATGGGAGAGGTAGAGTGGTGAAATGTGGGATGGAAATGAAGGAAGCATACAAATGATGGCCACATGTATGAATGATAACTGGTTGAGGTAGTTCAAAAGATGGGTTGATGTGGAGATTGATCAATGTAGACAAATTTGATGTTAAAGAGACAAAATCCTGATTGTACATAGTTTGTTCCTCATACGTCCATAGAATTTATTTATTTAAAAATTTTGGTAATCAATTCAGATTTATTTTATTTCTTTAACTGATTTATATCAAAATTTTTTGTTATAGCTTGAGTAGCTTTTTAGTTTAAGTAAGAAAAGTTTTATTTCATTCAGTTTTTTATCTAATAAATGAACAAAAGCTTCATATGCAATTCAAGTTTCAGTTTCATATATTCCATAGAGTAAGATTTTACAAGTGTCTACATGTGAATAACATGTTAATGCAACTGCTACAGTAATGTTGCATAATCCTATTACTTGAAAATGATTATGGGGCTATGTCTTTGGCACTGCATGTGCACAGTGAAAGTAGGAATAATAGCATATTTGTGAAATTGGTAAAAGATATCTTATTATTGGAAAATTTAATTTTTTTCTTGGATTGATTAGTATAATTCCCTATTATAATAGATATGCTAAATTGGCAATTGCCATTTTATTATACTTTAATTTATATATTACTTAATTACTATTATGAGACTATTAAAATTAGTAAGTCTTACTTTTTTTTTTTGGAAGACTATGGGAACATAGGGTCAAATGGGAAAGACAAACATCCAAATCCTAAGGGACAAAGATTGTTAGAAAATCAAGATGTAGAAGGTGCGGAGGTCCAACATGAAGAAGGTATGAATCACACACTATTAATGTTCTATTGTTTTTATACAAACTTGTTTATTTGCTCGTGCATTGCACAGGCCTTAAAAAAATTAATTTGTAGTATTATATGCCAATACATTTTAAATTATTGGTTTCATTGAGAGTACACTATCATAAAAGATCTTCTTTGACGTACGAAGTAACTCTTATTGTTACTTTTTTGAATAACTCTAAAATATCAGGAACTGATGAAATCATATTTGACTTTACTTCTAACTTTGAATGATCTAAACCATTCAATAATATATTATTTTCTCTTACTTTAATTTTGGACTATGCCAAGTAATATTTATAGTCCTTGCTTATAGAGTACAAGAGACATTTAATTAATTAATTAATTAATTATTTTTTCTTTTACTTTAAAAACTATTTGAACTTTAAAGAATTTTCGATTAAGAAGCGGTTAATTAATTCATTAATTTTTCACTCTAAAAATTCCTTAAACTTCAAAGAATTCCCAATTTAATAGGCAGTTAATTAATTAATTCATTAATTATTTCATAATATTTCTCATTGACAATGAAAAATTCATTAATTTTCTAGTTAATTTTTAAAATTCTCAAATTTTGAAAGATTCTCGATTTAAAAGGTGGCTCTTTAATTTATTAATTAATTAGTTCATAATTTTTCTCGTTGACTATGAAGAATTTACGCACTTTAAAAAATTCTTGATATATATAACATAAAAGTGAAGAGTCATCACATGAGAAATTGAGGGTTTGATTAACTGAGGCTTCTTGTCAATCAACAAAGATCCTACATTAAAGGGAGCCTAATTTAATAATATATAATATATTATAACAAAATTTGTAATATGGTGTTGAAAGTCATGCTAATACTAGGGGCCCTAAGAGAATACTAGATGTATGGGACATGCATGATGATGAGTTCATTATTGTTCAATTGGATCCACCACTTGTTCAGCTTGTTGGTGAGGAAGGAAGAATTTTAACTTAGTTCATCAGTAGTTCGGTTAGGAGGCATCAATGTGCTCTAATTAACTATGCAACATGGAAAAATATGTCTAATGAATAAAAAGAATCAATGTTGAAAATAATACACAAAGTTTGAATTTGTTCCTTAGTTGGGTAAAAAATAAGAAGATATTTTGACAAACATGTTGAAGTTTGAGATATGTGACAAAGGGAGATAATGGAAACATGATTTAAAGATGAGATATGACCCAAGTAATACAAAAGAGCAAATGGCTACTAATGTACCAAATGGAAGGGATGATCCTCTTCAATATTGTGATTTCATTCATCATTGGTGCTCTAATAAAGGGCAGATAAATTTATTAAATTGATAGATTCTTACATATCCAGATTTTCTATCTTTTGCATTGATTTGAAAATAAGAAATTAAGTGAGATTAACAAAAGACATTGTGCCAAGCTTGTAGACATTCATTGCGTGGGTACAAAAAGTCTCCTAAGGTTAATTAATGAGAAGTTTTGTTTTCTTTTGCAAAGTTAACTTTTTGTAGCACACACTAACAATAATTTATTTAGTTATGTAATTATTTTCCTTAAAATTTCAAGTGAAACAAGGAATGGGAATGCATCCTAGTCGTGCATAGGTTTACATTGATAGACAAACTCATAATGATGGAAGAGTTATTAGTGATCAAGCCACAAGAGTAATTGTAAGCTTTACATTTCTATATTTTCAATTATTTGTTTTTAATCATTCATTATTCTTTCATAACAACTTTGGAAGTAGTTGCACAATATGGAAGGCAAGATTTTAATTTTATGTTGTATATCCATTTAAACTTTAGGACAAGATGAAAAAAGTTTTGAATGAAGAAGGAAGCTCATAAAATCCTGAAATAATTGCAAACTGTACATTTTGGAAGGAGGATATATATTTTAAAGTCTTAGGACCTGAAAAGAGAGCACGTGTGTGTTGTTTGGGAAAGATTCCAACAACCAAAAGAGTTGCTCCTAACTCATTCTCTGATACAAAGGTTGATTCCTGACTTCAAATTGTTGAAACTCTACTATCAAATGTTTTGACTTTAGTTCAATGACTTTGTGGTGATGAAGTTAATTATATTATAGTAGTAGCATCTTGCTAGGTTTGATATGATTTGTATCTTATGTATATAAAACTTTATATCTAAATGACTTGTTGATAGAATTTTGCATTTTTGCTTTCTATACAGGTACTAGATGGCAATAGTGCCCCTAATTGCCAGCCAAGATCTTCAACTTCAAGCAATTCCAATGAAAATGGTATATCAATAAATTAAGTGAACTAAAGAAAGTTGTATTAAAATTTAGTTATGTTCCACTTTATGTCATTTTTAACACTAACATTATTATTTACTTCCATGTGTAGTTTAGTATTGACAAGATTCAGGCATATCCAAAGTGGGCATCTTAGATAGGATTTATTTACAAAGCTAAAAGTATTATGCATATGTATACTTATACCATTGACTTATTATTACTGCCCATTTTGATTTATTTTGTCATATGATTTGGAAAAGTATTGTATTGGAGCTGATACATAACTCATTGTTTTATATGACTTGGATCATTATTAGAATTTCTTTAACATAGTAGTATGAGTTGTTAGTTACTTAAAAATTTCGTCTTGTATATTTACTATTCTTCCTAGATTGAATGAGTTTCAATATATTGAAAGATGAATAAATAGGGAATACCAAATGAATCAAATATTGTAAGTCATACTGATACCAAAATATCCTTGAGTAAAGGTTCAAGTGACAATAAAATGTCCATGGATAAAGGTTTTAATGAACTCTTGTCTATGGGTAAAAGTTTGGATGTCCTACCCACAACTTAGAAAACTGTAGGTACAAGTTATACCAATAGTCAAACAACCGTGGGTATAAATATATTAAATTTGACAAAAATTTAGATTGCGAGTATATGTTAACTATGACTATATCCACAAATTTACACCGTTTACTCATAACGTTAATGCACGAAAGAAAAACTTTAACAATGATTAAAGAAGGGATAATGAGAAATATATTTAATAGAATCTTCATGGTAAATATATTTAAATACGTAGAGGAGAATGAAATAATTAAATAATTTTCCATAAATATATATATATATATATATATATTTTCTTGATGAAACCAAAGAAAAGGGAAGAGAACTATCTTTTCCTTTTGACGAGAATAAGGGAGGTGGAAATCGAGATAGATAATAAAGAGAAGTGCAAAAAGGTATTCAATTGATCTAGGAAGAATGTTTTGGCAAGAAAAAATTTATTTTTGGTCCCTCACTTATTATAAAATTATTATTTTGATATTTTATTTATTAAAAAATGTCATATTTAATCTCTTATTTTTTAAAAAATTATCAAATTTAGTCATTTTATCAAACTCTAAACCTTAAATTTAAATAACTAAATTTATTTATTTAAAAAAAATGAGAGATCAAGTATAACATTTTCTATCGAGTGGGGGCATTTTGGATATTTAAATAACTAAGAGATTAAAATTAAAATTTTATAATAAGTAAGAGACTAAAAATATATTTTATCATTATGGTAATATACATGATTAAAAATTTTCAATACAGATAGCAAGAAACTTTGTAATAAATGAGTTGTGAATTCTGACCAAAAAAAAAAAAAAGTTGTGAATTGCGCAAAAACATTAGTTGGCATTTCGTTTAGATATGCGTCCAGAGATTTGGTTAACGAGATCAATTTTTACCCTCTTGTCTTTTCTCATTCAATCTCAAGTCACCTTTTAGATTATTAGAAAACAAACAATTATAATAAAGATGAATTGTGAACATTTTTAGATATTATGACAAATACTTAATAATATATTTAATACAAACGTGATTGCTAAAACTATATATATATATATATATATATATATTAACTAGTGTTCAGTGCATGCCAATTTTATTTTAATTTATTTTAGATATATTTTGTTAATATAATATGGAAATGTAATTTCATATTTTAAAAATAATAAAAGTAATGAGAGATTATTAATTAGCTTCCAGAAGATCATCTCATTAGAGACAGACGAGTTTTTGAGCTCTGGCTGACTGAGATCCATCCGCCCCTGTCAATTTATTAATGCTGAACATTCGGGACCAACACTATGGCTTTCAAATCAGTAATTCACATGCATTCACCAGAAAGGCAGAAATCCGTGTATCTAGATATATATATAAAGGGTGCTACAGCTAGTATAGGAAATGTTTTAGAGAAGTTAATTAACTGGTCCATAAATAAATGTTAATTAAAAAAATTACGTTAAATATGTTAGACATAATTTTTAGCATAACTTTGATATATATGTTCTAAGCATATAATTTTATTATATTTTAAAAAATAATTAAATACATATTCAAATTATTTAATTTAAATAATCAACTGCAGATCCTGTCCATGCATGCAAGATCGAAGGCGTCTTTGAGCTGTAGTGGTCAGTGTGAACATCATTATCATCATCTCACTCAGCCAAGTCATTGGGTAGGTGAGGCCATAGGATAATACTCTTTTCAAACGAGGCAGTTGAAGCATTTAAGTATGCCAGCACGATTCATGGTTAGGAAGATGAGCAAATTGAAGGCATCCAAAACCATTTCCATATTCTAGCTATTGCTATACTATAAGCCTAGCATTGCTATATAATCAACACACTCCGTTTCCCACTCCTCACCAATAGTCATCTTGAACACTTGCTAGTTTATTTATCTTCCAACTGTCAAGATGGCTTCTAGGGTTCTTCTTCTTTTGCTTTTTGGTGCCCTTGCTTCCACCATTACTGGTGCAAGAAAGCTTGGGACTGAGAAGAGTTCGTTTGAGGATGACAAGACAGTCTTCCGTCATCCAGGATTAGGTGGAGGCGTGGGTGGAGGAGGAGGCGGCGGTTTTGGCGGAGGTGGAGGGTTAGGAGGTGGTGCCGGAGGTGGGTTCGGTGGAGGTGCTGGAGCAGGAGCTGGAGGCGGAGGAGGATTAGGTGGCGGAGGTGGTGGAGGATACGGTGGTGGAGGCGGTGGTGGAGTTGGCGGTGGTGCAGGGTTTGGAGGAGGAGCTGGATTTGGAGGTGGTGCCAGTGTAGGTGGGGGAGCTGGAGGAGGTGGCGGGGGAGGGTTTGGAGGCGGTGGTGGGGGAGGACTTGGTGGCGGAGCTGGCGGAGGGTTCGGTGGTGGAGCTGGAGCTGGCGGCGGAATTGGAGGTGGATTGTCTTGAAAGCAAGACCCTAACTTCCATATAAAAGAATATAGCTATATTTTTCTACTTCATATATCATCAACATGCACGTGGTTGTAATGTGATCATGTCACTTGACGTAATCTAATCTTATTAAGTTGTTATGTTCTCTTTGCAGTACTAAACGTTATTTTGTTTACTGTTTTAAGTTGCTGTTAGCTTTTGCAATTACATTGTGCTCCCATGTCGTTGGACCTGATGAAAGCAGATCAATCAATTGAAATAAAATGAAATTCCTCTTTTTCCCTTCTCTTTATCGATCTCTCCTTTGACATTAATGAAGCCTTTTCTTTTGGCCAACCATGTATATATTGTGACGCCCATAAATGATTCTGAGCTCCCAGTTGAAAAACCATCAAGAAAGAAAAGTATATATGGACTAAAAATAACTAATGTGAAAGTGGCAGACAAACTGTTGTTGTCCATTAATGGCATCGGACACGATTCTCCCAACTTTAACTCAATTAGATGAAGGCATGAAGCTAAAGAATTCTCCCATTTGATTCTGAATTAATGTCCTTTGCCTCATTGGCTTACCAGGAATAAATGTGTTCATGAAGGAATCAAACCCCAACCTCTTGTTGCTCTCTACCAAATCAATTCAATCAGAGTTTGAGTGGCCAGCAAAATCCTAGTTTTCTTCGAATGGCCAAAGTAGGTTGCTTTATTATTATTGGGTAGATGGTAAGAAGAAGGCTAGATGAAAACGTAAATTTTTTTTCTGGATCTTTTTAACCAATTCTCTGATAAGGATATGGGGTTGGGAAGAGAAGGATTAAATTAGATGTTCTAAAGTCTATATCTCTCTTTACTTTAGAAATACTTTACATGTTTTACACTTAGAGGATCCAAATCTGAGAAGGATATATATCTCGAGTCAGGCTCTGGTGCTCTCAAAGGCTGTAATTATGAATATGATATCCTCTTGTTGATTCGCCTACAGCTTTGTGTTCTGAAGCCAGACAAATAGTTACTGCAGTACTTTTCGTTGAAGGAGATCATTGGGATATATATAGTGGCTAATAGGTTTCAGAAGGACCACAGAATCTCCAGGTTAGTGGTCATGAATGAAGTCCATTATTGCTTGCTCTCTTCTTTGTTGCAGATATCAGCTAGGCATGGTGGATTCTCTATTGAGGGAGCAATGGAGAGGGAACAATTTGATTTGCGCATTGAAGAAATTAGAGGAGTGTAAGGAGAGGATTCTGTTCAGGGAAGAGAATTTCTGGAATTTGCCTCCCTCCACTGGTTTGGTCCCAATGTTGCAACTATGATTATTGATAGCAAAAAAGTAATGATTATTTCATTATTTTTGGTAATAAAAATGATTATTTAAGTATTTTTGCATTAAGAGTATTATACTCAAGTACTTAGGTTTTTTTTTTTTTAATCATACATTAATTTTATCCAACCAAATATGGAGAATGAGGAGAGTTGGTCCCTTTCTACTAAACATATATCGATCAAATTTCCTTTTTATTTTAAAAAATAATTTTAATATGCAAATTTTAAGTTGTTAGAATGTTTAGTAATTTAATTAGAACAACATAATCAGTGTAAAAGTATTTAGGTTATAATGTGTGTTCTCGGAATCACAATATTTATATCAATTATGATGTAATTAATTAAATATAGACCATAATTCATTAAATCATTACTTCAAATTTATTTTTCTGTTACTAATGAATATAAATATAAAATTATATCGAATTTTAAAAATATTATTTTATATTCAATAACTTTAAATAAATAAATAAATATTCAAAATACAAACTGATAACTTTCAATGCACTAACGTGCTTGTTGACATATATATATATATATATATATATATATAAATTTTGTAAAATATGCATTAATGACCATTAATAATCATATGAAAAAAATTCAAAAGCATTGATGTCAACGTCAACAAAGGATAGTATTTATGTTAACATTTATGTATGGTAAGTACAGAACAAAATCAATAATGTCAATATCACCTCACAACCACCAAATGGCCCTCATCAAGACCGTTCTTCCAAAGTCCAACTCAATAATGGGTTCCTCCACCTTCCTCTTTCTCCTCCTTCTCTTCCTTCTTTGCTCCACAATTACCTCCACAAATGGCCACAGCTTTACAATCTCTCTCATCCATCGCGACTCTCCAAAGTCTCCACTGTACAACTCCTCCATGGCCCTCCATGATCGTCGCTTAGCATCTGCACGTCTCTCCATCTCTCGCTTGAACCACCTTCACAGGCGTACTGCAATAACCTACTCGCAGTCCGATGAAGAACAACCTCCGGAGATCTCAACAACGTTGTCTCCTGATGACGTTGAGTACATAGTGTCCTACAAAATAGGGACCCCACCATTCCTGGTCACTGCAGTGTTGGACACAGGCAGTGACTTCATTTGGGCCAGAAAAGGATACTTCTTTGAACCTTCGTCGTCAGTTTCCTACACAAATTTGTCTTGTGCTTCACGAAACTGCCTTCTCTTTGGCTCTCAAAGAACCACCTGCACCAGCACCAGTGATACCGATCCCTGCACTTACGATGTGAGGTACTGTGAAAGATGTTTTAGTTCAAAAGATTAGGGCTAATTAATTATTTGGGAGTATTGATGGGGTGAGAAAAATATTCAAATTAGTGTTTGGATGGTGAAAAGGTAAGAATTGAGAGACGCCATACCTCCAATGCCCTATAATGGCGAAGGTTGAGATGGTATGAAATGAATTGAGAAAAATTTAAAATTATATTATGTACATCATAAATAAGTGTATTTTTATTTTTATAGATATTTTTAAAATTAGATTTATTATTTAATAATACGTTTTTAATATTGACTTTTCATCTTTTTTTTTTTCTGTTCACAGATTAACATAGAAGAAATTAGCAATTAAGTTAATTTGTAAATGAAGATGATAGTCTTAAAATTTGAAAGCCGATAACATTGAAATTAAAGATTTTTCAAAAGAATAAAAAATTTGTGAATTAAATTAAAAATTTTATTCAAAATAAATGTTTTATTAATTAAATATTTTATTTTTTATGTGTATGTAAATTTATATATAGAGTACGAAAACTTGTCTCCTAGTGATAAAATTTTTTTAAAGTGTACATAAAACATGAATTTATTATTTTATTAAAATTTCATTTAAAAAGACAAAAATCAAGCTCTTAATTAACTAATCATGAATAAAAAATAGCTTCAATTTTGAATTAAATTTAAATTTATAAATGAAAACTGACAAATAATTTTCACTATAATTTAATACAGGTACAGAGACGGTACAAAAACATCCGGGGTTCTTTCCTACGACAAATTTACATTTGACTCTCCAGATGGTGCAAGTTCAGTAGACGTGGGTTACTTGTTGTTTGGCTGTTCCACTGAAAGCTCACCACAGTTCAAAGGAAGAGAAAATGGCTGTTTGGGTCTGAACCGTCAACAATTTTCTCTCATCTCTCAGTTGCAGATCAAAAGGTTCTCTCACTGCATGATGTTCCCAGACGCCAGGGACGAGACGAACCACGTACAAAACAGAATGTACTTTGGGTCCAAAGCCATGATCTACCCCAGTGACCTAACCCCATTAGTGGCCGACATAGATTCAGCGTATTACATCACTCTTGATGGAATCAGTATTGGCCTAACCAGAGTTCCTATCCCAGAGGGTGTCTTCCACATCAAAGCTCAAGGCGATGGTGGGGTTATAGTGGACAGTGGCATCACTCTGACAGTGCTCGTATCAGAAGGATTTGACCCTCTTTTGAACACCATGCGAGAGATTGTGCAGAGGCCTACAAGACAAAGTGGAGACTTTGAGATGTGTGTTATGGGGAAATATGAGGACCTGGATTCTGTACCAGATGTGATCTTTCACTTCTCTGCTAAGGTTAATATGAGACTGACGAAGGAAAATATATTTATAGATGTTGATAACGGGCTTTGGTGCCTTGCGATTTTGAGGTCTAGGGTTACAATGTCTGTCATTGGAAATTACCAAATGAGGGGTTTCTGGGTTGGGTATGACCTTGAAAACCAAGGGATCTCTTTTACACCTGCAGATTGCTCGTCAGTACCTAGCTAGTTTTCAATTTTTTGCTGTGTATTTTAGGCAAATGCTAAGAAAAGACTGGTTATAGTTTTTTTAGTACTTTGAATTAATAAAGTCCCCTTTGATTTTAGTTTTATCCATCTACGAAATTTTTAACAGATGTCAATATATATGTCTAATATTAAATTTGCAGAACACAAGCGTTACTACGGTTTTAATAATTTCTGGGCAAATATTTCAGAGACATTTATTTTGTGTTTGGTTTAGTGTTTGATTTTTTTTTTAAAAATTAATTTTGTCCTCTAAATTTTCATTTGCATATAAATAAAAAATAATTACTTATGTATTGAATGAATTGTGTAGGTGGCAAAAATAAATTTTTGAACTAAAATTTTCAAATATAAATTGCGATGATACAAAATCACAGTAGGTCAAAATTAATTTTAAAAATCAAGTTAACCAAAAATCACATTAGTTCCATGCTAATCTTAAGATACACTTAAACTATATGATTTTGAATATATATATATATATATGCACTCCTCATATACTACGGGATGTGCTACGTACTAATAGCTCCTTTGCAACCAAAATATAAATTGCAATTATATCAGTTTTGATCAAAATATTATTTTATAAAATATAACAAGTATTAAATATATGTTTCATTACTATGAAAGAGTCATTTTTTCTAAATTAATCCGATATATTGTCAAATCGTTAGTTAAGAAAATTAATCTACAAAGAAATCATATATTCATAAGATAATATTTTGATTAGCCGATTTAAAGATAATAAATTAATTTAACAATAAATCTTGTATTAAATATACATTAATAAACTTAAGCATTGCCATATAAAATTAGGAAATTTATAAATAAATTAAATTTATGATCTTAAAAAAAATAAATAATATCGAAATAAACGTTTAAGAAAGTACATTTTTTAATAAGTTTTATATTTTAACAACATTAATATTTTATTTGTTGCCAAAGGTTTTGTGTATATGTTTAATAGAAGTGAGAAACATGTAATTTGGGTATTACTAAAGGGATAGGAAGTAATTTATCCATTATTTTTTGGTTATAAATTAAGATAAAAATGTTTGAACCTAAATTTTAGTAAAAAATATTATCCAAATTTTATTATTTAATTTAAAATTTAAGGGCAAAATACAGTCCGGTATCATCCGGTTTAATCCAGTTTTACCTAAGTAAGCTTTATTTAAAAGTTTGCAATTAAGTTGTCTAAAATTTAGCCTGTACCTTTTTTTCTTTTTTGCCAGAATTTAGCCTGTACTTAAAACATTGGTATCTTGTAATATCATTTCATTAAATTTTCTATGGACTGAAATTTGCCTTAAATTTCTGATTCCCTCACAAAATGTCCATTATTAAAAGTTGAAATTCCTCTATTAGAATCTCAAATTTAACGTAGACAACACATTTGTAAATAATATGAAGACTGCGCGAGGATATGTTAGCATTAACGAGCTTATGTGGTTATATATATATATATGAAAAATAACCTTTTAGTCCCTTATTTATCATAAAATTAATATTTTGATTATTTACTCATTGTAATGTCCAAAATAGTCTATCACTTAGTGGATAATATTATACTTGGTTATTCACTTTTTAAAAAAAATATCAAATTTTGTCTATTTACCAAATCCTAAAATCTAAATTTAATGGATTAAATTTGATTTTTTTTTAAATTAAAAGACTAAATATGATATTTTTCAATGAGTAAGGAACCAAAATAATAATTTTGTAATAAGTGAGGGATTAAAAAAGTATTTTACTTCTATGTGTGTGTATGTATATATATATATATTAATAAAAACTTATGTGGTCACATGAAGGATATGTTAGTTGGGCCATTGGATCATTACAAACCACATTGATTGCATGTAGTTATCAACAACTACAATGATCTCATAATTTAAAATCATCAAAATCTGTACAGCAAGAAATTCAAATTAAAAATCATGGAAGCAAATTCTTTGCACCTGGTAACTATAATGAATCAATAGATCCTATGTATTAAGGGTTTTTATGGACCTAGTTGGTGTAGCCAACTTGATCCAACCTGATCATATCAAATCTAATTGAATTAAGTCAAAATAAAAAATTTACAATTTTTATTGGGCTAGATCGGTCCACATAACTAGGCTGGGACGGGTCTTTGAGTTACACAAGACTTAGCCCAACCTAGCTTAGTACCATATTTTTTATTTTTTTTAATATTTATTTTATTTTATTTTATTTATAATAAATTTTATTTAAATTAAAATTTTAAAATATTATTTCTTTTCAAATTTAATAACTTTTTCTTCCAAATCTTAATTTTTATTTTTATTCCATTTTTATTTATTGCAAATTTTAAATTTTTTCTTTAAAAAACTTGTTTTTTATAATAAAAAAAGTTAAAAAAAAATTTATAAATCCAACTTGACTTGATTACTTATCGGGCCAAACTGGGCTGGGTCTCTAAAAAGAGATCTCGTCAAAAATTGGACCGAATCTTAGGTTTTCCAAAAACCTACCCCAGCCTGACCCATGTGCACCCTTACTATGTATGTTGGCCAAGTCACCGACAACTCACTCAAAACTCATCGTTTCACCTAAAAAATGAATTCAATTTTCTTAATGAATTTCCCACCCCACAACGACAGGGATGAAGTAGAGTTTCCAAGTAAATCATGTCACTAAAAAGATTATATCAAGGATTTTGAAGAATGTTGATCTTTCTTGATTGTTAGTTTAGAGAAGGCTAAGGCCACATTTGGTATGCATGAATGATATTTGTAGGAATGAAAAGGGGAATGAAGAATGGAATGCAAAGTAATGGAAAGGACATATAAGCAAAAGTTATGTTTGGTATACAATGAAATAAAATGGGTTTTGAAAATTTTTTTATGTTTGGTATTAAGGAGATTAGAAAGCAAAGTGAGATTAATGTTTGAAATGCTCCCAGTAGCATGATTAATAAACTAGAAAAAAAAAAAACCCTTCTCTATGAATGATTTTTTGTCCTTAAAACATTCATTTCATACCTCATTCCTTAGGTCCAATGAAGGAATGCTGATTACTATATATAAGGGAGTATGGTTTCCCAAGGGAAATGTTTGGACATTCCATTTTGCATACCAAACATTTCTTCTAAGGGAACCTTTTTTCCCATTCTCTTTCCATTAATCCCTTTCTTGCTTACCAAACACAAATTATGCCAATTTTAAGATTAATTGGGTATTTTCTGATGAATTTAGTCCTCGTCATAGTATTTCACCTCTTAGTAAGAATCAAATTTTATTATGTACACTTAGAAAATATAGTTAAGAAAATTTCACTAGACTCTGTTCAATTTAGACACCTAAATATTTTAGGAAGTATGATTAGTTATGAAATGAAATATGATATATTTCTCATACACACACACACACATATATATAAGTGAATAAATAACTTAAGTAGTAATAGTCAAATTGTTAATAAATAAATTTAATTAAGCTAATTTTTTAAGTAGTAAATAAATAGATAAATACATATTTGAATTTCTATGCTAAATAAAATTGGTAAAAGTATTTACAATTAAGAAAATTACTTGAGTGGTCGTGTAAACGTAATTATGGAAGGGGAAAAAACTTTTATAAATCATGAACTAAATATAGAAGATATTAATATAATGTGAAGGATGCTCATGAAAAGACTTATTATGATTTCTCTCAATTAAATTATAGGGATGTCTTAATTCAACTACAATATTATAGATAGCTTCTAATGCATTAACCAAATAAGACTAAGGTCCCGTTTGGTTGTAGAATGGATTAAATGGGAATGAGAATGAGAATGGATATAGGAATAGGAATGGGAAAAGGTTTGACTGCTAAATGTTGTTCGGTTGGAAAAGAATGAGAATGGATATATAGTTCCCTTTACTTCATTTAGTTAATAGAATACACATAAGAAAGAGTGAGGCAATGTGTGTATTTAACCATATTAGCCCTCTAAACTAGACAAAAAAAAAATTGACATAGATCATAAACATCTTCCTACTATCAACGAGATTCTAATTAACCTGTTATAAGAAAAGAAGGAACACACATGTGCTTTTATATACTTTCAAAACAAAAACCAAATAAAAAAATAAAAAAAAATTACATATCATTGTTCAAAATTTACTTCTAATATAGTTATTCCAGTAGACAGGCACTCTGATGACAACTCCATTACAATTCCTTTGAGGTGCCATGGAAGCTTTCATCTGAAACCCACAGGAACTCACTTTTTCCATTGTCATAGTTGTTGATCTCCTAATCACAAAAGAATATTCTGGAATCTTCACCATAAAATTAATGTCCCCACTTAGTCGGTCTTACCAATCCCTTAACCTGTGACTCAATAACTCTACTGGCATACTCCCTCCTCTAAGAAGATCCAACATCGCTATCCTCACCACGTCAATGTTCTTCACCACTCCCATTGCTGCCTTGCTAATAACCCTGAATGTTATAGACTTTGCATACTCTGACATATCCACCAAAAACTTCTTTTTCTAGGAGAACTTGTTGTTACAACCCTCGGACGCTACCGACGCAAGGCCCAACAAGAGGACTTTGCTGATATGAACATAGATGTACAACGTGAAAAGGAAGGGCTAGGTTTTTAATGTAAAAAAGGTATTTTTGTCCAAAATTTATTATAAATGAGGGCACCTTTATCAAGTTTATTTCATTTTCAGGAGACCAATCTCATCTTAGAGTTTTGACTTAGGAGAGAACTCTAGGGAGAATAAGTTCCTTAGAAAATAGGAATGGGGGCCCAATCTGTCAACAAAACATGAAATGAAGGCCCATTCCTATTCTCTCTCTTTAATTCTAATAACCAAAGAGGCCCTAAGTTTTATGCATCTGAATGGCCTCGTAACACTGTTACAAGAGATTCTCCTGTGAATAAAATGCAGCTCTCCAATTCATCCATGTATCGTTTGCTTGCCACATTGCCTTAATGCCTCGAAATGCACTATTTCACTTAAGTGAAATAGTGCATTTCAAGGCATTAATTTTTTTCCTTGATGCCTCAAAACGACATCGTTAAGTGAAACGATGTGTTTCAAGGCATCAAATTTATAAACTTCTGAAGGCCGACATGCACCATTTTCGTGGGGCTTCCAGATGACATCATCTCAGTGGTCTTCTTCTTTCAATGTTATGACATAATAGAATGAGAGAAGATAGGTGGTTTGGTGAGCATTTTGGCAAAAAATTTTCTAGCTACTTCTCATCGCCTCAGATATAGAACATGTTGAAAAGCTAAACGAGTTATGAAGTGTAAGTAGGTCTCTTGTTTGAGACCAGTTTCTACAAGAAAGAAGATCAGTGAAGGAAGAAAAGGAGGCCTCTATTTTTGGCATAGTAGCTCTACATTGACCATATCTTAGTTTAGAGATCGAAGAAAGAGGACAAACATGGAGTTTTTGACTACATTAGGTGGGTTTGGTTCTCTGTAAACTAGTTTGAACAATGTAGATAGTGAAGAAGCATGCATCAGAACAAAATAGTAAGAAAGAACACATAGAAACGATGAACTTAAAGATAGTGTCTTTGTATTGATAGTGACTAGAAAAAATGGTATAAGAAGTGGTGCAAGTTGTGTATACAATAATGTAGGTAGTGAAGGAAAATGAGGCAGCTTGTACAAATGATTTTGGTTAAACTATTAAGTTGTAGATGAAATATTTATACATTATTGCCTCTTTGACCTATATGTGGTTTATATTTTTCTCCCCTAATGTATTTCTCTCATTCTCATAATTAATGCACTCTGATTAATAGGAGCACTGGTTGTTTATTATTGCCAGCAATAAAGCAAGAGGCAAAATTTTGATGTTGATATATACTTTGGATATTGGGCTATGTTTGATGAAAGTGTTGTTTAAAGTCCTGTTGAGGTAGATAATTAAAGAAGGTGTTTTTGGTTAAAATATTGAGGCAAATATATGAATTTAGTGATATTATAACTAAACAAGAAACATGTTTTAGATTAACTATAATTTAGTTAAATTTTACTTAATTATATGGGGTTTTGTGCTTAACTTGCTAGTTATTTCTAGGGCTATATATCCTTCCTATCTTTCACTTAAGGCATTTAATCTTCCAATTATATGTTTAAATTTATCTTATTTTATGCATATACTAGCAATGAGAATGTTGAATATTCTTACATGTCTCTAATATTGACTTGGGTAGTGATAACAACAGTGAACTTGAATGGAAGCCAAAAGTGGGAATGGAATTTAAGAGTGTAGATGTAGCTTGGTAGTTCTAGGTTGAGTATGGGCAACATGTTGGATTTGGTGTAAGAAAATAGTACTTGAATAAAAAGAAACCAGATGGATGTGTGACATCGTGTAGATTTGTTTGTTGTAAGGAAAAGACTCAGAAAGCAAACAAACGAGACACCCTAGCCATTAATCATAGGCTTGAGATCAGAACTGATTGTCAAGTAAGTGTTGACATTGTAACGAAGAAAAGGAAGTTAGTAGTTAATGATTTTGTTGATAGCCATAACCACCCCTTTCAACTACCAGAGACAATATATATGTTGGCATCCTTTCGTATGATATCTGAAACTTAAGCACAAGAGCTCAAATTGGCAAAGGACTCAAGACTACATTAAAAAACTGCATTTCAGTTAATAAGCACACAAGTGGGTGGCAGAACCAATCTTGGTTTTACCCATGTGGATGTGAAAATTATTTGTAAGCAAGAAGAAAATGTAGCATGGCTAACAAGGAGGTAGGATGTTTGTTACAATATTTCCAATGCCAATTGTTGGATAACCCTTCATTTTTTCCATGCCTATTAAGTGGATGATGAAGAACAAATAACAAATGTTTTTTAGGCCGATGCACTTATGATAATTGACCATGAATACTTTGGTAATGTAGTATCTCTTGACACCACTTATTGTACTAATCGTGCACATAGACCATTGGCATTATTCTTCAATTTCAACTATCATAGACATACAATTGTCATTAGAGTGGCACTAATATATGACAAAACTGTTGAATCTTTCAAGTAGTTATTTGAGACTTTTTTGGAAGCTCATGGACAGAAAAAACCCCTTACCATTTTCACAAACCAGGACAAGACCATGGCCAAAGCTTTAGGTGAGCTTTTTACTTTTGTTTGGTACATATACACAATAATGCCAAAAGTAACATTCCTTTACAAGTTGTTGTTTATAAGTGAGGTAATGTCTGATACTTTCTATGACCTCTGTACATGACACTTAATGCAGAATATAATTCAACACCTAGGTAACTTGATGAAGGATGACTCTCATTTCCTAAGAAACCTAAAAAAGTACATGTATAAGTATGAGGAGGAAGACCAATTTGAGGTAGCTTGGGTGACAATGCTTCAGAAATATGATGTCCAGGACAATAGTTAGTTAAAGTCCATGTATGCCATAGGAAAAAGAGATGGGTAGCTTGCTTTATAAAGTAAGTTTTTACATTAGGCATTTAAAGCATACAATGAGTGAGAGCCTAAACTCAAACTTCAAAAATTGCATGAAATCAAATGTTAGGATTGTACAGTTCTTCAAACTTTTTGAGTGGGTTGTTGAAAAGAAACAGTATAACGAAGTGAAATGTGAGTTTGACGTGTGGCACAAGCTTCCAAGGTTGACATTTTAGCATTCGTCCATGTTGAAGCAACTTTCAGAGATGTACACATTAACAATATTCGACTTATTTCAACAAGAGTTCAACTTATTGTTTGTTGTCATAATAAAGCACAAAAATGAAACTCAACCTACATTTGAGTATGTTATGTCCGTAGCATACCAAGACGGGAATGGCAAATCATATTTAATCCAACCCAAAAAATTGTCATTTACAATAACAGTAAGTTTGAAACATTTGGAATTCTATGTAGCCATGTCTTGAAAGTTTTCATTATATTAGATGTTGAACAAATGCCAAAAAGGTGTATTTTAAAGAGATAGACAAAGGATGCACGCAGTGGCATTGTGCATGATGTAAAGGGAAAATAAGTGGATGGAGATCCTAAGTTGGCCAATACACAAAGGTATAGGCAATTATGTTGTAAAATGATTAAACTTACCTATGAGGTTGCTACATGTGAGGACTTGCACTTCATTGTTGATAAAGGTATAGATGAGTTGTACAAGCAAGTGATGGACATTCATTTGAGCTAACGAACCTATGATGTGGAATCCTTTGATGGCATAACCTCCTATGCGACATTGTAGGGTGACAAAAAGGATTGAAAATGCGAAATGGGCTCAAAAGACACAGATGAATAAAGAGTTGGATTGAGGTTCATTTCAGTGTATAACTTATAATCATTTTGTCCTTGTACCCACAACTTCATAGAGCGCCATTGGAGGTTTAGATGCAGTCACTTTTGGAATAGGGTGACTTCAACACTTGTATTTATTGGCTTTGCTAATTACTATGATTTTTTGGGGTCAGCACTTGTATTTAGTGAGGATACATAGTCACTTGTATTTAGTAGGGGTACTTGTCACCTATATTTAATGGGGATAATTTGCTATGGTTTTTGGGGATACGCAATAGCTGTATTTTTTGTGCAACACTGTAAGTATTCAACAAATCTCATATGTATGACTTCCAGATTCAAAAATACATATATATAGATATATATATTTCTAAAAATGATTACATTGTTAGTTTGACTATTACATCACATGTGTTTAGTCCTAATTTGAATGTAATTGATAATATTATAGCCCTTTAGCATAATACATTACAATTAATATTCCTATTCTTTATTTATATTCATCCACCTTTGCTCATGTTCACTTAGTCCTTAATGTTCTTTAAGCTTGATGTCTTCATGTTCACTCAGTCTATGGACTTTATGTCTCTTTTCCTATTTTTAGTTAATTTCTCTTCCAACACATGTTCAGGTCTCAGATGGCAACCCTCACAACCTGAAATCTAAAAGCATAATATATAATTTCATGACCCAAAAAAAAACAATAAGTAATGTTAGGAAGTTTAGAACATATAGTTATTGGATGGTGTAACAAGTACAATATTAAAAGGTAGCCCATTACATTTAAACTATTGACTTAACGAACAAATTGAGAAATATAGTTATTAGCAAAGTGATGAGAGTGAAATTGAATAGAAATATAACCTTTTCATTCATGTGCATACTTAATACATTAGACAAAGCAAGTGTAATTTTGTTAGCTGCATAACTTGGTAAGAGTCATCACTTGCATAACATGACAATTGACATCCTGTCTGTAATTTTGTTAGCTATCCACATGTTGGCTGCATAGCCTGCATGACATGATAATTAACATTTTTTTTATATCCTGTCCTTATCCTTTGCCTTCTTCCATCTTTGTATTCTTTCTAAATGTTTCGTTTTTTTCCCCAATATTTCTTTTCAAGTTATCAACACATAATTAATTTTGACAATTATCAACTTAACCTATTCACCCCACACCTGCTTCTTCTTTCTGTCAAAAAGCCACTTTGAATTGTCTATCTCTATCATCAATTTAAATCTTCATGATCACTGTCATGGCTTTTACATATTTGAATCATATTGGTGTTTTCCATAAACCTTTTACTAAAAGAAATTAATGCTATTTTCATTTTCCTGTCTTAACAGTCCAACACTTATCCATTATTAGAAGTAATGTTTTTCCATACTTGTACTAGCTTTACCTATCTAAGGATAAACAATCTCATATACCTAGACACTTGGAGAAAATATATAAGACTATAATCCAATCCTAACATGACAACTTCATATTATGATCATAAGGTGTAGGGGTAACACGCATTATTGCATCTTTTTAAGACTTACCCTTCAGAATTCACACAAAACTTATATAATTTCACAAATGTGCAGAGAATGAAGCTGAGTCACAAATATAGAACAAGAGTATAAGATAAGAGGTATCTACTCAATAATGTTCCACCAGAAAATCATACAATCTCAATGCATGGATAGGTTAGTTGAAATCCAAAATACCTCAAGGCATTGGTTATACTAAGGTTTGAAATTTGCCAGGTAATCACAAATTGCCAAGAAAGAATTATAAAAAAGACATTAAATCATGGAATTGCCAGAAGCCCTTCGCTCATAACTAATAAAACCATGTCCCTTAATGTTCATGTTAGCATGTAGTACCTATTTCCAATTTATTCAAAGATCAATTTAAATTCTTGAACAAAAGGGAAGGCCGGGGAAGAAATGTAAAGGAAGAGCACTTACAAAATCCCAAATTTGGATCCTAATGGGTCAGTGGCCATTGAACACAAAGGCATTTGTCACGTCTTGTCTATAAATTGAAGATCCAAACATGATTTCCTAACACCTGGGCAACACCCAAAATACCAAAATTACATTAACAAACCTAATCGGAATAATAGATCGAAGTTTAATGAGGAAAACGAAGATGAGAAGACCTGTATCACCGATAATGATAGTTGTAAGGCATGAAGAACCCATCAAAGTCGTGAAGATAACGCTGAGGTAGATCCAAAAGAAGCCAACGAAATCATCTCATCTTGCAACATTTTTTTTAAAAACAATGTAGTGAAACAACATTTTAAGGTGTCAGGAAAAAAAATTAACTGTTCAAAATGCACCATTTCATTTAAGTGCAACAGTACATTTTGAGGCATGGAGACTCATGGCAAGCGGAGGATGCGTGGATGAATCAGACGGCTGTGTTTTATTCACAGGAGAATCTACTGTAATAGTGTTATAGGAAGCCATCTGGATCCAAATTTACAATAAAACCATTTCATAATTTTTCCCTTCCCAAATCTGTAAAACACCAGGCTTCTAAAAGAAACCAAAGAAAAGAAAAAAGGAAAAAGCGAAGCTGGGTGCAAATAACGCAGAGATGGCGAGGAAGAAGCATGAAGGAAAACTACCAACTCTGTGCACCAGGTAAATTACCAACCTAACATGCTACTTTAAGAAATCCTATGAAGAATATTGATGTCTAAAGACTAGAGATTTCAAAGAAGAGATAAGACTAAATAAACATGTTGGGAAACTAAAGTAAATATTTAGAAAACACTAAAACGTAGTTATATCTATATATAACACAGAGACCAAAGTATGAGGTAGGATAGAGAATAACTTAATGGGATCATCTGCAGCACTAAGGATGAAAGAAAATATATACTCTATTTTTGTATATACCTAGCATAAACCAAAAGAAATTGACTTTGGTATTTTGATGCTCTAGAACTAAGGTTAACGAGAAAAATAGGGAACAAAATGCTACAGAAAACAGAAATAATGCAGACAAGGTAGGAAGGATAATGTGCAGAATTTTAGTTTCTGTACTGCAAAATTTAATCTTTTCAGTTGCAGCCAAAGAATTTTGTGCTTGTACCCTTAAATGTCTAGAAAATGTTGTGCTATATAGGATGTTTTGAAGGGATAAATTGATGGTTATTTCAGCAGTAAAATAGTTAAATGAATCAGTCATAACAAGGTGAACGAAAATGTGCAATAGAGAGCCGTACTTGGTGAGCTGTAACATAAAATGTTTAGGAGATTTTAGAAGTTCTGTTCTGCAAAATTTTGCAGTAAGAAATTGGATGTTTAGATAAAGGGATGGAGTTGAGCAAGATTTCTTTAAGCACAGTAGTTGTCTCAGCCTGAGAGAGAAGGAGAAAGTGTTAATAACAAGGTATGATGTTGTGATGTTGCGAATTCAGAATTTTGCTTTGTAATGTTTAGTGTAATTGGTGCCTTCCTTGCTATCAAATTGGGTGAAAGAATAGGTGAGTTCTGCACATGTTGTTGCTACATAACTATCAGCGGTGAAGGAATTTAGAAATTAGGAGCAGGAAGTAAGCAAGAAAGATTAATGTTAGTAGAACTATAGCCTTGTTTTTGCTTTTTTTCTCTGGCTTTGATTCAGTTTCAAGGGGAACAATTCAAGGGCTGTTTAATTGAAGGTGAAGGAACTAAACATGAAGCTGCACTTGAACTAAACATAGGGTACCAATGTAATGTGACAAAACTACGTTGAACCTATTGGTATGTACAGCGAAATTTTTGTATGTAATAGTATTTGTGTTTTGTTTCAAATTATTAGGAGGAATGTGGGCTTATGGAGCTAACAAAATGGCACTTTTAGTACTGTATTTGTATGCTTTGATAGCATCCATAAACCATAGTGCAGAATAAATAAATATAACCACAAAACATGTGGTAAAGCTAGGCAAATTCAATATAGAAATGACATTAGTGTGATATAGGGGCATCTAGAAATTGAGAGTTATATAGCCTTTCCTTGGCTGAGAGAATCCACCCTTGAACCATTAGAATGAGTGAGAACCAGCCATGACATCAAAGAAACGTCTTAGATACTGATATGAAGGAAATTAGGACCATACTTGTATAATAAGTTGTAATAGAGATTTTTTTGCACTGTCTTGGAAAACTTTTTAATGGCTGGGCAAGTGGCCTAAAAAACTTCTGAAATTCAATACCAGTACACAGCACCATAGATTGTTCCAAAAAGTTTGAGGCTCAAATTTTAATTGAAGGTTACTAAGACATAGGAGAAACCCTTTGTCAAATTTGAAGCAATTTGGCTATGGTTTTGTCCTTAAACTAAGCCCAAACATATTGAAGTTCGCAAATGAAACCAATCTATGCAATCCTAAAAAGTGGCTTGGTTTAAGCAGCAAATAAACTGGTTTCTAGTCCCACTTTTTTTTACCATTAGAGGACACTTGAAAGAATAAATCTAGCAAATTTTAGAATTTTTGGAATGGAGTTGATAGGACTTTTCTATTAGTTAGCAAATGGTAGAACTAAGGGGTAGTACAGTAGGGAAAGCAAAGAAGTATGGAGTAGAATTTTACAGCTTTGTAAAACTATGTTTTCACATTTGAGAACTATAATTCTAGTTGGATAAATTGGGACAAAATGTAACTATACAGTATATAAATAACCTATGAATATATGCTGACTTTAGGAAGACTTATACTAAAATTTAGAATTACGAAAACATGTAGATTATTAAAGGATTAAAAGAAGAAAACGTGGAAGCTTAAGGAATAAAAATATATAGAACAAAAACCAGATAAAGAATGGAGGCTCAGAATGAATATGGAGAGAAGGAAGCAGAATTTATTATAAGATATTACAATTGTTGTAGCACACATGTTTCCTAAGCACAATACAGTAAGCAAGAGAATGAATTGTAGGTGATTAAATACTGTAGGAAAATTATTATATAGTAAGCTTTAGATTTTTTGGAAAGTCCCAATGAAATTCTGTAACAATAGAAAGAATAATTATTAAAGTTAAAGTATAAGTAGAAGCCGTACAAAATAAATAATTATCTTAACACAAGATAGGAAGGCATAATGTTAAATAGATTTAAGTTTGAATATCCTTATACGTGGGAAAAAGTAGGAGAATTATTAGAGCAAAAGAACAGAAAACAAGACTGGTGAAACCAAAATTTTGCTAAGTTAATGTTATCTGAATAACTTAGGAACGTAAAACAAGAACCAGTGAATAAAAACTAGGAATAAGATAATGTGTAAATTTACCAAGAATGAATTCAAATATGATTTTATTTTATCATTGATAACTATTGCCTTGGAAGCTTAGAAAAAGAATAAGTTTTGAGGGTACGTAAAAGAGCAACGACAGTACAGATAGTTAACTTTTTCCTTCTACTTTATTAAATGTTATTACTTTGTAAATTGACCACTATATATCTATAATCATGAATGATATGTAGTTGGTATGCTTGCTCTTGAACGTGTGTATCCTATGTTTGTGACTGATTGATTGATGGATGCCCAAAGGTACATATCTTATGTTTGTAAATGGCCTTCTCTTGAATATATAATGAATGAAGTGAGTATACCTAACTAGGATTCAAAGGTGCAGCAAAAATGGGACCAAAGGTTTTCCCAAAATGTATTACTTTGTACATAGCCACTTTTGCTTTTTTTTGAGAAGTCACTTTTGCTATGTATGTGTGTATAAGGAATGAAAACGAAACTTATTTTAAATTATCAACTAACTGTTAAAACGTAAAAGTTTTACTTTTATTTAATGAATTCATCTTCATGTATTTCAGGCAGTCTACTAAAGTAAGATCTCAAGGCTCAGGTGGAGATTAGAGTTAAATGTATTTGTGCTTATTAGCTTAAATAAATGTTAAATTCTTGAGACCTAAGTTCAGTATAACCTAGCAAGATAAGCATATTTGAATGTGTATGTTGTAAATGAGAATGTAATATGAGGTATATTAATTTGACATATGTGACTATGATCATTAATTTCATGTTATTTTGAGGTGGGTAGAAATGCTCTAATAATTAATTCCAAGTGTAAATTTAATGAAAGGATTAGTATAGAATAAAAAGAAGAAATTTTAATTGCAGTTTCCCTAGGCACGTACGTGCAATTAATTCAACCAAATAATGTATAAGGATAGACATTACATCAAGTCCCCAAACATTGTGTGACAGTGCAAGTTCATGAAAAAATGTGTCATGATGATGTAATCCTGCAAAACTATGTTGTAAGTAGAAACTCAAGCAGTTAAAATGATTTTGTTTCAAGTTTCAGACTTTGGTAAGAATTCAAATGCAGAATGCAAAGTTAAGAGAGAATCACCCCACAATTTAATAATTTCACTTGGTTTGAGAATTTTAAATTTAGTAATAAATTTTTTTTCCAAATTAATGATCCAAATGGAAACCTTGGGTGCAAAAATGACTCATAACAAATATAAGAAGATCATGTTCTTTTGAATAAGCTCTCAGTTTGGTAGTGTTCTAAAAATGCAAGTTCGAAGAAAAATAAGTTATGAAATTTTAAATAAACCTGATTATAATTTTAAAAATATATTCAACTTAAAAAAATAAAACTTGAATTAAAAAAATTAACTAGAAAAACTGGTTTTATAAAATAGGCTAAGCTTTCAATTTTTTAATAAAATTTTTTTGTCTATTTAAAAAAGGTAACTTAAATTTAAGATATTAAAAGTAAAAATATCTTAATTATAAAGGTATAAAATATAAATTTATGAGATCAGCTTAATTTTAATTCAAGGTGATTATACATAAAACTATAGGTTAATGTGACTTGATATTTTAGTTAAAAGACAGTGACTAGTGTGAGCACTCATCCTCAAAAACAAAAATTTAAAATTTAAAAATTTAAAAATAAAAATAATTTGAAAATTAATTAAATTAAAAGAGTAATGAATATATATATTTTTAAAGAAATTAATTAATAAAAAAACAAAAAATAAAAAATAAAAAATGATGAAAAATAATAGAAACCAAGAAAAATGGAAGAAACAAACAAATAAAAGTCTAACAAAAACCTCAAAAAATATATTAATTAATTTATAAAAAAAAAAAAAAAAAAAAAAAGGACGTGAAAGAAGGAACATGTTCAGATAGAAAGAGCAAGAGAAGCAACCTGAGAAGTGAGAGAGAAGAACAAGGGAAAGTATAATTGAGCCAAGTTGAGACTTCATAGAGGTAAGCTTCTATGATTTGTCCTTCAAATTTTATTCCTTCTGGGTATATATTTTCTGCATGATAAGGGTTGAATATAATATAATTCATGTTGCTATGAGGGAGTTATTTGAATGAACTTGGGTATATATTTTCTGCATGATAATTCATGTTGCCCCTTAGAATATTTGCATGTTTGTAGCTTATAATGGAATTACACAAATTTATCGTTACTTTGCATCTGAATTCTGAGGAAACATGAGGTAGGAGATGACGTCGCAGACTCATGGAAGAAGTTCAAAGTGGAAATGACGACGTAAATACTCCCCTTTTTTTTTTTTGGGTCAAAGAAGCAAGTACTCCATTATTGCACTTGAAAATAATATAAAAAATAATAAAGATGATTGATTAAATACAAACATACATGATCAGGAAAATATAATATGCTCGTAATTTTTCTGGTTACCTTAAGTTTTTACTTTATTTTATAATAGTCCCGCGATATTCTTAGTTTCCTCAATTATAAAATGAATCAATTAGTAAAGATTATATGAAATATTTGATTTTCTAATGCTTTAAAATTTGTCATTTGATTTTTAATATGTAAAAAATAAATAAATGAAAATAATTTGTAAGTTTTAAAATCATTTATTTTGCCCTTGTTTTGTTAAAAGCTATTGTATAAGATCATTAGTCTTCTCAAAACTTAAAATTTAATCTATAAAGATTATATAAAATTTTTAATCTGTTTAGACTTTGAAAGTTAGTATTTAATTTTAAAATAACAAAAGATAAAATTTCCCAAGTTATGAAATTGGTTTATTTAGCCTTCATTTATAAGACCAAAAAAAATTTCCCATAACAATTTCGTTTCTTTTTAAAATTAAAATAAGAAGTTTTAATTACAAAATTCTAAAATATATATATATACAAAACCCATGAATTACTTTTTTCAATAATTTCATTCTTTTTCAAAATTAAATGAAGAAATCCTAATTTTAAATTTATAAAAAAATGAAGAATACTTTTCCTTAATAATTTTGTTCCTTCTTCAAAATTAAAATAAAATTCTTATTTTCAAAATGAAAAAAAAAATTAAAAAAAATGAAGAGGACAAGAGAGTAGAAAAATTATTTTTTTCATTGTCTTGTTATTTTGGTAAAATTCTTTTAAAAAAGATATCAATCCACTTACATGCATTTTTACTCAAACACTTTAATTTATATTATAAGATACGTAGGCCTTAAACTTTCATTCTAGATCAAGTATATCCATTGTGAGTATCTTTTTTTTTTCATTGATTACTTCTATTTATATTTTTATCTATTTATTTTGTGTGTGTTTTAATGTGAGTAATCAAGATAAAGTCAATGTCATATTCCATTAATTTCGATTGACTAATTTAGAGTAATCATCTTTATGGACAGGTCTTACGAGTAATAAACACATTTCCCACACCTAAATATACTCTTGACTCACCCTTGTTTATTCAAACCACCTTTCTATATTTTTTTCTCCTCCAAAAATGATTTTACAAAATTTTCCTTTACAAATTTTATGACAACTCATTAATAAATCGGTTTTATAATTATGTAGGCCCATTGGTTTCTTTTATTTTCGCATCATCCATATCATACTCAACTCTTCTGAGTTATCAGGTGTGACAACTAGTGCCTTTCATCTAAAAGATTTATGTCTATATAATAATTAATTTGTATTTATAATTTCCACTAAAAAATGACTTTCACCAATAACAAAAGTCACCAATGAACCCAGAAAAGTCGCTGCTGGACCTAGAACAATCGTTGTTAGAAACCCTGGTGCTGAAGATTTAGTGGCAACTATTTTAGTTGCCACAAAATAGAATTTTGTGGCAACAAATGTTGTCATTGAATGATTAATAATGTCACTATTGAAGACACATAAATTCAATGAAAAAGAATGTTGCCAACAAAGAACACATTCAGTGGCAACTTTCGGTTGCCATCGAAGAATATATTGACTACTATTATAGTTTTGGTAATGATTATAGTCATCACTATATGTTACCTTTCAGTGGCAAAATTTCAAAAGTCACCATTGAAGATGTCATTGAAGGCAAACTTTAGTTGCCATAGAGATTTTTGTTCGTAGCGACATTTTAGTTGCCACTAGTATAATGTTTTGGTAGTGACCATAGTTGCTATTGGAAGTTAATTTCATTCACAAAAATTGCCACAAAATCTTATGCTCCAAAGTTTTAGGGACAAAAACAATCACGGCTAAATGTAATTCATTCAAATATTTTATTTTTAATTTTGAAATTTAAATTATTAAATACTTTTGAAATAAATAACTATTGAAAATTCATTGAAACCTGCTGATATATATATATATATATATTGGTACTGCATATGATATTAATTATGAATGCATTTAGAACATGCATTGAAAATTTAACTTGTGTCCTTACAACCACAAAATCTAACAATATGTAAATCATTACAGCAGATGATATTAAACATTTACAACACTTAGTGATAGTCTAACTTTTGTCCATACTACAAACAAATGCAACAACTAAATGTCTAGTAGTTAAAACAGAAAGTACAATGACTAATTCCTATCTGGCATCACATGGCCTTGCATCATTACTTGGAATATTTGTAGCTAAAGTTGGCACCTGTCCCTGCATTAAAAAATTTAATGGATCATGAATCATTATAATTGAAAGAGAAGCATATATTGTCATGGCACTCCTACATAGAAATTGAAATTGATGTATGAAGTATGAAGCACATAATGGATAATTGTAATGCACTAATGGTTCCTACAGAGACAACTTTAATATTCCCATTCAAAACCCAATCAACATATCCTTAGCATAACAATGAGAAATACGGGGTCAAAACCACATTGAGCAAAAATGATTGAACCTAAAATGAACATGCTAAGGTTAGGTCCAATTTTCAATTAAATGGATAATTGTAATGCACTAATGGTTCTCATAGAGACAACTTTAATATTCCCATACGAAACAAAATCAACAAATATTTAGTTTTGTAGAAAACTCAACTAGAAGCTACCCTAATTAAGTGGGCATAAGTATCAAAATTTAGAACATTAATTAAGTAGAAGAACTAAATATTTTTGTTGATGAACCTGTTAGATGGACTCGGTTTATATATATATATGTAACACAAAAACTAAAAACAGAATAAAAAATGCCCTAAATCTTTCATTGTTGAATCTTTTTCAACTTGTGAGGGCAAGATTAATTCGAATATAGATTTATTTACACACTATACACATAATTTTACCAGCTATCTAACTGACCCTTCAATCGAGTGAAAACACTACAAGAAAAGCATACTATTGTGAAAGCACACGTATCTTTTCTTTTGTTTTCCCATAAGGGAACTCCATTTAACAAAACAACTTTAAAATAAGCAAAAATTCACAATTGATCCCATATATATATAAGAAGCGTTATAATGATGTCGATAATAGTATTAACCATAGTAATGGTCACAGCAATTGAAGACACTTCTTTTCCCCCAAGTTCTATTACATACATGCCAAAAGTTGTGCCTGCGTCCATGTTCTTGAAACATGAAACATACAGAAAATTATACTACATTGACACGTTTGGAAGGTTTCTGATTGAACGGTCCTAAGTCCCAAAGCTTTCATTTTATAATGTAATGTGAATTACGTGAGATCAGGCATTAGATTCTTTGTCATATGCAGAGAGGTCTTAAATAGTTCAAAATAGAAAAACCAAGAAATAGAGACAGGTAGCTGATGAGGTGCTTAAGTGTGAAGGAATGGCGGGAATCTGGTAAAATAGGAAGAGTTGACAGGTTGAGCTCGAAAGTGTTAAAGCTTAGTGGTTATCTGTCCACTCTTTGCTTTCACAAACGCAAGTAGAAGAATTCTCAAACAGTGTTTTAATGATTGAGTAGGGAGGAGAAGTAGTGGATTCAAAATCTGATGGGCAACACACTTCAACACAAATGGGAAGTGGGCATTTCCCTGAGGAAGGATTTGGAAAATCAAGTTAATTCAGAAACATTCAGATTGTTGATGGTGATAACAAACTCAGGGCTCCTAAAGCCATTGGCATTGGGGAAAAAGGGCAGTGGGTTCCTCAGATTATTCATAAGAGAAAAAGGAATCTTCACTGGCTTATTTCGTCACTATGTAGCTGTTTGAATGTAGAAATGTGAATGTGAAGAGAATATCTAGTACCGGAAAGATGAATATGTATTTTACTATTTAGCATACTCTTTGATTTGTGAAAAGCTATCTTAATAAAACATTTATTTAATCTCTTTCTTTCTTAGGACATTATTGGGTGGCTTTTTTAATTTGAAGAAAACTAGTGGTGGAAACAACTACCATATTCCTACCCATGTGAGTGGATAGAGGCTACATAATTGAGTCACTTTCCACTATTAAAGCACAACAATGGCTATTTCTCAGAGCAAGAAATTTTGTTCAGAATCTTTTTTATAACTATGGGTAAATTTCTTTATCCATAAGTTAATCCAAATATAATCTGATTCAATAACGGAGCCAGGGAGATTGTAAAAAGAGGCTAAGACATGGTGGACCCATGAGATATTCAATAGTTTTTAGTGTAATATTTTCTTTCAAATAGGCGCTGCAGCCATAAAAGTCAATATTTTGGTTGGTTACTCCCTCATGTCTCCTTTATCATTCTCTCTTATATATTCATCCATTTATGTTTCTTTTGGGGTTGTGGCCTATGGAAAAAGCAACACTCTCTAAACATATCATGGAATCAACGCATTGTGATAGACAATCAACTACAAAGTCTCTTTCATTCACAAAGAAATTATTTAAATCTTTCCATACTTTTATCAGATTTGTTTTGGCAAACTGTATCGATTACACTTAAAAAATAAAACCAATGGAAAAATATACCTAATAAATAGATGAACACTTATCGAATGTAGAAGAAGACAAAAACTTTGAAAGCTCCCGTGACAAATTTAAATTATGCAATAAAAATCCCTAAATTTCATTCTTCAGTAGATAGATGGTGAAGCTTCACACTTATGCTGCTCCAAGATTGGCAAATGGAGAATAAAGGAATGGAGAAGAAGGGAAGTGTGCGTACAGCCATAGCCTTTATTGAAGAATGGCGGAACTCCACACATTGAGTGCCCCAGGGTTTGCAAATTGAGCAGAGGGGAAACGTGTGAGCTCTTATTTCACATTGAGAAGGGATATTTTAAAATATCAGATTGCATTCGGATATGGAGATAAATCAAAGGAAGGAATAATTATATTTTAGTCAAATATGATAAAAATTTAAATATTATAAATAATATAAATATACTATGAATATGAATTCTGTTTATCAATTTTTATTTTTATTACAATTTTTTTATATTTTATTAAATTTCATATAATAGGTATAATTCCAATTTTATGACAATAATTCTTATTTATTTTATATATTCATATATAATATTTAATATTAATTTATTAAATTATTATATTTTATTAAGTTGATTAATGCAAATTAATTTTATTATTTATTTCTTTATATCATGTTTATTTTACTATTATGAGTACATATGTATTATATAATTATCAATTATTTTTCAATAGTATTTATATCAGATAAACAGACGAATGCATAAATACATATAGATTGGTGGTTAGATGGTTAGATTTGAAGTTTAAATTTAAATATAATAAGTGATAAGACTATTTCAATAATATTGGACTTGATAGTAGATGAATTTGAACATGCCAAATTTCCAAATTCTTTTTTTGAAGCTAAAAAAATTATTAACAAATTGGGACTAAACTATAAAAAAATTCATGCATATCTAAATAATTGCATGCTACATTGGGGAAAAGATGAAAATAGAGATGCGTACAAAAAGTAAAACACCTTTAGATGGAAACTAAAGAGTAAGGATGAAAAGAGGAACAAGAGGCCTATAAAAATATTAAGATACTTCCCATTAAAGCCACGACTACAAAGACTATTCATGTTGTCTAAAACAACTAAGCATATGAGATGGCATTATATGGACAACACTAGTGGCAACATGATGCAACATTCAAGGGACTTCGAGGCATAATGAATCCACAATTTGCCTCGGATCCTTGTAATATTCGCCAGTTTGGCCACTGATAGCTTTAAACCATTTGGAAATCTAAGTACAAGTTATAGCATTTGGTTAGTGGTTATTATGAATTATAACCTACCTCCCTAGATATATATGAAACAAAGTTCCTTTATTCTCTCAATGATTATTCCACGGAGGAGAGCACCAAGGAATGATATAGATGTGTATCTATAACCACTAATTACATAGTTGAAAGATTTATGGTTTGATGGTGTTGAAACATTTGATCCATTCGCAAGTAAAATGTTTAATATACAGGCAACATTGATGTGGACTGTTAGTGGTTTCCCTAGTCTTAGGACTTTGTCTGGGTTGAATGTTCATATTAGGTTAGTGTGCCCCACTTGTAATTTTGACTTTGGTCGAGTTCAGCTTTCTCATAGCCAAAACTAGTGTTTTATGGGTTATTGTCATTTTTTGAGCCCAAGACATAAATTTAAATTGACTTGAAGTCAATTTAATATAAAGGAAAAGAGAAAAAATGCCCTACTATCGATACTTGGGTTAGAAATCCTAAAACAACTTGAGAATGTTAATATTGTGTTTGGAAAATATGTGGCAGTTAAAGGTTAGGGAAGAAAAACTTGAGCAGCTGGTGTTGTTGATGGTGAAACTCAACAGTGGCCCAAGAAGAGTATATTTTTTCAACTTCCATATAGGGTAAACCACTTGTTGCGCCATAATTTACATGTCATACATATAGAGAAAAATGTGTGCCATAATGTGATATTCACTTTACTAAATGAGTCTAAACACTTTAAGGATCATATTAATGCACAAAGAGACTTAGAAGAAATGGACATTAGAGTTTATCTTTGGCTTAATAAAAGTGGTAGATATCATCTAGCTTTATTCACTTTGAAAAATGCAAACAAAGATATCTTATTGAGGACTTTGAAAAATATTACCGTGCTATATAGGTATTCAAGCAACATTTCTAAATGCGTTAATCTAAGACAACACAAGATCGATGGATTGAACAGTCATGACTCTTATGTTCTTATGCAACAACTTTTACCTCTAGCCATGAGAAAGACTCTTCTTAAGGAGGTATTTGCAATTTTATCATAGTTGTGTACTTTCTTTAGAGTGTTATGCAGTAAAGTGCTAAATGTAAATAACCTTGATGAGATTTAAAATAGAGTAATTTTAACGCTATGTCATCTGAAGATGAAATTCCTGCCTTTATTTTTTACATTTATGGTTCATTTGATTTTACACTTAGTTGAAGAGGCCAAACTTGGAGGTGTTGTCCAGACTTGATGGATTTACCCAATAGAAAGATAAATATACCAACATCGTATTGAGTATTTATTTCAAGTTAGTTAAATTTTTTATACTAACTCACTTGGGGTTGATAGGTATCTAGGCAAATTAAAGCCTTTTTTACGAAATAGAGCTAAGCCAGAAGCCTCAATTGTTGAGTGTTACATGGCTCAAGTGGTATTAGTCTTATGCTCAAGATATTTGGAAGGAATAGAGAAAGCATTTAATCATCCTAGATGAGTAGATTATGAACTCAATGGTAAGCCATCCATTATCGATACCTTGCTTCCACCTATTGAAAAGCTTGTTAGTGGATTTGAGTAATTTACTCTATCTCTTATAAAGAAACTACATGTACCTCACCATGTGTTGAACAATTGCAAAGAAGTTGACCCTTTCCATCAGTAAGTATATGTCATATATCACAAATCTTTGTTGCATACCTTTAAACCATATGATTAATTAATGTACGATGTGTAAAGAATTTAGAGATCATATGAGGTGACAATTAAGCAATCGTACATGGTTAGCTTCGAAGATAGACAAAAGGGTCCATAAAGAGTTTATTCATTACTTCTCACATCGTGTAACTATATATTAATCACTGTTCACTTTTCAAATTATGTACACCTTAAATTAACAAACTCATTACTTCTTTTTTCTTTAGATTAGAAATGAGATAAATAGGACACATTTCATTGAAATGAGATATCTTGCCATAGGTCCACTTGATAATGCCAGGAGATATACTACATACAATGTCAACGAATATAAAGTTCAAACTTGAGCATAGGAAGGAGGATTGAAAACTCAAAATACTGCATACAATGTCAACAAATATAAATTTCAATTAGGGTTAGGTTTGAAACATTTCAAGACTAATTGTTATGAAAGTTATATAATTAAATGTTCTAGTTATCTAAACCATTAACTTAGTGAGAATTGGGAAACATAATAATTGAAAATTAAAACATACGTAGTGTTGGAAGCAATCCCTTAACCAATTTATTATCATCCAATCAATCCATCGAATTCAACTGCATTTGTTTCTTTGTTATTTTTGTGTTTTAATTTTCAGAATTGAATTCCATTCCAATCAACACTCAATCCTTTTGCATTAGAGTCTTAGTTATCATTGCATCATAGTTTTTTTAGTTTTTAGGGTTTTGTTTTAAGTTAAATCTTAATCAACTTTAAAGTAACCAATTGAAATTAATTCCTCAGAAAACCAATACCTTATTTACACTTTAATAGAAAATTCTCAAAACCCAATAGGTTTTTAATTTTGGTAGTTTATAACCTATCAATATTTTTCTACTACATTTATTGTTGGGAGCATATTAATTTGGAGAAGACAACTTCTTTGCTAAGCTATAGGTGAAGCCAAGAGGTGAAAAGAGAAAGAATATATATCTTTGATCCAACTTTTATTTTTAGCATTTTGGCAATATGTAATATGTTTTCCTCAAGAAACCATAAATCTTTATCGTGCTTTTATTGAGGCATGAACTCCATTTTTTCATTTCTTGTGTGATTTTGGCAAAATGTAAAATCTTCTCTTTACAATTTGACTTCATCGACCATTGCACTGAGCACAAAAGACAAAGGGCAAAGAAGTCAATATATTATTATTAAGTAAAACATAGATTTGATTCACCATTTATTAGTTAAATCTTAATTTGGTCCCTTAATTAAGAAAAAAATTATCAAATTAGTGTTGCACTTTTACACTGTAATAATTTAGTCCATCACAAATTAATTATGACAAATTAGTTCCTCAAAAACCATATTATACAAAATTAGTCTCTCATTAACGCAAAAGAAAGGACTAATTTTTTACAAATTTGAATTTGTGATGAACTAATTTGTCCTGGTTAATTTTTTAGGAACCAAATTATCATAAAGTGCAAAATTGGGGAACCAAATTTTGCACTTTTCTCATTACTTATTAGTTCAGTCTCAATTTGGTCCCTCACTAATTTTTATTTTCAAATTGGTCCCTCACTAGTAAGAATGTTAACACATTTAACACATATAGTTTTTCAATCAAGAGTGTTAACACATTTAACACATACGGTTTTTCAATCTCAATTAGATTTGGACTAAATATGTTAATATTAATATTAGTGAGGAACCAAATTAAGAATAAACTAATAAATGAAGGGTCAAATTAATATTAGACTCATAAGTAAATGATCAAAGAAAAAACTAGAGTAAGACTAAACCCATAGATGATGGACTAATATAATGTTTTGCTTTATTATTATAAAATGTAAACTAAAGATATATTGTTCCCATCATTTTGGACCTAATTTGATTCACACAAGTAATGTATTATATATAAGTAAAGTGGGCTCATTTTAACGTGAAAACTTTTTTGATTGATAAGAAAATTCCGTTTAGTAAATTCTCAACTCCTTGTATAATAATTTTTCATCTTTTCCATCCATGTATTAAGAATTATTTGAAATGTGTAAATTCTTCCTAATCAACAAGAAAAATAATAAAGTTAATAATTTGCACAATGACCAAATGACAATTTTGTAGTAAGTGAAAAATTAAAAAATATTTTACTCCATATTAAATATTTTAATTCAATATAATTCAAAAATTATCATAAATCCTAAATTTATCTTTCTTTACTTTTTCAACCCACAACGCTTTACCAAAAAAATCGTGACATCTTTGCTTCTTAATCAATTCATTATATAGTTAAAATATTTAAATTTAAATGATTAGATAGTCACTACTATAGAGTTTATAGATTATAAAGTCAATTGTCAATTTTTTTATTTTCAATTCCGGAGACATTACAATTAGAGGTAAATATCAATGCAAATGTAATTTTTTTTTTTTAATATTATAAGTTTGAAATTTGACATATGTAAAATAAAAAGATAAATTCCTTACCACTTTTTAAGGTTTTGCTGAGCAATTTCATTCTTAGGACACTAATTAAGATCATTTATTACACACATTAATCATAATAATAATAATAATAATAATAAATACTAGAAAAAATTAATTATTTAGTCCTATAATTTATTTGAGTTTGTAAATTAGTCTTTACCCTTTATTTTTCTTAAATCACTCTTTATAATTTTAATTTTTCTTAATATGGTCTCTACCGTTGGGTAAGCCACCGACTCTGTTTAATACATGGTGATGTGTACTGCCATATAGATAATAAGGATGCCGCATAGACATAATGAAGAAACCACGTGAGCAAGCACAGACGAAAACAGGGGACGGGGGGAAGAAGCTGTACACCTCCATGTTCGCTGAACCAACTCACATCCTTCATGCTTATGACATTGTTTTCCATGGCTTCTCTGCTCTGCTCACTTAGCAACAGGTTGATTCCATAATCTAGCACCCCTCTGTTCTTGTTGTCTTCGAGGACCATCGCCGTCAGCTTCACACCGCTCGCTCCCCTCAGTTTCTTAGCCTAAAGAACTAGTGCTTTTACATTTTGTTGCTGTTCAGCCTTCCAAGTTTGGTTTGATGGATTCAAGACTTATTTTAGTTTTGGAATCTATATGAATGGTTTTAATTACATGCAACGGCGCAATCCTATGCAACTATCTCTGACTACCATTGAAGATCATCTCATCTAGGAAGTCTCCTAAAGATGATCCAAAAAGATATAGTATATGGAAAATGGAGGAAGCCTCTATAGTCAATCAAATGAAGAAAATTAGAAAACCATGGAACCCACTCATGTGTGGCTCTAATGGTTGAAGGTCCAGTACGAAAATCTGGGACTATGTGCGTATTCTGGAGACCGCACCAAACTCTACAATCTATGGTTGGTATCAATAGTCTTCTTCCCCTTGTCCCCCAGTTCTGTGCTTGCTCACGTGGCATCCCCGTCATCATATGGGTTGTCCACATCATTATACATCTAACAGAGTTAATGGCTAGCTAGCAGTAAGGATCAAATTAAAAAAAAAAAAGCATAAGGATTAATTTACAAACTTAGAAAAAATATATGGATTAAATTATTAGTTTTTCCTAAATACTAATTAAAAATTTTTACACATTTCATTAATAGTATTTTTTGTTAATGAATGAAATAAATAATAATAAATCATTAAAATTAGTTGGCAAGTATTTATCATTATTGTTAAAGGCACATTAAATTATCCTTAACTAATAAATTAAATAATAAATATTTATTATTATTATTATTATTATTATTATTAAATATAATAATTGATCCTTAATTAACATCACCAAAATCCTACTTGTTAATTTATAATACTGTCTAAAGATATTTTAAAACTTGCCTAGGATTCGTCGATAGAATTTTGGATCTCTGATTTTTGTTTTTTTAGCAAATTGTCTCTGATCATTGGATTACCCAATTTTTTTAAGAAAAATAAAGGCAAAAAATAAATTTAATCATAGGTGTGTCATTTCTTCTATCATTTAAATGAAAAATATATTAATGGTAAAAAGATAATTTTTTAAGCTTTTTTTTTTGCCAGTAATTTCTTTAAGCTCATTAAATGTTTATCAAGTTATAAAACATTGTATAACTAATAAATGCGAGAGAACTGTCACAATCAACTTCACACTTGGCAGTATGTATTAGTTTTATTGTATTAAATGTGAGTTTTTCTTAGTTTTTATAGGAAAAACATGTTATTCTAAAGAAAGCTTTAATTGTGATTTTGATAAATAGACTATGAATTTAGTAAATCTAATTGAATAAATATTTAAGTACCATTAACATATTGATTTTAAAATATAATATTGTCATATATAACAATCTATCAAAATTAAATGTGATGTGAATGACACAGAAAATAAAAAAAGAAATTAATATCTAATGATAATTTAAAAATTAATTTTTTAAAGTTGCCATTAAAATTTTGCATGAGTAAAATTTTGAAGCCTTTTTTAATCTAGAAAAGGTTACTCTTATTCAATAATACAAAATAAACATAATCTTGATTTTAATTATCATAATAAAAACACATGCAAAAAGAAAGGAGAAAAAAAAAAGAAATGAAATTCATTGAAGAAAATAAAATTAATTTTAAAAAGACAAAACTAATAATTAAAGCTTAAAATTTATGTAGCCTGAAATAGAAATTAAAGTCCAAATAATTTTAATAAAGTAAAAAATTGTATTGCCAGACCCACATTCTGAGAGTGTGTAAACCTGAAATTCCTATTGAACTTATACAATTCGCATAAGTTAAGAAACCTTAAGGTAATTTAACAATAAAGGATTTTAATTACTTATGTAAATGTAATTACAACTTCATATTTTATAGAAATTTTAAAATCCTTTAAAGTTGGACCTTCCAAAACTTTTATAATTATTTGTCTGCTTAACCAATAAAATAAAGAGAAAGAATTCAAACGAAATACAAGTAACACATGATGGAGGATCCTACCTATGGACAATGTGGAGCTACATTTGGAATTGATCAACTATTTACAATATACATTATTCTTAAAATAACAAATACAAGAATAAACACCTTGCAAATTGAACGCGGACTTCACCAAGCTTTACAAATCTCTAGCCCCTTGGAGTTGGTTTTCGACCTTTTCTGCTATATGAAATTTCAAATTGTTCAACAAGTAAATAACACCCCAAAATAATAGAAATTCAAATAATCAAAAGAATGATGCTTGATGTAATAATGAAAGATACTAGTTGATATTGTACCAGGTATAAATACTAAAAGATTCTTGATAATATGCACACACATGCATATGTGTGTATATGTATATGTATATAAGCATTAGAATACTAAGTAACGGTTTGAAACCTTTTTAAATGTTAGCACTAAAAGATGGGTAGTTATCCGTTAATAGAAAACTATTATATGGAAGGGCTATCGTGACATGAAATAATCTAGTGTAGGTACATTGCCCATGGGGCAATCACAATTCCGATAAAGGCACACAATGAAAGATAATCTATTGTGAGTTTTCAACTTAAGCCTTATCATCCATTCTTCTACGTGTAATGAAGTACCTCCAAGGCAAGTAGGGTAATCTAATTGAAGGGATTTTCATAGCACCACAGCAGAACAATTTAGGTGCAGAGCTCTTTTGAAAAAATGAAGATTCAGTATTTCCAAGGAAGAAAAACGTGAAAATTGAGGAGGAAGAGAGCATGAGTGCAAAATTCATTAGGCCGTGTTTGAAAGTTTGAAAGAGAATTAAGTGGAGTGGTAATTAATAAAATGATATGGGATAAAATGGAATGAAGTAAAATGATTTGAGTAGATATGTTGTTCATAAATTTTAATGAAAAAAGGGATGAACACCTATTAATTTTGTTTGGAAGTTACAATAAAATGAATTGAATAGAATGTCTTATTAATTTTTTTTAAATATTACCCTTTATAACATAAACGCATGACTAATAATTTTGTCATTGTTCACTGCGTAATGCTATATTATTCTTCTATCTATATATTTTTATTTCATTTACTAATTATCATGTATATTTTTTCTATTTAATACATATATTACAAAATATTTATGTTATTTTAAAAAATTTTAAAAGACAAACTTAAAATGCCAAAAAGAAAAATTGTTTGACAATAAAAATTTAAAAAAATATATAGATAAAACTAATCTAAATTGTAAATCCTTTCATTCTCTCCTTTTTCATTTTGACATTTTAAGTGACAAAAAGAAAGAAAAGAGAGAAACTATGATCATAATAATAAAAATTAGATATAGTTGTAATAATTGAAATAATTTTTTATGGATGATAGATATATTAGTAATAAGATATAAGTATATTAATAATTTAATTTTTTAAATCACTTAATCTATTCTTGACCTCTCAATTTGAAGAGATATCGAAATTGAGATTTTGAATGACAATAAAAAATTTTGATATTTATATATAAATATAACTTATTTTAATTATTCCATTTTTTGTTACTCTCTTCTCAGCTATTAATTCAAATATAGCCATAGGAAAACCTTCACAAGCCTCCCATTAGCAGGATTCACGCGGAGGGACAAGAGAGAAGTCATCAGGTGAAGAAGCCCGACTCCAAAATGTAGATAATTGTGACAACACAGCCACCTAAAATCGTAGTAAAAACTAATATATTTACCGAAGAGAAAAACGACGACGTTCGGGAAGAAAGTTCACGGATCGAACAAATACAACACATATAAAGGAAGAGATTTTTTTTTTTTTTTAAATGTCTAATGCTTCAGGGAATATGGGGGTGTTCTTGTCATTTCCCTACTTAAAATATGAAAATGAAGAGGAGAAAAATAAAAGGAAGGGTGAAAGGAGAACCTAAGAATTGAACATAAAGCTTCGAGGAGGTTAAAGAGTGTCTTAACCAAGTATACTGAGATTTTCATTTTAGTTGTAAGCCCACTTAAATTAATTTTATTTCCTTCTTAACTTCTTTTATGCTTTGACGTAATTTATTTAATTTTTATTTCATCAAAGCTATTATTTTTTCCTCTCCTCATTAATTTACTTACACTCATGAGTCCAAAACCTTAAGCCCTCTAATGATTATAAAAATTTATTTTGGACTTTAAAAATGTAGGCCTTATACGTATCAATTGATTCGTGTCGTAATTATTTCTGCAATGAGATAACAAAATAAAATTAATTTGATTTTATAAAAAAAACTAATTTGAGAATTAATTTGTGTGTTTTAATTTATAAAAACCCTCTAATTTTTTTTAAATGGTACTTCTAGTATTTTTTTAATTAATTTTTTTCTATTTTTTTTAGATTTTTGAAAGTAGAAGAAAATTATTTGAATATACACCACTAAAACTTAAAACTTATTTTGAGATAATCACACAACAAAATTAATACTTGGTGAAATTTTTTTTTTAAAAAAAAAAAGATCTCATGCGTATCTTATATGTCTGGAGAGAGACTAAGTTTCATAAGACAAAAAAAAAAAAAAAAGGTTCGACATTAAAAAAAAAAAAAAAAAGCAATACAAATATGTGGTATATTATGGGTGTATGTTGTGTTTACTCAAGTATCATCTTTCAAATTCGAGTGGATCATATAACGAAGCAGAGCATAATTTCATGATAACAAGCATGGTTCAATCAGAATTAAACTCATTTGGTCCAAATGGAATTTTTAACCAAATATGTCCTTGATATTATTTACATTATTTGGAACGTCAGAAATAAATTCATACATGAAGGCCTCAAACCAGATCATCTTTTGATTTTTATAATCCTGTTCCTTGTTAGCTCTAATTTGTTCTTTCAAAAAAAAAAAGTATCATTTTCAAAAGCACATCTTAATGTGAGAAAAGATCAATAAAGAAACCAAACAAATCAATTTTTTTTCAACCATTTTTGTCCCCTTTAAAAATAAATATATGATTTTATAACTCAATTTTATATGATTAAATTCTTAAAAAAAATGTAGTTTATAACGTGAATTTAATTCTTAGTTAAACTAAATTTATCATTTTTTTTTTTTTGCCAATGAGGCTTTCCATGTGTTAAGAGGAATATTTTTACTTATGGGCCGATGATTATTTAATTCGGGCCTCCACGATTTTCTCTTTGACTTGATAGGCTTCCATGATTAGATTGCACACATTTCGACTCTCTCTCCTCCCTCTAAATTCTTTAAATAGCTACCGATACCAATATTTGTAATGATGTATGTAAATATCTGGCCAATTTAGTATATTGTGTACAACAAACTTAAAAATATAGATGTGAATGAATAAAAATTAATAAATTTTAATAAGATTTTGTTAACGATTCTCGCGGAAAAACTCATTAAAAATTATTTATTACAGATGTTCACCAATAAAATTTATTAATAATAATAATAAACATAATAAATTATTATTAACTAATTTTTTGATCAAAGATTATTTATTATCTTGAAAGTATTTATTAGCAAAATTTATTTTAATATTATATGTTATTGATGTTAAAATGGAAAAAATTATATGATATAAAATTTTATTTTTTTATTTATTTTTGTAGAATTAGATGTAATCCAAAGAAAAATAATTAATTAGTAATATAGTGATATATTATATTAAACAAAATTAACTGAAACTAATTGTATAAATTTATATAATTCAATGTGACTTGATAAAAGTAAAATAAATATAAAACGAGACTTATTATACTATAAGTGGAAATATTAGTATAAATTTTTAATTAAATTTCAGTTATATCTTAATTAGTTACGTGGAATCAACCGGATATCAATTCAGAGTTTCTTCCAAAAATTTAAAATGATTGTGAAGTACAGATTATGTATGTAACTTTACTCTATACAATAAGTTTTTATTTATATAATATTTCAGCAAGGTACCAAAAACTATATAGGAATAAGCATATCAATATCGAAATTAAAATGAACATAGATGTTATTTTATCTTTTGTACCTCAGAATTACCCAACTCTTTTATTATTAAATTAGCTTACGAATGTTCTTATGAAGCATTTAATATTTTTTTGGAAAAGATAATGAATAACTAGCTTCGAAACACGTGCAGGTTGACTCTCAAAAACAAACAAGACAAATAATGTGTAAAATGGAAAATTTGTAGAACAACAAATAAGAGTACTTGTCGGCGGCGATCTGCTCTTAGTCCGTTTCACGATCAACCCTACTTTTTTGATCGCTTTCTTCCTTTCCCTTCCGTTCGCCAATCAGGTCCCGCCTCCACACTGAATCCCTCTGCATGTACCTTCTGTTCTAGGCTATGTCTCTCTTTCTGTTTTCTGAGAAATTTATGTTTGTACTCAAAAACTTGAAATTCGTAGTATTTGAATTTGCATCTGGCATAGTTGAATTGGGTTTCCTTGATTGAATCGATTCGCAATTGTCTTGTTTCTTAAGTTATTATTTCTGTAACCAAATACGGATCGATGACGTTGTATGTCCGTGCATTTTCTGTGGGTATTTTCTTAGCTTTTAATGTTGTTTAACTTTTGTATTGTCAAACCAGGTTTGAAATTAGACAGAGGAGGATAACCCTGACAGCGAAGACATGTTTGGTGTCGTTAGGCGAAGAGTTGCTTCTGGCAGCTCGTCTTCTTTGGTGAGGACTTAGCCTTACCAAATTTATGTAATTAGATTGAAATTTGATTTTGTTTGTCCGAAACCATAAGCCGAAGTTGACCTGGTGCCTCACACCTATTCTGAATTTATATCAGTTTCTAGGTCTCTCAGTGCACAAAGTTCGGCCTAGCCCATCACTTCCAAGTAGAGTTTCTTCCATTTTGGAAAAAGAGGTATTTTTGTTGTATTTTTACTCTCTTAATTTTCTGTCCTCCTGTAAGATTAAAGTGATTTCTCAACTTATATAAACATTTTCAGAATATTTGTTTTGTGCACTACGTACATGAACATCATTGAACTTGTGCATAAAAATGTAAATTATTGGGTCCTTCGTAACTCTTTCGGTGTGCAAAATGTCCAATAATTTTCTAGTGACCTTCTTACTGAGCTGGAATATTTCCCATATTCATCCATTCTTTTATTTTTCCTGACTGCAATTTTTTCATCGAATTATGTTTCTACCTATGGCTAATAAAAGGATCTTCAGCAACGTGAAAAGAAATGCGTCAGTTTTGTTTTTCTTTCTGACGGACTCTGTTCTATGTTTTGTATGAAATTTGTATAAAATGTGATGGGCCGCTACAGTGATGGAACGGGGAATTTTTTCCATTTGTAGTGAGTAAAGTATATGACTTGCAATTGACTTTGAGATTCAACTTCGGATTGCTTCGTTTTGCTCACCAAATGCTGCTTAGTTTATACTGTAACATCATAAAATATAAACTTTTTGGCGCAACTACATGTCAAGTTTTTACACTCGTCTTTAATTGCATGATTATGTTTTATTTCTCTTCTTGATAAGGTGTATTCATTATATGTTTGAAGTGTATTTTAAGTTGCCCCCATAGGTATGCAAGTCTCAAACCTGTTTAGAAGTAATCCAAGTGAATAATTAAACATTTTTATTTCTTGTTCTAGGCATATTATAGTAAAGGCTTTTTTAAAGTCATTAATGTATTTATTTTCATTGTAAAATTGGTGGATAACATCAATTTGAGACTCTTTATCTCTTGCCTACAATACAAGTGTTCTGCACCTATGTTTCCACTGAAGAAATATTACTTGTCACAATTTACCCCAAAAAAGAAACTATAAAGGGAGGTTTGTACTCAATTTGTATAGTGATTCTTGTTTAGCATGACAGTATTTTTATTTGAAAGAAGTTTGGGGAAACACAGTCTCATTTTGTTCTTGTTATTATATACAGTCTTTGCTGACTAGAGGTTTGGGATTTGCTTACAACTCACATGTCCGTCTAAGGTTCTTACAACTGTTTTCTATTGTGTTTAGCAGATTGTATATCTTTCTGGAGGATGTATGAATGTCCGGAATTTCTGTCACATAAGTTCAACTGGTAATTTTTGGGTGCACATATTTTTTTGTCATGTTTTTAGCTGGAAATAAAATTTATTGTTCAGCAGTTTTGAAATTTAAGCCATCAATTTATTGTTGGTGCAGGATGCAGGATCAATTTAAAGCCTATGAGGTTAGTGACACCATATTATTAAGAACGTGTGTTTTTCGGTTATTGAGTATCTTTACTTTGGACTTTGCTTAGGCCTCTCTAGACGATCTTAAGGGCTTGCTCTGCTACATTGGCCTGGTGGATTTAGGATTTTTAATTCTATGCTAGAGGAATTTAATCCAGGTTGCTGATGAGAGATAATCCCTTTCAGTATTACTATGCATGTTTTGTCATATGTTGTTTAGTATTTATATGAGGTTCTATTAAGTGATGCAGAAATGAATGGCCCAAAATTAGTAATACGAGACAGGGAGGGTGTAGTTGATTAAAGAGTCTTTGTTCCATTTGTCTCTGAAAGATAACATGAGTGAATACATGTTTGGTATAGTTTAAGAGAGGCATCTATAGAAATGTTTCTTATAACCCGCTGAAAACAGTAGATTCAAAAGATATTTCAATGTTTGCGATAAAAAAGTGATGCCATATTTGTCAATATTTCCCCTTTTTCGTTAATTTTAAAAAAAAAAAATTACTGGATCTCTTTCACAATCTTTCCTTTACCCGTATTACCTGATTTGCTTTCGGGCACTGGCAAATCAATGAGTAACTATCAAGAATTTAAGGTTGATTTGCAAGACGGAAACTGGGCAAGGGTGCTGGAGTTAGAGCTCTGGTGAAGAACCTTCAACACAGAAGTCAGTATGGAAAGATTGGGGGTTAGAGAATGGCTGGGTTTTGTTCATGAATGAAGTTGATAGATGCTTTCATGGCTAGTCTTGGGGTTTCTTCTTGGAATTATCAGGCAATGGACCGGGGTATAGTAGTTTGAGTTGCATGCATGTAATTCTCTGATTGGTTTCTGCAGGGCCATGAGGAGATTGTGCCAATATAGCAGGAAGAGGTGACATAAATCCTTTTCCATGAGGTCCTAATTCTATAACCCTAGCATAATAAGGCTGGTCCAGGGTACACTCTCATGTGTACCTGGGTTGGTCATTGGCATAGTCAGACTGACACTGACTTAGTCCAACAGGTACTATCACCACTGACAGCAAGCTACAACACCATTTTTCCTTTTCATATTCTGATTTCATATGTTTTTTCTTACCCATTATTCTCTCGTCTCATTGATGTCCACCTCTCAAGTTACCACAACATCCTGATTTGATCCACACTGTATGCTTGCCTATCCAGTGACTCTGATACACTCCCCTGGCCGAACTACCTTTAACCAAAATGATAAATAAATTATCAATTAATTTGTCATCTTTGTGCCACTGATTAGCCAAGGTAACCTCCAAGATCTTAAGTAGTTGGAATAATGGAAATGTAGTTAATTCACCCCAAAATAAAGCCTGGCAATGATGAGATGTTCAATGGATACAACTGCAAAAGGCAAAATAAAGGTTACTAGCCAGACCAGGAGATGTTTGAATGAGGTTTGTAGGGTTCAAAATGGTATGACTCTCAGGGTTTAACGAAAGAGGGAAGGGTGAAAATGAAATATTTTTGGAACATCTGTTTCCTAATTGAAAAGATTCTCTGGAGGTTTAGAAAACTGTTAATCAAAATTATATTGAGAGAATAAAAATATGGAAATTTTTTTAAAACTAAGTGCACTCTAAAGTTTTAGCTAAGGTAATTGCAAATTTTACACTTTTATTGGTATGTTGCTTGGTTATGCTAATGAAAGTGTGAATTTGTACTTATACATGACATAAACATGCATATGATATCCATATGATTGCTGAGTATTGAGATTTTGCTGGTGTTACTGAGGACATCGAATGTTCTGAAAGGCAGAAATCTAAATGACTTCTGATTAACAAAACATGAAAGATGTTTAAGAGAGAATAAGATGAATATCAAAGCTGCCCGTTTGTAATCTTTAGTTTCATTCGTTGTCAATTAAATTCTGTTGCTTAACTTTGTCCAAGGTTTGGTGCAAAGATGAAAAATCTTCTAGGTTATCCTCCCCTGCTCCCAATATTTTTTGTCTGTGCAAATATTATTATCTGGAGGTATTAAGTGTGGGACTAGGATCTTGTTTCTGATTCAAGTCTTCCACACCATTAATCAATGAGTGAATGGAATGCAAAATTACATTCTGTTTGTCATTCACTTATATCATTGTTGTTACTGTATGGAATGCAGGGAGGTTTATCATCAAGAGGTTGCAATGCAAACATGGAGGCGCTCCTTTTCTTCAGATAATGGTGAGATATTGACATGCCTCTTTCGGTTTTAATTTATTTAGTTTACTTCTTTTGTTCATTGAATTTATTTTATTCATGAAGACTAACTGCATGTCTATATATTGGCCATTGACATAGGAAAGCAGAAGGGCTAGGATTGAATCTTTAGGTTTTGGGGTTTCTGGGCTAATATGTGGTAGAAATAGCTGGAATGAACTCTCAGGGTTATGCGAGGGTAACAGTGATTTGGAAGCCATGGGATGTGGAATTAGGACTTTGGGTTTGAAGTTCTTCGGGCAAATTGTGGCAAAATGAAAATTAGGTTTCAAATGGAATGAATAATTACTATCAATGATAAACATAAATAATTGTGACCTAGTATGATCCTGGGAATATTATGAACAGCTCACAGAATAAAAAATAGAGCAAAATAATGAGACAATTTGTATTTTTAAGTTTAAATGCTTCCCTTAAATCAAAACTAGATTAATATACTGATATGAATTATTCTTTAAGCGTATTCTTCCCCAAAATAAAAACTAAACCAAAATTACAGTGACAATGTGCTCATTAAGCAAAAGTAAATAGGAATGAGACAATTTCTTCTTTAAATCTTTATTGCAATTGTGTTTATTTAGTTTTAGCTTTTATTTAAATGTTGCTTCAAGTTTATGAACTGTTATTTCTTTGTTTGATAAAGGAGATCTGGTTGATGTTGTCGTCCCTCCTTTGGCTGAATCTATTGCTGATGGCACTCTAGCGAATTTTTTAAAGAGTATGTTAACTAACACTATCTTTTGGTTGTAGTCTTTATTTACTTGAATGATTGTTTTAAAATTTCTTGGTGATTGACTACATGTTCTTTTGATTTATGGGAGCAGAACCTGGTGATAGTGTTAAAGTTGATGAACCCATTGCTCAAATTGAGACAGATAAGGTGTCGTGTTGAAGCAATATATTACATTTTTTCAATGATCTTTGATGGTTATTATTTGATTAGCATACCTGACTCCTAAATAATTAACTGCTAATTTCATTATTTTATTTTATTTTATGTTTTTGTTATTAGGTGACAATTGATGTTACCAGTCCTGAGTCAGGTGTGATTCAGAAGGTATTATATAATAGGCTCAATTTTCTTTTTCAAATGAATTGGAATTTCTTTTTTCTTGTTGCATGTATGTTGAACTTGGCTTATGCGGTCCCTTTAATGATTCACAGCTTCTAGCCAAGGAAGGGGATACTGTTGAACCAGGTAACAAGATAGCAATCATTTCAAGGTCTGCTGAAGCCACAACTCACGTTGCCCCATCTGAGGGTACATCTGAGAAACCTGCTCCGCAGCCAACCCAAAAGATTAGTGAGGAGAAGAAAGTACCTAAAGTTGAAGCTGCCCCTATCACAGAGAAGCCTATAACACCCTCTCCTCCAAAGCACTCTCCCTCTGAGCCACAGCTTCCCCCTAAAGAAAGAGAAAGACGAGTGAGTCATTGTGATCTTGTAATAATTATGCATACCTTAATAATGCTAAGCATTTGTCTAAGTTATTTCGACGTCATTCCTCATGAACTAAGGTTCCCATGACAAGACTCCGGAAACGGGTTGCTACACGGTTGAAAGATTCACAAAATACCTTTGCATTGCTGACAACGTTCAATGAAGTTGACATGTAAGTATACTTATTTTTTAAATTGTGACAGAAGCTTTGAAACATGCAATCACTTTTAGGGTTTCTTCTTGTGAGTGTAAACATTCCTATTTTGCATTATATGGTGATGCCTATTTATGAAATTTCATCTTTGATCTCTCTCTCTCTTTTTATTAATATATATTTATGGTCATGGGACTCCGCGGCCATCATTGTCGTCATCGTCATCATTATTATTATTATTATTATTAGTATCATTATTATTATTATTATTATTATTATTATTATTAAATTTGAAATGAAAAAGTGAAGTGAATTCAGTGCTTATGTAGGTCTATATGGGCAGAAAAACTTGACTCTTTTTACTAAAAATTAACTATTTATTGATGTTGTGTATGTTACGGAGGCCTTGAAAAAATAGATTGCTCTTGTCACTTTCTCCCTGACTACTTTGCTCCTTATGGTAGGACTAATTTGATGAGGCTCCGTGCTGATTATAAGGATGCATTTGTTGAAAAGCATGGAGTCAAATTGGGACTGATGTCTGGGTTTGTCAAAGTATGATATCTAACTATTGGAGCATTGAGTGAAGTGCATTGGCTCAGTTTTATGTTTATTTCCTCATGCATATATATTTTCTCTATTTCAGGCTGCAGTGAACGCACTCCAGCATCAGCCAATAGTAAATGCAGTCATTGATGGGGATGATATAATATACAGAGATTATATAGATATCAGCGTAGCCGTTGGTACTTCAAAGGTTTCTATTGGTCATTTTAGCCTCTCCGCTATTGCATTTTATCATTACATAGAGAAACCTATGGTGTTCAATGTGTCATTCATTTGATGAAGCCTGATAGCTTTTGATTGAGTTTTGTCAACGGTTGTTTTGTTGTCATGGCTGGTAAGCTGAAGTGGTATATAAATGGTTAGATTTAGATTTTAACATTTATAAATGATCCATCCATCTATGGTATTGTGAATATCAATTTTTTTTTTTTTTTGGTGTCATAATACGGTGATATAAACATAAGCAAATGATAAAATATACACAACAAGGCATAACAGACTGCAAAATATTGTTTCTGGCTTCCAATTCATGGATTAAGTGATTTATCTACTCTCTATAGGCCTGTTCAACTTTCTACAACTGAATAATTCTTAATGTTGAATCCGTTGAATATGTACTTTTTTGCTTGGACACAATATGCCTTATGTTTTTGAACTACAATGAATAATATTATTTCTTTGTGTTTTCAGGGCCTTGTTGTACCAGTTATTCGTGATGCTGATAAATTGAACTTTGCGGAAATAGAAAAGGTGATCAATAATTTTGCAAAGAAGGCAAATAATGGAACTTTATCAATTGATGAGATGGCTGGAGGAACTCTTACAATATCAAATGGTGGAGTTTATGGGAGCCTTTTGAGTACCCCTATAATCAACCCCCCTCAGGTTTGGCATTGTTGGTCGTTTTTATTTGAATAAAAAAATTTCGGATATATATATGTCAACTTATTTGCCTTGCTAAATATAGTACCTAATCATTGACAGCATTTTTTTTTTTTAGTTTCCTGCGTTAAAAAATACTGGGCTCTGTTTGACAGAAGATGGGGATAGAAAACCCCTTTGCCTATAAAACTTGTGCATTTTCATGTCATTAAAGTCAAAATATTCTAATTCGTCACCAAGATATCTCCATATGGAATTTACTTTCTAAGTAGTGCCAGTCTAATTGGAAATATCAAGCTAATTTTTCTGAGCTATTCCTTGTCAGTAAATATTTCTGGATTATCACGTACTTTTTATGATGCCTTATAATGGCAAGACATTCATGTAAACATCATTTGGAACTCTACATAGAAAATAATCTCATGCAACTTTTGGTTTTGGCAGTCTGCAATTTTGGGCATGCACTCCATTGTGACCCGTCCCATGGTTGTTGGAGGTGAAATTGTCCCAAGGCCAATGATGTATGTTGCTCTAACGTATGACCATAGATTAATTGATGGAAGAGAGGCAGTGTTCTTTTTGCGTCGCATCAAAGATGTTATTGAGGATCCTAGGAGGCTTCTGCTAGACATATAAAGTGCACCTCAAATTCAATGGAAAGTAACACCTTGAGATTCCGCTACCATAGACGAATTGGTTTCTTAACCCTTATAATTGGTTATTGAATTGTTGTTGGACATGATTTATAATGAGCAAACTCTGAGGATCGTATACAATCTGTATGTGCAGACTGCAGGTCAATTCTGCATGTCTTTTACCTTCTCGCTCTATTTATTTCCCACATTTTTCCCCAGCTTACTGAGAGGAACACTCGAGTGTTTCGGCTTTAAACTTCTATGGACCTTCCATGAACATTGAATGGTCCCCAAAGTAATAATGTGATTTTTATGTATACAGATATGCTACACTACAGATTCAGTTTGGGTAATTATTAAGTACATTTGGTTACATGATATCATGATTTTGGTGCAAATTTAGTGGCTGATGTATGGTGGTGTGATGCATATTCCTTGTTTCTCTTCATGATTTTTTAAGTAGTTTTGTTGGAACTATGGCATACGTTTTTGTTCATGTGGTCCAACGTAATGTTGCGTTGTTTGGACCGATGAGTTTTGACTCAATAATATTGAAGTCATTTTCATCTCGTGTGGTAAAGTCATTTCGATGGATACGAATTTCAATTGAACCCAAATTAACTTCAAAAAAATGTGTTTTTAGGGGCAACGAAGGGCCTAGCGTTGCCCTATTTGAGATTTTTGTAGGACAATAGAGGGTGTTCTAAGCTGGTTGTTGGAATCTTTGCATAATACTTCGTAATAATATCATGGACATGCGTTTGAGTAATGATTTCTTTTGACTCCATCATGCCTTCAATAAATGAATGAAACTTTATATGTTAGTCCCACCTAATGATCAATTAGTTTCTTTTGTGGGATACACGTGGAATGGTTCTTCTGATGCCAATGCAAAGATCAGAACGTTGCAACTCGTAAGATCTTGCTGACTTGTGGGCTTTTACAATGGGAAGGTTTTACAGGGCCACGTTCGCCTTTATCTTTGATCCTACTAGGTGGCATAACACTGATGTTTCTTGAATTGTGGTTACTAGAAAGCTGCCTTAACTGTATTATGTTACACTATAGTGAGTCCCTACCAAGTACCAACGCTAAAACACCAGAATAACTGAGCTGCACATATAAATTCAACTAAAAAAAAAAAAAAAGAGCAAGAAATCGAATGCTAAAATTTAGACAGAAATCAAATAAAACTCCAATGCTATGAAACAGTAGTCGATTAGAGTATGATACTTACGGATACAAAAAAAAAAAAAAAGACTATTCTTTTCTGTTTTCCAGTGTAATCGATCAATGTAAAAGATTCCTCAAACAGTGCAGAAAGTACCACATTGCCGGCCAACTATGCTTTGGTTTGTCATGTTTCTCCTAGTTTTCTGTTTTAAATTTCTGTTCTATAAAATCTTGTATTAATTGGGCATTTGTCTGTATAGTCTTATCCTTCCGAACGGCCTAGAAATTCTAGTTACTGCACCCAAATTTTCTTATTCCAAATCATCCTCCCATGACTTGCCTAGTGCAGAACCTTCTTTCTCAAGTTATGTCCTTTGTGAATTTGTGTTGTTCCATACTGAATTAAAGCTCCTTTTAACAGCAACTTAAGCTAACTTTTATTCTGAGACAACAAAAAAAAAATTACCCAGGGAAAAAATTGTCCACTAATATTCACCATACAGCCCATTATCACAATGGAATTCCGAGAACTTCACCCCGCTTCACATCAGAAACTTTTTTCTGTCATTTGACCGAAATGCTTTAGCGTATATATCAAAACAGCATTTCTCTAGCCTTTCCTCCCTTCCTTACACTCTGAGCAGCACCCAAAAACCCACACAGAATAGAACTCCATAAGTGCAGAATCAAAATTCCCTTGCAGGTCCAAAACCTACTGCATGTCTTTCTAAACCAGAAAAATACCAAGATGGAAAACACCTACCTCGTTCTTTGAACTTTCCACCTTTTCAAGCCTCAGATCAGAGTTATTTTAGCCCAGTTAGCTCTGCAAAACCGAACAACACAGCCCCAACAATCAGCCAACGTTCTGCAGTCTTCTTCCTCCCTTCAATATGCTTCAGATTCTGTCCATTTATCACACAATCTCAGCTGGTGTTGCTCGTCTTTTTTCTCTGCTGTTTCCTCTGTATTCGATGATTCCTTTCAGCTAATAAGTAGAGGACAATAAACACTATTCTGAAAGCTTAGATGAGTCAAAAGGGTGAACTGTCCGTTCCTAATGTAAAGAGCAAATTGTGGGTCCGATTGAGTTTCATTTCAATTCGTTTTACCCTGTGGTTTCAGCTACAACATAATCCATCCTATTCCCATCTTAGCCCCATGGTTTCAGCTGTATTTCAGAGTTAAATGGTTAAAGATGCAATTGTTTCTCCTACCTTTCCTTTAAGTATCAAGCATCCCTACTTTAGACTTAATGGCTGTGCATTTTGACATGATTTTTACCCTGTGACTTTTGGAGCATTATGCAAAAGGAAAACTTCATAGAGTATGAAAAAGAAAATAGTGCATTTAGACAACAGTAATGGTATATGAGCAAACAAGCCTCCAGGGTGAGTCCATATCCAGGAACAACATAGCCAAAATATCCAGCTGGCCAGCAAAAGCGTACAACTTTCTCTTCCATACATGACGGAGCGGAAGTTTGAAATTTACGCAGAACCTTAAACAAAACACCCCACCCAAGGTATAAATGCCACCCATTGCATATAATTCACACTGATCCATTTCCACAGACAATATGAAGATGGTGTTAGAAAGCACTGCATTTGAAGTCCGACTCAGAACACAGTTAGTAATCTTTCACCAGTTGAGACATAAACTCCGAAGCTCATTATATTTTCTAGACTTACGGATTCAACATTGACCTAGAAACCATCCTTATCTTCAAGGATTGCTGACAAAAATGTAGGGCAAAAAGAATTGGAAGCTTGTCAGACAACCAAGCGACCACCCCAACCAGATTTAACTGGCTGAGAACGATCCTCTGCGGTCTAGCTGATTCCCACCCAGAGAGCAGTCAGGCCAATAATCACGCTCTGGTCACTTGGTCATTAATCATCCACCAAGCTTAGGTTCCTGTCTCCTTAGAACTCAAGGACACAGATGTACGAGCCTATAGAACAGATCCTGTTCAAGTAAGGTCGTAACAGTGAAGCTTCGTTTCTTTGGTTATATACTTTCGTTCTAAGTATGATGGGTTCGATGTGGGAGTTTAGTTCGCTTAGTTTGTCATTCGAAAAGACAAAATTGCCCATTAGAATATCATCATAACTCAATAAGTTTGAGAGCAACCACGGTATTTGATCATAAGACGGTGGTGTCTATCCCTTGCCTTTTGAATGTGCCTCTTGTCTGTATCTTAATAACAATAGTATATGGTTGGACAAAAAGAAAAATTATAATAGTATATCCATCAATAAAATATGCATTCAAAATGCAAGAGTGCCAGCACTTAAAAGCCCTAAGACAAAGAGTAAGAGAGTCAGAGATCGATTATTTGTTAGGGGTTAAATTTAATAGTATTCTGATACAAGAAAACAACTACAGTCAAATCAAAATGTATATATTAAAAAAAAATTCATATATAGTGTTTCAGACATTTCAACTCCATATATATGTAGCCAATAACAAAAATAAGAATTATTATGAATTACTTTGACAGGAAAGATTGAAATTTATTTATTTATTTTTCATTTGCCAAAGCTTGTCTGCTTGCCATAAAACTACCATACGTCACTCGAGCATTTCTATGTTGTGGCAAGCCATTTGGCAAAGTTTATTAGTCAGAAAAAAAGGCACTTTGAATTTAGTCCCCCTGGTTTGATAATTGCCAGGTTCTAACTTTAATCTTAGTATATTTATGTAACAATTATTTTAGTGTATCAATTTTAATAAAATAATTTTTAAAAAAGTAAAAACCATTAAAGAGATAATATTATTAAAACTAATACATCAAATTAATTGTCATATAAATATAATAAAATTAACCAATATTTTTTCGTCTAAGTTTGCTTACAATTATGAAATTGTTCTCTGTCAGCGAAGTGTTAGAAAACGTAAGAGGAAATGTTATAATCTGAGCAAGTCTGTTTTATGATGACTGATGACCTAGACCTCTCTTACAGGAATTTTTTTATTTAGATCATACTGCAAAGATTAATTATGATTCGTTCACTTTATCGTAAAAAATTTTAATTCCATATGATGCATTGTTTTTTTTTAAAACAAATTTATGCAATTTTAGAAATATATATTAAATATGTAATTAAAATAAATATATATATAATTATATTTTAATTTTAAATTAAAGTTATATTCTAAATGCATAATTAAAACTATGATTCAAATTAATTATATTTCGATATATATTAAATATGTAATATGGTATTATTAGAATTAGATTTCTTATCAATTGGTTAAATTTATGATAACTTTTCATATCAATTTTATTTCAATCATATATCAATTTAAGGACTTTCGTTTTCAAATTTTATTATTTTAAATTTTTAGTGGGTCTGCACTCCATTTCTCATATTATTTCCGTTTCAGAAATGATATTTTATTCTTTTAGATATATATATTAAATATATAATTAAAATTGAAATAAAAATATATAATTATATTTTAAATTTAAATTTGTTATATTCTAAATGCATAACTAAAACTATAATTCAAATTAAGTATATATATATATATATATATATATTCAATGTATGATATGGTATTGATTAGAATTAGATTTCTTGTCAATTGGTTAAATTAATGATGGCTTTTTATATCAAGTTTATTTCAATCATATATCAATTTAAGCAGTTTTTTTTTCTAATTTTATTATTTTAAATTTCTGGTGGGCCTACACTCCATTTCTCTTTTTTTTTTTCATAAATGATATTTTTTTATGTAGTACTTTGATGGTGTAAACATATAGAATATTATATTAATAATTTTTATGTCGTTAATTATTCCACCTTCATTCATTGAAGAAAGAATAAATTATATTAGTTCAAATGATGAATAATATAACAAAATTTTATTATTAATTATTATCAAAACATGCCATGAATTCTTTTTTGGTTACATTTGAAATATAAAACTATTCTCAATTGGTTTCAATGGAGAAGTGGGTAATAAAAGGGGAAAGAAGGATCCAACGGGACATTGCTTGTTTGTTATAATGGAAAGGCTTTCGGCTTTTTGACCTATAAATAACAAATAAATAAATAAAACATCAAATACTCAAATATAAAATATTTTGCATCCATATCTTAATATTTTTAAAAACTCAGATTCATCTTTTTCGCTATCCTAATTTTTTTCCATCAGAACAACTGTGTTTCGGAGACAAAGCTTGGCTCTGGTCACATTCTCTTAGCGCCTCTTAAACCTATTTTCACAATAAAGAATTGATTGATGATAAAAAATAATGTTTATACAATTCTCTTTTCACTCTACAGTCATAAATAGATCACTTTTGTTATATTGGATTGATTCTTTTAACTTTTTGAAAATTTGTTTGAGTGATAAAATTATATTTTATCTTGATTTTAATTTTAAATTATTTTATATCTAAAATTTTAAATATATTAAATTGTTTTAATTGTGCCAAGTAAATACTGATAAAAAGGTATGTAATGATATATAAAATTCTGAAACTTTATATCAAATCTATTTAATTAATGAAAAAGTAATGATGAAATTTAACTAGAAATTCAACTAAAAATATTGATAGAAATTGTTTTCTTGGATTCACATCAAAATTATTAAATTATGAATCGTTCTAACTTATTATTTTAACATTTTCCTGAATTAAGGATTTTTTTTTTTACAATGGATACGTTTAAAAATTGCTGATAATTGTGATTCATGTGTGATCTTGTAGCTATAAATTTGCTTCAATTAAAGTAAAAAATATTATCATCAATCAATTTTTTCCTTGTGGAAAAAAGTGTAAGGGGCGCTGATAGCAAGTGGCAGGCAAGTTTTAGGGTTGCGAAGCCAAGCTTTGTCTCGGAGATTGTGTCTCTGAGATAAAGTTGTTCTGATGTTCTGACAGAAAAAAAAAATTAGGATAACGGAAAGAATGAATCCAAGTTTTTGAAAATATAGGATATGGATGCAAATTTTTTTATACTTGAGTATTTAATGGTTTTTTTTTTTTTTGGTTATATATTGCTCAAAAAGCCAAAGGCTTTCCATCATAGTGGTTAGATAAATTTGCCTAAAAGAATGGAACGACAAGTCTACTCCGTTGTTTGGTTGTCATAAAAGCAAAGAAATGACTCTTCCTTGATAATGTGGATTCCCATTCCAAGATAGAATGATGGATATTTCTTGGCAAGAATTTTCTCCCGTGGAGAATATCTAATAATAAGGAAAAATATAATAATATTTGTTTATTAATTTAATATATTTTTATTAATTTAATATTAATATATTATTATTTTATTTTTTCTGTTATTGGAGATTCTCCAATAACAAGAGAAAATTTATTTTTGGATATTTTTGAAAAACATATTATTATGAATAAATTTGTTCCTGAACCATATTTCTATTACGAAGAATTATTGAATTGAAAAATGTTAATGTAAACTTTTTTTAAAAGAAATTTTAAAAAAATAATGAATAATTTAAATTTTCTTATTATTATTATTATTATTGTTATTAAAATATTTTTACACATTAAAATAAAAAATGAAATTGTTCATATTTCTTTATACTTGATAATTTAAAAACCATTTTTTATATTAATCAATATAATAATAAATTCATTAAAATAAATAAAATATAATTTTATATTTAATAATATATTACATCATAAAAAAATTCAATATTTCATAATGGGAATATTTTCATTGTTTGGTCACGTCACCTCTCATTTTTTCTGTATTAGCCAACCAAATATTGCAAACTATGTTTAGTATATAAGAATGATTTTGAAGGGAATAAAAAAGAGAATGAAGAAAATAATAAGATGTGATGAAAATGAATTATAAAGATAAAAATTACGTTTTGTATACCAAGAAAAGGAACAAATGGATATACCAAGATATTATTATGTTTGGTTTGTAAGAATGAAGAAAGGAATGTAGTAAAAATTCCAAAATATCCTTCATTTAAAAAACTTGAAATATAATATTTAAAAGGCGGGAGTCTATCCCCTTTATCCTTGGCATCAACATTGATAAATAATGGTGAACACCAAACCATTGTATTTGATGAGGACAATTTGGTTGAAAAACATTACATTCCTTCAAGCTACCACTCTTTCCTTCAATCATGCGTGGGAAGGATGGAGTGCTCTGTGATAGAATGTTATACACTTCTAGTCTGGTTGCTAGAAATAAAATGAAAATAAAAATATTGAATGTAATGAAAATAACTATTATTATAATTGGTTAAACATAAAAAAGAAAGAAGAGATATTAAAGCAAAAATAATAAAATTTAAAAGAACAAAGGTTGTTTATTATCTATATTGTCATGTGCTATAAAATGAGACAAAAAAAGACCAACGAATTTAATTACTTACTGCCCGTTTGGCGTTAAGAATTGAATTTTGAATTGGACTATGAAATTATAATTAGATCTAACAATTTCAATTATTTTGCTTAGTTAATCTTCTAGAATTACATTTCTAATTACTTATGCCAATTTCATATGATTGAAGAATAACTAATAAAAGTAATTTCTAATTCTTAACCCTAACATCAAAAATTGTAATTTTAAAACTCAAAATTAAAATATAATTCTGTTACTCAAAACACAATATGTTTTTTCTCTTTTATGATTGATCCACTTTTTCATGACTCGAGATCTAGCTAAGATTTAACTAGGTCATATTGAAATAAATCATATTTTATTTTTAAAAAAAAAAACAAAAACAATATTTCTAAAAAATAGAAAAATTGAGATTTAAAATGAAAATTAATGGAAACAAAAAAATTAAGATTTAGAATGTAAAATCAATATTTTAAAAATTAATCATAACTTAAATTTAATTAAAAAATATATAAAAATAAATAATTAAAATAATATGATATATATATACAAAAAGTATATATATTGTAGGCTTATGATACTACACATATACACAAAAAGTATATATACACACAAATCCACCTTAGCACGTAAAATTTTAGAAGGTGTAAAATACATATTATACATGCTTAAATGCATGCAAGTATGTGCACACCACATGACATCATATACTTGTGATATTATATTATATTTATATATATGTTTATATATATACAAACACATATCATGTCCTGTCATGAAAATATACTATATTCATGTAGGTATGTGTGCTTATAATATAAAATTGTACATGCATGTATTTTATATTCATGAAAAGATATTACTTGTGCACACGCATGTTAAATTTGAATCAAATAATTTTTTTAAAAATGCAATTATTACATACTAAATAATGCTGTATTATAATTACTATGAAAAATATTGTATCTTGTTTAAACTAGATGAAGAGAAAAATATTTTGTTAAAAAACATTAATTTTTATTACATGCATATACGTGTGTGTGTATATATACATGCTAATACTTTTTTATAATATTTATCACTCATATGCATAGTAGAATTACAATTCCATGTGGAATTTTAATAATATGTTTTAATGCTTTACATGACCAAAACATAAATTTAAGAGTCAAAATCAATTCAAATTATGATAAAATTAGAATTAGAATTAGAATTTTATATTTTAATTCTAATTTTTAATACTAAACTGAGTCATATTTTATGTCTTGGTAATAGTATGCAATGAGATTTTATTGTTGAACCCATAAAAAAATGATTGATATAGTATTCTATATGTTAACACCATCTAGGCATAACAATAATAAATTTTAAAAAACACCAGCATACGGTTTCTCTGAGAAAAAAAAAATATATGGAAAATGGAGCGAATATCCATTAAAAACTAGAAAATATTAAAATTAAAAAAACTATTTAATGAATATACATTTAAACTGAAATTGATATGAAAAGACATCGTAAATTTAATTAATTAATAAAAATTTAATTCTAATGCCAAATTATACATTTAATATATATCAATATATAAATAATTTGAATTATAATTTTTAATTATGAATTTAATATATAATTTTATTTTAATTTAAAACATACTTATATATTGTGATTTTAATTTCAATTATATATTTGATAATATATTTAATAATATTTTCAAAAAATCCAATTCCCCCACCCATTACATTCACTAAAATGAATGAAGCGTCGTTACATTTGTATTTTAGATTATTGAATTATAATAACTATAGTCTATACACTAATAATTTAATAATTCAAAATATAAATAACACCTTTCCTCACTTCTCTCAGGTAATGAACCATAATTAATTTTGCGGGAAAAATCGTAATTAATTTGTGAAGGGGTAATTCACAAATTACAAACCCTCTCTTACTCTCTCACACATCACCAAATCCAAGCAACGGTGAGCGGTGTTGGCCCAAATTCATATTTTATTAATGACAAATCAAATAATGAAAATAAATCCTAGGCCACATATGATAAATTAACAAGTTTGGACAATTTAAATTTCAACCAACATTTTAGCTCATATCAATATAAGAGCATGAAAGACAGTTCATGAAACTTATCTTTTTAACACAATACAAAAAGTTGCTTCGCAGAGACAAATGTTATAATTTCTCTAAACTCTCACTGTCATATACTTTTTACACCTCTATTTTATCTCTTGCAGTTGCTGACAGAAGCGGACATTAATGGCGCTCTTAACAAACTTAAAACAATTGTGTCTATGGAACCTAAAATCTATACCTCATGGCATTAAAGAAAGAGCAACCAAATATCTCTTTTATTATAAAGATTTACAATATTAAATGTTTTCCAACAATTACTTTTTGAAAAGTTATAAGGTTTTTTTTGAATAACAAGAAAGAGGGTAAAAAATAGTTTGAAGAGAAAAAGCATTATGTAATATTTAAAAGTTTTTATCTTATAGCTTAATTTCAAGTTTATTTGCTTTTGAAAGCATATTTAAGAGTTATTAGAGAAAACTTAGTTTTGTAAAAGTTTATAAAACTTATTTTCTTTTACTACTAGTATTGTACCTTTGTCTCAGTGAAAAAAAATGTTGTTTTAGACTTTGAAGTTGAGATTAAAAAAATCTTGTATTTAGAGTTAACACATGAAAACTTGGTGAGAAGTTATAAGAAAATTATTCGTAATAAAAAATTTCATGGAAAAGTCAAAGAAGTTGAAAGTACACATTGTAGTCAGTCGAATTAGAATAAACTAATATGTTTAATTCTTTTTCTTTAAACTTTGTCTTTTAATTTATTTTTTAGTCAATTTCAAATTTTATAATTAATTATTTTTTCTATTTATATTTTCCCTTCAAATAATATAGTTTAGTGAAATATTTGTAGTTAACTGATTTTCTTTCTAACAAAATGAATCGTTTGCTGAAACATTCAATCAATTTTATTTTATTATAGTTAATTATTCATTACAAATTATAATTGACTAAAGATATTTTTAATTAATTTTCTTTTGTTTTAATAAAATAAACATTTTATTGAAAAATTTAATAAACTATATTTTATTTTAATCAATTATTTATTATAAATTATAATTGACCATAAATTTTTTATTTATTTATATTTGTTAAAATAATTTTTTTCGAATAATTTAAGTGCACCTACTTACCGTACAGTGCCAAGTGGAAAATTCAACACGCTAGGGTTTTAGATCGAGAGCTCGAACAGGAGAGTGGGAAACGCCGACGAGGCGGGAAAGAGGTCAGAGAGACGCGGGGGAGGCGTGGAGGAAGGCATTCGACCAAGAGAGCAGAGGTAGGGGGTGAGATTCGAAATATATTGGTTTTTGTCTGATACCAAATTTGTGCCTCTGCAGGGTTTTGAAATATTTTGGGTTTAGCGGGCTGTTGATTTAAAGTTTCTGCCTGTGTTGGGTTTCAGAGATAAGATTCGAATTCTATAACTGTTGTGGGATTCCCTATTTTTTTTCCTGAATGACAGTAGCAAAAAGCACTTCATCACTTCATGTGATATGGGTTTTCTGATATGGTAGGGCCTATGGCAATATAACGGATGAAATACTCTGTCTGACGTGAAATTAGTAATTCATGTGGTCCCCCCATGTCTCCTTACATGAGTTGAAAGTAGAGGGGGATGGTTTTCTATATTAATTCAGGTGGCCCTTTGTCTCAATATAGTGGTGTGTGTCACTCTACATGTTGACAGCCAAAAGAAAAATTGGGCTTACGTGCCCCTTTATTGGACATCTACATGTGGTGTGGTCACTTCCAATACCAGAAGCAATTTATTATGTAATAGCTACTTAGCAACACGATTGCTTTGGTGTAGTATCCGTAGAGTTCTCGGTATGCAGCAGGTGGAGACAATTTCAAAAGGTATAAACTTTTATTAATTGCTAGATTAGTCCCACAGAGTAGGCTTTATCTTTTCAAAATCTCCAACACTGAACCAAAGAAATCCTGCATAATTCTTTCTAATCTGTATGCCACACCTACACGGATAGGGAAAAGGGAAAGATAGTAAAGGGTAATGCTGGACAAACGAGAGTGAATAAAGGTAATCTGACCATCTCACCACCCAAAGAAAACACCTTTTTCAATATCTTGCAATTTGGAAACTTTCGGAATCACAGTAAGATTACCCTTCGCTTTTTAGTCCCCTTGCTGTGGACAATTTAAGGCAATAATTAGATTGGAAGATATGAAGGTAGGCAGTATAAAAAACAAAGTGGGATCAATAACGAAGTAAGGCTTGCTGAGAGCATCTATTCAAATTTTCTCCTATTGAAAATTCTTCAACAGCCCCCCGCCCGGCCCCCCCCCCCCCCCCCCCTTTTCCACCCCAAAAAAAAAGGGAACTGCTGCCTCCCTCCAACCCCACTTTTATTAACACAGATAAAACTAACATATAGCTTGACACTTCGCATATGATGCTTTTGAAAGAAAATGTTAGAATAATTTTCCCACGTTTGTAACACTTCGTTGTCCTACGAGCTGATTATATATTATTCATAATTTTATAATTTTCAAATTTGCAGCAATAATAATAAAATGTAAAATCTCACTAGATGTGCTAAATCACAGCAATATGCATGCTATCATATCTGTCTGGAATATGCATCATATGTGCTAAATCACTTGTTAGTTCTAAGTCATGGGTATCTTGTTCATACATGACTGCATCATTTATTCATGGTAAAGGTTTAAATGTAAGTGCAGCTTATATATGGTTTGGTTGTTGATTTAGACAATGAATGAGACTTTGGTAGTTGAGGACGGTGAACAAATGGAGATAGAAGAGGACGCAATTGGCTCTAAGGGCATTGATGCACATAAGAAATACAGTGATGATTCAACCGACAAGGAGGATGATAATATGTTTGACAGGTGGTAGTGTCTTGATGACGTGGGTACATGTATCAGAGTAACATGTACACTCACTAATGGTAGCTTCTTCTGGGTGCATTTTTCAGTTATACAGACCCAGTACCAGCCCAGGGGAAGAACCCAGTCTATCCGTCTCAGTACACTGAAGCTGATGAAGTTGAAGAACAATACTACTCTGAAGAGCCACATAGTGAGATGGAACTAGATAGTGAGATGGAGTCTGAAGAGCAGAATGAGGGGAAGGGGATGATGAGATGGCCTCAGTTTAATGAGGGGGCAAGCTTCGGGGAGGTATCATTTGAACTTGGCATGGAGTTCAGGAATCTAACAGTGTTCAAGCAGGCTGTGAGAGACTATACGGTTAATGCCGGCGTGAAAGTGAAGTTTCTTAAAAATGATTCAAAAAGGTGCCGGGCGAAATGCGAGGATCCTTGTCCATGGACAATCTTCTGTTCATGGTGAAGGCCCACTAACTCCTTCCAAGTGAAGACCTACATCAATGAGCATACATGCAACAAGACAATGAATGCTAAGCAAGCAAGCTCTGAGTGGCTTGCTGTAAAGTTGCTCCCATTCTTGAGATCTAATGCAAACCTAAAACGAAGAGACGTGATGAATTACATCAAGCAAACATTTTCTTTGAGTGTAATCCCATCCAAGGCGCATAGAGCATGGACAAAGGCTAAGGTCATAATGCAGATGGAGAGGAAATCCAAACTTCCCAAATCAGAAAGAAGGTCAGACCAAAGAAGCAGAGGAAGAAAGACCTCGTTAGGAGTGAAAAAGGGAACAAGGGGTCAAAAAAACTCATAAGGCAGTTTTCAGTCACCCGCAAGAAGTGCCATCAAAGAGGCCACAACAGCAGAGGTTGCAAAGGGGGCAATACAGTAAGGTTTTCTTATTTCGTTCTTCACTTGACTTGTAATGCGTCGTTTTATGCTGTTTTTAACTATTGTTTTATTCCTGCAGGACTCAAGTATATCATCAAGAGGCCGGGGCAGTGTAAGTAGAGAGACAATGATGTTAGTTAGCACGTTAACTTGGACAAAGGTTCGCGCCTCGTGTAATGGGGAACCAAGAATCAGCAACCGACGATGATCGAAGTGCTTGAATGTCTGTTTGAAACTTGTAGTCCGATTCTAGTACTGTTTCTGTATAGCCATTTTACTAGTGCACATCCTCATGGCAGTGACTTATCGTTGTGTTTTTTTGTAGTGATCCCCTTGTGTTTTACTTTGTTTTTGTGAATTCCTTGTCAGTATCTGGGCCTCTGTCTTGATTACTATGCATGTGTAGGAGCAGAAAGTAACATAAGTGGGTTCTTAATAGAAGTTTTATATGGTGAACTCTTTGTAAGTGTTAGAATCTTCCAATTCCGTTTATTATGTAATCTAACACATGCACCATAATCAAATATGAATTACAATGTATCATGATGCTTCTAACAAAATTTACTGTAATAATCAACAATCAACTATTCTTAACACAAGTTAAACAAGATCAAAAGTCTCAATTTTTTTTGTTTTTTATCAATTTCAGAGAGAAATACAAAATGAGTAAAGTACTTAAAGATATAAATTTTATTTGAATGACCAGTCTCATTCACTCCATATCTAGATCTCTTCAAAATTGACACAAATTTAACAAAATAAAACTGGAGAGGATCTTGATTTGAGATCATCAAGAGGTAACGTAAAATTTTAATTTTGAATTAAAGAAAAATATCTTTCCCTTTTTTTTTTTATTATTTATGAATCAATTGAGGGTTCATTCAGAATTACCTATAACTATGTAACTATATAAATTTAAAACAACACCCTATATGCATTAAATTTATTTCATTGCATGTCCATCATCTATCTTGATGTAACTTCAAAACCACATAAATTACGTAAAAAGTTTGAGCCTAAGGAAAATTCCTTATCATCCCCTGACGGATTTTGATATATTGCCCAGTTCTGTCATAAGGTATTTAAACATGCGGTTTAGATAACTAATTCAGTTGAGGTCAAAAGAATATTGAGAACAATAAGCACCTCATAATTGCCCTGATCATATCAAGCACTGTACAACAGCTCTAATTCAAATCTAATAAATATGTGCCAGTAAACCTTTTGATGTGTTAGATTAACAATTGTTATTTGGCAAAGCAAAAAGAAAAGTGGGGAAAATCTGATATGCATAATCACATTCCGATATTCCAGATGGATGCGTTTGAAAGAATTGAATTTCAAGAGAAAGAAGACAGAAAGGACTTTGAATTAACCTGAACCATCCTTTTCAAAATATGATGATAGTGCTTCAGCCATCCTGCAAAACATTATATTGCTTGAATCTTGGGATACTGGGAAAGAAAATTAAAGTATTCAACACACTGGAAAAGACAATTGTTATACTTCGAGCTCGGAAGTTTTTTTAAAGGAAAATTCATCAAAAGAATTTATGATATATATAATAGACCCATTTTCCATTGAACCAATAACTTCAGGACAATTTGGGAGACACAATGTGATTCCAAAGGATACTGATTTGATGTGTACAGAATCAGTCTGTTTCACATAATCAATCATGACAACCACCATGCACTTCCAACTAAAGTCGTCAAAATAGATTTGACTTACCGAGTTGAGCTCATTTAATTCATTTAAGAGGTGAGTTGGGTTGATGGATTCATTTGAAAACTCGTTTAGTATATTTCTATCAACTCAACCAGTTTAACTCGCGAGTTAAACGAGTCAACTAGCAAGTTAAATGGGTTGCCTGTTTTTTTCGTTTTAAAATTTCATTCATTCAGTTTAGTACTCCAACCCATTACACTTTCCTATTTAAAAAAATTAACCCTAATGTATGTGTTGTATTGTCTCTATTATTTTGTAATTTGCCAAATTTGAATATTCTGTTCATAATTATATTCTTATTATTAATGAATAATTAAATTATTAGATTACTCTACTTGTTTTAATTTGTTGAAACTTGCCTTTTATTTAGTTATTTTTTGTTTATTTATACTAATATAAAAATTAATTAATTAAATAAGATATGTACATAAAAAAAGCAACATTTAAATTTTTATAATTTTTTATTTTATTTTTATTTTTTTAATTCTTTTTTGTAGATTAAACAGGTTAGCTCGCTTAACTTACCAGGTAGGGTGAGTTAAAATTTTTAACCCAGTACTTTATGGTAGGTTAAACAGACTGACTTATTTAACTCACTAATTCTGATGAATTAACTCAGGTAGATTAGGTTGACCTATTTTAACAGCTCTACTTCTAAGTCATACACTATTTGTAAAATCTCACTTGCAAAACAGGACAACTGTTTCACATATTGTAAATTAAACCTGTCCTGTTTCATCGAACACTGAAACATCCAATTTCATGCATCATACTGAGAAAAAGAACAACAATTCGATCTAAGATTACATATGGCTCAGATTCTAAAAATTCGAACAAATGCAAACTAGAAGTCTAATTTTAACGTTCCCCAAGTAAGTTTATTTCCTATTATATACTATAGATTTAATTGCGATGTGGGAGTTTGGTGCGGTCAGTTTGTCGTTTGAAAAGACAAAATTGCCAATTAGCTTGTCTTCGAAAGTCGATAAACTTGAGGGCAACTACGGTATTTGACCATAAAAAGGTGTTGTCACTTGCCTTCTGAATGTGCTTCTTGTCTGTATCTTAATTATGATAGTATATAAATCAATAAACTATGCATTCAAAAGGCACAAAATGATCCCATTGTCATGGATGTGCCAGCGTTTAAACGTGACTTCAAGACGCATGGTTATATGGCTGTAGACTATATTCGCAATTAAATTTAGTTTTCGTCTGAATTTCTTAAGCAAGATTATTACTGACAGTCAAATAAACCAGGAGTATAACTAATTAATCCATAGGAGTAAAACTCCATTTTGGTCCCTTCACATATGAGGAAGTTTTTAATTTAGTCCTTTATATAATTTCTTTTATAATTTAGTCCTACATAGATAAGATATTTCTTAATTTAATTCTTCATAAAATCATTTTATCAATTTGATCTCTCACATAGTAAAATCTTTATCAACAATGTCTTTCATACTTCTGAAATTAATATAACTTTTGAAAATATTATTAATAACATTTTTATTTATGAATGATTAAATTAAAAAATATCTATATATTAGGGACCTGATTGTGGAAACAATTCTATAAGGGTCTAATTGTGAAGTATCTTATCGGTGAGAAAGCAAATTGTGAATGAAATTCAACGGTGGACTAAATTGAAAAATATCCTATATTTGAGGGACCAAAATTTAATTGTAGTCTAATTTCTAGTGATTGCGTATAGTTTCAACTCCATGTATATTCATTTACCACGTAATGAAAAAAAAAATCATATCATTCAACCAGCCTATACATTTGCTGAGTCCTTATTCAAGAACAATATAGCCGGTGATTGTGAAGTTTGAAATTTAAACAAGAATCTTAAACCAAACATTCTACCCAAGGTATAAATGCCACCCATTGCATATAATTCACACTGATCCATTTCCAGACAATATGAAGACGGTGTTAGAAAGCACTGCATTTGAGGTCCGACTCAGAACACAGCTAGTAATCTTTCAGACTTAAGGATTCAACATTGACCCAGAAGCCATCCTTATCTGCAAGGATTGCTGACAAAAAAGTAGGGCAAAAGGAGTTGGAAGCTTGTCAGACAACCAAGCGACCACCCCAACCAGATTGAACTGGCTGAGAACGATCCTCTGAGGCCTAGCTGATTCCCGCCCAGAGAGCAGTCAGGCCAATAATCACGCTCTGGTCACTTGGTCATTATTCATCCACCAAGCTTTGGTTCCTGTCTCCTTAGAACTCAAGGACACAGATGTACGAGCCTATAGAACAGATCCTGTTCAAGTAAGGTCGTAGCCTACCGCATCATTTTGGCGATTATATACTGTGGTTTTATTGAGATACTCTCAATGTGGGACTTTGAACGCTTGGTCGTCATCTGAAATGACGTATTTGCCCATCCGCTTATTTTCATATACTGGATATACTTGAGGGTGGTTATGGTTTTTAACTGTCTTCCCAGCTTTGTGAATGAGAATCTGTTCTTCTTCTGTGTTTTAATTATAACAGTGTGATTCACCGAGAAACTTTACGCATTCGTTCAAATTGCAATTTTAAAGGGAAAAAAACCAAAGAAATGATGCTTTCAAAATGCGAAATATCATCCCATTATTATGAGTGTCCCAACATTGTAATAATTGTCTTCTGAGCTTCTGATGCTTGATATTTACAATCAAATCAAGGTAGGGGAAAAAATTATTCAGATAGCATTTCATAAGTATTTTAATTTCTTAAAACATGGAAAACATTTTATGAAAAATTATAGTGAACATATAAAAAATAAATTTAAGTACAATTTTTTATATATTTATTATCAAATATTTAACAAATTGATACACACACACACAAAATCTGATTTAAAATTATACGCATAATTGCAAAATTAATGCACTTATTATATTAATAAAAAATTAATATTGTACCTAAATTTTCTCCCACTGCATGATTCCTGTGTCTTTTTTTTTTTTTTTTTGTGCCAATAATCTAACTTTTATATTACTTAGGACATGTACAACACAAATTTTAAACTTCTTGTTTTTTTTTTTTTAAAACTTAGTATGCCTTGAATCTATTATAAGTAAGTGTTTAAGCGCTGTAAAAAGAAAAAAAAAAAAAAAAACTTCCATATCCCTAATAACATCAGCTTTATTTCTTATGATTCCAAACAATTTCGACTCCATCTATAAATTTACATCCCAAAATGTGACAAATAAATCAAGTTAATATTCATAATAATTCCTTTTCTTTATTTTTTGGATGCACTTTGAGACGAGACATCTCCAAAATCCTCATTCCCATATTTTTTAACCTTTAAACTTTCGGAGCATTATGCAAAAGGAAATCTGCATAGGCTATAAAGAAGAAGAAAAAGGGCATCATCAAAGCCTGAAAATAGTGTATTTGGAACTAGAGCTGCACCATCTCTACAAGATATATTTTTCGAGTCTCCTCACTATATATTGGCAACATTACATGAACAAACAGACCTCAGGGTGGCTCCAAATTCAGAAACATTATAGCCAATCAAAAATGAATTACAAGTTACTTTGTAAGGAATACACTAAACTTACAGGACCTATTGAAAGTTGAAACTTGTTTATATCCTTTTTATCTTTCGTATTGCTCAGCTTCATCTAAAAATTCTGATTGACTAGTCAATTGGCCCCTAAAAAAAATATCTCAATATGTTCTCAGCTAGCGGTAGCACCACATCAGATTCGGACTTCAATTTTTTCCTTCAGCAAGTGCTCCTTTACGGACTGAATAGGCACCCGAAATATATTAAATATATGAATTTCCCGACTGAAGTGGTTTCAAAATAAAAAGCAGAACTAAACACTAAACACGATTCAATACCTCTCATCACATTATAACATTGGTTTTTAGAAATTGATGCATTATTTAAAATATTAGGACTATGTTGATGTCAATGAACTTTTAAAAATTAAGTTGACGACCAGCATCTTTCAAGGACGAAATAGTACTTTATTCTTATAATAGTTTCTCAAATAGAAATTCTTCATTTTTATTTCGTTTGATTTCTATCTGTGCTACATTTTTGGTTCTATTCGCAAATTGTTCAGGCTTGGTTCATTTATTAAATAAGCAGAGCCTTTTCACGATTTCTGGTTTCTTTCAGAACTCAAGCTTGGTCTATTTTAAATGAACAAACTTTATGACACTAAAATTCAACTCATATACAGCCCTAATCCATACTACTGGATGTATGGGTAGGTTAGATCTCCTGGCTATAAATATCTGCCAATTTATCCAGCTAAAAAGAGGCAAGAAATCTCATGCAATTTTTACATGTGAATATGATTGTTAGCAGAACGTAAATCCGCCAGCCATTACCCAGATCATTTGCTCAAACTATTTTTGGTCGAAGGAAGAGACAGTTGCTTGGACCAAAACAAGGAGAAAGACAGATGAGCATAAATGTCGTCATAATTTCCTCTCTTTTTCTTAAATTCTTCTAGTTGATATTCATTGACCATTCAGTCATGAAGCATTTTGAAGTAACTATACCTAGAAGTTCATTCTAAATGAAAGCATGCATAAGAATAAGAGTTAACATACACCTCTTATAAACAAGTTAACATAGCAACTCCAGGTGAAGTGACAGACAAGTAATTTTCAAATTAAACAGCATATTGCATGGAACTAAATAGGAAGATTAGACCAATGCTATAGCTAATCGAAAATGGACCTGCTTGCTGTAGCTCATTATTTAGGCTATTTTTATTGTGCACGGTCATTATTTACACTTACAAAACCTGCTGTAACAGTAAAAAATTTGGACTCATAGCTGATCAGTAATAGATGACAGTTACAGCAAAGGGGTTAGTGGCAAAAGGGGCTTGGGACTACTAGCAGAAATGTGCATTAAAACTGTAACGATAATAATTCACATTGGCATTAGGAAGTTGATAAAATGAAAGTTTTACCTCCTTTCTGTGAAAGATACCAGCAGCAAGGGCAGTGGATGCATTTGTCACTGTAAACACGTCGGACAAATGATCAACAGCACCAGCACCACTACTCGCAATCACTGGGATACTTACAGCATCTGAAATAAACCTAATTAAATCTATATCAAATCCTTTCCCTTGACCTGAAATATAAATATGATGGAAAAGTAAAAATTAGAATAGATACATGAAACCAATCCAAGATTGAAGAAATGGAATTTGTTTATAATTCTTGTATATCTGATCAAAGGACACCAGTTTATAATACCCTCTCCCATTTGTGAAGGCTGAAGTAACCATGATCCTCATGAAAAAATTTAAAAAATTGGGCAAACTCCATCACTTTCCACTTGTCATGTCAATAGGACACATAAAGAAACCACTAAAAATGTAATTATTATCATTATCATTATCATTATTATTATTATAAAGTGATTGATGAATCAGCAGTCATGACAGCGGTCAACATTTGAAACAAACAAAATTAGTCACAAACAACTCAAAATCAAAATATATATTCTTGTTTAGAAGAGTCTAGCAAAAAGAATATCATATTTACCATCACAGTCAATGCAGTTAAGTAGTATTTCTCCAGCACCAGGCTCTGCAACTGCTTTTGCAAGCTCATAAGCCTCAATTGGTCGGCCTTCTTGTCCCCCGTTGACCTTAGAAAGAAAAAATCACCTCAGAAAGCAGGTAGTTAAGTTATTTCATCCTGAACTTGTGATACTTTCCCGATGCAACCAGCATCCCTAACTTACATTACCATGACAAAACATGCCACCTACAGCTGGTTAGGCCAATATGATCAGTAGCACCAACACAAATAAGTAAATGACATCATATGTATCTCAGAGTGTAACTAAGTCTGGTCAGAGCATAATCACAATTACCTACAGAGAACTAGGGTGAAATTTATTCCTTCCACAAATTTGTGAAAGGCAAAATTTGAATTAAATGAATAGAAGGATTGAAATTATGTTTCTCTATTGATAAGTAAAAACAATAGTGTGTAGTTCATCCATCCACACAGATATATATAATTTAAAAGACACAACCTCCCAGAAAAAAATAAATAAGAATGCCTCCAATGCAAGAAACACTTAATGATAACATTTCTATTTCTAGTAACATTTCTAATCATAGCAGGTTCCCCCAATAACATTATGACCTTTGTTAAACTCTACAATCTCCAAAACTAAAAACTAAATTGTGATGGATTTCAATACTTTTACTCTATACCAAACTATCCTTATTCTCTAGTACCAAAATCACTAGAAAATAATCTTGCATGTGAGTTTTGGTACTCAATTCTCCACTGGTCGGTCAACTTTTATTAGACAGGACCAATTATTAAATGAGACAATGTTCAAATGAAGCCAAAAGTTAAAAAGTCAAGAATCTTCTCCAGCAAACGTATTTGACAATTTAACAAGTGAAGAGAGATAACAAGGCTTACCCGTACACTGATACCAGGCATATTCTTCACCATTTGGACCTGAAGTTAATTTTCAAAACATTCGAATATGAATAATTCATTATTCAAAAATTAAATGATCACTTTCTATCCATTGCATCCCAAAACCTCTCTCAAATGTTGTATTGTAGCTTCAATCGGAACTACTGCATGTTTGAACATAGTTTTGGTTAAGAGAGCATAAGCATTTCCTCTCCCCAAAAATGATAAGACCAATTTAGAAAACCGTATACAACTCAAATTATTAAACATCCATTTGCCTATAAGTTATGAGATATGGCTAATGACCACCTGTATCATATAATATATTGAAATTGAATAATTATTTCATCAAAGGAAGAGGAGAAAACAATAATAGATTATAACAGAGATATAGTAAATTAATTCTGAAACAATCATCAGGGCTAATTCTTCAGGACGAAACTTAAAGAAACCATATCCACCTGTTCTTCATTTGGTTGATGAATCAATCCACCGAAATCATACTGGATGTCCCACATATATTCTTAGAATCCAGATTTAGGTAGTCAACTGAGAGAAATTGAGAAGAAAGAGAAGGAAAAAAGGATCTTCACCTAGATTTGACACCTTTACAGTCTTGAATTGCACATCATTGGGATTCTTCATGTAAACTCTGCGAGGATCAATACTGACAACCACTGCCTGCTAAATGAAAATCGATTAATATACAAAAGTAACTCGATATATGCATCATGCACAATCACTCTGATTAACCATGCTTTTCATAATAATGTCATATAGCTACACATAGCACTTAGGCAAATGAGTTTTCGTCACCTCTGAATATAACAATTAGCCCAACATATGTCCCACACTCAACAATAGGAAATGATGAAACAAAAAAAATAATAGACGAGTTTAATAGCTTCTTTTCGCCCTTCAATCACTTGAAATAAGCATATGAACCCTTCTTTTCTTCCCTCTCATCCTTCCCTAGCTTATATATACTGATGGAAGAAAAAAATTCTAAAGGGAGGAAAAAAGACGGATGAAATCCAAAGGAAGGAAGAAAAAACTTAGAAACTCAAATGAGAGGCAGCTATGACTGGTTTACCTATTCTACCTATTCTTTTGCCAATGACTAAACATTTAACCAAATAGTGAAACCAGTAGATGCAGATAATTGATGGGCTTGTATAACAATCTAGTTCAAGCTAATTGAAGCGGAACCCTAGCAAAAAGATATTGAGATGCCAACACACACTTGATTCAAGCAACATTTAAATCTAAACTCTCGCCCTATTGAACTCCTAAAGCATAAACCTCAAAGTCAAGACTCAAGACAAGGAGTTCTTATCCTATCCCTTAGGATTGTGATAGTCATGACATGTACTTCACAGGGAACTGGCAAGGAAATATAAAACAAAACTCATTAAAAAGGCATTGACATAATCACATACATTAATTTTTGAAATGCCACCATAATTAGGTGGAACAAGATGAATCTAATCCCACGTATTATCAATATAGTAGAATTTCTTATAATACTTTGAAAGCCCATGGTAAGCATTGGGATCAAGCTTTGGAAGAAAAGAAACAGTCTCCACCGCTTAAAAGTACAGGCATGCATATATAAACTATCGGCTGTTAAATTACCTGATTCCCATATACCCTAGATATCTGTTCTAAGCTGCTCTTCCCAGTCTTTACCTAAGTGTTAAAGTCATAAAACTATCAAAAGAGACATATACAAATTAATCAGCCCATATTTGTAGAAACAATCCAATAGAAATCTTATCAGCCCCAGATCTAAATATTCCGAAGCAACTTCCAAACTAGAATAGTGCCTGAGAATGTAGTTTTATGGATGTAACACTCAATATTCTGACAGACCATGAAGATAAAGCTAGTATGAAATCGGCCATTTGAATCTGTAAAATCTCTAAATGCACAGGTGACGTCTAATGCTTTTACATATGAGCAACTCCATAAACATGAAATATAGGGTACATATTTTTCTTTTTCATAAATGACGGAGCAGAAATTTGAAATTACGCAAAACCTTAAACCAAGCATACTAATACTGTCCGCACTGGAATGCTACCCATTGCATATGAATTCACACTGATCGATTTTCACAAACAATATTAAAATGGTGGCAGAAAGCACTGCATTTGAAGCCAAACTCAAAAGGAAAAATAGAAATTGTTAAAATGAATGTGCATGAAGCATATATATATATATATATATATATATATATATATCTACCTTCGTGCGTCTTGGACAACGTTAATGTCGCCCGTAATGGCAGAAATGACCTCTCCTGTTGATGCCTCTGTATTTAATAGACTTATATCTTGATTCAACATTGACCTTTTCGGAGTTCAAGTTTCAACTGCTGAAATAACAGACGTTTCTTGAAGTGTGGTTGCCGGAAAGCTGTCTTAACTGTATTATGTCGCGGTGACTCCCAACCAACGCTATAAACATTAGAATAACTGAACTGAATATATACATATAAACAACTGCAAGAAATCAGACGGCGAAGTGCAGACGGAAAACAAATGAAACCCCAATGGGAATGAAAAACAATAGGGCAAAAGAAGTTAGAAAGCTTGTCAGACAACCAAGCGACCACCCCATTGCATATGAATTCACACTGATCGATTTTCACAAACAATATTAAAATGGTGGCAGAAAGCACTGCATTTGAAGCCAAACTCAAAAGGAAAAATAGAAATTGTTAAAATGAATGTGCATGAAGCATATATATATATATATATATATATATCTACCTTCGTGCGTCTTGGACAACGTTAATGTCGCCCGTAATGGCAGAAATGACCTCTCCTGTTGATGCCTCTGTATTTAATAGACTTATATCTTGATTCAACATTGACCTTTTCGGAGTTCAAGTTTCAACTGCCGAAATAACAGACGTTTCTTGAAGTGTGGTTGCCGGAAAGCTGTCTTAACTGTATTATGTCGCGGTGACTCCCAACCAACGCTATAAACATTAGAATAACTGAACTGAATATATACATATAAACAACTGCAAGAAATCAGACGGCGAAGTGCAGACGGAAAACAAATGAAACCCCAATGGGAATGAAAAACAATAGGGCAAAAGAAGTTAGAAAGCTTGTCAGACAACCAAGCGACCACCCCATTGCATATGAATTCACACTGATCGATTTTCACAAACAATATTAAAATGGTGGCAGAAAGCACTGCATTTGAAGCCAAACTCAAAAGGAAAAATAGAAATTGTTAAAATGAATGTGCATGAAGCATATATATATATATATATATATATCTACCTTCGTGCGTCTTGGACAACGTTAATGTCGCCCGTAATGGCAGAAATGACCTCTCCTGTTGATGCCTCTGTATTTAATAGACTTATATCTTGATTCAACATTGACCTTTTCGGAGTTCAAGTTTCAACTGCCGAAATAACAGACGTTTCTTGAAGTGTGGTTGCCGGAAAGCTGTCTTAACTGTATTATGTCGCGGTGACTCCCAAACCAACGCTATAAACATTAGAATAACTGAACTGAATATATACATATAAACAACTGCAAGAAATCAGACGGCGAAGTGCAGACGGAAAACAAATGAAACCCCAATGGGAATGAAAAACAATAGGGCAAAAGAAGTTAGAAAGCTTGTCAGACAACCAAGCGACCACCCCATTGCATATGAATTCACACTGATCGATTTTCACAAACAATATTAAAATGGTGGCAGAAAGCACTGCATTTGAAGCCAAACTCAAAAGGAAAAATAGAAATTGTTAAAATGAATGTGCATGAAGCATATATATATATATATATATATCTACCTTCGTGCGTCTTGGACAACGTTAATGTCGCCCGTAATGGCAGAAATGACCTCTCCTGTTGATGCCTCTGTATTTAATAGACTTATATCTTGATTCAACATTGACCTTTTCGGAGTTCAAGTTTCAACTGCCGAAATAACAGACGTTTCTTGAAGTGTGGTTGCCGGAAAGCTGTCTTAACTGTATTATGTCGCGGTGACTCCCAAACCAACGCTATAAACATTAGAATAACTGAACTGAATATATACATATAAACAACTGCAAGAAATCAGACGGCGAAGTGCAGACGGAAAACAAATGAAACCCCAATGGGAATGAAAAACAATAGGGCAAAAGAAGTTAGAAAGCTTGTCAGACAACCAAGCGACCACCCCATTGCATATGAATTCACACTGATCGATTTTCACAAACAATATTAAAATGGTGGCAGAAAGCACTGCATTTGAAGCCAAACTCAAAAGGAAAAATAGAAATTGTTAAAATGAATGTGCATGAAGCATATATATATATATATATATATATCTACCTTCGTGCGTCTTGGACAACGTTAATGTCGCCCGTAATGGCAGAAATGACCTCTCCTGTTGATGCCTCTGTATTTAATAGACTTATATCTTGATTCAACATTGACCTTTTCGGAGTTCAAGTTTCAACTGCCGAAATAACAGACGTTTCTTGAAGTGTGGTTGCCGGAAAGCTGTCTTAACTGTATTATGTCGCGGTGACTCCCAAACCAACGCTATAAACATTAGAATAACTGAACTGAATATATACATATAAACAACTGCAAGAAATCAGACGGCGAAGTGCAGACGGAAAACAAATGAAACCCCAATGGGAATGAAAAACAATAGGGCAAAAGAAGTTAGAAAGCTTGTCAGACAACCAAGCGACCACCCCAACCAGATTGGACTGACTGAGTACGATCATCTGCGGCCTAGCTGATCCCCACCCAGCGATCAGTCAGGCCAATAATCACGCTCAAGTCACTTGGTCATTATTCATCCAGCAAGCTTAGATTCCTGTCTCCTTAGAACTCAAGGACACAGATGTACGAGCCTATAGAACAGATCCTGTTCAAGTAAGGTCGTGCCCTTTTCCATTGTTTCGCCGGTTATATACTTTAGTTTTACTTAATTGCATTCGATGTGGGACTCTAGCGCTTCGTTTGTCTTATGAAATGACATAATTGCCCATCAGCTTATCTCATATAATCAATATACTTGAGGGTGGTTATGGTTTTTAACTGTCTCCCCGGTTTTGTGAATGAGAATTTGTGCTTATCCAGTGATAAAAATTACGTATTCAAAATGCGAAAGGTAATCCCATTATGAGTGTCCCAGCATTTAACGGACTTCGACATGATTTTATGGTTCGTAACTGGTTAAATTTTATTGTTTTCTGAATATCTGATGCTTGATAATTACAATCAAATCAGCATGAAATAAATACTTAGATAGCATTTTATATACAAATATTTTAATTCTTAAACGTTTAAAATTTCTTTATGAAGATATAATAATGAACATATTAAAAACTTAAGTATGTTATTATCAAGTTATCTAATAAATATATAACATATATGCATTTTTAAAAAATATATAAATTGTGTAATGCTAATCTATAAAATTTATACACTTAAAGTGCAAAATTCATACACTTGCCATAATATTAAGTTTCATAGCCAAAAAGACGTATTGTATCTAATTTTTCTCCATAAAAAATACTATAAGATTCCTGTATTTTTTTGCCAATAATATAAACTTTATATTATTTAGGACATATACAACACAAATTTCCAAACCTTTTTATATTTATCATGTTTGAATCTCTTATTGTAAGCGCATAAAAAATTAAAGCTTTACACCAGCTTTATTTCCTAGGATTTCAAACATATTCAACTCCATCTATAAATTACATGCCACGAGGTGATAATAAGTCAAGATAATATTCATAATTTTTTCTCTTTATTTATGGATGCACTTTGTGACAAGACATCTCCAACATCCTCGTATATTTTTTACCTTCAACTTCCAGAGCATTATGCAGAAGGGAATCTGCATAGGGTATGAAAAGAGAGGGCATCAACATAGCCTGAGAATAGTGTATTTGGAACTATAGCTGCAGCATCTCAACATGGAATATTTTTCGAGTCACCTCACTATATATTGACGACAGTACATGAACAAACAGACCTCAGGGTGGCTCCAAATTCAGAAACATTATAGCCAAGCAAAAAATAAATTCCAAGTTACTTCGTAAGGAATACACTAAACTTTTACAACAGGTATCCTTTTCTCTTTGGTACTGCTCAGCTTCATCTAAAAATTCTGATTGACTAATCATTTTGCCACACAAAACACATCTCAATAGATTCACAGCAAGCACCACATCAGATTCGGACTTCAATGTTTTCCTTCAACAAATGCTCCTTTACGGACAGAATAGGCACCTGAAATATATTAAATAAATGAATTTCCCAACTGAAGTGATTTAAGAATGCTGAGAACATTTTAAAGTAACAGCAGAACTAAACAGTGAACACGATTCACAATCTCTAATCACACTTTACTTACAACTAAACTTGGTTCTATATTAACCATTGACCATCTATAGCTTTGATGTAGGACTAGAGAGAGAAGGGGAAAGAGGTGGGAAAAGTTAAGAGAAGAGGGAGGAGGAGAAACCCTAGTTTAATAATATAGTCTTTATTCAATATTAAAATAGTCTACCTCAAAACAAAATATTTAAGGCTATCTATAGATAATTCTGACACATGATAAAAATAAAACTAAGGTTTTATTAAGAGGCCCATTATAAAGAAATAAAAATAAACAACTGAAATACTAAACTAAAACCTAAATAATGAAAACCCAATAATGGTTCAAAATACATAAGCCCAATATTAAATATCAGTTACTTCGAACACCTAGTATATGTTCTTAATTTTCCATCAATCTTACATTAACCACTAATTATTTCTGGTAACTTATCAAGTGAGTTAACACTTAATGGAAGTGGTAAATGTAGAACAGAATTGGGTTAATTAAACTTGTAATTACCACATACATGGGTGGTATATTGGAACTTAGAACTAAGAAGGTAAATGAAAAACAAAAAACTATTCATGAACTTCTTGGGTATGGCTCGTCAAAAACTTGAAATGAGTAGATAAGCCGAGCTTGAAAATTCAATGTTCAGCTTTTAAGCAATAAGGGAGTATTTTACACAAAATTTATTAAAGCTTATTTACGGATACAAAATTTATATATCATTAAACATTATAATATTAAGATTTAGAAACTGATGTATTATTTAAAATATTAGGACTATGCTGATGTCAGTAAACTTTTAAGGAATAAATTCATGGGGCAGCATCTTTCAAGGACCAAAATATTAGTTTATTCTTATAATATTTTCTCACACACATATATATACACACATATAGTATAAATATTCTTCATTTTTATTTCAAAGGGCTTGGCACTATTAGCAATGTGCATATAAACTGCGATCATAATAATTCAAATTGGCATCAGGAAGTCGACATAATGAAAGTTTTACCTCCTTTCTATGAAAAATGCCAGCAGCAAGGGCAGCGGATGCATTTGTTTTGGTGAACACCTCGGAAAAGTGATCAACAGCACCAGCACCACTACTTGCAATCACAGGGATACATACAGCATCTGAAATCAACCTAATTAAATCTATATCAAATCCTTTCCCTTGACCTGAAATATAAAAATAATGGAAAAGAAAAAATCAGGACATATGAAACCAATGCAATATTGAAGTGTGATTTGTTTATAATTCTGCCTCGTATCGGATCTAAGGACACCAGTTTATTACCCTCCCCCATTTTGGAAGGCTGAAGTAACCACGATCCTCATGAAAAAAATTTGAGAAACTGGGCAATATCCATCTCTTTCCACTTGTCATGTCAATATGACACAGATAAAGAAACCACTAAAAATGTAATTATTATTATTATTATCATTATTATTATAAAGTGATTGATGAACCAGCGGTCTTGACAGCAGTCAGCATTTGAAACAAACAAAATTGGTCACAAATAACAATCAACATACATATTCTTTTTCAGAAGAATCTAGCAAAAAGAATATCATATTTACCATCACAGTCAATGCAGTTAAGTAGTATTTCTCCAGCACCAAGCTCTTCAACTACTTTTGCAAGCTCATAAGCCCCAATTGGTCGGCCTTCTCGTCCCCCGTTAACCTTAGAATTGAGAAAATAACTCAGAAAGCTAGTTAAGTTATTTTATCCTGAATTCTTGTAATTTATCTATGTAACCAGCATCCCCAACGTACATTACCATGACAAACCATGCCACCTACTGCTGGTTATGCCAATATGACCAGTAGCAACCGTACAAATAAGTAAATGACATCTTATGTATCAGAGTGTAACTAAGTCAGGTCATAATCACAATACCTACAGAGAGCTAGGGTCAAATTTATTTCCTTGCACAGATTTGTGGAAGGCAAAAACTGAATCAGTGAATAGAAAGATTGAAATTATGTTTCTCTTTTAATAAGTTAAAAGAATAACATATTAGTCATTCATATACACCGATATATATATATATATATATTATTTAAAAGACACAAAATCTCTCAAAATAAATTATTCATAATGCCCCTTAGGCAAGTAACACTTAATGGCAACATTTCTAATCGTGGAAGATTCACTCAATAACATTATGACTTTTGTTAAACTCTACAATCTACGTAACTAAAAGCTAAATTGCAATGGATTTCAATATTTTTACAGTTTACTCTATACTAAGCAATCCTTATTCTCCAGTACCACAAAATAATCTAGCATGAGTTTTGGTACTAAATTCTCCACTGGATGGTCAACTTTTATGGCACAGGATCAATTATCAAATGAGACAATGTTCAAATGAAGCCAAAAGAAACAAAAAAAAATTCAAGAAGCTTCTTCAGCAAACGTGTTTGACAATTTAACAAGTGAAGGGAGATAACAAGGCTTACCGTACACTGATACCAGGCATATTCTTCACCATTTGGACCTGAAATTAATTTCAGACTATGAATACTCATTATTAAAAAGTTATATGATCACTTTTTATCCATTACATCCCAAAACCTCTCTCTCAAATGTTGTATTGTAACTTCAATCAGAAATAGCGATAACCCTACCCCAGGCTTGAGCACAATCTAGGGTTAAGAGAGCATAAGCATTTCCTCTCCCCCAATAATGATAAGACCATTTTAGAAGACCGTAAACAACTCAAATTGTTAAAACTAACAGTTGCTTACAAGTTATGAGATAACTAGGGCTAATGACTACCTATATTAAATAATATAATGAAAATGAATAATTATTTCATCAAAGGAAGAGGATAAAACAACAATAGATGATAACAGAGTACATAGGAACTCTATTCTTAAACAATCATCAGGGCTAATTCTTCAGGACGAAACTTAAAGAAACCATATCCACCTGTTCTTCATTTGGTTGATGAATCAATCCACCGAAATCATACTGGATGTCCCACATATATTCTTAGAATCCAGATTTAGGTAGTCAACTGAGAGAAATTGAGAAGAAAGAGAAGGAAAAAAGGATCTTCACCTAGATTTGACACCTTTACAGTCTTGAATTGCACATCATTGGGATTCTTTATGTAAACTCTGCGAGGATCAATACTGACAACCACTGCCTGCTAAGTGAAAATAGATTAATATACAAAAGCAACTCGATATATGCATCATGCACACACACTCTGATTAACCATGCTTTTCATAATAATGTCATATAGCTACACATAGCACTTAGGCAAATGAGTTTTCGTCACCTCTGAATATAACAATTAGCCCAACATATGTCCCACACTCAACAAAAGGAAATGATGAAACAGAAAAAATAATAGACAAGTTTAATAGCTTCTTTTCACCCTTCAATCACTTGAAATAAGCATAAGAACTTCACTTTTCTTCCCTCTCATCCTTTCCAAGCTTATATATAGGGATGGAAGAAAAAAATTCTACAGGGAGGAAAAAAGACGGATAAAATCCAAAGGAAGAAAAAACTTTAAAATTCAAACAAGACTGGCAGGTATAACTGGTTGACCTATTAGACCTATTCTTCTGCCAATGACTAAACATCTAACCAAATAGTCAAACCAGTAGCTGCGGACAAGTGATTGGCTTGTATAACAATCCAATTAAAGCTGATGAACTACAAAAGTATAACATTAAAGACACAAAAGCATGAACATCAAGGTCAAGACTCAAGACAAGGTGTTCATATCCTATCCCTTAGGGTTGTGATAGCCGAGACATATGTATTACATAAGGAACTGGCAAGAAAACCCCCACATATAAAACAAAACCCACTAAAAAGGCATTGACATAATCATATACATTAATTGTTGAAATGCCACGATACTTACAAGGAACTAGATGCAATAAAACCCCCACATATTATCAATATGATAGTATTTCTTGTGACATTCAATCAGCAACATATTAGTATAAAATACTTTGACAGCCCATGGTAAGCATTGGGATAAAGCTTTTGATGAAAAAAAAGAGAGTCTCCACCACCTCTAGATATGTGGATGGAAAAAAGTACAGGCATGCATATATAAACTACCAGCTGTTAAATTACCTGATTCCCATATACTCTAGATATCTGTTCTAAGCTGCTCTTCCCAGTCTTTACCTAAATGTTATAGCCATAAAACTATCAGAAGAGACAAATACAAATTTATCAGCCTATATTTCTATAAACAAAAGTGGGTTGAATTCCATACTCCAGTTTTAAGATACTCTTCTGCAGCATAAACTGCATCACTTCCAATAGAAATCTTATCAGCCCCAGATCTAAAATATTCCGAAGCAACTTCCAAACTAGAGTAGTGCCTGAGAATAGTTTTATGGATGTAACACTCAATATTTTGAACAAACACATGAAGATAAAGCTAAGGACCTGTGCATCCTTAGAAAAAAGACTCTTCCCCTGTAAGTTAAAATTATAGAATTATAATTGCCATAATGAGTAGTATTATACCTGCCATTTGAATCTGTAAAATCTCTAATTCCACCCCCAACTGTTAAGGGTACAAAAACATTTTCTGATGTGTAACGCAATACCTATGAAGCATAGCAAGCATGCATGAAATTCATAATATGTGTATATATATATATATATATATATACACACACACACACAGAGCAGTTCCAACTAACATAGAATAACTTTTATTTTGGTGCACTTGACAAACCTGCAACATTGGGAAATCACCAAGAGGGAAGTCACGAAAACCAGTAATGTTTAGAAAGCTGACCTGCGATCCAAGGTTTGGATTAGTTTTAAATAACATGGTTCATAGTCTAAGTAAAGAACAGAATTGTTAAAGGCATACCTCATCAGCTCCATCTTTATAGTACTGTCTGGCAAGCTCAACTGGCTTGCCAAGATTCCTTACCTAACAAACAAAATAGCACTGTTAGATGACAGCATTATTGTTGACTGGCAGGGAAAAAAAAAAAAATAAAGCTTTAGAACATTCAATTTTGCAGTGATGAATGATGATATCTAAGAAGAGAATATTAGTTTAAAACTTAGATAAGTAAAGGACATCAATGATGATGAAGGCTAATCAAATACAAATTTAACCAATTTGTATCTAAAAGTTTGGTTGCTTTTAGTTTAATTACTCATTCTGATGAGTTGTTTGTGTTGTACAGGCAATGTCTTATGCTTTTACATATGAGCAACCCCATAAACCTAAAATGAACATTATCTACAATACCTCTTTCTCCTTTGTCTGTTCTCTTACATCGTACTGGTCTCCTTTCGTTACAACAAGGTCCCCCTTATCATTTGTCCTCACATCAAGACAAGCAATTACCTTAACAGACAATCTCTTGTTAGGAAACTGAATAAGCAGAGGTCCCCCCCTCCCGCCAAAAGAAAAAAAAAAAACCCCCGGGGGGAAAACAGATAAAAGAAAAACCAGAAAAGGCCCAGGGAAAAAGAAAAGCCCCAACAATATATATTAGCGAACAGAAACTGAAACCAGAGTATAATTGTCAGCCAAAATATTATTAAGTAGATAAGCCCAAAGCAAAAGATAAGAAGTAAACCCATGCATGCATATTAAAACAACTATAAAAGGGGGCTTCTATTATCGTACCCTTTTCGCAAGTTTTGAAGCCTTTCCTTCACCAGTCTTCTGTCATCATATGAACACTACGGATGGTTAGCACACATGTAGTCAAATTGATAGTATGGACTTGATTTTGGCAATGTGTATATTCAGAGTGGTATGAAATCACCTTTGTCATGTTCGACATTGGATTCAAGAATCTTCTTAAAACAGAAAGACCAACATCTGAAAATTTCAATTTCAGGAATCCATACAAGAACTATCAGATTAACAAATCAAAACTTAAGAAGAACTAAGAGCATCAAGAGATAAAGTCAAATTTTAATTTCAAGACAGAGTAGATATCTTCCTGCCTTTTCATTTTTCATTTCATTTATCTAAGTCAATTAAGGCCTCCAGAGAGGTTTGCACAAAATCACACTTACTTTAAAGGTCATTGAAATAGTATGGATTCATTTAATTTATTTCCCGCATGACCAGCAACAAGTTATAGGTCATTGAAAAAATGCTGTCCTCTACATGGTTAAGGTTTCTATATACATCACTCCGCAAAAGGAAACCCAAATTAAAAGATTAGATAGAAGATAAAAACTTGCCCCCACTCTTCTCTGGATGGAACTGAACTGCATGCACATTTCCTCTTTTAATAGATGCTATAAATTTGTCACCATAATTGCAGGTGGAGGATACCCACTCTTTATTGTCGTCTGACTGAAATATAATAAAACAATTCAGATTACTTTAACATAGGCCAATAATGAACAAAGTGACAAGCAAATTAATTAATAGGAAAGAAGAGATATACTGGCACGGCGCGATAAGAGTGTACAAAATAGACATGGTGGTTTCCAACATCATCGAGAATTTCTGAGTCCTTTGTGACTTGTATTGCATTCCAGCCAATATGTGGTACTCTAAAACCATTTGATGAGTCAAATCTCCCAACAGTTCCAGGAATTAATCCAAGACCCTTTACTGAGGCACATAGATAGTTGTCAATTCAATATTATAACAAGAAGATTTACATATAACAAATAATTTGCAGATGCAGTGCCCTGGACATTTGCTCAAATGACTCAAATTAGAGCACACTTTTTCCCACATTAATCTTGTTAGTTTGAGAAGTTTAGCGCAAAACAGATTTTGATATATTGCCCAGTTCTATCGCGAAAGATATTTTGATACCTGGTTCAAGATAAATGACAGACAGTTATAGTAAAAAGAATGTTTCGAGATAACTCATGTGGTCAATATAACAATAACCAGCCAGTATTGTAATTGCCTTGATCTTATTCAGCACTCCATGGTAATAATAGTTCACAATAAATACTTAACCAGTAAACCTTTCAATGTGTTAGATTGCTAATTATCATTTCCATTGGGCAAAGTAAAATTTAATAGTGTGGAAAATATTATATACATACAATTGAATAATTTCAAATGGATGTGTATGAAGAAACTGAATTTTTTTTTTACAAAAAGGTACCAAAAAAACTTTCATTTGATCAAATCTGATCCAAAATCTTTCATGTATAATTGTATATAATAGAAGAATTCCAGCGAAAAGATCAATAGTTTCACTCAAATTCCTTTTTTACTTTTTTGGTACATGGCTAAATTGAGGATAGAACATTATGAATTCCTGCAAACTGTCTGAATCCCTCACCACTAGTGGCCTAGTTTCATTCTAATTTTATTTCGAAAAAGATCAAGATCCTGGCAACTATATAGGCTACAGTGGTAAGATGTTTGGTCAATAATTGAAGGAGAAACGGTGATAACAAAAACTAACGCCACAAAAAAAAAGAAATGACATGATGAGAGGAGGAATCTATAACTGACTTGGTCCATTCTCCTCACTAGATTCAAAAAGTAGCTGAAGTCCAAGACAAATGCCTAAGAATGGGCGATCCTTTTCAATATATGAACATAGTGCTTCACCCATCCTGCAAAACAATATAATGCTTGAGTCTTTTTGATAGTGGGATAGAAAATAAAAGTATTCAACTCTCCTCGGAAAATAAAATGTTAGACTCCAAACACTTAAAACAAAATTAACAAAAAAAATCATTAGAAGAATGTATGGTATATGTAGCAGATCCTTTTTCCCACTTTGAAACAATAAAGACAGTGTGTAGACACCATGATCAGAGGCAACTGATATGTACAGAATACGTTATCGCATACAAGCAATCAAAATAACCACAATGATTGTAAAAACTCTAATGCAAAGCAAGACTCTTTTCTCTTCCATATCATCAATGCATGTAATAATTATATATAGAACAATAGAGAATGACAAAAAGAAGGTAGTATCATTAAAATATTACCCAGTATTGTTTAACACTTCCATGGCAGGGGCAAATGCTCCAACACCTGGAAATATCAGACGGTCTGCATTCAAAATGTCTTCGGGAGTTTGCACCTAATAATAAAGTTGGCTCAGACTCGAGAAATTCACCAAATGCAAACTACTGTACAGAGCATAGTATATTAAACAGTAGGAAGAATCGATCATTTTGCTAAAATCCAGCAATAAGAGATTACATCTTTGATGTCAAATCCAAGGTGACGGATAGCATTCCTAACACTTCGAACATTGCCAGCACCATAATCAAGTAGAGTCACAACTAATAAAGAAACCAGGCAATAAGATATTGAAAAAAAAAGAAGAAGATGAAAACAGAATATAAAGAACTTGACATGGACATTTCAAGAAAGAGAGCAAACCAGAATCCCCAGAAGAGGAGGCACGGACTGAGAAGCTCCTGGGGTGTTTGACATTGGTATAGCGGGAATGATTTCCCAAGGAAACCTTGTTCCGAAGAAATAAGAGAGAAGAAGAGGAGCTCCGGAAAACGCAAGAGGAGGACGGCGAAGCTAATGGCAGCGGCGCCTCCATGACGTTGTTTCTCGTACTGCACAGTAGTGTCTGCTTCCTCCTTAATTTTGCGGAGGGTTCTGCTACCAACTCGAGCGCGTCCTGGTCACGCGTGCCAAGGGCCAAAATTGGTCGGGCTTTGTAAATGACTCAACTCACGTGACCAAATTACCAAACAAGACAACTTTTGTTCAGACAATATTTTAACCGAATTATTATTAATAACAACTTTATAATTAAAAACGTAACTCTAGTTTTTCTATTAATAATATGAAAATTTAATATCTTTATGTGATTATATTTTGTTTTATGTATTGATAAAATTGAAAGAATAACTCTATTTAAAATTGGGAAATTTTGAATTATTTTTTATAAATTAACTTTTAATATTAATTTATTTTGATTATATTATATAAGTATGAAAGAAATATTAAAAATACAAATAAAACAAATGATTACCAAATTAAAGGAATAGAATGTTAAACTAGCGATCGATAAAGAAATAATTCTAATTAGATGCTTAAGCTTAGCTAGTCTTTTTGAATTGGTCCGGGATTGAGACACGACTTGAATTTCCACACAAAAGAAAGCAATGGAGAATGATTTTAAAGCGAGAACTTGGCTTGTCAATATAGGCGCAATTTACAGTTGAACAACTATACATTATGCTTGCAATTCTCTTATACCTTTTTCCTTTAGCTTTTACGTTTAGTTTTAGCTTGCCATTGCTTACATTAGCATTTTCAATTACTTATGAGACTAGTTTAAATGCTGCGTATTGCATCGATGTTAGAAAAATATTTAATATGTTTTACTATATATTAATATATTTTAGAATAATTATATTTGTGAGTATTTGTCATACAAAATAGTTGTTATTGTTGTTCATTAAAGAAATTTATAATATTAAAAATTAATGGAATTATATTTTAATTATATCTTTAATTTTGAATAATGCATTAGAATGGATGATTCAAATATCATGTAATTATATATAATTTTTTTATTTTAATTTTAGACAATATCAAATTATATTTATAATCTTTTATTAATTAGCTTACTCCAAAAAATGTCTTAATTTTAAAGAATTTTTGATTTAAAAAGTAATTAATTAATTAATTAATTTTTTTTGTTTATTTCAAAAAATTTTAATATTAAAAAAATTCTCAATTTAAAAATCAATTAATTACTTGATTATTTTGTTATTGACTCCAAAAAATTTACATATTTTAAATAATTTCTAATATATATATATGAGAAAGAAAAATAGTCATTACACAATAAATTGAAAGTTTAATTAATATAGAGCTCTCATAAATCAAACAAAATTTTCACATTCAAGAGAATCTATTTTATATATATTTATGTATATATGTAATAGATCCTTCATAAAGAGTACAAATGAATAATCATTGAAACAATCCTAATTATTTAGAAACCTAAGTTCACCTCCTTTTAATTTTTCATTTGTCCTAGATCTGCTCTACACAAGCATAACTAGCAGAGTAATTCAATAGTAAGAGCTCTTTATGCTCACCACTGTCCCACCAAGGGCAACATTTAAAGGAACAAAATAGTAAGCAGTCCTCACTTACAATTTCCCAACCTGCAATAACAACCTCATAGTCAATCTTTAGGCTGGGAATGTAAATAAGAGTTCATCTCTCCATCAATGCTTGCATGGAGAAATATCTGAACTTCAAATGTTGCTAAGTTCATACCAGCAAATATTTTGATTTAAGCTTGTAATAAAATTGACAATTCAAAATTGAAGGGAATAATTCAACTTATATTGATCTCCTAATTGTAAAAATTTATCAATTTTTAGTTGAAATTATTAATCGAATGAGATACCGTGTATTGGATGTAAGAACTACTGAGGGGACGAGATCATCATTTTAACTCATGATTCGTGCAACGATCGGGCACCGCATGTGCAGAACGCTCTTCTCCCTCTTTCAACGAAGCGGGAATCTGTGGTCTTTAACTGTGTTTGACTCAAAAGCAGAGATGAGGGGGTGTGATGGAGAAGAAGGATGAAGTAGATTCGAAAGTTGTAGAGAATGTGTTATCTGCAAAGCCCAAAGGTTTCTTTTGTCGATGGAAGAAAAAGGGATTTCAAATGCTTAGAGGCTTCGTTCTCTCCTTTTTTTCTCGCTCTTTCTAGGTGGCTGATCTACTTTAGTGGTTTTAAAGATGGATGTAACGACCAATGCTACAAATTTTTAAACGGGTAAGGAATAATTCAAAAAATATATATAAGAACCAATTTAAAAAATAATTTTCACTGTAAAATCCAATTAATTAATTTTTTCTTTTTCTTTTTATACTTTATTCTACTAGTAAGTTTTGACTTTTAACTATAAAAAACTTCGTATATACTTTTTTTTCTTTTTATCGCCCTAGATTTGCTTCTATGATGGCCAATGGCTAGTAAATGGAGACGTTTCAAATATTTTGAGAATAATTATGATTAGATTCAACAATTGAACTCTCTTCATTAAATTTGCATTCCATACTTGAAATAAAAACGAGCAACGCACATACAACATTTTTGTATATGTTCTTTTGGTTTATTATCAACTAAAAATAAATTAATTTAGTCATACAAGCATATAAAAAGTTAACTCAATTAAAAAAAAAAAACACAACATGTTTACAATTTGTCCATAATAGGCAAATAATGCACAAGTCACGTAGAGCACAATATATTACAAGCCTTCTTTGCCGGAGCCATTTAGGAAAATGCACTTATTTGTTGATTTGGACTAAAATAGAATTATGGGAGAATCTCAAAATGATTAAAAAATTAATTTTTTAATTTAATATTAATAAAAATTAATTTTTGATTATCTCCCCGGAGGATCTTCCATAATTGAAAATAATCCAAATTTGATTTGGACAACTCCAGCAATTCTGATCAGAATGGTGCAAGTTACAAGAAATATTACCAGCAACTTTCAGGGCACAATATGCAACATTCTAGTAACTTGACTTTCAACTAGTAGGAGGTATTGATGGACTCGATTAGTTCAATCAATTTAATCTGACTTGTTCATATTTGGTTGGAATATATTAGGTTAAAAAATTATAAATTTTATTGGACCAAATTAGGTCTTGACAGGACTTGATCAAGTTGGCTTAATTATTTTTTATATTTTTTTTGTCTATGTTATTCCTTTTTAATTTTTTTTAAATTTTTTATAGTGATTTTATTTATAATAAATTTTAAAATATTAATTTTTTTTTTTCAATTTTAATCACTTTCTATTCTAAATCTTATTTTTTTATTATATTTTAATTCATGTTGAATCCTAAATTTTTTATTTAAAAAACTGTTTTAATAAAATAAAATTTTAAAAAATAATATATAGATTTAAACTAAATCTAATGTAACTTGACTCAACTTGATCATATAACAAGCCAAAATCAAATCAAGTCAAATCTCGAGTCTTTGCAAAAACTTAACCCATGTTCACTTTTAATTTTTGGGAAATCGGTGAAGTCAAGCACAAAGGATCTTCATTATAGTTTAGCCAAACATGCAGGTCAAAAACTTTTTTAGCCCAAAACTAGATATATACAGATCTTTTTGCAATATCCAAAATATGCTGTTTTTAGAATTTGATTTTTGATATAATATTGCTTGTCATAATTAAACTTCATTATGGAATTTAACATTAACATTTACAAATTTAAATAATTATTAAAGGCCAATTATCATTCCTTATGGCCAAGCCCATAGGGCTAGCTGTTTGGTCCAGCTCCAAAACTTCAACTTTTAAAGACTAAGACAAGGTTAGAGTGACCTTAATTGACAACTCTAATAGATGACAGTGACAATTACATGTAATGAAACAGGGTAATTAGTGATTGCTAATTATAGGTGGGAATGGGAAGACGGCAGAAATGGCTCATTTTATGAGTTAGTCCACTTTCACAACTCTAGAATGAGAAGAGCAGACTAATTTGAATCATCTACATTAATTTTCTAATTGTACCATATATTTGGAGAAAATAAGAAGAAATAAAAAGGGAGATAATGAATTACACAAACTCATTAGCAGAAGTGGGCAACATTTATAAGTAATGATGGTGGTGGATGACACCGGCAAGTGATGGCTGGCGGCAATGGAGGCAATGGCCCGGGGTCTCTGTGGGCATAGGATTTTGACATTAACTCTTAACTCATTACTATTATTATTATTAGAAAAAAAATTATATTTTTGGTCTCCTTATAATTTTATTTAATTTTTAATTTTGTTCTTGCAATTTAAAAATTTATAATTAAATCATTATAGTTTACAAATATTTTAGTTTAAATTTTGCTGTTAAAATTATGCTGATATTTTGTTAACTTTGGCTAATATAACTAATTTTGTATATTTTATTTTGAAGCAAAATTGTACGTTATTATAACACTTTGAATATGTATAATTTATGTTAATAAAAGAGATAGAAAATAGATATCAAAGTAAATTTAACTCACATATATTGCAAAATATATATTGATAAAAGTATAATGACGTAGAGTAAATTAATGTAGGGAATAAAATATAATTATTATTTGTCATATTTGGTGTACTTACAATTTTAACTACGCCAATGTATCCAATTATATTGTGGGAATATAATTATAATATTGTTAATTCAAAAAATAATAATATTACAAATATATTCTTATATTATAACTAAGTATACTAATATACTCAAAATTGTAAGTACACAAAAGATTTTACTTTATTATTATTGTTGTTATTATGATATAAAATCCACTCAGATCCAACAATTTAAGCCTACATTTTTCTTTGATCAGATACTTAAGCCTACAGATTATTTGAGCATGAAGTTTTGACAATCACATTGTTTTAATGTTAATTTAGTTTCGCTGGTGATTTTAATAGATTTCTATCTTAAATTAGCTTAGTTAATAAAATTAGTTATAGTGTGACATGAATATGATGACGTATTAAATGAGTTTATTGTAAGGTGGACTGATATTTGCATCTTTTAAAATTTCTATAATAGCATTGTATCCCTACTTGAGTTATGTGACACGCATTTATTAATTTAACAAACTGATCCTTCATATTCTCTAAATATGTGAAAAAATAATTTTAATAAATGTATTGAAAATATAATAAATATTTTGGTCTTTAAAATTGTTAATTTAACTATATATTTTTTTAAAAAATTATATTATTGTGACATGGGATACAATACCTAAAGTTAGCATAATATGAATTATCTGTATTCTAACATTAAATATGTGCATAAGTCAATATTAAAATAAATGTATAAATTTAACGGTAACTTTTAGTCATACAAATTTGTAAAATTTTAAAAATTTATCTAACTATCTATATTTAATCAATTGCTCAATTAAACGCCACAAATTAGTGAGTCCGAGTGTAGAGAATCCGGAGTTGAGCTAACTGCGCATGCAACATAGATTCTTATGAAACGTGCTGCACTTAATTCCCCACGCATAAAGTTATTCTGTGCCATGCGAGGCCGTGGAAAGCACAGCATAATTCTTTGTCGAACCTCTCAAGGCTCCAAAAATACCATGTCAAAAGGAAACCCTAACATATAACACTTGCAGAAAGAAAGAGAGAGAGACGTACACATTCTAAGAAGAATTTTCCTTTCATTTTCTCGTGGTTTCTTTCACCTTCTTCACCCTACAGTGATTACAGCACAGTTGATCAAGCTCTTGTGGCAAAAGATGATTCAACTTCTATTTGGCCTTGTGATGCTCGAGATGGCGTTCGTTCTGACGCTTTCGTTTGCGAGTCCGATGAGAAGGGTGGTGGTGAAGGGACTCGACCTATTGAAGCAGGGAAGAGGGCCATTGGTGACCAAAACTGTGGCTGCGACCATGCTTGTGGTATTCGGCGCCACCATTTTTACCTTAACCAACATTCAGAAGCGTGTCAAGGACACAGGCATTGTTAACCCAACTGATGAAGTTCTCATGGCTCAACGTCGCTTGGAGGCTTCTCTTATTGGTAAACATCTTGGTTTTGGATTTGCATCACCTCGGATAACACTGTGCTAACTGGATGAAATTTAACGGTTTAAGGTATACTACATAATATTTTAACTTAATTTTAGTAAAAAGTTAACTTTTTTTTTTTTTTAAATTATGATAATACATAAAGATATAATAATATTTTAGATTTTTTCTTCTAAAAATGATATCCTATTGAAGAGAAAAATAAAAAATTTCTACTAATTTATGGTTTGTTAAAAAAATAAAATATAAGATGTGAGAAATAAACTGTTAAAAACTGTTCATTTATTTATTTTTCCTTTTTAACAAAATACTATCTTTTCGCTAAATTACTAATGTAATTTTCTGTGTTATTATAATTTTGAAAGAAAAATGAATTTTTATTACAATTAAATTAGAAAATTATGTTGTGCATTTTGCACTATTAAATTTTCTATTACTATTGTTTTGTAGCTCATGCAAAGCATACATACTAACATAGATATGGAAAAACAAATATGGCTATAGGATAAAAATTAGGACCAAAATATCTTTTAAATATAAAAAGTTTGGGGCCGGTTTCAATTTCATCCCAAATATTTATTTTGTGTTAATTTTGTTTTAAATGTTTGAAAAAAAAATTCAAAAGTCATCCTAAATACCCTGTCAGATGCATTCACACTGATTAGTCAAGTAAGGAATGCTTAAAAAAGGGACAGCTGCAACTAGGAACCGAGTCTTGATTATGTTAGGTTGGGAATGGAAAAATTAGAATGGCGACATTTAAGGGCTATGGTGATGATGTTATGTAGTGTAATTAATGTGCATATATGCAGTGTAATCCTCCAATAACTGTTTGGTCAGATGTAGTTAATCAATTTTATTAAGCAATGAGATGGCGTTAGAACTTAAAAAGATATTGAGAATTTCTACAAATAAGTAGGATAAAATTGATACAAAATAAACATTGACCCCAAACTTTTGAAAGGGAAAAGTAGTTTTTCCTAAACATTAGGGTCGCTCTTATGTTTATTGTTGCATCCTTTCTAAAGGTGAACATAACTGAATCTGACTCGATCAATCTAATCCAATTTAGTCATATTAAGAATGGTTATATTTAACCTTAACCAAGGAATTAAATTTTATATCTAAAACTCAATCTTGAGGTCGGGCCAAATCCTGAACCCAACACCATTTTTTTTTTTGTCTAATGTTTCTGTTTTATTTTGAGTTCTCCTTTGTTTTTTCTTTCAATTAGTCATTTTTTCTTTAAAATGATTCTTTTTTTGTTCACATTGAATATACATAATTTTTTTTTTAGTATGGAATACCTCATTTTAAATATAGATCACACTATTTTTTTTTTCAAAATTTTAAAATCAAATTTATAAAAAATCATTTAAAATTTTTTTGACCTAATATGATTTAGCTTAGACCTAATCATCTCTTAAAAAGCTCGCCTGGTCCAATAGGTTTAGGTTGGAAAAAATGGATAAAAGCCCTACCTGAATTTTTAAGCTTGAATAAAAAATGGGAAAGTTCGACCTGACACGAATTATATATATATATATATATATTTAATATTTTTATTAAATTTTTTAACATTATATGATAATGGATTATATAAATACATTTAATATTTTTATTAAATTTTATGAATGATAATTATTTCTTTCAATTTTGTTAATATCATTTTTTTTGTTCAACAAATTATATCTATTAAGTTTTTTTGCATTGTAATTTTTTTTTATTATGTAAGTATAAAATGATATAGGGCGGCTTTTGGACTTTGGCCCAAATTTTGAAAAAAATAAAGCTTAAGCTTAGGCCTAGGCACACAAAAAAATGAGTCTAAAAGCAAGTCCGACTTGTTTTTGTAAAGGCTTAGCCTGTGTCCAGATCTAATTCAACTTTGCTCAATTACAAAATCACGCCTAAGCTTGGGCTCAGGCACACAAAAAAGATGAGTCCAAAAGTAAACCTGACTCGATTTTGCAAAGGTCTGGCCTGTGATCAAGTCTAATTTAACCCTGCTAAATTACAAATCAAGTTTGAGACTAAGTCAGGCCATGAGTTAGCAAAAACCTAATTCGACCTAGGGTTGTTCACCCAATGATGGAATGGTTTTGTTCTAGATCATTTCAATTTGAATTTTTTTCCTTTTTTTTTTTTGCCACTAATTTAAAAGCCTAATTAAGGTGTGTTAAGTGAATTGTAAATACTTTTAAAATAATATTTATTTTTTTAAAAATCGGATTTTGAGATTTGCCCGCCATACATGATAGTAAAGTAGTATGTCTTTACTATTACTTATTACTTACGCCTAACCAATTCACTCTGCCTTTTTTATTCTTTTCAGCATGACAAAGCAAGTCTTCGAATCTAAAATTTAGTATTAACTATCCACATCGCACATAAGTAGATAACATTTAATGGCTTGTTTTGCTCATTTAAGACTACATTATCCAATGCTATGCAAACGAACTATTATGTTGTCGTTTACCATTCATCCAAATAGATCATATTCAGGAACCCATTGGATTTTCTTTTCTTGTAAATAAATGGGCAATGATTTTTGCAGGGTTCTCTTTATTTCTTGGATTGATGATAGACAGACTACATTACTATATTAGAGAGATTAACATACAGAGGAAAAGCTTGGAACTAGCAAAGATATTGAACCACAGTCATGAACAGTCCAAGAGCAGAAGGCCAGAGGAAACAGAGAAGGCAAAGGTTAAGTAAATGGGGTAATTGAAAATTATCTCCAAGTCCACACAGCAATTCCCAAAGTACTTGACGAGTCTGTACCATGTCTTCGCACTTTGCAGTTTATATATTTCAGTAATTGCTCTAGTTTTAAAGAACACATACAAATGAATGCATATGGAATAAATAAGGGTGTGCTATTATACAAAACGGTGATGATAGTTTATATGAAATTTAAATCAGAGATATTCGTTTTGAAATCCCACATGTCGGATTTAGATTCTCACCTTAAGAATAAAAAAAAATCTCAAAAAGGTTTTGGTCATCTTTGTTCGTCTAAAACTCTAATAGTTTATTCTGAATTTGATTATTCATTATTTTATATTTTTAATTTAATCCCTTATTTATTTATCTATTCTTCTGGCTTCATATTGGTTTTTATTTTTTTATTTAATCCTTAATTTATTAATTTATTTTTAATTTAATTCTTTATTAAGATGAATACTAGCACACTTAATCTTTTAGTTTTAACTAAATATAAACTACATGCGCTAACATTTAAATTAATGGAGGATCAAAGTGACAAGTGAGGGGTCAAATTGAGAATGATAATTTATGAAGAATCAAATTAAAAATAAATTAATAAATAAAAAAATAAAAACCAATGAAAGACTTATTCGTTAGGACTGGGAATTTCAGCATCTATCACATCACATGGCATTATCCTCCTTACGTTGCCTAACTTGTCCAGGACTAATAGGATACGTGCCTGTCTTCTGACAGGGTTCAATGTGTTGGGAAAAATAATATAGGTTAACTTAGACCTTATTATGGGTTGGACTGTGAGCTTAATTCCTTTTGTGCAGTTTGGGGTTTAGACCCTCTAAAATTTGGCAAAAGTTAAACCTGCAAACTGATTCATTATCAAACCTAGTGTAATCTCCTTCAACTTTCCAACCTTATCAGATGCTCTAGAAACTCCTCCCCTGAAACAAGCGAAGCCCTAGAAAAATTGATAAATAAATAAACCAACTAACTCAATCTTACCAACCCAGCTTCATGAATTTCTAGAGTCATGAATACTTACGGGTCTCCCCTATACCTGTAACATCTCAAGGCCGCCATCTTTATATGCCTTACATCACAACTGATGCAACAGGAGAGAGGAAACTAGGGTACAGTAGAAAAGTGAGTTCAAACTCTTCAAAATTTTCAGAAATAATTACAATAACTTAAAAACCTTTTTTTAAGGTGCTTCTACAAATCCAAGAATCTTGATCATTCAAAACATAAATATGATCAAATCACTTATTAAAAAGTCACGTGCTAATCACATGATTTCTAAATATAACTAAAACAGAAAGCAACACAAATAAAAGGAATAATAAAAAACCCAAATTAAAAGGGATATTATGGGCTACCAAATGCTGGCCCTAGCCTATTTGGCTCGTTTAGAGAATGCTCTTGCATGAACGACTCATAATTATAGGCATGCAATACGTCTGGCCAAAAGTCAAACATAGATCAGCCACATAAAAAATAGTAATTTGTAAGTAAGTTGTCAAGGGTCATTTTGGGTTGATACTTGATAGCAAACTCGTTTTTGTCAGCCCTCTCAAATCAACTTATGGATTTCCAATCTATCGCAGTAAACAGCATTTCCCTTCAATTTGGCCAACACCAACATTTCTTGGTTTGGTTACATGTTAAGTTCATGACCTAGGTAAGGGCCGCGGGCAATTGTAAAGTAGGGATCAAACCCAAAACATCAAGTGTTTACTATAGACTCGTTAGCGGCCAAAACCGACATTGGTATACTATGTCATGTGATTTTACTCAAGTGTTTTACATAGATCATATTCATTTCAGCATTGTTCACCAGATAGACAAATTCTAAGTAAAAGTCATAATCCAGTTTCCCATCTAAACTCACTATTGACAGATAAAAATATACACACCAGTTTACAAGGCAAACAATAAACAGTGACATGCCTTGTATTTGCCATTAAAGTATGCGAGTAACTTAATTAGTTTTCTTAGATAGTAGTAATAACATTGGGACTAACTAAAGAAGTCATGCAGGACATGTTTACCAGTAATTATTATCCATAATTTATACAAAGGAGCACTCTTAACAGGCAAGATAAAAGGAGATTCGCTTAGGCTGCTTCTGCAAACCCGATTCTCTCATTTCCATAGTCAAATACTGTATGGTACGTACCCATAAAAACATCACCCAGGATCCTGTATAGCACAAGAGAACAATCATTAGCCAACAAATTTCACTTTTCAATGGTAATTATATTAACAATTCAACATTGAACTACTCCAGAGGAACATAATGTAGGGCACAAACCAGAGAGGTCCATGCGGGGGTGGAACATCCAAAGCAATAAATCCACTGACGCACTGAGCCACATCTCCTTCACCAACTTTTAGGACATACTGATTTTCACCACCCAAAACAAAAAATGAGAAAACATATCTTTTACGTCTCTTAGGAAATCCATATTGACATATTCAAATAACATTACTGTTGTCAGGAAACTCACAAGACAGACAAATTTAAGCATGCTTGAGTTAGCGGCCGCATAGTAACAGGGCCTAAGGAAGAATTAAAGCCAAGCAAGGAAAGGTAAACTAAACCCTTCGAATAGAGGGATCCTAATAGGGAGGGATAGAAAACTTCAGAACACACCAATGGTTAGCCCTCTATTTGCAGAATTTTCCCTTCCTAACCCCAAAATAAGAAGCCACCATGTCTTAGAAGCAAAGAGAAATCTGACTGGATGCATCCAGCATTGGTAAACAAATTTACAGAACAGAACTGGAAATTTCTGTAATTATGTAATACCTGCTCGGATGTGAGCTCAAATATCTTCCCTCCAATTGTAAAGGAAACATTAGGCATGGATGCCAAACTGTTACAATCAACTGATGATTCGCCCATTGGACTTGGAAGTCGTTCACAAAGCTACATTTACAGATAACACTTAGTGTAAGATCAAGCATTAACTACATAGAGGCTTATAGACTCATTGGAACGATCACTGACCTCATTGACATAATTTAGTATACGCTCCTGGGTTTGGTTCTCCTTAAGCTGGTTTTGCACCCATACCACTGCCATCTCACAAGTGGAGCACATGGCATCACGCTGACCACCATGGCTTTTTCCAGCACTTTCATCAACAACACTCTCAATGCCCATGCTGATTTGGGGAAAAAAAAAGATGTTACTTTGAAAAAAACATTAATCACATATGGTATATCATTCCATTCCAAATTTATAAAGAAAAAAATGGTCCAACCTTACACCTCGAGCACCATCAAAAGTGCATAAACCAATCTGTGAGCATATTTTCTCTGGTTGATCCTGCTTTTATGAAACAGATGTTAGTAAGTCCAACATTGAGATATGAAAACTCATTAACTGACCCAGACTTCATGTGTCAACCCCTGACACTAATATAAGGAGCAGATGTCAGAAACCATGTATGAATTAGTAACTGCATACAATCTCCAAAATATTCCCAATTGTTTCAATTTTTCTCTTTTTGGATTGGAATATTTACAGAATCCCCACACATAAGATAAACCTTATTCCATGGTATTTACATAGGATTCCTCTTTCTTTACAGGACATATAGGAGAGTCAGAAGGGCTTGGCTTGGCTGATGGACTAGTTAGTGTTTTTGACCGAGTGAAAAACAATTAAATCAAAGACTTGCTGCCTACAAGTTTCAAGCTTCGCTTGTCTTTCCTGCTATGATTCTGGATATAGTCAAATATTTCATGGAATGAAAGAGCTTAAATAGTCTCTGCTGTTGCAGGATCTTTCTTTAGAAATGCTAAATCTGAAGCAATTTATAAGTTAAGTCTTCTTCTTTAGTCTGCATCCATTTCTTCATCTCTTGAGTACAAAGGGATAGCTATGCAAAGCAAAAGTTGGTGATAAGAATGGGATTTTATGCTTTCTTAACCTAGTCTGTTAATGAAGGATAAAGGTCAATATCCCCCTTTGGTACCCTGGATCTTGAATTTAAGCAAAGTCCAAACCTGACTCCTAGGTGAGCATCCCTTATAGCAATAGCAAATGGTGTACTTACAGCCTAGCCGTTACCTATTTTATTTTATGCAATTTAAATTGCGGAAGTATAGGGTTCTTCTTCTTCACTTTGTTCATTATAATGCTTATCTTACTTATTCTTTATAGTTATTCGGTTAAAGGAACTGTCCAGAGCAAGAGTCATATCCCTTATTCATTAGGAATGACTCTTGCTCTTTCTTTCTATTGCTATGGACAAGGATGCAGGGAAGCAGGTGAACAAATCAGCATTCTTCTTTGAGTAGCTGTTACCTTTGCTAGAATCCTCTGTATTATAGTTTCTCCATACTGTGAAACTATAGATTTGCACTGTTGACTCACAACTCCTGTAGCACCAATCGCATGATTGACTTCAGTAATAATAGCCTGCAACAAAGACATAACATCATACAACATGAACAAGACTCATGAAAATTATATGTACTGGCAAAAGAACTATCCCTTTCGAACAAATTGAACATTAAAATATCAGTAAAATAGCCATAATCAGTAACCCAGGAACTGAACTCTTGTGCTACATTGGTTGCAATAAAAGACTATCTATATATTCCTTAAAAAAACCTCTAAAATATAATAAAATATGGACAGAGGACCACTGCAAAAAGTCCAAATCTAATATGTGCATCATTCATTTACCTTACTTAAAATTACAGTTTTCTTAATGTCAAGTAAGGCAATTTTTTGCATTACAGGATTTAGAAAGAGGGGGAACAAAACAAAGAAAAAAATGCATAATTAAAGTCCAAACAAGTAGAACAAAGCAACAGCTTCACTCTAATCATAAAGAATGCCCAGCAGCACCTTAAAAAGTTTACCTACTGCACCTGAGAGAAGGAACCTAAAAACTTTAGACTACAACCTTTTACTCATGAATGTACACAGACAGAGAAACATGTGGAGTGACAAAAGTAGAATGAGGTCAGTCAGTCAAATGTAGAGAATCAAACAGAATCCTTTCTGGTAAATGTCATCAACATCAAATGAATCTCCAGCATGACTTGGGAACTCTAAGCAATATAAAAGAAGCTAAACAAGAATGAATATCATGGTCCAAACTCAATTTTCTCGTGCACAATACATGCACACAAAAAAAGAAAAAAAGAGAGAGAGAGAGAGACCGTAGGGCCAGCCAACAAAGAGGTTCCAGAATCAGCAATTGCTGAACAGCCACCAGTACAAAATCCTGGAAAAGCATCTTAATCAGGCTAATATCTAATAAAAGGCGCTTGGCGAAACACATGGTCTTCTAGGCATAAGAAAAGCAAATGGGTTGCCACTTTCTGATTTGCTTACCAGTTGATTTACCACCAATTAATACGTCACCCATCTCAAACTGCCAAGAACATCAAAACGAATATGAATTTAGAAGATGAAGATTAATGGATGACAGATCAATATGTCATACATCTAGGATGTAAAACAGGAACACCAACCTGCCAGTACCCTTTTTTGGTCACTGGAACATATGTGTGCTCACCCTTGTAATGATCAGGGTCCATTCCACCAAAAACAATCTCACCTCCTTCTTCTTCATCAACATTGCGGTTAAGCCAAAAAGAGAAAGCTGGTTCCTTAATGAGACCCTGATTGACCATGTTATACCTGGAGAAAATCTAGTTAGAGATCTCAAACTGAAATATCTAAACTTAGCAATTACAACATCATCAACCATGGGAACTGCAGTCATAACCAACATAATAACTCTGCAAATATACCAGATTATTAACGTCAATGCCAAGAAAGCATACCAGACAGGTACAGCATTTCCTACAGAAATCTCTTGAAATCCAAGTCCAAGTATGCCATCAAACTTAGCAACCAGAAATGTGATACTTGGCTCCCTGGTTGCCTCAATAAACTCCTGAAATGAAGTAGACCCATAGAAAATCAAGCACCAACTAAATTTTAAGTACTTAGGTAGCTATGAACTTAACAATCTATCATTACTACCTGATCCTTCACTACAAGATCACCAAGTTGCACATGGTCTTCACTAAAGAACCCAGAAATGGCACCAGTTCCATAACGTATGTCTGCAGGTTCACCTGCAAAATGCCAGAATATCTTCTGTCAAGTGGAATTTATGCATAAAAGGTCATATCTAATACAGTCACAGTCTTAAATTGTAAACCTGCATAACAAAGAAAGGAGGAAGACATGGAAAAAGGCGGGTAACCATGTTGTCAGATGAGTAAATTGTATTAGCATTTTATAGGCAGCAAAATTTCAATATCGTCTTATCATACATCTAATAACTAATCATATAAAATAGTTATATTAAATATAATACGCAATCCAAATATTATAATGAAGTCTAATCAAGCAATCTAAATGAATGAAAATTTGTAAGTTCACAAAATTGGCATCATACAGAGGAATGAAGGTTGAACTCAATCATGTGCTATAGCAAACACAACTACCTAACTTGCAAAAGAGAACAATGAATACAAGTGCGACATTATGGAGTCTTTCTTCACTCTGAATATGAACATCTCAAGTATGACAGATTGAGTAAATAAAATATCAATTCATGGTAAATTCAAACCAGATTGATGACGGCTGCATGCTAATTTGAACTGAAGCAATCCAAACAAATTTCAAACAAAATAACTGAATAATACAAAACATACCATTCTTCCTGTAGGTACTTGAACGTCCCGACTTGTACTTAGAATGAAAATAGCAAGCAACCTGCAGCAAAATGCAATGATGCCATTCTATTCAACTATACAACGTAAAATAAGTATTAAGATGAATATCTTTAATAGAAAAAGATCTTACCGAGAAATAACACTTAGATGAAGGAACCCATAGATTGGAACTACCAGTGTCAAATATTACTGTGAACTTCTGTGGTGGAGTGCCAATGCCAATCTCACCGAAATATTGGGCATCCAGATAATTTTTAAGAGACACAATATCAACATCTTCTCCATAACCTGATTTCCCATGCAGTTGATATTTCTTAACATAGCCTCTCAAAAATTGTCCATCCTTAGATTCTAGATGGGCAGCAACCCGGTTGTTCTGATCAAACTTCCTCTTTTTGAGCCCGATTCTGACCAATCCATCACTAGAAGCAGAAAATATGGTAGGCAACAAACACAATAGTACGAAGAGAGTGGCTATAACCGGTCTAATCTTAGTTTCCATGCTGTACCTGTGAATTTTCACAACAATTTATATTAAAAAGCAAAATCCATAGAAAAATATAAATCAAACCCGTAGAGTAAATTATCATCATAAGCCAAGACAACGAAAGAGCAGAGCTAATGGTTCCTAATCATTCCACCTACTACTCTAGTCTCAAAAATTAAACATACTCCAAGGTCAACCAAGTAAGAGCACAAAAAAGTTAAATACCAACAATTACAGCCATCGAAACTTAGAGATGTAGCCACAGCAGAAAAAGACTGTTATCAAATAGGAAAAGGATCAAAGAAAATACTTGCCGAGATGAAGTCTCACTCAGTGTCCAACCATCAAAGTTCGAAGAAACTGTCTGCGACTGTGAGCTCCCGATACTTTGAGGAGGAACAGTACGGTTCGTGCAGTTCCACTTTTTCCCGAACGGACCGGTTCGTGCAGTTGAAGCATTAAAAAATTAGATTACAATTCATTTATTTGGTTGAGGACACCAAACAGAAACGCACACGTGGACGTGGACTTTTTGGCGGAACGATGAGGACAAATTCATAAGAAACACGATACTTTCTTGTTGCCACCGGCATAGATTCTTTTGGATATTTCTATGGGAAATTGAAAATTTTTTAAAAGGAAATTAATAAAAAAATTATAAATTTTATTTTGAGTGTAACTATAAAATTAATATATCAATATAATTATTATGTGACATGACATATAATATTAACATGTTGAAATATACTGATTATATATTAAAATAATTTATTATATTTATATTTTAAATTTTAATATTTTTAGATCTTATTTATAAATCTAAATTTTTTTTAATTTATAAAATTATAAACTAATATTTTTGTACAAGAGATTGAAAAATAAGATATTAGAGAGAGTAAATTGAAAAATTTAAAAGAAATTTGAATTTATAAATAAAATCTTATAATAATGAATCAAAATATAAATATAACAAGTTATTTTAAATTAGTATGCAATTAACATAATATGTTATATCAATGTCTTTTTTTTAGTGTGTCATCTAATAATTATATCGATACAATTAATTTTATAGTTACACAAAAAATTTATCTAAATTTTAAGAAAAATTAAAAACATTTTCAGCAGATTTAAAATTAAATGACTTTTAAAGTAATACAAAAAAGACTTATATTATATATAAAATACCGCGGGGAAACAATACTTACTTTTGGCTTTTATAGACTAATATTATTTGGAAAAAACAGTGTTTTCATTTCTTAAATTTGATTATAGTTTTATCTTATTCCTTAATTCGTTTCTGTTTAAATTTAATCCTCTTACTTCACTAAACGTTCCAATCTCTTTCTTCTTGCAAACGTGGCCGTGCAACAAACAAAATTTGTCAACGACTTAAATAAGTTTGGATTATATGCAATAACGTACAAGGAAAAGTTAAAGAGAAAAAAAAGAGTTTCAATTTTAGAAATTGTTAATTTTTTCTTTGTCCAAATCTATTATATTCTATTTTTTCTCTAACTGTCTCTGTACTTTTTTTTTTTTTTCCGAACCATAAAAAATCTGGATTAAAATCAAATAATGTGGCACCTGAAGATCCAATTTTTTGGATCAATAGGGGACAACTAACTGGTCTAATGGTCCCATAAAAAATTTGCCATATTTACTTGAATCTTCCTCATCCTCAACCTCGCTATTCCATTCAGATATTATTTGATGCTTTAGGAGCAAAAGCAACAGACAATAAATTTAAAGGGGACTTCTATTGAAATGATTTTTTAGTTTATTTATGGGTTAATTAATATTAATTTATTATTAGTGTAATTTTGTTGGATTAATAATTGAGTAATCAAATTTTGTGTAAAATGTAAATAAATTGGTCTATGTAAATAATTGATAATCAATGATGAGTTAGAATTCATAAATTCATTTAGTAAAGACTCTAACTTTTAGTCTAGAACTTATTAATAATTATTTTATTAAATTATTGATGTATAATGAGAAGGCAAAATTTTGAACCTATTAATAATTTAATTAATTAAATATTTATTTGAAGAGTTAAAGGTAGTGAAAAGTTATTCTTCAAATAAATAAATAAATAAAGTGAGTAGTTTATATGATAACTAATGAGATTTTTTTTCCCTATCATGTTTTAACTTCCCACTTTGTAAGAATTAGGTTTTATTTTTTATTTTCACTCTCTCTTGGGCGTAGAGTTTGGTATTGCAAATTGTTAACTCTCTCCAATTATTTATTGACTAATTATTATGGCTAGTCATGGATCTTCTTCCTATAAGGACTATTATGATACTTATTTTGTATTTATTGCAATTTTTCAAATTTTATAACAACTTCTCCAAGTGAAACTTGACCCCTTCCCCCTCCAAATTTAACCCCACCACCTTGAGTGGCTACTTCCAATCATCTTCAAGCGTCAACGTACCTCCATGGAACTATAAAAATCTCCAGCAAAGAGGTTTAAGAATACGAGGGAGACAATATGAGAGATAAAGCATTTGCTTTTGGTCATTTGACTAGTAGTTGGGTGATTTGCATAAGTAATGTTGGGCCAAAAGATTTCACGCCCCAAGTCCATATTTGATAATAACAAAATGAATCCATTTGTATTTGTGAAAAATAAAGCCCAATAAACAATGCAAGCCCAAATGCTTTTATTATACATGATAGGGATTTTAATGAACTTCTAAAGCCAAACACATTTATCTCAACCCAAGTAGTTTCAAGAACGTTTTATGTCACATAGTCCAACTCACATTGTCTTTGTAATCCAAAAATTCAAATTTTGTATAGCATAAAAGAATAGGAGACAAGAAGAAATAAACCTTTTTCATAAATCATAAGTTAGGAAAGATTTCTTTATTGGCAGCCACTAAAGTCACAATGGCAAAGAAATAGAAGCATATGTGCACAAGACAAAAGCAACGATGAGCAGTAAACAAAAGTGATAAATGTTAGAAGACAAAATGAATTTACAAGCAAAGCATATCTAAATCTTTAAGATTTAACTTTTTTCATATATACAAGTCAAAATTAAGAACTGTCAAAAGTATGCTTTTAGCAGTCGACTAGCCTTTTGCCAATTAATTGCCAGCTCTTGTCCCAGTCAATTGGGCTATTCCAAAGAGGTCTCAGTTGATTGGCCTTTACGTGCCAAGCGACTAACATGCCTCTATAAGGTCCTAGTCTACTGCCAGCTTGGATCTCAGTTTGTTAGGGACTTTCTGTAAGTCCCTAGTCGATGGCTACTAGCCAACAGTCAACTGGCCAGAACCTGACCAAGCCCAATCAACTATCAGCCTTAGGATCATTTGACTGGGAACTCTTTGTGAGAGATCAATTGACTAACCACTAGCTAACAATCAACTGTTTTGGGTCCAGACTTGAAATTTTAATAAGGGAAAGAGGGACCAGTCGATTAGGCATAAGAGAGCAGTTGAACGGGAAATGGCAGAAAGGCCATGATTAATTCTTAACAGATATATTTTGAAAAGTTTGACGACCTTGTTATTCCCAATGAATCTATGGGACCTTTGACTATTTATATACAATCTATGGACTCCAAATTAATAAGGAAAAATATTCAAGAGTGATTATATCATAAAATTCATATTCTTACTAGTTCTCTGTACTTTATTCTTCTATATATTCTATTTATGAGAGTTTATTTCTCTATAATTCTTTCTTCTTTGAGAGTGAGAAACTCGAGGAGGTTCCTTGAGGGATGCAAATAGTGTTTAGGTTATGGGAGAGGTTTTTCCTGGTTATGTTCAAGGAGGTTCTTTGAAGGTGTCAAGCAGAAAGTGCTTGGGTTAAGGAGATGTTTTCCCTTGTTAAGTTCAAGGCGGTTCCTTGAGGGTATCAAGTAGAGATTGCTTGGGTTGAGGAATAGGTTCTTCTTAGGAATTGTATTTAAGGGAGAGGGTCTCCCTGATTATTGTATTTGATTGTTGAAATAGAGAAAAATCCCAAAAGTTTTTTTAGGGACTGGATGTAGGCTTGGGTAGAAGCTAAACCAAGATAAATATTTGTGTCCACTCTATTTGCTTACCTTCTTAATATTTTGCATTTATCTTTTTTTGAATTACACAATTTATTTTGTTTGTTTCAAGTTTAAAAACCTATTTCAAGTATTTTCAAAAGTGGGCAAATTTTAGTTTAACACCCAATTCACCCCCACTTGGGTGCTAACCTTGCTCAACAAGTGATATCAGAGTTTGGGCTCTTAATTGAAGACTTAACTGTCTCAAGAGCAAAAATAGTTGGTCTAAGTGATAGTGTGTTGTTTAAAGGGCTATCTATTACAAAACCTCATAATTCCAATGGTGAAATTTTCATATATTAGAAACTAATGATGAAAATTTTCTTTGAAGATATTGACATTAATATTTGGGAAGTTATTGAGGAAGAACCATATGCGCATGTGAAAATAGAAGATGGAAAAACCTTAATTAAACTTATAAGTGAATAGAATAATATAGATTGAAGAGAATTTTTATTAAATAATAAAGCTAAACTCATTCTCACTAGTGCACTCATTCATGAAGAATACTTTGGAGTATCAAACTATCAAAATGCTAAAGAGATATGGGAAGCTTTAGAAATAGTTCATGAAGGAACAACTAGTGCAAAAGATTTAAGCATTCATAATCTTACACAACAATATGAGCTATTCAAAATGAATCTAGGAGAAACCATTAAAGAAATGCATATACAATTTACTCATATTGTTAATCATTTGGCAACGTTAGGGAAGACATACTCACAGGTCGATCAAGCGTACAAAATCATGAAGTCACTTCCTATGGAATGGCAATTGAAGGTGACAACAATTGAGGAAGCCAAAGGACCTTCAATAAAATTTGTTGCAGCTCTCTTTGGCAATTTCTAAGAGTATGAACCAAGGTTGAAACAACTTCTTGAGGAACATGACAAGAAGAATAAAAGTCTTGCTTTTAAAGCAACTTCAATATATCAAGATGAGGAAAAATGTGGCGATGAATCTCAGGATGGAACTGATGAAGAAACTTTCAGCCTCTTTGTAAAGAAATTTAGGAGATTCTTTAGCAACAAAAGAGCCAATGGAAAAAGACTAACTAGAAGAACTCAAGTGAGCAAAGAACATCCTATTTGTTATGAATGCAGTAAAACAAATGGGAATGTCCTTAACATCTAAAGAAGTAGGACAATGCAGATAGAAAGAAAGGAAAAAAAAGAAAAAGAAAGCCTACCTATCAGATACTTGGAGAGAAAACGATCAAGACTCTGTTAATGATGAAGATGATGAAGCTAATATTTATTTGATGGCCAGAGAGGACAATAGGGTATATATGAAAGCTATGGGAGCTAAATGGTACTTGGATAGTGGAAGCTCAAAACACATGATTAGAGATAAATCCAAGTTCATCTCTCTTCAGCTAAAAAATGAAGAGAGTGTCACATTTGAAGGTAGTGGACAAGGAAAAAGTTAGTAAGAACTCTTATACTTCCATTGATATTGTACTTCTTATTAAAGTTTGAATCATAATGTTCTTAGTGTTAATTGAAACTATGGATGAAAAGAAAACCATACTCTATACTAATAGGATATAGAGTCAGCAATGTATATGTTATTGATTTTGATGATGTCCCTGTTATTCATTTGAAATGTCTGATAAGTGTCAATGATGAAAGTTAGTTATGGCATAAAAGACTTGCACATGTTAGTATGAGTCTACTAGACAAACTAACTAGGAAGGATCTTGTAGTTGGATTGCCTAAATTAAAATTTGATAAAAACAAACTCTGTGGTACTTGCCAAAAAGGAAAACAAACTAAAAGTTCCTTTAAACCTAAAGGGATTGTCTCCACAACTAGACCTCTACAATTGCTTCACATGGATCTTTTTAGCCCATCTAGGACAGTGAGTTTTGGATGAAATTACTGTGTACTTGTGATTGTAGATGATTATTCTAGATTCACTTGGACACTTTTCTTATCTCACAAGGATCAAGCCTTTAAGTCTTTTTTAAAGTTAGCAAAGTTTATTCAAAATGAACAAGGTATAACCATTGTGAAAATAAAAAGTGATTATGGTGGAGAATTTGAAAATAGTTTGTTTATAGAATTCTATCATGAAGTATACTTTTTCTACACATAAAACACCAAAACAAAATGGTGTTGTAGAAAGAAAGAATAGGACTTTAGAAGAAATGGCTAGAACAATGTTCAATGAAAGAACCTTCCTAAGTATTTCTGGGCTGATGCAATAAATACTGCATGTTATGTCATGAATAGAACAATGATAAGGCCAATCTTAAAGAAAACCCCTTATGAACTGTATAAAGGAAGGAAGCCTAGCATTTCTCATCTTCATGTATTTGGTTGTAAATGTTTTGTGCTTAATAATAGAAAAGAAAATTTGGGTAAGTTTGATGCAAAATCTGATAAAGTAATTTTCTTAGGATATTCTAGTACTAGCAAAGCATTTAGAGTGTACAGTAAAAGAAGTATTACTATTGAATAATATATACATGTGAATTTTATCAAATCTAACCCTCTTGAGCCAAGAAAGACATCTTGTGAAATAATTGTAGTAAAATTTGATAATCTTACAATAAAAGATAAACAACAACCTCAAGAAATCAAGAATGAAAGTGAGTCTACCAAGATAGACTAATAACCCTTCTTGCAAGAAGAATCTGACTAAGAAAGAAAAAAAGATATTACTCCAAAATCTTCTAAAGGAATGGAACTTCATAAAGGATCATTCATTTGAGCAAATAATTGGTTATGTCTCTAAAGGGGTAACAACTTAAAAATTTCTTAGAAATATTTGTAATCATCAAGCATTCATATCTCAAGTTAAACTAAAACAAATTAATGATGCCATAAAAGATGAATATTGGGTCTTGGCTATATAAGAAAAGTTAAATCAATTTGAAAGAAGCCAAGCATGGGAACTTTTTCCTAAACTTGATAATCATCTAGCCGTTGGCACTAAATGGGTTTTAAGAAACAAGCTTGATGTGTTTGGAATTGTCACTAGAAACAAAGCTAGACTAGTTGTTAAAGGATACAATCAAGAGGAAGGAATTGATTATGATGAAACCTTTGCACTAGTGACTAGACTAGAGGTAATTCATATGTTACTAGTCTTTGCATGTGTAAATGATTTTAAATTGTATCAAATGGATGTCAAGAGTGTCTTTCTCAATGGTTACATAATGGAAGAAGTCTATGTTGAACAACTTCCAAGATTTGAGGATCAAAATCTTACAGACCATGTATTAAAATTGAGAAAAACTTTATATGGTCTTAAACAAGCACCAAGAGCTTGGTATGAAAGGCTAAGCTTATTTCTAATTAAAAGTGGTTTTTCAAGAGGGAAAGTTGATATAACATTATTTTTTGAAAGGAAAAGAAATAATGTTTTATTTGTTTAAATATATGTCGATGATATTATATTTGGTGTTACTAATGTTATTCTGTGCAAAGAATTTGCTGAAATGATGCAAGGAGAGTTTGAAATGTCTATGATGGGAGAACTTAAATTCTTCTTGGGCCTCCAAATCAAACAACAAAAGAATGAAACATTTGTAAGTTAATCCAAATATGTTAAAGGACTATTTAATAAATATGGATTTAAAAATATCAAGGTAAAGAACACTCTTATGGGATTAATAGCAAAAATGGACTTAGATGAAAGAGGTCGACCATATGACATATCAAAATATAGAGGTATGATTGATTCCTTTATACTTAGCTGCAAGTAGACCAGATATTGTGTTTAGTGTATGCATATGTACCCATTTTCAAACTTGTCCTAAGAAATATCATTATTTAGCAGTAAAGAGAATCTTTAAATAAATTGCTAGCATAATTCAAATGGGTTTGTGGTTTCCAAAATAATCCACTAATACTTTGGTAGGATATTTAAATGTTGATTTTGCTAGTTGCAAAACTGACGAAAAAAGTACTATTGGAACATGTCAACTCTTTGAAAATTCTCTTATTTCTTTATTTAATAAGAAAAAAAATAGTGTGGCATTATCCACTGCTGAAACTGAGTATATTGTAGTGGGTAATTGTTGTGCTCAAATCCATTGGATGTAATAACAACTTGAGGATCTTGGCATATACCTTAAAGAAATCCCAATCAGACATGATAAGACTAGTGTTATATACCTTACCAAGAATCCTATAATGCATTCCCATTCTAAACATATTGAAATTCAATATTATGTCATTAGAGACCATATCCAAAAGAAAGATGTTAGTCTTGAATTTGTTCAAACTGAATTTTAGCTCACTGACATCTTCACAAAACCTTTTTTAACTAAAAGATTTTGTTTTATAAGAGGAGAACTTGGAATGGTTAATCCTAATGAATTATAAAAATCAAAACATAAATTGCTTCACCATTTGCTTCAAAAGAATATTAACTAACTTAAGCATTGGAATGGTCTTCATTATTTTTGTAGGAATTCTATGATTATTCATTGAGATATTACTTCAAAAGACATGAAATTACCTTATTTGGTTAGAAATATAAGCTTAGATAGGTCTATAGGAGATGAACTTACTAGAAATTAAGAGAAATAATATAAGAATGAATATTTAGTCACATTAGGAAAGGATCAGTTGATTGCCCATAGGATAGTAGCTGACTGATGACCCTTTGAGAAAGGCTAGTAGCATGGGGAGTCAACATGTATTTGAAATTTTTCAAGGAAATGTTCATGATCCTGCCCCATTATCTTTTACCATGCATTATAATATTAGTGACTAATTTGTAGTTGTAATTTTTTAAAACTTTTAAGGATATCTAGATAAACAAGTTTATCAATTATAATCACTATAATGAAAAAGATGTTTATGCATTTTAATAATTCTTGACAGTCAAAACACTTGAAAATTAAGTCAAATTACACCAATTTTTAGTGGTCACACCATTAAGAATTTAAGCACATTACACAAAAATTCTAGTGGCAAACAATTGTTAGGAATACAATAATTTTTGGCAATCACTAAGCAATTTCTCATTGATTTGTTCTTAAATTTTGTGGTGACAAGCGATCATCAAATCTGGCTAACAAAGAAAAAAGCGATGGTGATTTCCCACAATTGCACTAAAGCTGTTATACTCTCAGTGCATGTGAAGCTTATGACTAAGCAATTGCTAGTTTACTTAACTCATAGTTTGACTGTTGTGAAATAACAAAAAAATTATAGAAAAATGAACTTTTTTCCTATGGTGTCTTATTTATTTATTTGCTTCTTTCTTGATTTATCTAGCATATGAGGATTGGGTAATTTTTAGGCATAATGTATAATTTCTTTCTTCTACCTTATCATGAATACAAATTACTTGATTGGCCTTTTTAGCCTATACCCAAGTCTGAGTGCACTTTAATGAAAATGTTTATTTTGATTTTCCTTAGCTTCATGCTTTATGAAATTATCTTGAAGAATTCACTAACGCGAACTTTGCCTTATATATAGTAATCAATATTGGTCGATGGATTTCACTAGAGAAAGTTTATTGTTAGGGAACCTTGTCACTATATGTTTATGATTTTGATTACATGCCTATATATGTCTATGTTTATGTATATATGTTTATATGTCTATATATTTTTATAATTAAAGAAATCCAAATATGAACTTTTAATAAATCTCTAACACCCATATCAGCTTTAAAACAACTGCAAGGTTCCACTCACTACACTCAATGGAGAATATGAAAATATTGTGGAAAGATTAACAAGAAGCCATATAGTAGAAAACAAGTTGCCATGAATGTGAAAGAAGAAAATGCTACAGTTAAGCAAACCTAAGAGGAACTTACCAAAAGAAAAAAACGAGTTAGAAGGCTACAAGGATGTTTAACTAAAAGCATTTCCAGCCCTATTCAACACTGAATCGTAAGTCATTTAAAAGCTATAAGAGAAGAATGAGATCAAATTACAAAAAAGATCAAACCAAGTAAGTAACCTAATTTAATAATTATTATTGTTTCCTTTACTAAGTTTCCCAATTTCTTGTTATTTTTCCTTTTATTATTATTTTTTTGTAAATTATATTCATTATTTATTTAAAGGTCCATAAAAGTTTGCAAGTGATAAAATATACTTGGCAACGATTTAGTATCTTTGCTTTTAAACTAAAAGATTAAGTTAGCAAGTTGCAATTGCCTGGTTGGCCAATTCAATAATTAATTTGTTAGAAATATCAAGAGGAAGATTAGAAAAAAATGATTATATCAAACCTGTAATAGTGTTGAAATCCATTGATATGCATGTAACCTCTCTGCAGGGGAAAAGTCTATAACTCTCAATACCCAAAGGGAGGTAAAAAGGTTATTAATCTAGAAGTTAAACCCAGGTAGTATATATAAGATAACTAGCTCAAGTAATGGGTTGTGAGTTAGGGTGTCTCTGAATATAGGTTTATGGATAGCCCAACTTATAATGAATTATCCAATCACATGACTCAAGCCATTTAAATTATGCCAAATACCAATAATTAATTTTTTGATATTATTTAGAGTACAATCTTTTAATTAGCCTAATAATTAATTCATGTTAATCTACAATTAATTAATTATTCTAAAAATCTCCTAGAAAATTGATTTCATTGTATGTGAATGTTTGAATATAAAATTCATAGACATTTTATACCTTGAAAACATTTTATAGGCTAATGTATGAGATTTTTTTTTGTAAATAAGAAATATCAAAATAATTAAAAAATATTTCTTATTAAGAAATATCAAAATAATGCAAAACTCTCAAAATAGATGGCCAATGTGCCTTTTACAAAATTTCATGATTTGATGAAGAACCATATCATAAGACATGTATTACCAAATTTCATTCAGGTGGAAATTTGTACTGTGATTGATGAAGCTTAGACTACAATAGGGATAGCTAAAGGTGGATCCTAATATATATATAACATCAGTACACCATGCAATTAGCAGGATATTGTGTATAGGTTTATGATGTATGAATACACAACATTCTAGACAAGTACGTTAATATTGTCGGCAAAATTTATAATTGATGAATGAGCAATCACTATCCATTCTCAAAAGTAATTCAAGGACACTTAAACTCTAACTCACTCATAACTAATAAGAATTTAAATTTTCCTTATGAAACTATCCCTAAAAATAAAAATTTGATCGCAAACACCTTAAAACTATACCAAACTTTAGTTCTATTTCCTTTGCCCCTCATTTAGATGTTTAAAATTGAAACAACTACAATTTAGCCAAATTCTCAACAAAGAGTTTCTTTGTTTTTTCTCGAGATGCCAATTTAAACTGTAAGTTACACAATAGAGATAATTTTCTCTTGCTAAACACCTCATCCACTCCTCTCTTTATGGTCAAGTGTTTGATAACCTAGTCCATCTTTCGAAGTTCTAAATAATCTATTGATCAAATGCTCTAAGGGTGGACTGCTTTAAGGATAATAATGATTTGTGGTTTAGAAATTGAAAAAGAACTAAATTTATATTTTTTTTTGAAAAGTAAAGGATCAAGTGTGATATTTTCTAATGAGTGGGGGGCCAACTTAGACATTACATTGAATAAAACACCAAAATGACCATTTTGTAAAAATTAAAGACTTAAAAGGTACTTTTTCTTTAAAATTCTAAAATTAAAATTAGGCCTAAATTTGGACTTAGAAAAAAGTTCAAACTCATTTTTCAATTAAGGTTTTTTACTTAGAATTTTATCCATATTTTTTAGGTCAGACCTATCAGGTCAAGTAGCATTTTTTAAGTTATGGTAAAGTTTATTTGTTATTTATGAATTTATATAAATAACATAGCTAATTGTTATTATTACATGTAAAATTCAAGATTTTTGAGATTTGTCTAATTTCCTTTAATTTCTCGATGCCTTGTTGTTTCTTTAGTTTAATTTGAAAATTTTGTCTTTATAAGGGTTGGGGAAGTTGTAATTTCTGCATTGAAAAGGGCATTGGGTGCGTTGAATGATTGTTTTGATTGAGCTTCTCTATCAATAATTAAATGTGATCACGAATAAAAGTTCTATTAATAAGCCACAATTTTCACCTAAATATGTCACTGGGATCTACAGTGGGATTCAAATTGGGTAGCCTTATTAAATTATCTTATACTTGTGAAAGAGTGAGTAAGATATTGTTCCCATGAGGACTTGGATTTAATTATGGACAAATACTATTATCAAACTTTTAAATAAGGTAAATGGATGGAGTGTATAATTGAATAAATTGACAATAATGTAAAATTGAGTAAACAAACAACTAAATGAATATAGCACCTTGACTTCGCGTTAATGTGTAGTTACTTTGTATTGACAGTTACTTCTTCTTAAGTTATTAATTAGTTTACTAGCTTAGGGATTCGACTGCTTATGAAGTTCCATCTAATCATCATAAACCTAATTGCTTCCCTCAACTCCCTATATTTCTATGAAAGCCAACTGAGAAGATAATTGATGTAAAACACTGCCCTAATCTTGGTTATCTAAGACAATCAAGTATTGTCATCTTAATTGCTAATTGTTATACTTACTATTCTTTAGCATGCAAATAGAGATTATCTTTATCCAGTTCCATTTAAGGTTTTCGTGTCGAGGTAGCCTAAATATCAATTCAATTTTAAGGTGATCAAGCTCAGAAAAACATTAAGGGTAGAATGAAAATAAGTAAACTAAATTTAGAACATCAATAAGAAAATACTATCATATAAAAGTAATCCTACAAAGGGTTTAGCAAAATATGAGATAAAACATGCTAGCCTCTAATGGGCATTGGTACAAATTCATATAACAAAGAAAAGCAATAAAGAATACATGAAACAGGAGGAAAGGGAGGTGTTCAGATGGGGAAAAACTTTATATAGAGCCCTCACTTTGAAACCACTATTCTCCTCAGCAAGTCCTAACTTAAATTTCTCCTCAAGTGATTTCCACTCCTCTCTATACTTCCTCTTTGCTTGGATACCTTGCTGCTTGCCCTTAGGACCCTTTATATAGGCCTTAGAACCTTAAAAGCGTAGTATGGGTCAAGTATAGAGCCTTCAATGATTACAACAAATTAGGGTTTTTGGTGGCGTGCTCGGGCAAGGCTTATTTAGCACTTGAGCTCCATGTCTTTAGTTTTGGCGCTCGAGCACTGAGTTTCTGGTGCATGGGCACTATTTTCCAAAAAACTGGGGCCCTGATGCTAGAATTTTGGTGCTTGGGTACTATTCATTGCAAAATTTTAAAGTGCATAATTAGCGCCTAGGCAGTGGAGTTTTGGCACCTGGGCACTGGGTCTCTGGAATTGATGCCCCGGCACTGAAATCTTTATTTTTTCTTTCTTCTTTGTTAGTACTTTTTTGGATCCAGTTTTTGTAAATTCATCACACAGAATGCTTAAATCTTTGCTTAATAATGGTCAAAAGTCTGTTTCCAAATTATAGATAAAATTTCTTTGCAGTAACTGAGATTTTATTTATAAATTAAGTGTTTCTACTATCAATATTGTTTTAGATAACTTTCTTTTAGAGAGTTATCACACCCCTAGACTTGAGGGTTTGCTAGTCCTCAAGCAAATAAATTTTATCAGTTAGTAAAAGCACTATTGAATTCTTAGATAAGAGGCAATCAACTGATCCTTCCTACCCCTAAATTTTTTTTAATTCTTTTTGAAAACACACATAAATGAAGTATCCTCTTTTGTAACTTTATTCCATATGCTTACTTTTCACTCAACTTTCCATTACACTTCTTAGAGGAACACAATGTCAAAAATCATTAGGTCTTTATATACTTGTAATGTCAGGCTTAGGTAAGGGTAGATGAGAAAGGTATTTTAAGCTCAGACCATACCACAAGCAAGCATCTATAAGGGCAACATTCCCATGTATTTTCAGCCTTTCTTTTTACCAATGGTATATTTTTCTTTTTGCTCCCTTTTCTTTTTTTCTTCCTTTCTCTTTTTCTTTTTATTATTTTTAATATTTTTTTAGCTTCCCTATTCATCCTGTGTTCTACATAAGATATAGGCTATTTGATTTTTTTTTCACGTGCTATCATCAATCTTTATTTTGACTTTGTGATATAATGGTGTAAATGAGGGAGCTAGTTAGTTTGGCTAGGTGAATGAGTTTTAGAAAGAGAAGGAAGGATATTTTAGGCTCAAATGGGAACATTTAAGGATGAAGATTTTCTAGTTAGCTAGAAAATGGCTTAACCTATCCAAGAAATGCCTAAATCCTTTTTTAGACAGTGTGTTACCTCTTAAAATTGTGCTTCAAGTTTTGATCAAATAGGTTCTAGAATGTGGTTCATAAGGAACAAATCAAAGTGCATGTATTCAAATGTTCAAAATCATTGTTAAGGTAAGCAGGTTCAATCTCATGCAGTTTATTCCAAGTTTCCAAAGCACTTTATGCATCATGATAAGAATGGAGACAGATAATAGGTTTATATGCATTCACTGTCATCTTTTCTGCAATGCTAATGGAAAGTTAGCAAGCTACTTTTTAGTGTAACAATTGGATGCTTAATATTGAGTGCATAAACTACTTATATTTTTACTTATTTCAAAATTTCCTACTATAGCAGATGAAGGTCTTGACATTTGAGAATTATAAGATTGTAACCTCAAGTTTAACATTATTAATGCTGAAACAAATAAATATTTTGATTTGTTTTTTATCAATTGAGTTCCATGAATTGAAAAGGAAAGTGATAACAGGAAACATGAGTATTCGGGCCCTTTGTTTTTATGTATTTGTTTGATATAAGGTCAATATCTCGTTAATTGTGGCATCAAAGGTTTAGCAATGACATTATGGGTGAGAAAGGCAACTATATCTACATCGTCATGAATCTGACCCAAATAATCCAACTTCAAGAACCCTTTGGCTTGCGTACCTTATCTCAAATATGCATAGATGAAGAAAAGAACTTATAATTTGGCACATTTTCAAGCCAGAAATAAAAGCTACAACCTTCTTCTTCCCTTCTTCCATTCCACCATGCTTAAGTTTAAAAGCTGAAGAATTTTAAGATTTACATCCATTTAGTAAATTTCTACATTTTAAGGTTCCCACATTAGTCAAACTTTTATTCAAAATGTCAAAAATAATTTGGTTAGCTATTTCCAATACTTACCTTTTGTCTCCTTTAAATTTTTCAACGTGGGATTTCTCCTTTAGTATCCCTTTCTACATAAGGACTTCTTTTAAGTCTAACTGGCCTAGCTTAGTTGTGACTTACTTTGATAGGTGTTACATTTGATCCCCTTTTAAAAAAAATTGGTCCCTGAATTTAAATTGTATTCATAACTTATGTTACAAACAAGTGAAGGAAAATAGAGTAATGGGATTCACTCTTGCTTCATTTTAGTGTGCAATTTTAAGTTGAATTTGGTCTCCTATGATGATGTGCATCGTTGTCCATGAAGAAATATATTAAAAAAAAAGTGAGTAGGAAAAGAAGAAGTAAGTCTATACACATTCTTATTTCTTTAACTGTTGTAACTAACCTTTAAGCAGGAAGACTAATAAAAGAGATTAAATTGATTCCTAAATGAATCTTGAAAATCAATTCACTGGAGTTGCCACCAAAATTTTTAACAGGAAACTTTGGAAAACCAATTTAAAATCAAAAGAAACGGCAAAGTGGTTTGCTAAAGATGAGTTCGAGAGTCTATTTAAGTGTAGGGAAGGTGTTAGGCACCCCACAACACTCGTCCATAAGGACAGTTACCTTAAACTAGTCAGATGAGATGGAATATGACCTTAAATTTATATTAATTACGCTTTATTTACACACATGCTTGTTAATCAGAGAAGACAAAAACAATAACAATGAAAGCAAACAAATAAATATTTACAAAGGGTGGACTTGACTGAGGATGAAAGCCTAGAGCCTACGTACCTTGTAATAGGAATCAAAGTCAACGTAGTTCGTCCAAAATGCATGATTGTTGGTTGATGGTTCAATGTTTTTGTGAAAAGAATAGGAGAGTTATGAACACCCCATCCCTAATTACCTAATTATTTAATTAATTGATACACCAATTAATTAATAATTAAGTAAATAAGAAAAATTAGAAATGATAGAGACTCAAATGACATTCTTAAGTGAAGGCAATTTGATATTAAAAATGAATAATGGGAGAACTTTAAGACAAAAAAAAAACCAAAATTTGAAAATAAGAATTAATCAATAATAATAAGTCAAAATAAAATTATAAAAGACATAAAAATAGAAAATTAAAAAAAAAATCCAAAAGTAAATTTTAATAGTGATGATGACAAAAATAAAAAAAAAAGGGTTATATTAAAAAATAAATTAAATCAAAAGTACAAAAAATATATAATATAATATATATGGCAAAATATGATTCATAACTCTGATCCATATCTCTCGGCAATTTGACGATAGCTTTTCTACAAGTTGACACTACTCTGCAAATTGCTGTAGCCGCCTTTTTAGCTTCTCCGCAAGTTGCCATAGCTTGTCTGAGGAAGTGACGAGCAGCAGAAGAGGTAATGATGACAGTGGCCTCTATAAAGAGAGGCTCAAAGCAGCTGGAGAAAGGAGGAAAAAAATGGAGAGCAGCTGGAGAGAGGGTGACAACGAGAAAACCGAGGGAAGTGAGAGAGTCTGAAAGCTGCTAGAGAGGAGATAATCTGAGAGCTGTTGGAGAGAAAAGAGTCTGAGAGTTGTAAAGGGAGAGAAACCGAGCTGTAGCAATAGACAAGCAGGACCAAGGCAGACCGTGACGAGCTAAACCAAAGCACAAAGACGAGCCAAAACCGAGCTGAAACAGAGAAAAGGTGAGACTGGAAGCAAACCGAGGAGAAGGAACGACCTCCCCTGTTCTGAGCATCATTGACAAGGGTGAATAGAGGAGGCGCTGAGCCAAGGATGCTGTGAAGGGGAGAGAGAGAGAGAGAGAAAACTGACGGAGCAACATGAATTGAGGAGTGCCGTGCCGTGAAAGAGATAGAGAGTGAGAGAGTATGCTCCTTTCTTCTTGAAGCTTTCTTCCTCTTTTATATATATATATATATGTATGTATGTATATATATGGATGCATATAGGTGTATATATATATATATATATAGACGTGGGTGGGCTTCTTTTGCTTCCTGATGCCTTCATTCTTCTCATACCATGCTTATATATATATATATATATGTATGTATATAGATGTATATATATATATATATGTGTGTGTGTGTGTGCATGTGTGTATATGGGTATATGTTTCCTTTCTTCTTGATGCCAGCTTCCTGAAGCTTTCTTCCTCTTTTATCATGCTTATATATATTATTACATGTGTCTATATATATATATATATGTATGTATGTATGTATATATATGGATGCATATAGGTGTATATATATATAGGCGTGGGTGGGCTTCTTTTGCTTCCTGATGCCTTCATTCTTCTTATACCATGCTTATATATATATATATATATATATATATGTATGTATGTATAGATGTATATATATATATATGCGTGTGTGTATATGGGTATATGCTTCCTTTCTTCCTGATGCCTGCTTCTTGAAGCTTTCTTCCTCTTTTGTCATGCTTATATATATTATTACATGTGTATATATATATATATATGTATGTATGTATATATATATATGCATATAGATGTATATATATATATATATAGGCGTGGACATGCTTCCATTCTTGCTGATGCTTTTTTTTAATTATTATTATTATGATCATTATTATTATTATTTTTATGTCAATATGAGATTAATTTTTGGCTTTATAAACAAGGTTCTAAGAAAGTCATCGAGTGAGAATATTATTCTCCTCGGGTGTTTGGGATCGTGTGAGATTTTGATCTCCTTAGATCTAAAAAATTAATACATACTTGTTATAAATAATAATAATACAAAAAAATAATAATTAAATATTTTCTATTATTTACAAAAATTATCATGTGGGAATATTGTTCTCCTTGATTGCATTGGATCATGTGAGATTTTAATCTCCTTAGATCCCGAAAATCAATAAATATGTGTTTTTTTTTTAAAATGAGAATAATAAAAAAAATAAATATTTTAATATCCTCCATTATTTGCGAAATCATCGTGTGAGAATATAGTCCTCCTCGAATGCTTGGGGTCGTGTGAGATTTTAATCTCCATAAACCTTGAAAATTAATACGTACTTGTTTTAAAATAATAATAACAATAATGATAATAATGTAAAACTAAATATTTTAATTAAATTTTTTTTTATTTACAAAAGGATTAGTTCTTCCTTTATAATCACTTCATTTAAATCACAAAATAAAGATTAAAATTCCTAAAAAAAAAGGGGAGAGAAAATGAATAGATCAGCAGAGTGGGAGTAATTAGGTTGTCGTAAATTAAAACACATAGACCAAATTTCAATCCTGTTTTATTTACGAAAATCTGTTTAATTTAAACCCTCCTGTTTTCATCACAAAAATTACTAACCATCAACCAACGGACACTCCATTTTGGTCAAACTATGTGGACTTTGATCCCTACCACAGGGTATGTAGGCTTTAGGCTTTCATCCTAGGTTAAGTCCGTCCTTTTGTAAATATCTACTCGTTTGCTTTTATCATTGTCATTTTTTATCTTCTCTATTTAATGGGCATGCGCGTCAATAAAGGATAATTGAGATAAATTTAAGGCCATATTCTATTTCAACTGACTAGTTTAAGGTAACCGTCCTTAAGGACGAGTGTTGTGAGGTGCCTAACATCTTCCTCGCACTCAAATAGACTCCCGAACCCATCTTTGGTTGCGTAGACCATGTTGCCTTTTCTTTTTGTTTTAAATTGGTTTTCCAAAGTTTCTCGTTAAAAAATTTTCGTGGCGACTCCAAGTCAATTGATTTCCAAGATTCGTTTTTGGGAACCAAATTTGAGCCTTTTTTTATTTCTCCTCACCGAAAGGTCGGTTACGACAAGAGTTCAAATTAAAGAAATTTTATAAATAAAACAGGATTGAAATTTAGTTTGTGTTCTAATATACAAAATCTAAATGATCTCACACGATTTCTTCTTTCTTTTTTTTTTTTTTGAAATTTTCACTTTTATTTTGAAAATGAAATGGTAATGGGAAAATATTTTTGGGACTTTTTGAAGTTAGAAGTTTGTTTGAAAATTGAATTGAAATTATGATGGAAATTTTTTTTTAGTATTTTTGAATTTATGAAGTTTTGGTTTTTTTTAATTTAGAATTTATTTTAAAACTGAAGTGACATTATAAGGGAAAAATATTTTTGAATATATATTTTTTAGTTTAAAAACGATGGTTTCTTTATTTCAATATGAAAGAGTCAAGACTATCTAAGGGGAGTACTCTTAAAATTTTTTAATTACAAATAACGGGCAAAATGAACCACAATTTTATTTTTTTGAATTGGTCCATTTTTTTTTTTTTTGTATTTTCTTTTTGAAAATGGGTGTTAATCTTCAAGACCTGAGGAGACTAAAAGTCTCACACGACCTCTACTATTGTTTTTTTTTTTTCTTGAAGAGACAAGTGATCTCACACAACCAATGTAAAATTAAAAAACAAAGCGATAATAAATAATTTAATGACTTAATTATCTAGCACTTTAAAACAAAAAAAGTTTTAAAAATCTAAAAAGAAGGAAAAAATCCAAATATCTCACATGACATATAAAGAATGATCAATAGGAATCCTATGGTTAAGTGAATGAATAAAGATCACCAATAAATCCATTATTCCTCTTTGAGTAACAAGTCCTTACATCATGCTTTCCAACACCTCTCTCTTGTTATTCCTAAGATTTTGTACATTCACCATAAGGTAACGGAAAAGGTGTATATATATGTGTGTATATGTATGTGAGCATGTGTGTGTATATATATATGTAGTTGTAGGTCTAGATAACTATGAAGTATGCATATGGATCTAGTTCTCTTTTCTATTAAACCACCTTCTTGATATTATTCATCACTCCTTTCATGTGGCTTCCCAACATGCAAGAAAAGACATTCACATGGTTTAAAAACCCAACTTCATGATACACCCTTCCAAGAGACTTAACCAAGGTGAACGAACCACTTTATTTTGTAGCTAAATACACTCAATAATACGTTGCATCTTCTCATCAAGCATGACAGTTATCTTATCAGGAATGGATCTCCTAGCACATGATATTTTCATAACCTAGTAAAATGCATCCAACTAACCCATAAGCTAAAAACTAACCAAATGAGGAGAAGAGAGCAAATCATCTAAACATCATTTGACAATTCTGAGTCATTGAAATTCTAAAGAATAAACACGAACAACTCACTTCCTTTCTCGTTTAGTTAAGCTTTACACTTTCAAGCTTTCTTCGCTTTAGAAGTTTACACTTCCACTACCTTTTAGTCTTCTCTCTTTCTTGATTGTTCCAATGCTCTCAACGCGGCACTTTCACATTATGCTCTATTTTGGCATAAAAGAAGCATAACACAGTTCCTTCTTTTGAGCTACCTTTCCTTTTCTACTTTTGGCAAGGTGAAACTGAGATGATCCAAGCAACTAGGGGTGTTTGTTGCTTTCACTGTTCACTTTCTTTCTCTTTTATCCTTCTATTCAGATTCCAGCCTCCACACGTTGAACTTGGTCTTTCCCCCTAGCTCATTTCAACATATCACGTGCTCTACCCTGTGGCTAGAAAATAGGGGTTGCTTGGCCTTGTGTTTCTTCCCTTGGAGCTCCCTCCCTCTTATGTTTTCTTTGTTTAACAGGTTTGTAACTCACACGACATCCTCTTCTTCTTTGATGGTCTTTCAACGTGGGAGTTTTTGTCTTCCCTCTCGACTTCTCTTCTCTCTTCCAATCTAAGCTTCTCTTTGCTGCATCGTTTTCCAGAAGAAACTCACTCTTCTTTTTTCTTTTTCTTCTCTATTTTTCATGCTAGAAAATAAAAGTTCCCTCGGCTTCCTCTCTGTTTAGCTCGGTCTCTCTCTCTTAGTCTGCCCCTTTATGTATCTCTTCCTTTCTTTCTCTTAACTCTCTTGCTCGGTTCTCTCTTTCTTTTAATGCTTCCCCTTTAGTTTTTACTTTTGACTTACCCTTTCTTTCTCTCTACCTCCGTTCACTCATTCACCCATCCTTCTCAATACCTGCTTCAAGCTTCACCTTGAGTAGAGGTCTGGCGAGTTAACTCTAGCACCCTTAGAAGTTTCTTCCCTTATCCTTTGCTTTTGCTCAAGGAAGAAAGCTCATTTGGTCTCAAGCTCCTCCTTCAGAAGATAGCTATAGGTTCCTTAGTTAAATTTCAGCAGTAGGTTTCAATTTAGCTTCTTGTCCTTTTGTCTTGTTGCCTCTGATTTCTTTTGCTTCAATTTTAGCTTTACTTCCCTCTTTTTTTTTTTTTTTTTTAATTTTCATTAATTATTTTTGTTTAACTTTTTGAAATTAGTTAAAAAAAAACATTTACTTTTTCCTCTTTTCTTTTTTTGAATTTTTCTTGCTTTTCTTATTATATTTTATATTTTTATATTTTTTATCTTGTTTTTTTATTTTGTTTTTTTTTTTCATATTTTTTATTTTTATTTTGCTTTTTCCATATTTTTTATTTTTTTCATTTTATTTATCTTATTTTTTTTATTTTGTGACTCACCCATTTTATATTTTCTTAATTAATGAATTAACTAATTGATTAATTAATCCATCATTAATTATTCTTCTTAATTTATTTTGAGATAGGGTATTCACATTAATTCACTCATAATTTTTTATCCTTTTTATTTTTTTCTGGCTGCACATATAACTAAAAGGTAGAACTGCTTTTTTATTAGTTCACTATATAAGGGAGGCGTGGATTGAAGTTAAAAGAAGTGGGCTTGGTTGGTTTTGACCATTAGCCTTTTAGTGCCACAAATTGGGCCTTTTAGGAAGTTGACTAAAGAGAAAGCCCTTTAAGTAACAATTATGCATATCCATTATGAAGGTGAGATGGCTTAACAGTGAGGCCAAAAACTATAATCTTTAAATTTGCAAAACTAGTACAATGTATTCAGGACCTCAACCAAAACCATTCATGATGTGAATGTAGTGAAATCTTGGATGATCTAGATACTATTGAAGAATTTTTGTAGAGCATCTTCCTATTGGTTTTGTCGAAATAAATCGTTTAAAACCTTGTGAATACCAAAAATTTTAGAAAAATTGGCAAAATTAAAGAAATATCAAAATAAATACCAAAATACCAAAAATAAATAAAAATTTAAAAAAATGTATAAAAAATAAAATTAAAAGTGAAAAATAAAAATCAAATCCACCTTTCTTCAAAATTAAATAAAATGAAGGAGAATATAGAATTAATGAGGCTTATGAATTTCTTTGGATTAGCAAAAACAGGATCTAATGAAGACTGAAATCATTGGTTATATGAGACTTTCATGGTATATTAGAGAGATATCAAAGTTTCCATCTCCTTAATTGCTACATCTTGCTTCCTTATCACGAATATTGAAATATGAGCTTCAAGATCTAAAATTTTTGCTTTCATGGTTTGTAATTAATGAAGGGACTTGCTTTCAGGTATGTGCAGGCACTTTAAGCGCATTTTATTTTGCACATTTATTATAACAATATTTTATGTATTTCATTAATATTAGGTAAAACTACAATTAACAACTATAAATTTAAAATACTTATTATAAATAAATTTAAAGTATCTTTTATGAAGAATTTAAAATTTAAAAATTATTTATAAGGACTTTGAACCCAAATTATACACACACACACACACACACACACACACACACACACACACACACACACACATATATATATATACCTATATCTATATGCACGTTGCATTTCACAAATACATAAGGAAATCTATCATAGTGAACCTAAACACCTTTATGACTGGTCTCTTGATAGGTTAGTTCACAATCATAATGTAACACTTCTCAAATTTACCTATTTAATAGTTCAGTTTGAGTGGAAAAAATGGTTAGTTTAATAAGACAAAAAGAAAAAGAATGAAAATGTAGATGTAGTATGAATTAAAAATTAAAATAATTCATAAAGAATAAAATCATAATATAATTAGAGAAAAAATTTCTCCCTTCTTCTAAGATTGACACATATCATTTGTTAGGAAATTACAAGAAAACCCCCAATCCTATATATTTTTTTTCTTCTTTTACATTCTTACTTTTTTTCCCTTCTTCTTCCTTCCTCCTCACACAAACACACATCCATTCTCTAGCTCCAAGAATCCCTTTCCTCTTCTTGCTTCTATTTCAACATTTCTTCATCATCTCCATCAATTACAACTAGCTTTATCATGTTTTCCAACCCATTCACAATGGATGGTAGCCAGAAAAGTCTCAAATTTTGGCAAACATCACCCATCCATGATCCCATCAAAATATACCTAAATTGGTGTGTTTCTTGAAATCTTGTTGGGGCTTCACATTCTTGTGTGTACTTCGATCTTTTCCTCTTAATCTTTGTGCCCTCAATTTTGCAATCTTATACCTAATTTTGAATTTTCCTAATTATTTGACCTAGGGTTCCATAAGAGGAGAAATCAAATATAAATGGTGAAGGATTTCTTTAAATTGATTTATGATTTTTTTCCTTAACACCAATCAATTTTTGAATTTAGAGTCTTGATTTTGAGACCCATCTTTTCAAGGTGTTGAGGATGTAAATTTGAAATTGGGCTTGATTTTGGTGAGATTTCTTCAAATTAAGTTAGGGTTTTGGTTCTTAATTCAATCCTAAGAATTTTTCCTTTAATTTGCATGTGAAATTGCTAGGTTTTGGTCACCAATTTCACACCTCTCTTGGTTGCACAAAATGTGTGATAGGGTAATGGAGTTTTGAAACTCTTGGACCAATTTTCTTCAAGAATCACTACTAGAGGAAGAAATCAAGCAATTGGAAGTTGTTGTTTGAAGTGGTATGTTGATTCAGTAGTTTTTCCTAATTTTTTTAAAGTTTCTTTGTTGTTTTGAAGAAAAGGGAATGAATACAGTGATTGACTAAATAACCCTAAATAAGTAATTTAATTGATCATTAAATCTTGAATTTATGATTAGGATAATTTCTAAATTTTCTTGATAATATTAGGCAACGTATAGTTAATGAAGCTTATTACATAGTAATTAGACAAGTATAGGGTTAGACATTAGGAAGTTCAATAAATTAAAGATAATCTTTGATATAAGAAGTTAAATGCAAGTTATTTGTTATTACAAGACCATAGGCATTGGTTATGTGACCAAGTAAGATACGAAAAGAGAGATTACTAACTCAATTATCATGTGCATTCCTTCTAGGCAAGTAAATATTGCTAATCATACCTACTTTTAGTATTTTAAATTGTTCATTAGTGAAATGTGTTTGTTCATATGCTCCGGTGCCTTCAGACAAGCCTCTTGAACTATTATGAAATTCCTGACATTTATTAGTGCTCTTTGAACTCTAAAGAAATTTCCTTGTGATATACCTTAGCATTTGAATGTTTGTTTGAATGATTGATATACCTTATGATTTTCTAGGAATTTTTGTAAATGATTTTGTTACTATTTGGATTTTTGAAAATCTTGAATTTTGTTATTTCACAAAACTTTGAGTATTTATATTATTATGAAAAAGTTTTGTATTATGGAAATTCATCTAATACATGACCTTTTAGCTAATTACAGTAAATATTAGCTTTGGTACATGTCGTAACCGACCTTTCGGCGGGATGGAATTAAAACATAGTTTAAAACCGATTCCTAAAAATGGAATTTTGAAAATCGATTTTATTAGGAGTCGCCACCAAAATTTTTAACGGAAAACTTTGGAAAACCAAATTAAAAGAAAAAAAAAAAAGGGCAAGATGGTCTGCTAGGTCAGAGATGGGTTCGGGAGTCTATTTGAGTGTGGAAAAGGTGTTAAGCACCTCACAGCACCCGCCCATAAGGACGGTTACCTTAAACTAGTTAGTTGAAATAAAATATGGCCTTTAATTAGTCTCAATTACCCTTTTATTGACATGGATGCACGTTAGACATAGAAGACAAAAGAGCGAAAATGCATGCAAACTGATGGATATTTACAAAGGACGGACTTGACCTAGGATGAAAGCCCAGGGCCTACGTACCCCGTGAGAGGGATCAAAGTCCACGTAGTTCGACCAAAAGGCATTTTTGTGATTGGTGTTTTTTTTTTAATTTGTGATGAGAATAGGATGATGTTAATTAAAATAGATCATTGTAAACAAAACGGGATAGGAATTTGGTTTGTATGTTTTAATTTACCACAATCTAACTAACCTCGTTCTCCTGAACTCTTCACATTTTCTCTTTTAAAATTTTTTTGCCGATTTTATTATTATTATTATTTTTGTTTTGAGAGTTTATATTTCGGGAATTAATGCATAATTTATAATGAAAGGAATATATTTTATTTTATGAGTTTTTGAATTTATTGTTGATAAATATTGATTATTATTATTACTGATTATTGGTAGACAATTTAATTTAAGTGCTATTATTTATTGGTTTATCTGTTTGTCTTTGAACAAATATATGCTAATTTTCGGGTTCTATGGAGATTAAAATCTCACACGAGCCCGGGAAGTCGAGGAGAGACAAGTATTCTCACACGATCCATTTTGCATAAATATTTAATCAAAGTTAATATTTAATTATTGTCCATTTATTCATTTTTGTATTATTATTAATATTATTGTCATTTCGGAATTAATTATAGGGATTTAAGGAGATTAGAACCTCACGTAATCCCGCACAATCGAGGAGAACAATATTCTCACACGATAATTTCGTAAATGATAGGGAATGTTTATTAAAGTAAGCATTTTGATTATGATCATTATTATGATTTAACCCAAATTTAACATTTAATTATGGTTAATTTATTTTCCACCATTCACCCATTGATATTTCATTAGTATCATTGTTACTTCTTAATTATTCAATTCATTGTAGGGATTTAAGGAGATTAATATCTCACGTAACCCCCGGTAATCGAGGAGAACAAAATTCTCACACAATAATTTTATGCACCATGACAATATTGATTATCATCCAATTATTAATATTTCATTAATATTAATTGTCACTTTTCCATTATTCAACTAATTGCAAGGGTTTAAGGAGATTAACATCTCACATAACCCCCGGTAATCGAGGAGAACAAAATTCTCACACGATAATTTTATCCGTCATGACAATATTCATTAATTATCATTCAATTATTTTTCAACATTCTTTCATTAATATTTCATTAATATTCATTGTCTTCCAATTATTTGATTAATTGCAAGGATTTAAAGAGATGAAAAGAAACTCACATAATCCTGGCAATCAAGAACAACGAAATTCTCACATGCTAATTTTGTACACAATAGCCATAATTAATCAAAGCTAATGTCTAAACAATTATAATGAACAAAAATAAACAAATTTAAACACGTGAACAGTAGCATTGCATATTAGAGTGCGTGAACAGTGCACATGCATGAGATTGCATTGAAGGAAATCGAGTGAACAGTAACAACGTGCAGCAGAATTCTCGGCCAGGTGAAGAAAGTGCAGCCATACCTGGCGTTTCAGCTCCTCCTTTGTGCTCCAATGAAGAAAGACCTTCTCCTCCTCACCCAACAATGGAAGATGAACCTCCAACAGCCCCTCAAAGTCGCTGGTCTCGACTGGAAGTGCAGAAACGGACAGCTTCGTTGAAGTTTCGTTGGACAGCTTCGTTGGAGTTTTCTGGTTGGTTCTAGCACTGGAAATTCTGCAGAAAGTGTCCCTACTTCTTGGCTGAAAGATGGAGGCTGAAAGCTTCTTTTCTTCTCCACACTTCCTTTTCTTCCTTGTGCTCCCTAAGCTCTCCTCTATTCACCTCTGTTTTTTGAGCTCAAAACAGAGTTTTTCTCCTCCATGGTTCAGCTTCTATTCCTTCCTTTGCTGCCACTTTGTTTTGGATTCAGACTTCCTTGTTTCTGCACATCATTTTGGCATCCAACTCTCCATTTTTCTGCTCCTTGGATGGTCTGAACTTCAGCACCTTTTCACTCCAGAATTTTGGACGTTACTTCCATGATTTTTCTGCACATTGGACAGCTTTGTTCAGCTTTCGGTTTCTGCAGTTTAGCTCTCGGTTTGCTGCCTCGTTTCTGGTTCGTTTCCCTGCTGTTCTTTCCTCACGTGGCTGTCTTGCTTCCTTGTTTGTTCAACTTGGTTTCTCCCTCATGTTGCTGCCTCCATTCTTCTTCCTTTGTTCAGCGTTATTCCTCACGGTTTGCTGCTGTCTTCGTTGCTCTTCTTTTCTTCTTCTGCTCCTCTTCTCTTCTTAGTCACGTGGCTCTCTCCTTTTCAGCGTGGTTCCTCTTTCTTTTTTCTTCCTCTCTTATCTTCTCCAGCTCTCTTTTCTTCTCAGCCGAGACTTCTTTTCTCTCTAGCGTTTTCTCTCTTCTTCCTCTCGGTTTGTTGCCTCCCTTTATGCTCCAACATCCCCTCTCTTTTTCTGCCGTTTGCTCCCTTTTTCCTTTGCTTTTTCTGCAACTTCCAGCCACCACTTTGCTGCACAAGGTCCCCTTCTTTTGCTGCACCTCCAGCCACACCACACTCTTCTCTCACTGCTCCAGCCACCCCACTTTCTGCCATGTTGCAGAACCACTCCCACTTGCTTTTTTGTCCCCCTTGTCTTCTTGTGCATGTGTGTGCATGGGTGCATGCATGTGGTGAGTGTGTGTGTCCGTGGATGAGAGTGTGTGAGAGTGAGGTGTATGTGAGTGAGAATGTGAGTGTGTGAGAGTGATGTGTGTCATGTGTGTGAGAGCAAATGATCATATGGGAGCAAATGAGCATGTGGGAGTGTGAGTGTGAGTGTGTGAGAGTGATGTGTCCGTGAATGAGAGTGTGAGTGTGTGAGAGTGATGTGTGTCATGTGTGTAAGGGCAAGTGAGCATGTGGGAGCAAGTGAGCATGTGAGAGTGTGTGAGTGTGAGCAAGTGAGAGTGTTTTGCAACTCCATTTCAAGTGTGTGGCTTTGTTCATTTTATTTCCTTGCAAGATGATTGCCATGTCTCTTCTTCCAACCTATATCTTGAATTTTCCTTTTTATTATTTTTGGTTCTTATGTTTGTTTTTTTCATATTACTTCTATTTTGTTTGCCTCTTGCAATTTTGTTTTGATTAATTGTTATTATTATTTTATATTTTTTGAATTTTTTTAATTCTATTTATTATTATTATTGCGATTATTATTATTGTTAATTTGGGTGGGGTGTTCACAGTACACTGTGTTTTGTTATTTTGAGCATTGTCTCGACCTTTTGATTTTGTACGAGCCTTATTGCTCAATTTTGATTATTATGGATTATGCTGCCTAGCCTTGGGCTAGCTTTCGATATGGATTATAATATCTAGTCTTGAGCAAGCTTTCGTCATGGATTGTTATACCTAGCCTTAGGCTAACTTTCATTATGGATTGTGATATCTAGCCTTGGGCTAGCTTTCTTATATGGATTTGTGATTGGTCCTATGAGATGTTTCCCATTTCGGTTTTATTCCCTTAAAATCATTTATAAATTTCAAATGCTTGCTAGTATGATTTGTTTTGCAAAATTTATGTGAATTTGTTAAATCCTTATGAATTATGTAAGACAATTTATGATTTCATGTTGGAATAATTTTGGTGTATGTAAGTTCTATGTGTTTTGAATTGCTAAACAATATGGTTGTGAAAAACTCTAGCAATTTGCTTGTCCCCTTTTGGTATGGTTAGTAATATTTGCTCGCTGACTGTGGTCACTCATCCTTTTTCTCGTTGATTTTTTTTTTTTAGAGAGAAGTGTTGATATGGTTAGCACTATATGGTTTAGAGACAATTGAAATACTTATTGGTGAGCCTTGCATTGTACACAAGGGTGAGGAGTCATTTTTATTGGAGAATTAAATTGCATACTATTTATTTCTTTCATTATGTCAGATTTAACATGTTTTTCGCACTGATCTTGCTCTGTCGTTTACGGCGTGACATACAAAGTGTTAAATACCTTATAGGTATTATTTACATGACAAAATTCAACAATTTCACACGAAAATTGGGCCAAAATTCAATATCCATCATAGTAAATAATATTGATGTTATTTTATAGATAGATGTGTAATTTTTGTGACATAAAATTACTTATAAGTTGTGGACAAAGAATTTTGGCCCAAAAATAGAAAGTTTTAACCCAAAATGTAGTGTGAATTATTGTGCAATATTAAGATCTTGCTTTTCTGGTTGGGGAAAACTTTCATTAAAATAACGCTAAAAATATGCAAATGGCCCAAAATTTAGGGCAAACTAAGCCAAAAACAATAAGAATAAAATATAATGACTGATTTAATATATTAAACCCTGTTATGATCAAAATAAAATATTTTGATCACTAAATTAAAATATTTTAAAACATTATGGGTCAAAATACATTTTTACCCAAAATATAAAAATGTGCTCCACCTCGCAAATCACTACACACTCCAAGCTTCAAATTTCATATTTCTTTAAGCTTAAAAAAATGCAATTTTAAAAAACAAAACAAGTAGACTCCTACAAGGATTCATTTATGAAGTGGTCAAAGGCTAAAAAAAAATGATTACCTAAACCAAATGAAGGAAATTGATGTTGCTTTGAGGTCCTTCAAGTCTGAAGCATGTTGAGGAGATAATGAGTAATTCATCCAATTGAGGCACTAGAAGAACATGTTACTGGAATAAGAAGAATTAAAGTAGAAACAATGAGCAAAGTTGCACTAGATGAAGCATGGATATAGCAACTCTAAGTTCTTTAATTTTCATGCCAACATATGAAGAAGATATAATAATATTTAGGGATTGGAGAACGAACAAGGTGACTGGGTCTAATGGAATGTACAATATGGTGAAGACTTATTTCTGAACTCTATACAGCAATAAATGAGGGACCCATTTGTTAAACCAGGCAACCAATACCCAAGAGGGGGTGAATTGGGTGTTTAAAGAATTTCTATTTCTTTTCAAAATTGCTTTACAGAACTCCTTGTTATGAATTATGCTTGTAAGAGTATGATGTAAAACAACAATTATATGAATCAATGTAGGCTTACGGTAAATGCTTGGGGTATATGTATATCAACACTTCAACAATAAATGTTAAGCATAAATATAACAATTCAGAATATAAAAAGTATAGGGATAGAGAGAGCAAACTCAGTGATTTATCCTGGTTCAGCTTCAATCCATGCCTATGTCCAGTCCCCAAGCAACCTTTTAGGATTTTCCACTATCTCAAAAATCAATTACAACAAGCGAAAACCTCTCCCTTAATCTCAAATAGAAGGAAGAACATCTTCCTTACACTTAAACAGGGGAACTTATCCCTTAACCCAAGCACTCTCTTGCTTGATTCCCTCAAAGAACCTCCTTGAGCTTCTCTCTCTCAAAGAAGAAAGGAATACAAATGAATAACCTCTCTTAAATAAGCAGATATATAAGATAAAGCTCTAAGAACTCAAATGACAGTGAATTTGTAAGTTTAGCTCAATGATGTTTGTTTCTTTCTCAAAGATGATATAATGAGTTAAATATCACATTCTAGCATTTGGTTTTATTAAAAAATATGTTTGGAAGGTCATACATGTAGATCAAGATGAGATATATCCATTACATACTCAAAAGAGCCGTTATTTACTTTTGAAAACACTTTTTGGAAGCGACCAATTGATTGCTGGGGGTCTCTTAATTGACAGCCCTTCAAAATATAACTGTTACTTTGAATCTGGGACTAACCAGTTGACTGTCAGGGGCTCACCAGTCGACTACCCACTTTCTATATTGTATCAGTCGACTTACCATAGGTGACCAGTCGACTAGTCACTTATAACCGTAGTCACAGCTTCAAATAGTCATAACTTTCTTATTCTAAGTCCATTTTAAGTGTATGACCTATTGTTGGAAAGCACTTCAAGTATATTTTCCAATGAACAATTTTCATATGAACTTTTTTTTTGGAGATATGATTAAAATAGTGACCAAAGGTTAGAAAACAATTTTATACAGAATTCATATCTCACAACTCAACTTTGTATAGTTATAGCCTTTCCATTTAAACTCCATTTTAAGTGAATGACCTATTATTAGGATGCTCTTTGAGTCTAATTTCTTATAAAATAAGATTCATAACAAATATCCCATATGGTTTGTAAGATATAAGCAAAATAGTGACTAAAGGTAAAAAATCATTTTATGTAAAATCTATATCTCACAATCTTTTGAGTCTAAACTTATATGTTAAGAACCAAAATGTCTTGAGCTAATAAATGCAAATATAGATCATTGAATTTCATAAAATAACACTTAACCTATGATAATTATACCTATTCAATCCATTGGCTATCTCGATGTAACCAAGCTTCCAACTCTTTTAATCTTTAACTTCTTCAAAGCTTATAACACCTTTTATGCTTGTTATCTCTTTGGGTAAAACATGGTATTGATATTTCATTATCGTCACTTCAATACCCACTTTTCTTTCTTTGAACCATCCTACACATAATAGATATTCAACTTGCAAACCAAATATTTTGACTAAATGGTTAATTAATTAAGCACATCTTAGTATTATATTTGTAACTCATATTTTTCATATATTTGTCATCATCAAAACAATCTTAACACCATTGAGCAAGTACTTGAGTTGGTGAATAGTAGATTATCTTGAGAAGACAATTCATCCCTTATTAGACCTTTCAAGGCTACTAAATTTTAAAAATGCCCCAGGGCCAATGGTTTAAACCCCGAGTTTTACCTAAAATTCTGGAATACAATAAGTGATAAAATGGTGGCAAGCAGTAATGAATGGCTAGAAAAGGGTGGCTTTCTTGAGGAAGTAGCATACATACTAGTGGTACTTACCCCAAAAACTAACTCCCAAGCCTTTTAAGGATCTTAATGTATCTCTCTTTGCAATGTCTTATACAAGATTGTGTCAAAAGTTCTAGCCAACTGACTAAAAAAATCTTAGTTGGCATAATCTCTAAAAACCAATGTGCATTTGTCCTTGGTAGATTAAATACTGACAATGTCTTAGTAGCTTTCAAGGTCATTCACACAATAAAGAGGAAATCGAAGGGGAAAAAAGGGTAATGGCCCTTAAAACCGACATTAGGAAGGCATATGATAGGGTTAATTGGAAAATTTTGGAAGCAATTATGATTAACCTAGGTTTTAACAAAGTTTAGGTTGACTAGATGATGCTCTGTGTATGACATGTGAAATACTCAGACTTGCTAAATGATGAGGTGGTTGGAACAATCATTTATGAGATAGGCTTAAGACAAGGTGACCCATTATCTCCTTACCTTTTCATACTTTGCATGTTGAGGCAGTTAGACCTTATGACTCATGCAAAGCAAAATGGTTTGTTACATGGCTGTAGGGTGAGTTTAAGGGGACAACGAGTTTCTCACCTTCTCTCTGCAAAAGATTCCTTGTTTTTCAGTAAGGCTTCAGAGAGAGAATGTATACAACTTGTGGAGATTCTACTTAAATATGAGGCCACTTCTAGTCAATATGTTAATCTTTAAATATTAGAAATCTTCTTTAACTCTCATGTTGGTAATCAACTTAGAACTACACTCAAGGAGATGTCAAGAGTCTATACCCCCATTAACCACAACTGATACATGGGGCGACCATCCTTGATTTGGAAAATCATGAAGGCCCTAATTACTTTTATCAGAAACAAGCTATAGGGAAAATTACAAAATTGGAAGAATTACTTTCTTTCCTAAGCAGAGAAAGATATTCTTATTAAATATGTGCCACAAGCAGTACCTAGTTTTATATGAATGTATTCCTTATCTTGACTTCTCTCTGTAAAGAACTTGAGTGAATGATGAACTTGTTTTAGTGGGGATGTAATCAAGAGAATATAAAGGGTATTAGGTGGTTATCGTGGAGTGCATGTGTAGTAAGAAAAATGAAAGAGGATTAGGTTTCTAAAACCTACAATGTTTCAATATGGTGATGTTGGACAAGCAAGGTAGGAGACTTAGCAATCTAACAAACACTCTAGCTTTTCGAGTTCTCAAAGCAGAATATTTCCCCCAAGAGGACTTTTAGTCTGCTTACTTGGTTCCTAATACAAGTTTTACTAAGTGAAGTGTTTTGAGTTCCCAACCCATGTTGCTATAAGGTATGCATTGGAGATTGGGCAATAGTGAGAGTATTAAGGTGTAGACAGATCCATGGATACCCCGTAATGGTAATTTTCCACCTTGGCATGTCACTGAGACTTCTGATGCTTCCCTAATGGTAGTTAACCTCTTTGTTGAAGGAAGGAAGGAATAAGATATTGAGAAGATATACTCTATTTTCTCAATAGAAGATAAAAAGGCAATATTAAGGATTCCACTGAGTGTAAGAAACAAAGATGACAAGAGACTATGGCACTTTAAGAAAAAAGGAAATTACCTAGTCAAGTTGGGTTATCATGTTCTATTCTTGGGTCCAAAAAATGGTGTAACTGTCCTTACCCAATTCCCATAGAGTATTTGAGATCTCCTCACTGGTCTATTGGGCCACTCTAGTAAAGAAGTTGAATAACTACGTATGATGGCATGGTGCATATAGGAAACAAGAAATGATGCGTATGGGGCAGAAGTTGCAAAGCACAAGACAACATACCTAGAAAGCTCTAAATAAATTGAGGGAATGAAAGTCGACAAATTTACAATCCATCACTATAACATCTGTTATGTACATAAAACCCCATGTAATTAATGAAGATGATGTGTCATGGATATGTTCAGTTGTTAAAGCGACCTTTGCAAATAAAGAGTTATCAGGTTATGCAGTGATCTTTCAATCTCAGGATGGAGCCCTGATTGAAGCAATTACAGGTACACATAAAGGGTTTTTAAACTCTAACATCATCAAAGCTATAAGCTTGAGGAGTGCCATGGCATAGAATTTGGAGTTATTGTGCAAGATTGTAAGGAGTTACTAATCACTTTCCCTACCTTCTCCAGCTTGTGGATTAAACGACAAGACAATGGAAAAACACACTCTTTTGCTAGCTTCCATGTAAGGGATGAAATTCCAAATTTTAGTGATTAATAAAAGTTGAAGTTTATTTTTAAGAAATGCAATTTTAATCATTTTTCAGAACCAAGATACCTTAAAGCCATATAAAAGCTTGAATCATGCATCAAATCAAAGGAAAAAAGTAATCTTGAGATGGGAACAAAATGGATCTAAAACATAATTCATTGGCTTCACCATTGAAGCTTCGAAAAGTTTTGAACAAGAGAGAAAACAATCAAGAAAATGCATTTCTAGATTCCAAAAGTCCTAGATCCAACTAAAGCAAAAAGATTCATTAATCCAGAAGGAAACATAATCTTTGTATTTTTTTTTTTGTATATATATACATGAAAAACATGTACATAAATATTTGAATATAGATCATGAAACATTGGCTATGATGCCAATAGTTAGAAATTTCAAGAGGTATTAGAAAAAAAAAATGATTAAATCTTGCTTGTAACAACACTAAAATCCATTGATATACATGTAGCCTTTTTGCAAGGGGAAAGTACTACAACACACATTACCCAGAGGGAAGCAAAAAGGTTCTTAATCTAAAAGTGAAATTCTAGCTAGTATATATAGGGTAACTAGCTCTAATGGATCAAGAGTTGGGGCCTCTTCTAATATAAGTTTATGGATAACCTAACTTGTAATGAGCTATTCAATCATATGACTTAATATATTTAAATTATGCCAAATACCAATAATTAATTTTTTGATATTATTCTAATAATTAATTAATGCTAATCTATAATTAATTAATTATTCTAACAATCTCCCACAAAATTGATTTTACTATAGTTGAATGTTTAAATCTAATATATTAGATTTTTTTTCCAATATTCTGGAGAGAAACATTATTGCATAAGATGTTGCAATGGTTAGAATATTTATATGTAGTATAATAAGTGATAACATTTATCCTTTTAAGAAATATGAGATTCTTATGTTTCCTTTCACATATTAACTACTTTTGTCTATGTTTCTTAAATTTTCAAATATAACATTCCAAATAATGACCAAATTACTAATTTGTAAATAAAATTTATTCCAAAATATGAGATCGTACATCTCAAATGATACATTGTAATAAAAAGAGGACATATCTTAAAATTAAATTAAAATCTATTACAACATACTAGTAGTACGCCATATATTTATCATTCTCATTTCATTAATATTAATTATGAATAATAAGCAACAAGAAAGGATTAAATAATACAAAGACTCTGATAAATTAACATTTTCATATACTTATCTAGGTGTGTTACTAAGAAAGTCTCTGTATACATCAATTAAATAATAGGTATAACAAATAATTTCTATGCAACAATAATAATAAAATTAAAAATTCATTATAATAAATGTAATGAAATTCCACCCCTAAATATTTTTTATTAAAAAATAAAATTAAAACTCTAACTAATTTGAGATGTATTCGAAACAAATTAGACACAGAAATTTTTTCGTCCCTAAATCTTGTCCTTAATTCCCAACTCTCTTATAGTGCATAAATAAGCTTGATTAATTCTTCAAAAAACATGTGCTTTAGTTCAAATTTCAGTTGTAGTCTTTAAAAATCCTTTGTAATTAGGAAAACTTTTCATAGCTAATTAATTCCTTAAAAACTTTTACCATCAAGTTTGTTTTGATCTCTAATTTGTTCATTTTTTGTATCATATCTCCTTGACTTTCAGTGATAGTTAGTGAGATTTATTTGGAGTTACACATTCATGTTAGAATAAATTTTATTATTATTATATATTACTATTAATATCATTATTAGATCAATATATTAGTTTATTAATTGAGCAATTAATATTATTAGACTAAATCAAGGATAGATTGAGTTCTTATTAATAGTGGATAATCAAAGATGGGTATCCACTAGCCCTTTGGGTAGTGACTCTAACCCATAGTCTAAGTTTATTTTGTAATTATGCCATCAAATTATTAAAAGAGAGAGATTTTGGACTCAATTTAAATGAGTCTTATTATGGTTCAATTTAAAAAATGACTAAATTTATAAGTTTTAAAATAAAATAAAATAGAGTGACTGAATGGTTTATAAATAAGGCCATCATTTACTTTAACGTAGCCTTAATTACAATTTCCTAAAGAGATTCAAACTCTCTTTCTAAAAATAAGCTAGGGTTTTGTGGGTTGCCATACTCTTCCCTATCTTCTATATTGAAGATTCACACCATGTTTGCTGCCTCATTAGGTCAAATTGTTTAGTTTTATAGTATATCTCTATTCTGTACATCTAAGTATGTGTAATATTTTTTTTCACAATTGGTATCAAATCCTGGTTGAAATTTTGATCTTATTTTCCTATGGGTTATTTCGTTGAAAATTGCTTATGTAAATACATGTATATGGCTAATACGTTCTGGAAAAACTTATCAGGTCTATGTTCTTGCATCATCTAACCTATATATATATATCAAATTTAATTCAACATAACTAAAAAGTAATCTTTAGAAATTTCTTAAGAGGTTTTCCTTGGTAATGACTTTCAAACCTAATGATGCCTAATTCATTGGTTAAATCGTGCAAAATCATTGGTTTCCATTAAGACCCATCTCGAATGAAAACCCTCCCTTTTTTTGAACAAGATTCCTCTCTAATGGTAGTGTTTTAGCCAAAATTAATTTAAGAGAATGATAAATCGTAAAACAACAACGGATTCGTACCAAAATCATGTCCTAATGTATTGAAAATAAACGGGTGGAGTACCAAGTCAAAACCAAGTTGAAAAAACCTAATTTCATACTAGGATAGAGGTTGATGAAGATGACGAGGCATATATATGGGGCAAAGCCCAAGCTTGGCACGTGTGTCTCACGTGGTGGTCCTCCAGTCCCTAGACTTTTACAATTTGACTCCATTCACCCTTTCCTATTTATTGGTGATTTTCTAGAATTTTTTTAGCCTTGGAAATATGAGTTTTAAAATTTCTTGGAAATTTAGGACTTTGAAATGCTATGAAATGAATATACATAGTGAAGAACAATATACTCTGCTCACTCTCCTTAATAATCTCTAGACAAATTAAAATCAATTTTTTTTTTGTATTAATAATGGATGTTATTACAATTTAGGGAAGTGTCATAAGGAATAATTGTATTTGGAATTTGCTATAGATCTTTTTTGGGTAAACACACCTAGTGATTGCATGTTCACCAATTATAGGCCCATCATAATGGTCTTATAGTTGAGTTAAAATCTAGGAAGACAATTAAATATGTACGATCAGATAGAAGAGGTGAATACTATAGGAGGTATACTAAAACAAGTAGAAATCTTTGAACTTTTGCTTTATTCTTACAAGAGCATCAAATTGAAGCCCAGTATACCATGCCTGACACTCTACAATAAAATAAAGTTCCTAAGAGGCCTAATCTCACCATGATAGAGATGGTTAGGAGCATGATTAATCAATCTTCCCTACCAAAATTTCTATGGGGTAATGCATGAAGTCAATATCTTGCATTTTGAATTAAGTTTCAAACAAGTCAATTGAAAAAACCCCATATGAACTTTTCATTGGCAAGAAGCCTAGTTTAAGACACATTAGGTATTATTGGTGGATTTTTCATTAGGTAAAGTTTTGGATCAAAAGGACCTATTAGCATTACTAGGGTCATTGAGTTTGATAGAGCTTTTGATTTTAAGGATGACTTGGCTAGTGGGAGTGATACTCCTAGGGCTATTCATTTGCATAATGAAAACACTATATTACCTATGCTGGCCTAATCATCACCATCAATTAATCATATTAATGGAGATGACATTCCTATTGGGAATTCTATTAATCCTATTATGGGACCTTTTACAGCTGATATAGATGAACCAATCATTGAATTAAGATGATCATAAAGGATTCGTAAACTTGCAATTTTGGATGATTACATAGTGTACTTATAGTAGTACGAATCATACATTGTTGATGGCACAGTTCCACTTACTTATGATGAAGTTGTGTCAGGTTCTTGTTCATCTGAGTGGTTAGAGGCTATGAATTATGAGAAGACCTTTATGTATTGTAATCATTTATGGGAACTAATTAAGTTGTCAGATGAATGCGAACATGTTAGTTACACATGGGTCTTTAAGACTAAGAGAGGGGCAAATGTGAAGTTAAAGATAGAAAGCTAAACTTGTAGCTAAAGACTATAATAAGAAGGAATGCATAGATTATACAGAAACTTTCTCACAGGTGTCCACTAAAGATTCCTTCAGACTTGTGATGGCTCTTGTTGAACAATTAGATCTTGAACTTCGCCAAATGGATGTTAAGATAGCATTCTTGAAAGATGATTTGCTTGAGGATGTTTAGATAAGACAACTTGATAGATTTACTAAAGCAGGAAAGGAACACTTGATGAGTAAGTTGAATAGATCCATCAATGGGCTTAAAGAAGCCTCAAGATAGTGGTATTTGAAGTTTAATGAGATTATCACCTTAGTTGGTTTCATAGAGAATGTTTCAGATCAATGTATCTATTAGAAAATTTGAATGAAACAATTTTGTGATCATATGTTGATGACATCCTATTGGCAAGCAACTTAGTGACTCTATTGAATGAGACAAAAAACATTTTATCTTGCCACTTTGATATGAATGATATAGGTGAAACCTTATTTGTTATGGGAATTCAAATTCACCGAGATAGATTACATGGCATTCTTAGTTTGTCTCAAGCAACTAATATAGATCAGGTGTTGAAGAAATTCAATATGTACTCTTACATTCCTTGCACTGCATCTGTTCATAAGGATGAAAGGTTGTCTAAAACATCATGTCACAAAAAATGATGATGAGAAGATTGCAGTGAACAAGGTTCCATATGCATCAGTTGCTGGCAGCCTTAGGTATGCTTAAGTATTCACATGGCTTGACATTGTCTTTGCTATTGGTGTGCTTGGTAGATACTGAAGCAATCCTAGCTATGATTATTGGAAGGCTGCAAAGAAAGTCCTGGGCTACCTTCAAGGTATAAAACATCATATGCAAACCTTATGGAAGTCTAAACCACTTGAGAAAGTAGGTTGCTTTGATTCAGACTATGTATGTTGTATGGATGATTGTAAATCCACTTTTGAATACATTTCATAAGGTTTGGAGGAGCTGTTTTGTGGAAAAGCTTTAAACAATCAGTAATAGCTACCTTAACTATGGAAGCAGAGTGTATCAATTGTTGTGAGGCCACCTACTAGCCATATAGTTGAGGAAACTAAAACCCAGTATGCTTCTAGTTGATTCTATATCACAAACTCTAGTCATATACTGTAGTAATTTGTCTGTTGTTAGCTTTTCTCATAGTCACAAGAACTTGAGCCACACTAAACACTTTGAAGTTAAGTTCTTGTTTGTTAAAGAAAAGATTGTCAAACTTCAAACTCGTTTTGTTCACATCCCTAGTGAACAAATATTGGTGGATTCGTTAACTAAAGGCTTACCTATTGGAGTATTCAAAAGTGATGTGACTTATATGATGTAGCTTTGGTTTAGTGAGAGTCTAAGTTGAGTCATAAAGTAACTTTTGTATTGTAATATGACAATTACAACATCTTATATTCCATTCTATTTAGAAATTGAAACTTATTTATGATGGTGTTAATATCACTTATTTCCCTATCAGATCCAATGATCTTTATGTGGTTTCATTTATAAATCTTGCATGATTTAGTATATTTGCACATCTCTGTGTTTATGTGAATATTAATTGCTTAATTTTATCATCTTTAAATTAACTTAATAATTGATTAATGCTATCCAAGTAGGAGATTATTAGAATAAATTTTATTATTGTTATGGATTACCATTGATAATATTATTAGATCAATATCTTATGTTATTAATTGGGTAATTAATATTATTAGACTAAATTAAGGATGGATTGGGTCCTTGTTAATAGTGGATTATCAGTGTCCCACAACCTAAGCTTAATTAGTAATTATCCTATCAAATTACTAAAAGAGATAGATTTTGGATTCAATTTAAATGAGTCTTATTAATTATAAGCCTATCTTATAAATTACTAAACTTATTTATTTTAAAATAAAATAAAATAAAATAGGGTGATTGAATAGTTTATAAATAAGGCTATTAGTTATTTTAATGTAGCTCTAATTATAGTTTCTTAAAGATATTCAAACTCTCTCTCTTCATGAAAATAAGTTAGGATTTTGTGGATTGTTGTACTCTTCCTTATCTTCTACATTGAAGATTTACACCATATCTATAGCCTCATTAGGTCAGATTGTTTAATTTTATAGTATCTCTGTATTCTATATATATATCCTAATTTGTAATATTTTTTCGCAACTCATGGTTATAATTTTCTTCAAAAGGGGAAATAGTCAGTGATCCATATCTTTTAAGAGATAGTTTTACATTGGACCAACACGTGGTTTTCCACAACATAGTTTTCTTTTCTCTTCATTCTTTTCAAATCCTTTTATTGACACCCTTGCTTTGAACAAAACTTCGGGAGACCAATAATACTGTTATCTTTCATTGATTTTTTTTTTTTTTCCGGCAAGTCCTATTTGCATGCTAAAGCCAACTTGTTCGGCATATTTATTGTAACATTGACATGCCGTATTTTGTAAATCAAATCACTTACCAACATATCACTTGGAAAAATCGTTCTCAATATTACAATAGACATCAAAATTAAATCATCTTTTATCCAAGAAAATCATTTTGATTTTTCATGACTTATTTGTAATTTTTTTTAAAAAAAATTAACAATCATAAAATTTTTAATCAAGGTTTAAATTTTATTTCTACTACTAAAATCAAATCAATATAATATGTTATATATACATATATATATATATATATATATATCTATCAAATCAATAGTTTTGTGGTTTTAATTAATTTTATATTTTGTAAAGTAAACAATATATGTATAACAATATCGCATACCGTTTAGAACGTGATTAGCCAAAGATATGACGGGCCGGAGACAAGATTGAGCCACCTTAAATATTTAATTGCTTTGTATATGAACTAAGTACTAGGAGGCGGTGTGCAAAATTTGTTTTAAAGATGCTATTTTATTATTTTAATTAATTATTGCCTATTCTTATTTTAAAAAAGTATGGCATGTGAATGGAGATACTACAGCTTGAACTTCAACAAGGAAATTAAAGTCCATGAAACCAAAGCAAATAAGCTCCCATAAATTTGACTTACATCTTGCAAATGGCTAAACGGTTCTCAAGACTTGTTCAATGCAAAGTTGTGTGAAGATGTAATTAAAGCCATTCAGATACATAGTGCGTAATTTGCCTTTGATACAAATTAATTACTAGTCCAACTGAATTATCTATAATTGGCAAAAAAAAGCTCTTTTTTTCTGGTAAGATAACGAAAAAAGTCTTATTTCATAAGAATGTAATATGCAAAAGTAGAATTCTAATTAACCTGAAACTCCTAACAATCTTGAATATAGGTAATCTTATATCCAAATATTTCAAAATAAAACAAAATTCTATTTCCTAAATTATATATATATAGTGTAGTGCCTGATCAAATGAAAACACTTTTGAATAAATAAAATCCAAATATGCATATGAAGGGCGCTCTATGAAATATGAATATATAAATCACAATTGCATTATAAGATAGTGTCTAAGAGCGCATTCTGAAATTACCTTAGAAATTTAGTTACAAAGAAAGTGTAAAAAGGGTAACTTGTAATATATGCCAAAAATAATGATTCTGATTACTTTGAAAGACTGAACTCAAAAGCCTTGATAATCATAAACCCACACAAATCAATTTGGATCTTCTCACGTTGTAATAGGAATATGAGGCCATGATCAATCATAGTGGACTATTAAATAATGATTTAGATTTTTAAATTGAAAATATAACTACAAACGATTATATTAATTTAATATAAATTTAAATTATTAGATTTCCATTCAATGGTTTATCATAATTAAATATAACCTCGTATTCCTACTCCGAGGAGATCCAAATTGCACACAAATCTCGTTCGAATTAGATCTATTGCTGGAAGAGAGGCATAATGGTCAAGTTGACTTTTCTGATATCTTCAACCATGATATCTACAGTCTCATGCATTCTGCTTTCTAGCTTTTCGGATTCTAAATTTACTTCTGTCCTATGCATGAAATAACTTTTTAACTCTATAGCAGGCATGCCATGGAGCTTTTCAAATAGTATGATATCAATTCATCAACGTACACCTCAAATGCGCGAAACTGAATAGGACTAAAAATTATTATATAAAAACTAAACTACTCTTCAACGTAGTTTCATACATACATGATAATGATCGAAACTAGAGCAAAAAATTTCCAAAAGAACATGACTCCAACGATAAATCTGAGTTCATGGTTTTCCACTTGTAGTAATATCAGTACCATTATCACTGTTGGAATGGGAACTTCCAATGATTGAAGTTATGGCAGCCACGAGAGCTGCTGTGAAGTTCGGATCCGCAGTAATAGCAGAAGTTGCTGCATTTACTGTGTCAACAAACGACGTCGATCCCTGAGAAACCCTAGTTTGTTCGCTCAAAGCCTGCCCAAAAAGTTTTGGTGGGGACTTTTGTGGGCTTGGGGACGAGGTGGTAGTTTGATGACGAGTGAGGTCCAATGTAATAGTAGGAAATGGAGCTGAGGCTGTGAGGGTAGCCAAGTTGTATGGGGATGGACGTAGTATTGAAGCACTGTCTAATATGTTAAGGTTTCTTAGGTCGTGATGAAGAAGAAGATGGTGATGATGATTATCTGCGCTTTGTGTTGATCCTGAAAGAAGCATTGAGACAGCTGAAGATGTGGTGGACGCCATTGCTTTGGCAGAAGGAGGGAGTGGGTGGTTGTGTTGCCCTTCATATGTAGTTATCAAAATGCTTTTATCTTCGGCACACCTCTGTACCTGTAACAATGAAATTAGAAGGCAGTAAGATTATAATAAGATTATTTATGAATTTTCAATTAAAAATATTAATTTTTAATTTGAAGAAGTGATTAACGTAGTATTAGAGTCATTTTAGTTCTTGTTATCTCCTATTAAGTCTTGGGTATGTTTCGGAGCTGTGGGGGCCCGGGGGGGGGGGGGGGGGGAGGGGGGGCAACTTCTTTCTTCAAAGTTTCTTAAACAAAGGAAAAATCAAATTATAAAAAAGCTCATAATTATGAAGGATATTAGAGGATAAAATATAATTTTTATCCCTCACTTTTGATTACAAGATCATTTTGATCCTCATAAGATGAAAAGTATTAAAATTAAATGGTCCTCCAAAGATTAAAAAATAAACTAATTTGCATGGTACTTTAGAAGATTATTTTAATTTGTGAAAGATCATTATTTTTTTAGAAGGTTTTATGTTTAAAGAACTATAGCTTAGTACCCTCGATAATCAGAAGAGTGAAATAATCCTATGACTAAGAGTGAGAAACTAAAATTGCAGTTTAGTTAAAAATTCTCCATTCTACTCTTTTTCCTGTAACAAACTCCCAACACAGAGAATTCGTCTCTTCCATATTTTTCCCTCCATTTTCTCACTCCCAAGCAAGCTCTTAATCAAAGTTAAAGTCAACACAAACCCATAACGTGTTATAGATTATTTAGAATTATGAATTTGCAAAGGGTCTTGCATGTTAACTTACAGTACATGAAACCCTCTTCTTGCTTTTTCAAAATTTTAAAGTTGAAATGGTTATTTTAGTTGCATTGAATCATTCAACTCTTAAAAGTTATCTCTGCGCTGGGTGTATAGTGGGTACGTGCAATTATTGTAGAACAGGATTATTAAGTTTTTTCAATTTTTGTTTCTTATTTTCCGCTCGTACCGCTGTTATATTTTTTTTTATATACCATAAATTAAAATTAAACCGAATAGGTCTGCTTCTGAGTTCTGGCTCATCCCTATCTAAGGCTAAGACCAAGCAATATACATATATATATATATATATAGAGAGAGAGAGAGAGAGAGAGAGAGAGAGAGAGGAAAAGAAGAGCATTATATAGTATATACTTGTTTTCGTACTGGACAAGCAGCTCCCATAGAGCAACGATAATAAGCTCGCGGGCATGGGTTTCCCTTTGCCATTTTCTGCCCATACTTTCGCCATTGGCATCCATCAGATATCTGTACGTATAAGAAACACAGCATGAGATTGAGATGGTTAATACAGTTTCATTACACGAGGAAAAAAAAAAAAACTAAAGCTATATATGCAATTTCCAGTTTGAAAAGAAAGCTGAAGTGTGAACATGGTTCAGTATACTTTATTGACCATTTGACCCTAATGATAGAACTATAAATAATGAGTTTAATTACTAACCATTGAAGACTCTAATCGTGCTCGAACTGATACACGAGCTTTCTTGATCAGTGACATGGTTTCTGACGTGGCTTCTGCGTCACTACGATCCTTCCCATTAATTGTCTTAAGAAGATCATGATCTGTTTCAAACTGAACGATATCTCTGTTCTGCTCAGTCTTGCACTCCATCAAGTCAATCATTCTTTTGCCTTCTCTGATCAGTTTACCTTCATTTTCATCACCAACACTCATATCCATGAATGGCCTTAATATCATACCTCCTTTCCTTCCCATCTCACATGTGCCCTCTTCTACCTATACAAACCCAAACACAATAAATTTTATTCCTTGGCACATATTTTTATATATGCAGATTTGTGTTCTATCAGTGCAATTACTGGTAACCTTTTCTGATCAGTCTACCAGTACTGCCTCTTCAATTAATGTACTTATAACTTTGTAAACGCTCAAGAAGTCAATATTGATAATCCTTCGTTTCGTTATAAGCACAAAGTGTTGGTCATGTAGAATCTACCTTCTACCAATATTTATGTTGAGAAGATGTTATCAGCAGTTGCACTTGTGCAGATAAAACATAAATTTGCACCATAAAATTCGGTGCGTGTGTATACTCTATATATATATATATATATCAAAGATTTTGTCTGATGTGATGGAGAAGTTACCCCATTACTGTGCTGCGTCTGCTTGAGCTTGATAAGTTGCATTTGTAGGGTATTGTAGTTGTGGTTCACCTGATGAAGACACTCTCTCAAACGTTGATTTTCAGCATTCAACTGCTGCACTTCAGCCACCAAAGCTGCAAACTGAAACCAGAAACAACAAATAAAAACTTAAGTTTCATATATAAAAATTCTTGATCATATATAATGAAACATATAATCGTTATACAATATATCGATTATAGACAGAAAGTGATCGATCGCGTGCCTCTTTTCTCCTATCATCATCCGTGGCCTCTGATGCTCCATCAGTCACAGTCGATCTGTTGCTACTGGTCTTAGTGACAAGATCTAAACTAGCCTACATAAAGAAGATTATACATAATAAAATCAAACACCACCCACCCATAAGGTAAAATTCAAGGTTCAATTCAACTATCATATAGACAAAGAAAATAAAAATAGTTCTTTTTTAAATAAAATTAACAAAACTTAATATGGTGCGATTCTACAAATTTTCTAGAAATATCAAATATACTCAGAATGATATTATCATTTTATCGAAATCATGCAGTGTGTTGCCAAACACAATCTAAGATATATAACAAGATGAATATGCAACAAATTTAATTAAGGCTTACATCAACGTGAAGCTCCATTGATGAGTGCACCATCTGATCATGATCAAGATCATGTTTATCACTCTTTGTCTTTTTGTCAGAGAAGAAATCCATCTCACGGATGAGGAGTCGCTTGGGGGGAGAAGAAGAATTTGCTTCCATGTCAAATGTAAAATAAGCCTGAAGGGATAATATTGGTAGAAGAAGTAGGTCTATTATCTATATTTGGGAGGAAGAAAGTGGTTAGATCAGTATCAAAGAAGAGTCATCAAGTTGTGCCCGCAAATTTTTACAAGAAGAAAGAGGAAGAAATGGAGAGAGAAAGAGAAAGGGAGAGAGAGAGACTGGTGAAGTGTGTGATAGGTTGAAGTCAGAGATAGAGAGATGCAATGGACTCGGCAATAAAAAGGGGCGCTTTGGACTAAGACCAATTATTTGTTTGATTATAAAAATATTTGAGACACTGACGTGAGACGGTGCGTAAGCGCTAGCGTGGCGCTTTTCTATAGGGCTTCGGACAATATGAAGGAAGAAGGAGTTATAAATGGAAAGTGTTCAGGCAATTACAAAAATTGATCACATGCTCTCTCTCTCTCTCTTTTTTTCTCTTGTAATTTCGTAAATTATATCATTTTTAAAATTAAAATATGTATTTTATTTATATGCCCTGATAAATAAATTTTAATTATATTTTTTTACCAAAATAAAATTTTTATTTAGATATAATGAAAAAATTATGAATGTGCATTTGATCAATATAAAATAATTATTTTTAATTTATGATTTTAAATAAAAATATAAGTTTAAAATATATTATGCAGTAATTTATATTTTTATTTAAAAATTAATCTTATTTTATTTGAAAGAATTAATTGTATATATTTTTATACTTGAAAAAAGAAATAATGTGTGATCGGAAAAATTTTTAAGGAAAACAAAAAAATTGAATGATATGGAGAGAGAAAGAGAGGAAAAGCATCCACCTGCATACATTATTTTGACCAAAAAAAGAGAACTATTTAAAATCCAATTCAATTATACAATAAAAAAATCAGGACCTAATGACGGTTATTAAGTAGTCTTGACGACGGTTATAGTCATGGTAAAATAGTTTAACCATGGCTAACACATCTATTGCCGAATGATCCATCGGGACTGGTTTAACTATAGTTATATGGAAACATTAGTAAAACCGTTGCTATAACAACATATGAAGATAGCTACCATTAACTGTCATTATTTTATGGTTTAACGACAATTAAATGTAAACTTCGTTAAACCTAGTTTAACATCAATTATATAAATTGTCATTAAGTTTTTTCAATAGTAGTGGTTCTGATTGCTACTAGTACTAGTTTTTGTCACTATTATATACAAATATTCTTTTATACCTAATTTTTTTCAACTTGATTTATCAAACAAGCTAACACCTTCCATTCAAAATAGCAATTGTCTAATCCATATATACCCATCAATACATATTTTGATCATTGAAAACATGAATACATAAAGAAAAAAGAATAAGTTACACACAGATATATAATCAAAGTTTATCTTAGCTAATCATTCATATAATTGGAATGTTGGGAAGGGCTTGCTTGTTGAGCTGGGTTTCCACTATCTTGATCACTTGGAATCTAAAATTGAAATCACAAAACATGTTGTTAGTAATTTGTTAAAGAACATAATATATAAACAATCTTTTATTCATATATAATAGAAAACAAAGTGATAATTACCCCAAGTTCAGGTGACACTTAATCAGGAATGGTTCATAGGATAAAAGTCATTGTGGCTTCCATTCGACATTGCTTGTTAAGCAACTCTGCGTCTTCAGCAATCATTTGCTCATGCTTGAAAGAGGAAAACTATTGCAATACAATTTGGCCTTCACTGGCAATTTTCATAACCCAAATTCAAAATTTTCTTCTGTGTTATAGTAGATTTATTTGCATCTCTTACTGCTTATCTATTCCCCCTACGATCCACTAAAATGAACTCATTTTGACTATTTTGTTGTTGAAATATGGTGGAAAAGAAAAGAAAGCTAAGGATACATAATGTGTTATGCTTGGATCTCCAATTTTTTGCTTTTTATATATTTACTTTAAATTCCTAAGGTTACATGCATCTATGTGTTTAAAAGGAAATGTATTTTTCAGTCCAACAAAGATACAAATATAAAATATTTGATTTTTGATGTTATGCTATTTGCTATTCTCCTTTTAGTTAAAAAATATGGCAAGTGTAGGAGGGATTCGGTTGGCACAGATATTTTTTGTTCTATCAAAGATACACGTATAAAACACATTTGATTTTCAAATGTTATGCTATTTGTTATTTGCCTTTATGACACCAATGTGAATGTCCTGCTTCAGCTTTTGATAATAAATCCTCTTCAACAATTATTATCATATATTTTTTATAAAACATAAACTAAATATATATATATATATATATTTCTTATTTTCCAACTTAAAAAATTAAAAGAAAAACTTACTGGCAATGGAATGGCCGACTACGTTGGTCGGCAGGCGTTGCAGCTACTGGGGTTGGCTGGGCAACGGTGGTTGGCCGGTGCAGGTTGAGGACCGACAACAAAACGGATTGAAGAGTAAGAAAAAAAAAAGGGGGAATTATCGACATGCTTACCTCGACGGCTAGGAGAGGGACGCCGAGACTTGCTTGCGACTAGGAAGACAACTGGTTGGTCGACGACAATGAACCATTGGGCCAAAGAGAGGCGACCTACAAAGATGAATTTGGTTAAAATCCAATTCAATTACAACTATATTAAATAAATTATAAATACATACATACATACATACATATATATATATATATATATATATGCTTCTTACTAAAAATAAATTAAGAAAGAATTTGGTTAAACATAATACATTCGTATGTATTCTTGAACTTAAAGGAAAAAACAATTGCCATATTGGTCAAACGACCTTACAAACAGCATCAGACAGAGCAACATAAATCATGTGTGTGTTATTTTTTTAAAATTTGTTTTGTTTAATTTCATGTGTTTGATCAGGGCGATATTTCATGATTTTCACTTGCCTATAATTGGTTAATAAGTCTTGATCTAGCTACTTGATGGATCACTTAACCTTATGCCTTTTCCTTCCGTTAGTTAAGACCGAAATAACTATGAGAAAAATTGTTGTTTTTTTTTTTTCAGGGAATTAAATGAAAATATTATACACCACTAATTTTTTTCCTTTTATTAAAATAGAAACTTTATTATTTTCATCTCAAATAAAGTGTATATGTAAGAAAATTTGGTCAATATCTAAAGAAGTCAAACCATGGTAACTAAGTTAAGTAAGTATATTGCTGATTTACGGTATTTATATTCACAACTCACGATTTGAATTTAACAATCGTTATCTTGTTTTTTTTTGGATAATATAAATATAAAAAGCTAAAATATCATCAAAATATAAGTCTGCATCAACAAAGAATTAAATTAATAAAAGGCGTAATCAATGTATAGATTAAGCTTTAGTTGTTTGATGGCCGATTTCTTCACTGAACAAATTATGTCAATTACTTTTGTTTTAAATAAATTATAATATATATTTTGTTCGTTGGTCAGTTCAGATTCAGAGGCATTAGGGCTTTGAATTTGGAGAGATGAATAACTATTCAACATCAACGAACCGTCGTTGGTCGAATCTCATGCTAAACACATGGGCCACCGTTCAACGATGTTGACGGGTTCCATGACGACTGCATGGTCCCACCTACAACTTTTGACTGCCACGTCTTTTATCATGCCTCCAAGTTAGCTTTTTCATTTTTATTTTTTGAATTCTTTAATGCATGTTCGAGTGGTTCTAGTACAATACTAACATAGTAGATTAATAATAATATATCAAAAAAATATTAATTTTATGTTAATTTTAAAAAATTTATTATATTTATATTTTAATTTCAATATTTTTTAAATTTAATTTATGAATATAATTTTTTTAATTTTTAATTTATTTTATTTATTTTTATTTCCAATAATCTTATAAAAATTAGTTTATAAATTTTTTAACTCACTTTTTTTTTATTTAAACAATTATCCATATTTATATGTTTATTTTTAATTTATAAATTAATTAGTAGGGGTTTTACAGAAATAAAAGAGTAAAGAGGATAATTAAAAAAATTAAAAAGAATTTTAGATTCATAAATAAAATTTGTAAAATACTATGTTTAAAATAAAAATACGTAAATTTTATTTTAGAATATAATTAACATATTGTAACACATTATTACTATATATTCTTCTCTTAGCATATTTTATAATAATTGCATTAATACCATTACTTTTAAAGTTGCAACAAAGAATTTACTTTTCTTTTTCTTTTTCCCAATAAGCAGTTTTTATCATAATGAAATCACTTTATACGTATATATATATATATATATATATATGTATATATATATATATATATTATGTTTATATAATGCATGAAAACTAACTACCAAATCATATTAAGCTCCAACACAATCAAAATTAAAGAACATTATATGATCTTGATGCAAACAAAAATTTCATATCAACCTGATAACGTCTATGGAGGTCTTTTTTGTTGATATAGTAGTATTATAACTTTAATAGATATAAGGATCAATTAATTAGTAGACGCCAAAAGTCCCCTCGATGCATTTAAATCAATACTGAATGTCTCAAATTATAAGTAAACAATTTGTAATGAGAATCAGACAATCAAATTTGAAGCTACAGAATATCTGAAGGTTGAAGCTAATTCACCCTTAAAGACAATAGAAAACCAAACCGGACAGCTTGCAAAAACCGACATTGCAGAAAAAAGATGGTTGAATATTGTTTCCATGGTTGCTTTCTTTGAAAAAGAGAGAGGTGGAAGCGCAGCATTCAGTAGACTGAGTAACCAGGTCCAGATGGGCGGTAAGATCTATTTACTTGCGTTTATCTCTTTTTCAAAATTGAGAAAATTAGAAGAATAACGTAAGAGGCTAAAATGGAGGGTCCTTGTTGGAAATGCAATGCCTTCGGCGACAACGGTGGTTGTGGTACGTAAAGAGAAGAAGAGAGTGACTGAACTGACTTGCATGGCTGCCATGTGAGATTTGACCAGAAAAAGATCAGGTATGAATCAGCTGACGTGGGCATTTTCGTTCACAAAACAAAATCGCACGTGGTTGTGCATTCACCACGGGAGCAGTAAAATGAATATTTCAAAAAAAAAAAATTTATGAGCAGTTGTTTATATATTTTTGCTTGTTAAATTTTTAATTGAAATATGACAAGTGTTGAATTCTTACTATATTGCAACATGTCGATAATTATTATAAATAGTTGTATTACTTTTAAATCAAATTATATATTATTATTAGTTACTCTAAAAATACTTATCATTTTTAATGAATAATAGGATAATAAAGATATTAACAATTATATTTTAAAAAAATTTTGTATTAAAGAAATATAGAGATGATACAAAACAGTAATATGCGATTCTTTTTTTATTTTATTTTATTTCATTCACTATTTTTTAATTATTTTTTAAATTTTAAAAAAGAAATATATATATATATATATATATATATATGTATGTATGTATATTTTTGGCCTGAAAAAATTCCATTCAAACAGAACAACCCAGAAACAACAGTGTACACAGATAAACTTCATACAACTCAGAACCCAGCAACAAATTAAAACTACTCCCAAAAAACTAAAATAATAAGAACATTGATCCAGCATCAATGGCTGGCATGGAATCATCAGCATTGCCCAAATCCCTACACAAGATTCGCTTCATATAGACCCTTCCAGGCACATTCTTTTTGCGGCGGCAACTGCAATCCAATTTATAGCGCAATTTTTTTAGGTGAACAACCAAAAATAAAGAAATATTAGGTAAGTGCCCAAGCAAAACTGCAATATCTTTCAAAATCCCTTCACAACTCCAATCAATACCTTTAATTTTCCCACTCTTAATTAATGGCATGATATAATCCATATATGTATGTATGTATGTATGTATTAAAGATAAAAGAGGGGAATATTGATATTTTTCCGGTAAATAACAATAATTCACATGGATTGATTTTCGATCTAATTGATTGAACTGCTTAATCCTTGCAACACTCTATGTACCCAACAAATTAACTTCCACGTTTGTTTACCAGAAAAAAATTTCATATTTGTGCTGTTGCAATTTATTTCTAATATTTGTGGTGTTGCTATTTAAATTAATTTATTTCGTTGCTGTTTTTTCCTGGGGCCTTGTCGGATCTTAGAAGGTTACAAAAGGATCTGGCCAAATAGTTTAAGAAAACAATATTTCAGATCAACACACTTTCCTGCCACGATTAATTTTGATCGGAAAATGGGGTTTTCCTTGTTAATATTGTGAATTTGCTTGATTTGTTAGCGAAATCAAATTTTTAAAAATATAACTCCATAAATATCTTCCTGATTTATTTGGACAAAATAGGACATATCATTGGTCAAAGTCTATACAGTTTTGTTTATAATGAGTCAAATTCAATTTATGATTATTATTATTATGAATTTTCAACAATAGAATATTAGTCATTGATCATGCACCTTGTATCCTTTTTAATAATCAGATGTTGCGAGAAGGCCAGCTCATATTAAATTAACACTTAATTATAAATAACAAATTGAACCTGTAGTAATCAAAATATGACAAATTTATATAATTCAGCAATATTATATACTCATTCAAATATTTGCAAACATATAAGATACTCTGCTAACAAAATTATCAATTTAGTGATTTCGAATATTACCATTTTATATAGCTTTGAGGCTTTGGCTGATACAAAAGTGTAGGAGCTTCTATAATTAAAGGTTGACTACATAGAAAAAGGAATATATATTAGTATATATGATCATTAAGTCTAAAAAATCTTAATACTGATAGGTGGAAAATTTTCACAATTATTGTTAGATTGAGGTCAAAACCAGTAACCATTTCAACAATGCACAACTTGATAGAGATGTTTTATAATTATACAACTTGCATACTTAGCAAGAAAGGATTGACATGTTCCAGCTTACAGACGAGCTGCAATTTACTATAGAAGCCAAAACTTCAATCGAACTCCTCATCTATTTCGACAGTGATATATTGATGTGGAAAAAAATAATAATTGGATGCATATTTAAGTTCTCTAAAAAAATTTTAATATGTGAAGACTTTTTTTGAATATATATTAAAGTATAAAAAATATACCCGCACCTTGCAAATTTTAACATGATAGCAAAGTGAAAGAAAATATTTAAATTCATCTCATTTCATGCATCACGTCAATTTATTTCTCATTAATTACATGCCTTAGCTACTTGATGAAAAAAAATAAAAAAAGGAGCAAGTTTTATGAAGTCAAAAGTGGAATTTGGAAGTAACTGGAAGCATTATTTAATTTATATAAGTCAATGAATTTAACAATTCAGAGCCTTCCCATGAGTCATGACTCCCACTTTTGTCAAGCCCACAAAGTTCATTCCTCACGGAAAAGCAAAGTATTGGTGCTTTCAGATTAACACTGATTAATGTCCGTCTCAGTTGGTTGAGTCAACAAAATGGTTCGCAGTAAGAATCTGGAATCAAATTTTATACTCACTATTTCAAAAAAAGAGAAAAATATAATTTTGATTCTTTGTTTTTGACCTTAAGATCAAGGTTATTAATTTTGTGACTTTAGACAAACTTGTACGAAAGAAATAAACTCATAAGGTAAACTTTCGACTAATAAAATATATAATTTTATAGTTAAAATACCATATATGATAAAAAAATTATTCAAATGCAATTTAAATTATATTAAATCAAACAAAAGTATCCCTATTTCATAATTTGTAATATTCAATATAAATATTTTTACATAGCCATATATAAATAATCATTCAATATAACTAAGCAAATAATATTTATCTATTTTTATTTTAATGATCACATATTTAATGTAATTTTATTATATATATATATATATATATATATGTATGTATGTATAAACTTTTGAAAAAATATATTATAATGGTTTCATGGAAAAGAAGCTTATTTATATCTCATCCAGTCTTTGGTTTGAATCCTTATGTTATTGATTATACAAGTTAGTTGACATGTTAAAATTGTAAACTTGTTGGCAACTATTGCATGTTAACTTTGGCAGCTCATCATATGATTGGTAACTACCTTTGCCTTGTAAAATTTTGAAAATTTTTGAAATCAGGTTGTTAGGGTTTGTGCATGTTTTTGCATATTTTATTTTTTTTAAAATGTAATCTTCATGAAAAATTAATCAATTTTGGCTTTTCGAAATGCTAAAAATGGAGCTCTAGAATGTAAAATATAACGGGTCTTGAACTGGGTCCGTCCTGGATCAGGTTAGGTCATGGTGACCTAGCTAGAGGTTGAAGACATGTTCAAACCATGTTTCCAGAGCTTGTATGATGAAAATGTTGGTTCTAATGGGATTCGGACCTTGCCATGAGATATGTAAAACCAACCTTCAGACCATTGAACCAATAGACACCTATGTGTAAGGAATTGTTTCAAGTTAATTTAACTTGCATAAAAGCCATATCCATGTATTATTGCTTAAAGTATTTAATTTAATTTGCTCAAATTTTGGAAAATCTATTCTTATTGTGCAATATTTATTAGACATTTTGTCCAACATTTTATGAAAATTAAAATTTTATGCATTTAATTAAATGCCTAATTTCTTAAAAATTAATTTTGAGTAATATTTTATATCATATTTGATAAATTTTTAATAAAGGAATATTTAATTAATTAATTTGTCACATTTTGGTTCAGTTGACTAATTAATTAATTAATTAATTAAAATCCCATATATTGCTTGTATATGCATTTTACATGGTCATTTACAAGCATTTAAGAAAATATTGATGTCACGTAATTAGTATGATTTTGGCATAATTAAAGTTTAGCCACTGCACCTTTATTTATTCTAAAATTATACATTGGTTTTAAAATTACATAAAGGAAAATGACATCAAGTTATAATTAATTATCTTCAAAATGGAAACTATCATCTCATAAGAATATTATCACATTAATATGATTAATTAGGATGTGATGGTGAATTTTTCCTTTTTCTTAATTTAGCCACATGGATTAAGGAAAACGGAGTATTATTTGCTAGTTTCATCATGATTTATGCATGATCTTAATTAAATAAAACTTAGCCCATATGTAGTTTTATTTTGCTACTAGACTCATGTTTACTTTACATGTTTTATATTGGTAGAACATATTATATGGAATTTTCAAAGTTGTCTTAAATATTGATATATGCATTAATGTTTATGCAGTTTTTCAACCATTAAACATTTTTTATTTTTAAGTTCCCGAACTTAATGGGGATACTTACAAGATTTGGAAGGAGAAGATTCTTCTCCAATTAGGGTGGATGGATGTTGATTATGTTATTAGAAAAGATGAACCTCTTACACCTACAGATACTAGTAATGCATATGCAATAACTCTTTATGAACGTTGGGAGCGATCTAATCGCCTCTGCATAATGTATATTAAATCTAAGATATTTGGTAGTATACGTAGGTCGATTGGAGAGCATAAAAACATTTGTGACTTGTTGAAAGCCATCGATGAATAATTTGAATCCTTAGAAAAGGCTTTAGCAAGTACCCTAATATCAAAATTATCCACCATGAATCTCACTGGCTTAAAAGGTGTGCGAGAACACATCATGTAGATGAGGGATATTATGACCCAATCGAAGGACTTGAGGTTGAGATTCCTGATTCTTTCCTAGTGTACTCTATTTTGAATTCCCTACCACCTTAATATGGACCTTTCAAAATCTCATGAAACACACATAAACAAAAATGGTCAATCAATGAAGTATTGAACATGTGTGTTCAAGTGGAAGAAGTGCTCTTAGCGGAAACAGGAGAAAGTGCACATATGGCCACTTAAAGGAAAGATAAGAGATAAACCAAGGGAAAATGGAAGGGAAAAGCACCTGTCCAAGGTGATATTAAAAATGAGTCCAAGTGTTTTTTCTGCAAGAAGAAAGTACATATGAAGAAGGATTGCAACAAATTCAAGGCTTGGCTTGAAAAGAAAGGTAAATCAATCTCATTCCTTTGTTATGAATCTAATACAGTAGATGTTAGCGGTAACACATGGTGGATTGATTCTGGTTCTACAATCCATATTTCAAATACCATTTAGGGCTTTCTAAACCAAAGGAAGTCGATAGGAAGTGAGCAATACATTTACTTAGGAAACAAGATGGCCTCACCAGTTAAGGCTATAGGAACTTGCAAGTTGGTTTTGAATTCTGGTTTTGGATAAGATCTTTTATGTACCAAGTTTCTCTAGAAACTCAATTTCTATTTCAAAATTTGTACCATTGGGGTATTCTTTTGAATGTTCAAATAATATGTTGAAGTAATTTTATAAATCTAATCTTATTGGAAATGATACAATTTGTGATGGTCTTTTTGGAATTCAATTAAAGGACAATTCATTACATGAAACCATGCATACTTCCAGTAGCATAGGTATGAAGAGATGTATTACTAATGAAAATTCCTCTATGTTGTGGCATCGTAGACTTGATCATATCTCAATAGAAAGAGTAAAAATGTTAGTACAGGAAGGATTATTAAATACTCTTGACTTCACTGACTTTGATACTTGTATAAACTGTATTAAGGGTAAGCAGACTAACAAGACTGAGAAAAGTGCTAAGAGGAGGTCTACTTGTTGAAAACCATACATACAAATATATGTAGTCTAGATATGGACTCAAGCAGCTAGACGTACTTTATCACCTATATTGACGATTAGTCATGATATATATATCTCTATCTGCTTAACAATAAGAATAAGGCATTGGATGCCTTCAGGGTTTTTAAAGCATAAATAGAGAAACAATTTGGTAAAAAAATTAAGGTAGTGAGATCAGATAGAGGTTGTGAGTACTATCGTAGATATACTGAAGATGGACAAGTACTTGGTTCATTTGCAAAGTTTCTTCAAGAGCATTGGATTGTTACCTAATACACTATGCCTGGTTCCCTAGACTATAATGGTGTTGTTGAGAGAAGGAGCCAAACACTATGGATGTGATACAGAGCATGCTTAGCAGCTCCAAGCTTCCTAAGCTCTTGTGGATTGAAGCCTTTATGACAATTATGTATATACTTAACCGAGTTCTAACTAAGGCTATTAAAAAGACACCATTTGAGTTAATGAAAGGTTGAAAACCAAGTTTAAGACATATGCGCATATGGGGATGCCTATCTAAGGTGCATCTAGACCCAAGGACTATTAGTGGCTACTTTATTAGGTATACTAAAAAGTTTAAGTGATACAGGTTTTACTGTCAGTCACATAACACTAGGATTGTGGAGTTAAGAAATGCTAAATTTCTTGAGAATGACTTGATCAGTGGGAGTGGTCAAACTCAGAACTTAGATTCTAAAATGATCATTTGGGAACTCAAGCTCCCACATCAAGTGACAAATTGGTTATAATTTATACCCCTTAGGTACAAATAGGTGTTGAAGAACTAGTCATCGAGGAACCACAAACTATTAACCATGACCAAGTTAATTTGGTTGTACAACAGTTACCAGAATATGTTATGCAACCACTTGAGAAACATGTTCCCTGAGAGAACGCTGACTTAACATTAAGAAGATCGACTAGGATTAGGAGGTCTACAATTCCTAGTGATTATGTTGTGTACCTATAAGAGTCTGACTATAATATTAGAGCTGAAAATGATCCTAAAACATTTTCACAAGCCATCAACTATAAAGAATCTAATTTGTGGTTTAATGTTATAAAGGATGAGATGGATTCTATGCTGCATAATGTTGAGTCTGAGATCTCGTTGAGTTGCCTAGTGGCTCAAAGGCCATTGATTGTAAATGGGTCTTTAAGACAAAAAAAGACTCATTAGGCAATGTTGAAAGATATAAAACACAACTCGTGGCCAAAGGATATACTCAAAAGGAAGGAATTAATTACAAGGAAACATTTTCTTCTATATTAAAGAAGGATCCTCTCCATATTATACTAGTATTTGTTGCCCATTTTGATTCAGAATTACATCAAATGGATGTAAAAATGACATTCATTAATGGGAATTTAGAAGAAGAGGTATATATGAAACAACCTGAAGGATTATCCTATTAGGCATTGAACATTTAGTTTGCAAGCTTAAGAAATCCATATATGGATTGAAACAAGCCTCTTGCTAATCGTTCCTTAAGTTTCATAAAATTATCTCATCATTTGGATTTGTGGAGAATGTCATGGATTAATGTATATAGTAGAAGATCAATAAGAGTAAAATATGTTTCCTTATGTTATATGTGGATGACATATTACTTGCAATGAATGATAAGAGGGTTCTATATGGGGTGAAACAATTTCTTTCAAAGAACTTTGATATGAAGGATATGAGTGAGGCATCTTATGTCATTGGCATTAAGATCTATAGATATAGAACTCAATGTATTTTAGGTTTATCGCAAGAAACCTATATCAATAAAGTCTTAGAAAGATATCAGATGAAAGATTGTTCACCAAGTGTAGCACTTATTATGAAGGGTGATAGGTTCAATTTGATCTAATGCCTAAAGAACAATTTAGAAAGGGAACAAATGCATAACATTTCATATGCTTAAGCTGTTGGAAACCTTATGTATGCTTAAGTTTATAAAAGACCAGACACTGCATTTGTAATTGGAATGTTAGGCAGATATCAAAATAATCCAAGGCTGGATCATTAAAGAGCTTCAAAGAAGGTTATGAGGTATCTTAAAGGTACCAAAGATTACATGCTAATGTACAAGTGAACAGAGAACCTTGAGGTAGTTGGCTACTCATATTCAAATTTTGACTCACAAAAATCAACATCCTGGTATATTTTTATGCTTACTAGTGGAGTTGTGTCATGGAAGAGTGCAAAACAGACTTTGACTGCTACTTTTACCATGGACGCTGAGTTTGTGTCATGTTTTGAGGTAACTTCGCATGGTATATGGCTTAAGAGCTTTATTTTTGGTCTTAGAATTTTGATTTCTAGGTCATTAAGAATATATTACGACCATTTAGTTACATTATTTTTTGCTAAGAACAATAAAAGTGGAAGTCAAAGCAAACACTTCGCAATTCTATTGAACACATAAGAATTAAGTTGATGATTGTTAATCCCTTAAAAAAAGGTATGCTGCCTATAAAATTTAAGGATCATTTAGCAAGAATGGGACTTAGTTGCATATTAAGTATTTCATGTATGTTATCATCACTTGTAATAAAGCTCTTATTCATTTGGGTTGGTTTTTCTCATTTTCTGTGCACATTTATATTTAGAGAATAAACAACATTAAGAGGACCTAGAATAAGCATTAAGTTATGGTAAGAAGAGAAAGTGACATGCATTGTGATACATAAAATATAATACTCACTTATAAAGGACTTGCTGCTATGATTCGTGCATTCAGTTTTTCTCCTTTGCAATATGTATGAACAAGGATATTGAAATCATTAAGTATAATGAATCAAGTAGAAAAATGTCAACAACTACTCATGTCAATGTTGGCAGCCCTTCATATGGTCAGTAACTACTGCATGAGTGTGGTCAGTTTTGAGAAGTTGATATCCTACCATTGTGGACTTTCATCCTAAATCCACATGGTTTGCATGCATATTTCTTACCTACTTACTATTGCAACATTGATCATTGATGGAATGGTTGCCTTAAGCATTCCTATAAATTTGGGTCCCTAAGTTTGGTTCCTCACACCCTTCAGCTCACACATTATCATTAGAGAGTGAGAAACAAAGGCTTTGAAGCATCCATTCTTGTGTTTGACAATTCTAACATTTATGGTATTTATGATCAATGGCAATGGCTGGAGGTATAATTTTTTCCTCATTATTTCCTTGTTTTTGACTAACTTGTTAGTCTATTTTACGTACATGTTCTATCAAAACTCAGTAAATTTGATATGTTAACTTGCAAATTCACCTAATTTTATGCTAAGTTTGAGTTTACACCAAGTTGACTTATCTTTCTTACTTATAATTGTAAACTCATAAACTTGGATAATAAATTTGCAAGTTTGACAACCATGCTTAAGATTAGTTTGGTCCTTCAATGATAGAAAATATCAAAATGATTCTCTATAGATAAAATACTGAACTAGTTTGGTCCTTTCAAAGGAACATTATTTTTTAAAGGGTTTAATCTTTAGAAATCTATCTTGATACTTTATATTTTGAAAAACTAAATTTGTCATAAGACCAAAAGTGATGAATCAAAATTATATTTTACATTTTACAAAAATTAACAATGGTTATACTATATAGACTTCATAGGGGAGCTCATTTGTTTTTTTAAAAAATTAGTTGGTTTTAGTCCTAAAATTTAAACGTACTATTATAATTTTAAATGGCTAGCATATGCATTTGGTGCTTGATGTTAACTCTCCAAATCTAAGTTATATTACGTGATTTTTTAAAGTTAAAATTAGTAAAGTTCTAATTTTAGAGATGAAAATTAATCATTTATATTTAATTTCAATATATTTTCCAACAGGCATGATGCTGAATAACCTCTTGAATTTGGAATCAAGATGCTGTGCACTATGAGATCAATGAAAAAAATTTCAATAAGAAAAAGTTAGAAGAAAAACTTCAGTATGGAAAAGTTGTACAACATGTATGCTTTACAGTTTGTGATCCATACCATTGAATTTGTGGAGCTATGGCCTCCATTGCTTCAAAATGACAAAAAGGGGTTTTAGAGTAGCCTATGGAGGAGTCATTGTATTTTTCGTTGGTCAATACTGATGCTCTAGTTTGTGTTGTTATTGATAGCTATGGAGAGTTATACATTTTGCTTTAGGTTTACAATAGGCTCTCAAATATATTGAAAGAATTTATGACTCTCAATTAATGATATGGAATGGTTATTCAATCTTGTTTATAATACCTTTAATTGATTGGCCTCCATTTGGAATTATTTGAGTATCTTAAGAAAAAATAAATTTAAGAATAGACATAAGATTGGATAGCTTGTGTTTTGAGATACTTCGAGGCAGGTGTGAATTAATTCACTTATTATATATATATACACCGATATCAATCTTGTATAATCAAATTAAAGTTTGTAATAAATGGGTCTACTTAATTAATTTTATAAGAAATTAGAAATTAGATTAAAGAGATATATCTATAATTAAGTAATTTGAATAATACTTATAAATGATGAAGAATCTAAAGTTAGCAATCTATTTCATTGAAAGCAGTGTTAGAGAAAGTATATTGAGTTCCAATGAAAAAGCAAATAGATATTGTAATATTAGATACCTTTATCTCTGAAGTTTGGGCTAATTTTTTTATGAAAATGATACTTACTCATTTTCTTATTATTTGAAATGATATGTATACCTACCCATATGCAATTGTAGCAACCTATAGTTACTTAAAAGCACAACAAACAGCTATGCAAAGTATGCGATATAGATTTTAAGGATCAAATTAGTAATGGCCTAAAGCAAATGAGAAATGACAGTTAATCAGTATGAAACTGTTAAAGTTAAGAAGGTCGACATATACGTATAGATTGCTAGATAAGTGACTTCCACAATATTTATTTTAACGCATACTTGGATGGTAACAACAATATATAGGAAAAAGGATCCCCATGAGATGTGTAATAAATCACAAATATCTCATAAGTGGTTAGCCAAATGTTGCCTTAGATGACCTTCTTGGTGGTGAGGACATAGATAAGGTGCCCATTGGCTGATTGAGTTATCTTGGTTTTGTTAGAATAATTTTAATATTTTATGGATTAACATTAATTATTCTATTAGATTAATATCTTGTTGACACTGGGCAATTGATGTTATAATTTGTAAACTATGAATGGACAGAGTTTAATTTAATTTGTGGATAATCAGTGATAGGTTCAATTATCTACAAGCCCATTAGGTAGAAACCCAACCTACAACCCATTAAATCTCTCTGGGTAACAGTCTCAGATTAATAATCTGACGGGATGATCACTAATGCTTTTAGGTTGTGGGTTGGATTTTTGCCTAGTGGGCTTATGGATAATCGAACCCATCACTGATTATCCATAAATTAAATAGATACCAGTCCATTCATAGTTTACAAATTATAACATAAATTGCCCAGTGTCAAAAAGATAGTAATCTAATAGAATAATTAATGCTAATCCATAAAATATTAAAATTATTCTAACAATCTCCCACTTGGATAGCATTAATTAAACTATTAGGTCAATAAATGAATACATAACTAGGCAAAATAATGTTCACATAAACACATGGATGTGTGTATATTCATAAACCATACAAAATTCAGAAATGAAACTATGCACAAAGATCACTGAAACCGATAGAGAATCAAGTGATATTAACATTTCCATAAAATAAGCTTAATTATCTTGATAAAATGGAGTAAAAGGTGACATTCAAAATGTCATATCACAATTCAAAAGTCCCTTAAGAACTTAATTTAGACTCCTACTTAACCATGGCTACATTAAAATTTTTAACAACACCCATATGAGTTACATGATTCTTGAAGACTCCTACAGGTAAGCCTTTGGTCAACGAATCTGCTAACATGTGTTCACCAGGAATGTGAACCAAACGAGTTTGAGATTCAACAACCTTTTCTCTAACAAATAGGAACTTAATATCGAAGTGTTTAGTGCGACTGGAGTTCTTATGATTATGAGAAAAGCTGACAGCAGACGAACTATTGCAGTATATGGTTAAAAGTCGTGATATAGAATTAACTAAATGCATGCCAGATATTAGTTTTCTCAACCATATGGCTTGGCGGGTAGCCTCATAACAAGCGATATACTCTGCTTCCATAGTCGAGGTAACTGTTACTAATTGTTTACAACTCTTCCATGGTATAGCTCCTCCAGACATCATGAAGATGTATCCAAAAGTGGATTTACGATCATCCACACAAGATGCATAGTTAGAATCAGAATAACCCACAATTTTAAGTGGCTCAGATCTTCTAAAAGTAAGTATGTGATGTTTTGTAGCTTGTAGGTACCTTGGAACTTTCTTCGCAGCCCTCCAATGATCAAGACTAGGATTACTCAGGTATCTACTAAGTATAATGACAGTGAAAGTAATATCAAGTCGTGCACATCTAAGCGTACATAAGGCTGCCAACAGTAGATGCATTTGGAATCTTATTCATTTCAATTTTCGAATCATCATCTTTAGGACAAGATGATCTAGACAACTTTCACTTTTCTATACAAGTGCAGCACAAGGAGCGCAAGTATGCACATTAAATTTCTTCAGCACTCGATCTATGTAGGTTGCTTGAGATAAACCAAGAGTGCCACATGATTTATCACGGTGAATCTGAATTCCCAAGACAAAGGAAGCTTCACCAAGATCTTTCATGTCAAAGTGGCATGACAAAACATGTTTGACCTCATTCAACATAGTCACTGAGTTACTGGCCAACAGTATGTCATTAACATATAGCACAAGTATCCTGAAGTTATCTATATCAAATTTCTGATAGATACATTGATCAGCAATTTTCTTTGTGAAACTAAATGAAGTGATTATCTGATCAAACTTCAAATACCACTGTCTTGAGGCCTGTTTAAGCCCCTAAATAGACCTTTTCAATTTGCACACTAAGTGCTCTTTCCCTGCTTTAGTGAATTCGTCAGGTTGTGTCATATAAACATCCTCAAGTAAATAGCCGTTTAAGAATGTTGTTTTGACATCCATCTGATGAAGTTCAAGATCCAACTGTGCAACAAGAGCCATTACAACTCTGAAGGCATCTTTAGTAGATACGGGTGAGAATGTTTTCGTATAACCGATTCCTTCCTTCTAATTATAGCCTTTAGTTACAAGTCTGGCTTAGTTCCTCGTTTTACTTTGCTTCTTTCTCCCTCACGGTTTAGCACAGCCGTCTCGGTCTCCCTTCCCCAATGCTCTTCTTCTTCTTTCTCGGTTTCTATTTTTACCTCCAGCAGCTCCACTCTTCTCTCTTGTTTCTCTTCCTCACTACCGTTCTCAGACTTTCATCCTCACAACCACTCTCTTCCCTTAGTTCTTGATTTGCTTCTCTCTCCTTCACCGTTCAGCCCCTCCTTTTTCTTTCTCGGTTGAATGCTTCTCCTCTTATTAGCTGAAGCTTCATCATCATTGCCTACTCTTGTCATCTCCTCAGCCGAGCTACAGACTGCCACCATAGCTACTAACAACTTGCCCACTTGCAGCTGAAAAACCACCGCCAAAAAATCTGCTCAAAGGAAGCTATGCTGTCTTATATGCTTAGTTAATTTTTGGTTTAATTTATTATTATTATTTTTTTATTTTATTATTATTTTTTCTAATTTAACCCTTATTATTATTATTATTATTATTATTATTATTATTATATTATTATTATTATTATTATTTTATTTATTTATTGTTATTCATTTATTTTTTTTGTCATTATCACTATTAATATTTATTTTTGGATTTTTCCTATTTTTGTATTTTTTTTATGATTTTTATATTTTGTTTGTTATTATTATTATTAATTAATTCTTATTTTCCAATTTTGTTTTTTTCTTTTTCTTAAATTCCCTCATTATTCATTTTGATTTTTAAATTGTTTTTTTACTTAAAAACATCATTTGAACCTTTGTCCTTTTTATTTTCCTCATTTGCTTAATTTAAAATTGATTAACGAATCCGTGATAAATTTTAGATGGAGGTGAGGTGTTCACATACACTTTTAATTACCTTCCTAGACTTTAATTCAACAGTGGCCTTAAATGCCTTTCAATTGTTTAGCTTTTGCTCATGGTATTTCAATTTCACCACATATAAACTTATGGGCAATTCAATTATACTAATCAATAGTAGAAACCATCATTCAATTCTTCATTAAGCCATAAGTGGACTAGAATTGAGAACCACTTGTATCATCGTGGAGTAGAGAGGGCTTAAAAGTTAACTGTTTGACTCATTGAAGAGAATTCAAAATTTATAGTTATGCATAATTGGAAAAATTGATGACAATGATCCTATTTAAAAACACTCTTTATTTTAAACTTAATATAATGATGTATTTTAAATTTAACATAAGGCATAAGGCTCTTACTAGATTTCCAAGTTAGGTTTTTACTTTGTAGCTTACAGAAAAAAAATCATGGCATTTTCTATATCCTATAACACATAAAGTCAATGTATAAGCATAAGCTATCGGAATCTATAAAAGAAAATTTATTTTAGTATTCAATCTAATGAATCCTAAACATGAACTATTATAGATATTTATATAGCCTACAGCTTGTATAGAAAAAGTTACATTTGGGCAATATAAATGAATATTAAACTAAGATCTAAATCTATTAATCTAATAGTTTACCCATAGCATGAATCTATCTATTGCAAAAATCAAGAGACTTATCACTTGTGGATGTTGCAGATGTTTGGGAGGGTGGAAACATGGTTTAAAAGGTCACAAGCTTTCTTGCATTAAAAAAATGCTAGGAAACTCAAGAACATGATACTTCCTTGATCAGATAACATGTTTCCATTTATAGTATGAATAGTGACCTTGGTGCTTTGTATTCTAACTTTCACTACATTCCTTTAATTCCCATGACCTCACAAACTCTTTAATTCATGGTTTCAATTCATCATTAGGAATCAATATGTCCATAGTTAGATGAAAACGGTTGAATGGATCATTCAACAAGCCATGAATAACCATATTTATGAAAAAAACATATATTAGTGAACTTTCCTAATTCAAAGTAATAATAAGGGAGTAAGGGTCAATGAGATACATTATTTGTAAGAATTTGCCTTTAAATGACAAAATGATTGACTATCATCCTTGATGAAGGTAAAAGTGTAATGTTAAAATTAAAAGGTCTTCATGTGTACCTAACCATCAATAATTTTTTTAACACTTGAGCATATCCTAGTTCACTGTTGATTTGAAAGTCGCTAGTGGCCTTAAGTCTCTCTCATACACATATCAATAGTAATTGAAATATACCTGAATTTGATCAAGGGATTAATTAAGTATTAACACTTTTTTGCCTTTATAAGGAGATTTGCTTGATCTACGTCCATGTTCTTCAAGTCATGCATTAGACGCATCATAATTGTAGAAGTTAAGGTTTTTAGGTTTTGGAAATTATTTAAATGGCTCACAACAATGCTATGGTATTTTGTAACTCTAATATCAATTAGAATTGATAGGTTTTAGGTATATTATGTATGGATTGGATTTTCTGACTACTATTATTTGCATTACGTATCAATTATGATACCTTAATTTATAGAAATAGTGTTTAATTTAGTAATGACATCAAATTATGCAACAATTATGTGTTTATGTTGTAGAATTATCATACCTAAAATATTATTAGAATGAGAGATATTTAGATGTAAATTAATCTAATATGAAGATGTAGCAGTCATGGTGTATATATTTAATGAAGAATATCAGGAAAGAACTACAACCCACAAAACCTAAGTCCACACAAAGAGAGTTGTGCGCAAAGAGATAGAGATACACAAATACTAGGGCTTCACTTATAGCTAAAAAGTCTTATTATAATTTTTTTAAAAAAACCCTTCAGCCAAATTAATAAAATAAGTTTTAATATTTCAATAAAAATAAGCCCATTAACAAGACTAATCTAAATGAGCCTAATTCATCTCTCAATTATCAACCCTCAATTAATAACTTGATAAGATAATTACTAATTAAACTTGGGCTGTGGATTGGGGTCTCTACCCAATGGACTAGTGGATAGTCCAACCTATCATTGATTACTCAATTACAATAATAGCCTAATCCATTCTTGGTTTAGATTAATATTGATTGTCTAATTAATTATTATACAAAATTGTTCTGATAATACAATTAATACTAATCCACTAAAATTATTTCAATGGTCTCCCACTTGGATAACATTAATCAATTATTATTAGGACAATTAATCAATAAAGCTAAGCAATCAATATTTCCCGGAACACATAAATGTGTATATGCTAAACCATACAAAGTTAAAAAATGAAACTATAAAAGATCATGGAATCTGATGGGAAACAAGTGATATTTATATTGTCATAGACTTAGTTTCAATATCCAAATATAATGCATTATGAAATGATATGTTCGTGTCATATTACACTACAAGGTCCCTCATGGACTCAACTTGCACTCCTACTAGACCAAGGCTTTATCAGGGATTCAACAAGGCCCATATGACTTACAAGATTTTGAAATACTCTTATGGGTTGGCCATTGGTCATTTGATCCATAAACATAGGTTCACCGTGAATGTGAACTACATGAGTGTGAGAGAAGGAAAAATTAAAAAAATGAAACCATGGATCAAGAACATTGAATCCGATATAGAAAACAATGTTATAAATGTCTGCAAAGTTTCAGTTCTGAATTATATCCTAGATTTAGCATTAGTAAGAACATTGAATCTAATAGAAAAATAAATGTTATAATGCCAAAATATACTAAAATGTTCCTTAAGAATACAACTTAAACTCCTACTGAACCAAGACATCAAAATTTTGAAATACCCAAGAACATTAATGGGTTAGTCTTGGTGAGTAGATCACCTAACAGGTTTAACATGAGTATGAGATTCACAAATAGGAATTATGTATCAAAAGTTCAATGTAACAAAAATTCTAGTTTGAGAGAAGCTTATAATAGAGTCACTGTCATGTGCATAGCAAAATTTCATTTCCTTGACCATATTTCCTAACAAATTGCCATAGCAAAACAGGTGACATACTCTCCACTCATATATATGAGCTAGCTGCAAGTGTCCATTTGACACTTCTCAATAGAACATTTACTCCAAACATCATAAAGATGCATGCAAAAGTTAAGGCAACAGTAAGTGTTCATTGACACTTTTCAACAAAATAGCTCCTCTTAACATTATAAAGATACAAGCAAAAGTTAAGGCAATTGTATGTGTTCAGTGACACTTTATCACAAAATAGCTCCTCCTAAAACATCATAAGATGTACATAGAAAATAAATTTCAAATAATCAATCAAATTGCATAATTTAAATCTTGATTGTCAATAATTATAAGTGAATTACATTCATTGTAATAGAATATGTGATTCCAAATACCTTGTAAGTAAAAACACAACTATCTAGGCAGTTATCTAATAATCCAAAATAGAATCACTAAAGTATATTTGAAGTACCCTATAACACTCGCTATATCAGTACAAATGTCTACTTGAACATACATCAAGCTGCCAATAGCAAAAGCAAATGAAAATTCTTTCCATCTTAGTCCTCTTTTTGATATATTAAGGACCAAAGAGGTTTAAATGACCTCTTTGTCACCTATCTAAATAGGTGTATCACAAAAGGAATAAAAGTGCATTTTGAATATTATGAGCACTTAATCAATAGGACTTCTTTGAGATAAATTGGAAAGATGTGAGTTCTATAACATTGGAACTGAATTTCAAGAATGCAAGAGGTCTCACTAAGAATTACTATGTTGAGTTAACACTAAGAGATCAACATCATAAAGAGGTTAATGCCACTTTAAGCTTGAGATAATATTTCCCAAAACTTGTTTGTACTTAAGATTGATCATTCAATTTACACATTAAGTGCTTAATTCATGTACAAAACCATCCACTGAGGTTTGCTGATATCTTATAAGAAGTCTAATTAACTTTATAATCATTCCAATAGTGTCCTTTAATAGAAAATAATGAAAGGTATATCAACAATCAATTCTTCTTACCTTATTACAATTACCATAATCATATTGGACTTACATATAAATTTCTCTTATAACTTGACATTGGATCTTGAACACCCACTCATAATCACCAGTTTGGAAAACCTAAATTTGAATTCCAAAATGTCAAACATGGTGATAGATTATGACTGACTTTTATGAAAGGGTAACAAATATGAAACATTAGTAATAACAAAATATGTTCTCATATAAACCATGCTAGTAGCTAGAAATTTTAGTGATCTTACATATCATACTATAGTATAGCAAAAACATAATAAGGAACTTAGGGTTACAATTGTAACACCTAACTCTAAATACAAGATAATTCCTTAGCTTAATTTTGGTTAAAATATGAATTCTACCATGTCTTTGTCCAGTCAAATTTTTACAACTAATTAAACATTTTTTCCTTTTTTCATTATTTTAATTAATATTATGTTATTTATAAGTAGAAAATTGACATATAGATTGCCTTTAGTTTTCTTTAACTTCATTTTTTTTTTTACACAACTTTCTTTTTCTATACAAAATTAGCCCTTTTGAGAGATTTCAAAAATATAGTTCCCATGCTTTAAAAATTCTAAAACTTTCCTAAAAAAAGCTTATTTGTGTCTAATTTCTATTATAAAAAGATAGGACCAAAATGCATTCAAATTCCATCTGAACCAAACTAATTTCTGAAACTATTCAGTTTGGTCCCTTGAATTTGGGACAAATTTATTTGGCCTTGAATATAGGGGAAATAGCCTAGAATATTACGAGATTTTGCATGAACATTTCTAGATGAGTAATTGACATGTCAAATTAGCATATGCATAGTTACATCCTTCAATGACTACTTTGGCCACATAAATTCACATCCAATATACTCCAACACACATAACCCCATAGTTACAAAAAGATGCTTGACATACTTAAGTCTTAGAATATCAATCCACACTTATTTACATTCCCAAACATAACAAATCCAAGAACATATTCCTATAGGGGTTCCTAATTCTGTTGGACAGTTGAATGGGTAGCTTCTTTGGCACTTGAAATTAATATTAGTAACAAAAAATGATGAGATATAAATCTGAATAGCTAGCAACATTTCAAAAGCATTAATTTCAGCCTTAAAACATGTTATGCAATTAAATTTATTGACATAAACAAATATGTCATTGATTGCATATATATAATGCTATGCATACCACATCTCATCTCTTTTTAGTGAGGTAGACTCTTAATCTCTTCCCACTTCTCGGTGGGGAATGCTACATCTCTTCTCACTTTTGGGTGATGAATGTTATATGTCCTCCCACTTTTAGGTGGGAAATGCTTTATCTTTTCTCACTCCTAATGGGGAATGCTTTATCTCTTCCCACTTCTAGGCGTTTAATCTCTTGCATTTACAAATGGATGATCATCACATTAAGGAAAGGGAAAACAAGGCCTTTATTTATTCATCCTTTCCAATAACACATAAACATATCCTTATAAATTCATGTAGCATATGTGAATTACAATCAATGCATCAATGGATAACACAAGTTAGCATTATAGAAAAATGCAAGTTTTAAGGATAAGACTAGCTACCTTGTCTTCAAGATCACTTTCCCTTCTTAAAAGTATCCAAGTCCTTGAGTGAATGATTTATAATGTAATCCAATCTAGACATATAAAAAATGCCATACATGTCAATCTACACCTAAACATTTACTAATTATGCATAAGGTTTCTCTTATCTTATATTCCCATTTATTTATATTTTGAGCTATTAATTATTTTACTAAGGGAGTTCTAAATTAAATTATTCTAATCGATCTTAAGGTCCTAAAATTTCCTATTGATATTCTTAGTTAAACCCCCATAAATTTCTATTACTAATTTTGGCTAAGAAGCACTAGAACCCCTTAAAAAGCCTAATTTTGACCAATATAATATATTAATATCATTGCTAATTTCTAACATCTTGGATCAAAATAAATGCTTAATTAAACTAGAACCCATTGTCATTATATTACACAAAATTCGTACATAAAAAATATGGTTCCAAAAAATGAAGAGTTTGAAACTCCTTTCTAGGGAAATTAAACATTTTAAAGGTACTTGCTTAAAGTGATATCTACTACCATTAAAATTAACATTTTTTGACCTTAATCTCTATTTCCAAAACTTGAATTATTCCCTTTTAAATCTAGTAACAAGACACGCCTTTTATTTTATTTTATTTCAATTAAAAACCTTAAAAATATCACTTGTGAAAATTAGATAAAAAAAGTATGATCAATTACCTTTTAGCTCTTCAAAGTAACTACTAAAAGAAAACTTAAACTTAACTAATGGTGAAATAAATTACATCACAAGAAAGCTTGGAAAATCCTAAACATTTTTCTCTCTTACACCTAAGGCAAAAGATGAGTGGTGATACCTCATGCAAGAGCTAGAAACTCCCTCTTCAACCTTGTGCTTTCTCCTTCATAACTAAAAGCTGGAGTTTTTCTTTTTCTCTCCTTTCTCTTTCTTGGTTTAACCTAAAATGAGTAAGAAATGAAAAGAATGACTTCTTAAAGTGAAGATAACCAAACCATTGATTAGTAGAGGACTTCCAACTATTAAATTGTTTCATTTCATCAATTGGCTGAAGATGTCCAACTCTCAGATTGTTTCATTTCATTAATTCATTAAAGACTTCCAACTATCAAAATCTTTCATTTCATTAATTCGTTGAAGATCTTCAACCATCAAATTGTTTCATTCATTAATTGGTTGAAGACCACTAACTATCAAATTGTTTTATTTCATTAATTAGTTAAAGGCTTCCAACTATTAAAATGTCTTACTTTATCTTATCATATATGCTTTCACTATCTCTTTTTCTTGCATATGGACTTTTCCCTTCACCTTTCTTTTAGTTTTGACCAAAGTAAGGAAAAATATATTTGTGCCTAATATCAAGAGTTGGTGCATGCTCTAATGAGATGGAGAGGCAATTAAGTGGTGGTCATACTTTGTCTCTTCCTATTAAGTATATCTTTTCACATATGAACCCTACCTAAACTTTCATATTAACTTTTCTCATTTTTGCATGTGACTTGCTTCCATAAGGCTACAAGTGACTTACAAATCTTTTCCCATTACAATTGTTGAAAGGTAACATGTATAGAAAAAAATAAAGAAGAAGAAAGCATAAGGTGACATCTTATTTTGTCTTTTTCTCCACCGTTTTCTCATACTATGCTATACACTTACGCGTCATTCCTCTTAAAATTCCAAAATGTCTATATTTGCTAAAATGACTAGGGAAGCTTCTAAAAATAAGATATTATAATTCTTATCTTAGAAAACTTTATTCTTTCATTTTAGTACCTTTAATTCTTGTTAATTTTTCACTTGAAACATATAAAAATATATATTCCTAATCTTCTTCTATTTTACTAGTGTCAATATCTGCTTTATAAATTTATCTTGGGATTTAATTAGAAATATTTTTATCCCAATGACCCATTTTCTAATATTTATATTTTACCCTTACTTTGATTATACTTATACAATGATTATTTTGGGATGTTACAATAAACTTTCATGTTAGTGGTTATCATAATAGTCTTAGATTCCTACTTGCCCCTTGATACTAATTCTTGCAATAATAACTACTTTTAATATAGTCTATGCAAAACCCAAAGATTAATGTTGTATGAGATGTTTTGTTTAATCAATCTCATTAACCTTTCTTTCCAGAAATATGACTCAAATAATTACCCCACAAAACTTGAGAGTATTATAATACTAGATCCAGTAATGTAATTGTAAAATTAAAAAAAAAAAAATTGAGAACAATAAACTTAACAACATTGAGTTCAAATTAGCTAAAGCCAAAGGGACAGTTCATTATCTTATGATCCAATTACTGTAAAAGATCTTTAGCCCTTGCAAGGTCACAAAATAGCCAACTTAAAAATTACACTCTATCCACTATTCATATCACTAATTAAGACTTCAGGTTTTAGTTTTTTGCAAACTTATATTTAACTTACAATAGGATCCAAAATTCAAAGAATTCACTATAGGAGTATTACCCATTTCCTTTAAGTTTATCCTTTTATGGAACAACCTTAATCAATCCATTGACTATCCGTTTATCTAGCTAGGCATAGTATGAATCCTTCAGTAGTTAAAGTATGCAGAAGATACACAAAAGTGTGTCATATGTGGGTTTTATCTCCTGAGATATGATTGAAGGATTTTAGCTTTATGTTAACGTACGCAAGCTTCAATATGTATTCTTTAAATACTAAACGCCCCTTCAAATCAAGTGTTTTCAAATTAGGATAAGTTATGGCCCTTCTCAAGCCTTAACAAATTGCTTAAACTATCTCTCAAGGGACCCCTCACATATTCCACTATTGTTTCCATTAATGCCTTCACACACACACACACACACTCTCTAATTGGGTGGTGTCACAGTTAAAGAAAGGCTCTTTAAAATAATGGCATTGTTGCCAAGTGCAATAAGTGTATCCACTTAGGGCTAGGGCTATCAATGCAATTGCGAAAACATATTTTAGGGACTTTTCAAATCATTATAATTTGTCTCATTAAGAGTTTTCACAGTTGATTGTTGCTGTTAACAATAGCTGAGGTCACAAAATTAGGATACATGTATTAAGAGTATGTGCATAATTATAAAACAAAGTTTCCTTCAAAACTCTCAGCTTATGCAACTATATTAACAATATTGTTTATCACAATCTCGCCTAAGGGCCCCAAATTACAATAAACTAAGAAAACTCATTATACATCAAAATGCCTATACAACCAAATGTCTTTAACATCTCTATATTGATAGGGTACAAGAAATATTAAGACATGAATTCAACTGAACCTTAATAATATCAAATCACATTGTTAGTGCTACACTAATAGGGTGTATCCATTGCCAATGTAATTTACCCAACAATAACAAACACCTCTACCATTGGTCCCACAATAGGCGAGCTTACAATTGCAATGTGTCAATTGCCTAAGTGATCTTCATGACAAGTGAAATCACTTAATTATGCCTCAGAGCAAGAAAATGCCAACAATTTAGATGTTGTGTTATTTCAAATGATGCATGACTGACTGCTAAGAAGATAAAACCAATCATGCTTTTCATATCAAATTTTGTTTAAATTAGAGAACATTGAAATAGACAATATTGGGCTATGTATAATTACCATTCTTGAAGGTAATATTGGCTTTAAACGATCTTTGTTAGTATTTTATATGAATCCTAAAAATAAGTTTCGCAAATTTCAAAGGTCCCAAAGTCAATGAAAGATGGAATTTGGGCCCAAAATTGGACCGAAAGGCCCTTAGCAATTCACTTAGGCATTGGGCTCTGAATGATCTTTTTGGAATGTTATTATAAGCCCAAAACTCCATTCATGCTAAATGACATGCCTATTTTAAGTCAAGTTGCTCATCTAGCTATACATTTAGGGTTTTAACAGTCAATTTGGCCTAATTGCTTAACTGCGACAATTCATGTCACCCATAACAGATGATTATATTGCCCAAAAGGTTTGAAATGGTTAGGACAACAATTTCCATGACCAAATTCTCTAAATGCCTATGGAAATTAATCTTAGAATGAAATTTAACATAATATAGAATTTATAAAGGCATAATTTTCTCTAAAAAATTATTTTGCCCATCAAAGTATTCCACCTCTGACAGTGTGAAAAATATATGGTACTAGTATGCGCTTAGAATATGCACAAAAATTTTCAGCCTAGAATTCAAAGAGTACCTATTTGAAATACAATGTGGAATGCCTTCGAAATTCAATAACTCATATTTCTAGATTTGTAAAATTCCACAAAATTTACCAATAAATAGAAAATAAAAAATTAATGTGGGAGCCAAAATTTTTTGTGAAAATGGGCCTTAGAAGTGGGCCAACATACCCCCACATGGCAGAGGGTGCAAGTTGGCTTTGCAAAAAAGTATTGTTCATCTTCATCCTCTTTTAGTGGGTCTTGAAATATGTCAACAACCTGATTAGAGCTCCAAGACAAGAACCATCAATTTCTTAGGTTGTTTTGGGCATTCTTTCTGTCAAAATCTTCAAAATTTCTTGAGGTTTTCTTGAGGTTGAACAACTATTTAGTGAATTCTATACACGCAAGTGCATGTGGTCATGAAAATTAATAAAGAGTGAGTAAGATATCATTCCCACAAGGACTTGTATTCAATTCTAAATTGATATTATTGTTAAACTTTTAAATCAAGTAAATGGATGGATTGTGTAATAACTTGACAATAATGTAAAATTGAGTAAATAGACAACTAAATGAATCTAGCACCTTGCCTTCACCTCAATGTGTAGTTACTTTGTATTGATAGTTAGTTCTTCTTGAGTTATGAATTAGTTTACTAACCTAGGGATTCAACTGCTTATGAAGTTCTGTTAAATCATCATAAACCTAATTGCTTCCCTTAACTCTCTATATTTCTATGAAAGCTAGCTGCAAAGACAGTTAATGTAAAGTGATGCCCTAATCTTGGTTACTAAGGCAATCAAGTACTGTCGTCTTGATTGCTAATTGCTATACTTACTACTCTTTCAGCATGCAAACAGAGATAATCTTCATCCAGTTCTTCATTTAGGATTTCCCTGTTGAGTTAGCCTAAATGCCAGTTCAATTCTAAGGTGATCAAGCTCAGAAAAGCATTAAAGGCAGAATGAAAATAAGTAGGCAGAATATAAAACATCAATCAAAAAATATTTTTATACAAAAGTAATCCCATAATGGGTTTAGCAAAATACTAGATAAAACCTACTAGCCTTTAATATGCATTATTACAAATTCAAAAGAAAAGCATGAATAATACAAGAAGCAAGAGGAAAGGGAGGTGTTCATATGGGGAAAAACTCTATATAGAGCCCTCACTTTGAAACCACCCCTCTCCTCAGCAACTTTCAACTTAAATTTCTCCCCAAGTGATTTCCACTCCTTTCTTTGCTTCCTATCTGCTTGTATATCTTGCTTTTTGCCCTTGGGACCCTTTATATAGGCCTCAGAACCTTAAAAGTGGAGTATGGGTTAAATATGGAGCTTTCAATCATTAGAACAAATTAAGGTTTCTGACGGGGAGCTCAGGAGAGGCCAATTTGGTGCTAAAGCACCATGTCTCTAATTTTGGCACCTAGGTGCAGAGTTTCTGGCACTTGGGCGGTGGTTTTCTAGCATGTATGGCTCCTGGGCATTGTCTTTATGGCGTTTGGGTGCCAACTCTCTAATTTTGGCATCTGGACAGTGGTTTTCTAGTGTTTAAGTGCTATTTTCTAGAAAACTAGAGCCTTGGCGCTAGAATTCTAATGTCTGGGCGCTATTTTTCTAGAAAACTGGTGCCCTGGCACTAGAATTTTAGTGCCTGGACATAGTACTATTCACTACAAAATTTTGAAGTGTAAATTTGGTGCTCAAGCACTGGATTTTTGGCATCCAGGCCATGGGTTTTTAGTGTCCAGGTGTTTGAATCTTCTTATTTTTCACTTTTTCCTCTCTTCTTTATTTATGCTTTTCAGATTCCATTTCCTGTAAATTCATCATAAAAGATGCTTAAATCTATGCTTAACAATGGTTAAAGGTGAGTTTCCAAGATATAAATGAAATTTCTTTGAAATCAATGGGATTTTATCTATATTTTAGGTGTTTTTGTTATCAATATTGTTCTAGATAACTTTCTTTCAGTGAATTATCACACCCCCAGACTTAAGGGTTTGCTAGTCCTTAAGTAAACAATTCCAATCTTGTCTTTACTTCACCATTTTTCACAACATCCAAGAATTGCTAAATGCATACAAACCATTAGTCCACATCAATTATATCAGTCAGTAAAAGTACTATTAAATTATTAGATAAGATGCAATCAACTGATCCTTCTTACCTCTAAACTTTTTTTCATTCCTTTTGAAAACACACATTAGTGAAGCATCCTCTTTTGTGACTTTATTCCATACCCTCTTTATAAGCTTGTAATGTCATGCTTAGGTAAAGGTAGATGAGAAAGGTAATTAAACTTAAACTATACCACAAGCAAGCATCTATATAGGCAACATTCCCTTGTATTTTCAACCTTTCTTTTTACCAAGGGTATATTTTTCTTTTTGCTCCCCTTTCTTTTCTTCTTCCATTGACTTTTTCTCTTTATTATTTTTTTATATTTTCTTCTTTTTAGCTTCCCTATTCATCGTGTGTTCTGCATTAGATATAGGTTGTTTGATTTTTTTTTTTCACATGCTATCATCAGTCCTTATTTTACCTCTGTAATATAATAGTGTAAATAAGATAGCTAGTTAGTATGGCTAGGTGAATGAGAGTTAGAAAGAAAAGGAAGGATATTTAAGGCTCAAAGGGGGACATATAGAGATGAAGATTTTATGGTTAGCTAGAAAATGGCTCAATCAGTCCAAGAAATGCTTAAATCCTTTTTCAGATAGTGTGTTACCTCTTAAAATTGTGCTTCAAGTTTTGATCATATAGATTCTAGAATATGGTTCATAAGGAACAAATCAAAATGCATGTATTCAAATGTTCAAAAGCATATTTTAGGTAAGCAGGTTCAACCTTAAGCAATTTATTCCATGTTTCCAAAGCACTTTATGCATCATGACAAGAATAGAGACAAATAATAGGTTCATATTCATTCACTATCATCTTTTCTACCATGCTAATGGAAAGTTAGCTACTGTTTTTAAGTGTAACAATTGGATGCTTAATACTGAGTGCAGGAACTACTTATATTTTTACTAATTTTAGAGATTTCCAGTATAGTAGAGATTATCAATGTTCATATGTATGGATCCCTCCCCCAGACTTAGAACGAGTGGTACCCTTACTGCTTAGACTATACTCTTAAAGGAACAAGATAAAAAAGGACCATAGTCAAACTTAAATAAGAAAGAATAAAGTACTCCATATTTGTTTAACATTCTAGTTCTTTGTCATCCCATGTGTTTTGCATTCATTCTCCACTTTTTTTGAGGTGTTGAACTCCTTTCCTGCATATACAAAGGGTGTTTGTAAATGAAACTAAATAAAATAAAATAAAGAGAACAAAATATAGAAAATTGCAAGAAGCTTAGGTTGCCTCCCAAGAAATGCTTTAGTTAGAGTCTTCAATTGGACTTTTTCTTTTATGTGCTTAGGATTACTAATCTCTTATGGTTCAAGTGTGGTTGCAACAACATTTAGGTTGACAACATAGGTATGGTTGTCAGCCATTGGTTTAGGTGCTTCATTGTTATTGCCAGCCATAACAAGTGATTTTTCCCTTTGATTCCTGGACTGGTTTCTAATTCTTCTATAAGTTCTTTCAATTTTAGAGTCCAAAGGCAGAACTTTAGCTTTTCCATGCATATGCATACACGAGTACCTGAAAGATCAACAAAGAAAACACCAGAGATAGTGCAAAACACTTAATAATAGCCTAAGCCAAATTAAAAATAAAGTCCTCGGCAATGGCGCCAAAAACTTGTTCATTGATTTCTATACATGCAAGTGCACATGGTCATGAAAATTAATAAAGAGTGAGTAAGATATCGTTCCTATAAGGACTTGGATTCAATTCTAAACTGATACTATTATCAAACTTTTAAATCAAGTAAATGGATGGATTGTGTAATAACTTGAGAACTATGTAAAATTGAGTAAACAAATAACTAAATCAATCTAGCACCTTGCCTTCACCTCAATGCATAGTTACTTTGTATTGATAGTTACTTCTTCCTAAGTTATGAATTAGTTACTTCTCCCCAAGTGATTTCCATTCCTTTCTATACTTCCTCTCTAATTATATATCTTGCTTCTTGCCCTTAGAACCCTTATATAGGCCTCAGAACCTTAAAAATGGAGTATGGGTCAAGTATGAAGCCTTTAATCATTAGAGCAGATTAGGGTTTTTGGCAGTGTGCCCGAGTGAGGCCTATTTTGTGTTAGGGCACCATGTCTCTAGTTTTTGTGCCGAGGCATTGAGTTTCTGGCACTTGGACGATGGTTTTTTGGCATGTGTGTGCCCAAGCACTATCTTTATAGTGCCTTTACGCTAACTTTATGGTTTTGGCACTTAGGCAGTGGTTTTTTGGATGACTAGTGCCCTGGCACTAGAATTTTGGCTCATAGGTGCTATTTTTCTCGAAAACTAGCACCTTAGAGCTAGATTTTTGGCACCCGGGTGCTGAGTCTCTAAAATTGATGCCCAAGCGCTAGATTTTTAGTGCCCAGGCACTGGAATCTTCTTGTTTTTCACTTTTTCCTCCATTATTTGCTTGTGCATTTCTAGCTCCATTTCCTATATATTCATCACAAGAGATGCTTTAATCTATGCTGAACAATGGTTAAAGTTGAGTTTCAATGACATAAATGAGATTTCTTTGAAATCAATGAGATTTTATCTATATTTTAGGTGCTTTTGTTATCAATATTGTTCTAGACAATTTTCTTTCAGTGAGTTATCAATAGCAATGGAGGTTGAGATGTTTCACGTGTTTTTAGCATGTTTTAGGTGCTATTATGCTCGATATTACTAGATTAATAGAACACCTATGATGATTTTAACCAAAACCCCTACAAATCTGGCTCTAAAAATTCTTAAGGTTTTTTTTAGTTGTAGCTTCAATGGAAGGTAAGTAATTTATGTGTGATTAGGTTGTGATTTATGCACCATTCCAGTTGAAATATCACATTCTACCAAACCTTAATGTTATTTTGAGTACAACACCAATATTTATAAGTATTGAGGTTTGCAAAATTTCTAGATTTTCCCTTTCTTACCCATCAATGGAGGCCAAGATGATTCCTTTGTGTTTATTGTGTATTTAGGCATCATTCAACTTAAAGTTCTTCAATATTTAGAATCCCTAAACTAATTTTAATCAACACACCACCATTATAATGTAATTTCATTTGACAGATTTGGGGATTTTCATTAGTAACATATGCATGGCTTATACATATACGATAGCTTCAAGCCAATAAATAACAACAAATTTGCATGAATAAAGAGTTGAAACCTGAGGCTCTGATACCAATTGTAGAATTTTCATGTCTAAAATATAATCAGAATTGGAGATGTTTAGATATAAATTAATTTAACCTAAAGGTGTAACAACCATGGTGTATATCTTCAATGTAAAAGACTAGGAGATAATTACAACCCATAAAACCTAAGTCTGCACAAAGAGAGTTGTGCATAGAAGAGAGAGACACACATAAAAACTTAGGCTTAACTGATAGCTAAAGAGTCCTTTTATAATCTTAAAAAACACCTTCCAGCCAAATTAATAAAATAAATTTTATGATTTTAATAAAAACAAGTCCATTAACAAGACTTATCTAAATGTGCCAAATTCATCTCTCAATCATCAACTCTCAATAGTAACCAATGGGATAATTACTAATCAAACTTAGATTGTGGGTTAGGGTCTCTATTCAATAGACCAGTAGATAATCTAACCCATTGCTGATTAGCCATATTCAACAAGAACCAAATCCATTCTTGGTTTAGATTAATATTAATTGCCTTATTAATTATTACACAAAATTTTTCTAATAATATGATTAATGTTAATCCATTAAAATTATTCCAACAATTGTGTAACAATTGTATGTTTATGTTTTTCTTTCCATATAAGTCAATGAATACAAACAGGTTAAAGAACATTTCCAAAGGCATAGTGAGGCTATCTTAGATAAATCATTTTTTGGACATTTTGAAAACCTTCAGAAAATGACATTTTGTGGGGGCTTTCAAACCACTAAAAAATGACGCAAATAAGTGTTTTCCAGCAATATTACTAACAGTTGAAGAAAAACCGTTAGTAAAGGTTTTATGATGCTTGTAATTTCAATGATTTCTAGACCACCAGAGGTGCATTTTCTAGAGGTTAAAGAACTACCAAAAAAAGAGAAACTTGCCATTGAAAAATGTATGCTTTTTTATAGTTCTAGGCCTTTGAAGGAAGAAATGATGATATTAGCATTAAGTAAGTGAACACCTAACTTTGAGACAAATTTTGGACCTTTAAACATCAAATTTGGAAATGGTTATTTCATAGAAAATTGTATAATTCATCGAGCTCTTTTTAATGAGTGGTAGGTCACTAAAGTCCAATGTCAAAGCGAAAAGTTATAGCTAAATCATTAAGGCTAGTTTAGTAAACAAAAAACTAAAGCCTAAATGCTAGAATCTAGCACCTTGGCACCAAAAGCACCCAAAATCAGTATAAAGCCTAGGTGCCAAATTGTGCAAAAGGACCAAAAAGTTAGCCTCCTAGGCACAAGAACTCAATTATTGAGAAATAGTTTTATCATTTCTCAATTTGGAGGCCATTTGAACTAGATGTATAGGGTTTTGGGTGGACAATAGAGTTATAAAGATAGAGGCATTAAAATTAATTAACATTGGGGACTAAAATCACCATTCAAGGGAGAATTCTAAAGAATAATTAAAAGAGGAAGCTGACTTGAGATTTGGAGTTTTCTTTACTTTCCCTTTTTTCATTGTGAGATTTGGCTTTTTTTTTTAATTGAGTCAGGTTATTCTTAATATTATGGAAGGTTAAACTTATTTTTCTTTAGGACTATGGTTTCTACCATGTAAATTGTTGAGTTTGTAGTGACTTACCTTGATTCTTATGGTAGTGGATTTATTTTATTTGCTCTTCATAAACTCTTATTGTTTGACAACCAATTTTTGGTTATTTGGAGGGTGTAGGTGTTTTTTGAAAGCAGCACCTGCACTTAGTCCTAGAATCAAATACCACTTGATTGAATATTTCATTTTGAATTAGTTCAATTTTGCTCTTAAGATAGAAATATACTTAGGTGAATATCCCTAATTGGGTTTCTCAATGAAATATAGGTTAATTCAATTAGTAAGTAAGAAGTTATGAGGGATTAATGGATTCTTGTGATTACATAGAAGGCTAAGACTAGGAAGCTACTTGTTTGGAATCGAAATGTTATAGTTAGCTATAATCCTAGGGAAGTCTCTTGTTATAGTTACATGTCTTGAGAATTTTTTATTTATTCATTAATTTGCAATTTGCTTCCTTTTATTTTGCATAACTAAACACTTAGATAAGGCAAATACATAAGCACTAATAATTAATAAGACTTATAACTAAAATTCCTTAAGCACGATATGTTACTTAGAATGTCATTTACAACTTGTTTTCAATATATACTTGCATTGTGGTAGTTAGTCTATAAAATTCTATAACAAAAGGCAATTAGTGTATAAACAAAAGTAGAAGCAGAGCAACCATGAGTTGGCTGGATAAAGGAAGTTTTGATAGTAGAAAATATAATTTTTTCTGTAACAATATAGGATTCCAATGTGAGATGTTAGCTAAGCAAAATAATTATTTAGGGTGTATACTTCTCGGCTAGGACCAATACTCTAGCTTATAGATATGGAAATCAAATGATTCTTTGCATAACCTTATAAGAGTTGATGAGGAAGTAAACTAGCTGCATGAACTAAGGCATATGTAGATAAAAAATGTAAATGAGGAACAATATAACAAATGAATAAAACAAGGCTAGGTGTAGCCTTCAGAAATTGAGCTTGCAAGGTGTGGCAATTCTAAAAGACGGTGTCACCTAAACCATTTCATGACCTATTTAGAAGCTTTATTTAGTATTTGAAAAAACTTGCAAGTTATAAATGGTAGTAAAAAATAAAAGGGGGACATGCACAAATAAAGAATGAAAGGCTTTTAAGGAAAACAATTAAATGGGAAAACTTGCAATAACTTGCTTGATTTTGTTCAACTAGGAAATAGCCATATATAGGCTTCACAAAGATAATGTAACTTTATGGAAAAGAACCCATTAAGACTTTAGAGATCCATTACTAACAAACCACAAATAAACCACTTCCTAGAATATTGGAACTAAAATCAAACCAAAAACAAACTCTAATGAAAGATAACTGACATATTTAACTTGGTAAATGACAAGTACATTAAATTAAAAAAAAAAAAGCCTCCTTTAAACTGATATATACAAATATCACTTGCCTAATTTAAACATGATCTTCTAAAGTACCAAGACTAATAAACTTCCTTAACTTCTTGAATATTAAAGCTTTGAGGGGCTTTGTGAAAAGTTTAGCAAGTTGATCTTTACTCCTACAGTAGATAAGTTCAATTTCTTCATTCCTTTTGAGATCTCTAAAAAAAAAAAAAGAAATTTTACATATATATATATATATATATATATTGTCCTTTCATGTAGCATAGGATTCTTGGAAAGTTTGATTGTTGAGCTATTATCACAAAAAATAGCAATAGGGTCATTTTTCTTGAAATGCAGCAACTATTTAAGAATTCTCTTTAACCATATGGCTTGATAGGCTCATGAAATTGTTGCAACAAATTCAAATTCTATAGAGGTCAAAGTAACAATAAGTTTCATCTTGGATAACCATGAAATATCCCCTAAACCCAACATAAAAGCAAAACCTAAAGTGCTTCTTTATGGTGATCTCCTACATAATCACTATCAGTTAATTTAATTAACTTATATTTTTCTTCCTTTTTGCAAAAAAGCCCAAATTTCATAGTTCTTTTCAAGTATAGAGGAATCCTTTGGAAAACAAGATGCATTTCTTATGGGTTTTCCATATATCTACTATTGATACTTACAATAGGCATAACATCAAGTCTTATAGTAGTTAAATACACTAAGCTACCCATGTTGGTACTATCTACTTTCTTTCCTTCAAGATCTCTAGTTAGTTTCAGCCCAAACATAACTGATGTATTCATAAAGTTGTAACTCTTCATTCCAAACCTGTCCAAAATTTCTCCAAGGTATCTATTTTGACAAACAAAAATTCCAACAGTAGATTGAATGACTCAGTTTTAAGAAAATAATGCATCTTTCCCAAATCAAACATATCAAATTCCTCCATCATTGACTTATTAAATTTCTTTAACATTACATTATCATTTCTAACATAAATGAGTTCATCAACATGATGACATAGTATTCCTTCATATGCTATCTTAATGAAAAGTGTATGTTCATATGGAAATTTTTTAAACCCATTCTTCAAAAATTAAGACAATTCGATTATACTAAGCTCGATGTGCTTGTCATAGTTCATACAATGCCTTTTTAATATATACACTTTATGGTCATTTCCTATTCTCACAAAATTAGGAGGTTGATCAATAAAACTTGCTCTTCCAAGTCGCTAAGCAAAAAATATAGATTCCACATCCAACTAGAAGATCGGCCATGAATTTTGAGTTACCAAAATAATCAATAATATGATTGTATCAATCCTTGCAACAGGAGAAAGAACTTATAATCAACACTAAACTCCTGCTTATAACCATTGGCTAACAGACATGCCTTGTATTTGTCAACTTCACCATTTTTCCTTTAATTTGGTTTTGAAAATAGACTTTACACCAATTGTTTGTGCCCTTTTAGCAGATTACATAGCTTCCAAGTATATTTTTTTTACCATAGCTTTAATTTCATTGTTTATTTCCTTTCTCCATTTTGATACTTTGACAACACTTTCAAATGTCGTAGTGTCACAATTTGCAAAGAAAGTAAAGTGACTTACCAAATCATCATGACAATTTACTCTAGCGACCTCATGGTCTTTCATCTGAGATGGCCTTTTTTTTAGTACAATGAAAAGATTAAGCTGATTTTACTATTGCACTTGCTACTATTGGTAAAGTTTTGGGAGCCATTAGAGTTTTAGTTGCTATTAAGATATCATTTAATGAACTTTTAGTTGGCTGCATCTTATCTTCAAATTCACCATAAAAAATAATTGGAAAAAGCTACTAGCCAAGCATTTTCCAAGTTCTTTCTTTGTAAAAAACATCTCGACTTGTCACAATCTTCTTTGTCAATGGATTGGACAACTTATATGCTTTGGATGTTTCACTTATACCAAGAAATACATATTCTCCAATCTTATCATCAAGTATTTTTTGGTTATTTTCTCATATGGAACATGAGCATAAGTAATGCAATCGAAAACTTTAAAGTGATTTTCTGATGGCTCTTGCCCTATTTCTAGCCTTTCTAGTGTCATATTTCTATTCAAGACATGGTTGTAGCTTTAAGCTAAAATCTTTTTGTAGCCAACTTTTCACCGTATTAAGAATGGTTCTATTCTTACTCTCTGATACATCATTTTTTGTGGTATATAAGTAGTTGTGAGATCTCTTTGAATGCCATGGGCTTTACTTAAATCCTTAAATTCTTTTAAGTAATGTTCTCCACCATGATTAGTATGTGGAGACATAATTGTCTTTCTTGCTTCCTTTTCAACATGTAGCATAAAGGATTGAAATGCAGCAAAAGCTTTTAATTGAAAGTAATTAGATGCCTTTTACCTTGATTAGAGATATATTATTAATCCACAATTGTCGAAATGAATTAGGTCCAAGACATTTTTTGCTCTCCATGACTTACCTTGAATGAATTAAGAAAGATGTTGTTTGCCAATATAACATTGCTCACAAACTTAATTCCATACATGTGGTTGTTGTAGCTCATATCCACATACTAAATATCTTACTCAAGATTTTATTTACTTGAACAACCATCAATAGTGTTTATGGTATATTATTTTCAATGAAATTTGACTTCTCTTCCTTTCCTTTATCATTAGGCAGCCTTGTATGACATATGAAAATGTTTGAATTTATGATGTCTAAAGCACGTAACTTTAGACTTGCCAAAATGTTGATTTTGCCTTTTACTACTGTAATGTTGATCTCATCCTTTATTGTTGTTATGATCATAATCATTTTTTAAAGGCCTACTTCCATCTTTATTGCCACGATCACCCTTTCCTCTTACTCTACTCCTACCCCACCCTTTAGTATTAAAGAAATGAATATATGTGGAAGCCTTAAGAGCCAACTTTTTTTTATCATAATGTATCAATTTTTGTTCATGAACTAATAGAGAGCCATATAATTCATTAATTATCATATCATCAAGATTATCCTCGTTGGATTCTTGAATTACACACACCATGTAATTGAACTTTGGTGTTATTGACCAAATTTTTTTCTCAATCACCTTTACTTCCTTTATCTTCTCTCAAAGTACATGCACATTTTCAATCATTGACTTTGTCCTCGAGAAAATAACAATGACAAACTAGTCTAACTTTATTCAAAATGTTTTGAACTTTAAAAAAGTTCTTGAATATGCCACCTTTTAACTTTTGTTGAGCCTTAAAATTTTCTATTCATTGAATCTCTTATATCTTTGGAAGTTTCTTTGCAAATAATTGTTTCCAAGATAGACTTAATAATTGCCTGAAACAAATAATATTTTGGTTTTCAAATCCTTTAACTTTAAGCTTTCTATTTTTGCCGTTTTTGCATATGGTTGATTTGTACTCAATTGCTAGTTTTTTCATGTCACCATTAAAAACTTCCTAAGTTGATTAGACTTAGAAAGCATTAAGTGAAGAATGAACATAAACAACCTTTTATCAAATAATTAAATCTGAAACAAAACTTTAACAAAAAGGGTTTTAGTTAAAATCTTAGAGATGACTTCATTTCTTTGAAAATTTATCACCAAAAAGTCTTTAATAAATGTAAAAAATAGTAAGGTAATAAATTTTCTAAGGAATAACATATTTCAAGATGTAATGCATAAGGAATTAGTAAAATTACATTAAAGATTAGGCATTTTAATTGTAAAAGTTACCCTAGTTAACTCTCTTTTAGAGAGTTAATAGTACTTGAAGAACCAAATTAGGAAGGAAATGAATTGAAGAGAACTTCTCATCAGGTAACATGAAATGGATAGTTTAAGAAAGAAATAACCTTACAAAACAAAAAACATAATGTTATGTAAATAAGAGGGAGATTGACTCTCAAATGTAGTTAAATAAGGGGGATGATCATTGTAATAGCCCATTTACTCACATATGGAGTTAATAAGAAAATTTTCATGCATGCTGCCATCATGATTTATGACTGAAGGGTAATTAAATGGGCCAAAAACAAGTTGCATTATAACTAAAACATAGCTCATACATTAAGATCCAACTTGAAGAAAACTTAGGACATAAGAAGATAGTGCTGCATGGCATGATGAATGAAGGAGAAATGCCTGGGCTTCAAGTCGTCAAATGGTGATGGGAAAATGAAAGAGTTGATAGCAATATAAATGGCTTACCTATGTTTCCAAAGTTGCTTGGATTGCTTCACTAAGAGGAAGAGTTTGAGTTTCTAGTGTTTTTTCTGCCGAATCTAAAGATGGTGCGAGTAAAGCTTGATTGCTTTCCATAGGAGTATTAGATAATTGATTGGCACTAGGAAATTCTTCAAAAGCCAATAAAGAGTGAGAAGGGAGGGAGATATAGAAGAAATAGGGAAGATGTAAAGATGAATAGATTAGGAGGAAAGAAAAGTCTCCAATTTCTATTTGGTTTTTTTCTTCTTAACTTTCTCCAACCTCTCTCTATTTCTCTCTCTTTTTTTTTATAGCTTCTCTTTCTTTTCTATAAACAAAATTCCCTTTCTTTAACCACTCTTCATTTTCCTTTTATAGTTAAAAAAACTAGGATTTTTTAATAGAGAATTTACAAATCACCTTTTAATTGTTTTCAATCTTTCAATTTTTAGAGTTTCCTATTTCATTTTACTTAACTTCTCAAAAAAGAATAGAAGAAATATGTATTTTTAAATGATTGACTCATCCTTTAATTACCTCTAATCTTTATTTTTAGGGAGTTTCCTATTTTTATTTTGCCTTGCTTCTCAAGAATGAATGAGAGAGATATTTATTATTTTCTTCTTTTTTATTTAATTATTAGTAATACATGTATATAAAATTTTAAACTATTTATGTAAAAAAGTTAGGATATAGACCCATAAGGTAGGGAACATGATCCCCGTTCCAATCCCCAAACTACCTTTAGGGAAATTTCCCCTATTCCCATCTCAGAGAAGAAATCTACAAATGCAAGTCCTAATATGGGGTAGTCCTCACGGGGATCCTTAAATTTGGGGACCTATTGCCATCCCTAAGTTGTATGGCATGATGAATGAAGGAGAAACATGTAAGCTTCAAGTTATCCAATGGTGATGGAAAATGAAAGAATTGATAGCAACGTAAATGGCTCACTTATGAGGCTAAAGAGTTATGGGGCTTGAAGGATATTGAAAAAACATCGAAGGGAGAAAGTAGAGAGTGAAATGTTGAAACAGAAAGGGAGTAGTTAGTAAGAAGTGCTTTGTTAGTTCTTTCTTTTTGTTTTTAAATATGTAGTTATAGATCAAGCTTGATCGAAATGTTGAGGTGCAAAAAAAGCTAGGAGAAAAAGATGTTGTAAAACTAAAATGAAAATAGCCAAAACATTAAAGTTTCAATCTTAGTTTTGATTCTTAAAAGATAGGACTATTAAGGGAAAGAACTTAGCCATGAAATGTTCAAAGATTTGGTTAAACAAGGATGATCCTATGTCACATTACATAAGTTTAATGGGAAAGTTGGTGAAACATTCAAAGAAGAAATGAGTTGCTCTAAATCCATCTTGAATATACTTCTCTATTATAACTTTTAAAATCCATCCTAAATGTACTTTTCTAGTACATGTTGTGTAGCCATAAATGAACCAAATACCATAAAGGCTGTATATAATATGAAGTATTTAATTGCAAGTAGGAGCATTATTGGTTTTAAACTAAAAATGTAATATTGATTATCTTCTTCTATATAGATTATTGAGCTTGCCATTCATTGCCAAACATAGAAAGATAGTTAGCATAGACAAATCGAGTTAAAATTCTTAGTACACAAAAGTTTGAACACATTATAATGGTTATGGTACATGCATATGGGTGTATGAATGACAAGCATCATAATATGTAACCAGTTATAATATGATCTTGCATGCATGATTTGTCAAAGATCCTTAGGATGTATAACTAGTTTATGAAATTGTTTACATACGTGTACTATAAGCTATGTTTGTAATAATGAGTATTATGTATGTAAGAATCTAATTAGATTGCTTTAGCTAACTATTGAGATATATCTATGTCTCATTTTTATCTCTTCATTTATAGGGAACCATGTTATCTCATGTTTTTAGCTTTGTTCATATATATGGTACTTTCTCTCTTCATTTTACTGCATACATATATTAGGTTACAATGTCTATGTGGATCTTTATGTTAGATAATACCTGTTGATGGAGGAGACTTGCCTCTAAATTTCTATAAGAAAAACATGAAGATGATATACTAGCCAAATTTTGTATAAGTAAATGGGCTACTTGGCTTGTTTGGCATGTAATCATGAAACCTTTTAATGTGTCTTTTGTTAGATTATATGTACTAAGAATGACTACAATATTGTGTGCATGTGATATTCTTATTTAATGTTGGAAATTGGTTTGACATAGAACAATCTTCAATCATAAACTACTAACCAAATTTTGGAATCAAGGTTAATGGATAATTATCGTAGAAGGTTGTATAAGATATAAATGTAGCATTTTTTCTTTCAAAATTTGTAAGATCATATAAGTATTTTTATTTTCATAAAATAACTTAAATTAAATTTTCATATTTGTTGAATTAGGTTGGTTTTGTAGTTATTGTTTTCAGTTTAAAATATTGGATTAATGGGTATTAGATTCATATATTAAAATTTAAGGTTGAAATCAATATAGTCTTAGATTTTAGTTGGGAATAAATTAATATACATATACCAATTTCACTTTATCCTTAATTATGCTTATAAGATGTATGAATGTTTTCTTATGAATTTTCTTGCCATTAGAAATATAGCTTATACAATAAATTGCCTAGTAATAAGCATTTTAAACATTATAAAAATATTTATTCAAGAAATATAAATATTTCAAATTATTTAAATCAAATAAGTACTTGGACTAATATTTGCATGGGCAATATTGTTTTATTTCATTGGATTAGTTATTCTTAGGAATTTGCTTTAATTATGGTGAAGGTTTTATTGCAAATCTATTTTGCTTTATGTATGTAATAATATGAATTTGTTTATTCATAGGCTAATTTTGTTGGAATAGTTTTTATCAGATTTAGTTATTACTAATTACCTTATTATAGTTAAGTTCTAAAAAACTATATTGTTATCTTAAGTAAAATCCTTAGTGATTAGTCTTAATTTTCAAAGGAATGTTACAATTATTACAATGCTTAAGCATATTATTAATCTATTTAGCTTAATCAGATGTTTCATTTTGTAACCTTAGAATAAATTAGGAAGAATAGGTAGCATAGCAAGTTCATTAAAAAGAATAATAGTGATGGATGCTAGAAAATTTTGTAGGAATAGAAATTAATGACATAGCAATTTAGATGACTCATTTTTATATTAACACTTTTAAGGTCATTAGGAAGTGTTAGCAGGAATGGTTCTCTAAAGATTAGAAGGGGAAGAGATGAAAAAGAAAGTGGAGCATGATGTTTTCAAGGCATAGGCAGCACTTTCATACATTCACAGAGCTAATAAAAAGATACTTATTATTCATACATTCATAGAGCTAATTTAACAATTATGGAAAAGGATTTCAGGCATATAACTATTATCTATCAACATTTAGGCCTAGTATTATTTTACATTAAATATAACTCATATTCCCCCATAAATCCCGCACAAGCTTTAATTGACTTCTTCTTCTAGATTCAAAAATCCTATGGGATTTATGCTATCAGGTAGCATGAACATAATAGGAATGTCTCATAAAGCCATGGCACAATTCATAACCACAATCTTTTCTATATTGAGTACTTGTCCTAGATGGAACAAATATGCAATTAGCATGCACCTCAAGATTAAGCTAATAAATTTCCATCTAAAATCATCAAGATCAAAGACCTGAGAATAGATTTTGAGTAACATGAAAAGGCATATATGATACTTGAAATATCCATGTAGTATAGGATTACTTAAAATTATGATTTTTATGAAATATGTATGCAAATCATATATCATATAAACAACATGTAAATATGCATTAACAAACATATGGCAACCAGAGGTAGACAATGTCCTCACCATTAGGCATTGAGACATCATATCTAGGTTATTTGAGTCTCACAAAGCCCAGCATATGACTATCATATCCGAGCAATGAAGTCATAAGAACCCTAGCGTACGACACCTGACTTAGATGAATGACCCCACCTTTATTAGAGGCATCCCCCAACTGGTACCTAAATCAAAGTCAAGCAATACAATCTCTATCTCAATATGTCATCCAATCCATCATGTGGTCAAGGTTGGATTAATATGAGAGTGAGAGCTACAAAGATTTCTTTTTAGAGTTTTTCCTATAAACACCAATGTACTTTTGGTGGTTAGGAATCCCTTTAGTGTCATAAGATTTTGTGTTCTTAGTTTCCTTTTTTCTAAGTTTGAATTGGTCTGAAAGCCTTCCATATATAATTTGATGCAGGATGTTCCCAGTAGAGATACATTCTTGTCTTCACTTGATTTTCTTGAGATCATTTAGGCAGTATAGCTTGCCATAGAACTCAAAATTCAAGTTATGGAGCATGAAGTGTAACAACCTTATTTTTCTTTCAACCATTTAGGATTTAGGCAGCACAGTCATAGATTTTAGGATTCATGGGATGTAATGGAACCCAAAAGTCCACATAGACATTTAGGAGCACTGCCAGCCACAATGTAAGGGTTCAATATGGACATTTAAGTGGTAAAGTTAGCCATAACCACATATAGACAAGGTCCATAGGCTCTTTTAGGGTCCTAATTAATTTCTTAGTATCTTGATTATATTTTTTCATCATACAGGATTCTAACCATCACTAAGTACATAGTGTATAGGAATAATTTAATTTTACAAAGAGTATTTCTCTTCCTAAACTATTATACATACAAAGTTGAGATGCACAAATAACAAAATATTCATATAAGAATGCATAATACGCAAGAAAATTCACACATCAAAGTTCTTAGCCTAAAGTTATTATGTTTTACATTATATTTCCCTAGATATTTCAAAATATCTATCTAGCATCAATCTTCTCTGATTCTATCCTTCTTAGACCTTAAATGGGCTCATGAAAGATCATGGTAACAAAATTTCAAGAAAAACGACCATAAGACAAAAAAGGATTGGTTATAGAGTATCATGGTGTGCCATAACTTCAAATACATTTCCACATTATATTTGCATTACCATGAAGACCATTCAAGAAGAAGGAAAAAAAAAAAAGAGAGAGAAAAGAAGAGAACCTAGAATATGCTAAATCATGTTACTTGGATACGCTCCCTTTCTTATAATTCTCCTCAAATTCCTTCCTTGCTTCCTGATCTAAGTGTAACACCAAAGTGGAGAAGTGAGTGTAAGTGAGATGTGTAGGGTAAGTGTAGGGAATAATGTGAAGAAATGGGGCAGGGTGTGGGGTATTTAAGGAGAATTTGACGGCTAGGATTTAACTACATGTTTTAGATCCTATGGTTTAGATGTAAGCTAAGTGGATGGTTAGGATTTAACCACATGTTTTTAATCAAATGGTTGTGATTTTGTCTAGGTAGACGACTAGGATTTGATCTTTTAATCTAATGGTTGAAATTTGATCCAAATGTATGTCTTGGATTTAATTGTGAGATTTTAATCCAAAGGTTATGATTTAATCTAAGTGTAAGGCTAAGATTTAATCACTTTAATCCAATTGTTGTAATCCATTCCAAATGGATAGCTAGGATTTAAGTATGTGATTTTAATCCTATGGTTATGATTTAGTCTAAATGTATGACAAAAATTTGATCTTTTTAATCCAATGATAATAATTTAATCCAAATGGATGACTAAGTTAATTATGTGATTTTAATCTAATGGCTAAGATTTCATCTAAATGTCAGGCTAGGATTTAATCTTAAGAAATGGATGGCTAATGTTTGATCTTAATTTATAAAATATCTAAAATAAAATTATGTTGTGGGCCCCAATGGTTAAGGTGGTGCCACATGTCCCTTCTTGTCAATTTACCATTTGACCCATGGCATTTTTCAAAAGGACTATTTTGCCCTTAGTGATCAAATTACTATTTTACCCTTGGTTGTTAGCACTCCCTACTGTCTCTACTTTCCTTCTTAACTTCCTTTGATCTGGCTTTACTCCTCAGATATGTTCACTTATGCTGTGTTGTTATTAACAGTATAATTTGTTTGAGTTTTAGATTTTTATTTGAGATAGTATTAGTCCTTTTCTTATCCAAATGTTTTTTAGGGTTTTAATGTCTAAGAAAAATTTTACTTTAGATATGATAAAATTCTACATGGAATTTGCTTCAATTATTACATATTTCATAACAATTTTATTTTCTTGTATGTCTATAACATTTTTAAAGTTTGTTAAAAGTGTGTAATTATCATTTTGCCCTTAGCCTTCTGATTTCTTAAAGTGAAAAATTATGATTTTGCCCTTAAGTCTTAAAATTGACTTACAAGCTATTCTCTTTAAATAATTCAACTTGATATATTTATTATTGTTTAATTCTTTCTAATTTCCCTTAATTAATCCAATTTAGCTAGCATTAAAAATTGCTAAACTAGGGATATTACAACAATAGCCTTTATAGCACTCAAAGTCCAAGGCAATGAGTTTGATATTGTTATATGTGTGTGTGTGTGTGTGTGTTTCTTTTTTTTTCATTTTATGATCTCTAAATGGAGTGGTGGTGAGGGTTTTATATAGACCATGAAGTGATGCCTTGAAGAGATGCCATTTTGAGAAATACCTTTTTAATTAAAGGTCACAACCATATGATAGTTCATGAACCAACATAACTTAAATAACCACATCCCACCCCACAACCAACACCTTTTTATAGATGTCTTCAGAAATCAAAGAGACACAACCTCGTTGCCATTTAGTGTTGTAACTCCTTATACAAACTTTCATATAAATTTATTAATTTATATGAGGACATGACCTTTTAAAACACATCTTTTCATTTTAAAAATATTTCAACACTTCCCTATCAATTTTAAAATGAACCAAAACTCTTATCACTTTAGAAATCTCTTATTTTCAATAAAGGTATCTCAAGGATTTAAACATTTACCTATGAAAGACATGGTTTCTCCTATCCAAAATAATATGGTAGACTAAGCTTTGAACCAATTATGCCATTGAACAAGTTTTCATGACTTACACATAAGATCATGGACCATTGCATACTACTTGAATTGACACATTTATGGCCTTGGGTTTTCTTTTCATGAGAGTTTTCAAAGCCAAGCCCTTAAACTCCTAGAAATTGCCCTACTTCACTCTTATATAGGTAGAGTTTATCAAGAGCACCACCATGATTAATGCTCTAGCAAATATATGTTCACAAGTCTATTAAGAGCCAAATTAAGGTTCAACCTTTCCCTTTTTAATCTTATAGTTACCAACTACTTTTTAGCCTTAGGATGTATTAAAAAAGACAAGTACTTGCAATCACTTTAATAGTTTATTTTCACCATTGAACCAAGACTTGATATCATGGTCAAATGTGAGTTAGGTTTCCATTATAAGTGATCAAGGTTTATAGGGCTTCAATTCCATCCCTTCATATGTTTTCAATATCATATCCCTAGTCAAACCTTTCATCAAAGGATTTGTAAGATTTAATTCATATATTATATAACTTATGTAGATCACTCCATTCATTCTCAAGTCCTTCAAAAAGCTATGTCTTAATCAAATACATTGCGACTTTCCATTATAAACTTAGCTATAAGCCCTTGAAAGAGTAGATTGACTATCACAACGGATAGATGTTAGTGCCAATGGCTTAAGTCGTATAGGAATATCAAGTAATAAGTTTCTAATTCATTCTGCTTCCTTACTACTTGTAGCCAATGCTATAATCTTAGAGTCTACAATATAGGTATGTTTTTTAGATCCCCGAGAAACAATACCCTCACCTTAAGTGCAGACGCTTCCACTTGTAGAAGCATGATCCTCTAAGTAACTTATCCAATTGGCGTCTATATATCCTTGCAAATTGAAGGATTTGGTCAAGTTATGGTTAATTGTTCCTTTCATGTAATTTAGTACTCTATTGATAATATGCCAGTGCTTCTTACTTAGATTGCTTGTATATCTACTTAACCTTCCCAAAACATATGCATTAGGTACTAACTTTATTTGGTACTAACATAATTCAAGCATCCAATTACCTTTAAATAATCATGTTTCATAGGATAACCTTTATTTGATACTAACTTCATACTAGAATCAAATGTAGTAGAAATAGAATAACAATAAAAACAATCACATTTCTTTAATATTTCTCAACGTAATGAGATTGGGAATAACCAAGATAATTGTTATCCCTAATAATCTTGATTCCTAGAATGAAATCTACTTCTCCCATATCTTTCATGTCAAAGTTCAGACAACAAATAGCATGTCATCTACATACAAACAAATCATGACACTTTTTCCGTTATGAAACTAACTATAAACACATTTGTCATATTCATGGATTTTATATCTATTTGCTAGAACCACCTTATTAAAATTTTTGTGTCATTGCTTCGGGGCTTGTTTAAGTCCATAAAGAGACTTAATTAATTTACACACATTTTATTCTTGACCAAGAACCATTAGCCCTTCTGGTTGTGTCATATACACCTCTTCTTCCAACTCTCCATTAAGAAAAAGTTATTTTAACATCCATTTAATGGATAACAAGATTGTGTATGGAAGAAAATGCTATAAGCAAGGTTGTCAAACTCATGAGTTTAGGCAAAATCATTTGGGGAAGGTAAACTCATAACATAGAATCATAACGTAAAATCGTAAGAGTGTACCTATAATAAGAAATAATTATTAAAATATGCAATTATATAGTTAAAATCAATATTTTAAAATTTAGACTAATAACTAAACTACTGAAGGCAATGATAAATAGTTCATTAGTTTGATTATAGCTAAATAAGTGATACTTAAATATAGATGTTTTTTTAATTTTATATATTTAAATCTAAATATAATAACTATTAATTGAGTAATAAATATTATTATTAAAGATTACTTTGTCAAAATAGGTCAAAATATAATAATATATAACTTTTTAATCCACAACTAATGAAAAATTCAAAATAAAATTTCCAAAAAAAAAAGCCAACAATAAATATATATAATGCATTATGAATGATGAACATGAAGCTCCTACTGGTCATGTAGTAATAAGTGATGCACTTATCCCTTAGTGCCTGGGTTCGAGTCTAAGGATATGCGTTTTTTTAAAGTAAGGAAGTGAACTGCAAATATATATATATATATATATATATAATATTACATATATATAACAGAAGACAATGTTGGCATGTTGAAGATGTACGCAGACTCTTAACTAGAAGTCCTTGGTTTGAATCTTGGAGCAGTGTTTTTTTTTTTAAGACAAGTAAAAGAAGGTCATTAAGTTAACTTGTTTGAATTAAGTTAACTTGTTTGAAATGGACTAAACTAGCTGAGTCAACCGAGTTGACTTGCAAGTTTGACAACAATGCCTATAAGCACTCTAATAGAGGAAATCCTTGTAATCAGTGCATATGTATCAAAATAGTCTATCTATTCCTTTTGTGTGAACCCCTTAGCAATCAACCTAGCTTTAAATTTTTTTCATAGATCAATCTACTTTTAATTTCTTTTTAAAAATCCATTTACAACCAGTAGGTTTAGAACCAGGTGAAAGGTCTACTAGTTTCCAAGTTTTACTTCCCATTTTTTAATAAATTTAATCATATATAGCTTCTTTCCAAAATGTTGCATCTTGAGACTTGATAGCCTTCTCAAATGTTTCAACCTCATTTTTCAAATTAAAACAAAAAGGTGAATAATTTTCAATCTCTTCTTTTATCCTTTCAACAAAAAGTATGATGAAATTGAACCATAAGTGTTCATTTTTCTAGCCTTTTTTACTTCTTCTAAGTTTTGTATCTTTAAAGTCATCACCGTTAGAAACATTCTTCTCTTGATTTGACTTCTCATTGGAATGAGAAATGTTATTGGGCTTAAGGGTTGAGTTAAACCTTTCTTCATGAAAAATTGCATCCCTTAATTTAATTACTTTATTGACAATGTATGAATCATATGGTTTAATGACCAAAAATCAATATTCCTTACTATTTTTAGCATATAAAAAAAAATGCACTCAACTCCTCTTTCACCCAATTTCTTCTTTTCTTTTATTGGGTTTTGGAACTTTACTTATTGTCTTGCATCCCTAAACTCTAAAATAATTAAGATTAGGTTTTTTTTTTTTTCATACTTCATATGGGGTTATCTTGTTCCATTTATTAGAAATTCTATTTAATAAATGACATGTACTTAGCAATGCCTTACCTCAATATCCATTAGCCATTTCAACTAAGACCCTACCTTTCAGCTATAGCATTTTATTCTATGGAATAAAGGGCAATTACTTGATGTATTATGCCAATTGGCAGAAAATCGTTTGGATTATAATATTCTCCCCCTCTATCTGTTCTTAAACATTTAACATAAGTTTCATATTGAAGTTATACTTCAGTTTTAAATATCTTAAATTTTTTTAGGACTTTTACCTCTAAGTGCATTAAATAGACATAACATTATTTAATGCAAATATCAATGAATGTCATCAAATACATTTTATCACCCAAAGTAGGCCAACCGTGTAAATCAAAATATCAAAATGAATCAATTCTAATATTTTTGAACTTCTTACTACTATAGGGAAAGGTTTTCTAGTTATTTTTGTCATCATGCAAGTAGTACAAGACTCATGATTGATAGCAATATTTGGAATCAATTCAAGTTTCATTATATCATTCAATTTTCCAAAATTAAAATGACCCAAATGATAATGCTATGAATCATAAGACTTAACAATATAAGTAGAATTATAAATATTATTACTAACTTTAACAACATTACGCTTAAACATGTTCTCACAGAAATAACCCTGACCTACAAATGTTCCACCCTTAGTGAGAACAAACTTATCTACCTCAATTACAGACTTAGACCTAAACTTATTAAGTAAAGGTACATAAATTAAATTATTCCTAAATTTTAGTACCTAATAGACATCTCATAAATTAAGAGTTTTCCTAAAAGTGAATTCAATGTCCATAATCCCTTTGCTTTTGACTTCGACACTTGAAGCATTTCTAGCACATCCTCATCTTCCTCCTTAAATGTTTTAAAGGAGTTCTTCTTTTCGCACATATGGAATTTTGCTAGAGTCCACCTACCATGATTCATCATTGTCAACAGGTGGATCTTAAAAATTACAGCCATAAATCATCTTCTTTTATAGATGACTTGTTTTCTTTCTCCTTCTTTTTGAAGAAATAACATTCTTTCTTGAAATGGCTAGCCTTTCCACAAAAGAGACAATTATCTTTCTTTTTTTTATTCTTGTGACCATCATGTGCCTAGGATATGGCTTTATCTTTCTCTTTTTTCTTTAAAGGTCTGGTGAGATTGCCCTTCCTCCATCGCATGTGCCTTCTTATAAGCATTAGTTTTTTTTTTTTAGCATTTTGTTTTTTATATTCCTTTTCTAAATGAAAATGTTTCCTTTTTTAGTTTGAGACTTTTTTTTATAATCTTTCTATGATGGAGGAAGTTTGTTTATGATTGAGGAGACAATAATTAGGTCATTTGTACTTGTGTAATTAAGTTTAAAGATTGTTGGCAAGAATTTTCTCTTAAGATTAAAAGATAAAGAGATGAAGAAGAAAGTGGGGCACGATGTCTTTAAGACATAGGCAACATTTTCCTTTAGACATAATTCACCCCACTTATTCTTATCTCATAGGATGTATGTTAGGTTAACCAGCAAATTTCATATAAAATACAATGAAGGCCCATGAGTATGGATTGTAATTCTAATACTCAAGCCAAGACAACAATTTACACAGTGATAATTTGACTTTATCTCTACATGCACTCAGTCAAAGGCAATGAGTTTAATGTTGTTGTGTGTGAATGTGTTTGTGGTTTTTTTTTTTTTTTTGGTTTTATGATCTCCAAATGGAGTGATGGTGAAGGGTTTATATAAACCATAAAGTGAAGCCTTAAAGAGATGCCTTTTGGAGCAATACTTCTTTAATTAAAAGTCATAACCATATGTTGGTTCATAACTAACATAACTTAAATAACTAAAGGTTATTAAATAATTTTTCCATGAAATGTTATACCTTTTTGGTATGTAGGGTTTCCTTCAATCAACACAACTTTTTACTAAGTGGTGGTTACCACATTTTTCCATAAATGTCTTTAGAAACCAAAGAGATACAACCTTGGTGTAATTTAATGTTATAACTCCCTACATAACCTTTTATATAAATTTATTAATTTATATGAGGACATGAATTTTTTAAAACACATCTCTTCATTTTATAAATATGGATAGCTCTAGTGTAGATACATGTATTAGCAATGGGAAGGTAGGAATGAGAACCTACTTAGAAAAATTAACAAGGTTGGCTAGAAACAAGATAAATGGATATAATTATGCTCTTAATGAAAGTGATGTCATAATGGAATACAAAACCATGAAGATAAGGAAAAGATGTTTGGTAACGAGTAAAACAAACTACTTCTAGCCAGTGTTGTTTAGTTTAATCATTGTAACATTATATATAACACTCAAGGATTAGGAAGTAGACCAAAACCCTTCATAAGGAAAGAAAAACGTAATTCAAAAGAACAAGACAAAACAAAGCTTAAAGTCACTACAGAAATTTAAATACACTCGACTAACCCATATTGTGTAATAGTTAAACTAGACCTCCATTGAATATATCTTCAGTGGAAGTTGCATAAACGCACATTCCTCTGGTAGTTATATATAGGTAAGTTGTTACATGTTAACCATTGGAATATTATTGAATATATGCTTCCTCAGAATGGTTATAGATTTGTTATTGATGTGCAACCTGGAGTTTGCAAAATTGCATGTACCTAATTTCCATATTATACAATGAAGCAATTTTTGTTGATAATGTTAGTGAAGTTACATGCCAAATTTGGTAATTATATATTTAAATGGTTACTTATTGAAAAGTTTCAATTGTCCATGTTTATACACTTACATAATGCAAAAGAATATTTATTAATAGCCACCAGGCCAGTTATATACTAAACTATTGTTTATAAGAATAAATCACTCTTTTTAAAATCATACTATACATATCAAGCTAGAGAGTTATATTTAAAAGGTCTCCTCAAGAAAATTAGCTTTTCAATTAGAAGTCAAATATTTCCCATCTAAGAATTTTTGAATGTACAATTTATAATTTTGCTATTCCACCAAAATACACAAAGATGAATCCTCATTTATGGTCAAGAAAAAATTGGAATGAATTCCAAATGGTATATTTGTGTTATTATTTGCTTGTTATCATTTGGCAATATAATCTCCTCAATGTTAGGGGGAAAATTAGACAACTAAAGCAAAATGCTATGTGACTTGTATTATTACAGTTAATATTATAAAAAGTTTATATAGGAACATGATTAGAAAATGCAAAAAATAATTTTTCAGATATATATGCTAACCTAAAGAGGGTAATGAAACAATATAACAATTGAAAGTTCTTCAATTATATTGATTATTAGTTCCAAAAAAATTTGAAAATAAAAAGCAACAAATAATCAAGTTAGCTAGATCAAAGGGGCGAGTACTTCTTAAGAGATCTTTGACACATCAAAATCTTTAAAAGAGATTCAAGTACCTAAACAGTAATAAAGCAAAAAGATCTCACTTAGTTATACATACTTACCAGAGAAATATTGAACCTAGGAAGAAATGGTTGTTAACAAAATAATAATGTAGTTGAGTGAGGATTTTAAATTATTGATGTTAAAATACCTAGCCAAAATAGATAGACACAATAATATTGACTTGTGAAAGTCAAGATAATGGACCTACAATCCAAAACACTTAAAGGTGTAGTTTGTTAGGTATAATTGACATTATGGAAGAATTAAATGAGAACAATATATCATGAATTACTATACAAGGATTTTTGCAAAACCTAACATGTTATTATGAAATGATATTATTTGTAGTGTACACAATCAATTAAATTGTCAATACATGAAATATATAGCTTGTATTTAACAAAAGTGATCACAAATTATTTATAAGTTGTTTCATAATATTATGTAGATTAAATTTTTTGAATGATTTGATATGCTTAAAGCATGAAATTCAAATCCTTGAGATACTTATGAAAGGTATTCATGAATACAAGTGGAAAAATCCTTAAAAGGGTACCATAAATTATTCTATTTGCCCTTGCATTTTAAACCAAAATTTGGAAACAATTTTATTATTGTTGCCCATTAATTGATAGAATTTTTGAAGAATTCACATTAGTAATAGATTGTTTAAAGAGAGGATTTGAAATGAAAAATCCTGGAAAACTAAGTTTTGTTTTGTACATCAAGCAATAAACTAATGAAATTTTTATTAATCAATCAGGTTATACAAAAAATATTTAAAGTGATTTTATACTCACGAATCACATCCATTAAGTATCCTAATAGTTGTGAAATTACTTGATATAAATAAAGATACATTCTGACCATAAGAAAATAATGAATAACATCTTGCTCAGTAGTATTAGAATTCTAATGTATCATGCTAACAATACGCGACTAGATATAACATTTTACATAACTTATTAGCAAGATTTATTTACTCTCTAATATGAAGATATGGGAAACGAATTAAGCACAATTTCAATATCATTAAAGAACTATTGATGTGATTTTATTATATTTAAATGAATCTAAACTCAATTAACTAGCTATTTAGATGTAGGGTATTTATTTTGTAACACCTAGGAAGTTTTAAATTTAAAAGTTTTAGCTGGAGTTAATGTGAAATATGTAATTTGTTCGGACATTTAAAAATCCTAATAATCAATGGAATCCTAAATAACTTAATTCACAAAAATAATAAAGTAAATACAAAATAATAGAAAATAAAAATAATGTAAATAAACAAAGACAGTTAATTGAAAATTCGAAAAAAGAAAGACGTAAAAAAACCAAAAAAATGGAAAGTTAAAGTGATAAAGTATAAAATAAAAAGGGTAAGCAATTTATTTAGAATTTGTGCCCAAAAGGAAAAAATGAAAAGATATAAGTGGGCTTAGAAAATTAATAAATTAGAATTCAAAACAATAGGGACACATAGAGGGTTAAGGTGGCATCTAAAAATAAAAAAAGAAGAAAGTGCTAGGAAAACAATGGGGGGCATAAGTAGAGAGGACTACAAAATGGGAAATAAAAATTTGCATCATAAAATAGGTTGAGAAAATATGGAACTTAAAAAACATGAAGGAAAATGAGAGAACACTTGAAAAAGGGGGAAAAGAGGGGAGGTGAGTTGGCATAAAGAATAGAAGAGACTAGAGAGAGCAAAATTGTCTAAATTTTGATGGTTTTGGAAAGGCAAAAAACTTGAGAAGAGGTTGAGAAAGAAGAAAGGATAAAGCTGAAGAAAGGAGAGAAAGAAAGGAAGGGAAGGCTAAAGAATTTGAGCTAAAAGACAAAGGGAAGAAGGTAATCTTTCATCACCAATTTTCTATATTTTAGGCAGCAATTGTAGCGCTAAAATAGGGGTCTTTTAAACCTTTTTAGTTGTGATTAGATGCTGGAAGTATGATGTGTATTTCTTCTCTTGTGTGGTGTGTTCATCATAATAAAATTTGATCCAACATGGCATGTATAGTGCTAAGAATGTGAGATTGCTTGTCGCATTTTTTTGCTAAAAAATTTGATGTAGAGATACATTTTTCACTTTTTAGAGGCTATTAAATGTTGATGAAAGTGTGCTCCAATTGGTCTTTATTGAAGTGTTTGGGTTATGTTACTTAGGTGTTTGATGAAATGTCTTTGAGGTATTTTGTGGAAAATTTTAAAGTACCTTAGCTTCATTTTATTTTTGTGAATTAGGTTGTAAATTGTGTACAATAGTTATGATTAAGTGCTAAAAATACATAAATGCTGAAAATATGGTGTATATTTCTCCTCTTATGTGGCATGTTCATAATAAAAATTGGATGCAATGTGGCGTGTATAGTGCTAGAAATGTGACATTGTTTGCTACAATTTCTTGCTGAAAATTTTGATTAGGGAGGCATTTTTCTTTGATGGAATTCTGATGTGTATCTCCTCCTTAATGACTGTTAAATTTTGTTGAAGTTAATCTCCAATTGTTTTCATTATATGCCAAAAAGTTGTGAGGTATTTGGAATATGTTACTAAGGTGTTTAATGAAATGTCATTGAGGTATTTTATAGGTTTTTTTTTTTTTTTCACCTTAGCTTCATCTTATTCCTATGAGTTATGCTACAATTTCGTGTCCAATTGAAATGATTTTACTACCTTTTTCACCTATAGAAAATCCAGCATGCTTTAGGCTTCATTTAAGGTGTCATATGCTCATAATTTGTGTTTGCATGTTGCCAAATTTTTTATGGTTTATATGTTGGAATTTTTTTTGTGTTATTTAATATGTATGCAAGGTGTTTGTTGAGTAATTAATGGAGTTGCAAACATGTTAATAGGTGCTGGAAGTTTATGTGTTTATCCTCCATTTGTTGATGTTCACTACAATTAGGTCCTTTCTTTGGTTACCTAAGTTAGGTCAAATGTATCTATGCTTATCTCATTCATTTTGCTCCCTCAATTCATTACATAGGTTTTTTTTTTTTTATGGTTGCTTAATGGTGGTTGTAAATGTATGAGATTTTGCTGCTTACTTTATGTAAGAACATAGTGATTTAATTTGAGGATTCATGGCTAAGTTGCTCCTAAGCCATAGTGCAAACAAACATATAAGCAAGGATGGCATGTTGGTGACAAGCTAGTAAGACCAAGCGATTTAATTGTTTTGAATTTAATTGTAATTGGCGTGCTCTTGGAATTTTGTAAACAACATGTAATGATGAGTACTTAATTGGACTCTAAGACATATAAACACTAATGTATGCTCTTATTTATAGTGCCATGTGAGGTCCGATGCCTCCATAGACACATCCTATAAACATCTATGGATTTCAACATTAGTGTCATTGTGTGAGACTAACTTCTTCGTGAGCACCTAATGATTCACCAGCAGGGTCATGTGAGATCCATTGACTCTATAGGCATTACCCATTACTGAATGCGTATGTTCAAAATAAACTTGGGGTTCTAACATTTTTCACTAAAAAATCTAGAAGTTTAAAATAATTAAATGAAAATAAAATTAATTCATCTCAGTAAATATCCTTTTGTTAATTTCTTATTTTTTATTTAAATTCTTGATATTTTGGAATTCAAATAAAGCAATTTTAAAAAACAAATAAAAATGTCTTTCTTTGAATGTTTTCAAATAAAATATTGTGTTTATAGTTTCTTTGTCTATTTTAAAATTCATTTTATAATAAAAATAAAAAGTAAGTATTCATTTTTTTTCATACATATATCCCATTTAATTGTTTGATTAGTTTAAGGTAACCATCCTTACATACGGGTGTTGTGGGGTGCCTAACAGCTTTCTCACACTCAAATAGACTCCCAAACCATATTTGGTTACCTAACTAGGGTTGCTGGAGATTCTAGCCCTGTGTGAAGGCCATCACATAGGGACTGGAGGAATGGAGGGTTTCATGAGCTATATTCTCACATTGGTGATTACTTCTCTATAAGCTCATGCCAGTTGGTTACTTACCCTTAAGGACTATGTGTCCTCGCCAATTTAGGATTTATCCTCATAAGTTGTGTACTTACGCCTGATATCTAGTCATTCATCCATGATAATCCTTCCCTAGAATTGATTTCTAGACTTAACAATTTCTATATTTCTATTAAGAGTGAATTTTAACTCTTTAAAAATCATTTTAACTAGTATTTTATAAATGGGTTTATTTTGCATATCAAGAATTTTTGGAAACTCCAGAGGAATTGATTTTAGCAGCATCAAAGTTCATGAATTGTAAATTTTATATTGTTGAGCAAGGTTGGCACCTAAGAGGGGGTGAATTAGGTGTTATGAAAATTTTACTAAAAAACTCCTTTTAAAATCAAAAGTAAAACAATCAAACCAAATGAGAAATAATAAATGCAAAATGTAAGAAGAGTAAGCAAGAAGAGTAGGCATATAAGTTTATCCTGGTTCGGATTCTACATGCCTACATCTAGTCCCCAACCAACCTCTTGGGATTTTTCACTATCTCAGTAAGTAAATACAATAACCCAAGAGAACCTCTCCTCAATCCCAAGTTTTCACAGCTTGACTCCTTCAAGGAATGTCCTTGAATACACTCAAGGACATACTCCCCCTCAACCCAAGCTTTCTTTTAGCTTAACTCTCTCAAGTAACCTCCTTGAGCTTCTCCCTCACAAGAAAGAAAGAATTATAGAAGATGTACTCTCTAAAACATAGTATATGATACAATGAAGCACTAATATGATAAAGAGTAGATAAGATGACATAAACTAATGATATAATCCCTTTTGAATGTTTCTCATATTAATTCAGAGTCCATATGCCAAGTTTATATAGATTAAGGTCCAATAGATCCATTGGGAGTGAGTAGGAAGTTAGAGATTTCAAAATATAATCATTATAAACCCATTATGGCTTGTCTCCCACTGACTAGTTGACTGTTCTCTCTTTAACTAATTGACTGCTCCTGATTTCCCTTTCAAAAATTCAAATTCTACACCCTGATAGTCAACTGCTTACCCTTAGCCAGTTGACTGGTCACTCATAGAAAGTCTTCCAGTCGATGGGATTAAGGATGACAACTGATTAGGCTTGATCAGGACGTAACCAATTAACTACTAATGAGTGGCCATTCAACTGTTCACTCATTGAGAGCTCTCCATTGATCAAGGCTTAAGTTGGCAGTAGACTGGGACCTCTCAGAAAGGGACCAGTTGACTACTGGCTAGTGGCCAATCGGTTGCTCACTCACAGAAAGCTCTCATTCGACTAGACAAGACCTGGCAACTAGTTGGCAAAGGGACCAGTTGACTGCTGACTTGTGTCCAGTTGACTGAAGACTTTCATTATTCCCCAAATTAGCTTTTTCTCAACCTTTAAGACTTGGAATCGATTTTTATTCACTTTAAAAGATTTTATCTACTTAATATAACTTACAAAGTTTTCTAGTTTATGATAATACATTGAAAACATATAAGACCAAAATAATACATAGAAAAATTTTTCTTCTTGTGTTTGTTCTCATTAAAACCTTCGTCTTTAATAAATGGACTCTACAATCTCCCCATTATATATGATGACAAACTTGCAATTGTTAGTTCTTCATAGGAAAAGTTTTTCAAGAAGATGTGTTTGCAAAACTCTTTAGTTCTATGGAAGTTAGACATTATTTTTAACTTTCACATCATTTAAGTTATTTGGTTTCCTTGTTTATCTAGGCATGCTTAGTTGATAAATAACAATATCAAGCAATCAATCATATTAACTTAAATAACTAACTTTAGTGAAAGTAACTGATTGAAAACAACTGAAGCAAATAAACCACTGAAACAAAGTTCAATAAGAAAACAATTCAACAAAGATAACACTTCTAATTCAACTAAATCAACAACTTTAATCCTAACAACTTTATTCTTAATGACTAATAATCTTCCTATTTTTCTCCTCATTTGTCATATCAAAAAGGGAGGAAGAGAATCAATGTTATGCCTAAAGATCAAAGCCTAAAAGTTTTGCACATAATATGTCTCAATGCACTTAAGTTTGGTAATCATGTCTTCCATAGTCTCCTAGAAAGTCTACATCTGAAGGCTATAATAATCCATCTTTTGATGCATGGCGTGAATCTCAACAAGTAAGTTTAGGTCAGGGATTACTACGGTCTCAGGATGAGATGGGGTGTAATTAGTCGGAGCAGAAGCTAGTAGAGATGGAGCCATAGGAGCATAAGGGCCTTCTTCTTTTGGAGCTTCAGAATGAGGAAGAGACTGAGAAGAACTAGAAGGAGGAATATCAGGGCTACATCTAGTTGGGGCCTTTGAGCTCGTGAATTTGGGTAATCAGTGAAATAGTGGCTAATATGAGGAGGAAGATAGAGTATATCAGTCAAAGTATCATCACCAAAGATTATTCTTGTCCCTCTAACTTCAGTGGTAATGAGATAGGTAGTGGAGTTATTGGTAAGGTTGGAATTGAAGGCCCTGATAACTTTAAGGCTATAATCCAACTTTAAATTTAGCCAATTGTCTAACCCAGTGTTTGAAGATAAATTAAAGAGGCTAAAGCCTTCATCTTAGAGCAATTGGAGATAGACATACCTTCTAGGAAGAATAACCTTTTGCTAAAAATTCTCTATAAAGGTAACTTCTTGGGCATGAGAGAAAAAGAGAGGAGGAGGACCAGAAGAGGATCTATTGGAAGGATTCTTCTACCTTACATCTTGGTGATTGGTCTCAAAGCCATAGATGATGAGGGAAGTCCAAGAAACCTAAGAATGATTGAAGATTTTCAAGTCTGAGGGAAGGAGATAAAAAATCCCTAATTTAAATCAACAAAACCCTAGATAGAGAGAAATCCACTAGTGCTTTCTCTATCAGTTTTACAACTAGCAAAATTAGCATATAAATATCCTACCAAGTTATTAGTGGATCCTTTTGGATACCAATGAGCCATTTGTATTGTGCCTACAATATATTTAAATATTATCTTTACTACTAAGTAATAAGATTCTTTAGGACAGGTTTGAAAGTGAGCATAAACGGATACACTAAACAAAATATCCAGCTTACTTGCAGTTAAATATGGAAGAGATCCAATCATACCTCTATACATTGAGATGTCATAAGGTTGTCCCTTTTTATTAGCATCCAATTTTGATGTTGACCTCATTATAGTGTCTTTTACTTTGACTTTTTCAAATCCAAATTTCTTAAGTAATTCTTTGGCATATTTAGATTGACTTATGAAAGTTTGATTTTCTTGATACTTAATTTGGAAACCCAAGAAGAATGTAAGCTCCCCCATCATGGACATTTCAAATTCTCCCTTCATCATTTCTGCAAACTCTTTACAAAGATTCATTAGTAACACCAAATATAATTTCATCCATATAGATTTGGACAACTAGAATAGCATGCCTTTTCTTTTTAAAAAATGAAGTTGCATCAACCTTACCTTTAAAGAAATTATTCTTAATGAGAAATAAACTTAGTCTTTCATACCATGCTTTAAGTACTTGCTTAAGGCCATATAATGTTTTTCTTAATTTAAATACACAATATGGAAGATTTTAATTCTCAAAACCTGGAGGTTGTTCAACATATACTTCTTCCATTATGTATCCATTAAGAAAGGCATTCTTGACATCCATTTGATATAACTTAAAGTCATTTATGCATACAAAGGCTAGTAACATACAAATTGCTTCCAATCTAGCTACTTGGGCAAAGGTTTCATCATAGTCAATTCTTTCTTCTTGATTGTAACCTTTTGTAAAAACCCTTGCCTTGTTTCTAGTGACAACTCCAAATTCATCAAGCTTGTTCATAAAAACCCATTTAGTGTTAATCACTAAATGATTATTAGGTTTAAGGACAAGTTTGCATACTTCACTTCTTTCAATTGATTTAACTCTTCTTACATAGCTTGAACCCAATATTCATCTTTCAAGTCTTCATCAATTTTATTTAGTTCTATTTAAGATAAAAATGCTTGAAGACTATAGATATTTCTAAGTGAGTCTCAAGTTGTTAACCTTTTGGAGACATCACCAATTATTTGTTCAAGTGGATGATCCTTTTTGTAGTTCCATGCCTATGGTAGATTATGAGTGACTTCTTCCTCCATTTCTTAATCAGATTCCTTATGCAAGGAGGATTGTTAATCTGTCTTGATGGACTTACTTTCATTCTTGATTTCTTAAGCTGCTTGTTTGCCTTTTATTGTAAGATTATCAAACTTAACTATAATTTCTTCACATGATAGCTTTCTTGGCTCAAGAGGGTTAGACTCATCAAAATTTATATGTATAGACTCTTCTATACTCATAGTTCTTTTATTATATACTCTAAAGGCTTTGCTAGTACTAGAATATCCCAAGAAAATTGCTTCATCAAACTTTGCATCAAATTTACCAAAATTATCTTTTCCATTATTAAGCACAAAGCATTTATAGCCAAATACTTATAGATGGGAAACATTAGGCTTTCTTCCTTTGTATAATTCGTTTGGAGTCTTTCTCAAGATAAGTCTTATCATTGCTCTATTCATAACATAACATGCAGTATTTACTACATCAGTCCAAAAATACTTAAGAGTATTTCTTTCATTTAGCATTGTTCTAGCCATTTCCTTTAGTGTTCTCTTCTTTCTTTCTACAACTTCTTTTGGTAGAAGAGTTTTGGGTGTAGAGAAATTGTGTTCAATTCCATTGTCATCATAGAATATTATAAATAAGTTATTTTCAAACTCTCTACCATGATCACTTTTTATTCTCACAATGGTCATGCCTTGTTCATTTTGAATGAACTTTGCCAGCTTCTGAAAAGATTTAAATACTTTATCTTTGTGAGACAAGAAAAATGTCTAAGTGACTATAGAGAAATCATCTACAATTACTAGTATATAATAATTTCCTCTAAGACTCATAGTCTTAGAAGGTCCCAAAAGGTCCATATGAAATAATTGTAGTGGTCTAGTCGTGCAGATAATTCCTTTTGCTTTAAAAGAGCTCTTAATTTGTTTTCCCTTTTGACTTGCATCACAAAGTCTTTTTTTATCAAATTTCAATTTGGGCATTCCAACTACAAGGTTTTTCTTAGCAAGCTTTTCTACAAGACTCATACTAGTATGAGCAAGTCTTTTATACCATAACCAATTATCATTATTGACACTTATAAGACATTTTGAATTACTAGAATGAACATAATCTAAATCAATAACATATACATTATTAAATCTATGTCTTATCAATATAGTTTTATTTTCTTCTATATTTTCAACCAGACAATGTTTTAAATCAAATATTACTCTATTGTTTTTATCACATAATTAACTAATGCTAAGAAGATTATGATTTAATCCTTTAACAAGAAGTACATTATCAATGGAGGTGGAAGAGTTCTTACCAACTTTTCCAATACCAATGATTTTTCCCTATCCACTTCCTTTAAATGTGTCATTTCCTCCATTATTTGGTTTAAGGGAAATGAACTTGGATTTGTCTCCAGTAATATGGTTAGAGCATCCACTATATAAGTACAACTTAGCTCTAGTAGCCTTTATACACACCTGGGGAAGCATTAAGTTTTAATTTTAGGTACCCAATTCTTATTTGATCTTTGAATGTTAGTTGTTCCTTTTGGAACCCATACTTTCCTTCTGTCCAGAATTTTATTCTTTATGTAAGGACAAATACATGATCTATGTCCCTTTTGATCACAGTATAAACATGTAATGAATGGAGTACTAGTAACAACTGTTGGAATAAAGAAATTCTTATAATATTTTTATCTCTTATTAGGATTATACCCAAGACCTGCCTTATCAAAAACACATCTTTGTTTTCCAAGCAAAATGTTTAAATTATCTTTCCCTTTGGTGAACATTGCAAGAGTGTTCGTCAAGTCTTTCTTTTCTTTTTGTAGAAGTTCACAATTACAAATAGCTTTATTTTTTAGAAAAATATGCTCTTCTCTAAGATTTATGCATTCATGCTCTAATTCTTAATTTGTTTTTCTAAGGATGATTTTATCTAGAGTAGTGAGTTATTCTCCTCTTTCTCATTTTCTAGAGATAGAACTTTCTTCTATGAAAGCTGCAAGGTTTTAGCTACCTTAAGGAATTCATCATGCAAGTCATTAAATGCATCTTATAGTTTTCATAAGAGGGGAGAGTACTTACCTCATCTTCTTTAGCCATTAGGCATATATTAGCTTTTTTATCTTCTTTTTCATCTGAATCTTCATCATTTTCTCCCCAAGTAGCTGATAAATATGCTTTCTTCTTTTCTTTGCCATTCCTTCTTTCTATACTATCTTAGTTTTCAAGAAATTGAGAGCATTCCCATTTGATGTGTCCTAATTTTCTGAATTCATAATAGATGGGAAGTTCTTTGGCTTCGTCATTCCTTCTTTCTATACTATCTTAGTTTTCAAGAAATTGAGAGCATTCCCATTTGATGTGTCCTGATTTTTTGCATTCATAATAGATGGGAAGTTCTTTGGCTTCTTAATTCCTCTTAATTGGTCTCCTTCCATTAATTCTTCTGCCATTGAAGAATCTTCCAAATTTATTAACAAAGAGACTAAGAGTTTCTTTATCAATTTCATCCATAGATTCATCATTGTATGCTTCCTCATCCAGAAACATTGATGATGCTTTGAGAGCAAGACCTTTATTTTCTTGTCCTGTTCTTCACGAAGTTGCTTTAGCCTTAGTTCATGTTCTTAAAGGTTTGTAAAGAAAGTTGTAATTGATTTTACTGATGGCCTTTTAACTTCCTCAATAGTTGTTACCTTTGGTTACCATTCCATGGGAAGTATCTTCATATTTTGTAAGCTTGATCTATTTATGAGTATGTCTTCCCTAATGCTGCGAAATGATTCACAATGTAAGTAAAACGAATTTGCATTTATTTAATAGTTTCTCCAAGATTCATTTTGAACAACTCGTATTGCTATGTAAGATTATAAACCCCAAACGCTTTTACACTTGAGGTTTCTTCATAAGTTATTTCTAAAGCCTCTAACATTTCTTTGGCACTTTGACAATGTGAAACTCTAAATTATTCTTCTTGACTCAAGGCACTAATGAGAATGAGCTTAGCTTAATTGTTCAATAAAATTTTTTTTCTTTCTATATCATTCCATTCACTTTTGGGTTTGACAGAGGTTATACCTTATTTAACTTTCGTAGGCACATATGGACCTTCCTCAATAACATCCTAAAGGTAAATGTAAACAACCTCAAATAAAATTTTTATCCTTAGTTTCCAGTTTAGGAAATGTTCAACATTGAAATTAAGAGGTTTTGTAATAGATAGCCCTTTAGTCAAAACATTTTCACCAAGTCTAGTCATTTATACTCTTGAGAAGGTTAAGTCCTTAATCAAGAGCCTAAGCTCTAATACCACTTATTGAGCAAGGCCGACACCTAAGAGCAGGTAAATTAGGTGTTATAAAAATTTTACAGAAAAACTTCTTTTAAATCAAAAGTAAAACAATCAAACTAAACTTGAAATAATGAATGTAAAATGTTAGAAAAGCATAGGAGAAAAGTAAACACAAAAGTTTATTCTGGTTCAGCTTCTACTAAGCTTACGTCCAGTCCTTAACCAACTTCTTAGGATTTTTCACTATCTCAGTAAATAAATACAATAACCTATGAGAACCTCTCCTTAATCCTAAGCTCTCACAGTTTGACTCCTTCAAGGAACCTCCTTGAATACACTTAGGGATATACTCTACCTCAACCCAAGCTCTTTCTTAACTTGACTCCCTCAAGGAACCTCCTTAAGCTTCTCTCACACAAGAAAGAAAGAATTACAGAAGATAAACTCTCTAAAATAAAGATATGATACAATGAAGCACTAATATGATAAAGTGCTGATAAGATTATGGAAACTAATAATAATCACTTTTGAATGTTTCTCGTATTAACTTAGAGTCCATAGGGTGAGTTTATATAGATTAAGGTCAATAGATCCATTGGGAGTGAGTGCAAAGTCAGAGATTTCAAATATATCCGTTATAAACTTGAATACCATCAACCAGTCGACTATTCTCTCTTGACCAATTGACTGCTCCTACTTTCCTTCTAAAAAATTCAAATTCTGAGCCCCAACAATCAACTGCTTTCCCTCGACTGGTTAATCATAGAAAGCTCCCAGTTTATGGTCTTAAGGTTGGTAGCAGACTAGGCTTGATCTGGGTGTGACCAGTCAACTGCATGGTAGTGGTCAGTTGACTATTCACTCATAGAGAACTCCCAGTCGATCATGGCTTAAGCTGGCAATAGACTGGGACCTCTTAGTAGGTGACTAGTTGATTACTGGCTAATGGCCAGTCAATTGCTCACTCACAGAAAGCTCCCATTTGACTAAACAAGGCCTGACAGCTAGCTGGCTAAGGGGCCAGTTGACTAGAGACTTTCAGAGTTCCTTAAATTAGCTTTTTTCTCAACCTTTACGACTTGGAGTCAATTTTACATTTACTTTAAAAGATTCCTATCAACTCAATATCATTTACAATAGTTATTAGTATATGATAATACATTGAAAGCATTTATGACCTAAGTAATACATAGAAAAACTTTTCTTCTTGTGTTTATTATCATCGAAACCTTGGTTTTCAACAAATAGGCTTAACATATATCATTGGTTTTTATATGTTATTAAAAGTTTCACTTTTATTCACTTGCTTTTCTTTTTAAATTATTTATCTAAGCTTAATTATTTTCTTGCATTATCATTTTGATTATTGATTTTATGTTGCTATTTGTACAATGAAAAATTATTTGTCTTAGATAGTAAAGCATACCTAATCAAGGTAGCAGAGGACTGATAGTAGTTCCTAACTAGTGAACCTTGCTTTGTTCGTGAGGGTGGATCTCCCTTTGTTTTTTATGTGTATTGTAAAGTTGAATGGTATTTCCTTTTATTACTCTAAATGTGTATCCTAATGACCACAAGTAGTGTATCCCACCCTCTTATAGTATAGTTGCCTTATTTGTCGTTATTAAGAGTAAAGCTCACTACTTTTGTTTTGGTTGGACTAGCAAATACCTTGTAGAACTATCAAAAGGTCCCATTTTTAGGGAAGGCTTTGTTGAAATTCAACAAGACCTATGCCTAGCGAATAAACTGATTGTTTATTCAAAGGGAATATTTAGCTTGTCAAGACTTGTTGTACTTAAATTTTAGCATATGGGTTAAATTTTGTCCAATGTAGGCTTGCAAGATTGGGGTTTTCCCTCATTTCCTGTGTCAGTCACGCCTATGGGTTTTAAAAGTGTGACAATGTAGGATTAAAGCCTAGTTATGTCTACCTATGGTCATCATAGAACCGGTGATCTTTGGTGTTAACATAGTTATTATTATGAAACCTAGGCATAACTCTAATTGAGATGTCATCGAAGATTTGATAGGGTGTCATACATTTTCCTTTCCTTCCACTAATTTGTCCTTTGACTGGATAAAATATTAGTTTTACCTTAAGGCAACTGTATGTTCAATGTGATTTTGTTATTGAATTAGTTAACTACCAAACACATTTTTTAGCATTGAAAATGGTATTTTGTAATTATGTTATAGTTATAATCTCAACCCATAATATCTCTAGTGACTTCAAGCAAGTATTTTGGTTGTTTGAGTAAGTGGAAAAGCTAGTATTTTGTTTACTTGACCCCTGAAGGTAGTCTACATGATCATGCAAGATGTTGATGGTTTATATTAAGCTCTTAAGTTAGAGGGCTAATAGATACATAGGTATCAAACGGTATAACTTACTTAGCTTAGTATGTTAAATGGGGTATAAATTTGAGTATGCTTATAATTTTGCTTAAGGATCTCTTATCCTATGTCTTAAGTTGAACCTGGGGCATCAATTTTTCATTCCACCTATGTAAGAGGTACAATTGTTTCCTTTCTTTAAGGCAAAGTAGAAATTTTGAACAAAAAGTGCTAGAGGCACATATTAGCTTATAGATAGCTATTTTAGCTAGTTGGTTATGATGATATTTAACTATCCCTTTATATTGAGGATTCCTTTCTTCTTGGGTGGTTTTAGGACTGGAGTGCTTTCACCTTAAGTAAGTACAGTTTTAATACTATGTATTCTACACTTAAGGAGGTTAGTGTGACTAAGCAAGGTAACAAGAGAAAGGCAGTAGGGCCTTAGCCTATGTTTTGGACTTTAAGGGATGATGGAATGGAGTGAAATTGATTGAGTAGATATATAGTTTGGAAGTTTTAATGAGGAAGGGAGGGACATCTATCAATTTTGTTTGGAAGTTACAATAAAATGAATGGAATGGAATGACTCATTAATTTTTTTTCCAATATTACCCCTTATAACATAAACACATGACTATTAATTTTGTTATTGCTCAATACATAATGTTATGTTATTTCCTGTCCATATTTCTTTATTTTATTTTCTAATTATTTTGTCATATTTTCTATCTAATACATTTATTACAAAATATCTATGTTGCTTCAAAAAATTTTAAAAAAGAAACTTAAAAAGAGAAAAAGAAAAATCATTGACAAAAATAAAAAATAAAAAAGAATAGATGAAACTAATCCACATTGTAGATTCTTTCATTATCTCTTTTTTATTTTGAAATTTTAAGTGAAGAAGAAAAAAAAAAAAAAAAGAGGTCATGACCATAATGATGAAAATTAGATAAAATTGTAATAATTGGGATAGTCCTTCGTGGAAGATAGGTATATTAATAATAAGATATAAATATATTAGTAATTTAATTTCTTATACCATTCCATTCTATCCTTGACCCCTAATTTATAGGGTCACCAAAATTAGGGTTATCGATAGTAAAGGATCTTGGTGTCCTTCCTTTGTCATCCTATTTCACCTTAAAAAAACATCCAAATATAAGCCCAACCTATTTTGGTTATTTCATTCCTTGTCACTCCTTCCTAAACCCTCCATCCAAACATAGCCTTAAATGTCAATAAGGAACTAAGGTCAAGTGTGTCCTTTTACTACTATTAAGCATGTAATGTCATTAACGAAGCTAAGTGTGGATGAGGACTGGACCATACTCACCGTTTCCCCTCCACCTAAGATTTTTACTTTTATTTATGGAGAAGTTTGAATAATTTATGAGAAACAAATATTATGAGCTTGAGCATCTCCTAGCCGGGGAGTAGTTGTCCATTATTGAACAACAACAATGCACCTTGGCAGGGTCTCTATAAACTTTAAGAATAAACTGAGAATATAGGACTTCGGTAAGAGATTCAACATTTAAGGTCTGAAGAGACTAAATATTTCACAAGGCTTTTAACAGCTAATTTTCAATTGCCCAAAGAGATTAACATTCTCATACAGTAACTTATGGAAAATAAAATCATGCGAAATAAGATGTAAATTAAAATTAATATAAGAGTGAAATTTAAAATCTGAAATCAGTGTATGATAAAGATAAAATGCATATCCAATGAAAATGTCATCAGATAAAACATTATATGAATTGGAAGAAGAAAAAAACAAAACAAAACAAAACAACAGAAGCGCATGATACGAATCTGAAGTGGGATTAAGATAAAGATAAGATGATACATGAAGTGAGTCAAAAAGGAAATGAAACAAGGTCAAAATGAAAATAATCATACCTACGACTTTGATGTAAAAATAGAAAGAGGTAAAACCAAAAAAAACAATGAGTCGGGGTAAAATAACATGTCAGAACATAACACTACTTGATTGTGCCCATATGGCCAACCCATATTTATGTAAACACTATACAGCAACATCAATAACAAAACATGTAACATGCTTGCATTTTTCTCAGCCCATATTTACACAAAAAGAAATGGTCCACAACTTGTACCAAGCTGCCCCGTAGATCACCAACGTCAAAATCATGGCATTGATGTAACTCATCTCTTGTCCTAAGCAAACCTCACAAAATACATTAAAAATAAAAAATATATATTAAAAAAATGACATAAACAACTTAAGACAGCCAAAGGATCAAAACAAAGCAATAACACAAACACTTAGGCATCAGAAACAGAGAATGAAGGAGCAATATAACACTGAAATCCTTGACAGGAGGAAGATGAAATTATGCAGCAAAGTTTTGCAAAGTCATGACAAAAACAAGAGTGAATTTCTGCAGCAAAATTTTTGCAAGAATACGACAAAAAACTTACTTACCTCCCCTCTGTTCAGTCCCCTATTTGCGTTCCTCAGCTGACAACTTCGCTCCTCTGCCGTAGTTCCCTTCTCTTCTCTGTTCAGCGTTCTTCTCTATCAAAGAATACTCTCTTTCCCTTCGTTCTCAGCCTTCACTCCCTCCTCTCTTCCCTTGTGCTCCCTTTCGTTTACTCCCCTCTCTTCTCACGCTTTCAGCTCTCTCTTTTTTCTCCCTTCCTTGCTCGTTTGTTCTCTTTTCTGTCTATTTTCTTTTTTTGCTGTGCGAGAGTTCTGTTTTTTGGAACTCAGAACAGGTAACGTTTTTTCCCTCTGAACTCTTCCTCCTTCCCACTCTGCCTGTTTCGTCTCTTGCTCTCTCTGACTCTGTTTTTTTTCTTTTTTACATTGTTTTATCTCAACCTCCCTCCCTCTCTCAGTCTTGCTCCATGTCTCGGCTTTTCTTTCCTTCGCTCTACCTCTCCTCTCCTCTTTTCTTAGTCGAGCCTCCTTCTCGTCTCTCTATCCTCTTTATCAGAAACATAATCAAATAAAACCTACCTCTCTCTCCAGCACCTCAGCCCAAGTTGTTCTCCTTCTTTCTTGAGTCCCCACGTTGCGGGAACTGGATGAAGTCAACGCCACCATTTTTGCTGTATAACAAACTAGCCTTTCCATCCCTGTGCTCTTATTTTTGTCTAGGAGAAACAGCCTCTATTGTTTTTCCTTGTTCAGTGTTTCTTCCTTTCAATGCAAAGTTTTAGGATTTCAAATAGGTAGCAGCAGCCTACATTTGTTGTGCAGCAGAGTCAGAGGCCCTATACGTGGCTTTTTCATCTGGATGCCGTAAAAAAAATTTAAAAACAAAAAAGCGAAATCCTATAACATAAAAGGTATTACAAGATATATAATTTAAGAGAACTCGGAATAATTCAGTCAATTGTTTTCTGTGTTAGAAAATTAGAATTCATAAAAATTTTTTATGAGTCCTCCTTAAAATATTAAAAGAAAAGTTGAAACAGTATTCCAATTTAGCATAAGGCACAAAACTAACCAAAATGGATCATTTTCAGTTATTGAAGATTCTCCCATAATTAAAGGTGATTAAAAAAAATATCTTTTTCAATTTAATGTATTTTTTAATTTAATATTATTAAAATATTAATTTTTTATTATCTTTGATTACTGGAGAATCCCCACTAACTAAAAATAATCTGGATTGGTAACAAAAGTTCTCCAATAACGAGAGATAATCCAAATTGGTAAGGAAAGTAACAGGTATGTGGAAAGGAAAAATGGGAAATGGAAGCTGAAAGTAAATATTAATAGGGAAAATTCTATTTGTGATCCTTATAATTTTACTTAACTTTTCATTGGTCCCTAAAATTTAAAATTTTATAATAATTACTTTATTTTAAACATGTTCACTGAAATTTCCCAACTAAAAAAAAGTCATAGGGCAATCTAAACATAGTACTAACGTAAAATGTATATTATATGTTATGGGATTTACATTTTTATTGACTAAATTTGTACTTATGAGAAAAAAAAATACAAAATTTGATATTTTCAATTCATTAATGACCATAAATTAACGTATTTAATATACATTGTTGGGTTACCTAATCCAAGCTCTATTTTAAGAAAATTGTGTTTATTTAAAATAATTACTTATTATAATTACTTCTAATAATTACTATTTATCTTCTTCAGTATATATCTATTTTAATAATTTGACAATAAAAATATCTGTTAAAAATCTTCTAAAATACATTAACATTAATTTCAGTATTTATTAAATGATTTTATTGAACAAAAATTAATTCTATATCACATACTTCATGTAAAATTTCAGTCGAAGAACAAGAAGCCCCAAGAAATATGTAAAATGTATTGAGCCCATATGCAAATGAAGAGTCCCTTGGATGTTTAAGTAGAAGTCTACAATATTAGGTGTGGGATCAATATTTTGGTTGCATGCCTCTATCCCTCGCTCTTTCTCTACATAGTTGCTATATGAATAAGGGAAAATTGTACTTTCAATCGCTATAGTTTTATCATGTTGGTCCTTATTGTTTAAAAATTTCTAATTAGATCCTTACAATTTAAAAAATTTTCAATTTAGATCTTATTGTTAAAATTCTGTTTTGTTAAAATTTAATGATTCAACTAATTGTATAATATCTTCATATTTCGAATATATATAATTTCTAGTAATAAAAGAGATAAAAAAATAGATAATGAAATAAAATTAACCCACATATATGGCAAAATATTGATAAAAATAATAATAACAGGCACGAACTTAAAAGTTACTTAAAGTATGATGACTTAATTACAAATTTTTAAATTATAGAGACCAAATCAAAAACTAAATGAAATTGTAAGGACCACAAATAGAATTTTCTCTATTAATATTTTGTTTCGATCTCCGTTCCTCTCGCTTTCTCTCTCCAAATCTTGCAATGTTACAGTTGTGGTGCGCCTATCACTTTTCTCTCTTTCTGCCTACTGCTAAATCAAATCGCAGTGTTTCGATTTTCTTTTTCTTTTTTTTTAATATTTTAAGGAGGATTCGGAAACAATGTTTCTAAATCCCAATTTTCTGACACAAAAACACAATGGACTCAAAATAATTTATTACAAGTCCCCCTAAATTATAGTATCTTGTTGTAATACTTTTTATGTTATGGGATTTAGCTTTTTTTAAATTTTTTTTATGGCATCCAGATCAAAATGCCCCTTTACGTTACAATTTTGTATTTTTCCTTTTTCCTTTTTTTTTATTGGTTTTTTGTTCGCCAATTCTATTTGAAGTCCCTTTTATTCCCTTTCATTAATTTAATGTTTCGTAGCTTTACCATTATTGTTTGTTTGTTTTTTATTTTCCATTCCTTTTCCTTTATTTTATTATTTTTTGGATTTTTTATAATTCTGTTTTATTATTTCATCTTCTTGATTGTTTTGCCTTTTTTTTTTCATTTTCTTTTAATTTTGAATAAAGTGTTCACAAATGTCTTTCTTTACTTGTTTCTTAGGTAAGGAGAGCAGAGCATGAGATGTGGTTTATAACTTCACTTTAGAGCAAATAAAAATGTGAATACTTCATTTATTTTTATTTTTATCAAGATTCTTGCTTAAATTGTCACGTCTCATTGAAAACCATGAAAGTAAAGACTCCCAAACTTGTGAAGACTTAATAAGAAAACAAAGGTATTTGGGTTTGTGCAAGGCATTGACAGAAATCCTGACTGATGCGGGACTTGACAAAAGTTTACATAATGGCCTTACAAGTGCGGGACTTGATAAAAATTTAAATGGTGCCCAATTAGAATGTGATCCTTGTGGCATGAGCTTTGGTGACTATGCAAAGTGATTTATGCCATCATATGAGATGTATGATATAGATGCTTGATATTTCTTTTCAAAATGTTAGATTTTGTATGCATGGTGTATAAAAAAATGCAATGCAATGTATGTACATATGCAAGATGCATGATTTTTGAAATTGGAAAAAGAAAGAGAGAAAGGAGAAAAAAAAAGGTTTCTTGTAAAGAGAATTTCACAAAACATGTATGGGCTGGGAATAGTGAATTTTAATATATAATCCATTTGGGTAGAGAACCGCATTGCTCACTGTGAAGGATTTATCAACTGCTCCTTGTCATGGCTTTTGAGTCACTCTATTGATAGTTAATGGAAAGCTCAACTTCTTGCCTCTTTCGCCTTGGTATGCATGCTTTCAAGGTAATCAAACCTTTTTTATGTTCACAAGTTCATTTATGTTTCATGGCCAATCGACGAATTCAGAAATATCGTGTCCTTTTTCGTTGAATCACTTAGTAGCAAAAGCCAAATGATTTTAGTGGACCCATACTGCTTTTCAAATTGTTTCCCATAATTACATTGATTCACTAAATAGAAATTGTGGATATCTCAAAATGCATGTCATTAAACAATATTTCAAACATCATCTTACAATGAATAGTTATTTTGCACGTTGAATGAATTAAGTAATTATAAAGAAGATATAATATTGCAAAGGAAAGAACAGAAGAAAGCAAGTTTATAAATGAATTAACCACTTTATTTTATTAAGAACGATCACAAGGCTTAAGAGTGAAAGAGTGAAAAGTTGGGTACAAAGAAAGTGATGATCAAATGACAAAAAGGAACGTCCTTGACTTGGGCTCCTTATAGCCTTGTTTGATTGGTCCTTGTACTATTATGGATATACATATTTTAAAACTAGTTAAAGATAATATGTCTCACTGTCTTTCTATCATAGTTCCTCGAGATAAATGCTTCAATCTTTGCTTAAGTCATCTCTTCAAACTTTCATTCATCAATTTTTGTTGCCTTAACACTTGCCTAACTTGTCTTTCTAGGTTTTCAACTTAATGAGCTTCCATTGTACATCTTCTCATTTTCTTCCAAAAAAGCATGTTTTCACTGCATCCGAGTTAATTGGCTTCTCAAGCTCTTTCCTTCCGTGTCAATAAGGACAAATCCACCTCTAAAAAATGTTTGTTTCACAACATACAAAACCTCATAGGAAAGAGTCCATTTCCCCATACTATCTTCCTATCTTAGAAGGATTTTCTTCAAAACCAAATCCCTTAGTTTGAATTCTCTTGGCTTAAGCTTTTTATTAAAGGCTCTTGCCGTCCATTTTTGATATAATTGCCCATGATACATAGCCACCAATCATTTTTCTTCCATTGTATTCAATTGTTCATACCAGATTTTGAAATCATTTGGGATATCCATAATTTTTTATTTAGTGAATCAATGTAATTATGGGAAACAATTTGAAAGGCAATATAGGTCCACTAAAATCATTCAGCTTTTGCTACCAAGTGATTCGATGAAAAAGGACATGATATTTCTAAATTCCTTGATTGGCCATCAAAACATAGATGAACTTGTGAACTTAAAACGTTTTACAATTAAAGTGCCTTGATAAACTATAATCTTAGGGAAGCTTTTTGTACTTGTTACATCTCATCTCAAGTTTTGTATTTAGTGACTTAATGACAATTTTCTTACTCTTATCTTGAGAATTTGATTACTTGGATTAGGTAACTATATAAGTATTAGTAATTAATAGCAATTAAGATTAGAATTTCATAATATTTTTCTCTCTCTTTTACTACTTATTGGTGGTATATACTTACAATATAATAGCTTGCTTGTAACAGATCTCCCAACCCAATATCTTCTATAGTTGTTACATTCCAAGAAGGGTTCGTTCCCAACAGTCACATATTTGTGAATAAAAGAAGTTAACTTTATTTGGAGACTTTGTTTGACCCAATCTTTGGCACCAGGGATAGAGCTACATGTAACTCAGTAGGGGCAAGTGCCCCCACTCAATTTTTTTTTCCTCCATTTAAAATATAATTTTATGGCCATGTATTTTATTTTTTTTCTAAACCCTCTAAAATTATTGATTTTATGTGATTGAGTTATATTTTTTTTATTCTTTGATATTTTAATTTGAGCACAGTAGACTCACATATGTATTATGTATATTATACATGAAATTTATGTAAATATTTAATATAATTTCATAAATAGTGGTTTTACAATAACTCAATATAACATATCAAGCTCAAATGTCAACATATTATTTTAGTTAGACCTTGAGCAATTGTCCCTAAAAATGCTATAAAAATTATTGAAAGGTTGTTTGATAAAATAATATTTATAATATTCTATAAATATTTTTTTTTTGCAAATTGACAGTCATAAATCTTAATGCTTTATCATATAAACTTATTTACTTCCTTCAAAATACTCTTTAAGTTGTTTATTAAACTATCATACTGCTGTCAAGTGATGGTATTTTTTTTTAGTTTATCTTTGTTATACATTACATGAGTAGTGAGTAGATACAAATTCCTCATGGGTATTTAGATAGTAAGGTGAATTTTATCTTTGCTTTTTCTCATTTTGGGGTTATTAGCACAATTTGTTTTTTGGCAGTCTTAACTCTTATTTTATTCAAAGCTCAAATATTTAAAGCTTTTAATTTGGTGCTGTTTAAAAAAATAAAACATTTGAGTAGATTTAAAAAAGGGCCAAATTAAAAGAAAATATTATTAAAAGATGAAAATGATTCCTAAAGAAAAGTTAAGAAATCAAATTGAAATCAAATGAATATAATGAACAAAAGTGAAACTTAAAGTAAAGTGAATTGACCAAATTAAAATCAAATAAAATTAAAGAACAAAAATGAAACCTAAGAAAAAGTTTTAGCACTAAATTAGAATTAAATAAAATTAAGGAATGAAAATGAAATTTCAAATAAGATTAAAGAGCCAAAAATATATTTATACCTTTATTTTAATTTAAAATTATAAAAGGAAGAATTTTAATTAAAAAATATAATATTAAAATATAATTTTTCAAAATAAAATATAAAATAATTTTTAAAAATAAATTCTTTTATGTCCCCACCAGTCCAAGATCCTGGCTCCGCCAGTGTTTGGCACCACTGCAACTTCGAGCAAGTTGATTCAATGGATCATGAGGAATTCCAACCGTGACTTCAATGTTATGCTAGAAAAACAATGAATTCTCTCACGTTGTGTTCTTTTATTTATTTATTTTTTAATCAAGAGAAACATAAGTAGAGTTACCTATAATTAAGGTGGATAACATATTTTTAAGTGGAATCCACCACTTAAGTGGATTCACTAATTTTGTGTCTATTTCTCTCAAAAAATAAAATAAGAGAATGTGAGAGAATTCAAAATACTTGAAATGCAGTAACTGTACAAGAATATGCATTGAAAAGCTTAGGCCTTGTTTGAATGTTGCTTTTAAAAATAGTTTTTAATTTTTAAAATAAAATAATAAAAATATTTGTTTGGTAATGTGTTTTTTATTAATTTTTTAAAAAATTAAGAAAACCAAAAAGTGTCTTTTAAAATTAAAAAAAAAAAAGACCAAATTTTTTATGTTTTTCTTGTTTTTTAAAATTTTTTTCATTAATGTCAAAACTTCAATTCTGTAGAAAAAAAAAAAAGTTGAAGTAGGGTTATGAGTTAGGTTTGAATAAATTTTGATACCTAATCTAACTAGTTAATAACTAACTAAGTCATGTCATTTCTTATTTTTATTAAAAAAATATTTGTTTAGAAAAATAATAAATTAAGATTTAAAATGAAAAGAATAAAATAAAAAATACGATTTGAAATGAAAAATAAATAACATTTTAAAGATTTGTCATAAATAAAATAAATTAATACATAGTTAAATTGTGAATAAATCTAATACACAGTCTAACTTAATTAAAATGGCACATGCATGCTATTAAACACATTCCTACATATTGAATATGTAACAAATACACTCATGCACCTGCATATATAAGTACAAAGATATATATATATATATAATAAATTTATTATATACACACACATACACATGTATACATATAAAAGTAGACATATATACATATATAACAAACATGTTTGACACATTAATACATATAATGAATATGTAGCATAAATACACATGCATACACACTCACATGCACAAATACACACATATACACACTGACATGCACAAATACACATGCATGCACACACACACACAAATACACATCCACGTATATGTACGTACAAATACATATATAATAAATTTGTTACATATACCTACATACACATACATGCGCATGCACGCGCTCACACATGCACATATACAGAACTTATAAAACAAATAGATAGAACAAATATTTATTTTTTGTTTAAATAATAAAATATAATTAAATTTAGAATTACAATTTTATGTCATAATTCTTTATATGAAACAAACATAAAATTTATATTTTTGAATTAATTTTAATTTTAATGGAGTTAGAATTACATTTTAAATTTAATTCTCGGTACTAAATAAGGTCTAAGCATTTTCAAAACTTATTTTTGAATTTTATTTTTCAAATAATGTCTTTTTTATTTTGAGTGTTTTTCTAAAAACAAAGGATTCAAAGAAGTTTTTTTAAGTTTTTTATTTTAAAAAACTGTTCTAATATAACAATTTTACAAAAATGTTCTAAGAACATAAAAATAAATAATAAAATCAAACAAGCCCTTAATTTTCTTGATTTCATTGTCCTTCTATATGGTTACAACTTATTTGTGACGCAATTGGCAGATTGCTTTCAGGGTTCAATTAACAACAGTAAAGGGGGTGTTGAATATCATGCTCTAACAAGAAGCCTTTTTATTTGTGACTTGTACGATGGAAATTTACAGCTACGAAGAGAACGGGCAAATGTTGCAGATTAAGATGGCTCAATTACTTGCATCCAGATATTAGGGAGTTCGAATTAGGAGTTCGAATTCCTTAATGTTTTAATGTGAATATGAGGGTTATATTTTTATTTCGGATACAAATTCATGTTTAGCTTTCCTGTTTTTAGTAAGCACGAAAATATCACACTTCAATTTGTGTAAATGATGTTTACTGGTACCCATTTTGTCCTTCCTGAAGAGAAATGAGAAGCTTCTAAGTTTGCTTTGTTTTCCACATTGGAAGAGAATGGGAAGAGAAGACAGCGAAGAGAATGGACAGCATATTTCGTCGTTTTGAACACGTAAGCAGTACAGAAGTCTAAAAGTGACACAAGAAAATTTATGCGAGCATATTCCTTCCGGTATCTAATGTGTTATGAGAAAGAAGATGGTTGAAATATTTTGATAAATTAAAAAATTAAATTATAATAAAATAAGTTAAGGAACTAGAATAATTTTTTGGTCAAAATACTTAGCTGAACATGATGAGAGAAAAAGGAATGAGTAAAAGAGAGTCGACAAATATACATTTTTACTTTTTTTATATCACTTAGTTATTGCCATTCTATTTGTCTCCAACTGGATTATAGAGAATTTATTCTCGATAATCAAACAACAATAAAGCCAAGAAGTTTCGTAGTGGATCTTATATCTCTACTATTAAAGGATCTTTCCATGAATTGAGAATAAAACCATAATGGAATTTTGACTTACCCTTAGGTCAAGTCCTAAATTGAAATTGCAATGATCACTAATGTAGATAATATTTCTTAGAATTTTTTCATTTAACAAAAATATTATGCAAAGATAATACGTAAGTTGTGCACATAGTTTTGTCAAATGGAACGTAGAGAAATATCCATACTACAGAAGCAGCATAATCTAAACTTCCCATTAAAACCTATTTTGACAATTTACCATTTACTGTGATCTTGTAAGGTCGACTTTGGTTCCCTAAAAACTCAACGAAACAGGCAGCTCGGATGTATCTAAGAACCATACTGGGGAAGATAAGAAAACTAAACTAGATTTAGTGAACAAGATAACCAAAATAAAATAAAATATACAAAACAAAAACAAAAATGATTCCAGCCAGTTGGAACAATGAAATTACCATTAATCATGCAATTGTCAGCCTATAGCATTTACAAAGTGGCCATCAACATGGCTCTGATTTTGGCCCTAAGCTCATCAGAAACATCAGTGCTTTCAGAGGGCTGAGATGGCTCCCTTGAATGGTGATGTGATTTAGATAATTCGACAGAAGCTTCCCTGCTAGCACCTCCACCCTCACTTGCTTTTGACTGGTCATGTTTCATATTTATCTCCTCCTCCAAATCTCTCTCTCTTTCAGCTTGAGATCTACTCCTATGCTTTCCAGTTCTGTGTTCATGCCGATGCTCACCATCAGAAGAACTATAATCCTTCTGTCGCCGTCGAGAATGTCGATGCTCATTGTCAGACAAGCTACTTTCTCTATGCCTTGGTCGAGAAGAATGATGCTTTTCATCAGAGGAGCTATCATATTTATGACAATGCCTCAAGTGATGAGGCTTATCATCAGAGGAGCTATCATGCTTAGTCCCCTTGGCATCCCTGTCCTTAAAGGAGTGTCTTCTCTTATGCTTATGCCTCTCCCTGCCACTGTGTGAAGATCTATGAGACCGGTGCTTCCTTCTGGAACGTTTTTTACCCACTTCATCTTCTTTCTCTTCCTCCTCTTCATGTCTACTGGATCTTGAGCGGTACTTACGTTTTGATCTCCGTTCAGTATTATCAACAGAAAGCTTCTCCTCAGACTTTGGACTTCTATCTGAATTATCAGCCTCAAATGGAACAGAACTTCCTTCCCTTTCTTTGCCAACAAGATTCCCAATCTCAGCACCTGAACCAGATATTCCAGATCCAGGTGGCTCAGCTGACAAACATCGTACCGGTTCACTTTTCAGCGGTGTAATTCCACTTTTTATCATAGCTGCAAACATCTTTGCTCGTTTCAATCTCTCTGCCTTTAGCTTCTGCTCTTTTGACATACATGCTTCAGAGGAGTCAGCCTCACCAGCTGCTGCAATAGCAGCTGTCTGTGCAATAACCTTGGCAACAGGGACAGAAACACAAGCCTCTGCATTCTGACTTGACTTCTGGATAGTACCCTGATGTTGAGACAAATGCAGACCCCCAAAGCCGGACAAATGCCCACCATCACTACCAGGGCCTTGACTGTTACCACTTGAGGTCTTGGTAAAAATTTCTAAACATGGATTCTTAATACCCCTAGTGGCAGCCTGAAGAATAGCAGCCGCTACTGCAGCATCCATACTTACTCCCATCTTAGTCTGGGAGTCTTTGGAACTTGGTTCCTGTCCATCCTTCTTTGATTTGCCAATAACCATTTTGAACTTCTCTTTCCGGTCAATATCATAGGGTAAATCAGAACCCACAGATCCAACTGAAAGATTGTCACTTTCTTTCAGTGAAGCAGATTTCTTGTCTCCTGCACGACCAACTGGATCATGTTTCTCAAGGGGAAAGCCCTTGCCTGGTAACTTGGACTGTAAGAAATTTGTGACAACAGTGAGTTGTAGCTACAATCAGGTAGCTTACAGTCAATTCTAAAAATAGTTCACAATCAATTACTAGGAAGTCTTAGGATTTGTGAAATGTACTCAGCACACTGTACAAAATAGCAATAAAATCCAAATATGATATTATTACTTTGACTTTAATATAAACGATGAATACCGGATCTTCCACAAGTTTATAAAAATGTAACTCAACATTTCAAATATTAACATAACAAATTATAAAATTGCCATAGCCATTTCTAAAATTCACAAAGTCTCCCAATTATAAGGCAGGACATCATGTATGTAAATAAAAATAATATAGATACATGCATACAAATTTGTAATTTCTGATTAAGATATATTTGGACATTGCTGATGATGTCTGTTGATCATAAAATTATTCAAATTTGTAAATTACTCAAATTATTTGATATTGAGTTGGTACAGGATAGGAGGCATTCAATTATCAAATATGACAAGTAGAGATACTGGTATCCCAGCGTATTAGGTAATTAAGTGCTTCTGAGCATTTTGAAGAACTTTTATATAGTAACAGAGAAGAATTAAATAATTCTGAGAAACAAACCTCTTGAGCATTGTGAAGGACTTTTATATAGTAAGGATGGTATTGATTAGATGGCAGAAGAAATGGGAACCTTCCATGTGCACGGTCCTGTTCAGCAAGAACAGCCTCAAATTCTTTGCCATTTTTTAAGATGAACTCCACTATCTTCTCAATAACTCTCTTCAAGTCAGATGGAGGTTCCACTATAGGTTGTTCAATCCTGGTTGTATTAGGCAAAGACGTCAGTGACTTATCCACAACATTGGACACTGAACCCAAGGAATCAACCTTTTTTGCCTTAGCAGTGGTTGCAGCCTTAACAGTATTGATAGAATGATTCCGCTTTATGACTGGAACTTTTTCTTTCAAAGTGGGTATTGAATTCTTGGAAGTACTTCCATCCTTCTTGACTGCATCCAGAGAAGATTCAGCCTGCTCTGTTCCTTGAGAAGCAGAGGTTTTGACTTCACCATCAGTGGCAGCATCCTCATCCTCTCCAGATCCATAGACAGATCCAAGCAACAACAACGCACCACCAGTTTGATCAAGCCCCTGAATATCATTCTTTTCTACAAGTGAATTGCCATCATCAATGCCAGGTTTCAGAAACTCTTGATGATCAACAAGAAACCTGAAGTATGCATGAAGATGATGATCAGGCATCAAGAACCCAAATGTTGGATTATCTCCTTGTTTCACCCTCAGAATGATTTCTGACTGGCCTCCATGTTTACTGACAAACATAGCAGTTCTCGCAATAATCTGATGCACCTTCTCATTTGGAGGCTGGAATAACAAACAAAGGTTTCTTCAATAAAACTGAAATTTCAAGATTAGCACAAATACAATTTTAAAAAGCTCTTGCCAGGCAGAATGTTTAAATAGATAAAGATCTTACTAAACAAACACAAGATAACCTCACATATACTTCAATAACCATAAAGATCAAGAAACAGAACTTTATGAAGATAGGATTCATCGCATTTGCTCTCAAGTAAAGAATGAACGAATTCCTATCGTCCTAATATCACCTGCATGACCCCTTCTCATGACACCAAAAGGAAACAAGGTGCCTGTGAATGGGCTACCTTGAGTCACAAGAACTCCGTTTCAGCTCCAAGCATCTGAAACTTAGACATGGTAAGCCTTAGAATAACATATGCACTCTAGACAATTTTCACCTATCCACACTGGTTAAACAATGAAAGGTCAAATATATATCATCTGAAAAACACATGATGAGGATTAGAAATTAGACTAAAATTACTCACCAGGTTTGAAAGTAAGCTGTCAGGCACTGGGAATTGTGGACGAAAACCAGACTCAGTACCATTGTTCTTTGTCTCAATAGCTTTGTTGGAATTTCCATACGAAAATGCAACAGCATGATAGCCACCCAAAATCACTGGCTCAGAACCATTATCTGAACATGGACACAGAAAATGATATCCATACTTAGAATTACTTGTAATACTTGGTGGCAATAATATCATATAACACAAACATTTATGCCACTAAGATGGAATAATCTAATGGTAAATAACCAAGACAGGTGAAAACATTCTTACTTGTATTCTGACAGAGGAACTGTAGCAAATTACATTCCATCCTGCAAATCTGGAGTCTGGACAATGTTGTTGGGAAAAAACAATAGCACTCAACAAACAAAAAAAACTCAACAAAGTTTTAGGCCCCAAATATATATTTTCACTGCTCCAAAATTAACTGGTATCTTTTATCTGACTTGAAAAGCAGCATTGCACCACTGAACACCACGTAGTTGCACCTAGTTATCTAAACCAAAGATATTAATCTGTCCAAAGTATAAAAATAGTAAAACTGGCTTGGTTAATCACTTAAGCATATTTGTCCACCTTTTATTCTACAGAGATATCAATTACCTACTTTTCATCCATCAAAAAGCCTATTATGCTAATATAATTAACAAATTTTATAGTCCCAGAATATGTTCAGTGTCTTTTATCAGTTAAAGTAGTGCTCTAGCTCTAGCTAATCCATTTAAAATAACACACAGCGTGGAAATTTCAGTTCTTGTCTGGATTTTGATATTGCTGATCAATATTTTTTGAAAAAGAAGTAACAATATCAAGGAATTAAAAAAAAAAAAAAAAGGTGAAATGAGAACTTTCTACTTTTCATGAAGTCTCTAAATAAAAATTTGATACGGAGGACTGATATAAAAGAAATTATTAAGGTATCAAAAAAAGTAAAGGATTAAATGAGAGCTTCTTAATTTTCACAAGTTGAGATGCTTGTTAGAAGTTCAGGTAGAAGGATATAAACATACAATACATAAGTTAGTAAAAACATTTTAAAAGGCAAGAAATGGTGAGTAGTGACATGGTCCAACTCATAGATTATGATTGTCAATTTATCAAGGATTTCTTCTCAAATTTAACTCTAATTTCACATAAAAATTAGAAGAAAGAAGTTCAAACATTACATACTAAAATAAAAATCACTTATCCATAATTCTCACTCTCCTTGCAAGGAAGGGCGTAATACCTTTAACCATCTGTACTCACAAAATCTTCCGACTTAACTCCTATAAACACTCTGTCACTCAGCAATTTGTTATGATTCTCTCTTGTGGTCGCTCTCCTCAATTTAAAACTCAAAAGAACATAAAATTATCCCCATTTTCCTTCCTTTATATCTTAAATTCGGCCCAGCAAAGTATAATATTCATCAATGATATGTATAGAAGCACAAAAGACTCCGGGCACAGCCCATTATCATTAAGCATATAAGCTTCTCGTTGATGTTGGATTCATGATATGCGCATGATTAAGTTTCTTTTATTTATGTTCTTTCCTTGTTATGATTCTAGCACTTCATCTAAAGAGGCTGCTTCATCCTCTAATTTTTTTTCGTAACAAAATTCTTTCTTTAATTAAAAAAAAAAACCACAGAAAAAACAAGGACCTAACTTTCCATATCCTCGTCAAAACATGAACAGAGAATCCCAAAGTGCTAAGACAAATCCCACAAAGTAAATTTAAATATAGATAAACCAAAAAGGAAAAAACAAAAAAACAAGTTGTCATATTACCTTGCTCTTGTTCGTCGGACAATGATGAAGGTAGATCAAGATAGCGTTCATAATCAAGGTCCGCTTCGAGAGGCGAGGCAGCAGCAGCATCAGGGTGATGAACCGGACGGCGCTTGAGGCGCGGTGGGAGAGGTCCAGGGAGTAGATGGCGGACGTCGTAGCGGTCGATCGAGAGAGAGTTCCATTCAATAAGAGCTTGGCTCGAGTTCACAAACGCTGCCATGGCGTCATCGTCGAAGAGCAGAACGTGGCGACCAACCACCTCGAGATCCATCGACTCCGGACCGTCAGATCGGTTGACGTCGACGGCAAGAGAGAAGATCGAGAGACGCTGGAAGGCCTATTTGCTCACTATAACAGAACTTGATTGTTTATGAAATTGAGTGTTCACGACATTTGGGAGGTTTCGCGGATTTCATATACGAGAGTGAGAAAGTTCGATCCTTGCTATTTTGCAAGATTTTGCAGAGACGTTTTAATTGTTTGGGCCGACAGATCGATAACCTTATGTTAAAGATTTCTAAATTTTTTTATTTATCGAGTTCTGTTTCTGCCGTACGGTTAGGGTTTTCTAGCTTTTGGCCTCTTAACCTTTTCGCAGCACTGTCTAATAGTGTTCGAGCTGGATTTAAAAAATTCATATATCACTCTTTGTGATAAATATATAACAGTATAATTATGTTACAATATCTATATTATTATTATATTAATAATATAATTGTCAAAATAAGTTTAACCCACTAACTAAACCAATTTAACCCACCAAAATAATATATGGGGTTACAATTTTAAGTTCATTCAATATAAGTAGATTACTCTAACTTAATGCACCTAACTAACAAGTTAATCAAGTCAATTTGGTAGGCCAGTGAGTTAGCCCATTTAAGAGATTCTATGAATTTATTTTGCAAAAAATTTAATATGACATAATTTTAAGTAGTATTTATATTTGTTTTGTTTTTAAATATTCAATATTTGATTAACCATAGACAACATAAATAGGTTTTTGGTATTAGAATTAAACATTTAGCTTGATAAATGAAAATTTTTTTGTTGGTAAATTAAATGGATCTAATTCAACATACTAACCCAGCCAACTGAGATAAATTAAACAGGTTAGCCAATTTAACTCACTAACTCATATGAGTGTGGCTAGACTTTTTTAACACCACTAGGTAATGGTTGATAATTATCTAATTTTGTTGTATTTGTATATGTTTTACTAAAAACTTATCATATATTTTGGATAAATTCATTCAATTTAGTGACCAAATAATGTTAAATTCATCTATTTTATAGGTTGAACTATTTGGTTGCTTTATAACATTAAATTTGATTAATTTTAATGACAATTGTAGGAGAATTATTTTAATGAAAGGTAATTAGGGATTAAAGATATGGAAAAGGAAGACCTAAGAATGTATAGAAGGATTTTACATATATTTTAGAAGTGAAAGCCCAAGAAGAAAATTGAAATGATATTCAACTTTAGATGATAAACACTCAACTTTAACATTACTTTTAGACTTGTAAATATCTGAATTTGAAAATAGTCATTTCCCCCCAAATTTGTATATCTCATCGATATCTTTCCAACTAGCGATAATTTCCTAAAAATCAAAGTCGGATTGAGAAATTATGACAAAAACACTAAAGCTGCAATAGTGGACATATTTTGGATGCTTAGACACTTAAACTTACCCAAAATAGAATACTCAGCATTTTAAAAGATATGAATGAGGGTTTTTAGATTTTTAGGTCAAAAAAAATGGGGAGGAAAGCTAAATGCACAAAATACCTTTAGAGAATAATGGTTATTTTAAGGGAAACTTCAATCAACTTGCTCTTCTAAAGTGTTTTCTTTAAATGAGAGACCAACGGTTGGTTCCCTTTGATCTCCATTGGCCAAAATTCGATCAATTCTTCCATGGAAGACTTCTTCCACTCTCTTTACCTTCTCTATCTTTTCTCATTTTTTTAATTTCTTTATGTAGCATAGATTAAAACTTTTTCTTAGTTGTTTTGTTAGATTATTGTGAATATTGAGTTGGTATTCGTTGACTGTGTACCCATATATGTTGATTAAGATTATTTCAATGTTCTTCTAATATTGGGTTGATTAATGCATGTATGTTGCTTCTTAATTGGGACTTTCATATAACTTAGTTAATTGAGATAGTTGCAAGTGGATTAAATAGGTTGTATTGTTAAATTTCTTATTAATCTCTTGTCATGGAATCAAATGCTCACAAGGTGCTTGATGACATGTCTCATTGAGAATTAAGTATATTTTGCCTTAAATGATTAGATTCCACCTTTAAGGTAAATTCATACTTGTATTCTCAATTATTTTTTGGAGTTTATAGCACCTTAGGATTGATTTTCCTTAAATAATTGGATTCAACCTTCAAAGGGAAGCAACTCTACCTAGATGATTGGAATCAACCTCAGGGTTGGTTGTATTTAATAGTTTAGCTTTTAATCTTAATGCATTCTATGGAAATTTTCTTTTAAATGATTGGATTCAACCTTTAATGGGAATTGAAACTAGAGTTAGGATAACCACTAAATTCAAACTTATCTTTTTAGTAAGTTAAATTATCTAGAAATAGAATTAAATTATGCTGGTACAAGGTTAATAATGAACTTCATAACTGAATTATCTTCACTTCAACTCTTAATTAGCTTAATTTAGAGTAGTATTTTGAATCTTTTTCTTTTAATTTATGTCTTTAAAGAGTCTTAATGTAGTTCAGGTGTTTAGTTTATGTTTTATTATATTTGCATCAATTTCTAGTGACTAAATTTATGTGGGCTACTAGTGTAGATATTGTAAATAATTGCACTAACTCATTTTTGTATAAATTGTATATTTGGTAAACAAGAATTAAATCATAAGAAAAATAAAGATAACAGCTCATCCTCTTGATAACATTATTGGATTTTTAGATACTTCTATCATAAATTGACTTGTATACTTGCAATTCATCAATAGTCTAGTTTTTAAATTAAGTAGATTCCCTTTAACATAGGAGTATTTTGAACATTCTTTCAAATTTTTGTGTGATAACTCTTCACTTTTCCTGTCCATGCATCAAGAATTCTTTAAAGTCTAGACAATGGTCAATGAGAAAAATAATTAAAGAAAAAAAGGAAAAGAAACAATTGATTAATTAATCGTTTCTTAAATTTCCTAATGAAAGACTACAAATATAAATAAACATGGTCCAAAATTTTAGAGAAAATGATATATAATTGAAGCATTTATTTAGCGATTCAGATAGTATATCATCATGCATCACTCAAAGTCATAGGTAAAATTAAATTTGATTCTATCAATTTATAAGAGTTTAAAGTTCTTCAAAAGAATAGTAATGGTAGTTGCTTTATACAATAAAAAAGATCTTATATGATGGTGCCTTCTTAATGAATCCATCATTGTCACTTCTCCCTAACTAATCTCACAAAAGTAGTGTTCTTGGTGAAGCTTAACTTTTAAGCCAGAACAACAACATTATAGTTGCACAAAATATTATTGCAAGTGAACTATTCAAGTTAGGCAATCCACTATAATGAAGAGCATACCATGTTAAATGGCTGATTATACCATTCTAGTGGAAGGAAGCACGTGACTGTTACCCAACTCTTTTCTTCTTCTTCTCAAACACTTTGTATATATCCTAATCCTAAATAACATAACAATGATATTTTTTTCCCTATATGTTACATCTAATTACCTTTATGTTATATGATCAATAAATTAAAGTTTAATTTTTTAGTGACATTAAGGGTCTATCATGGTTTAGCATATTTAAGAGAATAAATTTTTCTAGATATTAATTAATAAATTCCAATCCAATGATTAAAATTAAAAACACAACTTATTAATAATTAGATCAATTATTAACAATTTATTAATAACTATTCAATATTATTAGCATTTCTGATGAACTTGCATTTTTCAATTTACCATTTTTTTTTTATATATATTTTTAGCTATTAATGCTATCACTAATTAAATAACAAATTTAATAAATTAACTTACAAATTACATAATACAATCAATAGATGTCATATCACAATATATTACTAAATATAAATTTCAACACTTTTTCCATTGTTATGCTTTTTCTTTTATCTATTTTAAACTATCAATGTTAGCATTAATTATTAATAAATTCAAGAAATTAACTTACAAAACATATAGTGCAATCATTGTACACCATATCACAATATAGTATTAAATTTAATTTTCTATTGATACCTTTAAATGCTATTGATCTAAAATGTATATGCATATAATAAAATAGACTAATATTTTTTAAGACATATGCAATGCATGTACAAATAAACTAGTTTAATATTGGCTAACCAAATACTTGATATGTTTTAATTAGAAGACCTCAAAAATAAAAAAGCATATCTAAGTCTAATTCTACAAGTCTTATAGGAAAAGCTTTGGATCCTTCTATCTATTCAAGAGACTCAAACAAAGTTGAGAACTCTAGTAAATTTATATAGTTATAATATAAGTTTCTTAAAAACATTTATTTATATATCATAATGCTCAATATTAAAAATATTAATAAAATTTATATGTAAATAATCATTCAACATAATCAAAACTAAAAATCACTAAAGAAAAATTCAATAGTTTATCTTCATGTCCAATATCATATGGCCATCATGTCCACTTACCTCACTACCATCATATCTATTATCTACATATAAAATATGTTTTCTTTAATCTAAGAGTTCTATTTGATTGATGAAAAGTCTCATTTAGTCAAACTGTCAACTTTCTGTATGATGACTCTTTAACTACCTTTAACATAATTGCTTTTACTAATTTTAGTGTTATATTTAACAACTCATCTCTCTTTAACATAAGTGCCTTTGTGGTTATATTTAGAATAAAATTTTAGTCTTAAATTTAACATCTCTTTAACATAATTGTTTTTATCAGTTTGGTCTTAAATTTAACAAGAAAAATGAAGGTGAAAATTATATTTATCATATTAAATACATACATATAACAATTACAATGCCTAAATACTTAATCAATGATAAAATAAAAAAGTTTATAAATAGATACATGTATGCCAATTAATATTAGAGTTCACAAATAAGTAATTGTCCAAATACTTTTAGTTAATAGTCAAATTAAAAGAAGTGAAATAGATGCATGAATGCCAATATATATTGGGGTTCCCAATATTATTATTGGAGTCATTAGTTAATACTAGTGTTTCTTAAGTTTCCATATCGATGAAAGCTCTCCATTGACTATTCTCATAACTTCTCATGCAATGATTCTTTATATTTTCCATGCATGCATTAGGAATTTTTTAAGTGCGTAAATTTTTTCATCTCAACAAGAAAAATTATGAATTAATTAATTGGGAATTTTTCAAAGTCTTGGAATTTTTTAGAGTAAATGAGAAAATTAATGAATTAATTAATTGTTTCTTAGTTTAAAAATTCTTTAAAGTTCAAGAATTTTTTTGGAGCCAAAAAGAAAAATCATAAATTAATTATCCATTTCTTAAATTTCATTATAAAATACTATAAATATAACTTGACATGATCCAAAATTAAAGTTAGAGAAAATGATATATTGTTGAATTGTTTATTCAATAATTTGGATTGTTCATCATCATACATCATTTAAGGCAGAGTCAAATATAGTTGTATCAATTTATGATATTCCAAAGTTCTTCATATGAGCAACAATGATGGATGTTTCATACAATAACACTCAGAAATACAATTGATCTAAAGTGTATTGTCATATAACAAAACAGACTAATTTTTCTAAGACCTGTGCAACGCGTGGACAAATAAAGCAGTTGTTTAATATGTGTCAGTTACTCTTGCTCAACTAGAATATTACTTTTTCTGAAAGTCTTATAACTTAAAAATAAATATGATTTTTCAGTATAATCATTGTTAAAAAGAAGTTAAGTAAATATATTTTTAAATTTTACTTAATGAAAATAATAACACAACAAACATGAAAAAGTATTCACGACCCTTTTAATTTAAAATGATGTGAAAATGTTACAAAAATTTTATTTTTGCCTTCTAAATTAGGTAAATATTTTAATTTGCTCTTTTAATTTATTGTTATTCTTATAGGTTACCTCCATGACAAAGCAATTACTTAGCCAATGTATCTTCTTCGGCAAATTCTTCCATGCTTTGTTTTGTGGAAACATTGAATATGTTAAGTATAGTTGATTAGGTGACTAGGTTCTCAAAATTAGGTGATGACCCAAAATTATTAAAACTTTTATGTTGTAATTATATCTTAGCCTTGCTATATTTCTTGATTTAAATTAAAGTTTATGGTTATTACACTTAAACCCAACATAATCTGTACAATAACATATTTCCTTTGTTTTTGAAGATTTATAATACAACTCCTTTAGATTGATTCAATTTCCCAAACCATCTTTCCTCCACTTGAGCCAAAGGTCATTTACAATCTCACAACCTCTTCGTCTAACCTCATGGTGTCTATTTCTCATACTTGACAATGGACTTATGATGTATAGTTCCCTACTTCATGTTTCTTAGTCTAGTTGACTTTATCATATTCAACACTAAAATTTTCATATGAAGACTCTAATTTTGCGTTTATAACTTAATATCTCATATTTAACAGTCAATTTCTTGTTCAAAGTTTCCAAATTTGTATTTATTAGTTAACTTTCATAAGAGTCAATTGTTTTATAATCTACATCTGCATTTATGCCTAAAAAATACTATTTTAACTATATTATCACCACCATCATCACAAACAATATTACTATCTTTTATATTCATTTTTTATGCCACCTGGAGCTTTCTTTTTTTCTTTTCCCCCACATCCAATGCCATATTTAAAACATCACGAATCATCATTAACCTAACTCTGTAAGCAATGATTGACACTTCCTTTTTGGTTTTGACAATTTAGATGGTAGGTTTATTCTTGATTCAGATTTCCTCTAAAAAATGAATTTACTAGAGATTCTCATGTAAGAGAATCTCTGCCATTTGATTGATTTTCCTGTCTCCCTCACACCACGTCACCCTGCGGCCACAAAATGCACCATCTTGCGTAAGTGAAACGGTGCGTTTTGAGGCATTTATTTTTTAAAAAATCAAAGCCTCAAAATGATGCCATTTTATTGCTTTTTTTTTAAAATATATATATGTTAGCACGAAGAGGGATTGCATAAGAGAATCTCTTCATCTATGTTGCGATGGCCTGAAACCTAAGTTCACATTGCAGATGACTGAGTTCTCAGGGAAGACATGGAGCAATCTAGGAAAATGTGTTAGGAACCTAAGACTTTGACAAAAGTAATGAATATAGCATTTCTCCGATTGACAACAATTTACACCCATTTGGCTTTGAGCAATGAAGGAGATGAGACCCATCTGGCTTCAAGTAGCGAGCGAAGGAAATGGGAAAGTTGAAAAATAGGCGAGGTTAAAGTGAAAGCTTTGTCCTAATATTTTGTATATGTCAATATATTTTTATTATATGATTGAGATTTGGCTGACCTATTTTTGGAGAATTACCAAATTATCCTTCATCATGTCTGATTGTTTTCACGAGCACAAACTCTTGATAGTAGCTCATAATTTTTGGATGATTAAGGTCTAATGGTTAAAATATATAAGTTTTGGGATGATTGAAATTGCACTCTTACAAAATGTATGATTAATGGAGGTCTGATGGTTAAATATACAAGTGATGGGATGATTGAAATTGTAGCTCATACCTTTTGATTGAAATTGCAATCTTCAGCACTTACTTTAGATGGATTTATCAACCATTTGATATCCATTGTATCCCTTTTAAGGCTATTGTTCCTTTCTTAAATTTGCACAAATGTATCATGCCTTTAATAACAAGTGAAATTGAGAAACAACTTATACTGTCTTGGAGTTCATTACTGCCTTTGCAGTGAAGTGTGATGTAAGTAAGCGATGCATTGCTTGAAAGAAACGTAACGATAACTGAAAATTTGTTTAGTTCAAGAAAAGGTGATAACTTACTGATTATCGTTACTGCACCTTATGAATAGTTGTTGTCCCAAATGATTCTTTGAAATGCACTTAAAGTTCACTTTAATTGTCCAAATTTATTGTTAGTAGTTAATTTTGTTTTTAAATTTTTGTTGATTGAGTTGGCTTGAAATGTATCATAGTAAAAAGTATACTCTATTTGTTGTAGAACACAAAGAATTCTGAAATTGATCATATTTGAACATATCTAAACAAGTTCACTAAGTCTAAAATTGATCATATTTGAACATTTTTGAAACTGATCATATTTGAACATATCAAAACAAATTCCGCAAGTCTGAAATTGATCATATTTGAACATTTTTGAAAATGATCATATTTGGACATATCTAAAACTGATCATATTTGAACATACTTGAACAAATGCCCAAAGTTTGAAACATATCATATTTGAACATTTATGAAACTGATGATATTTCAACATATCTGAAACTGGTCATATTTGAACATATCTTAACAAATACCCTAAGTCTGAAATTGATCATATTTGAAGATTTATGAAATTGATCATATTTGGACATATTTGACACTAATCATATTTAAACATTCTTAAACAAATTCCCCAAATCTGAAACTAATCATATTTGAATATTTTTTGAAACTAGTCATATTTGGACATATTTGAAATTGATTTTCACAAACCTTATTGATCCAATAGCTTTTATTTGAGTTTTATATCTAATTTTGATCTTGATGCATCGGGAAATAGTTATGCACAAAAATGCTAAGAATGTGTGTTCCTTTATAACTACGTGAACGAATGAATGAGCATACCAATGTTGTAATGGAGCTACACTTCGTGCCAAGTTAATGAGTTAATAAGCATTAAATGATTAACTTCTCCAGCTTTAACAAATGAGTCTTCTACACTGGACTGACATGATATAATGTAAATTTGTCATGACAAACACCATTGGAAGAGTAGTGTTGTATCCAATATTGGAAGAGAGAATGCATGTGAAGCAGTGAACATGTTGTGATGTAAACTTGAATGTATTATACTATAGGGTAGGAATAGGCATGATGTAAATGGTAATAGGTTGTGCTAAGGAGCTGTAATATTTGAAATTACTTCAAGAATAGGAATGAAGATGCTATGATGTAATAGTGTAATAGACAATTATCATGTATTTGAGAATTTTAAAGGAATACATATGAATCTTTTTTAGTACTTATAGCATTGCAAAAAAAAAATGTAGGCGATACGTATCCCCACTAAATACATGTAATATGTACCCTAACTAAATACAAGTGTTGCCTATCCTAAAAATATCCAAGTGATGAGCACGAATAAAAAACTACAAGTGCTTAAATCAAGTGATAAGTATCCCAACTAAATACAAGTGATGGGTACCCCTACTAAATATAGGTGTTGCCTTACCCCCAAAAAAATCAAGGTGGTGAGCAAAGACAAAAAAACTACAAGTGCTCAATTCACCCTATATATCCTTATCCCAAATTAATTGAGTGAGAACTTCCAATAATTCTTGTATAACATAACAAACAAACATAACTAAGTGAGAACAGTAACATCAAATACACTTGAAAGACTCTTGAATAGCAATTACCAATAAAATTTGGGTGAAACTAAATTCTTTCCTATTTGTTTGGTGATTGTTATATGAAACTAGAGGAGCTAAACATGAGACTCTGCATAATGATAAGTTAAATGGTTGATTTTCCTACAAGGATATAATGATCATAAGTTACATAGACATGACAATTATAAGTTATAAAGACATAATGATCATAAGTGACATAGGGCTCATATGCTCCATGATGATTATTTTTTAGACGTCTCATAATCGAAGCCTTCCTTTTCTTACTGGATTGAGTCTTAGCCTAGCTCTTCAATCACTTACCTCTGTTGGACCCACTTCACACCTTTAATTCCCTTTGTTGAACTACACCTTCAAGTATTGGGATCATGTCTTTATTGGCATCATGCATACCTTTATCAACTGTTCTTCGGTTCAACCAAATGTCCATCACTTGCTTGCATACTTCATCCATATACTTATCAACAAGAGAGTGCAACTCTTCACACATAGCAATCTCAAAGGCTAGTCTAATCATTTTGTAGCAAAGTTGCCTATATCATCATATACTAGCCAACTTGGAGTCTCCCTTAACCTCTTTCCCCTGCACATCATGAACAATGCCATTTCATGCATGCTTCGTCCATCTTTTTAAAATATACTTGCCTGGCACTTGTTGAACATCCATGACAATGAAAACTTTCAAAACATAGCTACACAAGATTCTAAGTGCTTCGAGCTTCCTACAGCTGCAATAGACATTTTTTTTAATTGGATCAAATATGACTCGCCATTCCCCTTCTTGGTTTACTACAGATAAGACATACTTAAATATGGGTTGAGTTTCATTTCGATGCCTTATTGTGACAATAAATAACATGTCGAACTCCTTTTGGAATAAATTGAAAACTATAATGTGTATACTTCTGTAAGTTGCTTCAAAATGGATGAATGCTGACAATTCAACCTTGGAATCTTGTGTCGCACATCAAACTCACACTTTAGTTCATTATACTGTTTATCCTTGACCACTCGTTCAAATAGTTTAAAGAATTGCACAATCCTCACATCTAGCTTTATACAACTCTTAAAGTCAGATTTTAAGCTTTCACTCAGTTGTGTGCCTCGTATGCCCAATGTAAAAACTTGCTTCATAAAACATGTCGCCCATTTTTTTTGAATGGCATACGTTGACTTCAACCAAGTGTTGTTGAGGACATCATATATGTGGAGCATTATTGCTCAAGCTGCCTTAAACTGCTCTTCTTCATCATACTTGTACAAGCACTTTTTAAAGTCAATCATGAAATGAGAGTCACTTTTTATCAGATTGCCTAGGTGTTTAATTGCATTCTACATTAAGTTCCATGTACATAGTCCATGGCAAGTATCTGGCATCACCTTACCTACAATAGCAATTGCAAAGGTCTCAAACAACCACTTTTGACATCATTGCATATATACAATAAATGAAAGCAAAAAGCTCAACTAAGGTTTTGGCCATGGCTTGGTCTTTATTAATAAAAATGGTACGTGGTTTCTTTGAATCACGTGCTTCCAAAAAGGCCTCAAACAATGACTTGAAGGATTTTGTCATTTCATCATACATTAGTGCCGCTTTAAAGACAATTGTTTGGCTGTAATAGTTAAACTAGAAAACAATGCAAGTGGTCTATGTGCACGATTAGTTCAATAAATGGTGTTAAGGGAGACCAGATCAGCAAAGTATTCATAGTCAATTAGCATACATGCATCGGCTCAAAAAACATTCATTGTTTGTTCTTCAATATCCACTTGATAGGCATGAAATAATGAAAGGTTATCCAACAACTGACGTTGGAAATATAGTAACATACACTCTACCTCCCATAAGCCATGCTACATTGTCTTCTTGATGGCAAATAATTTTTTCACATCCAAATAGGTAAACCCAAGAATGGTTCTGCCACCCACATATGTGCTCATCAATTGAAATGCCAGTTTCTGTTGCACTCATGAGTCCTTTGCTAGTTTAAGCTCATGTGCTTGAACTTCGAATATCTTACAAAAGGATGTCAGCATATGTGTTGCCTCTGACAGTTGTAGTGGGTGATTATGGCTATCTACAAAATCATTGACCACCAACTTCATTCTCTTTGTTACAAGGTTAATCTTTACTTGACAATTAGTTCTTATCTTAAGCCAATGATTAGTAGATGAAGTGTCTCATTTGTCTGCCTTCTGAGTTCCTTCCTTATAACAAATAAAAATACATGAAGTCCCACATCCATCTTTCTTCTTTTTATTCAGGTATTGCTTCCTCACTCCAAATCCTACCCGTAAACCATACTTAGTCCAGAATTGCCAAGCTACATCTACATTGTCAAACTCTGTCCCAACTCTTGGCTTCCATTCAAATTCATTGTTGTGATCACCAGTTAAGTTAGTAGTAGAGATGACTAATTCCCTGTAATCCATCAATAGAGAATAGTTTAAAATGTCGTATAATAACATCATACATATGGATTAACCATCACTTAAGATTATAACACTTACTCGTCATGGTCTATCATCACTTTCCCAAGCCTTCAACGCTGCCTCTATATACTATATAGTGTACTTAGATGATAAAAAAGAAAGCTTTATATTGTTTGAGCTCCAATTCTATCCTTTGAATGAGTGACTTCATACGTTTCATTCCAACAGAAACATTTATATCCAAATTCTGGGTATGCCTTAATCAAATGGGCAAATATAAGATAAAAAACATAAGTATTATGTAGCTTAACATCATAAACTAAAGCAATATTTGACTAAATAATATTAAAGTCCTTCAACAACAGCAAAAAGAGGCTTTTATTACTTGTATGCTCTTTAGTAAATAAACCAATGTAAATATTTCCAACCTACCTAAAATACAAGCTAAATCAATAAATTTTATTATCAATGTGGGTCATTGGTTTCATTATATGTCAACATATATACATTCCCATAGCTACTTATTAGATTACATATAAAAAACAAATCAGTCTGAAAAACAAATCAATCCTTCTTTTCCAAATTACATATAAAAAAAACATATCAGTAAACCCATATTCCATGTTATTCTTTACTATTTCATTTTCATTCATCCTCTTTCATTGTCTACAGTGTACAAGCTAGTTCATAGAAATCAAACCTATCTATTGCAGTTCGAAATTGCACATAATTCCTTCCTCTTTTGTCATCAACCTCAACTGTTAACAATGTGGACCTACTTTGCCAAAAACATGGTGCTCCTTCTCATGGTGAATTAATGCAAGTCTTGTAGATGCTGACACTCTTTGCCATTGAAACTAGAGATGTCCCTTCTAAAGGTATCTTTCTCTATGTTCTGCATTTCAGGTCTCTGTAAATGCTGAAACTTTTGCTGCCAAAACACCCTACTTTGCTTCACTAATCATTTTTCCATGGTGTTGAAGGAAAAAGATTGGCCTTTTGCACGACATCATCTGATGAGTAGCGTTAAAATGGTGTGTTACACGTTTGACTATTTTACAAAACCGATGCCTCGAAACACATCGTTTAATTTAATCCTAAACAATGTCATTTTGAGGCATCAATTTTTTAAAAAATAAGCACTTCGAGGCTACAATGAAACAACATCATTTTGAGGTGTCGATTTTTTAAAAAATAAATACCTTAAAACACACCATTTCACTTACTCGAAACAATGCATTTTGAGGTTACAGGGGTGATGTGGCACAAGGGAGACAAGCAGATCAATCGAATGACAGAGATTCTCAAATCCATTTACTGGAGGAAATCCAAACTAGTTTATTCTAGATTGAGATTTCTGTGTAGTCCTATATAAGTTTTTTCCTTCAGAGTTGGAGTTGGGTTAACAATTTTTGGATTGAAATAAGAAATATCTTCAAACTTGTCTACCTCACCTCAAATTCGTTGGGTCAACCAATTCTACACTAGTGGATTACAAGTCTACATAAATTAGCTGATTGCAAGTCCGGAAGGAAATTAACACATTTTCTTTAATGAAAACATAAATTCCATAAACTTAACAAGTCAATTCGTGGATATGTGGATTTGAAACCATAGACTGAGGTGCATGTGAAAAAAAGATAATATTAACCTTTCAAGTCTGCAAAAAGAAAGCTCATTTTTATTGAATAATATCTTTCCATAAAATTTTATAAAAAATATTAATTATTAAAAATTTTTTCCTATTTAATGAATGGAACCTTGAAAACATTAATCGTTTATGAAAAAAAAAAGTTATTATTCACAAAATTTCGTCACTTCGATATTTTTTTTTGTGTTGAGTAGAGCCAAAAAATAATCCGTTACAAGTGTATCACTGTACTGGAATCTGGAATTTTGAAGCTTCATTATATTCACTTAAAGTTACAAGGCAAAACAGAAATTCGCTACCCAAAACAAAATGGCCATAATCCTACATACAGTAGAAGCTTCACAGAATATTCAAAACAATGGTGAAGAAAGAAAAATCACAATAATCCTTACCTCGAATAAAGCTTACTTATGTCGTGCGCTGAGGGAGAAACTTTGAAATTTATGGAATTTGAAATGCAAAGATATTGAATTCTTATAATTATTAAAACTTCATAATATTTTGCACTATAAATTCTTTGTAGTCGAATACACCGTGTATTCAAAGAGATGAAGAGTGAAAATATATATAAAGCCTACTTATTTCTTTTTGTTTAATTCCTTTTCTTTCTTCCGTTCTTTCTCTTTTTGAATGAACCATGCATTTGACAGTAGACAATTCATTCTCAATATTTTGTATTGTCCATTGATGCAAAGATCCAAGTCCAAGGTCTAGGGTTTCAACTGTCAAGGTTCAAGGTGGGGTTTTAATTCAGTCCAAGGCTGAGGTCCAAGTCTGGTGGGGTCCGGGTTTGATCGAGTCGTTTGGCCTGGGCCAAGACTAATGTCCATGAGTTCTGGTTCAAGGGTAAGGTCCAAGACCACGTCCACCCTAAGTAAAAGTTTGGTGCGGGCTACGAGTTCAGGTCCAGCCCAAGGCATGGGCAAGCTCTAGTCTAGTTTGAGCAGTTCTAGTATGAAGGAACTAAGAAGAATATGAAATTCCAATTGAAGTGAAACATATATGAAGTCTGTATTGCCAAAAACCAAGGGCAAAGGTACACCCAAAAAATAAATGTACGGTTAAAAAGACTTAAAACATCAACAAGTAGGTTATAACATATATCTCACAAGTGACCTGTCAAATCTAACCTAGACAAACACAAATCACATGGAAGCAGACTGCAAGACTCCTCCAGAAGTTGGCGACTGTTTTTCTACGAATTGAATGGTTGACAGCAGGTATTTATCCCGGGCATTCAAACAAGACCTTGCAGTTTCAATCAATGAGAGGCAAACAGACGATATTTCATTGCTTAACTGCCAACATAGAGAAATGGACTGTGAGCAGAAAGGCTGAAGTAAAATATTGCAGTATCAAAATGTGATTCTGCCATTCCCAGTGACTAAATCCCCTTTTGCATGTCCTAACTGAATTGTTATTTCAACAGAACTGGTATAACGACCCAAGCTAGGATTTGATCCCTTACAGTCAAATATTCGATTTATTATTATACAAAAACTTGAATAGCTTGAGTATCAAATGTTTCAAATCTCATTAGGAATAGCATGATATAACGTAGCGCTTCAGCTCCTCTATTTCCACCGGTATGGGAGCTAATTTAACATTTAGATAAGCTCAATTCAATATTAGCCTTCGATTGGAAATAATTATTCTAGCACAGATCAGACAATTGAATTTGAAGCAAATTACTGCTTAAGCAGCACTAGATCCTAACACACTGTGTTAATTGGCAGTTTGAGAAAACGAGTTCCTATTCTGGACTCTATGAAGAAAGAAAAATACCTGTCCTTAAAACAAATTATTCCAGTATTGAATGGAAAGGACGGACAATATAGAATCTTTATTAAATAATGGTGCATATTCTGACTTATGTTTTCTTTAGTTGCATGTTGATCCTTTTCAACGGTGGAATAAGAGAAGGGGAAGAAAATGAGTATTTCTTCCATAAATTAGGACATCCCCAATCCCAAGGGTAAAAAGGAAAATGATCAGTCTCAAATGAGTTATACGTATGGTATGGCAGGTTTTACTACTCAGCATTAGCGTCATGTGGCAAACATGCAGGACAAGGGCCCAATTTTACAACTTCTATGACATACTACGTTTCACATACATTTCCATACGCAGGCCAGTGTTTTCCTTTTTTTTTTCCCCCACATCAATGATAATCAGATTGATTGCTTGCAATCATTATGGAAAATAAATTAAGGAAAAAAAGCCTACCATGAAAGATGATGCAATGCAATTGCAAGCTTCAAGTGCCATGATTCCTCGAGCAGCCTTCATTTTAGCATTACAATTAAGTACCAATCATGATTGGTCAAATAAATGAACGTATATTATTTAAAGCTGATACAATATTACCTGTGAAGGCTCTTGTTGAATGGCATTAAACAGGTTCTCAAGAATGAGCTTGGACAAAGAAACAAGTTCTTGCCTATAAGACAAATCACCATAGTATAACATGTCATTGCCTGGAACCTGAAAAGAAGCAACATATTGTTTTAGAAATCAAAATTATAACATTAAGTATTACACTGGTCAGAAATGCTCAATTGCAAAAGTATTGCACTTATTCCGACCAATTAAAGCACGAATCAACAGGCAAAACTCAGCAGAATCTTGGTTAAAAACTGCTTGACCAATCTTATATTTCTTCCCTCTGTCTCTCACCCTCAACGCACACACATAAACACATGTGCACACACAAGTGTGCATGCACAACCACATGCTTATATATAGATGCACAGTATATAAAAATACACACATGCACATACATATAAGCACGTGTGTGTATATATCTGAGTATGCTTGCATGCACACACATATTTGAGATTATGTACAGGCACACATAGGAGTGCACACACACATATAGATAGCCACTCAATATATAAACATGCACGTGACACAACATACACATACAAGTACATCTGAGTGCACACATAATTTTTCTACAGAAGCACATATGTATAAACATGCACGCATACACATATAAGCATGCACCACACATGCATATATGTACATTCATATAGATGCACACTTATATAAACCTGTACGCATACACATATGAACAATGCATGCAGACACAAACACAAGTATATAAACATGATCAAGTACACATATAAGTGGTGCAGATGCATCACATGTATATGTATATAGATGAACAAGTGTATAGACAAGCATTCACACAGACACAAATATTTATAAAGATGTACAAGTACACAAACAAGCACAAATATATATACACACGCACATGCACACACATATGTGCATAAATGCACTTTATATAGATACGCACGCATATGCTTAAAGAAAATTGTATTTAATAAATGCAATAAAATTATAACATTCTAAGATGTCTGTTCTTTTCTCAAGAGATTTTAGAATTTTATGGCCAAAAAATGGTCTCATATTTTTTTAAATTGAATCCTTTAGATTTGGTTTAAAACGAATTCTGTATAATTAGATAGAAAGAGTAAATTTTCAAAATATGGTTGGGCTGGGTTTGATTCTTACGTAGAGGGTCATGGGTTACATATGACCTTAAAAATTGACGAAGGGTCCTAAGCAGTTGATTGGGACATCTTGAAGGGGTCATAACTCATTAGTTAATTGGGTCATAGCTGACCCAACTATATTTGATCCAATCCAAGGCCACTCAAACCGGTCAACTTGCCAGGCCTACTATACTTGAGCAAAGACAAAGCAATACCTCCATATTTGCATGATATGGCAATTTCTTTTGTGACAAAGTTGCCAGTAATAATATGATAGTAGAACAAATGCGTGTCCTCATTTTTGGTTCAATCCTGCAAGTATTTAATTCATCAAAAAGAGAGGTTAAATGAACGAAAACTAATGTTGCGAGAATAGGAAGAAAACAGATAAGGTTACCATCATAATATAAACCACAGAAGACTTACCATGGTTGGGAGCTGATGACACCGAATAAGTTACTAGGGAAATATGTGACACCTTGATTAAAATTACCTTCAATTCCATTAAAAGAAAATCAAAGTGAACATGTGCATATGAGGATAGGGTAAGAATCAAACCAGATCTCTTGAAAATAGAGCACAAATCTCTCAATTATACATTAACATATCTGGGACCTCCCAAAATGTAATAGATTATTGAGTTTCTACATAAAAGTATTTGTTATACTCATGATAAGGAGGTTCAGTAAACTGAAAAAAAAAAAAGCACAACAAAACAAAATAAAAGATTGAACTTTATGAAGTAGAGAAGTGAACTGTGAACTAGACTAAAATGTAGAATCCAGTTCTATTAGTCTAACTGGATGCAGCTATCTCTACGTTAACACATTGCCGTTTGCTTTTGTATATACAAAGACTTTCCAATTATTCACGTATGTGGTTTGAGATTTATCCTCTACACTATCTTTCCTCTAAGTTACAAGCTATTGCCAACTCAGGCTCCTCAATTCTATAGTTCATCCGCCCTAAACATTAATATGTTTAAATAGAAAAGCTTATTCCTAATTCTAGTGACTTCAACATTGTTAAAAAAGAAACAAAGAAAAATATAATCCACAATAGGAGAACATGTTCAAAAAATGTAATACCATCTAGTCTCTTTGACAAGCTTGGGTGCCTAATGGCAAAATCTTGGTGCCCATTCCAGTACACTTAATGTTTCTAGGGCTAATGAGCTACACAATACTCCCTTAACAAGACTTTATGTCTTTGGGAGAATGAAAATTTTATCAGCAGAATCAATAGACATCTTCATTCCCAAGGCTTCTCCAATTATCTCTATAAGTGAAACCATCCAGGAATTTCTTACCTAAAAGCTTAAGAATGCGTTCTTTTCTACTCTAATGAACCTTCTCATGTGACAGCCCACTAGGGATGCATTTGGTAGACTGTTGCCTCACCTTCCATGGTATGACAATTGAAAATAGTCATAAAAAGTATACAAGTGAAAGTTAGCAAAGTCAAAAGTAATGTGAAGTGAGGTCACCATGGGTATTGCAGAGTATGAGATAGCACCCAAAATGTTGTCATCCAAGCATCTTAGATAACACTAGTCATCTTGGCCAACAATGTACCAGGTACATGCATCTTGTATATTTCATGATATCCAAGATAGCAAGTTCAAGATAGCCTACCAAACGCTTCTGTTGCAGCATATTGTCAACTACAACATTTATTAGTCTCACTCTTGTATTTATTAGTCCAACTAATAGTTCAACTCTTGTATGAATTAATCCAACTATTGTATTAATTAGCCTCATTTCTAGGTGTAAATTTTGTATATAAATATCCATGATATCAAAGTGATTCAACAAGGTGAAATACACATTCTTTCTCCTTCACTACATGGTATCAGAGCTCTTGGCTCGTTTCTGGGTATCTTCACTGCCATTTTTCCTGATTCATCCTTCTGGAGAAACAAGGGTGATACTTTAGATAGCTAGTTTTATCTCACCACCGGCACAGGAGAACACAGAAGGTTCCGGTCGGTCTGTCCCAGCTTTCTGGTGGTCGAAAATACTATGTGTGAAGCTCACACGCCGACGAAGCATTCTGTGCACTGTATCACGTGGCGGCGCCTAACAATGCGTTAAGAATCCATTCGGTCTCATCTCAACTTTCCAGCGTTCGATATCATCTTTCCGGCACTTTCCCGGCCAGCCACTTATACATACTCGCTTTTGAGTCCTTCTACCAAATTTTTACTTGTGAGTTCAAGCTCTATAGCTCTCTGTTAAACACTCTAGCTCTAACAACTTCACCATTTTGACTTGGGTTTATATAATTTGAGTTTTATTGTTGGAGAATCCTTATTTTTTATGTAAGATTGTCTAGTAATTTACTCAGCCTCATTGACTTTGTTTGTTGAAAAGGTAGTATTTTTATGACTAACTTCCTTCTTCAATTTACCTATTAAATTTCTCATTCTTTTGAAGAAGAATATCAATCATCTTTTAGTCTATCAAAGCCAGCTCTCAAGAAGCCAAAGCCTTTCTCACTTGTTTTTAACCAAGACCTTCAGGTTTGACACCATAAAACAAGTTGTCTTAGCTGTAATCCAAATCCTTTTGCAAGTTGAATTTTTCTTTCAAGTGTCCTTAAGCAGCCTTTCCTTCTTCTACTATATTTTTGGCCTATAATATCTCTATAACTTGTTCAGACCATATCGAGGGAAAATGAAAGTTAAGTCGTATTTTGGAAAATGTACCCTTGAAAAGTGAGAAGCACTATGAGGCATGGGATGAGAAGGATTCCATGATAATGGCGCGGCTTTGAAATTCCATGAATCCAAAGATAAATGATACATGCATGTTTCTCACCACTGCTAAGGAGGTATGGGAGACTGTTAAGCAGACTTCTTCCAAGGCTAAGGATGTTGCTTTGGTGTATGAGCTCAAAATTAAAGTTGCAGGGATTCGACAAGGAAATAAATCTATAACAGAATATGCTAACATGCTGAGGCACATTGGGTAAGAAATGGACCATTACAGGTGTATTGAAATGAAGTACAGCGAAGATGCAACAATACTGACAAGTTTCATTGAAAAGGATCATATTTATGACTTCCTTGCAAGACTCAATGCTGAATTTGATCAAGTCAGAATCCAACTCCTTGGAAAGGATGAACTACCATCCCTTAACCACACTATTTCAATTATTCAAGCTGAGGAGACTCAGAGAGCTGAAATGCTTAGCTGTCCACCTATTGAAGGATCTAACATGATTATTAATAGTGGAAGACATCAAGGTCTGACACTAGAACAACCCAGAGAAGGCAAGAATGACACAAGATTGTGATAATCTATGGTGTACCTATTGCAAAAAACCACCACACAAAGGAGTATTGCAAGAAATTACATGGCAAAAAATGAAAAGTGAATCAGCAAGAGCTCAAGGGCAAGCCCATTTGATGCAACCCAACCAAGAACAACCTCCAAACCTTAGAGGATTCAGCAGAAATGAAATTGAAAGACTACGCAACTTGTTGGAGACCTTAGAGTAGTCTCCTGGTAATACTAGTACTTGCTCTCTAGCTCATTTAGGTAATCTTTATCACTTCTATGGGTTAAATGTCTTAGATAAATCAATCCACGACTCTTGGATCCTTGATTCAGGAGCAACATCTCACATGACCTATTCTTCTCATCATTTTAAAATTTACACTCCATGCCCTAGCAATAGAAAAATATAGGTTGCAAATGGCTCGCTTGTTATTGTAGCAGGTTTAGAGAATATCCAAATATCTCCCTCCTTTATTCTTAGAAATGTTCTTCATGTTCTAAGCTATCCACAAATCTTATATCCATAAAAAAACTCACACAAGATTTGAATTGTAAAGTAACCTTCTTGTCCACTTCATGTATTTTTCAGGACCACGATACAGAGAAGAGGATTGGGCTTGCTAAGGAATAGGATGGACTTTACTATCTCATGCCACCTACAAATGCTGATGACATCAAGATTCCCATGTCCTTGTCTTCCCTTACTGGAACCTCATCTACTGAGAATAAAATTTGGCTTTCCCACTATCGTTTTGGCCACCCCTCCTTTGTAACTTTGAAAATTATGTTTCCTTCTTTGTTTAATAAAATTAATCTTGCCAATTTCCATTGTGAGACTTGTGAAATAGCAAACCACAACCAACTTTCCTTTCCCATCAGTCATAAAAGAAGCTCTTATCCTTTTACTCTTATTCACAGTGATAGTTTGGGACCATCTCATATTCCAAATATCTCTGGTGCTAAATGGTTTGTTTCTTTCATCGATGATTGCACTAGGGTTTCTTGGATCTATCTCCTAAAAATAAGTCAGATGTGAGTGCACTGTTTCCTAATTTCCATAGCATGATTCAAAATCAATTTGGGGTTAAAATTAAAAGGCTTAAGTCTGATAATGTGAGAGATTACTTCAATCACATATTGTCTTCCTACCTTCAAAAAGAAGGAATAATCCATGAATCGTCTTGTGTATATACTCCATAGCAAAATGGCATACCTGAGCGAAAAAATGGGCATCTCTTATTCATGACTCGTGCCTATCTCTTACATACTAAATCTTTTTAGGGGGAAACTAACCTTACTGCTACATACACTATAAACAAATTACCCTCTCGTGTTCTAGACAATAAAACTCCTATAGAGGTTCTCTCTCAATTTTATCCGAATCTCATAATTACAAATGGCCTTACACCATGCATATTTAGGTGCACCGCATTTGTATATATTCATAACACAAGGAAGTTAGATCCAAGAGCCCTTAAATGCATCTTCTTGGGATATTCCTCCACTCAAAAGGGTTACAAGTGTTATCATCTTGCTACAAAGAAGTTGTTTGTTTATGTTGATATCACATTTGCAAAACATCTTCCTTATTTTCCTAGACCTTATCTTTAAGGGGAGCACACTATTACGGAAGATAAGGAAGCATCTTTCCTTGATATTTTGTCTTTTCTTTACCTTCCCAAGTCCACTTCAGAATCCAACCCTACCACTTCTGACAATCCACCAGGTCCTGAATCCAGTCCTGACACTTCTAATGATCCTACACCCAATTTGGTTAGTCCACACACTGAATCAATAATCAAGGATAACACCAATCTTGATAATATGAGGTATTTATAGGTGTACACAAGAAGGGAAGCTCTAGCTCCTGAACCTGTGCAAGCCCAAATCTTTGCACCTATGTCTGGTAGTTCTGAAACTAAGATAAGCACAAATTCTAACCCTAGCTCCCTAAACATTGATCTTGATGTTTGCATTGCCATTAGGAAAGGAACTAGAGAATGTACAAAGCACCCATTATATCCTCTTTCCCACTTTGTGTCATTTAACAAGTTTTCTCCAACTTACAAAAACTTTCTTGCAACTTAAATTCCATTGTCATGCCAAATAATTTATTTGAGGCACTAGCCAAGGAGCAAAGGAGACAAGTCATGAAAATTGAGATGGAAGCATTAGAGAAAAACAAGACATGGGAGTTGGTCCAATTACCAAAAGGAAAGAAACCCGTAGGGTGTAAGTGGGTTTTCTCAGTTAAGTATAAAGCTGATAGATCATTAGAGAGGTATAAAGCACGATTGGTTGCTAAAGGGTACACTCAAACTTATGGCATAGACTATCAAGAGATCTTTGCTCCAATTGCCAAAATGAATACCGTGAGAATCCTGTTATCATTAACGTCCATTTACAATTGGACACTTCAACAATATGACATGAAGAATGCTTTCCTCCGTGGGGACCTAGATGAGGAAATCTACATGATTATTCCACCTAGATTTGGAGGCAACACAAATGCAAGCAAAGTGTGTAAATTGAAGAAAGCTTTATATGGATTGAAACAATCTTTGAGAGCTTGGTTTGGAATATTCACCAGAGTAATGTTAGCCTTTGGCTATAAGCAAAGTCAGAGAGATCATACTCTATTTATCAAACACAAGGATTCAAGGGGAGTTATAGTCTTGCTAGTATATGTTAATGATATCATTGTCACTGGAGATGATAAGATAGAACAAGAGGAGCTCAAAAGACATTTGGCCAATGAATTTGAGATAAAAGAGTTGGGAAAATTAAAGTACTTCTTGGGAATTGAAGTAGCATTAAGAAATAAGGTATCTTTATTTTTCAACAAAAATATGTGATAGATCTCCTAAAAGATACAGGCAAACTAGCTGATATGTTGATTAATCTGAACCATAAATTAGGAGAAGCCAGGGATGACATTGCTATTTACAAAGAAATGTACCAGAGGTAGTGGAGAGACTTATCTATCTTTCACATACCAGACCTAACATAATATATACAGTAAGTGTGGTAAGTCAATTTACACATAATCCTAAAAAAGTACACTTATATGCTGTTCATAGGATTCTACACTATCTGAAAGATACTCCAAGGAATGGGATATTATTCAAGCGAAACATGGAATTAACTTTAAAGGTCTATACAGATGCTGACTATGCAGGATCAGTAATAAACAAAAGATCTACTACGAGGTTATTGCATTCTCCTAGGTGGTAATTTAGTAACTTGGAGCAGTAAAAAACAGAACGTTGTAGCTAGGTTTGGTGCTGGAATTTGTGAATTATTGTGGTTAAAAATCATTTTGGATGACTTAAAAATCAAGTCAGATGGACTTATCAGACTATACTGTGACAATAAATTTGCTATCAGCATTGCTCATAATCTAGTGCAACATGACAAAGCAAAGCATGTTGAAATTGACAGACACTTCATAAAAGAAAAGCTAGATAATGGTCTTATTTGTACTCCTTATGTGTCAACAAGAGGCTAGCTAACAGACATATTCACCAAAGGGCTCAACAGTGCAACATTTCAAACCACTATATCCAAACTGGGAATGCAAGACATCTATTCACCAACTTGAGGGGGAGTGTTGCAGCATATTGTCAACTATAACATTTAGTAGTCTCACTCTTATATTTATTAGTCCAACTAGTAGTTCAACTCTTGTATGAATTAATCCAACTATTGTATTAATTAGCCTCATTTCTAGGTGTAAATTTTGTATATAAATATCCATGTTATCAAAGTGATTCAACAAGGTGAAATACAAGTTCTTTCTTCTTCACTATAGCTTCCAATGATTAAAATGTCAACCACAACTTGTTCTAATTGAAAGTAACTGGCATTTTTCAAGGCTAGCCAAAGTGTCCTGCAAATTGGTTTCAGCTTCATCAATGATCATGTTCGAGTCTATCATCACCAGCAACACCTTAGAGTCAACCATTGGCAACCATTCTAATTCAGTAGGTGAATTGGTAAATATTTCAATAGCTTACAAGCCAAATGAACAAAAAAAATTATCTGAAATGGTTTTAGATAGTTGGTTACACAGATGCAGACAACACTGAATCTCCTGTTGATCAATGTCTTACCTTAGGATATTGTGTTTTCATCAGAGGTAATCTAATCTAATAGAAGGGCAAGAGACGAAATGTAGTTGCAAGGTCTAGTGTAGAAGCTTAGAATCATGCTATGGCCTTGGCAACATGTGAACATATATGGATAAAGCAACTCCCCCACCAATTGAAAGTATGAATCAAATGCACTTAGTTCATGATAACCAGGCAGCAATGCACATTGCTTCCAATTCAGTATTTTATGAAAGGACCAAACATATAAAAGTCAATTGTCACTTTATTCGAGAGAATATTTAATCTGGATGTATTAGTACTAAATTTTTCAATGCACATTATCAATTAGCAGATATATTCACTAAATCTCTCAGGGGTCATCCAATCAATTACATATGTAACAAGCATGGTGCATTTGACTTATATGCTCCAGCTTGAGGGGTAGTGTTAGAATAGTGTACATATAGTAGTCTAGAATCATATATGTCTAGATTCAATAAACCTACCTACTTGTACTATTTTGTACTTCATTGTACTACTCAATTGTATTACTACTTTATTTTGTCCTACAAAATAAGATATAAAGTACGGTAAAATAATCACCTTACATTCACAAAACCTATATCTCTAAAATTGACATATACTTCCCAGCCCTAGCATAAAGGGAAGTGGAGAACTGTTAAGATCTCTCCTAATCAATAAACATTAGGGAGATTCTTCCCTCATTTAATTAGTCAATTATTGTTCATATTACTCATTCATAATTAATGCATAGGACCATTAGTTGCCTTTTTGGCCTTATCCGTTCTTGCCGAGACTTAGGGGGCTATTTTCTCCCTATTCTCTGCTCCTTAGTCTTTAAATACTTGTGGCCATTACTTGTAATTGATTCAGAGCAATACTTAATATATTTTCATCCAAACTCACCAAATGAGATGTTTCAAGCTCAAAATTTCAATCTTGTTAAAACATTATTTAAAGCAATAAGGCAAATGCAATAATTTCAACAACCTGGAACCATAACCAAGAAGCCGCATAGCTTCCTAATTGATAAAACTAGTCCTTCAACATCAATGGGGATTTGAAATCCTACACAACCAAGCAAATCAACAATCAACAATCAATTATATTTACAAAGCAAGCTAAATTACTGATGAACACATATTCTTTCAGAAAGAAGCCAAGGTGGCACAATCCATGTAATTTTACTAAATACTAAAAAATGTAACTCAGAATTGCTGAGACACGCAAAAAGCTTGACAGTGATGGTCAAAACACCCCCCTTAAAAATGAATGAAGAAAAATGATGAATACAGTGCATAGCTTTATAGGTTCAACATCTTTTTGTAGATTTATTGCAAGACTAACAAGGTTTTTCAGGTTTGCTTTTCAGGTGCATTTTGTTAAAAGTCCTAGTCCTCCTAGGGCCTAAGGACTTTTGGTAAGAAATCACAATCTTTTGAGCTAATGTTTGTTTAACTATTTTTCTGGTTTGGGAGGTTCCTTGTCCTTTGTTGATGTATTGTTTTCTTTCCCTTCTCATTAATAATTCTTTTTCTATACAAAAATAAAAAGATATTACTACACTTAAGAAAACTTCTTTTAAATCAATAGAGAACAGAGCGAGAGAACATAGGAAATTAGATATAATTGCACAGTCAATCAGTTTTCGTGGTCATTGCATGGGAGCTACTTGAGAAATAGAATTATGCATAGTGTGGGAAATATGATTGACAGTTGTTACAGTATATGAGGTGATAATGCATGAATAATTGCATCAAAATTTTATCTCAAATAGGATGATATATGTTCAGCTATATATAGCTTTCTATCAACTTTTTTCTGCCCCCTCCGCATCATTTTCACCAATAAACTCCACATGAGTATGTAAACTAACCATCCATTATGTCTAAACTCTGCAAACAGCTGATTGCTGAGTCAATCAATCCATCTGAATGAGAAAACAAGCTCCCCAGGAAAGCAACCTAAAATATGCAAACATGAATAGACAGCAAAAACGACATGCAACATTAAGGCGCCAATATCAACATACCTCTGCAGTCTCTATAAAAAGATCAAATTGCCTACTCTGAGAAGAAATAGAAGGTATTGTGATTTCACTAAATGTTATGCAGGATTTGACAAGACTGAGATGCTCTTTAGAATATCTGAGAGCTTGAATAGCTAAACAATTGCTGGAGTGAACAAGAGTTTCCTGCAAGAAAGCATGGTTGCTACATCACTATAAAGGTTCCTTAGCTAATTTGTATACAAAGCTTCCCCAATCATTACAACTTTTCACTGGTACCTGTTTCTTAATGATTAATAAGTATAAATCTCTTTTAAAGGTGATTAACAAGTAATGCCTTATAATTGGAAATCATATTGCATCAAACATTTGCGTTAACTTCACTATCTCTGACATCATAGGCAATATTAGACGACCACTGATATTCCATTAGATAAAAAATTGAAGCTTCTATCATTGATGCGCTGAGAGGAAAATAATAAAAACCTTCAGTTCATTTAATCTGCCAAAAGCTCCTCGGCAATCAACCAGAAATGCTAAATGACGTTCGAGCTCTGTTCCATAATCTACCTAGTAATTAGAAGCAAAAATGGATCAACGTATCATAATTCCTATTACTTCATAATTCCTACAAAAACTTTACCAAAATAAAGAAAAACAGAATCTACCACGTGCACAATGCGAGAGATTAACCGTGCCACTTGGCTATCATCATCCTTAACATTCATAATTTCCATATCATCTTGCAGAGTCCGAGAAATTTCAAAAAGCAACTGTATGGTTGTTGGATCACTAATGGGACAATTCCTGGTTAACAAATAACCATAAAATATAATTCATAAGAAATTACACAATTTAATATAGAGTAGGCTCACAAGGTAACCTTTTACTGAGAATAGAATTCAATACACACACATGCATCTCTCATCCTTCCTTATATCCATCTAACCTCCTAACTAGCAATTCCGTTATTCTGTTACCTAACTACATTTTTGTTAATGACTGTTATACAACAACAATGTATTGTTAATGACAGTTTTACAACAACACTGGAACACAATTACTTACATCTGGATGTCTAGTATATACTTTATATTCACCACTAATTAATAAATGGAATAAAGAGTATTTGCAGGCAGCAAGAGGATCCAGAAAGACAATCTTTCAAGTGCAAAAAAGAAATGCGAAGTCCAAAATAGATTCATTCAAGATCCAAAGTTATGATCCCATAGATTTTTCCTTTTTCAATAATAAAAAAAAATCCCTTAGATTTTCTTATTATTTCTTGAGCAAAATTTTACTATGGATATAACTAGATAAGAATGACCTGATTTTTATTCCTAGCAGCAGGTGTATCTTATGATTTTTTATTATAGTTAGAGGGAGGAATATATTGATTAATTATGAATTAACTGGATACCGGCTATAGTGAGCTCTTGTAGAAGACATTGATCATGTTCTTGATCTATTTGATGGCTCATAGTAGTTTCTATTCATTACAATTATCATTCTTTGTAAAAAAGTTCCTTTTATTTCCTTTTTTTTATAAAGAAATAGCAGTTTCTAATTTACAAACAAAAGTAGGCATATAAGGCATTTTTCAAAATTAGAACCACTAATCATTATTTAGGGAATCTTAGTCATTGTAGGTTCTGCGTGAACATCCAAATATACTGCATGGGAAGGTATTTAATGCGATCAGTAGTTCTTGAGGACCCCACATAACTGGGAGATGGAATTCATAGTATTAGGACCCTGACTGGACTGGGTGGTCCAATCAGTGAACCATCAAACCAGAGGTCAGACTGGTCGAGTCCGGAAAAAATCAAACTGTCATTCAATCGACCCATCTCTGACCTGGTTGGTCAGCCAGATTTTTTCCCTGATCGGTTGGTCTGGTTAACCCATTGATCCAATTTTTTCTTTTCTTCAAGAGTTGGATTAAAACATTACATTTAATGTTAGGGCACCAGATCATTTTGCATTTGCAGCTCTGACTTCCTCCCTTTCTCCCTATCCTCAAAGCATGCATCTTGCAATAGCCAGTGAGCTCCACTGCTGCAGCCAGTGAAACAGCAGAAAAACCAACAGCCGCACATCCAGTAACACAAAGGAGATGCCAGAAGAAGAGTCTTGGAAGTTGAGAATCTTGATTTTATTTCTCTCCTTTAACTGTTGACATTTGCCAATTTATTAGAAAATTTTCATTTGCAAAAATCGGTTTGAAGTTTTGTATATTACAGCTTTTTTTTTCCCTTGTAGCTTGTCACCCTATGGTTTTGGGAGACACTACAGAGGAAAAAATGTTACTTGCCATAAATATGTGGGTGGGCATAATAGTAGTAGATTATGTCTGGGGTCCTATTCCATATGGTTATTGACTTATGAATCTAAGAAATGGTTCCAAAGCAGTTGATAACCTGATATAGGGACCTAATTCTTGGGGGCTTTTTATCATATTCTAGTTCCAAAGTGTTTGCAAGGCATAAGTTCTCTGTTTTGCTTGCTTTGACGGTGCATGTAGTTTTATAATATATATATATATATATATATATAAATTGAATTTACTGCTGTAACGAGGCTTGCAGTGACCCAGCACTAAGACCAGTAGTGACCCAGTGATAAGTCCCTAATTGGTGCCTTAGATTAGACAACAAACATTGATGGTAAAATTTATAGTTGAAGCAACTTTGAGTTCTCCAGTTCATCAAGAATAACACAGTCTACATAACATAACTTAGTTGTATGGACTTGAATGTGGTCTCCCTCAACTTGATATGTAACCTCTGAATGTTGTATAGACTATAGAAGCCTCATGAACTTGACATCCTACATTTGCTTCAAATCCTTTTTCATAACCTATTATAATACCATCCTCATCAATGTCTGATGGGAATCAAGGGGTCTCACTATAATGACATCAGACTCATCTATGACAACATCATCTATTGCATCACCATCATGTGAAAATTCATATTCTATGTTGCTTTGGTCAAGGTTAACCTCTTCTCTAGCTAAATCCTCAAGAATACTTTTACCATAGAGTTGGATAATAGCACTTAAGATTTCATCAAAACAGCAGTCCACATACTTTTTAGATTTTCTGGCCTATTTTAGTTATTCTTCTCCATGGTAACATGTAAAGTAATTATTATTATTATTTTTTTTTTGCTCTAAAAGGGTTACTTGGAGAAATTTAGGAGCCAAAATGTAGTGAAAATAGCCCAAAATTCTTTCAATTAATTGCAGGATGTGTCACGGGACAAAGAGAATGAGAAAAAGGGCGAAACAGGGCCAGAAACACGAAGAAAACGCTGCTGGAGCGTGCAGGCACATGGGGCATGTGCAACCCACGCCCAGGGAACTCCAATGGTGTGTCTGGCTGTCTTCGGTGATTGGACTTCAAGGGTTGGCTGCTTTTGGCCTTCCGCTTCCAATGGAACAGGTGGTTTGGTGTTTGGGTGGCTGGAGGTAGGTGGTTTTAGGCAGAGAGGTGATTTATGCGAGTTTTCTGACGAGGGTGTGTGGCTGGAACAAGAAAATTGCAAGCTCTGAAACCACTTGATGTAAAACAACAGAGAGAAAAGGGAAGAGATGATAGAGCGAGGGGAGAAGTTAAGAGAAAGAAGGGGAAAAAGGAGAGAAACTGTAGGTTAACAAAATATTCTTATTCAATCAAACAGTCTGACGCTTCAAATAATACCTAGGGCTCTTTATAGATAGTCCTAACACAAAATAATAAACTAGGGCTTAGGAGGCTCATTACAAAGAAACTAAATAAATACATAAAATTCTTAAATTAAAGTCTATAAAAAAGGATAATTAGAATCCTAACAAAATACTTAAATTCAAATTAAGTCTAATTCCTTAATTTATCCTAAATAACTAAATTACAAATAATATCTCTAGGTTTATCTCTAACAACTAAATTACAAATATGTAATAAAATGTCTCTTCATCCATTCTGCATTATGTGCACTTCATAGTAGACTCTTTGCAATCTTAGCAGCTTTTTGGTTTATAAATATGATCCCTAATTTAAGAATTTTTCAAAAAAAGTTTCTGCCTTTTCCAATTTGTGATAAGTTTCTTCCTTTCACCTTTTTAATGGGATATGGTGGATATTAGTGCCTCCTTGTGTTGATCAGCCAATGGTCATCCTCAGGGGTTGGCATTGTCTTATATGCAAAATGATTAGTGTTTTATTTTGTTGATGAGTTTATTCATCCATTGTAGCAAGTTTCTTTTGGACAGAAGCCTCAGCCTCACTTGATGTATCATCTTGCCTCCTCTTAATATCTTCTGTTATTTTACAATAAAAGAATTCAACCGTCATGGAACCCACAATTTAGTCAGAAGAGAGGTGTTTGAAAGATAACTCAAGAGTATTGCCTCTCATTGGAAAAACATCAGACTGCATTTTAAGCTTCTCACTGCTGGCATAAAATTTGTACAAAGGAAAAGCTAATTCATTCCTATTAACAAGCTTTTATTCATCATCCCTCAAAAGAATTGATGTAGGAACAAGTAAACCAAGATGGTAGAAATGCCAATGAGGAGATCAATAGGTGAAAGGAACAAGAAAGTTAAACCTTTAACAAGATAAATATATCAATAATAGCGATAAGCATGCAGAGATCATGATAAAAGGTACCTTGTTGCCATATTAAGGATGTGCATAAAGACAACATTCCGTGAGTTCCCATACATTACATCTACGATTTCAGGAAAGTGATTCTACAGAATAATAATTAAATTAATAACAGTAGTATTCATATATTGTGAAAAAAAAAAATCAGACAAAGATATAGAGGAAGATGAAAAAATAACAACCCACGCACAGACACACACATAGGAATATACCAGTGCAAATACATCTTCCAGGCATTGGAAATGAGAAAGGAGCTTCACCAATAGAGACTGCAAGCTTGGCAGTTCATCATCTGTAATCCCTTTATATGCACGCTGTGATATGCCTTCTAAAATGGTGTCTAAAAGATTATCCTGGCATAAATGATTGTATTTAGGGAAAAGCATAACAAAGTATTTGACATCCTTCTCAGGAATAATAATGGAAGGATAAATTCACTGTTGAATCAGATATGTCAAGGAGAGAACTATGGACTGTATTTGGACAACTATTGATGCAGCAAGGGCCAAGATTAAGACTCAATATGTTCCATGAAATTTCTTTAAACTTTAAATTTAATTTGAATCAATGATTCACTGCTTAGATATTATTATAAGGGAATTCAAGGTTTAGTTAATATATAATATATACCAATTCAGAACCTGTTTTACAATTAAACTTCCTAGATACAATTTGGTTAGAGGCTGAGTTCCTATAACCTTGATGTCTTTAAACTAGAAATCTACGATCAAGTTGGAGAGTCTGCCAACTAAAAAGCCTATGAACATTTTTTTTAGTAATCAGTCCAGAAAGCAATACTTATCCAATAAGAACTTAATTATTTTCTCTTTCTCATCGTCTCTCCCTTCAATTTCTCTCTTTTTCTGTTTTGCTTCACTCACAAAATTTCACTTATTAACTTTCATGTTACAAGCAATGCATTGTTTAAAATACTAAGTCAAAACAAGCACTAAGAAATTTTCAAATATTTCACACTTCTCTCGTCTTACAATCACTCCAGTTTCCCTTTACTTTCTCTTCTATTTCTGTACCCTGTTATTTATCTCTCTATCAGTCTTCCATTAACTTTACAAGATAGGATATGAGCTCTGATATACAATAAAAGCTATAGGGCAGAGAAATAGCCCAGCTTGACTCTCTGACAAAGTCTTAAACTCTACTACATTAAGGAAGCATTAATGTTGCAGTTAAAATATCTCAAATTACTACATTTGATGATTTATAAAATGGATTATAGGTTCAAATAGAAATCAAATTGATTATACTTGTATCCTATGAACCAATGCCACAAGCTTACCCAAAATTCAATGGCACACAAGTTTGTTGAACATCTGTTTGTCACCTGTTTTCAAAGATACAAATAACCTATGCCAATGCCACCAAGCTCTTGCAATAATTAAAAAGTAACATATAACAATTTAGCTAAACCTCCAATAAATGATTTTGAACCAGTTATGGAAGTCATAAGGTGTACACATGAATGGCTAGAAAGTGACAAATTCTCAAAAGGTTGAAATTTATTGCAGTTCATCTACCACAAAGTCATCATTTCAAACAAGCTATACTACTTAAAACGGACAACAGATTAGTGTTCTTAGTAAAGAAGATCCACAATGACACCTGAAACCTGTTAATCACACATGATGCAGAGATCAATAGGTGTCAGATTGTACCCAGTCATCCAAACTTACCATCTGATTCTGAAGAATAAGATCTGCATAAGCATCTACAACCTTCAAGTACTCATGCAGGCTATCATACTGCCCAATAACCTGGCATTGCCATCAAATTAAAAGATATGAAGTATCCAGTGGGAAAAAACATTGTATACAATCATGACTCATGACCTATGACAAAATATGTTTAATATATAGATTCCAGAAACAATCATTGAATATGAATTAAGAATCATTCCACCTGAATAAATTACACATAACAGAATTTACTGGTTTTCTCTAACCTTATTAGAGGTTAGTGCTTCAAATCTAAAGAACTTCACTCTTATGGAATTTGATGACATTATTTAGCAATTAGCACACATGTCAGGTAGTTTGCTTTGAGGAAATAGAGTTAAACTGCTAAACCTCAACAATTAAAGAATCAATTCAAAGAATGCATATTTTTATGTACAGTTCTCTTTTTAAAATAAATTTCATGCAAATTGTCATTTCTCACACGTTCTAAAAATATGACACCCAATAATTATTGGCTAATGACTAGCATGAAAGATCTTATATGTTTATCTTCGACTTTACAATAGCATAAAAAAAAAAAAAAAGCTTCAGATGGTACATGAGCTAAGCAACTTTAAACTACAAGGATAATGTAGTGAGAATTTTTATTCAGTTTTCAGTTTTCACATATTCCATAGAATACTACAAATCTCCCACTGCCTTAAGATCAATTAAAGGCACAAAAGCGTGGCATTAAACAAGCCCAACGCCTCTCACACCATTAGAGGAGCTGGCTTCAGCCATGCACTCATATGGCAATGCCTATGGTGCTCTTGGCAGTTGTTAAGGCAAGCGCCTGGCTTCCATTTAAATGACTGACTGGGTAGAGGCAACTTAGAAGCCAAGCCCAAATGTTTTAGAACAGTTAGGATAAAACTATAAAACTCACGCTTAGAAGCCCAGCCTAGCCTTGAAGGTTAAATGGTAGGGTGAAAAAAATATTTTAGAACAGTTGGGATAAAACTATAAAACTCACCCTTAGAAGCCCAGCCTAGCCTTGAAGGTTAAATGGTAGGGTGAAAAAAATATTCTAAATTTAAAATATTATTTAGCATATTAGCTTTTTAGCGTCTAGTAAATAAACAAAAGGAAAAAAAGCCACGAGTCCCTTGTGGTCACTTAATATTATTATGAGTTATGAATTAATGATTATTATACTTGAATAGTGATATTAGTCACTTGATTAGAGCATTTGGTCATTATATGTCTCGTGACTGGATATTAATATGATTTATATGTCAAATATTGTGACAAATTTACATTAATTTATTCATTTTTGTTTGTATAGTATATATTTTAGCATTTTTCCTATTTTAGTGCCTCACTTCACTCAGGAATGCGTCCTTTTAGCACCTCTAGACCAAGGATAATTGAAGCAATATGGAACAGAGAAGAGATGAAGCAGAAACTTGTGTTTATTGCTATAACAGAACGTTACATAATCATGTGGGAGAAACAGACCCCTCAATCATTCCAACAAACACAGCAAAAGTCAACTAATACAATTAAGTCTAATATTTGCTATAAAAACTGAGAAGCAGAAAGCAACGAGAAAGGTTACCAAGCAGAAAAAATTAAAAAGCTAAAAAGGAAAAACCAGAACAAGAAAGAAGCTGCTAGAAATCTGGTGACAATCTCCAACAGAAATAGTTGACCAATCATCTCTTAAACTATAGGGAGGAGCCTCAATTATATTTTACAGAAAATAATCTTCAAAAGAACTTTGCACTACAATATTTGACAAGAAAAATTGCTGGGGAGATAAACTCCCTAAGACATAGAATATAGCTTCCTGTTTGTGAAAATTAAAACCATTTTTTACATATCATCTGCCTTGAACCCTGATCAAGTTTTAGTCCATCCCATAAGAATAAAATAATAAAATCCATTAGTTCAAAAGTCAGGTAACATCATTTGAGTTAGTGGCTCATTTTCTTGTCACGGCTGATTAGTTGTGATGTTTTTCCTATTTTCGATGAAGTCAAGAGTTGTGTTTTGTTTATTATAGACTCATTTGTTTTGAGCAACTCATGAGAAGTTGTAAGTGCCTGATGATGATTAGCATTCTGTTTTGTGATTTTGTTGAATTAGTAAATTGATATTGAGACAGCCGGTGATATTAATTTATGGTTTGAAGTCATGACAGTTTAAAATTGGTGTTTAGTATTATGAATGTGGGCTTTGGTGTTTAATGTTTGGTATTTTGGTTATCATGGAATAGAAACTTGGCACAAGAAAGGGGGAGTTGTGTTTTGCTGGTTGTTGTAGCATGCAACCCTAGTGGAGACTAATGGAGAGAAAAATTGAGAGGGCCACTCATAGGAAGCAAGTTGAAGATTTCTGAGAACTGTCAATGTGTCGGATAATATGACCATGGGGTCAGTTAAGAGAGTTTGATCATGGGAAGTAGGTCAAAGAATTTTAAGAGTTGTTTGTCTACTGAGGACATCATCAAGGAAGTGTTAGTTGTTAAAGTTGTTGAGTTGATACTTGAGTTCATTTACTTGAGTTGCTTATAGTTCTTTGTTGTTTCATTAGTTGGGATTTATTTGTGGCAAAGTGCATGGAAGCTTCAGCTTGAGGATAAGTATTGAGAGATATATACGAAGTTAGCAAAGACTTGTAGGTGAAGAATAGTATTACTTGTTGTGCACCCAAAGTAAAGGTTATAAGTGTCTTTGGCCATAATATTCATATAGATAGAGGTTGTCAAGTAAGTTTTATGCATACCTGTAAACAGAAAATTACATAATAGAAGAAACAGAGATATTAGCTCAGTGGACCTCTCCAATATCTCTGCATGCCTAAATAAAGAAACCCATCTAGAGAAGCCATTCACTGTATGCCATAGAAGATATAAGGCATACGTTGGAACCCACAGAAATACAAACTCCACCACGAAACTTTTATATATAACTGAAGGAAATTACAAAGACAGTCATAGAAATAGAAACACAACTGCAGAATACAAACACCAAAATGACAGAACAAGACACAACCAGAAACCACGCTAAACCCACACTAAGACACACGGGAAACACTGCACAACACAGATCTCCTAGCTTTCGAGAGGCTAGGGCTCTCCCACAGTCAATCCTCCAATATTTTTTATCCAATGCCCCCCACATCCACACTAACTCCTTCATAACTTCACATCCCCGTAGCTATCACTAACTCCCCCCTCGTGAGAGAAAGTCTGCCTCTAATAACTGTCATTGTCCCTTTTTTGCCCTTCCCTTCTTTCTCCTGGAAGTGACTAAATAGGTCTGACTGGGCCCATTAACACCACCAGACCCATCAGCATACATAAAATCTGAATTTTATAATCCCCTTCCTGCATTCTGAATAACTTCTAACAGAATAACAGTATCACTTGTCGCAGACACATACTCACCCACCTTAGGCACATAAAGAAAATACAATATTTTCCATCCAAATCGATGAAGAGATGGAGATGATAAAAGCAATAGTCAAAGAAAGTGACAATGTAACACTGAATTGATGCAAGGTCAAAAAGAAACGTACAAATACCTGAATGACTTTATCAAGCACAGCTTTGACAATGTCAACTGGGAACTTCCTTTCATACAGCCTGAATCCAAGCAATCTGAAATTCATATGCTGCATCAAGCCAAAGGAACAATAAAACTGCATATTGGAAAAACTGAAACAGAAGAAATCAACATTTAGGGTATGATACAACTTTTAAATGCATTATACCTGATCAAAGGAATTATCCTTGCTATATTCAATGAGATGAAGAATTTCCACAGTATTTGAGAAAATCACTTCAACCGGTAGTTCCTTCAATAAATGATGAAGAACAACCGAAACATATGCAACACTGCCAAATAATTGTTGATTTGTTTTCAATCCAAGCTCAGCAAGAACATCGCTGATTTGTCTCTTCAGCACAGAAAAATGACATCAGAACAGCATAGAGAAAAAAGGGTGGGTGAAAGAGGATAGAAAAGCATAAAAAATACACTATCTGTCTGTTTTAATGTTTTTTGTCCTTTCTTTTTGCTGAATAATATATACAAATTAATTTACCATTATAATAATGAGAACCCTAAAACAAGTGTTCTCGCAACAAGAATCTTTATTACATACCTGAGACAACCCCTTAAATAGACACTTCATAATATACTCAATGGTTGGTTCAATCAGACTGACTAGCAATTTTTTATTGTCCGTAGCATTCCCATGTATGCTTTCATTTGTGGATAAGATTCGGATCAAGATAACTCTGATGTCATTAACACATGTAACAAGATAACCTGCTCCAGTCAAACAGTAATCAAAATTTTTTTAAAAAAAATATAATCAAGAATATAGAGTCTATGCATTATGATGTACATATAAATATACATAGACACATGCAAAGGTCTGATCAAATGCTATAGATCCACTGGATGCATGCAGGCCTAATATACCAATTAAAATGGGTACATTTGTTTCTTGAAGTGAAAATATTTTATAAATCCTAGGCATTAATTAACGTTATAAAAAATTATACCTATATCATGTGTAGGCAGCTTCTGTGCACAGTGAGCCATATATAGATGACAATAGGCAGATGCTACTGGATCTCCCAATCCCCTGGTCATCATTACTAAGCGCTTGAGAATGTCTACAGGCTGGTCAAGAAGAAAACGCCAGCAAGGCAATATCGCCAGCTCCAAGTAACTATAGTACAATTCCAGATAAACAGACATCAAATATCCCAGTCAAAGAGAAGCAACCATTATCATTATCTATGACAATTCCAACAAAAAATTATTATTAAGTGTTGTGAAAGAGGCTCTTGGAAGTATCCTTAAATCAGCAAAGTTTTATGCAGTATCAGCCAAAAGAAAAAAGAAAGGAAGCTTGAATATTTCGTATTAACACTATATAAGGTTCCAAAACAAGTTGAAAGCTAACCATAAATAAACATAACTATAATCTAAAACTAAACAAATATATGCTATTAAATAACATCCTCACGCCAATGTCAATAATCTTTACAACATGTACCAATCTGACTTATTTATCACCCAGATTCCAGATTAATGTATCCCAAATATGTTGAGCCTCCATGGGCCAGGACCATATGACTTTGGAATAATGCTGTGCAGTCTAATATAGCATCGTACAGCAGCATGACTATTGATATGATTGCAGTGAATTTAACTGAAGATTATGAAAATCTGGATGAATAAGGTCTTTGTAGGAGCACCAACATGGGCAATTACTTAAATGTAAGTTCAAGCTTTTGCAGAAGTGAGGATGATAACGTCTAAAATAGAGGTTAGAAAGTCTCAAACAGACACAAACAGACACAAAAAAGACAGAAATAACTTCATCAGAAAAGAATAGAGAATAAATTATTATAGAGGGAAGGATCAAGACTTCACATGCGTGGAAGAAGCTCTCGCACAGCACCAATTTTACTGATCCAGTTATTGCAAGTTTCTTTGGCATCAGAGCAAATTTCACTTGCTTTAAAGTTTTCTGGCAGAAATATAATACAAACTTCAAGATAAAGATGTCACAGTTAAATTGTCACCAATAATCAACAGCAAATCTGTCATAAATTTATAATACATAAGGCCTGGGAAAAGTGAAACAATATAAAAAGAGATCCAAAAGAAATTCAGCTAATCATGTTCACATTTAAAAGGCACTAATTACTTCTCTTCATTAGTTTGCTGGCAAATTGTATTGAATACACAGTCCTGCTGGCTAGGGCTTTGATATAGCTAAATGACAATCGAGCAGTAGTATGTCATAGCCATGAAACATTTAACAACTAGTATACAAAATACAGACCTCATTTTCACACTTGAAACTTTTTATTTAATGTTAATTTAGGCTTTAATCAAATTTAAACCAGACAACAGACATGTTAGAATTTAGTCTAATTCAACTTGCATCAGTTTGACCTTTATTTTATTTTGTTTAGTTATAACAACTAATATCCTAGGAAAAAAAAATTTAAGATAACTATCAACTATAAGAATCCACTATAATTCAGGGATAGAGCTTTTTAGAATTAATTATAGACGTAGTTTGACTAAACATAATACCTATTAAACATATGAATTAGAAAATAACTTATAATCATTTTAAGAAAATATAACAATAAATTCCACAACTATTTGATATGTACATCTAACATGCATATATTAGCTCCAATAAACAAGATAAAATTTGAAACATACTTAGTGAATATTGCTGTAGATTTTAATTAATATGCTACATCTTCCACTTTTAGTAGTCAGTAATTTAAAATGAATATCCATTTCTCTACAATATGCATTATATCCAGAAAAACCCCCTAATTATAAGATTGTAATATTTTTTTCCAGTAGGCATATATTTAATATTCGTCTGCTGCAAACATCAAGTTATCAGCGAATGCTTACGAACAAGTATCTTTCATTTGTACTTGGTTCACTTACTAATTAAATTTCACAATATTGAACTGATTTGTTTATTAAATTACCAACCAAAAATAAATGAGCTAAATCAAGTGGGATCACATGTTGCTTACTGAGTACACTGCACTCATTACAACCTGTGAGTTTTGAAAGTTTGTTTGGAAAAGTATGACATCTTATTATTATTTGCAACAATACACTAACACAAATTTTCATTTTAAGGCTTGTTAAGTTAATCCAAGAGTGAGAAAAATTAGTCATACAAAACCAAAAATACATTCTACCAAAAGCATTAAAAAGACAGATAATTTAAGCCAACGGAACAACTGCCCTACCGACAATGAAGGAAACAAGAAAAGCCAAACTCACATCTCCAGCTTAGTCTTGGCTTAATTAACTTCTAAATCAATTAGGAGCTTGAAGCTTTTAAAGATATCAGACCAAGCTTCTAGTATATTGTTAGAACTAGGTTTCAACTTTACCTGTTCTATTGATAAGCTTATACCAAATTTAAGGACAGAATTGTGTATATGGCTTCCTTTTGGTGCTCAGCACATGGACAGCTCTTTTACACTATTAGGCTTTACAGGATTTTGTTACCATGGTCTGTATTGTGCTTTCCTATTATTTGCTGGTTTGAGGATTTCTTATACTCCATAAAGGAAAGAAGGGGGGAAACTAGAAAGGAAAAATAAAGGTGCTATTTGATACCAATATAGTTGAGGTTTCCTATTTCCTTCCAGTAGATTGTATGGTAGGGGATAAGTGTCTGGGGAACAGGAAACTATCACATTTTTCCTTCTAATAGGTTTTCTAAAATTGTTTAATGAACAAGGATACCATGAGAAACTCTAAACTCTTCTTTTCCAAATAGCTGCACAAAGATCTCCACTATCAACCACAAATTCATAATGCAATTGTCATCATCACCATTATCATCGATGCCAAGTGTAACTACCAACCCCGACACCACTGCCTTACATCAGCAATCCCTGTAAAGTGATCTACATCTTATTGCTATGATTAGAATTAATCTAATCATCTCACAAATCTCCATGATCTAAGCCAGCGAGGGATTCAGTATACAGCCAGCTTTGAGACAACAGTACTTCATAACTGACTAGTAAAAATCAGAACTAGGCAGCTCTATAATGATAGCAATACTATAGTCCAAAACTAAAAGCAAACAGCCATTACACACATAAGCCTAAAGGAAGAGCACATTCTAAAAGACTAGTTCATTAGGTAGGGAAACCCCTTAGCCTTATAAGCCTTTTTCCTCAGGAGAGGCTCCCCAATGTGGGACTCATAACACCCCCCTCTGAGAGCCAATGTCCGCGGCGGATTACTACTGACACTGATCTATTGGTAGCCCTTTCCTTTTTAGCAGCTCCACTCAACTTTTAGCATTCAATACGGTTATACTGCACCTTAATCTAGCCTATAGGTTTGCCCCCTTCGTGTCTTGGCCCTTCTCAAAGAAAATACCAATTTTATCAGCATAAGACAAAAAGGAAAGCCTATCCCAAAAGACTAGTCCATTAAGTGGAAGAACCTCTTAAACTTATAAGCTCTTTTCTTTAGGAGAGGCTCCCTAATGTGGGACTTGTAAGAACAACCCAGGTCAAGAAAACATAAAAATTTAAGTAATCATCAATTTAATTTTCTTGATGTTACAAGGAGACGTTAAACTCAAACCCATAATCTTCAAAATACTAGCATCAAATGATGTTAGAAGTGTTAAGGATTCCAAAACTGTTAGATTAGTTATAAGACTTGTTTCTGTTATAGCAGTTAGGCTGTTAAAGTTAGTTATAACCTTTTCTAAGTTACTGGCTATAGTCTCTGGTATCTATCTATATCTACAACAGTGTATCACTCCTCTATATATCAATAATATTCAGTTCATTCATTCTTGCTTCCATATCTTACTCTGGTTATTACATGAAACACAAAAACCAAAAACAAAAGGAAAAGAATTAGGTGCCACATGCATGTCATATGCATGTGCTGTATAATTTAAACAAGAAGCAGTACGAAATATAATTTGATAAAGGACCTGGTAAGTTGCAGATTAAGGTTCCATCTTCAGAAAACTCAGCCTTCTGTTTTATCCGTTGCCATACCAGATCTCCAAGCATGTCCATGATATCTGTTACAAGGACAAAGATTGTAGGATAGAACTGTAAGATTGATGTATCCATCAGAAGTTTAGCAACCTGCAGACAGTGGAATATATTTCAGACACAGAAAAAAATAATAAATAATATCAAGTCAAGCAAGAAAAAAAAAAGAAAAAAAAAAGATGATATCACTCCCATTCCAATCATGACACAAAACATGAATCCAAGTGTGTAGTGAATGCTCTCTCTCAGCCCCTCTGAACAGTATGCATTATTATATAATGAGAGATTCGATCAATGTAACAAAACTTCTTCAACGGAAGAAGTAGCTGATGTAACAATCTACCCTTACAATCCAACCATGGAGGATCAAGGGAAGACCAATTAGGTAGATTTGATTTTATCTTAACTTTTAAGTATTTATGTTTATTTTTAAATTTTCTGAATATTTAGTCAAGGAAAGGCTTTCATGTGAACTAACTTTCAAGTTATTTACTAATAAGTAAGACTTACAATGTATTCTCTAGTTTCCTTCTCTCCTTGTATCTTCCTTCTCTATTCTATCAATAATTTATTATTCTCTTGTCCCAATTATTTATAATCTTCTTAAGAAATCCATAACATCAAATCCTAAAACGAAATCAAGCATAGATGAACTCCCAGAGATACATATGAATTAGAGCCAAATGCAAGTTTTCACAACCAGCCAAAATAGTAAAAGTGCAAAACAACACCCACCCTCCTCCCCTCCAATACCCCCCTAAAAAAATAAAAAAGAAAGAAAGAAAGATGATCCATATCAATTCCAACTAAGTCACTCTTGGCTTAGTTGATTCTCAGAAATTCTAAGATCTTTACCAAAGATAACAAACTCAATGATGTTCTATGTCAGAAAAATCATAAAACAAAGGTATTATCCACAAATTACAAATTTGGCTTGTGCAGTTCTCTGGATTATATAGTAGGAGACTTTAAAGTGAATGAATGTGTCATCAAGGGCATCCCTTCGCCCCTGCATAAGCTATGGGATATACTTGTCTTAACTCTGGTGCTTTGCTCATAATTATTTTAGGGAAGTTTCCATCTCCAACATGCAAACAACTTTATTGCATGTTTTTGCCATTGTCACACTCCAACTTCTTTTAGTTTTTCAATTGTAGAGGATGTTAGATTTTAGATAAGAACAGATATATGATAAATGAGGAGGCTTGCACATATTCGTAACTCTCATTCTCACTATGGCAGCCCCTCTTCCCTATATTTATAATAATAAGAAGATAGAGATTAGCTGCAATATAAACTCCTAAAATAATGATAAAGAATAATTATGATTCCTAAATAATAATCAACACTATGACTTAGATGACGGGTCTATAGGGACCTTGGGCTCTCTAGTTTCATAAGCTAGATTTTGTGATATGACTTTCTCTATTACCAATGGCATAAGAGCTAAACTTTGTTTCTTCACACACCATGTACGGAAATGACTACCTTGGAGGGTTGGCAACCAGCAAAATGGCCAAGTGAGCTGCCAAGAGCAGAGCTGTCATACAAACAAAGCTACCTAGAAGGGTTGCAATCGGCTGTGAAGAATGAGACTCTGTAAAAAATTCACTGCAAGGTATGGGACTTGTGTCCCACATCAATAGTATGGGTTTCTAATATAAGGCTTATAAGGACCTTGGGCTTTCCAACTTCATGTGTTAGCTTTTGGAGTATGGCTTTGCCAAAGTTTTCTATCCCACAAAACTTCGCGCTGTGTCAACACGTCAAACACATGTTGGATGCCATTGCTACCGCAACTCATTGACAACATGCATATGTACATGTCAAATCAAGAAAATATCATTACCAAGCTCCAATGCTAGTGAAAAAACAAAGCCAACGCTGGAGACACAGTGGACACGACAATTTAAGAAAACATAAAAAACTCCTTTTTCATACCAATTTCTAGATAGCTACTTTGCTTGCATTTGAGAACGGAGATGCAAAACCCATTTTCTCTAACTCAATTTGGGCAACAGTTGATTTGCGCAGAATCCATTAAAAGGAGGTGAGACGTGTGTGTGTGTGTGTGTGTGTGTGTGTGAGAGAGAGAGAGAGAGAGAGAGAGAGTATGTTGTGTTCCATGTCTTATGCTATAAATATTCGAATATAGTGTATGTCCATATATTAGAGTCTATGCTTCATACCACTGGAGCCATTTGATGGGTCTAAGTACATTGGGCCCAGGCACTAGAAGGTGTATCAAGGGAAGAGTGGAAAGAAGTATCTAGAACAGGGTGAGCTAGGAAGGGAGAGGGGTAATTGTAACTAACTAAACACGTGTCTATAGCAGAAGGAAAGAGAGAATATGAACAGAACAGATTATAACCGAAGAGATGAAGGTGTGGAAAGGCATCAAGGAAGAATTCAGTATTGGCTTAGGAGAAACTCTGGTCTCTTGAATACCAAAGGAGTGCTTTTTCTTATTTTTGTCTTTATGTTTTGATGATGTAATCCGCCTACTGCTACTATTCTATAAAATAGTTACAAACTACTCTCATAAATAATACCAATGGATTAATATCATTCCTTAGTTTATTGTGCTGGGTTCCATCAATTTGGTATTAGAGCGATGCGATTCAAAGGAGGAATGGGAGTACTTAGTGACAAATATGAAAGAACAATTGCTAAATGGAAGATGGAGAAATGCCAAAAGGACATGGATGAAATGATAAAAATTGCAAAAGAGATAAAGGAGATTATGAGGGACATCATACAGAGCTTGAAGAGGACAAAGCATGAGGAAGAAGGCAAAGTGACAACTGATTGAGGCCAACAATCAGAGCTTCTATTTTTTGTTGATGACTTGTTAGCATCAACGGCTTAAAACGAGTAGAACGAATTGATGGAAAAGGAGATGAAGTCAGAACACGTTCCAATTTCAAAGAAAATGAAAGTAGCCCAAGCTTTTGGTTTGACTATGTCCAAGGAGGCAAAGCGAGAAATTGGATAAGAAGAGAAACTTGAAGAAGAAATAACAGGAAGTGTACCAATTGAAGGAGTTTCGTAGTATTTGAGGGGCTTCAACACACAAGAGGAGAAAGATAGAAAGAATGAAGATCAGTTTACTTATTCCACTATTTCACTACCAAACAAACTAGAAAACTTCCATTATTTCAACTCACCCACGGCCAAGGATGATGAATGGACCAAGAGAAAGAGCATGGAGTTTGGGTCCTACCGTTGGAACCCTAGTCAATTAATTCCAGAGGGAGAGGGTGAAGACGACAACAAACAATTGGTGACCACTTGGGTTTGGGATTGGGTCAGAGAGATTGCAAGGAGGAGAAGCCCAAACTCAATTCAAAAGGAAGCTATGTTGGGCTCATACATTTCATAAATTGGCACAAAGGGGTGGCCCAACTTTAGAAAATAACCCAGTTCTTGAACCATCTAAATAGGAAGTCAAGTAAGCCTAATTCCAAGCACTTAAATGTTCTATTCAAGACAATAGAATGGCTAGGAATTGATGCGAGAGAGGTCGACAAGGAATGGGTTTTAGATTGCGTCAAAGAAGTTAAATGCGGAAAAAGGCCCAAAGAATTTTGGAAACTAAAATTACATGGCAGTAGTTTGGCCCAACCCTTTACCATACGAATTCAACCCGAACCCATTACCCATCTCAACAAGAAGGTGGTAAATCAATGTGGATGCACCCAACTTCTTTGTTCATAAAATTGGAATGGCGTTTGCAACTCTTCTCTGGTGCAAGGGTACAGAATCAAGAAGAAACATGGTTCTGCTGCCACTATGGAAGAAAACTCGCTACAAAGGATAGAAGTGGAGATCTTCAATTCAGGTTTTTGCTTATAATTAGTAAAGGAGATGAAGACAGCATGGATGTTTTGCGCAAAAGAGCTGATGTAGAGATTCAAACTCACACTGATATGCATGTCATTGGAGGGAGAAAAGATTTTCACTGGTATGCTGCCAAAAGCGAATGCATGAGTTACTCCAAGCAAAGCAACAATTACTGGGTTCGTTTCGTCTTTTACTTAGAGAGGAACATTGCTATATTTCGTGTGCAAATTCTCTCTAATAATTGGTCTATCGGTTTTGTTTCTCATGATGAGTAATACTCTTCTGGTTGCTACACTGACACTGAAAGGGTAGCAGAGATTGTATCTAACACACAGGAAGTTCAATGGCGAGCCATGCAGTGTTGGAGAAGCTTTCTAGTGGAGGCTTCCCTGGGTTTGCTGGAAGAGAAAATTGGTGAAACTGAAGAAAGGTATGAAGAAGAGGGGTGGAAGCAAAGTTAGGAGGCAGAATCAAAAATAATTCAGTTGAAAACTTTCATGCATAAACTTGAAGAAGAATTTTCATGTTCAGTGTTTGAGAACCCAATTTTGTGGTACCAAACCTTGAAGGTGTTTGAACACATCTGGACACCTACAGTTGAGCAACAATTGGAAAACAATCACCTTGATGATGCTCACAATCCATTCATCCAGGTAACTTTTAGCATTCTAAGACTAATTCTGTCAGCCACAAGAGGTGGGTATTCAGTTAATTTGAAGATTGGAATGGGCACATTGACTGATGTAAAGCATTCCCAACTAAAATATGAGATATCATGCTTTGACATAAACCCCTTTAGTGAGGACCGCAGTAGAAGTCTTACACCAGTTAGATGGTGGATCGACACAAGTGTTAAAACATATTCTATCCTATTACAAATGGCAGAGAAGAAAATTATTGTCTCCAAATCATTAATAATAGATATGGTGAATTCACTGATCCAAATTGTGATCCATACCACCAGGAAAAATAAGGATTAGTACATTATATTGGCTAGATGGTTTGTAGAAGACAAAGAGGATGAAGCTGCGGCATTGATATTGAATGCCATGCATTGAATCATACCACAAAATCAATGGTTGTGGTTATCTTGTTCAAGTTGTGTCAATGTTCTCCATCTTATCCAAGAAGGAATTTTACAATATTGGATCTTCAAGCAGAGAGTAAGGTCATGGGGATATATTGTGACAATCTGAATGTTGGCTTTATAGTGGAAGAGGGATCAGAGTTTCACCTTTCCTGGGACAATGAAAAGGGAACCACCTTACTGAGATTAGATAAACAATTGGCTGCTATGGGATTGAGAGATGTTTCTTTTGTTTCTTTGAGGAGGCAACAGCAAGGTCCTACTGGAAAGATGCCACCAGTTTCAACTTCTAATTCTCACCTTGAGGGCAAAGTGAAGCTTCAAGGGCCGGGTAATGATGGGCCTGAGTAGTATGGGCCTAGGCACTAGAAGGTGTATCAAGGGAAGAGTGGGAAGAGGTATCTAGAGCAAGGTGAGCTCGAAAGGGAGAGGGGTAATTGTAACTAACCAAACATGTGTCTCTAGTAGAAGGAGAAAGGGAATGGGAACAGAACAGAATATAACCAAAGAGATGAAGGTGAGGAAAGGCATCAAAGAAGAATTCAGTATTGGCTTGGGAGAGTCTCTGGTCTCTTGAAAACCAGAGGAGTGCTTTTTCTTATTTCTGTCTATGTTTTCATGCTGTAATCCACCTACTGCTACTGTTCTATAGAATAGTTGCAGACTACTCTCATAGATAATACCAGTGGATTAGTATCATTCCTTAGTTTATTGTGCTGGGTTCTATCACCGTTCTTATTAAACCTCACAAAAAAATTCCAAACTCAGCCAATCACTTTCACAAAATCTAACTTGAAAACAAAGTTTCCTTCAAATAATATTATCAACTTCTCTATTAATAATAAGAACAGCATCTAAAGCTTGCCTTACTATTAAAGCAATTTGAGAAACGATATATGATCCAAAAGGACTAAAACATCACTTAACCTATAAAATAAAACCTTCAAGAGAATAAATTGGATGAGTGTCATATAATCACATTTCAGTTAAACAAAGATATTAATAACCAACCACATTTTCTAAGCAATAAAGGTAGCGATTACATATACAAGAGCAATATAGCTAAAAAGAATCACTACATTAAATCAAAACTCACTTTTATAGATAACTTTAAGGATGTTATACGATCATCAGCAAGCCAAGAACGGTTAATTTCATCTTTGAGCTCATGTAGTTGAGAAACATATTCTTGCCAAGTAATCACCTTGACACTGTCAACTGAAAATTTTTTTGGATCATCTAGTTCCTCCATATGCATACTAGCTGAGGATTTCTCAAGAGCTGAAAATCAGGAGAACACATAACTAAGAGTATATTAACAGCTGTCCCATCAAACATTGAAGTAATGAGCAGCATGATATAAAGAAATATTAAAGTCAGTCATATAATTTGACTTTTGGGACAGAGATTAAAACAAAAGGAAAAACAATGGAAAAGATATTGGCATACATCTTCCACTTCTCATTATAACTTCAGTCACCTGAAATCATTAAAAAAGGAAATTATAATCAACAAAACTAAAGGCATTAGAGTAGAAGGTAGAAACATGAGTGCAAAGTTTATGAGGTTCTTCATGCCTACTTTTTAAAGATATGAGTTATCAAAATTGGAGGTACTTCCCTTTACATGGCATGATATAAGTCATAGTCACAGATGTGCAATTCTTGTAGTTAACAACTACATCTTACACTTCTCAAGAAAGATTTTCCAACTTAGTAATAGATTAAACAGCAAGTTCACAGGAGCAGCATATTCTATCATCACTAATACATATCAGGGGAGATCTAAAGTGGAAAGTAAAACGTACCAACTCCAGAGCATGATTCATTGATGCAGGACAAAGGGAGGTATACTTTGACTTTTCATTACTTTCTTTGTAAATTTCACTTTTTCAGTGCTTATTCAAATATTTTACTGTTACATTATGTGATTTTAAGGTAATTGTGGTAGAATTACAGTCTCCTTAGGATATTGTACGAAACAGGCAACTTTTAGAAGACTGTGATTGCCACTTAAGTGTTAATATCCTATAAAACAGCATGCTGATTTTAAATGGCAATCAACTTAAATTTTCAGATGTGAATAATTAAATATTACTCCAAGAATTTTTCTCATCTCCCAGTAAAGTGTATATCTTCAACCTATTGGATTCTATACCATCAACTAGAATGATACTTAGCTGCATCTTTCCTTATCCTTGAAGTGAGTGGATAAAACAACAGAGGAATTAACTTTAAAAAATTAAAGAGAGATAGAGACCCCGCCTCGGGCCCGCCCCCGGAAAGGGGAGGGGGGAAGATAAGACTAATAATTAGGAAATACTCATTGACATCTCACCTATTATAAAATTTTCAAGCAACATTTTGAAGGTTTGATACATAACAAGTATTAACACAATTACAAATTTTCAATGAGGATTTAGGGTTTAAGGTCCCTAAACCCTAAATACTCATTTCCATATAGAAAAGAATTTATTGATGGAAAACCATACAGATACATTAAATTCCCAAGTCCACTATTCATCGGTACACTTTTTTTCAAATAAACTATACATTTCATAGAGCCAATGAATCAATTTTTTTCGATAGAATAGAACAACATTGGTCAACATTTACTTGCAGGATATATCCACCCTTCCCCCTAACTGGCTCCAAAATTGACTCAGAAGTAAAGAATAATCTTTAGCAAAGCCAAGTTATAGTTCAAGTTCAAAGTACTGAGTCTGAAACTTGGCTTCAGTATTTGAATTTACAATGATCAATTGATGCAATAGTCATGCTCTACCATATATGATGGCCATCAAGGTTTAAAGTCAAAATGGAAAGTCTATAGTGTCATCACAAAGCATTTTTCCCTTACATGACAAATACCTCACTTGCCCTCAGCCATTAGATACTACATTTATAAATAGCAAATGTTTGATATTAACATTAACACAAAATTAAGAATGTAAAACTTACTGAAGAAAGTGAGACCATTTTGGAGACAGGAAACCTCTGCTGTAGTAATCTCCTAAAAGAGGTCCATTCTTTTGTTGGTGGATGACTAACAGCTTCACTCAGGATTCCGTGATCAGATGGAGTAGCCTCTGCATCACCATCCATTGCCCTCAATGGATCAAAAAATTCATTGTTCCCAAGATCAACAGTATGGACCTAATAATATCAACTAAATATTAAAGATCATCACAAGTGAAAGATGTGATAGACACAAGTAAGCCACAAATAGGACATAGCACCATTATATTCTATTATATACCATCAAGATATATTTTTACTGATCACAAACAAACTAAGTTATTTTAAAAAATCTCAAGGAAGATAACTGATGGAGATGGATTAGGAGATTATTTATTATTCATTTGTAATTTAGTTATTAAGGATAAACCTAGAAGTTTTATTATTTGTTTATAATTTAATTATTTATGATAAATCTAGGAATTAAAATCATTTTGAATTTAGTTAGGATTTAGTTTAGGTGTTTTACTTATTTATTTTTGTTATTTAATTCCTCTATAATGGGCTTCCTAAACAGAGCCCTAGTTCAATATTTTGTGTCAAGGCAATCTATAAATAACCCTAGATATTATGTTATACTGCAACTATTTTGATTGGAATAATATTATTGTGTCAACTAGAGTTTCTCTTCCTCCCTCTACTTCTCCTCCTCATCTCTCACACATCTCTAGTATTGTTCTAAAATAATTGGCATCAGAGCCTTGATTCATCTCATTCCAACCATGCACCTTTGCCAGAATCTAACCAGAAAATTGAAAACCACGTTTGTACACAAAAACACCCACCTCCAGCCACCCAAACACCAAAACCAACCCTATCATTGGAAGCGGAAGCCCAAATCCGACCAGCCCCCGAAGTCGCGTGGGCTTCACACCCCTACCTGCACCAGCTAGCCATTTGTCATGGTTTTGGCTTATTTTCACCTGATTTCTCATCCCATTCAATCAAAGACACATTCAACAACTATTTGGAAGCATTTTGGGGCATCTTTACTACATTTTGGCTCCTAAATTGTTCAGGTAAGTCTTTAAAAGCAGAAAAAAATTGTTACTTTACAAGTTACTATGGAAAAAATCATTCAAAATAGCCAGAAAAATCTTAGAGATTATATTGACCGCCATTTTGATAAAATCATGAGTGCTATCAACCTGTTACATATCCAATTCTTCAGCAAAAGCCAAGAGGATTTGGCTTCAGAAGAGGATAACCAGGGCCAAAGCAAGGTAGAATATGAATTTTTTACATGACATGTGACACAATTGAAGACAGAGAAGCCAAATGTTATTATAGTGGAACCACTTCATTGTTTATCAAACATTAACGATAATGGTAATATTATATGTAATGAAGAGCGAATGGAAGCAAAATTAGTATGTGAAGATCATGAGGCTTCTATACAATATTCAAAAGTTACATTTCAAGTTGTAGAAGACCATATTCAAATCCATCCAACTGAGCTATGTCATGTAGACTTTGTTATTCCTAACATACTTGAGAACTAAAAGTTGCTTCTACTATCAATTTTATCATCAATAGTCGTTATTAGACCTAAAGCACCAATAATGATTTTTCTACTATTTCCATACTTTAAAACTTGAGGACGAGTTTTCTCCAACCAAGGGAGAATGATGGAGAATGGATTAGGAGATTATTTATTATTTATTTGTAATTTAGTTATTAAGGATAAACCTAGAAGTTTTATTATTTGTTTATAATTTAATTATTTAGGATAAATCTAGGAATTAGAATTATCTTATTAAATTTAAATAATTTTGTTAGGCTTTAGTTTAGATATTTTACTTATTTATTTTTGTCATTTAATTTCTTAGTAATGGGCTTCCTAGACAAAGCCCTAGTTTCATTATTTTGTGTCAAGACTATCTATAAATAGCCCTACATAGTAAGTTATGCGGCAGACTATTTCAATTGGAATCACATTATTGTGTTAACAAGGATTTCTCTTCCTCCCTCTTCTTCTCCCCCTCTCTTCCTCATCTCTGGTATTGTTCTACATCAACAACCTTTCTAAACAGGCAGTATATTGGCAATCCTTGGGATAAAAAACTGAAATTACAAAGAAACAAATGCAAAATGGACAGGCCCTTATCCTTGATAAATTTTTTTATAGTGGATTGAAAACACTATAATTAGGCAAGCATGCACCAACTATGTGAGTACCAACTACCAAAATATGGAGTATGCATGTTTCAATTTTTTGTATGCCAGGTAGTGTCAGAAGGAGAGAACAAAAGGTATAAGTTTAACTTGTAAGCAAGGGAACAAGAAAGAAACATACTATCAATATGCTTATGTTTTCGTCCACCGCTTTACATATTAACTGTACCAGCATTTTTATTATATTTCATATAAGACATTTTTTTCACCATTGCTATCTTAATGCTTTTGCAAAGAAAATAAGAAAAAACAAAATGTTCCTAATGTGTAGCTGATTTAAGTCTTCTGACTCTAGCTTCATCACAGGACTGTTCTTTAAGGTATGAATGTGGCCAGAAGTATTTTTTCTCTTTGTTAGTTATAATTATTATTAAACAACTCTACGAGTCACCACAATGAAGTTAATTTGACAAGGAACAAAAGCCATGATTATTAGAATAAAATCCCTTCCTCGTCTCCTCTGCTTGCCCAAGCTCTTGGAGTGCATTATCAGGTAACTATGTGATAGCAATCCATGAATATGATTCTTGAATCTTAATCACTCAAAGACATACTATTTGGTCCCAGACTTCTAAAATTACAGCCATATGGAGGTTCTGAAGTGTCCATTTCTTTATTTAATATATTACTTGAGTTAAAGCAGTAATGTAAAATAAGTGCTTGTATGCTCTAAGACAGAATAAGCACATTTCTAGATTTTTAATATATTAGCCTTTCAGCTTTCATATTAACTATAAAGACAAATATCGAATCCTTGTATTAGACAAGATATGATACAATACAACGGTAAAAATTTTGCCGTGCCTGTTCAGTTTTCATGCTTCCTAGTATATTGAATTACAGGACTACATGGAACTGAATAAAAGTTTCTTCAACACAAAATTCACATTCCTGGCTAATAGATGCTAATTTGTTTCTTTCATATTTTCGCCATTAAACTGATGAATAGAAAAGCTATTAGTTCAAACTTTGTGGCGTTGCTTCTTCAGGTTCATACAATTGAAAGCCTAACCAAACATAGCCAAGTAATCAATCTAGTTGCTTGTGTGCATCCGAAATGCTTAATTGAATGCCGATCTTATACAATCACAAAAAATTTTGGGCATTGAAGCTAAGGTTATTACTAATCAAAACAGCAAAAAGAAAAATTGCAGTGTAAGTAGGACCTGGATGTCAGAAAAAGATGGAGCAGCGAGAGGATGGGTATCGGCAGGAACGCGAGGAAGCACATGAGATTCGTGATCGGCACTGTAATTGCGAGGTCTGAACTCCATGTAAGCAAGATGAAAAGGGAGGGTATGAGGATTTTGGCTGTGTTATTTGAACCAATCACTCTCAACAAGCGAGAAACAGTTGTGAACAGTGTTTCGATATTAAAAGAGGGAAATGCCGCCGCCGCCTCCTGTGGCATTGTTTCCCGTTCACGGTGGCATAACTATAATAGAATCTGCGGAAAAAACGTCGTGAAAGTCTTTTCCGTGTTCCAAGTCGTTTATATAATTTAGATAAAATTTCAGCTTTGGTCTCTTAACTTCGTTTAAAAATATTAAAATGACTCATTAAATTTAAATTATTTTAGAATAGTCTCTTAACTTAATTTTCCTACTCAATGACTCGTGATTAACTTCGCGTTGAAATGTTGATCACGATCTTTCGCAAACACAATATAATCACAACTTTTTCAAATTTTGATAAACCCGAAACCTAAATGGATCCAAATCTCCTACTGTTATTTTTCTGCAATGTCTTCTAACAGTTCATATTTATCTAATTGTAAGATTTGGCAGTTCGTATTTAAAATTTAAAAACTGAAATCAATAATTTTTAAAATCAAAATTAATAACTTTTAAAAACTTAATTTAAGGATTCTCATTTTTCACAGTAACTATGAAGATCTACACAACTTGAATTGTCATTATGTCATGCGATCGAATGATTTACGCTATAGAGGAATAGAGGCCAACCAATCGTACTTGTCGAAGACACCCAATGCCACAATGAACTTGAAACGCTATTTTTGGTGGTGCATTTCAAGCGGAACATTTGGTATTTGATTTAGAGTCAAAACGCACCATTTTAGTCACTCAAAATGGTGCCATCGTAACCTTCACCTTTCTGCGCCATTTTCATCCCATATTTTTTTTCTCTGAGATCAATTCATGGAAAGGCCACGGGAGCATGGGCTGTGTTCCAAATTAAAATCTTGTTGAATCAAGGGTTCTAGCACTCTCCCTTGATAAATATCTTCTAGCTACTATAATAACTAGATATTACATTCAATGAGTTGCTTTTCTAATGAAATTGTTTTGAGCTAGAACTAGCTATTGCTTGCTTGCATGCTAGAACTGTGCCCCTTGAGTTTTTAAGAGGAATCTCAGTTGCTTCCTTCCTTGTCTATGTCTCTGGTATTCATTAGTTTTATGATAATTACTAATAAAGAAGAGTTCCCTAGATAGCCCCACATGAGATATCTATTTCTTTACCATGTTAAGGTAATTGTTCCTAGTTTTCTTGTTCATATTTGTCTAAACTCTACACAGCTTTTTTTGTAAATGAAAGCCCTTAGACTACTTGATTTTGTTAGTTTTTATGCAACACTTTTTTTTCACTTGCAACGGAGAGTTGCAAAACAACAAATCAATAATTAGTTTATGTGAAAGCCTCAATTAATTTATGTGAAAGCCTCAACTAAGTAGCAACATAACATTCATTAATTAGCACATTATTACAAAAGAATTGAAATAGTCTCAATTAACATATGTGAGTACAAATTAATAAATCCCAACTCAATATTCATGAAATATCCATCACAATAACGAATAGATTAAATTTAGATTACATGAAGAAATAAAACAAAGAAAAAAAGTAAATAGAAAAAGGAAAGAGTAGAAAGAGGCCTCATGAAAGCATTCTTGGATGTTTGGCCAAGTGACATCAAGGAGACTAACGTTTAGTCTTTCCTTCAAATAAAGCACTTCGGTCTGAAAAATTCCTAGTTCTCCATAGGAAATTTCAAGCCCCCTTTCCTCTCTTATCTATTTCTCACCTAAAATTTTAAATCTCCCCTTTTTTTATATCTTACAAAATGCTAAGATTCAAGTTTTATGAGCCTAATATGTCCTTTAACATAGTCTAAGTCTTTTGGTTATAACTTCATGGTCTGTATTTGATTTTGGAAAATGACCACTTATTGAAAAAATCTCAACATGCTCTACAACTTTACATGAAATAGTCATCTTCAATTTTTGACATTTAGGGGTTCAAAAGTTACATTAAAGTTGAGTGTTCATTTGTTTGAAGTTAAATACTATTTCAACTTACTTCCTTGACTTCTCCAAACTTCCAAATATTTGTGAAAATCTCTCAAACATCTATGAATCTTCTTCTTCCATGTCTCCAAACCCTAATTTCCTTTCATAAAAACAATTCTTCTACAATTATCATCAAAACAGTGTGAAATTAGAGGAATTTAATGCTAGAAATCAACTAAATAGTCTAACCTATAAAATATATAAAATTAACATAACATTATTTGGTCACTAAATTAAAAGTATTTATCCCAAAAATATTATAAGTCCATAGTAAAAAATATATAATTATAACACAATGAGAGACTTATCAAAAATATTTCTATTTATTACTAAAATTCTACTTGTAGGATTTAGAGCTATTCACTGAACTTGATATTTAACATTAAAAAAGAGAAAAAAAAAAAAAACTACTAGCAATAGATGTAGGAAAGTTCTATGTACCAACTAAAATGTAGGAGAATCTACAAAAAGGAAGAATCTCAATACAGAATTGAAACTAAGCATAGAAACTAATAAATGTGGAAGTCTATGTCAGCAAAAACAATAAACAACCAAGCAAGAACAAAGGGTATACAAAATTTTTAAGCTAGTAATTGAGGAACTAAGATGGGAAAGAAGATGGTGTTATGGCCAAATGGAAGAAAATAGATCTAGAGTATGTTACATAGCAAAAACATGTAAACATCCTATGAAGCATAAGTAATAGGAAGAAGTTAGAACTTTAAATGCATGAAATTTAAGAGAAACTCTATGGAAGAAATTAAGAACAAAAATGAAACACTGTATAGCTTGTGCAGAAAAACTAAGCCTAGGAACACTTAATGCATAAAAATGAAGTTAGGCATGTGTCATAACTAACATTGCGACGGACAAGTAAAAATGATATGTAAATAAATTCCTAAAACCAATTTCAATAACCATCTTACTAGAGTTGCCACTAAAATTTTTAAAAGGAAAATTTTGGAAAACCGAATGAAAATGGAAGGATGGTCTACATAACCAAAGTAAGGTTCGAGAGTCTATTTGAATGTGGAGAAGGTATTAGGTACTGCACAACACTCATTTGTGAAGATGGCTATCCTAAATTAGTCAGACAAAGTAAATGATATGACTCTAAATTTATTTTAAATTGCCCACATCAAAACACGCACAAAAATACAAAGAAAAATAAAATGAAATTAATGTAATAAAAAATAGATATTTACAAAAGGCGGACTTGACTTAAGATGAAAACCTAAGGCCTATGTATCATATGGTAGGAATTAAAGTTCACGTAATTCGTTTAAAAATGCATGTCGGTGGGTTAGTATTTTTTATTTTATGAAGAAAACAAACATAGTTGAAATCAAGCCAATTGTCATAAGCGAAACAATATAGAAATTATTTAATGTGTTTTAAGTTACGAAATCGTCTTAATCTCACTTCTTTACTCTCCTCATATAAATTTTCTTAAATTTGAAAAACATGATTTGTGGGTATTTAATTGGAATATCTATGAAAATATGCAAACTTTTTTTTCATTCATTTTCTTATTTAAATATGGGCCTTTCAAACCTAACTTTATTTTTAGAAAAACGTGCATACTAGAATAGGGCCATTAGAACTTCAAATTTATTTTAAACATGTGCAACCAATATTGGATAATGCCTATAGAATCATTGGATCTCACATGGGTCCACTAGTGAATCATCAAGTGCTCATGAAGATGTTAGTCTTACATGGCAACATTAATTTTAAAATAGCCAGAGATATTTATAAGATATGCCTATAAAAGCATTAGACCTCACATGGCAAGGATCCCAAAAGAGAGTACCTATAAAGGCATTGGACTCATATAGCACATTTTAAAAAGACAACAATGACACAAAAAGCAACATGTGTACCAAATTTCAGCTTAAAAGGATATATAGAAGCTCCCTAAAAAATTAAACAAGTTAACTCATGGTAAAATTTGCTGAAACAGAGAATGCTTAAGACAAGCACTAAAGTTCACCACTTTTCCACTACCCATCCTAACTCAAAAATAAGTGGAAAATTCATCAAGAATCTACACATATGCAATAACTTTGACGTCGAAGTGCAAGATAAAATGGTGTCATATGAAGTAGTAGAAAATTCATAAAAATTTGCATAAACCATATTAAGCCTAAAATTATATATCTAAATGGCCATATATGTGAAGCAATCCATTAAACACCTTAGGATCAAATACTATGAGATCAATCACATAGCCATGGAGATCAATTAGTGTGTAATTCATGAGAATTTCAGCAAGCAAAAAAGAAAAAAAGAATAAGAGGAAGAATTTGAAACTAGGAAATTAAAATTGATGAGATCATAAGAAATTATTTAGTATTGCGCTTCCTTAACCCTTCTTCTTCCTCTCTAATGCCAAGCCCTCCCCTAAGAGCCAAAAAGATTTCTAATGATCTGTGTGTGTAAGAGTCCTCTCTCTTTTTTTATAGTTAAAAAAAAAAAACTAGGGTTTCCTTAAGAATTTTTCAAATTACCCATTAACTCTTTCCAATTTTTCCTTTTCAAGAGTTTCCTACTTCTATTGTGCCTTGATTTTCAAGAAAAGAATTTCTCTCCATCATTTCCTTTTTCTTGTTCATTCATTGATTTATTTTTGCTTATTTTCGACTAAAAGACTAGGGTTTTCTTTTTTCCATTATGTCTTGGTTTTCAAGAAAGGACTGTGAACACCCCACCCCTAATTATCTAATTATTTAATTAATTGATACACCAATTAATTAATAATTAAGCAAATAAGAAAAATAAAAAATGACAAAGCTTTGAGTGACATTATCAATTAGGGATAATTAGAAATTGAAAACAAATAATGGGAGACAATTAAATAAACCCAAAACCTAAATATAAAATTAGTTAATTAAAATAATGATAATAAACCAAAGCAAAATTATACAAAAATAATATATATACATATATATATATATATATATAAGAAAACAAAATAGGAAATAAAAAAATATTAATTAAATTAAATTAAATTAAACAAAATAAATAATAGTAATGAAAATAGAAAAGCAAAGATACCCTCTGCTCCTACTGCCCCTGCACCTTTTGTCTGAGGCCTACGCTGCACAATATCAACTCCTACAGTACTGCATCGATGGAAAGAAGCACCACTAGAGATTGAGACAAAATGGCCCCTTTCTTCAGCTAACGAGAAGAGAGAAAAAAGGGAAACTTGCTGTTGATCCCTGCCACATAGAAGTTTAGGAAAAGGACAGACCTAGAAGAAAATTAAAGAAAGGAGCAGACCAGAGACGAAAAGGGAGGCAGCTAGTAGAGGAGTATGAAAGGGATTAGCTCTGACCTTTGAAGTATAAAGCAAAGACTGAACCAAAAAGCTATGGGAGGGCTAAAAAAAAAAAGTGAAGAGCAACCAAGCTGCAAAAAAGTGAAGACAAGCCGAGAGAGAGGGAAGAGGGGGCTAAGCTATGGAGGAAAAAAAGAAAGAGGGAAAAAGGGAGAGAAAAGACTGAGAAGAGAAGAGGGAGTGAGGGACTGTGGTGAAAAGAAGGAACAGGACTGAGAAATATATGTATGAGCAGAGACGAAGGGACCGTGGCCAATAAAAAGGAGAACACAGTGATGAGCAAGGACGAGTCGACTGTAACGAGTTGAACCGAAGCGTTGAGACGAGCAAAACCGACTGAAGCAAAGAGGTAAACCTAAAACAAGCCGAGAAGAAAGAACACCTTCCCTTATTCCAAGCAGCGTGAACAGGGGCGAACAGAGGTGAGCAAGCCGTGAAAGGAGGAAGAGAGGAAAGAGAGAGAAGGAGGCTAGGCTGAGAAGAGGAGGAGAAAATGAAGAGGAGAGCTTATGATAGAGTTGAACTAAGGGTGCCGAGCCACGGGAAGGAGAAGAGAGGAGAGAGAGAAAGAGGAGAGAGAAAGGTTATGGGCTCCTTACGGACCGAAGAGAGAGAGAGAGAAGCAAGAAGGAAGAAGAAGAAGAGCATCCTCGGAGATGCTGGCTAAGGAGAAGCTGAGACCAAAACAAGAAGGAAGGAGCCAGGTACAACATGCTTGCATGAAAGCCTTCACGTCTTCAAGTTCAGTAATCAGTAAATCAACGTCATATCGTGTTTTATTCTGTTGTGTTATTTTTTGTTTTTTCATTTTTGCTTTTTTGTTTTAACTTTATTACTTTACTTGTTTTTATATATGTCAATGTGAGATTAATCTTGATCCTATATGTGAGGTTCTAAAATCCTCATGTGAGAATATTGTTCTCCTCGAATGCATAGGATTATGTGAGATTTTAATCTCCTTAAATCCCTAAAATTAGTACATATTTGTTTTAAAAATAATAATAATTGAATATTTACTTTAATTAAATATTTTCCATTATTTACGAAATTATCGTGTAAGAATATTGTTCTTGTTGATTGTGTGGGATCATGTGAGATTTTAATCTTCTTAGATCCCTAAAATTAGTACAAATTTGTTTTAAAAATAATAATAATTAAATATTTTCCATTATTTAGGAAATTATCGTGTGAGAATATTGTTCTCCTCAAATGCTTGGGGGCCATGTGAGATTTTAATCTCCTTATATCCCTAAAATTAGTACATACTCATTTTAAAATAATAATAACAATAAGGATAATAATGTAAAAATAAATATCTTAATTAAATTTTTTTTATCTACAAAATGATTAAATTCATTCTTTATAATCATTTCATTTAAATTTCAAAATAAAGATTAAGATTCTAAAAATAAACAAATATTAAAAAGAGAGAAACATGAAGAGGTCAAGAGAGCTAAATTAATTAAGTTGTCATAAATTAAAACACACAAACCAAATCTCAATTTCATTTTGTTTACGAAAATCTGTTTAATTTAAACTTTCTTATTCTCATCACAAATTTACAAATCATCAACTAATAAACATGCCTTTTTGGTCAAACTATGTGGACTTTGATCCCTATTGTAGGGTACGTAGGCCCTAGGCTTTCATCCTAGGTTAAGTCCACCCTTTGTAAATATCTATCTGTTTGCCTCCATTATTGTCATTTTTGACTTTTCTATTTAACGGGCATGCATGTCAATAAAGGGTAATTGAGATAAAATTAAAGATCATATTTTATTTCAGCTAACTAGTTTAAGGTAACCGTTCTTATGGACGGGTGTTGTAGGGTGCCTAACACCTTCCTCACACTCAAATAGACTCCTGAACCCATCTCTATTTTTGCAGACCATTTTGCCTTGTTCTTTTTCTTTTATATTGGTTTTTCAAAGTTTTCTGTTAAAAATTTTGGTGGCGACTCCAAATAAATTGATTTTCAAGATTCATTTTGGGAATCAATTTAAATACTTTTTATTCCTTCTCCGTCAAAAGGTCAATTATGACAGTTTGGCAACTCCATTGGGGATTTCAAGAGTCAAGCCTATTTAACTAGTCAGTTGAAATGATATGGCTTTCTGTTATCTTGATTACCCTTATCGTGTTTTCTGTGTTTTAATTGTTTAGTTCTCTTTGTTTTCTTGTTTATTTATCTCTTGTTTTGTTTGATATGCCTTTATGTTCTCATGTATTCGTTAGTTATTCTTGCTATTTGTGTAGGTATATACCTTCCTTTTTAGTCATATAACATCCTTACAGTTTCTCATTTGCCTTATAATTTTTTTAGTTCATTTGTAATACATATGCTAGGATAGATAACATACGGAATAAGACCTTTGGGTAGACGACTTCTATCCGTGTTATAAATTCTTGACTTATCTTGTAATATATCTATTTGACAGATGAGGGTTGGGTAGACTATAGGTTCAAAGGTTCGTATACTCCCCCCGCACCCAAAGCACATTGACATTCTACCTCACACACTTTTTGGGCTTTATACCTGGGTCCTCGCTTGCTTCTGGTTAGTAGAGTTTTTGTATCGGTTTTCCTGTGAAGCTTCCTGCTTTTGGAGATTACCGTGAAGACCACACTCAAGTTGTACCTCATTATGTGGATTTGACTAGAGTGGGATTCTATCCTCTTTACATCCAATTCACATTGTGAGATCCTCATTCTTTTGAGTGGGGGCAATCTGAGAACCAGTAATCCTCTAAGATGTTAGACCTACCCCTAGAACTATGCACAATAATAGACCAAACTCAATAGATAACTGTCCTAGGGCCTGGCATCTTTAGGTACCATTACCACGCTTAGGGTTGACTCGAGTTAGGACACCAACAGAGCATATTGCACTCCCATTTTGCATGTTGTCACATCATTCATGGCATAATTACGTGTTGTTTTAAATTAATTTTTTTTTGGTATGGTTTTCAATTATCACAACGTTTACATTCGATGCACTATTAGCCAAATGGAATGAGCTAAAATTGAAAACTTTATCAGTGCGGGAATTTTGGCCTAATGGTGTATCAATGGAGTTAGGAGCCTTTGAAAATCAATAATTTTTATGAAAACAATATATCAATGGATTATTTGGCTCACTTATTCAAGCATCACCCACGTGAGGAACTACTTTTTCTTAGGTCGAGAGCTATATCTATTATTCCCGATGGGTCAATAAGGCTCTTGGCGATTAATTGTGAATAAACTGTCAAGTAACCCATTAATTAAATAAGTTATGTGCTCATTTCATTTTGTTTCTAACCAATGGACTTGTTACAGCATGAATTGTCATTTTCACTGATTGGCATAAAGATATGATGGACTCATTGGATGCCACACAACCTCACGACACAAGTCCAATAGGAACAGCTTCGACTAGGAAAAGAGTTAAGGTGAAGGCAAAAGATGAATCAGTTGAGAGCTTAATCATTATAAGTGAGAAATTTAGAGGGGAATTGCTCCTCCATTTTCAAAGAGATTATAGAGATATATCAGAGTTATTATCGATTCCCATCCAGCTCGATGCGTTTGTGGCCTTAACCAAACATTTGGATGATTCATTGAGATGCTTCACGTTTCCAACCTTCCAGCTCACACCTACGTTAGAAGAATATGGGGGCTTGATGAAAATGCCTATTACTAGAGACATACCCGTCTACTTGTACCTTGGGTATCTCCCTTCCAAGCACGTGGTACCTTAAATTCTGGGGGAGGAACCTACACAAGTACAGTTATACCACTTTGGAGCAACAGAAGGTTTATCCAGGAAATATTTAAAGAAAAGGTTGGAAGCATTAGCCGAGAAAGGAAATTGGGTTATTTTTAGAAGAGTCCTAGCCCTGGCAGTATATGGGTTAGTATTATTCCTATCGGCAGTAGGAGTAGTTGATTTGGCTGTAGTAAGTGTCCTGTGGATGGTAGAAAATCACTATGTGAACCCAGTGCCGATGCTTCTAGCGGAAACATTTCTGACACTAAGTTTTTGCCATAGAGAAAAGAAAGGAAAGTTGAAGTGTTGTATGCCGCTATTGAATATATGGTGGGTCAATCATGTTTATGGTAGAGAATATCAGCTTGGAATAAGATTTGACACCATCCATCACCTGATTCGAGATTACCACGTCGCAAAGGATTAATTCCACTACAAGCAAAAATGAATCGCGATCAATGGATCAAAAAATAGAAGAACTTGAAGATACCACCATTTGGTGGAAGCTCTCTTGGTGGGAAAGCGAGGATATCATTTACTGCTGTGGAAATTTCCCTAACGTTCCTCTTATGGGTGCCTGAGGATGTGTTAATTATAACCCTACGGTCACGTATTGCCAATTTACATACAAACAGGATATCCCGTCTGAAGAGGCTATGCGAAGAGTCAGCTTCTACTACAGTGATCCTCTGAAGGTGGAAATGATCCATCAGATAAGGGATGCATGGAGCCATGTAGTGTGTAAAGGGAAGTTTAAGTTAGGGAAACGTGCTATAGCAACCACGAAAGGACATGAGGCTTAGCTTAAGGAAAGGCCCAGTGGGACCCATCCACCCCTAGGATCTTGTAACCCCTTATTGAGTAACGACCTACAGGAAGTTAATGAATGTTTAGCCAAACAATTAGAAGGTAAAAGGGTTGAGCTACAAAACTTGGAGAAATTAAGCAAAAGGCACTTCGAAAACTTATCCAATTCGTAAGAAGATAAGAGAGCAAAAAGGAGAAAAGAGTCAGAGATGAACACCGAGTTGAGAAGATTGAAGGAGGAAAATGACAAGTTGAAAAACACCGTAAGGAGGATTCAAAAACAGGCTGAAGAAAACAATAAGAAGGCCCTCAATTATCAAGCTCGATTGTTAAAAGCTATTAAGGAAAAGGACGCCATAATGAGGCAGGTGGAAGAACTCAAGTCTCTTAGTGATTTCTAACAAGAAATTGATGTACTCGTCAAATGGCTAGAAGAAAAGACAAGGGAGGTGACCAGTGTTAAGAGTGATAACGCGATAGCGATACAAAACTTAATTGAACAGCTCAACCATCAAGCTGAAAAGCTCGATTGTGGGAGGCTCGCCATGAGGAGCAAGTGGTCGAGAAAGAAAGGTGGCTAGAACGCTTTAGAAGGATGATTTTATTTACCAATGATGTCATTCCTGAATTCACCTATGCATATCGACAAGCTGAAGGGCACGCTATCCCCACGAAGACTCCTGCGGCTATAGTTGAATTTCTCACTTTGTGTTATAGCCTTATGGAAGATCTGAAGATGTTGATGAAATTCTAGATGAGTGAGCGATGAAGACAACTTCAATATTTTGCAAAGTGAACTCATAAGCTAGGTCACTATTTGTATAACTTCAAATCAAGTGATGTAATCAAACATTCTGTTTTAGTAAAATGCACGGTTTCTTCTTCTGGCTATTGAACATGTTCATTACTGCATATGAGGAGTATCAGAAATCATACAAGGAATGAATAGGTTATGTGGTGCAAAATAGACCTGCACATGTGGATGTTAAACGTCTCTTGCGTTAGCCGTTAACTTTGATTCATTGAGTGATACAATACGTACCCTCAAAGATTCAAGGGCCCGAGGTTCTTGTACCGTTATGCCAAATCGATATACTGACAAATAAAAAATCTAGGTAACTATTGTTATTAAGGTTTGTTATTTCTTTTTTTCTCAAACCAAGTAAAAAGCCAATATTGCTCGAGGGGGGAAGAATTCGTCTAACCAAGCTTAGCCATCAAGCAGAATGTATTTAACCCTATAGCGTGTTAGAGCTATGGCAGCCGAAAATAGCTGATTTGAGTCTGAGCAGTGGTTAAAAGCCAAAGTGGGAGCCTTGAAGGATCAAATGGGGACAATGCAGTCTCAAATGTTATAAATGATAAAGCTATTGCAGAATATGAGCTTAAGAGTGGCCGCGAATAACGTTTTGCCAAACCCCACTAATGCAAACCATGGCGTCCCTAATACAAGTGTTGAAATACTGGGAGTAACTTTGGGAAGTCCCTCTGCCACTGGAGTACTAGAACATAGAGGCCTGCAGCAGTAAATCAACCACCAAATCCCTCGACTTCAAGGGTGGAAGGATAGGTGTATCAGGATTAAAACCAAGAGGGCATTTTCACCTATGATCTACCGGGAGGGGAACCAACTGTCGGGTTCACCAGTCCTACTTAGCCTGCTGCCAATACTAGTCTCAAGGTGAAAGAGGACAATGAGAAGAAAGATTGGGAAGAAGATATAATAGAGGTTAAGGACAGGCTGCGAGTTCTACAGGGGACGACCAACTGGAAGTCCATTGAATTGGAGGAGTTGTGTTTAGCCTCAGAGGTACCTATCCCTAAAAAATTCAAAGTGCCTGAGTTCACCAAGTATAATGGTAGTAGAGATCCACACTATCATCTAAAGTCATATTGCGCCAAAATGTCGGTATAGTCTAGGGATGAAAGGTTCCTTATAAATTTCTTCCACAAGAGCCTGACCGGCGCAGCACTGCATTGGTTCATGAAACGAGATCACTCTAAACTAAAGAGGTGGAGAGATCTCACTGATGTGTTCATGAGGCAACACAAGTTCAACCTGGATACTGCTCCTACACGAGAGCACTTAAAGGGGTTAAAGAAGAAAGGAATGGAGACCTTTAAGGAATACACTTAAAGGTGGAAAGCCACAGCAGCCAAGGTTCAACTGCCGCTTTTGGACTTGGAATTATGTTCCTATTTTATTCGTACCCTGGGGGACCCATATCGTAAGATAATGCTGGGGACCCATGTGAATGAATTTTCCAACCTTATCCAGGTTGGAGAGAGAATAGACACTGATGTACGCGAGGGGTTGTTTGAAAACACTTCCACAGAAACCAGAAGGCCTGTAAGCAATCAGAAGAAGGAATGGGATGTTAGTCATATCCATGCTATATACCAACACCCTTGCCCCATGCATAATCAGTATCCCCAAGCGCCATTTCACGGTCCGAACCCAACCATGTCTTACTAACCACGAGGTCTAGCCATGAGTAGTCATATGAGTTACCCAACACTACTACAACCCCATCTTGAACCGCAACAAATAATGGCCCAAAACTAAGGGTTTAGGCCTATGCAACCGCCTCACAATGATAGGTCATTACCTGATTTCAATGTTAGTTGATCAGAGCTCTTCCACTATTTGGTAGCCAAAAAGCTTATGGGGTTTAAACCGATTAAGCCACTTTAGCCACCATTCCCGGTGTAGTACGACTCCAACATTACTTATGAGTATCATATGGGAGCTACGGGGCACAACATTGACAAATGTGATACCTTTAGAAAGCACGTTTTGGTGTTATTAGACAATAACCATATTGGCATAAAGGTGGGTAACGACCCTAACATTATCACTAACCCCTTGTCAAACCACAATAAAGGGAAGCAAGTGTCCGTGATAGATGGAGAAGAGCCCAGCTTGAAAAACTTGACAGATGTGTCATGCACCATATAGCAGTTATATAAAAGCTTGAAGGACACTGACTATATCTCCACTCGGGATTGGGAGTGGAACATGCTTAGAAGGTCGCAGAACAGTTACTGTGAGTTTCATGAAGGAGAAATGGGCCACGACATTAAAGACTGTGTGCAATTTAAGGAATTAACATAGGGAATGATGATGCTCGGAGTTCTAACCATTGAAAGAACTCGAGGACCCACTGAAGGGAATGTGTGCGTCACAAAGAAAAGTGGTGCCAAAATGGAGGGATCATCTGACCCTATAAAGCCTAGGAACCCCTTCCTAATGGTTAATAAGCCAATTTAAGAAGTTAAAGAGGTCACCCTAGCCCAAAGCAATCATGACCCACAAGGTACAGCAAAAGGATTCTTGCTCGTCATACCTGCACCAATGCCTGTCAAAAATCCAACCACTGTTATCCATGTGCCATCTCCATTTCCATATCGGAGCAATCACATTGTACCATGAAATTATGGGCTAAAAATAGAATGCTCTCATGACAATGAGACATTAGAAGAAAGGCTTGTCACAGAAAAAGGGCAGTCAGAAATGGTAGGGGGAATTACTTGCAATGGTCGGGTATACTCCAAGGATGGAGAAGGAACTTCGAACCCGAACCTGGAAGTAGGAGAAAGCTCGAACCTAAAAGAAGCCCCTAAGAAAGGAGAACAAGAGGAGACAGAGGAGTTCTTAAAAATTATGAAGCAGAGTGAATATGATGTGGTTAATCAACTATGAAAAACACCGACCCGAATCTCTATTTTTACTCGAATAATGAATTTAGAAAATCATTGAAAGGCATTACAGAGCATGTTGGACGGAGCCTACATACATCCTGATATCACCCCAGAGAAGGTGGTGAACATGATAAATGCAGTAAAGAATTCCACCTTGCTTGCCTTTTCTGAAGATGAGATACACCCTACACCAACTGGAAAGCCCAAAGCCCTCCATGTTACTTTGAAGTGCTATGGGTACGTAATTGCTAATGTACTCATTGATGGAGGGTCAACCCTGAACGTCCTACCTTTATCCACTTTAGGGCAATTGCCAGTTGAGAAGTCATGCATCAAGTATAATGACATGGTAATGAAAGCCTTCGATGGGACAAGGAGGGAAGTAATTGGAAAGGTTAAACTCCCTTTGGAAATTGGTCCAAATCTATTTACCATCGAGTTTTAAGTCATAGACATTGATGCAGCATATATGATGCTTCTGAGATGACCTTGGATTCATACGACTGGTGCGGTCCCATCAACTGTGCATCAAAGGATTAAGTATATTGATGAAGGGAGGCTTATCAGCATAAAAGGTGAAGAAGATATGATCATTAGCAAGCCTAGCACGGTACCTTACATTGAAAATGCCGAGCAGGTTATAGACAGCTTTTACCAAAGTTTGGAAGTGTTAGAAGCTGAGAACTCTACTAAAGGTGCCAACCAGAACCTAGTAGGAGTAGGGGAATCTACCAAGGATGTCAATCAAGCAGTGGCTAAGATCATATTGAATAATGGGTATCAAAAGGGAAAAGGACTGGGTGCAAAGCTGCAAGAGGGGAACCAGTTGAGTTATTTGAAAATTCAGGACGACAAGGGTTAGGGTACGAGTTGTCTATGGAAACCCATAAAGCATGACAGAATGAGGGTAAGCCAGGAGGAAAAGCGAAAATACCCTACATCTGATAAACATTCCCTATTTCTACTGAGATAATATACCCAGGCAACCCAATCATAATGACGAGTGAAAAAGAAGGAGAGCACATGAAGGCTGCATGGATCCAGCAGGATGAGCAAGGGAAATCACTTGATAATTAAGAATCTGAAATGTTATCAAATGTTATGTCATTAGAGTAATATTTTGAAGATCATTTTAAGAATTTTGTAATAGCTAACAATTTGAACTTTATTTTGAATATCAAATGAATGCAGTAATTCCAATCTTTTTGCCAAAATCTTGTTTGAATCCTGCCTTTTCGTATTTACTCTTGCCTTCTTTACCCACTTTCCAAGGAATTTGAATCCTCGGAACTCTTGTCCAAGCAGAAGCACCTGGGCACTATTTGAATGAGCCTCATTTTGTCACAAATATTAATGATTTAAAAACTAATGATAATGAGGATGTATCCCGAGCCTTCACTAAAATAATAGAATCTTCAGAAAAAGGTATTATTCCGCAGGAAGAAACTATCGAAGTGATTAATATGGGGACTGAGGATGATAAAAAAGAGTTGAAAATAGTCGATAAACCAAAAAAGGAAGAGATGATTAATTTATTTAGGAAATATATAGATGTGTTTGCTTGGTCTTATCAAGATATGCTAGGAATAGATCATGAAATTGCTGCCCATAAGATACCCTTGTACCTTAATGTGGGGCCTAAGAAATAGAAGTTGAAGAGGATGAGCCTAGTGATATCCCTCAAAATCAAGGAAGAAGTAATGAAGCAATGAGATGCCGGTTTCCTAAAGGTTGCTAAATACCCCCAATGGGTTGCGAACATAGTCCCTGTGCTAAAGAAAGATGGGCAAGTAAGGATGTGCGTCGATTATCGGGACTTAAATCAAGCCAGCCCAAAAGATGACTTTCCTTTACCTCACATCGACGTTTTAGTCGATAATACAGTAAAAAGCTTCAGGTACTCCTTTATGGATGGGTACTCTAGCTATAATCAAATCCCTATGTGCCCCGAAGACAGAGATAAAACCACCATCATCACCCAATGGGGAACTTTCTACTACAAGGTAATGCCCTTTGGGCTTAAAAACGCTGGAGTCACCTACAAACGCTCAATGGTAGTCTTGTTCCATGACCTGATACACAAAGAAATAGAGGTATATATGGATGGCATGGTCGTTAAATCAGCTGAAGGGGAGAGTCATATGGTTGTGTTACGAAAGCTCTTTGAAAGATTATGGAAGTACAAACTCTGGTTGAATCCTAGTAAATGCGTATTTGGGGCCACATCTGGGAAGCTTTTGGGATTCATCGTCAGTAAAAGGGGAATAGAAGTAGACCCTGATAAAATTAAGGCAATTCATGACATGCCACCACCTAGAATGAAAACAGAAGTTTGAGGGTTCTTAGGGTGTTTGAATTACATAGCTAAGTTCATTGCAAACTTAACTGCCACTTGTGAACTAATATTAAATTACTAAGCAAGAACTAACTTGGAGAATGGAATGAGACTTGCCAGTAGGCGTTTGACAGAATAAAGGAGTATCTCTTAAATTGCCCTGTCTTGGTGCTGCCTACACCAAGGCAACCCCTTATCTTTTATCTGATGATCCGACCAGGGTCCATAAGTGCTGTGTTAGGATAGCATGATGAATAAGGAAGAAAAGAGTAAGCAATCTATTATCTAAGTAAAAAATTTAATGAATGCGAGTCGCGATATCTGTTAATTGAAAAGACCTATTGCGACCTCATGTGGACCACAAAGAGATTAAGGCAGTACATGTTGTACCATGTCACATGGCTGATCTCTAGGATGGATCCAATTAAATACATCTTTGAGAGTCCTTATATATCAAGAAGAGTCTCCAAATGGCAGGTGATACTCTCTAAATATGACATAAAGTATATGACTAGCAAATCAGTCAAAGGGAGCATTATAGCCGAGCATTTGGCGGCTAATCCCTTGGATGAATACCAGTCGCTAGATTTCCAATTCCCGGATGAGGATATTCTGGCCATGGAAGAAGAGGAACCAAAAGAGGTCAAGTGGACAATGTATTTTGATAAGGCCGCCAATGTATATGGCAACGGACTGGGGGCTGTGATAACATCACCTAAAGGTAAACAGTATCCAGTGGCAGTCAAGCTCAATTTCGACTACACGAATAATGTGGCAAAATATGAGGCTTGTGTTAATGGCTTGAAAGCTGCCTTAGAATTAGGTGTCAAAGATCTTGATGTGTTTGGAGATTCATCCCTGGTGATTTATCAAGTAAAGGGAGAATGGCAAACCAAAGATCCAAAACTAGTCCCATACCAAAAGTACCTAATGAAATTAATGTCAAAGTTTAAGGAGATAAACTTCACACATCTGACCCGTGATAAAAATCAGTTTGTTGATGCATTGGCTAACCTTGTCGTAATGATCAAGTTAGACTGTGGAGTTAATGTGTTACCAGTACGGGTAAAGACCCGGGACACCCCAGCTTACTGTCTAAATGTAGAGACAGAAAATGATGGGCTACCACGGTTCCATGACATAAAAAATTATGTTCAAAATCAGCAATATCCGACTAGGGCATCTGAGAATGACCAAAAGACCATTCATCGATTGGTGATGAATTTCTTCCTTAGTTGAGAAGTGTTGCATAAAAGCTCGTGGGATAACACTCTACTCAAATGCGTGGATACGACAGAAGCACAAAAGATAATGACAGAGATTCATAAGGGAACATGCGAAACCTATGCTAACGGCTATACCATGACTAGACAAATTCAAAGGTGTGGGTATTTCTGGTTAACCATGGAGAAAGATTGCATTGATTACGTAAGGACTTGTCATAAATGTTAGACGTATGCTAATAGGATCAATGTTCCACCACAGCCCCTACATAACCTGGTGGCACCTTGGCCATTCTCGATGTCGGGGATCGATGTGATTAGTCCCATCAATCTAAAGGCATCTAATGGACACCAATTCATTGTAGTAGCCATCGATTACTTCACAAAATGGATAGAGGAGTGTTCATTCTCCAATATTACCCAAAAGGTCTTCCTTTGATTTCTGAAATCGAACATTATATGTTGATATGGTATACTAGAAAAGATTATCACTGATAACGCTCCTAACTTGAACAAAGCTGACATTAAGAAATTATGCGAGCAATTTAAGATTAAGCATCACAATTCTACATCTTATCGACCACAGATGAATGGGGCAGTCGAGGCAGCAAACAAGAATATAAAAAAGATCATTAGCAAGATGACTATCATTTACAAAGATTGGCATGAGATGCTCCCATATGTTGTTCATGGATATCACACAACAGTACGAACTTCTATAGGGGCAACCCCTTTCTCTTTAGTATACGACATGGAGGCAGTCACCCTGATTGAAGTTGAGATCCCTTCCCTCCAAGTATTGATATAATCCCACCTAGAGGAGAGTATGTAGGTAAGGACACGGTATGAGTAGCTGAATACGATTGAAGAAAAGTGACTAGTAGCTATGTATCATGGGCAACTATACCAAAAAAGGATGGCAAGGGCTTTCAATCAAAAGATTCATCCCAGGGAATTTGAGGTAAGGGAGTTGGTTCTGAAAAGGATCCTCCCAAATCAAGAGAATAATAGAGGCAAATGGGCACCTTCATATGGAGGTCCATATGTGATAATACGAGCCTTATCCGGAGGTGGATTGGTTCTTGTCGATATGGATGGAAGAGAGCTCGAAAGACCAGTTAACTCTGATGCCATAAAGAAATACTTTACTTAAAATGGGAATGATGAGAAAAGAAAGAACAAGGGAAGAAGATTTCACCATCAGTGCCCATTGAGTCGAAAACCTGAAAAGGTGGCTTAAGTAAAAGTTAGGGTAATAGATGATGAACAAGGTGAGGCTGCACAAGGACTATATCGCCTACCTGGGAGGATCCTTAGAGATTGTCTTCATTAATCAGTTTCAAAATATGTGTATCTAATGGCAACACCAAACACAAGCAACAAGTGCCACCTGGTGCTAAAAATCAAAGACATCATAGTTGCCATTTTTGCTTTCCTTTACATTTGTATCCAATCTATCATCTACTTCCCCTAGGACCAGGTGATCTGTCTACAAAATAAAGTCACTTAATCATTTAAGAAACTTGCTTCTTATTACTCTTTCCTTGCTACATAACCGTATCACTTTTATAATTGCTCCATTCATTCAATATGCGAAATATTATATTCAGGTGAACAGTGTCATTCAAAATATTGTTTAATGATACACATTTCAGAAACACCCATGATTTTTAAAGTGATTCCATACAATTACTAAGATGAGGTTTAGAGCGTGAAACATATACACGACTAGACCTCCCTGCTTTCGTTACCGAGTTACTTCGCAAAAAGAGATTGAAGCATTGTCAACGTCCCCTGGTCTATCGTAAGGAAAGGAAACTAATGGCAGTGGGAAATGACGAATTAAAGGTCATGACAGAAGAAGCTTGGTTAGGCAATTCTCTTGATCCGAGCACTATGGTTTTCTTTCCAACCGGCACAAACTATAACTTAATATGTCACCCTTCTAGCAAAAGGTAGAAAGTCTACGCTCGCGTAGTGTTCTCTTATTTCTAACTCCCAGGGTATAAACATCATTTTGGAAATATATCAAAGCAAACAAAATTTTCATTATCCCTCAAAAACTCGTATATCTCATGCATACATGATTCCTCACGTCTATCATATATCTCACTCATGAATCTACCCCATGTACAAAATTCATATGCACCATGCATTTAGTGCACAAACATGTGTTATGTCACACCTCATGGATGACTAAAAGGTGCTTTTAAAAGGGTCACACCCTCCTTGGCACAAGTATCTTTGCTATTCAATAAAAGTCATCCTAAAGTTTCACAAGATAATGATTCAAATGTCGAAGACAAAAACTCGGCAAAATTTAGATCAATTTCACTTCTAGGGAACACTATAGTCGCAAAGATGACAAGCTTAGCAAGCAGCTGAATCATGTTATAGTCCGAGCACAATAAGATGCATCTCACACAAGTGCATGCATTGCGCTGCGTGGTAGCACGTTCCATGCAAGGTAAATATCTCTCTTCAAGTCAATGTCAAAAGCCCTACATCGTGTCCAGGGCAATTTACATTTCTGCAAAAGTCCTTGCATTGTGTCCAGGTCAATTTACATTTTTGCCAAAGTCTTGCATTGTGTCTAGGCAATTTACATTTCTGCCAAAGTTCTGTATCGTGTTTAGGGCAATTTGCATTTTTGCCAAAGTCCTGCATCGTGTCTAGGCAATTTACATTTCTACCAAAGTCCTGCATCGTGTCCAGGCAATTTACATTTCTGGCAAAAGGCCCTGCATCGTGTCTAGGGCAATTTACATTTCTGCCAAAGTCCTACATCGTGTCCAGAGCAATTTATATTTCTGTCAAAAGTCCTACATCTTGTCTAGGTAATTTATATTTTTGTCAAAAGCCCTGCATCATGTCCAGGTAACTTACTGGCCTATTCGGGCTCGGATTTACATAAAGTTTCCTTTTACACTTGCTTTCCATCAGCATGAGGAATAGTGTGTTCACGTCCATACTTACTCCTAAGTTGGGTCATCTCTTCACAATATTTGCTTCATTAACTTAAGAGATAAGCAAAAAGGGGCAACTATGAACACCCTACCCCTAATTATCTAATTATTTAATTAATTGATACACCAATTAATTAATAATTAAGAAAATAAGAAAAATAAAAAATGACAAAGCTTTAAGTGACATTATCAATTAGGGATAATTTGAAATTGAAAACAAATAATGGGAGAGAATTAAATAAACCCAAAACCCAAAAATAAAATTAGTTAATTAAAATAATGATAATAAATAAAGAAAAATTATAAAAAAATAATATATATATATATATATATATATATAAGAAAACAAAATAGGAAATAGAAAAAAAGATTAATTAAATTAAATTAAAAAAATAAAAATAATAGTAATGAAAATAGAAAAGCAAAGATACCTTCTACTCCTACTGCCCCTGCACTTTTTGCCTGAGGCCTATGCTGCACAATATTAGCTCTTGCAGCACTGCATCGATGGAGAGAAGTACCACTAGAGATTGAGACAAAATGGCCCATTTCTTCAGCTAACGAGAAGAGAGAAAAAAGGGAAACTTTAGGCTATCGATCCCTGCCATATAGAAGCTCAGGAAAAGGACAAACCGAGAAGAAAATTAAAGAAAGGAACAGACCAGAGACAAAATAGGAGGTAATTAGTGGAGGAGCATTGAAGGGATTAGCTCTGACTTTCGGAGTATAAAGCAAAGACTAAACCAAAGAGTTGTGGGGGGGACTAAAAAAGAAAAAATGAAGAGCAACCAAGCTGCAAAAAAGTGAAGACAAGTCGAGAGAGAGGGAGGAGGGGGCTGAACTATGGAGGAAAAAAAGAAGAAGGGAAAAAGGGAGAGAAAGGACCGAGAGGAGAAGAGGGAGTGAGGGACTGTGGCGAGAAAGAGGAACAGGACCAAGAAATATATGTATGAGCAGAGATGAAAGGAACATGGTGAGTAAAAAGGAGAATGCAGTGACAAGCAGGGACTAGTCGACTGTAACGAGTTGAACCGAAGTGTTGAGACGAGCAAAACCAAGTTGAAGCAAAAAGGTAAACCCAAAACAAGCTGAAAAAAAAAAAAGAACACCTTTCCATGTTCCGAGCAGCGTGAACAGGGGCGAATAAAGGTGAGCAAGCCGTGAAAGGAGGAAGAGAGGAGAGAGAGAGAGAGAAGGAGGAGATAGAAACACTATGGACCGAGGAGAGAAAGAGATGGAGGCTAGGCTGAGAAGGGGAGGAGAAAACGAAGAGGAGAGCTTGGGATAGAGTTGAACCGAGGGTGCCAAGCCACAGGAAGGAGAAGAGAAGAGAGAGAGAAACATTGCGAGCTCCTTACAGATCGAAGAGAGAAAGAGAAACAAGGAGGAAGGAGAAGAAGAGCACCCCCGAAGACACTGGCCGAGGAGAAGCCGAGACCGAAAGAGGAAGGAAAGAGCCAGGTGCAACATGCTTGCATGAAAGCCTTCACATCTTCAAGTCCAGTAATCAGTAAATCAACGCCATATCGTGTTTTATTCTTTTGTGTTATTTTTTGTTTTTTCGTTTTTGCTTTTTTTGTTTTAACTTTATTACTTTACTTGTTTTTATATATGTCAATGTGAGATTAATCTTGATCTTATAAGTGAGGTTCTAAAATCCTCATGTGAGAATATTGTTCTCCTTGAATGCATAGGATTATATGAGATTTTAATCTCCTTAGATCCCTAAAATTAGTACATATTTGTTTTTAAAATAATAATAATTGAATATTTACTTTAATTAAATATTTTCCATTATTTATGAAATTATCGTGTGAGAATATTGTTCTCCTCGATTGCGTGGGATCATGTGAGATTATAATCTCCTTAGATCCCCAAAATTAGTACACATTTGTTTTAAAAATAATAATAAGTAAATATTTACTTTAATTAAATATTTTCCATTATTTAGGAAATTATCGTGTAAGAATATTGTTCTCGTTGATTGCGTGGGATCATATGAGATTTTAATCTTCTTAGATCCCTAAAATTAGTACACATTTGTTTTAAAATAATAATAATTAAATATTTACTTTAATTAAATATTTTCCATTATTTAGGAAATTATCATGTGAGAATATTGTTCTCCTCGATTGCATGGGATTATGTGAGATTTAAATCTCCTTAGATCCCCAAAATTAGTAGATACTCATTTTAAAATAATAATAACAATAAGGATAATAATGCAAAAATAAATATCTTAATTAATTTTTTTTATCTACAAAATGATTAAATTTGTTCTTTATAATCATTTCATTTAAATTTCAAAATAAAGATTAAGATTCCAAAAATAAACAAAAATTGAAAAGAGAGAAACATGAAGAGGTCAAGAGAGCTAGATTAATTAGGTTATCGTAAATTAAAACATACAAACCAAATCCCAATTCTGTTTTGTTTACAAAATTCTGTTTAATTTAAACCCTCTTGTTCTCATCACAAAATTTACAAATCATCAACCAATAAACATGCCATTTGGTCGAATTACATGGACTTTGATCCTTATCGTAGTGTACGTAGGCCCTAGGCTTTCATCCTAGGTCAAGTCCACCATTTGTAAATATCTATCTGTTTGCCTCCATTAGTATCGTTTTTGTCTTCTCTGTTTAACAGGCATGCATGTCAATAAAGGGTAATTGAGATAAAATTAAAGGTCATATTCTATTTCAGCTAATTAGTTTAAGGTAACTGTCCTTATAGACGGGTGTTGTAGGGTGCCTAACACCTTCCCCGCACTTAAATAGGACTCCCGAACCCATCTCTATTTTCACAAACCATTTTGCTTTGTTCTTTTTGTTTTAAATTGGTTTTCCAAAGTTTTCCATTAAAAATTTTGGTGGCGACTCTAAATAAATTGATTTTCAAAATTCATTTTTGGGAATCAATTTAAATACTTTTTATTCCTTCTCTGTCGAAAGGTCAGTTACGATAACGACATTCTCCCATTTATTTCCTTTTTCAATTTCTTTAATTCTTTAATCCCACTCATACCTCTTCATTTTTCTTTTGAGCCCAAATCCCAAATGAATTACTTCCTTTTTAAAAAAAAAAAAAAAAGCCCAATTTCATTTTTAATTATCTTTAATTTTTTAAGTCCTTTGATATCTTCTCATTTCTTTTGGGCCTAATTATTTGTCCCCTTTACTTTATACTTTATCACTCTAAACTTTAATTTTTCATTTTTCTTCTTTTTTTTATTTTCAAATTTTCTATCAACTTTCTTGTTTTTTCTGCTCATTTATTTTTAATTTTATTTTTATTTTTTTCTTGCTAATTTTTGCAAATTAAGTTGTTTAAAATCCCCTTAATTATTGCTATTTTTAAAAGTTGCTTGGACAAATTATGGTGTTCACAACATGGTTGTAGAAAAGAATGCTAGAAATAAAAAGTTATAACAAAACAAATGTATAGCACGACTATAAGTGTTATGCACAATAAAAACATAAGGATGTGTAACCAGAAAAGAGTTGGAATTAAAATTTTTATAAAATAGAAATGGTTGTTGAAGCTAAAAATTTGGATGTTCCTTAAATATGCACAATAAAAGAAAAGCAAAATTAAGGATCCTAAACCTAGTGCTACCAGGGAAAGTAAAAACAAGGAAGAGATAATAGTTAAATATTTCCATTAGATTACTAGCACATGAAGAAAAGTGGAATAAGCAATATAGAATTTTTAAAAATTGATGACAAGTAATATGTAAAAGTGGAATAATGCTAAGTAGGCCATTTCGCTTTACTACCAAATATTAATTATTATGCTGAAAATAAAATGGGTTCAAGTTTAAACTTTATAGGATTTATATAATACAATTAGATATGAGAAGTAATTAAAAGAAAGCATATATAGTTCGGATATGAAAAATAGAAAAAAATAGTATTGTTTTAGTATAAAACAAATAGGTAGAAGAGCATAACATAAAATTGAGGGGATTTATTTAAGTATTGAATTTTTTGTGAGGATAAAGTAAAGTAATAAATATCGAAAGAAGTTTAAGAATAGAACTTGTAAGGTTTGGGCCTACAAAACAAAGTGAGTGATAGACATTAAGAAAGTTTTAGAATGCAATTATCTGATATATTCACAAATAGTATTTTAAGTATCATTTGATTGAATTACATAAAGTTGCTTTGAAAGCTTCTAAAGGGAGTAAGCTTCAAACATAAAAAAGGAATGACACCACAAGTAGTTAGTGTCCCTTACTATCTTACAGTATTTTTTTATTGTTAATTTTTTTATAACATAAATCTATGTGCTTATTCTCTTCCCTTATCCTCTTTATATTCTACATTTATTGTTTTGAATCTTTAAATTTTCTCTAATTCTTTTAAGTCTGAAATACCCTTTGAAAGCATTTTAATATACTGCAAATTTTATATAATACCCAATTCACCCCCTCTTAGGTGTTAGCCTTGCTCAACAATGATTACAAGCCAATACAAATCAAAAAAACATAATTAAAAGTAGAGAATAGATGAAGAACTCCATTTCTGAAGCTTTAATCAGTTCCCTCCCTTGAATGTCCTCTTGAAATGCCTTCCTTAAGCAATTCCTAGCCTTAAAACTCTTATTTAGCCTCTTTTTGCCTTAAAATGTCATCTTCAGTTGAAAATACCCTAGAAAATCTAATTTATATCACCCCAAATTGCCAAAAGAAAAATTTATCGTTCATTTTCTGTGCTCAGGTGCCTTGGTACCAAGTTACTAGCACTTACACTTGACATTGTGCCTTGATACCTAGTTGCTTGAAATTGCACTATCATTGGCACTTTGGTGCTCAAATCTAACTCCTAAACTAACTTCAATGTTTTAACCATAACTTTGCACTCCGACATCAGATTTTAGTGAACTACCACTTGTTGGAAAGATCTCGACAACCTCTACAACTTTCTATAAATGGCCATCTCAAAATTCTAACATTTGAGGGCCTAAAAGTTAGCTCCAAGTTGGGTGTTCACTAGTTTGATGCCAAAACATTCATTTCTTCCTTTCACAACTTAAATAAGATACAAAATCACATGAATAGTCCATAATTGGTTAAAATTTTATCAAATAAACATAAATCAATAGTAAATAACCTAAAACCTAAACTTCCAAAGATACATAACTTTAATTAACAAAAAAGACTTAAAATTAAACTAAAACTAGCAAGACAACACAATGGTAGAGCATGAAAATAACATGAATAATTATATTCCATAAAGTTATCACAAAATGAGCTTTTTGTTAGACTTCAACTGAATCCAACTACCTATTTAGTTCATGAATTAGTGAAAAGTGGGACTAAGAATGGGCTTTGATGGAAATGAATCATAAGCATGTATGTTATGTTTGGAATAGTAACAAGAATACAAGTAAGAATAAAAAGAAAGAGTATTTAGATTACCATAATGTCCTTCTTATAAAAATTAAAATATTAATTTTATTTTTTAAATTTGATAAAAATAATTTGATTTTCTTTATCCATCTATCTGTGACCCTTTTTTTTTTTTGTCTTTCTTTATTATTCTCAAAATCTACTTTTTCTCTACTATAATCAAAGATGAAGATGCCAATATTTGCTAGAAAATCAAATGGCCCGGTACTTCACTCCATCTCACCTGCTGACAGGTTCTATAATCCTTACTGTTCTTCTCCTTCTTCTCTATGACACAGGGGCTGAGATGATTCACTCACTGTTCCTCTTCATCATAGTAGCTCCAACACGACATAGTGAAGTTGCCAAAAATAGATCTTGGAATGAAAATCATAGAATAAAGCTTTATCTTCTACACACCTTTCTTCTTGTCTTTACTAGTGATGATACTTTCCCCTGCATTTTGTCTCTTTTGTTGACAACGATCAGTTCTGGTGACTAGGCATCTGGATTTAACTAAGCGTAATCTTTAGGCAGCCTTCTGAGCTTCAAACCAATCTCACTACATAGGGGTAGTTTGTCACACAATTTGTCATTCCTAGGAAACCCACCAAATCCCTCCTATCAAATATGGAATAGACTCTCTCATATATGAAGGAATGTCCATTCCTTAAGGAAAGGGGACGCAACGTCTAGAAGAGAACCAAATAAGGGAATGAACTTCAAGTCCATTCCCTTTCCCTTTCCCCTTGTTTGGTTCTTGAAACCAAAAGTCACCTAGGATTTCCAATTTATTCCATTTAAGTGCTTTTAAACATAGGAACATAGAGAAATGTCTTAATCAAGTGTCCTTTTCAGTTAATCACACAAAATTTACAAAAAAAAAATGTTCTTCCATTAAAATAGTCTAAGAAGAATTTATTATTATCCAACAATATCAAACAAAACAAGTGGACCACATGTATACATAAAGCATCTTCCATTGAGATATACACCACCTTATGCATACAATAGGATTTGAATAAAAAATGGCCCTATCATGAATATTTTTATTGTTCTCTTTGGTAAATACCCCTTCTTAATAGCAAATGGCCCCACCATGTGCATATCACTATGTTACCTCTACTATTAACAAAAAACAAACAACCATTATCTATCCCCACTTGCAATAAAATCCCCTACCTCGGAATGCTGAAAAGCTTCTCTTCATTCTTATTCCAGTGTTTGTAATCTATAGGCAAGAGGGTTGATTCTCTTTCAACATCCATAGTCTTAGGATAATGGCTAAAGGGACAACAGTCTATCTTCTCCACTAACATCAGTAAGCTTATGCACTCTATTCAAACTTATGCATGTTATGTCTACTAGAAGTACAACACCTCTACAAGCTTCTACACATTAGTCAATTTAGGTTCAATAGTAAGTGAGGGGAGGGTTGCTTTGTAGTTGTTGTAGCACCTCTAACTCCAAGAAAAAAAAAACTGGTGGGTTGCTAACCATGTTGCTAATGTGGCGTCCATGGGGTTAACTATTTTCCATCTCAAAACCTCAATAGTTAACCCTCCACATCAACTATTTTGGATGGCCACTTAACAAAGGAATTGATTTGATTAACGTTGCTTTAAGTGGAGAACCAGTTTGGAATTTTGGATTAGTGGGACACCAAAATGGAGAATGAGTTATGAGAATGGGGTTTTACTCTATTTTACTTGCAAATGAATTAAATGGTGTTTTAGGCACTTATAGGAAATGCTAAGAAGGTTATACAATAGTTTTAAGAAATTTATACTCTAGGAATTATAAAATATAAATTATTACCATAGAATGAATCAACATATCAATATGTACAAAAATTACCCTAATTATATTCTCAATTATAAATTTATTACACAAATTTTAAAATGTAATGTTTTGTTTCTCTAAACCCTTACAAAAAGAAAAAGTGTAAACATGTTAAATATCAATTCAAATTAATGTATAAAAATTACGTGATTACTCAAATAACAAAGTGTACGATGAAAAAGTTGGAGAAAAAAAATATATAATAAAGACATATGTAATTTACCCTAATTATTTGATAAATGAGGCTATAAGCTTTTATTCCAAACTCTTCTCTAGGTTTGTATATGTGTGCAGGAAACAAAAGAGGGGATCATGACTTGAAGAGTGAGGAATAAAACCAAATTAAAAAAATTTAATTAAATACATCAAATTAAGGACAAAAGCCCATGATATTACACAAACATAGTTTATTAAAAAAAATTATACTTTGAGTCTCTATAATTTCATTGAATTAATATTTACTTTGGTCCCTGTACTTTAAATTTTATTGATATAAATAACTGTATATTATCTTAACACTTTGAATATCTATAATTTATGTTAATAAAATATATAAAATAGATAATTAAATAAAATTAACTCACATATATAACAAAATATTAGTAACAATATCACAACAATAACTAAATTAAAAGTTATTCAAATTAACTTTTAGGGTTTAATTACAATTTTTTTAATAGTAAGGATCAAATTAAAAATGAAGTTAAACTATAAAACCAAAATTACCATTTTCGCTTAAAATAATCAGCATTTCAATTTTTTGTAGTTTGATTTAGATCTGTCCCATTGCACGTCATATATAGTTTAATTCATAATCAATTATAAGCTGATTTATTTATAGTAAGTTAGCATATACTATCAAAAGTGAAATCCTGCCATTGGAGTCTCTCTTACAGAGACTTGGCATAATTGTGAAAACTATATTTAATTTCGTGCTTTACACAATGTATGTAGACTTTGATTAATCCCACCAGTGGCATCATCCTCTTCTTTTTGCTAAAGGATATATTCCATCCTCTAATCCCGCCGTCCTCACACCCCAACGAACTTTACATGTTACATGACAGGCTTCTTCGTTATAAAGTTACCAAAGAATAATATTATTTTTGTTTCTTATTTATATACTAATTACCATTTTAGTCATTTGCCCATTTTATTTTTTAAAATAATGTCTTACTGATTAAAAATTATCATTTTTCATCTCTTTGTATGAGTTAATGAGATTTAACCCAATGGATTATATATGATAATGATTACAAAAATAATAATTTTTAATAAGTAGGTGATTATTTTAAAAAATAATATGAGTGTGGGATTAAAATATTATTTCAGTGACAAGTTAAGGACTAAAATAATAATTTTAACAAAGTTAATATGACGCCAACTTGCCCTTTGGTTTTGGTTCGTCTGAGTCTACCTCACAAATTAAAGCTAAATAAATGTGCAAGGGATCTCTTTCTCGATCAGGCAAGTATCATCCATTTAAGTTTCTCCTTTATAAAGCTATTTAACAAAAAAAAAGAAATTATTCACATGATACACGGGTTCTCTCTTCTCGTGTAAGTTTTTCCAGGCCTATACGGGGTTTGAATAGATACCAATCCTTTAATAATACTAAGTTAAATTAGTCTTGGTTCTTAAGAGTTTTAATTAAATTTCAATTTGATAATTATATTCACAATTGAGTCCTTATAATTTAGAAGAATTTTAATTAGTTTTTAGACTTAAACATTCATCAATATTCCATTAAATTTTGTTCAGAACCAAGAATTCTGAAATTGTGATCACTCACTGACATGGCCACACACACACACACACACATATATATATATATTATGAATATATTTTACTCCATCTTTTTAGTCTATACTCCGTTATTACTTATACCCATTTTATTTTTTTGCATCAATCTTGCATATTTATAATGTGAAAGTGACACACTCGTAATTGACTGTGTGAGCAAAATGTAATTACATATTAATGATATAGATTAATTAAATTGAAAACGTCAAAAACTTTAGGATCTTATTTCAAACTTTTAAACTATGTGTACTAAATAAAAAAGTGAGTGACATTGAAAAGACTAATAGAATAATTTAACCAAAAATTATAAACATCAAAGTCATTGAATTTCTTCTTTTCACCAATAGAAGTGCTCTTGAGTTAAAAGACTTCAAAATGTTTATTTCTTTCATCCTTACCATTATCTTCAAGTATTTTTATTATCTTTATTTCTCTCCATCAATCTTCTTATCAATTTTAAAAATAAACAAATACAAGGTGAGTGAAACTTACAGTTGAAATAAGTCTCACTTAAACAGATTTCACTCACTCACGCTAATGTTGTGTTTATCTCTCACCCAAGTTGACAAAAAAAATTGATGCGAGAAATGGACCACTCACGCTGCTCAAGATTTAAAAGAAAGCTGCTTTACTTATAGTCCTTGAAACTAAACACGACGAATTATTATAACCACAGGAAGCGTCAGAGTTAAGTTTGACTGAGCGTGAAGGTTCTAATCCTCCTGAACAAGTATCATAGTGAATCGGACTTTAAAAAAAAGTGAAAACCTGCCTAACACAACAGTTCTAAACCTAGCTGTAATATAACCGCTTTAGTTAATCCAAAAAGAAAAGAGTTACGTTCACTTCTGCTGCACCAATTGGCAGCTAGCTAGCTTTATCTTTAGCTTTAAGACCTTTAACTATATATGTATACTACCAAGTTTTCTCGACCAGAAATAACCACAAGAAAAAGACAACGCAGAGAAAGGCCTCCAAATCATGTATTCTTCTTCTTCCTCACCACTATGCGTTCTTCTTCTGATACTGTCCTTTCTCTGTATCACTGCCTTTTCCTCGAACAACAAAGCTGACTTCTTTTGTAGCCATAAGTTCGAGAAGCTCAGGGAACGACACAACGTCACAATGTGCAAAAGTCTTCGCACTCTGAACGCCCAGTTTGCATGGAACTACCAACCACCCACCACCGACGGCTCCAAGACATTCCCCGTCGACGTGTTGATCGGCGCGACACTTTTGCATCCCATAGGGTGGCTGGCTTGGGGGGTGAACCCCGGAAAGAGGCCGGAGATGATCGGAACTCAGGCCATCATAGGCATTATTCCGACGGATGTGGCGAAAATGGAGGTAAGGGGGGCCACAAATGGTTGGGTTTTTTAGTCCTGTGTGTGAAAGATACGTTGGGTTTGAAGAAATTTTTTTTGGTAAATTTAATTTATAAAATATTTTAAAATTAAATCAATTATTAAGATAATCTTGCATATTAGAAGTAGACTAATCTGACAAAATTATGTTTTAGTATAGAACAAAACCTCATTTTGGTTATGGAGTATTTTTCAATTTAGTTCATTATAATTTTTTTTTAATTTGATCCTTCATAAATAAAATATTTTTATTTTTTTCTTTACAAAAAAATTTGTCCTTCATATTTTTGAAATTAATATATTTTTTTTTAAATTATTGATGATAATTTTATTCGTGATTGATCAAATTGAGAAATATTAACATATGAAGAATCAAACAAAAAAAAATTCTTTGAAGGACTAAATTAATAAAACACCACATAAGTCATGGCCTCTTAATAAAAGAGCCTTGCATATTAAAAGTAGAATAAGGTGAAAAAGTTATGTTTCAGCAGATATAGTTAGGCATGGTTGTACAAACAATGACCTTAAGTCAAGGTATTAATTAAGTTTCTCTCTAAATTTAGATGACTAATTATGAAGAATTATATTACACACACAATACCACTAGACTGTACTAGAAATGTGTTTAATACAGTTATTAGATTTTTAGGAGTAGCTTGATCTCCTATCTTTTCTACATGGGACATTACTTAGGGTGGCGTCTATAGTCAACCATATTCCCTATCTAAAAGCTTTGATATGGTATTAAATGAATGACCCATGATTGATCTATATATAGTACACATTAATTCGTTATATCTACGGAATGTAACTTATTTTAAAATTTTTTAACTAACTCATTATTTACATTCCACTGTCTTTTTTAATTTATTCAATTAATTTTTATAGAATTTGTAAATTTTTTTTTTACTAATCTCATTATATATGGTTCATAAAGAAAAAAAATTCAATTTTATCTTTTCTCTAATTTTTGTATTGTTTTCGATCATTTATTAATTTTGTGAGGCCAATCATAATATTAATCCATAATCATAGAGATATATTTTAAAACAAAAATTTTATACTTAAATTGATCTAAGAACCCAATTTATTTTATTAACAATTATAAATTATTAGGACATGATTTCTTGCATGCAAAATGTGGCACATAGATAGACACAATGATTGTAATTGCTCTATCCATGCATGTATGAACTCAAAGACAGCCACTACCATGTATGTGTCATGTGGCGTACCGAAGAATTGCTAATTCAATTAATTAACAAAAATATCATTTTGGTCCTTAACTTGTCATTGTTTCACTCATTTTATTTTCTAATTAAAATGATTTTTTACTAATTAAAAATTGTCACTTTTAGTCCTCACTTTTGAAATTGTTCTATATATAATTCTTCAAAATAAACATTGTTTACTTGCGTATTAAAAGTGACAATTTCTTATCAATGGAAACTATTTTGAAAAATAAACAAGTAAAGGGCCAAAATGATGATTCAATTATAATGTAATTTTTATTATAAGTAATTAGATTATAATATAATAAAATTAAAGTGGTTTAATAATTGAAGGCGAAAACGTACGCCATTACCAAGGAGACGAGAATGGGTTGCCACCTTTTGCCATCTAATGATCTTGAAGGAGTGCGAGTTGTGAACAAGTCAATGACTTATGACGAAGAGAGCGACATGTACAGCTTATTCGTAAGGTTGGAGCTCAATTCTTCAGTGTACAACGCTTCAAAGCTCAACCATGTGTGGCAAATTGGTTATGCATTGGTGAATAATGTTGACCCTCAAAACCACCCAACCACTCTTCATAATGTTGATAGCACAGAAACTATCGACCTCACTTCTGGCGAAGGTCGTAGCATCGGACAATATAGGAGCTTCCTAAGAGTGGTAATTAACTATTTCTTTAGTTTCTTCAATCAAGATAAGTATGTTAGTATGATAAATGGATCATCTGCTATATTTTGAATGATAGATAAGAATTACTATGTTCAAAGGTTTAAAATGTGTGCAACACCTATAAGGGATCTTATCTCATCGATCTAATATGACAACTTATAGAATTGGGAAACAAAGTAAATATGTGTGTGTGTATGTATGTATATGGAGTTCTACGTGAGTATATCCATATGATAAATGAATCTTTGACTGTATAACATGTGCTATTTGCATTTTGAATCATTGGATGAGAATGACTATATGTGATCATTAATGATTTAGCGATTCAAAATACGTATAGCACCTGATGTAACAACAATGGCACCCATAATAAATGGATCATTTGCTCCTATGATTTGATCTCACAACTTATAAAATTGACAAATGAAATGAATATATATGTATATGTATGCATAGGTACATGGAGTTTTGAACATCATAGGGTGGGGAATGTTGTTGCCAATAGGGGTTATATTGGCGAGGTACTTCAAAGTCTATCCATGTCCTACAAAGGATTGGTGGTATTACTTGCACATTGCTTGCCAATCCACTGGCTATCTCATGGGCACCGCTGGCTGGGCTATTGGACTCTGGCTTGGTCATACTTCCAGATATTACACCTTTCTTACTCATCGGATCTTTGCCATTTTCATCTTCACCTTCACCACAATCCAAGTATGTTACAATGCTCTTTTCTCTCACTATACAATTTTTGTAGAATAGATTTCCACTATTTCTTTTCATTTTTTTGTTATGTTAGAGAGAGATAGATATAGAGATAGAATCTTTTTGAAGATGTGGGACCTACTTGAGTGGTATATTTCATTCACTTTATAGTTATCTCTTTTCTACATGAGAGAAAATTAATAAAGAATGAAATTGAGGGAATCCACTCTCTACCTTTTATCCTTAAAGGATTACAAAGTTTTCTAATTAGTTTTCTCGTTAGTATTACACATGGTTATTTTGTTAGTTTAACAACCACATAAGTATCTTGTTATGTTATGTTATGTTATGTTAGTAATTTAGTTGAACTTATGTCAATTTGACATATAAATATATGAAATTGATTAAAACAAATATTAAGGGACAGAATTAAAAGGTTGGCAAATATTTTAGGGCATTCTTAGATGGATGGGCCAATCCAACCTAATCTATGTTAAAAAATTCAAGTGGGCTTATCTAGCCACTCTGATAGTCCTAATAAAAGTATCCACTACACTTTTATTTTTATATATTAAGATGTTTAAATTTCGTAAAAATTTTAAATAGCATTTGTACTTCATCAAAAGACTTCAAGTGATCCCTCTAGTTAATAAACTAGATATCTATTGACACACAAATAAAAATGACTATTTTATAACTTTACACAAATAAGTATACATGTATTTTTTTAAGTATGTCATATATCTACTTATAGGAATATATAAAATAAAAAAGTGGCATTTAAATATCCAAAATGTACTTAGTAGGAAATCAAATACTTACCTCTTGAAGGTACTTTTTTAAATTTTTAATTTTTTGAAAATACAAGTCAGTGACTATGGCTTGTGGGAGATCATTTAAAAGAAAACATTCAAACATTTATATATATATATATATATATATATTTATGGTTTATCATTTTTTTATTAAAAAATTAACTCAACCACACATAACAAGAATTAAAGCTAAAAATATATAATACTAATGAGTGTTCGTTGGTTTGGTCAGATGTTGGCATTGCGGCTAAAGCCTGGTGAAAAGGATGAATATCGGAAATATTGGAACATGTATCATCATTTCTTAGGGTATGGACTGCTAGTAGTTATATTCATGAACATATTCAAAGGGATTTCCATTCTTAAAGGAGGAGAGGGATGGAAATGGGCTTATATTGGAATTCTTTCATTTTTGGGTGCCATATTTACGGGTTTTGAGATTTTCACTTGGGTTAAATTCTTATGTGACAAACAAAAGAAGCATATAGATGATCTAAAGAAGAAAGATCAAGAATCCAAAACTACTGAACCGATGAGAGCTAAAACAAAAGGAGCCGAAAGTGAAATCGAAGAAGGAGCTAGCGAAAATAAAGAAGAAGAAGAAGAAGAAGCCCAAGGAGGAGGTCCATTCTTAGAAGGTGGACCCTTAAGAGGACAAGCACCTCTTGGAGGAGGATCGATGGGAGGTAGGCCCTAAAAGGAGGACCATTCTAGAAGGAGGACAAGCTTATTTGGATATATGCATACTTATGCACTGCAAGGATATATTTTTTGAAAAAATAAATTTAAATATATAAATTATTTGAATTTTTTTAGTTTCCCTAGTAAGGAGAGTGTTATTATTATTTTTACAATTAACAAAGGGAGAAATTATTTAATCAAGTAATCATGTATTCATTGTATCATTGAACATTTGAAAGCTTGAATTATTTTGATATAATATAAATTATAAAAATTCAAAACAAAAAAATCATTGTTATATGATTTTTAATATTTATGTATTCGATTTATGTATACAAAGTTCAAATATTAGATCCCATTGCATTTGAATATAATTTTGAAAAAATTGAATTCTTTTTTAATTTTATCTTTTTTGCCACTAATTTTATTGAAATAATATTGTCAGATTTATATTATTCCCTTTCTAACCAAGTCTCACAATTTTTTATATCTTAATTTAAAATAAATTTTAACATAAAGTGGAGTGAAATTTAAGAATTCCACTTAAAATAATTGAAGTATTAAAAATTAGCTTTTTGTAAAATAATCAAGGTAAAGAAAAAAAATGGGCTTTCACTACTATTTAGTTTGAGCAATTTGGTTTGGACCAAGCTTTCTATAAAATTTGAAAACATTAACCCTAAATTGAATTATGGCTGGATTAGTAACCGCCTTCTTAAAGCAAAAGAATTTCAATAACACTTACGAAAGGGGACTTAAATCTTGCTATTGAATTGTTGCAAAAGGTAGTATGCTAGCGTATATACTCTTAAGTTTGTAAGCCAAACAAAACAATATTAAATTATACATTCTTACCATACCAAATGACTAACCAAGAAGGAAATCTAATTCCATAATTCATTTTGTCAAAAATACATCATCATGGATTATAGAACCTATAACAACATAGCTATCTTATGCTCTTTACTAACAAAAATGATAGAACGCCCCTTAATAGAATACTCTAAAATTTCTACAATAACCAGAAATCAACAATATAGTGAGGAGAGTTTCACTTTAAGTTTAACTTAGTGCACAACATACTCTTAGATAAGAGATCCTACTAAAAGACTTTACTAAGTTAAAATTAGATTACAAATTACATTTACATGCAATAAAAAGAACATGTAACACTCATGCAAAACAATGTGGGGGTCAACAAAAGAAAAGTTTGTCCCTTCTGCACTACTTATGTGAATCCTAACTTTGCCTACCATTTAAAATATCAAATGTTTAACAAGTAATGATTTCATACAATTAAAAAAATAATTGATGAATGGATGAATAAATAAGTAACTAAATGAATAAATGAAGCACATTTGTTAGTGTTTGTTTGATTTCATTACATGAAAGTCCATGTGATTGCGATAAATAATAAATGGTGAATAGGATGTTGATCCCACGAGGACCTAGCCTAATTTCAGTCTACTGTTTATTAATAATTGCTTAAATCAAGTTAATGGATTAGACAATAAAGAAATTGTATGCAAGAAAGTAAAAAAGAATGATAGATGATAGTTAAACTTAGATGAACTAAACCTAAGGTTCAGACTTCCCCACATTGTAGGGTTATTTTGTATAACAATCAATTTTTATGCCAAGTTAATGAATTAATTTACTAACCTAGGAACCATGATTGTTTATATAGTTTTATCGAATTTATATAAACTGGATTGAATTCCCTTATTCCCTATATTCCTATAGGAACCGATTGAGATAACAATGGCATGAAAGTCCAACACTATCTGTGGTTATTATAGATAGTCAAGTATAATTGTTTTCACTGTGAATTGCATCAGTTAACTGATTAACATATGCAAACAATGATTATGCTCATTCAATTCTTAAATTTAGAATTTCTTTTTCAAGGTAGTTTAAACCTTAATTCAATCCTAAGGTGACCAAGCTTAGAATGCATGAAGAATAGAATGAACATGAGTAAACTTTATTCAAAAACTTAATCCGAAACAAAATTTATACAAAAAAAAAAGCCTACAATGGGTTCAATCAAAACTCCTAGAACAATACTACTTCGTTGAGATAGTTCATTGTCTCAAAACAAAATATAAAAGAGAAGAATGACATAAATAGAAACAAAGGGGGAAAAAATAGAAAATAAATAACTAAGGCAGAGTTGTCACTATCTCATAGCTATTCCCTTAAATTTGATCCTGAACCTTCACTCTAACTTGCCTCTCAACTCTACTATTAAGTCTCTCTTGCTTGGTATGTCATTTCAAGCCTCCTTAAGTCTCTATTTATAGTCTCAAGAGCCCTAAAGTCGCTCTATCCAACAAAACTTCATATTAGAAAATTAGTGTTTTTGACAACATGGTCCCAAGCTGATTTTCTAGTACATGGGCACAAACTCTTTGTTTCCAGTGCTAAGGCATTGTGCTTGTGGTGCTTAGGCACTAGCCTTCTAGCAAATTTTGGAATCCTGGGTTCCTAGATACCAACTCTCTATTTCTAGCGTTAGGGAACTAACTCTTTGCCTAAAGTCCATAATCTTCAGGTTTTGGTGCCTAAATGTTGATATTTTGACTCTTGGGTGCTAAATTTTTATTTTTAGTGCTTGGGCATTGGTTTTCTAACACCTAAATGTTGATTATATGTTTTCTATTAATCCTGAATTTTTTGCCTTGTTTTATGCTCTGATGCCCTAGCTATTGTTCCCTAGTAAAGATCATTAAAAAGTTATTAAAATTGGTCATTTGATATAAAAAATATGATACTTGGGATTTGTTTTGAAGAGATATTAAACTTAAGACCAAAGACTTGCAAAATGGCTCAATTTGCTATTTAGACTAGGCATTTTATTGTAAACTTTTAGGCCAAGTTAACTTTTTTTTAGAGAGTTAACAATAAATAATTTGTGAAAAATTTAAATATTGATCTTATGAATCTCAATATAATAAATGACATCTAAATATCTAGTCATGAAAATGCATGCTGAGATTTTACTGTTACAGAATAATGAACCAATAAGCAAAAATAATAATAATAATAAGCATGTAACTTTTAGGAAAACATATCAGGTAGTTTTCAAAACCACGTTACTTTTAAAACATTTTTACTTGAAGGGCTTCCTCATAATAAAATAATTGTTGTTGGCATATAACTAACATGGGTAAGTAATTAAATAGTTGTGGGTATATAGTCCATGTAGGTAAATAACTAATAGTCATGAGTTCTCAACTCACATGAACCACATCCTTTAGTTTCGCATATAAAGTCTATCACACAAGACTAGAATCTCTTACACCCTAACTAGCTAAGGCATTAACCATGACATACTAAAAACTAATAGAACTATTGTTAGCAATCAATGTTCTATAATAAGTTATTCTATAAAATTTTACTTTTATGCATAAAATTATGCTAATTGATTTGCCCATAATCATTTTTCTTAAGTAACCAAGAAAAAGATTTAAAAATTTCTCAAGGCCACTCCCATTAATGTATCATATTCTACTTATATAAATAGATGCAATTCCACAAGTATATAAGCGACTCATATTATAACAAAAGGATTTAAAAATCCAGTATCATTGCCATGAGGATAAGGGATTATCTTATTAATCTAGGAATGATTTTCATTACAATTCAAAACATATATGTAAACAAGATATGGTTGATGGGTTAGAGGTTAGTGGGTTAATGTCAAATACAAAAAAATTTTTAACACATGCAAGCACGAAGGGAGAAGGAGAAGGAGGAAAATTGGCTAGGAAGCCAAGAACGAAAGAGAAGGTTTGCTCAAGAAGTTCTCTTGGAAAGTTCTCTATGAAGAGGTCAACACTTGCATTGTTCATGACTCATTTGCTTAGCCTCTTCTCACCTAGCTTAACTTATGACCAAATGTTAACTTAACTTCTTAAGGTGCCATTTTTCCTTGACATGTCTAAATAGTCTCTATTGACATGAAACTAAAAGGTAATTAAATAACAAAACCATTCATTCTTCACAACCCCTCACTGGTAGTTCAACAAGCTCAAGAAAGAAATTAAGAAGCAAAGAGATAAAGGTGATATAGTTTATTGCATGTTGCATTGCTTTTTCCTAGACTGAAGGACGTTGAATGTCTTACCTAAGGGAGCCCTGCCATGGAATTTTAGACATATAAGTTATTACAAAATAAGTGAGGAGTAAGGTAGGGAAGAGAAACAACTATTTACTAAAGGGAGTCCCTACAGGATGATTAGTTGATCCAAATAAAAAAAAAAAAGGTGTCATCAATTGACAAGAATGGTAAAAAGGATGGTGAATCAGACATTAAAATAATGAAAATTGAAAATCCTTCATTCAAGTTGTGAAGAAGGGAAGATGAGATGAAGATAGTTTGTAAATAAGTAAGAAGGAACTTACTAATCAATGCACGACTACTCCATTGTAGTTTAATCATGCAAATTGCAACTAAGTAGAGTGAAATGGTAGCAAACCTAATAAATATGGCAAAATAAGAGCTGGCATTGACTGTTTAGCTACACTAGCTCTTGTAGCCACCAGAGGAATGGAGGAGCTACCCTATGCAAAAAGAAAAGGACTTATATTATACGGAGAAAGAGAAAATCTACCTTTTGACTCTAAGTTATGAATTTATCCCTTATTTAAGAGTTTTCCTAAAGCCACAAGTATGACAACCTTGCTTGTGACTTCTTAGTTTTCATTACAGAAAAGTGAAAGAGAAGCATCTTAATGCATGTTATTAAGCTAGTATATCTAATAAATATAAAAGTTGATCTAACAATCCACTCAAATGCTTTGTATCAATCTTGATTAGAATGTAATGTTAAACATAAGTCTAGCAAGTCACACATCACTCACATAGTGCCATACATTTTGTCCTAATTCTTAGCTTTATACATCCTTAAATCCTATGACATAATTATAGCAAATCACTCTGGCAACATCATTAGCATAGTACTTGTGCATTTTGCATTTGTATCTTGTTACTCATACATTAGCAACTTCTTCCACAAGTTTACAACTCTTTTATGCTACATTGTTGGCATGCATTCCCTTATATTTATTGGATACTCCAAATCAACGCACTAGAAAAGCTACAAATGAGAAGGTTGTCTTGTATAGTTTTGGTTTAGGTAACACTACCACAATATCAATGATAAAATTTTAACTCACCTTATACTAATTGGCACTTAAGAAAGTGACAACCATTGTTCACTTTAGTCTTACCTGTGAATATTAATAAATATTTTCCACAATTGCACACAAATAGCCCATTTTAGAGATGCCACCTTTTAAGTTGAAAGCAAAGCAATTAATACTAATAAGCACTTAAAAATGTGACCATCATGGTTCACTTGAGTTATAAATGTGAACATTAGCAATTTTCTTCCATAGTTACACGCATGTGGTTCATCTTAGAGATGGTGACCTCTTTTAAATCAATTTACACGTCAACATTGAACATGCCAACTAATAGTGTGTTCAGTTTGACGTTTAAGAGTTTTACAAGTATTAACACATCAAAACATAGTTTTCCCTATAAACAATCGTTTTAGTTTTGCATAGGATTTTCTTTCAAAATCACATGTCCTCTTGTGAACACTATAATTTGCTTAAATAGTATAAAATCTCCATAATTAAGGGGACCTTAAACAATTAATTAATTCATAAAAATGAAAAATAAAAAAAGGAAAATAAGAAAAAATAGTAATAAGTTTGAATTCATGTGGAAAATAAATAAGTAAATAAAAAACAAGCAAAAAAGGTGGTAATGTGTGAAATTAAAAAATAATAAAAGAAAGATATAAAAAGGCTGAAATAAAATAAAATGAATATACTTGAAATTGAGTCTAAAATAAAAATAAGAATGAAACCAAACAAGAAGAGATCTAATTGAAATAGGGTATAAAGAATTGAGAGATGTCCATTTAGGATGGAGCTTAGAGGTCCAAAAGTCCACTTAAAGCAAGGATGCTCTTAAACTCATGGCCCATGACCCATGATCCATCTTAAATCCATTTTTTTATTCAATTTTTCATTTTTTTTATATATACTTCACACATGTCACACTCTTCTTTCTTCTCATTTCATTTTACTTGCATATCACTTTCATTTGATCCAATTTTTTGAATTTTTTTAATTCATTTTTTTTTGCACTTTACACATGTCACTCTCTCCTTTCTTCTTGTCTTATTTACATACATTTGATTTTTTTTTTCAGAATTTTATATTTCATCTTTCTCACAATTCATGTGCACTCTTCCCTTTCTCACAATACACATGTTTCATAAATTCTCATTTAGTTTCATTTTATTTCATTTTCATTTTTATTTTTCAATTTTTTTTTATTTCTTTTTCTCCTCTTTCATATTGTACATGTTCCCTCACACATTCTCTCTTCATTTTGACACAATTTAGACCATATTCATTTTTCCACTCTAATTTCATTTCATTTGTATCTCATTTCATACTCATTTTGATTTTTCAAATTTTTTCTTTCACTCTTAACTCACACCTGACGCCACCTAGCCCCATGACTTAAGATTTTTCTCTCATCATCTTTTCTCTTAAGGAGCCTGGAGACAAGAATCTCTCTTACTTAAATCAACCAAGGGTGCTAGAGGCAAGTGAAGAAGGAAGCTTAAAAGGGTGCTAAAGGCTAAGGAGAAGGTAATTTTCTTTCACATTCTTCATCTCTCCTTTCTTTTCTATCTTAGGCTCATATCTAGGGTGGCTTCTAATTGAATTTTAATTAAGATCAAGTGTTGAATTTGGTGTTGAAAGTGGCGTGTTCATCACACCCAAAGTTAGAGGTAGTGTGGTGTGCATAATGCTAGATATGCGATAGTTGTATGCTATGTTGTTGGGCTAAAAAATATGATGTGTTGGGTTTTTTTTTTCAATGCACTTTGCCTCTTTATTGGCTGTCAAATATTGATGAAATTGTGCTCCACTTGATCTTTATTATATGTTGAAAACTATAGAGTATTTGGGTTATACTATCTAAATGTTTAATGAAATGTCCATGTTGTGTTTGGTGAGAAATTTTTCTGTACTTTAGCTTTATTTTATTCCAATTACTTGAGGTTACAAATTTAATGTCCAATAATGAGATTATTTGCTGAAAATAAGATGTGTTCTTCAACTCTTATGTGACGTGTTTATCACCATAAATTTTGATTGAAGGTGGCGTGCATAATGCTAGGGATGATGGGTTATGTGTGGCATTCTTGTTGAAATTTTGATGAGTGAGGCACTAATCTTTAATGGGATTTTGGTGTGCTTTTCCCTCTTTAGTGATTGTTAAATATTGTTGAAATTAATATCCAACTGGTCTTTGTTAAGTGTTGTGAGGTGTTTAAGTTATGCTACTAGAGTGTTTGTTGAAATATCATTAAAGTATCTTGTAGAAAATGTGGGTGTACTTATCTTATTTGTTTTACTCTCTAAACCTATTACATACTTAATTTTGTGTTGTTCAATGATGGTTGTGCATGCATGAGAGATCTTGGTAATTTGAAGTTTGGGAACCATGGCTAAGACACTTCTAAGCCAGGATGCAAAGAAATACCCAAGCAAGGATGACACAAATTGGTAGCAAGCTAGTAAGACTAAGAGGTTTAGTTGATTTGAGTTTAATTGTAATTAGTGTACCCTTGGAATTGTGTAAGCAATATGTAATTGTTAGTACCTAATTATACATCAACATACACAAACACCCATGCATGCTTGATTAAACACTAATACACACAAACACTAATGTATGCTTTTGTAGATGGTGCACTTAAGGTTCAAAATCTTCATAGGTATTTTTGCTTCGATGTTGTGAGGTCAAACACCTCCATAAACATAACCTATAAATGTTTGTGATTTTCAACATTAGCATTATTATATGAAACTAATATCTTCATGAGCACTTAATAATTTACCAGTAAGGTAATGTGAGATTTAGTGACTCCATAGGCATTACCCAATATTGGACGCTCAATATTGGACACTTGCGTTTAAAATAAATCTAGGGTTCCAATGGCTTGTATTTTATTACATGCGCTTTCTAAATATAAATTTAAGTTTAAGGGACCTTACCCAATTAATGTTTTTTACAAATATTTTGTATTTTAAAAAAACCCATGAAAATAAAATCAATTCTTCTTGGTAAAAACTCTTTTGTCAAATGTTTATCTTGTTTCATTTTATTTATGTTATGTTGAAATTCAAACCAAGTAATTTTTAAAACAAATAAAAATGTCTTTTTCTTTGAACATTTTCAAATAAAGTATTGAGTTCAAAGTCTTTTTGTTTTTCCAAGTTCATTTCATTAATAATGAAAATACCAAAAATAAGTGTTCACTTTTTCATAAATATTTCAACGTAAGTACCAATAAATCAAGTTTCAAACAAAATTCAAAAACAAAAAATATATAAAACGAGAAGAGTGAAAGAAAGGAAATTAAGTCAATTTCGTAAATTTAAAACACATTAACTAATTCTAAATTGTTCTTTTCACAAATTTAATAAATAAATAAAAAAACTAACCCACTGACGTGTCTTTTTAGACAAATTACATTAACTTCAATCCTTATACTAAAATATGTAGGCTTTAAGCTCTCATATTAGGTCAAGTCCACCCATTATAAATATTCATTTTCTCTTTACGTTAATTTCAATTTCCTTTATTATTTTTGTGCACGTTTAATATGGGCAATTTTTAATAAATTTAAGGTTGTACCATTTACTTCGCTTGATTGATTTAGGTTAACTGTCTTTACAGACGGATGTTGTGGGGTGCTAACACTTTTCCCACACTCAAACAAACTTTCAAACTTATCTTTGATTATGTAAACTACCCTTTTATTTTAATTTTAATTTTTAAAAATTTTTCGTTTAAAAATTTTAGTGGCAACTCTCATAAATTAATTTTTAAAATTAATTTACATCTCTTTCTTCATTTCCTCTCTCCCATTGGTATATGACACCTCCAAACCCTCATTTGCAAAGAGATATATGGCAAAATTTACTTTTCAAATGTAAGTTTCCAAACTTCAATTATGATAGTGCAAACTTACTTTTGACCAAAATCTAAATTTAAATTTTAAGCTTGTAATTCATGTTGATCCAAATAAGTTTGTACAATTCCAATCTTAATGCACACTAGTTAGTTAACAAGACACACAATTCAAATAAGGGAAAAATGAGTCAATGTAAATTTAAAATTTTGAAGGATTTAATTGTATAAAATTAAACTTTTTATAATTAAATATTTGATAATCGGTTCAGTTTACCATTTAAATGATTTAAAAGTTCCTTTGCATATTAATACTAGAATTTACTATACAAATAATCTGATTTTATTTGACTTTTTTTTTCTTTGCTAAAGTGTCTTTTGTCCAAATCTTCCTTTACACAAACTGTGCAAACTGAAGTTATTAATGAAATGTATTGATAGCAAAATTATATTTAACTAAAATTAATTTTAAAAATTATGTCCATGCAAAATTGCTCTTGACCAATTGCGTTATTAAACCTTTTTTTCGTTCGTGTTCGCCGTTTAACGACTACCGCGCTCTCCGAGGACCACACGCGCCTCTTCTTTTCGGTCGCCGATAACAAACTACGCCCAGAACTCAAATGGCTGCTCCAATGGCGGAAGGAGCTGCCGTCGCAGCTTTCCGGTCGGTCATGCACAGGGCCCGACAGGCGGCTGAAAGATCCGGTTCCCAACCCGAAAGGATACGGGTTGTGGCGGTCTCCAAGACCAAGCCCGTCTCTCTCATTCGCCAACTATATGACGCAGGGCATCGATGCTTTGGCGAGAACTATGTTCAAGAGATAATCGAAAAAGCTCCCCAGGTGGTGAATTTTCGGTTTCGATCTAATCATCGGAATGTTGGGCAAGAATTCTAATTGTTTGCGTCCGTGCAGCTTCCTCGAGACATTGAGTGGCATTTTATAGGGCATTTGCAGAGCAACAAAACTAAATCACTTCTGAGTATGACTCATTTCATTGTTTTCCCTTTTTTCTTTTTTCTGTTAACGATTTATTATGTTATTTCAAGCCTCTATTTCTATCTGAAGCTGCTGCAAACGATGAATAATGCTTCTTTTGCGGTTGTATACCTGACAACTAGGATTTACATCAGTGTTATGGCCTTTGACTGCTTTGATTATTATGAGGCCATCGTAGTAATGCTACATGTTCTGCATATTATTTATTTGGGTTCAATAATCCGTTGTAGAAGGACTATATTTTTCATCAAATGGGATTCGACCCTCACCTCTGTGCTTCTTTATATATAAAGGTCTTTGAGCGGCCTTGGCAGTTCATTATCCTTGTCTGAGCTGCATGCAAAGTTTAATTCATCACTTCATTTAGTTCTGAACTTTCTGAACATATTGCTTGCCTTGTGTTATCTTGTCTGAACCTCTTGATTTCAGCGCCTTCAAATGAAGGTTAACCATTTAAGCTTTAAGCAGGTGGAGTTCCAAATCTGGCTATGGTTGAGGGTGTAGATAATCAAAAGGTAAAGACTAAACACTCATATCAGTTGCAATTCTAGTTTTTCATTGTTCATTTTCTGTTTCAGATTTAAAAGAATCTATATAAAACATAATCTGATGTTTAAGTTTTTGTGCTAAACCTACGAATAACTAGTCAACTAATTTATTGAGCCAAATTAAAAAAAATAAACAAAATATTTTAAATTTAATTTTATCTCACAAATCTGTAGAAGATTTATGCTGTGATTTTAGAACATCTAATTTTCTGACTGATCCAACTGCCAACCATCTTACGCCTCTGGAACTGGCAGGTGGCTACTCATCTTGACCGTATGGTTTCGACTCTAGGAAAAAATCCTCTGAAGGTCTTGGTTCAAGTGAATACCAGTGGAGAAGCATGTGGGTACACCATAATTAAAATCATGTTTTTCTCATATTCCTTGTTGTGAATGTTATTGCAAGTTTCTGTTATCACTGAAATTTTGTGAACTTGTCTGCCCTTATCTTTTTATTTAGCATTAGGAACTTCATATATAGTTCTTTCTTTGATTGTTTCTGGTGCAATTCCATAACATAATTTTGCTAATCAAATTCTTTTTTCCTCCTTTCTAAGTAATAGGGTACTGCAGGTTAACTTTATTCTTTTCAGATATTCTATTTACATGTTACTTATCCAGTCATTTGCATTTCAGTCCAATAGCAGTTAGATTGGAGAATCTCAGGTGTTCATTCTTTTATTATTCAGGCACAATTTGTCATACTCTTCAATTATGTATCGGCTTTTGTTTCAAGTATTTTGGCATAAATTGTTTATTAGCTTATGATGCCTCTTAGATTCTTAGTTCTTACATATTTCATGTATTGTCTGTGGTCTTGTTGATATCATTGCAGCCAAATCTGGTGTTGATCCTTCCAATTGTGTTGAACTTGCAAAGCATGTAAAGCTCAGATGCCCAAACCTAGCATTCTCTGGCTTAATGACAATAGGGATGCCAGACTATAGCTCAACCCCAGAGAACTTTCAGGTGATAAATTCTATTATGATATTCTGAAGCTTTGGAGAACTTACTGAAAATGTGATGTAGCCCGTATATTACTCAATGTAAATGAAGTAAACAGAAGCTCCCTTACTGGACCAAGTTCCAGAAGAGAAGCTGGAATACACAAAAAGAAACACAAGAAATGAACTCCAAGTATACACCAGGCCTCCTCTAGCTTTCAAGAGGCTAGAGTCTCTCCCTCAACTCACTGAATTCCTCCCCTTTTCCCCCCAATCACACTAGCACAATATATAACCTCCTAACTAACCTCTCTCTTTCCTCTTTCCCCTGCCAACTAGGATATTCAGTTACATCACTCACATGAGCCACACCCTGACACCCATCTTTACACTTTCCCTCAGCTGCACTGAGCCTCTTGGGCCTCCTGTAATACACACCAGATATCGTTAGACTCAAGTGCCCATCAAAATGACCTGCTTTTTATCTGTTAGAGCTTTTCCTTTTTGAAATTATATACTAATTCATGTATTCTCTCACTTCCTATAGTTTCACTGAAATTTTACGTAGGTAGTATCGTTTTGTTGGTTGCCATCTCAACTTTTTAATTTTCTTCCCTGCATTCCAAATTCTGACTGTCAATTGGTTGAGGAAAAGGTTTTCTCCTTTGTGTAAATCAGACATTATCCAACTGTAGAAATGAAGTTTGCAAGACGCTTGGAATGACTGAGGAGCAATGTGAACTGTCAATGGGCATGTCCAATGATTTTGAGTTAGCGGTATGGAATTGTGCGCTAGATGAGGCTCACTCTCATAATACAGCAATAAACTCCTTTTCTTGATACTTGCATTGCATCTGTTATAATCTCATTACTGGAAGTTTAGCCAATGAAGGAATTCATTGACAATCTCCAGAGACGTGAAGTTGCTCCGTAAAATTGTAGGGATGGTAAATGTTTTGTACCTTGGATAATCATCATGAGAAAGCTCAATCTCTTTTAGAAATTTACAAAAAATGATATCGAAATATTTTGGAATTACTTTTAGATAATCAACTTATTAGTCAATTGTCTTTGAAGTATGAGACAATTTTAATCCATTATTAGATTTCATAATTGACCCATGTTCTTTTAGTAGGAATAAGTACATGTATTCTTGTATGGATCAACTAATAAATGGTGCATTTTGGTTTTCTTCAGATTGAAATGGGCAGCACTAATGTGAGGATTGGGTCTACAATTTTTGGACCAAGGGAATATGCAAAGAAACAATAGCAGGAACTTGCAAGCTCTCTCTCTTAGAAATGCACACGTGCATGAACGCACAGACAAAAACTTCATGAAGAATAAGTTCAGTCGTAAGAGTGAGAAACGTAAAACTTAGGTTTGCTTTTGTCCAAATCTCATTTGTACTTATTGTTATATTACCCATATGTGTAAACAAATGTACTAGAAATTCAGAGTGACTTGTAGCCCAACCTTTTGTAACTAGAATGGATCTCTAAATTCTTTTTGTAAATTTCTTATAAATTTTATGAAGAGATAGTGACAGAGTGAAAGTTTGTATGAAGTACGCTTTTCTTTTTTTCATTAATTCCTTGTTTCTCTCTTTGCTCTAATATTTATGGGAAAAAAATTAGAGAATATGTAATACAATATTCAACTTTAATTCCACATGATCTGAATAGAAATCTTTATATAGATATATTGAGAATTAGATTTTATCTTTATATTTTCGTTCTGCCAATCTTATGACTTCCAAACAAGTAATAGATTTACAACTTTAATTTAATCTTGAACAGAGAAATTGAGTCGAATTAAAAGACTTTCAAACTTAAGTAGAAAAAAATATATATTGAATTGAAATCTATATAGTTGAATTTTTAATCAATACAATTCAAGTTATACTTGATTGTATAATCAAATCTTAAGTTATGTTTGAAAATTTAAGAAATTATATAATGAAATAATCATTAAAGGCAGAGTACAAGGAAGTCTATTATCTGAGAATTATAATTAGAGAAATAAAGTATTTTTAATTATTATTTAAAAGTTATAATAAAATTAATGGAATAAGATGATTGATAAATGATTTTTTTATTATTACTCTTTTAAACCAAATACAAATCAAAAAGTATTTTCATTGTTCAATCCGCAACACAACATTATAACTGTGAGAGAGTGAAAGATTCTTTGTTATTTTGATTTTAGTGATGAAGTCATCAAAAGATAATTTAAATTGGAGTTGAGTAAAATAATTTAATATTCTTATTATAGAATTTTTCACTAAAAATATGATATTTACATGTATATATATAATTTTATTATGCAAGGTTAAAAGATAAATTATATATATTATAATTTTAATAAATATTTATGTTCACATATTGTATCTAGTATCAATAATCTTGAGAGGAAAAATGAGAGAGGAGAGAAAGAAAAGAATTCATTTTTAATTAGAAAGGGTATCATTGTAAATTAATTGTTAGGTTATTTCATTCTATCATTAACATTTTAATTTGAAGAGATAATAAAAATTATGTTTGATATAGTAAAGAAGAGTCTGGAAGTCTCTCCTTAATTATTTTATTTTATTTTTTTAAAAAATCCAAACATATATTAAGTTCACTTCAGTCATTGCACTCTGCTATTTCCACAGTGATCATCCTTAAACATACCTTTATAAAAAAGCAAATTCAACGTGACAAAATGGAAACTATGGAACTTTGCTGCATCCCATTGGCAAGGCCCAAGAACAATGGATGTGTTACTTGTTAGAAAATATGATCGAATAATTATAATGAACATCACGAAGGTAAAGGTTGACCATTACAAAAAAATTTCATCTAAGTCACTTATTTATTTTATGGCTGAGAAGCTTCAAGTTATTTTTGTTCAACAACTTAAAGTGTATTTAGGCTAGCTCAAACCCAATTTTTGTATGAAGTCTAAGTCCAAGTGGAATAATATATTCATGTAGAATGAAATAAATAAAGTTCAAAAAGTCAGACTTGTTAAGGGATTAATTATAAACGAGTTTTTAAATTATTTTAATTAAATTGGATGTATTTCTATGTTCCATTTAATATCATTGAAGAAAAATTAGAGGTTTATTGTTTTCTATTGTTGCTATTTCTTAGTTTGGGTAATTGATGAGCCCATTTAATTAGGTGAAATATTTCTCTTATACCATGAGAGATGTTTTTTGCTATAAATTATCAAAGTTATAAATTAAAAAATAGTTTTTGGATGCTTAAAAATTAGTTTTGTCATTTATGTGTGAATTTTTTATTGAAATTTTTTTAACTTATGACAAAATGATTGTAGATTTTTATTATTATTTTTTCTTTTATTGTAGATGTGACGAATCAAATTTATTGTTCTTAAGTGTGGTGTTCAAATTTATTATTCAAGAGTGCTATTTTTTCAATCTCAAATATGATCCTTAAGCATACCAAATTAAATGATAATTAAATAAATCACAAGATAATTGAATGATATGCTTTTATATAAATTAAATAGGGTCAAACTGATATCAAAGAAGATCACATACGTTTATCAAAATAACAAAAAATAGTATCATAATAAATTATAATTTACCCATTGACCAAAGCAAAGTATTTTACCTGAATAAAAAGAAAATAGAAAACATATCCTTAAATTTTGGGTCCCTAGGCATTCCTTTGCTTGACATGTTAGCATGAGAGACAAATTGGAGCTTGTTACATGAATTACATGGTGTATAATGTGACAATATCACGTCGACAATAGGTGAGGCAGTTATGTGTGTGTGTATATATATATATATATTATAATCATGTTTAGGGTTTAAGGTATATGAAGACATGATTATTTTTTATGGATTTCGACAAGAAACAATCCTTTTAGTAAATTAACATGATAAGAAGAAAAATAGACATAAAGATGTATTTCTTAGAATATGAAAGTTCTCATCTTTGAAATTCATGAGACTATTTGTAAGTAATCAAATTTTTTTTTAAAAAAAAAATATTTGCAAATTTTTCAAAAAATTACTCCTTGATTTTCTCCGTTAAAAATATCTAAAAATTCTATCGACTTGTCGATTAACCCATGGTAAAATGTAAATTTAATACATATGTTAGATGAATTATAACACACTTTTACTCATAGATAGACCCACTATGAACCAAATCACACGAGTTATTTTATATTTTTCTACAATAATATTATGCACTAACAATTAGTATTTGCATCGTCTTCTTGCAGCACATTTAAAAATCAACCAGATATAATGATTTTTGTTCAATGTCTCGTCTTTTGGCATCGGTTTAAATCATGCTTCGACCCGAGGGAGGAAGAAATACGACAATTAAGCTATGGTTATAGAAGCCAAGCTTTTTATATACATAGGTTTAATTTTATATTTTAGTCTTAGTAATATTGCCAGTTTCTTCTATTTGTATCAATAGTTTCTACCAGATATGATCCATTTATGAAATAAAAGTGTTTGATTCAAATAAAATATAGTGATAAATTGGCTTTGGTAGTTGGTACTACTGTTAAAAATAATAATGATCCAATGTATGTTATCTCAATTTTATTGGCCCAATATGTTACACTGGCTTTTTTTTCTTTCTTTCTAGGATTCATGGATCAAGTGAAAGGCCTTCATGCATTTAATTTAATTAATTATTTTTAAGTTTTTAATGATTTATATTGGTAATACATTGACTTATCGTTGTTAATCGAGTAAAATTTTAAACTAACAAAACGAAGAAAACAGAATATTTATTGGTCAAAGTAGTGACTCCCAATGTAACATCGAAACCTTCTGCATAATCATTGTAGTAGTTGTCGCTGCATGTGTTGAACCTTATCATGGCCGTCATTATTATCGTATTGTCTTAGGTCACCTTGATGAGCAGTCAATGAAGAAATAAAACCCCGCTGAAGGAATTGTGTCAAAGGAATCGGCTAATGCAAGGTGATTAACTTGTGTTGCTATTCATACGACATCCCCACCAAGTTCAAAATATCGACAACCACACTCGACACTAAATGAAAACAAATCATTCAACAATGTCGTAATTGACCTACAGCCAAAGGGCACAGATGGCAACATTGAGGTATAGAAACACAAATTGGGGCTTGTGAAGGAAGACTGGCAGCAGTAAGTCAAAAAGTTATAACAAATTGATGCCACTTCTTTTTATGTATAAATTTAAAATTAACAAATATATATATATATACATATATTGTTGACTTATTATATCACCTTAATTCATAATATTTATTTTTTAAAAAATTCGTATCCGGAATCAATCAAACAAGCATGAGGACATTTTTTTTTGTTATTATAATCAATAGCATCTTCTCACTTTATTGGAATTAAGTTCTCTTTTCGGACATAAACATTGAATTGATTTATCTAAAATTTGAGTCGCATTGTAAATTTAGTCCGAAGGGAAGACACTGGCATATTTTTTTGGTCCCACGTGCCGATTCCTTTTCCGAGTCGACTCATAAACCTCTCCAGAAACTCAACAGAACAGTTCGAGCAGTCGTACCCGCCCTCCCTCCTTATCTCAAACTCGCACTTTCTTTTGCTGCTGCTTCTGCTTCTGCTGTTCCCAATGTCAACGCTTTCCATCCCAATTAAAGTCTCTTTCCATCCCAGCACTTCCTTTCTTCAATTTCGATCCCAAACCAGACCTCAAACTATTACTTTTCCCAGAAAAACATGCATAGTTTGTTCAACCTCAGAGCAACCGCAGCAACGGCAAAAACGTCAAAATCAGCCCAATAAGACGGAGAGCGTCGCGGATGGCGAAAAGGGAATTGACCCAGTTGGGTTTCTGACCAAACGCGGTATTACTCATAAAGCATTTGGCCAGTTCCTCCGTGAAAGGTAACATTTACATATATAAAGCTACAGGGACGAGATAATGAATGAAAATATTTGGTGATATATTGCTTTGTATAGCAAATGATTATGTTGTCTATGAAAATTTCAAGTTTGATGGTGTTTTCATTTGAATTCGCTGAGTATTTTTAAGTTGAACACTTTTGAAAGACACGTCGGGAGGATAATACGGGTAAAAAAGGTGGTTTTTGTTTTTCATTTTTGTTGTTTCTCGACAAAGGTGCAAGGTGGAAACGCGTTAAATAATTATTAGACTTTGTTTGTTTCTAGATAAATTTGTAGATGTGATACAAAGCATTTTAATATATATTATATATTTTGCAGATATAAATCATTGAAGGACCTGAAAGATGAAATTTTCAATCGTCACATGAACCTCAAGGAGATGGCATCTGGGTTAGTTCCGTGTGATCCAATTTAAAGCTTGTAATTGTAGTTCAGTATTTATGTTGTATATTAAAGTGGGTGTCTCTGGATGTTTATAACTTATTCTTATTTCGAATCCTATGAAGTTCCCAATGTCTTCATGATATTATTTTTTAAATCATTGGTTTTCATTATTCAATATCACCTTAGTAAGCTTTCCATGTACTATGCAATTGAGGCACCTCTGAATTGCATTTGCTTCTTCTTATATATCTTTGTCCAGATTTGAGATACTGGGTATGCATCGTCATCCAGAACATCGAGCAGATTACATGGAATGGGCTCCAGGTTTGACATTAATTCCGTGGACCTTTTTTTTTTATGGTCTTTATGGTTCTCAAATAAATTTCTTTCTGATCATCTCTGGCTAGTTATACTCCTGACTCTGTAAAATTTTCAGGTTTTTTTTTTCCCAATCAGTCTGACTTATATGCCACCTCCCAAAATATATTGACAAATCATTATGATTGAGATGCATATGAATTCTGTTTTCATGAATTTTTCTCTGTTTTCTGAGAAGCATAGTGTAGAATATTTCTCGTGAATTTATACATAGAAGCATAGTCGGTGTTTTTTGTTTGAACTTTACCTGCCTCTCTATCTCTCACCTGGTATTAATCCAATACCTAACTTAGTTCTTCCTAACAGTGAAAAACATGTTGTTTATTGAAAGCAAATGCCATAAAGTAATATTGTTGTTTTTGTCAAGTTTCCCACAGAATTAGTTTGTTTGACTTGATTTTTATGTATATCTTGTGTTAATGCATATAAGCATGTAAAATGCAGGGGCTCGCTATTGTGCGCTTATTGGTGACTTCAATGGGTGGTCACCTACAGAAAATTGTGCAAGAGAAGGTCACTTTGGCCGTGATGATTATGGATACTGGTTTATCATTCTTGAAGATAAGCTAAGGGAGGGTGAAGAGCCAGACAAACTCTATTTTCAACAGTATAACTATGTGGATGATTATGACAAAGGCGACAGTGGTATTACTATCGAAGAGATCTTCAAGAAAGCAAATGAAGAGTACTGGGAACCGGGAGAAGACCGGTACATAAAAAACCGTTTGGAAGTGCCAGCAAGGTTATATGAACAAATATTTGGTCCTAATGGACCTCAAACTTTGGAGGAGTTAGAAGACATACCAGATGCAGAAACTAGATATAAGGCTTGGACAGCACAGAATGAACCAACCCCTTATGATGTGATTGATAGTGGCAAAGAGTATGACATCTTTAATGTGATAGTGGATCCTGAGTGGCGAGAGAAAATTCGTGCTAAGAAGCCTCCTATTGCATACTGGTTTGAGACTCGTAAAGGTAGGATGGCATGGTTGAAAAAGTATATTCCTGGGATTCCTCATGGTAGCAAGTATAGGGTCTATTTTAACACTCCTAATGGGCCATTGGAGCGGGTGCCTGCTTGGGCTACTTATGTGCAGCCAGGTAAGTGTTATCTGATCCCTGGAAATCCTTTATGCTTCAACTAATATAAACTCTATTTAGAGGTATATGAGGTCATGTACAGTATGCTGTGGTTGTTTCTTTTTGGAAGTTCTAGTTTATTTATTTTTGGAAGTTTTGCATGGTATCATGCTTGTATATTATTGTTGTGATCAAGTGCAATTTGAATTCATTTAGAGGTGAACCTTTGTGGAACTTTTCTTTACACTCATGAGGAAGCTTGAGAATCTACAGCTAAAATGGATGTCGGACTAGGAAGATTTGTGTGGAGAATGTCTGATATTGAAGGAAGCACCTTCTGGTTCCCATTATAAAAAACTGATACTTGGTCTACCAGTCAATCTATACTTCATTGAGCATCTCTGCATAGGTTGTCAGCAAGATATAATAAAAGAAAATTTTGAGCATTTTATAAATTAGTTATGCCCTCAATTGAAAATCATTAATTCTAGGTATTTTTCATTATATAAGCTTTGTTCATTCTCCTATGTAAGCTTATACACTTGAGTCTTGATTAATTCCAAGATTTGAGAACTTTACTAGGCTAAATTACTCTCTCCTCCCCTTAGAGATGCCCAAATTACATGGCTCTCCTCTCTATTTTAAAAATTATGCTCCCCTTCCTCAAAATTAAAAGATGTGCTGCACTGTTCTCCTTTGCAACAAAAGACAAGCTACAATTACATCTATTTTGACCGCAATACACTTAAATTTATTGTTTATATCATATAGCAAGTATTAAATATGTATTTGACCATTATAAAATAGTCAACTTTTAAAATTTAGAATAAATTTAATTTATGGTTTTGAACAGAACATAAGTAACATTGAAATATAAGTTTAAGAAACACATCTTCTAATTAGTTATTATCTTTGGTCATCTTTAGTCTTAGAGGGTGGTTTGTGTATATTTTCATAATAAAGTAGAGACATAGGCAATTTGGGCAATTCTCAAGGGAAGAGTAAGTTGCCCTTTTACTAAAAGATATGGGTATCAGTTGTAGTTGAGCTAAGGTTGATGTTATGAAAGTCAGCAAGGTTTCAATGCTAAGCATAAAAAATTAAAATAACTCATTTAGTTTTTGGAGATTTCTTTCTAGTAATATGTGCAGTCTCTGTGTATTCACTATAATTATCTTTTTTCCATACTGATCTTTTGCATAATTTGGATGGTGATTTGTGCAGATGTCGATGGAAGGCAAGCTTTTGCAGTCCACTGGGAACCACCCCCTGAACAGGCATACAAATGGAAAAACACAAACCCCAAAGTCCCAAATTCTTTGCGGATATATGAATGTCATGTTGGAATCAGTGGATCTGAGCCAAAGATATCCTCTTTCAATGAATTCACAGAGAAGGCATGTTTCTTTCTTTTTTCTCCCTGGGTTCTTTATTGGTCTGTATCTTCCATGTCTAAAAATTTGAATTATTTCTTTGACTTTTTTATATATTATGTTCAATGCAGGTTCTTCCTCACATAAAGGAAGCTGGATACAATGCAATTCAGTTGATTGGCGTTGTTGAGCACAAGGATTATTTCACTGTGGGCTATAGAGTAAGTGTTAGTTCTCGTAATTGTTTATTACTTTTCTCTCTCATAATATGTCTAGTTTTATCCAAAACTAATGAATTATCTCGATGAAGTTTCTGTGCAAGATTTTTTAAGAAATTGACATGGCTGTTCATTAATCTAAGAATATCTAAAAAGAAGTTTGAAAAAAATTATGGTCTTGGCATCTGGATTATGAATCTCTGTGTGGAGCTTTAATATGCATGTTTTTTTTAGTCATGCTGGTCCTTATTGACTTTTGCATTGGGACAAGGTGGAGAATCAATTTGTAACAAGCACTGCCTACTGATTCCTGAGACATTCTTTCATATAATTGATGAGTATGAATTATGCTAAATGCATGCATGCTTTATCTTGTAAATTATGACAAAATATGCACGTGTTCCTTCCTTCTATATGCAGTTGATATACGTCTGTTATTTTGATTAGTATCAGAAGATTTTGCTACTCTAATCTTCAGTGGCTTCTTCATTTTTCACATTCGGACTCAAATAATTTATGCTATTCAGAGTTCAGTAAAAATCTTCCTTGTGAGTGCAGGTTACCAATTTTTATGCTGTTAGTAGTCGATATGGCACTCCTGAGGATTTCAAGCGATTAGTTGATGAAGCCCATGGTTAGCATTCTTCATGTGATAATATGACTCTTTTAGCAACAATAGTTTGGTCAACTATGTTGACTAACCGCTTTATTGGGTCATTACTACTAATGGAAAACTTTGTACTTGAAAAAAGGTTTCTTGTTATAGTGTTACATGCCTAACTAAAAGATGATAACATGGAGAAGTGTGATATTATGATGACCTAAATTGACATAATGTATGAATTTAATAATAACAGCTGGCATTAAAGTGGTAACTTGGGGACAGAGATATATGATAGAGTTGCTATTTAATTGATTACTTGCTGCTTATTGCAATAGAAGGTTAATGTCACTGAGATTACTAACTTGACATCATCTCTACATTAAAAGGAGATCCCAAAAAAAAAAGTGTGGTCATCAATGCACAATCTCAACTTTTTCTACTCTGTATGAAAATATATTTATATATTAATTTATGTTCTGATATGATTTTTGTCTCTTTCATTACCTTTGTTGTGCAATGAATACATTTCATTTACTATTTTTTCTTTTGGGGTCTGGTCAGGATTAGGACTGCTGGTCTTCTTAGAAGTTGTCCATTCCTACGCAGCTGCTGATGAGATGGTCGGATTGTCACTTTTTGATGGATCACATGACTGCTATTTTCATACTGGTATCTGTTAATGTTGCTGGATGCTCTTTCACTAAATAACTTTTCAGAGCTGTGTGTTTCTGCTTTCCATCCTCTTCTGAATCATCCAGTCTAATGTGACACTGGTTCTTGGTTAGAATTGATGATTCTTATGCATTATCCTTGGTGTAATTCATCAGAAAAATGTTATTCTCTGTATATTGAATTTTTATATCTACCATTGAATGCTGCAATTTTCTCTACTACTCTTAAAAAGGGTAGCAATACTGTTAGGGCAAGCTTCAGTTGCTTTAAAGCAATCTGGAATAGCATGGCTCTAATACTCAGATTCGTACTTTAGATAGTTGACTCATGGCTGTTCACATAAACTATTTAGTACTCTAAGGATTGTGCATCAATTTCAAAAACGACTAATACTCCATTCAGGTTATTTGGAGTGAGCAAATGCCTTGGGCTTTGTAGTCATTCAAGGTAGAGGGGACATGGGGTTTAGATGAAAGGTGATGTTGCCGTGCATAGGTTCCTCCATTAGTGTAGGCTGTCTTTTAACTGTAATAAAATTTCCGTCACTTACATTTTGAAAATTGTTTTGCTGTGTCAGTAAGTACAGCTTTGAGTTGGATTTCATTTTCTCTGGCAGTGAGTCTACTTGGCTTCTTGTGCTTGGCGGCAATGTTAACATTGTTACACACAAATTGCATTTTATTTAAATCGAATTGGGTTTTGTCTGTTTTCGTAGATTATTCTATTGTTCTATGTGATACCTTTATTTGTGTCTGAATTTCATATTTTTATTTTCCTTCTTCATTTTGTGTTTCACTTATTGAAGTTATCCAGCTATAGTAAAGGCAAGCTTTCCTCACTATTCTTGATTAATCTTAGTATAATTTAATAAACAAAAGAATTTATAATCTTAAAATTTTCTAGATATATGTCTTCAACATTTCTGTAGCTCTATTCCCTGTAAAGCTAAGGAGCTTCCTTCTGCCATTATGTCTGATCTGTAGTTTGCAATGTTTTTGGTGTCTGAGTGTTTTTTAGATTTACAAACCCATAAAGATGATAAAATTACTCTTCATAAACAACCTGGTATATGCTATTCAGTATGGCTCTTTTTAAATTACTCTAGAGGTGACATGTTGTGCATGCTGTGCACTGGTGTTTGTTACTTCTTTTTTAGAAAGCTTTAAGGTACTTAATAAGAAAATGTTGTAGGGGACTGACTTACCAGTGGTCAGTACTGATATAATACCAATTACATTGAATACTGGCCATAAACCCAACTACCCTTTTTGCATAGGTAAACGAGGGCAACACAAATATTGGGGCACCAGAATGTTCAAATATGGCGACCCTGATGTTCTGCATTTCCTTCTTTCAAACTTGAACTGGTACATGCAAAGCAAAAACTTCTAACATAGCTACCTCTCTGAGTCTTTTCTTTTGTTCTTGACTAGTCTATAAGAGTTTTCTTCAGCAGAATAATGGCATTCTGTTTGTTTGTTTTTTCCACTTTTACATTTGGCAGGCAGTGTTGGTATATGCTAATGAAATGCTGTTTGTACAGGTGGATTGTAGAGTATAAGATTGACGGTTTCCATTTCCATTCACTATCATCTATGATATATACTCACAATGGTTTTGCCTCTTTCACTGGTGATTTGGAGGAGTAAGGCCTTTTTCTAACTTATGTTGCTTCTTATATATAAAATTATTTGAAGATTGGCTATTAGTTGGCTTTACATAGGCAGTTAAGTTCCCTAAATATGGCCTGAGGGTCCTCATGCTATTGAGAAGGTATCCATATAGTAATTAGCACCCTCTAAATATGTTCGTTGTGCCATTGTCATTTATGAACACTTTATGATGCAAGTTGAAATTTACCATGCGTTCAGTTTCAAGTCAATTGAAGAGTCCTAAATGCTAATGCTATTGAGAAGAAATCCATATACTGTTTTCCATCCTTATAACGGTTCTTTATGGTTTTCATTTGTTTACTTTATGATACAACCAGAAATTTATGGTGCTTTCTGCTTCATGTAAATTGAATTGTTTAGCTAAATTATTATTGAAATTCATATTTGTGGCATTGTGTGATTTATGGGATTATGTGGTTTGTCTGGTTGGCGAAGATTTCCTGTATATTCAAGGGCACATCTTCCCCTTTAAATATGATATGTGATAGAATAATGTATATGGCTTCTCTTAAGTGCTCCGCATTTATATTTATTAAAGGGAACTATTATTACTGATATGCAAAGAGATTGGACCCTTCTTCTATGCTAACTAGTTTTATAGTTCTTTGTTTTGTTTGTTTAAATATTGACTTATGTTACTTTGTTTTGCTTTAAGGCTTTACTTGTAATTTGTGGTTGAGGATTCCTTATCCTCAATAATTTGTACTTTCTTCTTTTTCTTATATAATTTCTTCTTTTATTTAAAAAAATCAAAATTAAAATGTAGATTAGAAATGAGTGCTGGTTTCTTGCAGGTACTGCAATCAATATGTTGACAAGGATGCACTGTTATACCTTATCTTGGCCAATGAGATACTGCATGCCCTTTATCCTAATATAATCACAATAGCAGAAGATGTAAGTATATATGCCTTTCTGATTTATTTAGATACTTTTGCTTACTTATGTGCAAAATCAATATTTGTAAAAAAATTTAATCATAAAAGAATTGGCCATTTATTGTGAAGTTGAACTATGTGCCACATTCATGAGGACTGCTTTGTGTAAGCTCCAAACTACAATATTTATTCTTTCTCTATGCTGTTTTATGCAGTATTTAGCAAACCTGCGCTTTATTGCTGATAGTGATTTTGTTTCACACCCTTGTCTCCTTTTGGAATACAAATAATGTTCCTTGGCTGCTTATTCTTGAATTCTCAAGGCCTTCATCAATTAACCAAAAGTGGACCAGCGAGATGAGATTTTGTTTGATCATTGTCTTGAGCTTTGATTTCAGCGGGGTCCTAATGTTAATTTTATGAACTTCATTTTATCATGTCTTTGCTTATAGGAGTGTTAATGAAAAATGTTGCCAGAACTGATATAGTGGTAAATATAGTTCCAAATAGAGCCAAACAAAATTAAAATAAATGCAAGATTATGAGTAAATTTTAACTGGAGCCAAACCTTGGTTATTGAGATTAAAGTTGTTTCTTGAGATTTTGTCAAAATTTTCCTTTTGGTTATCACTTTCTTAAACAGAAAACAAATAATTTTCTCATGTTATTGTTATCCTGTCATCTGCATCTTATTTATAATATTCTTTTACCCAAATACACAAAAAATGGTAATAAAATTGAATAGATTTTTTTCTTTTGGAAAATTTGGAAAGCTGCATATATTAAGTGGGGATAAAATAAGAAAAGGAATGATTCCGGATAAATAGATGGTAATTGAGTAGATAAGACAACAGGAGATACAAAATAAAAAAGAAGTTATGTGTATCTATATGGGTTATTCATGAATCTGAATTGAATAAAATTACTTTTCATTTAATGCCTAGACTTGAGAACGGATAAATATCTGTAGTTCTTCTATGAAATTGATACTCAAATTGGGGATGGAAAATTTCCTTGTTTGTGGGGATCCCCATAGGGATTGTCCCAAATGGGATTAGGGATGGGGAGAATCACTTGTGGGGACATGGGAGGTGGGTGTTAGATTTTCCCCTGTCAACAACATGGGGACAGGAACCATGTTTCTTACCTTGTGGGAACCCCTGCTATATTGAAGTTTCTTTTTTTTATGGCTATATCAGTATTTGTATAATTATAATTTATATCAATAAACTTTAATATATTTTTTTCTAAGGATATATCTGAATTTAAGATTATATTGTTTCTTAAATTTTCAAAATTTTCTTTTCTATCGATAAGATTTTATAAATATGAAGATCCGAGCCAGTCCCTACACCATTTGAGGAATGGGGACGCTAGAGTAGTGGGAACTGAGATGGTGGAAGGCCTCCCTGCCTTATTGCTATCAAAAGTCTTAAATTATAGGGAGCAATTTCAATGCTTAACTTTGCCAAGTTGATCTCTGGTCCACTTACTCTTCCTGCCACGGAAAATAAAATGTAAGTCCCAGAAGCAGTCAGAACCATGGCCAAAACAGGGTTGAACCAGAAAAATGGCCAAAATAGAAATTTCTGTGATTTCTAATGTCTATGTTGATATATCTAATGTCTATCTCTCTAAAACTTTGATAAGATGGATTTGGAAATAATCTCATTACATTAGACATAATTAACCTACTATATTACTGTTGTTTGATAACTTATACTATTATAAGTTTTGCTGTAGTAAATTTTTTCATTCCCATTTGCTCTGGTCAAACCATCAGTTGAGCTGTATGTAACTTGGTAACATCTCCAAGTCATTGTCTGGGTTTTCAAATATTGCTTCTGGGAGGATAGTCTTTCTTGCTTCTTTGTGCTTCTTAGTTCATTTGTAGTGTTTTAGGATTATGAAGGTACAAGTCCAGTACTATCATGCTATCAACTACAGGTCAATCATTTTTGCAAACTGCTCTCTCAAATGGTCTTTTTTCGTTTTTATAGTCAATCTTGGAAAAAAATCATAATCCTATAATTTCTTGCCCTCTATAGCGGCAAGCTGTAATGTATCATGACTAAGGTTTTTGGATTACTAATAATTTCAAAACATGCATGAACACTTATAACCTAGTTAAGAGTAATTCTCTCATAATTGTGGTCAACCTAGTTAGGGTCAGGCTATACTAATGCAGACCATGAAGAACTTCATTTGGGGAAAATTGCTTTGGTAGTTAGCATAATTGACAAACAAAAGAAAAATGTTCATTACCTTATACCTAACAAACTAATGCTTTTAATTCCTGTAAGAATTTTCTGCCAGAACATTTAGTATGAAGACCTTTCCTTGGGAATCTTATTTAACTCCTTGTGCTAAGGTGTTTAGTTTTTAATCTTATTTTTTCCTGAGTTGCATAAACCTTCGTCTTTCAGCTTAGTTTACAGGCTGCATGGCTGCTTTCCACAAAAATAATCTTTTAAAGCTTTCTTTCAGAGCTAAGATTCATTTTCTTGAGACCATTGCCTTCCTTTATTTGTGTATAATGGTTATGTTCATTGTTGTTCAGGCAACTTTTTATCCTGGATTATGTGAGGCAACTTCTCAAGGTGGATTGGGATTTGATTATTATGTCAACCATTCTGTATCTGAGATGTGGTCTTCGTTACTTGAGAGTGTTCCTGACCACGAATGGAGCATGAGTAAGGTTGTACCTGAATGCATTTAATCATTTCTTAATTGAATAACATGTTCTGGTTGTTCAGTAATCTTTTACTTAAACCTATAATAATTCTTTACTTCCATTTTTGTTGCATTTCAAGCTACAGATTGTTAATACATTATTGTCTCATAGAGAATATGCTGATAAGAGGCTTGTGTATGCTGAAAATCACAACCAGGTAACCTACTCTATTCAAATCTAGACTCTCTTGTGTATGTAAAGATTCTTTTTATTTTCTTTAAGGTGTATTTTTTAATCTGCTCATGTGTTCTTATCTTGCTCATCAGTCCATATCTGGAGGGCAGTCATTTGCAGAGATACTGTTTGGTGAAGTAAACGAGCATTCACCTCACTATAAGGATTTACTTTTGAGAGGATCTTCATTACATAAAGTATGCTATTATAGAAGAGATTTAGCACGAACAGTTATATTTTCTCAAATCATCTTGTTGGATTCTGCTTAGTATTCCCTTTCAATATTTTTCTGTTTCTTTATATCTTGCATATTTTGGCAGTGGGAATAGGCTGAATTTAAACAAATCATGACTAACATGGATGATTTTCTTGTAAGTTTCAAGTTTTATTAATTTTGTGGGTATCGAGCCAGATGATCAAATTGATCACATTTGCTCTTGGTGGCCGGGCTTTTCTGAATTTCATTGGCAATGAATTTGGGCATCCAAAGGTAGAATTACAGACATAAAAAATGCATGATGACTTTGCAATTTGCTACTCATGTTGTTATACTTGTGCTAGAGGGTTGAGTTCCCAACACCAAGCAACAATTTCTCATATTCACTAGCCAACCGTCAGTGGGATCTATTGGCAAAAGATGGAGTTAATCGTGATTTATTTTCCTTTGATAAGGTGTTAATCTAATTCCTTTCTATAAAAGTTGTGTTCATGCTTACATATTTGGACTCTTGTTGTAAAGAAAGTGATACATTTAGCTTGCTGATGTCAATTTATGAGAACATTCATATTTATGCCTTATGGTGTTTGATAATAATCATACATGTTTATTCATCATGTACAACTAGCAGGTTTGTAATCTATACTTAACTTTTTACGGCATTTGACTTGAAGGTGCCATTAAGCTCTACACTTGATGTTTGTATAGTCTCTTAGCAAACACAAATGACATAATGACGGAAATGGTAGGAAAGAATTTATTTTTCTTCTTCTTTTCAGGACATGATGAGTCTGGATGAGAATGAGAGAGTACTTTCACGAGGTTTTCCAAACATTCACCATGTGAATGACAGTTCAATGGTATGCTATATGTTTTCTTCTTCCTTTTCCTGTCAAGTTACTTGGTGGCTAGTTTTCATCTTGATTAGCTACTGACCTTTTTCTTTGATTTGCAATTACTGGTATAAGCGAGTGTATGTTTTAGCTACACTCTGGGTCATATGGTAAATAAATAGCAAGCAGTGCCTGTGGATACATATCTTGTGTGATTACTATATGTATACTAACGATTGAAGCTAGTTTTCTTTCTTTCCAGAAATGCATTTTCAAACACTTTCCATGATGTTAGTCTTTCTGATAAAACACAAATACTATATAAAATTTATTATGTTAATTTCCTGCAGTTGACATGATTTCTCATTCCATCAAATTTGCTAGAAATGAGTTCTGTTGGACCACTGAGTAGAACTCTTCAAGTAACACTTTCTCACATTAGAGTAAAAGTATTGTTTCTGTTGGTTGTTAGTATGTATTAAGCTCAAAAATTTGTTGTAGGCTTGTTTGTACCGACTGTTACAACAAGTGGTATTCTAGCATGTCAGGAGGGCCTGTTCCTTCAGGTCCTTATTTCAAGCATTTGTTGGCCCATTTTTATATTTCTTTAGGATTTTATGTTTCTATTTCAGATATTGGTGTGGGTGTAGTTCCAAACTTCCCAGCTTGTATTTGATTGTGAGCATGTATTATCACTTGACTTTATGGCCGGACTCAATTAGTGTCAACTTCATTGCTATGTTATGTTGGACAAAGCATTGGCGAGTGGGCTTTGTCCAACCTAGGCAAGGACTGATATTTGATGGCAAGGCAGCAATCTGACCTTGTCTCTCTCTCTCTCTCTCTCTCTCTCTCTCTCTCTCTCTTTCTCTCTCTGTATGTGTCTTTCTCTCAGTTTGTCCATCTTTCTCCAGCATGACTTGAATTTTGGATGAATTGGAGAGAGAAAAGTGCATGAGACAGATAGGCATTTGCCAGTGCCTGAAAATGTCTCTAGAACTGTCAATTATGTGTCTCTTGACCAGCTGCATCTACAATAGAATTGATACTTTCTGTGATATCTATACCACCTAACCACATTTGACTTTAATTAAGCAATTTTAGTTTCAGATTGATGATACCAAAATTATTCATTGAGCTACAAACTTATGGTTTCAGTTGACCGCTTATCAATGGAATTAACCACTTCTTATCTGTCTTTCCTTTTTTGGGCCTTCCGCTTGTGTTAACTGTCAACCAATTATGCTTAGTAGTTAACATGGATTTTAGTTTGCTGTAATTTTATACAGGCTTCAGAGTATATACTACATACCACACCAAAATACAATTTTGCATGTCTCCTACCAATTAATTGCGCTTATATATACTTCGTATAACTGCTGAATTAGTTGATATTGACATACCCAGTTATTTTTATACTTCATTTTGACACTAGGTCATGTTGTTACCCCTGTCCATATTTTTACTTCCTAGAGCCCAAAAAATCATTGACAATTAATTTAAAGGAATGCAAATATTTTGCTTGTCCTTTTCAGTTATCATTCCTTTTGACAACTGTGCTTTACCTTGTTTATACATGCAGCTTGGCTGTTTGTAGACCCTTACACATTTACAATAAAATTGCCAGTGTGCGCATAAAAGCATGTGATTAGTCTTTTGAACTTCCTTGTCATACCGAACTTATGCCTACAATATTATCATGAGTCTTGGCTCACTTCATCTTCCATTTGCAATGCAAGTTATAGGAAATTTTATCTCATTTCGATCTATTCCTTTGCCTAATTAAATTTCCTAATTTATCCTGAAGGTAAAGAGGAATAAATCACATTAATCAGTAAACTGTTTAAATGCCTGAAAACAAACATTTCTCCTTGGATACCCTGTTCCTGAAGTGACGTGGTTATCTTTAAAAAGAAAAGTATCAATAATAAAATTGTCAAATGCTCTTGATACCCTGCTTTTCTACTGTTTATATACATGTGCCCCTCTGACATTTTTTTACTCATTATTTTGAAAAGGTGTAATCATATACTGTGTCTCCTGTTGTCAATTATTGTATATTGAGAACTCCCTTTTTTTTTCCTTATTGTTATGTTTATTGTAAAACTTTAAGCCCCATTCATATTTTTCCAGGTCATATCTTGCATTAGAGGCCCCCATGTCTTCATTTTCAATTTTCATCCGACAAATTCTTATGATAGCTACAGTATAGGTGTAGAAGAAGCAGGAGAGTATCAAGTAAGTATAGGTGTATTATGATTTTTTCTTTTCTTGATATTTTGTCTTCTGTTATTAATTTATTTTTGTTTCTTTGCACCGATATCTTTGCATGCCATAATCTGTTCAAATGGCTGATTTTTGGACAAAACCTGTCCTAGATAATTGCCATAATATTGATTCTAAAGGCATGGTTTTATAAGCGCTCTCTTTTAGGCTCTATAAGGGTATTGGTTCTAATTTTTGTGGTTACATGATGTTGCAGGTTATTCTGAACACAGATGAAGTGAAGTATGGAGGTCAGGGGTGCATCAAACATGACCAGTATATTAAAAAAACTGTCGGCAGAAGGTAGTCACAGACTTCTTCTGTCTCTTGCCATTGCATCTTTCTCTTTTCCATTCTCTTTCTTTTTCTGGTTTTCTCTGTAAGTGGTGAACTTATGTCTTGACAGAGTTGATGGCCTTCGAAACTGCTTAGAGGTGTCACTGCCTAGCAGGACAGCACAGGTAGGTAACTTTGTTGCTGTTCTTGCATTTTCTTTTATTTCCTAATGGCCATTGCATCGATCTACGTGATTATGTAAGTAATGTATTGAAAAATATATCAATCTTGAAGCCATTCTTCCAAGCACTAACTAACCCTATTCAGTATCAACCACTGAATCACATCAAATTTTGTTGAGCACCTCATCTATTGTGTAGTCTCTGGCATTATATTGAAGATGGAGAAATGAGCGCACGAGGGTTTAATACACCATGTTCTTTAAATTTTGTATAACTTCTTACCCTGTTGAATCAAAATTTGGTTCCTTTTCTTCTTGTTCAGGCTCGTAGTCTCATGCTGAACTTGATGCAGGGACTGCAGCACTTCATAGGAACTTGGATATTTTTTTGGGACAACTTCTACCCAATTTTTTTCACAAAGTCTAACCCACAGTTTCTTGTCAGTCTTTACCTGTGTGGATTCAAGTGGTGTCATTTCTGAAACGCCTTAGTTTATGCTGGATGTGGATACAACTAAATACAAATTATGGAAAGTTTAACACTTAGCATGGGGTAATTTATGCTTGACCGGAGTAAGTTCAAAATGAGAAATTACTGTTTTTCAGGTTTACAAACTAAGGCGGATTTTGAGAATATGAGACATACGGCATCTATGGGGCAGATTCATGGCAGGGTATAGAAATGATAGCTTCGTTGTGATGCCTAGCCATGTTAGACCATGAAAAATGGGACTATTGGAGTGCAGAACATGGGTAATTCAAATGGTGGATAAGCAAATTTTCTCAAGCCTTGTGAGGTGATGATGCTTCTCTTAGTTTTCATATTGGAATCTGGTCACCTCATTTTCCAATTTTATAAACTGAAGATTATGCTTGTAAAATTTTTTGTCAAATTTTTGTTATTACAGCCAAGGTATCCTCTGACTTCAAGCATATTCCCTCTTCAATTATTGATGGGAAAGGTTGTGTATATAGTGATTTTAGGGAAGTGACTGGTGTACTTGTAACTTTAGTAATCAGCTTGTTGTAGCTTGAATTAACAATTCCACCTGCATTGTTGATATGTTCAAATCATTTTGTCTACTCCAGTAGGCTCTGAAGCTATTTTTGGAGCTATGTCACGTGGAGGTAGCTTTTAAATGTACATTTTTATTTGAAGGATACATGTTTGCTTCTTGCTAAGTTTGTTTTTGTCCCATGAGATGGTAATGTATGTTATAGTACTCTCAGCTAAACCCAACGTATAAATAAAATAAAAGTTGAATTTTTGAAATTACTAATGTTGCCTTTATATTTTATTTAATAACAAAAATATTGAAATATTGACATCTTTGAAAATTTTAATTCTTTATCAACTTGAACCACTAAAAGCTAGATTTTTGAAGATTTCAAAATTCAATATTTCTTTTAATTTGATTGAAAAAAAACATATGATAGGAATGAAAACAATAAAATGCGGATATAATGCTTGCACATATGCATTGTTTATATTCATTTTTTTCATAATTATTTCCTATTATAAAACTAATAAAACTATAAGAAATATACCAAGGAAAATTGGAAGGAGAGTGAAGAGGATGAATTCAATTCACTTGAATTTCATCCTTTGCACATACGAGTCTTCTGCCATAATAATAACCTTATGAATAGTAATTACATAAATAAAAATTAATTTGCATAATTATATAATATAATCTTTTTTATTTATAGAGTATATGTTACTGAACATGAGAAAAAGGAATTTTAGAGTGTCACATTTTATAAGGATCATTCACATATTTGTAATATTTTATTTTGATGTTTATTGATAAACAATGTACATAGTTAAAACTTTATAAGAAGAGTCTAGTAAAGGGAAAAGTGACTGTTAGTAATGTTTTAAAGAAGACGTGACATTCTAGGGAAAACACTATCTATCAAGTGCCTAGAAGGTAATTGAAATCTTAAATTAAACTTGGATTTAAATATGACAACTGTACTTAGAAATTTTTATTAAATTTTTAGAAAAAGGGTAGTCTTCAATAAACGTTAAATTTTCATGAAGTATTATTGGATTAAAATATTTATTGTAGGGATAATTAATTAATTTATTCAACAACCTCAAATAGGACTTTTTATACCAAAATAATAAGATAAATAGGTGTCGTCCCCTTTTCTAGCATAGCGTTTAGCCTCCCTATTCAAAACTAAAGGAACATGCTTTATTTTAATCAGTAGAAAATGGTATTGTCTTGCAAGGTGAGTATGGCCGAGATGGAGACCAGGAAGGTGACATGACTTTTTGATTCACAGATCCTTATCAAAATAATAAATGACTCAGATTCTGATTTGTTAAAAAATTCTACTCATATCTCTTTTTTCTTTTAATTTTTAACGCAATTGTAGCCTGACAAACACCATAATTACTTTTATGTTTTTAAATTTTTTTATAAGTTGCAATATACCAAATATTAGAACCCCATATTGTCTTCAGCCTGCCACCCAATAGTTCATTAAGAACGCTTCCTTGCTCATTCATTTGTGAAGGGAACCCCTTTCCCTATCCCATTTTAATTAAACTTATTTTATAAATAGATAAAAATTATAATAAATAAAATATTATCATATTAAAATATATTAACGTGTTTAAATTTATTTTGAATAGAGAATTGAAAAAGAGAAAATAAAAAATATGGGAGTTTAGAATTTAATTTTATTAAAAATTGATAAATTTATAAACGAGTTTATTTTATTTTTAAAATCAAGTATATTTTAATTATTAATATTATTATCCTCTATCCTATGCATATGAAATTACAATGAATAATTAAATATTTCCTAAAATTATTAAAATGAAAACCATTAAATAGTTATTTGAATGCTTTTTAATAATTTTTAAGTATATATATATATATATATATATATAATTTTTATATCATGAATCCGATTGAGCAAAAGGAAAAAAGTATGCAAGAGCATGTTTGGTGTAGACCATTTTTTTTTTGGTCATTAAGTTTAAAAGTTAAAAAAATTCATTTTATAAATTTTTTCCCCTGAAATAAATAGGTTCGTATTTAATAGAAATATTTTCCATTCTCAACAATGATTTCGTTATTTTTTTCCTGTGAAACAAAAACATTATATACACACACACACCACACTTAAAAATTATTAAAATGAAAATAGATTAAATACATATTTGAATACATATTTTTATAATTTTAAACAAAATAAAATAAGCATATACACTCAATAAAAAAAAAATTCTATTTAAAAAAAATGGCTTGAATCACCAAATGTCAACAAATTTCATTGTAGAAGATTATTTTGATAATTATAAGAATATATCGTTTTTAGTATATGGTATTTTTGGTGAAAAATATCTATAAAAACCAGACCAAAGAAATAGGGAAAGTACAATTGGGCCTAAGACAAAATAGAAAGAAATTAGTATGTTGGTGGGGAGAACATCCTAAGTTGTCAGACCCGTAGCATAGACATATTGCAGTCTATGTGAGACAAACTAGGATTTACTACAGTTGGTGTAAGCCAATTGTAGCTATAGTAAGAATCTAGCAGTTAGGATTTGTTTTTAATGACTGCGCGCAGTCAAAAGTTAATTTCAATTGCATGACTGCATGTGATCAGATTAGTGAGACCGCAATGATGTTGTGGTCTCCCAAAGATTGCAACACCATTAAAAATTTTTCAAAAATTCAAGATAGGATGTTGGTAAATAACATTGGCAGCCCAGTTTTTCTATCAATATTTAATTCTAAAATAGTAGTACGGTTGAAAAGCCAAGGAGACGTACATGTTTCTTTTCATTTTGTAAGGATGCACAACAATGGAGATGTTAAAACAAGAATAGAGGCTCTTTTTACCCATTAGGCATTACACACATTACTGTAATTAAGATAGGAAAAGATGCCTTCCCCTTTTAACCTATGATTGGCCAAAAAAGGAGGCTTGAAACAAACTTGTATCAACCATGAATTCTCTTCCAAGTGACAAGTCATTGTCAGAGAACAAGCACAAAACTAGACCAACCCATGACTTACACATGCTCTCTTATTGTGATAGTCATGTCTTTTAATGTGTAGCCTTAGCAATTTTAATAAAAAAATTTCACCAAGGAAACTCATGGGAACTTGCTGCAAGACACAACCATCATGTTGAAGGGAAACTTGTTTATATTGTTGAAAGTTATTTAGTGATACACTTAGTTACTTAAATGGACAAATCTGAAGTAGGAGAAGAACAGTGAGATTCAGAAGAAGTACATAAAAAACTAGAAGGTAAACAAGTGTAAATGCTACGTGGTACATTGCCCTACCAATCACTATTTTTGTTCTCTATTTAGGCTAAATGTTGAAGGAAGAGATAAGACACATTTGGCTCCTTAGCATTTAATATTAGGAAGAGCAAACAATAGGTAAATCTCCATACCATTCTTAGTTGTATGCTAGAATGAAACGTATGAAAGTTTAGGGGAATCGTGGAATAACCTTACGAATGTAAGTGTAAGATTTTGCTAAATATTAGCTCATGAAGTATGGTATGTTGATTGTTTAGGAATTGTGTATTTAGCCATGAAATAATTAGTACTGTGGTTGAACATGAACCAATGGGAAAGGCCTTAGAAATGCTAAATTACTCTTATTAGGAATTTCAAATTTTATATTCATTTTAAAAAAATTCACATCTTAGAAGTCTGAACCCTAAAACTCTTTCTCTGTAATAGCCAAATATAATTTAGTGTTTTGTATAATGTAAACCCATTTCGATTAAACACAATTTTTAACTAGATAAAAAATTCAATTTCATGACTTATCCAAAAAAAATTGAACAACAACTTCAACTACTAGCTATTCTAGAAATACCAGACAATAACTAAGAACTAATTTGTACATTTAATAGGTTGAGCTATGCGGCAGAATTGTATATTTGGATTCAAGAGTCCATTAGTGAATCTTAATTATGGTAGCACAATTTGACATGTTACAATACTATTATGATAGCTGGATTGGAAAAATTTGAATTTACAGACTTGGAGGATATGGATACCATCAAAAGTGAATGTTAAGCTTGAGAGTCCAGGTAGCTAGTTCTTCCTTAAAACTTGAATTTTATATTTTGATGATTGTTTGATGGCATTTATTATTTAATGGACTGTATGATTTGGTATGTTTGTGCATACTTTGCACTAAGGGACATGGTTATCTTCTTTTTCTCTATTTGTATGGTCACGTAACACTCATGAAATTCTTACATTAAATAAGTTATTGTAAGTGAAAAATTTTCTTAAAATAATTTTATTAGTAGAGAGAGGAAATGCATTTAAGGCTAATATATATTTAAATATGTTAGAATAAGGCAACCAACACCTAAGAGGAGGTGAATTGGGTGTTTACAATAATTTTTTTTTTTTCAAAATTGCTTTCCAAAATATTTGTTATGAAAGGTACTTGGAAGTATATGAAGCAAAACTACAATTATATCAATTAAGGAAAATTTAATGTAGATGCTTAGATTATGAAGATAATAAATTAGTTTCCCAACAATAGAGCATTCAACAATATGTTGTTTACTTATTTCAAAATCTTATTCACATGTAGGTTACAACAATCATACAATTACTTTAACAATTGGATTACTTGAAGTAAATATAAAAGAATATGTCCAATAAGATATTATAATACTTCAAGTGAAATATTAACAACAAAAGTAAAGTATAAATACTACAATTCAAAATATAAAGAGTATATGGGTAGAGAAAGCGAACTGCAAAATTTATCCCAGTTTGGCTTCAATCTAAGCCTACATCCAGTCCCCAAGCAAATACTTGAGATTTTCCACTAACTTACAATCCATTACAACTCTTTAAGAATACTCCCCCTAAAACCAAACTCTCTTCAAGGAAAACCTTTATTTGAATATAACCTCTTCTCAAGGAATATCTTTCCTTTAAATAACAAATCTTTTTATAAAGAAAGTACTCACAATAATAAAAATTCTCAAAAGAGCAAATAACACAATTGGAGCTCACTAGCAAGAATAGAGACATTTGAGAGTATAAATCACCCAAGATGTTTTTCACTTTGTTTCTTGTGATTTCTAAGCTCTTGAGACATGTATTTATAGACCAAAAAAGTAAGAGAATGATTTGGAGCCAAGGAGAAATTGAAACTTGTACAACTTGATTGTTGGAAGTAAGTAGCTCCATTTGTTGACTTTGTGGCCAACATTTATTCCATAGCTGCAACTTTAAATATTTATAACTCCGTCATTTCAACTCAGTTTAGACAAATTATATATCACCCAAAAGAACTGTAAGTCTACTTTCTATCCTAAAAGTTTCATTTCAAAATTCAGTTTGGTTGTTGAGATATTGTTGAAAGAGTGATAAAAGATCAGATAACAAATTGATATACATAGCTGCAAATTGAGACCCTCATAACTCTTTCATTTTAAATTCATTTTATGCATGTAATATATGCTAGAAAGTTGTATGAGTCTACTTTCATGTAAAAAAACCTCATGTCAAAATTCTTACTGGTTGCTGAAATATTATTGAAAATGTGACAAGTGGTCTGAAAAAAGTGTGATATTCATACCTAAACTTTTGACAATCATAACTTATTAATTTCAACTCTATTTTAAGCATGTGATATATGATTAGAAATATGTTTAAATCTATTTTTAGATGTAATAGTTTTCATTTTGAAATTCTTTCTGATTTTTTAGAATAAAAATAATGGTCCAAGTTACAAAAAAACTTTATTAAAATCCATGTTTCTCTTACCTTTTTGGCCCAAACTTACATTGTGAGGATCAAATTGTATTAGGGCAATAAATGTAAGTCCAAGTGAATTTAGACAAATTAATAATGAGCCTATTAAATATAATATGAGTACTTATATTTCATATAAGGGATGATTCAAGTATAAAGTATTACATGGTAATGATTAATCAATTAAGCATATGTTGATACTATATGTCTAACTCATTTGTTACATATTTTTCATCATCAAAACTTATAACATTGAACCTTAGGATTAACAAAATAGTTGTGGGAATATTGGAAAAATGGGTATTTAAGAGGATTTAAATATAAATTGTAGTATAATTGAGCTTGAGGCTAGCACAAATGGCTAAGCCTCACTTTATGCATTCCAAGGCACTTAGGTTTGAATCCCCCTCATGCAATGTTGGAATTTAACTACTTCTTTTTTAGCGTGCCAAGTGTCCTCAATTAAATTACAAAATTGCCCTCATTTTTTTTCCTCTCCTTCCCTTCATGTTTCTCCTTCTCCCTTATGACACTATCTCTAAATTTTTGCCGGCTGCCATTTTGTCCATCCTCACCCACGATTCTTCATCACCAGAGTGCCTACATTGGCCTTGGGTTATTATTAGCCAATTTTTCCGTGCCTCTTTCAGTGTGTTTGGCGGTGAAAAAGCACATTAGGGTTCAATAAGCATCCTTGTGTGATTTTAGAGCAATTAAGCAAAAGTTGGTGCATTTACCTTCAAATTGTCTTAGAGCTTCAATTCTAGGATGATTTTTGAAACTTTTCCCCTTGTTTTCACTAATAAACTTCATCAATTTGGATCAAATTTTCAAAACCTCCTTTTTATAGTGTAAGGAACATTGAATGCTTAATTTTAGGTTTAATTCGATGTAATTTCATCAAATTAACTTGGGGCTTTGTGTTCTTGGAGAATTTCAACCTTTTCTCCCTTAATTTCAATGGTTAATTTTGAGTTTTGGTTATAAGATTTGAAAACCCCAATTTGATATGTGTTTTCATGCTTGTAAGGTGATGAAATCCAAAATTTTTGGGCTTTTCTAGCATTATTAAGCATCAAGGGGAAGGATTAAGGCTATCACAAATTTTCGTTTGAGTTGTAAGTAGATTTGATAATCTTTCTCAATTTTCTTGAATTTTCATTAATGTGAAAGGAAGGAAAGATGAATGGAAAAACTTGTTGGAATTTACTGAGTGGCCTAAGATAATTATCTCAATTTAAAGACTAAATATTTTAATTTAGTTGGTTAATTCCTAAGCCACATTGGTGAAGTTGATTAATTCTTGAATATAGAGTAGGGTATGATAAAGTATGTTAGAGAAGGTGTTACAACATTGAACAATATTTAATATGATGATTTAAAGTGGGATTTAGATAGTGTAATCTTTCAAAGTTATTGGTGAAGTTATCTTGAACAATATTTAATCGGATGGTTTAATTTGGGATTTAGAGAGTGTAATCTTTCAAAGTCATGGTGAAGCTAGATAACTCTTAGTCATGAAGAAGGAAATTAAAGGAAAATCTTGTTGCAAGTGTTTTAAATAGCCTTGGAAAATTAAGCTTTAATGAACTAAATCTAAGTTAATTAAATACTTCAAGAAGCCTATGAGTGTTCTTAGTTAGGGTTAAGTTAAAGTGATGGTTATTTAGGAATTGGCAACTATTTAGTATGGTTGGACTTTGGAATGTGAAGTGAGAATTGCAATTGGAATTCAATATACTTGTGGGTAATTGTGCTTGGCAATCTAAGAGTTATTAATATTAAGGCTTATGTTTGCGATTTGAAAGCAAGTGAGTAGTTAAGTAAATATATTGATAGAATTAGTTCCTAGACATCTCTGTGAGTTGATATTACCAACTATGCTTGTTCTTTGTATTTCAAAATCTTCCTTTGTGAACTAGTGCATTCTATACGCTCTAGTACTTTGGGAATAGACCTTTTAAGACAGACTATTTTCTACTCGAGAATTGTTTTAAATGCTTCGGTTAACTCAAAAAATTGTTATAAGTCTCTTTTGCATTTGGATTGATTTTTGAATGACGATTTATATATTGTATAACTTTTGAAAAGTTTTTGTTTCATTGTTTATTGTACTACTTTATAGGCATTGTTTGAATAAATTCCTTATAGTATGACTCACTAAAAAAATGGAGAATTACTATTTAGATATATTCTAAATCTCTTGTAATTTATTGAAAGAATGACTTTTTAGAGATTCGTCTTTCACAAGACCCTACAGCTAACGACAGTAAACGTTAGCCATGGTGCACCATGAATTGTATTATTGTTCGTGAGTCATTTTGCTCACAACTAATTATCGTATTGTACTATTACAGCTAGCATTAGATAGTATCTTATTACTATTTCACTATTAGTTATATGGATGTTTTTTTTTTGCATCATATGCCTTTCAAATCATGACTTTAAATGTTATTAGTTCTTTTTATCTTGAAATGCATCTTTAAACTGCCATCAAAATTATAATTTTTATATGGTGATTTATAAATCACCATTTTGTAAGATATTTTTGGTTTATGCAACTTTGTACGATTTTATTGGAAATGATAAATGGTTATGAAAACTCTACTAACCTCATATGTTCTCTTCCCAGTATAGTTAATGCTATTTGCTCACTAAGTGTTTTTACTCTTTACTTCTGTATGTTTTCATATAGAAATACTGACCCTGGACCTCCTCTTGCTATGTAGAGTTCAAATTGATACATTTTGGTAAGCCCTGTATTATCTGTAAGGGTAAATATCATTCTTTTTGTGTAATTGTAGTATATTTTGTACTTTAGAAGCTCCAATTGTCATAGGCAGGGATTTTTGGGATTGTATTTTATATTTTTGGATTGTCAAACTATATTCTTTTATGAGAGCAGAGCTCTCTTTTTTTGATTCACAGTTCTTGGTTGTGAAAATTTTTGAAAGTCCATATTTCATGGGAGACTTTGCTAATATTTCCACACTAAGTCATGTAATGAAGTATTTGCTTATGTATGCCTAACTGTAGATGCATCAAGTGGTGATTTGATATAATTTAGCAATTATACTTATATATAGCTTTCTTGTCAAACTAATTAGGTTGTTTGGTTTATTTAGGTTCACAGTGGAGGAGTTTACTGCATTCTTAGTGCTAGTCACATCTCGTTAGTTAGGGGTAAGACATGTCATTAGCATGAGTTGCATGGACCCTCTTATAGGTAAGATATGGTATTTGGGAAGCTAACCAAATTATGGTCCACAGTTGTGACTCTTGTGTGTGGCATGTTTGAATTATGGTTCTCAATTATTAAATTGCATGTTTAAGGGCTAGAATTGATGCCTTTTTTAATGTAACTAACTACTGAGATGATTATCTCATCTTTTTTATTTATTAATATCAATTCATGGTACACTGATGTTGCACAATCCTCAAAGCCTTATAATTAGACTTTAGAGAATGTGTACTTATATATGCTACATTTTAGGTTGCAAATTATGGTTACTTAATGGCTATAAATGTTAGAACCTAATTTTGTAAAGGTTGTAACTATTTTCGTTGGATCGTATAATGTAATTAGGAATGTATCCTCTGACCTATTATAAGTATAATTAGGAATGACCTATCCAATAACATTAAAATGACTTAAAGTTTAGTATGGATCTCCTTAACATGTCAAAACCCTATTATGGAAAGTATTACAACATTTAGAAATGTGCGAATAGGGTTAAGAAACCCAAACATCTTAGGTTTTCGTGAAATAGGCCAAACATGGCATATTTTCTAATTTCTAGAATTGAAAGGATAAATGAATGAACTTCATGCTAAAACTTTTAAAACATTTGAAAGACATATTAATGAAAGTTTTTACTAAAATTTGCACAATTTTATGCTAGTTTACCCTTGGAACCAATGGCAATCAAAGCAAACCCATAAAATGGGTTTTTTATGAGAGGTAATTTTTTATAAGTTTCAGAATTTTTGGAGCATGATAAATATATTTTTTTTAAAATCACTAAAAATTTTTAAAGAAAGGGAAAGTGTGCCAAAATTAAAATAGGTGAAAATGGAGAGGTTAATACACCATATGGTCACCTAGTAAATTAGAAAACTCTAGAAAAAATGGAAACTAGAATTTAGACTAGAATGTGCTTAAGTAGGGAATATTTATTAATTCTAGAGTTTTATGTGACATGAATGTCATATATTTTATATTTTTCATATTAGCTTATGAAAAGTAAATTCCTTACCTAGGTGTATTGAATAAATATACTAACTAATATGAGCAAATCTATTAAATATCTATATCACCATGATTCTAATGATTATGAGTGAAAAACAATGGTGATGAAATTGTTTCATTTTATCTCCTTTAATTTCCCTCTTCTAATTGAATTATGCATTCTGCAATAGGATATGGTATGTTAATGCTCCTATTGCAATAATATATAGTACTTTATGGCCAAGAAGATTTTCATTATTCTTTTGAGGATGGAAGGGATCTTCATTCACATATAGTGATCTTACAACTTTAGGGGTACTTAATGGTCATGCTTTATCACATAGAATCATTCTAAGATCATTTCAATATGAGCTTATGGATGAAGAAAAATTTTATTTGTTAAGTACTCAATTTGTTGGTAACTCTACAAACTAGAATTATTTAGGTCATATACATGCGAAATCATTGAGTAATTTTGTTAATTTTTTGTGTTTTTTAGTCAATGTTGTTAGTTGAGTCATTTTAGTCTTTTGATAGTTTATATTTAGGTTATTTTTATTCTAATCCATGTTAATTTGGTGATTTACATGTGCATTTCAGTGAAGTGTAAGCTACTTATATGGATTTTATTTTTACTCAAGCCTTAGTAGGAAGAAATGATGGTATTGACATTAAGTAAGTGAACATCCAAATTTAAGGCAACTTTTAGACCCCTAGACAATAGAGTTTAGAGATAGCTATTTGATAGAAAGTTGTAGAACTCTTCAAGACCTTTCCAACGAGTAGTAGTTCATCAAATTCTGTCATTAAAAGAGAAAGATATGGGTGAAACATTGAAGATGGTCCAAAAGGTAGAAATATGCTCCATGACAGTAGAACGTGCAGAAGATTGGAAACTCGACATCATGGTGCCATAGTGTTAGGATGAGTAAAATGAGGGTTAAATTGTTTTTTTCGCAATTTAGGGCATATATATATCATATTTGGAATATATATCATATTTGGAAGGGTTTTCCAAAGCATTGAGGTTGTTTTGAGGTAAAAGATGTTAAAACTTGGAGTTCTAGGGCTATAATTCATTACAGAAAGACATTTTAAGAGGAGATTCAAAGGGAAGAAGCTAATTAAGGCTTTGGAAATGAAGTTCATCTTTTTTCCACCTTCTTTTACTTTTCTTTTGGTAAAGTTTTATGATATGGATTGAATTATATACATAAATTTGCTAGGCTAAGCTCATATTTCCTTAGGATTATAGTGATTTGGCATGTAATTTGATGAATATTGTTATTTTTCTTCTTAAATTTCATTGTGAATGAGTTTATTTAGTTCAATTTTACATTATACCCTTGTTGCTTAACCACCAATTAAGGTTTGTCCACAGAATTTAGGGATTTTTAAAAAAGAAGCCTAAATTTAGTCATAAAGTTTAATACCACTTAATTGATATTAATTGATGCCTTGAATTAATTCAATTTGCCTTTAGGAAGTATATACTTATTGGACTCACAAAGTTGTGATTAGTCGTACGTAATGTATTTCATTAATTTGATTTTCATAGACATATAGCAAATTAAATTAAGGTTATCAAATTTATAAGGGATGATAAATTCTTATAATGATATTAGAGGCTTAGACTAATTTATTAGCATTCAATTCAAGTTAGAAAAGTAACCTTATTGAAATTTAAATGCCAAATTAGACTATAATCCAAGGAAGTTTTCATTTATGTATACTGTGAACACCCCACCTGAATTAACAATAATAATAATCATGGTAATAATAATAAATAGATTTAAAAATTCAAAAAATAATAATAATAATTAATTAAAACAAAATTGCAAAAGGTAAAAAAAAAATAATATGAAAAAATCAAATATAAGAACCAAAATAATAAAAAGGAAAATTCAAGATATATGTTTGAAGAAGAGACATGGCAATCATCTTGCAAGGAAATATAATGAACAAGGCCACATACTTGAAATGGAATTGCAAAACACTCTCACTTGCTCACACTCACACACTCTCACATGCTCACTTGCTCCCACATGCTCACTTGCCTCACACATGACACACATCGCTCTCACACACTCACACTCACACTCTCACTCACTGGCACATCACTCTCACACACTCACACTCACACTTCCACATGCTCATTTGCTCCCATATGCTCACTTGCCCTCACACACATGACACACATCACTCTCACGCACTCACACTTTCACTCACGGACACATCACTCTCACACACTCACACTTTCACTCACGGACACATCACTCTCACAGACTCACACTCACACTCTCACACACTCTCACCCACGGACACACACACTCACTCACTCCCACATGCATACACTCATGCACACACATGCACAAGAGGACAAGGAGGACAAAAAAGCAAGAGAGAGCTGGTGGTTTAGAGGAGGCAGAAAGTGGAGCGGCTGGTGCAGAGAAAGGAGAAAGTGGCGTGGCTGAAAGTGGCAGAAAAAGGAGGGGACCGTGAGCAGTAGGTGAGTGGCTGGAAGTTGCAGAAAAAGCAAGGAGAAAAGGGAGCAAGATGGCAGAAAAAGGGAGGTGGGCTGGAGCATAAAGGGAGGAGTCCTCGGCTGAGAAGAAGGGGAGCTGGAGAAGAGAAGAGAGGAAGGAAAGAGAAGGCAGAAACCACGCTGAAAGGGAGAGCCACGTGACCGAGAAGGGAAGAAGAGCTGAAGAAGAAAGGGAGAGCAACGAACCGAGAGGAAAAAGGGAGAAACAAAGCTGAACGAAACAAGAAAACAAAACCAGCAAAGTGAGGGAGAAAAACCAAGCTGAACGAAACCAGAAAACAAGGTAGCAACGTGAGGGGAAAAAATGAACTAGAAACTGAGAGGGAGAGGAGCTGAACGAGGCAGAAACTGAGAGGAGGAGAGAGGGAGTCGTGGTGCAGAAAACTGTGCAGAAAATCGTGGAGAGAAGCGTCCAAATCGTGGAGAGAAAAGGAGCTGAAGTTCAGGCCATCCAAGGAGCAGAAAATGGAGAGTTGGATGCCAAAATGATGAGCAGAAACAAGGAGGTCTGAATGCAAAACAAAATGACAGCAAAGGGATGGATAGAAGCTGAACCATGGAGGAGAAAAAACTCTTTTTTGAGCTCAAAAAACATAGGTAAACAGAGGAGAACTTAGGGAGCACAAGGAAGAAGAGGAAGTGTAGAGAAGAAGGGAAGCTTTCAGCCTCCACCTTCCAGCCAAGAAGTAGAGACACGTGAAGCAGAATTTCCAGTGCTGAAGCCAACCAGAAATACCAACGAAGCTGTCCAACGAAGTTGTCTGCCATTTCTGCACTTCCAGCCGAGACCAACTACTTTGGGGCTGTTGGAGGTCCATCTACCATAGGTGAGTGAAGAGAAGAAGGTCATTCTTCATTGGAGCATAAGGGAGAAGCTGAAAACGCCAGGTATGGCTACACGATTTGCCATTGCCGAGAATTCTGCATGCATGTCACTGTTCATACGAATTGCTTCAAGACAATCTCATGCATGTGCACTATTCATGCGTTTTAATATGAGGTGCTACTGTTCACTTGCTTAAATTTGTTTTAGTTTTGTTTATTACCATTGTTTAAACATTAACTTTGATTAATTATTGCTATTACGTGTGAAATTATCGTGTGAGAATTTTATTCTCCTTGATTACCGGGGATTATGTGAGATATTAATCTCCTTAAATCCCTACAATGAATTGAGTAATTGAAAAGCAATAATAATATTAATGAAATATTAATAATTGAATGGTGAAAAATAATTGAATGATAATTAATAAATATTGTCATGATAGATAAAATTATCGGGTGAGAATTTTATTCTCCTCAATTATCGAGGGTTATGTGAGATGTTAATCTCCTTAAATCCTTACAACTAGTTCAATAATTGAAAAGTGATAATAATATTAATGAAATATTAATGAATAAATGGTGAAAAAATAAAGGAATGACAATATATATTAATGAAATATTAATGAAGGAATGGTGAAAAATAATTGAATGATAATTAATAAATATTGTCACGATGGATAAAATTATCATGTGAGAATTTTGTTCTTCTCGATTACCGGGGATTATGTGAGATACTAATCTCCTTAAATCCCTACAATGAATTGAATAATTGAAAAGTAACAATAATATTAATGAAATATTAATGGGTGAATGGTGGAAAATAAATGAATGATAATTAAATATTAATTTTGATTAAATCATAATAATAATCATAATCAAAATGCTTGCTTTAATATACTGTTTCCCGTTATTTGCGAAATTATCGTGTGAGAATATCGTTCTCCTCGATTGCGTGGGATTATGTGAGGTTCTAATCTCCTTAAATCCCAATAATTAATTCCGAAATAATAATAATATTAATAATAATACAAAAAATGAATAAATGGACAATAATTAAATATTAACTTTGATTAAATATTTATACAAAATGAATCGTGTGAGAATACTTTTCTCTCCTTGACTTCCCGGGCTCGTGTGAGATTTTAATCTCCATAGAACCCGAAAATTAGCATATATTCGTTCAAAGATAAACAGATAAACAAATAAATAATAGCACTTGAATTAAATTATTTACCAATAATCAATAATAATAATAATCAATATTTACCAACAATAAATTCAAAAGTTCAAAAAAAATAAATATTCCTTTCATTATAAATCATGCATTAATTCCTGAAATATGAACTCCAAAAACTCCCAAAACTCAAAATAATAATAATAATAATAAAATCGACAAAAAATTTAAAAGAGAAAATGTGAAGAGATCAGGAGAATGAGGTTAATCAGATTGTAGTAAATTAAAACACATAAACCAAATCTCAATTCTGTTTTGTTTACAATGATCTGTCTTAATTAAAATCTTCCTATTCTCATAACAAATCAAAAAAACCACCAACCCGCAAAACATGCCTTTTGGTCGAACTACATGGACTTTGATCCTTATCGTAGGGTACGTAGGCCCTAGGCTCTCATCCTAGGTCAAGTCCGCCCTTTGTAAATATCCATCAATTTGCATGCATTCTCGCTTTTTGTCTCCTATGTCTAACGTGCATCCATGTCAATAAAAGGGAAATAGAGATTAATTAAAGGCCATATTCTATTTCAACTAACTAGTTTAAGGTAACCGTCTTTATGGGCAGGTGTTGTGGGGTGCCTAACACCTTCCCCACACTCACATAAACTCCCGAACCCATCTCTGATTTCGCAGACCATTTTGCCTTTTTTCGTTTGTTTATTTAAATTGGTTTTCCAAAGTTTTCCATTAAAAATTTTGGTGGCGACTCCAAATAAATTGGTTTTCAAAATTCCATTTTTGGGAATCGATTTTAAACTATTTTATTTTATTCCGCCGAAAGGTCAGTTACGACATATACTTATCTCTTTAGTCTTGCTCCATTAGTTCTTTTACCTTATTTGTTTTGTTGTTTGATTTGAATATTACGATTAACTTGGACAAGATAACCATGATAGCATTAATACTTAACAAGAGTTCCTAAAGGACAATACTTAATTTTTCACTACTATATTAGTTGTTGACAGTGTATATGTGCACCATGGCAATTTGCACAAAGTTTTTAATGTTGTTGCGAAGAAACTCTTTTGTTATACCTGTGCTAATATTAGTGCCTACCTAGAAGCCTTAAACCAAGCTGTTTTTATTTTTGTTTTAAATTGATTTTTTTATTTTTTTGCTATTTTTAAGGTACCACTTGTGCATGCCTAAACACAAGGGAGAGTAGGCGAAGTAAGCTGCATAATCCAAACTCGTTACCTCTTTCAACCACTTTACCATCACTATCTTTTCTATTAACCACTAACATTCAAGGTGCACATTAGCCTAGGTAACCAGAGATGACTAATGAGAACAACCACAATTTATATGAGTATGCAACCCTAATATGGCATGGGCTTACTCCAAGTATACATATACCAACAATCAAAGCCAATAACTTCAAAATCAAGCCAGCCACTATCTAGCTATTACAAGCTAATGGGTAGTTCAGGGGATTGCTAATTGAAGACCTAAATAGCCATATTTAGATCTTCTTAGAAATATGCAACACTTTCAAGTACCATGGGGTGAGTGAAAATGCTATTAAATTGAGGTTGTTTCCTTTCTCATTGAGGGATAAGGCAAAAAAGCATGCCTTAATTCCCCACCACCTAGTTCAATCACAACATGGATAGAGTTAGCACAATAATTTCTTTCCAAGTACTTCCTACTAGGCAAGATTGAAAAAATGAGGAATGATATCACTTCATTTCCTTAATTTGACAATGCAAATTTATATGAGTCATGGGAGAGATTCAGATATGTGTGAGGAGGTGTCCACATCATAGGCTACCTAATTAGCTACAAGTTCTGACATTTTAGAATGGGTTGTCTCTATCATGTAGGACTACTATTTATGCTACAACTAGCAAAACTTTAATGGCAAAGCTAGTAGATGAGACTTATGTATTATTAGAGATCATGTTTTCAAATAATTATTAACAAAATTTAGATAGAATAAGACCTACATAAGCTACTAGCATTCATTAGATGGAGGCCATTTTTTCATTATCTGCTTAAATCTCATTGTTAACAAAAAAGGTAGACGCATTAAGTCATGAAACACCAATTAACTCTATAAGCCCTCTTGTTGATGGTTGTGAATTCTATGGAGTAATTATCACTCTAATTATTTTGGCGAAGTGGATAGAATTCAATTCTTAGCCCAAAAAAAGTTAGAATAACCCCTATGTTAGCACTTATAATCCAGGATAAAGGGACACCTAAATTTCTCTTAAAGTAACAACCTAGAAGCTAGTTCCTCTATTGCATTGAGACTTCATATCCCACCTGGGTTGCTGGGTTAATTAGTAAGCCAAAGCCTCTCCTCCACTAGCTGAAAGGAAATTATCCTTGGAAGACATGTTCATAAATTATATATCAAAGAACAATGCCATCATTTAAAGTCATAATACATTAATCCAAAGTCAAACAACTTCTTTGAGAACTTTAGAAGCACAAGTAGAACAATTTGTAAATGCCCTCAACAATAGACCTCAAAGCAACCAACCTAGTAATATTAAACCAAATATAAGGAAAATAGGGAAGAAACATTGTAACTCCATTTCATTGATGAGAGGTTAAGAGATTGAAAGGATCCCCATGACAATTGAATATGAAAAAAGGGAAAGAAAAAGAGGTAGAGCCAAAGGAAAAGAAAAAGATTAAAGATCTTCCAAAGCTTAAACTCTCAAAGTATGAACATGCACCTCTATTTCCACAGGGATTTCAAAAGCAAAAGTTGATTAATAGTTTAAGAAATTTTTCAAGCTATTTAAGAAACTATGTGTCAATATTCCATTTGTTGAAGCACTTGAACATATGCCTAGTTACGTAACATTTGGAAGGACATCTTGCCTAATAAAAGAAGCTGGAAAAATTTGAGGTTGTAGCTTTAGAGGATGAATGCAATGCCTCCTATTTAAGCTCAAGGATTGAAGGAGTTTCAACATTCCTTATACAATTGGAAATTAGTATATTGGTAGGGCTTATATGACCTGGGTTCCAGTATTAACCTGATAACATTGTCTGCGTATCTCAAGTTGGGGTTAAGGGAAGCTAAACCCACCATAGTGATGTTATAGTTAGCTATGACTTTAGCTTATCTTAAGGGAATAATTGAAGATGTGCTTGTAAAGGTTGATAAATTCATATTTCCAACTGACTTCATTGTTCTAGACTATAAGTAAGATAGGGATGTGCCCGATATACTTGGCAGACCATTTCTTGCAATTAGAAAGACCACTATTAATGTCTGAAAGGGTGAGTTGACCATAAAAGTGTAAGATGTAAAGGTAATATTCAAAGGTTTAGGTTTTAAGGAGATCAATTTCCTAAGGGCCTTGAAAAAACTTAAGCACAAAGCATATAGGGCCATCAAGAAGTTTGATCTTGATTTCCAAGTAGTTAGAGAGAAACAACTTCTTCTACTAAATGAATTGAAGGGATTCCATCTCCAGGCTTATAAGAAGAATAAGCTTTACAAAAGAAAGAGAAAATAAAGACATGATAAGCTCTTCATTAAGTACAAGTTCATATCAAGCCAAAATTAATTGTGCTTTAACTCAAAACTAAAACTTTTCCTAGTGAAACTGATGGTCTTAACCATTTTTTGTGGCTTAACTCTCTCCTTATAGAGCTATTAAGGTTACGAATTTGAAGACAAACACTGTCTTCTTAACAAATGGGAAGATGCTTAAGCAATATTGAAGTAGCAACTTCGGCCACCTTAAGTCTTTGATCGACCTTGCCCACCCTGGACAAAGGAAATAAAGTCTAGCTAAAGAATTAAAACTTAGCGCTCTTAGGAGGCAACCCAAAATTTTTTTTTTTTTCTAAATTAAAATTTAATAGTTTCTAGTTATTTGTAGTGTTATTTAGTTTAATTTGTGTGTTTCAATTGCAGGTAATAAAGGAAGGTCCATGCATAGGATAAAGTTCAACTTAGCTAGATTTAAATAAAGAGGATGATTTTACTATTTGGTATGGAAACCTCTTTCTACCATCAACATATATTTCCTTCATTTTTCTTTTATTTGGCATGACTGGCATAAGTCAAATTTACATGTTTGTATGAATTAAATAAGACCTTGAATTTGTGACTGTGTAACTTGGATGATTGATTATGATTTCTCTAACTTAACTATTACAATCTTTGTTAGTTAGTTCTCTTTATCCATGGAAAGATTGTATAGTTAGTTCAGGCTTATTTGAACATTAGTCATTCTTGGGCAGAGTATCACATCCCTTGTATACTGTTGTTTCTTTTATCCTCATATGTGTTTTATTTTGAACATTGAGGTCAATGTTCACTTTTACATTTGGGGATGGGGAACAAAATTTTTGATGATGCAATGATCTTGCTTTGTGTTCATGAATGCCAAATTGCTATGATGAATTTAATTATAGTAGGATCATGTTTAACAAGAAATAACTTTGAAGGCTTTACACTAAGATTATGTATGGGTAAATACCTATATCTTCCCTATTTTAGGATCTTTTGAGCACTAAGCAGCTAACATGATTTAAATGTTAATTGTAAAATCAGATTTTATGAAATCCATGTTATATCATGTGTCAAATATATAACTCTAAAAGTTGTTTTATACCTTCTTGAGCTGAACTTTCAAGTTATGCATTGATCAAAGATATGATTTAGGCATTTTTATTATAAGTTTAGGCCATTTAAAACTTATCCTCACAAATTTCTCCTTAGCACCCTTATTTTAGTTTAACATAAAGAAACCATGCAAAATTGACTTTTTCCTTTTATTGCCCACATGATACCTATCTCTTTGAGTCATAAAAAAACAAAAAAAACAAAAAAGAAACCCTATTTTTCTTTTTTATTATTATTATTTAAGAGAAGAGTGTGAGGTGAATGTTGGTTCTTTTAAAAAGAGTGATAAGGTGATTTAGGAGTTGGATGCTTTGACCATAATCAAATGTTATGTGTCAAAAAGAGGAGAATAAGTGAAAAAAGTAAAGATAAGGTTGCCATGAATTGTGAATGTTTTGATAATTAAAAGAAATTCATGATGAATAACAAGGAACATAAAAGGTGAGATAAAATAATTTGAAATTGAAATGGAGGAAGGGTAATTATGAAGTTGTAATGTAAGATAGAAGGATTCAAATTAAATATTATTTTGCATTATCTTGCACTACTTCTCTTGAGCTTTAATTTCAATCCCTATCTTTTCATTTGATAGCTATAACCCTAAGCCACGTTATAAATAGTAATGACTACATGATCTTTGCTTTATGTATGGCTTTCATTAGTGGAAAGAGGGTAGACAAGCAAGCATATGAAGCATTTAAAGTAAAATTTGTTATATATCATAAATCACATGAAAAATGAATCGATTAAATACAAGATCAGATTGCATAGTTGCTTACACATACACATACACTTAGAATATGGGAGAGATTTGTCGTTGCCTATTGAACTTCAAAGTGTTTTACTTTATTTTGTATTTCTTGCTGAACATGATTTTAGGCTAAATTATTGAGGATGAAAATTTGGCTATTCCCATATGCTTAATAGGAGTAATGCAATTTTAGGCTGGATATTTTATTTGCTCAGGGACAAGAAAAAATTTAAGTTGGGGGATGTAATAACTCTATGAAATAGAATTATTTAGATCACTTTCATGCCAAATAACTGAGTAATTTTGTTAGTGTGATCAGTTTTTCAGTCAATTTTGTTAGTTGAGTCATTTTAGCCTTTTGATAGTTTAGATTTAGGTTGTTTTAATTTTAATCCAAATTAATTTGGTTATTTGTATGCAAATTTTAATGAAATGTAAGCTATTAATGTGAATTTTGTTCTTACTTAGGCCTTGGAAGGAAAAAATGATAATACTGGCATCAAGAAAGTAAATATTTAACTTTAAGGTAACTTTTGGACCCCTAAATGTCAAAATTTGGAGATGACTATTTCATTGGAAGTTGTAGACCATTTCAACACCTTTCTAATCAGTAGCAGTTCATCAAATTCTGTCAACAAAGCAAAAAGTTATGGTCAAAATATCAAAGCTAGTCCAAAAGGTAGCAATTTGGTGCCATGGCGCAAGAACATGTAGAAGACCGAAAACTCAGTGCCATGGCTCTAGAGAATGAAAATAAAGGTTAAATTGGTTCTTTCACAATATAGGGTGATATATATAATATTTGGAAGGGTTTTTCAATGCATTGGGGTTATCCTAAGGCAAAGGTGCCTAAAACTTAGAGTTACTAGGTCTAGAATTCATTAAAGGAAGGCATCTTGAGAGGGTATACAAGGGGGGAAGATGATTAAAGCTTCAAAAATAGAGTTCTTCTTCTATATCTCTTCTTTTGCTCTTTTTTGGTTATGTTTTCTTATATAGATTGGATTGTATACATGGATTTATTAGGCTAAGCACTTTTTCTCTAGGTTTATAATGATTTGACATGTAATTTCATGAGTATTATTACTTTTCTTCTTGAATTTCATTGTGAATGAGTTTATTCAGTTCAATTTTACATTGTGCCTTTGTTGCTTGGCCACCAATTAGGTTTTATCTTGAGAATTTTTGGATTCTTGAAAGAGAAACCCAAATATGGTCATAGAGATGAATACCGCTTAGTTGATGCTAATTAATTCCTTAAAACTAACTCAATTTACCATTAGGATAGACATATACTTATTGGACTAGAAGATTTGTGATTAGTCATATATAATGCATTTATTTAATTTAATGTTCATAGAAATATAGGGAATTATATTAAGGCGATGGAATTTATAAGGGGTCGACAGATTCTTATAATGATATTAGTAGCATAAACTAATTCATAAGCATTGAATCCAAATTATACCATAATCTTAATGAGTTTTCATTTATATATACTCAACTCTTTAGTCTTATTCTATTAGTTCTTTTGCATTATTTGTTTACTTGTTTAATTTGAATATTGTGATGAGCTTAGACAAGGTAAACACGATAGCATTAGTACTTAGCAAAAGTCTTAGTGAAAGTTCCCAGAGGATGATACTTGATATTTCACTCCTATATTACTTCTTGACGATGCATACTTGCATCGAGGTCATGTGCACACAACATTTATAGGTTGAGACAAAACTTTCTTTTTCCTTGGATTTCTCTTTTCACATTATTTCTTTAAACAATTAACTACTTTTAAAAGCTTTTAAGGAGTTCTAGTCATATTTAAATTATTAACATATATGGCAAATATGATAAACTTGAATTTATAAAAACATATGGCCAAGTTTGGTCCTTTTGATAACCATCCTTCAACTTATATTCTTGGAATGATTACACTACAAACACTCAGATTATTTTAATTGGATTTATGTAAATTATTGAATAATTATTCTCGAGAACCATTACATGCTTTCTACATTTTAAATCCTTTAAGGATATTTTGTATATAATTTACAATCTAGTGAGTCATATAAACAAGTGTAGCAACATGCCCTTGATGTACATTAAATTTTGCATGTGTTACATGACAAATAAGATTCCTAAAATTTCCATAAGATAAATTGTCTCACATAATAATGTTAAGCCTTTGCAAAAACACTTATGTCATAATTCATGCTTTATATATGATGACTTATTCTTTTTCATTCATTATCACTCAAATATTCATTCATCCCCTACTTACACCTTTAGGTGTTTGGACTATAAGCATAAAAACTTCACATTTTGAAAGTGAATTTAATCCCACTTGAATTGCATTTTTCTTTTTGGCCAATAATCTTTATATCTACATTCTTTGAAAAATTAAGGTTAAGATCATTTTCTTGTTTTTTATCTCAATAATAACATTGCATGGAAAAACATAGTCAATAACTATATCTTTTGGATTTCATCTTTTTTTTGTAGTGACATAACTTATCCAAATCTTTTCATTATTTTAGTGTCCCAATAGTTTTAGGAAATAGGAATACATGCCTCCTCTATATAATCATATTGGTTATGTCTTCCTTTCTTTTTCCAAGGATTTTTATCTTTGGAATCGAATGGTCTTTCACGCTTTAGGCATGGTTTAATTTTATTTGAACCAACAAGTCCTTGTGAGACATTAATTCAATTTGGAGCATTTTCACCTTGCACATGAGATTTGGTAACTCTTTAAGTTAGTAAATGCATCTAACAATTGATTGAATATATCTTATAAATGAATTGTTTTCAAAATTTCTATGTCATATTGCTTTATAAGAATATCTGGATGAGACAACATCAATGTATTCCATATAATTGTTTCATTAAAAATGATTTTTGACAAATCGTGTCATTAATAAATCTTCAGTTAATTGCTTAATATGTTTAATTATAGGAGACTGAGTTATAACCAATATATATTCCAACCTTATTTGGAAATCCATCATTGTGTGGTGTGATCAAGCAATTGGAACATATACCACACATTCCAAAAATTCTAACATGGGAAATATTCGACTCCTAACTAAAAGCCCATTGTAATAGGGTATATTTATAATATCTTGTTGGTTTGATGCATATAAGTGATGTTGCATGTAAAATTGCATATCCACAAGCTAAAATGAGAAGTTTTGATCACAAAAACACACTTGAGGGCTTACAAGCTATGATGGGAAGTCTATTTTCTCTCGACAAATTACCTTCACTCAGAAAGATTTTGACTTTACATTCAGTATCCCTATACTCAACCCCTGTATGTAGAAGCCCTTATAGACAACTAAAGAATAAGAAGGTCAATGGCTCGACAGAGATGGTTTAAATCAAGCAGAATTATTGCTTTTAATTGGAGGCATTTAACAAATAATTATGCTATCTACCATTTTGTAAGAGAACATGAGCAAAAATTTTTCAAGTATTATTTCAATAGACATACATTAATCTTTAAATTCTAAGATGTAAAATCACTAGCATTATGAAGACAAATTGTCTAAATTTCATAATTAGAACTTGTTCTCTTGATTAAATCATTTAAGAAAGCAATCTCACAAATTCTAGGTTGTGAGTTGACAACAAACACATATGTGACTGTCTTGCAGATACAACTATTAACTCAAATAATGTCTAAATGGTCCAAATGGTGGATGAATGGACCCACATATATTACCTTGGATATGTTCCGACAAAGTAGTGGATTCAATTCTAACTTTAGCTAGTGATGGTGTAGTAATTAATTTTTCTTGACAACAAGTAGCATTTGATAATATTTTTAATGGAAGAATCTTTTAGTTCTTTAATGGATGTCTATGTGAATTATTAATTATGTTTTGCACCATAATTGATTCAAGATAGCCTAACTAATCATGACAAATAATAATTATATTTAGATCAATAAACTTTTAGTTTACTATAAAATATGTTTCAATTGTATTAATATTTATATAGTACAAACCTAAAGGTATGTCAAGTAATTTTTCAAGATCTCATTTCTTTCATGACACAATTGTTTTAATACATAGATGTTCAACTTTTATTTCATTTACAATCTCAATATGATATACATTGTGGCAAGTATCTTTATAGCTTAATATATAGGGAAAATTTATAATTTAGTCCTTATAATTTACATATGTTTTTAAATTGGTCTATATACTTTTCTTTTTTTCCTCACACTTTCAATTTGTTACAATGTTGATCCTTACCATTAGATCCATCCCTCACATTATTAGCTTTGGCTAACTAGGCAAACTTTGGTAGACTTGGACAAAGAAATGATGATATCTCTAACACTCCTTTTATGCTGACATGGCTAACTTGGGTATACTTAAGTGAGTCAAAGAACTTGTATACACTCTTCTTTCTAGCACTAGGACATGTTTCATTAAGATGAAGAATTTGAAGGTCCCTTCATGATTTTTGATAGCACCTACATGTTTTAAAAGGCCTCTTTAATATTTTTTAGCAACAATGAATGCTTTATGGAAGAAGAAGATGATGATGAATTTTAATGGAGAGTAAAGACACCAATTTCAATTCCAGCACCAGTACATGTACATGTTTTATTTCTTTTGAATGGAGAAGGAGAAGGATGAATGAAGAGAAGAGAAGAGAGGCACTAGGAAAGACAACCAAAGAGGATAGAAGAGACACATATTCCTATACATGTGTTTCACAAACATGATAAACACCCATCCTAGTATGTGTTTTAGAAAAACCAAGGGTGAGGGAGAGACACCCAAATGGGGAGAAGCAAAGAAAGAAGCATGAAAGTTTCCTTTTTTCTTTTGTTACTAACCATTTCAAACTATCCAATAGGCTAGCTTCTTCCATTTAGACAATCCAGATCAATCAAAGTCAGCCACATTAACTAAAAACAAACGGTGTTAATGATGGGTATAACAACAGGGATTAAAGTTGCAACAATTTAAAAGTGTAAGGAGTAATTTGAAAAAAAAAAGAGTATAAAAAACCAATTTGCAAATTAATTAAACTATAGGGACTAATTGATCAATTTTTCCTAAATTTTTTTTAAGATTTTGTCAAAAAGAATGTGTTATCAACAATAAATTATATCCCTATAGGTAATAATATAATTAATCTTTTATAGCCTTCAACTACTTTTGCATTGCCCAATATCACCTTGACATTGACATCACATACAATCAGTTGAGAAAAATAATTTTTTAGTCTTTAAGTATGGTATGTGTTGTAACACTATTTGCAAGACATACATCTTCATTATAGAATTTTTTTTGTCTAACTTGAAAATGAGGAATGCTCATATTCGTCATTAATGGTAACACAAATATTATAACAAATGTTGTTGTCATACATAAATAATATAAAAACTACATTGAAGGACAACATACTTAAAACATGAAAAATATATATATATTAAAAGAGATTTAAAACAATTAACACTAAGCCCAGAGATGGAACAAACAAATTGTATTGTGTTTGGTACTAAATTGAATTTCTCAGTGGATGCCTCAAAGAATAAGATCATATCATCTACATACATAAGGTACAAAGCATTGTGGAAAATTTTAATTACTTTCATTGTCTAGATCTTTCTCTGTCCATGATTAGATAGGAAAGGATAGTGATGCACAGAATGAAAAGATATGAAAAAAGATGTCCACCCCAGTGATGACCACATTAACGATAAAAGCTCAGTGATGGAATTCCATTAACAATAACTTGATAAGTAGTTATGCTCACACATTACATGATTAATTACACCCATTTAGCTAGAAATCTCAATCATATCAAAATAGCCTAAAGAAAATTTCAAAAAATGTTGTCAAAAGCTTTAGATATGTCAAGCTTAAGTGAACACCACTTCTGTTTTCCATTACCGAGGTGGAGTTTATGCATTGTTTCAAATGTGAAGATAATGTTGTATGATATGACCTGACCTTTAAGAAAAGCACTATGATTTAAGGCAACATTTGTTTTAGACTAATTTAAGGCAATTTCATCCTTTAAGATGGTGATTAATAGCTTTAAAGTTATTTTATAAGCAATATTATAGACACAGATGAGCAAAAAATCTTTCATTATTTGGGGTTGCTTAGTTTTGAGGACCAATACAATATGTGTTCTATTAAGAATTTTGAGGATAAAACCTTTTTCTATTGCAAATTGAACCATATTATTAATATCTTGTCCAACTATTTCCTAGATGACTTGGAAGAATTTTGCATCAAATCTATTTGGACTAAGAGCACTATTAGGAAAGAGATCAAATGTTGCCTTTTTTATATCAGTTATAGTGAAATTATCTTTGAAGGCAAAGATGTGGCTATCTAATAAGGTAGGAATATCTATAAAGATCAGTTGATGCAAAACTTTTTATGATTCTTTTGACTTCTGAATTAAGTATCCAGATTAAAGATATTTAGTTGCTTAATTTTCAAGCTGATCTTGATTTTCTACTTAGTCTCTTTCTTGATATTTTAGACAAGTGATAAAGTTAGCATATCTTCGTTTGGTAGCGAAATTGTGGAAGTATTTTGTGTTTTCGTCATTGTGCAAGAGCAAAGTTTAACATGCTCTTTGACCCTACATCATTTCTTTTCATTCATACAAGAAGTCCAGTTGATTCCTATTTTTCTTCTCCAATTGTTGTGTGTCAATAATTCAAAATTTTTTGTTGAAGTTTTTGGAGTTTTCCTTCAAGCTCTTTAATTTTACCAAGGATGTAGCCAACTATATATCTATTCGAATTTTGCAACACCATCATGTTAGATTGCAACTTTTTAAAAGCCATAAAACCAGGCAAACCAAAAATGTGATGTTGCCATGTTTGTCTAGTTGATTATTGACATTGGTCCAATTTCAATTAAAAAAAAAAAAGCTCAAACATAGTAGGCCTTTTTTTCAAAAATGGAGCATTTTTGCTTGAAGAATCATAGAAGTATGATATGAGGTAGGCATTGGAAGAATAGTTAAAATAATTCTAGCATATTTCTACAACCAAATTGAGTTAAAAAGAGCTTTATCCAATCATTCCTAAAAAACTTCCTCTATTATTAGTCCATGAAAACCATTGCCCCTTAGAATGCAAATCTATAAGTATGGTGGCGAAGCCAGAAATATAAAGTAAGGGGGCTGAACATTAAGTAAAAAATTTGATACATATAAAAAAATTTTTACCAATAATATATTATAATTAATCAAGCATCATATCTTCACTTTTAAAGTTGTGTCCGACAATGTTTCATTGTGTAAAATTCATCAATTATCACATATATGGTAAAATTTACAATAATATCCTTTTCAATGAAAACAATCGGGTAATCTACAAAAAAAAAATCATCTTCCGTCTTGTTACGAAGTCTTGCTTTAATAATTTTCATTATTGAAAAAACTTGTTCAATAGTTAATGTTAACACAGGAAAAGTTAAAAAAAAAAAAAGTCAAATCAATCTATCAATCAAAGGATGAAAAATTAACTTGTCAGTCTATACTAATTTTTTAACATGAGTCAGAAATAGTAGATAAATTATAAAAATTTGGATCTTTAACTACATCACGTTCATAATGTTGCAATTTATATTCTAACTAAATTTTTTCTTGCTTAGACAAATCTAAAGGATAAAATTTTTCCACAAAGTTACATATATTGCTAGCATTAAATAAACTGTAAGCATTTTTAGAATCCAAAAAGGTGCTCAATATAAGAAGCTTGGTTGCTTGCTCACTGGATCCACTATTCAATTCTTTCAACTGATGATCTATCACATTTGTAAATACATCTACACGATAATGATGCTCAACTATCACAGTATCTCTTTAACATCAAGATTGAATTATAGCACTCATATCAAGAATTTGAATAGCTTGCTTGTGATAAAATGAACAAACTCTTCCTTAGAGAGCTTCCTAACCGCAATCTCTCAACTTCTAAATCAATAACTTTGTACTAGATAACAAGTGTATAGCATTCAAAATATCTTGAGATTTTAGTTGTAATGTGAGGTAAGGATTATCAGTAATTCCTATGATTTTTTTTATCACGTGAAAATGAAAACAAAATCAAATAACATTAATAATTTGGGAGCATAAGTAGCATCACCTTGTTGAGAGTATGTTGATCCATTAACAGTTATGTCTTTAAGAGTTGAACTAGTTGCATTAAACATTTGCAAGAGACAACAAATTGAATTGAAATGAGAATTCCATCTAGTGTCTTCAGGTATTTGTAATTTGCAAATTTGACTGACTCCCCTCCCCATCACAATTTCATCATTTGCAACCAAATATGCAATTTCAACTGCATAAGTGACTTGTAATTCATCATTGTGTTTGCATGAAGAACACATAATATTCATAACTATAGTCAAGTTTTGAAAAAAAAAAAACCATAAACATCAACTACTTCTTTAACTGTAGCAACAAGAGTCAATTCCAATTGATGAGCTAAGCAATGTACATAATAGGCATAAGGACATACTTGAAAAATTAAAGCTTGTAAACCATTCCACTTTCTACGCATATTACTAGCTTTATTATATCCTTAACCTGTACATTTTGAATGTTAAGATTATGATGAGATAATACTAAATAAATTTCTTGTTTAAGAGTAACTACAGTGGTATCTCTTACATGTACTATGTACAAAAAATGCACCTTGACAAATCCTTGCTTATCAATAAATCTAAGAACAAGAGTCATTTGTTCTCTTTTAGATTCGTCTCTAACTTCATCAATAATCAAGTGAAATTTTGCATCACTAATTTCATTTTGCACCTTTCTAGCAAAAGACATTTAAAATTTCCTTTTGAATGGTTAGTGATATGTATGTTGCATTCTGATGGGCATTTTCCAAGACAATACCATCTACTTTCTTATCATAAGAAGCTAATAGCTTTATCATATCAAGAAAATTACCTAAATTCTTTTATCCAAAGATTTTATCATGTCTTCTAAAAGCACAAGCTTGAAAAGTTAACCATCTAACAGTATCCATAGAAGTTTTAAGATGCAACTGGTTATTTTGAATTTAGAGTGAAATTTGTTTATGTAGCACTTTATCAATATTACATGACTAATTCTTCAAATCTTCATAACATTTAACTGTAACATTGTGAAAAGAATTAGGACCATTTTCCACATAAAATAGAAATGCACAACCATTTCCACTGTTAACGTTTTCTAATTTCTAAATCCTTTCTAAGTGAATAGACTTGATTTTATAGAAAATAAGTAACATGGAAGGCAAAAAGCAGCATCTTCTATTGGTGAATATTCTAGCCATGAAAAACTTTTAAACTAATGAGTCTAAAATCAATGAGGATGATCATCTTGACCAAAAAGTGTATACACATCTATGATAAATTGGTATGGCCCAAACTTTATATAAGCCTTACTGATTGCACCTTGTTAATAAATGGGATAGTCCCAAATTTGTTGACGCTAACTTATATCACATAAGAAAGAATCAATATTGATTTCTTCATCATTCCTCATAACTTTGGAAGGAAAAGGCTGGATAAGTGGCTCCAAGGTTGGCATTACTGATTGCTCAACAACATTTTCATTATTAGTATCTACATTTAAAATTGGTGCAATAAGTTATACCTCACCATCATTTCTCTCTTTTCTCTTAAACGAAAAGTCAATCATTTTTATTCTTGATCATATCTTTCAACTTTCAACCTAAAAAAAGAAAAAGAATATTTCTTAAGACTTGTAAGATAAAGGAAATCAATAAAAAAATTTCAAGCTATAAATTAAAAAAATAAAAGAAGCACTAAACCTAATATTTTGACTAATAATGGATTTCAACAAATTTAAAATGAGTATATGACATGTATTTAGGAAGCATTTAAATACAAATAAATACATAAATTGCAATTAATATCCATTTAATTACAAATAAATACATAAATTGCTTTACTTAAATCACATTTTGTTTTGATTAAAAAACCTAATCGTTTTTATCCTTTGCTTAAATCACAATTCATTTTGAATAAAAAACTAAAAGTATTAATAAATTGCTCCAACAAATATAATCACACTTTTCCATTCAAGGTTTTGGCCCACTTAATCATCAGGGCCCAATTATTTATTTTGACTTAAAAAAATTCAACTACATAAAAATGGAAGAAATATTTTTTATTGTCCTATATGAACTAACAAGGTTGTCCATTTCTCCTTTAGATTTTCCATCCTACAACATACTCTCTTTACTATTTTGTCTCTTATGCAATCAAAAATCACTTTCCTTTCATTAGAAAAAAAAAGAAGAAAAAACAAGGAAACCATTCGCTTATCAGAGCCAATTGATGTAACAAAACCATTTGTTTTGCCTAGTCCTTTCTCTCTCTTTTAGCTTTTCATTTTCTGGTATTCCATATGGATCTTCATTTCATATAAACCATTTGCCTTGTCCTCTCCTCTCTCTCTCTCTTCTAATCATTTTGCCTAAAGTCTATCTAATACAAATACAAGAAAACAACAATGACCATTTCACTCTTTCTCTGTCTCGGTAAAGAACAAAAGTTCAAAGAAAGCAAGAACTGAAAATACTCTCACCTTATGTAGCATTATATAGCAACAACAATGATTTTCTGGTGAGTAGCAATGATTTTTCCAGCCTCTTCTCCTTTGTGCATCGATTCCTCTTCTTCTTAAATCCTTATGGTTTTGAAGGTGTGGGTTGGAGTGGTTCATATCATAATATTGGTATTATGTTGTTCAAATTTCAAATTGTTATTTTCCATTTTCATTCATTCGAATTACACATTAGAAGAAGTGGAAGAAGAAGAAGAGCTAAGAAAGGAAAATTGATTTTATATGACTCAAAAAATAGTTAGGCCCAAATTATAATTTTCTCTTCCAAAAACACATGTTGATCTAAAAAAGTAAAAAGGGTCAAATTATATTTTTTCTCTCAAAAGCTAATTTACCTATGTTGATCTAAAAATAATAATAAGGGCTAAATCAAAATTTTATCTTTCAAAATTTAAGTTACACATATTTTATATATATATATATATATATATATTATACTCAAAGTAAGATTATTGGGGGTCATGGCACATGTTAGCTCATTTTCCTCCACCTCTGTATAAGTTGACAATTCTAAATAAGAGTTTGAAATTTTGAAATTCCTACCACTGTCATATAATTGATACACTTATCACTTGGAAGATGAGTTTGATTAAAATCCACAATTAGTAACAAGGGCTCATTAATCTTGAATGTAATATTTTGCATCTTATTCCAAAGTTTGGCTCTCTAGGTAAATTATAGGAATCCATGTAAAAAGTAATGAAAATGTTTAAACCATTGGGATGAATAACATATATATGAATCCAATGTGAGCTACTATCTAACATAGTACATTCCACTTCATTTTTCCATGCAAGCACAATCCCTACACTTTTACCTTAAGATTCAATACCAAACATATTCATATAGTCAAAAAGGGAAATTTTATTTAACCTCATGCATCGCAAGTTTAGTTTTAGCTAGAAACAAAAAGTGTGGTTTATATTTATAAACAAGCTTTTAAGTTTGTCGTGGTTTTCCCTAGACCACAATAGTTCCAACTTAGGAGGTTCATAGTGCTTAAGGAAGCTTTTTCATAGGTAGCTTTCCAAACCTGCATATAAGAAGTAGTTATGCCAAAAGAAATTATGTCAATCAACTCCTCATTTGATTCTGTAATGGTTAGCAACACTTGTGAAGACAATTTGAATTTCTGTTTGTGTAATCTCCAAAACTTTCTAATTTTCTTGTGCTTCTTAAATGGTAAATTTTTGTTAATTGTAAACTTAAAAGTGTGGGCATTGAAACCAAGTTGAAGTGGAGCAATCTTGATCCACGTTAGTTATTTCTTTCCTAAATTATTCAAATGGGTTGTTAATGCAATTCTAATAGGATTGGGAAATTAACAAGCCTATATTAAAAGTATATCAGATATTTAAGAAGAAGACTCATAATTTATAAAGCCTAAAACCCACATTTAAAGCACTATCATCTTGCATTTGTATCATAACTCCTACTAACTATGATGACATATTGCAATAGTGGAAAGGCTTAAAAAGAAAAACTTGTTTATTCAACATATATAAGAAGTAATTTCGTTATTAAAGTGGATTTAAAAGCTTGAGAGAAATTTTCTTCTATTTTAAGAGAATCAAAATAGTTTTAACTATTAAGATGTCTTATTTCCATGTATGATCTAAATGTGAATATTTCTTTAAGGCTTCTTTACATGAGTCAACATTCTAAGGAACATAGTATGGCTTTGATAAGCTTTTTACAATAGGTGAGTCAGAAGAGTATCTAAAGATAGTAGGCATGAAAAAAGGTTAACAAAAAAACACTTCATGTCAAGTAATTGTGCATTATGTAAAGATAAAAAGTCAAATTTAGGACCTAAAAGGTCATTTAACTTTATATGCACATGTGAGACACTATTAAAAAAGAATGGGGTTATTAGAAAGCATGTCCTTGTCTTGTAGTGGGTGAGCATTGTTTGCTCCATCTTTTAACTATAACTCTAGATCCTTACAAAACACATGATAAGTCTCAATTGTATTATATGTTTATATATTCTTAATTCGAACTTATCAAATGTTTTGGATGAATTATCATGATTTAGTTATCAAAACATATTAATTTAATGTATTTTATGATTTTGAATGTTATGTTGCTACATTACGTGAAACTCATTTAACTTTGCATTGTTTGAATGTGAATTGTATATGAAATGCATACATAGAAGATGATAGTGGAATAAAGCTATAAGAAATGGAAGAATATTTAAGGATGTTTGAAAGGGCTTTGTGAACATCTTGGAAGGGAAAGAAGTCAAGGAAGAAAGTTGAGATAGAATTTGAATTCAAGTTGGTGAACACTCAACTTTAATGTAACTTTTAGGCCCTTATATGTCAGAATTTGTATATTGGTTTTCACAAAATGTTGTAAAGCTTATGGATATCTCTCCAATAGGTAGCCATTCACTTAAATTTGACATTGGAATGCAAAGTTATAACTAAAACACTGAAACTACATCAGTGGACGATAATGGGAAAGTGCAAAAATAAAGATTTAAGAGCCAATGAAAAATGTCTTTAGGTTTTTTGAGGGGGAAAATTAAAGGTTATTGAAGGCATAATTTCTAAAGGATAAGAGGCTTGGTTTTAAAGAAAAATACTAATTTTTTAGGCTCTCTCAAGTTTTTTTTTAAAAGGAGAGGGCAAAGGTTAGTCTCCTTAGACCTCACTAAGGCAAAACCTTATTAAATTCTTACTTGACGAGGTTCTTCCTCTTTCTCCCTTTTCTAATTTAGTTTATATATTTTTTTTAATTTGTGTTTTTAATTTAGAGTTAGATTTTCTAATAACTTTTTAGATGGAGAATTAAGAATTACTGAGTGAGAACTTATTCTACTTATATCCACATATATTTATTGAGATAGAATTTTAGTTTTTGTGATTTCATTAAGTAATAAGTATATGTTGTTTCCTCACTAGAAACTTGCATGATTTTGTTAACTAAGGTACTTGAAAGAGTATTGAATGGTTTACATTCTTAAAATTTTATATAATCTCATATAGAGCTGTCAAAGTGGGCCAACCCGGCCCACCTGGTAGGTAAGATGGGCTAGCTCATTTAACCCACCAAAAAATGAAAATTTTTTTTTTAAAAATGTTATTGTCTTATTGTTTTAACACACTTAAAATTTAAAATATATATATATATATAATTACAAAAATTCAAAGTTTCACTAAGCATTAATAAAATTAGAATATTGATTTGTAGCCAAAGTTGAGACTTCATCAATGTTGCCACTACCAATCTCTTCACCTTCACAATGAACATCTACATCAACTAAAGTAAGAAATAATTAAACTTCCATCAAAAACTCATATATTACTATATAAATTACAACATAACAAAATTATGAATGGTAAATTAATACTGTTGAAACCATATAGCCAATTGCATGTACAAATAAAAGCTTGGACATTTTCTGGAAGAAGAGTACTCTTATACTTGTTCAAAATCTGTGAGCCAATGCTAAAGGCTAATTCACTAGCAACACTGGTAATTGGAATGATAAGTATATCACATGTCCTTTTTGATAGGGTAGGGAATCAACATTGATACATCTAACTTTTTAGCATATTTAAGGTCTAGCTTTGCTTCATCCAGGTAATGATCCAATTCAGATTTTCTGACAGAAGAAATAGTTTCACTAACAAAATCAATATACTTCTATATTCCAAGTACAAGTAAGAAATAATAAGTTATTACAAAGACATCAAATAACAGACAAAACAAAATCAAACTATTAATGGAACAGAAGAAATTTACATCAAGAATATCAAAACCACTAGTAGTATCTACATCCCTTCCAATAGTTAAAGTTTGTTGGCTAAAGTTATTGGATACAATTAAACCACTTGTTTCACTCATTAACATTGATGATGTTGCAATCTTTTCATATTGGGCATAAAGGCAATATAACTTAGTCATAATATTGTTTAGCTTATATTGACAAGTCATAGGATCAAGCCTATTATAAGAAAATGCAACACCTTAAACTTTAAGCAAGGATCAAGAACAACAGTCATGACAAGGATAACATTATAATCACCCCAATACGTGTCAAACTTTGTTTTTCATTTTCATTGCCATTTCTTTCATTACTATGTTAGTATTATCCAAATTCTTTATCAACAAACATTCAATTTTCCATACTTATAAGAAATATATATTTGATGTAAGGTAACTTGAACCAAAAAATAAATTAGTTATGGCATTGAATGGGCGAAGGAATTCACGCATCTAATCTCCTCTTGTCCACTCTTCATTTGAAGGACATGTCATGAAATTCTTATCAGTCATGGATAGTCTACAATAAGCACGACAATACCTAATTACACTTTCAAGCATTGTGAAGGTGGAATTCCATTTAGTGGGAACATACAACCACAAATCCACTATAGTGTCAATATTACCAATTACTTTCACATACTCATTGAAAGCAATCATCCTTGCCTCTAATGCTTTAACATATTTAATGCCCTCCCTTATCATGTGCAAAGCTCTACTAGCCACTTTTAAGCCCTCTTGAACTATGAGGTTCAAGTATAGGCATAACATCTCACATGAAAAAATTCACCATCACACAATAAACCATTTTTCAAACACAAAAGATCTTTTAATATCCCTTGCATATTGTCATTTGCTGAAGCATTATCCAAAGTGATTGAAAACACTTTCATTTCTATCCCTCATTCTCTCAAACATTCAAATACTTTGTTAGCTAACTCAATACCAGTGTGTGGAGGTTCCGTTTTACAAAAGGAGAGAATTTTACTATTAAGCTTCCAATGTTCATCAATAAAGTGTGCAATCAAACAAATATATCCTTCATACGTGTAAGCAGTTCAACAATCAGAAGTTAAACATATTCTACTAGGACTTCTTAACATAGATTCTTTCAATTTATCCGTTTTTTTTAATATACTATCTCCATACATCAGACACTACAGTATTCCTACTAATGTGCTTCACATCTGGATTTAAAATCTTATGAAATTCTCTAATCCACCTATATTCAACAAAAGCATATAGAAGATCATGCTCAATAATTGACATGGCTATAACTTCCCTTGCACGTTTATGATCAATTTGTCATGTCCTTAATTTTCCTGATTGATCTAACATCATAGTGCCAACATTATGATATTTAGAAAGTTGTGGACACTTTGGAATATGATGAAGAACACTTAAAGTACCAATCTTTGAGCCTCCACACACATATGTCTGACCACATCCATTACATTTTGTTTTCTCTTTACCATTAACTAAGCCTATTTTAATGAATGGTTTCCATACATCTGTGGTACAAGTTCTACGCTTCTTACTTACAGGTTCTTTTTCTTCATCCAAATTATCATCACAATTAGAGTTTGAAGGAATTAACGGATTCAAACCCTTAACATTATCACTGCACCTTGTATTAATACTTTGATTGTTAATTGATTCCATTATGCACCTATACAAGAAAAAAAAAAGGCATAGAACAGATAAACATTACTTTTGAATATAAATAAATTGAAAGTGGGTTTTTTTAGAATGTAGACATCAAGACATGAGCATATATGATACATGTATAGAAAAAAAGTAGGAAGTCAGTTTGAGACCAAATTACCACAAAAATAATTAATTAATCATTTAGGGATTACATCAGGGTTGTTTAATCTAATTAGGTCACCTGGATTTATTTATAATACCCAAATGATACTTATGTAATTGTGGATTTATGTTTCTTCCTCCGGTGGGTTCATTCTTTATCCAAGGCAACATATATGTAAATATCATATAGCTTTAGACAAAAGTCAAAAACAAATAATCTATCTATCATCATATAACAAATATCAGTATAGATAGTAGAGCAAACAACCATCAAGCAGAGAAAAAAAAAATCAAAGCTGACATCATGCGATGAGCGATGAGCGATGAACCAAATAGAATGAAGTTCATAGATGACAAAATAGGGTGGTCTGGTGACAAAACAAAATGAAAAAGTCAAAACAAATTATAGTAATGAGTGAACCCCAGAGAAATAAACTGTGGCGACCTTCTTAGACCTGTGATCCTGTCTTATGGTGGTTGGTGGTCGTGGAAGGAAGAAGAGAAGTGTCAAAGATGGAAATTGACATTGACGAGGTGGGAGAGACTGAGAGAGTCAGGGAGTGCCGAAATGGGAGAAGACTGGGAAGGACTTAGAGAGTATTTGAGAGACTGAGGCCAATTACACTGTAACACTAGGGGGTGATGGAAACTAACATGATGAAGCTTTTTCACATAAAATTAGAAGGGGGAGTATCCAAAGTTTTTTTCTTTTCCAAAAGAGTGAAAGTGGGCTAGAAGATAATTCGGTTGGGGATTGAAATGTAAAAATTGGGTTGGACTTGGAGACTAAAATTTAAAAAAAACAAAACAAATGGCTCGTTTAACTCATGGGTTAAATGGACCGGGTTTGTAGCATTATATTAAATGGGTTCTTAAATACTTCTTACAACCCAACCCACCTCTTTAGTGGATTAAACGAGGTCGAGCCCGTTTTGACAGCTCTAATCTCATATCATTGGATGCCCACAAGGTGTTCCATGAAATTCCTAATTGAGAACCAGGTGTAATTTGCCTTAACTTCTTAAATTCAACTTTTAGGGTAAGTTTATACTTCAAAATAGTTTCCAAGAGCTTAATGCACATGAAGATTAGTGTCATAACCCTTAAGATAGAGGGTGATTGACACAAAAAAAAGAGACAAATATTGCCTTTGTAAGCCTAACATGTTCAAAACTGACATATAGGTAACCATTAAAGGAAAATTTTATGACAAAAAATCATAAAGAAAAATTTTAAGTTTAGGTTAAAAGGCTTGATTAATGTATTCAAAATCATCAAATTATGATTTTATATAGAAATTTTGGCAGCATCTCCCATGAATTATAAACCTCTTGAAATTTCTACTTGAACAACTGATATACCAAACAAAAGAGAGTTCTGCTCTCAACAAAAAACTAAACAACTAGACTTAATTAAACGTAATTACAGGCATCCAACCTATGTACTTAAAAGTAACTAAAATGCAAAATACAAATTTTACAAACAACAATATATCATCAGCCTTGAGAAATATGCAAAGTTCACTAAAAGAATTCCTTCGTGTGCTCTTAAGTCGTAGATAGATGATTTAGGTCAATACTACTATATGAAATAATTTAAACAATAGGGGTGAGTGAGAATTAAGTGAACAGATAATACTAACCATAATAAAAAAAAAAAAAAGGATAGACAAGCTTAGTTAAAGTTTTTCGAAAACCATAATGTTTACCCTTCAAGCTTAAGACATAAGTACATAGTAAATTACTCAATATAGAATAAAAAGAGATACATGATGTCTTCCATGTTTTCTAACTCAAAAAGTACTAACTAGACCTTTCACATGCCACATAATATAAGTGTGTATTTTCATGATGATTTATCATTTGTTTTACAACCAGAAAGGATCATTGATATAAAAGTTAGACAATAGCATAATAAGAGCATCCTAATGGTTAAAGTAGTATGGAAAAGACTATCTCTTGATTATGCCATATGGGAAATAAATGATGAAATGAGGAAAACATACCAAGCATTATTCAGACAAGGTAAGCTAAATTTTGAGGACAAAATTTCTAAAAGAATGGGAGAATTTTAACCTTCATAATAACCTTAGCTAGAGAAATGATTTTATTAGAGGTATAAATGAAATTATTAGAAATTAGGTTATATAAGATAGCAAAGCTTTATAATTAAACCCCAAAATGATTCTAAGTTATTATGGTTGGTCCCAATAAAACAAAATAATTTTTTAATGATATACTCTATAAAAAGAAAAGAAATATTTAAAGGATTAAAATGAATAGAAAATAGAAAAGAAACCTAGGTAGTAGGTGTCACAAGAAGAAGAAACCACTTTGGTAATCAGTTTCATGAGAAGAAGAAGAAGCCAACTTGGCATTAAGTGTCATATGAAGAAAGACCCGCCTTAGTCATTAGATGTAAAATGAAGAAAAAGCCACCTTGGCCAATTACATGTTAACTGGAAGAGAAGTCACCATATGACTAAGCCATGAAGCCACCATATGTTGACAGATGGCAAATAGGTGTCAAGATAAGAATAAGCCTCCTTACCTAGTACATGTTGACAGATGGCAAATAGGTGTCAAGATAAGAATAAGCCTCCTTACCTAGTACATGCAAAATGGTTATTATATATAGGGGAGGTATGAACAAGGATGGAAATTTTGCAGGGTAGGAGCAAGCCTAAAAATTTTAAAAACTTAAAGAAATAATAACTTCAGCAAATAAAAAGCATCAAGTTCAAGTATTCTTGACATCTTGTCCACCCTGTGTGAAGTCTTCATTATTGTTTCTTCCCTATGTGTAAGTTTCATCCTTCACAAGAGAATTCATTTGTGTCAAAGTTAAAGATGTAGTAAAATAACTACTAGTAATACATGTATATAAAAATTTTAAAATATTTAGGTAAAATTGTTGAAAATAGGGAACCCACAAGGCAGGGAGCATGATTCCTGTTCCTATGCCCAAACTACCTTTGGGGACATAAAAATTCCCAAATGTAAGCCCCTAAATGGGATAGTCCCTGCATGGATCCCCAGATATGGAGACATTTTGTCATCTTTAGGCATGAAGGTGTTTTGCAACCTTGTTTCCATTTGGCCAAAACTATTAGAGAAGGTAAGAGAGTGTGGGGCTTCATTTAGGCATGGGTAAGATAAAAAGCAAAGAGAAATTTTAAGCACAAGTAACAGGAAGCTTCCTTAAGGTATGAGTTCTCTTCTTCATATTTATTTTATGGAAGATTAATCCACATTGAGCTTAGAAAAATTAGGTTATAAATAAGAACAAAGTAAAAGATAGATGTTAATGAAGGAACATGCATTTTTATTATGATACTTATACATGTGCATTAAAACATTGTATGTTACATTGTGAATTTCCTAAACAAACAAAGAGAAACATTCTTGAGATATATTTAAATTTGGAATCTATAAAAGATAGTTAGTACTCTTATTATTTATATACCGATTTAGAGCTAGATTATCATTTGCTGATTTCGATACACACAAGTGCATGTGATCGTGATAAGTAATATAAGATGTTGTTCCCATGAAGAGCTAGCCTAATTTCAACTGATTGTTTATTATCAATTTTTAAACTCAAGCTACTGCTTTTGATTATTAAATAATATGTATGAAAGAAAGTTAAAATTAATAATTTACTATATTAAATTGATATACAACTAAACCTAGGATTCAAACTTCCCCACATTGTAAAGTTATAATGTAATGACAGAAAACTTTCGAGACAAGTTCTAAATTAGTTTAGTAAACTAGGGACTTTAGTTATTTATATAGTTTTGTCAAATCTATTTAAACCAAATTGATTTACCCAATTCCCTTTATCACTGTTGGGAACTAGTTGAGATAACACATTTTCTTATTGATGAATGCAAACAATGATTAAGTTCATCCAATTTTTAAATATAGAATCTCCTTTTCAAGTTAATCTAAATCTCAAATTGATCTTAAAGTGATAAAACTCAAAATGCATGAAGCACAGAATGAACATAAGCAAACTTTATTTTAAAACTTAATCTGAAACAAAAGTCATAGAGAAAATAACCCTTACAATGAGTTATGTAAAAAATCCTAGAAATAAATTACTAGTCAAGCATTTGCATAGTGTCAAAGCATATAAAAAAAAGAAGTATGACTTGAACAAAAAAGAAGAGAAAAAGAGACAAAGGAAAGCATAACTCAAACCAAGTTGTAACTCCTATTATAAAAAATGGTGACTATATTCATGAAATCATTCAATGAAAACATAGGGAAAGGGACAAAATTTCACCATGGAAGTAATTCCTGAAGTGATTGAAAGAAAACTCTTGAGATCCAGTCCAAAAACATATATTTGCATCTTTACCTACACGACCAAAAGGGGTTTGTGATTTAGAGCCTAAAGTTGAAATTAAATACAAAAATCAGAGGGGAAAAGGTTGAAATCCATCATAAAAGTAAAGCCCCATGAAAATTTTGAGAAAAACTTACCATATCTCGCCTAATTATCCCTCTTACCCATGCCCTAATGCCGAAAATACAATTGGAAGAAATTCATGCTAGAGTCTGCAATTTTTCAGTTGGTTTGTGCCAGTAACTCACTGAAAACGGCGATCCTTCACTCCCAAATGCAGTTGCCAATGAGATTTAGCAAGAATGGAGGAGGCTTCTTTGAACTTCGAAGGTGTGAAGAGCACAAGAAGAAGCAAGAGTTCATGCGGGAGAGAAATAAGTAATTAAGGACATTTTTGTAATTATAAGGCAAGACACACATGAAAAAAATTGGAAATTTCAAACTTGCCCACTATTGGGTTTGAACACAAGTGTTGGGCATGGATAAGAAGTAGCTTAACCATTTAACCACTTGTGTCTACATCAAACTCAAATATAAAACTGATTTGTTTAATATTGAAGCCTTCCTTAATTCTATTTTTTTTTCTAGTTTTTCCCTTATTTATTTTAAATTTTGTTCATACCCCAAATGAATCCCTCCATTCCTCCCACTTAAGAAACTAATAAAAATTTCCCCCCTAAAAATAAAAATATTTAATGGGAAATTTAATTGGATGTTACAATTAGTTTCCATAAACTACTTGGGTTCAACTTTCAAGGGATACCAATGTTTAATGTAATGCAATTTTGCCTAAATGCATGGACTTAACTTTTAAGTAGATTGAATTTGATAATTTAATTCCTGATCTTAATGCATTTTTGAGGAAATTTCATATAACTGGTTGGATTTGATTTTTTAGCAAAATTAGAACTAGAATTAAAATGATAATTGGATTTGGGTTTATCATTTTAGTGAACTAAATTATCCAAAAGTAGAATTGAATTATTGTGGTATGAAGTTAATATTGAACTTAATAACTAAAATGATTCTCACTTTAACTCTTGATAAGTTTAATCTAATATAATGTGTTAAATCTTTTTATTTCTAATTAGGGCCCTAGTGTGTCTTAGTATACTTTAGGTATTTAATTTGAGTTTAATATTTTTGCATCAACTCTTAGTGAATAGATTTTATTTTGTATAAATTGTTAATTGGTAATAAAAATTCAATCATAAACCCTAAACGACACTAGAGTTTAAAATCATTTAACTACAATGCATTTTAAATGTCATTATATCTCTCACCAAAAAAAAATGTGTCATTATATCTTTTAATACCATTATGATAATTAAATAGTTGCTCTATGTCAGAAGATCCCAAAGGTAAAAAAGGATTAATATTCCGTCATTGCAAATCATAATCTTCTTATGCCACACTATTGGATGGGTTGGATGAATAAGAGTTAAGATTTGCAATTATTTAGTTGCCTCTTGGAACTTGAAGCTATTGAATCTGCTCCAAGACATCAGGTTCCTTATACTGAAACTCCATTATCAAGATGAAGAGAGGAATCAATAGGAGTGGAAAAGTTGGATCCCTCGCAAAAAATTGGAGATTTTTAGTATTTTGTAATTGCCCATCAGCAATCATAGTGTCGCCTATCATATTACCAAGCACCTTTTGCTATATTCACATCCACATTTTCCAATGGCAGCACCAAAATTGCACTCAAACTACAACCTTTAAAAAAATTTGTGTGTCTGTATATATATATATATATATATATATATGCTCTTGGTGTGAATCAAGTATATTGGAAAAAAATAGGTTACCCTAGGACTCACCTTGGCTAGGGATTCCTAGCTTATTGTCTTAGTTTTTACTCTCCTGCTTCTCTAACTTGACCTAATTTGGTTAGGTTCAACTAAGTTGTATAGGCAATTATTTAACTCTAGTACACATGATTTCCCTCAACAAAGGAAATTCTCATAGGTGGGGCCCATTTAAGTTTCCCCGGGTTAAGAAATTGGCCTTAGCTAAGTTTTCCTTTGATTGATTAAATGAATTAATTTTTCTTTTTTTTTCTTTACGATTATTTCATGGGTTCTTTAATTGGTTAAAAATTTTTGTTAAATTTCTAGTTAGGAAAAATTTACCGAAGTTACAAATTCTTAGATTTTTACTAAATTATAAATTTAATTTTAGGTATTTATATTATTTAAAATTTACTTAATTAATCCTATGCTATCTAATATAATTCCACTTGATCAGAATAATCTAACTATATATTTACACTTAGAATTTTTCTCTAATATTTTCCGTAATTGTTTCCTATTGTACTTAAGAAAATAAATACACTCAAGTTCTTCCTTAATTTCGATTATGTGTATTAGCTTAGTAGTAGGTTTAGGCTTATGAGAACAAGATTTTTTTCATATGCTACATCTGTCATGATTTAGGATTTAGGCTATGATAACTGTAAAATCATACACTATAACGATTTCAATGTTCTTATTCTATATAACACCATGAAGTTATAAGAAAACATGTTTTCAGTAAATTACATTAACTTACTTTGAAATTTGGCTATATAACACCTGATACCTCTTTTATTTGATAATTAAACTAGCTTCCCTAATAAACACATTTTTACCAATCAAGTCTCAAGGTCCATTGAAACTTGGCGCGGTTCATTACTTTTATTCTCTTTATTCAAGTATTATATTTATTAATAATTGTCTTTTTATATAATTTTTAAATAATTAATAATTATATAATTTGTCAAAAAAATAAATAATGGTAATAATAATGTCACTAAAATTTTCATTTCATGAATCATTGTTTTTTTTTTTTCCCCAATAGCAATTTTATAACTTGTTCATGATGTTTCTTTTTTTGAAACTGTTCATGATAGTTTCTTGTAATCTATAATATATGAAATTTCACACACCAGATAACATTTGTCTATTTAGATTCTTAAAAAATAAATCAATTAGTAATAAATAATTCAATAAAAAATGGAGCTTTCAAGACAGAGAAATTACAGAGTCCAATCAAATATTGAACCCAACGCAAACCCAACCCGATCCCTCCGGCATGTAGTTTCCCCAAGTTAGAACACATAAAAGGAACAGGCCGAACTTGGGTCAGGATTCTCCTTCGGATTAAACATCGGACTCTCAGAAGGTCCCAGAAAAGCCGGGAAGCCCAAAACCCACCCATCCACCCAATTGGCCGCCTTTTCGAGTTTCCCTTTCGTCTCCGTAGCGCCACGCAACTGAGCCTCTGTGCCCATTCTCGTTGCTTGTTCTGCTCTCCGGCATGTAAAGCACGTGTCACCGCGCCGATCAGCTGTTACAACCCACCAGCTCTGTCTTCTTCTGTATGCTTGTTCACAAAGAGACGTTAAAACCCGAGGCAGAAAGGAAAGGAAGCCCGCGCATCGTTCCCCCTCTATCTATCAATGGCGAATTTGCCCCAATCTCTCTCCATGAATGCCCCCTTTGGAGCTCCGGGTGCCTCCGCCCAGAACGCCGCCGCTTCTCAGGCCAACAAGGATCGCAAGATGGCGTCTGCGGAGCATCTCGTTCTCGAACTGAGCAACCCTGATCTCCGAGAAAATGCCCTTCTTGAGCTCTCTAAGGTAGATTCCTCTTTGTTTATTTTTTAATCAAGGATTCTTCATTTCTGGCCGAGCTGTGTGAAAATTCGGATTTTGTTGCGTGACTTTGTGATGGTCTCCATTGTCGAGGTTTTCAGGAATTGGGGGAAAATTTAGAGTTTTTTTGTATTTGTTTCAATGTCTATCTTATGGGTTCTGGAAGACTGATGTTAATCACATTTGAGGTAAAAAGCTGCATTGGATTAGGAAGAATAGCACGTATCCTGTTATGTGGTTGCAATAGTATTTGAATAACCCATTCAAATTGCCTTGAAATTGTAAAGTAATTCAAAGAAGAAAAAATTTCTTTTTTTGGGGAAATTTAGAAGGGAAGAGGTGAAAGCAATCTCACACTTATCCACAGTGGTAAGACTGCTAGTTCTTATTGTCGATTGTCTTGGTTCCTGTTTGCTTTCGTTGCTTCAGTTCATCATCACATCATTTTGTTTTATTCAGCCACACTAGGGAGATATAAATTCAGCTTTACAGGTATCTCATGATCTTTTTCCTTCTTATTCTTTAATTTAGAAGAGGGAGTTATTTCAAGATCTGGCACCATTATTGTGGAATTCTTTTGGTACTATTGCTGCACTTTTACAGGTATGCTATCCCACTTGTTTGATATTCCTTTTTCGATTGCTTTGATTGATGGTTCTTGTAAATTTATACAGCCTTAGCGGCTAATTTTTTTTTTTTTTTTTTTTTTAGCTTATAAAAATACTCTCTCTTATGCATGGTGTATTACTCGCTTTTCGTCTTTTGCTTCCATATATATGGTGATATCTTATTTCCAAATTCCATTTTCAAATTTGACAAATCGCATGAGCATAATGTCTTTCTTATATTTTACTCCGAAATTGGTCATGGTACCTTGTGATGCTGATAATGTTTATGATAATTAGTAAACACAAATTGTTTTATTGTCATCAGCATACTTTGCAGCTTGCGCTCTCTACTTTTCTAATTTTGATATGCATCTTACATGCATAATAATATTCTCAAACATAGTAGACTCTTCTTTCTTATTTCCTCAAAGGTTGGGACTCTTTAAGCTTGTTATTTAATGACTAGACTGCATATGAGGTGTCCTCTTCTTTCGAGGATTTGAATTCTATTTTTATTTTGCAGGAAATAGTATCAATATACCCAGTTCTTTCTCCGCCAAATCTTACTCCAGCACAATCAAATCGAGTTTGCAATGCTCTTGCACTTCTTCAGGTAAGATATCATTCCACTATGACGATATGGCTACACTGTCAAGTGTTACAAAATTTCTTGTGTGCGGTATATTATCTTGACATACAATTGATGCATTGGGGATAGCTTCATTACACCCTGTTGTATCTCATTGAACTGTATTATTGGACTTTATTTTTGTAATGATTGCTTTATTTAAAATTCAAAAATCTACTTTAATTAAAAGGATAATTAGTATAACAGGATATACATTGCAACTCGTGGACGGCTTCTTATTCTAGTCAATGTAGTTTTTTCTCCTTTGCAAAGTAGAGAAGTTATCTAAGTTTTGGAACTCTGGAAATCAATTGCTTGAGGTATGAGTGAGGCCATCAGTACTTCACTTTTTAATGGTTTCGTTCTTACTTTTCTTCTTTTACTGGGGACTTTCATATATTGCATTTATTGATCTGAGACATGCTACTATAACAAAATATTAAGGAAAAGGATGCTGCCATGGCTTGTGATTTTCTTATGCTTTGCTTTTCTACAGTGTGTTGCATCTCACCCGGATACAAGGATGCTATTCCTCAATGGTAATGCCACTTCTCTTCTTGATGTGTTGGACTTTGACATCATTTTTTCCACTTATCTTCTTGGCATGATTATTTGTGATATTGGTAGAAGTACCATGTGCTTAAGAAAATTGCCCTCCTGATATAATTATTTGGAGATGGTGTTAGCTTCTTGTGATATGTATGATGGTATCTGCTTAAAACCATAGATGTGCAAGATCACTGGTAAAAATTACTGGATTAAGATAAGCAAGGAGGGGATAGAGTAGATAAGCTCAATTATGGGCTGCTTATGGTCTTGCAATTTTTTTGGGGAAGAGGGGTGGGTGGGTGTCGTGAAATGTCAATGTTCTTACCTGTTAAATTGTTTCATTCTAGAAATAAATTTACTGCCAAAAAATATTTACAAGTTGCTCTTTGTACAAGTCTAATTTTTTTTTTTTGGGACCTAATTACTAGTTATGTGATATAATGCAATTGTTATATCTCCCTGTTATATTCCTATTTAACTGATTGGTTTGCTGCAGTGATTCTTCAATTGATATATGATGGTCTGCATTGAATGTCCAATTCTCTTATTCAAATATTAGTTTCTATGAATAAAATTAAATTGTGATGATCAAAAGATTTAATGCATCTGTGACACCCATGCCTTTGCCTTTCCCTCCATTGAAGCTCTTGACTTCGTATATTACTTACTTGAAGATGGAATTTCTTTCTCTTATAATCTAAAGGTCCTTGTATATATGTATCTGGTTTTCTTTCCTGATGATCATTCCTTTTTGGCTGTCTGATCTTATCCTTTTATATTTGGGTTGAACTGGAAGTCATAGTATTTCCTTTTTCTTTTTGAAGTTTGGATATAACTAGGTTTTCTTTACATGAATTTTATCCAGTTTTATATAATTTGTGCTCATTGAAAGAAAATACAAAGTGTATTGACAAGAATTATATCATTTATAGTAATTCTTTGCACTTATCTTTTCTATTTTGCAGCCCATATACCCCTATATCTGTATCCTTTCCTTAATACAACAAGCAAATCAAGACCATTTGAGTACTTGAGGCTTACTAGTCTAGGAGTCATTGGTGCCCTGGTGAAGGTACTTATCCAGTTATCCTTGCTTACTTTGTTAGACACACTTATGGACTTCAGTAGATTATATGTTGAATCAGTAAAGTTATAATGATTTGAAAGTTTGTAGTATATATAACTGAATGCAACTTGTTTGGATGAATTTGTCAATGCAATCAAGGAATAAACATAAGTCCCTCACTATTATGTTACTTTTACACATATTTTTGGCCATTATATGCTTCTTTAATTGCTATAAGGGAAGAATGGAATGAATATTCTACTCGTGTGTTTGTCAGTTGTAATAATCCTTTTCGTTCTATTTTTTCACTAGGTTGATGATACAGAAGTTATCAGTTTTCTTCTTTCAACAGAAATAATTCCACTGTGCCTGCGCACCATGGAAATGGGCAGTGAATTGTCAAAAACAGTTGAGTTTCCTAGTCTTGCTTCTTGTCCTATGTAATATCATTATTTTATCTAATAATACTGAATTTGGTTGTCATTTTCTTTTTCCTTTTCTTTGTTTATTAATTTTTGAAGAACAGTGCTTTCTGGTGCAGATGGTCATATAATTTTAGTTTCTGCATTTCTCTATATATTTTTGTTTAGTCGTACTAATTTATTTTGTATATATGAAACCTATCTTCCTTGGTTTTATTGCAGTGCTATACAAATGTTTGGCAAGTTGCTATCTGCCTATTTAATTAGTTTTTATAGACGGAGATGTCATCACCATCACAAGAGTGGCCTTGGCCTTCGGTAGTTTGACACATTGTGAATTCTCTTGTGGGTACTCAAGAGAGATATTAGTTTTAAAACAATTTTTAAGATACAGTCATGGGATTGGGTGAACACTTCCTTGCTGTTTTGTTCCATCATAGTGTAACTTGAGTACTGGCTTCTGGACTATATGACCTAATGTATAGTCCTGATCCTTGAGTTCACTTGCTGACAAAGAATCAGAGTTCTAGTGTGTGGACATTTCCTTGTTAAATTATGTTGCATTCTCGATGTTAAGCCACTTTAATAAGCTGTCACTTGCTGTTGGTCCTGTCTCATCAAATAATAACAAATGGAAATAATGTCTAACTCTAACGAAAGACTTACTTTGGCAGGTTGCAACATTTATAGTTCAAAAAATTTTATTGGATGATGTGGGCTTGGATTATATTTGTACTACAGCAGAGCGCTTCTTTGCAGTTGGCCGAGTTCTAGGGAACATGGTGGCATCTCTTGCTGAGCAACCCTCATCTCGTCTGTTGAAACATATTATCCGCTGCTATCTTCGTCTGTCAGATAATCCAAGGTTGATTCATATTTTGTCTGGGTTGCCTTTTTGGAAAAATTTCTATAGTGCTTTCAGTATATGGATTTATTATTATTATTATGATTATGATTATTATCATTTTAATTTCATCTTACAAGCTAAAATCAGCTTCTTCTTTTTTTAATTCAAAATATTTATCTTCTGTACAAGTGCTTATCTTTTGGGTCCAAAAGTAAAAGCACCTTTCTTACTACAAAATCTTAACCAAACAGGGTGCCGAGTGCAAACTTCTCTTTTTAACCATCTGTTTTTCTATTCTCCAACTAGGGCTTGTGATGCATTAAGAAGTTGCCTTCCAGACATATTAAGAGATGCTACTTTCAGCAGTTGCCTTCGTGTAAGTACATGTGATATTTAAATTTCTCGTAGTTTTATTTTATCATTACAGTTGAGTGGCCTAATTCTGATTATCATGCATCTGAGGGAAGCACAAACACTCCCATGTACTGCAAATCTCAATTTCAGAACCAGACTCATTATTCCCATGTACAGAAATGGTGTTTTTGGTCTTCACTTACTGTCTCTGTATGCATGCAGGAAGATATAACAACCAGGAGGTGGCTGCAGCAATTGCTTCACAATGTTGGAGTGAGTAGGGTTCCTGCGCTTCAGGCTGGAGGAGGTTTTGATCACATGATGGTGAATTGATTATGGAATTTGCTTCATTATGGGCTTCTTGTAATCCCTTTTGGTCCAGGTTTCAAGTAGTCTTCTTCTGTGTTTATTACATGCTCCTAATGTCAGTTTAAGTTGGGTGCTGTAATTATTGATGCAAATGATAACTACTGTCCTCTCTATAATTTGTATGTATCCCATTATGTGGTTTTCTTTTTCCCCTCTAAATGTTATGATAGTTGCTTCTTTCTTCCCTGAGTAGGTTGTGATATCATGTTAAGGGTGGCTCTGTAATGCAACTTTCCTACAGTATGCCAAATTCTCACATTTTTAGGAACTTAACCAACCAAACTCTCAGAAAATATCATTTTAGTCTCTGATTTATCACTAAGTTGTTATATTGGTCACTTATTTAATTTTTCAAAATGTTCATATATTTATCAGAAGTTGTCACTTTTGATCCCTGTTATAAGTTAACCAGGTCTAGTTTAAGTGCCTACATATAATAATGATCATAAAAAAAGAGGGTTAAAAGTGATAGTTTTCAGGATTATTTGAGAAAATATAATAAATGAAAAATTAAAATGATAACTTTCGAAAAGCACAGGGATAGAAGCTTACTTGCTCACACCAAATTGGGACCAGTTAGATTTTAAACGTTGTTTCTCTAGGCCACTTTTGGTTATTGATGTGCGGAATTCTCTGGATCCTAAAATTCAACTCACAATAAAAACACTGGAGTAAAATTTCTCTTCTTGTTTTTATGGTTATTTACTGCCCATAAGTCCGACTTATCATTTTCAACTTGAAGTAAATAATTCAATTTTGGAAAATCCTAGAACCACTATCTTCAACATCAAAATGTCATCCAAAATCTACTGCTTCTTAGCTCCAGGAATTTCATTCGCAGGAGCCAAACAAAGCTTATAATGTGTGCTATGTAATAGTAAGTGTTCCTGATGATTTCGGACTCTTGACAGAAAATTTTGCTGTCGACTCAAACGTGTATTTGATCCTTTGATTTGTTTGTTCGTAAATTTTAATTGTGATAATTTAACTTCAAAATACTAACAGTTGAATTTTTTGTCCTAAGATTCTATTGTAGAAAGTATAGAGAATGCAATTTATTGTATTTATACAACTTGTGTATAAATGAATCATGACTATTAATTTCATTAATACTGGTACACTAATCAGTTATTATATACATGTATCAGAATTAGTTAATAGTTTTTCGACTATTAAATTGTTCTTATGGTGATAATTGATAAACAAGATGTGACGCATAAGTCGCCTAAAGAATAAGAAAAAAAATTTTATTTATATAATCTAATATTATATTGAATTTTCATAATAAACCCGAATGTCAATAACAACACATTATGGGACTTAATTTGCTGGTTGCTTTAATTTGATCTGTGTGTTAATTTAAATGGTTGTTTTGCCTCTAACTCAATCTACTAAATGAAATGAAGCAACAACTTATGGATTTAAAATATGTGTTATTTTAGGATTGTGATAGTAGACAATTATGTGGCAACAAATTCACAAGCTTTTGGTTGTTTACCGACTACCTCTGGTTCTTGTATTGCGTTCATCGAATGTAATAGTTTTGCAAGTTCTAATTGAGCAAGTCCAGTGAGTAAAAAATTTTAATTTTCTACATTAAATTAATGGGACATGACTTCTAAGTTAATACTCACACTATCTTTAGTTGTTTATTTATTTAGGTGATTATGAAACAATTCTTAGCTCCACTATTTTATTAGGTTAAAGCATGCCATTTGGAAAGCATTTTATCCAAAATAAAAATGCAAAAAGTACTAAATTCGTTCTTTATTTTTATATTTTGTAATAATTAAATTACACACAAATTAATCATATCAAATTAATTTTTTATAATTTTTATTTTGTGTGCTAATCAATAAATCAGTAAAACAACAAAATGATTAATTTTGCACAAAATAAAAATTATGATAAATTAATTTGACATAACAATTTGTGAAAAATCATATTGTCAAAAAGTGTAAAAGTAAAATACCAATTTAATATTCTTTTCATAAAAAAAAAATAATGATTAACCTAACCACAGAACGTCCTAATTCAGTGTTCAATAGATTGTTATAGACTACATATGCCGATGTGAGACAAGTATAGTGAAGAATCATAAATTTAAAATATTTATTATAAAAAATTCAAAATTTAAAATTATTATAATGGACCTAGCTAGAAATCAAATTTTATTTTCATTTTAAAGGGTCTTGTCCTAAGACTTTGAACGTACATAATAAAAAGGTCTCAAAACAAAAGAATGGAGTTCTAAAACAAGTGAACAAAATAATTTAAAATTTTATAATATTTCATTAATGAAGATTTTACACTTATGATGTATCACTTCAAGCATATTCATCGTGCAAATTTCAAATGCTGAGTATTTCCATTCTTCACCATTCATATGAGCTTTTGCTTTAGTCACTTGTAGGTTTAGAGTGCATTTATACTTTCTCTTTTGCTGTGAACCTCACAATGCACTTGGCAGAAAAGATCAAAATAAAAATAAAATCTCAATTTTATATAAAATATCATTTTGGTCCTCCACTTACCATTTCATTCTCAATTTGATCTCTCAATGATTTCTATTGTTAATTTAATTTTTCATTTATTAGTTAATTATTAATTTGTTAAGATTTATATTCTCAATTTGATTCTTTACTCATTATAATATATATATTAATTTTAATCCTTTAATAATTTGAATGTTAGCGCATTTAGTTCAATTTTAATAAAAACTTAAGAAATTAAATTGAGAATTAACAAATAAATAATATATCAAATTGAGAATAGACTAATAAATAAGATATCAAATTAAAATATTAATCAATAAGTAAGTAACTAAATTAAAACTAAATTGATACTTGAATAATTAAATTAAAAATAAAAATAAATAAAGAATCAAAATAATATTTTATTTTCACCAAAAAATGTCTTTATAGCTTACCTCTGTCCAAGATTTGAGATATTACCATCAACCTAATATGAAATTCTTGTCCTGTTTGCTTAGGTCAAGTTTTTTATTTTTTAGGGTTGGCCTCACATCATTTTAATAATTTATTCATAAACAAGTGGATCAGTTAAATTAAATAAAAATTTTATACGGTGAATGTTCCTAATTGTATGTGATAAATTCCTATGTTTGAATTATGTAGGGTGAGCTACAGAATAATTCTTCGTATTGAGGGTTGAAGTATAAGACAAATTTTATATGTAATTTTAGAACATTTGCTATCATATATTTACAATAAATTCATTATACCTGAAATGAGTTTTTTTTCCCCTGAAATTTTACAATAAAACAAATTCCTGTAGTATATTTTTATTGAAGAATTTCATAACTAAAACTTTAGAACTTTACATGTAAATTTGACAAGGGTCTTAACAAGTAGCTTGATTATATTTTGATTATACTGACTCCTATTCACACACAGGCCGATGGAATTTCTGGTTTCAATTTGAAAAGGAAGTGTATCTTATATTTTGATGTATGATCACATCACCACAGAAGATCAAAAGCAAAAAGGAGTTCAAGATTACAAGAAAAATAAAGCATTTTAAAAGCCAAAAACAAAAATCTTTGAAAAAGAAAACTTGCAGGAACATTATAGGCAATTAACGCCACAGAAAACACCAAAAATAGCAGTTGTAGGCATAGGTCTTCGTTTTCAGAGTAAGAGGGTTCGGCTTCCTCTTGACTGTAGTAATTTGTAGGAGATTTTATTGTAAATTTTGTTTAGTCGTTGAATTTTTATTTGATGATTCATATTGTATTATATATTATTTTATTGTAATTGAAATAAATAATTGTTTTTGAAATTTTATTATAATATATAAAGATATATTAATATTTTAGACTTATTTTATTCAAGATTATATCTCATTTCGACCAAAAATAGAAAAAGATCATACAACGTTGATTAGGAAAAAAAATATATTAAATAAGTTATAATAGTTTACTTTCTATTACTCACATTTACCGTCTATTTTTTTTCTCTTCAATAAAATATTATCTTGTCTAACAAATCATCTGATTTCTTTTAACAATGACATGTATTTGTATGTTATGATAATTTTTTTAAAAAAAGTTTACTTGTTCAAATTAAAATTAAAAATATATTATTACTCTTTCTACTAAATTGCAACTTTTAGGTATTTGCTATTTGGTAGTTGGTAAAAAAAAATTCGTTGCTATCAACTTTCTCAATAAAATTATAATAGTGGAGAAATTTTTTTCAATGGAATTAATAATGGGATGTTAAATCGTAAAACAAATAGCATATATTTATATTTTTATTGGTTAACCTGATAATATATACATTAAAATCTTATCAAGTCTTCTCTTTTTCCTTTTATCTTCTCAGTAATTTTTGTGCATCCATTCTTCCTTTTCTTGTTAAAGTTTGATGCAAATGAAGTGTCCCAAAACCAAAAGAAACTACTCTTGGGAGCAAGGAAACCCAAAAATGCATGTTTTGGCAAACAACTTAGGAATCAAACTCTTGTACGTTATAGTAAACAACTTAGTGCTGTAGTAATGCAGCCAAATAGACCATAGGAACATGCCTTAACCAGATTTGAACAAGACGTTTATGAATTTTAGCATAAATGACTAGCCTTATTTGTCTTTAGACAATTATACATATCAAGTTTTTCCATTGAAATAAAAAGGGCCACTATGTTATAGTGAATATGATTAGGGTCTTCTAGCTTATTAATCTTTAGATTCAAAATAATTAGGGTTTAGGGTTATCAGATTGTTTCACTCACTATTTTGAGTTCAAGTGCCACCATCAAGGCTTTAGGCATGTGTAATTCCGCTTTTGACCTTGTTATTGTCCTTTGAGTGTTGAGACTTTGAACTTGGATGTTTAACTGTGATTGCGTTTGTGGGCTTCGTTCAGCTTGGCTATTCTCTCTCAAGAAAGAGCTAGTCACCTGCACAACTTGTTCGACATAGTCATTGGTCAGGTTAGAATGAGATAAGCTTTGAGGTTTGGTATAGGAGTTATCATCATCACCTTGGGCATAAGGAATTAAAGGTATTTGTGGTGTGGGATTCTAGATGTTTCTTTGTCTGTTGGGTGGACATTTTGGTTCAAGAACACGTTCAAGAAGGGAAAATATAATTTACTTAAGAGCGCATCTCTAGACATGTAAAGTCTGCCTGATGGCCATAGACATTTACAGCCTTTGTGTGATTGCCTACCTATATCCAAGAAAGATACTGTTCTCAGATTTGTAGTTTAGTGTTTTCTTTCTACTTTTTTATTCTGCTCAGGTGCATATGGACAACTTACTCTGTGCTACGCCTTCTTGTTTGACGTAGTGAACAAATGTTCTATATTTCCCTCCCCAATCACTTTGTAGGGCCTTGATTTCAGTGTTTAGTTGGAGCTTTATCATGTTTTTAAAGTTAGTAAAGTTGGTGAGAGTATCTGATTTTTATTTGAGTAAGTATAGCCATGTGTAGTTTAAGTAGGCATCAAGGAAGGTTATATAGTATTTGAATCCATCTCGAGATATTTTACGTGCGGGGTTCCATACGTCAGTGTGTATGAGCTCTAGTAGGTGAGTGTAGGTTGTTTTGGATTTGAGGTATGGTTGTTTATAAGCTTTCCTAAGAACACAAGCATGGCAAGCGAAAATACATTAGGACCAGCAAGGGATTTGGAGTTCAATCAAGAAATGTTATTTGATAGGTAAAGAGTACAAGATTGTAGTACATGGGATACAACCTATGCGAGGTATGGCCTAGTCTAGAATGCCATATTTTAAACTGGTCTGCTTTGCTGTTTACAGTTGATGCAGTAAGGCAAGGAACATGAAACAAATTTGTTGGGTGGTGTTGAAGATGGTTTAAGATGATTGAGTGTGAAGTGGCTCTTGAAGATTGTTTCTTGTGTAAACTGATTTCACAAGGCATTTGCCATAATAGTATTCAAAGTAGACTTTGTTGTGGAGGAAAATCTAGATACTATAAGCAAGTTTTGGTTACCTTTGGTCCCCAATTAGATGGTTCTTTGCTTTAATTCTTGAAGTTCCCTAAGTGTTTATTTCCAAGGTGGGTCTAAGTTATATTGGCCATGACAACTTCCACCTCATTCTTGTGCTTTTCGAATCTAGTTCCTTGAGTCCAGTAGTTGTGTTCCTTGACCAAAAATAGAAAGTTTGGTGGCGAGTGAAACTGACTTAACAATTTATAACTAATGTCATATCTCAACAATGTAAGTCTACACATGTTGGAAAACCACTATCAAAACAGATTCCGGTTCCTCGTTTGATTGTTATTTTAGGGGATTTTTTTCTTTCAGAAAATACAAGTCAAAATTCAAAAGTATGTCTTGTAAATTTTAGGCAAACAACTTTGGAGCCAAATATATGTAGACTAATTCAAAAACTCAAATACTATTAAACATAATTACATATTTTTATAGAAAAAATAAACATGATCACTGTGGTGTCTTAAAAATGGCTTCAGAAGCTAAAAAAGATAAAGGAAACAGAATGTATCTTTCATTGTGCAAATGGTATTTTGCCAAGACACGAAGCTTAAGTGATTTTTTTGTATATATAAATGTTTATAAGGATATGTGAAGGATTTTAAAAAAAAAAAAAAAAATCAATGATATTACTATGTTTTTTATTAAAGAATCATATTATAAGAAACTTTTAAAAATTATACTTAAATTTGGTCTTTCACAAAACTGATAGAGAAATCGAAACATACATTTTGACTGAGTTATTTCCAGCGAAAAAAGACTCCATCATTTATTTGAGATGATAAGTGTTTTGCATTATATAAAAATTCGTCCGCCATCTTTTTTTAGGAGACTACATGGCCCTTCATTATTAGGCAAGAAAAAATTTTCAAAGTTCTTTTGCATACTTGCAAATAAAATTCATTCAATTCTTTCATAAACTTTTATAGTATGCTTTTTGGGAAAATAAGGGAAAAAAAGAACAACTTAATTTGTCTTATATTAAGTACCAATCTTATAAAACTTTTACAAGGAGCCAATCTGATCTGGTGGAGGAGGAGACCGCAGGAAGCCACGGCCACTCCCCACAAAGTCAAATAAAACTTACGTATGATTTTATTAAAAGTAAAATAAAATTTACATTGTAGAAAATATATTATAATACAATTAATAATATATATATACTGATTTAATATATATTATTTTTTAAATGGAAAATTAATATCGATTGTTTCTTAACTTTTATAAAGAATATATTATTTTAATAATTAAATTAGTATTTTTTGAATAATAATAAAAAAATTTCAAAAACAGTATCTTATCAAAGTTTAAAAAGTAAAAATGAAAAGGCTTTTATTTATACTTTTATATTAGCGTACTAAATTATAAAAGAATAAATATCACCGTTTTCTCTCATTTGTTTCATTCGTGTTTCCTCTTTTTTTTTCGATATTTTTTAACTTATAATTTGTTTTTGCATTGCTTTTAACTTCTACATGTTTTATAAATTATCTTATTTATTAACAATAATAATAATATTATTATTATAGTCATCGTGAATAATTTTAATTTATTAATTATTTTATATTCTATAAAAGTTAGTCAATAATATACGTCATATATAATATAGAATTTATACTCCTGTGTTTGATAATAATGAGTAGTAAAAGTAATTATAACTATACATGCTACGGTATATTATTAAATTTTTAATTTTAATGCAATATATATGTATATAATTTATTACTTGACCCCATAAGAAGAAAATATTTTCCCCTTCACCCTTGAATACGACGGATATGAAACTCATTATTTAAATAAATCCCATATATATATATATATATATATATATATTTGTTCTTATTGTAATCAGGTACAAACAAATACATATAATGGCTCATAATATAACCAGGACTTACCGTTTTCTTTTGTTTGAAGTCATCAAATAGTTACACACCAAAATCCTGCTAGGGAGGATGATAGTAATCCTAAGGAAACAAACGAGACCTCTATTATCAGAAACTAGAATCTGTTCAATGTATTGAGCAGATAGAAGAAAATCTTCTCTTAATCCCTAAACCAAAAGATCCCCAAAACCAATGTTAAAAATATCACATTACCTCGGAGAAAAAGCAAATCAACTAGACGGCTATCTGATAAAACTCATGTATCTTCTTCCATGACTCCTCTCTCTGCATCTTCAGCTGCTTGTAGAAATTCCCAATGAAGGCATCAGCTTTTGCACACAACTCTTGCTCACTAACTCCTCCGATCTCTTCTTCTGCTTCGACCTCCTCATCCATGGCTTCTTCTGCTTCAGTTTCTTCACTTCCAATGAAGAAAAGGCTTGGCACTGAAGCACATTTCTTCATCTTCTTCGCAGCTGCTGGAGGGTACGTTTCGACAACCTTGAGCTTCTTTTCATTACTTTCTGGGATATCACTTCCTCCATTTGTGCTACAAGCCGCTGCAGGGTACATTTCCACAATCTTGAGCTTCTTTTCATTACGTTCTGTGAGATCACTTCCGCCATTTGTGCTAGGAGCTGCTGGAGAGTACATTTCCACAACCTTGAGCTTCTTTTCATTACGTTCTGTGATATCACTTCCTTCATTGGTGCTAGCAGCTGCGTCTCTTTCCTCAGGAATGCCTTCTTGGGGCTTTATTACAGATTTCTGGGTGACAGAAGCAGATTGTACTGTGTCTTCTAATGGACCAGAAGAAGCTGAGAGAAGACCAGCTTCAGCTCCGAGAGAGATGATGAGGAAGTTGAAGATGAAGTACAAGTAGGCGGGTCTCAGAGAGGAAGGTAAGAAGGGTGTGATGAGGAGCAGAAGAGCAAGGACGATGAGCACAAGAACTTGAGATTTCTTAAACTTGTTCATGGCGGACATAAATGGCAAGGAACAAGAAGAATTATCAGAAAGACAAGTAAGAACTAATGGTAGCAAGATGTAGAAGTAAGAGTGGGGTTATGGAGACATATATATATATATATAGAGGACATGAAGGAAGGTGACAGCGAAAGAGCGGCTGAATTAAGGAGTGAGACAATTAGAAATTGTTGTCTTTTGTAAATCTTAAATACACTCTTTTCCCCCTAAACACAAGTTAGACCACACTATTTACAGCACTCAGGTTTAGAGTTTAGGCGAAATTCTCTGACTTTTTTATATTAATATTTTTGTACAGTTAAAAAAATAAAGTGAATCTACAATGTTATTTGGTTTAAGGTTTAGGATTAAAGTTTAAATTCTCTGATTTTCTTTATGTAAGTTTTTTTATTAAGTTGGAAAAAAAAATTTTAATGGATTAAAAAAATAAGTCTCATACTTTTTTTTTTTATCACTATCTATAAAATTTATAAAAAAAATTAAGAAAAACCATAGAGAAACTGTGGTGTTAATTGGTAGTACAAACAAAATATTGAGAGATAAAAATTATGGCAAGCCAAAAAGCTGATTGCTTACATAACACTGGCCTCGGCCAAGAGCTCATGACGTTCTAAATAACAAAAAAATAAATCTCACCATATATTGGCATTATAACGATGTGAGTTCCTCAGTGACATTAAAAGCTTGTCAGTTTGTGAGAGTTGTGTATGTACGCAAGTGGTATTTGTATTATAAGGATAGCACACAGAAGGAGGAAATTAGAGACTGATCTTGTCAAATCTTCAGGTTCCAACTTGTTGAACTGGAAGACAGGAGGTTGCTAGAAAAAATTGCTTCTAAACAATACTATTGGCCAAGTAATGATAATATACAGTAGTATGAACAAAAAGAGGAAGAAAGAAGACTATCTTTAATTTCCTTTTGTTACTCAATTGTTTTTTTGTATGTGTGCTGGGTAGAGTTGTTCCTTGTCTCTATTACTAGGATTCTAACATATAATTTATTTTATGCATACATCAGGGATCACTAACAACAACCAATTTGATTGATATAATTTGATTTTATTGATTGAATCAACTATATATTTATACATGTAAAAATAACAGAAAAATCACTCCAAATCTGATCGTTGTCGGCAAAACCAACCACCTCTTGCCCAATTTTGACACAGACAATTAATTTCTATGTCAAAAAAAAAAAAATATATATATATATATATATATATAAAAGAGGAAATACTATTTTACTGAATAGTTATTGTTATTTTAATTTTTTTACTGTCTTATTTTTAAAAATAATATTTTATTGATTAAGAATGATTATTTTTAGTTTTTCATTTTTAAAATTATTATCATATATATTTACTCAAGCTAAACCTAGCAAAGACCAAAAGTAATAATTCCTATTAAATAAAAAATTATTTTAAAAATTAAAATAGATGTGCTATCAAAATGGCAATTCAGTTTAGTCAAGGTCTAAAATAATATATTCTTTCATAAAAGTATTTATACTTTATAATCTGCACTTGCTTAGATGTTGATAAGGAGATTTATCTACGTAGCCGCAATAGAAATAGAAAAGCAAGTGAAGCATTGGCAAGTTGATTACATGGTGACAAGATAAAGCAAGGGGGACAAGAGAGAACTTGCAAGGTGGAAATTGATCAGAATATTATTGGACGTTGCTTGATAAGGTCGGTGAAAGCATATTTCTCTGATTACCGTTCAATTTTTGGAGGGCTTCAAGAGGGTAATCTCCTGTGATCACTTTCTAGAAACATGCACAGTGATGGGTTCAACAATAAGACCTTTTTGTGTGGATCATAGGCGACATTTTAGGGCCCTTTTTTTTTCTTGGGAAGACGGTTCTGACTTAACACAGCTGAGGATCTCCTGTAATTGTATTACAACAAAGCCTGCTGTAGGTTTAAAAAATTGAAAAAAAAACATTAAAAAAAAACAAAAAAAAGTCCCTCTCTCTTTACAGCATCATTTGCTGTAATTATTTTACAGTAGGGGATCTTTTCCCAAGACTTGGGGTTAAATGTAAGATCATCAAAATTATATGACTTTTATAAATTAAAAAAATTATTATTTTGGTATCTAAATTAATTTAGTATGGTCTCACTTATTTTATTTTTTATAATTGTCTTTTACTAATTAAAAACTATTACTTTTAGTCTTTTTACGTAAATAATGAGACTTAATTTAAAAGATTACATATAATAACGATATTAAAAGTAGAAGAACTAAAACTAATAATTATCTATCAATAAAAAATTATTTTAAAAAATAAAATATGTGATGGACTAAAATAATAGTTTAGTAATAAATCTTATACCAAAATTATAATTCTCTTCCACTTTTTACAGGTTTTTAAGGTGTTAATTTTTTATACAAAAATGTAGTACATTCATTTATTGTCTTTAAATTAGTTTAAATTCAGTGAGATTGATGGATATTACAAGGAGTGTAGAACAGATGGCATTATTCTTTCTTATTTGTGATTTTGAGTCACTCCCACCAACCCCCCGGCTCCCATGTTTATGATCCATGTGGAGTAGATTTTGGGCCTATTGTATCTGTAGAAAGCCCAACATTTCGCACACAGAGAAGAGCAATATAAATGAAACCTTTACCATCCTCAGGCTTTAAGTATAAAATTAATATATAAACTTTAAAATATAAGAAATTAACTTTTTTAATTTTAAATTTATGCCACTAGAAGTGCAAGAAATGTAGCTTCAAATAAATTTAATAAATTAATTTATGCTCAAATCATACTAAAATATAAATTACATATTATTAAATTTAACCGTAGGCAAATATCATAACACAATTAATTTATGTGCCTTTATGATGAAACTACAATAGCATTGATGGTTTTTCTAATATGGCTGGTTTAATTAGAAAGCATAAAGAAATTTATATTTAACAATAATCTAATACACAGGTACATGTGTCCCCGTGAAGGTAAAAATATGTTATATTTATATATGTAATTAAAATTTGATATTATTAAATCCATATATAATTTCTATGTTTGTAAATCCTAGAATGCATGTACACGATTATATAATGATGATGTGGCTAGTAAATATTAATCAATTGATATGTAGATTCATTATGCACATATTAGCATACGTTTGCATTAGGGTTTAATTATTTTATGAGAATTAATTGATTAATTAATCAATTAACTTATCCTCATGTGATTGGATTTAAAATTAATTTTCCATGATTAATTGGGACATCTTTAATTTTTCATAAATTAATTTAGACCAAAATTAATTATAGGTTAAAACAGAAAATTAAATATGATCAATCCAAATATCAAGACAACGCAACACATGCAAATAATGTTGAAACTACAAACCCCTAGCTATATGTGTAGAATACCAAATTAGAAGCATGAATAATTTGCGAGTAAACACGTAAACAAGAAGGATGAAAGACATAATAAGTCGGAAATATTTTATGAGCGATAAATGATCGTTCGCGTTAGATTTTGAAAACTTTAATTTGTCTTACATAGTTAATAACATTTTTAGTGTTAATTTAGTCATTAAATAAATTTCTCTACCATCGATTGATTTAAACATCGAGCTAGTCTCTCATTCATAGTTGTTATTTGGGTTATCACCTATGGAGAAGCTTTATATTCATAAAACTTTGAATCTAATAGGAACATGAAGACCATCGTTTAATTTCACATATCAATGTAATTAATAAACATATTTAGATATAGATATCCCAAATAAATTATCTAAATATAATTTCAAAATATCTCAATCTAAAATTGAATCCAACCATTTAAATCAAATATGTAACAATATGAGCATGTGTGAAAACACGAAAATGAGCTGCTTTTACTTTGAAGACCCATTAAAAGAATAAAAACTAAAAAGTTCAAATGCCACAGAAGATCAAAATTTTATAAAGGTGGATGAGACTTTACATAATTAAATGGATTTAGATTTACTACAAATATTTAATACGTGTTTAGTTTATTATTTTAAGTCCAATTATATGTACGTTTATGAGTTAAGTCCACATGTGTAAGAAATGTTTTTTCTTTAATATAATAAATTTAAATTTTATTAATGCTTTAGTTGGAACCTATTTCGTTTCTTATAATAGTTGTTAGATTTGTTATTTCATTTTGTTAAATTTATTATGTTTCTTAGGATGACTATATTATTTAGTATAAATGCTTATTATTTTTTCTTTAAAATATGCGATTTTGTTATATGAAAAAAGATTTATTCATAGAAGATTATTGTTTTCTTCATCTACTATATTAAGAATTGATTCTTATTAAAGTATTTATTATGATAAATTTATTTTTATTTCTAATAACTTAACATTTATATTTCTATTTACGTATGTTATTCAGAATTTGATAAATTGATAATTTTTTTTATGTTTTTTGCCATATTTTATATTTTAGAAGTTTCAGATTTTTTATAAGCTTGGGTTTCGCAACATGTAAGAACCAATAGTTGATGAATGTAAATAGCCAAGAAAATACTCATTACTTTTCAACACATTTACATGGCAAATTGAATTGTAATTTTACTTCGGCTTTGCTTAAATGATCTCATGTGATTTTAAAAATATAATTCCGTTGACGAAAAATAGTGCGTTATTATGACGTAGAAGATAAGTAACATATTTTATTTCTCGATCCGTTGCTTTTCTTTTTTTCCTCAATAATTTTATTATCACCGTGAGTTTTCCCTGAAACACAACAAACACGAGGCTTTCGCCTTTCAAATGAATATCTTTCGTAGAAACTTTCTTCGCACGTTATCTCGAGATCGTGTTTCACAAGAATCACTATCGTCCCATTTGTTCAAAACGGCACGATCAAGACCACCCATCTATCCATCAATGTCGTCTATTTAAAAAAAAAAAAAAAAACAGAGAAAAATACAAATTTGATTTTTAACTTATTAATGAATTGTCATTTTAATCTTTTATTTATTTTATTTTTTTAAATGTCTTTTACTATTTTAAAATTATTTTTTTTAGTTAATCTATTAATTAATAAGACTTAGCTCAAAAAATTACATATAATAACAATATAAAAAAAATAAGAAACCAAAAGTTATAATTTTCAATTAATGAAAAATTAAAAGTGATCATTTTTAATTAAATTATTCTAAGAAATAAAATAAATAAGAGATTAAAATAAAATTTTAATAATAAGTTAAAAATTCAAATAATATTTAGAAAAGGATAAAACATTTCTTTTGGGTGAAAGGGAACGTGATGTTTAATCACCCCCGTTTCTTTATTTTTTTTATTTTTACCTTTTTATTTTATCATTTTGAAAAATGCAAAAAATCCTTGAAATTTAAATTATTTGCAAATAAATTCTATGAATGTTTGACATAGAAATATTAGAGTTTCTCGATTTTCATATTTTAGTAAATAGATAAACTAAAATGTTGACTCTCTTTTCTAATTTTCTCCCAACGATATAAAATTTAATTTGAAAATAATAACTAGGGGATCAATATATTATTTTACTTTGTGAAGCCTAAAATTTAAACTTCTTTTTGTTTGTTCAAAGAATATTCAATAACTAGAAAATTACTAAAGCGTATTATCTAGAGCTAAGCAAATCAAATTAGATTTAATTCGAATCGAATCAAAACGATCCTTTCGGACAACAGCTGACTGAAATGGATCTATCAATTGGATGAGATTTTGAAACGATGAATTTAAATAATTCGATTACTTGATGTCTATATTAAAAATTCAATTTAATCTAAACCAACACAGGAAACATTAAATAATATTAAAAATTTTCCTATAATAAATAAGATATATCAGTATTAAAGAAATGACAATATAATATCTAAATATTTAATACACTGATTCCCAATAACCTTAGAAGCCCCATATATAAATATTTAAATATATATAATGTGAAGTTTTGAATTTTGTTGAGGATAAATTTAAGGTTGAATTTTTTTCTTAATTTAGAGGATTTCTTTTTTCCAAAATTGACCATCCAATTCAACTTGAAAGGACCAAAACTAAATTGGATTTGTTCTTCTCTAGCTAAATTGTTTGAATAAATTGGAAAAAAACTTTCATTAATTAATTAGATCAATTTAATTAGTCGAGGTGACCAAATCAAACACATGTTGCAAACACTAAATATTAGGCATAATAATATTCATCTTTCTAAATAAACGTATACTTTAAGAATTGCGATAACAAAAATTTCTCCAACAACACAACTTGGAATGGCAAAAAAGCACAAATGGAAAAACAGCCATAAGTTTTTCTAAGCAATACACGAGGAAACCCAAAAATTATATGCCCTGTCAATGCATCACATTTCTTAGAAATAAAATTATAACAATGTACCCTTCAATAATATAACTCAAATAATTGTGGCTGAAACCTTTGGTACACTGCAAATTTGATTCCACAGATGCAATAACTATACAACATATTACGAGAAAGATACTAATACTAAAGTGTCAAAATATACTAATTGTATATTAGTTTAAAATAATTTATTATATTTATATTTTAATTTTAATTTTTTATTTTATTTATGAATTCAGTTTTTTAAAAATTTTTATTTATTTTCCCTACTTTTTATTTTAAAGAAATCCTACAAAACATTAGTTTAAAATTTGAAATAAAGATAAAATTAAGAATTTTGGAAATTATTGAAAAAATAAAGAAAATATATGGGCCAATTAAGAAATTCATAGACTAATGTTTTTGTGAGAGTATTTTGAAAATATAGAACCAAAAATGGTAAAGCAAAAAATTTAAAAGAATTTTGGGTTCATAAATAAAATTTTAAAAATAATAAGATTCAAATGACCAATATATTTTAACATATTATTGTCACGTATCTTTCTCTAAGTATACTACTTAGTATTGACTCAAGTGCAACTAATTTTTAAGTTGTATCAAAAACTTTATTAAAAATATATTGTAAAAGCATATTCAGATTATGTTTGTATAAAATTTGAGATTTACCCAGCTTATGACCAAATTACTTTTTTAAGATTCGAGATTAAGCTTGGCTTGGTTAGTAACTAGGGCAAATAAGTCTCCTGTTTATTTTTTATTTTCAATTTACAAGAAAATATTTTTTATCAATAAAAATAATGTTTTAAAAGATGGAGAAATTAAAATTTAAAATCGAAATAAAAAATTTAAGATTTAGAATAAAAAATCATTCATATTTGGAAATAATTAATATTTTAAAATTTTATAACAAATAAAATTTATTTTTAATGAAATAAAAATAAATTATTAAAAATAATTTTTTTTAACAAAATAAAAGCGTTTGAGGGTTTAGTCATTTTTTTTGTTTCTTTTGTCGTTGTTGTTTTCTTTCAAAGTCACTTTCTTCCTTTTTGGTACACACATCACGAGGTATATAGGAGTGGTGGGTCGAGGGCCCACCTGCTGGGGCCCAGCCCATACAAGCGACATCTTGGCTCAGCCTCTGGAAATTTCCTATGGTGGAGTTTTGTGTTGAGGACGTAACCGAGAGAAGCTAGAACCCCATTGGGTAATGGCTATCACATTGATAAGCTATGCGAATACGGAGGACGTTGTGGGGTCCACATTCTTGCAGGAAAAGAATTATACTAGTGAGCGGGAGATCATTTACGTGTATCTATTTTGACACTATATTTTTATTCATCTAATAAGATGTTTTAGTATAATTGATGAAAAAATTTATTTTAATTATTGATTTATCATTTAATTATCAATTTAGGTATTTTATTTTTTATCATTTAAATAATAAAAATATTATTTTTTATCTCTTTACGTAACTTAACGAGATTTAATTTGAGTAATTACAAATGATAATAATTTAAAAAATATAGAATTAAAAATAATAATTTTCAATTAATATAAAATTATTTTTAGATATAAAATAAATATAAATAAATTAAAATGATAATTCAAGTGAGACTAGAATAATGTTTTTTTCTATAATTAATAGGTGATATGATATGTTTTCATTTTGGGTAGATGGTAAAAAATTAGGTCGGAGCTTTTCGTAGTCAAACCTAGTTTTTTTTAATAATATTAAATTCACATTCTGAAATAATAGGAATGAACAATAATTTCTTTTTCCTTCTGTTTATTGGTAATTTTGTCAAGTTAATTAGTAAGGGTTAATAAAGCACAATAAATCTCATAAAATTCAAGTTTCTATGACTGTGTGGTCTATTGTGGTAACATACATATAATGCTAATTTTTGTTTTCTTCTCCACTTTCATAAATTATACGAAAATTATGGGGGTTTTTATTTAATTTTGTTTTAACCCGTTTGATTTTCATTGTTGAATACTGGATTTATAATCTTATTAATATCACAGTAGTTTCTTGAAAGAATATATAGTTGAATTAGCTACAACATTTTTCTTTATGAGGGATATAGGATAAAAAATTAATATTCTCATCATGTTAAAATGTTATTATAGAATTAAAATTACCAATACAATTGGCAGAAAAATGTTCAAACTCGTTAAAAACATTATTATTAGCGTAATAAGAATTTGATTTTGTAGTTTTGCTATATAACTAATTTCGTTAAGAAATCAACATAACGTTTTATTTTTGTTGATTTTTAATTAAAAGGAAGAATCTTAATGTCTTAAGAGTAAAGAGCTAAAAAGAAACATTTATAAAATCAAATTATCAACATCTAATTTACTTTATTTGTATTCATCAAGATTAATGCTATGCTATTAATACATTAACGCTGATGATTTTTTATATATCATATATGATATTATAATAATAAAATATTAATATAAATTTTAAATTATCTGGTTCTTCGTTTTAGGAGAAAAATTATATTTTTTCTTATATTAAAAAGTGGGTTCTATATTTACATTTATTACTTATATGATATACCAAGTGTTAGATATGCACTTGATCAAAATAAAATTTTAATTTTTTTTCGTAAAATTAATAATAAATTATTCATATTTTTTGGAACACAAAATACATAAAATTTCAAGTAATAAAATTTTAAATATGTTATATTATGTATAAAAGAAATTAATATTAATGTTGAATGTATTTTGATCATCTTTTAGTTTTAATAGAGTTTTGTGTATATTGTTTTATTATCAAAGTGTGGAATTTAGGCATCTTTTTTAGGGGGAAGAAAGCTTATAAGTTATTCTTTATATATTTATATCAGGTTTTATATTAGTTAATAACATATAAATAATTTTTTATATTTCATTCATTTTTTTATTAACACGGTTAATTCATACATTTTAAAAAATTATATATATGTCATTAGCTAATTGGGAGAATCTAATATAAGTATATAAGAAACAACATATAAATTTTTTCCTTTTGAGCACTGAGGGCATATTTTATTTTAATTTTATTCATAAACATTTACTTAATGAGATAAGTACACAATTGGTCCATTACTTTTACATTTTGTGATAATTTAGTTTTTCATAAATTAATTTTGACAAATTAGTCCCTTATAAATTTAAATTTGTATATAACTAGTCCTTATAAATTTAAATTTGTGCAAAATTAGTCACTTTGTTTATATTAATGAGAGATTAATTTTGCATATAAAAGAATTTATAAGGAACTAATTTATCATGATTATCTGTGAATAACTAAATTATCACAAAGTGTAAAAGTGAAAACTAATTTAATACTTATCTCTTTACTTAATGATTTAAATTATTTTGTATCATAAAAAAAATGAACGACCATAGATCAAAATGCCAAAAACCCAAATGAACTTAGGAATTTTGCAATTTATGTCTCTCAACTTTAAAAATTAATTTAAAACCCTAAAATTTTAGTTTTGTGTACCAGAATTTCAATTAATATATCCATTCAAAATTTTAATATTAATAATTCAACCAAAAAACATTTGATGTATTATTCCAAATAACAAAAAAGATTTTTTTTGGTCATTGTATTTCACATTTTATCCTATTAACATGATAAAAAAAGTTATTGTCATTGAATGATAAATTAAATATATTTTCTTGTTTAGTTAACTTACATTAAAAATATTTTTTAATTTTAAATAAAAATTAATAGAAAAATTATGTTATCTAAAATTATAAGATAAAATTTTTTATACACTTACAATTATAATATATCAATGCACCTAATTATAATATTATTATTTTTTATATTAATATTATTATAATTATATTTTTATATTATAATTGAATATACTTGTAGACCAAACTACAACAGATTTAAAATAATTTGTCAACTTTTATATGCATTTCATTATTAATCCTTTCTTGATGATTCAAGCATCCATTTCATCTTTAAATATTACCAAAATCCCACACTTTCCCGAGGAAATATGAGAGGAAGGCCACAGAACCGTGATCCAATTGGCATCCTCGAGCTTCGGTCCTCACCACTTGATTAGGTTACATTAATATAATAATATAATAACGAAATCAAATTTAAATTCCAAGACCAATAAGAATACTCATTTCTTTTATTGTGTGGAATTGGGACTAATAATGTAGCTTCCCAGTGAATTTGGAAAGTCATGAGTTGGAGTATAATATTATTTTTAATTTATTTTTATTTTTCAATTTAAATATTTAAATATTTAATTTTTTTAGTTTTAATTAAATTTAAATTAAATATATTAACATTTAAATTAATAAAAAATAAAATTAAAAATAAAAATTAATAAAAATTAAACTAAGAATGACTTAATAGATGATGAAATAAATTGAAATTAAAAATCAATGAATAGTTCAATAAAAATTTATAGGCAAAAAAATATTAGAATAATATTTTACTCTTTTTTAAAAACAAGAATAGTGTTTTTCTTAGTTAATAATTTATATATTGTTATTTATATATTTATATTAGGTTCTTTTAATTGTCTAATGATATATAAATAATTTTTTTTAAAGTAAACATTAACAACATTAATAAATAAATAAATAAAATTTAAAAATTACCCAAATATTATTAACTAATTAAAAAATTTAATATAAATAATATATAAAAAATAACACATAAATTTTGTCCGCTTTCTTGTTAGAATAACAACAACTCCATTACCTAACCCAAACTAATATAATAATAAAAGATGATGATAACTTTAAAAATTAATAAAAAACACCAAATTGAAATTGTACATTTTAATCATAAATTAAATTAAAATTTAAAATTAATAAAAACCAAATTAAAACTGTAAGTGAGACCAGAGCACTACAAACACACAAGCGCGTGATCGAATTGATCTCCTCTAACGTCGGTCCTTCTCGATTGATTAGGTCATACTGATATAATAATATAATAAAAGAAATAAAATTTAAAGAAAAATAAATATTTATTTTTTAAGGTGTGGAATTAGCACTAACAATGCAGCTTCCCCAACTAATCTGGATCGTTAAGAGTAATAAAAACTCAATTACCTAACCCAGCCTCCGTGTATAGCTTCAAGGCGGCCTAGACGTCTTCCTTCGTTCTGTCCAACTTGTACGCCCTTGTGGTCCCGGCTTCCCGGCGACCGGTAAGGACCAAACCCCATCAAGACCAAGACCCCCAGCAAGCTTGAAAGCGCCATCTCCTTCCTTTTCTCTCTCTCTCTCCGTCTCTCTCTTCATAATTGTGTCGCACATACACACAAACAGTTTCGATCAAAGGCCACTCACCCAATCGTACGCCAAGGCAAAACCACAGCCACAACCTCTGGCTATTCCTTTGCACACCCTCTTCTCTTATCTATAAAGCAAACCCATCTCCTACCCTCATTCTCCACCTCGCAAATTCACTGGTTTCGCACTGAATTTCCGATCTGGATTTTGCGTCGTAGAGATCATTCGAACTTCTTTAAGTGGGTTTTGTGGAAATTGGATTCCGGGAGAAGGGTTTTCTCTTGGGGGTTTGATTAAAGAGAAAAAAGGAAGAAGATAAAGAAGAGGTATTTGGTGGGATAAAACCCGGGGTCGACGCGTTGCAGACATCACGGCTATTCTCAGAGTATTTCGGCCTCTCATTCATGTCCGAGCTGTACGACGCAGGGGTTGTGTAACTGAAAGCAACCCTTCGCCGCACGGCGGGCGTGGCGCTTTGCCTTCCGAAGGCGGTAGTCCTTCTGACCTCCTCTTCCTCGCTGGCGGTGGTGCTTCCTTCTTTTTCTCTCCATCTGTAGTATATTATTAGCTTAGAGTTCTCTACTTGTTAGGAATATTAAGGTAAAGCTACTAAAATCTGTAAGATCGAACTCCTTGAAGCTGTTTTTCTGTTGTTGGGTGTGGCTGTTTAATTTACTGAAAAAATAAATAAAAGCCAAAGATGTTGAGAATCAAAAGGGTTCCCACCGTTGTGTCTAATTATCAAAAAGAGGAGGCAGGAGAGGCTGCGCGCCGTGTAGGAGGCTGCGGTCGTAATTGCCTGAAAGGCTGTTGTATTCAAGGTATTTTTCGAAATCCTTTGCGTTAAATATATGCTTTTTGGTGAGCATGCATGATATTTTTAGATGTGTTTTTGCTCATTTGGGCCTTTTTGAACAGAGGCAAAGCTCCCTTTGTATGCTTTTAAAACGGCGAACAAGGCCGTCGGAAAGGATGAGGGCAAGGAAGTCCCCGTGGCCTTTCTGGACTCGCTGATTCTTGGGGAGGTAATTATTCATGTCAACGATGAAGATTGATCAAAAAGTTTGTTCCATTTTTTGTGTTTTGTTATCATATTATGTGTTGAAGTTGTTTTCCATTCCATGGTAGTGGGAAGATCGCATGCAGAGAGGGCTTTTCCGCTACGATGTTACTGCCTGTGAAACCAAGGTCTAATATATTTGCCCCTCATTTTTTTTTTTCAGCTATTGTGCTATTTGGGTTTGCTTATATTTGGTTGGTTTCATGCTTTTGTGGTAATTTCGGTGCAGGTGATTCCGGGTGAGTATGGCTTCATTGCCCAACTGAATGAGGGTCGCCACCTGAAGAAGCGACCAACTGAGTTCCGTGTTGATAAGGTCCTCCAGCCCTTTGATGAAAACAAGTTTAACTTCACAAAAGTTGGGCAAGAAGAGGTTCTGTTTCAATTTGAAGCTAGCGATGATGGTGAAGTGCATTTTTTTCCAAATGCACCGATTGACGTTGAGAATTCTCCTAGTCTTGTTGCTATCAATGTATGTTTATTAGCTTCTGTTCAGATTATTGTTCTTGAGGGTTCAATTAAGTAAGCAATCTCTATAATTCTGTTTATAAATTTTATATATGTTCACTTTACAGGTCAGTCCTATTGAGTATGGGCATGTACTGCTGATTCCTCACATCTTTGAATGTTTGCCACAAAGGATTGATCGTGACAGCTTCTTGCTTGCACTTCACATGGCAGCAGAAGCAGGAAATCCATATTTCCGATTGGGTTACAACAGCCTTGGTGCATTTGCAACTATTAACCACCTTCATTTCCAGGTACTGATTACTAAACAACTTAAAATACCTTATCATTCATAGTCATTATATTTTTTTATCAAGGGGGCAGTCAGAAATCAAATTGCAATTTAACCATTTTGATGCTTGCAGGCTTACTATTTGGCTGTGCCCTTTCCAATTGAGAAGGCTCCTACTAAGAAAATCACCAGTTCAAATGGTGGTGTGAAGATATCTGAATTGTTGAAGTATCCAGTCAGAGGCCTTGTCTTCGAGGGTGGTGATACACTGGAGGATTTAGCAAACGCTGTTTCAGATGCCTGTATCTGTCTTCAGGATAATAACATACCTTACAATGTTCTTATTTCTGACTGCGGAAGGCAAATCTTTCTCTTACCACAGGTCTAAGATGGTTCTTCAACTTTCTTTATTTGCTTAAAATCATATGATTAGTTCCATGGATGATATTTCTGACAACTCACACATACCTTTTCGTATTATGAATGAACAGTGCTATGCAGAGAAACAAGCTCTTGGAGAAGTAAGTGCTGAGCTTTTGGACACCCAAGTAAATCCTGCAGTGTGGGAAATCAGTGGGCACATGGTTTTGAAGAGGAAGAAGGACTATGATGAAGCATCTGAAGCAAATGCTTGGAGACTTCTTGCAGAGGTCTCCCTCTCCGAAGAGAGGTTTCAAGAAGTCAATGCTCTGATTTTTGAAGCCATTGCCTCTGACAAGATGGATGATAAACCTCAATTTCCCGAGGAAGCTGATGCAGTTAACTCTAGCTCCCGCCCAGCTATGGTGGCTGGTTCGCACGAGTGTCTTGTTCTCCAGTGATGAGGCTCCGTTGAACAAAATCGTGGTGCATTCTGTACTAAATTTGCCATGTGGTGTTTTGCTTTAAATCAGTACCCACTTTTATGACAGTATTTGCTTTGAATAAGCAGATCTAGTTTGCATTGTAGTACTGCGCTTGTGTTAAGCTCCCAAAAAATATGTATCATGTGTGTTTTCCTCTACGTGGATTTGTGGTGTGCTTGGTTGTGTTGTGCTTCATGATCCCTGTAAAATAACGATGTAATAAAAAACGGCACTTTGAGCTTATTGACTAGTTACTGTTCGTGATTAAATGTATTATAGGTTTTTCCTTTACCTGTAATATGGTTTGTGTTTTGGCACTCACCCTACGTGGATTCTGGACCGTACGGAAACGTCAGGCTTTTGGCTAAAGGATTGCCTCAAAAGTCACAGAAGGAGGATGTATCGTTGTTCTTAACCTAAACGGAAGTTTCTGAGAAAGATGGTGGTCTTTCGTTGAAAGTACTGTTGGAAAGAAACATTAGGAAAAATTTTAAAAAAATAAAAGAAGTAGAAGAAAGCTAACATTTCTTACGAATGTTGTCAAAATCTATGTAATATTCTATTTCATCCGCAAGGATTTAATTGAATTTAAATTTTATTATATTTATTTCTTTCGTGTTATTCTTATAGTGAGTGAAGTTTACTATTTAAGTGGGCTTTATATATTTAAATAAAATTAGATAACATTTATTTTGTGTTTATTTTTTCAACATGATGACAACATAAAAGAAAATAACATGAGGAAATTTAAATTGAATCTAAAATTTTAGTGTTCCATCTTCTTCTTACTTTCTTTGCTCTTTTGCATACTGTTAAGAAGGGAAACTCCGGGTGTTAATTTTCCTAACAAGAGGACTATCAAGTATTCAAGCTCCCAAGTTCTATATTTTAAAAGAAGGAACACGAGGCAAATTAATTTCAAAAACTCTAGAGTAAACACAAACAAAAGGTTCAACTTCTTCATTCTACCTTTTCAAAATGCAAACGTGGACACTGTCTATTCATTACTTTTCTGTGATAAATACTTATTCAGTCGCAAAAAAAAAAAAAAAAAAAGCAAACGTGGACATTCCATCTATTCAGTTCTCTCTAGTCCATTGATCAATCATTGAAGCTTCTTTTCTCAATATGGCTTTTTTCTGTGGACCAAAAGACCTATGACTTTTTAATGCAGATGAATAGAACCGAACCAATGAGATATTAGTTTTTTACTTATAAATTAATTCTTAATTTGTTTTTTTATTAATTAGAGTTAATTTTTAAATTGGAATTTTACTTATTTTATTTATTAATTTGATTCCTTACTTATTTGTTTAATCACAATTTAATTTCTCACTAATTTTAATTGCTCCCTCTCATTCTGTAAAAATAAGAGACTAAATATGCTTAATTTTAAAATTAATGAAGGACTAAGATGAGAATGAGGGACTATATTGAGAAATAAGATATTTTTCTAATCTTGCAGGACGATGAGACACAATATTATACCAACATCTCTTTCGGTTCTTCAGTTATCCATAGGTGTATATTTCCATTGTATTTGAATAAGGTAGCTTAAGTCATATTGTATTGACTTTAAAAAAAATGTTTAGTAAATGATCAAATTAAGAATCTAAAGAATGAATTGAAATAGTATATTAATCATCAATCTTACCAAAAAAAAAATTACAAAAGTTCAATTTGCAAGATGCATCAAGGCAATGCAAAGCCACTCCTCAAATGCTCTAGAACTTCATGAAGGGACGCCAGATTTCAGAGGCCAACCACGAATCCAGCAAAAATGCCACTAGTAACACTATATCTATATCCCTGTGCTAACTTTAAAGTCATAACCTTGTTATGTGCTGTCTATATTTGAGCCGTTAGATAAGCATAATCATCTGTGCCCTAAACACTAAACTCAATCTAACAACTCAAAATATGTACAGTATTGCTATAATAATAAGAGATCTCATCTTACGAGATTTGAATGCCTATGTACAATCTTCTCTACGGTCTACTTCAAAATGATCCAGAGATTGAACTTTTGTATTTGCTCTACTTATACATGTAGGCATTCAAGGTGTCTGGATTTGCCCAAGTTTTGCCAAAACTATGAGGATCAATTTTTACTCTTATCAGTTTGAACGAAAATTTAATTGTTTAAATTCAGAAACAATAGATATGATTGCACGTAGTTATTTTTTATTAACAAAAATTTAAACTAATAAACTTTTTTCTAATGACTCACGTTACTCAAACACGATCCTCATTTTATTCCCTCAAGGCCTAAGGTGGTCACCAGAATGTCCATCACCATCAACGAACTGAAATTTAGAAGCTCATGCAAACCGTAGAGCCCACACACTTTCCTCCCTATAGTTCACTCTGCCATTAATGGCCAACGATTAAGAGACGAAGTTAGGTTTTAGTTGTTCACCTCAAAAGTAATAGACTTGATTATCAGACAAATTTTAAAAAATTGAGATTGAATTTGAGTTAAAAAAAGTTTAAATCCATATTTTAATTAAATTTTTTAATTTAAACTTTTATTCATATCTTTTTAGTCGTGCCTATTAGGCCAATCAAATATTTTAAGAAAAAATCAAATTAATTTGTTACTTATGATTTAAGATAAATAATATAAAGAATTATTACTATGACATATATAATTATATATAGAAAAGTTATAAATATAAATGAGTTGTTATATTGACATAAATTTTTTAAATAATGAGTATTAATTTGCATTTATTTATCAAAATGTCATATTACACTAAATTTTTTTTTATATAATAAGTTTTTATTAATTAAAAAAATTATTCATTTAGGATTTTCGAACTTAAGCTTAACTTTAAAAAAAGCTAACCCATTTAACAAACTAAGCTTTTCTAATCGAACCTTTTTGTTCAGGTTTTATTTTTTCGTGTCAACCTCATTGGGTCAAGTGGGCTTTTCATGCTATAATCAGGTTTAAAAAAGAAATTATTGGATTGCATAGTTTAAACTTTATCTATTTGTTTTTCAATATCTAATGTAGACTATCAAATCTATTATATATATATATATATATATATATATATAATATGCTCTTTTTAACCATAGAGTTCCATTTAAACTCTTAACTTATCGTACAACGACTCTTTACTTTTTTCATATATACATTGAGAATTTTTTGAAGTATGTATAATAGAGTAATTAATCAATGAATTAATTAACCACCTTTTAAATATAAAGTTCTTCGAAGTCTAAAAATTAAGTAATTAATTAATCATATCTTAAATTAAGAATTTTTTAAAATATAAGAATTCTTTAAAGTGCGAACATTTTTTTAGAGTTAATGAAATTAATCATGAATCAACTAATTAATAGCCTCTTAAATTTTCTAATAAATAACTATTAATATAACTTGTCATGGTTCAAAAGTAAAACAAAAGAAAATAATATATGTTTTATCTAATGATTTGGATCACTCATATTGATACATCAATCAAAATTAGAAGTTAAATCAAATGGGATTCAATTAATTTATGACCAAAATTCTTTAAAAGAACAATAATGAGAGTTGCTCTGTACAACAAAAAAAAATCTTTTATGGTGGTGCCTTTCCAATAAATTTATTGTTATCACCTCTTTTTCACTAATTTCATATAATTAATTTTATGTATTTTCTCTAATTTATTATATTTTTTTATATCACAATATATTATTGAATTCAATTTTTTTCATACTTACAAACATCATTAATTTAAAATATATTGACCTATGGCAAAAATAGACTAATTTTCTTTAAAATTTGTACGAGTAGACAAATAAACTAGTATGGATAATTCTTTTAACATTAACCACCCAATCCTTATAATAAAAATGCAGAGAATGCTAAAGCAAGTGGTGGTGGCTTTCTAAGGGCCTCATTTTATGGTGCTGATTGTTGGTGGGTCAGCGTTCTAGGGGAATCAATTTTGGCTTTACGATCTCTTGCATTACTATAATTTTGCGATAGAATTGTAGATTTTTAAATTTTAATCTAACAATTTAGGGTTCAGAGATTTTATTAAAAGAAAATTAATATTTTTTCAATGATAAATTTTTATACAATAATTTATATTTATTAATAAAACAATGCGATAATTCTCTATTGCAAAAGATCCCTTGCCATCAATTTTGTGTGGTGGTGTAAACGCGACGTTGATCTATAAAGAGCGAACACTGTATTCCCTTGAACTACAGACAATATGCATGTTTTATGGTCATAAATGCTAACGTTAAATAGGTCACGATGGCCTTGTTTTTCGCCTACTTATGTTTATTAACAGTGCACGAAATATTGACATTTAATGCAGAATTTGATTATTAAAAAAATATAATATTTTGGGTTTTACTGATCAATATTCTTAGAGTAGGGCCTTTATGATTTATGATAAATTAACCTTAATCAATAAAATTACTCTATAAATATTTATTATTATTTAGTAATTGATATAATAAATAATTATTGAAAAATTTTACTGGTTAAGGATAATTAATTATATGCAATAAATTATCTATAACTAATGTTCTACCAATGCTACTGGTTAGCAAAACTCATAGTATAAAAGGTTTTGCTAATGTTACTGGTCAATAATAATTTATTATCTATAATAAATTAAGCTTAATGAATAGAATTAGTTAAACATTATTTATTGTACCCATTACCAATAATAATAAATATTTGCAAATCAATTTTATTAGTTAAGGTTAATTTATTATAAATAACAAATAATTCTTAAACCGGTGCCTGGTTAATGAAACCCTATTATAAATATGTTGTACATAATAAATGAATCTTAATTAATAAAATTAGCCTATAAGTATTTTTTTTATTATTGGTAATGGGTATAATAAATAATCTTTGACTAATTTTATTGATTAAAGATAATTTATTATGTATAATAAATAATTCTTGACTAGTACCTTAAGAGCAAAATTCATATAAAAGATATAAATATTAGCGTTTATACTTGTATTATAAATACGACTTAAAAGAAAAAATTTCCTCTTTTAATCAATGAATGAAAACAAAAGTTGGAAAATATATGTGAAGCATTTGTTGTATATGTGTATCTATGTTCTGACAAAAATATGATAAATTTTTATTCAAATTTTATACTAATTATTACCCTATCTAATCAAAATTATTTTAAAACTCTTGTAATTAGTTCTAATAAATATTCAGTCGCGTTCTTTATCCACTAGCTTAATTATACCGAAATAATTTGCTCTACTCATAGGATTAGGTCATTTTGGCTAATCCTGATAGCTTTCTTTCGTCAATAAATTCAATTTTAGAAGACATCCTGAAAGACTACAAACATGAATGTTACTTCAAAAGAACTTAGGATATCAAGAGTATGAAAAGAAAATAATGTCAGTTCAAGTAGTTTGTAATAAATAATTTACTTAAGTTTTAGCATATCTAAATGCCCATTTTGGGTAATTTCCTATCGCTTTCTCCAATTTGGTTGAGTTAGTGTTCAAGCACTTGGCATGGAGCACCAACATTGTTTTATAAGGCAAAAACGCACAATTTCAGTGCAATGACTGTGCACATTTCCAAAATTATTAGAAAAAAAATATAATTTTGGTTCTTCATTTTTTGCGTTAAAATTAATTTAATCTAAAAAAAATAAAAAATAATGAAATGATCTTTCAAATGTTAAACTTTATAAAAAATAAATGTCATCTCTTGCAACTAGAATGACCAAACTTGTCTATTCTTTTATTTTTGAAGGATTTGAAAGGCTAAATTGATCTTTTAGTTAATAATTAAAGAATTGGTTTTGTGAATGTTCTATGATGGTCACTTTCTTACAAGAATGTTGTTCATGAGTTTCGAAGGTTGTGCTTTGTCTTGTCTAATGGTTTGAGGCTATAATTTAACAGACAGGGCGAAGATGGATGGCTCCGAAACATCGTTCTTCTTATTTTAAAAAAATGTTTAGTCAATTAAGATTAGGCCAAAGTGTAATATGTATTATGAGTTATACAATGTGCTATATGATTCTTGAGATAATTATCTATAACTTTCTCTACTCAAATTGATCTTCCTAAAAGAAATGACTGAAAAAAGAAAAAGGAAAGATACTTCCGACCCCTACCAAATATCCAAAAAAGAAGATGTTGCTACTACCGTGTAAGGAACACAAAGCAGGTTAGAATGAAGCATATCCTTGTGTGAGCTCAGACTACGTAAGTTCACCAATTAATATTTGTCACATAATTAAGAAAGTTCCACTATATAAAAGTTATAATTTTTTTGTTATTAAATCCCACTCACTGATGAGTAGGGTTTAGAAATAATGTGACATGTCGGGCCTACTCAAGAAAAATCCAACCAGAACAGCACATATGATTGTCTTCTCTGAAAGCATCATCTGTGGGTCAGTTTTTCAGAGCCTTCATCCACAAGTATAGGGAGATCCTGATTAACAAAAACAATCTGTGATTTTCATGAGAGTCATTGGATTGCGATTCTTAAGTTGATAAGTCCTACCATTAGTTAGACAAAAAGAAAGGACCAAATAGACTAAGTTACCACACACAGCCAAAGCTCACAGAAAAGAAAAAAAGACTTCAGCAAGCCATGGGACTATCTGATTAGTTGTAATGATTTGACACACTACCAATGATCCAATGTCTGAGGAAAATCATAGTTGGATGGGTTCCTTTCAGGATGATGATTTAAATGAAAGAGAGGAAAAAACAGAGCTCGTCTTCAGGCATAGTTAAAAGAGATAAGATGAATAGGGTACAAGCTTTGTAACGAAGTGTTTTCTGCTGATAGTGTCCTAATGCACAATTACAGAAGAGATCAACCTTGAACTAACTAGATGCCTTACAATAGAAATACGTGCTTATCTTACAAAGTTACAAACATAATAATATTATTTAAATTAAAAAGAAAGGGAAATCAGAAGTTCATGGCATACGGGATGTGATATCTATGTCAGAAAGAAGTTGTCTCTGAACCAATTTATGCTCCTTGCTTCTAAGTGAGCTTAGGTGTCCCAAATCATCACAACCGCTATGATTCCAGTGCCCAACAACACTGCAAGAAACTTGAAATAGGCTGTGTCAACCTGAACTGGTTTCCGGGGTATGTATCCCTTTGACAATAGATGGTTTATGGATACATAGATAAAAACTCCACAAGCAAGACCCATCGTTATAGCAAAGATCCAATCTGCCGCAGCACCCTGTGTTGTGGTATCTATAATGATTCCAATGGCCACACCGACTGGACTGGAGATGGCAAAAGCAAAGGAATAGGTTGCACAAGATAAGAGGGGGCGATTTGGAATCATTCTAAGGAGAGCGATACCCATGGCAATGGCTGCAAATATCTTGTGCAAAGAGATTGTCCATAAGGCTCTCCATGCATCCTCTTTTTTCTCTGCCACTCCAATTGCTATGCCCTCAAACAGAGAATGAAAACATAGGGCAAGAATCAACAAGATGGTATCTCCAAGTGAGCTGGCAGATGCAACATGATTGGCAAAGTGGTGATTGGCGCCAGCATGGGCCTTTTAGCACAAAGAACCAGAAACTGATTCTAAATACATGATGAGAAACAAAGCCTCCATGAAATTTTCTTAATTGAAGACATTGAAAATATATTACCTGGTATTGTGATTGTGGAGTTACAACATTGCCACTTCCTTTGCCCATCTCAGCCCCTGTAAATTGAACAAGAACATTAGAAGATTGCCTAGTATTTCCAAAGAAAGAAATCGGAAATCAGAGGACATTCACATTCAAATTAATTTTTTATGGAATTGAAGTTCCATCAGTACTATTTTGAAGGAACTTTTTTCATTTACAAAGAAAAGAAGAGATAGAACAGTAGATTATGTGTAACACGAACGTGTATGTGGCCGTGTACACTGTGCATCACGAGGCTTGTGAATTTTAACATCCAAGTAGTTCGCTTACCTATTACCATAAACAATGAATTTGAAATAAACAACCATGATAAAAAAATAAAAAAATAAATAAAAAAAAAGAAAAAGAACAGCCATACCCTTTCGGAATGGTAAGTAACCATCATCATAAACAACTTCCCATCTTATAACTTCAAATCTAGAAGCTAAAACATGCAACTACTGTATTATTTTACTTCATCAACCTACAATAATATATTACAATTTACAAGTTTATAAGCCCTGTCATTATTTACATAGGTAAATTGTAAGGCAACTCTAAATTTCATATGCAAGTCTGACAACACCAACCTATTCATCCATCTCATACACCTCCAAATTTGCAATTGCACTGCATTAGGAAATTGAACTTTATAATTAAGCAATCAGCGTAATTATCACCACAATGATTTAGTCATATATTCTAAAGTACCAACCTTGAAGCTCGACATCAGCTCCATAGCCAGACCTCTTATTCTGCTTGGAAAAGACAGAGGAGATCACGCAATCAGCGAACATGGTGACTAAATAACCTGCACAGGCCAACATAAACGCAAAGGGATACTCCTTCTTGGTCAAATCCTCGAACACCTCGTGGGCATCGCTCAGGAAATGCATCATAGCAGTACCCAGGAACACGCCCCCAGCAAACTGGGTCCCCAAAACCAAGAACCCCTCGTTCCATTTCAACACATAGGGTGAAACCCCAGCAACGAAAGTCCCAAAAAATACGATGATCATGCACCAAATTTTAGCGAGAATTAAGGTTCTGGAGTGAAGATTGAGATTGCCTTCAACGGATGCCGCGGCATCGTCGTCGTCATCGTGACCACTGTGGGCAGAAACAGAGAAGACGAGAATCAGGAAGAACAAGGAAAAAAACAGAAAGCGGAGGGATTGAGACATTGGGAAGACGAAGAAGAAGAAGGAAGTGGTGAGACAGGCAAGAAATCCATAGCTGTATGGGGATTTATATAATAATATTATGGTGTGAAGAGAAGTATTGTAGTTTAGTGAGAATGGAGAGATCGAAAGGGACAGAGACAGAGAGGATAAGAGAGCATACTGCCAAATGCAAACACCATGAAAATGGAAATTGGAGAAAGCATTTGTGCTGTGTCAAATAATTTCGCTTTTGTAGTAGTGGATTCTTGGGTATCGTCTCCTCCAAAATTGACGCATGAGGCGGACTAATATTACCGTAAAATTTATGAATTTGTGCATAATTTTAGGAACTACGTATTTTTTTTTTCTTGTTTTGACTGTTAGCAGGGTGTACAAGCAGTTGCAGTGCCATAATTACTATTAGTTGCATTAAGAAAAAGATAAGTAATAACGATATGTAAAATGATAGTATGTCAATTCAAAATTATTTATTATATTTATATTTTAATTTTAATATTTTTTAAATTTTATTTATAAATTTAAATTTTTTAATTTTAATTTATTTTCTTATTTTTTATTTTTCAATAATCTACATAAAAACATTAGTTTCTTTTTAATGAATTTTTTAATTCATTCTATACTTTCTTTATTTTTTTAGTGACTTTTTAAATTTTTAAATTTATTATTACTTTCAATTTATAATTAATTATTAAGAGAAAAAAATAAAAAATTAGAGAGATAATTAAAAAAAAAACTTTGAATTCACAAAGAAAATTTATAAATATTAGGATTAAAATATTAATATAACAAATCATTATAAATTAACATGCTATCAATATATTTTAATACTTGTCACATGTTATCTTTTTAGCATATCAAGTAATGAATAGTGCAGTCACTTTTCAAGTTGCACGAAGATTTATTTTGATTGTCTTAATTAGATCCCAAATCCTTTCATGTTATATAAAATTAATTATAAAAAAAGTTTGTTCGAAAAATCAAAAACTTTTTATTCTCAATTCATTTTATGCAATAATTAGTTATTTATATCAGGTAGACATAATTTTTTTCTTTTTCCAATTAAAACTGAAATGCTTTGCCTTTATTTCGTTTTCTGGTTAAATCTTTTCATATTAGTGTAATCTGATCAAAACAATCTTGAAGTCAAAAAAATAAAAAATAAAAATCAAAACCATCTGTTTCAAAGATCAAAACGTTCTTTGGCATGTTACCGATATTATGGTTTGCATCGACTTGAGAAGACATTCATATTTCTTTTTCTTTGTAATTAAAATCTCAAATAACTTTCAATTGATGTTGCAACATTAATATAAAAACTAGACATACATGATAAAAAATTTCAAGAGTTTTTTTATTATATTATTTAAAAAATATAATAAGATGACTATTCTTTCAAAAAAATTTATTATATTTTTATCAAAATAATTGATAACAAAGACAGACCTCAATTTTGTTCCTAATTATATTTAATTTATACTGTTTGAATCATTGTTTGTTGCGATATGTCTACATTCATTGTCACATGCAAATTTTGTATTCTACTTGTTTGGATTATTCTCACGAAGTATTGTCTCTAAAATTGATGATGCATTGTATTATTACATTTTCAAGCACTCAACTCAAATGGGTTCCTCCTCACCCCCCCCCCCCCCCCCCCCGCCCGGGGGCCAATAAATTATGGTCTTGATAAAGGCTTTTTTTTTCTTTAATTTTGGTACAAAAAGGATTAATCCATGTAGTATGTTAAATTTGCTTCTCTTCGTGGTTTTCTTTACATTTTCTATTGAAAAAATATCTTTTTTGGTCTCTTAATTATTACAAAATTGTCATTTTAATTTTTTATTTGTTAAAAATATTATACTTAGTCTTTTATTTTTCAAAAAAATAACTAAATTTAACCCATAAAATTAGTTGGTAAGTATTTATTATTATTGTTAGTGGGTTCAATAAATTATACCCAACTAATTTCATTTAAGAATTATTTATTATATGTAATAAATGATTCTTAACTAATATCCTACGTACACTCATAAGCAAAGCCCTAATATGATTTGCAATGAAGTTATTGCTACATGAGTTGAAATTCCCCATTTAGGTGTTATTCATAATTCAAATTATATTACGCTTTCATTGAATGTGCTGGCCTTGTGACAATATTTGCGTTTGCCATTATGTCATTAGCAGCTTACATGTCTACAGTGTAGCAAGCTGGTAAAAAAGTAGTTTGTTAATTATATGTAGACCTAATCACAGTTTGAACCTTTGTAAATACAGATCGAACTTGTATTTGGATTCGTCTTTTTTTTGAATTAAGTCTGGGTTTAGGCTTGATTTTTTTCTCAAATTTTGGGTCCGGGCTCAAGTCTGGTAAAAAGTCCTAAAGCCCGGCCTAACTCATTTTGTACTTACATAATAGAAAAAATTACAATATAAGAAAGTTTAATAGATATAATTTGTTGAACAAAAAAAATGATATTAACAAACTTAAAAGAAATGATTCTCATTCATAAATTTAATAAAAATATTAAATATATTTATATAGTCTATTATTATTTAATGTCAAAAAAATTTAATAAAAATATATATAACTTGGGCCAAACTGAACTTTTAAAAAAGCCTAAGTTGGCCTATTTTTAATTCAGGCCTAGATTCAGGCCAAATTTTTATTGACTTAGCTTTATTCATTTTTTTTGAAGTCAAACCTATCATACCCGACGAGCTTTTCAATAAATAATCAGATCTAATTTTACACAGCACTTTTCAAAGAATTGTTATTTACAATTGTGTAATGTCTTTTTCATTAATGTATATATTAATTTCATCACTTTAACAAAAAGAAGTTTCAAAGGTAAAATTAAAAAGTATTAACCAACTACAGCACTAGAGAAAAAAACAAGATTATTCCATTTACATAAACAAGATGATTCATTACAACAAGCTGCAATAGTACAAGCTTTTGAGGATAGACAATACAACCTTTCATGGGTAAAATAAACACCATGATCCATCTTACACCATGCCACAATAGTACAAAAATTTAAGGTAAGATAGTACAAACTTCCTAGGTAAAATAAATACCACGATCCATCTTTCACCAATTTGCCCAACCATATAAAAAAATCCCCAATGACAGCCACGATCAAGAATAAAATGTTCATGTCCCAAATTGAGATTGCCCAACGGGTTGTATTGAGACATTCATATCACAACAAAGAGATCCTTCTTGCATATTGCCATTGCTTACTCCCAATACCGAACCAATCTTTGTAATTTCCAGCATATTATGCGAGATTAGAGTTATTATGCCTTCTAAAATTCGTCAGGATCATGAATCCCAGAGAAAATGTTATGTGTTTCCATTTGATAAAATTATGCAACATAAAAATTTATTTTCTTGCAAAATAATATTGAAACAACGTAGTATGTTCCATGGTCTAGACTCTTAAATGATAATATTGAATGACATTTGAAACTAATTAGAAGTTGAAGTATAGTACTTAGAAAAATATATATCTATGATGCACATAACTCAAATATATAAGCCATGACAAACCACATATATGTCTGACACTAATATTAAACACAATGTGACACTTTAAATTACATATAGATACTTCAAATATTGTTGCGTTTTAGTATCCTTGTTAATGTTGTGCCGTTTGTCATGCTTCCTAAAAATACGTTACATAACAAAGAATAAAACCTTTCAAACAAGGAAATGAGACCCAAAGGAAATTTAAATCAACACAAATTAAGTAACTTCCATGATCTTTAGACCCAAAAAGAAAAAATAAAAAACTTTCATTATTTGCATCTAGCAGTTTCCCTACGAACTCATGTAATGCCAGACTTGTGGCCAACTGATAGGTACAGAGATGAAATAAAGAGAGAATAGAGAGAAAATGAAGAAGAAGATTCAGAGGAAAGAAGATACGTTGTTCATTATGCAGGCTTCTTACATTTTGCAAAACTCCCTCTAATACAGCTGAACTACTGAATAACAAACTTCCACCTGCCAAACTATCTTTAACAGAAACAGTTATAGTAAAAAGTCCAAATGATCTCTACTAATACATGACAAAAGACCAAACTAGCCTCCATAACAGAAATGATCTTATCAACACTCCCCTTCCTGACATCACCCTTGACCCCAAGGGTGAAGTTTATGAACAAAGTCAAGAAAACACTATTGAATGTTTAACAATATTCACAAGTTGCTTCCTTCTTTGATTCCCCTTTCCAGTGAATCAATACTTTAGTGATAGCTCTCCCCTTCCGTTAAGAGTGAACAAAACCTAACCCAACCCAAAGGCCATAGGGATTGGATCCATTATGGACAACCCAATTCTGAGCCACTACATTGGTCCAATTTGGCCCAATGATATATATATTTTTAGTTTTTTATATGTTTATTATATATATATTTGATATTTTTTTAAAAAATAGTCACTTTTTGTCTATATTAAATATAGATAATTTTTATTAATATAGAATATCTTATTTACTATATACAAATCATAATTTTTGTTTTTTAAAAATTTATTTTAAAACTTAATTAAAAATATATAAATAAAATTTTAAAAAACCCAAGTGACTTGGTCAGGCCCGATCTTGTCCCTAAGTCCATTGGGTCCTGTCACGGGATTAGGACACAAAGGTCAAGTCATGGGTTGATGTCCAACTCGACCTGACTTGGGGATTTGAATACCCCTACTTTCCGTTTCACCGATGATCCAAAATAATTTTAGGTTTTCTTTGGATCTTATCTTCACACCAATCATCACTGACATGATAAACAGGCACATTAGCAAATGGACACCTCCTAAGCAAAGAGACATGAAAGGTGGGGTGTACACGTGAGGTAGGAGGTAACTGAAGAGTATAAGCGACTAGACCCATCTTTTCCAAAATCAAATACGGACCAAAATATCATAGGTACAGTTTAGCAGACATTCTCTTTTCCACAGATTGTTGTCGGTATGGTTACAAGTTTAAAAATACCCAATTCCCCTTCTTAAACTCTCTTTCTGATCTTCGTTTATTGGCTTCCTGCTTCATCCTATTCACTGCCACTGATAAATGGGTCTTGAGTTTAGCTAACATCTCCTCCCTCATAACAAAACTACAATCATTCACTTCCATCATCGACTACTCTGGTAAGTAAGGGACACGGATTGGGGGAGGTTGGCCGTACTTCATAAGGTGTTGTACCAGTAGCAGTATGAAATGTTGTATTGTACCACCACTCTGCTAGAGAAATCCACTTACACCAATTATGAGGAGTCTGCCAAGTGAAGAATCTCAAGTAGTTTTCAAGACACCAAGAAAGGTTCTAAGTAATGCCTAGTTGCAGCCACAATTCCTTCCAAAAACTACAGATAAATAATGGATCCTTATCACTGACAATATTAGAAGGAGCCCCATGTAACCTATTAATCTCATTTAGAAACACTTGAGCTAGAGATGCTGCAGAATCTGGATGAGCTAACGGAATGAAATGTGCATGTTTACTCAAGCAATCAATGATCACCCAAATAGTGTCATTCCCTTGAGGCTTAGGTAAGTGCTTGATAAAATCCATAGCAATACTATACCAAACTCCTGATGGAATAGGCAGAGGTTGCAAAAGTCCAGGTGGAGCAAGTGTTTTATTTTTGCAGCGTAAACATGTTTCACAGGTGGAAATAAAGGTATGAATATCACGCTGCATATGCTTTCAGTAGAACAGTAACTTTACCCTCTTGACTGTAGCTCTAATTCCAGAGTGACCGCCTTGAGGAGATGCGTGAAGCCACTTCAAAATAATTCTCCTAGCATTGGCACCATTTCCAACAACAATCTTATTCTTACGAGCTAAAAACTGTCCACTCCATTTATACTTAGTCTGACCCACTGGATCATTACTTAGCTGTAAAATAATTGATTGTAATACAATATCTGATGAATAAGATTGTAAAATAGCATCCCAAAGATTAGTAGAAATTGAGGATATAAACATTTGCAAAATGTCTCCGTGAGTAGCCTTGATAACGCATCTGCTGCAACATTATTTTTTCCCTTCTTATAAACTATATTATATTGCAACCCCTTCAACTTTGTAACCCATGTGTATAGTGCTGCCATGGAAAGTCTCTATTCTAGTAAGAATTTAAGACTTTACTGATCAGTGAGTAAAGTAAAAGGTTGGACACACAAATATTGGTGCCATTTCTCAACAGCATATACTACAGCCTGCAACTCTCGATCATATACGAATAATAATCGATTTCTTGGAGATAAAACCTTACTAATGAAAACAATTGGGTGTTTAGACTGCATTAAAATGGCTCCAATCCCCACATTAGAAGTATCAGTCTCTACTATAAATGGTTGTTGCATAATTGGAATAATTGGAAAAGCCAACAACGGTGCATTATTGAGAGTTGTTTTGAGCTGCTGAAAGGTACAATCAGCATCTTCATTCCATCTAAATCCCCTCTTCTTTAATAGATAAGTTAGGGGTTGCACGATAGAGCCATAGTTTTTTATAAATCGTATATAGTACCCTGCTAGCCTCAAAAAACTTCTTAGCTACTTGATAGAAGATGGAGGAGGCCTTTGCATCATGGCTTGAATTTTCTTTGGACCAGTAGTTACCCCTTTAGCTGAGATGAAATGTCCCAAGTACTCAATTTCCTCAACAGCAAAAGCACACTTATTCCTCTTAACAAAATACTAATTTTGTCGTAGAGTGAAAAATTCTTCCCTCAAATGCAACATATGTTCTGCCCGAGACTTGCTATATACTAAAATATCATATAAGAAAACCAACACACACTTCCTTAATTGTTGCTGGAAGATAAAATCCATAGCACCTTGGAAGGTTGAAGGGCCATTGGTTAGGCATAACTACAAATTCATATTGCCCTGAATGTGTTCGAAAGCTGTTTTAGGAATGTCTTTTTCCTTCATACAGATTTGATGATATCCTTAGCGTAGATCTAGTTTTGAAAAGATTACTGCACCTCCCAGCTCATCCAATAAATCTTCCACCAAAGGTATAGGGAACCTAGTTCGAAAAGTACACTAATTAAGAGCTTGATAATCAACACACATCAGCCAACTGCCAATTTTTTTTTTTTTAACTAGCACCACTAGGGAAGCAAATGGAGAAGAACTATGCTGTATCACACCAGATTCAAGCATCTCATTGACCATTTTTTCGATCACATCTTTCTGCATAGCTGGATATCTATAAGGACGGATATTTATTGGATGTGTACCTTCTTTCAGCACAATTTGATAGTCGTGATCAGGACAGTGAGGAGGTAATGTAGTGGGTTCAACAAAGACATCATGAAATTCATCCAATAAGCGTTCAAACTCATCTGATAATACTTTATGTTAATCAACTCGTACAGAGCAACAAACCATATCTCCATGATAAGGCAGTAACTGAATACCATATCCCCCTGGTTCATCCGCCAAAATTTTCTGCAACCTGGCTTCTTTAATCACCTTAGATTAAAGATTATTGTTGGAAACTAACTGAACTTGCTTACTCCCGACATTAAATGCCATAGTCAAATTTAAACAATCCCAATGAATAACTCCCAAAGTTCTCAACCACTGCATGCCTAATACCATGTCACACCCAGCCAAGGGAATAAGGATCACATCAGTAGAAAACTGAATACCTTGAGTCCCCCCATTTTAGCCCTTCACAATACCTTTAATAGTTTTGCCATCTGCGACTGTTATATGGGTGTAATATCAGTCAATATCCCATGCTCCTCCACATCAATGTTCTCATCTAGAAAGTTATGAGCACTTCCTGTATCGATGAGAATGTGTATCCTCTTTTTCCCAATCCTACTCATAATCCTCATTGTTGGGTATGCTGCATTACCAAATAATGCATTAAAGGACTTGACAACTTCATTTCCCATATTATTTTCATTAGCTTCACTGCCTTCGCCCACACAGAAAGTATGAGTTTGATCATCTTCATCACCAACCACCTCCATCAAATATATTTGCATTTTCTTGTTTTGGGGACAATCATGGCCAGGAGAATATTTCTCATGACAAAAGTAACATAATCCCTTACTTCGATGCTCTTCAACTTCAGCAGGGGTTAGTTTCTGCTGAAACCTTATATTAGGCTTACCTAAGATTCCTTTTTGTTTAACATCTTGGGTTGAACTAGTAGGAAGATTCTCCTGTTCTTAATGTACACTGTTTTCACCATATCAGCATTAGTAAAGTTCCCTCTCATTGACTGAGTCAGATTTTTTAAGGAGAAAACATAATTCTTGAAAGGTGTGGACTTAGACACTAGCTTGACTTTCATCTCTTGCAACTTAGCCAATCTGTTTACACCTAAAAAAGTGGTTGGATGAAACAACTTCACTCTTATAGCAATTTTGGGCTTTAATGCTGCCAAATAGCAACTAGCCTTCTGATGTTCAGTTAATTCCACTTGACAAACTAATCCATCAAACAACTCTTGAAATTCAGCTAACTTCCAAGTATGCTTCAGTTACATCAACTGTTCCAATGGATCATCGAACATCAGTCCAAAGCGAATTCAAATTGTCTCTACCAGCATCCGCCATATAAGAACACCTCTATTGCTCTTTTCAAAGCTCTGGAACCATTTATAACCAATTTCATCCAAAGCTAAACTAGCAAGGATAACCTTCGATTCTTCTAGTGTACCATCAAGTGGAAAGAAACACTCACGTTTAGAGATTTATCCTTCAACATCTTCTCTGGTAAATTTTGGAAAGTCAACCTTGGTGAATCTCGTCAGAAAATGATAACCACTATGATGTTGAGAACCCTGATTTCGGCCCCATTGATTCATGACCACTGTAAACTGAAAAGATAACCCGCTCACCAGTTCTGGTAACCCAGCCAGCTGCTGTTCAATTGTTGACACTCTCTGATCCACTGCCAATCTTAAACGTCACTATTTTTCACGTATTGTAGCTTGAGAACGCGTAACGTCAGTCATGGTCCAAAGGAAGGAAGGCTCTAATACCAATGATAAGTATAGAGATGAAATAGAGAGAATAGAGAGAAAAGGAAGAAGAAGATTCAAAGGAATGAAGATATACGTTATTCATTATGCATGCTTCTTACATTCCGCAAAACTCCCTCTAATACAGCTAAACTACTGAATAACAAACTTCCACCTACCACACTATCTTTAACAGCAATAGTTATAGTAAAAAGTCGAAATGATCCTACTAATACATGACAAATGACCAAACTACCCCCCATAACATGAATGATCCTATCACCAACATGCTCTATCAAAAATATCAATTTTAAATGTAACTACATTAGCAATTAGCACGTCAAACTAACAAAATTTGATGTAATTTTTACAGCATAATCAATGACCCAATTTTTTCTTTGTTCAGAACTCAATAAACTTGCATGCCAACTGGTGATATCACCCAAGGTAACTCAAGTTAGATGACTTTCAATTCTATATTTGTGTTAACTATAACTATCAAAATCGATCAGCTTAGCTCACACTAGTAGTCTATTTAACCCTTCACAGTTTGATAGGTTAGAATGCTGAATTTAAACCATTAAGAGTTCATATAACCCACAAAAGATTTTACAAAAATATTAAATCCAATAATCAAGTTAAATATCTAATTTTAACATCAAAAATCTATTTATTTTATCTATTGTTGATCAAATATTGAACATTTCAAAATAAAACAAAAATAAAAACTATTTAAGACTATTAAATATTAAACGAGTTAAAGTTTATTTTATTTCTTGTAGACTAACTTGTTCTTATTTTGGTTTTCCATAAATGGATCTCTTCAAATCATTCTCTCATAGTTTAATCTCCTCTCAATTTTAGTCTAACAAAGTTTTTGGTTCAGCTAATTCAACTTATTTGTTCTTCCCCTTCCACATCAGAAAAAAAATTAATCCACTTTAGAAATTAACTATTCCTATTAAAAAAAAATCCGTCAAATCTTTCAAAAAAAAAAAAAAAACACACTACACCGTCTATCTTTATTCGTATTCGCTTGTTCTCCTTTATTGAAGATGCACGTGGAAAGAGCCAATGCACGAGCAACCCATTTTGATATTACGACCAATGTATAATTATCTCAGTCCCACATTTCTTGTGGCCTATCCTCAAAGTTTCATAACAAATTCCTCGTTCTTCCATTCATAAGACCTCCACATAAAAAGAAAATTTCAGAGTTTTTGGACTTATTGGAAAAGTTAGCTAAAACTGACAATTACAAGACAAAAAAATGTAAATAGTTCTGCAACAACATTGCAGAGCTATGATCTTTACTTAGTTTAAGAAAAAGAAAAGATTTTGATTCGCTGGTAGAGTTTTTAAAGTGAAAAATTCTTAAAGGGAGATCCCATATAAAATATTTTACGTATACAAAGAGACATGAAATTTGTCAATAGTTGATCTCTTTATTATTCTCTACTTTTTTTTCACTTCTCTCCCCTCTTCCTTACTTTTATTATTTTTCTTCCCATTCTTTTAAATAATGAATTTATATCTAGGATTTTCAGGATATGAAAATGAAGGGCCATATCGATATTCTCTCCACCTCCCTTGCTTTCTAGTTCAAATATCATTATATTATTTGTAACACCAAATCTTTAAAATCGTATATCATACACTTACATTGCAATCAAGGAGAACTTGAATATAACAATGATTTTCTCCAAGTGTGACTTACAGAGTAGAATGGCCATACATAAGTAGAGAGAAATTGCATTTTTTTTCTTTTCAGTTTAATGTATTTTTTCTAATAGGAATGAATAATTTCTAGTATGAATGAATTTTTTTTTCCAATGTAGAAGGGAAAGAATAAACTAAAGGTGCCAAGCTGCCAACCAAGCAAGAAAACCATATTTTATATTAGCTCTCAAAACTGTAATGATTCGACGCATTTTGCTATCAATGCCAAAGAAGTGGATATATATATAATTTCACTGAGAGCAACAATAATATTCCATCAAGTTTACCTTAAAAAAAGATATAATTTATATTTGTTTGTATTTAATTTGTTTTTATAATTGAAAAGTGGTATCATTTGAATTGAAATTAAAGAATTTTAATATATATATATATATATATATATAAAGAAATTTCAAACACTATTAAATACACTATGGTATAGAAACATATTTAGAAAGATTTTATATATGGGTCAAAATATAAATTTTTTAAATAACATGCTTAAATTCTCAACCACTAGATTTGTTTAATAAAGTGCCACTTGGATATGACATTGGTGTTCCAAGTGACACCACAAAATCATCCAGAAAATTAGGGATGACAATTCATCCCTAATTGCATTAGCCCAACATGTCCCATTTTGTTTGAATTGAATACTTTCACCGTTCATTGAGTATCGGGATGCAGGGCACATCCGCCTATAATCTATATATATATATTAGTTTCATTTAAATTTTAACATAATATTTTACCTTCACTCTCCATATATAAAATTAGATTTACCTTTTCATGAATTTTATAGATCTGGTATTCTAAAGTGATAAATATAAAGTTTTATGATTGAAACTGATGAATTTGCAACTTCATGGTCATCTGCTGAGAAAGAGAGGCCTACAATGATAAGGAAACTTGCAAATATGTTGTTATAAAAATTAACTAAAATTTAGTAATAGTTATGTTAAACACCAAAAATTTAAAATAATATTAATTTTAAATTCAAATTTCAAGAAATATATTTACAATTATCCAAATTAATTGAATCATTACATAAAATGGTCTTCACCAAACTACACAATAATATTTGAATGAATTCATACAACTAGTATAGTACCATGTGACGGGCTATTATACGCTTATAATGGCAGTAGTTGATTTTAGGTCACCTACTACAGAAGATCCAAACTTACCGTGGTACATATATTGTTAAAATGTAAATTTCTTTTTAATTTGGGTTTTCATCAAAATTATTTTTATGAAAATTTTAAATATAAATACTACAAATGCGCTTTCTTAATGTTACTTACATGGAATATGTGCCTCCCAATTTTATATAACGAGTTGATCATGAAAAAACCTTGGAAAAAAATACATGATGCCCGACCCCGTCCCATTACCCACGAGGCCACAAGTTCAGACATGGGAATAGTAAACTACCTGTTGCTATTCCTACAAATCATACAAATGTTCCCCTGATAGAGGTCAATAAGTGGCAAATGGACAATCACTTTAACAAACATGCAAGAATTAACAAGTTTTTTCTTTTTTTAACATTCCCTTTCTCATTCGGTCACACGAGGGACTAAAAGAAAAAAGCTAAAAAAGGGAAGGGTCTTAAATAGAGACCGAGAAAGTTTTAATATTTTATTTCAACATATAGCCAAAAAAATCTAAATACACACTAAAAATGTGAGGATCAGCTATTATGAAGGGAAGTTGGGTTCACATTGTTGAACCAAAATTCCTTAACCCTCGTAATCTCCTCATCCTGAAAATCTGATTCCTGACTGAACAGTACAAGGATTAACTAATACGAAGGGAAGTTTGGATCCACATCTTGTGACCAAGATTCCAGACCCCCAATTATGTCCTTGGCAGTAGTAAAACCCATCTTCTGAAGATACTGAACAGCCCTCTGAGAATCATTCCCCCTTCTACATACTACATACAACTGTGCACTTGAACCAGAGATGTCGCCGTCTTCTTTCTTCAAAGCTGCAGATATTTGAGGCAACCTAGCCTCCAAGGTTGAGAGTGGAATGTTCAAGGACTTTGGAAGAGATACAATCTGGAAATGGTGAGCTGGTCTCACATCCACCAGCACATGTGGTTCCTTTTCATGAATTATTTTGCTGTATTGCTTGCTGCTAATTCTTGATTCAGTGGGAAGAAGATTCAGCTTCAGAGGAGACTGCAAATGCATGGAAAACACTAAATAAAATACGATAATACTCTATTTGAAAATTCTTGCGTACAAGATAATGCCATTTATTAATATAGAGCTTTGGGAGAGTCCTAACGAAATTTATTAATATAGAGCCTTACGAGAGTTATAACCAAAAGCTAACTTATGGGATTGGAGAACTCAGGGTCTAAATAAACCCACATTAGAACATACACCCAATGTGGGCTTCCAAGGTGGGACGCAAGTCCCATGCTCTTCAATGGATCATAACCTTTCACCACGCTCCTTAGCTCATGGTATGGGGAGGGTGGAGGTGTAGTGTGAGGCTTTAATACCATGAATATATAGACCTTTGGGAGAGTCATATCCCAAAAATTAGTTCACAGAGTAGGAGAGCACAAGGTAATGCCGTTGTCTCATATTTTGATATCCAAGTTAACAAATTATAAGATATTATAATAAGTCACATGTTTGGTATAAAAAGTGAAAGTTATCATAAAATATACCTTGGTACTTTATAAAAGTTAGAATAAATCACTCTCCTATCTTACGAGAGATGCCCAAATTACAAGACCCTCTCCTCTATTTTCAAATATAGACAAACTTTGCCTAAAATCAGAAGATGACCAAGATACTCTCAAAGGGTAATATTGATTTATTTTGTTAAACAAATAACATAAAAAATGCATTTCTTCTTATTTCATTTCAATATTATTTATTTTGTATTAAAATTTGATTAAATTTATTACTAAGCTTATGTTTATTACTATATATTTTTTACACATTTTTATTATTGAAATAAAAAGTCTAAACTATACTAATATAGACTGAAACTCTATTTGGTCTTTATAGATGGAATGATTCTCAATTTAGTCTTTAAATAATTTCCTTTTCAATTTGGTCCCTCACTGATAAAGTATTCCTTAGTTTGGTCTCTCATGAAATCCCTCAGAGATAGATATTTTTCAATTTAGTCCCCTATGACTAAAAATGTTACCAATAATATCCTTAAAAAATATGTTAATATCAAAATTGTAAGGGACATTATTAATATCAATTTTATTTGTGATGCATCAAATTTAAAAAATAACTATACGTTAGGGAAAAAATAAAGAAAATTATGTAAAAGACCAATACCTTATCTATGAGGGATTAAATTAAGAAATACCCTATCAATAAAGGACCAAAGAGAAGTTGTACTCAGGGCCTCGACATCATTGGTCTCAAAACTAACATGTATTAAAATAGAATATATGCGTAAATTATAATATAAGAAAGATAAGTTAAAATGAATGTCAGTGTGTAAGAAATTAAATAACTTCCCGCTACTTCTTTTTAATATTTTTAAAATATAAAAAGTATTATAATTAATTCATATAAAAAATAAAAAATAAATTTAAGATAAAAATGTCATATGTACTATTAGTTATCTTTCAATTCGTTAATCATAAAGACATAAATAAAACTATTTTTTTGAAAGTTCTTTTTGTCTTTAATTCTTTTTTGATCAAATGATCTTGGATTTGCTAAATGTAAAAAATGACTACTTTAATATTGGCCAAATACATATTTAATATACAAAGCTAAGTGTAAAGGCATGAGGTCCCAATGTCCTAAACACAGACATCTAGGATTCCACGAGACAATCAAGATATCAAAGTCAAACGGTCTACCCAATGCCCCCTTGAGTGATCTCACGCTAGCAAGAGTTTAATCCTATGACAGAACCAGTCATTGTGATACCCACTGAAAAATGGATATATAGAAACAGCTGCTTAAAGAATATACCAAAAAAATAAAAAAATTCTCTGGAGAATAATTTCATCTTCAACAATTTCTTGCCAAAAAAACAAAAAAAAAGCTGATCTAAACAAAGACTAGTTGATTTTAAAAATCTCATTAAACTATAGGGCAGGTAAAAGCTAGAGTAGATGAAATCATACCACAGACAATGGAGTTTGAGTAAATTTCTCATAATCGAATTCTTTAAAGTGGAGTTGAGTAAATGTTCTATTCTCTCCACAAGCTTCACATTGCAAAGACCTTCCTCTAATTTTTACCTGCAACCCAAAGCTAAAATCAGTAATTAGGATTACATTAATCTTGTTATACAATCAATAATGGTATTAGGAATTACAAGTAATCGAACTGACTTAGTGTTATTCATACTTTAGGGAAAAAACATTAATTTTAACACAATGCATGAGTTTCCATATCTTATAGCTTGACTTTGTGACAATTCCATGAGACATAATGCATGAGTTTCCATATTTCATTTTGACATGATGCGTGAGTTTCCATATTCTACAATTCCAGTCAGCAGTTTCCTGAGACCACCCTTAGATTGCTTCTTGCCAGAGACAAAAATATTTTGAAAAATTAATCTTCATTTATCAGTTGCCCTTTATGATTAAGCTCCACAAAATTCATATTTGTAACTTTACAGAGAGAGTAAAACATTTGATGAAGGGCAAGTAGACAACTATAGAGAGAGGAGACAAAATCTGGGGGAAGGATGAAGAGGGAGAACAAAGACACCAAATCAACAGTCAACAATACATCAAAAGCTAAGTACTAGAGTAGTACAAAATATTCCTTAACCCTGATTGACACCTGATTATTCATGTTTAAATAGAAATCCCAATTTATTAGAAAATCCTACAAAAAAACCAAGCTACTCATGGATAGTCTTCTTATGAATTCTCAATAAAAAATAAAAACGAGACAATCCCATAAACATAGTACACCTTTTCCATGCTCAGCTATTCTTCAAACATATTCCATTACCATCGTCTAATCTTATCTTAATCTGAAAATACTAAGCAACATATAATATTGTCTACTAAACATATCTATCATTTATGAGCATACAGTAAACAAGGTGTGGAGTTGTAAGCATACAATTCGAATCCGTGCAGACAATGCATCAAAGAGAAGCATCCTTCCTGAGAGTGGTTCACCAACAGCACTAGCAATCTTAATGGCCTCTAAAGCCTGGAGACAACCAATAACACCAGGAACTGAAAAATGTAGAGTTAAATGCCAGGAAATCAGAACAACGTCTAGAAGCAGGAAAAATTTAAAGTACAAATGAGAAGGAATTCAAACTGAATGAATAAAACAAATACCAGAAAACCAAGAAAAATTTTATTAGGAGGAAAAAGGACAAAAAAGTCTGATTCCTTTAATCTGGGTTCATCTATCATTTTATAGATATACAAATCTTGATTACAAAGGATTAGAAAATTCCGCATCTATTGTTGCTTACCATTTCATTCCTACAAAAGTGCATTCTCCATAACCAATTTACAACGCTTGGTTTTGTAAAGTCCTCACAACTTTTTACCCATATCATCATTCTTGGCCTCTCTTTATCCCTTTCAATTCTCCCTTCTCAATTTTTTTTTCTTTGCAAAATGAGAATTTTCTCAAGCTAGGCTTGAGGCTATCTAAAATAATGAGAATTCTATGTTTGTGGTACAATTTCATCTGCTGCAAGCAATCGAACGACAATTTTTATTACTCACAACAAAGAAAACATAACATAGTATGACTCTAATCTGTAATGAACAGGTTGGTGTACATAAAAATATAGTCTTTTATCTTACTCAGTACATGCTAATGCAGATTACTAGTAGATTTGTAATGTAAAATTAAAACCACTTTGACTACGAAAACAGAGACTATTTACCTACTCCTAGAACTCCACTATCAGCACATCTTTGACAGGCTGTTGTAGGTGGTGGAGTTGGAAATAGGCATCGATAGCATGGACCACCATTGTAGTTGTAGACAGTGAGCTGCAAAAGAAATTTTACATAATCACACGTCAAATTTATGCAATCAAGTACCAAATAATATTTGCTCTAGCGGAAATGCCCCTTGAAGCTATTTAGAACTTAAATGCTAGAAAAATTATTTAGAGGTGTACGATGTACCTGGCCTTCCAATCCTAGTGCAGCACCTGATACAAGAGGCTGCATGTGTAGAAATGAGATAATCAATAAAAGAAATTCAAATTACAATTGCTTGAATTTCCTACAAGTCACATTACATACATATATACACAAGAGAGACAGAGGAGCAGCCAACTACTTAATGATGTATGCTTTATTTTCATGCACAAGATCTATCCTCTAAATTTGTCAATGAAGTAATAACAAAACATCATCCTCATATTTTAAATATTGTTCACGCAAACTGATTTACATCAGTTTCTTAGTAGAAAGTGCAGAACTTTTCTGCCAAACACAAATAAATATTGTTCATGCAAACTGGTTTAGATATCACATAAGTTTACAACTCAAACACAAATAAATCTGCTGAGTTACAATGTGCATTAATCGATTAACAAGAAACCAGCCAGATCCGAATTTAACTGGTCACAATCTATTCATATGTCAAAAAAGCAAGAATTACCTTTCCTAACACTACACAGCAATCACTGATCATGTAGCGGCTTGGAGCATTATCTGTTGCATCTACTATTACATCATATCTTAAAAATACTCACTGTCATGGAAAATGCCAAAATTTGCACATCAAAATGTAAAAAGAACATTTTAAATATAAAAGAGACAATTATAAGAGTTCAGTTTGTAATTATCAAAGAGTGAAAGGAAAGAGGTAAGCATGATGAGGGGTGGAACTTAAGTAGCATAAAAGACAAAAGAATATGAAACTCTTTATAAAAAGGATACTTGCTCAGAATTTCTAAAGCATTGGAAGTTCGCAAAGCTTCTCTGTGTTCCACAACTTGAATGGTGGAGTTGATTCTGATATACAGAACATCTTAGTTTCAAGCCCAGCAACACAATTATTACAACTTACTAAAACAAAGGTGACATTTCAATTTCACTACAAAACTTGATGTGATGAATTTTATGTGTGACAAACAACATACTTGCGACAAGCAGCAGCAGCAGATTTTACTTTAGGCTGACCAATATAAGGTTCGGTGTGGATCACCTGAAACAAAACATTAGATGTTAATGAAGTTTCAAGAACTACAATTAAAAAATGTGAACACATTTACCAATGTGTATGTGTGTGTGTGTGTGTGTATAATGCTATTAATTTGTACCCACTATGTTCCTCCAAAAAATTAATAAAATTGTACCTGCCTATGCATATTATTAAGCTCAACCAGGTCGTGATCAACAATACCAAGGCAACCTAAAATTATTCTTCAAATGTAAGATCCAAAGAGAGTAAAGAGTAATGTTAGAACCATTATAAGTGTCATATGACTCATATCTTACCAACACCAGAAGCTGCAAGGTATAACAATGCAGGAGAACCCAAACCACCAGCACCCACGACCAAAATTGATGACTTCAAGAGATTTGCCTGCCCTGAACATGATGGACAAAGAAGTGGTAAATAAGAAAGGAGGAAATACTTTGCAGATTGAGGCTTTTGTTTTTTAATAATCGTACATACTATATTCTCCTAAGTCCAAAGGAATCCGTAGAGTCAAGTAAGTATCAGTCACATCCCAGAACCAAAACTACTTTATACTTCAATTCCCAATTGCAGAAGTAAATAAGTCTTCTTTTTCCAGATGAAAAAGAGTATTTAAGTGTTAAATCACTATAAAGCTATTACCCTTACGCGTGAAATCAAATTTAAGCCGGCAAGGTTTAAATTTAAGTCTAGCCATAATGGCTTTCATAGCTCTGTCTAGTTAATCGTATTGTTGAATTCCCGTCCAGCTGACATAAACTATACTTATGAGTTTGGACAGTGACAAAACGTGGACTAAACTGTTATATACTTTTGACCATTGTGATGTTTAGTTTGACTTGTTTCTCCTTTGTCCAAGCACCACTTGGTGCTCAGAGAATATAGAACTAGTATTATTTCTTCCAAAACTGTCTTTACATGCCACTAGCTGTCATATCAATAGCTAACAGCTATATCAACAACTACTAACCGCCATCACCTAACAACTACTAACAGTAACTAACAACTGAATACTAACAGCTTCTAACTACTTCTAACCATATAACAGTTTTTCCCTCGTAACACCACTTAAGTCTCAATCCCAATTCTTTTTCAGAATCAGACTTTAATCAACCAAATTATAGCTGCTACACTTCTGTAACTTATTTTTGCTCCAATTGTCAATCTTTCAACTTTATGTAACCTTATGCTTTGATTTTCAGAACCTGGTCATCTGATGTAAATTGCATGACCATATAAACAAATCCTAGCAGAGCGAATCAATAATCCAAACAAGTATAACCTAAAAGTAATATTATTGAAGAGAGGACAAAATTAAAACAAAACCTTCAACGCCGAAGGAAGGAAGCAACAGGTGGCGACTGTATCTGTATATCGCATCAGGAGATAATCCGTTTTCGGAGTTCGAATTGATAACGGAGATAGAACAGCAAGAGCCATTGTTTGCAACCTCATTGCGGAGATTAATCTCATGGAGTTGAGCTTCAAGAACTGAAATTTTCTGCTCTATATCGCTCTTTGAGTCCTTCAACGACTTAAGTTCAGCAAGAATCCGAGATGCATCGCTATCCCCTGCCATGGACTCCATTGACTAGCACAAAGAACCCACAAAGGATAAGTGAAGTCGGAGTTCAGGCGGAGAACTACGGAACGCGAAGGAAAGGGTTTCCCATTTAGGGATACGACATTAGTCTAAGGAGTCTTACAGGTGAAAAAAGAAACTGGATTCTGTGCTTTTTAAAAAATTTAAATTCAAAGATTTGTATAATTAAATTTTTATTTAATTGTTTAGATTTATGTAAATATTAGTTTTTATTACCTTTTAAAATCGAGAGGAACAGTGAATAGGATTTTGTGAAAGAGAAAAAGTGAAAAGAAGAGATGATATAAAGCCGACTCAGGTTAGTTCCATCAATTTTTTCCCCTTCCTTTTAATAAATTAATCATTTTGATGGGGCTTCTTGCCCGCAATATGTATTATTTATTTTTGTAATATTAACTGTTCAACTCGTTTAATTGAACAAGGAATTGGTAACATTAAGCAAAATGTCAACGTTAACTTTATGATATATTTGAATGGATGATTAAAGAGAATGTAATAAGGAATAAAACGGTTAAGATAAATGCATGTCCAAAAATCTATTTTGATAAGGAATAAAATAAAAAATAATAATTCTAAAGTTACTTATTGTCTAAAACTTTTTTTATTGTTCATTTAAATTAAAATGCCAATAATAAAATAGAAGATCCTGTAATAAATTATTATAATATTTTATTAATTAAAAATTTTATTATATTGACATTTTATTTAAAAAATAATATTATAAAAATAATATATAAGTTGTTTTATTTCATTAATAATTATTTTTTTAAACTTTTAAATAAATGAATAATACATATCATGTCTTCTTACTTTTTACTATTTTACTCTCTTTTATTATTAATCATTTTATTTTATTTTTTCATAAACTCCAAAACATAGTCTTTAAGTGGTGCTCATCGAATGGTACACATATAAAAAAAAAAAAGCAAATTAAAAGTTTATTATACTAACATTAATATTATAAAAATAATATATAAGTTGTTTTATTCCATTAATAATTATTTTTTAAAACTTTTAAATAAGGAGACAATACATATTATGTCTTTCAACTTTTTATTATTCTATCTTTTTTATTATTAGTCGTTCTATTTTATTTATCTATAAATTCTAAAACATAGTCTTAAATGTGTTTATCAAATTGGGTCAAACATATAAAAAAAAAATAGCAAATTAATGGTAAAGCTAGGGAAGCATAGGAAAAAAAAGGATAAAAACCTAAAAAGTTTAAAAAGTAAATATGAAGGTAGGAAAATGAGGAAAATGCAAAATTAGTACCAATGGTTTTAGCAAAATGAAACGTGTTTCGGCACTTGTATTGTATCTAGATTGGATTAATCCTTTAGCCTTCAAAACCAAGGGGATTTGGATACTATCAAAAGAGAAATCTAAGCTTGGAATCCAGGAAGCTAGTTATTCCTTCAAACTCGTAATTTTCTTTAAATTTATCATATAATATTATATCATATCATATTGCAGGAAAAGGCAAGACATGGAACTTTTCCTAAATTAAATATTTGAGGTAAATGGATGAATATTGAGGTGGAATCTTTATGGCATGTTCTTGGCTTATTAGAGAATGTCACCACTATATTTCATGAAATTCAGGGTAGGTTCGACCCCTAAACTACAACCAAACTAAATAGTCCCAAAACAGGGACTAAATTGCACTTTCTCAAAAATGGTCCTGGTTCAGGCAGCATATCCAATAGTTTTTGGCCGAGGATTTCTTTATGGAAAAAATTAGACATATGAACAAATATATTTCTGCTAAATTTTAGAAATTTTGTAGCATGTTAAAGGCACATATGAAAATACAGAAAACATGGCAAATCTTTGTAAATAAAATTCAATAGTGGTAAAAGAGCAAATATGCAAATATCAGGGGTTAATTGGCCTCATCCTGTCCAATTACTTAGGGATGTTTCCCAGAAAATAAAAATCCTTGAGCTATTTTGATCAGCAACCTAAGTGATTGAATGACACTTTGTAATTTTAAAGGTTACAGAAACATGAAATTTGCATAATTATGTTATAAGAATGGATGAAACAGAAATTAATAAGCTTGAGTATTAAGCTTGTGGTCCCATTTCATATGATAGGATATGATATGATATCATATATTGTGGCACTCCCATCTAATATGAGATGATGTATTATGGGTTCATACTCCTATCAGTTTCGGTTCCATTTAAATGCTTCATACTTTGCTCTGTTAAATTATTTTTCACACTGATTAATTCGTTCATCAGTTTCAGTTATAGGATGCATAGATGATTTTTGCCGCTCTGGATCACGTTTAGTTATTAGAGAATCTTCAATAATTAAAAGTATATTAAATATTATTTTTTTTATATTTTAATATAATTTTTTAATTTAATATTAATAAAAATAATAATTTTATATATTCTCTTATTACTTCTCTAATAATGACATGAAAAAATCCGAGTTCCATTTTTGGATCGTACTGAGACATTACAACTTTTAAGTAAAATGCGACCTCTTTTTTGATTGTGACCTGTTCATAATGACTTCTGTTTGCTTGTCAAATCTTTTGGTAAATTTTCTATTTTGGAAAGCCTCTCAAACCCATGGCTTGTCCCATCCTATTAGTACAATCTGCTCATTCATTATCACAACTCACACGTACATAATTCTATAGGTTTTAGGATAGTACTGGTCATGAATTAGTCCTGTGGCATAGGTAGGTAATATCTACTGAGTATAGATTAGGATTTTCTGAGAATTTAAATTTATTATATTTAAAAATATTTAAATTATTAATTTTTTATCTTTAGATTTAAATAAATATAAAAATAATTTTTAATAATTTTTTGAAATCTAAATCATTAAATTTTTACTTAACAATTCAAATTTTATTAAATTACATGTATTTAAACTTTTAAATTCACCAAATTTACTTCCGTACAACGACATTGCGGGGAGTGATGTTCATCAAAAGTTGCAAATTAGTCCTACAAATCCACTAATAAGATCCCCATCCCTTTTGATGTTGCGTACTAGATATGATTAACTGCAGAGCTTTCTTTACAGCTTTGTCGGAGTCTAACTATAGGGCTCCAAAGGCCAACTTTCGGAAAAAAACTCTACCAAAATTTCAGTGAAAAATCATGAATGAACGACTAGGTGAACAGGATTTGGACTTGAATGAAACTATCAATGAAATGAAATCCTTGAATATACATTTCTGGATCATCATGTTGACATTTTAAGAAAATATGATTTTAGGTTGTTTGTGATGTTGGAATAATTTTAAAATTTTATGGATTAGCATTAATTATTTTATTTGATTAGTACCTAATTAGGCAATCAATGTTACAATTTATAAACTGAGAATGGACTGGGTTTTATTTTAATATGTGTGTGGATAATCGGTGATGGGTTCGATTATCCACAAGCCCACAAAAGGCAGAAACCCAACCCACAGCCCGAGAGCATTAGTAATCATCCCGTCAGGTTACTAATCCAAGATTGCTATCCAGAGAGAGAGATTTTATGGGCTTAATTTAAATTTAAAATTGTTTCAAAGATTCTGGAGGATTTTACTGAATAATATTAATTAATTATATTGGTTAAATAAAGTCCTATAAATAACAGAATGAAGCCCTAGTTTTTAACAACTGACACAAAATAAATTTACAACTCTCTCTCTGCCGTCAAGACTCTCTGTAAAGCACTCTGGGGTATTGTGGGTTGAACTGATCAGACTCAACCAACATTCAAAGCAACGATGTCGTCTCCATCAGGTCAGATAGTTGAATATATTCTCCCACATTATATTGTTGAATTACAATTTTGATTCCGCTGAAATCCAGTTCTGCTTTCAAATGGTATCAGAGCCAGGTTGTCTGATTATAAAATTTATGATATTTTTCTCATCAGACAAAACGTTAATTTACTGGATTATGAACCTGTTAATGCGCAGAAACATTACTGCATTTATCCAAATTTTGGGTTAATAATTATCAAACAAAAAAAAAAATATATTTTTTTCGACGTATTGTTCTGTACAACCATCGGATTCGCTGACTCAGGCACCGGTGTGATTTTTCATCGGTTGCTGGCAAAAAACTCGACTTCACCACTATGCTCATTGTCGTCGCCGGCGAGTTCTGACCGTGAAAACACACCGACCGTGACTCGCGATCAAGCCGAGGTTCCAATCAACCAAAACCCCATTTTTTCGAAAAACTTGGGTCAGATTCGTTCGTTATACACACCGGAATCTGGTAGATCGCTGAATGACGAACAAAAGGGCCAATTTTGAAGCCCTAAAACCAAGAAATCCGACGGGTCTGTGATGGGTACCCGTCGGATCTCTGGCGGGTCAAAACGACCCGCCAGAGGTTGAAGAAGAAGCGCGTGGGCCTTGCCCACGCGCTCCTCTGGCGCGTGTTGGCGCGTGTGCCCACACCGTCAATCGGGTCAACTCCAAAATTTTGGATTCGCCTCTACTCGCCCCGATTTAAATTATGGTGAATTTTGTGGAATTTTTTTAGCCCTGTAAATAGGAGTTTTGAAATTTTACAAAATTAAAAGGCTCAAAAATAATATTTAAATAAGGTATTTCGATCCGAGAAAATTTGTACCTAGAATAGATATAATATGGGACCATGTGTTAAAATCACTCTCCCTGATTATGTGCAATTAAATCATAACTGATATTTTATATTAATTATTATGTTTTATTCCTATTTAAGTGTGTACCTGGACTGGGAATAAACTATTGATGAAATCTATTCTAATTTTTGGATCACAGACATATAATGGTTGCGTGTTCGCCTATCGTGGGCCCAATCATGGTGTTATGTCTGATTATGAATAAATTTCTTACAATTCTGGATAGTTTAGTTGGCCTCATCAGGGAAGAGTGTGAAAATTACGATGAGCCCATAAAAGAGTATATATATATATATATATATATATATATATACATTAATATATGTTATATTGATGATGGATATACCCCATCGGTGTGACGTTATCAATATATATTCATAAGAAATTCATTCATTCACGAATTGTTGGCAGCATCTCATTCTAATGTCTTCATTGTTTCTTATATCCTATCGATGTGGGAATGATGGGTACATTTTGTTATTTCCTTTTATGGCCAAATCAATAGGGCATATAAATTTTCTTTTCATAATCTGTTATAATCCGAGACTTTAAATAGGATTATAAACCACATCTTGATAATACAGTTGCATAAGCTGATTTTTTGTAAAGGAAATCTTGTTTTATGATTATGTTTCCGGGACATAATTAATATTTCCTTGTTTTGCTTTATCAGCTTCTGTGTTTCAGCAACTGTCTGTGGTGAAAACTCTGAACGGGACGAACTATGATGACTGGTATGAGTCCCTTAATATGTACCTGATAATCTCCAAGGAGGATTTGGCCATAAGAGATCCAAAACCAGCAGATCTCACTGCTGGGTCTAGTGCTGCTGATAGAACTTATCACAAGCAGTGGTACGATTCCAACAGGATCTGTTTGACGGTCATAAAATACATTATAGAGAAGACTATCAGACAGAGTATTCCTGAGAAAGACACCGTTGTGGAATACCTTAAAGCTGTGGGTGAAAAGTTCAAGAAGTTCGATAAGACGCAAAAGGCGTATTATCTTTCATTATTAGATAACACTCATTATGATGGAGCGTCTGGTGTACGTGAGCACATGATGAAGCTGGTGAATTATTTCAACAAGCTGAAATCTTTAAATGTGGACCTGGGCGAAAGTTATCTAGTCTATAAAGTCTTACAGTCCCTTCCAGCAGAATACGGGGTCCTCAGAACCACATATAACTCACAGGAAGCTGAGTGGACCATCGATTAGATGATGTCTATTGTAACTCAAGAGGAGGAGTCGCTAAAGAAATCAAATTCATGTGGTCATTCAGTGAACTATGTCTCCCATGCTTCATCAAGTAAGACTGGAAATGAGAAATTTAAGGGAAAGAAATCTGAGAGCAAGCCTAGTGGGAAAAGGTTCTTTGAGATCAAGAAAAACAATAAGAAGAACAAGGGTCAGAAGAACAGATTTAAGGGTAATTGTAATTACTGTAAAAAGCCTGGCCATAAAATCTCAGATTGCCTTAAACTGAAACACAAGCGTGAAAATGAAGGTATCTTTCCTGAAACTGCCCCCTTAGCTTTAGTTTGTCTTGAATCCAATAACTTTGAAACCTCTATGGATACTTGGTGGTTGGATTCTGGTGCAACTGTTCACGTAACTAATTCCTTGCAGGGGCTCAAAGACAGGAGGAGCCCAAATGAGAGAGAAAAGACCATTCTAGGAGTGGAAGGAAGTTCAGCTGCAGTGGATTGCGTAGGAACTGTAGTTTTGAACTTGTACTCTGGACATACTTTAACTTTAAATAACGTTGTCTGTGTGCCTTCTTCAAGGAGGAATCTAGTTTCGAGTTCTGTATTAGACAAAGATGGATATTCATTTTGGCAAGGAAATGGCAGAATTGACATTTATTTTAATTCTATCATTGTTGGAACTGCCAGATTACTGAATGGCCTATATTGCTTGAATGCAAATGTCTGTTCAGATTCTACTCCTATGGCATCAATTAATACTGTCATAAGACATAAACGTCGAAGAATTGATGAGAACTCTTCCATGTTGTGGCATCGGCGTTTGGGCCATATCTCAAAAGAGAGATTGGAGAGAATGGTTAGACAAGGCATTTTACATGACTTAAATTTTTCTGATTTTGAATCTTGTATTGACTGCATTAAGGGAAAACTTCCCGCTAAAGCTAGGAAGAAAGGGGCTAATAGGTCTGAATCTATTTTGGAATTGATTCACACAAATATAAGTGGACCAATTACTCCATATGCTATGGGCAATTACAAATATTTCATAACCTTCATAGACGACTATTCCAGATTTGGCTGGGTTGATCTGTTGCATGAAAAATCTGACTCGCTAGATGCCTTTAAAGCATTTAAGGCTGTCGTTGAATTAAAGTCTGGCAAAGTAATCAAGAGTGTAAGATCAGACAGAGGTGGAGAATATTATGGCAGATATACTGAAACGGGGAGAAACCCTGGTCCGTTTGCTTTATTCTTACAGGAACAAGGGATTGAAGCTCAGTATACTATGCCTGGCACTCCACAACAAAATGGAGTTGCTGAGAGGCGTAATCGCACCTTGATGGACATGGTCAGAAGCATGATCAGTCACTCTTCATTACCAGAATTTCTATGGGGTGATACCCTTAAGACAGCAGCCTATGTCCTGAATCAAGTTCCAAGTAAATCTGTTGAAAAGACACCGTATGAGCTTTTCACCAGTAAGAAGCCTAGTCTGAGGCATTTTCGCGTGTGGGGTTGTAAAGCAGAAGTGAGACCCTATAATCCACAGCTCAAGAAACTTGATTCTAGAACTATTAGTGGATTTTTTATTGGGTATTGTTCAGGATCCAGAGGATGCAGGTTTTATTGTCCCAGTCATACTACCAGGGTCATTGAGTCTGACAGGGCCTTCTACTTTGAGGATGATTTAGATAGTGGGAGTGGTGTCCCTAGAGTAATTAACCTGCATAGTGTGGATAACATCCTGCCTATGCCATCATCGTCATCTCAACCAGTAGAACATGATATTGGAGATGACATCCTTGTTGAAAATCCAATTAATCCTATTGTAGAAGCTCCTGTAACAGATGTAGGAGAGCCAGCTCTTAATTTGAGGCGATCACAAAGGATTTGTAGACCTGCAATTTCATATGACTATATAGTGTACTTGCAGGAGTTCGAGTCAAACACTATTGATGGCTCAGATCCAATTTCTTATGGCGAGGCTATAACAGGATCTCATTCATCTGAATGGTTGGAGGCTATGAATGATGAGATGTCCTCTATGTCTCTCAATCATGTATGGGAATTAACTGAGTTACCGGATGGTTGTAAACCCGTTGGTTGTAAATGGGTCTTTAAAACCAAGAGAGGGGCCAATGGTGAAGTTGAAAGATTCAAAGCCAGGCTTGTAGCTAAAGGCTATAATCAGAAGGAAGGGATCGATTATACGGAAACATTCTCACCCATATCTACTAAAGATGCCTTTAGAGTCGTAATGGCTCTTGTTGCGCAATTGAATCTTGAACTTCACCAGATGGACGTCAAAACTGTGTTCTTAAATGGTGATTTACTTGAGGACGTTTATATGACACAACCTGATGGATTCACTGAGGCAGGGAAAGAACACTTAGTGTGTAAGTTGAAAAGATCCATTTATGGACTTAAACAGGCCTCAAGACAGTGGTATTTAAAATTTGATCAAATAATCACCTCACTTGGTTTTACAGAGAACATTGCTGATCAATGTATCTACCAGAAATTTGATAAAGATAATTTCATGATACTCGTTCTGTATGTTGATGATATACTCCTGGCTAGCAACTCAGTAGCCATGTTGAATGAGGTTAAACACGTTTTGTCATGCCACTTTGACATGAAAGATCTTGGTGAAGCCTTTTTCGTCCTGGGAATTCAGATTCACCATGATAGATCTTGTGGCACTCTTGGTTTATCTCAAGCAACCTATATAGAACGAGTACTGAAGAAATTCAACATGCATACTTGCGCTCCTTGTGCAGCACCTGTACAGAAAGGTGAAAAGTTATCTAGTTCATCCTGTCCCAATGATGACAATTCGAAAATTGAGATGAACAAAATTCCATATGCATCCGCTGTTGGCAGCCTCATGTATGCTCAGGTGTGCACACGTCCTGACATTGCTTTCGCTGTCAGTGTGCTTGGCAGATACCTGAGTAATCCTGGTCCTGATCATTGGAGGGCTGCAAAGAAAGTCATGAGGTACTTACAAGGTACAAAGCATCATATGCTTACTTTTAGAAGATCTGAGCCACTTGAAATTGTGGGTTATTCAGATTCCGATTATGCATCTTGTGTGGATGACCGAAAATCCACTTCTGGATACATCTTTATGATGTCTGGAGGAGCTGTATCGTGGAAAAGTTGCAAGCAATCAGTCACAGCTACCTCGACTATGGAAGCAGAGTATATCGCTTGTTATGAGGCTACCCGCCAGGCCATATGGTTGAGGAAACTGATATCTGGCATGCATCTAGTTGATTCTATATCACGACCTCTAACCATATACTGCGATAGTTCGTCTGCTGTCAGCTTTTCTCAGAATCATAGGAACTCCAGTCGCACTAAACACTTTGATGTTAAGTTCCTATTCGTAAGAGAAAAGATTGCTGAATCTCAGACTCGTTTGGTTCATATTCCTGGTGAACACATGTTGGCGGATCCATTGACCAAAGGCTTGCCCGTAGGAGTCTTTAAGAATCATGTGACTCACATGGGCGTTGTTAAAAATTTTGATGTAGCCTTGGTTTAGTGGGAGTCTGGATTAAAATTCTTAAGGGATTTTTTTGAATTGTTATTTGACAATTTTGAACGTTATTTTATGTTCCATTCAATTCAGTTGATGAAACTTATTTATGGAAATGTTGACATCACTTGAATCCCTATCGGTTTCAGTGATTTTGTGTATGGTTTCTCCACTGAATCTTGTATGGTTTATAAATATACATTCATCCATGTATCTATGTAAACATTATTGCGCCTGATTAACTATTCGTTTATTGATCCAATAATTTAATTAATGCTATCCAAGTGGGAGATTGTTGGAATAATTTTAAAATTTTATGGATTAGCATTAATTATTTTATTTGATTAGTACCTAATTAGGCAATCAATGTTACAATTTATAAACTGAGAATGGACTGGGTTTTATTTTAATATGTGTGTGGATAATCGGTGATGGGTTCGATTATCCACAAGCCCACAAAAGGCAGAAACCCAACCCACAGCCCGAGAGCATTAGTAATCATCCCGTCAGGTTACTAATCCAAGATTGCTATCCAGAGAGAGAGATTTTATGGGCTTAATTTAAATTTAAAATTGTTTCAAAGATTCTGGAGGATTTTACTGAATAATATTAATTAATTATATTGGTTAAATAAAGTCCTATAAATAACAGAATGAAGCCCTAGTTTTTAACAACTGACACAAAATAAATTTACAACTCTCTCTCTGCCGTCAAGACTCTCTGTAAAGCACTCTGGGGTATTGTGGGTTGAACTGATCGGACTCAACCAACATTCAAAGCAACGATGTCGTCTCCATCAGGTCAGATAGTTGAATATATTCTCCCACATTATATTGTTGAATTACAATTTTGATTCCGCTGAAATCCAGTTCTGCTTTCATGTGAGGCTTACGTATGCAAGCTTTACCCTCTATTTTGTGCATATCACATTGATGCATAACCCCAACTTCATTACACTAAATGTTAATGTACAATTGATAATTGATTCAGATAATAATTAAATCTAAACTTATCCTTTATTAAATTCCTTTAAAAGGTAAATTCGTCTTACTTGCAAAGGTATAAAGAAACCATAATATTATTTGAATCCTTAAATTTATCCGAATATTACAATACTAAATAATAATATTTATAACATATCATTAATTTAATATTCAAGAAATAACAAAATATGCCATTACTAAATGTCTAAAGTAAATAACAAATAAGAAAATTATTTTATATTTAAGGAAATAACAAATAAGACAATTACCTCATGTCTAAAAAATAATAAATAAGGAAATCATTAATACCTTGAAAAATAACAAATAAAAAAACTAATTGAAGTTTATGAAAAATACAAAGTCAAATATAAAATAAAACTCATACAATTTAATCTTTTAAATTTTGGCCTATGCCTGACATAATGAAACAAAGCCTATTACCTCCACAACTTTTGTGAATGGTCTAGAATTATCTTCAAACAATAGTTTATAAAAGCTCCCCTTCACCAAAGAGCATGTATAATTTTGCAAGATAAATTTGAGTCATTTGACCTGCAACCTTATAATCGGCTCTACTAAAAGTGTGAGGGTGTCACCCCTTCATAATCCTCCTTCAAGTCAATTGCATGGTGATTTATCAAGCATATGCATATTAAAGGTGTGACGTGGGTTCTTCGCCATAACTACATATTGTGCACTAAAAGCAAATGAGTTTTATGCTAATGGAAAGTTAATTATTTATTCTACATACTTTACCTCAATTTATAAATTAGTCCCTATAATTTATTTATTTTTTTTAAAGAATTCTTTATAGTTTCATTTATTTGTAATCAACTCACTACCATCAATGAAATCTTTAACACTATTAAATAAGGTGTGATGTGACAAATCTACATGGACAAAGATAAGTTTTAAATGCCATCGTGTATTACGAAATAGATTTAATTATTTTTTAAAAATTCTAGGAAAAAGAAGGTAGTAGGTGACAGAGCACCTAGAGGGGAGGAGTGAATATGTGCACTTAAAATTTTTAATTTAAATTCGATTTTGAAAATTTTACTTAACTAAAAATTTTACAGTCAATTATAATTGATAATAATTAGTTAACTGACATAAAATACAGTTGACTGAAAATTTGAGTAATGAGTTCACTTTACCAGAATAGAGGGAAGGAGAGAAGAGTAAACTGAAAGAATCTTTTAGATAGTTACAAATACAATAGACAGTCAACTGTAATAAATTAAAGTTGACTGAATTTTTCAGCACAGATAGATTTGAGACAAAAGAAAATACAGTTAACTGGAAAAGTTTCAGCGAGCTGAATTTCTTGAAAAGAACTGACAAAAGAAGAATCCAGTTAACCGTAAACTTTCAAGTTGACTGAGAATTATACTGCAGGCAGAGATCAGGAAAAGAGAATCAGACACAAAAGTTTATCCTGGTTTGGCCAATCACAATGTCTACTTCCAGTTTTCTTGTCTTTTTCAAGGGATTTTCCACTCAGAAAAGTTTTTCTTACGCTTTCACAGGGAGTTTTCGCGTGCTAACTCCAAACATAAGGTTTTCTAGCTCAATCTCAAACTTTTACAATCACAACAATTATTTTCTCTATTTGAGACAGAGGTATATCAATAGATAAGAAAGATGTTTATGAACCATTCACAGTTGGGTTTTCTTCAAAAGCACAAGAATAGTTCTAGCAAGCAGATAAACCAGAGACTAAGCTCAATAAAACAAAGTAAAAGAAAATGTTATAGAGTTAGGTGGAGATGGATTAAAATTTAGAATAAATCATACTAATTTATTTTGAAGTTGGTTAATTATATTTGATACATTTTCATTCCAAAAATTATATTATTTTGTCATTTGACTTTTTTTTTGTCAATGAAATTAATTTTATGAAATATGAAATTTTTTAAAAATATAAACATATTTAATTGTTGATGCAGAACCCTAATCGAAAGAGATTAAAATATCAGCACATACTTTATTCAAGTAACATAAATCTGTCCTACTGAATTGCTAAAAAACTCATTCTTATAAATGCAAATGATAAGGTTTGGAAGGACAAAAATCGAAATTGCCACAAAATAAAGAATTACAATGATAAGGTATCAAATTGTTATTGCAATAAGGAACATAATTGCACCTTGCTTGCAAAGAAATAGTAAAGACCGCATATTATTCGATCTCTCAAAGTTGTTTAAGTCTTACAATATCATAGTATAGTATTTATAGTCTAATATTTACTTAGTATCTAAAAAAATAATAAATAAGACAATTAAATTAATGCTTATAAGAAATAACAAACAAGTCAAATTCTTAATTTCTAAAAAAATAACAAATAAGGAAACTATTTAGTAACTAAAAAAATAATAAATAAAGATGCTAATCAATGCATTAGCAAATAACAAGTATGGAAACTAGTGCCTAAAGATAATACAAAGTCAAATTTGTTATATAGCCCACCCAATAATAGTTTCTCAATTAGGCCTAAATACTTGGCACAATGAAATAAGACCATCTCATTCTTCAATAAAATGAGATCCACAAAAATATTTTTTCATTAAGTGGCTCATATAACTTTGCAAGGTAAATTTAAATCTTTTGACCCGCAATCTTGTAATCAATCTTATCAAAAGTGTAAAGTCTTCAACCATTTATAGTCTTCCTTCAAACCTATTGTTATAGTGATCTGTGCTCATAGTAATTGTCTTTATTATTATATTAAAAATTAAAACACAACCTTCTTTTATGTATAAAAAATTACTTTCTTTGATGGAAAATAAATTGGAAGGAAAATTCCTGCAATATATATCAAAACCTTACTTAATCTAATCAAACATAAAGAGAAATTAGCATAATATACTTATAAAATTTATAATAAGAAAGGATCCTAAATTCTATGTACAAATGATTGCGAGTTAAATGGCAAAAGTATCGTCTCTCAAATTTTAAATGAGTTTCAATTTTATTCTAACATTGTTTTGGGTCTATTTTAACATACAGGTTTATAAAGTTTCTCAAAGTCTTTATAATTTACTAACGTCATCTAAATTGTTAACAAAATTAGAGTCTAACAAGTGGGCATTGAAAATGCAAACATGTACATTTCTATTCTAAATTTTTTATATTTGTTCATAAATAGACATATTGAACGACTAATATTAAAAAACTATACAGATATAATGATCTGCATTTGAAATTGTGAAACTAAAATCAATAATTTTTAATTACTAAAATCAATAAATTTAAAATGAAAAATGACAGTCCACAATTAAAGTTGAGAAACTGAAATTAATAAAATTAGGAAATTTGAATGGACAATTTGCATAAATAGAACTATGCAATCCGGTAATGCGCACGAAATTTGGATGAGTGCATTGCCCTGTTAACGTAAATATGTGACTTAACCTATGAGAAAGGAGAAAAATGTTACCGTTAAAAACTACAACATAACATCATTTTGGATTCATTACGTGATATATTAAATAAGATATCTCCGTTGACATTGTAATATCCACATGTATATAGTCTAATACTTACATATTCGACTAATTCCATAAACTTTAAAGATAATAGAGAATTAGGAAGACATTAAGAATTTAGAATTTGCATAAATATATAACATCAAATTGACAAAAAACGATATGATAAAATTGGAACTGATCTAAAACTTAAAAAATTAAAAAATTACTCTCACCGAATTAATAATAAAATCATATAACTTAAATACATTGGAACGCCTTAAAATTTATGTAATAAACACTCATCCAAATATATATGTGTATATATATATATATATATATATATTATTTTTAAAATTTTTATTATATTGTTCTCTAATTATAATATGACAAATATTTAATTTTTTAATTATATCACAATTATTATAAAAAAACTGTAATATTTTAAAGTCAAATTATATATTATTATTAATTTTTTTGTCATTATATATTATTATTAATGAATCATACACTTATTATATTTTAATTTTAAAATAACATGAAAAAGATATAAATAATTTAATCCATCAATGAATCTATAAACACCTGTCACGAAAAAGAAAAAGAATCTATGTAAACCTAAACAGGAAGGTGTCGGAAAGTAAAGAGCAATCTTATCCTCTCTTTTCTATAATGTGATAACTCGTAATAGGTAGTCAAAGACAAAATCATCCACTTACCTAAACGGAAAAAAAATTCTTTGGCACGTAAAACTAAATCTAAATTTGTAAAAACACACTTAATCCCATCTTGCATGGTTTCATCCATGTGAATACGGTGGGTTGCAAATCAATCATTTTGGATTCTATACGAAGCGGCAGATTAAAGCAGCAGCACGTGCCTGGCATCTGCTACCTCGCAGAGACACTTCTCGACTACATACTTTCAAGACCAAACCGACGTTTGCCTCTAGAGAGAAGTAGCCATGGCTGGGGCTCAATTCCTCTCTCTTCTCCATGCCTCTTCACGATCTTGCATCCCCAGACGCTCTAGGCCTTTCTTCTACAACCCCATCAAGGTTTTTTTTTTCTCTTTACTTTTCTCAGTACTTGTTCTTGTGATAACTTCTGTAGCTCTTTCTTGTAGAAAGTACTAATTTTTGCAAGCTGCTTGGTTTGGTAATCTTTCTGTTTTGCAAGAATGATCCTACTATAAAAAGTCATTTGAGGCACCAAATGTGGTTTTTTTCTTTTATTGATTTCAACTTCAATTTGTCTTTGGTTGAGATATGTTTGCTAGGTTTTCTGCATAATCCACTGTTTGAAAGTGGAAATTAAGGGTTGAGAAGTCGATGAAAACCCACATGGTAAGTAAATTTCTGTGATTGTTGAACTCCATCAGTAGTTCTGTGGCCAAATGTTTTATCATTGGAGTAGTGAAACTGATGGGTTTAAGGTCTTTGTGTGGCAGTGCGGAAAAAATTGTTTACGGCGATCATGACATGTGTCATATAATTTTGTGTGATTGTTGAATAAAACTGAGGAATTAGGGGTTTAGAAAGAGGAATTTCAACTACTCATATTATAAACCATAGTAGTATTGCATGAGTTTTTGGTAGCTTTTCTTCATATTTCAGTGCTTGAAAGTAGAAAGATGGAGTAAAGTATTTTCTGTGCATGTTAAGCCTCAATTTGTATCCGAAATGGCTTGGTATTTGAGTAGTGAAACTGATGAGTGGTTAATGTCTTCGTGCTGAAAAATGGTTTCCTGGGATCATAAAGTATACATGGTAAATTTGTTATTGGATGAATGAAACAGAGTGAAGAAGGGTTCAGAAAGTGGATTTTTTGGTTTCTCCTATAGTGAACAATAGGAGTATGAAGTATTAGATGAATAGTTGGTATTTTTTCTGCATAATCTGATAATCCTGTGCTTGAAATTGGAAATCAAGGGTTGATGAGAAATAGATTAAAAACCCACAAAAAGTCAAAGTTTATGTGCCTTTAAACTTCAAGACTGATCTGTATATTCTGTACCCAAATGGTTTGCCATTTGAGTTGCAAACTCAATGGTTTAATAATGTCTTTGTGCTGAAATATTATTTGCAGTGATCATGAAGTGTATGTAAAGTAAATTTTTGTTTATTTAATGAATGAAACATAGAAATATGGACAAGAAAGCAAGGGAAGCCATAGCCGTTTGATGGAAGAGAGGGCACCTTCCACGGCTGAAGAATTCCGGAGAGTTGCAGAAGAGAAGGCTAAGGAATCGGAGCAAGGGGTATCAAGTCAGACAGCAGATAAGACATACGATGGTTCCAGAGAGGCTACCAATGGTGATTCTAAGGTTGATTCAGTGAAGAACAGGTACCAAGAGCATGAACCCGGAGCTGACTACCAGAAAAGGAGTAATTAGGTAGATTCTGTGTCTGAAAATAGCCGCATATGCAGCCATGATTAGATTGTCTTGTTTTGAAGAGCTTTGTTTGTTTGTCAGTGTTCTTGCAGCAGAAAAAACCTGAATCGATCATAAGCTTTCAATAGTGTTTATTAATAATAATGTGATGTTTTCTCATTGCTCCTTGAAAGTGTCATTCCTTTGTTGTCTTCAAATTTACTGATCTGTAATTCTGGGTTTGGGGGAATAAATTTCATGTTTTGGTTGATTGATATAAATTGACTGAAAATTTTTAAAATCTGCTCTGTTTATAAGGCAAGTTCGTGAATCATGATGTCCTTATTTATTGCCCTAGTGGGGATCTTTTCCTTACAAAAGGAATAGAATTAGAGAGTTGGGCTGAAGAGCTATTGTGGACTAGTGCTAGGTTGTGGCTTTGATCTATAGATTCTCACTTGGTGTGATGAGTTTTCCATGATGATTGATGACTGCAAATTGCCACTGAATATGATCCAATGATGAGGAGTTTTGGAAGAAGAAAAGTACAATTTTGGTCTTGTACTTTTGACCTTAAAGTTAATTTAGTCCTCCAACAATAGAAAGTATCAAAATTGTTCTCTTCGTATGAAATCTTTTATAAAATAAATGTTCTCTCTGAAAATCAATTTCAGCTTCCAAAGAGATCAAACTAATTCAAATTTTAATTTTTGAAGGACTATTTTAATATTCTTAGTCTTTGGAGGATTAAATTGATATTTTGGCCAAAAGTAAAGGTCTAAAATTGTAAATTTCATGTTTTGGAAGTTCAGAAGATGTCTTAAATTTGAATTTTCGTAATATGCACCATAAAAAAAAAAAAAAAAAAAAAAAGCCACACATATCATCAGGGCGGAATGTGCATTCTGTGTTTCATATTATTATATCTTTTTGGTTGAGATGCACTTATGTATTATATGATAGCTTTTTCTGTATGTTTTAAAGAGGGGGAATTTGTGGCCATTTAGGCACCTGTTTTTGTCTTGGAATTTTGAAAAAGAAAAGTGATTTCGATGCTTTCAAAGTTGAGTTAGATCCCTTGCTTGTTAACCAAATGATTGAGGGTCCCTTCATTGATGCTATTCTTGTCCAGCTCTTGTGTAATGTTAGAGTCATTTATTTTGAAGTTGATGGTTAGGTTTTCATTTGGTAGAAGTTAAGATGGAAAGGTATAAATATATATATAGTTTTGGTTTTTAATCTTTCAGAATATTTTTGAAATTTAAAGTGTTTCATAGTAAATATTTAAATTTATAGTTTTTAATTATATTTTTTCCCAAAGATAAGGGAGTTTGGTGGATCAAATGAGAATGGGTGGATAATTGTGCTTTAGTTGTACCCAACATGTTTTGTTTTGGAAGATGGGTGCCTTTTGCGACTTAAAAAGTTTGTACGTTTTTTGAAATATCTAATGTTTATTTATAAATTATTTCAATATAAAAATATAAAATATATTTATTTTGTGTTTAAAATAACTAAATAATACTAATTTTTGTAGAAAAAGACCAAATGATCTTTCACGTTTCGTTTAAGTGTTAAATTAGTTTTTAACAAATTTGATGTGACAATAATTTCTTAAAAATTTCTAAATAAGCAAAAGTAATCTAGGAACAAAATGACTGTATGGGATTATTTTTGCTTACTTATTAATTTTTTAAGAAATATTTTGTCAGTAAATTTTATAAATGATTGATTTGTTATTGAAAGGAAATGTGAGGGATCAAATTATGATTTTTCTCTTAATTTTTGTATATATGTCATTGTTAAATTTCTTATAAGTAAATTTGCAAATATTTAAGAATTTAAGATGTGAATCTTTCTCCTCTAAAGAAAAGTTTAAAAAAGAAAAATAATAAGAAAATGAAATAGTAACCTGTGTAATACAATTTACCTGCTTTAAGTGTAGAGCAAAGAGTACCCTTAATATTAGATTTTGGATTTAGTGAACCCACTAGGAGGAACGTGGTATTGTGGTTCTCATAATTTTTTTCTTATCAGTCAAACAAAATGCGTAAAATTAGATAAACCTATCGTAAAATTGAAAACCAACCCCAGAAGAGCATATGAAAGCAGAAGCAAGAACAAGCTTAAGGTTGTCCCCATTGATTGTCCAAACCAGAACATTTATGTGAAGAAAGAAGATTTTGAAAAAGATATATAAGCACCTGCTTTTGATTTTGGGAGGCCATAGTATTCAGCTTGGCTAGTTGATTCTCATTCAACATATGCTTGATGAGTTAAATAGCATTAAGGGGATTAGGCTTTTCTCCTCTGTAACCAACATTGTTTTGTGTGTATCAGATTAATTGGGTAAATTGCTCAAATTAGTCAGAGCTTCTCCTTCCATGTTTAAACCATGTGTTTAACCAAATAATGACATCGCAATCTTCTAGTTTGTCGGTACGAAGAGAAAGGGGGAAAAACAAACCAAATAACCCAAACAAAGGTGATATTCTTGTAATTCTCATGCCACGATGTATTGTGCGTATGTTTGGATTAGCGTTAGATAAATATTATTTTATATTAATGTAATTTTTAAAATTAATTTTAATAAAATATTATTTTAAATTATCATGATTTATATTTGAGAACTATCGTTTAAAAAATGATTGGAAAGAATTGATCATATATGGAAATTGTTGTTTAAAATCACTTTTGATGTATAATTACCAAAAAGGACAGGGATTTATGTTAATTTACCTCTTTTTTTTAATTACTATTGTAAACATTCTTTCAATTTATATTGCTATTTAACGAGAATAGGAAAGATAAGATGCTTACTTAACAGAAACACTACTGTAAACATCCTTTCAATTTTAAAGCATACATATACATTTATAATGTATTTCATAATGGGAAAACAATTATGTGCTTGTATTTATTCTTGATTTATGTAAAAGTGTAATTATTATGGTCCCCAAGCTAAATCTAACACCAACACCATATAAAGAGAAATTTTACTTGTATTGCAAAAATAACATTGAAAAATAAAAGTAAAAGTTACCTACAAAGGAAAGATTACACAAATCCGAAGGGAGACGGAGAAGCAAATATAAAGAGACAAGGGATAGGACACTGACGCTACCAATCTCTCCATTAGAAAACATTATTTGATGTTAAACTAAAACAATATAATAACACTGGAATCCTAACAACCTAAATTTATCTTCAAACATTATTTTATAGTTAAAACTTAAACTTTGAAATATTAAATATACATTATAAAAATTCTACCTTATCATTAAACGTAAAATATATATTTTTTCATTTGAAAATAGACATTTAATGATTTTAAGTTTTGTTCAGCCATGTATATATATATATATATATATATATATATAGATATATTAATTGAAATAATTTAATTTCAGTGAAAAACAACTAGTAAAACTGAATATCTTTAAATAGGAGTCAGGATCTTAATATTTTTCAAAATCAATAAAAATTATTTATAATTTTTTCAAAATGATTTTAGATTTTAAATTTTAAATCTTAAACTTTCACTCCTCATATTTAATTTTATTGTGATTGGGTTTCTTTTTTGGGCATCCAATATGCATTGAACCAGAAAAACAAGAAACATAAGTCTACAAAAACATAACAAAGAAAGACACAAAAGAAGACACCCAAGACAGATCAGAACCAACAGAAGAGGGACATACAACAAAGACAAAACAAAAACAGAGTCATAACAAATATACAAATAGGGAAGGTGCTTAAAATCAGCCCACGCCTTCCCCATACTAGTGAGCATCTTCTTCTAATCACTGAGACGTATCCCTTTTTGAGCATGTCGAGCAAGCCAATCTGTTGCATTGTTTGTAGCCCGAGGAATCCAGTTGATTGAACAACTGTTAAAAAGACTCATGGTTGCCACAATCTCATGTACAAGATTAAGATGCACAATAACATGAACTAAGCAATGATTGTTTGTCTCCATAACCACATGAGCAAAGGTCAAGGCTAATGCCATTTGCAGTCCTGTCTACAAAGCCAGTAACGCAACCATAAACATTGAAAAAGCAGCAGAGGCAAAGCTACAAAGGTCAAGAACATCTGATATGTGATTTCGAAGGACCACACCTGTGCCACCCAAGGAGCTTCTCTTCTAGCTGCCATTAATATTAATCTTAACCTTTCCAGGGGGATGATGACAAGGAAATCTGCTCTTCTTGTTTGACATTACACAAGGTTGACGTGAAAATTCATCAGTAGCTCGAGAAGCTCTAGAAATTGTACAAATGGGGCCAGTCTTAACATGTTCAAAACACCTGGTATTTCTGTCATGCCAGATGTACCAGAAAAAAAAAAAGTGACACAAGATTTCACAGAAGAAGGAATATCGAAATCACTAAAGATGTTATTCAGTCAGACACCAAACCAAGAAATGTGATCCATCATCATAATAACCAGACCTAAATTGCTTCCACACCAGATTATTTGACAGATGACACAAAAGGAGCATGTGCTCAATAGACATTGAAAATAAGCCACAAACATGGCAGAAAGGGGAAGAAAAACATCTTCTTTTACAAAGAACCTCCATAGTTGTTTAATACCTAACAAGCTCTCCATAGAAAATGCTTAATCTTAGAAGGCAAGCACAACTTCCATACAGCAGACCATAACTCCTTTGGGGCTTGAAAAGAGGAAGAAGCCCGTGTAGCAGGTGGAGAATTTTTATATTGCATCAAGGTAAGATATTCAGCTTTAATTGTTAACACCCCGTCAGCAGAACCAGTCCACACCAATTAATCTCATTTTGGATAGGAACTTTAAGAATTGCTTATTTCTTAATGTCTTAAAGCCAGCTTTCCACATTGAAAAGTTCCCAACGCCCATCAACAATATAATCTGAAGTATATGTAGAGGCATGATCAGCAGAAGAGGGAGAGGAGATTAACCTTCTAGAATGTAGTTCTGGAATCCACGCATCACACCAGAACCTAACATTATGACCATCCCCAATAACCCAGAACAAATCACACTTCAAAACATCACGTCCCTCAAGAAGACTTGACCATAACCATGACGCTTGTGCCCCCCTTTTAGCATCCAAAAAATCTGTTAAAGGGAAATATAAACCTTTTAATATTTGAACCCACATGTCATTTAGGGAAGAAATAACCCACCAAACCAATTTAGCTAACAAGGTGACTTTAAAGGCAACTAGGTCCTTGAACCCTAGTTCACCACACTTTTTATTTACAACCAAATCACCTCCAAGCCTGCCAATGAATTTTCGCTTTATTATCCTTTCGACCTTACCAGAAATTTGCATGACACTACTAAACTTGTGGCAAACAATTTTAGGAAATTTGAAACAAAACATTGGTAAGTTGGAATGGCATTAGCCATAGCTTTAAGAAGGACCTCCTTGCCACCATATGGTAACATATTGCTCCTCCTCCCTTGGTCTTTGCGTTTAACCTTGTCCTTAACAAAAGCTAAAGCTTCCCTCTTTGCCCGCCCCCACAATACAGGCAGCCCAGGATATATCCATGGATAGATGTTGAGATACCAAGAATGTCACTCATCTCTAATCGAATTGAATGAGGAGTGTTATTTGAGAAAAAAATACAAGGTTTTTTCACACTCACCAACTAACCAAAAGCAAGGGAATATCTGTCAAGAACATATCTTATGCACTGACAATTACATCCAGTGGCTTTAAGAAATAATATTGAGTCATCTATAAAGAAACAATGCAAAGGTACTGGACAACCCCTTACAAGTTTTATACCCTCCAATGCACCATTTTGACAAAGGGTCTCCTTGCCATGAACCTCGTTGGGGTTAGATGTTAAAAACCATCCTCCCACTCAACAACAGAATAAAATTTACAGAGCCAACACATTCCATAACTTTATGAATCCATCGATCTAAACAACCCAGATTATGAAGGACTAATCACAAGAAATCCCATTCAATTATATCATAGGCCATATTTATATCCAATTTAATGGAAATTTCATATCTTTAACTTCTTCTTTTTTGCTGTAAATAACGAAAGGTTTCATGCATAATGACAATATTATCTTGAATTTGTCTTCCTAAAACAAATGCTTGTTGTTGTTCTGATATGATCTTAGGAAGAAGCGGTTTCATTCTATTCCCCAAAACTTGTAGGAGAAATTGCACGAGCTAATTGTCTAAACTCCCAACTTCTTCTGGAATATCAACTTTAGGAATCATAACAATGTTAGTTTCATTCAGCCTTGATAACGAGTATCCATGTTGGAAAAATTCATAAACTAATTAACATACCTAGTTCCCAACAGCAAACCAAGAATGTTAGTAGAAAATACTAGAAAATCCATCAGGGCCTGAAGCCTTTAAACCAACAAGATAAAAAAAAAAAACTGCCTCCTTAACTTCAACTGGAGAAATGGGTTGTAATAAAACAACATCATCCTCATCTGTGATAATGGGTGTCAAACAATTCAGCACATCCCTAAAGTCATGAAAACCTCCATATGTGAACATGGCAGAATAAAACTAGGAAAAACAATGATTAATATCCACACTATTTTCAATCCACTGCCCATCAAATCTTTAATACGAACAACCATATTCCTTTGTCTATGCTACAAAGTGATCATATGGAAGAATTTAGTGTTTTGGTCACCATGAGATAACCATTGAACTTGGGATAGCTGCGGCCAATGACATTCTTCTCTATCCCAATATTCCTCTAAGTACTTTATTATATCATCAGCTTCCTTCCCCTTCATAATAACGCCTGTACTTGATTAACAATTCCTCAATCTGGCGTTTATTGTTTGGAAAAGTAGCTTTACTCCACTGTATTAAGACTCCTTACAATCTAGTAAAATTATTCAGGAAAATTACACTCCCTCCAACATTCCTCTAAGAGCCCCATAAGATCAAGATGTTCTGGCCACATTAATTTAAAATGAAAAACTCTTCTTCCCCTCACATTAGTATGGTTAAGGACTACCACTAATGGGGAGTGATCAAAGCCAATGGGATCAAGGCCGAGTACCTGAGCGTAGATAAATTGAACACCATTGCACATTACAAAGAGCACAATCTATGTGTTCCTTAATATGATCTCCACCCAGCCTCTTGTTAAACCATGTTAACGTTGTACCATTGAAGCCTAAATCTAACAAATTATAAGTAGTCAAAAAATCATAAAACGTGCAGATTTTTTAGATTACCCCCATGCTTTTCTAATTTATACAATACTTCATTAAAATTTTCAATACAAGCCCATGGTGGATCTAAACTAGGATTCAACTCAGAGAGCTCTCTCTAAAAATTTGCCTTGTCCTTATGAAGTGGTGGTCTATAATTGAATGTTAGGAAACTACTTAAACTTCCTACTCTATAAATAATCTCAACTTGAATATAATTCTTTCACTGAATTAGAACAATCAAAGCCATTGAGTCTTCCTACCATAACGGCAAACCACCTGAATTTCCTTGTGGCTTAACACACACCTGATATCGGCTAAGTTTGTGTTTCTTCATTTGGGTCTCCATAAGAAACACAATAAAGGGTTTGTACTTCCTACATGGCTTTCATAGAGCTTTGATTATTAGGGACCCTCAATCCTTTACAATTCCATGATAGTAGACCCATAGGTGCATGGTGGCTTTAGGTAGGTTGCCACCAAGCCTTGTATAGGTAGACATAGAAGCACCAACATCAATAGAACACAATGATACATTAGACGTAGGATCTACACCCTGCTCTGTAATAGCAACCTCCACCAAACCATCCTTAGAGAAATCCAAAGAAATTGAGGTCTTTCTTCTATAATGCAAACCTCGCAAAGAATATCTAGACCTTCCACGACCCACAAACTTCACAAACTCATTAACAGATTTATCTAATCTAAGCCTTTTGGCATCATATATACCATACCATCACTAACACTCTTCTTCAAGTTTATCTTTTCCAATCTTTTAACCAAGCATATTTATAGGAGAATGAAAGAAGTGGCTCAATTATGCACTCATTGTCATGCAAATCATCCTTTGGTGGAAGCTCAACAAAGTATGATGTTGAATCGTTAGGTTGTGAATTAGACTAAGAACTGGGGGGGAGGGGCATAACACTTGTCATGGAACCAAGTCTAAAGACGATGGCTTAAAAGTTATTGAATATTGTGGAGAATATGGCCTTGGCAAGACAAGAGAACATGTAAAACACAAAACAATATGTTCTCCTTCCTTAATGTTTGACATGTCATGGTCTAACCCATGAAAGGAAAGAATTGATCCACTAGCCAATGTGGGAAAGGCATCTATTGGTAATTTCTAATGTATTAACTAATCCTTTATGAGACTTACATTTAACATGCATTCCCCATTATTCATGGAAGAACAATGCTCAAGTGCCTTGTTGGAGGAATCATACCACTATATGGCACATGTCTCATGCAAGGGGTTAGACCAACCATGATGAATAACAGTAGAAACTATCTTTGCATGAACGATTCCAATATTGGAGTATAGATTATCAAAAGCCTTCTGATCATGCACATCACTTTCCAACCACAAGTAAGATTGCTTGTAATAAACAATTTAAAACAATACCACTACAATTTTTCATAACAGAAGGCCACTCACTTTTTCTCCATCCCTAGATGCAGCACCTAAAATCCATGCAAGAGAAGGTTCCAAATATCAACTTCAATTCAAAGACGTGTAAATACGCATAAAACATTAGTTCCATTAAATAAGTCCTCATAAGACAACTAATGCCCCACTTTTAAACCCATTCAAACAAGGTTAGCATGGGTCATGCCTTCCTTTGTTAGTCCTTGGATTTAAACCCAGGAGGGACAAGAATCAAAGTTCAATTCCTCTAATGATAGTGAATGAGACCAAGGCTTCAACACCAGCAACTCGTTGTTGAAATTAAAGAGGAATAAATTATCTACCATATCAGAAACCATCACCCTTGTTATGATTCGATTATAATTTAATGATTGTAAACAATATTTTCTTGTTATCTTGAAGTTGAGATTTTGGAGATTTTTTGTGTTATGCAACCAAAAATCATGGTGAAGAATTTAAAGTCCCTCTACATCGGACAATGTTATTGACAATTGTACAACCAATTTCGACATAGGCAACAAGGAAAGGAGGAAACCATTATATGTGAAAGAAACTCCAATGCACCACCTAAAAAGTAAATTGGTGATATGTCATATAATTAAAAACCAGTCTAAAATTAAGGTCATACATAATTAAACTAGCACTTGTAAGAATGACTTTGATGTTAAACTAGAGGTATAAATAAAAGCGGAAATACGTAACAAAATGAAAGCCAATTCATATTATATTATAGAAATGCAAATACAAGATCAATTTTGTACACATAATTACCTTCCTTCCTGGCCTCAATTCTTAACTATAAGCTAAAAGCAACTCTTGTTCTTTCATTCTGGAAAAGGGAGAGAAATAACAAGTTGTAATGTTTACTGATATGCATGTAGGGAAGAAAACTCCTCTCTGTCTTCCTTTTCACATTCTTGTACATGTTACCAGTTTGCCATTATAACAAAAACATCACACCCCATAAGCTTTTGCCATAATCAAAATAAATATATATAGTATACATGTTCCTTATTGTATAAAATAGCGAGAAGATAAGCTTACTCTCTTATATATGCATCACCTTGCCTTTGGTTTGCATCCTGAAATAACTAATTGCAAGGCCCCAACAAAATATTTTCTTTATTCATCAATGTAATTATTCAAATGAGCATACATACATGATATAAAAAAGTAGAGAAATGGAGAAAAAAGTGAACATTAACTTAAACCTTGAGAACTTTATGCATCTAATGTGTCTAAAATAGAACCATATATTCTTTTCTTGTATAGAGAAACAAGTAGAGAGAGCAAGCAAGATTGAACATATTGTTAATAGTCAACTACACTCTTGTAATCAGTAGCAAGTTCAAGAAGAACGAGATCCAACTCCTTATCCTCCCTCTCATTGTCTGATTAGGGATCTTAATTGTTGAATTCCTATAACTTTGAAAACTCAAAATTAACAAAAAAATTAAGGGAAAGGTAAATTTTAATTAATTAGATTCACAAATTGAACATTATAAACCAAAGTAACCCCACATGGTTGGATAGTGATTAGTGTTTTACGCAAGAGATTGCCTTGTATGAACTCTCGTGGCTCCCTATTGAAGATAGGACTGTGTTGGTCTCTCAACAATGGAAATTGAAACTTTAAAGCAGCTTAAAACCTTGATAGGTAGACCATTCCAAACTAAGGCATAAACAAGCAAATGGGTAGCTCATAATAACTTATTATAGCTATTAATGCAACAATGGCTTCTTTGAAGAGTTTATTACTACTAGAAAGAGATAGAAATAGAAAGAAAGGGTGAAGGGTAAATATGAGATGTGACCAATGGAATGTCGGTGAAAGATGTCAACGCCAACACATAAGCATGAATTTCCTGCTTCTTAATCAATGTAATTTTGAGATCAAATCATGGGTTGAAAAGAAATTTAAATGCACATAAACAAACAACTTAACATTGTTACAAACGTGATTATGACCAAACATGATTCTAGCATCTCTGAATGTTCTTCCAAATGCACACTACATTGGTTAAAAGAACAACTTTACATACTTTAGATTAATATATTTTAGATTTAAAGCAAACAGAGATAGAGAGATGCTTTGCAAGGTGAGGCTTCTTTATTTTAAGCATTTTAGTCATCGTTCATTTGAAATGAAATCTTTCCACTCTCCAATATCTTTTTTCTTATATCCCAAAGCCATTAATAAAAAAGAAAGTACCACATTTATATAAAATGTCACAAATTTATAAATACTAAAAAAATTATGAAACTTTTAAAAGCAACTTTTTCAAAAAAATTCTAATAAAATTTTTTATGAAATATTTAACAAGACACTCATTGAATCATTTTACCAATCCCCTTTGTTTTTTCTTTCTTATTTCTTTTTCTGACAGAATGGTTATTTGCTATAAAATGAAAATTTATGTATGATTAATTAATAAAATTGGGATTGCATTGATCATTTGTAAGATAATAAAATATGTAAGAAATTATTGATATTCTAACATGATAAAATCAACCATTTGGTTCTTGCAGTTTGTATCCATTTGATTAATCTATTACCGTACATGTTAGGATTGTTGTAACAAAAACATATTCAATTAATTTGTTAGTTGGCTAAGCTAGTAACATGAATCTTTTTAATTCTATTATTAGTAATAAATAATTTTTATTAGAAGTTAATTGATGGGAATAAACATATTTGAGTTTCTCTCTTCTTCTTTATTCTTCTTCCTAGCAATATGGTACTAGAGCTTACGATCCTAGGCCATGGCAAATGCGACGTGAGCTCAAGCTGGTTTCCATGGAATGGTGGAGCAACTTAGAGTGAATATGGAATAAAGGATGTCGACGATGGAGTAAAGAATATCCAGTGTTTGAGAATTACTAAAAGGGTTAGTGACAACTCTATGAAACAGAGTTATTTTGGTCACATACATCTTAATAACTAAGAAATTTTATTAGTTTTATATTGGTTTTGTGTAAAGCATGCTAGTTGAGTTATTTAGTTTTTTCCTATCTAGGTTTTAGATTATTTTAGTATCAATTCATGTTAATTTGATGAATTACATGCAAATACTTTGTTAAATAGAAGTCACTCATATGGATTTTGTTATTACTCAAGCCTTGGAAGGAAGAAATGAAAGTATTGGCATAAACTAAATGAACACTTAACTTTGATGCAACTTTTGGACCCATAGATATCATAATGATGGAAAGTTATAGAGCTCTTGGAGACTTTTCCAATGAATGGTGCTTTATCAAATTTCGACATCAAACCAAAATGTTATAGGTGAAACATTGAAGCTAGTACTGAAAGCAACAACTCGATGCCAAGGTGCCATTACATGTAGAAGGCCAGTAACTTGGTGCCAAGGTGCTTAATCATGGAAACTGAAGGTTAATGTTTCTTTTTGTAATTTAGGGCGAGATATATCAAGTTTTTTAGGGTTTTTTTAGGAATTGGGGCTATTTTGTGGCTAAAGAAGCAAAAACCTAAAGTTCTAGGGTAAGAATTCATTGAAAGAAGGCATTCAATAGGAGATTCAAGGGAAGAAGCTGATTAAAACTTAAAAAACGTAGTTCTTCTTATATTCTTTTTCTTTTACTCTTCTTTTAGTTATGTTTTCAAATATGGATTGGATTGTATATATGGATTTACTTTGGTTAAGCTCTTATTGCATTAGAATTATGGTGATTTGGTAGTAACTTATTGAATATTGTTAATTTCTTTCTTAAATTTGTTAGCCAAGATGTGTGACAACAATTGTCCCGTAGCAAAGACCCAGGTATGAGGCTAAGTTACAATCAAAATGTGGCGTTTGTGCTAAGTTGTTATTAAGGAAATAAAGTTACGCCTTGACTAATAGCTATAACTTTTGGCCTAAGAGCAAGTGTTTGATCCAACAATTGGTATCAGAGCTACTAATTGCTATAGCTTTTAGCCTAGTGGTAAGCGTTTAATCCTACAAAATTTTATTGTAAATGAGTTTGTTTAGATCAATTTTACATTGTGCTCTTATTACTTGGCCATCAATTAGGGTTTATGTTGAGGATTTGGATATTCTTGAAAGAAAATCCCATATTTAGTCATAAGATTAAATGTTTGATTAATGCTAATTAATTGTTTGAATTAACTTAATTTGTTTTTGGGATAGACATTTACCTATTGGACTAGCAGAGTTATGATTAGTTGTATGTAATGTATCTCTTTAATTTGATTCTTATAGAAATGTAGGGAATGAAAATAAGATGACAAAATTTATAAGTGATTAATGAATTCTTCTAAGGAAATTAGACATTAACCCATAAGCATTGAATTTAAATTAAAAAGTAATGATATTACAATAGAAATTCCAAATTAAACCATAATCTTAAGGAGTTTTCTTTGATATATATTCTTCTCTTAGTCTCATTCTATTAGTTCTTTTATATTATTTTAGTTTACTTTGAATATTAGCAATTTGCTTGGATATGGTAAATATAATAACAGTGGTAGTTAGCAAAAGTTTTAGGTAAAGTTCTCAGAGGACGACACTCAATTTTTTCACTATTATATTACTTATTGACGGTGTACAATTGTACTGTGACATTTTGCACGTAACAATTGGCTTTGCAAATAACTAAGGTGATGAGGAGTGTCCATGTGAATGAAGCTCTTAGAAGTGCGAACAAAATGAGAGATGATCATTGACAACAGAATAAGGAGTATCAATTGTCAACTATTTCACCAAAATGGAAATCCAAGATTCTATGAAGAATATGTTGGGTGGGTTTCCAAGTGTGACACGTATTTTAAGTTGGATTGTACTCTAGATGATCTCAAGTTATTATTGCAAGTTTATCTTTGAATGAAAGAAGTTTTAGGTGGCACCAACCTTATAAATAGAGTCAAGAAGGCAAATCTTTGACATAAGAGTCTTATGCAACAACTATTAAATAACGTTTTAGGCCAATGCATGTGGATTTAATGGAGGATTTGGTTATATTGAAGGAAATTGAAACTGTTGTAAATATCAAGATGTATTTGATATGATAGCTTGTAAGGTGATATTACTTGAGATATTAGTTGTTTCATTGTTGGGTTGAAAAAGGAAATAACAACAAGAGTTTGATTGTTTAGGCAAAAAACGTTCAAGATTGTAGGAAACAACGTAGCAATTAAAAGTCAATAATGGGATTGTGACATGTATGAATCCATAAAGAGATAACAACTTGAGTATGTAGGCTAAAAATAATACTTACAGATAAGAAATGATAATGGAAGCAAAGAAGAACTCAAACATAAAAGGTGCTCTCACCTGAAAAGGTGGAACAAAATAAAGCTAATAGCTTACGTTATTTTTGCCATGAAAAATACTTTTCTAAGGCATTAATGTCCTTAAAGAAAGAAACTACAACTACATTTAGAGGTTAAAAGAGGTAACAAAACTAATATAAAGTATATAGAGGATAATCAAAAGTAAACAAACAAAAAAAAGGAAAATTAGTGTATATTGATAAATGTTATAAAAGGAATAGAAGATAACATTGCCATAAGATAGCAAGCTAGAAGTAGTGGCAGCTACCATAGTACGATAGCCAAATTAGGAACAATTGATCTCGAAAGTGGAGGGAGCAACTTCAAGCTATGATGTGTAGGGTTCAAGAGGATTCCTACTTTTGAACATCTCATACAAGAGTGACGTTTCATAAAGGTCTTGCATTCCTACTTCTGAGTATAGGAGAAGGTAAGTAACTGCCTATACTTTTCATATGTCATTCAGTCAAATTACATATTGTATCTACACATTGTATCATTTGTTTAATATGGTTCTTTACCAAAATATACAAGCAAAAACACTTAGAAGGGAGCTAACTTTGTTTGAACTTTTTTTGAAGACATATTAATATGAGAAAAGCAAAGATTTTGTTGATCACAGGGTAGCTGAGGTATATGTGAGTTTATTGAATCAATTTGATGTGTTTGTTGTATTCATCTTTATTTTCAAATTGATTATGACAATTCTTTAAGTTTTTTGGATTTTGTAGGTTGACTATATGAGGCTAAGATTATTCAGATTTCTTAAGGGTCAACAAACACTAAAATAGAGTTAGATCAAGCTGAGCACAACCATATGGTTGAAAGCTGTGGGATGCAAGAACAAGAAAGGTAGATCATTGGACTAGGGTCTAAGGCACCTAATATTATTGCATTTAGTTCTGCTCGTTCCTCTACTGCTAAATTAGGACTCCACCTTAATATTAAGGATGAATTGCAGTGACATATAAATATTGCCTCTATTGTGGCCTTTGCTCACCTTAAAGGTACTATTTCTTAACAAGCTGACATATTTCCTAATAAGATAACATTATTATGACACTAGTTCATGAGCTTAATAGGGTGAAGTCTCATTTTCAGCTCCCACCTATTGAAGAAGAATTAGCCACTGATGCAGACTTGCAGGGCCCTAATTATCTACCAAAGTTTAAATTGTTATTTTTTATATTTTTTCAAGATGACTCCAAGTCTTTTTAGTCATTACATTTGAATTAGTTTGATATTTCTTAAGAATATTAAATTAGCCTTAAGTTTGATGTTCCCTTTGTTAGGAATCTTATGTATAATTATTTATAATATTTTGGCTAGTAATTTTATATTTCAGTTTGATATAATATTTTGTGAAAACTGGTTATCTGTTAAACTATTATTGTTATATGCAGTTATACATTTTATTAGGTTTCTCAATGTCTAATGGAAATAATACACAAAATAAGATTCGAGAATTTAGGGACTGACAATGGCTTGAAATGCAAAGTCAGGATAGATTAAGTACATAAATATTCTAGAAAATCAATTTAGGGACAAATAAGGACAAATTTATGCCTATTTGGGATGGAATATCATAATGGATTAAGGGCGTATTAATATTTCCATCACGAACCTTGATTGACAAATTGTTCTTCCTAATTGTGGATGTCATTAATCCATCCCTAATTTTGTCTCTAATTTAGGACAAAATTATCCTTCATAAGGATGAATTTTTTTGTCTCTAAACAAGATTAACATATCTCTTAGTCAATTATGGATCTCTTTTTAGGATAAAAATATCTGTCCCAATATTTATAGACGAATTTATTTTCTAAAATTCTAAACTTCAATATCTTGAACAAAATTTTTTTCATCCTACAATCTATCCCTAATACATCATGGATGAATTTTCCCCAATTAAGGTTAAAAAAATCTGTCCCTAATTGGTGATTTTCTTGTAGTGATAGTCCATATTTAATATTAAGAAATAAGTTACTGAATTTAGTAATGCTTAGTATTAAAAAAACTATGTAATTTAATGATGCACAATTCAAATGTGGAATTAAAAATTTAAATTGAACATATTTCCATACCCATTTATTTTCTCTCTTTTTCTCTTTTAATTTTTCATCATCAATAATTATAAACTCAATTTTTTGTCCAACATGCTAGTTGTTCTCTTAATTACCTTACATTATGCCACTTATTATTTTCATTTGAGAGTGATAAGTTTTCAAGAACTACTACATTTTCAAAAGGAGTATATGATATAACATTAGGTCATTATGGATACCAAAGTTATGGTCATTGCTAGATTTCATGAGAAATTGTATTTATTTTATTTTATTTTATCAAAAATTGTAATGTCCTTTTAATTTAAAAAAAAATATTTATAATTTACTTATTTTAGTTTACATATGAGTCTCTTTATATTTTATCATTCATTATGGTGCAATTTAGTAAGTTCAAGGACATTTTCTCCTTTTCATTCTCCTTAACTGAATCACTTATAAATATTAACTACTAAATTGCAATCCAATATTCATTTTGACCTAGTTGGATTACCATTATTACATTTCAATCAATTAATTCATTCATGTAGCTAGGATTTAGATGACATGCTAAATTTTACACATTTCCAACATTTGTTTTTCTATTCCAATAGGTATATAACTTGGCCGGCCGAAAATCAAACAACTTATAATACATTACACCATTTAATGGAGTCAATGAAGACCCATCTTGTAATTCCTAGGCTCCTTCAATTCAACCCTCATTTCCTATTGAATTTCAGCTTAAAAACTCTTTCCAATATGACCACTTATAAACAGAAGGGAGGAGGCCATATGCTAGGGTAAACAATTGCAGAACCCATTTCCCAAAAGTATAATCGATTATTTTTTACTCCTTCATCCCATGAATTTCATTAGCAGTCATCCATAATCCAACCAAAATCCAAAAACATGAAGCAAGAAAGTTTTAATAGAAAACTAAGTCATATTCTTCGCGTTCCATTATTCACTACTAATAACTAAAATTTGATCACCTACCATATAGTTGATCTTTCTTTCTTTTCTTTTTTGTGTGTATATTTTATTTGGTAACCCTCCCTCAACTTTATCCATACTAAGAATAAAACATACCTCTAAAAAATTTTACATGATTTCTATGATATTTTTCTTTTATAGCAACTACATTTTATGAAGAAATTCAGCTCAAGCTTCCGCTCTGTGTGTGTGTGTGTGTGTAGTGTAAGGATAAGCCACACAATTAGATTGCTTCTTTTGAACTATGGTAGGCACTCTTATTTTCTCTATTTTTTGTGTCTTATCAATTGCTTTCTTGGTCTGCATCACTTAAGGCATAGACACTTAAATTTTATTTCAACCTAACTCACGGGATGCCTCATATTATCCTTCAATTGAAATAGTTTAAGTTTTAAACTCCCAGTTATATACTTCCCTCATATGATTGGTTTAAATGTTGCTCTCCACTCATTGACTTATCGTGCCTAGGTTACACACTAGAGTAGTCCATTTAAATTACTTCATTTGACACCTTACACTTCTTAAAATAGGAGTACTTGCTCATCCCTTTTGTTTAAGACTCTTGATGTGTCAAGTCCCTTCCACTCTTGCATAAACCTCACATGCTCTTCAAAGAAAAATGATTCTCTTTAGCTCACCTACTTGGCCAAACACACACAAGGAAGGGAACGGAGGAGTATTTTGGCCATGCATCTTGTATGGCTACCAACTTGATTTACTTTTGAATTAAGTTAAAATACCAACTTGATTTTATATTAAAATGTGAACCTCCTACTTATTTTTAGCCTTGAACATCCTAATTCGTATCTTGAGGTTTGATTAACTAATTATAAACATAGAATTCACCAAGGAAAATTTCTTTTATTATATGAATTTAAATTACTTATTAGTTCATTATTAATTTTAATTGCCTAGCTTAAATCTATCCATAATACACTCCTACTTATTTTTTGAGTGCTAGAGCTAGTGATTTACAAGGATGTCACGACTACTTTCTTGGATACTTATATTAGATATTCTTCTATGTAGGTATAGAAATAGAGGAAAAAAAAAAATATATATATATATATATATATATATATATCCTTAAAGATAATATAGGGTTAGGGATGGATCATATTTGTCATAATTGACGTTGAGGTGGAAAAGAAAAAAAAAGAGGTGTACATTGTTTCCCAAAACCAATTTCGAAAACCAATATGCTGGAGTTGCCACCAAAATTTTTGAAAGGAAAATTTTGGAAAATCAAATGAAACAAAGAGTGGTATGTGAAACTAGAGATAGGTTCATGAGTTTATTTAAGTATGGAGAAGGTGTTAAGTATTGCACAATACCCACCTGTGAATATAATACCCAAAATTAGTCAAGCAAGTAAAGTATGCTGCCTAAAATTTATTTAAATTGCCCACATCAAACACACATAAAAATAATAAAAAAATGAAAATTAATATAAAAAAAATTGATATGTACAATGGGCAAACTTAACCTAGGATAAGAGCATAGAGCCTACCTACCTTATGATAGGGATCAAAGTCCATGTAGTTCGTCTAAAAAAGCATGCCAATGAGTTAGTATTTTTTATTTCATGCGAAAAACAAAGTAATTGAAATCAAGCCAAATTTCATAAACAAAACAATTTAGAAAGTAGTTGATATGTGTTAAATTTACAAAATCGATTCAATCTCAGTTTTTTTCTCTCTTCATTTGAATTTTTCTTAAATTTGGGAAACATGATTTATTGGTACTTACATTGAAATATTTATGGAAAAATAAGAACATTTGTTTTTTATTTTTCTAATTATAAACTAAATGAAATTTGTGAAAACAAAGAGACTTTGAACTTAATATTATATTTGAAAATATTCATAGAAAGAGAAATTTTTATTTGTTTTTTAAGATTAATTAGTTTGAATTTCAAAATGGCAAAAATGTTAAATAAAATGAGATAAACAGTTGACAAAAGGAGTTTTACCAAAAAATATTTTATTCACATTGATAATTTTAAATTTATTTTTTCGTAAAAAAATTAATCTGACATGGGCCTTGAAACCCAACTTCATATTTTAAAAAACATGAATAATATGATACAAGATGTTGGAACCCCAAGTTTAGTTTAAATGTGTACGACCAATATTAGGTAATGCTTATAGGGTCATTAGATCTCACATGGCCCCACTAATGAATCATTATGTGCTCATAAAAATGTTAGTTTCACATGGTAATAGTATTGTTAAAAAACCATATATATTTATAAGATATGCATTTAGAGGCATTGGTCCTCACATGGCAAGGAACCCACAAAGAATACCTATGGAGTCTTTGGACCTCACATGGTACCTTTAATAAAACAGGCATTGGTGTTTGTGTGTTTGGCATTTAATCAAGCATACATAAGCACTTGTGTGTGTTAGTGTCCAATTGGGTACTCATCATTACATAGAACTTACAAAAAGTCTAAGAGTATGCTAATTACAATCAAACTCTAAATAATTAAACAATTTGCTCTTACTAAGTTTGCTACCACTTGGTCATCCTTACTTGGGTGTTTCTTTGTACCATGACTTGGAGATATCTTAGCCATGGTTCCCAAGTTTAAGCTCACCATACTCTTGCATAATTTTGGCAACAAAAACCCACACATTCACCATCAATCCAAAGATTAAACATGCCACAACATTATAAAGCAACATAAATAGCAATGAACATATGAATTATAGCGCCACTTTGATGGTAAAATGGAAAGAAAAGTGCAACCAATTGACATCAAAATATGAGAGGAATAACACATACATCAACATGATTCATAGCTGTAAAATCAACACAAATTGGCCACCAATTCAAAGGCATACATGTAAAGCAATGATGCCTAAAAATGGATAGCAAAGTGAATCAACATAGGAATTAAAATATAACTCGAAATTGAACACCACAATGTAGCATCATGCTAATTAAAATGAGAACAATATACATCACCATAGGAGAAACAATTGAACCTAAAATTGAACATTAAAATGAGTCAAGTCTGACGCCATTATGTAGGTAAAATAGACAACAATATACATCACTATAGGAGACACAATTGAACCTAAAATTGAACATCACAATAAAGCAAGTGTGATGCCATTATGTAGGTAAAATGAACATTAATATACATCACCATAGGAGACATAATTGAACCTAAAATTGAACACTAAAATGAGATAAGTGCGATGCCATTATGCTAGGTAAAAATAGACAGCAATATACATCACCATAGGAGATATAATTGAACCTAAAATTGAACATCATAATAAAGCAAGTGTGATGCCATTATGTAGGTAAAATGGACATTAATATACCCAAAATTGAACACTAAAATGAGATAAGTGGGATGCCATTATGCTAGGTAAAAATGGACAGCAATATACATCACCATAGGAGACACAATTGAACCTAAAATTGAACACCATAATAAAGCAAGTGCAATGCCATTATGTAAGTAAAATGGACAGCAATATACATCACCATATAAGACACAATTAATCCCAAAATTGAACACTAAAATGGGATAAGTGTGACGCCATTATACTGGGTAAATGGACATCAATATGCATCACCATAGGAGACAATTGAACACCACAATAAGGGAAGTGTGATGCCATTATGTAGGTAACATGGGCAACAATATACATCACTATAGGAGACACAATTGAACCCAAAACTGAACACCAAAATGAAGCAAGTGTGATGCCATTATGCTAGATAAAATGGACAGTAATATACATCACCATAGTATACACAATTGATCCCAAAATTGAACACCAAAATGAAGCAAGTGTGACAACATTACTTAACAAAAATGGCAGCCAAGTATTTCACCATAGAAAACCAAATTTAGCTTAACATTGATCATTTAAAAGAAGCATATTTACAAAGCAATTCATCATACATATGAGGATTATACACTACGACATTAACAACACATCCATGGTGACCAATTAACATTTAATCCATGAGAATTTCAGCCAAAAAGGAAGAAGAAGAGGAAGAATTTGAAATAAAGAAATCAAAATTGAAAAGAGATTATAGAAAATTACCTAGTATAATGCCTCATTTAGCCTCCTCTCTTCCTCCTCTAGCATCCAAGCTTTCTCCAAGAGCCAAGATGATTTCAAGTAAATTGTGTGTGTGTAAGAGCTCTAGGGTAACGTGAGTCTCTAGCAAGTGAAAAATATAAAAATTTTTAGTCCAAATGATAATGAAATGCTTATGGAAATGAAATGCAAATGCAAGAGATGAATAATACCTAGATTATGTACTAAGTAGGAAATAAATTCTAAATAAATAATTAAATGTAAATGCAAATGAAATTTGGTAAGAATAAATAAGAAGGTGCCACGTGTGAGATGAGAAAAAGAAAAAGAAAAATTAAAATTAAAAAAGTTAGATCAAATGCAAGTGAAACGCAATGAAATGCAACGGGGAAGCTTATGGTGGTGACATATGTAAAATGTAAAAAAAAGTAATAAAAATTTCGAAGATTTGGATTAAATTTAGGTGAAATGCAAGTAAAATGAAATGAGACACCATATGGAAGTGACACGTGTACACACATAAAAGAAATTAAATCAAAGAGAAAAAAATTCAAGATGGATCATGGGTCTTGGATCATAAGTTAAAAGTACTTATGGTTTAAGTAGGCCTTCTTGGATCCCTAAACTCCAACTTAATTGGGCATCTCTCACTCCCTTAAGCCCTACTTTCTTTGGTTGGACTCATTTTTATTTTTATTTTGGACCCAATTTCAATTATGCCCCTTTTATTTTTTTTTTTTTTTAGTAAAATCTTTAGTGCACTCACAATTTTGAGTGTATTCAGTTATAATGTAAGAACATAATTGTAATATTATTATTTCTTGAATTGATATTATTATAATTATGTCCCTACATTATAAATAGGTGTATTGCTGTACTCAAAATTGTGAATGCACCAAAGATAACATATTTTTTTTCTTTTCTTATTTTTTTACATCTTCACACACGTTACCATACCAATTGATTTTCGTTTCTTTTTTGGTTTGTTTTTATTATTATTTATTTCCATATGAATTCAAATTGATTATTTGCATTTATTAACTTGTTGCCTCTTTCTTTTTTCTCTTTTTAATTATTTTTTGTTTTTTCCTTTTTATTATTAATTTTTCTAAGTTTTATTATCTAATTAGTTGTTTAGTATTTCCTTAATTATTGCTATTTTTTAAAGTTGCTAGGACAAATTATGGTATTCACACTATTCTCATCCCAAGATCATACTTTCCACCCAATGGGGTCCTTATCTCCATTAATTTTATATAAATACTATTAATTTTGTATAACACACATTTTTTACCCCTTATCCATTTTAGTTATATTTCTCCTTATTTATGCTTATATCAATTGAACATTTTGCGGAACTTATTATTTAATATTCTAGTTTATTGAAATCATATAGATTTTTTTGTAGAACCTAAACAAGAATTTTGTTTAATTCAAGTCTTTTTAATATTTAATTTATTCTAATCTATTTAATATTATTTATTTTTCAATTTTTATTAAAAAAATGTGATATCTCTATGAGGAATTTCCTCTCATAAAGGAAAATGGAGTAGGGATAGGAATAAAATTGCCAACATCAAAACCCAAAATAGTTAGCCTAAGAAGAGATTTAGTTTGGGCAACTTTGGAGGATGTATTATAAACAATCCAAAAGAAATTCTTATAATGACATTTTGATGAAAATTGATATCAATGTTGCTAATTCAAGCTATAACTCTATTTTCATTTTCTTTTTTATTTTATATATTGGATATATGAGACCCTAGAATCATAAAGTTCTTGTGTATACATGTAGGTTAGTCACATAGGGATAGTCCAACCAGGATGAGTGACAAATATAAGGAATCATATGTAAAATTTACGTTTTTTTTTTTTCTAAATTTGTACTTGATATTTTACCAAATTTTTTCTATGGAAATTAACATTCTTCAGAATGGTACGAAGTTCTGGACCTCATTAATCCCTCTGTTTCCACAGATAAGCCCAACCTTAATTGGCTTTCATAGGGTTAAGTTTAAAAGCCTTTGTTTTTAGTAGGAAAAAAAAAAATGGTGCTTTTAAGGACTCATGCAAATCATATGGGGCTATGGGCTAGCCCTAGTGTCTATACCTCAGAGGATAGCTATGACAAGCTAACTTCAAATCGGCTCCCATAAACTTTGATATTTTCATTTCTTTAATATATTAGTAATACAATATAATTTAGAGGGAGTGTGTGTGTGTATTCAAACATCGTTAGAGTAATTATTTTAATAAGTATGTAAAAAATTATTAAGGAAAAAATTGTAAAAGTAATTATAGATATGTTTTTAATAATATAGAATAATCAGTTCTTGTATAGAATTCTCTAAAGTGAACAAAATAATGTAATTAGATAGTTTATAATAGGTGGAACTATTTATAAACTATTTAAAAAAAATATTAATGGTTGGATATGGGGTAATTGAAAGTTATTTATCCCACATTCTTCTTTTTTTTTCTTTTCTGTTACTTTACATTATATCTAATCATCAAATTGAATTTTTAAAAATTAAATTGAAATTTAGACTCAAAAAAATCTAAGCCCATATTTTGATTAGGTTAATTATTTAAATTTTTATATTTTTTTAAATCAAATCAATCAAACATTTTTAAGTCATGATTAAGTTAATTTATTACTTAACACTTAAAATAAATAATATAACTAATAATTATTATTATTTGTAAGATTATATATAATAAAGTTATAAAATGAGTTATTATATTAACATAAATCATTTAAATAAAATGTATTAATTTTAATTTTTTATCAAGATACAAATCAAACTTTCATAATTAGACTTTTTAATTTAAACCTTGTAATTATTCAGACTAAACTTATTAGATCAAACAAGCTTTTTAAAATGATAGTCACGGCCTTTATACCATTCCTTTCTCTTCTTGCACCTCCCTGCACAAAGGTCCAAGAAATCAAGAAGAAAGGTTGTGTTCAGGAATGCTATCATCTCTTACGTATAAGTAAACATATATGGTAATTTAATGTTAGAGGAGTCAATAACCTATTATTTGATAAAACAATTATTTATTTTGTCCATACTTTTTTTTTAATTCTAACAAAATTATAAATTTTTGTAAAAGCATTAGCCCTCAAAAGCCTAACTCCAAAAAGAAAGAAACTAAATGAGAAAATGTAATAAGTCCTCTATATATATATATATATATGGAGATCCTTTCAGGTGAAAATTACACAAGCTAGCTGCACTCTCATCAATGTGTTAAAATTAATTATTCCAATTTTGACAAACGAAAATGATGAGGTATAGCTGGGTCACCAAAATGAACGAAACACATGAACAGTGAACTTATTATTCCAACTCTCATAATGACACCAAAACTCTTAGTGGAGAAGGTAAGAAGAAGAAATGTCCAAAGAAAAAAGCCAACCACACCACCACAACGTAGATGGTGGCTTCCCATGACAGAAAAATCCAATTACAGTATTAAGTTGCATATAATTTCAACGTTAACATGAACCTCTCCGAACCGAACGAGAGCAACAAAAGCAACACGTACGTACGCAACAAAACAATAGCTGTATATGCCGACCTTCATAGATGTCTTCAATAAGCACACACACCAATGCCTTTTTGGTATTTGTTTGAGGATGGAAGTTTGAAACCTACAGGGAAAATAATTTCCTAGATCCAACCACTTTCTTTACTTAATTCAATTCAACAAACCCCACCTCAGGAAGAAACAACTTCCCAATCACGAAACCACTCTAGATTCTCAACAATTTGTTTCTGGAAAAAAAAATTATTTTAGTCTATGATTTATCATTAAATAATTTATTACTTATTTTATTAAAAATTATCACTTTTAATTTCTTTTTTATGTTATTATTATATATAGTCCTTTAAATTAAGTCTCACCAAATTATGTAAAAAGACTAAAAGTAACAATTTTTAGTAAATGTAAGATCATATTTTAAAAAAAAAGTGAAGGATTAAAATAATTATTTAGTAATAAACTAAAATCAAATAATATTTTTTAAATATGTAATAAAATAATTACAAGATCCAGCAGTTGATATTTAAAGTACAAGAATGGCAACCGTTAATTTTTAATAACTGAAATTAATACTTTTGACAAATTTATCTAGTAATTTAGAGTATTAGCAAAATAATTGCTACACATGTCTTCACAAAACAAGTCAACGACGTGGTAACTTCGAATGTATTCATTGCGAGGTTTCTTCATCAAGAAGTCCTCTTTAAAGCGATAAATTTTGCGAAGCGTGCGTGTCACGTGCACTTGATTGCGTTCTCATACGGTGACAAAGTTAAATGATGGGCTTGTCTTCAACTGAAATCTCTATCACTTTGTGTGGCATTGAAGAATCCATTTTACCCACCGACTTGGGAGATACACTGAACAACGATAACATATTTTCTTTTTATTATTTTTTAACAATTAAATTGTGTATGGACATGATTATCTAGCCTAATTTATAAAAATTAAGCTAAATTTTGAGTTAAAAAAATTGAGCTCGTTTTTTATTGAGTTTTTCATTTGGTTTTTTTATTTATATATTTTGGATTAGTTTATCGAGTGAAATAGATCTTTTAATTTATAATTAAATTTATTTATTATTTAATATTTAAAATAAATAACATATTAAAGTTAATGGCATGCTAGGAAAGGAAACTTAGTCATTTGGTCGCGTTTTGCTTTTAAAAGAAATTTATTTTTTAAATAAATTATTATTAAATTTTGTTTAAAAATTTGTAAATTGTTTTTTATATATAATAAGCAATGGTTTTTCTAACTATTGCCACCTATGTATAGGTAACATTTTTCATATCAACGACCAAATTAAGTTTAGGATGTAGCCATTGGAAAAGGTTATGAAAAAGCGAAATAACAATAAGAAAAATTAATTCTTCTCTTCTATTTTTTTTTTAATTAATTTGATGATGTAAGCTCCACGAGAATTCACGACATTATCTACACTAAAAATATTTTCTCCTAAAGAAAGAAAAAATTCAAATCACACCATCAAAACTATTTGTAGAAGAAAGAAATTTAATCTCTTCGTTCACCCTATAATGAAGTTTTAAGAAAGTTAACTAAAGATAGGTTTAAGCCTTTTCTTTCTCTAAGCCCGCCCTAACCATTACTTCCTTTATTAATTATTACTTTAAATTCTTTTAATCTTGCTTAAAATTAAAAAAGATCAATGTTTCTCTTATTGATAGTAAATTGAAGAAAGTTGCATACATGTCAATATAATCAATCTTGTTTGAATCAAAATTAAAAGAAACTAAATATAACACAAAGTTAATATTGAACCATATTTGCATGCAAGTAATTTTATTGAAAAATATTATGGCCGAAAAATATTATGCAAAAATATATATACAATACTCGAATTACATATTATTTATACGTACGAAATGAATGTTTTGGAGACATTCAAATTAAAAGAACTCTGGATAAATATTCATATAATCGGGTCAAGCTAAAATTAAATTTTCTTCATATTTGAAATGTGTAAAAAGAAGGTCGAATTACCACGTGATGAGTCATAGAAGTAAGTGTCATTTCCAGTAGTTCGACTAAAACGCAGTGCAATATTCCTCGTGAATTTTGTAATGGTCGAAATATTCCCTCGTATGAAAATGTCAACCAAAAAAAGAAGAAATAGGACAGACAGAATCATCTCTCGGGATTTTTAAATCTGCAAATTTGACTGGTTTTTCTATATGTTTCATTGTTCTTTCATTTTTTTTATTTGAAGATAAAACTTTTTATCGATTTTCTCTCCATATATATAAAGAGAGAGAATAATAATATTTAATCTCTTATTTATTATTAAATTATTATTTTAACTTCATATTTTTTTTAAAATAATCTCCATATATAGAAAGTCATTTTTTGTCTTTTTATGTAACTTAATAGAGCTTAATTCAAGGATTATAATTTTAAAAATAAAATATTAAAAGTAACAATTTTTAATCAATTAATAAAGAATTAAAAGAGATAATTTTTAATAAGTGAGAATTATTTTAAAAAATAAAATGAATTAGTGACGAAAATAATGCATATATATATATATATATTTATATATTTCCATGAAAATATATTAAATGTATTGACATAAAACTTTTCTTGTCTTGCTAGAAACGGTTTTTATTTTCTATTTTTTCAAAGTAGGTTCCACAGTCACGTTTTGGCTACCTAATTAAGAATCTAGGATTATGTTATATGTGTTTCCTCTTTAAATTAGTGTCGTGCCAAAGGCATATTAAAAATGTTTAAATATTTATGTATCTATTTCTTATTTTTTAAAAATATAACTCAGGTATGCTTGTGGGAGGAACATTATTAACTTGTAATGCACGTTGGTATCTTGTATTTCAAAGTTCAAGAACTTATACAGAACTTATTTTCTTTATTTGTTTGGGCTTCTTTTCTTTGTTTATACAGAACTTATTTAATTGAGCAAGTTTTATAATTTATGATTAGACGTAAATTCAAACCAATCGTAGCATGGCCTTACCTGACAGGTAGCTCAAATTCAGTTCTATTTTAATTAAAGGCTCAGGCCTTAAATTTAAGCAAAGAGTCAAGGCTTCCATATAAAAGGAAGGTGCATTATTAACCAAGGAGTAATTTTAAAATAATATATATCCAAAATATTTAAGGCATTCAAGTCAATAGAAAAAATTTTAAAAGTAATTTAAAAGATTTTTATCTTAATTTGACAAAATATCAAATACAGAACTTTATTTTGGTAGTTGAAAAATGATGTAATTTGTTTTAATTCAACTTTACTAAATATTTAAACTTAAAAAATTGGATATTTATTTCCTTTGAATATGCAAAATATATACCAATATGAGTTTGTGCTCAACTCGAAATTTGGTCTGGTTCGGGCAAAAGGCTAATTTTTTTAAACCCAATTCTCAACCTTGTTGGTAACATTTAATTTGTGACCGGAAGAAGTTTGATCAAGTTTTTTTTTTTTAAATATTTTCATAAGTTTAAATAAGAAACTTAGAAAGGAAACAAATAATCCATATTTAAAAAATGAGACAATCCGCATTCAAATTTGGATATAAAATTTATAATTTTGTTAGTGTGAATTGCATAGCTTGCAATATTCTGTAATAGTTGCAGAATCTATAATAGAATATGATTGACTAGATTTTGATTCAATGAACATTTTAAAAAATAGTAAAATATTTTTTTTTTTTTACTCATTAAAAAATGTTATATTTGGTCTTGTATTTTTTTAAATAAATATTAAATTTAATCCATAAATTTAAGATTTAAGGTTTGATAAAAAAATTAAATTTATTAATTTTTTAAAAAGTAAGAGATTAAATATAATATTTTTTTATGAGTGAATGATTATTTTAAATATTCTAATGAGTGACAGAGTAAAATAACAATTTTATATTAAGTGAATAACTAAAAGTATATTTATTTCTTTTTAAAAAGTTTATTTATTTAAAATAAAATAAAAATAAATAATAAAATATGAATCATTATATCTTAATCTAATAGACTCATATTTTGTCGCAAATTACTGCAAATGATCCACGCTCCAATGATGTGGATCATTATAATAATTAAGGTTTTGATTTGTTGAAGAAATGAACAAATTGATTGAGCTATATGATGTTTTCTGCAAAACAAACGGGAACTTCTGACATGGAATCTACAACTACAAGTAAATCTTATTAAATATTGTTAAAACAACAGTGATGCTTATGGTTAGTCATGATAATAAATTACTTTAGATTCCCTAATTGGCGTCCTAATTTAATTTCTGTTATCCAATTAAAAAAATGGAATCACATCAAATAACCATCAAGAAATGTTTCACCCTGTTGCAAATCAAACCACCTTAATATTTTTTTTAAGGGTTTAAAACTTATGTATAATTATAAAGTATATATTTAAAAATTTTTATACAATTATGTGACCTCAAAACAATGACGAATCTCCGTCCTAATTCAAATTTTTTAAGTAAAATAAAAATTTTAATGGGTCATTTAGTGTATAATATTTAATTTAATTGTGGTAAAATTTTTAAGGCACCCATAATTTTGAGCGTAAAGACATAATTATAATATTATTATTAATATACATTTAATTATAATGTAGAGATATAAGTGTAATATTATTATCGTTTAAATTGATATTGTTATAATTATATTTTTATATTATAATTGAATGATTCAAAATTATAAGTGCACTAATAATAATATATTTAATCATTCACTTCTTAATTTATTTGGTCTTCCACTAATATTAATTTTTAATTTAATTTCTTATTTATCAGAGTATTTTTAATTTAATTTTTGTTAATTTCAAATTTAGAAACTAAATATACTAACTTCCATATTAATAAAACACCAAACTAAGAATAAATTGATAAGTAAGGAAATCAAATTGAAAATAAAGGTTAATAAGAAACTCAATTAAAAAATATTAATATGTAAGGAATTAATTTTAAAAAAAATTAATATGAGATTAAATTAAAAAATAAATAATAAATGAATAGACTAAAATAAAATTCTTACTATTTTTTTACTGGAGAAAGTTTTTATGGTAAAACTCAACGTTCACTTAGGAGCAAAATTATTGGAGGCTCATCCTCATTTCTCCAAGATCATCATTAAGCTTAGAAAATACAGCTCTCCTGCCACGTGTCAGTGGGGAAGAGATTGGTCCATACGAGACAGGACACGTTGCGAGTACAAGATGACAAATCGAACAGAGAGTTGTAGCTTATAATAATCACTAATCAGACCCAAACATCAACGGTCCTAAAACGGTCATGTCTGCTGGGTGTCTCAATTTTCGTCCGCCGCGTTCGCGCCACAATTCCCATTTCTAGGTTACAATTATGATATTTTGTTTGAACTTTGATTAAATTCAATTATTAAGAAGTTATTATAATAATAATTACATAGTATTAAAATATAAAAATCATTCATGTGTTATGTTTCTACTATATAATTGTATTTTAGTCAGATATTTGCTAAATCTTTCTTATACAAATTAATTATTAAAATTTTCTTAATTTCAATTTATTAATAAATAAAAATAATAATAAATTTTTGTAACTAAAGAACAATGAGTGAAAAATAACTAAAATTTAAAAATAAAATTCATGAAAAAAAGTTAAATTAATATAAAGATATTTTTAATAAATGCCTAAGGACATTAGTTAAAAATTATTTATTATACACAATAAATAAATTTAATCAATAAAATTAATTCATAAATATTTATTAATATTAGTAATAAATATAATAAATATTTTTAAATTAATTTCATTAATTAAAGTTTATTTATTATATATAATAAATAATTTTTGACAAATGCATTTTTTTAAGAATTTTAAGCAACAATTCACTTTTCCTGTTTCCAAGTCTTCAGTGTGGGTCCCGCCACTCCTCGACTGAATTACAACTTTGCCCCCACCTCCTTGCTTGTTCCCAGCTCCGACCTTCCACTACGCACCACTATAAATCTCCGTCCTCGCCACTCGCCACAGACCCCGTCTCATCTTTCTCTATAACTTCTCTTCCCTCATCTTTCTCTTCATGCTCTGCTTCTCTCTGAAACGGAGCATGGCTTCTCTTCCGTTCTCATCATTCTTATTCTTCATCCTCCTCACTCTATTTTCAGCTCCAACGGGTAAGTAATCGAACTCTCTTCTGAAAATGTTTGTTTCCTTCATTGCCTTGTTCATCTCTGTTGTGTTTTGCAGAAGCGGGTTCTATCGGAATCAACTATGGAAGAGTAGCCAATGACCTGCCTCCACCCTCCAAGGTGGTGGAGCTTCTCAAGTCGCAGGGTCTCACACGTGTCAAGCTCTACGACGCCGACGCCGACGTCCTCACCGCCCTAGCCAACTCCGGCATCAGCGTCGTCATCGCTCTCCCAAACGAGGTCCTCTCCGCTGCCGCCGCCGACCAGTCATTCACCGACGCCTGGGTCCAAGCCAACATCTCCCGCTACTATCCCGCCACGAAAATCGAAGCCATCGCCGTCGGAAACGAAGTCTTCGTCGACTCGAAAAACACAACCCAGTTCCTCGTACCCGCCATGAAGAACGTTCACGCTTCTCTCGTCAAACACAACATACACTCCGACATTAAAGTTTCTTCCCCCATTGCTTTCTCCGCCCTGCAATCATCATACCCGACTTCATCCGGATCCTTCAAAACCGAATTGATCGAACCCGTGATCAAGCCCATGCTGGATTTTCTCCGCGAAACGGCGTCGTATCTCATGGTGAACGCGTACCCATTCTTCGCTTATACGGCGAATTCCGATAAGATATCTCTGGACTACGCGCTGTTTAAGGAAAACTCCGGTGTGGTGGATCCAGGTAACGGGTTGAGATACTACAGCCTGCTCGAGGCTCAAATCGACGCCGTTTTCGCGGCCATGTCGGCTCTGCAATACGACGACGTCAAAATGGTAGTTACGGAGACGGGGTGGCCCTCGAAGGGGGACGAGAACGAGGTGGGTGCGAGCGACGAGAATGCGGCGTCGTATAACGGTAACCTGGTGCGACGGGTGCTGACGGGGAGTGGGACCCCCTTGAGACCAAAGGATCCACTCAATGTTTTCCTCTTTGCGTTGTTCAACGAGAACGAGAAGCCGGGTCCCACATCGGAGAGAAACTACGGGCTATTCTATCCCAACGAAGAGAAGGTGTACGATATACCACTGACGCTCGGGAAGCTTAAGGGCGGTGGTGAGTCAATGCCGCCGTCGAATGTCAGTAAGAGTCAAGTTCCGGTGACCGGAGGAGGCGGAGAGGTGGGCACGACGTCGTTTCGTGGCCTGACTTGGTGTGTGGCCAATGGCCAAGTTGGGGAGGAGAAGCTACTGGCTGCACTTGATTATGCCTGTGGGCAAGGAGGCGCTGATTGCCGTCCGATTCAGCAAGGCTCCACGTGTTACGATCCGAACACGCTGGAGGCACATGCGTCGTATGCTTTCAACAGTTATTATCAGAGGAAGTCACGTGGTGCTGGCACGTGCGATTTCGGTGGGGCCGCTTATGTAGTCACCCAGCCTCCCAGTAAGTACCTCCATAATTTGCGTTATTCAAACCCGCATTTTTTCACTTGTCTTTAATTTAACAAAATTGCTAATATTAATGATATTTTTATAAGGTTTTAATAATTTTTAAACGCAGAATGTTAAATTTTCTTTAATTTTAAAAGGTATGAAAGATTATTAAGCTCCTCATTTACTAATCTAATTTCAATTTAGTCTCAATTTGATCTTTTATTAATTTTTTATCTTTATTTTTAATTAAGTATCTCAATAAATTTTTATTTTTAATTTAATATCTTATTAATATAAATATTAGTATATTTAATCTAAATTTAATTGAGAATAAAAAACTAAATGTTTTAATTTTTTTAACTGAAAATTAATAAAAGACAAAATTGATAATCAACTTATAAGTAAATGATGAAAATAATATTTTACTCATTTTAAAAAATTGTTTCATTATATTAATGATACTTAAGCAGGTTTTAATAATCAAATTAAGTAATAATACATTTTTAGTCGCTGAATTTATACATATGAATTGAAGGATTATGTGACATTCTAATGTGTGATGCAGGGTATGGCAACTGTGAATTTCCCACAGGATACTGAAAGATGTGGGTACTTAGAGAAGTTAGAATTGAAATGTTTGGGGATTTGGAATAGGTTTAGCTTTTCCTATCCCATTTGGGATTTGGTACAGAGGTTGATAAATATTATTACCAGGCACTAGCTACTTGTTATTATCATTATTGTTTATTTGTATGTATGGTATTATTATTCTTTATGGATGAGTAGGTTTGGTTGATCAACATTTTGTTTGATTCACTTGTCTGTAATTATGCTTTTCTTCCAAGAATTATTTTTATATGAATATAGAATGAATTTTGTTACTTTCTTTTTTGGTTATCTTATGAGTTTTTAACACTATTTCTTTAAGGATTTCAGGTATGAGTGTTAATTCTATTGGTTTTTTTTTAAGAAATCAGAAAACAAACAAAAAATTTTGAGTGGGTTGAATGTGAGCAAGCATATTTCCAAAGCAATCATAATATTGAATATAACAATATTTTATATTATTATTTTTATACAAAGCACGCCTTATTGAAGAAATAAAATTAAACATCTTTAAACGTCATTAGACCTTATATTTTATAGTCCATTTCTTTTTAATTTGATAATATTTTGATTCTTTTTCTTCTTTAGTAAAAATGATGTCCTGAATAAAAAAAATCTAAACTATTAATATTATTTTTTATATTAAAAATATTTAAAATAATATTTACTAGAATTATAAAGTAAACAGCACAACATAGTTCACAGTTGAAATACAAAGGATCTGTTTCCTAAGAAAATTTTTACTTGATCCTTGAGACTGTAAAAGAATAATAAATAAATTTTGACCCAGATATAATTTGACGCAAGAACACTTTATCATAAAAGCGAAAGTATGAAATTGAGTGTATTATAATTTAGCATTATGACTACTTTTTTTTTAAATTCACTATTATATTATAATTCATTATATCTTTCTATGCTAAAAGTATTAAAACGACTACTTAGTATTTACATACATATAACAAGGTTCAATGACTTGTTATACAAAAGCCCTTTTGGATCCCCTCCGGTTTGGAAATTTTTCTTCTTGTGCAACAAAATAGAACTTTAAAAGTTTTTAAAATATATTTTTTAAAAGATAAAATATTAATTATTTTAAAAAGTATATATATATATATATATAATCATTTTTATACAAAATGATATTTAGTTGAAAAAATTAAAAAAATTGAACTATTTTTAACATCTCACAATTTATTTTATATATTTTAGAGTATATTATTTTTTAACTAGATATTATTTTGTATGAAAAATAATTTAAAATATTAATAGATTCCTATTTTTAAAAATAATTAATTATTTAATTTTTAAAATATATACTTTATAAAAAAATTAAAATTAATAAATCTAGCCCTATTTTCTAAGAGAAAAAGATGCCGTGCAAGGATCCAAATTTATACCAAAAACTTTACATTACTAAGTGCAGCCATAACGAGTTTTGATTCTCTACAAGTGAGTTCTACAATTAATTTGTTAGCCCACCACATCTAATAGTCTCTACTGCACAGTCAAGATTGTCATGTGAAAAAATCAAATATTTCTCAACTTTTGAAACAGACAAAGTTACCAATAGGTGATAGTTTAAAAAACTTAAATTTCAGCTCCAAAAAAGAAAGTTTAAACAAAAATATCTAATTAAACAATTTGTCTTATAAAATGGACTGATTCAAGTTTTAAATAACGAGTAGACTTAACTATAATTTAAAAAAATACACTTGGCCTGATAAATTTTATCTAAAAATATAAATATAAACCTAAATAAAAAAATTTAATTAAAAATTGGGCTCATGTTTTTTCTAATTTAAATTCATGTCTGCCTTTTAAAAATTTAACTCGATAATCAGGTCTAATTATCAAATAAAATCACAAAAGAGAAAATTATCCAGACAAAATAATCAAAGTAATTAGAAACTTATTTGGGTCAATTTAATTATTTAATACTAAGTTGCTAACTAATGACAATATTGATTGTGCAACAATTTTATTATCTATTGTTGACATAGAAGTAAAAAAATAAATTTACAATTTTAATTTCTAATATTTTATTTAAATAATATACTTTAGAACTAAAAATTATTTTGAAACATAATATGAACAAATTTTTATGGAAAAATTAACATAAGTACAACAATTTTTTATCTTGACCTTATGAACAAATATTCAGTAACAATAAATTAAAATCAATTTAAGAGATTTTTCATCAAATCTAAAAAAGAAAAATGAACTAATATTTTTGCCTACAACTATAACGATTGAACTTCGCCTCTGCTAGCTTAGAATCTTAGCTCCGCGATTGCATGTAAAGATCGCCGAACAAACTTATCTGAAAAATCTATTACATTATCCCTTTCTTTATTTTAATTTATATATTAACTGTTGTACATATTAAAGTGATTATGAGTGATCATTAATGTAATAATTAATGGTTCGAAACTTATAAAAATCCACGTGATAATTTTTTTATAAACACGCTGTAATTTAGACAAAAATAAACACAATATACTATGTATTACTTGCAAGATATTTAAAATTTTAAAATCTAGATATTTGAAAGAAATCGAATCCATGATAGAAGGTGAGGAAGTATTGTTGTTTCAGATGGGCTTCTAAGGCCCATTGCTTCTGGACAAAGCCTTAATGGCCCATTACTTCTAATACAAGCCCTTCGAATTGACAAGTGGACTTTTGAGCCCAATGACTCTAGCTTGTTCATTTTTCAGTTTCAATTCACATTATATTCATGAAGTCCTATATTATCCACTTCCATTTATCGAATTTAACATTTTAAACTTATAAATCATTCATTTTTTTGCCAAAAAGAAAAACATATTAGTTGATTCCTTTCATCCTTATACCAACTTTCTATTATTATTTGCTTTGGATACACCAAAATCTTTTTGAATGAAAAACATATATTATTTTAATTATTGACTTATTATTAAATTATTAATTTTATTTTATAATATAGTCCTCCACTGATTTAAAATTATTATTTTGATAGTCAGTTCACATGATTCAACTTAATGAATTATATATGATCACGATGTCAAAAGTATGAAAACAAAAATGAGAATTTTCAACAAATAAATTATTAAAATAAAATTTTAGTAATAAATCAGTGACTAAAGAAGAACTAACAAACGTAGAAAAGCACAGTTGTGAATTTTAACAAGCTTGTGTTTGGCTTCTCGATGATTTCGAATATTATATTAGTAGGTTTGCGACTCTTTTTCAATGAGTATATTTAATTGGACTTAATGTAAAAATATATTCATTAACATAATATGACATCTTTGACTCAAAATTTTAATTTATGGGTCTTTTTTTTTATTAAATATCTTTTTTTCTAATATATTTTTATCTAATGTGGGATTTGATATCATTCTCATTGGCTTATGCTTTACTATGCAAATTGTCCAAGCATTGGCTTTTGGGCTCAAACCACTGTATAATCTTTGGGCTTAAGAGTTTATTTGTGTCTAAATATCATGTTTAGGCAATTTTAAGATCGAATTCGTTTCTATCCCAATATTGTTTTTAGAACTTTAGCATTTTTCAAACAAATCAAAGTCGGATTGATATTTTCTCTTACAATTTGACCTAGCCCATATAGGTTGACAATCTAAAAAATGTACATTTTTGAAATTATATAAAAAAAGGAAAAAAATATATTTTTAGTTTCACAGTTATAATAAAATTACCATTTTATTCATTCACTCATTAAAATATTCAAAATAATTATTCAACTACTAAAAAATATTACACTTAACTATCATTTTTTAAAAAATTACCAAATTGAGTTCATCTGTCAAATTTTAAATCTTAAATCTAATATCTTTTTAAAAAGTGAATGATCAAATATGACATTTTTTTAATATGTAAAGGAATAATTTTGACATTTCAAAAAGGGACAGATCAAAATAACAATTTTGTGAAAAATAATAAATCAAAAGTGTAGTTTACTCAAGAAAGAAGTTTCTTAATATTAAATAATTAACCTACCACTAGTCCAGCATAAAAAATTACTTAACAAGAATTTACAAATGATTGTAGCCTTTTTTAATAAAATATTTGTTTAATATGAAGCGCTAAATTAATTAATTATCTTAAGTTTGATCTTTTATGTAACATAAATTCAACAATAAATTAATATATATTAGTGATAAATGCTACAATTGTTGTGTGTATAGCACGAGACATCTTGGCCTAATCACCGTGCATTCATAAAAAACCTTTCCCTTCGGACAAAAAACAGAAGGAAAACATCATACCATGAAGACTTTTATTAATATATTTAATACATAGTAAATTTTTGTTCAGTCACATTTTAATGGGGTAAATTTTTAAAATTATTTTTATGAGTATATTTTTTTATATAATTTTTTTGATAGAATTTTTTCAAATAATTTATTAAATTTTGAAGAATTACTACTTTATATCAAATATAGTTTTAATAATAATTATTTTATATAAGTAATTGATATAAGAGAATTAATTCAAAATATATATAACTATAAACTAAAATTTTATTGTAGGGAATATAAATATAATACATTTTTAATTTAAAAACTGCTATAGTTTTGAGAAATTTAAGATTAAATTGTTTGATCTGCTACTACAATATAAATAATTAATTATTTAAAAAACAGTGCAACAATATGTATTGTAATCATAACATAATCACCAATAATTTGCAGGACGTAAATTTTAATTGCTTAAAAATTTTAATTGACTTTCAATTAATTTAAAATTTTAATTTCATTGAAGAGTATGTTTAAATTTTTTAAAAATAACTATTTTGAATATTTTGAAATTTATAAATAGATAAATAATTAGATGAGAATTTTAAATCTAGTCACTTCTATCTAATTTTTATTTTAATAATTAAAAATAAAATTTTTCATTTTTTAAAATCTATTTGTAAAATTAAAACAATTTTCTCTGACAAAAAAAATCAAAACAATTTTCATGTCTATTTATAAAATAAAAATAAATTTTTTTATATTTTATTATAATTTTGAAAAATATCAAAATTTCAATCAGTAAATTTTTTTAATTTTTATATGAATTTATAGTAAAATTTTCTATGAACTTTAAGTTATTAAAATACAATTTAACCAAAAGTTGAAAAGAAAATTTTCAAAAAAATAAAAATAATTGAACATGATTTTTTTTTTTTCTTTTGTTGTGGGGTTCCCCAACTATGCCGCCTTCCTTCAAAGTACTGGAGAATGTTGGATCGTGATAAAAAAAATAAAATGTACCATATTAATGTGATAAAAATTGCTAGAACAAAGTTACAAAAATAATAAAATTATAATGCTTCTTTTTGTTTTGCCAGAAGAAATTATAATACTTCAAAAACACAGTATCTGGCAATAAACTTAAAAATAGTTTTGGTTAGAAAGAAAGCACTTAAAAAGTTGTTACAGATAAAAATTAAATAGTAGCATATGTTTTTGAGTTTAAAACTTAGTGATCAAAATTTAATTCATATGCAAACTTCAAACTTCGTATAAAATCAATAAACATCAAATTTTAATTGTAAAGCGGTATACCAACAAATTGCCCCAAAAAGAATAATGCATTGATTGTGAATGATGAATTGGGGGCGGTTGGTGCTTCCGTAATAAATAAGTAGGGCAAAATATTTATTTTTGAGAAAAGTATTGATCTCTTATTTTTATACTCTATAATAATTTAATATTCTATAAATTAAATTTAAATTTTATACAAAATTAATCTATTTATTTGGATTAATGAAGATCAATTTTATATAAAATATAATTTTAAAAACTTGATTTGTTACAATTAATTTATAAGATACTAAATTATTACAAAGTATAAAAGTAAATGACTAATTTAATATATTTTTTCTATTATCTTTGTTTCTTGTTTATTTTTATTTTATTTGCTCATTCATAATTTAATTTTTTATTTATTAATTCCTTCCAGTTCCTCACATTTAATAAAAATTAGTGTATTTAGTTTAGGATTTTGAAAAGTCTGTTTATATACTTAATGATGATTTGCTTTACAAATATTGTATTTGATTTTTTTACAAAATTAATTGTCTTCCAAATCTTGTTTATATAAAAGTGAAAAATAATTACTTTTTCATTAATTAAATTATATAAAACTAAATATGTTAATTTTAAGACTAGTGAAATACTAACTAAAAATATATTGATAAAAGAACAATAAACTATGAATAAAAATTAGTTGAAAACTAAATTTAAACTAGATTAATAAATAAAAACTTAAATTGAACATGACAGTAATAGTTTAGTGATATTGTTCTTTACACTCATCTAAATGCTCTCAGCCTTTTAAGACATATATTATAAATTAAAATATAATACTAAGTCAAAAATAAATAAATTAATTAAAAATCAATTAATAATATTTTATTGCATAAATAAATGTTGCGTAACAGATTGCGCGGGTAAAGCTTTGATCTCATAATTTTTCCCGCGCATCTAAGTGACCCAAAGCACGTTTCCCACACACAATCTCCCACGCGTTTCCCGACCTCGCGTGCCTCTTTCGCTATCGAATAAAATAATAAATAATAAATAAATAAAACAAACAGTCCCCACCACGCCAACCTCCTCCTCTGTTGCTGCTTCTCCTGTCTCTTTCCTTTTTCTCTTTGGCGTGATATTTAAGATTCTTCATATCCTCTTTCTGCTTCCTTGCTTTACCATCAATTTCTCAAATTTTCTATTTTCAGAAATTCCATTTTTCAAACCCCAATTTTGTGACTAAAAGTTTTCTGTTGGATCTAAGCTAGTGAAGGTAATATTTATTTATTTTTTTCATTTATAAATGTTTAATAAAACAATTACGCCAAATATGATTATTTTGGGCTTAAATTCAGCGTTTTAGTATATTAGAAGTTTAATAATAATTTTTTTAAGTACGAGGTACATACATGATATATGTATAAGTTTATTGAATTGAAACAAAAATGATCAAAAATAAAAAAAATTTAAATAATAAATATGAATTTAGTGAGTTCAAAAGTTGGAAGTATAATATCTCATTTTGATATTATATGTATAAAATTTTTTAAAAATTAAAGGCATCTATTCTTCAATTACAGAGATTTTATAGTATACATATTTTGATAATTTGTTATTAATCATTTAAAAATTCAAAATATATAAAAAAATTTTTTTAATTCAATTATATGTCAATTTGCTAGTGGCTATAGACCTCTCGTTGGAAATTGGCAAGGAAAATAATTTGATTTGAACTGTTACTTTCTCAAAAATATCTTACCCAATAGATAGGTAGATATTAATTATTTATCAAGTAGATCCATTTATTTGTTTAGTAATTAATACCAGTATAGCACCTAGATAAAGTATGAATCCATCACAGTCATTATAAAATTTCTTACTATTTTACGCCAACCATTATTCAATTTTTTTATTGTCTCGTTTACTTTTTCTGTGATCTAATTTCATACATGTATCAATTCATTAATATAATAAGATGCAAGATACATCGCTTTAGTCATGATTTTCAGTTTTTTCCTTATTTATTTAAATAATGATTAAAAAATAAAATTACAAAATACTATTCAATCAACAAGCAGGCAATTTTAAAATGAAAATACAATATTTGCATTTAAACTAGTTTAATCCTTGATGGCAAAAAGGAAAAAACGTGTCTATTTCAAAATAGATGCATGAATAACTTTTATATAATTATGTTTTGGGAAAAAAAAAATACTATTTCTTGTTTGAAATAATAAGTAATGAATAACAATTTGTAAAAATTTTAAAAGGTGAATATGTAATTTTGATCATTCAATTACAATTTAAAAATTATTTTAGTCTTTTAAAAATAAAAAATATTAAAATAATTCTTTAAAAAAGTGAATTATTCGGTTGACAGACTTTTTAATACCTTTCATTTTTTAAAAAACATGTATTTAATTTAAAGATGAACAAAAGACTAAAAAAAATTAAAATAATGGTAAGGGACTGAGGGAGGAAGAATGATGGTGACATGGCATTTTCATGAGGTGAAGCCACAGGGTTATCCTGCACACACCGCCACACTGGATGTTGATTCCAGAACTAATTAATTTGTCCCCACTCCCCATTATCCTCTTTCCTCACCAATTAACTATTACTCATAATTACCAACCGCCTCCTTTATTTTATTTTTAAAAAATATATATATTTAATTCCTTCCTCATTACAAACTTATTATTTAATTCTTAAAAATATTTAAAATAATTATTTATTTATTTAATTTTTTTAAAAAATATTAAATTTAATTTTTTTATTAAATTTTAAACTAGAAATTTAAGAAATTAAAATTAATATTTTTGGAAAATAAAATATAAAATATGAAAATTTTAATATATAAAATTATTTTAAATATTTGAAGAATTAGAATAATTATTTATAATAAGTGTACAAAAATTATTTTATCTTTTATTTTATTATATTCAAAATTTTTACTATGAACTAAAATAAATAATTAAGAAAATTGAAGCGGTCAAACCAAAAAGTGGATAACAGGCAATGATAGGGGCCGGGGCTACGTGTCGATTTACTATTAAACAACGGCTTGTCAAAGGCACCACAGCTGTCGGTAATGTGACCTCCGGTCACGAGTTTCCGGTCATACCTGACCCGTGTGGGACCCATGGCACGTGGAAAAGGGGAGGGGTGGTATAGCTAGCTTTGAAATCTGAGAGCCTTCTCTCTCTTTTTTTTATTTAATAACAATATATATATTTTTTAGTGAATCGAAATCTGAGAGTAAGTACAGTAGGGGCTAGGTTAGGATCAGGTATGGTGGGGTCCACACGGGCTATGGTCAATCTCATATGGGATTGCCTTGGGCGAAAGCGTTAAATCACACTAGGGTCCTTTTGTGCGGCTTGACTTGTTCTTTTATTGTATTCATATTTAAATAATAATAAAAATTTAATTTATTTTTTTGTAAATTTATATTTTAAAATTTAAAAATTAAACCGATTCATCCGTTTCCACCAAAAATCAGGTTTTCTTTTTTTTCCTTTAAGTATTAGCGAAAGGATCTCTGCAGTTTCTTATCTTAGAGATTTTAAATAATTAGATCTAATATTTGAATCTTTAATAATTGTCGGATCAAAATTTTTAAAGTTAATATATTAATTTTAAAAAATTAATGAATTTAATAACTTAACTTTAAATATAATTTATTAGATCTTTTCAATAATTAACATGGACTGTATAATTCCACTTAAAAATAAAAAGAGAGAGAGAGCACAGTAGGTGATTCAAATTCGAGTATAATAGAATTATTAAATTAGTGCCATTTAAAGTAGGCTCTGGTGACAACAAAGAAAAATAAAATAAAATTTAGTTAACATTAATAACAATTTAAATAAATAGGGGTTGATATACAAACATTAATTAAAAAAATAATTATATCTGAATATTCTTTTACATATGTTACCTTTTTTTTCTTTCTAAAATTACCTTTTATGACATTTAAACTTTGGTAATAACTAACCTATTTATTATTAGTATTATCTTGGACACTATTTTATAGTGAAAGAAAAATGGGAGAGTAGTCTTTTCCATTGATAAATCTAGTTATTGGCAGAAAATAAAAGGTAAGTGTTGCTTCCATGAGAAAGTAATTAATGCAATCCAACTTAAATAAGCTATAATAATAGGATTTTTCCAATCTGCAGTATATATTTTAGACTAGCAAATAAATATTTAATAGTTTAACTTTACTAATGACAAATATAACTACATACACTCATATTTTATTAATATAATTGTGCGTAATTAATAATAACAATTTAAGTTATTATATTGTCATCTAAGTATTTTAAATAAATACTATAAAATATGCAATAATAATAGCTGCTATAAATGCTCTTTCTTGTAATTAACGAGATTCTAATATTTCACAAGCAATTTCAATTAAAAGAAAGCAGAGTCATAGGCTCATCTAATTTGGTTTCTTCAAAAATGGATGACCAAGTCATGCATTAATATCATATTCTGTCTCAAATAAAAGTCTCCCTCTCTAGTCACACATAGGAGAAATCTTATTATGCTTCTTTATTTTGTACAATTTAAACACACGGTCAGTTTATTTTGTTCCTTCTGAAAAAATGATGAACTTGTTTGACTTCTCTTTTTCTAATAAAAATAAATAAATAATTCTCTTCGTAAATTTTACAATTGGCAGACACTAAGAAAGCTTTTAATGTTTATCTTAGATTATGATTGTAGAGAAAAATCTTGTTCAAATAAGGTATTTCATTTCTTTATTATTCTTAATTGTTATTGGGAAATTTGGGAACCAGATGATTACGCTTACATGTCTCTTTGTCTTATTATCAGACACAATATTGTGATTAGTGGCTTATAGGTCAAAAGTTTTAAAAGCAAACGAGTTAATACATTGAACAGAATCAACTTTAGTTTCTTTCTTAAAATACACAAAAACATATGTGTCTAAGAAAGTGTTATTTTGGTTCTTAATTTATTATTAAATTAATATTTTATTTTATTTATTTAAATAATATTGTAATTGTTAAAAAAATTATTTTTAGTCTTTTTATATGAGTTGATAAAATTTAATTAAAGTAACTGTATATTAATAATTTTAAAAGTAAAGAACTAAAAATAAAAATTTGCATCATAGATTATTTTAAAAAATAAAATAAATAAATGACTAAAATAACAATTCAATAACAAATATGTGATCAAAATGAAATTTTTTTCATCTTCTAGCTATGACCACACAAAGGAAGCACAATTTATGCTTGTTTGATTAATTTGAAACGCTTGGAAATTAAAATTTCTTATTCATGGTCAATTTTTTTTTTTTTTTACATATTTTGGTGGTTTAATATATATGGTTAATATTTTAAAATTTTTGGCCGATATTAGTATTTTCCAAAGTTTTCGTCATCTATCAAAGTTGAATTTGTATAAATTTAAAAAATAAATTAAATATATTTCAAACTTTTGAAGTAAAAATTATATTTTTGGTCCTATAATTTCACTCAATTGTTAAATTGATCCTTATGATTTAAAATTTTTTAATTAGATCTTCATAATTTAGATAGTTTTATCATTTATCTTATATTACTATATTTTTGTCATTTGCCATATATATGAATTAATTTTGTTTCATTATTTATTTTTACTTCTATTGTTAACATAAATGGTACATATTCAAAGCATTAAAACAATTACGTCACACAAAATTTAATAAAATACTTACATAATTTTAACTGCAGGGAACAAGCTAAAATTGTTCTAAACTATTAGAACTTAATTACAAGTTTTTGAATGATAGGGACTAAATTAAGATTGTCTAAAACTATGCCAACCTAAAGAATAATTTTTCCTTTTTCCGAAAATAAATTAGCTTAAATTAATTTTCTTTTGATTAAACTCGGAAAGAAAAACAAGTGAATGAAAAAAAAAATCACCTAAAATCTATTATTTATGTTTCTGAAAAAAATATTAGGTATCGAGATTTACATTGCTGGAGGCAATATTTCTGCTTCAATTTGAAACGTGCACGGAATTAATTGGTAAAATGACTAGGGACCATTACTTAACGAGAAGTATTGCATTCATGGGACAATGTGGTACATTACTCCTTGCATATGCCGGAGGGAATCCAAAGGAGTATACTTTAAAAAAAAAAAACAAAAAAGGAAAAAGAAAACACAGTTATTGCGGTCATGTGAACTAACTGAGGAAATGAAAATATTCAGAAGATGAACATGAACTAATAACGTGTGATTAATATAATTTATTTATTAACTTTTAAAAAGATGTTTTGATCCAAGTATAGGCAAATAAATTAATATACCACTTAATCATTGGACTAGAATGACAAAACCTTACGATGTGACAATAAGTTTAATTTACTCCATTTAACTTATCATTTTGGCCCATTCAAAAAAAAATTTAAATTTGTGAAAGGTTAAATATTTTATAGTCTCAAATATATTTTATTTTTATTTTATTTTTAAATATTTAATATTTGATCAATAATAGGTAAAATAAATGATTTTTCTTTTTGTATTAGAATTAGATATATAGTTCGATAGTTGAATATTTTTGTATTGGTTTCTCTTTGTTTTAATTGGCTTTTAAAAAATAATTTTTGGTCTTAATGGACTAGGTTTAGTATCTTAAGATACCAACTCAAGATGGGTTGCCGTCAAATCACATGAGTTAGGTTGACCTATTTTGACTACTCTAATAAAACTATGATAAAACTAATAGAAAATATAAAGTAGGAGAGAAAATTGGATAAAAAAAAAAAAAGGAGATGATAATGTTCACTCACTTTGATCATTTTGTGTTCGTATATAACTCTACTTATAAGCATTTTGTATATAAGGATAAACTTATAAATTCCAACAAGATATATGAAAATTAATCTATATAATATATCTTATTTGGGAGTTATAAGATATATGTTATTAAACGTGAGAAGAGATTCACGAAAGTCATTCTTTAAAGTTATGGACATCTACCATCCACATAAATATATCATTTATAAACTTCCCCTTTAACTATTTATTAACAAATAATGTGTTTTATTAAAACTTTACTAAAATAATTCTGTGGAATAAAAACCTAATGAAAGAAAGAAGAATACACATTATTTATAATGCTATTGTAAGTTGCCTCGTTAAGATGATTATTAGGAAAACCTGACATGACAAAACCTTGATGAAAGTAAAAAAGAGTATAAGGTGTCCTTTAACTCCTTTAATGACAATATCATTTAATATCCTTGAATTGACACATCTCAATACCATACATCAACTTTTAAATGTGGAAGTTGGTAATGCCTTAATAAACAAATTTGTCAGATTATCACATGAGTGACTATGTTGCAAATTTATAAAACAATTCTTATAAAAATCATGAGTAAAAAAGAATTTGAGTAAAATATATTTCGTCCCATCTCCTTTAATGTTTCCTCTTTATGCTATGCATGTTATATTATTTTCATACAATATTTGTTAAAATCTTTCTTACTAAAGACAAATCACACATTTTTTGAATATGTTGGGTCATTACCTTTAACCAAACAAACTCTTAACTTACCTAATGCATTGCAATTATTTTTGCATGACTTGAAGATGTAGCAACTAAATTTTATTTTGTAAAGCATTATGATATAACTATATCCTCACATGTAAATAAATAACTTGTTTGAAATCAAACTTTATATGAATCATATAAAGACCTTACATTAGGAAGTTAGTTAGTTGAGGTCTTGATTCATTTAAATAAAATAAACTTATATTAATAGATCCTTGAAAATATTGAAATATATGTTTAATTCTTTTCCAATATCTTCGTGTTGAATGAGAACTAAATCTGGCTAATAAGTTTGCAAAAGATGTTATATCTTATCATGTACTAGTAAAATATATTAGCACCACAATAGCACTTGTATGAGATTTTATAACCAAGAATTTTTCATTATTTTCTTAAGGTTGTACTGAATTTTAATTTATATCAAGTGATCTCACAATCATTAAGTTACTTAGCAAATCTAATCCATATAGAAAAACTTTAAAACCTCATTTGTATAAGTTGAATGATGAATAACAATGTCATATGCTAAATGCTTGATTTGCAAGAAAAATTTTGAGTCTTCTAGAAATTTTCATTTCAAATCCTTTTGTTAAATAATCTATTACAGTTGAAAATTCTTCAAGTATTCTATCAATGAACAAGCAATGACAATAACCTTTTTTCAAGTTTTCTTCTAAAATTTGTGCTTCTCAAATCCTTTAGGAATTTTCATTTATATAATATCATGAAATTACTCATATAAACAGTCTTCAATCACATTTGTTAGATGCATGATATATATTTCATGTACTTTCAACGTAATTGTATCACCACAAAGTAACATCTTTTCATAATCAAATCCCAAAATTTTCAAAAGTCCTTGCATAAAAATTCATAATATAATGTACTTATTTCATTCTTATAATGTAAATGGTAGCCAACCAACTTTACACCTTTAGGTGTTTGACTTCTAAGTTTAATTTCTTAACTTACACAAATCAATATCATTGCATCTTCCTATGTTGGTAAAGTATTTTCATATTAATACTTCTCAATAATCTATAACCCTTACTCAATTCCATAATATTGTGCACTACATTACAATGTTGTTAACCACTATTTCTTGTGAAGTTTTATATTTTATGTAATGACTTAATTTAATGAGATCTTTCCATTTTAATATTTTTAAGAACCTGAATCTCTTACGAAGATATATTTATGTCAAGGCTCCTTTCTAGAGCACTTGTCTCCTTAATCTGACTATCTTAGTTATACATTTCTTTTTATATTCAAGAATTTTTTTATGGGATTTAATAATAAATCTAATTAAAGCATTTTTAGTTGACATATAATTTTATTACGTCATTTGAGTTATAAGATATGTCAAGCAAATTATTTGCTATACTTTTCAATCAAGTTCCTTTATAAACTTCTTATAATGTTCACTTATAGTGTGTGAGAATCACAAATAATGATAGACACTATATATTATATTTCTTCCACACAGCTTATTTTTTCCCCACCATTATGAGAAAACTACATGAATGAATGATAATGGGGAAACAATGCTTTAAATATTTATATTTCTTTTCAAGATTCATTTTGACGTTTTTTTAACCTCAAATAAGTACTTACCTTTGTGCATTGTGGTGGAACAACGAAATTATAAACTGCTCATTTGAAAACTTTTAGATGTTGTTATTTGATTAATAACCAAAAACTCACTATGTTCCCTAAGAAAGATCCACGAAGTAGGTCCCCACTATAGCACACAGCGAAATGGTTAATTCTCAATTGGCTTAATAAGGCAAGGTTAGTTATATTTCACAAGTTTACCTATACTTGTGAGTTTCACAGCCATGGTAATTACTTTGGATACCTAGACTCACTAAATTGGAAATTGTAATAGAGTTTACCTTGGGTACTTGACTCCTATAGAAGATTGAAAACATTAGTTGGCGGTTTTAAAACCTATTAGTGTTTCTATTGGACACTTCGATTTATTTAAGGCCTGCCCTCAAATAGGTTGACTATTCGATTTGCCTCCACTAAGTATGTTTCTCAAGTGCTTTAAGCTCTTTTAATCTAAGACTCTAGAGCTTAGCTATGTTCTAATGCCTCTCCCAAGATATCCTAATATCCATAATATTTCAGTGTCATAAGATTGATAAACCACTAAAGAGCTAAGCCTATTATAGAGATTAGCTCAACAAGCTTCCATGACATAGTTTAGAGGTTAGCTAAAATATAACAAATCTCCTTAATCTACTTCTTTAGGTTATCACATTAAACAAATTGCTTACTTAAATGTTGGAAACATACACTAAGCATACAATTCATGAACAATGAATTCCTAACATTAAGAATAGTAAATTGATTAAAATTTTTAATTACTTATTTAAAGTCTCAGATTCAATCAAACAGTTAGAATAGTAATCCAAATAAAGAAGCAGCACGATAACATGTTACTTCATTAAGTGAACTTCAACAACTCTTGTCATATTCAAGGTTTATCAATATAAGAATAACTCCATCATTAAAATCCAAATATTAAGTGACACAGAAGAAGATATAAATATAAAAATACTAATATTGAAGTAAAAGTATTAATAGGTGAAGATAATACACAATAGGAATTAAAAAGGATAATGCACTTCTTGTAACCTTGAAGATGAATCAAATGACATTCAATATGAAAGTTTCTACTCTTTGATATAAACCCTAGCAAAGCAATTAACCTTATCTTTACTGTAATTGAAAATTTAGTAAGAACTTTCCATCTTTCCTTTTCCAAATTGCACCAAGCTTGAATTTGATAAAAATAGCAATATTATATATCCTTGCTCCCTCATATTCTCCAAGTTGCAATGAAAATGATTGATATTTTAAAATCATTTCCACTCCTTGTGATCTACAAAATCTTAGTTATGAACAGAAAGAAAATGAGCTCCAAATTATGTATTTTGCACTTCAATTAAAACCATGACTTGAGGAAGGAGGAAACATAAGAAATTCAGCTAAAACTTATCTTTAATGCTGAATTGCAATGTTTCGACAGCGTTCGCTCTTAAATTCCTTTAAATGGTTAATTAAAGAAGATCATCACCTCTAATAAAAAGAATAGAAGGGAATGAAGGCAAAAGGTAGATAAGGAATGAATGATAAGAAAATAGCTAAGTAATGATTAAGAAATCTTTGAGGAATTGAATGGTTGTTCATCTTAAATGAATGTGAATATAACCATCTTAAGACATAGTTATCAGATGAGGAGGCACGTTGAATGCTTATAAAACACATTGTGTGACAAAATGTTTAACAAATGTTGCCTTGATGACTAGACATGACTTTAACAGAGTCACAAAAGTTAAAGAACATCAGGCTCATCTAAACCGAGAAAGAACCAACTAGATACCATAAAATATTTAACTTTGTAACAATTTTCATAATGTTTTTAGCTTAACTCCATGACAAAGAATTAATGCATCTAGCTATGAGATAAAGTAAAAGCCATTGAAAAAGCTTATTCATGAAACATAGGTTCTGCTTGATGAGAAAATTAAATTGTAAATTCATTGGGCTTATAATTATGTGGATTATTTAATGTAATTCAATATGTTTGGACAAAACTAAGGTTTTAGATGCAAACAAGATTATTTATCTTGATAAGACGAATTAGTCAAACTAATGCGATTATTTGTTTAAATGGAAAGGTCATAGAATATAGTTTGGTATATGAAAGGACGATTCCTTCTTGTAACATTAAAAGATATTAAAGATGCATATTTGTCGTAACCGACCTTTCAGCAGAATAAAATAAAAAACGTTTAAATTTGATTCCTAAAAATGAATCTTGAAAATCAATTTATTTGGAGTCGCCACTAAAATTTTTAACAGAAAACTTTGGAAAACCAATTTAAAACAAAAAGAAAAAGGCAATATGGTCTGCGAAATTTGAGATGAGTTTGGGAGTCTATTTGAGTGTGGGAAAGGTGTTAGGCACCCCATAACACCCATCCATAAGGACAGTTACTTTAAACTAGTCAGATGAAATAGAATATGACCTTTAATTTTATCTCAATTACCCTTTATTGACATGCATGCCCGTTAAACAGCGAAGATAAAAAGGACAATAATGGAGGCAAATAGATGGATATTTACAAAGGGCGAACTTGATCTAGGATGAAAGCCTAGGGCCTACGTACCTTATGATAAGGATCAAAGTCCACGTTGTTCGACCACAAAGGCGTGTCTATTGGTTGATGATTTGTAAATTTTGTAATAAAAATAGGAGGGTTTAAATTAAATAGATTTTCGTAAACAAAACGGAATTGGAATTTGATTTGTGTGTTTTAATTTACAACAACTTGATTAATCTACCTCTTTTGGCCTCTTCATTTTTTCCTCTTTATGATTTTTGTTTATTTTTGAAATTTTAATCTTTATTTTGAAATTTAAATGAAATGATTATGGGATGAAATTTTTAGGATTTTTGAGAGTTTATACTTTTTGGAATTGAAATGTAATTATAATGAAAGGAATATTTTTGAATTTTTGAATTTATTTATTTTTTGGATTTTCAAAATTTGGAATTCATCTTTGAAATTAGGACGAAAATAAAATCATTTTTCTGATTTTTTATATTTATCTATTTTTTGGATTTTGGTTTTTATTTATTTTTAGATTTTTTTAAATTAGGATTTATTGTTGAAATTAGAACAAAATTATAACGGAAAGCCAATTTTTTTGGAATTTTGAATTTATATATTTTTTGGGTGTTTTTGGATTTTTCTAATTTTTGCAGGTGAGGTTATGATTAACAAAAAAAATTTTATATAGATATATATATATATATATATATATATAATTTTATATATATATCTATATAAAATTTTTTTGTTAGAATTTATTCTGAACTTTAAACTATAATGGCAAAATATTTCTATGATTTTTGAATTTATGAATTTTGTACATATATTTTTTAAAAAAAATTAGAATTTATTTGAAACTTAAAATAAAACTAAAATGAAAAATATTCTTAAGATTTTATTTTCATATTTTTTATGATTTTGAAATTAGAATTCTTTTAGTCTTATTTTTAATACGATCAAATCCTCAAAGCCTACGAAGACCCAAGCCCCACATGGCATTAATTAAATTTTACAAAACATCAGCTTAATCATTTTTATAAATAATAGAAAATGCTTAGTTAAGATATTTATTTTTGCATTATTTTTATTATTGTTATCATCATTTCTAAAACAAGTATGTATTAAATTTTGGAGTTTATAGAGATTAAAATCTTACATGGTTCCAAGCATCCAAAGAGAACAATATTCTCACACGATGATTTCGTAAATAATAGAAAATATTTAATTAAAGTATTTATTTTTGCATTATTATTATTTTTGCGATTATTACTTTTAAAACAAGTATGCATTAAATTTCGAGGTTTATGGAGATTAAAATCTCACACAACTCCTAAACATTTTAGGAGAAAAATATTCTCACACGATAATTTCATAAATAATAGAAAATATTCAATTAAAATATTTATTTTTGCATTATTATTATTATTATTATTCTCATTATTATTTTAAAACAAGTATGGGTTAATTTTCAGGGTCTATGGAGATTAAAATCTCACACAACCCCCCGAGCATTCGAGGAGAAGAATATTCTCACACAATCTCTTCCTTCACTTGTAATGCCAAAAAAACAAAATGATAATGATAGCAACAAAATGCAAATAAATAAATAAATAAATAAATAAAAATGAAAAAAAAAAAGAGATGCAGCTTACAATGTAACCTAGCACCAAATGCAGGAATAGTGCTAATGTGCATGCAACTTAACCATGACACTGTTCTACGGCATTGCTTCAGCTTCTCACTTGAAGCATTGTGTTGACAGTTTCGTGCCGACACCTCATCCTTCTCACCTTGGCACTCTTTCTCCACCTCGTCACTCTCTTTCCACCTCGGCTCTCTCAGCATGCCACTGCTTCCTTCTTCTCGCCACAATCCTTAGCTCGTCTTTATATCGAAGCCACGACAAGCAATTAACTTTGTTGTGTCACTTTCAACTTGCATCGTCATCAGAGGTAGGGGTTGTGAAGTTGTCGTTGGCAGTGGTTGGTGGTGGTGCAAAAATATGGCTTAAACCAAAGCAGAAATGCAGCTCAAGGCAATACAGAAATACAGTGGAAACCAACGCAAAAATATAGCAGAAAGTAGAGCAGAAATGCAGTAAAAACCAGTGCAGAAATACAGCAAAAATGCAATAGAAACCAATGAAGAAATGTAGCAGAAATGTAGTAGAAACCAGTGCAAAAATGCAGCAGAAAGTAGAGCAGAAATACAGTAGAAACTAGTGCAGAAATGCAGCAAAAAGTAGAGCAAAAATGCAGCAGAAACTAGTGTAGAAATGTAGCAGGAAGCAGAGCATAAATGCAGGAGAAACCAGTGCACAAATATAGTAGAAAGTATAACAGAAATGCAGTAAGAACTAGTGCAGAAATGCAGTAGAGTAGACACATCAAAATGCAGTAAATTAACACTACTTGACAGCAACCAGAAGCATAAGATGCACGACAAATTTAGCATAAACTTCTATGCTCACAGAGTCCTCAATTCGAAGAACTTTACGAACTCATTGGCGACGAATGTGAGAAGTCATCGAGAAAAAAAAAGCCAAATGATCATTACCCTTTCGAACACAACAAAGATCATGAAGTGTGGTATCTTTCCCAGTTCTAAGAAGAGGTTCAGAGGCATGCTTTGATTACCTCTGCTTAAAAGAATGAAAACAAAGTAGAGAGCAATCCAAACATTCATACATGTCTCCTTTTCTACTGCATTTTCTCGTGTTCAAATGAGAGTCATCACTCCTTCATCTTTCTTTCCAGCTTCCTTACTTCTCATCCTCTTTTGCTCTGACTCTGAAGGTCATGAGAGCCGTCCTGGACCTCTCTACCCCTCTTCCTTAGACAAAATGGTTGTTGAAGTTGAAGTATTTTCAGAATTCTGCACAACCTATTGGTTCTGTTGCTCCCCCTACCTCATTTCCCTCTTTTTGCTTTTTGTTTTTTTTTCAGCTTTTTCCTACAGGTTTTCACGTGCTGGCAGCTTTATTACCTTTTGTTTTTAATTTGTATTACTATTATCATTATTATTAAGTAATTTTTATTTTTTGATTTTTTTAATTTTCATATTTTTGTTTTGTTATATATTTTGTTATTATTTTTTTTTATAATTTTGCTTTGATTTATTATAATTATTCTAATTAGCTAATTTTATTTTTTTGGATATTGAGTTTATTTAATTGTCTCTCATCATTTATGTTTAATTTCAAATTGTCTTCAATTGAGAGTGTCAGTTAAAGTTTTGTCATTTTTAATTTTTCCTATTTGCTTAATTATTAATTAATTAGTGTATCAATTAATTAAATAATTAGACAATTAGGGATGAGGTGTTCACAATATTAATGTGTGAATATTTATATGTCATCATGGTGGGTATTCAAAAGATACATTTAAAACGAAGAGTCATGACTTTTCACTGTACCTATTAATCTATATAAATAAAGGTTTTTGTGCCAAATAGATGAATCAATTTAAGATTAATCAATATAAACTCACTTAAACTCACTTATGATATTTTAATATAAACTCACTTAAACTAAGCATGTATTCACAAAGAGAAAAAAACCTAATGATAATTTTTCCTCTTTTTTCCTTTTTCTTTTACAATTTTCTTTTTTCTTTTTCTCCTATGTTCTCCTTACATTTCTTCTTCTCACTTTCTCTCCTGTTTCTCTCATTTTCATATTATTTTTTTTCTAAAACTGTGGATGAGCTTAAAATAAGGACTTCTCAGTATATCTTCAAAGTTGTGATATCTACACCTCAATATTCTATTTGTATCTCATTGAAATAATCTCTAGGCTTAATTTAAAATTTAAAAACTCAATATTGGGTCAATTTAGTGGTGTATCATAAGTTGCTAATGGATCAAAATATTGATTGTATTACAATTTTATTATCTATCATTAATATAAAGGAATAAAAAAAGGAATTTCAATTTTTAGCATTTTGTTTAAACAACATATTATGAAAGTACAAACTTTTCAAATAGAATATGCACAAATCTTTGAAGCAAAAATTAATATAAGTGCAACAATATTCATCTAGACCTAATATATCTAATCTCCAACAATAATATATTTAAAATTAATTTGAAAGATTTTCCATTAAATTTAGAAATAAAAATTATAATTTTCTCTCTTCACTCTCATACCCAAGAAAAAAATTAAAAAATATTCTATTTATTTGTGCTATTGTTTTAGACTCATTAAGCGATAATTGCGTAATCACTATTTTTTGCTTTTTTTTTTTTTTTAACTATTTAAGTTACTAAACATGTGCTAGATATATTATTTTTTTAAAAAAAGAAGACAAATAGTCAGTTAGGTAAAAATGAGATGTATCAATTTGATACTCAAGCCAAGAAAGCAATCCACGAAGAGAAGATGTTTACTTAAGAAGACATTATACCATATAGACATCTAATCATTAGTTTGATTTTGTGGAGTATCTAACAATAAGTTGATTTCTTTTTTCTTTTTTCTTTTAAAATATCTGAATGGGTAAATAGTTTTCTAACTCCTAAACATCCCAATGAAAAAGTAACAATCATGAATCATAATTATACTCATGAACCGAAATCAAGACGATTCAAAATTTAACTTTTTACTTGGATTAAATATTAAAATAAAAAGCTATTTTATAAAAAAAGTAAACTTATTATTTTTATCGAACTAGTAAATATATCTATATCCATCGGCGTCTAGATTGAATATACCCATTCCCACACGACCAAATCTGCGGAACAAAACAAAAGCCAAGCAGGCCATTATTGGAGTTATTAGTAATGATGAGAAAGATATTTATTATTTCGTGATATTTATAAAATTAATTTGTTTAAGTTTAGTGTATGAATTTGAATTTAGATAATATAATACTCACTTCGCTTTAAATTCATTATATATATTTATATATGCATTGATATATTAATCGTTATAATATATTATAAAAACTTAAGATAATATTGTTTAAATAGTATTTTACTAATTCCAAATTAATAATTTTTTTTGCAACTTTATATAAAATATTTTATGTTTAACTTAAAGATTTATTTATTTTGAAATTTCTGTAAATAAATAGAATCGGTTTAAAAATTTAAGATCCAAATAAAAATAAAAAATCTATTTTTACCAAATATAATTAAAAAAAATAAAAATTAGAATTTTTCATTCGTATCCTATCCATAATCGTCCAGACGCATTAAATACGAAGCAGCCGAGAGATTTGGAAAGATGTATTGGTCTGTGTAGTTTTTTTATTCATTTAAATTTAAATTCTTATATTTGTATTTGTATTTATATTTTCGTTAATTTTTTATGAAAATACTATTTTGACCCTCTGTTTTGTTTAATTGTCATTTTTTATTTTTTAAAAATAATTTTTACCGATTAAAAATTATTATTTTTGTTTTTCGTTTTTTATATTATTATTATTTATAATATCTTAAATTCAATTTTATGAATGGGTAAAAAATAATATTTTTAATCAATTACTAATTATAATCAAAATAAAATAAATAAAAATAAAAATAATTATTTAATAATAAATTAGGGGTAAAAATAATTTTTTTCTTATTATTTTGCGGTTGTTACTGTGCCGCGAGCCGAGTTGTAAAAGTTTATTACTGCAAGCAATCAAATTTTATATTTGATTTAATGTTTAAAAAATTTAAAAATTTATTTGTACATTTAAACTGAAATTAATATTATTATTTGATTTAATATTTAATTTAAAAAATTAATTTTATCCTCTGAATTTTTATCTATATAAAAATTAAAAAATAATTACTTTTATATTAAATAAACTATATAATTAAAAAAATAATTTTTAAAGTTATCAAACACAATAATACAAAATTATAATAAACTAAAATTAATTTTAAAAATTAAATTAACTAAAACTTCAATCCATACATACACCAAAGAAGTCGACTTGCGAGGACGAGCGGAAGGAAGGATGGTTCCAGAAACCAACAAACACTAACAAAAACCCAAAAAAAAAAAAAAAAGGAAGCATTAAAGAAAGGCCATTACAGCCACAGCCAGAGAAACACACATACACACCACCTCCCCTTTCTTAATAATTAATTTAAATTCCATTTCTTTCTTTCTTTCTTTCTTTATTAATATTATTTTTGTGACTTGAAGAAGGTGAGGTGGTGCTGCTGTGGTACCTCCCCTTCACACACTTTCTCTCTTCACTTTCTCTCTCTTTTCCTATCTTCTTCCCTCCTGTCACAAATTTCATATTCTTGCACCATGTATTTCGAGCTCTGAGATGTTCCCATGAAGCTATGAACCATTCTTGAAGTACCCGGAAGTCCAAGACTCACCCTTTTTTAGTTGGTTAGGTGGATCTGGGTTTCTCTGCGTCATCTCTCTTCATCCAGATCCCTCTTTGTCTGAAATCTTGAACTGATTCATTCTTGGAGGCCATGAGGAGAGGCAGAGGAGCCGTGCCGGTCAAAACGGTGGATGCGGCGGCGGCAGCGGCGGTTGAATTCAACGGATCCGGGTCTAGGACGATTTTAAAAGAGCCGAGGTACCGGGGCGTGCGGAAGAGACCGTGGGGTAGATTCGCCGCTGAGATCAGAGACCCTGTGAAGAAAGCTCGCGTGTGGCTCGGCACCTTCGATTCCGCCGAAGAAGCGGCTCGAGCCTACGACGCCGCCGCTCTCGCCCTCCGTGGTCCCAAGGCCAAGACCAACTTCCCTCTCTCCCCTTCTTCTCTCTCACCCTTCTGTTACCACAACAACAACACGAACAACAACCCCAACGATCCGTTTTTAGATCACAGGTTGTACGCCACGAATGGCTTCCAGGAGCACCAGATTAATCCCCAGAGACCGACCTCCAGCGGGATGAGCAGCACCGTCGAGTCCTTCAGTGGCCCACGCCCTCCGTCGACAGCGCCTGTGACGACCACCGGCCGGAGATACCCCCGGACGCCACCAGTCGTGCCGGAGGACTGCCACAGCGACTGCGATTCCTCGTCATCGGTGGTTGACGACGACGGTGATATAGCGTCGTCGACGTTCCGTCCGCCGCTGCCCTTCGATCTTAATTTCCCACCGGTGGATGATGATCTACACTGCACCGATCTGTGCCTCTGATGATGCTGGAGCTGAAGAAAAAGCGATCTCTAAAAATTTTTTTAATGGAATTTTTGTTTTCTCTTTTCCACTATGCGGAAAAAAAAATTGAGAATGATGATCAGATGTAAGGTTATATGCTGATATGATCTTAATTCTGAGAGTGAGTGCGGGGTATTGCTCTTCCTTTTTCTTCTTAAGCTTTGTAAGAGGGAAAAGATGAGAGCGGTATTATATGATCTGTTTGTTGAAGAAGATTTGATGCAGATCCTTGCCTGTTCTGTCTGTCTGCAATGTACAATACTAGTTAAGAAAATTCAGTATTGCTCTAACAAAGTTAGATCTTGCTACCTCTTCTTGTGGCTAATCCATTAATGGATGGTTTGTTTCTATTTCTGGTTTGGCTCTTTTGCGTCTGCTGCTATCTCATTTTACTGTTAGTTTCTATGTGATTGTTTCTGATCGATAGTTGGTAATGATATTGATGGCTGGATGATTTAGATGGTAAAATATTAACTGGACTTGTGCAATGCTACGTGATCCTTTCACTAAGGGTTTGGTTTTTCCTTTGATTTCTTTTTGGCCCAACCAAAGACAGTTCAAATGGAAGGTGTTTGTGCGGTAACTTATGCATATTTAGATCAAGTTGGTTTTTCTTTTGATTTCTCTTTTCTTTCTGGGGAGTTGATGCTAAATAGAACCATCATTTTGCCGTCTACATACTCGAGTTTTAAAATGGATTGATTGCTTGGTGTGCATAATATGGAAGACTTAATTGAACAAAAGTAGATTAAGTAAATGATAACATGTAACCTTGTGAAGACGTTGTATAATGAAATTGGTATATACTTTATAATATATTTAGATGCATATATATATATATATATATATGGTTATTTTTGTCTCACTATTTGCTGTAAATCCTGTTTACTTAGTGAACAAAATTCTCAAAAGTGTATCTCATATAAGCATGAATCTGTAATGGTGGACTCTCAGCGAGTGTTCTTCATTTGGGGATTCATCGTTCATATTCACTAATTTAATTGTTCATAACCTGATCTGAATTGTACTGTACAAGAAAGGAATCTCATTTTCAACAGCAGCTCAAGCTTTGGGAATCGGACAGAGAATCAGCTTTTAAGAAAGGTGTCTGCCCAATGCGTAAGGCCAATGTTGGAAGTTTGAACCTTGAAAACTTCTCAGAGATTTGATGCATCATTTCACTTCGCCCTTTTTGAACTTTGTTAGCTTCATCCGTTTTGAATTTGAATGGAGCAAGAGGAGAGGAAGAAGGTGCTTTCTCTCTTTCTTTCTCTGCATTTTCTTCCTTCTTCTCACTTCACCGTACCAAGCGTGACTCGTCTATCTAGATGCCCTCGGCAAGACCGAGATTCTTGCTCTTGTTTTTATCTGATTTTGTATTATTGAATAAGCAAAGTATAATCCCCAATTCCAAGAGGCTTATTAAGTCAATACAGCTACATACAAATGAGCTGGAGCATTCCAGGTAAGTTTCTCAGACAGCTATTTGGTACACGCCTACTGAGAGCTCCATTTTTTAAGTTAGGTTTGTTTTTATGGTTGGATGCATATTGATTGAGATTTTAAAATTCAAATTACAATTCTTATATGTGTTCTTTTAAAAGATAACTCCTAATAAAATTATTTCTAATCATTGTACGCACTAGGTATCTCCTTACATGGCTCATGAGATACGAGTTCGGATAATCTACAGGTACAGATTTTGCAGTAATTATATGAAGTATTATAGATTAACTTAATCATGATGTGAGTTAGGTAAAAGTAAGTTTAATATAATTATAAATACGTTTATAATTGGCATGGCATACCTATTAAAAGAGGAGTGTCAAATTTGCAGCCTTCTATCTAATTCCTCATGAGGTCATTCAATCAATTGAGCTAACTTTAGGTGACAATAAACTTATGTTTTGAAGATTATATCTACTTCATAATATTTGGAGAGGTTTCCTCAAGTGGGTGTTTGAAGGAATCCTATGACGTGAAATATCAATTTCGGTGAACTTTTATTACTTGCTCACACAACTAAGTTTTCAATTATGCATTATAGGCATGTAAGAATTTTCTAAATGGCTCTCATGTTGTCGTTTTAACAGTAATCGTTGAATCATGTTTTTAAAATAATTTGTAATTTTTCAGATAAAATTATTTAAAGTTACCGATTTGAATTCTTAAAAATGATTTATTTTGGTTCCTAAATTCTAAATAAAAATCATTAGATAGTGTTGTTAAATTACTGGTTGGATGATTACAATGTAATTCCAATAAGTACTGGTTTGGCGTCAAGAATTGGGGTATAAAATTAGAATTGGATTAAACAATTCTTTTTTTTTTTTTGGTTTGGGTGATATTTTAGAATTACATTTCCAATTCTATATATCAATTCTACGGAATTGAAATATAATTAGTAAAAATCATTTTCAATTTTTATCATCAATCTTAGAAATTACAATTCTATATATTAGAATTGAAGTGAAACTCTTCTATTTCTAATCAACACTTTATATTTTTAAAATTCATTGCTAACATTTAGCTTCGAATGTTATGTTTTAATATTTTATATTAATATAATTATAAAATAATTGATTTTTTTTATTTTTAATATTTCTTAATTAATTAAGTACAAATACATATATACAAATAACATATGCATAATACACATGCACGTTTACACACACACACGTATATATATACTAAACATGTAACACACACGTATACATACAAATATAATAAAAATATAATATAAATATACATGTATACGCACACACACCTCAACACAATACATATGTAGATGAAAACATGTGCGTACACACGCGCACACGCACACACACACACACAATATGTAACATATATGCACACACACATGCATATGTACATCTACTTATATGTACAAATATAAAATACATATATAATAAATTTGTTATATACATGCACATACACATGCATGTGTATGTGCACATATATATATATATATATATATGATATAATACAATATTGTACATGCATATGTTTATACATCAATAACATAACATTTATTGCACACATGACATGTTAAATAATCTTTTTTAAAAATATTATTTTATATGTTAAATATAATGTGATGTTACAATAACTGAAAAGAGTATTTTACATCATCTAATATAAATAAGAAAAAAAATATTTTTTTAAAAATAAATTATAAAATATTTTTAATATATTATTCATGTTTATCATTTAAAAAAATATTTATCTTTTATCTAAATAATAAAATTAGAATTAAATTTAAAATTACAATTCTATATTATAATTCTTTACTGACCCAAACATAAATCTTAAAATTCTAAATCAATTCCAATTCTAACATATTGAAAATGGAATTATAATTTTACATTTTAATTCTAATTCTTGATACTAAACGGAGCCTTAACAAAAAATTTAGACTTAATAATTTTGTGTTCAAAGAGCTGTGACAATTCACTTCTTCATAGTTCGTTTATCACTTTGTAATGCATACACCAAATTAAATATGCCTCTAATGGGTTGACCGGAGAATTATGTCATTTGGCCACCAATGTGTTCAATATTATACCAAGTGTGGTAAAAAGTCACTTGAAGTGGTTTTTAACAATCCTGATAGTTGCTTGCGAATCCAGCATTAGGTAATTGTTTAGCTTTGGATATCCTATAATGGATTTGTTTATATTAGGTAAATACATTGACAAAAGCATTACAATTTAGGACACGTATATGTTAGATGCTCAAACCTTTAAATATGTCATAATATCTAAATTTTTTAGTATGAATTTTCCTCAATTTTTTTTTTTTGTCAAAACAAAAGAAAAAAGAAATAAAGCAAGCTAGACCATCTTAAACTTTAAATTCTAAACCCTACTTACTATGTTTTTTTTTTTTTCTCTAAACATTATAGAAAAATAAGAGAACTAAACATGAAGGGATCGAGACTCTAATTTAAAATGCAAGGACCAATGACTTATTTGCTATAGGAATTTAAGCAATAGGGATTTTGGATTATTGAATTAAATTTAAAAACAATCAAATTTTTAAAAGTTACTTATTTTGATAACTCAACTGGGTTTAATTTTCTATAATTATAAATATTAACCCTAAGATCTGATTGGAAAGAAAGCACCATAAGTGATTCGTATTCACTTATTTGTCCCATAAAAGGAATGTTGGTATTCAAGAATAGGCTTTCAAAATTAAATGAAAAGATTACTAATCTGCCGAATTTTCGTCTTAAGTGCACAAACCCACTTCGACCTGAAGCAATCAGCTTTGTTCTCCTTTGACCGAAAGAAAAAAAAAAAAATTCACATTTGTTGTCGCAGGCAACATCTCAAATCTCTCTTTGTTGACCTGGTTTGGGTTTGACGACTAGTCGTTTAAACTTGTTTTTTTCATTTGCCCTACAGTTTTATCATAATTGAGTAATGAATAGTAGCTATATTTGTAAAATAAATTTGTATGCCTTGATTAACCAAAATGGGTTAAAAATTAATAAATTAATTTCGAAAAAATTAGCATCTTATTTAAAAAATTGTAACTGACAATTAAATTTTTAAAAGTTACTGATTTTGATAACTCAACTGCGTCTAATTTATTAAACTGAGCCCTTGCTTGTGTAATAATTGAATTGACAACTGCCATCCATAATATTATTTAAATTGGCAATTCAGGCTTTAAATAATCTTGTTACATTAAGATTGGACTCAAATTTCATTAAGTTTTAGTTTTGAAGAAGTACAGATACTTTTAAATAAAAAATATTTATATTAAATATATATTATATGATATATTTGTATATATGTGGAAAGAAAAAATAATTTGTAGAATATATTTTTATCATTCTTTTATTAGTTTTTTTTTTTATATTTCATATTATCTTCCTTTCCTTAATGAAATTATAATAAGGATCTGACGATTTAAAATGCATACACATGTCATTGTTTAAAAGCTTGGATATTCTTTGTTTTGGACTATGCATTTGCAAGGGCTATTAGGTTTGCATCCAATCTCACAGTAAGAACTGAGTGTTTCAACTCTTCAGGAAGGATGGCTCAAAATATGATTTCAAAAACCGTGACAGAAATATGATATTTTGAATTTATTATTTAACGTAGTATAGATAAAGATTTAAAGGTAAAATTTAAATTTAAATTTTTTTTAATAATAAAGATTAAATTAAAAAATGATAAATATTTTTTGAATGATAAGAATCTGATTGTAAATGTTTTAAATCGTATAAATTAAATTAAAAATTGATTAAAATTATGTGGATTAAAACAATAAGAATACCTAAGGCGTGTGAAAGACGTGGATTCCTTGAAGCTGCAGGTGCCTAATCCAAGAACGTGAACGTGAAACACTTACGAATATTAATCAGAAGAACCAATTATTGGTGATTCGTGCTGTGATCACATCAACACCACCTCCTTCTTTCCTTTTGACGAAAAATGCTACAATGGAGCACGTTCTATGAAACGCAAAGCCAAACTCGAACGTGAATATTTTAATGGATCCACATTTTCTATATTTTGTGGTAAAATGTGTTGATTTAATTCTGCAGATTTAACTATTGAAAATAAATTTCTGACGACTACATGTTATAAAAAAAATTATAATCCAACGGTCAACATTTGATAAACTAAACTGGTGACCCAACAAGAAATCAGTTTTCTATTTTAATTAGATATAGATAAAGTGTTTTATATCTTTATTATTAATATTCTTAATATACATAAACAAGTGTATAGATAGTTAATAAAAACATAAAAAATATAAAAATTTAATTTAAAAATTATATAATTATCTACAATAACATATATGGTTGAAGAATAACATACCAAATATATTAGAAACTGCATATTATTTAAAAAAATTTTATAAAAAATTAATTTATCAAATAATAAAAGATTACTTTTTCAAACATTTAAAAAATTAAAATTTTTATATACCAAACAACGCCTTAATGATTTCAATTACCTATGGCTTTCTCCTCTTGATAGTACTACTCTTTTTTTTTGACTTAGAAGCCCATGCTGTTTGTCATGCCCCTTTCCTTATACTTGGAAGGATGGCTTATGCCTATTTTTTAAACTATGTTTATTTAAAGGTGAGTAAGTCTTTATGAATGTTAGTCTCATCTCACGTCAATCCATGAAATCAAAATGCGCTTATATTTCAAAAATATTGTTTTGGTCGTTCACTTTTAAATTTTTTATTGTATTTTATTTTTTTATAAATTAAAAATCTTAAAGTAGTAATTTATTTTTGAATATAACTTGATTTTAGGCCTTCATTAATTGAAAGTCTTAAAATAATATTTTATATTTTAAATTTTGACTCAATATGGTCATCCATATTTTCTTTTAAATATGAATTATTTTGAATTAAATTTTGAAAAGTATAAGACTATTTAGAGATTTTTAACTAGTGAAGAATTAAAATAAAACTAAGTTTAATAGTGGAAGGACTAAATAAGTTCAAAAATGAAGAATTATTTTAAAATTTTTAATTTATAAAAGACCAAAATCAAACTTAAGTTCAAATGGAGGATCAAAATAGTATTTTTTTATATATATATATATATTTACTTTAGGGTTTTACACCATGGAGTAAGCCAAATGGTGGACTTGTTCATGTTGTGGGCTTCATCGAAACACATGTTTGAAGCCTGAATATGAATTATGGGTTAAATACGAACAATTTGTTAAATTGTTCCTTAAGCCCTATTACTTATCACAAAAACATGCATTGTATTGCATAAAAAAATTCAACAATGAAAAGAGCTTTAGGGTGCGTGTGCGTCATCACTATCACTCACAATACTGTCCCAAAGTTTATATAAAACAAGAATGAAACGGTGGTAGTAGAAAAGTGAGTCTGCAGTATGCTCCCTAATAACATAAAACAAAACTTTAGCATGGAATTTTTATCCTTGAAAACCCATTGAAAGGTCAAGCGCCATGAATAGTATAAAAAATAAAAATGTTCATTTTCAAAAGATAATTTTAAAAATCAATTTATTTAGGAGTTATTATCAAAATTTTTAAAGGAGTATATTTTGAAAAACCATTTGACAAAGAAATTAAAATGGAAGTCTTGTATGTGAAAACAAAGATGGGAAGTTTATTGATTATTAAAAAAGTGTTAGGCATTTCATAATACCTATCTATAAAAATGGTTACTCTAAATTAGTTATGTAGAATTAACAAAAATATGACCATATTTTTATGTGGATTACCTTTATAAAAAGAACATAAAAAAAATGAGGGACCATTTTGATTACCATTTTTTTGAGGGATTTTATTTTTAGAGGACCATTTTGATACTTTTTATTTTTTGATGACCAAGTTGATTTTGATGAAAAAAAACGAGGGATCAAATAGTATTTTTCTCAAAATTCTTTCCTTAAAATTTTTGAATTAAATTAAATGTGATTACTTTACTAATAATATCTTAACTTTTTCCTTTAATACAAAAAGATATTTAAATTTAAATGAGGATTGGACAACATATTACTCTATGTATTAATATTAACGTCAATACTTAACCATATTTGTGAGGATATTAGTATCAACTCATTATTCATTTAATACATAACAAATATACACTTAAAAAATATAAATCACTTGACAACAACATAATAATTTAATAAATAATTTAAAGTAATATTTGAAAGGCAATCAATTTGTTAAAAAGTATATTTATAAACCATCATAGATATTTTTTTCCAACATTTTCAAAAATGTTACGACAATTTTTAGAAGAAGTGTTCAAGATATAATTAAGAATAACATATTCAAATTTGAACTTAATTATATTCTACTCAGTTATTATAAACTACTATTTACATAAATGTATCAAATATTAAACATAAATTAAATATAAAATTATGTACATAATATATATAAGTTTATTAAGTTCAAATTAAAATATCAAATAAAAAAATAAAAAAATAATCCAATCATAAAAAATTATTGATTTCAATGAGTTCAAAAAATAAGATTATATGGGGCATAAATTTTAATATAATTCTTTATAAATAAGAAAAAAAGTGGCTCTACAAATATCAAAGTCTACATAGGTCAATGTAAAAGTGTATAATAATTGGTTGATGAGTTTTACTTTTCATGTCAAAAGCAAAACTAGCTTAAAGATTAGTTGGTGTGTTTTAGTTGTAGAATCGACACTCACTTTTTTACATTGTTCGTTTTGTCTCATTCAAATTTCTATAATTAATTTTTGTTGATTAAGTGTAAATAAATTTTGTTTGCCCTTCTAATTTCATTTAATTTTTAATTAGGTTCTAATAGTTTAAAAATTTATACTTATGTTAGTATAGTTTAAAAATTTGTATTTTAGTTTTTGTCATCAAAATTTTGTCAATTGCAGTTAGATTTTGCTGGTGGAACTAAAAATAGAATGATGATTATATGTTCTCGAAAATACCATATTATTTATGATGTAATTGGTAATTAAATATTATTAAATATAACAAAATATTTTTTTATTGAAACTCAATAATTACTGCACATAGAATTTTTTTAATAAAATATTATTTAATGTTTAACAATTAATTATATTATAATTAGATATCATAATTTTCTCAAGAACATAAGATTATCATTCCTAAAAATATGCCGATCGGTACTCTCACATACATGATTTAAGCAAACAAATAATGTAAAATAGTTAATGAAATAAAAATCGATTTAGGAAATATATAATCCAACTTGTATTAAGTGACTTTAATAGTGCATATTCATACTATTAAATTAGTACATGATAGACTATGCCAGCAAAACTTAAAATAAAAAATTTAAGAATTGTAAAACCAAATTATAAATCTTTAAGTAATAAAGATTAAATTAAAAATGATTCGTGTTGGGATCACATTGACACGCACGTCCTTCTCTTTAACCAAAAATCATACAATTAAGCACGTTCTACCATATTTAATTATATTTAGATACAATTTTTTATATTTAAATCATTAAAAAAATTTAAATTAATACATAATGAGTGTATAAATAACTAATAAAAATGATAAAAGTACACAATTTAATTTAAAAATTATATATATTTTTTGTAAAAACCATATATTTATTGTGATATAATTGGATAACTATATATTTATTATTTTTAATTAAAAAATAACATGTCAAAGATGTAAAAGTTATATAGAAGTTTATTTTTCCCTTCTTTCAATTCATAAAAAATTACTTTGAAATTTTTTAAAATATATAATATATAAAATTTAAACTTTTAAAATTTATGTTATATGAAAATTTTGAAACATTTAAAATATTAAAAATTTTATATACCAACCAAAACCTTGATAATTTTAATTACCTGTCGCTCTCTCCTCTTAATCTTACTACTCATTTTTAACTTATAAGCGCATGCTGTTTGGAAATTGTGGTGCCCCTTTTTTCTACACTCCTATTCTAAATTTTTGAGTAAAACATTATTTTAATATTTTATTTATTAATTTAATTTCACTTTGATCCCTTACTAATTTTTAATTTTAATTTAATACTTCACTTATCAGGTTAATTGTAGTTTAGTCTTTCACTAATATGAATATTAGCATATTTAATTTAAATTTAGTTGAAACTAAATGAGCAAATATAAACTTTTCATATTAGTGAATGATTAAATTGATAATAGATTAATAAGTAAGAGATTAAATTAAAAATAAAAATTAGTGAAGAATCAAAATAATGCCCTTCTAAACTTTTGAACAATGTAAATTAAAAAGCCAATAAATCTTTTATGTACGTTAGTCTCATCCGGCATCAATCCATGAATGTGTCTTGGGGCTTATATTCCGAAATTTCCAATTCATTGTGAGTGTCTCTGGGCATATTTTTACTTTGGGCTTTTTCATGAATACTATGGGCCAAACTGTGAATATCTACATGGGCCAAATTGTGGAGTTACACATGTTGTGGGCTTCATTCAAACAGATTTTTGACACTAGAATATTAATTGTGGGTTACATAAGAATAATGTGTTCTAATGCTCAAGAGAAAAACATTATTTTGGTCCACTAGTTTTAATTTAATTTTATTTTGGTTCTTTATAAATTGAGTCTTAAAATGATCTTTTACTTTTCAAGATTTGACTCTAAATGATTCTCATTATTCTCATTTATGAAGAGACTATTTTAAATCAGATTTTGAAAATTAAAAAAGTATTTTAAGACTTTTAATTTATGAGGGATTAAAATGAGTTTAACTTCAAAAGTAAATGACCATTTTTAAAGCTTTCCATTTGTTGATGATTGAAGTGAAATTAAATTTAAAAGTGGAGGACTAAAATGATATTTTTTTTCCTTATATAAAAAATAGGCATTGTATTTCAAACAAAATTCAACTATGAAAAGGGATTTGGATGCCTGTCTGTGCATCAATACTATCACATGACACTGTCTGAAAGTTTATTTAAAACAAGAAGGAAAGATAGTAAAAAAGCAATTCATATTATCTCCTGTTATTTGTTATTTGGAGGTCCTCTAATAATAAGAGATAATAAAAAATTAATATTTTATTAATATTAAATTAAAAAATATATTAAATTAAAAGAATGTTTTTAATCATTTCTCCACAGTACTGGAGGTGATCCATGGGTGTAGAAAAGTGTGTTTGCAATGAGCTCCCTAATAATTGAAAACAAGACTTCAGACATGGAATTCACAATTTTATAAAAGATGGAGCAATTTTCATAAGACCATTTAGAAAATCAATTTTTCAGAAGTTGCTATTAAAAATTTTAAAGGGTGTAGTTTGGAAAAAAAATAAAAAAAAGAACTAAAAAAGAAATCTAATTTGTGAAATAAAAAATGAAAAGTTCATTTATTGTGAGGAAGGTGATGGACACTTTCAAACACTTGCATACAAAATTAATTGGAATATGACTACAATTTTATTTTGATTACTTATAAAAAATGCTAAAGAAAGGAAAATATGGAAAAAAAAATTGATAATAACAAATAAAATATGGATATTTCACAAGGTTGACATAACCTCGGATGAGGATATAAGGCCTAAATATCATTCAATAGATATTAAAGTTAACGTAATTTAATATAAAAATGCTTTCAGTTAATTGATAAGCTTTTTTTTTCGGTTAAAGTCTTGTTTTAATCCTTTAATTTTATAATTGGAATTGTTCCTAATTTTTGTTTTGTTCCAACGTTGTTCTTCAATTATTTAAATTTAATCATATTAATCATTATTTTTAACATCATTACTTTCATTGATAGAAAATGCTGAAGTGGCTCTTAACTTGAATTAAAAATGTATTCTTGGACTCTTAGCATAACTTTTTAAAGTAATTTTTCATAATTGAGTTCTTTATATTGACTATATGTTATATATTATTATTGTTGTTGTTGCTCTATTTGTTTTATTGAGATTTTATTTAATATTTAAAATTATCATAAAGTTATTCTAATTACTAACATTGCTTTATAGAAGCTTCTAATTATTGTTCCCGCTTTTTGGTTTTCACTCTTTCATGCTTCTCCCTGCGCGAATCTCCTCTCTCTCTCACCGCTCACCGCTTTAGAAAAAGAAATTCCTCTCGCTTATACCAGTTAATTTGAAATCCTTTTTAATTTAACGAGTGAGCGTGAGTTCATCTTTGATTATGACAATTTTAGTGACATGGGTAACTATGTAATTATATTTATATTTTTTATCTAAAACATTAAATCTTTATAATTGAATATAACTTCGGAAATGTTAATTAATATATCAGGACGTTCAACTTGTAGTCCACTCTCAATTTCTCTCTTGCTGTTTTGCTGATTTGTTCCTTCAACCAAGTCTCTGTCTCTTATGAGCTCCACTAAAAATTTGAGAATGGCAAGACGACAAAATATGGTTAATGGTTATTCAGTGGTTTCTTAATATTGACCTAGTGATTTCCAGCATTTCTCAAGAAACTTATTAATCTACTGAGAATTAGGACTTGATCAATTTAAGGGGGGAGTGAATCCACACACACACTAGGGAACAAGCAACGGATTGATTAAGCGCTAACGCGCTCAAGCCTATAGCGTTAGGGCGCGCATCCGTTTTCTTGCTTAGTGAAGCTTCCTTATAGGATGGAAAGGAGTAGAGTAGGCAGCTGTTAAAAAGCAGCAAAGGAAGAGAAGGCGTCAGCAACTGACGGCCTAAAAGCTTAAAAAACATAGCACTAATGGCCGACCCAAGCCTTTTCGGAAAGAGCCCTTCCTTAGAGGCCCTTGTCTTGTAGTTACATGGTATGGCTAATGCTCCTTTTAGGACAGATCCCCTTCCCTAGGCGGAATGCGCCCCAATTCGGGGGACTTATCCTCAACCTATCCCAAGTCTTTCCAAAGCCCAGGTTCGTAGACCTGCCATGCCACCTCCTATTTCCTCTGTCTTCTCTTCAAAACTAGCCAACTCGTTCCCCAGAGAGGATTCGGTGTAAAAGAGAGAGACAAAAGACTTGTGACAAAGACTAGTTGAGCTTCTTCCTCTACACGCCAAGATAGACCATATGGCATTCCATTCCTCTCTATAAATATAAATGACTGAAGGTAGTTTACTTGCTCACTTGAACAAGTAAGGAAAGAAGAGCTGATTAGTTAGAGTAAAGATTCTATCATTATGTAGTACCAAGATCGTCATCTGTCTCAGTGCCACCGAACTCGCACTTTATCAAAGATATTTTCAACCAAAGACCAGATTGGGAACATAAACAATCTTTGCTTGGGCCTGTCCGGCCTACTTTTAAATGGGACCTTATTTTGAATCTCAAATCTTTGCCCAGAGTCAAAACTGTCCTTTGGATCACTGCACATGGCAGACTTGGTACCTCTTTGAATTATGCAAAGAGGGGTCTCGTCCCAACAGCCACTTGCCAAAGATGTCATCAAGGTGATGAGTCAATCATTCATGCTCTTCGTGATTGCAATTTTAGCAAAAAGGTATGGCAGGAGTTTCATGTTGTGCTCCATCCTCAGTTTTTTACTGCTGATCTCCCTGCCGAATAAACTAAAAATACTTTAGTTCATGGCGTGCTGGAACCATGTTTTTGCTGTGGCTGTATGGTTAATTTGGAGCCGGAGAAACCGCATGCTCTTTGAAGAAGGCTACACTGCCCCCTACCAACCTAAGGAAATCATATGGCACAAAGTTCTTGAGATCGAGAATGCCTTGGTTATTAAGCACCTACATAAAAAGCCTGCTGTTGAGAAACGTATCAAGCTTATCTCCTGGATGAAACCAGCCTTAGGATGGGTAAAGATAAACACGGATGGGTCTTCGAAAGGTAACCCCGGAAATGAAGCTGCAGGTGGCTTAATCCGGGATGCCTTTGGTGGGTGGATAAGGGGATTGGGGCATAATCTAGGGACTGCCACTGTTCTAGCAGCTGAACTCTGGGCTATGTTGCACGGACTGAAACTTGCCTGGGACTTGGGCTACAATTCTGTTATTCTTGAAGCTTGCCAATTCTATTTGAAAAAGACCTTGGCAGATCCAAGTCGTCCGTGCATATAGAGAGGCTAACGGAGCAGCTGACTGGCTTGCAAACTATGCTATTGGCTTGGAGATTGGAGCTCATTACTTTGCCGAAGCTCCCCATGGCATGGAGTGAAGGACCTGCTATATGCAGATCGGATAAAATGGTTGTGTATTTTCATTAGCGGATTCACCTCCAGCATCAGTTCCAAGTGTGCCTTCTGCCTCGACAACACCAGAATGAGAAAACAAAGCCATTTCTGGAATGTAGTATTAGCCAACGACCGCTGGGACGCAGCGCATCAGCCAAACCCATTTGACGTGAGGTTCCTTTCTTCAAGGCCGATTTAGAGGGCCTTTTTTCGCTAGTTCACCCCGACAATTGTGTCTTACCCATTTAATCCGCTTAAGTCACGTTACAAGCGCTTCCGTAATTACATCCATCCTTGACAACCGTTTGAGAGTTCTAGCATGACGACGGCCTTAAGGGAAGTCTGGGTAAGCAGCTTTCGGGCTAGCTTTTGATCCATTCCAAGAAAGTCTATGCTATGCCTATGCCGGAGACCTCTAAAAAAGCAAATTCAGCCTTTAAATCAGGAATAAAATAAGAAAAGAAGTTGATTCAAACCAAAGGCCTTTTTTGTCCTGCTGAAAAAGCTTATTAGTTAGCCGGTCTTCGAGAAGATCCAGCTCTCGAATCGGACTAAAAGGAAAAGGTATCCTATTCCCTAGTTGGCAGAGCAGCCTTTAGAGTTTAGAGTAGAGCTCACTTCCCCACTCGGTTCCTAATCTATGGATTACTAAAAGAAATCCAACTTTCAATATGAGGATCAAGATTACCATCCCCTCCCTTACTTGAGAGCATGATAAAGAAGGAGCTAGAGATAAGAAGAGATTTTAATTAAACTAAGGCAAGCTCCCTTCGTTATTTGGCTCGTAAACTCGCTCCTTCTCGGATAAAAAGCTTTCCTTAACTCTTTCATAGGACCGACATAGTGGGCGTGCTAAGATAGAGGATGATGAGCTTTTCGATCGGAAAGTCAAAAAGAAGGATGTAAAGTGTTCTCAAGCTATTCTAGTAGACTGACTCTTTCTAGTCGAGTAAGGCTAAGTGTTAACGAGGGCTGGTCATAGGCTTTCTTTCTATACAAATTATTTTGAGAGCCATCTAATCTAAGCTATTGCACCCCCCTTCTTCCTGATGCTATGAAGAAATTCTTGAGAAAGGATAAGGATTCAAACTAGCATTCCTTCCCGTAATGAAGCTAGTCTCTGTGGGCTCGCTTACTACGTAAAGGAGGAATCCTCTTCACCAGGAACTTTATTCTCACTTTATATACCACATAAGATATACTAATCGGCTGAAATGGGCTGATACTAGCCTCCACCTTCACCTTAGGAAGAAGAACTATGAATATCTCTCATTGAAGCTATCAGGGAAATGACTAAGTCTTAGGGCAATCCCTCCATCTAAGAGCATCCAGATCATAAGGGGTACTCGCTCTCTTAAGTATTGGGAGTTCGTGACCTAATAGGAGAGGTGTGACTGTAGCCAAGCAAGCAGAAGGTTACAGGCAAGCTCTTTAAACGGTTGAATCAATAGAATTGTAAGAGAATAGGCTGTGCTCCTATCCCCTGCACATGAATCCAAGGCAAGCGTGAAAAAGAAGGAATTCTCTATTCAATCTAAAGATTGAAGACGCCCCCGGAAAGAGTAGGCCAAACAAGCAACGACTGACGAGATAGGGGCGCGCTAGCGCTTTACTAATAGAATCTCAAGTAAAGGGGACTTTATCATGATCTTACGAATCTACAACTCTCTTTACTGAGCGAGACTCTACCCAAATCTAAAGAATTCGCCAAAGAGCCTTCTTCTAACTAGGAGAGTAAGCAAGCTACCGGAAGCGAAGCTTCTGGCTCCCCCTTTGAAGCATCCAGCTCCCTCCTTTTTGTTCTACTTAGGTGGAGCAATCCGGACTCTCGACAGAATATAAAAGAGGTTTGTTTTTATTCCTGCGTAGACACCTCAACGAACTCATGTGGACACTCCTCCGCCTGAGGACAATCTCTCAAAAATACACATTAAGATGTTGACCTGTTTTTCTTTTCTTTGCTGATTCCTCTCAATGAAATTTGCCATGTTGCACTAAGTTACTTACGGATGTATGCATGCGGTCCGGGAACACTATGGGGTGAACACCCATCCGAACAAGTAGGGTCAATAGTTCAGCATTTAGGCCGTAACATTTAGCAACAAAAAAATCTTTAACCCAACAAGTGCTCTCCGAACCAAGCTAGATAGTCTCCTATCACTAGGCTCACCAACCAACCTAGACTTTGATTCTTATTATTCCTACCGGATGTCAAAACCATAAGGATTGTTTCCACCAGCCATGAGTTCCCATATGACATAAGCGCTCTTGGGTGGGCTAGGCCATTCCATCAAATCTTTGAGAAGGGGCCCAATCTCGTATTTGATGGTCGGCGTGGCGATAGGCTTCGCTTCTACGACTGCCTCCCCAGCTGTTGCAAAGACTGAGCGAGAACAGTAAGGGGCGCACAAAGAATGTCGTTGCGCGGGGATGCGATTCGCCAAGCTGGGGCAAACAAAGCCGTCCGGCCCCCTACTGGATTAGGAATGCGAAGGCCTTTCCTTCGAAAGGAGACCGGGGAAAGAAAGAGCTATGCTATTGACCGACCCTTTCGTAGTGACTTCGAATCAATAGTCCTCTCCTTTTTTCTCATTTTGTTTGAGGTGGGCCGAATAGAGAATGAAATGCAAAAATACGGGAAGAGTTCCAAACCTTTTTTTTTGTTTAAGGGCTGCTCGCCCTACCGAAGTACTAAAGGCTTTCGAGGCTTACACCTCCCTATTACACGACCTTAAAAAAGGCCTTTAGGGGCTTACTTAGTGCTTGTGCTAAGGTAGCTTGCTGTAGTGCCCTTAGAATCTAAGCCTTTTGAAGCGCCAATAGTTGTACCTATGGCCACACCAACCCTTTCGTTCTTATCGCTCCGGGTTTCGATCTATATGACCTCCGGGCGGTACAAAGTACACCTCTTCCGTAGAGGCAGGTAGTAACCTAACCTTTAAGAGTTTGTTCAAGGGGGGAGCCCTCTTATCTATCAATGGAAAGATCTCTGTACGTGGCGTGATAAGGGATCCTAGAAAAGATCGATTGAGACTCCCTCCCTTCTGTCTCCTAGTATGCCCATGAAGATCTCTACGTACTTGTCCAGTGCAGGACAACTGAGATCTTCCGGCTTTCTTTGTTTATCAAGGTGCGTGGGAGTAGCTCAAATAAAGAAAAGTCTGGTCTGGTCTGAATTCAGGCCCGGCCCACCCATCTGCTGCTAGATCTGGGAACGGCGCTAGGCGAGGGCGCCGCTATGCCCCGCTGCTCTGCTGCGGCCAGCCCTCAGACTATGCAAAAGAATCAAGGCCGGGGGGTCTCGCCCATAGTGGTTCCCCCCCGCCTTTGGTGATTGACCAAACAAATAGGCCTAGATCTATGCCCCTTGACCCTTATGACATTAGCCTCATGATGTTAATTTAAAAGTCAAAAAGGTCAATTCAATAATCCACTATGATACTATTGGCAATAATTATCACTTCTTTTTTCTTGCATGTTCTCGGCATACTATTAACAACGACACCTTGATACTTATTGCTCCATAGAATAAATGTGGACAATTTATTAAAGAGAAATTTAGATTAAATTTCACACTATGATGCTTTATTTGACTAGGTGGTACATAAATGTTTGCCTAATTAATGCATTGTTAGGCTAGATTTAATTTTATAAGATAATTTCCCTCTTTTATGGAAGGCATTTCGCCCTATGAAAGAAAGTACATTAATCGTTAACATGGGAAGGAAATTAATCTTGATCTCGTTAATGTAAAAAAATACTTTATCTACCTCAAACCTGTACTAAAAGTTTATTTACTTTTTAAGAAATTATTCCTAAACTTTCTCATTTTGAGAGATTTTTGACAGGTGATTGTGCTACAAAGGATGCAAGATTTACTTGATGAAATATGCCTTCATTATAACCTCAACTTTATAAGGAAGCCAATGGTATCCTCTAATAACCCAATGTGAGCTCAACTCGAATATAGGGTTTAGGGCCCAAAAGATGTGAGGTAGAATGTAATGTTTAGTATATTTAGAGAGCATACAAATTAGTTGACTTATGGCTTGCCCATCTTTCATCCGCCATGCAGTTTAGGTGTGAAAAAAACTTAGTAGCATATCGTCTAACTTAAGGTTCTTGCATGTTATTTACCCTAATAAGCATGATAGCTAATAAATGAAAGCATATAATCATGTTATCATCCTAATACAACCAAGATAAAAAAAATAAATGATTCAATGAACTAAAAAGCATTGGTAGATAAACACAAATAGAAAAACATGGAAATCACAACAAAAGATAATCAATTTAAATAAGCTTGACGATTGAATATCTTTAATAGGCTTATCAAACTATAACACTTAACAACCCAGGGTCAAGTGCGACAAAGATGGAGCAAAAAGAAAAAGAAAAGCAAAAAAGTCAACTTCCAAAATGTGATTTCAAGACTTAATTTATTTAGGAGTTGCCATCAAAATATTTTGAAAGGTAAATATTGGAAAACTATTAGAAAATGAAATAAAAATGGAAGGATGGTTAGCAAAAATAGATATAGGTTTAGGAGTCAATTGAGTGAATGGAAAATCATCCACAAATATTTCTAAAATTTTGCCAACATATAATGGAAAATGGCCATTATAAATCTTTGAAATGTGGCTGGTGCATTACTCGAACCAAATAACATCTTTCGATAAGTGAAAGTACCAAAGGACAAGAGAAAGTTGTTTATTAGGAACTAAGTCATAAATATTTCTATGGGGATTTGATTATATCCCAAGTACCCATCTAAAAAACAAAAATACTCATTTCCAACGAGTTTTTTAAGTATTTGATCAATGTAAGGGAAGGGAAAGTGATATTTCCTAATGGCACTATTTAGTTTCTATAATCAATACACATTCTCCACTCAGTCATTATTTTCATTTTTAATCACTGTCATTCCCCCTATTTAGCAGTACATTGAACTAAGCTAACCCAAGTGCTATCATATATACGATAAATGATGCTAGTGTCCAAAAGTTTGATGACCTCTTTTTATAACACTTCTTGCATTGCTAGATTAAGCCACCTTTGGGGTTGAACCATTAGTTTATAATTGTCCTTTATTAGTATTTCATTTATACATAAAGAAGGACTAATACTCTTGAGATCATTGATGGTCCATCCAAAGGCTTTCTTTTGTCTTCTTAGCACCTCCAATAGGTTCTCTTTCATTTCTCTATCCAAGTATGAAGAAACAATAACCAAGTTATTTTTCATCACATCAAGGCAGTAATATTTAGGATGGGCAGGCAAAACTTTAAGTTCAAGGGATGAAGATTTTTCAATTGGGTGAGAATTAGTTTCTTGAAAGATTTCTTATACTTCCTATCCACCCCCAAGCTTAGGGTTTACCATGCTCTCATGCTTCTTCACATGTAACTTGAACCACATTTTTAAAAAATTGTATAGATTCCTTAGTCAATAGAGCTACATTTTTGGAAGCAAGTGAATATGATAAGGTGCATTCCAAAGGATTAAAGAGATTTTTCATATGCATTTCCTAAATAAGAATGACAATTTGACATGATATATTGAAGCTAGATTCATACTCCTCATTGGGAAATTTCATACTCTTTTTAATATCAAAGACTTTTTGTTTGTTATTTATTTTTAGCTCTGTAAAATCTATAAGAGATTGACTGGTAGTCAGAAATGGCCTCCTTATGATTAATTGAACCTTATTCTTTCCTTGCATGTCAATAATCACAAAATCAATGGGGAACACAAAATTTTCTACTCTAATTAGAACATTATCTACCACTCTAACTTGTTTTTTCAAACTTATATAAGCCATTTGAAGTGCAACCTTTATGTCCATTAAAGACCAAGTTCTCTATGACTGGAAAGAGGCATTAAGTTAATACTAGCACCAAGGTCACAAAAAGCATCAAATGTAACATTAGCTATAAAACATGGTATGATGAAACTCCCTAGGTTCTTCAACATAGGAGGAATTGCACTATGAATTCAAACATTGCATTCCTCCACTAGCTCAATGGTGCCACAATCTTCTAATCTTTTCTTATTTGCCAAAATTTCCTTCATGAATTTTGCATAAGTTAACATTTGAGTGATTGACTCACTGAATGGAATTGTGATATCAAGTTGTTTAAACATCTTCAAAAACCTTGTAGACTACTTGTCTAATTTCTCTTAGTGGAGTCTTGTGTAGTAAGGTAAATTCCTTTCATCAACTAAGTTCTTCATCTCTACCTTGATTTCTTCTCTTGCTTCATTGGCACTATCCATGGTTTGATCATCGTTGCATGTACTTGGAACTTTAGTTAACACTGTGGTGGGTTCCACTTTTATAATTCCACATTTTGGATCTCTAAGTGCCTTTCCACTCTGTAATCGAATAGCCTTTAGAGGCTCCTTGGGATTTTTCTAAGTATCTCTAGGTAAAGCACCTTCTTTTTTTTCCTAAAAGTAAACTTACTATTTGACCAATTTGAGTTTCAAGATTCTCGATAGAAGCTTCATGGTTTTGCATTCTTGCATATTAACTATTCATTCTAGATTCCTTGGTTTTACATTCTTGCATCTTTTGAATTTTATTAATTTTTTATAGGATTAGTATTGATACCTTTGTTGATTTTCTTATATTACTCTCCTGCATCAAGTAAGCATTTAATGCTATCTCCTCAAAAGTTTATACATATACTCTGATGTTTTGTTAATGGCTAAACTACCTGTGCATTAACCATGGCACATGAATTTAAGTTCAACCATGGTAAAGTAAAATTACTTGCAACCAAATAGGTAAACCATGGTACGATAACACCTCAGTAAGTCCTTAAATCTATCATATGCTTCATATAAATGTTCATTTTCCCCTTACATAAAAGAAGTAATATCATTTCTTAACCTAGCAAATTTTGCATGAGGAAAATATTTAATGTAAATACCTAACCTCAATTTTCAAAATAATAAAATAAAAATATATGATGCAAAATAAAAAAAAATAAAAAAAATCATTCAAGATTTTTTATTAATAGAGATAAAGTAGCTCTAAAAGAAAGTAAACAACAATTAAAAATTAAAAAATAATAAAGAATTCAAATTCAATTAATTAAACTCTCAAGTAAAAATCTAATAAGAATATATCTTAAAAATAAAAAAAGGCATAAATAAAGAAAATAAAAGCAAATCAATAAAATACTAAAGTCAAACTAACCAAAAAAAGAAAAAGAAAAAAGAAATAAAGGAAAATGTGTGAAAAACCTAAAAACAATGATGCTGGTACTTGCCTTTTCGGTCACTCATTACAATTTACATAAAATTTGAAACAAGCATAACAAAGAAAAGGACAACCTACCTTTCATACTGAGTGATTGCTTGGCTATGATAGCATATGAGGGAGGATGTAACGAGACAGAGGAGTGGCTTGAGACAAAAAAAGAAAATTGAGAGAAAATAAGAAGGCACCGTTTGATTGTTAGAATCAGGGTAAGGGAATAGGAATGGGAATGAGAGATACTCTCTTCTCATGTTTGATTGACAAATTATGTTCTCATTCTCATTCCTTAGAGAGTCTACTCTCCCTCATATAAGAGAGTTTTCTCCCTAGTTGAAGCTATAGAATGGGGTAGGTCTTATGGGAATGAAAACATGCTTGACAAAAGTGTCCCTATTTATAATAATTTTCAAACAAAAATACCTTTGTCATACATCAAAACCCTAATTTATTATTATTTATTATTAATTTATTATTATTATAATATTAATTATTAATTATTTATTATTAAATTATGATTTTTAATTTATTATTATTTATTATTTATTTTAATTTATTAATTTATTAATTTATTAATTATTAATATTATTAATTTATTAAATATATATTATTATATTATTAATTAAAATTATTATGTTTATTAATGAAATATATATTAATATATAATTAAATAATATTAATATATAATTATATTATTAATTAATAATTTGAAGAAATGTCTGTCTTTTTTTTTTTTTAGTTTTATAATAAGAGATAATATGGTAAAATATACACACTACCTAATTGATTCTCATGTGTAATCTATTAATCAAACGAAATAAAGGAGACATTTCCATTTTCATTTCTTTCTAACCAAATAACATTTTAATATTCCTATTCTCATTTCCAATCCCATTTCTATTATATTAATTCTAACAATCAAACGAGTTCCAACACATTTGAGGGAGAAAATGGGAGACAAATGTGACTTGGAAAATGTGAAAAAAGGGCTGAAAATAGAAAAAGAAAAAAGGGAAGACTGTAAAAAGAGTGAGCTGTGAGAGAGTAGAGAGGAAAGTGGTTTTTTAGTATGAGCAAGAGGGAGGAGAATAAGGGGCGTGTACAAGGAGAGAGGTCTAGAGAAAAAGAAGGAAAAAGAGGGTTTTAAATAGAAGAAAAGGCTGAGAAACGAAACAGAGAGGAGGAGAGGAAGGAAAACGAAATAAAGGTAGAAGAAAATGAGAAAGAGAAGGGAAGAAGGGTCTGCAAAAGGAGGAGAAGAGAAGAATGAAAGGTAAAACTCCTCTCGTTGGTCTTTCTTCTTGCTTCTGTTATGTATTTTGCCTCTGATTTGCTACCATCTTACTGCTCTATTTTCTTTTCTGTACTGCTGTTCATTTTTGTGCTCTGTTCTCTTCAGTTTTTGCTGAATCTGTCATGCATCTTGTGCTTCTAGTTGCTGTCAAGTAGTATTATTTGGTTGCTGTCAATTAGTATTAATTTATTGCAATTTGATGTGTTTACTTTGCTGCATTTCTGCACTGGTTTCTGCTTCATTTCTGCATTAGTTTTTGCTGTATTTCTGCACTAATTTAAGCTGCATTTTTGCAATGGTTTGAGCCGCATTTCTGCACTGGTTTGGGCCATATTTCTGCACTGATTTAAGTCCTATTTCTGCACTGATGTGTGTTCTGTTTCTGCTCAAATTAGTGTTATTGCTGCTGTATAATTATCTATGGTTGTTGACAGAAACAACACTAATTTCATTATGGTTTATTCATATGCAATTTATTATTTTACACTAAAATATTGCTTTATTTTGTTAAACAATTTTGGTTCTGTTTCTGGTTGCTTTTCATTTTTTTTCTGGTTGAAATCTTCCTTATTTCATATGTAAAGTAGAGCTTATTTTGCTATATATTTGTTACTGTTCACTGCTTATTTAGTGCAGAAACTATCTATAATATGTTGTTTGTTTTGTTAAAGCATTTTGATACATGTTGTCTCCAATTTTCTGTTGTGGATTCACATTGTAAGTTGTTGTATATCCCTTGTTTCATTGATGCCATAATGTTCATAAATTTCTCTGTAACATGAATTTTAATGTAATTAGTGGTATGTTTTTATTTGTTTTGTTACCTTGTCCATTTCGTTGGTTACTAAGACTTTTGAAATGGTTATGCCACCATATTTACATGTTTGTGGGTTGCATATATTTTCTTTTGTGCTAATAAATTAGAGTTAACACATGTTCATTTAGGTCCTATACTTTGGTACCGAGTTCCTACACATTATTCCCCTTTTGTTTGTTTAGTTCTTTTATTATTCAAAATTTGGCCAAAATGGTATGATTTATTTATCTATTCTGACATCTAAATGGAGTTGAGAATGTGATGTTTGGAAAGCTTGAAGGTTGTGGCCAAGTTACTCTAGAGCCAAGAGCAAGGAATAATATAGGCAAAGAAGGAGTATGAAGCTAATAAGGTCAAGCTTTTAGTAAGATCAAGTTTTGAAATATATTTTTTTGATTTGTTGTAAATAATATGTAATGATAAATATTTAATTGAACACCAACACACACGAACACTTGTGCATGTTTGATTAAACACCCACACATACAAACACCAATGTGTGGTTTTATTGATAATGCCATGTGATATCCAACGTCTTCATTGATGTAGTTTACAATTTTTACTTCCAACATTAGTATTGTCGTGTAAGACCCACGATTTCATGAGCACCTAGTGATCCACTAGTAGGGCCATGTGAGATTTAATGATTCCATAGGCATAATCCAATACTGGCCACACGCGTTTGAAATAAACTTGGGGTTTTAATAACATATACTATTATGTGCATTTCTAAAAATAAAGTTAGGTTTCAAGAGCCTATATTTCATAAGTGTTTTAACAAAAAATAAATAAATTTTAAATGATCAAATATATGTTAAAGTTTTTCTTGAATATTTTACAATAAATATTGGGTTCAAAAGTCTTGTTTTCCAAAAATTTATATTGTTCATGATAAAATAATATAATTAAAAAATGTTTATATTTTTTCATAAATAATTCAATACCAATAAATCATGTCTTCAAAATAAAAAAATTAAAAAGGAGAAGAGCAATAAAGTAAAACTAAGTTGATTTTGTAAACTTAAACACATCAATCAACTATTTTGTTCTCTTTACAAAATAAAAAATATTAACTTATTGACACACATTTTTAGTTGAACTACATAGACTTTGATCCCTATCAAAGGATACTTAAGTCTTAAGTTCTCATCCTATTATATTTTGTAAAGTTTCTTGTTTTGTTTATATTAATTGTGTTTTTATTTTCTTAGTTTATTTCTTTTTGTGAGTGTTTTGATTTAGGTAATCAAGATAAATTTAATGCTATATTATATTGATTTCACTTGACTAGTTTAGGGTAATTGCCTTTACTGACGAGTGTTGTAAGATATCTAATGCTTTTTCCACACTCAAATAGATTCTTGAACCTATCTTTGTTTTCGTAGACTATCTTTCTATTTTTTTAAAAATGGTTTTTCAAAGTTTTTTTGTTAGAAAAAAAATTTGGTGGCTATTCTTAAAGTAAATTGGTTTTTTAAATTGTTTTGAGATTTAATTTGTTTATCTTTTCTTTTGCTCAATCTTTCGAGATGTTAGGTGTGACAATTAGCCAAAAACTTTTTTTGTCATTGCATTCCATGTTGAAATGGAACCTACTGGTAAAGAGCCTTATCCCTCAAAGAAAAAGGGAATAGCCTAAGTTAGCTGCATTTAATTATAAATGTGGTTAAAATCTCTAAGAAATTAGCTAAATAAGCATTGGGATAAACTAAACTAAATTTTGTATCATTGCGATGATTGTGGGTTTTATTTCAAAATTGTTAGCTCCAATCAATGGTGCACAAATACTAGATCCAATTTCATCAAGGGTAGGGATCATAATGATCCTCCTTGATTGAATGTTGAGTCACAAGCTCCTTTCTTATTGCATTCCCCCTTGATTTTCTTCTTGGTTTTAGATCATTTGATTCAATTTGGCCTCCCTTCTAGCACGATGGAGAAGTCTCTTAGGCTCCAATTGAAAGGGTATAAGACTCAAGTTAATTCCACTTATGCACAATCAATTATACGCCAAGAGCAATATGAATATACTAAATTGAAGTTCCTTAACCTTCCAATATAAACAAGATGCTGTATAATAACCAAACCACCTAAACCAACATGTATTATAGAGTACATAATTTATAAGCAACTATGACAATAACCAATCACCCATTCCAATTAATTTCTACTTGAATTTCAACATGTTCACTCAAAACAACAAGTATCACTTTATTTTTTGCAGTTGATTAGGTTATGCATAGTAATCCATAAAAAAGTCACATAACGCATAAGCAAACCTCCAGAGAAAAAAGTATTCTATAAAATAGACATATAATCGCATACTTGAAAAGCAGTTAAAAATACCGACCAGATTAATAATAGAAAAATCACAAAGTTGACTATACTAGAATTGTTCTATCACAGAGTTATGCATGCAAAGTTACGTAAATCATATATTAAATGGCTACCATAAATTTCAAAAAAATTCCACAAAGAACATGTATGCCAAATTCCAACTTCAAAGGATGTATACATACTTCCTATAAAATTCAACAAGTTGACTCATGATGAATTTCATTAAAATAGAGTATCTATAAAACATTCACTAAAATTCAACATTTTTCCACTACCAATAATAGCACAAAAATTATTGAAAAATTCTTTAAGAATCTACACATATGAAACAACTTTAAGACTAAAATTCAAGACAAAATAATGTCTCATGAAGTATAAAAAAATTTTGCAAAGACTTTTATAACTTCATACCTAGGAACAAAGTTAAGCACCTATATGCAATACTTGGGAAAAACCACTGTCACTTGAAGTGAAACTAATTCACACAAAATGGAAATAAGAACATGAAAATGTGGCAAAAATTATATCCAAGAACATGGATATACTGTTATCCCCATCAACTGTGCAAAAAATCTTGATGAACAATAAATATATAGGTCAAATTGTAGTAAAAGGATTTAAAAATCCAGTATCATTCCCATGAGGATAAAATATTATTTTTACTGTTTTTAAAATTAAATTTTTGTTTACCAAATATACAAAATAGACAAAAGTATGAGTTAGTGCAATTATTTACACATATACACTAGTGGCCAAAATAAATTCAGTTATTAGAAATCAATGCAAGAATAAAAAATTCAAATTAAACACCTAAACTATGCTAAGACTTACTAGGACTCCAATTAGAAATAAAAGACTTAAGACACTACACTATATTAACCTAACTAGATGTTGAAGAGAGGATAGATTGAGTTATTAAGTTTATTATTAACTTTACACCAACATAATCCAATTCCATTTTTGAGTAAATTAGCTCATTAATAAAATAAATCTTGTGTATATCCTAATTATAGTTTCAATTCTACTTAAAAGTTAGATCCAAGTTGTTTAAGTAAAAGCTTCCGTAGAATGCATTAAGGTTGAGAGTTAAATTACTAACCACAACTTATCTAAAAGTCAAATCTAAATAATTTAGGCAGGATTACATGGCCTAAACCATTACATTTCCTTAAAAGTTGAATCCAAATAGTTTTAGAGAAATTAATCCTAAGATGTATTAAACTCTCTAAAAAATTTTGAGCATTCAAGAATGAATTCATTTTAAAATGGTTCCAAGCAATTAAGGCAAATTATACCTAATTCTTAATGAAACATTTCATCAGGACATTTGATTTCATGACAAGAGATTATAAAAAAATTCAGCAAAATATATCATCCAATTCACAAATCATCTTAATTAAATAAAATATATAAAAAACCCAATTAAGAAGCAATATATATTCATTAATTAACAAATAATTACAAGAGAAATGAAATAATCTCACTTAATATATATGGGTGCAAATTCTTTACATCCTTACACAATATTCTCAAACATCTGTCTTAACAACCAACAACATGCTAAAATCTAGATTACATTAAGGATATGAAAGAAAGAAAATGAGAAAACTAGAGAAGGTGAAGAGTGGAAGTAGACCTCCATGAAAGAATTGATGGAGGTTTTGCCTTGGGGGTTTAAGAAGACCAACCTTTAGCCTTTCATTCTAAGAAAACACCTTGGAAGACCAAAGAGTTGAAGGCTTCCTTGTTCTTCAGAAGAAAATCAAATCTTAAAAAAAATTCACAATTGTCATAAGGATAAGTGTTTGAATATTGGATAGACTTATTTTTTCTGGAAACAAGAACTCATTGAAGTGTACGTGTATAGAAATATACACTCGAACAGAAGAGGAAAAACAATTATAACCCTTTTGATTTTAGCTATAACCTAGAAGATGCATTTATTTTGTCCTATAAGAGAATTTGTGAGTATTGTAAGGTCTAAGCAATGGATAACATGCATATCCAAACATTTAAGTGAGGAATAATTAGGTTTAACTTTAAAAAGTTTGTGAAATGGAATGTCATTATCCAGAACAGTGGTTGGTAACCTATTAATGAGATGAACAAAAGTAAGGAAAGCATCTTCCTAGTAACTCAAAGACAAACCAACATGTTAAAGCAAAGATAATCTAACCTCAACTATATGATGATGTTTTCGGTCAATGGTTCCGTTTTGCTCATGTGCCCGTTTTGCTCATGTGTCCGTTTTGCTAATGTGCATAGGGACATGACAACCTATGATGTGTACAGTTTTGACTTAAAAAATTAGAAAAGAAATGAAAGTCACCACCCTGATCAGAATGCAGTATTTGATTTTTTGATTTATTTGTAAGTCAACCATCTTCTTGAAGGTAATGAAAGTAGATAAAGCATCAGATTTCTACTCCAATGGATACGAACAAGTGTAATGCAAGAAAGCATCAACAAAGGTAATATAATAAGAAGAACCTTGTACTAAAGGGTAGGGAGAAGGTCCCCATACATCTATAAAAACAAGTTCTAGAGGTTTTGTGTAAGTTGTCAAGGATGTAGGAGAGGGTAGCTTATGAAATTTTCCTTGATAGCGAGCTACGCAAAAGAAAGTATAGTCATTATTTTTTCAAAATTTGACATTACAACTATTTAAAACTTGGTACACTGTAAAAGTAGTAAGATGAGTTAATGTACAATGCCAAAGAAGACATATAGAATTATTAAGTGTGGAATTTGACTATGTTAAAGCCTGAGTACATATTATTGGACAGAACATCACTAGCAGAAGTACATGACACTAGATATAAACTAGTCGTTGAACTAGAAGCTAATGTGGAAGAACTAATTGTATTTCCTTGGAAGGCAGATATATTATTAGAAAGGAAATTTTGGAATGCGAGCTGAACATTATCAAAGTAGTATAAACCATTTGGTCTAAGTGTCCCTTGCAGCAAAACCTGATTGTTGACCTAAGATGGGACACAACAATGTTCAGGATGAAATTCAAAATACACATTATTATCCCTTGCAAAATTTGACACACTAACTAGATTCTTGGTATTATTAGTTACATTAAGTAAGTTTTTGAGTTCAAGAGAGATAGACGGATTAAAAAATGGAAGAACAAATGAATGTCTAGAGTTTTTGATTTTTAAAACTTGTGCCATTAGTTCATGAGATTGGATTGTTATGGAGTTACATGAGTTGAAGCACCAAAGTCAGGGAACCAACATGCATCATGGTTATAGTCAGATGTTCCATATTCACTGATAAATTGGAGTTTCAGTTTTGCTTGAACAGGTTTTGGAAATGGTTGATTGAAGTAAGGTGTGATTTGAGAGGACGATTGGAAAGATGGATATGGATATGGATGATTGTGGGGTTGATTTTGGTGAGGATGAAATGAGGTAGGGGGAGGAGGAAGAGGTTAATAGTTGTAATCTTACCTGTAATAACTTGACAAACAATAGGATTACTTCCATCATAGTTATTTCTGCCACCTCTCATTCGACCTTCCTCTAGCTCCTTCATATGATGGTCCTTGAAAATGTTGTTAAAAAGGACTATTGTTGGATTGTTTATATAAAATAGAGTTAGGCTGCTGATTTGAACTTGAATCAATGTGTGCTGCAGAACTTTCTTTGTCATTAGCACTGGATTTTGCACTAGTCAAATTAACATATAGATTTTTTGGAGTTTAAACAGCTTTAAGAGATTTTTCAATGCATATCTCTTGAGTAAGCAACAATGATTCGATCTCATATATGTAATACAGATCTCTCTGAGTATTTACTAGTGTAACAAAGGTGTCATAGGTTTTAGGTAGTCCTTCAAGAACAATCGTGATATGCTCATTTTCCAGTATTGGATTTCCAATAGAGGCAAGTGCATCAACCTACGCTTTGATCCTCAACAGGTAATATAGTTATTGATCTTGTTCCCTTTTTGGTGTTGCATATTTCAGACTAATACTAGTGCATTTTGGCTCTAGTATGTGACTCAAAAAATTCTTGAATACGTGGCCAAGCTTCACGTGATCGATTAAATCCAACCAGTCGTGTTAGCAGGCTTTCAGACATAGCGGAGGGAAGCCACAAGAGTAACAATTGGTCTTACTGTTCCTAACTTTGAAACTCAACAGAAACTTTGCAAGTAGCTTTTTCTTCTTCAGAACTAAATTTGTCAGGTACAATTCCTTCACCATTGATGAAAATTTGCAGACTATGTCCTCCTATGGCTGCCAAGACTTGCTGTCGCTATAGCAAAAAGTTACGTTCATCAAGCTTGATGGATACTGCATGAGGGAACGCTAAAGTACTAGGTTTAGAGGTTGCGAAGAGGATGGTGGTAGAAGCAAAAGAATAACTGGATGTGGGGGATGCGTCACAGGCTCTTGATACCATGATAAAGAAATGAGCTCAACAGTATAGCATAGTAAAATAAGTGGAATGGACTGAAAGAAGAGTACAGTGAATAGAAATCATGATTGTATTTTTTTGCTTGAGATATTACAATCAGAGGAAACTTATTTTTGAATAGTAAACCACTCCTAACAATGACAAAAGCACTGCTCTGCTCTGTCCCTCCTTCTTCACTTTACTCTGTACCTTTTTATCTCTCTCTCGATCGCTTTTCTTCGTCACTCTCTCATTATCTCATCTCTGTTCTTTGCCTTGTCACTGTTCTGTCACACCCATCCCTTCTACTCATGTTTGAGGCTCCTCTCTCTCACACTCTGCATTTCGTCTCTTCCCTTACTGCTGCTGCTTACTGCCATTTGTCCTATCTCACTTTGTTTCTTTCTCTCGCTGACACTAACCCCTGGAGCTCCAATCGGGTTCTCTTCAATTAGAACAAGGTCTCTTCTTTCCTCTATTATGTTCTTCCTGCCCTCACTATCTTTGTTTCTCATTGAAATCTCTCTCAAAGCTTCTCAAGCTCTCTCCCATCTTTCTCTTTAAGCATTTTTTGGTAGGGCCGATTGTGTGTTTCTAACCTCAAGCACACAATTGAATGTCAGAGCTGATACTGTATCTAAAAAAATCAATTCATTTTTCTGTTTTTATAGGACTAACTTGATACTTTGGCAAAAAAAAAGGGATTAAAATTATATTTCTTTGTTATAAACTGTGGCCATTTGTGCTTTGTGACAACTTGGGCTTCATCTATTAAAATTCCTTTCATTATATTTTGGTAAGGTATGTAGGAATCAATCAAATTTGTAAATTCATGTTGGAGATTTTAAAAATGGTATTGACTTGTTCTTAATATTTGAATTATTTGGTTTGGCGTAGCTGAACCTAACAAATTTCTAAAATATACAAATGTTTTGAAAAAAAACCCAATTCATTCCCCTTGGATTTTTAAAACTAACAATATAATTAGAACCGTCAAAACGGGTTTGACCAAACTTTTAGGTGGGTTGGATTGACGGGTTTCTTTGAGAATCTGTTTAGTATACTTCTATCAACTTGGCCCGCTTAACTCGCAAGTTAGACGAACCAGCCCACGAGTTAAATGGGTTAAATGAGTTGCTTTTTTTTTTTTTTTTTCACTCACTCAGTCTAGCGCTCCAACCCACTGCACTTTTCTATTTAAAAAAATTAACCATAATATGTGTTGTGTTGTCTCTATTATTTTGTAATTTGTCAGATTTGAATATTCTGCTCATAATCATATTCTTATTATTAATGAATCATTGAATTATTGGATCATTCTACTTGTTTTAATTCGTTTAAACTTACTTTTTATCTAGTTATTTTTTTTGTTTATTTACATTGATATAGAAATTGATTGATTAAACAAGACATATGCTTAAAAAAAGTCACATTTGAATTTTTATACTTTTTTATTTTATTTTTAGTTTTTTTTTTAAAATTTTTTGGTGGGTTAAACAGGTCAATTCGTTTAACCCACCAGGTGGGGTGAGTTGAGATTTTTAACCCATTACCTTATGGTGAGTTAAACGGACTGACTCGTTTAACTCACCAACTCAGGTGAGTCAGTTCAGGTGGATCGGGTTGACCCACTTTGACAACTATAAATATAATCAAGCTCAAAATCGTATCACTCAATTCAAGTCCACTTAAAAGTAGTTTCTTTGGCCTTTAAAAGTAATTTAATCATAGGAAGATATATATATATATATATATATATATATATATATATATATTCATAAAGAAATATTGGCTGCCGAAGATGATGTAAATCCAGAGAATTGTTTTTTTTACACATTTTCTTTCACTACTTCTCTCACTCGTAATGACTTGATATTCTGTATCATTCATCACTATTATTCATTTACATTATTGATGGTGAAAGGTTTTTTAATTTTTGTTTTGGTAGGTTAAAGTTGAACAATAAATTGTGGGAAAATAATATTATTCTTTTACATACCAGTTATAAAAATGGGATTATTTATATAAGCTGGGTACCAAATCAACTTTGGGGAAAGCACAAAAACGAATTCAATCTATTATATATAAGTTCTGTTGAGCAGACTATTAACTCTTCATATGAAAATTTTTCACTTTTCTAATATATATATTAAGAACTTTTTGAAATGTATAAATTTTTTGTAGTTAATAAAAAAATAATAAAATTATTAATCTACATGAATTTTTTGTAGTTAATGAAAAAAATAATAAAATAATTAATTAACTATTTCTTAAATAGAAAATATTTAAATTGTGAGAATTTTTTAGAGTTAATGAAAAAATAACGAATTAATCAATTAACTATTTCTTAAATTTTTAATAAGGTATTATAAATATAACTTTTTATGAACTAAAACAAAAATAAGAAAAAATAATATATAATTAAATAAGTTATGATAATATGCTGTCTCAATGAGTCAGTTGTCATTTTTTTTTATTAATTTCATATAATTAATTTTATGAACTTTTGCTAATTTATTACATTTTCTTTATATCACAATATATTATTAAATTTTAATTTTTATTAATATTTATAAATACTGTTGCTTTAAATATATAATGACATATAATAAAATAAATTAATTTTTTCTGGGATCCACACAACGTGCGAGAAAATAAACTGATATGTTAGTAAGAAGGAGAAAAAGAAAATCCCAAATGGGCATCATTCACTAACCCACCAGGTGTACGTATTTGACCTGGTATGTATATATAAAGCAATTCAACTATGCATTTCAAGTTCATATACATAATTTTCATTATCTCTTCCTTTTTCAATCAATTTGGCCACAAACAATCATGTCTCTGATTTTCGTCTGTTCCAAAATCAATTAGATTCTTGTCTGTAGTGTGAAAACTGGTATGTGGAAGACAAAAAGGGGTAATAAGAATTGAGAGGATAAGGGACTGTTCAAAATGGGGTGATAAGAATTGAGAATAAGGGACTGTTCAAAATGGGGTTATTTAAAATTTGTAGGTAGACCATATTTTCAGAACATAAATTAAGTAAATTATTTATGAATAGATAAGGACAAATCTAAAATTTCATTTTGAAGAGTAAAATTTATCAAATTATATTATATCAATATGATCAACATAACAATCAATTTAATTTGACTTTTTAATGTCGACTATAGAAGTCATAGAAAGACATCCACATGCTTGCGAAGAATTAATCAGATTTTTTGCGGACATGAGCATAAGGTAGTGAAAACAATGGATTAATATTATTTTTGAACTCTCTATTCTTGAAAATTATTCGATCATTTTGTTGACCATAATCTAATTATCTGAAATAATATATCAAGTAATAGTGTATTCCATTGATTTCAGCCTAACTCCTCTATGTTTGAGAGAAAAATAAAAAAGGAAATACAATATGAGGCTATGATAAAAAAGATCTAATTCTGATCACAAAAAAAAATCTTTTTAAATAAGTCAAATTTTATTTTCTTAATGAACAAAATAAATAATTTTAAAGTACAAAACATTCATTGGTTCGAGAAGAAGAAATATTAAAAAATTTATACACATAAGATTTATAATGTTAAATTTCTTTTTTGTAAACTAAATTAAACTTAACTTAAACATTTTAGAAGTATATATGCCAAATTAAAGTGTCTATTTCTTGTAGATTTTTGTTGGGTAGGCCATGTCTACTTTAAAAGAATGTCTGATTCATGCACAATTTTCATATGGTATAAGTCTGAGTCAGTAATAATATACAATATTAACATGCACAACCTTCTTTAACGCCCTAAATTTTGGGTTATGTATAAATAATTCTCTTAAACTTTGAATCATCTACAAATAATCTTTTTATTTATCATGTTTTCGTTAGTGAAATAATTAGATAATTAATGTAAAAAAATTTACTTGCATGTGATCTCAAATTTAAAAGAATTAATGTCAAGTATTAAAAGTTAAAGAATTATTTTTGTATCACTCAAAAGTTTATAAAAGTTATGTACAATTTACCTTCTCTTTTTCAAGGTTATGGTGGTGGATCTTTAAACATACAATATAAGAAAAAATATGCTTTGTCAAACGTGAGATAGTGAGATAAGTGAGAGACGGTAGACAACTTGAAGGGGCGAAGGCCCATGGCTTTTTATAATTTACAAAATGTATATAAAAATTTTGGTGAAAATTAAATATGGCCTCTAGAAAAAAAAATTTACATATATGTCGCAATGACATGTTTAACAGTTTTCTATTTTATTATATTGTCGGGCCCCAAATTTTTTCTAGCCTTCGCCCCTAGAGACAGTAAATCTCTTACTGAATCCCTCATCTTTGGATGGGCAAAAAAAAAAAAAAAGAAGCACGAATTCTCATGTCAATTTTGTGATGTTTTGATTTTGTTTTGTTTCGTTTTGTTTTGTTTTTGTTTTTGTTTTTGTTTTTTTTTTTTCATATTTTGCATTTACAAGATTTTTGCTTTTAAAAGGTCAATTTACATGAGATAGTTTTATAATAAATAACTAATTATGTATCTACCAGTTTAAACATGAAAGGTAGAATATAAAATTACTTGTTTATTTAATTTATCATCTACAATTATTATTATGTTTTGTTTATTTTTATCTTTATTCAAATTTGAATAATATTACATAACATGTTAGTAAAAAAAAAATTTTTTACATCTATCTTTCTCCAACATTATGAAAAATTTAAGTTAAATAATTAACTAATTTTATACTCTACTAGTTCATATTTAAACTCAGAGTACTGATATAATTATTTATTATATGATTGTTAACTTGTTAAATATTAAGTCGATAAATTTGTCAGACTAAAAAAAACTTGATAAATTGTCTTATAAAAAGAAAAAAAAACATGGAAGAAACAAAATATTTATGAAAAAGTATCAAAACGTTGGAAAAATCCTAAAGCCTAAAACTCTACTTGCATAACAAGTTGTGCAGAAATGCTTAGAAGGCAATCCTTATTTAACAGTAAGAGGGTAATTTCCTCGCAAGGGTATATATATCTCTCGCTAAGATGTCAACGAAGAAAATTTAAGAGTGGCAGAGTCAGAACCCTTGTCCAGTGGGAGCGTAATTCTTTTTAACAATTTTTTATAGTTTATTTTTAAAATTATATTTTTTAAATAATTTTTTTAATTAAACTCAATGAAATCAATCTGTTAACAATATCATGACTTTTCTCTTTTTAAAGTGAAAAATGAGACTAAATTTAAATGAGTATTCTATAATTTATTACTTTATATATTAATATCAACTTTACTATTAAAATTTTCACGATGATACTTTATCTACTCACTATTTATATAATGCATAACAAAAATATATAAAAAAAGGTGTTATTACTTAATAACACTACGATAGTACAATAAACATCTCCAAAGAGTACTTTGAATGAAATAAAAAAGTTTGTAACAATATAAATATTATTTTATCCATCAACATTTCAAAATTTTTTACAACATTCATAAAGATAATTATTCAAGGTCTAGCTAGTCATGTTCTACCCGTTGTTGTAAAATTATTATTTACAAAAATGGAGAAAAATATAATTTTGGTCCCTAACTTTTGGTTATAAGATTAATTTGTCCTCAAAAGTTGGGAAGTATCAAAATGATCCTCCAAAATCAAAACTCTTTACAAAATAAAGGTTCCACAAAAGGACCAACTCAGTTTATTTTTTCATCTTTTAAGGACCAATTTAATATTTTTAATTTTTAAAAGACCAAATTAGTACTTTGGCTAAAAGTGGGATCAAAATTGTATTTTTCTTAACAATATTGTATCTAATGTTTCACACATAAATTAAATATAAAATTTTATACATAATAAATATGAGTCTAATAGATTCAAGTTAAAGTATCAAATAATAATAATAATAATAATAATAAAAACATGATTCAATCATATAAGATCAATGAATTCAGATTTTTTCTTGTATAAAAAAATATTTTATAATATTTTATTAATATTAAATTAATAAAAAATTATTTTTTATTTATCTCCAGTAACTAGAGAATCTCCGGAGATGATCCATTCACAAGATCAATATTTTCAATGAGTTTAAAAAGTTAATATACATAGAGTATAGAATTATAACTTAATACTATATATACCAAAAGAAAAATTTGAGTGGTGAGGCAAGTGCTTCCATTGAGAGCATCATGGCTCCGCCACTTATGAGAGATATATGCCCTTACTTATGATAAGCTTTAAATTGCAGTTGCATTTACAGTGATATATTTTGGGTTCATTAATCAAAATATCTTTATGCCAAACAAAAAATTGATGAAAATTCTATTTTCTTGGTTCCAAAAAAAAAATAAAAAATGAAAGACTATCTAAACATATGTGAAAATCATCCCTCATTTTTTCTTTTAAATCTTTATTTTTCTTTACAGAGATTCCACGTTTCTTCCACACAACCCACTACAAATGAAGATATGGAAAGCAAAGGATTTTAATTAAAAAAGATAGCTATTCTTCCCAAATGGTAATGATGTATCTGAAGAATTCTTCGTAGATATGAGGAAGAAGAGCTGAGAAATAACTAACCCATGCTTATGATAATGATATATATGAAGAATTTAAGGTAACTAGTGGAGGATACTCGCAAGTCAAGCACTACATGCCATCGACCCAAGAAAGACGAAAAATAAAAAAAAACACTACATGCAATTATTATTTTTATTGCTTAGGGTATTGATCTCTCGACCTATGGTTTGATCCAAATTGAAAAGATATCTCCTAGATAAATATTTTCTATTCCTATCCTACCACGAATTTGAACCTGAGAGACGATAGTTAAAGGATACAGACTTGTTCCATCTGTACCAACTTGTGCTAGTACGTTGCATGCAATTATGCCTCTAATTAATATCATAGATAGTGGACATGTTGTAGTGTTGAAGTGCAACAATTATCCTTAAAAAAAAAAAGTTATAAAATGACAAAAAGGGAGGACCATATAAAGACAACTAATTAGAGATAAGTATAGTTGTCAAGCCTTTTCGAGTTTACAATAAATTTGGTTTATATTGTGAGTTAACTCAATTTGCTTATAAACTTGAAATTAATGCAAATTCAAGTTGATTTACAAATTAATTTGTTAAATTTATTGAGTTTAGAATCAGTCAACCTTGGTTTACTTATATCATACTCAAATAAATTCGGTTGAATTAGTGTTTTTAAAGCAAGTTAGGTTAGTTAATTCCAAGAAAAATGTAGAATACTAAAATTAATCATGAGTAGATTCAAACATATATTCTTTCATTGTGAATGAAGCACATCTCAACTGTGCGCATGCACAAACACACACAAACACATATATATGCATAGTTTTATCGAAATTTACATATTTCTTTGCATTTCTTGATATATAGAATCTGCAACACAATAATTCAAACCTTAAAGATATAGGCAAGCAAATTTCTCCAAGAAACCATGATAATCCACTTAAATACTTGTAATATTTTATAGAAATATACATTAAAATCACAAAAAACGTATTCTTAATGAAAAAGTTAAATAAATATTACTTAAGTGGTTATATCAAATGATTATTTATGTATAAACTTTGCTCAAATTTTTATGTTGAATACTATAGATTAAAAAATATGAATAATTAATTTTTTTAATTTAGAGTAATTTAATAAATTTTTATTTTATATTATATTTTAACTATGTAATTATTTATTTTAATAACTATTTATTAATCAAAATAAATTCTTACTAATTCATACAAGTTTGCCCATTTTTACAACTTTAAACTTGTAACCTTTAATACGTACTATTTACTGTTCAATTCAGAACTTGCTGAATGTACACAATTTTTACAAATAGCAACTCGCACTTTCATAATATATGACGGTTTTATTTTTAAAATTAAACTCAACATTTCTATCTTACGTTATGTGTAATGCATTTATATTTTGAAATTTCATATTTGGCCTCTTTTTTTTTTATCGGTAATTACCTTGGTTTTCACAATGTTAAAGATTGCATTGATTTTATGATATTTTAGACACGGATTGGCTTCTCAGTATTTTTTTTTTCTTTTAAAAAGAAGAAGACCATTTTAATTCTATTTTTTCAAAAAGAAAAGACACAATCCATGAAGTTGGAACTTGTTTAACAAATCTGACTTATTTATTATAAATGAACTCTTTATTTTGTAACTTCTCTCAATAAAATTTAGTAATGCAGAGGGCTCAGTACCCATTAAAAAATAATTTATTTAATTATTAATTAAAACTATCAATTAAACAGCAATCATAAACATATTTAAAAGGGCAAATAATTGTATATCAATAATATATTTCTTGATATTTCTATTGAGTATGCGTGCTGGGAAGTATGAAGCCCCCTGACATCTCGTCATCTGTGAAGAATTCTTGTTGGGAAAACACAGAGACAAAAGATTGATCTTTGAATAGGAAAGAGAGTGGATCCGCAGGGCCCCAAATGAATTGGCTTATTGGAAAATAGCCTTGTTCTTTAGAAGATTTATCTTGTGTCTAGAATTACATGTGTGCTGATTAAAAAACATTTATTACACATAATAAATAATTCTTAACAAATAAAATTAATCAAAGATTATTTATTGTATCCATTATTGATAATAATATATGCTTATGAACTAATTTTATTAGTTAAGGTTAATATATTTTGTACAATGAAAGATCTTTAACTAGTATTCTTAGATGCAAAACCCATTTAACAATGATTAATTACTCCTCTCTCTCCTCTCACTTGAAAAAATTCCGTTACTTGAAAAATTCCCATTGTGTGTGCGCGTTTGATAGTGTATTAGATATTTAAGAAGAATGGCAAAATTACTATTATGGTTATCTACTTTTAAATTTAATATTATTTTAGTTGTTCCTAAATTAAAAATTTTAAAATGTTCTTTCACATTGAATCATAATTGTTATTTACTTTTTAAGATTTAATATCAAATGATTGTCTACTTTTAAACTTAATTTGAGATAACTTTGAGTTATAATTTTAAAAGTGAAAGAATATTTTAAAAATTTCAATTCATGGAGAATCAAAATGATATGGAAGATTATTTAAAAATTTTCAATTCATAAAGATTAAAATAAAACTAAATTAAAAAGAATGAAGGATAAAAAATAGTTGATCATCGTTGGATAAAATCAACAACTAAAATTTATAGAAAAACTTTGAATAAAATAGTGTTGCCTGTTGAAAAGAGTGTAAAATTTCATCACTAAGAATGATGAATAGCGTTTGCCTCGCCTTCGCTTATAAAAGGGCAAGGAAGCCGGTAAACGATTAAGAAACACACAAGCCGTAGCTGTAGAATTCTCTCTATATATATGGCCTCTCACAAGTCTGGTTTCCTCTTTGCTTCTCTTGTTGTTGTCTGTTTCTTTATCTCCTTCAAGAATTGTATTGCCACTCAACAAAGTGAAGCCTTTATAAGCAAACCATCGCTACTAGTTCGCCTCTCTTCTCTCTTGCCGTCATCCACTTGCACACCTTCCTCAGGTACAATTTCTTCCGTCTACCTCTTTCTCTAAGTTAGAGAGAGAAATGAGTCTGAATCATCTCATTCTTTTGTCATGTTCGAAAGAGAATAATAAAAAATGATTGGGTCCAATAAGTTCTACCTATTTGAGTAAGACCCACCACTCATTCGTATATTCCTCTCACAACATGAAGAAAAAAACACCAAAGGATTCAGACTCCTTTTATTCTCTCTCTTTTTGCCGAGGCATTTTTTTATTTTGAGCAAAAATAGAATTTGGTAGATAAAAAATAAATTGCTCATGCTTTTGTCTATAAATTTATTTCTTTACACGAATAAATTAATCCTAGTTTGTATCTCTCTATGTTTTGATCTCTCCTCTTGGATCATATTGTATACTTGCTTTACTTTATGACTATCTTAAAATAAAGTGAGTTACAAATTTTGTGGAGCTAATTTGTATGAAGGAATAGAATCTAAAATTTAGATACGAGGAGATATATTGTTTTAGGGATTTTATTTGATGTTTACACTTTTTATTTGTTTTTATATATACATGTGAGAACGAAAAATTGACCCTAAAATCTCATATTGACTAGTTTCTCTATTATATGTATATCTTCTAATTGTCCTTGGACAACACACGACTTGGCTTATCAATTGTTGGTATATTTCTTCTCGTTAAACATCGTTGTGAGATTTTTCTCAATGGATTTTTTATGCCTAATCATCATAAAAAGAATACAGACCACATAAAAATAAATCACTTAACTCTGACCTTTTTTTTTTTTTTTCTGAAATAATGTATGAATTAATTTAGAGAGAAAATTTGACCGAGCAAGCGGCACGTGTTTAATTAAGGGTTTGGTCCATATCCATGGTCTTTTGATTAGTAATATATACAATAATCAAGAGAATTAATAATTGACCCAATAGGTTGGTTTCATTGAACTTTCCTATCAATACGTAACTATAAAAAAAAGGTATTCTTAGTGGAAAAATAACTTCCTCTACTTCAATAATTTAGTGCTCAAAAGCTAAGCACTTTATTATGTACTCTTTTACATCCCTATTTCAAATCTTGGATCTAATCATATATATATATATATATATATATATATATATATATATATATATATATATATCCCTTTCATAACCTATTATAGATTAAAATATTATTTTGAACCTTACTTATTAGTCTTATTTCAACTTGGTACCTCATTGATTTTTTTGCTCAATTTAATCCTTCATTCATAATCAAAACGTTATTACTTTTGATCTATCACTAATATGAATGTTAGCACATTTATAACATTCATATTAAAGATTGACGGGACAAAAAATATTAACATTTTGATGACTAAGTGACCAAATTGATAATAAAAATTAATAAATGATTAAATTGAAAATAGATTGATAAATGAAGAAATTAAGAATGAAAATCAATAGGTGACTACATTGAGAATCAACTAATAACTAAGAGATCAAAATTTTGTAATATTCGATCTATTATATATTTTATGGACATAACTTGTATATATAGGTGTGTGTGTGCTTGGAAGTTAAGATATTCTTTTCTCTTTTTGAAATCTATTGTGTATTAACTATGCAGATAAAATTTGGCTAAGTTGGATTTTTTGACAAAAAAAAAAGAAAAAGAAAAATGACACTTGAGTATCAAAGACAATATCATACGGACAAAAGACAAACCAAAAAAATTAAAAAAAAAGTGACCTCGGTTGAAAAGAAAAATGATTAAAAAAATAATGATATATTATTGAAAAGAAATTGGACGAAATTTATGATAATCTTACATGATAATCTCTTGTCAAAATCATACAAGACCTAATACAATTAAAAGCAAAAATTTCAAGATAACAAGATGTCTATTCAATTGAAATCATACATAACATAGTAAAAATACTCCATACCACACTCTAATTTGTTGAGCTTATTTGCTGAAAAATTATGATTTTGATGATAACAAATACCATATGAAGTTTTTCAATGTAATACATAGGTTTTAGATATTCTTCATTGTATTATTATGTCTTAGAAACCTTTGTAAGTTATATTGGGGCGATAAAAGATGTTTTAAATAATTGTAAAATTGATTCTAAATCTTAAATTAAAGAAAGCTGATTTGGGGAACTCTTGATGTTCCCAATCGATTGGCAGTAACACAGCAATTGACTGACACATTGTTAGCCTGTTGTCAGGCCTTGTCTTTGTCAAATGGGAGTTTTTTTAAGGTCTTAGCCGACTAGCCACTTGGTCTCAGTTTGTTGCTAGCTTGAACCTTAATTAACTAGGAGCTCTCTGTGAGTCACTTGTCAACTAGCCATAGATAAACAGTCGACGGTCAGGGTTCATACTAGAATTTTTAAAAAGGAAAAGAAGGACCAGTTGACTAGTTAGTGACAGAGAAGTCATAATTGTTTTACAATGGACATATTTTGAAAAGTTTGACTTTTCTCTTGTTCCCAACGAAGCTATTGGACCTTTGGCTATATAAACATGACCTATGAACTCTAAATTAAGAAAGAAAAATATTTAAAAGTGATTATATCATAAGTTCTATCTTCTTATAAGCTCTTTATTACATTAGTGATTCATTGTACTATATACTCTATTTCAGAGAGTTCATTTACATGTAATCCTTTATTTTTTTTGAGAGAGATAAGCTCAAAGATATTCTTTGAGAGTATCAAGCAAAGAATGCTTGAGTTGTGGGAGAGGTTGTCCCTGAAAATTATTCAAGGAGGTTCCTTAAGGGAAATCAAGCAAGTAGTACTTGGGTTGAGGAGCAGGTTTTCCCAGACTTTTGTATTTGATTATTGATAGTAAGAAAATCTCAAGTAATTGTTTAGGGACTGAATGTAAGTTTGGGTAGAAGTTGAACCAGGATAAATTTATGTGCCTACTCTTCTTCGTAATCTTCTTTATATTCAGCATTTATTATTTTCAAATTGCATATATTCATTTTGATTACTTCAAGTTTAGAAAAAAAACTTATTTTAAGTTTTGAAAATTTTTAAATACACCAAATTCCCCCTTTGGTGTCAGCCTTACTCAACACAATTTACCCTTATCTATTTGAAATTCATTTTATACCATAACATGTTACTTATATACAAAATTATATCATCCATGCTTGAGTAAAAGGGTGCAAAAATATGGTATTAACCTAATTAAAATAAACTTTGTTTTACTTTCAATGGTCTAATTTTTATAATTTGATACCATTGATAGGTTCTAAGAAAAATTCAAGCTTAGAAGTGGTCCACAAGCATGGGCCATGCTCTCAACTCAAGCATGGAAAAGCAAGAACTCCATCACACATTGACATCCTAAGTGAAGACCAAGCCAGGGTGAAATCCATTCACTCTAAGCTCTCCAAAGGGTTTAGCCATGACAATTATGTGAAGCAGTTGGATTCTATAAACCTGCCGGCTAAGTCTGGTGCAGTCATCGGCTCCAGCAACTACATTGTCACCGTCGCCCTCGGTAGCCCTAGAAGGGACTTGTCACTTGTATTTGATACCGGAAGTGTTCTCACTTGGACTCAGTGTGAACCTTGTGCCGGATCCTGCTATAAGCAAAAAGAACTAATCTTTGATCCCTCTAAGTCCTCATCATATTCCAATATTGCTTGCACTTCTCCTCTTTGCGCTCAGCTTTCTGGTGCAGGTAACATATAATTTCTAAGATAGTTAAAATATGGACATTAATTCTATCAAAATCTGAAATCTATATATACTAGTTGTTCTTGGTTTGCTTGAATATTAGTGAAGTAAAAGTTGCGAAAAAGGAAAAATCTGATGGGCTAACTGTTTTTGAAGAAACTAATATCTAGGAAAAAATTATGCTTTCTCAGTCCCTCTAGTTTTGGACAATTTTTAATTTAATCCTCACAGTTAAAATTATATAATTATTTTATTAAATTTTGATGATGTTTGACTAATTATATATAGTCTTAGTAGTTTGAATATGTATGATTTATACTAATAATAAATTAAAAGTACATGATGAAGCAAAATTAACTCATTTAAAAATATAATAATAAGAACTATATTGTAAATCATTTAAATTATGAGTATTTAATTAAAAAATTTCAAAATATAAGGACCAAATTAAAATTTGAGTGAAGTTGTAAAGATTAAAAAATAAAATTTTTAATAATATATATTTCATATTGTTTAAGTATGAGAATTTATTTAAGACTTCAACAAAACTGATTATGGATGTACATGTCCCTAGTGACAAGGAAACTATTTTGGTTGGTACAGTTGAAAAGAAGTTTAATTATAATAAATATAAGTATATTAGACTTATTTTGTAATAAACCATCTTTAGTTATTTTTATGTAAATATTTATAATTATTTTAATTTATTTTAAAAAATTATAAATCTATTTGAATATCCTGGTTTCAATAGGTGAACCACATAACATAACAGAGTAGATTTAAAAATTGATACTTATGACAATGTGCGTATAACAAAGGTGTGTATAAGTTTTTTCTTAGATAAATATTCGACAATTCCCATATATATAGAAAGTGGGTATGTGTATAATTACATAATGTGCTAATACACAATTAAAAAAATCATATACATTAATTAGTTAATTTTGTTTAATTATATTCCTTAAAAAGAACATTCAATTGGGATATGCATCCATATCATATAACTATTATTTCTGTCTTTAATCAACTTATTTAGAGGTAAAGTTTTATTTCTAATTTTATGAAAATTTGACTAAATATTTATATTTAAAATACTTCTTCTTTCAAAATCTCTCCATATCTAATATATATTGTAATTTTTCTCTAAATTACTTTCTGTGTAACAAATGTTTCTATTCAAACAACATTTAATTATCATTATTGATATATTAAAAATAGTATCATAGTTTCATGTTTTTCATCAATTAAAACAATAAATTAGATGATAGATTTTTCTAATATCTATATATAATATCAGAAAAAACACTTAAAAAAGATTTTTAAATTAAATAGGATATAAAGTATAATTTAACTAAATTTCATAAAATATTAATTTATTTTACTCAATTCTTGATGACCATTACCAATATACCTTTTTATCATGAAACTTTCCAGCAATCCATGGATGTGCTAAATCAAGCAAACTATGCCTATACGGCCTTCAATACGGTGACTCCTCATTCTCCGTCGGCTATTTCAGCAAAGAAAGGCTGACCGTCGCCGACGACTCGATCGACAACTTCTTGTTCGGTTGCGGCCAAAACAACCAGGGACTCTTTCGCGGCGCAGCCGGCTTACTCGGCCTCGGCCGCCACCCATTCTCCTTCGTCCAACAAACCGCAAAAAAATACAACAAAATTTTCTCCTACTGTCTCCCCTCCACCTCCAGTTCCGTCGGCCATCTGACTTTCGGCCCCGGCGCAGCCTCCGGCAACATCAAATACATCCCCATATCCACCATCCCCAAGCAACCCTCCTTATACGGCATCAACATTATCGGTATCTCCGTTGCCGGAACCTATCTCCCGATCTCTGATTCCGTATTCTCGTCTGCCAGAGCAATCATCGACTCTGGCACGATCATCACGAGGCTTCCGCCGTCAGCGTACAGTGTCCTGAAAAAGGAGTTCCAGCAAGCCATGTCAAAGTATAATTATCCGATGGCCGGCGAGCTTTCGATACTGGACACGTGTTACGATCTGAGTGGGTACGCGACGTTGTACATTCCGAGAATAAGCTTCGCGTTTGGTGGTGGGGTAACGGTGGAGTTGGATGTTAGTGGGATCCTTTATGCGGCGAGTGTGAAGAAGGTGTGTTTGGCATTTGCTGCAAATGAGAATGACAGTGACATTGTCATTTTTGGGAATGTGCAGCAGAAGAGAATAGAGGTGGTGTATGATGTTGGAGGTGGAAGGCTTGGACTTGGACCTCCTGGTGGATGCAACTAATTAGTTCAACTATTTAACATTAGTTTAGATGAATCTGCAAGAAAAGAAAAGGGAAACTAGTGAATCAAGATGATTATGAGTAAACAAGTAAGCTATAATGAATAAAGTTTTAAAATAAAAATGTCTCATACTATGAGGCCTATATGTAACTCAAAAAGACGAAGACTAGCCGTTAGGTTTTGGAATTTTCCATAAATGTGAAATTGCATCCTTTAGGGTTTGGAATTTTCCATAAATGTGAAATACCGTAATGCAATCTGAGCATACCCATCCCAAGGGTTAAATGTTGAATATAATATATCAAGGTTTGATAATTTTTTTTATTTTTTAAATTAATATATCTGTAATTAAAATTGAACTCAAATCACAAGTGAATACCATCATATATATATCATCAGCGATAATATTGATTTGGTCCTTTATATATATATTTCTATTCAACTATTGGTTTGGTCCTTTATATATAGTTTAAAGGTTTGTAACTGATCAGTATTTTCAGTTTAAAGATATTTTAATTTAGTCCCTACTATAAATATTCTTGTAATATTCTATTAAATTTTGTAAATATAACTAATTTTATACTAACTTAGCACTCTTTATGATTTATGCTAATAAAAGAGATAACAATAAATAATGAAGAAAATTTAACTTATACATATGACAAAACAAAAAAAAAATGATGGGGACTAAACTAAAAAATTTTAAACTATAAGGAGCATATTACATTTCATTTTGGTCAAAAGGATCAAATTAAAAATTATGTGAAAAATATTAGAAACAAGAGTATAATTTTCCCTAAATCGTATTATTTGCCCATTTGTTGTAAGGGCGTGCATCACCTTATATAGTGTAAATTGTGAAGCAGTTTATTGTAGATACCACTTCCAGTTAGCTTCAGACAAAAATACTTTTTGGGTCATTCATTTCATTTTGGTCATTCACTTATTAAAATGTTTAAAATAATTATTCACTTATTAAAAATTGTCATACTTGGTCCTTTACTTCTCATAAAGACACCGTATTTAGTCTCTCTTTAATACCCTAAATTTAATGGACTAAATGTGGTATTTTATTGAAAAGTGGGGGGTTAAGTATGACATTTGTCTAAGAAATCATTTTGGGCATTATAATAAATGATTCAAAATGGTAATTTTGTGACAAGTAAATAATCAAAAAGATATTTTACTTGTTCACTTAAAGTGGTAATTAAATTGTACCCTAAAAAAAATGGTAATTACATGTAGAATAACAAGTGAAAGCAAATCCTCAAACAATTTAATATGAAATTTCATAACTTGGCGTGTATTAAAACAATTATAAAAAGCACACTAATTATAATGAATATTACGTTTTTAAATTGTGGATTAGATGTAAGTCAATTACCTACCTTTTTTATTTGAAATTTATTTAAATTAGGTGTTACTAAAATAAAACATTTTTTCATGACATTATTATGACCGGCGCCATGTTAAGTTAAACTTTTACAATGATCAAGAAGACTGTCATTAGTTATAAGGACCAAACAATGTTTAATGAGATCTTATAGGGTCATGATAGTCCAAATGGACCGTCGTTAGGGTTTATAGTTTTGGGTTAAAGGGCCTAATGATAGGCCACAGTTGATGTTAGATCATTCTAAAGGCTAAACTAGACCCTCTTGGGACCTAAGGATGGTCTAAGGTAGGGGTGCACACAAGTCAGGTTTTTGCATGACCCAAAATCCAACTCGACTTGATTTTCCAAAGTTATATTAAGGTCCAAATAAAGTCTTTTTTTTTTTCTTTTCTTTTTTCAATTTCTACTTAATAGAAGAAATTATTTTTAACATAAATAAATTTTTTTAAAGGAAAATTTAAGATATGAAATGAATGAAAAAATGGAACCAAAAAAAAAAAAAGATTCGAAATGAAAATTTTAAGCTTTTTTTTTTTTTTTTTTTTTTTTACGATGATCAAGAAAGTCATCATTAAGTCATTAGATCTAATAAAAATTGATAATAAATTGAAAAATTGTTGTTAGGTTGAAACCTACGATAGTTTCACTTTGACCATCGGTAGTTCCAAGAACTTAATGACGATCAAGAAATCGTCACTAGGTACATCAATGGACTTTAGTGAGATCTTATTAGGCCATAACGATGGTCAAAGTAAATTATTGATAGGTCATAAGACTTAACAATCACAATTGTCATTAGGTCTTGATAAAGGCTAAACCAATACCTTTTGGGTCCTAACAATGGTCTAAAGACTGTCACTAGGTCATGCTGAAGACATGAGCTAGGTCCTCATAGGACCAAACAATGGTCCAAGCAAACCTTTGATAGGTTTAGATGATGACCTGCTTAAGGTTCTCATGGGTAGTCAAATTTCATAAAGACAATAGGTATGTCATTATGTTCCAACGAACCGACAATAGTCGCTAACGACAATTCTTAGGTCCAACCTAACATCAATCATTAGTGACCATCATAAGGTTAGTTAAAAATAAAATTTGGAATGAGTTCTTGATCTGATTTGCCATTTAAAAGACACCCTTTTACTACCAAACGCAAGGTAGTCCATGAAACTTCCATGTTGTGTGACCATAATTCAATGCATAATCCATTGATTAGCCTCATTACTAGTCATCCTCGTCCCTTAACATAGTCTATTGAAGCTCCTTTATTGTTGTGTTTTAAGCAAGAGCGTATATATATATATACACACATATGCTGGTCCCTATAGTAGTCCACTGCCTCTTACTGGTCAATTGATGTTGTTCACCTTAGTTGTCATCGCCCAACTGTCCATCATTGGTAAGTTATCTTCAATTTTTTTTTTTTTGGCTTTAAGGTTTAGGGTTTAGGGTTTAAGGTTTAAGGTTAAGTTTGTAAAATTTATTTTGCTAGTGAGTTAGTTTCATTGTTGATGAATCTAATTTAAATGGTAATTTTTTTGTGTTTTTTTCTTGAGTTTAAGGTGGAATAATTATAATTAATTTATTTAAGGTATTTTTTTGTTCCATATAAGTCATGTTTTATGGTCACTAGAAAAATTTTGGGATCACGTTATGGTATTTTTTTAATTTTGTAATCTAAATATGTTTGTTTAAAAGGATAACTTTTTCTTGAATGAATGTTTAAATAATGTGTGCATTAGGTTGAGGTTTGAACTTGTTATGTTAAAAGTAGAACAATTTGAATATATATTATATTTGTAGAATCCTATGGATGTGGAACTTCTATGTCACCAATAAAATGTAAAACATCATAATGAAATGGACAACTAAGGTCATATAATTTTTCTTGAGTAGTACCCATATGTATATTTTTTCAACTACCAAAATGAAGTGGAAAAGTAAGGTGAAGATGTTTGTACTATGATTATAGTTGATTATTTAAACTTTATTTTTTTTTATTAGTCATAACATCGTTGATTTTTTTTTTCTCAAAAAGTGGATAAGTTTTGGATTGCCAAGTCATGAAATGCCCATGAATATATATTTAGAGGGACTTAATAGCTTTCAAGACATTGCATTCATCAAAGAGAGTGCTAAGAGTTGAATAATATGCCCTATCCAAAATATATATTCAAGAAATGACAAATTAGTGAAGTTGTGCATAACTAATTAATTGTTAAACTATTACTACAAGGGTACACTTTTTGGGTTCGGCATGGGGGAGAGGTAACGATTTACCTCCGGTAGAATAAGTCAATGGCGCTAGTTTTAAGGATGACACTATGTAGGATGTGATCAATGATGCATTTGAGATTCATCATGACAATGGGATGGTGGATATTAGGATTTGACATTGACACCAACGTAGCCTTCGACAATGTCAATTTCACCTTTGTATGCACCATCATGATCATAGTGGCAGAGACACATGTCAAACTATATTTTTTTTTTCAATAGTAATAAGTTATAATTTTATGCCCCCATATATTTTTAAATCCACTGAAATCATTGATCTAATATGATTTGTTCATGTTATTTTGTTTTATTATTTGATACTTTAAATTGGACCCATTAGACACATATATGTATACTGTATATAATTTTATATTTAATTTATGTATACAAATTTTATATATTTTGTAAATAGTAGAATTACAATAAATGATAATTCAATTCAATGTCAATATGTGATTTTTAGCTAGACCTTGAGAATTGTTACTAAAGATGCTATAAAAACTTTTAAAATGTTGGATAAAATAATTTTATTTCTTTATAAATATGCTTTTTTCTTACAAATTAAATGTTAAATATTTTAATGCATTATCTAATCAAATTTTTTTATGTTCTTCAAAAAACTATTTTGAATTGTTTATTGAATTATCATGGTGTTGTCAAGTAGTGATATATTCTTTTAGTATATCTTTGTTATGCATTACATAAGTAAGTAGTGAGTAGATACAAATGTCCTCACAACTATTTGGTTTGTTAAGTTAATATTAATATAGAGAGTAATATATAGTATAATACTTATTTAAATTTAATGGAAAGAATTTTTGAAAAACATAATATTAAAATATAATTTTTCAAAAGAATATTAAATAGAAGAAACTTTTTTGCTGCCCTACTAGTTCAAGGTCTTGGCTTCGTTACTGCTTAAGCACATTGCCTTCTTCATTGTCATCATTATTAGAACATTAGTCACTGAAACCCAACTTTTGATCTTTATTTTTGTATTCTTGTCCATTGGAGCAATAATAGACTACAGCACAACCATCACATGGCTACCATCGCTAGTGTATAACACCCTGAAAAAAAGTTCCAACAAACAATGTTAAAGTATCCAATAGTTGACGAGCTTTCAATACTAGACACATGTAAAGATTTGAGCCGGTACACAGCAATGTACATTCTGAGTGGGTATACAACGATGTATGATGAAGAAAACAATCCTTTAGGATATGGAATTTTCCATAAATGTGTAAAAATTATAATGTAGTTTTATAACAAGCCCATCTCAAGGGTTTGTTAAAAATAAATATCAAGGTTTGGTAATTTTGTTCCTTTTATCTTTAATTAAAATATGTGATATACAAATTGATGGGACAAAATAAAAAGATAAAAGAATATTTAGATATAGGAATGATGTTGGAATCCATTGATAAGAATATGTAGCCTCTTGGTAGTTTGGGAAAAGATTAAAACTCACAATATTCATAGCAAATAAAAAGGTTAGAGAGTTAGGCAAAACTATATAACTAGCTACATAAAATGGGCTATAAGTTGGGATCTTTCCCAAATTAGACTCATGGATAGCTTAATCTATAAGTGACTATCCAATAACATAAACTAATCTATTTATGCAATGCCAAATGTATAATATTAGTTATTTGATATTAACAAAAATTTTCAATGATCTTGATAATTAATGTAATCCATAAAATAAATTAATGATTCTAAAATTTCCCATTTGAATAAAATTAATTAATTGCTAAGAAAATTATGGACATATCAACATGATATACTTAAAATATCAAACTATCAATATGCAATGCAATAAAAATTTAGTGATGAAACGACGAATCATGGATATCAAATCTGATAGAGAAAACGTTTTAAATGTCAACTGAGTTATACAACTGAAAAATTGAATAGCAAAAGTAGTAAATATATCCAAAACATATGGCTTAACCAAAATAAAGTACATCAAGAAATTCATTGTGGAACATAACTTAGGCTCCCATTAGACCATGTCATTATCAAAGGATTCCACAAGACCCATGTTACCTAATTGCTTTTGAAAAGTTCTAATGGATAAGCCCTGGATCAAATAAACTTTTCACTGAAATCGTAGAATGAAAGAACCCATTCACCAGAATTACAAAATGAAAGAAACCTATAAACACCATAATTTACTAGAATATTTTCTTAAAAAAAATAAAAATTATTAGGAAAATACCAAAATAAGAAAATCTAATAAAAGGAAACATGAAGCAAAATGAAAAAAAATAAAAAAAATAAAAAAGAAACATTTATTCCTTCAAATAAAAAATTCAATTAAAAAAAAAAGAGAGAGAATCATTAAGGACTCGTTTAGCTGGCCTAAATGGTTATGAGAGAGATGGAATGGGAATAGGAATCCAGACTATAGCGTTTAGTCACACATGGAAATGAATGGAAAGGAAATAGCCTACTTTTTTTTGGTAAGGGGAATAAGGAAATGAATAGAAAGGCTAGGAGATAAAATTAATGTGTAAAATTTCTATATTAACCCTAAAGAAAAAAAATAAGATCATAGGGATGTTTTATGCTTTTTTTTTTTTACTTCTTGGCCTTTGTTTCTTCAATCCTTTCTTACTTCCTTCTTCGTTTCTCTCGTCTTACACACCTTTCTTTGCCTTTTCTTTCTTCATTCTTTTTAACCCTTCCTCATCTGTTTTGTCTTTGTTTTCTCCTTCACATTCACTATTATGCACTCTTCTTCATACCCTCACTCCCCTTCTTTGTCACCTTTTATTCCTAAATGCTTTGTCTCTATGTCAAGAAAACAAAGGTATCTCTCATGCTCCTTTATTTATCTTCTCGCTTCTCTCTCTTGCCTTGATCTCTCAATGCTCTCTCTCTTTTTCTCTCTCCTAGTTTCATATTGTACAACCATAGGGGCATTTGGAACAAAAAATTTAGCTTCTTGGGAGAGCATGCCCATTACCTCCATTTTTGAATGGTAACCAGATGTTTGTACTTGAGGGAAAGCACTCTCTCAAGATGAGGGAATCCATCATGTATCTCTCAACCAAATGAGGGTAAGGCTTTACCATTCCTATTCCCTCAACGAGTTTTTGCAAACTGAAGTAATGTAAGTTAAAAATATAATACAAAGAGAGAATCATTAAATTGAAATTCAAATATAAACAAAGTCACTATTAAGAAGAAGAATCATTAAATAAAAAATAAAATCAAAATAAATTCACCTTTGTTTGGCTTTTTTTTCTTCTAAAAAAACAAATATCAAACTATCAAATTTAAAAGTCAAAATTGAAAAATCAAATTAATAAATTTTTTTAAAAAATAGAGAATTGGAAAAAAAAAAAAAAAAAAACCTTGATTGATTCACGCAACACCCATGAAACAAAAGAGGCACCATATGAGAGAAAATTGTGTAAGGGGGAGAAAGATGAGAGATAGCACATGAGTATTTAAAAGGGGACCATTGTGATTCTTTTTTATCATATTACATGGTAAAAGCATAAGGGAAGCTGCCAAAAGAAGAAATATATATAGAGAAAGTGTGTGAGTGTGTGATGAGCATAACAGATAGAGTGACAGGGAATTAGGAAAGAAAGAATGTGAGTTGGCAAAAAACAAATTTGTATAGAGAGGAATGATGTAATAAATGAAGAAGGCATAGAGTAATGAAGGGAGGGAAAATATCAATAATAATAAAGGGAGAATGTGAATAGAGGGATCACCTTTTTTTGATCAACTGACTAACAACATTGATGTTAAGTTTGACAATAATGGTGAGGGATAACATAATTTATTTAATAACTTATACTTTTTTTTTAATACATGTGCTTTTTATTTCCTGATTCTTTTATTCATACTTACATGATTGTATACAACTCTTGCAAGATGCCACCTAAGTGTTCACAGTCATCTTGAGCAAAGGTTGCCACTCTTGCTCAAAAAGCACATAAGACATCTAATATTGAGACAAGTGCACTTATCTTTCATGCACAGCCACCTATAGAAACAAGTGCTGCTACTTCTTCCCAGCCAAAAGTAAATATTGCTAGAACTTCCATTAGGCAATGTGCTACAAATATTCCTTAAAAGGATTAGACAATTGATGTTATTGGTAATCAAGTGATCAAATTATCCTAAGATTTAAGTAATAAGGTATACGTCATTATCTTAATATCCATGTTTTGTATTTTTCATTATAGATAACAATGAAGTGGTTTCAACTAAAAGAATGAAAACTAAAAAAGTGTGGAGTCTACCGAGTGCAAAAAGAGTAGTATGTCTAGTTAATTCACTTGGATAAGGGTTTGGTGAGGTTGGAGGAATGGTTAGGATTTGGTTAGGAGACTTAGCCACTAGTACTGATTTAATTCTTCTCAATTTCTTCAAATGGAGGCAAGTGCCTAAAAAGTATATGAAAGACACGATAGAAGTTATAAAGGTATAGTACGAAACATTAGAATCTTTGTTATGCCTTCATTCTTAATTAATTGTTTATGATGATGTGGTAATTTCTTGATTGGTATAAATGCAGAAAAAAATTGCTTTTGAAACTAATATTGGGCTAGAATTGGTATGGAGATCTTTATACAACAAAAAGAATGAGTAAAAAATCAGGTAATATAAGGGAAAATTTGGTGAAAATGATAGTAGAAAAGCTATTATGAGCAATTGTCCTAATAACATATCTTAAGATCAATGGAATAAGTTTGTGGAATATTGACTTAATGAGAGAAGCATTGTAATTTTTCAATGTACCTATTTAATATTTTTTTTTTTCTAAGATTGTGTAACTCACTTGTTTTTCTTTTACTTGTAGGAAATAAGCAATATTAATAAGGCAAACCATAAGAAACTGAAGTTTCCTCAAACTGGTGGTTCCAAGAGTTATGTTAGAACGAAGTATGAGATGGTGATTTACAATTTTAGTTTCTGCATACTTTAATATTTTATTGTGTGCTATACATTGCTATAATAAATTATCTCTTGATTGATTGGAATTGGAGATGGGTAGGCTATGGTAAATTGTTCATTGCCACTTGTAAAAGGAAAGATGTGACCTTTGTGAATGATGAAGCAAGAGTTATCTTGATAAGTTTTCTTAAACCTTTATATATTTCATTTGTAATAGTTGCATTTTGATCCTTTGACTTTCCACTTGCCTTTTGTTAGTCAAAAAGAACACATCATGTTAAATGAAGCTTATAGTTCACTTATTTTTGTTTTCTAGTTAAAGAGAACAAATGATTATAAGTTTGTTGTGAAACTAAGGAAAAGGTCACAAAACACTTGGTGAAGTTGAATTTCTAGTTGTGAGTGTGAATTTGAAATTGGTCTAACAATAGGACCACACATCTTGTCTTGACGTATTTGAATATAATTGCAGTTTCTCCACAGTGCACACCCTCTTCGATTAATTTGATGATGAAATAACATCAAATAATTACGCTATATGTGATCTTTATTTAGTTTTTATAATTTAATTCTAGTTTTTAAATTTTATTGATGAAATTAATCATATATCATTTTACATGATTTAAGGTGAGGTAACTTTATGAAGACTCAACTTTAAATTTTTAAGCTAGCTTAAAAAAAGAGTGAATTTATATAAATTAAGAATAACGTAACCAATTATTATTTATTATCATAGAGTAAAATGTAAAAATGGTAAGGGAGATGAAGTGGCATGTATTTATGAATCAGTCCTTAATTAGTGAAGATAAAAGAGAGATAGACAAAAGAACAAAGCTTGTTAAATGAAGCTTTATAGTTCACCTACATGTGTTTTCCCATATAAAGAATTATAAGTTTGTTGTGAAACCATGGATAAGTGCTACAAAGTATCTGAAAGTCTTAAAGGATTATAAGCTTATTATTATCAAGGAGTCTTGGATTGTTGCTAAATAAGAATCTTGTGGTTTTTATTTTTGATTATTCGCAGGTTTTGTTCTGAAGATGAGAACATTTTTTATCATTAGATTATTTTATACTTCATCATTATCCCTAGGTGTTCATTTTTTATTTTTATTCTTTTTCAGAGTATTAAATTATTAAACTAGTTGTTCATTACTTTTGGTTTATGATTTCAATCTGTACCTATATCAACTCTTTCAACTTTGAATTGCAAGTGGTCCTTTTTGGTAAAAAGGCTTAGATTGTTATTTTATTGATTAAGCATCTATTCTTTAGATTGTGAAAGATTTGCTAAATCTGTTCTATATTTGAATTTTTAGGAAAATATTTCAGAAAAGATTTAGGAATCTCAATCATCACATTTACACAATAACCTAATTTCTTCAAATGATAAACTTAGTCAAGTTCTAGGCAAGGAACATTTTGGACAAGAACGTAGTGTAGGATTAGGTCCTTGCCCTTATAAAGTGTTTGGATTGCCTACTCGTTAGTTTGGCAGCTTGAACTTGGGTTCAACATGTAGTGCTAACTTAGTTGATGAGGTGGATGCTCTACAAAATGAGTTAAGCTTAATGAAGGAAAAATTAGAATCCACAAAACTAGTGTACTTGTAAGCAAACTTGGATGAACAATAAGTTCCTATATTTTGCAAAGTGTTTTGGAGTACCTACTTCTTAGCGTTCCAGAACCATCTCCTTCACAAGTAACACTAAAGTTAACTTTTGATTTTATTGACTTAGGATAGCAATTTACAATGGATTCTCACTTTAAATGTTATATTTTCAAGTGCTTGATGCAGGTAGTGTTAAACAATCATCAGCAAGATATTGGCAATCATCTGAAGCTACTCATGATCCATGGCACATATCATAATTTTTTTTGTTTTGGTAGTTTTGAATATAAATTTTAAGCCTTGGTTAGGATTTTTGGAAATTTTATGCCTACTAATTTTATAATATGAAGATACAATGTTGACTAAGATTTTTTCTATACAAGCATTATTTTGGTTTTGGAGATCTATTTTAATTATTTATATATGCGAAGCTTTAATGTTATAATATACTTTAAAATATATTAATCGTTGTTAATGCAAATTACACTACTTAGCGTCATATATAACCCTTGTTAATGTTAGAATCTAACATCAGTTTTAACTGACGATTAAACCATTAAATATACAAAAAATATGACCTTTAGTGTTGGTTACAACGGTCACCAGGGCCAAATATTACATCGATTTTATTCAACATTAATAACTTTTTACCTCTAGCATCAATTGTTCACATGAATGCTCAAATTGTCACTAAAAAACATCTCAACACTATATATAGAAACAATTTCATCAATTGACGTTAGACCCAACTAACACTAAATTCATGTTTTTTTTTGTAGTGAAAAGAAAGTTGTAAATACAAATGAGTTGTTGTATTGGAATAAACCCTTTAGATATTGGGGTTTTATTTTTTATTTCTTTACCAAGTTGTTATGTTACACTAAGTTTTTCTTTAAATAATAAATTTTTTCTTATTAAAAGAAATATTGATTTGGGCTTTTAGGGCTTAGACTGGACTTTAAACAAAGCCTGAGTTTGTCCTCTTTTACAAAATAGATTTTTCTAATCAACCTGTTTTTGTTTAAGCTTTATTTTTCTGGGCAGGACTTACTCGAGTGAACTTGTTAAGTATAATAAGGTATAATATTTATAGTACAAAATTGCCTTATTTTTAAAATTAATTGATAACTCTATGAAATAGAGTTATTCATGTTATTTTCATGCTTTATTACGGTGCAATCTTGTTAGTTTTAGTTAAAGTTTGAGTCATTTTAGGCTTTCATGATTGGAAGTTTGTATTTATGGTTATTTAAGTTGTTTTAGTGTTCTTTTGCTAATTTACATGCTTAAATCCTAGCAAATTAGAGTTGCTCATGTTGTGTACATTTGTGCTCAGGCCTTATATGGAGGAAAGGTGTGTTTTGGCATCAAGAAAGTGTATATTCCAACTTTGAGGCAACTTTTGGACCCATATATGTCAAAATTTGGAGATGACTATTTCTCAAAAAGTTGTAGAGCTCTTACATGGCTTTGGAATGACTGGTAGTTCATCAAATTCTGACCTTAGAGTAGACAATTATGGGCAAAACACTGGAGCTAATACAGAAGCTACCAACTAGTACCATGACATAGCAAATAAAGGGTATACTAGTTTTTTGACATTCAGGGGTGATGCAAATCATTTTTTTCTAGGGCTTATTGGCTAAAGAAGTTGTTCTAAAGCAAAAGGATAAGATTTTCTAAGTTCTAAGGGCTGGGCTTTGTTGGAAGAAGGCATTTTAAAAGGAGTTTCAAGGGATGAAACCAATTAAAGCTTTAAAAATGAAGTTTTTCATCTCTTTCTATTCTTTTTCTCTTCTCTTATTTATGGTTTTTTAGTTTTATTGGATTGTAATCATGGGTTTCCTTAGCTAAACCTTTATTTCTCTAGGATTGTGGACTCTGGGCATGAAGATTATTAAACTTTTTTACTTTCTGACTTGAATTACATTGTGTGTGAAGTCATTCAATTCAAATCTATTTGTTTCCTTATTGATTGGCCACCAATTATGGTTTATGTTGAGGATTTAGGGATTCTTAAAAAAGAAGCCCAAATCTAGTATAGAACTAAATACCACATGATTGATGTTGATTTATTGTTTGAAATTAACTTCCTTTAGGATAGACATATGCCTATCGGATATGCAGACTTGTAATAGCCTTACTTAATGAGTCTCTTTAAGTGGTTCTCATATAAATATAGGAAATTAATTTCGAGTGATAGAAATTATAAGGGATCAATAGATTCTTATAATAATGTTGGACACTAAGACTACATCATAAATCAATGAGTCTAAGTTAGGAAAGTAATTAATTCACAATTGAAGAGTCTTGGTATCTATAATCTTAGGGAAGCCTTTTGCATTAACTACATCTCATTTTAAGCTTTGCATTATTTGATTTATTGCAAGTTCCTTACTTTTAGTTGGAATATTTGATCGTTTGCATTAGGTAACTGCATATACATTAGTAATTAATATCGGTATTGACTAGAATTCCTTTAGGATGATACTTTTCTCCCTCTTACTACTAGTGCACAGTGTATACTTACACTGTGGTAGATTGCTCACAACATTAATACTTATGTGTATACATGTATATGTATGTGTGTGTGTGTGTTTATATATACACCACCCTTTCTTTAGCTTAACTCCCCTTATGTTCTTCTTCCCTGTATTCTTGTCATGTTAAAAGATACAGAGTGAGAAGAGCTGATCTTTATTCAAATAGGTTTTACATCTTTAGACAAGGCTCTCCTTTAAAGTAGACTCATTCACTTTTTGTCTTTTTCTATTCAAACATGACAAGTTGATGAGTGAGAGGAACATAATTATGGGAATCTAGCATCCTTTTCACTTTCTTGTATAATTTGGTTGATGAAAATATATCGTTCACACTTTAGAGAATAGATTTATTTCTTTACAAAAATAATTTACTCATGATTTGTATTGATCTTTGCCACCTTACTTTAATCTCTTCTTGTTCTCTTAGATCATATCGTATACTTGTTCTATGATTCTAACTTCAAATACAATGTGCTACAAATTTTTAAGGAGCCAATATGTATAATTGAATAATTTATTGCTCATAAGCAAACAGCTCTAATATTTTGCACTATCTTTTGCATCCCTATTTCAAATCTTTTGTGTTTGCTAATAATTCATATCTAATTATATCTCTTTTAACAATTTCTTTTAATTATATTTATTAGATCTTAGTGGACATTTAACTTCATTCACTTGAATAAACTAGTGCTTAAAAGCTAACCACTCAATATTATATTTTGCGCTCTTTTATAGCTTGCCTGTCATATCGTATAAGGCTTTATATGAATTTAATACTATGCAGTGATATGTGCAGCTTTATATTATATTGTATGACATAATACTATTTTATATTTGGTTAGACAATGTATAACTCTAAATAACATAAAAATTAATATTATAAAAATTTCTATGAATAAATTTTATTTTAAATAAAATAAAAAATAAATTATTGAAACAAATATTCTAAAAAATATAACCAAGCTAATATCAAACAAACTCATAACCTAGACCAGCCTAGGTACTATGCCCAACTTGGCTTGGTCAATTTTTTTTATTGTTTGGTTTAAATCAACATGATATGACATGGTTGGATGGGCCAACCAACTATATGTACAACTCTCGTGCTATGACTCTTGGAAAGAAATAGATCAAATATTCAAATTACTATAGGAGAACACAAAATGGGTTAGGTTTACACATGACCCAAAACTCATCCTAGTTTATGACTAGATCCCTATTTTAAGATATAGGACCTAGCCTAGCCTGGTTAATGACCAGGTTGGGTCGAATCTTCTTATTTTTATTTTCTAAATTTTGAATTCATAAAAGTATTTTTCAAAAACATTGTATAAACTTTTACAATCCAACTTTATACAATGTTTCCAATGGGCCCTAAATTGTATATGTGTGTTAAAAGTTTAGATTTTTTTTTTCTCTTTTCGAAATCTATTGCTTATTAATTATGCAAATATAGTTAGGCTAAGTTAAATCTTCTATTAAAAAAGATAAAAAAAAGTTGGCACTAGATTATCAAAAACATTTTTAGTATAGATGAAAGACAAGGAAAAAGTTTGAAAAATAAGTGACCTTGGTTGGGAAGAAAAAATAATAAGAAGTGATCAAATTGAAAAAAACTATAAATATTTGGAGAAATTGGATGAAATTTGGGAATTTTTAATGTCACATGATCATCTTCTGCCAAAATCGTATAAGACATTGCACAATTAAAGAATAAATTTCAACATAACAAGATGTCTTAATTTAAATTATGCAAAAGAAAGTAAAAATAATCCTACCCATACTCTAATAAATGGCATTTTATATCATAAAATGTTAAATCGATCCATATTCCCTGCTGTAGATGAGATGCTATAGTGATCATATTTAATTATCTAAATTAAATTAACAACACTATCTGATACGACATATTAAAAATTAAGTTATTGAAATTGATAATTTTTAAAATTTTATCTAACAGCTACTAATAATTTACAAACTTAATATAATGGTTGTTATTGTGTTTATAGTACTAGTTGTAAAAACTCCTTCAACATGAAGTCCCTTTTATGTTAAATATACACAAAATTATATCATCTGTGCTTGAGTAAAAATGGTGTAAAAGATTGTATTAACCTAATTAAAGAAAAATGTGTTTTTTTTTTCAATGTCCTTTTGAATAATTAACCACTATAAGTTGATACCATTGATTAGTATCTAGGAGAAATTCAAGCTTAGAAGTGGTACACAAGCATAGGCCATGCTCTCAACTCCAGCATGGGCCATCCAGTAAGTATTTTAATAAATACTTATTTTCTTTGAGTTACTAAGTCAAAGACCTAGTGCCTAGGTGTCATAATTTAATACCATAAACAAAGACTTAGTGCCTTGGTGCCATAATTGCTTGGGCGCCAAAATTGAAAGTTGGAAAGCCATGGACAGAGGCTCAATGCGTAGCGTTGGAAACAAAGAAGCTATGCTCAGGCATGCCATCAAAAAACATAATTTTCAAATTAAAGATTTTCAAGATACGTTCCAGAGATAAACTTGACTCCTTAGGGCTTTGAAGGTTATAAATAGGGACCTAGGGGCTTTAGGAGACATACAAAAGAAGAGAGAGTTCAATAGCTGAGTGAATTAGCAAGGTTAAGTAGGGTTGAAAAAGGATTAGAGGGTGTCTCTTATGAAAATGAGTAATAACTTAATTAGAGTTGTGCTTTCCTTATTTATTTATTTTTATGTTTTACTTTCTTCTTAATTTTTGTTTTGAAACAATGCTAATGCTTGGCTAAGTCGTTTAGTTCTAGGATTTTTAACAAAACCCATTATAAATGTTATTTTCTATGACTTTTTGTTATGGATCTAGTTTTTGAATAAAGTTTGCATATGTTCATTATGTGTTTAATCCATTTTTAGCCTAATCATCTTATGATTAATTTGAAATTTAATTTTTAAATCTAGAATTGGATGAACATAGTCATTGTTTGCATATCAGTAATGGTTGCAATTTACAATCATGACAACAGTACTTGACTACCTGTGATAACTACAAGTAGGATTGGACTCTAAAGTGATTGGTATCTCAACTAGTTCCCATAGAGATATAGGGAATCGAGAGAGTTCAATTCAGGCTATATATATTCATCAGAACTATATAGATAATTAAAGTCCTTGAGTTAGCAAACTAATTCAATCATTGATACAAACATTGACTATCATGCGAAAATAACTTTGCAATGTAGGGAAGTCTGAATCCTACATTTAATAGTATATCAATGTAATACATTTTATTAGTTATTTTTAACTTTTCTATCAAACAAAACATTTAATAATAAAAAGTTAGTTAATTGAATTTAGAACTTGATAATAAACAGTCACCTAGAGTTAGACTAGGTCTTTGTATGATTGACATCCTATTCACTTTTTATTACGTGTTGCAATCATGTGCACTTGAATGCATTTAATTGAGCAAACGAGTTTTTGGCGTTGTTGCCATGGACTTGGCTTTTAATTTTGTTTGAGTTAATTTTTAAGAACTTCTAATCATAGGCGTTTTATCATATGAATTTCATGTGCTTATGCATGTGTACACGTGGAAAAACATGCTACTGTTGGACTCTGAGATAGAAAGAAGATGTACAAAAAACAAAAACCTAAAAGGTAAAGGGTATAATATGGCTGATGACAGTAAAGGAGTACCTAATGCAGTGGTTGATAACCCTACTAAGGGTGTTAACCAAAATGCAAATGCACCATAAAAAAGGAAGGTTAAAGATTACATTATGCCAACCTTGGAAGGGATTCAGTAAAGCATTGCTAGACAGAAATAGGTAATTCGCCATGAACTTGGCTTTTAATTTTGTTTGAGTTTATTATTAAGAACTTATAATCACAGGTGCTTTATCTTATGAATTTCATGTGCTTATGCATGTGTACACGTGGAAAAATAAACATTCTACCCTTGGACTATGAGATAGAAAGAACATGTAGAAAAAACAAAAACAAACTTAAAAGGCAAAGGGCAGAATCACCTATTATGGCTGACGATAGCAAAGGAGCACCTAATGTAGTGGTTGATAACCCTACTAAGGGTGTTAACCAAAATGCAAATGCACCATTCAAAAGGAAGGTTAAAGATTACATTATGCCAACCTTGGAAGGGATTAAGTAAGGCATCGCTAGACAGAAATAGGTAATATGAATTTCAAAATTGATTACGCAATTATGATTATGTTTAAAGAAAACTAATTTAATGACTTACCCTCTAAGGATCCCAATGCACATTTAAGAACTTTTCTAGAAATCTATGATAATTTCAAGGTTAATGGCATTCCTCCAGAAGCCATTTGCCTAATGTTATTTAAATTTTCCTTTAAAGAGCCAAAGATTAGTTAGACTCAAGCCTAGTGGATCTATCACCACTTAGACTTAACTAGTGTAGAAATTTCTAAACAAATAATTTGTCCCTACTAAAGCTGAAAAATTGTTAAAAGATATCTTTAACTTTCAACAATTTGAGTTAAAATCCTTATATAAGGCATAGGAGTGCTTTAAAGATTTACTTAAAAAATGTCTTCATCATGGGTTTTCTTAACAACATCAGGTCAGGATCTTCTATAATGGAACGAAATCACATTTTTGTTCATGAAAATGAAAATGGTTTATGTTGTTTCTCTCTTTTCACAATATTAAAAGACACCAACCAAGTGCTTGTAATTATACTACTTGAACTATGTGAACTTTGATCTCTATCACTAGGCATGTAAATTCTAGACTCTCATCCTAGGTTAAGTACATCCTTCATAAATATCCATGTTTTTTCATTAATCTTCTTTTAAATATTTTTCTTTCTATTTTTCTTCTTTTTGTTTGCATATGTTTTAATTCGAGTAATCAATATAAAATTAAGACCATATTCTATTATTTTGCTTGACTAATTTATAGTAAATATTTTTACGAACAAGTATTGTAAAGTTTCTAATACCATCCCTACGCTGAAATAAACACCAAAACCCATATCAACTTTCACAAAGTACCTTTCCATTTTCTTTTGTTTTGAAAATGGTTTTTTCAAAGTATTCCATTAAAAAAAGTTTGGCACCGACTTGTAGTAAATCGATCTTTTATATTATTTTGAGAGTCAATTTGTTTCTTTTCTCTCTGCGTATTGCGCTCAACCCTCCATTAGTTGTTAGTGTGACATATAGTTTGTTGCCACACCATTATTTTCTTCCTAGTTTAGTCATTCCAGATCTCTTCTCTTTTTGGCCATCTAACCATCTGATTTCACTACCACTTAGCCTTAGAATTACCTTCTACTTATTTCTGTCTTCATCCACCTTATATTTATTTGAACTCGAAAGTTTCTCTTACTACCATGTTAAAATTATGGACCATGTAATCTACTAAATTATCCTACAGGGATTTAACATGTCATCTTGTTCTTAATCTGTTTCTGCTATTTATGGGTCTTGTTTTATTTTCACTATGCATTTACTTAAATTACCGTGTATTTATCCTAGGTGGTAAGAGAAATTCTGCATTGTTTTTAGTATACTAAACGGCTCGATAAATTACTCCCAAATACAAATTGTAATTTTGTTCCCCTAACTTTGTTTAATTCTTATAATTTACTTTAATGCTTTCTCAAAAGGGAAATCCTATTCATGTAAATGTTACCGTAAAATTTCCAATTTTATGTTTGAGAAACCTCCCTTCTAATCTTTATATTAAGATTGGCCCCATATTCCATAGAACACAAGTTGCATCATTAATTCAAGCCTTATCTTATTTATTTAGAATAATATATTTTCCTATCTATTCTCTTGTTTTTTTAATTGTGCCCCTTTATGCTAGGCAACTTCAAAACCTTTTTATTGGAGAAGAAATTTCTAATTAAATTGCCAAAATAATTTCTAAGTTACTATGTTGTCATATAACGCTAGAAAAATACTTTTAGGAACTGAAATTGATCCTCATTATAGTTTATTTAATTCAAACTAGGAGGATTTTCTAGGAATATTTTTGGGATGTTACAATTTATTAATATTCTTAAAATTCCTAGAAGGTCTACTATTAAGAACACTTTGTTTCCCTTAAGTGTTGTTACACCTAAGGAAAATTATGGTAGTTGACTCTACCCAAATTATGCTCTCAAACACATGGCTAGAAATGCTCATCATTTTCTTAACCCAAAATACTAAACCCTTACTAAAGGATGTTCATTATCACGTTGGACAACAACAAAGAAGGCAAGATAATAGGTTCATGAAAAGTAAGCATAAATTTTCTTTTTAATATTGAAGTATAATTTGATTAGTATTAGTCAATTTTGTGATAAGAATTATAAAGTTGCCTTCAACTCATTTTCATGCATAATTGTCAATAGCCATGAAGTTTTAATTGGTAGAAGACATGAAAATGTGCATGTTTTGCATCCTGGAAGCCTAGTGCTCTCTTCTAAAAAATGTTTTTCAACAACGCATGATAAAAACTGGTTATGGCATAAAAGGAATTTATATCTATTACATTGCAAAATTCTCCTTGGAGCTTGGAAATAGATTAAGGTTTTTCCGATGAAATTTCAATGAACGAAGTTAATACAAACTAAGTGATAAATTTGATGGAACTATTATCCTCATTGCTTTAGGTTGATAATTAGCTAGAATGTTGATTACAAAACTTAAGCTTGTTATATTTCCTAAGCAAATAGTTAATCTATAATTTCGGGATGATTAATTAGTGGGAATTATAGGATGCCTATGTACTCATAAGTAATTAGGTAAATTAAGGAAATTTAACTTCAAAAGAATCATGGGAGAAGCCTCATTGTCATTCTTATGTAAAATGTAGGAAAATGTCATATTTATAGCTATTTTGGAGATGGTCTAATACACCCTTGGCTTAGTTGGACGGTAAAATATAGTCAACTCGTCAGTGATGGAAAATGAATGAAATGCTACTTAGCAATTCTTCTTCATTATGTTGCTTAATAACAGAAATGGGAGCAATGAAAGATGACTGAAAAATGTTAGTGTCATTAATTAAGTGAATTAGAAACTGAGAATTTATATAGGAATTCTACTTCCACTACAAGTGTAAATGCTATGCTTACAAGAAGGCAGTTATAGTGACACTAAAATTCAAGAGGGACTAGACTTTTTAAATTATTTTTTATAATATCCAGATAAAAAAGCCTTTCTTTATTTTCTACCCTTAAATACATGCCTTTTGAATGAATTGGTAATAAAAATAACTTTTTTGAAAAGAAAAAGAGAATTTGACAAACAGAATAACATTAATAAAAACATCTCTTAAAAGAATTTGCCAAAGACAATTTTTTTCCCTAATGCCTTTTACGAGACTAGACAAAAGATCAAAATTTTTCCGTAGAAATGAAAACTTAAAAGAAAACATTATTACAAGAGGCAGACAAAAAACACACACACAAAGTAAATAAAGGAATAAAAAAAAGAGAAAGGGAGCCACTGCAGTAGTAGCCCCAAAGCTGCTGAGAAAGGAGTTTATTTAGAGGGATTTGGATCCTCTCCATTTCTTTCCATCAATTTCTCTAACAATTTAGAGAGATAAACACAGAGTGAATATATCCCACTTAAACAAGACTCATTTGAATTGCAAGTCTCACTCACTTTATGTTTATTTCTATCAAAAGTATATGAAACCTGCAATTCAAATAGATCCCATCTAAGTGAGACCTATTCACTCTGTGCTTATCTCTCTCCGAAATTGTTAGAGAAATTGATAGAAAGAAATGGAGAGGATCCAAATCCATGCTTCATCCCGCTATTCAAAATTGCAACTGCGAGGCCCTCCGGTTAGTCATTAAACAACACAATGATAATCCATGGAATTTACCAATCATTATGAGAAAAACCATTGAGCATAAAACTTAAAAGATTCTAACATAGATTTCATTAACTAAGAATAGTGACTTTAAGTTATTATAAAACTATATAAGTATATCCAAAGTGAATCTTACTAGAAATTTGTATCTGATATATTTACATATTTATCCATGGGAATTATTTAACAGTGCCTGAACAAGAGAGAACTAGTGCCCCAGGAGATGCAATCACAGCAATTTGCATGGTAAATATTTCGTCTTTGTTCAAAATGAAAATCATTGGAGTGGATGCAATGAAAACCAACTCAGCCATCCCTCTATCCTTCAGATTCAGAGACCTTACCAGTTTCTTTATTCTCCACTGCTCGGGTTATGGCAACTTCAGCTCGACGTATAACACGATCATAGAACACATATCCCGCCTGGAAAATATATATATATATTGGAGAGCTTTCAGCTCATGTTCAAAATTTCCTAAATTCACCACTGACCAAGACACATGACAAAAATACAGTTTCAAAGTGTTTGTTATTAAATTCTCCAATAAAACAATAACGTGAATAATTTTTACCACTCAGTCATGATCTGACCATTCGAATAAATTCATCCACGTTATGTTCTTAATAAAAAAGCAAATAGCAAATACATAAGGAACTGCACATTTTGTCCAACATAATATCACACCATCATAAAATAATTCCTTCAGAACAGTGCCAAGGAAATCATGAATGAGGAATGGAAATGAACAGTTGTGTAAGTTTACCTTTAAAACAGCTACAATAGTGCCTGGAGGCTGTGAACTAACTTGAAACTGAAGGATGGCATCATGCCTATCTGGATTGTAAAGCTCGTGTTTAGAATTAAACTTTTCAATCCCAACATTTTTAAGTGCCTGAAAGCAGCAGTATAGGCTTAAGCACTTTCACTATACTAGGAAGCACAGGCGCAAAACATAGGTTGCAACGGTAGTAAATGAATCTTGATTCAAACCATAGATTAGAAGGCTAACTTTTGAAACATAAATTGTATTGAATCATACAATCAAAAGATACAAAGAAAAATAGCTAGAAATATATCATATAAAAAATGTATACTATAAAAATATGCCCAAATAATTAATTTAAACCAGAACTGTAAGTCCCACATAACAAAATCGTAAGTTATAACAGATATCTAGATAATTAATAATTCATTGAAACTATGATCTTCCTATTCATCAAGACTAACGTAATCAATATCATTATTATCTTTGTTATCATCCAAGATCCAGCATGACTATTCTTTCATCCTCTTCCTCCTCAGTATCACCATCATCTCCGATGTCTTGTTCAACATTATCTTGTATTTGAATGCTTTTTCCTATATCATTCTTGTTGGCATTTACTTTATCATTCTTATTGCCATTAAGATTTTGTGGACCTAAAGATAGACAAATGTAAGAGACTAAACAATGAAAAATATAGTTTAAGAATTACAGATGATGTTTAAGATTGTAAGTGCAATATACTTTTCTTTCTCTTTTTACTTGAATCTCCATCAATCTTGAAGCACTCTTGGACATCCATCCTACAGTTCCCTTTTGTTGAATGAGGCTCATCTTGTTTATAATCCACTCATCATCTAATTCAAGATCTGATAATCATCACCTGTATCTCCCTTCTCCTCTTGCTTTTGTCTAATCTCTAACTGAATATTGTAATTTTAACAAATACAAGAGCATATAATCGTTATTGCTCTAAACAATTTCTTCTCTTAGTAGACCCTGTAGCACTACAAGTAAGGCTTAAGATGCAAATGGCAAGTGACTGTCGCACGTTGCAGTTCTCCAAAACTATTCCAATATAAAGCTAGGAAAAAGAAATTACAAATAAAGACTTGATTAACTACTTAAACCATTTGTATATAATTTTTTAAATACACGAAGTAGTAAACTATGTTACCATATCACTAATTACCAAGTTGCTTCTATTCTCTAGTAGCAACTGCCTATATCCAAATAATTCCTCCGCCTCATCAAATTTCTCAACTTGTCCTGGGTAGATATGCTTCATTCTAAATGCCCCCCCTCCTCCAACATTATTTTGGGACAATAATTACATTTACAAGAGTTCTTTGCTAGATCAGAGCCACATGAAACCAAATGGAACTGCTAAAACAAAAAAATAAATGCACTACCTTCTTCCTCCAAACACAGGTCATGTCAAGTCATGAAGGATTTGACTTCATGACTCGCGGAGTTGCTGTGCTCAAAATCGCCACAATGCCACAAATTGTTGTTTCTAGCATAATTTGCACAGTTCTAATGATTTGGACGTACAATTCTGGCTGTTTTTTGACTCATTAGGTCATTGGTATCATTGTGGTATGTAAACCAAATGCTCTTTTTCATCAAATGCATCATCATCATCTTGATCCTCACTAAGCAATGCATCCATTTCATCTTCATCATCAAAGGTTACCATTTCTTCATCAACCATATCAAGAGCATGAGAAGATTAGGATGGCATTGCCCTCTCTTGATATGGTTAATTAAATACTAAGTAATTTAATATTGATTGTCTAAGGATGGGTCAAGTGATCTCCAGTAATAGCCTTTCCAAAATCACTTAAATTAGAGTTATTCTCAACCCTTTTATAAGTAGCGACTGTAGCATGAGCTACAGCTACATAAAAGTACCATCCGCAATGCAGCTACAACAAAGTTATAAAAAAGTTGCGAGGCTACAAGCTTGATGCAGTGCTGGGGACCACAGCATTGAGCTACAACCTGTAGTGTGAGCTATAGCATGCTATTCATATCTATGTACTAGATCATCTATGACTGTCACAATTACACACACTACATATAATAGAACATTATACCTCAGCAAGTTGCTTCTCAGTCATTTCAACACCTTCAAGAAGTGTTTCCAGGAGCGGAACAGCTTCATTGGACTCCTTAGATGCATCAATTTTTAATAACTTTTCTTTTACAACTGATGAAGCCCTTCCCAAATTATCTGCAACATCCAGCAAACTCTTTCCAAAATTCTGCAGTGCAACAGGTAAGTAAATTTACCTTCAGATCTGAAAAACTGAATCAAAGCAAATTTTCAATATTGGCAAACCAAATAACTGCTCATCATCAAATGCCTGAAGGCTGGGAGGTAACTTGAAATTGGAGGACAGCATCATGTCTATTTGGATCATAGGGCTCATGTTCAGAATCAGACTTTTCAACACCAAATTTTTCAAATACCTGAAAGAAGAAGCAGTATAGGCTTGAGCACTTTCACTATACCTGGAAACACATTACTTTCACATCACACAATGATGCAGAACATATGTTGTAACAATTTCTTCATAGGCTGATAAATTAATTTCGATTAGCATTTTGTAAATCATATAATTTCTTGAAGTTTAATACTATAACAAGAGAATTAAAAAAAACAAAGGTTGATCTTACCTCATATATGATACAAACAAAAGTTCAATACCATAAAATAGTTATTAATAGCTTGTAGCGCACTTATAGAACTAAGGGCTCCAAAAATACTATATCACATAGTGCATATCATTGCTGGAGCTATATGAAAATGTAGTGCACAATTCTAAAAAAAAAATTGAAATCAAATTGATAATGACTAATATATATATAGAAAACCAAAATCACATTAAAAGAAAGCCTCATAATAATACAATAATCATCCATAACTCACGACATCACGTACTTGAGTCATAAGAACGTCAATGTCCAAAACAATATTTTAGTTGAAGCTTTATCCAACATCATCATAATGATGTTAAGAAATCTGTCAATTTCCTCTTCATCCTCTTCATCTTTTGAGGTTACCTTTTGTTCATCAACCATATCAAGAGCATGAAATGAGGAGGATGGCATTGCCCTCTTCCCATGCTCTTCACATGGTTAATGAATAAATCATTCAATATTGATTGTCAGAGGATGGGACAAGTGATCTCTGGTGATAGGCTGAACACAGAACTTAATTAGAGTCACTGTTGCCTTATTTATAAGTAGCACATGTGGTGTAGCTATTTCGGGGCTACAAGAAAGTTGCAAAGCTACAAACCTGAAGCAGTGCTAAGAAACACTGCATTGAGCTACAAGCTATAGCGCAAGCAATAGCAGGCTATTAATACCTATGTACTAGATCAACTTTGACTATTACAACTATACAGACACTACACATAGTATAACATTCTACCTCTGCAAATTCTTTCTCAGTCATCTCAACTTTCTCAAGAAGTGTTTTCAGAAGCAGTACAGTTCCATTGGACTCCTTAGATGCATCAATTTTCGTAAACTTGTGTTTTGAAATTGATGAAGCCCTTACCAAATTATCTGCAACATCTAGGAAACTCTTCACCAAGTTCTGCAGCATATTTGAAACCGCACAAATTTGAACAGGAAATAATTTTAGAGGAAGGGACCTTAAGTGCGTAACAAAGAGGTAAGAATACAGACCTCTATAGCAAACTTCTCAAGATTCTCTGGTTCTGTGTTTTGTTCTGCACCTTCAGCCTGTCCAGAACTTTCAGCACCTGTGGAGGTGCCATTACTCCCATGTTCCTTGTCATAAAATTCAGGTGAGGCTGATGAAAACAATAAAGTTATCGGAGTTGAGGATGAATTTATTGTCAGATGCAACAATTTAACTTGAACTGGAATCAACTGCAATATTAGAAAGAATACGTTGCACTTAATGAGAATTTCATAATTCATAACCGAATTTACTATATAAGAATATTAAAGGGGACATTTGGATCCGGAATTATAGACCATCAATCACAATATGTTAAATTTTTATATTACCATTTACATTATAGAAACAAGAAATTTTGGTGAATTATTATCCCTTCATGAGCATAATGCAGATTAACCCACTTACAATTCTAAAAACATTAAAAAATAAGTAAAGAAGAACCTGAAGACCAAATATATTGAAATAAAAAGCTCAGCAACTTATTTTTAAGATTACGTCTAACTTTAAAGTTAGAACTCTAAAGATGTCATGCCAAAATGACTATATAACCTCAGACAAATTGCAATAAAGAAGGAATAAAAATTAGAATCAGAAAATCTTAACTTACTTAAATATGTTACATCCTAATACAGTTTCTGATCAGAAGGGACAGTCAAAATCAGCAGCAGCAAAATGAAGATGCCTATCAACGTTCTTTAGCCTTAAAATAGCACTGAAAATTTGCTTCTGAACTTTTGATTTTAAAGGCCACGCGAAGAGCAATAAATGTTCCAAATGAGGTGTGAACGAGCAACGAGTTGTTTTTATAGTAAATGTAGTGCAAAATTGGCAACTTAAATAGCCTAGCAAGCACTGAAATCAGAATAGCATTTGAAAATAATGATAGTATCACGTCTTCAGTAAATCCTAAAACCCTAGTAAAACCCTTCTGGACAAAGTCAAAAATCACATTCTTCATCGGATTCTAGTAGCGTAGGTTGGGAGATTAAAGAACGAGGGCATAAAGATGCCTAGCGATCACTCCAAAATCAGACTTGAGTTTTATAAAAATAATATATCAATTTCACAGTAGATTCTAAAACCCTTCTCGAAAATGTAAATGTAACAAAACAGCTTTTCTACTCATTCTAGAAGCATACCTTGTTGGCAGATTGAAGAACGAGGGAATGAAAATAGTTGGTGAGGGTGGGCAAGTGTGGTGACGATTGCGAAGCATAGAGAACCTTGTAGCTCTGGCAAACACTCCTGGAGACCCGGGACAAAAACCTAGAGACGAACATGGCTACAGAATAATAGTCAGCGGAAGACGAAGTAGAAAGGCAAAAACGAGAAGATATGGAATTGAGATTCAGTACGAAAACATGGAATTGGTGCGAGGGAAAATAAAAGTGAAGACGGTGCTTGGAGAAGACGAATATGAGAATAAATAGGTTTTTTTGAGCCAAATATAATAAAAACAATATTTTAATTATCAAATTCTACTTTACAAAACGTATTATAAAATTCAAATATTTGGATGGAATGTATGTAGTTATTTTACAGAGATTCGGTTGGCAAAAAAAAAAAATGTAGAGAGATTCGGAGTAATTGGTTTCGAATTACTATGAAAATAATAGAAATAAAAATAAAAGAGACTTGAAAATACGGTTTTCGATTCTCCAAAAATGTCACGAGATGGAAATGAAAATGTAATTAAAGTTATATGCAATTTCTTATATCAATAATCATACATGCATTATAATATTATTGGATAATTAAACACTTGTCATGTTATAATTACAAAATAATATAATAAAGATACAAAGAATTTTAGGTTATGTTTAGGAGTTAAATGATGGATGGAATGAAATGATCATTAATGGAATAAAATGGAGTAGAATGAAGTGAGTAGATATATTGTTTGAAAGTTTTAATACAAAAAAGGAGAGACATCTATAAATTTTATTTGGAGGTTATAATAAAATGAATAAAATGGAATGACTCATTAATTAATTTTTCTAATATTATCCCTTGTAACATAAACACAAAATCAATAATTTATTATTATTTAATACATAATATTACGTAATTCTCCTATCCATATTGTTTTATTTTATTACTAATTATCATGTTCATATTTTTATCTAATACATTTATTACAAAATATCTATGTTGCTTTAAAAAATTTTAAAAGACAAACTTAAAAAACCAAAAAGAAAAATTGTAGACAAAAAATTTTTTAAAAATAAACTAAACTAATCTACATTGTAGATTCTTTCATTCTCTCTTTTTATGTTAAATTTTTAAGTGAAAAAAAAAAAAGAAGAGAAAGGTCATGACCATAATGATAAAAATTAGATAAAGTTGTAATAAATAGAATCAGTATATTAGTAATAAAATAAAGATACATTAGTAATTTAATTTTTTATATCACTTCATTCCATTCTTGATCCTCCAATATGGAGGAACACCAAAATTGGAGTCTTGGATGACAAAGAGGGGTTTTAGTGTCCCTCCCTTGTCATCCTATTCCACCTTAAAAAAAAAATTCAAACATAAGTCTAATTCATTTTAACTATTTTATTTTTTGTTATTCCCTTCTCAACCATCCATTCAAACATAACCTCAAATAGTTTTTTTTTCCTCTTTTTAACCAAATTATGATGTATATGAGTACGTGTAATCTACCTCTCTTTAAATTTCTGCTTGGCCATTTACAAACTTTACAATAAAACTAGTTTATTTGTTCAGGCGTTGCATAGGTTTTAAAGAAAATTAATATGTTCTGTTATATGTCAACACATTTTAAACCAATGGTGTTTGTAAGCATTAACAAAAAATTAAATTTGGTAATGTATTGTGACATAAAAGAAGCATAATACATTAAAGAAAGTATATAAAATTAGTTTCATGAGATTAGTAAGAGAAAAGTGACACTAATAAGCTCATTAAAAGGGCACACCATGAGGGATATATTGGCTCAATGGGTTCACAAGGCTTAATAAGTGTTTGATAATAACAAACTCATTTGAATAATGTAATTGGCTTAAATATTTGTTAAAAAATAAAGCTAAACCTTTTTGGCTCAATAAGGTCCTTTTTAAGCCCAAATCTTAAAAACATGTTTGATATCCATCTCAACCAATTCTTTCAAAGCCTAACTTATTCAAACTTATCACATAAGAATAAGGGATCAAAAGATCAGATCGTATAACTTATAGAGAGAAGCTATACTTTCGAGTAATATTAGAAAAGGTAAAAAAGAAAAAGTATAAGAGAAAGTCACATGTGTTCAATTTACATTCTCTACTAAAGATGATAGACTTCCTGGGAAAGAGACAAATCAAATAAAGATAGCAAACAAAGTGAATCATTAGACCACATCTTCATTTTTCTTAGTCAAAATGTCAAAAAGGTGAAGGAAATGTTATGTGTTTGACCTCTGAAGATTTGCTTCCATCTTTGTTAATCACTTATGGACAAAGACCTTTACTCTAAGCAAGAAAAGCTTATGCAAAACAACACGCAAGCCTCCATAGGAGATATGAAATGCTAAAGCCACCTTCCTCCTTATTAGAGCTCAACGTCTCTTTGCATTAAAAGAATGTTGCAATTCGAAAATGCAACAACCATTAAATCAAGGATATCAAAAGGAAAGCTCACTAAAGGAAACAATGAAAAGAAATCAATCTAAAAGCTATCATAGAATCATTCTTTTATGCCCAATTTCAACTTTCTGTTTTTAACTTTCAAAAGTCTAAGTTCTTTATGCTTACTATAAACCTTATTATCAGGGAATTCTAAACACTACTTTCTACTTAAATCTTTCCTAAGAGAAAGTTAGTTAGGGATGATCAGAGTGAAAACCAAAGCAAAATAGTTTGAGGCCATTTTAAACCTTGTATTGAAGGTGAACACTTTAAACCCATCATTTAAGAGTTTTAGGTTATCCAAATTAAAACCCTATCATAAAGAAAATCTTTTCTGAAGAGAAAGGGACTGGATGTAGGACTGAGATTATCTAAATTAGTATAAATCGTTTTTGTCTTATTTTTCTCATGCTTTTCAAAGTATTTCTCAGTACTTGAAATTTTCTTTAAATTACTGAAAACAAATTCCGAACACTTAAAGTTGATTCTTTAATCACTGAGTTATTTCACTTGAAATTAATATTGCAGTACCTAACTTACCACTTAATGCACCTGATCAATACTTTCCAAAATAATTTTTAAATATTTAAAATTTGAAAAGAAATTTAATTATATTATCTTGAGCACTTATTCACCCCTTTTAGGTGCACTATCAATTGATATCAAAGCCTTAATATCTATTAATAAGTGCTTAATCGCATAGAGGAAAGATTCATGTATTCGTTATTGTAGGAAAAATGATAAACAATCAACTTGAAAGAGCATACTTTGTTGAAAGTCACTTCATTACTGGACCTCCCTACTTCAGTAGGAACCACTACACACATTGAAAAGCAATAATGAAAATCTTCATTTAGGCAACTGACTCTCTAGTATGGAATATGATTATAGAAGGTCCAAAATATCCTATGATTGATGATGTGATGTCGAAACCTAGAAAAGACTAGATCAAAGAAGATATCAAGCTAGTCCATATCAATGCACGAGCTATCAATATCTTGTATTGTGTTGTCAATGAGCAAGAATATGACAATTTCCAATTGTAAAACCATTAAAGAAATGAGGGATAAATTGGAAGTGACACATGAAGGAACAAGCAAAGTAAAGGAGACTAAAATCAATATGTTAGTTCATGAGTTTGAACTATTCCAAATAAAATAGAATGAAGGAATTGAAAAAATGTTCATAATATTCTAAAAAATAGTCAATGACTTAAAGGTGTTTGGGAAAGTCTACAATGACTTTGAACAAGTAATGAAGATTCTCATAAGTTTATCGAAGTCTTAGCAATCGAAGATAAACACTACTGAAAGTGGAAATGCTTGTGACATGTCATATTGAGAGGCATACTCATTGCCTATTAGAGAACCTATCTCAAAAGGCATGAACTGCAGAACAAATAAACGAGCATTGCATTTAAGACTACTAACAGTCCTCTAAATCATTGGGATGATGATGATGATCTCAACAAAATTGATCTACAAGAACTAGTCTGCTTAAAAAAAAATTAGAATTTTATGCTAGAAGGAAAGGTCAACCATCCAGATATAAGAATTCTTACAAAAAGATGCCAAAGAAAGATGAACATGACAAGAATTTCGTAACATGTTATGAATGCAGAAAGATTGGTCATGTTATTCTTGAACATCCTTACCTCAAAAAAACACAAAACAAGGCGCCTACATGAAGAAAGGCCTTGGCTGCATATAATGATAATCATGAAGACAATGAAGAAGAAATAGAATAAAAGATTGCAAATTTGTGTTTCATAGTTGTAGAAGAAGTAAAAACTCAACATATCAATAATGATTTAAAGGAAATTTTTTATAAACTCTTAACTGATTTTCATAAATTACTTTTAAAAATAAGAAGAGGTCACACAACTAAAAATCAAATTTGAAGAAGAAAGAAATAATTTGCAAATTCGATCGAATCAAGTCAAAAAGGAAAATAGAGCACTAACTCTAAAAATATCTAAGGCTGAAACTAAGAAGTTTTAAGCACTAGAAAATTAGAATCAAGTGCTAAAACATAAAAATAAGGCGCTTGAAAATCAAGTATCAATTTTAACCAAAGATTTAGAAAAGTTAGTTAAAGGAGAAAAATATCTAAATATGCTTCTAGGAGATTACAAGTGTGTGTTTGATGAAATCGGCATAAGATTTAATGAACAAGCTAGTACTAAATTTTGCAAGATTTTTTTAAAAAGTCAAAACTTACTCCCATATGTTATTACTATTGTAAGTATAGTCATGCAAGTTATAATTGTTAAAAATTGAAAGGAAATAAAAAGTGGGTTCCAAAAGGTTCGATCACGAATAAGGTACTTAAGCTAACTTTCAAAGACCTAAAAAGATTTGGGCACCTAAAAATTGAGAAATTCTTGCTGGGATATCATAAAGAGAAATGATACTTTGATAGTGAGGTATTAGAAAGGTAATTCATTCACCAAATTGTTGCATAAATAATGTTTATCTAGTTGAAGGACTCAAACATAACTTACTTAGCATAATTCAACTCTGTGATATAGAGTGCAAGTAACTTTTGAATTTGGTCAATGCACTATTAAGTAATGACAAAGCATTATTTGTGGGGTAAAGACAAGAATATATTTACATTATAAATCCAAAAGAATTGCAAGAAAAGAAAATATCTTATCTTTCCTCTATATACAATGATCAATGGGTTTGACATAAAATACTTGGACATGTTAGCATGTATCTTATTTCAAAATTATTAAAATGGGATATTGTAAGAGAACTCCTTAAAATTGATTTTAGAAAAAAGATCACTTTTGTAATGCATGTCAGTTAGGCAAGCAAACTAAATTTTCATTTAAAGCAAAAGATAATGTTTCAATATCACTGCCTTTAGAACTATTACATATGGACCTTTTTGGCTTTACACAAACTAGAAGTTTTGGCAATAAAAATTGTGCATTTGTCATTATAGATTACTTCAATATTCACTTGGTTGATCTTTCTAGCTCACAAGGATGAAGCTTTTAAGTATTTTGAAACATTTTGCAAAAGAATCCAAAGAGAAAAATGTTATCTTATTTCAAATATTAGAAGTGATCATGGAGGAGAATTTGAAAATAAACTATTTGAAAATTTTTTCAATGAACATGGTTTTACTTATAATTTTTTGGCTCCAAGAACTCCACAACAAAATGGAATTATTGAATGGAAAAATAGAGCTTTACAAGATATGACAAGAAACATCTTGATTGATGATAAGCTTCCTAATATTGCGTTAAAGCTATCAACATTGCTTGTTATATTCTAAGTAGATGTCTTACTAGGCTTATACTTAAAAGATCATTATACGAGCTTCGGAAAGGAAAGAAACCTATTATAAGTTACTTTCATGCTTTTAGTTGCAAATGTTTTATCTACAATAATTGGAAAGATAACTTAAGCAAATTTGAAGCTAAAAGTGACAAAGGCATATTTCTTCAATATCAACAACTAGCAAAGCTTATAGGGTTTAAAATAAAAGAACTTTAGTAATAGAAGAATCTATGTATGTTGTTTTTTATGAATCTAACTTTATTTTGAGAAATTGTGCACAAAGTGATAAAGATGTGCTGGACAGAGAGTCTAAACCTTAGCAACTCCCTAAAGTAACAATCACAATTACTAATAAGACAAAAGAAAAGGAACAAATTGAGAATGTAATCAATGACTTAAACGATGAACACAAGCACTTGAATAATACATTTAGTGACCAAAATCAAAATTCCAAGCATTCAGATGAAACAAAATCTAATATATCTAATATAAGCCTTCCTAAAGAATGGTAACATTCGAACTCATATCTTATGCAATACATACCTGGAAATCTAAATGATGGGTTAAGAATTGGATCATCCTTTAAGAATGCAAACAACCTTTGTCTTCTATCTCAAATTGAGCTAAGTAATATTAATGAAGCTCTTAAGGATGAAAGTTAGATACAATAATGCAAGATGAGTTGAATTAATTTGAAAGTAACCAAGTTCAGGAGTTAGTTGAAAGACCAAAAAGATGCATCTATCATTAGAATAGAATGGGTATTTTGCAACAAGTTAAATAAGCAAGGCAATGTGATATGGAACAAGGCTAGACTTGTGGCCCAAGATTTCACACAACAAAGAGGTATTGATTTTAAAGAAACATTTGCTCCTATTGCTAGACTAGAATAAATAAAAATGTTACTTGCTTATGTTACATTCATGAATTTCAAACTATCAAATGAATGTCAAAAGTGTCTTTCGAAATGGCTATATTGATGAAGAAGTGTATGTAAAACAACCTCCATGATTTCAAAATGAGAAATTATACAATCATGTCTTTAAACTTACCAATGCATTGTACAGGTAAAAACAAACCCCTAGGGCTTGGTATGAAAGGTTAAGTAGTTTTCTTATTGAAAATAAATTCTTAAAAAGGAAGGTTGATACTATATGTTTTGTTAAGAAAGCTAACAAAAATGCACTATTGGTTCAAGTATATGTTGATTACATCATATTTGGAAGTACTAATGAAAATATGTGTATGGAATTCTCAAAGTTAATGTAAGGAGAATTTGAAATAAGCATAATATGGAAATTAAACTTCTTTCTTAGACTACGAATTAAACAAATAAAAAATGGCAACTTTATATGCCAGACTAAGTATACCAAGGAAATACTCGAGAAATTTGGCTTTGAAAATGCTATACCTATGAAAATCCCTATGAATCCAATTACTTTTTTAGACAAAGATGAAAATGGTAAGGATCTTAATCAACACAGATATAGAGGTATGATCGAATCCCTACTCTATCTTACAACAAGTAGGCCTAACATAATGTTTAGCATATGTAAGTATGCTAGATTTCAAGCTAACCTTAAGGAATCTCACTTTGTTGTATTAAAGAGAATATTTAGATATCTAGTTGGCACATAAGAATATGGATTGTGGTACCAAAGTTTAATAATTTCAAGTTAGTTGGCTATACAAACACTGACTTTGCAGGTGACAAACTTGATAGAAAAAATACCAGTGGCACTTGTTAGTTTTTAGGAAAGACTTTAATTTCATGGTTCAGTAAGAAGTAAGGATCAATTGCCTTATCTACTACAAGAGCTAAATACATTGCAATAGGAAGTTGTTGTACTTAACTTCTATAGATGAAGCAACAACAAGAAGATTATTCCTTATGTTATAAAGAAATTTCTATCTATTACGACAACACTAGTGTAACCTACTTAAGCAAAAATCTAGTACATCACTCAAGAACTAAGTATATTGAAATAAATCATCAATTCATAAGACATCATATGCAATATGGAAATGTTGAAGTTTACTACATCAAAATTGAGAATCAATTGTACACATATTCATAAAACCTCTTCATGAAAATAAATATATCACTATCAGAAATTAAAAATGGTATGATTGAAGAACAATCAAATCTTTCTATTGAATCTTTGATTCATGATAAGAGAATTGTTATCAAGGAAAAGGACATCAACACTATCCTAGGCACTACTTTTTGAGGAAAATATCTGTACTTCAAGACCATCTGGCTTATTGACTTTCCTATAAGCTATGAAGAAGTGATGACCATTATGGTGGAAGCCCATAGTCTACTAAAGAAAGGACAATTCAATGTGATGGCCTTACCATTTCATCATCGAGTATTAGCACATATGATATCTACCTGCATCTTACCAAGATCTTGTTCATTTGAAATGGTCAACATAAGGGATATCTTTCTACTCTACTGTCTCACAACTAGGGATACACATTAATCTGCCACATTGGATTCTGAAATATATGGTAGAAAGCAATCAAAGTTTGAACTTCTAAGCCTTGCTCCCATATGGCATGCTACTGAGAAAATTGTTTAGGCACAAAAAAGTGAACCTTATGGATATACCCTTCAGGAAGGTAACTGCCAATTATAATGCTAGCATTTTTGCATCTATGAAGTTTAAGTTTGAAAATGACACATGGGTTAATATAATTCTTATACCACTCACTTAAGGTCCTAATGATGGTCCTCAAACACTAACTGTTAAACCTTTATCTCTATTAGGAACTGAAGCACAAGACTAAGTACCTGACTTTAAAACTCAAGTACCTTATCGTTATTATCTTACACTTTTCTCTTAGGCCCCTAAAGTTATACCTAAAACACTTGCCCCTAAACTCTTACATGACCTTCCAAGGCCTGAAGTTATAGTTTCAGCACTTGAACCTCCCACTAACACTACACCTCCCTTACCTACTAATCTTGAGCCTCAAATTCAAGCACCTAAATCCCCTATTCTACCATCATCATCATCTCAAATGCCTCTTCCACTAATACAGGACCTTGGATTCATTGCACCAGCGCCTATTGCATAAGGTTCCTAAAATTTTCTCATACTCTCTCAAGATGCCATATTAGATAAGATTAATGATTCTCTTACACATCTTTGTCACAAGGTGGATGGAATCCAAGAAGACTTAACTCGAAGAATGGAGAAGCTTCAAGAAGGAGTGACTGAAATTATGGGTAACGTGAACCTCTTAGATAGAAAATTCGATCATTATGGGGCTATTGATAGCTTACCCTAGGATATGGTTTATTTAAAGTAAGCCTCTCAAACCAAGGCCACTGAAGTTATTGATGGTATTAAAGTGACCAACTTTAGGGTCATGACTACCATGAACTCATTGGTTGAAGAAGTTAATTACTTAAGTCGTACTGTGCAACTTGGAATGGATGTTGGATGGCTAAGACACCATTCCTCTATTTTGCTAATAAAGCTAATGATGGTCTTATATTTTTTTAAGATTGCTTGGTTTATACTTTGATGTTTGCTTAGATGGTTGTTTTGCTGCCTATTTAACTATACTTGTGTTAATTGTGTTTCTTATGACTATGTTAGTTGTTATCTTGGATGTTTCTTTCCTATGATGTTCGTTCTTTTGACTATGTTAATTGTCTCATCACTAACAATGTGATCCTCTTAATGATATATCCTTATCTTTTTGTCTCTCATGTTCTAATTTCATTACATAGTTATTATTGTTGATGTCAAAAAGGGGGAGAAGTATGAAGGAAGTACAAAGTCTTGATCTTAGGAGTTTAGGCCCCTAAAGAAGTTCATTACTAATAAATCTTAAGACATTTCATTATAGATAAATCTTAAGGCATTTCAAAGCATTTTCTTTTACACTATTTTTTAATAGAAAGAAATCTTTTTAGGCATAATTTTATGGGGGGACCAAGACTTAATGGGAGCTATCTTCCATTCAAAAATCAAATGATTTTGTCATAATCAAAAGGAGTAGATTGTTGGCCCAATAAGTGTTTGATGATAACAAACTTATTTAAATAATGTAATTGGCCTAAATATTTGTTAACACATAAAACTCAACTTTTTTGGCTCATTTCCTATTTAAGCCTAAATATTAAAAACGTGTTTGATATCTATCTAAACCAATTCTTTCAAAGCCCAACTTATTCAAACTCATCAATTAAAGAACAAGGGAGCCAAAGATTAGATTGTCTAACTTGCAAAGACAACAAAAAGCTAAACTTTCAACTAATATCAAAAAAGGTAAAAAGCGAAAGTACTTGAAAAAAGTCACATTGCTGAATTTACATTCTCTACTAAAGAAGAAAACTTTATAGGAAAGAGACAAATTAAATAAAGATAGCAAAAAAGTGAATCATCAGACCACATCTTCATCTTTCTCGGTCAAAATGATAAAATGGAGAAGAAATAAATGTTGCGTGTTTAACCCCTGAAGATTTTCTTCCACCTCTATGAATCACTTTTGAGCAGAGTCCTTTACTCTGAGCAAGAAAAGCTTATGTAGAATAACAACACGCAAGCCTCTATTACAAATATGAAAAGCTAAAGCCACATTCTTCCTTATCAGAGCTCAATGTCTTTTAGCATTAAAAGAGTGTTGTGATTCAAAAATGCAAAGGTCATTAAATCAAGGTTGTAAAGGAAAGCTCACTAAAGGAAACAATACAAGAATCGTGAAAAAACAAAAATCAATCTAAGAGCTATCAAATCATTCTTTTATGCAGTTTCATGTCCCTGAGTTTAGCTTTCTAAAACCTGAGTTATTTGTGCTTAACTATAACCCTTGTTATAAGGGAATTCTAAACATTATATCCTAAGTTTAGGGTCCCTGAGTTTTGAAATTAATTTGAAAGTCATCCTAGAATCATTCTTTTATGCTCTATTTTAGGTCTCCCAGTTTAGTTTTCAATAGCCTGAGTTCTTTATGCTTAACTTTACCCTTGTTATAAGGTAATTCCAAACACTAGTTCTTACTTAAATCTTTTATGTGTGAAAGTCAATTAGAGTTGAGCTGAGTGAAAACCCAAGTGAAATAGTTTGAGGTCATCTTAAACCTTGTGTTGAGTGTGAACACTTTAAGACCCATCATTGTAAGAGTCTTAGGTTATCCAGATTAAAATGCTATCATAGTGAAAATCTCTTTTTGACAAAAGGGGTCTGGATGTGGGATTGAAACTGTCCAAACCAGTATAAATCGTTTATGTCTTGTTTTTCTTAAAAGCTTTTCAAAGTATTTTTTTTTAATGCCTGAGATCTTCTTTAAGTCACTGAAACCAAATTTCAAGCACCTAAATTTGACTCTTCAATCACTAAGTTATCTCACTCAAAATTAATTTTCAAGAATCTTATTTACCACTTCAGGCACCTAATTAATAATTTCAAAAATAATTTTCAAATATTTAAAATTTGAAAAGAAATTAAATTATTTCATCTTGAGCACCTATTCACCCCTCTAAGTGCATTATCAGGATCTTCTTTGTCGTACGAAGCAACTTCCATTGTTTCTCTTCTAAAGAACTTTAGAATCTTAGATATTAATGGAATCACATTTGACTTTGTCTTTGACTTTGAGTTATGTATGATGATGGACAATCCAAATAATTGAATAAATCATATATTGTTTTCTATTGATTTAATTTTGAATCATGTCAAGTTATATTTATAGTTTCTTATTAAAATATTTAAGAGGTAATTAATTAATTCATTCAACATCATTCTCCTTAACTTAAAAAAATTTTCAGACTTTAAAAGATTTCCTGATTTAAGAGGCGGTTAACTAATTTATTAATTTTCTCATTCACTCCAAAGAATTTTGAGATCTTGAAGAATTTCTTATTAAAGAAGAAATTGAAGAGGCATTTAATTATTTCATTTAAGGGGCAATTAATTATTTAATTTCCTATTATTCTTGTTGACTCCCAAAAAAAGTTCAAACTTCAAAGACTTCCTGATTTAAGAAGCGATTAATTAATTAATTAATTTTCTTTTTCACTCTAAAGAATTCTTAGATTTCGAAGACTTCCCAATTTAAAAAGCCGATAATTAATTCATTAATTAATTGGTTCATTATTTTTCTTGTTGACTTTAAAGAATTTATGCATTTCAACAAATTTTTTATGCATGTATGAGAAAAGTGAAAAGTTATCGCACAAGGAACTAATGGTTTGATCAATTGAGACTTCTCATCAATTAAACAAAACTTTCATGTTAAAGGAAGCCTACTTCACATGTATATACAAAGAATTATGCTATTTTTAGTCTTCTAAATATATATATATATATATATATTTAAATGTGCCAACTCCATTATTTCTCAATCGTTAGATTGTGTAATTTATTATTAGAATTAATATTTAAGACTGCATGCAGTTTCTATTAAAAATTTTTACAAGATCATTTATCTTTAATTTAGATTTTTTTAATTTATTTGAATCATTAAATCTACTCATTTTTTAATTATTAATTAATAGACCAATAATTTTACTCTAAATGCATGCAATTCGTTTCCTAGAAAAATGTAGGAGAAACCATGTGTAATCCTTTGTTTAGTTATAGTTTTAATAAAACAACTTTAGAACATATTGCTTTATTTTTCAAATAATTATATAAAGCAAAAAAATATTACATTTTTAGTAAAGTTAAGGTCTAAATGCTACACAATTTTCATGTGAAACCCTATATTTTTTATGTTACATGATTTTTAATACAGTTTGTAATTATTTTTAGTAGAGTAAATTGTTTTATTTTAAGGTTTGTGTATCATGTTATAATTGAACTATAATTGATAAGTAATTTCTCTGAAAATTTACGTCTTATATTTTTACATATATTTTAATCCTAAGTTTAAATTTTTTTTAGATTAATGAAGTAAGAAATACCTAACCAACTTATTGGGAATTAAATTCATATATGAAATTATTGTGAGATGCGGGATACGTGTGCATGTAATAAAAAATGACAACTGGAAGTACTTGATAGTTTATATATATCTATATATATATATATATATATATATATATAGATATATATCTGAATTAAAAATATATCCAATACTTGACTTTGACCGAATACAAAAAAATTCTTAAACTTCACTTGGAAATGAAAAGTTTTCAGTACCCATAATATCCGAAAGTTCTTTATAACGGTTACGTAAATGAGTATCAGACAGTACTATTTAAAGAAGAAAGCTCTTAATAGATGTTACAATAATAAGCACTAGTCTTTTTTGTCTGTGCTTTTGGCAAACTTCTTAAAAAAAAAAACAGTTTTTTACTATAAATTAATATATTTTAAATCAACGATATTTATATATATTAATAAAAACTTAAATTTAGTAATACGTTGTAATATAAAAAAATATAATAAATTAAAAAATTTTATAAAATTAGTTATGTGATATTAATGAATAATAAGTGACGAAAATAAACTCATTGAGAGAGTACTATTATAAATAATTCAACCATATTTTTTTAAACTTTAGTTTTAGACCATATCAAATTATATTTATTTTATTAAAAAATTTAAGAGACAATTAATTAATTTATTTATTATTTTTTTGTTGACTCAAAAAATGTTCAAACTTCAAAAAATACTCAATTTAAAAAATAGTTAATTAATTTATTAATTTTCTTGTTCACTTCAATAAATTCTTAGACTTTGAAATATAATTCATTAATATTTTTGTTCACTTCAAAAAATTTTTAAACTTCAAAAATTCTCGATTTAAGATATGATTAATTAATTCATAATTTTCCTATTTACTATAAAAAAAATTTACATACTTCAAATAATTCTTGATACATATATGAGAAAAGTAAAAAGTCAATTTCATGAAAAGTTAAAAGTTTGATGATGAAGTTTTCTCATGGATCACATGAAACTTTCACACTAAAGAAATCCTCATTTACTTATATATAATAAATAATAAATATAATAGATAGACTTCAAGTGGCAATTAAATGGACTATAATGGACTTAGTCAAAATGTTAAATTTTATAAAATGAATGTTAAGTCTTAAACTTTTTCTCTAATTCGCTTTTTACCCAAATTTTTTAAAATTGAACGTTTCAGTTAAATATGTTGATTAAAATATAATTAATATAAAAGTAAAATGAATAAGAGATCAATTATACTTAAAAAAAAAAACTAATTTTAAATACATCAATATTCAAAATAGTATAAAGGTGAACCGAAGTCTAAAGACTAATTTGTTTAACTTACCTTCTTGTTTAACAAAGACTGACGATGGCAAAAGTAGAGAAAGGTGATGAAAGAAAGCGCTTTCTTGGAATCAGAGGGTATTTCTGTTATTAGCTTCCCATTCCCTTGAAGTTTTATATAAAATATAATATATGAGGACCATTGGATCTAGATCTAATGGTCCTCAATTTTTATATAAAATATATTTTTAAAAATTAAAAACAATTATTTTTATAGACAAATATATATATTTTAATATTTTAAATTATTTTTTCATACATAATAATATCTACTTAAAAAATAATAGACTCTAGAATATATAAAATAAAATATGAGATGTTAAAAATAATTCAATTTTTTTTATTTTTTAACTATATATTATTTTTATAAAAAAATTTAAAATATGAATATATATTTATCTATAAAAAAATTATTTTTTATTTTTAAAAAATATATTTTATATAAAAATTGAGGACCATTAGATCTACATTTAATGGTCTTTTTTTTACTACAAAAACAATCCCCTCCAATAATACTGGAGGGGATCCGGATTCCTCTCCCACTTGACATGAGTGAGTGCACTCCCAATGAATGAAATATGCTGCATGCCAAACGTCGATTCACACCTCTCCCTCACCCTCTCCCATTCCATCAAAATTCTTTGCCATGTACCAAACAGGCACTTAATATGAATTTCTGAATTTTATAGTATCTATATGCAATACATTTTATAAAGTAGGATTTGACAATTAGAATATTTTTTATTATATTTTGCTCAAAAAGCCAAATAAATAATTTTATTAAGAAAATCAAAATGACAAAATTTATGTGTAATTTAGAGATTAAGCTTTACGAAATAGGATCCATTTGGCTTATTGTATAAGATATAATAAGATAAAGTCTAATAATAATTGAAATTTTTATGATGTTCGGTATAACACTACGTAAGATATTATATTTTATAATATAATATTATTATATAAGAAACATTAATCAATTAATCCTTATTGTTCACATCAATTTTTAAATCAATCTTTATACTTTAGTTTTTTTAAATTACTCCTTACACTTTTTAAAAGTTGCATATTGTTCCTTGAAGTTATACTCAAATTTAAAATTGTTAAACATATACAGATGTGGCTTATGATTGCTGACATGGCACATCCATTTAAATGCAAGAAATGCCATATGAGACTAGTGTTCATAAACCTTAAACAGTGGAAAATTTAATTTAGCACCTTTACACAGCTGAAGCATGGGACTCCTGAAGGGACTACGAGGCATTGTTCTTGCTTCTTTCTCACATGAATTCTAACATAAATGAGCTCCTTTGATTCAGATAACATTGTTTTTCGGTTAGGGAGGTTAGTTTTACTACTCTATTTCTGCCAAACTATAACAGAGGACTAACATTTTTCACTTACCTGGAATTGGCAGAAGCATAACTCGAATAATGCACCATTGCTTCTACTTGAACCTTATCCTCATTTGTTCTCATGGTAGCTCCTTACTTTGGCTCTCAATGTCCCACTTCCTTCACTTTCTTCTTAATGTGTTTGTTTTGTGCAGTATAATCAGAATGATCTGGATATGATGCTTCTTCCCCTTTACTTTTTCATGTGCTGCCACTTTCGCTTTTTTAACGTCCTTGCTATGGAATATAGAGAAAGAATTGATATTTTGTTTCAATAAAAACGTAGTTTGTTTTATTAGGATTTCAATTTCGTTTTTATAGCAATATCCCTTTTTTTTCTATTTAATCCTTGCATTACGTCTTATTATAACAAATAAGTAATAGAATTTCATAAAGATATGTATAATCTGGCAATATGTCTCAATCTGATCAAATTTGAGAAAAAACAATTCCTGTTAGATTCAACAAATTAATAAGTTTGTATGGTGGAATTTTGAAGGAAAAATTGATTTTAATTTAAAAGACATGTAATATTAGGGATGTCAATATGTTCGTGGCTGGTTTTGTTTAAGTTTTCTCCATTCTCTACTTTGTTTGTTTGAAAGAACGGATCTTTTTCAATAGTCAAAGTTACTAGAGATTCTTTAGTAGAAGTTAGAGCTATTGGATTTAGATTCAATGGCTCTAGATTTAATAGATATAAAAAAAATAAAATATAAAAATAAATTTTTTTAAAAATAATAAAAATATATATTAAAATTTTAAATTTTACTTAAAATAATTCAATCTCACTAAATTATTTTGAGATGTGTAAAATAAATGGTTAGATACTAAAAATTATTTTATAAGATATTAAAAATTATTTTATTTTGTAATAATAAAATATTATATTAAAATAAAATATCAGAGAATCTCTAGTAATATCTAGAGACATTAAATTCAGATCTAACGATTCTAGATTTAATAAATAAAAAAATATTTTAAAATATAATTATAAATATTTTAAAAATAAGACATATTAAAATTTTGAATTTTACTTAAATTAATTCAATCTCTCTAAATTATATTATAAGATGTGTAAAACAAATTATAAGATATTAAAAATTATTTCTTAAAATACTAAAAATTATTTTATTTTTAATAATAAAATATTTTATTATTTTTTACAATATTTATTTTTATATTTAAAATTTTTTTAATATTTATTATATCTGGAGCCATTAAACCTAGACCCAATGGCTCCAATAATTTACTAGAGATTTTTCAGTACCTCATTTTACTGTAGAAGATCCAATCCCGTTTGTTTGATGGCAACATTACTTATAAACACGCTCCCACATCCGGCCAAGAGTACGTAGTATAAGGTTAGAAAACAAGAGGAATCGAGACATGGAAACTGGAGCCATCCCAATGTGGTTTGCTCTTTCCGCACAATATATATATATATATATATATATATATATATATATATATATATCACCTACTTGAACTATTTGACCTGGAAGAAAAAGCACAAGCGGAAAGAATATTAAAGAAACAAATATAGGGATATCCAATATATAGAAAGAAGGAAGACTAAGGGTCTCGCGGTCCCTTTAAGATTCCCATGCTTCAGCTGCGTAATGGTGTTGTATTGACTGTTTTTCCATTGTTTGGGTTTCTGGACTCCTTTCATGTGGCATTTTTATCATCCAAGTGGACATGCCATGTCAGCAGTTATAGGCCACATCAACGGATATTAAACAATGATAAATTTAAATGTAATGGCAGGGACTAATATATAACTTCTAGAAAGTGCAAGGAGTAATTTAAGAAAAAAAAAGTATAGGGACTGATTTAAAAATTAATGTAAATTATAGGGACTAATTGATTAATTTTCCCTATTATATATTTGATAACACACCTTATAACATGATAGGATAAACATTAATATTTTAATAATTTATGATAAAATAATTTATTTTAGCTAAAATAAAAATAAATATTGAAAATAACATTTTTAAAAAATATATATATTCAAATTAGGTATTAAGCAAACTCAAATTCTAGAGTAGCCTAGTGACTATACCTTATAAGTTCATAAACATAAAACAAACTTGTTAGCTTGCTCTAAATAAAGAAATAATGCGAAAAATTCATACTTCTAGCCATTGTCATTAATATGATATGGATGTTTCTAAGCCTTTATCTCTTACTCTTTAAGATGGTGTGTGAATTTCAAGTGATGAGGAACCAAGCTTATGGGCCAATATTTATAAGAGAACTTGTGGCAATCACCCCATCAATGGTTACTATTGAATAATATAATTGGGCAAATAAAGTGTATGAAATGATAAAAGTTCACAATAACGGGATATTGCACTTAGTGAGTGGATCATAGCCCTGATAAAAATTCATAATGATAGGTTGTTATACCTAACAAATGGACTATAGTTAAAAACAAAAATTAATATTCTCCCACTTGGTCTATTACACTCATTAATTTTAATATCATTTTCCATACACATTCCAAAAGAGAAAGGCTAAATGCACGAATCATAGTAGTAAGTCCGCTATAAGTGAGTATTACGTTCTGTGCATCACAATGCATGTCATTTTCTCATTTTATAATCTTAATGAATAAGCCATATGCTTATTACGGGTCCCCTTAATATTGTTTATTATCTAAATATAAATGTGCACACAAAATGAGAAAAATAACTCAAATAAATAAGAGCTTTATTACAAATGATGATAACATACATCAAATACTTAATATGGAACCAAGTCTCATTCTAGCTACATGATCCTTAAATTCAATAAGTGGCATGCCTTTTGTTAAGGGATCAGTAATCATCAACTCAGTTCTTATATGTTCAATGGAAATTTTATTTTCCTTGACACGTTACTGAATGACTAAGTACTTAATGTTGATATACTTACTTCGACTTCCACTTTTATTCTTTTTAGCCAAAAAAACTGCAACTGAGTTGTCATAATATATTCTTAATGGCTTTAAGATAGAATCTAAAATTCTAAGATAAAAAATAAAGCTCTTAAGCCATACACCATGCAAAGTTGTCTCAAAACAAGACACGAACTCAGCTTCCATAGTAGAAGTAGCAGTCAAAGACTGCTTTGTGCTACTCCAAGAAACATCTCTACCAGCAAACATAAAGATATATCCAGATGTTGATTTTTGAGAGTCAATGCAACCGGTGAAATCTGAATCAAAGTAGCTAACTACCTCAAGGTTCTTAGTTCGCTTGTACATTAACATGTAATCTTTGGTACCTTTGAGATACCTCATAACCTTCTTTATAGCTCTCCAATGATCTATCCTTAGATTATTCCAATATTAACCTAACATTTCAACAGCAAGTGCAATGTCAGGTCTTGTACAAACCTAAGCATATATAAGGCTTTCAACCGCTGAAGCATATGGAATGTTACACATCTGTTCTCTTTCTAGATTTTCTTCGGGCATTGACTCAAATTGAACTTATCACCTTTCACAATAGGTGTTGCACTTGGTGAGCAGTCTTTCATCCGAAATCTTTCTAAGACTTTATTAATATAAGTTTATTGCGATAAATCCAAAATATATTGAGTTATATATCTATCGATCTTAATGTCAATAACATAAGATGTCTCACCCATATCCTTCATATCAAAGTTCTTAGAGAGAAATTACTTCACTTCATGCCCTTTTATCATTAGTTGTAAGTAATATGTCATCCATATACAACACAATTAAACATATTTTACTATTGATCCATGACATTCTCCATAAATTCAAATGAGGAAATAATTTCATGAAATTTGAGATACCATTGGCATGAGGCTTGTTTTAATCCATATATGGATTTCTTAAGCTTACAAACTAAATGTTCACCGACATTAGAGGAAAATCCTTCAGGTTGTTTAATGTATAACTCTTCCTCTAGATCCCCATTAAGGAATATTGTTTTCTCTTATGTAATTCTAAGTCAAATGGGCAATTAATGCTAATATAATACGAAGGGAATCTTTCTTTGATATAGGAGAAAATGTTTTCTTGTAATTGATTCCTTCCTTTTGAGTAAATCCTTTGACCACAAGTCGTACTTTATATCTTTCAATGTTGCCTAATGAGTCTCTTTTTGTCTTAAAGACTCAATTACAATCTATGGCCTTTAAGCCACTAGGCAACTCAATGTGATCCCAAACTCTGTTAGATGCCATAGTTACCATCTCATCCTTCACATAATTAAGCCATAAATCAGATTCTTTACAGTTGATGGCTTGTGAACATTTCAGGATCATTTTCGGCTCCAACATTATAGTCAAACTCTTATGGATACACAACATAATTACTAGGAATTGCTGACTTCCTAATTCTAGTCAATAGAGAGGGTAAAAAGATTAGTAAAGGAAGGAGTATTAAATACTCTTGACTTCACTGACTTTAATACTTGTATAGATTGCATCAATGGTGACCAGATTAATAAGACTAAGAAAGGTGCTAGGAGGAGTTCTACCTTGTTGGAAATCATACATATAGATATATGTAGTCTAGATATGAACTAAAATTGTCAAAAATACTTTATCACCTTTATTGATGATTTTTAAAGCAGAAGTAGATAAACAATGTGGTAAACAAATTAAGATAGTGAGATCAAATAGAGGTACTGAGTACTATGGTAGATACACTGAAGATGGACAAGCACCTAGTCCATTTGCAAAGTTTCTTTAACAGCATGGAATTGTTGCCTAATACACCATGTCTAGTTCCCCAGACCCAAATGGTGTAGTTGAGAGAAGAAACTAAACATTGTTGGATATGGTACAGAGAATAATTAGCAGGTCCAAGCTTCCTATGTTCTTGTGGACTAAACCTTAAGACGATTATGCATATACTTAACCAAATTCTAACCAAGGCTGTTGAAAAGACGTCATTTGAATTAATGAAAGGTTGGAAACCGAGTTTGAGGCATATGCATGTATAGGGATGCCCGTCTAAGGTGTGTATTTAGTCCACAAGAACATAGGAAGCTTAGAGCTACTAAGCAAGCTTCGTACCATGTCCAACGACGTTTGATTTCTTCTTTCAACTACACTATTTTGGTCTGGGGAACCAGGCATGGTGTATTGGGTAACAATTCCATACTGTTAAAGAAACTTTGCAAATGTACTAGGTGCTTGTCCATCTTCAATGTATCTACCATAATACTCACCACCTCTATCAGATCTCACTATCTTAATTTGTTTATTATATTGTTTATCTACTTCTATTTTAAAAACTTTAAAGGCATATAATGCCTCGTTATTGTTATTGAGCAGATAGAGATACATGTATCGTGAGTAATCATCAATAAAGGTGATAACATATTTCTGACTATTTGAGCCTATATCTAGACTACATATATCTGTATGTATGATTTCTAACAAGGTAGAACTCCTCCTAGCACCTTTCTTGGTCTTATTAATCTAGTTACCCTTGATGTAGTCTATACAAGTATCAAAGTTAGTGAAGTCAAGAGTATTTAATACTCCTTCCTTTACTAACCTTTTTACCCTTTTTATTTAGATATAACCAAGTCTACGATGCCACATTATAAAAGAATTTTCATTAGTAACATATTTTTTTATACCTATGCTACAAGAAGCATGCATAGTTTCATGTAATGAATTGTCTTGTAATTGAATTCGAAAAAGACAATCAGAAATTGTACCATTTCCAGTAAGATTGGATTTATAAAATAACTTTAACATATTATTTGAAAATTTATATGAATATCCCAATGGTACAAGCTTCAAAATAGAAATCAAGTTTCTAAAGAAGCTTGGTACATAAAAGGTCTTCTCCAAAATCATAACAAGACTAAAATTTAAAACTAGCTTGCAAGTTCTTATAGTGTCAACCTGTGAGCCCATCTTATTTCCTGAGTAAATATATTGCTCACTTCTCGACAGCTTCCTTTGGTTTAGAAAGCCTTGTAAGGTATTTGAAATATAGATTGTAAAACCATAATCAATTCACCATGTGTTATTACTAACATCTACCATATTATATTCATAACAAAAGAATGATATGAAGTTACCTTTCTTTTCAAGCCAGACTTTGAATTTGTTGCAATCCTTATTCATGTATCCTTTCTTCTTTAAAAAAAACACTTGGATTCATTTTTAATATCACCTTGGATTGGTACTTTACCCTTCCCTTTTCTCTTAGCTTGATTTTTATCTTTCCTTTGAGTTACCATATGTGCTTTTTCTCCTATTTTCAACAAATGCCTTCCTTCCTCTTGAACACACATGGTCAGTATTTCATTTATTGACCATTTTTATTTATATGTGTTGTAGGAGATCTTGAAAAGCCCATATTAAGTAGGCAATTTAAAATAAAGCATACTAGGAAAGAGTCAAGTAATTCAACCTCAAATGTTCTCAACTAAGTAGCAATATCCCTCATCTACATGATGTACTCTCACACACCTTTTAAGCTAATGAGCTTTATAGTAGATAATTTTTACATTAAGGTACTTACTAAAGCCATTTTAGAAGATTCAAATTGTTCATCAATGGCTTTTAGCAAGTCACAAATGTTTTTATGCTCTCCTATTAATCCACATATACTATCATATATCTTAGATTTGATATATATCATGCTGAAACGATTAAATCGCTCCCAACACTCATAAAGAGTAATTGCTTATGCATTGCAAGTATCCGTAGGTATAGAAGGTTTTTTTTTTAACGGCATAATCAACGTTCATCCACCCTAATTGAAAAAGAATTTTCTCTTTCCAAATTTTCTAAGTATTCCCATTAAGTTCGAGAACTTGAAAATTAGAAATGTTAAGTGGCTAAAAAGTTACATAAGCATTACATGCATGTATCAATATTTGAGACAACTTTGAAAAACCTATATAACATGTTCTACCAATGTAAACATGTAAAGTAAACATGAACTTAGTAGCAAATAAAAATGCCTATAAGCTAAGTTTTATTTAATTAAGATCATGCACCGATCATGATATAACTAGAAAATAATACTCCGTTCCTTAATCCCTGTGGACAAATTAAGAAAAAGAAAAATTCACTATCTCATCCTAATTAATCATATATGTGATAACATTCCTGTGGGATGATGATTACTACATTAAATATGATTAATTACAATTTGATGTTATTTTCCTTTATGTAATTTTATAACTTAATGTATAATAGTAGAATAATTAAAGGTGTTATGGCTAAATTCTAATTATGCCAGAATTATACAAATTACATGACATCAAAATTTTCTTGAATGCTTGTAAATGATCATGCAAAATGCATAAACAAGCCTTTTTCATAATGGGATTTTTAATCACTTAATTAATTAGTCCAAAAAACTAAAATGTGACAAATCAATTAATTAAATATCCCTTCATTTAAAATTTGTCCCATGATGACATAGAATTTTGCTTAAAATTAATTTTTAAGAAATTAAACATTTAATTAAATGGCATAAAATTCAATTTTGCAAAATATTAAACAAAATACCTACCAAATATTGCCCAATAAACTTAAGATGCTCAAAACAAAAATTTTGAAATTTTGAGCAATTAAATTTTTTTTTTTCAAGTTAAATTTACTAAAAAATAATTCCTTACACAAAGATGTCTACTGGTCTAGTGGTCTAAAGGTTGGTTTAACACATATTGTGGTAAAGGTTCAAATCTCACAAGGACCAAGATTATTCATTTCAATATAAATACTTATTAATGGACCAAAAAACAAAAAAGGCCCAAAGTATAATATAAAATTAAACAAAAGCTCATAAATAAAATTTTGAGACAAATGACCCAAAATCATATAACTAGAATAAATATAATATTTAGCCAAATCATTTCAACAAAGAGTTATTGAAAACATGGTTGGATCCATTATTCTTAATCAAGAGGATAGGTGTTCAAATTTGGGCTAGAACAATGATTTAATATTTGTACTTGACTCAAAACGAACTCAGTTTGATATTTGATCGTATTTTTCGTTCTAAAGCTCTGTTTTTAGTGTTTCAAAAGTCAAAATTGATTGATTTTTCATGAGGATCAAGTTTATGAGCTCAAAATTGTAAAAAAATAAAAATAAAAATGCATGAATATGATCAACTCAAATATAAAAAATTTTCTAAATTTTGCAAGACTGTTGTTTAATGGCTTTGATACCAAATATAAGTTCTTAGACATAAAACAAACTCATTAGCTTGCTCTAAACAAATAATGTAGAGAATTGATACCTCTAGCTATTGCTATTAATATGAGATAGATGCTTCTAAGCCTTTGTCTCTCACTCTTTAAGATGGTATGTGAGTTTTAAGTGACAAAAGACTAAGCTTAGGGATCCATATAGATAGGAGAATTTGCGGCAACCACCCCATCAATGGTTACTATTGAATAATGTAAGTGAGTAAGTAAAGTGTATGAAATAATGAAAGTTCACAATAATGGGATATTACACTTAGTAAGTGGATCATAGCCCTAATGAAAATTCATAATGTTATACCTAACAAATGGACCATAGTTAGGAAAAATTACCATTATAGGTTGTTGTACGTAACAAAATGGACCATAGTCAGAAACAAAAATTAATATACCTAACTCAGCCCACTCAAAATAGTTTTTTCGGCTTGATCTAACCTGGTCTAATACAACTAAGTCAACTTATATTAGCTAGACAAACTAGGTTTATGTACACTTCTCATGTTGAAATTCAAGAAGGGAAAGTGATCAGTAATTCATATTGCTAGGGGTGAACACAAGTTAGGCTAAGCCAAGCTTATACAAGATTAGTACCTAGCCCAGTTTATAACTAGGTCTTCATTTTAAAATTTAGGACCCAACACGGCTTGATTAGTGATCGGGCTAGGCTAGATCTTCTCTTTTTTACTTTTTTAAAATTTAAATTTATAAAAAAATATTTTTATAATTAAAAATAATTTTTCTTAAAGAAATTAATTAAGATTTGAAATGAAAAAAAAAAAATGAAGATTCATAATGGAAAATAATTACGATTTGAAAGGATTTAATATCTTAAAAATGTATCATAAACAAAATAATTTTATATCATAAAAAATATTTTTTAAAAAAAATTGGCTACCTAGATAAGGTTCTAAGTGAACTTGAAAGCTGGCTTGATTTGGTTATTAAACTTATATCAATTTGGTCAAAATCAAAACTTTTTTTTTTTTATTTATACCTAGTCCAACTCGGCCCTTTATGACTAACTTAGGTCGAATTGGTTAGGTTATCAAGTTGATGAAAGCATTTACATATTGCCTTTTTAAAAAGGTTAAAATAAAAATGAATAAATTTAAATATTTTTTAATGTAATCATGTTTAATCAATTTCATAGGCTTGATTAGTAATATAATATTAAACCATTGACTGTAGTTAACTATATAAACTTATTCAATGTCATGTGTACACCAAATATATAATAAAAATAAAAGTAATTCTATAAACTCATATAATCGACTTTTACGGACATGATTATTACTATAATTTTTAAATTAAATTATATACAATTAATTGTGTGCTTCTCATCATTTAAAATTTTAATAATAAAAATATTTTAAAAAAATTGTGTTCATGTGTCATCCTTCGAAAAATTGTATTTGTCAAAGGATCGGAAATTTGTGCTCGATTTGGTTTTAAGTTGGCCAACTTGAACTATTGGCAAAGAGCCCGATATCCGTGAGTCTATATAGATTTCAGTTTACCCATTTTTTGAATGAGAAAATTCATTTTTTTAGGAACTATGGCCTTGCAATGATGTTAATTTTAAAAATAGTTTTTTAAAAAAATTAAAAAACTAAAAAAACTTATTTGTTACTGCATTTTTTATTAATATTTCTTTAAAATTAAAAAACAGAAATGTGTCTTTTAACATAAAAACAAGTTTTACATGTTTTTCTTTGTTTTTCAAAATTGCATTTCTATAAAAAAAAAAAAAAAAAAAGGATGTAAGTAGGGTTCTGGACTAAGAACTTTGAGACCCATCCTAATTTATTAGTTATTAACTAGGACGGGTTACTCTTACTTGTTATTAAAATAATATATTTTTTCAAAAAAGTAATTTTTTTAAAAATTAAGATTTAAAATAAGAAGGATTAAATAAAAAATATGATTTGAAATATAAAACAATTAAAATTTTAAAAGAATTGACATTTTAAAGATTTGTCATAAATAAAATTTATTATAATAAAATAAATTAATATTTAAAAATAATACATAATTAGTTTTTAAATTAATCCAATAACTAACCTAAAGTGCACACATACTCTTTTACACCCACTCTTACATACTCAACATGTAATATACATGTACATACACACACGCGCGTACACACACATATGCATAATACAAACATATATATATAATGAATTTGTTATATCCATATGCTTACACATGCATGTATACATAAGTGAATATACATATACATATATACAAAATATGTTTAACACATACATATACATACAATGAATATGTGACATAAATACATATGCACATACATATACACGCACAAATATACGCACATGCATATGCACAAGTACAAACATAAATACATATATAATGAATTTGTTATATACGCGCACATACAACATGCATGCACATGTATGTATGCACTCATGCATATATATATATATATATATACTAAATATGTGATACACATAAATATATAAAAATATATTTATCTTTTGTCTAAATAGTAAAATTATAATTAAATTTAAAATTAAAATTAAATTTAAAATTATAATTTTATGTTTTAATTATTTGAATGTTTAAAATATAAAATATAAAATTATTAATTAATTTCAATTTTAATATAATTAAAATTGTAATTCTGCATTCTAAATTTAATTTCGTTAAACAAATCTTAATGTTTTAAAAAAAATTTAATTATATTTTCAAATTGTTTTTTTTTATTTTGAGTGTGTTTTCAAAAATAAAGAATTCAAACAAATTCTTTAAATTTTTTATTTTTAAAAACTATTCTGAAAAATAATTTCACAAAATTATTCTATAAACCTGAAAGCAAAAAATTCGATCAAACTGCAGCACAGTGTTGGGCTTTAAGCAATGGGTTAATCTAATTGGGCTTAAAAGGCCATGGAAATCAGAGGATCACACTGATGAAACAAAACGGCAAGTCGTTTGTTGATGCTGTCTTCCCCGCGAGCCTACCCTGGATCTGGATCCAGGATTCAGAATTAGATCTATCTCTCTTCCTCTCTCCCTCCTGTCTTTTCTTCACTGATCGCCGACTGTACCTGTCTCGGTCCACGGCAGCTCTGGCCGCTTGGTGACACGCCCTCTCTCCCCTACCTCACAGGTGCTTCCCTCAAATTCTCTCTCTTACCGGCCCACTTGATCTGTCGAATTTTATACTTGATCTTCTGATTTGGTCTCCATTTCATGCTTCTTTGTATATTTCTCTGTTTTTTCTTTCATCAATAGGATTTTTTTCCATTTTTGCTTCTTTCTATAATATTCAGGGTTCTCGATTGGACTTCTTCGTTCTGCACATGTTTTTGTTTTTGTTTTTGTTTTTTTCCAGGACATTTTCTCTGGGTTTTGTTATTTCTTTTATACGAACCGCTGTCTATTCAGTCATTGTAATATTTATTATGGGATTTGGAAAATGGACATTTTTTGGGCCTATTGGTAAACATCATTGATTAGCTCTCATACGACTTTTAAGTGATTCCTGAAAATGATGCAGAAAACGTCTGCTTTGCTGGATCATATTGTCTTGAGTGAGGCGGTCGTTCGGGGATTAGTTATGCTTCCCTTTTATTTTTGCGCCTAGGTTTGCGCGTTACGTGAAATGTGGGAATATAGGGAATTTGGGTATTTTTGTTTTGTTTTCTTGTTGTACAGTTGACATCGTCTTCGAATGGTTATATGGAGCTTGAACAGTTGCATGAATAAAAGCAGACTTCTGGTTATATCTATATTGCGGTTGCAGTTGGAAAGTTAAACTTCGGATGACTTGTAACTTTTGCTTTCATATATATCTTAATCTTGTGGATTCCTATTGTGTCCATGATTCAGATAGTAAATGATTCAATATTACTATCTGATTGAATAGGTAGACCCTCTATTGTATTTGCGGAAAGACGGGCCTTTCAACATTAGTAGTGACAAAGTAGCAGGTTTAGTTGCACTTTCTAAATCTTTTTTTAATCTAACTGTTGAAGTTATTTGTATGTTGATGGCAGAAATATGCCTTCTCAAAAGGTTGAAACGGGTCATCAAGACACAGTTCATGATGTGGCCATGGATTACTATGGCAAACGGCTGGCTACAGCTTCATCTGACCACACCATAAAGATAATTGGGGTGAGCAACACTGCCTCTCAGCATCTTGCAACTCTGACTGGTCACCAAGGACCCGTATGGCAGGTAGCATGGGCTCACCCCAAATTTGGGTCTCTACTTGCTTCATGTTCCTATGATGGGCGTGTCATTGTATGGAAGGAGGGTAACCAAAATGAATGGACCCAAGCTCATGTCTTCGATGACCACAAGTCATCTGTGAATTCAGTTGCTTGGGCTCCTCACGAGTTGGGTCTTTGCTTGGCTTGTGGTTCATCTGATGGGAATATCTCAGTTTTCACTGTAAGAGCAGATGGTGGCTGGGACACTTCAAGGATTGACCAAGCCCACCCAGTTGGCGTCACTTCTGTTTCATGGGCCCCCTCAACAGCACCCGGTGCTCTTGTTGGTTCCGGCTTGCTTGACCCTGTACATAAGTTATGTTCAGGCGGTTGTGACAATATGGTGAAGGTATGGAAGCTCTACAATGGGAATTGGAAGATGGACTGCTTCCCAGCTCTTCAAATGCACACTGATTGGGTTCGAGATGTTGCGTGGGCGCCTAACTTGGGACTTCCTAAATCTACCATTGCCAGTGCGTCACAGGACGGTAGAGTCATTATATGGACTGTGGCCAGAGATGGTGATCAGTGGGAAGGTAAGGTTTTGACTGATTTCAAGACCCCTGTTTGGAGGGTCTCATGGTCATTGACTGGAAACATATTGGCTGTTGCCGATGGAAACAACAGCGTGACATTATGGAAGGAAGCATTGGATGGAGAATGGCAACAGGTGACAACGGTGGAACCCTAGAATGTGATTTTTGAAAGTCCGGATTGTTAATTTGGTTTTATGATTAGAATTTTCTTTTTTCATTCTTATAATGTAATTGACATCTTGTCTTTGTTCCATATCATACCTCTGAGTAATTGTCCTTCTACTTTAGTTCCTTGAACTTTGTGATCCATTTAAGATACCGTGATTTGCAAGAATGGAGTTGAATAGTTTGAGTTGTGTTTTCTTAAAACTTTAGATCTCTAGCATGCTAATTGCATAAATCTTTAGTCCATTGGAATTTAGGATCTGCAGAGGGGTAAGTCTGTGTGCCCAATTAAACCCTTTCATCCCCTAGAACTGCCAAGGCATTAAAGAGGGTGCATTCATCACCTTTTAGGATAAAGTTTATGTTCAGTTTTTAAGTATTTGTTACCATGTCTTTCACTAAAAGGGCAACAAATATATACATTTTACAGCTCAACAATATTAGTCGGTGTCAAAACATTTTTTCCATGTATTGTATATTTATTAAAGAAATTAACAGGAAAAGTCTATAAAAGTATACTTAACTGTAATCCCATCTTTTTATCTGAACACATTTATATCTTATATTTCAAATTGTTAGCAAAAACATGGATATTCTCTTAAATGACAATCTAGTAGATGATGATACTTGGAAAACTAAATAACATGTCATAATTACGTAAATTTGTTTATTTAATATAAAGAAAAGTTAATATGGGATTACTGTTCATTGAATTAAGTATGATTTCAAGATTTTAACAAAAACCTTGTTTGTTGATGAAATAGTACTAGTGTATTTAGTCTAGCGTTTGGCGTTTAACAAGCTTCGTTTACACTACAACAGGAGTAACAAAATCTGTCACTTTGATTTTTTCTAAACTCGCATTCGTGCTCTAAACTTCTCTTTACATAAAAGTGTAAAACTTTATTTTTGCATTGAATGAATTTTATTGATGAAAGTTTTCAAATATAAATAATAATACATGCAAACTTATATTTGATCTAAATTAATTTTAAGAATTATATTGATTTAAAATTACTTTTGTCTAACACTATTCCATAACACTGACGGTATTAAATATTGAAGGTAATGAATAGAAGTCACTTAAGTCGTGACATTAAGGACAAAATTTTGAAAAGGCCCTTCCAAAAGACCATATATCACTATGGAGTAAAACATTAGTTTAATTTTTTACTTATAAGTTTAGTTTTAATTTGGTCTCTCGCTTAAGTGTTCAGTTTCAATTTGGTCTTTCACTTATAAGTTTAGTTTTAATATGGTCCCTTACTTATAAATTCAATCTCAATTTGGTCCCTCAATAATATGAATATTAACATATTTAGTCTAAATTTACTTGAAACTTAGTGACTAAATGTATTAACTTTCATATTAATAAGTAACTAAATTGAGATTAGATTTATAAGTGGGACAAAATTACATTCAAATTAGGAAATAATAAAATTGAAACTAAATTGATAAGTGAAGAATTAACATAGTGTTTTACTCTATCACTAAGTCTAAGGCCATATATGAAGATAACTAGTAATTATGGACAATTAGATTGGCCAGCAATCTATGGTTTAATAGCCCTTCTCTTTTGAAAGTACGAAAGTATAAAAATGTAACACTCATCATCATACATTTGGTATTAAAAATTTTTATATGAACTTGAAGTAGAAAAAGAGAATATAATACAAGAAATTAATATTACCATAGTCTAGATCACATAATGAAAAAGGAGGTATATGAAATTTGAAGATGAAACTTGTCATACCCCTAACTAAGGAAATGTGACCAACACGAAGAATGAAGGAAACCTTCAAGAACCAGAATAAATTAGACAATCTAAACAGTTTAATAACAAACATACCAAATAACAATTTCCAAATTACACCAATTCATAAGTAAAATATTCACTATTAGGCTTTTGTGTGAAAATTTTAGTAGAGTCTTCTTTAAAATATGACTTTCAAAAATTTCCACATCTTAGACATGTAAATCAGAAAGCAAAAGAGTTCCACTCTCACAACTTATTACAAAAAGATAGTCTTAGATAATCTATATAGTTATTAATTCCCTATCTATGACAATAGGAGCTTATAGAGTAGGACAATAAAGTAAATAACAACTAAATTAATGTCTCCATTGTGAATAATGCAAGGTTCACTAGGGGTATCTAGCTTTACTTTATGCTGCCAAAAGGTCCATGGTTAACATTACTCTATAAAAAACATAAAGATAAAAGGAGTAAGGGAAAACACTTAGTGAGCAAATAATACCAATTACACAAAGAAGGGGCATACATGATATATAATTTTTTTTCACAAACTAGCTATGTGCCTTTGAAACATGAGACATAAATACAAGGTAATTTACTCAATGAAGAATTTAACATTATCATCATTTCTTTTTATCAAAATGTAGCTTTCAAATAAAAGAAGAATCAGATTAATCATGAGCTTACTAACAGGAATCACATAAGGAACTTATGCCACCGTCCTTACTTCTCACCATCCGTGTAAGTCATTATATTTACATTTACGATAGATGTATAAAAAATCAATTTTCAACAAAAGGGATAGGGAACATTCAATTCAAAATCAGATACTAGCTATAGGTTAGTATTACTAAACAATTCAAATATCTTACTCAAGCAATACAGCTCGGTATAACAAGAATAACGACATTATGCCTTAGACATAATATCAGAATAATGACATTACGCCTCAGTCAGAATATCATAACATCAAATTGTAATATATTATGGCTAACGTCTATTGTCATTAGCTATTTAAAATCAATATTTTACTTACATAAATACATAACCTGAAAAATCATAAGTTCATAATTAGAGTAAGTTTAAAAATCTAGAATCTGAGTAATTCAAAATCCAAAATTAGACTTATTGCGAAAAAAAACATAATAAAGTAATGCAAAATTTCAGAATTTGAGTGTTTTATATGTACATAATCCTTTCATAAATCCAAAATCACAATAATTTAAAAGTCCATAATTAGAGTAATTTAGAGATACAGAAATAAAGTCTTTACATATTGAAAGTCAAATTACTTCATAAGTACAACATCAAAATACTTAGAAAAGCCATAAAGTTTATTAAGTGCTTAATATTTCCAAATACTGATAAAAGTAGTTCAAAATCTCATAATCATAATACATCATCTATACTAAATTAGAATGCCTCAATTTAAAAGATTAAGTATTTCATGAATATAAAACTAGAATTCTTCAAAGTATTGAAGAGAGAAGTTCATAAATTCAAGATCATTTTAAATAAAAAAACTTATAATAAGTGAACTTCATAATGCAAAGTTAGAGTAACTTATAAGTTCAAACATTCCAAAACATTAAGAACATGCCAATAGTGTTTACAAATTTCAAAAGTTTGCCCCAAAGCACATGGAAGTTCAAATAATAACATTTTTGCAAAGAGATAATACAAATTAGAAATTCACATAACTAGCACTATCTACTCACATAGCCTCAAAAACATAAAAATCTCCTTCCTTACAGTCTCCTTGACTCTTGCTAGATAAAGTAACATTTGTTACCCTAAAAACAAAAGACATGACCTCAATATCCTATGCTAGGTAATATCTTTTACTCAAACAAATTTCCTGACTTAAACTGCATTTCCTTTATTTATTTAAAGAATTACTTTCATTCCCTTGGGTTTAATTCTCATGGCTAACTTATGCATAAACATACAAAATCAAAAAAATGTCCAAGGGACTTAAATAATCCATACAATAATAATTTCATTATTCAACCCATTGGGCTAAAAGCATTTAGCGCATGGGAGAATACCACAGGATTGGATAAGGTCTCATTGCTTATAAGTTCAAGTGAATTTTCAGTAATGACTTAAGTCTAAAATTTAAACACATACATATTTCATTATTATAGTTTCTTAAATTGCTCACCCCTCACTTCTACTTTACATAATCACCAGCCATCCAACTTCATTAATGGCTTGGGAAAATACACTATCTTATTTGAAATAAATTTTATGACATTAAATAATGTTAATGTCTTAAATCTTATTCAACATGCTTTATTATACCCATATTTTATATTCAAGAATTTATTAATTTTCACCAATGTGACATTGGGGATTATCCAAACAATTTCTAAATTACTCATTAAATTGTAAGAATTATTTAATGTCACTTAATTAACTCCAACAAGGTTTTACATTCCTCTTCTTTTCTTCTTTTTATCATCAATGAAAATTCAAGAAAATTAAACAAAATTATGAAACCTAATTACAACTCAAAACAAAAATTCACGTTGGCCTTATTCCCCCTCTTAGATGTTCAAAGACAGGGGAGTCTAGAAACTTCAGATTTTATCACCTTACAAGTGTGAACACATATAGCTAAATTGAGGTTTTTTCAATTTGAGAGCTAAAACATCAAATTGAACACTGATTTTAGGGGGAAAATGTTCAAATTATACCAAGAACATAAAGCCCTAACTTGATTCAAAGATGTCACATAAAAATCAACCAATTTTCGAGCTTCAGGTGTTCTTTACACTGCAAAAAGAGGGCTTTCCATATTAGAACCAAATTGATGAAATTGATTGATGAAAACTAGAGAGAGAGAGAGAGTTGAAAATCAACCTAGGACTAAAGCCTTAATCCAATTTGATAAGATAACACTACATGAAGCTCAGATTTCAAACTTTTGTTCTTTGGATGCTGTGAATTGGGGCTTTTCAATTCTAAGCCAAATTGGTGAAATTGATAAACAAAAATGAGGGAGACAGGGATGAAAATCATCAAAGAAATAAAGACCTCATCTAAATCGAAAAAAAAATGCACCAATTTGGTTGAAAATTCCCTAAAATCACACGAAATGTTAATATACTAGAAATGTCACATTTTCCAACCAAAACGAGGTCAGGAAAGCATAATCCTTGCCCGACACAAGTACAAGGATGTTGGACGACCATTAGGGACCTCGAACAACATTGATCGATGGGCAAAAATGAGTTGGACAAAAGGGAGAGCATGAACGTGTTGATGAGATGCCAAAACGCAAGGGAATGGACTTTGATGGTAAATTAATCCAATTAAAGGCATTTATGTAATTTCTTAGAGAATACGTTGCACTATCTAATCAAAATATTTTTGAAAATACTTAATTTATACACTTTGAAATTCAATTATAAATGTTAGAATTGTATAAAATAAGGTTAAAACACTTATACTAACTTTTAACTCATATATAATATTAACTGAATTCATATTTAATATTTTTTAAATTTTGTCTTTCAATTTTTTCTCATCATTTAAAATATATATTTGCTTTAAATATATTTTCTTCCTTTCTCCAACTCATAAAAATATAAAAAAAAAATTACCTAAAATAGCTCGTTTACCATAAGGATTTCACGAACAATACAAAACCAATGAATGTGTATATAATATAGTAATCAAGAAATGCCGATGGTTTTGCCGAGCAGCCACAGAACCAAAGAAAGCTCAATGCCGAATATTGTGTGCAGTGTCGTCCTATCCAACATGAATCCAAACACTGTAATCCCTCCTCTATTATTCTCAAAGTAATTCACTGCATTGCCATTTATTAATGATATTAATAATAATAATAATAACAAAAAAAATTAACAATTATGTCAAATCAACATAATAATATGCCTCGGTATAATAGAAGCATTCAATAATCATTTTTTAAGCAAATTTCGACTCACTCAATCACCTTAATGATTTCTACTCACTAAATCATTTTTAGTAATATGCTTCTCTTATAATGTCTAGAGTTCATGTTATTTTGATGTTTAATATACGTGATCATTTTCATTTAAATATTAAATTTGCACCTATATAATATCCCAATATCTAACACGATACAAAAATGAAAATATACTATATTTATGGCTCGTTCAGTTAGTACAGAAAATTCCTAACACTTTGGTGTTATATATATATATATATATATAAAATATTTAAATGAGAGAAATTTGCGTGCATATCACATTGTAATTTAAATTAAGATATTATTTTGATATATCATTTATCAGTTAGTTTTTCATTTAATCCTTTACAGATTTCTATTTTTACTTTAATTTTTTACTTATCAATTTATTCTTAATATAATTCCTCACTAATAAAAAAATTAATACATATAATCCTTTAATTTTAAATAAATTTCAACTAAATGTGTTAATATTCAAATTAGCAAGGAACTAAATTAAAAATAAACTAATAAGTAAATGACTAAATTAAAAATAAATATTAATGAAAGATTAAATTAAAAATAAACTGATAAATAAAAACTAAATTGTGAAGAAAAATAATAAATAATCAAATTAAGATTAACTTATAAATGAAACAGTAAAATAATATTTTACTCTTTTAATATATCTAGCAATCAAGATTTAATTTATACAACAAACTCAAATAAATAATATATTAATAGTGAATCTTAGACTCTTAGTTGTATATGCATTTGATGAATTAAAAAGATTGGGTGTGAGTGACAACATACCAAGAGCTTGTCTCTTCTGATAGGAGATGGTGCTGTAAGCGTAGGATGGTATTAATTTTGTAGTATTAATGTCATCTTCCTCATCGCATACTTCAGCCTCTGATTCCCCATCTGTCCCGAGATTCGGAAACACTCGCTCTTGCACCTCTGCAATCTCAGCCGTTCCTTCCACCGCACCGTCAAAGGAATCCAACGTCGCGCACACATGCCACTTGGCAGATAGCCCCGTGATCGCTTGTGCTTTGTGTGTGATCTTTGTCGCGCTTCTTAACAATATGCACAACGCAGAAAGCAATGTCACTGAGCACAGCTGCACCGCATTATTTCCCATGTTGCGTCGCATTGTGTTACCGTAACGGAGCAAGATGCACAATAGAAAAATTTATGATTAACTTTCAAAATTGAGAAAAATAATGACCTTTGAAAGAGATTATTTGAATTTCTGCCATTAAAATATATTTTGAAACGAAAGCTATTCCAATCCGAGGAGTACATAGTTTCCGTTAATCCCTGCCTTGCTCAAAAGAAATATTTGACTAAATAATAATTTGGGAAAATTTACTTTATCACTCATAGTTTCACTTAATTTTTACTTTAGTCCTTATAGTTTAAAAATTGCAATAGAATCCCTAGAATTTAAATAATTTCTAATTTAGTTTCGGTCATCTTATTTTTTACCAAAATTTTGTCATATTTGTGTGTTAATTTTATTCATTATTATTTTTTATTTTTTTATTATCATGATTAAAATATTACTTAAGATATTAAGATAGTATACAATAAGTTATATAACAAAATTGAACAGAATTTTGACAGTAGAAGCTAAATTAAAATATATATAAACTATAAGGGTCCAATTGCAAATTTTTTAACTATTAAAGACCAAATAATAGTTGAATGAAACAATAGAGACTGAAAGTATAGTTTTTCCTAATAAATTGATAAAGAGAAAATATAATTTTAGTTATCCACTTTTAAATTTAATTTTATTTTGATCACTTATGAATTGAACATCTCAAAATAGTCCTTCATTTTTTAGCATGATCTTATTTAGATCCTTCATTTTTTAAGGTATGACCTAAAATATTCATTCTCTGATTGACACTACTAAAAAATAAAGGAACATTTTGAGTCTAGAGGTGGACAGTAAGGGGTCAATGTGTGCCATGATTCCCCAAAACAAGCTGAGGGCGCGCACGCGCATATATATATATATATATATATATATATATATATTGTGTGTGTGTGTGAGAGAGAGAGAGAGAGAGAGAATTCAGTTTTGGAAGAGAAAATGATAGTTTGGCCCTTATGACTTTTTGGATCAAACAAAATGATGCATTCCATACTCCCTTTTGGTATATATTCTATATGTAGAACATGTAAATTAGTTTTTGGAAAAAAGAATTGTAATTTAGCCTCTATTATTTTTTAAATGAAAAAAATATTTTTTGCTCACTTATTTATCACAAATTATTATTTTAGTTTCTAACTCACTAAAATGTCCAAAACAATCACACATAGTTATCACTTTTTAAAAAATTACTAAATTTAATATCTCTACTAAACAATAAATCTTAAATTTAAAAAATTAAATTTGATAATTATTTAATTGTGAAGAACTATAAGTGACATTTTATAATGAGTCAAAAATTATTTTAAATATTTTAATAAGTAAAATATAAAAATAATAATTTTGTAATAAGTAAAAAATAAAAAAATTATTTTTTACCTTGATTTTGATAAAAGACGGTCAACTTCTCAACTTTTCTTTTTCTTCTCCTTTCTCTTTTCTCAAAGTCGAATGTCCAACTTTAATAAATTAAAATAGAAAGCCAACTTAAAATCTGAATAATATAATGTCAAGGGGTTATGATATGAACCACTTTATTATTATCATTAATAGGGCTATTTATTTATTTGTATTTGAAATTTGTTTATATTTTATAAAAAGTTAATAAATGAGATGCACTCATTCATATTTTATATTCCTTTTCATGCATGTTTTAAATTATTGTACTGAACAAGTAATTGAAGCAATATATATAATAAATATTTTTATAATTCAAAATCTAATATATTCAATTATAATATATAGACATAATGGTAATATTATAATTTTTTAAATTAATAATATTATAATTATATTTTTATATTATAATTAAATATATTAATACATTTAAAATTATCAATGCATAACACCAAACATATGATATATAATAATTTATAATGGCTTCGAAGAAATTTTGTTGATCATACGTCCTTGTTTGAGTTTGATTTTAAGACACGAAGTATTATTTTAAAATTTTTAATATGTATAGGATTAACATGATACTAAATTTAGGAGTGAAAGATTATTTTTAAATTTTTAATTTATAAAAATTAAAATAAATACAAAAATAAATTACCAAAATAATGTTTCATTGCGTCGATAAAAAGAGAGGGAAAGCATACCGCAAGTTCACCGGATTTATAAATGCTTACATCAGCGGTGTACTTAGTAGTGATGAGAAGGGAGGCAAATTGGCTCGTGGTCACCAGAATTAGGGCCCACGATATGAAACCCCGGAATCTATGGCTGATAATCTGCAAGTGCCTCCTGATCCGAAGGTGCTCCGACAACACCGACGCCACGTCGGAGTCCACGTGGAATACCCTAGCGAAGTCCTTCAACCGCAGGATCTGGAGGTGGCAGATTAGACGGTACAGGACGCAAACCAGAAAGATCACCGTCGTGCGATAAGCCCACGAGCACAGTTCCATGGCGCATGCTACTGCGTCACTCACGTAAATATTCCCCAGAAACGGGATTTGTGAGGCACCGGAGGCGTACCACCATATCTTGTATGCACTCTCCGCCATAAAGCATGGCACCACAAATATGTATATTATTTTCACTGACCTCTGTTAATTTTCAAAATTACATAAAAGATGTTAAATTTATTTAAGGTATCAACATTTCTTTTTGAAGTGAAAATGCCCATAAAAAAAAAGCCACGTTGAAGTGAAAAACGAACTTACATGAAGCTGTCCTGTATAATTCATCCTCACAGTCTCGCTCTCATCGCAGAGCTTGTCCAAGAACAAGAACCTCCGCAGGCCGTACCTCCTCACGAACCCAGACAGGCACAAAAACGACAGCGTTGCGACGCTGCTCAAAGACAGCTGCAAGACGGCGTCGTACGGCCGGGCGTGCTTGCCGTCGCACGAGCCGCACGCCAGGAGGAAATGAGACGCGGCGGGGACGGCGACGGCGAAGACCAGGAACACAAACCAGGAAAGCCACGCGCTGCACGCGCTGGACTGGTCCACGCACGTCCATCGCAGGTAGGATCGGAAGAGGTGGAGCTCGTCCTGCGCGTGCGACGCGCTTCGCTTGTACTTGTTCCTTTGGTTCAAAAGAGCTTCGCTGTTGCCATTGTCGTCTCCCATTGGGACCTTGATGATGCTCGCTTTCAATTTTCTAGATTTGAAATTGCATCTAATTGTGTTTAAAATAAATAAACACAAGGAGGAACGAAAACCCAGGACCAAAACAAATGCTTGTAAATATTTTTGAGGTTGGTTTTGTTTTGTTTTTCGAGTTTTCTTTTTAGTATTAGGGTGGTTTGGGATGTTTATTAATTTTGTTAGAAGCTAAAATCTTGAAGGGTTATCCTTTTGTGGAGGTTAACTCTTGTTTAGATGCGATTTAGTGATGTAATTTGTCAATGATGATGATGCTTGGTTATGTTCAAATTTAAATTTTCCTCTAAATCTGAGGACAAAAATTTTACTGGTTAGTTTTGATTGTTGTTCGTTTTTTCCCAGTTCAGGGAATTTTAGGCAAATTGACAAAAATAAATAAACTTCGTATAATGTATTTAATCCGGTGTTAAAGAACTTAAAAGTCTGTTTTGCATATTCAAATAGAAAAGCTTTTTTTATAACTAATCTTATTTAATTTAATGTGCATTTGAATTTGTAGTGAAAAGGCTTGAAATCACGTTTACATATCTATAATTATGTTGGCAGCCAATTTTGGATTGTTCTTTTTTTTTATTATTTTATGCATTTCTACATTCCAAAATCACATTTGGTCAGAAGTGAAAATTTTATGCTTACGTGGCATTAAAATCATTCATAGGATACCATGTGTCAAGATTCATTTAAATAGATAGTGAAAAAGAGAGGAAAGGAGCGAGGATTGATATGAACGAGGGGCATGATCGAAAATCAGATCGTCCTCTCTGCCCTACAATACATATGAATGGTTGATTTTGAACCACATCAGCAATATAAATTTGAAAAACAAAAATATAAAAAAATTAAACCCGTCATATTTTCCCGTTTCATTACACCAGCAAAAATATGGAGTGTTAAATAACACCAATAACTGTAGTAATGTAGGATTTGTTAGAATAATTTTGATATTTTATAAATTATATTAATTATTTTATTATATTAATATCTTATTATTATTGATTAGACAATTGATTTTATAATTTGTAAACTGTAAATGGACTGAGTTTTATTTTAACTTGTGGATAATTGATGATGAGTTTGATTATCCATAAGCTTACTGGACAGAAACTCAACCTACAACTCAAGAGGATTAGTAATCATTTCATCAAATTACTAATTTGATATTGTTACTAAGAGAGATTTAATGGGCTCATTTTTCTGATTAATTAAATAAGAAATTACTTTAAAGATTATGAGGATGTTATTTTAATAATATTAATTAATTATATTATTAAATAAAACTCTATAAATTACACACTAAAACCCTAATTTTTACACACACACAAATATGATTACTCTCTCTCTCTAGCTGTAAAATACTCTGAGACTTTCTTAGGTATTAGGGGTTGAAACTATTCTGACTCAACCAATTCGCATCATAATTATGTCGTTTTTATCAAGTCAAATCTTGATTAATTTATTCTTCCTATTTTGTATTCATGTATTATATTCTATATTAAATAATTACATGATCTAATTATGTTTTCAAATGGTATAAGAGCTAAGGTTACATAGTATGAAATTTTTATTAATTCCTTTTCTCAAATCTCATCTTCGTCAGGGCATGGTTATGAAATTTTAATTTTATTATTATTATTTTATATTCTTCTCGGATCAACCCAGTTGTTGTTGTCAGCATACCCAATCCAAATTTTGTTTTTCTACCATCATCGGACTCCATTGCCATCACAAAAGTCAGTTTTCAGCATGAAAATTTTTGTCTTTTTTGCATTTGCCGCCATTCGAGTTGCTAGCGATTCGAACTGAGACAATCACCATTGTTGATTCGTGTTGCTAGTGAGCCCCTTAGCTAAAATAACTCCTTCCATTTTCGAACCGAGACCACTGAACAAAAAACGGAATTTCTAATGAAAATATAGCTAAACTAGAAGGGAATCACTCAAAACTGTTGCAAGGGATTTATAGATTGTGAAACAACGGTCAAAATGATCACGGTTTCGAAGCCTGAGGAGCTGAAATTAGGCAAGTCGTAATTCAGGTTTGTCAAGTTCTCTGGCAAGTTGAATCGACCCACTAGAGGTTGAAGATGATACGCGTGGGCTTCGCCCACGCATACCGCTGGCGTGTGTTGGCGTGTGTTGCCAAATCGTTAGTCAGGCAAACTTTAAACTTTTACAGTTCGCCTTCACTTGCCCTAATAAAAATTATGGTGATTTTTTAAGAAATTTTTGAGCCCTAGAAACATGAGTTTTAAAATTTTTTGAAGATTAAGGGCCTTAAAATAATGTGTAGATAAGGTATTTTGATTTGAGAAAATTTATGTAAAGACTAGACCTAGTACGAAACAACATATTTAGCTCACTCTCCCTAATTATGTGTAAATAAATTATAATTAATTTCTTTATATTAATTATTAGATTTTATTCCTAATTTAAGAACATGCCTTAAAAGGAATAAGCTGTATGTGGAAATTATTGTAATTTTGGATCACGTACACCTATTGATTGTATGCTCATCTATCGTGGGCTCAATCATAGTAATATGTCTTTTATAAATAATTCATACCTGTTTGTCATTTAATTTCCTACATTTTAGAATAATTTAATTACCATTATTAAGGATGAGTCTGAATATTACGAAGAGTCTGCTTGAGAGAGTGTATATACATATTATGTTGACAATGGACATACCCTATCGGTATGACATTGTTAATATAATCTTGTGAAATAAATATATTTATGAATGGTTAGCAACAATTTTAAACCAATGCTTTCATTGTTACTTATATCCTATCGATATGGAAACCATGGATGTATTTTGTTATTTCTCTTTATGGTCAAATCTATGGTACATATGAGTTTTCTTTCTTGATTCGTTGTAATCCAAAAACTTTAAGTGATATTATAATGAACATCTTGATTATACAATTGCATAAGCTAAATTTTGTGAAGGAAACATTGTTTTATAATTATGTTTCCAAGACATAATTAATATTTTGTGAAGGAAACCTTGTTTTATAATTATGTTTCCAGGACATAATTAATGTTTTCTAATTTTGTTTCATCAGCTTTCGTGTTCCAACAATTGTCTGTGGTGAAAACTCTGAATGGGACAAATTTTGATGACTGGCAAGAGTCCCCCAACATGTACCTGATCATCTTCAAGGAATATTTGGCCATAAAAGAACTAAAACCAGCAGATTTCATTGCTGAATCTAGTGCTGCTGACAGAGCTTATCATAAGCAGTAGTATGAGTTGAATAGAATCTTTCTGACGGTTATAAAGTATACTATTGATAAAACAATCAGACAAAATATTCTTGAGAAAGACAATGTTATAAAATACCTTAAGGTTATGAATGAGAAGTTTAATAAGATGTACTATCTTTCTTTATTAGATAACACTCATTATGACGGAGTGTCTGGTGTACATAAACATATGATGAAGCTGGTAAATTATTTCAACAAGTTGAAATCTCTAAATGTGGACTTAGGTGAGAGTTATCTTGTTTACAAAGTCTTACAGTCTCTTCCAATAGAATATGGGGTTCTCAGAACTACCTATAACTCGCAAGAAGCTGAATGGACCGTTGATCAAATGATGTCCATCGTAACTCAAGAGGAGGAGTCATTAAAGAAATCGAGTTCACATGGTCATTCAGTGAACTACATCTTTCATAGTTCGTCAAACAAGGCTGGAAATGAGAAGCTTAAGCAAAAGAAGCCTGAGGGTAAGACTAATGGTAAAGGGTTCTTTGAGATCAAGAAAAATAATAAGAAGAATAAGGGTCAAAAGAAGAAGATATTTAAAGGTGAATGTAATTACTGTAAGAAGCATGGCCACATGATCTCAGATTACCTCAAGTTGAAGTACAAGTGTGAGAAAGAAGGTATCTTTCTTGAAATTGTCCCCTTAGCTCTAGTTTTTCTTGAATCTAATAATTTTGAAACCTCTATAGACACTTGGTGGTTGGATTCTGGAGCAACTATTCATGTAACTAATTCCTTGCAGGGACTCAAAGACAAGAGGAGCCCAAATGGGAAGGAAAAGACCATTCTGGGAGTGGAAGGAAGTTTAGCTGCAGTGGATTGCATAGGAACTATAGTTTTGAACTTGTATTCTGGACATACTTTAACATTATATAACTTTGTCTATGTATTTTCTTCAAGGAGGAATTTAGTTTCAAGTTTTGTATTAGACAAAGATGGATATTTCTTTTGGCAACGGAATGGCAGAATTGATGTTTACTTTAATTCAGTCATTGTTGGAACTGCTAGATTAATGAGCAGTTTATATTGCTTGAATGCAAATGTTCATTCAAATTCTACTTCTGTGGCATCAATTAATGCTGTCATTGGACACAAATGCCAAAGAATTGATGAGAACTCTTCTATGTTATGGCACCGACATTTGGGTCATATCTCTAAAGAGAGATTAAAAAGGATGGTTAGACAAGGAATATTGCATGACCTAAATTTTTCTGACTTTGAATCATGTGTTGATTGCATTAAGGGAAAACTTCCCACTAGAGCTAGGAAGAAAGGGGCTAATAGATCTTAGTCTATTTTAGTATTGATCCACACAGATATTCGTGGACTAATTACTCCTGATGCTATGGGTAATTACAAATATTTTATAACCTTTATAGACGACTATTCTAGATTCGATTGAATTGATCTATTGCATGAAAAATCTAACTCGTTAGATGGCTTTAAGGCATTTAAGGCTGCTATTGAACTAAAGTCTGGGAAGGTAATCAAAAGTGTAAGATCAAACAAAGGTGGAGAATATTATGGGAGGTATACTGAAACTGGGAGAAACCCTAGACCATTTGCTCTATTCTTACAAGAGCAAGGAATTAAAGCTCAATATACTATGCCTGACACTTCATAATAAAATGGAGTTGCAAAGAGGCATAATCGCACCTTGATGGACATGGTTAGAAGCATGATCAATCACTCTTTGTTACCAGAATTTCTGTGGGGTGATACCTTTAAGACAACAGCCTATATCCTGAATCAAGTTCCGAGTAAGTCAGTCGAAAATACACCATATGAGCTTTTCACTAGTAAGAAGCCTAATCTGAGGCACTTTCGCGTGTAGGGTTGTAGAGCAAAAGTGAGACCCTATAATCTGAAGCTTAAAAAACTTGATTCTAGGACTGTTAGCGGATTCTTCATTAGGTATTGTTAAGGATCCAGAGGATGTAGATTTTATTGTCCCAGTCATACTATGAAGGTCATTGAATCTTCAGAGCATTTTATTTTGAGGATGACTTGCACAGTGGGAGTGGTGTCCCTAGAGTAATTAACCTTCATTATGTGGATACCATCTTACCCATACCATCGTTGTCATCTCTACCTATGGATCATGATATTAGAGATGACACTTTTATTGAGAATCCGATTGATCCTATTGTAGAAGCTCTTACAACTTATGTAGGAGAACCAATCGTTAATTTGAGACGATCACAGAGGACTTGTAGACCTGCAATTTCAGATGATTGCATAGTGTACTTGTAGGAATTTGAGTCAGACATTGTTAATGGCATAAATCCAGTGTCTTATGATGAGGCTGTGTCAGGTTTTCATTCATTTGAGTAGTTGGAGGCTATGAATGATGAAATGTTCTCCATGTCTCGTAATTATGTATGGGAATTAACTGAGTTACCTTATGGTTATAAACTTGTTAGTTGCAAATGGGTCTTTAAGACCAAAAGAGGGGCCAATAGTGAAGTTCAAATATTCAAAGTCAGACTTGTAGCTAAAGGTTATAATCAGAAGGAAGGGATCGATTATACAAAAAAATTCTCACCCGTATCTACTAAAGATGCCTTCAGAGTTATAATGGCTCTTATTGCACAGATGGATCATGAACTTCATCAGATGAATGTCAAAACAATATTCTTAAATGGTAATTTACTTCAGGATGTTTATATGACACAACCTGACAGATTTACTGAAGCAGGGAAAGAGCACTTAATGTGCAAGTTGAAAAGATCTATCTATAGGCTTAAACAGGCCATAAGACAAGGTATTTGAAGTTTGATCAGATAATCACTTCACTTGGTTTCACAGAGAATATTGTTGATCAATGTATCTATCAGAAATTTGACATAGACAACTTCATGATACTCGAACTGTATGTTGATGACATGTTGTTGGCCAGTGACTTAGTAACTATGTTGAATGAGATCAAACATGTTTTGTCGTGCCACTTTGACATGAAAGATCTTGGTGAAGCCTCTTTCGTCTTGGGAATTCAGATTCACCGTGATAGATCTGGTGGCATTATTGGTTTATCCCAGGTAACCTATATAGATCAAGTGCTGAAGAAATTTAACATGCGTGCTTGCGCTCCTTGTGTTGCACCTATATTGAAAGGTGAGAGGTTATCTAGATCATCTTGTCTTAAAGATGATGATTCGAAAATTGACATGAATAAGATTCTATATGCATCTGCTATTGGCAGCCTTATGTACACTTAAGTATGCACATAACCTGATATTGCTTTCGCTATCAGTGTACTTGGTAGATACTTGAATAATCTTGATTTTAATCATTTGAGGGCTGCGAAGAAAATTATAAGGTACCTACAAGGTATAAAACATCATATGCTTACTTTTAGGAGATCTGAGCCACTTGAAATTGTTGGTTATTCAGATTATGACTATGCATCTTGTGTGGATGATCGTAAATCTACTTTTGGATACATCTTCATGATGTCTGGAGAAGCTGTCTCATGGAAAAGTTATAAGTAATTAATAACAACTACCTTGATTATGGAGGCAGAGTATATCGCTTGTTATGAGGCTACCCGCCTAACCATGTAGTTGAGGAAACTGATATCTGGCATGCATTTAGTTGATTCTATATCACGACCTCTAACTATATACTGCGATAGTTCGTCTGCTGTTAGCTTTTCTTAGAATCATAGGAACTCCAATCGCACTAAACACTCTGATGTTGAGTTCCTATTTGTCAAAGAAAAGGTTGTTGAATCTCATACTCGTTTGCTTCACATTCCTGGTGAACATATGTTAGTAGATTCGTTGACCAAAGGCTTACCTGTAGGAGTCTTTAAGAATAATGTGACTTATATAGGTGTTGTTAAAAATTTTAATATAGCCTTGGTTTAGTGGAAGTTTGAATTAAGTTCTTAAAGGACTTTTTGAATTGTAATATGACTTCTTGAATGTCACTTTGTATTCCATTCTATTCAGATAATGAAACTTATTTATAGAAATGTTAATATCACTTGATTCCCTATCAGTTTCAGTGATCTTTGTATATAGTTTCATTTCTGAATTTTGTATGGTTTATAAATATACATACATCCATGTGTTTATGTGAACATTAATTTCCTGATTATGTATTCGTTTATTAACCTAATAATTTAATTAATGCTATCCAAGTAGGAGATTGTTAGAATAATTTTGACATTTTATGGATTAGCATTAATTATTCTATTATATTAATATCTTGTTATTACTGATTAGGCAATTGATATTATAATTTGTAAACTATGAATGGACCGAGTTTTATTTTAATTTATGGATAATTGATGATGGGTTCAATTATCCATAAGCCCACTGGGTAGAAACCCAACCCACAGCCTAAGAGCATTAGTAATCATCCCATTAGATTACTAATTTAAATATTGTTACCTAGAGAGATTTAGTGGGCTCATTTTTCTGATTAATTAAATAAGAAATTATTTTAAAGATTGTGAGAATTTTATTTTAATAATATTAATTAATTATATTATTAAAATAAAAACTCTATAAATTACACATTGAAGTTCTAATTTTTACACACACACACATATGATTACTTTCTCTCTGGCCGTAAAACACTCAAAGACTCTATTGGGTATTGAGGGTTGAAACTATTCTGACTAAACCAATTCGCATAATAATTTTGTCATCTTCATCAGGTCATATATTGATTAGTTTATTCTCCCTATTTTGTATTTATATATTATATTCTATATTAAATAATTACATGATCCAATTATGTTTTTAGGACTTTCTAACACGCATAACTTTCTACTATTTTAATCCTCTTTTGTCATGTGTGCTGTTCTCATTTTCATTGATATCTCTTAATTCTATGTTTATTTTCACAAATTCACCATTTTAATTCTGACCTTATATGCGGGTTTTTGACTTACAAATTACAGGAAAATATAAACTGATTCATATTTTGCATCGCAATTAATTTTTATCAAGGTACTTAAAATTTTTTTAAAAAAATTAAACATTACAAGATTTTTAATCTTATGATGCATTTTGTCTTTGAATGGTAGAATTGAACATCTCACGATTCAATAAGATAATTTTTTTTTTGGATAAACATGAATATGACACAAGAATTTAAATTCTATGTCATGCACAGATAAAATCGAGGGGGTGTGAGCCCCCTAATTTTTCATGTGTGATGTCCCCCAATATTGAATAAGGACATCCCACTCTTTAAATTTTTTTTTAAAAAGCTAATAAATTTTAAAATATAAATATATTTATATTCAAAATTTAAAATAATAATATAAATCTTATTTTCAAAATTTTCATTTTTAAATTTTTTGTATAACAATATAAAATTTGTCAGTATCTTAAAATTATAAAAAAATTAATATTTTAAATATATTATACTTGTTAATTACTAGGTGATAATAGCAATAAAAGAAATTTGAGAAAATGACTATTTTAATCCCCTATTTTTTATTTTAATGTTAGTTTAGTCCTTCACAAATTTATAGTGTCAAGTAAAGAAAAAAAAAATCTAATTTTATTATAAGCCAAAAATTTATTTGAAAGGAGTTATTGGGAAATTTTTTTAAAAATTAACTTTACAAAGCTAATTTAATAATATTTGAAAAATAGTTTGTGAATTAAAAATTAAATTTAAGATTCCATTTTACATAGAAAAATATTAAATGCCCGACATTTAAAATTTAAAATTTAATGCTCGACTCTACATAGAGATAACCCCTGTTATTAATATCCATACAAAAAGTTGAATTTTAAAGAGTTTATCTTAAATTACTAAATCCATCATTATCAACCTTAGAAAATTTTGTGGAAACAATGTTTGACTTAATCACCAAGGCAAGCTAACAAGATAGTGCAAAGTTAAACAGCCATGCGTTTTGTTCTCTTGTATGTGATGCTGTACGTATTCAGGGGGAGGGAATGCTTTCCTTTTACTATGAATTGCCTTTGTTGATGTAGTGAACCATGCTTGTTAATTTAGCTTTGTAAAATTAATTTTTTAAACAAATTTCACAATAACTCCTTTTAAATGAATTTTTGGCTTAGAATAAAAATTAAAATTTCTTTTGTTCACTTGGCACTATTAATTTATAGATAACTAAATTAATATTGAGATAAAAAATGAAGGATCAAAATAATCATTTTCTCAAATTTTGTTCATTACTATTATCACCTAGTAACTAACAAGTATGTTATATTTAAAATATTGAAATTCTTTTATAAATTTAAGATACTGACAAATTTAAAAATAAAAATTCTGAAAATAAGATTCATATTAAATTTAGATTATAAATATATTTGTATTTTAAAGTATATTAATTTTTTAAAAAAAATTGACAGAATGGGACGTCCCACACGAAAAAATTCGGGGTCCATGCGCCCAATATTTTTTGTGCATGACATAAGATTTAAATTTCCGTGTAATGTGCACGTTTATGAAAAAAATTTCCTTACTGAGTCGATGGATGTTCAGTCATGTGACTCAATAAGACAAGACATAATGATTGAAGATCTCGTAATGTTGACAATTAATTTTTATAATAAATATTTTAACTATCCTGGTAAAAAATAATTGCGGCACAAGATACAGTTCATTTAATATTTTTTCTGTAACTTGTCAGTCAAAAAACCTCTTATATGCTATTATATTAATATCATGATAAGTGATAGATGCAGGTGTGTTCCAAGTAAAAATATAGATGTATGAACAAAATTTGCATACTGACATAGAGATCTTTTTTACAAGCAATCTTGTTTAATTTATAGGATTTATGAAAGAAATTATCAGGTATATATGATGGTATTAGGTTGTAATTTGAGTTCAAATTTTAATTAGAAATAAATTAATAAAAAATGAACAAATATATCAAACCTTGATATTTTTTATTCAACAAACCTTTGAGATGGGCTTGTTTTAAAATTACATTATAATTTTACACACTTGTGGAAAATTCCAAATCCTAATGGCTAAATTTCTACATCTTACGAATTATATATATTCCTCATATATAGTACGAGGCATATTTTAAGCAAAACCAAAATTATAAAAGATGAATAAATAATAAATAGACATGTACCATAAATATAAATTAAATAAAACTTACTATACTTGTCTATTTGACAATCATCTTGAGTCATTGGTTTATTTTTTTATACTTATCTAAACTAATATTAAATAAGAAAAAATCTTACGCATATAATCTATGAAAAAATTTATAAACTAGATCAATTATAAATAAACACATATAGATTTTGCAAGTAAACATATTGTTTTAGACTTTATTGTCTTCAGAATTTATTATTTCATTAGCTAAATTAATCAATTGCATTCACCATGAAGCCCAAATCCTAGCCTTGCACCACTAACACCACGAAATTGGATTTGATCAAATTCTTTTATGACTCTGTTACGTTAGAGAAAAATAAATATAAAATGTAAAACATATTTAAGTGGTGGATCTTACTTAAAAATGTGAGATTCATTTGAATGATATGTCTTATGTACTTTGTGTTTATCTTTTTAAAATATAATGAAACACAATGAAAATGATGACGAGGAGATTTAAGCTCCCAACATCATACACAACCTCTATTGTTTTTTGCTACATATTTTAAAAAATAGCCTAGTCACTGTGATTCTCATTTGCAGCGAACGCCAAACACACCTATTTCACACTGTCCACATAATAGATCCCGCTTACATCTACCTCCACGGTTATCTCACCGCCGAACGCCAAGCTTGTCGTCGGAACAGACACCACACACCCACTCATATCGTGACACATGTCCACTATCGAAAGTGCGAGGTCCACTGGATATTTCAAAATCAGTAAATGGAACTCTTTTTTTAAGGGTGTCATATGCTAAAGGTGGTAGCCTTGTGACGATCGAGCTATAGTTGATCATTGCTCTGGCGAAGGCGAATACGGAAGTGGAGATCGGGAGTTTATGTCTGCCGAGGGATATTTCGAAAACGTCAACGTCGTACAAGGTGGAGTGCTTAGGAAATGTGGATATGGGGATGTATTGGACGCAGGGATGCGAGACATTCACCGACAGGATGGACAAAATTTAATAAAATGCTTACTAGATAGTCCATGCACCATCAAGTAAGTATTTTATTAAATTTTGTTAAGCTTGAGTTGAGAGCATGCTTCTAGCAAATAATGGTGCCTGGATGCAAGCCTTATTGCGAATTTCTGGTATCAAATTATGGTGCCTGAGCAAGGCGGGGTCTCTAACTTAGTAACTCAAAAAATAAGTATTTAATAAAATACTTACTGTATGAACACAGGCATGCCCTTAACTCAAGCATGGACAAAGGCACCATCTAGTATGTATTTTTAATGTAGCTCAATTATCTCTAACTTAGTGTCTCCAATCTCTATGTTTGGGTGCCTAAGCCTTGTTGATTTGATGCTTAGATGCTAGCTCTTAAATTCAAATTCTTGAATTTTTCTTCTCTTTGATGTTTGGGTGGCTCATCTTCAATTTCTTACTAATTTATTATTAAAAATATTTATATTTTACCCCTTTGTAGCAAAAATTTGATAAATAGAATGCGTTTTAAGATACGATGATTTTAACTTAATAAACTTTTAACTTGACTTATTTTGTTGCAAAAAGTTGTATAATTTTATTGTGAAATTAAGTCTAGTTAACTCTATGTTGGAGAGTTAACATTTATATTAATAATAAGGAAGGAGAACAGAAGGAGATAGAGAAGAAAAAGAGAATATGTAAAGAGGAATAGATTAGGAGGAAAAGAAGAGTGGGAGAAAGGTGATTAGCAAAAGCTAAAAAGAATTTTATCAATGATCAATCAAAAGGTACTTGTAATTTTAATTACTATGGGCTTTATATAAAGCCCAATAGATAATCCTTAATAGGATAAATTAATTGAAAATACAAATAAATCTAATAAAAGGATAATTATTAAAGTTTAACAAAAAATTAAAATTCAAAATAAAATCATTCAAATTATTTTAATTCTTATGTTTATCATTTTTCCAAATCTACAAATAATAATATAATTTTTACTAATATTCTCTTCCTATTATCCATATGATGACAACTCTTGAAATATTCTAAAAACAATATTATTGTTTTGTCCAAGGCTTCAAAAGTGAAATATTAAAATGTAATGAGTAGAATATATTTTATTTTAGGTTAAATTGAATTTTTAAAATTTTTAATTAGTATAAATATAAATAATTAATGAAATACTTAAAAAAACTATTAACACATGACTTAAATAAATTATTAACACACATATATAAAATTTTAAAACATTTATATAATATTATCGAAGACATGGATCTCACAAGGCAAAAAAACATGATTCTTGTCCTTATCTACAAACTAACTTCTGAAAAAAAATTTTCCTCATCCACATATCTATATCTAAATGTATCTCCAAATGAGACAATTTTTACAGAAATTTCCAAATACAGAGATATTTTGTTACCTCTAAATTATTTACCGATATAAGTTAAGATATCCCAAATAAGGTGCTCCTCTAAATATAAAACTTTTTTCCATCCATATATTAACCCATATGACTACATTTGGAATACTCAAAAATTAAGGTGTATGGACGAATTTATTATGAAAAATTATGTTTTTTAGTACCCACACTGTCATTTAATTTTTAATTTATTTCTTACAATTTAAAAATTTGTAATTAAATTTTTATAAGTTATAAATATTTTAATTCAGTTCTTACTATTAAAGAAGATAGAAATAATTAATAAAGTAAAATTAAATTAAATATATAATAAATATTAGTAAAAATACAATGAAAGGGTCAAAATGAAAAAAATTTTAATTTTAAGGATTTAATTACAAAATTTAAAATTATAAAAATCGAGGATAAAAGTATATTTTTCCCAATTTACTATGTTGTAAAAGTGGGCGGTTAGAGACACAATGATGGGCCGTTCGTGCCCGATAAATATCTTTTTCTCTATCCCCCTTTGCGCTTCGCTTCCTGCCATCAATGGAGCTCTGTAGTGGAAGCTTCCGAACTATCCTCCATTACATCCCATCTCCACCTCGTCTCTCTTTACTCTGTTCAAGCTCTGCTTCTCTAAAAAATTCTGTTCTTTATTCTAAGCCTAGAACCTCCTATTCTTTGAAGCATTCATCATTCACCCCTGGAATTCAACTCCTTCAACCCTCCTTGCATCATCAGCGTTCGTGTCGCCTTACAGTTTCAGCTTCTTCTTCTTCTTCTTCTTCTTCTTCTTCTTCTTCCGTCGCTCTTGGCACTGAAAATGACCGGCTTCCCGCCGATTTGAATGTCACCGAGACTGAAGAACCTAATTCCAGAGTATGTTCTTATATTTCATTTCATTGAAATATAATGTCCCCAGTGATTACCTTTTTCAAATTGTTGGCTTAATTTTGATGTTTTTGTTAATTATGTCATTGAGAAGAATAAAACGCACTTTAAATATTTAGTGACTGGCATATCTGTTGGACGATTGTTCATATGGCTGAACATGTGTTTCTGCGTATATATCTATTTGCAGGTTAAATTGCATGTTGAAGTTCCATCTTTGGTATGCAAGGATTGTTACAAAAAGGTCATTGCTGAGTTTACTAAACAAGCAAAGGTACTGTTGGATTACAATTTCTTTATGCTCTATCCGGTTGTTTTTATTGGTTTATTTGAAAAGAAGCTTTTTTTACTTCTATTGATTTATCCTGTTGAGAGGATTGATTCGTCCAGATTTTAATTCCTAGTTAACATTGATAACTAAAATACTGATAAGCCAGTGACTATAGTCATCTTTTAAAAAAGACAAAAACAAAAAATGCATGACTTGGAAATAATAGTGCAACTTTTCTGTGATAAAATCAGAAGATTTTGCCTATCCATATCCTGCATAGTACACTATTTTACTTGCTGATAGATAAGAATTTTGTGCTCTCTATATTGGAGAGTGGAACCTTTCTGCAATGGCGTTTAGATAAAGCTTGAGCTGATTTATTATTACAATGTTGAAGTATGTGCTTCAAAAGATGTATGTTTCATGTATCACAAATAGTTTACTTAGATAATTCTGAATCCCAGCTTTTTGCTATTAAAGAATTTGTTGCTTTTATGAACTAACATTAATTCATATTAATAGATCCCTGGCTTTCGCCCTGGAAAGGTTCCAGAGAGTATTCTCCTTAATTATGTCGGGAAGAAAAATATTCAGAAGGCTACAGTTGAATCTATTTTGAGGAGGACACTTTCACATGCTATGTTGACGGTATATTTAATTATGTTTATGTTCTCTAATATTTGATGTCCTTTGTTGCTCTGTTGATGGTACCCTTTTGGACATTTTGGCTGCATCATTTTAATTCGCATCCACTTTGGAGGATGTTTCTTTGGTTCTGGTTGGGAATCTTCTATATAACATTCATGTTCATTAATCTAATTTCATTCTATCCATGGGCATACACAAACTTAATATTGACCTTTTCCAAAATGCCGAAGTCTATAATTGTACATTGTCTATTTAAAGGATCTGAAATCCACTTGGCACTGAAATGACTTTGATGTGATGAGTTGCTAATACTCAAGACTTGTCAAAAGATTACATTTATTTTATGTATTGACTGAATCCTTTGTGCAAAGCTACTAATGAAAATTTGGATTATCAGACTAAATTCAAAGTTTAATTATATGTATAAATATCAACTATTGTTCTTGTTTTATAGGTTACTGGAAAGGCTTTGCAGGACTCGGTACGTATAGTAACTAAATTTTCTGAGTTGGAGGAGACATATTCATCTCTTGGGTCTCTAAGGTAACCTAATCTATTGGATATGCTGTTGGAAGCGCATGTTCTGTGATACTCACTGCTATCTCTAATTATCTTCCTCATTACATATAAAATAATGCACTACATGACTTTGCACATTTTCATCCAATGACTTCTACTGACAACTACATCAATTGCCCTCACTGCTTTGACTTCTCCAGATATGATGTCATTGTTGATGTTGCACCTGAAATCAGATGGATTCCTGAGAATGCGTACAAAAATATGAAGATAGTTGTTGAATTAGACAGTGATATAGATGCTCACAGAGCATCCGAACAAGAATTAAGAAGGCGCCACAAGTCTACCGGTCCACTAAAAATTGTTACTGACAGAGGACTACAGGTATTTTATGATGCAATAGTTACAACCAGTTGCTTTTCGTTTTGAAAACAATTCTTTACTGCAAATTGCTATTTATTTGAAACTTCAACCAGTATTTTATTCATAAAACTTTCAAGCATTGTATTGTTAAGACATAATTTGGCTCCTCATGTATATTCAGCTGCAGATATAATAAAAGTGCTTGTAATGATATATGGAAATTTTTATAGTTGTCATATAGTCATATTGCTCTGTGCATTGTATATAATCATGAAATCTTTGTATTAGTAGCTATAACATGATCCTTTTTCTTGTTCACAGGTTGGTGATGTTGCTGTCCTTGACATCTCAGCAACAACAATTGATCAGGATGAATCAAATATTAAAAATATTCCATCTGCTGAAACTAAAGGTCTGCTAATGTGCATTAACGATGATAAACGATGACATTTCTTTATTTGTATTATATCATGAACATTTTCAGTTTAAAATTTATATATTTTTTTTGTAGGCTTTCATTTTGACACGGATGATGGGGACAAAGTACTACCTGGTTTCCTTGATTCTATTATTGGAATTCGTCCAGGTGAAACGAAGTCATTTCCTCTTGTATTTCCTGAAACATGGAAGCAAGAAAATCTTCGCGGCGTTCATGCTCAATTTACTGTGAGTTTGTTATGTCATAAATAATTTATGTTTAAAGTCACTAAATTAATATACTGGGGACATGAACTGGCATGCTATTCTTCTTTTATGTCCCTCATATGTCAACATACCTATCTGGTATGCAGAACAATGGAAAACTGATATCCTCTGCTAATCAGCCAGCGTTTCTATTATATTATCAACACCTTTTCCATTCTGACTTACCCCTACTTATATGGTCACAGGGATAAGTGGGCAGTTACACTAGTTAGTTATTACTAATTGATTATCTCTTCAACTAACAATGACCGTCAATTCAGCTACTAATGCCTACTAATTATTTATTCTGTGTAACTATCACAATATGTTATGGCCATATGTGTAGCACACTATACAAACTCCTATTTCATTATTTGCTCACACCTTTTAATGCATTATACCTATTAAGCTTAAACAGATTTGGTTACTGAACTTCTTTCCATTGATCTTCATAGGTGGAATGCAAAGAACTATTTTACAGAGATTTACCTGAGTTAAATGATTCTATTGCTGATAAGCTTCTACCTGGATGCACCACAGTGGAGCAGGTAATATTTTCGCCTGAATACTGCTACCATTGTAAACTATTCAGTTGATCTTGGTGCTAAATTCTCCCAAGGGAATATCCAGGTCAAAGAAATATTGTTACAGAGATTTCTAGAAGTAGAGCAGACAGCTAAAGAACAGGCTACTGATAATGCTATCCTAGATCAGCTTTCTAAGGTATCATTTCATTGATACTCAATAAGTAGATGCGTTAGGTTGAATTCATTTCCTTTTTGAAGTTAAAACTTGCTTGCTTCTTATATTGTGTGCTTGAAGATGAGCATTTGACAAGAGCACATTGGAGAAATTTAATTGATTTTCCTGGGAGGCACGTAACCTTTATTGAGATGCACTAGATAATTTATTGAATCCACCTTCTCTTCCTGACCCCATGTGGGAATATGATATGACTATTTGGTAACCTAAAAGAATGCCTATCTCAAAACAATCAGAATTCGCTATGGAAAACTCTGATCAAGGTGATTCAAAAACCAAGTGAATGATGGGATTTTGATCTTTAAGAACAACATCAAAATCTCTGAAATCCTATGTTAGAACATGAAGAAACAATGCAATATAAAAGTTAAAAGAACAAAAGTTCACCACTTCAAGGTTACAGGTCAAAGAAGCAACTTAGAGATTCAGAACTATGAATGATAATTTGCACTCACCAATCAAAGGAATCTAACAAAGAATTACAAAACGAGGAAAAGAAGCACAAGGGCAATTCAGTTTGTTTGATAAATTTTAATTCAAGTTTGATCAACAATACATGAGAAAAGCTGGTAAATATAACCTTGGAACTTTGCTCCAAGCATGGGAAATGACACAAGCAATAGCATAATTTTGTGCATAGCAAGCTTGTACAAGTCTCTAGAGCTATTCCACTAAGGTTTGGATTCAAATATTGACTATAGTATATTTGTGACAGTCTATAATCAAAATATTATAACTAATTCTAGAAAATTCTTAATGGGCTGAAATAAAGTTCATATTAAACTAGACATCTTAACCTTTCATATCATTGACTAATTTTGGGATTGGGCTGGACGTCCAGACATTTAGTTCAAAAGAGGCCTGGTTCTGGTTTTCAGACAACAAAGTATAAATGTTCTGAACTCGTGCAAATTCTTTTGCTAAGTGTCCTTTGTCAGATGCTCCCACATCAATTTTGAATGTATAGGATGTTCATGGCACAAAGTTTTTATTTAAACATATTTCCTGTTTTTTGGCTTTTTCCCACCGATTGGGATTTTGGCATTAGCTGCGATGAAACATAGGTTTTCTGAGAACTTCATTACAAGAGATCTGTAATATTTGTCATTTTCCAGATGGTAGAGCTTGATATTCCTCAATCCTTGTTTGAGGAACAAGGTAGACAGCTTTATGGAGCCAACCTATTAGAAATTCAGGTACTGATTACAACATGGCTGTACATATTTGAAACTTAATTTTTAACAACATTACGTTTTATTTATGATTTCAATACAAAAAATCCCTCCTTTTACTTGCCAAAATTTATACTGATTTTGGATTAAAATAATTGTGACATAGGCGAAAGTAAGACTAACTGAGCAGCAGTTGGCTTCTCTATCAAGTCCAAAGGCAGTGAATGAATATCTCGAACACCAAAGAGACAATATAACAAAGTTGATAAAACAGAATCTGGCAGTGGGAGATATATATAGGCGTGAAAATTTGCAGGTATTGATTCATTAAGTATGTTTGTACTGTCCTAAGGATAATAATGCGAGAAATCCTTTAACCCTTTGCAAGTTAGCAAAAAAAACAAAAAAAAGAAAAGAAAGATGAAAATGATTTTTGGTTGACGTATTGGCTTTTTTTTTTTCCGTGCATATATATATAATTTGTAGTTTGCTACTGAGGATCTTGTCAAAGAGGTTGAGAATTCCATTGCTGAATTTAAGCGGCAAAAGCAAGAATATGATGAGGAACGGGTGAAGGATCAGGTTTGTGCATTACTTTTGAATTTGTTGACAATCACTATTTTTCTTGGCTTGTTTCTACCTCTCTTATATATATATGTATGTATGTATGTATGTATGTATGGAACATACCTAGTGAGAAGAGTAGTTTATTCAGAGAACCTCCGAGAAGAGTCACTAATCACCTTTGAATCAAAATTCATGGCCAAGATTAAGTCAAAATTTGTCGATGTGAAAAAAGAAAATGCCTTTTACAAGTTCATATTTTGTTTTCAAATGGTTTTCCCACTTCATTAGAACAGGGGTTTTCATCTTGACTGTTAATTTTGACTATTGGTGGTTAGTGAGTCCTCCCAATAAAAATGTTCCATATACATGTGCTGTCACATATACAAACATTTCCGACCATCTTTGAAAACCTAGGGATAAGCACTTTCTATATCACTGTCTATACAAAGGGGGTCATTGGGTTGCTTTCTGAAGGGGAAAGGCCAAACTACTCGTTTTCGTTATTTAAAGGGCTTGTTGATATGACTTCTGGAGATTTTTTACAGGTGCAAGAGATACTAGAGGGAGCTAAGGTGCTTGAATGGTTAAGAGAACATGCAGAGATTCAGTATATATAACCAAACGACAGATGACCTGAGAGAAGAATAGTGTTTAGCTTAAATTCTCCAATATTCAGTTGTGAAAATTAAAATATTTGATTATTTTGGAGAGAGGAAATGTTGAATAGTGTTAAGTTTTAATATATTGAGGCTTGTATATTAATCTTTTAATACACTTGGCTTAACGTAGCAGGGGAAAATAAAACTGGAAATTTGGCATTCAAGCTCTCAAAACTTGCAATCGAAGGTAGATTGTTTTAGGAAAAAATATTTAGATTTAGGATCTTGGACAAATGCTTTTTTATGCATAGGATCCTAACATAGACAAGTACAAAGCATACTCATCGTCAAACCATCTAAGAAGCTGGAGGAAAATATCTCGGCAAAAAGACAGACTTAGAAGACATGGACGAAAGCATTCTGATACTATTAAAACCTTGTAACAAGGTAGAACACTCGGTGCCTTCCAACCTAAGCTGAGAATGAATTCAAGTGAAATTGATGAAACCTGAACTGTTAGATAAAAATTTTATGGTCTAAATTTTATAAAATTGGTGAAAATTGTTTAATATTTATTAAAATATGAATTATTAGATAAAAATTTAAAAATTGAAATCTCAAATGCAAAATATCTAAATTCCTAATTGAGAGACCTCTGACACAAACAAACAAAAAAACAACTTTAAGTAAAGAGATAAACAACTTTAATGAAGTGATTTTTGGAAAATTATTCTAAAAGATAAAGCTCATAACTCATGCAAACCAACAAAGCAAGAGTAAGTACAGATAATATCTATTACGTGATTCACTCATTTCTTTAAGAGGTTGTTTACTTGACAGAATCATGGGGTGGGAATGGGCCATTCCCATTCCAGCATTTGGTGGCCAGTACTATGGATGGAATGTCACTCCTTTGGGAATGACCAGTCCCTCATTTGAGGTAATCAGCATTCCATCCAAGACCTAATGGAAAGAGGCACTCTCCCAGGAATAAAAAAAAACTAGACGTATATGCCCTCTGTGCATCACTGGACTTCAATTCCCTGTCAGATTTTATAGGCCAGAGGAGTTTATATCAATCGTCGCTGACAAGCCTCGTTGTTTGCTACTCACCGCTGGCTCATCAAGCGGACCAGAGGAGATCACATTGATTGTTGCTGGCTAGCCTCATTGCTGGCTCATCATACAGACCAAAGGAGATCAGATTAATCCTCCTTGCGAATGGGTCTGTGAGGTCAGAGGAGATCAGATTGCTTATCGGCGCCAGGCTGATGCAGCCACGTCGAACGCAAGCATCGTCTGTGCAAAGGCTGTATGCGAATGGGTATGGGAATGTGGTTAACACGATGTGTTTCTATATCTGCGTTTAAATTTTTCTAACTATTTCAGAGGCAAAATGGTCGGTTTACAATTATTTCATTCTATTCTCTTCCTAAACCCTAAAAATTTATCCAAACCAAACATTACAACATTAATTTTCTATTCTTCTTTTTGTTATACCAAATATTTCATTCTTATTCTTATTTTACACTTTCATTTTCATTCTCTTAATCACAATTCTGTCAACCAAATGGACATAAAGGATAAGCTCGTGGAAAGGTGATTCCTATCCCTAGTCCTTCTATATTTGAGCTAAAGCCATTTATCTGTAGTTGTATATCATCAATGTCGCATGAACTTTGTTCCACTTGCACCCAGAAGATCTTCTCAAAGGCAACGCCATCGTTCACCGAACCTTTTCATGCAAATCCTCATTTATTGAAACCCTTGAAAATTCACACTTCTCCTTAATCACCATGGCAATCTCCTCCAAAAGATTCAAAAGCCAAAGACAAACAATTTTCTTTACCAAGATTACATGTCATACAACCCATAGAACCACCGTATGAAATTCATCATTTAGAGTATGATGAACAACCTTGCTGTATTTGGCTCCAACAAAGGCATTCCGGTCAGGTGGCTTGCCATTAATATATATATATATATATATATATATATATTGGACAAGTGTCACAAAAAGAATGGCTTGAGGAGTTTGACAGTTGTGATTGTGCAACAGCAGGCCTCACTGTGTGATTCCTACAACATAACAATCCATATATTTTATATTTATTAGAAAATATATAAATTCAATTGTTAATATTAAAAGAAATTTATGATCTAATAATTCAGATTAAAGTTAGGTACCATAAGTTGTCAAAAATTTATAAGTGATCCAAACTTTTTGATTTAACGATTTGCACAATACAATTGTCAAAAAGAATCGTTGGAAATCTAAATGGTATGGAATCTTTGAACCCTTGAGACTCTTAAAACACTATCAAAAATATTGGTGTTGCAACAAAGGCAAATTCTAAATTTAACCACGGTTCACAATTGAAAGATTATTTTAAGAAAAAGAATGAAGCAGTTGAATACTAAATAGACTGAAACATTTTACTGGCACAAGAAAAAAAATAAAATAGAAAAGATTTTTAACTTTGTTCAAAGGTGCTAATAATTTGCATTCTGGATAATGTGAAGGATTTAGGCTATTTAATTATGGGTCTATAATATAAAATGGTCAATTTACAAATAATCACTTCAGTACATACTCTTGTTAAACTTCCATGGAAGCATGTCAACCTCTCAACCATGACTGATAAGAAAAGACGGATGAATTAGAAATGTATCGTCTTCAAACTTGATTTGCAAAACGTCATTAAAAGCAGAGGAAATATAATTTTTTTTTTAAATTTAATTAATACATTAATTTCACTATTTTAATTAAAAAAATAATTTTATTTGTTTCCGTGTTCAATTAAAAAATTGTTCCTCTAGCATTTTTGTTAGAGCAGTCATTATTATGTTAATTAAGTAATATTACATCTTTAATTATTAAAATTTACTTTTATTTTTATTATTTTAAAAAGTTAAATAATACATTTGGTTTCTGCACTTTCAATTTTAATATAGTCTTTAATTTCGTTTCTTTTAAAATGCCAATTGACTTAAGTTAAGAGAATACTGAAATGTCAATTCACATTCATTAATTGAAAATAAAATAGGAGGAATTAAATTAAAAATAAACTAAATATATATATGAATCAAATATACAACTTCTTCTTATCTATCCTATTAACTAGGGGCCAATCTTAATGAGCTTACTTTTTAATTCTTTTTTTTTTTTTAAATATGTTGAACTTGGACTACCCAATTAACTAAAAATTCAGAGCATATCTTATGTAGCTTTCAGCGAACGTTTTTTTTTTTTTAATAAAATATTGATAAAAATATAATTTTAATAATTCACTTTTTGGTTTTCAGACCATGTAACTCTGAAAAGTATCAAAATAATTCTCTAAAAAATAAAATTCTCCATAAAATAATAGTCTTTTGCAAACTGAATTAGTTTTTTTATTTTTTATTTTTTAAGGACTAAATTAATTTTAAAGTGAACACAGCCAAAATTACGTTTTACTATGGTTTCCGCCAGCTCTCGCTTCAGTGAATGCGGAATTACTTATAGTTTGGTTCCAACTACTCCAAATAAATCTCCAAATAGAATGTCAATGGAAGGCTTGCCGCAATCCATGGAGCCATTGGTGATTTCACTGGTAATGACTGCCTTCAAATTAGAAGATGATTAATTCTAATTTAGTAAGCATAATAAAACATAATTTTCCTAATATTTCCAGGTATCAATTTAGTTCCTTCTATTTTTTATTGTATCTACCTTAGTCCTATCGGTTAAATTCAAAGCATTTATTAGCATTTATTAAGCCAAGTTATTTTTTGTTTCATGATGGAGAATGGATTGGAAATGGCAAAAAATAAAAATTGTTTTCAAAAACAGATATAGTATTTAATTTTAAAGGAGATGAAAGTTTTCAAATCAAAATTTTGAAGCAACAAAACAAATTTTTAACTGGGACAAACTTTTAAAGAATCAAATCAATAATATAAAATAAAATTATATATCAAAATTAAAATTTTAAAAATTCAAAGGGGATGATTGTCCCTGTGTGCCATCCCTGGTTGTTTTGTATAATATAATATAATATAATATAAGCATTAAAGTAAAAATGAAATCAAGACGTGAGAATCAAATGTGTAATTATAATATTTCGAAGTACAAAATCAATCGCCCCACAACTGGTTCGTTGAAGTGGCAAGGAACTTGCAATCCTAAGAGGTCCAAAGGTCCAATCCTAGGAATCACTACCCAATGATATATCAGGAACTGAATGTGTTTTCACAAGGATGGATAAATTGATAAAGAATTATAAGTTGATCTCATGCAACTGGTTGACTAGAAGAGTCATTATGGTGTTTTTACTGCCCTATTTCAATTTTTCATATTATAAGGATAGCTTCATGGAATTAAAGAGCAATTGCTAGAGATTAAATTGAAGAAATAATTTGAAGTTGTTCTTGAATAAAAAGAACTTTTTTGGTACCAGAAATCTATGAGATTGGACAAGGAGCGTGGGATTGCAACAAAGCAATATTTGTACTAAGGCAATGGTTCAGAGAAAGACGTGACATGATTTTGACCATAAAATTTTCATCTCATAAAGGAAATCAATAGTACTCTTTTGGAACTTATTGCAAAGATAGACAAGGGAAAAGCATGTGACCCAATTTAGGCCAATCTCCATTTTGCTATGTACCATTTAATTGTATGACTAAAAGTATGATAAATAGAATATATTTTGCCCGATATCATCTCCGCCCCACCCCCCCCCCCCCCCCCCCCCCCCCCCCCAAAGCTAGTTTTGTGTTGGGTCGCAATATTCATGACCTGGGGCGGAGCCACATTATCTTCGGTGGGGCACATCGCTTCTCAATTTTTTAAACTTAATGTATTGAGTGCCAAGTTATAATTTTACCCCCATATGTTTTTATATTTTTTAATTTACTGAAATTATACACAAATCTTAAATGATTGAATTATGTTATTTTTAATTAATTGATATTTTAATTTAAACACGTTAGACTCACTTATGTATTAGGTATGTAATTTATATAAAATATATGTATACTTTGATATACTTATGTAAATATTAGTTTTATAATAAGTGAGTTGGATAAAATTAAGTTCAAATATTAATATATTATTTTAGGTAGGTTTTGAACAATTGTCTTTAAAAATATTACAAAATTAACGAAATGTTTTTAGATAAAATAATATTTATAATGCTATATAAATATATATATATATATATATATTTTGTTAATTGACAATTATAAATTTTATACTTTGTCAAATAAACTTTTTTTCTTTTAAATTGTTCTTTGAAATTGTTTATTGAATTATTGTGATGTAATTAAATGATAGTATATTTTTTTAGTGGAAGTAGGTAGATAGAAATGTCCTCATGAGTATTTAAGTACTGAAATTAATATTAATATAAAGAATAATATTTAATTAAATTTTTAAAAAAATAAAATAATGATACTGTAGTTTGATTTAAAAGAAAAAAACTATAATTTAAAAAATATAATATTCAATTATAATTTTTAACAAAAATAAAAAGTAAAAAAATTAGTCTCTAATAGCACCTCTGACACTATTAATGACGATATCATTATAGCCCAGGAGATGGTGCATTTAGTGAATCAAATGTAAGATTGAAAAAACTGCATGGTTATCAAGGTAGGTCTTGAGTAAGCTTATGACCATCTAGACCGAGGTTTCATTTGCAACTTTCTCAAAGATCTCAATTAAAATGGGGAATTTCATAATAACTTGTATCACTTCTACAAATTTCAAGTTCATGTAAAATGATGATAAATTAGAATAATTCATTCTTTTTGGATGGATTAGACAAGGGCATCCTTTATATCCTTACTTCTTTGTAATATGTGTTGAAAAATTGTCCCATCTCATTTTTAATGAAGTTTACAGCTGGGAAGTGGAAATCTATGAGGGCATGCAAAGTTGGAACATTGATTTTCTATTTCATGGTTGCAAATGATCTCTAGTTATTTGGAGAAGTTCATATTGACTTGTAAAATGTTATTTTAAATTGGCTGGATGATTTTAACTTGCCTTTCTAGTTAAAAGATCAGGAATGTATTACTTATCCAAAAATGTTTCACAAGGTATTAAATAAGCCATTATAGCAAGAAGCAGTTTCAAACATGTCTCAAGCATGGGAAAGGTTGAGGTGTCAAACTATAACATAGAAGAGCAACTAGATCATTTGTCACATATTCTAGAAAGGTGGATTTGTGCTTTAATGGGTGGAAATCATAATGTCTCTCATTAGCTGCAAGTGTGACACTTGCCATGTCAATACTGGAGGTTATTCCAGATCACTAAAATTCCCATGCATATTCCTAATCAAATTGAAAAAGTGAAGGGGTAGTTCCTTTGAGGAAATGGCGGTGTTAGAAAAAGATTACATCACATTACATGGAACAATTAGTAAACCCAAGCATATGGGAGCCTTGGCTTTAAGAAACTTGTGGCTTTTAATGACGTGCTCCTCATGAATTGACTTTGAGATCTTTGTAGAATGATGTGTGGGCAAAAGTTCCCATTAGAAAATATGGGTGTTGATATCACTATAATATGCCAGAGAAAAATATTTTTTTTACTCTCATTTATTATAAAACTGTGATTTTGATTTTTCACTCTCTAAATGATCTTTGGTCTTCATATTTTAAAAAATTAAATTTATGCATCTACCCTATAGACTCTTCATCGATAAAATTATAGGATAGATAATTAATCAAATATTGATGATATATCAGTATATAAATTATCGCATAATGCATGAATAAATATAATCCTTACATCACAAAATTTTAACTAAGGTTGACTAATTTCTCTTTTCTGTTTTTCTTTTCCCAAATTTTCTTCATCTTATTCCCTTCTTTTCCTTATTTACTTTTTCATTATCCGTTTCTTTCTTATTCATTTTCCATCTTTGTTATTTTACAGCTGCTACTACTACTCACAAAAAAATCATCTCAAATTTTTTTTTTCACATTTCTTAATTTTATTATACTACGCAATGTAAAAATAAATTAAAAAAGGATCGAGATAATTACAAAATACAACCAAGTATGAACCAAAAAAAAAGTAGAATTTCTTTCATTTTAATAATATTACTTATAATGTTACTGTTAATTTTTTTTTTTAGATTTGAAAATATAGAACAATAAATTTTTAAAATAATACTATGGTTCTTTAGTTTTATTTATTATTTTAAATTGATCCCTTAAATTTAAAACATTTTATATTAGTCCATTAAATTTAAGTTCTTTCAAAATGATTTATTAAGTTTCAAATTCATTTAAAATTCTTCTAATACACAATAATTTAAGGGAAAATTAGAGGCTAATATAAAATTTAAAATATTGTGCTGAAAGACTTTAATTTGAAAAATAAATTAAAAATAAATAAAATTTAGGAATTATAATATTATTTTTACAAAAAAGAGTATATTGTTAATTCAACAATATTAATGTCGAGGTTACAGGTCAAAGGACCAGTAAGAGAAATTTATTTCTAATGATCAAAGTATACTTATTTTCTTTTGGACGCAAACTCTGAAACAATTGTATATCGAATTAGATAGTTAAATTTTTAAAGTGATCACTTTATATTGTATGTTTCAATTTAAAGAGGGAGCTATTTTTCAAGGGATTCCTTTATCGTGGGAATTTTGTGTAATTAATGAGAAGTTTTATTTGATCAATATTCAAATTGTTTGTGCAATGATTTTTTATCTTTTTTATAAATTTTTTTAAAGTCAATAAAAAATAATAAAGTAATTAATTAAATAATAAATAATCATATTTTAAGTTAAGAATTCTTTAAAATATGAGAATTAATATATTAATTAACTATTAAGATTTTTTAAAAGTTTGAATATTATTTTGGAATCGACAACAATAATAATGAATTAATTAATTATTTTTAAATGTCCTAATAAGAGACTATTAATATAACTTGATATAGTGTAAAATTAAAATAAAAAAAAGAAATTTATTTAACTGATTTGAATTATTTATATCATACATCACTTAAAGTTAGACTAAATCAAATGTGGTTCTATAAATTTTTAACATAATTCTTCAAAAGAGTAACAATAAAAGTTATTTTATATGATTAAAAAAACTCTTATGGTGGTGCTCATTCAATGAACCCATTGTCATTACTTATCTCTTACTAATATCATATTTTTATTAAATATTATATGTGAATGTGCACAATACACTCAACCTTTGAATATTTCGTGAATGTGTATACAACTTTTGGCTTTTTTCATGCACACAATCCCTTGATTTTCTCCATGTATATTAATATAAATATATACCATTGGGTTCTTGTACAATGTAATTGCTTAAAGTCCACTAATCTATAAATAGAAGCTATGTTTAACATTTATGAGTTGAGTAAAACAAATATTCTCTTCTCTCACATTTCTCTTTATCTTTTTAAGTATTTTAATTATAAAAATACTCTTACTTTTAACATATTTTATATCACATATAATCAATTTTATGTACTTTCTCTAATTTTTTATACTTTTATTTTATCATAATTTATTACTAAATTTAAAATTTTTTTTACACGTACATACACGGTTGATTTTTAAATGTATTAGCATATAACAAAATAAACTAATTTTTTTATAGACTGTGAAAAACTTTATTATTAGATTATTCTTACTATGCTCTAGTTAAAATAATATTTTAGTCATAATTTTTTTATTTTTTAAAATGGAACACTTTTAATTTTATGATCCATTAAAATTTAACTTTTTATAAAATAATTTAATGTGAATTTTTATAAGTTAAATCATTAACATATTATTATTATTATTATTATTATTTGTCACAAAAGTCTACTCCCACATTCTCTGACAAGTCACGCCACCCCATATACTGCTATTTATGTAATTACCCGCGTAGATAGGAGCCTAAAAGAGAATTGAATTACTGGAGAATTCGGGATAGTGTCAGAATAACAGTTAAGTTATGTTTTATTTTAAATAAGTGTAATTTTAAATAAATAAAATATTATTTTCATCTCTCAGATTGAATCTTAATTTATTTTTGTATTAATTTTTAGCTTTAATTTAACCTTTTATTAATATGAATTTTTAGTATATTTTGTTTAAATTTAATAATAAATAAATAACTAAATGTGTTAATTTTTATATTCACAAAATGTAAATTAGAAATAAATTTTTAAATAAGAAATCAAATTTCTACTGTTGTCATAGCTGAAAAATTAAAATAATAGATTATTCAATTTTATATACTTATTTTTGTTAAACATGATTGTATAAAGTCCTAATTTATGTGAAAATTGAATTACACCATAATATAATATATTCAATGTAAAATTTATTTTTTATTTTTAAATAAAAAATAATTTTAAAAAAATTAACATCAAACCAAATAACATAATTCGAGACATAAATTATTATTTTGATGTGAAATTAACTAAACTTACGCCCAAACCAAATTGAATATAATGCCAAGGGTCCCACCTCCATCCATTTTGCTTCTGCACATTGTGATTATTCTCTTTCTATGTCTTCAGTTGCTCCTGTGTGTGTGCCCACTGAGTCACATACACTTTCTCCCTCTCATGCTCTCTCTTCAATAACGCTTTCAAACACGAGGCCCTGGGGGCTACTTAGATCTGAAACCACAGAACCCCCCGAGAACCCTAACCAGACAGGGAAGACTTTGGTAAGCATTCTCTCTCTGCTCCGCCAGCTTCTGATTGTGCTTCTTCCCTAGCCCTTTCTCTATTTCTCTCTCATTTCTCTGTGATCTTGCTCTACCACATTCTGCTTCGCAATTCTGTTCTTCTTGCCTTGATCTGCTGTTCCAAGAGTTCTACCTCATTCGTGCAAAATCTTGTTGCTTACTGTGTGAATGCGAGGTCTGAGTGTGGTGCTTGATTAAATTATACATTGTGCTTCTGAAGACGAGGTTCTTTGAAATGTCTTCCGTCCTTGATTGTGAAGTTCACTGCAGCTCGATGCTGGTTTTTTTTTTTTTTTTTTTTTTCTAGTTTGACTGCCCATCAGGTTGCAATCTTGTTTTTAGTACTGAGCTAATTTGCTGTTAAGGAAAAATTGATCTTTTGCTTATAGTCTTTTCCCAGTGTGGCATTATTGATCCTTCTACACCCAACATGTGAGGCTGTTTTTTCAATTCTATTTTGGAGAAGGTCCCAAAAGTGAAATTTCGCTCTTTAATATCTAGTGCATGCTTGCTACGCTCGCATTTTTATGAGGAGACTTGTCTGGCAGCTTTTCATTTGGTAAAGTGATTTCATTTTGTTGTGATCCTCTCCGTTATGATATTAAGTTGCGCAAGCGCAGCTGTGTTTGAAATTACAGTAATAAGCTGAATAGAGTCAGGATTTGTAAAACTGTCCATAGACTTTCTAAGCAGATATAATTTAAGGAAGGCAGCATATTATTTGCTTTTTGTTTTCAGTCTTATTTTTTTGCTTTTTTGGGTTTTTTTCATTATTTTTTTTGTTGGTTTTATGTTGACCCGTACAGTTATCAAGTATACTAATCTTTTTCATGCTTTATCAGGTAAATGTTATTCATGTTATCTGCTAGTTCCCTTTGTTCCAAAAACATGGTTTTCTTTGTTTGGTGGAAAGAGAAGAAATTTCATCTAATCTCTTTGCAGTGCAGGATAAAGGTTGATTAAGAACTTCAATGGCAGTGACAGATACCCAAAATACTCCTCTTGGAGAAACCACATGTGGTTCGTTGTTGCAGAAATTGCAGGTAACTTTATTCATTTTTTTCATCCATGTCACTGCAGATATGCTTGATCTACAGTGCAGTAAACTTGTTTCTATTTTTTGTAGGAAATATGGGATGAGGTTGGTGAGAGTGATGAGGAACGAGACAAGATGCTTCTTCAGATAGATCAGGAGTGCTTGGATGTGTACAAGAGAAAAGTTGAACAGGCTGTAAAGTCAAGGGCGCAGCTACTTCAAGCCTTGTCTGATGCTAAACTTGAGTTTTCTAGTCTTTTATCAGCCCTTGGAGACAAGAGCATTGCTGAAATTGTTAGTAACTGCTATAATATATTTTTATATATGCGATGAGTAATAATATAGCTTGGTGACGGTTTTAAATCGTAACTTGATACGTATGGTGAAAGCAACAAACTAATCTCCTATGAGCATTTGTTTTGTTCTTTTACAGCCTGAAAAGACCTCTGGATCTATCAAGGAGCAGCTTGCAGCTATTGCGCCAATACTTGATCAGTTATGCAAACAAAAGGAGGAGAGAATAAAAGAGTTTTCTGATATTCAATCACAGATCCAAATAATATGCGGAGAGATTGCTGGGAATTTGAACCTATGTGATCAGACAGGTACTCCTGCAGTTGATGAGTCTGACCTGTCGCTGAAGAAACTCGATGATTATCAATCCCAGCTCCAAGAACTTCAAAAGGAAAAGGTAAAACCTATAATGACCAATAATAATGTATCACTTGTTTAAAAATTTGGAAAATTCATTTGCTTCACTTTACATCATGTTGAGTATTATGTTACTTGCTTGGCAGAGTGAGAGATTGCACAAGGTTCTTGAATTTGTGAGTACAGTGCATGATCTTTGTGCTGTTCTTCGGATGGATTTCTTCAGTACGGTAACTGAGGTTCATCCAAGCTTAAATGACTCTGCTGGTGTTCAGTCCAAAAGCATAAGCAATGAAACCCTATGTAGGCTAGGTAAGACAGTCTTAACACTGAAAGAAGACAAAATGCAGAGGCTGCACAAGGTAATAGCATTTAAAATATATATTCTGTACCTTTTATTGCCTTAATTCATGCTTATTTTCACTTGTATTGTGATTGTTAGGTGTATATATTTTTGGAGGCTACAGATTCTTGCAACTCATGGTTTTTGTCTTTACACATGTAAATAGTTCAAAGAATTAACATAACCACTTTGCTTCACTGGAAGTGATATTACCTACAAACAATCCAACAATACTGACCTCTTAATCGTCTTCAGTGTATATTGACCAGTATGTCCCTTGCAGCTCCAAGATTTAGCTTCTCAGTTAATTGATCTGTGGAATCTAATGGATACGCCCCAAGATGAAAGGAGATTATTTGACCATGTTACCTGTAATATGTCAGCTTCTATGGATGAAGTCACTGTTCCTGGGGCCCTTGCTCTGGATCTAATTGAGCAGGTATTGAAGACCTTCCTAAATTTGCGTATTTGGATTTTTAAAACTATGCTTATCAATGAGTTATTCTTTTGTTATGTATGTTATGAAGGCTGAAGTGGAAGTAGAAAGGCTTGATCAGCTCAAAGCCAGCAGGATGAAGGAAATTGCTTTCAAGAAGCAAGCAGAACTTGAAGAGATATTTGCCCAAGCTCATATAGAAATAGATTCAGAAGCTGCTCGAAAGAAGATAATGGCACTAATTGATTCTGGAAATATTGAACCAACAGAACTACTGGCTGACATGGATAATCAGATAGCAAAAGCAAAAGAAGAAGCTCTAAGCCGAAAAGAAATATTGGATAAGGTTGAGAAATGGATGTCAGCATGTGAAGAAGAGAGTTGGCTTGAAGACTATAACCGGGTAATTATAATAATATAATCTCCCTTCTTCCATCCCTCTCTGTGTCTGTTTAGTTGGGTGCATACAACTTATGATGTAGAGGTGAAGTAATGCTATTCTGTTCAGGACATATGAAATTTGTTGCCTGATTTCATTCTGGTTAGCACTTAGACAAGTATCTTAGCCTGTCCAGCAATAAAATGTGTCATACCCTGTTGCCTGTACATTTGTTTTAGCACTAATTTTGCTGGAAAGTTATGATATTCACACAGAATGGTTACATACTGTTCCTCATTTGGATGCTTATTTAATCATCTTACTCTACCTTGTAAAACAGGATGAAAACAGGTATAATGCAAGCAGAGGTGCACACTTGAACCTCAAACGTGCAGAGAAAGCCCGGGTACTGGTTAACAAAATTCCAGGTAATTGGTGGATGAGATGCCAAAAGCTGTCAGATTTTGTTCTCTAAAATTGTGCAGTAAGGATGAAATAAATCTGCAGTTCTGCATATCTTTATGGGTGTCTGTGACTTCTTGTGTCTCTGTTATTCATACTGTTTAGAAGCATCAAATGGATTATCAGCAGTAGTGATTGGTGAAATTGATGTGAATCAAGTTAATATGTTTGAATTTTCTTCAGTTGAGAACTAGGGATATTGCATTAATTACGATCTTCTGGAAACTTAACAATTTGATTTGCACAGTAAATGCAATCGTGGAAACATATGACTTGTATCAATTATTAACCTTTTTTGTTAATTTGCAGCTCTGGTTGACACATTGGTTGCTAAAACTCGCGCATGGGAAGAAGATCATGGCATGTCATTCACATATGATGGTGTTTCTCTTCTTGCCATGCTAGATGAGTATGCTGTGCTCAGGCATGATCGGGAAGAGGAAAAACGGAGATTAAGGGTAGGTTTCATCGATATAATGAGTAGGACAGCACCTTTTTTAAAATTAATTTGAGAAGCTATTCTTATTTCAACGGAAGTTTCTTATTATATTTGTCTAATTTTATTATTATTATTATTATTATTATTATTATTATTATTATTATATTTTAGTAAATTGGGTTTACACAGGTTTCTCATTATATTTCCCTAACGTCATAACCTTTGGTTTGCACCCTATAGGACCAGAAGAAGTATCATGAGCAGCAAAGCACAGATCAGGAAGCCGTCTTTGGTTCAAGACCGAGCCCTGTTCGGCCAGTTGGCAACAAGAAGGTAGTGGGACCTCGTGCTAATGGAGGGGCCAATGGTACCCCTAACCAACGGCTATCTCTAAATGCTCATCAAAATGGAACCAGGTATACAGCCAAAGAAGGGAAGAGGGATATCACCAGACCAGTTGCTCCCGTGAATTACGTGACCATATCAAAAGAAGATGATGCTTCCCGTGCTTCTAATACTGATCCAGTCCTGGCCTCACCCTAATAGTGAGATCTATACTTTGATGCCCATAACCATCTTTGTAGCATTGTTATATTTAACTAGTCACTGCTCTAGGTATATAATCTTTGTAACAAGTATAATTGCAGAAAATCTGTGTATGTGTATTTTGCATTTGGAGGTATTCTCTCAATATATGTTGATTCATCCAATCAGGCCTTCGAATATGAACATGGTAGGGTACACGAAAGTAGTATTTCCTTTGCAAATTTTAGACCTGATGATGGTGGGATTTTTAAGTTTTATTTTGCATAGAAATTTACCAGGTTTCAGGTAATTAATAATTGACAAAAATCAGATATATGGTTGAGCCCATGATGCTGGATATTACCATTTGGGTCCTAGTAATTATCAATTCAATCGGTCGAGTTTTGTGAATTTCATATTAAGAAGGTTATCCGTGTTGACCTACTTGACACTTGTGAAATTTGAATTGCCGATGTGAATGGTTAACAACACATTTGGACGGTTGAGCATACGATCCATGTATGAACTTAAATTATGTGTAGAAATAATAATAACATGTAAATGTTTGTCAAAATGCCACTTTGGCAAGCATTGGTTGCTAGCTATATATCCATGTCATTAACGATCTATGTTAGAAAAGAAAGGTTGGTATACAAGGGGAGATTAACCAAATTTCCATGATCTAATTTATCTATTTCTTTTTAAAAAGTTCTGAATTAATTTAAAAATAGGTTTTTCAAATTCTAAACTGATGGAAGGATATATCATGAACAATGGTAGTGGTGTATTTTAAATTATCTAGTTTATCATTTTTAGACTCATCTTCTAATAAATGAGTTAAGATTAAAATATTATAGTTTTAATTTAATAATGCGGGATACTACTTTATCAACAAACTTATTAAACAAGGTTATGTATGCTAATATTGCAAAGCCGACTTTTTATTATTTAATTATCTTTTCTAGGTCTTGTCAAGAGAATAGAACCTTTGGCCAACAAAAAATTATATATGGCTTACTCGGTTAGCGAAAGAGAGAGAGAGAGAGAGAGAGATTGTGTGTGTGTCACTTATTACCCGCACCGTTATGGCTAAAAATAATCATTGTCCGGGAAAGACAAATTGAAAGAATCCATTTATAATAATCATTGAATTATGGGCAAATAATATAGTTAACTTTTAATATGGTTTGGCACCAAACTATATTAGAAGTGTGTCATGTAATACTTTAAATAACAGTTCAAAAGTAATTTGTCAATTAACATTTAAACACTTACATAATATTTTATATTCAAATTTCAACTAATTTAAAAAATATCAAAAATTGGTTAGGTGACTATATTATACATAATCATGGAGTTGAATGTGACATTTTAAATCTCAAGGGATCAATTAATTCCGTATTAAACTATAAGAAAGCAAATCGTAACCTATTTTTAAAAGAAAGAAAAGTAATTTAAAATTTTCATTTTTGAACTCAATCTCAATTTAGTCCTTTAATTATTTATAGTCTTAAAATAGTCATTCACTAATCCAAATGTAATGGGAAGTGGTCCTTCCACTAATGTGGGTTATTATTTTCTGAGTGGCAAATTTTAAACATTCTCTCTCCCTTATATATCACCAAAATTTAGAAATTTCCTTGTTTTTCTTATGATGTTGAAGGCTGAACAAATCAGTTTCAATTCACTTGCTGATCTGGCAAATGTAAAACATCTATTTCAAGGTCAATTCCATTTTTGCACCAAAAAAATTTCTATGTAGTTTCGCAGTCTTTAATGTCCCCAAAAGCTAACATTTTCTTTTGCACTTTAACATTTCGAATACGTTACTTGACCAATGCTTTTGCATGCTTGACCACTCTCCCACCCTAAAGCGCACATCTTGTAAGGAAGGATCTTAATCCATAGAAACTACATCCAAAATGGGTAGATTTGTTCTAGATTATTCCTCCAAGCTTGACTTTGAGGAAGCGAAAATGTAAGCAACAACCAGCTCATGTTAGGAAAAAGATAGTCTGAGTCACATTAAAGAATATTTCACAACACACAAATTTCCTCTAGAGTTAAATATACCCTTATGAGCAAGCACCTAGGAGTAGAAGCTAGCAAAAAGAGAAGAGATGTGTGGCTCTAAAGAATGTTGTGTGTGTTGTAAACTAAAGAGATGCTATATTTATAAGAGAAGGAAACTAACCATTGGTATCATGACATTAACGGTAAAAAACACCACAATAAAAAATATTTAATAGCTGCTAACAATAAATCTCATAATATTAAATATCAATGGTAATTTTAGCATTAACTCACTAACGATTAGAGAAAAGCCTAAAGGACATGGTTCCAAATATAGATAGGCTAATTTAGACACAATTTTATCGTGTCTATGAGGGGGGGGGGAGGGGGACAAAATCCCTTATTTGAGCTACATTTGAGTCCATTGGTCCATACTTGTATGCATAAGGCCTTTACCCTTAAGTTTTTACAAGCCTAGTATCACATATTATTATATATACACTTAAGGCCTCAAACTTTCAAGTAATGTGAGACTTCTCTTGAAATACCTGGCAAACACTTTCTCTTCAACAACTCATTCACCATAATTTAGTTGGTAACATGGTAGGTATTAAACATCTATGTGTGAGCTTACTTTTTCTAGTGATCAATCTTTCTTAGAAACTAATGGTTACAAATCGTTAATGAAAGAATCCCTCACCGAACGGGATAAAAAGCTAAAGTCATCACTTGTTCTTGAAACTTGAAAAAGCTTTGGCGAGCAATATGAATATGTTGGCAATGATTGCATGGGTGTTCACTTAGTGGGTCAAGGCTGTGTTAATGCTAATAACCTCCATGTGTTCCCTCTTCTTAGTTCCTCTATTTGGAATAACTTTGGCGGATAGTGTGGCTCATTCTTACATGGATGATGTGACACACTTGCTTTTGTCATTGAATGCTACTACATAAGTAGAAGATTGGTTTGCAATTTCTTTATCAAAAATAGCAATGGGCTTTCTAATGTTAGAATTGTTTGATCTAGCAAAGCTACATAATCACACAAGTTATTGGCATAATTTATCAGGGAAAATTAATGAAATCTTCATCAAAGTATTGCATGGTTTTGATTCCTAAAGAAAAGGAGGAAACTTTTGAATTCCCAAACCTAAGAAATGTAATGTTTTTGGCAATGTGTAATGTTAGAAGATAACAACGCACATCAACTTTAAACTTTCTAGCTCAACCATTTTGCTAATGGCATAAAGACAAAGGGACCACTTTGCATCACATTTAGATTGGTGAATGAATGTTTTGAGACTGCAAATGAGTAAAGAACTAAATTAAGACTAAGTTCAAAAGTAGAAGACCAAAAATGATGTTTTTCTTGTCACTAAAATATAATGCTACTTCTAAAATTATTTAAGTTATTACAACTTATTTATTTTAAGACTATTATTCATATGAATTTCAAATCGTGTCTAGTAAGCCTGTATAATACCTAGGCTAAGTTTGATATAAACAAGACTCGGCTCGGTTAGACTCATCTAATGACCAAATCTATTCAGGTTAAAAGGCATGAATATTTCTTTTTACTGGCCTACAATATTAATTTTGCAAGCTACCTCACTATGTGATGTGGGCATAAATGGTGACATTTTTAGCATTGGAGGGCAAAATTGATAATTCACCATGTTAGTAGGACTGATCACAAGATTGAGGGCAAAGAGGTTGAAGGATGAATTTGAAAATTTAGCTAAATCTTTTGTCAAAATAAGGTATATAGAATTGTCAAATGAAGAGAAGACAAAGTTAAATTAACAAGGAACTAAAATGGATAGCCCAAGACCATATACTATGCATATGAAACTTATAATAGGCCCAAAATGACAAATTTGTGAAGGCCCAAATATTTAGTTATACATAGAATTTTTGTTGGGCTATAATTCACATGGGCTTAAATGAGTCTACTTAAGGAAACAAGGGCCTTGTTTGGCTATACATTAGTAGTTTATCTTAGGGCATTTTTGGATGGATGGTCAAGGAGGATTGGCAAGGAGTGGAATGATTCAATTGGGGTAGATGTGTGTTTAGAAGTTTTTACGAGAATGGAATGGAAAATCTTATTTTTTTCGTCCTCTCAAAATTAAGGGTCAAGGATGGAAATAAGTGTGTTAATATTCTAAAATACAATTATACCCTTATAACTAAATAAAAATTACAATTATATCCAAGAAGCTTATCGTTAAAATAACCTTATTTCCTTTCAACATTATTCTTCCCACAAGTAGCATTTCCTTCTTCATTTGCGCTAAGATGGCAAAGCACAGCTTCTTCCTTCTTCAGGCAATGACAACGACAGTGACACTTGGTTTTATTTTCTATAAGGTTCTCTCTTTCTTTCTATCTCTTCTGTGTAGAATGAAAGATGATGAGATTCAATATAGGAAATATTATATGTAGAATGAAAGATGTGGATAATATGGAATTACAGGTATCACAGAAGTTATGTGACTGTTTCTTTTAAAATTTCCACGTTAGAATTTTTTTTTGTTTTCTATTTCAAGTTGTTTTTGTCATTGTGGATTTTGTCCTTAGTTCTTGTCGCTTAAGTCAATAATTATATATAATGCAAATGATCTTGTCATTGTGGTTTTAGTATCGCTAATAATTAATAAGCCTTCGTTGACATTGCAAACTTTTTCCATGAGACGAAACCTATTGTAAGCCCTTTAGAAACTTTTACTACCTTTTTAGTTTTTGTATTTTTTATTTTATAATAATTACTATATTTTCAAATTTTCTTTTGCTACTTTTAGTCTTTTGGGATAAACAATATTACATTTCCAATCAAGAAAAAGTAAGTTACTATAAATTGTGTCTTTTGACTTTATCTCCTTTTTTTTTTCCATTTTTTTAACTAAAATGATTAAAAAGGAAAGAAAGGGTGCCATATTTAAGAATCTATAATACTAAGGCATTTTGAGGCACGGATAATGAAAAGCATAGGCACGATACCGTTATTATGGTCATGACTTCCTTTTTTTCTTTTTCTCTTTAGTTTAAAATTTCAAAATAAAAGAAAGAGACTGAAAGAATCAACAATATATATTAGTTTAATTTATTTTCTTTATTTTTTTTGTCAATGAATATTATTTTTTTCTTTTTAAGTTTGTCTTTTATCAATAGGCAATGATAATGGACAAGATATATACATTACAAGCATCAACCCATAGTCTTTCTTTCTTCCTAATTTGAGTTCAAGCATTTGCTATTGATCATTAATCAAAGATATCATTTTTCATTGCATTAACTCTTTTTTATCCGAGTTCAAGCATCCTTAATCTTTCAATTGCCTTTTGTTTTTATTTGCCTAGGTGATAGATACTTTAGGAAACCTTAAAATCTTTGGAAGTGATATAGATATTTTGTAATAGATATGTTAGGCAAAAAATATAACTTTTCCTCTTGAAATAGATAGTAGGTCAAAATATGATGTCTAAATAATTGTTTATACGACATTTATTTCTTATGGCTACTATACAAATTGTTTGCTTAATGGCCATATGGTATGTAACCCAAAAACAACGTAGAAGAAATCATATTCCTAAATTCATATAAGAAGAAAGAAAATAAGCATAGGATGAGTTAACAAAGTATCTAGTGGGTAGTCAAAGATGTAGTGATATAATACAAATGGGTCCTAAGGTATTTTAAAACTTGTGTGCTATATTACAAATGAAAGGAGTTCTTCAACAACACAACAGGCAACAATTGGAGAACAAGTTGCAAAATTCACGTATTTGATTAGGCATGGTGTTAGAAATTATGCACTTAACTTCTTCTTTTGAAGGTATAATGAAATTGTAAGTTGCCATTTTCATAGTGTACTAAATGCTTTGATTGAATTAGAAAATGAAGAGTTGCATCAACCTAATGGTGAAGAAGTTGCTCCAGAAATATTAAATAATAATAGGTTCTTCCTATATTTTAAGTTGAATATCATTTTAACATTAAATTGAAAATTAGAAACTACACGTTCTTACTTAAAACTAAAAACTATGGCATAAGATTGTATCGAAGCAAAGTCCTCATAGATGATGCCTCTAAATTTTATGGTAAGAAAGATTATCCAACACAAAACACTTTGGAATCATGTTCTTTTAATATGAGATTCACATATTTTTTTGGCTTTGTGGGAAGGCACAACATCTAATTCAAGAATTTAAAAAAATGCATTGTATCACCAATATCCCCTTAAAATTCCAGAAGGAATTGTTCAAAAGATGCATATAAGCACCCATTTAGATATAATTAATAGTAGTGCTATTAAATTTTAATAATATTCAATTTAGTTTTGTATAGAAAAATTCTATCTTACTAATGTTAGATTTATGTTAATAGGTGGGTTCATTACACCTTATAAGGAAGAAATATATCACTTGAAAGAGTACTCAAGGAATCCTCCATGAAATCCTAGTGAAATATTCAACCATCATCGTTCTTCTTTATAAAATGTGATTGAAAGAGTATTTCAAGTTTTGGAAAAGCAGTTTACCATTTTCACAAGTGCGCAATCTTTGGGAATTAAAACTCAAAAGAAAATTGTGTTAGTTGCTTGTATCTTGCATAATTATTTAATGAATGTTGATTGTGATGAAGAACTAATAGTTGAGGTAGACCGTAAACTTTCAAATTAAACTGGTTATCAAAAGAAGCAATGTGTTGATAGGGAAGATAGTGAATAGGCAAGTATAAGAGTTTTAATTAGAGACTCAATTGCAGCTACTAGGTGGCATGATTATATCTCTTGATACGGACTTGTAGTTAAATTAAGAATAGTGTACTACTGTTAAGAACTTATTTTTCATGTTTGTTGTACTTGGTGACTGTATGTTTTGGTTTTTTTTTGTAAAAGTACTATGAATACTCTTTAAGTTTATAGTTGATTTTATTTTCCATGTTTGTTATACTATTAATTGGTGACTTTGTCTTTTAGTTTTATTTGTAGGTGAACTATGAATACTCTGAATGTATAATGAATGTTAATTTTACTATTAAATGTCATTTCTATTAAGTTTATAGATGATTTTATGTTTATTTAGATATGTCAAAGCGAAAGAATCAAAGTAGTGTGCCAAATGCTATTGTGAAGCCAAATGAAAAATGTGTTTGGACCACTACTATGGAAAATGTTCTTGTTGATGCATATGTGCATCAATATAATTTGGAGAATAGACAAGGTGGAACCTTTACATCAAAAGCACATGATGAAGTTCTACCAGAGATAAAAGAATGCTTTCCTAATAAGGTGTTTGACAAAACAAAGATAAAAAATCATATAAAAATACTGAAAAATAAATATATGCTTTGCTATGATTTGTTTAAGCATGACCTTAGTGATTTTGGATGGGATCCAACAACTAATACATGAATTGTTGAACTAGAAGTTTGGGAGAAATTCATTGAGGTAAATAGTTTCTAAATACTTTGTTCTATATAATTTATGAATGTTTTATCCCTTTAATTAATTATGATGAGTTTTCCTTATTTTTCCTAGGTAAAACTAAAAGTTGTTATATGAAAGAACAAGACAATACCTTATTACGAGAAACTACTTACACCTTACTGAAAAGGGGCAACATGAAAGTATGTTGAGATTGCAACTGAAATGAGGCAAAGGGAAGCAGTAACCAATTTGACTAATTTTAATAGCATAGATGATATTGATGTATTGATATCTAATCATAAAGCAACTTTGCATAACTTTGACGTAATTAATAACTAAGATGTAAAGATTTTTCCTAAAGTGAGATCTCAAGCAACTCCTAAAGGTGGTAGTTAGACTATTTCACAAAAGGGAACTTCATCCAAAAAAAAAGAAAAGTAAAGCAATAGTTGAAGATGCAGATTTGGAAATGTTTGCTAAATCTATAATCACTATGATTGAAGCTTTTGTGACTTGCTCCACTAATTTTGTGAAAAGTCAAATAACTCATGTTATATCTGAAATAAAATTTGAGGCTTTTTTTTTTTAACATAAAAAATGCAAGTTGATAGTAGCATATTACACTAACCTTATTTTTTCCTAATTCGAGATATTGATACTCAAAGGGCCATAATCGGATGTCCTCCATAACAAAGGAAGGAAATGTTAACCTATCCTTTGTTTATCAATAATCTTACACCTTAGTTTGTTTATAAATTTATGATAAGAACTTTGTTTTTTTTTTTTTTTTTTTGATTTTTCTAATTAGGAGCTTAGTATCCAGATGCTCTATTTTTGCTTAGCTATTTAACAAAATACTTGACCAATGTTATTAATTGTTAGGTTTGAATTTTCATTTGAAAACTAATGCCAAAATGCAATATAGTTAGTTCAATCAGGTTCAATTTTCATTTTGCTCCCATTTAAAAACTATATATTTGATGAATGATGAAGACCAATGCTGACACTATATATGATTGTTAGAAAGTAGCTTGGAATAATTTTGCTAACTTTTGTTTGTTGCAGTCCTATTCTCTTTGTCATTGGCATGAACCACGAGCAAATTGATAGTAATAAGGGCTAGACAATCATTCAATGATTAACCATGCTGTGTATTGTAAGTTAGTTGATTTGAGAATTTAAAAGAAAATATAAATGACGTCAGACAATAGTTATATATACAAATTTCTGCCTTCTAATATGGAAAAAAGAGTTAATTATATAATCAACCTTTTGATTAGAAATATATATTATATAAAAATTTTAAAATTAAAATAAAATGTATTTTTTAAAATAAAAAGAAAATGATATAATTTTAACAAAATATAAAAATAGTTGATATAATTTATTTTTAAACGATGAAAATATCACTACAATTATCTGAAGTGGTGGTAGAGGAAGCAAGATCCAATCATATACTTTATGTACAATGCTATAAAGCAAGTTAATAGGAGAATATGTGCTAAAAGTAAATAAATATGGATAGAAGATAAGCCACATTCCTATATCATGTATTGAATAATGCCAAAATTATTAGTTATGTGATTATGTTGTAAAGGGTAATATTGAAAAATTTAATTAATAAGCCATTCTTTTTCATTCATTTTACTGTAACTTCTAAACAAAATTAATAGGGGTCATTCCATTTCCTCATTAAAACTCCTAAACAATATATCTACTTAAGTCATTCCATTCAACTTCATATCATTCCATGTCATTCCATTAATGATTTCTTTATACCATCATCTCTTAAACTCCTAAACATAGTTTTATTTTATTAAATTTGGGCTTGAGTTTACTTACTTAAGCCTTACAGGGTTTTTTCTTTCTTAAGAGAGGCTAGATACCTCATGTCAACATTACTTTGTGACAAATTTGAATAGAATATCAATATTTCTTTTCTTCTTATGAGAAGATTACATTTTCTATATTGCTTATGTGAGTATTGCTTCAATTATACTAATTGCATTAAGAATTTGATATCTTATCAAGGTAGTCTCTTTACTTTGTAGCAATTTTAATTCTTATTTATTTCAAGCCTTATCATTTGCATTTTTAAGAACAAGTTTCTTAGAGTCTAGTAAGGCAAGGTTTTATATTCGATTGTTGTTTAAACATATTGTGTGTTGATGTTCTAGTCTTTTTAGACTGATGTTTTGTATCATTTGGTAATTGAGCCTTGGCTAGAGACAAATTCTTATTTATCTCTTTTCTTTTCCTTCTAATTTGTGTTTGTTGCAATTAAAAAATTGAAAAAAATATATATCAAAAAAATAAAAATATATATATTATAAAAATTTTCAAAAAGAAGTTAGAAGCTGACAAAATTGTAGATTTGGCACAATAGACTAACCTGATTTTTAGAATTTAAAGTTAGGGTTCTTGAATGCTTCAAATTGGAAACTTTTGATTTAGGCATTCAACTTCTAAATTGAATTTGCCTAGTTGAAATTGCCTATCCCTTTTACTATTTATACTTGAATTCATGTTATTTAGGTTATATTTAGAGTCATTTTTGGCTTTCCATTTAGGTTGACGAATTCTTTTTATATTTCTGTCTTGTCTTTTATTTGCATTCTATTAGTTGTCATTTTCTATTTTTAAGTTAATTTCCATCTAATTACATTTCTTGAGTAACATTTTGCATTCTTGTTACTTAAATTATATAATCACATAACATACATTCTTGTTTTGTGTTATCTTCGTTTCCTTGTTGATCATGTGCTTTTGTCTTGAAATTTATGCTTTTCAATTTGTTTATGACTTCCTTGCTTGCTTATAATTGCTACACTTAAGAAATTCATTGCTTGAGTTGTTGAGTTTTGACATGCAACTTGAACAATGATGCTTGAGTGGTAAAGCTTGAGTGAGTGAGCATAAAAGGAGGGTAAAAGCAACACATTGAGTGTAAACATGAGAGATTACATCTCTTGAGTGAAACATATAAGGGAGTAATTTATGAGCTTATTTTACTAACATTTCTTATAAGTCTAATCCTCAAAGAATGAGGGATTGTAAGGAACATTTGCTTAGTGAAAGGGAACCAGAATGGAACTTGATTTGTTTACAATGTATAATGCATTCTTAAGTGAGTTTTATAAGTTGCCTATGAATAGATGAGATGGAAGAGAGGATAAATGAAGTGTCTAGAACAAAGACTTAAACACGTAGTAGGTCCAATGATGGCAGGAGGCAAAAATAGGTGGAATTAAAATAGTTGTATGGTGGTGATGACGAAGTTAAAGTGTGAAGTTCAACTAGAAGTAGAAGAAAGAAGGATAAAACAAAAGGAAGGATAATAACATCAATCTTATCAACATGAGCATTCCTCTATTTAAAGGTAGGAATGATGTTGAAACATATTTTGTATAGGAGAGGAAGGTTGAAATGTTATTTGCATACCATAATTATTTAAAATAAAAGAGGGTTATATTAGTTGTAGTAGAGTTTTCACATTATCCTCTAGTTTGGTGGGACGAATTACTAAAGTCTAGGAGGAGATATGGCGAATATCCTATTGCAACATGGGATGTGATGAAATTGGTGATATTGTGAGAAAACTGTCACAGTGTAAGTATACATTGCCAACAAGTAGTAAAGAGTGAGAAAAATATTGTTCTCAGGGAATTCTAGTCAATATCGCTATTAATTACTAATGTATATGTAGTTATCTAATCCAAACAATCAAATACTCAAGCTAAACGTAAGGTAATTGCAACTAGTCAAATAATGCAAAACTTAAAATGAGATGAAAATAAATGCCAAAGGCTTCTTTAGGATTATGGATTACCAAGGCAATTCAATTGTGAATAAGTTATTTTTCCTAATTTAAACTCATTGATTTATGAAGTAATTTTAGCCCCTAACATCATTATAGGAATATGTTGATCCCTTATAAATTCTATAATTTTAAATTAATCCTTGATATTTCAATGAGAGCCACTTAAAAAGATGTATTAAGTATGACTATTACAACTTTACATGTCCATTAGGTATATGTCTATCCTAGAGGCAATTTAAGTTAATTTCAAACAATAAATTAACATCAATCATGCAATATTAAGTCCTATAACTAAATTTGGACTTTTCTTTCAAGAATTCCTAAATCCTCAACATAAATCCTAATTGGTGGCCAATCAACAAGGAAATTAATAAGATTTGAATTGAATAACTTTATATACAATGAAATTCAAGTTAGAAAGTAACAAAATTCAACAATTTACATGTCTAAGGATCACAATCCTAAAGATATAAAGGCTTAACAAAACAAACCCATGATTACAATCCAATACAGCTTAGAGAACATAAACAAGATAAGAGAAAAAGAAGAGAAAGAGATGAAGAACTCAGTCTTTGAAGCTTTAATTGACTTCCTCCGTTAAAACTCTTCTTGAATTGTCTTCTTCTAACAAAGCTCAGCTCTTTGAGCTTAAAAAATCCTCTCCTTTTGCTTAGAATGACTTCTATCTCTAAAAAACCTAGGAAAAATTATTTGTACTGTCCCCAAATGTCAAAAGACCAATCTACCCTTCATTTGTTGCATCTTGGCACCTTGGCTCTAACTCTCTGGTCATTACATGTGTTCTGACACCTTGCGCCAATTTGTAGTCTTCTATATTAGCTTTAGTGTTTCACCCATAAGTTTAGGCTCCAATATTGAAATTTAATGAACCCCCTCTCGTTTGAAAGGTCTTAAAGAGCTCCATAACTTTCCTTGAAATAGTCATCTCCAAACTTTGACATCTAGGGGTCCAAAAGTTACTTCAGATTTGTACTTGCACTTTCTTAATGCCAAAACACTCGTTTCCATAATGCCTGAACACAAATGGAAACAACTTGAACAACTCCAATTTGCCAGGATTTAAGTATGTAAATCATCACATCAAAACAAAAACAACTCAAATAATTATAAATCCGAACACTTATTAGTATATTCTCAATTAGGCCCCAAATTGAGAATAGACTATTAAATAAGGGATCAAATTAAAAATGAATCGATAAGTGAGGGGCTAAATAAGAATGGATTAAGAATTGAGGGATCAAAATAAGGTTTTACTCATAAAAGATTTATAAATTCCTTCCACCATTTCAAATTGCTATTTCTCCTCTTATTGTGTGTTTTGAGCATTTCATGGCCTCCTGAATGGTGGTTGGTTGACTGGAGTAAAGACCAAATTTATGTGTTTTTTTTTTTTTTTGCATTTCAACGATTAATTGAAATAGTAATGAAGACTAGATATACATGCTTCTTTTACTTTTCAGTAAAGAAGATCATATTTGAATTAGGAAGACCAAATCAAGAAGGTGCTTCTTAAGTGAAATGAACCTACTTACTTCATGAGTGAATCAAGAAGACCATATTTGCATGATCCTTCCTTCTACATTTTGACAATTAAATGAATTGGTGAAGACCAAATATGTTGTTTGTCTACATTTGATTGCTTCCTGGTGGTGACTAGTTGATCGAGGTGGAGAGAATAATGAATATAACTTAGGAAAGGAATTAAAATTAAAATGGAAAATAGGGGTGGTTGGGCTAGACTAAATCAACCAAGTTTTTTCTTTTTTTCTTTTCTTAATTTTTTAAAATTTAAATTTAAAATTCTTTTTTTGTAAAAAAGATAAAATTTTGGTTTATATTTAGTAAATAAGATATCCTATAACAACAAAAATTGTTTATATTTAACACAAGTAAAAAAAGTTATTTCTTTCAAAATATCAATAGTTTTATTAGAAAATAAAAAAAATAAGAAAATAATATATATATATATATATATATGTCAGGTCAGGTGGGTTAATACATTGGCCCGAGACCTGACCCGCCCTGAAACCAATTTTGCATTTTGACTCTGGTCCTCGTCCCGGGGTGGTGTGCATCATCCAACTCGAGACAACCGAGTTGGGCTAGTCGATTATGCACAACTCTAATGAAAAACATGCATAAAAATTTTATTAAAAAAATACTCAGGCCAAGTATTATTAAAAAAACATAAAATATAATTATCTTGAACCCTAATTAGCAAGATAGTCTACTTAGAAAAAATAAGGACAATGACACCTTTATTTTCTTTGACCTAACTTGAGCCAACAAACAACCATCGTGTCTCGTGAGATTTAGTTTTTATACTCTAATAAATATTTCCAAAACAATATTTTAAAATCATATAAAGAAAGAGCGAAATCTTATCACAAAAAAAAAGAGGTGACTCTAATTTTTAACTTATCCCACATTTTAATGCGTGTATTTATTTTGGTAGTATACTTAATGATAAGAATATTTTATATATTTATAATTTAAGTACATTGATTCATTCAATTATAATATAATTATGTAATTTTAAAATTATTATTTCTTAAATTAATATTTGAAATAAAAAAATTATATAAATTAATATGAGTACATTAATATACTAAAAAAAAATGATATCTTTAATATTTTAATTTTCTCCTTTTCCATGAACAAATTTTGTGTTTATTCATTTATTTTCTTTTTTACTTAAACGAATTTTGTGCCTACTAAGCTAAGCTGATCGTTTTGGAATCTTCGCGTCCAAGGCATCAGCGTCTTAAATCGACGTCGCACCTCATATATATAATATATTCACCCTTGTCCCCGCTAGATTTATCGTCTCCCCCAAAATCGTTCGAAATCTAAAATTCCCCGGTTTCTCTCTTCAGAAAGGCGAAGATCAAATATGGCGAGTGATAACGAGCCCGCGAAGCTCCTCTTACCGTACCTTCAACGTGCCGATGAGTTACAAAAGCACGAACCTCTCGTCGCATATTACTGTGAGTTTCTCTTTTTTTTTTATTTTCCTTATAGTAGATTCTTTTTTTCAGATGGATAGCAATTTTTCTTTAGTTGTTTCTTTGCGTCTTCTGAAATTTCTTGTTTGAGAATTTTTTTATTTAAATTCACTGATTCAACTTAGCTTGGATTAGAGCGTGGACGGAAGATTCTGATGCCCTAATTTTTTTACATGCTAAATTAAGGTCGGTTATATGCCATGGAACGGGGATTGAAGATTCCTCAGAGTGACCGCACCAAGACCACAAGTGCTCTACTTGTTTCACTAATGAAGCAGCTCGAAAAAGTACGACCACAGTACTGTTACTTTTCGCCATTGGGATGAAACTTTGTCGCTTTCCTGGGTTTGCAAGATGAAAGTACATTTTGTTGAACAATTTCGCTGATTTCGTGTATGAGATTGTGTATAGGGTTTTCATTAGTTTCACCTATATCATTTTTCATAGCTCTACCATGCAGTTCTGAAAGTATTTTTGATGAATATATGTTCAAATAATTGTCATATGCTCAGTCGCCTTTGGATATTCTTACTAGTTATTTTCAATTTCTAGATTTCTTGTCATCTTAATCGTGTGTATAAAGCTGGATTGTGGATTCTAAACCTTGTTTATCATTCCATATGTTTTAATGACAGTCTGCAGTTATTTTAAAGTAGGGATTGGATTGGATCCTACTCTTTGATGAGCCTTTTCTCTATCTGTGTAGCTTCACATCATTTGACCTATTAGTTCTAAAATTTCTATTTTATCAATAATTTAGGTTTCATGTTGTAAATATTCGGCACCTATAGTTGATTTTAATTATTATCTTTTTTCATCCATACAGGATAAAAAGTCAGTCAAGCTGGGGCCTGAAGATAATTTATATCTTGAGGGATTTGCCTTGAATGTCTTTGCGAAGGCAGACAAGCAAGATCGTGCTGGGCGTTCAGATTTGTATGTTTATAATTTTTATAAGCTTTAACCATCTTATAGGCTTGTCTGTTCCACTATCCTGTTTCCTTACATTACATAAGCTCCATTTTGAGTTGAGGACTTGGAGGAATTGTGATTTTTAAGTGGATACTGTCTTTATGTCATTATTTATTCTGTTTAAAACATTGCATTTGTAGACAATATGTTGTAGTATAGAAGGGCAGCCTACGATATACATGTGGTTGGGTGACCTCTTACTGGTTATTATTCCTGCCTGGTGATTCATAGCATGTCATTCTCGTCATTATATTAAGTGCATTATTTCATCTTATGTTTCTGTTTATTATTTATTTCTCCTTTTCTACAGTGAAGATTTTAGAGTCTTGGGAGTTCAAACTTCTGTGTCAGATACTAGCGAAGCAATCTTTAGTTACCTTCCTTGCATGATTGATCTGATTCGTAGCTATTTTCAAGTCATTTCTAGTTCTCTTGTTCCTTTGTCTTGCCTTCTGTTTGGTTGTTTGTTTGTCTTTTTCTTTGGTTTTTTTCAAAGGTTACATTGGGCCTACTAAGCAGAAGTGTTGCTCTTTCTTGTTCCATATAGGATAGTCACTGTTCTAAAAAGTTAATTTTCATCTGTAATCAGTTTTTAACCTTTAAAATCCATGACTTTTGGCAGGAATACAGCAAAAACGTTTTATGCTGCAAGCATTTTTTTTGAGATTCTAAACCAATTTGGACCACTCCAGCCTGATGTGAGTATCTGAAATGCATTGAATAATTACTTTCTGCAATTTTAATAGCATATACAGCCTAAGATTTATTTGGAAATTATTTGAAACAATAATAATAACATAGGAAGTATAGCTTATAATATGACAGTTGGCTTTACACTTCCATGAATTTCTTTTACAGCTGGAGCAGAAACAGAAATATGCTGCCTGGAAAGCAGCAGATATTAGGAAGGCTTTGAAAGAAGGAAGAAAGCCCATAGCTGGCCCGCCTGCTGGTGATGAGGATCTGTCAATGCCATCAAGTACATCTAGTGGTAGATATGTATGTTTCTAATTTCAACTTATTATCCTGAATTTTCAGTATTGTGCGTGTGTGTGTGTGTGTTATCATTTGGGTTTATATAGCCGCTGAATTGTATGGTCTTTTATAACCATTTGATGCTCTTTGCTAACAGTAATGTCTTGGGATACCAAATCAAAAAGCTAATTATTAATCGTTTATACAAGTGAAGATGGTAGATATTACTAAAGGGATTCTTAACTAAATAAATTTCAGTGGTTAATGCCATTCAAAGGTTAAGAATTAATTAAGACCATAAAAATATCAAAGGCAGTATAGGATAGAGAATAATTTCTGGAGTGGGAAGAGGAAAGAGAAGCAAATTACTTATGCAAAGAAATACGAGAAAAGAAAAATGGAAAGAACTATCACAGTCCCGTCAAGGTATATCCATTTCATCTATATCGTTAATGTCAGCGGGAGTTTTGAAGAAATCTGCTTAGGATATGATAAATTTTTTTAGTAAATTAATTGGACCTCCCTTGAGTTCGGTTGAAATTACAGTGACCTCCCTTCTATTTTTGAAATATACAGAGACTTCCCTTGAATAAAAAAGTTACCTACACTATAGTATAATTTAAATTCTTTTGACTAATATACCCTCTATTAACCTAAATGCTTCTTTTTTTCACGTTGGAAAAAAAAATAAAAATGGAGGTGTTTTCAGTAAAAAGATTTTAAATTGGACTACAAGTAATGGGGTATGGGATAATAGATAATTTGTTATTTATTTGTAATTTAGTTATTAGAGATAAACTTAGATATATTATGTGTCATTTAGTTATTTAGTATAAACCTCGGAATTAGAATTATCTTGAATTTAAATATTTTGTTAGGCTTTTAATTATCCTTTTTGTCAGGTTTTCGTTTAGTTTTTCCTTGTTGTTTTGTAATGGACCTCTTAATAGAGCCTAGTTTTAGGTATTTTAGTTTCCTATTGTAATAGCTCTCTTATTGGAGCTTCAGTTTTTTTTAATCTGTGTTAGGGCTATCTATAAATAGCCCTAGTTTTTGAGTGATGTGGTAGACTATTTTGATTGATTAACATGAGCATTCACTAGTAATCTAGGGTTTGCTCCTCTCTCTTTCTCAACTTCTCCTCTCGTTTTCCCATTGCTTTCTCCTCCTCTCTGGTGTTCTACATCAAGTGTAAGGTAACCTTTTGTTTTAGAGGTCTTTGTGCATTTTGAAAACAAAGAAGAGGGCCGTGTAATTTCAACTAAACTGAGTACAGGTCTATGTAATTTATGCTAGATTTTTTTTTTTTATTCTTTTTAATTTTTTTACATCCAGTGTTGATAACAAAGAATACTTGAACTTTCACTTTTGTTGCCCTCTCTCAGCCTCCTATCTAGCTAGCCTTTGGTGGTAGCGTGTATTTGTTTTGAGCAACATCTGACTGATTAGAGTACAGTTCCCCTTTGACATCTGATACCCTTTTTTATTAAGTAAAAATACATGCAGAAGATTGCGTGCTGCATAGAAATGCAAAAAGAATCAAGAAAAAATTGGGAGTATGTTGTGAAATCAAGTATGAACTAGAATGAAAAAATCCTGCTGTTCAAAGGTGATCTCTGACGCTAATTGCTCCTTAATTTTTTGTTTTTTTTTCTGGTTCTCTTCTCTTGGAATTTCTATAATAAATTGAATGCATATATTTATGGAATTCTAACATAGCTGCTTGACTTTCAAATGTTTTTTTTGTTTCTTGCATATAAGTAACATTGAGCTGGTTGCAGGACTTTGGGACTGCTGAAAATACTTCAACCAGTGCTGGACCGCAATCTGATCCATCACATAATTATAACGACCCTGTCAACTTCCAGCGTTCACAAAGCATTCCTCCAGCACCTAAATTCCATGATAGTGTCAACGATCAGCATTCTTCTAACATACCACCATCTATTCAGTTCCATGACAGAGAAAATAGTCAGCATTCATCCCACATTTCTCCATCATCTCCTTCTTACCCTTCTGCTGGTTACCCTTCCCAAGATTATCATCCTCCTCCACCTTCCCAAGATTATCCTCCTCCTCCACCTGCTAGATCAGAAAGTTCTTATTCTCAGCTCTACAATCATCAGCAGTACTCAGAAGAATACTCACAGCATGTACCTCCTAATTATCCTTTTCATGAAACTCCCTCTTATTCTTATCCCCATTTTCAGTCTTATCCCAGTTTTACAGAAAGCAGCCTACCGTCAGTTCCATCAAATCTTACTTACTATCAAGGGTCTGATGCTTCATATTCTTCCCAGTCAGCTCCTCTAACTACGAACTATTCTTCAAGTACTCAACACAATTCCAACAGCAGAAATGGAACTGTCTCTGAACCTAACACAACTTCTCAGGCATACCAGTATGACAGTAACTATCAGCCACCTCCTGAAAAAGTTGCAGAGGCACACAAGGCTGCAAGATTTGCTGTTGGGGCACTAGCATTTGATGATGTGTCAGTTGCAGTAGACTACCTGAAGAAATCACTGGAGTTGCTGACAAAACCATCTGCTGCTCAGCAAGGTTTTTAGCTAGAACTGGTGGGGTTTCCATGGTTTGTTCCTCTTATTTGCATGTCCCCTTATGTAAATATTCATTGCTCATGAGGAAATGTATCAAGAAATACAGCAGACGAGAATAGAAAATATTTATCTCATCAGTGCGCTACATTTTAATCAGCTTTAAGTTTGGAGATCAATTTGTTCGTCAATGTCTCTGTGTGAGATATTAACAGCTATTTATCCTACTTGATGAATGTTAATGATTATTCTTTAAGTATGCCTGTCTCAAATATTTCTTACTTTCTTCTCTCTGCATTAAGAATCTGCATTGCAATAGTCCAGTTTCTTAGTTAATAAGTCATATAATCCTTCGTGTATGTTAGAAGCTTCTAACTTCCACTGGTATGTGGGTTGAGGAATGTTGTTGCTGTTATTGTTGAAAGGTCCCTTGGATCTTTATAATTCTATACGAGATAGGAAAGAAAAATCTATCTGCAAAAATGAAATTTGATCTCCTTTGCATATGTCTGGAATTGAGCACTAATGTTCCAGCAACGTGCAGTAGCGGAGCCTGATTCTTTCGTGACTTTGGTTGTATTTTTGGATGATGTTCTGATGGCTTAAATACAGTAAAGGCATTTTAAATTATTTCATGTATCGTAAACGTGTCGACAAGTATCAATAATTCATTTCTGTTAAAGATGATTTCCTATATTGAGTACTTTCATTTGCAGCTCTAGATGCTCAAAAGATCTCGACTTGAATGATTACATCATGCTACATATGCTAACAGTGATTTTTCTTGCTGAAGTTTAGATTGTTAACATGGTTAAACAAATTGAGATTCATCATTTGCTTCTCAAGTCAAACGCTCCTCACTAATATTTGGTTTCTGGGGCCTTGATGTCAAGCATTTTATTCTTCCTTTGAAAATGTTATAAGCCACCCAAATGAGTAGGGAAATAACGGTATTATCTTGTAACTGAAACTGCAAGGACAAAATTGATCGTTAAAGTTTTGGAGTCAAGATTAGGAAAATTTGGCTCTTTATTGGGTTTTAGCTCCACGAACTGGCTGCGAATCGTTGGGTCGAAAACCCAACCTGAACTCTGAAAGCTGAGGTAATGCCCTCCCAGAAACGCCTCTTCCTCCATTCTCCATTACCGCATTTGGAGGAAGGCCAAATTTTTGAAAGAGAACGCTTAATTTCTTGGGCCTTAAATCCCCACATATGCATGAAGTGAACTCTCGACATCAAATTGCATAAACCTTATTTATTCATGAATAGTCCTGTTTCAAACATATACGGATACAATAATTAGTACACTTGAAAATACCGTAGCATATGAAAGACACCTAGAACATGTCACTTCACAAATTTCAACGATTATGACTTTGACAAGAGCTTAACAACGGAAGCACCTTTATTACCCAAATCACTAATTATGTTGGCATAGGAAAACATACATGGATTACGAAGAGGATTGAATCGGTCTTCGAGAAAAAGGATCCCAAATCCCAATTCATGGTTGATCTCTGGTGACTATATGCAAATTTCGACGCAACTTTCAGTTATCATTATCAAACTAATTTGGAGTATTAGAGATACATGTAGGAATACATAATGGCAAAGTATGAAGGGCAGTCTAATTATTCAAATCTCATAGTAGGCAGCTCCTATTTTCTGTCTTCACGCAAACTCAGTTTAGGATTTTGCCAGCAACTTCATTAGTTGAAACTTCTTTTTTTTACTGAATATAACTACCATTTATCTATAGATCTCAGAGTTGCATTTGGAAAATGAAGAGAGTACATGTTAGCATGAGAAGATGGGTGTGAAAGAGACAAAAAGTCAGTGAAATCAAAATGACATTTCCAACAACCCAACTTGTTAGGTACAAAAAACAAAAGACACACTGTTCCATTCATACAACTTTCACAACAGAATATGGACACTATAATAAGCCCTAAAGAGGAAAACAAATGTGAGAGATCTACTAGCTTTCTTAGTTGGGATCCAAGGGGACACAAGTCAGAAAGCTCATAATGTATAGAGGTAACTACAGTCAGCAATAATACAACACCACACAAAAGAGAAAATTTAAGGGAGGCCCTAGGGAAAAACTACTGAAGAGAAGCCCTTTTGTCATTTTGTTATGAGAAATTTTTAGGTAAACTTGATCGATAAATCAAGTTAATTATGAAAAAACAAGCAAGTATGTCAAATATATTTTTTTAAAAGATTTATCTTTGACATACTTAAATGTCTCCTCATAATCAATTCAATTTATCTTTTACATTTTTTAGATCAAGTCTACCTTTAAAATTTCGCATCTAGTTATCTTGATGGCTACTTTTCAATTACGCGAAAGACAAGGATGCAACTATGTGAAAGAACTGGAGTTGCTCTAGTAGCTCTTTGGCATGGGCTGTGGCTCGTTGCTCCACTCGGTGGAACAGCTTCTCGCTGAGCTTGTCTCCGATATGGGCATCGACGAGGACGCCGGACACACTCCGACAACTGTTGGTCAGAGCTCTGCCTACTTCAGTTGCATCATCTGGCTGGTTCACCACAAGGGGGCTTCCTCCCTTGAACACCTCAAGCTTATTTATGGCAAATGAACCATCTGCTTCCACCACTTCCTTGAAGTCTTGCAGGCTTGGTGCATAAATTGGGATGTTGAAATTGTCTCTTTTCTCACTGCTAATGAGTCCCTGTGATCAACAACAAATATTTCTCAATGAATACTATACTAAAATTTAATTTTGAATGAAAGTATAGTAAATGACAAGAATGAGCTACAAGTAATTTAGTCATAGACTTTAAGATAAGAATCACTTCAATCAACTTCAAACCTTAAAGTGTTAAGTGATTGTCTCTATCACCATTTACATGTAATACAAGTAACAAAGACTACATATTATATTGGGGAGGAGAAGGTGGACGGACATGATTCCGTAGCTAAAAATTGTAAGTTGTAAACTAGTAATCCTTTGAGATTTTTACATGAAAGTTTGAAAAGTTAATATATAATCAAACAAGTCTATTTTATTTTGGGCTGAAATTTAATTTTAAGTAAAATAATGGAAGCTAGAAAGGATTAAACGGTAATAGGATGAGTGACCTAAAAAATCCTTGTATTGCATGTTTTTCTCAAAAATTCATCGATCTTGTTCCTAATAATCCTGATAATAATGACCACTTTAATTAGAAAACCTAAACTGCTAAGTGAATTATCTCAAACACCATTGACATATCAATACGTAAAGGAGAAGGGGGACTATAAATTCTTTTTTATTTGAATGGGGTGGGGTTACAAAGGAAACTAGATTTTAATTTGCTAGATAAGCTTGGAGGAAACAACTGATTGAAACAGGATCTTCTGCTGTTATAGTAGATATTATATGTATTTTGACTCGTTAAATCATCACGTATTGCAATTTGTCATGTTTAGAAGCTCAAAATACGTACAACACATGCTGTAACAGTAAGAATCTATTTTTCAGTTAATCATTTTAAAACTAAGTTGAAAGACAGAGTATGCCAAGCTCATAATGAAAGAGGTAGCCCAACAAAGTGAATTGGTAAGAATCTACAAAAGGGTCCTCTCTGTTAGTTAGTATGAGAGGCATTTGCTTATGACAAATGTACATGAGTACTTGAAATGGTCTAAATTCTCAAAGACATCCTATTATGAAGGTCTTATTATGTTCATTGTACTCTCTGGAGCATTATGGTACACATTCAATATGTAGCATGTTATGGTAGTAGAGGACTATATGGGAACATATGCTTTTGGCTGTGTTCACAGACATTGCTGGGTCCCACATTCCCACAATCATCAGATGAAAAAAAAATGATCAGAAGAATTAATGCCAGAGTCCTTTTCCTGTCTAACTTTAAGACATGAAGATGATTTTATGTGTTCTAACCATCCAAAACCTAATTGTTGGTCAATATTTTAGACCACCCACCACCCAGCACTTAATCATGTTCATGCCGACATGATGATTCAGAACTTGATGGCTATATCAATCTGGTTTAATTAATCATGACAAATGAAATTCATGATAAGTTCTTGAGAGCCTACAAACATTTGATTATCCCTGTTTTTTCAAAGAATGAAAACAAAACACGTATAGAAATTACTTCTTTTTTTTTCTAAGGAAATAGTCGTATATATAGTGCTGAATTATGAAATAGATTTAAAAGAAATATACAATTTACTGAAAGATGTATTTCTAGATATTTTTGGTTTCATTTATATGAATTAATCTCTTAAGACTTTGTTTGGCACACTGCATAAGTCAAATAGTATAAACTTATACAATATAATTCATTTTTATCAAGTGTTTGGTACATGCATTGTAATGTTAAAGTTACACAATTAATTCTAATTAATTTCACACCATACAACTTATAACCGTGTTATAAGTCTCATTCGTCTTAATTAGACTTGATTATATGAAAAATAAATTAAAAAAACATATTTAATTCCTATGCCATCTTAGTCTTTTTCTCTAGACACCATTGTGTATAATACTAAAATTTTATCAAATCTTATCCTATTGAACTTTATATTATTAAACGTATCAAACTAGACCTAGTTTATAGCTTGCTACACACAAATTCCTGAGTTGGAGAGATGGACTCTATGCAATCGATCATTAAATACGTGGACCCAACAACCAAAATAAAACTTTATGCATGCACAAATCTAACTCTCCGCGTTTAAAGTAAAGAAACCGAAATCGGTAAATGGACTAGTTAAAAGGTAAACTGTTGGCCATTTGAACTGGTACAAGTACTATACTTTTCCGTATTGGCGTGTGATTGCTTTATGGTGTGGTGGGAATGGGAGAGATAAAAATATATATAGGGTTTGTGAGTACTGAGTGGAGTCCACAGGTGAAAAACACAAGGGCTGTGTACTGTAGCACGCATAAGAATGAAAGCGTTATGAAGACGATGATTACCTCCTGGACAAGATCATCCCAGGCGTCCTGAAAGTGGGTCCCGAAGAGGAGGCCAGCCCCACCCTGGTCGGTGGGGTCCACGGAGGTCCTTCCCAGGCACACCAAGAACATGGACCCTCCTCTCTTCATCTCCTTCGCTCTCGCTCCGAGGAAGGCTGCGAGATCTGTCTGGAACTGCTTCCGGTAGGCATTCGCGGTGCTCTCGCTCGCTCCGTCTATGAACACTCTTCCTCTGTTGTATGCGCTTGACCTCTTGTCCACCACACTCTCCGGCACCTGCCTCATCACCGTTCAACATGTGTCATTTCTGATGTTCTTTGACGGTGAAATTACATGAAAAATATTGTTTAATTCTTTACGTTTTAATTCAGTCCTTCGAGAATTAAGAGTTTCGTAATAATCTTTTGGTACTTTTGAATTTAATAACATTTAAATTTATAAATTAAAAATTTTAAAATAATCATTTACATTTTAAAATTTGACCTAAAATAGTCAAAGTTTGAGTAATAATTAAGTAAATAATACATTCATGGTAGAATGTAGAAGGGATTATTTTGCCTCAAATTTTACAATGTGAAAGAATAAAATAAGAATAAGTTCAAAAATAAAATATTATTTTAAAGCTTTTAATTTATAAAATACCAAGATAAAATTAAATAAAAAGTAAAGGATTAAAATAATTTTTTTTCATTAAATTGATAATAATTGTTGGATCAAAATTTTAAATTTTTGTTAGCTTTTAAATTGAAATTTCAAAAGTTTATAATTTTAATTTTTAAAAATTATTAATTTAGATTATAAATTTTAAATACTGAGCATCTAATGACAAAATTATTTTAATACGAGTCGTTAGATTAGGACACAGGGAGTAAAAGTGTAAAACTCATCTTGAAAGACATACTTATATATTAATTCATAATTAACTTAATAATCGAGCCTACTTTGCCATCAACATATGCTTTCACTCAGATACAGACATAAATAGGAGTCCTTGATAATCAAATTAAATCCAGACGGCCCCAGTTATAAAATAATAATAATAATCACAATAATAAAATTGCAGGAAGAACATTATTACGTGCTTACTTTGCATGCATTCAAAATTACTGTCCAATTACGTCACTTTGTTGCTTGAACCTTTCTTTTGCATTTTCAACCCTAAAGACCATGGATTTGTTGCCTTAACTTTTGGACCTATAATAATATAATACAATTTTCAATATATTATTTTAATCATCCTCGGGAAGTGGCATATTAAATTATTTTTTCCCAGAAGTTCTTGCACAGACCACATAGACATCCTTTTGAGTGTTTTGCGGGGTGAAACTACAAGAAAGTCATAAAGCGGAGAAATTGCTTTTGGTGGGTAAAAACGTATAATTGTCATTCACCAAAAGTTTTCAGAAATTATGGTATCCTCATCAAAGTGGGAGTTTCTAATCCGTAGCTTTCATCATGGTGAAAGATGAGGAAAAATCCAAGAAGAATATGAAGAAGTTAAAAAGCTGAAGAATGATTTGCAATATAGATGCTTTGTAAATTAACCATGATTAAGGAGAAAAAATTATTTTAATCTCTCATTTTTTAATTGAGTTATGATTGGTTTATTTTTAATTTAACGAGAAATTATTTTTGTTTAATATTTGAATTTTTTAATAATTAATTTATCACTAAAAGTTCGTAAAAAATTATGTGGACACTAAAACAAAAAGTGAAAATTAAAATTATACTTTTCTCCGTTACTAAGTTTCAAACATACAGAAGAAATAAGATTTAGAGTAACAAGTGGCGAAATTGTGAATAACTAGTATAAAATTTGAATGTCGCAACATTTGTTTCATCATGAAAAAATTACCAAAAAAGATCTATATGGAATGTTAGCTGTCTTTTTAATCATTTTAATAAAAACATAATTCATATATATGTTTTTCATTACCCAACATCATATTTGTTGATTCTTTTAAATATTATCCACAAATATCTTAGAATAATATATAAGCTAAGTATAAATAATAACTATGAAGAAAAATACATGTATAAAAAAAAGTTAAGGCCTCACCTGAGACAACCAATGCAAGGAGAAGGCAGAATGGAAAACATCGATGGACCTCGCCGGAAAAAGCCTCCGGTAGAAGGACCCGGGTACTCCGGCAGCAAAGTAGGAGCGGTGGTTGTCGGCGGCTAGGCATTCCTCCATGCTGAGCCCATAGTTGTTGGTGAGAACGGGAGGGAGCAACTGGAAGAGAGTGTTGAAGTCGTTGCTGGGGAGGTCGGAGAAGAAAGCCGAAAACTCCGGCGGGTCGAGGCCTAACGCCTCGTAGCGCTTGATGATGTGGTTGATAATGACGTCCACCACGTAGATGGTGTTGCTGCCGCAAGAACAGCCCAAGTCCACCACCACAAACGGCACATCAGCACTGTTCAGCTGAACTCTGTCTAGGGTTTCCTTCAGAAGATGAAGCATGGAACGAGCATGTATGGCCTGCATGAATTAATGAACCAACCTGAGTGATCGATGCTCTTCAAAGAATACTCTTTATTTTGATATAAAATTCAGTTTTCACTCTGCTTTTAATATATTGTCTATCAAAATGCATGCCATTTACTTTAATTATGAAGTGAAATGTAATTTTCGTCTTAATTTTTTGTATTAAAAAAGACGAATAGTATTAAAATTGTCATTCAAAAATGAATTCTTTTAAGAAAATAATGAATATTTAGAGGGATCAAATTAATTCTATTTTTTTATCTTTAGACTATCAAACTGATCTTGATGCTAAAAATGAGTGATAAAACTAAAATATTTCTCCTTAAGAATATAGGTATATATAGAATCACGAACATAAACACATAACTGATGATTAAAGCTGAATTAGGAAGCTGTATTTTATATGTTATGGAAGCTAATAAAGTTACAGAGAGATATGGAGTTAAAAGTAAATGAAGAGAGAGAGAGAGAGAGAGAGATAAATTTTTTTTGAAGAGTGTTAAGACCTGAGCTTGAGAATTGTTGGCATAGCTGGCTTCACCTTTGCCTCCTTTCATGCTAAGTAATCTCTCAAGCTCCATATTTGAAACCACAACGTTGTCTCCTTTGGGAGCCATGGCTTCTATCTATATATTTATATGATCTCACTGGAATAACAGATATGGTGTACTGTGCTTCTGGCCTCTCTCTCTAAGATAGCAAGAATGGCAGACAAGAGTTAGTATATATACAGGGCCCTATGTTTGCTTCTATAGGCAGATGCAAAGGACCACCAAGTTGCATGTCATTATTATTATTAGTTTAAAATTCAAATTATATTTTTATTTTTGATTTGTTTGAAAAAAGGCAATAATCTTTGACGGAAGACTCAGAAAAGTTAAGAGAAGTGAATATGGGCTTCACATGCAACAACTGAAAGGCCCAAGATTGGCGCCGGATTTTGGCTTTTTTTTTAAAAAACTTTTAAGCAACAATTGTACAAATTAATAAGATAACGCTGGATTTTATATAGTGCAGGAATAAATATATATTTTTGTTTAGAAAATTGAAGATATCTTCCAGAAAGTACTATTGCCTAAGAAAAGGAAAATTTATTCGCGTGAGAGAATACTTTGAATCGCCTGCGGCAAATGTATGTTATTAGGGATTCTGTAATAGCATATCTTCACATACGGCCATATTGATTGATATGACTGTATGCGTGTTATTAATAAAAAAAATTTATATTACTAGATTTTCATTTAATGATGCATATTGTTACTGAAGAAACAGGAAGATATTCTAAACCTTAAACCATTGTAGGGGATTCGGATTTTAGGAGAAAGTAATCATGAAAATTGGGTTAATCACAATTTACCAAACAAAATACTGGAATATTTTATTATTATTATTATAATTCTATTTTCATGACTGAACTGTTCTATTATTAATTGATAGCTTTAAAAAGAAACTGCGTATTGTGATAAGATATGTATATATCCATATTTGAAAAGTGGCTGTAATCATATTGTACTCTTACTTGGTATGAATTACAGAGGAGGTAAAGTTATAAAAAAAGAAAAAATTAAAAAGGGCTTCAAATTTATCCATAGGTAATAATACTTGTGGGTCCAAACCAAATAATCTTGTTTTTGTAATAAGTACGTTTTGCATTTAAAATATGTATAAGTTTAACATATACATATAATAACTTATCATTATAACAGTAAGTACCAAACTAGCTTAAAAGTCCATTTTGCCCCCTTGTGAAAAGAGAAGAAAAGCTCAATATATGCACCAATGATATAATTAACAACTAGTTTACACATAAAAATCTATGCTAGATCGATCGAGAGATTTAGGTCATTAATTAATAAATTGGGAATTATTGAGTAATGATACGTATTATAGGGGAACAGTCAATTACGTGAGAAAACAGAAGGTGACAATTATGAATCATGATATTGTAAGGCTACGTAAGTTTCATTTGGCACTTTAATTAATCCACAGTTTGGTGATATAAATATGTAAAGCTTAAATTGATTACTCTTTAAGGGGCAACTTTAACATTTTGTATATTATTCTTGTGGAAGATTAATTACGTTTGTCGGCATTATAGAGATTTATTAATTATAAAATAACAGAGAGGTCAAAGTGATGATGAATAATTATTTCTTGTTTAATTAATTGCATCACCCCAGAATTCATGGTTCAGTTTCTACCTAACTGCTTCTTAACAACTAAATAGGTTCCTAGTCTTTTTGTGGGATCAAATTGGTAACAAAGTTACTCTTCTTCATTTTTTATCTGTAATTTTTAAAGTTATCAGTTTGGTCACTTGTTTATTTTATTTTTTAAAATAGTTTTTAACTGATTAAAAATTATCAATTTTTGCCCTCCATTTTTTCAGATATTTACCATAAATATTTCCTTTAACTAAATCCCATTATTCATGTAAAGGGAAAAGTAAAAATTTTTAATGAAGTTGGGAACCATTTTAAAAAATAAAACAAGTGAGGAACTAAAATAATAATTCAGTAATAAATTAGGGACTAAAATGATATATTTTTTCTTATTTAAATACTAAATTTGTTAATAGCATTACTGCACCTTGAATGGTCCTAAATTAGATGGTGTAAACGGCTGAAGTTGTTCATATGGACTGTAGAAGTGCCTATCTCAAAAAGATGTTTGAAACAAACAATTAGTTCAACATTTCACTCATTGGTCAAAGAAGAAGGAAAGCTCTAACTAATTGTCTTACAAAAACAAATTTGAATTTTCCATTTCATTAATGGATGATTATATATGAGAATCAAGAATAAGAATTTGCAGCCAAGTTTACAGTGAAAAGTTAAAGATTGAGATGGAGGTATAGTCCATGCATGATGTTTTTGCTCCTTACTTATTATTAAATTGTTATTTTGTTCTCTTGTTTATTTTATTTTTTAAAATGATCCCCCATTGATTTAAATCTCACTTTTGGTCTCTCTATGTAAGTTAATGAGGCTTAGATCAAGGGATTATATATATGGTAATGATATTAAAAGTGGAAGATAACATAAAGACAATTTAGTAAGAGACCATGCATTTTGATAAATATAACGAGTAAGAGACCAAAATAATATTTTTTTACTTTGTACACACAAATACACACATATATATATATATATATATTAATTAGAAGATTGATTGAAGGGGTAGGCATATAGAACTACCATAAACATGCTCATAGTATATAAATGTCTTTTTTTTCTTTTTTGGTGTGATAAGGGAGGCCTTTAGGGATGGTAACAAATCCCTAAATCTAGAGATTTTCATGGAGACTGTCTCATTTGGAGACTAGCATGTAAGAAATTTTTTCCTATAGAGATGGAGATGGGGTAAAGCTCTCCTCGAAAGAAGTTTGAGAATGGTGACGGAGATCATACTCCTCGTTCTGTGAGTCCTCATCCCCGCCAATTTTATAAATATTTATTATATATATATATACTAATTTTTGTATTTTTTGTATTTCACTCGTTATTTATAATTATAATAATTAAAAGTTAAAAATTCAACTTAACTTAAAAAGAATTCTACACATTACATATTAGTCTTCTATTTCTTTGAAACTTAGATAACGTTGTAATAGAGAATAAGAAATAAATATTCGGAAAAGTAATATTAATTATTCATAAATTAGGATTAAGGATAAATATAGAAATTAGAATTATTTAAATAGTTTTATTTTAAATTTAATTATATTTTTGTTAAATTTTTTTCATAATTAACTTATCTTATTAAGAATTATTTATTGTAACTTATAAAATTTGTTGTAAAACTTGTTATTTGAATATTTATAGTTTTTATGAACTTCATTAGAACTTGTTAAATAATATAAACAAGAAGCTTAAACTTTAAATTTAAATTATATATATATATACATATATATATATATATATAATTTAATTATTTTTAATTTTTATAAAAAATTCAAAGTCCCTGTAGAGATCCATGGGGAATGAGGATAGGGAAAAATCTCCCATTAAGTAGGGATGGGAATGGTGATGAGAAATATAATTGATGATGAGGGTGGAGAGTGGAGAGACACTCCTTACCCCCTGCCATTGCTTTGCAAAATTGTCATCCCTGAAGACCTTTTTAGATTTTTAAAATTTCTATTTTTATATATAATTTTTTGATTCAGTTCTTTAGTTAATAAGAGTCTGTCTTATTAGATTATAAGAATTTGTCTTCCTTAGTTTAAATATTTTATCCAAAAATTTTTGCCCCATTGAAATCAAATCCTAGATCCAAGAATGGATCTAGGATTTGATTCTAAGATGAACAAAGGTCTTTGGATCAAATATTTGAACTAAGGAAGCAAATTATTATAATCCAGGGTGTGCAATCTTTTATAAATTAAAGAACTAAATTAAAAATATAAAATAAAATTATATATAAAAGTTAAAATTTTAAAAATTCAAAGAGAGAAAAGTTCCCGACGCCCCCTTTAGATTTATCACTGCCTAGATCCGTCCTTGGATAAAGGTATCATTGAGCAACTTATGCATTAATTAAGATTACTAAGGATTGATATTAATAAAGTGAGCCAACTCATATGAATTACTTGAATTTGTCTCGTCAAAATTAAGTTTTGAGAGACTCTATTATTAAATAAACAAATTTGATAAACATGCCAAACTCATTTATTTAAAGGAGTTGAGTTTGAAAATTTGATACTTAGCTTGTTAAGCTCACGAACAACTCAGTTAATAATAAATTAAAATATCATTTTACATGTTATATTATAATATTTTCATGCATGATTTTAGTAAAAATCATAGATAAAGACATAAGTTTATACATGTTGAATGTTGAACTCGAGTAATTAAAATATAGGGAGCATACTTATTTGGGGTTTTGATAAACTGGCAAATGATCGTTCTTGGTAACTAAGGCAAGGTATTTTCGTCTTTATATACATGCAAAGCAATTATATTGGTATAGTGATATTTTAAAGAAAATCTTGTATTTATCTTTATATTGTGAGCTTATTAACATTTATATTTATAAATCTACAAAGTTCCACAGTCAAACCAAAGAAATCTTTTTTTGTGCTTGTTATAATTTCACCCCATCAAGCATGGTACAATATTATTTATTATAATTTTTTCCCCGTTCAAATATTTGGAAGGGCTGTTTTTCAAAAGGTTTCATACTTCAAAAATACTTATTTTAATTTTAAAATTATCATTTTAACCTTTCATTTATATTATTTTTAAATAATTTTTTATTAATTAAAAATTATTACTTTTAATCATTATGTATAAATTAATAGAGTTTAACTCAAATAATTATATATAATAGCAATTTTAGATGTGAAAAATCAAAAATAATAATTTTTTAATTAATAATGACCATTTTAAAAAATAGAATGAATAAGAAATTTAAATAAGATTTTGTTTTAAAATTAATTGATTACATAACCACGCGTGGATCACTATGAAAGATGCGAAGTTTGTATCATGTGGGCTTGTCACAAGAGTCATATATGTGAATGCCTTTACACGATACCTAAGGATCCTAGATATCGATCTTTGGGCTCTAGATATATAGATAGGGGTCATGCTAGATTAGTATATAATCTCCTAGGCTTTTTTTTTTTCATCATTGCGATTAAAAAGTACACTATGAAGTTATAAATTCATAAATATTTGAAAATTCACTCTTTAAATGCACTTAGCTGATTAGCCAAACCACCTAATAAGAACGATACCAAAAAGAAAAAAAAGCATCTACTAAGAATGAAAATTGTTCATATCAGGGTCAAATAAGACGGTTCTCAATGTTTACTTATTATATAACGAGTTTTTTTTACGTGTTTAAAAATGTAATTTTTCAAAGTTAATATTATATACGTTGTCAGTTTTGGCTAAAAATAATTTATTTAATTAAAAAATTAATAAAATGTAAAATATTAATTCATGTCCCTTTAGGGAAAAAAACCTTTAAAATTAATTCCATCAACAATTAATGAAAGAAAATACAACAAATTAAACTTCATTAATTTTAAGTGGTTCATTCTCCATTAATATTCTACAAAAATCCAAAATAAAATTATATATTGACCCTAAAAACCAGTAATCAAAATGATGAGATTTTGACAACATATCCGGAGTCCTATCTAGACTTCTCAAAAGGGTGTGAAAAAGGCATCACATATATAAATATATCATTCACAAGGGCATAATTCTAATGTAATTAATCTAATAAGTCACTATTCATATGATGCCCCCTCAGAAGTGTGAAACAAATTACAGAAAGCAATCTAAAAACTAGGAATCTTGTCCTCTAAATTAAAATATGATTAATGCCTACATATCGAGGTGAAGGGCCCCCACGGCGTCCAACCACCGTGATAGACGGCGGTTCACGTGAAACTAGGCCGGGGGGCCTTTCCTCTTCTTCTTCTTCATTGCCTTTATCTCTAACGACCTAACCGCCCTATGACTTATACCCAAGCCTTTGCTTTGTCTGTTTCAATAGTTTTATTTATTTATTTATTCTAAAGTTTTATTTATTTATTTATTGTATTCTAATGTACAGTTTTTTTATATGACCATGCAAACTTAAAATTCGTTTAATTGTTAGAATCAAGACAATGAAATGAGAATGAGAGACACTTATATGTTCATATTTAGTTGACAGATTATGTTCTTATTCTCATTCTTTATGGAATATGTTCTTCTTCACATAAAGAAGAATTTTTTCTTTGGTTAAAATTATGGAATGAGATTTGTCTCATGAGAATAAAAATATACTTAATAAAAGTGTATCTATTTATAATAATTTTTGGACAAAAATATTTCTGTGACACATCAAAACTTTAATTTATTATTAAATTATTATTAATATTATTAATTTATTATATTATTAATTAAATATATATGAATATATAATTATATTATTAATTAATAATTCAAAGAGATGTATTTGTTTTATTAGTTTTATGATAAGGAATAATATAATAAAATATGCACACTATTTAATTGATTTTTATAGGTAATCTATTAACTATACGAAGCAAATGGAAACATATCCATTTTCGTTTATTCCAAATCAAATAATATTTTAATATTTTCATTTACACTCTCACTTCTATTTTCATTCTCATTATATCAATTTTAACAATCAAACTGGCCCTTAAAGCCCATTGTGTCGGACATGCTCCTTATCTGGTTAAGATACAGTAGAGTCTAGTTTCAAGTTGTTAAGATGGGTTGGCTTTGTCAAATTTTGATTTACTATTTTAATGAATTGAATTGAAATTTTTAGTTTATTTAATATATGAGTTAAATTAGCCAACTCACTTAATTTACAAGTTAAAAAGACTAGTTTGGTGAGTTATAAGATACAGTTGAATCTAATAGTTAAAACAAGTTTGATCTGTCAAGTTGGGCAATTTGATATTTTTGTAGGTTGAATTAAAATTTATGATTTATTTAATATTCATAAGTTAAGCTAATTGAGCCACTTAACTTGTGTTAAATGAGCCAACTTAGTAGGTTTATATATTGGTATATTTCTTTTTTATATAACTCTAACAACCCAATTCAAATGAAATGATATAAAGTTAAAAATAAAAAATAAAAGTAGTCTATAATTTCATGTAGTTTTAATTTTTATTTTACTTTTTATATACAATATTTAATTAAAAAATAAACAAAATAAATAGTTTTTTAGTATTAGATTTAAATATTTGTCTTAATGATTAAATTTGATTGTTTTGGATTCTTTATTTTTTTTATAAATTATTTAATGCTTGTTTTACCCATCTAATTAGACGGGTTTGATATCTTAGCCTATCGAATTAAGTAAATCAAAATGGAACAACCTGTTTATCCCATGAATTTGCATGAAATGAATCAAAGCTAACATGTATTAACAACTCTAATATAATTAAAACGTTGATTATCTGTATTTGAGGCCATTGGATTTGAGGTTGAAGATTGATTACAATATTTTTTCCTTTAAGGTTAAGAATATTGATCAAGTTGTTAACTAATGTGTGATGGCAATTGTTTTGTTCCATCAAATTATATAATCGAAGCAGAAACATCTGAATTGGGTGCGTTTAAATATTTAAAAATTGTACTCTGATTGATTATTATTTCTTTACTTAACAGTAAGTGATCAATCCATCAAATGCATAGAATTTGATTCCCCACTTCACCCAATAGGTTTCTTATAGTAGTCTCCTCACCTTCTATATAAAAGCTGTTTTCCACATTTTTGTTATAGAATCTAATAATAAATATACATGTGAGAATTGCATCTATATATATATATATATATATATATATATATATATATATTCACGCATTAAGTAAGGCTTCTTTGTGGGCTACCCCTAAGTTACAAAACAAGGTCATTAATGAGGAGGCAAAGAGATAGTGGACTGGAACTTTTAACTATTGAGGAGGTGGAATGGTCAAAAAAGATGGCAGTTATTCTCCTTTTCTATGCTTCTCCAATGAATTTTCTTTCTTGTATCTTTTTTTAATCCCATCAATTCAGATTTCAGAAAAATATAATTTTTGATTCCTTACTTTTGATTAAAGTATTATGTTGGTCTTTTATATTAAATTAATTTTTTAAAAATAAAAAAAATGAATTAGTCCCTTTGAAAGATCAAATCAATTTTTGAAAAACTTTTATTTTGTTAAGAATTTATTTTTAAAGAACTATTTTAATATTTTTTTTTAGGATCAAAATAGTTTTTTAACTAAAAGTAAGAGACTAAAATTATATTATCTCATTCAAATTTGAACCATGCAAATTGAAGACCTGGTAGGACCATGGATACCAAAAAAGAAGTTTGAAATGGGAACAAATACTTGTCCTTCAAGCATGGACACCGACTTAATTATACATGTACATGATGTAACGTTGAAAAAATTTAAGTTGTTTGCCTATGATGCATTAATAAAACATCATCTTGATCATTTATTTATTAGTCAATTTTTAATTTAATCTTTTATTAATTTTAATTTTAATTTAATCTCTTATTAATATAAAAAAATACATTTAATCTTTTATTTTTAATTAACTTCAAACTAAATATTTTAAAGAACTAAATTAAGTCTAGACTCATAAATAAATCATCAAATTATAATTAAAAATTAATTAAAAAACTATTTTAAAATTCACTCATAAACTGAGGAATAAGTTAAAATATCTCTGACATATTAAATGTGATGATATACGTATATAAGAAAATATGTTGCGGAGAAACTTTAGTATGCCTATAGGGCAGAAGGGAGGCCAGAAAGCCAGGCAGCTATATAACATGTCTTGTAGCTAGTCATGTGGAGTCCTTGCTGTAGATTTAAGATTGATCTGATTTTGGCTTATCCTTATACCTTTTCTTTTGGGGACATACTGTAACACTAATCCCGTAGCTACCGCTGAAAAGTTCAGACATTTGTGAAGCAGTGGAAAACATTTAGTACGCACCTTCGTAGACACCACAAGTGCATTTTCCAGTTTCTTGTCTGACTCTAGCTAGCTAGCCATCTAAGCCTTATCTACAACTCCGAATATAATGTATGTGGAACTCGTCAAGTTTAAGCGAATTCATAAAAATAAAGAAAAATTAAAATTATAATATAAATTGATAAGAGTTTAACTCCACTGATAAATAATTTTTAAAATATGTAATTAATAACATAGTTAAAATATAATATATGTTAAAAAAAGTTATTCAAACATCATTTAAATTATACTAATTTTTATTAAATATATATTTGATGTAATCTTACTTTGTTATATGTTTATTGGTATGAAATTTTGCAATTAGTAATTATATAGATTATAATAGTTTCATGAAAAGGACGTTTGTCAATATTTCTTTGTTCTTGAAATTGAAAAAAATTAATAAATTTGTATAGAAGCACACGAGATGGCTTAGGCATCACGCTCACACTTGGAGTGTATCTTCCTAAACCGCTCATGATCAATTTTGGTATTCAAATTTCATTTGAGTTAACTCACTCCAAAAATACTGATTCCACCAGTTTATTTGAGTTAAATATGAGTCAATTTAATTTTGCACTAAATTCATCTACAAGAAGTTGACATATATTATTTTCATCGATAAAAATATAAACACTATAAACTTAACAAATCAACTCGAAAGTCAATTTGTGTTTGCATTGAGTTTGAAATCTACAAATGAGTTCACATGTTTTCCATAAGTAAAAACATAAATTCACAAAAGTTAACTAGCGAATTTGACCATTATAACTCCAAAGACAAGGCGTAAGAATGAATAAAATTTGAAGGGGTACACTCCTATACAAAATAAGACTATATTGACAAAATTAATAATTATAAATATTTAAAATATATTTTTAAACTTTATCACCTCACACGCGTGTGCGCACATATATATATATATATATATTGATTTATTTATTTTCATAGAAAATGAATCTATCTAAAAATCTTTCACATACACATATTACATAGGCAAATCTAATCAGATAGACCTTGCCATAAAATAATGGTTTTGCTATTCTCAAGAAGAACATGATTCCTAAAATTATTCAAACACTGAAGTTATTGGCACCAAATTTTTGAGGCAAAGCAAACATAAAGAAGTGAATTTGTCACCACATTATATAATTAGTGTAAAATATATTTCTTTTTTATAAATGGACATTTATTAGGTAGTAGACTCTGCGTCCTACTATGCATATCTAGATTATGGCACTGATATTTTTCTATATTATAAAGTACGAGTTTTCGCTATGTTGATTGGTCAAATAACAACAAAAATCTCTCCAAGTCCCACAGCACGGGCTTTCATATGTACAATTATATGATTAAAGACAAGCATTGGTGAAAGTGAGGTAAGCTTCTCACATGGCCTATAAATTCTATGAAGTTAGGGCTCACATGCAGACCATGAGTTAATAATATGAACAAGTAAATCCAGGAAAAAAATTGATTAATTGAAGAAGCTATTTGTACTTTGTTGGATCAATTTGAAGCAACCATAAATTAAGACTTCAGAAAATATGAATCTCCATAGGCTCTAGCATTGCATGTCTTAAATTCAAGGACATTAGGAAAAGGAATTGCGCGTGAAATTTAGGGTTCATTTTTTTCACTAATTAAGGTTCCACAAAGGTAATATAGGAAAAAAAAGAGAAAAAAAATTATATTTTCGGCTCCTATACCTTTATTCAATTATTAATTTAATCTCTATAATATAAAAATTTGTAATTGAGTTATTATAGTTTACAAATATTTTAATTTAGTCCCTCTTGGTAAAATTCTTGTAATATTCTATTAAATTTTACTGATATAACTAATTATATACTAGTTCAACATTGTAAAAATATATATGATTTATGCTGATAAAAGAGTTAAAAATAAATAATGAAATAAAATTAACTTATATACATGACGAAATTTCAGAAAAAATATAACGGTGGGGAATAAATTAAAAATTTTGTTTTAAGGACTTAAATACAAATTCTTAACCAATAAGGATCAAATTGAAAATCAAATGAAGCTATAAGAACCAAACGTATAATTTTTGTAAAATGAAATTATTGTATAGATATAGTTTGTATAAAATTGATAAATTAAACTAACAAAGAACAATTATATGATTTTGACAGGTTATGTCGTTCTTTCTAATAAGTAATTAGTTACAAATTGGCAAGTTAAGTCTACACATATTTGTTTTATAATATGGTTGGCTTGCTAATGAACGCATGCTAACGATCAATGTAGGCAGCCAAATGCATATAATAGCTTCCAAAATTTGTGCAAATTCAATAGAAAATGACAAAGAAGTCATATGAATTGTTTACTTTGATCAATATATAGTAAACTTGAATATGAATAATTTAATGTTATGATAATAAATTTTTCATAAGATAAACGTTTCCATAGTCCATTATTAGGTTAAGTTTTCATTATAGACATTGTAGCGCCTAGAGAATCTAACAGCTAATGAGATTAATTTATGATGAAGATTTGACCATATACCAACCAAATCACATTTGAGTACATTGGTTACTAATAGGGTTCAAGCTGATGACTAATAAATAATATGTACAAGTTTTAAGACAAATCCGAAGTTCAAATAAAAATATAATATAAGGCGTACATTCATAATTAATACTAGCCATTTCTACGCACTTTGCATACGAGGGACCTATTTGGTGTCTTTCTTGAGCTAGTCTAATTAACATAACATATTTATGTAAAAGTCGTTAGTAATAGGTACAAAACACTTAATAAATCTTAGTATTATTCCATTAGGCCATTCAAGTCGCAAAAACTCTCCTACATTTGTAATTAGGGAAATCACTATTGCCATTATCCAAAAATTGTGAACATTAGCAGATCTAAGAATGTAGGAGTCTATTCTTCGCTATAAAATTGGGGCAAACTCTTGTTTTTAGTACCCGAACAATATGTCTTTGAAAAATGTTTAGTTTGGTCTTGTCTTTTAGTGCCTCACTGTTGGGCACTGGATAAAGCCCTAAACTTGTTCTAAATTTCATAAAATCTTGTGAAAACAAACTTGGATATATTATTTATACCAACAAAAAAAAAAAAATTTCTATTGTTATTGAAAGTTTGACATTCAATGATGACATACGGTAGTCGCAATTGAAAGTTTAACATTCAGCGACGACTATCAAAGTTGCCACTTAAAGAAGGGTTTTTAATGATGACTATTGGAGATTGCCATAATAAGTTTTGACTTTTAACATCAAGTTTTTATAATCGTCATTGAAAGTTTGACTTTCAACAAAATCTAAAATTTGACTTTTAGTGGCATTATTGAAAACTGTCGCCAAAAGTTATTGACTTTTAACAACAACTTTTCATCCCTTTTTCAATGCATTATATGCCAAAATGCACTGCTAAAAAATGCTAAGTAAAAATAGAATTTAAATACAGAAATTAAGTCAAATATGATAGAGAGAGAAATAAAAACAGATTTAGTATGATTCCTTTAATTTAGTATTATTGGTTATTGAGACGGAATTTGACACATAATCTATTTGTCTCTATGTTATGTGGTATTTGATTTGGTATCAAATTATCAATTTTAAAAATTAATAATTGATTAAAATTTATATACGAAATTTATCCTTTTCTATTAAGCTCTTTATTTCTTGTTGAAACATTATTTTATTATTAGACACAAAATTATTCTGTTTCTATTTAAATAATTTTTTTAATATCAATATATTAACATTAGACACGGAATTATTCCACAGCATAATTTAGCATCCAACCACTCTCTTTTAAACGTTCGCCAAAGCCTTCTTTTTCCAATTTGCTAAAGCATTTCAAAATGTTAAACCCTCTCAATAAAACCTTTATAGAAGTCGCTAGACCACCACCACCACCAGAGCTTCACCAACACTAGTCACACTCCCGAGTAAGGCAACATTCTTCCTTAGATTCCTCGTTGATGGCACATTTTGTTCACATCAGCCACAGCTGGTCTTGATTTTGTTATGCTAGATGTGTTCATTTTTCTCCTCCTTTTTTATATTGAATCTTGATGTTCAAACTTCGCCTTATCTCTTTATTTATCCTACTCCATCAAGAATTTGTTAGTTAGAAACTTGATGTTCAGATTTCAGTTTCTCAGTTTGTGATTAGTTTGCCTTTTGGTTCTTGTTGTATTTAGTTTCGATTAAGCATTTTTCTTATTCCTATTTTTCCCCCTTTGGAATGTTTTGAATGAGTTGTAGATTTCTGCATATTTGGTGATTACGCTGAAATTAGGAATTTTAGCAATGTTGTGAGGTTAGTTAGTTGAATATGAAAATTTCTCAATTTAATTTGGTTAGTATCTTTGGTTTTGGAGTTTGGACCCTTCCATATGTACATTTCAAAGAGGAGGTAATTACTAATTTTAATGAATTATTAAGTAAGGTTTAAGGGGGTCCTTGAAGATGAAGTTATAATTGTTTTCTGAATTGGTTTCTAGTGGGAGCCATGGAAAATACAAAGCCAAATTAAACCATGATATATTTAAATACACCCCTCCCCCCTCTCCCAAACAATAGCGACATCATCAATTATATCTTAAGAAACTTCAAACTAGGAAGCAAAAAAAGAAAACATGCAAAGAAGAGAAAGGGAAAAAGCGATGTAAAACTGTGAAGGGGACTACTGAAATTAGCTTACAAGCCATGATGAGCAAAATTCCAGAAATTCCAGCTCCTTATGGCTCCCCCTATCTCTTATACTGAGACTTATTACTCTAAATGGCCTTTTATAAGCATAATTAATTATTTAGTTATGGATATATAGATGATAGTGAATGCTGGAAAGAATTATTTCCTGTTGGCCACATTATGTGTGCAAACTTTTGGCAATTTGGTATGCTCAAATTTCATGTGTAATGTTCATTCCAACCATGCTTTTTTGGCCTTTTCAGGGCCATTGAGTCTTACCTTCTGGTTAATCCTGATTACAATTGAACTCTTCAAATATAAGCTCACTAAGACCTTGCTTATAAAGTTTCGCTGCACTTGAATTGTCAACAAGCTTTCTGTTTTCTTTTCCTTTTTATCTTTCTGAACAAGTTCGGGTGTATTGCTCTTTCCCATCAATCTAACTTAGATTATGTTGTCTTCACGAGGTATGATATCAGCTTTACCTATTAAAGATGTTGGTTAGAATTATTCTTATTAGGGCCTATAATAATTTGTTAATTGAAATGATATTGAAGTGTTGATAATTAACCATTTAAGAAAGTGAGACAAAGTAAGTTAGAATTGTAAGGGGAAGATTTCAAAAACCAAATACAAAGATAGGATGAGCTTTAAACTAAGTATCGTTTGCTGGTACTTCATAACAAGAACATCCTTTAAGTTAAGTTATGATTATATGGGGAAATATTCGAGTGTAGTTGGCTAAAGAAAAAAAAAAAAAGTTACCAAGTGTAGAAAGTTGTGTATGATGACGAGCGATTTTCAAAAATCTTGTTCGATATCTCTTTTTTTAAGTCATATATTTGTCACGATAGTATTTTGAAAGATAATATAATAGTTTATGTAGGTATTTGGCACTGGGGTATCTTGTTGGTTGGTCATGAATCAGGACTGATATTATTTTGAATCAAATAAAACATTTAAATTAATAATGCAAATTCCAGATGTTGAGATAGCTTATTCCGCATAGCAACCAGAAAAGAGATAAGGCATCATTTTTGTTAGAGATACATTCATATGATATGATGGATGTCTTATTGTTTGAATTGTTAGTTGATCAATAACGGTTTATCTAATTATTATCAGGTCATTAAGTATATACAATTTTTAGAAGAAAAGGCACATAAGTACGAAGGTTCATACCAAGTATGGAATTGAGAGAAAGAAAAATTGACTCGATGGGTAACTACCATACTTGCATCTTGTAACTTGTATAGAATTTGATAGAGAAAACAAGATTTCATTAGGTTTGTCATCTATCTATCATTTGGTTTGATCTCCTTGTTGGAATAGATCTAGCAAGGTAGATAGATGTGTTTGTGGAGTGAGAATTGATGCTTGTGTGTCCTGTTCACCTAAAAACAGATTATCCAATTTTTTTTTTTCAAATAGAGAAATAATCATAGGTATTCAAAAAGCTATGGTGATTAATCTCATTGTCAGCTTAGGCAACCAATGTCCAAGAGGGAGTGAATTGAGTGTTTTCTATTTCTTTTCAAAATTACTTTATAAAATACTTGTTATGAACAATGCTTGGATAAGTATGAAGTAAAACAATAATTATATGAATCAATAGATACTTAATGTAGATATTTGAGGTATGTATGTATATATATATATTAACACTTCAATAATAAATATAGAGTGTAATTTAGAATATAAAAAGTATAGGGATAAAAAAAGTAAATTAAGTGATTTATCCTGATTCGGCTCTAATCCAAACCTACGTTTAGTCTCCAAGTAACTTCTTGACATTTTCCACTATCTCAATAAACAGTTACAACAATCGCAAGGCAAAACCTCTCCCTTAATCACAATACCATTTTGACATGGAATTAGAGAAGAAATTATTCTATCTCCCCAAAATAAATCAAATCTTGGATACAACTTTAGTTGCTATATTGAGATAGAAATTTTAATAATTTGACATAAAAAATTTTTGTTTCATTTTTGAGACAGAATTCTTAATTTCATGTCTAAACATTTAGAGATTAAGGTTTTTGATATGGAATTTTATCGGTGTTTGATTCCGTCTTTGATAGATTTAGAGACAAATTATATATGAATTAGATATGGATTTATTTCATCTCTATTTGCTATTTTCTAATAGTGATGGGGCTTGTGAAACTTTCAGTGGCAGCTTAATAGTTACCATGAAAAAGTGATCTTTGGTAGCAACTTTTGAACAATTTCTAGCTAAAGTCAGATTTTTAGTAGCAATCTTTCATAGTTGTCACCATCAATTCTACATTCGGTGGTGACATTTCATAGATGCCATTTAAAGTTTAACTTAAAGCTTTCCAACTTCCAACGATGACCTTTCATAGTTGCCATAAAAAGTTTGACTTTCGAAAGTGAGTATGGTTAAATTATTTCTAAAATTAAGAAAATTTGTCTATACTGTATATAATTTTAATATTTTATTTACTATTTAATTATAAATTCTATTATATATTTATATTTAACATTTTTACATAGAAAAATAAACATACAAATAATATGCATTTATATAACTTGTAATCTGAATAAAGAACTACAATATTCATTAAGATATGTCATGGAGACCTATTGGTAGTATTAAATGTGAATAATTAAGGAGATGATCATAATTTGAATTTTATTATACGATTTAAATTAATTTTCATATATTAGAATCAAATTTTTTCTTGAATGGTTTAAAATATTTCAGAGAAAAATGATATATTTAAAATTATTTTTAAATTTGATAAGAAGCTAATTAACATCACATTAAAATTATCTATAAAATTATTTTTAAGTTCCCTCTTCTTTTCTTCTCTCTCTTACTTGTCCTTCCTCATATTTGTTTTTATCTTTTACATTTCTTCCAAATCTCCCAAGCCCTAGTGACATGAACATTGGAAGGTCCATCATCTTCGCTTAGAATATTAGAAAAAAATTAGTGTTATAACTCATTATATTCTTTTAATTACCAAATAATAATATATTTTAAATAAATCAATTTGCATTAAATGGTTGTTATAGCTTATTAAATTCTTTTATTTGTAAAGAACAAATAAATGATTTTGAATTTGAATATGCTTTTGCGTTTATATATTATGTGAAAATTAATCAAAATTAAAAAATAATATGTGTTAGGCGGCAAACACATTCATTCAAGTTTAAAGTACGTACTTATGCATTCATTTAGGCAACAAAAGATAAAGGAATGGGCTTTAGGCCCAATCTACAATTAAAAACTAGAATATTTATAACAACAGAGAACCCATATTTTCCTTTGTTAGCCCCTATTATTTTCATCATTTAGTTTGGAGGTTCTTTTAGGAATGGAAATCCCATGGGGACAAGGCTATTGAGTGGTATAAGGGCAATAGGAATGGAATGAGTCCTATATTACAATCTCATGACAATGATCCAGTCTATTACAAGTATTTGTCTAATTTGAGGGAATAAACACCAGTTGGTGTAAATTTCAATATTGAAGGAGTAGATCGCCATCTAGAACGTGAATAATAGATGAGTGAGAATATAATTATCAGTAACATGACAGAGCAAATAAGATATTTGAAACATCGAAGAAGCACATGGTCAACATAGAAATATATGTCATGCATAATGGATCATGTAAGTATGGAAACATCAAGTATAATAAAATTGATGCATAATTCCATTGCATTTTAATGTCTTGCTTGATTCTTTCTATGAAATAGGATTCCAAACAACTAATAAGTACATAGTGTACAGGGGAAAAAGTATGATATACATTACTTTACCAAGAGTAATTCTTCTCTCAAACTTCCATATTACCACCCCATCACACAAATTTGGAAAAAAGGGATTAGTTATGGAGTTTCATAATGTCTTCTAATTTCAAATGTATATCCAATACCATAGTTGGTTAGCCCATGCTTTTCCAATAAAAGTCCATTAAAGAAAAAGAAGGAAAATGAAATAAGAGAAACCTAAGGTATACTAATTTGTGTTTCCTGGAAGCGATTCTTGTTGTAGTCTTTTAAACTTTTTTGGCTTCTTGCTTCCTCCTTTTTTTGTGAGTTCCTTAATATGTTGAAGAGAATTGCATAAAAAAGGAGAGTGAAAGTGAGGAGGTAGGGTCTGATGTAGGGTAGGATTGAATAGGCAGGGTAGGGTGTTGGTGTATTTATAAAGGAATTCAATGGCCAGTATTTGATTAAGGTTTTAGATTCTACAGTTGTGATATGATCTAAGTTGATGGTTATGATTTAATCATGTAAAATTAATGGCTTAGATTTAATCTTAACCGTGACATATTTAAAATAAATTTTGGTGTTTGTCTTATGGTTGTGAATGATGCCACATGTCCCTTATGATTTTACTATTTCCATTTTGCTTTATAAAATTATCGTTTTACCCTTTTAAGCATCAATTTATCATTTTACCCCTAATTGCTTGTAACCTTGTTGTACCTGTTTTCTTGTCTATCCTTCTGTGATTGTTTTGTTCTTCTATGAAATATTTACTTATGCTATATACTATAGTCTATTTGGATTTTGGAATTTTATGTCAAACAATATTGGACTTTTGTTCCTATTTGGATAGTTTTCATAGCCTTATCAACTTTGAAAAATTTCAAACATAATATGATAATTTTTTTACATGAAATGTGCTTTTAGTTGTTTTATATATCATAGCGTTATCATTTTATCCTTAGGCCTTCTAATTTTTTAAAAAATTGCCAAAATTTCTTATGAGCTATCTTTAGTTTATGGTTTTACTAGGTATGTTCATTATCCCTAAGGTTTTACTTAACTACCTCTAAATGATTTAATTTAGATTAACTTATTTAATGGGAAATTACTAAATTAGGGGTGTTACATTTCTCCCTCATTAAATAAAATTTTTTTTCCTTAAAACTTGTACATTTTTATCTTAATTAAATAAGTTTGGATATTTTTGTCTCAAGTCTTCTTCTTTATCTTGTGTGGCCTCTTCTAAAGTGAATCCTTCTTATGCCACTTTCACTAAAAGAATTGTCCTATTCCTTTATTGTTTGTCTATTGTTGTCTAATATTAATACAGGTTTTATCGAGCATGTTAGATTTCTTAGAGTTACACTGATTCATCTTCTAAGACATGTGAAGGATCGAGAATACATTTTTTTAAGTTAGGATACGTGAAAAACATTATGGGGATTAGATATATATTAAATGCAATTTTATCATATTTCTAATTAAAATTTTACCAAAAAGTTGAATAATTGAGATTACTACAAGGGAACATGACTTTTAAATAGTATTTGCCTAAACTAGAGGATTCTCAAAGTTCTCCTCCTACCTCCAATACAATCAAAATGAAGCTTGGAAATGTAGAAAGTTGGAATCTAGACTTAATATTGAAACAAGGAAGGCTGTCACCCCATTAGCAGTAAGAAATTATTCTGAGTTAGTAAATATGTGTTGGGTAGTGGTTGAGATTTTTTTTAAAAGCAAAGGCAAAGAGGGTAAAAACTAGTAAGTAACAACTTATAAGAGATTTTCAATCATATCAAAGGAATATTAAGAAGTCCTTTGATCCTAAACCTATGGAACCTATAATGCAAGTCTAACTTGCAACCCAAGGGCCAATCGTCTATTATAAATATGGCTAAGTAGGACATTTTGCTAGAAAATGCTTGAAATGGAAGGGAAAGAACCTCAAATCCAATCCAAACCCTAAGCCCTAACACCAAGGGAGAGTCCACTCTTGGAATAATTTTAAATTATATTGTAAATTAGAATTATTCTTTTTATTAGTACAATTTTCTTATAATTATTAATTAAGTAACAAATCTTGATCTAAACCATAGAATGGATTGGGTCTCTAATTATGGGTAATTAATGGTGTTGGATTACTCATAAGCCTATTAGTTGCTAATTGAGAGTTAATAGAAGGAGAGATTACACTCATTTAAATATTATTGATTGAGACTTTTTCAACTCACTCAAAATTAGTTTCTATTGTTTCTTTAAATAGTTCTCTCTTTTGAACACAGGGTCTTACAGTTTGATCATGTCGATTGCCTTGTAAATCTAAATCATGGTTGGTGTTTCTTCATCTTCAGGTTAGTTTACTATTTTCATTATCTCCCATCTTGGAAACACTGTGTCATGTTTTATTTAGCGATTGGTATCAAAGCCCCTTTAGAAATTTTGCTTTTCCTTCTTTATGGTGCTTTCATGTTAAAAATTTTTTCATGGAAATATACATATTGTTTTATCTCCTTTGATACCTTTATTAATGCATCTTTGAGGGAGATGCATAAACTTACAAAACCTCATTTTCTTCTTTAATCAAAATGCTTGCTATTATGTGGATTTTCTAGAAATAAATTTTAAGGTTGATGGTTTTTCAAATGAAATAGCATCCTTTTCACAATTTAAAAACTTATAAAAGCCTCGGTCATCATTATAGTTGAACACACGAAGACCTTTAAAATTTCCAATCAAATTTCTCTCTAATACAAAGTCTTTTGATAAAATAGGTTAAGGCATTTTCTAGATCATGTAAAGACAATCAGTTTGATACACATCTTGCCTCTTAAAGCTTCAAAAATAAATGGGTTTCATAGTGGGTCAAAAATGGGTCAGATTTACATTTTTCAGACCTGCCAAAGGTTGAAAGAGAAGTTGACCAGTGCGTGGAGTGAAGACCACTCATAGGCCACATGCATGTAGGCACATGTGGTCCATACATTGGGGTTTTGCTCCTTAAACTTTGACAGTTTAACTCCACACGCCATTTCCCAATTTTTTGTGATTTTTCTAGAATTTTTTTAGCTTTGAAAATATGAGTTTTGAAAATTTTGGAATTTCTTGTCTCTCTTATTGGTCAAATCCTTTAAAATCGATGAGTTTTCTTGGTTTATTATAGTTTGAGACCCTTATGCGTGATTATGATAAGCATTTTGTTATACAGTTGAATAAGCTAAATTTTGTGAAATAAACCTTGTTGTATAATTATGTTTTTTGACATAATTAATATTTTCTATTTGTTTTGTTCCTTAGATTATGCATTTCAACAACTTTTTGTAACGAAAACTCTAAATAAGGCAAATTATTATGATTGAAATGAGTCCTTTATTATGTACTTGAGAATCACCAAGGATAATTTTGCTATAAGAGAACCTAAATATAGGAAACACTAAAATTTAAAACCTAAATTTAGTCCTTTGATTTACTTCGAGCTAATTTAAATTTATGTTCAAGACTCAAAAAATGATGATCATCCATGAAACACCACTTTCTACTATAAGAAAGACGAATAGGGATAAAGTTAAAATTATAAGTGAAATAAGCTAAGTGTGGACATTCCACCTTGATAAAGTTCTAAGCCCTTGACAGTTCACATGATAGTTGCATGCAACTTAAACATCTCATTAGTGGATGAATAAAATGTTTCAACCCTTACATCCCATAACTCTTTTAGCTCTTTTATTAGCAGTTGCAGATTTACATCTATGTCATTTCTAGGTGCTTTTTTTCCCTTGGAATAATCATTGAGAGAATTAATGAACTTTGTTTCATACACATCCAGGTGTAGGTTGTAAGGGATAAGTACCACTGGCTAAATGCTATAGGCAATGTTTAAGTTGCCAAATGGATTGAAACCATCAGTGGTTGACCCTAAACATACATTTCGAGGATTCGAAGTGAATTAAGAATTCATTATATCAAATTTCTTCAATGCCTTAGAATCCCTTAGATGTCTTATCATGTAATCATTATTTTTGTCTACTGCATGCCAGTTCATATGGTTAGCAGTCTTAAAGGACAAGAAGAGTCTTTACAATCATGGTTTCAATGAAAATTATCTATGTATTTTAGCAGGCGTGTTCCTACACTTGTTACCCTTTTTCTTTGGTTTCCACCTACATGTGTTGTGCCATTTACACATATATTTGGCTTCATCCTCTCCCTTGTATAACATGTAATCATTAGGATATGCATGAATTTTTTTTATAGTTGAGTCCCAATTTATTAATAATTTTTTCCACCTTATAGAAAGAAGGAGGAATCAGTGCATTCACAAAGACATCTGCTAATAACTTTAATATCATAGACATAGTTTTATCATTGATTCCATATGGACATTTGATCTGATACAACTTCACCATAAATGATAACTTCACCATAAATTTTGTTGTCCATCCCTAATTAACACATAAAACTTTTTTGCCACCTCATCCAATATTAGGTCAAAAGATGATGGAGCTAGACCTTCAACTTTGTCCATCATCTCATTGTCATTATGAACCCTCAATGCATCACGAACCATATCCAACATAAGATCAACTAAAAGTTCTTTCTTTACCTACTTGTGGCATTGATACAGGTTGTACATGAGGTAAATCTCGACCTCTTTCCTCATGCCTTACCCAAAAAGTATACCATTGTAGAAATGATTTAATAATTAAGTGGTCTTGCACAACTTCTTTAGCTTACCATTTTGTAAACTTACATTTTAGACAAGGGCATATTATTTTACCCTTAACACCACATTTAGCAAATTCAAAATCTAAGAAACTAATAAGACCTGTTAAGTATTCAAGTGTATTTCGGGGTTTGGCAATCCAAGAGCTATCCATTTTCGAAAAAGTAAAATCAATGAAACTTTTACTAAAATAGTAAAGTTCAGAACATCAACTATAAACATTCATAGGACTTAGTTTAGGTACATCATGTTTTACTACAAAGGAAACAACTATATCATGTTTTACAATAACAAACATTTAAAAACATTAAGAAAAAAATCAATTTCCTATGGCATGAAAATGAAGCTTTATTGTAGAATCTGTGTTTAATGATTTTGATGTACTTTGAGTAACTAATATTTTATTAGCTTAAGTTAGCACCACTACATGAGAACGTAGTAGTTTAATCTTTTTCTGTTGTCCTATAAAGTCTAATCTTTACTTGTAATATCACAACAATACAATTAATCTTTAAAAAATAGCGAGAAATTAAATTACATCCCACCTTTATCTATTTTCAACAATTATATAATTTTTTAATTGATGTATACTAATATATAATTTTTTTGTCCAAACATGAAAAGGCTCCAAAGGTAATATATTAGTACAAATGTTTGTATTTTTTAAATTAGATGAAAAACATCAAACTTATAAAAAAATTAAAGATTAATAATTAAAATGTTACCTTGAGCTTGAACTACTTCATATGTTGGGACTTTTTTTAGATCGAATTGATTGAACCAATATGTTGAGTTTAATTCACTTTAGGTACTTTATAAGCCTAAAGAACTTGACCACATCAACTAATTACTTTGAGATCACATACGATTATGATGCTTGAGATTCTTGAATCATTGCATTTTTATGTTCATGTGTTTCACATTCTTAAAACTAACATACATTCGCATAGCCTCTACTTGTAACCAATGAATTCCTACCTTTTATCCTTCATACTTTAAAGGTTTTGATTTTATGTCACCTGTGTATAGTTTTCATCTTGTTTGATTCTCATCAAATTTCCATTAGAAATTCTACAATTAATCTTGACATCATATGGCTTGTTCCCTTTTATTAAATACTGTAGTATTTGTTGTTGAATGAGTGAGTTTTAGAAATAACATGCTTTAGATACCAAGTATAACACTTAACACAAAGACCATTACAATGAAATCTTATATCTTTATTTTCCTTCAATGCAATCTTCATACACCTTAATTTTTGTTTTAATAATGACCATTATAAGGGGACTTATTCAAGCAGAGCAAATTATAAGAACATTCACAATTCATAAAAGAAGGGACTATACTAAATTAAAAAACATTTTCACTTTCATAAAGTATGGAAAGTATAATACGAAAAAATTCACACTGAAATTACTATAAGACGCAAGCTAATATCATAGAACATGTCAATGAACCTACAAACTATACGTAAATTAAACTAAACAAAAAAGACCACATACTAGTGACAGAAGAATGATCAGCGATTGATCCATGTCTGACAAACAACAAGGTGACATCTAGTAGCCGTCAGACCTAGACAAGTAGTGTTAATGATCTCTTTGAAAAAAAACTAAAAGGAGGTGAAAAAATTGAAAAAAAAAAAAAACACTTACCAGTGAACGAGGAACAACCAGTGACTAACCCACGTTCGGCATATGTTAAGGAAGTGTCTGGTGGTTGTCAGATTTGGACCTGCAACGACAATGATTTCTTTACAAATAAACTAAAAGGAGGTGAAGGAGGTTGTCTTAAAGGATAATGGGGCACGAGCGACAGTGACTAGATAGTTAATGGTGACAATTAGGGCAAACCTGCATGAAGGCTAGTTGGGGCAATCCAAACGACTGTTGTTACAGTTAGTTATAATGATGATCATTTTAATGACCGTCATTAGACTTAAATTCAAAGTCTGTACCTCTTATAGATGTATGGACCTCAAGTAATTAATCATCTAAACACGGGTCGTTATTTGACCATCATTAAAATGTTGCCTAATGATAGTACAGACACGATCGTTGTTAGGTTAGACCTAATGATGGTCATCATCAACCATCATTAGGTCAATTGCAAATTTCAAAATAATTCAAAAAAATAACAGCAGACTATTGGGTTTGTATCCTACCGCAATGAAGGTCCATGTGGACTGTCATTCCCAAAGACTGATAAAAGGCCTAACAATGATCCTTTATGGATTGTCATTAGGCTAATGAAGTAGGCCTCATATAAGGTTTACTCCCTTTTAGTCCTTATGACGAGCCAAAATTGCCCATCATCAGGACCTGGTTTTATACGGATCGAAAAATGACCATTGTATTGGCAACATCTTTGCAAGATTTATCTTGATACCAATACTTATGACGGTCAAAGTTCATTATCACAAAGTATTTGTAGCAATTAGCCTTTTTTTTTTTTGTAGTGAAATCAGTGGATCACATTACTAAGTCTATTGCTGTTGATAGAGGTTACCACAAACAATGGTATGAGTCCAACAGGATTTGTATCATGAGTACATTATTGTGAAAACTATCAAACAAAGCAATCATGAGAAGGACATTATGGTTGAATATCTTAAGGTAATTAGTGAGAAATTTTAAAAGTTTAACAAGACTTAAAAGACCTATTGTGTCTCTATGTTGGATAACTCTCACTATGATAGGGTGTAAGGTGTGCAACAGCTACCTATTATTAACTTTAACAAGCTAAAATAATTTAATGTGGACTTAGGTGAAAGTTACTTAGTTTACCGAGTTCTACAATCTCTTTCAACCGAATATAAGGTTCTAAGAACCATTTGTAACTCTCAAAAGGTTGAATAAACTATTAATTAGATGATTTTTGTAGTGACTCAAGAAGAGGAGTCAATAAAGAAGGTAAATTCTCATGTGAAGTTTATGAACTATATTTCTCAAGCCTTATATAACAATGTTAGAAATGAAAAACAAAAACGAAGGAAATGAAAGCAAGGCTAATGACTAAAAATCTTTTGGACAAAAGAAGAGTAACAAGAATTATAAGGGTTAAAAAAAGAAATCATTCAAGGATGAGTGCCATTATTATAAGATGTTTGGCCATAAGATTTTAGATTCTCCTAAGCTAAAGAACAAATGTGAGATCAAAGGTATCCTTTTTGAAATTAGTCCACTAGCTCTAATTTGTTTTGAATCCAATAGCTTTGAAATCTTTTCAGATTCTTGGTGGTTGGATTTTAGAGCAACTAGTCATGTAACGTATTCCTTGCAGAGGCTCAGAGATAGATGGAACCTAAGTGAAAAGGAAAGGAAAATCCTAAAATAGGATGAAAGTTCTGCTATAGTGGACTATATAAGAACTGTAGTTTTGAATATACATTTTAGACATAATTTAACTTTAAAATTGTTGTTTATGTACCATTATCAAGGAGAAGTTTGATTTCTAGAATTGTATTGGACAAATATGATTATTCCTTTTGGCAAAAAAAATGGAAGGATTGATATTTTCCTTAGGGTCTGTTTAGTTGCTGGAAAAATTAGGAATGGGAATGGGAATAGGAATAGACTTTTGAGGGAATGGAATCCTAGGCCCATTATATGCTTTTTTAAAATTAAAATGTTAAGTATTATTTTTAATTTTAAGTTTATTTCTTTTTCTTCTTATTAATTTCTTTGATAAATTCTTCTTTTTTATTTTAATCATATAAAAAATCTCATTTCTTTCTTCTTTCTAGTGTTCTCTCTTTCCTCCTATCAATTAAAATCCTAAATTGTTCTCCTTCCATAAACCACTTTTGCAATACAAAATCAAGTTTAAAGGGAAACTAGATGGCAAGAATGGTAATTTAGTTTAATAAGAATGGTGACGGTAGATGAATAATAACACAACTAGATCATGGCAAGAATGGTGATAATGAGATCTACAGAACATAATGACGATGAGGTATGTGGAACACAACAACGACAGTGACAACATTGTTCCTTTCTCTTAACCAAAAGCCCATTCCCATTCCTATTCCCTCCTTTAAATTTTATCAACTATACATGCCTTCATTTGTTGTTGGATTTACTTCTTAAATGAATGAATTATATTGTTTAAATATAAATGCTAGTCTAGATTCTTCACATAGTGCACTTGTTAATGTTGTAATAGGGCACAAATGCTAAAAAATATTGAAGAAAATCCTCCTATGTTATGGCATTAATGTCTGGGTCACATCTTTAGACAGAGATTAGAAAGGATGGTTAAACATAGAATATTACATGATTTGAATTTCTTTAATTTTAAAACCTGTGATAATTGTATCATGGGAAAACTTCTCATTAAAGCTAAGATTAAATGGGCAAATAGATTTGATAGTATTTTGAATTTAATCTACACAAACATTAGTGGACTTATTACGCCTATTGTTATTCATCACCTTTATAAATAATTATTCCTGATATGGATGAGCTAATATATTACATGAGAAATCTAAATTTTTGGATGCCTTCAAGGCATTTAAAGTTGTTTTAAAGCTAAAATAAGGAAGGCAATAACCTGTGTTAGATCTGTAGAGGTGGTGAACATTATAATAGGTATACCAAGATGGGTAGAAACCCCAGACCATTTGTCACACCTAAAATGTAATTGCAAGGCGTGGAAGAAGAAATAATTTTTTTATTTTTGCTTTAACAACGAAAACCAAAATTTGGGAGTCGCCATTAAAATTTTTAAAGGAAAACCTTGGAAAACCAATTAAATCGTTGTGGTTGTCTATGAATCAAAAATCAAGTTGAGGAGTCGGTTGTGCGTGAGGAAGGTATTAGGCACCCCATAGCACTTGTTTGTAAAAACGATTATCCAAACTTGATTATGCAAAAATTATATGGCTTTAATCCAAATCTAGGTTACTCTTATCAATCACATGCCAAAAAGGAAAATAATGAAAAAATTAAGACAATAAATAAAGAATAAAAATATTTACAAAAACAGACTTGACCTAGGATTAGAGCCTAGAGCCTATGTACCCTGTGATGGGAATCAAAGTCCATTTAGCTGGGCGGATATGTGTCAATTAGTTGGTGATATATATATATATATATATATATATATTGTGAACAAAACAGGAGAGTTGAAATTAAACTACTTTTCATAAAGAAAACAGGATTAAAACTCAGTTGATGTGTTTTATTATATGAAATCAATTTATATTCACTTCCTTGCTCCTTCCTTTTCCTTTTTCTTTTTTTCCTTGTTTGTATCAGTTTTTTAATTTTAACTTTTAGTTTGAAATTTAAATGAAACGATATTGGAAGAAGATTTTTAAGATTTTTGGAGTTAAAATTTTATTTTGAAATTAAAGTGAGATTAAAATGAAAAAAATGTTTTTTTGGGATATATATATTTTTTGAATTTTTGAAATCGTATGTCAACTTTCAAAGCCCAAGTAGGTTTGAGCTCTCACATGGCATAGGTCAGTTAACTTTTAAGTGTCTGGGGAGATCAATGATCTCACTTGGCTATTAGTGACTACGCTGTAAGTGCTGAGGACATTGATGATCTCACATGACAATTTTTGATAAAATAAGGGTGGAATAAATAATTTAGTAACTTGAAAATTATCTTCATCTATTTACTTTTACTTTTTATTTGGAAATTGAGTGTTAACCATCCTGACCTATGGAGATGAAGGATTTCACATGGCTTATACTAAGTAATTCTCAAGTGCCTAAGAAGGCAAATGACCTCACATGGCACTTTACAATTAGAGCCAAATAATAAAAAAATAATTATTTTTTCCATCTATTTCTTTTCTTTCTTTTTTTTTTTTTGCTTAATTTTAAAAAAATGTAATGTTAACCTTTAAAGTTTGGGGATGAAAGATGTCATGTAACCTTTATAGGTTAACTCTCTGACTGCCTAGAGAGGTTAAAATAATCACATAACGACTTTTAAAAATAAGGACAAAAAGAAAATGAAATTATGGGAAGTGAAAATAAGCTAGAAATAAGAACACACAAAAAATAATAATTAGAAAAAAACAATGTGGATGTCGAGTAAAATATCTAACCAATTAAGAGGAGAGAAGTAAATAAGTGAAAAAAAGGAAACAAAAAAAATAAAAATGGCCATACAATGTGAAACATTTACTCTAGTACCTTGTAATATTTCAACATGGACTATGTCTTAAAGTATGTAAACAAGTCATTCATGATTTAAAGCTTTTCAAAGCATCCTACATCCTTAAATGAACAAGCAAAACAAAAAAAAAAGGCTTTTAAATAATCACCTAAAACACGCTCTTGTCTTCACTTTAGAAACCTAATTTTTTAAAAAATAATTTGCTCTCCAACATTTCCAGTGCGCACAGGTTCATAAGGTGAGATTATATAGGTTGAGAAAGCATTTGGGAAGAGTGAACTTACCTCTATTGGTTATCCTTATAGTTTCGTTTGATTCTCCCTTGGCTTTCACACTTGTAGAATGAAGTTTGTATTTAGGTACTGATATATGTTCATAAGTTCATCTCTATTGTTTAGCGTTGATACTCTTCCATCACTACATTTATCCTAGCTCTATTTTTGTTCCACGTTCCTAAGTTCTGTTCTTTGTCTGTAAAAACTGGGAAGTCACTCTTCTAACTTTCATATGTCAAACTCAATCATTCTCCCTTACTTGTTCTTGCATATCGTGTACTCTGTGATTGCTTGATGGAAGTGAAACCCACAAGCCTTTTTAACCTTTTTTAGTGTTGCTGCTTCTTCTTCTATGTTTTTGAACATTCAAGTAGAGGTTTCCCGAGAGAACTACCCAATGCTTTTTTATATTTTCTTTCCCAAGTTGCTCTTTGTATAGGTTCTTTGAGGGTCTCTATTTGTCCCTATCCTAGACCACAAGTGTAGAATATGATGCTTCTCTCATCTCTTCCGCCTTTGTCTAGCTCTTACAACCTCTCACTATCTTTCTTCTTTCTCTTTTGTTTCCCTAGAAATCTCTATTTCTCACCTTTATTTTGTTCTCTCTTTCTTCTTTCCTTCTTCTCTTTTCTCTCAGCTCTTTGTCTCTCTTTCTTCTTAAGCTCCCTCTTTATCTGTTTTTTTTTTTCATAGCTCTCTCTCAGTTTCTCTCTTTTTTTTGGCACTTATGGGCACTGAAATAAAGGTCACCCCTTCCTTTAGTTCACCACTACCCTCCCTTTTTATAAGGTCGTAAAGGCATCACCAATGTTAACAACAAAGGCATAAAGATGAGCTAGAATGATGTGTCATTTGTTGTCAGTAAAAACGCTCCAACTTGATCTGGGTGCAGCCTCATGACTGAGGTTGGGCCACAATGCTTTTGTATGGCTTCTTCTCCTCAGGTTTTGGCTAGCAGCATAGGTTTAGCATGGGTGCGATATGGGTTTTAGTAGCCCAATGGGAGTTGTAGTGGCGTGAGGGGTCAGACGAGGGGTAGTGCATGGGGGATGCTGTGCACGTATGAGACTTTGCCTTTTCTTCTATTATTGTATATATTTTCCCTATTTTTATATTTTTTTCCCTTGCTTTGATTCTTATTTTATCTTTCATATTTATTTATTTTCATATATATATATATATATAATTTTTTATTTTGTTTTTTCATAATTTAAATTTTTAATTTTTGTTTTATATTATTTGATTTTTATTTTGTGATGCACCTATTTTATATTCACTTTAATTAATGAATTAATTAATTGAATAATTAATTAATCATTAATTTTTATTCTTAATTTATTTTAGGATGGGGTGTTCATAGTTGCCCCTCTTTACTTGTCTTTTAGGTACAACTTATTAGTCTAACCTAAGAGCAAGTAAATAAGTGAACATGCATTCCAAGTGCTAGCATAACTGAATTTTGAGGTTGCCAGCGTTACTGGGCTTTGAAAAGTACCAACCAGAGCTGGGCCTTAAGGGTATTTGTTTTTATAGGGTTTTGAGAGGTGTCTACCATTAAATGGCTTTGAAAGGTGCCTATCTTTACAAAGCTTTAAGGGTTACTAGGCTTTAGGAAAGTGTTAACCAGAACAAGGCTTTGATAGCTGCTTGTCTTATAGGGCATTAAGGGTGCTAGCCGGTACTGGGCTTTAGGGGTGCTTATCGTTACAGGGCTTTGGAAGGTGCCTGTCTTTATAAGGCTTTGAGGGTGCAAGTTGGTACTAGGCTTTAGGGGTGCTTGCTGTTACAGAGCTTTGAAAGGTGCCAGCTGGAGTTAGGCTTTGAGGGTACCAACCGGTAATGGGCTTTAGGGGAGCTTGCCATTATAGGGCTTTGAGAGGGTGCTAGTCTTTATGGGACTTTAAGGGTGCCAACCAGTACTGGCCTTTAGAGGTGCTTGCTATTACAAGACTTTGAAAGGTGCCAGTCGAAACTGGACATTGAGGGTGCTAGCTGGTATTAGGCTTTAGGGGTGTCAGTCGTTACAGGGCTTTGAATGGTGCTTGTCTTTATAGGGCTTCAAAGGTGCCAGTTAGTATTGACCTTTAGGGGTGCCAGCTATTATAAGGCTTTGAGGGTGCCAACCGGTATTGGGCTTTAAGGTTGCCTGCCGTTACAAGGCTTTGAAAGGTGCTAGTCTTTACTGGGCTTTGAGGGTGCCAATTGGTACTGGGCTTCAGGGGTGCTTGCTATTATAGGGCTTTAGAAGGTTGTAATGTGGGATTTTTGCCCTTTGGTAGTATGTGTTTAATGATATTAACTATGTACAGGTAGAATGCAAGATGTATGTTAAATACTTGATGTAAGATTTCAAAATTTGCTGAAATGCGAGATTTGTTTTTGGTTATACTTTGGATGTATGTGAGATGCATGATCCTCATGAAAAGCCTAAAGATGTGAGAACTTAAGTTTTTCTTTGTCATAGAGGTGTCGTTCTTTATTATTTATTGAGACTTTAAAGAAAATGGTAGACTACGAACAAGTATATATATACAGATATGTACATGTGGGCATTTTTGTTTATTATTATTTTATTAAAAAAATTTCACAAAATCATTTCTTTGGGTTATCTATTTATTTTCAAAAATGTGATTATTCTTAGGAAATATGTTGTGACCCATTTAAGATACCCCATTTAATCAAATTCCTGAAGCTTGGTGTCCTTAGTAAAATTGTTTGACCAACCTTGTAATCTAATTAGGCTAATGCTATGGTTATGATATTGAGCATCGACTGTTGCCATCTTGTCATTGGAATTCATGAAAAATGACTCATGTCTTTTCCTTTAGGTGGTTCTTTCTTCTATTTTCCATACTATGAGACTTTAAAAGTCATTGGAGAGGGAAAAAGAGATTCCTAGATGTATCACTTTATGTACTTGTCTGGTTAGTCGTCGACCCTTAGACATCACTCGTTTCGTGCAAAGCATCAGTACGATAATTTACAAGTGAATATGAACACAAAGCATATCGAAATGGAAGAGAAATTACCAGATAAATAATTCCCCTAGAATAAGAATAAAGGTACAATACTTTTGTGGATACAAGAATGACAAGCAATATGGAAATATTTGAAAAAACCTAGTTGGAGTAATTCCTTCATGAAAAGTCCTCTGCTTTGGTCTTATACAGTTCCATTGAATGATTTTCCTTAATGCCATGGATATGCATTTTATAAATCCAAATTGAAGTTCCCCCTTATTCTTATGTTCACTCCTGTGTTCTAGTAAGCCTTTCTTTTTTCCTAGGCATAGTATTTCTTGACAGCATCTACATTAATAGGTCTTGGAAACTCATGCCCATCTATGTCTGTTAATATTAAAGCTCCTCCTAAGAATGCATGTTTGATGACATAAGATCCTTCATACGTCGAGGCCCATTTGCCTCATCCATGTTCTTGATTTAGTAAGATCTTGAGGACTAGATCACTAACCTTGAACTCCCTTGGGTGGAGCCTTTTGTTAAAGGCTCTAGCCATCCTTTTTTGATACAATTGCCCATGGAACATAGTTGTGAGCCATTTCTCTTCAATCATATTCAAATGTATATAACAGATTCTTACCCAGTCATTCTCTTCTAGATCTACTTCAATCATCACCCTCAAAGAGTACACTGATGGGGGTAACAACCTCCATCCCGTAGACTACAGAGTATGGGGTTACCCCAGTTGAAGTACACATAGTGGTGTGATATCCATGTAAAGCGTACGGGAGGATCTCATGCCAATCTTTATATGTGATAGCCATTTTTGTAATGATCTTCTTAATGTTTTTATTTGTTGCTTCAACTGCCCCATTCATTTGTGGACAGTATGACGCTAAGTTGTGATACTTGATTTTGAACTGCTCACATAGTCTTTTAATTTATGTTCCATTCAAGTTTAGCGCATTGTCGATAATAATTCTCGTAGGTAGCCCATATCGATAAAAAATATTTGTTTTTAAAAACCTGACAAAGGCCTTCTGAGTAACACTGGCTAATGAGTTGGCTTTAACCTATTTCATGAAACAATCAATGGCCATAAGTATGAAATGGTGTCCATTCGATGGTTTAAGGTTGATTAGGCTAATTACATTAATTCCCCACATTGAAAATGACCAGGGAGCCACTAAATTGTGTAGTGGGATCAGAGGAACATTGGTATTATCTGAATAAATTTGGCATTTATGACACTTTCTCACATAATCAATGCAATCTTTTATCCAAAAATATCCGCATCTCTGAATTTGTTTAGCCACCGTGTGACCATTCACATGTGTACAACATATTCCTTTATGAACTTTTGCCATGATAATTCTAGCTTCTTTTGAATTGACACATTGTAATAATGTGCTATTGTAACCCCTCTTGTACATGACATCATTGCTTAAAAAGAAATTCATGGCTAAGCACTTAGTAGTCTTCTTATTGTTTTCAGTGGCCTCAGCTAGATATGTCTATCTTTAATGTACTTTTTTATGTCATGGAACTATGAGTGTCTGTCGAACTCCTCTTATATATTCAAGCAGTGTGCTGGAGCTCATCGCGTCTCAATTTGAATTGGCCGAACTTGGACTCTATACTTAAGACAAATCATTGTTGCCAATGTAGTAAAGGCATCCGCAAACTGATTCTTATCCCGATTCACATGATGGAAGTTAATTTGCTTGAATTGTATGATTAATTGACTCAAGAATTCTTGATATGGTATTAACTTTAAATCCTTGGTTTGCCATTCTCCCTTTACTTGCTAACTTATGAGAGTGAAATCATCGAAGACCTTGAGGTTCTTTACACCCAAAGAGATAGCAACTTAAAGACAATTGACATAAGCTTCATATTCAGCTATATTATTTGGGCAATCAAATTCCAATTTGATGGCCACTAGGAACTGTTTGCCTTCTAGTGACACTATTACCACTCCCACACCATTTCTGTGTGTGTTGATTGCTCCATCAAAATACATCGTCCGCTTATTTTCTTCATTTTCCACACCATCCCCCTTTTCTTTTATAACACAGATATTTTTGTTTGGGAAATGAAATTCTAATGGTTGATATTCATCTATCAGATTCTATACTAGATGATCCGCTATGGCACTTCCTTTGTTTAACTTTTGAGTCATGTATTTCACATTGTACTTCGACAACACTACTTGCCACTTCGACACCCTTCCCGCAACGTGTGGGCTTTCAAAGATATATTTGATCGGATCCATTATAGAAATCAACTAGGTGGTGTAGTACAACATATACTCCCTCAATCTTCAGGCTATCTATGCTAACCCACAACATGTCCTTTCTACCATTGAGTAACGCCTTTCATAGTCATTAAACTTCTTGCTTAAATAATAGATCGCTTGATACTTTTTCCCTAAAGCATCTTGTTTGCCTAACACAGCTCCCATTAAACAAGGCAAAATTATTAGATACAAAATTAAAGGCTTCCTTAATGACAGGGGAATTAAGATTGGTGGGTTTAGTAAGTATTCCTTTATCTTATCAAAAGCATGCTGACAATCATCATCCTATCTACCTGTATTGTTTTTCCTTAACATTTTGAAAACAGGTCACAGATAGTTGTCAAGTTAGCGATAAACCTTGCTATATAGTTTGATCAACCTATGAAACTATAAACTTCTTTCTTGATTCGAGGTGGCGGCATCTCCTAAATTGCTCTAATCTTATCCAGATATACCTCTATCCTTTTTTAGCTTATAATGAAACCTAACAACTTCCCCGATATGGCTCTAAATATGCACTTGTTATGATTTAACTTGAGCTTTAAATTCACTTAGCCTTTCAAACAATTTTTTGAGAACTGCCACATGGCTATATCTCTTAGTTGATTTAGCTACCATATCATCGACATAGACTTCAATTTCCTTATGCATCATGTTATGGAAGAGTGCCACCATGGCTAATTGATAGGTTGTCCTAGCGTTCTTCAACACAAACAAGATCACTTGATAGCAATAAGTTCCCCATTAGGTAATGAAAGTGGTTTTCTCTTTGTCTTCCTCATGCATGGGAATTTGATTATATTCGGAATAACCATCCATGAAAGAGTACCGATGATTTCGTGCTGTACTGTCAACTAACACATCGATGTGAGGCAAAGGGAAGTCATCCTTTGGGCTCACTTTATTCAAATCCCTATAATCAACACACATTCGAACTCTTCCATCCTTCTTGGGATAGGAATAATGTTCACTACCCATTGGGGATACCTGGCCACCTGAAGAATGCTAGCATATAACTGTTTTGTTGCCCCTTCCTTAATCTTTAAAGAAATATCAGCATTCATTCTTCTTAATTTTTTGCTTCTTGGGCTCGACGTCAGGATACAACGGGATCTTATTAAAAGCTATTTCCAGGTTAAGTCCAGGCTTAAATTGGTAAGACCATGCAATTACATCAATGTATTCCTTAAAAAGTTCAATCATTTAGTCCTTCTTCATATTATTTACCATTTTACTCTCTTTCTTATTCTCATCATTCCCCATATTTATTATTTCAATTCTCTTTTCATGCAGACATATTCCATTTTCAGCTAACTCAAGCATTTTAGAAAAGGTTTGGGTTAACTCTTCATTATTGGATTCACAATCATGTATAATAGTAGCAACAAGTGGTTCATTCAACGAAACCTTAAGAAACACTATGTTGGACGGGAATTATAAGGAATTTAATTTTCTAGGGGTGACAAGAAATAGATAATGAATAGAAAAATAATGATGAATAAATGATTTTAAGATGACAAACAGAAATTTCATTTGCATAAAGCACTAGAGTTTAGATGAAATGTTGACATCTTTATTTGAAGGATAAATTATTTAATTGTCTTAGGCTAGACCTAAAAGAAAATAAACATCATAAACAAGACAGTTACTCTAAAGGGATAACATCCAGAATCTCTTCAATCTCCCAGTTGTCCAAAGCTTCCCCAAATTCATCGATCGTGATCCATGCCCCTAAGCCTTGTATAATTTCACCAACGGCCATGTGGATACCTTGCTGATTAATGACTTCTATATGGGCTAGAAATGTTTCTCAAATATGTGGGACTTCCTGCTTCTTAGGTTCTTTCCCACCTTTCAAGCTTACCTTTTCTTTCATTTGTTCTTCTAATGAAGGCTCATATCTTAGCCCTTGGCGATGTGGATTCTTTAACAAGTCAATTAGGTATTTAACACCTTGAAGCTAAGCTCCTAGTCCCTTTCCAATTTCATACCCATTCCTCTTCATGATCTTAGCCACAACTGTGTTCACATTCTTTTTTTGGCTTGGCAGTTTCTCAATCTCAAGACTCTGAAATGATATCTCCTTAACATGATCAGCTGCTTCAATATAAGGGATTGAGCTGGGCCTACTTATTATCATTTCTTCCTCTCCCTTGATAGTAATAATTCTCCTGTCGTCATTGAACTTGACTATTTGATGAAGCGTAAATGGCACAGCTCTAGCTAAATAAATCCATGCCCTTCCCAATAACATGGTATAAGTAGGGTCTACATTCATAACTTGAAAGTCAATGTTGAACATATTAGGGCTAATTTTTAAAGGAAGGTTGATGGTGCCTAATATCTCCCTCCTAGAGTCATCAAAAACCCTGACTACCATATCACTACTTTCAAATTTGATGCATTTATCAAAAGCTGCTTTAATGTAGTAAGAGGTAGTATGTTAAGAGCCGACCCACCATTAATTAAAACTCTTGCCATTATAAACCCATGGCATTTCAGCGTGATATACAAGGCCTTCATTTAATGCACGGAAGACCTCACAACTTCATCTTCAGAAAATGTAATGAAAGAAAGGGATTTGACAATGTTCATTACATTTGCCACTCTTTCAAGCGTTATATTAGGTTGTACATATACTCCATTCAAAGTCTTCTATAAGGCCTTCCGATGAGCTTCATAATTAAGAAGTAATGACAAGATTGAGATTCTAGTAGGGGTGTTTTTTAATTGCTCTACAACATCATATTCACTTTGCTTTATGATTTGTAGGAATTCCCCATCCATGATTTCTGTGCCATTATTCTTATAAGCTTTCTCACAAACCTCCTTCCCTTTTACTATTTCTTTACCATTGCTTGGCGAATACACTCTTCCACTTTAAGTGATTCCTCCTACCTCAGCCATATTTGAAATAGATCCTATTTCTATTTTAGTGACTATTGCTGAGCTTATAGGCTGCTTTATTGATTCACTATATTTCTAAGGGACAACTTAATTGCTTTTATACAGAAAAGGAATTGGCATGTTTATAATTAGCGCACGCTATCTCTAAGTAGGCATAATAGGTGGGGCTGATATTTGTGGAGTCTGATTAATGATCAAGGAATCTTTCCTGCTAGTTTTTCCTTGATTTGGTCATTTACGACTAACTTGACCTTTCTTCCTCTAATCATGCACACTTTGTCTTTTCTTTTCCTTACCAGTATGACTCTGAATGCCATCATCCTCTTGATCTCTTACTTAAATTGTAGGGATTCTTTGATATCATGCTTGATCACTTCTTGATGATACTTGCAAAATTTAGGCTCGCAGCCCTCTGGTTCCTCAGTTAAGGTAGTTTTCAGAAGCTTTAGTAAGTACCTAACATTTCTCATATGGGTGTACAATGTCTCTATTTGAATTCCTACACTAACTGAGTTCTTAGAGAAGTCAACATCTTCTTCAATAGCCCCCACTTGTCTTTCATGTTTAGGAAGTGGATTAGTAGTGATAATGGAATTTTCTCCTGCTTTGAGATGAACTAGACCCGCATTTATCAAATCAAGCACATTTATTTTAAATGTAGTGCAATCCTCAATTGAGTGTCCCAATACACCCATGTGATATTCACAGGCAACATTTAAATTGTACTAAGTAGGATATGAGGGCTGAAGGGTTAGCAATAACATAGGCCAATAAGCTTTTCTTCTTAAAGTTTTTGGTATAAGTCAGCAACTGTTAAGGAAAAATTAGGTCAAGGGTGATTATCTTTTAGACAACTGAACCTTTGTCCCACGCCTTGTTGGTGAGAGGTAGACCCTAACTTAGTTTGGCTTTGGTTCCCACTTCCTAACTAATAAGAAACCTCATGTTGAGATAAAGGTGGGGATGAAAATTGCACATAATTCACCTCCCCTTCTTTCTTCCTGTTATTGGGAACTTGTTTGAGACTACCATCACCTTGAGTAGTTGGGAGCCTTCCATCTTAGATATCAGCATCTATCTTCTCTCCAATCTTAATCAAATCATTGTAATCATTAACATGCATCCCCATCATCATATTGTAGAACGAGTTAGGTAAAGAGCGAACAAAATACGAACATAATTCTAAGTCCCCCATCAAAGGTTGGACTTGTGATGCAATAGTTCTCTATCTTTGGGCATACTTTTTGAATGACTCTGCTGATTTCTTTTTCATGCTTTTCACTTGCTCCTTAGTTAGAGCATTTTGGATATTGAACTTATACTGCCTCGTAAAAATCTCAATGAGGTCTCTCCATTTGCGTATCTTTGATTAATCTAATTGCATGTACCACTGCAAAGCTGATCCAAACAGGCTTTTAGGAAAGAAATTAATGAGAAAATTTTAATTCTTAGACCAAATTGACATCTTTATGCAATAGGAATTTAAGTGATACACTGAATTGCCACTCCTATCAAATTTATCGAAGTCTAACACCTTGAAATTTTTAGGTATAGAAATTTCTAGAGTTAAACAAAGCTCCTCAAAATCAAGGGATCCCAAAGTTGCTGGTTCCCATAATGTGCGTAGCTAATCCTACACCGTAGACAACTCCTCCTTTCATGTCTCTTCATTAGCTTTACTCTCCCTTTTATCCTTTACTAAAGGAATTTGAAAAGTATATGTCAAGTCGTTGCTTGGGGAATCTTGAGCACTTATGGTTCCAACACACCATTTGCCATATCTATGCTTGTTGGCCACTTGTACAGGTGGGTTTAGTACCCGTCCTTCAGTCTAGACCTCATTTACCCATGTGTTGGGTGTGATTCATTCACAATTAGTATAGGTATCACACCAATTGGGATTCCTGTGAGTTGGCCCACCTTTTCCTTCATCATAGGTAGTGATTGGCTAGTTCTTATTTAAACATCGATACGGTTCTTTCCAGCAAGGGCTGCTTTTATCATTCTCATCATTTCAGAAATCTAATTCTCTATGGTTATCATACGAGTATCTAACATCACTACATCACTCTCACCCCTGGGGTTTTCATACAACAAATGCTCTTCCATGTGCTTACTTTTTGCTCAGGTATTATAGACTCTAGTGGGATGTTGAGTCTGATTAGATGGTTTCTTTTTAGGAAGCATAATTTTATTTCCTTTGTTTGCACTTTTCTTTTTGTGTTCCACAAAAAGAAAGTTTAAATGAAACAAGTTATCTAAATTAGTATTGACTAGTTTATTGATTTATTAGTCTATTGATTTGTCAAGAGGGTTGCTTTGGCATTACGATTATTGGCACAATTGGACCCTTTAACTTCCGAGGGGGCTATAAAATCCACATAAGAGATTAAAGTTGAAAAACCAAATACAAAAAGGAATTAATATCCCTACATGATTGGCATCATGAAGACCGGGGAGGAATATAAGTATATAGAAATTTTATTCAATCTTCATAGATGAATTAGATGTTACATAGTTCATTAGTATGCTAAACATTCATCAAGTCTTTCAAATAATCATAAATACAAGTACATACACAAAAAATTCTAATACAGTCGGAGGTGCCTTCAATGGATTGGCCATGAAATTTGCCTTATTGAATGCATCGGCAAATTTTGGTATTAAATTATTGGCTAAGTGCACTAGTCCCCTAAAATGATCCATCCACTACTCTAGCTTTGCCGATCATTATGTGTAGTGAGTTTCCTAGGTCCTTGTTATTTTAGCCTGTTGATCTAGTTGTTCCACTAAGTTTTGCATGATTATAACTTTATCACTTTTGACCATCACTAACTCATTCATTCTACTTTCAAGTTGTTAGGTGAGCATTCTGACTTTTTGTTGAAGTTCACTATAGGAGGTGTAATGTTTAGTTTTCCTTTCAAGAGCTTCCTTCTTATTAAGGACCCTCACCATCTTAGCTCTATTGTGTAGTTCATGTCTTCGAGCCTCTTCAACCACATTCTTGAGTTTCATGTTTTTTGCCTTTAACCTACAAACTTCAGCATTTACTTCCCCCTTTCTTTGTTTCTTGGCTCTGACAAACTCTTCTTGCATGCTGGCATATTCTCTTTGTGGTCATATTAATTCTTTAGAATGTTTTTAGTTTTGCTCTTCCAAGTCCCTCACCTCTAATTTTTTATCTTCAATGGATTTAGCCAAATGCTCCTTCAATTTTCTTAAATTGTTACTTGGCAGAGGCTTCTAAGGTTTAAATGAAAGATTAGCTCCTTTACATCGTTCCTTGAGCCATGCCACATATCCCTTCATTGTCATAACAACTCATTTACCCAATTCAGGCCTTCCTTTGCACATCACTCTAGTCCATGATTCTCTCACACGTGGGTTCCACTCCTTGGCCTTGGGATCGCCATGGTGAAACTGGATCTTTCGAAAGGCTTCATCAGAAGGGACATCTTGTTCATACGCGAATTGCAATGAGTGATGGAGGGGTTCTAATTAATGCAACCTTAGGGACTTATAAGAGGTACATTTTTAAACTCTTCAAACAGTAAAGTATGTCTTCACTCTCCCACATGTCAACTTTCATAAAATTGATTCGTCCCTTAATTTATTGAAATGTTGTTCCTAGCCTTCTCGATCCATTTTCCTTAACCTCATCCTGTCATCAAGAATTTGTGATACAAACCTTTCACAATTGGTGTAATCCCTAATAGGGTGGTGGGTAGTTTCAAACCTCACACCCATTTGGTACATTTTTACATATAGATGATTAAAAAACCACATGGTTAATAGTTGTTAGCAACACTTCAACTTACCTCCCTTTTTTTATGACAGAAGCTTGAAGTCATAAATGTCTTAGCCAAAATTGTTGGCACAGGATTCACTCGACGATTCTCTACCATCTAAAAAATGCTAATAGCTGTTAAATCAATTATTCCTACAATAAATGGAAATAACACTAGACCATAGATAGCTAGAGCCAAGATTTTTCGAAAAGTGATCCAATTGCCCCTTTTATCAGAGACTTCCAACTGCTTTTCCACATACTTTTTAAAGATTCCTTTAGTTAACCCTTTCTTGAAAAACTGTACCTTATTAACCCCCTCTCATATAATCTGGGCCACAGTATGTTTTGATGGTAAGTGCCCAAGGTACATGTACACTGCAGCATCCTTCACTATTGGGATTTTCAAAAGTCCTCCATATTCCTATAAAGTTGGGATAATTTGGAAGATCAGAAATGTAAAACACCTTAGCAAATCATCCCAGTATTGAGCTATAACAGAGAGTGCCACTTATTGGACCAGAATAAATAGTAAATCTATTATATCTCCATATTCTCTTTGGAAATCTCTTAGCTAACCTCCTTTGAGTTTCTTACTTAATTGAATCAAGCTTTACAAAGGTTCAGTTTCCATTTTAATTCTAATCTTTTTCCATGTCAGTATCACCCTAGTCCATTTTGATCAAGTATGCTTAACAACCCACTTTTGACAAATCACTGCTAAAGGAGTTGAAGGGATTAGAGTTCATGGTAATGATGTAATAAAAAGTTTTCTTATCATTTGTTCCTCAACCTTTATTACTATGTTGATGAAATACATGTCCTTAAGCCATTATATTCCCTTTTTAGGTTTAGTGATAACCATTATGTAAAATTAAAGGAAATAATGTGAATAGTGGACTGATGACCATGATCAGTACATTATTAGGCTAATGTGTAGTTTGAAAAAAACAATTCAATTTCCTCAAGAGATAAAAGATCACACAAGGAAAAGGAATTGACTATTAACTTGAGAGAGGAAATGGTCCTTCACTTGGTTAACAGTAAAAGCCTTTTTTCTTAGCCTAAGGATGCATTGAATAGTCATTTGGTTTACTCTTATGACAATGGTTTTATTTGTAAAGTGATAACACATTCTAAAGGTTTCCTTTTTCAAAGAATTTTCATGTATGAGAATGCCCATGTAATGCATGATTATGAAGTCGTAGGGTTTGGAAACGCTTTACAGGTCGTGGGTGGTTTTGCCAATGCATACTTTTATTGTAATTAACGTGTGTCCTATAGTGCAATGATATCATGTTAGCCACTCTAGTTAAGAGCGACATTGAATTGTCCACTTATAAGTTCGATCATGACATAATAGTATGTATGTTCCATGTTAGGGAAAGAAAATAGATGCCCTCTTGTATCCTAACTCAGGGAAACCTTAAGCTGAAGATGCTAAACCTTAAAACAGCAGGTGCTAACTAAATGGGTGAGGACACTAAGTTTTGACTATTATAGTGCAAGTTGAGAGGGTGGACCTACCTTCTTAGGGGGATGAAAAGTCCTCAAACTGCCTCCACCACAAGGATGAAGATCTTGCTATACAAACCTAACCATAAGAGGAAGAAAATCCCACGTAAATTAGGCCCATATAACAAGGAACAATATGAATGAAGTCTTCATGGTAACATTAGGAGGCATAAAGCCACACGTGGAAACTAATAGAAACTTTGACTAATCTAAGGCACATATAGACCTGGGTATAGGGTCCAAATAGAATGTGCGTGAGGTAATGTGTATTTGTGAAATGTGTGAGGAGAGCAATCATATCCTTTGCCTAAAGACTTCTTATCCCTCATATGCTAAGCAGATTAGACAAGAAAAGAGCAATCAAATATATAAGATTTGTCAATCCTATGGTTTTTAATCCACATGTTATCTAGCCTAGCACGTGTTGTTCATATAGCCAAACAATATTAAAATAGAAACAAATATACAATGTGTAAAAATAGAGCATCTATATATTGTCTATCCTCAATATATATAAGTGTATTTAAATAACCACCTATGTATAAATGTTAAATAAGGCATGTGAATCAAAGCATGTCATCTAACCTAAGCATGAAAGGCCAACAACACGTAAAAGAGTAATCAAAATAGAAGAAAAAAGCCAAATTATTTTCCACAATCAACTTAAAAGGACTTGACTCTCAACTTCCCCAATGGAGTCACCAAACTCTCACACTTGAAATGTGATCATACGACGCAAAAAAAAAAGAAGAAATAATTTATTTATTTTCACTTTAATAACGAAAATCAAAATTTGGGAGTCGCCACCAAAATTTTTAAAGGAAAACCTTGGAAAACCAATTAAATCGATACGGTGATCTACGAACCAAAAATCAAGTTCAGGAGTCAGTTGTACGTGAGGAAGGTGTTAGACACCCCATAGCACTTGTTCTTAAAAACGATTACTTAAAGTTGATTATGCAAAAATTATATGGCCTTAATTAAAATATGGATTACTCTTATCAATCACATGCCAAAAAGGAAAATAATGAAGAAATTAAGACAATAAAATAAAGAAAAATAAAATATTTACAAAGGTGGACTTGACCTAAGATCAGAGCCTAGGGTCTACGTACCTTGTGATGGGGATCAAAGTCCATGTAGTTCGGTAAATATATGTCAATCGGTTGGTATTTTTTTTTCATATATTTTTTATGAACAGAATATGAGAGTTGAAACTAAACCTTTTTTCATAAATAAAACGAGATTAAAATTTAGTTGATGCGTTTTAATTTATGAAATCAATTTATATTCACTTCCTTGCTCCTTCCTTTTCCTTTTCTCCTTTATTTTATTTTATTTTATTTGTATCATTTTTTGAATTTTAACTTTTAGTTTGAAATTTAAATGAAACGATATTGGAAGAAGATTTTTAAGATTTTTAGAGTTAAAATTTTATTTTGAAATTAAAGTGAGATTAAAATGAAAAAACAAAGTTATATATATATATATATATATATCTTTTTTTTTGGATTTTGAAATCATATGTCAATTTTCAAAGCCTAAGGAGGTTTGAACTCTCACATGGCCTCGGTCAATTAACTTTTAAGTGCTTGGGGAGATCAATGATCTCACTTGGCTGTTAGCAACTATATTTTAAGTGTCAGAGGAGATTGATGATCTTACACGGTAACTTTTAATAAAACAAGGGTGGAATAAATAATTTAGTAACTTGAAAATTATCTTCATCTATTTATTTTTGCTTTTTTTTTTTGGGAAATTATGTGTTAACCATCCTGCCCCAAAGAGATGAAGGATTTCTCATGGCCTATACTAATTAATTCTCAAGTGCCTAAGAAGGCTAATGACCTCATATGACACTTTATAGATAGGAGCAAAATAATAATAAAATAATTATTTTTTCATCTATTTCATTTTTTTTTTTGTTAATTTTTAAAATTCTAATGTTAACCTTTAGAGATTGGGGATGAAAGATGTCATGTAGCCTTCATAGGTTAACTCTCTAATTGCCCAATGAGGTTAAAATAATCACACAATGGCTTTTAAAAATAAGGATAAGAAGAAAATGAAATTATGGGAAGTGAAAATAAGCTAGAAATAAGAACACAGAAAAAATAATAATAAAAAAAATAAACAATGTGGATGTCGAGTAAAATATATAACCAACTAAGAAGAGGGAAGTAAATAAGTGAAAAAAAGAAAAAAAAAATAGAAATGGTCACATAATGCGAACAATGCGAAACATTTACTCCTGTACCTTGTAATATTTTAACATGGCCTATGTCTTAAAGTATGTAAACAAGTCATTCATGATTTAAAGCTTTTCAAAGCATCCTACATCCTCAAATGAACAACAAGTAAAATAAAAGAAAACAAAAAACAAAAGGCTTTTAAATAATCACCCAAAACACATTCCTGTCTCCACTTTAGAAACCCCATTTTTTTAAAAATAATTTACTCTCTAACATTTCCAGTGAGCACAGGTTCATAAGGTGAGATTATATAAGTTGAGAAAGCATTTAGAAAGAGCGAGCTTACCTCTATTGGTTATCATTACAGGTTTGTTTGATTTTCCCCTGGCTTTCACACTTATAGAATGAAGTTTGTATTTAGGTACTGCTACAGGTTCATCTCCATTGTTTAGTGTTAATACTTTTCCATCACTGCTTTTGTCTCAGCTCCATTTTGTTCCATGTTCCTAAGCTCTATTCTTTGTCTAGAAAAACAAGGAAGCCACTTTTCTAACTTTCATACGTCAAACTTGATCATTCCTGCATGTCGTGTACTCTATGATTGCTTAAAGGAAGCAAAACCCACAAGCCATTTTAACATTTTTCAATGTTGCTGCTTCTTCTTTTGTGTTTTTTGAATGTTCAAGCAAAGGTTCCCCAAGAGAACCACTTGATGCTCTCTTATATTTTCTTCCCTAAGTCGCTCTTTGTATAGGTTCTCTGAGGGTCTCTATTAGTCCCCATCCTAGACTATGAGTGCATAATATGATGCTTCTCTCATCTCTTCCTCCTTCCTCCAGCTCTTATGGCCTCTCACTGTCTTTCTTCTCTCTATTTTGTTTCCATGGAACTCTCTATTTCTTGTCTCTTTTTCGTTCTTTCTTTCTTCTTTCGTTCTTCTCTTTTCTCTCAGCTCTCTGTCTCTCTTTCTTCTCAGGCTCCCTCATTATCCATTATCCATTTTATATATACGTGTGGGTATATGAGTTCATGCTTCCTGAAGCTCTCAACCTCTCATACCATATTCATATATATATATATCATATATGAGTTTATATATATATATATATATATATGTATGTAGATGTATATATATATATATATATATATACGTGTGGGTATATGAGTTCATGCTTCCAGAAGCTCTCAACCTCTCATACCATATTCATATATATATCATATATGAGTTTATATATATATATATGTATGTATGTAGATGTGTATATATATATATATATATATGTGTGTGTGGGGGAATATATAGATATATGCTTCCCTGTTTTCCTGAAGCTTGCTCTCCTTTTTTATCATGCTCATATGTATTATTACATGTGTCTATATATATATGTGTGTGTGTGTGTGTACATATAGATGCATATAGGTATACATATATCATTGTTATCTTTTTGTCAATATGAGATTAATTTTTGGCTTTACAAACAAATTTATGAGAAAGTCATCGAGTGAGAATATTATTCTCCTCGGGTGTTTGGGATTATGTGAGATTTTAGTCTCCTTAGGTCCCTAAAATTAATACACATCTATCTAAAAAAATAATATATAATAATAAAGAAAAAAACAATAATAATTAAATATTCACCCTAATTAAACATTCTCCATTATTTACAAAACTATCATGTGAGAACATTGTTCTTTTCAATTGCATAGGATTATGTGAGATTTTAATCTCCTTAGATCCCTAAAATTAATACACATCTATATGAAAAAAAAGTTATAATAATAAAGAAAAAAACAATAATAATTAAATATTCACTCTAATTAAACATTCTCCATTATTTACGAAACAATCGTGTGAGAACATTATTCTCTTCGATTGCATGGGAATATGTAAGATTCTAATCTCCTTAGATCCCTAAAATTAATACACATCTATCTAAAAAAAATGATAATAATATAATAATAAAAAATCATAATTAAATATTCATCCTAATTAAATATTCACCATTATTTACGAAATTATCGTGTGAGAATATAGTTCTCCTCGAATGCTTGGGGTTATGTGAAATTTTAATTTCCATAAACCCTGAAAATTAATATGTACTTGTTTTAAAATAATAATAACACAAAAATAAATATTTTGATTAAGTTTTTTGACAAAGAGATTAGTTCTTCCTCCATAATCATTTCATTTAAAATTCAAAATAAAGTATTCAAAATTCCAAAAATAAACAAAAAAATTTTAAAAAGAGAAAATGAAGAGATCAGGAAAGTGAGATTAATCAGATTGTAGGAAATTAAAACACACAAATCAAATCCCAATTCCGTTTTGTTTATGAGAATCTATTTAATTTAAACTCTCCTGTTCTCATCACAAAAATTACTAATCGTCAACTAATAGACACGCCTTTTTTGGTCGAACTACGTGGACTTTGATCCCCATCGTAGGGTACGTAGGCCCTAGGCTTTCATCCTAGGTCAAGTCCGCCCTTTTTAAATATCTATCTGTCTATTTTCATTCTCGCCATTTTGTCTCTTTTGTTTAACTGACATGCATGTCGATAAAAGGGTAATTAAGATAAATTTAAAAGCCACATTTTATTTCAGCTTACTGGTTTAAGGTAACCGTCCTTATGGACGGGTGTTGTGGGGTGACTAACACCTTCCCCACACTCAAATAGACTCCCGAACTCATCTCTGATTTCACAGACCATATTGCCATTTTATCTTTATCTTTATTTTAAATTGGTTTCCCAAAATTTTTCATTAAAAAAAATCCAATGCCTAAGCATCAATTCCAAAGACCTAGTGCTAGAAAACCACAACCAGGTGCCAAAACTAGAGAGTTGGCACCCAAACGCCACACATGCTAGAAAAGCACTATGTAGGCACTAGAAACTCAGTGCCCTGGCACCAAATGGGCCTCTCTTAGGCGCACTGCCAGAAACCTTAATATGCTCTAATGATTGAAGGCTTCATACTCGACCCGTACTCCACTTTTAAGGTTCGAAGGCCTATATAAAGGGTCCTCAAGGCAAGAAAGATGATATACAAGCAGAAAGGAAGCACTTAAAAGAGTGGAAATCTCTTGGGGAGAAATTTAAATTGAGAGTTGCTCAGGAGAGAGGTGGTTTCAGAGTAAGGGCTCTATATAGAGTTTTTCCCTATCAAAACACCTCCATCTCCTCTTGCCTCTTGTATTCTTTATGCTTTTCGTTGTTATCTGAATCTGTACTAACGCTTGTTAGAGGCTAGCATGTTTTATCTGGTATTTTGCTGAACCCTTTATAGGATTAATTTTGTATAATAGTATTTCCTAATTGATGTTCAGAATTTAGTTTACTTATTTTTATTCAGCCCTTATTGCTTTTCTGAGCTTAATCACCTTAACATTGAACTAGCATTTAGGCTACCTCGACAGGGAAACCCTAAATGAAGAATTGGATGAAGATAATCCATGTTTTCATGCTAAAAGAGTAGTAAGTATAGCCATTAGCAGTCAAGACGACAGTACTTGATTGTCATGGATAACCAAGATTAGGGCAGCGCTTTACATCTACTATCTTCTTAGCTGGCTTTCATAGAAATATAAGGAGTTGGGGGAAGCAGTTAGTTTTATGATGATTCAATAGAACTTCATAAGCATTTGAATCCTTAGGTTAGTAAACTAATTCAACGCATTAAGGTGAAGGCAAGGTACTATATTCATTTAGTTTTTTGCTTACTCAATTTTACATTATTGTCAAGTTATTACACAATCCATCCATTTACCTGATTTAAAAGTTTGATAATAGTATCAGTCTAAAATTGAATCCAAGTCCTCGTGGGAATGATATCTTACTCACTCTTTATTACTTTTCGCGACCACGTGCACTTGCGTGCATAAAAATCAGTGAACACCAGTATTGTTTGATTCTAGAGCTATACATTCATTCATATCTCTTAACTACGCTAAGATCTTTAATGTACCAATATCCACTCTACCTTATAATCTTTCTATTACAACCTTTATTGAAAAAGTTGTAAATTTTCATGTTTGTTTTGATTGTCCTAATCAAGTAGGTGAACAAACATTTGCTATGAGCCTTATTTGTCTGCCAATGATTGATGTTTATGTTATTATTGGAATGGATTGGATGTCAAACAAAGACTATATCTTTTTTTAATACATCTTCATCCTCAAATGTCAATCTAGTAGTTGAAGAGGAAAATTTTAAGCAAACTGGATTCATCCTTATAAATTTCTAATAACACTGAAGTAGAAGTATTTAAAATCACTATGGTGAATATGTTTCCTAATGTTTCTCTGCAAAAATTCCAAGTTTACCCCTAAAAAAAGAAGTAGAATTTTCCTTAAACCTACTATTAGGAACTAGACCTAATTTTATAGCTTCATATATGATGTCACCATTAGAATTGTAGGAATTAAAGAAACAAAGTGAATGGATTGTTGGAAAAGAAATTTATTAGGCCAAGCGCATCACCTTAGGGAACACTTGCGTTATTTAGGATATAGGATTTAGGGTTCAGTAACTATAAAAAATAAATACCCTCTCTTTAGGATTAATGATATCATAAACCTACTTAGGGGTGGCTTTGTATTTTCAAAAATTGATTGAAGGTCAGGATACCACCAAATCAGGGTTAAAAAATATGATATTCCAAAAAATGCCTTTAGGACTAGGTATAACCATTATGAGTATGTAGTTATGCCACTTGGACTTACTCTTGTCTAGCAATTTTCATGGATTTTATTAACAAAATTTTTTTATCTAATTTGGATCAATTTTTTATAGTTTTCATTGATGATATTTTAAATTATTCTAGGAGTAAGGATCAACATGTTGAACATTTAAGAATAGCCTTCAAACCCTTAAGGTTAAATAATTGTCTTCCAAATTAGAAAAATGTGAATTTTAATTACCAGAAATTAGATTTCTCGGTCATGTGATTTCTTAAGAAGGAGTATCTATGGATCTTAGCAAAGTCAACACCTTTCTTAAATGGGAAAGACCCATGATATTCATTGAGAGAAAATTTAAACACTTTCGTAGTAGAGTGTATGTTGAGTAAGATAGAAAAGTATTGGGTCTATGCATCAAGACAATTAAGACCCTACGAGAAAAATTATCCTACTTATGATTTAAACCTAGTAGCAATAATCTTTGCCCTAAAAATCAGAAGACATTAATTTTATAAAGCCACTTTTGATAAAAAAAAGAACTCAACATGAGGCAGAGAAGGTGGATGAAATTATTTAAAAATTATGATTTTAGACTTAAATACCATCCAAGAAAGTAAATAAAGTAGTTTATGCTTTAAGTAAGAAGTCCTTGCATATTTTGACTCTAATAATGCAAGAACGGTGGAACAAATTAGTGACTTAGCAATTTCTTTCACCAAAACCATTAGTGGATTTACACTGAATAGGCTTAAAATCTCAAATGAATTTAAGAACTAACTTAATGAAAATTAAGAGTTAGATTAACCCTTGCAAAATCAATTAAGTCATCCAAAACTTTCCAAAACATTTGATGGAATCATAAAATTCCAAGATAGATGGTGTATTCTTGTTAATGAAGAACTTAAGAGAACAATTCTAAAGGAGGCCCACAAGATGAAGTATACCATTCATCCAGTATATACAAATATGTAACATGATCTTAACAAACTCTACTGGTGTCCTGGAATGAAAAAGGACATAGTCAAGTTTGTGTCTAAGTGTTTAGTATGTCAAAAGGTCAAAATAGAACATTAAAGACCATCCAAATTATCACAACATCTAGAATTTCCTAAATGGAAATGGGATAGCTTATCAATGGATTTTGTAATTAGGTTATAATTCCTTTCAGAAGTGATGGCATTTGAATAATTGTAGATAGATTAACAAAATTTGCACATTTTTTACCATTTGCTTATAAAAATTCTCATAGTCTGCAAATGGTACAAAATTGAGATTTTGCCCTTATGCCTCCTAATTTAAAGAAAAATACCAAAAATTCCTATAATCTATTTTTATTTTATGGTTTTACCATATATGTTCATTATCTTTAAGATCATACTTAAGTATCTTTTAATGATTTAAATTAGATGATATTATTTAATGGAAAATTACCAAATTAAGGGTGTTTAATGATATAAGAAGAATTCAGTTATGTCAATTTTTTATATTAGTGTAATAATCTTTAATTTTGATATAAATAATTTGTCATTGATTGAATGAAAATTAGAATACACTTAATTTAACTTAGTCTTCTTAATTTTGATGAGAATATAACAATAGATACCATTATAGTTTATAGTGTCTTGTAATTTAATTTTAAATTATACGTTAAATTCTAAACTTAAGAAAATAATTAACTCTACAATAAATTTTTGCTCCAAAAATTTTAGTCTTTTAGGTTCAAACACCATTCATATATTTTTAAAATCTTTAAGTGAACAAATTAATAATAATTCATCTTTAAAGATCAAATTGAAGTTTGTTTATTTTATAAGTTTATGACATTCATACAAAGTTAGTAATTTTCAAATTTTTTTAAATATATTTTTAATTTGGCATCAAATTCATAGTGTGTGTGTATATATATAATTATTATAATAAAATTAAAATAATAGTAATCATATTTTTCAAAGCAATAAAAACTAATCTTAACAAATAAAAAGGAAGATAACCATTTTGACTTCAATTGACAGAAACTGAAAATGAAGGTTTTATCTCTTTGAACAGCATGATAAATTAAGGTCTTTTAAATATAATAAAATTTTCAAAATTTAATAAATATAAACTTTATACTATTAGTAAAAAAAATTCAAATATAATAAATAGTAATTATAAATGATATCTTCACAAAAGTAAATAATAAAGTAAACCATTTAAATAAATTTATATCACTTGAACATTCCTACAGCTCTTTTTCTATTAAAATTAATACAAATTTCTTGAAATTTTTCCCTCCTTATTTTCACCAAAATTTTCATCCTCTTTATTTCCTAGCGTTAGCTTTACCCAACTCATATCTATGTCAGTTGAGCTCTAGCATCATCCTACCACAAATTCACCTCCTCCCTTTGCTACTCCTTCTAAACCCATTTTTTCATTTTGTCCATGCCGTCGATTCACATTTGATTGTGTGTGTTGATTCGAAATGTGCTTACTTGCTTAACTCCATTAATTAGAAAGAGACTTTGTTGTTCAAACCAAGTCAGAAAGGATTGTTGCCTTCCTAGCTTCAATCTCACAGCACTAAAGGCCATCTCAAGGTAGCAAATCTATTTTGAAATTAAAAGAAAGTACATTTTTCTTCAAACTAAAGTTAGTATGAGCTATTTCTATTATTGAAGATCTTGTTTTCTATTTCTCTAGCTTCCTATCCCTCATTTGGTACTTTTTAAATTTACACAACAATTGTTCACTAGCCTTTCTAGCCTCAAATTTGGATTTATTATTTATTTCTTTTTTAATTTAACATTGCATAGGTTCCTAGTAAATCTGTGGGAGCTTATGTAGTTGTAAAGTTTCCCTTTTCATGTTGTAATGTTTATTGGTAATAGATCTGTCATTTGCTTGTAAGCTAGAGATAACATTGCTTATTTCCCTTCCATAATTGATATAGTATTTTATCATTTTTCTATAAGGAATTTTATTTTGTAAATGACAAGTAGAAATAGGGCCTCAACCAAATGATTATTTGGGGCTGAGGAGTAACCAACATAACATTCATCATTTCTTTTAAGATCCTATATTTCCTTTTTGTGACTCAATTAGATTCAGCCAAGCAATGAGAAGTAATTTCATGAATCATTCCTTCTTTCTCACAACAATCATAAGATAAAATATGTTCACCTCTTCTATATGATCTAACCTTTTTAATATTTTTATTTAGTTGATATTTTGCTTCAACTTTGTACAAAAAGAATGTGTTAAATGCCTCATCTTTATGTCTAAGTGAACATACCTTAGTCATTGTATGTTTGTATAAATTAAACTAAGTAATTCAGTTTCTTTATGTATAACATGACAAATCTTCTGAATTAATTTAGATTCCAAACAAGTTTCACATTTATTCAAAATTGTATTACTAATTCAAAAAATCAAACCAAGGCTTTGCATTTTCTTAATATAAGAAACACTAACATGCCCTAATCTAGAATGCTACATATCAATCGAGTCAACCAAGTATGTAGAAGATGATACTTTTTCATTCATAAATTTAAAAAACATTAAGTATAAAGAGTCTCTGATTACAATAATCTTTGCCCACCAAACATTATTTTTTGTCATTACAATCATAACATATTCAAATGACATTTTAACCCTAGGCTTTCCTAACATAACCATGAAAATCAAAATTTGTTTTGATGTTAAGCACATAAGGTCTTGCTAAACATGAGCTTGAGAAAAACCTTTCCTTGTCTAAGAACACTAGTAGTTCCAAAATCACTAAGGTACACATGTGTCACACCTTGAAAATTTGAAATGTGACTATCGTAGATAACAGGGGAAACTCTATTTTCACAAGTCTACCCTAGATAAAACATAACTAATTGCACAAGAAGCATTAGGCTAAAGTTCCATTCAAATATTTATAATCCACTTTTTTTACAAGCCTTAAGTTTTATATAAATTTTTTCATAATCTTATTTAAAAATGGGACTCGATATTTCATAGTGCATTTGTTAACGTAAAACTAACTACTATAGATAGCTTTACTCTTAATTACAACATATAACAATTAAAATAAGTCAAACAGGATGGGATCCTCCTTGTGGTCATTTGGAATACATTTAAAGTGCATATACAATAAATTAATCCATTATTTAACAAAATATACAAAAGAAAGTACAAAAAAAGGACCCAGCCCTTGTGCAGCAAAGCAAGGCTCAACATGTCTACCTTATCCTATGATCCTAATGGCTAGATTACTATTTGAAAACAACAAAGGTATGTCATACATATACTATCTCAAAAATAAATAAATAATTAATTAATTAAAGAAAGGAGCATCAAAAAAATTATAACATAGTGAACCTAATTAAAATAAAATTGTGAAAGAATGAATTGAAATGATTAAGCTTGTATCTAAATTGACAATATAAAATTCACTTAGACAAGATAGAGTATAAGTATCTCACATGAAAACTAAATTGACATTTTAAATTAGAATTTAAATATGGGAAATCATCTTAGTTTGAAGACTATAAATAAGAAAGGCCACCGTGGGACATAATACAACTATCATGGGCACATAGCTTAGGGGTAAATCATTATCTGTCAAAAGCACATTGTTGTCTAGGTAACTAACTAAACTGTTGTGAGTCTTAAGCTAATGCTACGTCATCCCTCCCACCTTGTGTGATGGCCATCATGCGAGGCTAGTATCTCTTGTCACCCTACTAGTTGGATGTTTCCAAAGTGCATTAAGAACAAACAAGTCTACAATTAAGTACCAACATCCTATATTAGTCCTCCTTAAAAGTCATGAAAATTGTCATGTATGGAATCTCTTTATGTATCAATGTTGCTAATGCCATAATTGATATGTTCCATTTAAACTGTTTGCAATTTTCTTTCATATCAATTTATCAATCATATGCATGATTTTAATAAATTTTAAATCCTTCCAAAATAAGCCTTATTAAAATGGAAAGAAGTTGTTTAATGTTAAAATAAGGAATAGAATAAAAATGAAGATTAAAATAGAAGCAAAGAAAGAATACATGAATAAATGATCTCAGTAAAGTTAAGGATGTTATTTGCTCACTTGGTGGTTTCTTAGTGATCTGTACCTAGGTCTTATCTCCCTAAGTTTGATTACTCTCAAGGTCTCGTACACAAATTTTGATGTAATGGATCACAAGTTGATATATTGTTCCAGAAACATGGTTTAAATCTTTGGCAAATTTTCCAATTTCCTTGATAACAATTAGGTAAAGCCTTTTTCTTGAAAAAGTTTCAAGACTTTTTAATTTCCCCTTAATTTTTTAAATTTTATTTTTCACCCAACATCTACCCTATCTTCCCCCTACCCTAGGAATTTATATAATTATATTCTTAAGGTTCTTAAATTAATTATTTATAGACAAAAACCCACTAAGTGCTATAACATGTTCCTCTCTATCCTCTACAAAAGTGTAGGAGGTAAAATCATCTTTGTTCACCAAATATACTTGTTAACCAAAGAGTATACCATTCATTCTTTCACATTGGCAATAATGAGTGTTCGAGAAATGATCACAACAATAATGTTATCTCCATGAACCAAATTTGCATTTGGCCTTGAAATTGTTGTTTCACACTCCCTTTATACATTGAGTTGTATGATGACTTGGTTTTCCATAAACAATAACTTTTATTCTTCTTCAAGGTTGGGTTAATATGCATAGACTAATAAGAGATCTTATTGTCATACCCACTTAAATGAGTCTTTTATTACACTAAATTTTCCTATGGTCATTACCTTTGTTTATATAGCTTTGAGCTCCTTTCTATTGGTGTTGTCAATTCTGGTATAGGTGAGTAAATCTACTAAAGTAGTTGCTTGTGCTTGTGTTTAAGTTGTTGATTTTACTTATTATTAGACAACTTCTCAATTAGTAGACTAATAATAAACTCATTCAGCAAGATGATTTTCTTAGCTTGGCGATCCTCTAATAGCTTGTGGTATTCCTTGAATCATATTTTTATGTCTTGGTCATCCATCATTTCCCATTTGTAGTAGTTGCCTATGACAAACTTTTTCTTTGCAACATTGTTAGCAATATATTTAACAATAATTGATTTCCAAATTTTGGCTACCTTGTAGATGCAATAGTCATCAAACAAATTGTTTAAGTAAGGTACTAAATATTGTATGCCTATAATTAGTGGAAGGGACCAATGTATGCCTCCACCCCCTGGCCCCCCAAAATGTTGTGTGAATGTAGTTGAGACTGTAACAGTTAAACATCATTATTTGCAAGTATATTTAGTATTGTGTTAAATTATTAATTGAAAGAATTTAATAACAGATTTAGTGAACAAGTAACCAAGATTCTTAGATTGAGAACATCTTTGGATCCTAAAAGTCCTTACAAGTCTTTTTTTTTTCTTTTAGATAAAAGTGCTTACAAGTCATTTAATTCTAGCAAATATTTGAAAGCTTCTGGAGAAATTTCAGCTTTCAAAATTTTCTAAGCAAGAAAAGATTCAACTATAATATATTGCAATGTTATGAGCTTGATGTAATCAATGATTCAAATTTTTAGAATTTTATCTACTATCTTTAACTTCTGTCAAAATTTTAGAAAGACTAGTAAGTCAATATTTATCCTTCAATTGACATATTAATATGTCTTGTTTTGACTATTCTTAGGTCAACAACAACTTGGATAGATACTAACTTGGAATGCAATTATGAGATTTTAACCATTTCTTGGTACCAAAAAAGTATTTTAATAGAATCCGAATTCTGGATAGGCTACCAAAAATTAATTTTTGCAATAAAAAATCTAAGTTTGTTGGCTCAAACTTATATGTGTGAAACTACCTCCCTTTCCTAATTCTTTATTTGCCTATTTTAAAAAGTTGATATACATACACTCATAGCTAGCTTTTTTGAGCAATGTGGGATTTAGTTCTTTTGAAATACTATAAACACATAGACCCAACATAGCAATATATGGGCTGGTGATGTTCCCTTTGGTTGTCAAGATACTTAACCTCATAGCTACAAGAGTTTTATGGATAGTAGAAAACCATTGTGTCAACCTCATGCTAGGAATCTTAACAAAACCATTTCTAACTTTTAAGCTTTCTTCATCAAAAGAATAAAGGGAATTTGAAATCTTGTTTGCAACTCTTAAATTTATGGCTTATCAATCATATCTATAGAAAGAAATATCAACTTGAGATACAATATGATACCATACACCATTTGATCAAAGGGATTTTGTTCTTTGTAGATTAATTCAAGACAACATCATAATTGCCCATGAAGTCTTTCATTACCTAAAAATTAAAAGGTTAGGGAGAAAGTTTGAATTCCTTGTAAATGTAAATGGATAAAGAATATAATGAAATTGAATGGGATTTTCTTTTTGAAAAGTTTAGTCTTGGTTTCTTTTAACAATTGAATCTAATGGATTTTGAAATGTGTTTTGTAAGTTAAATTTGATCTTCAATTATCTAGTTGAAAAGTTCCCTCTTTGAAGCCAGTGAGAGGAATTAAGCTAGGAGACCCTCTCTCCATTTACATAGTCCTAATAGTAATAAATGTGCATTTAAGATCTTGCATCATATTGACAATGGTGATTTGATATGGTTAGATTAGCTAGTGGCTATCTCACTTTATCTTAATACTTTTTTAATTGATATTTTTTATGAATGTGAAGAAGGAGAATTGTGGAGTGTTGATGAGGATCTTGAAGATGTATAATGAAGCTTTTGGTCACACATCCAACATTTTCTTTTTAAGTAATACCCATGTAGAAGTTATAGGCGAAGTTAATAATATCCATACAAGGATTCACTTGGGTTTGCTTTTGCTTTGGAATACATCTAAAAACTAAGTTCTTGCCTACATTAGGGATTAAGTTGCTTATAAAGCTTAGGGGTGGAAATACAACTTACTTTCTCATGTTGGAAGAGAGGTACTTGTCAAGGATGCTACTAACATAGTGCCTATTTTCCTAATGCCATGCTTCAAATTTCTAAAGAAATCTTGTATGGAATTATAAAAGATTATCTTAAATTTATGGTGAGGCCATAAGAAGAAATGTAGGAAGATTCGTTGGAACCCTTCATGGTCTTTATCTACGGCTAAGGGAAAGCTTGGGATTTAGAGACTTTGCTAACTTCAATCTTACCTTGATTGCTCAGAATACTTTTAGAATAATTCAAAATCCTGATGACTTATTAGTAATAGTTATCTCTTTCAAAATGTCTATACTTTCTTGATTTAAGTTTTTTCAAAGTAAACATGAGATGTATGGCATCTTGGGCTTTGTCAAACTTATTGTAAAGCAAAGAATTGTTGATGAAGGAGATATGTTAGAAAATAGGCAAGGGGGGATCTTAAGAATGTCAGGTGATAAATATATTCCCATTTTAAATGGGCATTGCATCAATTTCTTCTAGTCTCAATGAAGAAAATGAAGGAAAGAAGGTGACTAACTAAATCAAGAGTGGAAGGTGGCATTTGCCATAAATATGCAATCACATTATTGATTATCAGAACAAGGAAATATTGAAGATCCCCTTCTTTGATGACAAAATCCAAGTTGTTCTTTTAATCCCCTTGAAGATTGATGGGCTACTATTTCGAGTTTGGTAATTGTTTCGAAAATCAAGCATTGTATGCAGAGAGTTGCATAAGTTGTATTACTACAAATGAAAGTTAAATCACAAATATATGAGTCAAATTGTAATAAAATGATATAAAATCCAATATCATTCCCATGAGTATAAGGTGTTATCTTTATTGTTCTCATGACTAAATTTTTGTTACTATATTAATAGTTTATACACAAAAATAGGTTAGTGCAACAATATAATTACATACACTAGTGGCCTAGACAAATCAAGTCACTAAGAATTTATGGAAGAATTTAAACATAAAACAAAGCACCTAAACAATACTAAGACTCACTAGAACTCTAAAAAGAAAAAATATTCAAGACATTTTTCTAGATTAAATTAATTAGGAAATGAAGTAAGGATAAATTGAATTATTAAGTTCATTATTAATTTTACTCTTACATAGTTCAATTCTACTTTTGGATAATTTATCTCACTAAAAAAATAAGCATGACCCTAGTGGTTATTTTGGATTTTAGTTCCAAATCTACTTAAAAGTTGATCCCAATCATTTAAATGAAATCTTCCTTAGAATGCATTAAGCTTAAGTGTTCACAATTCTATACACGCAAGTGCACGTGGTTGCAAAAAGTAATAGAGTGAGTAAGATATTATTCCCACGAGGACTTGGATTTAATTCTGGACTGATACTATTATCAAACTTTTAAATCAGGTAAATGGATGGATTGTGTAATAACTTGACAATAATATAAAATTGAGTAAACAAACAACTAAATGAATATAGTACCTTGACTTGACCTTAATGCATAGATACTTTGTATTGACAATTACTTCTTCATGAGTTATGAATTAGTTTACTAACCTAAGAATTCAACTACTTATGAAGTTCTGTCGAATTATTATAAACCTAATTGCTTCCCTCAACTCCCCATATTTTTATGAAAGCCAGCTAATAAGATAGTTGATGTAAAGCACTGTCCAAATCTTGGTTATCTAAGACTATCAAGTAATGTTGTCATGACTACTAGTGGCTATACTTACTACTCTTTTAGCATGCAAATAGAGATTATCTTCATCCAATTCTTCATTTAAGGTTTCTGTATCGGGTTAGCCTAAATGTCAGTTCAATTATAAGGTGATCAAGCTCATAAAACCATTAAGAGCAGAATGAAAATAAGTCAACTGAATTCAGAACATTAATCAGAAAATACTGTCATACAAAAGTAATCCCACAATGGGTTTAGCCAAAATAATAGATAAAACCTACCAGCCTCTAATAGGCAGTAGTACATATTCAGATAATAAAGAAAATCAATAAAGAATACATGAAGTAAAAGGAGAGGAAGGTGTTCAGATGGGGACAAATTCTATACAAAGTCCTCACTCTGAAACCACCCTTCTCCTTAGCAACTTTTAACTTAAATTTCTCCCTAAGCAATTTCCACTCCTTTCTATACTTCCTCTCTGCTTGTGTGCCCTCATAACCCTAAAAGTAAAGTATGGGTCGAGTATGGCGCCTTTAATCATTAGAGCAAAACCATGTCTCTGGTTTTGGCACCTAGGCGGTGCATTTCTGGCACTTAGGTGCCATCTCTCTAGTATATGTGGTGCTCAAGTGCTGTATTTATGGCGCTTCGGTGCCAACTCTCTAGTTTTAGCACCTGAGCACTATTTTTTGAAAATTGGCGCCTTGGTGTTAGAATTCTGGCACTTGGGCACAGTACTATTCACTATAAAATTTAGAAGTGTAAATTTGGTGCCCAAGCGCTGGATTTTTTATGCCTGAGCACTAAGTCTCTAAAATTTTGCTCGGGTGCTGGATTTCTTGTGTCCAAACACTAGAACCTTCATTTTTCCTCCCTTCTTTACTAGTACTTTTTTGGATCCATTTCCTATAAATTCATCACATGGAATGCTTAAATCTTTGCTTAATAATGGTTAAAGGTCTATTTCCAAGTTATAGATGAATTTTTTTTGCAATCATTAAGATTTCATTTATAAATTAAGTGTTTCTACTATCAATATTGTTTTAGATTACTTTCTTTCAAAGAATTATCATTAAGAGCTAAACTATCAAACATAACCTATAGAGAGATTGATCCTAATCATCTAGGTAGAATTGCACTACATTAACCATTAGTGTCCCTTAAAGGTTGATTCCAATCATTTTAGAAAAATTGATTTAAAAGTAATTTAAGCTTGCAAACTATTGATAATACAACTATGAATATACCTTAAAGATTGATCACAATCATTTAAGGAAAATTGCGTACAATTCTCAATGAGACATTTCATCAAACACCTTGTGCACATTCAAATCCATGACAATAGATTCATAAGAAATTCAACAATACAATATATTCAATCCATTTGCAATCATTTCAATTAACTAAATAATATCAAAGCCCCAATTAAGGAGCAACATACATTCATTAATTAACTTATAATAGCAAGAGAAAAAAATTATAATCCTAAATAACATATGTGGGTACAAAGTCATTAAATCCCTACTCAATATTTTCAAATATCCAACACAACTAACAACAAACTAAAATTTAGATTACATTAATGAAATAAAAAAAAAATGAGAAAACTGGAGAAGGAGATGAGTGGAAGTATACCTCAATGAAGGTTTGGCTAAGGGAGGTCCAAAGAGACCAACCCTTGTCCTTTTTTTACAAGAAAACACTTTAGTAGACCAAAGAGTTGAAGAGTTCCTTGTTCTTCAAAGCAAAACTTGAACCCTAGTGTCCACCTCCTACCTTTTCCTTTAAAAATAGCATAAACTCCCTTTTATACCCTTTGAATTCTAAAAATTTACATTTTGTAGAAATTTGGAGGCATTTAGAGACAACATTCAAGCACCAAAATACAAACATCCAAAATATATTCCCCAATGTAGTTTAGTATTTTGGCCATAACTTTGCAGCCTGATGTTGGATTTTAGTGAATTACCACTCATTGGAAATATCTCAACAATATCTATAACTTTGCGTGAAATGACGATCTTCAAATCCTGATTTTGAAGGGCCAAAAAGTGGCGTTAAAGTTGAATGTTCACCGTCTTAAGTTGAAAATCATCTCAATTTCATACCTCAGCTTCTTCCAACTTCCCAAATGTTTGTGAAAGCCTTACAAACATTATTGAATCTTCCTTTTCAATGCCTCCAAATCTCCATTTCCTTTCATCAAAGCAATTATCCTGCAGTTTACATTAAAAAGTGTAAAATTAAATGAATTTAATACAAGAAAGCAACCAAATAGTCTAACCAATAAAATAAATGAAATTAACATTTGTTGGTCACTAAATTAAATAAATTTATCCAAAATACGTGATAAATCAATTATAAAACATACGCAAATATAATACAATTAGAAACTTATCAATGAAGGTTTATTTGAAAGAAAGTATGCCCTAAATCCCGTCTCCAATTTGTGTTTCAGAACTAGAAATTGTTGAACTTGTATACTTTTGGTGTGTTCATGGGTTGAGACATGGTGGCAAGTGAGAGTTACCAGATTTGACTTTGGTATATCGATTTTCTTTTAAACTATGGTGAGTTAGATGAGTGTGGCAAGGCATGTTTGGCTTGTTTGTGTTGGAAGTTTTGGAAGGAGAGGTTTAATATGGTTTTTCAGTATATTTATGTGGATCCATGGGTGGCATGCCATTTCTGGTGTTGTGTATTTTGAACGAGTTTTGGCGTGTAAAGGATGTTAAATCTAGCTCTTTAATTTACGGTGAGTGGAATGAATTCTTTGGTTGCGCCTCAGATGACCAAATTAATATTAACTTTCATGGCTCTTACAATGCCAATCTCAAGATTGTTGGAATCGGGATACCATGTACAGATAAGAATGGAATGGTTGTTAATAGTTTTGGACGTTCAATACATGTATCATCAACATTCATGTCAAGCTTTAGCATTGAGATTTCTGACAGCAATTTGCGTAGAGATTGTTTGTGAGGAATAATTTGTTTGTTGCAAAAAGGTACTCAAATTGTCCTAGCATATTGCAATATGCTTCTAGGCTTATATAGGAGTTGCCCAATGTTTCTCTTTCTTTGATCTCTTGCCAAGGTAATAGAGCTACGAATTTTGTCGCAGTCTGCAAATAGAATGTGATCACATAGGTGGAGGACATCATCTTCATTGGCTTAGATTTTGAGCTTGCACTCTTCTAATGCCAGAGGAGTCGGTTAATTTTGGCTCTTTTGGTTTCCCCTGTTTAGTAGTTGTATCAATATTCATTGTTCTTTTCGTATTACTTCGTATCCTTTTTTTCGCTTTCACTTTTTTTCTTTGACTTGTTTTAGTATTATGGATGTTATTATTAAGTATATTTTAATTGGCCAAATGAAGAAAATTAACTTCCATTTTAGTCAAATGCGTACACACTAGTAAGGATAACAATCTCATTAAGGTGAAGGCCTCCACTTCTCATCTTCGCCATCAACAATTTTTTCTTTTCCCATCTACATTTTCCTAGAAAATATTTTTCCCATAATAAATTAAAAAGTCACTCCTTACCAAAGGTACTATTTGGTACACGGAAAACAAAAATAAAAATAAGAATGAAAATAAAATAAAAAAATATGTTTAGTATACAATCAAAAAAAAAGAAATAATACAGAGTAAAGAAAAATAAAAAGACCAAACTACTCTTAAATTTAAAATATTATTATTATTACTTTTACTTATTTATCATTTATTATTATTAATTATTATTAAGGGAATATTTTCATTATTATTCTCATATTTCTATAAAATTAACCTCATTCCATCCAACCCTCAGGTAAATTGTTTCCATCAAAATAATAGAATTTTCATCTCTATAGAAACTAAACTCTATACTACCATATATCCAAATATGTTTCCCTTTCTCTTTACATTTCCAGAACAAGTGTTTCAACAAGCTCTAATTAAGAAACTAGGAAAAAATTCAAAGTTGTACAACTTTAAAAACCTAGATTACTAAATTCAACGTCTAAAGCATCAATTTCAAATCTTTATCCACCACATAATGTTGTCATAATTATTTGTTTATGCGCAATTTGCTTATAAAATAAAACATTTATATAAATATTATAATAATATTTACATAAAATTAAGGACGGACACCCCACAACGAATACTACCGTCCTAATCAAACGTCCTCAAATCATGTTGAGAAAGATTTTTTTTCTTTTTTCCCTATTTCCATTCCTTCAAAGAAAAGTTCTCTAAATAAAAATTTCCAAATAAATCCTCAGATCCACAAATTTAAGAATTGTTGCCATCCCTACACATAAAGGCCCCTATCCTAGCTAGCAAGATGAATTTCAAATGCCGACTTAACTAAACATCCAATGCAGAACCAATTTCCCCCAAGTTTACACTGTTTGAAGAAATTGCTTTTGTATATAATCAAACATCTTATACTATCGGCCAACGCACTACATGATCAATAATATCCTAGAGCGCCAACGACCCAAAAAGAATTATACAAAAGGAAAGGCTACAAAATTACTGAAACAAAAAGGACAATAAAAGAGCTAAACTGAATTATAGCTTCAACAAACTATACATCAGATAAATTTCACGTGAGGTTTTTGAGCCCCCTGCATTTAGACAAACTTGTAAAGATCACAAGGGATTAAAGAAAGATAAGAGCACCATTAATCACAATAATTCGGACCAAATAATTTTAATTTGGCGTCTAAAGTATATGAATCAGAATTATCCTCGTCCCTTGATACGTAACCAGAAACATAAATGAAGCTAGACTTCTCATATATCGCATCATAAGATTAAAAAGCATAAATATTCTTTTACCAAGAGGGAGGATAGTGTTCTCAATTACTTCGTCTATATAAGAAAGCCCAACTGAAGAATCATCCAATTTCCCATAGAAATTGAGGCAGAATACATTTCTCTTCCCAGTTTCCCACAACCTTTATTTGCTGTCACTTATTGGCATATACAAGTACACATGTAACAGCATGGCTTATAGTCTACTCCAACCTTTAAATTTGGGAAGCAAGGACGCCCCACCGGGATGGGCAGGGCCAAGAAAAGACGATTGCATAATTTAAATTTTATTCGAGAAGATAAGCAAAAGAAAGTTTAAGTTAGTAATTTTGGCACATACATATCAAGTTCAAGTAAAATAAACTTTTGATTTCTTATTACAAAATTATCATTTTAGTCTATCTTTTTTTGAAATGTCCAAAATAATCTCTTTACTCATTGAAAAATAACACATTTCGTCCCTTCATTGAAAAAAATATATTAAATTTAACTCTTTAGATTTAAGATTTAGGGTTTAGTAGAAACTAAATTTGATAATTTTTAAAAATGTAGAGAACCAAGTTTAACATTTTTCAATGAATAAAAAACTATTTTAGACATTTTTATAAATGAGGAACTGAAATAACAATTTTGTGATAAGTGAAGAGCAAAAAGTGTATTTTTCTCTATCAAATTCATATAATTACTATGGAACAGTTAGAGAAGGAATCAACTGGTAACAGGTTGAAACACCTTTTTGACTTCATCATAAAACCACCTGCAAATTAGAGTTGACCTCTTATCAAAGATCCAGGACAAGCTCTGGTTTTAATTGCTAAAAAGAAAACAGAAAGCTACAAAGCAACAAAACAACCCACGTAATTAAGAGAGAAATAAAAATTCTCTAGATTAGTTATTTGGTGGGCTACAAGCTGTAGACAACGGTTTCTCAATACATAGCACATAAAAGAGGGAGAGTCCTGATATTTCAGGTATTCAGATTCCTCCCGTGGCTACCTCAAAAAGGAAAATTTTATGCTCAACACCACTACAGAGCTCCAGCGGGCATGTACAGTATAATGACAACTCTAATACAATTCATGAGCACTGAATTGCACTGAATTCTTCTCTTTTAGCTTTGTAAAATCACATTCAGAGGTAGAGCATTTATTTTCAATTAACAGCGAGTTGTTATTAATGGTTATAAAGCAAATGCTTCAACATCAGCTTTCACAAATAAATTGCTGGGAGGAACGAAGAAATATGCATTAGTTCAATTGCAATATTCATGTTGATGGGCGCAGAGACTAATAAAACCAACTGAAAATTTTCCTCATAATCCTACTTGAATTGCTTAATTAGATGCAAGATAAATTGTATAAACAAAATGAAACATCCAGTAAAGAAACTGCTTAAAATGATAGATGATTGTGGAAACAAACCTGCAAAGGAAAATTGGCTTCAATCTGGCGCTTGCCTCAAGCCCTAATTGACTTCGTCTGTCAGTTTCTTGTTTAAATTTATCAGTTGTGAGGACTTCACATGGGCCTTGAATACAGCCAACGTTTTCACTTCTATGATTATTAGATTCATAAACCTAAAATATAGAAAAAAGAGGACCTATATATAAGTATACTCCTATTGCACGGATGCATGCACACACATATATCGTGCCTCTAAATAATGTGCAAGTCCATGATGTGGGAGTCATGATTTAATTGAAACACCATCAGAAGAGAAATTGATCCTGTGGAGTTTACTCGTTTAAAGAGAAACTGCAAATAATGGTGCATATGCACATGCATGACCAAAACCAAAATAGCTTTATGCAATAACTGATTGCTAATCTGCAGACAATAAATTTTCACAAACACACATGCATTAAAATAGATATTGATGCAGCCCAGGGATATCATTGAATTATGGTGATAGAAGACAGCAAAAAATGGGAATGAAAGGGTTAAATGTGGAAGGAGTCTACCAGCATGGACGGTTTCTGACTTGCTTAGGAATTTGACCTTAAATTTTCTTGAAGGAAATCATAAAACTTCAGAGGTAATTCTATATTTATCCCTGCTGAAAAGTCCATAAAACTATCCTACTTTAAATTAATGGAGAATGGGAAGATAAAATTAGAAGAATTATTATTAACTATTAGTAAATTAGGGATTAAGGATAAACATAATATAGAAATTATTGAATTGAATTTATTTTGGATTTAATTATCTTCTCATTAGGCCTTGATAGTTATCCTTTTGTCAAGCTAATTATGTCCAGTTTTAATTATTTTTTATTTTTGAATTAACTTATCATATAATGAGTTATCTTTTCAGGCTCTATATAAAGCCCCTATTATTCAGGGTTAGGGTAGCCTTAGATTGATTATTAAAAAATTATTGACATATTGATCGTCTCTCCCCCTTCTTTCGTTTCCTCCCCCCTCTGTTTCTCTCAACATCGCTCCCCTAAAAGAAAAAAAAACACTTTGCCTCTATATCTCCTTCCTTTCTTCATCTTTTACCCCAGTGTTCTCCAATCATTGCTCTCACCCTACATCAAAGACACTATTAGGTTTTGAATAAAGTCAACTCTTGAGTAACTAAATTGATGACTTTTTGACTACTTTTGAAGGCACCAGTCCCTAATAAACAAATAAATATCTTATAGACAACACAGTACAATATTAGTTGATTGGCTATCACTACTAGTTGCTAAATCTTTTCTTTTTCCTTCCAATTTCCATCGATTCCCTTCAGCCAGGATAGACAAGTATACTAGGATCTTGACTAGGCTATCTGGGTCGGAAGAATATAGAGATAAATAACAGGTAACAATCACCTCATTGACTTCAGATATACATGGATGAGCAATATTTCCAGGTAAATCACCAGGAAAGTAGCACTTTGTCATGCTAATCCACTTCCAACCAGTTTTGCTATCTTCCCACATAGACTGCAATAAATCGAGAAAGTATTACAGTGTTGGAGTCTTATAAAGTAATCTGATTTCAGACATACACACAAACACCAATTGAATTTAGTGAGAAATCAAAAAGTATACCTAAAACATGACTTGTATGATGATTAATATGTATCTTGTGATATCAAAGGTAACTTTCAAAGACCAAATAATAGGGGAATACGTGATGGTTTGCTTACCTGAAGTTTATAAGGTATTAATTTACCTCCACCGGAGGAGAAAAGGGCATGATCCTGCAGCCTATATGCTACTCCATCAACAGAACAAGAATTGTAAAACATTTTCTCATCCACAAGTTGTATAACATCACCAATCCATTCTACAGAATGTAAGCCATCTGAAGATAGTGCAGCAAACTGTCTACCATCAGTATCACGATTGATATCAGAATTTGCTAGTGCAACATCTTGGTCATCACGCTTGACATCATATATCAACATTTCTCCTCCATGAGATTCTTTTTGATCATTATGTGTCAAACTACTGTCAAGGCATTTACTTGATGATCCTTTAGCATTGGCTTGTAACACTGTCCGCCCAACTTGTAGAGTTTGTGACAACTGCAAATTGTCACATTCAACTGACTCAGGTAATTTAGAGAAAATCTCTTGTTCTGAAGCAGCAGTCTTCACTGTACAAGTAGATGCCTCAGAACCTTTTATTCGTTGAGCAGCACTTTCACCTAGCAAGCCAACAGAAGGACTAGAAGCTGCAGTAAAGGATGTCATTGAAATGTTAGGGTTAGCCTTCTCATCCGTATGTTTAATGCTGGATGAAATGGTCTCCCCTTGTATTTCTTTTGTTTCTGGGGTCTTTGTAACAGATTGCGGCTCAACATTGTTGTTGCCAGTAGCAGTTGCAACAGTGCTCCAGTTTGTTGTTAAGTTTTGTGTGTTGACTTGTAGATCTGATACTCCTACTCTCTTCTCTAAAGATGGTTGAATTCCTATTGTATTTGAGGGAACTTTTGATGGAGTGTTTGAGGATCTCATGACACGACCATATTTTGGAGGCAAAGGCTTTCCCCCACTTATTGTCAAGCATCTCATGCAGTGCCACTCACCTCTAGGAATTCCTCTTAAGATTGATGGCTGCAGGCACCTCAAGTGAAATCCGTTTTCACAAGAATCACAAAGAAGTACAGTATCCACCTCATTAGCAGTGAGCTCACACATCTGGCAAGTTAAAGCCTTATTCATATAATCCCTTGACGGAGGATTCCAAGTGGGATGCTCAGGAAGATTTGGTTCTAGCAATTTCTGGACCAACCTTGCAATTTCAGCATGACTGTTAGGTAGTGAAGGAGGCTGAACCATGTTCATGCCCTGCGACAGCTGGTGCATGTTAGCTAAATTTCCAGGTGCTGTTTGAGTAATAAATGGTCTAAAGCTCTGATCCCTTGCTATTTGTGGAACAGCACTTGACACAGTTACAGCACCTGTTCCCTCAACCTTGACAGAAGTATGAACATGCATCTTTTCTTCTGGTGCAGTTCTAGCTAATGAGGCAGATTGGGTCTGTATTGACCAAGTTGGAGCATTCACCAAAGGTTGGTTTGCTGCAGATTAAATTTTGTAAAATTTAGTAGCCAGTTCCGTGGTTGAAATGGCATAAAATACACATTCAATAACAAGCATACTATAGACCACCAATTTTTGCAAACTATGAAAAGAAACCAACCAAAAATGTCAATGGCCAGCTTCCATAACACTGAACTAAAAATTATAAAATTGGAAGACAATATAATTGGCTGATAGAAGAGGGGAAACCAATCAACTCCCTGAGACCTTATCTTCAAGGATCTGAATAGGTCTATTTGTATAAAATTGCATCCACAAATGATTTCAACTTGACTTGTATCCATCCAAATTCCAATGACCTCAAACAAGACCTAGATATAAACCAACCCACTGAAACCTTCATACTTCAGTATGCCTAATTAAAATATATAGTGAATAGAAACATTCAAGTTCTTCAAATTCAATGTATTTTTTATAAAGTAATTAAAGTTAAATTATAAAAATATAAGGAGAATAACAGCTTCACAAGCAATTTAGGGGGTGGAAAAAAAAAAGAGCCCTAGTCAATATGTTATTCAATACATCATGCAGTGAAGATAAAAGAACCATGAATTAAAAATGTAGCTCAGCCACTCCTTAGAACTGGTTTGGGTGCTTTGAAGGCTAACAACCTTGTACTTGCAGCACATAAGATGCATTTGACACTCCATCAACTTTGAATTGTGTTTGTTCAACTTTAGACGATGCTAAGGAAGATGGATTTCTCCCCAAATGACTGATAGTTGTTCCTCCAGAAACAATAGGATTGCCTGTTGATTGATATTGCAAAGCTGCGGAAGTTGGCGTAGAAACATGAGCCACAGAAGCTAGGGTACCAGAAGAAGAGATTGCCATGTGGCCTGATTTATCTGAAGGAAACATTCGAACATTATGCGATGGCACACTGTTTTCTACTGTTCCACCACTAATACTTGCTTGCAATGGCTGAGATGTATATGAACCAGAATGTGCAGAAAACTTCTTCAATTCTTCTATCTAAGAACCAAAAAGATAGTATAAGAAAGGAAGAGAAAACAAAAGTGGAAAAATTCATCACAAAAGACACAAGACCTTCATTGTTACCATTGAATGCTTGCCACAAAAATTAATGTCTTTCTATAATAAACTTCACAAATCCAATAAAGTCCAAAGAAGCAATACAAAAGTGAGTCCAAACATTCAGAAGCAAAAAGAGTAGTTAAATGGATGGAATTAACTGCAACATAAGATGGCAGTTTAAGAAATTGCATGAAAAAACTGTACAGGAATCAGGAAAATAACTATAACAGCCCTGTAATCAAGATAAGCCATTGCCTGTTGAGCATGAACTATCCACTTAGCGCTTATTTGTAAAATTCATCCAATAACTAATACAAATTGTTGCATAAGGAGCACTTGAATTCAGGCCACAACATATATTTAAAAATACCATAAGCAGACATATTGGATGTCAACGATTGAATTTCAAGTAAGCTCATATTAAAGACCAACAGCAACACACTTTATTTTTCTTATTCTTAATATATTCTCAAAATATATCATTGTTTAGCCATCAACAATGACAAGACTTCACTGGAAAATTCGAGTTGTCAATGAAATACGTCCCTTCTCAGTTCCATAATAATTATTTCTTGTCTGTCTCACTTGCAAACCAATGGGACCAAACATATTAATCAACTGATATAATTCCATTAAAACTTGCGATCAGATCTCTATGGGACCAAAAATGCCTTTCTCACAACGCCAGTTTTTTTCAGTTAAGAAACAATAAAGAAGAGCAATTTGTCAAATTGAGATCAGTCCAGCAAACTTGTCTTGAAACTTAAGTCAAGCAACAACCAGTAAGCCCGTCAGACTGCATTCAACCAGAGTAAACTATCTGGCCAAACTTTTGGAGAGAAAAAAAGAAAGCTGTTTATTTTTCAAAAAAGTACTTCTTTTGGTTAAATGAGGTGTATGGAGCAGCTTCCAAGAAAAGAAAATTGGAGTTTTTCATTGAAGTAGACGCGGAAAATTATTTTTAAGTCGATTATACTCCCACTCAAAACTATTAATTATCATAATTACGACTAATTTTTTAATCAAATCTCTATTTTTTCTTTCAGATTTGCCATATATAATTATATTGATGAAAATTTTTATCAAATAATCTTGCCAAATATAGACTATTCTCTCGTACATTTTTTCCAGTGAAACTTCATTTGAAAAAAAAAAATGTCTCGAGATAAGTAAAATTCCAGCGCAATTTCAAACGTAGATATTACCCGCCACTTGGTGTGCGATAACCTCTCAGCTATAGACATCTTCGGAGTTAGAAACCCTAGCCTCCGGTCTTTAAACTTGCCATTCAACCCGAGATCCTCAATCACAGTTCCTATAGCTTCCCTTGCCACAATATCCTTGGGAGCAATGCCGTGGCACAGCTCTACTAACTTCGCGCGAGCCTCCTTCATCAGCTCAATCTCGGGATCGGTCGGCTTGCTGCCACCTCGCATCGTGGCCATCGTTGACAAAGCCAACACAATCTCCGCCACTCTCTTCAATTCCTCGCTCTTCGCAGCGTCAACCTTAGGCCTCTTACTACTCCGTTCGCCCACTTCCTCTCCGCCACCATTCTCAGCCGGGCTCTTCTTCGGCAGCGGCGTCGCATCCATTGGAGAGACTTGTCGAGAGCGAGAGAGGGAGGAAACCCTAGAGAGGGAAAGAGATTGGAGAAGAAGAGAAAGGGAGGGAAAGAGGAAGGAGAGAGAGAATTTGAAATAAATGGAAAAGGCCAATTGAAGGAAAGTTTTTGGCGGGTAAATTTTGGTTTTAGAGAAACAGAAGCAGAGTCTGTTTGGGTGAAGTTTGCGAGAGACGTCGAGTGGCTGAGTAGAGCGAGCGATACTCACTAACCAGAGGGAACGAAAAGGGGGATTTCCTATTGCGTATATGAGTCGCTTACTCAGCGTCCAACTCGGCGCGCTCGTTAAGTTGTTCGGGCAGCTACAAACTACGGTCAAATTTTTTTCTCAATCCTTTTTTTTTTTAAAACATAATTTAAAGAAATTTAATAATATTTTTTGAATTTAGTTTCTCCCTTTTAATTATTAAATTTTTTAGTAAATATTAACTTCTTTAAAAAATTAACATAATATATGAAGACAAAATTTTAAATTTTAAATCGTTTAATATATAGGACAAGATTCTAATATTAAGAATTGTTAGTTCTTACATTTTATAGTTTATTTCTTATCAACAATATGGTATATTTGTTCACAAACCAATATTACACTAGATTATGTATTCATATAATAATGATATGCGTTAAAAAAAAAAAAAAGCTAACATGTTAGTACTAAAAAGATTATTTTTTATTTTCTGGGCATTTTAAAAATTCAAGAATTTTTTTTTTATACCTGAGTACAATTAAGCACAAGTTAAATTAGATAAAACATTATACTTCTGGCGCTGGTTAAAGTGATTGTTCCACTTTGCAACGAGAGCTTTTCCAAAAGACCTAGACTTGCATTCCAAAATTTGGTTAATATGCGCAGGATATCTAGCCCTAAAACCCTAAGACAATGATCAAGAGCAAATAGGGAGCGGACAGTCAACAAGGCTGATTTTTTAATACAAAGAATTTGGATATCTGTGTACGAGAACATATCCAATTGAGGACTTGTCTCACTCTACGAAGAATGGCTTTATTCTTTCGAGATTCAAAGCTGTGGATGCAACTGTAATATCGAATATGCTGAGAATCCAGATGTATTGATACAATGTTCAAGAAAGATCTCCTACGCCTTCGAGATTTTCCCATTCAAAAAGGATAGACCAACCATAAGAACTAGGAGCCATTTTGGGAAAGGATACATGATAGGTGCCTAAAGACTTTGCAGACTCCATGTGTTCCTGTTTCCAGGCAAAGGCAAATGAATTAAGCACTAGTTTAATTTCTTAGACAGCTATAACTGCATTAGGTTTATGATTTTCATGCACCACTTTGTTCCTAGTTAACCAGATTACATACAACATGACCAAAATGAAATTTGTTATATCCGTCAAAGCCTTTAGATTTTTTTCCACTTACTCCAAACCACATGTTCAACCATTGGATTATAACTTGATCACTAATTATATCAGCTCTGATGCCCAAAGGGAAAGCGAACAAAAAAGCTCTGGCAAAAGGCCAAAGCAAGAACAAATGATGAAGGGATTCCAAAGAATTATGACACATAACACAAACAGAATCAGTGGGAACATCATGATCTTGTAAAATATCACACAGAGGAAGAGCTTTGGATAATAGACACCAAATGAAAAAGCAACTGAGATCAGAGACAACCATTCCTCTAATGGGTTTGTTGGTCTGATTAGACCACCATAGGTGGTGGCTAAAAGGAATTTTGCTTCCCGTGCCAACGCTCCACTTAAGTTTGGAAGTGATAATAAATTGATTTTTAAGAATTACTTTCCACATTTAGGAAGAATTATGACGCTTAATTAAGCGTCCACCATCTTGATGACAGAATTTCCTTGTAAGAATACTTAACAGAAAAGACTGAGTTTCACTATCCAAACGACAGTATACTTGTTTTGCAAAGAGTTCTTCTTCGAAGGCACGAGTACTACGAACTCCCAATCCCCCATTCTTCTTGCTTAGGAAAAGGGTTTTCCAATTAAGTAGATACATATTAGGTCGCTGATCGTTATATCCCTAATAAAAATTGGCAATTTTGTAGTCAATCTGGGAACAATATTTTTTTAAGGAGCTCAACACAAGAAAGCTCATATATTAAGCTAGAATTTAAGACAAACTTTATTAAAGTTAACTAACCTATTTGTGACAGAAAAGAGGATTTCCATGTTTGAAGCCTTTGATCTATTTTCTCCACCAAGGATTGAAGATATACTTCCGATCTCTTCCTAGATCTACCCATGTACCTAGATATTTTCCCACTCTGTCAAAGTCTTTGATACCAAAGATATGCGACATTATATTTTTGAAAAGACAAGGCACATTAGGACTAAGGACCATATTAGATTTATTTTTGTTTATGCTCAGTCTAGAAAGGTTACTGTAGATATTAAAAAGAGCTTTCACTTCATTGCAGGCTTCTGTGGTTGCTTCAGAGAATAAAAAAGTGTTATTTGCATACATTTGTTGCAAAATAGGCTGGGTTGCTTCGCAAATTGGAATTTCTTTCCATTTTTCTCGTAAATTTCAAGAAGTTTATATTAAACAAAAAGAAAATAATATTTTGATTCCTTTTCTGATTATTTGATATTATCATCTTGAATTTTTTAGCACAAATTTTCGTTATTTTAGAATAGAATGTAGTACAATATTAGTGTTTAAACAAGATGTCATGCAGTTGAAGAGTAATAGACAATAAAGTGAGAGATCTGACAGCTTCTCTTGTTAGAAGTGGTTCATTTTTTTCTCTCTCTTTAATAGGATGGTGCATCATGTAAGAAAGAATTCAAAATACTTGTATTTTTTGTGTGTCATAATATTTTTTCAAAAAATTTAATATTTACCAAAATTAAAAAAATAGATCACAAACAAAATCAAATATAAATGATTTGCATCCATGTTTTTTCATCTATCACTTTTGTTGTTTTTTAAGATTTTTACTTATATATTGCAAGCACTAAATTTTGATTGACTGGGTTTTCAAACAAAATATTTACTCTGACTTGTGTCATATATGATTTTTTTTTTATTTTAATTTCAATTTGTCTTGCCATTGAGCTAAAACAAAATTTCCAAGTTATTTAACTTGGAACACAATGATGATTCAATATTTCACCAAGTGGTAAGGCCCTTATGATAAGTTTTCCTAAGAAAACAATGACTATCAGGGATAATTTAAGGCTCCAAAGTTCCTTCCACATAGAGAACTCAATCAAAAGGCTCATTTAATTGTCCTTTAAAAGGACTTTGTAACCATCTTTAACCTTATATATTCCTTTCGAATTACCTGGCTAAAGTAGAGCATTTGGGAGCCCAATGTATGAGAAAGCCAAAGACTAAATTTGTTTGATGATATCAACAGGGTAGAGTTACTTCACTACTTAGAGATTCCATTTACATGGATCACCATGGCAATGGCCTTGGAGATGGACTCTAAAAGAATGAAAACCTTATACTTCCAATTAGGTTAGTTACAAGGTTACTAGCCAAAAGACTTAAATCTGTCTTACAAAGCTATGTGGGTCAATTGATGAGGGAAAGCTTTTATGGAGTTTTATTTAAAGACAATGTGGCCAACCATGAGATTTGAAGAGGCAGCTAGCCTTACTTCTTTATGCTAGACATAGGGGCCTAATTTGAAAGCCTAGATTGTGATATTTTTTTTAGTATTTTATCTAATATTTATATTTTTCATACTTGACTTAATCTTTTCCTTAAACATTAAGTAGCTATCTTATTTGTTATTTCCTTAGGCATTAAATTAATTGTCTTGTTTGTTCTATTTTTGGGTACTAGGTTAATGTGAAAGGTTATAAATAATACTCTTAGCACTGTAAGAGACTTTGAATTAAAGAATATTAAGATTTCTTTATACCTTTGCAAGCAAGATGTGGTTGCATTCTTTTGTTTAGGGTTGTGTTAAGAATTGATTTTCTTGTCAAGATATTCATACTTTATGAACGAATTTATCTTGTTCTTTTTTCCTCTTTTCAAACCCTATTATATATAGGTTTCTAGTCTTTGATAGATTAGAGGTTTAATAGGGTGGTAATTCATCTTAATTGATTTTTTAATTCAAAGTGTGTGCTAGAATTTTGGGATTGACGTATGGTGTTCCACATCACCATTTATGTTCCTTATATAGTACAAGGTCTAAAACCTTTGTAAGGCAACATTAAAGACTTGATTGCATAGGCCACCAAAGATAGTGAGTAAGAGCAAAAAGGATTCTTGTACCAATTTGCCCTATGAGATTTGAGGTAATCAATTCTTGAATGTTCTTAATGCCTTTCCACAACCAAAAAGGGTTTACACGTTTCATGAGAATCCCAAGCATAATGCTGGAGACATATTTAGATTTTATTGTTTAATTAGAGCTAAAGGATTCCTTGTATGAATGAGTCTCCATACTAATTTAGCTAAGAGATATGAGTTGAATAAGTAAGTAGGTTTGAAACACAAGCAACGAAATCCTTCCTCTAACATAGCTTATTGTTGTTAAGCATATGCATACGCCTATGATTATTTGAGAAACCCCAAATGAAATTTACTATTTTGGGATCATTTTTAAAATAATATTTCTTTTATAGTTCAAAGCATGATAGCATATGAATGATGCTAGAATTTTAATGCAGGTTTACTTATAGTCCTTATGCCAACTTGTGAAAGGAGATTTGCATTCCATGATTGCAATATTTGCTCAATCGTCTCCACCAAGCCATTGTAATCATGCTTTTATCTTTACCTACAAACACCCATGTACCTCATTATTTTCCCAACTTACTAGCATATTTAATGCCAAATATGCCAATAAGAATTTTTTAAAGCAATGTGGTTTCTTAAGGCTGAAGACTATAAAAGATTTATGTCTATTGATTTCCAATCTTATATGCTAAGGATGCTATGTCACATTGTAAGCCTCTATTTCTCCTCCAAAGAAAATAATGGTATTATCAACATAAGAATTTTTTTTTTTAAAGCGATGTGATTGCATAGGGTTGGAAACCATAAAAGATTTCTTTTTATTGATTTCCAATCCTTATGTGTTGTAGTTTCAGCTATGTCACATTACAAGCCTCTGTTTCTCCTCTAAAGAATAAAATTATATCATCAACATACATAAAATGTAATGAGTTTTGAAGCTCTACAAATTTTAATATCCTACAAAGTTTTCCTTTGCATAGCTTTTATAAACATACATGAAAGAACATTAGCATACAGTACATGATAAACAAGAAGGTATCATACTCTAAACATGCAAAACATGATAAAGGCAGGAACAAGAGAAGACTCGTGTCGCAAGCCAATCCGAAACTCATCACATTTCAATTATCAAACAGAACATAAAGGAGACAATAAATTAATTAAATTTTAAATGTGTGTGTGAGAGTGTGTGTGTGTGTCTCAAATGTAAATACAACCATTAAATTATGTATAAATTTTGAAAAGTCTCCTTTAAAGATAGGACTTCCAAATATTTCTATGAAATCTTGTTATCCCAAAAATCCATTAACAATGAGAGCTTAGTTCTCATACAATACATATTTCATCAAAATACAATCTAACATCATACGGAAACTTGCCTATGGTCAATTGGAACTACCTCTAGAGTATATTAACATGCAACATTCTTTTTACAATTACAACAAAGCAACATGCAAAAAGGAACATTACTTTCATGAATCAAAGCATGTGTTCACTAAAATTGCTACACTCAGGTGTACGTGATTACAACAAGTAAGAGGATGAGTAGGATGTTGTTCTCATGAAGACCTATCCTTATATTGTTAACTATTGATTACTTTTGTTCTTTTGATTCAAGCTAAATGCAATAACAATGAACAAAATTGACACATGACAAAGAACAAGTAAATAATTCAGATGAGTTTGTTATGCGAATGAACCTAACACTTTAACTTTCCCCAATATAGCACTTATTATGCAATTTACTAACCTAATGATTTTTATTTATATATATAATATTGTTAAATCTATGAGAAAAACTTTCACCAACTACCTATATGTTTATGATAATTGGTACTAAAATTAACTGTATTAGACTTAACCCTACACCAATTATCTACCACAATCAAGTAGTGTGAATTGTTATTTTATCCTTGCTAGAATACAAACAAAGGCTATCTAATATAAGTTTAAATATAAAATTTCTTTGTCAAGTCCACCTATATTACTAGTACAATTAAGGTGATCAAGCTTTAAAAAGCATTAAGTACATGACAAAATAAATGAATTTCATTCCAAATAAATAAGAAATAAGTGAACCACAAAAGTAATCCCACAATGGGTTTTGCTAAAATCCTTGATAAATTAGTTTAGCTCTACATGCCATCGTTAAATATAGCACAATAAAGTATAGAAAATAAAGCAAAAATAGTAGATAGAGTATAAAAAGTGAGAAAATTGAAAATCCAATATTGAAGTTGCAGTCCTCCTTCACTACCCACTTGTTCTTCTTATTTTTCCTTTGCTCTCAAGTGCTTTATAGCCCATTCTAAATGCTCTGTGTGTATTTTTGTTTTAGAAATTCAGTTATTTATAACCTTCCCTAAACTTGCATTCTTAAACAACTCAAATTTTAAAACCTTGCCACATCAATGCTTGGGTACTAGGTTTTTGGTGTTAGGCACTCACTTTCTATCCTTCAAAGCTATAATTCAGTGTTTTAGCACCAAGATGCTCATATTGCAGTTCTTAGGCGCCAACTTTTTATTTATTACCATGCCAAACAAGTGTTTTAGCACTTAGGCACAGGTTTTTGGTTGACATTCTAATTGACTCAAAGACTACATATAACTCATAATTTTAAGAGAATGTCTAAATTTTACAACTATTCAAGCTTTCAATCCCAACCTCCACTTTGTTATTTCTGATGCAACAATATAAAATTGCAACTACTTTCATTTAGTCACTACTATCTAAATCAGCTTATGCAACATAAAAATATCTTAAATAATTAAAAAGTTCTTTCTTTAAGCCTACTTTTCATCCCACTCTCTAGTCATATAGATGAACTCACATTTAGGTACCAAAAGAGCATTGTTTAACTTGTAATATAGAGCTTAGGTACGAATAGATGAAATATATTCCATTTAGCTTGGTTCACTCCACAAGTAATGCATTTTAGGGATCTTTGGATGAAAACTCCCACTTGTCAACTCTCCTTTCTTAAACCAAGAAAGATATAAATTTTAGAATTATTACACTTTTCTTCATTTATGTTTCTTTACTTTTTGTTTCTCATTGCTTTGTAATGGATAGGTGCAACAAATTTATCATTTTTGTTGTTGTAGTTTTTCTTATTCTTCACCATTTTTATTTACTATGTTTCATTATTGTAAGATAGTAAATAGCCAATATATCTCAGCCCTCCTTCATCTCATTCATAGTATGTTCTAAATTGATTCCAACTATCCCTATTTTTCTTGTTGTGTTTTTTATATGAATGGCAAAGTGGAGGATTTAATTATTTGGTTGCATGGAAGTATGGTTAAGAAAGAAAGGGATATTTAGGCTCAAGTGAGGGCTTCTAGGGATAAGCTTTTCACTTGTAGGCTACTGAAAGCTCAAATTATCCCAAGATGGCCTAAACCATTCCCCTAATTATATGCCACCCATGATTTGATTTTGAGGTGATCAAATAGGTTATAGAATGCAATAAGACTGTAATGAATAAACAAACCTTGTCCAAAATAACTGGTTACTAACCAATCATAATTACACTACAAAATATTTCTTGAATCAACAATAACACAATCTTTAACAAAAACCAATTACTTGAACCTATAGCATTTATCAATTTCCATTCACTATGTTATAAGCAATCATATTTTTATCATTGGTTTTTGAGTGCTAACGCAACAATAATTACTACATTAAATTTCACATGGTTTGCTTACGTTTAATGTCCTCATGAATAACTGGATATTGATTTCAATTGATATATAAATATAAAAATAATTTAAATAACCTAACTTGTTCACTTGATTCGATACACATAAGTACATGTGATTGTGATAAGTAATATATAGTGAGTAGGATATTGTTCCCATGAGGACCTAGCTTAACTCTAAACTTATTCTTATTATTAAGCTTTTAACTCAAGAAAATGAATAAGATTATTGAGTGACATAACTAGAAAGTAAATGTAAATTATAATAAACTATCAAATAAATGATCCTAAGACTCAGAATTCCCCACAATACGTAGTTATTTTGTAATGATAGTTACTTCTTTATAGAGTTATGAACTAGTTGACTAACTTAAGGATTCAATTGCCTATGTAATTCTCTTGAATCTACATAAACCTAACTCCTTCCTTTGATTCCTTATATTTCTATGAGAACTGAATGAAAAGACAGTTGTTATTAAAGTTTTGCCCTAATTATGGTTATCTAAGACAGTCAAGTATTGTTATTTTAACTGCAAATTGTTATACTTACTATTATTTATGCATGCAAACAAAGACTATTTCCATTTAATTCATAATTTAAGGTTTCTCCTTCAAGTTTGCATAAATTCTAATTTAATTCCAAGGTGATAAAGCTTGAAAACATTAAGCATAAAATGAAAATAAGTAAATCAAATTCAAAACATCAATTAAAAGCTATTATCATATAAAAATAACCCCACAAAGGGTTCTATAAAAATATTTTTAAAAAAACCTACTAGTTGAACATTGACAGATGTTCAAAATAAAAAATCAAAAGGAAAAGAGAAAAAAGAAAGAATTTAGAGAGAAGGCATGACTCAAATTAAGTTGCCTTTCCCTTTACAAAACTCTTTCTTAACCCTACTAAAAATTCTACTCACAAGTATCCCTTAACTTCGCATCTATTACTCTCTAGCTTAGTGGGTCTTTAATAGTACCCTAGACACTTCATTTGTAGCCTTCAGAAGCCTTAGGGCTTAGAATCTGGATAAGATTGCGTTCCTTATCTTTAGAAGCCCTAATTTTAAATTTGTCTTATGATGGTACTTCTTGGCACTAATTTCCTAGTGTCTAGGCATTAATTCTTTGTTTTTAGTGCCTATACACTAGAATTTTGGTCAATGGGTGCTAGATCTGATTCCCAGGCACTAAAATCTTTGTGCTTGGGCATTGGACCTTGCATATTTTAGCACTTAGATGTTGAACTTTTGAATTTTATTTTTCACATGTACTCTTGGTGTCCAAGCATTGAGATTTTAGTACCTAGGCGCTAACTTTTTAGAATTAGTGCCCAACCACTGTAATTTTGCCGCCTAGGCACTAGATCCTTGACTTAGACCTTCAACTTGTTCATTTTGGTGCCTAAGCACCATTTTGACTTAAGGGTAATATGTTTAAGATAAAATGCATTCAGAATTTGTGAAATTGCTTTACAAATTAGGCATTTTAGTTGTAAAAATTGCTCTTGTTAACTCTCTTTTGGAGAGTTAAAACTCTCCCCAATTTAACTTAAGTAGTGTTTATACTATGATATAAGATAGAAAAACTAAAAAGAGAATATTATAATAGAAAGTGAAAAATAAAAGAACATATTCATGTATTTAGACTCTTCCTCCTTTTTGTCTTCCAAGTTGTCATCTTCTTGGTTCATATTATGCAAAGGCCCTGAGGCCTACCATGTGATATAGCCAAACTAAGTTAGCACAATTAAACCTTCCTTCAGTGCCTAGGTACTTGTATTTGGGTGCCTCAAAGCTAAGTTACTATCTTAGACTTTTCTAGGTTGAATTCTTAGTGCTTGATTATTGATTGTTTTAGCCTTGTCATTTGGGTTATGTTATGGGACTTCAATTCAACATAACAAACCCAAAATAATCTAGATTTTAGTGAAGACACTTACTAGACAACACTAAACATCTTGAATGCTTCATAAAATGTAAGAAAAAATGAAAATGGGGAGAGGGGGTTTACATGCTTAAGTTGCCTCCCATATAGCACCTCAATTAAAGTCATTAGACGAACTCTTCATGGGTGTGTTATGGGTCCCCAAGTGTAATGGTGGATTGATCTTATTAATTTATCCACCCTTGTAGATCTTCATGTGTTGCTTGCTGACCATGAATGTTCTCTTAGTGTTATCATCAAGCAATTCCACCGAGCCCTTTGTATAAACTTCTACAATAGTGAAAGTTCCTAACCATCTAGATAGAAGCTTTAAGTGAGAGTTAAAATGTAACACATTTTGCCTTGATAGAAAGCTTCTTTTCTAGATTATGTTGACATGCCATTTTTTACCTTCTCTTTAAGAAAAGCATGTGAGTGAAACTCTACTAACTTATTAAGTTGTAAGAGTTTATTTTTTTCTTCCAAACTCCTTTATATCAAAATTAAGTTTTTAATTTCCCATCAAGTTTTGTGTTCAAGTGGCTGCTCCTCGATTGATGGTTTAATTTGCTTCATAGTAAATATTGTCATTATAAAGGTTTAATAAGGGTGAATGTTATTGAGGTGCAACATTACTCCTCACATTAATTGCCATGCATTCACCAATATTAACTTGATGCTTAATTGCCTTAACACATTGAAAGTCACTTCTTAGTCTTAGACCCTTATAGTTAACTTTCCCTCCGACATATCATTAAAAGCTCTTACTTTTTGAATGAATGGTCTCCCTAAAATGGTAGGAATCTCCATATCTTCTTCCATATCGAATACAATGAAGTCAACTAAGAATATAAATTTTTCCACTTTAACAAGCACATCTTTAAGAATTCCCTTTAGAAATGCCAATAATCAATATGCTAGCAACAAAGTTGCTGATTGTGGGACTTATTTCTCCCAAGCACAGCTTCCAATATGTCAAAAATGACATTAAAATGTCACTAGCACTTAAATCACGAAGAGCTCTATCACAAAACAAATTGCTAATTGAATGAAGAATAGTAACGTTACCTATGTCTTTTAATTTAGGAGCCAACTTCTTTTATAGAATTACACTATGTTATGTAAAGTGCCACCGTCTCATATTCTTACCTAATCTCCTCTTCTTAATAAATGTATCTTTCATGAACTTCATGAAAGATATAATAGCAATTCAAGTCCCAATTTTGAAGATATATATGTTATAACACTTGTACTAATAATTAGCTACTCAAGTAAAATAATAAAATTGAATGTTAATTTCTACTTTCTTGCCTTGGAGCACCACATTTTAAATAACATAATACAAATTCTTTCTTGATAGTTTTCAGTTTGGTTTGCTTTTGAAGTCGAAGTAACGAAGCAATGACAAGTGGTAGCTAAGCATGGTTGCAATGATGAATAAAATTGTTTTTAGACCAAACAAACAAAGGGCTTCATGCGCCTAACTACAATATATACTCTTGAAGTATTGGGTAAGCCAACCTATAAAAAGAAAGTCTAAGTAAGACATTGAAAGTCTTGTACTAGTCAGTGATAACTAACTCCTTTTTAGATAACAAAGCTTAATTAAGTTTATATGTACATGTAAAGCCTAATTCTCCTTCCTTTGCAAGATGGAAAAGTTGATTCTAAGAGGGCATGTGCTCTCTTTCCTAAATTACATCTTGAAAAGAAGTATTCAATCCACCTATCAATCTATTCACACTGCAATGTTCTAAATTACTAACTGCATCAATTACAAGGTGATTGCAAGTTTTTAGCACTTTGCTTCAATTCTTAGGAAGCATATTTATATCTCTTCTAAATTGAAGCAAATGAGAAGAGAGGGTGGCTGCTTGATATGGAATAGAGACAGAGAAGATATGGGAGGAGTGGTCAATTTTGTGGGAATAGGAAGCTTACAATGAAAATGAAAAATCAAACTTTAAAAAAGCAACAGAGAGGTTTGGGTTCCCACTACATCACTCTAAAAGAAGATAAACCACAACTCATAAGGATTGAGGTACAGAGGAGGTGTGTAGGTAAGATGGATGGATAGGATTAAGGAATTAAATTAAATTAATGAATTAAATAATAAATATTAAGGATCGATAGGGAGTGAATTTGACAAAATGTTGAGATGAAAATAAAGTATAATTAAGAGGAAAAATTTAGAGAAATTTTAAAAGAAGAAAATACTAAAAGAATTTAAGGGAAGGAAAAATTAAGAGAAAGAATAATAAATTTAGTGAAGTGATATTAATTTTAGTAAAAATATAGAGAAAAGTACCAAATTGGTCCCTTTGGTTTTTTACAAATTAACTTTGACAAATTAGTCCCTTAGAAATCCTATCTTATGCAAAGTTAGTCCCTCATTAATCCAAACAAATGGACTAAAATTAGTCCCTAAAAAATCCTATCTTATGCAAAGTCAGTCCCTCATTAATATAAACAAATGGACTAATTTTGTACAAATTTGAATTTGTAAGGGTCTATTTTTATACAATTTGAATTTGTAAAGGAATAGTTTTGTACTAATTTGAATTTGTGAAAGACTAATTTGTCATAATTAATTTGTGAGGGACCAAATCGTTACAAAGTGTAAAAGTAGAAGACCAATTTTATACTTTTATAAAAAAAATATATTTATTAAATTATTTTAAATATTTGATACAAAGTGAATATTTATATATTAGTTATGTAAATTATTACTTATTGAATTAATGATAGACATTATATTCACTACGTACTCCATGTGAAATTTCTATTAATTATTTAAACTTTAGAATATATATTGAATTAATATTGGTAACATATAATATGTATGATAATTATGTAATCATGCTTCAAAATTATTTAACTTATGGCGTTGATATGTATTATATAAATTATGTATTTATTGACTTAGTATGATTGTTATATATGATATATGATGTGTATTTGACAATTTAAAACAATTATATATATATATATAATAATTTCTACAAATTTTAAAAAATCATAACCATAGCGATCACAATCTGCATTGTAACATTTGTAATACCTGTAATTACAATAAATGCAACGTAGTCACAACCACAACTACAAATGCAATTTAAAACTTTGATTCATAGTAGAATTGTGGTATAGTAATGCTAGAAAGATGATGACTTGAAGTAGAATTACTGCCAAATTAATGCCATTTAACCTATTTTAGGAAGACGTGATGCTTTTCATCTCTATAATTTGTGATAAATCTTTTCAATCAATTCATGGCATATTTTTTGTCATTATACACGAGCCCTTACTATTAAATATTTTTCTAATATGGCTTTATAGTGAACATAAAAAAGTATAGACATAATCTTATTGAATCAATTATGAATATTTGGGTGAAATATGATTTTTTATTCCTTAGCATTAATTGCCTAACTAAAAAAGACTGCATTGCTAGAGAATATCCTTTACAACATTGCAAGCCGTGACAAATACTTCAAAAAAGGATAGTATTATCAACATTCATTAGATGTTATATTGGTGGCGATATGCCTTCCTTTTCTAGTGTTCTTTAGCTTACTCAATCATACTTGATAAAACACTAGAACACACCACAAGCAAATATGGAAATAGTGGTTCTCCTATTTTATGGTTTAAATAGGAGAATAGGGTATCTATTAGCTAGAACCAAATAATTATTAGTAAATACACATATTAAAGTTTCATCTGAATACAATTTCTAGAAAAGTTCATTCTCACCAATATAGCTTACAAATATGTTAAATACACCAAACTTTGTAGGATCTTTTAATTTTTGTGTAATGTATTCACTATTTTCTATACCAAACCTATATTATCAAATATGAGTCAGTCTTTTAAAAAATGTCATATGGTTAGGCGTTATATGACTACTCATTATCTACTTCATTTTATTACACAAGATTTTAGAAAAAATCTCATAAAATATGTTAAATAAGCTTATTGAACAATATTAATATCGTATCATTAGTGGGTGGTCACATTTGAGGATAGGGGTTATATAGGTAATATTAAGCTTTCAAAGCAAATTAACATAAGTGAAAAAGTTGAAGATAATATTAATGATATCTAATTTAACAGTATCCCAATATTTATGATAAAACTGGACATGAAAACCATCAAGATCAGGAGCTATTGTTTCTTTTAGTGAAACATTACATTCTTCATCCCATTAAAAGTCGTGGGGGCCTAAATATTGGAATGTTTGCTAGATTTTGTAGAATTGTATTATAATTCACAAATTAAAATGAAGTACGAATTTGCTTAAAATACTTATCTATGAGGTTCTTGATTTGGTCGTTCTCTACAATCCATGTGTTTTCATCTCTTTTCAATCTGCATATTAAATTATTTAGTTCTCATTCGATTGACTACATGATGAAAATACTTAGTATTTCTGTCCCTATGTGCTAACCTTGTGAACTTTTTTTTGGAGCCCACACAATTTCATCATAATCTAACCAAAGTTTTAATTATTGTCTGTACGCTAATTTATATACACATAATTATTGTCACAAATCCAATATTTCTTTTAAAACGCTTAATATTAGTCTTCTTTAATGTAAAGTGTTTCTTGTGTTATTTTCTTATTTATAAATTCCAAAATTTTACATTTCTACAACCTATTTATTAATATCCTATGCTTACACATATATCATTGTTTTAAATTGTAGTTGTATCTGCATCACCCCACAATTGCAAGGTAATTAAGCCATGTGATATCTGCACTATTTAAAAAATTGTTGAGTAGCTGCATATTGTTTTATGTGGTTTGCACTATGTGGCTTTTGTTGAACAAAGATATAACATTATCCTCGGTAACGATACTAAAAATCTTGAGATTTGTAAGTATACAGGTTAATTTGTAGTAAAAAAAATCTAAAAATTCAATATTGTTCCCACAAGGATATGGTTTTATCTTTATTATGTTTAGAATTAAAATTTTTGCTTACTAAATAGAAAATTTATGCAAACATATAAGTTAGTGCAATTATTTACATATATACACTAGTTTTCCAAATAAATCAAATCACTAGGAATCAATTAAAAAATAATGAATGTAAACAAAACACCTAATCTACACTAAGACACACTAGGGCCCAAACTAAAGATAAGATTCAAGACATTATACTAGTTTAAGCTAATTAGGAGTTGAAGAGTGGATAATTTAAATTATTAAGTTTAGTATTAACACTACACCAATATAATTCAATTCCACTTCTAGATTATTTGACTCACTCAAAAGATAAGATTGTTTCCAAATGTTATCCTAATTCTAATTCTAATTACACTTAAAGGTTATTTTCCCTATAATACATTAAGCTCAAGAGTTAAATCATCAATCAAAACCTACTTAAATGTTATTTTCGAACATTTTGGTAAAATTGCACTACCTCAATCATTCATGTCCCTTAATGGTTGTCTACAAATGTTGATGGAAGACTAATCCCATTATGCTTCAAACTTTTGGAAATCATTGAGAATGTAAGTATGAATTTACCTTTAAGGTTGTTACCAAACATTTAAAGAAAATTAAAAGCATGATGAACATATGTGGATACAAATTTAATAAATCTCAACTCAAATACTCTCAATCATCTAACAAAACAACCAATTAAAAGCCTAACCCTAGATTAGAAATACAAATACAAAAAGGTAAACTAAATACAAAAGTGAAGAAGAAGGAAGGAACCCTCCATGGAAGGATCCATAGAGGTTTGGCTGAGGAAGGTCCAAGGAGACCACTGTTAAGCCTTTCTTTTCCAAAAAAACTTAAAAGAGCTTGATAAATAAATTTTTTTCTTCATAGCCTCTTCACCTCTACAAATTGAGCCTTTAGCCTTTTTTCCCACCTTTCTTTTAAACAATCTAAATATCCCTTTTATAGCCTCCAAAAACTCTATTTTTGTACTTTCCTTTTTTGTAGGCAATTTCTTTTTTTGCACTTTCCTATTATCACACTATGTTTATCCACTGATGTAGCTTTAGTGTTTTGGTCATAACTTCATGATATGATATTAGATTTTAATGAATGGCCCCTCGTCGAAAAGATGTCAACAAGTTATACAATTTTTTGTGAAATAGTCGTCTTCAAATTCGAACATTTAAGGTTCAAAATTGTGTCAAAGTTAATTATTCATGTGCTTGAAGTTGAATATAATCTTATCTTTGTCTCGTGGCCTTTTCCAACTTTCATGATGTTTATAAAACCCTTCTAATATCCTTGAATCTTCCTCTTCAACACTTCCAAATTTTCATTTATTTTTAATACATCAATTCTCCTACAATTTTTATTAAAATAGTTCAAAATTAGATGAATTTAATCCAAGGAAGCAACCAAATATTCTAACCCCTAATATACATAATATTAACATTATTTGGTCACTAAATTCAAAGAATTTATGCAAAATACATAATAATTTCCTAGTAAAATATATACATATAACATAATTATGGACTTATCAAGCACATGGTTCAATTCTTTTGAAGTTTTTAAGGCCATGCAATAATAACTACAATCATTATGTAGACTAAAGTAATTGAGTTTTATTTTTCTTGGAGATATAAAATCACAGTTATAACTTTGGCTAATCTCTACATTAATTAATTTAATGGGCAATGGAAACTTTTAGTGTATGTATATTTAGATTGCATTGTCATGAATAAAATTATGAAATTTCAATACATTTCTTAATTTATATTTGAATAAAGATTCTTCTCTATTTTCCTTTTTTAGTGCTATCCAAGTTAAATAATATTAAATTAAAAATTAAGATTAACAACATCAAATTTTGGATTTTAGTTTTCCTTCTTTTTTTTCTTCATTCATCTATGGAAACTTACAGCTATATACATATCAAATAGTATGTTCATAAATTATATTTAATATGTATTTATTGAATCAATCCTAACATTGTGAATAATATAAAAAGCAAATATACTTTTTACTCATTTTCGGCAACTTAAAAAGAATCATAGCCATAACAATAACATACAATCACAGTAAACACAACGCAACTTATAACCGCAATTTAAATCCATGAAACATATGATGATAAAATCTTACTAAATTAACTTCATAATTCAGAAATAGTTCCATATGCCATCCTTTAACTATGTTCTACTTCTTATTGGTTTTATAAAGTGCCTCAACTAGAATCTAAACCTTCTTTCTTCTTCACCCCACTCTACACTAAATCATTTATATTTTGTTATTATTGTTTTCTTCTTTCGATCTAACTGTTCATATACTATTCCTAATAGCTAATATGTAGAAGCTATACATTACCAAACAACCATATTCTTTTGCTTATTCTATATTTGTTCTTAATTGCTTGTTACCTACTTAGTAATTATTTAATTTTCTCCCATAGTTATAGTTGAAATCCTCTTTTGAATTATATTTTTTTTCTTATAATCAGTCAAAGGAAAGTTAGCAAAATATACAATTATAATGATAAAAAAAAAACTTTGAAATGCTAAAAAAAAAAAAAAGTCCTAATAACTTATGTCCCTATATGGAAATGTCCCAAAGCTATTATCAAAACCTTAGAGAAGCCTCTAAACATCTTGGCCCATAATTTGTGGGTGGGACAATTGATGGGACAGATGTGTGACCAAATCAAACCATTATCATCAAAGAAAAAGAAATTGAGTTAGTGCCCTTTGTACATGAAGATTGTAATACTAAGAGAGGGTTCATTAAATAACATCCTATGTTGCTTGTAGAAAGAACATATGCCTTTACTGTTTCCTTCGATTAACAAATCCCCATATCCTTATGAGCACCTTGTTGAGATAGATGAGAAAAATGATTTTAAGCTGGGTAAAGTTTTTGTTTTTTTAACTCACCTAAACTATGATAGACCAACCTTAACATTAAAGAAGGATTATGAACCATTGATATATTCCAAAGAGATTGAGATGATTTTGAAATTTCCTATATAAAGTGAGCCTAAGTATTATTTGATATAATATTTTATATTCATTTGATTGCATTAATCACATCTAGCATGATACCCTTTTGCAAGATTTTGTTCTTAATATCTAAGGTAACATAAAGGGTTACCAGGATATGATTGGTGTATGGCTCCACATGCACAAGGTAAGGCTTTCCTTGATCAAACCAAGATTGTAACCAAAGGATAATGTCTTGTTCTTGTATGTAGTTAGTACAAATAACCAAAGGTTAAGCAAACTAAAATGCTCTGGTAAAAGGACATTGTATAAATACATGATCTGTTAGATATTGTATTGAGACCAAAATGTTATTGATTTGACATGCTACTTTTTCCTTCATAGTAATTATTAATGAGTTGCTTATTCAAATTATAAGCATGATGCAAAATAAGGTTTGAAAATGTAGCATGATGTTTAGCTAAATTTAACTGCATTGACCACTAGAGATGGTGGTTGAGATGTATAAGAGATCTTGAAGCCACTTGGCAATTCAATCTATTTGGTGCAGGACCCCAAGGCTACAAAGAACCCAAAACCCCGAAGCTTACAATTTGACAGTGAACATAGGAAGAAATGACATTTCTAACCTATTGAACCCCAAATGATAGATGTAAATGGAAAAGCAATTGACAGGTTGTATGGAAACAAGAACAAATTCCCCACAAGGAAAACCTTGATGAGAATCAATTTTTGATACAATAGAAGAAAACAATCAATCCTCTCCAAGGTAAACTTGGCCAAGCCGAGTAACAAAGTGCTAAAGCTTCGTTTTATTCACAAAGCAAATGTGTTCTTACAAGAGAGAGTGTATAGTATTTATAACCTCAAATGGAATAACAAACCTAACAAAAATTACAAATAAACTAACTAACCTAACAAGTAAATTAACAAACCTAAATAACAACCTAACAATCCTTTAAAAACCCAACAAAATAGACAATAACAACTCTAAAAATCGAATATGGCTTTAACTCAAGCCCAAATAAGACCTTAAGTTTATTACATTAATGAAAAACAACTTCTCATACACACGACCTAACCCAACTTGTATGAGCCTTCTTTAACTCGCTAGCTAGAGCCCAAAAAGAAGTAATTAGTCAAAGTCTCATTAGTCTTCATAGCGTAATTATTTTCTACATGTTCTAGAAATTTTCCCACATAACTTTGAATAGACTCTTTAAATTTTTTAGCTCTTGCTTTAGTAACTAGTCCTAGTGGTAATACCAACTCATCTTTCTCTACGTTCTTTATACCTTTTGTGCTAACATCACTATCAGTAATAAGCTTATTCATTTTAAGACACTTTTCCACATACAAGATGAGTTTGGTCTTTTAATAATAATTCTTGGCTGATTAATGGAGCAATATTTACTTCTCATCACCATAGCAAAAAGAGAGGAATTTTAAAGATCAACAACTTCCAAATTTTCTTGGCCATAAGAGAAGTAGTGAAACGGTGTGACAGTCTAATTTCTAAACATCCATTTTGCTAGATATTGCATATTTTATCTCAGCTCAATATTTGTATTTGAGGGCCTCCATTACCATAACGCTAGATAAAATTCACAATCTTGGAATCTATTCCTAAACAATATTTTTTAGGAAGTTGGAAGCAAGAAAATTGATAAATAAGACTAGCATTTAAGATAAAACTGATTAACATAAGTCTTTTAGATTAAGATGAAAGCTTTGATTTCTAGGCCTAAAGCTTCATTTCAATTTTGTTTACTAGCTCCCTATATATATGATGTTTATCTCGTCCAACATCAACCTGAGTCATATGATAATTACCTAGCTTGCCAGCATATTTAATTTGAAAATTGCCAACCATCAATCTTTCAAATTGATGAGGAAAGTTAAAGCTAAGGATAATAAGAGAATTGGAGTAGTTAATACTATGACGAAGGATGGAGTAGAAAAAAATCCAATGCATCCTTAATAGAGTTGCACATTGTGCAAAAAATAAAATCATATCATCTGCATACATAAGGTGAGAGATAGACATAGTGTTGGATTGACTTTAATACCATTCCAATGCCCAGATCTTTCCTTTTTTATTATTTGACAATAAAGAATATTAGTACAAAGTACAAACTAATATGGAGAGAAAGGGTCTCCTTGTCAAAGACCTTATTGAGGATAAAAAATAGACAAAGAAACTCTATTAACAATAATGTGATAAATCACTGTACTTACACATTGCATTATTTATCGCACTCATTTATCAAAAAATTTCTTTCAAATTAAAAAATTCTCATGAAATCTCTAGGAAATGCTATCAAAAGCTTTAGATATGTCAAGCTTAAGGCCACACTATTTCTTCTTTTAACCATTTACATGATGAACCAGATGCATTATTTTGAATGTGAGAATGATGTTATCATATATGACCTGGTCTCTAAGAAATGTACTTTGGTTTAGAGCAATTATTCTTTTAAATTTGTATTGATTTAGTTACATAAAAGCTTTGAAATAGTTTTATACACAACATTGCAAAGAATGATGTGTTAAAATTTTTCATCATTTATGGATGCTCACTCTTGGGAATCAATTTAATATGTGTTGTATTGAAATTTTTTTAGATATAGCCTTTATCAATAACAAAATGGATCATATTGTTAATATCTTCTCCCACAATATCCTAGTACACTTGAAAGAAATTTACATTAAATCCATTTGGACCTAGAGCACTATTTAAGAGAAATTAAACACTTCCTTTTTAATGCTAGAAAAGGAAAAAAAAATTATCATTTAAGGTGAGGTTATGTGTATATGACAAAGTTGCAATATTAATTGAACTGAGCAAATTTAAATTTCTTGGAAGTTTCTTGGGTCATGAATAGAATAACTAGATTTAAAATATTCATTTGCTAAAACCTCAAGCTAGTCTCAGTCTTCCACCTAGACACCCTTATTGATTATGAAGATGAGTGATCAACTTAGCTGACTTCCTTTTGGCAACTAAAGTATGAAAATATTTAGTATTTCTATCCTCATGCAAAAGCCAAGCTTGATGAGCCCTTTAAGCCAACATCATTTCTTCACATATAAGAAATCCTAATGACTTCTTATTTCTTTCTCTAGTTGCTGAAAATTTGAATCAGTAATTTACTTTTGTAAGTTTTGTAACTTTTCTTCTAATTTTTTAATATTACTTGAATGTAATATGTGAGCACAAAAGGCCAAAGGTACGAAGGTATGAAAGATGACCTAACTTTACTTTTAGGGCCAATTACAAGAATGAGAGTTAAAAAGCTCAAGGAATCACTTGAAATTTATTTGCAAAGATTACTAGAATGTGTGGAAGAGCAAGATTCTATAAAAGCCTCATGATATCTTACATAATCAAATGAGATCAGACTTACCACAAGGATCCAATATGTGTTTAGTTAATTATTTGAAGTTGGAAAATTAGATGTATATATAAGCAATTGGTTTTCTTTGATGTAACAAACTTGATATTTTTTTGGGCTTTAATTTATTAATTGTAGGAAGGCCTATTTGTTATTAGGGGTTGTTTCTTTATTTGGGGTATAAATACTCCTTATTCTCCCTTGTATGGGACATAAGATATTGTTCAATCAAAAAAGATCTTGAATTTGCTTCTTGGGTTAGCCAACTATTAATAAGGGATGATAACTTGTCTTCTTTTATTACAATTGGAATCGAGTCTTATCAAGAAGATCCCTTATAGCTAATTCGTTCTTGTTTTTAATCAATTTATCATTTCAATTTTCATTTACATTGTCATTTGGGGTTCAATAGGTTTGAAATTTTATTCCTTTTCATATTTTTGTCATGTTGTGTGTTCTAATGGTTTCATGTTATTTAAATATTATACATTTATTTTTAATAATTATATTTACATGTCATAATATAATTGAAAAATCATATATTTGTCATTTTTTAATTGAAGAGTAACATAGCAACGATATAAAAAATTACATATAAAATTTTTTTCATATATACATATACATTAAAATTTTTAAAAACTTTATAGAAAAATTACAATTACAATGCCCGTAACTTGTATTGTGGTGTCCGAGTCACCTGCAGTTACAATAACCTTAGGACAACTGCAACCAATACTAAAATTTAAAACCTGGAATTGTCTAAGTTGTTAGCTCTATACCTTAACAATGGTAAAACACAAATTCATGTCTGAACCTTTAAATTTTAAAACAATGGAAATTCAAAAATAAATTTATAGGATACAAGAAATTGTTAAAAAAAAGGATTGCATCATAATAAACAAGGCATACCAGCAAGGGTTTCGATTGTTGACAACCATTTCAGCAAAATTTTCAACCGCTAATCTTCACAAGGCACCATGGGCTGCCCTCTCCACTGTTGCACTATTGGAGAGAAACAGACGCAAGTGGTGGAACACAAATGGAAAAGTGGGTTTCACTGCTTATCTAATCCATGCACCATGATTTACACAAGGATAAATATAAAGCTACAATGGTGAAGATATGTTACAAGAAGACAGTATTATATACAGCTAGGAAGACGTTGTTTCTATTATACATAAGCTGGCTACTGAATGAGAAAATAGTGTACCAAGAAGGAAATATCACTGCACACTGTAACCCATGGAGCATGATAGAAGATATGAGAATTCTGGAGTGCAATTCCATGGAGATCTGGCAATGGAAATCCTCCGCTTAATAGAAAGTTCACAAACGGTAGGAAGAAGATTCTGAGTATAGTTGACATCGCTAACTGCATAGATTTAAGAAATTTGAAGATTGATAATTATCTGCCAAGAGATATAATAACTAATTATCATATATTTCAAAACAGAAATTAGAAGGACTATGGTCTACACATGCATGGATGCATATGCAGAAACATAAATGAATTGGTTTTTTAAACATGAGAGGGTAAGAGCACCCGGCAAGTTAGAGTGCTCGATGGCTAGTACATTAATCACCTGCATAATCAATATCATAAATAGTAAACAATTTTATTCCACAATTTTAGAAACTACATCAACATTGCTCATAGACCTTCGATTAATAAAACTTAGGAGTTGAAGTAGTTCTTGGATGGTACGAAAGTTTAGTCCTTGTCTCCCATTGTCATAATTAAAATTATTCACAGACCTTTACTTGGTAATTTAAACTTTTAAGTCAAAGCAATTATTGATATAGTATCAGGTCTCTATGATCAAGTGGTCTAGAGTTTGATCACTGCCGCCCCCTACTGTCTTAATTTATAGTTAGATTTTACACAAAATATGATGGAGCAGAGATAGTGAAGGCTAGAAATGGTAAATGAATCAAATCAGAATCATTAATTGGTTAAATTATCCAGTAATAGACATTTTTGTTTACAGTTCATTTCATCTTATTTTCCATGAGTACACAATGCTGCAAACTGAAATGACGCCGAAAAATAAATGCAACATTTATATTGATTTACCTGGATGAGATGCATGTGCAGATTACCTATCTTGCTCCATTTTAAATACGTTGAAAAATTTTGCAATCTGAGACTACCAGCAATGTTGTTTCTGAAGATTTCCACAGAACATGAAGCGCTAATTTCCTGTATAAGCAAAAGGTATGTAAACTCAGTACACCTCAAAGATAGTGAATTGGCGGAATTAGTGATCACGGATTCATGATATACTCTTATTTGGCAAAAGATATTTTAATATGAAAGATAGATCTTAGACATGCAAAGATGGAAAAAACCAATGGCTTTTCTGAGAATTATATATACATATATATATATATATATATATAAACACTGAAGACAAAATATAGATGAAGTGTTCTGTGAGGAATAGCTACGAAATGAGTATAAGCTTCCTGAGTGTAGTGGGCCTATGCTTTGTATGCACATTTTAACCTAATGAATTTTTTGTATGTTGTGTTGGAAATTAGAACAAAATTATTCATGGGCATTGACCTAATCGTTTAAATTTTTTAGTTAAAGTGTCTTTGACACTTCATTCAAGCATACCATTGAGATGCATGCAACTTCACCAGAATCCACTACATCAATTATTATATCTACGACAATGGTAGCACTAATATCTTGGTTGGTAACTTGTATTATTGGTGGAGACGATGCTGAGATATTAAGCCTCATGTCCTTATTTGGATATCGCTTGTATAATTGAGGAACTATGAATCTCCATGCAACTGTGTTCAAAAGGGCCTGATCTGGTAGTTTATCAACCACCCATTGCATATAACCTGCCTGAGAATAAAAATACCATCAGTGAACTATCAAACTATAATTCAGTCTATGTTAATGTAAAAGCGTCCAACATAAATGTGAGAAGTGAGAACAATTAATTAAATCACTTTAGTAGTATATAAAACCGCATCTGCATTAATCCTTTTTCCTTTTTCCTTTTTCCTTTTTCTTTTTTTCATTGGATAAAGGACTCTGAAGATACTGTGAGGAAGTTTAGAAGTCCAAGGTTAAGGAATACTAGTAAGTCCAAGCTGAAGTAAGGGAGACTTAGGGCTTGTTTGAAAGGGTAGGGTGGAAAATTATCCAAACCATTGTTTGGATGTCAAAAATTAATTGGGTTGGGTGGATTAGGATGGGTTCCCAAACAGTGGAGAGTCAGTTAAAATCTGTTTTTTCTATTAAACATCTAAACAATTAAAAAAAAATCCAAACATCCAAACAATATTGACCAAAAAAATCAAAACAATTGAATGGGACCGCCAACCCACCCCACTCTGTAGAACTCCCAAACAAGCCTAAAACTTTTATTTGATCTTCATGAATAGAAGAAAACTGCTAACAGATGTATGGAAATGATGTGGCATGTAAATTGTGTAAAGGCAAAGTAATCTTTGGCCTAGGTAAACCAGTCTCTTTTTGTTTCATATCAAGCACAGATAAAAATGTTAACTTTTAAGTTTTCAGAAGAAGTCAAAGCCTTCACAGAAACAAGCTGATGTATCACGGGCAATCTTTGGTCAAATTATCAGCAAAAGGTAATACAAAGCTACTATACATCATTGATAGAGCTCAAAAAGACCTGAAAAAAATAAAATACAAAGTAATTTGACTAGGACTTGAAACACAAGATCCAAACTTTCAGAAACTTACATTGAAATAAACCAAGGAAGCAGAATTTAACACATTTTCATGCAATGAAATCTCGATCATCTTTGACAAACCACCACAGGTAAAAGAAATCTCTGATCCTCTGAGGTAACCTTGAGAAACTAAAAGTTCATCTTTCCCTGTGAATAGACCATTGATCTCAAACTCAATAGAAGAATTAGTCAGCACAGGATTGTCAACAAAAGAAACATTCAGTACAGCAGTTTTGTCCAGTGAGATTTCTTTAGGAACGGACTGCAATGAATTGTTAAGCCTTGATATCCCTTCTCTTATTTTTCCAGAAATGGCATCTTCAATTGCTGATGCTATTTTCCCTTCGTAAACATCCACTATCCTGGAACAAACATAAAGAAATTAACAGAATTCATCTTCAACTGGTTAAATATACCAAGACCCCAGTATGTGAGCCAAGTTTAACTGGTATAGAAGGAAAATTGATAGTATGTTATGAATGAAAAGATGTCTGAAAGGGAACACTTGTTCAATAATAACATTCTAATTGAAAGAGGCTAGTATTGCTTTTCAACAGATAACACTGCCCCCAAAAAGTAAAGTTCCTCAAGTTATTTCAAATGACAAAATGTTGAACTTGGAAAACACCAATTCATAGTTAAAGTGGAGCCCAAGACTTCCAGCAAAATATGAAGTCTAAAATTTTGGACTCTCCTGGTAACTCTTGAAATTCATTTAAATTACTTGGAAAGTCAAACAACTGGATAACTTCATGTGCTTCAATTAAAAATACTTATCAAGTGTTTTACAGCAGGGTGGGAGAAACTGTCTCAACATAACCTACTTAAATTTCAAACCACAGGTTCCTACTTTATTCTTTGTTCAATGTGATGAACTGGTGGTTTCTAGAGTTTTATTCAGTCCTTGGATTAAAGTCGCAATTTATTAGGTAAAAGTATGAAACCAGTTCAGGACACATGAATTGCTTTAAATTTATATACATGATAGAAAAATCAAACATAAAATGGTATGCTAGGTATCACACCCTTAGCCATCTTTTTGAGTTTCAACATGAATCTAATCACCAAAATAAAGAAGTGATTGTGCACTGCTCCTTTGGCTTTTGGTCCTCGGTAAAGGCAATGAAATGGTGATCATATGTTCATAGGAACTACATAAAAAAGGGTTCAAGAAGATATGAGATCCAAATTTCAAGGTTTCCTTTATCAGCATGTGCACTTTCAGTTGGATGCACAAGAGCAAAGCAGAGCTCCTTCAACTTTGTACATAATCTTGTTTGATTTGATTGAGAAGACAATGGCCATGCACTATAGGTCTGCACTCACCAGAATAATTATTTACCAATCACATGCCCCATAGCATGGGAAACACAAATCACCAATAAACAACGTATAATTCTTAAAGAACGATCATGCTAACAGTTTCCATTTATAAGAAAATATGGCTTAAGAATATTGCTTACCATTGGTAAAGCCATGATGCTCCTCCATCCACCTTAATGGATAATTCTCCCACATAACATCCATAATCTAAGAGAATCAACTTAAGAGTACCTTCTTGGTTCTCAAAATCTGTAGTCAGGCCCACTTGTATTCCTTTAACCTTCCAAAGATAGCACAAATAGGTGAGAAACTTTCTTAATTTAACAAAAAAGAAAGAAATGGAAATACATATGCACTAAAAATGCTGTTGTTCGCACAGGTTTTTGCCCATCAGATATCGACATACATTAGTATTATTGTTTGCCTAGGAATCATGTCTTTTTAGCTTATTTCCTGTATCAATTTATTGATTCAAGGCTTAAGTGGTCTAGTAGAATTTCAACAAACCCCATCTTGAATTCATGATATGCAGCCATGGTTTCAAATTCACATGTTTTATATATGAAATGGATAAGCTTTATGACATTGTTTTAGATTATTGATATCAATATAATCAGCTTTAGCAAAACATTTGTTATTTCTTTCAGGTCTAAGCTTGTGAGTTCAAGCCTGAAACAACTATAAGTCAGATAAGAAACCCCTGAAACTATAGAAAAAGATAAAACCTAAAAGGGATATTGTAGACATGCAACATATATAGCTTGCATTGTCAATATATCTATATAATTAGCATTTTACATTCACAGAGGCGCCCCCACTATCAGAAACCGCAATAGGCAATAACCAAGTGCTGCAAGAATAACTCCAGTTCATAATCAAATTAGCAGTGCCACCTGAAGCGACTAGAACGATGCCCTTTTCTCCTGTCTTAACATTTGAAGTAGTTATGTTAACATCGTTAACAGTAATATTGAAAATAACCATTTTACAATTTCCAACATGTTTGACTCTGACAGACTTCTCGATTTGTGGCAGTTGAAGTGAAACAATAGAGGAAATAGCTTCGTCTATCAGCAAATCTTTGGCATAATCAAGACCCTTTTCAGAGATGGCGCCAGAGATGAAACCCTCGATTTCATGAAGTTGAATAGAAACACTGGTTGGAATGAATAGAAGGGGTAGAAAAATGAAGTACACAGTGGGTACCATACTGCCATGAAATTGTAGAAGAAATCTTAGAAGTTAGAACAGAGTCGCATAAGATTAGAAACTTGCAAGAGCATGGTTTAGTGATGAATTTTTTCAAGGAAAGAGAGAAACTCTGAGACACCCGTATTGTCTAATAACGATGGAAGCTATCGAATTTCAGTGGAAGAGGTTGATTTTAGCTACTAGGATCTTATTGGAGCTGAGTTTCTAAAAGGAAACAGACATGGAGGGGTGGCAGAAAATGGCAAATTAATTATTGGGTTATTTTGTGTTTTGAGTTTTGTTCTTCTACTCTCAAAGATTTGAGCGCGAGACCCACGAGCCCCGAGGTCAAACTTATAGTTTCGGTATCTTCTTATCTTCGAAACGCATAATTTCAGAAGATTCGCATTCCATGACATGATGTCAGGAATGGCAATTCTACCTGCGGGCAGCGCTTTCCATTTGCCGTGATTGTCATTAACTGTCTTTATTATCTCTTAAACAATGAATAATGAATAATATTAAATAAAATGAAATAAAGTTATTTATTTTCTAAAAATTTAAACTCCTTATTTAAGTTCCTCAACAAAATTCAATTGATTTCGAAAATTCACGTAAGAAAAAGTACTTTCCAAAACTGAAAACATTTATGATAAACTTTATAACAAGTTTATTATAAATATAAATAGAAAAATTAATATGGCTTGGCTTCTTAACCGTACTACTATCGTTGCTTCAATAACTGACACTGATGCTGGGCCGCAAAACTATTTTCTCTAGATGCTATTAATTATTGTTTTACTTGTTCAACTAACCCATGATTTTCAACAAGGCTTTTCCTTAATTACGAGATCACTTTGTCATATTTCTCAACAAGTCTTTTCCTTATTCATTTGCCATGATCAAATTCTCAAAACCATAGAATACAATTAACTAAAAATTACAATATACATATTTAACTTTATCACAAGACGTGTTTAAGTGAAGTTGAAGCATTTTGGCACATCAAAGAAATTTTATTCACATAACAAAATTATGGGTTAAAGTGGACAAACAGATACTAGAATTAAAAGCAACTTCAACACGTTAGAACACCAAAAAAAAAAATCATAAACCATGTTGTAAAATTTAAGGGAGAATTAGACGTCAAGAATATTTTAATTAGACACATTAAAACATGTCCAATGAAGCTTAAATGATGGCATAAAAATATGACCAAAAGCATGCAGCAAAGATGCCCCAATTAGATATAATTTCAACTCATCAAACACATCTAAGAAGCCTGAACCATGCTATAAAATTTAAGAGAGAAGTGGACAGCAAAATCAATCTAATTAGACACATTAAAACACATCCAATGAAGCTTAAACCATGGTATAAAATTTTAGGTAAAATGGAAAACAAATATGACCCAATTAAACACACCAAAACATGCCTATTAATGCTTAGATGATGGTATATAAATTTGAGCAAAATGGATAGCAAAGATGCCCCAATTTGACACACCAAAACACGCCTATTAATGCTCAAATAATGGTATACAAACTAGGCAAAATGAACAGGAAAGATGTCTCACATCTATTAATACTCAAATTATGGTATAAAAATTCTAGGCAAAATGGATAGCAATGATGCACCAATTAGATGCAATTTCAACTCATCAAAACACATCTAAGAAGCCTAAACCATGCTATAAAATTCAGGGGAGAAATGGATAGCAAAATCACTAATTACCAATGAAATCATAGCATAATTCAGTGGAATAAGATGAAGTTAAAGTGCTGTGAAATTACCCACAAAATACCTTAATGACATTTCATCAAGCACCTTAGCAACATAACCCAAATGCATTACAACTTTTCAGTACATAATGAACACTAATTGGAGATTGTTTTAGAAACAATTTGCACAACAAGAGATGGATAAACATGCGACAAATTGGACAACAAAGAAAATGATATAGGCTTAGTAACATGCATACAAATTGGAGCACAAATTTTTTAAATATTGAAGGTGGAATGGATAGTGAAGGATATTACGTTTTTCCCTCTCCTATTCTCCTCCCAAGTATCTATTTCTCATCCTTTAAAGTGTTTCTTATTCCTTGCCTCTAGCACCTAGGGTTTTTTTGAAATATGATCAAAGCAAGTTTTTTTAGTGAGATGAGTGTATCTAAGGGAGGTAGAGTGTCGTGAATGTGAGCTAAGAGAGAATGAAAAATCTGAAAAATTTAGTGAAGATGAAATAGAAATGCAAGTAAAATGAAATTTGATGAGAAGAGAGAGTGAGTGAGGCATCACTTGTGTACAAAGAGAGGAAAAATGAGAAATGAAAATTAAAAAATTAAATCAAGATGAAAATGAAATGCAAGTGAAATGAAATTAGAGTATAAGAGAGAATGAATGTAGAAATGATGTGTGGGAAAGATGCAACCTGTGAAATGTGGGGGGAAGGGAAAAAATGAGAAAAATCTAAAAAATTAAATTAGTATGAAATGAAATTTAAATGAAATTAGATAGGAATTGAAAAACCAACATGAATTGTGAGAAGGGAGAAAGTGCAACGTGTGAATGTGAGAAGAAGGGGAAGGCAATGTGTAAGTGAGAGAGAGGAGTTTAAGATAGATCATGGGTCATGGGTTCTTGGATCTAAGAATAATCTTTGGGTCTTAAAATGGTATTTGATCTTGAGTTAATGAACCTCTTTGATTTGAATGGACTTCTAGATCCTTAAGCCTCAACTTAGATGGATCCCTCTCTTTTTTATTTCATTTTCTTATGCCCTATTTCAAATAGATCCCATTTTTGTTTTGTTTCATTTTCACCTTTTTAGGCCCAATTTCAAGTAGGCCCTTTTCATGTTTTATTCCATTTTTATCTCTTTTCTTTAGTTTTTCACTTTCCCATGTCATCACTTTTAATTAATTTTTTTAATTTTTATTTATTTAGGTATGAATTTAAATTTATTTTTCACCTTTATTAACTTTTTGCCCCTTTATTAATATTTTCATTTTTTCTATTTTTTCATCTTTTTTTCATATGGGCTTCATTGTTTAATTAGTTATTTAGTGATCCCCTAATTATTGGTATTTTTTCGTTACCTGGATAAATTATGGTGTTCACATTATGTAATGTTGATATTATATGGTCGGTTGTGATTTGGCCTAATGTTACTTGGGGACCAAATGGTTAGGAGTTGTTGTGTACCTATTGTTAGAGGAAATGATTCTTTAAAGATTAAAAAAGGAAGAGATGAAGGAGAAAGTAGTGCACAATGCCTTCAAGGCATATGCAGCACTTTCCTTTAGCCTTAATTTGCCCCCACCTCTTCCTATGATATAGGATGCAAGTTGGGTTGACTAACAAATTCCCTACAGCATACAATGAAGACCTTTGAGTATGGATTATACTCACAATACTTAAGCCAAGACAACAATAGCCTTTATAAATCGATAATGTGATTTTTATCTCTGCATGCACTCAATGACAAAGACAATGAATTTCATGTTGTTGTGTTTTTGTGTTCTGTGTTCTCAAAATGGAATAATGGTGAAGGGTTTATATAGATCATAAAGTGATGCACTGAAGAGATGCCCCTAGAAGCAATATCTCTTTAACTAAAAGTCACAACCATATGTTGGTTCATAAATTAACATAACTTAAATAACCAAAGGTTATTTAATAATTTTTCCATGAAGAGTATATCTTTTTAGTTTGTAAGATTTCTTTAAAACAACACTACTTTTCACTAAGTGGTGATTACCATACCTTTCTATAGATTTTTTTAGAAACTAAATAGACACAAATTTAATGTATTTTAAGGTTGTAACTCCTTACGCAACCTTTCATATAAATTTATTAATTTATGAGGACATGAATTCTCAAAACACATATCTTCATTTTAAGAATATTTCAATAATCCCGCACCATTTTTAAAATGAACTTAAACTCTTACCACTTCAGAAATCTCATGTTTTTAGTAATGGTATCTTAAGGATTTGAAACTTTACCTAAGTAAGACATGGTTTCACCTATCTGAAATAATATGGTAGACTAAGCTTTGAATCAATTATCCAATGTGAACAAGTGTGCATGACTTACACATATGATCTTGAACCATTGTGTGCCACTTAAATTGACATATTTATAGCCTTGTGTTTGTATCCGTTTCATGACAATTTTCAGATCAAGCCCTTAGACTCCTAGAAGTGGCCCCATTTCACTCTCATATAGGTAGACTCTATCGAGAGCACCACTATGATCAATGCTTAAGCAAATATATGCTTACAGGTCTATTAAGAGCCAAATTATAGCTCATCCTTTCCCCTTCCAATCTTATGGTCACCAAGTATTTTTCAACCTTAGGATGAATTGAAAATGACAAGTACTTGCAATCACTCTAATCACATACTTTCACAATTGAACTTAAGACTTGATATGATGGTCAAGTGTGAGTTGGGTTTCCACTATTTATGATCATGGTTTATAGGGCTTTATTCCCATCTCTTTTGATGTTTTCAATATCATATCCCTTGTTAGACTTTTCATCAAAGGACTTGGAAGATTTAATTTTGATCTTATATAACTTATAGAGATTACTCCATTCATATCAAGTCCTTTGCAAAGCTATGTCCTAATATAATATATCGCAACTTTCTATTATAAACTTGGCAATAAGCCCTTGAAAGAGTAGACTGACTATCACAATAGATAGATGTTGGTGCCATTGGCTTGGTCCATATAAGAATACCAAGTAACAAGTTTCTAAGCCATTATGCTTCCTTGCTACTTGGAACCAATGCTATAAACTCATAGTTTGTGGTAGAGTCAGCAATACAGGTTTGTTTCTTGATTCCTTAAGAAATAGTACCTCCACTTAAGGTGTAAACTCATCCACTTATAGAAGCATGATCCTCTAATAACTTATCCAGCTAGCATCTATATATCCTTGTAAAATTGAAGGTTACCACTACAGGTCAAACCTCATCAAATTTTTTTTGTCATTGCTTAGGGGATTGTCTAAGTCCATAAAGAGACTTAATTAATTTACACACTTTGTGTTCTTGACCAAGAACCATAAACCCTTTTGGTTGTCATATACACATCTTCTTTCAGTTCTCTATTAAGGAATGTTGTTTTAACATCCATTTTATGGATAACAAGATTGTATATGAAAGCAAGTGCTATATGCACTCTAATAGTGGAAATCCATGTAACTGGTTCATATGTATCAAAATAGTCTATCCCTTCCTTTTACGTAAACCCCTCAACAATCAACCTAGCTTTAAATTTATCTATAGATCTATATACTTTTAATTTCTTTTTAAAAATCCATTTACAATTAATGGGTTTAGAACTAAGTGGGAGGTTTACTAGTTTCCAAATTTTATTTTCCATTATTGAATCGATTTCATCTTGCATAAACTCTTTCCAGTATGTTGCATCTTGAGACTTTATAACTTCCTCAATTGTTTCAAGGTCATTTTCTAAATTAAAACAAAATGATGAATAATTTTCAATCTCTTCTCTTATCCCCTCATCAAAAAAATATAAAGAAATATGAACCATAGGTTTTTGCTTTTCTTGCCTTTTTTACTTCTTCTAAGTTTTATTTCTTCTAATTCATCATCACCAGAAACATTGATTTGACTTCTCATTGGAAGGAGAAATGTCATTAGGCTTAAGGATTAAGTTAAACCTTTTGTCTTGAAAAATTGCATCCTTTGATTTAATTACTTTATTGACAAGGTATGAATCATTTGGTTCAATAACTAAAAGCTGATATACCTTGCTATTTTCAACATATCCCAATATGATGCACTTAACTCCTTTTACACCCAATTTTTTTCTTTTAGGTTCTAGAACTTCAACTATAGTCATGCATCCTTAAACTTTAAAATAATTGTGATTAAGCTTTCTTTTCATCCATAGTTCATACAAGGTTATGTTGTTCCTTTTATTAGGAACTCTATTTAATCTATAACATGCAGTTAACAACGTCTCACCCCTAATATCTATTAGCCAAATCAGAGTAAGATAACATGGCATTTGCTATTTTAACTAGGACCCCATTTTTTCTTTAGCTATAACAATTTGTTATAAGGAATAAGGGCAGTTACTTGATGCATTATACCAATGGCTCAAAATAATTTTGATCAATATTCTCCCTTTTTGTTTGTCCTTAAACATTTAGCAAAAGTTTCACATTGAAGTTCAACTTCAGTTTTAAATATCTTAAATTTGTCTAAAACTTCATCCTTTGAGTGTGTTAAATAGACATAACAATATCTACTACAATCATCAATGAAAGTCATAAAACACTTTGTATCACCCAAAGTTTGCTAGCCATGCAAATCACAAATATTAGAATGAATCAATTGTAATATTTTAGCATTTTTTCTACTATAGGGAAAGTTTTTCTTGTCATTTTCGTCAACATGCAAGTAGTGCAAGACTTATAATTAATAGCAATCTTTGCAATCAATTTAGGTTGTATCATATCATTCAATTTTCCAAAATTAACATGTCTCAAATGATAATACGACAAATCATTAGAGTCAAAAACATAAGCAGAATTGTAATAATTATTATTAACTTAAGCAACATTACACTTAAATATGTTCTTACAAAAATAACCATAACCTATAAATGTTTCACCCTTAGTGAGAATAAATTTGTCTCCTTCAAATACAGACTTAAACCCAAACTTATTAAGTAAAGGTACAAAAAATAAATTCTTGCTAACTTTTAGTACATAATAGACATATATTAAAGTAAGAGTTTTCCCATTAATGAATTCAATTTCCACAGTCTCTTTGTTGTTGACTTGGACACTTGAAGTATTTCCCATGTCACATCCCGATCTTCCTCTTTCAATTTTGAAGAAGTTCTTGTTGTTGCACACATGGTGTGTTGTACCAGAGTCCTCCCACCATCATGTTTCATCATTGTCAACTAGGTGGATCTTATAAACCACAGCCACAAAATTGTCTTCTTTTATTAATGACTTGTTTTTTTTCTCTTTCTTCTTTATGAGGGAACGACATTCTTTCTTGAAATGGCTAACCCTTCCACAAAAGAAGCAATTACCTTTCTTTTTCTCGTTCTTGTAACCATCATGTTCTTAGGATTTGTCTTTATCCTTCCCCCCTTTTTTAAAGGTCTTGTTAGATGCCCTTCTTCCACCATATATACCTTCTCATGAGCATTGATAACTATTTTAGCATGTTGCTTTTTATATTCCTCTTCTAAATGAAGATGATTTCCCAATTGCTTAAGAGATAAATCTTACTTTTTAAACTCTTTTTAAAATCTTTATATGATGGAGGAAGTTTGTCTAGGATTGAGGAGACAATAATAGACTCATCCATGTGTATGTTATGTTGTCTGAAATTGTTCAAAATATGTTCAATTTCATGCTTTTTTTCATGATAAACTCTCCATCAATCATCTTATAACTATTAAAATAAGTGACTTGTAATTTCTTACTTTTGCATCCTTTGCATGTATCTTGCCTCAAGTTTATCTTAAAGATCCTTTGCAGAGATTGAATCTTGATAACTATCAAAGAGAGCATCACAGAGGCCATTAAGGATATGTCCAGTGCAATTATAGTCATCATTCTCCCATTTCTATCTCTCTCTAATTTCAACAATGGTTTCTTTTTCTCTTTCTTATGGCTTGGCAATGGTGAGGAGGTAGGCCACATTCAAAGTTATAAGAAGAAATTTCATCTTCCTTTGCCATCTCAAAAAGCTGTCTCTTTCAAATCTTTCTAACGTCATACAATTTGAAGTTAACTCCTTTAAAAAAGCCATTTGTAATTTCATAATTAAGCTCCTAGATTGTTAGCAAAAATGGTTCTTTAAAGATTAGAAGGAAAATAGAAGAAGAAAGTGGAGCAAGATGTCTTCATGGTAGATGCAGTACTTTCCTTTAGCATTAATTTGGCCCCACCTCTTCCTATCTTATATGGTGCAAGTTGGGCTGATTGACGAATTTCTTGCAACATACAATAAAGACCCTTGAGTATGGATTGCACTCCCGATACTCAAGCCAATACAAAAATAGCCTTTACAAAGTAATAATTTAACTTTTATCTCTACATGCACTTAAAGACAAAGGCAATGAATTTCATGTTATTGTGTTTTTGTGTTCTATGTTCTCAAAAAGGAATGATGGTGAGGGGTTTATATAGATTATAAAGTAATGGATTAAAGAGATGCCTCTTGGAGCAATATCTCTTTAATTAAAAGTCACAACCATATGTTGGTTTATAAACCAACATAACTTAAATGACTAAAGGTTAATTAATAATTTTTCCATTAAGAGTTATACCTTTTTAGTTTGTAAGATTTCTTTAAAACAACACTACTTTTCACTAAGTAGTGGTTACCACACCAATCTATAGATTTTTTAAAAAAACCCAAGAGATACAACCTTAGTGTCTTTTAGTGTTATAACTCCTTACACAAGCCTTCATATAAATTTATTAATTTATATGAAGACATGACTTCTCAAAACACATCTCTTTATTTTAAAATATTCCAACTCCTACTTGATTCTCGTTTGGTTCAAAGTATTGTATGTGAATGGGTAAAATTTTTATCTAAGATATAGAAGTTATACATTGCATTTTTGTATCCTTCTACTGTTCATGTTCTAGTTTTTGTCATGAGTAGGTTCTGGTATTACCTTAAGCTAGAAAGGACCTATAGATACGATGTTGTGTTTGTCCTACTGATATCTAGTTGGTTAACTTATTGTAATGTAACTTTTTATTTGGATTAGGTCATACCGACTTTAAGATTTTGATGCTCCAATTCTTGGAAATGTTTAAGCATATTGTTAGGTATTCTCATATACCTGATTTAAAAGTGACCAACAATTAGAGTTTTCATGTGCAAGTTTGATGCTAGTCAATTTAAATGATGTAGGGAATACTCACTTATTCATTCTTGATTTCCTGTGACATGGCAATCAAATATTATTGTAAATTTACCAAGCCGAGATGGGTCTCAAGGTTGTTCACTATTCAACCTAATTAGATTTTTTATTTTTAAAATATTATTTTATAATTTAATTTTGAGAAAATTCATCATTTAGTCCTTGAACATTACTTGAGTTTGTAAATTGGTCCTTATACTTTAATTTTTTTCAAATCACTCCTTATAGTTTCAACCCTTTTTCAATTTAGTCTTTACAATTAGTTGAACCTTTAACTGTGTTTATTATGGTGTGATGTGGATTGCCCATGTGGAGAATGATGCCAGGTCATATGCACAAGTGGAATAGTTTTTTTTTATTATCTTAAACGTGGAAAAAGAAAAAGCAAGAACAAATAAAAGGAGAGAAAATGGAAGAAAGTCTATTGTTACAGATAATGCAAACATAAGTGTTATTGCTATCATAATCAACTCCCCTGTTGACGACATCCCCGAATCCTTATATATCATGTTTGCCCAAAAGCTCTAAAAATCTATATCATCCTTAACACATAAATACTAACCCACATAAGCATAAATTAACACCATATATGTTATACCTAGAGTGAAAAGTGGTGTTTGATTGCTTGTATGAGCCAACTAGGGGTTGGAGTAAAGTGGGACACATGTATGTATGGAGTTCTAAACAACACATGTGGAGGTATGTGTTAGCCTTCTCAATACTTCAAATTGAGCCTCTTCCCAGTTTTGAGAAAAGGATAAAATCAAAACCAATTACCCTGGTGTTATTGGCTTATTTCACTATTTTTTCTGGACTTCAACAAAATTTCCATATTTGATGGTTGATCTTTCAGTCAACATGCATCAAAGAAGTGATGAATATGTTTCTCCCTTCCCATCTTACATTAATCACTTGGTTATTTTTCACAACAAGTCCAAGTCATCTGCTTTTCCATTAACTTGTTATTTCGCAATCAAAATTTCCCAGCACTATTTCTATATTACAATATTAGTCACCTAATAAACATTAAATCACGGAGTCATCTATTTTCTTTGATGATTAAGGATGGCTAATGATGAAATTCTACTTCACAGTCCATAATCAATACCACTCTTCCTTAGTGGGGAAAGAGCACACTTTCATCTCATGGTTTTTCTATTTGGTTCTTGCAACTAATATAGTAGAAGAAGATTGGATTTAATTTTTTTTACACCTACACTTCATTCACACTAAAGAAAAAGTAATTACTTTCCAATGGCTTTTATATTTACTGAGATCCTTTTCTTTCTTTCTTTTCATTCTCGCCTCTTCTTATTCCACGTTTTAGATAATAAATAAAAACTATTCCACATGTGTGTCTAACTTGGCATCATTCTCTACATGGACAATCCACATCACACCATAATAAACAGAGTTAGAGGTTCAATTAATGGTAGGGATCAAATTGAAAAAACTAAAACTATAAGGAGTTATTTCAACAAACAAAAGTTAAAGGACCAATTTACAAATTTAGATAAAGTATAAGGACTAAATGGTGAATTTCCCCTCTAATTTAGTTTATTTTTATTTTCAATTAATTTTTAATATGTTAATTCTTTTTAAATCTTAATTCTTTTTCATTCCAAATCTTAATTTTTATTCACATTATTTTTTTACCTTCAAATCTTAATTTTTGCCTTTTTTAAAAAAAAAATGTTTTTATTAGATAAAAATTATTTTTGTAAATAAACAATCATGAAAAAAATTAAAGATGGATGCAGGTCGAGCAAGGTAACAAATTTTGTTCAAACCTAGTTTAGCCAACCTTTGATCACCCCTATGTGTCTACTCAAGTTTTATTTTTTATTGGTCAGTCTTGGTTTTTTAAAAAATTGGGTTTTAATTTAATTGACGTTTTTAAAAAAAAAATGAAAAAAATAAATTCCTTTTAACATTTGAATTATTTTTTCTTGAAAATGTTCTCCTTCTAAAAATTATATAAAGAGACAAAGATAAAAATTTGAAGATAAATAAATAATAAATAGAATCATCTCTCTTTTTAATTTAAAAATCCCTCCAACATTTCATATTACTTTGTCCCAATATCTATTTGTTATTTTATTTCAATATTTCAACTTTCTAAAATTGAAAATTAAAAATGAAATAATTAAAAAAAGAAAAAAAATACTTTTCTTAAAATTTTCTTGAATGCTTTTTGATTTATTATAAAATCAATAAAAAATCTTGTTCTAAAAATTTTTCTTCATATTTTTAAATTTTCTCTTTGAAATGATAAAAAAACAAAAAAAAAAATCTTCCTTGAAAAATGTTTATTATCACACTCAATTAAAAAAAAAAACAAATGAATTTGATTGCTAGAAATTTCAAAAATAAAACAAAATAGAAAAGAGAGAAAATGAATAGAGCAAGAAAGTGAGATTACCTAATTTAGTATTTAATACACAAGCCAAATCTTGCCACACCCTTAACTAAGATGGTGTGACGGGCACAGAGATTGAAGTTAATCTCGTCTCTACAAACCTGAATAAGTCTGCTAACCAAAACAATTTAATGACAAATATACTATATGACAATTATATTATGCTAATCCATAAGCATAATATTTATTATTTAGCTTTTATTCAAAATTTCAACTGAGCCTTCTCTGAAAGATGGATTTCCTAAACTTCCACAACTCAAACCTATAAATCAAAAGGCAAGGGAGTTTCACTTTTACAATCTAGTACAAACAGACAATCCTAGATATTTCATATAGTCATTAATTCCCTATCTTGAATAGTAAGAGCTTCTATACTTTAAGATATTACAATAAAAATAACAATCAAATCAATATCTCCTTTGCGAACAATGCATAGCTCACCAAGGAATATCTATTTGAACTTTATTCAACCAAAGGATCCATGGTCAACATTACTCCATGAAAAACATAAAAATAAAGGAGTAAGTGAAACACTCAATTATCATATAATACTAATTACATAAAGGAAGAGGCAGACCTGACACAATAGAGTTTTTCATAAATCAGTTGTTTGTTTTTGAAGCATAAGGCATAAACACAAGGTAATATACTCAATACAGAGTAAAAAGATATTTATAATGTTCACCCTCATGTCCATATAGAAATACATAGCATAAACTAAAATTTAGCATCTTCATCATCATTTCTTTTTATCAAAATTTAGTTCTCAAATAAAAGAAAATTAGATTAATTATGAGCTTACAGGTGAGGATCACAAGTGAGAATCACAGGCCAAACTTCTACCACCATCCCTGTAGTTCATGACATTTACATTTGCAATAGATATATAAGAAATCTATTTTTAACAGATGGGTAAGGAACATTCAACAGAACTATCAGAATCAGTTGCAAGCTCTAGGCCAGTTAAACAGAATAGATTAGATATCAAACTCAAGCAATATGGCTCGGTTTAATCATCCTAATGGCCTTAAGCCTCAGACAGAATATCATAATATAGCATTGTGCCTCAGTCATATCAGAATATCATATCATAGTGCACTACGACTAATATCTACTATCATTAGCCATAAGGTTCTATTGAAGATAAATTCTTAAAAATAATACTTTTATGTACATAAACACATAACCAGACCAATAAAAAGTTTAAAATCAAAGTAAGTTTAAAATTCCAAAATCCAAATAATTCAAAATCTATAATTAGACTTATTGCAAAAACATTATTAGAATAATCCCAAGGTTCAAAATATGAGTATTACATACATACAGAATTAGGTAATTCATAAATCTAGAGTTCTTAGCATATCCAATATCAAAGTAATTTAGAGATATGAAATCAAAGTCTTTAGAACTAGAGAATCAAATTACTTCTTATGTATATGATCAAAATACTTCAGAATAATTATAAAATTAATCAAGTGCTCAATATTTCCAAGTACAGATAAATGTAGTTCAAACCCTCAAAGTAAAGTACATTATATATACAAAATCAGAATGCCTCAAATTACATAATCAAATACTTCGTGAGTATAAAACCTGAATGCTTCAAAGTACCAAATAAAGGAGTTCAAAGATTCAGGATTATTTTAAATTAGAACCTTACAATAGGTTAAATTAAGAGATGCAAAATCATAGTAACCCACAGTTCCAGTCATTCCAAAACATTAATAGTGTACAAATAGGGTTTACAAATTCCAGAAGTCAACCCCAAAGCACAAGGAACTTCAAATAATAATGTAAATCAAAATTTTGTGTAACTAGCACTATCTACTCACCTGGGCATAGAATTTCCAGAAATTTCCTTCCAAACTATTGTCACAGCTTAAAGTCATTAGGCATGACCAGCACATAGGCTAAACCAACCTAGTCTAGCAAGCCTAAAATAGCACTCTCACGTAGCCTATAAAATTATCAATAAGGTATAATTCAATGAATTTACAAAGGGCTTGTCTAAAATCTGATAGCTTCTCCAATAAAATATTATGTTTTCTAAACCTTTGCAACTATAATAATCCAGCAACATCAAAATAATAGCAAACAACGATGTCATTTTAATAATGTTTCAAAATATATATTTAATATAGTAAAGAAATAGCTAGACAAGGCTTACAATACTTCATAATATTTATAAACCCAAAACAATCCAACATCTAGTAGCCACCATCTTAGAGTGAGATGTACACTATGATTAACCCAAAATGGCATACCAAAACGTCAAATCAACAAGAAAGTGCCATAGCAACTTCACTTTATCACCTACTAATATGTAAAATGTAAGAGAGAGGAGTAAGTCTACCACTAACTTAGTGAGTACATAAATATAAAAGTAAACAGAAAGGGAAACAATGAAGGCATTAGAGTTTTTCACAAGTATATATATATATATATATATATATATATTTATATTTAAGTAAAGAAATTTGAACTTTCAATAAATTAAAACACTATTTTTTAACCTTAAAATTTAAATGGAGTGAGTATCAAAGAAGAACCATGATCATCATTCTGTGCCTTAGCACATAATTGCATTTGTTGTCACCACACCGGACAGTACCTCATAATGCCATAATAATATTTAATACCTTTATATCCCACCATATATAAAATCAAGCATATAAACCCATATCCCCACACCGAATACGTCTCAATGTCTCATACCCATGTCCATTTACTAGATACATCTTAATATATTAGACCTATATCTTATTAGTCAATACATCTTAATAACTCATTCTCGTATCCCATTACCAGATACGTTTCAATAATTCATTCCTATATCCCATTATCGGATATGTCTAAGTAATTCATACATGTATCCAATTACCAGATACATCTCAATAATTTATACCTATATCCCCTTATTGAATAAGTCTCAATAATTCATCTCAACTAGGTACACCTAAGTCGTTATCCTTACTAATGGTTTCAGGGTTCTTACTTGACTTCCTGTCCAAGCTTTAAATTCTTAAAACTATTGAATATAAATAAATAATGTAAATAAGTTACGTGAATAAATAATATAATACTTAAAATATTAATTACCATAAGTAAATAAATAGAAAATAATTTCAATTATGCAAGGAAATAAAAAGGTAATTATTAGCAATTTACAGGAAAGGAAAGTAACAATATTTTAAATGATTAAAAATGATAAATAAATAATATGTCGACTAAAGAAGATAAACTTAGATGAAACATCATCACGTAATTAAAAAATAATGTAAAAGAAATTATTAAAGTTCAAAGTTCCAACACAACCTTATCTTAGCACACAATATTGATATTCTTAATACCATTTTGCATAACACATGATATTCCAACATTATACTTGCATATAAAACTTTTTCCCTAGGTTATATAATATAGCCTTTACTTTGCACTTCGCACGTCCCAAGTGCTTTCACAATAATAATAGCTCATATCATTTAGTGATCTCATTTACAATCATGTTATTATACATCCATACATATCATATCATTTATATACATATAATTAAAGAGTTTGAAAATTTAGATTTGTCTCCTCCATAAGACACAGAGCATGGAATAAGGAAAATAAAAATTAAACAAATAAACATAATCATATTATAAAATGAAAGGTGCTACTTTGTTATTTATACACTCACCAATAAGGACTGATTGTAGAGGTATCCTATTCTTATAGCTCAAGCACAACCCCTAGTTTAAAGGGTATCATCAAAACTACCTAAAATTACGTTCAACACAAAACTAACATACTAAATATTTCAATTTGCATTTACAATAATCAATATAACTAAATATAACCTCCATCACTAATAGCCCTAATTTTCTTTAAAATTCCTACTCTTACCAATAACCATAAACCTAGGTTTTTCAATTTAAGCTATCATAAATTAAATTGAGTTTAGTTAATACATTATAAAGCTAAAAGTTGAAGATTAAAATGCGGGAATTTCTCTTTAGTACTTCAACAACAAAAACCTTAAATTAAAGTGTTTGAACATAGCCAAATAATAGAAGAGAAAATTGCTAAAATTTTAGAACCGATCAATGATGAGGAAATGGAGCCAAAAATGGAGAAGAATAAAGAATAAAGACAATAATTTTGAAAATTTGGAAGAATGGGAGAGAAAGGCCAAATTAAGTTTACTTACACTTTAATGGCAACCCACAATCATTTATATCTTTCCCCACATCATGGTTGGCTGGAGAAGAAGAGAGGAAGAGCATGAAGCATTATGGAAGGGATAAAACAAGATTGAACTAAGAAAAAATAGAACAATGAGAAGTGGAAGAGAAAGGAGGAGGATGCTAGAGAGGAGGAAAACGTAGAGCAAAGAGAGAGAGTACGAGGAAAGTGTGTAGGAAAAGAAGGAAAAGAAAAAGGCTAATAGGTTACTTTTCATGTTTTGGCTAAAATTATATTTTGATGCCTAAAAATTTTAAAACATTTTATTTTAGTCTCCCTAAGTTTATATTTTGACCCTAAAAAAATTTATCATCCTATAAACCAATCCCTATACTTTATTCTTATTATTTTTTATTATTATTTTTTTACCGATTATTACAACTATCCCCTCTACTCACCGCAAGATTAAGGAATAATCTTTATGTCCCTAAAAATAAGAGATATAACCTTAACTTCCCTTGCTAGGCATATTTTAACTCAAATAAATTTCTAATGTCAAAATCTTTAGATTAAACTAATTACAATTAAGTTGTCATTTTCAAATGGCTTCCATCATTTATTTCTTGTCTGTAAAGTCACAAACGTCCCTTTAATAATTCTAATTGCTATAGCTGGAGTATAGACATATATTCAACTTAGAAAAATTACTCAAGGCACCATAATGGTCCAAAGTGTTCATTCTTCCATCAATGGAAAATTTAGTGCCTCTAAAACCAAAATATAAATAAACCCTTAAGTTGTCTAATGTTATCAATGGCTTGGAAATGGTACTTTCATAGTCCAAAATTTATTCATAGCATAAAGCAATGTTTAATGCCTTAACTCTTCTCCAATACACTTAATTATACCCTTATTCTGTATTCAAAAATTTCTCAATTTTCACTAATGTGTCATTAAGATCAACAAATCAAGTTCTAAAATTATTCACTAAGTTATAATAATCATCTAAGGTCATCTAATCAACTCTAACAAGACTTTCCATTCCTCTTTCCTTACTTTTACGTCCATGAAAATCCAAGAAAATTATAAAAAATTAGTAAGTCAACTTACAATTCAAAATAAAAAAACTTTCGATAGCCTTAAGCATTCTCCTGGATGCTTAGTCATGTTAGAGGAACCCAAAAACTTCATATTTTAGCACCCTAGAAGAATGAACACACATAGGCAATTTGGGGTTTTTCAACTCTGTAGCTAAACTAAAAATTGACCACTAATTCTAAGAGAGAAAGGTTTGAAATAACATATGAAGCCCCAACTCAATTTGATGAGATCACACTAAATTGAGCTCCAAATTGAAAATTTTAGTGCATGAAAAGTGCAGTATTTGGGAACTTTCAGTTGCAAGCTAAATTGATAAAATTGATTGATAAAAACAAAAGAGAAAAGGCCAAAATACCTAAAGGAATGAAAGCCCTAACCCAACTTGATGAAAAGATGCTTATAATCAAGCTTAAACTTAGTTCACATTATCTATATGCTGCAAAAAAGGGTTTCAAATTTAAAGCTTGAATGGTGAGATTAATTAGTGCAAACATAATAGAGAGGAAAATCAGTTCAAAAGTTAAGACCTACAGTGATTCAAAGAGAAACAAACCAAAATTCCTAGAAATTGAGCTAAAATCGTGAAAACGCTCTTCACAAGAAACCTATTTATTTTCTAACCAACCAACTCCATAATCACATTGGATTCTAGCCGAAAATGATATGTAAACACTGGCAACATCAGGACTAAGGTTGGTCATGAAGGAGAAAGCTCAAAATGCTATTGTTCCACCTCTATGTTCAAGAGTGAGTGAGAGAAAGTCCAAAAAGGGCAAGAAATTAGTAAACGAGTAATTTAGTAAATTCTATAAGGACACTTAGCATAGTATAAAAAAAAAAAACATCAGAAACCTATCAATTTTCTGACCAACTAGCACTAAAATCACATTGGATTCTGGCTAATGACGATATGTGAACAACGATGACATCAAGACGAAGGTTAGTCGTGAAGGAGGAAGCTCAAAATGCTACTGTCCTACCTCCATGCCCGAGTGAGCGAGAAAGTGTCTAAAATGGGAGATAAATTGGTAAAAGGATAATTTAGTAAATTCTAAAGGGACACTTGTCATAGTATAAAAAAATAGGGTTGCTTTAGAGTTGTCCCTAAGGAGATTTGAACCTAAGTCCTTTAATTGATAAGGTGAGGCTTAGCTTCTTTTACCAACCTTAAGCTCAAGTTTAATGCTACTTCATTTAATAGTTGGATCTTGTTAAATTTCCTTTTTTAATCTTCCTCAATTACAAAAATTACTTTTGCCCCAATTGCCTTTCCTTACTTTTCCACTTCAAAACATCATTAATGAGGCATTTAGCATATAATAATTTTCTTTTTTGGTTTTCTTTAGGAATATTACAAATCTCATATTCATTTGTTTACAAAAATAAATTTAATTTCATTTATCTTGTTCAATTCACAAAAAAAAAAAAAAAATCAACCAACATACACACATTTCTATTGAATTATGTTGATTTTAATCCTTATCACAAGGTACAAAGACTATAGGCTCTGATCTTAAGTCAAGTTCTCCCTTGTAACTATTTTATTTTTCTTTATTTATTTTGTTATCTTAATTTCTTCTTTTATCTCCCTTTTTCATGTCATTGATAAAAGTCATTGAAAATAAAATTATGACAACATAAATTTTGTAAAATCAACTTTGGGTAATCATTCCAAGGAACAAGTGCTGTGGAGTACTTAACATCTTTTCAATGCACAATTAACTCCTAAACGTAATCCCTAGTTTGTAGACCACCTTATCATATAAGTTGGTTTTCCAAAATTTATCCATTAAAAATTTTAATGGCAACTCCTAATTTTTTGTTTTCATTTTTTTAAAAGCAAAAATCAACTATTCGTGGTATGAAGACCAAAGTTTTTAAAACAATTTGCTATCAATAAGCTTCAACAGTCTAAACTCTACTCCATTACTGCATTCTCTGGCTAACTTTGTAGCTATTTCTCCTCTTCTCTTCACAATTCTTTGATTTATTATGGCAACATGGGTGAGGCTTGGAGGCAAGTCAAGGATGGTGTGGGATGAAGTGTCTGGGTCACATTAAAGCAAGTTGGGTATGGAAAATATGAAACCACATGCATATATTTGGAATTCAATTACCTGAATGGTATAATAATTAAATATTGTGCCTAAAATAATACTTATAAGGAATAATTTAAAAAATTAAAAGGTTTTCATACAATTTAATACATTATGCCCTTACCTTTCCATTTTTAAATATACATAATAAGCTTTGTGAACATCATATTTTGTTCCAACCTTCCCTGAAAATAATAAAATTGAACATTAGGCTTTATTTATTTATTTAGTATTATTTCAATCACAGTTAATTTTGTGTCAATATGTCCATTGGGTAGTCATCTTCAATCAAACTTAAGTTTTAATTTAAATCTAAGTCAATGTTAATATAGTTGTTTTATTATTATTATTATTATTATTTTAAATTTGATCTTGAGTCAGTTAATGTCACATTCACCCCTATATGTCTTTCTATAAGCATTTGCTTAGCATCTGTAAGCTTAATTGATCAAGTTGAAGTAAGTTTAGCTAAAAATTTTCTTTGGATTTATCTTTCTAAACCAACAAGTAGTTTAAATTATTTGGATTTTATCTTTATACTTATATTAATATGCAAATGTTAAGTAAAATAATATTTCATTATTTTGTAAAGTATTAAGTACATTTCTACTCATATTGAGTATATTACTTTCTTTTTCTTCCTCCACAATAAGAGGGAGGAAGAGGTGCAAGGTAATGTTTTGGCTTGGAACAACATGGATGCTAATTCCCTTTATATAAACAATCATTATAATCACACACTAAAGGCTAGTGTTTTGTCCGAAGAACTCCAAAATTTTTCCATCTTGTGATATTGAATGGAACCCACTCTATAGAAAAGGATACTAAAATAGATTTACTAAGTTCAGCTACATAGGTTTTTTCATCTTGGATATTAATTATAATTCATTTTTATTCTTAAGCATTAAGATGAAGAGGTAATGAAATAAAGTACTACAATGTTGCTAATACAAATTATTCTTTTAAAATGATTATTAATGAGAAAAATATTAAATATGATAAATAGTTTGAACATAAAATAAATACATTTAAAAAATACTAAATATCACTACTATTTTTAATCTAAGCATAAAAAGAATCCATATTTGAATTTGCATTTAGAGTAGTATAATCTTTTTTGTCAACGTAATAGAAATGAAGAGGATATGCATTACCTTTTTTTTTTTTTTTTTACACATTTTACAGGTTGGGATGTAAACCAAACACTAACTTATTATGAAACCTATTTTATTTTATTTTATTTTTACAAAAAATCTTCATTGATATCTAACTTATGTTGTTAGGTTTCTCTCTCTCTTGTGTAGCATTATTTTGGAAAGGCATGACAGAGCATTCGTTGAATTACAGCGAAGTAATTGGCTCTATTATTCCATTACATAGAGATGGTAGCTTGAAGGTAGAATGAAAGCCTAAAGTGGGCATGAAATTGGATAGTTTAAAGGTGATGTGGTAGTTTTGGATACACTATGATAGGAAGTTCGAATTCAATGTCAGAAAGATTATTTGAATAGGAGGAAGAAATATAATTATTGTTCTTCCTATAAGTTTGTTTGTTGCAAAGGGGACTACAAAAGCTAAACAAAAGAGACTCACTAATATTCAATCTTAGGCTTAAGATCTAAATAGATTGCAAAGCCTTCTTCATACTATCTACGAGGAATAGAAAATCCATAATCCATAAATTTGTTAAGAAGCATAACCACCCTCTCTAATTGGTAAAGATAACGTATATGTTCGCTTTTCAACATAAAATATCTAAAGTCCAAGCATAAGGGATTAACTTCATTGATGACTTCAATTCATAGTAAAGAGCATCATTTCATTTTATAAGCATGCACATTGGAGTCATATATAATCTTGGTTTTACTAGATTAGATGTCAAAATTTATCTTCGTGCCTAATGACAGCGAAGCATGAGATAAGGGGAAGCTATTTGTGTATTGTAGTATTTCTCATAGCAACTTTTAGATAACCATTCATTCTTCCATGCATATAAAATGGATGCCAATGAACTAATAACAATTGTTTTTTTGGCCTAATGCATGCATGCTACTTGACTAGGATATTTTGGAGATGTAGTGTTCTTAGACACAACTTATTTTACCAACCATGCACATCCACTACTTATCTTGTTTATAAAATTCTATCATTATAGGTAAACAATGGTTTTTCAATCTGCTTTGTTGCATCACAAAATAACTAAGTCATTCAAGTGGTTGTTTGAGACATCTTTATAAGCTTATGGGCAAAACAAGGCCACAAACTATTTTCACTGATCAAGATCAAGCTATAACAAAAGTATAAGGTGATTAATGTGTTTTTCTTTTGTCAAATTTATTCTTTAACGAACCAATGTATTTTCTTATGTCACAATTATATCACCATCCTTGCAAGTGAGTTAAAGCTTGAGAGTCACCATTGCCTCTGTACATGGCACTTGGTACAAAATGGAACCAAACACCTTGGAAATTGATAAATGATGGCTCTCATTTCCTAACTAACTTCAAAAAGTGTATATACAAATACAATGACGGAGTACAATTTAAGGCATGACGGAGAAAATTACTATAAAATTATGATATTCATGAAAATGCATGGTTGGAACCAATATATGGAATAATGCATAAATAGGGAGCATGTCACATGAAGCAGGCTTTCACACTAAGGATAAGAAGCACACAACTTAGTCAGAGTATACATTTGGATTTCATGGTAAATATGAAACCAAATATGAACATATTACAATTCTTCAAGACATTTGAAATGAGAGTGGATGAGAAATGGTATAATGAGTTGAATTTTGAGTATAAGGCTCAATATAAACTATCAAGGTTAAGGTCTGATCATTCAACTATACTCAATCAATGTGCACAAGTATATAATTTCACATTATTTGATATATTCCAAAAAAAAGTTGATATACTCCATGTTACCTGTATGATACATTAAAAGAAAGCTCACCCTATATATGAATATGTTATAACTGGCAAACCAGGAAGGGGAGTGGAAAGTCTCATGTGATGCCATTCAACAATCCATCCATGGTATTTGTAGTAAGTATGAAATATTTGACATACTGTGTTGTCATGCTTTAAAGATCTTTAACGTGATGAAGGTTAAACATATTCCTGACAAGTATATCATAAAGTTATGGACAAAGGAAGCATGGAATGGTATTGTTCACATTATGAAAGGAAAAGATATTGAAAGAGATCTTAGATTAGCTAGCACTCAACTGTATAGGCAACTTTGCTCCAAAATGATTAGACTAGCATCTGAGGTGTTTACCTATGAAAAAATGTAGTCCCTTGTAGATAAGGGTTTGGATGATTTGTGCAACTAAGTATAGGAGGCTCGATTGACGCAATCACATGTAGTTAAGGATTTCAATGATACATAAGCACTTATAGGTGAAATGATAGCTCTATGAAATAGAATTATTCAAGTCAATTTCATGTTTATCATTGTGTAATCTTGTTAATTTTAATTAAATTTTGAGTTATTTTTTTTTAGTTTAGGCAATTTACATTTGAAAGTTTGGATTCATCATTATTTGAAATGTTTTACTGTTAATTTCATGCTTTACATGCTTAGATCTCAGCCTAGAGTTGCTTATGGCAATTTTTATATTGTTTTGGTTTTGAAGAAGCAAGAAATTGCATGCAACAAATTTGTTAAGCCCAAACCTTAAAAAAAATGCTTTGTTCCATACAAATTCCAAAGACTTGAAGCTTAGACCTTAGCTTGTGCAACCTAGGTGCTATACTAGTGCAAATTTTAAAGACTTAAGCATATGCATCAAAATTACCTAACTTTTTTTTTATGTTAAATTTTATGAATCCTAGGCTTAAGTTCTTGAAGTCTAGGAATTAGAACAAGAATTCATTAAAGGATAGCTTCGTAATTGGACTTTTTGAGGCCTTTTAAATATGAAAAGAAGGATTTTTCGAAAGGGAAGGTTAGCAATTAAGAGAAAAGTGAAGGATAGCTCATTGGAGGGCAACATAGTGCTTAGAGGAAGACATTATAATTAAAGAATTTAAGAAGGGAACTAATTAAAGCAGTGGAAATTGAGTTTTCTTCTCCTCCTCTTCTTTTATTCTTCATCTTTACTATGTCTCTTAAATTAGTCTTAATTGTATCTACCATAATGCTAGGCTAATTGTTTTTTCTCCAAGATTATAATCACTATTACCTTCCTTCTTGAATTTCATTGTGAATAAGTTTATTTAATTTAATTCTTCATTGCTTCCATGTTGATTAACCTCCAATTAGGGTTTATCTTGAGAATTTTGGGATTCTTGAAAGAAAAACTTAAATTAATTCATTTGATTAAATATTTCTTGATTGATGTTAAATAAGTGCTTGAGTTAACCTAATCTATCTTTAGGATATACATATACTTATAGGACTAGTGAAATTGTAATTAGTTGTACGTAATGTATCTTTTTAATCATATTCTAATAAAAATATAGGGAATTGAATTAAGATGATTGAATTTTGAATTTATAAGGGATTAACAGATTCTTATAATGAAATTAAGAGCTAAGACTAATTCATGAACATTGAGCTAAAGTTAGGAATGTAATATATTGCAATTGAAATGCCAAATTAAAACTATAATCATAGGGAATTCTCATTTATACATATTCATCTCTTAGCTCATTCTATTTTTTCTTTTATGTTATTTTTTTTATAATTTGAATATTGCAAATTGTTTGGATAAGGTGACCATGATAGCAATGATAATTACCAAAGGTCTTACCTAGAGTTCTCATACATATTTTCTTTACTACTATATTACATGTTTACATTGTATACTTGCACCGTAGTGGTTAGCCACCCACAACATGAAGGTATTGTATAAGCAAAAAATATTCAAGAAGTGACTCAACCTAAAGAGGTAGAGACGCTTGAAAATCTAGATTGAGCTCTAACCCAAATGGGAAAAAGAGCTTCAACTAGACATTCACAAGATGTGCCAACTAAGATATATAGGCCTTGCATTATATTTCATGAATGATTCTTTGATTTCATACTTTATTTTCTTCCTTCCCTGAAGGATACCAACTCATTAAGCCTGATATAGTGCGGACTCTTTTATTCGACACTACTAACATCTCCAGCACCTTTTAAGTACCAACAACTATCAAATCAATATAACTTCACCTTATTATTGATTCATAATTCATTTCAATCTGATTTTGGTTTCCTTATAATGCTTATGTTGTTGTTTCTTGGATTTATAATGTATGGTTCACTTGACACTATAACACAATCAACTGAAAGTGTAGACATATATGGTACTTTTGTAAAATGAAGTGGTCAAGAAGGTCATTGAACTTTTTTTGTATTATGAAATTAAAGTACAATGATGCCAAATAATTTCTTATCTACATTACGCACTTGTAACCATCACCAATACAAAGATTACACAAGAATATTATGTTGCACACAAGATCATATTGAGGACAAAATATAATGACTATTCTTATTACAGAGATTTCTAAGTATATTGTCTTAAGTTAGCTTCAATTTGGTACAATTTAGTTATAATGTCTTTTTTCGTAATTTATTGTATTATGTAATTTTCATAATGTTGCTTCATTTTCTTTCATTGTCTACCCATATCAGTTCAATTCTAACTCCAAATCTTATATGAGAAAAATGTTGTGTCATGTCTCATGAATGATCTTTATTTTTTCCTTAGTCAAGCTGTGAGTGCATCAGGATGTTGACAATGAGCATATTCCTACCAAATAAACTTTTAAGGTAAATTCACAAGATAAGATTCAGATTCAACTAAGTATAACGTAGTTCACAATGAATAAATTCACTATCATGCATCCTATACATTACTCTTAGTATCATCTCCAATTAAGTATAAGCCTTAGAACCAAATTTTACCAACCAAAAATATCCAATTCTACAGTGGTACCAAATAGAAATCAATATCATTATAGAACCAATTTGGTAATTGCAAATTTCATATTCAAATAACAATTACAAATATCCAATTCTACCAAATAGAAACATACTTAAAAAGAAATTAGTAAGATGAACCATTCAATTAATGCATGGGCAACTGTAATTCTCTTTACAATAGTGGATTTGGTTTTGCTACTTGTTCTACTGTTCCTCCTTTACCTTCAAAGCTTAATCCTTTTCCAAGATTCTAAGACAATAATCTAAGGTCCAATAAAAATCATGTTTGAATTTCATTTATATGCTATTTCCCATATTCTTTATCTTTTGAACTTTTGTCGAATATTTCCTATTTTAGGCTTGTGATTTATTTTCCTTGTGTATTACATAACCTTCTTATTCTTAATCATTATAATTCTTTTTAAATATAATTGAAATGGCCATGTAACGTATATATTTAAACCTAGACCCTTAGGCAGTGTTTAGATGGACAGCCAGGGATAGCATGGTATGAAGTGGAGTGGCTAACTTAGTGTGTCATTATGTTTGGAAGTTTTTTTAAAATGGAATAGAGTAGCAAAGGAAAGATTCCAAAGCCCCTTATTACCATTCAAAAATTTCATTTTTTTGTCCCTCCTAATTGGGAGGTCAAGACTAAAATGGAGTGGCCAAGTCATGTATTTACTCTCATACCCTATTTGGTTAAAAACTTACTACAATAACATTTTATTTATAAGGGTAATATTATAAAAATAATATATAAATCATTCCATTCTATTATTGACATTCCTCCCTTCCTTTATTAAAGTTCCAAATCAGGGAGTGACATACTTTTTTTCACTCAACTCTCTTTCATTAATAGCTATTCCATTCCATCTTCACCAAAACTCTCAAAGATAGCCTTAATAATTACCTATGGGAACATATATTAATATTTTCATCTTTACCTCCTTTATGGATTTTACTAATGTTATTAATTTATTTTGTACTCCATTTATTCATTAGTTAGTAGTAAAGTATTATCATCTAATATATAATTCAATTTATTATTTTATCTAATTAACCAAAATATTACTTTTTCTTCCCCTAATAGAATTTTCCAGTAATTTATGGTTTATATTATATCTAGGCTTTTTTTTTTCTTACGAACAGGTATTTTTAGACTTAATTCTATTTAAGATTAGGCTATTATTATAGAGACCCTATATAATGTTCATTATTTCCCTAATCTTTTCCTACTAGGTTAAATGAAATATTGTTTAGCTCCAGTATCATATTGGTTTTATTTAATCTCGATAAGTTCATTTTAAATTTATATCCTTCTTTTCAACCTTTTATAGTGCTTAATCAAGCATTATTTTAATATTCCTCCTTTCTTCGTTCTTATTTCCAATTCTCTTATATTTCTCTTATTTAACTAATTAAAACTGCATTTTTCTTCTTATTCAACAGCAACTTCTTCAATTTAGCAACTTGTTCAATTTGTTCACTAGATAAGGAAACTTTGATGATGGTGCAATCACCATCTACAATGATTATGAAATGAATGCAAATGTGCTCCAAATCGCACAATAATAGAGAAAGTATATTTGTCTGCTAATCCTTGCTTCTTTATAACTGTTGGCTAATTTGAATATCTTTGATCGAGCTGAGCTTTTAATTAGATATGTTAGAGACACAAACAATGATCTGAATAGATAATATTACTTTTGACATAATCATTAAATAATAAAATAATAAATATAATTAAATATATCAACAAAAGGTACAAACACCTGTTCTATAAAAACAAGGTAAAATTCTTACCAATTTGAAAACAAAGTAGAATTTCAATGCTTACTTGTGTATTGATGAATTTCTTCACCGGTTCACACCTAATTGCCAAAGTGAAAGAAACTCTTAATATCCTTCGTGTAATGCTTCCATTTTTACCAATTTGGAATTGAGTCAAACGTTACTTTGATATTTTACTTACTAGTTAATTTTTAATTTAATTTTTTTATTAATTTTTGTACTCAATTTAATCAATTACTTATAAATATATTCTTCATTTGTTAATATGTTCTTAATTTAGTCTCTTAATGTTGACAAAATTTAATCCAAATTTAAAGTAGATTAAAAGATCAAATTAAAAATAAATTGATAAGTGAGATATTAAATTGAAAACAAAAATTAGTAAGAAAACCAATAAAAAACTAAAATAAGAATAAGTAATAAATAACGAACCAAATTGTGTTTTAGTTATTTGTAATTACATTCTAATGCTCAATTATTTCCTTCTCCTCCATCTACATTTTGCCACCTATGCAATTTCTGAAGTTTTTCATATACAATTCCTCCTCGTTGTAACTTCACAGATAGCACGTCATTTCACCGTGACGCCGAGCTTAAAATACTGCCACCTTATGTTGTCTATTTTAGTTCATACTACCGCTTTTCCTAGGCTTTTTTATCATGTTATTACAGGATAAAATAATTATGAGTCTGATCCATAACAGTAACAAATATTGCATTCATATACGATAAATGAACGGCACAAAAATAAAATATTAATAAATACGTGTAAGATTGTTTCACGCAACTCTAAAAAAAATATTTTTTCTAAAAAAATTAAGGGATGGCGTGGGAGAAATCCGTAGGATTGGACAAATTTTTTTTTTTTGTTATTGGAGAATTTTTTAAAATATTTTTATTAATTTAATATTAATAAAATATTTTTATTTTATTTTCTCTTGTTATTGGAAATTATCCAACAGGAGAAAATCCAAATCCTAGTCCCAGTAAATTTTTTTTTAATTTACTGCTGGTTGAATGATTAACAACCATGCCACCAATACACAGTACCAACTACTTCCAGGAATCGCTCCCGTTCAAATGAAAACATTATGCCCTCAATTCTATTTTCCGTTATTTTCCGCTTCAAATGAAAAAAACGCTGAACTCAGCAAGATATGCTTTATGCTATTTTATATCGTCATCGTTGGTGTTCCATCTTAGTCTAAGAAGTTTTCTATTTCTTTAGTTTTCAGAATAATGTAGAAAATTTTAAAAAATATCCGAATAGAAAATTTTCTCAAAGCCTTCATTATCATTAAGAAATAATAGCAATAATAGTAAAGTGAACAGAAAAACATATGTTTTTAGATATTTTGTAAATGATTCTATATAAATCTATTAATTTAAGTTTTTAGACAATTTTTTAAAAATCCTCATTAATCTAATTTAGTCTCTTAATTTTATTTTAAGTTCCACTTTCATTTTTTAATTTTATTTAGTTTTGATTTAGTCCTTTAAATTCACTTGATTTAATTCGAACCCTTAATTTTATCTTAAATTTCATTTTTGTCCTTTAAATTTATTTTATTTTAGTTTGGCCTTAATTTTTAAAAATAATTACTCAAATATTTTTTTTAACTTGCCATTTTTTTATTTTTTCATTTATCTATTGATATGTGAAAGCTACTTTATTTTTTTATTTTAAAAAACTACTCAAATTTATCTTTTTATTTTTAGAGGACCAAATTAGTACTTTAACCACAAGAAAGGATAAAAATTATATTTTTCTCAAAAAAAAATTGTTTAGAACAATAATATTTAAATATAATTTTTTTATAAAATATAAAAATTAAGAAAATTTCACAAACTAAATTAATTAGTACTCAGTAGCCAAATTCATTTTAATATTTTTTAACTTTATTTTGATGTACTTACTTTTTTTGGTGGTCGTATAAATCTTAATTATTTATATGAAACCATGCATACATGATAGGATAAAAAGAATGGTTGAAATGGTCATGCTTGGCAATACATGATAGGAAAAGAGAGCATCCGTATTCAAATGAAATCACAGGAGAAGATCCAAAGTTTGCTATCATAATTTTACAAATATACCGCAACTCTACCGGGTGTTTTGTGCAGGTTTTTGGTTAAGAAACCTAGATCCTTTACGGTGGCAAATCCAGGACCTGAGTCAAGTGAAATTATTTAATTTTTATATTTATTATTAAATATTATTTTTAAACAATTTTTTAAAAATATATATATAATTTTTACCCTACTTGTGGTTAAAGTACCAATTTAGCCCTTTACAAAAAATTTGAGTAGTTTTTTAAAATAAAAGAATAAAGTAGCTTTAACATATCGATAGATAAGTGAAAAAAAAAATGGGAAGTTAAAAAAATATTTGAATAATTTTTAAAAATTAAGGCCAAAATAAATTTAAAGGATGAAAATGAAAGTTAAGATAAATCAAGGGACTAAATTAAATCAAATGAATTTAAAGGATGAAAGTGAAAATTAAAATAAAGTTAAGGGACCAAATTATAACTAAATAAAATTAAAAAATGAAAGTACAAGTTAAAGTAAAATTAAAGGACCAAATTAGATTAATTATAATCTTTAGAAAATTGTCTAAAAACTTAAAGTTAATAGATTTATATAGAATTATTTACAAAATATCTAAAAACTTATGTTTTTCTATTCACTGTATTTATTGCTATGATTTCTTATTGATAATAAAGACTTTTAGAAAATTTTCTATTTGGATATTTTCTTAAATTTTTTAAATTATTCAAAAAATGAAAGAAATAGAAAACTTCCTAGACTAAGATTGTAATAAACCAAAATAAATAAATAATATATAAATATATGTATGGATGTTAAGAATAATATTATAAAAATAAAATTGAATTTTATGGACTAAAATGAAAGGAAAAAAATAATATTTATGGTACAAATTATAATTTTACCTTATTTTTTGGGACTAAAATGAAATGTAAAAGATGTTCAAGGACAAAAATATAATTTTAACCATTATATAGTGACTTGAATTGTAAATGTCGCCGGTTGCTGTGCAATTTTGACGAAAATGTGTGTTACTGTTTGCACAATATCAAATAGTAACTTATATAGTAACTTGAAAAATTTTATAAATAATATGAACATTTCTTAATTTTCTCATTCAAATTAAAAAGAGAGATCGTGAAATGAGCATTCATATTTGTGAAAGGTAGCTTTGTGGAGATCTTTTTAATATGGACTATACTATAGGAATAAAGGATCTCTACTAAGGATCCCTATCAATAAATGTATAATTAACAAAGTAACACTTTTCATTTTATTGAATGTTTTTATTTTTTAGTCCAACTTGTAATTTCCTTATTCTATGTTTTGCGTTTTATGGGGAAATAAATCTATGTTCTTTTGAAGTTTTCAACTATATATATATATGATATAATATGTATGGATATAAAAATAACACAATGATAAATGATATTACCTAATTTTATGAATTATTGTTATTATGAAAGCACTTGGTATATAAGAAGTGCAAAGTAAATGTTATAAAATATAAGGAAGTAGTATTATATGAATGGAGAAAAGTTATGATAAAATTCTTAATTATAATTGTTTCATTTCCTTTAATTTATCTAAGTTTGTTTTATGTACTTATTGCATTATTGTATTTTCCATTTTAATCATTCATATTATTGTCACTTATTTCTTAACTACTCTTTATTTTATTTTATCTTCAAGATTATTTTTATTTAAATTACTTTATGGTAATAAATGTGTTTAAATAAAATTATTTATTTATGTATCATATTTACACAATTTATTAATATTCAATGGATTTTATAATTAAAAGGATGGATGAGAATGCATGTAAGAATCCCGTAGCCGTTAGCGGGGGTAACAACCTTAGTGCACCTTGTTGAAATGAATTATTAAGATATATCTGGTAAAGAGATATGAGTGTGAATTATTGATATATGTATAGTGAAGAGATACAGATATGAGACATTGAAATGTATCTAGTAAAAGGACACATATATGAGATATTAAGATGTATTCGGTGAAAAGATTTGAGTATGAATTATTGAGACATATATAGTGAAGAGATACCGGTATGAGATATTAAAATGTATCCGGTAAAGGGATACTGTATGAATTGTTAAAACATATTCGATAAAGGAATATAACTATGATAATATTGATTGTTTCCTTGATACCCACTTTATACAAAATTATAAGATTTAGAAATTGTGTTTTTATTTTATCAAAAAATTATTTCTTTACTTAAATAAATGTTTGTTAAAAACTCTAAGACATCTATTGTTTCTTTTTAACATTTTACATATTAGTAAGTGATAAATTAAGTTATGACTTTTTTATTACTCAGATATTTTGATATTTCATTTTGGATTAATCATTATGTATGTCTTACTCTAAGGTTTGACTACTAGATGTCGAGTTGTTTTAGATTTATAATTATTGTAAAATGTTGTAAGCTATTCTCATATCATACTAAATGTATAATTTGAGATTTAAACTGATTTATTGATTATTATCAAAATTTGACAGATTATATAAGTTTGGAAAATATCGAATTTTGAAGAGGTGCTGTTAGATTTTAGGCAACCTTCAACAAATTTCTTTTAATTAAATTTTAAAAATACATTTAATATATTTTATTGATATATCATAGAGTTTGTAAAAATACTTTAGGCTTGTTAGATTATGTCAGATTAATTTATGCGTCGATTACTATCAATAATTTTGGATTGTGACAAAGATGGAATACCAACAATGACAATATAAAATAGCACAAAACATATCCTATTGAGTTCAGCATTTTTTCCTTTGAAATGGACATTAATCGAAGCTAGAATTGAGGGCATAATGTTTTCATTTGAAGTGGAGTGACTCGTGAGCTTGAGTTGTCGGCTACAACAGGAGCCTTCGATCACGTGGGTCTCATGTGAGACTTACATAATCTAATGACTTTTGCTGCAAAGTAATACAACAGTTATTCTCTTTTCCCGTTAATAGTTTGCATGGGTGGCGCAGTTGTTTATCATGTTACTTAACTCTTTTTAAAGGTGCGTGAAACAATTCTACGTGTCCTTATTAATATTTTATTTCTGTATCGTACGTTTATTATATATGAATACAATGTTAGTTACTATTATGGATCAGACTCATAATTACTTTATCCTGCAGTAACAGGATGAAAAAAGCCACTTTTCCTATTGCTAATTAAACCAAGTTTAAATTCTATTTGGCTCCTATTATATTTAACTTATTTCTTCTAATAATGCTGGGTGCTACCTAATTGCTAGATAGTACATTAGTTTGATTTATTTTTACTGAAATTTCCTTTGTTACCTGATACTTCCTTCGTCCGAACGCATTATGCCCATGTGATAAAATGTCATCTACTACTATTTAATATTATTATTAATGGAGAAAAATATTTTTTATTCTTCATATATAGTAAATTTGATATTTTATTTTTTATTATAATGTTTAAAATTTTTTGCACTCGTTAAAAAGTATTACATAGATTTTTATTTTTTAAAAAAAATATCAAAATTAATCCTTCAATTTTAAAATTGACATAAAATTTTACTTTTTTGTAAAAAATATCAAAATTAGTCTTTCAATTTTAAAATTTATGTCAATATACAGTTTCAAAAAATTTAGATAGAGCATTTAAATTTGATTTTTTAAAATAATAAAAAATTAAATGTTATGTTATTTAATAAGTGAGAAATTATATTAAGTATAAAATTTTAAAATAATATTTTACAATAAATAAAAAATTAAAATAATATTTTATTCATTATCATTCAGCAGTACATTAAACCCCTTCTCATTCTGGTCCGTAACCGTGCTGCTGCGCTTTCTTGTTTTCTCTCTTTGATCAATAATTAGAGGAGCCCATTGAATTATACGGTATTCTATTCTAAACGATTATACTTGCATATGTGTCCAATTAATGAGGACTTTTGTAAATCCTTAAAATTCAAATACATTAATTCCCATGACTCCAATATTAGGATATATGTTTAAGTAATTTAATTTATTTAGTTTCTAATTATTTGCTGATTTAACATGATAGGAGTTATATTTATTTAAACCCTGACGTCCAAATCTTTCTCCGTTTCATTGACCATTGTAAGCATTTTAGGTGAATTTATTTTCCAGTAAGTTTTTTTCCTAATGAGAGGCCTAAGATATAAATCCTGTCACTTAACGATTAGATTCCGTTTTTTTTTTTTTTTGAATTTGAGTTATTTAAAAATGAATAAATAAATGAATAGATATAATAAGTAAAAACAAGATAAAAAAAAAAGGAGATAATATATTAATTTTTGAAAAAAAATAAAGAATAAGTTTTTTGTTTTTTTAATCTCTATTCCTATCTTGTAACTCAAAAAGAAGATAAAAAAAATTCTCTGACATGATTTGAAACATCATAATTAATGAAAAGATAATAGATAAATTAAGAAAGTGAAAATAAGTTTATTATTTTATCCTATCTCATAATTTAAAATTAGATAAAATGCTCATCACACATGATTTAAAATAAAATATATATTAAAAATATGTTGTAAATTCTCAACCTTAAGCCTAAACCTCTTATAACTCTCACGTATAAAAGGACACCACCGTCAAAGTCTAAGAAAGGGGGGAAGCAGAGGAAAACAAGCCAAAGCAGAGCAAAATAAAGAGAAAATGGGAACAGAGGAAGATAGAAGAGAAAGAGCTCATGTAATAGTTACATTTCAATAAGTTTTGGGTTTTAATGACTATTGTCAAATAACTTTATGTAACAAATCCTATAAATAAAATATAGAGGGAATGAAGTGAGCACAAGTAGAGTTAACTTGATTTCATAAATTAAAATTCATCAATCAATTTGTCAATTATTTTGTTTGTGAACTTACATTAATTATTATTTTATTATCTTTTCACATGAAGAAATAAAAGTACAGACTAAGTGACACCAATTTTATTCCCAATTACATGGATTTTAATCTTTATTATAGGATAAATACACCCTCCTATGTTAAGTCCTTTTTTTGTAAATGTTTATTTTTTGTTCAATTTTGTATTATTTTATTTTCCTCATTTTTGCATTTTTTATTATGAGAATTAAATAAACAATAAGAACATATTTATTTTGCAATGTTAATTTAGGATAATCATTGTTATGAATGAGTGTTATGAGGTGTTAAACTATTTTCTCATACCACAAATAGATATATGAACTTTTTATGGGCTAGTAGATCACATTTTCTTTTTAAAATGATTTTTCGAATCTTCCCATTTAAAAACTGTTATGGCAAATTGAATAAATTGGTTTTCACAATTATTTTTTGAAATTAATTTATTTTTTTAACCCTTGGTGGGTTGTCACGTATTGACAATTCATGGATCAATATATAATATAAAGTATTACATTAGGATATCTGAATCCTATCATATTTTTGTAGATTAAATTAATTCAAGTTCCAACATACTTTTTGATAATATACTTTTTTGGGAGTCTTAACTTGAGACCCACTAAACATTCCTAAACCTAACATTAACTTGTCAAAATGAGTTTAATTACATCAAATTATCTATTATATTATCTTAAAAAATTATAATTACATCAAATTAATTTTATATTTAAGACTTATTTATGTATAAAATTTTAATATTATATGAATCGGTCTTTAAAATTTTTTTTACACATATCATCTTTTAATTATATAATTTAATAATAAAAATGAAAGAATATTTCAGAATCTATTCATTTAAACAATATATCATCTTAGTTCTAATCCTAAGTCAAATAGGACTAAATTGATAACAACTTTCAAAAAAAAATAAAGCAATGACAATAAATTCTTTATAATTACACTGACCAGGACGGTAATAAACTTTTTTATAAACGCAATTATGCGAGTCTATTAAACTATATCCAATCTCTTAAAGATACTTAATTTTTTGTTTTTAATGAAAAAGCATTTTGTCCTAAAATTTATTGTCATGGTCAGTGTAATTATAAAAAATTTATTGTCATTCCTTTATTTTTAATTTAAAAGTTGTTATCAATTTAGTCCTATTTGACTTAGGATTAGAACTAAGATGATATATTGTTTAAATGAATAGATTCTGAAATATTCTTTAATTTTTATTATAAATTATCTAATAAAAATATGATATGTGTAAATTTTTTTTAAAAACCCATTTATATAATATTAAAATTTTTAAAATAAAATATTTATTATAATTTTATCAAAATAAAAAATAGATGTCTAAATTATAAAATTAATTGGATGTAATTATAATTTTCAAGATAATGTAGTAGATAATTTGATGTAATTAAACTCATCTGTCTAGCGGGTTAATGTTGGGTTTAAGAATATTTTAGTAGGTCCCATATTGAAACTTGGATTGAATGAATTTAAGTCCAAAAAATATAACATTATGATATAATACTTTATATGTGGTAGGATTTTGAAAAAAATAAATTTTATTGATACACGTTAATCAAAAAGTTAGAGCTATCAAAGCAAGCTAATCTGACTTACTTGAATTAGTGGGTTAAATGAATCAGTCCATTTAACCCACCATAGAGTGGTGGGTTGAAAATCTCAATCCACCCCACCTGATAAGTTAAACAAGCTGACCCGTTTAACTCATAAAATAATTAAAAAATAAAAATAAAATAAAAAATTATAAAAATTTAAATGTGACTTTCTTTAAGCACATGTGTTATTTAATCATTCAATTTCTATATTATTATAAATAAATTAAAAAATATCTAAATAAAAAGCAAGTTTCAATAGATTAAAACAAGTAGAGTAATTTAATAATTCAATAATTTATTAATAATAAAAATATGATTATGAGAAAAGTATTCAAATATGAAAAATTACAAAACAATATAAACAACACAACATATAGGGTTACTTTATTTAAATAAGAACGTACAGTAGGTTGAAGCACTGAATTAAGTGAGTGATAATTTTTTTTAAAAAAATGAGCAACTCGTTCAACCTGTAAACTGGCTCGTTTAATTTATGGGTTAAACAGATTGAGTTGATAAAAGTATACTAAACGAATTCTCAAAGGAACTCTTCAATCTACACAAGCTCGACTCGATGGATTGAGCCCATTTTGACGTCGCTACCGAAAGTCTAGGACATTGTCGTTGGAATTTGGAGATGGATGCGTTTTTATATGCATCCATGATATTGCAGGCAGAGAAAAGGATTCTATATGAAACCTTCTTGCTCTTTAGAGTTGAAGAGGCAAAACAACGAGGCGTGTGTTGCGTTCAGATGAGAACAAGATTATTGTACGGGGGTTTTTGGATTTGAATTGTAAAATGAAACAAGATTACTCAATGGGGCCAATAACATCAATGGAGGCCAACTTTTTGACATGTTATTTTGTGTGTATTTACTTCTTTTTATATTTAAGTTCTTTAATTTTTAGCTAAAAGGTTAATTAACTCATCAATTAATTAAATTATGAAAAGCATGTTACTGGCACATCAATGTAAATTTTGACTCTGTTAATATATTTAATAGATTCCACTTACAAAAAAACTTTTTATGAGATGATTTAGAAACTTAAAGGATTATTTTGAAATCATAAATAGAATTAAGGGACCAAGTCACTATTTTAACCTAAAACTTATTTTGTCTTGATTGTGTATTTTTTTAATAAAACTTTGAAATAATCATACTATGTTTATCACAACAACAAATGAAGTATGTGATATAATAATATATTTTTAGTGACATAATAAAAATAATATCTTAAAATAAAATAATATCAATGACCCTAATAAGGATAATAATATTGGAAATTGATTTTCTGAGAATATAAGTACTAGTGAATTTAATAAATTTATATTTTTAGATAAAAATTCAATGATTTGGATTTTAAAAAATTGTTAAAAACTATTTAATATTTATTAAAATTTAAATTAGTAGATAAAAATTTAATGACTCAAAATTCTTTTAAATATAATATATTTAAATTTTTAAATATAGAGAATCAAAATCCAATAATATTAAAGCTAACAATAATGTTAACCGTGACAATTATAACAAGGTAGAAGTAGTTATACCAATTAAAGGAAGTAATATCTTAGTACAATTACGGTTATGACAAAATAGTAATGATGGTGATGATAAAAATTATAGTAGCAATGCAGTAATAAAGACAATAATTTTAAATATGATGATAATTTACATTAGAAAATAAATATAAAATTAGTTTTATTATACAAAATTTTATACAAATTTTCACATTATAACTAATCTCTTTATTGTGATATAAGTTTATTTTTGTCAATAGTGCATCAATTTTTATTTGCCACTAGGTTATAGGGTAATGCTAAATTGAGAAAAATACTATTTTTGTCTTTAATTTATCATTAAATTATTATTTAAATTTTTTATTTATTTTATTTCTTAAAATAGTTGCAAGTTATTGAAAATTGTCATTTTTTTATTCATTCATTTAAGTTGACGTCGCTTAACTTGAGCAAATATATATAGTAATGACTTCAAAAGTGAGAGGACAAAATATGACAATTTTTATTTAATATTTGGAAGGTTTAAAAACTCATTTGCACATATAATATAAAGAAGAGCTTACTTTGAAAATATTTTTGTTTGATTTAATATTTGATTTTTTCTAAAGTTAATTTAGTCATTCAAACTTTCATTTGTATAAAAATTAAAAAAAATTACTTTTGTATTAAATGATTTGTATGAATGGTAAAAAGTTAATTTTCAAATACAAGTTTTAAATGCAAATCATTATAATGTAAAATTACATTTGACTAAAATTAATTTTAAATATTAAGTTGATCCAAAATCACTTTAATTAATACTAATCCAAACACACACCTAATATGTAGAAGACCAAAAGTGACAATTTTTATTAGATGAAAAATGATTTTAAAAAATAAATGAGTAAAAAATAACAATTTATGGATTAATATAATAATTTCCGATTGGATATGGCCTTTTAAAAGAAAAGTTATTGGGTCAATATAACCCAAAAGTAGGAGGCAAGATTTTGGGCCTTGGTGGGTCCCTACCCAGTTCGTTCAAATTCAGATTACAGGTCTCCATGCGGGAGCCGGGAGGTGATTATGGATCAAGCTACATCGCCCTGAGATCTATATGGCAACGAGCTTTAGGGCTCAGGGTAAGATCCTACCTTCTGTTTCCACTGTTCTCTGACACACTCTACCCGCAACCAAACAGATTGAAGAAGGGTCTGTTTTCCAATTCGTTTGAATTTTCATTTGGTGATCTCTAAATTTTCCTTAATTTGTTTTACTTCGAAATATTTTTTGTCGTACTGAAACCTGAAATTGGTTCGTTTCTCCCAGGAATTCATTTCCTTCGATCAGGATCCGGTACAATCGACATGGGTTTCGTGGTAACAACCCTAATTTTCGTGGTGATTGGAATAATTGGTTCGCTTTGTACCCGAATTTGCTGCAACATAGGACCTTCTACTAATTTGTATGCTTCCAATCTTGGTTTCTTTCTGCATCGTATCATGTTTAAGCTATCCTAATTTCTAGTCGTGTTGTCATTTTCTATTGTGTTGATTCGGATGCCTTAGCAATCTCGAGCTAATACATGCCTACATTTAGTGATTTAAGGTACTTAATATAAAATTGGTGTACAGCACGACCTTCTTATTTGTAAATGATTTCTGATGTCAGTGAAGTATCCCAGTAGCTGGTATTCTCTGAAATTGACCCTTTGCATTTTTTTGCACTCTTATATCACTAGACATAGGTTTTGGGCCTAAATTTTGTGGGGAAACATTGAAGGGGGTGTTATTATTGGCCGCTGAACTGTACATTTCTTATTATCGTTTGGTTATGTCTGGATTGTCTCATCATTGTTTTTATTAAGTTCATTTAGATAAAGTTTTTTGGTTTTTCATTACCCAATAGGAAACTAAGATAAATAAAACTGAACATCTCGATCATAAATCTTCAAGGTTTATCTTAGAAGTGTATTATTAACCTTCACAAATATTCGTGACTTCGGGCTTGAGCATTTTTCTGTGTTTCCACATTGCTATACTCTTACAATGCTTATAATATTTACAAATTGCTAATTTCTAATTGTTCTGTGGCAGATTACACTTAACTTTGGTTATTACTGCAACAGTATGCTGCTGGATGATGTAAGTGCTAACTTAATTGGCATTCTTCTTTTAGTATTTTGCAAGTCATAGTTGGCGGTGAAACATGCGGGACTTGTGTATTTTAGTTTATTCCACCTGGAAAGATAATGGCAGGAGAGGGATATCTAAACTCTGTAAAATTAGATCGATTAGTTTTTATAGATGAGCATGTGTGGGCCTCAATGCATTTCTTCTGTTTTAAGTGGACCATTTTTTCACCATTTTTTAAATGGAAATAAAAGGATATGTGATGTGAAACTTCAGATCGTGGTTGATGTGCATAATTATTGTATTCTGGTATAGTTCTGGTGATGTTAGTGAATATAACGTATAGAAATCTGTGAGTAGTTTGTACATCAGTAAGTTATTTGATAATTATGCCTTTTTTTGTTCAATGTGACTACTTAATTGACTGTTGTCATTATTTAAGCTGTTTACAGTGTACACATTCTTAATTCATGGTTTTACGAGAGAACACTCATACATTATCATATACTCTGTATGTCATGCATCAAAAAATTAATTTATATGCCGATTCATTTATTTGTATATCTGGTATTCTCTATGCATAATTGATCCTTTACGAGGAGTTTGCGATGAAGTTGGATGATCAAATGTAGAGAGGATGTTGTCTACCTCATCTCATTGATTAAATATTGTCTGACAGTATATTCAATTCTGTAGGGAGAGACTGAGAGAGAAAAAATAGCCACTAGATGGGATATAAATATACTTACATAATTCAGTGGTTAGTTTATTAGTTCGTTCCAAAATTTTCTTACTTCATATCTGTAAAATCCTTCTGTATCACTCAGTATGATGACTTTAAAAAATCTTGAATATGCCTGCCTTGGGTTACCAATTTTGGTAACATTATCGTTGTTGTCTGTGATAACTCAAAACTTTAAATAGCCATATCTTGCTCTAGTTATATGCCTTCTTGTCGTAAAGCTTATTCTGTTCTTTTCCTTGCTTTATTAGGTGGGCGATTGTATATCTGGCACAGATGAAGCCGCTCATTGTACCCGTCCTGAGTGAGGGAGAATGAGTTTCTGCATGAAAATGAAAAGATGTAGCTCCTCAAATGAAAATATTGATCAGAAATTGGCTACTGGAGAGAATAAGATATAAGCTTTCTTGAATCATTCAGTGTTTTCTAATAGTAAATCTGTATGTATTTATTGTTGGACTTTGGCGTTTCAATTGACTTTTGAGTCTGCCGTCTGACATTGCCATCGATTTCATTGTATTTAACCCTCATTCATTTCAGAAGTTTCAGTGGAATTTTAGCATGTATCTTGGTAAAATAAGTTAATGGGAGAAAATGAGGTTTTTTCCCCGAATTATATCTCGGTTGGAGAGAACTTATGATAATGGTCATGTTGAGTGAGATCTTCGATTAATTTCTTCGCAATTAATTATTATTATATGTAAATGTGGAAATGAATGCGATCATATTCAGAAACTCTTTGTCAAGTTTTGGTTATGGTTTTTAAGTAACTAATGACAAAATATTTTAAATTTAGGGATCATTGCAAGGACTGTCTCATTTAAAAATCTGCATATAGAGATTTTATGCTTACAGGAATAGAGATGGAAAATTTTTTTTCATGAACGTAATTTAGGGGTGGGGATTGAAATCGTATTTTCCGTTCACATCAATTACTTATAAATACATGTAAAAGTTTTATATATATATATATATATGTATGTATTATTAATTTTTTACTTTTTTTTATTTCACTCATTGTTTATATTTATAATAATATAAAATTAAAAAATTCTTCTTTTTGGAGACTCGAATAGCATAATAGTATCATTTTCAAAATGTTTTATAGTTGCGATTACACGGCCTTTCATTTCCTTCACTCTTTCATTTCACTTCAATTGGGTTAGGTTGAGTGCTAAATTTATGTCTTAAAACTTATGATTTTATATTTCTTTATACATTTATGATAAATCATCCAATTTGCAATTGTTTTTGTATGAATTTTGAATGTTTTAATTGTTGAGTTGCAATTGGGAGATGAAGCAAATAGTAAACAAAAATAATGGGGATCATGATTTGATAAGCATATATTAAGTTTAAAGAAGTATCATGGTCTGATGATAATATATTAAGTTTAAATTCCATTAAGAATTCTATCGGAGTAAAATTGGATTTAAAAATTTTTAGAAGGTGGACTATTTCTGAAAATTAAATTACTTGGTATGCATTTGATTAGTCATAAAGATTTTATGATATATAATTGTGTTTGGGAATATTTAATTTTCTGGGTGAGGTGTTATTCTATATTGAAAAATGTTAATTACATTTTTGTATGGTTAATTATGCCTTTTTTGAAAGTATAAATTTTCCATTTTATTTAACACTTTTTTTTGTTATAAAAAATATTTGAGATCCTAAATTCTTGTGAGAAATATTGATAGAGGAAAAATTCTTCGCAACAAAGAATGAAAATGGGGACAGAGAGAATAATTTATGCTGAAAACGAGAAGCAGGTAGATACTCCTTGATTGCATCTCGCAAAATTGTTATCTCTTTTAAGTCATAGTTAGATCTACGAGAAGATAGGGTATTGTTGCAAATCCATTGGAACTGGATAAAATAATATATTCCATACAAATTGTCAATTTACTTGGACATTAAATGGTAAAGTTTGATTTTATCTAGCAAAATTATTTGTTATTAATTATTTTCCTAAGGGCATTTCTATTAAATTTGATCTCCACAATGACTTGTCCTGATTACAAGGTATTGGGTAACATATCTTGACAATGTATATCCCTTCTAGATAAAAAGCTAAAATAAATTTTGAGATAAACCTATAGTTAAGATGGGAGTTTTCTTTGTAAGAGAATCATATTATAGATTAATAGTCATTCATTACTTTAAATTTACCCATGATACCAATGTAGAAAGACACCTCACATATCTTAATGGGCTGACTTTAAACCAAAGATAATATGAAACAATGTATAGGTTGAGATAAACAATCCTCTTTCTTGGGCATTAAAATCTCAATACGACTATTATGATTCATACCTCTTAAGGTTATGGATCAATGTTTGCTTGATTCACTACACGCAGGTGAACGCAATTGCATCAAGCAATATATACTGAGTAGGATATCATTTCCATATGGACCTATCTTCACTTTGAATTGATTCTTATTATTAAGCTTTCAACTTAGAAAAAAAAGGAATTAGATTATTTAGTGAAACAACTTAAAAATGAATGCAAATAAAATAAACTATCAAATGAATGATCCTATGACTCTAACATTCCCACATTGTGTAGTTATTTTATATTAACAGTTATTTCTTTACTGAGTGATGAACCAGTTTACTAACCCAAAGATTCAAGTGCTTATGTAATTTTTTTGAATCTACATAAACCTAAATGCTTCCTTCAATTTCTTATATTTCTATGAGAAACAACTAAGAAGACAATTAATATTTAAGTTCTACCCAATCTACAATTATCTAAGACAGTCAAGTACTATCGTCTTGACTACAAATTCTAGTTCAGTCCCAAAGTGATCAAGCTTAAAAAGCATTAAGTACAAAATGAAAATAAGTAAACTAAGTTCAAAACATCAATTAAAAGCTATTATCATACAAAAATAACCCCACAATGAGTTCTATCAAAATTAAAAAAAAAAAAACTACTAGTTGAGCATCGGCATATGTTTAAAACATAAAATTAAAAGGGAAATAGTAAAGAGAAGGAGAAAAGAGAGGGTTTAGAGATGAGGCACAACCCAGATTATGTTGTCTCTCCCTTTATAGAACTCTTTCTTAACTGTACTAAAAACCCTACTTAAGAGTCTCCCTTAGCTTTTCCTTTTCTGTTCTCCAGCATGGTATAGCTTTAGTAGCACCCCCAAACCCATTATTTATAGACTTTAAAAGTCCTAGGGATCAGAATCTGGAAAATATTATGTTTCCTATATTTAAAAACCCTAATTTTAAAATTAGTTTTATTGACGGCATGCCCAGGTGTTGATTTCCTAGCTCTTGGGCACTAACTCTCTATTTTTAGTACTTAAGCCCTGGAAATTTAGTGCCTAAGTGCTAGATTAGGTGCCCAAGCATTGGAAGTGTAGTTCGTAGGTGCTGGATTTCTAGAAATTTCAGTGCTTGGGCACTAGCTCTTAGTCAATGAAATTCCAATGTGTAGGTTCGGCAGCCAAGCATTGGAATTTTGGTGTTTGGGTAATGAGTCTCTAGAATTAGTGGCCAGGTACTGGAATTCTAGTGCCTAGGTGCTGACTTTCTAGTTTTAGTGCCCAGGCGTTGGATTTTTAATGTTAGGCACTGGACCTACACCATTGAATTCTCAAACTGTCCAAACAATGCCTAAATCATTAATACTTGTTGCCTAAGATTTTGCCTCAAGTGGTGATCAAATAAGTTATGAGATGCAACAAGATATGAATGAAAATAAAGTATACATGTACACGTTTTCAATAAAATCTTGAACTAAGAGGGTTCAAGTTGTATATGGTTTATTCAGAGTATCACTAGTGGTTTAAGATCATAGCAGGGATTAAAACAAATAAGTGTTTGAATGCATTTAGGTTTCCTTGTCTACTATGACATGAGCAGCCAGGTAATATCTCTAGTTTTCAAATGACAAAAGAATGAATATTGATAATCAAAGTTTGCTTGATGTCAATAATGTTCAATATAATGTAAAGAGTTCCATTTACATGCTAGCATCCCCTAGACTTAATTTGTGAGGTGTCATTTATTTTTAACGCCCCATCAAAATAAAGGATAATATGGATTATAAATAGTTTAGGATAAAAGAATAACATATTGCTCTTCTATCTATTTAAATTTCTTGCTCTTTGTCATCCTTGGTGGGTTTAAAGATATCCTCATCTGAACTTCCTAAATGTTATACTTTTTTGTAGATTTCTAGGTAATTGGCGCCTGGGTGCTAAATTCCAGTGCCTAAGCACTAACCAGTTCTAGGTTTTTAGCGACTAGGTACTAGTTTTCTAGCGCTTAGGCGCTAACTTTCTAGAATTAGTACTTAGGCGCTAATTCTTTAAGTAACTTACCTAATTTTTCACTAAACTTAGGTGTTAGCTACATAGATATCCAAATGTTTAAGTGAGTGATTAGTGGGTTCTTTCAATGAAAATTTAATGAATATAAAAGAAAAAAAATGCAAGAAACCTGAAGTGCTTTAATTATAGTCATCAGATTGACATTCTCTTGGATGTTCTAGGGATCTCTAGGGTTTTGATCATTGCTGATCTCTCTTCCCCAACATTGTCTAACCCATTTCCTTTTCATTGAGTCATAGGGATATATTTCCATAGTGCTAACAGGCTTTAACTTTTTTGTTTTTAGCTTCCTTAAAACTAGATTCACCTTTTCTTTATAAGGTCAATAGCAATTGTAAGCTTTGTGTTTAGGCCTAGAAAGGGGAAGATCATTGCCATGGTGTGTTGCCTTGGATTGTGTCATTACTCTAGATATTGATTGCCATGCATTCAACTACCTTTTATTGGATGCTTAATCTCCTTGAACACCTTGAAGGTCACCTCTTAGTCTTGCACCCTCATAGTTAATTCTCTTTTCTGCATATCAATTAGGGCTCTTCTTGTTGTCAATAATGGTTTCCTAAAAATAAGAGGGATCTCTTTGTTTTCTTCCATGTCTAACACAAAAAAGTCAGAGGGTAAAATAAATTTCTCCATTTTCACCAACACGTTTTCAAGAATTCCCCTTGGGAAGGCTAAAGAATGGTCAACTAGTTACAGAGTTATTGATGTGGGGCTAATTTCCTTTAAAGCAAGCTTTTGATAAATAGGAAAAGACATTAAGTTCACATTGGCTCCCAGAGAGCTTTATCCAAAAATTAATTTCCAATTGAACAAGGTATAATAAAAGTACTTAGATATTTTAATTTTGAAGATAGTTTTTTTTGTAGTATTACACTACATTCTTCTGTCAATGCAATAGTTTCATACTCATTGAGTTTCCTCTTCTTAGTTAGGATGTTCTTCATGAATTTTTGGTATGTCAACATATGCTTTAGTGCCTCAACAATACGTATGTTGATTTACGAATTTTTAAACGCTTCAAGAAATTTGTTAAATTGTTGATCCATGTTTTTCTATTTTAGACTTTAAGGGAATAAGATGGTTTGCATACTATAAGACTACTTACTATTAAATAGTTTTTCCTTTATAATTTATACCAGTTCTTCATTAAGGTTTTCTATTAATTATCCGTCCTTTTTCTGTGACTATTTATTATTTTTACGCTCTGATTCTTTCAACTTTTTATTACTCATAAGGGTAACTGCCTTGCAATTTTCTATTTGTTGTGATCTTGGGTTAGGTTATGTATCACTAGGTAAACTTCCCCAAGGTCTACTTGCTAAAGCAATGACTAATTACCCTATGTGAACTTCAAGGTTTTTAAGTGTGGTAGCTTAGCTTAGGAGCAACTGTTTCACCCTGTCATCTTGAAGATTGGATTGGCTTTGTTGTTATTTGCTATTATTTTAGAAACCTGGTGGTATTTCTAGCCAAGGAGAAGGTTCATTCACTTAGTTATATTTTTAGTTGAAAATTGGGTGATTTCTCCACCTAGGGTTATAAGTGTGTAATCAAGGTTGGTTACCCTTCCTATGATTATTACTTACTTAATATACTATTTGTTTGGGTATATGAATGGACAATGTATACCTAAATTACTCTCCTTATAATATTCATAAGTTAGGGTAGAATTTTGTACCTAATGACTTTAATGACTATGTTGTAGTTTCCCTATTACCAAATTGTCTAACTTTTTATTTTTTGCTTCAAATAAGGCTACCACTTTAGCTGAGAATGCCATTAGTTGATCTACCTCATATAGTCTAGCAAGCCTTTTTCAGAACTTCGTTCATAGGCTCTATAGTTATTTGAGGTTAGATCTTTTACGATCTTAAAGGCATCATCAAGGTATTGGTTCAGTAGTGACCATCTAGTAACCCTATTTACTTGATCCCAAAATGATGTGGTCAGTCCATTGTAGAAGATCCTTACTTGTTGCTGCTTAGAAAAACCATGATGAGGACATTTTCTAAGTAGATCTTTAAAACATTCATAAGCCTCATATAAAGATTCTAAGTCAAACTGTTAAAAGTTAAAGATATCTTTCAACAATTTTTTAGTTTTAGCATGAGAGAAATATTTTTTCCAAAACTTCTACTCTAGTTGATCCCAAACGGTGATGAATCCACTGGGTTGTGATTTTAACCAATCCTTGCCTCTTACTTCTAAGGAGAACTAGAATAACCTTAAGCGAATGGCTTCAGAAGGAATGTAATTCACCTTAAAGTTGTCATAAATTTTCAAAAAGTCCTTAAATGAGCATAGGGATCTTCTGAGTGTAAGCTATTGAATCGGTTCTCTTTTAGCATTAACATAGTGGTAGAACCAATTTTAAAGTTAATGTCAGCAATTTCAAGTCTAGCTATGTTAGATTTAGGTGCATCAGCATTTTAGTTGACAACTTAAGCATGGTTATCAGCACAGGTTTAGGTGCTCCATTGTTACTGTCTGCCATAGTAGGTGCTTATTCCCTTTGACTCTTTGGATGAAATCTGATTTTTCTACAAGTTCTTTCAATTTCTAAGTCCAAGGGCAGAATTTTTGCATTTTCACACATATATATATATGAATACCTAAAAGTTCAACATAAAAAAACACTTGAGATTAACAGTTCTTAATAATAACCTCAACATAATTAAAAGCTAAGTCATACACAATGGCGCCAAAAATTTGTTTGCTTGATTTAATACACACAAGTGCATGTGTTTACGTTAAGAAATATAAAGTGAGTAGGATATCATTCCCACGAGGACCTAGCTTAACTCTAAACTGATTCAGGAAAAGGAATTAGTTATTTTGTATTGATAATTATTTCTTTACTAAGTTATGAATCAATTTACTAACCTAAGGATTCAAGCCCTTATGTAATTCTGTCAAATCTACATAAACTTAAATGCTTTCCTCAATTCCCTATGTTTCTATGAAAAATGGATGAGAAGACAAATGACATTGAAGTTTTACCCTATTTGCAATTATCTAAGACAGTCAAGTATAATTGTCTTGATTGTGAATTGCTATATTTATTACTCTTTAAGCATGCAAAAATAGATTATTTCCATTTAACTCTTAATTTAGGATTTCTCTATCAAGTTAGCTTAAACTTTTGTTCAATTCCAAGGTAATCAAGCTCAGAAAACATTAGGAGTAGAATGAAAAGGTAATGGATATCAAGATGGATCATGTGACAAATTTTCATAAGTCAAGTTGTTTGATGGCTCCATGAACTCGTTCATGCCACCACAAAAGTGAGGAATCCACTTAAGAAAAGTCTGAAATAGTGATTTTTGATAAGATTCATTGTCATGAAACATGTCTATGAGTAAAAATTTTATGGCTGCAGTGTAGAGAATAGAGAGTGACTTGAGAAACCACATTACATTTTCATCAAAGGTATTAGGGGAAATTCTAATGAGGATAAGGTAATGGATATCATGACGCATCATGTGGCAAATTTCAGGAAAACTAATATTTTTTAGATATTGATAAAGATAGAGGAACAATGATCTTTTGCCTGATTCCATGACTTATGAAGGTGAGGTTAGGATGTGGTAGTAAGAGGGAAGGATCATTTGGTAGTGATAGGGCAATCTAAGTGAAATTTGTAGGATTAAGCCATGAAGAAGAGTGAGACTAAGGATACTGGAGTAATGATGGAAATGTTGTAGGGTTTTAATGGCAAAAGGTGATTGGTGACTCTTTTGATGTGTTAGACATAAAATTTATAGTGAGAAATCCATGTTTGCCACCTTGTGAGTTGTTTGTCTAGGAATGGTTTATCTTTGGAATCTAAAATTTTGGGGAAAAAGGAATTGTCCATCTATACAATGAATTCTTAAGGTATTAAATGGAATTTAAATATCTGAATACTAACTTTGTACATTGTGTGGTAATGCAGCTTAGGTGGTTTGGATGAACCACTAGCATGACTACACTCCAGTAATTATCACTAGCATTGGTTTACAGGATAAGGGTGGAATCTTTGTTAGGAATTTCAAATAAAGGAGGACTTTTTGCTATTTTCATAAGGTAATGTATAGTAGCTTCTTAAGATGGAGTCTATGAATATGGCTCTTTTTTTTTTTTTTTTAGATGTTTGGATAGCTTCCTAATGTGATTTGAACACCTCGAGATAAAATATTAGACAAAGTTGATAATGCCTAAAGGCTGTTGGACTTGCATAAGGGTAAGATTCTCATATAAGAATTACAATAATTGTTTTATTGAATCCATCTTAAGAAATCATTCTTAAAAGTTTATTCAGGTTTGGCCCAGTTGACTCTTTTAGGTCGAGAGCATTTGCCTAACAAACTGCATAAGGAGGGCCTTGTGCTCTTCTTTTGATTTTGAACATAAAAAATATCATTAATGTAAACCAAATCACTATTTAGAACGGGCTTAAGTATTTTGGTAATGGCCAATTGAAATAGAAAAAGAGCCATTTTAAGCCGAAATGGCTTAATAGTCCATTGATATTAAGCATTTGATAGTAAGCATTTTGAAAGCAAAAGGCTGTCTTGGGCCCATCTTTAGGATGAATGCCTAATTGCCAAAATTCTGCCTTAAGATCAACTTTTGAAAAGATCTTAGCACTTTTGAGTAGAGTACTTTGTGCCATAAGATGGGCAAAGGAAATTTATCATTTTCAAGGAACATGTTCAATAACTTATAGTCAATTACAAGCCTTTTCCCCCTTTTTATTTCTGATCTTTTTTCTATATAAAAGGCTTGACATGCTCAATTAGACTTAGTTAGTTCAATGAGACCCTATTTGAGGTAAGCTTCACATTCTTCTTGAGCTAAGTGGAGATCATTAGGATTCATCACATAATGAGTGGCTTTTGTAGGATTGATATCCTTGTTTTTCTTAAAAAGAAACCTTATAAAGAATTCTTCATTTTTACATAATGGATGGCTGTGCTTAAAATTTGAATTAGACTCAAGACCAAATTCCAATAACTCCATTTTGATGGCCTTATATGGAGGAAGAGTTGAATGCAATTGATATATTTTAAATATATCTATAAAGGACTTAAACATACCTTTATACCGAATACCTAAAGACCAAATCAACAAGTTTTTGCCTGAGAGAACACATCCATGCTAATGAGAATATCTTTATCAAAAAGTTTGCTTTCTAGGTTTCTAGTCCATATAACACAATTAAGAAGGAACTTAATCCCAATTCCATGCTTTTGTAATCAAAGGGATTTAAAAAACAATTATTATTTACTATCAAAAAATATTATGAATTTTCCTTCCAAAGGTAGGCAGGCAAAATCGATGGATTCATCATTGTTCTTTGTGATCTAGTGTCAAAAAGAGCTATGACCAAGACCAGTTTAGCAAAGTGTTAAGGTAAGGAAGTGATCTTTTACAGGTGTCAGCTTGTTGTATTGAGAGATATGATCAGGAGATTGATAAGATGAAACATTAAATTCTGAATTGAAGGAGAAAGGAAAAGGCAAAGCTAAGATGGTATCATCATCAAGCTATTTTGCTCAGAGAGGATGTCTTTAAGGTCACCATCATCTACAAGCAACTGCATGTTGATTTGTTCTATAAGTCGAATGGCTTGTTTAGTCTTTTTTGGGCACTACTTAGCAAAATACCTTTTTTATGCAACTAAAAGTCACCAATGAATTCAATCTGGATAATGCCTAGAAGGTTAGCTGGAATTTTTAGTCAGAGAACTTCTAATTCCTTATATTCTCTTATACTTTGAAACCATTCTTGGAGAGTGTCAGTAAATCTAGAGACAAATTCTCTGTGACAATAGAAAGAATCATTCTAGATTTTGACATTTGTAGATCTATCCATGCACTAAATTCATGCAATCGGTCATTCTTTGATGTGGTTTTATATCATCAAAGACAAGAATTAGGAACGAAAATTTTAGAGGAAAGTCTAACTGGTTCTTTGGTTAGAGTGTTTTGGATTAAGGATTCTATGGTAAGGAGTTTCTCTTACTCTCTTAACTTAGTAACATTCTTATCTATCTCTCTTTTTATATATTTAATTATTCCTATCTTGTTCCACTTTATTTAAATATTTCCCCAAATGCATGTGTTATATTAATATCTTGGTTTGATGTAGAGCACAAAAAGCATGACAGTATTCCAACTTTCCCCATAATAAAAGTTATATTAATTTTCTTGGTTCAATTACAAATGCAAAAAGTAAAATATATTTTAAAAAAAGAAGAAAAAACATTTTGACTTCGTATGGGTATGTAGATAGATACTTACTAATTTTTAAAACATAATTTTAATTTTTTTTAAAGTAATAAGTGTTTATTATGTAATTTTTAACTTTTTACTATTTCTTTTCATTTTAAAATTTTTTTAAATAAAGTTTCTTATCCACACAATGTATGAGTTGCTACAAATTAATTCATTATCAATATAAATTGTAGTTTCAATTTCTAATGAAAAATTTAATGTTAATTACCAAACTATTTTATAATCTTAATTGTTGAGCAAAAGTCAGTTATCAATTATTTTTCTAAGGGCATTCCAATTAAATTTGATCATAAAAAACACTATTTGTATTGATCTTTAGTTAACCTATTCTATTCACAACACAACAGCTAATTTATTTATTCAATTTATATCCCGTTCATTACAGAAATCATATATTGTAAAAAAAAATCATATATCATGCAAGAATTACATGATATTATTATAATATTTAAAATATAAATAAAATGATTTGTTCAAACTGATGCCAACTTAGTGGATCACTAACTATAACTAAGAGCAACCTCAAACTCATAGTGGACCTATCTTTACGTATGTTCTACCATAATTTCATCAACTAAACAATATTTAAGTGAAAATAACTTTTAAAATGCTTGATGAATCCACCTTTCAACCTTCTAAGAATTGCCCTTTGTTCAACAAATTTTATTAATCACTCTCATTGCAGTTCATGAGATTAAAAGGCACACTCTCGCTATCCATCATTTTTAGCCAAATGGCAAACCAATTTATGTTTCCCGTATATATGACCATTTTATATGGGATGATGCTCCAGCAATGTGCAAATCAGGATGTAGTTGTTATAATGATTGCTACCCTGAAAGTTGTAACACTCATGGAAAATTTTTTTCCCATTCAATATTTTAATTAAAGTGGAAAAAAATAAAAATAAAATAGTTCCTTGAGTGGGGAAAGTCAAGGAATGTGTTTGGCATTTCAATCTCTTTAGGCGGGAGTTCTGCATCAATATTTTCCTCTTTTCGAAGACTGAAACAAGAACATAAAGGCCCTCCTCAAGCAATTTGTCAATCTTGTGAAATCCTATGGTCTCATGCGCTTGGCCCAAGAGTTAATTAGGCCAAACCCAAATAGAATTTTTGGTGATGATTTTTGAAGACGGATGGTACAAGCTTAGTCCACACTTAGCAGAACAATTACTACAATTTCCAAATAAGAATTTTACTCCAAAACAAAATTCAACAATTTTTAAGCATAGTCAAAAATTTATTTTGAGGTGTTCGAATCACACTAGCTAGCTATCCAAACTTCTTAGAGAAAAGGAGCAATATCCATAGACTAATTCTCAAATATCTCTTGCTCAATACTTTAAGAAAATAATAAAAAATCCTCCTCCACTCAAAATTCCTGACAATGATTCACACTTGTCCTAGTAACTAATGTTAGTGATAATTATTGGGGTACCGTGTTGATTGAATATGATGAGAGAAAGAAATATTACTATAGGCATGCCAATGGATTTTCAAGCCATTTAAGTTACATTATCATGCAATGTATAGAGAAATCTTGGCAATAAATAATAGTATTCAAAATTTTGAATTTCATTTAATGCCCCAAGAAATCATTGTATAAATGGATAATTCCTCTTTTACCAAGATTTTAGACTTTAAAAATAAAGCACTTCCAACAAACAACTCATAAGATGGCAAGCACGGTTTAGTCGGTATCAATTCCAAATTCAACACATCAAAAGAGTCACTAACCACCTTGTAGACCTTCTTTCCTGACCTAAACCCAATACCATCTCCTTCATCACTCCAGTAGCCTCAATTCCTTTTATCTTAATGGCTTAACCTTTCAGACTTCCCTTAGATTGCCCAACCACTACTAGAAGATCCTTTCCTCCTATTAACCTCACCTTCACTGGTAATGGAATTATGAAACCATTCAGACTACTGCAAAACTACTTCATCAATCTTTATCATTCGTAAACCATATTGGCATCACAATAGTGTCCTATTAATCTCACGGGCATCATGCGTATGAACACAACACTTTTCCAAATTTCCAAGAATATCATAGAAACATTTTTATTTCATTAAAAATGTTTCTCTGAGATATTGACAGTCATTAAGGTCCCTTTGACATCAACTATAATGCAATTGGTCCTTTGCCATGAGACTTCATTTTAGGAGAACCTAAACACCCATAAATAAAAATTCATAAGGAATTTTACATCATACCAAACCCATATATAGGTACATCTCAAAGTAGCCTTGCTCGGTATAATGCCATTCACACCACTCAAGAACCCTTACCCTCTTACATTGCTAAAGATGACTAGGAGCTCTTCCAAGATTCCCAGATCCTTTAGACCAACCAGAGGACATTGATGACTGGTGGCACACTTACAACAGAAGACATGTGAATTTTGAAGAAGAGACCCTACCGATTATATTCTTAGCAACTTAATCTCTCTCCAAGTCATGAATGTATCATCAAGCGCTAATCCTATGCCAGTTGGAGACCATCTTTTATTAAAGTTGTATTAATTGTGTCAACTTTACTATGTGTATCTACTTTTGTATGATAAAGTCTTAAATTATTGTCACATGTTTGTATGAGTTGCTTTAATTTTGTGCCTTTGCTCATATTGTGTGTCAGTATGTCTCTTTGCTCTAGCCTATATCAATAACATCAATGTGTTTTATCCATGAGTTTCTAAATTCCCTTCTTTTCTTACATCTTCCTTCTAGTTTCTTATACGTCATCTTATTTGAGATCCAAGTATACTTTGCACTTGCCTATTAAGAGGATCTTGTGCACTAGAAATAATTAGTCTAAATGAACTAATTAAGAAGACTGTGTAGCTCTAAAATTCTCATATCTTGGTGAAGTTAATATGTGATCATATAAGATATGAATAATAACAATGGCCTTGAGATGTTAAGGCCCAAGAGAGAAACTTGTTTATCTCGGCCTATACATTGATCTAAGACTACCTTTGGTATCAAGCAGCTCATTAAGGTATGTGAGGTTTTGCTACATGCCATGTCCATGTCTATCAAGATGTCAATGTTTCGAACAAATATATATTAATCTAATTGGACGTAATAAATGGTTTTTTTTTTATACCTTTTAAATTCCATTCTTTGACAATCCTTGTTTGTAAGTTGTATTTGTACTATATTATTATATTTGTCTCGTAATAAGCCATGATAGTGTTTGATCTTTTTTTTTTAAAAAAATTCATATTAGTTTTCTTGGTTGAATGAAAATAATTCACTTCGTATGGATATATGGATAGATACTTTAATAATTCTTTATGCATATTTTTTAATTTTTTTTCTATTAAGTAATTTGTCACATTTTAATACATCATTTTAGTTTTAAAAATAGTTTCAAATATAGCTTCTTATCCACAAAATGTATGAATAGTTACAAATTAATATATTATTAACAAAAATATATAGTTTCACTTTTTATTAAACTAACTTAACATTAGATACCAAATTATGTAAGAACATTAATTTTTAAATAAAGATCTAAAATTAATAATGTTCAAAGAACTTTCAATTTAAATTTGACCACCTAAAGGAAAAAAATATTTAAAAATTAAAAAAATTACTTTCTAATTACCAAAAAATATTGCTTCATTTTCTATTTAAGAAACTTAACGTTGCATACCAAATTATCTGAAAAATAAAAAAAGTGATGGGTAGTTTTTAAGTTATTTGTAAATTTTTACTATTTCTTTTTATTGTTTTAAAATTTTTAAATATAATTCTTCTCCACATAATATATCAATAGTTAAAAATGATTTTCCGATTAATAAAATATATGTTTCACTTTCTATTTAGAAAACTTAACGCTAAATACCAAATTATTTTATTATCTTAGTTTTTGAATAAAAATAAGTGACTAGTCATTTTTCAAAGATCTATTGTGTTAAATTTGATCAACAAAAGCCAAAAAATAAAAATAAAAAAGAGTTGTATTAACTGGATTTAAACTGTCTTGATAAAAAACCATTAGATAAGTCTTGATAATTCGTCCGAGAATGGGAATCCTATGGGGTTGTCCCGTCTGGTTGTACGAATACGATGAGGATGGCATCAAGTGCCGTGTCACAACTTACTACCACGATTCTCCCTACCATGTATACCTTTGCCAATCAATGAAACAAATACCCAACTTGTGTGAACGTCAAGAGTAAGGGAATATATTGGCATCTAGAGCCATGAACAACAGATGAATGAAAAATAAAATTCCCAGTAACATAGAAAAACATATAAGATATTTAAAATATCAAAGAAGTAAACATATAAATACATATTTTGCATAATAAATTTGGTTTTAGTATGCAAATATCAAGTACGTTAACAATGATGCATAACTATTTAATTAAACAAGATAGATGCAATCATACCTTATATTTAATTGAGGCGTTCCACAACGAGTACTCGATAATTAGGTAATACAATCTCAATCTCAATATGTTATTCAATTTATCATATGGTCAATGTTAAATTAATTTGAAAGAAAATTATTACTATTTTTTTATAATTCTTCCTCTGAAAACATATGCTTTTAGTAGTTAGGAATTTTCTTAGTTTCTTAAAATTTATGTGTATTTAATTCTTACTTTTCAAAGTTCAAATTGGTTAGTGTCTTTCACACATGTTCCAACACAGTCTTTGGCTGGATAATCTTGGCAATGATACATTCTTTTCCTTACTCAAGATTTAAAATTTAATTGGAGAGAAATCTATTCTAAACCTACCAGAAATCTCTTAATCTTAGGTTATGGTGCAATTGGATGTAACAATCCTATTTTCTTGTGACTATAGCATAACATGCTATAGATCTTAGAATTCATGAGATGTAATACTTTGCAAGGAAATCTCATTAAGTGCTCCACAATTCGCTATTGTTCACTATATTGTACAAGGTATACAAGTTATCTTAATTCTTTTATTATCTTAATTGGTCCTTTCCATTAAATGGGATTTTGAACGACCAATAAATACATGGTATATAAGTAATAGTTCATAATACATAATAGTTCAATATTTCATCACTTTTTTCAAAAAATAACTAGTTTTACTTTCAAGCTATCATATTACTACCTCATCAAACACAAATTATAATTCATATATGCACAACTTTATAGATGGGAAATGAGTTCCATATCTTAGCATGAGATTGAGATATATAAAGAGATGCACTAAGTAGACAAAAGTTCTATAGAATTTAGCATATCAACATAAAGTTAAAAAAATTCATGATTTTGAATTTACAAGTCCAATTGAGGACTATTTAGCGTCTATTTTCTCTTTATGAAATTTAGATTAGTATAAAAATTTTAGATGAATTTCTACACTTCCTAATGTACCTAGAATATTCGAAATCATGAAGTCCCCTACAAATTTTTCAAAAAAATACAAAAAACAAAATATTCATAACTTTCAATTTACAAGTCTTAATTAAGCAGACACAGTGCTTATTTTCTCCTTCAAAAGTCTAGTTTATAATGGTATCTTACCATAAATTTTAACTCTTTCTTATACTTACAAAACATCTTAAATCTGAAACGGCTTGCAGCGTTCCTAACAAAAAATTTTCATGGTTTTTTATTTATATACTTCACATGATACTTCAAAATACCTCTCTAGCTTCACTCTTATCTTATTTTAACTTTCTTTAACCTTGAATAGGCTTATGAGCAGTTATGGTGTGAGAGTTTTAGTTTGAGTAATCATGGACAAGAGGAATGATTATGAATTTTTATGTTGTTTTCTAGCTTCAACCATGTTTTCAGCCCTATCATTACTCCTTTTCTCATAACCAAAACCTCTTCTTTGTTTTGCCATGAAGACTCATGAAGGAGACGGAAAAGAGAAGAGAAGAAGAGAAGCTTAAAATATGCAAATTCAAGTTACCGATATTATTCTTCAAGTCCTCTTGGAGTTTTTCTTCTTCGATATTGCCTACTCATTATTTCTTATTTTTTGGTGAATTATTTTGTGTGGAAGGGAATGAGAGTGACACCTAATGTGACGAGTGAAAGTGATATCTAAATATAAGGAGGTGGGTAGGGTGTTAGTATATTTATAGATTATTTCAATGACTAGGATTTAATTAAAATTATATATTCATTAGTTATAATGCAAAATACAAAGTTTCACTTTGGGCAACATGTCATAATATTGAGCACCAGACAAATGAAAGGCCTAGAATTTTCATGCGAGAATCTCCGATAAAACAACTTTGGAGTTGATTCTTTTCCAAAGGATTCATCCCTTAAAGAATCAACCAAATCCAAATACTATATATTCCTATAAACATTATATTTCCTAATAATAACATAATTAAAAAAGTGTCACGATACATTTATAATTTTTAATACACTTAATTATAATATAAAAATATAATTATAATATTATTATTTTTTAATTAATAATATTATAATTATATTCTTATATGATAATTTAATACATTAATATATTTAAAATTAAGAATGCATTAAAAATTTTACTAATTAATAATTAAATATTAAATAATATTCTATTGAACGATTTAATATGCAATAATTAATTGGTTTAATTATAAAAATAAATCTGTTTTAAAAGATAAAACATTATTGTACATTTATTGACATTTAATAATAAATTATGCCATAAATAAAAAATAGTATTCTTAAAAAACGTGGTCGTTGCTCTATTTTATATGGGAAATTACATGATAGTAAAAAAGGACACGACTTCACCATTCAAATATGAACCGCTATTCAAGTTTACAAACTCTGCGTCTCTCTTTCACTGTATATGACACTCGCGAGGCTCATGAAAAAATCCATATTCCATAACAAAAATAAAAATAAATACTAAGGAAGGCAATGCTAAAAGCTGATAGATAAACAAGAACTAATGCCAAAGTCATGATTATGATATGTAACAAGTCACAGAATTAGGGGTTGCCAATCCTGTCCTACGCACTTCCAAAATCAGTTATCTTTCGGCAATCTGGCAAAAATTCCTTCACAATCTACAAAGCCGACAACTATGTCTAATGCTCAGATTGCATTTACACAATATTGTTTTCCTCCCAAATGGTGACACTGTTTTTAACATAACACATTCTCCTCATCAACACATCAGCAAATCCCTACGTAGACAAGGTCCAACCAACAATCACTTCCTATGTAAAAGCTGGATGCTGACGTATGCACAAGAAGCTCAAGATCCAAGGTCATCGGAGCACCAGCCAAAAGACACCTGCAATGATAATTTTAAGCCTTCTAGTACAGATAACAAATATATGGAAAGATCGTTAATTACAAGCTGAGGCAAAACAAGTATGAATGACAGCATTTTTCTTTCATTAAAACACCATTTCTGAAGCATAAGTGAAGTTGATATAGAATTCTCAAGGTCCTAACTAGAGTTATTTGTTAATTGGTTAGACAAATTTACCTAGTTCTGAAAATTACAGAGAAATCCCTTATACTGAATTATAACATAACATATAAGGGATACTATCTTATGTTAACTTAAAAAGAAGTGGAATATGTTTGATTTAGGAAACTTTTTTTTTTTTGGGCAATACTTGTGCTAAAATTTGAAGTAAAAGGGGTCATGTAATTGTAGAAGCAAGAGAACAAGTTCTCCTAGTTTGGTCAAGTCGCAGAGGATATTAATGTAATTAGATAAAAAAATGCTCCCCAACAAATAAACAAACCAAAAATCTCAAAGCTGTAAAGAATCTAAGTAAACGGAAGGTCATGAGTGTAATCTTGTTACTTAAGAATATTGCTGAGTTTACTATGTCTACAGCCTCCGCAACAAGAAAACTATAAGTTTAGGGATAAAATATGACAGCGAATCATTTCAAGTTAGTTGTCTAAGAGACAAAGAATAATTATAAACAGAGAAGGTGAGTAATATACTAAGATAAATCAAAAGTTGATCTTAATCTGATTGTTACAAATTATTTCTAGCCACAACTTTTTAGTATTGTAAATTGGTGCTCTGTAATGGATGCGCAACATCTTTAGGGTTGCTACTGGGTCTGAGACATGTCAAACAATCCAAAGACAGATGTAATTGAATTTTGTTCCTATCAGCTTTTGAAACTCCCACTTCCACCTTTAATAAGGTGGATATTTAGGTCTATTTAGAAAGTAAATTTTAAACCAAATCAGATTCTCTTTTCCTTTGGTGTTGAAGTTGGAATAAGATGTATATCATTATTAATTGCTCCCAACCTAAATGCATAGGAGATAACGAATCTAAAGCAGCTATTCTACCAGCTGAGCAGTACTAATGATAGATATTACTAAACATATCAGGAGAGCAAATAGATAAACTGTGTATGACAGACCAAACACTGCGTTTTTCACATTCTCACCTATGTCTCTTCACTGACAATCGTACAAGCAAGCATTATTTACATCTATAGACTCCATTTTATGAGACATTGTCATTAAGTTTTACTGAGGAAAAATTGATTGAATTGTATCTTATTTCAATTTGTTACTGCCATTCTGGATCTACGTCTAGTATACCTCCATTGAAGAGCATGAACATATACACAAATAAATTTATAGTACTATATTCAATTTGATTTGGATTCCTAAACAGCTATCTTTAATATAAGCTAAGTACACAAAATGGAGCTTGACATCTCTATTAAATTTTGAAGGTACTAATGCAGAGGACATGTAACCTCTTGATGGAGAAATTACTGCAGAACAAGCCTCGAAGAAGGGCAGCATCTAGTTAATAAAATATAACAAGATAATAAGTCACACTGGCCAATGACATACTCTTTGCTGTACCTTTAATTAGCACTATTACACTATTAGAATGAGCATTTGCAATTTTTATAAGTTAGGAAAAGTCTAAACCACCTGGAAACTTCAATTTTGCAAGAGACAGAACCCAACTAAACTGAAGTACAACATAGACCAGGACCAGCTCAAGGTCAAAGAAGATCAATCAGTCAGTTGCTGAAGGGTTTAGGACCATAAACCCCAGAAACTGCCCTGAGGAGGGTTAACAACTACTATGTTATAGTACCCTAAAAATTGGTCATGTCATTGGATACGCTGAATAAAATTTGAAATACATAGAACATGTTATGCATCTTCCCGTTAACACATTCATTTTATATATATATCTACAGAATCTAGAATGTTAAATTTTCAGTATTATTTAATTAATTGTATCATAAAAGTAATATCCAGGCTCCAATGGTAAAAGCATGGAACTCTGATAAAAATAATCAAACTTATACATGAGCATTATACCATGTTCTTTTACTTGCGTCTTATTGCTTATTATCCTTAATTTCAATTATCATACCCAGATAGATAAAAAATAGTTGTAACTAAATTCTATTTATGCTTTATTGGCACAAATGGAAATTACATCACTATATATATTTCACAAAGATTCAAGTGCTTCATAACCAAGCTGAACACCTGTACTTTCATCCTATCAGCAAGCCCCACAATGTGTCGGATTAAATATTGCACGGGAAGTGGTAAATGTTTGGTTTGTTGTATGATCTTGAAGACAAGAGCTCTAGCTTTGATTTTCAGGCCACTGTGGCTTAAAAGATAATGACATGCCTATATAAAAAGTGCTTAATAGATTGGAGGATATGTCAAGGATCAGAGAGCATTTCACAAAGCATTCAAAATCAAATATTTTCTTATGAGAATGGCAATACATAGATGACTGCTTGGGTTTTGACTAAGATTGGGCTACGTATACAAATACTAAATGGGGAAGCTTGTAGGTTTGACTTTTAATGGCAAGAATGATTGTATAGATTTTGAATTATGATTAAATAGCCGTTACTTTATTTGTTTTAGGCACAATTCTTTTACTTATATAAAAAAAATTCTTCTTTCTTTAGACTATACGTGCTGCCATCTTCAATCACAAACTCATGAACAAGCTTTACATATGACACCACAAATTTCTAAACCAAAAGATATGCTCGACATCTGGACGCCACGAAACGTAGAAAGTCTCCTTAAAACCCAAATTTTTAAATTTCAAAACAAGAAAGAGTGAAGCATAAAACAAAGAGACGAAAAACAGAGACATACCTACTTAAACCATTACTGTGGCTGATTCTGAGGGTTTGGCGGAGGAGGCATGCCTGGCCGAGGTGGTCCATATACGGGAACAGCACCACCAGGCGGAGGGGGCATCCCAGGACGAGGAGGAGGTGGCGCTGGCATTCCAGGCCGAGGCGGACCCGGTGGTCCTCTCACCATCTGCCCAGGAGGAGGAGGTCCCAAGGGTCTCTGTCCAAACTGAGGCGGAGGTACCGGGAACGGCTGTGGCGGACCTCCCGGTCTTGCCGCATATTGCCCAGGCGGCATTGACGGAGGTGGGCCTCTCGCCATCGGAGGCGGAGCCTGCCCAGGATACCCCGGCATTTGTCCAGGCGGGCGCATCACGGGTGGCCCAGCTGGGTACGACACCGGCGGAGCCGAGAGCTGCGGCGGACGCGAGATCTGGGGCTGCATCATGCCCGGAGCAGGCCCACCAACACCGCGAACGGGACCGGCAAGGCCAGGCTGAGCCTGAGCAATAGGAGCAGTAGGAATTCCCCTACCAGCGGCACGGCCAATACCAGGGCCAGCCAAAGCAGCAGCATTGACCGCCTTAGCTCGGGACTCTTCGGGAGGGGGTGGACCCTCAACGGTCATGGAAATGACCTCTTCGCCACGGAGAAGAACAAGGCCAAGGGTCCGGCGATCCTCGCGTTCTTCGTTTGTCTTCTTGCCCTTGGCAGGGGGTAGCTTGCGGAACTCTTCGCAGTCGCCGATGACGAGGTTCATGTGGCGATCGAAAGCCATGAACTTACCCACAAGCTGGCGGCCATCTTGAATGGTGACCCGCATGCGGTAGTTTATGTATTGAAGCATCTTCGAACTCTTCGACATCGACATTGTGCCTCGCTTCCGAAACTCCCTCTCAGTGACCGTATCTGTCTCTTCAGCGAAGAGGGAAAGAGAAGGAATGCCACTGCTAGGGTTCAAGGAAAAGTCACTACTGTCTCCATTTCAAGAAGGGATCCGGATAAGATCCATGATCCAGGATCCAGAAACCCGGATCGTTTTATTGATTTTATCTGAAATGTAAATTACATCTTTCAGTGTCAGTAAAGCCTTTCAAATGGGCTAAATTTATCATATTGACGAGTATATTCAATAAGATGACAAATTAAATTTAGATTTTATTAATTTGTATAACTCAATACTGTTTGGTCTTGTCTCACTCAACCCATAAATTATACAGGGCTAATGTTCACATTATTTATTATTTGTTTTTGGCAATATTTCCTAATTCATTTTGCAAAATCCTCAAACCAATTCTATTAGCTCTAAATCATAGGAATTGTAAATCTCACATTCTTACTTCATATTATATTGCAAACCCTAACCCACTTACCACTAGAAAGCAAGAAACAAGCGAATGAAGTATCAGCATGTCTGATTGGTGGAAATGTTTATGAGAGGAAAAAAAAAAAAAAAGAAATGGGAAAGAAAAATGTAAAATAAGATATATAGGTTTGGTTGCACGGACAAAAAGAGTAAAAATAGTATGAACTGATTTATTTAATAAAAAGAATCAATGAAGGAAAAAAAATTATTAATGAAAAAGTTACCTTATTATTTTTGGGCAGAAGTTTTTATTATAAAATATATTTTAAAATATAGTAACTATTAAATCTTAAAATAGAATGAAAATAAAAAATTATATTCTAAAAAATTGAAAATATAAAATATAATAAAATTATAACAATATAAAAAGTGTATAATATTTTAGATTTTATGTATGTATATTATAATATAATTTTCTATTTTATTGTATATTATAAATTAGAATATTAGAATATTTAAAATGTTTATATTCTAATTTTAAAGTATATTAATTTTATTTATATTATATATTATACATCATATTTTGTACATTTATAATTTTGAATACACTAATACACTAATAAAAATATAATTACAATAATATTATTTTTTAAATTATTACATTATAATTAGTAACTTAAAATTATAAATACACTAAAGATATCTTCTATATTACTATTATTATTATTATTATTATTGGTGATATATTAATATATTATATAAATATAATGATATTTTAATAAAATTATAATAACATTTTAATTACATAATTAAAATATAAAAAATAGATCAACAAAGAGATAGCCCACATGTCCACTTTCGCACGTATCTCCCTCCGTCTCTTCCACTTTCGCACACATCTCCGCTTTCACACATTTCCACTTTCCCAATGTCATCTTCGTCTTATTCGCAGGTCCGCTGCCGCTGTTGAAACATTCAGGGAATGGATTTTCCAAGCAAGGTACGCTGCTTAATCTGGGCTGTTGAACAGTAAATGGGGTCTGTTTCTTTTAGGACTTTTGTTCAGATGGGTGGAAATCATGATGGCGTCGGCTTATTTTGGTGTGGAAATTAGTTCGACGTCGGTGTAAGAGCATCCTTTTAATCTGAACGCTTGTAAATGATAATGGGTGGTAACTGGAAGAGCCTCCTTTTAGTCCTTTCAGTCCAAATGCTTGTAAATGATAATTTGTGAAATTGTGAAAAAGAAAAATGAAAAAAGCAACTTAAGGAGACTTAAATATAAAATGTTGGTTGGTACAAGAGGATAAGTTTTACCCTATACAATATGTATGTGTTTAAAATTTTGGATTAAAATCAATTAAACTTCCATTAATGCAAAATTCACTTGAGCCTATGGGCATGGAGATTTTGCCCAACCTTGTGGTGTTTTCCCAAGTGATGTTTATTTTTGGCCCAGTTTTGTATATTTATGTATAAGACAGCCTTCGGAATTAAACCTAAGGGAATGAAAGTGAATCTTTAAATAAATAAAGAAAATGATGATTAAGTTAGGAAAGTTATTTGAGTAAGACAGTCATTTCTTTTGTTTCTAGGATAACAGAGGTTACTTTGTCCTTCAAGGGTAAGAGAAACTTTCAGAAAGTAAACGTTTGTGTTCTATAGCCGGGTGAGAAGATAGTGCTAGCTATGTGAATTTTTTATTTACATTATCTCTTGACAAAAATGTCATTATTTGAACTTTATTGTGTTTTGGGGCAGACTTTTGAAATTTATAAACTTCATCCGTATACTCTGAATGTGTTGGAATGTCTGAATTTATTGGTTACTTAGATTGTTCATTTTTTAATTTCAATATTTTAAGTTTTCTTATTTAAAATGATCTTGAATTTTTGATCTTATCTATTCGATACTTTGAAGTATTCTACTTTTATGTTCATGAAGTACTTGATTCTTTAAGTTTTAGGCATTTGGGTTTTGAGATTTTAAACTTCTTTTATCTGTATTTGGAATATTGAGCACTTGATTAACTTTGTGACTTTTCTGAAGTAGTTTGATCTTGTACTTATGAAGAAATTTGATTCTCTATATTTAAAGACTCCAATTCCGTATCTCTAAATTACTCTAATTGTGGACTTCTAAATTACTATGATTTTATATTTATGAATTTTGCTGATTACGTACATATGAAACACTTAGATTCTGAAATTTTGGATTGCTTTGATTATGTTTTTTGGAGTAAGTCTGATTCTGGATTTTGAATTACTCGAATTCTATATTTCTAAAACTTACTCTGATTCTGAACTTTTGATTTGTCTAGTTATATATTTATGTATGTGAAAGAATTATTTTGGGAACCCATCTAAGACTCAACCCTATAACTAACGGCAATAGACGTTAACCTAGTGTAGTACGATATGATATTCTAACATGATTGAGGTATAGTATCGTATTTTGATATTCTATCTGAGGCGTAAAACCGTTATTCTATTTATGCCAAGTTTTATTGCTCAAGTTTGATATCTAATCTATTTTGTTAAACTAGCCTAGAGCTAGCATCTAATTATTATGGTTCTATTGGTTGTTCCCTATCCCTTCTGTTGAAAACTAATTTCTTATGCATTTACCATAAATGTAAATGTCATGAACTACAGGGATAGTAGTAAACAAGGATTGTTGTAAGCAGGGATGGTGATAGAAGTTCTATTTATAAGCTCATGAATAAGATGATTTTTGTTTTGCTTAATAATTGAAATTTGAAAAAAAAAATGATGATGATTTATACTTTGGTATGTGCTTTGTATCTCTATGTGGGTATAAGGGTGAATGTTATGAATATCATTTTACTCTATATGGAGTAAATTACCATGTATTTATGTCTCATATTTCAAAGGCAAACAATTAGTTTATGAAAAGTTTTATCGTATCAAGTCTACCCCTACTTTTTCTATCTCTATGTTTTTTATAGAGTAATGTTGACCATGGACTATTCGGCTACATAGAGTCAAGTTAGATACACCCTAGTGAGTCTTATATTGTTCACAAGAGAGACCTTGATTTGATTATTATTTATTGTAGTATCTTGTACTATAGAAGCTCTTATTATCACAAGTAGTAAATTATTGACTGTAGGGAATATTTGGAACTATCTATTTGTATTGAATTGTAGGGTTCATGTTTTTGGATTATACCTTGCATTGTGATGTAGCAAATCATATAGCTTAGGACTATGACTAGAAATGTTAGTGGTAGTGTCGTAACCGACCTTCCGGTTGAATAAAATAAAAAGTGTTTAAATTGATTCCCAAAAACGAATCCTGAAAATCAATTTATTTGGAATCGCCACTAAAATTTTTAACGAAAAATTTTGGGAAACAAATTTAAAAACAAAAAGGAAAAGGCAATATGGTTTGCGAAGTCAGATATGAGTTTAGGAGTCTATTTGAGTGTGGGGAAGGTATTAGGCACCTCACAACACCCGTCCATACGGATGATTACCGTAAACCAGCCAGCTGAAATAGAATATAGTTTTTAAATTCATCTCAATTACTCTTTTATTGACATGCATGTCCGTTAAACAGAGGAGACAAAATAACAATAACGAAAGCAAACAGATAGATATTTACAAAAAACAGACTTAAAGAGCCTAGGGCCTATGCACCCTATGATAGGAATCAAAGTCCAAGTAGTTCGACCAAAAAGGCATGTTCATTGAGTGATGATTTGTACGTTTTGCGATGAGAATAGGAAGGTTTAAAAATAAATTTTCATAAACAAAATGAAATTAGGATTTAATTTGTGTGTTTTAATTTCCTACAATCTGATTAATCTTATTTTCCTAATTTCTTCATTTTCTCTTTTTAAAAATTTTTTTTTGTTTATTTTGGAATTTTGAATACTTTATTTTGAATTTTAAGTGAAATGATTATGAAGGAAGAACTAATCTCTTTGTAAAAAAACTTAATCAAAATATTTATTTTTGTGTTATTATTATGGTTATTATTATTTTAAAACAAGTATGTATTAATTTTCAGGGTCTATGAAAATTAAAATTTCACATAACCCCAAGTATTCGAGGAGAATTATATTCTCACACGATAATTTCATAAATAATGGGGAATATTTAATTAGGATGAATATTATTATCATTTTTTTTTAGATAGATGTGTATTAATTTTAAGGATCTAAAGAGATTAGAATCTCACATATTCCCATGCAATCGAAGAGAACAATGTTCTCACACGATTGTTTCGTAAATAATGGAGAATGTTTAATTAGGGTGAATATTTAATTATTATTTATTATTATTATATATTTTCTTAGATAAATGTGTATTAATTTTAGAGATATAAGGAGATTAAAATCTCATATAATCCCGTGCAATCAAAGAGAACAATGTTCTCGCATGATAGTTTCATAAATAATGGAGAATGTTTAATTAGGGTGAATATTTAATTATTATTGTTTTTTTTCTTTTATTATTATATATTATTTTTTAGATAGATGTGTATTAATTTTAGAGATATAAGGAGATTAGAATATTACATAATCCCAAACATCCAAGGAGAATAATATTCTCATTCGATGACTTTATCAGAAATTTGTTTATAAAGTCAAAAATTAATCTCATATTGACAAAAAGATAACAATAATATATGCAAACCTATATGTATCCATATATATATATATATATATATATATGTATGTATGTATGCATATGTAACATATATATAAGCATGATATGAAAAGGGGAGTAAGCTTCAGGAAAACATGGAATCATATATCTATATATTCCCACACACACACACACACACATATATATATATAAACTCGTATGTGATATATATGTGATCAGGAGGCATGAACTCATATACCCACATGTATATATATATATATATATATATATATAAACACATGCATAATATATATGTAAGAAGAGAGCAAGCCTCAGGAAAACATGGAAACCTATATCTATATATTCCCACACACACTTATATATATACACCTACATACATACATATATATATATATATATATATATAAACTCATATGTGATATATATATATAAGTATAAGTATGGCGAGGAGAAAAACGAAGACAACATTAAGAAGTAAGTGATACATGTACATATATATATATATATATATATCTCTCTCTCTCTCTCTCTCTTTCTTTATATACACATGTATAGCATATGACAAGAGAAAGGAATAAGCATCGGGAGGCAAATATACACATATACATATACCTATATATATATATATATATATATAAACACCTATATAATATATATATATATATATATATACATGAGCATGGCGAGGAAAAAAACGAAAACAACATCAGGAGGTAAGTGGTATATGTACGCATACATATATATATCTCTTTATATACACATGTATGGCATATGGCAAGAGAAGAGAATAAACATCAGGAGGCAAATATACACATATACATATACCTATATATATAAACACCTATATAATATATATATATATATATACATAAACATGAAAGCATTAGGAAGATCTTACTCTTTCTCCCTCTTCTTGCTCTTCCACAGAACTAAAAGAAAAACTGCAGCAAATCTCCTCCCTCTCAGCTTCAGAACAATTCGTTCACCTTTGTTTACCCCTATTTAAGATGCTTGGAACAGAGGAAAATATCATTCCTTCTCAGCTTGTTTCACTTCTCTGCCCCAGCTGGATTCAATTGGTCACCATCCTCTCCTTTCTATTCGTTACTGCATCCACGGTCTGCCTCGGCTTGCTCATCTGTTGCAGCTCATCACTATCTACCTCAGCTCTTCTCTCAGTTTTCTCTCTTTCTTTCACGCTGCCTCAGTTCGTCTCTCTTGGTTTTTTCTTTTTCCTTCACCTCTCAGCAACTCCATTCTTCTATCTCGGTTCTCCTTTTTCCTTTCACGTTGCCTCCTCGGTCCTCAGCCTCCTCTTGGTTCTCGATTTGCTCGTCACTAATGCAAACTTCCTCCTTGGTTCTCGATGTCACCAGCAGTTCTCAGCCTCTTCCTTAGTTCTCGGTTTCCCTCACAACTCCAGACTTCCTCCTTTGGTTTCTCACAACAACTCTCCCTCTAGCAACAGCTCTTGGTCTGCACGTCTTCTCTCTTGGTTCACCTCCACCCTCTCTTCATTGAATGCTTTCCCTTTTCTCTCTTCAACTCTCTCCTCTTATCAGCTTGGCCTCCATCATCATTACCTGCTGTCCATCACTTCCTCAACCGAACTATGGACTGCAACAACAGCTACAGGCAACTTGCCAATTTGCAGAGCAGCCAACTTGTCGAAGCCACCGTAAAAAAAAATCAAATCAGAGTAAGTAGGGTTATATTATATATTTTGGTACTTTTTGATTTAATTTATTATTTTTTAATTTAACCTTTTTTTTATTATTGTTATATCTTATTTATTTATTTATTTATTTTTGTCATCATCACCATTAATATTTATTTTTGGATTTTTTCTATTTTTGTGTCTTTTATGATTTTTTATTTTGATTTGTTATTATTATTATTAATTAATTCTTATTTTCCAATTTTGGTTTTTTTCCTTTTTCTTAAATTCCCTCACTAGTCATTTTGAATTTTAAATTGCTTTTACTTTAAAATGTCATTTGAGCTTCTGTCTTTTTTATTTTCCTTATTTACTTAATTTATAATTAATTAGCGAATCTATTAATTAAATGATTAATTAACTAGAGATGGGGTGTTCACAGGTAGTAAATCCTTATTACTGCCAAGTCTTCTGATTATGTAAATTGGCTCTCTGAACTTGCATATGAAAGTTTCTTAAGAAATAGAATGACAATGATGAATAGTAGGGAGCATAGTTGTCAAAATTGCGAGTCAACTCGTTAAACTCGTCCATTTTACGTTTTTAGGTGAGGAAATTGATTTAAGTTGATCGTAGAATCGAAATTAAAGTAGACTCGATCAAACTCGTATAGAATTAGTCAAACTCGGGTAGATTCGTCGAATTTGACCAAAGTCAATCAAAGTAATTTTTTTTTTAAGTTTTTGGCCCAAATATGAAAAATCCAACATTCCAATCAATTTTTTTTAAAAAAAATTAACTAACTTTAAGTTCAACTTATTTATTTTAACCATTAAACATAAAAAATTATATTACAAATATAATTACATTATTTTGACTTTAATACATTTTACTTGCAATTAATAGCAAATAATGTATTACATTGTGATTAAATAGTTAACTTGACTTTCAAATTTTTTTAAAATTTTTTTAAATTGTATAGCTGAAAATTCATTATTTTATATATATATATATATATTTAATATTTACTCTAACTTGTTTATATTATTATTACTATTAAAATTGCTATTATTTTAAATTTTAATTTTTTGAATTTCTATATTAGTAAGTATTTTAATGGCAAAGCATGCCTTTAATTTTCTTATAATAAATTTAATCTCAATGCTTTCCAAAAATTTTTTAAACTCAATATCTATCTAATTAATTATAATTAAAAGTTCTATGATTCAAGTATATTTTCTTAATAATTTTTTTATCATTTCCTAGTTCTATAATTTGTGTTATTATAATAGTATTTGGGATATATGTATGTATTTTTAATTTTATTTTTATTTTTGAAATTTGGTTATGTTTAATTACTAATTATTAATAGAGGTAAATTCTTTCGATTCTACATTATGATTTAATGATACGAGTTAACACCTTTTTTACAATTTTGCCTAAACTTACAAGTTTGATAACATTGGTAGGTAGGGAGTTCTTATTTATGTTGGTATGATTCCAAGTGAACTTAAATTGTGATATATATCTTGAGGTGAACTACTTGTGCATTGTATGGGTAAATTTTTATTGGTCTAAATTGCTATATGCAAGTTAAATGTGATGATAAACTCTATTAGGAATGAATGATAATCAAGTTTCTAGCTTGATATTATTGGATATCTTAAAGATAAGAAATTCATCTCAGTTTTGAGTTTTCTATAGGTAGAAAGCTTATGCATTATGAATGATGCTAGTATGTAAGTATGATTACTTGTATGAAATTCCTATATAATCTTAGTTCAAGTAAGGGATAAAAATTAGTTTTGTAGTGACATCAAGATTCAAGGACCATAGAAAATATTTGTAGGCATGCACTTAGGCTCAAGAGAGAAGCATTTAAGGACTTTGAAGACATGTCATGGGTGATTTATGACGCAAACAATGATTTGCCACATATTTAATACTAATAGTTTATAGGAACTGAAGGAATGCCTTCTTAAAAATGAATCTTTGTTTCATAAGAGAAATGCCTTTGACTTATCTAATAAGACTGAATTGCTGGGGGTCCAAACTTTATGTTTCCAGTAAAGCCTCACATGAAACTTCTACAAGATGATGGGGTAGCTAAGGTACTCAGAAATTAAATAGTAAATTGAAAATTTTTACTGTTGCAATACACATTAGGAAGGCAACATAAGTACATGCATTTTTCAAATATGAATTTGAAGCCTATGCTAATGAGTGTTGTGGGCCAATTTAACCCCTTTCTTATTGATAAGTTTAAGATAATTTCTAATATATATGTATTGGTAAAATTTTGAAGTATATCAGTTCAGTTTTGCATGGTTTACATCAGGGTTTCAATATCTTTAGACAATTTTAGTTAAATAGTTTATGAGATAATATAGTAACGATTGAGATGTGTTGAAGTTCTTTTGTAATGATGTTTGCCTACAGGATGTGAAGACAAGATGAATTTTATGTGTTTTTTGCTAGGCATAAATATGCTAGATTGGAACAAAAAAATGAAAGTTTTGGAAGATGTCTAATAGAGCTCTATTTTGGTTTGATAAAGATTTAAATACACTAGTTCTACTGAATATTTGACGACTTGAGCAAAGGTGCAGGAGACCATGTAGGTAAAGGATTATTGTACCATTGGAGAAAGATTTGGTTTAGGAGATGTGTTCATCCTAATTCATGTTAGTCTTCACTTAATTAGGTATGAATTGAGTTAAACTGGTTGCTTACTTTAAGTATGACATTTTGTTACTAGGAATTTAATAGCAAAGGTAATATATAGTTAGGTTACTATTAATCATAACTGAAGTTGACACAATTTGTTGGATTATGGATTGATAAGTAAGCAAAATATGTATACTACCATGGACAATGATAACCAAGGCAAGAGTGACTATTGTAAACAAGTAGGACATTGGAAAAAGAAAATTTCTCTAAAGTTTCACAACAAGAAATTGTTTTCATAAGTGCATTCAAAGTGACTTGCAGAAGAATATGAGTCATGATTGACTAAAATCTCTATCTATTAGGTTAGATCCATCTTAATTGAAGGTTTGCTTAAAGGGCTATGGAAAACCACATCATAAATGTTCTTGGGAAATGTTTTTATTATTTTCTTAGAGTTGTACAATTGGAATTAAGTTCTGAGGTAAAGATGCCCCTCAGTATTATAGCACATAAATTCTGTTCAATTATTTTTAGGATTATCCTACATTATATTGTTGTACTTTTGTAAGCATGAATCATTCTGTAAGGACTTAGGGGACCAAATAATTGTATCTTGAGGTTACTAACTTGATTACATCTATGTTACCAATGGAAATAAATTCTCAAATATACTAATTAAGGTCATATTAAAAGAAAGGGGCATTATATTTGAATGCTTGTATGATTTATAAAAAAAGATTTGGCAACTCTTAGCAAGAACATGGATTCTCATATTTCTATCGAATAAACTTTTTAAAGAAAATCATTAGGCCTAGAAAATGTGAAATATAAAAGTAATATTATGCATATTAGAGGTAGAACAAGAAAGGGAATAGTTGTTGCTGCATATGCCCATTCAAAAAACTTAATTTAGAGATTTGACAAATGAAAAAGAATTTATTTTGTTAAAACTAAATAGTCCTATATCTTTTGTAGCAATGCCTTAATGGAGAATATAAAGTTAAGTCTGAGAAGGATTTCGCAAGAGAATATGTGAAATAAAGATTGAGGATAACACAATTTTAAGGGTCAGAAGTTCAACAAGAATGTGAATTTCTTAGGAGAGGATTAATAATTAATAACTGTGATGGCCACTTGGTAAGTATACTGAATCTTTCAAGTAATATAGAAGTGAGAGAGTATTGTCTTATGAAGATTTTGGTTACCAAATACCAAATTCACTTATTTGACACTATTTAGACTATAAAAAGTTGGGAATAAAAGGAGTTCAATGAAAATAACAAGAAGAACTAGTAACAAAAAGCAATTGGTTAATATCTTTGGTCTTTTTTAATAATAAGAACAATCAAAACTATGGGGTAACATAATTATTAATAATGACTAGGGATCCAATTTCACTAAACCATTCAATGAACCTTAAAACTCCTACTTAACTAAGTTTTATTCTACAATTGGTGGTTAAATTCCCAAATTAGCTTGTAACCAATCTTTTAGAATGCAAGTCCTCTACTACCTAAATGAGATTATCTAATCTCTTAGATAGATTTCAATTAGAAAAGGCTTTACCAAGGAGAAAGGAAATTTATAAAAAATCACACAATCAACATCATTAATCTTAAGGTTAAATTACGGTGTTTATCACATGAGAAAGAACACATGAATTTCTCAATTTTATACATGAACCCTAAATCAACCTATAAGTGGCAAAGTCATAGAAGCATTAAGAACCATAATAAATACTTAATTAATGGACATAGAAACTTGTATTAAGTAAAAAAACTAAGAAAATATCATTCAAGTCAAGCTACATCTTCACCCTAGCTCTAAAAGTTTAGTTACATATAGTTAACAAACTATAAAAGCATAGGTAGAAGAAAAGGAAGGAAAAAAAAAAAGCAAACTACGTGGTCTCCTTGGTCCTAAGATGGTTGTAGTGCTCCAAAATCCCTTGGAATCAACTTTCTTCCTTTTTCTTCTCCATTTCTAGCTTGTTTTCGACTCTTCCCTTGCAAAATTAACCCTAGAAAGTAAAAAGGTTTTATTTTTAGTCCAATTTTTGTACATGTCATAAAATAGTGAATGCATGGGCATTACTTTGGATGTCTGAGCATAAAGTGACTAGAACATTTAATAGAGTCTGCATTGGATGCTCAAGCATTAGGTTGGATGCTCGAATAGTGGGTGAGATGCACAAATTGAAATAACAATGAATGCTTAAGCATTGTTTTGAATGTTTGGGCATTGAACAACCAGGACACATTTCTCTAAAGTTAGAATCTAAGTCTTTCTTAGGCTTCTAAATTTGAAATTTGTTAGTAAAATACTTAGATTTAGTGTACTCAAGTCATGATGAAGAGTTTACTAACTTGAAATCAAAATGACAATGTTAAGAATGAAAATCAAAAAATATATGAACACTTTTTGCATAAACAAATACTTTTGGTTAGGGAAATTAATGATAAAATCAAAGTTATCAAATTGTTGTCAAGGATCTTACCAATGAATGCAATACTCCACTAAAATTAAATGAAGATCAGAAAAAGGCATAGGCTGAAGTTGTAAGGGCACTGCCCCATCATAAGAAGCAAGTGAAATAGTCAAATAATTGTAGAAATTTAGTATCTCAACATGAAACTGTTAGCAATATATGATGAAAATGAATAGATAACTTCTAACATTTAGCTTGAAGTATCTACATTACATGCTAAGAAAGTTAAGCTAGAATCTTCTTTTAAAGAGGTCAATTTGAAGTGCTTTTATCTAAGGACAAGGATAAAGCTTTCAAAAGAGTATCTCAACTCATCCCATTTTGAGAAAGAGAAATTAGAAACATCAATGCTTATGGCATCTGAGCTATGTAAAAATCTAAAACTATAGCAGAATTTATATGGGGAAAAGCTTTTAACCATGGAGAGTAACTTGATATTTTAGGTCATTCAAAAGTCTTGAAAGGATTAGTACAGTAGCATATTGTCTAGCCAAATTCCCTAAGTTTGTTGACGTGCCTTCAGTATTACATATGTCAATACTTAAAATGTACTTGTCCGACCCATCGCATGTGTTAAAAGCATGCTATTCAATTGGATGCTAGGTTAGCTTAAGAAGAAAATTTTCATGGTTGTTCTTAATAGGCAGGCCAAGAGACTTTGTTCAAAGGAGATCCAACATGTGAATGTTTATTGATGAAATATGTTCCAAGAAGAAGTCACGTGTGGAAATTGAGAATAAGATGTGAGCTTATTAACCCACCTATTTGAGGACTACAGTAGTGTGCACTTTAAATTTAGGTGCCAAATTCTTTTGAGAGGGAGAGAATGTAATATTCTTAAAATTTTTATACTAGATACCTTATTTTAAATGGCAAAAGTTTTTTTAAATGATTTTACGAATTGAAAAAGTAGGGAAATACATTGGAGGATGGCATAAATTTAAGATAATTGGTGAAATTGTGAAAGAAAAAGGAAACTTAAAAAGACTTAAATATAAAATGAATTATCATTATATTTGAGCTTTAAGTTAACACAAGTGGTTAAGTTTCACTCTATACACTCTTAGAACCTATGTTCAGATCCTACCTTTCCTAACTTAGGAAAAACTTTGAATTTTTTTCAAATATGACATGTGTCCCCAATAAGAAATTACCAGAATGTCCCATTATCTTTCTCTTTTGTTCCTTGTGTCTTACATTCCCTTCAGAAGCAACAACCATGTTGAAGACACTCTTCACTCACATTGACCTTTGATTCGACCCAACAGTAAGGCTTTGACATTTCTCCCTCATTGTTGGCCACTACTCGTTAAGTTTTTGTCATTATTTAGTGAAGGCTCCATCCAATTTTAGTTCAATTGAGCATGATTCGGTGTGTTTTTCTCAAAGTTTTTGGGGTTTTACTTCTATGATGAATTTAAAACTTATCTATCTCACTTTCATTGATCATTTTCACCAATCTAGCTATGGATTTTTGAATTCATCTTTTAGCAGCATTGCATAGCGTGAATGATCTTCTCAGCTTGATTTTAGGCACAATTTCTTCAATTTCTTAGGGCTTCAATTCCATAAGATATTTTTGTACTTTCTCTCTTGTTTTGAACAATCAATTTCATCAATTTGGCTTAGAATTGTAAAACTCTCTTTATATAGTGTTCATATGTGAAGAAGTTTGGATTTGGAAATTTATTTGTTAGTTGTTAAAGTTTGAAGCTAAACAACATTATATATTTTTCTTGTTAGTCATATATATTTTAGGTAAAGGAAAAATATCTAGCACACGCAAGAGATGAATACATGAATGGTAGAAAATTTTGATTGGGAATTCAATTTGGCTCGGGGACAAGGAAAAAGCTAAGTTTAGGGAAGAGATAAGTTCATAAATGTATTATATTTTTATATCGAAGGACTTATCATGTATTTTAGATAAATTTCATTAATTTAGTGACCAAAACATGTTAATCTCAAGTATTTTATGATTTAGACACTAAAAGAAAAAAAAAAAAAAAGGTTTTTGCAATGCCATTTAGGGGCTTTTGCAAGGATTTTGATGAACAAAAACATCACAGATACCATAATTACAAAAGAAATTATGGTGTTTTTCATCAACTATAGTAGACATTGCAACAATGACATTTATTTGCAAGGGTCATTAAAATGGTCACAATAATGTCATTATGCTGGTTTATAAAATTTGTTGCAAGGTCTCATTTTTGTGATAGTCTGATTGAACCACCGCGAATAACTTTTGTGATGGTCTTCATAGATCATTGCAAGAATAAATGGTTCGGTAACATTTTAGACCGTTGGTGACGGTTTTTTACCCCTTGTTTTGAAGAGATTTTTCTACTCGTCCTTATCCCCACAAAACAAAATTATATATCCAGGTTCTGGCAAGTTAAACAAATTTGTCCATTTAATCCACATGATAGGTTGATTTAAAGATTTCAACCTATTTAAGTATGAATAAAATTGATTTTTTAGTTTAGAAGCACAATTTAAAATGTTTTTTACCCTCCCATTTAGATTTATATATGTTTAAATTTTTTTCATTCTTTGACTTTACATGTAATCATTTTTTTAGTTTTATTTTGATTAGATTTGTGTTAATGTATGAAGGGAAAATATTTTAATACCATTTATTTTGAATATATGAAGAAATTTGTTTCCTTTTCTTATTTTTGAATTTATTATATTGTTTGTTTTATTATTTTTGTTATTTTACTTCATCATTTTTCCTTTCTTAGATTTTTTTAGTTCATCATTTTATTTTGATATTTTCTGAATTATTATTAGTTCTTAAAATAACATGAAAAAAATTATAGTGTTCACAACAACTAATTTTAAGAATAACATAATTGGTTGTGGGCTATCTAATTAAAAAAATGGAACAATATTATTCAAGAATCACCTTGAAAATCATGTCATAGTGTGTAAAGTTATTTCAGGTAATAGTAGCGAAGAAAAGATTTATATACAAAGGATGATAATCACCCCATTTCAAGATTGCCACTTAAGCTGAAATGGAAACAATATCACTCAACAATTTTGTTCACAATGACCAATAACAAAGTCAAGGTCAATCACTTTCTCATGTAGATTAGTGTCTTCCAAAACCTGTATTTTGTCATGCTCTATTATATGTGGCATTATCAAGAGTGAAATTAAGAGTGGTTTGAAAATCATGAGTTTATTACAAAAGTGGACAAGTATCAAATACTATAAGACATACACAAGGAGGTGTTTGAGAATTTAAAGTAGGTAACCATTATAAATTTACTTAAAATATGTTATTTTTGTTTTGTTTCATTTCGAATTGCTTCTTTGTTAACCTGAGTTTTTGTTATGATGTTTTATTATCTATTTAGTTAACATTTGTTTATGACTATTATATGGTGTCCTTATAATAAATTTGTAGTACAAAGAGGAACCCTCTGGTATATTTTGTTCAACTTTTTGTTGTGACTTGATCATGATATGCACTCATTTTGCCAGTTATTCTATTGCTTTAAACAATTTTGTTATTTTCTTTGGTTATTTGATTTTTTTCTTACAATATTACAATTTTAAGTATCAGACATATTATTCTTATATACAAACATGTATGCTTTATCATGACTATTGTATTGGAATTGGTTAAGCTTCTACTCCATGCATGTCTATGTTGGTCATTTTTCTTTCTTGAATAGTCAATGATATGTTCTAGTACCATTTGATATGAGGAACTCATTCATGTCAAATTTTATCACTAATATTTCAAAATTAATATATTTAATTTGTCAGCTTTTCATTTTTATTACTTTTTTTATATTAAATTATAAATACATAATTTAACAAAATTTGTCACATGTTTAACAAAATTATGTATTGCCCAAGTACCACACTAATTTTGATTGAAATGAATGTAAATGTAACTTATTTTTTTATTGTTAAAAAAGCCTGTAGCACATCTTTTTATTTCAAAAAGAGTTAGGGTAATTTTTTTAAATATATATATATATATCTATCTATAAAGATTAATAATTAAGTTATCTTTGAGAGGAAGAGAGAGTGAGTTATTATAAAATTAAAAAATCACTTTATTCGAAAAAAAAATATTGATAAAAAATATTTAAATTTTGGTTCATAAATTTTATCAATAAAAATTGTTAATGAACAGTAATCAATTGATTTGTTATATTGTGTGCCGCATAGCAGTTAGAAATTTTCAAAAATTATGCTTTTAAGGTCTTTATATAATTTTAATGTAGTCCATATAGTTTAAAATTTTAAAATACGGTCCTTTTAGCTTATAATGTTTAAAATTTAATCTCTGCTGCTAAAATTTAGTTAATATTCTATTAGATTTTGTTGATATAATTAGCTATATAAATTGTGTTGACACTTTGAATATGTATAGTTTATGTTAGAATAAGTAATTAAATAAGTTTAACTTACATATATGACAAAGTATTACATAAATATAATGACAGTGACTAAATCAAAAATTATTCAAACGATAACAATTTAATTACAAATTTTTAGATTATAAGAATCAAACTAAAATTTATGTAAAATTATAAGGATCAAAAGTAAAATTAAGTAAAATTAGAAGAAGAGAGACAATAATAATATGAAATTACAATATCTCTTTTTTTATGAATTTATTTCAAAAGATAAATTTATATATTACAGATTTTATTAAAAATTAATTTATTAGTGTCTTATGCTAAATTTTTCTTAAAATCAACTGTAAAACAATTAAAGGATATAAAAAAAAGAACAGTTTTCCACCCAAAAGGTTAAAGTTAGTGGTTGGTTTGCTTTTCACGTGTGTCGTTACAAACCAAAGAAAAACCTTTACTTCAACTAACATAAATCACTGAAAGCAATGAGAGAAAGGAATCACATGTTAATATCTTTCTTTTTTTTCTTTTAGCCAAAATCACATGCTAATATCTACAATACTATAATAAGAGGGAAATAGATTCCGGGAATCCAAATGCAATAGAATTTGATAAAATATGAATGGTTAATTAAAAATTCAATGATTAGATTATACAAAAATGTAAGAAACTATTTAATATTTATTTAAATTTGAATTATTAGAAAAAATTAATGGTCCAAATATCTTTAAATACAATGAATTTGGATTCTTAGGGAACCCAGATCCATAATTAGAGGAGGCATTGACAGTTAATCCGCAGAAGCATGATACTCTTTGGTGCCTGGAAATTGCATTATCAGATACACAAAGATTTAGGATTTGATTATGAGGGAAGTAAAAATTTTTGAATTATTAGATTAAAATAATTAACATGAATCTCAATTCAGTTCAAGTTTTCAATTTTCACTCTAGAAGTCTTAGAAGGATCTTCATGTGTATGGGAAGAATTAAAATGAGATTTTTCACAGATATGGTCTGATGTTGTTGAAAGCAATGGGTCATTTTATTTTCAAGCTCTCTATTCTTAAAAAAAGAATTCAATCTTTTTGTCGATGATAATCTAATACCCTGAAATAATATAACCAAAAATAGTGTATCACACTGATATAATTCTTCGTTGCTCCAAGTTTGGAAGAAATTGAAAGGAATTATATGAGCTTTTTCCAGCAATACAGAGTACTTTAGATTTACAATAATAGCATAATGCTGATAACAAAAATGACCAAGAAAAGGTCAATTCTCATTTTTCCAATAAGCAAAATAACTATTTTTGGAGCATGGGAGATTCACTAACTTGAGAAGGACAAGTATAAAGAAAATGCAAATCAAAGGGTATTCTATTTAGGAAGAACTAACACAAACTACAAGATTAATCGAGTTGCAATTTTGAATTCGTCAATTTCAAATTTTTGTCTCTCATTCATTCATTGCCTTCCATGAGAAGAAATCTAGAGAGAGAGAGAGAGTAATAGAGGAGATTTGCAAAAGAATACTCCAATAAAGTTATATGGACTAACCAAAAAACATAAGTGAGCCTAATAAGGGTTTCAGACTAATTATAACTAAAGTCTCATGAAATGATCACTTTATAGCTGAAACGGATAAAATTTTTGAACTTTATAAACTTGAATCTTTAAGCACGATTTTATCGATTAAAATTTTAAATTTTTTTAAAAAATTATTATATAATTATGAAGTAAGGGGATAGATTTCTATAAAGTAAAGGAATGGGTTCTAATCAATTAAGAAATCAAATTAATAATGTTAAATAAAGTTATATATTTAAATTAAATATTACAATGTTGAAAGGAAAAAATTAACCAAATCGTAGACTCTAAACTGAAATCTTAAATCAATCATTGCCTATAGTATTTGAATTCTGATAGGAAACTCTAGAAAAACCTTCAGACCCTTATTGGTGTACTCGTATATAGGTCTCAAAATTTTGTTTGTTTGCATCAATTTATAGGTCTCTAGGTTTTTTTATGGTTGTTTGGATCCTCAGAAATGTAAAACCTATAAAATACTTTTAAAATTAGAGAAAAATAAAACAAAAAAAGGAGAGTAAGTAAAAAAATAAAAAGTAAGTTCTGTGCATATTTTCATTTTCACTTTGTCACTCTTTTTTTAACTTTAAAATTACTTCATCAATTTCATACTTTAAAGAATCCAATTTCAAATTTATATACAGATGTTTCCCGTATGAATACAACCTACACTCTTGATGATTATTAAATAGGCATAACCTCAAAGGTGGAGGGAAGAGAGCTCGGATTTTCTCCTGAGAATCTCCAATAACAAAAAAATATAAAAAATGATAATATTTTATTAATATTAAATTAATAAATAAAATATTAAATTAATAAATAAAAATTTTTAATTATTTTCAATAATTAAAAAATCTCTTATTACTGGAGATGATCCATAGGTACTGTGATGCCATGGCCTCCAAAAGTTGTTGCTCTATATATATATTAATATGTGGAGAAAATTATGTTTGGCCCCATAAAACATAGTATTTTCATTTGGCCCCGATGACATTCTCATTCTAGCTCCACCACTGCATAACGTCATTCTATGTATGTCTACTACGACATCCTTTATAAAGTCATATGCAGCTTCTTCCTACTATTAAAAATGCATATCATCATTTAGCAAATTACTTGCTTTGACTATTACAAAGGGTATACTTGTTTGCTTTATTTTTCATTGTTTTTTCTTCTTTTTTCTTTCAGCGCAGGCATTCAGGACTCTCCTTCAATGTTATTTTCTGCATGATCCGAATTGAAGAACGATTACTACTTTTTTTCTAAAAAAAATTCAAAACATTATTTTAGTGGATTTTAAACACATTCGATCTATTAAAATAAATAATTAAACCACATCAATGAAAAAATTTAAATTGCATTAGATTTTTGGTTCTCTAACAATACATTTGTTTTTCATTTGGTCTTCTAAATGATTAATATTTTATTTTAGCAGAAAAATATAATTTGGATCCAATTTTATAACACTGTTTGATTTAGTCCTTAATGAATTGAAAATTTTAAGATATATCTCCACTTTTGGATTTAATTTCATTTTAATTCTGTATAATTTGGACATCTAAAATTGATCTTTTACTTTTTAAAATTTGACATAAAGTAGTTTATTCTTAGACGAATCTAAATTCAAAATTGAATGACTATTTTAAATTAAATCTTGAAATTATAGAGAACTAATGTGAGACTTTTAATTCTTTGATGACTAAAATAAATCTAAATTTAAAAGTTGACGACTATTTTAAAATTTTTAATTTGTAAAAAACTTAAATGAGACTAAATTTAAAATGAATTACTAATGTAGTATTTTTCACAAATTTAATTATTAGTCAATTGTTCAAATTTGACTCATCGAAAGACTCTATGGAATTTGGCTCGTCTACAAAATGAACGAGCTTGATCAACACGCATATTAAACTCGTTTAGTTAAATAAGTGGAATTTCGAATTTTGATCTTTGGCCTAAGTTGGCAAATAATTCGTTAGTAATAATCTATAATTTTATATATTATCTATGAAAAGTTATAAAAAAGTAAAAAAATTTATACGTCATTAAAACATTGCAAGGAAAACATTTTTATAAAATTCTTTATACATATACATAGTAGAAAATTAAATTCATAATTTTTATTTAATTTAAACTTTTATACATACTTACATATATACATACAAATGTGACATATATATATATATGATGTGTATCCTTAAGGGATCAAATTGTGAATTGACCCTATAATATGTCTACATGTGATGCAAATTTTAAAATATAGTTTACTTTAATTATATAAATATCGTTTCATAGATAGGGTTTAATTCGCATTTTGATCCATTAATCTTATATAAAGTTTTAAAATGGTCCAGCTAAATTAGAAATATATCAAAATTGTATCTTATGTTTTATTTGGTCATGTAAGTTGCATGCAACATCAAATCTATCAAGTTAGTCACTGCCAACGACTTAAATAATGCTAAAATGACGATAATGTGGTTGTTTTGCTTTATTAGTTATCCAATTTTTGAAAAACTCAACATTGTGACATATATTAATTTTGGGAGAAAATAAGGATTTAGATTCTCTAGGGTCAAATTTGTGATTATAGAGTGCATTTTTTTTTCTTTTTCAAAATTTAACATTTTTATAGGAGCTACTTTTAATTTTCGATTCACCCAAAAAATAATGAAGAGGCTAAGCCATGTTAGAGATTACGGTAGCATAGTTACATTCATATCAACAATGACTATGTTAGGGATGAGGCCAAATAAAAGATAAGAAATTATTATAATATATTTTAAATTTAAGAGACTATTTTGAAACATTAAATAATTTTATAGAATTAAAATACTTAAACTTATTATTAACTTTTTCTACATGTTATTATATAAATTTTCTTGACAAATTTTACTACCTTAAACCCAATTCTCATTGGGAAAGTGAATTGAGTTTTTTTAGGAAATTAATAATTTATTCATTGAATATTTTTTTCGTAATTTAACTCTCTAAAAATAAAACTTCTTAATTTGTCTTCCAAAGATTTTTTTTAATTAAAATATTCTTTTCATTAGGCCAAATTCATGGTCACGTACGTCACAGATTTATTGGCTTGACATAAATTAGAGGCTTGGCTATTAACTTATAATCTAAACATGTCTATGCGATATTTTTTTTCCCTAAAGTGGGGAATATTTAGGCAAACTTTATAAATTCAAGTAATTTTCAAAATACAACCTTGAAGGGAATATGTCACAAGAGTAAGTATATGTCATAATTCAATGGTTATGCAAACTTTCCTTTATGTCACATTGTGACCATGAACCTTGATTAACGAATAGACTATGTTGATTGAAGGAAAACTTTTTGTTATCAAATTGAGAGATTTTATTTTTAGGAAATTAAATACAAATATAATTTTTAAGGACTAAACTTTAATTATATTATACTTTTTCTAATAATTATTAATATATTATACTTCTTTTCAAAGCATTAATTTTCTTAACATATTATAATTGTTAAGACGGAATAATCCAACCCACTTAGTTTAATAGGTTTGGATTGTTTAACTTATAAAAACATAGTAAAAAAATCTATAAAAATAATTTAAAATAAAAAATTCAATCATCAAATTAAATATTTAATTGTAATACCGAAAATCAATTTATTTTATTTATTACTAATCAAACATTAAATTTTTTAAGACAAAATAATAATAGAAGTTATTTTAAGACTATAAAATAATAAACATTTCAAAAAAGAAACATTCACAAAATTTCTTAAATTCACTTACTCACAAACTCATCCTAATGACCATTCATCCCACAAGTTTGGATCAAATTAGTTAAACTCACCAATGCTAAATAAATTTTAAATTTTAAACCAAGCCATTAAATTATTAAATTAAATCAATTAACAAAATGAGGGACAACCGTTTTGAAAGCTTTACATATTATTTTAGTCCCTCGGACTCCTTTCCCACTAGGAAGGTGAAAGCAAAAGCACATGACATTGAGTTCGGATTTTCTTTAGTAACGGGAGAATTTTTAGTAAAAAATAATAAAAAAATAATATTTTATTAATATTAAATTAATAAAAATATATTATATTAATAAAAATTATTTTTTATTTATGTATAGTAACTAAAGAATCTCCTGTTACTGCAAGCCATCCACAGGCCATGACATTTGGGGACTTGCATAGTTGCATTGGACTGAGATCTCAAGGACACCCTTTGAAGAATTCAACACCACCCACCCCCTCTTCTACCGTAAGCCTCCGCCCCACCAAACCCACAGTGGCCTCCAAGTTGTGAATTGAAAAAAGGAAAACCAAATGATTCTCTGTTCTCCATACAACTACTTTACCTTTTTTCTAAAACAGAATCTAAAGGTATTATTCCGTAAATGTTCTATATTTCCCCCACTGTCTGCATTTAATTTTTTTACTTCATTTTATTTTATTTTTCTTCCTGCAGTAATTTCAATTACGTAAACCGTTCAAGATTTAAGAGGCATTAGGTCAACAGCTCCGATCACGAGTGTTCAGTGTTAGCTGAGGACATCTCGTAACTCTGACACAGAATCTGTTATTTGTTTTTCGGTCTTTTTGTTCAATTTTGTGACTTTTGGTCGGAACTTCTTATTCGCGATGATTTGCTCTCTCAAACAACCTGGTATATCTTTCAGTAGTTCCGATGTTGTTCTTCGGAGAAAACGCTCAAATTCCATTCAGTCAAGCTTGCTTTTGCCTTCTATACCGAAGGAAAAGGCTCAGCGATCTCTGGTTTCAGTACACAAACCCTTGCACCTGTCTTCTACAGCCAAGAATTTTTCATCGGTGAATCTTGCGTCGGCGAAGCCTCGTCGAAATTCGATCAGATGCGAAGCTTACGAGGCTGACCGATCGAACATTGAAGCAACCACGCCATCAGAGGCAGCGAAGAAGTTGAAAATTGGAATATATTTCGCAACGTGGTGGGCTCTGAACGTGGTCTTCAATATTTATAACAAGAAGGTTCTAAATGCGTATCCGTACCCTTGGCTTACTTCGACGCTCTCACTCGCATGTGGGTCTCTTATGATGCTGATTTCTTGGGCCACGAGGATAGCGGAGGCGCCTAAGACTGATTTTGAGTTTTGGAAGACTCTGTTTCCGGTAAGTTTAATGGGTTTTGTTTGTTTCCTGAGAAATATTGATGGGAAAGAAATGTTTTTGTTCATATATTGTACTGAGAAAAGGTTGTTTTCAGCTGTTTTGGATATATCCTTGGATTTCCATCTAGTTTGATTTCAGCAAAAAAGTGAAAAAAGGGGGAAATTTCAGTTTAATTTAACCAGGTAGCTATATTAGATGGTGTTCAGTGGAGACTTTTGTTCATAAATAATAAAAAAATTTTAATGTTGGAAGAGTTATTCAATTGAGCTGCACAATTAGCAATTTTTCTTCTGTGTTGTTAACTTCATGAGATTCTAAGTACATCTCAAATGATTTGGAAGTTTTCTTTCTTTGTATGTTTTTAATGTATATTATCCTTGATCTTTGCTGTTTTTCCTGCAGGTTGCTGTTGCTCATACTATTGGACATGTCGCTGCAACCGTTAGCATGTCAAAGGTTGCAGTTTCATTCACCCACATCATCAAGAGTGGTGAACCTGCATTCAGTGTACTGGTTTCGAGATTTCTTCTTGGGGAGACCTTCCCAGTGCCAGTCTATCTGTCCTTAGTTCCAATCATCGGTGGATGTGCACTTGCTGCTGTGACTGAGCTCAATTTCAACATGACTGGTAATGAAGCGACTTTTCTTCAGACGGACATTTTGCTAACTTCATTTTGTCACTTTTTCATTGTGCTATTGAGAACACTGAGAAGTTGTAAATAGTATGATAAATCGGATTAAACATCAAACTCAAGCTGACAAAAGAGAATTCATGTCTAATTCCTTAGGCTAAAGCAATATCACATCCTTTCCCATTTTGTTAGCAAAATGTTTTCTTGGTGTTTAGCCACCAAAGCACAGGTGATATTAATATATTATATCAGTTCCTTGGATAACTGCTATTAGAAGATGTTACTTGAACAGAATCTGATTTTTTTCTATATTGCTCTAAGGACTTATGTTCAACATCTTGACATTGTTTTAAACTGTGTTCTGCAGGTTTTATGGGTGCCATGATATCAAATTTGGCATTTGTATTTAGGAACATCTTTTCCAAACGGGGCATGAAAGGAAAGTCTGTTAGCGGAATGAACTACTATGCTTGTTTGTCTATATTGTCTCTAGTTATTCTTACACCGTTCGCAATTGCTGTTGAGGGACCACAGTTGTGGGCAGCTGGATGGCAAACAGCCCTCTCTCAAATTGGACCCCAATTTATATGGTAATTACAAGATGGCTAAAGACTACTTATTCTTATGTGCTCCCTATAGTGTTTATCATGTTTGTGCTCTGCTTAACCTATGCTATAGATCATGTCAAAAAAGCCATAATATCTGACTAGGTTCAAACAATTATCATCTATCTCTCTGTCCTTTTGAGGAAACTCAATATATTGATATTGCCTGAACCGTTACTTTTGTAATTGAATGTTTCTAATTTCAACAGTTTAACAGAGTCATAAGTTTTCTAGAGATGTTTGGGAGTTTCTTGAATGAATTCCCTAAAAAATGAGGGACCAAATAAGAAGGTTATCAGTTTGTTGCATTATACTTCAGCTGAGATTTGTCTTTTCTTTTTGTAAGAAAACGAGAAAATAGGAAAGGACTCTAAAATTGATTGTATTTGAATTTATGAGAGCATATAGTTCTTGCTTTATTTCATAGAGGTTGTATAGATCCTGTATAAAATGTAGGACCATGTGCATATTAATTCGAGGGTCTGATAACTTGTATGAGGATTAGCATGAAAAATGTGATTGAGTCACTTATTTTATGTTCTATAATTAGAATGAAAGAACAAACCTTTAATGCATAGCTAATTGTGAAAGTTAATGAGACATGAATAATGCTTTTGACCATTTTAAAAAAGCATCTTGTATACATACTCAGCTTATTTGTACTTACTGTTGCCTTTTCTTCTTCTTGCATTTCAGTTATGTAAATTTTTTGTGACAGGAAATAGATCTACACTTTCTTTGCTTGGATTTGAGTTTTTTCCTTTCATTTCTGAAAGCTTCTGCTGTCTACGCTACTCCATTTTATAACTAAATATATAATTGTTAATCACTTAATTGTAAAAATCAGGTGGGTGGCGGCTCAGAGTGTGTTCTATCATCTGTATAATCAGGTATCATACATGTCTCTCGATGAGATCTCTCCCTTGACGTTTAGCATTGGGAACACCATGAAACGTATATCTGTCATAGTCTCCTCCATCATCATCTTCCACACACCAGTTCAGCCCATCAACGCCCTCGGAGCTGCTATCGCAATCCTTGGAACCTTCTTGTATTCACAGGTATTTTGTGGTCATACAATCATTGGTTTTAACAGTAACTGTACTAACAAAAGGAATGATGAGAAAAAGAATAAACTTTGTATATATGAAACAATCACCTGCGAACCCATCTTCCCTTCATCCGTTACTTATTGGAAGATGCTTTGATGAAAATGTGGTACTGTAGGCTTATAGGTTTATCATAATAGTGGCATAGATTTTAGTGTTCGATATATAGTGTTAGGTGGAACCTCAAGCCGTAGAACGTGCTCAACAGATTGCTTTGTTTGAAGAAGACTACCATTATATATTCTTTTAGGCTTTTAGCCGATCCACATCCACAAACTCGTGGCCTTTATAACAAGTTTACAAAAGGGAATGATATTTGAGGAGAGAGTTGGGTGTTATGTGGTCCGTGATATCTTGCCTACCCTTCTGATGGCTATTTTGGGGTTAGGTGATCTGATTGGGTAGTTGTTGGACTTTGAATTGCTACCTAACCTAATTTTGAATTGGTATTTGTGCCTCCTTTATTCCCTTTCAAAGTCAATTTCAACGAGGGTTGGCTTACTTCTTGAAAAAATAAAAAGAAGAAAAAAATGGTGGGGATTAAGAAAGAAGGTTGAATATGTTCTTTTAGGTATAATGTATTTGGTGCTCTTTCATAATAACCAATAACCATTTTATTTGGCAATCGTAATTATGAAAATTTCTTATTATATTAGACCAAGTGAAATTTTTTCAATTTGATGCTTTCTCAACTTAGGATAAATATAGACACATAGTGAGTGGGTCCACTTGAGTGGTCGGCCCACTCAACTTGTGGGACCCACTTGTGTCTCTCTCTCTTAAATTGAGGCAAATTAAAGAATCTCAAATTGAGGGGACCCAATCTACCATGTTAATCATATGTAAATATGTTAGTCACTTTTTAACTGGGATTCACACTTGATTTGTTTACATATTCGCTATCTAACTTCTATTTGGTCTACTTAGAAATCTTGTTTATAGTAATTCTGATTTCTTACTCAACTCATTCTTGCAGGCAAAGCAGTAGAGCGGAGGAATTAAGATTCCTCATTCAACGTATACCCTGATCATCTCAGCCAGGGTACATGGAAGTTGATTTTGAAAGATGTCAACGGCTGGATTTTGGGTAAAACAAGATGATCCAGCATGGTTCACTTGTAGATAATAATGACTATGGCAATAATAATGATAATTATGCTGAGTAAACATTATCTTAATACAGATAATTAGTTAGTGTTTTTTAAGTAATCGAATTGAGTTATTATGCATTTGGAGAAATAAATGTTTCTGTTGCTAATAGTCCAAGGATAATGTCCCAAAACATGGTCTATGATGAGGCTTTAATAATCTGAAGACGATGGTTTGGCTGTTGTGTGTGAACCGCAGCAGATTGAGTTGTGCAGTTCATTTTCAGGCTTTATTTATGTTTTGACAATTATGTAACTACTATTTTAGTGTTCAAGTTAATTGCAATTTGTTTTTCGACTTTGTCATCGTATTATGAAATTTCTTTGTTTTCCTCAGAATTTAGACATTAGTTTTAGGCTACCCTTCAATCTTTCTACGCAATTTGTTATCTTGCGAGCGTTAAGTTATTGATCCATGTATATAAGATTGATCAATAGCTAACTAAAGCGAAAGTCAAATAAAATGATCTGGTTAAAGCGAAAATCGAAACCTGGTTTGCCAATTTCCATGTAGTCTACCACAGCTTTTATTTTAACATATTAAATTTACATAATTTTTTTTTAAACTTTAAAAGGTCTTTTTTTCCTATTATATTCGAAAAAATCTGAAAATTTACATTTGATGTCAATATCCTATTAGTATAAGCTTGGTTATACACCCTCATTAGTCTGTACTGAGAAATCGGGGTCTAATGGCTCTAATGAAGTAGGTGCATATTTCAGTTTGATTCATCATATGAACAAAAAAACAATCATAACATTACGCCGTTCCCATTTCATACTCGAAGGACCAATTTGAGTAGGCAAAGTGAAAATATTCATGTTAATTTGCACTAGATAAGCATGTTTTCAAGAAAAACGAATCCTCTATAATACGTACCATTTGCATTTTAAATCATTAGATAAGAATTGATCACATTGGGTCATTCATGATTTTAATGATTCAAAATGCATATACGCTATTCATCGCTTGTCAGCGTTATCAAATGTGAAAAAATTATCAAAGAAGCTTGACTCTAATAACTTTTTTTTCTTTTTATGATATGGATGTCAAAAAGTCTTTTTATTATTGTTTCATCTTCTAAGAATAAAATATTACTTTGGTCATTCACTTATACTCTAATTTTAATATAATCAATTACATATAAATTTATTCTCAATTTGATCACTCACTCATATAAATATTATCTTATTTGGTCTAAATTTAATTAAGATTGAAAAACTAAATGTATTAATTTTAATATAAGTGAGAGGTTAAATTAAGATTAAATTCATAAGAGAGTGACTAACTTGATATTTGGTTCATAAGTGAATGATCAAATTAAAATTGAACTAATGAGTAAGAGACTAACATATTATTTTACTCTAATATTGGATAAGTCTACAAGAATATTTTGTGTTGAGAAACTAAATGGGTTAATTTTCACATTAATAAAGGATCAAATTAAGATTAAATTCATAAGAAAATACTAAATTGATAATAAATTTATAAGTGAAGAATTAAATTAACACTGAATTAACGAGTAAAAGGTTGAAATAGTATTTTACTCTAATCTTAGATAAGTCTACATGAATATTGTTTTACTCTAATATTGGTTAAGCCTACTTGAATATTCTGTGTGCGTGTGTGTACGTATGCGTGTGTGTATGCGGGTGCTTAAGAGACTGTGTGTGTGTGAGAGAGAGAGAGAGAGAGAGAGCAAGAGAGAGAGAAGAACCAGTTTGATGGAGACTTTAATGGTCGCACTGTCTCAACTTAATGGTTAGCAAGTGCCATGAATCTCCGATATCCAAACTTCAGCTTCCGTGCCATTAGCAGACAGTAACCAAACTTCTTCGATGCAAAAGACAAAAAATCATTGGGTATTGCGTTCCAAGAAGTTCAGTTCACAGAACGAAGGCACTGTAAGAGATAATACAAGCTTCTGGTGTTTGCAGTGCCTCTTGTAGATAATGTTCGCGGCTATTTGAGGCCCCAAGTGAAAAAAAAAAAGGAAAAATTATATTTTTGGTCCTTTTTTATTTTTAATTTAGTTTTTACAGTTAAAAAATTGTAATTAAACCTTTGGACTTTCCAAAATTTTAATTTAGTCCCTATCATTCTATTTTGGCCAATATTTTATTATATATGTGAGTTAATTTTACTTTATTATCTATTTTATCTCTTTTGTTAACATAAATTACATATATATTCAAAGTATTAAAATAGTATATAATTAGTTATATTAGCAAAATTAAATAAAAAATTACAAAAATTTTAACAGTAATTAAACTAAAATATTTATAAATTGTAAGGACTTAGTTACAAATTTTTAAGTTATGGAGGAAAAATTTTAAATTAAATAAAACTATAATGACCAAAAGTATAATTTTTCATAAAATTTATTTTGGGAGTTTTTTTCTTTCTTTTCTTCAAAACCCTCCAAAAAATTTTTAAAAAAATCTATAAATGAATTTTGTTGATCTCATCTCGAAATAATGCTGCAAATTCCCTTTTTCCCTTTTATTATTCTTGATAAACAAAACATGTCAAAGGCAAGAACAAGTTGTTTCTGTTCAAAAGCATGCTGCATATGTAATGGCTAATCGTGAAAAATTAGACCCTATATATATATATATATATCTTAACTTAAGAATAGGCAAGAGAAAATAAGACTTTACTTTAATAGTTCGAATTCAATTTTTTAAAAAATTGGAAAGATAATTTGATAAAGTAATCATATTACTTTTTCTTTAACAAGATCTCAAACTGTGTATCTAGGTCATGCCTTTAGTACATCGTGTCATGGACTTATTCCTTTAATAAGCTTACATGCAGCCTTAGCTTTTTCTTGCCCCTCGTGGTAGGTAAGTCAGCCTACCTCAATGAACTAGATTGGCTAGGAAAAGAAAAGTAAATGCAAGACAGAGCTTTGTAATGCTTTGAAGCTTCAATGCTTGGATGATTTACAAATGAGGAAGCTACCCCTATTTATACAACTCCACCTCTTTAATGGATAATGGTGAATAACTTAATCTAACCGTAGAGAATAGTTTTCTAGAACCTTATATAAAAATATCTAAAACCTAGAATATCCAAGTAATATCCATAAGAACATCCTCCTTATAGATTACACTATGTGTTCCTAGGGTTTTCTAGAGAATTCTATGTACAAGAGTTTGTAAACCTCAGGTTTTAATGCCAAGATGAAAAAGGTCATGCAATTCTCCCCCACCTAATTTGGTGACGTCCTTGTCACCTTATGCACTCTGAATTGATCTTGGAACTTCCTCAGATTCCCCTATGTTGCTTCCGACTCGAGTAACCCTTCCACTTAATCAGATAGTGTGTTTCAAGAGGAACGCCCCGTTTATGCACCTATTTTGTCATAAGCAGATTTTCAATCTCTTTGTCATAAGATTTGGTTATCACAGGTGGTGCTCGGTGTGATAACCTTTGTCTTGGGCCTTCCTAAAACTTAGCCATCTTGAGCATTCCTGGACTCCACCCTGTGGCTTTACTTCGCTCAATCTTATGATCCACCTCCCCTTTAGGTGGTAGCTTACTGGGCAGTTTTGTAGGCCTTGTGTCCTTGTCCTTCTCTAAGATGGCTTGAATGATTGATGGTACATCTTTCAGCCCTTTCGACTCCTCGTCCACCTTAAGAGCGGCTAAGAATCTCGGTTCTCTTTTCTTCACCACCTTGGTTAGTTGCATAGCTGACAATTGCTTAGCCCTTTGAACCTGATCATTGGGTGTCTCCGTTGTCAAGATCATGCATGGTGACTCCTTCTCAAGTATACACACTCTCAAGAATTCCATCCCTAAGACGACTTGGTAATCATCCACTGGTGCCACCGAAAAATCCACATGGCCCTTCTAAGTGCCTAGGCATAGATACATCCCTTGCCCCTCATCCATTTAAGAACAAGCCTCCTGGTCTCCTCCTCATTCACAAAGTTACGGATTGCCCCCGTATTAACCAATGCCCTTGTTGGTCTCTTATTGATATATGCTTTGATGTACATGAGCCCTTAGCTTGACGTCGTTGACATTGATTTGACCTTGAGAGCACTGAAGATTTGGAATGATCCCATCTTGCTCACCTAGTCTTTTCGAGCTTCAGTCTCTTGTTGTTTTAGTATTGCCAACAAAGAACCAAGCTTAGGACAATCCTTCATTGCATATGGACCTTTGCACACGAAGCACCCACCCTACAGTACAAAGGTCTTCTTCTTCTCTTTAAACTTGTCTTGGCCCACGCTCTTCTCTCCACCCTTGAATGATGTCTTGCTATGGTTGTCCCTCCTCATAGGCTCATATCTCCCTTCCCCACCGTTGTCCAAGTTCTTATCTTCCTTCTTGGATGCCTCTGTTTGGCCTTGGTGGTGGAAGTCTGCTAGCGACTCGATAGAAGCTATGGCTTCATCGACTGTTCAGATATCCCTTCGTTGTACTTACCGTTTAGCCCAACTTTGCAACCCAAGTTGAAGAGTAGATCTTCCCAGGACAAGTTGGGGATTTGAAGCATAAAGGTTGTGAAATCTTTCTCTTAGTCACAAATCGTACCTCGTTGCCTCAACTCCCATAGCTTCTTACATGCTTGGAAGATGACATTCTCTAGGTAAAAACGTCACTTAAGATCCTTCTTGTAGTCTTCCTATGTATTAATCCAAACAGTGCCTCGCTCCATATCGGCATGCCTTCTTCGCCACCATAGCATTGCTATGTCGACAAGGTAGGAAGTAGTAATCTTGATCTTCGATGTCTTGTCTGTTAGGTTTAGATTGTCGAAGTATTGCTCCATTTGCTAATGGTAATTCTTAACTTCCTTGGCATCTTTAACCCCATTAAATTTTGTTAGCTTTGGGTAGTCCACCTTGGATGGATTGTTACCGGTGGTTGTTGCTCCTTTATTAGCAACGACCTTCTTGGATAAAGCCAAGTCTTGTCACATCCCCTCGATGCTAGCTTACAAGACTTGGATAGCATCCATCACCTTCATTTCCAATTGGATGAATCGTGACTCCACGTCATCCTTGACCCTGCCTAGTTGCTCGAACATATGGTTTTCCAACAAGGTAGTGTTGTTCTCGACCCTCTCGAGCTTTTCTCCAAGCTCCCCTATGAATTACTCCAAAGCAGCATGCTCTCAAGCCTTGCTATGGTCATGCTTCTTCTTACTGCCTTGGTGGACAGGGACAACTTCCCTTCCACACTCTTCAGTAACGAAGGAAGTAATACCCGCAACATTTTCAGCCATGCTCCCAAGTGTGCACAACACCAACTTGAACTAGGCTTTAACACCACATGTCACGAATTTGTTCTCTTAACAAGCTCACGTGCAATATAAAGGTATTTTGCTGTATAAATGGAATTTTCTTTTTCACCCATCAATATAGTTCTCTTGCCTTGCCATTGTATAACAGTGAAGACCTAAATAATGAGTAGAGGATCTCAAGATTAAATTTTTTTTCTTTATCACATGTTAAAAATAAAATTCAAGCTTAATTCTTCTGTTGCTTCAAACCTTTGACTCAAATACAATTTGACAAAAAATAAATCAAAGAGAAGCATATAACCCAGATTTAAGGTTAGTATAAAAAATGCATGTAGAATTTTATTTTTTTTTTGGTTACTTTTTGTCCAACAATTTAAAAGTATATCACTTATTACATATTTTAAATAATAAAAAAAAGGAGAAAATACATTTTATGTTTATGAATTATGGTCTAATTACAAAATAAGTACATAAACTTTAAAACATGACAAAGCATCCCTATATAAGGAATATTTGGTTTTTAGTATTTGTTATATTTCAAAGGTCATGCATTAGTTTTATAATTAGGTCATATTTCATGAAAATAAAAATCAAAAATAATTTTCCAAACAAGAATATAAGGTAATAGCTGTAAAAAATAAAGGTATAAAAATATCATTTCTTTACTTGATATAATATGTGTTTAGATTGGAGTCGTATAAACTTAATTTTGGCTTAATGTAATATTGCAAACTTAGTTTTGCTTAAAAGTAAGTTTTCATGGATTTTGGTAATTTTCACTAAAAAGTGAGTTTTTCATCTAACTATTCATTCAATGCCGAAGTAAGGTTTTTATTTAACTTAAGTGCAAACTTAAAGGTTTGTTGGTTGGTTGGTTTTTTTTTTTAAAAAAAAAAAATCACCATTGTAATATATTCTTTTATTTAGTTTTATGATTCCTTGTTTGTATCCCTTATAGTCCCTAAGATATAAGTTTTGTATGATTTAATATAATCTTTTCTAAAGTGTCCAATTATTGGAAAAAATATATTATGCTCATTTGTGTTAGTAAAAATTGTGATTCTTTGGCCAACATAGTGATATTAGATATGGTCATTATTTTCTATTAGCATAGATATAGAAAAATTGAAATTAATATAATGAATATAAGATAGATTATATTTTGTAGGGTTTGACTCCGAAGGAGACAGAGTGCCACATGCTTCTTGAAGATATGCTAGTGAGTGAATATAAAAGATTAGGTAGAGAGAATTCTACACACAGAGATTCATAATGGTTCAGATGAACATTAATCCTACGTCCACTCTTTAGCTTATGTAGCTAGGAATTTCACTAAACCAAATATTCAATAATTACACCGGTCAACCTCACAACACTGGGTGAGCCACAAGGCTTTTTACACCAATACTCTAGGTCCACTCTTTATTACATAGCTAGGAATTTCACAAAACCAAATGTTCAATAATTACACTTGTCAATCTCACAACACTAAGTGTAGCCACAAGGCTTTTTACACCAATACCCTAGCAACCCACAATGAAGCTCAACCTTGTGGACTTTTACAATACAACAAAAACCACTGGAATTATCCCATATTCCAGAAAACAACAATCAATAAGGTAAGAAGAAGAAAACTCTTTTGCTCACACAATACACACACTCTCACACAAAAAAGTATGCGAACCACTAAAACACAATCTCAGACTATAAAGCACACAACTTAGATTCTATGAATGAATTTGATCAATTGAATTTTGCACCTCATCTTCTTTGAAACATTGCATATTTATATTGAAGATGACCAACAACTTTTTTAATGGCTAGTTCTCCATTTTGGTAAGTTTTTCAATCATCTCTACTTTGTATGAAAACTCTGGTGATGGTGCGATCACTCAATATAGACATCATGGTATTAATGGCAGAGATTCTTTGGAGTTGGCAGCAATAAGAAAAGAAAAATATTTTTGTTGATCTTTTATATTTTTTGGGCCAATCTAAATTAGCTTGTCTACACTAGGCCATTCTGATTCTGAATCAATCAAACACATACACAATGGTCTGATTATATAATATAATATTTTTGACATAATCATTAAATAATAAATATTTCAACATTTTCAAATCTTATCAATTTGTTCAATGAAGTAATCTCAAAATCCTAGTAAAATTAGATAAAGTCTTTCTTTTTTTTTTTTTTAATCCTACGGGGATTATATTCTTGTAATGTTGGAATTTGTGGGAATGCAATTAAAATTATATATGTTTGTGTAAGAAACTGTGAAATTTACAATTTTCTAATTTTTTTGTGATAAATCCATTGGAATTACTTATGTTCATTTGTACAAATCCTATTATAATTATATTGTTGGAATGTCAATAATGTTTGTACAAATTTTAGTAAAATTATATATGCTCACGTGTGGAAAACATATAAATTTAATTTTTTTGCAATGTCAAAGTTATTAGGAATTCTATTACAATTGTATATTCTCATTTATGCAAATCTATAGTAATTACATTATTGTAATATTAAAGTTTAAGAGAATTGTATTAAAGTTATATATTCTCATGTGTGAAAAAGCTATAGAAGTTATATTCTTGTAATGTCTAATTTTGTGGAAATGCTATAAGAATTATATATATACTCATTAGTGAAAATATATGGCAATTATATCGTTGTAATGTCATAGTTTGTGGAAATTGTATTAAAGTATATATGCTCAAGTGTTGAGTAATAATTTGTTGATAATTATTTCATGAAAGAGGAAGACGTTTAATATTATTGAATTCTTTTAGTGAGTAAATTTTCCTATAAAATACATAATTTTATTAGGAGACTTGAAGTCATACATATTTTATTTTATTTTGAAACTCTTGTAATGCCACATATGATTGAAGAAACGATTATTGTTAATAAGCCTGTACATGACATGATTAATCATGCCTAAGATAAAAATCATGATGTGTTTGACTTAATGTGACCTCCCATTATTTAGCTAGAATTTATTATTAAAAATAGTAGAAAACTTTCAATCTTATAGCAATTACTACAATGGATAGACAAAAATTCTAGATGGTATCTTAAATAATACAAAAAATTTAATTTCTAATAAAATATGGAAAGGCTATGCAGTGAAATATACACTTTTAAACAACTATAGTATATTTACTTGAAAAACTTATTACTTATTATATGTATTTCAAATACCTATGAAATAAACAAAATACTATACAACCATTAACATAGTATACTTTCTCATTCATAAGTATAAATACATTTATTTACATAATAGGATTCCATGAAAGAATAATTAATAATTTGAAATAATCTTAACATAAGTCTATATTATGGCGTAAAAGAAGAGGATGAATTCTCAAGGTACAATTTTGTAAATATTATTTCTTCTAATATAATTTAGTTCATATTCATTTTCAAAGAAAATTTCCATATGGTGAAATATCATATAATTCAAGTAATATGTTTTGTTATACATATTGAAGTTTATTTAAGGAATGAAATATTTTGTTAATATAGACATATGTTAAGATTATTATTCAAATTATTAATTATTATTTCATGGAATCCTGTTATGTAAATAAATGTATTTATACTTATGAATGGGAAAATATACTATGTTAATAGTTGTATAGTGTTTTGTTTTTTTCATAGTTATTTGAAATATGTATAATAAGTAATAAGTTTTTGAAGTAAATATATTCTAGTTGTTTAAAAGTGTATATTTTACTATATAACCCTTCTACATTTTATTAGAAATTAAACTTTCTGTATTATTTACGATACCATCTAGAATTTTTGTCTATCAGTTGTAGTAATTGTTGTAAGGTTTAAATTTTTCCACTATTTTTAATAATAAATTCTACATAAATATGAGACATCACATTTTGATATTCAAGCCAAGTTTCTGTGAGAGTAATTGGCTTTAGCAAAAAGATACCTAATTTTGGTGCCTACTTTAGTGGAAAAATACCAAGAATACTGGGTTTATCTAGAAATATTTGGTATATACAAAATATTACTCTTGAACTATCATAGGAAACATGTCTTCTAAGAGCCAATCTCAAATTCTACGTAGGTTGATTGAACAATTGAGGGCTTAAAATGAGAGGTTACAAGAACAAGTTGAGGCCCAAGAAGCTACAACTCAACTTCTTTGCCAATTGTAAGAGGAAATGAAAGGATATAGAAACTTCAAATAACCTAGGCAAGAAACCCTAGTGCAAGAAAATTTGGTACAAGGAACTCCTGGAGAGGCAGCTCTTGAGCAAGAAACCAGGAAAAATCCTAGTCCATTGAGTATAGTACTATCAGAAGTCCATAAGGCTAAACCTCCAACTTTTAAAGGTGACTATGATCTAGACAAAGCGGATAAGTGGATGAGACAGATACAAAAAATATTTGGAGTAATGGATTGTACAACAACATAGAAGGTAACTTTAGTTGCAAATATGCTTGAGGATAAGGCTTTGGCCTGGTGGAAAGGTTGTGAAAGGCTTATGAAAGCCAACGGAGTCCAAGAAATAACATGGGAGGCTTTTAAAGTAGCTTTCTACAAGAAGTACTTCCCTGACTTTGTGAGAGATGAAAAGGAGGCAGAATCCATACAATTAAAACAAGACAACATGACATCTAATGAGTACACAACAAAATTTATAGAATTTTTGAAATTCTCTTCTCATCTCTAGTAGCATGATGACGAACCATGGAAAGCCACAAAATACGATAGGGGTTTATGTTAAGAGCTCTGAGATAAAGTAGTGGCCTTATAGATAAAAAAATTCCAATCAATTGGTGAATAAGGTTAGACTGACGAAGCAAAGTATGAAAGAAGCTAAGATAGAGAGAAAACGAAGGTTTAGAAATAAAGACTGCAACTTGTCAAAGCGTCTCCAACAAAATTAGGAAAAAAGAAATAAAAAGCCTTATATGAAATGTAGAAATTGTACGAAGTATGGAAAGGATCATGGTAATAAACCTTGCCCAAGACTTAGTATATGCTTCAAATGTAGAATGCCTGGCCATTTCGCAAAAAATTTTACTACGGAGAAAGTAGTGAAACTGAAAGAAACATCTCAGAGGCAAGGAAAGATTTAGACTTTCCATCAGTAAGAGGCGAACCAAGCCACTAATCTGATCTAAGGTACGATTTTACTTCATATGACCCCTGTATTAGTTATTTCAAACTCAAGGGGAAAATTTGAAGGAATATCATGTATATTATGTCTTCTATAAATTAACTGTGTCTAAAGAAATATAGCTGCAAGAAATCCCAATAGTGAATGAATATCCTAAGGTATTCCTTGATGATATAAGTGGTATACCCCATGATAGAGAAACCAAATTTTCTATTGATTTAGTACCAAGAGCAGGACCTATCTCTAAGACTCCATATCGAATGGCCCCAATTGAGTTGTTAACACTAAAGAAACAAATTGAAGAATTATTGGACAAAGGTTTTATTAGACCTAGTGTGTCGCCCTAGGAAGCACTAATTCTCTTTATTAAGAAAAAGATGGAAGCCTTAGATTGTGTATCGATTATAAGGAATTGAATAAGGTGACCATTAAGAATAAATATCCACTACCTTGAATTGATGACCTATTAGATCAATTAACTAGAGCAATTGTATTCTCAAAGATAGATTTGAGATTGGGATAGCATCAAATTAAGGTTAAAGCTGAGGATATACCTAAGATTACTTTTAGAACTAGGTACGACCATTATGAATTTTTAGTAATGTCATTTGGTTTAACTAATGCTCCAACCATATTTATGGATTACATGAAGAGAATTTTTAAAGCTTATTTGGATAAGTTTGTGGTAGTATTCATTGATGATATTTTGGTCTATTCTAAAATAGAAGAAGATTATAAAGAGCATTTAAGGATAGTCCTCCAAACCCTTAAGGATAAACAGATATATGCCAAATTGAGCAAATATGAATTTTGGTTAAAAGAAGTGAAATTTTTAGGACATGTGGATCCCAAGGGAGGAGTATAAGTAGACCTCACTAAGGTAGAACCAGTATTAAAATGGGAACAACAAAAAACAATCACTGAGGTTAGAAGTTTATTAGGATTAGCTAGTTATTATCGAAGGTTTATTCGAGGATTTTCCCAAATAACCTTACCTTCAACTAGATTGACAAGAAAGAATCAACCATTCATTTGGACTACTGAATGTGAAGAAAGTTTCCAAATAAAAGAAAAGTTAACCTCTTCACCTATATTAGTTCTACCTGACTTTAAAGAAACTTTTACTGTGTATAGTGATGCTTCCAAAAAGGATTTAGGATGCATCTTGATACAAAAAGATAAGGTAGTAGCTTTTGCTTCTAGGTAATTGAAATCTCATTAAATGAATTATCCTACCTATGATTTAAAATTAGCTGCCATAGTATGTGCTTTGAAAATTTAAAGACACTACTTCTATGGCTCTAAGTTTGAGGTTTACTGTGATCATAAAAGCCTAAAATATTTATTTGACCAAAAAGAGCTCAATATGAGGCAAAGAAGGTGGATTGAATTTTTGAAAGACTATGATTTTACTTTGAATTCCCACCTAGGGAAAGCAAATCGTGTAACAAATGCACTAAGTAGAAAGACCCTACACTTAGCTACCTTAATGATGTCTGAACATAAAATGTTAAGTGATATAGGAAAATCAAACTTTTCTATCACAATTAAGGAAAATCAATTGAAAGTAAAAGAGCTTATGATTCAAGATGAGTTAAGACCCCTGATTAAGGAAGCTTAGATAATGGATCCTTTCTTAATTAAAATTAAGGATCAAATACAACAAAGGGAAACATCTGACTTTAAAATCTCTGAAGATGGAATAATACAATTTAATAATAGAATCTGTGTACCTAAAGAAAAGGTTATTAGAAAAACCCTCCTTAAAGAAGCTCACAGGAGTAAGTATACTATTCATCTAGGTATCACAATGATGTATAATGATCTAAAAGCAACATTTTGGTGGCATGGAATGAAAAAGGATATTACTAGGTTTGTGACTCAATGTTTGACCTGCCAAAAGATCAAGACTGAACATCAGAAACCTGCTGGAATGCTTCAACCCTTGGAACTTCCCACTTGGACTTCTGTAGGAAATGATGCAATTTGGATTATAATGGATAGGTTAACCAAATTCGTACACTCTTTAGCTATTAAGTCCACTTATACCTTAGACAAGTTAGTCCAATTGTCATTAAGGAAATAGTTTGACTTCATGGAGTGCCCAATAGTATTATATCTTATAGAGATCCAAGATTTACATCAGACTTTTGGAGATCATTACAAAAGGCTTTAGTGACTTAATTGAAGTTTAATACAGCCTATCATCCGTAGACTGATGGACAAATAGAGCAAACAATTCAAACTCTCGAGGATATGCTTAGGGCTTGTACATTAGAATTAAAAGGTAATTGGGATACCTATCTACCCTTAGTAGAGTTTGCATACAATAATAGTTATCTTGCTAGTCTACAAATATCACCCTACAAAGCTTTATATGGAAAAAAAATGCAAATCTCCTCTACGTTAGGTAGAACTTGGAGAACGAAATCTATTAGGACCTAAGTTAGTAGACCAACCCACTAAATAGATAAAAATGGTAAGGAGAGATTGCAAGGTGCTCAAAGCATACCAAAAAGTTATTATGATAAGAGAAGAAGACCCCTTGAATTTCAAGTAAGTGATCATGTTTTCCTTCGAGTATCCCTGTTAAAAGAACTTTTAAAAATCCAAAATTAAATCTTAGATATATCGGCCCTTTTTGAAATCCTTGAACGTATTGGGACTATTGCCTATTGTCTAGCTTTACCACCTAGATTTTCCCAAATTCATAATGTTTTTCATATATCACACTTAAAGAAATATTAACATGATCTTTCACATGTTATACATTATGAGTCAGTGCTAGTTCAGAGTAATTTAATGTATGAAGTAAAGCAAAAGATCATTGATACTCGAGTTAAACACCTTCATAACAAGGAGATAATGTTAGTAAAAGTGGTTTAGAAAGATTTAATACCTAAAGAAGCAACTTGGGAGACAAAAGTGGAAATGAAAAAGAGATGGCTTAGATTATTTAGTGAGTTCAAATTTTGAGGACAAAACTTATTTAAGGGGGGAGAGTTGTAACATCCTAGAAACTTTTCTTTTAGCATCCTAAAAATTTTTCTTTCAATTAGGTCCCTATCCTTAGTTGAAAAAGAAAAAGAAATATAGTTTAACTTCTTATCTATAACTCTAATTCAAAATTTTACTTAGGTATAAGAAGGCAAATTATAAAAAGTGTAGGGAACTTATACGAATTAACAAAACCAAGGTATAGATTACAATATAAATAAGAAATATTAAAAAAAAAGTACTAAAATTCAAAATATTAAAAGCTAGGGTGCAAAGGTAATTAAGGAAAGATTAAGGAATAATATACAAAATATATTCCATGAGTAAAAGGCATGGCGTGAAGGAAAATAAAATGGAAGAAGATAAAATGTAAATGGATTAGTTACCTATAATTCCATACTAACTAAATAGCAAGAAGGAAATTTCCACGTAAAACAAAGGAAAATTTGGCATCCAAGATTGTAATCATTCTTTAAAGGCTTAAGTGCCCCGAATAGGACTAAGTGTCAAAGTTTTTGTAGATAAATTTGGAAAGTGAATAAATCAAAATCTTAACACCTAGTCAAAATAGTAAATGCTTCTACATGGGACTTTGACTATAAATAGGTGAAGAAAAGACTTTGGCCACTCACCATTCATACTACTCATGCAAAGCCTATCTTAAGTGAGAAAGAGTGAATTTGAGTGAGAAGTATGAAGGAAAACAAGAAGTCCAAGAGGTGTAAAGCTAGGAAGTCAAGTAAGTCTTAGTCTTTTGTCTTCTTCCATTTTCACATGTATAGGGTAGAAATAATGCAAACAAATTTTCTTCTTTTTATTTAAGTCTCTAGGCCAAGCTTTGGAGATCAAAATAACCAAGAGTCATTAACTTCAGTTAAAGGTAGTTAAATTTGCTCTTTATTTCATTATGCTTGAGATATATGTTCATGTTAAATATGCCATGGTAGTGGCACCAAGAGTGGTGCATTGAGCATCTTAAACCTTTGCTTTAGATGAGGATGGCATGGTAAAGCAAAAAGCACTTACGTATAATGACATTTGGTCATTTCCTCAGGGTACAAGGCTTGTACAGAAGTGGAACAAACCAATCAACTAGTTGGAGATATCGATGGTCTATTAAATTGATTCTTAGGTGTTGTTAGGAAAGACTGTGATTTATTTCCCACAAATTTTCCTATATGTGAAAGTTTTGTATGATTACAAGGATAATGTATGTAAGAACACTATTCAAGTAATATTTATATACTTTTCAACTAGTACATGCTTTCTAGATGTATTACTACTAATTCTATTTTTGTATCTTGAAGGCTAAAGTTGTAGTTCATAGTTATTTACACAAAAGCTATATCCTAAAATCTATTGGAATGAAGTGCAAAATATTGAAGACAAAAATTATGGAAAAAAAGGATGACAATATGTATAACAAAGATGAACTGATTGCTAAAGTACCCATTGACATTAATAATGATTATTGGTTTTATTTATGTATTAGGTACTAATAATATTTTGTCATTAGTTCATTTCATATTGGCTTATAATTATGTTTTTTGTCAATGATTGGCAAAATGCCTTGAAAACAAAAGACAATCCATACTACATGAAAACACAGGATTAAAGGCAGAAATTAAGGACAAATTATTATTCATCTCTAATTTGTGACCAATCCGTTAAGAAATTTTATTTTTTAATTAAACAATAATTAGTTTGGACAGATTTTTGGGACAAAATTTTTTTTTGGTCAAAATATTTGCACCTAATTCTATCTCAAAAACTTCATAAAACTATTTCTTTAATTTTTATTCCAAAAAAAGTTTTAGCAACCAATTTTTAGGACAAATTCCCTAATCCCACATCAAATCCATGTCAAAATGGGTTTTTGTTATTCCAGAATAGTTAAATCGAGTTAAGGATGAATTTTTTAAATGGAAAAAATACATCCCTAATAGTTTAAAAAAAATTTTTTAAAAAAATCATTTTGACTTTGCTTATTTTGTAATAAGATTTATATTTTTTTTATCAAAAAAACTAAATAATAAATAGTTAACTAGTAGACTAGTTCATCAAATAATAATATATCTTCAATAAACTAATTTAGACTAAATTAGTGATATAGCATATAATATTTTCAATTTTAGAGAATTAAGTATGACAATGAAAGGAATATTGAAATTTGGATGTACTCCTATGTTTCTACATAATATAACTTGCATAATGACATTCATTAAGATATATAATTGTGAAACCTCAAATCGTATCGAGTAAAGAGCAAAGTCACTAAGTCTAAGTCTATGATTTAAATGTTGATTCATCAAAAAATTGATTGGCATGCACACAATATCATATACTCTGATACAAGCATAATATTTATTGATGATCGTATAATCCTCTCTTTTGACTACTCCATTTGCTCAATTGTGGCCTTAATGCACAATATCATGGAAGTTCATTCCCCGTTGAAGCCCTTACTCATTCTTTCTTGCTTTCACAACCATTACTAATGTCAATGATTTAAAAGAAAAAACATAAATTACTTAATAAAAGTTTTACTTGGATTTAATCAAAATCTTACATATAAAAAAAAACAAAAAAAATCATTAAAAAAAAAAAAGCAAGCTTCAATCCTATATAAGAAAAGTTGTCAGGATTGAGCAAAAAGTTGGCATTTCATTATTTAAGCACCAAAAAAATGTTACATGTTAGCTTGGGAAAACAAGACAATTAAACAAATTAATTATATTTTTTAAAATGATTGTTATTGTATAATTATATGTTTATATATATATATATATATATATATATCATTCAAGAAAATTCTTACATTAAATAATGAATTTAAAGCAAGTATAAAATTTAAATAAGTGAGGGGAATAGTGGAAAAAAGAAAATTTATGGAGGCATAAATATAAGATGAATAAGCATTATAAATGAGTGTGAAGTTGGCATAAGTGGTTAAACATTACCTTATATATCAAAATGTAACAAGGTTCAAATCCCCCCTCATGCTACTTTTAGAAGTTACCCATAATTTTTTAAAGATTGTGCCACATTTCCCTCACATGTGAAATTACATAACTGCCTTCATAAATTGCTTCTTCTCCTTCATGACTCTTATTCTCTCGAGCATTCATCGTGCCCACAATGCTTCACCATTTTCACTCGCTCTCTTCCATGACTCACATTCATCAATGACTACTTGACATTTTAGCATTCTCGCTAGCCATAATCTAGCTTAATTCTATTGTGTATTGGGCCAAAAAATGTTAAGGTTTAGTAGGGAACATTCTCACGTGATTTCATCATGATTTGAGCGCAATTAGGTGTATTTTTCTTCAAATCTCCTTAGGGCTTTACTTCCTTAGTGTGCTTTAACCCTTTCTCCCTTGATTTCATTAACCAAGTTCATGGATATGGAAAAATGTTATAGTAAAGCATAATGGGGAAGATTTAATGGCATTAAACATTATTTAATATAATGGTTTAGTTTTGGACCAAGATAGTGTTGTTTTCCAAAGCCATTGTGAAGTTGGATAACTATTGGCATTGAAGATGGAAGTTAAATGAAATTTATGGAAATTAATCTTAGCATAAATTGGAAAATCAATTCAATGAATTAAGTTTGTTAGATGAATGGTATAGAAAGCATATCAGTATTCCTAATTGTGGTTAAGCGGATGCCTATGGAGAATTATGTTTAGTAATTCAAATGGTTATTAATTCATAGGCTTATGTCTATTAATTGAGAAGCTTATAAGTAGTTAAGTAAATGAATTGATAAAAAAAAAAAAAATAGAGCTAGTTTACGTAAGAGGTTAAGAGCATGCTTTTGATTATATAGGTTTTTAATGCAATAATTGTAAACAAGTGATTTGTGGAAGACATTCAGAGGTTTGTGTACTAATCTTCAAGTGAGTAGAGCTATGCTTGCTTTTCAATATTTCAAATCACCTTTATGAATTAATGAATTCTATATACTCAAGTGCTTTGGGAACATACTTCTTAAATGTGCAGTTTTCCTCTTAAGGTTTATTCTAAATGCTTTAGCAAACTCTAAGGAAATGTTTACAAGGTTTTTTTTGTACCTAGTTTAAATTTTGGATGATGATCAGTATAATGTAAGACTTCTGGAAACCTCTAAATGATGGTGTACCACACCATTTTAAGAGAATTTTTTGAATAAATTTGTCATACCGAATTATCATTGCATGATTTTTGGTAACTTTGGAGAAATTGGCTATAAAGTTATTTTTTGGCATATGGATTGACTACTAAATGATGGCTTATAAAATGTATGACTTCTAAAAAATTTCTGAATGATTGTATATTGCATTACTTTCTGAAAAATTTTCTTTTAAATGATTTTGTTTACTATATAACTTTTGGAAGCATAGAGATTTACTATTTGAGTATATTTAAAATTGAAGGAAAGTTTATCAGGTACATACCTTCGTAGCAGAATACTGATCTTGGCAAATCTATTTCCCTAAGGGGTTTAGACAAGAACCCCACGATGGACTCTAATCTTTTTTTTCATAGTAGAAAACATCGAAGAGAAGTAATCTTACTTTGTGTGTTTTGGGAAGAGAGCCTTTTTCTTTTTTGTGTTCTCTTTCTTAAAAACGTGTTTCAAAAAACTTACTATAACATATGTTTCACATCAGTTAGTTCTTTTTAATAACTGAAAACCCATTTCAAATTCAAATTAATTAATTTGATAGGTTTAGGTTTTTGGATTATGATGGGTTGACCCAAATTCCAACATCTCCTACTCATACATAATGGAATGAATTGCACAGAATTCTCCACTCCTATTTAACTTACGTACTTGTTGCTCTGTTGTGACCGCTTAGGCATAACATTTGAGAGCTCTTATACTAGAAATCCTATTATAGGATTAGTATAAGAGACTACAACCCTTGTATATATATATATATATATATATATACATATATTACATATATACTTTACTTATGGCAAATCTAATCCTTCTTGAGTATAATTTTACTCAGATTGCCTTCATATATGCATAATATCCACACTTATGATGTCATCAAAATAACTTCATAATGGGCATGCCTCAAACACTAGCACAGTTTTGTATATTTCTAGTAATTTTCCTTTTACCCACATACCATTTAGATATGAATCAGTTGCTTTTCTAAAAATACTCCTTTAGGTTAAATTATCATAACCATAGATTATACACTAAAGTAGCAAACACTGACTCATTTCCTCATGATATTGTCAAAGTCGTAAGGGCATCTATGAAATAGTTATTCCTTTCTACGAATCGCATAATAATGAAGTAGGAATTTATTCACATGCTTCCTAATTATGGTTATTAAGCACAAGCAATATGAATTGCATGCTATGGTGTCTCTCTTATCTCACAAGATTATATGTCGATTTGATCATTAATATTGTATTGATCTTAGTCCAGGCACATACAGTACTTGACTCAAATTATTTTATTCTGTTCACCCCCATGGAGCCTAGAAAAGAATTCAGATCTAGCTACAGGTATTATGGATGGTGGGAATCCATAATTCGATCCATATAATTATATTGTCCAATCTCTTCTCATGCTTCTTTTCATTTTCAAGGTAACATATTTATATGTTTTGTTCTTTGTTATGCAACTTTATGGCTTTTCTAATGCCTTACATGGTGAATACATATGTCTCATCTTTACCCGCTCTTCATGAGTGTCAAAGGCGGTTGCTCATTTGAGAAAGCCAACATCATCAACCTATATGATATACCATTATATGCTATCTAGGATTATTGCATAATATATCTCTCAATCAATATAAGTGTGATATTTTATATTCTACGTATACCATGTGACTTTACGTCATCCTTATACACTTCTCTAAGTACGAGTTTTCTTAAGGGATTAACCGATTTCTTCTATATAGAAATACATTGTATAGTAACACTTTTCTATGCTATTGCATTCTTCACATTCTGTTGTCTATGTGCTCAATCATATTATGATACTTAGGGTCTTAAGTGTAAGCTATGGCATCTTGACTATTACAATTAATCAATTATTGACTCATTGTTCTAACAATGATCCCCAAGTGTTTCATAAACTTCTTCCGCCATATGGCCTTTTGCACTATTGTAGACATACAATAAACTTTGCTTCTATAATAAACCTCTTTTATGTCTATCTCATGCTACTCTAAAATATAACTCATTCACTTAGGAAGAAATATATCTCAAGGATGATTTTGCTTTAATCTTTGTCAAAATTCACTTCCTTAATTTTCACAATGCACAACCTTTAACACCCTATAAGTATCTTTGAATTCTCTTGATAACACTATAATGTTCTAGACTAGAATTTGTCTAGTACCAATTCTCAAGGTCAATTGATATTAAATGTTTGATCTTGATACATCATTGCATACACTAAACTGCCAACAACATAGAAGTCTGTGACTCTATTGATAATTATCTTTTCAAATTTTGTTTGAGGACACATTTCATAACTTAGACTCATTTTTTACTACAAGGGTATCAATGGGTTTACAATTTTTCATAGTGAATTGCTCAAGGACTTTTGACATATAATTTTTTTTCAAATAATATTTAATTTCTTTAAGCAATTCCATTGGATCTTAACTCGAAAATTAAATAATGCTTTATCTATATCCATTATCTCAAAATTCATGGATAATTACTCTTCAACAACTATTATAAAATTATGATTCTTCCAAACGAAAAATATATCATCTATATAAAAAGATAATATCACAGTATTTTCATCAAATTTTTAATGTAAATGCAGTTATATTTAATGATCATATGAAAATTGTGTGAAGTGGTAACTTGTTGAAATCTCAAATGTCATTGTCTGGATGATTCTATTAAACCATAAATGGATATTTGAAGTCTTTTAAATCTTTTGCTTTATTCCTTTTTCAATAAAGCCTAAAAATTGTTCCATGTAGACTTCTTCATCCAATTCACCATCTAAGAAAGTGTTTATTTTTTAATTTTTATATAGCGCTAAGTTTAAACTTGTAGCTATAGCTAGGATTAATCTTATTAGATTATACCACATAACATGTGAGAAGGTATCTTCACATTCTATACCTTCTTATTGTGAGTGACCCCAACAAATCATTAAATCTTAATTATTTTATTGGTCCATTTATCTTTCTATTGATTAGGAGAACTTCATTGTTTATAATTGCCTTTCAGCCAAATGGAAAATTAACAAAGTCCTAGAAATAGTTTGTCCTCATTGAATTAATCTCTTTTCCATTGCTCTTATACATTTTTTTAAGTTTATGTTTGAGCCTTAATAACTATGTTTGGCTCTTCATCTTCTTGTTGAGTAACATTGGGAGCTACCTTTTCAAGCAAAACCAAGTTTGGTTACAGTTACTTAATTACTTTTATGTGGTCAAATTGTCACAACAACAATTCTTATATTGCAACAAACTCCCATTTGGACCAAAAAGTCGAGGTACAATAACTAGTACCTCACTATCTCGATATTAAATCTCATAAAGAGGTTTATCTTTGTCAATTTCTCCCTTACTAAGATATTCATTCTTTAAAAAATGTAGTCCATCAAAACATCAATTTAATTATACTTGCACCTTTGTTTTCACCAAGGAAAATGTAGCCTTTTGATTGTGTTTTAGTATCTAATAAAGATATATTTCTTTTCCCTTGAGCCTAATTTCTGTGCCTATGGGAAGTAGCATGAACATAAGTTATTAACCCAATGGGCTTATGATGTAAAGAGTTAGCTTATCATTTGTCCATGGGCACTTGGTTGAATATAAAGGTATCAAATCATCATCCCAACAAAAAATTGGTAAGTTTACTTGAGTCATCATTAACTTAACCATATTGGGTAATGTTTAATTCCTTCTCTCAATAACTCTGTTTTACTTGCAAATAGTCATGAGTCATTAACTATCTCATGATTTCTTTCTCCTTATATAGTTTTTAAAATCATTCTAACAAATATTCATGTCCATGGTCAAACATTACAGTCTCAATTTATTTATCTATTTGATTCCCAACCATACACATACAACGTCTAAAGCACTAGAGTACTTTCAACTTATGTAAGATTAAATGAATTTTTCCATGTTATGAATAATCGTTTTGGTCTACATGTATTAAAATGAATCTATAACAATGGATATTTAACTATAGCTCCTTTCTCTAAATCATTTTCCAATTACTTTACCAATTAGGCAATGTCCTCACAAAGATATTTCTAAACTAGAACTGGATCCCTTCATCCTTTACTCTTCCAGTTTACTCATTCTCTCTTGGTTTATAGGGCCTTGCCTAGCATGCTAAACATATATTTCCATAATTGAATTCGAAGTAGAGAATAAGGTAAAGTATTCATGGTTATCCATATCGTAGAAATTGTCATTGATTGTGCCAAACATAATAAAACCATCTAAAAGGTAATTAAAGTCACATACGACGTCCCATGTCAAATGTTTTAATCCAAATTTAAGAGAAATGATAGCGATTAAATTTTGTCAACTTCACTTCTTATACAGTATATCATATAGGATGAGAACTTATCTTCCAGTCCATTTAGATATAACATCTTGACTTATTTCCTACATAAAGTCATCTTTTTGATAAAGCAGCCAACGACATTCCACAATTAACCGTTAATCTCTTGTTAAGTGGTTTCTTTGAATTTTATTTTGCTTAGTGCAATCATGAGCAAATTGACCTTCTTTTGACAAGTGTATTACTTGACCTTAACCATGGGAAGTTGCTTTTTACAACACTTTCCTCACTTATTAAATTCTATCTTGGCTTTTTTAAAACATTACCCATATTCTTTGTTCATATGAAAGTGTTACCCATATTGCCTTTGAACATTTAAGTCCAAACAATTTGAACACTTATAGGCTTGTACAAAGGATCATACAACTCTTATATGCTCATCCTCAAGTCCTTAATGACAAGAAACAACATTAAAAGTAGTGATACTCTCACTGTTGGTTAAGTTTACTTTTATATGCTTCTAGCTAGTAGGATAAGATCTTATAACAAGTTACTTTCTTATAACAAGGATTATCCTCATAGCTGGAATAGTTAGATAAAACTTATATTCACATATGAGTTCATCAGCCAAGTTACTTAACAACAATATGTGAGTGATACTATAAATCTCTCTCATATAGTATTTAATTTCCAAGCTCAAACTCCAATGTAATCTTTGTTGGCTTCTTGACATCCTACTCTTCATGAATGTAATCTTTCTTGTCATGTTAGAAAGCTTATTCATCAAGATTTCCAATGGTATTTATTATGCATAATTTAGTGGTGTATAAAGAGAGAAATAGGTCCTGAAAGTTGGATGTTATGGGGCTAAAAAGTTTATTCAATAAGCTTTCTAGTTGTTTAAAGTCTACATAGTATAATTGTCTAAAGAGAGAATGCCAACCTTTAAAAGATGGTTATTTAACTATGTTTTTTGAGAAAATATGAGTTGCAATATCTCTATGAATTGTTATCTAATTTATCTCAAATTTTAACCATAAGTTCCTTTTGTTATAGGCATTCTACAACAAAAATTTCATGGCCTAATATAGTCTCTCTGAGAGTATCCCATTAAAGGCCCTTGAGGTTTATTTTATGAAAAATGTCATTTTCTCAGTGTTTTTGCATCAACTTTATAAATTTGACTATTCAACATGGAGACAATAAAATAGAGACAACTTGGCTCAGATACAAATGAAGAAAAGTTTATGGGGCATATACCTTCATAACGAAAGATAAATTTTGTCAAATCTATTGTCCCACGCGGTTTGGTCTGAAACCACGAGATGGACTACGACCTCTCTTTCATAGCAAAAAACACCAAAAAGGAGAAGTAATCTTGCTTTATGTATTTTGGGAAGAGAGCCATTTTTCTTTTTTTGTGTTCACTATCATAAAAATGTCTACACAAAAAACCTCCCATATCTCATGTTTTCATGTTAGTTACCTCTTTTTAATTATTGACAACCCATTGCAAATTCAAATTAATTAATTTGATGGGTTTGGATTATTGGATTATATTAACCCATAATGGGTGGCCCAATATTCCTACAAAAATTAATTATAATGTTATGGGAAAAAATTGTTTTATTGGTATTTCGTAGTAGCTAATGACAATAGGCGTTAGACATGGTACATCATAAACTGTACTATTGTATTGAGGAATTATGCTCTATCACTTATTGTTTGTAAGCTATTTCGCTCACAATTAAATACTATACAATTGGTTTGCCATTTTGCTCACAATAGCTAATGATTTGTATGTGCTATTTACAGTTAGTTCTTATTACTATTCATAAGTTGATTTATGTCTTAATGATTTGTATGTGCTTAGGTTTATGTAACTTCATATAGTTTAATTGGAACAACAAAATGATTGTGAAAGACTCTACTATCCTCGTTTGTTCCTTTTCTACTATAGTTAGTGATATTTACTCACTAAGTGTCGTCTCTCACTCTTATCTTCTCTATATTTTTTAGAGAGTAAAGTTGGTATTTGACCTCCCTCTACTACATAGAGTCAAGTTTATACTTATTGGTTAGCCTTACATCATTTGCAAAGGCACAATTAATTTTTGTTGTTGTAATTTTTGAAACATTTTGTACTTTAGAAGCTCCTTTTGTTATAGCAAGAATTTAGTTATGTACCTTGTGTTATTGGGTTGTTTGGTTGTGTTCTTTTGGTGAAGCCAGAGTCTCCTTCTTCTTGTTTGTAGGTTCTTTATTGTGGAAATTTTAGAAAATCCATATTTCAAAAGAGATTGTTCTAAAATTTTCACACCGAAATCATGTAATGAATTATATGTTTGTGTATGATTGATTGAAAGGTTACCTAGTGGTGGATTGATCTAAACTTAAAGTAATTACCCTTGTATAAACTTTTGTCATCAATTAATTGGTTGCCTTGTTTATTTCAATTAATAGAGACGATGTTTTTTCCATTCTCCATGTTGGTCAATCTCCTTAGTTAGAGGTGTGACAATACACACACATACAAACATACATGCATGCATACTTGTATAAAAATTATAATCATGTAGTATTTAATTTAAAATGGAATTTTTGTTATTTAAACATTTATACCATACTGAGGAATATATTTAAAACCCTTGATTTTAAAAAATAATTATTTTGAATATTTTGTAGTGGGTAGATTTAAAAATATATAGATGGCTAGATAGATATGTAAATTTTAATATCGATTTGAAATTCTTGTATATATATTTATATTTCATCTATCTATTTATACATTTTAAAATCTACACAGTTCTATCTAATATTATTTGGGGTCATTATTTAGAATATTATGAAGTAGGAAAAAAGAAAAATGTATGGAATAATTCTTATGAATAAATTAATATTTTTCCAAATTTTACTTTAAAAACTCTCATGAAATTTTGCCAAATTTTTCACTCCCTCCAACTCAATCAAATTGTCCCTCCCACTAATTTTTTCGTTTCAATTTTTACAATTACCATCCTGATCTTTTAGTAATTATTTTTTTCTCTTTCTATTATAGCATATCTCCCCCCACTTCATTTTTGTCTAATTACTCCCAAATGTCTTTTACATCCCCCCTTTCAACCACATCCATGAAACCCTAACTACACGTCTCCTTTTACAAAAGTAAGCACCTTCCATCTCTCTTCAATAAAAACACTAAACCCATTTTTCCTCTCCATCTCTTTGACATTCCCTTCAATTTGGTTGATTGGTTAAGTTTATTGCACTTTCATTTCTGTTTGGAGAACTAAAGAAGCATTGGGTAAGCTTATTGCATTTCCATTCTGGTTTGCCAATTTCATCTTTCTCTCTCCATTTTCTTTTCATTTTCTTCCTTTTCTCTAATTTTCATTTTGTAAATTCTTTTTGTAAAAATTAAAGCCTCTGGTTTTACTAAATAATCATTTTATTAATAGTTGTTCTTCTTGGACCGATGAATTTGGCTATGCTATTTGTAAATTTTCGTTCAAGTTCACTTTCTACTCTTGGTTCCTTAGGTTCGCATTCTTCTTGTTCACGTTTTTTTCACCAACTTCAGCTGCTCTATTTTGTGGTCTTCTTCATTTGCAAGTGATCTTCATTTTGGATCTGTGCAACTGGTCTTCATACTTGCATTGGTTTTATTTTCCATAATAGGTTCTACATAATGAGTTATGTTACTTAAATAACTTTAATATTATCCTTCATTTTCCGGTTGCTTATAGATGTTTTGCATATTAATTAGTGCTAAATTTGAGGAACCTAGAACTCCATCTCCAATTGAATTATGATTTATTCTTAAGTATTGTCCAGAATTAATTTCAATTGTTGTGGTTTAAAGTATATTAAGATGTTCTTTTATAATTTAGTTTATTTATGCACACACACACACACATAATTGCAATGAAGGTATAGTAGTTTGCTTATATCATTCTGCACATAATAATGAAAGAAAGTTGGATATTATTATATAGTTGGCATGTAATCGCTAACATATGTCCCACTATACATTACCTTTGGCATGTGTTGTCATCTGTACCTTCCAATGTATCTTGGGCTTGCTTTACTTGTTTCACTTTTTTTTTTTTTTTCATGCAGCCGAAGAAAATATTTCCAATTCGCATAAGTGCTATTGTGAGGTACTACATTTTTTTGCTTTCAACCTTACTACATTTATTTTGGGGGTTTGAAATTGTCAATAGTTCATTTTTCCTTTTTTGTAGTAAGCATTTTGTCTAACTCCTTGATGCTAATATATAATTTTTTATTTCTTGTTGTGCTTTGAATTATAGTGGTTATAATACTTATTCCACCCATTCTTATTCCAAATATATGCATACTGAAAAATAGTATTAAAATTATATTAAATTTATTGCATCAATAAATGGAGGGTATTTTATTTTGTTAAATTTTTTCATGTATAAATTGATGCAATTTTTTTTTTTTTGGAAATACAAATTTAGAGACAGATTAGAGAAAGAATAATCCTTCTCTAATTATGGACAAAAAATTCTGCCTCAAAATAAGGATAACATATTCCTCTTTTAAGACAGAAAAAATTCCGTCCTTACTTTGTTGTTTTTTAAATGTCTTAAAACAATCCCTATTTTTTCATATGAAATTTATTTTTACGGATAGAAAAATCTATTTTTTTTATTTCAGATATGGATTTTTTTCCATCTTAAAATTCTGCAGCGTGTGAATCACATATTCAAAAATTATGTCTCTAATTCAATCTCTAAACAAAATTATTCATCCATAATTTGGTGTTTTCTTGTAATTGAAAAAAAATCTAACAATTCCCCCCACTATTGGATTAAAAAGTCTCACACACAAGATGATAGAGATGACAATTTCAACTTTTAGTAATCATATTGTACTTTTGTTGTTAAATTTTGTATGCATTTCAATCCTTTCCAACAATTGTAGGAGTTAGAATATGGTCACCCAATCAACAAATGAAAAGTGTTGATAGTCTTGCATAAGCACGCCAATTGGTCATTTGCCAATGAAGAGACTATGACAATCATTATATGTGTTTATTTATATCAATTAGAAATACTTGATCTGGAAATTTGATTTAGTGTTCAACCTACTTTAATTATGGAATCAGTTTCAAGTTCACTAGGAAATATGTTGTTTGGTCAATTGTTGTTATAGTTATGTATTTCCTAAATTGGTATCTAAGATGGATGAATAAAACAAAAAATGTAATGTAATGATTAGTTTGTTGTTAGAATATTTTAATATTATATGGATTAGCATTAATTATGCTATTAGATTAATCTCTTGTTATGACTAATTAGGCAATTAATATTATAATTGATAAATTAAAAATGGATTAGGTTTATATTCATTATGGGTATTCAGTGATGGGTTGGATTATCCACAAGCTATTTGGGCAGAGACTCAACCGACAACCTAAGAGCATTAGTAATTATCTCATCATATTGCTAATTAAGAGTTAATTACTAAAAGAGAGTTAATGGGCTTTCTTTCTTTTGAATAATGAAATAGGAAATTATTTTAATGTTATTTGAGGGTTTTATTTTGATATTATAATTAATTATTATTAAATAAAACCCTATAACTTACTTTGACGTAAGCCCTAATTTCAATCGCGACGTTCACTCTCTCTGGTGGTTACCTATTTTAAGAGCTCTCTCTTGGGTATTATGGGTTGACATCTCTCTGTAAGACTGTACTATGTCATCTTCAGCATCAAGTCAAATCTTTGTATATTAATATCTCCTAATTCTGTGTTCATGTATTATGAATAAATTATTACATAACTTCAATTGGTATCAGAGCCTTAGGTTAGATTAAAAGATTAAAATTTTGCTAGGTATTACGAGAGTGCAGTATTGAATATTGCATGAACAAGTATGAACCCTAATTTCCTTTCAGATGAAATTAATGCAAACCTTAAGGATTCTTTCAAAACAAAATTAGGATTTTTGTAGATCTAAATATTCTAAACAAAATGATGCCCAGTATGAATCCTAAAAAAGGATAAACAATTTCGACCCATTAATGCTAAAGGACCTAAATATTTTGAGAAAAATTACTCAAATTATAGATCGTGTTTCACAAAATAAACTTAGGCATTTTTTATGAGGCTATTTCAAACATAATTTAACTAATTTCACTCCCCAAATCTTTCAGTATCATGATCCGTTATGGGAGCTTGGAGATGCTCGAAGAACCGAAACTTTTGAGCCATTTATCTCTCTATTTCTTTGTTTTTAAGCCAAGATAAGATAGAGAAGTTGTAGAACATGAAATTTTGAACATTTTGGTGTCCAAAAAGCTAGCTAAAATGCTGTATAAAGTCAGGTCGGATCCTGGGTGGTGAAACGGGTCGGGGCAACCCCTCTCGAGGTAAAAGAAGATGTTGTGCATATGCTAGGTGAGGCCTACACACACCTCAGATGCATGTAAGCATCTGTATCTCACACGCTAACCTTCTTGACCCCAAATTTCTACAGTTTGTCTCCACACGCCAATTCCTATTTTTGATGATTTTTCTAGAATATTTGGAAGCCTGGAGTATGTTTTTTTGAAATTTCTTTGAGATTTAGGGCCTCAAAATGCAGTGTAGTGACACTGTTTTGATCTGAAAATATTTGTGAGATAATTATACATGATAAGAAACAATATATATTGGTCACTCTCTCTAACAATAACTAGCAAAATTAAAACAAAATTTATTTACTTAATATGTGAATATTTTGTTCCTAATTTAGTGTGAAAAATGATGAAATGAGCAAGCAAACTCTGTTTTGCATCTAATGGTCATGTATTTACCTATTGTGGGTCCAATCATGATGGTGTTAGCTTAATGAAATCCTATTGTTATGGTTATTGTTTGTTACTCAAGAAAGCACATACTGAATCATTGAGGGAGATGTTACTGCTGAGGCAACCAGCAGTAAATAGTATGATTATGTTGACAATGGACATGCCCTATCGGTGTGACATTGTCAATATAATTTTGTGAATAAGGCCTGTTTGTGACCTATCAGCAACGATTTATTGATCGATGTATTCATGGTTTCTTGTATCTTATCGATATGGAGATTGTGGGTGCATTTTGTGTCATTTCTCCTGATAATATGCTTCCTTTGTGTGTATAAGTTTTCTTAATTTATCATAGTCCAAGCCCTAAGGCAGGATATAATGAATGTTTTGTTGCACAGTTGCCGAAGCTGAGTTATGTTATGGAAATTTTGTTCTATGATTATGTGTCCGTGACATAATTATATGTTTCCTTTTTGTTTTCCCTCAACTTCTTTATTCTAGCAACTGTTTTTGGTGAAAACTCTGAACAAGACAAACTATGATTGGATTAATTCCCTTGATATGTTTCTGACGATCACCAAGGAAAATTTAGCTATGAGAGAACCTAAGCCAGCGAATCTCATCACTAAGTCTAGCGCTACTGACAAAGCTTACCATAAGTAGTGGTATGAGTCCAACACAATTTGTCTGGCTGTCATTAAATATACAATTAAGAAGACCATCAGAAAAAGTATTTCTGGGAAGGACACCATGGTTAAGTATCTCAAAGCTATTAGTGAGAAATTCAAGAAGTTTGATAAGACTTAAAGGGCCTATTATCTCTCTTTGCTAGATAACACTCACTATAACGAAGTGTCGGGAGTGTGTGAGCACATGATGAAGCATGTTAACTATTAGAACATGCTAAAATCCTATGGTGTGGGCTTGGATGAGAGCTACCTAGTTTATAGAGTTTTCTAGTCCATTCCTGTTGAATATGGGGTCCTGAGAACCTTTATAATTCCCAAAAGCCAAAGTGGTTTATTGATCATATAATGTCCAAAGTGACCCAAGAGGAAGAATAAAAAAAAAAAAAAGGTGAATTCTCACATACAATTAGTGAACTACATTTCACATGGTTCATCCAACAAGGTTAGAAATGTGAAGTTGAAACCAAAGAAAAGTGAAGGCAACGCCTATGGCAAGAAATTGTTTGGACCGAAGCAAAGCAATAAGAATAATAAGGGTTACGAGAAGAAATAATTCAATGGTAAATTTTATCACTATAAAAGGCATGGGCCATAAAATCTATGATTGCTTCAAGTTGAAGAATAGGCATGAGAATGAAAGGGCTTAAAGACAAGAGGAGTTTAAATAAAAAAGAATGAACCATCATTAAAGTAAAAGGAGGTTTGATTACAGTTAGTTGTATGGGCATTGTAATCTTAAGCTTGTATTTTGGACATTGTTTGACTTTATGTAATGTAGATTATACTTCTTTATTAAGGAGGACTTTGATTTTCAATTCTGTATTAAACAAACATGATAATCTGGTCTTAGCAAGGAAATAAAAGAATTAATATTTTCATTGATTATGTTATTGTTGGGTTAGTTTCGTTGATGGATGAATTATGTTATTTGAATATGAATGCTAGTCCTGATTATCTACTCGCTGCATCTATTAATGCAGTAATATGACACAAATGCAGAAGAATTAAAGAAAATTCTATTATGTTATGGCATCGACGTTAGGGTCATTTCTCATATTTTGAATCCTATGTTGCCTATATTATGGGAAAATAAAGGCAAATATATATAAGAATATTTCAGATTAAATTCATACAAATTTAGTGGACTTATAACACCTATTGCCATAGGTGGATTTGCTACATGAAACATCTGAATAGATGGCTTTAAGGCATTTAAGGGTGCTCTTGAATTAAAATCTATTAAGGCAATCAAAATTGTAAGATTAGACAGAGGTGGTAAATATTATGGGAGGTATACTGAAATAGGCAGAAACCCTAAACTTTCTGCTCTATTCTTACAGGAGGAAGGAATTGAATCTCAGTATACTTTGCCTGGCACTTCACAATAAAATAGAGTTGCTGAGAGCCGTAATCGCACCTTGATGGATATGGTCAGAAGCATGATCAGTCATTCTTCCTTACCAGAGTTTTTATGGGGTGATGCCCTTAGGATAGCAACTTATATCCTAAATCAAGTTCCAAATAAGTCAGTTGAAAAAGTCCTATATGAACTTTTCATTGGTAAAAAGCCTAGTCTGAGGCACTTTCACATATGGCATTGTAGAGTAGAAGTAAGACCCTATAATACTTAGCTCAAGAAACTTAATTTCAGGACTATCAGCAGATTCTTCATTGGGTATTGTTCAGGATCTAGAAAATGCAGATTTTATTGTCCTAATCATACTACCAGGGTTATTGAATCTGATATAGTGTTTTATTTTGAAGATGACTTGGACAATGGGAGTGATGTTCCTAGGGTAATCAATCTGCATTATGAGGATGCCATCTTACCAATGTCATCTTTGTCATCTCTACCTGTAAATCATGATATTAGATATAACACTCTTATTGAGAATCTAGTTGATCCTATTGTGGAAGCTCCTATAGCTAATGTGGGAGAACCATTCATTAATTTGAAATGATCACAAAGGATTTGTAAACCTGTAATTTGAGATGATTACATAGTGTACTTGCAAGAATTTGAGTTAAACGTTGTTGATGACATAGATTTTGTCTCCTTTTAATGAAGTTGTGTCAGGTCCTTATTCATCTAAGTGGTTGGAGATTATAAATGATAAAATTACCTCTATAAACTATAATAATGAGTAGGAACTTGCTAAGTTACTAAATGAATATTGAAAACAACATCACTAGATGAAAACTTGCATGAGGATGTGTTGTGTGTGGATGACATCCTATTGGCCAGTAACTTAGTGTGCTTATTAAATGAGATAAAGTACATCTTGTCATGCCACTTTGATATAAAAGATCTAGGTGAATCTTCTTTTGTTTTGGGAATTCAGATTCACTGTGATAGATCTTGTAGCATTCTTAGTTTGTCTCAGGCAACCTATATTGAACAAGTGTAAAAGAAATTTGATATGTATTCTTACACTCCTTGTGTTGTACTTGTGTAGAGTGGTGATAGGTTGTTTAAATCGTTGTGTCCTAGATGATTATGAGAGAACTTTGATGGACAAAGTTCCATGTGAATTTGTTATTGATAGCCTAATACAAGCTCAGGTGTACACACGTTTGGACATTGCTTTTTTTGTTAGTGTGCTTGGTAGATATATTTAAATGATTCTAGGTATGATCATTGGAAGGCTACAAAGACAGTTATGATGATCTTGAACCCACTTATAATTACATCTATATGTGTTTTGAAAAAGTTGTTTTGTTGAGAAGTGTCAAATGGACATTTACAACTATCTCATATATAAGTGAGGAGTATGTCGCTAGTTTTGTGATTGTCACTCATTAGGGAATATGGTCAAGGAAATTAATTTTCGTTATGAGCATATTTTAAGTCTTAGCCATTTTGTTGCGACATGACTTTATTATGGGCTTCTCTCAAAGTTACAAGAATTTCAGTTGCATTAAATTTTGATACTTAATTCCTATTTGTTGGAGAGAAGATCTATGAATCTCATACTTATTTTGGGTGATTCATTTACCAAACAAACCCATTAGAGTTTTGGAAACATATAACTCTTAGATATATTTGAATTTTTAAGGTGTTGGTTTGGTGAGAGTCTGAGTTGTGTTCATTAGGAACATTTTGGTATATTTTGGCACTTATAACATTTGTTTCCCTATCGGATTCAATGTTTCTTGTTATGCCAAAATTTTGGATATAATTCAGAATTGAAATTTTGCTAGCATTTATAACATTACTTTCCTTATCAAATTCAATATCCTTGATTCATGATTTCATTTTTGAATTTTAGTTATCTTAAACTCACATGGTTCACATTTGTAGTGAGCGTATGATGACAGATCTGTTGACCAAAGGCCTACCTATAGGAGTAATTCAAATTGTATAACTCATATGGGTCTTGTTGAATTTTCATGTAGCCTTGGTCTAGTGGGAGTATGAGTTAAGTCCTTAAGGGGCTTTTGTGGTACAATTTGACACCAAATTCCTAAGTTGAGTCCTTAAGGGACTTTTGCATTATAATATGATGCTTCAAATGTCATTTTGTATTCCATTCTATTTAGATATTGAAACTAATTTATGACAATATTAATATCACTTGTTTCCCTATCGAATTCAGTGATCTTTGTGTATGGTTTCATTTTTGAATTTTGTATAGTTTATAAATATACACACATCCATGTGTTTATGTGAATGTTAATTGCTTAATTATGTATTCGTTGATTGACCTAATAATTTAATTAATGTTATCCAAGTGGAAGATTGTTAGAATATTTTAATATTATATGGGTTAGCATTAATTATGCTATTAAATTAATCTCTTGTTATGACTAATTAGGCAATTAATATTATAATTGATAAACTAAGAATGGATTGGGTTTAAACTCATTGTGGATAATCAGTGATGGGTTGAATTATCCACAAGCCCTTTAGGCAAAGACCTAACTTACTGCCCAATAACATTAGTAATTCTCTCATCATATTGCTAATTAAGAGTTTATTACTAAGAAAGAGTTAATGGGTTTGCTTTCTTTTGAATAATGAAATAGGAAACTATTATAATGTATATTTGAGGGTTTTATTTTAATATTATAATTCATTATTATTATTATTAAAGTAAAACCCTAAAAGTTACTTTGATGTAAGCCCTAATTTCAATCGCAACGATAACTCTCTCTAGTGGTTGTCTACTCTAAATCTCTCTCTTGGATATTGTGGGTTGACATCTCTTTGCAAGACTGTACTGTGTCATCTTCAACATCAGGTCAAATCTTTGTATTTTAATATCTCCCAATTCTATGTTCATGTATTATGAATAAATTATTACATGATTTCATTTGTTTATGCAAAACTACTTAGGGCAATTGCCCCTTGAACTTGCAATATTCTTAAATTCATCACCATTTGTTATAAATGATTCATCACAATGCAAATATGCACCACAAATCAATAATGAGTGATGACTAAAATATCATCCTTAGGGAATTCTAATTATGACTCCTATTAAGTACTAGTATTGATGCATTCACCTTATCCAAGTGTTTAGACGTTCAAATTAGAAGAAAAGTGAAAATTGATATATGAGAACAAATTAAATGAAAAGTAACTATAACATGAGACTTCCCTAAGTTCCTTAAGTAACAACTTGCTTGCAATTGAAATGCTACATTAGGCACAACTAATATGACTCCATAAGTTCCCTTGACATATTTCTATCCTAAGAGTGAAATTGAATTGATTCAAAATCAAACATTTAATCAAGTGGTATTTGATTTTAGGACTAAATATAGATGTCTCTTTCCACAAAATCCACACCCTACAAATTATTCAAATTGGAGGCTAAACAATATGAGTTCATTATGAGCAAATAAAAAAAAATCCATTAACATAAAAGTCAAGGCAAGTACTATAAACTTAAAAATTTGAATGCTATGAACCATACACTTTAAGAAAAGAAGTTTAACCTCCATAATCATAATAGAAACCAAACATAATTCTAATACATAACCAAAATTTAAACTGAAAAGCAAAAAGGTAGAGAAAACTCCAAACTTGAACTTGTCGTCTTCCTCTTCCTATTCTTCTCTTGGATGCTCCCTTTCAAAGGTGTTTTTAGCCCTAGATCTTGCAATATTTTCAACTCTCCTTCATTAGAAGTCTCGTCCTCTTTAAAAAAAAAAAAAAAAACCCGAACATTTGACTATATATGGCTCAAAATGTAAAAAGACATACTTATCTCTTATTAATCATTTTATGGTGCCTAAGCACTAGCTTTTGAGTCCCATTACTCATTCTCGTGCCTAGGAGCCAAATCTCTTGATTTTGTACTAGTTCTAGGTAATTATCGAGCATAGATTTCAACTTTTTCCTTGGTGAACCTGCTTCAATATTTTGGTCATGATTTTGTTTTCAATGTCAGAATTTAGTAAACCACCACTCGTTGGAAAGGTATAACAGAGTTCTACAACCTTTCTTGAATCAATCATTTAATTCTAATGACGAAGGAACCAATAGTTGTCTTAAAGTTAGGCATTCCCTTACAATCATTTTTTTCTTCCAATGCCTAAGTAAGATAGAAAACAACGTAAGTAACTCATATTTGGCTAAATATTTGCATGCAAATCATTAATACTAAAATATTCTAAAACTTAAACTTACTAAGACAAAATGACTCAACTAACAAAATTCACATAAAATCAGCATAAAACTAATAAAATTACTTTATTATTTGGTATGATCATAACCTAAATAACTCTATTTCATAGAGTTATCACCAGTAATGTTTTTATATTTTTCATATTTATATTACAAGCTTCAAATAGAGCCAATTGACATATTGATTATTCTTCAAGCCTTTCTGACCTAGAACATTAATAGATTTTGCAATGCTAAAAGAACTTTAGGTTTCAGGCTTTAGATGTCATTATAATTACATGAAGGATTTTGTAAAACTTTGTTTGATTATGATAATGTTATGTTTATGACTATGTTATGTATAACGACAATGAGATTTGTTGGTGTGATTGTTGTATTAAATTGGTTCTGGTTTAGTTTATTAGCTTAAAGTGAGTTTTGGTATATAGATTGAATAGGTATAAAAAAAATAGATAAATATATAAATATTTATTTAAATAAAATTTTCATTTATTTGTGACATGTCAAAACAAAATTGCTACTAAATTTTGAACACATAAGCCATGGTTAAGACTAACTACAACTAAAAGTGAAATACTTAGATACTATTAGGGCAAATCACACAAAAAATATGTACTATTAAATCATGATTTTCTTGCACTTAATTGTAACTGTAATTAAAAATTTAACCGCACATGTTTTGACTGCGGTTTATTCAATTATGGATAAAATCTTTGGCAATAAAGTGGTTTTTCTAAGTAGAGTATTCCCATTAAAAATAATATGGCTAAGATTTTTATTTTTTTTCATCCTAGAATACTCATAAAACTTTCCATCTTTCTTCTTTTTCTTCTCCCGTCTCTCTTATCTATCTACACCAGAGATTAAAAAAAAAAAGAGCACAAAAATAGTCTCTTTCTTCTCTTCCTTCTATTCTATCAAGCAACACCCCAAGTTTTAGGGCTTGCCTTCTTTTCATACAATGAAAAAATTCACAAAAGTACAACTATATTAGCAACTACACAATGCATGTATAACTCCAAAATATTATATATGGATCACCTATTGAAATTAACTATTTTTGTTAGAAATGAAGTCAAAGAAATTTTAAGAAGAGGATGATAGAATTATAAAGGTTCTTTTGTTTATATGGAAAAGAAATTAAATAAAGAAAATGTTTTCAATGAAACAATATCTTGCTAAAAATATATATTCAACTGAAGATTATTCTAAGAAAAGTGTTTCAATTATAATTTTGTAGAATATATGGCATCTTTTAATGATTCTCTAGTGTTGATTTGTCCTTAAAATTATTTTCCCCTAAAAATTAATCAATATTTTGAATTTTCACACAACAACATTAATCAACATAGCCAACAATCAATGAATTGGATACATTTTTTACACACTTATAATCTATGCCTTAAGTAAAAGTCTAGCTTCTTTCAGACTTATCTCTAATAAGGCTTACTAAACTTCTTGCGCAATTTTATGATAACCAATATACTATCTTCAATAGCAAACAACACCAAATACGTAATGCTCATGAAAAATTTTTAACTTATGATTTATTTAATTTATTTAGGCCTTGCGGATGAAATTTTATGTGCCTAATCATGGGAAATTAAAAGGGAAACAATGAAGGTTTAAATATAAGATATATGACTATAAAACTTGAATTTAAGACTAGCATAACGACAAAGCCTCATCATTTCTTCTGAAATGTTAAAATGTTTGAATTGCAACTTCCTCCTTTGTCTATATATATATTTTTAAGCATGACACGTGGCATTAAAACTAAATGAATTGACATGTTTGCGTTCCCCTCATATATTCTTTGTTGCTAAACTCTCTTCCTCATGTGAACAGATAAATAACACATTGATGCAAGGAACTGAACATTCTTCCCATTTCATCATGCACTACCTTGCCACTTGAGTTTTCAGCCACCCCCATTTTCTTCTAACATGAATTAGTTGAAATTTAGCCTAGCCACTACGTGATTGCAATGCCCTTCCTATTGAGGTGTAAGTCTTATAAAAAGGGCATTTTGTTGCACTTCGATGAGGAATTTGTCCAAATTTGGTTAAAGGATTTATTTCAGAGGTAAATTTCTTCCATTCCCTTCATTTTATTCCTTAGTTACATAAAGTAATAATTATGTATATGTATATACATATATATATATATATATATATATACACACACACACATATATGGATTGTTTTGTTTTCAATCAATATTAGAAAGTGTGAGAAAGTCATTAAACTTATAGTCAAAGATGTAAGGGATGTTCGATCGCCATATCGTGATGCATTTATACAGTGAACCAAGTTATGAGTAGGAGTGGTTTATTAGAAATAAAGTTAAACTTGTTACTATAACTTTAGGATGATAAGACACAATTAATCAATTTAATGGCCATTGGTAAGGCTCGTAGAGAAATTTTAAGATGAATTAATTCACCATATACACAATCATGCAAATTAAAGATTGGTTTTGCATGTTTACTTTATAATGGTCATATTGTGAGTGCACTTTACAAAGGGTAAGGAGAGAAGTTAGTGATAGTTAGATTTTTTTTCCATCAACCAAGTGAGTAAATAGAAATCTTGAATTGCAGTAATAAATCCATTGGCATATTCTCTTTAAATTTTTAAGATAGTGTTATTTTACTTGAAATTCTCTCTTTTATTTATTAAGCTTTTTCCATTTTCAACAAAATTGTTTTAAAAGGATTACAATTCATTCCTTTTATTGATTGAAAATGTGCATGGGTTGAATAAAGGTAAAGGGAGAAATCTTTCATTATTTAAATTAAAATACCAGTACATGAGTACTAACAATGTTAATATTAATAGAAAAAAACTCGTGCATGATAGAAATTTTGGACTTAAAAAAGACTAAAATAAGACACTTGTAGCTAGTAGCAGATCTATTAGCCCTTGGTGCACTTTAAAAACACCCAGCTATCAAGGTAATAAAAAATGCTAGCCTTATATGACAACTAGAACAATAGTAAAAGCAGAAACACTTAGATTATAAATAAAATCACATTGATTTCAAAGAAATTTCATCTATAACTTGCAAGTTTACCTTGGACCATTATTAAGTAAAGATTTAAGCACTTTTTATGATGAATTTTCAGGAATTGGAGTCGAAAAAGTACTAGTAAAAAAGGGAGGAAAAGTGAAAAACATGAAGATTCCAGCGCCCAGGCACCAATTCCAAAGACACAATACCTGGGCACTAAAAATCCTGTGTCTAGGTGCCAAACCTGCACATTGGAATTTTGTAGTCTAAGGTTCAAAACCCAAGCACCACTATTTCCATAATAGTAGCACCTAGGCGCTAAAAAATACCAGTCAGGCACCAAAAATAGAAAGTTGGTGCCCAGGCGCCAATTGCTACAAGAAGAAAGGAAAAAATTTAGAAAATTAGTGCTTAGGAGCCAGAATCATGGCACCTGAGTGCCAAAACCAAAGACATGGCACCCAAGTGCTAGATGGGCCTCACTTGGGTGCGCCATCAGAAACCCTAATTCACTCTTATGATTGAGGGCTCCATTCTAAAGCTTATATATAGGGCCCTAAGGGTAAGCAGCAAAGGCATCAAGCTGGAGATGAGTTGGAGATGAGTGGAAACACTAGAAAAGAGATATGATTTGAGAATTGCTAAGGAAAGGGTTTGCTGTAGCGTGAGGGGGCTCTTTATAGAGATATTCCTCCTCTAAACTCTTCCTTTCTTTCTTCATTTTGTCTTCTTTATAGTTTTTTTTTTCATATTTGATTCTGCTTCAATGCCTATGAATGGCTAATAGGTTTTGTCTAGGATTTTGACTGAACCCTTTATGAGGTTATTTTTGTATGACAATGTCTTCTTATTGATGTTTTGAATTCTATTCACTTATTTTCATTTTGTCCTTAATGCTTTTCTGAGGTTAATCACCTTAGAATTAAACTAGTATTTAGGTGAACTCAACAAAGAAACCTTAAATAAAGAACTGAATAATGATAATCTCTGTTTGCATACTTAAAGAGTAGTAAGTATAGTAATTAGCAGTCAAGACAATAGTACTTAACTGTCTTAGATAACCAAGATTAGGGTAGTGCTTTATATCAACTGTCTTCTCAGCCTATTTTCATAGAAATATAAGGAGTTAGGGGAAGCAATTAGGTTTATAATGATTTGATAAAACTAAATAAGCAATTGAATCCCTAGGTTAGTAAACTAATTCATAACTCAGTAAAAAAGCAATTATCAATACAAAATAACTACACATTGAGGTGAAGTCAAAGTCCTAGGTTCATTTAGTTGATTGTTTACTCAATTTTGCATTATTGTCTAGTTATTCAATTCTACATTCAATCTATTTGCCTGAGTTGAAAGTTTAATATTAGTCCAAAATTAAAGCTAAGTCCATGTGGGAATGATATCCTACTCACACTTTATTACTTATCATAATCACGTGCACTTGCATGTATAGATTCCAGTGAACAATAAGGCATAAGCTCAAACTAACAATAGTTTGGTTAGCTTACCCCCGAAGACTATATGTCCTTGTCAAATAGTGATTACCCTAAAAGCTTGTTACCCATGATAAATATCTTATTATGTCCATGATAGTCCTCTCCCTGCATATGGCCTTTAAAAATTAATTGTTTATATCACAAAAGTAAGGATCTTACAAATGGTTTCTTAAAGTTCTTGTTTGCTTAACTATTTATGGAAATCTCACAGTGTTGATGTACTTATAATAACTACTTTAAAGTCGTGATTGGGATAGTTTTATTTCCATCAAGTTAGTTGCAAAAGCATTCTTTTAAAAAAAAATTTCCTTATTATATAACTAAGTTATCATGCTTTTCTAGGATGCTACCTATTCATCTTTTTGCCATTTTTAGATAGTAAGCCAAAACAGGCTCTAAAACTTGATGATATAGCTTAGAGATTTGTTAGTGAACCCTACTTCATTTATAGAGGGTCGATACATCTTATTTTGTAATTTGTGTAACATTTTGTGGTTGGCAATCTATAATGTATATACATTCTATAGTTGTGCCTACGCTCCATACCTTTTGTTTAGACTAATCATTTTGTTATGTTAAGAAATGAGCTCTCTTTATTTAACTAGTATAGCTTATAAGTACCCTATAGAACTTTTACGAGGTCCCATTTATAGGAGAGAATTTGCCAAAATTTCTGTAGGATCTAAGCCATATATGTACTCTTAATGCTTATGTAAATGCATGGGAGATTCTAAATATAGTTCTTAAATGAGAATAGTATTGCATATTTAGGCTGGGTGTGACAAATTGGTCTCAGAGTCTAGTTAGGTCTCTATGTGGTATTCTTGGAACTAGTGTCCTTCCATGGGATTTCCATTAGCATTGTAAAACCTAGGCATAACTATAATGGAGATGTCGTAGAAGGCCTATTAAGATGTTTGTTGCTCGTTCCTTCTTTATGTCTCTTCCTTGTTTCCTATAAGAGTGCTTTAATAGTCTTAGGATTATTTATTGAATTTGAGGGTTAAATGTTTGCTATTTGTTTTAGATTAATTATGTCACCTCGAATACTTAGAACCTATAGATTGAATGAGGTCATGAATATGTCAAAAAGGGCATCTACCTAGCTTACTATTTTGCCTGCCAAAGGCCGTGTCAGAGATCAAGGAAGTGCCTCTAGTTCAAGAAGCTGTTATACCCCCATTCAAATTTTTTCAAGGGAGTCCAAAACTATTAGAGACACAAGTGTGACTTTAGTCAAATTCTTGAAATTAAGGCCTCATACTTTCTTTAGATTAAGCAATACTAAGGATCCACAATGTTTCATAGAAAGTATAGAGAAAGTGATTAAAGTTAGGGCTAGTTCAAGTAAAAAGTCAATGGACTTTTAGAGTTTACACTTCAAGACTAAACTTAATCATCAAGCCAAGCATTTAAAAGTCAAGCTTGAATTTAGGCATAAAAAAAAAATTCTACCCATTTTTTAATCAGGTTTTTTTATTCGAGCTTTTATCCATATTTTTGAGCCAAGCCTATTAGGTTAAATAGGTTTCTAAAATTTCATGACTAATTCTATTTGCTACTTAAGAGTGAGATAAATAACATAATTAATTATTAGTATTACTTGTAAGATTATACATAGGGAAATTTTAAACATAAATCTTTTAAATAAGGGGTTTAGATTTTATTTCAACACCAAGATGCCACGTTATATTAAGCTTTTCTTTAAATAATAAGTTTATCTTACTAAGAAAAAATTAATTTGGGCTTTTTAGGCTCAAGTCAGACCTTTTTCAAAGCCTAAGCCCCATTCCACTTCACAAACAAGCTATTTTAATCAAGCTTTATTTTAATAGATTGAACTTATCAAGTTAGGCAGGTTTTTTGAGTTATAATTAGGTCTATTCAATACCCAACCCATATTTAGTTTCAGTCTATATTGAGGGAGAGATCAAAAGAGTTACCTTCCATTAGTAGGACAAGTTTCAAGAGCTGTTCATGGATCAATTTATACCACAGACTATGCGTGACACTAGGGCTCGTAAGTTTGAGGTAATGAAATAGGTTCCCAACAATACTACATTATATTATGATATTAAATTCACTTAACCCTCAAGATATGCACCACACTTGTTTCCTACTAATAGACATTAAATCAGGTGATTCATGATAAGGTTACCTAGAATAATATTTTGAACATTAGCCTCACACATGAATATCTTCCTTACAAATTTGGCTACTATTGATTATGCTTGCCTCATTGAGCTATGGGATATGGAGAGGAAATTAGAAGGTAAACCAACGGGAGCAGGTACTTTTTCTAGGAACCCCAAAGGACATTTAGGTCAGCTTGGTCACACCTTTGCACCCCTATTTCGCCTTTAGCTAGTTCTTCATCATATTGGTCCACCTCTGGAAGTTTTAGGTCCATATGACCACATGTGGCTTCTCAGTCTACATGCCCGAGACTAGTATGTCCCACTTGCAGGAATTATCAACTTAGGAAATGTTATTTTATTATTTAAGCTTGTTTTTATTGTGGGTAAATAGGTTATATGAAGAGTGACTACCATATAGCTTAACCAACAACTAGCCAGGGTTCAGTGCTACCTGTTGTTCATATTGCCCTGCCTATGATTGCTTCTACAGGAGTTCCTTTTACTTTAGCAAGTAGGTGTACCTTTAAGAAAGGCATAAGTAGCCAGGGGTAACCATCTATTAGCCAACAATAGGCGAGGGTGTTTGCTTTGTCCAAGCAGGATGCTCAAGGTTTAAATGTCATAGTTACAGGTATGGTTATGGTAGATTCACATATGGCACGGGCATTATTTTGGTTCCACTTATTCTTATGTATCTTTATATTTTGCTAAACGCTTGAAGCATTCTCCTCACAGCTAAAAAATGTTATGTTAGTTCAAAACCCTTTCTGGAATCCTTACTAGTAAAAACAATATTTAGATTATATACGGTGTCTATTGAGAACAGAGAAACCTCAGTAGACCTAATGCTACTTACAATGTTGGATGTTTATGTAATTTTAGGTATGGGTTGGTTAGCTTTACATCATGCCATGATTTATTGTCACTAGAAGGTGGTAATGTTTGAAGTCACAGGTGAAGCGCTTTACCAAATATAAGGGGATAATGGTGTAGGCCTAACAAAAATACTCTTTGCTTAAAGAACATATGAGCTTTTGTATAGAGGATGTCAAAGGTTCATAACATGTATAAGATATGTGAAAAAAACCAACTGCGAGGTTGGAAGACATTCTGATGGTTATGGAATTTAAATATGTTTTTCTTGAAGAGCTTCCAGGTTTGCCTCCAGATAAAGAGATTAAATTCTCTATTGAATTACTTCTGACCACTCAACCTATTTCTATCCCTCTTTATTGCAAGGCTCATACTGAATCAAAGGAGCTAAAAGTGTTGAGCTCATTTACTGATAGATCAAGGTTTTAATGATAACAACATAAGAAGAAAAGTTTTCTTATGTATTATTTAGGTTCCAGATAGTTTCAATTTAATCATGTCTTAGGAACCTTTGTAAATGGTATTAAGCTGTTAGGAATCATTTAGAATAAATGTATAAGTAATCCCAGGTCTTAAAGGTTGAGAAAAGCTGATTTGGGAGATTTTTATCAGTGAACAGTCGACTAGCCACTAGCCAACAATCGACTAATCATCCTTTGAAAAGCCCCCAATCTGCTGCCAGTGTGAGTTATGATTGACTAGGCACTCTCTGTGAGTGAACAGTTGACTAATCACAAGCCAGCAGTTGACTAGTCATTATCTTGGATGAGACCAGTTGGCTGCCAACTTAAGTCTGATCGACTAGGAGCTCTCTATGAGCGAATAGTCGACTGGCCACATGTGAACAGTCAACTAGTCACACCCAAATTAAGCATTAATCAACCACTAACCTTGAGACCATCAACTAGGAGCTCTCTGTGAGAAACCAATCGATTGGTTAAGAGTGAGGAATTGACTATCGGGGTCCAAAATTTGAAAATTGTAAGAGGGAAAGAGTGAGAAGTCGACTAGTCAATGGCAGAGAAGCCATAATAGATTTATAACGAATATATTTTGAAAACTCTCTTTCCCCACTCATTCTCAATGAATCTATTGAACCTCATTCTATATAAACTCGACCTATGGACTTTGAAACAACAAGAAAAACATTTAAAAGAGTTTATATCATTTGTTTTCATTTACATATCAGCTCTATATCATCTTAGTGCTTCATTGTATTATCTACTCTGTTCAAATAGTTATTCATATATAATTATTTCTTTCTTCTGAAAGAGAAGCTCAAGGAAGTTCCTAGAAAAAGTCAAGCTAAGAGAGAGCTTGGGTTCAATAGGAGTATATCCCTGAGAGAGTTTTCAATGAGGTTCATTAAAGGATTCAAGTTATGAGAGCTTGGGAATTGAGGAGAGGTTCTTCTAGGAATTGTATTGATTTTCTGAGATAATGGACGTAAGCTTGGGTAGAAGCCAAACTAGGTTAAATCTCTGTGTCCATACTTGTCCTTTACTTCTTTTACATGCTGCATTCATTGTTTGATTTTATCACTTCTGTTTCTAAAGGAGTTTTATAGTAAAATTTTTATAAAACCCAATTCAGCCCTTCTTGGGTTCTAGCCTTGCTCAATAAGTGGTATCAAAGCTTGGGCTCTTGATTGAAAGACTTAACTGTCTCAAGAGTATAAATGGCTGGATTTGGTGACATTGTTTTGCTTGAAGGGTTATCTATTACAAAACCTCCTAATTTCAATGGTGAAAATTTTACTTATTGGAAATTGAGGATGAAAATTTTCTTAGAAGCTGTTAACATTGACTTTTGGGATGTTATTGAGGAAGGTCCTTATGTGCCTATGAAAAAGGAAGAAGGCAAGACCGTACTCAAACCTAAATGTGAATGGAATGAAACAGATAGAAGAAAAGTTTTGTTAAACAACAAAGCCAAACTTTTTCTTACTAGTGTACTTAGCCAAGAAAAGTATTTTAAAGTATCAAATTGTGAAAGTGCAAAGGAAATGTGGGAGGCTTTAGAGATAACTCATAAGGGAACCTTAGGAGTAAAAGAGTCTAGGATTCATAATCTTACACAACAATATGAATTGTTCAAGATGAATCCTAGAGAAACCATTGAAGAAATGCAAATTCAATTTACTCACAGTGTGAATCATTTGGCAATTCTAGGGAAGACATACTTACAAATTGACCAAACTTACAAAATCATGTAGGCTCTCCCTATGGAATGGCGACCAAAGGTGACAACAATTAAAGAAGCAAAAGGTCCATCAATAAAATCAGCTTCTACATTCATTGTTTGATTTTATCATCTCTGTTTCTAAAGGATTTTTATAGTAAAAATTTTATAAAACCTAATTCACCCCCCTTTTAGGTTCCAGCCTTTTGCTTAACAAAAAGAGCAATTGCAAGACCTCTTAGAAAAAGGATTCATTACATCTAGCGCTTCACCTTGTTGTGCTTCAATTTTATTTGAGAAGAAAAAAAAAAAAGATAGGTCACTCAGGTTATGTGTAGATTACACATAATTAAATAAGGTAACAACACAAAATAAATATGTGTTGTCATGTATTAATGATCTCTTCAACTAGCTACGAATGGCTCAATGTTCTTCAAAGATAGACCTTCGATTGGGATATCATCAATTAATGATCAAGGGTGACAGCAATCTAAAAATAGTGTTTTGTACCCAATATAGCCACTATGAGTTTCTAATGATGTCATTCAGGTTAACCAATGCACTAGTAACATTCATGAACTTGATGAACAAGTTTTCTAACCTTTCCTTGACAAGTTTGTCATCATATTTATTTGATATATTCTAATTTATTATAAGAGCCCAAAAGAGCATGAGCAACACTTGAGAACACTAATGCAAGATTAAGGATGAATAAATGTATGCCAAATTCTTGAAGTGTGAATTATGGTTAAGCCAAGTGGCATTTTTAGGCTACATTGTTTCTAAAAAAGGAATTCAAGTGGATCTAAGCAAGACTAAAGTCATTCAAAAGTGGCCTGCCCTTCTACCGTTACAAATATTCGAGGTTTTTTAGGATTGGTTGGCTATTATTGCCACTTTATACAAGATTTCTTTGAGATAGCTACCCCATGGTTGCAGTTAATGCACAAAAACGTAAAATTTGAATGAAATGACTCTTGTGAAGCTAGTGTTTAAAAGTTCAACCATTGTTTAACCTCAACTCCTATTTTGAGCTAACCTTCAAGCTCTAGTGGTTATGTTGTGCATTGTGATGCTTCCAAAATTAGGTTAGGGTGTGCATTGATGCAAAGGGTCATGTGATAGCCTATGCATCCTAGAAATTGAAGAAACATAAGCAAAACCACCCTACCCATGATCTTAAGATAGTGATAGTAGTCTTTGCATTGAAAATTTGGTAGCATTACTTCTAAGGTAAAGCTTGTGAGTTATACACAAACTGTAAAAGTTGCAAATATATCTTCCAACAAAGAGATCAAAACCTTAGACAAAGAAGGTGGATGGAGTTGCTAAAATATTATGATTGTACTATCCTTTATCATATAGGAAAAGAAAATGTGATAGCATATGCTTTAGGTATAGAATCAATGGGTAGTTTGGCCCATATTCAAGTAATAAGAAGGCCATGGTAGAAGAAATACAATAATTAGATAAGAATGGATTAAAATTTGTAATCAATAAGGCAGGGTATTCCTAGCCTATGTGCAAGCTAACTCCTCTAACATCAATAAAGCGAGGGCCACCTAAAGGTTAGATTTGAAATTGTGAAAAATAATATATGACGTTAAGGAATAGAAGAATAAAGATTTTACAATTGACTCAAAAGGGTTATTCAGATTTGATAAGAGACTATTTATACCCTAGGTGGAAGATATAAAAAAGAGGCTCCTTGAAGGTCATTGTTCAGCCTACACCATACACTTAAGAGCCACAAAAATGTATCATGACCTAAAGCAAGTTTATGGGTGGCATTAAAACTAAGTGAAATGATGAGTTAGCCTCTCGTCATTTTTTTTTTTCTTCGTTGAACCTTCATCCTCATGAAAATAGACAAACAACAGCCATTGATGTAGTGAAGCAAGCATTCTTCACCTTTCATCATGTGACTGCACAATCACTTAAGTTTTTCAACTAGCCCCTTCATTTTTCCAAAGTGCATTGAACAAAATTTGGCCCAACCACCACATGATTGCAAAGTCCTTCGTGTCACTATGTAGGGCTCAAGAAAGAAGCATTTTGTCTTGACTTAGTGAGGAATCTGTCTGAATTTGGTTAATGGTTTTGCTTCTAGACTAAATTTCATCCCTTTCCCTCATTTTGTTTGAACTTACAACAAGATTTTCACTATGATTTTCAAAATTCCCTCTTGGATGCATGTTTAGGGTTTTTGAAAGGGCAAAATATGAATTTCCTCATGATTGAGCCATTACTAGACATTAAGAGGAAGGAAGTTGGTCTTTAATAGCGATCTTATCAATTGTTCATCAGTTCAAGCCTTTATTTTTTATCCCCATAAATCAACTCAAAAATGTTTTTCTTTTCTAATCACTCGTTGCATCATCATCACAAATATAGATAACTGTAAATTGAAATAAACACATAATCACAAGTTGTGATATTTTAAAACCTCCTCCGTGTTAAACAGGATAAAAAGAAGTCAATGGCAATCCTTCATTGTCACAATGAGACAACAAAAAACTATGGTTGTAATGAAGTCAGTCAACTTATTTGTTACTTGTTAAATAATTTCAAGTCATTCAATTCCACCACAAAAGGCCTTTGTTTGAAAAAAAACATTAAACATGTCAATCAATTAGCTCGGTTGTTAGGAAGGGCATCTGGGACCTTCGCCATTTGTTTATTAATAAGGTCATCATCACCACAAATTGTGATGTACTTAAAAGGTTTCAGATCAGCTTAACACGTTAAAATCGTATGTGTAAGTGATACTCAATAACTAAAATGCGTCAAGATAGGAAAGTTCTCATACTCTAAAATGTGATTTGATGCCCCGTGATATCTCTAACTGTATGGAACTCCTTATACACTCCAATATTCACTATCACCAGCACACATTAGAAGTTACTCATTCTTGAAAGTTTCCAAATAGCTTAGTTCTTTGTGCAAGTCTCTGCACCAAAACTTCTTGTAATACTCAGCATACGTAAAGTCCCTATATATTCTGTGAGGGGTTTTGCAGGGCTGATCAAAGCTTCGTTGTGCCACAAAAAGCCTGAGCTTTTCAGAGTTAACAGCAATACGATGCCACACTCTCTTGAAATCCCATTACTCAGCCTGCATCCACACAAATTGTGCATGTGACGTGTTTGGATAAATGCTGCAGAGTAACACAAGTGTTACCTGAATTTGATCGCCAATGTTGATGACAAAAGCATTAGGTAGGCATTAATGGCGACCCATTTTCCATCCTTGAGAACTTGAAGGCTAGAAACATGGAGGTCTTGGAGTAAAATTGTGAATGCATTAGGGTCGGTGTGGCCTGGCAAGCCATAGGTGAGTTCTGGCTCTAGGCATGGAGGGTAGTAGTTTACTGCCATGTGCTGCCCTTGTTCTTCCAACACTTTCTTTATGTGGTCTTTTTCTAGGCCCAAGCTCTCTGCTATATATGCTTCTATACTGGACCCCAACTCCCTAACTTTTGTGCAGTAATTTCTCATTGTTTCCCTGTTCATGGAATTTCACATTTTACATCACAATCCAAATTATCGTTTGAAATAGCTATATGCTAAGTATACAATGAATATCAAGAGGATTAAAAAGAAATATAAATAAAATAAAAAATTTTGAATACATGTATATTTAAAAGTGATATCTTAGATCTTAATTTCCAATGTAAGAATTTTGAATTATATGTAATATTATGAACTTTAGCATTTGAACACGGTATTCTAACCACATGTTCACTGAAGAATATATATTTCGGTGATATGGATTACTAAACATTTTTATTAATTTTATTAATTTTAGGCAACAATATAAATCAAATGAAAAAATGGGGTTATATTGTAAATATAATAACTTTAAGATTGTCTTTTCTATTTTTTTTCTTTTGACTTTTTCATCAAACTTATTTTGTAGGTGACATCTCTCGATTAGCGCGGGCATCAGTGCCCTCCATAAGAATTTACTTTATTTTTTAAGATCCTGTTCCACGTCAAACAAGATAGAAAAAAAAAAAAGTTAATGGCAATCTTTCATCATCACAATGAGAGAAAAAATATTGTTGTAACGAAGTCAATTAACTTGTTTGTTACTTGTTAAATAACTTCAAGTCATTTAGTTCCACCACAAAGGCCTTTGTTTGAAAAAACATCAAATATTTCAAATCAAGCTCGGTTGTTGGGAGAGGCATCTAGGACCTTCACCATTTGTTTATTAATGAGGTCATCATCACCACAAATTGTGATGTACTTAAGGTTTCAGATCAGCTTAACACGTTAGAACCGTATGTGCAAGTGACAATAAATCACTAAAATGCGTTAAAATAAGAAATTTCTCATACTTTAGATTGTAATTTGTTAGCCTGCGATATCTCTTAATAGCTTGATACTATATGACAATCCACAAAAAGGTTTTTGGGCCAATTTGGGAAGGCTAAATTTGCTGTTTCTGGAAATGTGATGTGTATTGCCATCATTAGGAGAGGAGTTACTTGAACTAACACTGTAAAGTTTTAACTTATAAAACAATTTTTAACAGTGATACATGAGTGAACCACATAAATTTTAACAGTTTCCAATGGTGAATTCTTCTATACTCATAACTACCCCTCAAACATGAAAGTGACTCTTTGCGGTTCTCAGCTATGTATGACTTTCGTGTGTCTCATTCATGCAAAAGCACCATAGGAGCAGGTAGAAGTAACAAAAACAGAATTATTTCCAGAAAAAACAAGGCCTATGAACAAAATTTGTTCTCTATGCTTGATCAAATCAAGCTTCCTCACTCCCAAAAAGACCTGATCTAACATGAAGTACTTTTACCACACTTTCCTTGTACCCATGCCAGTCGTATCTTGTCACTTTTAAGGAAATGAATGTCTCCCTTAGACTAGGGTCCTCAAAGAGGTCCAATGCAGAAAAGTAGAGCTGTTGATCAATGCATTCTATCTCATCCAGAGTCCTAATGCAGTTTGTTATGGAAAATTTGTTACCGCTTACAGTTGAAACAACAGTCCTCAACCTTGAAGCAGCAACCATCTCTAGCAAAGCTTCAGCCATAGCATCACACGAGTCTTGATCCAGACTAGGAGTCTGGGTCTCAGTTGGACGTTTCTTTTTCCTATCTAAAGGGTTCTTCGTTACCTTATCTGAAGTTGAGGTATTCCCCTGCAAGGACTTCGACAATGATGATGGGTTTTTAATTTGTGAGACTCCACCTTCTGGACATGAAATTAAACTAGCAGCATCTGTTCCAACATTCTTGTCCAACTCTTCATAATGACTAGATTGGGTATATTTCCCATCGGCAGCTGAATCTGTGAATATTGTGCAGAGCTGCTCATATATAGGACAGTCTTTCACTTTTACTGTTTCAGGCCTAGGCTTAGCCTGTGCATAAAACATATCAGAATTCATGACAAGCATGGTGAAAAGGCAAGATTTGTCACTATAAGGGAAACATATTTATCCCCATACTCTAGAATGTGATTTGTTACCTTGTGATATCCAAGCACAAATTAGAGGCTATTCATTCTTGAAAAGTTCCAAACAGCTTAGTTCTTTGTGCAAGTCTCTGCTCCAAAACTTCTTGTAATACTCAGCATATGTAAAGCCCCTGTATATGGCTCCAGACCCATCTTCTGTGAGGGGTTTTGCAGGGCTGATCAAAGCTTCGTCGTGGGGACAGAGAAATGAAGCCACGGAAAGCCTGGGCTTCTCAGAGTTAACAACAGCACGGTGCCACACACTCTTGTAAATCCCATTACTCACAGCCTGCATCCACACAAATTGTGCGTGTGACGTGTTTGAATAAATGCTGCAGAGAATAACACAAGTGTGTTACCTGTATTTGATCGCCAATGTTGATGACAAAAGCATCAGGATAGGGATTAATGGCGACCCACTTTCCATCCTTGAGAACTTGAAGGCCAGAAACATGGAGGTCTTGGAGTAAAATTGTGAGTGCATTAGGGTCAGTGTGGCCTGGCAAGCCATAGGTGAGTTCTGGCTCTGGGCATGGAGGGTAGTAGTTCACTGCCATGTGTTGCCCTTGTTCTCCCAACACTTTCTTTATGTGGTCTTTTTCTAGGCCCAAGCTCTCTGCTATGTATTCTTCTATTCTGAACCCCAACTCCCTAACTTCTATGCAGTAATTACTTATTGTTTCCCTGTTCATGGAATTTCACATTTTACATCACAATCCAATTATCTTTTGAAGGAACTCTAAGCTAAGTGTATATTTGATATCAAGAGGATATAAAAGAAATATATATATATATATATAAATTAAACAAGTTGAATTCATGATATGTTAGGTCTTAATTTCAAATATAAGAGTTTTGAAATATATCTAATTGGATGAATTTTAGCATTTGAACATTATATTTTAACCACATGTTCACTTAAGAATATATATTTCGGTGACACTGAGTCCTAAACATTTTTCAGAAAAATTTAACAATTAATGTTAATTACTCTAAAATATACAATGATTTGTCTTTAAAGTTAAATTATCAAAATTAATAAGTCTTAAAAATTAAAGTCAATAAAAAAAATGAAATTCTTGGTATCGCGATGAAGATTTATTGACACATAAATTGGATGGTTAATATTTAATTATTGCAATAAAATCATGGTGGAGCGGAAAAAGAGTTTATCAAAATATCGAAAGGGATTAAAAAGGGACAACACGTCGAGGACACAGAAGTGTACTGTAGATAAAGGGTGAGTGGAGGGTGGGTGGTTCGAGAAGAGGCAGACTTTGTCCGTAGCGTCTGACGTCCAAGAGCCCGATGTAGTGATGTCAGCAGCTAATCAAAGAGCCCAAAACTTCCCACAATAGCAAAGGCCCATGACCGTACTTTTATTTCCAAGCCGTCCATTTAGGGGAAAATGTGACTCAACCATATCTTTAATGCTATCTTGGGTCCCACTCCCCACTCGCACTGTCATCCCGCCCAATCATATTCACGGACCACTTCTCCGTCAACTGAGCCCAATGAAAATGCTTGTTTTTCGGTGGAAAGAAATTTAAAAAAAAAAACTTTTAATTCTTCAATTTTTAATGATATTTTATTCATTAAAAATTATTATATTTAATTATTTATTTTTTAAAAAAATTGCTTAGTTAGTCCCTTTATAGAGGGACTAAACATAATATTTTTTAGTAAGTAAAAAATTATTTTGATATTAATAAGAAAGAAACTATAATAATAATTTTATAGTAAATAAATGATCAAAATAATATTTTATTAAAAAAATTTGACATTATTATTATCCTATTAAATAATGCATCTAAAATTAAATTTTAATACATCCTTATTCTCAATCTTAAATAGTAAAACATTATTTTAGTTTTTAACTTATCAGTTGAATATTAATTTAGTCTATTATTTATGAGTTTAGTATCAACGTGGTGCCTTAATAATTCTTAGTTTAGTCATTTATTTATGAATTTAATTTTAATTTAATCTCTTATTAATATAAAAAATAATATATTTAGTCCATCATTCTAATAAATTCAACCTAGATGTGCCAATATTTATAATAACAAGGGATTAAATTAAAATTAAAAATTAATAAAATTAAAACTAGACTTAAAAGTGAGAAATCAAAATATTGTTTTACTCCAAAAATAAAATTAACGTTGAGTTTGAAGAATTTAGCTTGGAGGATTAGGTTCGGCAAAAATGACAACGTTGAACTCAACTTTTTAATTTTAGCCAACAGCCATGTCTCCTATTCACATAAACCCCTTCATGAATCACCACCGTATTACTACTATGTGTATTACCGTACTAGCCTCGTTTAAAGTTTTCATTTGAATACTGTCGCAGAGTACAGACATAAAAAAAAGGTTTCATTTGAGAACTTTTTTTATTTTTAAGATCCCTTTTATCCCAAAATGTTTGTAAAAATATGAGCAAGTAAAATTGTGAAATTCCTCTCGTGTCTTAAATTTTAAAAAAAAAACATAGATTTGTATTTCATTTGAATAAATTTGGTTCCCATTTAAATTTAAACTTGAATAATTCAATTTTAAAAAGAATTCTAATATTCTTGAATCAAATCAAAACTCATGACAACTAATTGTAAAGAGATATAAGAAAAGTGTGTCAGAGAATAAATTAGAATACGTGGACAGACAATTAAATCCAATCAATCATTCTTTTGTTTAATTTATTAACATATGAATTTTTAAGTGGATCCTAGATATTATAATTATACTTTGCCGTGAAGAACATGACTCTAACATGACAAAGAATAAATACACATGTAATATTCTAAAAGAAGTTTATAGACACACGTCATTATTCTCATAAGTCATTTAATTTATCTTCAGGTATTTTTTTTTTAAAGAAAATATTCATAGCATTAGCAACATGATGACATGGTCAAGAGTCCAGACCACATGTGTGTATGGGAGAAGAGATAGAAGTTACTTGAAAGAGGAAGGATTAGATGGCCATTCAAGGACATATTTGTCCAGAGGATGGCAATGGAGTCTGAGGTAGTCTCTCCAGTTATGGACCTTCTCCTTGTTCACGTTAAAACTTGTAGACAGTCTCATTGTCTTCGATGGATCATCTGAGTACAGCTTCAGCTTCTCCTCCACAGGCAATCTGAAGAACTCGTACGCCACTTCTGACACTTTCTTCACGGCTTCCAAAGGCACCCCATGATTAATCACCTGCAAGTGCAGTACGTTCAATTATGATTATACTCACAACACCCTGATTTAACACCCATCAAGATTTGATCTACTAAAAACATGACAAGTGCATATATATATATATATATATATCAATCTTGAACAAATTATAATGATAATAGGAAGTGGGAAAAGATGACCTGGAAAAAGCCGTAGCACTTGCAGGCTTGACCAATTTGATGAACAATTAGATGTCTGTCTGGAGAAGACAAGTCGATGACAGGAACGTCTTGGCATGCAGAAACTTCAGAAAGACGAGGACGGTCGGATTCTGGTCGGACGTAACTTTGGGGCAAGTTGGAGTAAGGGATTCCAGAGGATAGGACCTTGGTTTCCATTTATTATGGGAAAGAAAGAGAAACAATAATGGAGGCCCGAAGGTCTGAAAGCTTCAGTCCCTCCTTTGTATAGGGCATGGGAGCAAGAAGTAAAAGTGAGCTGCTTCGAGGAAGATGATGATGAGCAAAAAGCATAGCTAGCAATGTATTTATATACATAAATTAACATGGTGAGCTAAGTTTTTTTTCTACTTTTACAAAAATTTGTCAAATTAATTGATTATATCACGCATATAATGAAAGAACTATACAATTCTCCTCTCAAACAAAAAAAAAAAACATTGTACTTTTTTTGGGCCAAAAAAATTGTAATTCAATCAATTTTGATTTAGATATTTTCAAAATTATAAAATTATTATTTTACTAAATATATTACATTTTAAAAATAAATAATTATTAATTTTCAAATTCATAAAATATAATAATTGAAAATATCTAATATAAAGAAATTATGCATATTTGATATATATTAATTCAACAAAACTACTTTTAAAATCGTAATTAATTTTTGTAATAAATTAAGATTATAAATTTTAGTGCATAACAATTAACGTTAATAATTATTTTTAAAAAATGCCTTTCTGATGAAACATTTTTATAATGAAACTTATATAATTTTCTAAGATATTTTGATGAAAATAAATCTGGCTATAAGATTTCTTTTCTTAGCTCAGAAACAGGTCATGTAATTTTTGTTATTAAAAGTGAGCGATGGCTTTCCAAAGCTGGGTTAGTGGTTGGGTCCTTCGTTCAAGAGGGACATAAAATAAATAGACCCAAAATTGGGAACATGGAGGGAGAGGAGCTTGCTTACCGGAGACGGACGGTGCAGTGGCCCTAAGCAAGGTACCTTCTGGAATTATAATTCTAAGGACAATGATGGGGCTATAAAGAAAATTTTGGTACTACACGCAGGCGGACACAAATAACACATGGTTCAAAATTATTGATTGAAACTTTAAATTGTATTTTATAAAATGCAAAATGCTATGGAAAGCCTTATTTCTAATTTGAAGGTTGATTTTAACATTGATTTTTTTTTTATACATGTATAAATTAATTTAATACAATACATAGATTGATCTATTTTAAAGTAATCTAACGACAGAAAAATTATTAAACCTCTCAGAGAGTCGAGCTCTCAACAAAATTCAATACGTGTTTTTGTTCGATAAAAGTAAAATTTATGAAGAGCAAAGTTTTTTTTTTTATTTCATCATTAAATATAGGTACTAATAATATTAAAATAACATATTTTATTACCATTTTATTTAACAAAAAATTCAAAAAAAAATAAAGAAATCTAGTTTTATTCATATATGTAATTTTTATTAATTTTTTTTTATGATAATGTGATAAATATGTAGGATACACTCTGCACATGATAAATATGTAATTTTTGATGACTAATGATTATTCATGCAGTAAATAATTTTACCAATTTGGATTATATATTGTTGTGATAGAAATATAAAATCATATTCAATTATAATCATATTCAATTATAATGAACTAGTGAATAGAAATTTAATATTAAATTAATATAATCACTTATAATTATTTTTTTAATATATATATTTAAATTATTAAATCTTTATATAATAATCTATTATGATTAAATATGACATTATATTTTTATCCAGCGTCACATCTAAAAGAAATTTTCGCGTAGAATTTAACACTGCACAATCTTGATTCAGAATGATGCTCTTGCGAGACAGGCACAGAGCATAAACATGTGGTTCTTATGAAATGATTCCTCAGTGTCAACATCGTACACATTATATAATACCCAGTGCACACGAGCATACCTTAACGTATAAATTGCAAATTCAAATTTGATTAAGCGGTCAATTTTAAAATGAAATAAGCCTACCCTGAGATAGTTAATTATTCTCTGTAACTTTCGTAGGTTCGTACAAGAAACTGATGTAAAGAATAAAAATATAGAGACGGGAAATTTCACTTTATGTCACCTCTATTTTTTGTTTGATTGATTCTCTCTCTTTATCAGTGTGTTAAATTATATTTAATATTCCTCTTATTAAATTTCTTTTAATTTATATTTTGACGATAAATTCATTTTTCTATGTAAAATATGTGATTTAAAAAAATATAATTATTTAATTCTTTTTTATTCTCATATTAAGAATAAATCACAATCTCGTATTAGAGCTTAACATCTTACTTGTACTGTCATATTAATGTTGAATAAAATGTTAAGTATCTTGACGAAAACTTAATTAGATGAGGGGTTTCTGCCAGTGAAGTCTAGAGATTTTGAAACAAAAAGGGGCATCAAGTCTAATTTAGCTAGACCCCAAAAGAAGTTAACATTCTTTATTGAATAAAATATGATACATTAATTTATCATCATGCCAGTAATTTTTACAATTATAAACTATTACTAACGTTTCCATTTGTAATAATTAAAGTTTTAAATTTTAATTAATTTTACTAATGAATTGTGATGATTGGATTATAATTGTTACAATGTTAATTAATTAAAAAAATTAAATTACATTGATTTTTCATTTTTTGTTGAAATTATACAAATTAACTTCTCTATTTTTAAAGTATATATTCAGTCCATATTTAAAATTTTTCACTAAAATATGTTTAATCAAAAAGTAGAAAGAAGTTAAAAATATTCATTGAAATTGATAAAAAGTAATTTTAAAAAATAATTTAAAGTGAACAAAAAAAATATAGCACAAAATTTTAATTTTAAAATAGGGATTTGTACATTAAAAGAAGATTCACTCTATTTTAACAAAAATTAAAAAATAAACCTGTATAATTAACTCGTAATAAATTTACTACATCGTTTTGTCGGCACGGCCGCAGGCAATCTAGTGGTAAATTATAGTACAATTTATAATACAGATATGACTTGGTCAATTAGTGGAAGTGAGGTATTAATTAAAGATTATAATAAAAGCCTATGGTGTTGCGAGGCTCATGGGTCTTGGTCTTGGCCTATTGGCATTGACTCAAACCTTAAAGAAGATGAATATTAATTAGACGACTTTATTTATATATTTTTTTCTCTCAATATCATACAAAAATAAATGCATCATAATTGCAATTAATTATAATTGTGGTTACCGACATAAATTGACACTTTAAAACTTTCGTACTCGGAAATGGTTGCGTGATAAAAATGGTGACCACGCGGAATATAGTCGGCACAATGATGTGGCTCATATATATATTTATGTATATAATCTAATTAATCATGCATTTATCTCTTTGTTTCTCCTAGGATTAATTAATCACGAAAACTATATATTAGCATTGACTACATTAATTCCTCCAAAAAAACAACGAATGGTCCGTGCAATATTACAACTCATGACAATTATGTATTATTTCGGAAGCCATGCACATGGTTCTAAATAAATAAATGCTATTAGTTTATGAAATTGAATGTAAATATATATGTTAATATATTAACTTCAGTTGTTTAATTTAATTTTTATATCCTAAAAGTTTTCAATTATTAAAGTATGTCAATTATATATTATAAACGAATCGTTCTTACAAAAGATGATTTGGTCATGCAAAGGTTCATGATCTCTGAGGAGATTAATTTTTAAATGGTAATTTGATTATTGTAGAATTATTTTAAAATCTATAATAAATGGTATTTTATTACTGTACATGTATTTTAAAATACCGATGGTTGAGAAGTTAACCTGCTCAAAATTATATGAACATGATATTTTATGTGGGAGGTGAAAAGTGAGATGGGGAAATATTAATAATAAATATACAATTTAATACTTAAGAATATGTCGTATTTAAAAGAGTGAAAAGAGAGAGAGAGAGAGAGAGAGAGAGAGAGAGAATCAGATGCAATCAAATCAAACATAATATTTCGCAGAAAAATTGAAATATATGAATGAGAAGGATGAAGACATTGCATGTGGGTGTTGGTGCTTCCCGTTTATTTGACGGCACATGAAAGCTCCACTACGCGGTGTTTTGATTTATTGTTTAAAAAATCTATATATTTAAATAAGAATTTACTTTGCAAATATTATTATTTATCTTGATGTTTTATTTTAAAAAAAATTAATTTTATTTTCTAAATTATTATTTATATAAAAATAAAAAATAGTTATTTGAATGAATTATATAAATTGTCAAAAATTAATTTTTAAATTAAAATTTTTAAATATAAATCACGGTGATGTAAAATTATATTTGACTAAAATTAATTTTAAAAATTAAATTAATTTAAAATTATGTTAACTCAACGTTAATCTAAACACGTGCCTAGATCATCTTCTTATTTTAATTATTCTTTTTTTAGTCTTTTTTTCATCCATACATGTATAGAATAAATTTAGTTATATTTTTAGTATTAAATTGTTTATATTAATACATAATAAATTTATGATTAATTAATAATAATAATAATAATATAAAAGCTATAATTTAATTAAAAAATTATAATTACCTTCACACTGTATAATAGAAAGAATCAAAATAGGATTGATAGACGAGGAGGGTGTAAATGTGATGTGCGTTATTAATTGGCCAGCAATATGACGGTGACATAAGGTATTGACAACTTGACATACGCGTTTTCAGTTCCAATGAATTGAATAATTAAGAATTAGTCTGCCTTAACTTTTAACACTTGTTTTCTTCCCAACTAAGGAGGTAGGAACAATGTCAAAAGTTCAATTATGCCGAACCACTTACAGGCTGCCATAGCTACAGCTATTGCTAGTGTCCATTAACGTCGTCGACAAAATTGAATTGTGATATGAACATAAACTCAAAGCAAAAGTCTATTTTTGAAAACAACTTTTTGATCGTAAGACTCGTAACACGCTGAATCATTTTGTGTTTGGTTGATCCCTCAAATTAGTTGGTAAATAATTATTAAAGTTTTGAAATTTTAGTAGAAACGTTTATGATATTTGACGGATTCTTACTTATTTTACATGAATGTTGGAATGTCTTTTCACAATATTGTTAATTAACGTCGGCTTGGAATATAAAACGAGGGGTTTTGTTGGCAGAAAGATGAGAGCAGCATATAACAGGAATCCCGGAGATAAGAAAAATGAATGCACTTTTGAATGCGCGCTTGTACAGACGCACTTTTGTACGTAGTGATAATAATGGCATAGGGCTAGTTGCACAAGAAAGGGCCTTATTTAGTAGGCGGACCGCACAATCACAGCTGTAGGATTTGGCTGATACTTGAGTTGACAAGCAATGCATGTGATAGAATCTGGATCTTTATTGTATAATAAATCTATTATACAGGTAATATATATATATATATATATAAATTTTTTTTTTTTAATTTTCATTTGTTAATTTTTTTGGTCTGATCCACCGTTGTCTAAGTAAATATACATACAAAAATTTTTTTCTTAATTTTCACTTATTAATTTTTTTTCCTGATCCTGATCCGCGTTATGCATGTGATAGTACTGCTTCTCTGATGTCACTATTATGACGTCACCGTATGACGACGCCGTGACTTCCCTTTGTATTTCAAGTCCCACTTGCCTTGTGTATTAATGGAGGATGTCACGCCCACCACCGCCTACGCTCTACTCTTATCTCTACCACACCTATGTGATCTCATGTGACCCTTATAGACCAACGGCCTTATCTTCATATTTTTAAAAGTTTGTTAACAAATGCTCTCAAAATATTGGTTAAAAATTATTTTATATACATAATAAATTATTTTTAATTAATTTTTAGTGGGTACAATAAATAATCCTTAATTAGCATAGTAAGAATACTTATTGACAAAACTCATATTTTAAAAACTTGTTTCAAGATTTTTTTACTGTATATTCTAAAATTTTAATACAGAATTTTTCAGAACAAAATTGATATTCAAATCTTTTGAAATAATTTCAAATTTTAAGGTGACAATAAATAATTTAATTTATGATCTTTTAACTATAACTTTTTCTATATAAAAATGCTATTTATGATACCACTTTTTATAATTTTTTTCCATCAATAATTTACCTAATTAAAATCGATCAAGTGTATGGTGTTTGAATAATAGTTATATAAATCTTATACATTAATATACCATTTTAGCATTACATAATTAAAATTTTACGCATATTATAATTTTATACAACAACATAATAATAAAAATATACATAAAAAAAATCTTTGCAAAGCCTTTATTTTTAGTTGTGCTGAAATTAAAACATTCAAATATATTTTGTGTGTGCGTGTAAGTATGAATGTATGCATACAGACACACAAATACTTGTATTTTATTCTTCAATGATTCTCGCTCAATCCAACAATATCAATTCAAATCTTGATTAATGATTTGGGATGTCTTATAACTTGAATATATTGCTTTAGGGATTTGAAGATCTCAATAATTGATGCAAATCCAAGACTCTATGGAGTCTTGTTCCTTCACGGAATGACAATCTCTTCGCATGGTTAAAACATCTCTTTAAGTTTGATTAAATTACATGTATTTTTTTTTTATAAATTAATTTATGCTAATGTTTACATGAGAAGACGTCCACATTAATTTTACATTGAAAGAAATCAAGTACATTCACACAAAAATTGACTTCTACTTATATCAAATAATTTGAAGAAAAAAATATATTTTTCTTAAATTAGATGGCAAAATTAATTAAGTTAATTTCTAAAGACGTGAAAGTTGACTTCTACTCACTATAATTTTAGATATTAATATTAAGAGTTGCACACTTATTTCACACTACAAGTAAAGTGTATATGTTTTAAAGTCTATACATCAAAATTGTAAAATTTAAATTGTTCAAATCTTGTTTTTTTTTTTCACAAAAAGAGGTTCGACACCTTAAATATATTAGAGATTGGAACAAGATAGGGGTCAAACTCAAATATATTAAACTTTTTAAAACATTTATGTCCAAAAAAAAGTACTGATACATTACTGGGAATATGATGAAGCATAGAGGAGAATGAAGATCTGACAATTCCAAGACTTGGAATATTATAGCCAAAAGAAATCATACTGAATCAAGCAATATCAATTTAAATATTGATTTTTTAACGATCTGAGAATTCCTATATGGTTTTAGCCTTTTAGGGCAGCTTTCAAGATCTTAACAATTGATGCAAATCCACGACGTCCTTAGGTTTAGGGACTACCCATTTTTTTTTTTGACCAGAAAGGTTTAGGGACTTCCTACATACTTTGATTAGAAAATCATGAGTGCCTATTCTTTCCTTGCATTTGGATTATTAAATAGTATTTCATATATTTTTAAAATTCAAATAATTAGATTTACTTGTATTTGAATTTTCAAATATAGAAAATGTATTTCTCCTTCCGTCTAAACAATTTTAATTTTTAATTGTTCTCATTTATATTAAATTATGAATTAATTGTATATTGTTATTGCAGAACAAGTTATACATTCATGTAATAAACAATGAATGTTATATTCTACTAGTCTAAATCTGAACTGACAGGGGAAGAATTATTTGCTTTTTACATATCCAGTATCCATATTTTTTCAATTGCATTGTATTAATTGTCTAGGATTCAGATCTGAATAAAATAATTAATTAATTTTAAATTATAGGGCTTAAATTACCAGAATACAAAATTAATTGTTTATTATATGAATATTAACTTCTCAAACCGTATATATTTAACGTATGGAAGCCAGAAAAAAGAAAAAAGAAAACATGAAAAATAAAAATAAAAAGAAAAGAAAACAATAACATTATTTTTGCTTGGACATCCAAGTTTGTACGGTAAAAAAATCCATTAGCCAATCATAATTAAAAGATAAAGTGTTCTTTTGAAATTCGTTCTAACAAAATCATGGTCATTATCATTAACATGGGATGAGATTATTGCCATGAACGGCTACTCGTTGAAATCAAACACATTAACTGGTTGTTATACATCGTTCATATGGTTTAATAAAGCGATCTTATCGATTGTTATCAGTTCCAGTCTTTGTTAATTAGCCCCCTAAATCAACTAAAAAATGTTTATCTTTTCCAATCACTCGCTGCATTATCATCACAAATATAGATAGATAATTATAGATTGAAATAGACACGTAATCGCAAGCTATGATATAATTCTTTTTAAGACACTGCTCCACGTCAAACGTGATAAAAAGAAGTTAATGGCAAGCTTTCATCATCACAATAAGACAGCAAAATTATTATATAGTGAAGTCAGTCAACTTGTCTACTACTTGTTAAATAATTTCAAGTTATTTAGTTCCACCACAATGACTTTTGTATGAAAAAACATAAAATATTTCACATCAAGCTCGGTTGTTAGGAGAGGCATCTGGGCCTTCCGCCATTTGTTTGTTAATGGGGCCATCATCACCACAAATCTAGATGAACTTAAAAAGGTTTTAGATCAGCTTAACACGTTAGAATTGTATGTGCTAGTGACAATCAATCACTAAAATGCGTTTAAATAAGAAATTTCTCATTCTCTAGATTGTAATTTGTTAGCCTGCGATATCTCTAACAGCTTGATACTATATGACAATCCACAATAAGGTTTTTGGACCAATTTGAGAAGGCTGAATTTGCTGTTTCTGGAAATGTGATGTGTATTGCCATAATGAGGAGGGATGTTACTTGAACTAACACTGTCAAGTTCTAACTTACTAAACAATTTTTAACAGTGATACATGAGTGAACCACAACTTTTAATAGTTTCCAATGGTGAATTCTTCTATACTCATAACTACCCCTCAAACATGAAAGTGACTCTTGGCGGTTCTCAGCTATGTATGACTTTCGTGTATCTCATTCATGTAAAAGCACCATAGGAGCAGGTAGTAGTAACAAAAACAGAATTATTTCCAGAAAAAACAAGGCCATATTATGAACAAATTTTTTTCTCTATGCTTGATCAAATCAAGCTTCCTCACTCCCAAAAAGACCTGATCTAACAGGAAGTACTTTTACCACACTTTCCTTGTACCCATGCCAGTCGTATCTTGTCACTTTTTAAGGAAATGAATGTCTCCCTTAGACTATGGTCCTCAAAGAGGTCCAATGCAGAAAAGTAGAGCTGTTGATCAATGCCTTCTATCTCATCCAGAGCTCTAATGCAGTTTGTTATGGAAAATTTGTTATCGCTTACAGTTGAAACAACAGTCCTCAACCTTGAAGCAGCAACCATCTCTAGCAAAGCTTCAGCCATAGCATCACACGAGTCTTGATCCAGACTAGGAGTCTGGGTCTCAGATGGACGTTTCTTTTTCCTATCTAAAGGGTTCTTCGTTACCTTGTCTGAAGTTGAGGTATTCCCCTGCAAGGACTTCGACAATGATGATGGGTTTTTAATGTGTGAGATTCCACCTTCTGGACATGAAATTAAACTAGCAGCATCTGCTCCAACAGTCTTGTCCAACTCTTCATAATGACTAGATTGGGCATATTTCCCATCGGCAGCTGAATCTGTGAATATTGTGCAGAGCTGCTCATATATAGGACAGTCTTTCACTTTTACTGTTACAGGCCTAGGCTGAGCCTGTGCATAAAACATATCAGAATTCATGATAAGCATGGTGAAAAGGCAAGATTTGTCACTATAAAGGAAAAATATTTACCCCCATGTCTTCCCACAGTTCAAAGCCAATGCAGCAAGAATCATCCATAACAAAGTCATGATTTTGATCATAAGCAGATTTCAAATTATAAAAGCGTGCTCGAAGAACATCCAAATGCTTCCTCAATTGATTATTATTGAAATTGAGATCTGTTTGCCTATTAAACTCATCACGAATGTGATTCCATGTTTTCTTGTCAAAAACATTGTTTGGCCTGTTCCCCAGCTGAATTTGCTTGACAACCAAGTCTGCAAATATCTTGTCAAGGGATGCTGTCCATCTTGTCCTTGAACGCTCTTGCTTGGGTTGTAGACCAGCTTCAGTTTCCATCTACACCTGCGGAAATGCATATAGATCAATACTCAGCCTATTGACAGTACCATAGAGAGAACCTCTAGAATTCACCCCACTAGGATTTAAGAAAAAAGAGAAAGAACCACATTCCTCATTATTAAGAAATAATGATAATAAGGACATATGCACAACATGCATGGGAAACAAATAAATCACGATTAAAAAGTTAAAAATACTTGAAATACCACTTAGAATTCACTCCTAGATCCATTCAAAGGATGGTACTGCATGCAAACAAACAGCACTGTGAATAAGCACATAAAACAGAAGGCTGACAAGAATATCTAGATGGATGTAGCAACCCCTACTGTGAGATTTGGTAAAATTTAGAGACTAACATATATGAGAAGTTCAGAGTTTAAACATTTGGTAGCCTAAATGAAATCTACTTTCCAAGAAAAAGATAGTATAAGAATGAAAAACCCTTTGCTATAGTCCTGGCGTAGGAATCACCAGTATTTGAAAAGTTCCAGTTGAGGAAATCATAAACAACAAGCCTAGTGACAGAAGGGGGTCATTGAGTAAAATGCCAATGCCTTAGCACAAAACAGAATAGGGAGTAGAGATTTCCCCGCCATAAGTGAAAGATGATATAAAAAAATAAAGTAGTATGGCAGAGTAAAATCCTAGGAGACAAGTTGCAAACACAAGGACAATGGTCAATTGGAAAAACACATATATTAAAAAACAAGTCAATCTGAGACAAAATCTAACCGATGCTAATGCCCACAACTATCATTTCCATATTGCGAAAAGTAAATTGTTGAAGAAGATAGAACGGATAAATAAAAAGCAAAAATTACTGGAAGGGAAGACGTTAATGATGAAAATGCAGGTGAATGAGAAAGGAGGAGATACAAAGATACCTGGGAGTGACTATGATTACTCTACTGATTATGAAGGTTGGCTAGCTATCTGTGTATATCTATACAGAGTTAAACCAAAGCAGCAAAGGAAATTTTAACTCTTATTAAACTCTTGACTTTGGAGCGTGTGATTTTCATTTTTTGGAAAAGTGGGGAGGGGAGAAAGGAGATACATGTCATGAAAGGATTGGCTGGGTTCATTGCTTAAATTAGGGGAGTCAATAGATATTGTCATCCATAGTCAATTTTCCAAAATTGTTCAGTTAGAATATTTCCAACTCTTTTCTGAGGCTCTGAGCACTATGGGTTATGGTTGAACTCTATTTCACTTTATTATGTCTTTGAAAATTTAATTTTTTTAAAGATAAGAAATTACCTCAAAAACAAACTAGAAATTACAATTAAACAAAATGTAATGTGAAGTTTCACATTAATTTGGTAACGAAACCACCAATAATATTAAAAAGAAAAGCAAAAATCAATATAAAGTTTCCTTTATGCATAGCGTGGTGGTGTTACTAATCTCTTTCAGGCCCTACTTTTTATATCAAAGCTATGCAACGTTTCACAATGTGAAAGGATTTTCTTCACCCAATGAAGTTAATCCCTTATTACGGAAGAAAATGTTTTATCAACTTGAATTCAATGAATTTTCTAAAGATTTTCTTCACATATTTACTCAATAAACCAAGAAGCACAATCCACAGAACATAATCAAATTCATCTATCTTTATTCATGTGGCTTTTGTAAAAGGGAATACAACACCTAAGATAAACACACAAAATTAGTTGGGGAGGATCACGATTCATGAATGTTTATTTTTGTAGATTCCACTATCAGACTCCATCTAATTGCCCAAGACAACCGGCTAAGTCTGAGTATAACAAAGAATTTTTATACATAAAAGTAAATAAGAAACAAATTTAATCAAACATTTCAAAACGCAGTCACTTAACCATTGCACCAACGCAATGCCATTCATATATATGAGCTAAACTACAAGATTAATGGAACAAATCCATATCATCCTTCTGCAGATCTTTCAGATTCACATGGCACCAAATTTCTGAATTCATGGGTTACAATACACCATGCCTTCACTAAGCAACATGTCTCTAAAGAATGTAACATATCTCACTTGAGAGTAAACTCGTCTATTAAGTCTTAAGATAAATAGGTATACTACCAATGGTTAATATCCAATATGTACGAAGATGTCCTCAGCAGGACCATACAGGTGTATACTCCAATTTTATGAAATTCCCAAAAAAAAAAAAAAACCACCAACCTTAAAGAAGAGAGACAAGAGATTCAGAGATGGTGGAATGGTGGCCGTCTGATTTCACCGGTCGGAAGAAGACGGAAAGCGGGGTGGCTGGTTGTTCTAAGGAGACTTCGATTTTTTCGAATGGGTACGAAAGGTTTGATTTGGGATATGATGATTGATGAGAATTGGGATTTCATTCTGATTTTGGAGAAAAGAGGATCAACCCGTGGTTATATGGACCGGGTAAAGATGATTCAGGATTCTGCTGTGAATTTTAATGAGAATTACAACCTCAATAATTATAACAAATTAGTTGTTGAAAAATTTTATTTTATATAAAATTAATTCTTTGTTAATATAAATAGAAAAGTGATTTTTATATTATTAAAAATTTTATTTTATATAAATTAATTTTTTATTAATATAAATAAAAATTTTATTTTTTATAAATTTAAATTTATAAAAAATTAATTTTTTATAATTAATTTTAAAAAAAATAAATTATCATAAATTATAAAAGTGAAATATCAATTTTATGTAAACATAAAATTTTATGAAAGGCACGGTAAAAAAAGTAATTTGTACGCGATAAAATCATTGGATAACGACCTTCAATATCGATGTATTTAACAAATTTCTTTGACAGTTTTTTCAACTTGTCAAAAATAACTTGTAGACGATTAATATGAGCTAAAAAACAAAAACAAAACAAAACTAATGTATAGTTCATTGTATGTCTGTGACGTTGTTCAATGAAAATATCGTAAATATATATTTTTTTAATTATATTATGACACATGAATAATTTTAACATATAATTGTATAATTTTTATATTATTTTTAATTAATCATGCATTTTTTAATTTTTAATAAAACTACTTAATAACAACAATATAAAAAATTGCATATAAATTTGGTTCTTACTTCTTAATATTATTAGTCGATATAGATAATTTTAGAATAAATTATATTAATTCTTCGTTGTTTTTTTGGTTGGATTGAGGCTCCTCATACTTTAAATGTTAAAGTTTGACTCCTCTTGAATTTACTTTATATTAATAAAATTAACCTTCTATGTAATATCTGTTTATTAAAAAATAAAATTATTTTTTTTACTTTCACATATATAACAAATTCATATCATCATGTTTAGACTTAATATCAACTTAGTTGTCTTAATTATGATATTAAAAATAAAATCAACGCAGAAAGTTAATATTTTTTACATAAAATAAATTGAAAGAAAAATTTTTGCAATATATATTTAAATATTAGGGGAGTAACTATAATTTTGAAACAAGAGATATATCAGTATAATTTAGTCAAAATCGAGATGACCTTAGTGCAATTTATTCTGATTTTAAATATTTATTATAAATACTTTTTAACGAAATTTTTTATTTAATTAAAACATAGAAAATAAAATCTCAATAAATATCAATTTAATTGAAATAAATACATAGTGTATAAAAATATTATAAATGCACCTAAATACATCAAATTAAGTATATAAGGATAAAAGAAAAGACAATAAATAATAAATTATAAGTAATAAATGATAGGGGGTAATACAATAATTAATAATTTTGAATACAAATATTTTTATTTTACAAAATGAATTTGTGTTTCTGTTTCTGTTTCAAAAAAAGAACAAATTTTTACTTTCTTCATATAACCAAAAAGAAATTAACTTTTTTACAGCTTAAAAGTAAATTTGGAAAGTTGCCATAAAACAAAAATTAAGTAGTTTTCTTTTCATATGAGCTTCTTACTTTGGAAATGGATGCTCAAATAATAAAATTTTTGGTTCATTTGGAGCACGTATTCCTAACTATCACAATTTAGACTGAATAATACACAAATTAATTCTTAATTATTGAGATGTATGCCCAAAAAAAAATTACACATATACTCAGTTTCCAAACAAACTTGATTATCGAGTTAAGCTTTTAAAATTTAGACTTGAATTCAAATTTTTAAAAAAATTATATTTTTTTAATTCAAACTTTTAATTATATTTTTTAGACAAGGTTTATTGGGCCTATCGAATTTTTTAAAGAACAATCAAATCAATTTAAAACTTAAAATTTAAGATAAATAACATAAATAATTATTATTATTACATATTTGATTATACATAAAAAAATTATAAATACAAATGACACATTGTATTGATATAAATCTTTTAAATAAAATATATTAGTTTATATTTTTTTTATCAAAATGTCACATTATACTAAAAAAATTTTTAAATAATAACTTTTTACATATTAAAAAAATATTTATTCAAATTTTTCAACTTCAGACCAAACTTGAAAAAAAAAATCTAAACTTGATTTATTTTATAAATCAAACTTTTTTAATTAAGCTTTTTTTTTTGTTCATACTTCATTTTTTAATTATGGACAAAAAAAAAAATCTGGGCTCATGGACGTAGATACAATTTTTCACTTCTCTCTACACTTAAATAATGCCTGAGCTAGGATTCTCCTTCCGAATCTTTTCGTATGAAAAAGAAGGTCATTATATGTAGGGGTACCTTAACACTTTATTTTCATTAAAAATAAATCAAGTGGTGAAGAGTGTGCCATAACACAAATGCTAAATTAACAAAGTGAAATCTCATTTTCACGGACCCTCTGTTTTCTTTCCTTTCCTTGCCTTCCCTTTTCTACAGGACTTTTATCTTTCATTCCTTCTCTTTTCCCTTTCACTAGAGAAAAGGGTGAATCATGAGGGCACACCAACCTTAGGCAATTGAGTCATCACAAAGTTACAATTTCCACTTTTACTGTGAACTAAGGTTTTATAAGGAAAAAATATAACAGGGACTGTATGTCACTTTTGTAAAGTACACTGATGAGTTAGAATCCTCTGCTAATACAAAATTCCGTAATAGGTTTTGATGAGTCGTGCATGCAATTGAAAACACTTAAAAGGCTGGCCCAAATGGATGTGAGATGTGCATAGTTATGCTCATGACAGCCCAAGCCCGAACTAGAGTACATAATCTGATGCACAAATTAAGGACCAAAACTTTTTTGTTGTTTAAGAGTATTCCCTTGCAAGTTACAACAATTACAATCACTGCCTTTTCTGGTTTTCACATTTTCTTCTTTTGAGAGGTGTGTCCCTTATTTTTCGTAACCATTAAGTTTGCCTCTGATTGGTGGGTGGATACCCTACGCATTTAAATTGATTCTAGATGTTTTTTTTTTTTTTCTTTTTTATGGGTTTGAGTGCGTTAGAGAAAAGCTGCGTACTAAACTTTTTGACCACAATTGTTTGACATCCTCCTAAAGTAAAACGGTGTTGAAATTGTGGGGAGATGGAGAAATTTTGAACTGTACTTTCTGGGTTTAAAATGGGCACAATGATACAAAAAAACTACACCAAAGTAAGTAAAAACACAATAATTTAAGTATAATTTTATTGACCATTATACCTAATACCTATGCGAAGAGTCTTACCAGAGAATTCTTGTTTGATTATTCAAGGCAGTGCCTAACTTGGCCATAAACGACTGTCCTTTCATATGGATTTGTCAAAGGTGAAGTATCAAAATAAATCATATCCCACTAACCCCTTTTCGGAATGCTTGTCCTTCACCTACACCCAGTTATGGTGTCACCTCCACTCTCAGCATGAACCTACTCCTTTATTTGTATTCAGCTTTAATGCAAATTAGTCTTCGCTTTATCTGTATCTGCCTGAGTTTCTTGATTTACAGAATGTAACCACAAGTCCACAAACCCTTTTCATCTTTTTACCTCACTATATGGTTACTATCATCAACCACAGGCACATTAGTTTAGGATACCAACTCTTGCTCAAGACACCAACTCTCTTGTTCTTGTGCTCAAATGTGCTTAAGACATCAGTTGTCAGTTAGTGAAGTATATTCCAAACCCTATGCATTTCACTATCATCTTTGCCATATTTACCTTTTTATTTATTGTTTGCTGGCGCAGTATACACTAGCTATTGAATCTTGTTTCACTTGCATGGCCTAAAAATTATTGGAAAATTTTCATTTACTCAATCGAGAGAAGATTTTTACCCAACAAGAAAAAGAAAAGGAGAAAAGCTAACGAGTTCAAAGCTGCTTTCTATAAAGAATTCTTTTGAGGTAGGTTTGTCGTGTACTAAATTCTATGTAGGACAAGTGTTTGCCATAATGCTTGTCTTATCACTAAATCATATAACAGGGTACTGTGTCTGGAAATACTGAAACTGCTTGCCATTTTTATGTTTCTTAGTTTGCCCTTGCCATTTTCACTATCATACGAGTCCCAGTTGTAGGGACGGTAGGTCGAGTGGAGAGTTTTGGCTTTTTAAAAATCATTAGAAAGTTATCTGACTTTTTTCAAATTTGTGGCACTGAGTTTTTCCAGTTCCTTCTCGTTTTTCAATAAAGCTATGTGGGGGAGTTGTTTTTGTCTTCACCATATAATTTAATATCAGAAGTTTAAAAGATAAACATCCGATCATTAGTTGGTTACAAAATTAGCTGCCTTAACTTTTGCCGCTTGACACTTCAACGGTTGATTAAGCGTTTGTTAATCAATCATTAATGTATTTAAAAATAGATGGTTGACGTGTGGAAACAAATGTACTTTTACAAAGCTTTTAGGCCTGCTTGTATTTTCGTGTATACTTCTGCGAGGGTTGAACAGTTTAACTGAGATGACTGCAAAACAATGATGATGCAGATGAAGTATGTATCTGAGTGCTTCTATGCTGAATTAAAAGACAAGGGTTGAACTATTCACTTTAGCATCTTCTGCACATTCGTTTTGAGAAATGAAAGGCCAATCTCATCTCTTGGGTTTATATGAATCCAAAAAGATGGAACAAATATAATTTGATTCATGGTTACCAAAAGTTGGATTAAAAGCCTACCATGTATGATTCTTAAAGGCAAGGAATTGACATGTATTGTGCAGATTCTTGTGAAGAAAAAGCTAATAATTTCGGTCTCCCTTTTCTTAATCTCTTGAGAGAATCTCATGTACATATTCTTCAATCGAAATCATCTCCTCTTTCCCACAAAATCACCAAAGAAGCCTAGGTGACACAGTATCTACTCATGCATCCACTCCCAAAAGCCACCGGAGAAAGAGACCATAAAACTAAAACCCATTCTTTTCTCCTTTTCTTCCCTTCACTGAATTCTCTACATTCACATGCAAAGCAAAACCAATCCACAGAGATAATGGGAAAAGAAAGAGAGTTGGAAAATAAAAGTAAAGAGATAAGATCTATAACAATCTAATTAACAAGCTTTTTTATTCTCACTCATAATAAATTGTAACTTTTGGTCCTATCACTCATATATTTTATTTACATATCTCACCTAGTGGTTGCAAAATACATCAACATCCAAGCCAACCAAAAGCTGAAAATCAATAAGGAAAAACTTGGCTATTAATGGCAGCAAAATACTTTAATGTCAGTGTAATCAATTTAATCAAACATCTGTAGAACACTGAGCCCCCTGCTTTGAACTCAGAGGACCTGCAGGCGTAGAGGGTCCAAAAGCAATGACTGAAACACAATTAACGTTAAACCTTGAACGACCAGACACCCAAGTTCCCACCTTCCATCGAAGCTTCCCATTAACCTTGACATTCAAAACCAGTCTTCCAGCAATTTGATCACGACCCACTTCATAACCAAGAGAGGGGGACACAGGGAGGCCATTTCCCACCAAAGAGGCAGTCAAGAGGTTGCTTTCTTCATGGCTTTGGTAGAAGGGAGGAAGAGAGGAGTCCATTGTTATCTGCTGGCTCTTGTAGGTGGCATACACTTGAAAGTCGTCATAGTAAATGCCAACTTTCTGATTTGGGTTTTTGGAGAGAAGAGTGAGTTGGATGGAAGAGTTGAGGTAAGAGCCTGAGAGATTGAACTGGTAGATGTCAAGTTCTTCGAGGGAGAATTGAGGCTTTGAAGGGCGGAGGATGAGCCAGATGAGAAGTATCAGTAGCAGAATTATGGTGAAACATGAAGAGATGGCAAAGAAGATCTTCTTGTAGTTCCTCTCTATGTGTAGTCCTTGCTTGCTAGCGCAGTGCTTTGGAGATTTTATTGTGATTTTAGACATTTGCAAAAGAGAGAGATGAAGGAAGGTTGAAACTTGAAAGGAAAAGAGCAGAAAGCAGCAATAATTATGCTCTGTTCTCCTTTGTGACTGGTAGCTCCTCCTAGTGGGGGTAATGGTATGGACCTTTGTTAAAACTCGAAAATCATTTCATGTATATATAGGTGAAGAAATCTTGAATCAGTGCGAGGGACACGCGTGCGTTTCTCGTACGTTTGGGTGAAAAAACTGTGAACTTTGCAGAAAATGTAGATTCAGTAGTTTACTAGTATTTTTCTGCAAAAGTTGACATAAAAATTCCTCCTTTTGTGTACACTCGAGGAACAATATAATGAAATATTTTATACCGTTGATTAGGTTATGGGCGATTGATGCATGAGAACTTTATGATTAATGAACTTTCCCATCATTTCCTGAACCAAATAATTCGTTGAGGCAATTCCACAAGCAATTACCTGGAACAGTGCTTCAGTGGGACAACCTTAACTTTTTTCTTTCCCCTTCTTTGGACTAGATTTAAATTCAGTTCTTATATTTTTATATTAAATTCTCCAATAATTTTATGATTAACACATATTTGATTACTTGTCAAGAAATTATTAAAAAAAAAAAAAGTAACAAAAATATAAAAATTATACTTAAATTTTATTCCTTTTTCCTCCAAAACAAATGGGCAATATTACACCTTCATACGTATTTTATTGACTAACAACCTCAAAGTTCACACGTGAATTATGGAAATCCCAGAAATAACCCGGTGTAATATAATAGGTAGTTAGGGTTGTTAATTGAAAATAAAAAGGTACTTGCTTTGTTTCCACAGTTTCTTTTCTTTTTGGTCCTAAAATCACTTTGGTCACTATCAAACTTTCGCATAATGAGACGAAACCGATTGAGACAATACCACGATAATGTTAGAAACCATATTACTGGCAATATGTATTCTCTATCTAACATGATCTCTTCATTCCAACTTGCGAATATTCGTATGAACTTGATTTACATCAGTTTTGTGTATAACTTGATTATTCACTTTTTTTACAGAGAGTAAATCAAAGATGAATCTAATTATATACATCTTATATACTTACAGATTTATATATAGACTGAAATTTTAAAACTTTCCTAGCCGCTAAACATTCCCGACTAAACAACCATGTCTTCAAGTTATAGTTATCTTATTCTAAGGCTTTCTTTCTCACGCATTGACCAGACTAGGAAATAGTCAATAAAAGTATGGTAAAGATGGAAATCAATCAACCGTGCGATGTGCAGGATGTCACTGGTGGTGATTACCAGCTGTGATACAGTGGGTAAGAGGTACACGTGGCGTACTGGAAGGGACACCATAATACTATGGGTCCTACGTGTCACGTCTCCCTAGCACAACCTCCTCACATAATGACAATTTGGCTTGAGCTTAGCAAATTAAAAAAATTATAGTATATGTAAATACACATAATCTGATACTGCCACGATGATTGAAGGAAGAGAGCATACAGCGAGGGATATCTTTTCTCAGCCAAAAAAAAGAGAGGTAAAAGTGATGCTTTTAAAAGAGACGTAGAAGAGATAGAGTAGGCTCTATAGCCTTTGTTCATGATTGGGGATATAGTGCAAGATTGTGAATGGCCTAGTGGCACTTCCTCTTCACTTTGTGTTCATGATGGCAACTTAGCCGCATAGTGGTGTTTTAATCAAAGAAATTGAGACTTATGGGGTGTCTAATCTGATTGTGAGGTTTTACTTCACGAAACAACAGAAGAGAGGCTGTGGAAAAAAAACCAGGGAGACATGCAGAATCTGTACAATGGCTTTTTGGAAGCTCCCTGGAATTATCGCTATGATAATGATTTTCTTGATGTGTCTTATACTTTGCTTTTGGAAGTTGAGAATAGGACCCACTTCAGAGATGATAACACACTTCGAGGGGCCTACTCACGTGAATTGCTTGATATGAAGCATAAACAGTGACCAAATTGTTTATAGCATATATTTAGCAGCTGATTAGTCACACTAAGCTTGGCTTTACCATAGGGTGGACCATACTGTTGCTTGAATGCTTGGTAATGTTACAATGTGGGACCCTTCTGGTTAGGAGTTTGGACGGTAGAGACGTTCGACATTTGAGAGTTGAGCCTTTGCTTTTAAGACTCTTTTTCTCAGTAATATATAATTGAGCCCCTCAATCATAAGAAGATTGATGGCCTCCATAATATTTTGGTTTTTCATCTTGCTTGATTTTTAAACTGGGAAAATATATCTTGAGTCTTTGATCTTGTTCCTTCTTTGAATCAGAACTAAGTAAGCAACCAAATAAGCTTACTATAGTATAAAGCAAAGTAAATTTGCTTCTTTCGCTTGGACAACTTTTGCCATTATCTTTTCCAGAAAATATTGGGTCCCCTACTTGATTATATGGCTACTTGCATTTATCTCCCTAGTGTTTGTCTTGTGGCTACATTTCTTCTGATACTTTATCCACAAAAACCAGAAGTGATCCTTCCTCCGGCCACAAAACTTCTCGTGGCGTTGCCTATAGCTACCTGTTTACGCAATTCAAGAATTCAGTTGATAACAATGATCAATCAAACTCTGATATACCCAGGAGACGAACGTGGGTAATGGATTCTTTTACATATAATCTTGCGCCATTTTCATTGAAACTGTCAATATTAATTTCATCCTCTTCGTAAAGGCTGAAGCATGCAGCTTCCTAGGGAATTTTCTGTTTTCCCTCCTTTTCTCTCCATTCTCTTATTTAATGAATATAATTGTGGTAGAAGAAGAATCAATTTTGACACCCTTTCGAAGTCGCTTTAGAAAGTCATCTTTGCTTCTTCGGAAAACAAATTCTTGAGTAAATAAATAGATAAAGGAAAGGAGGGCTAAGCAACTACTAGATCACACAAGTCTGCTGTATTGATTAAAAAGCACCTACACGAGTAATCTACGAGTGCTAATAAGCAAACAAGCACTTGCAAATATATCTAAGCAATGGGTCGATCAGATCCCTGTAGAACTAATAATTTACAAAGCTATATAACATTAATTACAATATATAATCTCAAGATCAAGAAGAAAGGTAAATCAGGAATTGGATTTTGAAAGCATATACAGATAAAGTGGTTGTCGTCTACAAGGACTCTGGAAAACGAAATTTTTCAAGCAATCTAAGGCTAAAAATTCTGCGAGACAGCATTTCTCTAATGATCATAGTCTTCTTCTTTTTCTGCAGCTGGGAGATCCTGCTGTACTTGGCGAACAAACTGCCCCTTCACTCTAGGACGCTGCTCTGCAAGTTTCTTTCTGCTTTCATAGCGCACCTGTTATAAATATGACAGCAAGATAAATTTAGCATACAAAGAAAATTTTCATGATGGTGATCATAAATAGTATTAAATGGTAATGATGACAGTAAAAATGGACCTTCTTTTCAAAGCATCTCTCTTTTCGTTTCAAGCGGAACTTGTTTAGAGCTGCTTCTCTTTGGATAGATCGTTGAGAACTCCCATTATTTGTGACGTCCGCATTCTTGCTCTCTGTAGCTGTCCTGACAATAGCAACTTGGTCAACATTGATGTTACTGCATGCACTTTGACCGGTTGTAGGGGAGATATGTCTTGGATCCTCCACATGTTCTAATTTGTTTTCCTTCATGTACACAATCTGGTTTGTTGTGATGTTTCCGTTTTGACCTTGAGACTCAGAAAGCTGCTCTGAACTGCTTTCTTTGGTATTTGACTGATAAAAAGCATTCACTTGAAGGGTTGGCTCATGGTGTGGAACCGAGCCTGGACTTGGCGTTGATGGAGGAGCTGATTGTGTACAAAACATTGGAGGAAGTACAGAACCATAGGCTGTGCATAGATCACTGTACCTAATAACTTTCACTGGACTTGGGATAGAAGGCCTAGGCCGAGAGGGTGAAGTTGTGAGTTCAGATTCTTTTGACTGCGGTGTAGCTGGTGACACAATGCATCTTTGCATACTAGGTGTTGAACTGTCAGAGTTATAGCCCATAATATTGGAGATATTCTTCTCACAATTTGCTCCCTGTTCTCTTTCTTGATCGCAGCAATTAATGAACACTGCAGGTGGGGCTTGTCTTTGCCTGCTAGTATACCTGCATTAACGAACATTCAATTGACAAGCACACAGAAATGCAGCAAAATGAGAAGTTATCAGAGGCCAAATGACGAAATCCAGGGATGTAATAGCTGATCACCATTTTTGAAATAAAAGCTTTTGTGGTTGATCATAATCTTTTAGACATTTTTCAAAGAAGCACCATTTCTCTCATTTTTTATCAGGCACTATTAGGAGAAATCAGTATTAAAGAAAAATGTGCAGCGATTTCCAAGCTACCAAACTATTTTGTACTAGTTTATGATATTCTGAAGTGACTGTTGGAAATATTAATCAAAGATCTCCAAAGAGAAAAAAGATTAAAAATATTGTTACTTACCGCTTAAAAGCTGAGGCATTAGAGTGCATCAGGGTATGCCTTTCTTCAGTGACTTCATTCTCAAAGTTGCCGGGGTGACATCTTCTTAAGGAAAGATCCAGCTGTGGAGAAAAGTCAAACTTGCCAGTGCAATTAACTGAGGAACTAATGTGACTGCAATTTGGATGATTTTGAAATGCTCCAATCAAGTCAATAGCTTCCTTCGAAGAGGTAATTTGAACATAGTGATTACTGCAAGCCTCCCCACCGGTATCAGGACTCCTAAAATCTTCTGGATCATTATCCTTGCCATAAGCTGAATTTGCCTCACCATTTTTGCAGATCCTAACAGTTAATCCTAATAAGGGTTTTGCTGAAATTTTAGTTTCTTCTTTATCAAGCATAACTAAAATCATTGGGCAATTTGGAGCTTGGCCTACAGAAATTTACCTCCAGCCTGACCATCATGCATGGTCAATGTCTGGCCCAAATGAATGCACATTTCAACCTCCTGCATCTTTGTTTTATTCGGGTGTATTTCACCATGCTTTAATTGGGGAGATTCACCCACATCATGATCCATGGCGGCAGCGCTCTCAGCTTCCAATTCAGGCTTTGTACAAGAGCTCTGCAAGCCACAGCAAACATGCAGTCTCTATATAAAACTTCATGTAGCCAACCCAGACTGAAAACAAATTTCTCTTAACTATGAGAGTCTTATAAGAAAATATGCCCCAGAAAAGATTAAGCACTGGGAGCACATTGACTAAGACTTGATTAACTCCAGAGGGCTATAACAGGACCAGAAGGTGAGAAGATTCATAGTCTTCCAATTAATTTGAAATTAATTTACACAAGAAATAACTGGTGAGCCATTTCAGACCACATGATCCAATCTGCATAATGATAACTGATAAGCGTGCATGAGGGTTCATGCAGAGACTCTACTTTCTCTTTACAACATAGAAATAATAGAATAAATTATTCTTTTACTCTTAAGATAGACAAAAATTTCAGATTTTAACTAACTTTTTAGTTCAGGAAAACCAAACCAACCTGAGCATCACTTCCTTTCTCAATTAATTCCTTATTTCTTTGAATGCACGCAGCATCACCGCTTGAATAATTACCAGGAGCATTGTTTTCAGCAGTGGCTTCAACCTTTGGTTGTGCAACACTCTCATCTTGGGGATCTTTTACACCAGAGGTTGACTGACAAAACAAACACAGGAACAAATAAAATTTCAAGTAAGAATTAATAACATCCAAGAATTTAAGAGAAAGAAGAGAAATGAAAAAAGAAAATGAGCACAAGTCCTACAGATTGTCTTCTCCAAACGTGCTGCCACAAATTCCTCAGCTCATTTTTTCTTAGCGGCTTAACAAGGTAGTCAGCAGCACCTCTCAACATGCATTTGTAAACCGTGCTAATCGAATCATGTGAGGACATCACTGCAAACGCATATCAGGAAAGGCAGAAAAGTTAATCATTGTAATTTAACAGCCAGAGGTTTTTTTATTTCTGCTTTGATATCTTACTTATGACAGGAATATTTTTGCAAATTTCATGCTCCATAATTAATGTGAGAAGAGCATAGCCAGATATTGATGGCAAATCAACTTCTGTCAATATAAGATCAACGTTACGTGGTCTTCCCTTCAGTAATTCCCACGCCTTCAAGCCATCAGAAACAGCAGCCACTGCCCAAAATGGGTAAAGAAAGTTATTGTAAAGATTTAACTTTTCAGAGCAAGTAATTGGGTATGTAGCACTTGCAACTTATAAATTACAAGCTTCAAGCAAGTAGAAAAGGTAGGACAAGTGAAGATGAATATGGCAAGTATATTAAAGCAAGTTTTCATACTGTCAAGGTTCTGGCTGGATAGTGCAAGTTAAAAGGTGCTATTAGTTCCCTGGACTTACTTTTATGAACCCAAATCCCCTACCAAACTCTCAGTTTGGGACTTTGGGCGCCACAGACCTGCAAGAAAATAGTAGACTTCCTTTTTTTCAATTTTTTAACAACCAAAAATTTAGTAAATAATGCCAAAGAAAGTAAATTACATGTAAACAAGTTTTCAGCCTTTGAATATTAAATACTTATTTCCTTTGAAACTGCTGGTTCACTTCATGATTTTAAAAAATCATATCATACCTCAACCCTTTCTCAAATCTGGTGTTCTATAAGTTTGATAGACTACTAACTTTCATTCTTGTCTGATCAAACGAAGACCATATCCGCTCAGACCTCGGAAAAGATAAGCCAAAGGACATGACCAATCAAATTCACTTTTGCAAGTAGGAAGAAGGAAGTGAAAAAGAATTTAATTATTACACCCCCGATATCTAAATAACGGTATGCAGTTAAGAACGTCAGTCAGCAAAAACTTAGTCAAGCAGAGACCAAAATAACGCGTTGAGCTATCAATTTACTATATCCAGAAAGACCGAAGAGCAAGAGCGCACCAGAATAGTATATTTAGATACAAAAGTATCGAGTTCCCCAATTTTAGCTCAAAATGAATGAACGAAACCATGCACAGCTTCCGTATCAGCTTAATTATGCATATTAGGTTAATCTCATAGAAATTTCAATATACCCCCAAACCGAAAAACACCGATTCTGTATCAGAGAGATACGAAATGAAGAGCCAAAAGGAACATGAAAACCCCGCCAAAACCCAGTTCGTTCATCAGAAGAAAAACCCAAGGATATCAAGGGAAAATTTTAAGCAATCAAACAGACCAGCTAGATAAGCACAGAAAAGTTCTGACCTTTATAGCTGCATTTCCTGAGAAGCGCCGCTATAATCTGCCGGGTGGAATCATCAGCTTCAACCAATAGCACCCTCAATATCATCTTGGGCAAGAACTTCTCCCACCTCATCAATCCATTATTCAATTCGTCACCTCTACTCTCTGTTCCGTACCCTTCCTCCTCTGACCTGCCCTTCTGCTTGTGGATCTTGCTCTCTGCCTCCTTCGCTTCCAGAACCTTCCCAGCACTCAACACCACCTCACCCATTTTCACCCCCTTCGACTCCCCTTCTCTGTCTCTCTGGAATCAATTCCAGTAGCAGAGTCAGAGTATTCCAGGCTGTGGTAGCAAATTTGGAGCACAAAATCTGATACTTTGAAACAAGACAAAAATTGGAGGAGAAGATTAGACAAAAGGGAGTATCTTGAAAGCAGAGTGTTAAATATAAGTGGGTATCCAACGGCGTCGGATGCCGAGTCCACCATTAACCACCTCAAATCGAACGGCTTGCTAAAATATCTTGTACAGTTAGAGTCCCTGCAAAATATCTAGAAGGGCGAAGGGGGTGACCCACTTGGTCCACGTCAGCTGGCAGATCTAATTTTCGGCCAAAGATCAAAAAGAAAAGAGCCATTGGGTTGTGGTGTTTGGTGGTGGATATTGATCGCTGTTTTTGCTTTTTGTTTCCCTCCCTAGACTTCGTTGTGTGGTGCCTTCGCGAGACTATGGTATTTCGGAGTGGGGAATGAATGGGGCACTGTGTGGGTCCCCACGGGAGAGAGATATTAATATTTAAACCCACCCTTCAAAGATATTATGGAGTGAGCTAAGGAGACCAATGAATCTTATGGACAGGATTGTGACACGTGGCTTTGCCATGGGAGATTCTTCGTTTGTGGCTTTGAGCTTATCAGCGCCATCTGCAAAGTCTTTTCGAGAAAGATGTTGCACAATGTACTCGCGGAGTGTGAGATTGTTCTGGTACTCGCTCGGCCATTGGGTTGGGTTCGCAAACAATTTGTTTGAGTGACTACTAGTCGAGTTGGATAGGATTTATAGCCACTTTAAGAATTAGATTTATATTTATATTTTTATAATACTGTTTTTAATTATAATAAATAAATATTAAATTAATTAATAATCATATATAATTTAATCTAAAAGTACCATAATAATATGTAATAATCATATATAATAATATAATTAAAAAACTAATATTTATTATATTCAATCAAATAATAACACAGAAAAATATAAAAAATTGTATATAAATTTTATTTTCAAACATTTAGTTTAGTGTATGATCTTTCAAGACTCAATAGACAACCACTGGGACTTAGTTATTGATTTGAGCTAAATTTTTTAAGTTTAAAATCACAAAAAGAGTTTATCAATAAAAATATTTATGTTATAAAATAAATAGAAAATATTAATATTTGAAAAGCATTCATATTTAAAAATTTATTATAAATAAGATTAAAATAATTTATTGTTATATTTTTTTATAAAAACTCAATAAACCGAGTATTAATTCAACATCATAAACGAATTGAACCAATTAAGATGAATTTTTTTAATTTTGACTTAAAGTAACCCAACTCAATACAAACATGACGAACCAAGTTAATTGGATTTATTAAATTTATGCATGTCCGACCGAACGAGCTGATCGGAATGACAATAATAAACTGTTTGGTGCATTGGATAAGGTTCCATTATATAAGTTTATATAATGTAATTTATTTTTATTATATGTTTAACATATTTATATATTATATTGTATAAATTTATATAGTCAATTTTAATTAATTATATCTAATACAATTAAATATTGTATTATTAATATAATTTCTTTTAGCTTAATTAAATCTGATTATATTGGTAAAATATTTAATATCTTTTTAGTAAAATCATTTTTTAAATATAACATATTTTTTGATGTACTTTTTGTAGACGTTTTTTTAATTTTATCTTGCATAAGTAAAATATTTTTTTCATTTAATTTCTCATTATTTTTTTAATTTAGACCATCACATAATTATATTTTTAATTTAATTCTTCATATATATACATTTCTCTATTCAACTCTACACAAATAACATTATTATTAATAATATTTTTATACTATCAAACCTTATTATACAATCTCTTTGAATATAAGTTTAGCATTAAAGTATAATAATGACAAAATTTCTTAAATTTAAATATTTTTACGGAGACTAAGACATATGTTATTTTGTTGACAAGCTGCATGTGGTGATGGAACGGTGACAGTGACTCGACGCATGGTAAACAAGGAACTTGAAGTTAATGCTCAAACTTTTTAAAATTATTATCTAAGTATTTTTAAACATTTTGAATTTGTAAAATTTGCTATTTAAATTTATTTTAGTTTTTAACTTGATTATAATTTGTTGGAAGATTTAAGTAAGGAATTTAAACTTTAAATTTAATTTTTTAAACAATATAACTTTTTTACTTATTAAATATTATTTAATTTTTATTATTTTCATTAAAATATTTGAACTATCGTAAGAATTCATGGAGATATGCACTCATAAAAAATGAAAATGACAAAAAATTCCAAATACAAATAAAAGATAATAATTGATAGAAGTACAAAATTTATCTTTTATTTTTACACTTGGTGTCAATTTTATTTTTAACAAATTAACTGTAATAAATTAATTGTTATAAATTTAAATTTGTATAAAATTTTTTTCTCTATTTAGACTAATGAAGAATTAATTTTATATAAAATAAAATTTTTAATAAATTAATTTAATATAATATATTTGTCACAAATTAAATTATTAGAAAAAATTAAAAAAATCAATTTAGTTCTTTATTCGATAATAATTAATAATAAAATCATCAGGAAGGATACACTTCTTAGCCCTTGCATTATTGGATTGCGAACCTTACAAATGAGGCAGTGCTGAGAAAAAACATCTCAGTATTTTCCATATTCTAATAATTTTAATGAAGAAAAAAAAAAGTTTTCCTAATGAAGAAAAAATATAGTTATTAATAACAAACACAAGAAGCACATGAAACACTTTCGAGTCTTCGGACGGAGTGCTAAAATAAATCTCAATATTTTTCAAATTTTAATATTCCCAAATCAATGGCGTAATTGACGGCTGGACTTCTTTGTCCTTTCTATTCTGTGTTGATGCCACTTGTAATAAGAAATATATTTTGCTTATTATAAAGGGATTCTTGCATTGATCAAACACATTGCACGTCAGAGACATATAGTTTGCAAGTTAGTCATAAATATTTTAAAAAATGTAATAATATAAATGAAATTTAGGTTTTATTTTTTATTTTACATTTTTGTCATCAAAATATTTTTAAAAATATTTTTCAAATTTTAATCATATGATATTTAATTGTAGAAATTATATATTTTTATCTAAAAATAATATATTTATTTCATTTTTACTAACAAAATTCACCCTTATTATATTTTCATTTAAAATTTTAATAATAAAGATGAAATTTTATATAAAATTTTTAATTAAAAAGTCTTAGAAGAATGTAAAATAGGTGTCATACTATAAAATTAATTATATTGATATAATCATTATATCACATGTTAAAGAAAAAAATATTTGACCATGATATATTAAAATATATTAATTATATGTCAATTTAGAATAATTTGTTATATTTATATTTTTTACTCAAATATTTTTATATTTTATTTATGAACTTAACATTTTTTTAAAAGATTTAATTTAATCCCACTTCTTTTTATGTTTTAGTAACTTAAAAAAATTAGTTCATAAATTAATGTATATAATAAAATTAAAAAAATTGTAAAATTATTGAAAAATTAATAATAATAAATTAACGAAGTCATAAACTTATATTTTGAGAGCAGTGCTAAATTAATTCTCTACTTTTATACTTTATAACAATTTATCCATTATAAATAATTATGATAATCAATATCTCAAAAATTTTATTTTATATAAAATTAATCATTTATTATCATTAATGTAAATAGAATGACTAATTTTATACAAATTTAAATTTATTATAAATAAATTTTGTACAAATTTAAATATATGAAGGACTAATTTATCATAATAATTTATGAGAGACTAAATAAACTATTAAAAATAAAAATTAAAGATATAAATATAATAAATCATTTTAAATTATTATATAATCAATATAATATATCACCTTTAATATATTTTTATGATATGCGAACGGCGAAGTGGCGTGATTTGAATCACAATTTTCCCCGACCCAGATACGATATACTTTACACGTGGTGTTTACCCGACTGAAACTTGAGCCGACTTAAGCCGTTGAGGTCTGCTTGTCAATCCTTCTTCACCATACACATGTTTAGAACCAGGCCAAAATAATAACAGTGTTTCAAATTTTGTTCTAAATTTTTGGCCTCTTAAGATATAATGTTAAATAGAGTATATACCTTATTCCTTAGAAAATGATTTCATAGGAGGTTTATCAAATCAAACTTAATCATCATGTCATACTTTTTAATAATCAAATTTTTGCTAATTCTATTAAATAATAATTTTTTATTTATTAAAAAATTATTCATCCAAATTATTTAGAGTCAAATCACACTTTAAAAAAAATTCAATTTTAACATGTTTTATTATTTGAACTTTATTTTTTGGAATTAGATTCATTAAGCTAAACGAGCATTTTAAATTATAATCATGTCCATATTAAACATTATCTTTTCAAAATTATTGAGAGAGGATTTCGAATTTGTTGGTACAGGTAGGCTTCTGAGACCAATCTTGTGAAGTAGCAAAAGATGTTTTACAAAAAATATTTTTAAAAATCTGGTTTCAAATCACATTTTTATTTCATGGTAAGCAGTTTTAAGTCATTTTGATTTTTAGAATAATTTTTCAAGAATTCCTTACTGGAAAATTTTTATAGGTAAAGTGTGCATAACAATAATAATAAAGCAGGAGGAGGCAAAACTTCATCTGGCTCAAAACTCAAAAGAGTAAACTAACAAGGCCTCTACAGTTTTATCTAATTTGTTCCATTCATTATTTTTATTTTTTTCTCATTTTTTCTTCTTCAAAATTACAGAAAATTTTTTTTTGTAAATTTTTATCATAAATTCTTTTCTTGATAATTTTTTTTATTAATTTTGAATTTTTTATATTTAATTGTTATAAGTTAAAATCTAAGAAATTATTTTGAAACTCTTGTTATTTGAGAGTGGGTTTCTAAATTATTATTTTGTTGCTAAATTGTTTCAAAATATACCCTTCCTTTTTTATGCTACTTTCATTAAATATTACTATTTCTACCGATTTTATATGAAATTTATAATAAAATTAACATAAAAATTGAAAAGTTGATCTATAAAAGATAAAAGTAATACGGTAAATTTTAACAAGATTAAAAAACCAAAAAACTTGCAAAGATTACCCAAAATCTTTAAACATAAAACTGTGAGCTCCTAAAACTCTCAAACATTATAAGGTGTTGGGAGGTGAGAATTCTATGAGAGTGAAATTTTTAGTCAAATTTGTCATTATGAAATTGTGTCTAAATATAGTTTTCCTTTATAAAAATAAATAAAACCTTGACCATGTAATTCCATGGATTAATTGTTTTATACATATAATTCCAATTTTTCTTATACTTATCTCTATACATTGATATTTACATATTTCTCAATAGTTTCACTCCGTTGTATGCACAATTTTCATATCAACAATTCAAGAGGTTCCATATTTGAAGATCACCCGCATTTGAAGGGTTTTTTTTTTTAATGAAAATGGAAGAAAAATTCTCATAATATAGTTTGAGGATGGGGATCATGCTCATTACCTACTGGGTCTTCAACCCTGACAATTTGACCTAAAATTTAGAATATATACATACATATGTATCATTAATAATAATTTTGTAACACATTTTTAAGTTTAATAAACGTGAATTTTTTTATAAAAAATAAAAAATTGAGAGTATAACTATTGTTAATATGTAAACAAAACTATTTCAACTAGTACTATCAAGTCAAAGTTAAATTACTATTTATACAAGTATGACTTGATTAATGTTTCAAATATACATATTTTTGATATATTAAGACCGTGGATATAAAATAGATTAAAATACACAACTTACACATAATGAAGATTTTATAAATGGTGAAAATAATCTCTTGATGTTAATATGACTTGAATTAATGTTTTTAATTTGTTGAAGTTATTGTTTTTTAAAATTTTTAGAATTTGTAGGACTTATTTAAAATTTTTCATTTAAATTTTGTTTAGTTTTTCTTTTAAAAACTTGATTAGAGTTTACTAGATGACATAAATATTGATTTTAAGCTTTAAATTTAACTTTTTAATATATTTATTTTTTCATATTTATTAATATTTTAATTTTTTGATAACTTTTTTCTTAAAAAAATTTGATATCCCCATGGGAGATGAAGATGAGTGAAATTTTTTCAAATTTTTCCTACAATGGAGTGTAGGAATAAAGATGGGGATATGAATAATGATAAGAATAGGAAGCAAAAAGACATTATTTATCTGCCTTAAAAACTTGTTAGTCGTGCTTACTGGCTTGGAAAGTGACTATGACCTTATTTAACACGGAAGGCTATTTTAACCTGAATAAAATAGTTGGAGAACTATATTTTCTAAATATTGAGAAAATAAATAATTTTTCATATATTAAATTATAAGTATTTTATCAAACAAAATTTTAAAGATATAATGAAAATAGTATTCGTAAAAATTGCCACAAAAGTTGTATTCGTAATATATATGCCACATATAATTCCTATTTAAATATATTATAAAATGACTTATCATTCGTAAAGATTGAACTGATATATTGTATTTCTAACATATATGCCACTCTTGTGGCATATATAAAATATATACGAGGGACGAGGAATGTCATACCATTTGTCCCTTATGTATCAAACATATCAGGGGACATAAATTGTCAATCAAATAAAATTGCCATCTCTAATACTTCCCACCATTATTATTATTATTATTATATGGAGCTTTTAGAAAGGCATTGAAAACACTAATACGAGAGATTACACATGACAACTTAACAAGTTCAATCCAGCAATCATCAAAGACTGTCTTATTTCTAAAAACTTTCACAAAATGACTTCACATTTTTTAGTTATATTATTTTCCACAGTTCTATAGATAATAAACACTGGAAATAGCTTTGAAAGGGTATTTATATTTGCAAGTTTTGTGGTCCTGGGTGAAGGCCATGCATTTGCTTCAGATTTTATTTCTTTAGCCAAGCATATATGAATATAGTTATTTCTATTATTATTATTATTTATTAAATAATGAAAGTATGAATATATTTTTAGAAAATTATTTAATTAAAATAAAATCTTTGATGCATTTATAATTTTGAATATACCAATACACTTAGTTATAATATAATATCATAATTATAATAATGTCAACTTAAAAACTAATAATATTATAATTATATCCTTATAATATAAGTGAGTATATTAGTGTACTCAAAATTGTGAGTGCACAAAAAATAACATATTTAATTTATCATAATTTCTTTTTTTATTAATCATACAGGGAGTTTACTGGGAAAGAGGTAGCAATTTTTGGTACTTACTAGTTATTATTTTGTTTAAGAGACAAAGATTTCTATTAAATTGTTATGGGCGCCACTTAATCAGAGTTAATAGCAATTCTAAAACCAACTTGTACTTCATTATATTCTCCAGCTTATTAATCACTTAGTAATTATGCGTGAGTAACAGATCATTAAGGTAATTAAAGCCTCTCATAGAAATCTTTTGGTGTTGTCCAACTATTATATATTAATTTTTTTAGTTGGCCACTAATTTTTTGTTCAAACCAAATGCTCCTCAAATTACTTTTTTCTTTAGTCTATTGTTGAGGATGATGTCACTCAGTTTTTTAGAATGCACAGATAAAGTGAAAGAACGAATTAAAATGATTGCATTATTTGATCTGGTCATACACTTATAAACACCAACCTGGCTGTGATTCGTCTTGGATGAAAAAGAAAGCTTTTATTTATGTAATTTGGATTATTATTATTATTATTATTAATTTATATCTTTCACAAGAGAATTTGATGTGCATGATGATATTTGAAAACCTGAAATATGAAATAGCTCTGTTCACTGAAAAATAAAAAATAGTAGGAACCTCCCTTTAACAGATTTTAAATGATAAGCTGAAATGTTGTGGCTGGTGAGACCCATGTCATACTAAGATAAAAATAAAAATAAAGATGGTTAACTTTGATTTAGACTTTTTTATGATTGAAATTTTAGTTGGGACTACACCTTACTCTTGATCTATGTTATTCATAATTGTCTATGATTAGTGAATTTTTATGACGTTATTTATTTTGAATATTTAATTTCTTTTTAAAATGTTAGTGATTCACATTCTTCATCATCTTCAAACGATGTTCCCAATGGTTAAAATCTGATTCTTCATCATCTTGAGGCAATGCTCTCAACAGTTAAGATATTAATTCTATTTGAATCTTTTTGTTTTATACAAAAAAATGTTATTTGAATCTTAATTATTTCCTAAATAGCCTAATAGTTAGGATTTTTTATATTTGTAATGATTTTGAACCCGAATTCTAATATAAATAAATAATATGAATTAAAAATTAGTCAAAATTATTTTTTCATACATCCATATTTCAGATATTAAAATTTGTTCATTTCACATCCCAATCATTTAAAAATTTTATTGTTGTTAATACCTAGATCAAATTATAAATTGAGTCAAATGTCATGTCTTTTCTTAATTCAATTTTTTTTGTATTTTTTATAAACTTGTAAATCGGATTATTAATATTAAAAAATTGTAAAAATTTGACTAATTATATTTAAAAAATTCTAATTACTAAAATTAGTAAAATAAAAAAATTAATCCCAAAATCCACGTGACGACACTGCATATTCATCCACAAGAGAATCCATTTCCAGATTATGGGTCTTTCTAGTATTTCGTTTTGGATAATATCCAACATGTCCGACACTGCGTATTCATCCAGCAAACAGACGCATCGCATGTGTCACTTTCCCATTCTCACTCTCCTCCAAACCTACGCACCCCCTTCCCCGCATGTTCTCTAATTTTCCCGTCATTTCCCTTCATCCCAACGACCCAGAAATTTCACGCAACGTCTTGTCAATGGCGATTCCGGTGACGTCTTTGCAGACCTCCTTGCACTCGCCGTCTTCATCATCTCTTTCTTCGTCTTCCTCTCGTTGTTCTCCTTCGTCCACTGTGTGTCTATTGGGTTCAGCACACTCGAGGCCGTCCACGAAGCTAACAACTTTCTTGACCCCATCTGAAAAACTCAAATATACTACTAGTATTATTGCACCCAGAAGTAACCGTGGCAGTTCCGTCGCTGCTCGTATGACATGGGAGGGACCACTCTCTTCCGTCAAATTGATTATTCAGGGCAAAAATTTAGAAGTATGTACGCAAGCCCTTTCTTCAACTCGATCAATGTTATCTTCTTTAAGCACATTCTTTTACATTTCTTTCTTCCTTTGCTATGTATGAGTCTTCTTTTACAGTGCTTGAAAAGGGGGTTTAAGTCAGTAAATTGTCTGTGCTTGTGTTCGTTCAGTTGACTGATACGGTGAAGCAGCATGTGGAAGAGAAGGTGGGGAAGGCAGTTCAGAAGCATAGTCACTTAGTTAGGGAGGTGGACGTGAGGTTATCTGTTAGGGGCGGAGAGTTAGGGAGAGGACCCAGAGCCAGGAGATGTGAGGTACGACACTTGCGTTCCCATTTGGGACTTTCGGGTTATTTTTTTATATAGATGAGCTCAGTCATTGATTTTGTGGGGTTTATCATTCATTAGGTGACATTGTTTACCAAAAGGCATGGAGTGGTGAGGGCAGAGGAAGATGCAGAGACTCTCTATGGGAGCATAGATTTAGTGTCATCAATTATTCAGAGGAAGCTGAGGAAGATAAAGGAAAAGGAGTCAGATCATGGTCGCCACATGAAGGGGTTCAATAGGTTGAAGGTTAGGGAGCCTGAAACGCCAGTACCCCAGGTTGAGACAGAGATATACCCAGAAGAGGGGGAAGCATTATCTGATGAGGTGGTACTTCTTGATTGCTATATAAATTTGCTTGTTTGCTTTTATTCTATTATCACCTGAGCTTTTCTTCATATAATTGCTTTATAGTATACTTATTTACCATGATCTTGGGTTTAGTCTATCTTTCTATTAGTTTGATTTATTAGGATATGCAGATATTGAATTTGATTCATGCCTTTTGATTTTCTAAAATCTGTTGATGTGCGAAAGTAGTTTGAGAGATTCTTATTGTGTTTCTGGTAGTGAATACTTTTCTATACACTAGAATGGAAACATTGGAATGGAATGAATATGGGTTAGACCTTCAGAAATAAATTCCATTGGCTTGAACGGGTATTAATTGAGAATATTCTAAATCATAATCTCTTCCCTAAAAAAACCAAGAAATCTTGCTTGCATATTGGAAAAATTACTGTGTTGCCTGTTGGTAGATCTGCTTATTATGAAATTATGATTTTCTTTTCTCTTTCCTGACACCTCATTTTGTGAACTTGTCATACAGGTCATCCGCACAAAATACTTCGACATGCCACCATTGACTGTATCTGAAGCAATTGAGCAGCTGGAAAATGTTGATCATGACTTCTATGTTTTCAGAAATGAAGAAACTGGTAAGCTATTATTGTACACATCTCATACTTTTGGCTTCATTTTTCCCTCGTACATTTCTTTCTTCTACTTTTCTTTTTTACCTTCTCGTATATATAGTATTTTGCCTGCTTCTTTTGGGATTAAAATATGTTCTTATTGCTTCAGGGGAGATTAATATTGTATACAAAAGAAAAGAAGGAGGTTATGGACTCATTATACCCAAAGGAGATGCTGAAGCTGAGAAATTGGAAAATGTGGTGTTATAATGACTAGAGAACACTTGAGTGGCATACATGGAAAACACTTTTTTGTAACAACTTAAGAGCTTGTAAATGGTTTGCGGATACTAATGGCCATTGCGTTGGAGCTAGAATGGAGGCTTTTGCGTTTAAGTGTAAATGAAGTTTTCAGATATGATGTAAACTTGGATGACTTGCTATTATATGATGACAGAGAACACTACTTTGTGCTTTACTCTTATTACAACTTTATGATTTAGTTCCATTTCAGTTTTTTGTATAGCTTGAAAATTTAATTGCATGTTTCAGAGAGAGTTTGGTTTAGGTAAATGTTAGCTGTGAAAAACATATACAAAAAAAAGGGGCATACCCCACAAGATAATGCATTTTCCTAGTGTTGTTGGTCAAAGGCATGTGATGAAGTAAAATAGCTAAATTTGTCTTTAAAATATAGTTATGTTTTTTTTTATTTATGTAATAACATGATGTGGTTGAGGCATGTTTGCCTACCCTAACTTTTATTTCAAATCATTAACCATATGATTCTGTGATCTGAGTTCTGACAGATATTGGACTTCTGACTGCATGCTTACCATCGTACCAAGTCAAGCTACCAAAGAGGTATCCCGTGCTCACATGATGACTTGAGGAAACGACAATGCTGAAGGTTATGGTCTTCATTGTAGAGTTGAATACTAATGTATCTGGTCGTACTGCTATGGTTATGCCAATGGGAGGCTCTACAACAGCCTTGTACTTTGAGTTGGCAGGTCCAACATTTGTGACAGTTCTTACTATGGTTGTTGACTTCCTAAGGGATGGAATAGTTATGGAAGGCAGGTTTACGTCTAGCATGGAGGGCTTTTCAATGGGGCAAGAGATGGGAAGTTCCGTTAGGTAGGAAATGCTGGGGTTACTGTAGCCCATGGCACATAGGTATTGAACGTAATCTGCTGTGTCCATGTCATAGACAAGACCAGGATCTGCTGCCCTGTTAGGATTCACAATCCCGCCTCCAAAATCAAATGGATCTGCTAGCTTCATTGGCTCTTGCTCCACAAATATTGGTTCCCCAGATGGATCAGTTGTCCAAGCTGCAGCATTTGATCATTTTTTGCAAATTTATGGCTTTTGGATGATAATTTGAGTAAATTTCAGTTTTAGTCTTTCAGATTTCTGACAACTACCTGTTGTTATTATGGCTGATTTGAGAGCAGCAGGTGACCAATTTGGATGAAGTGATTTGAGTAGTGCAACTACACCTGAGACATGAGGAGCTGCCATTGAAGTTCCCGACATAAAAGCAAAAATGGTATCTCGTGAGGAACCATCATGGGGAGCAACTGCTGCTAATATATTGACACCTGGAGCTGCTATATCTGGCTGTTGTATAAATTTCAAATTGGTCTCTGATGAGTTATATCATATCCCATCTATTACTTTTAATTAAAAGAAAAATACCATTCTGCCTTGATAGTCCTAAGCAATGGAGAAAGGAATACCTTCAGTATTGCAGGGGCAACAGAACTAGGCCCTCTGGATGAGAATTCTGCTATACGGGTTGACACAGGTCTGCCAGTATGTGTTTTGGAAGGGCTAATCTTTACTCTAGGATGCCTGCCAGGTCCACCCAAATCATTTTATTAAGAACCTTATGAGGATTACAGCTAAGAGTTTATATTTACATCTGGAGTTGGCAAGTTGGTACTGTACCTTGTGGAACGGATGTAGTAGAGTATCTGCATTCCAATTTCATGGCTTACTTGGACACATGGAAAATTAAATTCACATGGATCAGGTGTTGAACTGGGATTCCTGGCCACAATAATTCCTAAAGCACCAGCTTCTCTGACATTCCATTCAACATCCTGCGTTGCATAGTATTGATAATCGAAGACGAAGCAGAAAACCACCCTTTTTCTTACCCAAGTGTCATTTGGTGAGAGAGATTCACAGTAACTGCACACAACCTCTCATTAGTTCTTGATAATTGGAAATTTAATGTGTATATGCATGTATGTATTATATATGCAAGCATGTTCAAATGTATCTGTAAAACCAAATCCATGTGTTTAAGTTATATTTCTTTTGTTAGGAAATTCAACCTTTGGTAGAAGCCTGAAAAGTGGCAAAAATAGTATGATGCAAAGAGTAGGTCGGCAGAATGCAAATTTAAGTACATGTCTTGTGTTGCTAGTGAATTGCGCAAATGAAGGAGCATTATGTCTGGCATAGATTTCATACATTGTAATCTAAAGGTTTGTAATATATCTACAGCATATATTACCGAGGATCTAGGAGCTCTGGTACCTCAGGGTACACTAGATTGATGAACCCTGTATCCTCCCCTGTAAACATGGCTTGACCCTGCAATTGATGAGAGATTATTTTTCAAGACAATTGCTTTGTCATATGTTAGAGTGTTGATCTTTTTTATTCACTGCTTCAGTTTGTGAAGAAATTACCAATGTTGTCCAGTTGTTCCCAAATGTGATAGGCGTAGGGAAAGAGCGGTCTATGGTGCTTGCTGCCACAGTTATTATCCATGGTGCAGGACTCTGCACTGTTTGGGCATTTGGACCTTCATTTCCTGCAGAACAAATAACACTAATTCCATTTGCCACGGCATGAAAAGCCCCCACGGTGATCCCATTATGCACATCTACATCAGAATATAAAGGAAGATCAGAGCCTATGGACACTGATAGTACATCTACACCATCATGTATTGCTTCATCAAAGGCTTTCAGCAAGTCAGCTGCTGCACACACTTGTCCTATATACAAACTCCAGCAGACTTTATACATTGCCAACCGAGACTGCGGAGCACCACCTCGTACTGTTCCAGCACCGAGTCCATTGTAGCTGGCATTATTGATGAAGGACCCAGCAGCTATTGTAGAGGTGTGTGTCCCATGGCTAGATGCAGCTCTTGGGGACAAGTAGTCATATAATATAGTATTATTTAATGGCTCTCCATACTCGGCTTGGATCCCATTGATGAAATAACGAGCTCCTATCAATTTTCTATTGCAGCTCTTTGCTGCGTTGAAAAGTTCTCCTGATTCACAGAAACCCCTCCAGCCAGAGGGGATTGGCCCCATACCTTCATCAGAGAAAACTTTGGATTCTGGCCATATACCTGCCAAAACATCGTTCACAATTTGGTCACAAGATGTTGCAGTTGCAGGATGTATGTAGTTCACATAAGAGGAAGGTGTCTGGATCATAACCTGAATCAAGAAGACCAATGATTACACTATCTCCCATCTTGGCTTGATGCTGAAGACTGTTGAAAGAATGTGAAGGCAGTTTAAGGTAGTCCCAGCTTCTGGTAGTTTGCATCTTATAAAGATGATTGGGTATCACTCGAACAACATTAGGTAATTCTGCAGGCAAACCAAAATGAACTTAATTAGAATTGCTTTGAACCAATTCTTGTAGCATAAAAGGGAAAACTTCATATAGTTATATGCCAGCAAGACTTTCTTCAAGCCATTGCTTGCTGTTATATATATATATATGTGCTCCTTCCATCTTTGCATTAATTTGACTGTTTCCAATTTCATCTGACTGGTGAAGACATCAAACATAGACTGGTTGCTCGTATGAATTAATTTGGTTTTGTATCTTAACCAGTAATTTTGATACTTGAAATTTAGAAAATGCATATTTAGCTTTAGTGCTGGGCTCTAATATGATGCATGGCGGATACATATGTATCACGTAATGAGGAAGAATTGCCTGGCAGTCTCACAAACTGTGTACATATGCATGGCACTGAAATGGTATTTGAGAAGGGCCAGACGAGATAAAATACCTGCAGCCATTTTAGCTTGAGTGTTTGTAAGCCTGGCCGCAAAACCTGAGAACCCATGTTTGTAGCTATAAACCATTAAGTCTGAGGATCCTTCTCTGTTGCGTTAGTGGAAAAGGTGATAGTATTATTGGGCCAGCTGTTAGTGAACCTAAATTAATGATGTCAACATCAAGCTAATATATTCTGATGATATCTGTACCTTCTTATGACAGATTTGAGAGTTTCGTGATGGAGTTCAGTGAGGCGCCCTGGATCATCGTGCTGCTTCTTTCCCATGTAAACGATGTAAACCTGTTTACTTTCATTTGGTGAGCAACCACGTAATTAGAAAACTAAAGAGAAAAAAATTAAGTGTATCTGAGAGGTTTAGTTAAAATTTAACATTGCTTCTGGAAACTGCAGCCGAGGGCAAGATGTTTGTGTCTTGTAGAACCAGAAGAAAGAAAAGCAAAATAAACGAGAACGTTGCATTATTGTTCCTTGGTGGAAACACGCCCATTCTTTTGTATGGTATGCTTCGTTTCTTGGCAGCAAGAGACCCGGGGAGGAAGCTTTAATATGACGGCATCCAATACTAATCAGACAGTCAACATATGCCACTACCTGAGTAGAGACAACAGATGTTGCCTTTTGACTATACTTTATTGACAAATGAGCAAAAGTTGCTTGATTGCCACAGTTTCGGTCCTACGCCAGAGTGATGCGTAGTGACTTCATTCAAAGCTTTCGACATTACATGTGACTATATATGCCTCTATGTTGAGGCGCTGACGCTCTATAGTTTATATGCTCCTCCCCCGAGCCTTTACTTGGCTGCCGCTCATAGTGGAGAATAAAATATTCACTAATTCTTCACTTGTTTACAGGTTTTGTGATGTCTATATATGGTGATCCTGAGGCTATAGTTGACAACAGGCCTTTTGGATCCTTGCGTGAGTGCTGCCAGCGTAGAATCAACTAGGACACAGTATAATTAAACATCTTCTATGAAGTAAAGTAAGATGGAGTCCTCCAATCGTAACTCTGCCAGTCTTTTGAGGTTGAGTAGCTGGGTGTTCTTCTATAAACAGCATGAATGACCCGTTTTCTATTGAATTAATAAGATGAATTATTTGGGATGTGAATAAACTAATTCAATATTGAAAAACTAGAAAAGGAGCCCAAGGGCATCTTTAGCATCTTTTATGGTGGCTAACACATTTATAACGTGCAGAGATATAATAAGAAATTTTCAGCTAACAAATTAAAAGTAGTGCGCCAGGCATTAAGCGCCCACTAATGAATTTCTAAAATGACGTCTCATGTAAACGAGACGATGATACAAAACTCATACAGTTGTCATCCCCTCAGGCTCAGCATGGTGGCTGGCAAGGCACGTTGCTTCAGTGAGTTGAGCTAATTGTACCCCTATGTTGCGTATTATCAGTTTTCAACCCAGGACAGCTTAGCGATGTGATCGGTATCTTTTGATGGAGGGGCTCTTCTTCAAGTTGGGTCCAGTGGGGGACAAGTAATGCCTTGTACATAGACTCGGGAACATAACAAACCAAACCCACTTCTCTCCAATGATAAGTGATCCCATGGCAGTCACTAATGAACGTACTTTTGAATAATAATAACAATAATAAGCTTCATCATTTGTCAAAAACTAACGTCTTCGCTGCTTCAAGGAGACCCGTGGTTGCTTTCTGTATCCACAGCACAAGCAGCAAATATCTAATATAGTTGATACTGTGAAGAAGACTCCTTTAAAAGTACTTCTAGATGCCTTCGTTTGAAAAAATAAATTAACTGAGGGCAGCAAAAACTGACTGAAAAGGAGAAGACTTTAAATTATTGACCTTCAGCATTAATAATTTCTATTCCATGAGCTGCAGAGGCCTTCTTTCTTTTCCCAGCGAATCTCTCAGTTGAAACAGTTAAAAGCTTATTGAGAGACATTCCTTCTCCCCTCTTACTCCTCTTTTCTTCAAACCTTTGCTTAATTCTGTCATCTAGCTTGTAACCAAGGAACGCAGGAAACACCAGTAATTCCTCAATATCGCGACCCATTTCCTCCATTAAGTACTTCATCTTCTTCTCTAAAGATATATGATTGTACTGTAGTATCTGAGGATGCGTCTTGCTCATAACAACAAGGTCTTCGCATGAAAACCCATAAGTCAAGAATAGATCAATCACCATTTGCAAGTTCTCACAGCTTGTCCTAGTGGTAGATCCAATTGCCATTGCCAAGTCCTTTGTCCTATATTTATACCCAATCTTGACCAGAAACACTAGTTTATACGCAATGTTCTCATGATATGAATGGCCAAGAAACAAAGGAGCTTTTATCAAGAACTTGAAGATTTCATCCGAATTCAACCCACATTCCTTGAGAAACTCTATTCGAGGACGCAGCTTCCTCTCTCTGCTAGCACTGACAATACTAGGAAAAACCAGTATTATTCGAAATATTTCTCGATCATTCAGGCCTGCAAAAGACCTCAGGAACTCTACATGGCCCTCCATATGCTCCACACGGTAACTCAAAATAGCCGGCAGTTTACGCAACACCTTCCCAGTGCCATCCTCGTCCCCTCCACTAAGGTCAATCAAAAAATTGGTTCTTGGAATCAGCTGATTATCTAAATCATAATTGAAAATTGCAGGACGCCTTACAATTAGATTAATGCCACCAAAGGGGTTTAAGAAATCTATTGTCCTATCAATCTCGTCCACAGACCTATGACACAGTGCCTTTGTCAAATTCACATTATTGAGCACATGGACAATCTTTTCACGGGGAACTCCTCGGTTGAGAAGCAGTTTGACCTTTTGATCAAAACCCACAAAAAATCTTGGTTCAGTACCAGATAATAGGCGCTTCATCTGTGCTTGCTGTAGCTGTCCTTCCAATTCTTCCCGCAAAAAACGGATCAAATCGTCAATTTCCTTAGCCGTTAGTACGGTTGGACGCTTTGTAACTAAGTTAAGTAGAGCAAGACGATCAAACCCAATAATAGACCGTAAAGAATTAACCCGAGCACGCAATGAATCCAGAGACATCATTGCAAGCTCAGGATGATGGTCCAACAGCATTTGGGTTTCCTCATAACCCAGACCGATTTCTCGAAAGAAGGAGACCAGCATCCCTGAAACAAAAAACAAGCTCGTAAGCACACATAGCATGACTAAGGTTGGTTTATGCATTTCGAAGGACAAGTGTTTGAGAATTTGACTCTGAGAGTAACTCACCCATTTCAGCGATAGGATTGGTAAGAGAGTTACTGCAGCTGCGTAAGAAAGCGCACATGGTGGGTCCGAAACACTCCTTGCCTAATTGTAATTTGAGCTTACCTCTCGATGGTTCATTGAACTTCGAAGCGGAGAAAAACCCTTGACGGTGAAAGACTGAAACTGAATCAATGGAGAATTGAAGGGTAGCCGAAGGTGTTAATGAGTATATATGAAACGCCATAGAAGAAGAAGCAGAATAAAAAAGATATCAAATTTTTGTTAACCATGTGAGCTGAGGAGCCATTTTGGTGAAGCGAACTTGCACTCTGTGCAGGGGACTAACACGTAGGGATGCCGCGCGTTCGGTTAAAGGCAGGGGCTAATTTGAAATAGGAAAGGATATGGTGATTTACTATATTAAAAAAATATTATTTGTCACCAAATTTGGAATTCTCAATAAAAATGAGATCTAAATTTATTTTTAAAAAAATTAAACACTAAATTTACTTTCTGTGAATATTTAAATATGAAAACTTGAATTTTTTTTTATGCTATATATGTCTTAAATGATACAAAAATTATACTAGAAGCTTACAGGTCTTAAAATTGAATTTAAATCTTCCACAATTTGTAATCTGAAAACCAAAAACAAAAATTAGATGATTGGAATTGGGAAACTACAAAATGATGGTGAGTTAACCCAAAAAAGTTGACAATTTGTTGTATTCTTATACTTACTCTGTAGTTGAGATATGAAACAAATTAGAAGAATAAGTAAAAAGAGAGAAGTGAGAAAAAAATATTAAATAATTTTTTTCTCTATTTAAGTGTTTTATAAGTAATAAGGTAATAGCCAAAAAGCACTTAATTGCAAAACAATTGCCATAATACATATTTAATAAATGTGTAATGACCAGATTCAGTTTATTGGCATTGTAATTTTATAAATAATATAATACTCAAAATTAGTTTTTTTATTCAAATTTTCCCAAATTACAGGAAATTCAAAATTGTAAAGAGTGAGAATTTTGCAAGGTCAATGAATTATCTTTCATCCTTTTTTCCTTTTTTCCACGAGAGTCTAACAGGGAAAAAAGAATCAAAATAAATCCTTTTAGATATTGTTCTAATCTATTTTCCTCTATTTTAAGTCAATGAAAAATTCACCTAAATTTTATAGTAAAATACTCAACTAGAAAACATAATGGATTTTCTTGACATAAGTATGGTTATGGATTAAACAAGCAACTTTTAATTAACTACTTATCACATTTTTTAACAAGATCCTCAACAAGACAATGAAAATTTTAAATCTGCATATATATTGTTGAAAAGATGTTTGCAAGGCATGAAGAATATAAGAGATTTACAGTGTACGTTCTGTTACTAAAATGAAAATGAAAGACCAACAATGACACACGGGCTGGCGTCATAAACAGCAGCCAACTCAGAATTCCAAGTAAATGGCCCTTTCGAGACTTGAATTATTTTATACTGTCTTCCGCTTTTATTAAGATTTGCTCTTGTTCCTGTGTTGTTTTATGTAGGAATTGTTTTTATTATAATGACAGATTTGTTTTCCTTTCTTGATGTTCGAGGTGATCTGGAAAATTGAAACCTGCAATGCATGATGGTGTGCTTCTAGTCAATGTACAAACAGATCAAATTAATGGAAACGCGTGACAAGAGCATAAGAAGAATGATCAGAAAACACAAGAAGCTTGCAAGTGAACTTGCCTCTTCTTAGGAGGAGGCTTTGGATCATCCTCTTGTGTGTCTTCACCAACATCTTTCATCTCCTTCTGAGTATTCTGTCCCTGAACATGGCAGCAGAAGAATAAATATAAACCTTAGGCCTGTACAATCATGCGTATCTGCAGTTTGATACACTGATTGGATCATAACAGTTCGTTTCAGTGATTGCTAGCTTCAGAACAGGAGAAGCAAGGTGATTTAGCATAAAATAAAATTGTTTACAACTGTATGCAACCTAGTGATGGGACAAAGAGAACAAATGCAAAGCGCTTCTGGTTAGCTATTATTACTCATGCTGAAATAACATTTACAAATTATGAACACAGTGGAGTCAAAATACACACAATCATGGTTAACAGTCTTGAGCTAAATCTTAAACTGTAACGATTCTTGGAGTTTAGGTTAGCAAAACATGTTATTTTACACTTAAGAAAACTTTTGGAACTTGCAAGTATAGTCATGGAGTTTACAAGTTCATGAAAGGCAAGCTCTTCGTACTATTTTTCGTTTTTAGTCTAGCCCGTAAATGAAGAAAAGTGCAGCCCTAAAAACCTCAAAATCCCCCAAAAACCCTCACATGCTACAAAATGCAGCTAGCCCCTTTGACCTTCATACTGCAGTTTTGAAACAATTCCTTTGATCCATCCTCACATTTAAAGATCTTAATCTGTTGAACTTTCATCATTAAATTCTAATCTACATTATCTTATGTATGAATTATAGATTTCTAAGGTATACTACTCTCCATTCCCTTGATAGTTGTCCGAACTACATAGTCCTCCCCTCAATTTTGAAAATCTACGTTCCCTTTCCTTGAAATCAAAAGATGCGTTATAGTGACCTCTCCTGCAGCAAATGATAAGTTACAATTAAACCTATTATTACCAGAATAACTTAAATCAATTGTTTGCATAATATAACAAATATTAAATATGTATTTGACCAATATAAAAGAAAAAAAAATCAATTTTCTAAATTTAGAAAAAAATAAATTTATGATATCGAACTCAAAATAAATAACATTGAGTATAGCTGACTCTCAGAAATTAAGTATAGTTGCATATGCTATTGCCTATTACTTGTTTTCCTTTTACTCCTTTCCCATTTAATGATGCATTTTAAGTTCCTTTTTTTTTTTTTCATTTGTTTTATCATAAACATATGTTCTCCATTAGCATTTATTAATTTATGTAAACTCTCAAATATTCTGAGTCAAGTTTGCCAAGTTTACTCAAACTTGAAAGTTTGTCAACCATTCACATACATACAGCTGTGGGCATGAGGATGGATATATTATTCTACATTTTATGATCAAAGACAAAGTCCTAACAGCAGAAAGTGCAATCAACAATAGTTTAGAGAAAGCTAGCTTGCTTTCAGCTCTAGGTAGAAACAAGATAAGGATGCACAATGAAAAGTTTCTTGAAAACTTCAAAGGAAATTGTGAGGAGGAGGAAGGGTAATAATTTACCAAACAGGCAGAAAGGCTTCCTACAAATCTAGTCAAGTAAGAAAATGTATATCAAGGGACAACTGATTTTTGAAACACATAAAATGATCCATATTCCATACTGAATAGCAACCACATGCTGCGTTTTCAAACTTATTTCAGAAATTATAATAAGAATGGATAATGATGCAATTATCTCTGAACTAGTCTCATTATACAAAGTTCAAACATCCAGTTATCTAGCTAACCATAGGAAATGGAGCTAAATTGTTAGCATAGTCTATATATAAAACAAAGTTAGGATACATCATGCAGCAAATCAGCAACATCACATTCACAAAATTTGTATATTTAAAGCAACATATAATATAATAAGGTTATGGGCTCTTGTTCTTGTTTCTAATTAGATATTTTAATTATTTACCTAATGAGCACCCAGACTCAAATGAACGTATATTGACTAACCCATCAAATAGAATGCTGACTTAATAGGGCAATGGTTTTCAGCAGCTCATCTAATTAATCACGTGGCCTTTATTAAGCTTCTTAATTAGAGTTGATAGAGTTAACTTAAGAGAGCCCACCAAACATAAAATACATTGATGACAGAAAAACTATCAGCTCTAGTATATTGTCAAACCAGGATTTCTTTTCAAGGTTGATTTGACCTATAATGAGCATTTAATCATAAACAGCTGAAATTAAAGGGGCAAAAGAGCGAGTATCTCAGGGAGATCATCTTCCAAAACATGGCAGGAAGCCTGTTTTACGCACCCCCCCCCCCCCCCTCCAAATAATTATAAGTATGGGAAATCTACATATAACCTCCTCAAACTATATCCTGATCACAAATTTAGTATCTAAACTTTAGAACATAACACTTTACTCTCCTAAATTTTCAAAAAAAAATGAAAAGTTGCAAATCAAGTAAAACCAAGATTTTAGAAAGAGTAAATTACATCAACATAAAAATAATCAGTTTTCTAATAAATTAAATTTGTAGTTTTCAATGCAAAATAGATATATTGAATTATAAGTTTTAAAAAGATATATTTTAAAGGTAATATCTTTAACAAATGAGAACAATATCATATTTTGGTCATATTTTAGTTTTAGGGAAATTTATGTATATTTGCATAATAGAGAAGAGTATTGTTTGATTTGAACATCTCTCCAGAGGAGAGAGTAATTTGCTCTTTCAAAAATTGATAATTTGGGGGGAAAATGTAAGCCAGAAATCATGCAAGGGAGAAATTGAAAAGATGATAGAAAACATAAAGTATTATGTGACAATCACATGGCAATTTTAGACATTATTTTTAATTAATATGTTACATCTTCAAATTTTGTGAAAGTTAGGAGTATAATTTTATATTATGTTTTAAAGTTTGGGTAGGAAAAATATGATTAGGCCAGAGTTTAAGGTTATATGTAGTTTCCCCCAAAAACATCATCGTAATGTGCTCTTCTTTCTTTCCTCGCTTTCACTATTTTGCTCCTTCCTTTTAATGTACTTCTGGCTATCAAATTGTGTTCTTAATTACCAAAGCAGTGTATGCAGTTGAAGAAAAACGCCATCACAGACATATTGGCAGAGAATCAATCCCATATCAAGACAAGGGAATAAGGAGGCCATAAACAGGTCATCAACTCCACAAGGTGGGATTTGTCCATGAGGCTTAAGTTGTTTCCCTTAACATCTCTTCTTGCACAGATTAAATAGCAGAAGGAGGAGAAGGTGTAAGGCTATAGCAGTGCCCCATCCGGGCCATGCATACCCCAAGAGGAATACTGGAACTCTCATGGGAATATAGCATCGCCTTGTAAGCATTTTATTCAACATCACATTATTCAAACACTGAAATTCCTCTGAAAGCATACCATCAAGATTGGTGAGCACTCCTTTAGCAGTAAAAACTCTTTACCAATGTGTTTCCCTATATGCAATGACCCATGTCAGCACCACAAGCTTCCTAAATCTGACACAAAATTAAAATAATATATTTCTGATAACTAGCATGGTATATCAGACTTCAATAGTGGCACTAAAATAATAATTGAGCATGCAGAGTGCAATTTAATAAAGCTTGTACTAAATAACAAATATGCACTTTCTTAGAATAAACTAGTAGTTACAAAGAACTATAAGAATTTATAATACTAGTTATCAGCCTCCAAATCAGCTCTCAATTATTGTGAAAGTGTAGAGGAAATGGTTTCAGTGAAAGAATATGTGGATCCTACAAAGGATAACCATCTTGATACCTAATTAAAACATAACTATATCTTTGTTGTAATCAATAAAGCAAAAGATCTATCGGTGAACCTTATAGGAACCTAGGATCAATCCAAATTGACAAATAATGACTGATATCGGAAAGGCACCGAATCTTAATCTATAACATCAACAATTCTCTGAAAGAAACTGCAGCTTGAACATTTTTTAAGGGTTATTCAGTGGACAGCCAATCTTTTGAAGCTAAGGATCATAGTCAGAAAAGGAAAGTTGACGACATTAGAGACAAGTGTAATAAAAAATAACATAGATATACGTAAGATATAGGCCCCGCTTGAAAGAAATGATGACATTGCGAGTGATGTGATTCCTTGTATTGATCACTTAAAGTTCTCAAATGCTAGCTGTCACCCGTAATTAAGTTTATCCATTTGTTAGATGTTTAAGATATCATATACACATACCAATATCATTCTAAACTCACTATAGCGCAATTCCAGAATAGCAAAAGCAAACAATGTGCCGAAACCAACATAAAATATAAAGGCACCATCATTTTCCAAGCATGGAATAGTGCAACGCAAAGACATTACATAACAGCCGCAAACAGATATAGAAATGAAGAAGAAAAAACAGACTTTAAAGCGCTGCTCATGGTAACACAGTTAATGTAAAAACCAAATTAGCACAGGCGATTTGCGTAGTACAGAGTGTGTGCGTTAGCGGGGAAGTAATTGTCAAGTTTAGACCACTACATCAGCATATGATAAAGATTCAAGCAAAATATAGAAACACATTATTCGTTCTTACTTGGGTGGATCGCGTTACGAACTCTTCCGCATTTGTTTCCACGGAGGATCCAAATTGAGACTCCAAAAGCTTGAGTTCCTTATCAAACCCAAAGCTCACCTTCCTTTTCTTCTTCCCAAAACACTTGGACTTTCCTTTCTTTTCTCTGACTTTCCATACATTGTTCTTTCTAAACACAAACTTGTCAATCTTCCATTCTGGGCAGCTCGTATCAATCACTGTCACCTCACTCTTTGAAAACCCCTTCAACTCGTTCCCACCATTCTCTTTCTCTTTGTCTTCCTCCTCCTCTTCCACATCCCAACAAGCCATGTTCTCTTCTTTCGTTTCCAACACAATGTTACTGGAAGAAGAATTCGTACAGGGGACATTTATCTCCTCCTTTCGGGCACAGTCAATTATTGTACTGTTACTCCGAGAAGAAGCGACGAAGGATTTGGGGTTAGTCTGCTTCCTGGGGCACTTCTTGCCGGAAAGTTTGGAACTTTGGCTGAGGCTACCCCCCATGTTGAAAAGCTCGGCGAGGACGCTACCCATTGACGGCGGGTCCGCATCTGGTGTGGATAACTCGGGGCCCCGAGTCAGATTCCGGTCCCGCTTCGGAGGGAATAAAGCGGGGTCGGAGTTGGACGAAGAGTGGATGGAGAGGAAAGAGTCCAGGTCGAGGTCATCGCCGGTGGGGATGCCCTTGATGGACCGGAGGCGGTCGAGCCAGTTGGAGCTGGACTTGGCGGCCGGAGCCGAGCAGAGCATGGGTAGGGTGGGGTAAAGGATGAGGAAGAGTGTGGAGAAATCGACGAGTTTGAAATAACCGGAGGGAAAACAGAGAGACAGAGATAATGGGAATTCCGAGGGGTTGGGACTTGGGAATTTGAACTGAGAAAGACTGTGGGGAGTGAAGTCCACAGAAAGAGGGAGGCGAGAGAAGGGCAAACAATGAGAGAGAGAAAGGAGCGTGATGCGCATTGTCAGTGGGTGCCACGTGGCGACACGACAAGGTTGCTGTCTCCTGTGCTGCAATTTTTTTTTTTTAAATTGTTGCAGAAGTACTATTTGGGCCGTTACACTGCAAAAGAACGATAATTTCCCTACGGAAATCGATCTCCCGAGGTAAAAGTTTCAAGATTTGCATATCTATAATAATAAGACTATCATTTATTTTTCAGCATTAAAAAATATATAATTCAATTATTTAATTAATTAATTTAAAATTTTTGGTTAATAAACTTATAGGAGACATTTTTCTCCCAATTCCAAATGATAAAACATTAGAGACACTCACTCTTCTTATTAAATGACTCTTAAATTCGGATTTTTGACTTCTTCCTAAAGTTATATGCCATTTAAAACTTTACCCAACCAATTGTGGATAATTTAAAATATATATATATATATATATATTCTTTAATCAGTACTGTCTATTAGTATATATTTAAAAAATTAACATATAATGAATATAAAATTTTAAAAATAAAATTTAATTTAAAAATTCAAGAACTAAGTAAATAAAACATATAATATTTAAATTTTTCTAAAATAATTTAATACTAAATAATTAAATTATGTATCCTGAAAATAAACATATCTCAATAATATATGTACGTGGGTACAACAAATGCAGATGATTCAATTCAACTCGAAGTTCCTTGATTATCTCTTCAAGACCCTCGATATCGTGTCTCTTTGGTTTTTAAGGGGTTTCCCCTTCTTTCAAAGTATAAAGGATGCGAAGGCTTTGCCAAAATAAAAGATGTATTCTTTTCATAGTACCTTCTTACACTTTGTTTGGAATAAGTAAACATGTTTTTGATGATATTGGAAGAAACAAAAAGTAAAAACTGCAGAACAGGTAATTAGTGCACAATTATTGATGCTTCTTACATGGTTAATTAGCACATAATTTCACCGGTGGAGAGACTTAATCACAGGACCATGGTGCATTTCATATAGACTGAGAATATTGTTTTTTGTTTTACGAAAACGTCAATCATTTCGTCTGATAAAACCCATATTGCTGACTTTTGAGTCATTTTCTTCTATCAAAATATTGGCCTAGATAGCCAAAATTTTCTTCTTAGTCATCAACGTCCTCAACTATATGCACTTCTAAAACTAATACTAACAAATTGAGTTTTGAGGATGATTTGAAAAAAAAAAAAAAATACTATATGAGAAGATGGTGGTATATGGGTAATTGTCAAAATTTACTGTGAAAATAAAATGCTTTTATCTATTTTGACACAATTTTAGCACTAAAGACTATAAGATTATTATGGATACTCTTATTATGGATACTCCTATCGACTCAACAAAGACAAGAGACAAACATATATAATATTATAATAGAAGAGGGTTGTATTCTGTCATATCAGCATACTATGTCACATAGAACCAACTTAAAGGAATTGATGTGAATATGGCTCCAATCCCATGGTCTAAAATGTGGAACCTCAATATTTTATTAAAAGTAGAAGATTTCATTTAGAGATCAATTAAAGGAATTTTGCTTGTTAAAGCAAATTTGCAGACAATGGGAGTCGATATTATGAACCAATATCATCTATGTGAGGAACCAAAAGTCATTGATCATGCAATTTTAACTTGCCCTCAAGTGCAGAAATTTTAGGGTGAATGAGAATTCTTTAGACTGAGTTAATAGAGACATCTTTTATGCAATTAATTGTTTAACAGATATTTTGGTAAACTCCCCAACCTCAATTATGAAATAGTTTTGTTACATTGCTTGAAAAATCTAAAATGTTAGAAACCAAAAGATTTGGGGAGACCCTGCAAGAAATCCCTACCCTGTATGTAATTTAGCTTTGAACTTTTTAATAGAATGAAAATAAGTGAGCAAATTTAGAGTCATCCTTGCTAGTCACAACCATCATAACACAGTTTCAGCTGTCTTGAAACCTCCTGAAGGCTGAACCTATCATGTTGATGGTGCTATTTTTTCCTATAAAGATGAAGGTTGGCTTTAGAATAATCTTTCACAATGAATTAGGAAACTCCACCAAAACCATCTCAGGTTACCTTAGCAAAATCTCTATACAATAGTTATTGAAGCTATTGCCTTAAGATTTGCTTTGTCATAGACAGCTGAACATCTAAATTTGAAAGACACTTTCTTCTCTAATTCAAAGAACATAGTAACAGCTATATACTTGGATGAAGTTGATGATTCTAAATTGGGAACTCTTATCCAAGATTGCAGAGATATCTTGGCTAATAATAATTCTTTCTCCTGTTCCTAGATCCATAAATAAGTTAATAAAGAGGCTCACAGTCTTGCTAAAAGAGCAATTAGTTTTTCCAACTTTCATGTAATGACTCAAGGTCCTGACTTTTGTTTTAATTAATCTAATAAGATGTGCTTTGATAAAAAAAAAAAAAAAAAAGATGGATGATACAAATATATTTGTAATTTTCTCATATTCATTGTATCTTGAAACAGACAATAAGAGAAGAAGAAAAACTATAAAGGTAATGCCTGTGGCCTCAAATTAGTAGAACTAGCTCTGAAATAAGCTGCAGAACTGTCATGTTTATGAGCTCATGGATACTCAAATTTATTATAAGATATTTGGTTGCATGATTTAATGTAGTTTATAATTAATTTTAATGAATATATTAATCATTTAATATTATTCAAATAAATGATATAATTTGTCTAATAATTAATTAATATTATCTAAATTATTTTGATAGTAACAAGCTACATTACCTTGAAATTAGATCCTTTAGACTATGAAACTTGTAAAGTGCTCGAAAATGTGACACAAGAAGTTGTCATACTTCTCTTTCTATCTAATCTATCTCTTCTCTTTTTCTCTATACTTTAGAGAAACTTAACATATTTTACACTTAAAAAAATCTAAGTATGCATTACCTTTAGTACTTATAGAAGTTTATTGAAAAAAAAAATACTTTTTCAATCCCTTATTTAAAAAAAAAAATTGTCGATTTGGTTCCCACTCATTATAATGCCAAAAATAGTTCACACTTACACTATATTTGGTTTAACGTTTGAAATATTTAAAAGCATATTTATACACCTAAACGAGGATTTGCCTTGTATAAATTTTTGTTTAGTTTAACATTTGATTTTTCCAATCAAATTTGCTCTCCAAACCTCCATTTGCACGAAAATGAAAAAAAGCTAATAAAATTTTTGGTGTGTACTCAATTATAATATGTGACATAATTGTAATATTATTATTTTTAAAATAATAATATTACAATTATGTCACATATTATAATTAGGTGCACTAATACATTTAAAATTGTAAGTACAAAAGATGATACAAAAAAAAGTTATTTTTGCATAAAATGAACTATATAGATGGTAAAAATTAGTTTTTAAACAAATGTTTCCAAACATAAATCATAGTAATATAAAATTATATTTAACTAAAATTAATTTTAAAAATTAGGTTGACCCAAAATCATATTAACTCAACATCAATCTAAATATACACTTATTTGAAATTGTCAACTTTATTCTCTCACTTTCGAAATTATTATCCCATTTTTGTCCCCCGCTTATCTAGATAGGAGAACTATACTGTCTAACTATTTTAAAAGTGAGGGATTAAAGTTAACAATTTTATGTAAGTGGGAGACTTATTCTATCATTATGTGGAAACCAAATTAACAATTTTTTTTTTTTTAAATGAGAGGCTAAATAGATATTTTTCTCGGAATTTATCTGTAGCGAGATTGTGTAGCAGTGTAGGACAGCTTCAACTTCATGAGCAAAAATGAACACATACATTGAACTTTAATCACAATAATGCGGAAAGATGCATGGTTGGTAGGATTATAGTCATAATTTGTAATGGAGTATTTGTTTCTATCTTTTTGGTCTATTGTCTGCTTTATTCCTAGCGAGTTTTTCAATAGAATCAAAACCCTATTTACTCACTTTTGTTTTTGGGAAATATGCAAATATTTTCTTTTAATTTAGATATTTGTAAACATTTTCTTAGTTTTTAAAATAAAAAATCTATTTTAACTGATATTTTAAAAAAAATGAATTTTTGTTGGTTAATTTTTCATGAACATCATAATTTGAAATGTCACTTTAGATTATTTTTATTTTTACGTAATAAATTTTCATTAATTCACAACTAAAATTTTTCAATGTTTACATTCTAAATTATTCTATCTGTATTGAAAGACCTTGATAATTCAATATTTTGTAACAATTTAAAAGCCAATAGAAAATTTTGAGGTGTATAACTTGAGTTGTAAGCAATGTGGGCGCATTATGTGACAGTTGTTGACAAAGTCATGACATTTTTGTAATATTAATTGATAATTTAAAAAGACATGTTTTGCTACAAAAAGTGAAATAAATATTTATAATGAATAAAAACAATATAAAGTGTATGTATTTATCTTCTTTCTGGACGAGTACTTTTTTATTTTAAAGGATCAGTGGCTAGTTTAAAATCAATTTAACGTATTTACGCATCATTATCTATATTTATTAATTATTCACACTAACTTTTTTAAAAATAAACTAATATATTGATATAACACGATATAGAAACATAAAATGTTAAACATGATAATTGATGTAACATACGGTACGATACATATCAAATAAGTACTAAAAATTTATTTATTTTTCTTAAATTGTCAATCTTTCAAACGTCCCTTCAAATCTTTAATAAGCGATTAAACAATAATCTCTTTATTATCATTTTGTTTCTTTTTTTTTTTTTAACTCTGTTTTCGTTATTCAGTTTTTAATTATTATAATTTTACTATTGTTATATTTTAACAACTAAGTTTTAAATATTAATAAATTAAAAAATTTTCATAATATTTAAAAATAAAAAATAACTGTTTAATTTAAAAAAGATAAAGTGCAAATACAATTCAAATTAAAAATAAATAAATTAAATGATAAAAATAATGATCAAGGCAAGAATAAATAAATGATAAGATGTATGTATATGATGTTAATAATGTTTTTACCCGATGCTTTTGAAAAAGCAGAATCAGACTTGACCCTTCCAATTAATAATCCAACTTCTGCACATGGGCAAATGACAAGTACCCACCAAACCATCCAGCTAGCACTCGAGTTGATGTATCTCACATTTCTAATCAATCAATCAATTGCCCAACCATACACTCTTTAACCCTATTTTTGGTATATTGATTTTTCTTAAAAGAAATCATTAATTTAAAATATTTTTCGTAGAAATTTTTAAATTTCAAAAGGTTTAAGAATCAAATTTTGTTATACTTCTCTATTATGTGTTATTAACATGTTAGAGTTGGATATTTTTATAAATTAGTTTATTTATTTATGCATTGTATGAGTTTTAAAAATTAATTTTTTATTATGTGTTAATATACTTTAAATCAATAATATTATTTAAAAATTAAATTTAGTAAAATATTATGATATAAAAAATATAATAAATTAAAAAAGTTCATAAAATTAGTGATATGAGATTAGTAAATAATAGAGATAATAACAATAAATTTATTGCAAAGTCATTATCATAAATTATTTAACTATATATTTATAATCACTTATTAAAAATTAATTAATTAATTATTTTTTTACATAAAAAAATATCTAAAATTAAAAAAAATTAATTTAAGAGATAACTAATTAATTTATTATTTATTATTTTTATTTCAAACAATTTTTTGACTTTAAAGAATAATTCATTAATTTTTTTATTTATTTCAAAAAAATTTTAATTTAAGAGATGATTAATAAATTTATTAATTAATTACTTTATTATTATTTTTATTAACTACTAAGAATTCACATACTTCACAAAAATTCTTAATATATATATATATATAATAGATACAAAATCCTCACAAAATAAGTTAAAAATTTGCTTACTGAAAATTTTTTGTAAGTGTTAAAAGAGAGTTTAGTTTATTTATATATAATTGCGTTGAATAATACAATATATATATATATATATATATATATATATATATTTATAAATTGAGAATTTATGTATGAATGAGCACAATAGAATTCCATGCACATAATGGCAAGAGAGGTTAATGTGGGACGAGAGTTTCAAAACAGCGCAAGCCATCAAGCTGCGGAGCCAATTTTGGGTTGTGAAGGGCTTTCAACTCTTGTTTCACTTTTCCCATCATACTTGCTGAAATCCCTCTTCGCAGTTCCTGCGAGTCACAATTAATTCAGGCTTCTTTATATTATACACATAAAGCCAAACCAATTTAATTAAAAAAAGTACTTAATTAACGTTAGCCTCTGTTACCTTGACATTTTTCTTGTCTGCAAAAAGACTTGAGGAAGCCATTGTCGATCCTCTGGGAAGCTCTGAAGCAATTGGGCTTCCAGCAATGGAGAAGCAAATTAAAGGAATTGGGAAGGAAGATGCCCTTGGGAAGAAGACAAGTAAAGAATGGTGTTTGAAAGAAGAGTTAAAAATGACAGGACTATTTATAACATGGATTCATGTATATATAATATAATCTGAACTAAATGGTCGTTGTCGCCGTCGTAATGATTAATGAGACTTCTCTGGTCTGCAATAACCTTATCATTCCTTTCTGTTGCTTGTAAAGCCAGTAATGTTGGCTGTCTCTCTCCCTGGTCTCGTTATCTTCTCAAGGAATTGTATTGGGAGCTGCACAGGAGGACAACCCTATCTTCAAGTCATTGGATTCAGATTTGTACAAAAGTAGGCCACGTAACACACTCTGTGGGAACCGCGTACCTCTTTAAGCTTATCTCTTTTCCTTTATCTTTTCTCATCGTCCTGCACTTTGCCGTCACTCGGTAGTTATAAAGAGTTATGTAACAATTAATTAAAATGGAATGGATTTAAGCCTGGTAGAAATAAAATAGAAGAAATAGGAATAAAAATAAAAATAAAAATAAAGATGAGAATGAAGTGTAATAAAAAGTGTTATTATTGTGTTTGCTTAAACATAAAATTAAAAAGAAATGAGACTACATTTGCAATGTTTAGTCTGCGAAAGAATGCTGAAAATGAAATGGTAATGTTACCAAATGACAGAAATGCCCAAATCCTAAAGTAAATACTTAATATTAAAATTATCTTTATATATATATATAATTAAATTATGAAATGCACGTCTGATGTGAGGTATTGATGGGTGAAAGTTTTTTATTTGGTAGGGGGTATCTTGGGCACAAATTTTACATTCTTGATGATACTGATTCCTTAACTATACTAATGAAAACTACTCAACTTCTCATAGACAAAATAAATAAAATAGGAATAAGAATGAAAGTCAAAGTCAAAATAAAAATAGAATATAATAGAAATAATAATTACTATATTTGGTTATACATAAAATGAAATGAAAAAACATTACTCCCACAATGTTTGATTGGCAAAAAAATACTAAAAAATAAGAGGTAATGTGACTAAATGATAAAAAAGCCCCCATTTTAAAATATTATATGTTTTTATAATGTAATGAATTATTAAATAGAAAAATGTATTTTATTTGTTACGATAAATTTATTACTATTGTTATTATCATGTTTATTTTACTAATTAATATTTAAAAAATGGTTGTTGAATTATCAATTATAAAAAAAATACTAATAATTTAATTTTCTATTTTGATGTGTAAAAATATTTTAATAATACTAATAATATAAAATAATAAAATATTCATAAAAACTTTGTTCTTTTTTATCTGCGTATAGAGAGGTGGTTAGGTATTTTGTCATAAGGAGAGAGTATTTTTGTCCTCTCTTAGCCATATATGAGCGCATTGTTGTCACAAAAATTTCATTCCTTGAAAAGCTATGAGATGCCTTAGCCTATCTAAAGGAACAAGGATTGTTTCATTTGAGGTAAAGTGGTATACCATACAAATGCTTATTCTGCTAACCAAATATGGGAGTGGGAATAGAATGATTTCCCATTCTCATTTCAATCACTCCAAATCTATCACTATGTTCCCACATTTGAGATAATCCACAAACCTTTGGAAATGGAATTTGATACAAAGTTGGTACCACCAAACATGAGAGAGAAAATTTTTGGCTTTTCCATTCTAATTCTACCACAACTTTCCCTCAAACCAAGCATGCTTTCAGATAACTTCATGTGAAAAAATGATATAAGGAAGTAATGGGGTGAAATAGATATATACTGACTTGACCAAAAAAAAAAAAAGGAGTGTGGATTACAAGATAGGATCTGATTTACCTAAATTCTAATTTTAATTTGTTGGTTTGATTGTTAAGAATTTTCAAACGAACTTGAGAAAATTCTCGGAGGAAGTTGAGATAACAGAGGTTTTACTAATCAAGATACTTCATGTTATTCATAAATATAATAAAAAAATATCTTAACTATATAAATAGAAGAACTAATTAAAAGTGCAGATAATGAGTTGGGGCATTTTTATCAATGGGTTTATGGACAAGAGACATACTTTATTTAGTTAGTATCAAATATAATATTAATTATTTAACATGATTACATTAAAAGTTGTTAATCAATTTAATAATTAATTAACAAGAATTCATATAAATATTCCAATTTTCGTCTTCTTCCTGCAGACTATCGCGTTTTGTTGTGGCCGCTTGGAGCCATCCAATACTATATGTAAGACAAAGCATCGCCGTTTACGTCCTTGCATTTTTGTTAAAAAAAAAAACAGGTGCCAAGCAAGTGGATGATGCGGCAGCACAATGACCCTGCGATGAAATAAACGGCCATAATTTCTTACTGTGGAATCTTCAATATATGACCTACTGCAGTAGATCAGGATCCACAGAATTTATCTACATATCTTCATGCGATAATATCATAATTATGTCATCGAATGGGAGAATCCAAATCTATTTTAACAGGCTTTATTATGGTATTGAAATAAGTTTAGAAAAGATTACAACTCAGTCTGATTTTAAAATAATAATTATATTAAATTAATCCTAAATAAACACTTACATGTAAAGCAATAACTACGTCATTCTTACAATTTTTATTTAACATGTTTATCTATTTTTCTATAATAAATTTAAAACTTAATTATTATTTTAGTCTTTTCTTAAATTTAATCCTTCAATTTTTAATATGCATACATATTATTTCTCTAAATTTATCTAATGTCTTAAAATTATGATTTATTTAATTTATTTTTTGTAAAATGCTCCTCAGTGTATGCAACGGAAGTGAACACATAAGATATACATTGAAAAATAAGGGGCTAAATAAAAAATTAAAAAATTAACTTAAAATAAGTCAAAAGATAAAAGAAATAATTAAACTTAGATTTCAACTGAGGCCAACAGAGGAGAGCATGAAATCAAAGCATATGCTTTTAGTTTATATTAATATAAAATGCATATAAATTATTTTTTATCATTATCTTAATATAATCAAATTTAATTTTTTATATTTAAAATTTATATCAAAACGTGCGTTGTAATTTTAAGAGGGAGGGCAAGTGAAGTTGTCACGTATTAATGAAGTGTCTGTTACTTAAAATTAAGATTATGAAGATCATTTATATATTAATCTATATTGACTATTGAGATAATAATTTTGTGAGAGCATGCAGTATTAAAAACGTCCAAAGTTATATTAGTATAAATATTGAGAGACTCTTTCAGTCTTTTAGTCTCATAATTAATATAAACAGTAAAAATAGTATCTTTAATATATATATATATATATATATAAATAAATTGCATTATAAGAGAGGGTTATATTATTTTTTAATATCTTTTAAATATATAAAATTAATGCCAATTTTTAATTCTAAAACAATCAATGAAAAAAAAAATTATAACATTCACTTTAATGTATGTCAACACATTAATTTTTGTTCAAACATCTTTTTCAAAAATCTAAAGCTATTTCAAACTCCAAATTAAAAAAAAAAATTCCCACCTACAAATTACATTTTCATTATAAATTAATATATAATAAAAAATCTCTTGATTGGCATATTCTGTAAATCTGTCTTTATAAATATCATAAATAAATAAAAAAAAGTAATTTGTCTTTTATTAATAGCTTCTTCATCATCAAACCAAACCAAAGTTCAATATTTTTCAAATATGATAATTGAAAGTGGACTAAATGAACGTTTCCTATTCAGATCTACGTCCATATATATATATATAATAAGATAGAATATTTGATGAAAAATTGCATAAAATTCCAATGGCATGATTAGAATTCAATTAGATATAATAATTTCAAAGCAGTGTAAGTCATCGATCCAACTCTGGTGCAAACCTTAGTCCAACAGCCACCTCTGATGATGAACTAGCTTCTTTTTATTTCATAACTATGGGCTCAACTGACAAAGAGGGCTTCTTGTGGAACTTGGGCTTGGGCTTATCATATTCGGTAGATAAGTGGTGATTGAGGAGGGCATCAAGAAAGAATAATTCAGATTTATATCTAACCATTAATATAGGAGAAATTGTACAATTTGACCATTCATATTAAATTTTACGTTAAAAAAATTTACTAATATTCGTTCACCCACTTTCACTTAACAACAATAAAGATCATATTTTGTTGTGAAAACGATGAGTGAGTTATTGTTTGAGAAAAACAATTGGAATTATATAAATTATTATGTGGTTGTAGAATAAATTAATGAAAAATAATCGAAGTTGTTTAGTTGAAAGGCTTCAGTAAATATTTGGTTGGCTTATTATATTATTTGATTGTGTAAGTAGTGATTTATGAATTATTAGTGTATTACTTGGTCATTATATTGTTGTATATCCGGTTACCTATGACTCATAAAAAAATTAATGTTAAGTATTTAAGATATATATTTTATATCTTAAATACTTGAAAATTATTTATCAATAATGTTACTATATATATATATATATATATATCTTTCCTCTGATATTTAAGGACATTGTTACCTAGTTAATATCCATATTTTTTGAATTTATTAAGGTCCCTTGAATTAGTAATAAATATATGTAAAATTGTTCAAAAATAGATATATAAAATTGACAGTGATAAGGGGATAGAGTATAGAGATCATACTTCAACTTTCTGAGAGATTTTTTTTTCATTGCGATCTCTATGAAAAAATATTTAAATATAGATTTTCAAATAGGACAATTCAAATGGTGATCCTACATTGAGGGATCTTTTACTACTCCTATTTCGTAGAATTATTATGTTATTTTGTTTTTAAAATATCCCAACCAGAAATCGCTTTCAAGTGTTAGATATTATGAGATAATGAAATCAGATTTGATTTATTTAAAATGCATTACGAGATAGGAGTTGATTTTATATGTACGAAATTGTTTTTAATTGTTCAGAATCCTCTAATCAAATGAAATCGATAAATTAAAAAGAATTTGATAGGAAAGGGGTTTAGCAACTTATAATACCTTTAGCCAAAAATATTATATTAAAATAATTATAAAAAAATATCATAATAATAACTCACATCCTTTATAAATTTTTTATTTATCATGTTTATATATTAAACTATTATCAATATAATATTTAATTAGTATTTTTGTAATGTATTTTTTAATTTAGTACCTTAATATTCAATATGTAACACACAATATATATATATATATATATATATATATATTCCTCTTTGAATTTTTCTTAGTTTTTCAAATAATTATTTAATTTGTGTTTAGTGTTCTAAAATATCCTGCGGCAGGGCGCACATGATGACTGGGTTTTTTGACGACATGCTTTTACACCAAGCCACATTTTTTAGACCTAAGCCTTATTCAACTTGTTAGTAAGCAGGCTGGCCATGCATTTTTTTTTTTCCTTTTATCAAATAAAAATGGAATTTGCTATTGAAAATAATACTTTTTTTTTTCTAAGAAAATAAAGATTTGAAAAGAAATAAAATAGAATGGGATTAGATTTAGGACATGGAATGAGAACTAATTAAAATTTAAAATGAATTGATATTGTAAAATTTTATTATAAATTAAATTTAGTTTAAATAAGATAACATTTATAATATTAAAATGATATTAGATTATCTTATGTAATCTCGAAATCCAATCTAGTTAAAGATAAAATTTTAATTTTTAACCCAACTTTAGCTGATGTGATTGGATTAAACCAAATTGATCAACCAATTAGGTTGGTGTTTACCCTTAGACGTATGAAATGGAAGAGTTAGAACAAATATGATACACATTGAAAATAAGAGGTTAAAATTGAAATACATTAATGAATTAAATTAAAATAATAAATAAGTTAGAAGATAAAAAATATTTAAGCCTAAATTTAACTGAATCCAAGAGGAGACCATGAACTAAAGCATACGCTTATTAAGATATATTAATACCATATCAGTGCATGAAAATTTTATTATTATTATTATTATTATAGAATTAATTTTAAAATACAACGAGAATTGTAACTTTGAATGTGGAGCAAGGGATAAAAGTGGAAGTATATGGATTTCCCCTCATTTATTGGGGCAATCTTTTCTCCGGTGGAAGAGGAGATCCAATGGGTCTTAACATTCTTATAGAATATATTTTTTAAAAGTAAAAATGAATTATTTTTAAAAAATAAAAATACATTAATATCTTAGATTTTTATATAGAATGAAATTTGGTTAAAAATGAAAATTAAATTATTTTTAATATCTCACAATTTATTTTATATATTTTACTGTTTATCATTCTCTAATAATATAGCATTCTGTATAAAAAAATAATTTAAAATATTAATATCTCTATTTTAAGAAATAATTCATTTTTATTTTTTTTAAATTATCTTTTTTTAAAAAAATTTAAAACCACCAAATTTATATCGAATGTCATAATCAATTACAAAAGGAAACCAAACTCAAGTACGGGTTCCATTGTACGTGTGTTATTTATTGCTCATGTCATCCTATAACGTACCACATCATCAACTGATGTGTCCTCTCAGCATTCAATTGACAGAATAAGGACAAAGGGACCACTATGTTGACAAAACATTTTTCGGGCTGTTTTAAGAAAAAAATTTATAGAGGATCAAATTGAAAATGAGAAAATTATTGAGAGACCAAAATAGATTTATCTCAATGCTTATGTAATATATAGATATATATATATATATATATATATATCAAATATCTATATTTTTTTTGTTTGCTTTGAAAAGGAATGATACTCTTGAATGATTATCTGTATTATACATAGATAGTGGGCATTTTATATTATTGTATGATAACATTTGGATAATCCCTTGATAACAATGTAATTAGATATTAGATAAAAGATATATCTTAACGACAATGATGATTGATTTTATAGCATTTGGTATATAAAATATAAATCTTAAATACTTTAATTTTATTTATGTGCTAAATTATGCATTAGAAATTCATAAATACACTATTTAAGCAATTAATTAATATAAAAAATAATAAAATTTATGGAAAATTTCAACTAACCAACTGATTTAAATTAATTTTTATTTTTAAAGTCTACTAACTTAAATTAAAGTGTTTTTGCAAATTTAATCCTGTCACAACATCTTTTTATTTTAAAAAATTCGTAGAAATATCTTTTTCCATATCCAACTCAAAATTCTCTTAGATAATGCTTTTATTAATTCTTGATTTTAAGATAACTCAAACTTTATCCGTTCTTGCTTTTAAATATCTCATTCTCCTCCCTCATCTCCATAAACAGGCTATCATAGAACAAAGCATGATGTTCATGTTCATCTTCGGTCCTCCTTTCAAGGCCTTCCTCAATCTACACTCACCTTCTGACGATGGGAAGCCCAAGCCCAAGGCTGAAGAGAAGCCTTCTTCTTTGCCAGTTGAACTTGCCATTAAGAAACAGAAGACAACTCATTCATCATCAAAGACAGTCGCTGGACTAAGATCTGCACCGGAATTGGATGGCCTACACTGCTTCGAGACTATTATATCTAATTGAATACTAATTTTGTCATATGAATTTTATGCAATTTTGTTTTTAAGTGTTTAGCCCATTTATGAGTATTAATTATTTAGTTTTGCGGTATTAAAGAATTGATTTCTTGCCATCTTTTTTACTTTCGGTAACTATTTGTAGCTCTAGTCTCTTTTATAATTACATAATTACTAAAATAATGACAGTATAAACTTACGAACATTAATGATTATCAAGTGATTATTAAATAGGTAAAATTAGGTTCGTGTTTCAGTTCATGTATCATAGACATGGATTGGAGTAGGAGGAGACTTTCATTCGTTGCTTCCCTCTTGAAGTCGTGTACTTGTTGGATTAGCTAATTTTTAATAATCTCATTTGAAAAATTTCGCGCTTTGGTTTGATGATCATGATGGAGTCTTTTTGGTGATTAGAGGATTAGAGTTTGAATTATAATGAAAAACAAATGACTTTTATTAATTTATTCTATTTAAAGAAAAGTAAGATAATACAGAATATACCAAATATGTCAATTATTGTCAACTAAACATCTTCAACCTCTTGGGACAGTACTAATAGTTTATACATATAATATATATGTTTTGAAACTGTGGCTCTATTTCTCAGAAAATATTATTTTAATATTAATAATGTGATTAAAAGAAACGAAGCAATTCGCTAAATTTATGATTTTGAACGTTCATAAAATTAATTTCTTATAAAGATTATTTTTATCATCTTAACTTTGGAAAACGAAACGTATCATAAACTATATACATGGCAACTGTAAATGATCATTTTTTAAATTATAAAAATTACAATATTTCCTTCTAAACAGGTATTGGAATTTATGGAAAAGTACAATAACGTTGTAAAGTGATCTGAGTCGTCAATTTCATTGGTTCTCCAATTAAACTATATACTTAAACAAAATTTAAGAAATTAGTCTCTAGTTGAATCCATCATTCAACTATTGCAATGTAATGAACATAAAGTTGTATTTTATCAATGTGATTGCAAATCATGCTAGAGGGATTTTATGTAATTTTGATCGAACTTTTTTATTTCGTTTTAAGTGTGTATATTGTTTGTTTATGAATTCTACTTAATTTTAGGGTTTAGGATATTAAAGAATTCTACTTCGTTTATGAATTCTATTTAATTTTGAGATATTAAAGAATTGATATCTGGCCTTTTTCTTGTTTACTTTTGGTAACTTTGGCTTTAATTTTCAGAAAATATTATTTTAATATTAGTAATGAGAGTAAAAGACACAAAGCAGTTCACTATGTTTATAATTTTGAGCACTCGCAAAATCAATATTTTATAATGATTATATTTATTACCTTGACTTTAAATAATGAAACGTAACATGAACTAAATACATGGCAACTGTAAATGATCATATTTAATATTATAAAAATTACAACATCTCCTTCTAAATAAGTATTGGGATCTTGTAGGAGAAGTACAATACTACAACAGCTTGTGCTATAAAGTGATCTGAGCCGTAAGTTTCACCGTACCATTCGTCCAGCAAGAAGGCAGAGGAAAGAGAAGGAGAAATCCTTAAAAACCTAATTGTTTTAGTACACAGTCAATTAAATTCATAGATAGGTGACTTCCACGAATTGGTGCCTATGAAGTCCCCCCCACAAGCATTATCTTATTCCCTCTGTTTCTCACCAAGAATGTCCCTCCGTCAAACCCGTTCACCCATGTCACCCACGTCAATGTACACATTCGGATAAAGAAATATGATATAGCAACGTTAAAACTCATCTCTCACTTTCAAAAAGCAAATTTAAATTTAGAACAAAAGAAATGCAGTCTGATAGGCTATAGCATAACAGAAAGGGTAAAAAGGTAAGAAGATTATGGATTATGGGGATTTGGTTTGATCTCAGCAGTGCGGTGGTGCTCGGCTGAGATATAGACCGAGGGTATAGGGAAGAAGCTTCGTTGGAGCATTTTGGTAATCGTAAGTCGCTTGGTGGAAGTGGGCTCTAGCCCCTAGAAGTCCTGGAACTGGTGAGAGGTGGGAGTTATATGCCCCTTAGCTCTGGGGCATAGTGCGTGGTAAGTGGATGTTTTATTTACTAGTCTACACTCCCAGTGGACTCAGTGCGTATTTTTTAATCGCACTTACAATTGTCAGCCGCTTAGACACAAATGTCATGTTTTGAGGATGTGTTCCATGTTTTGGAAACCATTACAGTGGGCGTGTTCATGTTAATCAGATAAATGCACTTGTCTCTTAAGACATGCAGAGATTCAGAGTGTTATCCAGGCAAAATGAATCTACGTTATTTAAACAAAATGAATCTATCGTTGTATAACAAATTTATTGTACAGTAATAAATTAAAAAAAATTAATTAAAAATTAAAATAAAAAACGTATATTTATACCAACCATACAATAAATTTATTGTAGGGTTAGTGATCTGGTTCTGTTATCCAAGTAGACAATTAACGTGTTCCGTCCTTGAAGAAGTGGGGATCTGTAGTTTAAGACGACAACGAAGAATTACATCGCAATCCAGTGAGGTTGACAAATGAGCGGCGACCCAGTTTTTGGATTTAGTTGGTGATACTTTCGAGGGATACAGCAATTGTAAGTGCAATGCACTGTTGTTATGTAGCAGGAAAGAATATGCAGGAGCCCCCGGCTACAGTTTCTAATAAATTATAAAATGAAATATTTTCATTATATATGTGTTCTGTTCGGTTAACGATATAATAAATTAAAAAATTAATTATTATTTTAGTCATATTTTTTATTTCAATTTTTAATATGCATACATATTCTTTCTCTAAATTTATCTAGTGTTTTAAATTATGATTCTTTAATCTATTTATAGTAAAATGTTCCATGGTGTATGTAACGGAAGAGAACAAATATGATATAAATTGTAAAATAGGGGGCTAAATTAAACAAATAAAATATTAACTTAAAATAAATTAAATAAGTCAAAAGATGAATAGATAATTAACTGGGGCTAAGTGGAGAGCATTGAATCAAAGCATATGCTTATTAACTTATGTTAATATAAAGTGCATATAAATTATTGTTATCATTATTTTAATATACTTAATTTTAACTTTTAAATTTGAATTTTATATTAAGACGTGCATTGTAACTTTAAGAGGACGGGGGTGGGGAGTGAAGTTGTCACGTATTTAAATTAATGATGTGTATGTTATCTAAAATTAAGATTATGAAGATCATTATATATTAATTTAAATTGACTGTTGAGATAATAATTTTGTGAGAGCATGCAGTATTAAAAATGTCCAAAGTTATTTTAGTATAAATATTGTGGGACTCTTTCGTGTCTTCTAGTCTCATAATATAAAAAGTAAAACTAATATCTTTATACATACATACATATATATATATATATATATATATATATATTGCATTATAAGAGAGGGTTATATTATTTTTAATATCTTTCAAATATATAAAATTAATGTTAATTTTAATTATACAATAATAGGAGAAAAATAATATGGCATTCGCTTTAATGTATGTCAACACGTTAATTTATGTTCAAATATCTTTTTCAGAAATCCAAAGTAATTTCAAACTCCAAATAAAAAAAATCCCTTGATTGGCATATTCTGTGACTAACTGTCTTTAAAGTAATTTGTTATTTTATTAGTATACAAACTCTAATCCTTTAGTCATCGAAAAGACTTCATCATTATCAAACCAAAGGTCGTTATTTTTCAAATAAGATAATTGAAACTGACCAAATGAACGTTAATATATATATCCACATAAATGGTACTTACGATTATCCGTATTATACATAAATGGTGGGCATTTTATATTATTGTACGATAACATATGGATAATTAAAAATAAGATAAAAGATATATCTTAACAATAATGATAAATGATTTTAAAGCATTTAGGATATAAAATATAAATATTAGATAATTAAATTTTATTTATTATAAATATCATGTAAATGTATAAAAGAAAATAATGACTAAACCATGCACTGAAAATTCATAAATATACTATTTATGCAATTAATTAATAAAATATGTCAAAAAAATTTATGGAAAATTTCACGGAAACAGCTTATTTTAATTAATTTTTATTCTTAAAGTCTCCTAACTTGAATGAAAGTGATTTTGCAAATTTATTTATGTCATCACGTTATTTTCTTTTAAAAATTTCCTGCAAATATCTTTCTGTTTATCCAACTCAAAATTCTGTTAGGTACTACTTTTATTGATTCTTGATTTAAAATAACTCAAACTCTATCCATTCTCACCTTTAAATATCTCATTCTCCTCCTTCATCTCCATATACATTCTTGTTTATAACTATCTCATTTTCTTCTCTATCTCCATAAACAAGCCATCATAGAACAAAGCATGATGTTCATGTTCATCTTCAGTCCTCCCTTCAATGCAATCTTCAATCTTCAATCTCCACTCATCTTCTAACAATGGGAAGCCCAAACCCATGTCAAATCCCAGAGCTGAAGAGAAGTCTTCTTCTTCGCCAGTTGAATCCATAATGATGAAACAGGAAGCAGCTCATTCACCATCAAAGGCAGCCATTGGACAAAGGTTTGCGTCAGAATTGGATGGCCTAGACTTCTTTGTGACTATTATATCCAACTGAATACCGATTTTGCTATAGGAATTTTATGCAATTTTGATCAGACATTCTATTTTATTTTAAGTGTTTAGCTCGTCTATGAATATTATTTAGTTTTCTAGGTATTACAAATTTAATATTTTGCCTTCCTTTTCAACTTACCCTATTATACTATAGCTTTAATGCAAATCTCTGACCAACAATTCTCATATGACGTTGAATAGACTTGGGCTCAAGAAGTCAGTTTCTAAATATTTCAGAAAATTTTCTTATTCTCGTATTTTATTATTACTTATATTTACCACGACCTTCCATTTTTTAATTACTTTAGTTCACAAAAATATTTTAATATTACTCCTTCAAGTATTTATGATGAATTTCATCATCTCATAAATTACAATTTTAAGTTTAATCAAAGTTAACGAGTCCTAGATTTATCAACCATCCACCTTTTTGGATCCAGAAGGAATTTTTTTGTAAATAATTTATACAAATAAAATATGAATATGAATATTTAATTTAACCATTTAAAACAGTGTCTAAATTTATCAATATCATTTGAAAAAATTTATATGTGGTTCGTTATTAATTTTAAAACTTTTTAATCAAAACATGATAATTATTTAATTTCTTGTATTAAAGACATAACAAATATTTGATTCTTCAAACAAGTACGTGATTCCCCAATTATACTATACACTTAAACAAAATATAAGAAATTAGTCTGAAGTTTATTCCATCATTCAATTATTGCAATGCAATGAATAAAAAAAAATAATAATAAAATAAAATTTCTTGCGCTGGTATGGTTTGAAATAATATTATTTAACGTATGCTTTGATTTGAGCTGGAATCGCTAGTTGTTTGGTGCACAACAAATTGTGCAAGTTTTGAATTTTATTTTTACATTTTGATTTTGGCCTTGAAAAATTTTATATTAATTCGACATAGTTTTATAATATTATTTTTTGAACCCAAAAAGATTTAATATCCTACAAATAAGTCCCTATATATTATTGTGAACACCCAATCTCAAAATAAAATAAGAATAAAAATTAATAATTATCTAATTGATCAATTGGTTAATCCTATAATTAAACAAATACAAAATGGGTGTCACAAAATAAAAAATAAATCTAAATATGAAAAAATAATAAAAATAAAAAATAGGAAAAACAAATAAAAATAAAATACGAAATAATAAAAGCCAAATATGTAAGAAGAAATAAAATAAGATAAATGGAAAAAAATCAGAAATATGAAAACAAAATTAAAAAATCAAAATATGAAAAACGAAATAAAAAATAAAAAATAAGGAGAACATAAAAAAAAATGCTAATATAATATTAGGGGAAAAAGCAAAAACATAGGAATTCGAAAAAAAAAAAAAAACAACAACAACAAACATTAAAATATGCAAACCTATACCCCGCATGCTGGACATTGCAGACTCTGTGCATGGCATCTCCAGATCAGTAGATTACACCTTTTAGGAAAGCTTCACGGCTAACTCTTGCTACTGTATTAGATTGAAGAGATAAAAACAAAAGTAGCTGGAGCCAAGTGTTCGAGTACATCCCTATGATATTTCAGAACTACACAGTTGTGTTTTTCACAATCCAAGATGTTAATATGAAAATCCACCTTTGACAGAAATTTGTCCCTGACAGCTAAGAAACCAATTTGGTCTCTAGAAGTAAATTGATAAACTTCATTGAACCATAATCAAGTAAAGAGGTTTCTAAAAGGAAAGGCTCTGGTAGTATTAGACATCCTTCAGGAACATCACTTATAATGGGAAGCTTAGCCTTTGTATGGGGGGCTAACTCCTCCTTCTTATAAAAACTCAATCTGAAAGTTAATAAAAGAGGAGAAAAGCAGCTACGCTGAAGAGAGTAAGATAGCACGGGCAAAATGAGAAGGGGGAAAAAAGAAGAAGAAGAGAGAAGGACGTCTGAGAGAGCTAAAAGAGGAGGAGGTTTGAGAAAGAAGAAGAAAGGAGGTCTAAGAGAGCTAAGGAAGAAGGGCCAGGGAGAAGAGAGAAGAAGGAGAAGAGAAGAAAAGGAAGAAGAAAGAAAAAGGAGAAGAGAAGAAAAAGAAGGAGAGAGAAGAAAAGAGGAGAGAGAGGGCGGTGCTGCAAGGGTTGGAAAGGAATAAAGGCCGAGGAAGAAAGAAAGAAGGAGGAGAAGAGAAGGGGAAAAAGAAGGAGTTGACCAAGAAGAAGAAAAGTGCACTGAGAAAGAAAGAAACTCAAAAAATAGTGACTGAAACTGAGCTAGAAAGAGAAGCCGAAAAGAAGAAGAAAGAAGGAGAAGAAGAAAAGAGGAGAGAGAGGGTGGGGCTGTGAGTCGGCGAGAAGGAAGAAGGGCTGAAGGAAAAATGAGAAGAAAGGACAGTGCTACAAGTTGCCGAGAAAGAAGAAGTGAGTTAAAGAGAGAAACCGACAGGAAAGAGAAGAGGGAAGAAAGAGAAGAAGAAGAGAAGAGGAGAAGGAGTTGCGCCCTTGTTTCGAGCTTTGAGAACAGGGTTGAGCAGAGGAAGAAGGGAAGAAGAAGGAGAGAAGAGGAAGATAGGAGAAGAGAAGGTTGTCGGAGAAAGAAGCTGAGGAAGGTAAGGGTGGTGCTGTAAGAGCCGAGAAGAAGAGGGTCATCGAAAAGAGTCCTTACTAATGATGGGGAGCTTAAGCGAAGCCACATGTATGGAGCTGCCCCTTATCTGTCATGTTCACAGATTACATGAAGAGATGCATGGCTATTGCTTTCTATTATTGTCATTTTGCATCAAATTTTGTTTGCATTTGAAAAAAAGAGCATAAAAAATAGAATAATTTTGGCATTACAAGGAAGGTTTCTTAAAAAAAAAATTATTGTGTGAGAATATTATTTTTCTCGAATGCTTGAGGTCTAAGACTTTTAATCTTCTGAGACCTAAAGAGTTGGTACCAAATTTTAGGAACAAATGAATAAATGAATATAACAACCTAGATGTAAGAATGTTTTACGGTAACTCCTATTAAATTTGTGGATTGCAAAAATAACATGTTAGTCTTATTCAGGAGTTGTCACATGAAATTATTAGTTTCCTTAGGCATTTTAAAACTAACAAATAGAGGTCATGTGAGACTCTTAATCTTTTTAAGCCTTGAAAGTTAGTACATAATTTTTAAAAAAATTCAAAAATAAATATCTTAATTAAATTAACCTTTTTTAATTACAAAATGATCAATTTCGTCTTTTATAAAATTTAATTAATCAGAAAATATCACGTGGGACCTGAGTCTCCATAGACTTCAGCAGTTGATTTTGATAAAAACAAAATTACAAGAAGTTTGACTTTAAAACTTAACTAGTAGAGGCCACGTGAAACCCTAAGTCTGCTCAGGTTTTAAAAGTTAATGTTTAAAATACTAAGATGAAATAATTGTAAAAAAGGAAGTTTATCTTACTTGTTATGTATAATCAAAAATCCTAAAAATATTTTTCCATTATAGTTTTACTTTAAGTATTAAAATAAATTATAATTGAAAAATAAAAAAAATCATAAATTAAAAAAAAATCCTAAAATCTTTTTAATCATAATCTCACTTTCAAAATTAAAATAAAATCCAAAAAAAAATTCAAAAATCCTGAAAAATGGTTTTCCATTATAATTTCATTCCAATTTCAACAATAAATTCTAATTTTGAAAATCCAAAAAAAAAAATTCAAAAATTCAAAAATATTTTTTCATTATAATTTCACTTCAATTCCAAACAATATAAACTTCCAAAAATCCTAAAATCTTTTCCCATTATTATTTCATTTAAATTTCAAAATAAAGGTTAAAATTTCAAAAATAAATGAAAATTAAAAAGAGGAAAAATAAAGAGAGCAAGAGAGCTAGAATAATCAGGTTGTTGTAAATTAAAACACATAAATCAAATTTCAATCCTGTTTTATTTACGAAATTTGTTTAATTTGAACTCTCCTATTCTCATCACAAAAATTAAAAATCACCACCCAACACATGTACCTTTTTGGAGGCTTTCATCCTAGGTCAATTCGCTCTTTGTAAATATCTATTTGTTTACTTTCATTATTATTGTTTTTGTCTTCTCTGTTTAACGAGTATGCATGTCAATAAAGGGTAATTAAGATAAACTTAAAGTCATATTCTATCTCATTTGACTAGTTTAAGGTAACCATTTTTATGGACGGGTATTGTGAGGTGGCTAACACCTTCCCCATACTCAAATAGACTTCCAAACTCATCTCTGTTTACGTAGACCGTTTTGCCTTTTCTTTTGTTTTAAATTAGTTTCCTAAAATTTTTCATTAAAAATTTTGGTGGCAATTCCAATAAATTAATTTTTAAGATCCATTTTGGGAATCACTTTATACCATTTTTCTTCCTTCTGTTGAAAGATTGATTACAACAATTATATTTAATTTATATATATATATATATATATATATTTGTTATTACAATATTTGCATGATAACATTGCACTAAAATTATATATTAAGATAATATTAATATGAATTTCAGAAAATTAAGTTATTAATATTGTAAAAAAATTAATATTGCTTTTACATTTATGTGTTTTGATTTTTTTTAAGTTATTAATATTGTTTTAAAAAAGAATAAAAACACCTTATTTTTTAAAAATCAAGATATATGAAGCAAAAAGCTTACGTCATCTTATTGCATTTAATGTTGCTTTTCTTTATTTTTATATTAGTAAATATTAATTTTAAAAAACATATATTAAAATACAATAATAAAAAGATAAGTCTTTTTTAGTATACGATATCATTCCGTTAAAAGTAAATATAAGAGCTTATGACATTAGGAGTTATTTAGGTTCTTATATCACGATCTTTATTAAGAAATTAAAATGATAACCTAATATGATATATTTTTTTAAATCTTGGCAAATATTAATTTTGCAGAAAAGTGATTGAAACACAAAAATTTAAAAATAATATTTTTTTTACAATATCTTAATTATACAATATTATCATCTTAATATATATTCTAAGGGATTATCATGCGAATATTGTGAACCTGAAGGAAAAAAGAAACTATATATAAATTAAAAATAATATATAAAGACTTATTTGTAAGATGTTAAATCTTGCTATGATCAAAGCATAATATTTTAGTAACCACTTTGAAACTGTTTAAAATTTTTTGGGATTAAAACACAATTTTGCTCAAAAGTTGAAAAAATTCCAAAACTTTAATAATTTAAAGTGTGCACATATGCACAGCAGGCCGATCCTGACGTAAAATTTTGATTTAAAATTTTGATTTTTCATTTCCTTTCTTAAGTATTATTATTATTATAATACATATCTTCTAGAAATTAATTATTACTGAGTAGAATTTGGTCTAACTCAATCTTATATAAAAAAAAAATGTTTGGTTTTCTTTCTTTCCTTCCCGTGCTGTAAAATTCCAACTTAAGTATATTAGTATCATCATTTGCATCATGCAATTCCATTATGAGTATTCATTTACATCTAGAATCATACATAAACACTGTTTACATATATGAATTAATATATCCGTATTAATTTCCATTTTAAAGTCAACATTAACCTTTGGTCACTTTTATACTTCATCTGTATTCTAGTCCTTTCTCATATACCTGCTTGGGACGGGGGTGGAACTTATGCCAGCGTCACTTCTATAAATTTTCTTAAACTTTAGATACATTTTTTGGGAATTAAAATCACCAGAAAATGTATACTTTTTGAGAGTGATATATTCCTTCTCTAATTTTATTTAGTTTTTCCAATAATTCTTTACTTTTTTTTTAATTTTCTAAAATATTCCTTGACGTATGTAATGGAAGAGAACAAATATGACACAAAGAGATTAAATTGAAAAATATTAAAGAATTAAATTAAAAAAATAAATAAGTTAGAAGACAATATATAATCAACCATTAATTCGAGAGGAGACCTTGAATCAAAGCATAGGCCAATTAATATTGGTTCAAACGATACCAATACAAAAAAAATATTTTATTATTATTATTATTATTAACTTTTTATTCATTGCATTAAAATAGTTGAATGATGGAATAAACTTGAGATTGTTATAAAACTAATAAAAAATAAAGGACAAAATAAGAGAGAAAATTTGGATGAAAAATGATAGGAGTATTCTTATTCACTTCTTGGTACATCATCTTTAGTATATAGTCTTATTTATAGGCTTTTAGTCCATAAAGGTAGACATATAGGTTGCATTGACATAATTACAATTTAATCTATATATGGCAATAATTTGGGGATTATTGGGAATATTTACCCAAAGGGTCACTTTTTGGGGTTTATGAACATCCACACAATCAAATAATTTATAGCATTCACCCTTGGATGTCCATTAACAAATAATATGCCTTTGTAAAACCTTACTAAGAAAAACTTAATGGGATAATAACCTAATGAAGGAAAAAAAGTATACAATATTGATGACGCTTATTGTATAAGCTGCTTCGTTAAAATACCTCACCAAAAAAAACCCAATAAGACAAAACTTTGATTAAGGAAAAAGAGTATAATACGTCTTTTACTTTCCTTGATGACAACATCATTTAATGTATTTGAATCGGTACTTCCCAATACTATTGACTAATTTCTCAAATGTGGTTATTAGTGATGCCTTAGTGAACAAATATGCTAGATTGTCACATGTATGAATCAGTTACATATTGTCATTCTTCTGAAGATCATCAACAAACAAGAATTTTGTTGTCCTATCTCCCACACACACACACACACACACACACACACACACACACACACACACACACACACACACACACACACACACACACACACACACACACACACACACACACACACACACACACACACACACACACACACACACACACACACACACACACACACACACACACACACACACACACACAAACTTGTTTGGCATTAAGCTAATATGAACAAAATAAATGAATATTAATATCATCTTCTTGAGATTGAAATGAATTTTTATTTATATCCAAAAGTCTTACAACTATTGGGGTACTCAATGGATGTGCTTCATTTATGTAAATTCCTCCAGAATTCGATCAATTAATTTATAATGATAAATAACTGATTTTCAAGTTCCTTTTAGAAAGCATGGACAAATGCAATCATTTATAATTTTCTTTCAAAAACTTTACTTCATATATCTATAAATGCCTTTCATAAGTATATTAAGAGCTTGAATTTCATGCTTCGGGCATCTCAAATCATTCAAAGATTTTCATCTGCATAATATCATGTAATAATTCTTATAAGTAAGTTGTGATCACATTTGTTAGACACACAATATATAATTCATGTACTGTCAACCTAAGTAATCATATTCAGCACAAAATAATATATTCCTACAATCAAATGTCAGGTTTTCTGAAAACTTTGTGTAATAATTCATGATATATCATTCTCATTTATTTTCTCATGATATCATTTGTATCCTACTGGCTTTACACCTTCAAGTGTTTGGGCTGTAGGTCTAATTAACTTTCACATATTAATATTATTGTGTCCTTCTACTTTGGTCATGTACTTTTATATTAGTACTTTTCAATAATTCATAATCCTCACTTAATTCCATAATATTATGCATTATATTATTATGTTGTCAACAACTATTTCTTTCCAAGTTCCATATTTTCTTGTACTGACATAATTTATTGAGATCTCTTCAGGAGTATCTGCCTTCTTGATATAACTATCTTAATTATTTGTTCCTTTTTATTTTCCAAAATTTTCATGGAATTAGTCATTAATATAATTGGAGTATTTGCAGTTGATAAGCACTTCCATCACCCTATTTGGGTTAACAAATGCTTCTGGCAAATCATTTGCTAATTGTTTAATGAACCATTTAATATTCACTTATGGTATATAAGGATCATAAAACAAAATACTAATGCATGCTATATAATTTTTTTTTTCAGCTGCTTATTTTCTCCCTCTAATTTTAAGATAACTAAATAATAATGGTCAAACAATGCCACAAACATATCTCCTTTAGATATTCATTCTAACATTTTCTTTTAACATCAAATAAGGACTCATATTTATGTTTTGTGGTAGACAAACAAACTTATCAATTGCACATTCAAAAATTTTTAGATAGGTAATATTTTGGCACATAACCTAAAAACTCAGTTTTATTGGGGAGATTTTTCAAATATAACTTGTTAGTTTGATGCAGATAGTATGCTCTCAAAATAGTTATAGAGCTTTGTTTTTATATAAGAATTAGTTTAAAAGAATAATTGGAGGCACTAAATAAATATTCTATTAGACCATGAGAGTATGAAAACATGGGCAATTTAGACTTTCAATAAATATCCTAATATACTTTTAATCATCAATTATGATATAGTTTCACCAATACTGTCAATGAAAAATTTCCTCATTGTATAATCTGAAAAGTGTGCACATATATTTTTGTGAATTTTAGGTTGCAAGTTGATAACAATGATATAAACATTCTAAAGATGCATCTATACAAAATATTTCAATAATAGGTATTGAATGAATGAGCTCATTATCAATCAAACATGTTTTAGATATACAAGAGATATAATCGCAACATTGACTAGTGATAGTCAAATGACTAATTTGCCCTTAGAACAAGTAATATAGGAAAATTCATTAAATAAAGAATCTTCAAGTTCTTTAGTGAAAATTCATGTGAATTCTCAATCTTTTTCATATCATTAACTTGGGATGGCCTAACTGGTCATGCCAAACATCTATGAATATTTGGTTCACTTTCTAATATGATTTCATCAAATTTGTATGATATCATCTTTTGGGGGAAGATCTATATCTTTTTCAATATATCCATCCATGTTTTTCATAATAAATCATTATGAAATAAATTTCTTAATAGATTTCATTTGAATCTAAATTAGAACTATATTTGTATAATACATGATAAACATAACTTCTCTTCAAGAGTTATATTTTCTCTCGTGAAATTGTGCTTTTATTGAACTTCAATGATTACTATTGGATTAGTAACAACCATTTAAGCATAGTGATAATTTCTTCATCATGTTTGGACTTAAGCATTAAACTAATGCTTGAGTGGATCAATTCTATCACAAAAACACAAATCCATCACAATAGGACTAAATGAAGTTTGTGATTTGAACATTTGATTTTAATATCATATACCACAATTTCAATTTTGTTATAATAATGTTATTATATTTTAGTATTCACGAATACCAAAAAATGACATACAATACTTATGTTTTCATGCTTATGTCCATAAACTTTGATAGCATGTCATATTTATGTAAAATCTCGTTAATATTTTTTATTATTCAACTTTAGATGGAAATTATAATAAGTTTTCATTGTATTGTCATCCATGGTTAAATATGATTAAATGTTGAAATTTTCTCCAAGAAAGGTCTATGTGTGATATATGGTGTTCAATATCATTTGCTTAAAAATTTAAGGAAAATACAAGTTCATTCTCTCTTGCTAATTACATGCATATTCACTACATGGAATATGCAAACAAGAACCTATTTACCAATTTGCTTGTGGAAATTGGTGCAAAACAAGTAATGGATAATCTCATAATATAATACATTATTCACTTCAAGGAATATGTATACCAAACTTTCATTGTCGATATCCATACTATGTTATATTATATAAAAAAATATAAATAAATTCAATAAATGCATCATCATTTTAAAATTGTTCCCATATTGCTCACATTCTTTTTAAACATATTTGATATTAGTAAGAAATAAAATAACATATAAACAAGCAATAAAAACACACACTTTTCTTAATACAAGTGTCACAAATGTGCAATTAAGGTACGTTTTTTTAACTGTTATATATTAATATTTATTATAAGTAGACAATAAATTGCAATTGACATTGTAATCCATATAAATTTATTATAATTAATCAATTATTTATGCATGACTAATGACATGAATAATATGTGAGAAATGTAATTAAGATAAAATTTTCATAAACTACATAAATTGTCATAATAAAATATATTACAATAACAATATCTCCTTTAAACTTGTTATAGCCTTTTAAGCTTCAAAATAACATTTGGACTTTTCATATGACTTCTAGTCATATTGTAAATTGTAACCACTAACTATAAAAATAAGTTTATAATATATTAATATCTATAGTGGGTTACTTTTAACACCCTTTTGGCTCATGGGTCATAAATGGTCAATATTACTCATAAACATCTTGAAATTGAGAATTTCTAATACCATTTGGTGGCATGAAATACATAGCTTTTATGACTATAGTAAACAAAATGTATAGTCACTTTGCTTCTTCTCGAGTCATCAAAAGATGATACACATCTTCTATGAGCATTATCCATTTGAAGATAAATTTGTTGGCTTTAAAATTAAAAAAAAAAAATGATTGGGCTATTGGCCATTCAATCATACATAGCCTTTGGATTTTTAATCTGAAATTAATAATCAAATTACAAACATAGATAAACATATTGAATCTATAAATAATATAGAACAAAAACAAAAATTCTTACCTTCTTACCTTGTGATGACAAGAATTTTTAATGGATTGACCATCCACTAAAATAACTTTTAATAATTTTACAATGAGTATTATCAAATGGGTGCATGACCATGTATATAGGAAAAAGTTCATAAGAAAAATTCTTTGCCAACATGTATAATACATAATATTTATAAAACTAAATCCTAAAATATAAGATTAGTTCAACAATATAACATTTTAATAAAATAAAGGAATAAAAACATTATCTCAAATCAAATAATAAATGAATAAATTTGATTTGAACTGTAAACTTGGAGTAAGATTATGCTAATAACGTGTTATAAAACTAATGAAATATAAAAAATAATAATAAAAAAGAAATTTGAAATGAGAAATGAAAGAAATATTCTCATTCACTTAGTACTTCATCCTTAGTACGTAGTCCTATTTATAGGTTTTTAGTCTATAACAATAGATCAATAGATTATATTGACATAGTTACAAATTAATCTACATAATTGGCAATAATTTAAGATTATTGAGAATATGAACCCAAATGGTCACTCTTTGGGGTTTACGAATATCCACATAATCAAATAATTTATGACAGAGACTAATTTCTTATATTTTGTTTAAGTGTAAAGTTTAATTAGGGAATCACGTTTGTACTTGTTTGAAAAATCAAATATTTATTATGTTTTTAATAAAAATTATATAATTATCATGTTTTGATTAAAAAGTTTGAAATAAATATAACGAATTTCAAATGATATTGACAACTTTAGCCACTGTTTTAAATTGTTAAATTAAATATTTATTACATATGTATATGTATATATGCTATAATTAAATATTTATATTTTATTTGTATAAATTATTTACAAAATATTCCTACTCGATCCCAAATGGTGGATGGTTGATAAATCTAGGACTTGTTAACTTTGATTAACCCGAAAATTGTAATTTACGAGATGATCAAATTCAGCATAAATACTTGAAGGAGTAATATTGAAATATTTTGTGAACTAAGCCATGAAAAAAGAAAAAGAAAAAAGGAAGGTCACGGTAAATATTAGTAATAATAAAATACGAGAATTAAAAATTTGTGTTGAAGCGATTGACTTCACACGCCCAAGTCAATTCAGTTTCACATGAGAATTGCTGGTATGAGATTTCCATTAAAGGTACAGTATAATACAGTGAGTTAAAAAAGAAGGCAAGATATAAACTTTTTCATACCTCGAAAACTAAATAATATTCATAGACGAGCTAAACGCTTAAAAACAAGATAGAATGTTCGATCAAAATTGCATAAAATTCCCATAACGAAATTGGTATTCACTTAGATATGATATCTCAAAGAATTAATAAAAGTATTATCTAAGAGAATTTGTGTTGGATAAGGAGAATTATAATTGTATAAAAATTTTAAAAAGAAAAGACGTGATGACATAAATAAATTTGCAAAATCACTTTATTTAAGTTAGGAGACCCTAAGAATAAAATTATTTAAAATAACTCGTTTAGGTAGAAAAATTCCATAAATTTTATTCACATAGTATATTAATTAATTGCATAAATAATGTATTGATAAATTTTTGGTGCATGATTTGGTCATTATTTTATTTCATACATGTACATAATATTCATAATAAATAAAATTGAAGTGTCTATAATTTATACTTTATATCCTAAAGGCTTTAAAATTATTTTATTATTATCGTTAATATATATCTTTTATCTGATATCTAATTACGTTATTATCAAGGGATTATCCAAATGTTATCATACAATAATATAAAATGCCCATCCTCTATGTGTAATACGGATAATCATGAGTATCATTCCTTTTTAGAGGAAATGAAAACAATATATTTGATTTTATATATATATATTGTAAATTATAATTTCTTTCAATTTCTTTTTTGAATTACAATAATTTTATTGGGATTGCCTCCAATTACATATGTCTTATTTAGAGATAATAACTATGTCTGGTGGAGTTTAGTAATGCCTTTCCTTCTCCATCCCCATTTCTTACTACAGAAAAGATTTTTTTTTTTCTCATCCTAATTAATTCCATAGAGTCTCTCTGGAGACATTTAGATTTAAACTTTAATCTCATTGTTCAAGTTAATCAAGTTATAATCAAATTCATAAAAACTACAAAAATTCTCTGGAGCATTCTAAATATAAACTTCAAATAACAAAAATTCAAAATATAAAGTTCTATAACAAGTTCTTTCATCTCTAATTTATAACTCTGATAAATTAATTAAAAATAAAATAAGTCTAACAAAAAAATAACTAAATTAAAATACAACTTATTAAATAATTGTAATTCATGTATTTATCTTCAATTTTAATTTATAAATAAATAATTATTTTTTAAAATATTATATTTGTATTCTCCTTACAATACAATAGTAGCTATGAGGTACTTCAAGTGGCTGCCTAAGTTTTATAGAAATGAAAAACTAAAATAAATTTCATACGTTAAATTGATTTTATTCACTTTTAATTTTTATAAATATAAATAATAAGTGAAATAACTAAAAAAAATACAAAAATTAGTCACAACAGCATAAGTTTATATTATCTTTATTCATTCTTTTGATATTTTTTTTTAAAAAAAAGAGATTAACGCTACAGTATATTACTGGAAATTAAAAAAAAAAAAAAAAAAGGAAAGATATCAATTCCTTACTTCCTTAAAACTAAATAGAATTCGTAAACGAGCAATACATATAAAATAAGATAGAGTTTTCGATAAAAAAAATTGCATAAAATCCCTATAGCATGATTAGAATTCAATTATATATAATAATTTTAAAGCAGTGTGGGCCATCTAACTCCGGTGCAAACCCTAGTACACCAGCCACCTCTGACGATGAATGAGCTGCTTTTGTTTCACAATTTTTGCTCCACTGGCAAAGAGGTCTTCTCTTCGGGCTTGGGCCTGGGCTTCACATGTTCATGAGATGGGTGGAGATGGAGGAAGGTATCAAGGGCGAATAATTCAAATTTATTGTATTTAATTGAAAATATAAGGATTTAATTGTTAATATTAAATATATAATCTGAAAATTTATATTAAATTTTACGCTAAAATAATTCACTAATATTCATTCAGCCCTTTCACTCAACAACTATAAAGATCATATTTTGTTGTGAAAAAACTGTGTGAGTTATTGTTTAAGAAGAACAATTAGAAGTATACAAATTATTACGTGGTTGTAGAATAAATTAATGAAAAATAATTGAAGTAAGTTGTTTAGTTGAAAGGTTTCAGTAAATGTTTGGTTTACTTATTATATTATTTGGTTGTGGAATTAGTGATTTATGAGCTTTTAGTGTATGACTTGGTCATTATTTTGTTTTAAATCCGGTACCTATTATTCATAAAAAAATTAATGTTATGTGTTTCATATATATATATATATATATATATATATATATATTAGATCTTAAATACTTAAAAATTATTCACCATTAATGTTAATATATATATATCTTTCCTCTGATATTTAAAACATTGTTATCTAGTGAATATCCATATTTTTTGAATTTATTAAGGTCCCTTGAATTAGTAATAAATATATGTAATTTTTTAAAATAATAGATATATAAAATTGACTATGATAAGGCAATAGAGATCATACTTCCACTTTTTGGGAGATTTTTTTTTCATTCCTATCTCTATAAAAAAAAAAATATAAATATAGATTTTCAAATAAGAAAATTCAAATGGAGATCCTAAATTGAGGGATCTTTTACTATTCCTATTTCCTAGAATTATTATGTTATTTTGTTTTAAAAATCTCTCAACCAGAAATCGCTTTCAAGTGTTAGATATCTATGAGATAATGAGATAAGATTCGATTTATTTAAATTGCGATTCCGAGATTTTATATGTACGAAATTGCTTTTGATTGTTCAGAATCCTCTAATCAAAGGAAATCGAGGAAGTTAGAAAGAAGTCCAGAAGAGGTATAGCAACTTATAATATCTTTAGCTAAAAATAATTATATTAAATTAATTATAAAAAACATATAATCATAACAATAATTCATATGGTTTATCAATTTTTTATTTAACATGTTTATATATTAAGATATTATCAATTTAAGATTTAATTATTATTATTTATATATTTTTATTTTAATTTAATCTCTTAACATTAAACATGTAATATATATATATATATATATATATATATATCTTCCTCTTTCAAATTTATTTAGTTTTTCAAATAATTCTTTAATTTTTGTTTAGTATTTTAAAAAATTGTAAGACAAGCTTCACACGAATTAGGTCAGACTAAGTTAATTTTAACCAAACTACATTTATTAGGCTTGAGCCTTATGCAACCCACTAGTGAGCAGGTCGGATTAGGTCTCTTTTTTCGTCCTTTTAAATAAAAAGAAATTTATTAATGACAATGATATTTTTTTTCTTTAAAAAAATAAAGATTTAAAGGAATCAAGTAGAATGGGATAAAATTTAAAATTTAGGATAAGAAATAATTTAAAATTAAAATGAATTTATATTATAAATTAAATTTACTTTAAATAAGATAAAATTTATATTATTAAAAATTATTCTAGATCAGCTTGGGTCTTATATGACTTTGATACCAAATCCGATCAAAGATGCATCATTTTTTTTATTTTGCCGAACCCAACTTAAATTAATGTGATCGGATGGAGTTGAATTAGTTAACCAATTAGGTTGGTATTCACCCATAGACATATGTAATGGAAGATTTAGAACAAATGTGATCGGATGGGGTTGAATTGGATAGCCAATTAGGTGGGTATTCACCCATGGACATATGTAATGGAAGATTTAGAACAAATATGACACATTGAAAATAAGAGGTTAAAATTGAAAAACAACAATGAATTAAATTAAAATACTTACTAATTTATATTAATACCATAGTGCATGAAAATTTAATAATAATAATAACAATAATAATAATAGAATTAATTTTAAAATAAAACAAGAATTGTAACTTTGAAAGTGGAGCAAGGGATAATAAGAGTGGAAGTATATGGAATTTGGATCCTTTTACTAATTGGAAGAAAAAAAATTTTCGGTGGAAGAGGAGGGATCTAATGGCCCTTAACTTTTTTTAATAAAAAAAAGTAAAATGTGTAAGGTTTACAATTTAGGGTTTATAAAAAAAATATTTTTTAAATAAAGACATATTAATATTTTAAATATTTTTTCATATATAATGAAATTTGATTGAGAAAAAAGATTGAGGGTATCATCTTTAATGCATTTTTTATTTTAAATGTATTAATACATCTAGTTATAAGAATATAATTGTAATAATATCAATAAAAAATAATTATTATATTATAATTTTGTCATTACATTATAACTAAATATATTGATACACTTAATATTGTAAATACACAAAAAATTTTATCATAATTAAATTATTTTTAATATCTTACAATTTATTTTATATATCTTACTGTCTATTATCCCCTAACAACATGCCATTCTGTATACAAAATATAATCTAAAATATTAATATCTCTTTATTTTAAAAAAATAATTAAAATTTGATTTTTAAAAAATATAGTTTATTAAAAAGTTCAGGACTACTCTTTAACGTCCGCATCATCAATTGATGTGTCATCTCAGCATTCAATTGACAGAATAAGGACAAAGGGACCATTACGTTGACAAAACGTTTTTGGGGGACTGATATAAGAAGAAAGGTTTACAGAGGATCAAATTGAAAATGAGAGAATTATGGAGGGACCAAAATGGGTTTATCTCAAAGATTATGTAAGATATATATATATATTTAAATCAAATATATATTTTTTGTTTCCTTTAAAAAGAAATGATACTCATGAATGATTATCCGTATTATACACAGATGGTGGGCATTTTATATTATTGTATGATAATATTTGGATAATCCCTTGATAACAATGTAATTAGATATTAGATAAAAGATATATCTTAACGAAAATGATAATTGATTTTATAGCATTTGTGATATAAAATATAAATCTTAAATACTTTAATTTTATTTATGCACTAGAAATTCATAAATACACTATTTACGCAATTAATTAATATAAAAAATCAGTAAAATCTATGGAATTTTTCACCTAAACAGCTTATTTAAATTAATTTTTATTCTTAAAGTCTCCTAACTTAAATAAAAGTGATTTTTGTAAATTTGTTTATGTCATCACATCATCTTATTTTAAAAATTTTATACACATATCCTTTTCCTTATCCAACTCAAAATTTAGTTAGATAATGCTTTTATTAATTCATGATTTTAAGATAACTCAAACTCTATCGATTCTCGCTTTTAAATATCTCATTCTCCTCCCTCATCTCCATAAACAAGCTATCATAGAACAAAGCATGATGTTCATGTTCATCTTCAGTCCTCCCTTCAACGCCTTCTTCAATCTACACTCATCTTCTGACGATGGGAAGCCCAAGCCCAAGGCTGAAGAGAAGCCTTCTTCTTTGCCAGTTGAATCTGCAATTATGAAACAGAAGGCAGCTCATTCATCATCAAAGACAGTCGCTGGACTAAGATCTGCACCGGAATTGGATGGCCTACACTGCTTCGAGACTATTATATCTGATTGAATACTAATTTTGTCATATGAATTTTATGCAATTTTGTTTTTAAGTGTTTAGCCCATTTATGAATATTAATTCTTTAGTTTTGAGGCATTAAAGAATTGATTTCTTGCCATCTTTTTTACTTTCGGTAACTATCTATAGCTCTAGTCTCTTTTATAATTACATAATTACTAAAATAATGACAGTATAAACTTACGAACATTAATGATTATCAAGTTATTATTAAATAGGTAAAATTAGGTTCGTGTGTCAGTTCATGTATCATAGACATGGATTAGAGTAGGAAGAGACTTTCATTCGTTGCTTCCCTTTCGAAGTTGTGTACTTTTTGGATTAGCTAATTTTTAATAATCTTATTTGAAAAATTTCGCGCTCTAGTTTGATGATGATGATGGAGTCTTTTCGGAGACTAGAGAATTAGAGTTTGAATTATAATGAAAACAAATGACTTTTGTTAATTTATTCTATTTATAGAAAAGTAAGATAACACAAAATATACCAACTTAGGCTACGATATGTCAATTATTGTTAACTAAACATCTTGTACCATGGTATCCAAGGTTGTTTAACTCATAAGTTTAGACAAATTTATAAGAGAGATGTAAACTTGTAACGTAGACTTATAATGTAAACTCGTAAGAGTTAACATCAATTAATAAATAGTTATTAAAATATGTAATTTTATAGTTTAATTATTATATACATTAAAAAATTATTCAAATTATACTTAATAAAAAAACTATTAATATTTCATAATTTGTAATACTTAACATGAATCTTTTAAGATAATCATACATAAATAATTATTCAATATAAATAATTAAATAATATTTTTTTCTAATAAGTACATACTAAATGTAATTTTATTATTTTTTATACTTGTGATAAAATAAATTGTAAAGACTTCATAAAAAAGAAACTTATCTATATCTTGTTTAGTCTTAAGTTTAAATTATTATGTTGCTGATTTTATAAGTTAATTGACTATTTAAAATAGTAAAATTGGTAGACTCGATAAGTCAATTCACGAGTTTATAAATTTGAGTTTACATCGAGTTAATTAATTTTCTTTATGTATAATCGTAAACTCGTAAATTTGAATAATAAACTCGCGAGTTTGACAACTATGCTTATACCTATTGGGATTAGAGGTGTTAAAAAATCTAATGACCCAAGGTCAAAGTATAAAAAAAGTTTGCAAAATTATTGGGTCAAGTTGGGTCCATTAATTGGGCTGAGCCGGGTTTTGGATTTAACATTTACCTGATCTAGTTATATTTTTATTTTTTTAGAAGTATTACTTTTATAATTTAATTAATTTATTTTTATTTGTAATTAATTTTAAACATATCAATTCATCTCAAATCTTAATTATTTTTTATTTCAAATTTTAATTTTTTTGTCATTCTATTTTTTCACCTTCAAAGTTTATTTTTGTTATTTTCAAAACTATTTTTTATTAATTAAAAAATTTAAAATAAAAAATAATAATTTTAAAAAAAATATATAAACACAACACAATCCCAACTAGTCAACCCAATTCGGACTCAGCAACTTACCATGCCACACCGAATTAGCCAGGTTCCAGGAATTCATCTATAATAATAATAATAATTTCTTAATATCTTAATTTAATAATTAATATCTTAATAATAATAGTTTAATAATATTTTGAATATTATAATATTAATATATTTAATATTATAATGTATTATTTTTGCCCAATTTTTTTTTGGAATCGTATGTTCAAATCCAACTAGACCTGATATTTAACAACTCCTAATTGAGGCAATACTAATTGTATATACATATAATATGTTTTGAAACTTTGGCTCTATTTTTCAGAAAATATTATTTTAAATTTAATAGTGAGATTAAAAGATAAGTGAGTGCCACAAATTGGTGCTTATGAAGTCCTCACAAGCATTATTTTCTCCCCTCTCTTTTCTCCAAAAATTTCCCTCCATCAAAGCCGTTCACCCATGTTACCCATGTTATTGCAGACATTCAAATAAAGAAATATAATATCATAACATTAAAACTCATCTTTCACTTTTAAAAAGCAAATTTAAATTTAGAACAAAAAGAAATGCAGTCTTGTATTTTCACGTACATGCCCACTAGAAGATGTTTCACGTACAGTATGAAATGTTGCGACATTTTAGAGCTTTAAAATGATGGTGAATTAGCAGCTTCCTGTTTCATAATTATGGATTGAACTGGCAAAGAAGGCTTTTCTATATAGCTGTGGGCTTGGGCTTGGGCTTTCCATCGTCAATAGAAGAGTGCAGATTGAATACTGTTTTGAAGGGAGGACTAAAGATGAACATGAACACCATGCTTTGTTCTTGACAGTGAAAGTGAGCAGTCTGTTAAGACTTAAGAAGGTTGTTTATGGAGATAATGAATACTGGATAACGAAGATAATGAAGTTAAAGTGATATTCATTTCTTCTGTTCTCAAGATATCTTTCAGTTCTGTAATGGGTTGTTTATGGAGATGAAGGAGGAGATTGAGAAATTTAAAGGCGAGAGTGGAATGAGTTTGAGTTATTTTTGAATAAAAAAATTAGTAAAAGCATTATCTAACAAATTTTGAGTTGGATAAAAAGAAAGATATTTGTATAAAATTTATAAAAGAAAATAACGTGATGACATAAATAAATTTGCAGAATTGCTTTTATTTAGATTACGAAAGTTTAAGAACAAAAATTAATTAGGTGAAAAACTCCATAAATTTTATTGACTTATTATATTAATTAATTGTGTAAATAATGTATTTATGAATTTTTAGTGCATGATTTAATCATTTTTTTCTTTTATACATTTACATAATATTCATAATAAATAAAATTTAAGTATTTATATTTTATATCCTAAATTCTTTAAAATCACTTATCATTATCGTTAAGACATATCTTTTATTTAATCTCTAATTACATTGCTATCAAGGGATTATCTATATGTTATCGTACAATAATATAAAATGCCCACCATTTATGTATAGTACTAATAAATAATCATGAGTATCATTCGTTTTTAAAGGAAATAAAAATAATATATTTGATTACATATTCAAAAAAAAAAAAAAAATATATATATATATATATATATATATATATATATTACATATTCATAGAGAAAAACTCGTTTTGGTCTCTTAATGATTCATTCATTCTCAATTTGGCCCTCTATAGAACTTTCTTCTCAAAACTTTTCCCTAAGAATATTTTGGTCATCAAAATGGTCCTTCCATCTTTATTTCGTCAGCTAAATGCTGCGGTAGCTCATGTTAAATGATGAACTAAGCAAATAGCACACAAAAAAGGCATTAGCTGCTTTCATCAGTGTTTGAAGTTTAGACTATATGTGTTGTATGTTGTTTTAATAATTATTTAACGCTATTTAAATGAAAGGTTAATTTAATTTAATTAATTTGGTTTGAATTAGCATTAATTCAATTAGTAGTACTATTAAATTTGAAATAAACAATTATTTTTCCTAACTCTATATTGATGATTGATGGGCCAGGTTCATATCATTTATGAGTAATTTTATAATAGTTTAGATTATTTATAAATTGATAAAAATCTCATTTAGATTACGAAAGTTTAAGAACAAAAATTAATTAGGTGAAAAACTCCATAAATTTTATTGACTTATTATATTAATTAATTGTGTAAATAATGTATTTATGAATTTTTAGTGCATGATTTAATCATTTTTTTTGTTTTATACCATTACATAATATTCATAATAAATAAAATTTAAGTATTTATATTTTATATCCTAAATTCTTTAAAATCATTTATCATTATCGTTAAGACATATCTTTTATTAAATCTCTAATTACATTGCTATCAAGGGATTATCTATATGTTATCGTACAATAATATAAAATGACCACCATTTATGTATAGTACTAATAATCAAGAGTATCATTCCTTTTTAAAGGAAATAAAAATAATATATTTGATTACATATTCAATATATATATATATATATATATATATTAACATATTCATAGAGAAAAACTCGTTTTGGTCTCTTAATGATTCATTCATTCTCAATTTGACCCTCTATAGAACTGTCTTCTCAAAACATTTCCCTAAGAATATTTTGGTCATCAAAATGGTCCTTCCATCTTTATTTCGTCAGCTAAATGCTGCGGTAGCGCATGTTAAATGATGAACTAAGCAAATAGCACACAAAAAAGGCATTAGGTGCTTTCATCAGTGTTTGAAGTTTAGACTATATGTGTTGTATGTTGTTTTAATAATTATTTAACGCTATTTAAATGAAGGGTTAGTTTAATTTAATTAATTTGGTTTGAATTAGCATTAATTCAACTAGTAATACTATTAAGATTTGAAATAAACAATTATTTTGCCTAACTCTATATTGATAATGGATGGGCTTGGTTCATATCATTTGTGAGTAATTTTATAATAGTTTAGATTACTTATAAATTAACAAAAATTTTATTTTGGTCCCCCACTCATAATCTATTCTTCACTTTGGTCCTTCACTCAGGCAAAAATCCAAACTGATCCTCCACTCAAAGCATGATTAACAAAGGTAAATGCTGTCTTGGAGGTTAAGTGTTGATGTGTACTGTTATCTTTTTGAGTGGGAAAAAAATTTATCCAGTGGACTCCACATCATCAGCTAACTTAGCATCCTGACATTTATTTTTCGGATCTAATAGGATTAACTTAGGAAAGGCAAAGGTTTCTTTGCACAGCACATCCATCGTCCCTCGACACTTTCGAAGCAGCCACTTAAACCCACCGGTCGTTGGAGCAGACCAATTGTCAGAGCTGAACCCATCGTCTGTCTAAGTAGAACCAACTGCCAACGTCAGTTCTTCCAGTCGCACCAGGTAGCCTCTTCTGTTCTTTCAATCTAGTCGAATCTGTTATCCCAGTCGCACCAGGTAGCAAAAAATTGGATGGTCAAATCTACTCTTCCAGTTGAATATGTTTTCTTCTTTTAGTTTGCAGAGGTAATAATGAGCGTGCACATGGCGGGACCACTTTTTTCAGAAAACGGGTACAGTGAGCAATACAAAAATTCATGGTGAGGGCCAATTTCTATTCATTTACTGTTGTGTGCTGGAGTATATTGTAATATTCAACATTTTATATTTAAAAGTTTTAACTTGAAAGAATAACTTTGTGAATATTTATATATGACAGGGGAAGAAGAAATTCAATTAAAGAGAAATATAACAAAATAGGGAATTTAAGGGAGTTTTTTATATTAATTAAAATAGCAAATTTCATGAACTCTAGGTTGACTCAAGTGGTTAAATCTAACCCAAGCAATCCTATCATTGAATCCCACCGGTAGCATATTCTACACCCTCCTTCGTTGCTGTCTATTGTACTAGTGGCCGGAGAAGGTACTTTTTTTGGCGAGATTTTCCCCCCCAAAGCCATATATTGGTCGTGTTTGGGAGAGAAATCTAAGCATAAATAGTGAATTTCTCTTCTATTTTTAATGGGGAGTTTTGCTCCTCTAGGAATTTTGAACCATTCCTTTATGATTTCTAAGCTTAATTTTGTGATATGGCAATAAAAATTGAAGCTTCCTTTGGCTGTCCAAAGAAATGCGTGAACAATGATCATGGCACGAAAATTGCATGATTTAAGTTAATTTCTTCAATCTAAGTTAAGGCTTTAATTACATTATGTATTTCGTGCCTTTCCTCCTTAATCCCAGCTTTTAATTTCAAGTTTTAGCCTTTGATTTTAGGAAGAACTCATTTTTGGGTGAATTGGATGAACAATGACGTAAAGAATGGAGTTTTGGCTCGATTTAGGTATTATGACTCGAAATTTCATTGGGGTTTTCATTCCTAGGTGAATTTTGAATGGTTAATTGCATGTTTGAGCTTTCAATTTGATGAATTGGCCTTAAAAATTTGAAAAATCTCTCTTTTAGGTTAAGAACGTAAATAACAATGTGAATAGTGATTGGAAATTTGAATTTGAAATTGGAGCTTGATTTGAAGGGAATCCAAGAAACTTTTTTAGGTGTTTTGGTCTTTGGTAAGTATGTAACACTCCCAAAGTGTTAAATTGATGATTGAATTGCTTAATTATCAACCTCTTTGTTCTTTTTAGGAGTTAAAGTGTGCCAAGTGATAATGTATGAAGCTTCCTTGATTCCCTAGTGTCATCAGACCTCAAGGAGAGGAAGTTGAGTTGTTGGAAATTATCATTTGAAGTGGTAAGTTATTTTGGAATTTTCTTAAATTTCTTTGGATTTAATTGTTAATTAGAGAATGCCCGATGAATGCAAGAACATTGAAAGTGATTGTAATTAATGAATAAATTATATTGGTTATTGCTAAAATAAATTTTGACCCAATAGGTGATATTGGATAATTTATGTGTTAAAAAAGCCAATGATTGAGCAATTTGGAGATTGAGCATTATTGGAATTTGCACTTAAGATAATTATGATAGGCAAGTGTGTTTTATGTTAATTTCTTAATAACAAGCTTCAATGTCTTTTGTTGGATATAATGCAAGAAATGGAAGGGGAAGTTATAGAATTTATGTGAATTTTAGGCATATGAGAATTATTAAAGACAGGAACATTTGTGTAAATTGATTGAGTTAGCTATTGGAAAGAGTGAAAAGATAAAATTATGGGCTATTTGGGTGGTTGAAGCAATTGTGTTGTATATGTTAATATATGTATTAATTATGGTCATTTAAAATCATCAAGAGACATAATGAATGACCTTAGAGAAAAGACTAAAGTAACACAATGGATTTTAAATGCCAACTCTATGGGAAATTGTTAGAATTTAATTGAGTTAAAGATGTTTCTTAGTATAAAACATTAAAGGTCTATCATTTGTGTTTAGGGTCATAGCAGTTGCACTATAGGCAGCGAGTAAGGGAGTGAATTGTGCGGACTTTGGCTGAGAGAGCAGATAATCCTAATTATATTAGATTTATGTTTTTCGATCTCTATTTTGGAAAAGATTGTCTTCTTGATTCTCTTTGTACCTTAGGGCAAACTTTTGAAAATTCAAATATTTGAAATATCAGCATTAAGGCATTTAATGATTCCATATTTCGAGATTACATTGACTTTTAAGCTCCTGAGTTAAAATATTTCTAAATTTATGGATGTATGAATTTCTGAACCGTTTGCTATATTGGAAAGTGTTCTGGCTCCTTATTTATGAAATATTTGGTTCCTAATTATGATGGGGTTGATTTTGTATGCATAAGGTACTGGATTTTGAAATCTAATACCTTTATTTGTCCTTAGGAAAAAAAATTTGATTATGAGTTTTCTGAAGCTCCAATATTTGATTACGGATTCATATATGTCAAAGATATTTTTGGAAATGCATTTAAACATGACCCTATAACTAACAATAGTAGATGTTAGCCATAGTACACTATGATATGTATTTGATGTGAGTGAGCATGGTGCCACCATTTATGATACTTTGTTTGTGACTTAAATCCATTATTATGAATATTTTGAGCTTAAAACTCGTGAATGATATTAGCCTAGTTCCGATTTTACTAGCCTTAGGCTAGCTTTATTTTTGTTATATATTGGTTTTGTAGGATTTTTCTAATGCCTTTTGTTGGTTTTGAAATATCTTTGTGTTACCTATAAATTGATATATTTTATTTAGAGTTAGTTTTATAATTTTATTTTCAAGACATTTACTGGGCATAAGGTTTGTTGTGAATATTTCATGATTTGCACCAATCATGATAAATGCATAGTTTAAAGACAAAAGGTATGACTTTTCAAAAAAAAAAAACATGGCCAGTCTATCCTTTCCATTTGTATAATTAGTATAATCTTCTTACTAAATTATTACTCACTCCATATTATCGAACATTTTTCATATTACAATGCCAGTCTAGAATACCCATCTACAGAGTAAGTGCTTATGGGTGTTTCTTGGTTTTGTTTGGTGAGCTTTGTTGTGAAGGCAAGAACTCTTCTTTTGTTGTAAATTATGTAATTTGATTTAGTAGATCCCCTTGTATACAGGTAGTTAGTCTTTTGTTTTGATTTGTTGGCTATGGGCTGTTGTATATGTGTGTGTGTGTGTGTGTGTGAGTATATTAGAAGAGTAGAGCTCTCCATTTTCTTATATGTATTAGGTTTTTTATTGTAGAAATTTTAGGAGGTCTATATTTTAAGGGAGACTTTGTCTAAATTTCTATATGGAGGTAACTAATCATTTTTGGAATATGTGTATCTGTAGGTATTCTATTTAGTTTCTTAATGAAGATTCTGTATTTTATAGAAATGTCTGCATTTTGATATGACAATTAGGCTTACGAGGGCGATGGGTACTTGGTTCCCCATGCTGGTTACGTCCTTTTAGTTAAGGTCGCGACATATATTATATTATAAATGGTAGTTTAATCAGTGTATTGTAATCTCAAAGCATTTTTAGTTAAAAATAACGTGTTGGGTTAGGAGAAAATTCTACAACACCAGTAGAAGCGTTGAAGAAATTTATGCAACACAAGCATTCTCAGTTGAACAAAATATTTTAATCGGATTTTTTGGTTTGCTATAACAACAGAAGCGTTTTTGGACCATATTTAAGTTATCTAACAATTTTGAAAACCCATTTTGTTACATTGACACAATATATGTAAGATTGTATTTTTAGAGTAGTAGAAAAATTAAACCAAATTGTTATCTCTTCGTTTTTGACATAATCATTTTACCTTGTGGTTCATATTGCCATATTTGGTGGGCCCTGCTCATGATCTTCCATTTGGTTTCCCACCATATATATTTTCTCAAAATGCATTCCACCTTTCTTTTTAGTTCACATCAGATTGGGTTTTTCCTTCCCTTTACATTCTTTTCTTCTTCGCCTTCTTCTCCTCTCTTGTGAACTATATCATGAACAAAAATGGATATAAAGATGAAAAATCATGCTACTATTTGGTGTTACTGTAAACAAGCTGCTACACACCAGATTAATATTATTCATTTAGCATTACGATCTTTCTACTCTATTCTTAATTACATGTATTTTATTATGTATAAGTTGTAGTTATTTTCTCCTTCAATATTCCATTGCATGGCTTGAATGGACATCTTTGTACATGTCAAGAAATAGATTAGTTTGTTGTTGTGATATATATACTAGGACCAAGAGATTTTGTAGCAGGGAATGCATACTGGGACCGCGGGACTTTGTAATAGGAAATATATGTTAAATAACTAATTTTATTTATTATCGCAATTATATATCATGTTTGTATTCTAACAACTTATCATGTTAATATGATGCCTTAGTTAGATGTTTGAAGTGAGATTGATATAAAGTGTCCCCCATATCGGGAAGAGATTGAAGCGCGTGGATCCCCTCCAAAACTAGAAGGGATTGTTTTCTACATTAATGGATGAGGGTCATTGGATCTAAATCCAATGATCCTCAATTTTTGTATAAAATACATTTTTAAAAATTAAATTTTTTTTATTTTTATAAAAAAATATATTTTTAAATTATTTTTCATACATAATAATAGATCCAATGATCCTCATTCTACAGGAGAAACAGTTCCCTCCAATAATATTGGAGGGGATCCAAATTTGAGATTGAATCACTAGAGTATGCAAATCGGTCTGATGGAAGTGACAATCACGAAGACCCCAATGATGATCAGTCAGACAACGAAGACAATTACTTGATTGATTGGTAGTTATAAACTATATTATTAACAAGTTAATCTACATACATTTATTTTACTTTCACTTGAATATTAGTGCAATGTGTTTGTAGGTACATAGATATTATACCCATGCAAGAGAAGAGCCGCGAACAAGCATTAGACACTGCGGTTCTCTGTGAATTGGATAAGTAGTACTATTCAGAGGAACTCGTTAGTGATATAGAGGAGGAAGAAGAGAATTGGGGTCCAAGTGCATGAAGACAATAGTTTGATTTTTGAGTTTAGGGCACCATGTACATCATACTGTATTGAACTTTGATTTTAAAACTGGGTGTTTTGAGATGATTTCAAGAGATACCATGTTTGTACTCATTTTGTTTATGTGATCACAATACTACTAAATTATATATATATATATATATATATATATATATATATATATATATATCCATCCATCCATCCAAATATGTCTCCTTCATCGTTTATTAAAATTATTTTTCAGGAGGGATTTAAAATGAAATCCCAAAACCACCAATTTAAGAAAATATTGATTACTTGAACTTGGATCATATAATGGAAAGTATTGAAGCTAAGAATTAATCCCTCATATTGAGTTTCTAATTGGTTTCCCTTACAAATTGTCAAACACGTGTTATGTAAATATGGAAATATACTTGTGTTAACATGGATTAATCCCTCAGATTGAGTTTCTAATTGCTTTACGTAAATATGTATTAATACCAGAGAAAAAAGTTCTGAAACTGTTAAAAAGGAAAAAGCAATATGATCTTATTCTAATTTTTATTAATACATTTTATAAAAATAAGGGTCAATCTAACAAAATTACTTATTTAAAAACTTTTTAAGTAAATGGATATAAATTCAAAGATATATGAATTCAAAAAAGAAACTTTTTCTTACATGTTAAATACGAATAGTTATAATATATAGCTCATGAGCATCTTAAAGGCATAGAACATTCTCTGGGTAAGTCACTATTAAGTAACTTATGAATTAAATTCACAACTAAATTTATTACATAAAAGTTTATTGAATTTGTTACATTGAATTTATTACATAAACTTGTATCAAATAGTCATCCAACCATTTTAAAGGCTAATGATTTAGAAGTTAATAAACTTTTTTTCTTTGAAGCCTTCCACAGTCTCCCTCAAGCTCACTTCTAATGGAGTAAATTCTATTCCCAAGCTCTTTGCCTTTTCTTTGGAAACCTGATACTTTGGCATGTAGGGCTTATCGTCCTCACACCTATCAAGTTTATGGAGATACCAAGACAGGGAATTAGCAAAATTCAAACATAAATTATATAAATACCCAGATATGGTAGACATAAAAGTACAAAATATTTGGGTCACCAAATATGATTAAGGATTATAATCATAAGCAATTATCAAGTCTAAGGAATGACTCAGCATCAAGCAATTCATCTACTTTAAAGGAGGTCACTAAGTGAATCTCACTAGTTTGTGCAACATCTTTCACATTGATCGATCCGAAACTAAAATTTGAAAATGTTTGTGCACCTACATCAAACCAAGCATAGGGGATTACCTGTAAGGAGCAACAATACAATTCTTGTCTAGGGCCAAAGCGAGGGTATATTTAACAGACATTTAGGTCGATAAATTTTTCTCAAAACAACTAAATTAAATTTTTTCCAATTCATCTCCAGCAGCAAATTTAATATTCAATCTTGAATAGGCAAATCGAAGCAAGATTACAAGAATCTAACCTTGCTATAGAGGGGCCTTCAACTTTCCCCTTCCTTTCTTAGTGAGCTTATGACCATGCCTCCTTCATCATTTTTTGATTAATAAATTTAAAATGATTATTTTTATATATGATCAAATTTATATTAAAGAATTATTATATTTTATGAAATAATATATATACGATTATCTTTGTTGAAATATGTATAATTGTAATTTATTTTTTATTTAAAAAAATTAGTATGCCACAAATTTTGAACGTAGAGACAAAAACTTTTCAAATTGAGTTAGGTTTGAATTCAATTTTGACTTATCCATCTATATCCATATCTATTTGAAAGGATTCTTATGGGCAATTGATAACATGGTTAGAATATTAGAAAATATCGTCGACCTATAATATCTATAACAAAAGATTGGACCTAAATCTAATTTATTATTTATCACACATATATTTAAATTAAAAAAATATACACTAACAATTTTGACTAATACAATTTAATATATGTTTCTTTACTTTATTTAATTTTAAATCATTCACATTTCCTTCTTTATATTTATTTGTTATCAATTTCAATTTTTGCTTAGGAAATTCAGGTTTCAATAGACTTATTGGTATTAATAAAACTTTTTTTTAGCATTACAAATGTATGATTTTTATTATTTATTAATTTATCATATTTCAATACTTTTAGATAATTTTTAATATTATTTTATTTATAAACAATTATTTTCATTTTACTTTATTTTAATTCTAAAATTTACTAAATTTTGGGTATTTTAAAATGCAATATTGATTATTTGTGATTCTTGAACATTTTTACATAATTATTTTTACTTAATTCCTTTGAAATCAATACATCCATAAAAAATATATTGGTAAATATAATAAAATTTTCTCATCTATTTACACAATTTGTTACATGTAAAAATTAGGATCAGTGTGATTTTATATAAACATTTCACCATATTTCAGCATTACTTAATAATGATATTTATTATTTATTCATTTAGAATTTTCTATACTTTTACATGATTTTTTTTCATGTTATTTATATTTATTATATTATTTTATTTCCAAAAATTATTATATAGTTTGAAATTGTTATATATGACATAAAAAAATGTTTTCTCACAAAATTAAAAAAAATTATCATATTAATTTTATTCTAATATTTATTTTATATATTATTTTTTCCTTAAAAAATAAAATAAAAACTGATTTTTGTGGTGACTTAAGAAAAATTGCATCTAAAAGTCCTTAGTTGCAACATTTAGCTCACCATAAAAAAGTTTTTAAGAAAGGCTATCACTAAAAGTCTTTAGTGACAATACTTCGGTATAAGTATTATCTTCATGTATAAGCACATTTTTAGTGACAATTTTTTGTGATGACCCATAAATGTGGCCACTAAATGCACACTTTTAGTGACAAAATTTTTAAGTCATCACTAAAAGTTGCAACCAAAAATCATATTTTTTGTAATATGATTTTGGGAGATTTTTAAAACAAAATGACATAATAATAATAATTCTAGGATGGTAAAAGATCTCCCATTTTGGGGATCCTATTGGAATCGTCACATGTTAGAATCCATAATTGAGTTCTTCAAAAGTAGTTTAGTTTGGTGATGTTGTTTGGAATTTTTGTCTACGTTAATTTGATATAAATACTTTTAAAAGTTTTATATATATGTAACTTTAATTTTTCTGTGTTGGTCAAGTTGACATTTAGACATGAAAACTTGTAATCCAACAACGTTGAACCTGTGACCAAGCGCTTGTATGCCAAGTATTCCTTCATTGAGGCAAGTTGTATTGTTAGTCTACACACACATATATATATATATATGACATGTATTATATTTAGCTACAAACGTAAATTTTATTTTGCAAAACTAACTTCTCTAAATACGTTATAAATTTAAAATTTATTAAAATTTAAATTTCATATGATTAATATTTATATAGTCCATTTTTAAATAAATTAATTATTTCATATTTATTTATTGTTTTTACTATTCCTTTATTTGAAAAATTGAATTATTTATCACATAATTATTAACTGTTAATTATTAATTACTTATTTTCCTAAATAATTATTTATTCATTATTATAATTATCTCAATTTTATTTGAATTATAAAATATATATATATATATATATTATTTATCCAATTTAATAAGCAAAATCAAATATCAAAATTATGTTAATCAAAATATAATAAAAAAAATGTAATATCAATATTATAATTAACAAATTTGTTTGTGGCGATCATAAGGATTACTACAAAACCTTTTTTGTGGCGATAAGCAAAAGTAGTAACTAAACATTTATTTATGGTGACAATATGTCGTTACTAAAAGTGCTTTAATGACAAATTTTCATTGTTGTCACTAAATGTTTTTTTAGTCTAAATATTTGTTTATGGCTTTATCAATAACAGGTGAAAAGATACCTCTAAAAGTGCTTTAATGGCCGCCATTTGCCACCACTAAAGAGTTATAATGTTGGCATTATACTTGTTGCTACTAAAAGTTTTTTTGGTGGCAACAAGCAAAAGTCACCACTAAACTTTTTCTTAAAAGTGTTTTAGTAGCGACAAATAAGAGTTATAGTGATGACATTATACTTGTCGCTACTAGAAGTTTTTTCTGGCGACAAACAAAAGTTGCTACTAAACCTTTATCCGTGGCAACATTATGTTGTCACTAAAAGTGTTTTAGTGGCAACCTTTCTTTGTCTAACACTAAATATTATCTTAGTTTAAATATTTGTTTATACCTTCAATGGTAACAAGTAGAAGGACACCACCAAAAGATTTTTTGTGGTGACCATTTGTCACCACTAAAGAGTTATATTGGTGACATAGTACTTATCGCCACTAAATATTTTACGTGACAACAAAATTGTTACCATTAAAGACTTTAGTAACGACAATTTAAGGTCGTCACTAAAAATGCACTTTCAACGACAACTTTTATTCGTCGTAACTAAAAGTCATCACTAAAAGCACTTTTTTTTTTGGTAGTTTTCTATTGTAATAATAAAGAGTTTTAAATATTATTTATATTTATAATAATAAATAGTTAAAAAAAATCTATTACACGCATTATATTTAGTCTTTCATTTCTTGAAGACTTAGGCTTCCTTTCAAAATACTAAAGAGCTACCATTATATTGTAATGAAGAATAGAAACAGAATATTTCAAAAAATTTATTAATTATATATGAATTAGAATTAAAGATAAATATATGAATTACAATTATTTAAAAGGTTTTATTTTAAATTTAGTTATTTTTTATAAGATTTATTTTATTTTTAATTAATTTATCAAAGTTATTTTTAAAACTGATAGAACTTATTATAGAACTTTATATTTTTATATTTTGAATTTTGGTCATTTGAACTTTATATATGGAACAATACAAAGAAGTTTTGTAGAATTATGAATTTGATCAGAATTTGAATAATTTAAAGAAAGAGATTGGACTTTAAATCTAAGTGTGTGTTTATCTATATATATATATATATATATATATATATATATAGACACACATACACACACTATTTTATTGATATTATTATTTTTTTCAATTTTTTTAAAAACATTAAAAATCTTCTTTGGAACTCACATCTCTACGTGTAATTAACAGGGATGAGGGAAAAATAATAAGGAATGGGGATGGAGATGGGAAAACATTCCTAGACCTCTTGATAGAATTATCGTCTCTAAATAAGATATACATAATTGGAGGCAATCCCAATAAATTTATTATAATTCAAGAAAAAAATTGAAAGAAATTATATTCTTACAATATCCAATATTCATCAAGAGAGAAAAAAAATACATGAACTAATTAGTGGGGTTTAAATACACATAATTGTTAATCTATTCAAGCAATAATTGTGAGCTAAATATAACTTTTGTAACTTATTGTTTAATTGATGTACCAATTTTATAATTCATTAATTTATTATCCTACCCTCTACCAGTCATATGGTAAGAAAATAACTGAATGTAAATATATTATATATAAGTAAAGTAGAATTCCTTTAATGTAGAGTTCCATTATATCGATGAGAATGTTCTTTTAATCAAACCATCAGCTCCTTATGCCATAACTTTTCACCTTTTTCATACATATATCAAGAATTGAAGTACGTAAATTTTTTGTAGTTAATGAGAAAAATAATAAAGTAATTAATTTTCATAAATTCTTCTTAGTCAATATAAAAAATAATAAAGTAATTGTTCAACATGATATAAGTCCACTCATTAGGGGTGCTTATTAAGTAAGGATAGATTGGTAATTTTAGGTATTACTTGTTAACTCTAGGTAGCCCATTATATGAGGCAAGCTAATTATACGATAAATATATATTTGAGTCTACAACCTTATACATGCTCAGTGAAAGATACCTGTTAATATACAGCAATTGAGGATAAGGGAATTTAGGCTATGCAAACTACGAGATCTCTTCAACATACCATGAAAATCTCATCTGATCAGTGATTTCAGTCTTCATCAGATATTGCTTCCGCAAATTAGGAGAAACATGTAAGTCTCCTTAATTCAATCAATCTCTTTTTCTTTCAGTAATATATCAATGAATTAATAATCTGTCTTTTAAATCAAAAATTTTTCAAAGTCTGAGGATGTGAGCAAAAAAAATTGATGAATAAGTTAACCGCTTCTTAAATTGGAAATTATTTGAAGTTTGAACATTTTTTTGGAGACACTAAGAAAATTATAAATTAATTGTCTTTTAAATTTTTTTAATAAGAAACTATAAATATAACTTGACAATTACATGAAAAAATAATATATGTTTGAATGGTTTGTGATGGTGCGTTCTCAATGAACCTATTATCGTCACTTTTCTCTCACCATTTTATAAAACCAATTTTATGAACATTCTCTAATTTATGTTTTAAATATGACAAGATATTACTAAATTCAATATTTTACTAACATTTACAAATACTATTAATTTAAAAATGTATTGACATACAGTAACACAAATTAATTTTTTCAAATACCCATGTAATGTGCAGACAAATAAACTAGTAAATTATAAGTTAGAGTCTTTATTCAATAATTTTATAAGTAATCTAACCTAATACAAATTATTCATAATTGATAGAAATCGCATTCATTTTCAATATATAGTTAGGCAAAAAAATTTATTTGTTTTAAATCTTAATAATCTTAATAATTAAATTAATGCTAAGTCATACCAAATTAATAAAAAGAAATTAATATACTCTCACATAAAGAGTATTAATCAATTAATAGAACAACTATAGAACATATGCAACCTAAATCTCAAACACGGATGAAGGCTCATGAAGTTTTTCGTGTGTGTTATTTGCTTAGGTTTAAGATGGCACATCATCAGTTGATGTGCCACCTCAACTTGACGAAATAAAGATGGAGGAACCATTTTGACGATAAAATATTTTTGGGAGACTGTTTTGAGAAGAAAAATCTATAGTGGGTCAAATTGAAAATAAAAGAATCATTGAGAGACCAAAATAGATTTTTCTCAATGAATATGCAATATGTAATATATATATATATATATATATATATATATATATATATATATATATATATATATATATATATATATATCTCAGAATGATACTCATGATTATCCGTATTACGCACAAACGGTGGGCATTTTATATTATTGTGTGATAACATATGGATAATCACTTGATACCAATATAATTAAAAGTTAGATAATATATATATCTTAACGATAATGATAAATGATTTTCAAGCATTTAGGATATAAAATATAAAATCTTAGATATATAAATTTTATTTATTATAAATATTATGTAAATGCATAAAAGAAAATAACGACTAAATCATGCACTAAAAATTCATAAAAACACTATTTAAGCAATTAATATATTAAGTCAATAAAATTTATGAAAATTTTCACCTAAACAACTTATTTTAATTCATTTTTATTCTTAGAGTCTCCAAACCTAAATGAAATTGGTTTTGCAAACTTATTTATGTCATCATGTTATTTTATTTTAAAAATTTCATAGAAATAGCTTTTTCCTTATCCAACTCAAAATTCTGTTAGATAATGCTTTTATCAATTCTTGATTTAAAACAACTCAAACTTTATCCATTCTCTCCTTTAAATATCTCACTCTCGTCCTCCATCTCCATATCCATTAACGCCTTTAAATATTTCATTCATGTTCTTCATCTCCATAAACAAGCCATCATAGAACAAAGCATGATGTTCATGTTCATCTTCAGTCCTCCCATCAACACAGTCTTCATTAATCTCCACTCATCTTCTGATGATGGGAAGCCCAAGCCCACAACTAAACAGAAGTCTTCTTCGTCGCCAGTTGAATCCATAAAGATGAAACAAGAAGCAGCTCATTCATCATCAAAGGCAGTCACTGGACAAATGTTTGCGTCGGAATTGGATGGCCTGGACTTCTTTATGACTATTATTTCCAACGAAATACCAGTTTTGCTATAGGAATTTTATGCAATTTTGTTCAGATATTCTATTTTATTTTAAGTGTTGGGTTCGTCTATGAATATTATTTAGTTTTCTAGGTAATAAAAATTTGATTTTTTGCCTTCTTTTTCAACTTATGCTATTATACTGTAGTTTTAATGAAAATCTCAGACCACTAGTTCTCATGGGGCACTGAATAGACTTGGGCTCAAGAAGTCTGTCGCTAAATATTTCAAAAAATCTTCTTATTCTCGTATTTTATTATTAGTTATATTTACCACGACCTTTCTTTTTTTCATTACTTTAGTTCACAAAAATATTTCAGTATTACTCCGTCAAGTATTTATGTTAAATTTGATCATCTCATAAATTACAATTTTAAGTTTAATTAAAGTTAACGAGTCCTAGATTTATGCACCATCTGCCATTTTGGATCGTGAAGGAATTTTTTGTAAATAATTTATACAGATAAAATATGAATATTTAATTATAACATATATATATATATATATATATAATGAATATTTAATTTAAACATTTAAATCAGTGTCTAAAGTTATCAATATCATTTGGAAAAAATTATATGTGATTCGTTATTAATTTTAAAACTTTTTAATCAAAACATGATAATTATTTGATTTTTTATTTAAGACATAATAAATATTTGATTTTCAAACAAGTACGTGATTCCCCAATCATACTATGCACTTAAACAAAATATAAGAAATTAGTCTCAAATTTATTCCATCATTCAACTATTGCCATGCAATGAATAAATAATAATAATAATAATAATAAATAAATAAATTTTCTTGCACCGGTATGATTTTAATTAATATTACTTAGTGTATGCTTTGATTTGAGTCTGGTCGTTTGGTGGACAGCAAATTGTGCAAGTTTTGGATTTTTTTTGTACATTTTGGATAAATTCAATTTTGGCCAGAAAATTTTTTTCATACTTTGACATAGTCCTATAATATTATGTTTTGACCCCAACAAAATTTAATATCCTATTAATATATATATATATATATATATTTGTTATTATAATATTCGCATGATAACAATGCACTAAGATTATGTATTAAGATAATATTAATATAAATTCAGAAAATTAAGTTATTAATATTATTAAAAAAAGTAATATTACTTTTATATTTATGTATTTTGATTATTTTCTAAAAAAATAAATATTTCCATTTACATCTGAAATCATAAATAAACAAATGTTTACATATATGAATTAATATATCCGTATTAATTTCCATTTTAAACTCAACATTCACCTTTGGTCACATATATACTTCATCTATATTCTAGTCCTTTCTTGCATTAGTCCCCTATCGCTCACCACGTCATCATATATATATAAATGGCCATGCAGCGTGTATATACTTACTGACCCTCCCTTCTCTTACATATGTAATATATATATATATATATATAGATATATATTTAACGGCCTTACCCCTCTAGATTCTCTTCTCATGATTTAGCATTAGTTAAATTTTCATTCTTCCCTAACATTAGTTATTAACCAGCAAACTCTCATTCAGATATCTCACGTGAAACTTAAATGTTTTGATGAAGCTAGCTAGATCTCTCCTCTGAACAACCTCGAGCATTATTCTGCATGACTCTTAGCCATCCCTTTTTGTTTTTTTCCCATTTAGTTAAACCCAGTGAGTCTCTCGGTTTCGATTGATTGAATTGAACCAACATGTGGTTGCGAGATCTCAGTTTAAGGGAGAAGGAGATCACGGAGTTGCAAACCAGCAAGGAAGGAATTGTGTCACTGGAGGGATCCATTTCTCTAAGCTCCAGATGTAAATATTTTTTAAAAATATAAAATTAATTTTTTTTAAAATTAAGATATATGAATTTTTATAAATCTTTCTTATACAAGATGATATTTTATTAAAAAATTAAACTACTTTTGATACTTTATCATCTATTTCATACATCTTATGGTGTAAATCAATCTTTTTTTTTTATCTTAATAAAATATCATCTAGTATAAAAAAATCTAAAAAATTAATATATCTTATTTTAAAAATACTTAATTTTTATATTTTTAATAAATCTTTATATCTGAAGCCATTAGATATGGATCCAATGACTCCAAATTATTATCGTAGAAACTCATGGCGTCCAAGCTTTTAGAGGTTAACGTGAATAGGGTTGCATGAACGCAGAGAAGAACGGAGAGTGGAGTTCAAAACGAAAAGGAAGATTGTTGAAAAGCTGATGTCTTGCAGAAATGGACGCAGCCAGTCATAGAGTGAGCGGCTCTATTATTTGCCAATTGTATAGGGTGACAATGTAATTTCACTTGGTTGATTGAAATGCAAATAAAACTTTTTTCCTTCATACGTACTTAGGGTGGGGTGGGAACTCATGCCAGTCTCAATTTTATAAATTTCCCTACACGTTATATATGCTTAGTTAGTTTAGGTATAGAATTACTAAGACTATGACTGAAAAGATAGCTTAGGAGAGAGTAACAAAGAATGAAATAGTCAAAATATATTATATTTATATTTGGATTTTTTTAAGGTAGAATGGATGGTAAGAAAAAGACACCAAAACTTTTCTTTACCATCCAAAACCTCAATTTTGGTGTCTTTCTAAATTGAAGAGTTAAATATAAAATAAAGTGGTTTAAGAAATTAATTGGCTAAAGTAGCCTTATCATTACTTATATACTTAATTTTAAGTGTTATAACTTTATCTAATTTATATCATTATAGTTATGGACTTTCTCCTTTCTTTTCTTTTCTTATTTCACTTAAAATTTTAAAATAAAAAAATTTAATGAAAGAATCTACAATGTAGATTAATTTCATATAGTTTTCTAAATTTTTTTTGTCAACAATTTTTCTTTTTGGCTTTTTAAGCTTGTCTTTTAAATTTTTTTGAAACAATATAGATATTGTCTAATAAATGTATTAGATAGAAAATATAGGCATGATAATTAGTAAATAAAATAAAAAATATATATAAGAGAATTACTAACATTATGTATTGAATAATAACAAATTATTAATTATGTGTTTATGTTATAAAGGGTAATATTGAAAAATAATAATTAATGAGTCATTCCATTCAATTCATTTTGTTGTAACTTTCAAACAAAATTAATAAATGTTAATCCCTTTTCTCATTAAAATTTTTAAATAACATATTTAGTTAAGTCATTCCTCATACATTTCATGTTATTCTATTAATAATTACTTCATTCTATTATCTCTTAAAATTTCAAACATAACCTTAGGTACATTTTTCGTGAGTTAAAATCACATGAAATTGTATACTTTTTAAGAGTGATATATTTCTTTTCTAATTTTATTTAATTTTTTGAATAATTGTTTAATTTATTTTTGTTTTTTTTAAATATTCCTTGACGTATGTAATGGAATAGAACAAATATGACACATATTGAAAATAAGAGATTAAATTAAAAAATATTAAAGAATTAAATTAAAATAATAAATAAGTTAAAAGAAAATATATAATTAATCTTGAATCCATGAGGAGACCATGGATCAAAACATATCTTAATTAATATTAGTTCAAACCATACCAGTGCAAGAAAATTTATTTTATTACTATTATTTTTTATTCAATGCATGACAATAGTTGAATGATGGAATAAACTTGAGACTAATTTCTCATATTTTGTTTAAGTGTATAGTTTAATTGGGAAATCACGTACTTGTATGAAAAATAAAATATTTATTATTTTTTAAATAAAAATTTATATAATTATCATGCTCTGATTAAACAGTTTTAAATAAATATGACGAATCACATGTTAAGTTTTTTTCAAATGATATTGATATCTTTAGCCACAGTTTTAAATTGTTAAATTTAATATTCATACTTTATTTGTATAAATTATTTACAAAATATTCCTTCTCGATCCAAAGTGGCGGATGGTTGATAACAAGATACGAGAATAACAAAAAATTTGGAAATATTTAGCAACTGCCATGTCAATTTAGTGCCACGTGAGAATTAATGGTTTGAGATTTCCACTACAGTATAATAAAGTAAGTAAAAAGGAAGGCAGGATATTAAATTTTTAATACCTTGAAAACTAATTAAAAGATTGCGTTGAAGGGAGGACTGGATATGAACATGAACATCATACTTTGATCTATGATGGCTTGTTTATGGAGATGAAGGAGGAGAATGGGATATTTAAAGGCATGAATGGATAGGGTTTGAATTTTTTTTAATCAAGAATTAATAAAAGCATTATCTAACAGAATTTTGAGTTAGATAAGAAGAAAGATAATTTGTATGAAATTTTTAAAAGAAAATAACGCGGTGATATAAGTAAATTTGCAAAATCACTTTTATTTAAGTTAGGTGACCTTGAGAAGAAAAATTAATTAAAATAAGTTGTTTACGTGAAGATTTCCATAAATTTTATTGACATATTATATCAATTAATTATGTAAATAGTGTATTTATGAATATTTAATGCATGATTTAGTCATTATTTTCTTTTATACATTTACATAATATTCATAATAAATAAAACTTAAGTATCTAAGATTTATATTTTATATCCTAGATGCTTTAAAATCTTTATCATTATCGTTAAGATATATCTTTTATCTAATATCTAATTACGTTCTTATCAAGGGATTATCCATATGTTATCATACAATAATATAAATTGCCCACCATTTATGTATAATACGGATAATCCTGAGTATCTTTCCTTTTTAAAGGAAATAAAAACAATATATATGATTACATATTCAATATATATATATATTACACATTGATAGAGAAAAACCTATTTTGGTCTCTTAATAATTGTTTCGTTTTCAATTTGACCCTCTATAGATCTTTCTTTTCAAAACATTCCCCCAAGAGCTTTTTGTTGTCAAAATGGTCCCTTCTTTATTTCCTCAACTAAGTGCTGAGATGGAACATACTAAACGATGACCTGAGCAAATAACACACAAAGAAGGCATTAGGAGCTTTCATAAGTGTCTGAGGTTTAGGCTATGTGTGTTTTATGGTTGTTTTAATAAGTGAATTATGCTATTTAAGTGAAAGATTATTTAATTAATTTAGTATGGATTAGCATTAATATAATTATTAATACTATCAAGATTTAAAATAAACAATTTTTTTGCCTACCTCTATATTGATATTGGATGGGGTTTATATCAATTATGAGCAATTCAAAATAAACAATTTGTAAATATAGATAGTAAGTACAATGACTAAAAAATACAAAAAAACTAAGCTTTAAGCCCTAAATTGATGGAAAGTGAGCGTGTGTCTTGTGAACAGCATAACTTGTTTGGTGGTTTTAAAAATGAAAATAACAATTAGGGAAAATCAAATAAATACCAAGATATCAAAAAGTAAAAAGGAAAAAAGGGAAATAATGATTAAAAAAATATAAGTTTGAAATAAAATTAAAAAAAAATCCAAACAATAAAATCAAATAAAAAATTAGTTAAGTTCATTAATTAAATAGGAAAACCAAATAAAGATTAAATAAAAGAGAGAGAAAATTTAAAAATCCAAATCAATCCAACTTCTTTTTCAAATTGAATAGAAATTAAATTAGATATAAAAAATTTAAAGGAAACGCGTGATTTGGAAGAGATAGAGATCCAAATATGAACAAGAAAATCAAATAAAAAAAATTAGATAAGATCACCAACTCTTAGTTAAAATGGAAAATCAAATAAAAATTTAAAAAGAAGAGGAGAGAAAACTTATAAATAAATAAAGCTGAACTATAAATAAACTAAGAAATAAATAAAAAGAGAGAAATCAGAAAATAAAAGAAAAAGGAGGAAAATGTGAAGGTGTGAGTGCTCGCAAGAGGGAGTATGCCGGCAAAGAAGGAGAGTATGAAATATCTATAACAACCAAAACCAAAAATAAAAAATAAAAAAAACGTGAAGAAAAGGCATTAGATTTTGAGAGACCACGAGAAATGGGCATTAGGTATTTTGGAGTGTCAGCTGAAAACACAAGGGAAAGAGAGGAGGTAAGCAAGGAAAGAAGGTCTGAGAAAGGATAAGATTTCAGAGGAGAAAAGGTAGGTCTTGCTTCGTTTATCTGGCTGATTTTGCTGTCCAATATCTCATCGTTTCCTTTATTGATTTCTGTCAATTAACACTACCCTGTTGTTGTCCTTTAGCTTCGTTTCTTTTTTATTTTTTTATTTTTTTATGATGAATAATTGGCTGCATGTTATCTGGTTTTCTCCATGAATGTTTGTTATGCATTCTCTCTTTTCTGATGCCTACATGTTTGTTAAAATGCTGCATAGTTCCTTTTGATAGATTGCCTTCCATTTCAACTCATTTGGGCTGCATAATTTCATCCATCTTGCTGCATTGATTTTCTCCTTTAGTTACCATGAGTTTTCAGAGTATCCAGGCTACCATAATGTTGTCTTTGTGGGCTGTAATTACTGGATCTTTTTGCTGTCAAATGGGTGCCAAGTCTGACGTGTTTTCATCCCATTGGTTGCTTATTTGCACTAAAATTTAATGATGAATTTGCTGTCAAAATATCGTTGGGAATCTGATGCACTGAAAATCTGAAGTGCCTTTTTCTTTCTTCTTCCTTTGCTGGCATGTTTTGTTGTTAATTCCTACTGAACATGGCTGTAATGTCGCTCTGTTTTGGCAATGAAATGTGTGTCATTATGCTTCAGTTTTGCTGTCATAATGGTTTTCAACGAGGGCTAGGTTTTGGTTCTTTTTTTTTTTTTTTTTGTGACTAAAATGATACAAAAATTCACTCAAAACTTCCTTTATTTATTGTAAAAAAAAAAGTCTACTATATGACCCCTCTCTCAATATCATTTTGGCAGTCCAATTTGTGCTGAGAAATTGCCTGGGTCTCACTTCAATGGTGGAGTGTCTTGGTTTGGATTTGGTGGCAAAAAATGAGTTGGAATATCTTGGTTTACTCACTCCATATAGGCTTTCAATTATAGCATTGATTTAGGTTCCATTTTTGTGTTGAAAATTTGCTTCCCATTGAAGTGTGATTTAGGCTACATTTTAATGTTCAAAACACACTAGAGATTTGTGAAAACAAAATTAATCATGTAATTATTCATCATATAATATAATAACTGAACACAAAATATAGGGAGAATAGTTAATCAAAATCTGACCTGATGAAGACGACATAATTGTGATGCATACTGGTTGAGTCAAGATAATTTCAACTTGTAATACCCAAAAGAGTCTCTAAGTGTTAGACGACCAGAGAGAGTGATCATATTTATGTATCTCAAAATTAGGGCATCAGAGTACAATTTATAGAGTTTTATTTTAATAATATAATTAATTAATATTATTAAAATAAAATCCTCAGAATATTTAAAAAATGGTTTCTTATTTAATTAATCAGAAAAATGAGCCTATTAAATATCTCTAGGTAATCAACTTACAATTAGTAATTTGATAGGATGATTACTAATGCTTTTAGGTTCTACGTTGGGTTTCTGCCCAGTGAGCATGTGGATAATCGAACTCATTATCGATTATCCACAATTAATATAAAACCCAGTCCATTCATAGTTCATAAACTATAATATCAATTTCCTAATCAACAATAACAAGAAATTAATCTAATAGAATAATTAATGCTAATCCATAAAATATCAAAATTATTCTAACAATCTTCCACATGGATAGCATTAATTAAATTATTAAGTCAACAAATGAATACATAATCAGGCAATTAATATTCGCATAAACACATGGATGTGTGTATATTTATAAATCATACAAAATCCATATATGAAACTATACATAAAGATCACTGAAACCGATAGGGAATCAAATGATATTAACATTTCCAAAAATAAGTTTCATTATCTGAATAGAATGGAATACAGAGTGACATTCAAGATGTCATATTACAGTTCAAAAGTCCCGTAAGAACTTAATTCAAATTCACACTAAACCAAGGTTACATTTAAATTTTCAATAACACTCAAGTGAGCCACATGATTCTTGAAGACTCCTACAGGTAAGCCTTTGGTTAATGGATCCACCAACATATATTCACCAGGAATGTGAAGCAGACGAGTCAGAGATTTAGCAACATTTTCTCTGACAAATAGGAACTTAACATCGAAGTGTTTAGTGTGACTAGAGTTCCTATGATTCTAAGAAAAGCTAATAGCAGACGAACTATCGTAGTATATGGTTAGAGGTAATGATATAAAATCAACCAAGTGCATGCTTGATATCAGTTTCCTCAACCATATGGCTTGGTGGGTAGCTTCATAACAAGCGATATACTATGCCTCTATAGTCAAGGTAGCTGTTACGGATTGCTTATAGCTTTTCCATGAGACAACTGCTTCAAAAATCATAAACATGTATCCAGAAGTGGATTTACAATCATCCACACAAGATGCATAGTCAGAATCTGAATAACTCACAATTTCAAGTGGCTCAAATATCCTAAAAGTAAGCATATAATGTTTTGTACCCTGTAGGTATCTTATAACTTTCTTCGCAGCCCTCTAATGATCAGGACCAGGATTACTCAAGTATCTACTAAGTACACTAACAGCGAAAGTAATATTAGGTCGTGTGTATACCTGAGCATACATAAGGTTGCCAATAATAGATGCATATGAAATCTTATTCATTTCAATTTTTGAATCATCATCTTTGTGGCAAGATGATCTAGACAACCTCTCACCTTCTGTACAAGTGTAGCACAAGGAGCACAAGCATGCATGTTAAATTTCTTCAACACTCGATCTATATAGGGTGCCTGAGATAAACCAAGAGTGCCATAAGATCTATCATGGTGAATCTGAATTCTTAAAACAAAAGAGGCTTCCCCAAGATCTTTCATGTCAAAGTGGCATGACAAAACATGTTTGATCTCATTCAACATAGTTATTGAGTTACTGGCCAACAGTATGTCATTTACAATACAAGTATCATGAAGTTGTCTCTGTTAAATTTATGATAGATACATTGATTAGCAATGTTCTTTGTGAAACCAAGTGAAGTGATTATCTAATCAAACTTCAAATACTACTGTCTTGAGGCCTGTTTAAGCCCATAGATGGATCTTTTCAACTTGCACACTAAGTGTTCTTTTCCTGCTTCAGTAAATCCAGTAGGTTGTGTCATATAAACTTCCCTAAGTAAATCACCATTTAAGATTGTTGTTTTGACATCCATCTGATGAAGTTCAAGATCCAATTGTGCAACAAGAGCCATTACAACTCTGAAGGCATCTTTGGTAGATATGTGTGATAATGTTTCTGTATAATCAATCCCTTCCTTTTGATTATAGCTTTTAGCTACAAGTCTAACTTTGAATCTTTCAACTTTACCATTGGCCCTTTTTTTGGTCTTAAAGGCCCATTTACAACTAACAGGTTTACAACCATCTAGTAATTCAGTTAATTCCTATATATGGTTACGAGACATGGAGGACATCTCATCATTTATAGCCTCCAACCACTCAGATAAATAAGAACCTGACACAGCCTCATCATAAAAAACTGGATCTATGCCATCAACAACATCTGACTCAAATTCCTACGAGTACACTATGTAATCATCTAAAATTGCAGGTTTACAAGTCCTCTGTGATCATCTTAAATTAACGACTGGTTCTCTTACATCAGTTATAGGAGCTTCTATAATAGGATCAATTGGATTCTCAATAAGAGTATCATATCTAATATCATGATCCACAGGTAGAGATGACAAAGATGGTATAGGTAAGATGGCATCCACACAATGCAGATTGATTGCTCTAGGAACACCACTCCTACTGTCGAAGTCATCTTCAAAATAGAATACTCTGTCAGATTCAATGACCCTAGTAATGTGACTGGGACAATAAAATCTACATCCTTTAAATCTTGAACAATACCCAATGAAGAATCTGCTAACAGTCATAGAATCAAGTTTCTTAAGCTGCGGATTATAGGATCTCACTTCTACTTTACAATCGTACATGTGAAAGTGCCTAAGACTAGGCTTCTTATCGGTGAAAAGCTCATATGGTGTCTTTTCAACTGATTTACTCGGAACTTGATTCAGGATATAGGCTGTTGTCTTAAGGGCATCACCCCACAGAAATTCTGGTAACGAAGAGTAACTGATCATGCTTCTGACCATGTCCATCAAAGTACGATTACACCTCTCAGCAACTCTATTTTATTGTGGAGTGCTAGGCATAATATACTGAGCTTCAATTCCTTGCTCCTGCAAGAATAGAGCAAACGGTCTAGGGTTTCTCTCGGTTTTAGTATACCTCCCATAATATTCTCCATATCTGTCTAATCTTACACTTTTAATTACCTTTCCAAACTTTAATTCAACAGCAGCCTTAAATGCCTTAAAGACATCTAATGAGTCAGATCTATCATGCAACAGATCAATCCAGCTGAATCTGGAATAGTCGTCTATAAAGGTTATAAAATATTTGTAATTACCCATAGCAGCAAGAGTAATTCGTTCACTAATATCTGTGTGGATCAATTCCAAAATAGTCTCAGATCTATTAGCCCCTTTCTTCTTAGCTCTAGCGAGAAGTTTTCCCTTAATGCAATCAACACATGTGTCGTAACCGACCTTACGACAAAAGGAAATAAAAAGTTTTTGATTGATTCCTAAAAGAGAAATCTTGAAAATCAATTTATTTAGAGTCGTCACCAAAATTTTTAACGGAAAACTTTGGAAAACCAATTTAAAATTAAAATAACAAGGCAAAATAATATGAGAAAACAAAGCGGGGTTCAAGAGTCTATTTGAGTGTGGGAAAGGTGTTAAGCACTCCACAACACCTGTCCCTAAGGACAATTACCTTAAACTAGTAAGTAAAAATAGAATATGGCCTTAAATTTATCTTAATTACCCTTTTATTGACATGCATGCTAGTTAAGCAGAGACAATAAAAATGACAATAACAAAAGCAAACAAGTAGATATTTACAAAGGATGGACTTGACCTAAAATGAAAGCCTAGGGCCTATGTACCCCGAGATAGGGATCAAAGTCCACATAGTTCGACCGAAATGGCGTATCTATTGGTTGGTGACTTTTAATTCTTGTGCTGAGAACATGAAGATTTAAATTAAACAGATTTTTGTAAACAAAACGGGATTGAAATTTGGATTGTGTATTTTAATTTATGACAATCTGATTAATCTCGCTCTCCTGATCTTTTCATTTTCTCTCCTTTTAAATTTTATTTATTTATTTTCAGGATTTTAACCTTCGTTTTGAAATTTAAATGAAATTATTATAAAGAACGAACTCAATCATCTTGTAAAAAAAAAATTTAATTAAGATATTTATTTTTGCATTATTATCATTATTTTAAACAAGCATGTACTAATTTTTGGGATCTAAGGAGATTAAAATCCCACATGATCTCAAGCACTCGAGGAGAACAATATTCTCATGTGATGATTTAGTAAATGATAGAAAATATTTAATTAAAGTATTTATTTTTGCATTATTGCTATTATTTCAAAACAAATATATACTAGCTTTCGGAATTTAAGGAGATTAAAATTTCACACGATCATAAGCATTCGAGGAGAACAATATTCTCACACGATGATTTCATAAATAATGGAAAATATTTACTTAAAGTATTTCTTATTAGGTTATTATTATTATTATTATTGTTATTGTTATTTAAAACAAGTATGTATTAATTTTTGGGATATAAAGTGATTAAAATCTCACATGATCCTAAACACCCAAGGGGAACAATATTCTCACTCGATGATCTTCTTAAATAATAGAAAATATTTAATTTAAGTATTTCTTATTATATTTTTTTTATCATTATTGTTATTTAAAACAAATATGTATTAATTTTAGGGATCAAGAGAAATTAAAATCTCACATGATCCTAAACACCTGAGGAGAACAATATTCTCACTTGATAATTTTCCTAGAATCTTGTTTATAAAGCCAAAAATTAATCTCATGTTGACATAAAAATAATATATATATATATATATATATACACACACACACACAAATTAATCTTATATTGATAGGAAACAAGCACCGGGAGGTAAATGAAGCACATCCACACACATATATATATACCTCTATGTTTACACACACACACACACATATATATATATATATATATATATAAACACATGTATAGTATATATATAAGCATGGCGTGAGAAGAAAACAAGCATAAGGAGGCAAATGATATATATATATATATATATATATATAAGCATGGCGAGAGAAAAAAAACAAGTATCATGAGGCAAATGATATATATATATATATCTCTATATTTATACACACACACACACACACACACACACACACATATATATATATATATATAAACACATGTATAGTATATGGCGTGAGAAGAAAATAAGCATAAGGAGGCAAATAATATGTATACATCTATATATATATATATATATATATATATAAACACATATGTAGTATATATATATATATATATATATATATATAAGCATGGTATGAGAAGAATGAAAGCATCAGGAAGAGTACACACACACACACTCTCTCTCCTTCACGGCACCAGAAGAAATTTGCAGTAATTTTTTTTTTTCCTTCCCAGCTTCAGAACAAAGAGAGCTTCAGCAGTTTTCTGCACCTCCCAGTCAGCTTTTTCGGTCCGTCACCCCTTCCCTGTTCGCCCCTATTCACAGCGCTCAAAACAGGGGAGGTATTCTCTTTCCTCGGCTCTGTCGTTGGTGCTCCTCGGTTTTTCTTCTCTCCAGTTACTCTCAGCCTCTGTTCTCTTCCCCTAGCAGCTCTCTGTCTCTAGCCTCTCGATTTCCTTCCAACAGCTTTCACAGCCTTGCTTTTCTCCTAACTCTCACGGTTACCTCTATTCCAACTCTCACGGTTTCTTCTCTTCCAGCTCCCTTGGTTTTTTCTTACAACAGCTCTCCTCTTTCCTTCACAGCAGCTCTTTTTTTTCCTCTCGGCATGCTCTTCCAGTTCCCTACATAGCAGCTCTCAGTCTCCCCATTCTTCCTCTTCTTCGTCACTCTTTAGTCCCTCGGTTTCTCTTCTCCAACCTCTCGGTCCCCTCACAGTAGCTCTCGATTTTTGCTTCCCTTTCCAACTGCTTTCAGCCTCTGTTCTCTCCCCCTAGCAGCTCTCAATTTTTTGCTTCCCTCTCCAGCTGCTCTCAGCCTCTGTTATCTCCCTCTGGCAGCTCTTGGTTTTTTGCTTCCCTTTCCAGCTGCTCTCAGCCTCTGTTCTCTCCCCCTAGCAGCTCCTGATTTTTTTGCTTCCCTCTCTAGCTGCTCTCAGCCTCTGTTCTCTCCCCCTAGTAGCCCTTGATTTTTTTGCTTCCCTCTCCAGCTGCTTTTAGCCTCTGTTCTCTCCCCCTAGCAACTCTCAATTTTCTCTTTTTCCTTTTCCCAATTGCTTTCAGCCTTGCCTCTTAATCCCTTATAGCTCTCCACCTCTATAGCCATCATTCCTACCCTCCAGCATGCCTATAGGGGAATCGTGTAACCCTCCCTATCAGTTGCATGCCGTGCTTCTTGCTACCCTTACGTCTTTTTTTTTTTGGATTATTTATATTATATTATTTCCTTACTGTTTGATTTTATCTTCATTTTAATTTTTTCTTATTTTAGTTATCATGATTATTTATCTTATTTTGGGATTGTTTGTTCGTTTGTTTTTTTATTTTTTATTTTTGGTGTTTATATTATTTTTCTCTTTTTATGATTTTTCATTATTAATTAATAATATTTAAAAATATTAAGTAATGTTGAGTGAAGTGTTCACAACATGATTCAAAATCAAAAAAATTTAAGTCATGCAATATTGCTTGTCTAACCATCCTTTCTAATATTTCTTTGGAGATATGACCCAAACGTTGGTGCTACAACATGGAAGAGTTCTCATCAATTCTTCAGCATTTGTGTCCAATGACAACATTAATTGATGCCACAGAAGTAGAATCTAAACAAACATTTGCATTCAAGCAATATAAATCGCTCATTAATCTAGCAATTTTGACAATGACTGAATTAAAGTAAACATCAATTCTACCATTTCCTTACCAAAAGGAATATCCCTGTTTGTCCAATACAAAACTTGAAACCAAATTCCTTCTTGAAGAAGGTACATAGACAACATCATATAAGATTAAACTGTGTCTAGAATACAAGTTCAAAACTATAGTTTCTATGCAATCTACTGCAGTTGAACTTCCTTCTAATCCTAGAATGGTCTTTTCCCTTTCATTTGGGCTCCTCCTATCTCTGAGGCCCTACAAGTAATTAATTATATGAATAGTTGCTCCAAAATCCAACCATCAAGTGTCCATAGAGGTATCAAAATTATTGGATTCAAGACAAACTAGAGCTAATAAGACAATTTCAAGAAAGATATTTTCTTTCTCATGCTTGTACTTCAGCTTGAGGTAATCTGAGATCTTGTGGCGAAACTTCTTACAGTAATGACATTTACCTTTAAATATCTTCTTCTTCTTACCCTTATTCTTCTTATTGTTCTTCTTGAGCTCAAAGTACCTTTTACTATTAGTCTTACCCTCAGGTTTCTTTTCCTTAAGCTTATCATTTCTAGCCTTACTTGACAAACCATGAGAGATGTAGTTCACTGAATTTTGATATTTTATGGATTAGCATTAATTATTCTATTAGATTAATTTCTTGTTACTGCTGATTAAGAAATGGATATTATAATTTATAAACTATGAATGGACTGGGTTATATATTAATTGTGGATAATCAATGATGGGTTCGATTATCTACATGCCCACTGGGCAGAAACCCAACGCAGAACCCAAGAGCATTAGTAATCATCCCATCAAATTACTAATTGTGAGTTGGTTACCTAGAGAGATTTAATGAGCTCATTTTTCTGATTAATTAAATAAGAAATCATTTTTTAATGATTCTGAGGATTTTATTTTAATAATATTAATTAATTATATTATTAAAATAAAACTCTATAAATTGTACTCTGATGCCCTAATTTTGAGATACACAAATACGATCACTCTTTCTGTGGCCGTCCAACACTCAAAGACTCTCTTGGGTATTGGGGGTTGAAATTATCTTGACTTAACCACTACGCATCACAGTTATGTCATCTTCATCAGGTCAGATTTTGATTAACTATTCTCCCTATATTTTGTGTTTATGCATGATATTCTATGATGAATAATTACATGATTAATTTTGTTTTCAAATGGTATCAGAGCCACGGTTAAATGATTATGAAATTTTTTTAAAATTTTCCTTCTCTAAATTTTGTTCTCATTAGACCCACATTTTTTATGGATTATGAAATTTTAATTCTATTTTATTATTATTTTGTATTGATTGTCATCTTCAGTAGTAAATTGTCATCAGGCATGAAATTTTTTTTTTACTGTCGCAATATGAATACGGTTGTTGGCGGGGCTTAGTGTGAAAATTGACGTTCATTCACATCACCGGTGGCCCACCATTGGTATGTAGCCACTAATGTTTCACGTCTCCGGCATTGAAAAACCTCTCCCTGAGTTCGAACCAAACTCACCGTTGGAATGCAAATTTTCGATTGAACATTTCACTTAACTAGGAAGGAATCACTCAAAACATCCACTAGGGATTTATAGATCATGAAACGACAATCAATATGATCCTTGTTTTGAAGTCTGAAAGGCAAAAAACCGGCGAGTTGAATAGTCGGGTTGTCGGGTTATCTGGCGGGTGTTGAAGAAGATGCACCTTCAATGTGTGTTGCCACGTCTAGCCAAACTGTAAATCAGGTGAACTTTAAACTTTTACAGTTCGCCTCCACTCGCCCTTATCTAAATTATAGTGATTTTTTCAGAATTTTTTGAGCCTTGGAAATAGGAGTTTTAAAATTTTTTGAAGATTTAGGGTCTTAAAATAATATGTAGATGAGGTATTTTGATTTGTGAAAATTTATGTACAGACTAGACATAATACGGAACAACATACTTAGCTCACTCTCCTTGATTATGTGTGAATAAATTATAATTAATTTCTTTGTATTAATTAATAGATTTTATTCCTATTTTAAGCACATGATTTAAAAGGAATAACTACGTGTGGAAATTGTTGTGACTTTAGGTCACATACACCTATTGATTGTGTGCTCGCCTATCATGGGCCCAATCATGGTGATATGTCTTTTATAAATAATTTATACCATATTTGTCATTTAATTTCTTACATTTAAGAATAATTTAATTGTCATTATCAAGGATGAGTCTGAATATTATGATAAATTCACAAGAGATAATGTATGTATATATTATGTTAACAATGGACATACCCTATTGGTGTGACATTGCTAATATAATTTTATGAAATAGATATATTTACGAATGGTTAGCAACATTTTTTAAACCAATGCTTTCATTGTTACCTATATCCTATCGATATGGAAACTATGGATGCATTTTGTTATTCCTCTTTGTGGTCAACTCTATGGTACATAAGAGTTTTCTTTCTTGATTTGTTGTAATCCAAAACTTTAAGTGGGATTATAATGAATATCTTGTGATACTATTGCATAAGCTGAATTTTGTGAAGGAAACTTTGTTTTATAATTATGTTTCCAGGATATAATTAATGTTTCCTAATTCTATTGTATCAGCCTCCGTGTTCCAACAGCTTCCGTGTTCTAGCATGAGTCCCTTGACATGTACCTAATTATTTCTAAGTAGGATTTAGCCATGAGAGAACCAAAACTGGTAGATCTTACTACTGAGTTTAGTGCTGCTGATAGAGCTTATCACAAGCAATGGTACGAGTCCAACAAAATCTGTCTGATGGTTATAAAGTAAACTATTGAGAAGACAATTAAACAGAGTATCCCTGAGAAGGACACTGTTGTAGAATACCTTAAGGCTATAAGTGAGAAGTTCAAGAAGTTTGATAAGACGCAGAAGGCGTACTATCTTTCCTTATTGGATAACACTCATTATGACGGAGTGTCTGGTGTACTAAGTCTTACCCTCAGGTTTCTTTCCTTTAAGCTTCTCATTTCCAGCCTTGCTTGATGAACCATGAGAGATGTAGTTACTGAATTTTGATATTTTATGGATTAACATTAATTATTTTATTAGATTAATTTCTTGTTATTACTGATTAGGCAATTGATATTGTAATTTATAAACTATGAATGGATTGAGTTTTATTTTAATTATGGATAATCTGTGAAGGGTTCGATTATCCACAAACTCACTGGGCAGAAACCCAACCCACAACCCTAAGCATTAGTAATCATTCTATCATATTACTAATTGTGAGTTAGTTACCCAATGAGATTTAATGGGTTCATTTTTCTGATTAATTAAATAAGAAATCATTTTTTAAGGATTCTGATGATTTTATATTAATAATATTAATTAATTATATCATTAAAGTAAAACTCTATAAATTGTACTATGATGCCTTAATTTTGAGATACACAAATACTATCTTTCAATTATAGCATTGATTAGGTTCCATTTTTGTATTGAAAATTTGCTTCCCATTGAAGTGTGATTTAGGCTCCATTTTGATGTTCAAAACACACTAGATATTTGCACTTATTTTTACCTCCAATGGTAATTTGTTTTGCTTCACTGGTTGCCTCATTGATACATTGAAATTTTTAACATAGCTAAGTCTCTTGGTTGTCCAAATTTGATAATATAATTAGCCTTTTTGACATCCAAATTTGTTTTGAAAGATATGTTGTCTTATATACCCATTCTTGTTGCTTTAATTCGGTTGAGAATTTATTTGTTGGAAAACTTGTTGTTAATCATGGCCAGTTGGAAAGTAGGAAGTAAGCAAATGAAGATTAAAACCCAAATTGACAATGGGAAAATTAGTTAGGAACAAACCTGAAATTAGAAGTAGTTCTTATGTGTTTTACTAAATTCTTATAAATAATGTATAATTAAACACCAACACACACAAACACTAACGTATGTCTTTATTATTATTAAAGTATCATGTGAGGTCTAATGTCTTCATTGGTATCTTTACTTTGATAGTGTCATGTAAGGTTCAATGCCTCTATAGGTACTTTTGCTTCTTATTGCCGTATGAGATCTAATGCCTCTACAAGGTCATTTTATAAAGAATTTTATTTTTTAACATTAATGTTGTTGTGTGAGACCAATATCTTTATGAGCATCTAATGAATTCTTACGTGGGACCATATGAGATCTTACAACCCCATATTACCCAATACTAAACATGTATGTTTAAAATAAATTTGGGATTCCAATAGCTTGTATCCTATTACACGTGCTTTTAAAAAATAAAGTTGGGTTTCAAGAATCAATATCCGATCAAGGTTTTTTTTTTTGGCAAAAATCCCGAATTTGAAATAATCAAATACAAATAAAATAATCTCTTCTTAGTAAAAACTCTTTTATCAATTTCTTATTTTATTTTATTTTAATTCTTGACATTTTGAAATCCAAATAAAACAATTTTAAAAAACATAATAAAAAACAAGTGAAAATATCTTTTAATTTTCTTGAATGATTTTCAAATAAAATATTGTCTCCAAAGTTTCCTTTATTTTTTGAAGTTCATTTTTAAATAATAAAAAAACCAAAAATATGTGCTCACTTTTTCGTTGATATTTTTAAATTAAGGCATAGATAAATCATGTTTCCAAATACTAAAAATTCAAAAAAATATATAAATAAAATAAAGAGAGCAAAATAGTGAGATTACATCAATTTCGTAAATTAAAATAAATCAATTAAATTCCAAATATTTTTTTTCTTTTCAAAAAATTAAAAATACCTACTCACTAACAAGCATTTTTGAACGAATTACGTGAACTTTAATATTTATTGCAAGGTATATAAGCTCTAGGATCTCATCTTTAAGTCAAATTTACCATTTGTAAATATCTAATTTTGTTTACATTAATTTCATTTTATTTTCTTTGTTTATTTTCATAAGTGTTTTGATGTGAGCAATTAAAATAAATATAAGGTTGTATCTCATTTACTTCAATTGGCTAATTTAAAGTAGTCGTCTTCACAAATAAGTGTTGCGAGGTTTTTAATTCCTTCTCCACGCTCAATAGGTTCCTTAACTCACAATATCTGATTACGTAGACCATTTTTTTTATTTTCTTTTAATTTTTTAAAATTTTTTATTTTAAAAATTTTGACAATAACTCCAAAGTAAATTATTTTTTGAAATTCATTTTGGAAGTCAATTAACATATTTCTTTTTCACTTTTTACTGCCATGTCATGTATGACATGACTAAATGTATATTGTACTGTTACACGACTAAAACAGTGCTTATATTAGATAATCTTGTCGAGTTATTTCTTGACCAAAAAAATTAATAATACATGTGTAAAATGTTATAAATATACACCAAACTACTTTTTCTCAAAGATGGATTCTTACATGGACAATTCCCTCAAGATCCCCAATAAGGGGGATCTTTTACCATCCTAGAATTATTATGTTATTTTGTTTTAAAAATCCCCAATCAGGCGCACCAAATCACTTTCTAGTGTAAGATGTCTATGAGATAACGAGATAAGATTTGATTTACCTAAAATCCAATTATGCGATGGGGGGTTGATTTCATATGTACAAAATTGTTTTTGATTGTTCAAAACACTCAAATCAAATTAAATCGAGGAACTTTAGAAGAAGTCAAGAGAAAAGAGGTTTTGCAAGTTAAAATACTTTTAGATAAATATAATTATATTAAATTAATTATAAAAACCATATAATCCTAATAATAACTACATGATTCATAAAATTTTTATTCAACTTAAATATTATAGATTTAAGATTTAATAATTATTTTTGAAATATATATTTTTATTATAGTCCTTTAACATTTAATATGTAACATATATATTCCTCTATAAAATTTATCTAGTTTTTAGTGATTTAAAATATTCCTTGACGTATGTAGTAGAAGAGAACAAATATGACACACATATTCATTAATTATATATATATATATATATATATATATAAAACATATCACATATTCATTGAGAAAAATATATTTTGGTCTCTCGATGATTCTTTCATTCTCAAGTTGGCCCCTCTTAAAATTTTCTTCTAAAAACAGACTTCCATAAATATTTTGACATCAAAATGGTTCTTCCATCTTTATTTAGTCAAGTAAATGCTGAGGTGACACATCAACTAATAATGTGCAATTTCAAATGATGACCTAAGCAAATAACATAGATAAAGCTTTAGGAACCCTCATCAGTGTTTGAGGTTTAGGCTGTATGTGTTCTAGAGCTGTTTAATAATTGATATATACTATTTAAGTGAAAAGATATTAAATTTATTTAATGAATTTGGTATAAATTAGCATTAATTTAATTATTAATATTATTAAGACTTAAAATTAAAAAATCTTTTGCCTTACTCTATATTGATCATGGATGGGATTTCTATCAATTTTGAATAATTTGTAATAGGTTAGACTACTTATAAACTTATTAAATAAAGACTCTAACTTGTAATTCACTAGTTTATTAGCTCGCATGTGGCACGTGCCTTTTTAAAAAATAGTTTGTGTTATTATATATCAATACATTTTAATTAAGGTAAAAATTTTTATGTACTCACAATTTTAAATGCACTCAGTTATAATGTATAGACATAATTATAATATTATTATTTTTGAGTTGATATTATTACAATTATGTTCCTAAATTATAACTAGATGCATTGGTATACTCAAAATTATGAGTGCACCAAAAATGACACTTTTAATTAATGGTATTTGTAAGTGTTAGTAAAAAATTGAATAGAGTAATATAATGTAATATATATATATATATATATATATATAAAGAATTAGAGAAAGTCTATAAAATTGGTTATATGCGATTGGTAAAAGAAAAGTGACAATAATAAACTCATTGAGGGGGTATCATAATAAACCATTCAACTATATATGTTTTCTCTCTTAATTGTCAAGTTATATTTATAGTTTCTTATTAAAAATTTAAAAGATAGTTGATTTTTTTTCTGTTATTTTCTTGTTGACTCCAAAAAAGTTTGAACTTCAAAGAATTCTCGATTTTAAGACAGTTAATTCATATATTAATTTTCTCGTTCACTCCAAAAATTTCTTAGACTTCAAAAAAATTTCAGATTTAAGATACAATTAATTAATTAATTAATTTATTATTTTTCTCTTGACTACAAAGATTTTACACAAATAAATTATTTCATTATTTTTTTTATTGACTACAAAGAATTTATGTACTTTAAAAAATTATTGATATATGTATGAGAAAGGTGAAAAATTAGTCGCATGAGGAGCTGAGAGTTTAATTAACAAAACTTTCTCATCGATCAAACGAAACTTCACGTTAAAGGAGTTTACTTCACTTATATTTATTTATTTGCAGGGCAGGATAATAAATTAATAAATTATAAAATTCATACAACAATTAAAAATGAGTTACAGAAGTTATATTTAGCTTACAATCACTAATTGAACATATTAACAAGTATTGTGTGTTTAAACCCCACTAATTAGCTATGTTTTTTTTCTCTTGATAAATATTGGATATTATAAGATATAATTTCTTTCAATTTTTCTTTGTATCATTCTAAACATAAAGTTCAAATAACCAAAATTCAAAATATAAACTACAAAAAATTTCAAATATAAAGTTCTATAACAACTTCTATCAGTTTTAATTAATAACTCTAATAAATTAATTAAAAATAAAATAAATCTAACAAAAAAGAACTAAATCTAAAGTAAAACCTTTTAAATAATTGTAGTTCATATATTTATCCTTAATTTTAATTCTTTAAATAATTAATAAATTTTTTTGAAATATTTGGTCTCTATTTTCCATTGCAATATAATGGCTGAAGTATTTTGAAAGGATGCCTAAGTCTTCAAGAAATGAAGGACTAAAAGATAGGGGTGTGCATGACTCACTTGGCTCTATCAACCTGGCTTGACTTAATTGTCTTGGGTTGGATCGAGTTGGGTCATGCACACCACTCTAGGATGGGACCAGGGTGATATTGCAAAACGTGGTCCCAGGCCAAGTCAGGTCCTAAGCCAATGCATTGGCTCGGCCTAGCCCAACATATATATTTTTTCATTTTTTTGCTTTTTTCTTAATTTTTATTTTCTAATAAAATTATTCATATTTTGAAAGAAATAACTATTTTTTCACTTGTGTTTAATATAAATAATTTTTGTTGATATATGATATCTTATTTATCAAATATCAAACAAAATTTTCTCATTTTTAGAAAAAATAAACTTAAATTTAAACTTGAAAAAAAATAAAAAATTATAAAAAAATAGTTGACCTAGCCTAGTCATGTACCGAGTCTCGAGACCAAGTCACTAAAAAGTGACTTGGTATGAACCCCAAGCCAGGCCACGAGTTGAGCACAAACTTGGCCTGACCCGATGTTTGTGCACCCCTACTAAAAGGTAATGAATGTGATAATTTTTTTACTATTTATTATTACAAATATAAATAATAAGTAAAATGACTACAAAATACAAAAATTAGATTTTAGGCTCCACATTGGTGGAAAGTTAGTGTGTGTTAGTATATATTGTACTAATATATGACTGTGGACACCACTTACAGTAGGTGATTTTGTCTAGTTGTTTCTTGAAAAAAAAAATACAAAAATTAATAATACATATATGTAAAACTTTTAAAAATATTTATATACATATTTATTTAAAATTAATTTCATGGCATCACAGGTATTTATTTTCCATGACCAAGGTTATCAAATTCATAAGTTTAAACAAACTTATAGAGGTGAGATGAACTTGTAATGTAGACTTGTAATAATTTACCTTTACTAAGAAATAGTTATTAAAATATGTAATTACATAGTTAAAATATATTATGCAACATACAATTTATTTAAATACTAATTATATTTGAAAAAAAATGAATGGGGAATACCCTTGCAAAACCTAAAAGTAAAAAACAAGTCAAGTGTAAATTTATCATCCTTTTGAGGAAAAAAAAGAGAAAGAAAACAATTGTAGGGTTATTTTTACATATTTATCTTAAATATCCAATTGTATTTTTTATATTTCAAAATACATATAATTTCGACAAAAAAAATCCATTCAAATTTCATCTTTATTATTCATAGTATTATATAAAAATTCAGCTATTATCTTTTAAGTAACAGTCTATTAACAAATGTTAATAATTATAAGTTTAATTTTTGTTTATAATGTTAATGTCCCTAAAATGAAATATGAATTTACAATATATGTAAAATTTGTCAAATCATTATCAGTATTGTAGCTACGTTATACAGTGGAATGTATGTAGCAAAGATGTATGTTCAAGTCCTTGCGTTGGTAGTTTTCCCAAAAAAGAATTGTAGCTATGTTATATATAAAAGTTGATGAATGTATAATGAACGTTGATATTGGATAGGTGGCAAAGAAACAATAGTGCGCACAACAGAACCAACGTTCAAATTTGGCGCTTGACATTTTGTAAAATTCAGACTTTAAGGGAGAATTGATGCAACTCACTTGACTCGGAGTTCACACGTCGAGTTAAACAAGTTCATACGATTTGAAAGCGAGTTTGCACAAATTAGTAGAAGTACGAGTTAAGGGATGACTCAAGATAATTAAAAGGGGTTAAAACATTGATTTAACGAGTTTATCTAGTTAATTCACGATTTTAACAACAATGCACGTGATTGTTTGCCGCGTGTTTAGAGTAGTCTAAATCCGCATAACAAGCAGTCATGCATTCTGGTGTGTTAGGGTCAATTTGACCCTCAGACATCAGTGCTGCTAAAAATAAACCTTCCATGTGGCACTGTTCGATTGGCTGAGGGAGATACTAGTGCCATGTAGCACGACTAGAAGAAACTCTAAAAATAAACTAATGGTAAGAAAAGGTAAAAAGTGAAAATTACAAATTTACCCCTCAGCTGGAAATAAAAGGAGATTTCTTCTTCTTCTTCCCTTCATCCATTCTGCTAGTTAAAAGCTCAAGCGTTCTCAAAATTTATTCTGGTGACTTTCAACCTTTTAATGTTCCCACATTTTTGTCTCACATAAACTTCTATACTAAGTTAATTTTTTAAGTTGCAACAGAAGGTGTTCTACAAAATCTTCAATGTCTATACTTTTTGTTGGTTGTAAGAGTTGGTGGTCCCAGTATCAGTTGAAGAAATTTATGTTATCTTTCTGTTAAATTCAAGTTAGTATTATTTTTAATTTTTTATTCAGTTTGAACAATAGGTTAAAATATTGAATGTGAATTGTTTATTTGCTATCATCATGCCACATTATGTTCAATTTGTGTTTGGTAATTTTTTTTTTGGATGTTGTTTTATTGGAATTGAAGCATGAGTGCAAAACTTAAAAAAAAAAAAAGGAAAAGGATGTCAGCCACGTTTCTGTATTTTGTAATGGGTTGTTTATTTTCTACTGTGGGTGGAAAATACCATGTTGAACTTTTTTGTTATTTTTTTATTTTATGAATTGTTCAATTAATATTGAAATAAAATTTCAATTTTTTTAAATTTTATTTATTTTGTATGCGTGTTACAAGTGTAGTTGAAAAATATAAAATACTTTGAGAGTATGTAATGAGAAATTTAAAAAGTAGAAATATAAAAAAAAACGGAAGAAATAAAATATAAAATACAAAATACAAAGTGTGAAAAGTATGGAAAAATGTCTAAAGGTGAAAATATTAGAAAATAAAGAGAAACTATTTGAAATTTCGTAAATAGAAGGAAATGGAAGAAAAAATGGAAAGCAAAAATATGAGCCAAAAAAGGAATGCAAATGACTTGATAAATTAATGCATAATGAAAATAAATTTTAAAAATTCAGAAATACAGGAAAGTGAAAATAATTAGACGAATGAAAAATATAAATACAACATTAACATAATAGTAATGCAAGTTTAAGATGAAATAGAATTTTAAATTTTGAAATTAAAATATAATTACAATTTTATTTAATATTGAAATAAAATTTCAATTTTTTAAAATTTTATTTATTTTATATGCATGTTACATGTGTAATTGGAAAATATAAAATACTTTGAGAGCATGTAATGTGAAATTTATAGAATATAGAAATTATAGAAAAATGGAAAACATAAAATACAAAATACAAAATACCAAAAAACAAAGTCTGTAAAGTATGGAAAAACATTTAAAGGCTCTTCACCCTTAGGCCTTGATTATGGCTAGTTCAAAGACACAGTGAACAGAGACTATCGCACAATGTTTCATGCCTTTGGTGTGAAAGCAGAACTGGATTTCAGCGGAATCAAAATTGTAATTCAACAATATAATGTGGGAGAATATATTCAACTATCTGACCTGATGGAGACGACATCGTTGCTTTGAATGTTGGTTGAGTCCGATCAGTTCAACCCACAATACCCCAGAGTGCTTTTACAGAGAGTCTTGACGGCAGAGAGAGAGTTGTAAATTTATTTTGTGTCAGTTATAAAAACTAGGGCTTCATTCTGTTATTTATAGGACTTTATTTAACCAATATAATTAATTAATATTGGTCAGTAAAATCCTCCAGAATCTTTGAAACAATTTTAAATTTAAATTAAGCCCATAAAATCTCTCTCTCTGGATAGCAATCTTGGATTAGTAATCTGACGGGATGATTACTAATGCTCTCGGGCTGTGGGTTGGGTTTCTGCCTTTTGTGGGCTTGTGGATAATCGAACCCATCACCGATTATCCACACACATATTAAAATAAAACCCAGTCCATTCTCAGTTTATAAATTGTAACATTGATTGCCTAATTAGGTACTAATCAAATAAAATAATTAATGCTAATCCATAAAATTTTAAAATTATTCCAACAATCTCCCACTTGGATAGCATTAATTAAATTATTGGATCAATAAACGAATAGTTAATCAGGCGCAATAATGTTTACATAGATACATGGATGAATGTATATTTATAAACCATACAAGATTCAGTGGAGAAACCATACACAAAATCACTGAAACCGATAGGGATTCAAGTGATGTCAACATTTCCATAAATAAGTTTCATCAACTGAATTGAATGGAACATAAAATAACGTTCAAAATTGTCAAATAACAATTCAAAAAATCCCTTAAGAATTTTTAATCCAGACTCCCACTAAACCAAGGCTACATCAAAATTTTTAACAATGCCCATGTGAGTCACATGATTCTTAAAGACTCCTACGGGCAAGCCTTTGGTTAATGGATCCGCCAACATGTGTTCACCAGGAATATGAACCAAACGAGTCTGAGATTCAGCAATCTTTTCTCTTACGAATAGGAACTTAACATCAAAGTGTTTAGTGCGACTGGAGTTCCTATGATTCTGAGAAAAGCTGACAGCAGATGAACTATCGCAGTATATGGTTAGAGGTCGTGATATAGAATCAACTAGATGCATGCCAGATATCAGTTTCCTCAACCATATGGCCTGGCGGGTAGCCTCATAACAAGCGATATATTCTGCTTCCATAGTCGAGGTAGCTGTTACTGATTGCTTGCAACTTTTCCACGATACAGCTCCTCCAGACATCATAAAGATGTATCCAGAAGTGGATTTTCGGTCATCCACACAAGATGCATAATCGGAATCTGAATAACCCACAATTTCAAGTGGCTCAGATTTTCTAAAAGTAAGCATATGATGCTTTGTACCCTGTAAGTACCTCATGACTTTCTTTGCAGCCCTCCAATGATCAGGACCAGGATTACTCAGGTATCTGCCAAGCACACTGACAGCGAAAGCAATGTCAGGACGTGTGCACACCTGAGCATACATGAGGCTGCCAACAGCGGATGCATATGGAATTTTGTTCATCTCAATTTTCGAATTGTCATCATTGGGACAGGATGAACTAGATAACTTTTCACCTTTCTGTACAGGTGCTGCACAAGGAGCGCAAGTATGCATGTTGAATTTCTTCAGTACTCGTTCTATATAGGTTGCTTGAGATAAACCAAGAGTGCCACAAGATCTATCACGGTGAATCTGAATTCCCAGGACGAAAGAGGCTTCACCAAGATCTTTCATGTCAAAGTGGCATGACAAAACGTGTTTAACCTCATTCAACATGGCTACTGAGTTGCTAGCCAGGAGTATATCATCAACATACAGAACGAGTATCATGAAATTATCTTTATCAAATTTCTGGTAGATACATTGATCAGCAACGTTCTCTGTAAAACCAAGTGAGGTGATTATTTGATCAAATTTTAAATACCACTGCCTTGAGGCCTGTTTAAGTCCATAAATGGATCTTTTCAACTTACACACTAAGTGTTCTTTCCCTGCCTCAGTGAATCCATCAGGTTGTGTCATATAAACGTCCTCAAGTAAATCACCATTTAAGAACGCAGTTTTGACGTCCATCTGGTGAAGTTCAAGATTCAATTGCGCAACAAGAGCCATTACGACTCTAAAGGCATCTTTAGTAGATACGGGTGAGAATGTTTCCGTATAATCGATCCCTTCCTTCTGATTATAGCCTTTAGCTACAAGCCTGGCTTTGAATCTTTCAACTTCACCATTGGCCCCTCTCTTGGTTTTAAAGACCCATTTACAACCAACGGGTTTACAACCATCCGGTAACTCAGTTAATTCCCATACATGATTGAGAGACATAGAGGACATCTCATCATTCATAGCCTCCAACCATTCAGATGAATGAGATCCTGTTATAGCCTCGCCATAAGAAATTGGATCTGAGCCATCAATAGTGTCTGACTCGAACTCCTGCAAGTACACTATATAGTCATCTGAAATTGCAGGTCTACAAATCCTTTGTGATCGCCTCAAATTAAGAGCTGGCTCTCCTACATCAGTTACAGGAGCTTCTACAATAGGATTAATTGGATTTTCAACAAGGATGTCATCTCCAATATCATGTTCTACTGGTTGAGATGACGACGATGGCATGGGCAGGATGTTATCCACACTATGCAGGTTAATTACTCTAGGGACACCACTCCCACTATCTAAATCATCCTCAAAGTAGAAGGCCCTGTCAGACTCAATGACCCTGGTAGTATGACTGGGACAATAAAACCTGCATCCTCTGGATCCTGAACAATACCCAATAAAAAATCCACTAATAGTTCTAGAATCAAGTTTCTTGAGCTGTGGATTATAGGGTCTCACTTCTGCTTTACAACCCCACACGCGAAAATGCCTCAGACTAGGCTTCTTACTGGTGAAAAGCTCATACGGTGTCTTTTCAACAGATTTACTTGGAACTTGATTCAGGACATAGGCTGCTGTCTTAAGGGCATCACCCCACAGAAATTCTGGTAATGAAGAGTGACTGATCATGCTTCTGACCATGTCCATCAAGGTGCGATTACGCCTCTCAGCAACTCCATTTTGTTGTGGAGTGCCAGGCATAGTATACTGAGCTTCAATCCCTTGTTCCTGTAAGAATAAAGCAAACGGACCAGGGTTTCTCCCGGTTTCAGTATATCTTCCATAATATTCTCCACCTCTGTCTGATCTTACACTCTTGATTACTTTGCCAGACTTTAACTCAACGACAGCCTTAAATGCTTTAAAGGCATCTAGCGAGTCAGATTTTTCATGCAACAGATCAACCCAGCCAAATCTGGAATAGTCGTCTATGAAGGTTATGAAATATTTGTAATTGCCCATAGCATATGGAGTAATTGGTCCACTTATATCTGTGTGAATCAATTCCAAAATAGATTCAGACCTATTAGCCCCTTTCTTCCTAGCTTTAGCGGGAAGTTTTCCCTTAATGCAGTCAATACAAGATTCAAAATCAGAAAAATTTAAGTCATGTAAAATGCCTTGTCTAACCATTCTCTCCAATCTCTCTTTTGAGATATGGCCCAAACGCCGATGCCACAACATGGAAGAGTTCTCATCAATTCTTCGACGTTTATGTCTTATGACAGTATTAATTGATGCCATAGGAGTAGAATCTGAACAGACATTTGCCTTCAAGCAATATAGGCCATTCAGTAATCTGGCAGTTCCAACAATGATAGAATTAAAATAAATGTCAATTCTGCCATTTCCTTGCCAAAATGAATATCCATCTTTGTCTAATACAGAACTTGAAACTAGATTCCTCCTTGAAGAAGGCACACAGACAACGTTATTTAAAGTTAAAGTATGTCCAGAGTACAAGTTCAAAACTACAGTTCCTACGCAATCCACTGCAGCTGAACTTCCTTCCACTCCTAGAATGGTCTTTTCTCTCTCATTTGGGCTCCTCCTGTCTTTGAGCCCCTGCAAGGAATTAGTTACGTGAACAGTTGCACCAGAATCCAACCACCAAGTATCCATAGAGGTTTCAAAGTTATTGGATTCAAGACAAACTAAAGCTAAGGGGGCAGTTTCAGGAAAGATACCTTCATTTTCACGCTTGTGTTTCAGTTTAAGGCAATCTGAGATTTTATGGCCAGGCTTTTTACAGTAATTACAATTACCCTTAAATCTGTTCTTCTGACCCTTGTTCTTCTTATTGTTTTTCTTGATCTCAAAGAACCTTTTCCCACTAGGCTTGCTCTCAGATTTCTTTCCCTTAAATTTCTCATTTCCAGTCTTACTTGATGAAGCATGGGAGACATAGTTCACTGAATGACCACGTGAATTTGATTTCTTTAGCGACTCCTCCTCTTGAGTTACAATAGACATCATCTGATCGATGGTCCACTCAGCTTCCTGTGAGTTATATGTGGTTCTGAGGACCCCGTATTCTGCTGGAAGGGACTGTAAGACTTTATAGACTAGATAACTTTCGCCCAGGTCCACATTTAAAGATTTCAGCTTGTTGAAATAATTCACCAGCTTCATCATGTGCTCACGTACACCAGACGCTCCATCATAATGAGTGTTATCTAATAATGAAAGATAATACGCTTTTTGCGTCTTATCGAACTTCTTGAACTTTTCACCCACAGCTTTAAGGTATTCCACAGCGGTGTCTTTCTCAGGAATACTCTGTCTGATAGTCTTCTCTATAGTGTATTTTATGACCGTCAAACAGATCCTGTTGGAATCGTACCACTGCTTGTGATAAGTTCTATCAGCAGCACTAGACCCAGCAGTGAGATCTGCTGGTTTTGGATCTCTTATGGCCAAATCCTCCTTGGAGATTATCAGGTACATATTAAGGGACTCATACCAGTCATCATAGTTCGTCCCGTTCAGAGTTTTCACCACAGACAGTTGCTGAAACACAGAAGCTGATAAAGCAAAACAAGGAAATATTAATTATGTCCCGGAAACATAATCATAAAACAAGATTTCCTTTACAAAAATCAGCTTATGCAACTGTATTATCAAGATGTGGTTTATAATCCTATTTAATGTCTCGGATTATAACAGATTATGAAAAGAAAATTTATATGCCCTATTGATTTGGCCATAAAAGGAAATAACAAAATGTACCCATCATTCCCACATCGATAGGATATAAGAAACAATGAAGACATTAGAATGGGATGCTGCCAACAATTCGTGAATGAATGAATTTCTTATGAATATATATTGATAACGTCACACCGATGGGGTATATCCATCATCAATATAACATATATTAATGTATATATATATATATATATATATACTCTCTTATGGGTTCATCGTAATTTTCACACTCTTCCCTGATGAGGCCAACTAAACTATCCAGAATTGTAAGAAATTTATTCATAATCAGACATAACACCATGATTGGGCCCACGATAGGCGAACACGCAACCATTATGTGTATGTGATCCAAAAAATTAGAATAGATTTCATCAATAGTTTATTCCCAGTCCAGGTACACACTTAAATAGGAATAAAACATAATAATTAATATAAAATATCAGTTATGATTTAATTGCACATAATCAGGGAGAGTGATTTTAACACATGGTCCCATATTATATCTATTCTAGGTACAAATTTTCTCGGATCGAAATACCTTATTTAAATATTATTTTTTTGAGCCTTTTAATTTTGTAAAATTTCAAAACTCCTATTTACAGGGCTCAAAAAATTCCACAAAATTCACCATAATTTAAATCGGGGCGAGTAGAGGCGAATCCAAAATTTTGGAGTTGACCCGATTGACGGTGTGGGCACACGCGCCAACACGCGCCAGAGGAGCGCGTGGGCAAGGCCCACGCGCTTCTTCTTCAACCTCTGGCGGGTCGTTTTGACCCGCCAGAGATCCGACGGGTACCCATCACAGACCCGTCGGATTTCTTGGTTTTAGGGCTTCAAAATTGGCCCTTTTGTTCGTCGTTCAGCGATCTACCAGATTCCGGTGTGTATAACCAACGAATCTGACCCAAGTTTTTCGAAAAAATGGGGTTTTGGATGATTGGAACCTCGGCTTGATCGCGAGTCACGGTCGGTGTGTTTTCACGGTCAAAACTCGCCGGCGACGACAATGAGCATAGTGGTGAAGTCGAGTTTTAGCCGGCAACCGATGAAAAATCACACCGGTGCCTCAGTCAGCGAATCCGATGATTGTACAGAACAATACGTCGAAAAAATATATATATATATATTTTTTTTTTTGTTTGATAATTATTAACCCAAAATTTGGACAAATGCAGTAATGTTTCTGCGCACTGACAGGTTCATAATCCAGTAAATTAACGTTTTTTGTCTGATGGAGACGAATATCATAAATTTTATAATCAGACAACCAGGCTCTGATACCATTTGAAAGCAGAACTGGATTTCAGCGGAATCAAAATTGTAATTCAACAATATAATGTGGGAGAATATATTCAACTATCTGACCTGATGGAGACGACATCGTTGCTTTGAATGTTGGTTGAGTCCGATCAGTTCAACCCACAATACCCCAGAGTGCTTTTACAGAGAGTCTTGACGGCAGAGAGAGAGTTGTAAATTTATTTTGTGTCAGTTATAAAAACTAGGGCTTCATTCTGTTATTTATAGGACTTTATTTAACCAATATAATTAATTAATATTGGTCAGTAAAATCCTCCAGAATCTTTGAAACAATTTTAAATTTAAATTAAGCCCATAAAATCTCTCTCTCTGGATAGCAATCTTGGATTAGTAATCTGACGGGATGATTACTAATGCTCTCGGGCTGTGGGTTGGGTTTCTGCCTTTTGTGGGCTTGTGGATAATCGAACCCATCACCGATTATCCACACACATATTAAAATAAAACCCAGTCCATTCTCAGTTTATAAATTGTAACATTGATTGCCTAATTAGGTACTAATCAAATAAAATAATTAATGCTAATCCATAAAATTTTAAAATTATTCCAACATGGTGTGTATCAAAACATGACTGTATCCTAACTTGCACCCCAAACAACTGAATTAATGAGGCCACCTATTCCAAAGTTCAAGAAAGGTAAACGAAGCCATGGTTTTATGTTAGCAAGGGACCCCATTCAATAGCTAGAGGATGATGATTATGACAACATTACTATAGGATCTTCCACTATGCCAGTTAGAGTGGTTGAGTCATCATCCTACTCCTAACCATAAATGCTAACAGATTTAAGAGGAACTGTTATCAAACCATCTTCCTTTCTACCTTCATAACAGTTTGCCAATCTCAGATAAGGTAGTTCATCATACTATGCACCCACACCACCTAGATCTCTATGCACAACACAAGATCATCATTAGACATTCGTCCAATACCACCACCTATGACATTTGGTTTTGGTTCTGTCATGACATTATTTTTTGTTCCATTTGCATTTAAAATTGATTATGTCAGCGGGTCAATTGTATTTGGAAGCTCTACCATCAACAATAGTTGGGGTTCACATTCCACACCAACCTATTCTTTCTATTCAATCACTACAGTAGAACTTAAATTCCCTACCCACTGGCATTGAACACTAACCTGACCAATGTGCAAAATTCCCCACCAACTGGCATTGAAGCTTTGACCAATGTGCAAAAGATGAAGGGAATGAAAATGTACAATGTCAAGAGATCAACCACTATAACAACGACCTTTAACACGTTAGACAATGACCTTGATGTGGTATTGGAAGTCATTATTTTAATGAATGATATTATCATCCTTTACTTAGTCTCTGTAATCTCAACTTTAAATTCTAAACCTCTCTGTATGCACTATGTGTTATCCATTTTCATTTTTTTAACTTCTCATTTCTTACTACTTTTTTTTTTTTTCATTTTTTTGTGCATATAGTATATAATTAATATTTATCATAAATAGTTCTCACATATTCTATAATTACACTTTCATATTCTATCCATTCATACTTTTTAACTTTTATAATTACATACATTAATTTTTGCTTATTTTTAATGAAATATAATTAATATATTCACTCATTTTTTTAATGTGGTCTCCAATTTTAAATATTTATAATTTACAATCTAAATGATAAAATATTATAAGATCAACTAAACAAATACTTACATAATTTTTATAGTTTGGACTACATTATTGGCAAATTCAAGTGTTGGTAAATTATGAGGGTTTGATTGCAAATTTTCTACATATAAGGACTACCTTAAAAATTACCTGAAACTTTGGGGGCCAAGAATATATATTTTCCTCTAATTAGCTGGCGACGCGAGTGCTCTCAAATCTCAAAACATAACTCCTTCCCATGTGCCCTTATATAGGACAAATAGCATCCCGTGATTGCTCTTCCCGTGTTATTAGTGTTATAAAGTACAGACTGGTCGCACGGATGGCCTTATCGAGATGTGTAGATAATGGGTGAATCATGTGGATGCCATTCACAAGACCACAATAAGATAAAACTAAACACATGTTTAGATTCCTATGATTCATTAATTTTTAAAAAAAATAGCTTTATGCATCTGGGTGGAAAAAAAGGCGACGCAGCATTTCTTGCAATTAATGCTCTTAATGGAATATTACGACAAAAAAACCTTAAGAGGGGAATGGAGAGAGAAGGAAAAATCCTGGAAAACTAAACTATTTTAGTATACTACCAAATATACTCATTGTAGAGAATCCCACAAAAAACTTAATACCTTTTCCACTTACCATCCCAGAACCTTTTAGAATTTAAATAAATTTCTCATTTTTTTCCAACAAGAATTTGATCTTCAAACAATGGACTGCCAAAAATTGTTACTTATGAAGTCCCCCACAAACATTATCTTCTTCCCTTTGTTTCTTTCTAATAATTTCCCTCCATTAAACTTGTTCACCTAATTGTTGTAGACATTCAAATAGAGAAATATAAAATAATATTAAAATTCACCTTTCATTTTCAAAAGGTGAATTTAAATTTAAAAGAAAAAGAAATGCAATCTTTTTGTTTTTTTTACGTACATGCCCATTAGAAGATTTCTCAGTATTAGAGGGCGTATCTATAGTAGAGAAATCCCATAATGCGATTGGAGAAAAACAATTAATTATAATGTTTAATGAAGTAGCCAAGGAAGGGAAATCTTGAAAGGAGGTATATATTTGTGAAGTGAGAAGGAAAGTCATCATTCAACAAATGAGGAAGAAGGGGAAGATAAGAAATAGGAGAAGCAGGCAATTTAGGATTGCTTGAAGATTTGTAACGGAAGGGGCAGAAGCTTGAACCCACACCTCTAAAACATATGGCCATTTGCTTCTATAATGGGTTGCTTTCCCGTCTCTGAAACACATATAGTTAAGGCTCATGAGATTTAGAAAAAAATTATTACAAAAGCACAAGGACACGTGGTGATGGATGAACAATGTGATGAAATGGATAGCTTGGATCCCTTCATAGCATAGGCTGCTATACCCTTACTAAAGCACCGAATCCCACTGCCAGTTGCATATTTCTCCAGTTTAACTTAGAGTTACAAAGCAAAAGCCTCAAGTCTCTTGCCTAACAGTCCAAACCAAGCACCTGCATCCTCTGTTTCTTTGAAACTTGAGGTCGACCTATCCCTTTTTGGTATGAGTTTCTATGTTTACTCCTACCTCTTATTGATTTGCCATTTTATGACGTTATTAGTTTCTTCCATCCCTTGTTGGTTTATTATGGCCATAATAAATTTGCTAACAATATCTTAAGTAAATATAATTATAACTTAAAAAGTTTGTTGGCCCTAAAAAAATAAACAAAAAAGTTTGTTTGAGTTTAAGCTTTAAAAAAAACTTAACCAAAGTTAAAAAAAAATTGAATAAATATTTTTTTAAGAATGAAAACTTATTATTAAAAAAAAAACTAAGTGTTAAGTGACATCTTAGTAAAGAAGAAAAAACTAATACATTTTATTTAAAAGATTTATACTAATACAACAACTTATTTTTATTTACAATTTTTTTATATATAATTTTATAAATAATAATAACAATTAGCTATTATTACAAAAACAAAAATACAACATTAATTGTGACTTTTTTCTAGGATTAATTGTAGCTATATGTATTACCCACGGTTTGAAGAACAACAACTAAATCCAAGATGGCTAAATATTTTATCTACAATTCAAGCGAATGCAAGTAATTTTGACATTTTGTTGTGGTTTGTAAATGTAAAAAATTTGGCTTTGATTGAAACAACCGCAAATAATTCTCCAAAGTTTTAGCAGTTGTTTATATGAAATCATTAGTTACAGTTTACAACCAACCGCAATTATAACTTAGTCAATTTTCTTTTTGAAGTTAAATTTAGAAGTCTTATAGCAGCGGTTTCAACTGTTGCTAATGTTGAGTTTTTCTTTTGCTATAAAATCCAATTGAATATGAAATTTAAATTTTTTTCCATACTTACTTATTTCACTTTCAACTAATAATCTCACATTCAAACAACATGACATTGATTACAATAATCCACATTGTCATTAAATAAGGAAATATCACATTCAAACATATTTGATACATAAACTTTTTATCATTAAGTGCAACAACAATATAACATAGTTCTCAAGACATTATAACATTGTTATATCCATGGATTTTCTTCAATAAAAACATACGGAAAATGATTTACTACACCTAATTAATGTCCACTTGTTTGATCAAGTACTTAAATTGTAGTACATGAAATAGTAAGACATAAAGAGAATGTATTCCAAGTTATAACTAGTTATCTAACATATGAAATATATTATCATGTATATATTAAAAACATTACCGGTGATATCTAGAATACACTAAGTTTAAAAGACAATTGACCATGAAAATTTTGCATGACAAAGTTTATCAAGGCATTAGCTTTTTTATTTTGATATTGTATTTGTTGACATTGAGCTTGTATCATTTATTGCATTTGAATGAATGGATTTTGAAACTCAATATTAGAAAGACAAGATGAGATTTTCCCCTTGCAAGAATGAAAAAAATGTTGAAATGCTTAGGATGGATATGGATCTAATCATAATCTTCGAACACAACCTGCATGTTCTTGCCTTCCAAAAGCAAAGGCTAAGGAATCTTTAATGGAAGCTTCTTGAGATTTATGGGCATATTTTCCTATATCAAGAGAACAAGTATTTACTAGTGACTTAAATTCATTAACCTAAATATTTCTACAAAAGAATTATTTACTCATAAATGAAATAGATTATACTAACATAAACAAATCACAACTCAACTCATTTCACTTTCAAAACAAATTATATAAATACTTACATTTATTCTTTAGGCATTGTCATTCACATAAGACCAATTAGCATGTTTATGTGTTGTTGTCTACATTTCTCCTCTGCTGATTGGAAAACCCAACTCTAACTTCTACAGTTGACAAGTATATAATAGCACATGCATGCTAAAAAGAATAGTACAATATAATGACTAAACTTTAAGATTACTATCTTTACATTTTTGTGTACTAAACTTTTTGTTCCATCTATGGGAGATATAGATTGCTTCCTTTTATTATCTCTATTTTTTCAAACATTTTTCTATTCATTAAGAAAAATATAGTCATATGTTATATGTTTGGTCTAACAAAACTTATTAAAATAATATTTCTTGTTACCTTAGTCTTTGAGCTAAGACGATAGTTAACAAATAATGCCCAATAATCTTAATCAATGCTTTCAAGGCATTTAACAATTAGTTGTTCTCAATTGCTAGCGACAACGTCTCTAGTCTATCACAAATCTTATATTTTATCCTTCCACTTTTGCCTAATAGGTTTTAGAATATAGTTATTGTAAAGTTCAATGCTAGCGCCAAATTTAGCCTTCAAGGTAAAAGAAATACTATTAGTAATGATAAATCCAAAAAACCTAGTTATATTAAAAAAGTGGACAAATATTAACTTATTAGTATTGTTATAGACATTATCCTTACAATTCATTAGAACTCTTTTCCAACTAGGACATTTGAGAGGAAATAATTTAAAATCACTACCAATATATCCCAATAATCTATTCAACAAACCATCTCCATCTTTAACCTGTTAACCATAAGGGTTCCATTGTAAAACAACCCGCTCACCAGGGGGAAGACGCCAAACATCATTATAAGTTAGAGTTATTGGCTTCACTGTGCCATCATCATCTATGAACATAAGTTTAGTATATGAAATTAATTGAATTCAAGTAAAACACATTACAATTTTATAGCATTTGTACCAAATATGTCAATAAGCCAAGCTTTTATACATGACGGTGGACGTTAGGACTATGAAAGTGCTTCATTTACCTCACTATCACTAACATAATCAATATCTACAGGATATTATCTATAAATAGAGTTTCTTCATAAGTCTTTACCATAGGAGGAGTCATCAAGGTGTTCGGGACTTTTCTTAAATAGCCACCCTTAGATGGTACAAGATCACTGTAGGTTGCTGTATGAGAGTGCCAAACTACTCATTTTTTCAATAGGCATTTTATCTTTAGATTTCTTGTAAATAGTTAAATTAACATAAATTACAATATAGGCATAAAAGGTAAATACAACATAGTCTTGACATATAGTTATGCAATAAATTAAAAGATACAACAATTTCAAAACACAATATAATATATATAACTAAACATCTTACAAATGATATATTTCCTTCTTGAAACAACACATTCAAGTCTTGAGATTGATGTAGATCACATTTGTAATATGTATTATCACATTCATCTGCCATTTTGTATAATTTATATGGCTTGAGATGCATATGTATACTCTAATTCTTCTCTATCTCATCTTTTACGTAACAAACCATTTGAGCCTTTGAAATTTGGATGTATGGCTCATGGTCCTTATGGTCACCAGTAAGTGTTAATTAAGCAAAATTTACAAATGTAAATCCTAAGTCATCAATCACGATTCCTTTGGCATTAGTTGTGTTGGCCCTCTTACATTTGAACAAAGTTACCGTAAAGTATCCATGATATTTTAAATCAATTATATCCAACAATTTTCCATAATAAGGAAAACCACCAAACCGCATATACTCATCACTACTACTTGCATAGCTCTTCGGTTACAATGTACCGAAGGCTCCACTATTTTTTGTTTTTAGTTGTTAACCTCATTTTAAGATATGAAACTTGAACTCATTGACATTGTATGCACTATAACGCTTTAGGCAATCAATTGGTCCTTATGTCAAAAACTTTAAATCATCTAAGTGAGATTCCCCAATGTTACTTCATATTTGAATAAGGTAAATTAATAACTCTATTATATGCTAAACTTACAAAGGTGATGAACATAAATGGTTTAATTGTGCTTACACAATGAGATTACCAATCAACAAATTCTTTATAAATTTTCTTACTAATCTCGGAATAAGACTGTGTATAGCTTTTTAATTGTCTCTATTCCATAAATTCCCTACATAATGTGAATGTGAATATTATGTATGAGGTGATTGTTTTTCAATGATAAAACAAATATAATTAACTTACTGAAGGAAATACTCAACTTCTTTACAATTATTCAACACATGTCAATGTGCTTGCATCTTTTTTATTCCAAATAGATAACAGTGTAACCACCAACTAGTTTTCTAATGGATGGAAATAAAGAGGAAAAATTGATAAACCTTATATTAGGTTGATCAATAGCATGAGTTAGTCGATTAAACATAGTCTCAATTCTATCTAGATATTCTAAGTAGAAAGTTAAGACATCTTAGGCCATGTAACTCTCAATTATAGAACCTATAAGTTGAGCCTTATTATGCATATAAGATTTTAATTTTCCTAAATACCTGATGGAGACAAAACATTGTAAACCAAATATACAACTTAAGCAACTTGAAATAAATAATGGATGAATGTTTATATACTTATCTTTAAATTAGATAATCCACCAATATTAAACAAGGCCTCATAGTTTTGTTTTATCAACTAAGTGTACAATCAAATGAACCATAACTATGAAAAATGAAGGTAGGAAAATCATTTTCATGTGATATAACATCATAACCTATCTATCTTGTAGTTAATCAAGTTCATGTACATTCAACATTTTATTACATAAGTGCCTAAAAAAGAACATAGGTTAACGAAGACTATAGACATTTGTTTAGAAAGTGTTATTCTTATTGCTAGAGGTAAATGTTGCTTAATAAAAACATGTGAGTCACGACTTTTCAAATCAATACATCTAGAGATATTGCGTAAGTAACCATTTGGCACAATAATGTTCTATAAAATCTTTAGAAATAGGTACTTAGTTGCATTTGTCATTGTGCATAATGCAGAAAGATATTTACTATATTCATCGAGCTAAATATCATATCATATACCCATTTCCTGTAAGTCTCTTTGTGCCTAAATGTGATCTTTGATTTTCTAGTGTCATTTAACAAATTGAATATGATGTTGTTACACACATTTTTCTCAATAGGCATGTCATCAAGATAATGACGCAATAAGTTTGTCTCCTAATATAGAAGTTTGAAAAATATACTTTTCTTGCATCATTGTTGGAACTAGTGCTTACATTCCTGAATGGATTGAATCCATCAGTGGCTTATCCAAGGCATATGTTTTGAGGCTTCAATGTAAATTGAGGGTGCATTATGCTAAATTTCTTCTATGTTTCAAAGTCCCATGGATACCTTAACATGTTATCATTACTATTTTTCACTGTATGGGATTGCATATGCTCAACTATCTTAGAAGACATAACTATCCTTTACAATTAGGATTTCAATAGAAACCATTTTAACATTAGTGCAAGTAATGTCTTCTATTTCTTATTACCACTTGATATACCTTTACTACTTGTTTTTCATCTAGATGTATTGCAATTTTTACAAGTATCACATTACACATCCTCCCCAAGATATATGCAATCATTGGGACATGCATCAATTTTGGTGTAGTCAAGTATAAGTTTATTGATTGTTTTCTTTGCCTTATAAAACTAAGGTAGAATTTCAGCCAATAACTCTAATATTATTAACATTTGCCTTGTCAACTATTCTGTACAGACACTATGTGATAAAATTTCACCATGAAAGATAATTTTGAATACTTTTCACACCTTTCATACAAACTTTGTTGTCCATCTCTAATTAATTTTAAGAACTTTACACTATCATTAGACATTATATGATTTGGTGGTGATAACATTACTTCTCAATCCATGCATGTATTGTCTAGATGATGCCCCAAAGCATCATTTACCATGTACATTATGTGATCATTGATATTAATCTTTTCCTCACCTACAGGTAGTACTGTATGGGTTTCAGTGTTTATAGTATATATCTCTACGTTTAAGTCAAAATGTGTAACGTTTTTTAAAATAATTTAATAATCAAATGATCTTGCACTTCCTCTTCATTATGTCATTTTTTGAACTCATATTCAAGATATGGTCATATTATTTTATCCCCAGTACTACTATTAACAAATGTAAAGTTTAAAATGTTTGTCAATCCTTCTAAGTATTGAGAAATATTTCGAGACATATCAATTCAATTCTTATCCATTTCATAAGATAATAAATTTTTGTCTTCAAGTCTTTTAAACAATTCTTTTCCATACAAAAAGGAAATAAACCATACATTATTAATCAATATTGAACATTATCTTAAATCAACTTTAATAAATTTGCAAATAAACATATAATATTTGCACAAAGTTATGAATTACAATAATTTCTATTCACATAAATAAGCATTACATACATTCTAATATGTCAATATTGTCTCTATAGAATTCGCACAAACAAGAATGTAGAATTTTAAACAATTAGGATATTATACCAATATAACTTTTATTCACATATGTCAAAATGAATGTCAATGATTAGTCATATTAAATATCCATATAAACCAAAAAGATTAGCAACTATTATTTGAATTTCCAAATAATTATATAATTATATTATATATATATATATATATTAAACATGCTAAAATATAAAATAAATTACAAAAGCTAGATTTCAACACATTAATGATTATATAAATTTTTTCACATAATAGGCATGTTAAAATTAAACAAAATTAAGGCAAATGATAATATATTTTTTTTAAAAAAACCTACTTAAGTGACCAGTTGTTTTTCCTGATGGTGAACAACAAGTGATGAAGGGCGTGTTGGCAAGGGAGTGAGGGACCAAGCGGTGAAGGTGACGAATGAAGAAAAAAGTCATTGTTTTCGACTTGAATAAATAATGGTCAATGAAAATCTGGTGGCCAATGGCAGTTGGGGAGGGGCTAGTGATGACAGTGTCAAAACAAGATTGGACAACGAACGATGCCAATGGTGGGTTGGTGGCAACATAGTAGAATGTGTAGTGTGGAAGGAGAAAGAAGAAGAGAGGGGAAAGAAAGAAAAGGGGGTGACTATGCACGACGAGGGGAGTTGTGTAAAGTGGTTAGGATTGTTAGCCCTTAGTTGTGGTTGTGTTTAAAATGTGGCTAAATAGCTGTAGTTACTAATAAAACACTATTATATGTGAACTATGGCTAATGTCATGGAATTAGCTGTTGTTTAATAAAACACAACAATGATGCACTTTTTTAGTAGTATGTTATTTATTATAAATTTTAAGTAATAAATAGACTTGATTATGACTTAAAAAAACTTATTTGGCCCCTAGGTCTATCTCGAAAAATATGAATAAAAATGTAAATAAAAAAATTCAATAAAAAATGAGTGCAAATTCTTTTTCAAACCTGAACTAAAACCTAACTTTTAATAACTTGGTTTAATGGTCAAGTCTAATTCTAAGTTAATTCTTGTGTGCATTTTGCAATTGAGGTATATTGTGGGCGAGTTTTCTTGATAAGTAGGAAGGAAGTTCAACTTAGATTATGTAGTCATCATTTGACAAGTCACATTATTCTGTTGACAAAATAAGGATAAAGGGACCATTTTTGATAACTAAATGTGTTGTGAAAAACTCTTTTGAAAAATAAAATTTTATAGAGCACTAAATTAAGAATAAAAAAAAATCTTCATATTCATCATTTATCTGTGTAATTATTTACAAAACAGAAAAATAAGTCTAGGACTCGTCAACTTTGATCAAACTGATAATTATAGTCTATGAGATAATCAAATTGGACATAAATAGTTAAATACTTGAAGGAGTAATATCAGAGTATTTTGTGAAAAGTAACAAAAAAAGGAAGGTCGCGGTAAATATAACTTATAAGCAATAATAAAATACGGGAATTTCATATAATATTTTCACAGAGGTAATTGAGGATCCAAAATGAATTTAAAGAAAACCCTATCCCTCTCAAAACGCTATATATTAAGCGGCCGGCTTCTCAAACCCTAGTACCTTAAGTGCCACAGGACATTTTCTGGTCTCAGATTTCTATTGAAGGTGCTGAAATGGCTGCCGGCGAGTTGGCTTGTTCATACGCCTCCTTGATTCTCCATGACGACGGGATAGCAATCACCGTAAGGCTATATCCAGATGTTCAATGTTTTAATCCACATTTTCTTGTAAAGGATACTGACAGAGGTCCTGTTTAGAGTTAACTCCTTCCGTGATCTATGATCCTCAAAATTGATAATTTTTTTTGTTCCTTTTGAATTATTTTCTGCCTAACGATGAACAGGCGGAGAAGATTAGTACATTAGTTAAAGCTGCCAATGTGACTGTGGAATCGTACTGGCCGAGCCTATTTGCGAAACTTGCTGAGAAGAGGAATATTGAGGATCTCATTTTGAATTCTGGTTCAGGCGGTGGTGCTGCCGTAGCTGTTGCCGCCCCTGCTGCTGGTGCCGGTGCTGGCGCTGGTGATGCCGCTGCAGCGCCCGCCGCCGAGGAAAAGAAGGTAATATTTTTTATGCTCTAGCTGGTTCTTAGACCATGTCATTTCGATATATCTCAGGGACATATGTACGAATGGTATATGACTATATATATTCTTTCAGCATGGGACATGATAATCTGTGTATTAATAATTGCATATAAAGGGGGAAACTGAGTAGAACAAATATTTCTTGTGCCGTGATTTTGGGCCCTCTCCATGCATCCTGGAAGTTGTCTAAATTGCAAGGACTCGTTAGAGAAAATAAGTAATGTAGTAGGAGTAAAAACTGATTATGCGTTAGGTTATATAGATGATGACTTCTATCATATACGTAGACAAGCTTTAAGAAAATAACTGATGCTCACCTGGAAGATTGCATGGTGGATGTTTCTTGAAAACAATTCCAAGTCCTAAACTAGTATAGGACTCTCTGCAATTAACCTATAGAAGCACATACATTCTAGATGTCTATTTGATCTTCTCTCATGATTAGTTGATCCGTGAAGAAATTATAATAGAAATATGATTGTTCTTGTACTAACAACGGAAGTGCCGAAATACAGTGTTCATTTGTATCTGGGATAGATGATGGAAGCCATGAGGACTGAAGTAATGATCAAAATTATCCTTGGTTTTATCCATATTAGTTCAGTACATTTCCCATGGCTGTTTTGATTACTATCAGAGATTGATGGATGTCTAACTTCAATCATGGAGTTAAAGATAGGAACGTTACCACTTTGGATCCAAGTCTTTAAAGAAGCTCAAAATCTAATATGTCCACCGGATAATCATACCATTAAGTGTGAATCTGGAATCTCATATTTTTTTGCCAATTTGCCGCAAAAATGCCACAGCTTGCAGTACTGACACCAGAGAATTGCTCTCAAATTATCCCGTAATACTTATTCATTCAACGGTCATTTTACACAGTCTCGACTCCTATATATTGTTCAGACTTCCTAGCTTCTGTTATTCAGTTACAACTATATCTTCTAACAAACTCTTGCAACTAACTATTTACCCGGAACCAGTACTGAGAATAATATTGATTCCGCCCCTCCCGTGATTGTGGTATGTAATGAACCAAATGTTTGAACCTATGATTTCCTGTTAATTATTTACACTCCTCACTACTAGGGGCTGTTGTCTTACTTTTTAGCTTACTATTCTTGTTTTCCTTGTTCCCTGCAACAGAATTTTTTGACACCATAGCTTGCAATGCTTCATATTGGTCTACATATTGAACTTGGTTCTTTAGCTATTACGAGGTTGATTGTGCTTTCTGATGCGTTTCTGAAATTGTATTTGCAGGAAGAAGCCAAGGAGGAGAGCGATGATGATATGGGGTTCAGCTTGTTTGACTAATTTTTCCCATCAGTTCGTTGTCTCTTAGCTCCTCAGCCAAACTAGGACCTCTTATTAATTGCTTGGTGACCCAATTGAAGTTTTGTTTTTTGGTTTATAGAATTTCAATTCAAGAGAATTTTAACAATTAATCGAGTATCAAATTAATGCCTTGTCAATTAAATTTTGGTGGTTTCATTTCTTTACATCAGTGGCAATTGAACTTCTTTATTGACCTATTGATTTGGCACTTATTATCTCACTTATTATCTAGTAAAGTATTTATCTGTTCCTTTAAGTCACTATCTTACCCCCTCCTTCTGTGACATTTTCTCTGACATAGATCAGAAGAATGTATCTGTGACATTATGCTGGAACAAACAATACATGCTTGTGCCCCTTTGAAGAAAATGGTGGGAAGGTTGTCAACCTGCAGTATTAAGAAAGTTAGCATTGTGTTTAATGTATCATGATAATATTAAAAGGCCAAACGGCAGTTTCGCTAAAATTTAATCATAAAAGAACTGATAACGACTAACAATATTCAAACATCATGAACTTTGCTGCAACCCAGATAACATATTAGGTTACAGTCACAAGTTTTTTTGGTGCCCGCCATGGTCTCCTAGTTGTGTGCTTTGTGGGTTTGATAATGAATCAATACTTCACGTTATTCGTGTTTGTAATATCATTAGTTTAGTGTAAAAGAATATTGTAACTTGTTCTCATTTTCTTTCAACAAGGGAATTTGTTTTTTAAATGAGGTTAGTTGGTTCTAAGCTTTTTTGACAATTTGTCATGAGATTTGGTACATGAAAAATAAAAAAAATCTTTAAAAGAATTAATATTGAATCTACTAGTTTTTTGAGGTACATAGATGCTATAGTTCTAAATTATCATTGTATCTTTTCTTTTCTCAAATCAATTAAAAGAACCATAAAGGATTTCTCTATTAAGTATATTTATTGGGTTCCTCCCCTGATCATATCATTAAGTTTAATGTTGATGGTTTTGTTTTTTTATCAAGGGTCTGCAGCTTGTGATGGTTTGCTAAGAGACAGTAAGGATAATTTTATAAAGAATTTTAGTGTCAAACTTTTAAATTGCATGATTATTAATGATGAACTTTGAAATTTACTTTATAGGTTTAAAATTTATTTTGACGTTGGTTATAAATCTATTCTTATGGAATTTGATTCTTTAATAGTTGTTCAAATGATTCATAATTCACAGAAAATTGAAGTTTTCACCTAGTTCATGTTATAAAGAAATGGTTAAATTTAAACTAGTTTGTCCAAATTTTTTATATTTTTTATGAAGTGAACTTTGCTATTGATATTTTTGTCGGTCACAATTAAGTTTCTTCCTTCAAATGTTTCTATATTGTTCCTAGCTTAGCTTTGCTTATCTAGTAATTGTTGCTAATTTGCAAGGTATTTATTATCTTAAACTTATTGCTCGTTAATTTCTTTGTTTTATTAGGCGTTCTACCCTATTGTTTATTTAAAAAAAAAATAGTCACAAGTTTTTTTTTTGAAAAATAATAGAAGAAAGTAAAAGGAGCCTGCTTATATTTTGACGCAGCCATTTATTTTTGTTTTAAAAATTTTATATTGTTAAGTACTAGGTAGATTACAAATTTCAGCGCTATAAAGAAAGAAAACAAATACATTTCAATTTCTTATATCATTAGTGGTGATTGTTTGAATTATGAGTTTCAATGATTTTATTATAGCATTTGATTTAATAAACTCAACGACTTGGATATTAGGATACTGCATGTTGTTGAATTTGATTAGTTTTGGTTATGTTAGCTATAGTTGAATTTGATTATTGAATTTTCATGTGATATGACATTTGATTTCTCTGACACATTTTCATGTGATATTCAATTAATATGAAACAATGTACATATAAAATTATTCAACTAAAAATAATTTGAATAAAATCTAATAATAAAAATAAAGTGAAATAATAAAAAAAATGAAAATTTTAATAAAATTTAAAAGGTGTGAATAATTTAAACGCTAAATTTCCATAAACAAGATTATAAATGGTCAAAGTTGAAAAAAAAAAAAAATATAGGCAGTTTTTTTGATTGTCGCCAGATAGGTATTTAAAACATTATCAAATTAAAATTATAAATTCAATATTAAAAAATAATTTTTTTTATAATTTTTTTTAAAATTCTATTCTTGTTCTTTATAAATTTACTTAATTTTTAATTTGATTCTTATAGTTTTAACATTTGTAATTAAGTTTTTAGAATTTAATTAATTTTTATTTAGTCTTTATCATTATATATTTATCTATATTTTATTATATATGTAAGTTAATTTTATTTTATCATTTATTATATTTTTTATTAACATGAACATATGAATTTATAATGTTAATATAATACACAATTAATTATATTAATAAAAATTGGCAGAATATTAATATAATTTTAATAATAAAAACTAAATTAAAACATTTATAAACTATAAACTATAATAATTTAATTATATATTTTTAAATTAATATATCAAATTAAAATTTAAATAAAATTATAAGGACTAAAAGTATACTTGTTTTTTGAGCATGTAACCAATAATAAGGTTTCTCACTATGATGTAATAATAAATTAACAAAAAAATAATAATTTTTCTTGAATTTCCAGGTTAAGGTGTAAGATAAAAAGCCGGGAGAAGTTGGGCAAAGTTACTTCGAAGAAGCGAAGGCCCAAATATCGTGGCGTGAAGTGTGAACCCTAGACCCTAACGCTCGCTGTCTCTGCCTACTCCGTCTCTTGAACGATCTTCGGCCGGAGCTCGCTACACGGAGGGACTAACTCGATTTGGGTGGTCGACTCTTCTATTGAAGATTTTGTCTTCGGTACAGCTTTCGTTTCATTATCTCTGTTCGTATTCGCATGTCTATAACGGATTCTTGATGACCTATTGTTCAGTTAGGATTATGACGTCAATTTGATGTCAAGTGAAATAGCAATTTCGAAATTTTTATATTCATCAAGTATTCTTAACATTGGATTTGCGTGCTTAAGTTGGTTGTTGGCAGTCGATGAAGACCCTGATTTACATGCGGTAGCCCGTATTGTTGTCAGTGCTTCATTCCCTTTATCATGTTTTAAATTAACCGTCTTCTTTTTCTTTATAAATGGAGGATGTGAATCTCACTGGTTGGCTGAGCAACCTCCAAATTAGCTATCATATGTTTGCGTTTCTTCTGAGATGGAACATTAGTGGAGTTTGAAGAATCTGGTTACCTGCCATCTAGCATAATCCGTGTTGTTGATAAGATTAAAAAAAATGACATTCCTTTGAAACTTACTTTCACAGAGCTGCAGCAGCTTCTCAAACAATATGGGAATCTCAATGTAGGTTTGCTGTCATGAACAGTGTCATGTGTTGTATAAATGTTTTTCAGTTAGGGAGGCTAGAGAAATGGAGTCTTACAACTTCCCAGGACAATTTTGTTGCATTAAGAAGTCTAATCAAATTAGGGTTCTATTGCCTTTTTGCCCGGGTTAATTTTTGAATGCTGTTAAAAGAGAGCTGAGTAAGGTAAATGCTTCAGTATCTGTCAATGTTACCTTATCTCATGACACCAATGCTTTGTTTATGTTAGATGACAAGCGCTTGGACAAATATGAGCTTTGCAATCAAACATAGGGATATAGAGAGGGAGTGGGAGAATCAGGGTGGAGTTTTGGTTATTTTTTTAAATAATTGGAGATTCTTGCTCACTCTCAGAAGATCTATACCTGCTAATATTCTGGAAAGGATGAGGAGATCAAATTTTATTTCAATATTGTTATAGCTTTGGAGCATCTTGGAGCAAATGAGCAATGGAGCTTGTGGAGCACGGCTCACTTCGAGGATTGCTCTCTTGGTTTGCTTCATAGTTTTGGATTTCTTTACTTTTGTGTAATCATTAGAGTAATGATGAAAATAATTAGACATTTCATTATCGCGCATGACTGTAGAAAGTGAGAATTTTTCCTTTGTTTATGAGTTTCCAATTTTTGCTTGCAGAGGAACTGTATAACTTCTTCTATCAGATATGAGTGGTCGCTTTTCACGCACTATTTATGTTGGCAACCTGCCATCAGATATAAGAGAATCAGAAATTGAAGATCTATTCTACAAGGTTTGATGTGGATTTTTCTTGTGTAATATTTGAGAGTGCATTCATTATATTGTGTATCTTCCCCGTGCTCATTACTTTCTTTCTACCTGGCACCTATCTTAATGCTATATAAATCATGATTTGTGGATCTCTTTAGTAATACAACGTAAATTTTCTGTCTTTTGAGATTTGGCAATTTTTGGTTTTAGATACACACACGTCTATATATCAAGGGTTATGGATCATGTATGGATTTTGATTGCATTTATATGTCAAATAGTGTGTTTAGTTTTGTATTTGAAAGGTTCAAAAAGTCATTTGTATGCTTAAAAAGGAGTTTGTCTTGCAAACATTTTTGTATGGTTTGACATTTGATTTTTTTTTTCAAAATCAATTTTGTCTTCCAAATCCTAGTTTGCTCAGAAGTGATAAAAATTTGCTTAAGTGTTGAATGAGATGTATAAATGACAAAAATCAATTTTCAAATGAAAGTTTTCAAATATAAATCACGATCATACAAAATCAATTTTAAAATTAAATTAAGCTAAAATACTATAGTCAATGCAATCCAACACACACTAAGTTCTCTACAGAAGAAAACACTTTGTTTTGGTCAATGCTGCTTAGGTTTGATCTTTTGAATGGTGGTGGGAAGTAATTTGCTATGATTACTTAAATTGAAAACAAGCCTTGTTCTCTTTAATGTATTGTAACCACATGATGTCAATATATTGATGTATAAATGTTTGAATGATAGTTTTACTAATGTAGTTGTGTCCAAATTGTATTCCACTGCTACAGTATGGCCGTATATTGGATATTGAGTTAAAGATTCCACCTCGCCCTCCATGTTATTGTTTTGTTGAGGTAACTATCTTCTTGTTGCTCTTGTATATAATAATGAGGAATATATATATTTTATCTTCATTCTTTTATTGCCCTGCTTGTTGGGTTGCTAGTTTGACAATGCTCGAGATGCTGAAGATGCAATCCGCGGTCGTGATGGCTACAACTTTGATGGTTGTCGATTAAGGGTATTGACCTTTTCCAACTTTTTCCCTATAGGGTCAGCACTTTTCCTTTATTTGTTCCTCATCTGTTCTTGTTGTAGGTGGAGCTTGCGCATGGTGGTAGAGGGCCATCGTCAAGTGATCGCCGTGGCTATGGTGGTGGTGGTGGGGGTGGTGGTGGTGGTGGTGGTGGTGGTGGTGGTGGTGGTGGTGGGAGCCGTTTTGGTGTTTCACGCCATTCTGAATATCGAGGTGTGCTTCTTGCTTTAGCCTCCTTTTTGACCATGCTAATTAGTTCTTCTTATCAAGTATTTGTCAAGAAACAATTGGTGAATGCATGTCATTTTCAATAAGATATTCTTAGTGTTTAGAACTTTGAAATTGTGTGCTGTACATGTCATTTGCGTGTGTACAAGTATACCAACTTTAAAAAACTAGTTCAGCACACATTTTCGCAGACTTTAATTTTCACATCTATACAAAGATATAACTGTTTTACACCAAATACAAATTGGTGTAATTGTTGAAGGCCTTCCTTTTGAGTAATAATCTATTTCTTGTCTGAGTACAGTTATTGTTCGTGGACTCCCATCATCTGCATCTTGGCAGGATTTAAAGGTATAATCACTCAAACTTAAAAAAAGTTGATGAGATTCTAGTATTTATCACCTTATTAACTGTGCTTTGAACCTCATTGTGCAGGATCATATGCGGAAAGCTGGTGATGTATGTTTTGCTGAGGTTTCACGTGATAGTGAAGGTACATCTTCATATTGATTTGTGTTTGTACTATGTTCTCCTTCTACACTCCTGTTTATTCCTTTCTTCATCCTTTCCCTTTCTCTTAACAGTGCCTATTAGTTGGTTGGAGTAAAGTTGTGATGCTTGCTCATTCATTCTGTGGGAATTTTTTCATTGCAAAATGGTAGTCCTTGAAGCTTAAGTTGCTAATATTTCTTGGTTAAGTGCTTTATAACAGCAAAATATCAACCTGTCAGGTTTTTTTATTTGTTGCTTGAGACAGTGATGGCCTTCCTACCTTTTTATTATGACAATATTATTTAAAGATCCTAAGGAGTTTGGATTTTGTAAGCAAAATGGAAAAATACAAACTCATCTATTTTGTGTTTTTGAAAATTAAGAAATTGTTAAGTCTGAAATCTGAATTAAAATAAATTCTTTTTGCCAAGATACCTCTCTTTCTTGCATAATTGAAAGATCCATGATAATATAATAGATCATGGATCAGCATGCAATTTATTCAAATATAATCTAATGTTTTGTGGTAGCTGTCTTCTTGAGAGGGAGCTAGTTGTAAATGAATTCCAGGTCTTTTGAATCTTACTATGAATAACGAAGAGAAAGAACTTGCTCAGTGATTTTTTTTTTTTTTTGGTTGGCTTTAATGCATCATATATATGCTGATCTGTTGGGGTTCAAATTTTGAAGTCATTTGTGTCATTTAAGTTTTTTTATTCATCGAAGTCTCTAAAAGTATGAGTTTTTGGAATTAAATCTAGTGTATATCTATGGATCTAATTATTGGAATGGGTGAGGATCAGTTTTCTGGAGATAATTAGATGCCACAACTTATGTAAACTTTTAGTGATATTGGTAATCATCAGATGGCAGTGTTTGGTTCTCTATTCAGCAGAATGTATTATGTTATCGCATAAATTCTGTCATTCTGACTCAATAAATATTTTTTGTGCCTATTACTCTATTAACATTGTTGTCTGTTTAGGTACATTTGGCATTGTTGATTACACTAACTATGACGACATGAAATATGCTGTAAGTCCTTATGATATATAATTAAATTGAATTCGGTTCAAATTCATTGATACCTGAATCGCTATTATATTTCTCTTCCTAACACAATGTCTACTGCACAGATTCGGAAACTTGATGACACTGAGTTTAGAAATCCTTGGGCAAGAGCTTATATTCGGGTAACCATCTTTCTACTGAGATGTGTAGAATTTCTCATTTGGGGTTATGTTGCATACAAATCACTACATGGTTTGTGTGAAATGTTATTGGACAGCTAGACTAGAGATATAAGTGTTTACAATAATCTCAATTGTTTTCGGTGCAGGTGAAGAAATATGAGGGCAGTCCCACAAGGAGCCGCAGCAGAAGCCCTGGCAGAAGTAGAAGCCCTAAAAGGATTAGGAGGTACTGCTGTCATTTTCTTTTATTTCTCACTCTTGTGCCTTGCAGACATTAATGTATTCATGGATGTCTTGCTGTTTTGTCCTGCAGTAGGTCATTGGAGCGATCTGTCTCTAGGTCACCATCTAGATCTAGATCAGCATCACCAATCAAATCATCTAGGTATATTATGCATACAAGTTACAATTGTTACGTATGGTTTCTTGTTGTATATCCAACTGTTTGATGTAGCTTATCTATTACCCTTCTATGTAGGCCAAGATCACCATCCCGGTCCCGGTCCCGGTCACGGTCTCGGTCTCGGTCTCGGTCTCGGTCACAATCTGGATCACCACGCCAGGTATTTATACATTTAAATTAAATAATAGAGATCACATGTTATAATCTTGTAGCCTAGTGTGGAATGCAATTTATATGTGGAGCATTTCTAATTTATAAATCTATATATGAGGATTTGACTTTTATGGTAAAGACAGATGTCTTGCTTTTTTCTAGGCCCTTATCTGTTTTGAACCAATAATTTTACCAAATTGGAGGGAAATTAAGACATTAATGTATATGGGTAATCACTGAACATGATCTTTTGTCATGGGGAGAGAAGTCATTCCTTCAAATTCAAGGGAGGAATGAAACTTCTACATTCAATTTAGCCGTTAATATTTTTGACTGAAAAAAAATAGTGAATCATTCATGTTTAGCTCGTTTTTGAATTTGTTTTAGAACATCATATGTATCTCACGAAACATGCATAACTTTTTGCAGGCACGATCAGCCAGTGGTTGATTCGCTCACCAATGTAGCAGAATCTTATCCGGAGCTAGCTACTCAGTTGCAGTGCTGGGCGGAGTTTTAGATAATATTGTTGGATTAAATTGTTTTAATGGAAAATAACAATGCACTAGAGTTGTGTTCTTGACAATTGTTATAGATTAGTTTGGCTATTGTGTACGGCCTATACTTAGCTTGACGTGCTTGCAATCAATCTAGAGGTTTATGTTTGCCTCCTTTAAAGATGACTGATGTATTAGTCTCGCTGTTAGTACTACTTTGTTGAAGGGGCTATCTATGAATGCTTATACTCCGTATGTTTTTTGGAGGGAATTCCTTTTAGTATGGGAGGAGGTTTGGATGGTTTAAGAACACTGGAAAGCAGGTAGCCACCTTAAATTGATTGCTGAATAAAGAGAACTAAAACTAAGGCCAAGAAACAAACAGTTACCATATTATTATTCTAGATCTTAACAGGTTTATCTAACCGGGCCTTGAAATACCTAAAATCCTGTGTACGTAATGAGGTATTTTTTTATTGGTTAGATTGTTTTACTCATCAGTTTTGGGGTGACTGAAAGCCCCGCAGAAGTGGACGAATCAAAAGTTGACCTTTGCTTCTGTTGGGTTATGAACTTACTGCTTCCTACTGATCTTGAATTTCAGGACTCATGAAACATATGCCGTTGATCTCTGGCTTTCATAAACCCCAAAATCATAAAATATATACTGGAAGTTTAGTTATCCTGGGATTTTGTTGATCAATTCAGAAAGCCTAGTGTTGAAGCCTGCGGAACACGTGATGATTCATTTTGGCTAGTTTGTCTTGGCCTTGAGGGATTAGATTTAGGTGCAGTGTTTTATCCTTTTGTTTTAAGTACGGTTTTTGTGAAGATAATTACGGTAGATATTATAAAATTTCGTGAGTTGGAGTATTATGATTATTCACTCGTCTCACAATGACGGCTTTTAATACGCCAACTTCTAACCTCAAGAGTTGTAAGTTGTTTGCACTAATTTATGGGAGTCATAAGACGCCAACGGTGGCTTTAATTTTTTATGATTGCACTAATTTGCGTTGTTGTTATTCAGTTTCTGTCAGCACAAAAACATTTCTGCTTTCTCCTACCTTTCTCTCTTTTGGGCAAAACTCTGCACCTTACCCTGCCATGATTGGCCTCTCACTTCTCACCACTTCCTTTGTCCCTTATCCTTCTCTCTCTCTTAGAGGCTACCCTACCATCTTAACAGTGTCACAACTTGAGTTGATAGGATGTGACCAGTACAAAGATGAGGTGTCCTTAATTCTCATAAATCCATCGATATCCTCATAACGACATAACTTATATAAATTTAAATTAAATAGCATAATTCTCATAACTTTTTATATAGACGTTTTTTGACATATCATAGTAATATATCAAACATCTAGTCTGTATATAAGGGAGCGACTAAAGAAAATCATAATAATAATAAAAGATATAGCTCTAACAGTAGGCTAGACTTACCAAGGAATTAATCACTAAGATTAAAATTTCGAAGGTGGACATTCTAAAGCGACGCTGAGATCTGAGAGGATACTAACCTCCTTCTATCCTTAATTATAATTCTTTTGTTGAAAATTTTCTAGTAATCCTAACTCAATTTGAAGTAAACAACACAAATTGAGCTCAATTTCATCACTTTCTCACATGAACAATAATTTTCACAAATAAACAGTACCTTGAATTGGGTTTTCTTTGATTTAAAATTGTGAATCAGAGCTTCGAATTCGTGCCTTCTTGGACTGTTGGAAAATTGTAGAAATTCCAACGATTTGGTAGCCGATGAACAATGCTAAGTGATTGACGATGTTGCTGTGGCTAAGAGGAGTCGCCGATGACCTTTCACGATGGGCGAAACAACACTGGTGCCCAAAAAAAAAATTTGCATAATTATGGTAGTTTGACACAATTTTTTCGGTGATATGGCCAATGGGGAGGTCGTCGATGGCTAAGGATGGGCCGGTGATGCCACTGGAGGGTCGCCAATGCTCGCCAGCAGTGGTGATGGTGGCTACTGGAGGGAGAAGCGTAAGTTGTGTGAGGAAGGGTCTAACAAGAGTGATATGAATGGCATTTGATAAATAATTTTGCAAATGCTTTAAGGATAATAGGTGAATGTTAGTTGCATAATTAGATAATAATATGAGTTTGGTGGAGTTAGTAGATATAATTAAAAATTTTAAATGAAATATATATATACATTTATATATATTTTATCATATCAAAATTTTTTTAACAGATACTTTGTTAAAGTTGCAAGTACTAAAAATGCATAGAATGAGATTGAAGTACTGACTTTAGTTATAATTTCAAATAAATTTTATTTACATTTATATTTATTTTTAACTGAATTTTTTTTAAGTATAAATTTTATAAGTATTTCAAACAGTGCCTTCTTTATTAATTATTATGTACCTTGTGACTCGTAATTTCACGACACTGATCCTAAAAGACGGTCAGGTTGTTAGCATATGAACAAAGAAAAACGGAAAAAGAAGTTGCTTTTGGTTACAATTTGACACCTTTTGTTTCCACCTTCCCTCTCAGTTTTGTTTCTTACTTTCTGCAATGTGTCCCCTTGTTTTGTTCATTAAGGGTGAATTTTAGAACTCCATTTGTTTTTACTCAAGTTTTTTAAAACACTGTTGATTACTTAGTTGATTAATCGGACTGCAAATTTGCGGCAACGGAGAAAAGATGCTCCTAGAGGATTCTTAGTTTGTTCACGTGGCTTCAGCATTTATCAACAACATTGGGGCATCTTTCTACAACTGAAAATACATGAATTTTGATCATATTTGTTTGGGTCCACCCCCCACGCTCCTGGCTGAGACATCACTACGCAGTACCTAAAAGCAGGTTGGTGGGTCCCATTAGGTTCTTATGCATTCTCTCCGTCACCGTCACGTAACGGAATGAAAATAGATCCTCTATCGATATATATTTTTCCAATTTTCTGTTAATTCACGAAGAGTAAAGTGAGTGAAATCCTACGCCCGCACAAAGGTAAAATCTAGTTACATATTTGTTCACCTTATAACTCAACTTGATCAATAATCAATTTCTAATCACAAACCAAATTTAATTTCTTGTCACTATTGAAAAGACAAAAAAAGCAAAAGCGAATTCCCCAGAACTCATCAAAATATGCTTGTAAGTGAAAAGAAATTAATGATCTTAATGTTTGATGTTTACGCTATAAGAAGAATGTCACCCACACCTAAGAGTAAAAATACAAACAAGAATTTTTTGGGTGCATATAATTAGGGAGGTGGGTTTGTATTAAGTTGATTTAATTAATTATTTATTTATTTTACATGTAAAGAGAAAAACAAAGGTAAGATGCTTAGCCCACAATCAACCTGAAAGAAAGCGAGTGTGAGGAGGGCATTGTGTAATTTGCGTTGTAATAATGAGTTCGAAAATGTGATGCAATTGAATGCAAACGATAATTGTGATGTGTGTGGCCATGGATATTAACAGCCCTACGCGAGGCTGACGTACACGTGGCACAACGACCGTCTCTGTGGCTTTTCATGCAAAGTACATTGCTCTCCCACGCACACCAGTATTGCTCATTCATTGTCCTTCGTATAATTTTACCCCTAGGCAAATGATCCATGCGCCGTATCAATAATTGTAGATTAAAATACTCATGTCATTTTTGTATGTATTTATAATTTTAAATGTATTAATATATTTAGTTATAATATAAAAATATAATTATAATAATATTATTTTAAATAAAATAATAATATTATTATATTTTTATATTATAGTTGAATAATTAATGTACTTAAATTTATGAGTGCACAATAAAATTTTATCTAAAAAATAAAAGTTATTAATATATTTAATAATTGCCCTTGTAAGGATTTGAAACCCAAGTCTATTAAGGAACCATGACAACTAAGTTACTCCTATTATATCTAATAATGATTTTTTATTGTATTAGTAATGAGTTTTATAATGTGGTATTAATATTTTATTAATGTGCTAGTTACTTACTATCAATAAAAATAATGAAGTGTATATAAATCTTAGATGAAAAAATTTTAATGAGTAAAATACATTTTTAGTTCTTTATTTATTACAAAATTGTAAAGGTGTACATAGGTCGGGTAAGGTATTTTGTCGACTCAAAACCTTGCTATATTTTATACCAAGCTACAATTTTGTGGCCATAGATCCAACCCGGTCTGGTTAGACTTAATTAGTGACTGGGTAGGGTCAGGTCTTTTTTTTTTTTTTCAAAACAAAAAATAAATTTATTAGTAAAGATAATTTTTTTAAAGAAAAATGAAAAAAATTAGAATTTGTAATGAAACATAATTAAAAATTGAAAAGAATTGATATTTTAAAGTTTAATTATAAATAAAATTTATTTTAAATCAAATTAAAAATATATTATAAAAATACCACCAAATTTTTTTATTTTGCCCGATTACAACTCAACCTGATTTGACTAGGCCGAGCCGAATTAATCGAGTTGGCCAGGTTAATGTTCACCCCTACAAAATTATCATTTTGATTTTTCACTCATTGAAATATTTAAAATAATCCCTTACTTATTAAAAAATTTTCACATTTAGTCCCCACTTTTTAAAGCACTACTATATTTAAAATTTAAGGTTTAGTAAAAGAACTAAATTTAGTAATTTTGTTTTAGAAAAATGGAGGACCAAGTGTGATATTTTTCAATGAGTGAGAAACTATTTTGGACATTTCAATAAGTGGGGGCCCAACATAACAATTTTGTAATAAGTGAGGGTCTAAAAGTACATTTTTCTCAAACTTTAATGCTAGGATAAAACATTTTAATCATGTGCTATTAATTATAAATTTTTATTATAAAAAATAATGATCTTAATAAAAAAAATTATATTTTTAGTTATAACACAAATAATTATTAATTTTTATTAAATATTGAATAATATTTCGTGTACTTTAATAAATTTATTATTATAATCATATTCACTTATTACACAAAAATTAATTTTATATTATTATTTAATAAAATATAAATTTATATCTATTAACTAATTGCAATATAATTAAATAATATAATATTTTAGGAACATGAGATTCATCGCCCTAGTATTGATAACTAACTAGTTTATTTGATAAGAAAAAAAAAAAACTAACTAGTTTATTTCCTACACATTACTGAAAAAATTAATTTGTTTTACTATATATTAATACACTTTAAATCAACATTATCCGTAAATGTTAGTAAAAAATAAATTTAGTAATATATTATGATACGAAGAAAACATAATAAATTAGACAAATTTCATAAAATTAGTTATATAAAATTGATGTGAGAAAAGTTATAACAATGAGTTCATTAATAGAGTATTATTATAAATTATTTAATTATATATTATTTTTTTTACTTTAATTTTAGATAATATCAAATTATATTTATAATCTCGTATTAGAAATTTTAAGAGATGATTATTTAATTAATTCATTATTTTTTGGTTGACTTTAAAAAATATTTAAACTTCAAAGAATTTTTAATTTAAAAGGTGGTTAATTAATTTATTATTTTTCTTATTCACTCAAAGAAATTCTTATACCTTGAAAAATAATTCATTAATTTTTTTGTTTACTCAAAAAAATTTTCACAATTAAAAAATTCTCAATTTAAAAGATAATTAATAAATATATTAATTAATTACTATATTATTTTTTCATTAATTATAAAAAAATTATGCACTTCAAGTAATTATTAATATATGTATAAAAAAAATAAAAAAGTATTCATAGAAGAAATTGAAGTTTTACTCAACAAAATTTTTTTATCGATTGACAGAATTTTTATGATTAAAAACGGAGCCTACTTATTTATATATAATAAATTACCCATTGCAAAAGGTGATTACGTCATTAATACAATGAATTTCTTAATATTTAAAATAGAAATTGCCTATCGAATTACTGTTTCTTTTGGGAGAATTTCCTGAATTGACTGCTTCACTTGGAATATTTATCCAGATCTACTGCCTGCCATGAAGATCTTTTTATATATAGGCGAGAGGATATTAATCAATAATAGGGTGAACTTCCTCATGCCACGTGTGCAGCTGGAGTAAACCCAATAATTAACATGCTAATCATATTCAAAGAAATTAATTAAGCACTGCCGGGGAAGCTCTTACCAACCCTGAAACCATTGTGATGATTATCCTTTGTGGCCAAGCCTTTGTTCTTCCTTGACCTCGTGCTTCTTTAAGCTTTTGACCCTTCTCAAATCTCTCTTCTGCATATTAGAGAGTTTCGGCACGTGATCAGCACTTTCACATGCTAAGTTTTTGTCTTTGTTAATATTTTCTAGGTATTCATTATCAATTCTAATAACAAAATAAGAAAAAACCATGAAGATAAATTTTTTTCGAAAGCTTGATTAATTATGTTATTTTGAGCAGTAAAATAAACATTTTGTCCATTAACAAAGCCATTTCAGTTGGTGTAACTCCCTATCGAACCATCCAATTCCTGTTTGTTATCTTTCCAATGGTGACAGAATTGGAAAACCTCCATGATCATTTTTATATTAATTAATGTGATTCTCTAATTTTCCAATGGTGCCATTTCATATTTGGATAATAGCGTGTAAATAAAAATTAATTCTTGAGTACCATAGTTTAGACAGTCTTAAATTTTTTATTGCTGAGTCAGTATGTACCCACTAATTAATTATTCTACACAAAATGCAGTCTTTGTCAAAATGAGTTTTAAGTTTATGTTTGAACGTTTCAAAGAGAGAAAAAAAAAAGTTTCTTACCCATCGAAATTAAAAGTTTAAAGTTGAATTGTTTCACTTGCTTTGTTTATCACCTTCGCAGCTCTTAACCATATCTAAAAAATAATAGATACTCGAATTCATTAAAGACTAGTTTTATTCCGATTAAAAAAATAAAATAAAAATCCGATCTTGGATAGCATCCCCATCATCAAAAATAATTTTTGAGATGCATGCATATAACTTCATTTATTAGTTTTCTATTTCTTTCGGTAGACTCATTCTCTCTTTTTTTAATACAGAATTGAATATAGAATCTTGGGTTTGTTTACCTTTCTGATATATACAGATTTTTTTACCATGAAGGCATTCTACATGGATGGTATATTTAATGCTGTATGATGACATGCATGTAAGGGCATTTGCGGAAATTAATGAAAAATTTTGGTCCATGGGCGATGGGTCTTTAACTTCATATTTCCTTTTGCTACGTTCATAATCAACTTGGGACGTTCTGAGGAAGGTCCAAAAAGGCAGTGCAGCTAAAACGGACGATCCGAAGAATACCCTTTTCCTTTTTCTCTCTGTAGAATAATCATCCTCTTGTTCACTAAATTAGTAAGATAAAAACTTTTTCTCTATTTTACTAATTTCTTATCAATTTGCATAACTTTTTAGTTTTGCACATATATATTTCCTTCTTGTTTCTAAAGTGCTCAGACGATCTTCAGGATCAGTTTGATCTTGTGTCACTGGAAATCTTTTAGATAAGACCAGGTATGCCTTCCATTCCAGACCTTGGTTTCTGGGTATTCTTGTGCGTTTGTGTCTTTTTCCCCTACTTACTGAATCACTTGGCGATTATTGTCTGATCAAATTTGTAGGATAATTTTCGCGAAGAAAAATATAAACTTTATTTTTTCTCTTCAAGTGTCTCTTCGATTATGGCGGTTGCTGAGAATGCTGGGGCTATAATCGGCTCGTCCAGTCAAAATTTGGACAGCAGTGTAGTATCCTCAGACTCAACCGTACCAAACGAGCTGGATAAATCGAAACCCAAAACTGGTTCCACCGGAAATGGTATAGAAACAAATGTTCAGCCCATCAATGGTGATCAGAATCTGAACGCTGTGTTTAACCACCAGGATGTTGTTCCGACGACTATATCAGTGCCCAACAACAACTACAAGCCTCAAATGGCTCAGATGCGAAACGGGTTTGAGGTAAATGGGGTCCAGAACCAGCAGATGGTGATGAGCAACGGTGGATATGGGATTAACCAGTTGTCTAACGGAGTGAGAAATGGAGATGATGGTGGTGAAAGTTTCAAGCGAGATATGAGGGATTTGGCGGAACTACTATCGAAGTTGAATCCCATGGCTGAGGAATTTGTGCCGCCATCACTTACTAAGAATCATGGATTCTTAGGTGGCGGTGGATTTGGCTACACTAACAATTTTCTACTACAAACTAACTATGGCAATGCAAACGGGCATATTAACAGAAGGGTATGAATAAATTTTTCAAGTGTTATAATCCCATTTCTTATAATATCAGAACGATGAAAATGTTAATCTCTATTCCTGTTTGAAAATTAGGTTTTACTTTTTTGGTTAAATCAAGGATATATGCTTTCTGAATTTGCTCAGGAGTGCAGTTACATTATTGTCTTGTTCCCATTTCTGAGCATTGTGTTACTGGGATATATATATGTTTGCTTAATATAATAGTCACTTATTGCAGAGGAAGAATGGCTATAATCAGGGGAAGCGGAGAGTGAATCATAAAATGGATATGGAAAAGAGAGAAGAGATGATTAGAAGGACCGTTTATGTGTCTGACATTGATCAACAGGTATAGAATATATCTGGCTTGTGGATTCTTATTCCAGATAGCTAGCAATGTTTGCTCTGTGCATTCATTTGGAGGATCATTTTTCTCTGTTGGGATCTAGGTTACCGAAGAGCAGCTGGCAGCTCTCTTTCTCAACTGTGGCCAGGTAAAAACGATTTTGTTTAGCTTACAATATTTGGTTTCTTCTTTAATAATGATTGGAGATGTTATTGAGTTAACTCCTTTTGTCTGGGCTGTAGGTTGTTGATTGTCGTGTATGTGGGGATCCAAATTCTATCCTTCGTTTTGCCTTCATTGAGTTTACAGATGAAGGTAACATCACCAATTTGTTCACCACATATAATGTAGATATAGAGATTCATTGTATGGTGTTATGCCTGCAGAAGGTGCTAGGGCTGCTTTAAATCTGTCTGGCACCATGCTTGGATATTATCCGGTGAGAGTGCTGCCTTCAAAAACTGCCATTGCACCTGTTAATCCAACATTTTTGCCCAGGGTAATGGTTTTATCTTCAAGATATCTATTGCTTGTCTACTTTTATATGGCAGTTAAAGCTCTGATAGTCAGCTTAAGATGATAATTGAACAAAGTGAGCTGATAGTGTCTTTGCTCTGTCTTGGCTTTCTAATGGTGTTATTTTTCTCAGTCTGAAGATGAACGGGAGATGTGCTCAAGAACCATTTATTGTACAAATATTGACAAAAAGGTAGTTTAGGGTTTAGTCTTGTGTTAAAATTTTGCAAAGAACAACTACTGGATTCTTTCGTTTGTTGTTTTTGCAGCAAATGCTTGGCTCATAACCCTGAACTTTTTTCTTTATTGACATTGGTGCAGGTTACTCAGGCAGATGTCAAACTCTTCTTTGAATCTCTTTGTGGAGAGGTTTGTAGCTTTTCATGGAAACAGGACTTTTCTTTGTTTATTTTTTATTGAATTTTTAGCATCTTATGAGACATTCTCTATTCCCTTGTTCTCTAGGTTCATCGCTTGAGGCTTCTTGGTGATTATCATCATTCAACTCGAATTGCATTTGTTGAGTTCATGATGGTAATTAACTTACTAGCACCCGATCTTTATTATTCATCTGAACCGACTATGTTGCACTGAAATACTCTTATAAGTCTCTATCACTTTGTGAAATTATAAACCTCAGATTGAGTGCTACCATATTGTGTTTATCATAGTAGTTCTTATTTATATTATTAATGTTGGTTCCCTGTCAACCCCCACCATCCAAAAAGAAAGAAAAATTCTGTTCTGTTCTGCTGACTTGTTTGAATTACCTCTATCTTCACTAGTTTTCTTTTTTAATTTTTTTTATTGCATCTTCTAGTATTTGTTATTTTGTAGTATTTTGGCGCTTCGTGCAAACTATTAACTCTAAATTGCCTACTAAAGAAGGTACACAACAGTCCTTCTCCCCGTCCTAAAGAAAAAAAATCTAGAAGAGGAAACAGACAAACAATTCCTTATAGCATGGTGTCTGGATGACAGAAACTACTCAACTATGGATATCTATAGTTCATTAGATGGTGTAGTTTGATACAGCACAAATATTGATACTATATTTTGGACCACCAAGGTAGAACGTGGGAACCTATACATAGTAGTCTTCTGATGGAACCGTTAATTTGAGTGGTTACCTTAGAAAGGATGGAAGTTCTTGCACTTGAGGAAGTTAAGGGGTGATGCAAAATTAGCATGACTAGGGTTGCATAATCACCTGGTCCACATGGCAGAGTGAGAGCAAGAGTCTGGAAGAAATCATTGTGAATAAAAAGTGGAGTGTATCAGTAGAGATGGAGGGGTTGGATTGGGTTGAGTGTTGTTTGGGAGGTCTCCTAAGGGATTGTTCCTTTGCATCTTATTTTCTTTTTCATGTTCTGATTCTATCTGTACTACATTTTGAGTTAAATCTAACGGCAACAGAGAGTATTTTCCAGTATTTTCTGGAATTCTTTTGGGTTCCTAACATCTACAAACCTGACTGCCTTAGCCGTGTTGTAGCCAATTGCAGTCACGCTTATTTGCTTGCTTATAATTTTTTCTTTTAAGTCAAAATATGATGAATCATGTTGATCAAGGAAAATATCATTTGGTAATTGGAGCCAATCTGTGAACCTAAGTTGTGAGGATAATTTTGTTCCTACAAACTAAAAGGGGCATTTGTATTTTTGACATAGTAAATTGTTCAGTTATGCATCTGATTTTATCATTTATACGATGATTGTAATGTCAGACTGCTTTTGGTAGCTCCTTTGGAAATGAAGAACTCCAAATATTATGGAATGATGTCGATTGCACTACTCACTGTTCATTTATGGAGTATGATTGTATGAGAATCACTTTAACCTGGGTCCTGTAGAGGAATGTGTTTGTTGTTTGTCTCGATAATTACTTGTCATTAGGAGCAGGTGGAAAATAAACTCCAGTGATGTGAGATGAGCTAGACATAGCGCAGTGAGGTGTAATTAGAGCAACATGAAGGGGGAGGAAGGTCCTATGAGGCAGTTCATGATTTTTGATCTGATATCTAACCATGCCATTCTACCGTAGAATTCAAATAGATATATTCAGTTGTTATACTTGATTATTGATTAGGTTAATATATAGTGGGTTCTTGTATGATGCCTTGGTGATGTAGTTGCTAAGCAATGTTTTGTCCGTTTGTAAATTCCTTTTTAGATGGAAGTTTACTTTTGGCCTTAAAAGGACAACGGCCTTTGACTTCCTTGATAATGTACAAATTGGAAGTGAGGAATCTAGTGATGATGACTCTTGGTTCAAGTGCTTCAGTTTGTAGCCTTTTATGATCTCAATCTCAGGTTAATTTGAATTGGGTCTACTAATAAATATACAGGAGCTTAATTTGAATTTAATCTAGTTCTTAAAATATTTTTTGAAAGTTCCATTTGTAGAGATAGTTTTATATAGGACTGAGACTTGCACTCTAAATTTTCTTTTTCTACCACCCAAATATCATTTATATTACCTAGCTTTGGGCCTTACTTTATTGGAGCCAATGCTCAGTCATGCTTGGAGCTGGGCTAGAGCTGACCTTGAGTTGCTTGTTCAATGTGGCTGCTGACATTTTTTACCTTGAATTTGTTTCTAAGTCAATAAAACTCACACACATAAAGGTGTTGCTTCTCTTAACTTTGTATAGTTTTGTGTTTCTGGATCATCTGAGGAGTTTTTCAAATTTGGGTTCCTCATATTTTATGATACATTTGAAGGGTTGGTGTACTTATTTGCTTGTGTGATTCTGGATCTGATCTTTCCTTACTTAGTGAAATTTAGTAGTGCAAGAAGAATTTAATTGGTTAAAGTGCTTCATAGCTTGAAACTGTAAGACCATTATGCTTTAAATTATTATATTTTGCTTAAATGCAAATTTTTATACTTGTCCTCAAGGTTAATTTTGGATTACTATATTTGTAATATCTCCTTTCCTTTTTGGCTGTCTCAAATTTTTATTTGCCCCAATTTTGCAGGCTGAAAGTGCAATTGCAGCTCTGAACTGTAGTGGTGTGGTTTTGGGTTCACTGCCAATAAGGTCATATTGACAGATTTCTCCTTGATTTGAACTGTCTTATCGTTTTTCAAATAAAATCTGCATCTCTTTTTATGTCTCTACTACAATTATTTTCTGTATGCAGGGTAAGTCCGTCAAAGACACCTGTCCGCTCTCGTGCTCCTCGTTCTCCAATGCACTAAGTCATGCTATTGCTTCCTTGTTCCTGGGGTCAAGTGCTTCTGAGAGAAGTATTTACATCTATACATACGTAGAAACAGATATATCCCAAGGTACCTTGGTGTTCAGTTGATACTTTTGTCATTTGAGTCTTGCACTATGGTATCTTAAGTTTCTCCTTGGGGTTATGAGTTATTTGTTTAGCTTGTAGAGTTGGATGGCACTTCGAGGATATAGATGAATTAAGTTATGATGCACAATGTGATGAGCAATGGTTAGATGCTTCTAGCATCTGAAATTTCTAGCAAGAAACTTGGTAGTTGTTAAAAACCTTTGCTCCTCTTGAACTAAACTTTGTTCATTCCGTTGCCTACAAAATTGTATGGATGTTTCTTTTGCTCTTCTTGTATGCCATTTGAAGCAGTGGCTTATCCCTTATTTTCCTTGGTATAGCTTAATTCATTTTGTGTCTAAGTTGAATTCATGCCATCATTTATGACTCCAACATTGAAATGTTCCAGTATCACCTGGTCAAATCCTTGGTGACTTGTGGGAATCCGGTTTTGCTAATGGCTGATTGTGATTAATAAATCTGGCCTGCAGAAAATAAAATTGATTTAAGTTAATAGAGACATGTGAGTATGTCAAACATAGTTTCCAGTAGGACTTTTTATTTCCAGGGTTGAAGCCCAAATTTTCGTGAGAGTCTGTTCATTGTACAAGCCAACTATGCACTTAATGGCTTCCAAGAATTTCTTCACTGTCATTAGTTTCACTTGGCTGTCAGTGCCATGTTTCTCCGACCATTAGGTAGCCATCACTGACATTGGTACTTACGTGGTGCTAAAACACTGCCATGTCATTAGCATGATGGAGGGGAAGGACAAGTTCCATGTGGAGAGGAAGCCACCTCATTTGGATTTTGAATGAATACCATACTTCCATTTTTCTGCTCCGCTACTTCCATCATATATATCCCGGAAACTTTATTGGATTAGGAAGATGCTGAGTGAGGAAGATTCCTACATTGCTGGTACTTCTATGGTATTAACGATTAATAACAAAACTTGGCCATGGCATGTGGATGCCTTCATCTATTTTGACACGGGAAAACAAAAATTTACAGTAAGCACAAGAATACTCAACGCCAACACCACTTTGTAAGATTTCATTTAGATGCACGCAAGCCTCTCTCTCACATGAATTTCTTATGAAAACTTTTAGGTGTGGAGTATATTTTAAATTCAGTGGCATGTGTTGTCCAAAAAAAAATATATTCAGTTGCATGTGTTACATTTTCGATTCGTCCCGTAGTTTACCACTCTGTCAACCTTTTGTTGGCTTTTCAATTCCTGGAATTGGATGTTACAATACAATATTAATCAAAATTTATGCAAAATAAAAGATGTTTTAATGTTAAAAAGAAAAACTAATTCAAACTGTCTCAAATTTAATGGTACAAGTGAAATAAAATTTTCCCAATCTTATTGGGACTAGACAATACATTGTTGTCTCTGAATCTTGTAATGGTAACTTAACTGGATCCAAAAATTTATTTTGTATGAAGCAATTTTGCATTTATTTTTTTGTGAGATGACGAGGTGTTGTTACAACTCAAATTTTGTCTGCCCCCAAGGTGTTACTATAATTCAAGTTCAGCACGTAAAAATGTTGTGATTATTTTAAAGTAAGAGTGGCGTACCAAAGCAGGCAAGCGTGAAGGTATACGAGGTCAAAGAAGTTACAAGATGATACGCTGTTTGGTTGAAAATGAAGCTAATAGTAACGTCACAAACCGTGTAGAGAGGAAGATCATGGGGGTTAGGTAGAATAAGTAGGCACTCATTTTATCTCCACTCTTCAACTTTTTATTCTTGTACAAACTGTTGGAAAATTAATAGATTTAGATTCTTTCCATCATTAAACTGTTGGAAAATTATAAAATTATCATTTTAATTATTTACTCATTAAAGTATAAAAAATAGTCACTCACTTATTAGAAAATGTCACACTTGATCGCTCATTTTTTAAAAAATTATTACATTTAGTCTTTTTAATAAATCTTAAATCTTAAATCTAAATAATTAAATTTGGTAGTTTTTAAAAAAGTAAGGCACTAATTGTGACATTATTCAATTAGTGAGTGACTATTTTAAATATTTTAATAAGTAAAAGATTAAAATAATAATTTTGTGATAAATAAAAAATCAAAAATATATTTTACTCACAATTTTTATTATTCTAAAATTTCAAATATTATATTATTATTCAACAGTTTAGATCTCATCAACTCTTTTTATCTCCACTCTCCAACTTTTTATTCTTGTAGAAACAGTTGGAAAATTAATAGATTTAGATTCTGTAAATCATTAAATTTTTATTCAAATTTTAATAAATATTAAACAATTTTTAGAGAAAAATACACTTTTCCTTCACTCATTAAAATACAAAAAATAGTCTCTCACTCATAAGAAAATGTCACACTTGATTCTTCACTTTTTAGAAAATTATTAAATTTAGTTCTTTTAATAAATCCCAAATCCTAAATCTAAATGATTAAATTTGATTTTTTTTAAGAAGTAAGACATTAATTGTGATATTATTCAATGAATGAGTGATTATTTTAAACATTTTAATAAGTGAAGGATTAAAATAATAATTTTGTGATAAATAAAAAATTAAAAATATATTTTACTCAAAATTTTTATTATTCTAAAGTTTAAAATATTATATTTTTTATTCAACAATTTAAATTTCATTAACTCAACCTATGTTTGAGATTCCAAATGTAGGGAATTCATTGGTGGGCTTCACCATTTTCAACTTCTGTGTTTGCCTTTCGTAAATATAGTGATTGTCTCCTATGGTACCTGCATATTGGGTTACAAGGTGTGGGTTAGTGCTCATTACCATATTTGTCTTGAGTTGCGCTTACTACTTTGAATGATGTCGGTCATAAATAAATAAACTTGTTATTTGACCCCTCACAATTTAACATTTCTCAATTTGTGACATTGACCTATATTCCTCTCATAGTCACACAAGCAAACTACACCAAACCATGTTTAATAATGGCTAATAAATTACTTTCCCTAAACAATCCAAACATGCAATTCAAACTGCTTTTTTACCTATTTTACCCAAATTTATCTATCATCTTACTATATCATCATATTCTGAATGAACTTTCTTTAACATTATTCTGGTATTCTGGTTATCCTCTCCCACAAGAAATCTATGTAATGGTTAATTTGCTTGAAACACTTTCTGAATTAAAGCATCCTTATTTCATAAACATAGTCACAGTAGTAGATAACCATATAACTCTTTCTTGAATCCCTTGGATTTTCTTTTGGGTATATATATGAAAGTGTCATGCAACCCATTGATAATATACTCAAGCTCGAATAAAGATGGTACCATACATTTTAATTCTGTACTTATAATTAGTGGATATAAAATTTTAATCTTCATTGAATTCTTATGTTTTGAAGCTCAAATTTATTTAACTAGAAATATTTCAAAGTAATTAAAAAAATTCTTTTCAATATCATTTACGTAAAATATATCAATACACAACACAGAATAAAATGCCTCAAGCAACTACTAATATAATTCAAAATCCATAGAATGCTATTCGGATTGTATTTTTTTACTTTTGCGATATATTATAATGATCAACACTTAAACATACACTATGATTTGAGATAGAATAGGAGGATTATACTACTCAAATTCAAACATAGACCTATAAGGTATTGATAAAAATTTATATACTTATATTCAAACAAGTAAATTTTAGAGAAAATATATTTTTGTCCCTCACTTATCACAAAATTGTTATTTTAGTTTATTTCTTTGAAATAAAATGATCTCAATTTATTAAAAAATGTTACACTTGATTCTCTACTAAAAAAAAACCAAATTTATTCATTAGATTTAGGGTTTAAGATTTGGTAGATGACTAAATTTGGTATTTTTTAAAAAAATAAGATTAAATATGATATTTTTCAATAAATAAATAATTATTTTAGACATTTCAATAAATAAAGTGTCAAAATGATAATTTTATAATAAGTGAGACATAAAAAAATACTTTACTTGTAAATTTTACCATACGCACAAATTTAAGTATTTTATCCATCTCAAAAAAATATAATTTTGAAGAGAGAGCGTTCCAAAAATAAAATTTAGTTAAACTAAAAACATAGGTCAAAACTGTCAAAACTCATGATGCAAATATATTTCCTGATATTACTACTTTACTAAACTCAAAATTGGATTTTGGGTAGCGATTCCGGGAATGCAAAACAAGCATAAGAACTAAAATGGACCGTGAGGCACTATATTTTGAACTATAACCTAACAATGATCTCATTCTATGCTATAAAGAAAAATAGAAAACTGAAGAATCATCTCTGTGGATCCAAATTCTTAGAAGTAGAAAAATAACAAGTCAATTGGGGAAAAGAAAAAAAGAAAAAGAAAAAAAATTCATGACTCTTCTCATCAATGTGTAGCCCATAAAATCAGATCCCCTCATTAGACATGAAGTCACTTGCCTAAGCTGAAGATTTGTGTTCAGGGGAGGATCCAACTTTGGCTGCTGCAGCTACTGTTGCAGCGACTGGTCCTGCATCATCAAATCATGCACAATTCAAGTTCGATGAGGCAAAACATAGTGATAACGAAGTGATAGCATTAACTAGATACTGAACCAGTGGCGGGTACTGAAGAAGAAACTGAAACAGGTTCTGGTAAGCCCACAACTGTGAACATTTCCTGGGGTGATGCTTCTGGGTATTGTGTCTTCTTCCCTAATGGCTCTGTTGGCAATCTGGTGGAATGATTAAGCCCATAAATTGGTTGGTAAAATGCTGGACGCCAACGAAGTGGAATCTGCTGCCCTCCATAAACATTATAGTAGTTCTGCAGAAAGCAGATAAACATCAGATCAAATGGCTTTATAAGGAGAAAACTAACAATTCAAGGATGAAAGTGTTAGTCTACTCTTTCATTAAAATGTGAGAATCTACAAATTTCAAGCAAACTAACCATTGCATAGATTTCTTGTGGAGGAGGATAACCAGGGTGCCTGAATAATGTTGAAGAGAAAGTTTGTTCAGAATATGATTATGATATAGTAAGATGACAGATAAATTTGGGTAAAATAGCAGTTTGAATTGCATGTTTGGATTGTTTACCTATAGGGTGGTGGAAAAGGAAAAGCGTAGTGGGGCATGTGCTGGTTATAATATGAGGTGGTGCCTTGAAGTGGGATTGGTACCATAGTCCATGAATCGGCGTTGAATTTCTCACTTCCTGCTGCTTTTGGGAGTGGAAAAGTAAACTTATTAGCAATTATTAGACATGGCTGGCTTTAGTTTGCTTGTGTGACTGTGAGAAGAATATAGGTCAACATCACAAGACTACATAGAATTGAGAGAAGAAGGCAATAAATTAACCTGCGGTGGAAGGGTTGAATTTCTGTGCACCAAGAGCTGCAAGATTGCAATTAGCCCTCCTTCCATCAATCATAGGATAGGGATTCTGACAAGCTCTTATTGCTGAGTCTGGCTCCTTGAAAGTCACCTGAAAAATAACAGAAATACAGGCTAATTAAAGTGAGTGAAAGTGAAAGAAAGATAAAGAGGAAGAGGAAGAGGAAGATTAAATGTAAAGGGATAAGCTTACAAAGCCATAGCCTTTTGATCTTCCAGTGTTTCTATCAGTGATAACAACAGCCTCAAAGATCTCCCCAAACTGCTCAAAATAGCGTTTCAGAGAGTCTCTTTTAGTCTCCCAAGCCAACCCTCCTACAAAGATCTTGGTATATGTCGTGTCACCAACTTGTTTTGCATTGTTTGGACTCATCATCCTAATTTGCCTTTGCTGTGACATGTGATTTCAATTCACAGAGTCCTGAAAAAACTAATAGGATCCAGGAAACACAGAGCAGGAGAAGGAAGAAGATGAAGAGGAAAAGCCAGAAGCGTTTGGTTGGCTCTGAAGTATATGAACAGGAAAGAACCAATCCAAATCAACCCCACACAAAATCTTCCATCAACATGTCTTCTTCTTGTGCTTCCAGTTCTTTCTACCAAAGAAAACCACTCGATCTCGGTATTGATGTTTCCTCAGATTCTGCAACGAAGATTCCCTTGACTAGAAAACCTCATCAATAGCAATAGAGGGTTGAAAAATAATGGAGAAGAAAAGCAGTGGAGCAGAGAGAACCCAACAGAGAAACAAAATCAAAGAACCCAATTATTTATGCATACCATGATGTCCAAGTTTAACTATGCAAGAAGGCAAAAGGACAACAGGACTATAGTCGCAAGTAAAATGAAAGGATTAATAATAATAATTAAAAAAACTGGATCAAAATCCTTTGTATTCCCGTTGCCTTTTATATCTCTGCCCAATGTCAAAGCTTTCCAATGTATCAATGGGTCCGAAGATACGTGCCTCGCTGTATTCAACTTTTTCCATCTTCTTTCGTCTGCTCCATCACTTATTATATAATCAAATATTTTCATTCGTTTACACAATTATACTATGCAAATTTATTAGGCTTTGCGCGTGGAAAATTGGGTCGAGGCCATTTGGGGCGTTAGTTTGGACCACTCACGCAAACAGGAAATCAAAAGTCCATTGACCATCTTCTGCTGCAAGCAACATATTCGTCTTGATCTTCTTCAGTATATGAACACAAGAACTTGGAGGCAATCTAGCTGAACTGATCTAGTTCGACTTCTTTCACAAAGTTAGGTTTAATCCGAGGAAAAAATATCTCATCCTTATTTAATTATTATATTTGTAATCTTAGCCGATTAGGGTATCTTATAGTTTGGAAACTAATGTTACATTCACTCAATGATGAGTCAGTCTTGATTGGATTGAAGGAGAATATACTTTCTTTAGAAAACAAGCCTACTCTTTTTCTTTTGGGTAAAAATTAATAGATTAAATCAATTACAAATGAACATATACTTTAAAAATGTTTATTTGTCACTTAAATTTCTATAACTGTGATAAGAAATAAATTTAAGAGAAAGATGGGACGATTTGACATTTTGAAATTTTAATTTTATATTTTTAATTTAGTCTTTTAATTAATAAAAATTCGTCTAGCTTATTTAGTAAGAATTCACCACAATTCAAATCTTATATATTCAACTATTTTGCTTCTCCTGGATAAAATTTTGCATCCACACCTAAATGTGTCGAAAAAGAAGATGGAAAATGATAGTTTGATGGGTTCAAGGCAACCACAATACTGGGGTCGAAATCTCCAGTGTGATTATGTTTCAGCATCGTGGGTGGGTAAGGTTGTGCCTCAAGTGGGCAACGTCAAGAACATTCTCGTACATGAACCCCAAATTAGGGCAAATTTCTTCGGTTAATCCTATATGTTTCACTTCCACAAGATCTAATCTGATTACTTTGGGGACTACCGCTGAAGCAATGATGGGTACTACTTTTCTTTAGATGAAAAGAGACAAATGGGACTAACTCACAGCTAGCCAAATTGCAGAGAGACCACATGTCCCAGATCGTATCATGGACTTTGGTACAATCTGATTCATTCGTGGGGACTTATGTTTTCTTTACTGCTTAAACATCATTATGTGTAGATGCAACATCAAACGCATCGGAAAGAAATATATAAAAGTGATTGAACGAGGAGGATGAGCGAAGCAGTCCAAAAGAGGCATGGTGATGGTGTGGGATTCAGAACTTTTGTTTAGACGGTGAAGCACAATGATCAAAGCCAACAACTTGCGTTGTGCATCATGTCCCCACAATGACAATAATGTTTTGGGTAGGAGAAATTTTAGTTATTATTTTTATACTTTTTCTTTAATATATAAGAAAGTATTTTTTATAATTAAAAATTAAAGAGTTTATTTTTAAATATATATATCTATATATATTTATTCAAAAACATACAAATAGAAATATTAAAAAACTGTATTTAAATTTAGTCTTTTTGGATCCATGCAAGCCACTGTCCAATAAATGCCTATTTGGACCCAAGCAATGATCCAATGGACATTAATGATACTATGGTTTGGCTATGATAAGCCTTACCACTTAGGCCCAATAAAAGCCCAAACTTACATGGTCTCTGAGTTGGACAATATGAAGGTATGGTGGTAGGTAAGGTTGAAGTGGAAGAGTTGCATTAGCCAATTGGTGGAAAAAGTAACACTTTGATCTTTTATATATTATAAAATTTTTATCTTAATTTTTTATTTATTAAAATATTTAAAATAATTTTTTAATTATTAAAAATTATTTCACTTGATCTCTTAATTTTTTATAAAATTAGCAGCTTCCTTCTATTAAATTTTAAATCATAAACCTTAAATTTAGGGGATTAAATTTGATATCTTTTAAAAAAATAAAAAAATTAAATATAATATTTGTTCATGAATAAGAAACTATTTTAAATATTATAATAAGTAAAAGGTTAAAATAATATTTTTAATTAATTGGGAGACTTGAAATATATTTTTCTCAACAACTGGCTGTAAGTAGTAGGATATCCTAAGTTAAAAAAAAAAACTTGCTTTATTTCAAGCACTTCATTCAAGCCGAGAAAAGAAAAAAAAAATATCGTGCATTGCCCACGAGCCATTTTCCCATACTCTTAATTTTCTTTCTTTGGGATTTTTGTCAATTTCAAAGATATATAAATAGAAAGTGACTGAAACCTATAAAGCAGGTTTTATATTATTACGTGGAGTTCAAGATTCAAGTAAGTTTTTGTATTTATTTTTCTTTAAAATTAACAAAAAAATTTAAAAAATAAATGAGAGAATCCAAATACTATGACAGGAGGACCAAGTTAACTAAGCTTTTGTCTCATTGTGTGTGATCTGTCTCCCATACCGTATCATTACCATCAGAGTTGGGACAAGTCTATTTAAAGTCTTGGCTTGCACTACACTTTCAGTTAATGAATGAGATTAATAGCAATTTGAAAACCCAAAATTTTGGAGGTCCACTCAGTACTGCTCGTTAGAAAGAGCTTTTCGAGATTTCCCTGCGGTATGTCTTGGTACTTGCTACCAATATATATTGCAGCTTTGGTATTTACACAAATTCTAACTAAATTGAAAAAATATATTAATATTAACTTGTTATTATTGATATATTTACAATTCTAAGTGCATCAATATAATTAGTTATAATAAAAAAATATAATTGTAATATTATTATTTTTATTTAATTATCAAATTATAAGTGCACCAAAAATTCTACTTAATATTAATTTAACTATCAAAATACTTACAAGAATACTTACATCTACTCACTTATCATATAATACGTAATAAATATATACTAAAAAAAGATGGCATCACTTAAAAATGTCATGATGATTAAACAACTTTAAAGAAAATATTTTGATGAAATAAAAATGTTATTATTTAATTTAAAATTAAAGGGGAAACGTGTGAAGTTGTTGCTTGATAAAAACCATAAGGTTAAGTAACCAGGAATAAAGGTTTCATAGTAATCATTCTACTTTGAATCTTTTCTGGATGCCTATGGGGCAATTCATTGAACAATGTCCCATTCCTTTCGCAAGCTAAGAGGTCCTTCTTGGGAAGTTGATGCCTCTAAAGAAATTGGGGTGATAAAATGTGAATTTGGTTTAAAGTAAATTTGTCAAAATAGCTATATATAAACATATCAAATTTCACGGAAAAAATAATATATTTATTTATTTTCACTTAAATAAATTTATCTTAAAAGAAATTCAGACAAATTTATTGTTTCTCATCGCATCCTTGAACATATAGGCCCTTCCACCTCTCCATTTGCTTTTGTTTTTTCTCACATCCAAATAAAGAGGCTGTTGTGTCTTGACTCAAACAGTACTAAATAAGTGATTTTAATAGTCATATCCGTCCCCTTTCACTTACTTTCCTTCCATCATATATAAACAGTGTTCTTATAATTTTAATTGAGCTTTATATACATATATATACAAGAACTTGGGTAAGTTTAAGCAGGGATCTATGTTTTGATTTGAATGGATGCAAAGATATTCAAATCTAAAATTTAAACTAAAGGAAAAATATTTACAAAGTAAATAAGTGAATTCTTATTAATTTTGTGGCAAAGTTGATATTATATGATAAAATTATACTAAAAATTAAAATTGTTAAAAATTTGAAAGAAACGAACGCGCCCAATCTCCCTCTAAAATCTATTCCTGGATAAATTATTTATAATATTGTTATTATTAGAATGTCGAATAATAATGACTAGTTTGAATGTTATTGACAAATTTATGTGTTTTTTTTTAATATATAATTAAGCATCACAATACCACGTCTTTATAAAAAATTTTACATGTGTTGTAATTTTATTAAGAGAAATTAATGATAATGATTTAAAAAACTGAATTTAACTCTAGTATTTTGTTTCCGTATAATCAAATTCAAACATGTTATCATTTTTATTATATTTTTAGTTGTGATAATTCTACTTAGGCCTTCCTTCTCGAGATCATTAATATTTTTAGATGACTCTAATAGCTCCATATAAAACACATTTATTTCATCTGTTATAAAAAAGAAAAGATAATAATTAGCTATGCGACCCTCTAGTGATGGTTGTGAAAGATTTCAAAACCAGCGTATTTAATTGATTCATGTCTTCTTTTAAAGGCAGACAAGCATTCCAATCTACTTACTTATATGCCATATTATTTTATAAACCCATAATTTATTGTGATTTAATCCTTACCACAAACAAAATCTAAACTTCAAAACTAATTGAGGGTTAGGTTCGTTTTGATGTGAAATTAAGAAATAAATAAAGAAGACCAATAAGGAGGGAGAAGTCAGCAAATTCAATAAACATATAACCAAAAAAGGAGCCTTTGTGGATTTAGAAGATCTTTGTCTGATCTTTTTCAAAAGGGTGACAATGATATTCTTAACTTGGACCCCAAGGCTACCTAATAAAAGCATTTGCAAGCATATAAACTTGCTTTTTGGTTCATTAACTATTACTAGATGATCCCTTAACCAGTGAACGACAGTGAAAGGTGTATTATATTCTCTACAGTCTACACCATACTTCTACACTTTATAAGGCTCTATGGTTCTCATGCTAGAGTACTTGAATTTTATGAAGTTAAGCATAAACCTTAATTCTATCTCCAGTATATGTCATATACTTGAAGGCACTAACAAAGGGGCTGTAGGTGAAGAGGTCATTTCAGTGAATGATTAGATGTAGCCGTTGAATTTCAATGGTGGATTGAACTATAGGGGAAGAAAAGGTAAAGAAGGAATGTGACTTCTTACAGGACTTTGATTTTGATTTTGATTTTGCCATTTACTATTTTAAGTGTTGCAGTTCTAACAGTTTCTCATTTTTGTATTGTAGTATGGAAGAGTCTCATTATAATATGTAATCCACAATTTCTTTTACATCTTGTATCATTCTGAAAACATGTATGAACTATTCACAGAAACAACCAGATAGCAGATAGCGGCTGGCAAGTGCTTAACTCCTATGTTTTAAACTAATAAGGAATATATGAGAAACTACAAATCAAAGTACGATCCCACATATTACCAGGACACCATAATCATGTGTTATGGAACTTTGAAGAACATGGTTTAAGTTCAAGATATTTCATACACGAACTTAGAAGGAACAAAAATATCCCTGCTATTTTCTGGTTGAAGCAGATATTCCCCACGTTCCTTAATTGAGACATTGTAGTGTAGCCCAAAAGTAGATGCCTAGCAGCCTACCCTACGATACGAGGCCACTTGTACACTTTTGAAGTTCATAGGATGTCTATGAAAATAGGACCATAGTTAAATGAGGAAATGCGGTTGCGCCACTTTCCACTAACCGACCCTGTAGCATGCGTGTTGAAAAATCTTTCATTCTCCAAACCCCAACACACAAGTTTAATTCTTAAATATACCCCTCATTCATTCATTCATGTTCATGCCCTCCTCTTTCTTACCTTAAATCATCAGCATTTCTACTCAACGGAAAGACAGCTTTCTACTCCACTCCACACGAAAACAAGCCTCACTTTCTTTATTTAAATCCTCGATTTCATTGTATATATCTCTGTTGCCTTCCCTTCAAAACTCAAACTTCCTGTGTTCCTCGGCTTTCTCTCTCTCTCTCTCTCACTCGGGAGACATTTCTTGTTAAACCAGTCCATTTTCTGCCCTCAGCAATAGCTATATAAATTACTGAGCTTTCTCTGCTTCATTTCTTGAGAATGGGTAATTGCTTTGTTCTTTGTGAACCCAGTTCAGAATCTGGCATGGCGAAGCAGAGTAAAGTGGTGAGGGTAGCGAAGTTGGATGGGAAAATACTAGAGTTTAGCTCACCAGTTCTTGTTAGGGATGTGTTGAAAAACTTTCCTGCTTTAAATATTGGTGCATCAAAGGAGGCCTCAGACTCAGAGCATCTCTCCCCAGATCACGAATTGAAGGCAGGAAGATTATACTACTTACTTAGCTCTGTGTCTTCTCCTTCAAATGTTTCTTCCCCTGGAAACAAGGTACCGACAAGTGGGACAAAGAGGGTCAAAGTTGTTATAACAAAGAAGCAGCTTCAGATGTTAGTGTCAAAGCAGAGCTCTTTAGAGGATATACTGTCAGAGGTGCATGATAGGTCTTTTGATTTACCAAGCAATTGGAAGCCCAAACTGGACTCCATACCTGAAGGAAACGAGTAACATCTATATCTTTCTTTTTTCCTTTTTCTTCTCGATGTTTAACCTTACCTTTTTTCTTTGTTTCTGTAATTTTGGTATGTACCCTGTAGCATCCATGGCTTTCGATGCAGTGAATAGGTGAACAAGAAAGAAAGAAGGAAAAGGCAGACATTAAACTTTGCATAAACTATAAATATAAAACAAGGTTGAGGTCGATTTTCATGTTGCTCTCCCACTTTACATTGGCGCGTTTTTGTTACATAATTTTCTCGGATTAGTTATGTAGCTATCTGTTTATATTTAACTACCAATAGATGGTGGGTTAGTGTTCATTGGTCAACAAACACAGAATCACACTCGCGAACTTGAACAGGATTTCACCTGTCATAAATCTGATGTTCCAAAGACTTTGTTTAACGAAGGAAGAATTTTTATTTCAAGTTCCATTGACTAAAGTATCCCTTGATCAATAATGATTACTATTTCATTTTGTACAAAGCTGGGCTTTATATCTTACAGCATAGTTGACTAAAGATTTTTGAAAAGGAGGAAGAAGATAATACTTCCCAGCAATTACATTGCAAAGTGTTATTTGGTTACATACACACTTACAACTACATTATATTACATATTTGAAGATTAAAAAAGAGAGCTCCAAAAGAGTTTGGGGAGGAGGAAGAAATAGGTACTTCCAAGAACTATATTGCATATTTAATTATCAAAAAGAGTGTTCCAAAAGCACACGGTACAATCCAAAAAGACTTTTTAGATCTCACTGGATTTCCACATCAACGACCTTGCGTTCAACTTTGGTCTTAGGAATGGTAATGTAAAGCACACCATTTTTCAACTCTGCCTTAACCTTGTCCTTCTCGCAATTATCAGGAAGCTGGAGGCGAGTGTCGTAGGAGCTATAGCTCCTGCTGGACCAGGAATCGTCTCCACCTTCTTCCTTCTTATGATCACCTTTGATGACAAGAACATCGTCCTCCACAGAAACCTTAACATCCTCCCTGGAAAAACCAGGCATGTCGAACCTCATCTTGATCTCATGTTCTTCCTCTTTGATGTCCCAAGGGGCTCGGATTTCACCTCCTCCCCTGCTTCTCCCTGGGAATGTCATGGCGTCTTCGAATATTCGGTCCATTGTGTCCAGCATCTGGCGCATGCTTCTCATGGGTGACCATGGATCCAATAGACCTGTCGTAAGTCATGAAGCAAATCAGTTTGGATGGTTCACTCAGCACTCCAACTAGATTTGGAAAGTAAGGATGAGAAAAACAAAGGGAGCATCACTTTTAAATTGAATGGGTTAGAAATTAGAATCGATGACTTTGATTAGCTCATGGAAAAAAAAAAAATATTAGATTTTGTTTTTTGTGAATTGGATTTATTTTTTGGGGAGGGGTTGAAGTTGACATGCCCAGGTTTTTCTGTTATTTTTTTTCTAAAATAGGAAAATCTACTCTGTTCTTCTCTGTTTCTGGCTTCTGCTTCACCCTAAGCTCTGTTCACGCATCGCAATTGATCTTTTTATAAATTTAAAGACACACAAGAATAAATAATGAAGTCAAAGAATTATCAGACTAAAATGGAGGATACTTACATCTCAAGCTAAGCTATACGCGTACAGAGAGATTTAACAATTACAAAAGCAGAGCAGAAAACGAACCATCTTATTATTCTTTCCTGTCTTTCTATTTTTATTTTTTTGTTCTTTATTGATTCCAAACTTGGTTGCAAAGTGAACCCATTCTTTTTTTTATCTGAAGCAAACTTCATAAATATAAGAGCCAAGTTTCAACCAGAAACAAGAGAACGAAAAGGAGAAACCCAATATATTGGGCACGGTGGAAGGGTTAACCATGACAGTCACTGCAGTATCTTTAAAGTTCCAAGAATGACAGAATCAGTAATCACACCCTCGGAAGCTACAAGTTGCATAATTTACAGTACAGCGAACGAGAAGAAGATTGCGTGAAAATAATGCATTGTTCCATATGACAACAATGAATTAGAATTAATCAACGAACAGGAAAGAGATATACCAAATGGATAAACGTCCATGGCCACTCCGCGAGGCCTCTTTTCAACAGAGGTACCTTGGCCTTGGTTGCCCTTGTTAACGTGAACATCCACAGAAGTGTCTCTGTTTTCATCAGAGGCCTGAGCTCTCACCATTCCCAAACGTGGCATATCCTTCCTCGCTGGGAAGGTAGCCAAAGAGGGCTTAACAGCACAAGGCCCTGCCTTGTGGGATAGAAGAGGTGAACAAGCCGAAAACGACACTGCTTGAGCCATTGTGACTTTCGAAATGGTGATTCAACGAGAATTGAAGTTGAGATCTTTTTAGTTCTTGCTGGTTGATGAGGGTGAGAAATGACGATTCGAATATATAGAGAGAGCAAGAGAGAGAGAGACAGAGAGAGAGAGAGCAGATGCCAAAACTGGAGAAGGGTCTTGAGAGTTTTAGACTGTGTGTGAAAGTTCTGGACTGGACCCAACCCTGGCTTTCGAGAATGCTCTTGATTTTTCGGGGTAAATAGAGAGACAATAATTTATTGCAGTGTGACCCTTGTATTTTCTATATTTTCTTTCAAACCCCCTTTTTGTTGTACTGTGTTTGATTTGTCCATTTGTTGTCAGGGTTCGTGTATTTTTGTCGAGGATTGAGGTAGCATTAATGCCGTTAATAAGAGGAGAAATGATACGTTGCAAGTAAGATTAAAGTGATGATTATACATTAAAATATTAAAATTAGAAAATATTTCAAATGTTTTTATATTCATATTTTAGCCTTTAATCTTTAAAAAAATTTATTTATTATTTTAACCCTTTGAAATTATAAAATTTATGACTTTATTATTATATTTTATTTATTTTATCATTAACTCAAAATTATTCTGTAATTATTTTTATTATTCTTGGCTAATTTATCTACTTGTTGAAGACATTAGTGTCTTCAAATTCTTAAACCACCTAAAAAATTCAACCATTATTGATACTTTTCTTTCTCTCTTCATCATCCTTGTTGGATGCCATTTCAATGAACATAAGGACAAAATTGCAATGTTACTAAAAGTTCAGGTAAAGGGAGCAATTAAAGCCAAATTTATGCTGACGCGGATGGAGGACCTTGGAATGTAAATTAGACTTATGGTACATGATCATACAACAGTCTCGCGTAACTCTGTAGACTTTTTTATAAATCAAATTCAATATTCAGAAGCTGAAAATTTGTTATTTAGTGCTTAAATAGGTGCAGTTCTTATTTTATTATTTGGATATAAATTATAAAAATGAATACCTAAAAAAGTTTGTTCTTCTAATTTAAACATATGCCATCCATGTGTTGTAATAGAGATTTATGTCATCTTGCAATAAGTTATGAAATTTAAATGTATAAAAGAAAATTTTGATGATTCTTAAAATTAGGATTTTTTTTCACTGCAAGTTCTCTCTGTATATATTTTTTTACTGTAAATTTTTATAAATTTTATGAAAAATAAATAAATCAAAAGAGTGAAAGTGTGAATAGAATTTACTTTTTTTTTTTTTACTTTTTATTGCATTCTTTTACCATAAACTTATTATAAGAATTTTGAAGAATCCTCGTTCATTTTCCATACCGAGAGAAATAGAAATTTTTTTAAAAAATATTTATAGAAAATGTGTTTATTGAAATATATCTGAACTGCCCTTCGTGAATACGCTTATGTTTGAAATTATTGGTTTTTTAAAAACATAAATAAAGAGAAAGGCCTTCATGATTTACATGATTGGCATGCTGACTGGTGACTGACAGCAAATAGTAGTGGCCTACGACAGCAACGGTATAAGTTGAAGCCAAGTTATTTATAATAAATATCTTTCGATTTAAGTTTACAGTGATAAGCTTAAGATTTAATCTCCTGCTTAAAAGGATACTATTCTTATTTTAACGAGAAAAATATATTTTTAGTGTCTTATCTATTATAAAATTATTATTTTAATTTTTTAATTATAAAAATATTTAAAATAATTTTTTATTTATTAAAAAATATTATATTTTGTTTTTCATATTTTGAAAATTATTAAATTCAATCCATCTATCAAACTTTAAATCTTAAATTTAAGAAATTAAATTTAATATTTTTTTAAAGAAGTGAGAATTAAACATAATATTTTTTAATAATTAAGAGATTATTTAAAGTATTTCAGTAAAAACATAAATGATAATTTTATAATGCGTAAGAACTAAAATTATATTTTACTTTTATTTTAATCATTTGGATTCAAATTTTGGAGCTACAGAACTTAAACAAAATTATTTTCTTAAATACGAAATGCCGCATTACAATTTATTCAAAGAAGTATTTTAAAACATAGAGGAGATTAGTCAGATAAAATCCTTATTTTAATCTTCCATTTATTGCTTTAATTTCATTTGGGTTCCTCGCTTAATTTTTAATTTAAATAAGCCTTTCCTTAAATCATATCTTATCCAAATTGGCGAAATGTTGAGTTGGCCGTGAAATGCTTATCAAGATTCAGGGTATAGGATTACACTATTAAATAGGATCTAAAAATACATGGAACTTTTCGTTTATTCCAATCAATTTTGCTCAGCATGGAAATTTTTGTTTATCCCATTTAGCTTCTCCATTGTAGCTTATAAAAACAACGGAAATTTTTGTGTTAGACCACAGTAATATGAAAACAGAGGAAGACCAAAGTTCAGCTTTCAAAATTAGAATTTAAAAATACACATGATATGTAATTTAAAAAGCTTTCTTCTCATGACTTTGATTCATTCACTCCCTAATTTCTTTCTCTCTGATTTGATGGGTTCACGTTCATCACTCTCCCATATCTGATTTGAATAATCATCTGTTCTGGATTCTGAAGAATACCCGAGCTTTCTGATTTACTGAATTATTGTCTTGATGAGCAAAAGTGAATGAGGAAAGAATTTGAGCAAGTGAAGATGAAGGAAACAGAATAAGTGAAGTATTATATTGAAGTAATCATGGTCATTGTGAATCAAATCTGACTTTAGGGGAAAAGCTAGATGGGATGAGGATTTTGTAGAAAATAATGGCGACAATACTTGAAATATTTAAAGCCAAAATCACTACACTTGAAGATGATGCAATATATCTTAGCCCACTGTGACAGAATTGGCAAATGCATTGCAAGTTGTGGAGGAAAGAAAAGCCTTTAAAGACGATGGAATTTATGTTGGAAGTGCCATTGTGGCTGCCTAAAAGTCAAAAGCTCAAAGAGGCAGCGGATCAAATGGTAAGGAGATGAAAGAGCAGCAGTTTAACAACAGGAGAAAGTACAAGAGAGACACATTGGCATAACCTATATGAATATCAGAATTTCATGGACAACGCCTCCCCAGAAAAGTGTCCCGTTATTCTGATGGCTTTTAACGAAGAAGAAGAGGAGACTATCAAGTTGAACTAGCAATCTTTTTTAACGAGTGGTCCAGATATGTGGTTCAACCTTTTCACGTCCCAATTTTAACTTTGATTCAAATTTTTAAGAACTTTGGTTCAACTTGGATTATACCTGACAGAATGAGTTTAAAATTTTTTTCACTTAAATAATTTAACAACCTAGTTAGTATTTAACTGTTAACTCAACATCTCTCTAATATACTTTTAAATGAGGGACCAATTTGGATAATGTTTGAATTCATGAGGAATTTATTTGAGTTTAAGATTAAGTAGGGGACTAAAAGGAAATTGTGGCAATGACTGGGGGAACAAAATAGGATTTTTGTCTTACTATAAAGTTATATTAATTTTAATGTAATGGATGGGCTTTTTGGAGTAAGTTAGCCCATAAAAACATTGGGCCTAGCTGTATGAGATACCAGTGCCCATGTTGAACCGCAATGCATATGAGGCCTAGAAATTTTAATTGGCCTCAAAGGCGTCGGCTTGCTCTTTCGCTTTGCCTATTTTTGAAATTCAATGGATTTGGTTGACTAAAAATATTTAGATGATTTGGAAAAAGAAAAAGGTCGATTTATCTAGGTTTATTTGTTTTATTCATATGCCATACTTTGAAAATATCAAAGACAAGTACCGTATCTCTTAAAGCCCTATTTGTACAAAGAAAAAGGCTGTTTTGAAAGTTTTGAAAGTAGAAAAAGAAAAAGGAACAAATATTAAGATATTTGGTAGCATAAAGTTTGATTTATATAAAAATGAAGATTCTATTATTTTGATAAAAATATCTTTCTTGAGGGATAGATAGAATAAGGCTGATTTTATGAGAAGATAATGACAAAAATATTTTTACAATAATAATAATAATATTTAAATTTAAAAATAGTTTAGTCTTTTAATTCTTTCTTTCTCGTATTACTCTCTTCTAATTTATTACCAAATATATATACTTTTTTATTCTATTCACATTCTTATTTACATTTCTTTTCCTTCCGTATATCAAACGGAGCCTAACCTTCCCTTGTTGATTCCATCTTTATTAGGACCATTTCCATTGCACTAAAGAAGGTCTTTATGTAATAATTGTTGTGTTAACTACTAAGGTATATAGAATTAACACCTTATCTATAGGCAATGGCCTAAAATTTTTTGCATAGCACGCATCAACTACATAATTAGGATTGCTCTTTTTGTAATAAATCCAAATATAAGATAAAGAGATGGGTCACCATTTTAGTTCTTTACAAGATTCCTCCTTATAGTCAAGAGTGATAATTTTGCGGAACATGCTCATGGATTGCTTCTTTAATTTTCATTTCTATCATCAAGTGTTTCCTTTATTTCTATTTTTTGTTGCAGGAAAGTTTTTTTTACCATTTCCCATTTTTTACAAAGACGCAGACTCCCATAAAAATCTAGAAATCTTTTATTAAAAGAAATAAAATAAAATAAAATCTAAACACATCACAGTTCTATGCACTTCCAAATTGTAACAACCAATTAGTTAAAGTAATCTAACATAATTGTAATGTAATCATCCAAATTTGTACACAAACAATTGGATACTAGAGGAATTATAAAAAATGTAAAAAAAATTATAAAATAAAAAATTATAAAATATATAAATGCCCTAATCTAATCTAATCTAATCATAAGAATACAAGAATAGGAGAGACACAATCACTATAATCACAACTCTAAGATGCTTTGAAAAAATGCTATAATATCGTCCAAATTTTTAAGAAAAAGACTAAAAATTATTTTAATTAACTTATTTTTAATTTAAATTATTATAAATATAAATAATGAGTGAAATAATGAAAATGCAAAAATTAATAATACATATACCTAAAATTTTCACATATATTTATATAAAGTTGTCAACGACAAAGACTTTTTGAGGGGCGGAGCATGATTTCCATGTCTATCTCCAAATTATCTTTAGGAAAATTCTTTTTTTCCCATTCCTATCTCCACAAAATTTAAATTATTACATTTTCATATAATAATATAAATTTTGTCAAATATATCTTTGTTTGAAAAATATCACCTGTACATGATATTTTTGGTAGTCTATTGGCCACTGGCTATGCGAACAAAACTATCAAAATTGAATGACAACAACACAATATCTATTGCTTACTTCAGCAAAATTATATTTTTATTAAAAATAAGACCAATTATTTTTTAATAATAATTATCAGATAGTCTCCTCATTCATGAAATAAATACAGATTTCTTAAAGTTTAAAAATGATCAACATATTTTAAAGTATAATATTTATTATTATTAAATACATAACTTAAGAAAGTAAATACCTTTTCTATTTTTATTTCAATTTTATTATTTGTATAAAAACTGTAAAAATAATTTATTTTTAAATTGTATTAAACTATTACAATAGTTCTGTTTATTAATATATTTAATAAATATATCATCTTTGAAATTAAATGTTATTAATTACTATCTTTTAATTCGTTAATCATAAAAAAAATTATTTTATGAATATGTTTTTTTTATTTTTAATAATTATACATGTTTTTATCTAATGATTTAATGATTTGCTAGATCTCAAATACATATTTGGAGTTGTGTTTTTTGAAAGATTTGAATGGCACTAATTTAGTCCTTGAAATTGATTATTTTAAATTTAGTTATGATATTTTAAGATGTACATCCATAAACTTTCAAAGACTTTCTGATCAAAAATAAAATTTCAAAGACTAAATTGATAATGATAAATTCTATTAGGAATCAATGATTCAATATAGTAATTGATTTCAAATATTGAGAACTTGTTATCAAAACAACATCTACCATGATCTAGTCCAATAAATACGTTAAAATAGGTTTGTTGTTGTAAGAAAATGAGAGTATAAATTTCCAAAACAAGAGAAAAAATATGTACTTTGAGAAACTAAAAATATATACATAAAATTAATAACAAACGTCCAAAAATTATATCTACATCAATAATTCAATTGCCTTGTATGACATTAAGAATTGCTCTATTATAATTGAGTTTTTAGAATACTGTTTCCTTGATGCATCTCCTTCTTTATGAAATCATTATAAGTTGGAAATTAGAAGTTTTTGCTGGTAATATTCAGGTTGTAATGAAGGAGTAGTCCACTTTAACTTAATTAGGAAATCAATAGGTTTGATGATATTCTTATAAAACCTCTGAAGACAGATCTTGGATGGCTCTTAAGATTTGATGGCAAACTTGTCTTTCAATTGGATCACCTTTCGTGGATACATATTATATTGCGAAGCTCTGTGTTGTATATCATAACATGTAGAAATGTAATTAATATTTTTTTTAATTGTTTTGGCTTTTAAAGCTGTCTGATTTACACTTCTCGCTTGGATATGTGTTCTGAGTATTAATTTCGTTGCATGCATTGGATTATACATATAATACGTTTTTTATTGACTGAGTGACATTGTTGATATAAGTTCATCTGGTAAGATGATTGCCTATATCATAAAAGATGATTGCCCATGTGACGTTTCTTTGTTACAACGATAAAATAAAAGAGACGATAATTATACAAACATTAATTCACATACTATAGCCTTAATTTCACATACAAACATATAGTTAAAGCAAAAGCAGGAATGACAACAACACAACAGGAACATGAATGCAAGCTATTATTGTAAATATGGATACATGCAATATCACATAAAATATATAACGCAGGTGGCATGCATGGTAGGCGATTGAGTCCAGATCAAGGGCGATCGGTGCTGGCTTTTCTTCCTGGTGGTCTATAGTAATATGGTGGTCTATAATAATATGGTGGTGCATAATAATATGGTGATGGTTGCCCGTAATTATGTCCTCCTCCTCCGCCACCAGGTCCAACTCCACCGTAACCGTATGATGGTGGCAGATTGGAATTTGGGCCTCGTTCTTCACAATCACAAAACAAAACAAATATCAGATTGAGAAAAGGAAAAGAAGCAAGGAAAAACATATATAGTCCATACATATAAAATTAACTTGCCAATTAATCACAAAAACGAGAGGGAATTATATGACTGGATTATTGTTCCACAAAATCATGGAAGGCACTTACTCGAAGCAGGTTTCACTCTGGGGGTTGCAGCCTCATGGGAAGCAGAAGCAGAAGCCACCTCAGGCTCAAAGGACATGAGAAATACAAGTATTACTGTAACTGCAGCAAAGCGCACTAGTTTTAAGGAATTCATCTCTGACATTGAGAAATGAGGATGATAAGTGCCACCATGTTGGTGGTACCTATATATAGATAAACATCAATGAATGTCTTCTAGATATTTTTCTTTTTCTTTAGGCTCAACAGAGGGCCCTTGTTGCCTGAATATTGTATACATTAAATCATTAAAAAAATATATAATTGTATCGTGTGAAATATGAAACTGATTTCAATTTTTTGTCAAGATTTTATTTTTTTAACTTTTAGTTTTATTCAACTTACTATGTAAAGAAGTTAGATGAAAAGATAGTAATTACAAATAATCATTGTTTGAGAATGAGAAGCATCGAGCATATAAGAAGGAGCATATAAGAAGAAACACAGTAGTAGAGTTCCTCACATTTATCTAAGTAGTTTTGGTTTTGAATTCTAATAAGGATAGATAGTATAAATTAAGATATAATAGTAAGTTTAAAAAGAATGAGAAACATCAACACATTAGAAAAAATACACGTAAGTTTTAATGATAAATATAGCTAGTAACTATAGTATTAAGTTATAAAAATCCACCTTATCTATAGGTTGGGGCGCGGAAAAAATATGGAGAAAAGTCAAGACTAAACATAGTTTTCATTTACTTGAATCAATAATGGACCACCATTGAGATGCCGTGCGGTTGAAGGTGGTGATAGGATAATAGAGGGAAGTGAATAGACACTCTTAAAATTGCTTTCTAAACTAACAAAATAGGGGGTGTGTTTAATTATTATTTCCGATAATAATAATAATAATAATAATATATTTAATTTTTCCTTCTACAATTTGCACAGTTAAAATTTTAGTAAGAGGAATAGATCATGATTTACTCAAGTTTGGGGGTAAGAGTGGTTTAATTTGATGCATGAAAATCAAATACCAATATATATACCAGTTGTTTGATAGATCATTTTACAATCCAAACAAATTAGGGCTATCGTAATCTGTCACTCCCACACCACTTGTGTGTTTTAAAGTCTCATGACTTTTCAACTATAATGAGATATTTGGTAGTAAGTCCACAAACATGACAACTTAAAATAATAGTAATATTTAATAAAATTCAATTCACTTGATGAGAGTATTTTCTTTAGACAATTCATTATCATTATGGTTACTAAAGTATTTTACGTTTGGTAGGTCAAAAGACATTTTCAATCACTCTTCAATTTTTAGACTTTGTCTCTCTATACATTTTAGGCAATTGTTAGATTTACAAAATCTAATAATACATCAAGGACATAAATGGGTGTTGACAGCCTCTTGCTTACGTTCCTGTCCAAATTGGAAGTCTTTGTAATACGACAATATTCCTCTCAGACTATCGTAATCTGTCACCTGTATGCCATTTGTGTGTTTTAAAGTCTCATGACTTTTCAACTATAATGAGATATTTGGCAGTAAGTCCACAAACATGACAACTTAAAATAATAGTAATATTTAATAAAATTCAATTCACTTGATGAGAGTATTTTCTTTAGAAAATTCGTTATCAGTATGGTTATTAAAGTATTTTACGTTTGGTAGGTCAAAAGACATTTTCAATCACACTTCAATTTTCAGACTTTGTCTCTCTATACATTTTAGGCAATTGTTAGATTTACAAAATCTAACTATACATCAAGGACATAGATGGGTGTTGACAACCTCCTGCTTACGTTCCTGTGAAATTGGAAGTCTTTGTAATTCAACATTATTACACTGCATTATTATATGCAAAGGACTAAAAAAAATGTAGATATTTTTCTTGCTGGTCATTGAGTTATTAGGTTTATGTAACACTTGTTTATCACATGGACATGATATGCATGAGGACCCAACCAACCATTTTTTCACTATGCTAAAGTCTTTGGTTGTACGGATATAAATATTGCATTGCATGTTGAAATATATTGAATATATGTTCATTTAAAATTAATTAATATGTTTTTATATATCATTAATATGTGTTTTTTTAATATTTGTCATGATCATATCAGGACAAACACTTTTAATGACATCAAGAAAAAAATATTTGTACCCATTAGTTAATATTCGATTTTCTAGTGTAAATTAATCTTTAAAAAATATTAATTATATTTTAAATTATACAAATGCTTACAAAGTTCTAAACGCTACAATTTCACCAAAGATTCTTGAAAACGAAATCAATTTTTAAAAAATTCAACTTATTATATCAATTATTTGTTTTAAAATTATAAAGTATAATATTCTTTAAATTATTTAATTTGCATTATAAAGTATATATAAATTTAAGTTGCTCTAAATTTTAAACAATAATTATTTTATATCAACTGCATATATATTTAATGCACAAAAAGAAACAATTCATATTTTAGTCCCTAGACTTTTTATTTATTTTTAAATCAGTCCTCATATTTTATTCATTTATAAATCGGTATACTTTTTTATGTTTGCGAGTTACTTAAATATAATTAAAATATGTTGAACACAGATCATTTACTCAAAATAGTAAAGTCTGATTATTATATTTCTTCTTACTAAATTGTTCAGATATATAATAATTAATTCTAAACACGTTGATATTATAGTAGCAGTTATCATTTTGTCAATTCAAGATGAAACAGACTTCACTGAGCCCCATTAAAAAAGTATGGAGAAAGGTCAAAGACTAAATCAAAGTTTTTATTTATTGACCTAAAAATCAAAATTAGAGTTTTGATTCTTGTGAATAAGGATTTCAGTGCTAAGTTTAAATTTGGTTGGTTTGAAGCACTCTAGGGCAAATTAACGAAGGTACCTTGTACAATGTTGGTGATCAAATTAATATACACTTTTATGAGATAAGAAAGAAATCGTAACATGCAATTCACACTTGTGCTTAATATACGCAATTGGGAAGCAAGGGAATAGATCCTTGCTTCATTGCTCAGTGAGTACCATAAAGAAATAAATCCTTTTAATGATGCCTTTATGACTTTGACAATAACCCAAGGAGATGAACTAGTGTTTGCTACTTTAGTGTATATCCTATAGTTATGTTAATTTAACCCAAATAAGTATTTCTAGGAAAATAACCGATTCATATCTAAATGATTTGTGGGAACTTTGGGAAATAAGTAATATAGTAGTGAAAAAAAAAAATGAAATATCGTCTTTTAAGAAATCTTGCTAAGACTTTTACTATGTACTATTGCTATTGTAGTCACCTTATCCAAACTATTCAAACTAAACAAGAAAAAAAATAATGTAAAAGAACTAATAGAGCCAAACTAAAAATATGAGTATATATATAGATAAAAACTCCCTAGAATCCAAATAGCATGGGACAGTAGAATTGCTAAGACCTATATTTTGCTGCAAATATATGTACCCAATAAAACTTTCTTTTAGTAACAAACTTTGAAATTATGAAAAGTTACAAAGATAATTAGCCTTTAATTTCCAAATTGGCCAACCTTGTCAACTTTACATATGATAAAAGGTAAGACCCTAGTCAACTTGTACATGACACTTTTGGAGGTATGGAAGAATCCAAATTCTATGTATTTAATAGAACTGGATCATTATTTGAATTTTAATAAATATTAAAGAATTAATTTCTAACACTTTTTTAACTCTTAGCATGTAATTGGCCAAAAAAAAAACTCTAAACATATTAATATCATAGTAGTAGTTATCATTTTCTTAATTCACAGAGAAACAAACTTTAATGTGCCCCAAGGAAAAGGGCGGAGAATAGTCAAGTCAAGACTAAATCATAGTTTTCATTCACGTTATTCCATAACGGAGCACCAATATGAATTTTACTGATTATTTTTTCTATGTTCACGAGGTACTTAAAAACAATTAATATATCTTGAATGTAGATCATTTTTTGAAATTGTGAAGTCTGATTATAAAATTTCTTCTTCTAGTAGATTGCTTAAATATTTATTAATTAACTCTAAACACATTGAAATCATTATAGTAGTTATCATTTTGTCAATTCAGGATGAAACAGACTTCCATGTGCCCCATGAAAAAGTGTGAAGGTAAACACTGAATCAGAGTTTTCATTCATGTGAATCAATAAGGAGCACCAATGAGATGCCTGTATAGTGGAGGGTGGCTATACCAATGCAAGTAATTCAAAAAAAAATTATAATTGGGTAATGATTAAAATTAATTACATAACGATTTGAAATTAAAAAAAACTGCTATTAATTTTTTACATCAATAAATTCCCCCATAGAATGGGTAATCTTTTACAAACTTCCATGAGCTTGTATTGTGGTTCAAGTCTCCTCATTGAAGTTGAATCCTCCATTCTAATATTCAAATTTATTTCATAAATGCAGTAAAATAGTAAATATTTCTCATTATTTGTCACACAGGTTTTAAGCATTTGGTCAATGTATATGTTTTAAATTTTGACTTTGTTAAAAGAAAATATCATGCTAGGGCGTAAGCAGCCAAGTGTCTACTATGAAAATTAACAGTACTTCATAATAAGTAGTTAACCATTATGATAAGCAACCAATTGTTCGTGATGATATAACTTGTCATTCAAATTTATGTTAGTTATTCTTTTGGCTAGTAAACATAAAGTGTCCCATCATTTAACAACTTTAAGAGACTAATCAACAGTTGCTATCATATCTCCATTCTAATAAAATGCCTAATTTTTTTAACTAATTGCTGCTTAAGTACCTACAAAAAGCGATATTCATAAAAGATTTGACCTTATTCATTTACAGGGTAAGTTCAAACCAAATACAACTTATACTTACAGCAAAAACCTACAGTTGAAAATATTCTCCACAAAAATGGAGAGTTAATTAACTAGTCAAGAAATCATTGAAAGCAAATCCATGATATGATTTTCGGTTCTAACACTCCCCAAAGGTTTAAATTCACAGTATAGGTTGACAAATATGTGGGTAATTGATGCAGACAAACCATGAAAAACATATTTATGAACATGTAATAAAGAAGATGGTGGAAAGCTAAATTACTTTCTCAAGCTACTACAATGACATTAATCAAATTAGTAGTGCACTCACTCCATCATCAAAAGTAAAAGCAGCGAAACTTAATATTACTCATTTATAATGGGAAACAATCACCAACTTCCACACACTGATAAGACGGAGAAAGGAGAGGTTTGGAGGTTATGGGTCCTATTAAGAAGTAGAAAGAAAACAATGGAGCGGGTGAAGACAAAAGAGAACAATAATTCCAAGGAAACCCAAAGACAAAAGTTAAATAAGCTTGAATGGTTCCTCTGCTTTTGTCATCTGTATAGTGAAATCTTTAGAGATCCTCACCTTCAAAGACAACCCTAACATCATACACTTACAATCATACTGTAGAAATGAATCCAACCGTGAAAAATAAGAAGTCCACATCAGAGCACTAAGCAAATATTCTAAATAATTACATAGGAATCATACATCATTAAATCTTTGAACCAATGGAGTATGTAATCTTAACAACGATAGAAGTGAATTTAAAATAGTACATACAAGATCTAAAGGTTAGCTTTTGACCAAGGAACATTGATTTGTAATTAAAACAACCCAGGGCAATTAGAAATGGAATAAACATATATAAAGAGATATCATCAAAAGCTGCTAAGCCCATCCACCTAATCAGACATGAAAACCCAGCAAAACCAAAGAACAGTTTACTAAAATGTAATCGAACAAAACAAACGCTAACTAAGAGAGAGAAAGAGAGAAAGCGAGAGAGAGAGAGAGAGAGAGAGAGGGACAGGGAGAGAGAGAGAGAGAGTGATGACCTAACTAGGAATTTAATCGGCGTGGGTGAAGCTTCAGCAATGGAGGGTGGTCCAGTAGCGTCTATGATGGGAAGGGAGGGTGGCCCATCGATGGGATGGTTCAATGAGAAGAGATAGATAGGGTTTATGGGCAAAGGGTAAAGAGAAAAGGCAAAATTAGTTTTTCCTGTTCTTATTTGCTGAAAAAACACACGGCTAATATTTGACACCAACCTATTTCGTGTCTGATTTTTAAAAAAAGAAATTTGCTAAGTGGAGACGGAAGACTTCGGTCTCTAAATTATAAACTCCACTGAACTTATGAAATTGATCATTTGAGATAGGTTTAGATACATTTATTATAGAGATTAAAAAATTCGTAATAGATTCCGTCTCAGTAATTATTAATATTCAATTAGAGGTATCATATTTAAATTGGTATCTAATTCATTTCAATAGGATACGATTGATTTTCCGTGTTTAATTTCTATTTTTATTTGGCATTTTTTTAGTAATGGTTATTGTATAATTTAATTATATAGTGAAATTTCAAAATCTAGAGGGCCTTCCGACTCAAGTTTAAAAATTTCATGTTCAGTCAACACCTTCTTTTCGTGTGACGCCTGTGTATTGTACTTTTGTTGGTCCTCACTTGATTGTATCCGAAATTGGGGTAAGTATGCTCAACCTCATTACCTATTTGGAATCTCATACATATTAATATTTTCATTTTTTATTATAATGTGCAAGTGTTTATCATTTTGATTAATTAGTTAATTCATTCAATTTTTAACACAATATTTTGCTTGCATTCACTTATAAACAAAATTATTTATATAATTAAATTTAGCCCCACACTTTATGTAATTGAGAGAGAGTGGAGTTGGGTAATCTGAGGGGAGAAGAGCTTAAAAATTTGATGGGATGTGCTTAAATATTATATCCAATAATAATTACAAAGAATCATTGATTGCTATACGAGAAGCATCAACACGTTAGAGAAAATATAGGTAATTTTTTTATAATAGATATATAACTAGTAAATGTAGTATCAAAATGTTGTGGTGTCATTTTCGTAGAACATGTGCTTTGTGTCTTCTCTTTCTGGTTTTTTGAGACAAAAGATGAAGCATATGAAATTGAGAAGGCAAAGTGCATCAGAAAATGGAAAGTTTATAATAATCCAAACATAAGACTGGGAATAACCTTTTTTTTCCTTTAAATGACTCTTGCTTATCACTTAGTTTCTTTTTTGGGAGACACTCATGAATAGTTTTTATATATTCATTATTAATTTTTAATGAAAAATTATAAATATATGATTCTTATTGACAAGTGTATAATTTTTATAATTCAACATTGTATAACTTAGATTTTAAAAAAATTACTCATATTATAAGTTTATTAAAGAGTTTAATAATAAAAATACAGTTCGTATAAGTATAGTTTTGTTATGGACAACTTTTTTTTTTTTATTGTTTTTTACGAGTATTTTTATATTTTTTTAATACAAGACTAAATTTATTTAAAGTAGTAATTTTTGCAATTTTTTTTGTTAAATGGAACTCTTAATATCACAGTTAAATAACTGGAGATGGTCAATACAGCTAGGAAATTCCAACGTTAATTAATATTACATTTCATGTTCAGGACGGTATTCATGGATAGCTTACACGTGATAAGACAGACATCAATTGACAAAAAGAGTACCATTGTTGCAGAAGATATGCATGGCGACCCAACCAGCGATATATTGTTCTATGCTAAAATCTTTCGTTCCATTTATGAAAATGTCAGCGGGCCAAATGAAAATGTTTTTTTTTTTTATCGGGTCAAACATAATTTATACTACACATTATGGGGATCAAACATAATTTATACCACACATTATACTGAGCCAACAATTTTTGGGGGTGGCAATGGCATCCATAGGGATCCCTTCCCTTTGTCATTGATTATACCTATATAATTTTTACTACCCGTATAATTACCATATTACATGTTAAAATATATTGGGTATGAGTTAATTTAAAATAATTTTTATTTATATTTTAACTTTAATATTAATTTCTTAAATTTTATTTTAACAATTCAAATTTTTGAAAAAAGTTTTTCAATTTACTCTTTGTAGTTTCTTATTTTCTAATAATTTTCACAAACACATTAGTTTATAAATTAAAAATAAGGATAAAAGTTATATATGTGTAGAGTTATTGAAAAAATAAACCCTAAACCATCAACCTTAACCATAGACTTTATACCTGCTTTCAAAACAGTCCCTGTAATTTATTTTTTATGCAAACTAGTCTCTTCACATTTCTATGTTTACAGTTACCCAGATATAATTAAAATATCTCGAATATAGATAATTTACTCAAAATAGTGAAGTCTATTTATAATATTTCTTCTTCATAAAATTCTTAGATATTTAATAATTAACTTTATATACGTTGATATCACAGTAGTAGTTACCATTTTGTCAATTCACAGTGAAACAAATATCAGATCGAGAAAAGGAAAAGAAGCAAGAAATATATATAGTCCATACATATAAAATTAACTTGCCAATTAATCACAAAAATGAAGGGGAAGTATATGACTAGATTAATGTTCCACAAAATCATGGAAGGCACTTACTCGAAGCGGGTTTCACTCTGGGGGCTGCAACCTCATGGGAAGCAGATGCAGAAGCCACCTCAGGCTCAAAGGACGTGAGAAATACAAGTATTATTGTAACTGCAGCAAAGCGCATCATTTTTTTGAAATTCATCTTTGACATTGAGAAATGAGGATGATAAACGCCACCATCTTGGTGGTACCTATGTATAGATAAACATAGATGAATGTCTTCTAGATATTTTTCTTTTTTCTTTGGGCTCAACAGAAGGGCCCTTGTTGCTTGAATATTGTATACATTAAATCATTAAAAAAATATAATTGTATCGTGTGATATATGAAACCTGATTTCAAGTTTTTTGTCAGGATTTTTTTTAAACAACTTTTAGTTTTATTCAACTTACTATGTATTAAAAGAAGTTAGATGCAAAGATAGTAATTACAAATAATCATTGTTTGAGAATGAGAAGCATCGAGCATATAAGGAGTAGGGCAGTAGTAGAGTTTCTCACGTTTATCTAAGTAGTCTCGTACTTGAATTCTAATGAGGAGAGATACTATTAATTAAGATATAATAGTAAGTTTAAAAAAAATGAGAAACATCAACACATTAGAAAAAATACACATAAGTTTTAATGATAAATATAGCTAGTAACTGTAGTATTAAGTTATAAAAATCCACCTTATCAGTAGGTTGGGGCGCTGAAAAAATACGAAGAAAAGTCAAGACTAGATGTAGTTTTCATTTACTTGAATCAATAATGGACCACCATTGAGATGCCGTGCGGTTGAAGGTGGTGAAAGGATAATAGAGGGAAGTGAATAGACACTCTTAAAATTGCTTTCTAAACTAACAAAATAGGGGGTGTGTTTAATTATTATATCCGATGATAATAATAATAATATATTTAATTTTTCCTTCTACAATTTGCACGGTTAAAATTTTAATAAGAGGAATAGATCATGATTTACTCAAGTTTGGGAGTAAAAGTGGTTTAATTTGGTGCATGAAAATCAAATACCAATATATATACCAGTTGATTGCTAGATCATTTTACAATCCAAACAAATTAAGGCTATCGTAATCTGTCACCTGCACGCCACTTGTATGTTTCAAAGTCTCCTGACTTTTCAACAATAATGAGATATTTGGCAGTGTGTCCACAAACATGACAACTTAAAATAATAGTAATATTTAATAAAATTCAATTCACTTGATGAGAGTATTTTCTTTAGAAAATTCATTATCCGTATGGTTATTAAAGTATTTTACATTTGGTAGGTCAAAAGACATTTTCAATCACACTTCAATTTTTAGACTATGTCTCTCTATACATTTTAGGCAATTGTTAGATTTACAAAATCTAATAATACATCAAGGACATAAATGGGTGTTGACAGCCTCTTGCTTTCGTTCTTGTCGAAATTGGAAGTCTTTGTAATATGAGAATATTCCTCTCAGACTATCGTAATCTGTCACCTGTATGCCATTTGTGTGTTTTAAAGTCTCATGACTTTTCAACTATGACGAGATATTTGGCAATAAGTCCACAAACATGACAACTTAAAATAATAGTAATATTTAATAAAATTCAATTCACTTGATGAGAGTATTTTCTTTAGAAAATTCATTATCCGTATGGTTATTAAAGTATTTTACGTTTGGTAGGTCAAAAGACATTTTCAATCACACTTCAATTTTTTAGACTTTTTCTCTCTATACATTTTAGGCAATTGTTAGATTTACAAAATCTAATAATACATCAAGGACATAAATGGGTGTTGACAGCCTCTTGATTACGTTCCTGTCGAAATTGGAAGTCCTTGTAATACGACAATATTCCTCTTAGACTATCGTGAGTGATATGTTATTCCTGTTACTGTCGAAATTGGAAGTCTTTGTAATACGACAATATTCCTCCTAGACTATCGTGAGTGATGTGTTATTCCTTTCAACATTATTACATTGTATTACTATATGCAAAGGACTAAAAAAATGTAGATATTTTTCTTGCTGGTAATCGAGTTATTAGGTTTATGTAACACTTGTTTATCACATGGACATGATATGCATGAGGACCGAACCAGCGATATTTATACCATGCTAAAGTCTTTGGTTGTACGGATATAAATATTGCATTGCATGTTGAAATATATTGAATATATGTTCATTTAAAATTAATTAATATGTTTTCATATATAATTAATACGTGTTTTTTTATAATATGTCATGATCATATCAGAACAAACACTTTTAATAATATCAAGAAAAAAATATTTGTGCCCACTAGTTGATATTCAATTTTCCAGTGTAAATTAATCTTTAAAAAATATGAATTATATTTTAAATTATACAAATGCGTACGAAGTTTTAAAAGCTATAATTTGACTAAACATTCTTAAAAATGCAATCAATTTTTAAAAATTCAACTTATTATATCAATTTTTTTAAAAAAATTATAAAGTATAATATTGTTTAAATTATTTAATTTGCATTACAAAGTATATATAAATTTAAGTTGCTCTGAATTTTAAAAAATAATTATTTTATATCAATTGCATACATATTTAATGCACATAAAGAAAAAATTCATATTTTAGTCCCCAGAATTTTTATTTATTTTTAAATCAGTCCTCATATTTTATTCAATTATAAATCAGTACTCGGTATACTTTTTTATGTTTGCAAGTTACTTAAATATAATTAAAATATGTTGAATATAGATCATTTACTCAAAATAGTAAAGTCTGATTATTATATTTCTTCTTACTAAATTGTTCAAATATATAATAATTAATTCTAAACACGTTGATATTATAGTAGTAATTATCATTTTGTCAATTCAAGATGATACAGACTTCGCTGAGCCCCATTAAAAAAGTATGGAGAAAAGTCAAGACTAAATCAAAGTTTTCATTTATTGACCTAAAAATCAAAATTAGAGTTTTGATTCTTGTGAGTAAGGATTTCAGTGCTAAGTTTAAATTTGGTTGGTTTGAAGCACTCTAGAGCAAATCAACGAAAGTACCTTGTACAATGTTAGTGATCAAATTAATATACACTTTTATGAGATGAGAAAGACACCGTAACATACAATTCACACAACATGTGCTTAATATACGCAATTGGGAAGCAAGTGAATAGATCCTTGCTTCATTGCTCTGTGAGTCCCATAAAGAAATAAATCCTTTTAGTGATGTCTTTATGACTTTGACAATAACCCGAAGAGATAAACCAGTGTTTGCTACTTTAGTGTATATCCTATAGTTATGTTAATTTAACCTAAAGAAATATTTTTAAGAAAATAGCTTATTCATATCTAAATGGTTTGTGGGAACTCCGGAAATAAGTAATATAGTAGTGAAAAAAAATCAAATATTGTCATTTGGGAACTCTCGCTAAGACTTTTACTAAGTACTATTGCTATCATGATTACCTTATCCTAACTATTCAAACTAAACAAGAAAAAAAATAATGCAAAAGACTTAAAACTTTCTTTTAGTAACAAACTTTGAAATTATGATAAGTTACACAGAGAATTAGACTTTAATTTCCAAATTGGCCAACCTTGTTAAGACCCTAGTCGAATTCTACATGATACTTTTGGAGGTATGGAAGAATCCAAATTGTACGTATTTAATTGAACTGGATCACTATTTGAATTTTTATAAATATTAAAGAATTAATTTCTAACACTTTTTTAACTCTTAGCATGTAATTGGCCAAAAAAACAAAACTCTAAACATGTTGATATCATAGTACTAGTTATCATTTTATTAATTCACAGATAAACAAACTTTAATGTGCCCCAAGGCAAAGGGCGGAGAATAGTCAAGTCAAGACTAAATCATAGTTTTCATTCACGTTAATCCATAAAGGAGCACCAATATGTTTTGAAATTGTGACTTTGTTAATAGAAAATATCATAGTAGAGCGTAAGTAGCCAAGTGTCTACTATGAACAATTAACTGTACTTCATAATAAGTAGTTAACCATTATGATAAGCAACCAGTTGTTCATGATGATATAACCAGTCATTCAGGATAAACAGTCAACCTTTCATATCCTAGAACTTAATTTTTGTGGCGCTAAAGGCATCTTCACCCAAAAACTATAAAGAAATGATTATCTTTAATACCCTCAGAGCCAACAAATGAAACATTAATGTAGATATAAATGTCTTTATTGATTATTTTTTAAGAGAATGAGATAAAAGGTGAATGAGATTCAATGTTGGGGATTGAATGGGAATTTCTTTGCCTTTGATGGTTTGTTTGATGAAATTATAAGAATGTAATGGATTATGAAGACAAATAACAATCTTCATGGTCCTGTGCAATTTAGACAAACTATTGGGCTACTGTGTTATTTTCCATAATATTATGGGTTCACTACTAGAAATATATATATATATATAGGGACAAAATCCGTCTCTAAAAGCTTAAAATTTCTTGTCAAATTAAATCTGAGACGGAATTTGACATGAAAGAATTTTGTGTCGTAAACCTTAGTCTCTAAATATTTAGACATGGAATTATAGATTCTGTCTCAGAATTGACACGAAAAAATTTCGTATCAAACTGCTAAAACTTCCATCTCGATATAGCAACCAAATTCGTATACAAGATATGTTTTATTATCAAAGACGAAATTATTTCGTCTCTATTTTTGTGTCTAAACTTGAGATATAGAATTTTTTCCATCTTAGATTAAACTTTGATTGAGTTTTCTGTCTCTAATTCTGTATCAATATTTTAGAGACAAAACTTTTTTCATCTTTGATAAAAACTTTAATCATTCCATTCTGTCTCTAATTTCATATCCAAATAATAGATATGAAATTTATTCTATCTCTGATTTCATTTTCCAATTCCGTGTTTAATTTTGTTTCTAAGACATTTATACAACACATCAATTTAATAAGTGGATTGTTCTCTTCCTGTCATTGATTTCAATAGCTAAACTTTTAATTTCTACAAAATGTAATTGAAAAGCCATCGTTAATAATAAAAATAACAGAAATTGAAATTTCTATACATATAAGTATCAAATAGTGCAATACAAAGTCCATAATGCACTACTAAAGTGTTATTTATCAAATTGGCGACTCTTACCCTTCCCAGTAAGACATTAGGAATCTTTCCCAGTTATTCGTCTCTCATACTCATCCTGAAAAACAAAATATTGTAACATATATGATCAACCAGACATATAAGAAAAAACAGAAGTAAACCATATTAATTATAGTACAACTAGTATCATTAACCATGATATCAACTAACGATTGGGCTGGGCCGGGCTGGGCCACTGTTAGACTCGAGGCCCGGCCTGAAATTATATCAAATTGAAAAAACAAGCCCAGGCTCGAGGACCCGGCCTGGTGGATCCGGTGATATACCGTGTCGGGTTGGTACATCCGAGTTGGGCCGGGTATGCACATACTGTTATGCACCAGAAATCTACTAGCAATAACTAGAGATGAATTTAAATGATTTATGATTAATATATATATATATATATTTGTAGGAAATCTATTAATTTTACAGGTCCTGGCTGCCACTAGAAGACAGAATAATCATAAATTTCAAACTGTTCTTAGACAATATTACATAGAGAATCTCCCTTGAGAACTTGAATGATTTTTCTGATTCTTCTAGACAATGATTCTTCTCTTCACGACTCCATCCCTGAGAAAAAATCCACCAATGAACTATTTTTCAGTATTCCCTCTTGAACGTCATTATATTCTTTACTATTAAGAGAAATAGCCATGCAGTAGAAATGACAACCAATTCATTATTCCCCACAGAATATTGGAATGTAAACTTAGAAGATGATATTTGCCTATGCAAGTCTAGACCCTAATGTAAATTCATTTATGTATTCCTTTATAGTTATATGTGTATATATTCTTGAAAAAATAGATAACATTGTGTAGGTTTTGCATTATATTGGTAGTTAATTGAGATGTTTAAATCTTTGATGAGATTTTCTATAAATAGATTTTAAGTAAATCAGTTTCAACTTAAAAAATAATAATAAACTAATTGCTTTGAATTTTTTTTTTAGGTAAATGAGTCTTGCTCTCAAAATATTTCCCCAGCTAAATTTTGGTCTGAGAATTAGAACTATAATACTCTATCGATGATTATCCCAAGAGTACAAGAAACTTACTTCAGCAACTTTATTCAACTTGTCCCTCACATTCGGCAATAATCGGGAGAAGACACCATCCCATTTTTAGAACTCTAACTCCTTGTTGTTCAGTATCTTTTCAGATACCTATAAAGAGATAAATTAAGAGGAAAGATAAAGATGAGTTTAAAATGGGTGAAGTAAAATTACTATTTAGATTTACCTCAACTAGACAAACTGACTATAAAATATCTGTAACAGAATAAAGCTTACATGGGAAGGATATACCCAGTTGTGACAGCCACTCATTGTGGGAAATTACAACATATCCACCCAAATGAGGTGGGAAATCACACTTTTGCAAATTGCTGCTCATTAAAAACTCTAAATATTAGAAATTATATTATTAAAATTTTGCCGCAAGGTTGCTTTTCAATAAAAAATTATAGTGGCATCATATCAGTTATATTAAATAGACACTATAAACATGCCATTTGATATACTTGACCAAGTATGTGATCCAAAGATGATATGAAGGGCAGAAATAGAACGCAGAGACAGTATACAAGTGACAACAACAGTACAGTATGTTGTGGGAAGTGTAGTCATCAGACAGACTAGATGAAATGTGTAAAATGACCTTGAACATGTAACAGAAAGAAAGTAGTGCCATTCCTACTACACTGAAAACCCAAATTCCTTCATTGATCTTGGATTTTTGAATCACCCATGGCCAACAACAGTAATAATGCAGAATTGCATATAACAGTATGACTTGTTAGACTTGGAGATAATACATGTGTAAATAAATGGCCAAGAAAAAAATACGTGTGTAAATAGAAGTCTCATTTTCATTCCATCCAAACACACCTTTAGTATTTGACTCTTATATAATTAGGCCCTCATTTAGAAAAATATGCTAGAGGTTGAAGTGATTTTTAGAATAAACCTGGCGATTTGGCCTCATTACTAGATTTATAGATCTTCCCTGTCTCTACTTCATGAGCAACCTCTTCCTACATTACCAAGAAATACACAACAAACACCTTTTATAAAAAGGTAAAACCACATCGTAAAGTTCAACCCAAGTCTAGAGCACTTGCAGCAGGTAACAAACAATCCAAGTGAGTCACTAATCAACTGGATGAAGTGAATTTATTTGATCAAAATTGAGCACTAGATATTAACAGAATTTGTTGATCAGTTTAGGTATATTATTGATCAGATTTAATAGCCAACAGATGGCATAGAGATCTAACTGAGCACTTTGGAATTTAGCTAAGCCCAGCCCAAACTTAGCTCCTGAAGAAAAAGCAGGAACAGAGAAAAGAGAGGGAGATTAAATACACAGTTTAAGCATTTTAACCTAGTTCTATAGAAAAATCTTGAAGTAGACCCAGCAATAGCATCCAATAACATCCCAGTTGTAGCTATGCATTATGTCATTATCATGAATTATATTAGAAAAATTATAGACAAGCAGTTACTCACCCATCGAATCTTTTTTGGTTTAGTAGCAGCTCTCCATTTTACAGTTTGCTGCAACATTTTTGCTGCCTTTTTAACATTCCAATGTCTTGCTCTTAAATGCCTTGAGATGGATGCATCAGAACAATAAGCAAATGCCTTACCTGATAATGGTCCTATCAGACGTTTCACCTCATTAATTTGGAAAGAAGCAAAATATTGTGGACTAAGATGCTTCTTTACTCAGAAGTCAGAATATTGATGTTTGATATTTTCAATTCTCACACTTTGAAGCATAGTAAAGTTATGTGCATCTTTATGGATCTATTAAAAGAGCAAACTAATTGGACATACCTTTGTCTGTTGCTCCTGTGATGTTGACCCTTTTTTAGGGTCATTGGAGGTAGTTTTGTTTAGATCCATACTTATGGTGTTAAAGAAGAGAATCACTACTAATCAACGATGAAAACTACAAAAATCAGTATCAATATATTGCAATCTAAGTAATTACAGCATTATATCAAGCAATAGTTATATGGTGCTTCATTTTTATCCAATAGAAACATATACAGATAGGCAGCAAGTCAAAAAATACCTAAGTTAAGCACAAAATTTAAATCCCTTGCCCAGTTTCCAACACTGAATACATTTGGATGGAAGATTTTTAAGCATTACTTAAAACTCAAACCAAGAATGATGGCTAGTTAAAGCAACTACAAGCCAGATTAGTCAATGCTTGAGACTCATAAATTAGACTACAGATCAGCACAGCCTTATGACCGATAGAGGAAGACATACCATATCAAATCAAAACTCAATAAAAATTTTATATCAATAGATGTACTGCATGTCATATCCAATTTAAACTTATATGTTTCAATGAAAGTGGGTTTGGATAGTAATAAAGCAATATGGGAAAGTCATAATGTTACATATGTGAGGATTAAGGAAAACAGAGCTAGATGTATATTATTATTTTACATATGAATGTAAAGAAATGTTTGTTACCACAAATGGGAAAATCCAAGAAATTCCAGATCCACTTTGTCGAGCAGAAATGGTTGTAGGACCACTCAAAGAGGGAATCCAAAAGAAACCTTTTGTTAACAATCCATTCAAATAACAAATTTTCCAAAATAGAACATTAAAAATTGTGTCCATGATTTGTCCATCAAAATCTCCAATGGGAATAACTTAAAAAGTGGTCTCACAATGTGGCCTTAGAAATTACTGACATCATACCAATAACTGTTCATAACATACACTAAGTGTTCATAAATTGGAAATAAAAAAAACACTAAACTTCAATAACTGTTCATAGCATTCCGTGTGTAACACTTGAATCTCTGAAAACATCTGTTGAAATAAAAAAAAATTGATATTAATTTTTATAACTTGATAATGAAAAAAGAACTTTAGATATTAATTCACTAAGAGCTTACCAGATGCAACACTTTCGAATTCTTCAAACTGGTCAAAGTCAGAATCATCAAACTTGGAGTCTCGAGGGGTTAGCCGATCATGGGCACACACAAGTACCTCAGTCATCCTAGGTGACAATGAACTCCTAAACACATCAAGCCCTCATCCATCAGTGCTGAATGCTGATTCAAAAGCGATAGTAGACACTGGTATGGTTAAAACATCACGTGCAAGTCGAGAGAGTACTTTATATTTTGATGAATTTTCTTTCCACCATGCCAAGATATCAAATGTAGATTCATCATTAAGTACTTTAGCTTTCAGATAATTTTCTAACTCCGATTTCTGGTCTACAGCAACCTTGACCCTCTTTAAAGACTTCCATTTATCCCGTGGACTAAATGGGAAAAAGTCTGGGTAGTCTAAACCTCTAGACTCTGAAGTGTCTGAAGCCACACTTGAATCTCCAAGGGTTTCAACTGATCCTGGAACAACTACATCATAATATTGTTCATACAGACGATACAAACTGTCTTTGACCATTTTCTTCATACTCTCACATATTTCAAGATCAGTGCACATGTCTTCAAAAATGGCATTCACATATGCAAGCTTGTACCTAGGGTCCAATACTACCCCTATTACAAGCAACATGTTAAAGTTTTCTAAGTGACTCTAATATTTTTCGTACTTACTTTTCATATTATGAGCCATTTCCTCGATAACTGGATTCTGATGCATGAAACTTGCAAGTAATAAGGTCTGAACATGTGCAATTTCATGGAAGCATGTATTTGCTGTCACATGCAATGATCCAGATAACCTCAACGTCATGTCATTAAATACTCTCTGAAACTTTATGGCATGCTCTAATATCAAGTAAGTGGAGTTCTATCTGGTTGGAACATCCAAGCACACCAAACTTTTTTACTCGATTTTTTTTATATCTCCACAAAACTTTTAAATCATTGCAATCTCGTAGGAGAGGACCTAACGTATCTCACCGCATTTTGAATGGCAGTAATAGAATCGTGCAGATCCTTCAACCCATCATTTACAACTAAATTTAAAATATGAGCACAACACCTTACATGTAAAAAATCTCCCCCACAAACCAACCCATTCTAACTTTTCAAATGTTTCTTTAAATAAGTAACAGCTATGTCATTCGAGCTTGAAATATCAACCGTCACTGGAAATACCTTTTCAATCCCCCACCCAAGCAAACATTTCTCAATGGCTTTTCCTATGGTGTCACCCCTATGGTTTTCAATAAGACAAAAACTTAAGATCCTCTTTTGCAACCTTCAGTGGTTATCAATGAAATGAGCTGTGAGACACATATAGTAGAAGTTTTGCACTGATGTCTAACAATCAGTTGTCAAACAAACACGATTACATGAGTTCTTTAGTAAAGCCTTGAGATCTTTACCTTCTTCAAGATAGATTTTGTAACAATCTCTAGCAACAATCATTCTTGAGGGAGGAGGAAATCTAGGTTCAAATTGATTCAATAGACTTCTAAACCCATACCTTTCTACGGCTCGAAATGGCACCTCATCACATATCACATATTTAGCCATAGTTTTTCAGTATGCATCTGCATTATACGTGTGTGGGGCCAATGTTCTTGACTGAGTTGAACCTGGTGCAGTTAGATAGGCTAACATAGATTGGGATGTCTCGTGAGCCCTATTGGGATGCTTCTGACATCTCCTTAGGTGTTTCTTAAGGGAGTTCATGCCATGATTGTTAGGGTCACAAGCATACAATGCCCTACAGTAATTACAAGCAGCTCGAACATCCCTATTGGTCTCTTCTAATGGGAGCCTTGTAAAATGCTCCCATACACTTGACCTTCGTGAAGAAAGTTTTCTCTTCTCACCTACCGCAGTAGACCCCACTGTAGATGCAGGTGTCGAAGCCATGGTATTATGAGAGATAATGATGAAAATACTCCTACAATAATGATAATAATAATAATAGTTTGAATTTAAAGGTAATTTAGTCTTTTTATTCTTTCTTCCTCGTATTACTCCCTTTTATTCTGTTACCAAACATATATTTTCTTTATTATGTTATCATTCCTATTTACATTCATTTTCCTTCTGTGCATCAAATGAAGCTTAACTTTCCATTGTTGATTTCATCTTTGTTAGGACCATTTCCATTGCACCAAAGAAGACCTTAATGTAATAATTGTTGTGTTAACAACTAAGGTATATAGAATTAACACCTTATCTATAGGCAATGGCCTAAAAATTTTTGCATAGCACGCATCAACTACATAATTAGGATGGCTCTTTTTGTAATAAACCCAAATATAAGATAAAGAGATGGGTCAGCATTTTAGTTCTTTACAAGATTCCTCCTTATAGTCAAGGGTGATAATTTTACGGAACATGATCATGGATTGCTTCTTTAATTTTCATTTCTATCATCAAGTGTTTCCTTTATTTCTATTTTTTGTTGCAGGAAAGTTTTTTTACCATTTTCCCATTTTTTACAAAGATGCAAACTCCCATAAAAATCTAGAAATCTTTTACTAAAATAAATAAAATAAAATAAAATCTAAATACAACACTTCTATGCACCATGCAAATGTCAAGTTATCATTCCACTTCACACATTGAACAATGCCACGTAAAGTGCAGAGAAACTCGTTTTTATTCACCTTTGACTAAGTCAATACTTGTGGTTCTGAGGATGGCAATGAAGGAGGATTTAAATTATAAATACAACTGCATGCATGTGTTTGTCCAACACCCCCAATTAAGACATGAACATGAAGCATATTCATCTCCCATTGCTCCTTTGTTTCTTCCTACTCCTTCATCTTCATGGCATCCTCTGTAAGAAGGAAGCAAGTCTTAACAAAGACACCGACAAAGATGCTCTCTTATCATTCAAATCCGTCATCTCCGACCCAAACAAAGCTCTCTCTGACTGGTCGTCAACTTCAGATTCCTCTCACTGCAACTGGCATGGTGTATCCTGCTCCAAAGTTGGAAGCAGAGTCCAATCCCTTAGCCTGCCAGGACTTGGCCTCTCTGGGAAACTCCCCTCTTCTCTCTCCAACCTCTCTTATCTGCACTTGCTTGATCTCTCCAACAACTCATTTCACGGCCAAATTCCCCCACAGTTTAGCCGCCTTTCACTCCTCAATATGCTCTCGTTAGCTTTCAACAACCTCAGTGGAACGCTTCCACCACAATTGGGCCTTCTTCACCGGCTCCAATATCTGGACTTGTCTATCAACAGTCTCACTGGTCCACTCCCTCGACATTTCGGAAACCTCTCCTCCCTTACTGGTCTTTTCTTAGCAAGGAACCATCTTATTGGAAAAATTCCAAGTGAATTGGGTAATCTTCGTAATCTTTCTCATCTTCACCTCTTTGATAACTATTTCTCTGGGGATTTTCCTTTTCGTATCTTCAACACTTCTTCGCTAGTCTTCTTGTCTGTAACAAGCAATCACCTTTCGGGGAAGTTACCGCAGGATATTGGTCATTCTCTTCCAAACATCAAGGGCCTCTTTCTAGCAAACAATAGGTTCGGAGGAGAGATTTCTAGCTCCATATCCAATGCTTCGCAGCTCCATGATCTCGATCTGTCCAACAATGAGTTTCATGGGTGGGTTCCTCTGTTCAATAACATGAACGAACTTACCTCTCTGAATCTGGGCCGAAACCATTTCTCATCGACGACACTGCGTAATTCTCAGCTCTTCGGTTCCCTAGGAAACTCTAGGCAATTGCAATTTCTCAAACTCCATAACAATCGGTTAGCTGGAGAACTTCCAAGCTCTGCTGCGAATCTGTCGAGCAATCTCCAACATTTTTGTGTTGCTGGCAATTTGTTGAGCGGCAGAATCCCTCTGGGGATGGGGAAATTTCGAAACCTAGAGTTCCTGACTTTAGAAAATAATTTTTTCACTGGAGAGATACCCACGGACGTAGGAGCACTGCACAAACTGGTGCACCTCGTAGCATACCACAATAGGCTGTCCGGAGAAATTCCAAATATTTTAGGCAATTTTACGCAACTAAGTATACTTGACCTGGGTTATAATCAGTTTGCGGGTAAGATTCCTACGAGCGTTGGACATTGCAAGCAGTTGATTGTTCTTGTCCTTGGAATGAACAGGCTCCATGGGACCATACCCAATGAGATTTTTGAGCTTTCTATGCTAAATACCTTGTACTTACCAGGTAATGCCCTACACGGTCCATTTCCTTCCGAAGTCAACTCTCTGCAGCAGCTTCAGTTTATGGACATTTCAGACAACCAGTTGTCAGGATTTATTCCTAAAGAAATCGGAGGTTGTCGGGGCCTGCAATGGCTTAAAATGGCAAGAAACAACATCAGCGGGTTAATCCCGGATAGTTTGGGGAATTTGAGATCATTAGAGACTCTTGATCTATCCTCAAATAATCTCTCAGGCCAAATTCCAGAAAATCTAGAAAATCTTCAGTACATGGTGATGTTAAACTTGTCTTTTAATCATTTTGAAGGGGAAGTTCCCATGAAAGGTGTTTTTACCAACTCTAGCCAGGTTGCTCTCCAAGGAAACGGCAAGCTCTGTAGTCAGAACATTGAAATTGCACATGAGTTGGGAATCTTCGTCTGCATTGAAAATAAGAAAAGAAGATCACTTTTACTCCCTATTACGCTTGCAGTTGTCGGCGCCACTGCTCTGTTAGTCTCAATCCCCTACCTGATCTGGGTAGTGATGTCTCGGAGGAAGAAGAAAAGAAAGCAGAGGATAACGAGTTTGTCACCTGCTCATCCCAAGGGGGTACCTCAAACTGTATCTTATGGTGACATCAGGATAGCTACGAGTAATTTTGCAGCAGAGAACTTGATAGGAAAGGGTGGCTTTGGCTATGTGTATAAGGGTGTGTTCAACCTAAACGCAGGTGAAGCCACCCTTGCCGTCAAGGTCCTCGATCTGAAACATAGCGAAGCTACCAAAAGTTTCAATGCAGAATGTGAAGCTCTGAGAATAGCTCGGCACAGGAACCTTGTGAAGGTGATCACTTCTTGCTCTAGCATTGATTATAAGGGAGATGAGTTTAAGGCCTTAGTTATGCAATTCATGACCAACGGTAACTTGGACACGTGGCTGTACCCAATGGATGAAGAAGAAACAGGATCCTCTCTGAACTTGTTGCAAAGATTGAATATTGCTATAGATGTTGCTTCTGCCATGGACTACTTGCACCATGACTGTGACCCACCAGTAGTTCACTGCGATCTGAAGCCTAGCAATGTCCTATTAGATGAAGATATGGTGGCCCATGTTGGAGATTTTGGATTAGCGAGGCTTCTTTCTCAGAATCCGTCGCAGAGCAGCACACTGGGACTAAAGGGTTCAATCGGCTACATTGCCCCAGGTATAGCATGTTTTTTTTTTCCTTTGTTATGATTTGAAATTCTTGGTAATGCAAGTATCAACATTCAATTTGGATGGCCTTGTTTATAGAATATGGTGTAGGAGGAAAAGCTTCAACTCGTGGGGATGTGTATACCTTTGGGATCCTACTGCTAGAGATGTTCATAGCGAAAAGACCAACCGATGAGATGTTCCATGACGGCTTAAGCTTAAACAAATTGGCTTCAAGCATGACAGAGAGTAATCAAGTCATGAAGGTGGTTGATCCGAGGCTTTTTAAGGATTATGATCATTCGAGAAACAGCTCATGGGCAAGTAAAGCAGAGGAATGCTTAGGAGGCGTGATAAGAATAGGGTTATCATGCGCTGCTCGAGAGGCCAATGATCGTTTGAGCATGAGAGAGGCATCGACAAAACTGCAAGGAATCAGGCACTCTTTGCTGTCTCTGTGAGTTTGGTGGTCCCAAGCTCTTGGCTGCTACAGATGGCAGCAATATCTGTTTATGACTTAATTTCTTACGTGACTGTTCTGTTTAGCCAAAAAATATTTAGCCATGATCGTATATAGTTGCTTATTTTATTACCTACTTGCTGTATCATCTTCTTGCGCCTAGGAGTCTCACTCGTATTATATCTATGGAATGTAAACTTTGAGTTTCGATCTAAAAGAAGTACCTTGTATCTCTCTGGCTTAGATGACAACCCAGCTCAAGTACATGAAGATCTCAATCATTCAACAGCAAAATCCCAATCAATGCGTGCTTAATTTACTCTGTGACTTGGGAGTCTAGTTTATTTTCTTTTTATTTTTTGACGATGATGTGGTATGCATCTATAACCCATTGGATTAAATTAAGTTTATATTTTCTTTCCCTTTGAAGTATTATATGTATACATTAATATTGCCTTCCGGCTGAATTAGAATTGAATTATTTTTTAGCATAATAAAAGTAGGCTAATGATAGAGTTTCTTATATTTGTCGAACTCATATCCGAACATACTCAAGAAGGCAGTCCAACACAAAAACTCCTAGATTTCTACGTTTGTCACAGGCGTTGACGACCTTTTGCAAATGTCCCTATCGAAATTGTAAATCTTTGACTCTTTGTAATACGATAACATTCCTCTCAAAGGAGTTAAAAAGGGGTAGATATTTTTTCTCGCAGGTCACCAAGACATTATGTGTTTGACGTGAATTTTATTTTTTATTTTCTTGTTTTTGGTGCACTTTATGTTCATTTGTATATCAATTTTTTTAACCGCAGTGAATAATAATTGAAAAAAAAAAAGAAGAAAAAAGAGGCCCTGACGATAAAAAGAGACACAGTTTTGATAATTGAAAGTAGAGAACTACGTATAAGTTAAGGATCTAACATATATGCAATATAAGGTACCAAATACAACAAGTTATCAACAAATCTAAATGCTTTCTATGGAGTTCTGAAGTAACTTAATCCTTTATGCTGGTAATTAATTATTTCATTTTTGTCATTCTAAAAATTACTCTACATTAATAATTCAATTGCCTTGTTTGACATTAAGAATTGCTCTATTATAATTGAGTTTTTAGAACACTGTTTCCTTGATGCATCTCCTTCTTTATGAAATCATTATAAGTTGGAAATTAGAAGTTTTTGCTGGTAATATTCAGGTTGTAATGAAGGAGTAGTCCACTTTAACTTAAGTAGGAAATCAATAGGTTTGATGATATTCTTATAGAACCTCTGAAGACAGATCTTGGATGGCTCTTAAGATTTGATGGCAAACTTGTCTTTCAATTGGATCACCTTTCATGGATACATATTATATTGCGAAGCTTTGTGTTGTATATCATAACATGTAGAAATGTAATTAAGATTTTTGTTTAATTGTTTTGGCTTTTAAAGCTGTCTGATTTACACTTCTCTCTTGGATATGTGTTCTGAGTATTAATTTCTTTGCATGCATTCGATTATACATATAATACGTTTTTTATTGACTGAGTGACGTTGTTGATATAAGTTCATCTGGTAAGATGATTGCCTATATCATAAAAGATGATTGCCCATGTGACGTTTCTTTGTTACAACGATAAAATAAAAGAGATGATAATTATACAAACATTATTTTCACATATTATAGCCTTAATTTCACATACAAACATATAGTTAAAGCAAAAGCAGGAATGACAACAACACAACAGGAACATGAATACACACCATTATTGTAAATATGGATACATGCAATATCACATAAAATATATAACGCAGGAGGCATGCATGGTAGGCGATTGAGTCCAGATCAAGGGCGATCAGTGCTGGCTTTTCTTCCTGGTGGTCCATAGTAATATGGTGGTCTATAATAATATGGTGGTCTATAATAATATGGTGGTGGTTGCCTGTAATTATATCCTCCTCCTCTGCCCCCAGGTCCAACTCCACCGTAACCGTATTGTGGTGGCAGATTGAAATTTAGGCCTTATTCTTCACAATCACAAAACAAAACAAATATCAGATCGAGAAAAGGCAAAGAAGCAAGAAAAAACATATATATATATATATATATATATATATTGATCCCATGTATTAAAAAATCATAGTCCATACATATAAATTTTACTTTCCAATTAATCACAAAAATGAGAGGGAATTATATGACTGGATTAATGTTCAACAAAATCCTAGAAGGCACTTACTCAAAGCAGGTTTCACTCTAGGGGTTGTAGCCTCATGGGAAGCAGAAGCAGAAGCCACCTTAGGCTCAAAGGACATGAGAAATACAAGTATTACTGTAACTACAACAAAGCACATTAGTTTTGAGGAATTCATCTCTGACATTGAGAAATGAGGATGATAAACGCCACCATCTTGGTGGTACCTATATATAGATAAACATCGATGAATGTCTTCTAGATTTTTTTACTTTTTCTTTGGGCTCAACAGAAGAGCCCTTGTTGCCTAAATATTGTATACATTAAATCAGTAAAAAAAAAAATATTGTATCATGTGATATATGAAACCTCATTTCAAGTTTTTTGTCGGGATTTTTTTTTTAACTTTTAGTTTTATTCAACTTATTATGTATTAAAAGAAGTTAGATGCAAAGATAGTAATTACAAATAATCATTGTTTGAGAATGAGAAGCATCAAACATATAAGGAGTAGCACAGTAGTAGAGTTTCTCACATTTATCTAAATAGTCTCGTACTTGAATTCTAATGAGGAGAGATACTATGAAATAGTAAGTTTAAAAAAAATGAGAAACATCAACACATTAGAAAAAATACACGTAAGCTTTAATGATAAATATAGCTAGTAACTGTAGTATTAAGTTATAAAAATCCAACTTATTTGTAGGTTGGGGCGCTGAAAAAATACGAAGAAAAGTCAAGACTAAACGTAGTTTTCGTTTACTTGAATCAATAATGGACCACCATTGAGATGTCGTGCAGTTGAAGGTGGTGATAGGATAATAGAGGGAAGTGAATAGACACTCTTAAAATTGCTTTCTAAACTAACAAAATAGGGGGTGTGTTTAATTATTATATCCGATGATAATAATAATAATAATAATAATAATAATAATAATAATATATTTAATTTTTCCATCTACATTTTGCACAGTTAAAATTTTAATAAGAGGAATAGATCATGATTTACTCAAGTTTGGGAGTAAGAGTGGTTTAATTTGGTGCATGAAAATCAAATACTAATATATATACCAGTTGTTTGTAGATCATTGAACGATCCAAACAAATTAAGGCTATCCTAATCTGTCACCCACACGCCACTTGTGTGCTTTAAAGTCTCATGACTTTTCAACTATAATGAGATATTTGACAGTGAGTCCACAGACATGACAACTTAAAATAATATTAATATTTAATAAAATTCAATTCACTTGATGAGAGTATTTTCTTTAGAAAATTCGTTAAGGTTATTAAAGTATTTTACGTTTGGTAGGTCAAAGGACATTTTCAATCACACTTCGATTTTTAGACTTTGTCTCTCTATACATTTTAGGCAATTGTTAGATTTACAAAATATAATTATACATCAAGGACATAGATGGGTGTTGACAACCTCCTGCTTACGTTCCTGTGAAATTGGAAGTCTTTGTAATTCAACATTATTACACTGCATTATTATATGCAAAGGACTAAAAAAATGTAGATATTTTTCTTGCTGATCATCGAGTTATTAGGTTTATGTCACACTTGTTTATCACATGGACATGATATGCATGAGGACCCAACCAACGGTTTTTTTACTATGCTAAAGTCTTTGGTTGTACGGATATAAATATTGCATTGCATGTTGAAATATATTGAATATATGTTCATTTAAAATTAATTAATATGTTTTTATATATCATTAATATGTGTTTTTTTATAATATGCCATGATCATATCTGAACAAACACTTTTAATAACATCAAGAAAAAAATATTTGTACCCACTAGTTAATATTCGATTTTCCAGTGTAAATTAATCTTTAAAGAATATGAATTATATTTTAAATTATACAAATGCTTACAAAGTTTTAAAAGCTAAAATTTGACTAAAGATTCTTAAAAACAAAATCAATTTTTAAAAAATTCAACTTATTATATCAATTATTTGTTTTAAAATTATAAAGTATAATATTCTTTAAATTATTTAATTTGCATTATAAAGTATATATAAATTTAAGTTGCTCTGAATTTTAAACAATAATTATTTTATATCAACTGCATATATATTTAATGCACAAAAAAAAAAAACGATTCATATTTTAGTCCTAGACTTTTTATTTATTTTTAAATCAGTCCTCATATTTTATTCATTTATAAATCAATACTCAGTGTACTTTTTCATGTTTGCAAGTTATTTAAATATAATTAAAATATGTTGAATATAGATCATTTACTCGAAATAGTAAAGTCTTATTATTATATTTCTTCTTACTAAATTGTTCAGATATATAATAATTAACTCTAAACACGTTGATATTATAGTAGCAATTATCATTTTGTCAATTCAAGATGAAACAGACTTCACTGAGCCCCATTAAAAAAGTATGGAGAAAGGTCAAAGACTAAATCAAAGTTTTTATTTATTGACCTAAAAATCAAAATTAGAGTTTTGATTCTTTTGAATAAGGATTTCAATGCTAAGTTTAAATTTGGTTGGTTTGAAGCACTCTAAAGCAAATCAACGAAGGTACCTTGAATAATGTTGGTAATCAAATTAATATACACTTTTATGAGATAAGAAAAGAAATCGTAACATGTAATTCACACCACATGTGCTTAATATACGCAATTGGGAAGCAAGTGAATATATCTTTGTTTCATTGCTTTGCGAGTCCCATAAAGAAATAAATCCTTTTATTGATGCCTTCATGACTTTGACAATAACCCGAGGAGATGAACTAGTTTGCTACTTTAGTGTATATCCTATAGTTATGTTAATTTAACCCAAAGAAGTATTTTTAGAAAAATAGCCGATTCATATTTAAATGGTCTATGGAAATTCTGGGAAACAAGTAATATAGTAATAAAAAAAAATCAAATATCATCTTTTGAGAACTCTTACTAAGACTTTTATTATGTACTATTCCTATCGTAATTATCTTATCCAAACTATTCAAACTAACCAAAAAAAAAAAATAATGTAAAAGAATTAATAGAGTCAGACTAAAAATATAAGTATATATATAGATAAAAACTCCCTAGAATCCAAACAGTATGGGACAGTAGAATTGCTAAGATCTATATTTTGCTGTAAAAGTATGTACCCAATAAAACTTTCTTTCAGTAACAAACTTTGAAATTATGAAAAGTTACACAGATAATTAGCCTTTAATTTCCAAATTGGCCACCCTTGTCAACTTTACATATCATAAAGGTTAAGACCCTAGTCAACTTGTACATGATACTTTTGGAGGTATGGAAGAATCCAAATTCTATGTATTTAATAGAACTGATAAGACAGAGAAAGGAGAGGTTTGGAGGTTATGGGTCCTATTAAGAAGTAGAAAGAAAACAATGGAGCGGGTGAAGACAAAAGAGAACAATAATTCCAAGGAAACCCAAGGACAAAAGTTAAATAAGCTTGAATGGTTCCTCTGCTTTTGTCATCTGTATAGTGAAATCTTTAGAGATCCTCACCTTCAAAGACAACCCTAACATCATACACTTACAATCATACTGTAGAAATGAATCCAACCGTGAAAAATAAGAAGTCCACATCAGAGCACTAAGCAAATATTCTAAATAATTACATAGGAATCATACATCATTAAATCTTTGAACCAATGGAGTATGTAATCTTAACAACGATAGAAGTGAATTTAAAATAGTACATACAAGATCTAAAGGTTAGCTTTTGACCAAGGAACATTGATTTGTAATTAAAACAACCCAGGGCAATTAGAAATGGAATAAACATAGATAAAGAGATATCATCAAAAGCTGCTAAGCCCATCCACCTGATCAGACATGAAAACCCAGCAAAACCAAAGAACAGTTTACTAAAATGTAATCGAACAAAACAGACGCTAACTAAGAGAGAGAAAGAGAGAAAGCGAGAGAGAGAGAGAGAGAGAAGGATGACCTACCTAGGAATGTAATCGGCGTGGGTGAAGCTTCAGCAATGGAGGGTGGTCCGGTAGCGTCTATGATGGAAAGGGAAGGTGGCCCATCGATGGGATGGTTCAATGAGAAGAGATAGATAGGGTTTACGGGCAAAGGGTAAAGAGAAAAGGGAAAAATAGTTTTTTCTTTTCTTATTTGCTGAAAAAACACACGGCTAATATTTGACACCAACCTATTTCGTGTCTGATTTTTAAAAAAAGAAATTTGCTAAGTGAGACGGAAGACTTCGGTCTCTAAATTATAAACTCCACTGAACTTATGAAATTGATCATTTGAGATAGATTTAGATACATTTATTATAGAGATTAAAAAATTCGTAATAGATTTCGTCTCAATAATTATTAATACTCAATTAAAGGTATCATATTTAAATTGGTATCTAATTCATTTCAATAGGAAACGATTGATTTTCCGTGTCTAATTTCTATTTTTATTTGGCATTTTTTTAGTAATGGTTATTGTATAATTTAATTATATTGTGAAATTTCAAAATCTAGAGGGCCTTCCGACTCAAGTTTAAAAATTTCATGTTCAATCAACACCTACTTTTCGTGTGACACCTGTGTATTGTACTTTTGTTGGTCCTCACTTGATTGTATCCGAAATTGGGGTAAGTATGCTCAACCTCATTGCCTATTTGGAATCTCATACATATTAATATTTTCATTTTTTATTATAATGTGCAAGTGTTTATCATTTTGATTAATTAGTTAATTCATTCAATTTTTAACACAATATTTTGCTTGCATTCACTTATAAACAAAATTATTTATATAATTAAATTTAGCCCCACACTTTATATAATTGAGAGAGAGTGGAGTTGGGTAATCTGAGAGGAGAAGAGCTTAAAAATTTGATGGGATGTGCTTAAATATTATATCCAATAATAATTACGAAGAATCATTGATTGCTATACGAGAAGCATCAACACGTTAGAGAAAATATAGGTAATTTTTTTTATAATAGATATATAACTAGTAAATGTAGTATCAAAATGTTGTGGTGCCATTTTCGTAGAACATGTGCTTTCTGTGTCTTCTCTTTCTGGTTTTTTGAGACAAAAGATGAAGCATATGAAATTGAGAAGGCAAAGTGCATCAGAAAATGGAAAGTTTATAATAATCCAAACATAAGACTGGGAATAACCTTTTTTGTCCTTTAAATGACTCTTGCTTATCACTTAGTTTCTTTTTTGGGAGACACTCATGAATAGTTTTTATATATTCATTATTAATTTTTAATGAAAAATTATAAATATATGATTCTTATTAACAAGTGTATAATTTTTATAATTCAACATTATATAACTTAGATTTTAAAAAAATTACTCATATTATAAGTTTATTAAAGAGTTTAATAATAAAAATACAGTTCGTATAAGTATAGTTTTGTTATGGACAACTTTTTTTTTTTTATTGTTTTTTACGAGTATTTTTATATTTTTTTAATACAAGACTAAATTTATTTAAAGTAGTAATTTTTGCAATTTTTTTTGTTAAATGGAACTCTTAATATCACAGTTAAATAACTGGAGATGGTCAATACAGCTAGGAAATTCCAACGTTAATTAATATTACATTTCATGTTCAGGACGGTATTCATGGATAGCTTACACGTGATAAGACAGACATCAATTGACAAAAAGAGTACCATTGTTGCAGAAGATATGCATGGCGACCCAACCAGCGATATATTGTTCTATGCTAAAATCTTTCGTTCCATTTATGAAAATGTCAGCGGGCCAAATGAAAATGTTTTTTTTTTTTTATCGGGTCAAACATAATTTATACTACACATTATGGGGATCAAACATAATTTATACCACACATTATACTGAGCCAACAATTTTTGGGGGTGGCAATGGCATCCATAGGGATCCCTTCCCTTTGTCATTGATTATACCTATATAATTTTTACTACCCGTATAATTACCATATTACATGTTAAAATATATTGGGTATGAGTTAATTTAAAATAATTTTTATTTATATTTTAACTTTAATATTAATTTCTTAAATTTTATTTTAACAATTCAAATTTTTAAAAAAAGTTTTTCAATTTACTCTTTGTAGTTTCTTATTTTCTAATAATTTTCACAAACACATTAGTTTATAAATTAAAAATAAGGATAAAAGTTATATATGTGTAGAGTTATTGAAAAAATAAACCCTAAACCATCAACCTTAACCATAAACTTTATACCTGCTTTCAAAACAGTCCCTGTAATTTATTTTTTATGCAAACTAGTCTCTTCACATTTCTATGTTTACAGTTACCCAGATATAATTAAAATATCTTGAATATAGATAATTTACTCAAAATAGTGAAGTCTATTTTTAATATTTCTTCTTCATAAAATTCTTAGATATTTAATAATTAACTTTATATACATTGATATCACAGTAGTAGTTACCATTTTGTCAATTCACAGTGAAACAGACTTTAATGTGCCCTGTGAAAAAGTATGGAAAAAATTCAAGACTAAATCAGAGTTTTCATTCACGTGGAACACCATTGGTGAAAAATCCTTTTCATAAATAAGTTAGTTTGAGTAGCAAATTTTTTTAAAATAGTTTTTGAGTAAGGAAGGGGATGCATTTAGGAAAGTAATAATTTAAATAATTAAGGAGATATTGGAAAAAGAATTAATGAAGACTTAAATATAACATGGATTAACAATTGAGGTAGGCACAAGTGGTTAAGCTTCATCTTATACAATCCCAATGCTCATGTTTAAATTCTAAAGTATAAAAGTCAGGAAACTTTTATATCTTTTCTAGATGCAGACATGTGTCTCTTACTTAAATTTACCAAAATGCCCTAAAGGACATTTTCATCTTGCATGATGTCTTCCTTTCCTTTCCCCTGCGTTTGAGTTTGTGCGAGAGAGCAGGAATGTGTTTGCCACTGTGGTGCCTAGATATCGTTGGCCACTGTGTGAGAGGGAGAGAAGGTGTTTTTCAGGTGTGTTTCCAGTATATCTTCGATGAGCATTGGCATCATTAGGGTTTTGTCATCGGTTATTTTTGCGATTTTCATTGATGTCAAGTAAGATTTGGTTAGTTTTTCATCAAATTTCCTTGTGTCTTTTCTTTCCTAATGGATTTTGTCCATTTCTTCTATAATCCTGTGTTCAGTTTCGACATTTAGCTTCAAATTTCAAGAAGCCCCTTTTTGTTGTGTGATAAAACATGTTTGGTTGGAAAATCTATGGATCTTGTTCCATCTCTCATCAATAATCCCCAATGGAGGGGGAATGTGGGTTGTTTGGAGTTGTCGTTTTGAGTGATAAGTTGAATTGATAATTTTTTTTTTGGGTCAATTTTACTGAATTTCATTATTGAAAGAGGAAGAGATATAATTGGAAATTGTTTGAGAAGATAAGATGGCCTTACATAATTATTCTAATTCAAAGATTAAATTTTGAATTTTGGTTAGCTTAATTTTCCAAGCCATATTGATAAGGTTGAGCAATTCATGATTATAGAAAAGAGTCTATTTTGATATCAATAAATCTAAATACAATGATTGGCTAGAAAAGGAGGAATTGGTAATCAGTATAATAAACTGAAGGTGTGAAACCTCACCGTTAGAATTGACAAATGAAATGATAAATGGGTTTAATGGTAACCTCACATGATTCCCTTATGACATTAATGAAGAAAGTTTGAGGAACAAATTTAAAAGGTTATATCTATGGAAAGTTAATTAGAAGTAAAGAAGGAGCTTAAAATCTGATATAGAGCTTGCAAATGAGTTAATAAATGCTTGTGGGTACTTGTGTTCAACAACCTAAATGGGTATTGACATTGTGGTTAGTATCAAAGTTAAAAAGCTTATTAATAATGACAAAATAAATTGATTAGAGAAGGAAAATACTAGTGTGGATATGATTAAAGGTTTAGTAGTCTCCTAATTAAATGTGAGTGGGTTAAGAACCAGGATATTTATGGGATTTAAAATATTCCCTAACATAAGATATTAAGTACATGTTACTTGTTGATTTATGTTTGTAAGGCATTAAGTTGTGGCAGGTGATTTTGGAAGGTTGGTAGGGAAAAAGTTTGTGTTTCTCCAGGTGAGTAGATATTACTAATTATGCTTGCTTTTATTTACTTTAAACCTTCCATGTGAATTAAAGTATTTTAGGCTCAAGTGCATTGGGAACAAACTAGAAATGTATTATTTTCTTTGAGAACTGTTTTGAGTAATTGATAACCACTGTGGAAATCGTTAAAAAGCTCCTTGTTGAAATTGTACTACTGTTGAATGATGATTGTCTATAGAATGATTTTTGGAAAGATTGGAATGAAGTGTATAATGTATAGTTCTGTCTAAAGGATTTTGGATATTGTAAAACTTTTCAAGATATTAACATTTATATATTTAAAACTTATTTACAATGTTGTGAAAAAATGTGTTTTCTTAGGAATACGTCAAACATAGGACCCTACAGTTAACAACAATACGTGTTAGCTATGGTGCTCCATGAATTATATCACTATACTAAGGTATTATGTCGTTTCACTTACTGTTGTAAGCCATTTCACTCACCATTGAATATTATACTGTACAATTATTGTAAGCACTAGCTAATAACTGATAACTATTTACTATTAGTTCTGTGAGATGTTTTCCCCCCTTATATCATCTAAATCATAGTTTGAATGTTTACTAGTTCCTCTCATCTTGCAAAGTAATTTTAATCTACAATAGAACTTAAGATCTTTATATGGTAATTTTTATTTTATTGATTGTAAGTATTTTGGATTATGATACTTCTTAAGTTTTCATTGGAATGATAAATAATTGCAAAAAAACTATACTATTCTTATTTATTCCCTTCCTAGCATAGTTAGTAGTATTTGCTCATTAAGTGTGGTAACTTGCTCCCCTTTTCTCTATATTTTTCAAAGAACAATGTTGACCTTGGGCCTCTCTAATGGACAACACCCCCCCATAAAAGTGTTGCATTATTCTAATGACTTTTAATGTAGTAAAAAATGAGAATACCAAGCTGAAGTAGCAACCATTTTTTATGAATGGTTGAGATATGTGGTTTGGCCTTTCCCCACCAATTTCAACTTTTAGATTCAAATCTTTGAGATGACAAGTGCACACATGCTGGAAATTCAATGGAAGAGAGAAGAACCATAATTCATTTTAGTGGATTATGCTTGGCACGATGGGTTTGTGAATTTCTCCAGCTACATAATTTAATGATTTAGTCAACATTTTCCAACTTAGCATATCTCTAATGCACCTATAAATGAAGGACCAATTTGGATAATATTTAGATAACTGAAGGGTTAATTTGAGTTTATGATTAAATAGGGGACATACTGAAATTGAGGCAACAAGTGGGGACCAAAATAGAGTTTTTGTCTTACATAAAGTTATAGTATTTTTTGGTTATAGATGGGCTACTTGGATTATATTAGCATTTAAAAATATTTGGCTTAGAAGTAGAAGATACCATTGCATATATTGAACTGCTATGCATATGAGGCCTATAAATTTTAATTGGCCTCAATGGCATCGATGCTGGGCTTACTCTTTTGCTTTGCCTATTTTTGATATTCAATGGACTTGGTTGACTAAAAATGTTCACATGATTTGAAAAAAAAGAAGAAGAAAAAATTAGTTTATCTAAGAAAGGAATAAATTATCAGTAGACCCGTCAAAACGATTTGATCAATTAGGTCAACCTTGTTTAACTCAGCAATAAGGATTAGGTCAAAGGGTCTTCTAACAACTTTTCTAGTAGGGATATACAAACCCAACCCATTTAACATACAAGTTAAATGGACCAACTCATTGGGTTAATAGGTTAGCCCACTTTCTTTTTTACAATGCAAAATGCATTCCTCATTTGTAGACTACTTGGCCCAATTCCCACACTCCACTAGGTCTAGTCTTAAAATAAAAAAACAACCCTAACTGATACACACCCGCTACACATCATCACTGACAGGATGCTTGATCATTCTCAATCTTAACGTTTATGCCTTCGTCCACCTCATGCCTTGATGGTTAGTTTGTTTTATTTAAGATTTTTTTTTTCAAGATTTTCCTTACATTTTTGTGGAATAAATTTATGATAATGGCAATTTTTTTATGCTTTATGGGCTTAATGTGTTAGCCCGCTTAGCCCACTAGATGAATTGGTTGAGATTTTCAACCCACCTCCTTAGATGAGTTAAATGGGTTAGCTTGTTTAATCCACCAGCTCGAGTAAGTTAGCCTAAGTAGGCCACACTGACCTACTTTGACAATTGTAATTATCAGGGTTTTATTTGTTTTAGTCATATGTTGTATTATGAAATTATCAAATACAAGCATTTATATATATGCATGAATTGGGATGATAAACATAATGGTATTTCAAATAGTTATCAAACACTTAATCTATTAATTGTTGTGCTAACTACTGAGGTATAAAGAATCATAACCTTATCTGTAGGTTGTGGCCTAAAAATTTTATGGTGTAAGTGGTGTCATTTGTGTAGTATGCATCTACTAAATAATTACAATGGCCCATTTTGTAATAATCTAATTATAAGATAAAGTGGTGGGTCACCAATTTAATTCTTTACAAGATTCTTGCTTCACAGTGAAGGATGATAATTTTGTGGAGCATGGTCTCACTCTCCATTTGTACTATCAATTGTTTCCCTTATCCCTATTTCCTGTTGTAAGGAAAATTTTTTCCTATCCTCATTTTCCATAGAGATGTAGATTTCTACATGAATCTAGAATTCTTTTATTAAAAAGGAAATAAAATAAAATAAATACTCATGATATTATTAACTATACTCTAAATGAATCACACTTCTTTGCACTTCAAAATTGTAACAACCAATCAATCAATGTAATCCATCATAATCGTAATGTAACCATCAAAATTTATACAAAAATAGTTTGATAGTAGGAAAACTATGAAATAATAAATTCTGAAATATCGAAACACTACAACCTAATCTAACCATAAGAACATAAGAATATGACAGGCACAGACACTTTAATCGCAACTTTAAAGTACTTTGAAAAAAATGCTATAATATTGTCCAAGAATCTAAGAAAAAGATTAAAAAGTAATTAGTGGAATTAATTATTAATTAACTTGTTTTATATGTAGATTATTATAAATATAAATAATGAGTAAAATGATTATAAAAAATGCAAAAATTAGTAGTACATATACCTAAAACTTTTACATCTGTTTATATCAAAGTTGTCAAGAACAAAAGACCTTATGAGGTGCGGAGCATGATTTCCATTTCTATCCCCAAAATACCTTTAGGAAGATTAAGTGTCTAATAATTGAAATAGTTGAAATGACATTTCAATTATGGCTACAAGATTTGACCTTAAAAATAAAATTTAAATGCATTTAAAGAATATTTTGAAGAACTTTCAAGATTTTTTTATAAAAATTTTATTACTTCTTTATTTTATATTAATTATTGATGAAACTTAAACTAGTGAAATAGTTATTTTTATTTAATTGTTTAAAATTAAAAGAATTTTAGACTCTCTGAAGTTCATATTTTACTGTAATTTTTTTTTTCAACTAAGTAATTTAACAATCCAGTCAGCATTTAACGGCCAACTCAGCATCTCTCTAATGTACTTTTAAATGAAGGACCAATCTGAATAACATTTGGATTATTGAAGAATTCATTTGAGTTTAAAATTTAGTAGGAGACCAAAATAAAATTGAGACAATGAGTAGGGGACTAGAATAGAGATTTTGTCTTACTATAAAGTTATATCAATTTTCAGCCATGAATGAGCTACTTGGATTAAGTTAGCCCATAAAAATATTAGGCCTAGTCATAGGACATACCATTGTGCATGTTAAACCGCAATGCATATGAGGTCCATGAATTTCAATAGGCCTCAAAGGCATTGATGCTAGGTGTTTCGCTTTGCCTATTTTTTAAATTTGATGGATTTAGCTTACTAATGATATTTAAATGATTTTTTTTTAAATTCAATTTATCTAAGGGAATCAATTATCAGGGTTATATTTGTTTTAGTAACGTTGTACTTTGAAAATATCAAAGACAAGCATTTTATATATACAATCTTAACTTTCCATCGTCAATTCCACCTCCATTAGGGTCATTTCCATTGCACCAACAAGGCCTTATTTTAACAATTGTTTTGTTAACTACCAAGATATAAAGAATTAGCACCTTGTCTATATGTTGTGGCCTAAAAATTTTGTGGTGTAGTGGTGTCACTTGTGTACTACGCATAAACTAAATACTACAATGGCTCATTTTGTAATAATCCAAATATAAGATACATAGGTGGGTCACCATTTTAGTTCTTTACAAGACTCTTGTTTGATAGTTAGGGATGATAATTTTGTAGAGCACAATCAGGAATTGCTTCTTCATTTTCTGTTACTATCATTGATTGTTTCCTTCATTCCCATTTTCTATTGAAAGAAATATCTTTTTCATATCCCTATTCTTTACAATGATAAAAGTCCCTAGGATCGATAATTCTCTTATTAAAATAAAATAAAATAAAATAAATACTCATGATATTATCAACTATACTCTAAATATATCATATTTCTTTGTGCTTTAAAATTGTAACAATCAATTAGTTAATGTAATCCATCATAATTGTAATGTAACCATCAAAATTTGTACATAAACAATTGGACACTAAAAGCAAGTATGAAAGATGCAGAATAAATTATGAAATAAAAAATTTTAAAGTATATAAACGCTCAAATCTAATTTAACCAGAAGAAGATAAGAATAAGAGACGTATTGGCACTATAATTGCAACTCTAAAGTACTTTGATAAAACACTATAATATCGTCAATATTTTTTAGAAAAAGACTAAATAGTATTTTTAATTAGCTTGTTTTTTATTTAAATTATTATGAATATAAATAATGAGTGGAATGATTAAAAATGCAAAAATTAATGATACATATTCTTAAAACCTTTCATGTATTTATGTAAAATTGTCACACAGAAAGACTTTATGGGTGCAGAGCATGATTTCCATTCCTATATTTAAATTACCTTCAAAAATTTTTTTTTCTTTTCATTTCTATCTCTACGAAAGATATCCATTCCTAAATAAAATAATTTCCACATAACTTCATATTGATAGTCATAATGTTATATTGTATAGGAGAAGGGACCCTCTTCCTATACATTAAGAAATTATGCTCATAAATTTTTTGATCATTTTTATAAAAGCATTATCATCAAAATTAACTGAACTTAGAACTTGTAAGTTAAAAATGGAATGGAGCTATAAAAATAGGGAGTATAATTATTTTTTAATTTAATTCACTTAACAGATCTTATAAGTTCACTTCAACATCAAAGAAGTCATGGAAAGTGTTTTCAAACAACTAACTCGTTTTCCTTCAACTTGACTCAGTCAATACTTGGCTGGGTTCCAAATTATTGTTCCATTTATCATTTCAGGACACTGTTTATGGTTCGCGAGGTCATATTAGGATCATAAAATGGATTGAATTTATCATAATGACCTATAGAATTTTAGGTTCGTGTTGATTTCATTTACTTAACTCATGAATTAAGTGAACTAATGCATTTTATCCCAAAATGTAACTTGCTTATTTTAATTTTATCATTTTTGTACTAAAACTATTAATTGGAATCGTTGAAATGACATTTCAATTATTGCTACAAGATTTGACCCATAAAAATAAAATTTAAATGCATTTTAAGAAAAATCTGAAAAACTTTTAAGATTCTTTATAAAAATTTTATCACTTATTTTATTTTATATTAATTATTGATGAAACTTAAACTAGTGAAATAGTTATTTTTTTAATTGTTTAAACTTAAAAGAGTTTTAGACTGTTTGAAGTTGAGATTTCATTGCTTCAGCCCACAGTTCACGGTGAAGTAGGCTTGTACCACGTCATATTAACCTTAAATTAGAATTGAGTTAGTTTTATTAGTATATTTATATTTTATATATTTAAAATTAATATAGTTTTATTTTTATTATTTTAATTTTTAAGTTATATTATTTTAATGATCAAATAGATATTTTTAATAATTTTTTTCCTAATTCATATTCGTATTGAAAAAAAACAAACTTTGAAATTATGTTAAGTTAACAGGGCAAATTAGCCCTTTATGTGCAAAGTTGGCCAACCTTGTCAACTTCAGGTCCCAGCACATAATGTTACAACTTGCAAGCTCATACGTACGGTAAAGGCAATGCCCCCGTCTACTTGTAGGATTTACAAATCCTGTATTTAAGAAAAATTTTAAATAATTAAAATTTTATTTAACAGTTTAAAGTTTAATAAATATTAAAAAAATTTAACTAATTTTTAAGAATTTATTAAAATTTTAATTTTTAAAATTTAAATTATTAAATTTCATCTAACAATATAAATTTTATCAAATATATCTTTGTTTGAAATATCACCTGTACATGATATTTTTGGTAGTCTATTGGCTACTGGGCATAAGAACAAAACTATCAAAATTGAATGACAGCGACATAGTATTTTTTGGTTACTTCAAAAAAATTATATTTCTATAAAAAAAAATGAGACAATTATTCTTTTTATAATAATTATCAGATTTTCTCCTCATTCATGAAATAAATACAGATTTCTTAAACTTTAAAAATGATCAAAATATTTTAAATTATAATATTTATTAAGTAAAATTTATAGTGCATTCACAATTTTGAATGCATAGGTACTTAATTATAATGTAGTTACATGATTTTGATATTATTATTTTTTGAGTTAATATTTAAAATAACAAAACTATATAAACTAATATAGATGCACCTATATATTCAAAATTATAAGTGCACCAAAGATGACATATATTTATTATTATTAATATATAACTTGAGAAAAAAATACCTCTTCTATTTTTGTTTCAGTTTTATTATTTGTATAAAAGCTGTAAAATTAATTTATTTTTAAAATTGTATTAAATTATTACAATAGTCCTCTTTATTAATACATTTAATAAATATATTATCTTTGAAATTAAATGTTATTAATTACTATCTTTTAATTCGTTAATCATAAAAAATTATTTTATGAATATATTTTTTAATTTCAATGATTATACATATTTTTATCAAATGATTTTAAGATTTGCTAGATCTCAAATACATATTTACTGTTGTCTCTCTTGAAAGATTTGAATGGCACTAATTTAATCCTTGAAAATTGATTATTTTAAATTTAGTTATAACATTTTAAGATATACATTGATAAAATTTCAAAGACTTTTCGACCAAAAATAAAATTTCAAAGACTAAATTGATAATGATAATTTCTATTAGGAATCAATAATTCAATATAGTAATTGATTATAAATATTAAGAACTTGCTATCAAAACTGCATCTACCTAAATCTAGTCCAACAAATACAAGGTGTAGTTTTGTTAAAATAGTTTGTTGTTGTAAGAAAATGAGAATATAAATTTTAAAAACAAGAGAGAAAAATATGTAAATTTTAAAAAGATTTACATATAAAGTTATTTTCTTTATAGACTTGGGGTACATGAAGGTCCTACGCCACATAATTGAAGGTTTCTTAATTGATATGCTAAAGTGTAAATAATAAATAACACATATCACCAGCCATAATTTTTATTTACCCAAATGCTTAAAATAAACTTTTATTTTATTATATCATGTCAACATGCTTCCCGTGATTCAAAAAGAAATTATTTTGTGTCTTGCAAAAATTAGTGCCCCCATTTCATTTACTGGGGCATTTTCAATATGGGAAGAGGGCACCCCCTTACCCCCTCCCTTTTTTTTTTTTAATTAACATTTAAATAAATAATAATATTTATTAAATTAAATTCTATTAAAATATACTTATAAATTTTAAATTCTATTTATTTATTTCATATCTTCATTTTATTTTGTATGAAACTATTTATTCAATAATGTTTTTTAAAAAAATCAATAATAAAAATATAATAATTTTTTCTCTTTTCTTATTAAAAATCTCAAATCATGATAGGGAAGCAAATATTTGTGGTACTAATTATTAAGTCATTTTTATACCATATACAACAATACTCTTCTATTTGACAACATACCATATTCAATTTAAATTTTTATTTCCTTGGTTTTATTATTAATTGAAAATTTGTTAAGATATTATAATGATAACTATAGCAAAAATAATTGAAAGAATTATTGGTAAAAAAATTATTATTAATATGAACACACATTGAACTAAGTGTGTTAGCATAAATATAGACTAACTGAAATACTAAATTTAATGTTCTGCATCTCATCTATTTTTAAGTTAGGCATAAGAATTGATATTGGCTATATATAGTCAGTGAATGAAAAAAAAAAAAATTCAGTTGAACAAATTGAAAAAATTAATATTGGTATTTTTTAATACAAAATTATAATTATTATAAATTATGATTTTCAAAGATTCACTACTAAGTCAAGTTTTTTTTTCTCATTTTTTTCTAACTATAATTCTAATTACTTATTCATAATATCATATCACCACTACAACCAACTTAATTATAAGATTAATATTTTTTTTTTCCTTTTTGAAGAATTATTAGCGTTCAGTCATTTATATGCCTTTTTTGAAAATGTTTTGGTGATCAATAGTGTTGGGTGGTGTGGTGACGGTAATCATTTAGAATTTAATTTTAATTGGTTAATTAATTTTAAAAATATTTTTATAATATACTAAAAATAATTAAAGTACACTCTCCCCTTGTGAATTTTAATGTAATCACGTTGACATTTATTCTAGTTTTAAAATATACATTTTCTTTATATGAAATAAAAATAGTTATGCCACATTTTAGTTCAATTTTAATTTTTTAAATTTAAACATCCTCGATTACATTAAATGCACATTTTTTAAAACTAAAAATTTCTTCTTTAGATCTCAAAACGGAAAAAAAGCTGGCCAATGATAAGGAAATTTACTATTTATATAGCAACATTTCAATTAGCACTATTGACTTAAATGTAGTCCATGAATTTGGAGATTGTGGTTTGAAATTTAATATCCTTTTAACAATTTCCGTACATAAAAATGAATCCGATTTCTTGAAAAGGAAATAAATTCCTAAAAACAAATAAAATAATTTATCCTTTGTTCTTTCATTGTTCATATAATCGACTCCCATGACATTAGCATTATTGTCTTAAATGCAGTCCATGAATTTAAGGATTGTGGTTTGAAATTTAATATCGTTTTAACCATTTTCATGTATAAAATTGAGTCCAATTTCTTGAAAAGGAAATGAATTATATTTTTAGTTGGCAAATTAAAATTAAGTGGTTACGAATTTTTATTTTAGTGATATTTAAACTTGTGTAATTAAAATAAAATATAAATATAGTAAGTTCATTTTTAAACATAATGGTTTGAATTACTTTGTATGATACAAAATGTGAATTACAAATAGACATATATCCGAACAGTTGTTTGAAAATATGTTATCTTAAAAGATAAAATAAAATAATTCTCTACCATATAAACACACAAATTTAACGTTCGCCTTCACTTTGCATGCGTATAGTGTACTGTACTTTTCATTCTCAAACCCAGATTTGGAAGAAAGCATGAGACAATGCCAAAATTATTGATTGATGAGAGAGAATCAATATTCGAACTCAATATAATCTGCATCAATCACACCCGTTTACTTGATTGACAAGAGAAAATCAATATTCGAATTCAATATAAGCTGCATCAATCATGCTCCCTTACTTGCTCCTTTACTTCCTTCTCGACAATGGACCAGAAAGCCTACCATCTGTCGGCTCCTCTGCTAGTTTGTCTTGCTCCATTCCCTTCCTCTGGCCTCTGCCTTTCCAGCTGCTTCGTCCCCCTGAGAATCCCTCTCTCATCAACCAAACAACTTGCTTGGATCTCCCCTCAAGGACCACTGGGGGTGGCTTGACCGCAGACCAAGCCCCCGCTTGAGAGCTCTTCACTCCTGTCCAAATGTTCCTCATGGTCACCGTCATTGGTGTTGCAGTAATGAAATCAAAGAAAAGCCAGCTGAAGAAGAAATCCATCGAAATCAGGGTCCATTTATCGTTTTTCATATTTCGATTGACGTAAATAATGTAATTGGGTTATAAGGTCCGTTTCAGTAATGCTTCCTTTAATTATTATATGCTTTTTTAGAAAAGAGGAAATTCCAAGGCTTTCCAAAACATGGCGTACTGTCACTCAACAGTAAAAAGCAACATAAAATGAAAAACAAGCCAAACATGTCCTATGAGCTCCTCTGTTCTTGGTGGTTGAGGGTCAAGGATGAGATATATGAATCCGCAACTCTGGCTTGTAGGATATCAATTCCTGTGATTAGTGTCTGTGGGTGTTACAAGTACCAACTTGAATGGTTGATATGCTTGCAATTTTTGGTTGGTAGTTTCCAAGTGGTGACTTTACTGTCCTTGTTATTTTTAACCATCTTGCTAATTCTGTGCTGACTCAGGGAACCTCAGTGCCAATAGATAATTCAATAATGAATTTGGATTTGATAATGCCTGTGGCTGTGGATGGACAGAGAATCTATTATTTTGATCAAGCTTTTGTCTGAATCCTAAAACATAATCATGACTAAGTCCTGTTTTTGTTTAGTTTATTAAGAGAAGTGGGTTTGGGAGTATAAAGCTTTCCAATCATGTGGGTCCCTATTCTAGGCATATTAGAGCTAGTTTGGTAGACTAATGCGAAAAAGCTACTAATCACCCAATGTTAAACCCTTAATTATTCTTCTCCTAGCTAAACAAATATCTTCCCATTTCATTCGAGTAGAGTGGCAAATGTGGGGACTGACTTTTTTTGATTTCGCTTACTAATACCAGACAACAATATAATAGCCATACATATGTTGTTCAGCCGAAGGCCCCATATACTCTTCACTTTTTTTTTTTTTTAATTCTGTTTATATGCTTAAACCATTTTTTAAACCATGAGTGTCATCATCTTTGTATTTCATCATTTTTGTGACTAATACTATCTATCAGGATCAAGTGCTATCGAGCATGCAGGAGAAACTTGATTATCTCTGCGAACAGGTGAACAATATTAAGGAACTTGTAGCAATGAAAATGTCAATGCCATTGAATGAACTTGTGGCTTCGGTAAAGCTGATTGTCGTTCTTGGCAAAGTGATAAACACTTTGACTTAGTTAACGGGTTGACGGTAAGAACTCATACCCTAGTGTAATTATTTTTAAAGTGGTTGGTTACATTTCGAAATATGGTGGCTCTAGCCCAATGGCCATCTAATATTTGTTTTTTATTTAATTTATTTAAATAGTTGTAAGTAATAACTGCAATTTCTGGATGTCTCAACCAAACAACTTGACTTAGATCAATCGTTTACTTTCTTAGCAGGATAGCTCTCTATCCAGGAGGACTGACTTGCTACATAAAATGTCATTCTCTAATGAAGAAAAAGAAGAGCAATGAATATCAGATATGTCTTGGACTTTGAGTGTTACATCTGCTGCAGATGTCCAAGTAACATAACCTTCGTAATCATCATTTGTGTTCTAGTCTACCCTTATCGGTACTAAATCCTATAACTCAATAGCACTTGTCAAAGCAGTTCCTCCTTTTGAACAATTTCATTTCTTGGTTCTTGTTAATTACGTTCATGGCCTTGACTTAAATTTGAATCAGTATCTTAAGTAGAAATTGCTTTACGAAACTGTTATTTTTTTATAGACTTTGCAATAATTGATTTAGTATGTTGTTAAACTTCAGTAGTTAATTCCTTTTTTCCAAAGGTTTTTCCATCATATCTTATAGTTGCTGAAAATCCCCTTTTTATATCTTTTGATTACTTAGTGGCACCCTTATCGTGTGTTGTGTTATTCACAGTTATATAGTTTGGCTTTAGAACAAGATTTCTATGATCTTAAAAGGGATTGTGAAGAGAAGGATGTCAAAGTAAAGAAGCTAACCAAGGTGGCTTTCTTTTTTTCATTCACATTTCATCCTTGTAAGTTGCAACTTTTGTTCATGTTATTGGACTAACCCACTTATCGCATCTGCTACTATTCGAAATAGTGAGTTGCTAAATTAGAAGACGTGAATTACGAGATGAAAGAAGGTGTTGGTGGTTAAAAAACAAAGGTGTAAAGCAATTAGATATTTCTATATAACAATTAGCAATATTAAACTAAACCTCATATTGAAGCAAGAAGGTTTTACGCTTTGATTAAAGTTTGAGAGCACGATGCACAACCAAAAGCATTTTTGTTGTGTGAATCGAACTTGCTTTTAAGATAGTTGATTGACAATTGATTGTAGGTTATGCAGCTTTCAAGACTTCATAGACCCTCCTTCTCTACTTGTGACTCACATGGTGGCCAGTTTGTGCACGTGAGGGATAACCCCCTGCATGATATGGAGAGTACTACAAGCCCCTTATCCTCTGATTCTGACAGTGGCCAGTTTGTGCATGTGAGAGCTTTTTTGCGTAACTACGAGGAGCAATGTCAGAATCAAAGGATGAGGGACTAGTAGTACTCCCAGTAAACTCGGTTCATTGAACTTGCTCCCATCCTTCTCCACATCTAGACAGCAAAGAAGGGTCAACATCTTCACTCTCTTCCTGTATGCAGGAATGCAAAGACTGACTAGCAGCTAATTCTGACAATGCTGCAAAACTTGATGATGTCCAAGTCCTAAACTAGAATTATACTTTTGCGAGTAATATGAAATCAAAGCTTGCAAAACCCTCTTATTCTCCTTGGAGAATACTTGAACGGTACTTAAAATCTCAGTTGGTGAGCTTTCAAGAAGTTTCAACAAATAAGAAGACCATTTTTTAAGTTTGCAAAACCCTCCAATTCTTTTAGGAGAGCATTTAAACTGCACTTAAAATCTTGTTTTGTAAACCTTTTTCATGAAGTTTCAGCAAATCGAAATTTTAACACATCCTTTTTAGGGACAAATCAATTCTCAATTCGTGGGGACTTGAACAAGCGTAGAAGATGATCTTTTAGAGGAACCAAGAGTGTACCTAAACATAATTGATGGGCACTAAAAAAATCCTTGCTATAGGCATCTTTGCCCTTAATTGTTGTTTATATCTTTATAATTTTGAATATCAACATTGTGCGTATCATCAATAACCGGATGTCAAACAGTGGATGACTTAAAAGTAGTACAGGATTGAATGTTTTTATAAATTAATAAATGCTAGTGGTTTCCTACACTTTATAATCTTTGTACGACCCTATATCATTGTCTCTCATATGTCATTGTAAGAGAATTGAACTTAACATTATAAAATAAAATAGCATTTTTTTAACTCCTCTTTTCACGTGATTTTATACTAACCTACTTGTTCTAGTTACTTTAATGTCAATTAATTTGTCATTTTTAAAAGCACATTAGGCTTGTTTTTTGTTCAACAATAATTTAATTATTTTTCTCAAATCCTAAATTGATTTACCTTCACAGCTTGCTAATAAAGTTTAATATTTTTTTTAAAAAAAAACAAATTGGATTGATTCACTCGGGATGTTGGTGAATTAGCCCTCAAGCATCATGCTTAATTTGTTTCCATTGCTTCTTGACAGGAGAAAGTGGTCAATCATAATAGTTATTAGAGCCTTGTGGATAGAGGGAGCAACGTAGCGAGTTTTGATTGAAAGATAGATTTCGATAAAGTTTAATTGGTTTGGTTGGATATGATAAAATGCAAGAAATTACAAGTTTACCCTTCAGAATTTGCTATAAGAATGTTATGATCCCATCTTAACCTTCACCATTTTTTTCACTCAACGTGGCAAAATCCAATCTTATTTCGACCCCACCTTTGTCTCTCCTCCATTTTGGTGGGTCATTTATGTTGGGTAATCATTTTGCATTCTCCCATGCCGTGCTCTATCAAAGGTTCATATTTTGGTTTTAAGAAAATTATATTATGGCCCAATTGAACTTGTATTGCTGATCTCAAGTTGTATTCCTCCTTTTTTTTTTTTGGTGCCGTAGAACTTGTATTGCTATGTGTTTGTGTTTAGAAAAAATATCTTTGGGCCCAAACCCTTGCAACTTGGGTTTTTAAGGCAGGAAATTATATTTGAACCTCACAGAAGTTGAAAGCCTTGTTAGTACGTAAATTATAGTATTTTCATATATTTAAAGTAATTTTTTCATTTTTTTTATTGATATGTTTTATACATGCAAATTTGATTTATGTTGTAGTTGTTTTAAAATTAATTTTGTTGCTTAAGTTGTTATACAATAATTTATTGGATGCCATGTTATGTATAAAAGTTAAAAAAAAAGTTTCAAAAATGTCAAATTCGAAAAATTATGTGTGAAATATTAAAATAAGAAAATGTATATTGGAAGTAAGGGTGAATTAATTTTTGAAAATGTAAAAATACTTAATGATTTAGAGGAGGAAAATTAGGACTTGAAGATAAAATTTTATAATTCGGTGTACACAATATTTAAATACTTATTAACATAAGTAATAAGTAATGTTTACTAATATTTTAAAATACAAAAATGATATAAAATTTAAGAAACAATAAATGACATAAGTGTAATATAATGATCTATTGAAGAATATAACAATATAAATATAAATTAAAAAATAAATAAACATGGATAAAATAATATGTCTAATTCCAAAATTAAGTGTGAAATATTAAAATAAGAAAACTTATGGAGAAATGATTTTTTGAATAGTAACATATCTTAATAATTTACGATTGGAAAATTACGGACTTCATATATGTACAATATTTAAATGATTATTAATAAAAGTAATAAGTAATATTTAAATACTACTAGTGCTAATATTTTAAAATATAAAATGGTACGAAAATTTAGAAACAATAAATGATGGAAATATAATATAATAATATACTAAATAATTGTAATACCCACAGAATTTTTACTTTTAATAAAGTTACATAAGATGTTGAGGGTGAATATTTTTTGTATGTTCTTAGGCTTAACAAAAACGTAAGAAAGAATATGGATAAAAAATAACGTTTAAAAAAATTAAAGAGAGAACTATCAATAGCATAAATATAAATTAATGATCAATTTTGTGGAATATTAGATTGGCTTAGTTGGTCTATACTGCGGTCATGCATCCTAAGGATTACAGGTTTGAATCCTATGTGGGCTATTAAGAAGGTATACCCTCTTGTTTTTAATTTTTAATTTTAATTTTTTTTATGGTGTCATATATCACTACTTTGAGTGTTGGAGTAGGTGTTTTATTTTCATTACTGGTCCCCCGTCCACTCACTTTCTCCGTCATTTTCTTTTTTTATATTTTCCTTATAGACTTAGGGGTACATGAAGGTCCAACACCACATAATTGAAGGTCTTTTTTACTAACATGCAACAGTGAAAATAATAAATAATACAAATCCTGAGCCATAAATTTTATATATCCAAATGTTTAAAGTAGACTTTTTTTAAAAATAATAATATTAATTAAATTAAAAATATTTTAAATTATTTTTATAAATTATAAATTCTATTTATTTATTAAATATCTTCATTTTATTTTGAATGAAAATATTTATTCAATAATTTTTAAAGAAATTAATAATAGAAATATAATAACTATGTTTACTGCTTTTTTTCTTATCAAATGAGTGTTATAAAAATCTCAAATTATAATAGAAAAACAAATATTTGTAATACTAATTATTAAGCCATTTTTTATACTATATTAAGCAATATTCTTCTATTTGACAACATACTATATTCAATTCAAATTTTTATTGTCTCGGTTTTATTATTAATTGAAAATTTGTTAAGATGATATAATAATAACTATAACAAAAAGAATTGAATTAATTACTAGTAACAAAATTATTATTAATGTGTACACACATTGATATAAAAGTGTTAGCATAAATATAGATAAACTAAAATACTAAATTCAATGTTCTGCGTCACATCTACTTTTAAGTTAGGCATAAGAGTTGATATTGATTATATATAGTCAGTGAATGAAAAAAAAAATTTATTTTAGTTCAACAAATGAAAAAATTAATATTGGTGATTTTATAATAAAAAATTATAATTATTCTAAAGTATGATTTTCAGAGTTCACTACTAAGTAAAGTTTTTTTTTTTCTCATTTTATTCTAACTATAATTCTAATTAATTACTCATAATATCATATCATCACTACAACAACTTAATTATAAGATTAATAATATTTTTTTCTTTTTGAAGAATCATTAGCATTTTGTCATTTATATGCCTTTTTGAAAATTTCTTGAGTTGTTGGGTGGTGTGGTGACCGTAATCACTTAGAATTTAATCTTAATTGCTTATTTAATTTTAAAAATAATTTTATAATATACTAAAAATAATTAAAGTACACTCACCCCTTGTGTATTTTAATGTAATGACATTGACATTTATTCTAGTTTTACAATATACGTTTTCTTTATATGAAATAAAAATCGTTATGCCATATTTTAGTGCAATTTCAATTTTTTAAATTTAAGCATCCTCAATTAGATTATATACACATTTTTTAAAACTACAACAGTCTTCTTTAGATCTAGGAACGGAAAAAAGTTGGCCAATGATAAGGAAATTTACTATTTATATGGCAAAATTGACATTTCAATTATTCTTGTTAGAATATCGTATAATATCTAGAAAATAAGTCTGTTAAGATATTATATTGTGTGCACCTATAAAGGGTGCTTATTAAATAAGGGTAAAATAGTAATTATAAGAATTACTACTAAACCCTAACTCTAGCTAGCTTTCTATAAATAGGGTTAGACTAGTATACCTTGTGAACAACTCATTAAAGAGTGAGACTTGAGACACTCTGACTAGAATACCTGCAAGTATTCTGCAGTCATACTTGAGAGGAGATTTAGGCTGTGAAAATCCGAGATACTCCTAATACATTGTGGGCATCTCATCCGATTAGTGATCTTAGCTAAAGATCAATAAGCTTTCGCAAATTAGGAGATCAATGTAAGTCTCCTACCTAACTATGAATTTATATTATTATGTTCTTTTATTCACCTTAATTGGTATCAGAGCCCTTAGACTGGTTTTCTGATCATTAATATATTTTATTGAGATCAATATTTTTATTTAGGGCTATTTTAATTTTAATTTTTTAAAAAAATTCGAACTATGCTGTGAGCCTTCTCCTTCAAGATTACTCACTACCACCGGTGACAATAGTTGTCGACGACACTCTCAAATAGCAGGGAACTGTCGGCGAACACGTTGCCAGCACCCTTGATCGGAGAATGAGGAGGGCAAGCTCAAAAACGAGCTTCGAAACGCATCCCTCCAAGAACTTATACCGACGGTTTCATTGCCACAGTCAATGCCAGCCACCTCGCCGGCAGATGCTGCGTCGCCGACGCCCATGAGTAGTCGACATGCTGCAGCAACATGGTGAGGAGCAGCGATGAGGATGGAAGCAGGAAGAAGAAGAAGAACTGTGTGTTTTTTTTTTTAAAATTCAAACAAAAAAAAATTCAAAAAAATTTGAAAACTCAAAAACAAAAAAAAAATTCTAAAATTTTGAAAATAAAAGATATTTTCAAAATTTCCAAATTTTTCTTGAAACCCTATTTTTTAATGGGCTTATAAAATTTAATTTGGGCTCATTACCAAAATGATTTTGGGTTTTCAATTTTTTTTTCAGCCCATTAAAAGAGTTTTTTAGCTAATTTTAAAAGTTAGGCCTTATATTTTAATTGGGCATGTGGCCTATCCAAAAATAATTAGAGGCCTAATCCCTAAATCCCCAATTAATGAACATTTATAAATTTTCAAAAAAAAATATAAATTGTGTATTTATATTTTAGCCCCAAATAAAAGCAATTAATATTTTGTAAAATATTAATATATCCCAATAAATATCAAGTCTAAGTAATAAGTGATTACTTATTATTACATTAATTAGTTTAACATTTTTTTTTAATTTTCTTCCAGTAGAAAATTTAGACATAATGTTAATTAGCTTAACATTATGCAATTAAATGTGTTAATTAGTTTAACTTGTTTATTTAATAAATGTTAATTAGTTTAACATTATATAATTAATTTATTAATGTGTTGATTAGTTTAACACATTAGTTAACAAATGTTAATCTGTTTAACATTTGAAAAGTCATGATTTACAATTTGTTTGTAGCATGATTAAGACACTTAGTTGTGATATGATTTCGTTGATTTACACCCTACATACAACCTTAGGATGATGATTGGCACTTTGTGCTCTTTCAACTCTGGGTTATGCATGGGTTAATTAGCTTAATCATACAATACTTAATGTCATAATTTGTAAGCACGGTAAACATTAAATCTTGCGTGTTTTTAATTATCTGATCCTGATTTAAGTTTGTCTTTCTTTTTATGTAAAGAATGACTACGGTTTCCAAAAATATTGTCACTAAGTTTAGCAAAGGGTTGAAGCTAAACGGCGACAATTATGAAATCTGGAGTACGAAAGTACAATATCTCCTAGAAGAGCAAGAGGTTCTTAAGGCTCTCAACAATGTCATCGAATAGCCATAAGCTGGAAACATAGCCCAGCATAGGCGAAACCGTAAAGCTTATGATGCTTGGAAGAAAAAGAACTCCACTGCTCGCATTATGTTGCTTAGCACTATGGATGATGACATCTTAAGGGAGTTCAAGGACCATCAAAGAGCTATGGGGCTTTGGAATGCTCTAAGAACAATGTTCGGAACTATGTCCGTATCCAGATTGCATTCTCTAATGATCAAATTTGATTCATATAAGAAACACCCAAAACATTCAATGAGGAAACATCTGAGACTGATGTCAAATATGATTGCTGAGCTAAAAGATACTGGAAATATCTTAACAGACGAGCAACAAATCCAAGCAGTCATTTACTCTTTACCTAGTTCGTGGGAGCATATAAAGATGCATCTCACTTACAATGACAAAATCACGACTCTGGAAGATGTCCGGAGACACTTCGAACTTGAGGAAGAAAGGCTTGAATCAACCAAGTCGATACCTGAGTTGCACATGGCAACTTTAGGTGAAATACGTGGTTCAAAGAGAAAGAACTAGGGAAAGAACAAAGAACCAGCCCAACCTAAGAAAAAGCCACAGACCAATCAACAAGGCAAAAAGAAGCAGTGAAAGGTTAATACGGCAAAAGTTAAGTGCTTCAATTGCCAAAAGAAGGGACACTATACAAGTGATTGCCCTGAGCCTTTCAAAAAGGTAACCTACACTGCTTATGCTAGTGAACTTTGTGTTTCTAGCTCAATTATGCTTACTGAATCTTGTCTTATGTGGATTGTAGACTCAGGAGCCACGAATCACATAACACGTGACCGTGATGCCTTTGTTGACTTCCAGCGAGTTCCTTATGGAGCATTTTGGATATATGTGGGCAACAACACTAAGGTTGCTGTCAAAGGGATCAGAACATACAAGTTAGTCCTGCATGGTGGTCAAGACCTAATCTTACATTATGTCCTTTATGCACCTCAAATTCGTCAAAATGTTATTTCAATTTTTATTTTACTTAGGCTAGGCTATGAGTTGAATTTCCATGACAATTGTGTTAATTTGAGTAATAACTCAGTATTTTTTGGTTTTGGTTATGTAACTGGAGGTTTTATTTGTATAGATTTGGATGATGAATCTTATATTAATAATAATGTCAGTTTTTCCATGTTTGCCTCCACGCATGATTATGATCACGATGTAAATATATGGCATGCTAAACTTAGTCATATTGGCCAACAAAGAATGCAACAGTTAATAAAAGAAGGTTTGCTTCCTGGCATTGAACGAGTAAAATTGTCTACTTGTGAATCTTATCTAACTAGAAAATTTGCAAGAAAACCCTTCGGTAAAGCAACTAGAGCCAATTTTCCACTGCAATTAGTTCATTCTGACATTTGTGGGCCTATGAATGTCAGGGCCCGGCACGGAGCAAATTATTTCATCACATTCATTGATGATTATACTCATTTCAGTTATGTCTATTTGATTTCTTATAACTCAGAAGCATTGAGTTGCTTTAAAAACTATATGAACTTAGTAGAAAGTCAATTAGATAAGAAGATTAAGGCTCTTTGAACTGATCAAGACCGAGGATATTTGTCGATTCAATTTAATGAATTATGTGATGAAAAAGGGATAGTTCATCAGTTGACTATTCCAAGTACTCCACAACAAAATGGTGTTACGGAAAGAAGGAATAGAACGCTCCTTAAGATGGTTAGGTCCATGATGGCATAGGCTACTTTGCCAATCACCTATTGGGGTGATGCATTGATGTCTGCAGCCTATGTACTTAACCGTGTGCCTACGAAATCAGTTGTAACCACTCCATATGAGTTATAGACTGGGCCAAAGCCTAACCTAAGTGTCTTGAAACCTTAGGGGAGTGCTACCTATACACATGATTCCTCTTACAAGTATAGGAAATTGGGCCTGAGAGGAAAGAAAAGTATCTTTATTAGATACTCAGAAACCTCAAAAGGTTATATGTTTATAGGTCAGCAAGACAGTGGGAGCGTGACGGAATTCGAATATAGAGATGTCACATTCTTAGAGAATGAATATCCTAAGAAGGATGAGGTAGGTCAAGACCTATCCTTATTTGAGATAGAGGAACCAAACACACTAGAACCACTTCATTCAAATGGGAGGATTATAGCAGATGATGAATTCGTTTCTCATCAGCAACCTTCTTCATCATTTGATGTGAATGAAAGTATTCCTGAGCCAGTTGCTCCAAGTAGGAGTGGCATGGAACTCATTCCAAGTGGGAGTGAGACCAACGTTCTAGATTCGAGTGGGAGCAATATTGATCCAAATGGGAACAATAAAACAAGATTCAATGAATCACAACTGAGACGTGGTTCACGTAAAAAGACTCCTTGCAGTCGATATGAGATTGAAGGTGGTGAACTTTTTACAATGCTCATACAAAATGAAGATGAGCTGAGAAATTTAAAAGAGGCTCTCTTAACCCCTTCTAAGGATAAATGGACTAAAATTATGGAAAGGAAATGGAGTCTATGAAAATCAACAATGTTTGGGAAATTGTTATCTTCTAGGAGGACGCAAGGCTATTGGGAACAAGTGGGTTCTCAAAATCAAGAAAAGAGCCGATGGCACGATTGAAAATTTTAAGGCTCAACTAGTAGCAAAGGGGTATACACGATAGGAAGAAATTGACTATGAAGAGACTTTTTCTCCTCCTGTACGATTTACCTCTGTCCACTTACTTTTAGCTATAGTGGCTTATTTGTATTTGAATTACATCAGATGGATGTAAAAACTGTCTTTCTTAATGGAGAATTAAATGAAGAGATTTATATAAAACAACCAGAGGGTTTCATTAAAAGAGGGCCAAGAAGAAAAAGTTTGTAGACTTTTGAAGTTGATCTATGGCTTTAAACAATCTTCAAGGCAATGGTATATTTGTTTTCACAATGCAGTCATCTCTAGTGGATTCACTATGATGAGTGAAGATAACTGTGTATATACCAAGAGATCTAAGGACAAGTATGTGATTATGACATTATATGTTGATGACATACTCATAACTGGAAATGATATAGAGCTTATCAATGAGGTAAAGACTTGGTTGTCATCTCGCTTTGAGATGAAAGATATGGGTGAAGCTGCATACATTCTTGGAGTTAAGATATCAAGAAACTGTTTTAAGAAACACTTGTATCTCTCGTAAGAAAATTACATCAAAAAGGTTTTGGAACATTTTAGTATGGAAAGTTGTATCCCTGTTGACACTCCTATCAGCATAAGTCGAATCTTGAGTGCCGAAATGTGTCCTAAGACTACCATGGAAAAAGAGCGTATGAGTCGAACTCTATATAGGAATGCGATCAGTTGTCTAATGTACGCCATGATGTGTACTAGACTTGATATCTGTCAAGTAGTTGGCTTGGTGAGTAGATATCAAATCGACCCAAGTTCTCAACATTGGGAAGCTGTACAAAGGATCTTAAAATATCTGAAGGGGACTGCTAATTATGCACTCTGCTATCAAGGCGGAAGAGATCTACGATTGGAAAGATACACTGATGCTGATCACAGAGGAGACTTAGATGAGTGAAAGTCTACCTTAGGATATGTTTTCTTACTCAGTGATGACGCCATATCATGGAGTAGTAAGAAATAATCCTATGTATCCTTGTTTACGATGGAGGTAGAGTTCGTGACCTTATCTTCAGTAGCCCATGAGGCTATTTGGTTGAAGAAGTTCATAGATCAATTGTTGTGCAAAGCAGAAAACACTTAACCAGTGTTAGTGTACTGTGATAGTGAGGCTGCAATTGCATACACCAAGGATCCAAAGTACCATTGCAAAACTAAACACATAGATATCAAATATCACTATGTGAAGGACATGGTTGCATGCAAGACAGTGAATGTGAAGTATGTGTCTATGCATAAGATGCTAGCAGATTTGCTGACCAAGCCGATTTTTAGATATGTGTTTGTGAGACACACTAGGTCTTTAGGATTGCATAGACTTTAACATCTTCATTTGTATTTTTTTTATTTTTCCATTGTACACATACAAGAGATGTTTTGATGTTCTTTAATAAATAAATAAAGTTTGATTTCCATGCTTACATATCCCTATTTGAATGTTGTGTACATTCTTATTTATTATTGAGTGTGTCGGGTAGACAAAAGGGTTAGCCTTCTCACACAGGTAACTGCCTCAGTGTCTTTGTGACATTAGAGATGAGATAAGATTTTAAGAGAAGTGATCAAGAGGATAATTTGATAGCAATTATATTTAAAATCATATAAGTTGCTTGATTGATGACATAGGGTCATTAAAAGTGAATTGATGAAATAAGTTCATCATTTCTAATCTACCTTCATTGCCAGATGTGAGTTCAAGACATTGTGTAGATCTAGGAACTCAATTTTAGACTTGTAGTGTCTAAAATATCTTCTGTACAACATTATCCAATATACATACACTCCATAGGAAAATGAGGAATGTTGTAGCACATGTTTCATACCATATATTCAAATGATGACCATATGGGTTAACATAAGTGCGATCTCAACTCATAATTATGTGAGACCCTTGAGCCTTTACGTTAGCTCTATATTTGTACCTTTAGACTTCGATTAGGTACTTGAGATACAGTTTGGTGTTTGCTATCTTAGCGTGTTGCCTAAGGACTATGAGTAATTATTTAGTCTGGTCAGACATGTCTAAAAAGGCAAACTAAGTTTGTGTTGATAGGATTGTGAAAAAAGAAAGATCATAAAGAAAATCTCATTATTCTGTATTCACCAGTATACCAATTATGACTTGTGTGTCTTGATTGTGAATACAAGATATTGTGATAGATGAGATCACCGAGAGATATCTAAATGTGATTCTTATAATCTGGGGTGCATGCATACTTTATGATCTACATGCATGTGTATTTTTTTACTAGAGGCTATATATTCGTAATTGATGTATAGTATTAATGCTCTTATAGTATGCTGGTCGCAAGGCCTACTTTCCCTGTATGAACGACTTCAAACCATAAAGAGAAAGTGTTCTCTTAATTTGCTGAAAATATGTTTCTTGGGTTTAGAGTGTATGAGCACTCCTATTATGTATAAGTGGGAGATGTTAGAATATCGTATAATATCTAGAGAATAAGTCTGTTAAGATATTATATTGTATACACCCATAAGGGGTGCTCATTAAATAAGGGTAAAATAGTAATTATAATAATTACTACTAAACCCTAGCTCTAGCTAGCCTTCTATAAATATGGTTAGACTAGTGTACGTTGTGAACAACTCATTAGAGAGTAAGACTTGAAACGTTTTGACTAGAATACCTGCAAGTATTCTGCAGTCATACTTGAGAAGGAATTTAGGCTGTGAAAACCAGAGATACACCTAATATATTGTGTATATCTCATCCGATCAGTGATTCCAGCCAAATATCAATAAGCTTTCACAAATTGATTAATTAGTGAACATGACTTTGAATTTATGCGATGTTGCAGGTCGAAAACTCTCCCAGGTTCCTTATCCTATCACGTATGGTCTATATCCAAGTCGAGGAGGATATTATACCCCCCTCCCAACTCCGTAGTTATCAAGTCCTCATGCAACACCACAACTTCTATTTATGCCTTAACAGTGTGCTTCTATTAGAATAATGGCACCCATGCATGCCTGCTATTAGTGAATTTTTTTTTTTTAAATTTTTAGTCATTATATATGAATCTAAATTTTTATAATAGTAGTTTATAGTGAATTAATAAGTTACATATTATTTGATGAATGTTGTTGTTCATTATCTATCTCTATTTATTTTTCTTTTTTTTTCTTCATAATTTATTGACATGCCACAATTATAATGACTACTACTACGTCGTAGTAGACTCATATATATGGTGTGTATATATACATGCACGGGGTTGGTTTTAATATATTTGTATATGGAAGGAAGATTACTTATTTTATAATTAAAGTGTATTTTTAGCAATTAAATTATTTTTTATCTAATAATATAATGTGGGTCGACCTACCATTAATATTAGAAAGGTAAAACATGAAACTGACAGTAAAGTTGACTTTAAATGCAAGCCGAAATATGATTTTGTTTAAAAAATTAATATTAATTACAAATATAAAATTATAAAAGAACGAAATACGCTAATTAATCAATCATGACATTCCTTCTCATTTCCAATAAAAAATGAGTGAATTTCGCAGAAAGAGTTCCCATCTCCAATCTTTTTCTTCTTTCTTTGTTCCACATGCCGAACAAATAAAAAAAAAAAGATTTTTTCGACCCACCATTATCCTCCATTTCTCTGCTACGAAACAAGCTAGAGCATACAAACATGTCATTGGCCATCAAACGTGTCATTATTTTATTTATTTGTCCTTTTCTTAACTAAAAACAAACGTGTCCTTTTCTTAACTCAAGTGATGGCTTCAATACTTTCCTTCTTCATTTTTATAACTGAAAAAAAGAAAAAAGAAATCTGGCAATGATCATCAATCAATTGAGTTGGGAAAAAAAAAAAAACCTAAGTTTCAAACCAAACGAAAGATCATTCAATATCTCAATATTAAACCAAACCATCTGATTAAAATATATAGAACAGTTCCCTGGATACCGCAGATTAATACTGTAATTAGTAATTATTGTTTACTGAATTTGAAGTCTGAATCCTCATCTACTGCAACCTCGCTACTGCAAATCTGAAGCTTGGTATTCTTCTATATTCTTCCTTTATTGATTTACTGTTCGAATATGATTAATTAACAGAAAAATTTCAATAATATTTGAATACAATGATCGCAGGATGAAAACTTTCCTAGGTTCCTGATCCAGGAACATATGATTATTACCGAGGTGGAGGAGGATACACTCTAAATCCATACCCATCAATTCAAGCACCACAGTTCTATCTTCCCCTTAACTAGATGTATTGAAAAAAATACTAAATCAGTCAATAACTTTTATACTTTGTAATATTTTGATCATTTACAAATTAATATCTTAAAAATTTTATTCTATACAAAAGTAATCCTTCATGAATTCAAATAGAATGATTGATTTTGTACAAATTTGAATTTGTAAGGGATTAGTTTGTCACGGTTAATTTATAAGGGACCAAATTATTACAAAATATAAAAATAAAAGACCCAAATTTTGTACTTCTCTTTATATGTATTAGAACATGCATGTGAATGTAAGACTTGAACTTCATGTCAACTTTTTCGCAGGTAGATATAATTTTTCCGAAAGAGAAGATAGAACTTAGTAGGTAGTATCGTTTAAAATGTGGTCACAGTTCCTCGATGTATTGTTAGATTTTATAACTCTAACAATTGCCTAAAATTTATAAATAATCAAAGTCTAACAATTAAAGCGTGATTATAAATTTATTTTGATCTGCCAAACAAAAAAGACTTTCATAACCATACTCATGAATAATTATATAAAGAAAATAACTCTCATCATGTAAATTGAATTTTATTAATTTGTTATTGTTATTATTATTATTATTATTATTTGAAATTATCTTGTTTGTGGACTTACTGCCAAGCATCTCATTATAGTTGAAAAGTCATGAGACGTTGGTATTTCATTTTCTGCACCAAATTAAAACATTCTAACACCTAAACTTGAGTAAATAATCTATTCCTCTTATTAAAATTTTAACCGTGCCAATTATTAAAGGAAAAATTAATTATATGTTATTATTAATGGATATAATAAACACATCCCCGCTAATTTTTAAACTCCTCTTCCCACAGATTACCAAACTCCACTCTCTCTCGATACATATATATATATATATATATACACACACATACGTGCTGTGTCTCATTTAATCATATTTTAATAATATAAATCATATATACACACACACATAGATTGGTTCACCATCCTTATACATCCCCTTTTCAACCTTCTCCTTTTACAGATAGACACAAACAAATTAATTACTTCATCAATAATTGATGGAGAACTAAGACGGCAACTAGGGTCTCTTAAACCAACAAAATATCTGCAAGACTGTAATGTATTTTGAAACGTCACGTGAGAGCTTCTCATCCTCAATGGCACACAGTCATAAATACCTTCACACCCATGCGCATAATTTCTCCCTCTTACAGCAATAGTTTTATTTCTCATTACATGCAATTAATATATATGGATATATTTGCTTCATGTGCTAAAATAACATATCATATGCTGTCCTAATCTGTCACCCACACGTCATTTGTGTGTTTTAAAGTCTCATGACTTTTCAACTATAATGAGATATTTGGCAGTAAGACCACAAACATGACAGCATAAAATAATAGTAATATTTAATAAAATTCAATATTTCCTTTGAAAAATTCATTATTAGCATGGTTATTAAAGTCTTTTACGTTTGGAAGGCCAAAAGACATTTTCAATTGCACTTTAATTTTTAGACTTTGTCTCTCTATAAATTTTAGGCAATTGTTAGATTTACAAAATCTAATAATACATCAAGGACATAGATGGGTGTTGACGACCTCCTGCTTATGTTCATGTCAAAATTGGAAGTCTTTGTAACACGACAATATTCCTCTCAGACTATCGAGAGTGATGTGCTATTCCTTTCAACATTATTACACTGCATAATTACATGCAAAGGACCAAAAAATGTAGATATTTTCTTGCTGGTCATCGAGTTATTAGGTTTATGTGACACTTGTTTATCACATGGACATGATATGCATGAGGACCCAACCAGCGATATTTTTACTATGCTAAAGTCTTTGGTTGTACGGATATAATTATTGCATTGCATGTTGAAATATATTGAATATATGTTCATTTAAAATTAATTAATATGTTTTTATATATCTTTAATATGTGCTTTTTCATAATATGTCATGATCATTTCAAAACAAACACTTTTAGTATTTGTGCCCACTAGTGTAAATTAATCTTTAAAAAATATGAATTATATTTTAAATTATACAAATGATTACAAAGTTTTGAAAGCTACAATTTGACTAAAGATTCTTAAAAATGAAATCAATTTTTAAAAAATTCAACTTATTATATCAATTATTTGTTTTAAAATTATAAAGTATTGCATTATAAAGTATATATAAATTTAAGTTGCTCTAAATTTTAAACAATAATTATTTTATATCAATTGCATATATATTTAATGCATGAAAAGAAACAATTCATATTTTAGTCCTTAGAATTTTTATTTATTTTTAAATCAGTCCTCATATTTTATTCATTTATAAATCAATACTCGGTATATTTTTTTATGTTTGCAAGTTACTTAAACATAATTAAAATATGTTGAATATAGATAATTTACTTGAAATAGTAAGGTCTGATTATTATATTTCTTCCTACTAAATTGTTCACATATATAATAATTAACTCTGAACACATTGATATTAGGGTAGTAATTATCATTTTGTCAATTCAATATGAAACAGACTTCGCTAGGCCCCATTAAAAAAGTATGGTGAAAAGTCAAGACTAAATCAAAGTTTTCATTTATTGACTTAAAATCAACAATGAAGCACCATTGAGATGCCGTACTCTTAAAATTGCTTTCTAAATTAACAAAATAGGGGGTGTGTTTAACTATTATATCCGACAATAATAATAATAATAATAATAATAATAATAATAATAATAATAATATACTTAATTTTTCCTTCTATAATTTGCACGGTTACAATTTTAATAAGTGGAATAGATCATGATTTACTCTAGTTTGGGAGTAAGAGTGGTTTAATTTGGTGCATGAAAATCAAATACCAATATATATACCAGTTGTTTGATAGATCATTTTACAATCCAAACAAATTAGGGCTATCATAATCCGTCACCCACAGGCCACTTGTGTGTTTTAAATTCTCATGACTTTTCAACTATAATGAGATATTTGGCAATACATCCACAAACATAACAACTTAAAATAATAGTAATATTTAATAAAATTCAATTCACATGATGAGAGTATTTTCTTTAGAAAATTCGTTATCATGGTTATTAAAGTCTTTTACGTTTGGTAGGTCAAAAGACATTTTCAATCACACTTCAATTTTTAGACTTTGTCTCTATAAATTTCAGGCAATTGTTAGATTTACAAAATCTAATAATACATCAAGGACATAGATGGGTGTCGACAACCTCCTGCTTACGTTCCTGTCAAAATTGGAAGTCTTTGTAATATAACAATATTTCTCTCAGACTATTGTGAGTGATGTGTTATTCCTTTCAACTATATAAGGAGTAGAACAGTGGTAGAGCTCCTCATGTTTATTCAAATAGTTTCAGGTTTGAATCCTTATAAGAATAGATACTATGAATTAAGATGTGATAATGAATTTAAAAAGAATGAGAAAAATCAACACATTAGAAAAAATACACATAATTTTTAATGATAAATATAGCTAGTAACTATATTATTAAGTTATAAAAATCCACCTTATTTGTAGGTTGGGGCCCTGAAAAAATGTGGAGAAAAGTCAAGACTAAACGTGAGTTTTCATTTACTTGAATTAATAATGGAGCACCATTGAGATGCCGTTCAATTGAAGGTGGTCATAGGATAAATGAGGGAGGTGAATAGACACTCTTAAAATTGCTTTCTAAGTTAATGAAATAGGGGGTGTGTTTAATTATTATATTCGACAATAATAATAATAATATATTTAATTTTTCCTTCTACAATTTGCACAGTTAAAATTTTAATAAGAGGAATAGATCATGATTTACTCAAGTTTGGGAGTAAGAGTGGTTTAATTTGGTGCATGAAAATCAAATACCAATATATATACCAGTTGTTTGATAGATCATTTTACAATCCAAACAAATTATCGTAATCTGTCACCCGCACGCCACTTGTGTGTTTTAAAGTCTCATGACTTTTCAACTATAATGAGATATTTGGCAGTGAGTCCACAAACATGACAACTTAAAATAATAGTAATATTTAATATAATTCAATTCACTTGATGAGAGTATTTTCTTTAGAAAATTCGTTATCAGTATGGTTATTAAAGTATTTTACGTTTGGTAGGTCAAAAGACATTTTTAATCACGTTTCAATTTTTAGACTTTGTCACGGTATACATTTTAGGCAATTGTTAGATTTACAAAATATAATTATACATCAAGGACATAGATGGGTGTTGACAACCTCCTGCTTATGTTCTTGTGAAATTGGAAGTATTTGTAATTCAACATTATTACACTACATTATTATATGCAAAGGACTAAAAAACTGTAGATATTTTTCTTGCTAGTCGTCGAGTTATTAGGTTTATGTAACACTTGTTTATCACATGGACATGATATGCATGAGCACCGAACCAGCGATATTTTTACTATGCTAAAGTCTTTGGTTGTACGGATATAAATATTGCATTGCATGTTGAAATATATTGAATATATGTTCATTTAAAATTAATGAATATGTTTTTATATATCATTAAAATGTGTTTTTTTAATAATATGTCATGATCATATCAGAACAAACACTTTTAGTAATATCAAGAAAAAATTATTTGTGCCCACTAGTGTAAATTAATCTTTAAAAACTATGAATTATATTTTAAATTATACAAATTATTACGAAGTTTTAAAAGCTACAATTTGACTAAAGATTCTTAAAAATGAAATCAATTTTAAAAAAATTCAACTTATTATATCAATTATTTGTTTTAAAATTATAAAGTATAATATTTTTTAAATTATTTAATTTGCATTATAAAATATATATAAATTTAAGTTGCTATAAATTTTAAACAATAATTATTTTATATCAATTGCACACATATTTAATGCACAAAAAGAAACAATTCATATTTTAGTCCCAGAGTTTTTATTTATTTTAAATCAGTCCTCATATTTTATTCATTTATAAATCAATACTCGATATACTTTTTTATGTTTGCGAGTTACTTAAATATGATTAAATTATGTTAAATATAGATAATTTACTCGAAATAGTAAAGTCTGATTATTATATTTCTTCTTACTAAATTGTGCAAATATATAATAATTAACTCCAAAACACGTTGATATTATAATAGTAATTAACTTTTTGTCAATTGAAGGTGAAACAAACTTCGCTGTGCCCCATTAAAAAAGTATGGAGAAAAGTCAAGACTAAATCAAAGTTTTCATTTATTGACCTAAAAATCAATATTAAAGTTTCAATTCTTGTGAATAAGGATTTCTGTGCTAAGTTTAAATTTAGTTGTTTTGAAGCACTCGAGCAAATCAACGAAGGTACCTTGTACAATGTTGGTGATCAAATTGATATACACTTTTATAAGATAAGAAAGACACCGTAACACGCAATTCACACCACAAGTGCTTAATATTCGCAATTGGAAAGCAAGTGATAAGATCCTTGTTTCATTGTCGTGTGAGTCCTGTAAAGAAATAAATCATTTTAATGATACCTTTATGACTTTGACAATATCTCGAAGAGATGAACTGGTGTTTGGTACTTTAGTATATATCCTATAGTTATGTTAATTTAACCCAAAGAAGTATTTTTAGGAAAATAGCATATTGATATCTAAATAGATTATGGGAACTCTGGGAAACAAATAATATAGTAGTGAAAAAAAAATCAAATATTGTCCTTTAAGAATTCTCACTAAGACTTTTACTAAGTATTATTGCTACTGTGATTACCTTATCCAAACTATTCAAACTAAACAAGGAAAAAAAATAATACAAAAGAACTAATAGAGTCATACTAAAAATATGAGTATATATATCCAAATGTTTAAAGTAGACTTTTGTTGTTAGTATATCACGTCAACGCTCTTCTTGTGACTCAAAAAGAAATTATTTTTATATATGATTTGCGAAACATGAGAAACCCCCCATTTCATTTACTTGACCTCCCCCCATTTTTAATCTTGGGAGGGGGCACCACTTACCCCATCACCTTTTTCTTTTTAATTGATATTCATATAAATAATAATATTTATTAAATTAAAAATATTTTAAATTATTTTTATAAATTTTAAATTCTATTTATTTATTAAATATCTTCATTTTATTTTGCATGAAAATATTTATTCAATCATTTAAAAAAATTAATAATAAATTTTTTTACTGCTTTTTTCCTTATCAAATGAGTGCTATAAAAATCTCAAATTATAATAGAAAAAAAAAATATTTGTGATACTAATTATTAAGCCATTTTTTATACTATATGTGAACACCCTACCCGAATTAACAATAATAATAATCATGGTAATAATAATAAATAGAATTAAAAAAAATTCTAAAAAAATAATAATAACAATTAATCAAAACAAAATTGCAAAAGGCAAACAAAATAAAAGTAATATGGAAAAAAACCAAATGTAAGAACCAAAAATAATAAAAAGGAAAATTCAAGATATATGTTTGAAGAAGAGACATGGCAATCATCTTGCAAAGAAATAAAATGAACAAGGCCACATACTTGAAATGGAATTGCAAAACACTCTCACTTGCTCACACTCACACACTCTCACATGCTCACTTGCTCCCACATGCTCATTTGCCCTCACACACATGACATACATCACTCACACACTCATACTCTCACCCACGGACACACCTCCTCACACACTCACACTCACACTCTCACATGCTCATTTGCTCCCATATGCTCACTTGCCCTCACACACATAACACACATCACTCTCACACACTCACACTCTCACTCACGGACACACCTCCTCACACACTCACACTCACACTCTCACACACTCATACTCACACTCTCACACACTCTCACCCACGGACACACACACTCACCACATGTATACACTCATGCACACACATGCACAAGAGGACAAGGGGGACAAAAAAGTAAGTGGGAGTTGGTTCTGCAGAGGAGGTAGAAAGTGGAGTGGCTGGTGCAGAGAAAGGAGAGTGTGGCGTGGCTGGAGATGGCAGAAAAAGGAGGGGACCATGAGCAGCAAAGTGGTGGCAGGAAGTTGCAGAAAAAGTAAGGAGAAAAGGGAGCAACATGGCAGAAAAAAGGGAGGTGGCGTTGGAGTATAAAGGAGAGCAACAAACCGAGAGAAAGAGGGGGCTGGAGAAGAGAAGAGAGGAAGGAAAGAGAAGACAGAAACCACGTTGAAAGGGAGAGGAACCACGTGACCGAGAAGGGAAGAAGAGCTGAAGAGAAAAGGGAGAGCCACGTAAACCGAGAGGAAACAACGCTGAACGAAACAAGAAAACGAAACCAGCAACGTGAGAGAGGAAACAACACTGAACGAAACCAGAAAACGAAACCAGCAACGTGAGGGAGAAAAACAAAGCTGAACAAAACCAGAAAGTGGGACAGCAATGTGAGGGAGAAAAAATGAACCAGAAACTGAGAGGGAGAAGAGCTGAACGAGGCAGAAACCGAGAGGAGGAGAGGTGGCGTCGTGGTGCAGAAAACGTGCAGAAAATCGTGGAGAAACGTCCCAAATCGTGGAGTGAAAAGGAGATGAAGTTTAGACCATCCAAGGAGCAGAAAATGGAGAGTTGGATGCCAAAATGATGAGCAGAAACAAGGAAGTCTGAATGCAAAACAAAGTGGCAGCAAAGGGATGGATAGAAGCTGAACCATGGAGGAGAAAAAACTCTATTTTGAGCACAAAAAACAGAGGTAAACAGAGGAGAACTTAGGGAGCACAAGGAAGAAGAGGAAATGTGGAGAAGAAGGGAAGCTTTCAGCCTCCACCTTCCAGCCGAGAAGCAGAGACACGTTCTGTAGAATTTTCAGCGCTGAAGCCAACAAGAAACTCCAACGAAGTTGTCCAATGAAGCTGTCCGCCATTTCTGCACTTCCAGCCGAGACCAGCTACTTTGGGGGCTGTTGGAGGTCCATCTACCATATGTGAGTGAGGAGGAGAAGGTCATTCTTCATTGGAGCACAAGGGAGAAGCTGAAAACGCACAGGTATGGCTGCACGGTTTGCCACTGCCGAGATTTCTGCATGCATGTCACTATTCACTCGAATTGCTTTAAGACAATCTCATGCATGTGCACTGTTCACGCGTTCTAATATGAGGTGCTACTGTTCATTTGCTTAAACTTGTTTTAATTTTGTTTATCACCATTGTTTAAACATTAACTTTGATTAATTATTGCTATTACGTATAAAATTAGCATGTGAGAATTTTGTTCTTGATTGTCGAGGATTATGTGAGTTTTTAATCTCCTTAAATCCTTGCAATTAATTAAATAATTGGAAGGCAACAATAATATTAATGAAATATTAATGAAGGAATGGTGAAAAATAATTGAATGATAATTAATGAATATTGTCATGATGGATAAAATTATCGTGAGAGAATTTTGTTCTCCTCGATTACCGAGGGTTATGTGAGATGTTAATCTCCTTAAATCCTTACAACTAGTTGAATAATTGAAAAGTGATAATAATATTAATGAAATATTAATGGATAAATGGTGAAAAAAATAAAAGAATGACAATTAATATTAATGAAATATTAATGAAGGAATGGTGAAAAATAATTGAATGATAATTAATAAATATTGTCATGATGGATAAAATTATTGTGTGAGAATTTTATTCGTCTCGATTACCGGGGATTATGTGAGATATTAATCTCCTTAAATCCCTACAATGAATTGAATAATTGAAAGGCAACAATAACATTAATGAAATATTAATGAGTGAATGGTGAAAAATAAATGAATGATAACTAAATATTAAATCATAATAATAATCATAATCAAAATGTCTGCTTTAATGAACTGTTTCCCATTATTTGCAAAATTATCGTGTGAGAATATTGTTCTCCCTGATTACTTGGGATCGCGTGAGATTTTTAATCTCCTTAGATCCCTGAAGTTAGCATACCCTGTTTTTTTTTTTAAAAAAGGAAAGAATAATAAATAGTAAATAATTAAAAGATTAGCTTTAATTAAAAATTTCCTATTATTTATGAAATTATCGTGTGAGAATATCGTTCTCCTCGATTGCTTAGGATTATGTGAGATTTTAATCTCCTTAAATCCCTATAATTAATTCCGAAATAATAATAATATTAATAATAATACAAAAAATAAATAAATGGACAATAATTAAATATTAACCTTGATTAAATATTTATACAAAATGAATCGTGTGAGAATACCTTTCTCTCCTTGACTTCCTGAGCTCGTGTGAGATTTTAAGCCCCATAGAACTCGAAAATTAGCATATATTGGTTCAAAGATAAACAGATAAACAAATAAATAATAGCACTTGAATTAAATTATTTACCAATAATCAATAATAATAATAATCAATATTTACCAACAATAAATTCAAAAGTTCAAAAAAAAAATAAATATTCCTTTTATTATAAATCATGCATTAATTCCCGAAATATGAACTCCCAAAACTCCCAAAACTCAAAATAATAATAATAATAATAATAAAATCGACAAAAAATTTTAAAAGAGAAAATGTGAAGAGTTCAGGAGAATGAGGTTAATCAGATTGTAGTAAATTAAAACACATAAACCAAATCCCAATTCTGTTTTGTTTACAATGATCTGTCTTAATTAAAATCATCCTATTCTCATAACAAATCAAAAAACCACCAACCCGCAAAACATGCATTTTGGTCGAACTACGTGGACTTTGATCCCTATCGCAGGGTACGTAGGCCCTAGGCTCTCATCCTAGGTCAAGTTCGCCCTTTGTAAATATCCATCTGTTTGCATGCATTCTCGCTTTTTTGTCTCCTATGTCTAACGTGCATCCATGTCAATAAAAGGGTAATTAAGATTAATTAAAGGCCATATTCTATTTCAACTAATTAGTTTAAGGTAACCGTCCTTATGGGCGGGTATTGTGGGGTGCCTAACACCTTCCCCACACTCAAATAGACTCCCGAACCCATCCCTGATTTCGCAGACCATTTCGCCTTTTTTTTTTCATTTGTTTTAAATTAGTTTTCGAAAGTTTTCCATTAAAAATTTTGGTGGCGACTCCAAATAAAATTGATTTTCAAAATTCCGTTTTTGGGAATCGGTTTTAAATTTTTTTATTCCATTCCGCCGAAAGGTCGGTTACGATAGTTTGGCGACTCCACTGGGGAGATTCGTGAGTCAAGCCTGTTTAATTAGTTAGTTGAAATAATATGGCTTCTTGTTATTTTAATTACCCTTGTTGTGTTTGTTTGGTTTAATGGTTTATTCTTTTTTGGTGTTTCTTGGTCATTTATCTCTTGTGGTCATATGATATGCCTGTATGTTTTTAAGTATTTGCTATTTATTTTCCTATTTTTATAGGTGCATTTCTTCTTTCTCAATCATATAACATGCTTAAAGTTCCTTAGTTACCATGTAATTTCGTTAGTTTATTTGAAATACGTATGTCAGGATAGATAACATGCGGAAGAGAATCTTAGAATAGACGACCTCTGTTTATGTTATAAGCTCTTGTCTTCTCTGGCAATTCGATTGTTTGATAAATAAAGGTTGGATAAACTATCGGTTTAGAGTTTTATATGCTCCCCTCCCATCTCATGCACGTTGACACTCTACCTCACACACTTTTGGGCTCTATACCCGGGTCCTCGATTACCCTAGGTTAGTAGGGGTTTTTTAACGGTTTTCCTGTGAAGTTTATCGCTTCCAGAGACTACTGTGAAGACCTCGCTCAGGTTGTGTCTCACTATATAGATTTGATTGGAGTGGGATTCTATCCTCTTTTAGTCTAATTCATGTCGCGAGATCCTCACTCTCTTGAGTGGGGACAATCTGAGGACCAATAACGCTTTAAGATGCTAGATCTATCCCCAAACCATGCACCTTAGTGGACCACCTTAATAGATAACCTTCTTAGAACCTATCGTCTTTAGGGTACCATTCCCACACATAGGGTTGACCCAATTTAGGACACCAAGGATCATGTTACACTCATATTTTGCACGTCAACATATCATTCATGGCATGATTACATTTTTTTTATAAAAAAGAAAAACTTTTATGGGGTATTGAATTATCACAATATTTCCATTTTAATGCGTTGTTAGCCAATCAAAATGAGCTACAATTGAAAACTTCAGCAGTGTGGTAAGATTTGCCTAATTGATGGAGTTGGGAGTTTCTGAAAATCAATAATTTCAAGGAAAGTAATACGTCAATAGGTTACTTGATTCACTTATTTAAGCCTCGTCCACGTGAGGATCTATTTCTCCTTAGGATGAGAGTTATAGTTGCTATTCCCAATGGATCAATAGGGTTTTTGGCGATTAGTAATGAAGAAAGTGATTAGTAATCTATTGATTAAATAAATTGTGTGCTCATTTCGTTTTGTTTCTAACCCATGGATTTGTTACAGTGAACTGTCATTTTCGTTACTTAGCATAGAGACATGAAGGACTCACCGGACGCCACACAACCACAAGACACAAGCTCGACATAAATGGCCTCATCTAGAAAGAGAGTTAACGTGAGGGTAAAAGCTGAATCAGTAGAAAGCTTAATTATTATGAGTGAGAAGCTCAGAGGGGAACAACTCCGTCATTTTCAAAAGGACTATGGAGATATTTTGGAGTTGCTATCAGTTCCTATCCAATCAGATGCTCTTGTAGCCCTAGCTCAACATTGGGATGATTCCTTGAGATGTTTCACGTTTCCAACTTTCCAGCTTGTGCCCACGTTGGAAGAATACGGGGGATTGATGAGAATGCCTATTACCAAGGATACCCCTGTCTACTTGTATCCTGGACATCTCCCCTCCAAACGGGTTGTAACCCAGATCTTAGGGGAGGAACCTACACGAGTACAAATATGTCGTTTGGGTGCAACAGAAGGATTATCTAGGAAGTATTTAGAGAAAAAGTTGGAAGCTTTAGCTGAGAAGGGGAACTGGGTCATTTTCAGAAGAGTGCTTGCTTTAGCAGTATATGGGCTAGTGTTATTCCCATCAGCAGTGAGTGTAGTCGATTTGGCAGCGGTAAGTGTCTTGTGGATGGTAGAAAATCACCGCGTGAATCCCGTACCAGCGCTGCTAGCGGAAACATTTTTGACATTAAGTTTTTGTCATAGAGAAAAGAAAGGGAAGTTGAAATGTTGTTTGCCACTTTTGAATATATGGTGGGTTAACCATATCTATGGCAGGGAATATTAACTTGGCACGAGGTTTGACACCGTTCATCACCCGATCCGAGATTATGTCCATCGCGAAGGGTCAGCTCCGCTACAAGCAAGAATGAGTCGTGACCAATGGATTAAGAAAATAGGGGAACTTAAAGATACCACTATTTGGTGGAAGCTCTCTTGGTGGGGGAGCAAGGATATTATATACTGTTGTGGACATTTCCCTAATGTTCCTCTCATGGGCACCAGAGGATGTATTAATTATAACCCCGCGGTTGCTCACTGCCAATTCGCATATGAACAGGACATCCTATCTGAAGAGGTTGTGCAAAGGGTCAACTTCTACTACATTGATCCCCTGAAGATGGAAATGATCCAACAGATAAGGGATGCATGGGGTCGTGTAATGTGTAAAGGGAAGTTTGAGTTAGGGAAACGTGCCGTGGCAACCATGAGGCAATATGAGATTTGGCTCCAGAAAAGGACTGGGGGGATCCATCCACCCCTAGGATCTCATAACCCCTTGTTGAGTAACGATTTACGAGCAATCAATGAGGGTTTAGCCAAACAATTAGAAGATAAAAAGGTTAAGCTGCAAAACTTGGAGGAAGTAAGCAAAAGACACTTGGAGAACTTATCTAAGTTACAAGAAAATGAAAGAGCAAAAAGGAGAAAGGAGTCGGAGATGAACACCGAGTTGAGGAAATTGAAAGAGGAGAATGACAAGTTGAAAAATACTATAAGAAGGATTCAAAAACAAGCTGAGGAGAGTAGCAAGAAGGTCATCCATTATCAAGCTCGATTGTCAACGGCCACCAAAGAAAGAGACCTATAATGAGGAGGGAAGAAGAGCTTAAGTCTCATAGTAACCTCCAACAAGAAATTGATGTACTCACTAAACGGTTAGAAGAAAAGACAAGGGAGGTGATCAGTGTCAAGAGCGATAATGCAGTAGCCATGCAAAATTTAGTTGAGCAATTCAACCATCAAGCAGAAAAGGCTCGGCTGTGGGAGTCACGCCATGAAGAGTAAGTGGCCGAAAAAGAAATGTGGCTGGAACGCTTCAAAAGAATGATCCTATTTGCCAATGATGCCATTCCTGAATTCGTTCATGCATATAAGCAAGCAGAAGGGCATGCCATCCCCGTGAAGACTCCCGTAGCAGTAACTGAGTTTCTCGCTCTGTGTCATGACCTTATAGAGGATTTGAAATTGTTGATGAAATTTTAGATGAGGAAGGGACAAAGACAGCTTTAGTATTTTGTAAGATGGACTCATAGATGGGGTCCCTTTAATGTGTAACTTCAAAGTCGATTGATGTAATCAAACACTTTATTATAATGCACGGTTTCGTCTTTTGGCCATCAAATACGTTCGAAATAGTAGAGATCTTGTGTGGAAATTGGTTGTGTGGTGTAAAAATAAACCTATACATGTGGATACTAAATGTCCCTTGTGTTAGCAGTTAACTTTGATTTATTGAGTGTTACTATATGTATCCTTAAGGATTCAAAGGTATGTGGTTCTTATATCCTTTATGTCAAGTTAACACACCGAAAATCAGAAATCTAGGTAATCGTTTTTATTTACATTCATTTTGTTTAAAAAAAATACGACAATAATGACAGGTAAGACGTCAATATTGCCCGAGAGGGGAACCTGTCTAACCAGGCCCAGCCGTCTGGAAGAACGTATATAACCTGAGCGCGGGCTAGAGCTATGGTTGCTGAAAATAGTCCATCAGAGACTGAGCAGCGGTTAGAAGTGGAAGTAAGGGCCCTAAAGGATCAAATGGGGCCAATGCAGTCGCAAATGGTAGAGATGGTAAAGCTGTTGCAGAATATGAGTTCTAGCATGGCTGCGAACCATGTTTCGCCAAACCCCACTAATACCGACTAGGGCACCCCTAATATAGGTGTGGGAATACCAGGAGTAACTCAGGGTAGTCCTTCTAGCACCGGAGTACCCGAACCGACACAAAGACCGGCAGTGGCAAACCGACCACCAAACCCTTTGGCTTCAGGGGCTGAAGGACAAGGGTACCCAGAATGGAGCCAAGGTGGTGTCTTCACCTATGACATCCCTGGGGGGGAACCAACTATTGGAATTGCAGTGCCTGCTCGGCCTGCTACCAACACTGGCTTCAAGATGAAAGAGGGTGATGAAAAGAAAGATTGGGAAGAGGACATAGCAGAGGTTAAAGACAGGCTGAGAGCTCTGTAGAAACCGACTAACTATAAGTCTGTTGAGTTGGATGAGTTGTGTCTAGCCCCAAAGGTCCCCATCCCTAAAAAATTTAAGGTGCCTGAGTTCACCAAATACGATGGTAGTGGAGATCCACACTACCACCTAAAATCATACTGCACCAAGATGTCGGTATGGTCTAGGGACGAAAGGTTCCTGATAAACTTCTTTCACGAGAGTTTGACCGGCGCAGCCTTACATTGGTTCATGAAATTGGATCATTCCAAGCTAAAGCGGTGGAGAGACCTCACTGATGTATTCATGAGCCAATACAAGTTTAATCTGGATACAACCCCTACCTGAGAGCACCTGAAAGGGCTGAAGAAGAAGGGAACAGAGACCTTTAAAGAATATGCCCAAAGATGGAGAGCCGCAGCTGCTGAAGTCCAACTGCCACTTCTGGACTCAGAATTATGCTCTTATTTTATTCGTACCTTAGGGGACCTATACCGTAAGATAATGCTAGGGACGCACGTAAATGAATTCGCTGATCTGATCCAAGTTGGAGAGATGATAGATGTTGATGTGCGCGATGGGCTATTTGAAACTAACTCCATGGAAACTAGAAAACCTACAAATAGTCGAAAGAAGGAAGGGGATATTAGCCACATCCATGCCACATTCCAACATCCCTGCCCTATGCATAGTCAATATCCCCAGGCACCTTTTCGCGGTCAGAACCCAGCCATGGCTTACCAGCCGCGAGGCCCAGTTACGGGGAATTACACGAGCTACCCGACGCCACCGCAACCTTATTCTGGGTCGCAATAGCTGACAGCCCAAAATTAAGGGTTTAGGCCAACACAACCGCCCCGTAATGACAGGCCGTTACCCAACTTCAATGTTAGCCGATCAGAGCTTTTTCACGACTTAGTGGCAAAGAAGCTTATGGGCCCTAGACTGGTCAAGCCACTCCAACCACCATTCCCTGAGTGGTATGATCCCAATGCCACTTGTGAATACCACATGGGAGCTGCAGGGCATAATATTGACAAATGTGAGGCCTTCAGGAAGCACGTGTTAGCATTGTTAGACAATAATCACATCGGCATAAAGACAGGTAATGACCTCAATATCGTCACCAACCCCTTGCCAAATCACAATAAGGAAAGGCAAGTGTCCATGATAGATGGGGAGGATTTTGGCTTGAAAGACTTGGCTGAGGCATCCTATACTATGCGGCAGTTATATAAGGGTTTGAAGGGTACTGACTATGTCCCTGCTCAGAATGGGGGACAAAACAAACTTGGAGGGTCGCAAAATAGGTATTGTGAGTTTCATGATGGAGAGGTGGGTCACGACATTGAAGGTTATGAGCAGTTCAGGGAATTGACACAGAGGATGATTATGCTTGGAGTTCTAACCATCGGAAGAACTCGAGAGCCTACTAAAGGGAATGTGTGCATCACAGAAAAAGACGGTGCCTGGACCAAGGGAGTATCCAACTCCACAAGGCTTAGGAACTCCTTCCTGGTGGTTGACAAACCACTCTATGAAGTTAAGGGAGCCACCCCGATCCAAAACAATCGTGACCCACAAAGTAAGCGCAAGGGTCTTTACTTATAGTACCTATGCCAGTGCCTGTCAAAAGCCTAACTGCCACTATTTACGTGCCCTCTCCGTTTCCGTATCAGAGCGATCATGCTGTGCCGTGGAATTACGGGCTAAAGATAGAATGCTCATCTGGCAATGAGGCATTGAAAGAGAGGTCTGTCACGGAAGGAGGTCATTTAGACATTATAGGAGGGATCACTCGCAGTGGTCGGGTATATCCAAAGATGTGGGAGGAGTTCTGAATCCAAACCTAGAAGTAGGGGAAAGCTCGAACCTTAAGGAAGCCCCTGGGAAGGAAGGACGGGACGAAACAGAGGAGTTTCTAAAAATTATGAAATAGAGCGAATATGACGTGGTGGATCAATTGCAGAAAACTCCAGCCTGAATTTCTATTTTGAGCCTGATAATGAATTCAGAAGTTCACCGAAGGGCATTACAGGGTGTGCTGAATGAAGCTTATGTGCGTCCTGATATCACCCCGGAGAAGGTTGTGAACCTGATAAATGCAGTGAAAAATTCTACCTTAATTTCCTTCTCTGAGGACGAGATGCACCCCACGTCGGTCGAAAAGCCCAAAGCCCTCCATATTACTCTGAAATGCTATGGGTATATAATTGCTAAAGTGCTCATCGATGGGGGTCAACCCTGAATGTCTTGCCCTTGTCCACTTTAAGGCAATTACCTATTGAGAAGTCATGCATCGAGTACAATGACCTGGTAGTGAGAGCCTTTGATGGGACCAGGAGGGAAGTGATTGGAAAGGTTGAACTCCCTTTAGAAATTGGTCCAAATTTATTTACCGTCGAGTTCCAAGTTATGGACATCGACGCAACATATACGATGCTCCTAGGGAGGCCTTGGATTCATGCTGCTGACGTAGTCCCATCGACTGTGCATCAGAGGATCAAATACATCGATGAAGGGAGGCTCATCACCATAAAAGGTGAAGAAGAAATGATTCTCAGCAGGTCAAGTACGGTACCTTACATTGAAAATGCCGAGCAAGTCATAGACAACTCTTTTCCTAGTTTAGAAGTATTGGAGGCTGGGAATTCTAACAAGGGCACCGACCCAATGTCATTAGGAGTGGGGGAACCCACCAAAGGAGTCAATCAGGTAGTGGCCAAGATCATGATGAACAGTGGGTATCAAAAGGGAAAAGGACTGGGCGTAAATCTGCAAGGCATAGGGGAACCAATTAAGTTGTTCAAAAATCCAGGGCGATAGGGGCTAGGATACGAGCTCTCTAGGGAGACCCGCAAGGTGCGATGGAAGGAGGGTAAGCAAAAGGGGAAAGCAAAAATACCTCACCTCCGAGAAACTTTTCCTACTCCTACTGAGATAATACATCCGGGTGACTTAGTCACAATGGCAAGTGAAGAAGAAGGAAAGCATACGGAGGTTGCATGGATCCAGCTGGACGAGCTAGGAAAAGCTCTAGACAATTGGGAATCCGAAATTTTATCGGATGTTATGTCATTAGAGTAATGTTTTGAATATCGTGTTTTAAAATTCTGTAATAGTTAACGACTCAAAACTTTATTTTAAATATTGAATGAATGCAGTAGTTTCAATCTTTTTGCCAAAATCTTGTTTGAATCTTGCCTTTTCGTATTTATTTTTGCTTTTTCTACCCACTTTCCAGGGAATTTGAATCCTCGGAACCCTTGTTTAAAGCAGAAGCACTAGGGCACTGCTTGCATGAGCCTTGTGTTGTCACGGATGCAAGTGATTTAGAAACTGATGATAATGATGACATACCTCAAACCTTTGTTAAAATAGTAGAGTCTGCGGAAAGGGGTATTGTTTCGCACGAAGAAACTGCTGAAGTGATCAATATGGGGACAGAGGATGACAAGAAGGAATTAAAAATAGTTGATAACCCAGAAAGGGAGGATATGATCAAGTTGTTTAGGAAATATATAGATGTGTTTACTTAGTCCTATCAGGATATGCTAGGAATAGATCCTGAAATTGCTGCCCATAGGATACCCTTGTATTCCAATATAGGACCTAAGAAACAGAAGCTAAGGAGGATGAACCCAGAGATGTCCCTTAAGATTAAAGAAGAAGTAATGAAGCAATGGGATGCCGGCTTCTTAGAAGTCTCTAAATACCCCTAATGGGTCCCGAATATAGTCCTTGTGCCAAAGAAAGATGGGCGAGTTAGGATGTGTGTCGATTATCGGGATTTAAATCGGGCCATCCCAAAAGATGACTTTCCATTACCCTACATTGACTTCTTAGTCGATAATACAGCAAAAAGCTTCAGGTATTCCTTTATGGATGGATACTCTGGCTATAACCAAATCCCGATGCACCCTGATGACAAGGAAAAAACCACATTCATTACCCCATGGGAAACCTTTTATTACAAGGTAATGCCCTTTAGACTTAAAAATGCTGGGGCCACCTACCAATGTGCGATGGTCGTCTTGTTTCATGACTTAATGCATAAAGAAATAGAGATGTATGTGGATGACATGGTCGCCAAATCAGCTGAAGGGGAAAGTCATGTGGCTGTATTACGAAAGCTCTTTGAAAGATTATGGAAATACAAACTTCGATTGAATCCTAGTAAGTGCGTATTTGGGGCTACATCTGGGAAACTTTTGGGATTCATTGTTAGTAAGAAGGGGATAAAAATAGACCCTGATAAAATTAGAGCGATTTGCGACATGCCACCACCTAGTACAGAAACAGAAGTCCGAGGGTTCTTAGGTCGTTTGAACTACATAGCCAGGTTCATCGCAAATTTAACTGCCACTTGTGAACCAATATTTAAATTATTATGCAAGAACTAACCAGGAGAATGGAATGAATCCTGCCAACACGTGTTTGATAAGATAAAGGAGTACCTCTTGACTCCCCTTGTCATGGTACCACCTATGCCGAGGTGACCTTTTATCCTTTATTTGACCATTCGGCCAGGGTCCATGGGTGCGGTGTTAGGACAACATGACGAATCAGGAAGAAAGGAGCAAGCCATTTATTATCTAAGCAAGAAATTTAACGAATGCGAGTCGCAGTACTCGTTAATTGAGAAGACTTGTTGCAGTCTTGTGTGGACCACAAAGAGACTAAGGCAGTACATGCTTTATCATGTAACGTGGCTAATCTCCAGGATGGATCCAATCAAATACATTTTTGAGAGTCCTCATGTATTGGGAAGAGTCTCAAAATGGCAAGTAATACTCTCAGAATATGACGTGAAATATATAACCAGTAAATCGGTCAAAGGGAGCGTTATAGTTGAGCATTTGGCAGCCAATCCCCTGGACGAATATCAACTGTTAGACTTACAGTTCCCCGATGAGGATATTCTGACATTGGAAGAAGATGATCCAAAGGAAATCAAGTAGACTATGTATTTTGATGGGGCAGCCAATGTACATGGCAGTGGATTAGGAGCGGTAGTAATATCACCTGAAGGCAAACAATATCCAGTGGCAGTCAAGCTCAATTTTGACTGCACAAATAATGTGGCCGAATATGAAGCTTGTGTCAATGGTCTGCAAGTCGCCTTAGAGTTAGGTGCCAAAGATCTTGAGGTGTTTGGAGATTTAGCCCTTGTGATTTATCAAGTAAAAGGAGAGTGGCAAACTAAAGATCCCAAGCTGGTCCCATACCAAAAACATCTGACAAAATTGGTGTCGAGGTTTAGGGAAATAAATTTCACGCATTTGACCCATGATAAAAATCAGTTTGCTGATGCATTGGCCACTCTAGCTGTAATGATTAAGTTGGACTGTGGAGTTAACATGCTCCCTATCCAGGTTGAGACCCGGGACACCCCGGCTTGCTGCTTGAACGTGGAGGAAGAAAATGATGGACGGCCGTGGTTCCATGATATAAAGAACTATGTCCAGAACCAGCAATATCTGGCTGAGGCAACGGAGAATGACAAAAAAACCATTCGTCATTTGGCGATGAATTTTTTCCTTAGTGGAGAGGTGTTATATAAAAGGTCATGGGACAACACTCTGCTTAGATGTGTGGATGCATCAGAAGCACGAAGGATAATGATAGAGATCCATGAGGGAATCTGTGGGACTCATGCTAATGGCCACACTATGGCTAGACAAATTCAAAGATGTGGATACTTCTGGTTAACCATGGGAAAAGACTGCATTGACCACGTGAGAAAATGCCATAAATGCCAAACATATGCCAATAGGATCAATGCTCCACCCCAACCCCTCCATAACTTGGTGGCACCGTGGCCATTCTCAATGTGGGGAATAGATGTGATTAGCCCCATCAACCCAAAGGCATCAAATGGACACCGATTCATTTTGGTAGCCATTAATTATTTTACAAAATGGATAGAAGCATGTTCATTTTCCAATATTGGCCAAAAGGTCTTCCTTCGATTTTTGAAATTGAACATCATTTGTCGATATGGTATACCAGAGAGGATTATCACGGATAACGCTCCCAACCTAAATGGAGCTGACATTAAGAAATTGTGTGGTCAATTCAAGATTAAGCACCATAACTCTACACCCTACTGGCCACAGATGAATGGAGCAGTTGAGGCAGTGAATAAAATTATCAAAAAGATCATTAGCAAGATGGCTATTACTTATAAAGATTGGCATGAGATGCTCCCATATGCTCTTCATGGGTATCGAACGACGGTACGAACATCCACAGGGGTAACTCCATACTCTTTAGTATATGGCATGGAGGTAGTCACCCCGATTGAAGTTGAGATCCCTTTTCTTCGAGTGTTGATCAAATCCAACCTCGAGGAGAGCGAGTGGATAAAGACGCGGTATGAGCTGCTGAATATGATTGAAGAAAAGCGATTAATAGCTATGTTTCATGGGCAGCTATACCAAAAAAGGATGGCAAGGGCCTTCAATCAAAAGGTTCATCCTAGACAGTTCAGGCTGGGAGAGTTGGTTCTGAAAAAGGTCCTCCCAAATCAAGAAGATAATAAAGGCAAATGGGCACCTTCATACGAAGGTCCATATGTGGTGACACGAGCATTCTCTGGAGGGGCCCTGACTCTTGCCGACATGGATGGTAGGGAGCTTGGAAAACCAGTTAACTCTGACGCAGTCAAGAAATACTTTGCTTAAACAAGGATGACGAGAAAGAAAGAGGAAGAAAGAAAGGAGAATTTGAAATTAGGGCCAGTTCAAGAAGGAGGTTCAAATGAAGGATAGGGTGGCAAAGGATGAACAAAGTAAGGTGGTATGAAGACTAAATTGCCAACCTGAAAGGATCCTTAGGGATTGTCTTCATTAGTCAGTTTCGAAATAATTGTATCCAATGGCAACACTAGGTGTAGGCAACCATTGTCGCCTGAAGCCAAAATTCAGAGTCATCCCAGTTGTATTTTGCTATTTTTTATACTTGCGTTCGGCTTACCACCCACATTCCTTGGGGTCTTTTGTTTGTTTACTCATTTAAGATAACTTGCCTTTCATCACTTTTTTCCCCCACATAACCATATTGCCTTTATGATGGTCTCATACATTCAATATGCAAAATAAAACATTCAAGTGAATAGTGCTATTCAAAATATTGTCTGATGATATGCATCCCAGAAATACCCCAATGCGTTTTAAATAAGTGTTTCCATGCAATTACTATGATGAGGCCTAAAGGATGCAGCATATACGCAATTTGGCATTTTCGTTACCAGTTTACCTCGTATAAAAGGCGATAGAAGCAACTTCAATGTCCTTGAGCTTACTGTAAAGAAGAGAGTATAAGCCCGCTTGTAGTGAAGAAGCAAAGTATACGGATTGTCGACTGTTGAAACGATGGATTTAGGGTCGCAATGAAGGAAGCGTTGTTAGATAGTTCATTCACTTTGGGCAATATTGACGTTTTTCCAATTGTCTTGAATCATAATTTAACATGTCACCCTTCCGATTTCCAAAATAAAAGATAGAGGTTTTACGCTCACAAGCACAAAGGGAATAGGTATCATTTTAACCTGTATCAAAACCAATAAAATTTGCATTATCCTTTAAGGATGTGCCTTTCTCACACATACACGTTTGTCCATGTTCGACACCTACATCGCTCATGCATCATGACCATGAAATTTACATTCCTGCAAAAGTCCTGCTCAAGTCCAAGCAATTTACATTTCGGCAAAAGTCCTGCTCAAGTCCAGGCAATTTACATTCCTGCAAAAGTCCTGCTCAAGTCTAGGCAATTTACATTTCTGCAAAAGTCCTGCTCAAGTCTAGGCAATTTACATTTCTGCAAAAGTCTTGCATCAAGTCCAGGCAATTTATGTTTCTACTAAAGTCCTGCGTGTGTCCAGGCCATTTACATTTCTGTCTAAGTCCTGCATCGTGTCCAGGCAATTTACATTTATGTCGAAAGCCAGGCATTTTGTTCAGGATATTCACCATCCCATCTAAGCACGAATTTACTCCTGTCTCCCCCTGTCTTCCCTCGATGAGGAAGGTGGTGTGTTCATGTCTTTGCTTGCTCTTAAGATTAGGTCATTTCTTCACTATTCACTTCCCTAACTTAAGAGACAAGCAAAGAGAGGCAACTGTGAACACCCAACCCGAATTAACAATAATAATAATCATGGTAATAATAATAAATAGAATTAAAAAAATTCTAAAAAAATAATAATAACAATTAATCAAAACAAAATTGCAAAAGGCAAACAAAATAAAAGTAATATGGAAAAAAACCAATATAAGAACCAAAAATAATAAAAAGGAAAATTCAAGATATATGTTTGAAGAAGAGACATGGCAATCATCTTGCAAAGAAATAAAATGAACAAGGCCACATACTTGAAATGGAATTGCAAAACACTCTCACTTGCTCACACTCACACACTCTCACATGCTCACTTGCTCCCACATGCTCATTTGCCCTCACACACATGACACACATCACTCTCACACACTCACACTCTCACCCACGGACACACCTCCTCACACACTCACACTCACACTCTCACATGTTCATTTGCTCTCATATGCTCACTTGCCCTCACACACATAACACACATCACTCTCACACACTCACACTCTCACCCACGGACACACCTCCTCACACTCTCACACTCACACTCTCACCCATGGACACACACACTCACCACATGCATACACTCATGCACACACATGCACAAGAGGACAAGGGGGATAAAAAAGCAAGTGGGAGTTGGTTCTGCAGAGGAGGTAGAAAGTGGAGTGGTTGGTGCAGAGAAAGGAGAGTGTGGCATGGCTGGAGATGGCAGAAAAAGGAGGGGATCGTGAGCAGCAAAGTGGTGGCTGGAAGTTGCAGAAAAAGTAAGGAGAAAAGGGAGCAACATGGCAGAAAAAGGGAGGTGGCGCTGGAGTATAAAAGAGAGCAACAAACAGAGAGAAAGAGGGGGCTGGAAAAGAGAAGATAGGAAGGAAAGAGAAGGCAGAAACCACGCTGAAAGGGAGAGGAACCACATGACTGAGAAGGGAAGAAGAGCTGAAGAGAGAAGGGAAAGCCACGTAAACCGAGAGGAAACAACACTGAACAAAACAAGAAAACGAAACCAGCAACGTGAGAGAGGAAACAACACTAAACAAAACCAGAAAACGAAACCAGCAACGTGAGGGAGAAAAAATGAACCAGAAACTGAGAGGGAGAGGAGCTGAACGAGGCAGAAACCGAGAGGAGGAGAGGTGGCGTCGTGGTGCAGAAAATGTGCAGAAAACTATGGAGAAACGTCCCAAATCGTGGAGTGAAAAGGAGATGAAGTTTAGACCATCCAAGGAGCAGAAAATGGAGAGTAGGATGCCAAAATGATGAGCAGAAACAAGGAAGTCTGAATGCAAAACAAAGTGGCAGCAAAGGGATGGATAGAAGCTGAACCATGGAGGAGAAAAAACTCTGTTTTGTGCTCAAAAAACAGAGGTAAACATAGGAGAACTTAGGGAGCACAAGGAAGAAGAGGAAGTGTAGAGAAGAAGGGAAGCTTTCAACCTCCACCTTCCAGCCGAGAAGCAGAGACACGTTCTGTAGAATTTCCAGCGCTGAAGCCAACCAGAAACTCCAACGAAGCTGTCCAACGAAACTATCCGCCATTTCTACACTTCCAGCCGAGACCAGCTACTTTGGGGGCTGTTGGAGGTCCATCTACCATATGTGAGTGAGGAGGAGAAGGTCATTCTTCATTGGAGCACAAGGGAGAAGCTAAAAACGCATAGGTATGGTTGCATGGTTTGCCACTGCCGAGATTTCTGCATGCATGTCACTGTTCATTCGAATTGCTTCAAGACAATCTCATGCATGTGCATTGTTCACGCGTTCTAATATGAGGTGCTACTGTTCATTTGCTTAAACTTGTTTTAATTTTGTTTATCACCATTGTTTAAACATTAACTTTGATTAATTATTGCTATTACGTATAAAATTAGCATGTGAGAATTTTGTTCTTCTTGATTGCCGAGGATTATGTGAGTTTTTAATCTCCTTAAATCCTTGCAATTAATTAAATAATTGGAAGGCAAAAATAATATTAATGAAATATTAATGAAGGAATGGTGAAAAATAATTGAATGATAATTAATGAATATTGTCATGATGGATAAAATTATCGTGTGAGAATTTTGTTCTCCTCGATTACTGGGGGTTATGTGAGATGTTAATCTCCTTAAATCCTTACAACTAGTTGAATAATTGAAAAGTGATAATAATATTAATGAAATATTAATGAATAAATGGTGAAAAAAATAAAAGAATGACAATTAATATTAATGAAATATTAATGAAGGAATGGTGAAAAATAATTGAATGATAATTAATAAATATTGTCATGATGGATAAAATTATCGTGTGAGAATTTTATTCGTCTTGATTACCGGGGATTATGTGAGATATTAATCTCCTTAAATCCCTACAATGAATTGAATAATTGAAAAGCAACAATAACATTAATGAAATATTAATGAGTGAATGGTGAAAAATAAATGAATGATAACTAAATATTAAATCATAATAATAATCATAATCAAAATGTCTGCTTTAATGAACTGTTTCCCATTATTTGCAAAATTATCGTGTGAGAATATTGTTCTCCCCGATTACTTGGGATCGCGTGAGATTTTTAATCTCCTTAGATCCCTGAAGTTAGCATACCCTGTTTTTTTAAAAAAAGGAAAGAATAATAAATAGTAAATAATTAAAAGATTAGCTTTAATTAAACATTTCCTATTATTTATGAAATTATCGTGTGAGAATATCGTTCTCCTCGATTGCTTAGGATTATGTGAGATTTTAATCTCCTTAAATCCCTATAATTAATTCCGAAATAATAATAATATTAATAATAATACAAAAAATAAATAAATAGAAAATAATTAAATATTAACCTTGATTAAATATTTATACAAAATGAATCGTGTGAGAATACCTTTCTCTCCTTGACTTCCTGGGCTCGTGTGAGATTTTAATCCCCATAGAACTCGAAAATTAGCATATATTCGTTCAAAGATAAACAGATAAACAAATAAATAATAGCACTTGAATTAAATTATTTACCAATAATCAATAATAATAATAATCAATATTTACCAACAATAAATTCAAAAGTTCAAAAAAAAAAAATAAATATTCCTTTTATTATAAATCATGCATTAATTCCCGAAATATGAACTCCCAAAACTCCCAAAACTCAAAATAATAATAATAATAATAAAATCGACAAAAAATTTTAAAAGAGAAAATGTGAAGAGTTCAGGAGAATGAGGTTAATCAGATTGTAGTAAATTAAAACACATAAACCAAATCCCAATTCTATTTTGTTTACAATGATTTGTCTTAATTAAAATCCTCCTATTCTCATAACAAATCAAAAAACCACCAACCCGCAAAACATGCCTTTTGGTCGAACTACGTGGACTTTGATCCCTATCGCAGGGTACGTAGGCCCTAGGCTCTCATCCTAGGTCAAGTCCACCCTTTGTAAATATCCATCTGTTTGCATGCATTCTCGCTTTTTTGTCTCCAATGTCTAACGTGCATCCATGTCAATAAAAGGGTAATTAAGATTAATTAAAGGCCATATTCTATTTCAACTAACTAGTTTAAGGTAACCGTCCTTATGGGCGGGTATTGTGGGGTGCCTAACACCTTCCCCACACTCAAATAGACTCCCGAACCCATCTCTAATTTCGCAAACCATTTCGCCTTTTTTTTTTTTTTTCGTTTGTTTTAAATTGGTTTTCCAAAGTTTTCCATTAAAAATTTTTGTGGCAACTCCAAATAAAATTGATTTTCAAAATTCCATTTTTGGGAATCGGTTTTAAACTTTTTTATTCCATTCCGCCAAAAAGTCGATTACGACACTATATTAAGCAATATTCTTCTATTTGACAACATACTATATTCACTTCAAATTTTTATTGTCTCGGTTTTATTATTAACTGAAAATTTGTTAAGATGATATAATAATAACTATAACAAAAAGAATTGAATGAATTACTAGTACCAAAATTATTATTAATGTGTACACACATTGATATAAAAGTGTTAGCATAAATATAGATAAACTAAAATACTAAATTCAATGTTCTGCGTCACATCTATTTTTAAGTTAGGCATAAGAGTTGATATTGATTATATATAGTCAGTGAATGAAAAATCATTATTTTAGTTGAACAAATGAAAAAATTAATATTGGTGATTTTTTAATAAAAAATTATAATTATTCTAAAGTATGATTTTCAGAGTTCACTACTAAGTAAAGTTTTTTTTTTCTCATTTTATTCTAACTATAATTCTAATTACTTACTCATAATATCATATCATCACTACAACAAACTTAATTATAAGATTAATAATATTTTTTTTTCTTTTTGAAGAATCATTAGAATTTAGTCATATATATGCCTCTTCTCAAAATTTCTTGGCGATCAATAGTTGTTGGGTGATGCGGTGACCGTAATCACTTAGAATTTAATCTTAATTGCGTAATTAATTTTAAAAATAATTTTATAATATACTAAAAATAATTAAAGTACACTCACCCCTTGTGTATTTTAATGTAATCACGTTGACATTTATTCTAGTTTTATAATACACATTTTCTTTACACGAAATAAAAATCGTTATGCCATATTTTAGTGCAATTTCAATTTTTTAAATTTAAACATCCTCAATTAGATTATATACACATTTTTTAAAACTAAAACAGTCTTCTTTAGATCTAGAAACGGAAAAAAAGTTGGCCAATGACAAGGAAATTTACTATTTATATGGCAAAATTGACATTTCAATTATTCTTAGGGAACAGGTTCATTGATAAATCAAATTTAAACAAGTATAGCAAAAAGTTGTACATAATTGAAAATTTTTACTTGTAATAATTAATTCTGAAATAGTCAATTTGTATTAAAAAAAATAGAAGAGAAAAGTTTTAAAACTATCATCTTTCCACATTCACTGATTGTTGGTTAATAATTGATAAGTTTAAGGCTTTGGTTAATAATTCAAACACTCTAAACATGAATTATAGTATTATACATTCATTGTATTGGTTTATTAATCATGCTATTTTACTCTAATGAAATAAAGTTAATCCACATCATTATTAGATGCTTTTTTATAGCAAATAATAAATTTTCTATGTCTTTTAATACTGTTTAGAAAATTATTATCACAAATATTTATTTCTTTATTGTAATTAGCGACTTGTATAACATTCATTTGATGAGTGAAAATTTGATGAGCAAAAAAAAGAAGTATATTTAACAATTTACAAGAAAAGATACATTTATTCTAATTTCTATTTAGTATATAAATATACATGGCTTTTTCACATAACAATTATTGATCTATTACGATAATATATTACAAAATAAGTATATACTGCTTAAGCGTTGTTACAACTTCTTAAACTTGTGGCCTTACATCTTGTGGAGCATCTTGTGAAATTGGAAGTTTGTTGGATTCAAAAGATGGGTGAGATGAATATCTCAGTAGCTAATCATGGTTTAAAAATATGTAATTCTAGCCTTAAAACTTACAATTTATCGACAAGGACTACATGTAATTTATGCTACATACAAGACTGTTTTAACGATCACATAAGGACTTTACATGGTCAATTACCCTAATATTGTCCCATGCAAACATAGGGGTTTATGCATAAATATACCAAATAGTCTCATCATAATGTAATTGCTATCAAGCAATCATAACATAATTGTCATCAAACAATTATGGTATAGCTAACAATCAAGTAGTCCAAAATGCAATTGCCATCAAATAATTAATCAGTGTAATAAAATGCAAGCTTTAAAGATAGCTACCTGAGTTTCAAGCTTATTGTTTCTTACTAAGGTGCCCAATTCTTTCTTTTAGACTCTTTAAATAAGCAATCTCTTATGCAAATTTGAATTTTTCATAAAATGCTTTTTTACTATAGCCAAAACTTTACTCTCACACTCCCTTTTTTTTTTTTAGTTATGACGAGTAAAAAAAAAAAAAGGAAAAATACACGCAATTTAACTACCTGAATTAATGTTTGTAGATCCCATGTGAAACAAATTCCATTAAATGCTTACCCTAACTTTTTCGACATGTGAGCCCCATGTATTTAACTCTAGCTACTTTAATTAAATTTATATTTAATATATAGGCTCAACCATTTACCTCGTTTACTTTTTCTACATTCTTTTTGCTGAAATAAATAGTTAAAACTATAGCTTTTATCTTAGAAAAATTTTTCTCTTTCATTTTAGTACTTTTAATTTCATTTTCTTGGCACCGTAAATTATTATAGGCTAATTAATAATTATAACTTACCTTGCCAAATTAACCTTCACCTAATTGGGCCTCATATATATTTGATATATTCCTTGTAAATTTAAATTTTCAATTAAGATAGACTAAAAGATGCTAGGATGTTACATGGTCCATCAGGTAACGACCCAGTATATATATATATATATATATATATATATTAATTTTCTTTATGTGTGTATATATATATTTAGTGATTTTTTTTAAAGAAATAGCCATTCTTTTTTTATTGTTATTATTATTATGTTGAATATAAAGCATTGTTAATAATATGATATATACAATTTATTATATATTAATCATAATTTTTGTTTTTCTTTTGAAATTTATTTTAAATTTAAGTTAATAAAAAATCTAAAAATTTTCAAAAAAAAATTGGATGACCTGACCTGGCCTAACCCAATCCTATCATGTCTCAGGTTTATCAGGCCAATTCCCGAGACCAGGCCATAAAATGTAACTTGTTGATAACCCCAAGCCATAAATTGTAACTTGTTGATAACCTAGACCATGCCATTGGTTGGTACCAAACACAGCCTGGGGTTTGAACATCTTTAATAAGTAGTCAACTTTTCATCTCCTTGAACTCATTTAGTCGCCCTAGAGGCATCTTCCAGTCAAAGACTATAAGGAGATGAATATATCTAATACTAGAGGCCACAAATGAAACATTAATGTAGCTATAAATGTCTTTATAGATTGTTTTTCAAGGGAATAAGATAGAAGATGAATGAGACTCAGTTGGGGGTTGGATGGGAATTTCTTTGCCTTTGATGGTTGTTTGATGAAATAATAAGAATGTAATGGATTATAAAGACAAATAACAATCTTTATGGCCCCCACGCAATCTAGACAAACTATTGGGCTACTATGTTATATTCCATATAAGTTACTGTGTCATTATATTGTGAAATTTCAATATTTGAAGGGTCTTCCAGTACTTAGTTCTAAAATTTCATGCCAGATCAACACCTAGCTATATTTTATGTTGTATTTTTATTGGTCCTCACTTGATTGTATCCAAACAACTAGATTTAAGATTTGTTTGAATGATTTTACTTAACTTGAATTGCCTATCAATTTATTCAAATAAGATCATTTATAATCGAATAGGATATTCGAGATTGGAGCAAGTATGCTCCATTACCTATTTGGAACCTCATGTATATGAATTTTTCATTTTTTATTATAATGACTAAATATTTATTATTTTGCTTAATTAGTTGATTTCATTCAAGTTTTAACACAATATTTTGTTTTTATTCAATTATAAACAAAATTGTTTATAGGATTGGATTTAGCTCCATACTTTATCTTAAACTCTATAAATAGTGTCTTGGTCATCTAACTTTATTGATTGAAAGTTAATGAATTTGCAACATGGTAATCATCCATTTAGAGTAGAAAAATGGTGTTATAAGGGCATGATGTTCTAATTGTCTTAATTATTATATGGATTAGCATTAATCCTATTATTTGATCAATCTCTAATGATTGATAATCAAGAAAATTAATATTATTGTTATAAACCTTGAATGGATTAGGTCCTTGTTGATATTATGAGTAATCAGTAATGAGTTGGATTATTTACAAGTACCTTTACGTAAAGACTCCAACCTTCAGCCCAATATTAATTAGTAATTATCCCATTAAATTACTGATGAAGAGTCAATAGAGAGAGAAATATTGATCACAATCATAATGATAAAACATCATAATTGATGTCTTTAATTATTCTTTGGCATCATAATTAAAGTTTCCCACCTAATTTCTCACTTAATTTCCCATTATCCTTACCTATTCTTTTCTATAAAAAGAAAGCTCTATCATCTCCACAAAAACATATCACACATCTCTCATCTCTCTCTTACAATGGGAAACTATTCTTCAATCAAATCTCTCTTTCTCTCTCATCGTGATATATTTTGCTGCAAAGCAAAATTTGGTATTCAGACTCTTGGGAGATATGGGGTATTGTAGGTTGAAATTCTCTATCAAATTACATCAAATGGTTAGTGTATTTTCATCCTTAGATTAGTGTATTATATTTATTGTCTCTCAATTTTGAACATATTATAATATGTTATTTTGAAAATTTCAATTTTTTGAACATATTATGATATGTTATTTTAGCAAATGGTATTCGAGCTTTAAGATTAAAATTATTGCGGATTATTATAGGGAGCACTAAATTAAATATAAAAAAATGGATCCGAAAAGCTTCGAGACTTTGGAATCAAACTAATCGACATATAGATTGAGTTAGCATAAATGACCATAGGGGTTTTATTACATGAGGAATTTAGAGCAAAATAAGACCAATTTCAAAGCCCAAAACTTAAAGATTACCAATCTAGCATTGGAGCCCGAGGTTACCTGAAAACCCCAAACCTTTTAAGTGCTACTTTGTTTTTAGATATAATTGACTAAAAGGAATTATGAATCATTGGAAAAAGATTAAATTGATGCCTATTTCGCTCCTTCAAATTGTGCTTAGAGTCAAGTTTCAAAATGGGTTGAAACTGGGTCAAATAACCTGTATTGCAGCCTTAACTTGAGGAGGAAGATGATATTATTGTAGCGTGAAGAGACCCACGTGCAAAGGAAGCGCTTGTTGGCATATGAGATGCATGTGATAACCTTTTGGACTCCAAAATTTCACAGTTTGACTCCACGTGTTTCCATAATTTTTTAAAATCCAGAAATATGAGTTTTGAAATTTTCAAAAGATTTAGGGCCTCAAAATGCAATGTAATGATACTGTTTTGACTAAGAAAAATTTGGAAGACAATTAGAAATAATAAGGGACAATATATATTGCTCACTTTCCCTAAAAATACTCAGAGGCATTAAAACAAATTTATTTGTATAATTCATGAATATTTTATTCCTAATTTTACGTGCAAAGTGAAAGAATAAGTAAATGGATTTTGTTTTAGGTCATATTGGGCCATCCACACCTAGTGGTTATGTGTTCACCTATCATGGGACAATCATGATGAGGTTGATTTTTGAACCATCATTGTTGTGGTTATTGTCTGTTCATTATTGAAAGTACGCACTAAATCATTATAGGAGAAGTCACTATTAAGGTAACTAGCAAAAAAAAGTATGATTAAGACGGTAATTGATAGGCCTTATTGATGTGGCATTGTCAATATAATTTTTTGAATAAAGCCTATTTGTGACCTATCAGTGATGATTAGCTAATTGATGTATTCATGATCTCTTGTATCCTTTCGATATAGAGACTGTAGGTGCATTTTGTGCTGTTTCTCTCAATAATATGCTTTCTTAAAGCGTATGTGTTTTCTTGCTTTGATATAGTCCTAGCTCTTAGGCAGATTTATGATGAATATTTTGTTACACAGTTGTAGAAACTGAGTCTTGTTATGGAAATCTTGTTTTATAATTATGTGTCCGGGACATAATTAATGTTTCCTATTTGTTTTCTCTTCAGCTTCTCTATTCCAACAACTACCTGCGATAAAAACTCTGAACATGACAAATTATGATGATTTGATTGAGTCCATTGATATCTATTTGATGATCACCAAGGAAAATTTGGCTTTGAGAGAGCCTAAGCCAGTAGATTTCACCGCTAGGTCTAGCCCTGCTAATAAGGCATACCATAAATAGTGGCATGAATCTAATAGGATTTGTTTAACTATCATAAAATACATAATTGAGAAGACCATTGATAAAGTATTCCTAAAAATGATGTCACAGTTGAGTATTTGAGAGCGATAAGTGATAAATTAAAGTATGATAAAACTCAAAAGGCTTATTACCTTTATCTGCTGGATAATACTCATTATGATGGAGTGTTTTAAGTGCGTGAACACATGATGAAGCTCATTAACTGCTACAACAAGTTGAAATCCTACAGTGTGGGTTTTAGTGAAAACTACCTAGTTTAGCGAGTGCTCCAATTGCTTCTTAGTGAATATGGAGTCTCAAAACCACTTATAATTCTCAAGAGGCAAAGTGAATTGTTGAACAAATAATCTCTATAGTGACTCAAGAAGAGGAGTCAATAAAAAAAATCAAATTCTCAAGGCGATCAGTTAACTATATTTCACAAAGTTTATCTAACAAGATTGGAATTGAAAAACCAAAAAGGAAGAAAAATGAGGGCAAGACCTATAGGAAAAAACCATTTGGACCCAAAAAGAACAGAAAGAATAATAAAAGTCAAAAGAAGAAATCCTTTAATAGAGAATGTCATTATTGTAAAAGGCCTAACTATAAGACCTCTAATTGCTTTAAATTGAAGAACAAGAGTGAGAAAGAAGGTATTTCTTTTTGTATTGCTCCTCTAGTTTATTTTGAATCCAATAGTTTTTGAAATCTCTTTGGATTATTAGTGGATAGATTCTGGACTAACTGTTTATGTAACTAATTCCATGTAGGGGTTTACAGACAAAAGGAGCCCAAATGAAAGGAAAAGAACCATCATTGGAATAGAATGAAGTTCGTTGTTGTTAGCTATATGGGAATTGTAATCGTAACCTTACATACTGGACATTGTTTGACTCTAAGTAATGTGGTTTATGTACCTTCATCAAGGAGGAATTTGATTTCTAATTTTGTATTAGATAAACAAGGTTATTCCTTTTGGCAAGGAAATGAAAGAATTGACATTTATCTTAATACTGTTATTATTGGGTTTGCTTCTTTGATTAATGGATTATATTGATAAAATGTGAATGTTGATTCTTCATACAGTGCGACCATTAATGTAGTAATAGGATGCAAACGTAGAAGCATTAATAAAAGTTTTTCCATATTATGGCATAGACGTTTCGGTTATATCTCTAAAGGGATATTAGACAAGGAATACTACATAACTTGGATTTCTCAAATTTCGAATCATGTGTTACTTGTATAAAGGGAAAACTTCTCATTAAAACTATGAATAAAAAGGCGAATAGATCTAACAATATCTTGGATTTGATCTGCACTAATATAAGTGGGCCCATAACACTTGTTGCTATAGGTGATTATAAATACTTCATTACATTCATTTATGATTATTCAAAATATGGATGGGTGGATCTGATAAGTCCAAATCACTATATGCCTTTAAGGTAATTAAAGATGTTGTTGTTTGAAATCTAGAAGGGTGATCAAATGTGACAGATCATATAGAGGTGGTGAATACTATGATAGGTATACGGAGACAAGTTAAAATCTTAGACCATTTGCCATTTTCTTGCAAGAACATAGGATTGAAGCCCAGTATACCATGTCTAGCATTCCTCAATAGAATGGAATTGCTGAAAGGAGGAATTAAACTTTGATTAGCATGGTCTAAAGTATGATTAGTCACTCATCTTTTCCAAAGTTTCTATGAGATGTGTGCCTTTAAAACAATGGCTTATATCTTGAATCAAGTTCTAATAAATCAGTTAAACAAACTTCGTATGAACTTTTCACATGAAAGAAGCCTAATTTGAGGCATTTTCGTGTCTGGGGCTACAAGGCGAAGGTGAGACCTTATAATCCACAGCACAAGACACTTAATTCAAGGACCGTCACTAGATTCTTTATTAGGTATTGTTCTAAATCTAGAGAGTATAGATTCTTTTGCCCTACTTTCACTACCAAAGCCATTTGATAGAGCATTTTATTTTGAAAATGACTCAGATAGTGAAAGTTATATTTTTAGGGTTATCAATCTATATAATGAGGATGTGATGTTACACTTACCAGCTTCAACACCTCTTTCAACTATTGTTTATACTGGAAGAGATGATAGTTTTGTTGTCAATCTAGCTAATCCAATCTTAGAACCTCTTGTAATTATTGTAGAAGATTCAGTTGATGAGTTGAGATGATCACAGAGGATACATAAGCCTGTGATTCTATATGACTATATCATATATTTGCAAGAATTGGAGTCAGACATTGTTGACACAGATCCAACATCATTTGATAAAGTTGTATCAGGCCCTCATTCATCTAAGTGGTCAGAGGCTATGAATGATAAGATTGTCTCCATGCATCATAACAATGTGTCGGAACTTACTGAGTTATCGAATGGATGCAAGGTTATTAGTTGCAAATGGGTCTTCAAGACCAAAAGAAGAGCCAATGGCTAAGTTGAAAAATATAAAGTCAAACTTGTAGCCAAAGGTCATAATTAGAGAGAAAGAATTGATTATACAGAAACCTTATTGTCGATATCTACTAAAGATGCCTTTAAAGTAATAACAACTCTTGTTGCACACTTGAACCTTGAACTTTACCAGCTGGATGTCAAAACAATATTTCTAAATGGGATTTTGCACGATGATATGTACATGAAACAATTAGATGGATTTTATTGAATTGGGGAAAGAACACTTGGCATGTAAGTTGAAAAGATCTATCTATAGGATAAAACAAGCCTCAAGACAATGGCATCTGAAATTCGATGAGGTAATCACCTCACTTGGTTTCATAGAGAATCTTTTCAATTAATGTATTTATCAAAAATTTAAAGGAGATAATTTTGTGATTCTTGTGTTGTATGTGGATGACATCTTATTAGTTAGTAACTTAGTGAGCTTACTAAATGGGATAAAATACATTTTGTCTTGCCACTTTGATATGAAAGATCTAGGTGAGGCCTCATTTGTTCTGGGAATTCAGATTTATCGTGATAGATCTCATAAGCAAGAGCATAAGCAATGTTCAGATGTGTGCACACCTGACCATACATCAAGCTGTCAACAATAGAGGCATAAGGAACTTTGTCCATTAAGGTCCTTTCATCATCATTCTTAGGACATGATTCCTTCGACAACTTATCACCTTTTTGCATAGGTGCATCACAAGGAGAGCAAGAATGCATATTAAAATTCTTCAGCACTTGATCAATATTTGTTACCTGAGATGAACTAAGACTATGCAAAAAGGTGATAAGTTGTCGAAGGAATCATGTCCTAAGAATGATGATGAAAGGACCTTAATGGACAAAGTTCCTTATGCCTCTATTGTTGACAGCTTGATGTATGGTCAGGTGTGCACACATCTGAACATTGCTTATGCTCTTGGTGCACTTGGCAGATATTTGAGTAATCTTAGGCATGATTATTAGAAGACTGTGAAGAAAGTTATAAGATACCTTCAGGGTACAAAGCATTACATGTTGACTTTCAAAAGGTTTGAATCACTTGAATTAATAAGATATTTTGATTCAGACTATGCATCATGTGTTGTTGATCATAAGTCTTACATCTTCATGATGTCTGGAGGAGTTGTTATGTGGAAAAGTTGTAAGCAATCAATAATAACTATCTTAACTATAGAAGCAGAGTATATCACTTATTATGAGGCCACCTGCCAAGCCATATGGTTGAGAAATTTAATATTCGGCATAAATCTTGTTGATTCTATTTTACCACTTTTGACCATATACTGCAATAGTTCATATGCTATTAGCTTTTCTCAGAATCACAGGAACTCTAGTCGTACTAAACAATTTAATGTGAAGTTCCTATTTGTTAGAGAAAAGATTGTTGAATCTCAGACTCGTTTGGTTTGCATATATGGTGAATGCATGTCAGCGAATCCGTTAACCAATAAGGGTCTTTAAAAATCATGTGACTCATATGGGTGTTGTTGAAAATTTTGATATAGCCTTGGTTTAGTGAGAGTCTGAGTTAAGTTTTACTGGGACTCTTTGTAATGTAATATGACATATGAAATGTCATTTTGTATTCCATTCTATTTGGGTACAAAAACTAATTTATCATGATAATAATATCACTTGTTTCCTTATCGAATCTAGTGATCTTTATGTAGTTTCGTTTATGAGCTTTGCATGGTTTAATGTATATGTACACACATTCGAGTAACTATGAGAATATTGATTACCTAATTCTATCACTATTATTAGTTAACTTAATAATTAGATTAATGCTATCCAAGTGGGAGATTGTTGGAATTATTTTAATTATTATATAGATTAGCATTAATCTTATTATTATATGAATATTTGATGATTAATAATTAGGCATGTTAATATTATTGGTATAAACCTTAAATGAATCAAGTTCTTGTTAACATTATGAGTAATCAGTAATGAGTTGGATTATTCATATATACCTTTAGGTAGAGACCCAACCTGCAGCCCAATATTATATGCAATTATCTCATTAAATTGCTGATGAAGAGTCAATAGAGAGAGAGAAATATTGATCACAATCATGATGAAAAAACATCATGACTAATGTCTTTAATTATTATTTGGCATCATAATTAAAGTTCTCCACCTAATTTTCACCTAATTTCCCACTATCTTTACCCATTCTTTTCTATAAAAAGAATGTTCTATCATTTCCATGAAAACATATCACACATTTCTCATCTCTCTCTCTCTCTCTCTCAGTAGGAAATTGTTCTTTGATCAAATCTCTCTTTCTCTCTCATCGTGATATATTTTGCTACAAGGTAAAATTTGATATTCAAATTCCTTGGAGATATTGGGTATTGCAGGTTGTAATTCTCTATCAAACTATATCAAATAACTAGTGTATCTTCATTCTTATGTTAGTGTATTATATTTATTGTCTCCTAATTTCAAACATATTATAATATATTATTTTGCAAATTTCAATTTTTTGAGCATATGATATGTTATTTTAGCACATGAAGCAAAGATATCCATATATATTAATTGCATGTAATGAGAAATAAAACTATTGTTGAAAGGGTAAGAAATTATGCGCATGGGTGTGGAGGTATTTATGACTGTGTGCCATTGAGGATGAGAACCTCTCACGTGACGTTTCAAAATACATTGCAGTCTTGCAGATATTTGGTTGGTTCAAGAGACCCAAGTTGCCATCTTTTAATTATTGATGGAGTAATTAATTTGTTTGTGCCTATCTATAAAAGGAGAAGGTTGAAAAGGGGATATATAAGATGGTTAACCAATCTATATGTGTGTATATATGATTTAAATTATTAAAATATGATTAAATGAGACACAACACGTATGTGTGTGTGTGTATATATATATATATATATGTATCGAGAGAGAGTGTAGTTTGGTAATCTGTGGGAAGAGGAGTTTAAAAATTCGCGGGGATGTGTTTATTATGTCCATTAATAATAACATATAATTAATTTTTCCTTTAATAATTGGCACGGTTAAAATTTTAATAAGAGGAATAGATTATTTACTCAAGTTTAGGTGTTAGAATGGTTTAATTTGGTGCATGAAAATGAAATACCAACGTCTTATGACTTTTCAACTATAATGAGATGCTTGGCAGTAAGTCCACAAACAAGATAATTTCAAATAATAATAATAATAAAATTCAATTTACATTATGGGAGTGGTTTTCTATATATAATTATTCATTAGTATGGTTATAAAAGTCTTTTTTGTTTGGCAAATCAAAATAAATTTATAATCACGCTTTAATTGTTAGACTTGATTATTTATAAATTTTAGGCAATTGTTAGAGTTATAAAATCTAACAATACATCAAGGAACAGTGGCCACATTTTAAAAGATACTACCTTCTAAGTTTTATCTTCTCTTTTGGAAAAATTATATCTACCTACAAAAAAGTTGACAAGAAGTCCAAGTCTTACATTCACATTCATGTTCAAATACATATAAAGAGAAATACAAAATGAGTATTTTATTTTTACATTTTGTAATAATTTGGTCCCTTATAAATTAACCGTGACAAATTAATGCTTTACAAATTTAAATTTACACAAAATTAATCATTCTATTTGAATTGATGAAGGATTAATTTTATATATAATAGAATTTTTAGGAAATTAATTTGTCACAATTAATTTGTCAATGATTAAATTATTGCAAAGTATAAAAGTTATTGACTGATTTAGTATTTTTTTTCAATACATCTAGTTAAGGGGAAGATAGAATTGTGGTGCTTGAATTGATGGCTATGGATTTGGAGTGTATCCTCCTCCACCTCGGTAATAATCATATGTTCCTGGATCAAGAACCTGGGAAAGTTTTCGTCCTGCAATCATCGTATGTATTCAAATATTATTGAAAATTTTCTGTTAATTAATCATATTCGAACAATAAATCAATAATGGAAGAATATAGAAGAATACCAAGCTTCAGATTTGCAGTAGCGAGGTTGCAGTACATGAGGAGTAATAAGAGTACTGCCAGAAGAGAAACAAAGGACTTGTTAAAGAGTGCCATAACCATTATATATGTATACTTGAAGGACCAATGAAGAAATAAGCAAGAAAGAGTTATTGGTATTTATAGACACAGATCATGAAGACTTATGTATCTTTGATTCAGTAAACAAGTCATATTTAGAGGATTCAATTATAAAAATGAAAAAGGAAAGTATTGAAGCCATCACTTGAGGATTCCTAAATAATGGTCAATGTTAATTATGTGATTAATTATTGTATAAATTCACATACATCAACATAATAACAATATTGACAAGGATCTTTTTCTTTTTATAAGCATAACCCTTAGAAGAATATGAAATGTTGACTTGGTTTTTATGACTGATGAACTAAAGACAAGCATTGTAGAAATGCCAAGATTAAAACGGAAATAAATAATAAATTAGTCTCATTTAGTCACTTCTTGTATTTTATTTTTTTCTTTAAGATATAATAACCATTGTATCTGTATTTTATTTTCAATTGAAGGTCAATGACACGTTTGTTTTTAGTTAAGAAAAGGACAAATAAATAAAATAATATAGCGTATATCCATCAGATAAAATTATTTTGTAAATTCATATTTACATTATCTATAATTAATTCAATTATAACGAGAATGAAAGTCTTACAACCCAATAAAATTTTTGCAAAAATTCTATGCACATGCGCAAATAAAAATTGGGGTTTGCACGCACCCCATTTACAATATAAAGAAAGGGTGCAGCCCCCACCAATTAATATGGTGGCAGTCACACCCCCCTCTATTTTTAATAATAAGCTTTAAATTTATATTAAAATATTTATTCATATTAAAATATATAAATATATTTATAAATTTTAAATTATAATATATTCTTTTGAAAAAATTCTTTAGTTCATTATTATTAGAATAGAATTCTTACTCCATAATAATAAACGAAAGATTTTTTGGTATGTCTTCCCCTCTCATGTCTATGTATCTAGCCAAGCCATCTCTTGTAATGCTCTCCCTTGTGAGAGGAAAAATCCCTCCCTTGCTATGAGGGCAATTTGCCTATTGTGCAGTTTGTTTTTTTCTTCCCTTGGTTAGTATGCTCTGACTTGTTTCGTGGTAGAGAAATGGAGGATAATGGTGGGTGGGAAAAATCTTTTCTTTTGTTTGGCATGTGGAACAAAGAAAAAAGAAAATAGATTGGAGATGGGAACTCTTTCTGCGAAATTCACTCATATTTGATTGAAAAGGAGAAGGAAAGTCAAGCTTGATTAATTAGCATATTTCATTCTTTTATAATTTTATATTTTTAATTAAATATTAATTTTTTAAACAAAATCATATTTCAGCTTGCATTTGAAGCCAACTTTACAGTTAGTTTCATGTTTTACCTTTCTCATATTAATGGTTGGTCGACCTACATTATATTATTAGATAAAAAATAATTTAATTGCTAAAATTACACTTTAATTATAAAGTAAGTAATCTTCCTTCCATATACAAATATACTAAAACCAACCCCGTGCGTCTATGTACACACACCATTTATATAAATCTACTACGAAGTAGTAGTGGTCATTATAATTGTGGCATGTTAATAAATTGTAAAGACCAAAAAAAGAAAAAAAAAAAAAAAAGACAGATCATGAACAACAACATTCATCAAATAATATATAACTTATTAATTCACTATAAAATATAGTTATAAAAATTTAGATTCATATATAGTGACTGATTTTTTTTTTTTTTTAAAAAAAATCACTAATAGCAGGCATGCATGGGTGCCATTATTCTAATAGAAGTACACTGTTAAGGCATAATAGAAGCTTTGGTGTTGCATGAGGACTTGATAACTATGGAGTTGAGGAGTATAATATCCTCCTCCACCTGGGTAAGAACCACACGTTGGAGGATGAGGAACCTGGGAGAGTTTTCGACCTAGAACATTGTATAAATTCAAAGTCATATTCACTAATTAATTAATATCGATCACTCTTAATTAATTAATAGAGGTAGTTTGCGTTAACTAATCATGGTTAAGCAAGAAATTAATAAAGGAAGAATTAATACTGAGTTGAAGAGTTGCAAAGGCGGGGTTGCAGTACATGATGACGAGTTGTAGGAGGAGTGTTGCCATATTGTAAAGAACTAGTCTCATATTAGTATGATAGATGCATACTTGTCGTATGTTTTGTTGGGTCTGGGATTAATTTATTTAAAGTCATTTGCAGCATTCTTGTAATAAGTTTAGAAAGCTTTACAGTCTATAGCTCTGCTCATGGCCTTGGCATTGCAAATGTAGTATGTAATTTCCACTTGGATTAACCTTAGTTAAACTCTTTTTTTTTTTGTTAGCAATTATATGAAAATTTTAAATTTTCAATTGCTTTAATATTTAATAAATAGCACATTTTGAAATTTGCGTCGTACATGTTTTAAGTAATATAAATAAACTTTCATTTTATGTCTAAATTAGTTATAATAATTTCTTTTTTTCATTTGGCTAGGATTCTGATGCTCTTGTCATATAATATTAAGGGTACAATATCCTTACATGGACTACGTACATAGATTTAATTAAAATTTTCATATAATTTTCCTTGAATAGAATAATTTTTTAACCAATTGAACTAATGGTAAATTGTTATTATAATGATATATGACAGAATTTAACTCTTTGCTGCAAAAGATGGGCATGAGTAGTGATTTAATTGTCTAATCTAAATTCTGTGTTGTGCCCTAAACACAAGAAGGTGTGCTATGCTATTGTGTTAAACATTTTTTTTGGTAATTTGTTTTAAGTTTAAATATTGTGATATGTAAATACAAAATATACCATATAGTGCAAAGAATCCAAATTATTGATTTTTAAGGTTCTATTAAACTTGATACGTCGGTGGCCCCAGTGACCTTTTAAAGTTAACAAGATCTTTTCTATTCATTTCTAGATTGATTTGATGAGATAAAATTTTTTGATGTTGCATAATAATTGAATAACTGCATGACATTGTTTTTATCAATAAAAATATGGATAATTAAATATTCATTTAACAGTTTAGATATGTTATTATAAAATATTAATTTTATTTTATCAATCTGATACCTAGAAAAAACATTTTAATAATGCTCATTTGAATTTTTGACTTGTTTGTCATATGGAAGGCATCTTTTTTTTTTTTTTTTTTTCTGTTTTGGTATGTAAAACATTAAAGAAAATGAAAGAAATTTGAGAGTGGAAAGAGAGAACTTCTTTCATTGTTATTTCACCGTCTAGAGATCAACAAAAAACAAAAAAGGACAATGCTAATGCATTTTATCTTTGTGCAAATATTTTAAAATGATCTGTTTAATATATCTTGGATGAATCTAAGATATCAAAACCTCGTGTCCTTGTCTTTTGAAATGAATCATTTCATAGGAGAGATACCAAGAGACATAGTAATGCACACAAACAAATTGTACGGAGAAATCCTAGACATTTTTGGGAATTCCTCTCAACTATCTATCCTTGAAATGGGGTTTAACCAACTCTCTGGCAGAATTTCCTCTAGCATTTGACAATGCAAAAAATTGAACGATCTAAGGTTGTTAGAATATTTTAAATTAATAATGGATTAGCATTAACCCAATTATTAGAACAATTATGTGCAATTATTAATTAGACAATCAATATTAATTTAAACAAGTAACGGATTGGATCCTTGTTGGCATTGTAAATAATTCGTGACGAGTTGAATTACTCATAAGCCCATTGGGTAGAGACCCTAACCCACAGCCCAATATTAATCAGTACTTATCCCGTTAAATTGTTGATACATAATGAATAGAGAGAGAGAGAGATAATTTAAGCTTATCACACTATGATTATGTTTTAATCATGATCATCCACCCTCTATTATCTCCATGAATGATTATCAACCACTCCATTATCTACAACATAATCTCTGAATGATTATCAACCACTCCATTATCTACAACATAATCTCTGAATGATTATCAACCATTTCATTATCTACTACATAATTTCCATGAATAATTATCATGATTATTAACTACTCCACTATCTACAACATAATTGCTTCTCATTTTTGGCTTCTACAAAGGAGAGCTCCATTCTTCAAGATAGGCTCCGTAGCAAGAATTGCGAAAAAAAAAAAAGGTTATTTATTCTCTATTACTCTCTCTTAAATATTGGATAATAGTGGGTTGTAATTCTCTACCAATTTACATCAAATGGTCGGTGTTTCTTCATTCTTAGGTCAATGTATTATATTTTATTATCTCACAATTCTTGAACATATTGTGATATGTTATTTTAGCAAATGGTATCAAAGCTAGGTTATTGCAAAATACTAATTGTCATGGATGAATGGAAATTATATGAATAAGTATAAACTCTAAATTTTTTCTAGTAAAATTTGTTCCAGATCTTAGGAATTTTGAAAATGACTTTATGCGTTTGTAGAACTGAATATTTCAAATTGTGCCCATTGTATACTTTGACCAAAGATGAACATGTTTGACTCCATTGAAACCTTGATCTAAATTTTTTTTTAGTAAAATTAATCAATGTATAGATCAAGTTTATTAAAATGAGTTTAGGGGTTTTGATCTTTGAAGAATTGCGAATGAAATAAGACCCATATCAAAACTCAATGTTTAGGAAATCAGGATCTGCCATTGAAGCTAAAAAACTCTTGAACATTTTAAACCTAAATTCACTCAAATGCTCCGTGTTTGGCCAAAACCACCATAAGCAATTTATATAATGTTGTACAAAAATCATTTTGGCATTTAAATCTCCCAATCAAATTCACAACAACATGAGTTGCCATTGAAGCTTGAAGAACTTGAAACACTTATGAATTTCGAGCGCGATTTCTCTCAGATGTTGTGTTTTTTTTGTAGAAATTGCATTAGGGGATACATAGATCAAGAAATATAGATCAATTTAATGCCTATTTGAACGTACAAAGAGCTATATTTTATCAGGTTATAGTTCCAAGTTGTAAACCGAGTCGAGCAACCTGGCTGAAGGATGAAGATGATTAATAGGCACGTGGAGAAAAGCCCACTTGCAGTGGTGGCACATGCTGGGGCGTGAGAGTCATGCATTGCTCTTTTGATCCCCAACCTTCTATAGCTTGACTCCACTTGTCACTTTCAATTTTTTGGTGATTTTTCTAGAATTTTTTTAGGCCTTGGAAATAGAAGTTTTGAAATTTCTTAAAGATCTAGGACCTCAAAATAGTATCTAACTATGGTGTTTTGACCTGAGAAACTTTTTATAGTGACTAGTCATATTGAGGAACAGAATACTGATTTTACTCCTCCTGATGATGTGTAAATAAATTAAATGAATTCATTTTGCATAATTAGTTAATTTTTCACTCCTATTATAAGTTGTGAAATTAATTTATGAATAATAAAAAGTCTAATTGTTACTATAATTATTAGTATGTACTTTTAAATAATTATTATGGATAAAATTAGTCACCAAGTAAGATTTAGAGGGTTTTATTTATATTAACAATGGGCATACCCTATCGGTATGACATTGCTAATATAATATTATGAATTACACCTGTTTATGACTTGTTAGTAGCGTTTTTTGGTTAATGTTTAATAGTTTCTTATATCCTATCGATATGGAAATTGTGAGTGCGTTTTTTGTGTGATTGTTATCATAAGTTAAATCCAAATTGACATGAATGAGTTTTCCTTGGTTTATTGTGATCTGGGACCCTTAAAGCAAGATTGCAATAAATAAATTTATATGTATCGTTGCATGAACTGAGTCTATAAAGGAAACCATGTTTCATAATTATGTTATTTAGACATAATTAATGTTTCCTATTTTGGCTTCCTTAGTTTTCGCATTCCAGCAACTATTTTCAGTAAAAACTCTTAATGGGACAAACTATGATGACTGGAGTGAGTCCCTAGACATGTATTTAACAATCACTAAAGGGGATTCGACTTTAAAAGTATCAAGACCAACAGAGCCCACAGTTGAGCCAAGTGCTACTGATAGAACTTAATACAATAGGTGGCATGAATCATATAGAATTTTTCTGACGATCATGAAATTCACCATTGATAAGACCATCAGGCAAAGTATTCATGAGAAGGATACTATTATAGATTATCTAAAGGCTGTTGGTGAAAAATTTAAGAAGTTCAAAAAGACAGAAAACATACTATCTTTCATTATTGGATAATACATGCTATGATAGAGTCTCTGGTGTGTGAGAGCATGTAATAAAGCTTATTAACTATTACAATAAGGTGAAGTCATATAATGTAGACTTAGGAGAGAGTAATCTGGTCTACAGAGTGTTATAATCTCTCTCTGCTGAATATGGGGTTATTATGACCATTGTAATTCTCAAGAAGCTTAGTGGAATTTTGACCAGATGATTTCCATAGTAGCTCAAGAGGAAGAATCATTGAAGAAAGCCAGATCTCACACTTATAACATTAATTAACATTAATTATATTTTTCAAGATTTAAGTAGTAAGGGTAGTAATGAGAAGCAGAAGGGTAGAAAGCAAGATAAAAGAGCTAGTGCCAAGAAATCTTTTAGACCTAAGAAGAATGGAAAGCATCATAAGGGTCTGAAGAAGAAGTTGTTCAAGGATGATGCCACTACTGCAAGAAGCTTAGTCATAAGATATCAAATTGCTTCAAATTGAAGAATAAGCGTGAGCGAGAAGGTACTTCTCCTGAAATTACTCCTTTAAGTTTAATATGCCCTCTAGCTTTAGTATGTTTTGAGTCAAACAATTTTGAACCTTCTCTTTATTCTTAGTGGTTGGATTCTAGTGCAATTGTTCATGTGACCAATTCCTTACAGGGGCTCATAAATAGGAAGATGCCATGGGAGAAAGAAAGGACCATTCTTAGAGTAGTAGGAAGTTCAGTAGCAGTTGATAGCATTGGAACTATCTTTTTAAATTCAGAATCTAGACATTGTTTAATGTTAAATGACATTGTTTATGTATCCTCTTCTAGGAGGAATTTGATTTTTAGTTTTGTATTGGACTGAAATGGCTATTCTTTTTGGCAAGGAAATGGAAAGATTGATATTTTCTTTAATTTAACTATGGTTGGATCTGCTTCGCTATTGAATAGTTTATATTACTTAAATATGAACACTTGTTTAAATTTGTCCTATAATGCGCCAATTAATGTTGCAATAAGGCCTAAATGTCAAAAGTTTGATGAATGTTCCACTTTGTTATGGCATCGATGTTTGGGCCATATATCCAAAAAGATATTAGAGAGCATGGTTAAACAAGACATATTAGGGAAGTTGGATTTTTCTAACTTGGAGACATGTGTCGATTGCATAAAAGGAAAACTTCTTACTAGGGCTAGGACTAAATGGGCAAATAGATTTGAGAACATTTTAGACTTAATCTATATAGATATATGTGGACCAATTACACTAGTTGCCATGGGTGGATTTAAGTACTTTATCACCTTTATAGATGATCATTCTAGATATGAGTGGATTGATTTATTACATGAGAAATCTGCGTCATTAAATGCTTTCAAGGCAGTTAAGGCTACAGTTAAGTTGAAGACTAAATTAGTAATTAAATGTGTGAGATTTGATAGAGAATGAGAGTTTTATGGCAGATATACTGAAACAGGTAAGAATCCTGGTCTATTTGCTTTGGTTCTGCAAGAACATGGGATTAAAGCTCAGTATACAATGTCAGGCACTCCTCAACAAAATGGAGTTACTAAAAGACATAATTGTACCTTAATAGATATGGTTAGAAGCATGATCAGCCATTCTTCCCTGCCAGAATTTCAATGAGGTTATGTATTAAAGACTTTGATTTATATTTTGAATCAAGTTCCGAGTAAATTAGTTCCAAAGATGTCGTATGAATTATTTTCTGGTAAAAGGCCTAGTTTGAGGCATCTTTAAGTTTGGGGATGTAAAGTAAAAGTAAGACCATATAATCTTAGCTTAAGAAACTTGATCCTTGAACCATTAGTGGATTCTTCATAGGATATTGCATTGGATCAAGAGGGAATAGGTTTTATTGTCCTACTCACACTATTAGAGTATTTGAGTTAGATAAGGCATTCTATTTTGAGGATGACTTGGATAGTGGGAGTAATGTGCCTAGGATAATTAATTTACATATAGAAGATACAACATTGCCTTTGCCCATTTCATCTACACAATCATTCCCTGGTTACTTTAATCCAGATGATGCTGCTGGGGGAAATCCAGTAGATTTTGACATTAAACAACCTATAGAAGATTCGCAGGTGGCAGCTAATGAATTGAGATGGTCTCAAAGGGTTCGCAAGTTTACCATTCCAAATGATTATATAGTTTACTTACAAGAATTTGAATATGATATGATTAATAGAATTGACCCTATCTTTTTTAAAAAGGCAATAACATGGCCTTATTCATCTAGGTGGTTAAATGCTATGAATGAAAAGATTGCCTCTATGTGTGATAATGATGTTTGGATACTTACTGAACTGTCAAACAGACATAAACCAGTTAGTTGTAAGTGGGTCTTTAAGATTAAGAGAAAGGCAGATGATGCAATTGAAAGGTATAAAGCTAGACTTGTAGCTAACGGCTATAATCAGAAAAAGGGCATGGATTATACAGAGACATTCTCTCCTGTATCTAATAAGGATTTCGCTCTTAGGGTGGTCATGGATCTTGTTGTTCAATTTAACCTTGAACTTCACCAAATGGATGTCAAAACTACATTTTTGAATGGAAATTTGTATGAAGACGTATATATGAAGCAACCTGATGGATTTGTAAAATTAGGGAAAGAACATCTTGTCTATAAGCTAAATAGGTCCATCTATGGTTTGAAACAAGCTTTGAGGCAATGGTATTTGAAGTTTGATAAGGTGATTATTGCATTTGGATTCATCGAGAACGTTGCAGATCAATGCATCTATCAGAAATTTGAGGGGTGTAATTTTGTAATTCTTATGCTCTATATAGATGACATCTTGTTAGCTAGTAATTCTATGGGTCTATTGAATGAGGCCAAACAAATACTATCATGCCATTTTGATATAAAAGATCTTAGTGAAGCCTCATTTGTTTTGGGAATTTAGATTCACCGCAATAGATTATGTGGCATTTTGGGTTTGTCTCAAGCAACCTATATTGATATATTGTTGAAGAAGTCCAACATGTACTCTTGCAACCTTTGTGCTACACTTATACAAAAAGGTGAAAGATTTTTGAAATCATAATGTCCTCAAAATGATAATTAAAGAATTATAATGGAAAGAATTCTATATGCATCTGCATTTGGCAGCCTCATGTATGCTCAAGTATGAACATGTTTGGACATTGCTTTTACAATCAGTGTGCTTGGCAGGTACCTAAGTGATCCTAGCCATGATCATTGGAGGGCTGCAAAGAAAGTCATGACGTATCTTCAGGGTACAAAGCATCATATGTTGACTTTCAGGAAGATTGAATCATTAGAGATTGTGGGCTATTCTGATTCAGACTATGCATCATGCATTGATGATCATAAATCCACTTCAAGATACATCTTTATTATGTCTGGAAGAGTTGTTTCATGGAAAAGTGCTAAGCAATCAATCATAGCTACCTTAACTATGGAAGCAAAATATATCGCCTGTTATGAGGCTACTTGCCAGGCCATATGGTTGAAAAAATTGATATTTGGCATGCATCTTGCCAGGCAAAATATATCGAGTGTTGAAGAATTTTAATATGCATTATTACTTTCCTTATGCTGCACCTAGGCAGAAAGGTGATACATTGTCGAAGGAATCATGTCCTAAGAATGATGATGAAAGGACCTTAATGGACAAAGTTCCTTATAACTTTGTTGTTGACAGCTTAATGTATGGCCAGGTGTGCACACATGTGAACATTGCTTATGTTCTTGGTATGCTTGGCAGATATTTGAGTAATCTTAGGCATGATCATTGGAAGACTGCAAAGAAAGTCATAAGATATCTTCAGGGTACAAAGCATTACATGTTGACTTTCAAAAGGTTTGAATCACTTGAATTAATAAGATATTCTGATTCAGACTATGTATCATGTGTTGATGATCATAAGTCTTACATCTTCATGATGTGTAGAAGAGCTATTTTGTGGAAAAGTTATAAGCAATCAATAATAGCTATCTCAACTATAGAAGCAAAGTATATCACTTATTATAAAGCCACTTGCCGAGCCATATGGTTAAGAAATTTAATATTCAGCATAGATCTTGTTGATTCTATTTCATGACCTCTGACCATATACTGCGATGTTAGCTCTTCTCATAATCACAGGAACTCTAGTCGTACTAAATTTTGACATGAAGTTCCTATTTGTTAGAGAAAAAATTATTGAATCTCATATTTATTTAGTTCATATATCTAGGAATGCATGTCAGCAAATCCATTAACCAATAAAGGTCTTTAAAAATCATGTGACTCATATGGGTGTTGTTGAAAATTTTGATGTAGCCTTAGTTTAGTGGCAGTCTAAGTTAAGTTTTACAGGGACTTTTTGTAATGTAATATGACATATGAAATGTCATTTTGTATTCCATTCTGTTCAGGTACTTAAACTAATTTATAATAATAATAATGTCACTTGTTTCTCTATTGGATCTAGTGATCTTTATGTAGTTTCATTTATGAACTTCACATAGTTTAATGTATATGTATACACATTCGTGTAACTATGAGAATATTGATTACCTAAGTATATCACTATTATTAGTTAACCTAATAATTTGATTAATGCTATCCAAGTGAGAGATTGTTGGAATTATTTTATTTATTATATGGATTAGCATTAATCCTATTATTAGATGAATATTTGATGATTGATAATTAGGAAAGTTAATATTATTGGTATAAACTTTGACTGAATCAAGTCCTTGTTAACATTATAAGTAATCAGTAATGAGTTGGATTATTCATAAATACCTTTAGGTAGAGACCCAATCTGTAGACCAATATTAATAAGCAATTATCTTATTAAATTGCTTATAAAGAGTCAATAAAGAGAGAGAAATATTGATCACAACCATGATGATAAACATCATGATTGATGTCTTTAATTATTCTTTGGCATCATAATTAAAGTTCCCCACATAATTTCCCACTATCCTTACCCATATTTTTTCTATATTTCCATGAAAACATATCACATATCTCTCATCTCTCTCTCTCTCGGTGGGAAACGGTTCTTGATCAAATCTCTCTTTCTCTCTTATTGTGATATATTTTGTTGCAAGGCAAAATTTGGTATTCAAATTCCTTGGAGATATTGGGTATTGCAAGTTGCAATTCTCTATCAAACTACATCAAATGATTGGTGTATCTTCATTCTTATGTCATTGTATTATATTTATTGTCTCCCAATTTTAAACATATTATAATATGTTATTTTGCAAATTTCAATTTTTTGAGCATATTGTGATATGTTATTTTAGCACATAAAGCAAAGATATCCATATATGTTAATTGAATGTAATGAGAAACAAAACTATTGCTGTAAGAGCAAGAAATTATGCGCGTGGGTGTGCAGGTATTTATGACTGTGTGCCATTGAGGATGAGAAGCTCTCGCGTGACGTTTCAAAATACATTGCAGTCATGCAGATATTTTGTTGGTTCAAGAGACCCTAGTTGCCATCTTAGTTCTCCATCATGTCCTTTTAATTATCGATGGAGTAATTAATTTGTTTGTGCCTATCTGTAAAAGGAGAAGGTTGAAAAGGGGATATATAAGGATGGTGAACCAATCTATGTGTATGTATATATGATTTATATTATTAAAATATGATTAAATGAGACACAGCACGTATGTGTGTGTGTATATATATATATATATATATATATGTATCGAGGGAGAGTGGAGTTTGGTAATCTGTGGGAAGAGGAGTTCAAAAATTTGCGGGGATGTGTTTATTATATCCATTAATAATAATATATAATTAATTTTTCCTTTAATAATTGGCACGGTTAAAATTTTAATAAGAGGAATAGATTATTTACTCAAGTTTAGGTGTTAGAGTGGTTTAATTTGGTGCATGAAAGTGAAATACCAACGTCTCATAACTTTTCAACGATACTGAGATGCTTGGCAGTAAGTCCACAAACAAGATAATTTCAAATAATAATAATAATTAATAAAATTCAATTTACATGATGAGAGTGATTTTCTTTATATAATTATTCATCAGTATGGTTATGAAAGTCTTCTTTGTTTGGCAGATCAAAATAGATTTATAATCACACTTTAATTGTTAGACTTTGATTATTTATAAATTTTAGGCAATTGTTAGAGTTATAAAATCTAACAATATATCAAGGAATTGTGGCCACATTTTAAAAGATACTACCTACTAAGTTCTATCTTCTCTTTCGGAAAAATTATATTTTCTCAAAAATAAAACATACGTTAAATTTAATTATTTTTAATAAAAGATCAATTATATATAATTATATATTTTTTATCCAAAAAAAATTTATATCTAAATTATTACCTTTTAAATTTTAAAAAAGATAAATAAGTAATTATTAAAAATTAAAATCGTTATTAAGATTAACAAATTAAAAGGCGGTAACTAATAATATTTAATTTCAATTATAAATGTAATAAGATAGGCTAGTGCAATTGTTTAATTAGCCCAAAGTGAAGCCAGAGATGGGCATACATACAAGAATATGTTTGGGCCCCCACGTTCAGAGTCTCAAATGCGTTACTATAAAATTCAACAATTTTAAATGGGATGCAAATGTTTAAAAACTAACCGTTTATACTAATCAACTATATAATAATCAAATAAACATCAGATCTACGTAAGAATCGGCTGTGAAGTAGTGATCAATGTATTTTTCTTTTGGCTTCTTGTTTCATTAATTCATAGATTTGCGATGTGAGTATAATAACATGATAATAAATTGCACTACTTAAGAAAATGAATAAACACTAACATCCATTATTATTGATACATTTGTTAACGCACTAAAATAAAATACAAAAAAGTTGACATGAAGTCCAAGTGTTACATTCACATGCATGTTCTAATACATATAAAGAGAAGTATAAAATAGGTCTTTTATTTTTATACTTTGTAATAATTTGGTCTCTTATAAATTAATCATGACAAATTAATTCCTTATAGATTTAAATCTGTACAAAATTAGTCATTTTATTTGAATTAATGAAAGACTAATTTTGTATAAAATAAAATTTTTAAGATATTAATTTGCCACGATTAATTTGTGAATAATAATTTATTACAAACTATAAAAGTTATAGACCAATTTAATATTTTTCTCAATACATATAGTTAAGGGGAAGATAGAACTGTGGTGCTTGAATTGATGGCTATGGATTTGAAGTGTATCCACCTCCACCTGCGTAATAATCATATGTTCCTGGATCAGGAACTTGGGAAAGTTTTCACGATCATTGTATTTATTCAAATATTATTGAAAATTTTCTATTAATTAATCATATTCGAACAGTAAATCAATAAAGGAAGAATATAGAAGAATACCAAGCTTCAGATTTGCAGTAGCGAGGTCACAGTAGATGAGGAGTAATAAGAGTATTGCCAAAAGAGAAACAAAGGACTTGTTGAAGATTGCCATAACCATTATATATGTATACTTGAAGGATCGATGCAGAAATAGGCAAGAAAGAGTGATTGGTATTTATAGACAGATCATGAGGACTTTTATAAGCCCTAGCTGGCTAATTCAATTCCTATATCATGATTAAATAATACCCGATCTATTTTATGATGCTCTACACAGGTAGGTGTTGACTTATTATGTATCTTTGATTCAGTAAAAAAGTCATATTTAGAGGATTCAGACTTTAAATTCCCATAGCTTCGGATGACGCAGTCTACAATAATTATTAATTGTAGTATTAATTTGCGGCATCCTGGGAACTGTTCTATATATTTTAATCAAATGGTTTGGTTTAATATTGAGATATTGAATGATCTTCCGTTTGGTTTGAAAATTTTTTTTTTCCAACTCAATTGATGATTGTTGCCAGATTTTTTTTTTCTTTTTTTTAGTTATAAAAATGAAGAAGGAAAGTATTGAAGCCATCACTTGAGGATTCCTAGATAATGGTCAATGTTAATTATGTGATTAATTATTGTATAAATTCACATACATCAACATAATAACAATATTGACAAGGATCTTTTTCTTTTTATAGGCATAACCCTTAGAAGAACATGAAGTGTTGATTTGGTTTTTATGACTGATGGACTAAAGACAAGCCTTGTAGAAAATGCCAAGATTAAAACAGAAATAAAATAATAAATTAGTCTCATTTAGTCACTTCTTGTATTTTATTTTCTTCTTTAAGATATAATGACCATTGTATTTATATTTTATTTTCAATTGACGGTCAACACGTTTGTTTTTAGTTAAGAAAAGGACAAATAAATAAAATAATATAGCGTATATCCATAAGCTAAAATTATTTTGTATATTCATATGTACATCATCTATAATTAATTCAATTATAAAGAGAATGAAAGTCCTACAACCCAATAAAATTTTTGTAGAAATTCTATACACATGTGCATATAAAAATTGGGGTTTGCACGCACCCCATTTACAATATAAAGAAAGGGCGCAGCCCCCACCAACTAATATGAGAATGCAGATCCACGGCTGTACAACAGATCCGTTGTACTTCTTTTTTGGGTTGTTGGATTAATCCAACGGTCCACAGCACGCCACATTTGAAAGCCATTTCTTCTTTCTTTCTTTCTTTCTTATTCGACTCAAAATGTGTCGTTTTCACTTAAGTGAAATGGCACGTTTTGAGTTAATTTTTTTTTTATTTTGCAGCCCCCCAAAACGATGCTATTTCATGGGGGGTTTTTATTATTATTATTTTAGGCCTTGAAACGCACCGTTTTGACCTAAGTAAAGTGGTGCGTTTTGAGGTTGCTAGAGGCAACCTAAGGGACGCCCAAAACAATGTCGTTTCTCGTTAGCTCACTGAAGAAAAGCTCAGCTCTTCATAAAACATAGCAGAACAGGGGTGACATCATTGGCAGACAAAGGTGAAGATTTTGGCACGAAAACGTGAGGTTCTGGTCGGCCATGATAGCGCTTTGGAGGTAGTATGGTGTTGCAGTGGGGAGAGTGCAAAAAATAATGGAATACTGATACCGTGAAGTTGTTCAAGGGGTGCCGAAGATGGAAAGTGGGAGGAAGTTTGACGCACCATCTACAACAAACGAAGAAAAGATTAGTTTTTTCAATACTGTTCTTCTTATATCTGTCTTCTGTGAAGGGAATAATGATCTGTATATATGATTGTGTTGTGGTGGAAGGACTGAAGGATGAAACCGTGATTGCATTTCATGTCTGCACAGTAGAGTAATAAGGGGTGCATTGTTATTTTATCTATTGGTGTTGGTATAAAATGCTAAGTTGGTTTAGAGCAGCAAAAAATATTAGTTCAGATTCCTATTGACTCTATTTATGTAGTTGCATCATTGTAGTATAATCCCTACATAAGATAATGGAGTTGTAGTTTTGACTTGTTGCATAAAAGAATGGAGTTGTAGTTTTAACTTGTTGCATAAAAGAATGGAGTTGTATTATATGGTTATGATTTGTTGCATATAAGAATGAAGTTGTAGTTATGATTTGTAGCATATGGTTTTGATTGGTGGAAGAGTTGTGTGATATAGTCCTTGCTAAAATGACCATTTGAAACATGCATAAATAATGTCTTGACAAATATCTATGCCAGAAGAAGCTAACACGTGCTAAAACATGCTAAAAGAGCATTTGAAAGCTTAATGCAATGCCTATGAACTGATGGTGTAATATTGTGATGAAGAATTAATTAAAGTGGATGAAATAAAGCAATCATAAAGAAACAAAAAAGTTTAGTTGTGTGATATTTTATCATAACTTTACAAATCTATTATTTGTTTTCATACTAGATCTCTTATGAGAAGACTGTCACTCCCTAAACTCCCTAGAGTGGGGCCAGCACAAGACACGAGGAAAATCCCTAAACTTGTAAGCCTTACATTGGATGGACATTCAGTACCATGCCATAACTATACAAGTTATACCACATATATAGTAGCTTTGCTTTTATATAGAAATAAGTGTTTAATACAAAACAATGAGTTTTGTAAAAATTTTGACAGAACCTCCTTATTAAATAGGACATCCTAAAATTTCTTCAATATCCTATAAGGCAACACAAACATATAGGAGAGCTTTGTTCTCACCAGCACAGCCCAATATACAACAAATAAGGAAAGTTCAACTATGGTCACTATACAAACCCAAAATACAAAACAATGGCTATCACCCTAATTATATACATCTAAAAAATGAGCTATGAATATCAAAATAATAAAAAAGAAATAGGTCCCGTAATTTCCCAAGCGGGCTCACCAACAGAAATTCTCATCTCTACTCAGCAGATAGCACCCCAAAATTAGTAATAAAGTTTCAAATATAAATTACAATCAAACATGAATCAAGCTTTGAATAAAATGGAATAACATTTAAATTACAGGTAAACACTATTACAAATAAACATTTCCAGCTAGAAAATGTGCATTTCAAAACATTGAACACGATGCCATGAAGAAAAATCAATAACTATCTAGGTAACATTTCGGGGGAAGGACTACTACGGACTCATCCGGTGTGGTACACAGCCACAAGGGCAAATCACAACAGGCGAGGACACACAATCCTCGAGGGTAAATAACCAACAGATGTGAGGTCATCACTCATGAAAGTTTATCATTCATCGGTCCTCGTGTGATGGCCATCACATGGGGCTAGCACCATCATTAACCCTGTTAGTTGAGTCATTACCTAGGTGCACCAAGGGCTAACAGTACTACTGTTGGCAACTAGTGTCCTAACTAGTCCTTCTAATTGTAATAGAATTAAAACAAGCATGCATAGGGAAATACAGCCAGCATACATGAAATCAAATTGTTTTGCAATGATACTTTACTGGCAGTCATTCATAACCGTACGCATGATGATTTAAAACACATATGATGTAATCAAAACAGGTTAAGACTTTCATCTATCTATAATTACAAATTCCAACAAAGTAGAGTCATAACAAAATCAATTGGGTAATTAGGAAATATTTCTAAATACAAAAGAAATGAAATATGCAACGAAAAGTGTTAGGGAGTGTTATCTGTGCACCTGAGCACTGTCAATTACCAGTGACCCAATGCCTTTCCTTGGGTGACTGTTTCACCCCTAAGAGTTACCTACGCCATTTGAAAAGCAAGGAATTATTCCTCTACCTTATTATTACTAAAAAAAAAAACCCTAGCTCATACTCCCTGATTCCATCATCTATCTCTCCTAGAATTTTTGGCAATTTACATTTACTTCCATAAAAACTTTTAAATTTTCACTTTAGTCCCAAATTCATACCTTTACCTTCAACCCATGAAAAACCATGATGAACAATAGAGTTTCATGTCATACACCTTAAAAGTGTTCTTATAAGACCAACTTAAACCCATTCAATTGCAGCATTTCACCATTATCTAAAATTCAAAAATTTTCAGTTTAGTCCCTGTCAGAACAACTCTCAAAAACTAGCCTAAAATCATGCATCCAAAGCTGAAATTCAATGAAAAAAGGCTGAAAATGATTCTCCTAACATCATTTTCATGAAAAAAACAAAAAAAAACCTGTTAAAACTCACTAAATCCATTGAAAAATCAATGATCTTGGCTTCACGGAAATTGCCAGAAAAATGTTGCTATCCTCGGCAACTACTGGCGGTGGCTGGCCAAAACACGTCGTCGATGAGGGAGGGAGCTGGCCGAAGGTGGTGGCGCGGCTGGGTGTGGCAGTGGAGGGCTGAAACAATGAGAAAGAGAAGATGATATTTTTTCGAGAAAGAAAAAAAAAAAAAAACTCATGGGAAGAAGAAATTTTCAAGGGCATTTTAGTCTTTTCGCCTGGTAGAAGGACATTTGTCATCATAAAAAAATTCTTGAGGGAGGAGGGAGCTACATCTCAAACCCACGCCCTTTTGCATCCAGATGCCCAACTTTACCACTAAGCCAAATCTCATATCTGATTAATAATACACACCACAAATATTAATACTCTCCCTTTTTCTAAGAACAAAATTTTGCATCATAAGTGTTACAAAGACCAAAGAATGGACAAAGTGGTTTTTTTTATAGTTGTTTACCAATGTGCTTTATTCAGTTTAAATTAGCCTTTACTTAATGGAACATTGCCCACTATTTAGGTGGTAGGAGAAAGTCTTAATGGAAGCCCCCACAATTTTATTACTTGAAGATGACACATTCGCTTTGGCATGGAGTTTGACAATGTAGAAGCTGCATGGCAATTTTAGCTTGATTGTGGAGGGAAAGTTGGCTTTGGGGTTAGAAAAGACTAATTAAATAAGAGCCGAAAAGACGAGTCTATCACTTTCGGTAGATTTGTTTGCCGCAAGGAAGGACATCGAGAGCTAGACAAACAGAACTCTGCATTTATCATTCATCGACATGAAACTAGAACAGATTGTAAAGCCAGGATGTCGATTAAAGCCAAGGGTGGAAAATTTCATATTATTGAGTTTGTGGAGGACCATAACCACCTTCTCCAGCTTGCAGAAACAATTCATATGCTAGTATCTTAGCGTGAAATATCTCAAGTCCAATGTAAAGAAATTGAATTAGCTAAGGAATCTGAACTTCACTAAAAGGCAACCTTCAGACTTATGAGCACACAAGTTGGAGTTTGAACCAATCTTGGTTTCACTTAATTGGATGCTAAGAATTACCTTCAGTCTAAATGGCAGCATAGTATGAAATACGGGGAAGCTGGTTGTCTATTATAGTATTTTCAACAACAAGTGGTGGATAATCCAGCATTTTATCATGCATATCAAATGGACGTAAATGAGTAAATAACCAATGTTTTTTGGTCCGACATAGTATGATCCTTGATTATGAATTTTTTGGGGACGTGGTTCCCTAGATACAATGTACAGTACGAACCATGCCCACTGACCACTTGTTGTGTTCTCAAGATTTAATCATTATAGGCAAGCGGTGATATTCAGGGCTGCGTTGTTGTACGATGAAACCACTGAGTCATTCAAGTGGTTATTTGAGACTTTCTTAGAGGCCCATGGACAAAAGAGACCGAAGACAGTCTTCACGGACCAAGGTCAAGCCATGGCAAAGGCCCTCAGTAAGAATACTCTCACTTTCACTACTTACATGTATACATTTGATTCTGCAACGTGTTGTTTATAATAACATGTGCATTGTTACAGGTGAAGTAATGCCAGAGAGTAACTATGTCTTTGTACATGGCATTTAATGTAGAATGGCATTAAGCACCTTAGCAACATGGTGAAAAATGGGTCTAATTTATTAATGGATTTCAAGAAATGCATGTACACATATGATGATGAAGTACAGTTTGAGGCAGGGTGGAATAAATTGCTTTCAAATTATGATGTTCATGATAATTCATGGCTAAAATCAATGTACGCTATAAAGGAGAAATGGGCAATGTGTTACATGAAGCAGTATTACACCATAGGTATAAGAAGCACACAACTTAGTGAAAGCATAAATTCTGACTTGAAGGCATGTATGAAACCAGATGTGAATATTTTGCAGTTCTTCAAACTTTTTGAAAGTGTAGTGGAAGACAAGCTATACAATGAGTTACAAAGTGAGTTTGATGCTCGACATAAATTACGAAGCTAAATTTGGAACATTCATCTATACTGAACTAAGCTTCACGAGTATACACATTTAAAATGTTTGACCTTTTCTAAAAAGAGTTTGATATGTTCCATTTTGCATGCATATGACAAAAAAAGGAGGCCTACCCTATATATGAATATGAAATGACCATGGCTAATCGAAGGGGGGAGTGGAAAGTATATCATGACACCACAAATAATTCAATCTCCTTCTCTTGTAGGAAGTTTAAGTCATTCGGAATGCTCTGTTGCCAAACATTAAATATTTTTATTGTGATAGATATTAAGGAGATTCCTAGCCAATACATTATGAAGAGGAGGACCATGGAAGCACGGAATGGTATTGTTTACGATGTCATGGGGAAAGATGTGGATGAAGACCCTAAGAAATCCAACACACAGAGATATAGACAACTTTGCTCTACGATGATCATACTAGGATCCGAGGTTTCCACATCAAAAAAATTGCATATGCTTGTGGAAAAACATATTAATGATTTATGTAAGCATATAATAAAGCTTCGATTGGAACCACAAAGTGTAGACAATAGTCCTAATGACACCTTTGCTTTGGTAGGTGCAACTAAGACTGTGCCAAAGAGCTTCAAGACTCGAGTAGGCCTAAAGAGGCATTGACATTTCAAGAGTTGGGTTGAGACCCAGGCTAGGAAAAGAAAAAAAGCTTTAGCTACAACACATTCACAAGAGCACAGGGTAAGTAAGCCTATACTTGTTATTCTTTTATCTCATTCTTTCATTTTGTACATGAAAACACCTTTTTTTCATTCCAAGACACTAATAGTTTAAGTCAAATGCATGACGGAGTATCTTGTTCTACACCTCCGATGCCTTCTGGGTACCGAGAAATAAATAAAAGTCATTTTAGTTTTACAAGATTCTTAATAGTAATCTTTTGGATCATCTATTACTTTTAAATGTAGTAAATATTATTGCAATAACCTTTTTTTAAACCTGTATGTAGGAGCAACTTGAAACTCTAGTACTGTCACTAGCTGATCCAGACATATGTGGTCCTACAAACTTTGCTAAGCAAGATGGACTATAAAAGCTTTCTCAGCAAATGATATTTGGACAAAGTGTTCCAACAGTTAATCTTTTGGTTCATCTACCATACTCAATTTTTGTACATGGTTAAACATCATTATTTTTGCTATTACCATCATTATTTTGGCAAGGTGACAATGGTGCATCAAACTATCTTGGCTGTTTTTCACATTGTTACTACCATATTTTTTTGTTGATGTTAAATGATGAATTTTGGCTTCCTTCCATTTCCTTTCAACTCTCCTAGATGGCTTCATTTTGTTTTCAATATGTTGCTAAATATTGGTTAGGATTATGGAATGTATTAATATTGATTTAGGTGGAATATGACTTGAAAATGACATCAGGATCTTGAGAAAAATAACTCCATAAGGAAAATAAGTATTTCCTTGCAAAACGACGCCATTTTAGACATCCCTCAAATTTTAAAATATGTTAAAATTAATATTTATTAATATTGAAGTATTAAACAAAAATTTAACAATTTAAATTCTTTAAAATGTAAAAATTTAAATTGTCAAATGTAAAAAAAATTCAAATTCTTAAATATCATGGATGCGTGTTGAATTTCTCTATCTTTGATTAATTAACATGAACTTTTTGAAATGTCAAACGATTTTAATTGCGAACTGTTTTGTGCAAATGGGTTGCCACCGCTAGGACTTTTTGCAAACTAATTGGACCTTTTTTTTGGGATAAATGAACACATTTTCTTATTTTTACAAGTTCATTATCTTTGCACAGGTGTAACTGCAAGGACATATATAATTTGCATAGAAAATATAAACACAACATTGGAAGCCATTAATAAGAAAGTGAGCTCATTTATCTACTTCACCACAAAATAAAAGGAGCACTTTTCAGAATTCAATACACAAGGCTCCCCAGTTTTTGAGTCAGGGGACAGAGACCGGAGAGTTGGGGACAAGGGCATCTCACGTGGACTTGGGCATCCCTTAGACAGTTCACTTAAGCCAAACAAAAGCCACGTCACATAAATTTTAAACGGTATTACTATTAGTAATGTAAGTAAAGGCAGGGACTACATTGAAAAAAAAAATTGAACGAATAAGGAGTGGTTTAAAAAAATTAAAATAGAGGGACCAATTTACAAAATTAGGTAAAGTATAGGGAATTGATTAATTTTCCCTTGAGATTATTATTTTTGGGGTTAATATTTATACCAACAAATCTATATAAATTAACATAAATGTACCATTGTAGTATTCAAGATTGTGAATGCACTAAACATAGCACCTAATAATTAATGCATTTTATTACTTTTTATTGCATTTAATTAATGATTTCTTTGAAAATATTACCTTCATCTTTTTCAAGAAATATAATTAATCTATTTTATTTTAAAGAAATTTATAGACAATCTCTAACAATTTTTAATATCTATACACTTAAATAGTATATTCACATTAACCCTAATTTTTGTTTTAAAAAATAATTTTGTTTATCTAAAACTAATATTTTTAAATGAAGTTTTATGAGATATTGAAAGTAATATAAAGATATTATTTAGATGTATAAACATTTAAAAATTCATTAGTAATTGGTTATAAATTTTTAAAAATAAAAGAGATTAATTATGTCGTTTGAAAAGAGAATGAAGGATAATGTTGTCACAAAAATAAAATTAAAACATCATTAATCGAAAAGCAATGAAAATTAGTAAGAAAAAGTTATTACTATTAGTGAATGCAATAAATGTTCCTTAGTCAGTGGTTAGGAAATCCACAATAATAAATGTTTATCACTAATTTTATTAATTAACAATAATTTATTATGTGCAATAAATGATTCTTAACTAATGTCCTAAATATTTTTGCTAGAAAAATTCTTAAAATATTTAGCAAGAAGGATTTAAAATTTTAATATTTTTTTAAATTGTGAAATATAAAGAAATTGAATTTTTTAAATATCAAATGCATGTTAACTTTCTATATCTTTGACTAGTCAACATGAGCATTTCGAAACGTCAGACAAGTGCAAATGAATTCTCACTGCAATGAGGGATCCTCTTCAATTCCCAAGAATGGGAGAATATATATATATATATATATCTACTTAAGCACTCAAAGCCTGGCAAGGAAGGACAATTCCCAAGACCTGACAAGTAAAAGAAAGCATGCGGACACATCAAAAGGACAATTATTTCATCAGCTTTAGCACGAGACTATGAAGACCAATCCTTTAGTCTTAAGATATCTTGTATTGTAGCCTTCTCTAAGTTATATATGCCCACTAGCTTTCTCTTGTAAGGACACGGAGCCTTGAATGCTTAACTGAGTTTTTTCTCTATAATCACCCACTGCTATAAAAATATTTCCATCAATATTAGAGATATATTGCCATCATATTTGTTCATCATTATTCGAGTTCTTGTTCTACTTCATCATTCTCTAAAGATTAATCTAGCACATTAAGGTATGACCAACTAAGCTCCTAAGGGAAAATTAAGGTGCAATTTATTTTCCAAAATTCATAACAATGATTTCATCCTATTGTATGAAACACCAGCAAGGTTACTGTTTATGTTAAGTTTAGATTAATATATAAACTAAGTACACCTATTATAGGAAACGAAAGAAGGTTATGCTAGATTGAGGTTGAAGGGGGAAGGTCTATACATGATTAAGTACCGTAAAAGACCTCTATGTGAAAAAGAATAGAATTCCTTCTATCACATGACTTTAACTTGGTCAAAGATCAGTTTATATTCTATTTTAAGCTTATTATAGCCAATAATTATCTATATATCATATGGAAACCTGAGGGCGCAGGACTAATGGTCCAAAAGGATTTTTTATGTGATCTATCCCTCTAGTGTAACAACACCAAAGTACAGAGGTTGTTGGGTTATTCATATAATGGTATCAGAGCACGGTTATGATGAAGGAAAATAAAAAGAAGCTTTAGTTTCCCTTTATTTCATTACTTTGAATTGTTAAGTGTTTTTCGTTAACTGTTAAGTATTTTAATTATCTGTTAACTTTTTGCATACTCTGAACATGTACTCGTTAAATAGAGTAGAACCGAAAATATATTGTATAAAAGAAACGAATATTCCTAAACATTCTTATATACCTAATCAGAATAGTCAATTAATAATCTTTGCAACTCCATCTATCTTAGATGGAGAAGGTAATGAAACTTTAAATCAGAATAATTGGATCAATATGTTTTTTATGAAACATTTAAGATGTTATATAGAACCAAATCTAGATGATCAATTAGAAATTTATGATTTAGATGGAACAATTAAAAAGGTTACCTAAAGAAATTAAGAAAATCTTAGACAAAGAAAAACCGAGAATTATCCTTCCTTGTCAAGCTTTGCATGCTTCAGTGGTTCTTCTTTATATCATAATTGTCCTTGCTTGCATCTTGCTTTGTGATGTCGATAGTGGGCTTCATAATGGTGTTGGCAAGTTCTTTTTTTTTTTCTTTTTTTTTTCTACGTGCTCAAATCAATCAAGCAGTCTAATTGGATATATTTAGAGTCTATTTGTTCTTATATATATATAATAATTTTAAAAATTATTAAAAAAAGTATAAAATTGATCTTTATTTGTATTTTATGATAATTTGGTCCCACATAAATTAATTCTTCACAAATTTAAATATGTATAAATTAGTTTCTTACAAATTTAAATTTGTACTAAACCAACCATTCCTTTAAATTAATGAGTGACCAATTTTACATAAAATAAAATTTTTGAGAGATTAGTTTGTCATGATAATTTGTTAGGGACTAAACTATCACAAAGTGTAAAAGTAAAGTATTGATTTGGTACTTTTCTAAAAAATTATTACATATATAAAAATTTATAATTTTTAGCAAAATTTAATAATAATTTATTTAAAAACTAATTTTTTTAAATATAAAAAAAGCAAAAAGAAGATTTATTAAATCATGACATAACTAATTATTATTAAATATAAAAAATACTTTATATTTTTAAATATATTTATCACTATAATTAAGTTTATTAATAAAATTTAAAATAAAATAAAATAAATGTTAAATAATTAATTATAAAATAACTAAATATATAGTGCACTAAAAATTAATTTAAATCACCTGCTATATAGCAGGTATGAGTTATATTTTGATAAAAATTAATTGTACAACATAAATCCTGCACAATTCAATTTGCATTTACTAAAAATTACATGCTAATGGTTATAAATTGCTTCTGGAAGCCCAAGCTGAATTTACTTTGGTCAAGGAAACCCAAGCTGTCTAAGACTTCCTATATCATAATCACGGAGCGACTCATAGTCACGAATACATGTTGACTTGAGATGTAGAAATCAGTCAAAAAGAGCTTTGTCTTTAATTGCCAACTTCTACGTGCAAACGGGCTTTCACCCTAACAGTATTACTTGTAGATTAATTTCACCAAATTAATGGTCACTTTAACTAATTTTTATTAACATTTAATAATGAATATTTTTAATTATACTCTACACTTATTAAAAAATATTTATATTTTGTATTACTTTTCATTACATCCAGTTATAATTATTTTACTTTTATTATTATGATAATATTATTTTTCAGCTTCTAGAAATGGCAGACAACTTTAATTGCTAACTTTTTTGTGCAAATGGGTTTCCAACCCAAGACTATTATTCGCAGACTAATTCCACCAAAATAATGGTTAATTTAACTAGTTTTTATTAATATTTAATAAAGAATTTTGCTAACTATTACTCTAAATACACTTATTAGAAAATATTTATTGTATATAATAATAATTAACATGTTTTAATTATTTTTCATTACATCCAGTCAATGATTATTTTACTTGTATTATTATGATAATATTATTTTTTTAGCTTCTTGAAAAGTCAAACAACTATAACTGCCAACTTCTTTGTGCAAATGGGTTTCCACTTTCCACCCTAAGACTATTCTTCGTGGACAAATTCCACCAAATTAACGGTTAATATAATTAATTTTTATTAATATTTAATAATGAATTTTGTTAACTATTACTCTAAATACACTTGTTGGAAAATATATATTGTATATAGTAATAATTAATTTTTTTTATTATTTTTCATTACATCTAGTTAATGATTATTTTACTTTTATTATTATGATAATATTATTTATTAGCTTCTTGAAATGTCAGACAACTTTATTTGTCAATTTCTTTGTGCAAATGGGTTTCCACCCCTAAGACTATTATTGGCAGACTAATTCCACCAAATTAACATTTAATTTAACTATTTTTTATTAATATTTAATAATGAATTTCGTTAACTGTTGCTCTAAATAATAATTAATATGTTTTTATTATTTTTCATTACATCCAGTTAATGATTATTTTACTTTTATTATTATGATAATATATTTTTTTTCAGATTATGTAATTAGTTTTTTAAAAATTTATAATCAATCTCTAATAAATTTGTATATCTTTGTGGATATAAGTAATATCTTTATATTAATTTAACAGTAATACAACGCTAATAGTGTCGTACTAATTATGGGAGTAATACAAAATTGATGAAGGATTTAGTATAATTAGAAGTTGAAAGGATTCAAACGCATGTATAATCGGAATCGTCATCAAATATATATACACAAATAATTGTTGTAGTATTAAGAGGCACTGTCTTATTTTAATTAAATGTTTTGCTTTCATTGAGAGATTGAATCTCATAGAATACCATGACTTAGTTTTTTTCACTGTAGAGTCTAATTGGTGTTGGTAGTCAACTTACTTTAGGGGGTTTCTTTTAGTCAAACTAAAAAAGTAATTTACTTTTAATATTTTTTTGTGCGATGAAAGTAAATAATAGTAATAATAATACAACTCATAAGCAAAGAACTATTGAAGAAATCACTTCAGGGCGGGATAAAATGATATTGAGGCTTGCTGATGATGTAATTCCATTTGAAACTCTTCATGTAAAAGGTAAACAATGTTTTGATTTCAATGTGTTCAACTTGATAGATTAGTAATGACTAAAAGTTTAATTAATACACATCCTGAGATGATACTATTATTTTAATATAAATTGTCAAATAATCACAATATTAATTTTTAAAATTAAAAAAATGACAATGGTATTTACAACTCACTACTTTATGAGCTCAACATAATTTGATACTCTGGTTGCAAGGTTGTGGAATGTTACTTGTTCTCAAATATTATTATTTTCAAATGAAGTTTTATAAACAAACTATTGCTAAAAAATGGCTTATATTTGACAAAATTATCTAATTAGTATTCATGTCAATATTATTATGTTTGACCATCTTTTTAGAAAATAATTTTTAATATCAAACTATTAAAATTGAATTTAACTGAAACGGCAGAAAAAAAATGCTTAAAAATAATTATAGTAAGCAACTATTTTAAATGAAAATATGAATATTAATAGAATAATTATTTACTCCTACTTGAAAGAAATATTTAAGTTTCTTTTTCCCTTTGTAACGATTTTTCTAAAACCAAATTTTTTTGAATAAAAAACCGGGTCCATACATACTTTATATTTTTACTGCAACTATTTTTTATTTTATAATTTTTATTAATTTTAAAAAGAAATAAACATAAAAATAAACAGAAACTATTAGTTAAGTAAGTCAAATATGTCCGGAGTCCAACCCTATTTATTTTGTGTAAATTGACCAAAAAATTTAAAAAAATTAAAAAGGTGGAAGTTCAACCTACTGTATATCGTGACTGGCAAATAAAGTGAAAAAGTCTCTATCATCCCTCATGCAATGACTAAGTCAAAATGAAAAAAAATTTCCTAATTTCATTTATAAATATCTGCGTTCTCTTAGTCATTGAGCCATGCTGAATCTACAGCTTAGCTTGCCATTCTCGACCTGTACTAATGACATTACACATTCATCTCACCATCTTCCTTATTGGTATTGTAAGTAATTCGTGATGGGTTGAATTACTTACAAACTCATTGAGTAGAGACTCTAACTCACAGCCCAATATTAATCAGTAATTATCCTGTTAAATTGTTGATATAGAATGAATAGAAACAGAGATAATTTAAGCCTATCACACCATGATTATGTTTTAATCATGATCATCCATCCCCTATTATCTCCATAAATGATTATCAACCACTCCATTATCTACAACATAATCTCTGAATGATTATCAACCATTTCATTATCTACTACATAATTTCCATGAATAATTATCATGATTATTAACTACTCAATTATCTACAACACAATTGCTTCTCATTTTTGGCATATACAAAGGAGAGCTTCATTCTTCAAAATAGGCTTCGTAGCAAGAATAACAAAAGAAAAATAGGTTATCTATTCTCTATTACTCTCTCTCTCTTAAATATTGGGTAATAGTGGGTTGTAATTCTCTACCAATTTACATCAAATGGCCGGTATTTCTTCATTCTTAGGTCAATGTATTATATTTTATTATCTCACAAGTCTTGAACATATAGTGATATGTTATTTTAGCAAATGGTATCAAAGCTAGGTTATTGCAAAATATTGATTGTCATGGATGAATGGAAATTATATGAAAAAGTATAAACTCTAAATTTTTTCTAGTGAAATTTGTTCCAAATCTTAGGAATTTTGAAAATGAGTTTATGTCTTTGTAGAACTTAATATCTCAAATTGTGCCCATTGTATACTTTGACCAAAGATGAACATGTTTGACTCCATTGAAACCTTGATCTAAAATTTTTTAAGTAAAATTAATCAATGTATAGATCAATTATATTAAAATGAATGTTCCTCTATATTGTGGCATCGATGTTTAGGCCATATATCCAGAGAGAGATTAGAGAGGGTGGTTAAACAGGACATATTAGGCAAGTTGGATTTTTTTGACTTGAAGACATGTGTCCATTGCATAAAAGGAAAACTTTTGGCTCGGGCTAAGAATAAATAGGCAAATAGATCTGAGAACATTTTAGACTTAATTTATACATATATATGTGGACCTATTACACCAATTGCTATGGGTGGATTTAAGTATTTTATCACCTACATAAATGATCATTCCAGGTATTGGTGGATTAATTTATTACATGAGAAATCTGAGTCATTAAATGCTTTCAAGACATTTAAGGTAGCAGTTGAGTTGAAGACTGGGTTAGCAATTAAATGTGCAAGAACATGGGATTGGAGCTCTGTATACAATGTCAAGCACTCCACAACAAAATGGAATTATTGAAAGACGTAATTGTACCTTAATAGATATGGTCAAAAGCATGATCAGCTATTGCTTCTTGATAGAATTTCAATGGGGTGATGCATTAAATATTGCAATCTATATTCTAAATTAAATTCCCAATAAATTAGTTCCAAAGATGTCGTATGAATTATTTTTTGATAAAAGGCCCAGTTTGAGGCATCTTCGAGTTTGGGGATGTAAAGCAAAAGTAAGACTGTATAATCCCAGCTTAAGAAACTTAATCCCAGAACCATTAGTGGATTTTTCATAGGATATTACACTAGATCGAGAGGGAGCAGGTTTTATTGTCCTACTTATACTACCAGAGTTGTTGAGTCAGATAGGGCATTTTATTTTGAGGATGACTTAGATAGTGAGAGTAATGTGCCTAGGATAATTAATCTGCATATAGAAGATACAACATTGCCTTTGCCCGTTTCATCTCATAATCATTCCATGATCATTTTAATCCAGATGATGCTACTGGGGGAAATCCAGTAGATTTTGACATTAAATAACCTACAGAAGATTCGCAGGTGGCAATTAATGAATTGAGAACTTGAATATGATATGATTGATGGAAGTGACCCCATTTCTTTTAAAGAGGCAATAATAGGGCCTCATTCTTTTGGGTGGTTAAATACTATGAATGAAGAGATTGTCTCTATGCGTGATAATGATGTTTGAATACTTAATTGTCAAACGAACATAAACTAGTTGGTTGCAAGTGGGTTTTTATGACTAAGAGAAAGGCAAATGGTGAAATTGAAAGGTATAAAGATAGACTCGTAGCTAAAGGCTATAATCAGAAAGAGGGCATTGATTATACAAAGACATTCTCTCCTGTATCTACTAAGGATGCTTTCAAGGTGGTCATGGCTCTTATTGCACAATTTGACCTTAAACTTCACCAAATAGACATCAAAATTGCATTTATGAATGGAAATTTGTATAAGGACGTATATATGAAGCAACCTGATGGATTTGTAAAATCAGGGAAAGAACATCTTGTTTGCAAGCAAAATAGGTCTATTTATAGACTGTAGTAAGCTTCGAGGCAATGGTATCTGAAGTTTGATGAGGTGATTATTGCACTTGGATTCGTTGAGAATGTCATAGATCAGTGCATCTATTAGAAATTTAATGGATGTAACTTTGTAATTCTTATGCCCTATATAGATGACATCCTATTTACCAGTAACTCTTATAGGTCTATTGAATGAGACCAAATAAATGCTAACGTGCCATTTTGATATGAAAGATCTTGGTGAAGCCTCCTTTGTTTTAGGAATTCAAATTCATCACGATAGATTACGTGTCATTTTGGGTTTGTCTCAGACAGCCTATATTGATATAATGTTGAAGAAGTTCAATATGTACTCTTGCACCCCTTGTCCTGCACTTGTACAAAAAGATGAAAGATTGTCAAAATCATAATGTCCTTAAAATGATAATTAAAGAATTGCAATGGAAAGAATTCTATATACATATGTAGTTGGCAGCCTTATGTATGCTCAGGTATGCAAATGTCTGGACATTGCTTTTGCAATCGGTGTGCTTGGCAGGTACTTAAGTTATCCTAGCCATGATCATTGGAGGGCTGCAAAAAAAGTCATACGGTATCTTCAAGGTACAAAGAATTATATTTTGACTTTTAATAAGACTGAATCATTGGAGATTGTGAGCTATTCTGATTTAGACTATGCATCATGCATTGATGATCATAAATCCACTTCGAAATACATCTTTATGATGTCTAAAGGAGCTGTTTCATGGAAAAGTGCAAAGCAATCAATCATAGCTTCCTCAACTATGGAAGCAAAATATATCGCTTGTTATGAGGCAACCCGCCAAGCCATATGGTTGAGGAAGTTGATATTTGGCATGTATCTTTTTTATTCTATATCAAGACCTCTAACCATATATTGCGATAGTTTGTCTATTGTTTACTTTTCTCAAAACCATAAGAATTATAGTCGTACAAAGTACTTTGATATTAAATTCCTATTTGTTAGAAAAAAGGTTGTTGAATCTTAAACTCGTTTGATTCACATTTTTTGTGAAAATATGCTTGCAGATTTGTTAACCAAGGACTTGCCTGTAGAAGTCTTCAAGAATCATATGACTCACTTAGGTGTTGTTGAAAATTTTGATGTAGCCTCGATTTAGTGAGAGTCTGAGTTGAGTCCATAAAGGACTTTTATGATGTATATATGACACCAAATTATTATTTTGTAATTCATTCTATTCAGATATTGGAACTAAATCTGTGACAATGTTGATATAACTTGTTTTCCTATTGGAATTAGTGATCTTTGTATAATTTCTTTTATGAACTTTGTATGGTTTAGTATATACACACAAATATGTGTCATGATGAATATTGATTGTTTAATTTTGTTGATTAATTTAATTGTCCTAATAATTGATTAATGTTATCCAAGTTGGAGATTGTTAGAATATTTTAAATTAATAATGGATTATCATTAACCCAATTATTAAAACGATTATGTGAAATTATTAATTACATAAATAATATTAATTTAAAATAGGAATGGATCAGGTCCTTGTTGTCATTATAAGTAATCTGTGACAGGTTGAATTACTTACAAGCCTATCAGGTAAAAACCCCAATCCACAGCCCAATATTAATAAGTAATTATCTCGTTAAATTGCTGATATAAAATGAATAAAGAGAGATAATTTAAGCCTATCACACCATGATTGTGTTTTAATCATGATCATCTACCCTCCATTATCTCCATGAATGATTATCAACCATTCTAATATCTGCAACATAATCTCTATGAATGATTATCAACCATTTCATTATCTGCAACATAATTTCCATGAATGATTATCATGATTATTAACAACTCCATTGTCTACATTACAATTGCTTCTCATTTTTGGCTTATACAAAAAAGAGCTTCATTCTTCAAAATAGGTTCCGTAGCAAGAATAGCAAAAAAAGGAGGTTCTTTATTCTCCATTACGCTCTCTCTCTCTTGTAAATATTGAGTAATAGAGTGTTCTAATTCTCTACTAATTTATATCAAATGACCAATATTTCTTTATCCTCAGATTAATTTATTATATTTATTATATCCCAATTCTTGAACATATTGTGATATGTTATTTTAGCAAAATCTTGACATGAATAATCATCATGAATAATCTTGTCCTTTACGAGGAATACCTTACATGGGTCCATCCCTTCTGAAGTGAGCTCCATGGAGCAACTTCAGTACATTGACGTGTCTAACAATGTTATGACAGGATATATTCCCAAAGAAATAGATGACTGTGCAAGCTTGTTGTCGCTTGTATTAGCAAGAAACCACTTCAATGGTTCAATCCCAATCACTCTGGGGAATTTAAAATTGTTGGAATCATTGGATTTATCTTCCAACAACCTTTCTGGTTCCATCCCTGTAACTTTGGAAAAGCTCCAATATATAGAGAAGTTGAATTTGTCTTTCAACCATTTGGAAGGCGAAGTTATTATTAAAGGTGTTTTTACAAACTTTATCAATGTTGCCCTTCAAGGAAACAACAAGCTCTGTAGTCCTAACAAGGAAAATGCTGAAAAATTAAGAATCTTTCTGTGTGTCAAAGGGAAAAAGAACACAGCATTCTTACTCTCTCTCATACTTGCTGTTATAGTGGCCTCTATTCTTTTCCTTTTCATTTTTTGCTTAGCATGGGTGAAATTTAGCTGAAAGAAGAAAAATAAGGGAGAGAAAATGAGTCTGTCAACTTCTCCTCTAAAGGGAATGCCTCGAAATATATCATTTTCTAATATTCAAGCTACCACAAACAATTTTGCATATTAAAACTTGATAGGAAACAGTAGGTTAAGCTTTGTTGATAAGGATGTGTTCAGAATCAATCAATGTGAAACTACCCATGTGGTGAAGTTCCTCAACTTGAAACAAAGCAAAGCCTCTCGGAGTTTTAATTCAGAGTGTGAAGCTCTGAAGAATGTTAGGCATAAGAACCCTGTGAAGCTTATCACTTCTTGCTTTAGCATTGATTATAAAGGAGATGATTTTAAGGCCCTGGTTATGCAATTCATGGCCAACGGTAATTTGGACATGTGGCTGTACCCCGTTGATGAAGAAGAATAAGGGTCCTCTCTAACATTCTTGCAAAGACTGAATATTGCTATAGACATTGCTAGTGCTATGGACTATTTGCACCATGATTGTAACCCACCAGTAGTCCATTGCGATCTGAAACCTGGTAATGTCATATTAGATGAAAATATGATTACACATGTTGGGGATTTTGGATTAGCAAGGCTTCTTTCTCAGAATTCATTGGAGTCTACCACTTTGGCACTGAAGGGTACCATTGGCTAAATTCCCTTAGGTGAGAGGAAATTTTTATCCTTAATATTTTATTGTTAACATTAATTTGGTCTCTTCAAGTTTTGTAACGTTAGATTAATTTGTTTCAAAATATGGTATTAGAGGCAAAGCTTCGACCTTTAGAGATGTGTATAGTTTAGGATTTTACCACTTAAGATGTTCGTAGGGAAAAAGCTAACTGATGAGATGTTCAAGGAAGGTTTAAGCCTGAACAAGTTTGCTTCAGCCATAAATGAGAACCAAATACTAATGGTAGCTAATCCCATGCTTTTCAACGATTCTGAATGGTAGACACAAGGCTCAACCACCGGTTATCCTAGTGATTGCATGAGTGGTGACTAACATAGCCATAGTTTCACACTGACCCAACGCAGGGCAGGGGAGGGTATAACTGTTGTGATTAGAGTTGGGTTGTCTTATGTTGCTGAAGTGGCCAAAGATTGCTTGACCATGAGAGAGGCCTTAACAAAATTGCAAGGAATTAGGTAGTCTACGCTGGATTTATGAATTACAAACATATGTTTGTGTATGTGTGTTCCATTATTGAACATAACTACATTAATTTTTAGTAGAGCATATTAGTTTTTATGTTTAGTTTATATATGTTGTTGATCAAAGGCAACGATCATTGTTGTAAGTAAGAATATGCTATTACACTATGTAACTTGAAACAATCTATTGCTTGTTATGAACTTACAAGCAAATAGCAAATAAAAGCTTGCTTATTACTTAGTGGCAACATGATAGCAAAGCTAATAAAAGCATTGTTAAGTACGACTAGGTCCTAGCAAGAGAGACAAGCAAAAGACTTGGGATCAACCTCGTAGTGTAAAATAAATTAAAAAACACCTAGCCAGAGAATCCAATGAATTTTGACTTGTATAGGACTATCCCGAATCATTGTATTATCATAAATCATAGATGAGTTTCAGCCATGAAAATGGTAAGCCTATTTAGAGGAAGAATCATTGTGTCAGAATCCATGAGTTAAAAAATAAACACGGCTTGCATGTTTATATAGTTGATATAACAAATTATTACTTATATCAGTATTATAGAAGTAAAGTTGTCTTACTATTGGCCTAAAATGTGAAATGACCCAAACCCATATTTGATGGATGACAAATCAAATGAAGAAAGAAAAGGCCTAGCCTACATCACAGATTAGCAAGTCTAGAGCAACATAAATCTCAGCCCATACCAATAAAACAAGTGGAAGACAACTCATCTACTCAATAAAGTACAAAAGCTGTTGTACAAAAAAGAAACATTAGAACTTCTCTGAACTTCTTGTATCACACTCTTCCTGCACCTCTTTCTTGCCTCCTGGAAGTGCTAATAGCAGCGACCATTAATGGCGCTTCAGCAAAACTTGAAACAACCACACCATTGGAGCCAAAAACTGTACCTTATAATGGTTAAAGAAGGAGCAACCGAATATCTCTCTCATCATGAATATCTTTTGCAATAAATGCTCTCCAACAACTATCTCTGAGAAAGCTATAAATACGTTGAAGCTACTACCTTCAAAGGAAAAAAAAAAGAGATAGTGAATGAAAAAGAGCTAAAAAGAAAAAGCACTTTGTCATTTTTAAAGTTTTTCATTCTTAGAGCTTAGTTTTTAGTTTATCAGCTTTTTAGAAGCACATTTGAGAGTTGTAAGATAAAACCCAATTCTGTAGGTTTTAGAAAATTCATTTTTTTTCTACTGATGTTGTACCTCTGTCTTAGTGGAGAAGAGGGTTATTGTTAAAAAGTTTAAGGTTGAGCTAGAAAGCCTTGTGTTTGGAGTTAGCACGTGAAAACTCCTTGTCAAAGTGTAAGAAAACTTTTCTTAGCGGAAAATTCCTTGTGGAAGACAAGGAGACTGGAAGTAGGCTTTATGGTTGGCCGAACCAAGATAAATTTATGCATTTGATTCTCTTTCCCTAATCTCTATCTTTCAGTATATTTTTAGTCAACTTAAAATTTTATAGTTAACTACCTTCTTCATTCATCTGTTCTTTTCAAGAAATTCAGTTCACTGAAACATTTATAGTTAACTGTCTTTCCTTCTATCATAACAAACTCACTACTTAAAGGTTCAGTCAACTTTAATTTATTACAGTTAATTGTTTATTGCAAGTTATAGCTTATTAAAGACATTTTCAGTTAACTCTCTTCTCCTTTCTTCTCTTTTGATAAAGTGAACGTTATACTGAAAAATTCAGTCGACTATATTATATTTCAATCAACTGTTTATTGTGAATTATAGTTGACTATAAATTTTTCAATTAACTAAAATTTTCAAAATAGAATTTTATTTTAAAATTTTTAAGTGCACCTATTCACCCTTCCCCTCTAGGTGCACTGTCAATTGGTATCAGAGTCATGGTCTCACTTGATTTGAGCTTTACAGCCAGGAGAAAATATCCATTTTGTTGAAAATGTCTTCACAACATCTTCAAGGAGCTTATTTCAGTGAAGGACACTCTACCTCAAGGTCTCCTTACTTCAATGGAAATCATTACACACATTGGAAAGGTAGAATGAAGATTTTCATACAAGCCACAGATTACCCAGTATGGAAGGTTATTAAGCAAGGTCCGAAATTTTCTAAAATTGAAAATGGGGAACTTAAACTAAAAGAAGAATATAATGAAGAGGATATCAAGATGATTTAAGCAAATGCCAGAGCCATTAACATTCTCTATTGTGCTGTCAGTGGAGAAGAGTACGATAAAATCTCAACATGTGATACAGTAAAGGAAATGTGGGACAAACTAGAAGTCACACATGAAGGCACAACCAATGTGAAAGATTCAAAGATAAGTACTTTACATTATGAACTAGAACTGCTTGAAATGAAGGAGAATGATGACATAGAAGCTATGTTTAATCGTTTCTCAAAAATTATGGGTCAACGAAAACTTTTTAGACAGTATTACACAAATCACGAAACTATAAAAAGGTACTAAGATCTCTACCAGAGAGCTGGAAATCCAAAGTAGACAACACTGAGAGTAGCTCAAGGTTCAAAGAATTAACCTATGATGAGCTAAGAGGAATTCTTATCGCCTACTAGAACACTCTCCTCAGACGCTATGAACTGAAAAGAGAAAGAAATATGGCACTAAAAGTTGTAGCAACTTCTGAGCAATACGAAGATGATGAAAACGAAGTAGATCTACAAGACCTAGCTTCCTTCTAAAGAAAATTAAGAAATATGCTAGACAGAAGTGTAAGCTCAAGATGAATAAAAGAAATTTTTCAAGAAAGGAGTTCAAGAAAGATGATCAAGGGAAGAATTCCATAACTTGCTATAAATGTGGAAGAAATAGACACATTCGCTTTGACTGCCCCTTCTTGAAGAAAAGGTTTGGCAAAACCTCAAGTAGAAGAAGAACACTTGCAGCATGGAGTGATGATGATGAAGATAAAGAAGAAGAGGAGCTAGAACAGGAAATGGCCAACCTATACTTCTTGGCTACATCAGAAAATAAGGTAACTAATGATTCCTCTGAAGAAGAATTACAAAATACTTTAAATAAGATGTTTAATGATTTTGAAAAATTATTCATTAAATATAGAAGTTTAGAAAAAGAAAAATAGATGCTTGAAAAAAACTTTCAAATCCTAAAAATTGAAAATGAAAAGGCTTTGAGTGAAAATAAAGATTTACAAATTAAAGTTTCTACATGAACTAGAGACTTAGCAAATTTTGTTAAAGGAGAAGAAAACTTAAGTCTGCTTTTAGGAAAATAGAAATGTAGCTTTGACAAATCAGGTCTTGGTTATAATAAAAATAATTCTGTTAAACTATATAAGAATTTCTTTGTAAAATCTTCTTCCACTATCTGTATTCACTGGCAAAAAAGAGGACACACCTGCTATAAATGTAAATATCACAAAGACAACTTGGTTTAGATCCCTAAAGGCACCTCCATTGCCTATACTAAGAAGAAAGGACCCAAGCAAGTTTGGGTACCTAAAACAAAGTAAATTTTTCTGCAGATTTGCCTCAAAGGGAAAACTTTCAGAAATCAATGGTTCTTGACAATGGCTACTCAAGACACATGTCAGGAGACTGCTCCAAATTCTCCTCAATATCAACGAAGGATGGAGGATTGGTCACTTTTGGAGATAACAACAAAGGTAAAATTGTTGGCATAAGTAATGTTTGAATCACTTTGTATCTTGTAGAAAGACTCAAACATAATCTTCTTAGTATTAGTCAATTGTGTGACAAAGGCTACAAAGTAATGTTTGAATCACTTTGTTGTAAAGTGTTTAATGGTGACAAAGCACTGTTTGTAGGCCAAAGACATGATAACATATATATATTGAACATAAAAGATTTATTTACAAAGAATGTTACATGTCTCTCATATATTTGTAATGACTCATGGGAATGGCATAAAAGATTGGGTCATGCTAGCATGCATCTTATCTTAAAACTTTCTAAACTTAACCTTGTCAAAGGTCTTCTAAAATTAAATTTTGAAAAGGATCATATGTGTGATGCATGTCAACGTGGCTAACAAACTAAGTCTTCTTTCAAACTTAAAGATTGTGTATCTACTTCTAGACCAGTTCAATTATTACACATGGACTTATTAGGACCTACTCAAACTAAAAGCTTTGGTGGGAAGAGTTATGCTTTTGTCATCATTGACGATTACTCAAGATACACTTGGGTATACTTTCTAAGTCATAAGGATGAAACCTTCAAATTCTTTGAAATATTTTGCAAGCAAGTTCAAAAGGAATAAGAGTATTTGATATCAAGTATTAGGAGTGATCATGGTGGTGAATTTGAAAACAAGTGGAAGACAGCTCATCTACTCAACAAAGTACAAAAGCTGCTATGTAGAGAAAAAACATAAGAACTTCTTCGAACTCCCTCTGCCACACTCTTCCTACACCTCTTTCTTGCCTCCTGGAAGTGCTAATAGCAGCGACCATTAATGGCGCTTCAGTAAAACTTGAAACAACCACACCATTGGAGCCAAAAACTGTACCTCATAATGGTTAAAGAAGGAGCAACCGAATATCTCTCTCATCATGAATATCTTTTGCAATAAATGCTCTCCAACAACTATCTCTGAGAAAGCTATAAATACGTTGAAGCTACTACCTTCAAAGGAAAAAAAAGAGAGATAGTGAATGAAAAAGAGCTAAAAAGAAAAAGCACTTTGTCATTTTTAAAGTTTTTCATTCTTAGAGCTTAGTTTTTAGTTTATTAGCTTTTTAGAAGCACATTTGAGAGTTGTAAGATAAAATCCAGTTCTGTAGGTTTTAGAAAATTCATTTTTTTTCTACTGATGTTGTACCTCTGTCTTAGTGGAGAAGAGCGTTATTGTTAAAAAGTTTAAGGTTGAGCTAGAAAGCCTTGTGTTTGGAGTTAGCACGTGAAAACTCCTTGTCAAAGTGTAAGAAAACTTTTCTTAGTGGAAAATCCCTTGGAGAAGACAAGGAGACTAGAAGTAGGCTTTGTGGTTAGCCGAACCAAGATAAACTTGTGTGTTTGATTCTCTTTCCCTGAAAAAGTGAACGCCTTACTGAAAAATTCAATCGACTCTATTTTATTTCAATTAACTGTCTATTGTAAATTATAATTGACTTACTGGAAAACATAAATAAAGAAAAAGGCCTTCATGATTTACATGATTGGCAGTGGTGATTGGTGACAGACAGCAAATACTAGTGGTCTATGACAGCAATGATACAAGTTAAAGGGACACTATTCTTATTTTAATGAGAAAAATATATTTTTGGTCTCTCACTTATCATAAAATTATCATTTTAGTCCCTTAATCATAGAAATATCCAAAATAATTTTTCATTTATTGAAAAATATTACATTTTGTCATCCAAATTTCAAAAAATTATTAAATTCGGTCCATCTGTCAAACTTTAAACTCTAAATTTAAGAAATTAAATTTGATATTTTTTAAAAAAATTGATGATCAAATGTAACATTTTCCAATAATTGAGAAACTATTTTGAATATTTCAATGAATGAGGAATCTAAATGATAATTTTATAATAAGTAAAAACTAAAAATATATTTTACCCTTATTTTAATTATTTGGATTCAAATATAGTACTTAAACAAAATTATTTTCTTAAATACGAAATGTCGCATTACAATTTATTCAAAGAAGTATTTTAAAACATAGGGGAGATTACTCTAAAGATAAAAACCTTATTTTAATCTTCCATTCATTGCTTTAATTTCATTTAGGTTCCTCACTTAATTTTAAATTTAAATCAGCCTTTTGTTAAATCATATCTTATCCAAATTGGCGAAATGTTGAGTTGGCCGTTAAATGCTTAGGATTACACTATTAAATAGGATCTAAAAATACATGAAACTTTTTGTTTATCCCAGTCAATTTTGCTCAGCATGGAAATTTTTGTTTATCCCATTTAGCTTCTCCGTTGTAGCTTATAAAAACAACGAAAATTTTTGTGTCAGACCACAGTAATATGAAAACAGAGGAAGACCAAAGTTCAGCTTTCAAAATTAGAATTTAAAAATACACATGATATGTAATTTAAAAAGCTTTCTTCTCATAACTTTGATTCATTCACTCCCTAATTTCTTTCTCTCTGATTTCATGGGTTCACTTTCATCACTCTCCCATATCTGATTTGAATAATCATCTGTTCTGGATTCTGAAGAATACCCGAGCTTTCTTCCCCTCCCCCAATGGTGATTTACTGAATTATTGTCTTGATGAGCAAAAGTGAATGAGGAAAGAATTTGAGCAAGTGAAGATGAAGGAAACAGAACAAGTGAAGGATTATATTGAAGCAATCATGGTCATTGTGAATCAAATCTGACTTTAGGGGAAAAGCTAGATGGGATGAGGATTTTGTAGAAAATAATGGCGACAATACTTGAAATATTTAAAGCCAAAATCACTACACTTGAAGATGATGCAATATATCTTAGCCCACTGTGACAGAATTGGCAAATGCATTGCAAGTTGTGGAGGAAAGAAAAGCCTTTAAAGACGATGGAATTTATGTTGGAAGTGCCATTGTGGCTGCCTAAAAGTCAAAAGCTCAAAGAGGCAGCGGATCAAATGGTAAGGAGATGAAAGAGCAGCAGTTTAACAACAGGAGAAAGTACAAGGGAGACACATTGGCATAACCTATATGAATATCAGAATTTCATGGACAACGCCTCCCCAGAAAAGTGTCCCGTTATTCTGATGGCTTTTAACGAAGAAGAAGAGGAGAATATCAAGTTGAACTACCAATCTTTTTTAATGAGTGGTCTAGATATGTGGTTCAACCTTTTCATGTCACCAATTTCAACTTTAATTTAAATTTTTGAGAACTTTGGTTCAACTTTCTAGTCAGTATTTAACAGTCAACTCAGCGTCTCTCTAACATACCTTTAAATGAGGGACCAATTTGGATAATGTTTGAATTAATAAGCAATTTATTTGAGTTTAACATCAAGTAGGGGACCAAGTGAAATTGAGGCAATCACTGGGGGAACAAAATAGGATTTTTGTCTTACTATAAAGTTATATTAATTTTAGTGTAATGGATAGGCTTCTTGGATTTGGTTAGCCCATAAAAACATTGGGCCTAGCTGTATGAGATACCAATCACATGTTGAACTGCAATGCATATGAGGCCTGTAAATTTTAATTGGCCTCGAAGGCATCGGGCTTGCTCTTTGGCTTTGCCTTTTTTTGAAATTCAATGGATTTGGCTGACTAAAAATATTTAGATGATTTGGAAAAAGAAAAAAGTTGATTTATCTGGGTTTATTTGTTTTAGTTATATGCTGTACTTTGAAAATATCAATGACAAGTATCTTATATAGCCCCATTTGTACAAAGAAAAAGGCTGTTTTGAAAGTTTTGAAAGTAGAAAAAGAAAAAGGAACAAATATTAAGATATTTGGTAGCATAAAGTTTGATTTATATAAAAATGAAGATTCTATTATTTTGATAAAAATATCTTTCTTGAGGGATAGATAGAATAAGGCTGATTTTATGAGAAGATAATGACAAAAATATTTTTACAATAATAATAATAATATTTAAATTTAAAAATAGTTTAGTCTTTTAATTCTTTCTTTCTTGTATTACTCTCTTCTAATTTATTACCAAATATATATACTTTTTTATTCTATTCACATTCTTATTTACATTTCTTTTCCTTACGTATATCAAACGGAGCCTAACCTTCCCTTGTTGATTCCATCTTTATTAGGACCATTTCCATTGCACTAAAGAAGGTCTTTATGTAATAATTGTTGTGTTAACTACTAAGGTATACAGAATTAACACCTTATCTATAGGCAATGGCCTAAAATTTTTTGCATAGCACGCATCAACTACATAATTAGGATGGCTCTTTTTGTAATAAATCCAAATATAAGATAAAGAGATGGGTCACCATTTTAGTTCTTTACAAGATTCCTCCTTATAGTCAAGAGTGATAATTTTGCGGAACATGCTCATGGATTGCTTCTTTAATTTTCATTTCTATCATCAAGTGTTTCCTTTATTTCTATTTTTTGTTGCAGGAAAGTTTTTTTTACCATTTCCCATTTTTTACAAAGACGCAGACTCCCATAAAAATCTAGAAATCTTTTATTAAAAGAAATAAAATAAAATAAAATCTAGACACATCACAGTTCTATGCACTTCCAAATTGTAACAACCAATTAGTTAAAGTAATCTAACATAATTGTAATGTAATCATCCAAATTTGTACACAAACAATTGGATACTAGAGGAATTATAAAAAATGTAAAAAAAATTATAAAATATATAAATGCCCTAATCTAATCTAATCTAATCATAAGAATACAAGAACAGGAGAGACACAATCACTATAATCACAACTCTAAGATGCTTTGAAAAAATGCTATAATATCGTCCAAATTTTTAAGAAAAAGACTAAAAATTATTTTAATTAACTTATTTTTAATTTAAATTATTATAAATATAAATAATGAGTGAAATAATGAAAATGCAAAAATTAATAATACATATACCTAAAATTTTCACATATATTTATATAAAGTTGTCAACGACAAAGACTTTTTGAGGAGTGGAGCATGATTTCCATGCCTATCTCCAAATTATCTTTAGGAAAATTCTTTTTTTTCCATTCCTGTCTCCACAAAATTTAAATTATTACATTTTCATCTAATAATATAAATTTTGTCAAATATATCTTTGTTTGAAAAATATCACCTGTACATGATATTTTTGGAAGTCTATTGGCCACTGGCTATGCGAACAAAACTATCAATGAATGACAACAACATAATATCTATTGCTTACTTCAACAAAATTATATTTTTATTAACAATAAGACCAATTATTTTTTAATAATAATTATCAGATAGTCTCCTCATTCATGAAATAAATACAGATTTCTTAAAGTTTAAAAATGATCAAAATATTTTAAAGTATAATATTTATTATTATTAAATACATAACTTAAGAAAAAAAATACCTTTTCTATTTTTATTTCAATTTTATTCTTTGTATAAAAACTGTAAAAATAATTTATTTTTAAATTGTATTAAACTATTACAATAGTTCTGTTTATTAATATATTTAATAAATATATCATCTTTGAAATTAAATGTTATTAATTACTATCTTTTAATTCGTTAATCATAAAAAAATTATTTTATGAATATGTTTTTTTTTATTTTTAATAATTATACATGTTTTTATCTAATGATTTAATGATTTGCTAGATCTCAAATACATATTTGGAGTTGTCTTTCTTGAAAGATTTGAATGGCACTAATTCAGTCCTTGAAATTGATTATTTTAAATTTAGTTATGATATTTTAAGATGTACATCCATAAACTTTCAAAGACTTTCTGACCAAAAATAAAATTTCAAAGACTAAATTGATAATGATAAATTCTATTAGGAATCAATGATTCAATATAGTAATTGATTTCAAATATTGAGAACTTGTTATCAAAACAACATCTACCATGATCTAGTCCAATAAATACGTTAAAATAGGTTTGTTGTTGTAAGAAAATGAGAGTATAAATTTCCAAAACAAGAGAAAAAATATGTACTTTGAGAAACTAAAAATATATACATAAAATTAATAACAAACGTCCAAAAATTATATCTACATCAATAATTCAGTTGCCTTGTATGACATTATGAATTGCTCTATTATAATTGAGTTTTTAGAACACTGTTTGCTTGATGCATCTCCTTCTTTATGAAATCATTATAAATTAGAAATTAGAAGTTTTTGCTGGTAATATTCAGGTTGTAATGAAGGAGTAGTCCACTTTAACTTAATTGGGAAATCAATAGGTTTGATGATATTCTTATAAAACCTCTGAAGACAGATCTTGGATGGCTCTTAAGATTTGCTGGCAAACTTGTCTTTCAATTGGATCACCTTTCATGGATACACATTATATTGCAAAGCTCTATGTTGTATATCATAACATGTAGAAATGTAAATAAGATTTTTGTTTAATTGTTTTGGCTTTTAAAGCTGTTTGATTTACACTTCTCGCTTGCATATGTGTTCTGAGTATTAATTTCTTTGCATGCATTCGATTCTACATATAATATGTTTTTTATTGACAAGTGACATTGTTGATACAAGTTCATCTGGTAAGATGATTGCCTATATCATAAAAGATGATTGCCCATGTGACGTTTCTTTGTTACAATGATGGAATAAAAGAGATGATAATAATACAAACATTAATTTCCCATACAAACATATAGTTAAAGCAAAAGCAGCAACACAACAGGAACATGAATGCACGCCATTATTGTAAATATGGATACATGCAATATCACATAAAATATATAACGCAGGTGGCATGCATGGTAGGCGATTGAGTCCAGATCAAGGGCGATCAGTGCCGGCCTTTCTTCCTGGTGGTGGTGGTGTAAATGGCAGATTGAACTTTGGTGGCTTGAACTTTGGTAGCTTGAACTTTGGGATTCGTACTTCACAATCACAAAACAAAACAAATATCAGATCGAGAAAAGGAAAAGAAGCAAGAAAAAACATATATATACTTGGATCCCATGTATAAGAAACTCACAGTCCATACATATAAAATTTACTTGCCAATTAATCACAAAAACGAGAAGGAATTATATGACTGGATTAATGTTCAACAAAATCATGGAAGGCACTTACGTAAAGCACGTTTCATTCTGAGGGTTGTAGCCTCATGGGAAGCAGAAGCAAAAGCAAGGTTGTCAAAATCGCGATTCTAGGTAAACTCGTAAGGGGAAGGTAGACTCGTAACGTAAACTCGTAACGTAGAATCGTAAGAGTTTACAATAATGGATATTAAACATAATTGTATCATATAAATACATAAAATTTTGTACATAAATACTTATTTTATGATCCATAATCTACATTTTATACTTTTCATTCAAGTCAATATACAAATTTTAATAAACTTCATAATTTATTATTTATGACAAAATAATACTCATTTAACATAACTATATCTTAAATAAAAATAATATATAAGTTCACATTAGCTAAAGAGAAATTCTAATTTCTTAACTATTATAGAAAAGAAATGAAAAAAATATAAATTGATCTTTCATCACAAATTAGCTAATGAAAAATTCTAATTTCCTAACTATATATGCATCAAATTTTAGCAATATGCGTTAATAATATATAAATTCTTCGTTATTTTTGGGTAACTATATTAAATAATTAATACTTAAATTTTTTACTATGTTAAAAATTGATTTGTTAAGATTGAGGCCCTAAAGGTGTTCAATATATTAAGTTAATTAAATCATAACTAAAAAAAAAAATATATATATATATATACATATATATATATATATATATATATATATATATATAGAGTCAAGTAGTAATATTGTAGTAATATTATATAATGTGTTGCATATATATTACAAAGACAACATTGTGGCTGAGTGGCACGGCCTGCTAGCGGCAAACTGGAGGGACGCGGGTTCGAGACTACACAACGCAATTTTTTAGAAAAATGAGAGATGAAGACCAGCTGAGTTAACTCGCCAAACTCGGAGTTGACTCGTCGATTTTACCAAATTTGCCCGAGTTAGGTCCGAGTTAGAGCAAGTCTGGAACAGCCTGAGTCAGTGGCCGAGTCAACTCGATTTGCTTAACTCAGAACGTGAACTCGGCGCGAGTTATTCATCTCTGACATTGAGAAATGAGGATGATAAGCGCCACCATGTTGGTGGTACCTATATATAGATAACCATCGTTGAATGTCTTCTAGATATTTTTCTTTTTCTATGGGCTTATCACAAGGGCCCTTGTTGCCTGAATATTATATACATTAAATCATTAAAAAAATATATAATTGTATTGTGTGATATATGAAACCTGATTTCAATTTTTTGTCAGGATTTTTTTTTTTAACTTTTAGTTTTATTCAACTTACTATGTATTAAAAGAAGTTAGATGCAAATATAGTAATTACAAATAATCATTGTTTGAGAATGAGAAGAATTGAGCATATAAGGAGTAGCACAGTAGTAGAGTTCCTCACGTTTATCTAAATAGTCTTGTACTTGAATTTTAGTGAGGAGAGATACTATGAATTAAAATATAATAGTAAGTTTATAAAAAATGAAATACATCAACACATTAGAAAAAAGACACGTAAGTTTTAATGATAAATATAGCTAGTAACTATAGTATTAAGTTATAAAAATCCACCTTATCTGTAGGTTGGGGTGCTGAAAAAATATGAAGTAAAGTCATGACTAAACGTAGTTTTCATTTGCTTGAATCAATATGGACCACCATTGAGATGTCGTGCGGTTGAAGGTGGTGATAGGACAATAGAGGGAAGTGAATAGACACTCTTAAAATTGCCTTCTAAACTAACAAAATAGGGGGTGTGTTTAATTATTATATCCGATGATAATAATAATAATAATAATATATTTAATTTTTCCGTCTACATTTTGCACGGTTAAAATTTTAATAAGAGGAATAGATCATGATTTACTCAAGTTTGGGAGTAAGAGTGGTTTAATTTGATGCATGAAAATCAAATACCAATATATATACCAGTTGTTTGATAGATCATTGAACAATCCAAACAAATTAAGGCTCTCGTAATCTGTCACCCGCACGCCACTTGTGTGCTTTAAAGTCTCATGACTTTTCAACTATAATGAGATATTTGGCAGTGAGTCCACAAACATGACAACTTAAAATAATATTAATATTTAATAAAATTCAATTCACTTGATGAGAGTATTTTCTTTAGAAAATTCGTTATCAGTATGGTTATTAAAGTAATTTATGTTTGGTAGGTCAAAAGACATTTTCAATCATACTTCAATTTTTAGACTTTGTCTCTCTATACATTTTAGGCAATTGTTAGATTTACGAAATATAATTATACATCAAGGACATAGATGGGTGTTGACAACCTCCTGCTTACGTTCCTGTGAAATTGGAAGTCTTTGTAATTCAACATTATTACACTGCATTATTATATGCAAAGGACTAAAAAAATGTAGATATTTTTCTTGCTGATCATCGTGTTATTAGGTTTATGTAACACTTGTTTATCACATGGACATGATATGCACGAGGACCCAACCAACGATTTTTTCACTATGCTAAAGTCTTTGGTTGTACGGATATAAATATTGCATTGCATGTTGAAATATATTGAAAATATGTTCATTTAAAATTAATTAATATGTTTTTATATATCATTAATATGTGTTTTTTTTATAATATGTCATGATTATATCAGAACAAACACTTTTAATAACATCAAGAAAAAAATATTTGTACCCACTAGTTAATATTCGATTTTCCAATGTAAATTAATCTTTTAAAAATATCAATTATATTTTAAATTATACAAATGCTTACAAAGTTTTAAAAGCTACAATTTGACTAAAGATTCTTAAAAACGAAATCAATTTTTTAAAAATTCAACTTATTATATCAATTATTTGTTTTAAAATTATAAAGTATAATATTCTTTAAATTATTTAATTTGCATTATAAAGTATATATAAATTTAAGTTGCTCTAAATTTTAAACAATAATTATTTTATATCAACTGCATATATATTTAATGCACCAAAAAAAAAATTCATATTTTAGTCCTAGACTTTTTATTTATTTTTAAATCAGTCCTCATATTTTATTCATTTATAAATCAATACTCGGTGTACTTTTTCATGTTTGCGAGTTACTTAAATATAATTAAAATATGTTGAATATAGATCATTTACTCGAAATAGTAAAGTCTGATTATTATATTTCTTCTTACTAAATTGTTCAGATATATAATAATTAACTCTGAACATGTTGATATTATAGTAGCAATTATCATTTTGTCAATTCAAGATGAAACAAACTTCACTGAGCCCCATTAAAAAAGTATGGAGAAAAGTCAAGACTAAATCAAAGTTTTCATTTATTGACCTAAAAATCAAAATTAGAGTTTTGATTCTTTTGAATGAGGATTTCAGTGCTAAGTTTATATTTGGTTGGTTTGAAGCACACTAAAGCAAATCAATGAAGGTACCTTGTACAATGTTGGTGATCAAATTAATATACACTTTTATGAGATAAGAAAGAAATTGTAATATGCAATTCACACCACGTGCTTAATATATGCAATTGGGAAGCAAGTAAATAGATCTCTGTTTCATTGCTCGGTGAGTCCCATAAAGAAATAAATCCTTTTAGTAATGCTTTTATGACTTTGACAATAACCCGAGGAAATGAACTAGTGTTTGCTATTTTAGTGTATATCCTATAGTTATGTTAATTTAACCCAAAGAAGTATTTTTAGAAAAATAGCTTATTCATATCTAAATGGTCTGTGGGAACTCTGGGAAACAAGTAATGTAATAGTGAAAAAAAAAAATCAAATATCATTTTTTGAGAACTCTTGCTAAGACTTTTACTATGTACTATTCCTATCATAGTTACCTTATCCAAACTATTTAAACTAAACAAGAAAAACAAAATAATGTAAAAGAACTAATAGAGTCGGACTAAAAATATGAGTATATATATAGATAAAAACTCCCTAGAATCCAAACAGCATGGGATAGTAGAATTGCTAAGATTTATATTTTGCTGCAAAAGTATGTACCCAATAAAACTTTCTTTCAGTAACAAACTTTGAAATTATGAAAAGTTACACAGATAATTAGCCTTTAATTTCCAAATTGGCCACCCTTGTCAACTTTACATATGATAAAGGGTAAGACCCTAGTCAACTTGTACATGATGATTTTGGAGGTATGGAAGAATCCAAATTCTATGTATTTAATTGAACTGGATCATTATTTGAATTATAATAAATATTAAAGAATTAATTTCTAACACTTTTATAACTCTTAGCATGTAATTGCCAAAAAAAAAAAACTCTAAACATGTTGATATCATAGTAGTAGTTATCATTATGAATTTTACTGATTATTTTTTCTATGTTCACGAGGTACTTAAAAACAATTAATATATCTTGAATATAGATCATTTTTTGAAATTGTGAAGTCTGATTATAAAATTTCTTCTTCTTGTAGATTGCTTAAATATTTATTAATTAACTCTAAACACATTGAAATCATTATAGTAGTTATCATTTTGTCAATTCGGGATGAAATAGACTTCCATGTGCCCCATGAAAAAGTGTGGAGAAAGTAAACCCTGAATCAGAGTTTTCATTCATGTGAATCAACAAGGAGCACCAATGAGATGCCTGTATAGTAGAGGGTGGCTATACCAATGCAAGTAATTAAAAAAAAAAATTATAATTGGGTGATGATTAACATTAATTACATAACGATTTGAAATTAAAAAAACTGCTATTAATTTTTTACATCAATAAATTCCCCCATAGAATGGGTAATCTTTTACAAACTTCCATGAGCTTGTATTGTGGTTCAAGTCTCCTCATTGAAGTTGAATCCTCCATTCTAATATTCAAATTTATTTCATAAATGCAGTAAAATAGTAATTATTTCTCATTATTTGTCACACAGGTTATAAGCATTTGGTCAATGTATATGTTTTGAAATTGTGACTTTGTTAAAAGAAAATATCATAGTAGGGCGTACGTAGCCAAGTGTCTACTATGAACAATTAATTCATAATAAGTAGTTAACCATTATGATAAGCAACCAATTGTTTATGATGATATAACCAGTCATTCAAATTTATGTTAGTTATTCTTTTGGCTAGTAAACATAAAGTGTCCCACCATTTAACAACTTTAAGAGATTAATCAACAGTTGCTGTCATATCTCCATTCTAATAAAATGACTAATTTTTTTAACTAATTGCTGCTTAAGTACCTACAAAAAGCGATATTCATAAAAGATTTGACCTTATTCATTTACAGGGTAAGTTCAAACCAAATACAACTTATACTTACAGCAAAAACCTATAGTTAAAAATATTCTCCACAAAAATGGAGAGTTAATTAGCTAGTCAAGAAATCATTGAAAGCAAATCCATCATATGATTTTCGGTTCTAACACTCCCCATAGGTTTAAATTCACAAGTATAGGTTGACAAATATGTGGGTAATTGATGCAGACAAACCATGAAAGACATATTTATGAACATGTAATAAAGGAGATGGTGGAAAGCTAAATTACTTTCTCAAGCCACTACAATGACATTAATCAAATTTGTCCTGCACTCACTCCATCATCAAAAGTAAAAGCAGCGAAACTTAATATAACTCATTTATAATGGGAAACAATCACCAACTTGCACACACTGATAAGACAGAGAAAGGAGAGGTTTGGAGGTTATGGGTCCTATTAAGAAGTAGAAAGAAAACAATGGAGCGTGTGACAAAAGAGAACAATAATTCCAAGGAAACCCAAGGACAAAAGTTAAATAAGCTTGAATGGTTCCTCTGCTTTTGTCATCTGTATAGTGAAATCTTTAGAGAACCTCACCTTCAAAGACAACCCTAACATCATACACTTACAATCATACTGTAGAAATGAATCCAACCGTGAAAAATAAGAAGTCCATATCAGAGCACTAAGCAAATATTCTAAATAATTACACAGGAATCATACATCATTAAATCTTTGAACCAATGGAGTATGTAATCTTAACAACAATAGAAGTGAATTTAAAATAGTACATACAAGATCTAAAGGTTAGCTTTTCACCAAGGAACATTGATTTGTAATTAAAATAACCCATGGCAATTAAAAATGACATAAACATAGATAAAGAGATATCATCAAAAGCTGCTAAGCCCATCCACCTGATCACACATGAAAACCCAATAAAACCAAAGAACAGTTTACTAAAATGTAACCGAACAAAACAGACGCTAACTAGGAGAGAGAAAGAGAGAAAGCGAGAGAGAGAGAGAGAGGGACAGGGAGAGAGAGAGAGAGAGAGAGAGAGAGTGATGACCTACCTGGGAATGTAATCGGCGTGGATGAAGCTTCAGCAATGGAGGGTGGTCCAGTAGCGTCTATGACGGAGAGGGAGGGTGGCCCATCGATGGGATGGTTCAATGAGAAGGGATAGAGAGGGTTTATGGGCAAAGGGTAAAGAGAAAAGGCAAAAATAGTTTTTTCTTTTCTTATTTGCTGAAAAAACACACGGCTAATATTTGACACCAACCTATTTCGTGTCTGATTTTTAAAAAAAGAAATTTTCTAGGTGGAGACGGAAGACTTCGGTCTCTAAATTATAAACTCCACTGAACTTATGAAATTGATCGTTTGAGATAGATTTAGATACATTTATTATAGAGATTAAAAAATTCGTAATAGATTTCGTCTCAGTAATTATTAATACTCAATTAAAGGTATCATATTTAAATTGGTATCTAATTCATTTCAATAGGAAACGATTGATTTTTCGTGTCTAATTTCTATTTTTATTTGGCATTTTTTTGGTAATGGTTATTGTATAATTTAATTATATTGTGAAATTTCAAAATCTAGAGGGCCTTCCGACTCAAGTTTAAAAATTTCATGTTCAGTCAACACCTACTTTTCGTGTGACGCCTGTGTATTGTACTTTTGTTGGTCCTCACTTGATTGTATCCGAAATTGGGGTAAGTATGCTCAACCTCATTACCTATTTGGAATCTCATACATATTAATATTTTCATTTTTTATTATAATGTGCAAGTGTTTATCATTTTGATTAATTAGTTAATTCATTCAATTTTTAACACAATATTTTGCTTGCATTCACTTATAAACAAAATTATTTATATAATTAAATTTAGCCCCACACTTTATAGAATTGAGAGAGAGTGGAGTTCGGTAATCTGAGGGGAGAAGAGCTTAAAAATTTGATGGGATGTGCTTAAATATTATATCCAATAATAATTACGAAGAATCATTGATTGCTATACGAGAAGCATCAACACGTTAGAGAAAACATAGGTAATTTTTTTTATAATAGATATATAACTAGTAAATGTAGTATCAAAATGTTGTGGTGCCATTTTCGTAGAACATGTGCTTTCTGTGTCTTCTCTGTCTGGTTTTTTGAGACAAAAGATGAAGCATATGAAATTGAGAAGGCAAAGTGCATCAGAAAATGGAAAGTTTATAATAATCCAAACATAAGACTGGGAATAACCTTTTTTGTCCTTTAAATGACTCTTGCTTATCACTTAGTTTCTTTTTTGGGAGACACTCATGAATAGTTTTTATATATTCATTATTAATTAATTTTTAATGAAAAATTATAAATATATGATTCTTATTGACAAGTGTATAATTTTTATAATTGAACATTATATAACTTAGATTATAAAAAAATTACTCATATTATAAGTTTATTAAAGAGTTTAATAATAAAAATACAGTTCGTATAAGTATCGTTTTGTTATGGACAACTATTTTTTTGATTGTTTTTTACGAGTATTTTTATATTTCTTAATACAAGACTAAATTTATTTAAAGTAGTAATTTTTGCAATTTTTTTTGTTAAATGGAACTCTTAATATCACAGTTAAATGATTGGAGATGGTCAATACAGCTAGGAAATTCCAACCTTAATTAATATTACATTTCATGTTCAGGACGGTATTCATGGATAGCTTACACGTGATAAGACAGACATCAATTGACAAAAAGAGTACCATTGTTGCAGAAGATATGCATGGCGACCCAACCAGCGATACATTGTTCTATGCTAAAATCTTTCGTTCCATTTATGAAAATGTCAGCGGGCCAAATGAAAATGTTGTTTTTTTTATGGGGTCAACCATAATTTATACTACACATTATGGGGATCAAACATAATTTATACCACACATTATAATGAACCAACAATTTTTGGGGGTGCCAATGGCATCCATGGGACCCCCTTCCCTTTGTCACTGATTATACCTATATAATTTTTACTACCCGTATAATTACCATATTACATGTTAAAATATATTGGGTATGAGTTAATTTAAAATAATTTTTATTTATATTTTAACTTTAATATTAATTTCTTAAATTTTATTTTAACAATTCAAATTTTAAAAAAGGTTTTTCAATTTACTATTTGTAGTTTCTTATTTTCTAATAATTTTCACAAACACATTAGTTTATAAATTAAAAATAAGGATAAAAGTTATATATGTGTAGAGTTATTGAAAAAATAAACCCTAAACCATCAACCCTAACCATAGACTTTATACCTGCTTTCAAAACAGTCCCTCTAATTTATTTTTTATGCAAACTAGTCTCTTCACATTTCTATGTTTACAGTTACCCAGATATAATTAAAATATCTCGAATATAGATAATTTACTCAAAATAGTGAAGTCTATTTATAATATTTCTTCTTCATAAAATTGCTTAGATATTTAATAATTAACTTTATATACGTTGATATCACAGTAGTAGTTACCATTTTGTCAATTCACAGTGAAACAGACTTTAATGTGCCCTGTGAAAAAGTATGGAGAAAATTCAAGACTAAATCAGAGTTTTCATTCACGTGGAACACCATTGGTGAAAATCCTTTTTATAAATAAGTTAGTTTGAGTAGCAAATTTTTAAAAAATAGTTTTTGAGTATGGAAGGGGATGCATTTAGGAAAGTAATAATTTAAATAATTAAGGAGATATTGGAAAAAGAATTAATGAAGACTTAAATATAACATGGATTAACAAATGAGGTAGGCAAAAGTGGTCAAGCCTCATCTTATACAATCCCAATGCTCATGTTTAAATTCTAAAGTATACAAGTTAGGAAACTTTTATATCTTTTCTAGATGCAGACATGTGTCCCTTACTTGAATTTACCAAAATGCCCTAAAGGACATTTTCATCTTGCATGATGTCTTCCTTTCCTTTTCCCTGCGTTTGAGTTTGTGGGAGAGAGCAGGATTGTGTTTGCCACTGTGGTGCCTAGATATCGTCAGCCACTGTGTGAAAGGGAGAGAAGGTGTTTTTCAAGTGTGTCTCCAGTATATCTTCGATGAGCATTGGCATCATTAGGGTTTTGTCATCGGTTTATTTTGCGATTTTCATTGATGTCAAGTAAGATTTGGTTAGTTTTTCATCAAATTTCCTTTTGTCTTTTCTTTCCTAATGGATTTTGTCCATTTCTTCTATAATCCTATGTTCAGTTTCGACATTTAGCTTCGAATTTCAAGAAGTCCCCTTTTGTTGTGTGATAAAACATGTTTGGCTGGAAAATCTAAGGATCTTATTCCATCTCTCATCAATAATCACCAATGGAGGGGGAATGTAGGTTGTTTGGAGTTGTCGTTTTGAGTGATAAGTTGAATTGATAATTTTTTTTTGGTCAATTTTACTGAATTTCATTGTTGACAGAGGAAGAGATATATTTGGAAATTGTTTGAGAAGATAAGATGGCCTTACATAATTATTCTAATTCAAAGATTAAATTTTGAAATTTGGTTAGCTTAATTTTCCAAGCCATACTGATAAGGTTGAGCAATTCATGATTATGGAAAAGAGTCTATTTTGATATCAATAAATCTAAATACAATGATTGGCTAGAAAAGGAGGAATTGGTAATTAGTAGAATAAACTGAAGGTGTGAAACCTCACCATTGGAATTGACAAATGAAATGATAAATGGGTTTAATGGTAACCTCACATGATTCCCTTAAGACATTAATTAAGAAAGTTTGAGGAACAAATTTAAAAGGTTATATCTATGGAAAGTTAATTAGAAGTAAAGAAGGAGCTTAAAATTTGATATAGAGCTTGTAAATGAGTTAACAAATGCTTGTGGGTACTTGTGTTCAACAACCTAAATGGGTATTGACATTGTGGTTAGTATCAAAGTTAAGAAGCTTATGACCAGGATAGTTATGGGGATTTAAAATATTCCCTAACATAAGATATTAAGTACGTGTTACTTGTTGATTTATGTTTGTAAGGCATTAAGTTGTGGCAGGTGATTTTAGAAGGTTGGTAGGGAAAAAGTTTGTGTCTCTCCAAGTGAGTAGATATTACTAATTATGCTTACTTTTATTTACTTTAAACCTTCCATGTGAATTAAAGTATTTTAGGCTCAAGTGCCTTAGGAACAAACTAGAAATGTATTATTTTCTTTGAGAATTGTTCTGAGTAATTGATAACCATTGTGGAAATTGTTAAAAAGCTCTTTGTTGAAATTGTACTACTGTTGAATGATGATTGTTTATTGAAGGATTTTGGAGAGATTGGAATGAAGTGTATAATGTATAGTTCTATCTAAAGGATTTTGGATATTGTAAAAATTTTCAAGATATTGATAAAATGACCATTTATATATTTAAAACTTATCTAAAATGTTGTGAAAAAAATGTGTTTTCTTAGGAATATGTCAAACATAGGACCCTACAGTTAACAATAGTAGGTGTTAGCTATGGTGTTCCATAAACTGTATCACTATACTAAGGTATTATGTCATTTCACTTACTATTGTAAGCCATTTCTCTCACCACTGAATATTATACTGTAAAATTATTGCAAGCACTAGCTAATAACTGATAACTATTTACTATTAGTTCTGTGAGATGTTTTCCACCCTTATATCATCTAAATCATAGTTTGAATGTTTACTAGTTCCTCTCATCTTGCAAAGTAATTTTAATCTCCAATAAAACTTAAGATCTTTATATGGTAATTTTTATTTTACTAATTGTAAGTATTTTGGATTATGATACTTCTTAAGTTTTCATTAGAATGATAAATAATTGCAAAAAACTATACTATTCTTGTTTATTCCCTTCCCAGCATAGTTAATAGTATTTGCTCATTAAGTGTGGTAACTTGATCCCTTTTTCTCTATATTTTTCAAAGAATAGTGTTGACCTTGGGCCTCTCTAATGGACAACACCTCCCCATAAAGGTGTTGTGTTATTCTAATGACTTTTAATGAAGTAAAAAATGAGAATACCAAGCTAAAGTAGCAACCATTTTTTACAAATGGTTGGGATATGTGGTTTGGCCTTTCCCCACCAATTTCAACTTTTAGATTCAAATCTTTGAGATGACAAGTGCACAAATGCTGGAAATTCAATGGAAGAGAGAAGAACCATAATTCATTTTAGTGGATTATGCCTGGCACGATGGGTTTGTGAATTTCTCCAGCTATGTAATTTAATGATTTAGTCAACATTTTCCAACTTAGCATATCTCTTACACACATCTAAATGAAGGACCAATTTGGATAATATTTGGCTAACTAAAAGGTTAATTTAAGTTTATGATTAAATAGGGGACATACTGAAACTGAGGCAACAAGTGGGGACCAAAATAAAGTTTTTGTATTACATAAAGTTACATTATTTTTGGGTCATAAATGGGCTACTTGGATTAGGTTAGCATTTAAAAATATTTGCCTTAGAAGTATAAGATACCATTGCATATATTGAACCGTTATGCATATGAGGCCTATAAATTTTAATTGGCCTCAATGGCATCGATGCTAGGCTTGCTCTTTTGCTTTGCCTATTTTTGATATTCAATGGACTTGGTTGACTAAAAATGTTCAAATGATTTGAAAAAAAAAAGAAGAAAAAATTAGTTTATCTAAGAAAGGAATAAATTATTAGTAGACCCGTCAAAACGATTTGATCAATTAGGTCAAGCTTGTTTAGCTCAGCAATAAGGATTAGGTCAAAGGGTCTTTTAACAACTTGTATAGTAAAGATATACAAACCCAGCCCATTTAACACATAAGTTAAATAGTCCAACTCATTGGGTTAATAGGTTGGCCCACTTTCTTTTTTACAATGCAAAATGCATTCCTCATTTGTAAACTACTTGGCCTGAATCCCACACTCCACTATGTCTAGTCTTAAAATAGAAAAATAACCCTAATGGATACATACCTGCTACACATAATCACTGACAGGATGCTTGATCATTCTCAATCTTAACGTTTATACCTTCGCTTCTTTATGCCTTCATCCACCTCATGCCTTGATGGTTAGTTTGTTTTATTTGAGATTTGTTTTTTCAAGATTTTCCTTACATTTTTGTGGAATAAATTTATGATAATGGCAATTTTTTTATGTTTTATTGGCTTAATGTGCTAGCCCGCTTAGCCCACTAAATGAATTGGGTTGAGATTTTCAACCCATCTCCTTAGATGAGTTAAATGGGTTAGCTTATTTAACCCACCAGCTTGAGTAAGTCAGCTTAGGTGGGCCACACTGACCCACTTTGACAATTGTAATTATCAAGGTTTTATTTGTTTTAGTCATATGTTGTATTATGAAATTATCAAATACAAGCATTTTATATATACGCATGAATTGGGACGATAAACATAATGGTATTTCAAATAGTTATCAAACACTTAATTTATTAATTGTTATGTTAACTACTGAGGTATAAAGAATCATAACCTTATATGTAGGTTGTGACCTAAAAATTTTGTAGTGTAAGTGGTGTCATTTGTGTAGTATGCATCTACTAAATAATTACAATGGCTCATTTTGTAATAATCTAATTATAAGATAAAGCGGTGGGTCACCAATTTAGTTCTTTACAAGATTCTTGCTTCACAGTGAAGGATAATAATTTTGTGGAGCATGGTCTCACTCTTCATTTGTACTATCAATTGTTTCCCTTATCCCTATTTCCTGTTATAAGGAAAATTTTTTTCTATCCTCATTTCCCATAGAGATGTAGATTTCTACATGAATATAGAATTCTTTTACTAAAAAGGAAATAAAATAAAATAAATACTCATGATATTATTAACTATATTCTAAATAAATCACACTTCTTTGCACTTCAAAATTGTAACAACCAATCAATCAATGTAATCCATCATAATTGTAATGTAACCATCAAAATTTATACAAAAACAATTTGATAGTAGGAAAACTATGAAATAATAAATTCTAAAATATCGAAACACTAAAACCTAATCTAACCATAAGAATAGAAGAATAAGACAGGCACAGACACTTTAATCGCAACTTTAAAGTACTTTGAAAGAAATGCTATAATATCGTCCAAGAATCTAAGAAAAAGATTAAAAAGTAATTAGTGGAATTAATTTTTAATTAACTTGTTTTATATGTGGATTATTATAAATATAAATAATGAGTAAAATGATTATAAAAAATGCAAAAATTAGTAGTACAAATACCTAAAACTTTTACATCTATTTATATCAAAGTTGTCAAGAACAGAAGACCTTATGAGGTGCGGAGTGTGATTTCCATTTCTATCCCTAAAATACCTTTAGGAAGATTAAGTGTCTAATAATTGAAATAGTTGAAATGACATTTCAATTATGGCTATAAGATTTGACCTTAAAAATAAAATTTAAATGCATTTAAAGAAAATTTGAAGAACTTTCAAGATTTTCTATAAAAATTCTATTACTTCTTTATTTTATATTAATTATTGATGAAACTTAAACTAGTAAAATAGTTATTTTTATTTAATTGTTTAAAATTAAAAGAATTTTAGACTCTCTGAAGTTCATATTTTACTATAATTATTTTTCCAATTAAGTAATTTAACAATCCAGTCAGCATTTAACAGCCAACTCAGCATCTCTCTAATGTACTTCTAAATGAAGGACCAATTTGAATAACGTTTAGGTTAATGAAGAATTCATTTGACTTTAAAATTAAGTAGGAGACGAAAATAAAATATAGACAATGAGTAAGGGACTAGAATAGAGTTTTTGTCTTACTATAAAGTTATATCAATTTTCAGCCTTGAATGAGCTACTTGGATTAAGTTAGCCCATAAAAATATTGGGCCTAGTCATACAACATACCATTGTGCATGTTAAACCACAATGCATATGAGGCCCGTGAATTTCAATAAGCCTCAAAGGCATCGATGCTGGGTGTTTCGCTTTGCCTATTTTTTAAATTTGATGGATTTAGCTTACTAATCATATTTAAATGATTTTTTTTTAAAAAAAAAAGAAAAATTCAATTTATCTAAGAAGGGAATCAATTATCAGGGTTATATTTGTTTTAGTCATATGCTGTACTTTGAAAATATCAAAGACAAGCATTTTATATATACAATCTTAACTTTCCATCATAGATTCCACCTCCATTAGGGTCATTTCCATTGCACCAACAAGGCCTTATTTTAATAATTGTTTTGTTAACTACTAAGATATAAAGAATTAGCACCTCGTCTATATGTTGTGGCCTAAAAATTTTGTGGTGTAGTGATGTCACTTGTGTATTACGCATCAACTAAATAATTACAATGACTCATTTTGTAATCATCCAAATATAAGATATAGAGGTGGGTCACCATTTTAGTTCTTTACATGACTCCTGCTTGATAGTTAGGGATGAAAATTTTGTAGAGCACAATCAGGAATTGCTTTTTCATTTTCTGTTACTATCATTGATTGTTTCCTTCATTCCCATTTTCTATTGAAAGAAATATCTTTTTCATATCCCTATTCTTTACAATGATGAAAGTCCCCTCAGATAATTCTCTTATTAAAATAAAATAAAATCAGATAAAATAATACTCATGATATTATCAACTATACTCTAAATACACCATACTTCTTTGCACTTTAAAATTGTAACAATCAATTAGTTATTGTAATCCATCATAATTGTAATGTAACCATCAAAATTTGTACACAAACAATTGGACACTAAAAGTAAGCATGAAAGATGCATAATAAAATATGAAATAAAAAATTTTAAAGTATATAAACGCTCAAATCTAATCTAACCATATGAAGATAAGAATAAGAGAGGTATTAGCACTATAATTGCAACTCTAAAGTACTTTGATAAAACACTGTAATATCGTTAATATTTTTTAGAAAAAGACTTAATAGTACTTTTAATTAGCTTGTTTTTTATTTAAATTATTATGAATATAAATAATGAGTGGAATGATTAAAAATGCAAAAATTAATGATACATATTCTTAAAACCTTTCATGTATTTATGTAAAATTGTCACATAGAAAGACTTTATGGGCGCAGAGCATGATTTCCATTCCTATATTTAAATTACCTTCAAAAAAGATTTTTTCTTTCCGTTCCAATCTCTACGAAAGATATCCATTCCTAAATAAAATAATTTCCACATAACTTCATATTGATGGTCATAATGTTATATTGTACAGGAGACAGGACCCTCTTCCTATACATTAAGAAATTATGCTCATAAATTTTTTTATCATTTTTATAAAAGCATTATCATCAAAATTAATTGAACTTAGAACTTGTAAGTTAAAAATGGAATGGAACTATAAAAATTGGGAGTATAATTATTTTTTAATTTAATTCACTTAACAAATCTTATAAGTTCAACATCAAAGAAGTCATGGAAAGTGTTCTCAAACAAATAACTCGTTTTCCTTCAGCTTGACTCAATCAATACTTGACTGGGTTCCAAATTATTGTTTCATTTGTCATTTCAGGACACTATTTATGGTTAGCGTGGTCATATTAAGATCTTAAAAATGGATTGAATTTATCATAACGACCTATGAAATTTTAGGTTCGTGTTGATTTCATTTACTTAACTCATGAATTAAGTGAACTAACGCATTTTATCCCAAAAATTAACTTGCTTATTTTAATTTTATCATAATTTTGTACTAAAACTAATAATTGGAATCATTGAAATGACATTTCAATTATTGCTGCAAGATTTGACCCATAAAAATAAAATTTAAATGCATTTTAAGAAAAATCTGAAGAACTTTTAAGATTCTTTATAAAAATTTTATCACTTATTTTATTTTACATTAATTATTGATGAAACTTAAACTAGTGAAATAGTTATTTTTTTAATTTTTTAAACTTAAAAGAGTTTTAGACTGTTTAAAGTTGAGATTTCATTGTTTCAGGCCACAATTCACGGTGAAGTAGGCTTGTACCACGTCATATTAACCTTAAATTAGAATTGAGTTAGTTTTACTAGTATATTTATATTTTATATATTTAAAATTAATATAGTTTTATTTTTAAGTTATATTTTTTTAATGATCAAATTAAATTTTTTAAAATAAATATTTTTAATAATTTTTTTTCAAGTTCATATTTGTAAAGCTGTGGTGGGCCAAGCTCGTTTAACCTACTAAGAGGTGGGTTGGGCTGATAAGATTGCTTACAAACCTGTTTAGTAGGATGCTACTAGCCCGACCTATTCAACCTGTGGGCCAAACGGGCTAGCCCGCGGGTTAAACAGGCCACCCATTTTTTTTTTTTAAATTTGCTTGTCAGAGGCTTTGAGCCCATTTGCACTCTTCTACAAATTAGAAAAAAAAACAATTAGTGAGTCCAGTCCAGTCGTCCAGCAGTGTAGTGTAGCATGCAGCAAGCAATCATGCCAGTCAATATAATGAGTTAAACACTAAAACACTGAAAGTTTAAAACTTTGAAAGACTGAAACACATTTGAAATGGAATCCCTAATTCCCAATCTACAGTACATATTCGAGCATCGTCAAGGCCCTCCTCCTCGGCTCTTCCTATCCACTGCTTGTCAAGTCGTCGTCTACTCTGCTTTACAGCTGCCTCCTCAGTCCTCACTCGGTATCGTTAGTTAGTCACTCTTTCGCCTTTGCTGTTACTGTTATGGAAGCTCGCCGTTCTCTATTGTTGTGGAAGCTTGCTTACCAATATCTATTGTCGTTCGCAGACGTTGACCAAAATCTGTTCGCTCGCTGGTCCGATAGTCTTTGTTCTTGTTTGACAGTCCTTGTTCTTGTTTGACGGTCCCTGTTCTTGTTTGACGGTCCCTATTCGTTCACCGGTCCGACGGTCCCTATTTGCTCATCGGTCCTCCTACTATGAGTATTGCTTTCCTCCACCATTCATCTCTCTTCTTATGTCTTTGATCTGGGCAATGGCATGATGACTAGCAATTTGGCATCCCGCATCCGACAGTGTTTCTGTTTGAATACTTTGTTGATTAATTAATGTTGAATGTTGAATACTTTGGAAATATTAATTGAGTAAAAAAACTAGTATCTAAATGTTAAATTTTATTTGTTTATATGAAATTTAGTAAGACATATTGTTTAATAAGATTAATTGTATTGTTTGTATAGGTGCATAATGGAATCAGTTAATAATCAAAGTGTTAATATGAGTGGCAGTGATGATGTTAATGCTATGAATGAATTAATTCCTTCAAGCTCTAAGTATGATGATAGTTTGGACAGAGGAAAAGAACCTCTATGTAAAAAGGCTAGAACTTGTACTTCTGATGTTTGGAAATCTTTTACTAAGATATGTATAATTGATGGTAAAGAGAAAGCAAAATGTAATGGATGTGGTCAGACATATGTGTGTGGAGTCTTTAAGATTGGTACTTCAATTCTTCTTCATCATATTCTTAAGTGTCCACAGCTTTCTAAGTATCATAATGCTGGCACCATGATGTTAAATCAATCAGGAAAATTAAGGGCCCAACAAATTGATCATAAACATGCTAGGAAAGTTTTGGCCATGGCTATTATTGAGCATGATCTTCCATATGCTTTTGTTGAATAGGTGGATTAAGGAATTTAACAAGATTTTAAATCCAGATGTGAAGCACATTAGTAGGAGTACTGCAGTGTCTGATGTATAGAAATATTATATTCAACAAAAGTATAAATTGAAGGAAGCTATGTTAAGAAGTCCTAGTAGAATATGTTTAACTTCTGATTGTTGGACTGCTTGTACGTATGAAGAATATATTTGTTTGACTGCACATTTTGTTGATGAACATTGGAAGCTTAACAATAAAATTCTCTCTTTTTGTAAAATGGAACCTCCACACATTGGTATTGAGTTAGCCAACAAAGTATTTGAATGTTTGAGAGAATGGGCAATAGAAATGAAAGTATTTTCAATCACTTTGGACAATGCTTCTGTAAATGGCAATATGCAAGAGATATTAAAAGATCTTTTGTATTTGCAAAATGGTTTGTTGTGTGATACTGAATTTTTCCATGTGAGATGTTATGCTTATATCTTGAACCTTATAGTTCAAGAGGGCTTAAAAATGGCTAGTGGAGCTTTGCACATGATTAGGGAAAGCATTAAATATGTTAAAGCATCAAAGGCAAGGATGATTGCTTTTTAGGAGTGTGTGAAAGCAATTGGTAATATTGACAGTACAGTGAGTTTACGGTTAGATGTTCCCGCTAGATGGAATTCCACCTTCACAATGCTTGAAAGTGCAATTAGGTATCATCGTGCCTTTTGTAGACTATCGATGACTAATAGGAATTTAAAGACATGTCCTTCAAATGAAGAGTGGACAAGAGAAGAGCAGATGTGTGAGTTCCTTCATCCATTCAATACCATAACCAATTTGTTTTCAGGTTCAAGTTACCCCACATTGAACACATATTTCTTACAGGTGTGGAAAATTGAATATTTGTTGATGAAAAATTTGAATAATACTAACATAGTGATCAATGAAGATGAAAACAAAGTTTGACAAGTAGTGGGGTGATTATAATGTTATCCTTGCTATGGCTATTGTTCTTGATCCTCACATGAAGTTTGAGGTGTGGCATTTTTCTTATAATAGGCTTGATCCTATGACTTGTCAAGACAAACTTGATAATATTAAGACTAAGTTATATCGCATTTATGCCTAATATGAAAAAAATGGAACATCATCAATGTTAAATGGTGAAACAAGTGGTTCAATTGTATCAACGAACTTTAGCCAACATGCTCTTACTATCGGAAGGGATGCAGATACTACTGGTGATTTTGATATTATTGATGTAAGTTTCTTCTATTCCATTAATAGTTTGACTTTGTTTTGTCTATTATTTGATATTTTCATAATAACTCATTATTTCTTATATGTACTTGGAATATAGGAGTATATTGATTTTGTTAGTGAAACCACTTTTTCTTCGAAAAAATCTGAATTGGATCATTATTTGGATGAGGTAAAGCTTGACCCTAAATATGCTAAAAAGTTATATGTCTTGGAATATTATAAAGAGAATTAATATCGATTCCCTACCCTATCAAAAATGGCATGTGACATACTTAGCATTCCAATCACTACTATTGCTAGTGAATCTGCTTTTAGCATTGGCTCACGGATCTTGAACAAGTATAGGTCTAGTCTTCTTCCAGAAAATGTCCAAGCTCTTATTTGTACACGCAATTGGCTACATAGTTTCAATGGTATTAATTTACAATTTGTGACTTTCTTATGTTATGATTTGTATAATAATATATGTGTGTTTGACGAAAATTTAATTATTTCTTACTTTAGTTGATGTAGATGCTCATTGTGAAGGTGAAGAGATAGATAGTGGCAATGGTGATCAAGTTTCAAATTTGGCTACAATTCAAGATTCCAATTTTATTGATACTCCTTAGTAATAGTGAAACTTTAGAATGATTATGTATTTGTGATTTGCTATATTTGAAATTTCATAATTTTGTATATATATATTTTAATTTTTTAAGTATGTTAAAGTGATAAGACATTGAAAAAAAATTTCAAAAATTTTTTATTTTTTGGTGGGTTAAATGAGCTAGTCCACCTAACTCACCAGGTGGGTCGGGTTGAGATTTTCAACCCATCTTCGTATGGTGGGTTAAACAGGCTGACTTGTTTAACTGACCAACTTGGGTGGGCTGGCTGGGTAGGTCAAGTTAGCCCACTTTGACAATTATACATATTCGTATTGAAAAGAAACAAACTTTGAAATTATGTTTAAGTTAAAAGGCCAACCTTGTCAACTTTAGGTCCCAGACAGGACATAGTGTTACAACTTGCAAGCCCATACGTATGGTAAAGGTAATGACCCCCGTCTACTTATAGGATTTACAAATCCAGTATTTAAGAAAAATTTTAAATAATTAAAATTTCATTTAATAGTTTAAAGTTTAATAAATATTAAAAAAATTTAACTAATTTTTAAGAATTTATTAAAATTTTAATTTTTAAAATTTAAATTATTAAATTTTCATCTAACAATATAAATTTTATCAAATATATCTTTGTTTGAAAATATCACCTATACATGATATTTTTGGTAGTCTATTGGCTACTGAGTATAAGAACAAAACTATCAAAATCGAATGACAGCAACATAGTATTTTTTGGTTACTTTAAAAAATTATATTTCCATAAAAAAAAAGAAGAGTCAATTATTATTTTTATAATAATTATCAGATTTTCTCCTCATTCATGACATAAATACAGATTTCATACACTTTAAAAATGATCAAAATATTTTAAAGTATAATATTTATTAAGTAAAATCTATAGTGCACTCACAATTTTAAGTGCATGGGTACTCTGTTATAATATAATTACATGATTTTGATATTATTATTATTTTAATTAATATTTAAAATAATAAAACTATATAAACTAATATAGGTGCACCCGTATATTCAAAATTATAAGTCCACAAAAATGACGTCTATTTATTATTATTAAATATATAACTTGAGAAAAAATACCTCTTCTATTTTCATTTCAGTTTTATTATTTGTATAAAAACTGTAAAATTAATTTATTTTAAAATTGCATTAAATTATTACAATAGTTCTCTTTATTAATACATTTAATAAATATATTATCTTTGAAATTAAATGTTATTAATTACTATCTTTTAATTCATTAATCATAAAAAAATTATTTTATGAATATATTTTTTAATTTTAATGATTATACATGTTTTTATCAAATGATTTTACGATTTGCTAGATCTCAAATACATATTTACTGTTGTCTTTCTTGAAAGATTTGAATGGCACTAATTTAATCCTTGAAATTAAGATATACATCGATAAACTTTCAAAGACTTTCCGACCAAAAATAAAATTTCAAAGACTAAATTGATAATGATAATTTCTATTAAGAATCAATAATTCAATATAGTAATTGATTATAAATATCAAGAACTTGTTATCAAAACTGCATCTACCTAAATCTAGTCCAACAAATACAAGGTGTAGTTTAGTTAAAATAGTTTGTTGTTGTAAGAAAATGAGAATATAAATTTTAAAAACAAGAGAAAAAAAATATGTACTTTGAGAAACTAAAAAGATTTACATATAAAGTTATTTTCTTTATAGACTTGGGGTACATGAAGGTCCTACGCCACATAATTGAAGGTTTCTTAATTGATATGCTAAAGTGTAAATAATAAATAACACATATCACCAGCCATAATTTTTATTTACCCAAATGCTTAAAATAAACTTTTATTTTATTATATCATGTCAACATGCTTCCCATGATTCAAAAAGAAATTATTTTGTGTCTTGCAAAAATTAGTGCCCCCATTTCATTTACTGGGGCATTTTCAATATGGGAAGAGGGCACCCCCTTACCCCCTCCCCTTTTTTTTAATTAACATTTAAATAAATAATAATATTTATTAAATTAAATTCTATTACTTATAAATTTTTAAATTCTATTTATTTATTTAATATCTTCATTTTATTTTGTATGAAAATATTTATTCAATAATTTTTATTAAAAAAATAAAAATAAAAATATAATAATTTTTTCTCTTTTCTTATCAAATGAGTGTTATAAAAATCTCAAATCATGATAGAGAAGCAAATATTTGTGGTACTAATTATTAAGTCATTTTTATACCATATACAACAATACTCTTCTATTTGACAACATACTATATTCAATTTAAATTTTTATTTCCTTGGTTTTATTATTAATTGAAAATTTGTTAAGATATTATAATGATAACTATAGCAAAAATAATTGAAAGAATTATTGGTAACAAAATTATTATTAATATGAACACACATTGCGAACAGGTGAACAATATTAAGGAACTTATAGCAATGAAAATGTCAATGCCATTGAATGAAACTTGTGGCTTCGGTAAAGCTGACCGTCGTTCTTAGCATAGTAATAAACACTTTGACTTAGTTAATGGGTTGACAGTAAAAACTCATACCCCAGTGCAATTATTTCTCAAGTGGTTGGTTGCATTTTGAAATATGGTGGCTCTGTCACAATGGCCATCTAATATATATATATATATATATATATATATATATATATTATTTAAATAGTTGTAAGTAATAAGAGCAATTTCTGGATGTCTCAACCGAACAACTTGCCTTGGATCAATCGTTGACTTTCTTAGCAGGATAGCTCTCTATCCTAGGGGACTAACTTGCTACATAAAATATCCTTCTCTAATGAAAAAAAAGAAGAGCAACAAATGTCATACGTGTCTTGGACTTCGAGTGTTACATCTACTGCAGATATCTAGGTAACATAACCTTCATAATCATCATTTGTGTTCTAGTCTACCCTTATCAGTACCAAGTCCCATAACTCAATAGCACTTGTCAAAGCAATTCCTCCTTGAACATTTTCATTTCTTGGTTCTTGTTAATTACGTTTATGGCCTTGACTTAAATTTGAATCAGTATCTTAAGTAGAAATTGCTTTTATGAAACTGTTGTTTTTTTTTTTTTATAGACTTTGCAATAATTGCTTAAGTATGTTGTTAAACTTCGATGAATAGTTAATTCTTTTTTTTTGAAGTTTTTTCCATTATATCTTATAGTTGCTGAAAATCCCCTTTTTAAATCTTTTGATTACTTGGTGGCTTTCTTCTTTTCATTCACATCTCATCCTTACAAGTTGCAACTTTTGTTCATGTCATTGGACTAATCCACTTATGACATCTGCTACTATTTGAAACAGCAAGTTGCTAAATTAGAAGACGTCAATTACGAGATTAAAAAAGGAGTTGGTGGTTCAAAAACAAAAGGTATGAAGTAGTTAGATATTTCTATATAACAATTAGCAATATTTCTGGTATAGCATGATCTTAAACTAAACCTGAGATTGAAGCAAGAAGGTTTTACGCTTTGATTAGAGTTTGAGAGCACGGTGCACAACCACAGGCATTTTTATCGTGTGAATCGAACTTGCTTTTAAGATAGTTAATTGACAATTGATTGCAGGTTATGCAGCTTTCAAGACTTCGTAGACCTTCCTCTGCTTGTGACTCACATGGTGGCCAATTTGTGCACCTGAGGGATAACCCCCTATATGATATGGAGAGTACTACTAGCCCCTCATCCTCTGATTCTGATAGTGGCCAGTTTATGCACGTGAGAGATTTTTTGCATAACTACAAGGAGCACAGTTAGAATCAGAGGATGAGGGACTAGTAGTACTTTTTGTAACCTTGGTTCATTGAACTTGCTCCCATCCCTCTCCGCATCTAGCCATTAAAGAAGGGTCAGCATCTTCACTCTGTTCCTGCACGCAAGGATGCAAAGACTAACTAGCAGCTGATTCTGACAGTGCTGCAAAACTTGATGATGTCCAAGTCCTAAACTAGTATTCTACTTTCGCGGGTAATATGAAATCAAAGCCTGCAAAACCCTCCAGTTCTTCTCGGAGAACACTTGAAGCATACTTAAAATCTCGTTTCGTGAGCCTTCAAGAAGTTTCAATAAATAAGAAGACCATATTCTAAGCCTGCAAAGCCCCTCAATTCTTTCGGGAGAACATTTAAACTGCACTTAAAACCTCATTTTGTGAGCCTTTTCTATGAAGTTTCAGCAAATCTAAATTTTAACGCAGCTTTTTCAGGGTCAAATCAATTCTCAATTCTTGGAGACTTGAACAAGGGTAGAAGATAATCTTCTAATGGAACCAAGAGTGTACCTAAGAGTGTACCAGCCCAGAATTAATGGGCACTGCAAAAATCCTTGCTACAGGGATCTCTTCCTTTAATTGTTGTTTATATCTTTATAATTTTGAATATTAACATTGTGCATATCATCAATAACCGGATGTCAAATAATGGATGACTTAAAAGTAGTACAAGATTGAGTGTTTTTATAAATTACTAAATGCTAGGGGCTTCTTACACCTTATAAACTTTGTATGACATTGTATCATTGTCTCTTTCGTATATCATTAATGTTATAAAATAAAATATCATTTTCTAACTCCTCTTTTCATGTGATTTTATACTAATTTACTTGTTCTGTTTACTTTAATGTCAACTAATTCATCATTTTTAAAAGTACATTAGGCTTGTTTTTTGTTCAACAGTAATTTATTTATTTATTTTCAAACTTTAAATTGATTTGCCTTCACAACTTGCTAATTTCATATATTTTTTTTAAAAAAATTGGATTGATTCACCCAGGATGTGGGTGAATTAGCCCTTGAGCGTCATGCCTAATTTGTTTCCATTGCTATTGACTGGAGATACTAGTCAATCATAGTAGTTATTAGAGTCTTGTTGATAGAGTGGGCAATGTAGCAAGTTTTGATTGAAAGATAGATTTCAATGAATGGTTTGGTGGGATATGATAAAATGCAGGAAATTACAAGTTTACCCTTCAGAATTTGCTATAAGAATGTTATGATCCCATCTTAACCTTCGCCATTTTTTTCACTCAACGTGGCAAAATCCAATCTTATTTCGACCCCACCTTTGTCTCTCCTCCATTTTGGTGGGTCATTTATGTTGGGTAATCATTTTGCATTCTCCCATGCCGTGCTCTATCAAAGGTTCATATTTTGGTTTTAAGAAAATTATATTATGGCCCAATTGAGCTTGTATTGCTTATCTCAACTTGTATTGCTCTTTTTTTTTTTTCTTTGCAGTAGAACTTGTATTGCTATGTGTCTGTGTTTAGAAAAAATATCATTGGGCCCAAACCCACCCACCTCTTTCACTTGCAACTTGGGTTTTTAAAGCAGGAAATTATATTTGAACCTCACAGAAGTTGAAAGCCATGTTAGTCTGTAAATTATAGTATTTTCGCATATTTAAAGTAATTTTTTCATTTTTTTATTGACATGTTTTATATATGCAAATTTGATTCATGTTTTAGTTGTTTTAAAATTAATTTTGTTGCTTAAGTTGTTATACAATAATTTATTGGATGCCATGTTTTGAATAAAAGTTAAAAAAATTAAAAAAAATGTCAACTTCAAAAAATTATGTGTAAAATATTAAAATAAGAAAATGTATATTGGAAGTAAGGGTGAATTAATTTTTGAAAATGTAAAAATACTTAATGATTTAGAGGAGGAAAATTAGGATTTGAAGATAAAATTTTATAATTCAGTGTACACAATATTTAAATAATTATTAACATAAGTAATAAGTAATGTTTACTAATATTTTAAAATACAAAATGATAAAAAAATTTAAGAAACAATAAATGACATAAATATAATATAATGATCTATTGAAGAATATAATAATATTAATATAAATTAAAAAATGAATAAACATGGATAAAATAATATGTCTAATTCCAAAATTAAGTGTTAAATATTAAAATAAGAAAACTTATGGTGAAATGATTTTTTGAATAGTAACATGACTTAATAATTTACGATTAGAAAATTACGGACTTCAGATATGTACAATATTTAAATGATTATTAATAAAAGTGATAAGTAATATTTAAATACTACTATTGCTAATATTTTAAAATATAAAATGGTACGAAAATTTTGAAACAATAAATGATGGATATGGGTAATACCCACAGAATTTTTACTTTTAATAAAGTTACATAAGATGTTGAGGGTGAATATTTTTTTTATGTGCTTAGGCTTAACAAAAACATAAGAAAGGATATGGGTAAAAAATAACGTTTAAAATAATTAAAGTGAAAATTAAAGAGAGAACTATCAATAGCATAAATATAAATTAATGATCAATTTTGTGGAATGTTAGATTGGCTTAGTTGGTCGAAACTGCAGGCATGCATCCTAAGGATTACAGGTTTGAATCCTATGTAGGCTATTAAGAAGGTATACACTATTTTTTTTTGTTTATTTTTAGTGTGACGTATCACTACTCTGAGTGTTTGAGTAGGTATTTTATTTTCATCCCTGGTTTCCCGTCCATTCACTTTCTCCGTCATTTTCTTTTTTCATTTTCTTTATAGACTTAGGGGTGCATGAAGGTCCTACACCACATAATTGAAGGTTTTTTTTTTTATTAACATGCAACAACGAAAATAATAAATAACGCAAATCCTAAGCCATAATTTTTATTTATCCAAATGTTTAAATTAGACTTCTGTTTTTAGCGTATCACGTCAACGTCCTACTGGTGACTCAAAAAAAAAAATTATTTTTTTATATGACCTGCAAAACACGGAAACCCCTCATTTCATTTTATGGACCTTCCACATTTTTAATGGGGGAGGGGTACCACATATCCCCTCACATTTTTCTTTTTAATTGATATTTAAATAAATAATTAAATCTATTAAATTAAAAATATTTTAAATTTTTTTATAAAATTTAAATTCTATTTATTTATTAAATATCTTCATTTTATTTTGTATGAAAATATTTATTCAATAATTTTTAAAAAAATTAATAATAAAAATATAATAACTTTGTTTACTGCTTTTTTTCTTATCAAATGAGTGTTATAAAAATCTCAAATTATAATAGAAAAACAAATATTTTGATTCTAATTATTAAGCCATTTTTTATACTATATTAAGCAATATTCTTCTATTTGACAACATACTATATTCAATTCAAATTTTTATTGTCTCGGTTTTATTATTAATTGAAAATTTGTTAAGATGATATAATAATAACTATAACAAAAAGAATTGAATGAATTACCAGTAACAAAATTATTATTAATGTGTACACACATTGATATAAAAGTGTTAGCATAAATATAGATAAACTAAAATACTAAATTCGATGTTCTGCGTCACATCTACCTTTAAGTTAGGCATAAGAGTTGATATTTGATTATATATAGTCAGTGAATGGAAAAAAATTATTTTAGTTCAACAAATGAAAAAATTAATATTGATGATTTTTTAATACAAAATTATAATTATTCTAAAGTATGATTTTCAGAGTTCACTACTAAGTAAAGTTTTTTTTTTTCTCATTTTATTCTAACTATAATTTTAATTACTTACTCATAATATCATATCATCACTACAACCAACTTAATTATAAGATTAATAATATTTTTTTTTTCTTTTTGAAGAATCATTAGCATTTAGTCATTTATATGCCTCTTTTCAAAATTTCTTGGCGATCACTAGTTGTTGGGTGGTGTGGTGACCGTAATCACTTAGAATTTAATCTTAATTGCTTAATTAATTTTAAAAATAAATTTTATAATATACTAAAAATAATTAAAGTACACTCACCCCTTGTGTATTTTAATGTAATCACGTTGACATTTATTCTAGTTTTACAATATAAATTTTCTTTATATGAAATAAAAATCGTTATGCCATATTTTAGTGCAATTTCAATTTTTTAAATTTAAACATCCTCAATTAGATTATATACACATTTTTTAAAACTAAAACGTTCTTCTATAGATCTAGAAACGGAAAAAAGTTGGCCAATGATAAGGAAATTTACTATTTATATGGCAAAATTGACATTTCAATTATTCTTAGGGAACAGGTTCATTGATAAATCAAATTTAAACAAGTATAGCAAAAATTTGTACATAATTGAAAATTTTTATTTGTAATAATTAATTCTGAAATAGTCAATTTGTATAAAAAAAAAATAGAAGAGAAGAGTTTTAAAACTATCATCTTTCCACATTCACTGATTGTTGGTTAATAATTGATAAGTTTAAGGCTCTGGTTAATAACTCAAGCACTTTGAACAAGAATTATAGTATTATACATTGTATTGGTTTATTAATCATGTTGTTTTACAGTAATGAAATAAAGTTAATCCAAACCATTATTAGATGCTTTTTTTTTTATAGCAAATAATAAATTTTCTATGTCTTTTAGTACTGTTTAGAAAATTATTATCACAAATATTTATTTCTTTATTGTAATTTGAGACTTTTATAACACTCATTTGATGAGTGAAAATTTGATAAGGAAAAAAAGAAGTATATTTAACAATTTACAAGAAAATATTCATTTATTCTAGTTTCTATTTACTATATAAATATACATGACTTCTTCACATAACAATTATTGATCTATTATGATAATATATTACAAAATAAATATATACAACTTAAGTGTTATTACAACTTCTTAAACTTGTGGTCCAACATCTTGTGGAGCATTATGTGAACCTGGAATTTTGTTGGATACAAAAGATGGGTGAGATGAATATCTTAGTAGCTAATCATGGTTTAAAAATATGTAATTCTAGCCTTAAAACTTACAATTTATTGACAAGGACTATATGTAATTTATGTTACATACAAGACCGTTTCAACGATCACATAAGGACTTTTACATGGTCAGTTACCCCAATGTTGTCCCACGCAAACATAAGGGTTTATGCTTAGATATACCAAATAGTCTCATCATAATGTAATTGCCATCAAGCAATCATAACATAATTGTCATCAAACAATTATGGTATAGCTAACCATCAAGTAGTCCAAAATGCAATTGTTATCAAACAATCACAATATAATTGCCATCAAATAATTAATCATTGTAATAAAATGAAAGCTTTAAAGATAAATATTAGCTACCAGAGTTTCAAGCTTACTGTTTCTTACTAAGGTGCCCAATTCCTTCTTTTAGACTCTTCAAATAAGCAATCTCTTATGTAAGTTTGAATTTTTCACAAAATGCTTCTTTACTATACCTAAAACTTTACTCTCGCTCCCCTTTTTTTTTTCTTTAGTTATGATGAGTAAAGGAAAAAAGGAAAAATATACGCAATTTAACTACTTGAATTAATGTTTGTGGGTCCCATGTGAAACAAATTCCATTAAATGCTTGCTCTAACTTTTTTGACATGTAAGCCCCATGTATTTAATTCTAGCTACTTTAATTAAATTTATATTTAATATATAAGCTTCACCATTTACCTTGTTTACTTTTTCTACGTTCCTTTTGCTGAGAATGAAATAAATAGTTAACACTATAATTTCTATCTTAGACAACTTTTTTTCTTTCATTTTAGTCCTTTTAATTCCATTTTCTTGGCATCGTAAATTATTATAGGCTAATTAATAATTATAACTTACCTTGCCAAATTAAACTTCACCTAATTCATCCTTATATATATTTGATATGCTCCTAGTAAATTTAAATTTTCAATTAAGATAGATTAAAAGATGCTAGGATGTTATAGGCAATGTTATCAAAATCGCGATTCTAGGTAGACTCGGAAATGGGGGATGGACTCGTAACGTAGAATCGTAAGAGTTTACCTACACCTGTTATTTAAACTATTGAACATAACCATATCACATAAAATTTCATACATAGTTCATAATCCATAATCCATAATATATAATCCTAATCAGCATGCAAAATTCAATAAACTCTATAATGCATAGGTCATGATCCATAATCCATAAAATATAATCCATAACACATAATACATAATAATCATTCATTTAACATAACAAACTCTCAACATAAATTCAATACAGATCATCAATCCCACAACTATCATCACTTCCTGAATCTTGATCATCTCCTATATAACTTCTACCTATCTCCTTCTCATTCTCACCATTATTATTATCTTCTTCTTCATCCTAGAAGTCATCATCGAAATCCAAATTGTTTAATTGTTTACTAGCACTAGTACCACTAACATTAGCATTAAGCTGAACAACCAAATCACCAATTTCTATTGCCGTCGAAAAAGGATTAACTTGAATGGGTTCAAGAACCTCATAATTTCCCTCTACATTACCTTTATTTTCCATCTCCTCAGTTATCCGTTCATCATCAGAATGAATATCATGAAAATCATAAACATGAGCTCTTGTAGTTTGCTTATTTTTTAACTTCAAATTGCACATCACAAATGCAAAGTCATTCATCTTCTTTTGGTGCAAGCGATTTCTTTTCTTGGTATGAATCTAAATAAAATAAACAATGTTGATAAGTATTCTAACCCCTAAAACAATTAAAATGAAAATAAAGAAAGAAAGTAATTTATAATTTTACAATTACTTACCCTTTAAAAAGCACTCTAATTACGTTCACATTTAGAAGAGCTACAACATAAGCTAAAAATGCAAATTGCTAATCTTTTAAGTTCTGGACATCCATCTCCATAGGCTTCCCACCATTCTACTGGGGCTAACTGTGTTCTTAATGTCTGTGCAAAACCACAATTAAATATGCCCTTTGTGAAATGGAATTCAACCAATTGGAACTCAATTTTGTCTCTTTCTCCTTTATCTTTAACTAGTCTTGCTACACATTTATACAACCCTTGCTTAACCGTATAATCAGCTTGGAAGTTAGTGTTGAAGTGAAATGAGGATTGAGGTAGTATGCAGCTGCATGTAAAAGGCCTATGCAATTGAGCATCCCACCTTTCATCAATTATGTTCAATACAAGCTCATAGTTGTAGTAATCAACAAACAATCAAGCCAAAATATATTAAAGATAAAGACACTAATATAAGGTATACTTGTTTGTATTTACCTTCTTGCAACATTATTAAAGTTTATCTTAATTTTTTCCTTTGCACTTTCCATTGCGTCATATATAAATCCCATTACTAGTTTTTCCTCTGAATCCACTAAGCGAAGAACTTTAATAAGAGGAGTAGCAACTTTGAGGCAAGTAATAATATTCTTCTACAACCTATTATCCATAAGAATTCTTACCATTTCCTTCCCATCCTTGGTAGTAGAAAATTTGTTATCTTTCCATTCTTCAAAATTAAATAGATTTATCAATGTTGCTTGATGGTCGTTAAGACAAGTTAATGTCAAATAAGCTGTGGCAAAATGAGTTACAACTGGCCTAATCAAGTCTCTTCCTTTTGTGAATTTTCTTAACATATTGATAAGCATTGATCTTGCATAAATATAAGTTGTAATTCTTCTGCCCCTACTTATGGTTTCTTTATGCAACTCTATTTTTTTTCTAAGTCCTCCAATATCAAATCAATACAATGGGCTGCACATGGTGTCCAATACAGGTGTTTTCTTTTCTCCATCAACTTTTGTCCAGCTGCCTTATAATTTGTAGCATTGTCAATTATTAGTTACACCTTATTCTCCTCTCCCACTTCCTCAACAACTTCATTAAGCATCTCAAACACTTTGTAAGTAGTTTTTAAAATATGAGAATTATCCAATGAATATAAAAAAATGGTCCCTTTAGGACTATTGACCAAAAAATTACAAATGGAACGCCTTTTATTATCCATCCATTAGACATAATTGAACAACCATTTTTTTTTTTTTTCCATTCTTGTTTAAACGCTTAAAGCATGGCATGTGTGTTCTTAACTTCCATATTCAAGTATTTTTCTCTAATTTCATGATAGGATGGAGACTTAAACCCTTGGCCATATCTTCTAATAATCTCACATATCTTAATAAACTCAGGATTTTTTACACAATTAAAGGGAATGACACTTGTGTAAAAAAATTGAGTTACTTGTTAGCAAGCTTCTTCCCTAATATCTTTCTTGAACATGGCCACTACTATGTTTTTTGGGAGCTCTCAATAAATTTAAGAGGTTTTGGGAATTAGAATGTCTTTGAGTGCTTGGAGTTTCCTCCTCACCAACATCAACCCATTGTTTTTCCTTTTAGATGATGCACATTTGGCATCAATAACATGTTATAACATCTGTACCTTAACATCTTCTGGAACATTAAGACATGGTTCAACATCTATTCTTGTGCTAGCTAAATGATGTTTGAACCAATAGACTCCACTATAAACCTTGCCACAATAACTATATTTAACTTTTTTTACTGTCCCTATTAACATCCTTCCCATGTTTCCACCCTATATCAGATCTATTACGAGGAAAATTCTTCCTTCTAGTAGCTATATTTTTTCCAGTAGGGACTGATAGAGCACTTACACTTAAAGATATATTTCTTTCGGTGTATTACAACAAAACAAAGATGAATAAATGTAGGAGATTAATTCATAGTTCACATAATAAGTTTTATTTTTTCAAAGTGGAAAAATCTTATATTCACTCCTCAATCATGAAAGTGGAAAATGTAACCACCAATGAGAATCACCAATTCAGAATATGACAGTAAATTCTTGCATCTCATGTAAATTTAACTAACCATTTAATACTCATGGCTAAAATAAAGAATTAAGATGATAGACATTCATATAATGACCAAGAAGAAGAAAGATGGAAGACATTTGAACATTGTGGTACAAAACAGTTTTGATCAAACTTAACATCTTCATTGCTATATCTAAATAACTTTTTGGTAAACCATTGTCATACATATCATCTTATGTAAAACTTTACAATTAAAATTTACCATACAAATAATACAATCAGCATTCAACATTCTACTCATGTATATGAACCCTTCTATCTATCACATTCCGCAATCAACATTTGGAATTCAACAAATGTGTGCTTCATGTTGATTATGAGTTTCTGACTAAATAATAATGAGTTTGCTATAAGCCTATAACAAATATATGAATATAGATTCTAAGTTTCATGTTAAGGGTTGCATCTCCAACGTCACATGAACACAGATTCTAACTAAATCGAATTTTGAATGGAAGGAATGATTTAAAATTGTTCAAAAAGTATATATATTTTCAAGGAAAAGTTTTGAGACTACCTGTAGGTGGAAGAAGGAATGAACATGACGAGACAACTGTTGGAGGATTACTACCATCTTCACCAGACTAGATTGTGTGATGCTGATGAATTGAGACGAAGATGAGGTTGGAGGCAGAGCACCGTGAGATGAGAGCAAAGACGAGACCGCGAGACGAGAGCAATGGTTGGCAGAGTCAAAGTCGAGCTGTTAAGGTGAGGCCGAGGGAAGGGATTACGCCTGTTCAACATATCTTAGGCCATAGAGCTTTTATTTTTTTGGGTGTTGTTAGACTGGGTTGTAGGCCTTTTTTTTTTTTTGGTAGATAATATGAGGGTTTTGGTTCTTGGGCTACAGAAATGGTCTACCAGGTAAAATCGGCTAACTTGATCACACTCGCTAAGTTTATCGAGTCTTTGCAAATCAGTAGCGAGTTTGACCGAGTTAGCACTAATTCCAATTCTTCTTGCAATTTAACACGAAAATGCCACCTAGGATTGTAAAATCGGCAATTCTATTGAGTTAAATCGCGATTTTGACAACATTGGTTATAGGTTCCATCATGTAAGGACCCAGTCTTGGGTCGGGCCGTGTCTCAAGCAACATCATTGGCTTGGCCATATATATATAAATATATATTAATTTTCTTTATGTGTGTATATATACATTTAGTGATTTTTTCTAAAAGAAATAGCCATTCTTTTTTTTATTATGTTGAATATAAATCATTTTTAATAATATGAGATATACAATTTATTATATATCAATCGTAATTTTTTTTCTTTTGAAATTTATTTTAATAAAAAAATATAAAAAATTTTGAAAAAAATTGGTTGACCTAACCTGGCCTAACCCATCGCTGTCATGTCTCAGGTTTATCAAGCCAATTCCTGAGACCAAGCTACAAAATGTAACTTGTTGATAACCCTAGGCCATAAATTGTAATTTGCTGATAACCCAGACTAGGCCATTGATTGGTACTAAACATGAACTAGGGTTTGAACACCCCTAATAAGCAGTCAACTTTTCATCTCCTATAACTCGATTTTTGTCTCCCTAAAGGCATCTTCCACTCAAAGACTATAAGGAGATGAATATATCTAATAATAGAGGCCACAAATGAAACATTAATGTAGCTATAAATGTCTTTATAGATTATTTTTCAAGGGAATAAGATAGAAGATGAATGAGACTCAGTTGGGGGTTGGATGGGAATTTCTTTGCCTTCAATGGTTGTTTGATGAAATAATAAGAATGTAATGGAAAGACAAATAACAATCTTTATAGTCCCCACGCAATTTAGACAAACTATTGGCCTACTATGTTATATTCCATAATATTATAAGTTACTGTGTTATTATATTGTGAAATTTCAATATCTGGAGGGTCTTCCAGTACTTAGTTTCTAAAATTTCATGCCAAATCAACACCTAGCTATATTGTATATTGTATTTTTATTGGTCCTCACTTGATTGTATCCAAACAACTAGATTTAAGATTTGTTTGAATGGTTTTACTTAACTTGAATTGCCTATCAATTTATTCAAATAAGATCATTTATAATTGAATAGGATATTCGAGATTGGAGCAAGTATGCTCCATTACCTATTTGGAACCTCATGTATATGAATTTTTCATTTTTTATTATAATGAATAAAAATCTATTATTTTGCTTAATTAGTTGATTTCATTCAAGTTTTAACACAATATTTTGTTTTTATTCAATTATAAACAAAATTATTTATAGTAATGGATTTAGCTCCATACCCTATCTTAAACTCTATGAATAGTGTCTCGGTCATCTAACTTTATTGATTGAAAGTTAATGAATTTGCAACATTGTAATCATCCATTTGGAGTAGAAAAATGGTGTTATCAGGGTATGATGTTAGAATTATTTTAATTAATTATATGGATTAGCATTAATCTTATTATTAGATCAATATCTGATTATTGATAATTAGGAAAATTAATATTATTGGTATAAACTTTGAATGGATCAGGTCCTTATTGATATTATGAGTAATTAGTAATGAGTTGGATTATTCATAAGTACCTTTAAGTAGAAACCCCAACCTTTTATCCAATATTAATCAATAATTATCCCATTAAATTGTTGATGAAGAGTCAATAGAGAGAGAAATATTGATCACAATTATGACTATGAAACATCATGATTGATGTCTTTAATTATTTTTTGGCATCATAATTACAATTTCTCACCTAATTTTCCATTATCCTTACCCATTCTTTTCTATAAAAAGAATGCTCTATCATCTCCATGAAAACATATCACACATCTCTTTTCTCTCTCCCTCGGTGGGAAACTATTCTTTAATCAAATCTCTCTTTCTCTCTCATCGTGATATATTTTGCTGTAAGGAAAAATTTGGTATTCAGACTCCTTGGAGATATTGGGTATTGTAGGCTGAAATTCTCTATCAAACTACATCAAATGGCTGGTGTATCTTCATCCTCAAGTTAGTGTATTATATTTATTGTCTCTCAATTTTGAACATATTATAATATGTTATTTTGAAAATTTCAATTTTTTGAACATATTATGATATGTTATTTTAGCAAATGTCATTAGTGCTTTAAGATTAAAATTCTTATGGACTACTATAGGGAGCACGAAATTAAATATAAAAAAAAGGGAACCAAAAAGCTTCGAGACTTTGGAATCAAATTAATCAACATATAGATTGAGTTAGCATAAATGACCATAGGGGTTTTATTACATGAGGAATTTAGAGCAAAACAAGACCAATTTTGAAGCCCAAAACTCAAGGATTACCAATTTACCATAGAGCGCAAGGTTGTTTGAAAACCCTAAACCTTTTAAGTGCTGCTTTGTTTTCTGATAAAAGTGACTAAGAGGAATTACGAATCATTGAAAGAGGATTAAATTGATGCCTATTTGGCTCCTTGAAGTTATGTTTAGAGTTAGGTTTCAAAACGAGTTGAAACTGGGTTAAATAACTCGAATTGCAGACCTTGACTCGAGGAGGATGATGATACTGTTAGAGTGTGAAGAGACCCATGTGCAAGGGAAGTGCGTGTTGGCACATGAGATACACATACTAACCTTTTGAACTCTAAACTTTCATAGTTTGACTCCACACGCCATTTACATTTTTTTGTGGTAATTTTCCATAATTTTTTGAAATCCATAAATATGAGTTTTGAAATTTCAAGGAGATTCAGGGCACAAAATATAGTGTAATGATATTGTTTTGACTTGGAAAAATTTGGGAGACAATTAGATATAATAAAGGACAATATATATTGCTCACTCTCCTTAAAAATACTCATAGGCATTAAAACAAATTTATTTGTATAATTCACGAATATTTTATTCCTAATTTTAAGTGTGAAGTGGAAAAATGATTAAATGGATTCTGTTTTGGGCATTATTAGGCCATCTACACCTAATGGTTCTGTGTTCACCTATCGTGGGTTTAATCATGCTGGTGTTGGTTTTTGAACCATTATTGTTGTGGTTATTGTCTGTTCACTCTTGAAAGTACACACTGAATCATTAAAAGAGAAGTCACTGTTGAGGCAACCAGCAAAAGAGAGTATGATTATGCTGGTAATTGACATGCCCTATTGGTGTGGCATTGTTAATATAATTTTTTAAGTAAGGCTTATTTGTGACCTGTCAGCAGCAATTAGCTAACTGATGTATTCTCGGTCTCTTGTATCCTATCAATATGGAGATTGTGGGTGCATTTTGTGCTATTTATCTCAATAATATGCTTCCTAGGTGTGTATTAGTTTTCTTGGTTTGATATAGTCCTAGCTCTTAGGCAAAATTATGATGAACATTTTGTTACACAGTTATTGAAGCTGAGTCTTGTTATGGAAATCTTGTTTTATAATTATGTGTCTAGGATATAATTAATGTTTCCTATTTGTTTTCTCCTCAACTTCTCTGTTCCAACAAATATCTGTGGTAAAAACTCTGAACAAGACAAATTATGATGATTGGATTAAGTCCCTTGATATGTATCTGATGATCACCAAAGAAGATTTAGCTTTGAGAGAATAGAATTTGTCTAATTGTCGTAAAATACACAATTGAGAAGACCAATAGATAAAGTATTCTTGAAAAGGATACCATAGTTAAGTATCAGAAAGCGATTAGTGATAAATTCAAGAAGTATGATAAAACTCAAAAGGTCTATTACCTTTCTCTGTTGGATAACACTCATTATGGTGGAGTGTTTAGAGTACGTGAACAAATGATAAAGCTCCTTAACTGCTACAACAAGTTGAAATCCTACAGTGTGGATTTCAGTGAAAGCAACCTGCTTTATCAAGTGCTCTAATTGCTTCCTACTAAATATAGAGTCCTCAGAACCACCTATAATTCTTAAGAGGCAGAGTGGATTGTTAATAAAATAATCTCTATAGTGACTCAAGAGGAGGAATCAATAAAGAAATCAAATTCTCAAGTGTGATTAGTGAACTATATTTCCCAAGGTTTATCTAGCAAGATTGGAAATGAAAAACTAAAAGGGAAGAAAAATGAGGGTAAAACCTATGGGAAAAAACCATTTGAACCCAAAAAGAACAGAAATAACAATAAAAGTCAGAAGAAGAAATCATTCAAAGGAGAATGTCATTACTATAAAAAGCCTAGCCATAAGATCTTTAACTGTTTTAAGCTGAAGAACAAGTGTGAGAAAGAAGGTATTTCTTTTCATATTGAATCCAATATTTTTGAAATCTCTTTGGATTATTGGTGGTTTGATTCTGGAGTAATTGTTCATGTGACTAATTCCTTGTAGGGGCTCAGAGACAAAAGGTACGCAAATGAAAGGAAAAGAACCATCATTGGAGTGGAAGGAAGTTAGGTTATTGTTAGCTGTATGGGAATTGTAATCTTAATATTACATTTTAGACATTGTTTGACTCTAAGTAATGTGGTTTATGTACCTTCATCAAGAAGGAATTTGATTTCCAATTCTATATTAAATAAACAAGGTTATTCCTTTTGGCAAGGAAATGAAAGAATTAACATTTATCTTAATTCTATCTTGGGTTTGCTTCTTTAATTAATGGATTATATTGATTGAATGTAAAGGTTTATCTAAATTCTTCACTCAGTGTGATCATTAATGCAGTAGTAGGACATAGACATAGAAGAATTGATGAAAATGCTCCCATGTTATGGCATAGACGTTTAGGTTATATCTCTAGAGGGAGATTAGAAATGGTGGTTAGACAAGAAATATTACATAACTTGGATTTTGTCAATTCAAATTGTGTGTTGCTTGTATAAAGGGAAAACTTCCCACTAAAGTTATGAATAAAAGAACGAATAGATCTAACAATATGTTGGATTTGATCCCTACTAATATAAGTGGGCCTATAACACTTATTGTTATGGGTGATTATAAATAGTTCATCACATTCATTTATGATTATTCAAGATATGGATGAGTGGATCTATTACATGATAAGTTCGAATCATTAGATGCCTTTAAGGTAATTAAAGAGTTGTTGAGTTGAAATCTGGAAGGGCGATTAAATGTGTCAAATCGAATAGAGGTGGTGAATACTATGATAAGTATATGGAGATAAGTCAAAATCTTGGACCATTTGCCCTTTTCTTGCAAGAATATGGGATTGAAGCCCAGTATACTATGTTTGGCACTACTCAATAGAATGAAGTTATTGAAAGGGGGAATCAAACTTTGATGGGCATGGTCTGAAGCATGATCAGTCACTCCTCCTTGCCAGATTTTCTATGGGGTGATGCCCTTAAAACAACAGCTTATATCTTGAATTAAGTTCCTAGTAAATTAGTTGAACATACTTCGTATCAACTTTTTGCAATAAAGAAGCCTAGTTTGAGGCATTTTCGTATCTAAGGCTGCAAGGTAGAGGTGAAACCTTATAATCTGTAGCACAAGACACTTGATTCAAGGACCGTCATTGGATTCTTTATTGGGTATTATTCTAAATCTAGAGGATGCAGATTCTTTTGCCCCACTCTCACTACCAAAGCCATTTGATAGAGCATTCTATTTTGAAAATGACTTAGATAGTGGGAGTTATGTTTCTAGGGCTATCAATGTATATAATGAGGATGTGATGTTACCCATACCAGCTTCAACACCTCATTCAACTGTTGTTTATACTAGAATAGATGATAGTTTTATTGACAATTTGGCTAATCCAATCTTGGAACATCCTGCAATTATTGTAGAAGATTTGGTTAATGAGTTGAGACAATCATAGAGGATATTGAAGCCTGCAATTCTAAACCACTATATCGTATATTTGCAGGAATTTGAGTCGGATGTTGTTGACATAGATCCTACCTCATTCGATGAAGCTGTATTAGGTCCTTATTCATCTAATTGGTTAGAGGCTATGAATGATGAAATTGTCTCCTTGCATTATAACAATGTGTGGGAACTTGCTGAGTTATCAGATGGATGCAAGGCTGTTGGTTGTAAATGGGTCTTCAAGACCAAAAGAAGAACCGATGGTAAAGTTGAAAGGTATAAAGCCAAACTTGTAGCCAAAGGCTATAATCAAATAGAAGGAATTTATTATACAAAAACCTTATCGCCAGTATCTACTAAAGATGCCTTTAGAGTTGTGATGGCTCTTGTTGCACACTTGAACCTTGAAATTTACTAGATGGATGTTGAAACATTTCTAAATGGAATTTTGGACGAGGATATTTACATGAAACAACCAGATGGATTTTATTGAATCTGGGAAAGAACACTTAGTATGTAAGTTGAAAGGATCTATCTATGGGCTAAAACAAGCCTTAAGACAATGGTATCTGAAATTCGATTAGGTAATCACCTCACTTGGTTTTATGAAGAATGTTTTCGATCAATGTATTTATAAAAAAATTGAAGGAAATAATTTATGATTCTCGTGCTGTATGTGGATGACATCCTATTAGTTAGTAACTTAGTGAGCTTACTAAATGAGATAAAACATATTTTGTCCTACCACTTTGACATGAAAGATTTAGGCAAGGCTTCATTTATTTTGGGAATTCAGATTCATCATGATAATCTTGTGGCATTCTTGGTTTATCTAACACAATATATATTAATCAAGTGTTGAAGAAATTTAATATACATTCTTGCTCTCCTTGTGCTACACCTGTATAGAAAGGTGATAGGTTATTGAAGGAATCATGTCCTAAGAATGATGATGAAAGAACCTTAATAGACAAAGTTCTTCATGCCTTTGTTGTTGGCAACTTGATGTATAACAGGTTGTGCACACATCCTAACATTGCTTATGGTGTTAGTATGCTTAGTAGATATTTAAGTAATCTTAGGCATGATCATTAGAAGGCTACGAAGAAAGTCATAGGATACCTTCAAGGTACAAAGCATTACATGTTGACTTTCAAAAGGTTTGAATCACTTGAATTAATAAGATATTCTAATTCAGACTATGCATCATATGTTGATGATCGTAAGTCTTGCATCTTCATGATGTTTGAAGGAGCTGTTTTGTAGAAAAGTTGTAAGCAATCAATAACTGCTACCATAACTATGGAAGTAGAGTATATTGCTTATTATGTGGCCACACGCCATGCCATATGGTTGAGAAATTTAATATCCAACATAAATCTTGTTAATTCTATTTCACGACCTCTGACCATATACTGAGATAGTTCATATGTTGTTAGCTTTTCATAGAATCACAGGAACTCTAGTTGTACTAAACATTTTGATGTGAAGTTCGTATTTGTTAGAAAAAAGATTGTTGAATCTTAAACTCGTTTGGTTTACATATCTAGTGAATGCATGTCAGTGAATCCATTAACCAGTAAAGGTCTTTAAAAATCATGTGACTCATATGGGTGTTGTTGAAAATTTTAATGTAGCCTTGGTTTAGTGGGAGTCTAAGTTGAGTTCTATAGGGACTCTTTGTAATGTAATATGACATATAAAATATCATTTTGTATTCCATTCTGTTCGGGTACTGAAACTAATTTATAATGATAATAATATCACTTGTTTCTCTATCAGATCCAGTGATCTTTGTGTAGTTTCATTTACAAACTTCACATGATTTAATGTATATGTACACACATCCGTGTAACTATGAGAATATTGATTGCCTAATTCTATCACTATTATTAGTTAACCTAATAATTCGATTCATGCTATCCAAGTGGGAGATTGTTGGAATTATTTTAATTATTATATGGATTAACATTAATCTTATTATTAAATGAATATCTAATGATTGATAATTAGGCAAGTTAATATTATTGGTATAAACCTTGAATGAATCAGGTCCTTATTAACATTATGAGTAATCAGTAATGAGTTAGATTATTCATAAGTACCTTTTGGTAGAGACTTTAACCTGTAGCCCAATATTAATAAGCAATTATCTTTTTAAATTGTTGATGAAGAGTCAATAGAGAGAGAGAGAAATATTGATCACAATCATGATGATAAAACATTATGATTGATGTCTTTAATTATTCTTTGGCATCATAATTAAAGTTCTCCACCTAATTTTCCACTATTTTTACCCATTCTTTTCTATAAAAAGAGTGTTCTATCATTTCCACGAAAACATATCACACATGTCTCATCTCTCTTTCTTGGTCGAAAACTGTTCTTTGATTGAATCACTCTTTCTTTCTCATCGTCATATATTTTGTTGCACGGCAAAATTTGGTATTCAAATTTCTTGGAGATATTGGGTATTGCAGGTTGCAATTCTCTATCAAACTACAGCAAATGACTGGTATATCTTCATTTTTAGGTCAATGTATTATATTTATTGTCTCCCAATTTTGAACATATTATAATATGTTATTTTATAAATTTCAATTTTTGAGCATATTATAATACGTTATATTAGCACATGAAGCAAAGATATCTATATATATTAATTGCATGTAATGAGAAATAAAACTATTGCTGTAAGAGCAAGAAATTATGCACATGGGTGTGGAGGTATTTATGACTGTGTGCCATTGAGTATGAGAAGCTCTCACGTGACGTTTCAAAATACATTGCAGTCTTGCAGATATTTTGTTGGTTCAAGTGACCCAAGTTGCCATCTTTTAATTATTGATGGAGTAATTAATTTGTTTGTGCCTATCGGTAAAAGGAGAAGGTTGAAAAGGGCATATATAAGGATGGTGATTCAATCTATGTGTGTGTATATATGATTTATATTATTAAAATATGATTAAATGAGACACAGCATGTACGTGTGTATATATATATATATATATATATGTATGTATCCAGAGACAGTGGAGTTTGGTAATCTGTGCGAAGAGGAGTTTAAAAATTTGCGGGGATGTGTTTATTATATCCATTAATAATAACATATAATTAATTTTTCCTTTAATAATTGGCACGGTTAAAATTTTAATAAGAGGAATAGATTATTTACTCAAGTTTAGGTGTTAGAAACTTAGAATGGTTTAATTTGGTTCATGAAAATGAAATACCAACGTCTCATGACTTTTCAACTATAATGAGATGCTTGACAGTAAGTCCACAAACAAGATAATTTCAAATAATAATAATAATAATAATAATAATTACAATAACAATTAATAAAATTCAATTTACATGATGAGAGTGATTTTCTTTATATAATTATTCATCAGTATGGTTATGAAAGTCTTTTTTGTTTGGCAGATCAAAATAAATTTATAATCACGCTTTAATTGTTAGACTTTGATTATTTATAAATTTTAGGCAATTGTTAGAGTTATAAAATCTAACAATACATCGAGGAACTGTTGCCACATTTTAAACCATACTACCTACTAAGTTCTATCTTCTCTTTCGGAAAAATTATATCTACCTACAAAAAAGTTGACATGAAGTCTAAGTCTTACTTTCACATGCATGTTCTAATACATATAAAGAGAAGTATAAAATGAGTCTTTTATTTTTACACTTTGTAATAATTGGTCTCTTATAAATTCACCGTTACAAAGTAATTTTTTATAAAATTTAAATTTGTACAAAATCAGTCATTCTATTTAAATTAATAAAGGACTAATTTTGTATATAATAGAATTTTTAATATATTAATTTATCATGATTAATTTGTAAATGATTAAATTATTACAAAATATAAAAGTTATAGACTGATTTAGTGTTTTTCTCAATACATATAGTTAAGGGGAAGATAGAACTGTGGTGCTTGAATTGATGGCTATGGATTTGGAGTGTATCCTCCTCCACCTGGGTAATAATTGTATGTTCCTGGATTAGGAACCTGGGAAAGTTTTCGTCCTGCGATCATCATATTCAAATATTATTGAAAATTTTCTATTAATTAATCATATTCGAACAGTAAATCAATAAAGGAAGAACATAGAAGAGTACCAAGATTTAGATTTGCAGTAGCGAGGTCGCAATAGATGAGGAGTAATAAGAGTATTGCCAGAAGAGAAGCAAAGGACTTGTTGAAGATTGCCATAACCATTATATATGTATACTTGAAGGATTGATGCAGAAATAGGCAAGAAAGAGTGATTGGTATTTATAGACACAGATCATGAGGACTTTTATAAGCCCTAACTGGCTAATTCAATTCCTATATCATGATTAAATAGTACCTGATCTATTTTATGATACTCTACACAGGTAGGTGTTCACTTATTATGTATCTTTGATTCAGTAAACAAGTCATATTTAGAGGATTCAGACTTTAAATTCACATAGCTTTGGATGACGCAATCTACAATAATTATTAATTATAGTATTAATTTGTGGTATCCTAGGAACTGTTCTATATATTTTAATCAGATGGTTTGGTTTAATATTGAGATATTGAATGATCTTACGTTTGGTTTTAAAGTTTTTTTTTTCCAACTCAATTGATTGATGATTATTGCCAATTTTTTTTTTCTTTTTTTTAGTTATAAAAATGAAGAAGGAAAGTATTGAAGCCATCGCTTGAGGATTCCTAGATAACGGTCAATGTTAATTATGGGATTAATTATTGTATAAATTCACATACATCAACATAATAACAATATTGACAAGGATCTTTTTCTTTTTATAAGCATAATCCTTAGAAGAACATGAAATGTTGACTTGGTTTTTACGACTGATGGACTAAAGACAAGCCTTGTAGAAAATGGCAAGATTAAAACGGAAATAAAATAATAAATTAGTCTCATTTAGTCACTTCTTGTATTTTATTTTCTTCTTTAAGATATAATGACCATTGTATTTGTATTTTATTTTCAATTAACGGTCAACAACACGTTTGCTTTTAGTTAAGAAAAGGACAAATAAATAAAATAATATAGCTTATATCCATAAGCTAAAATTATTTTGTGAATTCATATGTACATCATCTATAATTAATTCAATTATAACGAGAATGAAAGTCCTACAACCCAATAAAATTTTTGTAGAAATTCTATGCACATGCACAAATAAAAATTGGGGTTTGCACGCACCCCATTTACAATATAAAGAAAGGGTGTAGCTCCCACCAATTAATATGGGAATGCAAATTCACTGTTGTACAGCGGATTTGCCGTGCTTCTTTTCTGAGCCGTTGGATTAATCCAATGGTCTACACCACACCACGTCTGAGAGCCCTTTTTTTTCCCTTTGTTATTCGACTCAACTCACCATTTCACTCAAGTGAAATGGCACATTTTGAGTTAATTTTTTTTTATTATTATTTTGTAGTGTCCTGAAACAATGCCGTTTGGTAGGGTTTTTTTTGTTTTTTGTTTTTTGTTTTTATTATTTTAGGCCTTGAAACATACCGTTTTGACCTAAGTAATATGGTGCATTTTGAGGCTGCTGAAGGTAACCTAAGGGACGCCCAAAACAGTGTCGTTTCATATTGGCTTGCTGAAGAAAAGCTAAGCTTGTCGAAAAACATAGCAGAACAGGGGGTGACATCATTGGCAGATTGAGGTGAAGATTTTGGCATGAAAACATAAGGTTCTGGCCGGCCATGGTAGCGCTTCGGAGGTAGTATGGTGTTGCAGTAGGGAGAGTCTGAAAAACAATGGAATGCTGGGACCATGAAGTTGATCAGGGGGCTACCAAAGACAGAGAGTAGGAGGAAGTCTGACACACCATCTGCAACAAATGAAGAAAAGATCAATTTTTTTAGTACTGTTCATCCTGTATCTGTCTTCTATGAAGGGAATAATGATCTGTATATATGATTGTGTTGTGGTGGAAGGACTGAAGGATAAAACAGTGATTGCATTTCATGTCCATACAGTAGAGTTATAAGGGGTGCATTGTTATTTTATTTGTTGGTGTTGGTATGGATTACTAAGTTAGTTTAGAGCAGAATATTAGTTCAGATTCCTATTGCCTCTATTTGTGTAGTTGCATCATTATAGTATAATCCCTGCATAAGAAAAATGGAGTTGTAGTTTTGACGTATTGCTGTACAGTTGAATAAAAGAATAGAGTTGTAGTATATGGTTTTGATTTGTTGCATAAAAGAATGGAGTTGTAGTTCTGACTTGTTGCATAAAAGAATGGAGTTGTATTATATGGTTATGATTTGTAGCATATGGTTATGACTGGTGGAAGAGTTGTGTGATCTAGTCCCTGTAAAAATGACCATTTGAAATATGCATAAATAATGTGTTGACAGATATCTATGCCAAAAGAAGTTAGCACATGCTAAAACATGCTAAAAGACCATTTGAAAGCTTAATGCAATGCCTATGAACTGATGGTGTAATATTGTGATGAAGAATTAATTAAAGTGGATGAAATAAAGCAATCACAAAGAAATAAAAAAAGTTTGGCTGTGTGATATTTTATCATAACTTTATAAATCTATGATTTGTTTTTATACTAGATCCTTTATAAGAAGAAGACCAAAGAATGGACAAAGTGGTTTTTTTATAGTTGTTTACCAATGTGCTTTATTCAGTTTAAATTAACCCTTTACTTAATAGAACATTGCCCACTATTTAGGTGGTAGGAGAAAGTCTTAAAGGAAGCCCCCACAATTTTATTACTTGAAGATGACAAGTTTGCTTTGGCATGAAAGCCTAGAGTTGGCATGGAGTTTGACAATGTAGAAGCTGCATGGCAATTTTAGCTTGATTATGGAGGGAAAGTTGGCTTCGAGGTTATAAAAGACTATTTAAATAAGAGCCAAAATGGTAGGTCTATCACTTTAGGTAGATTTGTTTGCTACTAGGAAGGACATCGAAAGCTAGACAAATGGAACTCTACATCTTTCATTCACCAACACGAAACTAAAATAGATTGTAAAGCAAGATGTCGATTAAAGCCAAAGGTGGAAATTTTCATATTACTGAGTTTGTAGAGGACCATAACCACCCCCTCCAACTTGTAAAAACAATTCTTATGCTAGTATCTTAACGTAAAATATCTCAAGTCCAGGGTAAAGAAATTGAATTAGCTGAGGAATCTGGACTTCACCAAAAGGCAACTTTTAGACTTATAAGCATACAAGTTGGAGGTCGAACCAATCTTGGTTTCACCTGATTGGATGCTAAGAATTACCTTTGGTCTGAACAGCAGCATAGTATGAAATACGGGAAGCTGGTTGTCTATTACAGTATTTTCAACAATAAGTGGTGGATAATCCAGCATTTTATCATGCATATCAAATGAACGCAGAGGAGCAAATAACCAATGTTTCTTAGTCTGACGCATGTATGATCCTTGATTATGACTGTTTTGGGGACATGGTATCCCTAGATACAACGTATTGTACGAATCATGCCCACAGACCACTTGCTGTATTCTCAGGATTTAATCGTTATAGGTAAGCGATGTTATTTGGGGTTACGTTGTTATACGATGAAATCGTTGAGTCGTTCAAGTGGTTATTTAAGACTTTCTTAGAGGCCTATAGACAAAAGAGATCGAAGACAGTCTTCACAAACCAAGATCAGGCCATGGCAAAGGCCCTCAGTAAGAATACTCTCACTTTTACTACTTGCATGTGTACATTTGATTCTACAACATGTTGTTTACAATAACATGTGCATTGTTACAGGTGAAGTAATGTCAAAGAGCAACCATTGTCTTTGTAAATGGCATTTAATGTAGAATGGCATTAAGCACCTTGGCAACACGGTGAAAAATGGGTCTCATTTATTAACGGATTTCAAGAAATGCATGTACACGTACGATGATGAAGTATAGTTTGAGGTAGGGTGGGATAAATTGCCTTCAGATTACAATGTTCATGATAGTTCATGGCTAAAATCAGTGTACGATATAAAAGAGAAATGGGTAGCATGTTACATGAAGCAGTATTGCACCTTAGGTATGAGAAGCACACAACTCAATGAAAGCATAAATTCTGACTTAAAGGCATATATAAAACCGGATGTGAATATTGTGCAGTTCTTCAAACTTTTTGAAAGTGTAGTGGAAGACAAGCAGTACAACGAGCTACAAAGTGAGTTTGATGCTCGACATAAACCGAAGCTGAATTTGGAACATTCATCTATACTGAACCAAGCTTCATGAGTATACACATTCAAAATGTTCAACCTTTTCGAAAAAGAATTCGATATGTTCCATGTTGCATGCATACGACAAAAAAAAGGAGGCCTAACCTATATATGAATATGAAATGACCATGGCTAATTGAAGGGGGGAGTGGAAAGTATATTATGATGCCACAAATAATTCAATCTCCTACTCTTGTAGGAAGTTTGAGTTGTTCAAAATACGTTATTGCCATGCATTAAAGATTTTTATTATGATGGATATTAAGGAGATTCCTAGCCAATACATCATGAAGAGGTGGACCATGAAAGCACGAAATAGTATTGTTCATGATGTCAAGGGGAAAGATGTGGAAAAAGACCCTAAGAAATCCAGTACATAGAGATATAGACAACTTTGCTTTACAATGATCAGACTAGCATCCGAGGTTTCCACGTCAAAAAAATTGCATATGCTTGTGGAAAAACATATTAATGATTTATGTAAGCACATAATGAAGCTTCGATTGGAATCACATAGTGTAGACAATAGTCCTAACGACACCTTTACCTTGGTGGGTACAACTAAGACTGTGTCAAAGAGCTTCAAGACTTGGGTAGGCCTAAAGAGGCATCGACGTTTCAAGAGTTAGGTTGAGACCTAGGCTAGGAGAAGAAAAAAGTTTCAACTACAACACATTCATAAGAGCATGGGGTAAGTAAGCCTATACTTGTTATTCTTTTATCTCATTCTTTCATGTTGTACATGGAAACACCTTTTTTTCATTCCAGGACACTAATAGTTTAAGTCAAATGCATGACGAAGTATCTTGTTCTACACCTTTGATGCCTTCTGGGTACTGAGAAATAAATACAAGCCATTTTAGTTTTACAAGATTCTTGATTGTAATCTTTTGGTTCATCTATTACTTTTAAATGTAGTAAATATTATTGTAATAACCCTTTTTTAAACCTGTTATGTAGGAGCAACTTGAAACTCCAAAACTGTCACTTGTAGATCCAGACATATGTGGTCCCACAAACCTTGCTAAGCAAAAGGGACCATAAATGTTTTCTCAGCAAATGATATTTGGAGAAAGTGGTTCCAATAGTTAATCTTTTGGTTCATCTACCATACTCATTTTTTGTACATGGTTAAACATCATTATTTTTGTTACTACCATCATTATTTTGGCAAGGTGACAATGGTGCATCAAACTATCTTGGTTGTCTTTCACATTGTTACTACTATATTTTTTTGTTGATGTTAAATGATGAATTTTGGCTTCCTTCCATTTCCTTTCAACTATCCTAGATGGCTTCATTTTGTTTTCAATATGTTGTTAAATGTTGGTTGGGATTATGGAATGTATTAATATTGATTTAGGTGGAATATGGCTTGAAAATGGCATTAGGATCTTGAGAAAAATGACTCCATGAGGAAAATAAGTATTCCTTTGAATTGCCTCTAGTAGCCTTGAAATGCATTGTTTTACTTAGGTCAAAACAATGTATTTCAAGGCCCAAAATTAAATAAAACCCCTCCCCACGAAACAGCGTTGTTTCGGGGGGCTGCGGAATAAAAGAAATTTAACTCAAAACACGTCATTTCACTTAAGTGAAATGACACGTTTTGAGTTGAATAACATAGAAGAAAAAAAAAAAAGGCTCTCCGACGTGGTGATCCAACAACCCAAAAAAAAAGCACAGCAGAGCCGTTGTATAGCCGCAGATCTGCATTCTTACTCACCAATAATGAATGAAAGATTTTTTGGTATGTCTTCCCCTCTCATGTCTATGTATCTAGCTAAGCCATCTATCGTAATGCTCTCCATTGTGAGAGGAAAAATCCCTCCCTTACTATGAGGGCGACTTGCCTTTTGTGCAGTTTGTTTTTTTCTTCCCTTAGTATGCTCTGGCTCGTTTCGTAGTAGAGAAATGGAGGATAATGGCGGGTGGAAAAAAATCTTTTCTTTTGTTTGGCATGTGGAACAAAGAAAGAAGAAAAAAATTGGAGATGGGAACTCTTTCTACAAAATTCACTCATATTTTATTGGAAAGGAGAAGGAAAGTCAAGATTGATTAATTAGCGTATTTCGTTCTTTTATGATTTTATATTTTTAATTAAATATTAATTTTTTAAGCAAAATCATATTTCGACTTGCATTTGAAGCCAACTTTACTGTCAGTTTCATGTTTTACCTTTCTCGTATTAATGGTAGGTCGACCTACATTACATTATTAGATAAAAAATAATTTAATTGCTAAAAATACACTTTAATTATAAAGTAAGTAATCTTCCTTGCATCTACAAATATATTAAAACCAACCCGTGCATGTATATACACACACCATAGAATCTACTACGAAGTAGTAGTGGTCATTATAATTGTGGCATGTTAATAAATTGTAAAGACAAAAAAGAAAAAAGAAAAAAATAAAGATAGATCATGAACAACAACATTCATCAAATAATATATAACTTATTAATTCACTATAAAATACAGTTATAAAAATTTAGATTCATATATAGTGACTGAAAATTAAAAAAAAAAAAAATAATCACTAATAGCAGGCATGCATGGGTGCCATTATTCTAATAGAAGCACACTGTTAAGGCATAAATCGAAGCTTTGGTGTTGCATGAGGACTTGATAACTATGGAGTTGAGGGAGTATAATATCCTCCTCCACCTGGGTAAGAACCATACGTTGGAGGATAAGGAACTTGGGAGAGTTTTCGACCTGCAACATCGCATAAATTCAAAGTCATGTTTACTAATTAATCAATATCGATCGCTCTTAATTAATTAATAGAGGCTGTCTGTGTTAACTAATAGTGGTTAAGCAAGAAATTAATAAAGGAAGAATTCATACCGAGTTGAAGAGTTGCAGAGGCGGGGTTGCAGTACATGATGACGAGTAGTAGGAGGAGTGTTGCCAGAAGAGAAGCAAAGAACATATTGAAGAGTGCCATATTATAAATACTTGAAGGATGGATGCATATGCAGAAGTGAGCAACAATAATTGGTATTTATAGAGTGAGGTATAGAGTAGAAGTGAGAAATGCTTTTTTGCAAACTTTTTTCCTTTTTTCTTGAAATTTATCCAAATACACCCAAAAACTAAATATAGCATGCCCTGAATTAGATTAATTAGCAAAGCAATTGGTCCCTTTTGATAATTTGAAACGCAAGATAAAAATAGAAAAAATGACAGAAACAAAAAATTATTTGGAGGCAAAATGAAATAAATAATAATAAACAGTAAATTGGTTTATATATATATATGTATATATTGCTTTTATAGGCCCAAGCTGACTAATTCTTCATATGTCATTATCTATCCCATCGACTCCTCGTGATAGTAGGTAGCATCGTGTCACGGAGTCAATTAACCATGGAAATGAGTTGGATGAATTTGAGAATTTAAATGTAAATAAATTTGAAATAATTTAAATTGTTAAATGAAAATTTAATAATTTAAAATTTTAAAATATGTTAAAATTAATATTTATTAATATTGAAGTATTAAAAAAAATTTAACAATTTAAATTCTTTAAAATGCAAAAAATTTAAATTGTCAAATTCTTAAATATCATGGATGCGTGTTGAATTTCTCTATCTTTGATTAATCAACATGAGCATTTTGAAATGTCAAACGACTTTAACTGCGAACTGTTTTTGTGCAAATGGGTTGCCACCGCTAGGATTTTTTGCAGACTAATTGGACCAAATTACGAATAATTAAACTTATTTTCATTAATATTCCGTAATAGTTCTTTGTTATATATTAATATAAAATCATATCTACCTAATAAGTGTTCTTAAGCATAATAAATTATTCTTAATCAATAAAATTAGTCAAAAATAATTATTTATACCCACAAAAAATAATATTAAGCGTTTTGCTAACTACTAAATTTTGAACACTGACTGAAAAATATTTATTATACCTATTGATAATAATAATTACATTAAAATTTTTAGTGCATTCATAATTTTGAATATATTAATACACTTAATTATAATATATTGGTGCACTTAATTTATATTTTTAAATATATTTATCACTATAATTAAAATTGTTAATAAAATTGTAAATTAAATAAAATTAATGTTAAATAATTAATTATAAAATAACTAAATATATAGGGCACTAAAAATGAATTTAAATCACCTGCTATATAGCAGTTATGAGTTATATTTAAAAAAATTAGCCCAAAAATTAATTGTGCAACATAAATCGTGTACAATTCAATTTGCATTTACTAAAAATTACATGCTAAGAGGTATAAATTGCTTCTAGAAGCCCAAGTTGAGTTTACTTTGGTCAAAGAAGCCCAAGCTCACTAATACTTCCTATATCATAATCACCAAGCAAGTGCTTGATAGTCACGGATACGTGTTGACTTGAGATGTATTCTTAATCAGTGAAAAAGAGCTTTGTCTTTAATTGCCAACTTTTGTCATCAATTGCCAACTTCTACGGGTAAATGGGTTTTCACCCTAACACTACTATTCGTAGATTAATTTCACCAAATTAATGGTTATTTTAACTAATTTTTATTAGTATTTAATAATGAATTTTGTTAATTATTACTCTACACTTATTAAAAAATATTTTTTGTATATAGTAATAATTAATATTTTGTATTTTTCTTCATTACATTCAGTGAATAATTATTTTACTTTTATTATTATGATAATATTGTTTTTCAGCTTCTTGAAATAGCAGACAACTTTAATTGCTAGCTTCTTTCCCTAAGACTATTATTCATAGAATAATTCCACTAAAATAACTGTTAATTTAACTAATTTTTATTAAAATTTAATAATGAATTTTGTTAACTATTACTCTAAAGACACCTATTAGAAAATATTTATTGTATATAATAAGAATTAATATTAGACTCAATAATGTTGCATAAAATTCTTAGGTTATTATAATTATTTACTTTTCAACAATAGCCTTACATTCTTTTGAGTTACTTTTCCACCATTCCTGAGCTTTTCTTACAAAACTTGATTATACTATTAGACTTACAGATTGTGTATCTATTGCTCTGTTTGTTAATGTTATAAATTGAGCTTTTGTCCATTATTCTATTCTTTTCTCTTCATCTTTTCGACAATCTAAATCTAACCATATACTAAGAAGCCTGCTGACACAAAAGAAAAGGAAGCATGCGAACTCTCATGGATAATAATAATAGATAGCCAGCATCTAAAGGACAATCAATAGTACAACACCATCGAAGACCATTACTTTACAAAAGTAGTGATAAGAAGGAATCTTGTATAGTAATATAAAGAAGTCTATTTAAAGAGCATTAGGTTTCATTGTAAGAATAGGGAGCATTAAAGTTTTCACTTGAGTTTTCAGTGATCTCGACCTCCAGCCTTTTCTACTTTCTATAAACACCATCCCTTATACAATCTCTCCATATCAATAATAGAAGTTTATTTCCTTCATCAAAGTCTATGTTCTTATTCTTGTTCATTAACCTTTAAAGATTAGTTGTCGAATACTAAGATATGACTAACTAAACCTCTAAAGGAAAACTAAGGTAAATTTATTTTCAAAAATTATAATGATGGGTTGATCTTATTGTATGATTACTAGCAAGTTATTGTTTATTTTAAGCTTAGGGTAGGATATGGATTAAGTACACCTCCTGTAGAAAATGGAAAAAGGTTGTGTTAGATTTTAATTGAAGGGGGAAGGTCTATGCATAAATAAGAATTGTAAAAGACCTCTTTATAAAAGAGGACAGAGTTCCTTCTATCACCTAATTTTAATCTGGTCAAAGATTAATCCATATCTTATTTTAAGTTTATTATAACTAATGATTACTTGTATATAAGTTGGACACCCAAAATTGTAAGGCTAGTGGTCCAAAGAGATCTAAATTTTAGATCTATGTTCTTGGTATAACAACGCCAAGTACAGGGTTATATATATATATATATATAAAAGTATATGTAAGTATATATATATATATATATATATATAATGATTTAAAAAATTATTAAAAAAAGTATAAAATTGATCTTTATTTTGTATTTTGTGATAATTTAGTCCTTCATAAATTAATTCTGATAAATCAATTCCTCACAAATTCAAACATGTACAAATTAGTTCCTCACAAATTCAAATTTGTACAAAACTAATTATTTATTTAGATTAATGAATGACTAATTTTACATAAAATAAAATTTTTGAGCGACTAATTTGTCACGATAATTTGTTAGAGACTAAATAATCACAAAGTGTAAAAGTAAATTACTGATTTGGTACTTTTCTAAAAAAAATTATTACATATATAAAAATTTATAATTTTTAACAAAATTTAATAATAATTTATTTAAAAACTAATTTAAAAAAAAAAAGAAAAAAGAAGAGAGAGAGAGAGAGAGATATATATATATATATATATATAATGATTTTAAAAATTATTAAAAAAAGTATAAAATTGATCTTTATTTTGTATTTTGTGATAATTTGGTCCTTCATAAATTAATTCTAATAAATCAATTCCTCACAAATTCAAACATGTACAAATTAGTCCCTCACAAATTCAAATTTGTACAAAACCAATCATTTATTTATATTAATGATTGATTAATTTTACATAAAATAAAATTTTTGAGAGACTAATTTGTCACGATAATTTGTTAGAGACTAAACAATCACAAAGTGTAAAAGTAAAGTATTAATTTGATACTTTTCTAAAAAAAATTTATTACATATATAAAATTTATAATTTTTAACAAAATTTAATAATAATTTATTTAAAAACTAATTTTGTAAAAAAAAAAGAAAAAAAGAAGATTTATTAAATTATGACATAACTAATTATTATTAAGTATTATTAAATATAAAAAAACTTTATGTTTTTAAATATATTTATCATTATAATTAAATTTATTAATAAAATTTTAAATTAAATAAAATTAATGTTAAATAATTAATTATAAAATAAGTAAATATATAGTGCACTAAAATTGAATGTAAATCACCTGCTATATAGCAGGTATGAGTTATATTTTTTTAAAAAATTAATTGTACAACATAAATCCTGTACAATTCAATTTGCATTTACTAAAAATTACATGCTAAGAGGTATAAATTGCTTCTGGAAGCCCAAGCTGAATTTACTTTGGTCAAAGAAACCCAAGCCGACTAATACTTCCTGTATCATAATCACGGAGCAAGTGATTAATAGTCACGAATACGTGTTGACTTGAGATGTATTCCCAATCAGTCAAATGGAGCTTTGTCTTTAATTGCCAACTTCTACGTGCAAATGGGCTTTCACCCTAACAGTATTACTTGTAGATTAATTTCACAAAATTAATGGTCACTTTAACTAATTTTCATTAATATTTAATAATGAATATTGTTAATTATTACTATACACTTACTAAAAAATTATTTTTCATTACATCCAGTTAATAATTATTTTACTTTTATTATTATGATAATATTATTTTTCAGCTTCTAGAAATGGCAGACAACTTTAGTTGCTAATTTTTTTGTGTAAATGGGTTTCCAACCCCAAGACTATTATTCGCAGACTAATTCTACCAAAATAACGGTTAACTTAACCAATTTTTATTAATATTTAATAAAGAATTTTGCTAACTATTACTCTAAATACACTTATAAGAAAATATTTATTGTATATAATAAGAATTAATATGTTTTTATTATTTTTCATTACATCCAGTTAATGATTATTTTACTTTTATTATTATGATAATATTTTTTTTCAGATTATGTAATTAGTTTTTAAAAAATTTATAATCAATCTCTAATAAATTTGTATATCTTTGGGGATATAAGTAATATCTTTATATTAATTTAACATTAATACAACGCTAATCGTATTGTACTAATTATGGGAGTAATACAAAATTGATGAAGGATTTAGTATAATTACAAGTTGAAAGGATTCAAACGCACGTATAATCGGAATCGTCATCAAATATATATACACAAATAATTGTTGTAGTATTAAGAGGCACTGTCTTATTAATTTTAAAAAGAAATAAACCTAAAAATAAGCGGAAACTATTAGTTAAGTAAGTCAAACGTGTCTGGAGTCCAACCCTATTTATTTTGTGTAAATTGACCAAAAAATTTAAAAAAAATTAAAAAGGTGGAAGTTCAACCTACTGTATATCGTGACTGGCAATAAAAGTGAAAAAGTCTATATCATCCCTCATGCAATGACTAAGTTGAAAAGAAAAAAAATTTCCTAATTTCATTTATAAATATCTACGTTCTCTTAGTAAGCCATGCAAAATCTGTAGCTTAGCTTGCCATTCTCGACCTGTACTAGTGACATTACACATTCATCTCACCTTCCTCCTTATTGATATTATAAGTAATTTGTGACGAATTAAATTATTCACAAGCCCATTGAGTAGAGACCTTAACCTACAGCCTAATATTAATTAGTAATTATCTCGTTAAATTGTTGATATAGAATGAATAGAGAGAGAGAGATAATTTAAGCCTATCACACTATGATTATGTTTTAATCATGATCATCCACCCCCCATTATCTCCATGAATGATTATCAACCACTCCATTATCTACAACATAATCTCTGAATAATTATCAACCATTTCATTATCTACAACATAATTTCTATGAATGATTATCATGATTATTAACTACTCCATTATCTACAATATAATTGCTTCTCATTTTTGGCATATACAAAGGAGAGCTTCATTCTTCAAAATAGGCTCCGTAGCAAGAATAACAAACAAACAAAAAAAGGTTATTTATTCTCCATTACTCTCTCTCTCTTAAATATTGGGTAATAATGGGTTGCAATTCTCTAACAATTTACATCAAATGGCTGGTATTTCTTCACTCTTAGGTTAGTGTATTATATTTTATTATCTCCCAATTCTTGAACATACAGTGATATGTTATTTTAGCAAATAGTATCAAAGCTAGGTTATTGCAAAATACTGATTGTCATAGATGAATGGAAATTATATGAATAAGTATAAACTCAAAATTTTTTCTAGTGAAATTTGTTCCAGATCTTAGGAATTTTGAAAATGAGTTTATGTCTTTGTAGAACTTAATATTTCAAATTGTGCCCGTTGTATACTCTGACCAAAGATAAACATGTTTGACTCAATTGAAACCTTGATCTGAAATTTTTTGAGAAAAATTAATCAATGTATAGATCAAGTTTATTAAAATGAATGTTCTTTTATGTTGTGGCATCGATGTTTGGGCTATATATCCTGAGAGAGATTAGAGAAGATGGTCAAATAGGACATATTAGGGAAGTTGGATTCTTTTGACTTGAAGACATGTGTTGATTGCATAAAAGGAAAACTTCTGGCTCGGGCTCGGAATAAATAGGCAAATAGATCTAAGAATATTTTAGACTTAATTTATACATATATATGTGGACCTATTGCACCAATTGCTATAGGTGGATTTAAGTACTTTATCACCTACATAGATGATCATTCCAAGTATTGGTGGATTGATTTATTACATGAGAAATTTGAGTCATGAAATGCTTTCAAGACATTTAAGGTAGCAATTGAGTTGAAGACTGGGTTAGCAATTAAATGTGTGAGAACATGGGATTGAAGCTCTGTATACAATGTCAAGCACTCCACAACAAAATGGAGTTACTGAAAAATGTAATTGTACCTTAATAGATATGGTCAAAAGCATAATCAGCTATTGCTCCCTGTCAGAATTTCAATAAGGTGATGGATTAAAGATTGCAATCTATATTCTGAATCAAGTTCCCAATAAATCAGTTCCAAAGATGTCGTATGAATTATTTTTTGGTAAAAGGCCCAGTTTAAGGCATCTTCGAGTTTGGGGATGTAAAGCAAAAGTAAGACTGTATAATCCCAGCTTAAGAAACTTAATCCCAGAACCATCAGTGGATTCTTTATAGGATATTACACTAGATTGAAAGGGAGCAGGTTTTATTATCCTGCTCATACTACCAGAGTTGTTGAGTCAAATAGGGCATTCTATTTTGAGGATGACTTAAATAGTGAGAGTAATGTGCCCAGGATAATTAATCTGTATATGGAAGATACAACATTGCCTTTGCCCATTTCATTTTCATATCAGTCCTTGATCATTTTAATCCAGATGATGCTACTAGGGGAAATCTAGTAGATTTTGACATTAAATAACTTGCAGAAGATTTGCAGGTGGTAGATAATGAATTGAGATGGTCTCAAAGAGTTCACAAGTCTGCCATTCCATATGATTATATAGTTTACTACAAGAATTTGAATATGATATGATTGATGGAAGTGACCCCATCTCTTTTTAAGAGGTAATAATAGGGCCTTATTCTTCTAGGTGGTTAAATACTATGAATGAAGAGATTGCCTCTATGCGTGATAATGATGTTTGAATACTTACTAAATTGTCAAACGGACATAAACCAGTTGGTTGCAAGTGGGTCTTTATGATTAAGAGAAAGGCAAATGGTGAAATTGAAAGATATAAAGCTAGACACGTAGCTAAAGGCTATAATTAGAAAGAAGGCATTGATTATACAAAGACATTATCTCTTGTATCTACTAAGGATGCTTTTAGGGTGGTCATGGCTCTTGTTGCACAATTTGACCTTGAACTTCATTAAATGGATGTCAAAATTGCATTTATGAATGGAAATTTGTACGAGGACGTATATATGAAACAACCTGATAGATTCATAAAATCAAGGAAATAACATCTTGTTTGTAAGCTCAAGAGGTCCATCTATGGACTGCGGTAAGCTTCGAGGCAATGGCATCTGAAGTTTGATGAGGTGATTATTGCACTTGGATTCGTTGAGAATGTCATAGATCAGTGCATCTATCAGAAATTTGATGGATGTAACTTTGTAATTCTTATGCTCTATATAGATGACATCCTATTTACCAGTAACTATATGGGTTTATTGAATGAGACCAAATAAATGCTATCGTGCCATTTTAATATGAAAGATTTTGGTGAAGCCTCATTTGTTTTAGGAATTCAAATTCATCGCAATAGATTACGTGGCATTTTGGGTTTGTCTCAGACAGCCTACATTGATATAGTGTTGAAGAAGTTCAACATGTACTCTTGCACCCCTTGTGTTGCACCTATACAAAAAGGTAAAAGATTGTCGAAATCATAATGTCCTTAAAATGATAATTAAAGAATTGCAATGGAAAGAATTCTACATACATCTGTAGTTGGCAGCCTCATGTATGCTCAAGTATGCACATGTCTGGACATTGCTTTTGCAATCGATGTGCTTGGCAGGTACCTGAGTGATCCTGGCCATGATCATTAGAAGGCTGCAAAGAAAGTCATAAGGTATCTTCAGGGTACAAAGCATCATATATTGACTTTCAATAAGACTGAATCATTGGAGATTGTGGGCTATTCTGATTTAGACTATACATCATGCATTGATGATTATAAATCCACTTCGAGATACATCTTTATGATGTCTAAAGGAGTTGTTTCATGGAAAAGTGCTAAGCAATCAATCACAGCTGCCTCAACTATGGAAGCAAAATATATCGCCTGTTATGAGGCAACCTACCAGGCTATATGGTTGAGGAAATTGATATCTGGCATGCATCTTTTTGATTCTATATCAAGACCTCTAACCATATTGCGATAGTTTGTCTGTTGTTTGCTTTTCGCAAAACCATAAGAATTCTAATTGTATAAAGCACTTTGATGTTAAATTCCTATTTGTTAAAGAAAAGGTTGTTGAATCTTAGACTCATTTGATTCACATTTTTTGTGAAAATATGCTTACAGATTTATTGACTGAGGCTTGCTTGTAGGAGTCTTCAAAAATCATATGACTCACTTAGGTGTTTTTGAAAATTTTGATGTAGCCTCGGTTTAGTGAGAGTCTGAGTTAAGTCCATAAAGGACTTTTATGATGTATATATGACACTAAATTATTATTTTGTAATCCATTCTATTCAGATGTTGGAACTAAATCTATGACAATGTTGATATAACTTGTTTTCCTATCAGATTCAGTGATCTTCGTATAATTTCTTTTATGAACTTGGTATGGTTTAGTATATACACACAAATATGTGTCATGATGAATATTGATTGTTTAATTTTGTTGATTAATTTAATTGTCCTAATAATTGATTAATTTTATCCAAGTGGGAGATTGTTAGAATATTTTAGATTAATAATGATTAGCATTAACCCAATTATTAAAATAATTATGTGTAATTATTAATTACACAAATAATATAATTTAAAATAGGAATGGATCAGGTCCTTGTTGTCATTGTAAGTAATCCATGACAGGTTGAATTACTTACAAGCCTATCAGGTAGAGATCCCAACCCACAGCCCAATATTAATAAGTAATTATCTTGTTAAATTGCTGATATAGAATGAATAGAGAGAGATAATTTAAGCCTATCACACTATGATTGTGTTTTAATCATGATCATCCACCCTCAATTATCTCCATGAATGATTATCAACCACTCCAATATCTACAACATAATCTTTATGAATGATTATCAACCATTTCATTATCTATAACATAATTTCCATGAATGATTATCATGATTATTAACTACTCCATTGTCTACAATATAATTGCTTCTTAATTTTGGCTTATACAAAGAATAGCTTCATTCTTCAAAATAGGCTCCATAGCAAGAATAGCAAAAAAAAGAGGTTCTTTATTCTCCATTACGCTCTCTCTCTCTTTTAAATATTGAGTAATAGTGTGTTCTAATTCTCTACTAATTTATATCAAATGACCAATATTTCTTTATCCTCAGATTAATTTATTATATTTATTATATCCCAATTCTTGAACATATTGTGAAATGTTGTTTTAGCAAAATCTTGACATGAATAATCTTCATGGGACTATACCACAGGAGATTTTTAGGCTTTCTTACTTAACCACCTTGTCCTTTTTGAGGAATACCCTACATGGGTCCATCCCTTCTGAAGTGAGCTCCATGGAGCAACTTCAGTACATTGACGTGTCTAACAATGTTATGATAAGATATATTCTCGAAGAAATAGATGGCTACGTAAGCTTGCTGTTGCTTGTATTAGCAAGAAACCACTTCAATGGTTCAATCCCAAGCACTCTGGGGAATTTAAAATTGTTGGAATCATTGGATTTATCATCAAACAACCTCTCTGGTTCCATCCCTGCAACTTTGGAAAAGCTCCAATATATAGAGAAGTTAAATTTGTCTTTCAACGATTTGGAAGGAGAAGTTCTTATTAAAGGTGTTTTTACAAACTTTACCGGGGTTGCTCTTCAAGGAAACAATAAGCTATGTAGTCCTAACAAGGAAAATGCTGAAAAATTAAGAATCTTTCTGTGTGTCAAAGGGAAAAAGAACACAACATTCTTACTCCCTCTCATACTTGCTGTTATAGTGGCCTCTATTCATTTCTTTTTCATTTTTTGCTTAGCATGGGTGAAATTTGGCCAAAAGAAGAAAAATAAAGGAGAGAAAATAAGTCTGTCAACTTCTCCTTTCAAGGGAATGCCTCGAAATATATCATTTTCTAATATTCAAGCTACCACAAACAATTTTGCATATGAAAACTTGATAGGAAATAGTAGGTTCAACTTTGTTTATAAGGATGTGTTCAAAATCAATCAATGTGAAACTACCCATATGGTGAAGGTCCTCAACTTGAAACAAAGCAAAGCCTCTCAGAGTTTCAATTCAGAGTGTGAAGCTCTGAAGAATGTTAGGCATAAGAACCTTGTGAAGCTTATCACCTTTTGCTCTAACATTGATTATAAAGGAGATGATTTTAAGGTCTTAGTTATGCAATTCTTGGCCAACGGTAATTTAAACACATGGCTATACCCCATTGATGAAGAAGGATCAGGGTCCTCTTTGACATTCTTGCAAAGACTAAATATTGCTATAGACATTGCTAGTGTTATGACTGTTTGCACCATGACTGTAACCCGCCAGTAGTCCATTGTGATCTGAAACCCAGTAATGTCTTATTAGATGAAAATATGGTTGCACATGTTAAGGATTTTGGATTAGCATGGCTTCTTTCTCAGAATTCATTGGAGTCCACCACTCTAGCACTAAAGGGTACCATTGGCTAAATTCCCCCAGGTGAGAGGAAATTGTTATCCTTAATATTTTACTGATAACATTAATTTGGTCTCTTCAAGTTTTGTAACGTTTGATTAATTTGTTTTAGAATATGGTATTAGAGGCAAAGCTTTGACCTTTAGAGATGTGTACAGTTTGGGATTTTACCATTTGAGATGTTCGTAGGGAAAAATCCAATTGATGAGATATTCAAGGAAGGTTTAAGCCTTAACAAGTTTGCTTCAGCCATAAATGAGAACCAAATACTGATGGTAGCTAATCCCAATCTTTTCAACAATTCTAAATGGTAGATCCAAGGCTCAACCACCGGTTATCCTAGTGATTGCATAAGTGGTGACTGACATAGCCATAGTTTCACACTGACCCAACGCAAGGTAGGGGAGGGTATAGCTGTTATGATTACAGTTGGGTTGTCATGTGCTGCTGAAGTGGCCAAAGATTGCTTGACCATGAGAGAGGCCTCAACAAAATTGCAAGGAATTAGGTAGTCTATATTGGCTTTATGAATTATAAACATACGTTTGTGTATATGTGTGTTCCATTATTGAACATAACTACATTAATTCTTAGTAAAGCATATCAGTTTTTATGTTTGGTTTGTATATGATTGTTGATCAAGGGTAACGATCAGTGTTGTAAGCAAGAACATGCTATTACACTGTGTAACTTGAAACTATCTATTACTTATCATGAACTTATAAGCAAATAGCAAATAAAAGCTTGCTTATTACTTAGTGGCAACATGAGAGCAAAGCTAATACAAGCATTGTTGAGTATGACTAGGTCCTAACAAGTCAGACAAGCAGAAGACCTGGGATCAGCCTCATAGTGTAAAATAAATTAAAAAAAACCTGGCCAGAAAATCCAGTGAAGTTTGATTGGTAAAGGACTATCCCAAATCTTTGTATTATCATAAATCATAAATAAGTTTCAGCCATGAATATGGTAAGCCTATTTGGAGGAAGAATCATTGTGTCAGAATCCATGAGTTAAAAAATAAACATGGCTTGCGTGTTTATACAGTTGATTTAACAAACTATTACTTATATCAGTATTATATAAGCAAAGTTGTCTTACTGTTGGCCCAAAATGTGAAATAACCTAAACCTATATTTGATGGATGACAAATCAAATGAAGAAAGAAAAGGCCCAGCTTATTTTAGAGATTAGCAAGTTTGGAGCAACATAAATCTCAGCCCATACCAATAAAACAAGTGGAGGATAACTCATCTACTTAATAAAGTACAAAAGCTGTTGTGCAAACAAGAAACATTAGAACTTCTCTGAACTCCCTCTGTCACACTCTTCCTGCGCCTATTTCATGCCTCCTGGAAGTACTGAAAATAGCAGCCATTAATGGTGCTTCAATAAAACTCGAAACAACCACGCCATTGGAGCAAAAAATTGTACCTCATAACAGTCAAAGAAGGAGCAGCCGAATATCTCTCTCATCATGAATATCTTCTGCAATAAATGCTCTTCAACGACTATCTTAGAGAAAGCTATAAATACGTTGAAGCTACTACGTTCAAAGGAAAAGAAAGAGAGACAGTGAATGAAAAAGAGCTGAAAAGAAAAAGCACTCTGTAATTTTTAAAGCTTTTCATTCTTAGAGCTTAGATTCTAGTTTATTAGCTTTTTAGAAGCACATTTGAAAGTTGTAAGATAAAACCCAGTTCTGTAGGGTTTAGAAAACTAATTTTTTTTCTACTGATATTGTACCTTTGTCTCAGTGGAGAAGAGGGTTGTTGTTGAAAAGTTTGAGGTTGAGCTAGAAAGTCTTGTGTTTGGAGTTAGCATGTGAAAACTCCTTGTCAAAGTATAAGAAAACTTTTCTTAATGGAAAATCCCTTGGATAAGACAAGGAGACTAGATGTAGGCTTTGTGGTTGGCCGAACTAAGAATAACTTGTATGTTTAATTCTCTTTCCCTGATCTCTGTCTTTCAGAATATTTTCAGTCAACTTAAAATTTTATAGTTAACTGCCTTCTTCATTCATATATTCTTTTCAAGAAATTCAGTTCACTTAAACATTTATAGTTAATTGTCTTTCCTTCTGTCTTAACAAACTCACTACTGAAAGGTGCAGTCAACTTTAATTTATTACAGTTAATTGTTTATTGCAAGTTATAGCTGACTAAAGACATTTTCAGTTAACTCTCTTCTCCTTTCTTCTCTTCTAATAAAGTGAACGCCTTACTGAAGTCGACTGTATTTTATTTCAGTCAACTGTTTATTGTGAATTATAGTTAATTGTAAATTTTTTAGTTAACTAAAATTTTCAAAACATAATTTTATTTTAAAATTTTTAAGTGCACCTATTCACTCCTCCCTTCTAGATGCACTGTTAATTGGTATCAGAGCTATGGTCTCAGTTGATTTGTGCTTTACAGCCAGGAGAAAAGATCCATTTTGTAGAAAATGTCTTCACAACATCTTGAGGGAGCTTATTTCAGTGAAAGGCACTCCACCTCAAGGTCTCCTTACTTCAATGGAAATCATTACACACACTGGAAAGGTAGAATGAAGATTTTCATACAAGCCACAGATTACCCAGTATGGAAGGTTATTGAGCAAGGTCCAAAATTTCCCAAAACTAAAAATGGGGAACTCAAACTAGAAGAAGAATATAATGAAGAGGATATCAAGATGATTCAGGCAAATGCCAGAGCCATTAACATTCTCTCTTATGCTGTCAGTGGAAAAGAGTATGATAAAATCTTAACATGTGATACAGCAAAGAAAATGTGGGACAAACTAAAAGTCACACATGAAGGCACAACCAATGTGAAAGATTCAAAGATAAGTACTTTACGGTATGAACTAGAACTTCTTGAAATGAAGGAGAATGAGGACATGGAAGCTTTGTTTAATCGTTTCTAAAAAATTATGGGTCAACTGAAACTTCTTGGACAGTTTTACACAAATCACGAAACTGTAGAAATGGTACTAAGATCTCTACTAAAGAGCTGGAAATCCAAAGTAGGCAACAATGAGAGTAGCTCAAGGTTCAAAGAATTAACCTATGATGAGCTAAGAGGAATTCTTATTGCCTACCAGAACACTCACCTCAGGCACTATGAACTGAAAAGAGAAAGAAATATGGCATTAAAAGTTGCAGCAACTTCTGAGCAGTAAGAAGATGATGAAAGTGAAGTATATCTATAAGACCTAGCCTTCTTTCTAAAGAAAATTCAGAAATATGCTAAACAGAAGGGTAAACTCATGATGAATGAAAGAAATTTTTCAAGAAAGGAGTTCAAGAAAGATGATCAAGGGAAGAATTCCATAACTTGCTATGAATGTGGAAGAAATGGACACATTCGCTCTGACTGCCCCTTCTTGAAGAAAAGGTTTGGTAAAACTTTAAATAGAAGAAAAACACTTGCAGCATGGAGTGATGATGATGAAGATGAAGAAGAAGAGGAGCTAGAACAGGAAATGACCAACCTATACTTCATGGATACATCAAAAAATAAGGTAACTACTGATTCCTTTGAAGAAGAATTACAAAATACTTTAAATGAGATGTTTGATGATTTTGAAAAATTATTCATTAAACATAGAAGTTTAGAAAAAGAAAAACAGATGTTTGAAAAAACCTTTCAAATCCTAAAAATTGAAAGTGAAAAGGCTTTGAGTGAAAATAAAGATTTACAAATTAAAGTTTCTACATTAACTAGAGACTTAGCAAATTTTGTTAAAGGTAAAGAAAACTTAAGTCTGCTTTTACGAAAACAGAAATGTAGTTTTGACAAATCAGGTCTTGGTTATAATAAAAATAATTCTGTTAAACTATACAAGAATATCTTTGTAAAATCTTCTTCCACTATCTGTATTCACTGTCAAAGAAGAGGGCATGCCTGCTATAAATGTAAATGTCACAAAGACAACTTGGTTTGGATCCCTAAAGGCACCTCCACTGCCTATACTGATAAGAAAGGACCTAAGCAAGTTTGGGTACCTAAAAGAAAGTAAATTTTTCTACAGATTTACCTAAAAGGAAACACTTTCAAAAATCAATGGTTATTAGACAGTGGCTGCTTAAGACATATGTCAAGAGACCCCTCCAAATTCTCCTCAATATCAACAAAGGATGGAGGATTGGTCACTTTTAGAGATTACAACAAAGGTAAAATTGTTGGCATAGGTAAGGTACAATTACTCCCTGACTGTTGTGTAGAAAATGTGTATCTTGTAGAAAGACTCAAACATAATCTTCTTAGCATTAGTTAATTGTGTGATAAAGGCTACAAAGTAATGTTTGAATCACTTTGTTGTAAAGTGTTCAATGGTCACAAAGCACTATTTGTAAGCCAAAGACATGATAACATATATATATTGAACATAGAAGATTTATTTACAAAGAATGTTACATGTCTCTCATCTGTTTGTAATGACTCCTGGGTATGGCACAAAAGATTGGGTCATGCTAGCATGCATTTCATCTTAAAACTTTTTAAACTTGACCTTGTTAAAGGTATTCGAAAATTAAATTTTGAAAAAGATCATATGTGTGATGCATGTCAACGTGACAAACAAACTAAGTCTTTTTTCAAACCTAAAGATTGTGTATCTACTTCTAGACCACTTCAATTATTGCACATGGACTTATTTGGACCTACTCAAACTATAAGTTTTGGTGGGAACAGTTATGCTTTTGTCATCATTGATGATTACTCAAGATACACTTAGGCATACTTTCTAAGTCATAGGGATGAAACCTTCAAATTCTTTGAAATATTTTACAAGCAAGTTCAAAAGGAATAAGGGTATTTGATATCAAGTATTAGGAGTGATCATAGTAGTGAATTTGAAAACAAGTGGAAGACAACTCATCTACTCAACAAAGTACAAAAGCTGTTGTGCAGAGAAGAAACATCAGAACTTCTCTGAACTCCTTCTGCCACACTCTTCCTGCGCCTCTTTCTTGCCTCCTGGAAGTGCTGATAGCAGCAACCATTAATGGCACTTCAGCAAAACTCAAAACAATTGCGCCATTGGAGCCAAAAACTGTACATGATAACAGTCAAAGAAGGAGCAACCGAATATCTCTCTCATCATGAATATCTTCTGCAATAAATGCTCTCCAACGACTATCTCTGAGAAAGCTATAAATATGTTGAAGCTACTGCCTTCAAAGGAAAAGAAAGAGAGACAGTGAATGAAAAAGAGCTAAAAAGAAAAAGCACTATGTAATTTTTAAAGCTTTTCATTCTTAGAGCTTAGTTTCTGGTTTATCAGCTTTTTAGAAGCACATTTGAGAGTTGTAAGATAAAACCCAATTCTGTAAGGTTTAGAAAACTCATTTTTTTCTACTGATATTGTACCTCTGTCTCAATGGAGAAGAGGGTTGTTGTTGAAAAGTTTGAGGTTGAGCTAGAAAGCCTTGTGTTTGGAGTTAGCACGTGAAAAATTCCTTGTCAAAGTGTAAGAAAACTTTTCTTAGTGGAAAATCCCTTGGATAAGACAAGGGGACTGGACGTAGGCTTTGTGGTTGGCCGAACTAAAATAAACTTGTAAGTTTGATTCTCTTTCCCTAAAAAAGTGAACACTTTACTAAAAAATTCAGTCGACTCTATTTTATTTCAGTCAACTGTTTATTGTGAATTATAATTGGCTGTAAATTTTTCAGTTAACAAAAATTTTTAAAACAGAATTTTATTTTAAAATTTTTAAGTGCACCTATTCACCCCTCCCCTCTAGGTACACTATCACTTACGACTTGCAGCTAGGACTGGGATTAATCTATTTCAAGTCATTCAAAGCATTCTTTAATAAGTTTAAAATGCTTTATAGTCTATAGCTCTGCTAATGGCCTGCACAAGAAATTTTAATGTTTTTCAAATGCTTAAAATTTTAATAAATAGAACATTTTAAAATATCTGTTATAGAATTTTAAGTAATATAAGTAATTTTATATTTATGTCAAACTTAATGTTTTTTATGTATAAATTTATAAATATTGTATTTGAATAATTAAGATACTTGCATATCAAAGATACCTTGAAACAAAAATAAAAACCCAAACCTCTAAAGCAGCTCTCTCTCCCTTCTTACCTCTGAGCGTTTCAGCTTTCTGCATTCTCGAGGGTACTTTCTCTTTGATCCTTGTCTCGAACTACCTGGCACGGAACACCATTACCACGCCACAGAGAACATCAAAATTTTAGCATTATTTACCGCAAAGTAATAAAACTTATGTGCATACATAATAATAGGGGCTGTTCCCAAATGCATGGACTTCGTATCACCCACATGCAGCAGACTGACATGATTATATTTATCAAAAGCAATGGCTAATATGATTTGTTTTTTTCCAGCATCATTCACATCTCCCTGCATGTTGCACTTAAAGATACCAACCACTCTAACCCAGAGGAGCAAGAAAAGAATTGGTTCTGCCTAATTTATATATATCTGGATATAGATTTTGGCGCAGCACTACGTATTTTTCATGGGGAAGGCAGGAGCAAGCTCTTGGTTGACTGCAGTAAAAAGGGCTTTCAGGTCTCCAACCAAAGAAAACAATAATAGAAGCAACAGCAGGAGGAGAGAAGAACACGAACAATAGGAGGTGGAGGAGGAAAAGGTACAATCTTGAACATCCTTCTGGTTCTGACCTTTCTACTTTCAGTTAATAGTGTAATAACTGTGAACCAAATGGGATTACATCTTTTGTGTCTATGTATATAATGCAGAAGAGGGAAAAACGAAGATGGATTTTCAGGAAGCCGTTTAGTCAAGAAATAGTTGGTACTCAGATTTGCGAAGAAAGAACTATAACCACCGTTGCTGATGTTATAACAACAACAAATAATAATGTGTCTGAGGTATTTGATGCTGATCAGCAAAGACTCGCCATTGCAGTAGCCATGGCAACCACAGCAGCTACTCAGGCAAAAGTAGCATCTGCTCAAGCAGCTGTGGAGGTCGTTCGGCTTGCAAGGCCTTCCATCTTTGTTAAACACCATTTTGCTGCCACTATTATTCAAACAGCCTTCAGAGGTTATCTGGTAAATGGAGGAGTTTAATTTGTTTGCTGATTGCTATCTTTGTGAATGATGACTAAATTGTTATGGTTGTGATTTGTATATGAAGGCGAGAAGAGCGCTTCGGGCACTTAAAGGGTTAGTGAAGCTGCAGGCATTAGTGAGAGGTCAAAGTGTCCTCAAAAGAGCAAAATTTACTCTTCAATGCATGCAAGCTCTTGTTCGAGTTCAGACTCGGCTATGTGAACAGCGAGCTAAGAGTATTTCCCATGAAGGAAGCTCATGTTCCAGAAAAAGTGATGATCCCTCTAATTTATGGAGGTCACATTTGGCAGATAGCAACTCCATTGTATGTCTGTTTCATCTTTCAATATCGTGTTTTAACAGACGCCCTTTCTATGAGTAATTTGTTTTCTGTTTAACTTATGCAGTCTAGAGACGATGAAACACAAAAACTAAATAAGATTCGAGCTGTTCTAAAGAAAACGAAGGAAGATGCCTTGAAACGAGAAGAGGCCCTAGCTGATGCTTTCTCTCACCAGGTTAGTTTCAATCTTTGTTCTTGATTTCTTAATTTTAAATTCTCACTGTCAATGGACTACCAACTGCTTGCTATATATGTGAACTAGATATGGAGAACTAGAGGGGACCCCAGCGTCAGTGAAGGAGAGGTTGAGGATGATTCTAGATGTTCTGATGAATGGAGAAGAAGAAGAAGAAGCTTGTACAGAGAGAGCACCGGTAGAGCTTTGTGTGATCAAAGAGACCCTATCAAGATAGTTGAAATAGACACCTTCAAACCTTACTCCAACATAGTTCCCCCTGATACGATGAGATCATTTTGTGGTTATAAGCCTCAGTTAAATACTCCACTAAGAAGCCACACACTTCCTTTGTCTTCACCTGTGCATAAAGCCCATTGTGAGGTCTCTTTTCAGCCTCCATTAGTGACACCATCACCAACAAAGACGAAGCATCTTCAGGTGCATTCAGCTAGTCCTCGTTGCACAAAATATTTATAGAAAATGTGTTTATTAAAATTTATCTGAACTACCCATCGTGAATACGCTTATGTTTGAATTACTAGTTTTTTAAAAACATAAATAAAGAGAAAGGCCTTCATGATTTACATGATTGGCAGTGGTAATTGGTGACAGACAGCAAATAGTAGTGGTCTATGACAGCAACGACACAAGTTGAAGCCAAGTTATTTATAACAAATATCTTTGAATTTTAAGTTTACAGTGGTAAGCTTAACATTTAATCTCTTGGTTAAAGGGACACTATATTTATTTTAATGAAAAAAATATATTTTTGGTCTCTCACTTGTCATAAAATTATCATTTTAGTCCTTTAATCATAAAAATATCTAAAATAATTTTTCATTTATTGAAAAATATCACATTTTGTCATCCACATTTAAAAAAATTATTAAATTTGGTCCATCCATCAAACTCTAAACTTTAAATTTAAAAAATTAAATTTGATATTTTTCTAAAGAAGTGAGGATCAAATGTAACATTTTTCAATAATTAAGAGACTATTTTGAATATTTCAATGAGTAAGGAATCTAAATGACAATTTTTTAATAAGTAAAAATTAAAAATACATTTTAACCTTATTTTAATTATTTGGATTCAAATTTTTGAGCTGTAGTACTTAAACAAAATTATTTTCTTAAATACAAATTGTCGGATTACAATTTATTCAAAGAAGTATTTTAAAACATTGGGGAGATTACTCTAAAGATAAAAACCTTATTTTAATCTTCCATTCATTGCTTTAATTTCATTTGGGTTCCTCGCTTAATTTTAAATTTAAATCAGCCTTTTGTTAGATCATATCTTATCCAAATTGGCAAAATGTTGAGTTGGTCGTTAAATGCTCAGGATTACACTATTAAATAGGATCTAAAAATACATGGAACTTTTCATTTATCCCAATCTATCTTGCTCAGCATGGACATTTTTGTTTATCCCATTTAGCTTCTCCATTGTAGCTTATAAAAACAACGGAAATTTTTGTGTTAGACCACAGTAATCTGAAAACAGAGGAAGACCAAAGTTCAGCTTTCAAAATTAGAATTTAAAAATACACATGACATGTAATTTAAAAAGCTTTCTTCTCATAACTTTGATTCATTCACTCCCTAATTTCTTTCTCTCTGATTTTATGGGTTCACTTTCATCACTCTCCCATATCTGATTTGAATAATCATCTATTCTGGATTCTGAAGAATACCCGAGCTTTCTTCCCCTCCCCCAATGGTGCTTTACTGAATTATTGTCATGATGAGCAAAAGTTAATGAGGAAAGAATTTGAGCAAGTGAAGATGAAGGAAACAGAATAAGTGAAGGATTATATTGAAGTAATCATGGTCATTGTGAATCAAATCTGACTCTAGTGGAAAAGCTAGAGATGGGATGAGGATATTGTAGAAAATAATGGTGACAATCCTTGAAATATTTAAAGTCAAAATCACTTCACTTGAAGATGCATGCGATATATCTTAGCCCACTGTGACAGAATTGGCAAATGCATTGCAAGTTGTCGAGTAAAGAAAAGCCTTTAAAGACGATGGAATTTATGTTGGAAGTGCCTTGGTGGCTGCCTAAAAGTCAAAAGCTCAAAGAGGCAGTGGATCAAATGGTAAGGAGATGAAAGAGCAGCAGTTTAACAACAGGAGAAAATACAAGAAAGACACATTAGCATAACCTATATGAATATCAAATGGTCATGGATTGCTTCTTTAACTTTCCTTTCTATCATTAATTGTTTCCTTTATTCCTATTTTTTGTTGCAGGAAAATTTTTCACCCTTTTCCCATTTTTTACAAAGACGCAGACTCCCATAAAAATCTAAAAATCTTTTATTAAAAGAAATAAAATAAAATAAAATAAATACTCATAATATTATCGACTATACTCTAAATACATTACACTTCTATGCACTTCCAAATTGTAACAACCAATTAGTTAAAGTAATCTAACATAATTGTCATGTAATTATCAAAATTTGTACACAAACAATTGGATACTAGAGGAATTTAAAAAACGTAAAAAATTATAAAATAAAAAGTTTTAAAATATATAAATGCTCAAATCTAATCTAATCTAATCATAAGAATAGAAGAATAGGAGAGACATAATCACTATAAGCACAACTCTACGATACTTTGAAAAAAATGCTATAATATCATCCAAATTTTCAAGAAAAAGACTAAAAAGTATTTTAATTAACTTGTTTTTAATTTAAATTATTATAAATATAAATAATGAGTGAAATAATAAAAAATGCAAAAATTAATAATACATATACCTAAAACTTTCACGTATATTTATATAAAGTTGTCAATGACAAAGACCTTCTAAGGAGCGGAACATGATTTTCATGCCTATCTCCAAATTATCTTTAAAAAAATTCTTTTTTTCCATTCCTATCTTCACACAAAAAATCCTCAAATATAGACATTGAGGTAAGATAGTCTCCACTAGAATCCATATTGATAGTCATAATGTTATATTGTATAGGAGAAGGGACCCTCTCCTTATACATTAAGAAATTAAGAAATTAGGCTCATAAATTTTTTAATCATTTTTTAACAGCAAGAACTAAATTAAAATATTTACATACAGTAAGAATGTCATTATAATTTTTTAACTAGTAAAAATTAAATAAAAAATGGAATGGAACTATAAAAATTGGGAGTATAATTATTTTTTAATTTAATTCACTTAACAGATCTTATAAGTTCACTTCATCATCAAAGAAGTCATGGAAAGTGTTTTCAAAGAAATAACTCGTTTTCCTTCAACTTGACTCAGTCAATACTTGGCTGGGTTCCAAATTATTATTTCATTTGTCATTTCAGGACACTGTTTATGGTTAGCGTGGTCATATTAGGATCATAAAAATGTATTGAATTTATCATAATGACCTTTTTATCTTACGAAAATAATGGGTAAAGTCTAAATTTTGGGTTCGTGTTGATTTCATTTATTTTAACTCATGATTTCATTTACTTTAACTCATGAACTAAGGGTTCGTTTGTTGTGATAAAAAGCGAAAAAACGCGAACGAAAAGTAAATCCCTCTCCTGTTCATATAAGGAGAGAGATTTCCATCAAAGAGTGGGCGGAAAGGCAAGAGGTTTACTCATAAAAGCTTGGAGAATTATAAAAGTAACTTTTGCTGAGTGTTATTCCACCTCTTTGCTTGCCCATTCCAAAAAGACACCAAGACTAATTTATGATCCATTTGATCTTGTTTTCCTGCTAGTGGGATATATATGCCAATTTATTTCTTCACTCAATTAATTTATTATAAATAATTTAATATCTTCATTGAATTTAAAAAAGCCTTTTTAATTAAAGAATTAAAAACTAAATATTTTGCTTCAAATAATACAAATATTTTAACATTTTTAAAAAATATTTATAACATAATAAAAAACCTAAAAATAATTTTAAAAATATAAATTTAATGCTTTCAGCATAAGGGCATTTCTGTCATCTCGCTTATTATCATTTTCATTCCATCATTATCTTTACCGTACCAAACAAATTTTATAATTTTATTTTTCTTTTCATTCCCAACATACCAAGTAAATTTTGATATCAAAATTTTTTATTTCAGTTCATTTCATTCTCATCCTCTTTTTTATTCCCTTTCTTAATCATTTTCTTTCAATGGAACTAACTGACTTTATCCCCCACAAATTAGCTTGTTTATTTTAATTTAATTATATATTTTTTACTGAAACTTATAATTTAAATGTTAAAATGACATTTCAATTATTGCTATAAAATTTACCGAAATTTCATTGTTTAAATTTATTATTTAAATAATGAAAATACTTATTATTGCAATAAATACTATTTATTTTTATTCTTTTTTAAGAAAATTAATGAATTTAACTTAATGAATTGAGCTAAAATATTTTAACTTGACTGAATAAATAGATTAAATGGACAATGAAGTAGACTTGATTACAGTAATTAGTTTATTATTTTTCATTATAATATCACGTCATATAAACATTAAATTAGAATTACTAATACATTTATATTTTATATCTTTAAAATTAATATATTTTTATTTTTAGTATTTTAATTTTTAAGTTACATATTTTTAATGATCAAATTAACTTTTTTTAGTAATATATATTTTATAAAAATTTTAATTCAAACTTCTATCCAATTTATTTATAAAATGAATATTTTTAATAATTTTTTTAAAAGTTCATATTCATATTAAAAAGAAACTGACTTTGAAATTATGAAAAGTAAACACTATGGCTAATTATTGGTCTGGTCAACCTGGTGAACCCAGCTTAACCAAATAAAAAAAATTTAAAATTTTCACCGAGTCGGCCTAGGTCCCAGGGATGACATGATACCCAAGTCGGGCTGAACCGATTCTTGAGTTCAAAAAATTACCTAGTGTAATACCAAGTCAAATCTCAAGTCAATCAAACTTAACCCAACTCGATTCATGCTGACCCCTAGTTAACACGATGAACTAGCCTTTACGTGCAAAGTTGGCCAACCATGTCAACTTTAGGTCTCACACACGACATTGTGTTACGTACGACAAAGGCAATGACTCCAGTCTACTTGTAGGATTTACATACCCTGTGTTTAAGAAAATTTGAATAATTAAAATTTTATTTAACAGTTTAGATTATAACAAATATTAAAAATTAAATCAATATTTATAATTTATTAAAAATTAAAATTTTAAATTTTACATTTTCATCTAATAATATAAATTTTGTCAAGTATATCTTTGTTCGAAAAATATCACCTGTACATGATATTTTTGGTAGTCTATTGGCCACTGGCTATGTGAACAAAACTATCAAAATTGAATGACAACAACATAATATCTATTGCTTACTTCAACAAAATTATATTTTTATTAAAAATAAGACCATTTTTTTTTTAATAATTATCAGATAGTCTCCTCATTCATGAAATAAATACAGATTTCTTAAAGTTTAAAAATGATCAAAATATTTTAAAGTATAATATTTATTATTATTAAATACATAACTTAAAAAAAATGCCTTTTCTATTTTTATTTCAATTTTATTATTTGTATAAAAACTGTAAAATTAATTTATTTTAAATTGTATTAAACTATTACAATAGTTCTGTTTATTGATATATTTAATAAATATATCATCTTTGAAATTAAATGTTATTAATTACAATCTTTTAATTCGTTAATCATAAAAAATTATTTTATGAATATGTTTTTTTATTTTTTAATAATTACACATGTTTTTATCTAATGATTTAATGATTTGCTAGATCTCAAATACATATTTGGAGTTGTCTTTCTTGAAAGATTTGAATGGCACTAATTTAGTCCTTGAAAATTGATTATTTTAAATTCAGTTATGATATTTTAAGATGTAAATCCATAAACTTTCAAAGACTTTCTGACCAAAAATAAAATTTCAAAGACTAAATTGATAATGATAAATTCTATTAGGAATCAATAATTTAATATAGTAATTGATTCCAAATATTGAGAACTTGTTATCAAAACTGCATCTACCTTAATCTAGTCCAATAAATACATTAAAATAGGTTTGTTGTTGTAAGAAAATGAGAGTATAAATTTCAAAAACAAGAGAAAAAGATTTACATAAAATTAATAACAAACGTCCAAAAATTATATCTAAGTTATCTGTTAGCAAAATCTGATCATAATATATATTTGTTTAAAAAAAAATTCACTTAAAGCACCATGCAAATGTCAAGTTATCATTCCACTTCACACATTGAACAATGCCACGTAAAGTGCAGAGAAACTCGTTTTTATTCACCTTGACTATGTCAATACTTGTGGTTCTGGGGATGGCAATGAAGGAGGATTTAAATTATAAATACAACTGCATGCATGTGTTCGTCCAACACCCCCAATTAAGACATGAACATGAAGCATATTCATCTCCCATTGCTCCTTTGTTTCTTCCTACTCCTTCATCTTCATGGCATCCTCTGTAAGAAGGAAGCAAGTCTTAACAAAGACACCGACAAAGATGCTCTCTTATCATTCAAATCCGTCATCTCCGACCCAAACAAAGCTCTCTCTGACTGGTCGTCAACTTCAGATTCCTCTCACTGCAACTGGCATGGTGTATCCTGCTCCAAAGTTGGAAGCAGAGTCCAATCCCTTAGCCTGCCAGGACTTGGCCTCTCTGGGAAACTCCCCTCTTCTCTCTCCAACCTCTCTTATCTGCACTTGCTTGATCTCTCCAACAACTCATTTCACGGCCAAATTCCCCCACAGTTTAGCCGCCTTTCACTCCTCAATATGCTCTCGTTAGCTTTCAACAACCTCAGTGGAACGCTTCCACCACAATTGGGCCTTCTTCACCGGCTCCAATTTCTGGACTTGTCTATCAACAGTCTCACTGGTCCACTCCCTCGACATTTCGGAAACCTCTCCTCTCTTACTGGTCTTTTCTTAGCAAGGAACCATCTTCTTGGAAAAATTCCAAGTGAATTGGGTAATCTTTGTAATCTTTCTCATCTTCACCTCTTTGATAACTATTTCTCTGGGGATTTTCCTTTTCGTATTTTCAACATTTATTCGCTAGTCTTCTTGTCTGTAACAAGCAATCACCTTTCGGGGAAGTTACCACAGGATATTGGTCATTCTCTTTCAAACCTCAAGGGCCTCTTTCTAGCAAACAATAGGTTCGGAGGAGAGATTTCTAGCTCCATATCCAATGCTTCGCAGCTCCATGATCTCGATCTGTCCAACAATGAGTTTCATGGGTGGGTTCCTCTGTTCAATAACATGAACGAACTTACCTATCTGAATCTGGGCCGAAACCATTTCTCATCGACGTCACTGCGCAATTCTCAGCTCTTCGGTTCCCTAGGAAACTCCACGCAATTGCAATTTCTCAAACTCCATAACAATCGGTTAGCTGGAGAACTTCCAAGCTCTGCTGCGAATCTGTCGAGCAATCTCCAACATTTTTGTGTTGCTGGCAATTCGTTGAGCGGCAGAATCCCTCTGGGGATGGGGAAATTTCGAAACCTAGAGTTCTTGACTTTAGAAAGTAATTTTTTCACTGGAGAGATACCCACGGACATCGGAGCACTGCACAAACTGGTGCAACTCGTAGCATACCACAATAGGCTGTCCGGAGAAATTCCAAATATTTTAGGCAATTTTACCCAACTAAGTATATTTGACCTGGGTTATAATCAGTTTGCGGGTAAGATTCCTACGAGCGTTGGACATTGCAAGTAGTTGATTGTTCTTGTCCTTGGAATGAACAGGCTCCATGGGACCATACCCAAGGAGATTTTTGAGCTTTCTATGTTAAATACCTTGTACTTACCAGGTAATGCCCTACACGGTCCATTTCCTTCCGAAGTCAACTCTTTGCAGCAGCTTCAGTTTATGGACATTTCAGACAACCAGTTGTCAGGATTTATTCCTAAAGAAATCGGAGGTTGTTCGGGCCTGCAATGGCTTATAATGGCAAGAAACAGCATCAGCGGGTTAATCCCGGATAGTTTGGGGAATTTGAGATCATTAGAGACTCTTGATCTATCCTCAAATAATCTCTCAGGCCAAATTTCAGAAAATCTATAAAATCTTCAGTACATGGTGATGTTAAACTCGTCTTTTAATCATTTTGAAGGGGAAGTTCCCATGAAAGGTGTTTTTACCAACTCTAGCCAGGTTGCTGTCCAAGGAAACGGCAAGCTCTGTAGTCTCAACATTGAAATTGCACATGAGTTGGGAATCTTCGACTGCATTGAAAATAAGAAAAGAAGATCAGTTTTACTCCCTATTACGCTTGCAGTTGTCGGCGCCACTGCTCTGTTAGTCTCAATTCTCTGCCTGATCTGGGTAGTGATGTCTCGGAGGAAGAAGAAAAGAAAGTAGAGGATAACGAGTTTGTCACCTGCTCATCCCAAGGGCGTACCTCAAACTGTATCTTATGGTGACATCAGGATAGCTACGAGTAATTTTGCTGCAGAGAACTTGATAGGAAAGGGTGGCTTTGGCTATGTGTATAAGGTGTGTTCAACCTAAGCGCAGGTGAAGCCACCCTTGCTGTCAAGGTCCTCGATCTGAAACATAGCAAAGCTACCACAAGTTTCAATGCAGAATGTGAAGCTCTGAGAATAGCTCGGCACAGGAACCTTGTGAAGGTGATCACTTCTTGCTCTAGCATTGATTATAAGGGAGATGAGTTTAAGGCCTTAGTTATGCAATTCATGACCAACGGTAACTTGGACACGTGGCTGTTCCCAATGGATGAAGAAGAAACAGGACCCTCTCTGAACTTGTTGCAAAGATTGAATATTGCCATAGATGTAGCTTCTGCCATGGACTACTTGCACCATGACTGTGACCCACCAGTAGTTCACTGCGATCTGAAGCCTAGCAATGTCCTATTAGATGAAGATATGGTGGCCCAGGTTGGAGATTTTGGATTAGCGAGGCTTCTTTCTCAGAATCCATCGCAGAGCAGCACACTGGGACTAAAGGGTTCAGTCGGCTATATTGCCCCACGTATAGCATGTTTTTTTTTCCTTTGTTATGATTTGAAATTCTTGGTAATGCAAGCATCAACATTAAATTTGGATGGCCTTGTTTATAGAATATGGTGTAGGAGGAAAAGCTTCAACTCGTGGGGACGTGTATACCTTTGGGATCCTATTGCTAGAGATGTTCATAGCGAGAAGACCAACCGATGAGATGTTCCATGACGGCTTAAGCTTAAACAAATTGGCTTCAAGCATGACAGAGAGTAATCAAGTCATGAAGGTGGTTGATCCGAGGCTTTTTAAGGATTATGATCATTCGAGAAACAGCTCATGGGCAAGTAAAGCAGAGGAGTGCTTAGGAGGCGTAATAGGAATAGGGTTGTCATGCGCAACTCGAGGGGCCAATGATCGTTTGAGCATGAGAGAGGCATCGACAAAACTGCAAGGAATCAAGCACTCTTTGCTGTCTCTGTGAGTTTGGTGGTCCCAAGCTCTTGGCTGCTACAGAGGGCAGCAATATCTGTTTATGACTTAATTTCTTATGTGACTGTTCTGTTTAGCCAAAAAATATTTAGCCATGATCGAATATGCTTGCTTATTTTATTACCTACTTGCTGTATCATCTTCTTCCACCTAGGAGTCTCACTCGTATAATATCTATGGAATGTAAACTTTGAGTTTCGATCTGAAAGAAGTACCTTGTATCTCTCTGGCTTTGATGACAACCCAGCTCAAGTACATGAAGATCTCATAATCATTCAACAGCAATATCCCAATCAATGCGTGCTTAATTTACTCTGTGACATGGGAGTCTAGTTTATTTTCTTTTTATTTTTTGACGATGATGTGGTATGCATCTATAACCCATTGGATTAAATTAAGTTTATATTTTCTTTCCCCTTGAAGTATTATTATACGTATACATAAATATTGCCTTCCGGCTGAATTAGAATTGTATTATTTTTTAGCATAATAAAAGTAGGCTAATGATAGAGATTCTTATATTTATCCAAGCGATGTCGAACTCATATCCGAACATACTCAAGAAGGCAGTCCAACACCAAAACTCCTAGATTTCTACGCTTGTCACAAGCGTTGACGACCTTTTGCAAATGTCCCTATCGATATTGTAAATCTTTGACTCCTTGTAATACGATAACATTCCTCTCAAAGGAGTTAAAAAGGGGTAGATATTTTTTCTCGCAGGTCACCAAGACATTATGTGTTTGACGTGAATTTTATTTTTTATTTTCTTGTTTTTGGTGCACTTTAGGTTCATTTGTATATCAAATTTTTTTAACCGCAGTGAATAATAATTGAAAAAAAAAAGAAGAAAAAAGAGGCCCTAACGATAAAAAGAGACACAATTTTGATAATTGAAAGTAGAAAATTACGTAAAAGTTAAGGATCTAACATATATGCAATATAAGGTACCAAATACAACAAGTTATCAACAAATCTAAATGCTTTCTATGGAGTTCTGAAGTAACTTAATCCTTTATGCTGGTAATTAATTATTTCATTTTTGTCATTCTAAAAATTACTCTACATTAATAATTCAATTGCCTTGTATGACATTAAGAATTGCTCTATTATAATTGAGTTTTTAGAACACTGTTTCCTTGATGCATCTCCTTCTTTATGAAATCATTATAAGTTGGAAATTAGAAGTTTTTGCTGGTAATATTCAGGTTGTAATGAAGGAGTAGTCCACTTTAACTTAATTAGGAAATCAATAGGTTTGATGATATTCTTATAGAACCTCTGAAGACAGATCTTGGATGGCTCTTAAGATTTGATGGCAAACTTGTCTTTCAATTGGATCACCTTTCATGGATACATATTATATTGCGAAGCTCTGTGTTGTATATCATAACATGTAGAAATGTAATTAAGATTTTTGTTTAATTGTTTTGGCTTTTAAAGCTGTCTGATTTACACTTCTTGCTTGGATATGTATTCTGAGTATTAATTTCTTTGCATGCATTGGATTATACATATAATACGTTTTTTATTGACCGAGTGACATTGTTGATATAAGTTCATCTGGTAAGATGATTGCCTATATCATAAAAGATGATTGCCCATGTGATGTTTCTTTGTTACAATGATAAAATAAAAGAGACAATAATTATACAAACATTAATTCACATACTATAGCCTTAATTTCACATACAAACATATAGTTAAAGCAAAAGCAGGAATGACAACAACACAACAGGAACATGAATGCATGCTATTATTGTAAATATGGATACATGCAATATCACATAAAATATATAATGCAGGTGGCATGCATGGTAGGCAATTGAGTCCAGATCAAGGGCGATCGGTGCTGGCTTTTCTTCCTGGTGGTCCATAGTAATATGGTGGTTTATAATAATATCGTGGTCTATAATAATATGGTGGTGCATAATAATATGGTGGTGCATAATAATATGGTGATGGTTGCCCGTAATTATATCCTCCTCCTCCGCCACTAGGTCCAACTCCACCGTAACCGTATTGTGGTGGCAGATTGAAATTTAGGCCTCGTTCTTCACAATCACAAAACAAAACAAATATCAGATCGAGAAAAGGAAAAGAAGCAAGAAAAAACATATATATATTTAAATCCCATGTATTAGAAACTCATAGTCCATACATAAAAATTTTACTTTCCAATTAATCACAAAAATGAGAGGGAATTATATGATTGGATCAATGTTCAACAAAATCATGGAAGGCACTTACTCGAAGCAGGTTTCACTCTGGGGGTTGCAGCCTCATGGGAAGCAGAAGCAGAAGCCACCTCAGGCTCAAAGGACATGAGAAATACAAGTATTACTGTAACTGCAACAAAGCGCATTAGTTTTGAGGAATTCATCTCTGACATTGAGAAATGAGGATGATAAACGCCACCATCTTGGTGGTACCTATATATAGATAAACATGGATGAATGTCTTCTAGATATTTTTCTTTTTCTTTGGGCTCAACAGAAGAGCCCTTGTTGCCTGAATATTGTATACATTAAATCAGTTAAAAAAAAAAAATTTTTATCGTGTGATATATGAAACCTCATTTCAAGTTTTTTGTCGGGATTTTTTTTTTAACTTTTAGTTTTATTCAACTTATTATGTATTAAAAGAAGTTAGATGCAAAGATAGTAATTACAAATAATCATTGTTTGAGAATGAGAAGCATCAAACATATAAGGAGTAGCACAGTAGTCAAGTTTCTCACATTTATCTAAATAGTCTCGTACTTGAATTCGAATGAGGAGAGATACTATGAATTAAGATATAATAGTAAGTTTTAAAAAAATGAAAAACATCGACACATTAGAAAAAATACACGTAAGTTTTAATGATAAATATAGCTAGTAACTATAGTATTAAGTTATAAAAATCCAACTTATCTGTAGGTTGGGGCGCTGAAAAAATACGAAAAAAAGTCAAGACTAAACGTAGTTTTCATTTACTTGAATCAATAATGGACCACCATTGAGATGCCGTGCGGTTGAAGGTGGTGATAGGATAATAGAGGGAAGTGAATAGACACTCTTAAAATTGCTTTCTAAACTAACAAAATAAGGGGTGTGTTTAATTATTATATCCGATGATAATAATAATAATAATAATAATAATAATAATATATTTAATTTTTCCGTCTACATTTTGCACGGTTAAAATTTTAATAAGAGGAATAGATCATGATTTACTCAAGTTTGGGAGTAAGAGTGGTTTAATTAGGTGCATGAAAATCAAATACCAATATACATACCAGTTGTTTGATAGATCATTGATCGATCCAAACAAATTAAGGCTATCGTAATCTGTCACCCGCACGCCACTTGTGTGCTTTAAAGTCTCATGACTTTTCAACTATAATGAGATATTTGGCAGTGAGTCCACAGACATGACAACTTAAAATAATATTAATATTTAATAAAATTCAATTCACTTGATGAGAGTATTTTCTTTGGAAAATTCGTTATCAGTATGGTTATTAAAGTATTTTACGTTTGGTAGGTCAAAGGACATTTTCAATCACACTTTAGTTTTTAGACTTTGTCTCTCTATACATTTTAGGCAATTGTTAGATTTACAAAATATAATCATACATCAAGGACATAGATGGGTGTTGACAACCTCCTGCTTACGTTCCTGTGAAATTGGAAGTCTTTGTAATTCAACATTATTACACTGCATTATTATATGCAAAGGACTAAAAAAATGTAGATATTTTTCTTGTTGATCATTGAGTTATCAGGTTTATGTAACACTTGTTTATCACATGGACATGATATGCATGAGGACCCAACCAACGGTTTTTTCACTATGCTAAAGTCTTTGGTTGTACGGATATAAATATTGCATTGCATGTTGAAATATATTGAATATATGTTCATTTAAAATTAATTAATATGTTTTTCTATATCATTAATATGTGTTTTTTTTATAATATGCAATGATCATATCAGAACAAACACTTTTAATAACATCAAGAAAAAAATATTTGTACCCACTAGTTAATATTCGATTTTCCAGTGTAAATTAATCTTTAAAAAATATGAATTATATTTTAAATTATACAAATGCTTACAAAGTTTTAAAAGCTACAATTTGACTAAAGATTCTTAAAAACGAAATCAATTTTTTAAAAATTCAACTTATTATATCAATTATTTGTTTTAAAATTATAAAGCATAATATTCCTTAAATTATTTAATTTGCATTATAAAGTATATATAAATTTAAGTTGCTCTGAATTTTAAACAATAATTATTTTATATCAACTGCATATATATTTAATGCACAAAAAAAAAACGATTCATATTTTAGTCCTAGACTTTTTATTTATTTTTAAATCAGTCCTCATATTTTATTCATTTATAAATCAATACTCAGTGTACTTTTTCATGTTTGCGAGTTATTTAAATATAATTAAAATATGTTGAATTTAGATCATTTACTCGAAATAGTAAAGTCTTATTATTATATTTCTTCTTACTAAATTGTTCAGATATATAATAATTAACTCTAAACACGTTGATATTATAGTAGCAATTATCATTTTGTCAATTCAAGATGAAACAGACTTCACTGAGCCCCATTCAAAAAGTATGAAGAAAAGTCAAGATTAAATCAAAGTTTTCATTTATTGACCTAAAAATCAAAATTAGAGTTTTGATTCTTTTGAATAAGGATTTCAATGCTAAGTTTAAATTTGGTTGGTTTGAAGCACTCTAAAGCAAATCAACGAAGGTACCTTGAATAATGTTGGTGATCAAATTAATATACACTTTTATGAGATAAGAAAGAAATCGTAACATGTAATTCACATCACATGTGCTTAATATACGCAATTGGGAAGCAAGTGAATAGATCTTTGTTTCATTGCTTTGTGAGTCCCATAAAGAAATAAATCCTTTTAGTGATGCCTTCATGACTTTGACAATAACCTGAGGAGATGAACTAGTTTGCTATTTTAGTGTATATCATATAGTTATGTTAATTTAATCCAAAGAAGTATTTTTAGAAAAATAGCTGATTCATATTTAAATGGTCTATGGGAACTTTGGGAAACAAGTAATATAGTAATAAAAAAAAAATCAAATATCATCTTTTGGGAATTCTTACTAAGACTTTTATTATGAACTATTCCTATCGTAGTTACCTTATTCAAACTATTCAAACTAAACCAAAAAAAAATAATGTAAAAGAACTAATAGAGTTAGACTAAAAATATAAGTATATATATAGATAAAAACTCCTTAAAATCCAAACAGTATGGGATAGTAGAATTGTTAAGATCTATATTTTGCTGCAAAAGTATGTACCCAATAAAACTTTCTTTCAGTAACAAACTTTGAAATTATGAAAAGTTACACAGATAATTAGCCTTTAATTTCCAAATTGGCCACCCTTGTCAACTTTACATATGATAAAGGGTAAGACCCTAGTCAACTTGTACATGATACTTTTGGAGGTATGGAAGAATCCAAATTCTATGTATTTAATAGAACTGGATCATTATTTGAATTATAATAAATATTAAAGAATTAATTTCTAACACTTTTATAACTCTTAGCATGTAATTGGCCAAAAAAAAAAAACTCTAAACATGTTGATATCATAGTAGTAGTTTTCATTATGAATTTTACTGATTATTTTTTCTATGTTCACGAGGTACTTAAAAACAATTAATATATCTTGAATATAGATCATTTTTTGAAATTGTGAAGTCTGATTATAAAATTTCTTCTTCTTGTAGATTGCTTAAATATTTATTAATTAACTCTAAACACATTGAAATCATTATAGTAGTTATCATTTTGTCAATTCGGGATGAAATAGACTTCCATGTGCCCCATGAAAAAGTGTGGAGAAAGTAAACCCTGAATCAGAGTTTTCATTCATGTGAATCAACAAGGAGCACCAATGAGATGCCTGTATAGTAGAGGGTGGCTATACCAATGCAAGTAATTAAAAAAAAAATTATAATTGGGTGATGATTAACATTAATTACATAACGATTTGAAATTAAAAAAACTGCTATTAATTTTTTACATCAATAAATTCCCCCATAGAATGGGTAATCTTTTACAAACTTCCATGAGCTTGTATTGTGGTTCAAGTCTCCTCATTGAAGTTGAATCCTCCATTCTAATATTCAAATTTATTTCATAAATGCAGTAAAATAGTAATTATTTCTCATTATTTGTCACACAGGTTATAAGCATTTGGTCAATGTATATGTTTTGAAATTGTGACTTTGTTAAAAGAAAATATCATAGTAGGGCGTACGTAGCCAAGTGTCTACTATGAACAATTAATTCATAATAAGTAGTTAACCATTATGATAAGCAACCAATTGTTCATGATGATATAACCAGTCATTCAAATTTATGTTAGTTATTCTTTTGGCTAGTAAACATAAAGTGTCCCACCATTTAACAACTTTAAGAGATTAATCAACAGTTGCTGTCATATCTCCATTCTAATAAAATGACTAATTTTTTTAACTAATTGCTGCTTAAGTACCTACAAAAAGCGATATTCATAAAAGATTTGACCTTATTCATTTACAGGGTAAGTTCAAACCAAATACAACTTATACTTACAGCAAAAACCTATAGTTAAAAATATTCTCCACAAAAATGGAGAGTTAATTAGCTAGTCAAGAAATCATTGAAAGCAAATCCATCATATGATTTTCGGTTCTAACACTCCCCATAGGTTTAAATTCACAAGTATTGGTTGACAAATATGTGGGTAATTGATGCAGACAAACCATGAAAGACATATTTATGAACATGTAATAAAGGAGATGGTGGAAAGCTAAATTACTTTCTCAAGCCACTACAATGACATTAATCAAATTTGTCCTGCACTCACTCCATCATCAAAAGTAAAAGCAGCGAAACTTAATATAACTCATTTATAATGGGAAACAATCACCAACTTGCACACACTGATAAGACAGAGAAAGGAGAGGTTTGGAGGTTATGGGTCCTATTAAGAAGTAGAAAGAAAACAATGGAGCGTGTGACAAAAGAGAACAATAATTCCAAGGAAACCCAAGGACAAAAGTTAAATAAGCTTGAATGGATCCTCTGCTTTTGTCATCTGTATAGTGAAATCTTTAGAGAACCTCACCTTCAAAGACAACCCTAACATCATACACTTACAATCATACTGTAGAAATGAATCCAACCGTGAAAAATAAGAAGTCCACATCAGAGCACTAAGCAAATATTCTAAATAATTACACAGGAATCATACATCATTAAATCTTTGAACCAATGGAGTATGTAATCTTAACAACAATAGAAGTGAATTTAAAATAGTACATACAAGATCTAAAGGTTAGCTTTTCACCAAGGAACATTGATTTGTAATTAAAATAACCCATGGCAATTAAAAATGACATAAACATAGATAAAGAGATATCATCAAAAGCTGCTAAGCCCATCCACCTGATCACACATGAAAACCCAGTAAAACCAAAGAACAGTTTACTAAAATGTAACCGAACAAAACAGACGCTAACTAAGAGAGAGAAAGAGAGAAAGCGAGAGAGAGAGAGAGAGGGACAGGGAGAGAGAGAGAGAGAGTGATGACCTACCTGGGAATGTAATCGGCGTGGATGAAGCTTCAGCAATGGAGGGTGGTCCAGTAGCGTCTATGACGGAGAGGGAGGGTGGCCCATCGATGGGATGGTTCAATGAGAAGGGATAGAGAGGGTTTATGGGCAAAGGGTAAAGAGAAAAGGCAAAAATAGTTTTTTCTTTTCTTATTTGCTGAAAAAACACACGGCTAATATTTGACACCAACCTATTTCGTGTCTGATTTTTAAAAAAAGAAATTTGCTAAGTGGAGACGGAAGACTTCGGTCTCTAAATTATAAACTCCACTGAACTTATGAAATTGATCGTTTGAGATAGATTTAGATACATTTATTATAGAGATTAAAAAATTCGTAATAGATTTCGTCTCAGTAATTATTAATACTCAATTAAAGGTATCATATTTAAATTGGTATCTAATTCATTTCAATAGGAAACGATTGATTTTCCGTGTCTAATTTCTATTTTTATTTGGCATTTTTTTAGTAATGGTTATTGTATAATTTAATTATATTGTGAAATTTCAAAATCTAGAGGCCTTCCGACTCAAGTTTAAAAATTTCATGTTTAGTCAACACCTACTTTTCGTGTGACGCCTGTGTATTGTACTTTTGTTGGTCCTCACTTGATTGTATCCGAAATTGGGGTAAGTATGCTCAACCTCATTACCTATTTGGAATCTCATACATATTAATATTTTCATTTTTTATTATAATGTGCAAGTGTTTATCATTTTGATTAATTAGTTAATTCATTCAATTTTTAACACAATATTTTGCTTGCATTCACTTATAAACAAAATTATTTATATAATTAAATTTAGCCCCACACTTTATATAATTGAGAGAGAGTGGAGTTCGGTAATCTGAGGGGAGAAGAGCTTAAAAATTTGATGGGATGTGCTTAAATATTATATCCAATAATAATTACGAAGAATCATTGATTGCTATACGAGAAGCACCAACACGTTAGAGAAAACATAGGTAATTTTTTTTATAATAGATATATAACTAGTAAATGTAGTATCAAAATGTTGTGGTGCCATTTTCGTAGAACATGTGCTTTCTGTGTCTTCTCTGTCTGGTTTTTTGAGACAAAAGATGAAGCATATGAAATTGAGAAGGCAAAGTGCATCAGAAAATGGAAAGTTTATAATAATCCAAACATAAGACTGGGAATAACCTTTTTTGTCCTTTAAATGACTCTTGCTTATCACTTAGTTTCTTTTTTGGGAGACACTCATGAGTAGTTTTTATATATTCATTATTAATTTTTAATGAAAAATTATAAATATATGATTCTTATTGACAAGTGTATAATTTTTATAATTCAACATTATATAACTTAGATTATAAAAAAATTACTCATATTATAAGTTTATTAAAGAGTTTAATAATAAAAATACAGTTCGTATAAGTATAGTTTTGTTATGGACAACTATTTTTTTTATTGTTTTTTACGAGTATTTTTATATTTCTTAATACAAGACTAAATTTATTTAAAGTAGTAATGTTTGCAATTTTTTTTGTTAAATGGAACTCTTAATATCACAGTTAAATGATTGGAGATGGTCAATACAGCTAGGAAATTCCAACCTTAATTAATATTACATTTCATGTTCAGGACGGTATTCATGGATAGCTTACACGTGATACGACAGACATCAATTGACAAAAAGAGTACCATTGTTGCAGAAGATATGCATGGCGACCCAACCAGCGATACATTGTTCTATGCTAAAATCTTTCGTTCCATTTATGAAAATGTCAGCGGGCCAAATGAAAATGTTGTTTTTTTTATGGGGTCAAACATAATTTATACTACACATTATGGGGATCAAACATAATTTATACCACACATTATAATGAACCAACAATTTTTGGGGGTGCCAATGGCATCCATGGGACCCCCTTCCCTTTGTCACTGATTATACCTATATAATTTTTACTACCCGTATAATTACCATATTACATGTTAAAATATATTGGGTATGAGTTAATTTAAAATAATTTTTATTTATATTTTAACTTTAATATTAATTTCTTAAATTTTATTTTAACAATTCAAATTTTAAAAAAAGTTTTTCAATTTACTCTTTGTAGTTTCTTATTTTCTAATAATTTTCACAAACACATTAGTTTATAAATTAAAAATAAGGATAAAAGTTATATATGTGTAGAGTTATTGAAAAAATAAACCCTAAACCATCAACCCTAACCATAGACTTTATACCTGCTTTCAAAACAGTCCCTCTAATTTATTTTTTATGCAAACTAGTCTCTTCACATTTCTATGTTTACAGTTACCCAGATATAATTAAAATATCTCGAATATAGATAATTTACTCAAAATAGTGAAGTCTATTTATAATATTTCTTCTTCATAAAATTGCTTAGATATTTAATAATTAACTTTATATACGTTGATATCACAGTAGTAGTTACCATTTTGTCAATTCACAGTGAAACAGACTTTAATGTGCCCTGTGAAAAAGTATGGAGAAAATTCAAGACTAAATCAGAGTTTTCATTCACGTGGAACACCATTGGTGAAAATCCTTTTTATAAATAAGTTAGTTTGAGTAGCAAATTTTTTTAAAATAGTTTTTGAGTAAGGAAGGGGATGCATTTAGGAAAGTAATAATTTAAATAATTAAGGAGATATTGGAAAAAGAATTAATGAAGACTTAAATATAACATGGATTAACAAATGAGGTAGGCACAAGTGGTCAAGCCTCATCTTATACAATCCCAATGCTCATGTTTAAATTCTAAAGTATACAAGTCAGGAAACTTTTATATCTTTTCTAGATGCAGACATGTGTCCCTTACTTGAATTTACCAAAATGCCCTAAAGGACATTTTCATCTTGCATGATGTCTTCCTTTCCTTTCCCCTGCGTTTGAGTTTGTGGGAGAGAGCAGGATTGTGTTTGCCACTGTGGTGCCTAGATATCGTCAGCCACTGTGTGAAAGGGAGAGAAGGTGTTTTTCAAGTGTGTCTCCAGTATATCTTCGATGAGCATTGGCATCATTAGGGTTTTGTCATCGGTTGTTTTTGCGATTTTCATTGATGTCAAGTAAGATTTGGTTAGTTTTTCATCAAATTTCCTTATGTCTTTTCTTTCCTAATGGATTTTGTCCATTTCTTCTATAATCCTATGTTCAGTTTCGACATTTAGCTTCGAATTTCAAGAAGTCCCCTTTTATTGTGTGATAAAACATGTTTGGCTGGAAAATCTAAGGATCTTGTTCCATCTCTCATCAATAATCACCAATGGAGGGGGAATGTAGGTTGTTTGGAGTTGTCGTTTTGAGTGATAAGTTGAATTGATAATTTTTTTTTGGTCAATTTTACTGAATTTCATTGTTGAAAGAGGAAGAGATATATTTGGAAATTGTTTGAGAAGATAAGATGGCCTTACATAATTATTCTAATTCAAAGATTAAATTTTGAAATTTGGTTAGTTTAATTTTCCAAGCCATACTGATAAGGTTGAGCAATTCATGATTATGGAAAAGAGTCTATTTTGATATCAATAAATCTAAATACAATGATTGGCTAGAAAAGGAGGAATTGGTAATCAGTAGAATAAACTGAAGGTGTGAAACCTCACCATTGGAATTGACAAATGAAATGATAAATGGGTTTAATGGTAACCTCACATGATTCCCTTAAGACATTAATTAAGAAAGTTTGAGGAATAAATTTAAAAGGTTATATCTATGGAAAGTTAATTAGAAGTAAAGAAGGAGCTTAAAATTTGATATAGAGCTTGTAAATGAGTTAACAAATGCTTGTGGGTACTTGTGTTCAACAACCTAAATGGGTATTGACATTGTGGTTAGTATCAAAGTTAAGAAGCTTATGACCAGGATAGTTATGGGGATTTAAAATATTCCCTAACATAAGATATTAAGTACGTGTTACTTGTTGATTTATGTTTGTAAGGTATTAAGTTATGGCAGGTGATTTTAGAAGGTTGGTAAGGAAAACGTTTGTGTCTCTCCAAGTGAGTAGATATTACTAATTATGCTTACTTTTATTTACTTTAAACCTTCCATGTGAATTAAAGTATTTTAGGCTCAAGTGCCTTGGGAACAAACTAGAAATGTATTATTTTCTTTGAGAACTGTTCTGAGTAATTGATAACCATTGTGGAAATTGTTAAAAAGCTCTTGGTTGAAATTGTACTACTGTTGAATGATGATTGTTTATTGAATGATTTTGGAAAGATTGGAATGAAGTGTATAATGTATAGTTCTATCTAAAGGATTTTGGATATTGTAAAACTTTTCAAGATATTGATAAAATGACCATTTATATATTTAAAACTTATCTAAAATGTTGTGAAAAAAATGTGTTTTCTTAGGAATATGTCAAACATAGGACCCTACAGTTAACAATAGTAGGTGTTAGCTATGTTGTTCCATAAACTGTATCACTATACTAAGGTATTATGTCATTTCACTTACTATTGTAAGCCATTTCTCTCACCACTGAATATTATACTGTAAAATTATTGCAAGCACTAGCTAATAACTGATAACTATTTACTATTAGTTCTGTGAGATGTTTTCCACCCTTATATCATCTAAATCATAGTTTGAATGTTTACTAGTTCCTCTCATCTTGCAAAGTAATTTTAATCTCCAATAGAACTTAAGATCTTTATATGGTAATTTTTATTTTACTAATTGTAAGTATTTTGGATTATGATACTTCTTAAGTTTTCATTAGAATGATAAATAATTGCAAAAAACTATACTATTCTTGTTTATTCCCTTCCCAGCATAGTTAATAGTATTTGCTCATTAAGTGTGGTAACTTGATCCCTTTTTCTCTATATTTTTCAAAGAATAGTGTTGACCTTGGGCCTCTCTAATGGACAACACCTCCCCATAAAGGTGTTGTGTTATTCTAATGACTTTTAATGAAGTAAAAAATGAGAATACCAAGCTAAAGTAGCAACCATTTTTTACAAATGGTTGGGATATGTGGTTTGGCCTTTCCCCACCAATTTCAACTTTTAGATTCAAATCTTTGAGATGACAAGTGCACAAATGCTGGAAATTCAATGGAAGAGAGAAGAACCATAATTCATTTTAGTGGATTATGCCTGGCACGATGGGTTTGTGAATTTCTCCAGCTATGTAATTTAATGATTTAGTCAACATTTTCCAACTTAGCATATCTCTTACACACCTCTAAATGAAGGACCAATTTGGATAATATTTGGCTAACTAAAAGGTTAATTTAAGTTTATGATTAAATAGGGGACATACTGAAACTGAGGCAACAAGTGGGGACCAAAATAAAGTTTTTGTCTTACATAAAGTTACATTATTTTTGGGTCATAAATGGGCTACTTGGATTAGGTTAGCATTTAAAAATATTTGCCTTAGAAGTATAAGATACCATTGCATATATTGAACCGTTATGCATATGAGGCCTATAAATTTTAATTGGCCTCAATGGCATCGATGCTAGGCCTGCTCTTTTGCTTTGCCTATTTTTGATATTCAATGGACTTGGTTGACTAAAAATGTTCAAATGATTTGAAAAAAAAAAGAAGAAAAAATTAGTTTATCTAAGAAAGGAATAAATTATTAGTAGACCCGTCAAAACGATTTGATCAATTAGGTCAAGCTTGTTTAGCTCAGCAATAAGGATTAGGTCAAAGGGTCTTTTAACAACTTGTATAGTAAAGATATACAAACCCGGCCCATTTAACACATAAGTTAAATAGTCCAACTCATTGGGTTAATAGGTTGGCCCACTTTCTTTTTTACAATGCAAAATGCATTCCTCATTTGTAAACTACTTGGCCTGAATCCCACACTCTACTATGTCTAGTCTTAAAATAGAAAAACAACCCTAATTGATACATACCTGCTACACATAATCACTGACAGGATGCTTGATCATTCTCAATCTTAACGTTTATGCCTTCGCTTCTTTATGCCTTCATCCACCTCATGCCTTGATGGTTAGTTTGTTTTATTTGAGATTTGTTTTTTCAAGATTTTCCTTACATTTTTGTGGAATAAATTTATGATAATGGCAATTTTTTTATGTTTTATTGGCTTAATGTGCTAGCCCGCTTAGCCCACTAGATGAATTGGGTTGAGATTTTCAACCCATCTCCTTAGATGAGTTAAATGGGTTAGCTTATTTAACCCACCAGCTTGAGTAAGTCAGCTTAGGTGGGCCACACTGACCCACTTTGACAATTGTAATTATCAAGGTTTTATTTGTTTTAGTCATATGTTGTATTATGAAATTATCAAATAGAAGCATTTTATATATACGCATGAATTGGGATGATAAACATAATGGTATTTCAAATAGTTATCAAACACTTAATTTATTAATTGTTATGTTAACTACTGAGGTATAAAGAATCATAACCTTATCTGTAGGTTGTGACCTAAAAATTTTGTAGTGTAAGTGGTGTCATTTGTGTAGTATGCATCTACTAAATAATTACAATGGCTCATTTTGTAATAATCTAATTATAAGATAAAGCGGTGGGTCACCAATTTAGTTCTTTACAAGATTCTTGCTTCACAGTGAAGGATAATAATTTTGTGGAGCATGGTCTCACTCTCCATTTGTACTATCAATTGTTTCCCTTATCCCTATTTCCTGTTATAAGGAAAATTTTTTCCTATCCTCATTTCCCATAGAGATGTAGATTTCTACATGAATATAGAATTCTTTTACTAAAAAGGAAATAAAATAAAATAAATACTCATGATATTATTAACTATATTCTAAATAAATCACATTTCTTTGCACTTCGAAATTGTAACAACCAATTAATCAATATAATCCATCATAATCGTAATGTAACCATCAAAATTTATACAAAAACAATTTGATAGTAGGAAAACTATGAAATAATAAATTCTAAAATATCGAAACACTAAAACCTAATCTAACCATAAGAATAGAAGAATAAGACAGGCACAGACACTTTAATCGCAACTTTAAAGTACTTTGAAAGAAATGCTATAATATCGTCCAAGAATCTAAGAAAAAGATTAAAAAGTAATTAGTGGAATTAATTTTTAATTAACTTGTTTTATATGTAGATTATTATAAATATACATAATGAGTAAAATGATTATAAAAAATGCAAAAATTAGTAGTACAAATACCTAAAACTTTTACATCTATTTATATCAAAGTTGTCAAGAACAGAAGACCTTATGAGGTGCGGAGTGTGATTTCCATTTCTATCCCCAAAATACCTTTAGGAAGATTAAGTGTCTAATAATTGAAATAGTTGAAATGACATTTCAATTATGGCTATAAGATTTGACCTTAAAAATAAAATTTAAATGCATTTAAAGAAAATTTGAAGAACTTTCAAGATTTTCTATAAAAATTCTATTACTTCTTTATTTTATATTAATTATTGATGAAACTTAAACTAGTAAAATAGTTATTTTTATTTAATTGTTTAAAATTAAAAGAATTTTAGACTCTCTGAAGTTCATATTTTACTATAATTATTTTTCCAATTAAGTAATTTAACAATCCAGTCAGCATTTAACAGCCAACTCAGCATCTCTCTAATGTACTTCTAAATGAATGACCAATTTGAATAACGTTTGGGTTAATGAAGAATTCATTTGACTTTAAAATTAAGTAGGAGACGAAAATAAAATATAGACAATGAGTAAGGGACTAGAATAGAGTTTTTGTCTTACTATAAAGTTATATCAATTTTCAGCCTTGAATGAGCTACTTGGATTAAGTTAGCCCATAAAAATATTGGGCCTAGTCATACAACATACCATTGTGCATGTTAAACCACAATGCATATGAGGCCCGTGAATTTCAATAAGCCTCAAAGGCATCAATGCTGGGTGTTTCGCTTTGCCTATTTTTTAAATTTGATGGATTTAGCTTACTAATCATATTTAAATGATTTTTTTTTTTAAAAAAAAGAAAAATTCAATTTATCTAAGAAGGGAATCAATTATCAGGGTTATATTTGTTTTAGTCATATGCTGTACTTTGAAAATATCAAAGACAAGCATTTTATATATACAATCTTAACTTTCCATCATAGATTCCACCTCCATTAGGGTCATTTCCATTGCACCAACAAGGCCTTATTTTAATAATTTTTTTGTTAACTACTAAGATATAAAGAATTAGCACCTCGTCTATATGTTGTGGCCTAAAAATTTTGTGGTGTAGTGATGTCACTTGTGTATTACGCATCAACTAAATAATTACAATGACTCATTTTGTAATCATCCAAATATAAGATATAGAGGTGGGTCACCATTTTAGTTCTTTACATGACTCCTGCTTGATAGTTAGGGATGAAAATTTTGTAGAGCACAATCAGGAATTGCTTCTTCATTTTCTGTTACTATCATTGATTGTTTCCTTCATTCCCATTTTCTATTGAAAGAAATATCTTTTTCATATCCCTATTCTTTACAATGATGAAAGTCCCCTCAGATAATTCTCTTATTAAAATAAAATAAAATCAGATAAAATAATACTCATGATATTATCAACTATACTCTAAATACACCATACTTCTTTGCACTTTAAAATTGTAACAATCAATTAGTTATTGTAATCCATCATAATTGTAATGTAACCATCAAAATTTGTACACAAACAATTGGACACTAAAAGTAAGCATGAAAGATGCATAATAAAATATGAAATAAAAAATTTTAAAGTATATAAACGCTCAAATCTAATCTAACCATATGAAGATAAGAATAAGAGAGGTATTAGCACTATAATTGCAACTCTAAAGTACTTTGATAAAACACTGTAATATCGTTAATATTTTTTAGAAAAAGACTTAATAGTACTTTTAATTAGCTTGTTTTTTATTTAAATTATTATGAATATAAATAATGAGTGGAATGATTAAAAATGCAAAAATTAATGATACATATTCTTAAAACCTTTCATGTATTTATGTAAAATTGTCACATAGAAAGACTTTATGGGCGCAGAGCATGATTTCCATTCCTATATTTAAATTACCTTCAAAAAAGATTTTTTCTTTCCGTTCCAATCTCTACGAAAGATATCCATTCCTAAATAAAATAATTTCCACATAACTTCATATTGATGGTCATAATGTTATATTGTACAGGAGACAGGACCCTCTTCCTATACATTAAGAAATTATGCTCATAAATTTTTTTATCATTTTTATAAAAGCATTATCATCAAAATTAATTGAACTTAGAACTTGTAAGTTAAAAATGGAATGGAACTATAAAAATTGGGAGTATAATTATTTTTTAATTTAATTCACTTAACAAATCTTATAAGTTCAACATCAAAGAAGTCAAGGAAAGTGTTCTCAAACAAATAACTCGTTTTCCTTCAGCTTGACTCAATCAATACTTGACTGGGTTCCAAATTATTGTTTCATTTGTCATTTCAGGACACTATTTATGGTTAGCGTGGTCATATTAAGATCTTAAAAATGGATTGAATTTATCATAACGACCTATGAAATTTTAGGTTCGTGTTGATTTCATTTACTTAACTCATGAATTAAGTGAACTAACGCATTTTATCCCAAAAATTAACTTGCTTATTTTAATTTTATCATAATTTTGTACTAAAACTAATAATTGGAATCATTGAAATGACATTTCAATTATTGCTGCAAGATTTGACCCATAAAAATAAAATTTAAATGCATTTTAAGAAAAATCTGAAGAACTTTTAAGATTCTTTATAAAAATTTTATCACTTATTTTATTTTACATTAATTATTAATGAAACTTAAACTAGTGAAATAGTTATTTTTTTAATTGTTTAAACTTAAAAGAGTTTTAGACTGTTTAAAGTTGAGATTTCATTGTTTCAGGCCACAATTCACGGTGAAGTAGGCTTGTACCACGTCATATTAACCTTAAATTAGAATTGAGTTAGTTTTACTAGTATATTTATATTTTATATATTTAAAATTAATATAGTTTTATTTTTAAGTTATATTTTTTTAATGATCAAATTAAATTTTTTAAAATAAATATTTTTAATAATTTTTTTTCAAGTTCATATTTGTAAAGCTGTGGTGGGCCAAGCTCGTTTAACCTACTAAGAGGTGGGTTGGGCTGATAAGATTGCTTACAAACCTGTTTAGTAGGATGCTACTAGCCCGACCTATTCAACTTGTGGGTCAAACAGGCTAGCCCGCGGGTTAAACAGGCCACCCGTTTTTTTTTTTTCAAATTTTCTTGTCAGGGGCTTTAAGCCCATTTGCACTCTTCTACAAATTAAAAAAAAAAAACAATTAGTGAGTCCAGTCCAGTCGTCCAGCAGTGTAGTGTAGCATGCAGCAAGCAATCATGCCAGTCAATATAATGAGTTAAACACTAAAACACTGAAAGTTTAAAACTTTGAAAGACTGAAACACATTTGAAATCGAATCCCTAATTCCCAATCTACAGTACATATCCGAGCATCGTCATGGCCCTCCTCCTCGGCTCTTCCTATCCACTGCTTGTCAAGTCGTCGTCTACTCTGCTTTACAGCTGCCTCCTCAGTCCTCACTCGGTATCGTTAGTTAGTCACTCTTTCGCCTTTGCTGTTACTATTATGGAAGCTCGCCGTTCTCTATTGTTGTGGAAGCTTGCTTACCAATATCTATTGTCGTTCACAGACGTTGACCAAAATCTGTTCGCTCGCTGGTCTGATAGTCCTTGTTCTTGTTTGACAGTCCTTGTTCTTGTTTGACGGTCCCTGTTCTTGTCTGACGGTCCCTATTCGTTCACCGATCCGACGGTCCCTATTTGCTCATCGGTCCTCCTACTATGAGTATTGCTTTCCTCCACCATTCATCTCTCTTCTCATGTCTTTGATTTGGGCAATGGCATGATGACTAGCAATTTGGCATCTCGCATCCGACAGTGTTTCTGTTTGAATACTTTGTTGATTAATTAATGTTGAATGTTGAATACTTTGGAAATATTAATTGAGTAAAAAAACTAGTATCTAAATGTTAAATTTTATTTGTTTATATGAAATTTAGTAAGACATATTGTTTAATAAGATTAATTGTATTGTTTGTATAGGTGCATAATGGAATCAGTTAATAATCAAAGTGTTAATATGAGTGGCAGTGATGATGTTAATGCTATGAATGAATTAATTCCTTCAAGCTCTAAGTATGATGATAGTTTGGACAGAGGAAAAGAACCTCTATGTAAAAAGGCTAGAACTTGTACTTCTAATGTTTGGAAATCTTTTACTAAGATATGTATAATTGATGGTAAAGAGAAAGCAAAATGTAATGGATGTGGTCAGACATATGTGTGTGGAGGCTTTAAGATTGGTACTTCAATTCTTCATCATCATATTCTTAAGTGTCCACAGCTTTCTAAGTATCATAATGCTGGCACCATGATGTTAGATCAATCAGGAAAATTAAGGGCCCGACAAATTGATCATAAACATGCTAGGAAAGTTTTGGCCATGGCTATTATTGAGCATGATCTTCCATATGCTTTTGTTGAATAGGTGGATTAAGGAATTTAACAAGATTTTAAATCCAGATGTGAAGCACATTAGTAGGAGTACTGCAGTGTCTGATGTATAGAAATATTATATTCAACAAAAGTATAAATTGAAGGAAGCTATGTTAAGAAGTCCTAGTAGAATATGTTTAACTTCTGATTGTTGGACTTCTTGTACGTATGAAGAATATATTTGTTTGACTGCACATTTTGTTGATGAACATTGGAAGCTTAACAATAAAATTCTCTCTTTTTGTAAAATGGAACCTCCACACATTGGTATTGAGTTAGCCAACAAAGTATTTGAATGTTTGAGAGAATGGGCAATAGAAATGAAAGTATTTTCAATCACTTTGGACAATGCTTCTGTAAATGGCAATATGCAAGAGATATTAAAAGATCTTTTGTATTTGCAAAATGGTTTGTTGTGTGATACTGAATTTTTCCATGTGAGATGTTATGCTTATATCTTGAACCTTATAGTTCAAGAGGGCTTAAAAGTGGCTAGTGGAGCTTTGCACATGATTAGGGAAAGCATTAAATATGTTAAAGCATCAAAGGCGAGGATGATTGCTTTTTAAGAGTGTGTGAAAGCAATTGGTAATATTGACAGTACAGTGGGTTTACGGTTAGATGTTCCCGCTAGATGGAATTCCACCTTCACAATGCTTGAAAGTGCAATTAGGTATCATCGTGCCTTTTGTAGACTATCGATGACTAATAGGAATTTAAAGACATGTCCTTCAAATGAAGAGTGGACAAGAGAAGAGCAGATGTGTGAGTTCCTTCATCCATTCAATACCATAACCAATTTGTTTTCAGGTTCAAGTTACCCCACATTGAACACATATTTCTTACAGGTGTGGAAAATTGAATATTTGTTGATGAAAAATTTGAATAATACTGACATAGTGATCAATGAAGATGAAAACAAAGTTTGACAAGTACTGGGGTGATTATAATGTTATCCTTGCTATGGCTGTTGTTCTTGATCCTCACATGAAGTTTGAGGTGTGGCATTTTTCTTATAATAGGCTTGATCCTATGACTTGTCAAGACAAACTTGATAATATTAAGACTAAGTTATATCGCATTTATGCCCAATATGAAAAAAATGCAACATCATCAATGTTAAATGGTGAAACAAGTGGTTCAATTGTATCAATGAACTTTAGCTAACATGCTCTTACTATCGGAAGGGATGCAGATACTACTGGTGATTTTGATATTATTGATGTAAGTTTCTTCTATTCCATTAATAGTTTGACTTTGTTTTGTCTATTATTTGATATTTTCATAATAACTCATTATTTCTTATATGTACTTGGAATATAGGAGTATATTGATTTTGTTAGTGAAACCACTTTTTCTTCGGGAAAATCTGAATTGGATCATTATTTGGATGAGGTCAAGCTTGACCCTAAATATGCTAAAAAGTTATATGTCTTGGAATATTAGAAAGAGAATTAATATCGATTCCCTACCCTATCAAAAATGGCATGTGACATACTTAGCATTCCAATCACTACTATTACTAGTGAATCTGCTTTTAGCATTGGCTCACGGATCTTGAACAAGTATAGGTCTAGTCTTCTTCCAGAAAATGTCCAAGCTCTTATTTGTACACGCAATTGGCTACATAGTTTCAATGGTATTAATTTACAATTTGTGACTTTCTTATGTTATGATTTGTATAATAATATATGTGTGTTTGACGAAAATTTAATTATTTCTTACTTTAGTTGATGTAGATGCTCATTGTGAAGGTGAAGAGATAGATAGTGGCAATGGTGATCAAGTTTCAAATTTGGCTACAATTCAAGATTCCAATTTTATTGATGCTCCTTAGTAATAGTGAAACTTTAGAATGATTATGTATTTGTGATTTGCTATATTTGAAATTTCATAATTTTGAATATATATTTTTTAATTTTCTAAGTATGTTAAAGTGATAAGACATTGAAAAAAATTTTCAAAAATTTTTTATTTTTTGGTGGGTTAAATGAGCTAGTCCACCTAACTCACCAGGTGGGTCGGGTTGAGATTTTCAACCCATCTTCGTATGATGGGTTAAACAGGCTGACTTGTTTAACTGACCAACTTGGGTGGGCTGGCTGGGTAGGTCAAGTTAGCCCACTTTGACAATTATACATATTCGTATTGAAAAGAAACAAACTTTGAAATTATGTTTAAGTTAAAAGGCCAACCTTGTCAACTTTAGGTCCCAGACAGGACATAGTGTTACAACTTGCAAGCCCATACGTACGGTAAAGGTAATGACCCCCGTCTACTTATAGGATTTACAAATCCAGTATTTAAGAAAAATTTTAAATAATTAAAATTTCATTTAATAGTTTAAAGTTTAATAAATATTAAAAAAATTTAACTAATTTTTAAGAATTTATTAAAATTTTAATTTTTAAAATTTAAATTATTAAATTTTCATCTAAAAATATAAATTTTATCAAATATATCTTTGTTTGAAAATATCACCTGTACATGATATTTTTGGTAGTCTATTGGCTACTGAGTATAAGAACAAAACTATCAAAATCGAATGACAGCAACATAGTATTTTTTGGTTACTTTAAAAAATTATATTTCCATAAAAAAAAAAGAGTCAATTATTATTTTTATAATAATTATCAGATTTTCTCCTCATTCATGACATAAATACAGATTTCATACACTTTAAAAATGATCAAAATATTTTAAAGTATAATATTTATTAAGTAAAATCTATAGTGCACTCACAATTTTAAGTACATGGGTACTCTATTATAATATAATTACATGATTTTGATATTATTATTATTTTAATTAATATTTGAAATAATAAAACTATATAAACTAATATAGGTGCACCCGTATATTCAAAATTATAAGTCCACAAAAATGACGTCTATTTATTATTATTAAATATATAACTTGAGAAAAAATACCTCTTCTATTTTCATTTCAGTTTTATTATTTGTATAAAAACTGTAAAATTAATTTATTTTAAAATTGTATTAAATTATTACAATAGTTCTCTTTATTAATACATTTAATAAATATATTATCTTTGAAATTAAATGTTATTAATTACTATCTTTTAATTCATTAATCATAAAAAAATTATTTTATGAATATATTTTTTAATTTTAATGATTATACATGTTTTTATCAAATGATTTTACGATTTGCTAGATCTCAAATACATATTTACTGTTGTCTTTCTTGAAAGATTTGAATGGCACTAATTTAATCCTTGAAATTAAGATATACATTGATAAACTTTCAAAGACTTTCCGACCAAAAATAAAATTTCAAAGACTAAATTGATAATGATAATTTCTATTAAGAATCAATAATTCAATATAGTAATTGATTATAAATATTAAGAACTTGTTATCAAAACTGCATCTACCTAAATCTAGTCCAACAAATACAAGGTCTAGTTTAGTTAAAATAGTTTGTTGTTGTAAGAAAATGAGAATATAAATTTTAAAAACATGAGAAAAAAAATATGTACTTTGAGAAACTAAAAAGATTTACATATAAAGTTATTTTCTTTATAGACTTGGGGTACATGAAGGTCCTACGCCACATAATTGAAGGTTTCTTAATTGATATGCTAAAGTGTAAATAATAAATAACACATATCACCAGCCATAATTTTTATTTACCCAAATGCTTAAAATAAACTTTTATTTTATTATATCATGTCAACATGCTTCCCATGATTCAAAAAGAAATTATTTTGTGTCTTGCAAAAATTAGTGCCCCCATTTCATTTACTGGGGCATTTTCAATATGGGAAGAGGGCACCCCCTTACCCCCTCCCCTTTTTTTTAATTAACATTTAAATAAATAATAATATTTATTAAATTAAATTCTATTACTTATAAATTTTAAATTCTATTTATTTATTTAATATCTTCATTTTATTTTGTATGAAAATATTTATTCAATAATTTTTATTAAAAAAAATAATAATAATATAATAATTTTTTCTCTTTTCTTATCAAATGAGTGTTATAAAAATCTCAAATCATGATAGAGAAGCAAATATTTGTGGTACTAATTATTAAGTCATTTTTATACCATATACAACAATACTCTTCTATTTGACAACATACTATATTCAATTTAAATTTTTATTTCCTTGGTTTTATTATTAATTGAAAATTTGTTAAGATATTATAATGATAACTATAGCAAAAATAATTGAAAGAATTATTGGTAACAAAATTATTATTAATATGAACACACATTGAACTAAGTGTGTTAGCATAAATATAGACTAACTGAAATACTAAATTTAATGTTCTGCATCTCATCTATTTTTAAGTTAGGCATAAGAATTGATATTGGCTATATATAGTCAGTGAATGAAAAAAAAAAAAATTAATTCAGTTGAACAAATTGAAAACATTAATATTGGTGATTTTTTAATACAAAATTATAATTATTATAAATTATGATTTTCAAAGATTCACTACTAAGTCAAGTTTTTTTTCTCATTTTTTTCTAACTATAATTCTAATTACTCATTCATAATATCATATCACCACTACAACCAACTTAATTATAAGATTAATATTTTTTTCCTTTTTGAAGAATTATTAGCGTTCAGTCATTTATATGCCTTTTTTGAAAATGTTTTGGTGATCAATAGTTGTTGGGGGGGTGTGGTGACGGTAATCATTTAGAATTTAATTTTAATTGGTTAATTAATTTTAAAATATTTTTATAATATACTAAAAATAATTAAAGTACACTCTCCCCTTGTGAATTTTAATGTAATCACGTTGAAATTTATTCTAGTTTTAAAATATACATTTTCTTTATATGAAATAAAAATAGTTATGCCACATTTTAGTTCAATTTTAATTTTTTAAATTTAAACATCCTCGATTATATTAAATGCACATTTTTTAAAACTAAAAATTTCTTCTTTAGATCTCGAAACGGAAAAAAGCTGGCCAATGATAAGGAAATTTACTATTTATATAGCAACATTTCAATTAGCATTATTGACTTAAATGCAGTCCCTGAATTTGGGGATTGTGGTTTGAAATTTAATATCCTTTTAACAATTTCCATACATAAGAATGAATCCGATTTCTTGAAAGGGAAATAAATTCCTAAAAACAAATAAAATAATTTATCTTTTGTTCTATCATTGTTCATACAATCGACTCCCATAACATTAGCATTATTGTCTTAAATGCAGTCCATGAATTTAAGGATTTTGGTTTGAAATTTAATATCGTTTTAACCATTTTCATGTATAAAATTGAGTCCAATTTCTTGAAAAGGAAATGAATTATATTTTTATTTGGTAAATTAAAATTAAGTGGTTACGAATTTTTATTTTAGTGATATTTAAACTTGTGTAATTAAAATAAAATATAAATATAGTAAATTCATTTTTAAACATAATGGTTTGAATTACTTTATATGATGACAAAATGTGAATTACAAATAGACATATATCCGAACAATTGTTTGAAAATATGTTATCCTAAAAGATAAAATAAAATAATTCTCTACCATATAAACACACAAATTTAACGTTCGCCTTCACTTTGCATGCGTACATGTACTGTACTTTTCATTCTCAAACCTAGATTTAGAAGAAAGCACGAGACAACGCCAAAATTATTGATTGACGAGAGAGAATCAATATTCGAACTCAATATAATCTGCATCAATCACGCCCATTTACTTGATTGACAAGAGAAAATCAATATTTGAATTCAATATAAGCTGCATCGATCATGCTCCCTTACTTGCTACTTTACTTCCTTCTCGACAATGGACCAAAAAGCCTACCATCTGTCGGCTCCTCCACTAGTGTGTCTTGCTCCATTCCCTTCCTCCGGCCTCTGCCTCTCCAGCTGCTTCGTCCCCCCAAGAATCCCTCTCTCATCGACCAAACAACTTGCTTGGATCTCCCCTCAGGGACCACTGGGGGTGGCTTGACCCCAAACCAAGCCCTCGCTTGCGAGCTCTTCACTCCTGTCCAAATGTTCCTCATGGTCACCGTCATTGGGGTTGCAGTAACGAAATCAAAGAAAAGCCAGCTGAAGAAGAAATCCGTCGAAATCAGGGTCCGTTTATCGTTTTTCATATTTCGATTGACGTAAATAATGTAATTGGGTTATAAGGTCCGTTTCAGTAATGCTTCCTTTAATTATTATATGCTTTTTTAGAATAGAGGAAATTCCAAGGCTTTCCAAAACATGACGTACTGTCACTCAGCAGTAAAAAGCAACATAAAATGAAAAACAAGCCAAACATGTCCTATGAGCTCCTCTGTTCTTGGTGGCTGAGGGTCAGGGATGAGATATATGAATCCGTAACTCTGGCTTGTAGGATATCAATTCCTGTGATTAGTGTCTGTGGGTGTTACAAGTACCAACTTGAAAGGTTGATATGCTTGCAATTTTTGGTTGGTTGTTTCCAAGTGGTGACTTTTCTGTCCTCGTTATTTTTAACCATCTTGCTAATTCTGTGCTAACGCAGGGGAACCTCAGTGCCAATAGATAATTTAGTAATGAATTTGGATATGATAATGCCTGTGGCTGTGGATGGATAGAGAATCTATTATTTGTTCAAGCTTTTGTCTGAATCCTAAAACATAATCATGACTAAGTCCTGTTTTTGTGTAGTTTATTAAGAGAAGTAGGTTTGGGAGTATAAAGCTTTCCGATCATGTGGGTCCCTATTCTAGGCATATTAGAGCTAGTTTGGTAGACTAATGTGAAAAAGCTACTAATCACCCAATGTTAGACCCTCAATTATTCTTCTCCTAGTTAAACAAATACCTTCCCATTTCATTCGAGTCGAGTGGTAGATGTGGGGACTGACTTTTTCTGATTTTGCTTACTGATACCAGACAATATAATAGCCATACTTATGCTTTTCAGCCGAGGGGCCCCATATACTCTTTTTTTTTTTTTTTTTTAAATTCTTTTTATATGCTTGAACCATTTTTTAAACCATGATTGTCATCATCTCTGGATTTCATCATTTTTGTGACTAATACTATCTATCAGGATCAAGTACTATCGAGCATGCAGGAGAAGCTTGATTATCTCTTCAAATAGGTGAACAATATTAAGGAACTTGTAGCAATGAAAATGTCAATGCCATTGAATGAAACTTGTGGCTTCGGTAACGCTGACCATCATTCTTGACATAGTAATAAACACTTTGACTTAGTTAACGGGTTGACGGTAAGAACTCATACCTTAGTGCAATTATTTTTCAAGTGGTTGGTTGCATTTCAAAATATGGTGGCTCTAGCCCAATGGCCATCTAATATTTATTTATTTTTTATTTAAATAGTTGTAAGTAATAACTGCAATTTCTAGATGTCTCAACTGAACAACTTGACTTAGATCAATTGTTGAATTTTTAGTAGGATAGCTCTCTATCCAGGGGGACTGACTTGCTACATAAAATGTCCTTCTCTAATGAAGAAAAAGAAGAGCAACGAATGTCAGACATGTCTTGGACTTCGAGTGTTACATTTACCGCAGATGTCCAGGTAACATAACCTTCATAATCATCAGTTGTGTTCTAGTCTACCCTTATCGGTACTAAGTCCTATAACTCAATAGCACTTGTCAAAGCAGTTCCTCCTTTTGAACATTTTCATTTCTTGGTTCTCGTTAATTACGCTCATGGCCTTGACTTAAATTTGAATCAATATCTTAAGTAGAAATTGCTTTATGAAACTGTTATTTTTTTATAGACTTTGCAATAATAGCTTTAGTATGTTGTTAAGCTTCAGTGAGTAGTTAATTTTTTTTTCTGAAGGTTTTTCCATCATATCTTATAGTTGTTGAAAATCCCCTTTTTATATCTTTTGATTACTTGGTGTCACCCTTATCGTGTGTTGTGTTATTCACAGTTATACAGTTTGGCTTTAGAACAAGATTTCTATGATCTTAAGAGGGATTGTGAAGAGAAGGATGTCGAAGTAAAGAAGCTAACCAAGGTGGCTTTCTTCTTTTCATTCACATTTCATCCTTGTAAGTTGCAACTTTTGTTCATGTTATTGGACTAACCCACTTTTGGCATCTGCTACTATTCGAAGCAGTGAGTTGCTAAATTAGAAGACGTGAATTACAAGATGAAAGAAGGTGTTGGTGGTTAAAAAACAAAGGTATAAAGCAGTTAGATATTTCTATATAACAATTAGCAATATTAAACTAAACCTAAGATTGAAGCAAGAAGGTTTTACGCTTTGATTAAAGTTTGAGAGCACGATGCACAACCAGAAGCATTTTTATTGTGCGAATCGAACTTGCTTTTAAGATAGTTGATTGATAATTGATTACAGGTTATGTAGCTTTCAAGACTTCGTAGACCCTCCTTCTCTGCTTGTGACTCACATGGTGGCCAGTTTGTACATGTGAGGGATAACCCCCTGCATGATATGGAGAGTACTACTAGCCCGTTATCCTCTGATTCTGACAGCAGCCAGTTTGTGCATGTGAGAGATTTTTTGCGTAACTACGAGAAGCACTATCAGAATCAGAGGATGAGGGACTAATAGTACTCCCCGTAACCTCGGTTCACTGAACTTGCTCCCATCCTTATCCACATCTAGACAATAAAGAAGGGTCAGCATCTTCACTCTCTTCCTCTATGGAGGGATGCAAAGACTAACTAGCAGCTAATTTTGACAGTGCTGCAAAACTAGATAATGTCCAAGTCCTAAACTAGAATTATACTTTTGCGGGTAATATGAAATCAAAGCCTACAATTCTCCTCGTAGAATACTTGAACCATACTTAAAATCTCATTCTGTGAGCTTTCAAGAAGTTTCAACAAATAAGAAGACCATTTTCTAAGCTTGCAAAACCCTCCAATTCTTTTAGGAGAGCATTTAAACTGCACTTAAAATCTTGTTTTGTAAACCTTTTTCATGAAGTTTCAGCAAATCGAAATTGTAACACATCTTTTTTTGGGACAAATCAATTCTCAATTTGTGGGGACTTGAACAAGGGTAGAAGATGATCTTCTAAAGGAACCAAGAGTGTACTTAACCAGAATTGATGGGCACTGAAAAAATCTTTGCTATAGGCATCTCTGCCCTTAATTGTTGTTTATATCTTTATAATTTTGAATATCAACATTGTGCGTATCATCAATAACCGGATGTCAAACAGTGGATGACTTAAAAATAGTATAGAATTGAGTGTTTTTATAAATGACTAAATGCTAAGGATTTCCTACACCTTATAGCCTTTATACGACCTTGTATCATTATCTCTTTCGTATGTCATTGTGAGAGAATTAAACTTAATATTATAAAATAAAATATCATTTTTCTAACTCCTCTTTTCTCGTGATTTTATACTAAATTACTTGTTCTGGTTACTTTAATGTCAATTAATTTGTCATTTTTAAAAGCACATTAGGCTTATTTTTTGTTCAACAATAATTTATTTATTTTTCTCAAATCCTAAATTGATTTACCTTCACAGCTTGCTAATAAAGTTTAATATTTTTTAAAAAAAAAAATTGGATTGATTCACTCGGGATGTGGGTGAATTAGCCCTCAAGTATCATGCTTAATTTGTTTCCATTGCTTCTTGACAGGAGACACTGGTCAATCATAGTAGTTATTAGAGCCTTGTGGATAGAGCGGGCATCGTAGCGAGTTTTGATTGAAAGATAGATTTCAATGAAGTTTAATTGGTTTGGTTGGATATGATAAAATGCAGGAAATTACACGTTTACCCTTCAGAATTTGCTATAAGAATGTTATGATCCCATCTTAACCTTCACCATTTTTTTCACTCAACGTGGCAAAATCCAATCTTATTTCCACCCCACCTTTGTCTCTCCTCCATTTTGGTGGGTCATTTATGTTGTGTAATCATTTTGCATTCTCCCATGCCGTGCTCTATCAAAGGTTCATATTTTGGTTTTAAGCAAATTATATTATGGCCCAATTGAACTTGTATTGCTTGTCTCAACTTGTATTGCTCTCTTTTTTCTTTTTTTTTTGCAGTAGAACTTGTATTGCTATGTGTCTGTGTTTAGAAAAAAATATCATTGGGCCCAAAGCCACCCACCTCTTTCACTTGCAACTTGGGTTTTTAAATTAGGAAATTATATTTGAACCTCACAGAAGTTGAAAGCCATGTTGTAATGTAAATTATAGTATTTTCGCATATTTAAAGTAATTTTTTCATTTTTTTATTGACAAGTTTTATATATGCAAATTTGATTTATGTTGTAGTTGTTTTAAAATTAATTTTGTTGCTTAAGTTGATATACAATAATTTATTGGATGCCATGTTTTGTATAGAAGTTAAAAAAATTAAAAAGAAATGTCAACTTCGAAAAATTATGTGTAAAATATTAAAATAAGAAAATGTATATTGGAAGTAAGGGTGAATTAATTTTTGAAAATGTAAAAATACTTAATGATTTAGAGGAGGAAAATTAGGACTTGAAGATAAAATTTTATAATTCCGTGTACACAATATTTAAATAATTATTAACATAAGTAATCAGTAATATTTACAAATATTTTAAAATACAAAATGATATAAAATTTAAGAAACAATAAATGACATAAATATAATATAATGATCTATTGAAGAATATAATAATATAAATATAAATTAAAAAATGAATAAACATGGATAAAATAATATGTCTAATTCTAAAATTAAATGTTAAATATTAAAATAAGAAAACTGATTTTTTGAATAGTAACATGACTTAATAATTTACGATTAGAAAATTACGGACTTCAATATGTACAATATTTAAATGATTAGTAATAAAAGTGATAAGTAATATTTAAATACTACTATTGCTAATATTTTAAAGTATAAAATGGTACGAAAATTTTGAAACAATAAATGATGGAAATATAATATAATAATATACTAAATAATTGTAATGCCCACAGAATTTTTACTTTTAATAAAGTTACATAAGATGTTGAGGGTGAATATTTTTTTTATGTGCTTAGGCTTAACAAAAACGTAAGAAAGGATATGGGTAAAAAATAACGTTTAAAAAAATTAAAGTGAAAATTAAAGAGAGAACTATCAATAGCATAAATATAAACTAATGATCAATTTTGTGGAATATTAGATTGGCTTAGTTGGTCTAAACTGCAGTCATGCATCCTAAGGATTACAGGTTTGAATCCTATGAGGGCTATTAAGAAGGTATACCCTCTTGTTTTTAATTTTTAATTTTAATTTTTTTTTTTTATGGTGCCATATATCACTACTTTGAGTGTTGGAGTAGGTGTTTTATTTTCATTACTGGTCTCTCGTCCACTCACTTTCCCCGCCATTTTCTTTTTGTATTTTCCTTATAGACTTAGGGGTGCATGAAGGTCCTACACCACATAATTGAAGGTTTTTTTACTAACATGCAACAGTGAAAATAATAAATAATACAAATCCTGAGCCATAATTTTTATATATCCAAATGTTTAAAGTAGACTTTTGTTTTTAAATAATAATATTTATTAAATTAAAAATATTTTAAATTTTTTTTATAAATTTTAAATTCTATTTATTTATTAAATATCTTCATTTTATTTTGTATGAAAATATTTATTCAATAATTTTTAAAAAAATTAATAATAAAAATATAATAACTTTGTTTACTGCTTTTTTTCTTATCAAATGAGTGTTATAAAAATCTCAAATTATAATAGAAAAACAAATATTTGTAATACTAATTATTAAGCCATTTTTTATACTATATTAAGCAATATTCTTCTATTTGACAACATACTATATTCAATTCAAATTTTTATTGTCTCAGTTTTATTATTAATTGAAAATTTGTTAAGATGATATAATAATAACTATAACAAAAAGAATTGAATGAATTACTAGTAACAAAATTATTATTAATGTGCACACACATCGATATAAAAGTGTTAGCATAAATATAGATAAACTAAAATACTAAATTCAATGTTCTGCGTCACATCTACTTTTAAGTTAGGCAAAAGAGTTGATATTTGATTATATATAGTCAGTGAATGAAAAAAAAAAATTTTAGTTCAACAAATGAAAATATTAATATTAGTGATTTTTTAATAAAAAATTATAATTATTCTAAAGTATGATTTTCAGAGTTCACTACTAAGTAAAGTTTTTTTTCTCATTTTATTCTAACTATAATTCTAATTAATTACTCATAATATCATATCATCACTACAACCAACTTAATTATAAGATTAATAATATTTTTTTTCTTTTTGAAGAATCATTAGCATTTAGTCATTTATATGCCTCTTTTCAAAATTTCTTGGCGACCAATAGTTGTTGGGTGGTGTGGTGACCGTAATCACTTAGAATTTAATCTTAATTGCTTAATTAATTTTAAAAATAATTTTATAATATACTAAAAATAATTAAAGTACACTCACCCCTTGTGTATTTTAATTTAATCACGTTGACATTTATTCTAGTTTGACAATATAAATTTTCTTTATATGAAATAAAAATCGTTATGCCATATTTTAGTGCAATTTCAATTTTTTAAATTTAAACATCCTCAATTAGATTATATACACATTTTTTAAAACTAAAACATTCTTCTATAGATCTAGAAACGGAAAAAAGTTGGCCAATGATAAGGAAATTTACTATTTATATGGCAAATTTGACATTTCAATTATTCTTAGGGAACAGGTTCATTGATAAATCAAATTTAAACAAGTATAGCAAAAATTTGTACATAATTGAAATTTTTTATTTGTAATAATTAATTCTGAAATAGTCAATTTGTATATAAAAAAAAAATAGAAGCGAAGAGTTTTAAAACTATCATCTTTCCACATTCACTGATTGTTGGTTAATAATTGATCAGTTTAAGGCTCTGGTTAATAACTCAAGCACTTTGAACATGAATTATAGTGTTATACATTGTATTGGTTTATTAATCATGTTGTTTTACACTAATGAAATAAAGTTAATCCACACCATTATTAGATGCTTTTTATAGCAAATAATAAATTTTCTATGTCTTTTAGTATTGTTTAGAAAATTATTATCACAAATATTTATTTCGTTATTGTAATTTAAAGACTTTTATAACACTCATTTGATGAGTGAAAATTTGATAAGGAAAAAAAGAAGTATATTTAACAATTTACAAGAAAAGATTCATTTATTCTAATTTCCATTTACTATATAAATATACATGACTTCTTCACATAACAATTATTGATCTATTATGATAATATATTACAAAATAAAAATATACAACTTAAGTGTTATTGCAACTTCTTAAACTTGTGGTCCTGCATCTTGTGGAGCATTTTGTGAACCTGAAATTTTGTTGGATGCAAAAGATGGGTGAGATCAATATCTTAGTAGCTAATTATGGTTTAAAAATATGTAATTCTAGCCTTAAAACTTACAATTTATCGACAAAGACTATATGTAATTTATGCTACATACAAGACTGTTTCAATGATCACATAAGGACTTTTACATGGTCAGTTATCCTAATGTTGTCCCATGCAAACATAAGGGTTTATGCTTAGATATACCAAATAGTTTCATCATAATGTAATTGCCAGCAAGCAATCATAACATAATTGTCATCAAACAATTATGGTATAGCTAACCATCAAGTAGTCCAAAATGCAATTGCCATCAAATAATTAATCATTGTAATAAAATGAAAGCTTTAAAGATAAATATTAGCTACCGGAGTTTCAATCTTACTGTTTCTTACTAAGGTGCCCAATTCCTTCTTTTAGACTCTTCAAATAAGTAATCTCTTATGTAAATTTGAATTTTTCACAAAATGTTTCCTTACTATAGCCAAAACTTTACTCTCACTCCTTTCTTTTTTTCTTTAGTTATGATGAGTAAAGGAAAATAAGGAAAAATACACACAATTTAACTACCTGAATTAATGTTTGTGGGTCCTAAGTGAAACAAATTCCATTGAATGCTTGCTCTAACTTTTTCAACATGTAAGCCCCATGTATTTAATTCTAGCTACTTTAATTAAATTTATATTTAATATATAAGCTCCACCATTTACCTTGTTTACTTTTTCTACATTCCTTTTGCTAACAATGAAATAAATAGTTAAAACTATAATTTTTATCTTAGATAACTTTTTCTCTTTCATTTTAGTCCTTTTAATTCCTTTTTCTTGGCACCGTAAATTATTATAGGCTAATTAATAATTATAACTTACCTTGCCAAATTAACCTTCACCTAACTAGTCCTCATATATATTTGATATACTCCTTAATAAATTTAAATTTTCAATTAAGATAGACTCAAAAATGCTCGGATGTTATTGACAATGTTGTCAAAATCGTGATTTTAGGTACACTCGGAAAGGAGGGATGGACTAGTAACGTAAACATACCTACACCTGTTATTTAAGCTATTGAACATAACCATATCACATAAAATTTCAGACATAGTTCATAATCCATAATCCATAATATATAATCCCAATTAACATGCAAAGTTCAATAAACTCTATAATCTATAGGTCATAATCCATAATCCATAAAATATAATCCATAACACATAATACATAATAATCATTCATTTAACATAACAAACTCTCAATATAAATTCAATAAAGATCATCAATCCCACAACTATCTTCACTTCCAGAATCTTGATCATTTCCTATATAACCTTTACCTATCTCATTCTCATTCTCACCATTATTATTATCTTCTTCATCATCCTATAAGTTATCATCGAAATCCATATTGTTAAATTATTCACCAGTACTAGTACCGCCAACATTAGCATCAAGATAAACAACCAAATCACCAATTTCTATTGCCATCGAAAGAGGATTAACTTGAATGAGTTCAAGAACCTCATAATTTCCCTCCACATTACCTTTTTTTCCCATCTCCTTAGTTATCCATTCATCATCAGAATGAATATAATCAAAATCATAAACATGAGTTCTTGTAGTTTGCTTATTTTTTAACTTCAAATTGCACTTCAAAAATGCCAAGTCATTCATCTTCTTTTGGTGCAAGCAATTTCTTTTCTTGGTATGAATTTAAACAAAATAAACAATGTTGATAAGTATTCAAACCCCTAAAGAAATTAAAATGAAAATAAAGAAAGAAAGTAATTTATAATTTTACAATTACTTACCCTTTAAAAAGCACTCTAATTACATTCACATCTAGAAGAGCTACAACATAAGATAAGAATGCGAATTGCTAATCTTTTAAGTTCTAGGCATCCATCTCCATAGGTTTCCCACCATTCTGTTAGGCCCAACTGTGTTCTTAATGTTTGTGCAAAACCACAACTAAACATACCCTTTGTGAAATGGAATTCGAGCAATTGAAACTCAGTTTTGTCTCTTTCTCCCTTATCTTTAACTAGTCTTGCTACACATTCATACAACCCTTGCTTAACCGTATAATCAGCTTGGAAGTTAGTGTTGAAGTGAAAATAAGGATTGAGGTAGTATGCAGTTGCATGTAAAGGCTTATGCAATTGAGTATCCCACCTTTCATCAATTATGTTCAATACAGGCTCATAGTTGTAGTAATCAACAAACAATTAAGCCAAAATATATTAAAGATAAAGACACTAATATAAGGCATACTTGTTTGTATTTACCTTCTTGCAACATTATTAAAGTTCATCTTAATTTTTGCCTTTGCACTTTCCATTGCATCATATATGAATCCCATTACTAGTTTTTCCTCTGAATCCACTAAGTGAAGAACTTTAATGAGAGGAGCAGTAGCTTTGAGGCAAGTAATAATATTCTTCTACAACCTATTATCCATAAGAATTCTTGCCATTTCCTTCCCATCCTTGGTAGTAGAAAATTTGTTATCTTTCCATTCTTTAGAATTAAATAGATTTATCAATGCTGCTTTATGGTCATTAAGACAACTTAATGTCAAATAAGCTGTGGCAAAATGAGTCACAACTAGCCTAATCAAGTCTCTCCCTTTTGTAAATTTTCTCAACATATTGATGAGCATTGATCTTACATAAATATAACTTGTAATTCTTCTGCCCTTACTTATGGTTTCTTTATATAACTCTATTTTTTTCCTAAGTCCTCCAGCATCAAATCAATGTAATGGGCTGTACATGGTGTCCAATATAGGTGTTTTCTTTTCTCCATAAACTTTTGTCCAGCTGCCTTGTAATTTGCAACATTGTCAGTTATTATTTACACCACATTCTCCTATCCTACTTTCTCAATAACCTCATTAAGCATCTCAAACACTTTGTCAGTAGTTTTAAAAATATGAGAAGTGTTCAATGAATATAAAAACATGGTCCTTTTAGGACTATTGACCAAAAAATTACAAATGGAATGCCCTTATTATCTGTCGAACCATAAGACATAATTGAACAACCATTTTTTTTCCATTCATGTTTAAACGCTTCAAGCATGGCATGTGTGTTCTTAACTTCCATATTAAATTATTTTTCTCTAATTTCATAATAGTATGGAGGCTTAAACCTTTGGCCATATCTTCTAATAATCTCATATATCTTAATAAACTCAGGATTTTTTACACAATTAAAGGGAATGACACTTGTGTAAAAAAATCGAGTTACTTGTTAGCAAGCTTCTTCCTTAATATCTTTCTTAAACATGGTCATTGCTATGTTTTTTGGGAGCTCTCAATAAATTTAAGAGGTTTTAGGAATTAGAATGTCCTTGAGTGCTTAGAGTTTCCTCCTCAATAACATGTTGTAACATCTGTGCCTTAACATCTTCTAGAACATTAAGACATGGTTCAACATCTATTCTTGTGCTAGCTAAATCATGTTTGAACCAATAGACTTTTCCACTATAAACCTTGCCATAATAACTATATTTAACTTTTTTACTATCCCCACTAACATCCTTCCCATGTTTCCACCCTATATCAGATCTATTACGAGGAAAATTCTTCCAACAGCTATATTTTTTCTAGTAGGGACAGATGGAGCACTTGCACTTGAAGACATATTTCTTTCCATGTATTACAACAAAACAAAGATGAATAAATGTAGGAGATCAATTCATAGTTCACACAATAAGTTTTATTTGTTCAAAAGTGGAAAAATCTTCTATTCACTCCTCAATCACGAAAGTGGAAAACGTAACCACCAATGAGAATCACCAATTCATAATATGACAGTAAATTATTGCATCTCATGTAAATTTAACTAACCATTTAATACTCTTGGCCAAAACAAAGAATCAAGATGATAGACATTCATATACTGACCAAGAAGAAAAAAGATGGAAGACATTTGTACATTATGGTACAAAACAGTTTTGATCAAACTTAACATCTTCATTGTTATATCAAAATAACTGTTTGGTAAACCATTATCATACATATCATCTTATGCAAAACTTTACAATTAAAATTTACCATACAAATAATACAATCAGCACTCAACATTCTACATATGTATATGAACCCTTCTATCTATCACATTCAACAATCAGCATTCAGAATTCAACAAATGTGTGCTTCATGTTGATTATCAGTTTCTGACTAAATAATAATGAGTCTGCTATAAGCCTATAACAAATATATGAATATAGATTCTAAGTTTCATTTTAAGGGTTGCATCTCCAACATCACGTGAACACGGATTTTAACTAAAATGAATTTTAAATGGAAGGAATGATTCAAAATTGTTCAAAAAGTAGATATATTTTCAATGCAAAGATCTGAGACTACTTGTAGGTGGAAAAAGGAATGAGCATGACGAGACGACTATTAAAGGATTACTACCACCTTCACCGGACTAGATTGTGTGTGCTGATGAATTGAGACGAAGACGAGGCTAAAGGTAGAGCACCGTGAGGTGAAGGTGAGAGGCAGAGCATCGTGAGATGAGAACAAAGGTGAGACCGCAAGACGAGAGCATTAGCTGGCAGAGCCAAAGTCAAGTTGTTGAGGTGAAGCCGAGGAAAGGGATTACGCAACGTTCACCGATTTTGGCATTTAGGGATTTCGAGTCTTCCTGTTTGACATTTCTCAAGCCAGAGAGCATTTTTTTTTTTTTTTTGATGCTGTTGGGTTGGGTTGTAGGCCTCTTATTATTTTTTTTTTTTGCTAGATAATATGAGGGTTTTGGTTCTTGGGCTACAGAAATGGTCTACCAGGTAAACTCAACTGACTTGATCAAACTCGCTGACTTTATCGAGTCTTTGTGAATCAGTAGCGAGTTTGACCGAGTTAGCACTAATTCCAATTCTTCTTGCGATTTAACACAAAAATGCTACCTAGGATCGTAAAATTGGCAATTCTGTTGAGTTAAATCATGATTTTGACAACATTCGTTATATGGTCCATCATGTAAGGACCCAGTCTCGGGTCGGGCCATGTCTCATGCAACATCATTGGCCTGGCCATATATATAAATATATATATATATATATATATAAATTTTCTTTATTTGTGTGTGTGTGTATATATATATATAGTGATTTTTTCTAAAAGAAATAGCCATTCTTTTTATTATTATTATTATGTTGAATATAAAGCATTTTTAATAATATAAGATATACAATTTATTATATATTAATCATATTTTTTTTTATGATTTTGAGATTTATTTTAAATTTAATTTAATAAAATATATAAAAAATTTTGAAAAAAATTGGATGACCTAACCTAGCTTGACCTATCCCTGTCATGTCTCGGGTTTATCAATCCAATTCTTGAAACTAGGCTACAAAATGTAACTTGTTGATAACCCAAGGCCATAAATTGTAATTCACTGATAACCCAGACTAGGCCACTGGTTAGTACTAAACATGAACTGGGGTTTGAACACCCCTAATAAGTAGTCAACTTTTCATCTTCTATAACTCGATTTTCATCACCCTAGAGACATCTTCCACTCAAAGACTATAAGGAGATGAATATATCTAATACTAGAGGCCACAAATGAAACATTAATGTAGCTATAAATGTCTTTATAGATTATTTTTCAAGGGAATAAGTTAAAAGATGAATGAGACTCAGTTGGGGGTTGGATGGGAATTTCTTTGCCTTCGATGGTTGTTTGATGAAATAATAAGAATGTAATGGATTATGAAGACAAATAACAATCTTTATAGCCCCCATGCAATTTAGACAAACTATTGGGCTACTATGTTATATTCCATAATATTATAAGTTACTGTGTTATTATATTGTGAAATTTCAATATCTGGAAGGTCTTCCAGTACTTAGTTTCTAAACTTTCATGCCAAATCAACACCTAGCTATATTGTATATTGTATTTTTATTGGTCCTCACTTGATTTTATCTAAACAACTAGATTTAAGATTTGTTTGAATGATTTTACTTAACTTGAATTGCCTATCAATTTATTCAAATAAGATCATTTATAATTGAATAAGATATTCGAGATTAGAGCAAGTATGCTCCATTACCTATTTGGAACCTCATGTATATGAATTTTTCATTTTTTATTATAATGAATAAATATTTATTATTTTGCTTAATTAGTTGATTTCATTCAAGTTTTAACACAATATTTTGTTTTCATTCAATTATAAACAAAATTATTTATAGTAATGGATTTAGCTCCATACTTTATCTTAAACTCTATGAATAGTGTCTTGGTCATCTAACTTTATTGATTGAAAGTTAATGAATTTGCAACAATGTAATCATCCATTTAGACTAGAAAAATGGTGTTATAAGGGTATGATGTTAGAATTATTTTAATTAATTATATGGATTAGCATTAATCTTATTATTAGATCAATATCTAATGATTGATAATTAGGCAAATTAATTTTATTGGTATAAACCTTGAATGGATCGGGTCCTTATTGATATTATGAGTAATCAGTAATGAGTTGGATTATTCATAAGTACCTTTAAGTAGAAACCCAACCTTCTACCCAATATTAATCAATAATTATCCCATTAAATAGTTGATGAAAAGTCAATAAAGAAAGAAATATTGCTTACAATTATGACGACAAAACATCATGATTGATGTCTTTAATTATTTTTTGGCATCATAATTACAGTTTCTCACCTAATTTTCCATTATCCTTACCCATTCTTTTCTATAAAAAGAATGCTTTATCATCTCCATGAAACCATATTACACATCTCTCTTCTCTTTCTCTCAATGGGAAACTATTCTTCAATCAAATCTCTCTTTCTCTCTCATCGTGATATATTTTACTGCAAGGAAAAATTTGGTATTCAGACTTCTTGGAGATATTGGGTATTGTAGGTTGAAATTCTCTATCAAACTACATCAAATGGTTGGTGTATCTTCATCCTCAAATCATTGTATTATATTTATTGTCTCTTAGTTTCGAACATATTATAATATGTTATTTTGAAAATTTCAATTTTTTGAACATATTATGATATGTTATTTTAGCAAAAGGCATTAGAGCTTTAAGATAAAAATTCTTACGGACTACTATGGGGAGCACAAAATTAAATATAAAAAAAAGGAACCAAAAAGCTTTGAGACTTTGGAATCAAATTAATCGACATATAGATTGAGTTAGCATAAATGACCTTAGGAGTTTTATTACACGAGGAATTTAGATCAAAACAATACCAATTTTGAAGCCCAAAACTCAAGGATTACCAATTTACCATAGAGCCCGAGGTTGTTTGAAAACCCTAAACCTTTTGAGTGCTGCTTTGTTTTTTTATAAAAGTGACTAAGGGGAATTATGAATCATTGAAAGAGGATTAAATTGATGCCTATTTTGCTCATTGAAGTTGTGTTTAGAGTTGGGTTTCAAAAAGAGTTGAAAGCGGGTCAAATAACCCGAATTGCAGACCCTGACTCGAGGAGGAAGATGATACTGTTAAAGCGTGAAGAGACCCACAAACAAGGGAAGTGTGTGTTTGCACGTGAGATACACATGCTGATCTTTTGAACTCTAAACTTTCATAGTTTGACTCCACACGCCATGTACATTTTTTTTTGGTAATTTTCCATAATTTTTTGAAATCCATAAATATGAGTTTTGAAATTTCAAGGAGATTTAGGGCTTAAAATGCAATGTAATGATATTGTTTTGACTTGGAAAAATTTGGGAGATAATGAAATATAATAAAGGACAATATATATTGCTCACTCTCCTTAAAAATACTCATAGGCATTAAAACAAATTTATTTGTAGAATTCGTGAATATTTTATTCCTAATTTTGAGTGCAAAGTGAAAAAAATGATTAAACGGATTCTGTTTTGGGTCATATTAGGCCATCTACACCTAATGGTTGTGTGTTCTCCTATCATGGGTCCAATCACAATGGTGTTGGTTTTTGAACCATTATTGTTGTGGTTGTTGTCTGTTTACTTTAGAAAGTACACACTGAATCATTAAAGGAGAAGTCACTATTGAGGCAACCAGCAAAGGAGAGTATGATTATGCTAGTAATTGACATGCCCTATCGGTGTGGCATTGTTAATATAATTTTTTGAGTAAGGCTTATTTGTGAATTGTCAGTGGCGATTAACTAACTGATGTATTCTTAGTCTTTTGTATCTTATCAATATGAAGATTGTGGATGCATTTTGTGTTGTTTCTCTCGATAATATGCTTTTTAGGTGTGTATTAGTTTTCTTGGTTTGATATAATCCTAGGTCTTAGGCAAAATTATGATGAACATTTTGTTACACAATTACAGAAGCTAAGTCTTGTTATGGAAATCTTGTTCTATAATTATGTGTCCAGGACATAATTAATGTTTCCTATTTGTTTTCTCCTTAACTTCTCTGTTCCAACAAATATTTGTGGTAAAAACTCTGAACAGGACAAATTACGATGATTGGATTGAGTCCCTTGATAAGGCATACTATAAACAGTGGTATGAGTCCAATAGAATTTGTCTAACTATCATAAAATACACAATTGAAAAGACCATTAGATAAAGTATTCCTGAAATGACACCACAGTTGAGTATCTGAAAGCGATTAGTGATAAATTCAATAAGTATGATAAAACTCAAAAGGTCTATTACCTTTCTCTACTGGATAACACTCATTATGATGGAGTGTTTAGAGTACATGAACAAATGATGAAGCTCATTAATTGCTGCAATAAGTTGAAATGCTACAGTGTGGATTTAAGTGAAAGCTACTTGGTTTATCAAGTGCTCCAATTGCTTCCTACTAAATATGGAGTCATTAAAACCACCTATAATTCTTAAGAGGCAGAGTGGATTGTTGATAAAATAATCTCTATAATGACTCAAGAGGAGGAATCAATGAAGAAATTAAATTCTCAAGTGTGATTAGTGAACTATATTTCACAAGGTTTATCTAGCAAGACTGGAAATGAAAAACCAAAAGGGAAGAAAAATAAGGGCAAGACTTATGGGAAAAAACCATTTGAACCCAAAAAGAACAAAAACAACAATAAAAGTCAGAAGAAGAAATCATTCAAAGGAGAATGTCATTACTGTAAAAAACTTAGCCATAAGATCTCTAATTGTTTTAAGCTGGAGAATAAGTATAAGAAAGAAGATATTTCTTTTCGTATTGAATCCAATATTTTTGAAATCTCTTTGGATTATTGGTGGTTTGATTCTGGAGCAACTGTTCATTTGACTAATTCCTTCCAGGGGCTCAGAGATAAAAGGTGCCCAAATGAAAGGAAAAGAACCATCATTGGAGTGGAAAGAAGTTTAGTTATTGTTAGCTATATGGGAATTGTAATCTTGATCTTACATTTTAGACATTGTTTGACTCTAAGTAATGCGGTATATGTACCTTCATCAAGGAGGAATTTGATTTCCAATTATGTATTAAATAAACAAGGTTATTCCTTTTGGCAAGGAAACGGAAGAATTGACATTTATCTTAATTCTATCTTGGGTTTGCTTCTTTAATTAATGGATTATATTGATTGAGTGTGAATGTTTATCTAAATTCTTCACTCAGTGTAACCATTAATGCAGTAGTAGAGCACAGACATAGAAGAATTGATGAAAATGCTCCCATGTTATGGCATAGACGTTTAGGTTATATCTCCAGAGGGAGATTAGAAATGATGGTTAAACAAGAAATATTATATAACTTGGATTTTGTCAAATTTCAAATCGTGTGTTACTTGTATAAAGGGAAAACTTCCTACTAAAGCTACGAATAAAAGAGCGAATAGATCTAACAATATGTTAGATTTGATCCCCACTGATATAAGTGGACCTATAACACTTGTTGCTATGGGTGATTATAAATAGTTCATCACATTCATTTATGATTATTCAAGATATGAATGGGTAGATCTATTGCATGATAAGTCTGAATCACTAGATGCCTTTAAGGTAATTAAAGTTGTTGTTAAGTTGAAATCTGGAAGGGCGATTAAATGTGTCAAATTGAATAGAGGTGGTGAATACTATTATAGGTATACAGAGATAAGTCAAAATCTTCAACCATTTGCCCTTTTCTTGCAAGAATATGGGATTGAAGCCCAGTATATTATGTTTGGCACTCCTTAACAGAATGGAGTTACTGAAAGGGGGAATCAAACTTTGATGGGCATGGTTTGAAGTATGATCAGTCACTCCTCCTTGCCAGATTTTTTATGGGGTGATGCCCTTAAAACAACGGCTTATATCTTGAATCAAGTTCCTAGTAAATAAGTTGAATAGACTCCATATGAACTTTTCACAAGAAAGAAGCCTAGTTTGAGGCATTTTCACATCTAGGGCTACAAGGCGAAGGTGATACCTTATAATCTGCAGTATAAGACACTTGATTCAAGGACCATCACTAGATTCTTTGTTAGGTATTGTTCTAAATCCAGAGGATGCAGATTCTTTTACCCCATTCTCACTACCAAAGTCATTTGATAGAGCATTCTATTTTGAAAATGACTTAGATAGTGGGAGTTATGTTTCTAGGGCTATCAATCTATATAATGAGGATGTGATGTTACCCTTACCAGCTTTAACACCTCCTTCAACTGTTGTTTATACTGGAATAGATGATAGTTTTATTGACAATCTGGCTAATCCAATCTTGGAACATCCTGCAATTACTGTAGAAGATTTAGTTAATGAGTTGAGACAATCACAGAGGATACATAAGCCTACAATTCCAAACAACTATATTGCATATTTGTAGGAATTTGAGTCAGACGTTGTTAACACATATCCTACCTCATTCGATGAAGCTGTATCAGGTCCTCATTCATCTAATTGGTTGGAGGCTATGAATGATGAGATTGCCTCCATACATCATAACAATGTGTGGGAATTTGCTGAGTTATCATATGGATGCAAGGTTGTTGGTTGTAAATGGGTCTTCAAAACTAAAAGAATAATCAATGGTAAAGTTGAAAGGTATAAAGCCAAACTTGTAGCCAAAGGCTTTAATCAAATAGAAGGAATTTATTATACAAAAACCTTCTCACCAGTATCTATTAAAGGTGCCTTTAGAGTTATGATGGCTCTTGTTGCACACTTGAACCTTGAAATTTACTAGATGGATGTCAAAACATTTCTAAATTGAATTTTGCACGAGGATATGCACATGAAACAACCAGATGGATTTTATTGAATCTGGGAAAGAACACTTGGCATATAAGTTGAAAGGATCTATCTATGGGCTAAAACAAGCCTCAAGACAATGGTATCTGAAATTCGATTAGGTAATCACCTCACTTGGTTTTATGGAGAATATTTTTGATCAATGTATTTATCAGAAATTTGAAGGAGATAATTTGTGATTCTCGTGCTGTATGTGGATGACATCCTGTTAGTTGGTAACTTAGTGAGCTTACTAAATGAGATAAAACATATTTTGTCCTGCCATTTTGACATGAAAGATTTAGGCAAGGCTTCATTTATTCTGGGAATTCAAATTCATCGTGATAGATTTTGTGACATTCTTGGTTTATCTAAGGCAACATATATTGATCGAGTGTTGAAGAAATTTAATATGCATTCTTGCTCTCCTTCTGCCGCACTTGTACAGAAAGATGATAGGTTATTGAAGGAATCAACTCCTAAGAATGATGATGAAAGAACCTTAATAAACAAAGTTCCTTATGCCTCTGTTGTTAGCACTTGATGTATAACAAGGTGTGCACACATCCAAACATTGCTTATGCTGTTGGTGTGCTTGACAGATAATTAAGTAATCTTAGGCATGATCATTGGAAGGCTATGAAGAAAGTCATAAGATACCTTCAACGAATAAAGCATTACATGTTGACTTTCAAAAGGTTTGAATCACTTGAATTAATAAGATATTCTAATTCAAACTATGCATCATATATTGATGATCGTAAGTCTTACATCTTCATGATGTCTGAAGGAGCAATTTTATAGAAAAGTTGTAAGCAATCAGTAACAGCTACCTTAACTATGGAAGCAAAGTATATTGCTTATTATGAGGCCACGTGCTAGGCCATATAGTTGAGAAATTTAATATCTAGTATAAATCTTGTTAATTATATTCACGACCTCTGACTATATACTGAGATAGTTCATATGCTGTTAGCTTTTCTTAGAATTATAGGAACTCTTGATGTGAAGTTCATATTTGTTAGAAAAAAGATTGTTGAATCTTAAACTCGTTTGGTTTACATATCCAGTGAATGCATGTCGATGAATCTGTTAACCAGTAAAGGTCTTTAAAATTCATGTAACTCATATGGGTGTTATTGAAAATTTTGATGTAGCATTGATTTAGTGGGAGTCTGAGTTAAGTTCTACAGGGACTCTTTGTAATGTAATATGACATATAAAATGTCATTTTGTATTCCCTTCTATTCAGGTACTGAAAACTAATTTATAATGATAATAATATCACTTGTTTCCTTATCAGATCCAGTTATCTTTGTATAGTTTCATTTATAAACTTCGCATGATTTAATGTATATGTACACACATCTGTGTAACTATGAGAATATTGATTGCCTAATTGCATCACTATTATTAGTTAAATTAATAATTCGATTCATGCTATCCAAACGGGAGATTGTTGGAATTATTTTAATTATTATATGGATTAACATTAATCTTATTATTAGATGAATATCTGATAGTTGATAACTAGGAAAGTTAGTATTATTGGTATAAATCTTGAATGAATCAAGTCCTTGTTAACATTATGAGTAATCAGTAATGAGTTGAATTATTCATAAGTACCTTTTGGTAGAGACCTTAACCTGTAGCCCAATATTAATAAGCAATTATCTTTTTAAATTGCTGATGAAGAGTTAATAGAGAGAGAGAAATATTGATCACAATCATGATGATAAAACATTATGATTGATGTCTTTAATTATTCTTTAGCATCATAATTAAAGTTCCCCACCTAATTTTCCACTATTTTTACCCATTCTTTTCTATAAAAAGAATGTTCTATCATTTCCACAAAAACATTTCACACATGTCTCATCTCTCTTTCTTGGTGGGAAATTGTTCTTTGATTAAATCACTCTTTCTCTCTCATCATGATATATTTTGCTGCAAGCAAAATTTGGTATTCAAATTTCTTGGAGATATTGGGTATTGCTAGTTGCAATTCTCTATCAAACTACAACAAATGACTGGTGTATCTTTATTCTTAGATCAGTGTATTATATTTATTGTCTCTCAATTTTGAACATATTATAATATGTTATTTTATAAATTTCAATTTTTGAGCATATTATAATATGTTATATTAGCACATGAAGCAAAAATATCCATATATATTAATTGCATGTAATGAGAAATAAAACTATTGCTGTAAGAGCAAGAAATTATGCGCATGGGTGTGGAGGTATTTATGACTGTGTGCCATTGAGGATGAGAAGCTCTCACGTGACGTTTCAAAATACATTGCAGTTTAGCAGATATTTTGTTGGTTCAAGAGACCCTATTTGCCATCTTAGTTCTCCATCATATCCTTTTAATTATTGATGGAGTAATTAATTTGTTTGTGCGTATCTGTAAAAGGAGAAGGTTGAAAAGGGGATATATAAGGATGGCGAACCAATCTATGTGTGTGTATATATGATTTATATTATTAAAATATGATTAAATGAGACACAGCACGTATGTGTATATATATATATATATTTATCGAGAGAGAGTGGAGTTTGGTAATCTGTGGGAAGAGAAGTTTAAAAATTTGCGGGGATGTGTTTATTATATCCATTAATAATAACATATAATTAATTTTTCGTTAAAATTTTAATAAGAGGAGTAGATTATTTACTCAAGTTTAGGTGTTAGAGTGGTTTAATTTGGTGCATGAAAATGAAATACCAACGTCTCATGACTTATCAACTATAATGAGATGCTTGGCAGTAAGTCCAAAAACAAGATAATTTCAAATAATAATAATAATAATTAATAAAATTCAATTTACATGATGAGAGTGATTTTCTTTGTATAATTACTCATCAGTATGGTTATGAAAGTCTTTTTTGTTTGGCAGATCAAAATAAATTTATAATCACGCTTTAATTGTTAGACTTTGATTATTTATAAATTTTAGGCAATTGTTAGAGTTATAAAATCTAACAATACATCAACAAACTGTGGCCACATTTTAAAAGATAGCACGTACTAAGTTCTATCTTCTCTTTCGGAAAAATTATATTTTCTCAAAACTAAAACATACGTTAAATTTAATTATTTTAATAAAAGATCAATTATATATAATTATATATATTTTATCCGAAAAACATTTATATCTAAAATACTAAATTTTAAATTTTGAAAAATATAAATAAATAATTATTAAAAATTAAAATCGTTATTAAGATGAACAAATTAAAAGGCAGTAACTAATAATATTTAATTTCAATTATAAATGTAATAAGATAGGCTAGTCCAGTTGGTTAATTAGCCCAAAGTGAAACCTGAGATGGGCAAATATACAAGAATATGTTTGGGCCCCCACGTTCACAGTCTCAAATGCGTTACTATAAAATTCAACAATTTTAAATGTAATGCAAATGTCTAAAAACTAACCGTTTATACTAATCAACTATATAATAATCAAATAAATATCAGATATATGTAAGAATCGGCCGTGAAGTAGTGATCAATGTGTTTTTCTTTTAGCCTTCTGTTTATTAATTCATAGATTTGCGATGTGAGTATAATACCATGACAATAAATTGCACTAATTAAGAAAATGAATAAACACTAACATTCATTATTAGTGATACATTTGTTAATGCACTAAAATAAAATACAAAAAGGTTGACATGAAGTCCAAGTCTTACATTTACATGCATGTTCTAATGCATATAAAGAGAAGTACAAAATGGATCTTTTATTTTTACACTTTGTAATAATTTGATATTTTATAAAATAATCATGAAAAATTAATTTTTTACAAATTTAAACTTGTACAAAATCAATCACTCTATTTGAATTAATAAATGACTAATTTTGTATAAAATAAAATCTTTAAGATATTAATTTGTTATGATTAATTTATGAATAATCAAATTATTTCAAAGTATAAAAGTTATTGACCAATTTAGTAGTTTTCTCAATACATGTAGTTAAGGGGAAGATAGAACTCTGGTGCTTGAATTGATGGCTAGGGATTTGGAGTGTATCCTCCTCCACCTGGGTAATAATCGTATGTTCCTGGATCAAGAACCTGGGAAAGTTTTCGTCTTGCGATCATCGTATTTATTCAAATATTATTAAAATTTTTCTGTTAATTAATCATATTCGAACAGTAAATCAATAAAGGAAGAATATAGAAGAATACCAAGCTTCAGATTTGCAGTAGCGAGGTTGCAGTAGATGAGGATTCAGACTTCAAATTCAGTGAAGAATAATTACTAATTATAGTATTAATTTGCAGTATTCAGGGAACTGTTCTATATATTTTAAATCAGATGGTTTGGTTTAATATTGAGATATTGAATGATCTTCCGTTTGGTTTGAAAGTTTTTTTTTTTCCCCCAACTCAATTGATTGATGATTATTGACAGATTTTTTTTCTTTTGTTCAGTTATAAAAACGAAGAAGGAAAGTATTGAAGCCATCACTTGAGGATTCCTAGATAACGGTCAACGTTAATTATGTGATTAATTATTGTATAAATTCACATACATCAACATAATAACAATATTGACAAGGATCTTTTTCATTTTATAAGCATAACCCTTAGAAGAACATGAAGTGTTGATTTGGTTTTTATGACTGATAGACTAAAGACAAGCCTTGTAGAAATTGCCAAGATTAAAATGGAAATAAAATAATAAATTAGTCTCCTTTAGTCACTTCTTGTATTTTATTTTCTTCTTTAAGATATAATGACCATTGTATTTGTATTTTATTTTTAATTGGCAGTCAATGACATGTTTGTTTTTAGTTAAGAAAAGGACAAATAAATAAAATAATATAGCATATATCCGTAAGTTGAAATTATTTTGTAAATTCATATTTACATCCTCTATAATTAATTCAATTATAACGAGAATGAAAGTCCTACAACCCAATAAAATTTTTTTACAAATTCTATGCACATGCGTAAATAAAAATTGGGTTTTGCACGCACCCCATTTACAATATAAAGAAAGGGTGCAGCCCCCACCAATTAATGGTGGGCGGAAAAAATATTTTCTTTTGTTTGGCATGTGGAACAAAGAAAGAAGAAAAAAGATTGGAGATGGGAACTCTTTCTGCGAAATTCACTCATATTTTATTGGAAAGGAGAAGGAAAGTTAAGATTGATTAATTAACGTGTTTCGTTATTTTAAAATTTTATATTTTTAATTAAATATTAATTTTTTAAACAAAATCATATTCCAGCTTGCATTTGAAGCCAACTTTACTATCAGTTGCATGTTTTACCTCTCATATTAATGGTAGGTCGACCTACATTATATTATTAGATAAAAAATAATTTAATTGCTAAAAATACACTTTAATTATAAAGTAAGTAATCTTCCTTCCATATACAAATATATCAAAACCAACCCCGTTCGTGTATATATACACACACTACATATATGAATCTACTAGGAAGTAGTAGTGGTCATTATAATTGTGGCATGTTAATAAATTGTAAAGAAAAATAAAGACATATCATGAACAATAGCCTTCATCAAATAATATATAACTTATTAATTCACTATAAAATAAAGTTATAAAAATTTAGATTCATATATAGTGACTAAAAATTTAAAAAAATAAAATAAAAACTCACTAATAGCAAGCATGCATGGGTGTCATTATTCTAATAAAAGTACACTGTTAAGGCAGACGTAGAAGCTGTGGTGTTGCATGAGGACTTGATAACTATGGAGTTGGGGGAGTATAATATCCTCCTCGACCTCCGTAAGAACCATATGTGTCAGGATCAGGAACCTGGGAGAGTTTTCGAGCTGCAACATCGCATAAATTCAAAGTCATGTTCAGTAATTAATCAATATCGATCGCTCTTAATTAACTAATAGAGGCTGTCTGTGTTAACTAATAGTGGTTAAGCAAGAAATTAATAAAGGAAGAATTAATACCGAGTTGAAGAGTTGCAGAGGCGGGGTTGCAGTACATGATGACGAGTAGGAGGAGGAGTGTTGCTAGAAGAGAAGCAAAGAACATATTGAAGAGTGCCATATTGTAAGTACTTGAAGGATGGATGCATATGCCGAAGTGAGCAACAATAGTTGGTATTTATAGAGTGAGGTATAGAGGAGAAGAGAGAAATGCATGTCTGCAAACTTTTTTCCTTTTTTTCTTTAAATTTATCCAAATACACCCAAAAACTAAATATAGCATGCCTTGAATTAGATTAATTAGCAAAGCAATTGGTCCCTTTTGATAATTTGAAACGCAAGATAAAAATAGAAAAAATGACAGAAACAAAAAATTATTTGGAGGCAAAATAAAATAAATAATAATAAACAGTAAATTGGTTTATATATATATATATATATATATTGCTTTTATAGGCCCAAGCTGACTAATTCTTCGTATGTCATAATCTATCCCATCGACTCCTCGTGACAGTAGTAGCATCGTGTCACGGAGTCAATAAACCATGGAAATGAGTTGGATGAATTTGAGAATTTAAATGTAAATAAATTTGAAATAATTAAATTGTTAAATGAAAATTTAATAATTTAAAATTTTAAAATATGTTAAAATTAATATTTATTAATATTGAAGTATTAAACAAAAATTTAACAATTTAAATTCTTTAAAATGTAAAAAATTTAAATTGTCAAATGTAAAAAAAATTCAAATTCTTAAATATCATGGATGCGTGTTGAATTTCTCTATCTTTGATTAATCAACATGAAATTTTTGAAATGTCAAACGACTTTAACTGCAAACTGTTTTGTGCAAATGGGCTGCCACCGCTAGGACTTTTTGCAGACTAATTGGACCAAATAACGATTAATTAAACTTATTTTCATTAATATTCCGTAATAGTTCTTTGTTATATATTAATATAAAATCATATCTACCTAATAAGTGTTCTTAAGCATAATAAATTATTCTTAATCAATAAAATTAGTCAAAAATCATTATCTATACCCACAAAAAATAATATTAAGCGTTTTGCTAACTACAAAATTTTGGACACTGACTGAAAAATATTTATTGTACCTATTGATAATAATAATTACATAAAATTTTTAGTGCATTCATAATTTTGAATATAGTGATACACTTAATTATAATATATTGGTACACTTAATTTATATTTTAAAATATATTTATCACTATAATTAAAGTTATTAATAAAATTTTAAATTAAATAAAATTAATGTTAAATAATTAATTATAAAATAACTAAATATATAGGGCACTAAAAATGAATTTAAATCCCCTGCTATATAGCAGGTATGAGTTACATTTAAAAAAATTAGCCCAAAAAATTAATTGTACAACATAAATCCTGTACAATTCAATTTGCATTTACTAAAAATTACATGCTAAGAGGTATAAATTGCTTCTAGAAGCCCAAGCTGAGTTTACTTGGTCAAAGAAGCCCAAGCTGACTAATACTTCCTATATCATAATCACCGAGCAAGTGATTAATAGTCAAGGATACGTGTTGACTTGAGCTGTATTCTTAATCAGTCAAAAAGAGCTTCGTCTTTAATTGCCAACTTTTGTCATCAATTGCCAACTTCTACGTGCAAATGGGTTTTCACCCTGACACTATTATTCGTAGATTAATTTCACCAAATTAATGGTTATTTAACTAATTTTTATTAATATTTAATAATGAATTTTGTTAATTATTACTCTACACTTATTAACAAATATTTATTGTATATAGTAATAATTAATATTTTGTATTTTTTTTCATTACATTCAGTTAATAATTATTTTACTTTTATTATTATGATAATATTGTTTTTCAGCTTCTCGAAATGGCAGACAACTTTAATTGCTAGCTTCTTTGTGCAAATAGGTTTCCAACCCTAAGACTATTATTCATAGAATAGTTCCACCAAAATAACGGTTAATTTAACTAATTTTTATTAAAATTTAATAATGAATTTTGTCAACTATTACTCTAAAGATACCTATTAGAAAATATTTATTGTATATAATAATAATTAACATGTTTTTATTATTTTTCATTACATCAAGTTAATGATTATTTTACTTTTATTATTATGATAATATTATTTTTTAGCTTCTTGAAATGTCAGACAACTTTAATTGCTAACTTCTTTGTGCATATGGGTTTCCACCCCTAAGACTATTATTCGCTGACTAATTCCACCAAATTAACGGTTAATTTAACTAATTTTTATTAGCATTTAATAATAAATATTGTTAACTATTACTCTGCAGACACTGATTAGAAAATATATATTGTATATAGTAATCATTTATACTTTTTATTATTTGTCATTACATCCAGTTAAAGATTATTTTACTTTTACTATTATGATAATATTAGTTTTTGGCTTCTTGAAATGTCAAACAACTTTAATTGCCAACTTCTTTGTGCATATGGGTTTCCCCCCTAAGACAATTATTCGCAGACTAATTCCACGAAATTAACAATTAATTTAACTAATTTTTATTAATATTAGATAATGAATTTTGTTAACTATTACTCTAAAGACACATTAGAAAATATCTATTGTATATAGTAATAATTTATATTTTGGCATTATTTCTCATGGCATCCAGTTAAAGATTATTTTACTTTTATTATTATTAAAATATTATTTTTTGGCTTATTGAAATGTTAGACAACTTTAATTGCCAACTTCTTTGTGCAATTGGATTTCCACCCCTGAGACAATTATTCGTAGAGTAATTCCACAAAATCAACAATTAATATAACTAATTTTTATTAATATTTAATAATGAATTTTGTAAACTATTGCTCTAAAGACACATTTTGGAAAATATTTATTTTCTATATTAATCATTAACTTTTTTTATTATTTTCCATTTGGGTCGATTATTTGTTTAATGGCTACTAAGATTCGAGCTATGGTTGTCTAGCAATTTGAAGTGGAATCAAACCATTTAGGGTTCAAGCCCAACTTCTATATGGAGCCCAAGTTCAAGTGAGGCAATTTAATAATGTGCTATAATGAAAGAATTGTGAAAAGTCAATCATGCATATGATAAAAGTTAAAATAAGTATTAGTTAAAGTCTAATTTAGGTGAACTATATTTCCTTAAAAATCTATGTTAGGTGTATTTCAATATATGTTTTTCCAAATTATGTGGTAATTAGGTAAATCATAGACTTATGTCATGACGGTTGCTCTTGGCTATAAACACAGAACATATAAATGAGAAATGCAACCTTGAATACTGTGAAAATTAACTTAGCCTCTTATATACGAATTTCTTATCTAAGTTTTCTAAACTTAGTGGCGAAATTATCTCTGATTCTTTTCACTCTCCCTCTTCTATGCTAGAGTGTGACAAATCAAACCTAGTATTCTTGAGTATAGCATGCAAACTTATCATTCAATATTACTAATTGTTATGTCTTTTCTTTTTTTTATTTATTTATGTTTTGGGATTATTCAATGTGAACTTCATTAAAGCGCATCATTTTGGTATTAGAGCTCCGGTTGAAAGTGGGTAGAGAGAGAAACACTTACTGGTCAGAGAGAGAAACACGTGAGAAAAGTGTTTAGAGTGAGATTTGGCTAAAAACAACGCTACTAATGTTTTAAGAAGACTTTCTTGAGAACAAGCTTAGATCATGGGCATACAACAAAGTCAACAAGAAATGAAAAAGTAGTTGATTTTGATCGTGACGAAGAAACTGAAGATGAAGCTGATGCACATAAACAAAGGAGGTAGCAGTGTGACTTAGGAAACAAGATAAAATTAAAGATTCCACCATTCAAAGGAACTAGCTTACCAGAGGAGTACTTAGAGTCAGTGCAATCAGTGGAGAAGGTGTTAAAGTACCATAACTATTCTGAAGTTAAAAAATACAAACTAGTTGCCCTTGAATTTATTGATTATACAAATCTATGGTGGGAGTATTTGAAAGCACAACGAATGAGGGATGTAGAAGAGGAGATCAGTAATTGGAGGCTTATAAAGAGACACATGCAAAAACACTTTGTTCCTGACTATTATAAGCAGGAGCTCTACATCTGGTTACAAACTCTTAGACAAAGGGCAATGTGTGTTGAAGATTATGTTAAAGAGTTTGAAATGTTGATCATGCGATGTGAGATACAAGAGCCTTAGGAACAATTTATTGCGAGGTTCTTGGGAGGCTTGAATAAGGAAATTGCTCATGCAATGGAATTATAACCTTATATAACATTTGATAATGTAATTAAGTTTCTTGTTAAGGAGGAATTTGATTTCCAATTCTGTATTAGATATTTGGCTTTTTGAACTTGAATTTTCTTGGATTATAGTATTTGGGTTATTAGGGCTAGTGACTACTGGGCTTTGGTTTTGGTTGGATGAGCCACTCTGGTTAGATGAATCAGATTTTAATTTTCTTACTTATTCTTCTAATTGATTGAGTTGAACAATAATGTTATTTAGAGTACTTTAGATACTATTAATATAATTATTTGTCTGAGATTGTGTCAACCCTACGTTGACTTCCAACATGGATAATTGCATAATTAATTGATCAATAGTTGGCAAATTTGGATCCCAAGATGGGTTATTTGGTTGCATATTAGACTTCTCATTAGTCTGCTCCATCTCTACTCAAATAATCAACAATCAAGTTATTCTTCCCTTTAATATATTCAACACAATAATCATAATATGCTAAATTAGATTGCCATTTAATCAACATCTTATCAGATAATTTATATGACCTTATTCCTCAATCTATCTAATGTTTAACCTGGGTATTATCTGTCCTTATTATAAATTTTGAATTTACTATTAATAGTTTGAATTTTTCTATTGCTTTGACCACTACTAAAAATTTTTTTCCAATTAGAATGATATTTCGCTTGACTAGAATTAACTTTTTCATTGGCATATTTGGTTATTATTTCTTTTCCATCTTGATCTTCATGATATAAGGCTGCTCCCCAATAATGTTATGAGACATCAGTATATATAATCCATTTTATTGGTGGGTTAATAGGTATACTAATTTTAGGTAAATTCTTACATAAGTGTTTTATTTTCTCAATTACATTTTTAACATTATTATCTCAATTCCATTCATATGTTTCTCCTGCTAATTTTGATATTTTAGAGGTATATTTTGATAAATTAAGGATATAATTTCTTGCTTGATTTACTAAGCCTAAAAAGGATCTTAATTCTTTCTTAGTTGTTATTTCTGGAAAGTCTAACACTTTTTTACTAATTTGTTCTAGTAATTCTATACCTTCTTTCAATATATAATGTCTTAAAAATCCTATTCTTTTCTTTCTTAGTTATGCTTTCTTTAGTGATATATTTAATCCCTTTTCTTCTATTAATGTCATAAATTTTTGTAAGTGTTCTTTATGTTCTTTTTCATTATTAGAAAATATCAAAATGTCATCTATATAAATTACTACAAAATCTCTTATAGGTAATAGCAATTTCATTACATAATCTTGGAAAATACTTGGACTATTATGAAAACCCATTGGTAATATATTCCATTCATATAGTCCTTCAAATGTACTAAAGGTTGTATATTTTTTACTCTCTTCTTCTAATTCAATTTGAACAAATCCTAACTTATAGTCAAATTTATTGAATATTTGTTTTCCTTTTATTAGATTAAATAATAGTTCTATTTTTTGGGATAAGGTATCTGTTTCTTATTGCTATTTCATTTAATTTTTTATAATTTATTACCATCCTAGATTTTCCTCTTTTTTCTTCACTATGTTTCATAACAATCATAGCTGGTGATGGGTATCTAGATTTGTTTTCTCTAATTAAGTTGTGTTTCTTCATCTCATTTATGTGCATAATAAATTCTTTCTTATTTCCTTCTGTCCGTGGGTAAGGTTTGCTATTTATTTCTTTACTATAGTCTAATAATTCTATTTTGGCTAATGGTTTGGATTTTTTCCAATGAATTAAAGGGTTATCACTATAATTTTCTTCTAGCCTTTGCTCTATGGTTTTAGTCTTTGTCTCCATATTATGTATTTTCTTTTTATCATTTTCTTTAATTGGTTCTTTATTAGGTACAAATTGTACTTCATTTTCATATTTCTCTTTTCTAAATATGGTGTCTGTTCTTTTATGTGGATCTAATATTCTTAGTGTCCATGCTTGGTGCTTACAAGGCGTGGTAAATACTAAGACTTTAGGTGTAAAAATTAATTGCATATATTGTTCAAAGAAGTCCATTCCTAATAATATATCTGGTGTAGCTTCATTATATTGAAATATTAATGGGATTTTTTATTCATACTCTTCTATTTATACTATTATATTTTCTGCTGATAATTCTAATAGATGTACTTCTTTTCTTGCGCTAGTCATTTTTATGGTTTTTCCTTTTTTCCGTAGTTTTGGAGGTAAAATATTATATTTAGTAATTGTCATATTTGCTTCTGTATCTACCATAGCGTGATATTTTCTTGATTGATATTTCTTATAATTGAATTTTAACAATATATAATACAACTTCATTTAAATCAATTTTTTTTTTCTAAAATTATTTCTACTTGATTTATGTTTAAAAGGATTCTGTTTTTTTGGATTCTATAAGGAGTTACTGAATTAAGGAAATCCTGTCCTAGAATTTATTTATAATTTTCTTGTTCTCTTATTTCTTCATCTACCCATATTTTTAATTTTAATATCTCTCTTTTTTCAAATATTAGTTTCATATTGGCTTTAGTTTTGATTTCATCTATTTATATACCATTATCAGTATATTCTAATTGTACTATACTTTTTTCTTGGTTTGGGTCTATTGTGGTTATTGTTTGTATCCACACTCCTTTTTGTATTTCTAATAAGACATAATTTAATGAGTTTATAGAATCTGTTAAATGTATTGTTGGCGTTGTTGTTCTTATTTCAATTAAATTTGTTGCTATTGAGATTTCTGCTAATCAATGTCTTTGTGAATTTTCTAAGCTATAGGATCTAAAGCTTTATGTCCTAGTTAAGGGTCTATTTTCTTGGTAGCTTAAACTTCTTTTGGGATCTATATTTATATTTACATTACTTGGTGAGTTTATTCTTATGCTCCCTTTGCCTATGTTATTATCATATTGGATTCTTCTAGTGTCTTCTCCATTTCTTATTTCTCTGGTGTTATCTAATTCTAATTGTAATTGTCTTGGGATAGTAAATTTTATAGTATCTAATTTTAATTCTTCTAATATAGGCATAAATTCATTTCCTATGGTTATTTTTCCTTGATTTTTCTTATAGATCTTATGTTCATTAGAAAATACTAATTCCACCATACCTGTTATACTAATGAGTTTACTTCCTGGGGGCAGTTTTATTCCTTTTAATTTATGGTAAGTCATTAAAGTTATGTTCATATTCATTTTGGCTCTAGAAATTGTAAAATTTGTATTTAGTGTAAATTTTAGTTTTTGATAAACTAAGTTTCCATTTAAGACTCCTAATATGCTACTTGGTATACTATCTATAATTTTATTATCAGTAATTAATAACTCTATTAAGATATATATTCTGACTTGAAAATACACTTTTATCATTAATTGAATTCCTGAGATATAAATTTCTATAATATCATCCTTCATATCTAAATTTTCTATTTCTCTATATATTATAGATTTACTTATTAATGGTATTATCAATATTCTTTCAATCCGTGTTACTTCTATAGGATATTTTTTCTATAATACTACATAGCCATATTTTTCTTTTTGTTTTGATTTTATTATTTTTCCAATTTTTTGATATTATACTTTGTTTTGATAAATCTTCTCCTGACATATCTAATTCTTTATTTCTAATTTTATCATATTATTCTTTTCTAAATTTTATTCTTCTTTCAACTATGCTTTCTTCTAGATTCCTAATTTCTTTATATTGATCATATTCTTGTTGTTCTTCTATTTGGTTACTAGTTTCTCCTTGCATCATATTAATTTCATTTTCTTCTTCTATTCCTTCATATTCTATTTCTGTTTCAGTACTAGATTCTTTTTATTATGATATTCTTTCTATTTTATATATTTTTATGTCTGATTCATAAGTTTCTTCTACAGGAAAATTATCAAATTCTATTGGTTCTAGGCCTTCTATTTCTGCTGCTTCTATTATATTTATAGTTCTTTTCTTTCTGGGTTTCTTACATTATGTTGATATATGTCCTAATTTTTCACAATTATAACATTGACATTTTTTAGGGTATTTTTTATAATTTAGTTTTTTCCTTTATTAAAATATTTCTTTGGTTTATATTTTCTTATAAATTTTTCTTTCAAGTATTTTTTAAATCTATATTTCTTATATGGTTTATAAGGTTTTATGTATATTTTCTTTTTCTTGTATTTATTTTTCTCAAGTTTACATCCCCATTTATGTGGTGATTCTAATCTTCTGCATTTTAATATTAATTTATTAGTCTTATAAAATTTATTAGCTTTCCAAGCTTCTTTACATTTTAATGATAAATATTCTCTCAAATAATCTTTTCTTCTTCCTAATGTATCTACATAAGGTATTAATTTTGGTCTTTATGTAAAAGTGTTATAATAATCAGTGAGTATACTTTCTGCTAATATAGTTGGTAATTTTCTGTAAAATATATCTAAATATACTCTTTTTTCATTATAATTTGCTAATCTTGCTTCATAGTAATATTCATCATATTCACATATGTATCCTTCTAAATCATCTGGATCTAATGTACAATCTTTATTTGATGTAATTTTTAGATGGCTCTTTCTATTTTTGTAGTTTCATTTGCTCCTACACTTCTTCCTAAAAATTTGTTTCTTAATCATTATTCATATTGTCATATTAATGTTGCATAAAATTCTTATGTTATTATAATTATTTATTATTCAACCTTAGCCCTAAATTCTTCTTAGTTACTTTTCTACCATTCTTGAACTTTTCCTACAAAACTTGATTATACTATTAGACTTGCAGATTGTGTATCTATTGCTCTGTTTGCTAATGCTATAAATTGAGCTTTTGCCCATTCTTCTATTCTTTTCTCTTCGTCTTTTTGACAATCTAAATCTAGCCATATACTAAGAAGCCTGCCGACACAAAAGAAAAAGGAAGCATGCAAATTCTCATGGATAATAATAATAGATAGCCAGCATATAAAGGGCAACCAAGAAGGACAATCAATAGCATGACACCATCGAAGACCATTACTTTACAAAAGTAGTGATAAGAAGGAATCTTGTATAGTAATATAAAGAAGTCTATTTAAAGAGCATTAGGTTTCTTTGTAAGAACAGGGAGCATTAAAGTTTTCACTTGAGTTTTCAATGATCTTGACCTCTAGCCTTATCTACTTTCTATAAACACCACCCTTGTACAATCTCTCCATATCAATAACAGAAGTTTATTTCCTTCATCATAGTCTTTGTTCTTATTCTTGTTCTTGTTCATTAACCTTTAAAGATTAGTTGTCGAACACTAAGATATGGCTAACTAAACCTCTAAAAGAAAACTAAGGTAAATTTATTTTCAAAAATTATAACAATGGGTTGATCTTATTATATGATTACCGGAACGTTATTGTTTATTTTAAACTTAGGGTAGGATATGGATTAAGTACACCTCCTATAGGAAATGAAGGAAGGTTGTACTGAATTTTGATTGAAGGGGAAAGGTCTATGCATGAATAAGCTGTAAAAGAACTCTTTATGAAAAAGGACAGAGTTCCTTTTATCACCCGACTTTAATTTGGTCAAAGATTAATCCATATCTTATTTTTGAGTTTATTATAACTAATGATTACTTGTATATAGGTTAGACACCCAAATTGCAAGGCTACTAGTCCAAAAGATATCTAACTTTTAAATATATGTTCTGGGTATAACAACGCCAAGTACAGGGTTTTATATATATATATATATATATATATATATAATGATTTTAAAAATTATTAAAAAAATTATAACATTGATCTTTATTTTGTATTTTGAGATAATTTAGTCTTTCATAAATTAATTCTGATAAATCAATTCCTCACAAATTTAAACATGTATAAATTAGTCCCTCACAAATTTAAATTTGTACAAAACCAATCATTCATTTATATTAATGAGTGACTAATTTTACATAAAATAAAATTTTTGAGAGACTAATTTGTCACGATAATTTGTTAGAGACTAAACAATCATAAAGTGTAAAAGAAAAGTACTGATTTGGTACTTTTCTAAAAAAAAATTATTACATATATAAAAATTTATAATTTTTAACAAAATTTAATAATAATTTATTTAAAAACTAATTTTGTAAAAAAAAAAGAAAAAAGAAGATTTATTAAATTATGACATAACTAATTATTATTAAGTATTATTAAATATAAAAAATAATTTATATTTTTAAATATATTTATCATTATAATTAAATTTATTAATAAAATTTTAAATTAAATAAAATTAATGTTAAATAATTAATTATAAAATAACTAAATATATAGTGCGCTAAAAATGAATTTAAATCACCTGCTATATAGCAGGTATGAGTTATATTTTTTTAAAAAATTAATTGTACAACATAAATCCTGTACAATTCAATTTGTATTTACTAAAAATTACATGCTAAGAGGGATAAATTGCTTCTGGAAGCCCAAGCTGAATTTACTTTGGTCAAAGAAACCCAAGCTGACTAATACTTCCTATATCATAATCACGGAGCAAGTGACTAATAGTCACGAATACGCGTTGACTTGAGATGTATTCCTAATCAGTCAAAAGCAGCTTTGTCTTTAATGGCCAACTTCTACGTGCAAATGGGTTTTCACCCTAACAGTATTACTTGTAGATTAATTTCACCAAATTAATGGTCACTTTAACTAATTTTCATTAATATTTAATAATGAATATTGTTAATTATTACTCTAAATTTATTAAAAAATATTTATATTTTGTCTTATTTTGTCTTAATTATTACTCTACACTTATGAAACGATTTTTCTAAAAACAAATTTTTTTTAACTAAAAAACCGGGTCCATACATACTTTATATTTTTACTGCAACTATTTTTTATTTTATAATTTTTATTAATTTTAAAAATAAATAAACATAAAAATAAACAGAAATTACTAGTTAAGTAAGTCAAAACATGTTCGGAGTCCAACCCAATTTATTTTGTGTAAATTGACCAAAAAATTTAAAAAAATTAAAAAGGTGGAAGTTCAACGTACTATATATATCGTGACTGGCAAATAAAAGTGAAAAAGTCTCTATCATCCCTCATGCAATGACTAAGTCAAAAAGAAAAAAAATTTCCTAATTTCATTTATAAAGATCTGCGTTCTCTTGGTCATTGAGCCATGCAGAATCTGCAGCTTAGCTTGCCATTCTCGACTTGTACTCATGACATTACACATCAATCTCACCATCTTCCTTCTGTTCTTCCAACTTCACTTTCATGGCATCCTCTGTGATAACAGAGATGCCCTTCTTTCATTCAAATCGCAAGTCACCGACCCAAAGAATTCTCTCTCTACCTGGACCTCCAATTCCTCCATCTGCACCTGGTATGGGGTCTCCTGCTCCACAAACACAACCAGAGTACAATCTCTTAGTCTACGAGGACTACGCCTTTCTGGTAAACTACCCTCTTCCCTCTCCAACCTCACTTATTTACAGTCGCTTGACCTTTCCAATAATGCATTCCAAGGCCATCTTCTGTTCGAGTTTTCAAATCTTTCTCTCCTTAAGGTCATCAATTTAGCTACTAACAATCTCAGCGGTTCACTTCCTCCACAGTTATCCTTTCTGCACCAGCTGCAAGTTCTGGACTTCTCGGTCAATAATCTCACCGGTCAAATCCCTCCTGAATTTGGAAATTTTTCCTCTCTCAATAATCTTTCCTTGGCTAGAAACCATCTTTCTGGGGAAATTCCCAGTGAGTTGGGAAATCTTCGTAACCTTTCTTATCTTCAACTGTCTGAGAATTATTTCTCTGGGGATTTTCCCGTTTCCATCTTCAACATCTCTTCGTTAGTCTTCTTATCTACAACACAAAATCGCCTTACGGGAAAATTACCACAAGATATTGGCCATTCTCTTCCAAATATCCGGCGTCTCTATCTGGCAAACAATAGCTTTGCGGGTGTGATTCCAAGTTCTATATCCAATGCATCACATCTGGAATTCCTAGATCTCTCTCGCAATGAATTTCATGGATTTATTCCTCTGTTCAGCAACATGAACAATCTCACCATGCTATTTCTCAGTGATAACTCTCTCTCTTCCACAACATTACATAATTCTAAGTTCTTCGATTCCCTTAGAAACAGTACAAAACTGAAAATTGTGATGATCCAGTCTAATCAGCTAGCAGGAGAGCTTCCAAGGTCAGTAGCAAATCTTTCAACCACCCTAGAACAGTTTTGTGTATCCATGAACTCGTTCACTGGAAGCATCCCTCAGGGTATGGGAAAATATCAAAACCTCGTGTCCTTATCTTTTGAAATGAATCATTTCATTGGGGAGATACCAAGAGACATAGGAGCACTGAATAAGCTGGGGCGACTTCTGATGTTCAAAAACAGGTTGTCTGGAGATATTCCGGACGTGTTTGGGAATTTGACACAATTATATATCCTTGCAATGGGGTTTAACCAGCTCTCTGGCAGAATTCCCTCTAGCATTGCACAGTGCAAAAGATTGAACTATTTGAATCTTGAAACGAATAATCTTCATGGGACTATACCAGTGGAGATTTTTAGGCTTTCTGGCTTAACCACCTTGTCCTTTGCAGGGAATACCCTGCATGGGTCCATCCCTTCTGAAGTGAGCTCCATGGAGCAACTTCAGTACATTGACGTGTCTAACAATTTTATGACAGGATATATTCCCGAAGAAATAGATGGCTGCGCAAGCTTGCTGTCGCTTGTATTAGCAAGAAACCACTTTAATGGTTCAATCCCAAGCACCCTGGGGAATTTAAAATCCTTGAAAACATTGGATTTATCTTCAAACAACCTCTCTGGTTCCATCCCTGCAACTTTGGAAAAGCTCCAGGATATGATGAAGTTGAATTTGTCTTTCAACCATTTGGAAGGGGAAGTTCCTTTGAAAGGTGTTTTCACGAACCTTACCCGAGTTGCTCTCCAAGGAAACAACAAGCTCTGTAGTCCTAACAAGGAAATTGCAGAAAAATTGAGTATCTTTGTGTGTGTCCAAGATAAGAAGAACACAACATTTTTACTCCCTCTCATACTTGCAGCTACAGGGGCCTCCATTCTATTCATTTCCACTATCTGCTTTATATGGGTGAAATTTGGCCGAAAGAAGAAAAACAAAGGGGAGAAAACGAGTCTGTCAACTTCTCCTCTTAAGGGAGTGCCTCAAAATATATCCTTTTCTGATATTCGAGCTGCCACAAACAATTTTGCATCTGAAAACTTGATAGGAACGGGTGGGTTTGGCTTTGTTTATAAGGGTGTGTTCAGAATCAATCAATGTGAAACTACCCTTGCGGTGAAGGTCCTCGACTTGAAACAAAGCAAAGCCTCTCGGAGTTTCAATGCGGAGTGTGAAGCTCTGAAGAATGTTAGGCATAGGAACCTCGTGAAGCTTATCACCTCTTGCTCTAGCATTGATTATAAAGGAGATGATTTTAAGGCCCTGGTTATGCAATTCATGGCCAACGGTAATTTGGCCACGTGGCTGTACCCCGTGGATGAAGAAGAATCAGGGTCCTCCCTGACATTCTTGCAAAGACTGAATATTGCCGTAGACGTTGCTAGTGCTCTGGACTATTTGCACCATGACTGTAACCCACCAGTAGTCCATTGCGATCTGAAACCTGGTAATGTCTTATTAGATGAAAGTATGGTTGCACACGTTGGGGATTTTGGATTAGCAAGGCTTCTTTCTCAGAATTCATTGGAGTCTACCACTCTGGCACTGAAGGGTACCATTGGCTACATTCCCCCAGGTACAAGAAAACTACTATTCTTGATATTTTACTGTAAACATTAATATGGTATCCTTCAAATTTTCTAATGTTCGAGTAATTTGTGTCAGAATATGGTATTGGAGGCAGAGCTTCGACGTCTGGAGATGTGTACAGTTTTGGGATTTTACTGCTTGAGATGTTCATGGGGAAGAAGCCAACTGATGAGATTTTCAAGGAAGGTTTAAGCCTTAACAAGTTTGCCTCGGCCATTAATGAGAATCAAATACTGAAGGTAGCTGATCCAAAGCTGTTTAACGATTCTGAAAAGTCGACACAAAGCTCAAGCACTGGTTATCCTAGTGAAGGCAAAAGTAGTGACAGCTATCACTGTAGTTTCACATTGAGCTTGCGCAAGGCAGAGGAAGGTATAGCTGCTGTGATTAGAGTTGGGTTGTCTTGTGCTGCTGAAGTGGCCAAAGATCGCTTGACCATGAGAGAGGCCTCAACAAAATTGCAAGGAATTAGGCAGTCTATGCTGGCTTTATGAATTACAAACATACAAGTGTGAGTGAGTTTTCCATTACTGAAGTTAAATTGCAAAATTTTTAGCTGACCACATTAGTCTTTATGTTTGTTTTGTATATTGATAGTTCATCAAGGGCTCAGATCTGTTTTGTAAGCAAGAAGTTATAGCACTGAGTAACTCGAAAGGATCTATTACCTGTCATGGACTTATTACCAAATAGCAAATATATAAAAGCTTGCTTACTACTTAGTGGCAACATGAGAGCAAAGGTCATAAATTCAAACTAGGTTGAGTACGACTAACTTTGGGTCCAACGAATGAGACAAGCAGAAAATGTATGTAACAATAAATTAAAGAAACCAGACCATAGAATCCAATGAAGTTTGACTGGTCTACAACTATCCCGTACGTACCATTCTATTTTTGTAAGTCATAGATGAAAAAAACATGCTGCGTGGTCATGCAGTTGATTTAAAGAACTAGTCTCATATTAGTATGATAGATGCATACTTGTATGTTTTGTTGGGTCTGGGATTAATCTGTTTAAAGTCATTTGCTGCATTCTTGTAATAAGTTTAGAAAGCTTTACAGTCTATAGCTCTGCTCATGGCCTTGGCATTGCAAATGTAGTATGTAACTTCCACTTGGATTAACCTTAGTTAAATTCTTTTTTTTTTTCCGTTAGCAATTATATGAAAATTTTAAATTTTCAATTGCTTAAATATTTAATAAATAGAACATTTTAAAATTTGCGTTGTAGATGATTTGAGTAATGTAAATAAATTTTCATTTTATGTCTAAATTGGTTATAATAATTTCTTTTTTTCATTTGGCTAGGATTCTGGATGCTCTTATCATATAATATTAAGGGTACAATATCCTTACATGGACTACGTACATAAATTTAATTAAAATTCTCATATAATTTTCCTTGAATAGAATAATTTTTTAACCAATTGAACTAATGGTAAATTGTTATTATAATGATATATGACAGAATTTAACTCTTCGCTGCAAAAGATGGGCATGAGTAGTGCTTTGATTATCTAATCTGAATTCCGTGTTGTGCTCTAAACACAACAAGGTGTTCTATGCTGTCGTGTTAAACATTTTTTTGGTAATTTGTTTTAAGTTTGAATATTGTGCTATGTAAATACAAAATATACCATATAGTGCAAAGAATCCAAATTATTGACTTTTAAGGTTCAATTAAACTTGATACGTCAGTGGCCCCAGTGACCTTTTAAAGTTAACAAGATCTTTTCTATTCATTTCTAGATAGATTTGATGAGAAAATTTTTTTTGATGTTGCATAATAATTGAATAATTGAGTGACATTGTGTTTTTATCAATAAAAATATGGATAATTAAATATTTATTTAACAGTTTAGGTATGCTATTATAAAATATTAATTTTATTTTATAAATCTGATACCGAGAGAAAAAAACTTAAATAATGCTCATTTGAATTTTTGACTTGTTTGTTGGATGGAAAGCATCTTTTTCTTATTTGGTATGCAAAACATTAAAAAAAAAAAAACAAAGAAAGAAATTGGAGAGTGGAAAGAGAGAACTTCTTTCACTGTTATTTCACCGTCCAGAGATCGACAAGAAAAAAAAAAAGAAAAAGAATAATGCTAATGCATTATATCTTTATGCAAATATTTTAAAATGATCTGTTTAATATATCTGCGCATGAATCTAAGATATCAAAGCCTTGTGTCCTTGTCTTTTGAAATGAATCATTTCATTGGAGAGATAAGAGACAGGGGAACACTGAACAAACTGGTGCATTTTCTAATGCACACAAACAGATTGTATGGAGAAATCCCAGACATTTCTGGGAATTCCTCTCAACTATCTATCCTTGAAATGGGGTTTAACCAGCTCCCTGGCAGAATTCCCTTTAGCATTGGACAGTGCAAAAAATTAAACCATCTAAGGTTGTTAGAATATTTTAAATTAATAATGGATTAGTAATAACTCATTTATTAGAATAATTATGTGCAATTATTAATTAATAATGGATTAGTAATGGATTAGATCCTTGTTGACATTGTAAGTAATCTATGACGGGTTGAATTACTCATAAGTCCATTGGGTAAAGACTCCAACCTATAGCCTAATATTAATCAGTAATTATCACGTTATATTGTTGATACAAAATGAATAGAGAGAGAGATCATTTAAGCCTATCACATCATGATTATGTTTTAATCATGATCATCCACCCTCCATTATCTCCATGAATGATTATCAACTACTCCATTATCTACAACATAATCTATGAATGATTATCAACCATTTCATTATGTACAACATAATTTCCATGAATAATTATCATGATTATTAACCACTCCATTAGCTACAACATAATTGCTTTCATTTTTGGCTTATACAAAGGAGAGCTTCATTATTCAAAATAGGCTCCGTAGCAAGAATAGCAAAAAAAGAGGTTATTTATTCTCCATTGCTCTCTCTCTCTCTCACACACACACACAAATATTGGTAATAGTGGGTTGTAATTCTCTATCAATTTACATCAAATGGCCGATATTTCTTCATTCTTAGGTCAGTGTATTATATTTTATTATCTCCTAATTCTTGAACATATTGTGATATGTTATTTTCGCAAATGGTATCAAAGCTAGGTTATTGCAAAATAATGATTGTCATGGATGAATGGAAATTATATGAATAAATATAAACTCTAAATTTTTTCCAGTGAAATTTGTTCTAGATCTTAGGAATTTTGAAAATGAGTTTATGTCTTTGTGGAACTAAATATTTCTAATTATGCCCATTGTATACTCTGACCAAAGATGAACATATCTGGCTCCATTAAAACCTTGATCTGAAATTTTTTTAGTAAAATTAATCAATGTATAGATCAAGTTTATTAAAATGAGTTTAGGGGTTTTGATCTTTGAGGAATTACGAAAAAAAATAAAACCCACATCAAAACTCAATGTTCAGGAAATCAGGATTTGCTATTGAAGCTAAAAAACTCTTAGACATTTCAAACCCAAATTCACTCAAATGCTCCGTGTTTGGCCAAAACCACCGTAAGGGACTTATATATTGTTGCATAACAATCATTTTTCCATCTAAATCTCCCAATCAGATTCACAACAACATGAGCTGCCATTGAAGCTCAAAGAACTCGAAACACTTACGAATTTCAAACATGATTTCTCTCAGATGATGTGTTTTTTTTTTTTTTTATATATATAGAAATTGCATTAGGGGATACATAGATCATAAAATATAGATCATTTTAATGCTTATTTGAATGTACGAAGAGCTTTATTTTATCAAGTCAGAGTTCCAGGTTGTAAACCAAGTCGAGCAACCCAGTTGAAGGTTGAAGATGATCAATAGGCACATGGAGAAAAGTCCACTCGCAATGGTGGCACGTGTTGGCGTGTGAAAGTCATGCACTACTCTTTTGGTCCCCAACCTTTTACAGTTTGACTCCACTCGTTGCTTTCAATTTTTTGGTGATTTTTCTAGAATTTTTTTTAAGCCCTAGAAATAGAAGTTTTGAAATTTCTTGAAGATCTAGGACCTTAAAACAGTATGTAACTAAACTGTTTTGATCTGAGAAATTTTTTATAGTGACTAGTTATAATGAGGAATAGAATACTGATTTTACTCCTCTTGATGATGTTTGAATAAATTAAATGAATTCATTTGGCATAATTAGTTAATTTTTCACTCTTATTATGAGTTATGAACTTAATTTATGAATAATAAAAAAATATAATTCGTATCATAATTATTAGTATATACCCTTAAATAATTATTAAGGATAAAATTAGTCACTAAGTAAGATTTGAAGGGTTTTATTTATATTAACAATGGACATGTCCTATCGGTGTGACATTGCTAAAATAACATTGTGAATTACACCTATTTATGACTTGCTAGTAGCGTTTTTTGGTTAATGTTTAATAGTTTTTTGTATCCTATCGATATGGAAACTGTGAATGCATTTTTTGTGTGATTCTTATGATAAGTTAAATCCAAATTGACATGAATGAGTTTTCCTTGGTTTATTGTAATCTAGGACCCTTAAACGGGATTGCAATAAACAAATTTATATGTATCGTTGCATGAACTAAGTTTATGAAGGAAACCATGTTTCATAATTATGTTATTTTGACATAATTAATGTTTCCTATTTTGGTTTCCTCAGTTTCTGCATTCCAATAACTATTTTCAATAAAAATTCTTAATAGGACAAACTATAATGACTAGAGTGAGTCTCTGGACATGTATTTGACAATCACTAAAGCGGATTTGACTCTAAGAGTATCAAGACCAGCGGAGCCTACAGTTGAGTGAAGTGCTGCTGACAAAACTTACTACAACAGGTGGCATGAATCACATAGAATTTGTCTGACGCTCATGAAATTCACCATTGATAAGACCATCAGGCAAAGTATTCATGAAAAAGATACTACTATAAATTATCTGAAGGTTGTTGGTGAAAAGTTTAAGAAGTTTGAAAAGACTCAGAAAGCATATTATCTTTCATTGTTGGATAATACATACTATGATGGAGTATCTGGTGTGCGAGAGTATATAATGAAGCTTATTAACTATTACAATAAGTTGAAGTCATATAATGTAAACTTAAGGGAGAGTTATATAGTCTACAGAGTGTTATAGTCTTTTTGTTGAATATGGGGTCCTTAGGACCACTTATAATTCTCAAGAAGCTGAGTGAAATTTTGACTAGATGATTTCCATAGTAGCTCAAAAGAAAGAATCATTGAAGAAAGTCAGCTCTCACACTTATAACATTAATTATATTTATCAAGATTCAAGTAGTAAAGGTGGTAATGAAAAGTAGAAGGGTAGGAAGCAAGATAAAAGAGCTTGTGCCAAGAAATCTTTTGGACTTAAGAAGAATGGAAAACATCATAAGGGTTAGAAGAAGAAGTCATTCAAGGATGATGCCATTACTGCAAGAAGCATGGTTATAAGATATCAGATTGCTTCAAAATTAAAGAATAAGCATGAGCAAGAAGGTACTTCTCTTAAAATTACCTGTTTAGGTCTAATATGCTTCCTAGCTCTAGTATGTTTTAAGTCAAATAATTTTGAAATTTCTCTTGATTCTTAGTGGTTGGATTCTGGTACAACTGTTCATGTGATAAATTCCTTGCAAGAACTCATAAACAGGAGGATGCCAAGGGAAAAAGAAAGGACCATTCTTGGAGTAGAAAGAAGTTTAGCAACAGTTGATATCATTGAAACTATCTCTTTAGATTTTGAATCTAGACATTGTTTGGTGTTAAATGATGTTTATGTACCCTCTTCTAGGTGGATTTTGATTTTTAGTTTTGTATTTGACTGAAATGGCTATTCTTTTCTGTAAGGAAATAGAAAAATTGATATTTTCTTTAATTCAACTGTTGCTGGATTTGCTTTGCTATTGAATGGTTTATATTGCTTAAATATGAACATTTGTCTAAATTTGTCTTATAGTGCACCTATTAATGTTACAGTAAGGCCTTAACATCGAAGACTTAATGAATGTTCCTCTATGTTATGGCATCGATGTTTGGGCCATATATCTAGAGAGAGATCAGAGAGGATGATCAAACAGGACATATTAGGGAAGTTGGATTTTTTTGACTCAAAGACATGTGTTGATTATATAAAGGGAAAATTTTCGGCTCAGGCTAGGACTAAATAGGAAAATAGATATGAGAACATTTTAGACTTAATTTATACAGATATATGTGGACCTATTACACCAGTTGTTATGGGTGGATTTAAGTACTTTATCACCTACATAGATGATCATTCCAGGTATGGGTGAGTTGATTTATTATATGAGAAATTTGAGTCATTAAATGCTTTCAAGACATTTAAGGTAGCAATTGAGTTGAAGACTAGGTTAGCATTTAAATGTGCGAGAACATGGGATTGAAGCTCAGTATACAATGTCAGGCACTCCACAACAAAATAGAGTTACTGAAAGACGTAATTCTACCTTAATAGATATGATCAAAAGCATAATCAACTATTGCTCCCTGCCAGAATTTCAATGGGGTGATGCATTAAAGATTGCGGTTTATATTCTAAATCAAGTTTCCAGTAAATTAGTTCCAAAGATGTTGTATGAATTATTTTCTGGTAAAAGGGTCAGTTTGAGGCATCTTTGAGTTTGGGAATGTAAAGCAAAAGTAAGACCGTATAATCCCAGCTTAAGAAACTTGATCCCAGAACTATCAGTGGATTCTTCATAAGATATTACACTAGATCGAGAGGGAGCAGGTTTTATTGTCCAACTCACACTACCAGAGTTGTTAAGTCAGATAGGGCATTCTATTTTGAGAATGACTTAGATAGTGAGAGTAATGTGCCTAGGATAATTAATCTGTATATAAAAGATACAACATTGCCTTTGCCCATTTCATCTTCATAGTCTTTCCCTAATCATTTTAATCCAAATGATACTGCTGGGGGAAATCCAGTAGATTTTGACATTAAACAACCTGTAGAAGATTCACAGGTGGTAGCTAATGAATTAAGATAGTCTCAAAGAGTTTGCAAGTCTACCATTCTAGATGATTATATAGTTTACTACAAGAATTTGAATAAGATATGATTGATGGAACTGACCCCATCTCTTTTAAAGAGGCAATAATATGGCCTCATTCTTTTGGGTGGTTAAATACTATGAATGAAGAGATTGCCTTCATGCTTGATAATGATGTTTGAATACTTACTAAATTGTCAAATAGACATAAACCAGTTCGTTACAAGTGGATCTTTATGACTAAGAGAAAGGCAAATGGTGAAATTGGAAGGTATAAAGCTAGACTCGTAGCTAAAGGCTACAATCAGAAAGAGGGCATTGATTGTACAAAGACATTCTCTCATGTATCTACTAAGGATGCTTTCAGGGTGGTCATCGTTCTTGTTGTACAATTTGACCTTGAACTTCACCAAATGGACGTCAAAATTGCATTTATGAATGGAAATTTTTATGAGGACGTATATATGAAGCAACCTGATGGATTTGTAAAATCAGGGAAAGAACATCTTGTCTGTAAGCTAAATAGGTCCATTTATGGACTAAAGCAAGCTTTAAGGCAATGGTATCTAAAGTTTGATGAGGTGATTATCGCACTTGGATTCCTTGAGAACGTCATAGATCAATACAACTATCAGAAATTTAATAGGTGTAATTTTGTAATTCTTATGCTCTATATAGATGACATCCTCTTTGCCAGTAACTCTATGGGTATATTGAATGAGACCAAACAAATGCTATCGTGCCATTTTAATATGAAAGATCTTGGTGAAACCTCCTTTGTTTTGGGAATTCAGATTCATCGTGATAGATTACGTGGCACTTGGGGTTTGTCTCAGACAGCCTATATTAATATAGTGTTGAAGAAGTTCAACATGTCTCTTGCGCCCCTTGTGCTGCACCTGTATAGAAAGGTGAAAGATTCATGCCCTCAAAATGATAATTAAAGAATTGCAATCGAAATTCATAAGATATCTTCAGGGTACAAAGCATCATATGTTGACTTTCAATAAGACTAAATCATTGGAGATTATGGGCTATTCTGATTCAGATTATCCATCATACATTGATGATCATAAATCTACTTCAAGATACATCTTTATGATGTCTGGAAGAGTTATTTCATCGAAAAGTGCTAAGCAATCAATCACAGCTACCTCAACTATGGAAGCAAAATATATCGCCTATTATGAGGCAACCCACCAGGCCATATGGTTGAGGAAATTGATATTTGACATGCATCTTGTTGATTCTATATCAAGAACTCTAATCATATATTGCTATAGTTTGTCTATTGTTTACTTTTCTTAAAACCATAAGAATTTTAGTCGTACAAAACACTTTGATGTTAAATTCCTATTTGTTAGAGAAAAGATTATTGAATCTCAGACTCATTTAATTCACATTTTTTGTGAAAATATGCTTACGGATCTATTGACCAAGGGCTTGTCCGTAAAAGTCTTCAAGAATCATATGACTCACTTAGGTGTTGTTAAAAATTTTGATGTAGCCTCGGTTTAGTGAGAGTCTGAGTTGAGTCCATAAAGGACTTTTATGATGTATATGTGACACCAAATTATTATTTTGTAATCCATTTTATTCAAATATTGAAACTAAATCTGTGACAATATTGATATCACTTATTTTCCTATCAAATTCAGTGATATTTATATGATTTCTTTTATGAACTTGGTATGGTTTAGTATATACACACATATGTGTGTCATGATGAATATTGATTGTTTAATTTTGTTGATTAATTTAATTGTTCTAATAATTTATTAATCTTATCCAAGTGGGAGATTGGTAGAATATTTTAAATTAACAATGGATTAGCATCAACCTAATTATTAGAACAATTATGTGCAATTATTAATTATACAAACAATATTAGTTTAAACCAAGAATGAATCAAGTCCTTGTTGACATTGTAAGTAATTCGTGACAAGTTGAATTACTTACAAACCTATCGGATAAAAACTCCAACCCACAGCCCAATATTAATCAATAATTATCTTGTTAAATTGCTGATATAGAATGAATAGAGTGAGATAATTTAAACCTATCACACCATGATTGTGTTTTAATCATGATCATCCACCCTGCATTATCTCCATGAATGATTATCAACCACTCCAATATCTACAACATAATCTTTATCAATGATTATCAACCGTTTCGTTATCTACAACATAATTTCTATGAATGATTATCATGATTATTAACTACTCCATTGTCTACAATATAATTGATTCTCATTTTTTGCTTCTACAAAGGAGAGCTTCATTCTTAAAAATAGGCTCCGCAACAAGAATAGCAAAAAAAGGAGGTTCTTTATTCTCCATTACTCTCACTTTCTCTCTCTTAAATATTGAGTAATAGTGGGTTATAATTCTCTACTAATTTATATTAAATGAACGATATTTCTTTATCCCCATGTTAATTTATTATATTTATTATCTTTCAATTCTTGTGATACGTTATTTTAGCAAAATCTTGACATGAATAATCTTTCATGGGACCATACCACAGGAGATTTTTAGGCTTTCTGGCTTAACCACCTTGTCCTTTTCGGGGAATACCCTACATGGGCCCATCCCTTCTAAAGTGAGCTCCTTGGAGCAACTTCAGTTCATGGACATGTCTAACAATCTTATGACAGGATATATTCCTGAGGAAATAAATGGTTGCGCAAGCTTGTAGATGCTTGCATTAGCAAGAAACAACTTCAGTGGTTTAATCCCAAGTACTTTGGGGAATTTAATATCATTGGAAACATTGGATTTATCTTCAAACAACCTCTCTGATTCCATCTCTGCAACTTTGGAAAAGCTCCAATATATGATGAAGTTGAATTTGTCTTTCAACCATTTGGAAGGGGAAGTTCCTATGAAAGGTGTTTTTACAAACTTTACTGGGGTTGCCCTCCAAGGAAACAACAAGCTCTGTAGTCCTAACAAGGAAAATGCTGAAAAATTAAGAATCTTTCTGTGTGTCAAAAGGAAAAAGAACACAGCATTCTTACTCCCTCTCATACTTGCTGTTATAGTGGCCTCTATTCTTTTCCTTTCCATTTTCTGCTTAGCATGGGTGAAATTTGGCCGAAAGAAGAAAAATAAGGGAGAGAAAACGAGTATGTCAACTTCTCCTCTCAAGGGAATGCCTCAAAATATATCCTTTTCTGATATTCGAGCTGCCACAAACAATTTTGCATCTGAAAACTTGATAGGAAACGGGGGGTTTGGCTTTGTTTATAAGGATGTGTTCAGAATCAATGTGAAACTACCCTTGCAGTGAAGGTCCTCGACTTGAAACAAAGCAAAGCCTCTCGGAGTTTCAATTCAGAGTGTGAAGCTCTGAAGAATGTTAGGCATAGGAACCTCATGAAGCTTATCACTTCTTGCTCTGGCATTGATTATAAAGGAGATGATTTTAAGGCCCTGGTTATGCAATTCATGGCCAACGGTAATTTGGACATGTGGCTGTACCCCGTTGATGAAGAAGAATCAGGGTCCTCCCTGACATTCTTGCAAAGACTAAATATTGCTGTGGACGTTGCTAGTGCTATGGACTATTTGCACCATGACTGTAACCCACCAGTAGTCCATTGCGATCTGAAACCTGGTAATGTCTTATTAGATGAAAGTATGGTTGCACATGTTAGGGATTTTGGATTAGCAAGGCTTCTTTCTTAGAATTCATTGGAGTCTACCACTCTGGCCCTGAAGGGTACCATTGGCTATCCTTAATATTTTACTGATAACATTAATTTGGTCTCTTCAAATTTTGTAACGTTCAATTAATTTGTTTTAGAATATGGTATTGGAGGCAAAGCTTCGACCTTTGGAGATGTGTACAGTTTGGGATTTTACTGCTTGAGATGTTCATAGGGTTGCCAACTGATGAGATTTTCAAGGAAGGTTTAAGCCTTAACAAGTTTGCTTCGGCCATAAATGAGAACCAAATACTGATGGTAGCTGATCCCAAGCTTTTCAACGATTCTGAGTGGTGGACACAAGGCTCAGGCACCGGTTATCCTAGTGATTGCATGAGTGGTGACATACATAGCCATAGTTTCACACTGACCCAGCGCAGGGCAGAGGAGGGTATAGCTGCTGTGACTAGAGTTGGGTTGTCTTGTGCTACTGAAGTGGCCAAAGATCACTTGACCATGAGAGAGGCCTCAACAAAATTGCAAGGAATTAGGCAGTCTATGCTGGCTTTATGAATTACAAACATACGTGTGTATGTGTGTGTGTTCCATTATTGAACATAACTGCATTAATTTTTAGTAGAGCATATCAGTTTTTATGTTTGGTTTGTATATGATTGTTGATCAAGGGCAACGATCTGTGTTGTAAGCAAGAACATGCTATTACACTGTGTAACTTGAAACGATCTATTGCCTGTCATGAACTTATAAGCAAATAGCAAATATAAAAGCTTACTTATTACTTAGTGGCAACTTGACAGCAAAGCTAATAAATGCAGAGTTGAGTATGAATGGGTCCTAGCAAGCGAGACAAGCAGAAGACCTGGGATCAGTCTTGCAGAGTAAAATAAATTAAAAAAAAACTTGGCCAAAGAATCCAATGAAGTTTAACTAGACTATGACTATCCCGAATCTTTGTATTATCATAAATCCCATGGCTTGCGTGTTTATGTAGTTGATTTAACAAACTATTGCTTATATCAGTATTATACAAGTAAAGTTGTCTTACGACTTGCAGCTGGGACTGGGATTAATCTATTTCAAGTCATTCAAAGCATTCTTTAATAAGTTTAAAATGCTTTATAGTCTATAGCTCTGCCGATGGCCTGCGCAAGAGATGATCCACTGCTGACTGCCCTATAATAACCTTAAACTCTGTTTTGCCTTAGCAATCATGAAAATTTTAATTTTTCAAATGCTTAAAATTTTAAGAAATAGAACATTTTAAAATATCTGTTATAGAATTTTAAGTAATATAAATAATTTTTTATTTATGTCAAACTTAATGTTTTATATCTATAAATTTATAAATATTGTATTTGAATAATTAAGATACTTGCATATCAAAGATACCTTGAAACAAAAATAAAAACCCAAACCTCTAAAGCAGCTCTCTCTCCCTTCTTACCTCTGAGCGTTTCAGCTTTCTGCATTCTCGAGGGTACTTTCTCTTTGATGCTTGTCTCGAACTACCTGGCACAGAACACCATTAACCACGCCACAGAAAACATCAAAATTTTAGCATTATTTACTGCAAAGTAATAAAACTTATGTGCATACATAATAATAGGGGCTGTTCCCAAATGCATGCACTTTGTATCACCCACATGCAGTAGACTGACATGATTTTATTTATCAAAAGCAATGGCTAATATGATTTGTTTTTTTCCCGCATCATTCACATCTCCCTGCATGTTGCATTTAAAGATACCAACCACTCTAACCCAGAGGAGCAAGAAAAGAATTGGTTCTGCCTAATTTATATATATCTGGATATAGATTTTGGCGCAGCAGTACATATTTTTCATGGGGAAGGCAGGAGCAAGCTCTTGGTTGACTGCAGTGAAAAGGGCTTTCAGGTCTCCAACCAAAGAAAACGATAATAGAAGCAACAGCAGGAGGAGAGAAGAACACGAACAAGAGGAGGAGGAGGAGGAGGAAAAGGTACAATCTTGAACATCCTTCTGGTTCTGACCTTTCTACTTTCTGTTAATAGTGTTATAACTGTGAACCAAATGGGATTACATCTTTTGTGTCTATGTATATAATGCAGAAGAGGGGAAAACGAAGATGGATTTTCAGGAAGCCGTTTAGACAAGAAATAGTTGGTACTCGGATTTGCGAAGAAAGAACTACAACCACCGTTGCTTATGTTATAACAACAACAAATAATAATGTGTCTGAGGTAGTTGATGCTGATCAGCAAAGACACGCCATTGCAGTAGCCATGGCAACCACAGCAGCTGCTCAGGCAGCAGTAGCATCTGCTCAAGCAGCTGTGGAGGTCGTTCGGCTTGCAAGGCCTTCCGTCTTTGTTAAACACCATTATGCTGCCACTATTATTCAAACAGCCTTCAGAGGTTATCTGGTAAATGGAGGAGTTTAATTTGTTTGCTGATTGCTATCTTTGTGAATGATGACTAAATTGTATGGTTGTGATTTGTATATGAAGGCGAGAAGAGCGCTTCGGGCACTTAAAGGGTTAGTGAAGCTGCAGGCATTAGTGAGAGGTCGAAGTGTCCACAAAAGAGCATAATTTACTCTTCAATGCATGCAAGCTCTTGTTCGAGTTCAGACTCGGCAATGTAAACAGCGAGCTAAGAGTATTTCCCATGAAGGATGCTCATGTTCCAGACAAAGTGATGATCCCTCTAATTTATGGGGGTCACATTTGGCAGATAGCAACTCCATTGTATGTCTGTTTCGTCTTTCAATATTGTGTTTTAACAGACGCCCCTTCCATGAGTAATTTGTTTTCTGTCTAACTTGTGCAGTCTAGAGACGATGAAACACGAACAGTAAATAAGATTCGAGCTGTTCTAAAGAAAACGAAGGAAGATGCCTTGAAACGAGAAGAGGCCCTAGCTGATGCTTTCTCTCACCAGGTTAGTTTCAATCTTTGTTCTTGATTTCTTAATTTTAAATTCAATGTCACTGGACTACCAACTGTTTGCTATATATGTGAACTAGAGGGGACCCCAGCGTCAGTGAAGGAGTGGTTGAGGACGATTCTAGATGGTCTGATGAATGGAGAAGAAGAAGAAGAAGCTTGTACAGAGAGAGCACCGGTAAAGCTTCGTGTGATCAAAGAGACCCTATCAAGATAGTTGGAATAGACACCTTCAAACCCTACTCCAACATAGTTCCCCCTGATACGATGAGATCATTTTGTGGTTATAAGCCTCAGTTAAATACTTCACTAAGAACCCACACACTTCCTTTGTCTTCACCTGTGCATAAAGCCCATTGTGAGGTCTCTTTTCAGCCTCCATTAGTGACACCATCACCAACAAAGACGAAGCATCTTCAGGTGCATTCAGCTAGTCCTCGTTGCACAAAATGTTTATAGAAAATGTGTTTATTAAAATTTATCTGAACTACCCATCGTGAATACGCTTATGTTTGAATTATTGGTTTTTTAAAAACATAAATAAAGAGAAAGGCCTTCATGATTTACATGATTGGCAGTGGTAATTGGTGACAGACAGCAAATAGTAGTGGTCTATGACAGCAACGACACAAGTTGAAGCCAAGTTATTTATAACAAATATCTTTGAATTTTAAGTTTACAGTGGTAAGCTTAACATTTAATCTCTTGGTTAAAGGGACACTATATTTATTTTAATGAAAAAAATATATTTTTGGTCTCTCACTTGTCATAAAATTATCATTTTAGTCCCTTAATCATAAAAATATCTAAAATAATTTTTCATTTATTGAAAAATGTCACATTTTGTCATCCACATTTTAAAAAATTTATTAAATTCGGTCCATCCGTCAAACTCTAAACTCTAAATTTAAGAAATTAAATTTGATATTTTTTTAAAGAAGTGAGGACCAAATGCAACATTTTTCAATAATTAAAAAACTATTTTAAATATTTCAATGAATAAGGAATCTAAATGACAATTTTTTAATAAGTAAAAATTAAAAATACATTTTACCCTTATTTTAACTATTTGGATTCAAATTTTTGAGCTATAGTACTTAAACAAAATTATTTTCTTAAATATAAATTGTCACATTACAATTTATTCAAATAAGTATTTTAAAACATAGGGGAGATTACACTAAAGATAAAAGCCTTATTTTAATCTTCCATTCATTGCTTTAATTTCATTTGGGTTCCTCGCTTAATTTTAAATTTAAATCAGCCTTTTGTTAAATCATATCTTATCCAAATTGGCGAGAAATGTTGAGTTGGCCGTTAAATGCTTAGAATTACACTATTAAATAGGATCTAAAAATGCATGGAACTTTTCGTTTATCCCAATCAATTTTGCTCAGCATGAAAATTTTTGTTTATCCCATTTGGCTTCTCCACTGTAGCTTATAAAAACAAGGGAAATTTTTTGTGTCAGACTACAGTAACACGAAAACAGAGAAAGACTAAAGTTCAGGTTTCAAAATTAGAATTTAAAAATACACAGGACATGTAATTTGAAAAGCTTTCTTCTCATAACTTTGACTTATTCACTCTCTAATTTCTTTCTCTCTGATTTCATGGGTTCACTTTCATGACTCTCCCATATCTGATTTGAATAATCATCTATTCTGGATTCTGAAGAATACCCAAGCTTTCTTCCCCTCCCCCCACGGTGCTTTACTGAAATATTGTCTTGATGAGCAAAAGTGTATGACGAAAGAATTTGAGCAAGTGAAGATGAAGGAAACAGAATAAGTGAAGGATTATATTGAAGTAATCATGGTCATTGTGAATCAAATCTGACTCTAGGGGAAAAGCTAGATGGGATGAGGATTTTGTAGAAAATAATGGCGACAATCCTTGAAATATTTAAAGCCAAAATCACTTCACTTGAAGATGCATGCGATATATCTTAGCCCACTGTGACAGAATTGGCAAATGCATTGCAAGTTGTGGAGGAAAGAAAAGCCTTAAAGACGATGGAATTTATGTTGGAAGTGCCTTGGTGGCTGCCTAAAAGTCAAAAGCTCAAAGAGGCAGTGGATCAAATGGTAAGGAGATGAAAGAGTAGCAGTTTAACAACAGAAGAAAATACAAGAAAGACACATTAGCATAACATATATGCATATCAGAATTTCATGGACAACGCCTCCCCAGAAAAGTGTCCCGTTATTCTGATGGCTTTTAACGAAGTAGAAGAGGAGAATATCATGTTGAACTAGCAATCTTTTTCAACGAGTGGTCCAGATACGTCACCAATTTCAGCTTTGATTCAAACTTTTAAAAACTTTGGTTCAACTTGGATTATACCTGGCACGATGAATTTAAAAGTTTTTTCAGTTAAATAATTTAACAATCTAGTCAATATTTAACAGTTAACTCAACATCTCTCTAACATACTTTTCAACGAGGGATCAATTTGGATAATGTTTGAATTAATGAGAAATTTATTTGAATTTAAGATTAAGTAGGGGACTAAAAGGAAATTGTGGCAATGACTGGGAACAAAATAGGATTTTTGTCTCACTATAAAGTTATATTAATTTTAATGTAATGGATGGGCTTTTTGGATTAGGTTAGCCCATAAAAACATTGGGCCAAGCTTTATGAAATACCAGTGCATATGTTGAACCGCAATGCATATGAGGCCTATAAATTTTAATTGGCCTCAAAGGCGTCGGGCTTGCTCTTTCGCTTTGCCTATTTTTGAAATTCAATGGATTTGGCTGACTAAAAATATTTAGATGATTTGGAAAAAGAAAAAAAGTCGATTTATCTGGGTTTATTTGTTTTAGTTATATGCCGTACTTTGAAAACATCAAAGACAAGTATTTTGTACAAAGAAAAAGGCGGTTTTGAAACTAGAAAAAGAACAAGAAACAAATATTTAAATATTTGGTAGCATGAAGTTTGATTTCTATAAAAATAAGGATTTTATTATTTTGATAGAAATATCTTTCTTGAGGGGTGGATAGAATAAGGTTGATTTTATGAGAGGATAATTATAAAAATAGTCCTAAAATAATAATAATAAATAATATTAATGATGATATGGTGATAACGATGATGATAATAATAATAATAATAATAATAATAATAATAATAATAATAATAATAACAATAATTTGAATTTAAAATTGGTTTAGTCTTTTTATTCTTTCTTCCTACTCCCTTCTATTCTATTACCAAACATATTATTTTTCATTATGTTCTCATTATTATTTATATTCCTTTTCCTTCCGTGTATCAAAGGGGCCTAACTTTCCATTGTTGATTCCATCTTTGTTAGGATCATTTCCATTGCACTAACAAAGGCCTTAATGTAATAATTGTTGTGTTAACTACTAAGGTATACTGAATTAACACCTTATCTATAGGCAATGGCCTAAAAATTTTTGCATAGCACGCATCAACTACATAATTAGGATGGCTCTTTTTGTAATAAACCCAAATATAAGATAAAGAGATGGGTCACCATTTTAGTTCTTTACAAGATTCCTCCTTATAGTCAAGAGTGATAATTTTGCGGAACATGCTCATGGATTGCTTCTTTAATTTTCATTTCTATCATCAAGTGTTTCCTTTATTTCTATTTTTTGTTGCAGGAAAGTTTTTTTTACCATTTTCCATTTTTTACAAAGACGCAGACTCCCATAAAAATCTAGAAATCTTTTATTAAAAGAAATAAAATAAAATAAAATCTAAACACATCACAGTTCTATGCACTTCCAAATTGTAACAACCAATTAGTTAAAGTAATCTAACATAATTGTAATGTAATCATCCAAATTTGTACACAAACAATTGGATACTAGAGGAATTATAAAAAATGTAAAAAAAATTATAAAATAAAAAATTTTAAAATATATAAATGCCCTAATCTAATCTATTCTAATCGTAAGAATACAAGAATAGGAGAGACACAATCACTATAATCACAACTCTAAGATGCTTTGAAAAAATGCTATAATATCGTCCAAATTTTTAAGAAAAAGACTAAAAATTATTTTAATTAACTTATTTTTAATTTAAATTATTATAAATATAAATAATGAGTGAAATAATGAAAATGCAAAAATTAATAATACATATACCTAAAATTTTCACATATATTTATATAAAGTTGTCAACGACAAAGACTTTTTGAGGGGCGGAGCATGATTTCCATGTCTATCTCCAAATTATCTTTAGGAAAATTCTTTTTTTCCCATTCCTATCTCCACAAAATTTAAATTATTACATTTTCATATAATAATATAAATTTTGTCAAATATATCTTTGTTTGAAAAATATCACCTGTACATGATATTTTTGGTAGTCTATTGGCCACTGGCTATGCGAACAAAACTATCAAAATTGAATGACAACAACACAATATCTATTGCTTACTTCAGCAAAATTATATTTTTATTAAAAATAAGACCAATTATTTTTTAATAATAATTATCAGATAGTCTCCTCATTCATGAAATAAATACAGATTTCTTAAAGTTTAAAAATGATCAAAATATTTTAAAGTATAATATTTATTATTATTAAATACATAACTTAAGAAAGTAAATACCTTTTCTATTTTTATTTCAATTTTATTATTTGTATAAAAACTGTAAAAATAATTTATTTTTAAATTGTATTAAACTATTACAATAGTTCTGTTTATTAATATATTTAATAAATATATCATCTTTGAAATTAAATGTTATTAATTACTATCTTTTAATTCGTTAATCATAAAAAAAATTATTTTATGAATATGTTTTTTTTATTTTTAATAATTATACATGTTTTTATCTAATGATTTAATGATTTGCTAGATCTCAAATACATATTTGGAGTTGTGTTTTTTGAAAGATTTGAATGGCACTAATTTAGTCCTTGAAATTGATTATTTTAAATTTAGTTATGATATTTTAAGATGTACATCCATAAACTTTCAAAGACTTTCTGATCAAAAATAAAATTTCAAAGACTAAATTGATAATGATAAATTCTATTAGGAATCAATGATTCAATATAGTAATTGATTCCAAATATTGAGAACTTGTTATCAAATCAACATCTACCATGATCTAGTCCAATAAATACGTTAAAATAGGTTTGTTGTTGTAAGAAAATGAGAGTATAAATTTCCAAAACAAGAGAAAAAATATGTACTTTGAGAAACTAAAAATATATACATAAAATTAATAACAAACGTCCAAAAATTATATCTACATCAATAATTCAATTGCCTTGTATGACATTAAGAATTGCTCTATTATAATTGAGTTTTTAGAATACTGTTTCCTTGATGCATCTCCTTCTTTATGAAATCATTATAAGTTGGAAATTAGAAGTTTTTGCTGGTAATATTCAGGTTGTAATGAAGGAGTAGTCCACTTTAACTTAATTAGGAAATCAATAGGTTTGATGATATTCTTATAAAACCTCTGAAGACAGATCTTGGATGGCTCTTAAGATTTGATGGCAAACTTGTCTTTCAATTGGATCACCTTTCGTGGATACATATTATATTGCGAAGCTCTGTGTTGTATATCATAACATGTAGAAATGTAATTAATATTTTTGTTTAATTGTTTTGACTTTTAAAGCTGTCTGATTTACACTTCTCGCTTGGATATGTGTTCTGAGTATTAATTTCGTTGCATGCATTGGATTATACATATAATACGTTTTTTATTGACTGAGTGACATTGTTGATATAAGTTCATCTGGTAAGATGATTGCCCTTGTGACGTTTCTTTGTTACAACGATAAAATAAAAGAGACGATAATTATACAAACATTAATTCACATACTATAGCCTTAATTTCACATACAAACATATAGTTAAAGCAAAAGCAGGAATGACAACAACACAACAGGAACATGAATGCACGCTATTATTGTAAATATGGATACATGCAATATCACATAAAATATATAACGCAGGTGGCATGCATGGTAGGCGATTGAGTCCAGATCAAGGGCGATCGGTGCTGGCTTTTCTTCCTGGTGGTCTATAGTAATATGGTGGTCTATAATAATATGGTGGTGCATAATAATATGGTGGTGCATAATAATATGGTGATGGTTGCCCGTAATTATATCCTCCTCCTCCGCCACCAGGTCCAACTCCACCGTAACCGTATGATGGTGGCAGATTGGAATTTGGGCCTCGTTCTTCACAATCACAAAACAAAACAAATATCAGATCGAGAAAAGGAAAAGAAGCAAGGAAAAACATATATAGTCCATACATATAAAATTAACTTGCCAATTAATCACAAAAACGAGAGGGAATTATATGACTGGATTAATGTTCCACAAAATCATGGAAGGCACTTACTCGAAGCAGGTTTCACTCTGGGGGTTGCAGCCTCATGGGAAGCAGAAGCAGAAGCCACCTCAGGCTCAAAGGACATGAGAAATACAAGTATTACTGTAACTGCAGCAAAGCGCACTAGTTTTGAGGAATTCATCTCTGACATTGAGAAATGAGGATGATAAGTGCCACCATGTTGGTGGTACCTATATATAGATAAACATCAATGTATGTCTTCTAGATATTTTTCTTTTTCTTTAGGCTCAACAGAGGGCCCTTGTTGCCTGAATATTGTATACATTAAATCATTAAAAAAATATATAATTATATCGTGTGAAATATGAAACTGATTTCAATTTTTTGTCAGGATTTTATTTTTTTAACTTTTAGTTTTATTCAACTTACTATGTAAAGAAGTTAGATGAAAAGATAGTAATTACAAATAATCATTGTTTGAGAATGAGAAGCATCGAGCATATAAGAAGGAGCATATAAGAAGAAACACAGTAGTAGAGTTCCTCACATTTATCTAAGTAGTTTTGGTTTTGAATTCTAATAAGGATAGATAGTATAAATTAAGATATAATAGTAAGTTTAAAAAGAATGAGAAACATCAACACATTAGAAAAAATACACGTAAGTTTTAATGATAAATGTAGCTAGTAACTATAGTATTAAGTTATAAAAATCCACCTTATCTGTAGGTTGGGGCGCGGAAAAAATATGGAGAAAAGTCAAGACTAAACATAGTTTTCATTTACTTGAATCAATAATGGACCACCATTGAGATGCCGTGCGGTTGAAGGTGGTGACAGGATAATAGAGGGAAGTGAATAGACACTCTTAAAATTGCTTTCTAAATAAACAAAATAGGGGGTGTGTTTAATTATTATATCCGATAATAATAATAATAATATATTTAATTTTTCCTTCTACAATTTGCACAGTTAAAATTTTAGTAAGAGGAATAGATCATGATTTACTCAAGTTTGGGGGTAAGAGTGGTTTAATTTGATGCATGAAAATCAAATAACAATATATATACGAGTTGTTTGATAGATCATTTTACAATCCAAACAAATTAGGGCTATCGTAATCTGTCACTCCCACACCACTTGTGTGTTTTAAAGTCTCATGACTTTTCAACTATAATGAGATATTTGGCAGTAAGTCCACAAACATGACAACTTAAAATAATAGTAATATTTAATAAAATTCAATTCACTTGATGAGAGTATTTTCTTTAGACAATTCATTATCATTATGGTTACTAAAGTATTTTACGTTTGGTAGGTCAAAAGACATTTTCAATCACACTTCAATTTTTAGACTTTGTCTCTCTATACATTTTAGGCAATTGTTAGATTTACAAAATCTAATAATACATCAAGGACATAAATGGGTGTTGACAACCTCTTGCTTACGTTCCTGTCCAAATTGGAAGTCTTTGTAATACGACAATATTCCTCTCAGACTATCGTAATCTGTCACCTGTATGCCATTTGTGTGTTTTAAAGTCTCATGACTTTTCAACTATAATGAGATATTTGGCAGTAAGTCCACAAACATGACAACTTAAAATAATAGTAATATTTAATAAAATTCAATTCACTTGATGAGAGTATTTTCTTTAGAAAATTCGTTATCAGTATGGTTATTAAAGTATTTTACGTTTGGTAGGTCAAAAGACATTTTCAATCACACTTCAATTTTCAGACTTTGTCTCTCTATACATTTTAGGCAATTGTTAGATTTACAAAATCTAACTATACATCAAGGACATAGATGGGTGTTGACAACCTCCTGCTTACGTTCCTGTGAAATTGGAAGTCTTTGTAATTCAACATTATTACACTGCATTATTATATGTAAAGGACTAAAAAAATGTAGATATTTTTCTTGCTAGTCATTGAGTTATTAGGTTTATGTAACACTTGTTTATCACATGGACATGATATGCATGAGGACCCAACCAACCATTTTTTCACTATGCTAAAGTCTTTGGTTGTACGGATATAAATATTGCATTGCATGTTGAAATATATTGAATATATGTTCATTTAAAATTAATTAATATGTTTTTATATATCATTAATATGTGTTTTTTTAATATTTGTCATGATCATATCAGGACAAACACTTTTAATGACATCAAGAAAAAAATATTTGTACCCATTAGTTAATATTCGATTTTCCAGTGTAAATTAATCTTTAAAAAATATTAATTATATTTTAAATTATACAAATGCTTACAAAGTTCTAAACGCTACAATTTCACCAAAGATTCTTGAAAACGAAATCAATTTTTAAAAAATTCAACTTATTATATCAATTATTTGTTTTAAAATTATAAAGTATAATATTCTTTAAATTATTTAATTTGCATTATAAAGTATATATAAATTTAAGTTGCTCTAAATTTTAAACAATAATTATTTTATATCAACTGCATATATATTTAGTGCACAAAAAGAAACAATTCATATTTTAGTCCCTAGACTTTTTATTTATTTTTAAATCAGTCCTCATATTTTATTCATTTATAAATCGGTATACTTTTTTATGTTTGCGAGTTACTTAAATATAATTAAAATATGTTGAACACAGATCATTTACTCAAAATAGTAAAGTCTGATTATTATATTTCTTCTTACTAAATTGTTCAGATATATAATAATTAATTCTAAACACGTTGATATTATAGTAGCAGTTATCATTTTGTCAATTCAAGATGAAACAGACTTCACTGAGCCCCATTAAAAAAGTATGGAGAAAGGTCAAAGACTAAATCAAAGTTTTTATTTATTGACCTAAAAATCAAAATTAGAGTTTTGATTCTTGTGAATAAGGATTTCAGTGCTAAGTTTAAATTTGGTTGGTTTGAAGCACTCTAGGGCAAATTAACGAAGGTACCTTGTACAATGTTGGTGATCAAATTAATATACACTTTTATGAGATAAGAAAGAAATCGTAACATGCAATTCACACTTGTGCTTAATATACGCAATTGGGAAGCAAGGGAATAGATCCTTGCTTCATTGCTCAGTGAGTACCATAAAGAAATAAATCCTTTTAATGATGCCTTTATGACTTGACAATAACCCAAGGAGATGAACTAGTGTTTGCTACTTTAGTGTATATCCTATAGTTATGTTAATTTAACCCAAATAAGTATTTCTAGGAAAATAGCCGATTCATATCTAAATGATCTGTGGGAACTTTGGGAAATAAGTAATATAGTAGTGAAAAAAAAAAAATGAAATATCGTCTTTTAAGAAATCTTGCTAAGACTTTTACTATGTACTATTGCTATTGTAGTCACCTTATCCAAACTATTCAAACTAAACAAGAAAAAAAATAATGTAAAAGAACTAATAGAGCCAAACTAAAAATATGAGTATATATATAGATAAAAACTCCCTAGAATCCAAATAGCATGGGACAGTAGAATTGCTAAGACCTATATTTTGCTGCAAATATATGTACCCAATAAAACTTTCTTTTAGTAACAAACTTTGAAATTATGAAAAGTTACAAAGATAATTAGCCTTTAATTTCCAAATTGGCCAACCTTGTCAACTTTACATATGATAAAAGGTAAGACCCTAGTCAACTTGTACATGACACTTTTGGAGGTATGGAAGAATCCAAATTCTATGTATTTAATAGAACTGGATCATTATTTGAATTTTAATAAATATTAAAGAATTAATTTCTAACACTTTTTTAACTCTTAGCATGTAATTGGCCAAAAAAAAAACTCTAAACATATTAATATCATAGTAGTAGTTATCATTTTCTTAATTCACAGAGAAACAAACTTTAATGTGCCCCAAGGAAAAGGGCGGAGAATAGTCAAGTCAAGACTAAATCATAGTTTTCATTCACGTTATTCCATAACAGAGCACCAATATGAATTTTACTGATTATTTTTTCTATGTTCACGAGGTACTTAAAAACAATTAATATATCTTGAATATAGATCATTTTTTGAAATTGTGAAGTCTGATTATAAAATTTCTTCTTCTTGTAGATTGCTTAAATATTTATTAATTAACTCTAAACACATTGAAATCATTATAGTAGTTATCATTTTGTCAATTCAGGATGAAACAGACTTCCATGTGCCCCATGAAAAAGTGTGAAGGTAAACACTGAATCAGAGTTTTCATTCATGTGAATCAATAAGGAGCACCAATGAGATGCCTGTATAGTGGAGGGTGGCTATACCAATGCAAGTAATTCAAAAAAAAATTATAATTGGGTAATGATTAAAATTAATTACATAACGATTTGAAATTAAAAAAAACTGCTATTAATTTTTTACATCAATAAATTCCCCCATAGAATGGGTAATCTTTTACAAACTTCCATGAGCTTGTATTGTGGTTCAAGTCTCCTCATTGAAGTTGAATCCTCCATTCTAATATTCAAATTTATTTCATAAATGCAGTAAAATAGTAAATATTTCTCATTATTTGTCACACAGGTTTTAAGCATTTGGTCAATGTATATGTTTTAAATTTTGACTTTGTTAAAAGAAAATATCATGCTAGGGCGTAAGCAGCCAAGTGTCTACTATGAACAATTAACAGTACTTCATAATAAGTAGTTAACCATTATGATAGGCAACCAATTGTTCATGATGATATAACTTGTCATTCAAATTTATGTTAGTTATTCTTTTGGCTAGTAAACATAAAGTGTCCCATCATTTAACAACTTTAAGAGACTAATCAACAGTTGCTATCATATCTCCATTCTAATAAAATGCCTAATTTTTTAAACTAATTGCTGCTTAAGTACCTACAAAAAGCGATATTCATAAAAGATTTGACCTTATTCATTTACAGGGTAAGTTCAAACCAAATACAACTTATACTTACAGCAAAAACCTACAGTTGAAAATATTCTCCACAAAAATGGAGAGTTAATTAACTAGTCAAGAAATCATTGAAAGCAAATCCATGATATGATTTTCGGTTCTAACACTCCCCAAAGGTTTAAATTCACAGTATAGGTTGACAAATATGTGGGTAATTGATGCAGACAAACCATGAAAAACATATTTATGAACATGTAATAAAGAAGATGGTGGAAAGCTAAATTACTTTCTCAAGCTACTACAATGACATTAATCAAATTAGTAGTGCACTCACTCCATCATCAAAAGTAAAAGCAGCGAAACTTAATATTACTCATTTATAATGGGAAACAATCACCAACTTCCACACACTGATAAGACGGAGAAAGGAGAGGTTTGGAGGTTATGGGTCCTATTAAGAAGTAGAAAGAAAACAATGGAGCGGGTGAAGACAAAAGAGAACAATAATTCCAAGGAAACCCAAAGACAAAAGTTAAATAAGCTTGAATGGTTCCTCTGCTTTTGTCATCTGTATAGTGAAATCTTTAGAGATCCTCACCTTCAAAGACAACCCTAACATCATACACTTACAATCATACTGTAGAAATGAATCCAACCGTGAAAAATAAGAAGTCCACATCAGAGCACTAAGCAAATATTCTAAATAATTACATAGGAATCATACATCATTAAATCTTTGAACCAATGGAGTATGTAATCTTAACAACGATAGAAGTGAATTTAAAATAGTACATACAAGATCTAAAGGTTAGCTTTTGACCAAGGAACATTGATTTGTAATTAAAACAACCCAGGGCAATTAGAAATGGAATAAACATATATAAAGAGATATCATCAAAAGCTGCTAAGCCCATCCACCTGATCAGACATGAAAACCCAGCAAAACCAAAGAACAGTTTACTAAAATGTAATCGAACAAAACAGACGCTAACTAAGAGAGAGAAAGAGAGAAAGCGAGAGAGAGAGAGAGAGAGAGAGAGAGAGAGGGACAGGGAGAGAGAGAGAGAGAGAGTGATGACCTAACTAGGAATTTAATCGGCGTGGGTGAAGCTTCAGCAATGGAGGGTGGTCCAGTAGCGTCTATGATGGGAAGGGAGGGTGGCCCATCGATGGGATGGTTCAATGAGAAGAGATAGATAGGGTTTATGGGCAAAGGGTAAAGAGAAAAGGCAAAATTAGTTTTTCCTGTTCTTATTTGCTGAAAAAACACACGGCTAATATTTGACACCAACCTATTTCGTGTCTGATTTTTAAAAAAAGAAATTTGCTAAGTGGAGACGGAAGACTTCGGTCTCTAAATTATAAACTCCACTGAACTTATGAAATTGATCATTTGAGATAGGTTTAGATACATTTATTATAGAGATTAAAAAATTCGTAATAGATTCCGTCTCAGTAATTATTAATACTCAATTAGAGGTATCATATTTAAATTGGTATCTAATTCATTTCAATAGGATACGATTGATTTTCCGTGTTTAATTTCTATTTTTATTTGGCATTTTTTTAGTAATGGTTATTGTATAATTTAATTATATTGTGAAATTTCAAAATCTAGAGGGCCTTCCGACTCAAGTTTAAAAATTTCATGTTCAGTCAACACCTTCTTTTCGTGTGACGCCTGTGTATTGTACTTTTGTTGGTCCTCACTTGATTGTATCCGAAATTGGGGTAAGTATGCTCAACCTCATTACCTATTTGGAATCTCATACATATTAATATTTTCATTTTTTATTATAATGTGCAAGTGTTTATCATTTTGATTAATTAGTTAATTCATTCAATTTTTAACACAATATTTTGCTTGCATTCACTTATAAACAAAATTATTTATATAATTAAATTTAGCCCCACACTTTATGTAATTGAGAGAGAGTGGAGTTGGGTAATCTGAGGGGAGAAGAGCTTAAAAATTTGATGGGATGTGCTTAAATATTATATCCAATAATAATTACAAAGAATCATTGATTGCTATACGAGAAGCATCAACACGTTAGAGAAAATATAGGTAATTTTTTTATAATAGATATATAACTAGTAAATGTAGTATCAAAATGTTGTGGTGTCATTTTCGTAGAACATGTGCTTTGTGTCTTCTCTTTCTGGTTTTTTGAGACAAAAGATGAAGCATATGAAATTGAGAAGGCAAAGTGCATCAGAAAATGGAAAGTTTATAATAATCCAAACATAAGACTGGGAATAACCTTTTTTTTCCTTTAAATGACTCTTGCTTATCACTTAGTTTCTTTTTTGGGAGACACTCATGAATAGTTTTTATATATTCATTATTAATTTTTAATGAAAAATTATAAATATATGATTCTTATTGACAAGTGTATAATTTTTATAATTCAACATTGTATAACTTAGATTTTAAAAAAATTACTCATATTATAAGTTTATTAAAGAGTTTAATAATAAAAATACAGTTCGTATAAGTATAGTTTTGTTATGGACAACTTTTTTTTTTATTGTTTTTTACGAGTATTTATATATTTTTTTAATACAAGACTAAATTTATTTAAAGTAGTAATGTTTGCAATTTTTTTTGTTAAATGGAACTCTTAATATCACAGTTAAATGACTGGAGATGGTCAATACAGCTAGGAAATTCCAACGTTAATTAATATTACATTTCATGTTCAGGACGGTATTCATGGATAGCTTACACGTGATAAGACAGACATCAATTGACAAAAAGAGTACCATTGTTGCAGAAGCTATGCATGGCGACCCAACCAGCGATATATTGTTCTATGCTAAAATCTTTCGTTCCATTTATGAAAATGTCAGCGGGCCAAATGAAAATGTTTTTTTTTTTATCGGGTCAAACATAATTTATACTACACATTATGGGGATCAAACATAATTTATACCACACATTATACTGAACCAACAATTTTTGGGGGTGGCAATGGCATCCATAGGGATCCCTTCCCTTTGTCATTGATTATACCTATATAATTTTTACTACCCGTATAATTACCATATTACATGTTAAAATATATTGGGTATGAGTTAATTTAAAATAATTTTTATTTATATTTTAACTTTAATATTAATTTCTTAAATTTTATTTTAACAATTCAAATTTTTGAAAAAAGTTTTTCAATTTACTCTTTGTAGTTTCTTATTTTCTAATAATTTTCACAAACACATTAGTTTATAAATTAAAAATAAGGATAAAAGTTATATATGTGTAGAGTTATTGAAAAAATAAACCCTAAACCATCAACCTTAACCATAGACTTTATACCTGCTTTCAAAACAGTCCCTGTAATTTATTTTTTATGCAAACTAGTCTCTTCACATTTCTATGTTTACAGTTAATTAAAATATCTCGAATATAGATAATTTACTCAAAATAGTGAGGTCTATTTATAATATTTCTTCTTCATAAAATTCTTAGATATTTAATAATTAACTTTATATACGTTGATATCACAGTAGTAGTTACCATTTTGTCAATTCACAGTGAAACAAATATCAGATCGAGAAAAGGAAAAGAAGCAAGAAATATATATAGTCCATACATATAAAATTAACTTGCCAATTAATCACAAAAACGAAGGGGAAGTATATGACTAGATTAATGTTCCACAAAATCATGGAAGGCACTTACTCGAAGCAGGTTTCACTCTGGGGGCTGCAACCTCATGGGAAGCAGATGCAGAAGCCACCTCAGGCTCAAAGGACGTGAGAAATACAAGTATTATTGTAACTGCAGCAAAGCGCATCATTTTTTAGAAATTCATCTTTGACATTGAGAAATGAGGATGATAAACGCCACCATCTTGGTGGTACCTATGTATAGATAAACATCGATGAATGTCTTCTAGATATTTTTCTTTTTTCTTTGGGCTCAACAGAAGGGCCCTTGTTGCTTGAATATTGTATACATTAAATCATTAAAAAAATATAATTGTATCGTGTGATATATGAAACCTGATTTCAAGTTTTTTGTCAGGAATTTTTTTAAAAAACTTTTAGTTTTATTCAACTTACTATGTATTAAAAGAAGTTAGATGCAAAGATAGTAATTACAAATAATCATTGTTTGAGAATGAGAAGCATCAAACATATAAGGAGTAGGGCAGTAGTAGAGTTTCTCACGTTTATCTAAGTAGTCTCGTACTTGAATTCTAATGAGGAGAGATACTATTAATTAAGATATAATAGTAAGTTTAAAAAAAATGAGAAACATCAACACATTAGAAAAAATACACATAAGTTTTAATGATAAATATAGCTAGTAACTACAGTATTAAGTTATAAAAATCCACCTTATCAGTAGGTTGGGGCGCTGAAAAAATACGAAGAAAAGTCAAGACTAGATGTAGTTTTCATTTACTTGAATCAATAATGGACCACCATTGAGATGCCGTGCGGTTGAAGGTGGTGAAAGGATAATAGAGGGAAGTGAATAGACACTCTTAAAATTGCTTTCTAAACTAACAAAATAGGGGGTGTGTTTAATTATTATATCCGATGATAATAATAATAATATATTTAATTTTTCCTTCTACAATTTGCACGGTTTAAATTTTAATAAGAGGAATAGATCATGATTTACTCAAGTTTGGGAGTAAAAGTGGTTTAATTTGGTGCATGAAAATCAAATACCAATATATATACGAGTTGATTGCTAGATCATTTTACAATCCAAACAAATTAAGGCTATCGTAATCTGTCACTTGCATGCCACTTGTGTGTTTCAAAGTCTCCTGACTTTTCAACAATAATGAGATATTTGGCAGTGTGTCCACAAACATGACAACTTAAAATAATAGTAATATTTAATAAAATTCAATTCACTTGATGAGAGTATTTTCTTTAGAAAATTCATTATCCGTATGGTTATTAAAGTATTTTACGTTTGGTAGGTCAAAGGACATTTTCAATCACACTTCAATTTTTAGACTTTGTCTCTCTATACATTTTAGGCAATTGTTAGATTTACAAAATCTAATAATACATCAAGGACATAAATGGGTGTTGACAGCCTCTTGCTTTCGTTCTTGTCGAAATTGGAAGTCTTTGTAATATGAGAATATTCCTCTCAGACTATCGTAATCTGTCACCTGTATGCCATTTGTGTGTTTTAAAGTCTCATGACTTTTCAACTATGACGAGATATTTGGCAATAAGTCCACAAACATGACAACTTAAAATAATAGTAATATTTAATAAAATTCAATTCACTTGATGAGAGTATTTTCTTTAGAAAATTAATTATCCGTATGGTTATTAAAGTATTTTACGTTTGGTAGGTCAAAAGACATTTTCAATCACACTTCAATTTTTTAGACTTTTTCTCTCTATACATTTTAGGCAATTGTTAGATTTACAAAATCTAATAATACATCAAGGACATAAATGGGTGTTGACAGCCTCTTGATTACGTTCCTGTCGAAATTGGAAGTCCTTGTAATACGACAATATTCCTCTTAGACTATCGTGAGTGATGTGTTATTCCTGTTACTGTCGAAATTGGAAGTCTTTGTAATACGACAATATTCCTCCTAGACTATCGTGAGTGATGTGTTATTCCTTTCAACATTATTACATTGTATTATTATATGCAAAGGACTAAAAAAATGTAGATATTTTTCTTGCTGGTAATCGAGTTATTAGGTTTATGTAACACTTGTTTATCACATGGACATGATATGCATGAGGACCGAACCAGCGATATTTTTACTATGCTAAAGTCTTTGGTTGTACGGATATAAATATTGCATTGCATGTTGAAATATATTGAATATATGTTCATTTAAAATTAATTAATATGTTTTCATATATAATTAATACGTGTTTTTTTATAATATGTCATGATCATATCAGAACAAACACTTTTAATAATATCAAGAAAAAAATATTTGTGCCCACTAGTTAATATTCAATTTTCCAGTGTAAATTAATCTTTAAAAAATATGAATTATATTTTAAATTATACAAATGTGTACGAAGTTTTAAAAGCTATAATTTGACTAAACATTCTTAAAAATGCAATCAATTTTTAAAAATTCAACTTATTATATCAATTGTTTTTAAAAAATTATAAAGTATAATATTGTTTAAATTATTTAATTTGCATTACAAAGTATATATAAATTTAAGTTGCTCTGAATTTTAAAAAATAATTATTTTATATCAATTGCATATATATTTAATGCACATAAAGAAAAAATTCATATTTTAGTCCCCAGAATTTTTATTTATTTTTAAATCAGTCCTCATATTTTATTCAATTATAAATCAGTACTCGGTATACTTTTTTATGTTTGCAAGTTACTTAAATATAATTAAAATATGTTGAATATAGATCATTTACTCAAAATAGTAAAGTCTGATTATTATATTTCTTCTTACTAAATTGTTCAAATATATAATAATTAATTCTAAACACGTTGATATTATAGTAGTAATTATCATTTTGTCAATTTAAGATGATATAGACTTCGATGAGCCCCATTAAAAAAGTATGGAGAAAAGTCAAGACTAAATCAAAGTTTTCATTTATTGACCTAAAAATCAAAATTAGAGTTTTGATTCTTGTGAGTAAGGATTTCAGTGCTAAGTTTAAATTTGGTTGGTTTGAAGCACTCTAGAGCAAATCAACGAAAGTACCTTGTACAATGTTAGTGATCAAATTAATATACACTTTTATGAGATGAAAAAGACACCGTAACATGCAATTCACACAACATGTGCTTAATATACGCAATTGGGAAGCAAGGGAATAGATCCTTGCTTCATTGCTCTGTGAGTCCCATAAAGAAATAAATCTTTTTAGTGATGTCTTTATGACTTTGACAATAACCCGAAGAGATGAACCAGTGTTTGCTACTTTAGTGTATATCCTATAGTTATGTTAATTTAACCCAAAGAAGTATTTTTAAGAAAATAGCTTATTCATATCTAAATGGTTTGTGGGAACTCCGGAAATAAGTAATATAGTAGTGAAAAAAAAATCAAATATTGTCATTTGGGAACTCTCGCTAAGACTTTTACTAAGTATTATTGCTATCATGATTACCTTATCCAAACTATTCAAACTAAACAAGAAAAAAAATAATGCAAAAGACTTAAAACTTTCTTTTAGTAACAAACTTTGAAATTATGATAAGTTACACAGAGAATTAGACTTTAATTTCCAAATTGGCCAACCTTGTTAAGACCCTAGTCGAATTGTACATGATACTTTTGGAGGTATGGAAGAATCCAAATTCTATGTATTTAATTGAACTGGATCACTATTTGAATTTTTATAAATATTAAAGAATTAATTTCTAACACTTTTTTAACTCTTAGCATGTAATTGGCCAAAAAAACAAAACTCTAAACATGTTGATATCATAGTACTAGTTATCATTTTATTAATTCACAGATAAACAAACTTTAATGTGCCCCAAGGCAAAGGGCGGAGAATAGTCAAGTCAAGACTAAATCATAGTTTTCATTCACGTTAATCCATAAAGGAGCACCAATATGTTTTGAAATTGTGACTTTGTTAATAGAAAATATCATAGTAGGGCGTAAGTAGCCAAGTGTCTACTATGAACAATTAACTGTACTTCATAATAAGTAGTTAACCATTATGATAAGCAACCAGTTGTTCATGATGATATAACCAGTCATTCAGGATAAACAGTCAACCTTTCATATCCTAGAACTTAATTTTTGTGGCGCTAAAGGCATCTTCACCCAAAAACTATAAAGAAATGATTATCTTTAATACCCTCAGAGCCAACAAATGAAACATTAATGTAGATATAAATGTCTTTATTGATTATTTTTTAAGAGAATGAGATAAAAGGTGAATGAGATTCAATGTTGGGGATTGAATGGGAATTTCTTTGCCTTTGATGGTTTGTTTGATGAAATTATAAGAATGTAATGGATTATGAAGACAAATAACAATCTTCATGGTCCTGTGCAATTTAGACAAACTATTGGGCTACTGTGTTATTTTCCATAATATTATGGGTTCACTACTAGAAATATATATATATATATATATATATAGGGACAAAATCCGTCTCTAAAAGCTTAAAATTTCTTGTCAAATTAAATCTGAGACGGAATTTGACATGAAAGAATTTTGTGTCGTAAACCTTAGTCTCTAAATATTTAGACATGGAATTATAGATTCTGTCTCAGAATTGACACGAAAAAATTTCGTATCAAACTGCTAAAACTTCCATCTCGATATAGCAACCAAATTCGTATACAAGATATGTTTTATTATCAAAGACGAAATTATTTCGTCTCTATTTTTGTGTCTAAACTTGAGATACAGAATTTTTTCCATCTTAGATTAAACTTTGATTGAGTTTTCTGTCTCTAATTCTGTATCTATATTTTAGAGACAAAACTTTTTTCGTCTTTGATAAAAACTTTAATCATTCCATTTTGTCTCTAATTTCATATCCAAATAATAGATATGAAATTTATTCTATCTCTGATTTCATTTTCCAATTCCGTGTCTAATTTTGTTTCTAAGACATTTATACAACACATCAATTTAATAAGTCGATTGTTCTCTTCCTGTCATTGATTTCAATAGCTAAACTTTTAATTTCTACAAAATGTAATTGAAAAACCATCGTTAATAATAAAAATAACAGAAATTGAAATTTCTATACATATAAGTATCAAATAGTGCAATACAAAGTCCATAATGTACTACTAAAGTGTTATTTATCAAATTGGCGACTCTTACCCTTCCCAGTAAGACATTAGGAATCTTTCCCAGTTATTCGTCTCTCATACTCATCCTAAAAAACAAAATATTGTAACATATAAGAGCAACTAGACATATAAGAAAAAACAGAAGTAAACCATATTAATTATAGTACAACTAGTATCATTAACCATGATATCAACTAACGATTGGGCTGGGCCGGGCTGGGCCACTGTTAGACTCGAGGCCCGACCTGAAATTATATCAAATTGAAAAAACAAGCCCAGGCTCGAGGACCCGGCCTGGTTGATCCGGTGATATACCGAGTCGGGTTGGTACATCCGAGTTGGGCCGGGTATGCACATACTGTTATGCACCAGAAATCTACTAGCAATAACTAGAGATGAATTTAAATGATTTATGATTAATATATATACATATATATATTTGTAGGAAATCTATTAATTTTACAGGTCCTGGTTGCCACTAGAAGACAGAATAATCATAAATTTCAGACTATTCTTAGACAATATTACATAGAGAATCTCCCTTGAGAACTTGAATGATTTTTCTGATTCTTCTAGACAATGATTCTTCTCTTCACGACTCCATCCTTGAGAAAAAATCCACCAATGAACTATTTTTCAGTATTCCCTCTTGAACGTCATTATATTCTTTACTATTAAGAGAAATAGCCATGCAGTAGAAATGACAACCAATTCATTATTCCCCACAAAATATTGGAATGTAAACTTAGAAGATGATATTTGCCTATGCAAGTCTAGACCCTAATGTAAATTCATTTATGTATTCCTTTATAGTTATATGTGTATATATTCTTGAAAAAATAGATAACATTGTGTAGGTTTTGCATTATATTGGTAGTTAATTGAGATGTTTAAATCTTTGATGAGATTTTCTATGAATAGATTTTAAGTAAATCAGTTTCAACTTAAAAAATAATAATAAACTATTTGCTTTGAATTTTTTTTTTAGGTAAATGAGTCTTGCTCTCAAAATATTTCCCCAGCTAAATTTTGGTCCGAGAATTAGAACTATAATACTCTACCGATGATTATCCCAAGAGTACAAGAAACTTACTTCAGCAACTTTATTCAACTTGTCCCTCACATTCGGCAATAATCGGGAGAGGACACCATCCCATTTTTAGAACTCTAACTCCTTGTTGTTCAGTATCTTTTCAGATACCTATAAAGAGATAAATTAAGAGGAAAGATAAAGATGAGTTTAAAATGGGTGAAGTAAAATTACTATTTAGATTTACCTCAACTAGACAAACTGACTATAAAATATCTGTAACAGAATAAAGCTTACATGGGAAGGATCTACCCAGTTGTGACAGCCACTCATTGTGGGAAATTACAACATATCCACCCAAATGAGGTGAGAAATCACACTTTTGCAAATTGCTGCTTATTAAAAACTCTAAATATTGGAAATTATATTATTAAAATTTTGCCGCAAGGTTGCTTTTCAACAAAAAATTATAGTGGCATCATATCAGTTATATTAAATAGACACTATAAACATGCCATTTGATATACTTGACCAAGTATGTGATCCAAAGATGATATGAAGGGCAGAAATAGAACGCAGAGACAGTATACAAGTGACAACAACAGTACAGTATGTTGTGGGAAGTGTAGTCATCAGACAGACTAGATGAAATGTGTAAAATGACCTTGAACATGTAACAGAAAGAAAGCAGTGCCATTCCTACTACACTGAAAACCCAAATTCCTTCATTGATCTTGGATTTTTGAATCACCCATGGCCAACAACAGTAATAATGCAGAATTGCATATAACAGTATGACTTGTTAGACTTGGAGATAATACATGTGTAAATAAATGGCCAAGAAAAAAATACGTGTGTAAATAGAAGTCTCATTTTCATTCCATCCAAACACACCTTTAGTATTTGACTCTTATATAATTAGGCCCTCATTTAGAAAAATATGCTAGAGGTTGAAGTGATTTTTAGAATAAACCTGGCGATTTGGCCTCATTACTAGATTTATAGATCTTCCCTGTCTCTACTTCATGAGCAACCTCTTCCTACATTACCAAGAAATACACAACAAACACCTTTTATCAAAAGGTAAAACCACATCGTAAAGTTCAACCCAAGTCTAGAGCACTTGCAGCAGGTAACAAACAATCCAAGTGAGTCACTAATCAACTGGATGAAGTGAATTTATTTGATCAAAATTGAGCACTAGATATTAACAGAATTTGTTGATCAGTTTAGGTATATTATTGATCAGATTTAATAGCCAACAGATGGCATAGAAATCTAACTGAGCACTTTGGAATTTAGCTAAGCCCAGCCCAAACTCAGCTCCTGAAGAAAAAACAGGAACAGAGAAAAGAGAGGGAGATTAAATACACAGTTTAAGCATTTTAACCTAGTTCTATAGAAAAATCTTGAAGTAGACCCAGCAATAGCATCCAATAACATCCTAGTTGCAGCTATGCATTATGTCATTATCATGAATTATATTAGAAAAATTATAGACAAGCAGTTACTCACCCATCGAATCTTTTTTGGTTTAGTAGTAGCTCTCCATTTTACAGTTTGCTGCAACATTTTTGCTGCCTTCTTAACATTCCAATGTCTTGCTCTTAAATGCCTTGAGATGGATGCATTAGAACAATAAGCAAATGCCTTACCTGATAATGGTCCTATCAGACGTTTCACCTCATTAATTTGGAAAGAAGCAAAATATTGTGGACTAAGATGCTTCTTTACTCAAAAGTCAGAATATTGATGTTTGATATTTTCAATTCTCACACTTTGAAGCATAGTAAAGTTATGTGCATCTTTATGGATCTATTAAAAGAGCAAACTAATTGGACATACCTTTGTCTGTTGCTCCTGTGATGTTAACCCTTTTTCAGGGTCATTGGAGGTAGTTTTGTTTAGATCCATACTTATGGTGTTAAAGAAGAGAATCACTACTAATCAACGATGAAAACTACAAAAATCAGTATCAATATATTGCAATCTAAGTAATTACAACATTATATCAAGCAATAGTTATATGGTGCTTCATTTTTATCCAATAGAAACATAAACAGATAGGCAGCAAGTCAAAAAATACCTAAGTTAAGCACAAAATTTAAATCCCTTGCCCAGTTTCCAACACTGAATACATTTGGATGGAAGATTTTTAAGCATTACTTAAAACTCAAACCAAGAATGATGGCTAGTTAAAGCAACTTCAAGCCAGATTAGTCAATGCTTGAGACTCATAAATTAGACTACAGATCAGCACAGCCTTATAACCGATAGAGGAAGACATACCATATCAAATCAAACTCAACAAAAATTTTATATCAATAGATGTACTGCATGTCATATCCAATTTAAACTTATATGTTTCAATGAAAGTGGGTTTGGATAGTAAATAAAGCAATATGGGAAAGTCATAATGTTACATATGTGAGGATTAAGGAAAACAGAGCTAGATGTATATTATTATTTTACATATGAATGTAAAGAAATGTTTGTTACCACAAATGGGAAAATCCAAGAAATTCCAGATCCACTTTGTTGAGCAGAAATGGTTGTAGGACCACTCAAAGAGGGAATCCAAAAGAAACCTTTTGTTAACAATCCATTCAAATAAAAAATTTTCCAAAATAGAACATTAAAAATTGTGTCCATGATTTGTCCATCAAAATCTCCAATGGGAATAACTTAAAAAGTGGTCTCACAATGTGGCCTAAGAAATTACTGACATCATACCAATAACTGTTCATAACATACACTAAGTGTTCATAAATTGGAAATAAAAAAAACACTAAACTTCAATAACTGTTCATAGCATTCCGTGTGTAACACTTGAATCCCTGGAAACATCTGTAGAAATAAAAAAAACTTGATATTAATTTTTATAACTTAATAATGAAAAAAGAACTTTAGATATTAATTCACTAAGAGCTTACCAGATGCAACACTTTCGAATTCTTCAAACTGGTCAAAGTCAGAATCATCAAACTTGGAGTCTCGAGGGGTTAGCCAATCATGGGCACACACAAGTGCCTCAGTCATCCTAGGTGACAATGAACTCCTAAACACATCAAGCCCTCATCCACCAGTGCTAAATGCTGATTCAAAAGCGACAGTAGACACTAGTATGGTTAAAACATCACGTGCAAGTCGAGAGAGTACTTTATATTTTGATGAATTTTCTTTCCACCATGCCAAGATATCAAATGTAGATTCATCATTAAGTACTTTAGCTTTCAGATACTTTTCTAACTCCGATTTCTGGTCTACAGCAACCTTGACCCTCTTTAAAGACTTCCATTTATCCCGTGGACTAAATGGGAAAAAGTTTGGGTAGTCTAAACCTCTAGACTCTGAAGTGTCTGAAGTCACACTTGAATCTCCAAGGGTTTCAACTGATCCTGGAACAACTACATCATAATATTGTTCATACAGATGATACAAACTGTCTTTGACCATTTTCTTCATACTCTCAAATATTTCAAGATCAGGGCACATGTCTTCAAAAATGGCATTCACATATGCAAGCTTGTACCTAGGGTCCAATACTACCCCTATTACAAGCAACATGTTAAAGTTTTCTAAGTGACTCTAATATTTTTCGTACTTACTTTTCATATTATGAGCCATTTCCCCGATAACTGGATTCTGATGCATGGAACTTGCAAGTAATAAGGTCTGAACATGTGCAATTTCATGGAAGCATGTATTTGTTGTCACATGCAATGATTCAGATAACCTCAACGTCATGTCATTAAATACCCTCTGAAACTTTATGGCATGCTCTAATATCAAGTAAGTGGAGTTCTATCTGGTTGGAACATCCAAGCACACCAAAATTTTTTACTCGATTTTTTTAATATCTCCACAAAACTTTTAAATCATTGCAATCTCGTAGGAGAGGACCTAACGTATCTCACCGCATTTTGAATGGCAGTAATAGAATCGTGCAGATCCTTCAACCCATCATTTACAACTAAATTTAAAATATGAGCACAACACCTTACATGTAAAAAATCTCCCCCACAAACCAACCCATTCTAACTTTTCAAATGTTTCTTTAAATAAGTAACAGCTATGTCATTCGAGCTTGCAATATCAACCGTCACTGGAAACACCTTTTCAATCCCCCACCCAAGCAAACATTTCTCAATGGCTTTTCCTATAGTGTCACCCCTATGGTTTTCAATAGGACAAAAACTTAAGATCCTCTTTTGCAACCTTCAGTGGTTATCAATGAAATGAGCTGTGAGACACATATAGTAGAAGTTTTGCACTGATGTCTAACAATCAGTTGTCAAACAAACACGATTACATGAGTTCTTTAGTAAAGCCTTGAGATCTTTACCTTCTTCAAGATAGATTTTGTAACAATCTCTAGCAACAATCATTCTTGAGGGAGAAGGAAATCTAGGTTCAAATTGATTCAATAGACTTCTAAACCCATACCTTTCTACGGCTCGAAATGGCACCTCATCACATATCACATATTTAGCCATAGCTTTTCAGTATGCATCTGCATTATACGTGTGTGGGGCCAATGTTCTTGACTGAGTTGAACCTGGTGCAGTTAGATAGGCTAACATAGATTGGGATGTCTCGTGAGCCCTATTGGGATGCTTCTGACATCTCCTTAGGTGTTTCTTAAGGGAGTTCGTGTCATGATTATTAGGGTCACAAGCATACAATGCCCTACAGTAATTACAAGCAGCTCGAACATCCCTATTGGTCTCTTCTAATGGGAGCCTTGTAAAATGCTCCCATACACTTGACCTTCGTGAAGAAAGTTTTCTCTTCTCACCTACCGCAGTAGACTCCACTGTAGATGCAGGTGTCGAAGCCATGGTATTATGAGAGATAATGATGAAAATACTCCTACAATAATGATAATAATAATAATAATAATAATAATAGTTTGAATTTAAAGGTAATTTAGTCTTTTTATTCTTTCTTCTTCGTATTACTCCCTTTTATTCTGTTACCAAACATATATTTTCTTTATTATGTTATCATTCCTATTTACATTCATTTTCCTTCTGTGCATCAAATGAAGCTTAACTTTCCATTGTTGATTTCATCTTTGTTAGGACCATTTCCATTGCACCAAAGAAGACCTTAATGTAATAATTGTTGTGTTAACAACTAAGGTATACAGAATTAACACCTTATCTATAGGCAATGGCCTAAAAATTTTTGCATAGCACGCATCAACTACATAATTAGGATGGCTCTTTTTGTAATACACCCAAATATAAGATAAAGAGATGGGTCAGCATTTTAGTTCTTTACAAGATTCCTCCTTATAGTCAAGGGTGATAATTTTGCGGAACATGATCATGGATTGCTTCTTTAATTTTCATTTCTATCATCAAGTGTTTCCTTTATTTCTATTTTTTGTTGCAGGAAAGTTTTTTTACCATTTTCCCATTTTTTACAAAGATGCAAACTCCCATAAAAATCTAGAAATCTTTTACTAAAATAAATAAAATAAAATAAAATCTAAATACAACACACTTCTATGCACCATGCAAATGTCAAGTTATCATTCCACTTCACACATTGAACAATGCCACGTAAAGTGCAGAGAAACTCGTTTTTATTCACCTTTGACTAAGTCAATACTTGTGGTTCTGAGGATGGCAATGAAGGAGGATTTAAATTATAAATACAACTGCATGCATGTGTTTGTCCAACACCCCCAATTAAGACATGAACATGAAGCATATTCATCTCCCATTGCTCCTTTGTTTCTTCCTACTCCTTCATCTTCATGGCATCCTCTGTAAGAAGGAAGCAAGTCTTAACAAAGACACCGACAAAGATGCTCTCTTATCATTCAAATCCGTCATCTCCGACCCAAACAAAGCTCTCTCTGACTGGTCGTCAACTTCAGATTCCTCTCACTGCAACTGGCATGGTGTATCCTGCTCCAAAGTTGGAAGCAGAGTCCAATCCCTTAGCCTGCCAGGACTTGGCCTCTCTGGGAAACTCCCCTCTTCTCTCTCCAACCTCTCTTATCTGCACTTGCTTGATCTCTCCAACAACTCATTTCACGGCCAAATTCCCCCACAGTTTAGCCGCCTTTCACTCCTCAATATGCTCTCGTTAGCTTTCAACAACCTCAGTGGAACGCTTCCACCACAATTGGGCCTTCTTCACCGGCTCCAATTTCTGGACTTGTCTATCAACAGTCTCACTGGTCCACTCCCTCGACATTTCGGAAACCTCTCCTCTCTTACTGGTCTTTTCTTAGCAAGGAACCATCTTCTTGGAAAAATTCCAAGTGAATTGGGTAATCTTTGTAATCTTTCTCATCTTCACCTCTTTGATAACTATTTCTCTGGGGATTTTCCTTTTCGTATTTTCAACATTTATTCGCTAGTCTTCTTGTCTGTAACAAGCAATCACCTTTCGGGGAAGTTACCACAGGATATTGGTCATTCTCTTTCAAACCTCAAGGGCCTCTTTCTAGCAAACAATAGGTTCGGAGGAGAGATTTCTAGCTCCATATCCAATGCTTCGCAGCTCCATGATCTCGATCTGTCCAACAATGAGTTTCATGGGTGGGTTCCTCTGTTCAATAACATGAACGAACTTACCTATCTGAATCTGGGCCGAAACCATTTCTCATCGACGTCACTGCGCAATTCTCAGCTCTTCGGTTCCCTAGGAAACTCCACGCAATTGCAATTTCTCAAACTCCATAACAATCGGTTAGCTGGAGAACTTCCAAGCTCTGCTGCGAATCTGTCGAGCAATCTCCAACATTTTTGTGTTGCTGGCAATTCGTTGAGCGGCAGAATCCCTCTGGGGATGGGGAAATTTCGAAACCTAGAGTTCTTGACTTTAGAAAGTAATTTTTTCACTGGAGAGATACCCACGGACATCGGAGCACTGCACAAACTGGTGCAACTCGTAGCATACCACAATAGGCTGTCCGGAGAAATTCCAAATATTTTAGGCAATTTTACCCAACTAAGTATATTTGACCTGGGTTATAATCAGTTTGCGGGTAAGATTCCTACGAGCGTTGGACATTGCAAGTAGTTGATTGTTCTTGTCCTTGGAATGAACAGGCTCCATGGGACCATACCCAAGGAGATTTTTGAGCTTTCTATGTTAAATACCTTGTACTTACCAGGTAATGCCCTACACGGTCCATTTCCTTCCGAAGTCAACTCTTTGCAGCAGCTTCAGTTTATGGACATTTCAGACAACCAGTTGTCAGGATTTATTCCTAAAGAAATCGGAGGTTGTTCGGGCCTGCAATGGCTTATAATGGCAAGAAACAGCATCAGCGGGTTAATCCCGGATAGTTTGGGGAATTTGAGATCATTAGAGACTCTTGATCTATCCTCAAATAATCTCTCAGGCCAAATTTCAGAAAATCTATAAAATCTTCAGTACATGGTGATGTTAAACTCGTCTTTTAATCATTTTGAAGGGGAAGTTCCCATGAAAGGTGTTTTTACCAACTCTAGCCAGGTTGCTGTCCAAGGAAACGGCAAGCTCTGTAGTCTCAACATTGAAATTGCACATGAGTTGGGAATCTTCGACTGCATTGAAAATAAGAAAAGAAGATCAGTTTTACTCCCTATTACGCTTGCAGTTGTCGGCGCCACTGCTCTGTTAGTCTCAATTCTCTGCCTGATCTGGGTAGTGATGTCTCGGAGGAAGAAGAAAAGAAAGTAGAGGATAACGAGTTTGTCACCTGCTCATCCCAAGGGCGTACCTCAAACTGTATCTTATGGTGACATCAGGATAGCTACGAGTAATTTTGCTGCAGAGAACTTGATAGGAAAGGGTGGCTTTGGCTATGTGTATAAGGTGTGTTCAACCTAAGCGCAGGTGAAGCCACCCTTGCTGTCAAGGTCCTCGATCTGAAACATAGCAAAGCTACCACAAGTTTCAATGCAGAATGTGAAGCTCTGAGAATAGCTCGGCACAGGAACCTTGTGAAGGTGATCACTTCTTGCTCTAGCATTGATTATAAGGGAGATGAGTTTAAGGCCTTAGTTATGCAATTCATGACCAACGGTAACTTGGACACGTGGCTGTTCCCAATGGATGAAGAAGAAACAGGACCCTCTCTGAACTTGTTGCAAAGATTGAATATTGCCATAGATGTAGCTTCTGCCATGGACTACTTGCACCATGACTGTGACCCACCAGTAGTTCACTGCGATCTGAAGCCTAGCAATGTCCTATTAGATGAAGATATGGTGGCCCAGGTTGGAGATTTTGGATTAGCGAGGCTTCTTTCTCAGAATCCATCGCAGAGCAGCACACTGGGACTAAAGGGTTCAGTCGGCTATATTGCCCCACGTATAGCATGTTTTTTTTTCCTTTGTTATGATTTGAAATTCTTGGTAATGCAAGCATCAACATTAAATTTGGATGGCCTTGTTTATAGAATATGGTGTAGGAGGAAAAGCTTCAACTCGTGGGGACGTGTATACCTTTGGGATCCTATTGCTAGAGATGTTCATAGCGAGAAGACCAACCGATGAGATGTTCCATGACGGCTTAAGCTTAAACAAATTGGCTTCAAGCATGACAGAGAGTAATCAAGTCATGAAGGTGGTTGATCCGAGGCTTTTTAAGGATTATGATCATTCGAGAAACAGCTCATGGGCAAGTAAAGCAGAGGAATGCTTAGGAGGCGTGATAAGAATAGGGTTGTCATGCGCAGCTCGAGGGGCCAATGATCGTTTGAGCATGAGAGAGGCATCGACAAAACTGCAAGGAATCAAGCACTCTTTGCTGTCTCTGTGAGTTTGGTGGTCCCAAGCTCTTGGCTGCTACAGAGGGCAGCAATATCTGTTTATGACTTAATTTCTTATGTGACTGTTCTGTTTAGCCAAAAAATATTTAGCCATGATCGAATATGCTTGCTTATTTTATTACCTACTTGCTGTATCATCTTCTTCCACCTAGGAGTCTCACTCGTATAATATCTATGGAATGTAAACTTTGAGTTTCGATCTGAAAGAAGTACCTTGTATCTCTCTGGCTTTGATGACAACCCAGCTCAAGTACATGAAGATCTCATAATCATTCAACAGCAATATCCCAATCAATGCGTGCTTAATTTACTCTGTGACATGGGAGTCTAGTTTATTTTCTTTTTATTTTTTGACGATGATGTGGTATGCATCTATAACCCATTGGATTAAATTAAGTTTATATTTTCTTTCCCCTTGAAGTATTATTATACGTATACATAAATATTGCCTTCCGGCTGAATTAGAATTGTATTATTTTTTAGCATAATAAAAGTAGGCTAATGATAGAGTTTCTTATATTTATCCAAGCGATGTCGAACTCATATCCGAACATACTCAAGAAGGCAGTCCAACACAAAAACTCCTAGATTTCTACGCTTGTCACAAGCGTTGACGACCTTTTGCAAATGTCCCTATCGATATTGTAAATCTTTGACTCCTTGTAATACGATAACATTCCTCTCAAAGGAGTTAAAAAGGGGTAGATATTTTTTCTCGCAGGTCACCAAGACATTATGTGTTTGACGTGAATTTTATTTTTTATTTTCTTGTTTTTGGTGCACTTTAGGTTCATTTGTATATCAAATTTTTTTAACCGCAGTGAATAATAATTGAAAAAAAAAGAAGAAAAAAGAGGCCCTAACGATAAAAAGAGACACAATTTTGATAATTGAAAGTAGAGAATTACGTAAAAGTTAAGGATCTAACATATATGCAATATAAGGTACCAAATACAACAAGTTATCAACAAATCTAAATGCTTTCTATGGAGTTCTGAAGTAACTTAATCCTTTATGCTGGTAATTAATTATTTCATTTTTGTCATTCTAAAAATTACTCTACATTAATAATTCAATTGCCTTGTATGACATTAAGAATTGCTCTATTATAATTGAGTTTTTAGAACACTGTTTCCTTGATGCATCTCCTTCTTTATGAAATCATTATAAGTTGGAAATTAGAAGTTTTTGCTGGTAATATTCAGGTTGTAATGAAGGAGTAGTCCACTTTAACTTAATTAGGAAATCAATAGGTTTGATGATATTCTTATAGAACCTCTGAAGACAGATCTTGGATGGCTCTTAAGATTTGATGGCAAACTTGTCTTTCAATTGGATCACCTTTCATGGATACATATTATATTGCGAAGCTCTGTGTTGTATATCATAACATGTAGAAATGTAATTAAGATTTTTGTTTAATTGTTTTGGCTTTTAAAGCTGTCTGATTTACACTTCTTGCTTGGATATGTATTCTGAGTATTAATTTCTTTGCATGCATTGGATTATACATATAATACGTTTTTTATTGACCGAGTGACATTGTTGATATAAGTTCATCTGGTAAGATGATTGCCTATATCATAAAAGATGATTGCCCATGTGACGTTTCTTTGTTACAACGATAAAATAAAAGAGACAATAATTATACAAACATTAATTCACATACTATAGCCTTAATTTCACATACAAACATATAGTTAAAGCAAAAGCAGGAATGACAACAAAACAACAGGAACATGAATGCATGCTATTATTGTAAATATGGATACATGCAATATCACATAAAATATATAACGCAGGTGGCATGCATGGTAGGCAATTGAGTCCAGATCAAGGGCGATCGGTGCTGGCTTTTCTTCCTGGTGGTCCATAGTAATATGGTGGTTTATAATAATATCGTGGTCTAAATAATATGGTGGTGCATAATAATATGGTGGTGCATAATAATATGGTGATGGTTGCTCGTAATTATATCCTCCTCCTCCGCCACTAGGTCCAACTCCACCGTAACCGTATTGTGGTGGCAGATTGAAATTTAGGCCTCGTTCTTCACAATCACAAAACAAAACAAATATCAGATCGAGAAAAGGAAAAGAAGCAAGAAAAAACATATATATATTTAAATCCCATGTATTAGAAACTCATAGTCCATACATAAAAATTTTACTTTCCAATTAATCACAAAAATGAGAGGGAATTATATGATTGGATTAATGTTCAACAAAATCATGGAAGGCACTTACTCGAAGCAGGTTTCACTCTGGGGGTTGCAGCCTCATGGGAAGCAGAAGCAGAAGCCACCTCAGGCTCAAAGGACATGAGAAATACAAGTATTACTGTAACTGCAACAAAGCGCATTAGTTTTGAGGAATTCATCTCTGACATTGAGAAATGAGGATGATAAACGCCACCATCTTGGTGGTACCTATATATAGATAAACATGGATGAATGTCTTCTAGATATTTTTCTTTTTCTTTGGGCTCAACAGAAGAGCCCTTGTTGCCTGAATATTGTATACATTAAATCAGTTAAAAAAAAAAATTTTTATCGTGTGATATATGAAACCTCATTTCAAGTTTTTTGTCGGGATTTTTTTTTTAACTTTTAGTTTTATTCAACTTATTATGTATTAAAAGAAGTTAGATGCAAAGATAGTAATTACAAATAATCATTGTTTGAGAATGAGAAGCATCAAACATATAAGGAGTAGCACAGTAGTCAAGTTTCTCACATTTATCTAAATAGTCTCGTACTTGAATTCAAATGAGGAGAGATACTATGAATTAAGATATAATAGTAAGTTTAAAAAAAATGAAAAACATCAACACATTAGAAAAAATACACGTAAGTTTTAATGATAAATATAGCTAGTAACTATAGTATTAAGTTATAAAAATCCAACTTATCTGTAGGTTGGGGCGCTGAAAAAATACGAAGAAAAGTCAAGACTAAACGTAGTTTTCATTTACTTGAATCAATAATGGACCACCATTGAGATGCCGTGCGGTTGAAGGTGGTGATAGGATAATAGAGGGAAGTGAATAGACACTCTTAAAATTGCTTTCTAAACTAACAAAATAAGGGGTGTGTTTAATTATTATATCCGATGATAATAATAATAATAATAATAATAATAATAATAATATATTTAATTTTTCCGTCTACATTTTGCACGGTTAAAATTTTAATAAGAGGAATAGATCATGATTTACTCAAGTTTGGGAGTAAGAGTGGTTTAATTAGGTGCATGAAAATCAAATACCAATATACATACCAGTTGTTTGATAGATCATTGATCGATCCAAACAAATTAAGGCTATCGTAATCTGTCACCCGCACGCCACTTGTGTGCTTTAAAGTCTCATGACTTTTCAACTATAATGAGATATTTGGCAGTGAGTCCACAGACATGACAACTTAAAATAATATTAATATTTAATAAAATTCAATTCACTTGATGAGAGTATTTTCTTTGGAAAATTCGTTATCAGTATGGTTATTAAAGTATTTTACGTTTGGTAGGTCAAAGGACATTTTCAATCACACTTTAGTTTTTAGACTTTGTCTCTCTATACATTTTAGGCAATTGTTAGATTTACGAAATATAATCATACATCAAGGACATAGATGGGTGTTGACAACCTCCTGCTTACGTTCCTGTGAAATTGGAAGTCTTTGTAATTCAACATTATTACACTGCATTATTATATGCAAAGGACTAAAAAAATGTAGATATTTTTCTTGCTGATCATTGAGTTATCAGGTTTATGTAACACTTGTTTATCACATGGACATGATATGCATGAGGACCTAACCAACGGTTTTTTCACTATGCTAAAGTCTTTGGTTGTACGGATATAAATATTGCATTGCATGTTGAAATATATTGAATATATGTTCATTTAAAATTAATTAATATGTTTTTCTATATCATTAATATGTGTTTTTTTATAATATGCAATGATCATATCAGAACAAACACTTTTAATAACATCAAGAAAAAAATATTTGTACCCACTAGTTAATATTCGATTTTCCAGTGTAAATTAATCTTTAAAAAATATGAATTATATTTTAAATTATACAAATGCTTACAAAGTTTTAAAAGCTACAATTTGACTAAAGATTCTTAAAAACGAAATCAATTTTTTAAAAATTCAACTTATTATATCAATTATTTGTTTTAAAATTATAAAGCATAATATTCCTTAAATTATTTAATTTGCATTATAAAGTATATATAAATTTAAGTTGCTCTGAATTTTAAACAATAATTATTTTATATCAACTGCATATATATTTAATGCACAAAAAAAAAATGATTCATATTTTAGCCCTAGACTTTTTATTTATTTTTAAATCAGTCCTCATATTTTATTCATTTATAAATCAATACTCAGTGTACTTTTTCATGTTTGCGAGTTATTTAAATATAATTAAAATATGTTGAATTTAGATCATTTACTCGAAATAGTAAAGTCTTATTATTATATTTCTTCTTACTAAATTGTTCAGATATATAATAATTAACTCTAAACACGTTGATATTATAGTAGCAATTATCATTTTGTCAATTCAAGATGAAACAGACTTCACTGAGCCCCATTAAAAAAGTATGAAGAAAAGTCAAGATTAAATCAAAGTTTTCATTTATTGACCTAAAAATCAAAATTAGAGTTTTGATTCTTTTGAATAAGGATTTCAATGCTAAGTTTAAATTTGGTTGGTTTGAAACACTCTAAAGCAAATCAACGAAGGTACCTTGAATAATGTTGGTGATCAAATTAATATACACTTTTATGAGATAAGAAAGAAATCGTAACATGTAATTCACATCACATGTGCTTAATATACGCAATTGGGAAGCAAGTGAATAGATCTTTGTTTCATTGCTTTGTGAGTCCCATAAAGAAATAAATCCTTTTAGTGATGCCTTCATGACTTTGACAATAACCTGAGGAGATGAACTAGTTTGCTATTTTAGTGTATATCATATAGTTATGTTAATTTAATCCAAAGAAGTATTTTTAGAAAAATAGCTGATTCATATTTAAATGGTCTATGGGAACTTTGGGAAACAAGTAATATAGTAATAAAAAAAAAAATCAAATATCATCTTTTGAGAATTCTTACTAAGACTTTTATTATGAACTATTCCTATCGTAGTTACCTTATTCAAACTATTCAAACTAAACAAAAAAAAAATAATGTAAAAGAACTAATAGAGTTAGACTAAAAATATAAGTATATATATAGATAAAAACTCCTTAAAATCCAAACAGTATGGGATAGTAGAATTGTTAAGATCTATATTTTGCTGCAAAAGTATGTACCTAATAAAACTTTCTTTCAGTAACAAACTTTGAAATTATGAAAAGTTACACAGATAATTAGCCTTTAATTTCCAAATTGGCCACCCTTGTCAACTTTACATATGATAAAGGGTAAGACCCTAGTCAACTTGTACATGATACTTTTGGAGGTATGGAAGAATCCAAATTCTATGTATTTAATAGAACTGGATCATTATTTGAATTATAATAAATATTAAAGAATTAATTTCTAACACTTTTATAACTCTTAGCATGTAATTGGCCAAAAAAAAAAAAACTCTAAACATGTTGATATCATAGTAGTAGTTATCATTATGAATTTTACTGATTATTTTTTCTATGTTCACGAGGTACTTAAAAACAATTAATATATCTTGAATATAGATCATTTTTTGAAATTGTGAAGTCTGATTATAAAATTTCTTCTTCTTGTAGATTGCTTAAATATTTATTAATTAACTCTAAACACATTGAAATCATTATAGTAGTTATCATTTTGTCAATTCGGGATGAAATAGACTTCCATGTGCCCCATGAAAAAGTGTGGAGAAAGTAAACCCTGAATCAGAGTTTTCATTCATGTGAATCAACAAGGAGCACCAATGAGATGCCTGTATAGTAGAGGGTGGCTATACCAATGCAAGTAATTAAAAAAAAAAATTATAATTGGGTGATGATTAACATTAATTACATAACGATTTGAAATTAAAAAAACTGCTATTAATTTTTTACATCAATAAATTCCCCCATAGAATGGGTAATCTTTTACAAACTTCCATGAGCTTGTATTGTGGTTCAAGTCTCCTCATTGAAGTTGAATCCTCCATTCTAATATTCAAATTTATTTCATAAATGCAGTAAAATAGTAATTATTTCTCATTATTTGTCACACAGGTTATAAGCATTTGGTCAATGTATATGTTTTGAAATTGTGACTTTGTTAAAAGAAAATATCATAGTAGGGCGTACGTAGCCAAGTGTCTACTATGAACAATTAATTCATAATAAGTAGTTAACCATTATGATAAGCAACCAATTGTTCATGATGATATAACCAGTCATTCAAATTTATGTTAGTTATTCTTTTGGCTAGTAAACATAAAGTGTCCCACCATTTAACAACTTTAAGAGATTAATCAACAGTTGCTGTCATATCTCCATTCTAATAAAATGACTAATTTTTTTAACTAATTGCTGCTTAAGTACCTACAAAAAGCGATATTCATAAAAGATTTGACCTTATTCATTTACAGGGTAAGTTCAAACCAAATACAACTTATACTTACAGCAAAAACCTATAGTTAAAAATATTCTCCACAAAAATGGAGAGTTAATTAGCTAGTCAAGAAATCATTGAAAGCAAATCCATCATATGATTTTCGGTTCTAACACTCCCCATAGGTTTAAATTCACAAGTATAGGTTGACAAATATGTGGGTAATTGATGCAGACAAACCATGAAAGACATATTTATGAACATGTAATAAAGGAGATGGTGGAAAGCTAAATTACTTTCTCAAGCCACTACAATGACATTAATCAAATTTGTCCTGCACTCACTCCATCATCAAAAGTAAAAGCAGCGAAACTTAATATAACTCATTTATAATGGGAAACAATCACCAACTTGCACACACTGATAAGACAGAGAAAGGAGAGGTTTGGAGGTTATGGGTCCTATTAAGAAGTAGAAAGAAAACAATGGAGCGTGTGACAAAAGAGAACAATAATTCCAAGGAAACCCAAGGACAAAAGTTAAATAAGCTTGAATGGATCCTCTGCTTTTGTCATCTGTATAGTGAAATCTTTAGAGAACCTCACCTTCAAAGACAACCCTAACATCATACACTTACAATCATACTGTAGAAATGAATCCAACCGTGAAAAATAAGAAGTCCACATCAGAGCACTAAGCAAATATTCTAAATAATTACACAGGAATCATACATCATTAAATCTTTGAACCAATGGAGTATGTAATCTTAACAACAATAGAAGTGAATTTAAAATAGTACATACAAGATCTAAAGGTTAGCTTTTCACCAAGGAACATTGATTTGTAATTAAAATAACCCATGGCAATTAAAAATGACATAAACATAGATAAAGAGATATCATCAAAAGCTGCTAAGCCCATCCACCTGATCACACATGAAAACCCAGTAAAACCAAAGAACAGTTTACTAAAATGTAACCGAACAAAACAGACGCTAACTAAGAGAGAGAAAGAGAGAAAGCGAGAGAGAGAGAGAGAGGGACAGGGAGAGAGAGAGAGAGAGAGTGATGACCTACCTGGGAATGTAATCGGCGTGGATGAAGCTTCAGCAATGGAGGGTGGTCCAGTAGCGTCTATGACGGAGAGGGAGGGTGGCCCATCGATGGGATGGTTCAATGAGAAGGGATAGAGAGGGTTTATGGGCAAAGGGTAAAGAGAAAAGGCAAAAATAGTTTTTTCTTTTCTTATTTGCTGAAAAAACACACGGCTAATATTTGACACCAACCTATTTCGTGTCTGATTTTTAAAAAAAGAAATTTGCTAAGTGGAGACGGAAGACTTCGGTCTCTAAATTATAAATTCCACTGAACTTATGAAATTGATCGTTTGAGATAGATTTAGATACATTTATTATAGAGATTAAAAAATTCGTAATAGATTTCGTCTCAGTAATTATTAATACTCAATTAAAGGTATCATATTTAAATTGGTATCTAATTCATTTCAATAGGAAACGATTGATTTTCCGTGTCTAATTTCTATTTTTATTTGGCATTTTTTTAGTAATGGTTATTGTATAATTTAATTATATTGTGAAATTTCAAAATCTAGAGGGCCTTCCGACTCAAGTTTAAAAATTTCATGTTCAGTCAACACCTACTTTTCGTGTGACGCCTGTGTATTGTACTTTTGTTGGTCCTCACTTGATTGTATCCGAAATTGGGGTAAGTATGCTCAACCTCATTACCTATTTGGAATCTCATACATATTAATATTTTCATTTTTTATTATAATGTGCAAGTGTTTATCATTTTGATTAATTAGTTAATTCATTCAATTTTTAACACAATATTTTGCTTGCATTCACTTATAAACAAAATTATTTATATAATTAAATTTAGCCCCACACTTTATATAATTGAGAGAGAGTGGAGTTCGGTAATCTGAGGGGAGAAGAGCTTAAAAATTTGATGGGATGTGCTTAAATATTATATCCAATAATAATTACGAAGAATCATTGATTGCTATACGAGAAGCACCAACACGTTAGAGAAAACATAGGTAATTTTTTTTATAATAGATATATAACTAGTAAATGTAGTATCAAAATGTTGTGGTGCCATTTTCGTAGAACATGTGCTTTCTGTGTCTTCTCTGTCTGGTTTTTTGAGACAAAAGATGAAGCATATGAAATTGAGAAGGCAAAGTGCATCAGAAAATGGAAAGTTTATAATAATCCAAACATAAGACTGGGAATAACCTTTTTTGTCCTTTAAATGACTCTTGCTTATCACTTAGTTTCTTTTTTGGGAGACACTCATGAGTAGTTTTTATATATTCATTATTAATTTTTAATGAAAAATTATAAATATATGATTCTTATTGACAAGTGTATAATTTTTATAATTCAACTTTATATAACTTAGATTATAAAAAAATTACTCATATTATAAGTTTATTAAAGAGTTTAATAATAAAAATACAGTTCGTATAAGTATAGTTTTGTTATGGACAACTATTTTTTTTATTGTTTTTTACGAGTATTTTTATATTTCTTAATACAAGACTAAATTTATTTAAAGTAGTAATGTTTGCAATTTTTTTTGTTAAATGGAACTCTTAATATCACAGTTAAATGATTGGAGATGGTCAATACAGCTAGGAAATTCCAACCTTAATTAATATTACATTTCATGTTCAGGACGGTATTCATGGATAGCTTACACGTGATACGACAGACATCAATTGACAAAAAGAGTACCATTGTTGCAGAAGATATGCATGGCGACCCAACCAGCGATACATTGTTCTATGCTAAAATCTTTCGTTCCATTTATGAAAATGTCAGCGGGCCAAATGAAAATGTTGTTTTTTTTATGGGGTCAAACATAATTTATACTACACATTATGGGGATCAAACATAATTTATACCACACATTATAATGAACCAACAATTTTTGGGGGTGCCAATGGCATCCATGGGACCCCCTTCCCTTTGTCACTGATTATACCTATATAATTTTTACTACCCGTATAATTACCATATTACATGTTAAAATATATTGGGTATGAGTTAATTTAAAATAATTTTTATTTATATTTTAACTTTAATATTAATTTCTTAAATTTTATTTTAACAATTCAAATTTTAAAAAAAGTTTTTCAATTTACTCTTTGTAGTTTCTTATTTTCTAATAATTTTCACAAACACATTAGTTTATAAATTAAAAATAAGGATAAAAGTTATATATGTGTAGAGTTATTGAAAAAATAAACCCTAAACCATCAACCCTAACCATAGACTTTATACCTGCTTTCAAAACAGTCCCTCTAATTTATTTTTTATGCAAACTAGTCTCTTCACATTTCTATGTTTACAGTTACCCAGATATAATTAAAATATCTCGAATATAGATAATTTACTCAAAATAGTGAAGTCTATTTATAATATTTCTTCTTCATAAAATTGCTTAGATATTTAATAATTAACTTTATATACGTTGATATCACAGTAGTAGTTACCATTTTGTCAATTCACAGTGAAACAGACTTTAATGTGCCCTGTGAAAAAGTATGGAGAAAATTCAAGACTAAATCAGAGTTTTCATTCACGTGGAACACCATTGGTGAAAATCCTTTTTATAAATAAGTTAGTTTGAGTAGCAAATTTTTTTAAAATAGTTTTTGAGTAAGGAAGGGGATGCATTTAGGAAAGTAATAATTTAAATAATTAAGGAGATATTGGAAAAAGAATTAATGAAGACTTAAATATAACATGGATTAACAAATGAGGTAGGCACAAGTGGCCAAGCCTCATCTTATACAATCCCAATGCTCATGTTTAAATTCTAAAGTATACAAGTCAGGAAACTTTTATATCTTTTCTAGATGCAGACATGTGTCCCTTACTTGAATTTACCAAAATGCCCTAAAGGACATTTTCATCTTGCATGATGTCTTCCTTTCCTTTCCCCTGCGTTTGAGTTTGTGGGAGAGAGCAGGATTGTGTTTGCCACTGTGGTGCCTAGATATCGTCAGCCACTGTGTGAAAGGGAGAGAAGGTGTTTTTCAAGTGTGTCTCCAGTATATCTTCGATGAGCATTGGCATCATTAGGGTTTTGTCATCGGTTGTTTTTGCGATTTTCATTGATGTCAAGTAAGATTTGGTTAGTTTTTCATCAAATTTCCTTATGTCTTTTCTTTCCTAATGGATTTTGTCCATTTCTTCTATAATCCTATGTTCAGTTTCGACATTTAGCTTCGAATTTCAAGAAGTCCCCTTTTATTGTGTGATAAAACATGTTTGGCTGGAAAATCTAAGGATCTTGTTCCATCTCTCATCAATAATCACCAATGGAGGGGGAATGTAGGTTGTTTGGAGTTGTCGTTTTGAGTGATAAGTTGAATTGATAATTTTTTTTTGGTCAATTTTACTGAATTTCATTGTTGAAAGAGGAAGAGATATATTTGGAAATTGTTTGAGAAGATAAGATGGCCTTACATAATTATTCTAATTCAAAGATTAAATTTTGAAATTTGGTTAGTTTAATTTTCCAAGCCATACTGATAAGGTTGAGCAATTCATGATTATGGAAAAGAGTCTATTTTGATATCAATAAATCTAAATACAATGATTGGCTAGAAAAGGAGGAATTGGTAATCAGTAGAATAAACTGAAGGTGTGAAACCTCACCATTGGAATTGACAAATGAAATGATAAATGGGTTTAATGGTAACCTCACATGATTCCCTTAAGACATTAATTAAGAAAGTTTGAGGAATAAATTTAAAAGGTTATATCTATGGAAAGTTAATTAGAAGTAAAGAAGGAGCTTAAAATTTGATATAGAGCTTGTAAATGAGTTAACAAATGCTTGTGGGTACTTGTGTTCAACAACCTAAATGGGTATTGACATTGTGGTTAGTATCAAAGTTAAGAAGCTTATGACCAGGATAGTTATGGGGATTTAAAATATTCCCTAACATAAGATATTAAGTACGTGTTACTTGTTGATTTATGTTTGTAAGGTATTAAGTTGTGGCAGGTGATTTTAGAAGGTTGGTAAGGAAAAAGTTTGTGTCTCTCCAAGTGAGTAGATATTACTAATTATGCTTACTTTTATTTACTTTAAACCTTCCATGTGAATTAAAGTATTTTAGGCTCAAGTGCCTTGGGAACAAACTAGAAATGTATTATTTTCTTTGAGAACTGTTCTGAGTAATTGATAACCATTGTGGAAATTGTTAAAAAGCTCTTTGTTGAAATTGTACTACTGTTGAATGATGATTGTTTATTGAATGATTTTGGAAAGATTGGAATGAAGTGTATAATGTATAGTTCTATCTAAAGGATTTTGGATATTGTAAAACTTTTCAAGATATTGATAAAATGACCATTTATATATTTAAAACTTATCTAAAATGTTGTGAAAAAAATGTGTTTTCTTAGGAATATGTCAAACATAGGACCCTACAGTTAACAATAGTAGGTGTTAGCTATGTTGTTCCATAAACTGTATTACTATACTAAGGTATTATGTCATTTCACTTACTATTGTAAGCCATTTCTCTCACCACTGAATATTATACTGTAAAATTATTGCAAGCACTAGCTAATAACTGATAACTATTTACTATTAGTTCTGTGAGATGTTTTCCACCCTTATATCATCTAAATCATAGTTTGAATGTTTACTAGTTCCTCTCATCTTGCAAAGTAATTTTAATCTCCAATAGAACTTAAGATCTTTATATGGTAATTTTTATTTTACTAATTGTAAGTATTTTGGATTATGATACTTCTTAAGTTTTCATTAGAATGATAAATAATTGCAAAAAACTATACTATTCTTGTTTATTCCCTTCCCAGCATAGTTAGTAGTATTTGCTCATTAAGTGTGGTAACTTGATCCCTTTTTCTCTATATTTTTCAAAGAATAGTGTTGACCTTGGGCCTCTCTAATGGACAACACCTCCCCATAAAGGTGTTGTGTTATTCTAATGACTTTTAATGAAGTAAAAAATGAGAATACCAAGCTAAAGTAGCAACCATTTTTTACAAATGGTTGGGATATGTGGTTTGGCCTTTCCCCACCAATTTCAACTTTTAGATTCAAATCTTTGAGATGACAAGTGCACAAATGCTGGAAATTCAATGGAAGAGAGAAGAACCATAATTCATTTTAGTGGATTATGCCTGGCACGATGGGTTTGTGAATTTCTCCAGCTATGTAATTTAATGATTTAGTCAACATTTTCCAACTTAGCATATCTCTTACACACCTCTAAATGAAGGACCAATTTGGATAATATTTGGCTAACTAAAAGGTTAATTTAAGTTTATGATTAAATAGGGGACATACTGAAACTGAGGCAACAAGTGGGGACCAAAATAAAGTTTTTGTCTTACATAAAGTTACATTATTTTTGGGTCATAAATGGGCTACTTGGATTAGGTTAGCATTTAAAAATATTTGCCTTAGAAGTATAAGATACCATTGCATATATTGAACCGTTATGCATATGAGGCCTATAAATTTTAATTGGCCTCAATGGCATCGATGCTAGGCCTGCTCTTTTGCTTTGCCTATTTTTGATATTCAATGGACTTGGTTGACTAAAAATGTTCAAATGATTTGAAAAAAAAAAGAAGAAAAAATTAGTTTATCTAAGAAAGGAATAAATTATTAGTAGACCCGTCAAAACGATTTGATCAATTAGGTCAAGCTTGTTTAGCTCAGCAATAAGGATTAGGTCAAAGGGTCTTTTAACAACTTGTATAGTAAAGATATACAAACCCGGCCCATTTAACACATAAGTTAAATAGTCCAACTCATTGGGTTAATAGGTTGGCCCACTTTCTTTTTTACAATGCAAAATGCATTCCTCATTTGTAAACTACTTGGCCTGAATCCCACACTCTACTATGTCTAGTCTTAAAATAGAAAAACAACCCTAATTGATACATACCTGCTACACATAATCACTGACAGGATGCTTGATCATTCTCAATCTTAACGTTTATGCCTTCGCTTCTTTATGCCTTCATCCACCTCATGCCTTGATGGTTAGTTTGTTTTATTTGAGATTTGTTTTTTCAAGATTTTCCTTACATTTTTGTGGAATAAATTTATGATAATGGCAATTTTTTTATGTTTTATTGGCTTAATGTGCTAGCCCGCTTAGCCCACTAGATGAATTGGGTTGAGATTTTCAACCCATCTCCTTAGATGAGTTAAATGGGTTAGCTTATTTAACCCACCAGCTTGAGTAAGTCAACTTAGGTGGGCCACACTGACCCACTTTGACAATTGTAATTATCAAGGTTTTATTTGTTTTAGTCATATGTTGTATTATGAAATTATTGAAAGCAGAACTGGATTTCAGCGGAATCAAAATTGTAATTCAACAATATAATGTGGGAGAATATATTCAACTATCTGACCTGATGGAGACGACATCGTTGCTTTGAATGTTGGTTGAGTCCGATCAGTTCAACCCACAATACCCCAGAGTGCTTTTACAGAGAGTCTTGACGGCAGAGAGAGAGTTGTAAATTTATTTTGTGTCAGTTATAAAAACTAGGGCTTCATTCTGTTATTTATAGGACTTTATTTAACCAATATAATTAATTAATATTGGTCAGTAAAATCCTCCAGAATCTTTGAAACAATTTTAAATTTAAATTAAGCCCATAAAATCTCTCTCTCTGGATAGCAATCTTGGATTAGTAATCTGACGGGATGATTACTAATGCTCTCGGGCTGTGGGTTGGGTTTCTGCCTTTTGTGGGCTTGTGGATAATCGAACCCATCACCGATTATCCACACACATATTAAAATAAAACCCAGTCCATTCTCAGTTTATAAATTGTAACATTGATTGCCTAATTAGGTACTAATCAAATAAAATAATTAATGCTAATCCATAAAATTTTAAAATTATTCCAACAATCTCCCACTTGGATAGCATTAATTAAATTATTGGATCAATAAACGAATAGTTAATCAGGCGCAATAATGTTTACATAGATACATGGATGAATGTATATTTATAAACCATACAAGATTCAGTGGAGAAACCATACACAAAATCACTGAAACCGATAGGGATTCAAGTGATGTCAACATTTCCATAAATAAGTTTCATCAACTGAATTGAATGGAACATAAAATAACGTTCAAAATTGTCAAATAACAATTCAAAAAATCCCTTAAGAATTTTTAATCCAGACTCCCACTAAACCAAGGCTACATCAAAATTTTTAACAATGCCCATGTGAGTCACATGATTCTTAAAGACTCCTACGGGCAAGCCTTTGGTTAATGGATCCGCCAACATGTGTTCACCAGGAATATGAACCAAACGAGTCTGAGATTCAGCAATCTTTTCTCTTACGAATAGGAACTTAACATCAAAGTGTTTAGTGCGACTGGAGTTCCTATGATTCTGAGAAAAGCTGACAGCAGATGAACTATCGCAGTATATGGTTAGAGGTCGTGATATAGAATCAACTAGATGCATGCCAGATATCAGTTTCCTCAACCATATGGCCTGGCGGGTAGCCTCATAACAAGCGATATATTCTGCTTCCATAGTCGAGGTAGCTGTTACTGATTGCTTGCAACTTTTCCACGATACAGCTCCTCCAGACATCATAAAGATGTATCCAGAAGTGGATTTTCGGTCATCCACACAAGATGCATAATCGGAATCTGAATAACCCACAATTTCAAGTGGCTCAGATTTTCTAAAAGTAAGCATATGATGCTTTGTACCCTGTAAGTACCTCATGACTTTCTTTGCAGCCCTCCAATGATCAGGACCAGGATTACTCAGGTATCTGCCAAGCACACTGACAGCGAAAGCAATGTCAGGACGTGTGCACACCTGAGCATACATGAGGCTGCCAACAGCGGATGCATATGGAATTTTGTTCATCTCAATTTTCGAATTGTCATCATTGGGACAGGATGAACTAGATAACTTTTCACCTTTCTGTACAGGTGCTGCACAAGGAGCGCAAGTATGCATGTTGAATTTCTTCAGTACTCGTTCTATATAGGTTGCTTGAGATAAACCAAGAGTGCCACAAGATCTATCACGGTGAATCTGAATTCCCAGGACGAAAGAGGCTTCACCAAGATCTTTCATGTCAAAGTGGCATGACAAAACGTGTTTAACCTCATTCAACATGGCTACTGAGTTGCTAGCCAGGAGTATATCATCAACATACAGAACGAGTATCATGAAATTATCTTTATCAAATTTCTGGTAGATACATTGATCAGCAACGTTCTCTGTAAAACCAAGTGAGGTGATTATTTGATCAAATTTTAAATACCACTGCCTTGAGGCCTGTTTAAGTCCATAAATGGATCTTTTCAACTTACACACTAAGTGTTCTTTCCCTGCCTCAGTGAATCCATCAGGTTGTGTCATATAAACGTCCTCAAGTAAATCACCATTTAAGAACGCAGTTTTGACGTCCATCTGGTGAAGTTCAAGATTCAATTGCGCAACAAGAGCCATTACGACTCTAAAGGCATCTTTAGTAGATACGGGTGAGAATGTTTCCGTATAATCGATCCCTTCCTTCTGATTATAGCCTTTAGCTACAAGCCTGGCTTTGAATCTTTCAACTTCACCATTGGCCCCTCTCTTGGTTTTAAAGACCCATTTACAACCAACGGGTTTACAACCATCCGGTAACTCAGTTAATTCCCATACATGATTGAGAGACATAGAGGACATCTCATCATTCATAGCCTCCAACCATTCAGATGAATGAGATCCTGTTATAGCCTCGCCATAAGAAATTGGATCTGAGCCATCAATAGTGTCTGACTCGAACTCCTGCAAGTACACTATATAGTCATCTGAAATTGCAGGTCTACAAATCCTTTGTGATCGCCTCAAATTAAGAGCTGGCTCTCCTACATCAGTTACAGGAGCTTCTACAATAGGATTAATTGGATTTTCAACAAGGATGTCATCTCCAATATCATGTTCTACTGGTTGAGATGACGACGATGGCATGGGCAGGATGTTATCCACACTATGCAGGTTAATTACTCTAGGGACACCACTCCCACTATCTAAATCATCCTCAAAGTAGAAGGCCCTGTCAGACTCAATGACCCTGGTAGTATGACTGGGACAATAAAACCTGCATCCTCTGGATCCTGAACAATACCCAATAAAAAATCCACTAATAGTTCTAGAATCAAGTTTCTTGAGCTGTGGATTATAGGGTCTCACTTCTGCTTTACAACCCCACACGCGAAAATGCCTCAGACTAGGCTTCTTACTGGTGAAAAGCTCATACGGTGTCTTTTCAACAGATTTACTTGGAACTTGATTCAGGACATAGGCTGCTGTCTTAAGGGCATCACCCCACAGAAATTCTGGTAATGAAGAGTGACTGATCATGCTTCTGACCATGTCCATCAAGGTGCGATTACGCCTCTCAGCAACTCCATTTTGTTGTGGAGTGCCAGGCATAGTATACTGAGCTTCAATCCCTTGTTCCTGTAAGAATAAAGCAAACGGACCAGGGTTTCTCCCGGTTTCAGTATATCTTCCATAATATTCTCCACCTCTGTCTGATCTTACACTCTTGATTACTTTGCCAGACTTTAACTCAACGACAGCCTTAAATGCTTTAAAGGCATCTAGCGAGTCAGATTTTTCATGCAACAGATCAACCCAGCCAAATCTGGAATAGTCGTCTATGAAGGTTATGAAATATTTGTAATTGCCCATAGCATATGGAGTAATTGGTCCACTTATATCTGTGTGAATCAATTCCAAAATAGATTCAGACCTATTAGCCCCTTTCTTCCTAGCTTTAGCGGGAAGTTTTCCCTTAATGCAGTCAATACAAGATTCAAAATCAGAAAAATTTAAGTCATGTAAAATGCCTTGTCTAACCATTCTCTCCAATCTCTCTTTTGAGATATGGCCCAAACGCCGATGCCACAACATGGAAGAGTTCTCATCAATTCTTCGACGTTTATGTCTTATGACAGTATTAATTGATGCCATAGGAGTAGAATCTGAACAGACATTTGCATTCAAGCAATATAGGCCATTCAGTAATCTGGCAGTTCCAACAATGATAGAATTAAAATAAATGTCAATTCTGCCATTTCCTTGCCAAAATGAATATCCATCTTTGTCTAATACAGAACTTGAAACTAGATTCCTCCTTGAAGAAGGCACACAGACAACGTTATTTAAAGTTAAAGTATGTCCAGAGTACAAGTTCAAAACTACAGTTCCTACGCAATCCACTGCAGCTGAACTTCCTTCCACTCCTAGAATGGTCTTTTCTCTCTCATTTGGGCTCCTCCTGTCTTTGAGCCCCTGCAAGGAATTAGTTACGTGAACAGTTGCACCAGAATCCAACCACCAAGTATCCATAGAGGTTTCAAAGTTATTGGATTCAAGACAAACTAAAGCTAAGGGGGCAGTTTCAGGAAAGATACCTTCATTTTCACGCTTGTGTTTCAGTTTAAGGCAATCTGAGATTTTATGGCCAGGCTTTTTACAGTAATTACAATTACCCTTAAATCTGTTCTTCTGACCCTTGTTCTTCTTATTGTTTTTCTTGATCTCAAAGAACCTTTTCCCACTAGGCTTGCTCTCAGATTTCTTTCCCTTAAATTTCTCATTTCCAGTCTTACTTGATGAAGCATGGGAGACATAGTTCACTGAATGACCACGTGAATTTGATTTCTTTAGCGACTCCTCCTCTTGAGTTACAATAGACATCATCTGATCGATGGTCCACTCAGCTTCCTGTGAGTTATATGTGGTTCTGAGGACCCCGTATTCTGCTGGAAGGGACTGTAAGACTTTATAGACTAGATAACTTTCGCCCAGGTCCACATTTAAAGATTTCAGCTTGTTGAAATAATTCACCAGCTTCATCATGTGCTCACGTACACCAGACGCTCCATCATAATGAGTGTTATCTAATAATGAAAGATAATACGCTTTTTGCGTCTTATCGAACTTCTTGAACTTTTCACCCACAGCTTTAAGGTATTCCACAGCGGTGTCTTTCTCAGGAATACTCTGTCTGATAGTCTTCTCTATAGTGTATTTTATGACCGTCAAACAGATCCTGTTGGAATCGTACCACTGCTTGTGATAAGTTCTATCAGCAGCACTAGACCCAGCAGTGAGATCTGCTGGTTTTGGATCTCTTATGGCCAAATCCTCCTTGGAGATTATCAGGTACATATTAAGGGACTCATACCAGTCATCATAGTTCGTCCCGTTCAGAGTTTTCACCACAGACAGTTGCTGAAACACAGAAGCTGATAAAGCAAAACAAGGAAATATTAATTATGTCCCGGAAACATAATCATAAAACAAGATTTCCTTTACAAAAAATCAGCTTATGCAACTGTATTATCAAGATGTGGTTTATAATCCTATTTAATGTCTCGGATTATAACAGATTATGAAAAGAAAATTTATATGCCCTATTGATTTGGCCATAAAAGGAAATAACAAAATGTACCCATCATTCCCACATCGATAGGATATAAGAAACAATGAAGACATTAGAATGGGATGCTGCCAACAATTCGTGAATGAATGAATTTCTTATGAATATATATTGATAACGTCACACCGATGGGGTATATCCATCATCAATATAACATATATTAATGTATATATATATATATATATATACTCTCTTATGGGTTCATCGTAATTTTCACACTCTTCCCTGATGAGGCCAACTAAACTATCCAGAATTGTAAGAAATTTATTCATAATCAGACATAACACCATGATTGGGCCCACGATAGGCGAACACGCAACCATTATGTGTATGTGATCCAAAAAATTAGAATAGATTTCATCAATAGTTTATTCCCAGTCCAGGTACACACTTAAATAGGAATAAAACATAATAATTAATATAAAATATCAGTTATGATTTAATTGCACATAATCAGGGAGAGTGATTTTAACACATGGTCCCATATTATATCTATTCTAGGTACAAATTTTCTCGGATCGAAATACCTTATTTAAATATTATTTTTTGAGCCTTTTAATTTTGTAAAATTTCAAAACTCCTATTTACAGGGCTCAAAAAATTCCACAAAATTCACCATAATTTAAATCGGGGCGAGTAGAGGCGAATCCAAAATTTTGGAGTTGACCCGATTGACGGTGTGGGCACACGCGCCCACACGCGCCAGAGGAGCGCGTGGGCAAGGCCCACGCGCTTCTTCTTCAACCTCTGGCGGGTCGTTTTGACCCGCCAGAGATCCGACGGGTACCCATCACAGACCCGTCGGATTTCTTGGTTTTAGGGCTTCAAAATTGGCCCTTTTGTTCGTCGTTCAGCGATCTACCAGATTCCGGTGTGTATAACCAACGAATCTGACCCAAGTTTTTCGAAAAAATGGGGTTTTGGATGATTGGAACCTCGGCTTGATCGCGAGTCACGGTCGGTGTGTTTTCACGGTCAAAACTCGCCGGCGACGACAATGAGCATAGTGGTGAAGTCGAGTTTTAGCCGGCAACCGATGAAAAATCACACCGGTGCCTCAGTCAGCGAATCCGATGATTGTACAGAACAATACGTCGAAAAAATATATATATATATATATATTTTTTTTTTTTTTTTTTTTTTGTTTGATAATTATTAACCCAAAATTTGGACAAATGCAGTAATGTTTCTGCGCACTGACAGGTTCATAATCCAGTAAATTAACGTTTTTTGTCTGATGGAGAAAAATATCATAAATTTTATAATCAGACAACCAGGCTCTGATACCATTTGAAAGCAGAACTGGATTTCAGCGGAATCAAAATTGTAATTCAACAATATAATGTGGGAGAATATATTCAACTATCTGACCTGATGGAGACGACATCGTTGCTTTGAATGTTGGTTGAGTCCGATCAGTTCAACCCACAATACCCCAGAGTGCTTTTACAGAGAGTCTTGACGGCAGAGAGAGAGTTGTAAATTTATTTTGTGTCAGTTATAAAAACTAGGGCTTCATTCTGTTATTTATAGGACTTTATTTAACCAATATAATTAATTAATATTGGTCAGTAAAATCCTCCAGAATCTTTGAAACAATTTTAAATTTAAATTAAGCCCATAAAATCTCTCTCTCTGGATAGCAATCTTGGATTAGTAATCTGACGGGATGATTACTAATGCTCTCGGGCTGTGGGTTGGGTTTCTGCCTTTTGTGGGCTTGTGGATAATCGAACCCATCACCGATTATCCACACACATATTAAAATAAAACCCAGTCCATTCTCAGTTTATAAATTGTAACATTGATTGCCTAATTAGGTACTAATCAAATAAAATAATTAATGCTAATCCATAAAATTTTAAAATTATTCCAACAATTATCAAATACAAGCATTTTATATATACACATGAATTGGGATGATAAACATAATGGTATTTCAAATAGTTATCAAACACTTAATTTATTAATTGTTATGTTAACTACTGAGGTATAAAGAATCATAACCTTATCTGTAGGTTGTGACCTAAAAATTTTGTAGTGTAAGTGGTGTCATTTGTGTAGTATGCATCTACTAAATAATTACAATGGCTCATTTTGTAATAATCTAATTATAAGATAAAGCGGTGGGTCACCAATTTAGTTCTTTACAAGATTCTTGCTTCACAGTGAAGGATAATAATTTTGTGGAGCATGGTCTCACTCTCCATTTGTACTATCAATTGTTTCCCTTATCCCTATTTCCTGTTATAAGGAAAATTTTTTCCTATCCTCATTTCCCATAGAGATGTAGATTTCTACATGAATATAGAATTCTTTTACTAAAAAGGAAATAAAATAAAATAAATACTCATGATATTATTAACTATATTCTAAAATAATCACATTTCTTTGCACTTCAAAATTGTAACAACCAATTAATCAATATAATCCATCATAATCGTAATGTAACCATCAAAATTTATACAAAAACAATTTGATAGTAGGAAAACTATGAAATAATAAATTCTAAAATATCGAAACACTAAAACCTAATCTAACCATAAGAATAGAAGAATAAGACAGGCACAGACACTTTAATCGCAACTTTAAAGTACTTTGAAAGAAATGCTATAATATCGTCCAAGAATCTAAGAAAAAGATTAAAAAGTAATTAGTGGAATTAATTTTTAATTAACTTGTTTTATATGTAGATTATTATAAATATACATAATGAGTAAAATGATTATAAAAAATGCAAAAATTAGTAGTACAAATACCTAAAACTTTTACATCTATTTATATCAAAGTTGTCAAGAACAGAAGACCTTATGAGGTGCGGAGTGTGATTTCCATTTCTATCCCCAAAATACCTTTAGGAAGATTAAGTGTCTAATAATTGAAATAGTTGAAATGACATTTCAATTATGGCTATAAGATTTGACCTTAAAAATAAAATTTAAATGCATTTAAAGAAAATTTGAAGAACTTTCAAGATTTTCTATAAAAATTCTATTACTTCTTTATTTTATATTAATTATTGATGAAACTTAAACTAGTAAAATAGTTATTTTTATTTAATTGTTTAAAATTAAAAGAATTTTAGACTCTCTGAAGTTCATATTTTACTATAATTATTTTTCCAATTAAGTAATTTAACAATCCAGTCAGCATTTAACAGCCAACTCAGCATCTCTCTAATGTACTTCTAAATGAAGGACCAATTTGAACAACGTTTGGGTTAATGAAGAATTCATTTGACTTTAAAATTAAGTAGGAGACGAAAATAAAATATAGACAATGAGTAAGGGACTAGAATAGAGTTTTTGTCTTACTATAAAGTTATATCAATTTTCAGCCTTGAATGAGCTACTTGGATTAAGTTAGCCCATAAAAATATTGGGCCTAGTCATACAACATACCATTGTGCATGTTAAACCACAATGCATATGAGGCCCGTGAATTTCAATAAGCCTCAAAGGCATCGATGCTGGGTGTTTCGCTTTGCCTATTTTTTAAATTTGATGGATTTAGCTTACTAATCATATTTAAATGATTTTTTTAAAAAAAAAAAAAGAAAAATTCAATTTATCTAAGAAGAGAATCAATTATCAGGGTTATATTTGTTTTAGTCATATGCTGTACTTTGAAAATATCAAAGACAAGCATTTTATATATACAATCTTAACTTTCCATCATAGATTCCACCTCCATTAGGGTCATTTCCATTGCACCAACAAGGCCTTATTTTAATAATTGTTTTGTTAACTACTAAGATATAAAGAATTAGCACCTCGTCTATATGTTGTGGCCTAAAAATTTTGTGGTGTAGTGATGTCACTTGTGTATTACGCATCAACTAAATAATTACAATGACTCATTTTGTAATCATCCAAATATAAGATATAGAGGTGGGTCACCATTTTAGTTCTTTACATGACTCCTGCTTGATAGTTAGGGATGAAAATTTTGTAGAGCACAATCAGGAATTGCTTCTTCATTTTCTGTTACTATCATTGATTGTTTCCTTCATTCCCATTTTCTATTGAAAGAAATATCTTTTTCATATCCCTATTCTTTACAATGATGAAAGTCCCCTCAGATAATTCTCTTATTAAAATAAAATAAAATCAGATAAAATAATACTCATGATATTATCAACTATACTCTAAATACACCATACTTCTTTGCACTTTAAAATTGTAACAATCAATTAGTTATTGTAATCCATCATAATTGTAATGTAACCATCAAAATTTGTACACAAACAATTGGACACTAAAAGTAAGCATGAAAGATGCATAATAAAATATGAAATAAAAAATTTTAAAGTATATAAACGCTCAAATCTAATCTAACCATATGAAGATAAGAATAAGAGAGGTATTAGCACTATAATTGCAACTCTAAAGTACTTTGATAAAACACTGTAATATCGTTAATATTTTTTAGAAAAAGACTTAATAGTACTTTTAATTAGCTTGTTTTTTATTTAAATTATTATGAATATAAATAATGAGTGGAATGATTAAAAATGCAAAAATTAATGATACATATTCTTAAAACCTTTCATGTATTTATGTAAAATTGTCACATAGAAAGACTTTATGGGCGCAGAGCATGATTTCCATTCCTATATTTAAATTACCTTCAAAAAAGATTTTTTCTTTCCGTTCCAATCTCTACGAAAGATATCCATTCCTAAATAAAATAATTTCCACATAACTTCATATTGATGGTCATAATGTTATATTGTACAGGAGACAGGACCCTCTTCCTATACATTAAGAAATTATGCTCATAAATTTTTTTATCATTTTTATAAAAGCATTATCATCAAAATTAATTGAACTTAGAACTTGTAAGTTAAAAATGGAATGGAACTATAAAAATTGGGAGTATAATTATTTTTTAATTTAATTCACTTAACAAATCTTATAAGTTCAACATCAAAGAAGTCAAGGAAAGTGTTCTCAAACAAATAACTCGTTTTCCTTCAGCTTGACTCAATCAATACTTGACTGGGTTCCAAATTATTGTTTCATTTGTCATTTCAGGACACTATTTATGGTTAGCGTGGTCATATTAAGATCTTAAAAATGGATTGAATTTATCATAACGACCTATGAAATTTTAGGTTCGTGTTGATTTCATTTACTTAACTCATGAATTAAGTGAACTAACACATTTTATCCCAAAAATTAACTTGCTTATTTTAATTTTATCATAATTTTGTACTAAAACTAATAATTGGAATCATTGAAATGACATTTCAATTATTGCTGCAAGATTTGACCCATAAAAATAAAATTTAAATGCATTTTAAGAAAAATCTGAAGAACTTTTAAGATTCTTTATAAAAATTTTATCACTTATTTTATTTTACATTAATTATTGATGAAACTTAAACTAGTGAAATAGTTATTTTTTTAATTGTTTAAACTTAAAAGAGTTTTAGACTGTTTAAAGTTGAGATTTCATTGTTTCAGGCCACAATTCACGGTGAAGTAGGCTTGTACCACGTCATATTAACCTTAAATTAGAATTGAGTTAGTTTTACTAGTATATTTATATTTTATATATTTAAAATTAATATAGTTTTATTTTTAAGTTATATTTTTTTAATGATCAAATTAAATTTTTTAAAATAAATATTTTTAATAATTTTTTTTCAAGTTCATATTTGTAAAGCTGTGGTGGGCCAAGCTCGTTTAACCTACTAAGAGGTGGGTTGGGCTGATAAGATTGCTTACAAACCTGTTTAGTAGGATGCTACTAGCCCGACCTATTCAACCTGTGGGCCAAACAGGCTAGCCCGCGGGTTAAACAGGCCACCCGTTTTTTTTTTTTCAAATTTTCTTGTCAGAGGCTTTAAGCCCATTTGCACTCTTCTACAAATTAAAAAAAAAAAACAATTAGTGAGTCCAGTCCAGTCGTCCAGCAGTGTAGTGTAGCATGCAGCAAGCAATCATGCCAGTCAATATAATGAGTTAAACACTAAAACACTGAAAGTTTAAAACTTTGAAAGACTGAAACACATTTGAAATCGAATCCCTAATTCCCAATCTACAGTACATATCCGAGCATCGTCATGGCCCTCCTCCTCGGCTCTTCCTATCCACTGCTTGTCAAGTCGTCGTCTACTCTGCTTTACAGCTGCCTCCTCAGTCCTCACTCGGTATCGTTAGTTAGTCACTCTTTCGCCTTTGCTGTTACTATTATGGAAGCTCGCCGTTCTCTATTGTTGTGGAAGCTTGCTTACCAATATCTATTGTCGTTCACAGACGTTGACCAAAATCTGTTCGCTCGCTGGTCCGATAGTCCTTGTTCTTGTTTGACAGTCCTTGTTCTTGTTTGACGGTCCCTGTTCTTGTCTGACGGTCCCTATTCGTTCACCGATCCGACGGTCCCTATTTGCTCATCGGTCCTCCTACTATGAGTATTGCTTTCCTCCACCATTCATCTCTCTTCTCATGTCTTTGATTTGGGCAATGGCATGATGACTAGCAATTTGGCATCTCGCATCCGACAGTGTTTCTGTTTGAATACTTTGTTGATTAATTAATGTTGAATGTTGAATACTTTGGAAATATTAATTGAGTAAAAAAACTAGTATCTAAATGTTAAATTTTATTTGTTTATATGAAATTTAGTAAGACATATTGTTTAATAAGATTAATTGTATTGTTTGTATAGGTGCATAATGGAATCAGTTAATAATCAAAGTGTTAATATGAGTGGCAGTGATGATGTTAATGCTATGAATGAATTAATTCCTTCAAGCTCTAAGTATGATGATAGTTTGGACAGAGGAAAAGAACCTCTATGTAAAAAGGCTAGAACTTGTACTTCTAATGTTTGGAAATCTTTTACTAAGATATGTATAATTGATGGTAAAGAGAAAGCAAAATGTAATGGATGTGGTCAGACATATGTGTGTGGAGGCTTTAAGATTGGTACTTCAATTCTTCATCATCATATTCTTAAGTGTCCACAGCTTTCTAAGTATCATAATGCTGGCACCATGATGTTAGATCAATTAGGAAAATTAAGGGCCCGACAAATTGATCATAAACATGCTAGGAAAGTTTTGGCCATGGCTATTATTGAGCATGATCTTCCATATGCTTTTGTTGAATAGGTGGATTAAGGAATTTAACAAGATTTTAAATCCAGATGTGAAGCACATTAGTAGGAGTACTGCAGTGTCTGATGTATAGAAATATTATATTCAACAAAAGTATAAATTGAAGGAAGCTATGTTAAGAAGTCCTAGTAGAATATGTTTAACTTCTGATTGTTGGACTGCTTGTACGTATGAAGAATATATTTGTTTGACTGCACATTTTGTTGATGAACATTGGAAGCTTAACAATAAAATTCTCTCTTTTTGTAAAATGGAACCTCCACACATTGGTATTGAGTTAGCCAACAAAGTATTTGAATGTTTGAGAGAATGGGCAATAGAAATGAAAGTATTTTCAATCACTTTGGACAATGCTTCTGTAAATGGAAATATGCAAGAGATATTAAAAGATCTTTTGTATTTGCAAAATGGTTTGTTGTGTGATACTGAATTTTTCCATGTGAGATGTTATGCTTATATCTTGAACCTTATAGTTCAAGAGGGCTTAAAAGTGGCTAGTGGAGCTTTGCACATGATTAGGGAAAGCATTAAATATGTTAAAGCATCAAAGGCGAGGATGATTGCTTTTTAGGAGTGTGTGAAAGCAATTGGTAATATTGACAGTACAGTGGGTTTACGGTTAGATGTTCCCGCTAGATGGAATTCCACCTTCACAATGCTTGAAAGTGCAATTAGGTATCATCGTGCCTTTTGTAGACTATCGATGACTAATAGGAATTTAAAGACATGTCCTTCAAATGAAGAGTGGACAAGAGAAGAGCAGATGTGTGAGTTCTTTCATCCATTCAATACCATAACCAATTTGTTTTCAGGTTCAAGTTACCCCACATTGAACACATATTTCTTACAGGTGTGGAAAATTGAATATTTGTTGATGAAAAATTTGAATAATACTGACATAGTGATCAATGAAGATGAAAACAAAGTTTGACAAGTAGTGGGGTGATTATAATGTTATCCTTGCTATGGCTGTTGTTCTTGATCCTCACATGAAGTTTGAGGTGTGGCATTTTTCTTATAATAGGCTTGATCCTATGACTTGTCAAGACAAACTTGATAATATTAAGACTAAGTTATATCGCATTTATGCCTAATATGAAAAAAATGCATCATCAATGTTAAATGGTGAAACAAGTGGTTCAATTGTATCAACGAACTTTAGCTAACATGCTCTTACTATCGGAAGGGATGCAGATACTACTGGTGATTTTGATATTATTGATGTAAGTTTCTTCTATTCCATTAATAGTTTGACTTTGTTTTGTCTATTATTTGATATTTTCATAATAACTCATTATTTCTTATATGTACTTGGAATATAGGAGTATATTGATTTTGTTAGTGAAACCACTTTTTCTTCGGGAAAATCTGAATTGGATCATTATTTGGATGAGGTCAAGCTTGACCCTAAATATGCTAAAAAGTTATATGTCTTGGAATATTAGAAAGAGAATTAATATCGATTCCCTACCCTATCAAAAATGGCATGTGACATACTTAGCATTCCAATCACTACTATTGCTAGTGAATCTGCTTTTAGCATTGGCTCACTGATCTTGAACAAGTATAGGTCTAGTCTTCTTCCAGAAAATGTCCAAGCTCTTATTTGTACACGCAATTGGCTACATAGTTTCAATGGTATTAATTTACAATTTGTGACTTTCTTATGTTATGATTTGTATAATAATATATGTGTGTTTGACGAAAATTTAATTATTTCTTACTTTAGTTGATGTAGATGCTCATTGTGAAGGTGAAGAGATAGATAGTGGCAATGGTGATCAAGTTTCAAATTTGGCTACAATTCAAGATTCCAATTTTATTGATGCTCCTTAGTAATAGTGAAACTTTAGAATGATTATATATTTGTGATTTGCTATATTTGAAATTTCATAATTTTGTATATATATTTTTTAATTTTCTAAGTATGTTAAAGTGATAAGACATTGAAAAAAATTTTCAAAAATTTTTTATTTTTTGGTGGGTTAAATGAGCTAGTCCACCTAACTCACCAGGTGGGTCGGGTTGAGATTTTCAACCCATCTTCGTATGGTGGGTTAAACAGGCTGACTTGTTTAACTGACCAACTTGGGTGGGCTGGCTGGGTAGGTCAAGTTAGCCCACTTTGACAATTATACATATTCGTATTGAAAAGAAACAAACTTTGAAATTATGTTTAAGTTAAAAGGCCAACCTTGTCAACTTTAGGTCCCAGACAGGACATAGTGTTACAACTTGCAAGCCCATACGTACGGTAAAGGTAATGACCCCCGTCTACTTATAGGATTTACAAATCCAGTATTTAAGAAAAATTTTAAATAATTAAAATTTCATTTAATAGTTTAAAGTTTAATAAATATTAAAAAAAATACTAATTTTTAAGAATTTATTAAAATTTTAATTTTTAAAATTTAAATTATTAAATTTTCATCTAACAATATAAATTTTATCAAATATATCTTTGTTTGAAAATATCACCTGTACATGATATTTTTGGTAGTCTATTGGCTACTGGGTATAAGAACAAAACTATCAAAATCGAATGACAGCAACATAGTATTTTTTGGTTACTTTAAAAAATTATATTTCCATAAAAAAAAAAAGAGTCAATTATTATTTATATAATAATTATCAGATTTTCTCCTCATTCATGACATAAATACAGATTTCATACACTTTAAAAATGATCAAAATATTTTAAAGTATAATATTTATTAAGTAAAATCTATAGTGCACTCACAATTTTAAGTGCATGGGTACTCTGTTATAATATAATTACATGATTTTGATATTATTATTATTTTAATTAATATTTGAAATAATAAAACTATATAAACTAATATAGGTGCACCCGTATATTCAAAATTATAAGTCCACAAAAATGACATCTATTTATTATTATTAAATATATAACTTGAGAAAAAATACCTCTTCTATTTTCATTTCAGTTTTATTATTTGTATAAAAACTGTAAAATTAATTTATTTTAAAATTGTATTAAATTATTACAATAGTTCTCTTTATTAATACATTTAATAAATATATTATCTTTGAAATTAAATGTTATTAATTACTATCTTTTAATTCATTAATCATAAAAAAATTATTTTATGAATATATTTTTTAATTTTAATGATTATACATGTTTTTATCAAATGATTTTACGATTTGCTAGATCTCAAATACATATTTACTGTTGTCTTTCTTGAAAGATTTGAATGGCACTAATTTAATCCTTGAAATTAAGATATACATTGATAAACTTTCAAAGACTTTCCGACCAAAAATAAAATTTCAAAGACTAAATTGATAATGATAATTTCTATTAAGAATCAATAATTCAATATAGTAATTGATTATAAATATTAAGAACTTGTTATCAAAACTGCATCTACCTAAATCTAGTCCAACAAATACAAGGTCTAGTTTAGTTAAAATAGTTTGTTGTTGTAAGAAAATGAGAATATAAATTTTAAAAACATGAGAAAAAAAATATGTACTTTGAGAAACTAAAAAGATTTACATATAAAGTTATTTTCTTTATAGACTTGGGGTACATGAAGGTCCTACGCCACATAATTGAAGGTTTCTTAATTGATATGCTAAAGTGTAAATAATAAATAACACATATCACCAGCCATAATTTTTATTTACCCAAATGCTTAAAATAAACTTTTATTTTATTATATCATGTCAACATGCTTCCCATGATTCAAAAAGAAATTATTTTGTGTCTTGCAAAAATTAGTGCCCCCATTTCATTTACTGGGGCATTTTCAATATGGGAAGAGGGCACCCCCTTACCCCCTCCCCTTTTTTTTAATTAACATTTAAATAAATAATAATATTTATTAAATTAAATTCTATTACTTATAAATTTTAAATTCTATTTATTTATTTAATATCTTCATTTTATTTTGTATGAAAATATTTATTCAATAATTTTTATTAAAAAAAATAATAATAATATAATAATTTTTTCTCTTTTCTTATCAAATGAGTGTTATAAAAATCTCAAATCATGATAGAGAAGCAAATATTTGTGGTACTAATTATTAAGTCATTTTTATACCATATACAACAATACTCTTCTATTTGACAACATACTATATTCAATTTAAATTTTTATTTCCTTGGTTTTATTATTAATTGAAAATTTGTTAAGATATTATAATGATAACTATAGCAAAAATAATTGAAAGAATTATTGGTAACAAAATTATTATTAATATGAACACACATTGAACTAAGTGTGTTAGCATAAATATAGACTAACTGAAATACTAAATTTAATGTTCTGCATCTCATCTATTTTTAAGTTAGGCATAAGAATTGATATTGGCTATATATAGTCAGTGAATGAAAAAAAAAAAAAATTAATTCAGTTGAACAAATTGAAAACATTAATATTGGTGATTTTTTAATACAAAATTATAATTATTATAAATTATGATTTTCAAAGATTCACTACTAAGTCAAGTTTTTTTTCTCATTTTTTTCTAACTATAATTCTAATTACTCATTCATAATATCATATCACCACTACAACCAACTTAATTATAAGATTAATATTTTTTTCCTTTTTGAAGAATTATTAGCGTTCAGTCATTTATATGCCTTTTTTGAAAATGTTTTGGTGATCAATAGTTGTTGGGGGGGTGTGGTGACGGTAATCATTTAGAATTTAATTTTAATTGGTTAATTAATTTTAAAATATTTTTATAATATACTAAAAATAATTAAAGTACACTCTCCCCTTGTGAATTTTAATGTAATCACGTTGAAATTTATTCTAGTTTTAAAATATACATTTTCTTTATATGAAATAAAAATAGTTATGCCACATTTTAGTTCAATTTTAATTTTTTAAATTTAAACATCCTCGATTATATTAAATGCACATTTTTTAAAACTAAAAATTTCTTCTTTAGATCTCGAAACGGAAAAAAGCTGGCCAATGATAAGGAAATTTACTATTTATATAGCAACATTTCAATTAGCATTATTGACTTAAATGCAGTCCCTGAATTTGGGGATTGTGGTTTGAAATTTAATATCCTTTTAACAATTTCCATACATAAGAATGAATCCGATTTCTTGAAAGGGAAATAAATTCCTAAAAACAAATAAAATAATTTATCTTTTGTTCTATCATTGTTCATACAATCGACTCCCATAACATTAGCATTATTGTCTTAAATGCAGTCCATGAATTTAAGGATTGTGGTTTGAAATTTAATATCGTTTTAACCATTTTCATGTATAAAATTGAGTCCAATTTCTTGAAAAGGAAATGAATTATATTTTTATTTGGTAAATTAAAATTAAGTGGTTACGAATTTTTATTTTAGTGATATTTAAACTTGTGTAATTAAAATAAAATATAAATATAGTAAATTCATTTTTAAACATAATGGTTTGAATTACTTTATATGATGACAAAATGTGAATTACAAATAGACATATATCCGAACAATTGTTTGAAAATATGTTATCCTAAAAGATAAAATAAAATAATTCTCTACCATATAAACACACAAATTTAACGTTCGCCTTCACTTTGCATGCGTACATGTACTGTACTTTTCATTCTCAAGCCTAGATTTGGAAGAAAGCACGAGACAACGCCAAAATTATTGATTGACGAGAGAGAATCAATATTCGAACTCAATATAATCTGCATCAATCACGCCCATTTACTTGATTGACAAGAGAAAATCAATATTCGAATTCAATATAAGCTGCATCGATCATGCTCCCTTACTTGCTACTTTACTTCCTTCTCGACAATGGACCAAAAAGCCTACCATCTGTCGGCTCCTCCACTAGTGTGTCTTACTCCATTCCCTTCCTCCGGCCTCTGCCTCTCCAGCTGCTTCGTCCCCCCAAGAATCCCTCTCTCATCGACCAAACAACTTGCTTGGATCTCCCCTCAGGGACCACTGGGGGTGGCTTGACCCCAAACCAAGCCCTCGCTTGGGAGCTCTTCACTCCTGTCCAAATGTTCCTCATGGTCACCGTCATTGGTGTTGCAGTAACGAAATCAAAGAAAAGCCAGCTGAAGAAGAAATCCGTCGAAATCAGGGTCCGTTTATCGTTTTTCATATTTCGATTGACGTAAATAATGTAATTGGGTTATAAGGTCCGTTTCAGTAATGCTTCCTTTAATTATTATATGCTTTTTTAGAAAAGAGGAAATTCCAAGGCTTTCCAAAACATGACGTACTGTCACTCAGCAGTAAAAAGTAACATAAAATGAAAAACAAGCCAAACATGTCCTATGAGCTCCTCTGTTCTTGGTGGCTGAGGGTCAGGGATGAGATATATGAATCCGTAACTCTGGCTTGTAGGATATCAATTCCTGTGATTAGTGTCTGTGGGTGTTACAAGTACCAACTTGAAAGGTTGATATGCTTGCAATTTTTGGTTGGTTGTTTCCAAGTGGTGACTTTTCTGTCCTCGTTATTTTTAACCATCTTGCTAATTCTGTGCTAACTCAGGGGAACCTCAGTGCCAATAGATAATTTAGTAATGAATTTGGATATGATAATGCCTGTGGCTGTGGATGGACAGAGAATCTATTATTTGATCAAGCTTTTGTCTGAATCCTAAAACATAATCATGACTAAGTCCTGTTTTTGTGTAATTTATTAAGAGAAGTGGGTTTGGGAGTATAAAGCTTTCCGATCATGTAGGTCCCTATTCTAGGCATATTAGAGCTCGTTTGGTAGACTAATGTGAAAAAGCTACTAATCACCCAATGTTAGACCCTCGATTATTCTTCTCCTAGCTAAACAAATACCTTCCCATTTCATTTGAGTCGAGTGGCAGATGTGGGGACTGACTTTTTCTGATTTCGCTTACTGATACCAGACAACAATATAATAGCCATACTTATGTTGTTCAGCCGAAGGGCCCCGTATACTCTTCACTTTTTTCTTTTTTAATTCTGTTTATATGCTTGAACCATTTTTTAAACCATGACTGTCATCATCTCTGGATTTCATCATTTTTGTGACTAATACTATCTATCAGGATCAAGTGCTGTCGAGCATGCAGGAGAAGCTTGATTATCTCTGCGAACAGGTGAACAATATTAAGGAACTTGTAGCAATGAAAATGTCAATGCCATTGAATGAAACTTGTGGCTTCGGTAAAGCTGACCGTCGTTCTTAGCATAGTAATAAACACTTTGACTTAGTTAATGGGTTGACAGTGAAAACTCATACCCCAGTGCAATTATTTCACAAGTGGTTGGTTGCATTTTGAAATATGGTGGCTCTGTCCCAATGGCCATCTAATATATATATATATATATATATATATATATATATATATATTATTTAAATAGTTGTAAGTAATAAGAGCAATTTCTGGATGTCTCAACCGAACAACTTGCCTTGGATCAATCGTTGACTTTCTTAGCAGGATAGCTCTCTATCCTAGGGGACTAACTTGCTACATAAAATATCCTTCTCTAATGAAAAAAAAGAAGAGCAACAAATGTCATACGTGTCTTGGACTTCGAGTGTTACATCTACTGCAGATATCTAGGTAACATAACCTTCATAATCATCATTTGTGTTCTAGTCTACCCTTATCAGTACTAAGTCCCATAACTCAATAGCACTTGTCAAAGCAGTTCCTCCTTGAACATTTTCATTTCTTGGTTCTTGTTAATTACGTTTATGGCCTTGACTTAAATTTGAATCAGTATCTTAAGTAGAAATTGCTTTTATGAAACTGTTGTTTTTTTTTTTTTATAGACTTTGCAATAATTGCTTAAGTATGTTGTTAAACTTCGATGAATAGTTAATTCTTTTTTTTTGAAGTTTTTTCCATTATATCTTATAGTTGCTGAAAATCCCCTTTTTAAATCTTTTGATTACTTGGTGGCTTTCTTCTTTTCATTCACATCTCATCCTCACAAGTTGCAACTTTTGTTCATGTCATTGGACTAATCCACTTATGACATCTGCTACTATTTGAAACAGCAAGTTGCTAAATTAGAAGACGTCAATTACAAGATTAAAAAAGGAGTTGGTGGTTCAAAAACAAAAGGTATGAAGTAGTTAGATATTTCTATATAACAATTAGCAATATTTCTGGTATAGCATGATCTTAAACTAAACCTGAGATTGAAGCAAGAAGGTTTTACGCTTTGATTAGAGTTTGAGAGCACGGTGCACAACCACAAGCATTTTTATCGTGTGAATCGAACTTGCTTTTAAGATAGTTAATTGACAATTGATTGCAGGTTATGCAGCTTTCAAGACTTCGTAGACCTTCCTCTGCTTGTGACTCACATGGTGGCCAATTTGTGCACCTGAGGGATAACCCCCTATATGATATGGAGAGTACTACTAGCCCCTCATCCTCTGATTCTGATAGTGGCCAGTTTATGCACGTGAGAGATTTTTTGCATAACTACAAGGAGCACAGTCAGAATCAGAGGATGAGGGACTAGTAGTACTCTTCGTAACCTTGGTTCACTGAACTTGCTCCCATCCTTCTCCGCATCTAGCCATTAAAGAAGGGTCAGCATCTTCACTCTGTTCCTGCATGCAGGGATGCAAAGACTAACTAGCAGCTGATTCTGACAGTGCTGCAAAACTTGATGATGTCCAAGTCCTAAACTAGAATTCTACTTTCGCGGGTAATATGAAATCAAAGCCTGCAAAACCGTCCAGTTCTTCTCGAAGAACACTTGAAGCGTACTTAAAATCTCGTTTCATGAGCCTTCAAGAAGTTTCAACAAATAAGAAGACCATATTCTAAGCCTGCAAAACCCGTCAATTCTTTCGGGAGAACATTTAAACCGCACTTAAAACCTCATTTTGTGAGCCTTTTCTATGAAGTTTCAGCAAATCTAAATTTTAACGCAGCTTCTTCAGGGTCAAATCAATTCTCAATTCGTGGAGATTTGAATAAGGGTAGAAGATAATCTTCTAATGGAACCAAGAGTGTATCTAAGAGTGTACCAGCCCAGAATTAATGGGCACTGATAAAATCCTTGCTACAGGGATCTCTGCCTTTAATTGTTGTTTATATCTTTATAATTTTGAATATTAACATTGTGCATATCATCAATAACCGGATGTCAAATAGTGGATGACTTAAAAGTAGTACAAGATTAAGTGTTTTTATAAATTACTAAATGTTAGGGGCTTCTTACACCGTATAACTTTTGTATGACACTGTATCATTGTCTCTTTCGTATATCACTAATATTATAAAATAAAATATCATTTTCTAACTCCTCTTTTCATGTGATTTTATACTAATTTACTTGTTCTGTTTACTTTAATGTCAACTAATTCATCATTTTTAAAAGTACATTAGGCTTGTTTTTTGTTCAACAATAATTTAATTTTTTTTTTCAAACTTTAAATTGATTTGCCTTCACAACTTGCTAATTTAATATATTTTTTTTAAAAAAATTGGATTGATTCACCCAGGATGTGGGTGAATTAGCCCTTGAGCGTCATGCCTAATTTGTTTCCATTGCTTATTGACTGGAGATACTAGTCAATCATAGTAGTTATTAGAGTTTTGTTGATAGAGTGGGCAATGTAGCAAGTTTTGATTGAAAGATAGATTTCAATGAATGGTTTGGTGGGATATGATAAAATGCAAGAATTACAAGTTTACCCTTCAGAATTTGCTATAAGAATGTCATGATCCCATCTTAACCTTCACCATTTTTTTCACTCAACGTGGCAAAATCCAATCTTATTTCGACCCCACCTTTGTCTCTCCTCCATTTTGGTGGGTCATTTATGTTGTGTAATCATTTTGCATTCTCCCATGCCGTGCTTTATCAAAGGTTCATATTTTGGTTTTAAGAAAATTATATTATGGCCCAATTGAGCTTGTATTGCTTATCTCAATTTTTTTCTTTGCAGTAGAACTTGTATTGCTATGTGTCTGTGTTTAGAAAAAATATCATTGGGCCCAAACCCACCCACCTCTTTCACTTGCAACTTGGGTTTTTAAAGCAGGAAATTATATTTGAACCTCACAGAAGTTGAAAGCCATGTTAGTATGTAAATTATAGTATTTTCGCATATTTAAAGTAATTTTTTCATTTTTTTATTGACATGTTTTATATATGCAAATTTGATTTATGTTGTAGTTGTCTGAAAATTAATTTTGTTGCTTAAGTTGTTATACAATAATTTATTGGATGCCATGTTTTGTATAAAAGTTAAAAAAATTAAAAAAAAAAATGTCAACTTCGAAAAATTATGTGTAAAATATTAAAATAAGAAAATGTATATTGGAAGTAAGGGTGAATTAATTTTTGAAAATGTAAAAATACTTAATGATTTAGAGGAGGAAAATTAGGATTTGAAGATAAAATTTTATAATTCAGTGTACACAATATTTAAATAATTATTAACATAAGTAATAAGTAATGTTTACTAATATTTTAAAATCCAAAATGATAAAAAAAATTTAAGAAACAATAAATGACATAAATATAATATAATGATCTATTGAAGAATATAATAATATAAATATAAATTAAAAAATGAATAAACATGGATAAAATAATATGTCTAATTCCAAAATTAAGTGTTAACTATTAAAATAAGAAAACTTATGGTGAAATGATTTTTTGAATAGTAACATGACTTAATAATTTACGATTAGAAAATTACGGACTTCAGATATGTACAATATTTAAATGATTATTAATAAAAGTGATAAGTAATATTTAAATACTACTATTGCTAATATTTTAAAATATAAAATGGTACGAAAATTTTGAAACAATAAATGATGGATATGGGTAATACCCACAGAATTTTTACTTTTAATAAAGTTACATAAGATGTTGAGGGTGAATATTTTTTTTGTGTGCTTAGGCTTAACAAAAACGTAAGAAAGGATATGGGTAAAAAATAACGTTTAAAATAATTAAAGTGAAAATTAAAGAGAGAACTATCAATAGCATAAATATAAATTAATGATCAATTTTGTGGAATGTTAGATTGGCTTAGTTGGTCGAAACTGCAGGCATGCATCCTAAGGATTACAGGTTTGAATCCTATGTAGGCTATTAAGAAGGTATACACTATTTTTTTTTGTTTATTTTTAGTGTGACGTATCAGTACTCTGAGTGTTTGGGTAAATATTTTATTTTTATCCCTGGTTTCCCGTCCACTCACTTTCTCCGTCATTTTCTTTTTTCATTTTCTTTATAGACTTAGGGGTGCATGAAGGTCCTACACCACATAATTGAAGGTTTTTTTTTTTTTTTTATTAACATGCAACAACGAAAATAATAAATAACGCAAATCCTAAGCCATAATTTTTATTTATCCAAATGTTTAAATTAGACTTCTGTTTTTAGCGTATCACGTCAACGCCCTACTGGTGACTCAAAAAAACAAAATTATTTTTTTATATGACCTGCAAAACACGGAAACCCCTCATTTCATTTTATGGACCTTCCACATTTTTAATGGGGGAGGGGTACATATCCCCACATTTTTCTTTTTAATTGATATTTAAATAAATAATTATATCTATTAAATTAAAAATATTTTAAATTATTTTTATAAAATTTAAATTCTATTTATTTATTAAATATCTTCATTTTATTTTGTATGAAAATATTTATTCAATAATTTTTTTAAAAATTAATAATAATAATATAATAACTTTGTTTACTGCTTTTTTTCTTATCAAATGAGTGTTATAAAAATCTCAAATTATAATAGAAAAACAAATATTTTGATACTAATTATTAAGCCATTTTTTATACTATATTAAGCAATATTCTTCTATTTGACAACATACTATATTCAATTCAAATTTTTATTGTCTTGGTTTTATTATTAATTGAAAATTTGTTAAGATGATATAATAATAACTATAACAAAAAGAATTGAATGAATTACTAGTAACAAAATTATTATTAATGTGTACACACATTGATATAAAAGTGTTAGCATAAATATAGATAAACTAAAATACTAAATTCAATGTTCTGCGTCACATCTACTTTTAAGTTAGGCATAAGAGTTGATATTTGATTATATATAGTCAGTGAATGAAAAAAAATTATTTTAGTTCAACAAATGAAAAAATTAATATTGATGATTTTTTAATACAAAATTATAATTATTCTAAAGTATGATTTTCAGAGTTCACTACTAAGTAAAGTCTTTTTTTTTTTTCTCATTTTATTCTAACTATAATTTTAATTACTTGCTCATAATATCATATCATCACTACAACCAACTTAATTATAAGATTAATAATATTTTTTTTTCTTTTTGAAGAATCATTAGCATTTAGTCATTTATATGCCTCTTTTCAAAATTTCTTGGCGATCACTAGTTGTTGGGTGGTGTGGTGACCGTAATCACTTAGAATTTTATCTTAATTGCTTAATTAATTTTAAAAATAATTTTATAATATACTAAAAATAATTAAAGTACACTCACCCCTTGTGTATTTTAATGTAATCACGTTGACATTTATTCTAGTTTTACAATATAAATTTTCTTTATATGAAATAAAAATCGTTATGCCATATTTTAGTGCAATTTCAAATTTTCAAATTTAAACATCCTCAATTAGGTTATATACACATTTTTTAAAACTAAAACATTCTTCTAGAGATCTAGAAACGGAAAAAAGTTGGCCAATGACAAGGAAATTTACTATTTATATGGCAAAATTGACATTTCAATTATTCTTAGGGAACAGGTTCATTGATAAATCAAATTTAAACAAGTATAGCAAAAATTTGTACATAATTGAAAATTTTTATTTGTAATAATTAATTCTGAAATAGTCAATTTGTATAAAAAAAAAAAAAAAAAGAAGAGAAGAGTTTTAAAACTATCATCTTTCCACATTCACTGATTGTTGGTTAATAATTGATAAGTTTAAGGCTCTGGTTAATAACTCAAGCACTTTGAACAAGAATTATAGTATTATACATTGTATTGGTTTATTAATCATGTTGTTTTACAGTAATGAAATAAGTTAATCCACACCATTATTAGATGCTTTTTTTTATAGCAAATAATAAATTTTCTATGTCTTTTAGTACTGTTTAGAAAATTATTATCACAAATATTTATTTCTTTATTGTAATTTGAGACTTTTATAACACTCATTTGATAAGGAAAAAAAGAAGTATATTTAACAATTTACAAGAAAAGATTCATTTATTCTAGTTTCTATTTACTATATAAATATACATGACTTCTTCACATAACAATTATTGATCTATTATGATAATATATTACAAAATAAATATATACAACTTAAGTGTTATTACAACTTCTTAAACTTGTGGTCCAGCATCTTGTGGAGCATTTGGTGAACCTGGAATTTTGTTGGATACAAAAGATGGGTGAGATGAATATCTTAGTAGCTAATCATGGTTTAAAAATATGTAATTCTAGCCTTAAAACTTACAATTTATTGACAAGGACTATATGTAATTTGTGTTACATACAAGACCGTTTCAACGATCACATAAGGACTTTTACATGGTCAGTTACCCCAATGTTGTCCCATGCAAACATAAGGGTTTATGCTTAGATATACCAAATAGTCTCATCATAATGTAATTGCCATCAAGCAATCATAACATAATTGTCATCAAACAATTATGGTATAGCTAACCATCAAGTAGTCCAAAATGCAATTGTCATCAAACAATCACAATATAATTGCCATCAAATAATTAATCATTGTAATAAAATGAAAGCTTTAAAGATAAATATTAGCTACCAGAGTTTCAAGCTTACTGTTTCTTACTAAGGTGCTCAATTCCTTCTTTTAGACTCTTCAAATAAGCAATCTCTTATGTAAATTTGAATTTTTCACAAAATGCTTCTTTACTATACCTAAAACTTTACTCTCACTCCCTTTTTTTTTCTTTAGTTATGATGAGTAAAGGAAAAAAGGAAAAATACACGCAATTTAACTACCTGAATTAATGTTTGTAGGTCCCATGTGAAACAAATTCCATTAAATGCTTGCTCTAACTTTTTCGACATGTAAGCCCCATGTATTTAATTCTAGCTACTTTAATTAAATTTATATTTAATATATAAGCTCCACCATTTACCTTGTTTACTTTTTCTACGTTCCTTTTGTCGAGAATGAAATAAATAGTTAAAATTATAATTTCTATCTTAGACAACTTTTTTCTTTCATTTTAGTCCTTTTAATTCCATTTTCTTGGCACCGTAAATTATTATAGGCTAATTAATAATTATAACTTACCTTGCCAAATTAACCTTCACCTAATTCGTCCTTATATATATTTGATATACTCCTAGTAAATTTAAATTTTCAATTAAGATAGATTAAAAGATGCTAGGATGTTATAGGCAATGTTATTAAAATCGCGATTCTAGGTAGACTTGGAAATAAGGGATGGACTCGTAACATAGAATCGTAAGAGTTTACCTACACCTATTATTTAAACTATTGAACATAACCATATCACATAAAATTTCATACATAGTTCATAATCCATAATATATAATCCCAGTCAGCATGCAAAGTTCAATAAACTCTATAATGCATAGGTCATAATCCATAATCCATAAAATATAATCCATAACACATAATACATAATAATCATTCATTTAACATAACAAACTCTCAACATAAATTCAATATAGATCATCAACCCACAACTATCATCACTTCCAGAATCTTGATCATCTCCTATATAACTTCTACCTATCTTATTCTCATTCTCACCATTATTATTATCTTCTTCTTCATCCTAGAAGTCATCATCGAAATCCATATTGTTTAATTGTTCACTGGCACTAGCACCACCAACATTAGCATTAAGCTAAACAACCAAATCACCAATTTCTATTGCCGTCGAAAAAGGATTAACTTGAATGGGTTCAAGAACCTCATAATTTCCCTCTACATTACCTTTATTTCCCATCTCCTCAGTTATCCATTCATCATCAGAATGAATATCATCAAAATCATAAACATGAGCTCTTGTAATTTGCTTATTTTTTAACTTCAAATTGCACATCACAAATGCAAAGTCATTCAGCTTCTTTTGGTGCAAGCGATTTCTTTGCTTGGTATGAATCTAAATAAAACAAACAATGTTGATAAGTATTCTAACCCCTAAACCAATTAAAATGAAAATAAAGAAAGAAAGTAATTTATAATTTTACAATTACTTACCCTTTAAAAAACACTTTAATTACGTTCACATTTAGAAGAGCTACAACATAAGCTAAAAATGCAAATCGCTAATCTTTTAAGTTCTGGACATCTATCTCCATAGGCTTCCCACCATTCTACTAGGGCTAACTGTGTTCTTAATGTCTGTGCAAAACCACAATTAAACATGCCCTTTGTGAAATGGAATTCAACCAATTGGAACTCAATTTTGTCTCTTTCTCCCTTATCTTTAACTAGTCTTGCTACACATTCATACAATCCTTGCTTAACCATATAATCAGCTTGGAAGTTAGTGTTGAAGTGAAATGAGGATTGAGGTAGTATGCAGCTGCATGTAAAAGGCTTATGCAATTGAGCATCCCACCTTTCATCAATTATGTTCAATACAAGCTCATAGTTGTAGTAATCAACAAACAATCAAGCCAAAATATATTAAAGATAAAGACACTAATATAAGGTATACTTATTTGTATTTACCTTCTTGCAACATTATTAAAGTTTATCTTAATTTTTTCCTTTGCACTTTCCATTGCGTCATATATAAATCCCATTACTAGTTTTTCCTCTGAATCCACTAAGCGAAGAACTTTAATGAGAGGAGCAGTAACTTTGAGGCAAGTAATAATATTCTTCTACAACCTATTATCCATAAGAATTCTTACCATTTCCTTCCCATCGTTGGTAGTAGAAAATTTGTTATCTTTCTATTCTTCAAAATTAAATAGATTTATCAATGTTGCTTTATGGTCGTTAAGACAACTTAATGTCAAATAAGCTGTGGCAAAATGAGTTACAACTGGCCTAATCAAGTCTCTTCCTTTTGTGAATTTTCTTAACATATTGATAAGCATTGATCTTGCATTAATATAAGTTGTAATTCTTCTGCCCCTACTTATGGTTTCTTTATGCAACTCTATTTTTTTTCTAAGTCCTCCAACATCAAATCAATATAATGGGCTGCACATGGTGTCCAATACAGGTGTTTTCTTTTCTCCATCAACTTTTGTCCAGCTGCCTTGTAATTTGTAGCATTGTCAGTTATTAGTTACACCTTATTCTCCTCTCCCACTTCCTCAACAACTTCATTAAGCATCTTAAACACTTTGTAAGTAGTTTTTAAAATATGAGAAGTGTTCAATGAATATAAAAAAATGGTCCCTTTAGGACTATTGACCAAAAAATTACAAATGGAACGCCTTTTATTATCCATCCAACCATTAGACATAATTGAACAACTTTTTTTTTTTCCATTCTTGTTTAAACGCTTAAAGCATGGCATGTGTGTTCTTAACTTCCATATTCAAGTATTTTTCTCTAATTTCATGATAGGATGGAGGCTTAAACCCTTGGCCATATCTTCCAATAATCTCACATATCTTAATAAACTTAGCATTTTTTACATAATTAAAGGGAATGACACTTGTGTAAAAAAATTGAGTTACTTGTTAACAAGCTTCTTCCCTAATATCTTTCTTGAACATGGCCAATACTATGTTTTTTGGGAGCTCTCAATAAATTTAAGAGGTTTTGGGAATTAGAATGTCCTTGAGTGCTTGGAGTTTCCTCCTCACCAACATTAACCCATTGTTTTTTCCTTTTAGATGATGCACATTTGGCATCAATAACATGTTGTAACATCTGTACCTTAACATCTTTTGGAACATTAAGACATCGTTCAACATCTATTCTTGTGCTAGCTAAATGATGTTTGAACCAATAGACTCCACTATAAACCTTGCCACAATAACTATATTTAACTTTTTTACTGTCCCCACTAACATCCTTCCCATGTTTCCACCCTATATCTGATCTATTACGAGGAAAATTCTTCATTCTAGCAGCTATATTTTTTCCAGTAGGGACTGATAGAGCACTTACACTTGAAGACATATTTCTTTCGGTGTATTACAACAAAACAAAGATGAATAAATGTAGGAGATTAATTCATAGCTCACATAATAAGTTTTATTTTTTCAAAGTGGAAAAATCTTATATTCACTCCTCAATCATGAAAGTGGAAAATGTAACCACTAATGAGAATCACCAATTCATAATATGACAGTAAATTCTTGCATCTCATGTAAATTTAACTAACCATTTAATACTCATGGCCAAAATAAAGAATTAAGATGATAGATATTCATACAATGACCAAGAAGAAAAAAGATGGAAGACATTTGTACATTGTGGTACAAAACAGTTTTGATCAAACTTAACATCTTCATTGCTATATCTAAATAACTTTTTGGTAAACCATTGTCATACATATCATCTTATGTAAAACTTTACAATTAAAATTTACCATACAAATAATACAATCAGCATTCAACATTTTACACATGTATATGAACCCTTCTATCTATCACATTTAGCAATCAGCATTTAGAATTCAACAAATGTGTGCGTCATGTTGATTATGAGTTTCTGACTAAATAATAATGAGTCTGCTATAAGCCTATAACAAATATATGAATATAGATTCTAAGTTTCATGTTAAGGGTTGCATCTTCAACGTCACATAAACACAATTTCTGACTAAATCGAATTTTGAATGGAAGGAATGATTCAAAATTGTTCAAAAAGTAGATATATTTTCAAGGCAAAGGTATGAGACTACCTGTAGGTGGAAGAAGGAATGAACATGACGAGACAACTATTGGAGGATTACTACCACCTTCACCAGACTAGATTGTGTGATGCTGATGAATTGAGACGAAGATTAGGCTGGAGGCAGAGCACCATGAGATGAGAGCAAAGACGAGACCGCGAGACGAGAGCAATGGTTGGCAGAGTCAAAGTTGAGCTGTTAAGGTGAGGCCGAGGGAAGGGATTATGCGACATTCACCGATTTTGGCATTTAGGGATTTCGAGTCTTCCTGTTCAACATTTCTCAGGCCAGAGAGCTTTTATTTTTTTGGGTATTGTTAGACTGGGTTGTAGGCCTTTTTTTTTTTTGGTAGATAATATGAGGGTTTTGGTTCTTGGGCTCCAGAAATGGTTTACTAGGTAAAATTGGCTAACTTGATCAAACTCGCTAAGTTTATCGAGTCATTGCAAATCAGTAGCGAGTTTGACCGAGTTAGCATTAATTCCAATTCTTCTTGCAATTTAACACAAAAATGCCACCTAGGATTGTAAAATCGGCAATTCTATTGAGTTAAATCGCGATTTTGACAACATTGGTTATAGGGTCTATCATGTAAGGACCCAGTTTTGGGTCGGGCCGTGTCTCAAGCAACATCATAGGCTTGGCCATATATATATAAATATATATTAATTTTCTTTATGTGTGTATATATACATTTAGTGATTTTTTCTAAAAGAAATAGCCATTCTTTTTTTTATTATGTTGAATATAAATCATTTTTAATAATATGAGATATACAATTTATTATATATCAATCATAATTTTTTTTCTTTTGAAATTTATTTTAAATTTAATTTAATAAAAAAATATAAAAAATTTTGAAAAAAATTGGTTGACCTAACCTGGCCTGACCCATCGCTGTCACGTCTCAGGTTTATCAAGCCAATTCCTGAGACCAAGCTACAAAATGTAACTTGTTGATAACCCTAGGCCATAAATTGTAATTTGCTGATAACCCAGACTAGGCCATTGGTTGGTACTAAACATGAACTAGGGTTTGAACACCTCTAATAAGCAGTCAACTTTTCATCTCCTATAACTCGATTTTTGTCTCCCTAAAGGCATCTTCCACTCAAAGACTATAAGGAGATGAATATATCTAATAATGGAGGCCACAAATGAAACATTAATGTAGCTATAAATGTCTTTATAAATTATTTTTCAAGGGAATAAGATAGAAGATGAATAAGACTCAGTTGGGGGTTGGATGGGAATTTCTTTGCCTTCGATGGTTGTTTGATGAAATAATAAGAATGTAATGGATTATGAAGACAAATAACAATCTTTATAGCCCCCACGTAATTTAGACAAACTATTAGGCTACTATGTTATATTCCATAATATTATAAGTTACTGTGTTATTATATTGTGAAATTTCAATATCTGGAGGGTCTTCCAGTACTTAGTTTCTAAAATTTCATGCCAAATCAACACCTAGCTATATTGTATATTGTATTTTTATTGGTCCTCACTTGATTGTATCCAAACAACTAGATTTAAGATTTGTTTGAATGATTTTACTTAACTTGAATTGCCTATCAATTTATTCAAATAAGATCATTTACAACTGAATAGGATATTCGAGATTGGAGCAAGTATGCTCCATTACCTATTTGGAACCTCATGTATATGAATTTTTCATTTTTTATTATAATGAATAAAAATTTATTATTTTGCTTAATTAGTTGATTTCATTCAAGTTTTAACACAATATTTTGTTTTTATTCAATTATAAACAAAATTATTTATAGTAATGGATTTAGCTCCATACTTTATCTTAAACTCTATGAATAGTGTCTCAGTCATCTAACTTTATTGATTGAAAGTTAATGAATTTGCAACATTGTAATAATCCATTTAGAGTAGAAAAATGGTGTTATAAGGGTATGATGTTAGAATTATTTTAATTAATTATATGGATTAGCATTAATCTTATTATTAGATCAATATCTGATTATTGATAATTAGGAAAATTAATATTATTGGTATAAACTTTGAATGGATCGGGTCCTTATTGATATTATGAGTAATTAGTAATGAGTTGGATTATTCATAAGTACCTTTAAGTAGAAACCCTAACCTTTTATCCAATATTAATCAATAATTATCCCATTAAATTGCTGATGAAGAGTCAATAGAGAGAGAAATATTGATCACAATTATGACTATGAAACATCATGATTGATGTTTTTAATTATTTTTTGGCATCATAATTACAATTTCTCACCTAATTTTCCATTATCCTTACCCATTCTTTTCTATAAAAAGAATGCTCTATCATCTCCATGAAAACATATCACACATCTTTTTTCTCTCTCCCTCAGTGGGAAACTACTCTTTAATCAAATCTCTCTTTCTCTCTCATCGTGATATATTTTGCTGCAAGGAAAAATTTGGTATTCAGACTCCTTGGAGATATTGGGTATTGTAGGCTGAAATTCTCTATCAAACTACATCAAATGGCTGGTGTATCTTCATCCTCAAGTTAGTGTATTATATTTATTGTCTCTCAATTTTGAACATATTATAATATGTTATTTTGAAAATTTCAATTTTTTGAACATATTATGATATGTTATTTTAGCAAATTTCATTAAAGCTTTAAGATTAAAATTCTTATGGAGTACTATAGGGAGCACGAAATTAAATATAAAAAAAAGGGAACCAAAAAGCTTCGAGACTTTGGAATAAAATTAATCAACATATAGATTGAGTTAGCATAAATGATCATAGGGGTTTTATTACATGAGGAATTTAGAGCAAAACAAGACCAATTTTGAAGCCCAAAACTCAAGGATTACCAATTTACCATAGGGCCTGAGGTTGTTTGAAAACCCTAAACCTTTTGAGTGCTACTTTGTTTTTAGATAAAAGTGACTAAGAGGAATTACGAATCATTGAAAGAGGATTAAATTGATGCCTATTTTGCTTCTTGAAGTTGTGTTTAGAGTTAGGTTTCAAAACGAGTTGAAACTGGGTCAAATAACCCGAATTGCAGACCTTGACTTGAGAAGGATGATGATACTGTTAGGGTGTGAAGAGACCCATGTGTAAGGGAAGTGCGTGTTGGCACGTGAGATACACATACTGACCTTTTGAACTCTAAACTTTCATAGTTTGACTCCATATGCCATTTACATTTTTTTGTGGTAATTTTCCATAATTTTTTGAAATCCATAAATATGAGTTTTGAAATTTCAAGGAGATTCAGGGCACAAAATACAGTGTAATGATATTGTTTTGACTTGGAAAAATTTAGGAGACAATTAGATATAATAAAGGACAATATATATTGCTCACTCTTCTTAAAAATACTCATAGGCATTAAAACAAATTTATTTGTATAATTTGTGAATATTTTATTCCTAATTTTAAGTGTGAAGTGGAAAAATGATTAAATGGATTCTGTTTTGGGTCATATTAGGCCATCTACACCTAATGGTTCTGTGTTCACCTATCGTGGGTCTAATCATGCTGGTGTTGGTTTTTGAACCATTATTGTTGTGGTTATTGTCTGTTCACTCTTGAAAGTACACACTGAATCATTAAAGGAGAAGTCACTGTTGAGGCAACCAGCAAAAGAGAGTATGATTATGTTGGTAATTGACATGCCCTATTGGTGTGGCATTGTTAATATAATTTTTTAAGTAAGGCTTATTTGTGACTTGTCAACAGCAATTAGTTAACTGATGTATTCTCGGTCTCTTGTATCCTATCAATATGGAGACTGTGGGTGCATTTTGTGCTATTTATCTCAATAATATGCTTCCTAAGTGTGTATTAGTTTTCTTGGTTTGATATAGTCCTAGCTCTTAGGCAAAATTATGATGAACATTTTGTTACACAGTTATAGAAGCTGAGTTTTGTTATGGAAATCTTGTTTTATAATTATGTGTCTAGGATATAATTAATGTTTCTTATTTGTTTTCTCCTCAACTTCTTTGTTCCAACAAATATCTGTGGTAAAAACTTTGAACAAGACAAATTATGATGATTGGATTGAGTCCCTTGATATGTATCAGATGATCACCAAAGAAGATTTAGCTTTGAGAGAATAGAATTTGTCTAATTGTCATAAAATACACAATTGAGAAGACCAATAGATAAAGCATTCTTGAAAAGGATACCATAGTTAAGTATCAGAAAGCGATTAGTGATAAATTCAAGAAGTATGATAAAACTCAAAAGGTCTATTACCTTTCTCTGTTGGGTAACACTCATTATGGTGGAGTGTTTAGAGTACGTGAACAAATGATAAAGCTTGTTAACTGCTACAATAAGTTGAAATCCTATAGTGTGGATTTCAGTGAAAGCAACCTAGTTTATCAAGTGCTCTAATTGCTTCCTACTAAATATGGAGTCCTCAGAACCACCTATAATTCTCAAGAGGCAGAGTGGATTGTTAATAAAATAATCTTTATAGTGACTCAAGAGGAGGAATCAATGAAGAAATCAAATTCTCAAGTGTGATTAGTGAACTATATTTCCCAAGGTTTATCTAGCAAGATTGGAAATAAAAAACTAAAAGGGAAGAAAAATGAGGGCAAAACCTATGGGAAAAAACCATTTGAACCCAAAAAGAACAGAAACAACAATAAAAGTCAGAAGAAGAAATCATTCAATGGAGAATGTCATTACTATAAAAAGCCTAGCCATAAGATCTCTAACTATTTTAAGCTGAAGAACAAGTGTGAGAAAAAAGGTATTTCTTTTCGTATTGAATCCAATATTTTTGAAATCTCTTTGGATTATTGGTGGTTTGATTCTGGAGTAATTGTTCATGTGACTAATTCCTTGCAGGGGCTCAGAGACAAAAGATATGCAAATGAAAGGAAAAGAACCATCATTGGAATGGAAGGAAGTTTGGTTATTGTTAGCTATATGGGAATTGTAATCTTAATCTTACATTTTAGACATTGTTTGACTCTAAGTAATATGGTTTATGTACCTTCATCAAGGAGGAATTTGATTTCCAATTCTATATTAAATAAACAAGGTTATTCCTTTTGGCAAGGAAACGAAAGAATTGATATTTATCTTAATTATATCTTGGGTTTGCTTATTTAATTAATGGATTATATTGATTGAATGTGAAGGTTTATCTAAATTCTTCACTCAGTGTGATCGTTAATGCAGTAGTAGGACATAGACATAGAAGAATTGATGAAAATGCTCCATGTTATGGCATAGACGTTTAGGTTATATCTCTAGAGGGAGATTAGAAATTATGGTTAGACAAGAAATATTACATAACTTGGATTTTGTCAAATTTCAAATTGTGTGTTGCTTGTATAAAGGGAAAACTTCCCACTAAAGCTATGAATAAAAGAACGAATAGATCTAACAATATGTTGGATTTGATCCCCACTGATATAAGTGGGCCTATAACACTTGTTGTTATGGGTGATTATAAATAGTTCATCACATTCATTTATGATTATTCAAGATATGGATGAGTGGATCTATTACATGATAAGTTCGAATCATTAGATGCCTTTAAGGTAATTAAAGATGTTGTTGAGTTGAAATCTAGAAGGGCGATTAAATGTGTCAAATCGAATAGAGGTGGTGAATACTATGATAAGTATACGGAGATAAGTCAAAATCTTGGACCATTTGCCCCTTTCTTACAAGAATATGGGATTGAAGCCTAGTATACTATGTTTGGCACTACTCAACAGAATGAAGTTACTGAAAAGGGGAATCAAACTTTGATGGGCATGGTCTGAAGCATGATCAGTCACTCCTCCTTGCCAGATTTTCTATGGGGTGATGCCCTTAAAACAACAACTTATATCTTAAATTAAGTTCCTAGTAAATCAGTTGAACAAACTTCATATCAACTTTTTGCAAGAAAGAAGCCTAGTTTGAGGCATTTTCGTATCTAGGGCTGCAAGGCAGAGGTGAGACCTTATAATCTGCAGCACAAGACACTTGATTCAAGGACCGTCACTGGATTCTTTATTGGGTATTATTCTAAATCTAGAGGATGCAGATTCTTTTGCCCCACTCTCACTACCAAAGCCATTTGATAGAGCATTATATTTTGAAAATGACTTAGATAGTGGGAGTTATGTTTCTAGGGCTATCAATGTATATAATGAGGATGTGATGTTACCCATACCAGCTTCAACACCTCATTCAACTGTTGTTTATACTGGAATAGATGATAGTTTTATTGACAATCTGGCTAATCCAATCTTGGAACATCTTACAATTACTGTAGAAGATTTGGTCAATGAGTTGAGACAATCATAGAGGATACTGAAGCCTGCAATTCTAAACCACTATATCGTATATTTGCAAGAATTTGAGTCGGATGTTATTGACATAGATCCTACCTCATTCGATGAAGCTGTATTAGGTCCTTATTCATCTAATTGGTTAGAGGCTATGGATGAAGAGATTGTCTCCTTGCATTATAACAATGTGTGGGAACTTGCTGAGTTATCAGATGGATGCAAGGCTGTTGGTTGTAAATGGGTCTTCAAGACCAAAAGAAGAACCGATGGTAAAGTTGAAAGGTATAAAGCCAAACTTGTAGCCAAAGGCTATAATCAAATAGAAGGAATTTATTATACAAAAACCTTATCGCCAGTATCTACTAAAGATGCCTTTAGAGTTGTGATGGCTCTTGTTGCACACTTGAACCTTAAAATTTACTAGATGGATGTTGAAACATTTCTAAATGGAATTTTGCACGAGGATATTTACATTAAACAACCAGATGGATTTTATTGAATCTGGGAAAGAACACTTAGTATGTAAGTTGAAAGGATCTATCTATGGGCTAAAACAAGCCTTAAGACAATGGTATCTGAAATTCGATTAGGTAATCACCTCACTTGGTTTTATGGAGAATGTTTTCAATCAATGTATTTATAAAAAATTTGAAGGAAATAATGTGTGATTCTCGTGCTGTATGTGGATGACATCCTATTAGTTAGTAACTTAGTGAGCTTACTAAATGAGATAAAACATATTTTGTCCTGCCACTTTGACATGAAAGATCTAGGCAAGGCTTCATTTATTTTGGGAATTCAGATTCATCGTGATAATCTTGTGGCATTCTTGGTTTATCTAAGGCAACATATATTGATCGAGTGTTGAAGAAATTTAATATGCATTCTTGCTCTCTTTGTGCTACACCTGTACAGAATGGTGATAGGTTATTGAAGGAATCATATCCTAAGAATGATTATGAAAGAACCTTAATAGACAAAGTTCTTTATGCCTCTGTTGTTGGCAACTTGATGTATAACAGGTTGTGCACACATCCAAACATTGCTTATGGTGTTAGTATGCTTAGTAGATATTTAAGAAATCTTAGGCATGATCATTGGAAGGTTACGAAGAAAGTCATAGGATACCTTCAAGGTACAAAGCATTACATGTTGACTTTCAAAAGGTTTGAATCACTTGAATTAATAAAATATTCTAATTCAGACTATGCATCATATGTTGATGATCGTAAGTCTTACATCTTCATGATGTTTGAAGGAGCTGTTTTGTAGAAAAGTTGTAAGCAATTAATAACAGCTACCACAACTATGGAAGTAGAGTATATTGCTTATTATGTGGCCACGCGCCATGCCATATGGTTGAGAAATTTAATATCCAACATAAATCTTGTTAATTCTATTTCACGACCTCTGACCATATACTGAGATAGTTCATATGCTGTTAGCTTTTCATAGAATCACAGGAACTCTAGTTGTACTAAACATTTTGATGTGAAATTCATATTTGTTAAAAAAAGATTGTTGAATCTTAAACTCGTTTGGTTTACATATCTAGTGAATGCATGTCAGTGAATCCATTAACCAGTAAAGGTCTTTAAAAATCATGTGACTCATATGGGTGTTGTTGAAAATTTTAATGTAGCCTTGGTTTAGTGGGAGTCTAAGTTGAGTTCTGTAAGGACTCTTTGTAATGTAATATGACATATAAAATGTCATTTTGTATTCCATTCTGTTCGGGTACTGAAACTAATTTATAATGATAATAATATCATTTGTTTCCCTATCAGATCCAGTGATCTTTGTGTAGTTTCATTTACAAACTTCACAAGATTTAATGTATATGTACACATATCCGTGTAACTATAAGAATATTGATTGCCTAATTCTATCACTATTATTAGTTAACCTAATAATTCGATTCATCCTATCCAAGTGGGAGATTGTTGAAATTATTTTAATTATTATATGGATTAACATTAATCTTATTATTAGATGAATATCTAATGATTGATAATTAGGCAAGTTAATATTATTGGTATAAACCTTGAATGAATCAGGTCCTTGTTAACATTATGAGTAATCAGTAATGAGTTAGATTATTCATAAGTACCTTTTGGTAGAGACTCTAACCTGTAGCCCAATATTAATAAGCAATTATCTTTTTAAATTGTTGATGAAGAGTCAATAGAGAGAGAGAGAAATATTGATCACAATCATGATGATAAAACATTATGATTGATGTCTGTAATTATTCTTTGGCATCATAATTAAAGTTCCCCACCTAATTTTCCACTATTTTTACCCATTCTTTTCTATAAAAAGAATGTTCTATCATTTCCACGAAAACATATCACACATGTCTCATCTCTCTTTCTTGGTCGAAAACTGTTCTTTGATTGAATCACTCTTTCTTTCTCATCATCATATATTTTGTTGCAAGGCAAAATTTGGTATTCAAATTTCTTGGAGATATTGGGTATTGCAGGTTGCAATTCTCTATCAAACTATAGCAAATGATTGGTATATCTTCATTTTTAGGTCAATGTATTATATTTATTGTTTCCCAATTTTGAACATATTATAATATGTTATTTTATAAATTTCAATTTTTGAGCATATTATAATACGTTATATTAGCACATGAAGCAAAGATATCTATATATATTAGTTGCATGTAATGAGAAATAAAACTATTGCTGTAAGAGCAAGAAATTATGCACATGGGTGTGGAGGTATTTATGACTGTGTGCCATTGAGGATGAGAAGCTCTCACATGACGTTTCAAAATACATTGCAGTCTTGCAGATATTTTGTTGGTTCAAGTGACCCAAGTTGCCATCTTTTAATTATTGATGGAGTAATTAATTTGTTTGTGCCTATCGGTAAAAGGAGAAGGTTGAAAAGGGGATATATAAGGATGGTGAACCAATCTATGTGTGTGTATATATGATTTATATTATTAAAATATGATTAAATGAGACACAGCATGTACGTGTGTATATATATATATATATATGTATGTATCCAGAGAGAGTGGAGTTTGGTAATCTGTGCGAAGAGGAGTTTAAAAATTTGCGGGGATGTGTTTATTATATCCATTAATAATGACATATAATTAATTTTTCCTTTAATAATTGGCACGGTTAAAATTTTAATAAGAGGAATAGATTATTTACTCAAGTTTAGGTGTTAGAAACTTAGAATGGTTTAATTTGGTTCATGAAAATGAAATACCAACGTCTCATGACTTTTCAACTATAATGAGATGCTTGACAGTAAGTCCACAAACAAGATAATTTCAAATAATAATAATAATAATAATTACAATAACAATTAATAAAATTCAATTTACATGATGAGAGTGATTTTCTTTATATAATTATTCATCAGTATGGTTATGAAAGTCTTTTTTGTTTGGCAGATCAAAATAAATTTATAATCACGCTTTAATTTTGTTAGACTTTGATTATTTATAAATTTTAGGCAACTATTAGAGTTATAAAATCTAACAATACATCGAGGAACTGTCGCCACATTTTAAACGATACTACCTACTAAGTTCTATCTTCTCTTTCGGAAAAATTATATCTACCTACAAAAAAGTTGACATGAAGTCTAAGTCTTACTTTCACATGCATGTTCTAATACATATAAAGAGAAGTATAAAATGGGTCTTTTGTTTTTACACTTTGTAATAATTGGTCTCTTATAAATTTACCATTACAAAGTAATTGTTTATAAAATTTAAATTTGTACAAAATCAGTCATTCTATTTAAATTAATAAAGAACTAATTTTGTATATAATAGAATTTTTAATATATTAATTTGCCACAATTAATTTGTAAATGATTAAATTATCACAAAATATAAAAGTTATAGACTGATTTAGTGTTTTTCTCAATACATATAGTTAAGGGGAAGATAGAATTGTGGTGCTTGAATTGATGGCTATGGATTTGGAGTGTATCCTCCTCCACCTGGGTAATAATCATATGTTCCTGGATTAGGAACCCGGGAAAGTTTCCGTCCTGCGATCATTGTATTCAAATATTATTGAAATTTTTCTATTAATTAATCATATTCAAACAGTAAATCAATAAAGGAAGAACATAGAAGAATACCAAGCTTTAGATTTGCAGTAGCGAGGTCGTAATAGATGAAGAGTAATAAGAGTATTGCCAGAAGAGAAGCAAAGGACTTGTTGAAGATTGCCATAACCATTATATATGTATACTTGAAGGATCGATGCAGAAATAGGCAAGAAAGAGTGATTGGTATTTATAGACACAGATCATTAGGACTTTTATAAGCCCTAGCTGGCTAATTCAATTCTTATATCATGATTAAGTAATACTTGATCTATTTTATGATACTCTACACAGGTAGGTGTTGACTTATTATGTATCTTTGATTCAGTAAACAAGTCATATTTAGAGGATTCAAACTTTAAATTCACATAGCTTCGGATGACGCAGTCTACAATAATTATTAATTATAGAATTAATTTGCAGTATCCTAGGAACTGTTCTATATATTTTAATCAGATGGTTTGGTTTAATATTGAGATATTGAATGATCTTACGTTTGGTTTTAAAGTTTTTTTTTTCCAACTCAATTGATTGATGATTATTGCCTATTTTTTTTTCTTTTTTTTAGTTATAAAAATGAAGAAGGAAAGTATTGAAGCCATCGCTTGAGGATTCCTAGATAACGGTCAACGTTAATTATGTGATTAATTATTGTATAAATTCACATACATCAACATAATAACAATATTGACAAGGATCTTTTTCTTTTTATAAGCATAATCCTTAGAAGAACATGAAATGTTGACTTGGTTTTTATGACTGATGGACTAAAGACAAGCCTTGTAGAAAATGCCAAGATTAAAACGGAAATAAAATAATAAATTAGTCTCATTTAGTCACTTCTTGTATTTTATTTTCTTCTTTAAGATATAATGACCATTGTATTTGTATTTTATTTTCAATTGACGGTCAACAACACGTTTGCTTTTAGTTAAGAAAAGGACAAATAAATAAAACAATATAGCTTATATCCATAAGCTAAAATTATTTGTGAATTCATATGTACATCATCTATAATTAATTCAATTATAACGAGAATGAAAGTCCTACAACCCAATAAAATTTTTGTAAAAATTCTATGCACATGCACAAATAAAAATTGGGGTTTGCACGCACCCCATTTACAATATAAAGAAAGGGTGTAGCCCCCACCAATTAATATGGGAATGCAAATTCACTGCTGTACAGCGGATTTGCCGTGCTTCTTTTCTGAGCCGTTGGATTAATCCAATGGTCTACACCGTGCCACATCTGAGAGCCTCTTTTTTTTTTCCCTTTGTTATTCGACTCAACTCGCCATTTCACTTGAGTGAAATGGCGCATTTTGAGTTAAATTTTTTTTTATTTTGTAGTCTCCTGAAACAACGCTGTTTCATAGGGTTTTTTTTGTTATTTGTTTTTATTATTTTAGGCCTTGAAACATACCGTTTTGACCTAAGTAAAATGGTGCATTTTGAGGCTGTTGGAGGTAACCTAAGGGACACCTAAAACGACGTCGTTTTATATTGGCTTGTTGAAGAAAAGCTAAGCTCGTCAAAAAACATAGCAGAACAGGGGGTGACATCATTGGCAGATAAAGGTGAAGATTTTGGCATGAAAACATGAGGTTTTGGCCGGCCATGGCAGTGCTTAGGAGGTAGTATGGTGTTGCAGTGGGGAGAGTGCGAAAAACAATGGAATGCTGGTACCATGAAGTTGATCAGGGGGCTACCAAAGACAAAGAGTAAGAGGAAGTCTAACACACCATCTGCAACAAATGAAGAAAAGATCAATTTTTTCAGTATTGTTCATCCTATATCTGTCTTTTATGAAGGGAATAATGATCTGTATATATGATTGTGTTGTGGTGGAAGGACTGAAGGATAAAACAGTGATTGCATTTCATGTCTATATAGTAGAGTTATAAGAGGTGCATTGTTATTTTATCTGTTGGTGTTGGTATGGATTACTAAGTTAGTTTAGAGCAGCAAAAAATATTAGTTCAGATTCCTATTGCCTCTATTTGTGTAGTTGCATCATTATAGTATAATCCCTACATAAGAAAAATAGAGTTGTAGTTTTGACGTATTGCTGTACAGTTGAATAAAAGAATAGAGTTGTAGTATATGGTTTTGATTTGTTGCATAAAAGAATGGAGTTGTAGTTCTGACTTGTTGCATAAAAGAATGGAGTTGTATTATATGGTTATGATTTGTAGCATATGGTTATGACTGGTGGAAGAGTTGTGTGATCTAGTCCCTGCAAAAATGACCATTTGAAATATGCATAAATAATGTGTTGACTAGCACATGCTAAAACATGCTAAAAGACCATTTGAGAGCTTAATGCAATGCCTATGAACTGATGGTGTAATATTGTGATGAAGAATTAATTAAAGTAGATGAAATAAAGCAATCACAAAGAAATAAATAAGTTTGGCTGTGTGATATTTTATCATAACTTTATAAATCTATGATTTGTTTTTATACTAGATCCCTTATAAGAAGAAGACCAAAGAATGGACAAAGTGGTTTTTTTATAGTTGTTTACCAATGTGCTTTATTCAGTTTAAATTAACCCTTTACTTAATAGAACATTGCCCACTATTTAGGTGGTAGGAGAAAGTCTTAATGGAAGCCCCCACAATTTTATTACTTGAAGATGACAAGTTTGCTTTGGCGTGAAAGCCTAGAGTTGGCATGGAGTTTGACAATGTAGAAGCTGCATGGCAATTTTAGCTTGATTATGGAGGGAAAGTTGGCTTCGAGGTTATAAAAGACTATTTAAATAAGAGCCAAAATGGTAGGTCTATCACTTTAGGTAGATTTGTTTGCTACTAGGAAGGACATCGAGAGCTAGACAAATGGAACTCTACATCTTTCATTCACCAACACGAAACTAGAATAGATTGTAAAGTAAGATGTCGATTAAAGCCAAAGGTGGAAATTTTCATATTACTGAGTTTGTGGAGGACCATAACCAACCCCTCCAACTTGTAGAAACAATTCTTATACTAGTATCTCAGCGTAAAATATCTCAAGTCCAAGGTAAAGAAATTGAATTAGCTGAGGAATCTGGACTTCACTAAAAGGCAACTTTTAGACTTATAAGTACACAAGTTGGAGGTCGAACCAATCTTGGTTTCACCTGATTGGATGCTAAGAATTACCTTTGGTATGAACAGCAGCATAGTATGAAATACGGGAAGCTGGTTGTCTATTACAGTATTTTCAACGACAAGTGGTGGATAATCCAGCATTTTATCATGCATATCAAATGAATGCAGAGGAGCAAATAACCAATATTTTTTAGTCTGACGCATGTATGATCCTTGATTATGACTTTTTTGGGGACATGGTATCCCTAGATACAATGTATTGTACGAATCATGCCCACAGACCACTTGCTGTATTCTCAGAATTTAATCATTATAGGTAAGCGATGTTATTTGGGGTTACGTTGTTATACGATGAAATCGTTGAGTCATTCAAGTGGTTATTTAAGACTTTCTTAGAGGCCTATAGACAAAAGAGATCGAAGATAGTCTTCACAGACAAAGATCAGGCCATGGCAAAGGCCCTCAGTATGAATACTCTCACTTTTACTACTTGCCTGTGTACATTTGATTCTACAACATGTTGTTTACAATAACATGTGCATTGTTACAGGTGAAGCAATGTCAAAGAATAACCATTGTCTTTGTACATGGCATTTAATGTAGAATGACATTAAGCACCTTGGCAACATGGTGAAAAATTGGTCTAATTTATTAACGGATTTCAAGAAATGCATGTACACGTATGATGATGAAGTATAGTTTGAGGCAGGGTGGAATAAATTGCTTTTAGATTACAATGTTCATGATAGTTCATGGCTAAAATCAGTGTATGCTATAAAAGAGAAATGGGTAGCATGTTACATGAAGCAGTATTGCACCTTAGGTATGAGAAGCACACAATTCAGTGAAAGCATAAATTCTGACTTAAAGGCATATATAAAACCGGATGTGAATATTGTGTAGTTCTTTAAACTTTTTGAAAGTGTAGTGGAAGACAAGCAGTACAACGAGCTACAAAGTGAGTTTGATACTCGACATAAACCGAAGCTGAATTTGGAACATTCATCTATACTGAACCAAGCTTCACGAGTATACACATTCAAAATGTTCAACCTCTTCCAAAAAGAATTTGATATGTTCCATGTTGCATGCATACGATAAAAAAAGGAGGCCTAACCTATATATGAATATGAAATGACCATGGCTAATTGAAGGGGGGAGTGGAAAGTATATTATGATGCCACAAATAATTCAATTTCCTACTCTTGTAGGAAGTTTGAGTCGTTCAAAATACTTTATTGCCATGCATTAAAGATTTTTATTATGATGGATATTAAGGAGATTCTTAGCCAATACATCAGGTGGACCATGGAAGCACGAAATAGTATTGTTCATGATGTCAGGGGGAAAAATGTGGAAAAAGACCCTAAGAAATCCAGTACATAGAGATATAGACAACTTTGCTTTACGATGATCAGACTAGCATCTAAGGTTTCCACGTCAAAAAAATTGCATATGCTTCTTGGAAAAACATATTAATGATTTATGTAAGCACATAATGAAGCTTCGATTGGAATCACATAGTGTAGACAATAGTCCTAATGACACCTTTGCCTTGGTAGGTGCAACTAAGACCGTGTCAAAGAGCTTCAAGACTCGGGTAGTCCTAAAGAGGCATCGACGTTTCAAGAGTTAGGTTGAGACCTAGGCTAGGAGAAGAAAAAAAGTTTCAACTACAACACATTCACAAGAGCATGGGGTAAGTAAGCCTATACTTGTTATTCTTTTATCTCATTCTTTCATGTTGTGCATGGAAACACCTTTTTTTTCATTCCAAGACACTAATAGTTTAAGTCAAATGCATGACGAAGTATCTTGTTCTACACCTCTGATGCCTTCTGGGTACTGAGAAATAAATACAAGCCATTTTAGTTTTACATGATCTTGATTGTAATCTTTTGGTTCATCTATTACTTTTAAATGTAGTAAATATTATTGTAATAACCCTTTTTTAAACCTGTTATGTAGGAGCAACTTGAAACTCCAGTACTGTCACTTGTTGATCCAGACATATGTGGTCCCACAAACCTTGCTAAGCAAAAGGGACCATAAATGCTTTCTTAGCAAATGATATTTGGAGAAAGTGGTTCCAATAGTTAATCTTTTAGTTCATCTACCATACTCATTTTTTGTACATGGTTAAACATCATTATTTTTGTTACTACCATCATTATTTTGGCAAGGTGACAATGGTGCATCAAACTATCTTGGTTGTCTTTCACATTGTTACTACTATATTTTTTTGTTGATGTTAAATGGTGAATTTTGGCTTCCTTCCATTTCTTTTCAACTATCCTAGATGGCTTCATTTTGTTTTCAATATATTGTAAAATGTTGGTTGGGATTATGGAATGTATTAATATTGATTTAGGTGGAATATGGCTTGAAAATGGCATTAGGATCTTGAGAAAAATGACTCCATAAGGAAAATAAGTATTCCCTTGAATTGCCTCTAGTAGCCTTGAAATGCATTGTTTTACTTAGGTCAAAACAATGTATTTCAAGGCCCAAAATTAAATAAAAAAAAACCCCCCCACGAAACAGCGTTGTTTCGGGAGGCTGCAGAATAGAAGAAATTTAACTCAAAACGCGTCATTTCACTTAAGTGAAATGACACGTTTTGAGTCGAATAACATAGAAGAAAAAAAAAAAGGCTCCTCGACGTGGTGATCCAATAATCCAAAAAAAATGCACAGCAGAACCGTTGTATAACCACGGATCCGCATTCTTACTCAACAATAATGAATGAAAGATTTTTTGGTATGTCTTACCCTCTCATGTCTATGTATCTAGCTAAGCCATCTATCGTAATGCTCTCCATTGTGAGAGGAAAAATCCTCCCTTACTATGAGGGCGACTTGCCTTTTGTGCAGTTTGTTTTTTTCTTCCCTTAGTTAGTATGCTCTGGCTCGTTTCGTAATAGAGAAATGGAGGATAATCGTGGGTGGAAAAAAATCTTTTCTTTTGTTTGGCATGTCAAACAAAGAAAGAAGAAAAAGATTGGAGATGGGAACTCTTTTTACAAAATTCACTCATATTTTATTGGAAAGGGGAAGGAAAGTCAAGATTGATTAATTAGCGTATTTTGTTTTTTTATGATTTTATATTTTTAATTAAATATTAATTTTTTAAGCAAAATCATATTTCGACTTGCATTTGAAGCCAACTTTACGTCAGTTTCATGTTTTACCTAGGTCGACCTACATTACATTATTAGATAAAAAATAATTTAATTGCTAAAAATACACTTTAATTATAAAGTAAGTAATCTTCCTTGCATATACAAATATATTAAAACCAACCCCGTGCATGTATATACACACACCATAGAATCTACTACGAAGTAGTAGTGGTCATTATAATTGTGGCATGTTAATAAATTGTAAAGACAAAAAAGAAAAAAGAAAAAAATAAAGATAGATCATGAACAACAACATTCATCAAATAATATATAACTTATTAATTCACTATAAAATACAGTTATAAAAATTTAGATTCATATATAGTGACTGAAAATTAAAAAGAAAAAATCACTAATAACAGGCATGCATAGGTGCCATTATTCTAATAGAAGCACACTGTTAAGGCATAAATCGAAGCTTTGGTGTTGCATGAGGACTTGATAACTATGGAGTTGAGGGAGTATAATATCCTCCTCCACCTGGGTAAGAACCATACGTTGGAGGATAAGGAACTTGGGAGAGTTTTCGACCTGCAACATCGCATAAATTCAAATTCATGTTCACTAATTAATTAATATTGATCGCTCTTAATTAACTAATAGAGGCTGTCTGTGTTAACTAATAGTGGTTAATTTCATTTTTGTCATCATAAAAATTACTCTACATTAATAATTCAGTTGCCTTGTATGACATTAAGAATTGCTCTATTATGATTGAGTTTTTAGAACATTGTTTCCTTGATGCATCTCCTTCTTTATGAAATCATTATAAGTTAGAAATTAGAAGTTTTTGCTGGTAATATTCAGGTTGTAATGAAGGAGTAGTCCACTTTAACTTAATTAGGAAATCAATAGGTTTGATGATATTCTTATAAAACCTCTGAAGACAGATCTTGGATGGCGCTTAAGATTTGATGGCAAACTTGTCTTTCAATTGGATCACCTTTCGTGGATACATATTATATTGCGAAGCTCTGTGTTGTATATCATAACATGTAGAAATGTAATTAAGATTTTTGTTTAATTGTTTTGGCTTTTAAGGCTGTCTGATTTACACTTCTCGCTTGGATATGTGTTCTGAGTATTAATTTCTTTGCATGCATTGGATTATACATATAATACGTTTTTTTATTGACTGAGTGACATTGTTGATATAAGTTCATTTGGTAAGATGATTGCCTATATCATAAAAGATGATTGCCCATGTGACGTTTCTTTGTTACAATGATGGAATAAAAGAGACGATAATAATACAAACATTAATTTCATATACAAACATATAGTTAAAGCAAAAGCAGGAATGACAACAACACAACAGGAACATGTATGCACACCATTATTGTAAATATGGATACATGCAATATCACATAAAATATATAACGCAGGTGGCATGCATGGTAGGCGATTGAGTCCAGATCAAGGGCGATCGGTGCTGGCTTTTCTTCTTGGTGGTCCATAGTAATATGGTGGTCTATAATAATATGGTGGTGCATAATAATATGGTGATGGTTGCCCGTAATTATATCTTCCTCCTCCACCGTAACCGTATTGTGGTGGCAGATTGAAATTTAGGCCTTGTTCTTCACAATCACAAAACTAAACAAATATTAGATCGAGAAAAGGAAAAGAAGCAAGAAACATATATAGTCCATACATATAAAATTAACTTGCCAATTAATCACAAAAACGAAAGGGAATTATATGAATGGATTAATGTTCCACAAAATCATGGATGGCACTTACTCAAAGCAGGTTTCACTCTGGGGGTTGTAGCCTCATGGGAAGCAGAAGCAGAAGCCACCTTAGGCTCAAAGGACATGAGAAATACAAGTATTACTGCAACTGCAGCAAAGCGCATCAGTTTTGAGGAATTCATCTCTGACAATGAGAAATGAGGATGATAAGTGCCACCATGTTGGTGGTACCTATATATAGATAAACATCGATGAATGTCTTCTAGATAATTTTCTTTTTCTTTGAGCTCAACACAAGGGCCCTTGTTGCATGAATATTGTATACATTAAATCATTAAAAAAATATAATTGTATCGTGTGATATATGAAACCTGATTTCAATTTTTTGTCAGGATTTTTTTTTTAACTTTTAGTTTTAACTTACTATGTATTAAAAGAAGTTAGATGCAAAGATAGTAATTACAAATAATCATTGTTTGAGAATGAGAAGCATAAAGCATATAAGGAGTAGTACAGTAGTAAAGTCCCCCACGTTTATCTGAGTAGTTTCAGGTTTGAATCCTAGTGAGAATAGATACTATGAATTAAGATGTGATAGTGAGTTTAAAAAGAATGAGAAACATCAACACATTAGAAAAAATATAAGTTTTAATGATAAATATACCTAGTAACTATAGTATTAAGTTATAAAAATTCACCTTATTTGTAGGTTGGGGCGCTGAAAAAATATGGAGAAAGTCAAGACTAAGCATAGTTTTCATTTACTTCAATCAATAACGGACCACCATTGAGATGCCGTGCAGTTGAAGGAGGTGATAGGATAATAGAGGGAAGTGAATAGACACTCTTAAAATTGCTTTCTAAACTAACAAAATAGGGGGGGCTTTTAATTATTATATCCGATGATAATAATAATAATAATATATTTAATTTCTCCTTCTACAATTTGCACGGTTAAAATTTTAATAAGAGGAATAGATCATGATTTAGTCAAGTTTGGGAGTAAGAGTGGTTTAATTTGGTGCATGAAAATCAAATACCAATATGTACACCAGTTGTTTGATAGATCATTTTACAATCCAAACAAATTAAGGCTATCGTAATCTGTCACCCGCACGCCACTTGTGTGTTTTAAAGTCTCATGACTTTTCAACTATAATGAGATATTTGGCAGTGAGTCCACAAACATGACAACTTAAAATAATATTAATATTTAATAAAATTCAATTCACTTGATGAGAGTATTTTCTTCAAAAAATTCGTTATCAGTATGGTTATTAAAGTATTTTACGTTTGGTAGGTCAAAAGACATTTTCAATCACACTTCAATTTTTAGACTTTGTCTCTCTATAGATTTTAGGCAATTGTTAGATATACAAAATCTAATTATACATCAAGGACATAGATGGGTGTTGACAACCTCATGCTTACGTTCCTGTGAAATTGGAAGTCTTTGTAATTCAACATTATTACACTGCATTATTATATGCAAAGGACTAAAAAAATGTAGACATTTTTCTTGTTGGTCATCGAGTTATTAGGTTTATGTAACACTTGTTTATCACATGCACATGATATGCATGAGGGCCCAACCAGCGATATTTTAACTATGCTAAAGTCTTTGGTTGTGCGGATATAATTATTGCATTGCATGTTGAAATATATTGAATATATGTTCATTTAAAATTAATTAATATGTTTTTATATATCATTAATATGTGCTTTTTCATAATTTGTCATGATCATATCTGAACAAACACTTTTAGTAATGTCATGAAAAAATTATTTGTGCCCACTAGTGTTAAATTAATCTTTAAAAAATATGAATTATATTTTAAATTATACAAATGATTACAAAGTTTTGAAAGCTACAATTTGACTAAAGATTCTTAAAAATGCAATCAGTTTTTAAAAAATTCAACTTATTATATCAATTATTTGTTTTAAAATTATAAAGTATAATATTTTTTAAATTATTTAATTTGCATTATAAAGTATATATAAATTTAAGTTGCTCTAAATTTTAAACAATAATTATTTTATATCAATTGCATATATATTTAATGCAGAAAAAGAAACAATTCATATTTTAGTCCCTAGACTTTTCATTTATTTTTAAATCAGTCCTCATATTTTATTCATTTATAAATCAATACTCGGTATACATTTTTATGTTTGCGAGTTACTTAAATATAATTAAAATATGTTGAATATAGATAATTTACTGGAAATAGTAAAGTCTGATTATTATATTTCTTCCTACTAAAGTGTTCATATATATAATTATTAACTCTAAACACGTTGATAATATAGTAGTAATTATCATTTTTATAGCAGGAAATTATATTTGAACCTCATAGAAGTTGAAAGCCTTTTGAGTACCTAAATTATAGTATTTTTGTATATTTAAAGTAATTTTTTCATTTTTTTTATTGACATGTTTTATATATGCAAATTTGATTTACGTTGTAGTTGTTTTAAAATTAATTTTGTTGCTTAAGTTGTTATACAATAATTTATTGGATGAAATGTTTTGTATAAAAGTTAAAAAAAAATTTCAAAAATGTCAGATGAGAAAAATTATGTGTGAAATATTAAAATAAGAAAATGTATATTGGAAGTAAGGGTGAATTAATTTTTGAAAATGTAAAAATACTTAATGATTTAGAGGAGAAAAATTAGGACTTGAAGATAAAATTTTATAATTTGGTGTACACAATATCTAAATAATTATCAAGATAAGTAATAAGTAATGTTTACTAATATTTTAAAATATAAGATGATATAAAATTTAAGAAACAATAAATGACATAAATATAATATAATGATCTATTGAAGAATATAATAATATAAATATAAATTAAAAAATGATAGACATGTATAAAATAATATGTCTAATTCCAAAATTAAGTGTGAAATATTAAAATAAGAAAACTTATGGTGAAATGATTTTTTGAATAGTAACATGACTTAATAATTTACGATTGGAAAATTATGGACTTCAGATATGTACAATATTTAAATGATTATTAATAAAAGTGATAATAATATTTAAATACTACTATTGCTAATATTTTAAAATATAAAATGGTGCGAAAATTTAAATGATGGAAATATAATATAATAATATACTAAATAATTGTAATACCCACAGAATTTTTATTTGTAATACAGTTATATAAGATGTTGAGGGTGAATTTTTTTTTTTTTTTTTTGTGCTTAGGCTTAACAAAAACGTAAGAAAGGATATGGTTAAAAAATAACGTTTAAAATAATTAAAGTGAAAATTAAAGAGAGAAATATCAATAGCATAAATATAAATTAGTGATCAATTTTGTGGAATATTAGATTGGCATAGTTGGTCTAAACTGCAATCATGCATCCTAAGGATTACGGGCTTGAATCCTATGTAAGCTATTAAGAAGGTGTACTCTCTTTCGTTTTTTTTTTTTTTTTTTAATGTGACATATCACCACTCTGAGTGTTTGAGTAGGTATTTTATTTTTATCACTGGTTTCCCGTCCATTCACTTTCTCCGTCATTTTCTTTATAGACTTAGGGGTGCATGAAGGTCCTACACCACATAATTGAAGGTTTTTTTTTTTTTTATTAACATGCAACAGCGAAAATAATAAATAACGCAAATCCTAAGCCATAATTTTTATTTATCCAAATGTTTAAATTAGACTTTTGTTTTTAGCATATTACGTCAACATTCTTCCAGTGACTAAAAAAAATTATTTTTTTATATGACCTGCAAAACACGAGAAACCCCCCATTTTATTTATTGGACCTTCCCCATTTTTAACGGGGGAAGGTGCACCACATATTTTCTCACCTTTTTCTTTTTAATTAATATTTAAATAAATAATAATATCTATTAAATTAAAAATGTTTTAAATTATTTTTATAAATTTTAAATTCTATTTATTTATTAAATATCTTCATTCTATTTTGTACGAAAATATTTATTCAATAATTTTTAAAAAAATTAATAATAAAAATATAATAACTTTGTTTACTGCTTTTTTCTTATCAAATGAGTGTTATAAAAATCTCAAATTATAATAGAAAAACAAATATTTGTGATACTAATTATTAAGCCATTTTTTATACTATATTAAGCAATATTCTTCCATTTGACAACATACTATATTCAATTCAAATTTTTATTGTCTCGGTTCTATTATTAATTGAAAATTTGTTAAGATGATATAATAATAATAACAAGAATTGAATGAATTACTAGTAACAAAATTATTATTAATGTGTACACACATTGATATAAAAGTGTTAGCATAAATATAGATAAACTAAAATACTAAATTCAATGTTCTGCGTCACATCTACTTTTAAGTTAGGCATAAGAGTTGATATTGATTATATATAGTCAGTGAATGAAAAAAGAATTATTTTAGTTCAACAAATGAAAAAATTAATATTGGTGATGTTATAATAAAAAATTATAATTATTCTAAAGTATGATTTTCAGAGTTCACTAATAAGTAATTTTTTTTTTCTCATTTTATTCTAACTATAATTCCAATGAATTACTCATAAAAATTGGCAACTTTGTCTGACATTTCAAGAATATTATCATAATAGTAAAAGTAAAAGAATCATTAACTGGATGTAATAAAAAATTAAAAAAATATTAATGAACCCTATATAAAATAAATAATTTTTAATAAGTATCTTCAGAGTAATAGTTAACAAAATTCTTTATTAAATATTAATAAAAATTAGTTAAATTAACCGTCAATTTGGTGAAATTAGTCCGCGAATAATAGTTTTGTTGAAACCCAATTGCGCAAATAAGTTGACAATTAAAATCGTTTGACGTTTCAAAACGCTAAAAAATATTATCATAATAATAAAAGTAAAATAATCATTCACCTGATGTAATGAAAAATAATAAAAAATGTTAATTATTATTATATAAAATAGATACTTTTCAATAAGTGTCTTTAGAGTAATAGTTAACAAAATTCTTTATTAAATATTAGTTAAAATTAGTTGAATTAACTGTTAATTGGTAGAATTAGTCTGCGAATAATAGTCGTAGGGATGAAAACCCATTTGCACAATGAAGTTGGCAATTAAAGTTGTCTGGCATTTCAAGAAACTAAAAAAAAATATTATCATGATAGTAAATGTATAATAATCATTAAATAGATGTAATGAAAAATAAAAAAAATTAATTATTATTATATAAAATAAATATTTTCCAACAAGTGTCTTTAGAGTAATAGTTAACAAGATTCATTATTAAATATTAATAAAAATTAGTTAAATAAACCGTTAATTTGGTGGAATTAGTCTGCGGAGAATAATCTAAGGGGTGGAAACCCATTTGCACAAAAAAGTTGACAAATAAAGTTGGTATGACATTTCAAGAAGCTAACAAATAACATTATCATAATAATAAAAGTAAAATAATTATTAACAGGATCCAATGAAAAATAATAAAAAATATTAATTATTACTATATAAAATAAATATTTTCCAACAAGTGTCTTTAGAGTAATAGTTAACGAAATTCTTCATTAAAAATTAGTTAAAATTAGTTAAAATAATTGTTAATTTGGTAGAATTAGTCTGCGAATAATAGTCATAGGGGTGGAAACCCATTTGCACAATGAAGTTGGCAATTAAAGTTGTCTGGCATTTCAAGAATCTAAAAAATAATATTATCATAATAATAAAAGTAATATAATCATTAATCAGATGTAATGAAAACAAAAATTAATTACAACTATATAAAATAAATATTTTCTAATAAGTGTCTTTAGAGTAATAGTTAACATAATTCATGATTAAATATTAAAAAGAATTAGTTAAATTAACCGTTAATTTGGTAGAATTAGTATGAAAATAATAGTTTTACTGGTGGAAACTCATTTGCACAAAGAAGTTAACAAATAAAATTGTCTGACATTTCAGGAGTATTATCATAATAGTAAAAGTAAAATAATCATTAACTGGACGTAATAAAAATTTTAAAAAAATATTAATTAACACTATATAACATAAATAATTTTTAATACGTGTCTTTAGAGTAAAAGTTAACAAAATTCATAATTAAATATTAAGAAAAATTAGTTAAATTAACCGTTAATTTGGTAGAATTAGTCTGCGAATAATAATCTTACGGGAGGAAACCCATTTGGGCAAAGAAATTGGCCACATCACATAATTTTAAACGGTGTTAGGAGTTTAAGTAACAATAGGGACTATATTGAATAAAATTGAAAGAATAAGGAGTGATTTGAAAACAATAAATTATATGGACCAGTTTACAAACTTATAAAATATAATAGCTAATTGATTAATTTTCTCTAATATTAAAATTATGTAACTACATTATAATTAAGTGTATCAATACATTCAAAATTATGAATACACCAATAATTTTACATTATTATCATTATTATTATTAGGTACAATAAATATTCCTTAGTTGGTGTGCAAAGTTCACTAGTTAGCCATTCGCAGTTAAAGTCGTTTGACATTTCAAAAAGCTCATGTTGATTAATCAAAGATATAGAAAATCAACACACATCCATGATATTTAAGAATTTGATTTTTTTTACGTTTGACAATTTAAATTTTTTACATTTAAAAGAATTTAAGTTGTTAAATTTTTGTTTAATACTTCAATATTAATAAAATATTAAATAATTTTAGCATATTTTAAAATTTTAAATTATTAAATTTTCATTTAACAATTTAAATTATTTCAAATTTATTTACATTTAAATTCTCAAATTCACCCAACTCATTTCCATGGTTTATTGACTCCGTGAGAAGATGCTACTATCACAAGGAGTTGATGGGATTGATTATGACATTTGAAGAATTAGTCAGCTTGGACTTATATAAGCTATACAATCAATATATATATATATATATATATATATATATATTATTTATTTATTTCATTTTTGTCTTCTGCTTTCGAATTTAACATAGGGAACCAATTGCTTTGCTAATTAATCTAATTCAGGGCATGCTATATTTAGTTTTTGGGTGTATTTGGATAAATTTAAAGAAAAAAAAACGTAAAAAGTTTACAAGAATGCATTTCTCTCTTCTACTCTATACCTCACTCTATAAATACCAACTATTGTTGCTCACCTCTGCATATGCATCCATCCTTCAAGTATTTACAATATGGCACTCTTCAATATGTCCTTTGCTTCTCTTCTGGCAACACTCCTCCTACTACTCATCATCATGTACTGCAACCCCGCCTCGGCGACTCTTCAACTCGGTATTAATTCTTCCTTTATTAATTTCTTCCTTAACTACCGTTAGTTAACACAGATAGCCTCTATTAGTTCATTAAGAGCGATTGATATTGATTAATTAGTGAACACAACCTCTATTAGTTAATTAAGAGCGATTGATATTGATTAATTAGTGAACATGACTTTGAATTTATGCGATGTTGCAGGTCGAAAACTCTTCGAGGCTCTTCTTCCTCCAAAGTATAGTTCTCACCCAGGTGGGGGAGGACAATATCCTCCCTCAACTCCATATACTCCCCCAACTCCATAGTTATCAAGTCTTCGTGCAACACCACAGCTTCTTTGTATGCCTTAACAGTGTGCTCTATTAGAATAATGGCACCCAAGCATGCCTGTTATTAGTGATTTTTTTTTTTTTCAATTTTCAATCACTGTATATGAATCTAAATTTTTATAACTGTATTTTATAGTGAATTAATAAGTTACATATTATTTGATGAATGCTATTGTTCATTATTTGTCTCTATTTAATTTTCTTTTTTTTTTCTTCACAATTTATTGACATGCCCCAATTATATTGACCACTACTACATCGTAGTAGATTCATATATATGGTGTGTATATATACACGCACAGGTTGGTTTTAATATATTTGTATATGGAAGGAAGATTACTTACTTTATAGTTAAAGTGTATTTTTAGCAATGAAATTATTTTTTATCTAATAATATAGTGTGGGTCGACCTACCGTTAATATGAGAAAGGTAAAACATGAAACTGATAGTAAAGTTGATTTCAAATGCAAGCCGAAATATAATTTTGTTTAAAAAATTAATATTTAATTAAAAATATAAAATTATAAAAGAACGAAATACGCTAATTAATCAATCTTGACTTTCCTTCTCCTTTCCAATAAAATATGAGTGAATTTCGCAGAAAGAGTTCCCATCTCCAATCTTTTTTCTTCTTTCTTTGTTCCACATGCCAAACAAAACAAAAAAAAAAAGATTGTTTCCACCTACCATTATCCTCCATTTCTCTACTACGAAACAAGCCAGAGCATACAAACGTGTCATTATTTTATTTATTTGTCATTTTCTTAACTAAAAACAAACGTGTCCTTTTCTTAACTCAAGCGATGGCTTCAATACTCTCCTTATTCATTTTTATAACTGAAAAAAAGAAAAAAAAAATCTGGCAATAATCATCAATCAATTGAGTTGGGGGAAAAAAAAAACCAAATTTTCAAACCAAACGGAAAATCATTCAATATCTCAACATTAAATCAAACCATCTGATTAAAATATACAGAACAATTCCCTGGATACTGCAAATTAATAATAATTATTGTAGACTTCGTCATCCAGAGCTATGTGAATTTAAAGTCTGAATCCTCTAAATATGACTTGTGTACTGAATCAAAGATACATAATAAGTCAACAACTACCTGTGTAGAGCATCATAAAATAGATCAGGTATTAATTAATCATGATGTAGGATCTGAATTAGCCAGCTAGGGCTTATAAAAGTCTTGATGATCTGTGTCTATAAATACCAATCACTCTTTCTTGCCTATTTCTGCATCGATCCTTCAAGTATACATATATAATGGTTATGACACTTTTCAACAAGTCCTTTGTTTCTCTTCTGGCAGTACTCTTATTACTCCTCATCTACTCCAACCTCGCTACTGCAAATCTAAAGCTTGGTATTCTTCTATATTCTTCCTTTATTGATTTATTGTTCGAATATGATTAGTTAACAGAAAAATTTCAATAATATTTGAATACATACGATGACCGCAGGACAAAAACTTTCCCAGGTTCCTAATCCAGGAACATACGATTATTACCCAGCTGGAGGAGGATACACTCCAAATCCATAGCCATCATTTCAAGCACCACAGTTCTATCTTCCCCTTAACTAGATGTATTGAAAAAAATACTAAATCGGTCAATAACTTTTATACTTTGTAATAATGTGATTATTCACAAATTAATTGTGACAAATTAATATCTTAAAAATTCTAGTATATATAAAATTAATGTTTCATCAATTCAAATAGAATGATTGATTTTGTATAAATTAAATTTGTAAAGAATTAATTTGTCACGGTTAATTTATAAAGAATCAAATTATTACAGAATATAAAAATAAAAGACCCATTTGTACTTCTCTTTATTTGTATTAGAGCATGCATGTGAATGTAAGACTTGGACTTCATGTCAACTTTTTTGTAGGTAGATATAATTTTTAGAACTTAGTAGGTAGTATCTTTTAAAATGTGGCCACAGTTCCTTGATGTATTGTTAGATTTTATAACTCTAACAATTGCCTAAAATGTATAAATAATCAAAGTCTAACAATTAAAGCGTGATTATAAATTTATTTTGATCTGCCAAACAAAAAAGACTTTCATAACCATACTGATGAATAATTATATAAAGAAAATAACTCTCATCATGTAAATTGAATTTTATTAATTATTATTATTATTTGAAATTATCTTGTTTGTGGACTTACTGCCAAGTATCTCATTATCATTGAAAAGTCATGAGACATTGGTATTTCATTTTCATGCAACAAATTAAACCATTCTAACACCGAAACTTGAGTAAATAATCTATTCCTCATATTAAAATTTTAACCGTGCCAATTATTAAAGGAAAAATTAATTATATGTTATTATTAATGGATATAATAAGCACATCCCCGCAAATTTTTAAACTCCTCTTCCCACAGATTACCAAACTCCACTCTCTCTCAATACATATATATATATATATATATACACACACACACATACGTGCTGTGTCTCATTTAATGATATTTTAATAATATAAATCATATATACACACACATAGATTGGTTCACCATCCTTATATATCCCCTTTTCAACCTTCTCCTTTTACAGATAGGCACAAACAAATTAATTACTCCATCAATAATTAAAAGGACATGATGGAGAACTAAGACGGCAACTAAGGTCTCTTGAACCAACAAAATATCTGCAAGACTGCAATGTAATTTGAAACCTCACGTGAGAGCTTCTCATCCTCAATGGCACAGAGTCGTAAATACCTTCACACCCATGCGCATAATTTCTCCCTCTTACAGCAATAGTTTTATTTCTCATCACATGCAATTAATATATATGGATATATTTGCTTCATGTGCTACAATAACATATCATATGCTGTCGTAATCAGTCACCCGCACGCCACTTGTGTGCTTTAAAGTCTCACGACTTTTCAACTATAATGAGATATTTGGCAGTAAGTCCACAAACATGACAACTTAAAATAATAGTAATATTTAATAAAATTCAATTCACTTGATGAGAGTATTTTCTTCAGAAAATTCGTTATCAGTATGGTTATTAAAGTATTTTACGTTTGGTAGGTCAAAAGACATTTTCAATCACACTTCAATTTTTAGACTTTGTCTCTCTATACAATTTAGGCAATTGTTAGATATACAAAATCTAATTATACATCAAGGACATAGATGGGTGTTGACAACCTCTTGCGTACGTTCCTGTGAAATTGGAAGTCTTTGTAATTCAACATTATTACACTGCATTATTATAGGCAAAGGACTAAAAAAATGTAGATATTTTTCTTGCTGGTCATCGAGTTATTAGGTTTATGTAACACTTGTTTATCACATGGACATGATACGCATGAGGACCGAACCAACAATATTTTTACTATGCTAAAGGCTTTGGTTGCACATATATAAATATTGCATTGCATGTTGAAATATATTGAATATATGTTCATTTAAAATTAATTAATATGTTTTTATATATCATTAATATGTGTTTTTTTAATAATATGTCATGATCATATCAAAACAAACACTTTTAATAATATCAAGAAAAAAAATATTTGTGCCCACTAGTTAATATTCGATTTTCCAGTGTAAATTAATCTTTAAAAAATATGAATTGTATTTTAAATTACACAAATGCTTACGAAGTTTTAAAAGCTACAATTTGACTAAAGATTCTTAAAAATGCAATCAATTTTTTAAAAATTCAACTTATTATATCAATTATTTTTAAAAAAATTATAAAGTATAAATATTTGTTAAATTATTTAATTTGCATTATAAAGTATATATAAATTTAAGTTGCTCTGAATTTTAAACAATAATTATTTTATATCAATTGCATATATATTTAATGCACAAAAAGAAACAATTCATATTTTAGTCCCTAGACGTTTTATTTTTTTTTAAATTAGTCCTCATATTTTATTCATTTATAAATCGATATGCTTTTTTATGTTTGCGAGTTGCTTAAATATAATTAAAATATGTTGAATATAGATCATTTACTCGAAATAGTAAAGTCTAATTATTATATTTCTTCTTACTAAATTGTTCAAATATATAATAATTAATTCTAAACACGTTGATATTATAGTAGTAATTATCATTTTGTCAATTCAAGATGAAACAGACTTCGCTGAGCCCTATTAAAAAAGTATGGAGAAAAGTCAAGACTAAATCAAAGTTTTCATTTATTGACCTAAAAATCAAAATTAGAGTTTTGATTCTTGTGAATAAGGATTTCAGTGCTAAGTTTAAATTTGGTTGGTTTGAAGCACTCTAGAGCAAATCAACGATGGTACCTTGTACAATGTTGGTGATCAAATTAATATACACTTTTATGAGATAAGAAAGACACGGTAACATGCAATTCACACAACATATGCTTAATATACGCAATTGGGAAGCAAGTGAATAGATCCTTGCTTCATTGCTCTGTGAGTCCCATAAAGAAATAAATCCTTTTAGTGATGCCTTTATGACTTTGACAATAACCCGAGGAGATGAACCAGTGTTTGCTACTTTAGTGTATATCCTATAGTTATGTTAATTTAACCCAAAGAAGTATTTTTAAGAAAATAGCTAATTCATATCTAAATGGTTTGTGGGAACTCTGGAAATAAGTAATATAGTAGTGAAAAAAAAAAAAAATCAAATATTGTCATTTGGGAACTCTCGCTAAGACTTTTACTAAGTACTATTGCTATTGCGATTACCTTATCCAAACTATTCAAACTAAACAAAAAATAATAATAATAATGTAAAAGACCTAATAGAGTCAGACTAAAAATATGATTATATATAGATGAAAACTCCTTAGAATCCAAATAACATGGGACAGTAGAATTGCTAAGATCTATATTCTACTGCGAATGTATGTACTCGATAAAACATTCTTTTAGTAACAAACTTTGAAATTATGATAAGTTACACAGAGATTTAGACTTTAATTTTCAAATTGGCCAACCTTGTTAAGACCCTAGTCGAATTGTACATGATACTTTTGGAGGAATGGATGAATCCAAATTCTATGTATTTAATAGAACTGGATCACTATTTGAATTTTTATAAATATTAAAGAATTAATTTATAACAATTTTTTAACTTTTAGTTTTATTCAACTTACTATGTATTAAAAGAAGTTAGATGCAAAGATAGTAATTACAAATAATCATTTTTTGAGAATGAGAAGCATCGAGCATATAAGGAGTAGCACAGTAGTAGAGTTTCTCACGGTTATCTAAGTAGTCTCGTGCTTGAATTCTATCGAGGAGAGATACTATGAATTAAGATATAATAGTAAGTTTTAAAAAAATGAAAAACATCAACACATTAGAAAAAATACACGTAAGTTTTAATGATAAATATAGCTAGTAACTATAGTATTAAGTTATAAAAATCCACCTTATCTGTAGGTTGGAGCGCTGAAAAAATACGAAGAAAAGTCAAGACTAAATGTAGTTCTCATTTACTTCAATCAATAACGGACCACCATTGAGATGCCGTGCAGTTGAAGGAGGTGATAGGATAATAGAGGGAAGTGAATAGACACTCTTAAAATTGCTTTCTAAACTAACAAAATAAGGGGGGGCTTTTAATTATTATATCCGATGATAATAATAATAATAATATATTTAATTTCTCCTTCTACAATTTGCACGGTTAAAATTTTAATAAGAGGAATAGATCATGATTTAGTCAAGTTTGGGAGTAAGAGTGGTTTAATTTGGTGCATGAAAATCAAATACCAATATGTATACCAGTTGTTTGATAGATCATTTTACAATCCAAACAAATTAAGGCTATCGTAATCTGTCACCCGCACGCCACTTGTGTGTTTTAAAGTCTCATGACTTTTCAACTATAATGAGATATTTGGCAGTGAGTCCACAAACATGACAACTTAAAATAACATTAATATTTAATAAAATTCAATTCACTTGATGAGAGTATTTTCTTCAAAAAATTCGTTATCAGTATGGTTATTAAAGTATTTTACGTTTGGTAGGTCAAAAGACATTTTCAATCACACTTCAATTTTTAGACTTTGTCTCTCTATAGATTTTAGGCAATTGTTAGATATACAAAATCTAATTATACATCAAGGACATAGATGGGTGTTGACAACCTCTTGCTTACGTTCCAGTGAAATTGGAAGTCTTTGTAATTCAACATTATTACACTGCATTATTATATGCCAAGGACTAAAAAAATGTAGACATTTTTCTTGTTGGTCATCGAGTTATTAGGTTTATGTAACACTTGTTTATCACATGGACATGATATGCATGAGGGCCCAACCAGCGATATTTTAACTATGCTAAAGTCTTTGGTTGTGCGGATATAATTATTGCATTGCATGTTGAAATATATTGAATATATGTTCATTTAAAATTAATTAATATGTTTTTATATATCATTAATATGTGCTTTTTCATAATATGTCATGATCATATCTGAACAAACACTTTTAGTAATATCATGAAAAAATTATTTGTGCCCACTAGTGTAAATTAATCTTTAAAAAATATGAATTATATTTTAAATTATACAAATGATTACAAAGTTTTGAAAGCTACAATTTGACTAAAGATTCTTAAAAATGCAATCAGTTTTTAAAAAATTCAACTTATTATATCAATTATTTGTTTTAAAATTATAAAGTATAATATTTTTTAAATTATTTAATTTGCATTATAAAGTATATATAAATTTAAGTTGCTCTAAATTTTAAACAATAATTATTTTATATCAATTGCATATATATTTAATGCACAAAAAGAAACCATTCATATTTTAGTCCCTAGACTTTTCATTTATTTTTAAATCAATCCTCATATATTATTCATTTATAAATCAATACTTGGTATACCTTTTTATGTTTGCGAGTTACTTAAATATAATTAAAATATGTTGAATATAGATAATTTATTGGAAATAGTAAGGTCTGATTATTATATTTCTTCCTACTAAATTGTGCAAATATATAATAATTAACTCCTAAACACGTTGATCTTATAGTAGTAATTAACATTTTGTCAATTGAAGATGAAACAAACTTTGCTGTGCCCCATTAAAAAAGTATGGAGAAAAGTCAAGACTAAATCAAAGTTTTCATTTATTGACCTAAAAATCAATATTAGAGTTTTGATTCTTGTGAATAAGGATTTCAGTGCTAAGTTTAAATTTGGTTGTTTTGAAGCACTCAAGAGCAAATCAACGAAGGTACCTTGTACAATGTTGGTGATCAAATTGATATACCCTTTTATAAGATAAGAAAGACACCGTAACATGTAATTCACACCACATGTGCTTAATATTCGCAATTGGAAAGCAACTGATTAGATCCTTGCTTCATTGCCGTGTGAGTCCTGTAAAGAAATAAATCATTTTAGTGATGCCTTTATGATTTTGACAATATCTCGAGGAGATGAATGGTGTTTGCTACTTTAGTATATATCCTATAGTTATGTTAATTTAACCCAAAGAAGTATTTTTAGGAAAATAGCATATTGATATCTAAATGGACTATGGGAACTCTGGGAAACAAATAATATAGTAGTGAAAAAAAAAAAAATCAAATATTGTCCTTTGAGAATTCTCACTAAGACTTTTACTAAGTATTATTGCTACCATCATTACCTTATCCAAACTATTCAAACTAAACAAGGAAAAAAAATAATGCAAAAGAACTAATAGAGTCATACTAAAAATATGAGTATATATATCCAAATGTTTAAAGTAGACTTTTGTTGTGAGTATATCACGTCAACGCCCTTCTTGTGACTCAAAAAGAAATTATTTTTTTATATGATTTGCAAAACATGAGAAACCCCCCATTTCATTTATTGGACCTCCCCCCATTTTTAAACTTGGGAGGGGGCACCACTTACCCCCTCACCTTTTTCTTTTTAATTGATATTTATATAAATAATAATATTTATTAAATCAAAAATATTTTAAAATATTTTTATAAATTTTAAATTCTATTTATTTATTAAATATCTTCATTTTATTTTGTATGAAAATATTTATTCAATCATTTTTAAAAAATTAATGATAAAAATATAATAACTTTGTTTACTGCTTTTTTCCTTATCAAATGAGTGCAATAAAAATCTCAAATTATAATAGAAAAACGAATATTTGTGATACTAATTATTAAGCCATTTTTTATACTATATTAAGCAATATTCTTCTATTTGACAACATACCATATTCACTTCAAATTTTTATTGTCTCGGTTTTATTATTAATTGAAAATTTGTTAAGATGATATAATAATAACTATAACAAAAAGAATTGAATGAATTACTAGTAACAAAATTATTATTAATGTGTACACACATTGATCTAAAAGTGTTAGCATAAATATAGATAAACTAAAATACTAAATTCAATGTTCTGCATCACATCTATTTTTAAGTTAGGCATAAGAGTTGATATTGATTATATATAGTCAGTGAATGAAAAATAATTATTTTAGTTGAAAAAATGAAAAAATTAATATTGGTGATTTTTTAATAAAAAATTATAATTATTCTAAAGTATGATTTTCAGAGTTCACTACTAAGTAAATTTTTTTTTTCTCATTTTATTCTAACTATAATTCTAATTACTTACTCATAACATCATATCATCACTACAACCAACTTAATTATAAGATTAATAATATTTTTTTCTTTTTGAAGAATCATTAGCATTTAGTCATTTATATGCCTCTTCTCAAAATTTCTTGGCGATCAATAGTTGTTGGGTGATGTGGTGACCGTAATCACTTAGAATTTAATCTTAATTGCCTAATTAATTTTAAAAATATTTTTATAATATACTAAAAATAATTAAAGTACACTCACCCCTTGTGTATTTTAATGTAATCATGTTGACATTTATTCTAGTTTTATAATACACATTTTCTTTACATGAAATAAAAATCATTATGTCATATTTTAGTGCAATTTCAATTTTTTAAATTTAAACATCCTCAATTAGATTATATACACTTTTTTCAAAACTAAAACAGTCTTCTTTAGATCTAGAAACGGAAAAAAGTTGGCCAATGATAAGGAAATTTACTATTTATATGGCAAAATTGACATTTCAATTATTCTTAGGGAACAGGTTCATTGATAAATCAAATTTAAACAAGTATAGCAAAAAGTTGTACATAATTGAAAATTTTTACTTGTAATAATTAATTCTGAAATAGCCAATTTGTATTAAAAAAAAAATAGAAGAGAAGAGTTTTAAAGCTATCATCTTTCCACATTCACTGATTGTTGGTTAATAATTGATATGTTTAAGGCTCTGGTTAATAATTCAAACACTCTGAACATGAATTATAGTATTATACATTCATTGTATTGGTTTATTAATCACGTTGTTTTACTCTAATGAAATAAAGTTAATCCACACCATTATTAGATGCTTTTTTATAGCAAATAATAATTTTTCTATGTCTTTTAATACTGTTTAGAAAATTATTATCACAAATATTTATTTCTTTATTGTAATTTGAGACTTTTATAACACTCATTTGATGAGTGAAAATTTGATGAGGAAAAAAAAGAAGTATATTTAACAATTTACAAGAAAAGATACATTTATTCTAATTTTTATTTAGTATATAAATATACATGACTTTTTCACATAACAATTATTGATCTATTACGATAATATATTACAAAATAAGTATATACAGCTTAAGTGTTGTTACAACTTCTTAAACTTGTGGCCTTACATCTTGTGGAGCATCTTGTGAAATTGGAAGTTTGTTGGATTCAAAAGATGGGTGAGATGAATATCTCAGTAGCTAATCATGGTTTAAAAATATGTAATTCTAGCCTTAAAACTTACAATTCATCGACAAGGACTACATCTAATTTATGCTACATACAAGACTGTTTTAATGGTCACATAAGGACTTTACATGGTCAATTACCCTAATATTGTCCCATGCAAACATAGGGGTTTATGCATAAATATACCAAATAGTCTCATCATAATGTAATTGCTATCAAGCAATCATAACATAATTGTCATCAAACAATTATGGTATAGCTAACCATCAAGTAGTCCAAAATGCAATTGCTATCAAATAATTAATCAGTGTAATAAAATGCAAGCTTTAAAGATAGCTACTTGAGTTTCAAGCTTACTGTTTCTTACTAAGGTGCCTAATTCTTTCTTTTAGACTGTTTAAATAAGCAATCTCTTATGCAAATTTGAATTTTTCATAAAATACTTTTTTACTATAGCCAAAACTTTACTCTCACACTCCCTTTTTTTTCTTTAGTTACGACGAGTAAAATAAAAAAAAAGGAAAAATACACGCAATTTAACTACCTAAATTAATGTTTGTGGATCCCATGTGAAACAAATTCCATTGAATGCTTACCCTAACTTTTTTGACATGTAAGCCCCATGTATTTAACTCTAGCTACTTTAATTAAATTTGTATTTAATATATGGGCTCCATCATTTACCTCGTTTACTTTTTCTACATTCCTTTTGCTGACAATGAAATAAATAGTTAAAACTATAGTTTTTATCTTGGAAAAATTTTTCTCTTTCATTTTAGTCCTTTTAATTTCATTTTCTTGGCACCGTAAATTATTATAGGCTAATTAATAATTATAACTTACCTTGCCAAATTAACCTTCACCTAATTGGGCCTCATATATATTTGATATATTCCTAGTAAATTTAAATTTTCAATTAAGATAGACTAAAAGATGCTAGGATGTTACATGGTCCATCATGTAACGACCTAGTATATATATATATATATATATATATATATGAATTTTCTTTATGTGTGTATATATATATTTAGTGATTTTTTTAAAGAAATAGCCATTCTTTTTTTTTTTTTATTGTTATTATTATTATGTTGAATATAAAGCACTGTTAATAATATGATATATACAATTTATTATATATTAATCATAATTTTTGTTTTTCTTTTGAAATTTATTTTAAATTGAAGTTAATAAAAAATATAAAAATTTTCAAAAAAAATTGGATGAACTGACTTGGCCTAACCCAGTCCTATCATGTCTCAGGTTTATCAGGCCAATTCCTAAGACCAGGCCATAAAATGTAACTTGTTGATAACCCCAGGCTATAAATTGTAACTCGCTGATAACCTAGACCATGCCATTGGTTGGTACCAAACACGGCCTGGGGTTTGAACATCCTTAATAAGTAGTCAACTTTTCATCTCCTTGAACTCGTTTCGTCGCCCTAGAGGCATCTTCCACTCAAAGACTATAAGGACATGAATATATCTAATATTAGAGGCCACAAATGAAACATTAATATAGCTATAAATGTCTTTATAGATTTTTCAAGGGAATAAGATAGAAGATAAATGAAACTCAGTTGGGGGTTGGATGAGAATTTCTTTGCCTTTGATGGTTGTTTGATGAAATAATAAGAATGTAATGGATTATGAAGACAAATAACAATCTTTATGGCCCCCATGCAATCTAGACAAACTATTGGGCTACTATGTTATATTCCATAATATTATAAGTTACTGTGTCATTATATTGTGAAATTTCAATATTTGAAGGGTCTTCCAGTACTTAGTTCTAAAATTTAATGCCAAATCAACACCTAGCTATATTTTATGTTGTATTTTTATTGGTCCTCACTTGATTGTATCCAAACAACTAGATTTAAGATTTGTTTGAATGATTTTACTTAACTTGAATTGCCTATCAATTTATTCAAATAAGATCATTTATAATCGAATAGGATATTCGAGATTGGAGCAAGTATGCTCCATTACCTATTTGGAACCTCATGTATATGAATTTTTCATTTTTTATTATAATGAATAAATATTTATTATTTTGCTTAATTAGTTGATTTCATTTAAATTTTAACACAATATTTTGTTTTTATTCAATTATAAACAAAATTATTTATAGGATTGGATTTAGCTTCATACTTTATCTTAAACTCTATAAATAGTGTCTTGGTCATCTAACTTTATTGATTGAAAGTTAATGAATTTGCAACATGGTAATCATCCATTTAAAGTAGAAAAATGGTGTTATAAGGGTATGATGTTTGAATTGTCTTAATTATTGTATGGATTAGCATTAATCCTATTATTTGATCAATCTCTAATGATTGATAATTAATAAAATTAATATTATTAGTATAAACCTTGAATGGATTAGGTCCTTGTTGATATTATGAGTAATCAGTAATGAGTTGGATTATTTATAAGTACCTTTAGGTAAAGACCCCAACCTTTAGCCCAATATTAATAAGTAATTATCCCATTAAATTACTGATGAAAAGTCAATAGAGAGAGAAATATTGATCACAATCATAATGATAAAACATCATAATTGATGTCTTTAATTATTCTTTGGCATCATAATTAAAGTTTCCCACCTAATTTCTCACTTAATTTCCCATTATCCTTACCCATTCTTTTCTATAAAAAGAAAGCTTTATCATTTCCACAAAAACATATCACACATCTCTCATCTCTCTCTCACAATGGGAAACTATTCTTCAATCAAATCTCTCTTTCTCTCTCATCGTGATATATTTTGCTGCAAGGCAAAATTTGGTATTCAGACTCTTTGGAGATATTGGGTATTGTAGGTTGAAATTCTCTATCAAATTACATCAAATGGTTAGTGTATTTTCATCTTAGATTAGTGTATTATATTTATTATCTCTCAATTTTGAACATATTATAATATGTTATTTTGAAAATTTCAATTTTTTTGAACATATTATGATATGTTATTTTAGCAAATGGTATTCAAGCTTTAAGATTAAAATTATTGCGGATTATTATAGGGAGCACTAAATTAAATATATATATAAAAAAAGATTTGAAAAGCTTCGAGACTTTGGAATCAAATTAATCAACATATAGATTGAGTTAGCATAAATGACCATAGGGGTTTTATTACATGAGGAATTTAGTGCAAAACAAGACCAATTTCGAAGCCCAAAACTTAAGGATTACCAATCTAGCATTAGAGCCCGAGGTTATTTGAAAACCCCAAACCTTTTAAGTGCTGCTTTGTTTTTAGATATAATTGACTAAAGGGAATTATGGATCATTGGAAAAAGATTAAATTGATGCCTATTTCGCTCCTTGAAATTGTGCTTAGAGTCAAGTTTCAAAATGGGTTGAAACTGGGTCAAATAACCCGCATTGCAGCCCTGACTTGAGGAGGAAGATGATATTATTGTATCTTGAAGAGACCCACGTGCAAAGGAAGTGCTTGTTAGCACATGAGATGCACGTGATAACCTTTTGGACTCCAAAATTTCACAGTTTGACTTCACGCGTTTCCATAATTTTTTGAAATCCAGAAATATGAGTTTTGAAATTTCCAAAAGATTTAGGGCCTCAAAATGCAATGTAATGATACTGTTTTGACCAAGAAAAATTTGGAAGACAATTAGAAATAATAAGGGACAATATATATTGCTCACTTTCCCCAAAAATACTCAGAGGCGTTAAAACAAATTTATTTGTATAATTCATGAATATTTTATTCCTAATTTTACGTGCAAAGTGAAAGAATAAGTAAACGGATTTTGTTTTGGGTCATATTGGGCCATCTACACCTAGTGGTTATGTGTTCACCTATCGTGGGGCAATCATGATCATGTTGGTTTTTGAACCATCATTGTTGTGGTTATTGTTTGTTCATTATTGAAAATACGCACTAAATCATTATAGGAGAAGTCACTATTAAGGCAACTAGCAAAAAAGAGTATGATGATGATGGTAATTGATAGGCCTTATCAATGTGGCATTGTCAATATAATTTTTTGAATAAAGCCTATTGTGACCTATCAGCGACGATTAGCTAATTGATGTATTCACGGTCTCTTGTATCCTTTCGATATAGAGACTGTGGGTGCATTTTGTGTTGTTTCTCTCAATAATATGCTTTCTTAGTGCGTATGTGTTTTCTGGCTTTGATATAGTCCTAGCTCTTAGGCAGATTTATGATGAATGTTTTGTTACACAGTTGTAGAAGCTGAGTCTTATTATGGAAATCTTGTTTTATAATTATGTGTTCGTGACATAATTAATGTTTCCTATTTGTTTTCTCCTCAGCTTCTCTGTTCCAATAACTACTTGCGATAAAAACTCTGAACATGACAAATTATAATGATTTGATTGAGTCTCTTGATATCTATTTGACGATCACCAAGGAAACTTTGGCTTTGAAAGAGCCTAAGCCAATGGATCTCTCCGCTAGGTCTAGCCCTGCTAATAAGGCATACCATAAATAGTGGCATGAATCTAATAGGATTTGTCTAACTGTCATAAAATACATAATTGAGAAGACCATTGATAAAGTATTCCTAAAAATGACGTTGCAGTTGAGTATTTGAGAGCGATAAGTGATAAATTAAAGAAGTATGATAAAACTCAAAAGGCTTATTACCTTTATCTGCTGGATAATACTCATTATGATGGAGTGTTTAGAGTGCGTGAACACATAATGAAGCTCATTAACTGCTACAACAAGTTGAAATCCTACAATGTGGATTTTAGTGAAAACTACCTGGTTTATTGAGTGCTCCAATTGCTTCTTAGTGAATATAGAGTCCTCAGAATTGAGTGAAAGCTACCGGGTTTATCGAGTGCTCCAATTGCTTCGTAGTGAATATGGAGTCTCAGAACCACTTATAATTCTCAAGAGGCAAAGTGAATTGTTGAACAAATAATCTCTATAGTGACTCAAGAGGAGGAATCAATAAAAAAATCAAATTCTCAAGGCGATCAATTAACTATATTTCACAAAGTTTATCTAACAAGATTGGAAATGAAAAACCAAAAAGGAAGAAAAATGAGGGCAAGACCTATGGGAAAAAACCATTTGGACCCAAAAAGAACAGAAAGAATAATAAAAGTTAGAAGAAGAAATCCTTTAAAGGAGAATGTCATTATTGTAAAAGGCCTAACTATAAGATCTCTAATTGCTTTAAGATGAAAAACAAGAGTGAGAAAGAAGGTATTTCTTTTCATATTGCTCCTTTAGTTTATTTTGAATCCAATAGTTTTTGAAATCTCTTTGGATTATTAGTGGATAGATTATGGACCAACTGTTTATGTAACTAATTCCATACAGGCTCACAGACAAAAGGAGCCTAAATGAAAGGAAAAGAACCATCATTGCAATGGAAGGAAGTTCGTTGTTGTTAGCTATATGAGAATTATAATTGTAACCTTACATACTGGACATTGTTTGACTCTAAGTAATGTGGTTTATGTACCTTCATCAAGGAGGAATTTGATTTCTAATTTTGTATTAGATAAACAAGGTTATTCCTTTTGGCAAGAAAATGGAAGAATTGACATTTATCTTAATACTATTATTATTAGGTTTGCTTCTTTGATTAATGGATTATATCGATAAAATGTGAATGTTGATTTCATACAGTGCGACAATTAATGTAGTAATAGGACACAAACGTAGAAGAATTGATGAAAATTCTTCCATTTATGGCTAGACGTTTGGGTTTTTTCTTTAGAGGGATATTAGAAAGGATGGTTAGACAAGGAATACTACATAACTTGGATTTCTCAAATTTTGAATCGTGTGTTACTTGTATAAAGGGAAAACTTCTTGTTAAAACTATGAATAAAAAGGCGAATAGATCTAACAATATTTTGGATTTGATCCGCAATAATATAAATGGGCCCATAACACTTGTTGCTATGGGTGATTATAAATACTTCATCACATTCATTTATGATTATTCAAAATATGGATGGGTGGAATAGTTGCATGATAAGTCCAAATCACTATATGCCTTTAAGGTAATTAAAGATGTTGTTTGAAATCTGAAAGGGTGATCAAATGTGACAGATCATATAGATGTGGTGAATACTATGATAAGTATACGGAGACAGGTTAAAATCTCGGACCATTTGCCATTTTCTTGCAAGAACATGGGATTGAAGCCCGATATACCATGTCTGGCACTCCTCAACAGAATGGAGTTGCTGAATGGAGGAATTAAACTTTGATTAGCATGGTCTAAAGTATGATCAGTCACTCCTCCTTTCCAAAGTTTCTATGAGATGCGTGCCCTTAAAACAGTGGCTTATATCTTGAATCAAGTTTCCAGTAAATCGGTTAAACAAACTTCGTATGAACTTTTCGCATGAAAGAAGCCTAATTTGAGGCATTTTAGTGTCTGGGGCTACAAGGCGAAAGTGAGACCTTATAATCCACAGCACAAGACACTTAATTCAAGGACCGTCACTAGATTTTTTATTAGGTATTGTTCTAAATCCAGAGAATATAGATTCTTTTGTCCCACTTTCACTACCAAAGCCATTTAATAGAGCATTTTATTTTGAAAATGAGTCAGATAGTGAGAGTTATATTTCTAGGGTTATCAATCTACATAATGAGGATGTGATGTTACACTTACTAGCTTCAACACCTCTTTCAACTATTGTTTATACTGGAAGAGATGATAGTTTTGTTGACAATCTAGCTAATCCAATCTTGGAACCTTCTGTAATTATTGTAGAAGATTCGGTTGATGAGTTGAGATGACCATATAGGATACATAGGCCTGTGATTATAGATGACTATATCATATATTTGCAAGAATTGGAGTCAGACATTGTTGACACAGATCCGACATCATTTGATAAAGTTGTATCAGGCCCTCATTCATCTAAGTGGTCGGAGGCTATGAATGATAAGATTGTCTCCATGCATCATAACAATGTGTCGGAACTTACTGAGTTATCGAATAGATGCAAGGTTATTGGTTGCAAATAGGTCTTCAAGACCAAAACAAGAGCCAATGGTGAAGTTGAAAGGTATAAAGTCAAACTTGTAGCCAAAGGCCATAATCAGAGAGAAAGAATTGATTATACAGAAACATTATCGTCGATATCTACTAAAGATGCCTTTAAAGTAATGATGACTCTTGTTGCACACTTGAACCTTGAACTTTACCAGCTGGATGTCAAAACAATATTTTAAAATGGGATTTTGCACGATGATATGTACATGAAACAACTAGATGGATTTTATTGAATCTGGGAAAGAACACTTGGCATGTAAGTTGAAAAGATCTATCTATAAGCTAAAACAAGCCTCAAGACAATGGTATTTGAAATTTGATGAGGTAATCACCTCACTTGGTTTCATGGAGAATCTTTTCAATTAATGTATTTATCAGAAATTTGAAGGAGATAATTTTATGATTCTTGTGCTGTATGTGGATGACATCTGTTAGTTAGTAACTTAGTGAGCTTACTAAATGGGATAAAACATATTTTATCCTGCACTTTGACATGAAAGATCTAGTGAGGCCTCATTTGTTCTGGGAATTTAGATTTATCGTGATAGATCTCATGGTATTCTTAGTTCATATCAGGCAACAAATATTAATCAAGTGCTGAAGAATTTTAATATGCATTCTTGCTCTCCTTGTGATGCACCTATGCAAAAAGGTGATAAGTTGTTAAAGGAATCATGTCCTAAGAATGATGATGAGAGGACCTTAATGGACAAAGTTCCTTATGCCTCTATTGTTGACAGCTTGATGTATGGTAAGGTGTGCACACATCCGAACATTGCTTATGCTCTTGGTGTGCTTGGCAGATATTTGAGTAATCTTAGGCATGATCATTGGAAGACTGTGAAGAAAGTCATAAGATACCTTCAGGGTACAAAGCATTACATGTTAACTTTCAAAAGGTTTGAATCACTTGAATTAATAAGAAATTCTGGTTCAGACTATGCATAATGTGTTGTTGATCATAAGTCTTACATCTTTATGATGTCTGGAGGAGTTGTTATGTGGAAAAGTTGTAAGCAATCAATAATAGCTATCTCAACTATAGAAGCAGAGTATATCACTTATTATGAGGCCACCTACCAAGCCATATGGTTGAGAAATTTAATATTCGGCATAAATCTTGTTGATTCTATTTCACCACCTTTGACCATATATTGCGATAATTCATATGCTATTAGCTTTTCTCAGAATCACAGGAACTCTAGTCATACTAAACAATTTGATGTGAAGTTCCTATTTGTTAGAGAAAAGATTATTAAATCTCAGACTGTTTTGGTTTGCATATATGGTAAATGCATGTCAGCGAATCCGTTAACCAATAAGGGTCTTTAAAAATCATGTGACTCATATGGGTGTTATTGAAAATTTTGATATAGCCTTGGTTTAGTGAGAGTCTGAGTTAAGTTTTACAGGGACTCTTTGTAATGTAATATGACATATGAAATGTCATTTTGTATTCCATTCTATTTAGGCACTAAAACTAATTTATAATGATAATAATATCACTTGTTTCCTTATCGGATCCAGTGATCTTTATGTAGTTTCATTTATGAACTTTGCATGGTTTAATGTATATGTACACACATTCAAGTAACTATGAGAATATTGATTACCTAATTCTATCACTATTATTAGTTAACTTAATAATTTGATTAATGCTATCCAAGTAGGAGATTGTTGGAATTATTTTAATTATTATATGGATTTGCATTAATCTTATTATTATATGAATATTTGATGATTGATAATTAGGAAAGTTAATATTATTGGTATAAACCAAAAATGAATCAAGTTCTTGTTAACATTATGAGTAATCAGTAATGAGTTGGATTATTCACAAATACCTTTAGGTAGAGACCCAACCTGCAGCCCAATATTATAAGCAATTATCTCATTAAATTGCTGATGAAGAGTCAGTAGAGAGAGAGAAATATTGATTAAAATCATGATGAAAAACTATCATGACTAATGTCTTTAATTATTCTTTGGCATTATAATTAAAGTTCTCCACCTAATTTTCACCTAATTTCCCACTATCCTTAACCATTCTTTTCTATAACTCATCTCTCTCTCTCTCTCTCTCTCTCTCTCTCTCTCTATCAGTGGGAAATTGTTCTTCGATCAAATCTCTCTTTCTCTCTCATCGTGATATATTTTGCTACAAGGCAAAATTTGATATTCAAATTCCTTGGAGATATTGGATATTGCAGGTTGTAATTCTCTATCAAACTATATCAAATAACTGGTGTATCTTCATTCTTATGTCAATGTATTATATTTATGTCTCCTAATTTCAAACATATTATAATATGTTATTTAGCGAATTTCAATTTTTTGAGCATATGATATGTTATTTTAGCACATAAAGCAAAGATATCCATATATATTAATTACATGTAATGAGAAATAAAACTATTGTTGAAAGAGCAAGAAATTATGCGCATGGGTGTGGAGGTATTTATGATTGTGTGCCATTGAGGATGAGAACCTCTCACATGACGTTTCAAAATACATTGCAGTCTTGCAAATATTTTGTTGGTTCAAGAGACCCAAGTTGCCATCTTTTAATTATTGATGGAGTAATTAATTTGTTTGTGCCTATCTGTAAAAGGAGAAGGTTGAAAAGGGGATATATAAGGATGGTGAACCAATTTATATGTGTGTATATATGATTTAAATTATTAAAATATGATTAAATGAGACAACACGTATGTGTGTGTGTGTATATATATATATATATATATGTATCGAGAAAGAGTGTAGTTTGGTAATCTGAGGGAAGAGGAGTTCAAAAATTTGCGGGGATGTGTTTATTATGTCCATTAATAATAACATATAATTAATTTTTCCTTTAATAATTGGCACGGTTAAAATTTTAATAAGAGGATTAGATTATTTACTCAAGTTTAGGTGTTAGAATGATTTAATTTGGTGCATGAAAATGAAATACCAACGTCTCATGACTTTTCAACTATAATGAGATGCTTGGCATTAAGTCCACATACAAGATAATTTCAAATAATAATAATAAAATTCAATTTACATTATGGGAGTGGTTTTCTTTATATAATTATTCATCAGTATGGTTATGAAAGTCTTTTTTGTTTGGCAAATCAAAATGAATTTATAATCACGCTTTAATTGTTAGACTTGATTATTTATAAATTTTAGGCAATTGTTAGAGTTACAAAATCTAACAATACATCAAGGAACTGTGGCCACATTTTAAAAGATACTACCTTCTAAGTTTTATCTTCTCTTTTGGAAAAATTATATCTACCTACAAAAAAGTTGACATGAAGTCCAAGTCTTACATTCACATTCATGTTCAAATACATATAAAGAGAAGTACAAAATGGGTCTTTTATTTTTACATTTTGTAATAATTTGGTCCCTTATGAATTAATCGTGACAAATTAATGCTTTACAAATTTAAATTTGCACAAAATTAATCATTCTATTTGAATTGATGAAGAATTAATTTTGTATATAATAGAATTTTTAAGATATTAATTTGTCACAATTAATTTCTCAATGATTAAATTATTACAAAGTATAAAAGTTATTGACCGATTTAGTATTTTTTTTCAATACATCTAGTTAAGGGGAAGATAGAACTGTGGCGCTTGAATTGATGGCTATGGATTTGGAGTGTGTCTTCCCCCACCTCGGTAATAATCATATGTTCCTGGATCAGGAACTTGGGAAAGTTTTCGTCCTACGATCATCGTATGTATTCAAATATTATTGAAAATTTTCTGTTAATTAATCATATTCGAACAATAAATCAATAATGGAAGAATATAGAAGAATACCAAGCTTCAAATTTGCAGTAGCGAGGTTACAATACATGAGGAGTAATAAGAGTACTGCCAGAAGAGAAACAAAGGACTTGTTGAAGAGTGCCATAACCATTTTATATGTATACTTGAAGGATCGATGCAGAAATAGGCAAGAAAGAGTGATTGGTATTTATAGACACAGATCATGAAGACTTATGCATCTTTGATTCAGTAAACAAGTCATATTTAAAGGATTCAATTATAAAAAAGAAGAAGGAAAGTATTGAAGCCATCACTTGAGGATTCCTAGATAACGGTCAATGTTAATTATGTGATTAATTATTGTATAAATTCACACACATCAACATAATAACAATATTTTCAAGGATCTTTTTCTTTTTATAAGCATAACCCTTAGAAGAATATGAAATGTTGACTTGGTTTTTATGACTGATGAACTAAAGACAAGCCTTGTAGAAATGCCAAGATTAAAATGGAAGTAAATAATAAATTAGTCTCATTTAGTCACTTCTTGTATTTTATTTTTTTCTTTAAGATATAATAACCATTGTACCTATATTTTATTTTCAATTGATGGTCAATGACACGTTTGTTTTTAGTTAAGAAAAGGACAAATAAATAAAATAATATAGCGTATATCCATAAGATAAAATTATTTTGTAAATTCATATTTACATCATCTATAATTAATTCAATTATAACGAGAATGAAAGTCCTACAACCCAATAAATTTTTTGTAAAAATTCTATGCACATGCGCAAATAAAAATTGGGGTTTGCATGCACCCCATTTACAATATAAAGAAAGGGTGCAGCCCCCACCAATTAATATGGTGGTAGTCACACCCCCTATATTTTTAATAATAAGCTTTAAATTTATATTAAAATATTTATTCATATTAAAATATATAAATATATTTATAAATTTTAAATTATAATATATTCTTTTGAAAAAATTCTTTAGTTCATTATTATTAGAATAGAATTCTTACTCCATAATAATAAACGAAAGATTTTTTGGTATGTCTTCCCCTCTCATGTCTATGTATCTAGCTAAGCCATCTCTTGTAATGCTCTCCCTTGTTATGAGGGCAATTTGCCTGTTGTGCAGTTTGTTTTGTTCTTCCCTTGGTTAGTATGCTCTGACTTGTTTTGTGGTAGAGAAATGGAGGATAATGGTGGGTGGGAAAAATCTTTTCTTTTGTTTGGCATGTGGAACAAAGAAAGAAGAAAAAAGATTGGAGATAGGAACTCTTTCTGCGAAATTCATTCATATTTGATTGAAAAGGAGAAGGAAAGTCAAGCTTGATTAATTAGCATATTTCATTCTTTTATAAATTTATATTTTTAATTAAATATTAATTTTTTAAAAAAAATCATATTTCGGCTTGCATTTGAAGCTAACTTTACAGTTAGTTTCATGTTTTACCTTTCTCATATTAATGGTTGGTCGACCTACATTATATTATTAGATAAAAAAATAATTTAATTGCTAAAATTACAGTTTAATTATATAGTAAGTAATCTTCCTTCCATATACAAATATATTAAAACCAACCCCGTGCGTGTATGTACACACACCATTTATATGAATCTACTACAAAGTAGTAGTGGTCATTATAATTGTGGCATGTTAATAAATTGTAAAGACAAAAAAAAAAAAAGAAAAAATAAATAAAGACAGATCATGAACAACAACATTCATCAAATAATATATAACTTATTAATTCACTATAAAATATAGTTATAAAAATTTAGATTCAAATATAGTGACTGAATTTTTTTTCTTAAAAAAAAAATCACTAATAGCAGGCATGCATGGGTGCCATTATTCTAATAGAAGTACACTGTTAAGGCATAAATAGAAGCTTTGGTGTTGCATGAGGACTTAATAACTATGGAGTTGAGGGAGTATAATATCCTCCTCCACCTGGGTAAGAACCATACGTTAGAGGATGAGGAACCTGGGAGAGTTTTCGACCTAGAACATTGCATAAATTCAAAGTCATATTCACTAATTAATTAATATCGTTCGCTCTTAATTAACTAATAGAGGCGGTTTGCGTTAACTAATCGTGGTTAAGCAAGAAATTAATAAAGGAAGAATTAATACTGAGTTGAAGAGTTGCAGAGGCAGGGTTGCAGTACATGATAACGAGTAGTAGGAGGAGTGTTGCCAAAAGAGAAGCAAAGAACATAATGATGAGTGCCATATTGTAAAGAACTAGTCTCATATTAGTATGATAGATGCATACTTGTCGTATGTTTTGTTGGGTCCGGGATTAATTTATTTAAAGTCATTTGCAGCATTCTTGTAATAAGTTTAGAAAGCTTTACAGTCTATAGCTCTGCTCATGGCCTTGGCATTGCAAATGTAGTATGTAATTTCCACTTGGATTAACCTTAGTTAAACTCTCTTTCTTTTTTTTTCGTTAGCAATTATATGAAAATTTTAATTTTTCAATTGCTTTAATATTTAATAAATAGCACATTTTGAAATTTGCGTCATACATGTTTTAAGTAATATAAATAAACTTTCATTTTATGTCTAAATTAGTTATAATAATCTCTTTTTTAAAATTTGGCTAGGATTCTGATGCTCTTGTCATATAATATTAAGGGTACAATATCCTTACATGGACTATGTACATAGATTTAATTAAAATTTTCATATAATTTTCCTTGAATAGAATAATTTTTTAACCAATTGAACTAATGGTAAATTGTTATTATAATGATATATGACAGAATTTAACTATTCGCTGCAAAAGATGGGCATGAGTAGTGATTTGATTGTCTAATCTGAATTCTGTGTTGTGCCCTAAACACAACAAGGTGTGCTATGCTATTGTGTTAAACATTTTTTTTGGTAATTTGTTTTAAGTTTAAATATTGTGATATGTAAATACAAAATATACCATATAGTGCAAAGAATCCAAATTATTGATTTTTAAGGTTCAATTAAACTTGATACGTCGGTGGCCCCAGTGACCTTTTAAAGTTAACAAGATCTTTTCTATTCATTTCTAGATTGATTTGATGAGATAAAATTTTTTGATGTTGCATAATAATTGAATAACTGCATGACGTTGTGTTTTTATCAATAAAATATGGATAATTAAATATTCATTTAACAGTTTAGATATGTTATTATAAAATATTAATTTTATTTTATCAATCTGATACCTAGAAAATTTTTTTTAATAATGCTCATTTGAATTTTTGACTTGTTTGTCATATGGAAGGCATCTTTTTCTTTTTTGGTATGTAAAACATTAAAGAAAAATGAAAGAAATTTGAGAGTGGAAAGAGAGAACTTCTTTCATTGTTATTTCGCTGTCCAGAGATCAACAAAAAACAAAAAAGGACAATGCTAATGCATTTTATCTTTGTGCAAATATTTTAAAATGATCTGTTTAATATATCTGCGGATGAATCTAAGATATCAAAACCTCGTGTCCTTGTCTTTTGAAATGAATCATTTCATTGGAGAGATAACAAGAGACATAGTAATGCACACAAACAAATTGTATGGAGAAATCCTAGACATTTTTGGGAATTCCTCTCAACTATCTATCCTTAAAATGGGGTTTAACCAACTCTCTGGCAGAATTTCCTCTAGCATTGGACAATGCAAAAAATTGAACGATCTAAGGCTGTTAGAATATTTTAAATTAATAATGGATTAGCATTAACCCAATTATTAGAACAATTATGTGCAATTATTAATTAGACAATCAATATTAATTTAAACCAGTAACGGATTGGATCCTTGTTGGCATTGTAAGTAATTCGTGACAGGTTGAATTACTCACAAGCCTTTGGGTAGAGACCCCAACCTACAGCCTAATATTAATCAATACTTATCCCGTTAAATTGTTGATACATAATGAATAGAGAGAGAGAGAGAGATAATTTAAGCTTATCACACTATGATTATGTTTTAATCATGATTATCCACCCTCTATTATCTCCATGAATGATTATCAACCACTCCATTATCTACAACATAATCTCTGAATGATTATCAACCATTTCATTATCTACAACATAATTTCTATGAATGATTATCATGATTATTAACTACTCCATTATCTACAACATAATTGCTTCTCATTTTTTGCTTCTACAAAGGAGAGCTCCATTGTTCAAAATAGGCTCCATAGCAAGAATTGCAAAAAAAGAGGTTATTTATTCTCTATTACTCTCTCTTAAATATTGGGTAATAGTGGGTTGTAATTCTCTACCAATTTACATCAAATGGTCGGTGTTTCTTCATTCTTAGGTCAGTGTATTATATTTTATTATCTCCCAATTCTTGAACATATTGTGATATGTTATTTTAGCAAATGGCATCAAAGCTAGGTTATTGCAAAATACTGATTGTCATGGATGAATGGTAATTATATGAATAAGTATAAACTCTAAATTTTTTCTAGTAAAATTTGTTCCAGATCTTAGGAATTTTGAAAATGAGTTTATGTCTTTGTAGAACTGAATATTTCAAATTGTGCCCATTGTGTACTTTGACCAAAGATGAACATGTTTGACTCCATTGAAACCTTGATCTATAATTTTTTGAGTAAAATTAATCAATGTATAGATCAAGTTTATTAAAATGAGTTTAGGGGTTTTGATCTTTGAAGAATTGCGAACAAAATAAGACCCATATCAAAACTCAATGTTCAGGAAATCAGGATCTGCCATTGAAGCTAAAAAACTCTTGAACATTTCAAACCTAAATTCACTCAAATGCTCCGTGTTTGGCCAAAACCACCATAAGCAATTTATATAATATTGCACAAAAATTATTTTGGGAAATCTCCCAATCAAATTCACAACAACATGAGCTGCCATTAAAGCTCGAAGAACTCGAAACATTTATGAATTTTGAGCGCGATTTCTCTCAGATGTTGTGTTTTTTGTAGAAATTGCATTAGGGGATACATAGATCATGAAATATAGATCATTTTAATGCCTATTTGAATGTACAAAGAGCTCTATTTTATCAGGTCAGAGTTCCAAGTTGTAAACCGAGTTGGGCAACCTGGCTGAAGGTTGAAGATGATTAACAAGCATATGGAGAAAAGCCTACTTGCAGTGGTGGCACATGCTGGAGCGTGAGAGTCATGCATTGCTCTTTTGGTCCCCCAACCTTTTATAATTTGACCCTACTTGTCACTTTCAATTTTTTGGTGATTTTTCTAGAATTTTTTTAGGCCTTGGAAATAGAAGTTTTGAAATTTCTTAAAGATCTAGGACCTCAAAATAGTATGTAACTGTGGTGTTTTGACCTGAGAAACTTTTTATAGTGACTAGTCATAGTAAGGAACAGAATACTGATTTTACTCCTCCTGATGATGTCTAAATAAATTAAATGAATTCATTTTGCATAATTAGTTAATTTTTCACTCCTATTATAAGTTGTGAAATTAATTTATGAATAATAAAAAATCTAATTGGCACCATAATTATTAGTATGTACTTTTAAATAATTATTATGGATAAAATTAGTCACCAAGTAAGATCTAGAGGGTTTTATTTATATTAACAATGGGCATGCCCTATCGGTATGACATTGCTAATATAATATTATGAATTACTCCTATTTATGACTTGTTAGCAGCGTTTTTTGGTTAATGTTTAATAGTTTCTTGTATCCTATCGATATGGAAACTGTGAATGAATTTTTTTTATGATTCTTATGATAAGTTAAATCCAAATTGACATGAATGAGTTTTCCTTGGTTTATTGTGATATGGGACCCTTAAAGCAAGATTGCAATAAATAAATTTATATGTATCATTGCATGAACTAAGTTTATAAAGGAAACCATGTTTCATAATTATGTTATTTTGACATAATTAATGTTTCCTATTTTGGCTTCTTTAGTTTTTGCATTCTAGCAACAATTTTCAGTAAAAACTCTTAATGGGACAAACTATGATGACTGGAGTGAGTCCCTAGACTTGTATTTAACAATCACTAAAGGGGATTCGGCTTTAAGAGTATCAAGACCAACAGAGCCCACAGTTGAGTCAAGTGCTGTTGATAGAACTTACTACAATAGGTGGCATGAATCATATAGAATTTTTCTGACGATCATGAAATTCACCATTGATAAGACCATCAGACAAAGTATTCATGAGAATGACACTGCTATAGATTATCTAAAGGCTGTTGGTGAAAAATTTAAGAAGTTCAAAAAGACATAGAAAGCATACTATCTTTCATTGTTGGATAATACATGCTATGATAGAGTCTCTGGTGTGTGAGAGCATGTAATAAAGCTTATTAACTATTACAATAAGGTGAAGTCATATAATGTAGACTTAGGAGAGAGTAATCTGGTCTACAGAGTGTTATAATCTCTCTCTGCTGAATATGGGGTCATTATGGCCATTGTAATTCTCAAGAAGCTGAGTGGAATTTTGACCAGATGATTTCCATAGTAGCTCAAAAGGAAGAATCATTGAAGAAAGCCAGATCTCACACTTATAACATTAATTATATTTCTCAAGATTTAAGTAGTAAAGGTAGTAATGAGAAGCAGAAGGGTAGAAAGCAAGATAAAAAAGCTAGTGCCAAGAAATCTTTTAGACCTAAGAAGAATGGAAAGCATCATAAGGGTCTGAAGAAGAAGTTGCTCAAGGATGATGCCACTACTGTAAGAAGCTTAGTCATAAGATATCAGATTGCTTCAAATTGAAGAATAAGCATGAGCGAGAAGGTACTTCTCCTGAAATTGCCCCTTTAAGTTTAATATGCCCTCTAGCTCTAGTATGTTTTGAGTCAAACAATTTTGAAACTTCTCTTAATTCTTAGTGGTTAGATTCTAGCGCGACTGTTCATGTGACCAATTTCTTACAGGGGCTCATAAATAGGAAGATGCCAAGGGAGAAAGAAAGGACCATTCTTGGAGTAGTAGGAAGTTTAGTAGCAGTTGATAGCATTGGAACTATCTTTTTAAATTTAGAATCTAGATATTGTTTAATGTTAAATGACATTGTTTATGTACCCTCTTCTAGGAAGAATTTGATTTTTAGTTCTGTATTGGACTGAAATGGCTATTCTTTTTGGCAAGGAAATGGAAAGATTGATATTTTCTTTAATTCAACTATGGTTGGATCTGATTCGCTATTGAATAGTTTATATTGCTTAAATATGAACACTTGTCTAAATCTGTCCTATAGTGCACCAATTAATGTTGCAATAAGGCCTAAACTTTAAAGATTTGATGAATGTTCCACTTTGTTTTGGCATCGATGTTTGGGCCATATATCCAAAGAGATATTAGAGAGCATGGTTAAACAAGACATATTAGGGAAGTTGGATTTTTCTGACTTGGAGACATGTGTCGATTGCATAAAAGGAAAACTTCCTGCTAGGGCTAGGACTAAATGGGCAAATAGATTTAAGAACATTTTAGACTTAATCTATACAGATATATGTAGACCAATTACACTAGTTGCCATGCGTGGATTTAAGTACTTTATCACCTTTATAGATGATCATTCCATATATGAGTGGATTGATTTATTACATGAGAAATCTGAGTCATTAAATGCTTTCAAGACATTTAAGGCTACAGTTGAGTTGAAGACTAAATTAGCAATTAAATGTGCGAGATTTGATAGAGAATGAGAGTTTTATGGCAGATATACTGAAACATGTAAGAATCCTAGTCTATTTGCTTTGGTTCTGCAAGAACATGGGATTAAAGCTTAATATACAATGTTAGGCACTCCTCAACAAAATGGAGTTACTAAAAGACATAACTATACCTTAATAGATATGGTTAGAAGCATGATCAACCATTCTTCCCTGCCAGAATTTCAATGAGGTTATGTATTAAAGACTGCGATTTATATTTTGAATCAAGTTCCCAATAAATTAGTTCCAAAGATGTCGTATGAATTATTTTCTGGTAAAAGGCCTAGTTTGAGGCATCTTTAAGTTTGGGGAAGTAAAGTAAAAGTAAGACCATATAATCTTAGCTCAAGAAACTTGATCCTTGAACCATTAGTGGATTCTTCATAGGATATTGCATTGGATCGAGAGGGAGTAGGTTTTATTGTCCTACTCACACTATCAGATTCATTAAGTTAGATAAGGCATTCTATTTTGAGGATGACTTGGATAATAGGAGTAATGTGCCTAGGATACTTAATCTACATATAGAAGATACAACATTGCCTTTGCCTATTTCATCTTCACAATCATTCCGTAGTTACTTTAATTCAGATGATGCTGCAGGGGGAAATCCAGTAGATTTTGACATTAAACAACCTACAGAAGATTTGCAGGTGGCAGCTAATGAATTGAGATGGTCTCAAAGAGTTCGCAAGTTTACCATTCCAAATGATTATATAGTTTACTTACAAGAATTTAAATATGATATGATTAATAGAATTAACCTTATCTTTTTTAAAAAGGCAATAACAGGGCCTCATTCATCTAGGTGGTTAAATGCTATGAATGAAATGATTGCCTCCATGTGTGATAATGATGTTTGGATACTTACTGAATTGTCAAACGGACATAAACCAGTTAGTTGTATGTGGGTCTTTAAGATTAAGAGAAAGGCAGATGGTGCAATTGAAAGGTATAAAGCTAGACTTGTAGCTAAAGGCTATAATCAGAAAGAGGGCATGGATTATACAGAGACATTCTCTCCTGTATCTAATAAGGATTCCGCTCGTAGGGTGGTTATGGATCTTATTGTACAATTTAACCTTGAACTTCACCAAATGGATGTCAAAACTACATTTTTGAATGGAAATTTGCATGAAGAAGTATATATGAAGCAACCTGATGGATTTATAAAATTAGGGAAAGAACATCTTGTCTATAAGCTAAATAGGTCCACCTATGGTTTGAAACAAGTTTCAAGGCAATGGTATATGAAGTTTGATAGGTGATTATTGCACTTGGATTCATCGAGAACGTCGCAGATCAGTGCATCTATCAGAAATTTGAGGGGTGTAATTTTGTAATTCTTATGTTCTATATAGATGACATCCTGTTAGCTAGTAATTCTATGGGTCTATTGAATGAGACCAAACAAATACTATCGTGCCATTTTGATATAAAAGATCTTGGTGAAGCCTCCTTTGTTTTGGGAATTTAGATTCACCGCGATAGATTATATGGCATTTTGGGTTTGTCTCAAGCAACCTATATTAATATATTGTTGAAGAAGTTCAACATGTACTCTTGCACCCCTTGTACTACACCTATACAAAAAGGTGAAAGATTTTCGAAATCATAATGTCCTCAAAATGATAATTAAAGAATTATAATGGAAAGAATTCTATATGCATCTGCAGTTGACAGGCTCATGTATGCTCAAGTATGCATATGTCTGGACATTGCTTTTGCAATTGGTGTGCTTGGCAGGTACCTAAGTGATCCTAGCCATGATCATTGGAGGACTACAAAGAAAGTCATGAGGTATCTTCAGGGTACAAAGCATCATATGTTGACTTTCAAGAAGACTGAATCATTAGAGATTGTGGGCTATTCTGATTCAGACTATGCATCATGCATTAATGATCATTAATCCACTTCGAGATACATCTTTATTATGTCTGGAAGAGTTGTTTCATGGAAGAGTGCTAAGCAATCAATCATAACTACCTCAACTATGGAAGCAAAATATATCGCCTGTTATGAGGCTACTTGCCAGGCCATATGGTTGAAAAAATTGATATTTGGCATGCATCTTGTTGATTCTATATCAAGACCTCTAACCATATATTGCAATAGTTCATCTGCTATTTGGTTTTATCAAAATCATAAGAATTCTAGTTGTACAAAGCACTTTGATGTTAAATTCTTATTTGTTAGAGAAAAGGTTGCTGAATCTTAGACTCATTTGATTCACATTTTTTGTGAAAATATGCTCGTGGATCTATTGACTAAGGGCTTGACCATGAGTCTTCATATGACTTATATAGGGGCAGACCCTGACTTAGTTTGACTTCAGTTTTCACCTCTTAGCTAATAAGAAACCTCTTGTTCTGATGAAAACAATTATGAAGATTAAATGTAATTCACCTTCCCATTTCTTCTTCTGATTGATGACTTGTTTGGAATTCCCATCACTTTGAGTAAGTCCACAAACATGACAGCTTAAAATAATAGTAATATTTAATAAAATTCAATATTTCCTTTAGAAAATTCATTACAGCATGGTTATTAAAGTCTTTTACGTTTGGAAGGTCAAAAGACATTTTCAATCACTCCTTACTTTTTAGACTTTGCCTCTGTATACATTTTAGGCAATTGTTAGATTTACAAAATCTAATAATACATCAAGGACATAGATGAGTGTTGACAACCTCCTACTTATGTTCCAGTTATCAGAAATTTGAAAGAGATAATTTTGTGATTCTTGTGCTGTATGTGGATGACATCTTGTTAGCTAGTAACTTAGTGAGCTTACTAAATGAGACAAAACTTATTTTGTCCTGCCACTTTGACATGAAAGATCTAAGTGAGGCTTTATTTGTTCTGGGAATTCATATTCATCGTGATAGATCACATGGTATTCTTGGTTTATCTCAAGTAACATATATTGATCAAGTGCTAAAGAATTTTAATATGCATTATTACTCTCCTTATGCTGCACCTAGGCAGAAAGGTGATAGATTGTCGAAGGAATCATATCCTAAGAATGATGATGAGAGGTCCTTAATGGACAAAGTTCCTTATACCTCTATTGTTGACAGCTTAATGTATGGCCAGGTGTGCACACATTCAAACATTGCTTATGTTCTTGGTATGCTTGGCAGATATTTGAGTAATCTTAGGCATGATCATTGGAAGACCACAAAGAAAGTCATAAGATACCTTCAGGGTACAAAGCATTACATGTTGACTTTCAAAAGGTTTGAATCACTTGAATTAATAAGATATTCTGATTCAGACTATGTATCATGTGTTGATGATCATAAGTCTTACATCTTCATGATGTCTGGAGGAGCTATTTTGTGGAAAAGTTGTAAGCAAACAATAATAGCTATCTCAACTATGGAAGCAAAGTATATCACTTATTATAAGGCCACCTACCGAGCCATATGGTTAAGAAATTTAATATTCAGCATAAATCTTGTTGATTCTATTTCATGACCTCTGACCATATACTACAATGTTAGCTTTTTCTCATAATCACAGGAACTCTAGTCGTACTAAAAATTTTGACATGAAGTTCCTATTTGTTAGAGAAAAAATTGTTGAATCTCATATTTGTTTGGTTCACATATCTAGGAATGCATGTCGACAAATCCATTAACCAATAAAGGTCTTTAAAAATCATGTGACTCATATAGGTGTTGTTGAAAATTTTGATGTAGCCTTAGTTTAGTGGCAGTCTAAGTTGAGTTTTACAGGGACTCTTTATAATGTAATATGACATATGAAATGTCATTTTGTATTCCATTCTGTTCAGGTACTGAAACTAATTTATAATGATAATAATATCACTTGTTTCTCTATCGGATCCAGTGATCTTTATGTAGTTTCATTTATGAACTTCACATGGTTTAATGTATATGTACTCACATTCGTGTAACTATAAGAATATTGATTACCTAATTATATCACTATTATTAGTTAACCTAATAATTTGATTAATGCTATCCAAGTGAGAGATTGTTGGAATTATTTTATTTATTATATGGATTAGCATTAATCCTATTATTAGATGAATATTTGATGATTGATAATTAGGCAAGTTAATATTATTGGTATAAACTTTGAATGAATCAGGTCCTTGTTAACATTATGAATAATCAATAATGAGTTGGATCATTCATAAATACCTTTGGGTAGAGACCCAATCTGTAGCCTAATATTAATATGCAATTATCTTATTAAATAGCTTATGAAGAGTCAATAATGAGAGAGAAATATTGATCACAACCATGATGATAAAACATCATGATTGATGTCTTTAATTATTCTTTGACATCATAATTAAAGTTCCCCACATAATTTCTCACATAATTTTCCACTATCCTTACCCATATTTTTTCTATAAAAAGAATGTTCTATCATTTCCATGAAAACATATCACACATCTCTCATCTTTCTCTCTCTCGGTGGGAAACAGTTCTTTGATCAAATCTCTCTTTCTCTCTCATTGTGATATATTTTGCTGCAAGACAAAATTTGGTATTCAAATTCCTTGGAGATATTGGGTATTGCAGGTTGCAATTCTCTAACAAACTACATCAAATGATTGGTGTATCTTCATGCTTATGTCATTGTATTATATTTATTGTCTCCTAATTTTAAACATATTATAATATGTTATTTTGCAAATTTCAATTTTTTGAGCATATTGTGATATGTTATTTTAGCACATGAAGCAAAGATATCCATATATATTAATTCAATGTAATGAGAAATAAAACTATTGCTGTAAGAGCAAGAAATTATGCACATGGGTGTGCAGGTATTTATGACTGTGTGCCATTGAGGACGAGAAGCTCTCGCGTGACGTTTCAAAATACATTGCAGTCATGCAGATATTTTGTTGGCTCAAGAGACCCTAGTTGCCATCTTAGTTCTCCATCATGTCCTTTTAACTATTGATGGAGTAATTAATTTGTTTGTGCCTATCTGTAAAAGGAGAAGGTCGAAAAGGGGATATATAAGGATGGTGAACCAATCTATGTGTATGTATATATGATTTATATTATTAAAATATGATTAAATGAGACATAGCACGTATGTGTGTGTATATATATATATATGTATCGAGGGAGAGTGGAGTTTGGTAATCTGTGGGAAGAGGAGTTTCAAAATTTGCGGGGATGTGCTTATTATATCCATTAATAATAACATATAATTAATTTTTCCTTTAATAATTGGCGCGGTTAAATTTTTAATAAGAGGAATAGATTATTTACTCAAGTTTAGGTGTTAGAGTGGTTTAATTTGGTGCATGAAAGTGAAATAGCAACGTCTCATGACTTTTCAACGATACTGAGATGCTTGGCAGTAAGTCCACATACAAGATAATTTCAAATAATAATAATAATTAATAAAATTCAATTTACATGATGAGAGTGATTTTCTTTATATAATTATTCATCAGTATGGTTATGAAAGTCTTCTTTGTTTGGCAGATCAAAATAAATTTATAATCACACTTTAATTGTTAGACTTTGATTATTTATAAATTTTAGGCAATTGTTAGAGTTATAAAATCTAACAATACATCAAGGAACTGTGGCCACATTTTAAAAGATACTACCTACTAAGTTCTATCTTCTCTTTCGGAAAAATTATATTTTCTCAAAAATAAAACATACGTTAAATTTAATTATTTTTAATAAAAGATCAATTATACATAATTATATATTTTTTATCCGAAAAACATTTATATCTAAAATAGTAAATTTTAAATTTTAAAAAAGATAAATAAGTAATTATTAAACATTAAAATCGTTATTAAGATTAACAAATTAAAAGGCGGTAACTAATAATATTTAATTTCAATTATAAATGTAAAAAAATAGGCTAGTCCAATTGTTTAATTAGCCCAAAGTGAAGCCAGAGATGGGCATACATACAAGAATATGTTTGGGCCCCCACGTTCAGAGTCTCAAATGCGTTAGTATAAAATTCAACAATTTTAAATGTGATGCAAATGTTTAAAAACTAACCGTTTATACTAATCAACTATATAATAATCAAATAAACATCAGATCTACGTAAGAATCGGCTGTGAAGTAGTGATCAATGTAGTTTTCTTTTGGCTTTTTGTTTCATTAATTCATAGATTTGCGATGTGATTATAATAACATGATAATAAATTGCACTACTTAAGAAAATGAATAAACACTAACATTCATTATTATTGATACGTTTGTTAACGCACTAAAATAAAATACAAAAAAGTTGACATGAAGTCCAAGTCTTACATTCACATGCATGTTCTAATACATATAAAGAGAAGTATAAAATAGGTCTTTTATTTTTATACTTTGTAATAATTTAGTCTCTTATAAATTAACCATGACAAATTAATTCCTTATAAATTTAAATCTGTAAAAAATTAGTCATTTTATTTGAATTAATAAAAGACTAATTTTGTATAGAATAAAATTTTTAAGACATTAATTTGCTACGATTAATTTTTGAATGATTAAATTATTACAAACTATTAAAAGTTATAGACCAATTTAATATTTTTCTCAATACATATAGTTAAGGGGAAGATAGAACTGTGGTGCTTGAATTGATGGCTATGGATTTGGAGTGTATCCACCTCCACCTGCGTAATAATCGTATGTTCCTGGATCAGGAACCTGGGAAAGTTTTCGTTCTACGATCATTGTATGTATTCAAATATTATTGAAATTTTTCTGTTAATTAATCATATTCGAACAGTAAATCAATAAAGGAAGAACATAGAAGAATACCAAGCTTCAGATTTGCAGTAGCGAGGTCGCAATAGATGAGGAGTAATAAGAGTATTGCCAGAAGAGAAACAAAGGACTTGTTGAAGATTGCCATAACCATTATATATGTATACTTGAAGGATCGATGCAGAAATAGGCAAGAAAGAGTGATTGGTATTTATAGACACAGATCATGAGGACTTTTATAAGCCCTAGTTGGCCAATTCAATTCCTATATCATGATTAAATAATACCTTATCTATTTTATGATGCTCTACACAGGTAGGTGTTGACTTATTATGTATCTTTGATTCAGTAAACAAGTCATATTTAGAGGATTCAGACTTTAAATTCACATAGCTTCGGATGACGCAGTCTACAATAATTATTAATTATAGTATTAATTTGTGGTATCCTGGGAACTGTTCTATATATTTTAATCAGATGGTTTGGTTTAATATTGAGATATTGAATGATCTTACGTTTGGTTTGAAAGTTTTTTTTTCTCCAACTCAATTGATTGATGATTATTGCCAAATTTTTTTTCTTTTTTTTAGTTATAAAAATGAAGAAGGAAAGTATTGAAGCCATCGCTTGAGGATTCCTAGATAACGGTCAATGTTAATTATGTGATTAATTATTGTATAAATTCACATACATCAACATAATAACAATATTGACAAGGATCTTTTTCTTTTTATAAGCATAACCCTTAGAAGAACATGAAATGATGACTTGGTTTTTATGACTGATGGACTAAAGACAAGCCTTGTAGAAAATGCCAAGATTAAAACGGAAATAAAATAATAAATTAGTCTCATTTAGTCACTTCTTGTATTTTATTTTCTTCTTTAAGATATAATGACCATTGTATTTGTATTTTATTTTCAATTGACAGTCAACAACACGTTTGCTTTTAGTTAAGAAAGGGACAAATAAATAAAATAATATAGCTTATATCCATAAGCTAACATTATTTTGTGAATTCATATGTACATCATCTATAATTAATTCAATTATAACGAGAATGAAAGTCCTACAACCCAATAAAATTTTTATAGAAATTCTATGCACATGCACAAATAAAAATTGGGGTTTGCACGCACCCCATTTACAATATAAAGAAAGGGTGTAGCCCCCATCAATTAATATGGGAATGCAAATACACTACTGTACAGCAAATTTGCCGTGCTTCTTTTATGAGCCGTTGGATTAATCCAATGGTCTACACTGCGCCACGTCTGAGAGCCTTTTTTTTTCCTTTGTTATTCGACTCAATGCGCCATTTCACTTAAGTGAAATGGCGCATTTTGAGTTAAATTTTTTTTTTATTTTGTAGTCTCCTGAAACAACGCCGTTTCGTAGGGGTTTTTTTTGTTTTTTGTTTTTATTATTTTAGGCTTTGAAACATACCGTTTTGACCTAAGTAAAATGGTGCATTTTGAGGCTGTTGGAGGTAACCTAAGGGACGCCCAAAACGGCGTCGTTTCATATTGGCTTGCTGAAGAAAAGCTAAGCTCATCAAAAAACATAGCAGAACAGAAGGTGACATCATTGGCAAACAAAGGTGAAGATTTTGGCATGAAAACATGAGGTTCTAGCCGGCCATGGCAGCGCTTCGGAGGTAGTATGGTGTTGCAGTGGGGAAAGTGCGAAAAACAATGGAATGCTGGTACCATGAAGTTGATCAAGGGGCTACCAAAGATAGAGAGTAGGAGGAAGTCTGACACACCATTTGCAACAAATGAAGAAAAGATCAATTTTTTCAGTACTATTCATCCTATATCTGTCTTCTGTGAAGGGAATAATGATATGTATATATGATTGTGTTGTGGTGGAAGGACTGAAGGATAAAACAGTGATTGCATTTCATGTCCATACAGTAGAGTTATAAGGGGTGCATTGTTATTTTATCTGTTGGTGTTGGTATGGATTACTAAGTTGGTTTAGAGCAACAAAAAATATTAGTTCAGATTCCTATTGCCTCTATTTGTGTAGTTGCATCATTGTAGTATAATCCCTGCATATGAAAAATGGAGTTGTAGTTTTGACGTATTGCTGTACATTTGAACAAAAGAATAGAGTTGTAGTATATGCTTATAAAAGAATAGAGTTGTAGTATATGGTTCTAATTTGTTGCATAAAAGAATGGAGTTGTAGTTCTGACTTGTTGCATAAAAGAATGGAGTTGAATTATATGGTTATGATTTGTAGCATATGGTTCTGACTGGTGGAAGAGTTGTGTGATATAGTCCCTGCAAAAATGACCATTTGAAATATGCATAAATAATGTGTTGACAAATATCTATGCCAAAAGAAGTTAGCACATGCTAAAACATGCTAAAAGACCATTTGAAAGCTTAATGCAATGCCTATGAACTAATGGTGTAATATTGTGATGAAGAATTAATTAAAGTGGATGAAATAAAGCAATCACAAAGAAACAAAAAAGTTTGGCTGTGATATTTTATCATAACTTTATAAATCTTTGATTTGTTTTTATACTAGATCCCTTATAAGAAGAAGACTAAAGAATGGACAAAGTGGTTTTTTTATAGTTGTTTACCAATGTGCTTTATTCAGTTTAAATTAACCTTTTACTTAATAGAACATTGCCCACTATTTAGGTGGTAGGAGAAAGTCTTAATGGAAGCCCCCACAATTTTATTACCTGAAAATGACAAGTTGGCGTGGAAGCCTAGAGTTGGCATGGAGTTTGACAATGTAGAAGCTGCATGGCAATTTTGGCTTGATTATGGAGGGAAAGTTGGCTTCGAGGTTATAAAAGACTATTTAAATAAGAGCCAAAAAGGTAGGTCTATCACTTTAGATAGATTTGTTTGCTGCTAGGAAGGACATCGAGAGCCAGACAAATGGAACTCTACATCTTTGATTCACCGACACAAAACTAGAATAGATTGTAAAGCAAGATGCCGATTAAAGCCAAAGGTGGAAATTTTCATATTACTGAGTTTGTGGAGGACCATAACCACCCCCTCTAACTTGTAGAAACAATTCATATGCTAGTATCTTAGCGTAAAATATCTCAAGTCCAAGGTAAAGAAATTGAATTAGCTGAGGAATCTGGACTTCACTAAAAGGCAACTTTTAGACTTATTAGCACACAAGTTGGAGGTCGAACCAATCTTGGTTTCACCTGATTGGATGCTAAGAATTACTTTTGGTCTGAACGGCAGCATAGTATGAAATATGGGGAAGCTAGTTGTTTATTACAGTATTTTCAACGACAAGTGGTGGATAATCCAGCATTTTATCATGCATATCAAATGAACGCAGAGGAGCAAATAACCAATGTTTTTTAGTCTGACGCATGTATAATCCTTGATTATGAATTTTTTGGGGACATAGTATCCCTAGATACAACGTACTGTACGAATCATGCCCATAAACCACTTGCCATGTTCTCAGGATTTAATCATTATAGGTAAGCGATGTTATTTGGGGTTACGTTGTTATATGATGAAACCGTTGAGTCGTTCAAGTGGTTATTTAAGACTTTCTTAGAGGCCCATCGACAAAAGAGATCGAAGACAGTCTTCACAGACCATGATCAGGCCATGGTAAAGGCCCTCAGTAAGAATACTCTCACTTTCACTACTTGCATGTGTACATTTGATTCTACAACATGTTGTTTACAATAACATGTGCATTGTTACAGGTGAAGTAATGCCAAAGAGTAACCATTGTCTTTGTACATGGCATTTAATGTAGAATGGCATTAAGCACCTTGGCAACATGGTGAAAGATGGGTCTCATTTATTGACAGATTTCAAGAAATGCATGTACACGTACGATGATGAAGTATAGTTTGAGGCAGGGTGGAATAAATTGCTTTTAGATTATAATGTTCATGATAGTTCATGGCTAAAATTAGTGTATGCTATAAAAGAGAAATGGGTAGCATGTTACATGAAGCAGTATTGCACCTTAGGTATAAGAAGCAAACAACTCAGTGAAAGCATAAATTCTTACTTAAAGGCATATATGAAATTGGATGTGAATATTATGCAGTTCTTCAAACTTTTTGAAAGTGTAGTGGAAGACAAGCGGTACAACGAGCTACAAAGTGAGTTTGATACTCGACATAAACTAACAAAGCTGAATTTGGAACATTCATCTATACAGAACCAAGCTTCACGAGTATACACATTCAAAATGTTCAACCTCTTCCAAAAAGAATTTGATATGTTCCATGTTGCATGCATACGACAAAAAAAGGAGGCCTACCCTATATATGAATATGAAATGACCATGGCTAATTGAAGGGAGGAGTGGAAAGTATATTATGATGCCACAAATAATTCAATCTCCTACTCCTGTAGGAAGTTTGAGTCGTTCAAAATACTTTATTGCCATGCATTAAAGATTTTTATTATGATGGATATTAAGGAGATTCCTAGCCAATACATCATGAAAAGGTGGACCATGGAAGCACGAAATAGTATTGTTCATGATGTCAGGGGGAAAGATGTGGACGAAGACCCTAAGAAATCCAATACAAAGAGATATAGACAACTTTGCTTTACGATGATCAGAATAGCATCCGAGGTTTCCACGTCAAAAAAATTGCATATGCTTGTGGAAAAACATATTAATGATTTATGTAAGCACATAATAAAGCTTCGATTGGAATCACATAGTGTAAACAATAGTCCTAATGACACCTTTGTCTTGGTGGGTGCAACTAAGACCATGTCAAAGAGCTTCAAGACTTGGGTAGGCCTAAAGAGGCATTGACATTTCAAGAGTTAGGTTGAGATCCAGGCTAAGAGAAGAAAAAAAGTTTCGACTACAACACATTCACAAGAGCATGGGGTAAGTAAGCCTATACTTGTTATTCTTTTATCTCATTCTTTCATGTTGTACATGGAAACACCTTTTTTTCATTCCAGGACACTGATAGTTTAAGTCAAATGCATGACGAAGTATCTTGTTCTACACCTCTGATGCCTTTTGGGTACTGAGAAATAAATATAAGCCATTTTAGTTTTACAAGATTCTTGATTGTAATCTTTTGGTTCATCTATTACTTTTAAATGTAGTAAATATTATTGTAATAACCCTTTTTTAAACCTGTTATGTAGGAGCAAGTTGAAACTCCAGTACTGTCGCTTGTTGATCTAGACATATGTGGTCCCACAAACCTTGCTAAGCAAAAGGGACCATAAATGCTTTCTCAGCAAATGATATTTGGAGAAAGTGGTTCCAATAGTTAATCTTTTGGTTCATCTACCATACTCATTTTTTGTACATGGTTAAACATCATTATTTTTGTTACTACCATCATTATTTTGGCAAGGTGACAATGGTGCATCAAACTATCTTGGTTATCTTTCACATTGTTACTACTATATTTTATTGTTGATGTTAAATGGTGAATTCTGGCTTTCTTCCATTTCCTTTTAACTATCCTAGATGGCTTCATTTTATTTTCAATATGTTGCTAAATGTTGGTTGGGATTATGGAATGTATTAATATTGATTTAGGTGGAATATGGCTTGAAAATGGCATTAGGATCTTGAGAAAAATGACTTTATGAGGAAAATAAGTATTCCCTCGAATTGCCTCTAGTAGCTTTGAAACGCATTGTTTTACTTAGGTCAAAACAATGTATTTCAAGGCCCAAAATTAAATTAAAAAAAACCCCCCCAACGAAACAGCGTTGTTTCGGGGGGCTGCGAAATAAAAGAAATTAACTCAAAACGCGTCGTTTCACTTAAGTGAGACGACACGTTTTGAGTCGAATAACAAAGAAGAAAAAAAAAAGGCTCTCCGATGTGGTGATCCAACAACCCAAAAAAAAAAAGCACAGCAAAACCGTTGTATAGCCGCGGATCCGCATTCTTACTCAATAATAATGAATGAATGATTTTTTGGTATGTCTTCCCCTCTCATGTCTATGTATCTAGCTAAGCCATCTATCGTAATGCTCTCCATTGTGAGGAAAAATCCCTCCCTTACTATGAGGGCGACTTGCCTTTTGTGCAGTTTGTTTTTTTCCTTCCCTTAGTTAGTATGCTCTGGCTCGTTTCATAGTAGAGAAATGTAGGATAATGATGGGTGGAAAAAATCTTTTTTTTTTGTTTGGCATGTCGAACAAAGAAAGAAGAAAAAGATTGGAGATGGGAACTCTTTCTACAAAATTCACTCATATTTTATTGGAAAGGAGAAGGAAAGTCAAGATTGATTAATTAGCGTATTTCGTCCTTTTATGATTTTATATTTTTAATTAAATATTAATTTTTTAAGCAAAATCATATTCCGACTTGCATTTGAAGCCAACTTTACTGTCAGTTTCATGTTTTACCTTTCTCGTATTAATGGTAGGTCGACCTACATTACATTATTAGATAAAAAATAATTTAATTGCTAAAAATACACTTTAATTATAAAGTAAGTAATCTTCCTTGCATATATAAATATATTAAAACCAACCCCGTGCATGTATATACACACACCATAGAATCTACTACGACAGTTATAAAAATTTAGATTCATATATAGTGACTGAAAATTAAAAAAAAAAAAATCAATAATAGCAGGCATGCATGGGTGCCATTATTCTAATAGAAGCACACTGTTAAGGCATAAATAGAAGCTTTGGTGTTGCATGAGGACTTGATAACTATGGAGTTGAGGGAGTATAATATCCTCCTCCACCTGGGTAAGAACCATACGTTGGAGGATAAGGAACTTGGGAGAGTTTTCGACCTGCAACATCGCATAAATTCAAAGTCATGTTCACTAATTAATCAATATCGATCGCTCTTAATTAATTAATAGAGGCTGTCTGTGTTAACTAATAGTGGTTAAGCAAGAAATTAATAAAGGAATAATTAATACCGAGTTGAAGAGTTGCAGAGGCAGGGTTGCAGTACATGATGATGAGTAGTAGAAGGAGTGTTGCCAGAAGAGAAGCAAAGAACATATTGAAGAGTGCCATATTGTAAATACTCGAAGGATGGATGCATATGCAGAAGTGAGCAACAATAGTTGGTATTTATTGAGTAAGGTATAGAGGAGAAGAGAGAAATGCATTTTTGTAAACTTTTTTCCTTTTTTTTTCTTTAAATTTATCCAAATACACCCAAAAACTAAATATAGCATGCCCTGAATTAGATTAATTAGCAAAGCAATTGGTCCCTTTTGATAATTTGAAACGAAAGATAAAAATAGAAAAAATGACAGAAACAAAAAATTATTTGGAGGCAAAATGAAATAAATAATAATAAACAGTAAATTGGTTTTTATATATATATATATATATATATATATATATATATATATTGCTTTTATAGGCCCAAGCTGACTAATTCTTCATATGTCATCATCTAACCCATCGACTCCTCGTGATAGTAGTAGCATCGTGTCACGGAGTCAATAAACCATGAAAATGAGTTGGATGAATTTGAGAATTTAAATGTAAATAAATTTGAAATAATTTAAATTGTTAAATGAAAATTTAATAATTTAAAATTTTAAAATATGTTAAAATTAATATTTATTAATATTGAAGTATTAAACAAAAAATTAACAATTTAAATTCTTTAAAATGCAAAAAATTTAAATTGTCAAATATAAAAAAAAAAATTCAAATTCTTAAATATCATGGATGCGTGTTGAATTTCTCTATCTTTGATTAATCAACATGAGCATTTTGAAATGTCAAACGACTTTAACTGCGAAGTGTTTTTGTGCAAATGGGTTGCCACCGCTAGGATTTTTTGCAGACTAATTGGACCAAATTACGATTAATTAAACTTATTTTCATTAATATTCCGTAATAGTTCTTTGTTATATATTAATATAAAATCATATCTACCTAATAAGTGTTCTTAAGCATAATAAATTATTCTTAATCAATAAAATTAGTCAAAAATCATTATTTTTATCCACAAAAAATAATATTAAGCGTTTTGCTAACTACTAAATTTTGAACAGACTGAAAAATATTTATTGTACCTATTGATAATAATAATTGCATTAAAATTTTTAGTGCATTCATAATTTTGAATATATTGATACACTTAATTATAATATATTGGTACACTTAATTTATATTTTTAAATATATTTATCACTATAATTAAAGTTGTTAATAAAATTTTGAATTAAATAAAATTAATGTTAAATAATTAATTATAAAATAACTAAATATATAGGGCACTAAAAATGAATTTAAATCACCTGCTATATAGCAATTATGAGTTATATTTTAAAAAAATTAGCCCTAAAATTAATTGTGCAACATAAATCGTGTACAATTCAATTTGCATTTACTAAAAATTACATGCTAAGAGGTATAAATTGCTTCTAGAAGCCCAAGTTGAGTTTACTTTGGTCAAAGAAGCCCAAGCTGACTAATACTTCCTATATCATAATCACCAAGCAAGTGCTTAATAGTCACGGATACGTGTTGACTTGAGATGTATTCTTAATCAGTCAAAAAGAGCTTTGTCTTTAATTGCCAACTTTTGTCATCAATTGCCAACTTCTACGTGTAAATGGGTTTTCACCCTAACACTACTATTCGTAGATTAATTTCACCAAATTAATGGTTATTTTAACTAATTTTTATTAGTATTTAATAATGAATTTTGTTAATTATTACTCTACACTTATTAAAAAATATTTATTGTATACAGTAATAATTAATATTTTGTATTTTTTTTTCATTACATTCAGTGAATAATTATTTTACTTTTATTATTATGATAATATTGTTTTTCAGCTTCTTGAAATAGCAGACAACTTTAATTGCTAGCTTCTTTCCCTAAGACTATTATTCATAGAATAATTCCACTAAAATAACGGTTAATTTAACTAATTTTTATTAAAATTTAATAATGAATTTTGTTAACTATTACTCTAAAGACACCTATTAGAAAATATTTATTGTATATAATAAGAATTAATATTAGACTCATTAATGTTGCATAAAATTCTTAGGTTATTATAATTATTTACTGTTCAACAATAGCCCTAAATTCTTTTGAGTTACTTTTCCACCATTCTTGAACTTTTCCTACAAAACTTGATTATACTAATAGACTTGCAGATTGTGTATCTATTGCTCTGTTTGCTAATGCTATAAATTGAGATTTTGTCCATTATTCTATTCTTTTCTCTTCATCTTTTCGACAATCTAAATCTAGCCATATACTAAGGAGCCTGCTGACACAAAAGAAAAAGGAAGCATGCAAACTCTCATGGATAATAATAATAGATAGCCAGCATCTAAAGGACAACCAAGAAGGACAATCAATAGCACAACACCATCGAAGACCATTACTTTACAAAAGTAGTGAGAAGAAGGAATCTTGTATAGTAATCTAAAGAAGTCTATTTAAAGAGCATTAGGTTTCATTGTAAGAACAGGGAGCATCAAAGTTTTCACTTGAGTTTTCAGTGATCTCGACCTCCAGCCTTTTCTACTTTCTATAAATACCACCCCTTATGCAATCTCTCCATATCAATAATAGAAGTTTATTTCCTTCATCAAAGTCTATGTTCATATTCTTGTTCATTAACCTTTAAAGATTAGTTGTCGAATACTAAGATATGACTGACTAAACCTCTAAAGGAAAACTAAGGTAAATTTATTTTCAAAAATTATAATGATGGGTTGATCTTATTGTATGATTACTGGCAAGTTATTGCTTATTTTAAGCTTAAGGTAGGATATGGATTAAGTACACCTCTTGTAGGAAATGTAGAAAGGTTGTGCTAGATTTTAATTGAAAGGGGAAGGTTTATGCATAAATAAGCACTGTAAAAGACATCTTTATGAAAAGACATCTTTATGAAAGAGGACAAAGTTCCGTCTATCATCCAATTTTAATCTGGTCAAAGATTAATCCATATCTTATTTTAAGTTTATTATAACTAATGATTACTTGTATATAGGTTGAACACCCAAAATTACAGGGCTAGTGGTCCAAAGAGATCTAAATTTTAGATCTATGTTCTTGGTATAACAACGCCAAGTACAAGGTTATATATATATATATATATATATATATATAAGTATATGTAAGTATATATATATATATATATATATATAATGATTTAAAAAATTATTAAAAAAAGTATAAAATTGATCTTTATTTTGTATTTTGTGATAATTTGGTCCTTCATAAATTAATTCTGATAAATCAATTCCTCACAAATTCAAACATGTACAAATTAGTCCCTCACAAATTCAAATTTGTATAAAACTAATTATTTATTTAGATTAATGAACGACTAATTTTACATAAAATAAAATTTTTGAGCGACTAATTTGTCACGATAATATGTTAAAGACTAAATAATCACAAAGTGTAAAAGTAAAGTACTAATTTGGTACTTTTCTAAAAAAAATTATTACATATATAAAAATTTATAATTTTTAACAAAATTTAATAATAATTTATTTAAAAACTAATTTTTTAAAAAAAGAAAAAAGAAAAAAGAAGATTTATATATATATATATATATATATATAAGTATATGTAAGTATATATATATATATATATATATAATGATTTTAAAAATTATTAAAAAAAGTATGAAATTGATCTTTATTTTGTATTTTGTGATAATTTGGTCCTTCATAAATTAATTCTGATAAATCAATTCCTCACAAATTCAAACATGTACAAATTAGTCCCTCACAAATTCAAATTTGTACAAAACTAATCATTTATTTATATTAATGAGTGACTAATTTTATATGAAATAAAATTTTTGAGAGACTAATTTGTCACGATAATTTGTTAGAGACTAAACAATCACAAAGTGTAAAAGTAAAGTACTGATTTGATACTTTTCTAAAAAAATTTATTACATATATAAAATTTATAATTTTTAACAAAATTTAATAATAATTTATTTAAAAACTAATTTTGTAAAAAGAAAAAAGAAAAAAAGAAGATTTATTAAATTATGACATAACTAATTATTATTAAGTATTATTAAATATAAAAAATGCTTTATATTTTTAAATATATTTATCATTATAATTAATTTTATTAGTAAAATTTTAAATTAAATAAAATTAATGTTAAATAATTAATTATAAAATAAGTAAATATATAGTGCACTAAAAATGAATTTAAATCACCTGCTATATAGCAAGTATGAGTTATATTTTTAAAAAAAATTAATTGTACAACATAAGTCCCGTACAATTCAATTTGCATTTACTAAAAATTACATGCTAAGAGGTATAAATTGCTTCTGGAAGCCCAAGCTGAATTTACTTTGGTCAAAGAAACCCAAGCTGACTAATACTTCCTGTATCATAATCACGGAGCAAGTGATTAATAGTCACGAATACGCGTTGACTTGAGATGTATTCCCAATCAGTCAAATGGAGCTTTGTCTTTAATTGCCAACCTCTACGTGCAAATGGGCTTTCACCCTAACAGTATTACTTGTCGATTAATTTCACAAAATTAATGGTCACTTTAACTAATTTTCATTAATATTTAATAATGAATATTGTTAATTATTACTATACACTTACTAAAAAATTATTTTTCATTAAATCCAGTTAATAATCATTTTTTAATTATTATGATAATATTATTTTTCAGCTTCTAGAAATGGCAGACAACTTTAATTGCTAATTTTTTTGTGTAAATGGGTTTCCAACCCCAAGACTATTATTCGCAGACTAATTCTACCAAAATAACGGTTAATTTAACTAATTTTTATTAATATTTAATAAAGAATTTTGCTAACTATTACTCTAAATACACTTATAAAAAAATATTTATTGTATATAATAAGAATTAATATGTTTTTATTATTTTTCATTACATCCAGTTAATGATTATTTTACTTTTATTATTATGATAATATTTTTTTTCAGATTATGTAATTAGTTTTTAAAAAATTTATAATCAATCTCTAATAAATTTGTATATCTTTGGGGATATAAGTAATATCTTTATATTAATTTAACATTAATACAACGCTAATCGTGTTGTACTAATTATGGGAGTAATACAAAATTGATGAAGGATTTAGTATAATTACAAGTTGAAAGGATTCAAACGCACGTATAATCGGAATCGTCATCAAATATATATACACTAATAATTGTCGTAGTATTCAGGGGCACTGTCCTATTTTAATTAAATGTTTTGCTTTCATTGAGAGATTGAATCCCATAGAATACCATGACTTAGTTTTTTTCACTGTAGAGTCTAATTGGTGTTGGTAGTCAACTTACTTTAGGCGGTTTCTTTTAGTCAAACTAGAAAAGTCTTTTACTTTTAATGATTATTTTAAGCAATGAAAGTAAACAATAATAATAATAATACAACTCATAAGCAAAGAACCAATGAAGAAATCACTTGAGGGCGGGATAAAATGATATTGTGGCTTGCTGATGATGTAATTCGATTTGAAACTCTCCATGTAAAAGGTAAACAATGTTTTGATGTCAATGTGTTCAACTTGATAGATTAGTAATGACTAAAGTTTAATTAATACACATCCTAAGATGATACTATTATTTTAATATAAATTGTTAAATAATCACAATATTAATTTTTAAAATTAAAAAAATGACAATGGTATTTACAACTCACTACTTTATGAGCTCAACATAATTTGATACTCTGGTTGCAAGGTTGTAGAATGTTACTTGTTCTCAAATATTATTATTTTCAAATGAAGTTTTATAATCAAACTATTGCTAAAAAATGGTTATATTTGACAAAATTATCTAATTAGTATTCATGTCAATATTATTATGTTTGACCATTTTTTTAGAAAATAATTTTTAATATCAAACTATTAAAATTGAACTTAACTGAAACGACAGAAAAAAAATGCTTAAAAATAATTATAGTAAGCAACTATTTTAAATGAAAATATGATTATTAATAGAATAATTATTTGCTCCTACTTGAAAGAAATATTTAAGTTTCTTTTTCCCTTTGTAACGATTTTTCTAAAACCAAATTTTTTTTAATAAAAAACCGGGTCCATACATACTTTATATTTTTACTGCAACTATGTTTTTATTTTATAATTTTTATTAATTTTAAAAAGAAATAAACCTAAAAATAAACAGAAACTATTAGTTAAGTAAGTCAAACGTGTCTGGAGTCCAACCCTATTTATTTTGTGTAAATTGACCAAAAAATTTTAAAAAATTAAAAAGTTGGAAGTTCAACCTATTGTATATCGTGACTAGCAAATAAAAGTGAAAAAGTCTATATCATCCCTCATGCAATGACTAAGTCAAAAAGAAAAAAAAAATTCCTAATTTCATTTATAAATATTTGCGTTCTCTTAGTGAGCCATGCAGAATCTACAGCTTAGCTTGCCATTCTCAACCTGTACTAGTGACATTACACATTCATCTCACCTTCCTCCTTATTGATATTGTAAGTAATTTGTGACGAGTTAAATTACTTACAAGCCCATTGAGTAAAGACCCTAACCTACAGCCTAATATTAATAAGTAATTAACTCGTTAAATTATTGATATAGAATGAATAAAGAGAGAGAGAGAGAGATAATTTAAGCCTATCACACCATGATTATGTTTTAATCATGATCATCCACCCCCCATTATCTCCATGAATGATTATCAATCACTCCATTATCTACAACATAATCTCTAAATAATTATCAACCATTTCATTATCTACAACATAATTTCTATGAATGATTTTCATGATTATTAACTACTCCATTATCTACAACATAATTGCTTCTCATTTTTTGTGTATACAAAGGAGAGCTTCATTCTTCAAAATAGGCTCCGTAGCAAGAATAACAAAAAAAAAAAAGGTTATTTATTTTCCATTACTCTCTCTCTCTTAAATATCGGGTAATAGTGGGTTGTAATTCTCTAACAATTTACATCAAATGGCCGGTATTTCTTCACTCTTAGGTCAGTGTATTATATTTTATTATCTCCCAATTCTTGAACATATAGTGATATGTTATTTTAGCAAATGGTATCAAAGTTAGGTTATTGCAAAATACTGATTGTCATGGATGAATGGAAATTATATGAATAAGTATAAACTTAAAATTTTTTCCAGTGAAATTTGTTCCAGATCTTAGGAATTTTGAAAATGAGTTTATGTCTTTGTAAAACTTAATATTTCAAACTGTGCCCATTGTATACTCTGACCAAAGATAAACATGTTTGACTCCATTGAAACCTTGATCTGAAATTTTTTGAGAAAAATTAATCAATGTATAGATCAAGTTTATTAAAATGAATGTTCCTCTATGTTGTGGTATCGATGTTTGGGCCATATATCCAGAGAGAAATTAGAGAAGATGGTCAAATAGGACATATTAGGGAAGTTGGATTTTTTTTACTTGAAAACATGTGTTGATTGCATAAAAGGAAAACTTCCGGCTCGCGCTAGGAATAAATAGGCAAATAGATCTGAGAACATTTTAAACTTAATTTATACATATATATGTGGACCTATTACACCAATTGCTATAGGTGGATTTAAGTACTTTATCACCTACATAGATTATCATTCCAGGTATTGGTGGATTGATTTATTACATGAGAAATTTGAGTCATGAAATGCTTTCAAGACATTTAAGGTAGCAGTTGAGTTGAAGACTAGGATAGCAATTAAATGTGCGAGAACATGGGATTGAAGCTCCATATACAATGTCAGGCACTCCACAACAAAATGGAGTTACTAAAACATGTAATTGTACCTTAATAGATATGGTCAAAAGCATGATCAGCTATTGCTTCCTGCCAGAATTTCAATGAGGTGATGCATTGAAGATTGCAATCTATATTCTGAATCAAGTTCCCAATAAATCAGTTCCAAAGATGTCGTATGAATTATTTTTTGGTAAAAGGCCCAGTTTGAGGCATCTTTGAGTTTGAGGATGTAAAGCAAAAGTAAGACTATATAATCCCAGCTTAAGAAACTAAATTCCAAAACCATCAGTGGATTCTTCATAGGATATTACACTAGATTGAAAGGGAGTAGGTTTTATTGTCCTACTCATCCTACCAAAGTTGTTGAGTTAGATAGGGCATTCTATTTTGAGGATGACTTAAATAGTGAGAGTAATGTGCCCAGGATAATTAATCTGCATATAGAAGATACAACATTGCCTTTGCCCATTTCATTTTCATAATCAGTCCTTGATCATTCTAATCTAGATGATGCTACTAGGGGAAATCTAGTAGATTTTGACATTAAACAACCTGCAGAAGATTCGCAAGTGGCAGTTAATGAATTGAGATGGTCTCAAAGAGTTCACAAGTCTGCCATTCCATATGATTATATAGTTTACTACAAGAATTTGAATATGATATGATTGATGAAAGTGACCCCATCTCTTTTAAAGAGGCAATAATAGGGCCTTATTCTTCTAGGTGGTTAAATACTATAAATGAAGAGATTGCCTCTATGCCAGATAATGATGTTTGAATACTTACTAAATTGTCAAACGGACATAAACCAGTTGGTTGCAAGTGGGTCTTTATGACTAAGAGAAAGGCAAATGGTGAAATTGAAATATATAAAGCTAGACTCGTAGCTAAAGATTATAATTAGAAAGAGGGCATTGATTATACAGAGACATTATCTCCTATATCTACTAAGGATGCTTTTAGGGTGGTCATGGCTCTTGTTGCACAATTTGACCTTGAACTTCACCAAATGGATGTCAAAATTGCATTTATGAATGGAAATTTGTATAAGGACATATATATGAAACAACCTGAAGGATTTGTAAAATCAGGGAAAGAACATCTTGTTTGTAAGCTAAATAGGTCCATATATGGACTGCAATAAGCTTCGAGGCAATGGCATCTAAAGTTTGACGAGGTGATTATTGCACTTGGATTCATTAAGAATGTCATAGATCAATGCATCTATCAGAAATTTGATGGATGTAACTTTGTAATTCTTATGCTCTATATAAATGACATCCTATTTACCAGTAACTCTATGGGTCTATTGAATGAGACCAAATAAATGCTATCGTGTCATTTTAATATGAAAGATTTGGTGAAGCCTCCTTTGTTTTAGGAATTCAAATTCATCGCAATAGATTACATGGCATTTTGGGTTTGTCTCAGACAGCCTACATTGATATAGTGTTGAAGAAGCTCAACATGTATTCTTACACCCCTTGTGCTGCACCTGTACAGAAAGGTGAAAGATTGTTGAAATCATAATGTCTTTAAAATGATAATTAAAGAATTGCAATGGAAAGAATTCTATATACATCTGCAGTTGGCAGCCTCATGTATACTCAGGTATGCATATGTCTGGACATTGCTTTTGCAATCGATGTGCTTGGCAGGTACCTGAGTGATCCTGGCCATGATCATTAGAGGGCTGCAAAGAAAGTCATAAGGTATCTTTAGGGTATAAAGCATCATATATTGACTTTCAATAAGATTGAATCATTGGAGATTGTGGGCTATTCTGATTTAGACTATGCATCATGCATTGATGATTATAAATCCACTTCGAAATACATCTTTATGATGTCTAAAGGAGCTGTTTCATGGAAAAGTGCTAAGCAATCAATCACAGTTACCTCAACTATGGAAGCAAAATATATCGCCTGTTATAAGGCAACCTATCAGGCCATATGGTTGAGGAAATTGATATCTGGCATGCATCTTTTTCATTCTATATCAAGACCTCTAACCATATATTGCGATAGTTTGTCTGTTGTTTACTTGTCTCAAAACCATAAGAATTCTAGTCATATAAAGCACTTTGATGTTAAATTCCTATTTGTTAAAGAAAAGGTTGTTGAATCTTAGACTCATTTGATTCACATTTTTTGTGAAAATATGCTTACAGATTTATTGACCAAGGGCTTGCTCGTAAGAGTCTTCAAAAATCATATGACTCACTTAGATGTTGTTGAAAATTTTGATGTAGCCTCGGTTTAGTGAGAGTCTGAGTTGAGTCCATAAAGGACTTTTATGATGTATATATAACACCAAATTATTATTTTGTAATCCATTCTATTCAGATGTTGGAACTAAATCTGTGACAATGTTGATATAACTTGTTTTCCTATTGGATTCAGTGATCTTCGTATAATTTCTTTTATGAACTTGATATGGTTTAGTATATACACACAAATATGTGTCATGATGAATATTGATTGTTTAATTTTGTTGATTAATTTAATTGTCCTAATAATTGATTAATTTTATCCAAGTGGGAGATTGTTAGAATATTTTAGATTAATAACAGATTAGCATTAACCCAATTATTGAAATAATTATGTGTAATTATTAATTACAAAAATAATATTAATTTAAAATAAGAATGGATCAAGTCCTTGTTGTTATTGTAAGTAATCCATGATAGGTTGAATTACTTACATGCCTATCGGGTAGAGACCCTAACCCACAGCCCAATATTAATAAGTAATTATCTTGTTAAATTGCTGATATAGAATGAATAGTGAGAGATAATTTAAGCCTATCACACTATGATTGTGTTTTAATCATGATCATCCACCCTCCATTATCTCCATAAACGATTATCAACCACTCCAATATCTACAACATAATCATTATGAATGATTATCAACCATTTCATTATCTATAACATAATTTCCATAAATGATTATCATGATTATTAACTACTCCATTGTCTACAATATAATTGTTTCTTAATTTTAGCTTATACAAAGAAGAGCTTCATTATTCAAAATAGGCTCTGTAGCAGGAATAGCCAAAAAAGGAGGTTCTTTATTCTCCATTACGCTCTCTCTCTCTCTTAAATATTGAATAATAGTGTGTTCTAATTCTCTACTAATTTATATCAAATGACCAATATTTCTTTATCCTCAGATTAATTTATTATATTTATTATATCCCAATTCTTGAACATATTGTGAAATGTTATTTTAGCAAAATCTTGACATGAGTAATCTTCATGGGACCATACCACAGGAGATTTTTAGGCTTTCTTGCTTAACCACCTTGTCCTTTTTTAGGAATACCCTACATGGGTCCATCCCTTCTAAAGTGAGCTCCATGGAGCAACTTCAGTACATTGACGTGTCTAACAATGTTATGACAGGATATATTCCCAAAGAAATAGATGGCTACGCAAGCTTGCTGTTGCTTGTATTAGCAAGAAACCACTTCAATGGTTCAATCCCAAGCACTCTGGGGAATTTAAAATTGTTAGAGTCATTGGATATATCATCAAACAACCTCTCTGGTTCCATCCCTGCAACTTTGGAAAAGCTCCAATATATAGAGAAGTTGAATTTGTCTTTCAACCATTTGGAAGGAGAAGTTCTTATTAAAGGTGTTTTTACAAACTTTACCGGGGTTGCCCTTCAAGGAAACAACAAGCTATGTAGTCCTAACAAGGAAAATGCTGAAAAATTAAGAATCTTTCTGTGTGTCAAAGGGAAAAAGAACACAACATTCTTACTCCCTCTCATACTTGTTGTTATAGTGGCCTCTATTCTTTTCTTTTTCATTTTCTGCTTAGCATGGGTGAAATTTGGCCGAAAGAAGAAAAATAAGGGAGAGAAAATAAGTCTGTCAACTTCTCCTCTCAAGGGAATGCCTCGAAATATATCCTTTTCTGATATTCGAGCTACCACAAACAATTTTGCATATGAAAACTTGATAGGAAATAGTAGGTTCAGCTTTGTTTATAAGGATGTGTTCAAAATCAATCAATGTGAAATTAACTATGTGGTGAAGGTCCTCAACTTGAAACAAAGCAAAGCCTCTCAGAGTTTCAATTCAGAGTGTGAAACTTTGAAGAATGTTAGGCATAAGAACCTTGTGAAGCTTATCACCTCTTGCTCTAGCATTGATTATAAAGGAGATGATTTTAAGGCCTTAGTTATGCAATTCATGGCCAATGGTAATTTGGACACATGGCTATACCCCATTGATGAAGAAGAATAAGGGTCTTCCCTGACATTCTTGCAAAGACTAAATATTGCTATAGACATTGCTAGTGTTATGACTATTTGCACCATGACTGTAACCCACTAGTAGTCCATTGCGATCTGAAACCTAGTAATATCTTATTAGATGAAAATATGGTTGCACATGTTAAGGATTTTGGATTAGCATGGCTTCTTTCTCAGAATTCATTGGAGTCTACCACTCTAGCACTAAAGGGTGCCATTGGCTAAATTCCCCCAGGTGAGAGGAAATTGTTATCCTTAATATTTTATTGATAACATTAATTTGGTCTCTTCAAGTTTTGTAAAGTTTGATTAATTTGTTTTAGAATATGGTATTAGAGCCCAAGCTTTGACCTTTAGAGATGTGTACAATTTGGGATTTTACCGTTTGAGATGTTCGTAGGGAAAAATCCAACTAATGAGATATTCAAGGAAGGTTTAAGCCTTAACAAGTTTGGTTCGGCCATAAATGAGAATCAAATACTAATGGTAGCTAATCCCAAGCTTTTCAACGATTCCAAATGGTAGATCCAAGGCTTAACCACCGGTTATCTTAGTGATTGCATAAGTGGTGACTGACATAACCGTAGTTTCACATTGACCCAACGCAAGGTAGGGGAGGGTATAGCTGTTGTGATTACAATTGGGTTGTCATGTGCTGCTGAAGTGGCCAAAGATCGCTTGATCATGAGAGAGGCCTCAACAAAATTGCAAGGAATTAGGTAGTCTATGCTGGCTTTATGAATTACAAACATACGTTGTGTATATGTGTGTTCCATTATTGAACATAACTACATTAATTCTTAGTAGAGCATATCAGTTTTTATGTTTGGTTTGTATATGATTGTTGATTAAGGGCAACAATTAGTGTTGTAAGCAAAAACATGCTACTACACTGTGTAACTTGAAACTATCTATTACTTATCATGAACTTATAAGCAAATAGCAAATAAAAGCTTGCTTATTACTTAGTGGCAACATGAGAGCAAAGCTAATAAAAGCATTGTTGAGTATGACTAGGTCCTAGCAAGTGAGACAAGCAGAAGACCTAGGATCAGCCTCATAGTGTAAAATAAATTAAAAAAAAACCTGGCCAGAAAATCCAATGAAGTTTGACTGGTAAAGGACTATCCCGAATCTTTGTATTATCATAAATCATAAATAAGTTTCGGCCATGAAAATGGTAAGCCTATTTGGTGGAAGAATCATTGTGTCAGAATCTATGAGTTAAAAAATAAACATGGCTTGCGTGTTTATACAGTTGATTTAACAAACTATTACTTATATCAGTAATATAGAAGCAAAGTTGTCTTACTGTTGGCCCAAAATGTGAAATAACCTAAACCTATATTTGATGGATGACAAATTAAATGAAGAAAGAAAAGGCCTAGCCTATTTTAGAGATTAGCAAGTCTGGAGCAACATAAATCTCAACTCATACCAATAAAACAAGTGGAAGATAACTCATCTACTTAATAAAGTACAAAAGCTGTTGTGCAAAAAAGAAACATTAGAACTTCTCTGAACTCCCTCTGTCACACTCTTCCTGCGCCTATTTCATGCCTCCTGGAAGTACTGACAACAGCGGCCATTGATGGTACTTCAACAAAACTCGAAACAACCGTGCCATTGGAGCAAAAAATTGTACCTCATGACAGTCAAAGAAGGAGCAGCCGAACATCTCTCTCATCATGAATATCTTCTGCAATAAATGCTCTCCAACGACTATCTTTGAGAAAGCTATAAATACGTTGAAGCTACTACTTTCAAAGGAAAAGAAAGAGAGACAGTGAATGAAAAAGAGCTGAAAAGAAAAAGCACTCTATAATTTTTAAAACTTTTCATTCTTAAAGCTTAGTTTCTAATTCATTAGCTTTTTAGAAGCACATTTGAAAGTTGTAAGATAAAACCCAGTTCTGTAGGGTTTAGAAAACTCATTTTTTTCTACTGATATTGTACCTCTGTCTCAGTGGAGAAGAGGAATGTTGTTGAAAAGTTTGAGGTTGAGCTAGAAAGCCTTGTGTTTGGAGTTAACACGTGAAAACTCCTTGTCAAAGTGTAAGAAAACTTTTCTTAATGGAAAATCTCTTGGAGAAGACAAGGGGGGAAGTAGCCTTTGTGGTTGGCTAAACCAAGAATAACTTGTGTGTTTAATTCTCTTTCCCTGATCTCTGTCTTTCAAAATATTTTCAGTCAACTTAAAATTTTATAGTTAACTACCTTCTTCATTCATATGTTCTTTTCAAGAAATTCAGTTCACTGAAACATTTATAGTTAACTATCTTTCCTCTTGTCATAACAAACTCACTACTGAAAGGTGCAATCAACTTTAATTTATTACAGTTAATTGTTTATTGCAAGTTACAGTTGATTAAAGACATTTTTAGTTAACTCTCTTCTCATTTCTTCTCTTCTGATAAAGTGAACACCTTACTGAAAAATTCAGTCGACTGTATTTTATTTCAGTCAACTGTTTATTGTGAATTATAGTTGATTGTAAATTTTTCAGTTAACTAAAATTTTCAAAATAGAATTTTATTTTAAAATTTTTAAGTGCACCTATTCACCCCTCCCTTGTAGGTGTGCTGTTAATTGGTATCAGAGCTATGGTCTCACTTGATCTGTGCTTTACAGCCAGGAGAAAAGATCCATTTTGTAGAAAATGTCTTCATAACATCTTGAGGGAGCTTATTTCAGTGAAAGGCACTCCACCTCAAGGTCTCCTTACTTCAATGGAAATCATTACACACATTGGAAAGGCAGAATGAAGATTTTCATACAAGCCACAGATTACCCCGTATGGAAGGTTATTGAGCAAGGTCTGAAATTTCCCAAAACTAAAAATTGGGAACTCAAACTAGAAAAAGAATATAATGAAGAGGATATCAAAATGATTCAGGCAAATGTCAGAGCCATTAACATTCTCTATTGTGCTGTCAGTGGAAAATAGTATGATAAAATCTCAACATGTGATACAGCAAAGGAAATGTGGGACAAACTAGAAGTCACACATGAAGGCACAACTAATGTGAAAGATTCAAAGATACGTACTTTACAGTATGAACTAGCACTTCTTGAAATGAAGGAGAATGAGGACATGGAAGCTTTGTTTAATCGTTTTTAGAAAATTATGGGTCAACTGAAACTTCTTAGATAGTTTTACACAAATCACGAAACTGTGGAAATGGTACTAAGATCTCTACTAGGGAGCTGGAAATCCAAAGTAGACAACACTGAGAGTAGCTCAAGGTTCAAAGAATTAACCTATGATGAGCTAAGAGGAATTCTTATTGCCTACTAGAACACTCACCTCAGGCACTATGAACTAAAAAGAGAAAGAAATATGGCACTAAAAGTTGTAGCAACTTCTGAGCAGTAAGAAGATGATAAAAGCGAAGTAGATCTACAAGACCTAGCCTTCTTTCTAAAGAAAATTGAGAAACATGCTAAACAGAAGGGTAAACTCATGATGAATAAAAGAAATTTTTCAAGAAAGGAGTTCAAGAAAGATTCCATAACTTGCTATGAATGTGGAAGAAATGGACACATTCGCTCTGACTGCCCCTTCTTGAAGAAAAGGTTTGGTAAAACCTCAAATAAAAGAAAAACACTTGCAGCATGGAGGGATGATGATGAAGATGAAGAAGAAGAGGAGCTAGAATAGGAAATGGCCAACCTTTACTTCATGGCTACATCAGAAAATAAGGTAACTATTGATTCCTCTGAAGAAGAAATACAAAATACTTTAAATGAGATGTTTGATGATTTTGAAAAATTATTCATTAAACATAGAAGTTTAGAAAAAGAAAAACAGATGTTTGAAAAAACCTTTCAAATCCTAAAAATTGAAAGTGAAAAGGCTTTGAGTGAAAATAAAGATTTACAAATTAAAGTTTCTACATTAACTAGAGACTTAGCAAATTTTGTTAAAGGAAAAGAAAACTTAAGTCTGTTTTAGGAAAATAGAAATGTAGTTTTGACAAATCTGGTCTTGGTTATAATAAAAATAATTCTGTTAAACTATACAAGAATATTTTTGTAAAATCTTCTTCCATTATCTGTATTCACTGTCAAAGAAGAGGGCATGCCTGCTATAAATGTAAATATCACAAAGACAACTTGGTTTGGATCCTTAATGGCACCTCCACTGCCTATACTAATAAGAAAGAACCCAAGCAAGTTTGGGTACCTAAAACAAAGTGAATTTTTCTATAGATTTGCCTCAATGGAAAAACTTTCAAAAATCAATGGTTATTGGACAATGGCTGCTAAAGACATATGTCAAGAGAACCCTCCAAATTCTCCTCAATATCAACGAAGGATGGAAGATTGGTCACTTTTGAGATTACAACAAAGGTAAAATTGTTGGCATAGGTAAGGTACAATTACTCCCTGACTGCTGTATAGAAAATGTGTATCTTGTAAAAAGACTCAAACATAATTTTCTTAGCATTAGTCAATTGTGTGACAAAGGCTACAAAGTAATGTTTGAATCACTTTGTTGTAAAGTGTTCAATGGTGACAAAGCACTATTTGTAAGCCAAAGACATGATAACATATATATATTGAACATAGAAGATTTATTTACAAAGAATATTACATGTCTCTCATCTATTTGTAATGACTCCTGGGTATGGCACAAAAAATTGGGTCATGCTAGCATGCATCTCATCTTAAAACTTTCTAAACTTGACCTTGTCAAAGGTATTCGAAAATTAAATTTTGAAAAGGATCATATGTGTGATGCATGTCAATGTGGCAAACAAACTAAGTCTTTTTTCAAACCTAAAGATTGTGTATCTACTTCTAGACCACTTTCAATTATTACACATGGACTTATTTGGACCTACTCAAACTAGAAGTTTTGGTGGGAAGAGTTATGCTTTTGTCATCATTAATGATTACTCAAGATACACTTGAGCATACTTTCTAAGTCATAAGGATGAAACCTTCAAATTCTTTGAAAAGCAAGTTCAAAAGGAATAAGGGTATTTGATATCAAGTATTAGGAGTGATCATGGTGGTGAATTTGAAAACAAATGGAAGACAACTTATCTACTCAACAAAGTATAAAAGCTGTTGTGCAGAGAAGAAACATCATAACTTCTCTAACTCCCTCTGCCACACTCTTCCAGCGCCTCTTTCTTGCCTCCTGGAAGTGCTGATAGTAGCAACTATTAATGGCACTTCAACAAAACTCAAAACAATCGCGCCATTGGAGCCAAAAACTGGACATGATAACAGTCAAAGAAGGAGCAACCGAATATCTCTTTCATCATGAATAACTTCTGCAATAAATGCTCTCTAACGACTATCTTTGAGAAAGCTATAAATACGTTGAAGCTACTGCTTTCAAAGGAAAAGAAAGAGAGACAGTGAATGAAAATGAGCTAAAAAGAAAAAGCACTCTGTAATTTTTAAAGTTTTTCATTCTTAGAACTTAGTTTCTGGTTTATCAGCTATTTAGAAGCACATTTAAGAGTTGTAAGATAAAACCCAGTTCTATAGGGTTTAGAAAACTCATTTTTTTTCTACTGATATTGTACCTCTGTCTCAATGGAGAAGAGAGTTGTTGTTGAAAAGTTTAAGGTTGAGCTAGAAAGCCTTGTGTTTGGAGTTAGCACGTGAAAAACTCCTCGTCAAAGTATAAGAAAACTTTTCATACTGGAAAATCCCTTGGAGAAGACAAGGGGACTGGACGTAGGCTTTGTGGTTGGCCGAACCAAAATAAACTTGTATGTTTGATTCTCTTTCCCTAAAAAACTGAACACTTTATTAAAAAATTCAGTCGACTCTATTTTATTTCAGTTAACTATTTATTGTGAATTATAATTAACTGTAAATTTTCCAGTTAACTAAAATTTTCAAAACAGAATTTTATTTTAAAATTTTTAAGTGTACCTATTCACCCCTCCCCTCTAGATGCACTATCACTTACGACTTGCAGTTGGGACTGGGATTAATCTATTTCAAGTCTTTCAAAGCATTCTTTAATAAGTTTAAAATGCTTTACAGTCTATAGCTCTGCCAATGGCCTACACAAGAAATTTTAATGTTTTTCAAATGCTTAAAATTTTAATAAATAGAACATTTTAAAATATCTGTTATAGAATTTTAAGTAATATAAGTAATTTTATATATATGTCAAACTTAATGTTTTTTATGTATAAATTTATAAATATTGTATTTGAATAATTAAGATACTTGCATATCAAAGATACCTTGAAACAAAAATAAAAACCCAAACCTCTAAAGCAGCTCTCTCTCCCTTCTTACCTCTGAGCGTTTCAGCTTTCTGCATTCTCGAGGGTACTTTATCTTTGATGCTTGTCTCGAACTACCTGGCACAGAACACCATTAACCACATCACAGAAAACATCAAAATTTTAGCATTATTTACTGCAAAGTAATAAAACTTATGTGCATACATAATAATAGGGGCTGTTCCCAAATGCATGCACTTTGTATCACCCACATGCAGTAGACTGACATGATTTTATTTATCAAAAGCAATGGCTAATATGATTTGTTTTTTTCCCGCATCATTCACATCTCCCTGCATGTTGCATTTAAAGATACCAACCACTCTAACCCAGAGGAGAAAGAAAAGAATTGGTTCTGCCTAATTTATATATATCTGGATATAGATTTTGGCGCAGCAGTACATATTTTTCATGGGGAAGGCAGGAGCAAGCTCTTGGTTGACTGCAGTGAAAAGGGCTTTCAGGTCTCCAACCAAAGAAAACGATAATAGAAGCAACAGCAGGAGGAGAGAAGAACACGAACAAGAGGAGGTGGAGGAGGAGAAGGAGGAGGAGGAAAAGGTACAATCTTGAACATCCTTCTGGTTCTGACCTTTCTACTTTCAGTTAATAGTGTAATAACTGTGAACCAAATGGGATTACATCTTTTGTGTCTATGTATATAATGCAGAAGAGGGAAAAACGAAGATGGATTTTCAGGAAGCCGTTTAGTCAAGAAATAGTTGGTACTCAGATTTGCGAAGAAAGAACTATAACCACCGTTGCTGATGTTATAACAACAACAAATAATAATGTGTCTGAGGTAGTTGATGCTGATCAGCAAAGACACGCCATTGCAGTAGCCATGGCAACCACAGCAGCTACTCAGGCAGCAGTAGCATCTGCTCAAGCAGCTGTGGAGGTCGTTCGGCTTGCAAGGCCTTCCATCTTTGTTAAACAACATTTTGCTGCCACTATTATTCAAACAGCCTTCAGAGGTTATCTGGTAAATGGAGAAGTTTAATTTGTTTGCTGATTGCTATCTATGTGAATGATGACTAAATTGTTATGGTTGTGATTTGTATATGAAGGCGAGAAGAGCGCTTCGGGCACTTAAAGGGTTAGTGAAGCTGCAGGCATTAGTGAGACGTCAAAATGTCCGCAGAAGAGCAAAATTTACTCTTCAATGCATGCAAGCTCTTGTTCGAGTTCAGACTCGGGTATGTGAACAGCGAGCTAAGAGCATTTCCCATGAAGGAAGCTCATGTTCCAGAAAAAGTGATGATCCCTCTAATTTATGGAGGTCACATTTGGCAGATAGCAACTCCATTGTATGTCTGTTTCATCTTTCAATATCGTGTTTTAACGGACGCCCTTTCTATGAGTAATTTGTTTTCTGTTTAACTTATGCAGTCTAGAGACGATGAAACACAAAAAGTAAATAAGATTCGAGCTGTTCTAAAGAAAACGAAGGAAGATGCCTTGAAACGAGAAGAGGCCCTAGCTGATGCTTTCTCTCACCAGGTTAGTTTCAATCTTTGTTCTTGATTTCTTAATTTTAAATTCTCACTGTCAATGGACTACCAACTGTTTGCTATATATGTGAACTAGATATGGAGAACTAGAGGGGACCCCAGCGTCAGTGAAGGAGAGGTTGAGGACGATTCTAGATGGTCTGATGAATGGAGAAGAAGAAGAAGAAGCTTGTACAGAGAGAGCACCGGTAGAGCTTCGTGTGATCAAAGAGACCCTATCAAGATAGTTGAAATAGACACCTTCAAACCCTACTCCAACATAGTTCCCCCTGATACGATGAGATCATTTTGTGGTTATAAGCCTCGGTTAAATACTCCATTAAGAACCCACACACTTCCTTTGTCTTCACCTGTGCATAAAACCCATTGTGAGGTCTCTTTTCAGCCTCCATTAGTGACACCATCACCAACAAAGACGAAGCATCTTCAGGTGCATTCAGCTAGTCCTCGTTGCACAAAATATTTATAGAAAATGTGTTTATTAAAATTTATCTGAACTACCCATCGTGAATACGCTTATGTTTGAATTATTGGTTTTTTAAAAACATAAATAAAGAGAAAGGCCTTCATGATTTACATGATTGGCAGTGGTGACTGGTGACAGACAGCAAATAGTAGTGGTCTATGACAGCAACGGCACAAGTTGAAGCCAAGTTGTTTATAACAAATATCTTTGAATTTTAAGTTTACAGTGGTAAGCTTAACATTTAATCTCTTGGTTAAAGGGATACTATTCTTATTTTAGTGAAAAAAATATATTTTTGGTCTCTTACTTGTCATAAAATTATTATTTTAGTCCCTTAATCATAGAAATATCTAAAATAATTTTTCATTTATTGAAAAATATCACATTTTGTCATCCACATTTAAAAAAAATTACTAAATTCAGTTCATCCGTCAAACTCTAAACTCTAAATTTAAAAAATTAAATTTGATATTTTTTTAAAGAAGTGAGGACCAAATGTAACATTTTTCAATAATTAAGAGACTATTTTGAATATTTCAATAAGTAAGGAATCTAAATGACAATTTTTTAATAAGTAAAAATTAAAAATACATTTTACCCTTGTTTTAATTATTTGGATTCAAATTTTTGAGCCATAGTACTTAAAAAAATTATTTTCTTAAATACAAATTGTCGCATTACAATTTATTCAAAGAAGTATTTTAAAACATTGGGGAGATTACTCTAAAGATAAAAACCTTATTTTAATCTTCCATTCATTGCTTTAATTTCATTTGGGTTCCTCGCTTAATTTTAAATTTAAATCAGCCTTTTGTTAAATCATATCTTATCCAAATTGGCAAAATGTTGAGTTGGCCGTTAAATGCTTAGGATTACACTATTAAATAGGATCTAAAAATACATAGAACTTTTCATTTATCCCAATCTATCTTGCTCAGCATGGACATTTTTGTTTATCCCATTTAGCTTCTCCATTGTAGCTCATAAAAACAACGAAAATTTTTGTGTTAGACCACAGTAATCTGAAAACAGAGGAAGACCAAAGTTCAGCTTTCAAAATTAGAATTTAAAAATACACATGACATGTAATTTAAACAGCTTTCTTCTCATAACTTTGATTCATTCATCTCTAATTTCTTTCTCTCTGAATTCATGGGTTCACTTTCATCACTCTCCCATATCTGATTTGAATAATCATCTATTCTGGATTCTGAAGAATACCCGAGCTTTCTTCCCCTCCCCCAACGGTGCTTTACTGAATTATTGTCTTGATGAGCAAAAGTGAATGAGGAAAGAATTTGAGCGAGTGAAGATGAAGGAAACAGAATAAGTGAAGGATTATATTGAAGTAATCATGGTCATTGTGAATCAAATCTGACTCTAGGGGAAAAGCTTGATGGGATGAGGATTTTGTAAAAAATAATGGTGACAATCCTTGAAATATTTAAAGTCAAAATCACTTCACTTGAAGATGCATGCGATATATCTTAGCCCACTGTGACAGAATTGGCAAATGCATTGCAAGTTGTGGAGTAAAGAAAAGCCTTTAAAGATAATGGAATTTATGTTGGAAGTGCCTTGGTGGCTGCCTAAAAGTCAAAAGCTCAAAGAGGCAGTGGATCAAATGGTAAGGAGATGAAAGAGCAGCAGTTTAACAACAGGAGAAAATACAAGAAAGACACATTAGCATAACCTATATGAATATCAAATGGTCATGGATTGCTTCTTTAACTTTCATTTCTATCATCAATTGTTTCCTTTATTCCTATTTTTTGTTGCAGGAAAATTTTTCACCCTTTTCCCATTTTTTACAAAGACGCAGACTCCCATAAAAATCTAAAAATCTTTTATTAAAAGAAATAAAATAAAATAAAATAAATACTCATAATATTATCGACTATACTCTAAATATATTACACTTCTATGCACTTCCAAATTGTAACAACCAATTAGTTAAAGTAATCTAACATAATTGTCATGTAATTATCAAAATTTGTACACAAACAATTGGATACTAGAGGAATTTAAAAAACGTAAAAAAGTTATAAAATAAAAAGTTTTAAAATATATAAATGCTCAAATCTAATCTAATCATAAGAATAGAAGAATAGGAGAGACATAATCACTATAAGCACAACTCTACGATACTTTGAAAAAATGCTATAATATCATCCAAATTTTCAAGAAAAAGACTAAAAAGTATTTTAATTAACTTGTTTTTAATTTAAATTATTATACATATAAATAATGAGTGAAATAATAAAAAATGCAAAAATTAATAATACATATACCTAAGACTTTCACGTATATTTATATAAAGTTGTCAACGACAAAGACCTTCTAAGGAGCGGAACATGATTTTCATGCCTATCTCCAAATTATCTTTAGAAAAATTCTTTTTTTCCATTCCTATCTTCACACAAAAAATCCTCAAATATAGACATTGAGGTAAGATAGTCTCCACTAGAATCCATATTGATAGTCATAATGTTATATTGTATAGGAGAAGGGAACCTCTCCTTATACATTAAGAAATTAAGAAATTAGGCTCATAAATTTTTTAATCATTTTTTAAAAATAATATCATCAAAATTAAGAGAATTTAGAACTTTTTTTAATCTTATTATGAAAAAAAAGTAATTTAACAGCAAGAACTAAATTAAAATATTTACATACAGTAAGAATGCCATTATAATTTTTTAACTAGTAAAAATAAAATAAAAAAATGGAATGGAACTATAAAAATTGGGAGTATAATTATTTTTTAATTTAATTCACTTAACAGATCTTATAAGTTCACTTCATCATCAAAGAAGTCATGGAAAGTGTTTTCAAAGAAATAACTCGTTTTCCTTCAGCTTGACTCAGTCAATACTTGGCTGGGTTCCAAATTATTATTTCATTTGTCATTTCAGGACACTGTTTATGGTTAGCGTGGTCATATTAGGATCATAAAAATGTATTGAATTTATCATAATGACCTTTTTATCTTGCGAAAATAATGGGTAAAGTCTAAATTTTGGGTTCGTGTTGATTTCATTTATTTTAAGTCATGATTTCATTTACTTTAACTCATGAACTAAGGGTTCGTTTGTTGTGATAAAAAGAGAAAAAACGCGAACGAAAAGTAAATCCCTCTCCTGTTCATATAAGGAGAGAAATTTCCATCAAAGAGTGGGCGGAAAGGCAAGAGGTTTACTCATAAAAGCTTGGAGAATTATAAAAGTAACTTTTGCTGAGTGTTATTCCACCCTCTTTGCTTGCCCATTCCAAAAAGACACCAAGACTAATTTATGATCCATTTGATCTTGTTTTCCTGCTAGTGGGATATGTATGCCAATTTATTTCTTCACTCAATTAATCTATTATAAATAATTTAATATCTTCATTGAATTTAAAAAAGCCTTTTTAATTAAAGTATTAAAAACTAAATATTTTGCTTCAATTAATACAAATATTTTAATATTTTTAAAAATATTTATAACATAATAAAAAAACCTAAAAATAATTTTAAAAATATAAATTTAATGCTTTCGGCATAAGGGCATTTCTGTCATCTCGCTTATTATCATTTTCATTCCATCATTATCTTTACCATACCAAAAAAATTTTATAATTTTATTTTTCTTTTCATTCCCAACATACCAAATAAATTTTGATATCAAAATTTTTTATTTCATTTCATTTCATTCTCATCCTCTTTTTTATTCCCCTTCTTAATCATTTTCTTTCTATGGAACTAACTCACTTTATCCCCCACAAATTAGCTTGTTTATTTTAATTTAATTATATATTTTTTACTGAAACTTATAATTTAAATGTTAAAATGACATTTCAATTATTGCTATAAAATTTACCGAAATTTCATTGTTTAAATTTATTATTTAAATAATGAAAATACTTATTATTGCAATAAATACTATTTATTTTTATTCTTTTTTAAGAAAATTAATGAATTTAACTTAATGAATTGAGCTAAAATATTTTAACCTGACTGAATAAATAGATTAAACGGACAATGAAGTAGACTTGATTACAGTAATTAGTTTATTTTTTTTCATTATAATATCACGTCATATTAACATTAAATTAGAATTACTAATACATTTATATTTTATATCTTTAAAATTAATATATTTTTATTTTTAGTATTTTAATTTTTAAGTTACATATTTTTAATGATCAAATTAATTTTTTTTAATAATATATATTTTATAAAAATTTTAATTCAAACTTCTATCCAATTTATTTATAAAATGAATATTTTAAATAATTTTTTTAAATTTCATATTCATATTGAAAAGAAATTGACTTTGAAATTATGAGAAGTTAACACTACAGCTGATTATTGACCCGGTCAACCCGGTGAACCCAACCTGGCCAAATAAACAAAATTTGAAATTTTCACCGGGTCGGGCCAGGTCCCGGGAATGACATGAGACCTAGGTCGGGCCGAATCGAGTCCTGAGTTCGAAAAGTTACCTAGTGTAATACCAAGTCAAATCTCAAGTCAATAAAACTCAACCCAACTCAACTCATGCTGACCCCTAGTTAACACGGTGAACTAGCCTTTACGTGCAAAGTTGGCCAACCTTGTCAACTTTAGGTCTCACACACGACGTTATGTTACGTACGATAAAGGCAATGAGTCCAGTCTACTTGTAGGATTTACATATCCAGTGTTTAAGAAAATTTGAAGAATTAAAATTTTATTTAATAGTTTAGATTATAATAATATTAAAAATTAAATTAATATTTATAATTTATTAAAAATTTTAAATCATTACATTTTCATCTAATAATATAAATTTTGTCAAATATATCTTTGTTCAAAAAATATCACCTATACATGATATTTTTGGTAGTCTATTGGCCACCGGTTATGTGAACAAAACTATCAAAATTGAATGACAACAACATAATATCTATTGCTTACTTCAACAAAATTATATTTTTATGAAAAATAAGACCAATTTTTTTTTTATAATAATTATCAGATAGTCTCCTCATTCATGAAATAAATACAGATTTCTTAAAGTTTAAAAATGATCAAAATATTTTTGAAGTATAATATTTATTATTATTAAATACATAACTTAAGAAAAAAAATACCTTTCTATTTTTATTTCAATTTTATTATTTGTATAAAAACTGTAAAATTAATTTATTTTAAATTTTATTAAACTATTACAATAGTTCTGTTTATTGATATATTTAATAAATATATCATCTTTGAAATTAAATGTTATTAATTACAATCTTTTAATTCGTTAATCATAAAAAATTATTTTATGAATATGTTTTTTTATTTTTTAATAATTATACATGTTTTTATCTAATGATTTAATGATTTGCTACATCTCAAATACATATTTGGAGTTGTCTTTCTTGAAAGATTTGAATGGCACTAATTTAGTCCTTGAAAATTGATTATTTTAAATTTAGTTATGATATTTTAAGATATACATCCATAAACTTTAAAAGACTTTCTGACCAAAAATAAAATTTCAAAGACTAAATTGATAATGATAAATTCTATTAGGAATCAATAATTGAATATAGTAATTGATTCCAAATATTGAGAACTTGTTATCAAAACTGCATCTATCTTAATCTAGTCCAATAAATACATTAAAATAGGTTTGTTGTTGTAAGAAAATGAGAGTATAAATTTCAAAAACAAGAGAAAAATATTTACATAAAATTAACATATATACAATATAAGGTACCAAATACAACAAGTTATCAACAAATCTAAATGTTTTCTATAGAGTTCTGAAGTAACCTAATCCTTTATGCTAGTAATTAATTATTTCATTTTTGTCATCATAAAAATTACTCTACATTAATAATTCAGTTGCCTTGTATGACATTAAGAATTGCTCTATTATGATTGAGTTTTTAGAACATTGTTTCCTTGATGCATCTCCTTCTTTATGAAATCATTATAAGTTAGAAATTAGAAGTTTTTGCTGGTAATATTCAGGTTGTAATGAAGGAGTAGTCCATTTTAACTTAATTAGGAAATCAATAGGTTTGATGATATTCTTATAAAACCTCTGAAGACAGATCTTGGATGGCGCTTAAGATTTGATGGCAAACTTGTCTTTCAATTGGATCACCTTTCATGGATACATATTATATTGCGAAGCTCTGTGTTGTATATCATAACATGTAGAAATGTAATTAAGATTTTTGTTTAATTGTTTTGGCTTTTAAGGCTGCCTGATTTACACTTCTCGCTTGGATATGTGTTCTGAGTATTAATTTCTTTGCATGCATTGGATTATACATATAATACATTTTTTTATTGACAAGTGACATTGTTGATATAAGTTCATCTGGTAAGATGATTGCCTATATCATAAAAGATGATTGCCCATGTGACGTTTCTTTGTTACAATGATGGAATAAAAGAGACGATAATAATACAAACATTAATTTCACATACAAACATATAGTTAAAGCAAAAGCAGGAATGACAAGAACACAACAGGAACATGTATGCACACCATTATTGTAAATATGGATACATGCAATATCACATAAAATATATAACGCAGGTGGCATGCATGGTAGGCGATTGAGTCCAGATCAAGGGCGATTGGTGCTGGCTTTTCTTCTTGGTGGTCCATAGTAATATGGTGGTCTATAATAATATGGTGGTGCATAATAATATGGTGATGGTTGCCCGTAATTATATCTTCCTCCTCCACCGTAACCGTATTGTGGTGGCAGATTGAAATTTAGGCCTTGTTCTTCACAATCACAAAACAAAACAAATATCAGATCAAGAAAAGGAAAAGAAGCAAGAAACATATATAGTCCATACATATAAAATTAACTTGCCAATTAATCACAAAAACGAAAGGGAATTATATGATTGGATTAATGTTCCACAAAATCATGGATGGCACTTACTCGAAGCAGGTTTCACTCTGGGGGTTGCAGCCTCATGGGAAGCAGAAGCAGAAGCCACCTCAAGCTCAAAGGACATGAGAAATACAAGTATTACTGCAACTGCAGCAAAGTGCATCAGTTTTGAGGAATTCATCTTTGACAATGAGAAATGAGGGTGATAAGTGCCACCATGTTGGTGGTACCTATATATAGATAAACATCGATGAATGTCTTCTAGATAATTTTCTTTTTCTTTGAGCTCAACACAAGGGCCCTTGTTGCCTGAATATTGTATACATTAAATCATTAAAAAAATATAATTGTATCGTGTGATATATGAAACCTGATTTCAATTTTTTGTCAGGATTTTTTTTTTAACTTTTAGTTTTAACTTACTATGTATTAAAAGAAGTTAGATGCAAAGATAGTAATTACAAATAATCATTGTTTGAGAATGAGAAGCAAAGAGCATATAAGGAGTAGTACAGTAGTAAAGCCCCCCACGTTTATCTGAGTAGTTTCAGGTTTGAATCCTAGTGAGAATAGATACTATGAATTAAGATGTGATAGTGAGTTTAAAAAGAATGAGAAACATCAACACATTAGAAAAAATATAAGTTTTAATGATAAATATACCTAGTAACTATAGTATGAAGTTATAAAAATCCACCTTATTTGTAGGTTGGGGCGCTGAAAAAATATGGAGAAAAGTCAAGACTAAGCATAGTTTTCATATACTTGAATCAATAATGGACCACCATTGAGATGCCGTGCGGTTGAAGGTGATGATAGGATAATAAGGGAAGTGAATAGACACTCTTAAATTGCTTTCTAAATTAACAAAATAGGGGGTGAGTTTAATTATTATATCCAATAATAATAATAATAATAATATATTTAATTTTTCGTTCTATAATTTGCACGGTTAAAATTTTAATAAGAGGAATAGATCATGATTTAGTCAAGTTTGGGAGTAAGAGTGGTTTGATTTGATGCATGAAAATCAAATACCATTATATATACTAGTTGTCTGATAGATCATTTTACAATCCAAACATTAGGGCTATCGTAATCTGTCACCCGCACGCCACTTGTGTGTTTTAAAGTCTCACGACTTTTCAACTATAATGAGATATTTGGCACTAAGTCCACAAACATACAACTTAAAATAATAGTAATATTTAATAAAATTCAATTCACTTGATGAGAGTATTTTCTTTAGAAAATTCATTATCAGTGTGGTTATTAAAGTATTTTACGTTTGGTAGGTCAAAAGACATTTTTAATCACACTTCAATTTTTAGACTTTGTCTCTCTATACAATTTAGGCAATTGTTAGATTTACGAAATCTAACTATACATCAAGGACATAGATGGGTGTTGACAACCTCTTATTTACGTTCCTGTGAAATTGGAAGTCTTTGTAATTCAACATTATTACACTGCATTATTATATGCAAAAGACTACAAAAATGTAGATACATTTCTTGTTGGTCATCGAGTTATTAGGTTTATGTAACACTTGTTTATCACATGGACATGATATGCATGAGGACCCAACCAGCGGTATTTTAACTATGCTAAAGTCTTTGGTTGTGCGGATATAATTATTGCATTGCATGTTGAAATATACTAAATATATGTTCATTTAAAATTAATTAATATGTTTTTATATATCATTAATATGTGCTTTTTCATAATATGTCATGATCATATCTGAACAAACACTTTAGTAATATCAAGAAAAAATTATTTGTGCCCACTAGTGTTAAATTAATCTTTAAAAAATATGAATTATATTTTAAATTATACAAATGATTACAAAGTTTTGAAAGCTACAATTTGACTAAAGATTCTTAAAAATGAAATCAATTTTTAAAAAATTCAACTTATTATATCAATTATTTGTTTTAAAATTATAAAGTATAATATTTTTTTAATTATTTAATTTGCATTATAAAGTATATATAAATTTAAGTTGCACTAAATTTTAAACAATAATTATTTTATATCAATTGCATATATATTTAATGCAGAAAAAGAAACAATTCATATTTTAGTCCCTAGACTTTTCATTTATTTTTAAATCAGTCCTCATATTTTATTCATTTATAAATCAATACTCAGTATACATTTTTATGTTTGCGAGTTACTTAAATATAATTAAAATATGTTGAATATAGATAATTTATTGGAAATAGTAAGGTCAGATTATTATATTTCTTCCTACTAAAGTGTTCATATATATAATAATTAACTCTAAACACGTTGATAATATAGTAGTAATTATCATTTTTATAGCAGGAAATTATATTTGAACCTCATAGAAGTTGAAAGCCTTTTGAGTACCTAAATTATAGTATTTTTGTATATTTAAAGTAATTTTTTCATTTTTTTTATTGACATGTTTTATATATGCAAATTTGATTTACGTTGTAGTTGTTTTAAAATTAATTTTGTTGCTTAAGTTGTTATACCATAATTTATTGGATGAAATGTTTTGTATAAAAGTTAAAAAAAAATTCCAAAAATGTCAGATGAGAAAAATTATGTGTGAAATATTAAAATAAGAAAATGTATATTGGAAGTAAGGGTGAATTAATTTTTGAAAATGTAAAAATACTTAATGATTTAGAGGAGAAAAATTAGGACTTGAAGATAAAATTTTATAATTTGGTGTACACAATATCTAAATAATTATCAACATAAGTAATGAGTAATGTTTACTAATATTTTAAAATATAAAATGATATAAAATTTAAGAAACAATAGATGACGTAAATATAATATAATGATCTATTGAAGAATATAATAATATAAATATAAATTAAAAAATGATAGACATGTATAAAATAATATGTCTAATTCCAAAATTAAGTGTGAAATATTAAAATAAGAAAACTTATGGTGAAATGATTTTTTGAATAGTAACATGACTTAATAATTTACGATTGGAAAATTATGGACTTCAGATATGTACAATATTTAAATGATTATTAATAAAAGTGATAATAATATTTAAATACTACTATTGCTAATAAGTGTCTTTAGAGTAATAGTTAACATAATTTATGATTAAATATTAAAAAGAATTAGTTAAATTAACCGTTAATTTGGTAGAATTAGTATGAAAATAATAGTTTTACTGGTGGAAACTCATTTGCACAAAGAAGTTAACAAATAAAATTGTCTGACATTTCAAGAGTATTATCATAATAGTAAAAGTAAAATAATCATTAACTGGACGTAATAAAAATTTTAAAAAAATATTAATTAACACTATATAACATAAATAATTTTTAATACGTGTCTTTAGAGTAAAAGTTAACAAAATTCATAATTAAATATTAAGAAAAATTAGTTAAATTAACCGTTAATTTGGTAGAATTAGTCTGCGAATAATAATCTTACGGGAGGAAACCCATTTGGGCAAAGAAATTGGCCACATCACATAATTTTAAACGGTGTTAGGAGTTTAAGTAACAATAGGGACTATATTGAATAAAATTGAAAGAATAAGGAGTGATTTGAAAACAATAAATTATATGGACCAGTTTACAAACTTATAAAATATAATAGCTAATTGATTAATTTTCTCTAATATTAAAATTATGTAACTACATTATAATTAAGTGTATCAATACATTCAAAATTATGAATACACCAATAATTTTACATTATTATTATTATTAATAGGTACAATAAATATTCCTTTGTTGGTGTCCAAAGTTCACTAGTTAGCAATTCGCAGTTAAAGTCGTTTGACATTTCAAAAAGCTCATGTTGATTAATCAAAGATATAGAAAATCAACACACATCCATGATATTTAAGAATTTGATTTTTTTTACGTTTGACAATTTAAATTTTTTACATTTAAAAGAATTTAAGTTGTTAAATTTTTGTTTAATACTTCAATATTAATAAATATTAAATAATTTTAGCATATTTTAAAATTTTAAATTATTAAATTTTCATTTAACAATTTAAATTATTTCAAATTTATTTACATTTAAATTCTCAAATTCACCCAACTCATTTCCATGGTTTATTGACTCCGTGAGACGATGCTACTATCACAAGGAGTTGATGGGATTGATTATGACATATGAAGAATTAGTCAGCTTGGACTTATATAAGCTATATAATATATATATATATATATATATATATATATATTATTTATTTATTTCATTTTTGTCTTCTGCTTTCGAATTTAACATAGGGAACCAATTGCTTTGCTAATTAATCTAATTCAGGGCATGCTATATTTAGTTTTTGGGTGTATTTGGATAAATTTAAAGAAAAAAAAACGTAAAAAGTTTACAAAAATGCATTTCTCTCTTCTACTCTATACCTCACTCTATAAATACCAACTATTGTTGCTCACCTCTGCATATGCATCAATCCTTCAAGTATTTACAATATGGCACTCTTCAATATGTCCTTTGCTTCTCTTCTGGCAACACTCCTCCTACTACTCATCATCATGTACTGCAACCCTGCCTCGGCGACTCTTCAACTCGGTATTAATTCTTCCTTTATTAATTTCTTGCTTAACTACTATTAGTTAACACAGATAGCCTCTATTAGTTCATTAAGAGCGATTGATATTGATTAATTAGTGAACATAACTTCTATTAGTTAATTAAGAGCGATTGATATTGATTAATTAGTGAACATGACTTTGAATTTATGCGATGTTGCAGGTCGAAAACTCTTCGAGGCTCTTCTTCCTCCAAAGTATAGTTCTCACCCAGGTGGAGGAGGACAATATCCTCCCTCAACTCCATATACTCCCCCAACTCCATAGTTATCAAGTCTTCGTGCAACACCACAGCTTCTATGTATGCCTTAACAGTGTGCTCTATTAGAATAATGGCACCCAAGCATGCCTGTTATTAGTGATTTTTTTTTTTTCAATTTTCAATCACTGTATATGAATCTAAATTTTTATAACTATATTTTATAGTGAATTAATAAGTTACATATTATTTGATGAATGCTATTGTTCATTATTTGTCTCTATTTAATTTTTTTTTTTCTTCACAATTTATTGACATGCCCCAATTATATTGACCACTACTACATCGTAGTAGATTCATATATATGGTGTGTATATATACACGCACAGGTTGGTTTTAATATGTTTGTATATGGAAGGAAGATTACTTACTTTATAGTTAAAGTGTATTTTTAGCAATGAAATTATTTTTTATCTAATAATATAGTGTGGGTCGACCTACCATTAATATGAGAAAGGTAAAACATGAAACCGATAGTAAAGTTGATTTCAAATGCAAGCCGAAATATAATTTTGTTTAAAAAATTAATATTTAATTAAAAATATAAAATTATAAAAGAACGAAATACGCTAATTAATCAATCTTGACTTTCCTTCTCCTTTCCAATAAAATATGAGTGAATTTGGCAGAAAGAGTTCCCATCTCCAATCTTTTTTCTTCTTTCTTTGTTCCACATGCCAAACAAAAAAAAAAAAAAAAGATTGTTTCCACCTACCATTATCCTCCATTTCTCTACTACGAAACAAGCCAGAGCATACAAACGTGTCATTATTTTATTTATTTGTCATTTTCTTAACTAAAAACAAACGTGTCCTTTTCTTAACTCAAGTGATGGCTTCAATACTTTCCTTATTCATTTTTATAACTGAAAAAAAGAAAAAAAAAATCTGGCAATAATCATCAATCAATTGAGTTGGGGGAAAAAAAAAACCAAGTTTTAAAAGCTACAATTTGACTAAAGATTCTTAAAAATGCAATCAATTTTTTAAAAATTCAACTTATTATATCAATTATTTTTAAAAAAATTATAAAGTATAAATATTTGTTAAATTATTTAATTTGCATTATAAAGTATATATAAATTTAAGTTGCTCTGAATTTTAAACAATAATAATTTTATATCAATTGCATATATATTTAATGCACAAAAAGAAACAATTCATATTTTAGTCCCTAGACGTTTTATTTTTTTTTTTAAATTAGTCCTCATATTTTATTCATTTATAAATCGATATGCTTTTTTATGTTTGCGAGTTGCTTAAATATAATTAAAATATGTTGAATATAGATCATTTACTTGAAATAGTAAAGTCTAATTATTATATTTCTTCTTACTAAATTGTTCAAATATATAATAATTAATTCTAAACACGTTGATATTATAGTAGCAATTATCATTTTGTCAATTCAAGATGAAATAGACTTCGCTGAGCCCTATTAAAAAAGTATGGAGAAAAGTCAAGACTAAATCAAAGTTTTCATTTATTGACCTAAAAATCAAAATTAGAGTTTTGATTCTTGTGAATAAGGATTTCAGTGCTAAGTTTAAATTTGGTTGGTTTGAAGCACTCTAGAGCAAATCAACGATGGTAACTTGTACAATGTTGGTGATCAAATTAATATACACTTTTATGAGATAAGAAAGACACCGTAACATGCAATTCACACAACATATGCTTAATATACGCAATTGGGAAGCAAGTGAATAGATCCTTGCTTCATTGTTCTGTGAGTCCCATAAAGAAATAAATCCTTTTAGTGATGCCTTTATGACTTTGACAATAACCCGAGGAGATGAACCAGTGTTTGCTACTTTAGTGTATATCCTATAGTTATGTTAATTTAACCCAAAGAAGTATTTTTAAGAAAATAGCTAATTCATATCTAAATGGTTTGTGGGAACTCTAGAAATAAGTAATATAGTAGTGAAAAAAAAAAAATCAAATATTGTCATTTGGGAACTCTCGCTAAGACTTTTACTAAGTACTATTGCTATTGCGATTACCTTATCCAAACTATTCAAACTAAACAAAAAATAATAATAATAATGTAAAAGACCTAATAGAGTCAGACTAAAAATATGATTATATATAGATGAAAACTCCTTAGAATCCAAATAGCATGGGACAGTAGAATTGCTAAGATCTATATTCTACTGCGAATGTATGTACTCGATAAAACATTCTTTTAGTAACAAACTTTGAAATTATGATAAGTTACACAGAGATTTAGACTTTAATTTCCAAATTGGCCAACCTTGTTAAGACCCTAGTCGAATTGTACATGATACTTTTGGAGGTATGGATGAATCCAAATTCTATGTATTTAATAGAACTGGATCACTATTTGAATTTTTATAAATATTAAAGAATTAATTTATAACAATTTTTTAACTTTTAGTTTTATTCAACTTACTATGTATTAAAAGAAGTTAGATGCAAAGATAGTAATTACAAATAATCATTTTTTGAGAATGAGAAGCATCGAGCATATAAGGAGTAGCACAGTAGTAGAGTTTCTCACGTTTATCTAAGTAGTCTTGTGCTTGAATTCTATCGAGGAGAGATACTATGAATTAAGATATAATAGTAAGTTTTAAAAAAATGAAAAACATCAACACATTAGAAAAAATACATGTAAGTTTTAATGATAAATATAGCTAGTAACTATAGTATTAAGTTATAAAAATCCACCTTATCTGTAGGTTGGAGCGCTGAAAAAATACGAAGAAAAGTCAAGACTAAATGTAGTTTTCATTTACTTCAATCAATAACGGACCACCATTGAGATGCCGTGCAGTTGAAGGAGGTGATAGGATAATAGAGGGAAGTGAATAGACACTCTTAAAATTGCTTTCTAAACTAACAAAATAGGGGGGGCTTTTAATTATTATATCCGATAATAATAATAATAATAATAATAATAATAATAATAATAATATATTTAATTTTTCCTTCTACAATTTGCACGGTTAAAATTTTAATAAGAGGAATAGATCATGATTTAGTCAAGTTTGGGAGTAAGAGTGGTTTAATTTGGTGCATGAAAATCAAATACCAATATATATACCAGTTGTTTGATAGATCATTTTACAATCCAAACAAATTAAGGCTATCGTAATCTGTCACCCGCATGCCACTTGTGTGTTTTAAAAGTCTCATGACTTTTCAACTATAATGAGATATTTGGCAGTGAGTCCACAAACATGACAACTTAAAATAATATTAATATTTAATAAAATTCAATTCACTTGATGAGAGTATTTTCTTCAGAAAATTCGTTATCATTATGGTTATTAAAGTATTTTACGTTTGGTAGGTCAAAAGACATTTTTAATCACACTTCAATTTTTAGACTTTGTCTCCCTATACAATTTAGGCAATTGTTAGATATACAAAATCTAATTATACATCAAGGACATAGATGGGTGTTGACAACCTCCTGCGTACGTTCCTGTGAAATTGGAAGTCTTTGTAATTCAACATTATTACACTGCATTATTATAGGCAAAGGACTAAAAAAATGTAGATATTTTTCTTGCTGGTCATCGAGTTATTAGGTTTATGTAACACTTGTTTATCACATGGACATGATACGTATGAGGCCCGAACCAACAATATTTTTACTATGCTAAAGGCTTTGGTTGCACATATATAAATATTGCATTGCATGTTGAAATATATTGGATATATGTTCATTTAAAATTAATTAATATGTTTTTATATATCATTAATATGTGCTTTTTCATAATATGTCATGATCATATCAAAACAAACACTTTTAGTAATATCATGAAAAAATTATTTGTGCCCACTAGTGTAAATTAATCTTTAAAAAATATGAATTATATTTTAAATTATACAAATGATTACAAAGTTTTGAAAGCTACAATTTGACTAAAGATTCTTAAAAATGCAATCAGTTTTTAAAAAATTCAACTTATTATATCAATTATTTGTTTTAAAATTATAAAGTATAATATTTTTTAAATTATTTAATTTGCATTATAAAGTATATATAAATTTAAGTTGCTCTGAATTTTAAACAATAATTATTTTATATCAATTTCATATATATTTAATGCACAAAAAGAAACAATTCATATTTTAGTCCCTAGACTTTTCATTTATTTTTAAATCAGTCCTCATATATTATTCATTTATAAATCAATACTTGGTATACTTTTTTATGTTTGCGAGTTACTTAAATATAATTAAAATATGTTGAATATAGATAATTTATTGGAAATAGTAAGGTCTGATTATTACATTTCTTCCTACTAAAGTGTTCATATATATAATAATTAACTCTAAACACGTTGATAATATAGTAGTAATTATCATTTTTATTGCAGGAAATTATATTTGAACCTCATAGAAGTTGAAAGCCTTTTGAGTACCTAAATTATAGTATTTTTGTATATTTAAAGTAATTTTTTCATTTTTTTATTGACATGTTTTATATATGCAAATTTGATTTATGTTGTAGTTGTTTTAAAATTAATTTTGTTGCTTAAGTTGTTATACAATAATTTATTGGATGCCATGTTTTGTATAAAAGTTTAAAAAAAAATTTCAAAAATGTCAGATGAGAAAAATTATGTGTGAAACATTAAAATAAGAAAATGTATATTGGAAGTAAGGGTGAATTAATTTTTGAAAATGTAAAAATACTTAATGATTTAGAGGAGAAAAATTAGGACTTGAAGATAAAATTTTATAATTTGGTGTACACAATATCTAAATAATTATTAACATAAGTAATATGTAATGTTTACTAGTATTTTAGAATATAAAATGATATAAAATTTAAGAAACAATAAATCACATAAATATAATATAATGATCTATTGAAGAATATAATAATATAAATATAAATTAAAAAATGATAAACATGTATAAAATAATCTGTCTAATTCCAAAATTAAGTGTGAAATATTAAAATAAGAAAACTTATGGTGAAATGATTTTTTGAATAGTAACATGACTTAATAATTTACGATTGGAAAATTACGAACTTCAGATATGTACAATATTTAATGATTATTAAGAAAAGTGATAATAATATTTAAATACTACTATTGCTAATATTTTAAAATATAAAATGGTACGAAAATTTAAATGATGGAAATATAATATAATAATATGCTAAATAATTGTAATACCCACAGAATTTTTACTTGTAATATAGTTATATAAGATGTTGAGGGTGAATTTCTTTTTTTTATGTGCTTAGGCTTAACAAAAACGTAAGAAAGGATATGGTTAAAAAATAACGTTTAAAATAATTAAAGTGAAAATTAAAGAGAGAAATATCAATAGCATAAATATAAATTAGTGATCAATTTTGTGGAATATTAGATTGGCGTAGTTGGTCAAGTTTGAATCCTATGTAGGCTATTAAGAAGGTATACCCTCTTTCTTTTTTTTTCTTTTTTTTTAATGTGACGTATCACTACTATGAGTGTTTGAGTAAGTATTTTATTTTTATCACTAGTTTCCCGTCCACTCACTTTCTCCGTCATTTTCTTTTTTCATTTTCTTTATAGACTTAGGGGTGCATGAAGGTCCTACACCACATAATTGAAGGTTTTTTTTTTATTAACATGCAACAGCGAAAATAATAAATAACGCAAATCCTAAGCCATAATTTTTATTTATCCAAATGTTTAAATTAGACTTTTGTTTTTAGCGTATTACGTCAACATTCTTCCAGTGACTAAAAAAAAATTATTTTTTTATATGACCTGCAAAACACGAGAAACCCCCATTTTATTTATTGGACCTTCCCCATTTTTAACGGGGGAGGGAGTACCACATATTTTCTTACCGTTTTCTTTTTAATTGATATTTAAATAAATAATAATATCTATTAAATTAAAAATGTTTTAAATTATTTTTATAAATTTTAAATTCTATTTATTTATTAAATATCTTCATTCTATTTTGTATGAACCATTGAAGAAATCACTTGACTGGCAAATAAAAGTGAAAAAGTCTCTATCATCCCTCATGCAATGACTAAGTCAAAAAGAAAAAAAATTACCTAATTTCATTTATAAATATCTGCGTTCTCTTAGTCATTGAGCCATGCAGAATCTGCAGCTTAGCTTGCCATTCTCAACTTGTACTCATGACATTACAAATTCATCTCACCTTCCTCCTTCTGTTCTTCCAACTTCACTTTCATGGCATCCTCTGTGATGACAGAGATGCCCTTCTTTCATTCAAATCCCAAGTCACCGACCCAAAGAACTCTCTCTCTACCTGGACCTCTAATTCCTCTGTCTGCACCTGGTATGGAGTCTACTGCTCCAAAAACACAACCAGAGTTCAATCTCTTAGTCTACAAGGACTAGGCCTTTCTGGTAAACTACCCTCTTCCCTCTCCAACCTCACTTATTTACAGTCACTAGACCTTTCCAATAATGCATTCCAAGGCCATCTTCTGTTCGAGTTTTCAAATCTTTCTTTCCTTAAGGTCATCAATTTAGCTTATAACAATCTCAGCGGTTCACTTCCTCCACAGTTATCCCTTCTCCACCACCTGCAAGTTCTGGACTTCTCTGTCAATAATCTCACCGGTCAAATCCCTCCTGAATTTGGAAAATTTTCCTCTCTCAATAATCTTTCCTTGGCTAGAAACCATCTTTCTGGGGAAATTCCCAGTGAGTTGGGAAATCTTCGTAACCTTTCTTATCTTCGACTGTCTGAGAATAATTTCTCTGGGGATTTTCCCGTTTCCATCTTCAACATCTCTTCGTTAGTCTTCTTATCTACAACACAAAATCGCCTAACAGGAAAATTACCACAAGATATTGGCCATTCTCTTCCAAATATCCGGAGTCTCTATCTGGCAAATAATAGCTTTGCGGGTGTGATTCCAAGTTCTATATCCAATGCTTCACATCTGGAATTCCTCGATCTCTCTCGCAATGAATTTCATGGATTTATTCCTCTGTTCAGCAACATGAACAATCTCACCATGCTAGTTCTCGGTGATAACTCTCTCTCTTCCACAACATTACATAATTCTAAGTTCTTCGATTCCCTTAGAAACAGTACAAAGCTGAAAACTGTGATGATCCATTCTAATCAGCTAGCAGGAGAGCTTCCAAGGTCAGTAGCAAATCTTTCAACCACTCTAGAACACTTTTGTGTATTCATGAACTCGTTCACTGGAAGCATCCCTCAGGGTATGGGAAAATATCTAAACCTCGTGTCCTTGTCTTTTGAAATGAATCATTTCATTGGGGAGATACCAAGAGACATAGGAGCACTGAATAAGCTGGTGCAACTTCTGATGTCCAACAACGGATTGTCCGGAGACATTCCGGACGCGTTTGGGAATTTGACACAATTATCTAACCTTGATATGGGGTTTAACCAGCTCTCTGGCAGAATTCCCTCTAGCATTACACAGTGCAAAAGATTGAACTATTTGTACCTTGAAACGAATAATCTTCATGGGACTATACCAGCGGAGATTTTTAGGCTTTCTGGCTTAATCGCCTTGTCCTTGGCAGGGAATACCCTGCATGGGTCCATCCCTTCTGAAGTGAGCTCCATGGAGCAACTTCAGTTCATGGACATGTCTAACAATCTTATGACAGGATATATTCCTGAGGAAATAGATGGTTGCGCTAGCTTGCAGATGCTTGCATTAGCAAGAAACAACTTCAGTGGTTTAATCCCAAGTACTTTGGGGAATTTAACATCGTTGGAAACATTGGATTTATCTTCAAACAATCTCTCTGGTTCCATCCCTGCAACTTTGGAAAAGCTCCAGCATATGATGAAGTTGAATTTGTCTTTCAACCATTTGGAAGGGGAAGTTCCTATGAAAGGTGTTTTTACAAACTTGACCGCGGTTGCCCTCCAAGGAAACAACAAGCTCTGTAGTCCTAACAAGGAAAATGCTGAAAAATTAAGAATCTTTCTGTGTGTCAAAGGGAAAAAGAACACAGCATTCTTACTCCCTCTCATACTTGCTGTTATAGTGGCCTCTATTCTTTTCCTTTCCATTTTCTGCTTAGCATGGGTGAAATTTGGCCGAAAGAAGAAAAATAAGGGAGAGAAAACGAGTCTGTCAACTTCCCCTCTCAAGGGAATGCCTCAAAATATATCCTTTTCTGATATTCGAGCTGCCACAAACAATTTTGCATCTGAAAACTTGATAGGAACGGGTGGGTTTGGCTTTGTTTATAAGGGTGTGTTCAGAATCAGTCAATGTGAAACTACCCTTGCGGTGAAGGTCCTCGACTTGAAACAAAGCAAAGCCTCTCGGAGTTTCAATGCAGAGTGTGAAGCTCTGAAGAATGTTAGGCATAGGAATCTCGTGAAGCTTATCACCTCTTGCTCTAGCATTGATTATAAAGGAGATGATTTTAAGGCCCTGGTTATGCAATTCATGGCCAACGGTAATTTGGACACGTGGCTGTACCCCGTTGATGAAGAAGAATCAGGGTCCTCCCTGACATTCTTGCAAAGACTGAATATTGCTGTGGACGTTGCTAGTGCTATGGACTATTTGCACCATGACTGTAACCCACCAGTAGTCCATTGCGATCTGAAACCTGGTAATGTCTTATTAGATGAAAATATGGTTGCACATGTTGGGGATTTTGGATTAGCAAGGCTTCTTTCTCAGAATTCAATGGAGTCTACCACTCTGGCACTGAAGGGTACCATTGGCTACATTCCCCCAGGTACAAGAAAACTACTATTCTTGATATTTTACCGTAAACATTAATATGGTATCCTTCAAATTTTCTAATGTTCGAGTAATTTGTTTCAGAATATGGTATTGGAGGCAGAGCTTCGACGTCTGGAGATGTGTACAGTTTTGGGATTTTACTGCTTGAGATGTTCATGGGGAAGAAGCCAACTGATGAGATTTTCAAGGAAGGTTTAAGCCTTAACAAGTTTGCCTCGGCCATTAATGAGAATCAAATACTAAAGGTAGCTGATCCAAAGCTGTTTAACGATTCTGAAAGGTCGACACAAAGCTCAAGCACTGGTTATCCTAGTGAAGGCAAAAGTAGTGACAGCTATCACTGTAGTTTCGCATTGAGCTTGCGCAGGGCAGAGGAAGGTATAGCTGCTGTGATTAGAGTTGGGTTGTCTTGTGCTGCTGAAGCGGCCAAAGATCGCTTGACCATGAGAGAAGCCTCAACAAAATTGCAAGGAATTAGGCAGTCTATGCTGGCTTTATGAATTACGAAGATACAAGTGTGTGAGTGAGTTTTCCATTACTGAAGTTAAACTGCAAAATTTTTAGCTGAGCACATTAGTCTTTATGTTTGGTTTGTATATTGATAGTTCATCAAGGGTTCAGGTCTGTTTTGTAAGCAAGAAGATGTTATAGCACTGAGTAACTCGCAAGGATCTATTACCTGTCATGGACTTATTACCAAATAGCAAATATATAAATGCTTGCTTGCTACTTAGTGGCAACATGAGAGCAAAGTTCATAAATTCAAACTAGGTTGAGTACGACTAAGTTTGGGTCCAACAAATGAGACAAGCAGAAAATGTAAGTAACAATAAATTAAAGAAACCAGACCAGAGAATCCAATGAAGTTTGACTGGTCTACAACTATCCCGTACGTACCATTCTATTTTTAGAAGTCATAAATGAAAAAAACATGCTGCGTGGTCATGCAGTTGATTTAAAGAACTAGTCTCATATTAGTATGAGAGATGCATACTTGTCGTATGTTTTGTTGGATCTGGGATTAATCTGTTTAAAGTCATTTGCAGCGTTCTTGTAATAAGTTTGGAAAGCTTTACAGTCTATAGTTCTGCTCACGGCCTTGGCATTGCAAATGTGGTATGTAACTTCCACTTGGATTAACCTTAGTTAAACTCTTTTTTTTTTTTTTCGTTAGCAATTATATGAAAATTTTAATTTTTCAATTGCTTTAATATTTAATAAATAGAAGGTTTGAATTTTGCGTCGTTGATGTTTTAAGTAATATAAATAAATTTTCATTTTATGTCTAAATTGGTTATAATAATTTCTTTTTTCATTTGGCTAGGATTTTGGATGCTCTTGTCATATAATATTAAGGGTACAATATCCTTACATGGACTACGTACATAGATTTAATTAAAATTTTCATATAATTTTCTTTGAATAGAATAATTTTTGAACCAATTGAACTAATGGTAAATTGTTATTATAATGATATATGACAGAATTTAACTCTTTGCTGCAAAAGATGGGCATGAGTAGTGATTTGATTGTCTAATCTGAATTCCGTGTTGTGCCTTAAAACACAACAAGGTGTGCTATGCTATCGTGTTAAACATTTTTTTGGTAATATGTTTTAAGTTTAAATATTGTGCTATGTAAATACAAAATATACCATATAGTGCAAAGAATCCAAATTATTGATTTTTAAGGTTCAATTAAACTTGGTACGTCAGTGGCCCCAGTGACCTTTTAAAGTTAACAAGATCTTTTCTATTCATGTCTAGATTGATTTGATGAGATAAAATTTTTTGATGTTGCATAATAATTGAATAATTGCATGATGTTGTGTTTTTATCAATACAAATATGGATAATTAAATATTCATTTAACAGTTCAGATATGTTATTATAATATATTAATTTTATTTTATAAATCTGACACCTAGAACTTAAATAATGCTCATTTGAATTTTTGACTTGTTTGGTGGATGGAAAGCATCTTTTTCATATTTGGTATGTTAAACATTAAAAGTAAAAATTAAAGAAATTGGAGAGTAGAAAGAGAGAACTTCTTTCACTGTTATTTCGCCGTCCAGAGATCGACCAAAAAAAAAAAAAGGACAATGCTAATGCATTTTATCTTTGTGCGAATATTTTAAAACGATCTGTTTAATATATCTACGCATGAATCTAAGATATCAAAACCTCATGTCCTTGTCTTTTGAAATGAATCATTTCATTGGAGAGATACCAAGAGACATAGGAGCACTAAACAAACTAGTGCATCTTCTAAAGCACACAAACAGATTGTATGGAGAAATCCCAAACGTTTTTGGGAATTCCTTTCAACTATCTATCCTTGAAATAGGGTTTAACCAGCTCTATGGTATAATTCCCTCTAGCATTGGAAAGTGCAAAAAATTAAAAGATCTAAGGTTGTTAGAATATTTTAAATTAATAATAAATTAACGTTAATTCAATTATTAAAACAATTATGTGCAATTATTAATTAGACAATCAATATTAATCTAAACTAGTAATAAATTGGATCTTATTGACATTGTAAGTAATTCGTGACGGGTTGAATTACTTAAAAGCCCATTGAGTAGAGACCCTAACCAATAGTCCAATATTAATCAGTAATTATTCTATGAAATTGTTGATACAAAATGAATAGAGGAGAGATAATTTAAGCCTATCACACTATAATTATGTTTTAATCATTATCATCTAGCCCCCGTTATCTCCATGAATGATTATCAACCACTCCATTATTTATAACATAACCTCGGAATGATTATAAACCATTTCATTATCTACAACATAATTTCCATGAATGATTATCATGATTATTAACTACTCCATTATCTACAACATAATTGCTTGTCATTTTTGGCTTATACAAACGGAGAGCTTCATTCTTTAAAATAGGCTCCGTAACAAGAATAGCAAAAAAGGAGGTTATTTATTCTCCATTACTCTCTCTCTTAAATATTGGGTAGTAGGTTGTAATTCTCTACCAATTTACATCAAATGGCCGGTATTTCTTCATTCTTAGTTCAATGTATTATATTTTACTATCTCCCAATTCTTGAACAAATAGTGATATGTTATTTTAGCAAATAGTATCAAAGCTAGGTTATTGCAAAATACTAATTGTCATGGATGAATGGAAATTATATGAATAAGTATAAACTCTAAATTTTTTCTAATGAAATTTGTTCCAGATCTTAGGAATTTTGAAAATGAGTTGGTGCCTTTGTGGAACTAAATATTTCAAATTGTACCCATTGTATACTTTGACCAAAGATGAACATGTTTGACTCCATTGAAACTTTGATCTGAAATTTTTTGAGTAAAATGAGTCAATGTATAGATCATGTTTGTTAAAATGAGTTTAGGGGTTTTGATCTTTGAAGAATTATTAACGAAATAAGACCTATGTCAAAACTCAATGTTCAAGAAATCAGGATCTGCCATGGAAGCTAAAAAACTCTTGAACATTTCAAACCTAAATTCACTCAAATGCTTCGTGTTTGGCCAAAACCACTGTAAGGGAATTATATATTATTGTATAACAATCATTTTGTCATCTAAATCTCCCAATCAAATTTGCAATAACATAAGCTACCAGTGAAGCTTGAAGAACTCAAAATACTTGCAAATTTTGAGCGTGATTTCTTTTAGATGATGTGTTTTTTTTGTAGAAATTGCATTAAAGGATACATAGATCGTGAAATATATGTCATTTTAATGCCTATTTGAACATACAAAGAGCTCTATTTTATCGGGTCGGAGTTCCAAGTTGTAAACTGAGTCGGGCAACTTGGCTGAAGGTTAAAGATGATCAACAGGCACATGGAGAAAAACCCACTCGCAGTGGTGGCACGTGTTAGTGGGTAAGAGTCACACACTGCTTTTTTGGTCCCCAACCTTTTACAGTTTAACTGCACTCGTTATTTTCAATTTTTTGGTGATTTTTCTAAAAAATTTTTAAGCCCTAGAAATAGAAGTTCTGAAATTTCTTGAAGATCTAAGACCTCAAAACAGTATGTAACTGAGGTGTTTTGACCTGAGAAATTTTTTTTTAGTGACTAGCCATAGTGAGGAACAGAATACTAATTTTACTCCTCCTAATGATGTCTAAATAAATTAAATGAATTCATTTTGCATAATTACTTAATTTTTCACTCCTATTTTGAGTTGTGAAATTAAATTATGAATAATAAAAAATCTAATTGGTATCATAATTATTAGTATATACCATTCAATAATTATTAAGGATAAAATTAGTCACCAAGTAAGTGGAGGGTTTTATTTATATTAACAATGGACATGCTCTATTAATGTGACATTACTAATATAATATTGTGAATTACACCTGTTTACGACTTGTTAGCAACATTTTTTGGTTAATGTTTAATAATTTCTTGTATCTTATCGATATAGAAACTGTGAATGTATTTTTTATGTGATTCTTATCATAAGTTAAATATAAATTGACATGAATGAGTTTTCCATGGTTTATTATGATCTGGGACCCTTAAGCGGGATTGCAATAAACAAATTTATAATTATGTTTATTGTGAACTGAGTTTATGAAGGAAACCATGTTTCATAATTATGTTATTTTGACATAATTAATGTTTCCTATTTTGGCTTCCTCAATTTTTGTATTCCAACAACCATTTTCAGTAAAAGCTCTTAATGGGACAAACTATGATGACTAGAGTGAGTCCCTGGACATGTATTTGACAATTACTAAAGGGGATTTGGCTCTAAATCAAGACCAGCAGAGCCCACAGTTGAGTCAAGTGCTGCTGACAAAACTTACTACAACAGGTGGCATGAATCACATATAATTTTCTGACGGTCATGAAATTCACCATTGATAAGACCATCAAGCAAATTATTCATGAAAAGGATTCTACTACAAATTATCTGAAGGCTGTTGGTGAAAATTTTAAAAAGTTCAAAAAGACTTAAAAAGCATAGTATCTTTCATTGTTAGATAATACATGTTATGATGAAGTCTTCGGTGCGTGAGAGCATATAATGAAGCTTATTAACTATTACAATAAGGTGAAGTCATACAATGTAGACTTATGGGAAAGTAATTTGGTCTAAGAGTGTTATAGTCTCTCCCTACTGAATATGGGGTCATTAGGACCACTTAAAATTCTCAAGAAGTTGAGTGGAATTTTGACCAGATGATTTCCATAGTAGCTCAAGAGGAAGAATCATTGAAGAAAGCCAAATCTCATGCTTATAACATTAATTATATTTATCAAGATTTAAGTACTAAGGGTAGTGATAAGAAGCAAAAGGGTAGAAAGCAAGATAAAAGAACTAGTGCCAAGAAATCTTTTGGACCTAAGAAGAATGGAAAGCACCATAAGGGTCTGAAGAAGAAGTTATTCAAGGATGATGCCAGTACTGCAAGAAGCCTAGTCATAAGCTATCAAATTGCTTCAAATTGAAGAATAAGTGCGAGCGAGAAGGTACTTCTCCTAAAATTGTCCTTTTAGGTTTAATATGCCCTATAGCTCTATTATGTTTTGAGTCAAACAATTTTGAAACTTCTCTTGATTCTTGATGGTTAGATTCTAGTGCAACTGTTCATGTGACAAATTCCTTATAGGGCCTCATAAATAAGAGGATGCCAAGGGAGAAAGAAAGGACCATTCTTAGAGTATAAGGAAGTTCAACAGTAATTGATCGCATTGGAACTATCACTTTAAATTTAGAATCTGGACATTGTTTGGTGTTAAATGACATTGTTTATGTACCCTTTTCTAGGAGAAATTTGATTTTAGTTCTATATTGGACTGAAATGGCTATTCTTTTTGGCAAAGAAATGGAAAGATTGATATATTTTTTTTAATTCAACTATGGTTAGATCTGCTTCACTATTGAATGGTTTATATTGCTTAAATATGAAAACTTGTCTAAATTTGTCCTATAGTGCACCTATTATTGCACTTGGATTCATCGAGAACGTCGCAAATCAGTGCATCTATCAGAAATTAGTGGTGTAATTCTGTACTTATGTAATTCTTATGCTCTATATGGATAACATCCTGTTAGCCACTAATTCTATAGGTCTATTGAATGGGACCAAACAAATGCTATTGTGCCATTTTGATATGAAAGATCTTGGTGAAGCCTCCTTTGTTTTGGGAATTTAGATTCACTGTGATAAATCACATGGTATTTTGGGTTTGTCTTAGACAACCTATAATGATATAGTGTTAAAGAAGTTCAATATGTACTCTTGCACCCCTTGTGTTGCACCTGTATAGAAAGGTGAAAGATTTTCGAAATCATAATGTCCTCAAAATAATAATTAAATAATTGCAATGGAAAGAATTCTATGTGCATCTACAGTTGGCAGCCTTATGTATGCTCAGGTATGCACATGTCTGGACATTACTTTTGTGATCGGTGTGCTTAGCAGGTACCTAAGTGATCTTAGTCATGATTATTAGAGGCTACAAAGAAAGTCATGAGGTATCTTCAGGGTACAAAGCATCATATGTTGACTTTTAGGAAGATTGAATCATTAGAGATTGTGGGCTATTCTGATTCAAACTATTCATCGTGCATTGATGATCGTAAATCCACTTTGAGATACATCTTTATGATGTCTAGAGGAGCTGTTTCATGGAAAAGTATTAAGCAATCAATTACAGCTATCTCAACTATGGAAACAGAATATATTTTTTGTTATAAGGCTACTTGGTAGGCCATTTGGTTAAGGAAATTGACATTTGGCATGTATCTTGTTGATTTTATATCAAAACCTCTAACCATATATTGTGATAGTTCGTCTGCTATTCGCTTTTCTCAAAATCATAGGAATTCCAATCGTACCATGCGCTTTGATGTTAAATTCTTGTTTGTTAAAGAAAAGGTTGCTGAATCTTAGACTCATTTGATTCACATTTCTGGTGAAAATATGCTCGTGGATCTATTGACCAAGGGCTTGCTCGTAAGAGTCTTCAAGAATCATATGACTCACATAGGGGCGGACCCCAACATAGTTTGACTTTAGTTTTCACCTCTTAGTTGATAAGAAATATCTTGTTGTGATGAAAACGATTATGAAGATTAAACATAATTCACCTTCCCATTTCTTCTTCTTATTGATGACTCATTTAGAATTCCCATTGCTTTGAGCAAGTCCATAAATAAGATAGCTTAAAATAATAGTAATATTTAATAAAATTCAATATTTCCTTTGGAAAATTCGTTATCAAGATGGTTATTAAAGTCTTTTACGTTTGGTAGGTCAAAAGACATTTTCAATCACTCTTTAATTTTTAGACTTTGTCTCTCTATACATTTTAGGCAATTGTTAGATTTAAAAAATCTAATAATACATCAAGGACATAGATGAGTGTTGACATCCTCCTGCTTATGTTCCTGTCAAAATTGAAAGTCTTTGTAATATGACAATATTCCTCTCAGTCTATCGAGAGTGATGTGCTATTCCTTTCAACATTATTGCACTGAATAATTATATGCAAAGGACTAAAAAAATGTAGATATTTTTCTTGTTGGTCATCAAGTTATTAGGTTTATGTAACACTTGTTTATCACTTAGACATCATTTGCATGAAGACCCAACCAGCGATATTTTAACTATGCTATAGTCTTTGGTTGTACGAATATAATTATTGCATTGCATACTAAAATATATTGAATATATGTTCATTTAAAATTAATTAATGTGTTTTTATATATCATTAATATGTGTTTTTTTTATAATATGTCATGATCATATCAGAACAAACACTTTTAGTAATATAAAAAAAAAATTTATTTGTGCCCACTAGTGTAAATTAATCTTTAAAAAATATGAATTATATTTTAAATTATAAAAATGATTACGAGGTTTTAAAAGCAACAATTTGACTAAAGATTCTTAAAAACGAAATCAATTTTTTTAAAATTCAATTTATTATATCAATTATTTGTTTTAAAATTATAAAGTATAATATTTTTAAATTATTTAATTTGCATTATAAAGTATATATAAATTTAAGTTGCTCTAAATTTTAAACAATAATTATTTTATATCAATTGCATATATATTTAATGCACAAAAAGAAACAATTCATATTTTAGTCCCCAGAGTTTTTATTTATTTTTATTTTAGTCCTTTATTCATTTATAAATCAATACTTGATATACTATTTTATGTTTGCGAGTTACTTAAATATAATTAAAATATGTTGCATATAGATAATTTACTCGAAATAGTAAAGTCTAATTATTATATTTCTTCTTACTAATTTGTTCGAATATATAATAATTAACTCCAAAACATGTTGATATTATAGTAGTAATTAACATTTCGTCAATTGAATATGAAACAAACTTCTCTGAGCCCCATTAAAAAAGTATGGAGAAAAGTCAAGACTAAATCAATGTTTTCATTTATTGACCTAAAAATCAATATTAGAGTTTTGATTCTTTTGAATAAGGATTTCAGTGCTAAGTTTAAATTTGGTTGTTTTGAAGCACTCTAGAGCAAATCAACAAAGGTAAGTTGGTGATTAAATTGATATACACTTTTATAAGATAAGAAAGACCTCGTAACATGCAATTCACACCACATGTGATTAATATTCGCAATTGGGAAACAAGTGATTAGATCCTTACTTTATTGTCATGTGAATCCCATAAAGAAATAAATATTTTTAGTGATGCCATTATGACTTTAACAATATTCTGAGGAGATGAACTAGTGTTTGCTACTTGAGTGTATATCCTATATTTATGTTAATTTAACCCAAAGAAGTATTTTTAGAAAAATAGCGTATTGATATCTAAATGGACTATGAGAACACTGGAAAACAAATAATATAGTAGTGAAAAAAAAATTAAATATTGTCCTTTGAGAATTCTCATTAAGACTTTTACTAAGTACTATTGCTATCGTGGTACCTTATCCAAATTATTCAAACTAAACAAAGAAAAAAATAATGCAAAAGCACTAATAAAGTGATACTAAAATATGAGTATATATATCAAAATGTTTAAAGTAGACTTTTGTTTTTAGTGTATCACGTTAACGTCCCTTGCGACTCAAAAAGAAATTATTGTTTTATATGACCTGCAAAACATGGAAAACCCCCCATTTCATTTACTGGACCTCCCCCCATTTTTAATTTGGGGAGGGGGCACCACTTACCCCTCACCTTTTTCTTTTTAATTGATATTTATATAAATAATAATATTTTAAATTATTTTTTATAAATTTTAAATTCTATTTATTTATTAAATATGTTCATTTTATTTTGTATGAAAACATTTATTCAATAATTTCAAAAAATTAATAATAAAAATATAATAACTTTGTTTACTGCTTTTTTTCTTATCAAATGAGTGTTATAAAATTCTCAAATTATAATAGAAAAAACAAATATTAGTGATACTAATTATTAAGCCATTTTTTATACTATATTAAGCAATATTCTTCTATTTGACAACATACTATATTCAATTCAAATTTTTATTGTCTCGGTTTTATTATTAATTGAAAATTTGTTAAGATGATATAATAATAACTATAACAAAAAGAATTGAATGAATTACTAGTAACAAAATTATTATTAATGTGTACACACATTTATCTAAAAGTGTTAGCATAAATATAGATAAACTAAAATACTAAATTCAATGTTCTGCGTCACATCTATTTTTAAGTTAGGCATAAGAGTTGATATTGATTATATACAGTCAGTGAATGAAAAATCATTATTTTAGTTGAACAAATGAAAAAATTAATATTGGTGATTTTTTAATAAAAAATTATAATTATTCTAAAGTATGATTTTCAGAGTTCACTACTAAGTAAAGTTTTCTTTTTTCTCATTTTATTCTAACTACAGTTCTAATTACTTACTCATAATATCATATCATCACTACAACCAACTTAATTATAAGATTAATAATATATTTTTTTACTTTTTGAAGAATCATTAGCATTTAGTCATTTATATGCTTCTTTTCAAAATTTCTTGGCGATCAATAGTTGTTCGGTGATGTGGTGACCGTAATCACTTAGAATTTAATCTTAATTGCCAAATTAATTTTAAAAATATCTTTATAATATACTAAAAATAATTAAAGTACACTCACCCCTTGTGTATTTTAATGTAATCACGTTGACATTTATTCTAGTTTTACAATATACATTTTCTTTACATGAAATAAAAATCATTATGCCATATTTTAGTGCAATTTCAATTTTTTAAATTTAAACATCCTCAATTAGATTATATACACATTTTTTAAAACTAAAACAGTCTTCTTTAGATCTAGAAACGGAAAAAAGTTGGCCAATGATAAGGAAATTTACTATTTATATGGCAAAATTGACATTTCAATTATTCTTAGGGAAAAGGTTCATTGATAAATCAAATTTAAACAAGTATAGCAAAAAGTTGTACATAATTGAAAATTTTTATTTGTAATAATTAATTCTGAAATAGTCAATTTGTATAATAAAAAAAAAAAAAAAAGAGAAGAGTTTTAAAACTATCATCTTTCCACATTCACTGATTGTTGGTTAATAATTGATAAGTTTAAGGCTCTGATTAATAATTCAAACACTCTGAACATGAATTATAGTATTATACATTCATTGTATTGGTTTATTAATCATGTTGTTTTACTCTAATGAAATAAAGTTAATCCACACCATTATTAGATGCTTTTTTATAGCAAATAATAAATTTTCTATGTCTATTAGTACTGTTTAGAAAACTATTATCACAAATATTTATTTCTTTATTGTAATTTGAGACTTTTATAACACTCATTTGATGAGTGAAAATTTGATGAGGAAAAAAAAGAAGTATATTTAACAATTTACAAGAAAAGATACATTTATTCTAATTTCTATTTACTATATAAATATACTTGCCTTCTTCACATAACAATTATTGATCTATTATGATGATATATTACAAAATAATATACACAACTAAAGTGTTGTTACAACTTCTTAAACTTGTGGCCTTGCATCTTGTGGTGCATCTTGTGAAACTGAAATTTTGTTGGATACAGAAGATGGGTGAGATGAATATCTTAGTACCTAATCATGGCTTAAAATTATGTAATTCTAGCCTTAAAACTTACAATTTATCAACAAGAACTACATGTAATTTATGCTACATACAATACCGTTTTAACGATCACATAAGGACTTTACATGGTCAATTACCCCAATGTTGTCCCATGCAAACATAGGGCTTTATGCATAAATATACCAAATAGTCTCATCATAATGTAATTGCTATCAAGCAATCATAACATAATTGTCATAAAAAAATTATGGTACAACTAACCATCAAGTAGTCCAAAATGCAATTGCCATCAAATAATTAATCAGTGTAATAAAATGCAAGCTTTAAAGATAGCTACTTGAGTTTCAAGCTTACTGTTTCTTACTAAGGTGCCCAATTCTTTCTTTTAGACTCTTTAAATAAGCAATCTCTTATGCAAATTTGAATTTTTCATAAAATGCTCCTTTACTATAGCTAAAACTTTACTCTCACTCCCTTTTTTTTTTTTTTCCTTTAGTTATGACGAGTAAAGGAAAAAAAGGAAAAATACACGCAATTTAACTACCTAAATTAATGTTTGTGGATCCCATGTGAAACAAATTCCATTAAATGTTTGCCCTAACTTTTTGGACAAATAAGCCCCATGTATTTTACTCTAGCTACTTTAATGAAATTTATATTTAATATATAGGCTCCACCATTTACCTCGTTTACTTTTTCTACGTTCCTTTTACTGACAATGAAATAAATAGTTAAAACTATAGTTTTTATCTTAGACAACTTTTTCTCTCTCATTTTAGTCCTTTTAATTCCATTATCTTGGCACCGTAAATTATTATAGGCTAATTAATAATTATAACTTACCTTGCCAAATTAACCTTCACTTAATTGGGCCTCATATATATTTGATATATTCCTAGTAATTTAAATTTTCAATTAAAATAGACTAAAAGATGCTAGGATGTTACAAGGTCCATCATATAAGGACCCAGTATATTTATATATATATTAATTTTCTTTATGTGTGTATATATACATTTAGTGATTTTTTTTAAAGGAATAGCCATTATTATTATTATTATTATGTTGAATATAAAGCATTTTTAATAATATGATATATATAATTTATTATATATTAATCATAATTTTTGTTTTTCTTTTGAAATTTATTTTAAATTTAAGTTAATAAAAAATTTAAAATTTTTTGAAAAACATTAGATGACCTTACTTGGCTTAACCCAGTCATGTCATGTCTTAGGTTTATCAGGCAAATTCCTGAGACCAAGCCACAAAATGTAACTTGTTGATAACCTCAAGCCATAAATTGTAACTCACTGATAACTTAGACCATGCCATTGGTTGGTACCAAACACGACCTAGGGTTTGAACACCCCTTATAAGTAGTCAACTTTTCATCTCCTAGAACTCAATTTTCATTGCCCTAAAGGCATCTTCCACTCAAAGACTATAAGGAGATGAATATATCTAATACTAGAGGCCACAAATGAAACATTAATGTAGTTATAAATGTCTTTATAGATTATTTTTCAAGGGAATAAGATAGAAGATGAATGAGACTCAGTTGGGGGTTGGATGGGAATTTCTTTGCCTTTAATGATTGTTTGATGAAATAATAAGAATGTAATGTATTATGAAGACAAATAACAATCTTTATGGCCCCCATACAATTTAGACAAACTATTGGGCTACTATGTTATATTCCATAATATTATAAGTTACTGTGTCATTATATTGTGCAATTTCAATATTTGAAGGGTCTTCCAGTACTTAGTTCTAAAAGTTCATGCTAGATTAACACTTAGCTATATTTTATGTTGTATTTTTATTGGTCCTCACTTGATTGTATCCAAACAACTAGATTTAAGATTTGTTTGAATGATTTTACTTAACTTGAATTGCCTATCAATTTATTCAAATAAGATCATTTATAATCGAATAGGATATTCAAGATTGGAGCAAGTATGCTCCATTTCCTATCTGGAACCTCATGTATATGAATTTTTCATTTATTATTATAATGAATAAATATTTATTATTTTGCTTAATTAGTTGATTTCATCCAAATTTTAACACAATATTTTGTTTTTATTCAATTAAAAACAAAATTATTTATAGGATTGGATTTAGCTCCATACTTTATCTTAAACTCTATAAATAATGTCTAGGTCATCTAACTTTATTGATTGAAAGTTAATGAATTTGCAACATGGAAATCATCCATTTAGAGTAGAAAAATGGTGTTATAAAGGTATGATGTTCGAATTATCTTAATTATTATATGAATTAGCATTAATCCTATTATTTGATCAATCTCTGATGTTTGATAATTAGGAAAATTAATATTATTGGTATAAACCTTGAATGGATCGGGTCCTTGTTGATATTATAAGTAATCAGTAATGGATTGGATTATTCATAAGTACCTTTAGGTAAAGACCCCAACCTTTAGCCTAATATTAATTAGTAATTATCCCATTAAATTACTAATGAAGAGTCAATAAAGAGAGAAGTATTGATCACAATCATGACGATAAAACATCATAATTGATGTTTTTAATTATTCTTTGGCATCATATTAAAGTTTCCCACCTAATTTCTTACCTAATTCCCCATTATCCTTACCCATTCTTTTCTATAAAAAGAATGCTCTATCATCTCCACAAAAACATATCACACATTTCTCATCTCTCTCTCACAATGGGAAACTATTCTTCAATCAAATCCCTCTTTCTCTCTCATCGTGAAATATTTTGTTGTAAGGCAAAATTTGGTATTCAGATTCCTTGGAAATATTAGGTATTGGAGGTTGAAATTCTCTATCAAACTACATCAAATTGCTAGTGTACTTTCATCCTTAGATCAATGTATTATATTTATTGTCTCTCAATTTTGAACATATTATAATATGTTATTTTGCAAATTTCAATTTTTTAAACAAATTATGATATGTTATTTTAGCAAATGGTATTAGAGCTTTAACATTAAAATTATCGCGGACTATTATAAGGAGCACCAAATTAAATATTAAAAAAAAGGGAACTGAAAAGCTTCGAGACTTTGGAATCAAATTAATCGACATATAGATTGAGTTAGCATAAATGACCATAGGGGTTTTAATACACAAGGAATTTAAAGCAAAATAAGACCAATTTTGAAGCCCAAAACTCAAGGATTACCAATCTACCATTGGAGCCCTAGGTTGTTTGAAAACCCCAAACCTTTTGAGTGCTGCTTTGTTTTTAGATATAATTGACTAAGGGGAATTATGAATCATTGGAAAAAGATTAAATTGATGCCTATTTTGTTCCTTGAAATTGCGTTTAGAGTTAAGTTTCAAAATGGGTTGAAACCGGGTTAAATAACCCACATTGCAGACCTTAACTCAAGGAGGAAGATGATATTGTTAGAGCATGAAGAGACCTACATCCAAGGGAAGCGCTTGTTGGCATGTGAGGTACACATGCTAACCTTTTGAACTCCAAACTTTCACAGTTTGACTCCACGCGTTTACATAATATTTTGAAATCCAAAAATATGAGTTTTAAAATTTCCAGGAGATTTAGGGCCTTAAAATGCAATGTAATGATACTGTTTTGACTTAGAAAAATTTGGAAGATAATTAGAAATAATAAGGGACAATGTATATTGCTCACTTTCCCTAAAAATACTTAGAGGCATTACAACAAATTTATTTGTATAATTCGTAAATATTTTATTCCTAATTTTACGTGTAAAGTGAAAGAATAAGTAAACGGATTCTATTTTGGGTCTTATTGGGCCATCTACACCTAGTGGTTGTGTGTTCAACTATCGTGGGACAATCATGATGATGTTGGTTTTTGAACCACTATTGTTATGGTTATTGTCTGTTCACTATTGAAAGTATGCACTGAATCATTATAAGAGAAGTCACGGTTGAAGCAACTAGCAAAAGAGAGTATGATTATGCTAGTAATTAACATGCCTTATCGATGTGACATTGTCAGTATAATTTTTTGAATAAGGGCTATTTGTGACCTATCAGCGATGATTAGGTAATTGATGTATTCACGATCTCTCATATCCTATCGATATGGAGACTGTGGGTGTATTTTATGTTATTTCTCTCGATAATATGCGTTCTTGGTGCATATGTGTTTTCTTGGTTTGATATAGTCCTAGCTTTTACGTAGAATTATGATGAACATTTTGTTATACAGTTGCAGAAGCTGAGTCTTGTTATGGAATTATAATTATGTGTCCAGGACATAATGTTTCCTATTTGTTTTCTCCTCAGCTTCTCTGTCCCAATAACTATCTGTGGTAAAAACTCTGAACATGACAAATTATGATGATTAGATTAAGTCCCTTGATATGTATTTGATGATCGCTAAGGAAAATTCAGCTTTGAGAGAGCCTAAGCTAGCGGATCTCTCTGCTAAGTCTAGCCCTGCTAATAAGGCATACCATAAACAGTGGCATTAGTCTAATAAGATTTGTCTAACTGTCATAAAATACACAATTGAGAAGACCATTAGATAAAGTATTCCTAAAAATGACGCCACAGTTGAGTATCTGTAAGCGATCAGTGATAAATTCAAAAAGTGTGATAAAACTCAAAAGGCTTATTACCTTTTTTTGCTGGATAATACTCATTATGATAGAGTGTTTAAAGTGTGTGAACACATGATGAAGCTCGTTAACTGCTACATCAAGTTGAAATCCTATAGTGTGGATTTGAGTGAAAGCTACCTAGTTTATCGAGTGCTTTAATTGCTTCTTAGTGAATATGGAGTCCTCAGAACCACCTATAATTCTCAAGAGGCAGAGTAAATTATTGATCAAATAATCTCTATAGTGACTCAAGAAGAGGAATCAATAAAAAAAATCAAATTCTCAAGCGCGATCAATAAACTATATTTCACGAAGTTTATCTAGCAAGACTAGAAATGAAAAACCAAAAAGGAAGAAAAATGAGGCCAAGACCTATGGGAAAAAACCATTTGGACCCAAAAAGAACAGAAAGAACAATAAAAGTCAGAAGAAGAAATCATACAAAGGAGAATGTTATTATTGTAAAAGGCCTAGCCATAAGACCTCTAACTACTTTAAGCTCAAGAACAAGAGTGAGAAAAAAGGTATTTCTTTTCTATTGCTCCTCTAGTTTGTTTTGAAAACAATAATTTTAAAATCTTTTTGGATTATTGGTGGATGGATTCTAGACCAATTGTTTATGTGACTAATTCCTTGTAGGGGCTCACAGACAAATGGAGCCTAAATGAAAGGAAAAGAACCATCATTGGAGTGGAAGGAAGTTTGGATATTATTAGTTGTATAGGAATCATAATCATAACCTTACATACTAGATGTTGTTTGACTCCAAGTAATGTGGTTTATGTACCTTCATCAAGGAGGAATTTGATGTCCAATTTTGTATTAGATAAACAAGGTTATTCCCTTTAGCAAGGAAACAGAAGAATAGACATTTTCTTAATATTGTCATTATTGGGTTTGCTTCTTTTATTAATGGTTTATATCAATTGAATGTGAATGTTGATCTAAATTCTTCATACAGTGCGACAGTTAATGTAGTAGTAGGATACAAACATAGAAGAATTGATGAAAATTCTTCCATGTTATGGCATAGACGTTTGGGTTATATCTCTAGAGAGATATTAGAAAGGATGGTTAGACAAGGAATATTACATAACTTGGATTTCTCAAATTTCAAATCATGTGTTACTTGTCTAAAGGGAAAACTTCTCGCTAAAGCTATGAATAAAAGGGCGAATAGATCCAACAGTATCTTGGATTTGATCCACACTGATACAAGTAGGCCCATAACATTTGTTGTTATGGGTGATTATAAATACTTCATCACATTCATTTATGATTATTCAAGATATGGATGGGTGGATCTGTTGCATGATAAGTCCAAATCATTAGATGCCTTTAGAGCAATTAAAGATGTTGTTAAGTTGAAATCTGGAAGGGTGATCAAATGTGTCAAATCAGATAGAGGTGGTGAATACTATGATAGTTATACAAAGACAGGTTAAAATCTTGGACCATTTGCCATTTTCTTGCAAGAACATGGGATTGAAGCCTAGTATACCATGTCTAGCACTACTCAACAAAATGGAATTGTTGAAAAGAGGAATCAAACTTTGAATACATGATCAATCACTCCTCCTTGCCAAAGTTTCTATGGGATGCATGCCCTTAAAACAGTGGCTTATATCTTGAATCAAGTTCCCAGTAAATCAGTTAAACAGACTCCGTATGAACTTTTCGTAGGAAAGAAGCTTAGTTTGAGGCATTTTTGTGTTTAGGGCTGCAAGGCGGAGGTGAGACCTTATAATTCGCAGCACAAGAAATTTAATTCAAGGACCATCACTAGATTCTTTATTGGGTATTGTTCTAAATCCAGAGGATGTAGATTCTTTTGCCCTACTTTCACTACCAAAGCCATTTGATAGAGCATTTTATTTTGAAAATGACTCAAAAAGTGGGAGTTATATTTCTAGGGTTATCAATCTACATAATGAGGATGTGATGTTACCATTACCAGCTTCGACACCTCTTTTAACTGTTATTTATACTAGATAAGATGATAGTTTTGTTGACAATCTGGTTAATCCAATCTTGGAACCTCCTGTAATTATTGTAGAAGATTCAGTTAATGAGTTGAGACAATCATAGAGGATACATAGACCTGTGATTCTAAATGACTATATCGTATATTTACAGGAATTTGAGTCAGACATTGTTGACACAAATCCTATATCATTTGATAAAGTTGTATTAGGTCCTCATTCATCTAAGTGGTTGGAGGCTATGAATGATGAAATTGCCTCTATGCATCATAACAATGTATGGGAACTTACTGAGTTATCGAATGGATGCAAGGCTGTTAGTTGCAAATGGGTCTTCAAGACTAAAAGAAGACTCGATGGCGAAGTTGAAAGGTATAATCCTAAAATTGTAGCTAAAGGTTACAACCAGAGAGAAGGAATTGATTATTCAAAAACCTTATCACCGATATCTATTAAAGATGCCTTTAAAGTAATGATGACTCTTGTTACACACTTGAACCTTGAACTTTACCAAATGGATGTCAAAACAACATTTCTAAATAGAATTTTGCACGATGATATGTACATGAAACAACCAGATGGATTTTATTGAATCTAGGAAAGAACACTTGGCATGTAAGTTGAAAAGATCTATCTATAGGCTAAAACAAGCCTCAAGACAATGGTATCTAAAATTCGATGAGGTAATAACCTCACTTAATTTCATGGAGAATCTTTTCAATCAATGTATTTATCATTAATTTGAAGGAGATAATTTTGTGATTCTTCTGTTGTATGTGGACAACATCCTGTTATCTAGTAACTTAGTGAACTTACTAAATGAGACAACATATTTTGTCCTGCCACTTTGACATGAAAGATCTAGGTAAGGCCTCATTTGTTATGGGAATTCATATTCATCGTGATAGATTTTGTGGTATTCTTAGTTTATCTCAAGCAACATATATTGATCAAGTACTGAAGAATTTTAATATACATTTTTGTTCTCCTTGGGTTGCACATGTGCAAAAAGGTGATAGGTTGTCGAAGGAATCATATCCTAAGAATGATGATGAAAGGATCTTAATGGACAAAGTTTCTTATGCCTCTGTTGTTGACAGCTTGATGTATGGCCAGGTGTGAACACATCCAAACATTGCTTATGCTCTTGGTGTGTTAGTAGATATTTAAGTAATTTTAAGCATGATCATTGAAAGGCTACAAAGAAAGTCATAAGATACCTTCAGGGTACAAAGCATTACATGTTGACTTTCAAAAGGTCTAAATCACTTGAATTAATAAGATATTCTGATTCAAACTATGCATCATGTGTTGATGATCATAAGTCTTACATCTTCATGATGTCTGGAGGAGTTGTTTTTTGGAAAAATTGTAAGCAATCAATAACAGCTATCTCAACTATGGAAGCAAAGTATATCACTTATTATAAGGCCACCCATTATGCCATATGGTTGAGAAATGTAATATTCGGCATAAATGTTATTGATTTTATTTCACGACCTTTGACTATATACTGTAATAGTTCATATGCTGTTAGCTTTTCTTTGAAACACAGGAACTCTAGTCATACTAAACATTTTGATGTGAAGTTCCTATTTGTTAGAGAAAATATTGTTAAATCTCAGACTCATTTGGTTCACATATCTGGTGAATGCATGTCGGCGAAACCGTTAACCAATAAGGGTTTTTAAAAATCATGTGATTCATATAGGTCTTGTTGAAAATTTTGCTATAGCCTTAGTTTAATGAGAGTTTGAGTTAAGTTTTACAGGGACTCTTTGCAATGTAATATGACATATAAAATGTCATTTTGTATTCCATTGTGTTCAGGTACTAAAACTAATTTATAATGATAATAATATCACTTGTTTCCCTATTAAATCTGGTTATCTTTATGTAGGTTCATTTATGAACTTCCCATGGTGTAAACACCCCATACCTAATTACCTTATTATTTAATTGACACACCAATTAATTAATAATTAAACATATAGGAAAAATTAAAAATGACAATTAATAAGGGCATTTTGAGACAAGCAAAATAAAAACCTAAAAATATGACAATTAATAATAATAAATCAAAGTAAAAATCTTAAATATTTTGATGATAAAATTGGAGAAATTAAAGCTAAAGTACAAAGAATAAAATGATCTGAAAGAAAAAAAAAAAAAGAACAAAAAAGAGGAAGACCGAGGAATGAGAATTAATGTATACGTGAGGAGAAGAGACAAAAAGGAAAAGGTAGAGTCTAGCACATTATCACTTTGAAGGAAATATGCTACTCCCCACCCTGCAAGCCCAGAGAAAAAGGATGCATCAAAATGACAAGGTCCTAGCTTCTTGATACTCCCATATACTACGCTTAAAGGAAGGATAGTAGCTAAAAGGATTAGTCAAACATCTCCTACTCCTTGCATGCAAAACTTACACCGGAAGGGAGAAAGGACCACATTTAGCCACAATGTGTAAGGTAGAGAGTCAGGAATCAGCATGCAACATGGAGAGGACCAGAGGATAAAGAGTGTGCCATTTTTTTATAAAAGGGGGGACTAAAAAAAATTGAATGGGAATCAGCAAGAAGGAGAGTGTGAGCCGAAAAAGAGTAAAGAGAGTAAAGAGAGAACAAAGGTTGAAGAAAAGAGTGAGACTGAGACTGAGGGAGAAGAGAGACCAAGACCAATATTGAGGAGAAAGGAAAGAATATGAGAATGAGATTAAAGGCAAGACCGAGACCAAAGGAAAGGTGAGATCGAGAGAAAAGAGGATGCAAACCGAGAGAGGAGAGAAAGAATAGGACCGAATGAAAGTCGAGAAGGAGTAGAACTGAAAGCCAGCTGAGTAGAGGAGAAGATGGGAAGAAAATCCCCTGCTTTGGCAGCCTAAAACAGAGTTCAACAGAGCTGCCCACTGTAGGCCGTAAAGAAAGAGAGAGGTAGAGAGAGAAAGGTGGAAAGGAGAGCTGCCGGAGGGAGACACAGAGCAAGGCAGAGCTGAGGTACTTTTGTAGGAATTGAGAGGAAGAAGAAGTTGTTAAAAGGTAAGTGAGAAGCCCTATAAGCTAAGAAAGAAAAACTAAAACTAAGGGAGGCCAAGAAGGATTCATGATGGCCAAGGAGAGAGAAAAACTGCTGAGGGGAGGAGCTACGGTGGACCAAGGAACGCCGAGGAGGATTGCTGGAGGAGGAGAGTCATTTGGAAGAATAGCCAACCGAGACAAAGCCCAGGTAACTCACACGCATGCATACTGACGTTCACGCTGCAGCTTGTTTCGGATGGTTTCATTCAGTTTCTTTGTTTTTTTTTTTTGTTTATTAGTTAATTGATTAATTAATTAATTTTTTATTATTAGTATTATTATTTTGATATGGGATTAATTTTTTTGCTTTATAAATAAGGTTTTAAAGAAATCATCGAGTGAGAATATTATTCTCCTCGAATGTTTGAGATCGTGTGAGATTTCGATCCCCTTAGATCCTAAAAATTAATACATACTTGTTGTAAATAATAATAATAATACAAAATAATAATAATTAAATATTTACTTTAATTAAATAATTTTCCATTATTTATGAAATTATTGTGTAAGGATTTTGTTCTCCTCGATTGCATGGGATCATGTGAGATTTTAATCTCCTTGGATCCCTAAAATTAGTACACATTTGTTTTAAAAATAATAATAATTAAATATTTACTTTAATTAAATAATTTTTCATTATTTATGAAATTATCGTGTGAGGATTTTGTTCTCCTCGATTGCATAGGATCATGTGAGATTTTAATCTCCTTAGATCCCTAAAATTAATACACATTTGTTTTAAAAATAAGAATAATTAAAATATTTACTTGAATTAAATATTTTCCATTATTTACAAAATTATCATGTGAGAATATTGTTCTCCTCGATTGCATGGGATCATATGAGATTTTAATCTCGTTAGATCCCTAAAATTGGTACACATTGGTTTTAAAAATAATAATAATAATTAAATATTTTTTCATTATTTACGAAATTATTGTGTGAGAATATTGTTCTCTTCGATTGCATGGGGTCATGTGAGATTTTAATCTCCTTGGATCCTTAAAATTAGTACATACTTGTTTTAAAATAATAATAACAATAATAACAATATTGCAAATATATATGTCTTAATTAAAAAAAGTTTTAAAGTGATTAAATTTGTTTTTTATAATCATTTCATTTAAATTTCAAAATAAAGATTAAAATCCAAAATAATAATAATAATAAATTAAAAAGAGAGAAAAATGAAGAAGTCAAGAGAGTTAGATTAATTAGGTTGTCGTAAATTAAAACACATGAACCAAATTCCAATTACATTTTGTTTATGGAAATTTGTTTAATTGAAACCCTCCTATTCTCATCACAAAATTTACAAATCATCAACCAATAAACATGTCTTTTTGGTCAAACTACGTGGACTTTGATTCCTATCAGAGGATACGTAGGCCCTAGGCTTTAATCCTAGGTCGAGTCCGCCCTTTGTAAATATCTAGTCATTTGCTTCAATTATTGTCGTTTTTGTCTTCTCAGTTTAACGGGCATACATGTTAATAAAAGGTAATTGAGATAAATTTAAGGCCATATTCTACTTCAGTTGACTAGTTTAATGTAACTGTCCTTATGGATGGGAGTTATGGGATGCCTATCACCTTCCCCACACTCAAATAGACTCCCGAACTCATCTATAATTTTGTAGACTGTTTGGCCTTTTCCTTTTTGTTTTAAATTGGTTTTCCAAAGTTTTTCGTTAAAAATTTTGGTGGCGACTTCAAATAAATTGATTTTCAAGATTAATTTTTGGGAATAAATTCCAACGCACACTTTTTATTCCGTTGCAAGGTCGATTACGACAGTTTGGCGACTCCACTAGGGACTATTTGAGAGTCAAGCCTGTTTAATTAGTCAGTCGGAATAATATGGCTTTCTATTTTCTTAATTACCCTTATCGTGTTTTGTCTGGTTTAATTGTTTATTCTTCTTCAGTGTTTTCTTGTTTATTTATCTCTTGTGGCCGTATGATATGCCTGTAGGTTCTTATGTATTTACTATTTATTTTGGCTATTTGTATAGGTGTATACCTTCCTTTTCAATCATATAACATGCTTAAAGTTCCTTATTTGCCATATAATATCTTAGTTTATTTGTAATGCGTGTGCCGGGATAGATAACATGCGGAATAAGACCTTAAGGTAGACGACTCCTATTTGTGTCATAAATTCTTGGCTTATCTTGCAGTTTATCTATTTGACAGATGAATGTTGGGTAGACTATAGGTTCGAAGGTCTGTATGCTCCCCTTGCACCTTAAGCACATCGACACTCTACCTTACACACTTTTTGGGCTCTATACCTGAGTTCTCACCTACCTTAGGTTAGTAGAGGTTTATATCGGTTTTCCTGTGAAGCTTCTTGCTTTCAGAGATTACTATGAAGACCTCGCTCAGGTTGTGCCTCATTATGTGGATTTGACTAGAGTGGGATTCTATCTTCTTTGAGTCCAATTCACATTGTGAGATCCTCATTCTTTTGAGTGAGGATAATCTGGGAACTAGTAACCCTCTAAGATGTTAGACCTACCCTTAGAACTATGCACATTAATAGACCAAACTCAATAGACAATTGTCCTAGGGCCCAACATCTTTAGGTACCATTACCACACTTAGGGCTAACTCGAGTTAGGTCACCAACGGAGCATATTACACTCTCATTTTGCTTACTGTGACCTCATTCATGGCATGATCACGTGTTGTTTTTAATTTTTTTTGTTTTGTGCGGTTTTTAATTATCAAAATGTCTCTATTCGATGCATTATTAGCCAAACGAAATGAGCTGAAAATTAGAAAACTCCATCAGTGTGGGAAGGTTGGCCTAATGGTGTATTGATGGAGTTAGGAGCCTTTGAAAATCAGTAATTTTTATGAAAACAGTATATTAATGGATTAGCTAGCTCACTTATTTAAGCTTCACCCACTGAAGACTTACTTCTCCTTGGGTCGAGAGCTATATCTATTATTCCCAATGGGTTAATAAGGCCCTTGGTGATTAATAGTAAATAAATTGTCAAGTAATCTAGTGATTAACTAAGTTATGTGCTCATTTCATTTTGTTTCTAACAAATGGCCTTGTTACAGTACGAATTGTCATTTTCACTAATTGGCATAAAGATATGATGGACTCATCAATCACCACACAACCTCAAGGCACCAGCCCCACAGGAACAACCTCGATTGAGAAAAACATTAAGGTAAAGGTAAAATCTGAATCAGTTGAGAGCTTAATCATTATAGTGGGAAACTCAAAGGGGAACAGTTCCACCATTTTCAAAGGGATTATGGAGATATATTAGATTTATTATAGGTCCCTATCCAGCCTTATGCGATTGTGGCCTTAGCCCAACATTGGGATGATTCATTGAGATGCTTCATCTTTCCAACCTTCCAGCTCGCACCTACGTTAGAAGAATACGGGGGTTTGATGAAAATGCCTATTACTAGAGACAAGCCCGTCTACTTGTACCCTGGGCATCTTCCTTCCAAGCGCATGGTAGCTCAAATTCTAGGGGAAGAACCTACACGAGTATAGTTATATCGCTTTGGGGCAACAGAAGGTTTACCCAGGAAATATTTAGAGAAAAGGTTAGAGACATTAGCCGAGAAGGGAAATTGGGTTATTTTCAAAAGAGTCCTTGCCCTGGCAGTATATAGGTTAGTGTTATTCCCGTTGGCAGTAGGAGTGGTTGATTTGGCTACAGTAAGTGTCCTACGGATCGTAGAAAATCACCGCGTGAACCCAGTACTGGCGCTTCATGCGAAGACATTTCTGACACTAAGTTTTTGCCATAGATAAAAGAAAGGAAAATTGAAGTGCTGTCTGCCACTGCTAAATATATGGTGGGTCAATCATGTTTATGGTAGGGAATATCAGATCGAAATGAGATTTGACACCATGCATCACCCAATTCAAGATTATCCACGTCGCGAAGGATCAATTCCACTACAAACAAAAATGACCCACGATCAATGGATCAAAAAAATAAAAGAACTTGAAGATACCACCATTTTGTGGAAGCTCTCTTAGTGGGAAAGTGAGGATATCATTTATTGCTATAGAAATTTCCCTAATGTTCCCCTTATGGGTGCTCAAGGATGCGTTAATTATAACCCCACGGTCGCGCATTGTCAATTTGCATACGAACAGGACATCCCGTCTGAAGAGGCTGTGCAAAGGGTCAGTTTCTACTACAATGATCTTCTGAAGGCAGAAATGATCCATCAGATAAGGGACGCATGGAGCCACGTAGTGTGTAAAGAGAGATTCGAGTTAGGCAAGCATGTCGTAGCAACGACGAAAGGATATGAGGTTTGGCTCAGAGAAAGGACCGGTGGGACCTATCCATCCTGGGGACCTCATAACCCCTTATTGAGTAAACGACCTACAATAAGTTAATGAATGTCTAGCCAAACAATTAGAAGGTAAAAAGGCTGAGCTGCAAAACCTGGAGGAATTAAGCAAAAGGCACGTGGAAAGCTTATCTCAGTCGCAAGAAAATGAGAGAGCAAAAAGGAGAAAAGAGTCAGAGATGAATATCGAGTTGAAAAGATTGAAGGGGGAAAATCACAAGTTAAAAAACACCGTAAGGGGGATTTAAAAACGGGCTGAAGAAAACAACAAGAAGGCCCTTCATTATCAAGCTCGATTGTTAAAAGCTGTTAAGGAAAAGGATGCCACAATGAGGCAGATGGAAGAATTCAAGTCTCCTAATGACCTTCAACGAGAAATTGATGTACACGTCAAATGGTTGGAAGAAAAGACAAGGGAGGTGACCAGTGTCAAGAGTGATAACACGGTAGCAATACAAAACTTAATTGGATTGCTCAATCATCAAGCTAAAAAAGCCCGATTGTGGGAGGCTCGTTATGAAGAGTAAGTGGTCGAGAAAGAAAGGTGGCTAGAACGCTTCAGAAGGATGATTATGTTCACCAATGATGCCATTCCTGAATTTGCCTATGCATATCGACAAGCTGAAGGGCACGCCATCCCCACGAAGACTCCTGCGACTATAGTAGAATTTCTCTCTTTGTGTCATAACCTTATGGAAGATCTGAAGATGTTGATGAAATTTTAGATAAGTGTGAAATAGAAATAACTTCAAAGTAAACCCATAGGCTGGGTAACTGTTTGTATAAATCAATAGATGTAATCAAACATTCTGTTTTAGTAAAATACATTGTTTCTTCTTCTGATTATCAAATATGTCCGTTATTGCATATACGAAATATCAGAAATCATACAAAGAATGAATAGGTGGTGTGGTGCAAATAGACCTACGCATGTGGACGTTAAATGTCCCTTGCGTTAGCCGTTAACTTTGATTCATTGAGTGATATAATACGTAACCTTAAAGATTCAACGATCTGAAGTTCTTATGCCTTTATACCAAATCAACATATTGACAAATCGGAAATCTAGGTAACTATTTCATTATTAAGGTTTGTTCTTTCTTTTTTTTCTAAAACAGGTAAGAAGACAATGTTGCCTGAGGGGGGAAGAATTTGTCTAACCAAGCTCAGCCATCAACCAAAATGAATTTAACTCGGGCACGTGTTAGAGATATGGCTGCTGAAAATAGCCGATCAAAGACTAAGCAACAGTTAAAAGCCGAAGTAGGGGCCCGAAAGGATCAAATGGGGACAATGCAGTCTCAAATGTTAGAATTGATGAAACTATTACTGAATATGAGCTCAAGTGTGGCCACTAATAATGTTCTACCAAACCCCACTAATGCAAACCATAGCATCCCTAATACAAGTGTTGAAATACCGGGAATAACTTCGGGTAGTTCCTCTGCCACTGGAGTACCAGAACCAACACAGAGGCCTATGGTAGTAAATTGACCACCAAATCCCTCGACTTCAGTGGCGGAAGGATAGGGGTATTAGGACTGGAACCAAGGGGGCGTTTTCACTTATGATCTTCCAAGAGGGGAGCCGGCTATCGGATTCACCAGTCCTACTCAGCCTACCACCAATATTGGCCTCAAGGTGAAAGAGGACAACGAGAAGAAAGATTAGGAAGAAGATATAGTAGAGGTTAAGGATAGGTTACGAGCCTTACAGGGGCTAACTAACTGGAAGTCTGTCGAATTGGAAGAGTTATGTCTAGCTCCGGAGGTACCCATCCCTAAAAAATTTAAGGTGCCTGAGTTCACCAAATATGATGGTAGTGGAGATCCACATTATCATTTAAAGTCATACTGCACCAAAATGTCGGTATGGTCTAGGGATGAAAGGTTCCTTATAAACTTCTTCCACGAGAGCCTGACCAGTGCAGCATTGCATTGGTTCATAAAACTAGATCACTCTAAACTAAAGAGATGGAGAGATCTTATTGATGTGTTCATGAGGCAATACAAGTTCAACTTGGATACAGCTTCTACATGGGAACACTTAAAGGGGTTCAAGAAGAAAGGAATAGAGACCTTTAATGAATATGCTCGAAGGTGGAGAGCCACAGCAACTGAGGTTCAGCTGCCGCTTCTGGACTTAGAATTATGTTCCTATTTTATTCGTACCCTGGGGGACTCATATCGTAAAATAATGCTTGGAACCTATGTGAATGAATTTTCTAAACTTATCCAGGTTGGGGAGAGAATAGACGCTGATGTACGCGAGGGTTTGTTTAAAAGCCCCTCCATAGAAACCAGGAGGCCTATAAGCAATCAAAAGAAAGAAGGGGATGCTAGTCACATCCACGCTGCGTACTAACACCTTCGCCCCACGCATAATCAATATCCCCAAATGCCATTTCACAGTCTAAACCCAACCATGTCTCACCAGCCATGAGGTCCAACCGTGAGTAGTCATATGAGTTACTCAACACTGTAACAACCCCATCTTGGATCACAACAAATGACGGCCTAAAACAGAGGGTTTAGGCCTATGCAATAGCCTCACGAAGATAGGCCATTACCTAACTTCAATGTTAGTCGATCAGAGCTCTTCCACGATTTGGTGTCTAGAAAGCTTATGGGCCCTAAGCCAGTTAACCCACTTCAACCACCATTCCTAGGGTGGTATGACTCCAACACTAATTGTGAGTATCATATAGGGGCTACGGGACATAACATTGACAAATGTGATGCCTTCAGGAAACACATTTTGGCGTTATTAGACAATAACCATATTAGCATAAAAGCAGGTAACGACCCTGACATCGTCACTAATCCCTTGCCAAATCATGATAAAGGGAAGTAAGTGTCCATGATAGATGGGGAAGAGCCCAACTTGAAAAACTTGACAGATGTGTCATCCACCATGAGGCGGTTATATAAAAGCTTGAAGGATGCTGATTATATCTCCACTCAGGATGGGGAGCAAAACGTGCTCAGAGGGTCGCAGAATAGCTACTGCGAGTTTCATGAAGGAGAAGTGAGCCACGATATTAAAGATTGTGAGCAATTTAAGGAATTAGTGCAAAAAATGATGACGCTTGGAGTTCTAACCATTGAAAGAACTTGAGGACCCATTAAAGGGAATGTGTGCATCACAGAGAAAAGTGGTGCTAGAACTAAGGGATCATCTAACCCCATAAAGCCTAGGAACTCCTTCCTAGTGGTTACCTTCCTAGTGGTTAATATGCCAATTTATGAAGTTAACAAGGCCACTCCAGCCCAAAGCAATCGTGACCTATGAGGTACAACAAAAGGATCCTTGCTCGTCGTACCCGCACCGATGCCTGTAAAAAATCCAACTACTGTTATCCATGTGCCATCTCCATTTCCATATCAGAGCAACCACGCCGTGCCATGGAATTAAGGGCTAAAAATAGAATGCTTTCATAATAATGAGGCATCAGGAGAAAGGCCTGTCATAGAAAAAGGGCAGTCAAAAATTATAGGGGGAATTACTCGCAGTGGTCGAGTATACTCCAAGGATGGAGAAAGAATTCCAAACCCAAACTTGGAAGTAGAAGAAAGCTCGAACCTGAAAGAAGCCCCTAGAAAGGAAGAACGAGAGGAGACCGATGAATTCTTAAAAATTATGAAGCAAAGCAAATATGATGTGGTTGATCAACTGCGAAAAACACTGGCCCAAATTTCTATTTTGACCCTAATAATGAATTCAGAAGCTCATCGAATGGCGTTACAAAGCATGTTGGATGAAGCCTACGTACGACCTAATATTACCCTGGAGAAGGTGGTAAACATGATAAATGCAATAAAGAATTCTACCTTGATCACCTTTTTTGAGGACGAGGTATACCCCATACGGGTTAGAAAACCCAAAGCCCTCCATATTACTTTAAAGTGCTATGGGTACATAATCGCTAAAGTACTAATTGATGGAGGGTCCGCACTGAACGTCTTACCCTTATCCACTTTAGGGCAATTACCAGTTGAGAAGTCATGCATCGAGTATAATGACATGGTAATGAGAGCCTTTGATGGGACAAGGAGGGAAGTAATTGGAAAGATTGAACTCCCTTTAGAAATTGGTCTAAACCTATTTACTGTCAAGTTCCAAGTCATGGACATCAATGCAGCATATACGATGCTTTTGGGAAGACCTTGGATTTATACGGCTGGTGCAGTCCCATCAACTGTACATTAAAGAATCAAGTATATTGGTGAAGGGAGGCTTACCACCATAAAAGGTGAAGAAGAGATTATCATCAGTAAGCCTAGCATAGTAGCTTACATTGAAAATGCTGAGCAAGTTATAAATAGCTCTTACCAGAGTCTGGAAGTGCTAGAAGCTAGGAACTCCACTAAAGGTGCCGACTAGAACCCAGTAGGAGTGGGGGGATTTACTAAATATGTCAATCAAATAGTGGCCAAGATCATGATGAATAGTGGATATTAAAAGGGAAAAGGACCAGGAGCAAAGCTGTAAGGTAGAAGGGAACTGGTTGAGTTGCTTGAAAATCCAGGACGACAAGAGTTAGGGTACGAGTTGTTTATGGAGACCCGTAGAGCATGACAGAATGAGGGTAAGCCAAGGGGAAAAGCAAAAATACCCCACATCCAAGAAACATTCCGTATTTATGCTGAGGTAATACACCCAGTCGACCCAGTCATAATGGCAAGCGAAGAAGAAGGAGAGAACGCAGAGGCCACATGGATCCAGCTGGATAAGCTAGGGAAAGCACTTGACAATTGGGAATCAGAAATGTTGTCAGATGTTATGTCGTTAGAGTAATATTTTGAATACCATTTTTAGAGTTTTGTAATGACTAACAATTTGAACTTTATTTTGAATATTGAATGAATGCAGCAATCTTAATCTTTTCATTAAAATTTTGTTTGAATCCTGGCCTTTCGTATTTATTCTTGTCTTCTTTACCCACTTTCTAGGGAATTTAAATCCTCAGAACCCTTGTCAAAAGCAGAAGCACCTTGGCACTGTTAAAATGAGCCTCATGTTTTCACAGATATGAATAATTTAGAAACTGACGATAATGACAACGTATCCCGAACCTCCACTAAAATAATAGAATCTTCAGAAAAGGGTATTATTCCGCATGAAGAAATCATCGAAGTGATTAATATGGGGACTGAAGATAATAAAAAGGAGTTGAAAATAGTCGATAACCTAGAAAAGGAAGAAATGGTTAATTTGTTTAGGGAATATATAGGTGTGTTTGCTTGGTCCTATCAAGATATGCCAAGAATAGATCCTAAAATTGCTGCCCATAAGATACCCTTGTACCCTAATGTAGGGCTTAAGAAACAAAAGTTGAGGAGGATGAGCCCGGAGATGTCCCTCATAATCAAGGAAGAAGTGATAAAGCAATGGGATGTTAGTTTCTTAGAGGTTGCTAAATAACCTCAATGGGTTGCAAACACAGTCCTTGTGCCAAAGAAAGATGGGCGAGTGAGGATGTGTGTCGATTATAGGGACTTAAACTAAGCCAGACCAAAGGATGACTTTCCTTTACCTCACATTGACGTCTTAGTCAATAATACAGCAAAAAGCTTCAGGTACTCCTTTATGGACAGATACTCTAGCTATAATCAAATCCTTATGCACCTCGAGGATAGAGAAAAAACCACCTTTATTACCCAATGGGGAACTTTCTGCTACAAGGTAATGCCCTTTGGGCTTAAAAACGCTGGAGCCACCTACCAACGTGTGATGGTAGTCTTGTTCCATGACCTTATGCATAAAGAAATAGAGGTATATGTGGATGATATGGTTGCTAAATCAACTGAAGGGGAGAGTCATGTGGCTGTGCTACAAAAGCTCTTTGAAAGACTGCAAAAGTACAAACTCTGGTTGAATCCTCGTAAATGCATATTTGGGGCCACATCTGGGAAGCTTTAGGATTCATTGTCAGTAAGAGGGGAATAGAAGTAGACCTTGATAAAATTAAGGCAATTCATGACATGTCACCCCTTAATACTGAAACAAAAGTTTGAGGATTCTTGGGGCATTTGAGTTACATAGCTAGATTCATTGCAAACCTAACTACCACTTGTGAACTAATATTTAAATTATTATGCAAGAATCAACCCATATAATGGTATGAAACTTGCCAACAGACATTCGATAGAATAAAGGAGTACCTCTTAAATCCGCCTGTCTTGATGCCGCCTACGCCAAGACTGGCCCTTATCCTTTATCTGACGATTCGACCAGAGTCCATGGGTGCTGTGTTAGGACAACATGATGAATCAAGAAGGAAAGAGTAAGCAATCTATTATTTAAGTAAAAATTTTAATGAATGTGAGTCGCAGTATCTGTTAATTGAGAAGACCTGTTGCAGCCTCGTGTGGACCACAAAGAGATTAAGGCAATACATGTTGTACGATGTCACATGGTTGATTTCTAGAATGGATCCAATTAAATATATCTTTAAGAGTCCTCATGTATCAGGAAGAGTCTCAAAATGGCAAGTGATACTCTCTGAATACAACGTGAAGTATATGACTAGCAAATCAGTAAAAAAAAGTGTTATAGCTGAGCATTTAGCGGCCAATCACTTGGATGAATACTAGTTGCAAGATTTCCAGTTCCTGAATAAGGATATTTTGGCCGTGGAAGAGGATGAACCAAAAGAGGTTAAGTGGACAATGTATTTTGATGGGGCCATCAATGTACACGACAGCGGATTGGGGGCTGTGATAACTTCACCTGAAGGTAAGCAGTATCCAGTGCTGGTCAAGCTCAGTTTCGACTGCATGAACAACATGGCGGAATATGAGGCTTGTGTTAATGGCTTGAAAGCAGCCTTAGAATTAGGTGTCCAAGATCTTGACGTGTTTGGAGATTCAGCCCTGATGATTTATCAGGTAAAGGGAGAATGGAAAACCAAGGATCCCAAGCAAATCCTATACCAAAAATACCTAACGGAATTAATGTCAAAGTTTAAGGAGATAAACTTCGCACATCTGACTCATGATAAAAATCAGTTTGCTAATGCATTGGCCACCCTTACCGTAATGATCAAGCTAGGCTGTGGAGTTAATGTGTTACCAGTACAGGTGGAGACCTGAGACACCCCAACTTACTGCTTAAATGTAAAGATAGAAAGTGATGGGCTATTGTGGTTCCATAACATAAAAAATTATGTTTGGAATCAGCAATATATGACGGGAGCATCTGAGAATGACCAAAAGACCATTTGTCGATTGGCGATGAATTTCATTCTTAGTGGAGACGTGTTGTATAAAAGGTCATGGGATAACACTCAGCTCAGATGCGTGGATACATCAAAAGCACAAAGGATAATGATAGAGATTCATGAAGGGATGTGCGGAACCCATGCTAATGGCCATACCATGACTAGACAAATTCAAAGGTGTTAATACTTCTAGTTAACCATGGAGAAAGACAGCATTAACTACGTGAGGAGATGTCATAAGTGTCAGATGTATGTCAATAGGATCAATACTCCACCGCAACCCCTATACAACCTAATGGCACCTTGGTCATTCTCGATGTGGGGAATCGATGTGATTAGTCCCATCAATCCTAAGGCATCTAATGGACACCGATTCATTTTAGTAGCCATCAACTACTTTACAAAATGGATAAAGGCATGTTCATTCTCCAATATTACCCAAAGGGTCTTCCTTCGATTTCTAAAAACAAACATTATATGTCGATATGGTATACCAGAAAGGATTATCACTGATAATGCTCCCAACTTGAATGGAACTAACATTAAGAAATTATGCGAACAATTTAATATTAAGCATCACAATTCTACACCCTACCGACCACAAATGAATAGGCCAGTCAAGGCAGCAAACAAGAACATCAAAAAGATCATTAGCAAGATGACTATCACTTATAAAGACTGGCATGAAATGCTTCCATATGCTCCTCATGGGTATAGTACAACAGTGCGAACATCCGCCGGGGCAACCCTTTACTCTTTAGCATACGGCATGGAGGCAGTCACCCTAATTGAAGTCAAGATCCCTTCTCTTTGAGTATTAATAGAATCCAACCTAGAAGAGAGTGAATGGGTAAGGACGCGATATATGCAACTAAATATGATCGAAGAAAAGCGATTGGTAGCTATGTGTCATGGGTAACTATACCAAAAAAGGATGGCAAGGGCCTTCAATCAAAAGATTCATCCCAAGGAATTCGAGCCAGGGGAGTTGGTTCTGAAAAAGATCCTCCCAAATCAGGAGGATAATAAAGGCAAATTGGCACCTCCATATGTGGTAATACGAGCATTCTCCAGAGGTGCATTGGTTCTTGTCGATATGGATGGAAGAGAGCTTGGAAGACCAGTTAACTCTGATGTAGTAAAGAAATACTTTGCTTAAAATGGGAGCGACAAACAAAAGGATTCTATGATCAGGGCCCGTTAAGTTAAAAACCTGAAAAGGAGGCTTAAGCAAAAGTTAGGGCAATAGTTGATGAGTAGGGTGAGGCTGCACATGGGTTAGATCGCCTACCTAGGAAGATTCATAGAGATTGTCTTCATTAATCAATTTTGAAATATGTGTATCTGATGGCAACAACAAGCACAAGCAACCAATGCCCCCTGGTGCTAAAAGTCAAAGACATCTTGGTTGCCACTTTTGCTCTTCTTTACATTTGTATCCAGTCTATCACCTACTTTCCCTAGGACTAAGTGATCTGTCTACAAAATTAAATTCGCTTAATCATTTCAGAAACTTACTTCTTATTACTCTTTTCCTTGCTAAATAATCGTATCGCTTTTATAATTGCTCCATTCATTTAGTATGCAAAATGAATATTCAAGTGAATAATGTCATTCAAAATATTGTCTGATGATACACATTTCGAAAACACTCATGATTGTTAAGGTGATTCCACGCAATTACTAGGATGAGGCTTAGAGTGTGAAACATATACATAATTAGACCTTTTTGCTTTTGTTACCGAGTTACTTCGTAAAAAGATATTGAAGCATTGTCGAGGTCCCCTGGTCTACCGTATAGAAAGGAGACTAAGCCTGCCAGGTGTTTACCTAGAAAAATAAAGTTGTGCAGACCACTGGCTGTGGAAATGACAAATTAAAGGTCATGATAGAAGAAGCTTGGTTAGACAATTCTCTCGATCTGGGCACTATGGTTTTCTTTCCAACAGGCATAAACTATAGCCTAATATGTCACCCCTCTAATTTCTAAAGGAAAAGGTAGAAAGTCTACGACCGCGTAGTGTTCTCTTATTTTTGACTCCCAGGGTATAAAAATCATATTGGACATGTATCAAAGCGAATGAAATTTTTCAAAAACTTGCATATCTCATACATACAGGATTCTCCACGTCCATCATATATCTCGCTAGTACATCAATCCCACGTACAGAATTCATATGTGTCATGCATCGAGTGTGCTAGCACGTGCTATATCACATCTCACGGATGACTAAAAGGTGCTCCTAAAAAGGTCACACCCCTCCTTGGCACAAGTATTTTATTGTTCAAGAAAAGTCACCCTAAAGATTCTCAAGATAACGATTCAAATGTCGAGGACAAAACTCGGCAGAATTTGGATCTATTTTACTTTTAGGTAACACTAGGGTTATAAAGATGATAAGCTTAACAAGCAGCTAAATCTTGTTATAGTCTGAGCACGACAGTATGCATCTCACATAGGTGTGCGTGTTGCACTGCATCATAGCATGTTTTATCCAAGGTAAATACCTTTCTTCAAATCAAGGTAAAAGTCCTGCATCGTGTCCAGGGCAATTTACAATTCTGTCAAAAGTCCTTGCATCGTGTCTAGGGCAATTTACAATTCTGTCAAAGGTCTTGCATCGTGTCCAGGGCAATTTACATTTTTGTCAAAAGTCCTTGCATCGTGTCCAGGGCAATTTTCATTTCTATCAAAAGTCCTACATCGTGTCTAAGGCAATTTACATTTCTGCTAAAGTCCCTGCATCGTGTCCAGGGCAACTTACATTTTATGTCAAAAGTCCTGTATCGTGTCTAGGGAAATTTACAATTCTAACAAAAGTCTGTGCATCGTGTCCAGGGCAATTTACATTAATGTCAAAAGTCTTACATCGTGTCTAAGGCAATTTACATTTCTACTAAAGTCCATGCATCGTGTCTAGGGCAACTTACATTTATGTCAAAAGTCCTGCATCATGTCCAGGGCAATTTACAATTCTAACAAAAGTCCATGCATCGTGTCTAGGGCAATTTACAATTCTGTCAAAAGTCCCTGCATCGTGTCCAGGGCAATTTACATTTCTACTAAAGTCTCTGCATCTTGTCCAAGGCAATTTACAATTCTGTCAAAAGTCCTGCATCGTGTCCAGGGTAATTTACATTTCTGTCAAAAGTCCCTGCATTGTGTCCAAGGCAATTTACATTTTTGTCAAAAGTCCTACATTGTGTTTAAGGCAATTTACATTTATGCTAAAGTCCCTGCATCATGTATAGGGCAATTTACAATTCTGTCAAAGGTCCTGCATCGTGTCCAGGGCAATTTACATTTCTGTCAAAAGTCCTTGCATCATGTCCAGGGCAATTTACATTTCTATCAAAAGTCCTACATCATGTCTAAGGCAATTTACATTTCAGCTAAAGTCCCTGCATTGGGTCCAGGGCAACTTACATTTATGTCAAAAGTTCTGCATCGTGTCCAGGGCAATTTACAATTCTGACAAAGTCCCTGCATCGTGTCCAGGGCAATTTACATTTCTGTCAAAAGTCCCTGCATCGTGTCTAGGGCAATTCACATTTCTATCAAAAGTCCTACATCATGTCCAGGTAATTTACATTTCTGTCGGAAGTCTCTGCATCGCATCTAGGGCAATCTACACTTCTGCCCAAGTCCTGCATCATGTCCAGGCAATTTTCTGTCACGAAGTCCTGCATCATGACTAGACACCTTACTGCCCCATTCGGGCTCGGATTTACATAAGGTCCCCTTTCACTGTTTTTCCCTCTACACAGGGAATGGTGTGTTCACGTCTTTGCTTGCTCCTAAGTTATGTCATCTCTTCACAATATTTGTTTCCCTAACCTAAAAGGCAAGCAAAGAGAGGCAACTGTGAACACCTCATCCCTAATTACGTTATTATTTAATTGACACACCAATTAATTAATAATTAAACATATAGGAAAAATTAAAAGTGACAAAGCTTCAAATGACATTCACAATTGCAAACAATTTGAAATTGAAGATAAATAATAAAGGGATTTTGAGACAAACAAAATAAAAACCTAAAAATATGACAATTAATAATAATAAATCAAATTAAAAATCATAAATATTCTGATGATAAAATTGGAGAAATTAAAGCTAAAGTACAAAGAATAAAATGATCTGAAAGGAAAAAAAAAAAAAAAAAAAAAGAACAAAAAAGAGGAAGACCGAGGAATGAGAATTAATGTATACGTGAGGAGAAGAGACAAAAGGGAAAAGGCAGAGTCTAGCACATTATCACTCTGAAGGAAATATACTACTCCCCACCTAGCAAGCCCAGAGAAAAAAGAAGCATCAAAATGGCAAGGTGCTAGCTTTTTGATACTCCCATCTACTACGCCTAAAGGAATGATAGCAGCTAAAAGGATTAGTCAAACTTCTCCTGCTCCTTGCATGTAGAACTTACACTGGAAGGGAGAAAGGACCACGTTTAGCCACAATGTGTAGGGTGAAGAGTCAGGAATTAGCATGTAATGTGGAGAGGACCAGAGGATAAAGAGTGTGCCATTTTTTTATAAAAGGGGGGAGCTAAAAAGAGTGAAGGGGAGATCATCGGGGAAGAGAGTGTGAGCTAAAAAAGAGTAAAGAGAGTAGAGAAAGAACAAAGGTTGAAGAAAAGAGCGAGACTGAGACTGAGGGAGAGGAGAGACTGAGACCAAGACTGAGGAGAAAGGAGTGAATATGAGACTGAGACTGAAGGCAAGACCGAGACTAAAGGAAAGGTGAGACCGAGAGAGAAGAGGATGCAGACTAAGAGAGGAGAGTGTGTAGACCGATAGTGAAGTGAGGATGAGACCAAGAATGAAGAGAGCATGAGCCAAGGAAAAAGGAAAAGAATTCAAGCTGCCAAGAGAAAGCAAACGAGCTACCACAAGGAGTAAAACTGAAAGGAAGAGAGAAAGAACAGGACCGAATGAAAGTCGAGAAGGAGCAGAACTGAAAGCCAGCTGAGTGGAGGAGAAGAGGGGAAGAAAATCCTCTGCTCTGGCAGCCCAAAATAGAGTTCAACAGAGCTGCCCACTGTAGGCCGTAGAGAAAAAGAGAAGTAGAGAGAGAAAGGTGGAAAGGAGAGCTACCGGAGGGAGACACAAAGCAAGGTGGTGCTGAGGTACTTTTGTAGGAATTGAGAGGAAGAAGAAGCTATTGAAAGGTATGTGAGGAGCCCTGTAAGCTCAAAAAGAAAAACTGAAACTAAGGGAGGCCGAGAAGGATTCATGGTGGGCCGATGAGAGAGAAAGCCTGTTGAGGGGAGGAGCTACAGTGGACCAAGGAAGGCCAAGGAGGATCGCTAGAGGAGGAGAGTCACTAGGAAGAACAGCTAACCGAGACGAAGCCCAGGTAACTCTCGCACATGCATGCTGACGTTCACGCTGCAGCTTGTTTCAGATGGTTTCGTTCAGTTTCTTCATTTTTTTTTTTTTGGTTCATTAGTTAATTGATTAATTAATTAATTTGTTATTATTAGTATTATTATTTTGATATGGGATTAATTTTTTTGCTTTATAAGTAAGGTTTTAAAGAAATCATCGAGTGAGAATATTATTCTCCTCGAATGTTTGGGATCGTGTGAGATTTCGATCTCCTTAGATCCCAAAAATTAATACATACTTGTTGTAAATAATAATAATAATAATACAAAATAATAATAATTAAATAATTTTCCATTATTTATGAAATTATCATGTGAGGATTTTGTTCTCCTCGATTGCATGGGATCATGTGAGATTTTAATCTCCTTGGATCCTTAAAATTAGTACACATTTGTTTTTAAAATAATAATAATTAAATATTTACTTTAATTAAATATTTTTCATTATTTATAAAATTATCGTATGAGGATTTTGTTATCCTCGATTGCATGGGATCATATGAGATTTTAATCTCCTTAGATCCCATAAATTAGTACAAATTTGTTTTAAAAATAATAATAATAATTAAATATTTACTTTAATTAAATATTTTCCTTTATTTATGAAATTATCGTGTGAGGATTTTGTTCTCCATGATTGCATGGGATCATGTGAGATTTTAATCTCCTTAGATCTCTAAAATTAGTACACATTTGTTTTAAAAATAATAATAATTAAAATATTTACTTTAATTAAATATTTTCCATTATTTACGAAATTATCATGTGAGAATATTGTTCTCCTCAATTGCATGGGATCATGTGAGATCGTATTCTCCTTATATCCCTAAAATTAGTACACATTGGTTTTAAAAATAATAATAATAATTAAATATTTACTTTAATTAAATATTTTCTATTATTTACGAAATTATCGTGTGATAATATTGTTCTCCTCGATTGCATGGGGTCATATGAGATTTTAATCTCCTTGGTTTCCCTAAAATTAGTACATACTTATTTTAAAATAATAATAACAATAATAACAATATTGCAAAAATATGTCTTAATGAAATATTTTTTTTAACTTGATTAAATTCGTTCTTTATAATCATTTCATTTAAATTTCAAAATAAAGATTAAAATCCCAAAAACAAAAAAATAATAAATTAAAAGGAGAGAAAAATGAAGAGGTCAAGAGAATTAGATTAATCAAGTTGTCGTAAATTAAAACACACGAACCAAATCCCAATTACGTTTTGTTTATGAAAATTTGTTTAATTGAAACCCTCCTGTTCTCATCACAAAATTTACAAATCATCAACTAATAAACATGTCTTTTTGGTCGAACTACGTGGACTTTGATCCCCATCACAGGGTACGTAAGCCCTAGATTTTCATCCTAAGTCGAGTCCACCCTTGGTAAATATCTAGTCGTTTGCTTCAATTATTGTCGTTTTTGTCTTTTCTGTTTAACGGGCATACATGTTAATAAAGGATAATTGAGATAAATTTAAGGTCATATTCTACTTCAGCTGACTAGTTTAAGGTAACTATCCTTATGGATGGGTGTTGTGGGGTGCCTAACACTTTCCCTACACTCAAATAGACTCCCAAACTCATCTTTGATTTTGCAGACTATTTGGCCTTTTTCTTTTTGTTTTAAATTGGTTTTCCAAAGTTTTCTGTTAAAAATTTTGGTTGCAACTCCAAATAAATTGATTTTCAAGATTCGTTTTCGGGAATCAATTCCAACACACACTTTTTATTCCACCGAAAGGTCGGTTACGACACATGATTTAATGTATATGTACACACATTCGTGTAACTATGAGAATATTGATTACCTAATCTATCACTATTATTAATTAACCTAATAATTTGATTAATGCTATCCAAGAGGGAGATTGTTGGAATTATTTTAATTATTATATGGATTAGCATTAATCTTATTATTAAATGAATATCTGATAATTGATAATTAGGCAAGTTAATATTATTGGTATGAACCTTGAATGAATCAGGTTATTGTTAACATTATGAGTAATTAGTAATGAGTTGGACTACTCATAAATACCTTTGGGTAGAGACCCAACCTGTAGCCCAATATTATAAGCAATTATCTCATTAAACTACTGATGAAGAGTCAATAAAGAGAGAGAAATATTGATCACAATCATGATGACAAAACATCATGACTGATGTCTTTAATTATTCTTTGGCATTATAATTAAAGTTCCCTACCTAATGTTTCACTTAATTTCCCACTATCCTTACACATTCTTTTCTATAAAAAGAATGTTCTATCATTTCCACAAAAACATATCACACATTTCTCATCTCTGTCTCTCTGTCTCTCTGTCTTTTTCTCGGTGGGAAATTGTTCTTTGATCAAATCTCTCTTTCTCTCTCATCATGATATATTTTGCAGCAAGGCAAAATTTGGTATTCAAATTCCTTGGAGATATTGGGTATTGTAGGTTGTAATTCTCTATCAAACTATATCAAATGACTAGTGTATTTGCATTCTTAGGTCAGTGTATTAAATTTATTGTCTCCTAATTTGAACATATTATAATATGTTATTTAGCAAATTTCAATTTTTTGAGCATATGATATGTTATTTTAGCACATGAAGCAAAGATATCCATATATATTAATTGCATGTAATGAGAAATAAAACTATTGCTGTAAGAGCAAGAAATTATGCGCATGGGAGTGGAGGTATTTATGACTGTGTGCCATTGAGGATGAGAAGCTCTCATGTGACGTTTCAAAATACATTGCAGTCTTGCAGATATTTTGTTGGTTCAAGAGACCCTAGTTGCCATCTTTTAATTATTGATGGAGTAATTAATTTGTTTGTGCCTATCTGTAAAAGGAGAAGGTTGAAAAGGGGATATATAAGGAAGGTGAACCAATCAATGTGTGTGTATATATGATTTGTATTATTAAAATATGATTAAATGAGACACAGCACATATGTGTGTGTGTGTGTGTGTGTGTGTGTGTATATATATATATATATGTATCGAGAGAGAGTGGAGTCTGGTAATCTGTGGGAAGAGGAGTTTAAAAATTTGCGGGGATGTGTTTATTATATCCATTAATAATAACATATAATTAATTTTTCCTTTAATAATTGGCACGGTTAAAATTTTAATAAGAGGAATAGATTATTTACTCAAGTTTTGGTGTTAGAGTGGTTTAATTTGGTGCATGAAAGTGAAATACCAACGTCTCATGACTTTTCAACGATAATGAGATGCTTGGCAGTAAGTCCACAAACAAGATAATTTCAAATAACAACAATAATTAATGAAATTCAATTTACATGATGAGAGTGATTTTCTTTATATAATTATTCATCAGTATGGTTATGAAAGTCTTCTTTGTTTGGCAGATCAAAATAAATTTATAATCACGCTTTAATTGTTAGACTTTGATTATTTATAATTTCAGGCAATTGTTAGAGTTATAAAATCTAACAATACATCAAGGAACTGTGGCCACATTTTAAAAGATACTACCTACTAAGTTCTATCTTCTCTTTCGGAAAAATTATATTTTCTCAAAACTAAAACATAGGTTAAATTTAATTATTTTTAATAAAAGATCAATTATAAATAATTATATATTTTTTATCCGAAAAAAATTTATATCTAAATTAGTAAATTTTAAATTTTAAAAAAGATAAATAAATAATTATTAAAAATTAAAATCGTTATTAAGATTAACAAATTAAAAGGCGGTAACTAATAATATTTAATTTAAATTATAAATGTAATAAGATAGGCTAGTCCAATTGGTTAATTAGCCCAAAGTGCAACCAGAGATGGGCCTACATACAAGAATATGATTGGGCCCCCACGTTCAGAGTCTCAAATGCGTTACTATAAAATTCAACAATTTTAAATGTGATGCAAATGTTTAAAAACTAACCGTTTATATTAATCAACTATATAATGATCAAATAAACATCAGATCTACGTAAGAATCGGCTGTGAAGTAGTGGTCAATGTATTTTTCTTTTAGCCTTTTGTTTAATCAATTCATGGATTTGCGATTTGAGTATAATAACATGATCATAAATTGCACTAATTAAGAAAATGAATAAACACTAACATTCATTATTATTGATACATTTGTTAACGCACTAAAATAAAATACATAAAAGTTGACATGAAGTCCAAGTCTTACATTCACATGCATGTTGTAATACATATAAAGAGAAGTATAAAATGGGTCTTTTATTTTTATACTTTGTAATAATTTGGTCTCTTATAAATTAACATTGACAAATTAATTCTTTACAAATTTAAATTTATATAAAATCAGTCATTTTATTTGAATTAATAAATAACTAATTTTGTATAAAATAAAATTTTTAAGATATTAATTTGTTATGATTAATTTTAAAATAATTAAATTATTACAAAATATAAAAATTATAGACCAATTTAGTATTTTTCTCAATACATATAGTTAAGGGGAAGATAGAACTGTGGTGCTTGAATTGATGGCTATGGATTTGGAGTGTATCCTCCTCCACCTGGGTAATAATCGTATGTTCCTGGATCAGGAACCTGGGAAAGTTTTTGTCCTGCAATCATTGTATGTATACAAATATTATTGAAATTTTCTGTTAATTAATCATACTCGAACAGTAAATCAATAAAGGAAGAATATAGAATAATACCAAGCTTCAGATTTGCAGTAGCGAGGTTGTAGTAGATGAGGAGTAATAAGAGTATTGCCCGAAGAGAAACAAAGGACTTGTTGAAGAGTGCCATAACCATTATATATGTATACTTGAAGGATCGATGCAGAAATAGGCAAGAAAGAGTGATTGGTATTTATAGACACAGATCATGAGGACTTTTATAAGCCCTAGCTGGCTAATTCAATTCCTATATCATGATTAATTAATAGCTGATCTATTTTATGATGCTCTACACAGGTAGGTGTTAACTTATTATGTATCTCTGATTCAGAAAACAAGTAATATTTAGAGGATTCAGACTTTAAATCCACATAGCTTCGGATGACGCAGCCTACAATAATTATTAATTATAGTATTAATTTACGGTATCCTGGGAACTGTTCTATATATTTTAATCAGATGGTTTGGTTTAATATTGAGATATTGAATGATCCTCCGTTTGGTTTGAAAAATTTTTTTTCCAACTCAATTGATGATTGTTGCCAGATTTTTTTTTCTTTTTTTTAGTTATAAAAATGAAGAAGGAAAGTATTGAAGCCATCACTTGAGGATTCCTAGATAACGGTCAATGTTAATTATGTGATTAATTATTGTATAAATTCACATACATCAACATAATAACAATATTGGCAAGGATCTTTTTCTTTTTATAGGCATAACCCTTAGAAGAACATGAAGTGTTGATTTGGTTTTTATGACGGATGGACTAAAGACAAGCCTTGTAGAAAATGCCAAGATTAAAACAGAAATAAAATAATAAATTAGTCTCATTTAGTCACTTCTTGTATTTTATTTTCTTCTTTAAGATATAATGACCATTGTATTTATATTTTATTTTCAATTGACGATCAACACGTTTGTTTTTAGTTAAGAAAGGGACAAATAAATAAAATAATATAGCGTATATCCATAAGCTAAAATTATTTTGTATATTCATATGTACATCATCTATAATTAATTCAATTATAATGAGAATGAAAGTCCTACAACCCAATAAAATTTTTGTAGAAATTCTATACACATGTGCAAATAAAAATTGGGGTTTGCACGCACCCCATTTACAATATAAAGAAAGGGTGCAGCCCCCACCAACTAATATGAGAATGCAGATCCACGGCTGTACAACAGATCCGTTGTACTTCTTTTTTGGGTTGTTAGATTAATCCAACAGTCCACAGCGCGCCACATTTGAAAGCCATTTTTTCTTTCTTTCTTTCTTTGTTATTCGACTCAAAATGTGTTGTTTTCACTTAAGTGAAATGGCACGTTTTGAGCTAAATTTTTTTTATTTCGCAGCCCCCCAAAATGATGTTGTTTCGTGGGGGGTTTTTATTATTATTATTTTAGGCCTTGAAACGCACCATTTTGACCTAAGTAAAACGGTGCGTTTTAAGGTTGCTAGAGGCAACCCGAGGGACGCCCAAAACAACATCGTTTCTCGTTAGCTCACTGAAGAAAAGCTCAGCTCGTCATAAAACATAGCAGAACAGGGAGTGACATCATTGGCAGACAGAGGTGAAGATTTTGGCACGAAAACGTGAGGTTCTGGTCAGCCATGATAGCGCTTTGGAGGTAGTATGGTGTTGTAGTGGGGAGAGTGCAAAAAACAATGGAATACTGGTACCGTGAAGTTGATCAAGGGGTGCCGAAGATGGAAAGTAGGAGGAAGTTTGATGCACCATCTACAACAAACGAAGAAAAGATTAGTTTTTTCAGTACTGTTCATCCTATATATGTCTTCTGTGAAGGGAATAATGATCTGTATATATGATTGTGTTGTGGTGGAAGGACTGAAGGATGAAACAGTGATTGCATTTCATGTCTGCACAGTAGAGTAATAAGGGGTGCATTGTTATTTTATCTGTTGGTGTTGGTATAAATTGCTAAGTTGGTTTAGAGCAGCAAAAAATATTAGTTCAGATTCCTATTGACTCTTTGTGTAGTTGCATCATTGTAGTATAATCCTACATAAGATAATGGAGTTGTAGTTTTGACTTGTTGCATAAAAGAATGGAGTTGTATTATATGGTTATGATCTATTACATATAAGAATGGAGTTGTAGTTATGAGTTGTAGCATATGGTTTTGATTGGTGGAAGAGTTGTGTGATATAGTCCTTGCTGAAATGACCATTTGAAACATGCATAAATAATGTTTTGACAAATATCTATGCCAGAAGAAGCTAACATATGCTAAAACATGCTAAAAGAGCATTTGAAAGCTTAATGCAATGCCTATGAACTGGTGGTGTAATATTGTGATGAAGAATTAATTAAAGTGGATGAAATAAAGCAATCATAAAGAAACAAAAAAGTTTGGTTGTGTGATATTTTATCATAACTTTACAAATCTATTATTTGTTTTCATACTAGATCTCTTATGAGAAGACTGTCACTCCCTAAACTCCTTGGAGTAGGGCCGGCACAGGACACGAGAAAAATCCCTAAACCTGTAAGCCTTACATTGGATGGACATTCAATACCATGCCATAACTATACAATTTATACCACATATATAGTAGCTTTGCTTTTATATAAAAATAAGTGTTTAATACAAAACAAGGAGTTTTGTAAAAATTTTGGTAGCACCTCCCTAGTAAATAGGACATCCTAAAATTTCTTCAATATCCTATAAGGCAACACAAACATATAGGAGAGCTTTGTTCTCACCAGCACAGCCCAATATACAACAAATATGGAAAGTTCAACTATGGTCACTATACAAACCCAGAATACAAAACAATGGCTATCACCCTAATTATATACATCTAAAAAATGAGCTATGAATATCAAAATAATAAAAAAGAAATAGGTCCCGTAATTTCCCAAGCGAGCTCACCAACATAAATTCCCATCTCTACTCAACAGATAGCACCCCAAAATCAGTAATAAAGTTTCAAATATAAATTACAATCAAACATGAATCAAGCTTTGAATAAAATGGAATAATATTTAAATTACAGGTAAACACTATTACAAATAAACATTTCCAGCTAGAAAATGTGCATTTCAAAACATTGAATTCACGATGCCATGAAGAAAAATCAATAAGTATCTAGGTAACATTTCAGGGGAAGGACTACTACGGACTCATCCGGTGTGGTACACAGCCACAAGGGCAAATCACAACAGGCGAGGACACACAATCCTCGAGGGTAAATAACCAACAGATGTGAGGTCATCACTCATGAAAGTTTATCATTCATCGATCCTCATGTAATGGCCGTCACATGGGGCTAGCACCATCATTAACCCTGTTAGTTGAGTCATTACCTAGGTGCACCAAGGGCTAACAGTACTACTGTTGGCAACTAGTGTCCTAACTAGTCCTTCTAATTGTAATGGAATTAAAACAAGCATGCATAAGGAAATATAGCCAGCATGCATGAAATCAAATTGTTTTGCAATGATACTTTACTGGCAGTCATTCATAACCATACGCATGATGATTTAAAACACATATGATGTAATCAAAACAGGTTAAGACTTTCATCTACCCATAATTACAAATTCCAACAAAGTAGAGTCATAACAAAATCAATTGGGTAATTAGGAAATATTTCTAAATACAAAAGAAATGAAATATGCAACGAAAAGTGTTAGGGAGTGTTATCTGTGCACCTGAGCGCTATCAATTACCAGTGACCCAATGCCTTTCCTTGGGTGACCGTCTCACCCCTAAGAGTTACCTACGTCATTTGAAAAGCAAGGAATTATTCCTCTACCTTATTATTACTAAAAAAAAAACCCTAGCTCATACTCCCTAATTCCATCATCTATCTCTCCTAGACTTTTCGTCAATTTACATTTACTTCCATAAAAACTTCTAAATTTTCACTTTAGTCCCAAATTCCACATATTTACCTTCAACCCATGAAAAACCATGATGAACTATAGAGTTTCATGTCATACACCTTAAAAGTGTTCTTATAAGACCAATTTAAACCCATTCAATTGCAGCATTTCACCATTCTCTGAAAACCCCAAAATTTCAAAAATTTCAGTTTAGTCCCTGTCAGAACAACTCTCAAAAACTAGCCTAAAATCATGCATCCAAAGCTAAAATTCAATAAAAAAAAGGCTGAAAATGATTCTCCTAACATCATTTTTATGAAAAAAAAAAACCTATTAAAACTCACTAAATCCATTGAAAAATCAATGATCTTGGCTTCACGGAAATCGCCAGAAAAGTGTTGCTATCCTCGACAACTACTGGCGGTGGCCGGCCAGAACACGTCGTCGATGAGGGAGGGCGCTGGCCGAAGGTGGTGGCGCGGCTGGGCATGGCAGTGGAGGGCTGAAACAATGAGAAAGGGATGATGATATTTTGTCGAGAAAAAAAAAAAAAAGCTCATGGGAAGAAGAAATTTTCAAGGGCATTTTAGTCTTTTCGCCTGGTAGGAGGACACGTGTCATCATAAAAAAATTCTTGAGGGAGGAGGGAGCTACATCTCAAACCCACGCCCTTTTGCATCCAAATGCCCAGCTTTACCACTAAGCCAAATCTCATATCTGATTAATAATACACACCACAAATATTAATACTCTCCCTTTTCCTAAGAACAAAATTTTGCATCATAAGTGTTACAAAGACCAAAGAATGGACAAAGTGGTTTTTTTATAGTCGTTTACGAATGTGCTTTATTCAGTTTAAATTAACCTTTACTTAATGGAACATTGCCCACTATTTAGGTGGTAGGAGAAAGTCTTAATGGAAGCCCCCACAATTTTATTACTTGAAGATGACACATTCGCTTTGGCATGGAGTTTGACAATGTAGAAGCTGCATGGCAATTTTAGCTTGATTGTGGAGGGAAAATTGGCTTTGGGGTTAGAAAAGACTAATTAAATAAGAGCTGAAAAGATGGGTCTATCACTTCAGGTAGATTTGTTTGCCACAAGGAAGGACATCGAGAGCTAGACAAACAGAACTCTGCATTTATCATTCACCGACATGAAACTAGAACAGATTGTAAAGCCAAGGGTGGAAAATTTCATATTATTGAGTTTGTGGAGGACCATAACCACCTTTTCCAGCTTGCAAAAACAATTCATATGCTAGTATCTTAGCGTGAAATATCTCAAGTCCAATGTAAAGAAATTGAATTAGCTGAGGAATCTGAACTTCACTAAAAGGCAACCTTCAGACTTATGAGCACACAAGTTGGAGTTTGAACCAATCTTGGTTTCACCTAATTGGATGCTAAGAATTACCTTCGGTCTAAATGGCAGCATAGTATGAAATACGGGGAAGCTGGTTGTCTATTATAGTATTTTCAACAACAAGTGGTGGATAATCCAGCATTTTATCATGCATATCAAATGGACGTAAAGGAGTAAATAACCAATGTTTTTTGGTCTGACATAGTATGATCCTTGATTATGAATTTTTTGGGGACGTGGTTCCCTAGATACAATGTACAATACGAACCGTGCCCACTGACCACTTGTTGTGTTCTCAAGATTTAATCATTATAGGCAAGCGGTGATATTCAGGGCTACGTTGTTGTACGATGAAACCGCTGAGTCGTTCAAGTGGTTATTTGAGACTTTCTTAGAGGCCCATGGACAAAAGAGACTGAATACAGTCTTCACGGACCAAGGTCAAGCCATGGCAAAGGCCCTCAGTAAGAATACTCTCACTTTCACTACTTACATGTATACATTTTATTCTGCAACGTGTTGTTTACAATAACATGTGCATTGTTACAGGTGAAGTAATGCCAGAGAGTAACCATGTCTTTGTACATGGCATTTAATGTAGAATGGCATCAAGCACCTTAGCAACATGGTGAAAAATGGGTCTCATTTATTAATGAATTTCAAGAAATGCATGTACACATATGATGATGAAGTACAGTTTGAGGCAGGGTGGAATAAATTGCTTTCAAATTACGATGTTCATGATAGTTCATGGCTAAAATCAATGTACGCTATAAAGGAGAAATGGGCAACATGTTACATGAAGCAGTATTACACCTTAGGTATAAGAAGCACATAACTTAGTGAAAGCATAAATTCTGACTTGAAGGCATGTATGAAACCAGATGTGAATATTGTGTAGTTCTTCAAACTTTTTGAAAGTGTAGTGGAAGACAAGCTGTACAACGAGTTACAAAGTGAGTTTGATGCTCGACATAAATTACGAAGCCAAATTTGGAACATTCATCTATACTGAACTAAGCTTCACGAGTATACACATTCAAAATGTTTGACCTCTTCTAAAAAGAGTTTGATATGTTCCATGTTGCATGCATATGACAAAAAAAGGAGGCCTACCCTACATATGAATATGAAATGACCATGGCTAATCGAAGGGGGGAGTGGAAAGTATATCATGACACCACAAATAATTCAATCTCCTACTCCTGTAGGAAGTTTAAGTCATTCGGAATACTCTGTTGCCATACATTAAATATTTTTATTGTGATAGATATTAAGGAGATTCCTAGCCAATACATTATGAAGAGGAGGACCATGGAAGCACGGAATGGTATTGTTTACGATGTCATGGGGAAAGATGTGGATGAAGACCCTAAGAAATCCAACACACAAAGATATAGACAACTTTGCTCTACGATGATCATACTAGCATCTGAGGTTTCCACGTCAAAAAAATTGCATATGCTTGTGGAAAAACATATTAATGATTTATGTAAGCATATAATGAAGCTTCAATTGGAACCACACAGTGTAGACAATAGTCCTAATGACACCTTTGCTTTGGTGGGTGCAACTAAGACCGTGCCAAAGAGTTTCAAGACTCGAGTAGGCCTAAAGAGGCATTGACATTTCAAGAGTTGGGTTGAGACCTAGGCTAGGAAAAGAAAAAAAGCTTCAGCTACAACACATTCACAAGAGCACAGGGTACGTAAGCCTATACTTGTTATTCTTTTATCTCATTCTTTCATTTTGTACATGAAAACACCTTTTTTTCATTCTAAGACACTGATAGTTTAAGTCAAATGCATGACGGAGTATCTTGTTCTACACCTCCGATGCCTTCTGGGTACCGAGAAATAAATACAAGTCATTTTAGTTTTACAAGATTCTTGGTGGTAATCTTTTGGATCATCTATTACTTTTAAATGTAGTAAATATTATTGCAATAATTAAAACCTGTATGTAGGAGCAACTTGAAACTCCAGTACTATCACTAGCTGATCCAAACATATGTGGTCCTACAAACTTTGCTAAGCAAGACGGACTATAAAAGCTTTCTCAGCAAATGATATTTGGACAAAGTGTTCCAACAATTAATCTTTTGGTTCATCTACCATACTCATTTTTTGTACATGGTTAAACATCATTATTTTTGCTATTACCATCATTATTTTGGCAAGGTGACAATGGTGCATCAAACTATCTTGGCTGTTTTTCACATTGTTACTACCATATTTTTTTGTTGATGTTAAATGGTGAATTTTGGCTTCCTTCCATTTCCTTTCAACTCTCCTAGATGGCTTCATTTTGTTTTCAATATGTTGCTAAATGTTGGTTAGGATTATGGAATGTATTAATATTGATTTAGGTGGAATATGGCTTGAAAATGACATCAGGATCTTGAGAAACATAACTGCACAAGGAAAATAAGTATTTCCTTGCAAAACGACACCGTTTTAGTCATCCCTCAGATTGCCTTTAGTAGCCTCGAAACACACCGTTTTACTTATATCAAAACAATGCATTTCAAGGCCTAAAATAAAAAATAAAAGAAAAACCCCCACAAAACGGTGTCATTTCGGGGGCCTGCAGAATAAAAAAAAAAATTTAACTCAAAACACTCCATTTCACTTAAGTGAAACAACATGTTTTGAATCGAATAACAAAGCAAAAAGAAAAAAAAAAAAAAAAGCACTCTGACGTAATGCTGCGGGTTGTTGGATTAATCAAATAGCCCAGAAAAGAAACACAGCGGATCCGTTGTACAATTGTGGATCCGCATTCTTAATATGGTGGCAGTTACACCCCCCCCCCCCCACTATTTTTAATAATAAGCTTTAAATTTATATTAAAATATTTTTCGTATTAAAATATATAAATATATTTATAAATTTTGACTTATATTATATTCTTTTGAAAAAAATTCTTTAGTTCATTATTATTAGAATAGAATTCTTACTCAATAATAATGAATGAAAATTTTTTGGTATGTCTTCCCCTCTCATGTCTATGTATCTAGCTAAGCCATCTCTCGTCATGCTCTCCCTTGTGAGAGGAAAAATCCCTCCCTTGCTATGAGGGCAACTTGCCTTTTGTGTAGTTTGTTTTTTTCTTCCCTTGGTTAGTATGCTCTGGCTTGTTTCGTAGTAGAGAAATGGAGGATAATGGTGGGTGGGAAAAATCTTTTCTTTTGTTTGGCATGTGGAACAAAGAAAGAAGAAAAAAGATTGGAGATGGGAACTCTTTCTGTGAAATTCACTCATATTTTATTGGAAAGGAGAAGGAAAATCAAAATTGATTAATTAGCGTATTTCGTTCTTTTATAATTTTATATTTTTAATTAAATATTAATTTTTTAAACAAAATCATATTCCGACTTGCATTTGAAGCCAACTTTACAGTCGGTTTCATGTTTTACCTTTCTCATATTAATGGTAGGTCGACCTAAATTTTATTATTCGATAAAAAAATAATTTAATTGCTAAAAATACACTTTAATTATAAAGTAAGTAATCTTCCTTCCATATACAAATATATTAAAACCAACCCGTGCGTGTATATATACACACCATATATATGAATCTACTACGAAGTAGCAGTGGTCATCATAATTGTAGCACGTTAATAAATTGTAAAGACAAAAAAAAAGAAAAAAGAAATAAAGACAGATCATGAACAACAACATTCATCGAATAATATATAACTTATTAATTCACTATAAAATACAGTTATAAAAATTTAGATTCATATATAGTGATTGAAAATTAAAAAAAAAAAAAAAAAACACTAATAGCAGGCATGCATGGGTGCCATTATTCCAATAGAAACACACTGTTAAGGCATAAATAGAAGCTTTGGTGTTGCATGAGAACTTGATAACTATGGAGTTGAGGGAGTATAATATCCTCCTCCACCTCCGTAAGAACCATACGTTGGAGGATGAGGAAACTGGAAGAGTTTTCGACCTGCAACATCACATAAATTCAAAGTCATGTTCACTAATTAATCAATATCAATCGCTCTTAATTAGCTAATAGAGGCTGTCCGTGTTAACTAATAGTAGTTAAGCAAGAAATTAATAAAGGAAGAATTAATACCGAGTTGAAGAGTTGCGGAGGCGGGGTTGCAGTACATGATGACGAGTAGTAGGAGGAGTGTTGCCAGGAGAGAAGCAAAGAACATATTGAAGAGTGCCATATTGTAAATACTTGAACGATGGATGCATATGCAGAAGTGAGCAACAATAGTTGGTATTTATAGAGTGAGGTATAGAGGGGAAGAGAGAAATGCTTTTTTGCAAACTTTTTTCCTTTTTTCTTGAAATTTATCCAAATAAACCCAAAAACTAAATATAGCATGCCCTGAATTAGATTAATTAGCAAAGCAATTGGTCCCTTTTGATATTTTGAAACGCAAGATAAAAATAGAAAAAATGACAGAAACAAAAAATTATTTGGAGGCAAAATGAAATAAATAATAATAAACAGTAAATTGGTTTATATATATATATATATTGCTTTTATAGGCCCAAGCTGACTAATTCTTCATCTGTCATTATCTATCCCATCGACTCCTCGTGATAGTAGGTAGCATCGTGTCACGGAGTCAATTAACCATGGAAATTAGTTGGATGAATTTGAGAATTTAAATGTAAATAAATTTGAAATAATTTAAATTGTTAAATGAAAATTTAATATTTTAAAATTTTAAAATATGTTAAAATTAATAGTTATTAATATTGAAGTATTAAACAAAAATTTAACAATTTAAATTCTTTAAAATGTAAAAAATTTAAATTGTCAAATGTAAAAAAAATTCAAATTCTTAAATATCATGGATGCGCGTTGAATTTCTCTATCTTTGATTAATTAACATGAACTTTTTGAAATGTCAGACGATTTTAATTGCGAACTGTTTTGTGCAAATGGGTTGCCACCGCTAGGACTTTTTGCAAACTAATTGGACCTTTTTTTTGGGATAAATGAATACATTTTCTTATTTTTACAAGTTCATTATCATTGCACAGGTGTAACTGCAAGGACATATATAATGTGCATAGAAAATATAAACACAACATTGGAAGCCATTAATAAGAAAGTGAGCTCATTTATGTACTTCCCCACAAATAAAAGGAGCACTTTTCAGAATTCAATACACAAGGCTCCCCAGTTTTTGAGTCAGGGGACAGAGACCGGAGAGTTGGGGATAAGGGCATCTCACATGGACTTGGGCATCCCTTAAGACAGTTCACTTAAGCCAAACAATGCCACGTCACATAAATTTTAAACGGTATTACTATTAGTAATGTAAGGAAAGGCAGGGACTATATTGAAAAAAAAAATTGAAAGAATAATGAGTGGTTTAAAAAAATTAAAATATAGGGACCAATTTACAAAATTAGGTAAAGTATAGGGAATTGATTAATTTTCCCTTGAGATTATTATTTTTGGGGTTAATATTTAAACCAACAAATCTATATAAATTAACATGAATGTACCATTGTATTCAAGATTGTGAATGCACTAAACATAGCACCTAATAATTAATGCATTTTATTACTTTTTATTGCATTTAATTAATGATTTCTTTGAAAATATTACCTTCATCTTTTTCAAGAAATATAATTAATCTATTTTATTTTAAAGAAATTTATAGACAATCTCTAACAATTTTTAATATCCATACACTTAAATAGTATATTCACATTAACCCTAATTTTTGTTTTAAAAAATAATTTTGTTTATCTAAAACTAATATTTTTAAATGAAGTTTTATGAGATATTGAAAGTAATATAAAGATATTATTTAGATGTATAAACATTTAAAAATTCATTAGTAATTGGTTATAAATTTTTTAAAATAAAAGAGATTAATTATGTTGTTTGAAAAGAGAATGAAGGATAATGTTATCACAAAAATAAAATTAAAACATCATTAATCGAAAAGCAATGAAAATTAGTAAGAAAAAGTTATTACTATTAGTGAGTGCAATAAATGTTCCTTAGTAAGTGGTTAGGAAATCCCCAATAATAAATGTTTACCACTAATTTTATTAATTAACAATAATTTATTATGTGCAATAAATGATTCTTAACTAATGTCCTAAATATTTTTGCTAGCAAAATTCTTAAAATATTTAGTAAGAAGGATTTTAAATTTTAATATTATTTTAAATTGTGAAATGTAAAGAAATTGCATTTTTTAAACATCAAATGCATGTTAACTTTCTATATCTTTGACTAGTCAACATGAGCATTTCGAAATGTCAAACAAGTGCAAATGAATTGTCACCGCTAGGAGGGATCCTCTTCTATTCCCAAGAATGGGAGAGTATATGTATATATATATATATATATATATATACATCCACTTAAGCAGTAAAGCCTGACAAGGAAGGACAATCCCCAAGACTGACAAGTAAAAGAAAGCATGCAAAAGCATCAAAAGGACAATTATCTCATTAGCTTTAGTACGAGACAATAAAGACCATTCTTTTAGTCTTAAGATATCTTGTATTGTAGCCTTCTCTAAGTTATATATGCCCACTAGTTTTCTCTTGTAAGAACACGGAGCCTTGAATGTTTATCTGAATTTTCTGGGCACTCAACCTCTAGCTTCCATATTCTCTGTAATCACCCACTACTGTAAAAATATTTCCATCAATATTAGAGATATATTGCCATCATATTTTTTCATCATTATTTGAGTTCTTCTTCTACTTCATCATTCTCTGAAGATTAATCTAGCACATTAAGGTATGACCAACTAAACTCCTAAAGGAAAATTAAGGTGCAATTTGTTTTCCAAAATTCATAACAATGATTTCATCCTATTGTATGAAACACCAGCAAGGTTACTGTTTATGTTAAGTTTAGATTAATATATAAACTGAGTACACATCCTATAGGAAACGAAGGAAGGTTATGCGAGATTAAGATTGAAGGGAGAAGGTCTGTACATGATTAAGTACTATAAAAGACCTCTGTGTGAAAAATAATAGAATTCCTTCTATCACATGACCTTAACCTGGTCAAAGATTAGTTTATATCCTATTTTAAGCTTATTATAGCCAATAATTATCTATATATCAGATGGAAACCCGAGGGTGCAGGGCTAATGGTCTAAAGGGATTTTTTATGTGATCTGTCCCTCTAGTGTAACAATGCCAAAGTACAAAGGTTGCTGGGTTATTTATGTAATGGTATCAGAGCACAATTATGATGAAGGAAAATAAAAAGAAGCTTTAGTTTGCCTTTATTTCATTAATTTGAATTGTTAAGTGTTTTTCGTTAACTGTTAAGTATTTTAATTATCTGTTAACTTTCTGCATACTCTGAACATGTACTCGTTAAATAGAGTAGAACTGAAAATATATTGTATAGAAGAAAAGAATATTCCTAAAAATTCTTATATACCTAATCAGAATAGTTAATCAATAATCTTTGCAACTCCATTTATCTTAGATGGAGAAGGTGATGAAACTTTAAATCATAATAATTGGATCAATATGTTTTTTATGAAACATTTAAGATGTTATATAGAACCAAATCTAGATGATGAATTAGAAATTTATGATTTAGATGGAACAATAAAAAGGCTACCTAAAGAAATTAAGAAAATCTTAGAAAAAGAAAAACTGAGAATTATAGTTCCTTGTCAAGCTTTGCATGCTTAAGTGGTTCTTCTTTATATCATAATTGTCCTTGCTTGCATGTTGCTTTGTAATGTCGATAGTGGGCTTCATAATGGTGTCGGTAGGTTCTTTTCTTTTCTTTTTCCTTTTCATCTTTTTTTTTTCATGTGCTCAAATCAATCAAGCAGTCTAATTGGATATATTTAGAGTCTATTTGTTCTTATATATATATATATATATATATATATATATAATAATTTTAAAAATTATTACAAAAAAGTATAAAATTGATCTTTATTTGTATTTTATGATAATTAAGTCCCACATAAATTAATTTTTCACAAATTTAAATATGTATAAATTAATTTCTCACAAATTTAAATTTGTACAAAACCAACCATTCCTTTAGATTAATGAGTGACCAATTTTACATAAAATAAAATTTTTGAGAGATTAATTTGTCATGATAATTTGTTAGGGACTAAACTATCACAAAGTGTAAAAGTTAAGTATTGATTTGGTACTTTTCTAAAAAATTATTACATATATAAAAATTTATAATTTTTAGCAAAATTTAATAATAATTTATTTAAAAACTAATTTTTTTAAATATAAAAAAAAGCAAAAAGAATATTTATTAAATCATGACATAACTAATTATTATTAAATATAAAAAATACTTTATATTTTAAATATATTTATCACTATAATTAAGTTTATTAATAAAATTTTAAATAAAATAAAATAAATGTTAAATAATTAATTATAAAATAACTAAATATATAGTGCACTAAAAATTAATTTAAATCACCTGCTATATAGCAGGAATGAGTTATATTTTGAAAAAAATTAATTGTACAACGTAAATCCTGTACAATTCAATTTGCATTTACTAAAAATTACATGCTAAGGGGTATAAATTGCTTCTGGAAGCCCAAGCTGAATTTACTTTGGTCAAGGAAACCCAAGCTGACTAAGACTTCCTATATCATAATCACGGAGCAAGTGACTAATAGTCACGAACACATGTTGACTTGAGATGTAGAAATCAGTCAAAAAGAGCTTTGTCTTTAATTGCCAACTTCTACGTGCAAACGGGCTTTCACCCTAACAGTATTACTTGTAGATTAATTTCACCAAATTAATGGTCACTTTAACTAATTTTTATTAACATTTAATAATGAATATTTTTAATTATACTCTACACTTATTAAAAAATATTTATATTTTGTATTATTTTTCATTACATCCAGTTATAATTATTTTACTTTTATCATTATGATAATATTATTTTTTAGCTTCTTGAAATGTCAAACAACTATAACTGCCAACTTCTTTGTGCAAATGGATTTCCACTTTCCACCCTAAGACTATTCTTCGTAGACAAATTCCACCAAATGAACTGTTAATATAACTAATTTTTATTAATATTTAATAATGAATTTTGTTAACTATTACTCTAAATACACTTGTTGGAAAATATATGTTGTATATAGTAATAATTAATATTTTTTATTATTTCTCATTACGTCTAGTTAACGATTATTTTACTTTTATTATTATGATAATATTATTCTTTAGCTTCTTGAAATGTTAGACAACTTTATTTGCCAATTTCTTTGTGCAAATGGGTTTCTACCCCTAAGACTATTATTGGCAGACTAATTCCACCAAATTAACATTTAATTTAACTATTTTTTATTAATATTTAATGAATTTTGTTAACTATTGCTCTAAATAATAATTAATATTTTTTATTATTTTTCATTACATCCAGTTAATGATTATTTTACTTTTATCATTATGATAATATTTTTTTTCAAATTATGTAATTATTTTTAAAAAAAAGTTATAATCAATCTCTAATAAATGTGTATATCTTTGTGGATAAAAATAATATCTTTATATTAATTTAACATTAATACAACGCTAATAGTGTTGTACTAATTACGGCAGTAATATTGATGAAGGATTTAGTATAATTAAAAGTTGAAAGGATTCAAACGCACGTATAATCGGAATCGTCATCAAATATATATATACACAAATAATTGTTGTAGTATTAAGAGGCACTGTCTTATTTTAATTAAATGTTTTGCTTTCATTGAGAGATTGATCTCATAAAATACCATGACTTAGTTTTTTTCACTGTAAAGTCTAATTGGTGTTGGTAGTCAACTTACTTTAGGCGGTTTCTTTTAGTCAAACTAAAAAAGTCTTTTACTTTTAATGATTATTTTGAGCGATGAAAGTAAAAAATAATAATAACAATAATAATAATAATACAACTCATAAGCAAATAACCATTGAAGAAATCACTTGAGGGCGGGATAAAATGATATTGAGGCTTGCTGATTATGTCATTCCATTTGAAACTCTCCTTGAACGATTATTATAATTAATGATTATGATTAGCTTTAGTCAATACTGTAAAAGGTAAGCAATGTTTTGATTTCAATGTGTTCAACTTGATAGATTAGTAATGACTAAAGTTTAATCAATACACATCCTGAAATGATACTATTATTTTAATATAAATTGTTAAATAATCGCAATATTAATTTTTAAAATTAAAAAAAATGACAATGATATTTACAACTCACTACTTTATGAGCTCAACATAATTTGATACTCCGGTTGCAAGGTTGTGGAATGTTACTTGTTTTCAAATATTATTATTTTCAAATGAAGTTTTATAAACAAACTATTGCTAAAAAATAGCTTATATTTGACAAAATTATCTAATTAGTATTCATGTCAATATTATTATGTTTGACCATTTTTTTAGAAAATAATTTTTAATATCAAACTATTAAAATCGAATGTAACTGAAACAACAGAAAAAAATGCTTAAAAATAATTATAGTAAGCAACTATTTTAAATGAAAATATGATTGTTAATAGAATAATTATTTACTCCTACTTGAAAGAAAAATTTAAGTTTCTTTTTCCCTTTATAGCGATTTTTCTAAAAACAAATTTGTTTTAATAAGAAACCGGGTCCATACATACTTTATATTTTTACTGCAACTATTTTTTTATTTTATAATTTTTATTAATTTTAAAAAGAAATAAACTAAAAAATAAACAGAAACTACTAGTTAAGTTAGTCAAACGTGTCCGGAGTCCAACCCTATTTATTTTGTGTAAATTGACCAAAAAATTTAAAAAAATTAAAAAGGTGGAAGTCCAACCTACTGTATATCGTGACTGGCAAATAAAAGTGAAGAAGTCTCTATCATCCCTCATTCAATGACCAAGTCAAAAAGAAAAAAAATTTCCTAATTTCATTTATAAATATCTGCGTTCTCTTGGTCACTGAGCCATGCAGAATCTGCAGCTTAGCTTGCCATTTTCGACCTGTACGCATGACATTACACATTCATTTTACCTTCCTCCTTCTGTTCTTCCAACTTCACTTTCATGGCATCCTCTGTGATAACGGAGATGCCCTTCTTTCATTCAAATCCCAAGTCACCGACCCAAAGAATTCTCTCTCTACCTGGACCTCCAATTCCTCTATCTGCACCTGGTATGGGGTCTCCTGCTCCACGAACACAACCAGAGTACAATATCTTAGTCTACGAGGACTAGGCCTTTCTGGTAAACTACCCTCTTCCCTCTCCAACCTCACTTATTTACAGTCACTTGACCTTTCCAATAATGCATTCCAAGGCCATCTTCCGTTCGAGTTTTCAAATCTTTCTCTCCTTAAGGTCATCAATTTAGCTTATAACAATCTCAGCGGTTCACTTCCTCCACAGTTATCCCTTCTCCACCACCTGCAAGTTCTGGACTTCTCTGTCAATAATCTCACCGGTCAAATCCCTCCTGAATTTGGAAAATTTTCCTCTCTCAATAATCTTTCCTTGGCTAGAAACCATCTTTCTGGGGAAATTCCCAGTGAGTTGGGAAATCTTCGTAACCTTTCTTATCTTCGACTGTCTGAGAATAATTTCTCTGGGGATTTTCCCGTTTCCATCTTCAACATCTCTTCGTTAGTCTTCTTATCTACAACACAAAATCGCCTAACAGGAAAATTACCACAAGATATTGGCCATTCTCTTCCAAATATCCGGAGTCTCTATCTGGCAAATAATAGCTTTGCGGGTGTGATTCCAAGTTCTATATCCAATGCTTCACGTCTGGAATTCCTCGATCTCTCTCGCAATGAATTTCATGGATTTATTCCTCTGTTCAGCAACATGAACAATCTCACCAACCTAGTTCTCGGTGTTAACTCTCTCTCTTCCACAACATTACATAATTCTAAGTTCTTCGATTCCCTTAGAAACAGTACAAAGCTGAAAATTGTTATGATCCATTCTAATCAGCTAGCAGGAGAGCTTCCAAGGTCAGTAGCAAATCTTTCAACCACTCTAGAACACTTTTGTGTATCCATGAACTCGTTCACTGGAAGCATCCCTCAGGGTATGGGAAAATATCTAAACCTTGTGTCCTTGTCTTTTGAAATGAATCATTTCATTGGGGAGATACCAAGAGACATAGGAGCACTGAATAAGCTGGTGCAACTTCTGATGTCCAACAACGGATTGTCTCGAGACATTCCGAACACGTTTGGGAATTTGACACAATTATCTAACCTTGATATGGGGTTTAACCAGCTCTCTGGCAGAATTCCCTCTAGCATTACACAGTGCAAAAGATTGAACTATTTGTACCTTGAAACGAATAATCTTCATGGGACTATACCAGCGGAGATTTTTAGGCTTTCTGGCTTAATCGCCTTGTCCTTGGCAGGGAATACCCTGCATGGGTCCATCCCTTCTGAAGTGAGCTCCATGGAGCAACTTCAGTTCATGGACATGTCTAACAATCTTATGACAGGATATATTCCTGAGGAAATAGATGGTTGCGCTAGCTTGCAGATGCTTGCATTAGCAAGAAACAACTTCAGTGGTTTAATCCCAAGTACTTTGGGGAATTTAACATCGTTGGAAACATTGGATTTATCTTCAAACAATCTCTCTGGTTCCATCCCTGCAACTTTGGAAAAGCTCCAGTATATGATGAAGTTGAATTTGTCTTTCAACCATTTGGAAGGGGAAGTTCCTATGAAAGGTGTTTTTACAAACTTGACCGCGGTTGCCCTCCAAGGAAACAACAAGCTCTGTAGTCCTAACAAGGAAAATGCTGAAAAATTAAGAATCTTTCTGTGTGTCAAAGGGAAAAAGAACACAGCATTCTTACTCCCTCTCATACTTGCTGTTATAGTGGCCTCTATTCTTTTCCTTTCCATTTTCTGCTTAGCATGGGTGAAATTTGGCCGAAAGAAGAAAAATAAGGGAGAGAAAACGAGTCTGTCAACTTCCCCTCTCAAGGGAATGCCTCAAAATATATCCTTTTCTGATATTCGAGCTGCCACAAACAATTTTGCATCTGAAAACTTGATAGGAACGGGTGGGTTTGGCTTTGTTTATAAGGGTGTGTTCAGAATCAGTCAATGTGAAACTACCCTTGCGGTGAAGGTCCTCGACTTGAAACAAAGCAAAGCCTCTCGGAGTTTCAATGCAGAGTGTGAAGCTCTGAAGAATGTTAGGCATAGGAATCTCGTGAAGCTTATCACCTCTTGCTCTAGCATTGATTATAAAGGAGATGATTTTAAGGCCCTGGTTATGCAATTCATGGCCAACGGTAATTTGGACACGTGGCTGTACCCCGTTGATGAAGAAGAATCAGGGTCCTCCCTGACATTCTTGCAAAGACTGAATATTGCTGTGGACGTTGCTAGTGCTATGGACTATTTGCACCATGACTGTAACCCACCAGTAGTCCATTGCGATCTGAAACCTGGTAATGTCTTATTAGATGAAAATATGGTTGCACATGTTGGGGATTTTGGATTAGCAAGGCTTCTTTCTCAGAATTCAATGGAGTCTACCACTCTGGCACTGAAGGGTACCATTGGCTACATTCCCCCAGGTACAAGAAAACTACTATTCTTGATATTTTACCGTAAACATTAATATGGTATCCTTCAAATTTTCTAATGTTCGAGTAATTTGTTTCAGAATATGGTATTGGAGGCAGAGCTTCGACGTCTGGAGATGTGTACAGTTTTGGGATTTTACTGCTTGAGATGTTCATGGGGAAGAAGCCAACTGATGAGATTTTCAAGGAAGGTTTAAGCCTTAACAAGTTTGCCTCGGCCATTAATGAGAATCAAATACTAAAGGTAGCTGATCCAAAGCTGTTTAACGATTCTGAAAGGTCGACACAAAGCTCAAGCACTGGTTATCCTAGTGAAGGCAAAAGTAGTGACAGCTATCACTGTAGTTTCACATTGAGCTTGCGCAGGGCAGAGGAAGGTATAGCTGCTGTGATTAGAGTTGGGTTGTCTTGTGCTGCTGAAGCGGCCAAAGATCGCTTGACCATGAGAGAAGCCTCAACAAAATTGCAAGGAATTAGGCAGTCTATGCTGGCTTTATGAATTACGAAGATACAAGTGTGTGAGTGAGTTTTCCATTACTGAAGTTAAACTGCAAAATTTTTAGCTGAGCACATTAGTCTTTATGTTTGGTTTGTATATTGATAGTTCATCAAGGGTTCAGGTCTGTTTTGTAAGCAAGAAGATGTTATAGCACTGAGTAACTCGCAAGGATCTATTACCTGTCATGGACTTATTACCAAATAGCAAATATATAAATGCTTGCTTGCTACTTAGTGGCAACATGAGAGCAAAGTTCATAAATTCAAACTAGGTTGAGTACGACTAAGTTTGGGTCCAACAAATGAGACAAGCAGAAAATGTAAGTAACAATAAATTAAAGAAACCAGACCAGAGAATCCAATGAAGTTTGACTGGTCTACAACTATCCCGTACGTACCATTCTATTTTTATAAGTCATAAATGAAAAAAACATGCTGCGTGGTCATGCAGTTGATTTAAAGAACTAGTCTCATATTAGTATGAGAGATGCATACTTGTCGTATGTTTTGTTGGATCTGGGATTAATCTGTTTAAAGTCATTTGCAGCGTTCTTGTAATAAGTTTGGAAAGCTTTACAGTCTATAGTTCTGCTCACGGCCTTGGCATTGCAAATGTGGTATGTAACTTCCACTTGGATTAACCCTAGTTAAACTCTTTTTTTTTTTTTTTTCGTTAGCAATTATATGAAAATTTTAATTTTTCAATTGCTTTAATATTTAATAAATAGAAGGTTTGAATTTTGCGTCGTTGATGTTTTAAGTAATATAAATAAATTTTCATTTTATGTCTAAATTGGTTATAATAATTTCTTTTTTCATTTGGCTAGGATTTTGGATGCTCTTGTCATATAATATTAAGGGTACAATATCCTTACATGGACTACGTACATAGATTTAATTAAAATTTTCATATAATTTTCTTTGAATAGAATAATTTTTGAACCAATTGAACTAATGGTAAATTGTTATTATAATGATATATGACAGAATTTAACTCTTTGCTGCAAAAGATGTGCATGAGTAGTGATTTGATTGTCTAATCTGAATTCCGTGTTGTGCCTTAAAACACAACAAGGTGTGCTATGCTATCGTGTTAAACATTTTTTTGGTAATATGTTTTAAGTTTAAATATTGTGCTATGTAAATACAAAATATACCATATAGTGCAAAGAATCCAAATTATTGATTTTTAAGGTTCAATTAAACTTGGTACGTCAGTGGCCCCAGTGACCTTTTAAAGTTAACAAGATCTTTTCTATTCATGTCTAGATTGATTTGATGAGATAAAATTTTTTGATGTTGCATAATAATTGAATAATTGCATGATGTTGTGTTTTTATCAATACAAATATGGATAATTAAATATTCATTTAACAGTTTAGATATGTTATTATAATATATTAATTTTATTTTATAAATCTGACACCTAGAACTTAAATAATGCTCATTTGAATTTTTGACTTGTTTGGTGGATGGAAAGCATCTTTTTCATATTTGGTATGTTAAACATTAAAAGTAAAAATTAAAGAAATTGGAGAGTGGAAAGAGAGAACTTCTTTCACTGTTATTTCGCCGCCCAGAGATCGACAAAAAAAAAAAGGACAATAAAAAGGACAATGCTAATGCATTTTATCTTTGTGCAAATATTTTAAAATGATCTGTTTAATATATCTGCGCATAAATCTAACATATCAAAACCTCATGTCCTTGTCTTTTGAAATGAATCATTTCATTGGAGAGATACCAAGAGACATAGGAGCACTGAACAAACTAGTGCATCTTCTAAAGCACACAAACAGATTGTGTGGAGAAATCCCAGACATTTTTGGGAATTCCTCTCAACTATTTATCCTTGGAATGGGGTTTAACCAGCTCTATGGTAGAATTCCCTCTAGCATTGGACAGTGCAAAAAATTGAACGATCTAAGGTTCTAGAATATTTTAAATTAATAATAGATTAACGTTAATTCAATTATTAGAATAATTATGTGCAATTATTAATTAGACAACTAATATTAATCTAAACTAGTAATAAATTAGATCATTATTGACATTATAAGTAATTCATGATGGATTGAATTACTCATAAGCCCATTGAGTAAAGACCTTAACTAATAACCCAATATTAATAAGTAATTATTTCATTAAATTGTTAATACAGAATGAATAGAGGAGAGATAATTTAAGCCTATCACACTATAATTATATTTTAATCACGATTATCCACCCCCCATTATCTCCATGAATGATTATCAACCACTCCATTATCTATAACATAATCTCTGAATGATTATCAACCATTTCATTATCTACAACATAATTTCTTGAATGATTATCATGATTATTAACTACTCCATTATCTACAACATAATTGCTTCTCATTTTTGGCTTATACAAAGGAGGGCTTCATTCTTCAAAATAGGCTCCGTAACAAGAATAGCAAAAAAGGAGGTTATTTATTCTCCATTACTTTCTTTCTTAAATATTGGGTAATAGTGGGTTGTAATTTTCTACCAATTTACATCAAATGACCGGTATTTCTTCATTCTTAGTTCAGTGTATTTTATTTTATTATCTCCCAATTCTTGAACATATAGTGATATGTTATTTTAGCAAATGGTATCAAAGCTAGGTTATTGCAAAATACTAATTGTCATGGATGAATGGAAATTATATGAACAAGTATAAACTCTAAATTTTTTCCAATGAAATTTGTTCCAGATCTTAGGAATTTTGAAAATGAGTTTATGCCTTTGTAGAACTGAATATTTCAAATTGTGCCCATTGTATACTCTGACCAAATATGAACATGTTTGACTTCATTGAAACCTTGATCTAAAATTTTTTGAGTAAAATTAATCAATGTATAGATCAAGTTTATTAAAATGAGTTTGGGGGTTTTGATCTTTGAAGAATTACGAACAAAATAAGACCCATATCAAAACTCAATGTTCAGGAAATCAGGATCTGCCATTAAAGCTAAAAAAACTCTTGAACATTTCAAACCCAAATTCACTCAAATGCTCCGTGTTTGGCCAAAACCACTGTAAGGGAATTATATATTATTGTATAACAATCATTTTGGCATCTAAATCTCCCAATCAGATTCCTAATAACATAAGCTGCCATTGAAGCTCGAAGAACTCAAAATACTCACAAATTTCAAGCGTGATTTCTCTCAGATGATGTGTTTTTTTTTTTTATAGAAATTGCATTAAAGGATATATAGATCGTGAAATATATGCCATTTTAATGCCTATTTGAACGTACAAAGAGCTCTATTTTATCGGGTCGGAGTTCCAGGTTGTAAATCGAGTCGGGCAACCAGGCTGAAGGTAGAAGATTATCAACAGGCACATGGAGAAAAGCCCATTTGCAGTGGTGGCACATGCTGGCATGTGAAAGTCACACGCTGCTCTTTTGGTCCCCAACCTTTTACAATCTGACTCCACTTGTCATTTTCAATTTTTTTGTGATTTTTTAAAAATTTTTTTAAGCCCTAGAAATAGAAGTTTTGAAATTTCTTGAAGATCTAGGACCTCAAAATCGTATGTAACTGAGGTGTTTTGACCTGAAAAATTTTTTATAGTGACTAGCCATAGTGAGGAACAGAATACTAATTTTACTCCTCTTGATGATGTCTGAATAAATTAAATGAATTCATTTTGCATAATTAGTTAATTTTTCACTCCTATTTGGAGTTGTGAAATTAAATTATGAATAATAGAAAATCTAATTGGTATCATAATTATTAGTATATACCCTTAAATAATTATTATGGATAAAATTAGTCATCAAGTAAGATCTGGAGGGTTTTATTTATATTAACAATGGACATGCTCTATTGGTATGACATTACTAATATAATATTGTGAATTACACCTGTTTACGACTTGTAAGCAGCATTTTTTGGTTAATGATTAATAATTTCTTGTATCCTATCATATGGAAACTGTGAATATATTTTTTATATGATTCTTATCATAAGTTAAATCCAAATTGACATGAATGAGTTTTCCTTGGTTTATTGTGATCTAGGACTCTTAAGCGGGATTGCAATAAACAAATTTATATGTATCGTTGCATGAATTGAGTTTATGAAGGAAACCATGTTTCATAATTATGTTATTTTGACATAATTAATGTTTCCTATTTTGGCTTCCTCAATTTTTGCATTCCAGCAACGATTTTTAGTAAAACCTCTTAATGGGACGAACTATGACGATTGGAGTGAGTCCCTGGACATGTATTTGACAATCACTAAAGGGTATTCGACTCTAAATGAAGAACAGCAAAGCCCACAGTTGAGTCAAGTGCTGCTGACAAAACTTACTACAACAGATGGCATGAATCACATAGAATTTTTCTGACGGTCATGAAATTCACCATTGATAAGACCATCAAGCAAAGTATTCATGAAAAGGATTCTACTATAGATTATCTGAAGGTTATTGGTGAAAATTTTAAAAAGTTTGAAAAGACTTAGAAAGCATATTATCTTTCATTGTTAGATAATACATGCTATGATGGAGTCTCCGGTGTGTGAGAGCATATAATGAAGCTTATTAACTATTACAATAAGGTGAAGTCATACAATATAGACTTATAGGAGAGTAATCTGGTCTATAGAGTGTTATAATCTCTCCCTATTGAATATGGGGTAATTAGGATCACTTAAAATTCTCAAGAGGCTGAGTGGAATTTTGACCAGATGATTTCCATAGTAGCTCAAGAGGAAGAATCATTGAAGAAAGCCAGATCTCACACTTATAACATTAATTATATTTCTCAAGATTTAAGTAGTAAGGGTAGTAATAAGAAGCAAAAGGGTAGAAAGCAAGATAAAAATACTAGTGCCAAGAAATCATTTGGACCTAAGAAGAATGGAAAGCACCATAAGGGTCTGAAGAAGAAGTTGTTCAAGGATGATGCCACTACTGCAAGAAGCATGGTCATAAGATATCAGATTGCTTCAAAATTAAAGAATAAGCATGAACAAGAAGGTACTTCTCCTAAAATTGCCCTTTTAGGTCTAATATGCTTCCTAGCTCTAGTATGTTTTGAGTCAAACAATTTTGAAACTTCTCTTGATTCTTGGTGGTTGGATTCTGATACAACTGTTCATGTGACAAATTCCTTGCAAGAACTCATAAACAAGAAGATGTCAAGGGAAAAAGAAAGGACCATTCTTGAAGTAGAAAGAAGTTTAACAGCAGTTGATAGCATTAAAACTATCTCTTTAGATTTAGAATCTGGACATTGTTTGGTGTTACATGATGTTGTTTATGTACCCTCTTCTAGGAGGAATTTGATTTTTAGTTCTGTATTTAACTGAAATGGCTATTCTTTTTTGTAAGGAAATGGAAAAATTGATATTTTCTTTAATTCAACTGTGGTTGGATCTGCTTCGCTATTGAATGGTTTATATAACTTAAATATGAACATTTGTCTAAATTTGTCTTATAGTGCGCCTATTAATGTTACAGTAAGGCCTAAATGTCGAAGACTTAATGAATGTTCCTCTATGTTGTGGCATCGATGTTTAGGCCATATATCCAGAGAGAGATTAAAGAGGATGGTCAAACAGGACATATTAAGGAAGTTGGATATTTTTTACTTGAAGACATGTGTCAATTGGATAAAGGGAAAACTTTCAGCTCGGGTTAGGACTAAATAGGAAAATAGATATGAGAACATTTTAAACTTAATTTATATAGATATATGTGGACCTATTACACCAGTTGTTATAGGTGGATTTAAATATTTTATCACCTACATAGATGATCATTCCAGGTATGGGTGGATTGATTTATTACATGATAAATTTGATTCATTAAATGCTTTCAAGACATTTAAGGCAGCAGTTAAGTTGAAGACTGGGTTAGCATTTAAATGTGCAAGAACATAGGATTGAAGCTCAGTATACAATGTCGGGCACTCCACAACAAAATAGAGTTACTGAAAGACGTAATTGTACCTTAATAGATATGATCAAAAGCATAATCAGTTATTGCTCCCTGCCAAAATTTCAATAGGGTGATGCATTAAAGATTGCGATCTATATTTTGAATCAAGTTCCCAGTCAATTAGTTCCAAAGATGTCGTATGAATTATTTTCTGGTAAAAGGGCCAGTTTGAGGCATCTTCGAGTTTGGGGATGTAAAGCAAAACTAAAACCGTATAATCCCAGCTTAAGAAATTTGATCCTAGAACCATCAGTGGATTCTTCATAGGATATCACACTGGATCAAGAGGGAGCAGGTTTTACTGTCCAACTCATACTACCAGAGTTGTTGAGTCAGATAAGGCATTCTATTTTGAGAATGACTTAGATAGTGAAAGTAATGTGCCCAAAATAATTAAGTTGTATATAAAAGATATAAAACTGCCTTTGCCCATTTCATCTTCATAGTCTGTCCCTAATCATTTTAATCCAAATGATGTTGCTGGGGGAAATCCAATAGATTTTGACATTAAACAACCTACAGAAGATTCGCAGGTGGCAACTAATGAATTGAGACAGTCTCAAAGAGTTTGCAAGTCTGTCATTCTAGATGATTATATAGTTTATGTCACGCCCCGAATTCCCTGGGATGTGATTGGCACAGATCACGAGGAAATCCCCATGACCTGCAAGCCTACACTAAAGGGATGATCGTTAACATACATTACCAATACCCATAATGTCGTTGCCTTAATATATATGGTGAGAATGTCAATACAAAACGAGGTCTCCTGTAGAAATTTCGGCAGCACCTCCCCAGTAATTAGGACGTCCCGAAATTTCTACAAGGTCCTGCAAGGCAATACATAAATAGGGGAGCTCCGCTCCCACCAGCCCAAATCCACGGATGCAACAAAAGACAAAAACCTGGCGGGTCCAACTGTGGTCACAAAATAATCCCGCGAACGGAAATGGCTACCAAACTAAATATATATATACATCCCAAAAGAAAATGCCAAATTATAATCAAACAAAAAGGGGCACGTCTCGCACCCAAACCAAGCGGCTCAATGCAGCTCCCTGGTCAATGCTCCGCCGGCTCCAGAAGATCGCCTAACTCTCTTTCTGGGACCAAAAGTTTTCCGGCAGATAGCACCCCAAGTCAGTAAACCATTTCATATATAAACGGAAGCTTTAACAAAAATCAAGGAGTAATACAGTGCAATAGTGTTTAAACCTATAAACTTGCAATTTAACAGTCGAACGAAATAACCATTTATCATAAACGCCAAGTCAATAACCATTCTCAGTTAAGCAATCAATTGTGACAAACAATCAGGATTAAGACTGCTAAGAACCAACGGGCGAGGGTACACAACCCTCGAACGCATCAATCAATCAGCGAGGATACACAATCCGCGAGGGTAACTAACCAACGAGCGAGGACACTCAGTCCTCGAGGGTAACTAACCAACAGGCGAGAACACTCAGTCCTCGGGGTAACTAACCAACAGGCGAGAACACTCAGTCCTCGGGGTAACTAACCATCAGGCGAGAACACTCAGTCCTCGAGGGTAACTAACCAACAAGCGCGAGTTACGTCTCGCGAAAGCTTATCATTCGTCATTTTCCAAAACTCAAAGAATTTACATCACGCATGTATACAAAGATGCAATTATACGAAAGTTTCCTGTGGTTCTATTATATCTAGCTAGTAACCACCTTTAATCCCATCACAAGTCAATTACCGTAATTACCATCATTCAACACATGCAGAGGTCCCTTGCTTTAAATCTCCCAATTCGGTAAGGCAGAATCAGAAAGAATTTATTTACATTTAGAAAACAATTAAACACGAACAGCCTAGGCAATAATAAGAGTTTCGGGGTGCTATCTGCGCACCTGAACTCTGATCAACGCAAGCGGTATGCTGCCTCCTCCTTGGGGTGCCAGAATCGGCCTTACGACCCACCTGCACCGAAGTTCACGCAGGGATTAATCGCCGTTCGGGCCATTATCCTAATTTAGGACCTAACTCCCCCATCTCTTTAATTTCGTATCTTTCATTCCTTAACGTGTGATTATTTACACTTCTGCCCCATATATTTTCCATATTTTTCATTCTAGTCCCTGTTTCAAGCCCTAGCCTCCATTTTAATGCAAATCCAGCAAATTTCTTAGTTATCATGCCTAACAGTTTAAAGGTATTAATCTAGAGTAAATATGGATCAATTACAAGTCAGAAATTTTCCATTTTCTCAAGAACCCAAAATTTTCGAAAATTTTCACTTTGGTCCCTGTCAGCCATTCTTCTTACAAGCAGCCAAAATCCATGATTTTAGAGCTCAAATTTGTTGTTTAAGGGCCGAAAATGCTACTTCTAAGCTCAATCTGAAGAGAAAACTAGCTTAAACGTACCAAATCGTCCCAAAATGCTTAAGATTCGAACTCCTCCTTCTCGCCGGAAAAGCGGCTCCAACGGTGGCCAACTGAGCTCGTCTTCAGGTGGAAAGGACCGGCCAAAACGTGAGGCTCACAACCCATCCAAGCCACGCCGGGAAAACGGCCCACCAACGGCCAGGAGAGCTCGCGGTTCCACGGTGGTTTTCGCCCAAAGGAGTGGCGGTTTGCCGGCTGGACTGGCGGAGAAGGGTGGCCGGTGGTGCTCGGGGGTGCAGCTCAGCTCAAGTGAGGTGGAGGCTCAACCACGGCGGCCCTCTGCTCTCTCGCGAAGTCTCTCTCTCTTCTCTCGCTCTCGGCTGCACGTAGGAAGGAGGAGGAAGAAGAAGACTTATGAGGGCAATTTCATCCTTTCACTGTGGAGGGGACACGTGGCAGCTCCAGAAAAAAAACACTGGAGGTTAGCTTCCCGGTCTCGAACCCGCGTCCTGAGGAAATGCAGCCTGAAGCCTGACCACTGAGCCAGCCTCAATTTCATTGTATTAATTCACCTAACACAATATTATACCATCAGTTGCATTTAAAATTTTAATTGCTTGGGTTATTACAGTTTACTACTAGAATTTGAATATAATATGATTAATGGAACTGACCCAATCTCTTTTAAAGAGGTAATAATATGGCCTCATTCTTATGGGTGGTTAAATACTATGAATGAAGATATTGCCTTTATGCGTGATAATGATGTTTGAATACTTACTAAATTGTCAAATAGACATAAACTAGTTCGTTGCAAGTGGATCTTTATGACTAAGAGAAAAACAAATGGTGAAATTGGAAGGTATAAAGCTAGACTCGTAGCTAAAGGCTATAATCAGAAAGAGGTCATTGATTATACAGAGGCATTCTCTCATGCATCTACTAAGGATGCTTTTAGGGTGGACATGGCTCTTGTCGCACAATTTGACCTTGAACTTTACCAAATAGACGTCAAAATTGCATTTATGAATGGAAATTTGTATGAGGACGTATATATGAAGCAACCTGATGGATTTGTAAAATCAGGGAAAGAACATCTTGTCTGTAAGCTAAATAGGTCCATTTATGGACTGAAGCAAGCTTTAAAGCAATGGTATCTGAAGTTTGATAAGGCAATTATTGCACTAGGATTCATTGAGAACGTCATAGATCAATGCATCTATCAGAAATTTAATAGGTGTAATTTTGTAATTCTTATGCTCTATATAAATGACATCTTCTTTGCCAGTAACTCTATGGGTATATTGAATGAGACCAAACAAATGCTATCGTGCCATTTTGATATGAAAGATTATGGTAAAACCTCCTTTATTTTGGGAATTTAGATTCATCGTGATAGATTACGTGGCATTTGGGGTTTGTCTCATACAGCCTATATTGATATAGTGTTGAAGAAGTTTAACATGTACTCTTACACCCCTTGTGCTACACCTGTATAGAAAGGTGAAAGATTCATGTCCTCAAAATGATAATTAAAGAATTGCAATGGAAATTCATAAGGTATCTTTAGGGTACAAAGCATCATACATTGACTTTCAATAAGACTAAATCATTAGAGATTATGGGCTATTCTGATTCAGACTATGCATCGTGCATTGATGATCATAAATCTACTTCGAGATACATCTTTATAATGTCTAGAAGAGTTGTTTCATGGAAAAGTGTTAAGCAATCAATCACAGCTACCTCAACTATAGAAGCAAAATATATCACCTATTATGAGGCAACCCACCAAGCCATATGGTTGAGGAAATTGATATTTGACATGCATCTTGTTGATTTTATATCAAGACCTCTAATCATATATTGTTATAGTTTGTCTATTGTTTACTTTTCTCAAAACCATAAGAATTCTAATCGTACAAAACACTTTGATGTTAAATTTCTATTTGTTAGAGAAAATGTTATTGAATTTCAAACTCGTTTAATTCACATTTTTTGTGAAAATATGCTTGCGGATCAGTTAACCAAGGGCTTGCCCGTAGAAGTCTTCAAGAATCATATGACTCACTTAGGTGTTGTTGAAAATTTTGATGTAACCTCGGTTTAGTGAGAGTTTGAGTTGAGACCATAAAGGACTTTTATGATGTATATGTGACACCAAATTATTATTTTGTAATCCATTCTATTCAGATATTGGAACTAAATCTATGACAATATTGATATCACTTGTTTCCCTATCAAATTCAGTAATCTTTGTATGATTTCTTTTATGAACTTGGTATAGTTTAGTATATACACACATATGTGTGTCATGATGAATATTGATTGTTTAATTTTGTTGATTAATTTAATTGTCCTAATAATTGATTAATATTATCCAAGTGGGAGATTGTTAGAATATTTTAAATTAATAATGGATTAGCATCAACCCAATTATTAAAACAATTATGTGCAATTATTAATTACACAAACAATATTAATTTAAACTAAGAATGGATCAGATCCTTGTTGACATTGTAAATAATTCGTGACAAGTTGAATTATTTACAAACCTATTGGGTGGAGACTTCAACCCACAACCCAATATTAATCAGTAATTATCTCATTAAATTGTTGATATAGAATTAATAGAGTGACATAATTTAAGTCTATCACACCATGATTGTGTTTTAATCATGATTATCCACCCTCCATTATCTCCATGAATGATTATCAACCACTCCAATATCTACAACATAATCTCTATCAATGATTATCAACCGTTTTGTTATTTGCAACATAATTTCTATGAATGATTATCATGATTATTAACTACTCCATTGTCTAAAATATAATTGCTTCTCATTTTTTGCTTCTACAAAGGAGAGCTTCATTCTTCAAAATAGGCTCCCCAGCAAGAATAGCAAAAAAAGAAGGTTCTTTATTCTCCCTTACTCTCTCTCTCTCTCTCTCTCTCTATCTTAAATATTGAGTAATAGTGGGTTATAATTCTCTACTAATTTATATCAAATGAATGATATTTCTTTATCCCCATGTTAATTTATTATATTTATTATCTTTCAATTCTTGTGATACGTTATTTTAGCAAAATCTTGACATGAATAACCTTCATGGGACCATACCACAGGAGATTTTTAGGCTTTCTGGCTTAACCACCTTGTCCTTTTCGGGGAATACCCAACATAGGTCCATCCCTTCGAAAGTGAGCTCCATGGAGCAACTTCAGTACATTGATGTGTCTAACAATGTTATGACAGGATATATTCCCAAAGAAATAGATGGCTGCGCAAGCTTGCTGTCGCTTGTATTAGCAAGAAACCACTTTAACGGTTCAATCCCAAGCACTCTGGGGAATTTAAAATCGTTGGAAACATTGGATTTATCTTCAAACAATCTCTCTGGTTCCATCCCTGCAACTTTGGAAAAGCTCCAGCATATGATGAAGTTGAATTTGTCTTTCAACCATTTGGAAGGGGAAGTTCCTATGAAAGGTGTTTTTACAAACTTGACCGCGGTTGCCCTCCAAGGAAACAAAAATTAAGAATCTTTCTGTGTGTCAAAGGGAAAAAGAACACAGCATTCTTACTCCCTCTCATACTTGCTGTTATAGTGGCCTCTATTCTTTTCCTTTCCATTTTCTGCTTAGCATGGGTGAAATTTGGCCGAAAGAAGAAAAATAAGGGAGAGAAAACGAGTCTGTCAACTTCTCCTCTCAAAGGAGTGCCTCAAAATATATCCTTTTCTGATATTCGAGCTGCCACAAACAATTTTGCATCTGAAAACTTGATAGGAACGGGTAGGTTTGGCTTTATTTATAAGGGTGTGTTCAGAATCAATCAATGTGAAACTACCCTTGCGGTGAAGGTCCTCGACTTGAAACAAAGCAAAGCCTCTTGGAGTTTCAATTCAGAGTGTGAAGCTCTGAAGAATGTTAGGCATAGGAACCTCGTGAAGCTTATCACCTCTTGCTCTGGCATTGATTATAAAGGAGATGATTTTAAGGCCCTGGTTATGCAATTCATGGCCAACGGTAATTTGGATACGTGGCTGTACCCCGTTGATGAAGAAGAATCAGGGTCCTCCCTGACATTCTTGTAAAGACTGAATATTGCTGCGGACGTTGCTAATGCTATGGACTTTTTGCACCATGACTGTAACCCACCAGTAGTCCATTGCGATCTGAAACCTGGTAATGTCTTATTAGATGAAAATTTGGTTGCACATGTTGGGGATTTTGGATTAGCAAGGCTTCTTTCTCAGAATTCATTGGAGTCTACCACTCTGGCACTGAAGGGTACCATTGGCTACATTCCCCCAGGTGAGAGGAAACTGCTATCCTTAATATTTTACTGATAACATTAATTTGGTCTCTTCAAATTTTGTAACGTTCGATTAATTTGTTTCAGAATATGGTATTGGAAGCAAAGCTTCGACCTTTGGAGATCTGTACAGTTTGGGATTTTACCGCTTGAGATGTTCGTAGGGTTGCCAACTGATGAGATGTTCAAGGATAGTTTAAGCCTTAACATGTTTGCTTCGGCCATAAATGAGAACCAAATACTGATGGTAGCTGATCCCAAGCTTTTCAACGATTCTGAATGGTGGACACAAGGCTCAAGCACCGGTTATCCTAGTGATTGCATGAGTGGTGACAGACATAGCCATAGTTTCACAATACCCAGCGCAGGGCAGAGGAGGGTATAGCTGCTGTGATTAGAGTTGGGTTGTCTTGTGCTGCTGAAGTGGCCAAAGATCGCTTGACCATGAGAGAGGCATCAACAAAATTGCAAGGAATTAGGCAGTCTATGCTGGCTTTATGTATTACAAACATACGTGTGTATGTATGTGTGTTCCATTATTGAACATAACTGCATTAATTTTTAGTAGAGCATATCAGTTTTTATGTTTGGTTTGTATATGATTGTTGATCAAGGGCAACGATCTGTGTTGTAAGCAAGAACATGCTATTACACTGTGTAACTTGAAACGATCTATTGCTTGTCATGAACTTATAAGCAAATGGCAAATAAAAAAGCTTGCTTATTACTTAGTGGCAACATGAGAGCAAAGCTAATAAATGCAGAGTTGAGTACGACTGGGTCCTAGCAAGCGAGACAAGCAGAAGACCTGGGATCAGCCTCGCAGAGTAAATTAAATTAAAAAAAAACTGGCCAGAGAATCCAATGAAGTTTGACTGGTCTATGACTATCCCGAATCTTTGTATTATCATAAATCATAGATGAGTTTCAGCCACGAAAATGGTAAGCCTATTTGGAGGAAGAATCATTGTGTCAGAATCCTTGAGTTAAAAAAAAAAACATGGCTTGCGTGTTTATGCAGTTGATTTAACAAACTATTACTTATATCAGTATTATACAAGTAAAGTTGTCTTACGACGTGCAGCTGGGAGTGGGATTAATCTATTTCAAGTCATTCAAAGCATTCTTTAATAAGTTTAAAATGCTTTACAGTCTATAGCTCCGCCGATGGCCTGCGCAGGAGATGATCCACTGCTGACTGCCCTATAATAACCTTAAACTCTGTTTTGCCTTAGCAATCATGAAAATTTTAATTTTTCAAATGCTTAAAATTTTAAGAAATAGAACATTTTAAAATATCTGTTATAGAATTTTAAGTAATATAAATAATTTTTTATTTATGTCAAACTTAATGTTTTATATGTATAAATTTATAAATATTGTATTTGAATAATTAAGATACTTGCATATCAAAGATACCTTGAAACAAAAATAAAAACCCAAACCTCTAAAGCAGCTCTCTCTCCCTTCTTACCTCTGAGCGTTTCAGCTTTCTGCATTCTCGAGGGTACTTTATCTTTGATGCTTGTCTCGAACTACCTGGCACAGAACACCATTAACCACATCACAGAAAACATCAAAATTTTAGCATTATTTACTGCAAAGTAATAAAACTTATGTGCATACATAATAATAGGGGCTGTTCCCAAATGCATGCACTTTGTATCACCCACATGCAGTAGACTGACATGATTTTATTTATCAAAAGCAATGGCTAATATGATTTGTTTTTTTCCCGCATCATTCACATCTCCCTGCATGTTGCATTTAAAGATACCAACCACTCTAACCCAGAGGAGCAAGAAAAGAATTGGTTCTGCCTAATTTATATATATCTGGATATAGATTTTGGCGCAGCAGTACATATTTTTCATGGGGAAGGCAGGAGCAAGCTCTTGGTTGACTGCAGTGAAAAGGGCTTTCAGGTCTCCAACCAAAGAAAACGATAATAGAAGCAACAGCAGGAGGAGAGAAGAACACGAACAAGAGGAGGAGGAGGAGGAGGAGGAAAAGGTAAATTCTTGAACATCCTTCTGGTTCTGACCTTTCTACTTTCTGTTAATAGTGTAATAACTGTGAATCAAATGGAATTACATCTTTTGTGTCTATGTATATAATGCAGAAGAGGGGAAAACGAAGATGGATTTTCAGGAAGCCGTTTAGTCAAGAAATAGTTGGTACTCAGATTTGCGAAGAAAGAACTATAACCACCGTTGCTGATGTTATAACAACAACAAATAATAATGTGTCTGAGGTAGTTGATGCTGATCAGCAAAGACACGCCATTGCAGTAGCCATGGCAACCACAGCAGCTGCTACGGCAGCAGTAGCATCTGCTCAAGCAGCCCTGGAGGTCGTTCGGCTTGCAAGGCCTTCCATCTTTGTTAAACACCATTATGCTGCCACTATTATTCAAACAGCCTTCAGAGGTTATCTGGTAAATGGAGGAGTTTAATTTGTTTGCTAATTGCTATCTTTGTGAATGATGACTAAATTGTTATGGTTGTGATTTGTATATGAAGGCGAGAAGAGCGCTTCGGGCACTTAAAGGGTTAGTGAAGCTGCAGGCATTAGTGAGAGGTCAAAGTATCCGCAAAAGAGCAAAATTTACTCTTCAATGCATGCAAGCTCTTGTTCGAGTTCAGACTCGGCTATGTGAACAGCGAGCTAAGAGTATTTCCCATGAAGGAAGCTCATGTTCCAGACAAAGTGATGATCCCTCTAATTTATGGGGGTCACATTTGGCAGATAGCAACTCCATTGTATGTCTGTTTCATCTTTCAATATTGTGTTTTAACAGACGCCCCTTCTATGAGTAATTTGTTTTCTGTTTGACTTATGCAGTCTAGAGACGATGAAACACAAACAGTAAATAAGATTCGAGCTGTTCTAAAGAAAACGAAGGAAGATGCCTTGAAACGAGAAGAGGCCCTAGCTGATGCTTTCTCTCACCAGGTTAGTTTCAATCTTTGTTCTTGATTTCTTAATTTTAAATTCTCACTGTCACTGGACTACCAACTGTTTGCTATATATGTGAACTAGATATGGAGAACTAGAGGGGACAGCGTCAGTGAAGGAGAGGTTGAGGACGATTCTAGATGGTCTGATGAATGGAGAAGAAGAAGAAGAAGCTTGTACAGAGAGAGCACCGGTAGAGCTTCGTGTGATCAAAGAGACCCTATCAAGATAGTTGAAATAGACACCTTCAAACCCTACTCCAACATAGTTCCCACTGATACGATGAGATCATTTTGCGGTTATAAGCCTCAGTTAAATACTCCACTAAGAACCCACACACTTCCTTTGTCTTCACCTGTGGATAAAGCCCACAGTGAGGTCTCTTTCCAGCCTCCATTAGTGACACCATCACCAACAAAGACGAAGCATCTTCAGGTGCATTCAGCTAGTCCTCGTTGCACAAAGTCCATATATTCATTGCATCAGATAAACAGCATAAGCAGCAGCCACACCCATGGTAAAGGAGCAAGTTATGGTTCAAGGCCCACTTCAATGCCTAACTATATGGCAGCCACTGCATCTGCGAAGGCTCGGCTTCGGTCACAGAGTGCACCCAGGCAGAGAACTTCAACCCCACAGAAGTAGCATAACTTGTATACTCGGCTTCTTTGTTCAAATATTGGATTAAAATAGTAAATCCTGTGTCCAACGTTGTTTAGATCAAAACTGTAGACCCATATGCAGACAGCTATAGATTACTTCTTTATATAGTACATTTGAGTGATCTCAATCTAACATGAAAGGCATGTTGAGCATAAACATGAGAGAGATAACGTTTTGTTGATTGAATTAACTAGCATTAATCCGCCATACCCATATGTGGCATTGGCATCCCATCATCAAACACGTAAATGAAGGCTTAAGTTTGATAATAAAAGTGGGTAATGGAAAGTAAGATGCTCTGTAATACTGCAGCATGTAGATCCAATGCGTGAATACAGAGGAGCAGGGTGAATTAGAACTTTTTAGGCGAGGTGGGGCGGCTAGTTTTGCTGTTCTCGTTCATATTCCTCTTTTACAGCCTTTAACAGAAGTTAGTAATTGGTTCAAATAGCACGTTGTGTGACTAATTTTTTGGCTTTAACGGGCTCTTTGACCCACGGTTTTCAAGAAAGGTTACAGAATACAAAAAGTGAGAACGAGCACGCAATGCAAGGATCAAGATTATTGATTTCATCACCTGGCTGACCGTAGGTGATGAAGATCCAAGCTTTTGGATTTGATCAATTTTCTCAAACTATTAGACTAGCATTACAACACAGCCCCCAATAGCAACATTCATGAATTTTCTCCCACCCTCCTATGCTATTCACCATAGACTCCATTTTATTATCAGTTGGGCTGTAGTTCTATGTTACTGTTAACGCTGAGGCAAATTAAGAAGCAGCATGTTTGGAAGTGAACTACTGGCATGTTTAAGAAAGAGAGAAATGGTTTAGAATTGTATGAGCAGCTTAACCAGGACGAAATACCGAATGATAGAATATGGTTTTCCATTTATGGGTCAAATGCTCTGTCGACTGATAATGTGTTGACAAATCAAACACCTACAATTTTACGTCGAATATTTTTTTGAATTTTTTTTTCACTATTTAACTTTGTTTATATTTTAATATTATATTAGTTTATTTTACTTTTATGTGTTTATTTTTATTAATAAACACATTAATTATATATAATTAATAAATTAATTGAATTTATTCAAATAATAAACCATATGAAGCAATTAAAACAATAATTAACAAAGTTGAAAATTCAATTGCCTAACAAATTCTGTTTGTTTTTTTTATTAAAAATAAAAATAGTATTTCAAAATTTCAAATAAAATTAAATTGATTTGAAATTTTTTATGATTTTAAATAAATTACTAATGACTAATTTTATTATTAAAATGTTGACAAATATAATTAACATTTACTATTAGGTTTCTATTTGTTATGAAAGTAATCTTAATTTATAAAGCTAAAGATATAGACATTTTTTTTCCAATCACTCCTTAATACACTCATTAGCAAAACTCTTCTCTTCGCTGGTCTCAACATGCCGACAGTGTAAGCTTAGGTACATGCAGCATAGAACAAGGAAGAAAAACATCTTTTATATTTTCTATATAGTACTGCCAAATGTAACAATTTAATTGATACACCCCATCTATGTTTTCAATTCTTTGGTTCCCTGTTACATATACGTTCCCTTCGGCTTGATTTTCTTGGTATAGTATATTTTAAAGTTACTGAAAAAAGAAAAAAAGAAAAAAAATGGTGGGCAAAAATTTTGGAGTTTGCAGAATTCGATTGGACCTTATGAAGGAGAATCAAGGAAAATCTAGAACGTTGACACCTCTTCACAAATAGTGTTAGCAATTGACGCGTACATAAACAAAGATAAGACAACACGCTTCGAAGACCTAGAATGACGCAAAATTTTAATATAATTTTAATATGATTATGTTTTGAATTAATAATATTATAATTATATTTTTATATTATAATTATGTGTATTATTAACACTAATATATTTTTTCTTGTGAAAAATTAAACTCAAAAGTTTTAGATTTATGCTTTATTGAAAAAAAACTTTTCCATAATATATTTTTATTAAAAAAATTATTAATTTTTACTAGTATATTAAAAACAAATTTATATGATCATATTACGCCTCAACAATTAACTCACTGTCATTTTTATATTATGAATGATATTATAATCTCACAATACAAAAATAAATTTTACAAAATTGATTAAAAACACCTCCAATATATAGTAAAAATTAACAAAATTAAATGTAATTTTTTAAAGAAAATTTTCAATCTTCACCAAAATGAGCATAATAATTTACTATGAAGAGGCGAAGGTGAAGATGGAAGTGAAAGTTGACCTACTCAATGTCAGATCATTCCGACGAGACAGGGCCTTCTATAAAAAATCAACCCCCCAACCTTAGACCACAAAGCGATAACATCCCCACATGAAAACATGACACAGCCTTCTTCACAACAAAAGCACAAGTTGTCCAGATTTTTTAGTATACAAAGCACGCAGAAAACTTTATAGCTATCCAAATGCACAGCTAGCTAAATATCCGACCAAATCAAGATTACAAAAATACTAATACTTTCCCAAAATAAGAACCTCAATTAGGAGATGCTAATTTTGCTTTATTAAACAAGAGCAAGGCAATCTCGGAATTGGCCCTTGAAGATGCCACCGTTGGGCTGCTATTGCTACTACTGTCAGATAACGTAGCAAGTGTCTTATGCAAAACCCCAGATGGAGATGACACCATTGTTCCCAGTGGGCTTCCAGATTCGGCATTTGTTACCACCGGAGACGAGGGATCGGAGGCCGCGTCGTTGAGGGCAGCCACCGCGCTTGGCCTTAGAACCTCAGCCAAGGGACCCCCAGGAGTTGAACCCACCCATGGTGCAGGTGGGGTAAGCCAACAAGCAAGATGGGTTTTTGTGCTATATTCTGTGTTTCGATCAGGCTCCATGAGGCATAAACCCATTTGGGAAGTACCCATTTCTTCATCCACCACAGAACCACCACCACCCATTGATAGATCAAGAGAAGAGAGGGATAATTTACCATTAGACGAAACGGGGCTCTTGTTGGCGTTGGCATTGTTGTTTTCTCCTGTTTCTGTATTAGACCAAGCGTCAATGAAACCCCTGGGTTTTTGGGACTCGGGATTTTCCACAGGAACTATGAGAGGATTGAGGAACAGAGGGCAGCGTCTGTTCTGTTGCTCTAGTCCTGAGTTGAAAGACGCATAGGAATTCAGATACAGAGTATCGTCGTAATTTGGACTTGAGATGGAGGCGCTGTTGCAGGAACCCTGGTTGGTCAACCCAACTTTGTTCTGCATCAGAGTCTGCCATTCAGGATCAGAAGCAGCCATGGATATGGGGTCACCCTTCAGCATCCAGTCCAAGCCCCTTCATTGCACATGTTCAAATCAGTAAATTAGAAACAGGGTGGTCTAATCTATTGCAGTAGAACACATCGACCACAGCTTTTCTCTGACCCCAGCTTAGAACAAGGAACAAAGACAGTAAACTTAAAATACGTTATATGTCACGAATACAAGCATTCGCCTCATTCTGAATTTGTGAAAAGAAAACCACAATATTTGAAATAATGGAATAAAGGATTAAAGATTAACAGATTATGAGGTTCTAGTTCTTTAGGGAAAAAAAGTAGCCTTTATGAGTTCCTTTCTTTTTCTTATAGTTTCTGACCAACCAGACAGAGGGCCCTTATAGTAAAACCCCAATGAAGAAATGGAAGAAGGAATAATCAACCCATTAAGAAAAAAGGCAAAGTATCCTGAGTGAAAACTTCAGGTCACCAACCTGGGTTGGCTATCCGATGGCACAGAAGCCAGAGATTCAAAATTAGCATGTTTGACACCATATTTATCAAGAGAAAGGGAAGACTCGTGATATGGCTGACTGGTAGTAGACGGAAGATACTGAGAAGAAGATCCACCATTTGTGATTGTGGCATTGGAAACAGCCACCGTAACTGGAGATGTAGCAAAAGGATGCTGATAATCTTGGCGAGCCCTTTTGTTTTGCTGATTGTTGGTGGTGGTGCTGCTGCTGTTGGCTTGAACTTCCACAGGCTTTCTTGAACGGGGACGACCTCTGTGCATATGACGCTCGCAGTACTTGTGGTTTGGAGCCACATCTCTAGAACATCTCCATTTTTTCCCATCAGTTCTCCTGCACCTCCCTGGCTCTGGATCAGTACTGCTACTTGACAACCTCAGATTGAAACCACTATCCACTGCTCATAAGAAAAGCAAACTTCAGGAGAGAGAGAGAGAGAGAGAGAGAGAGAGAGAGAGAGAGAGATTACAGACTAGACAAACTAGACCGACATCATTTCCTTCCCAGACAAAAGAAGAAAAAGGGTCACAGAGGTTGAATATCAAAAGGGCAGACATGGGCAAAGACATGAACTTTGAGATATTGCATACATTGAAGAAAGCCCAAAAATTAAAAAATAAAGGCATTGGGGGGTATCAAGAGGAATACTCACAAGACATGATGAAAGAGGCAGAGGAACATACAGATAAAAAGGTAAGAAGAGAGAGAGAGAGAGAGAGGGTCATACAGGGGGAGCGAGAGGCAGGCGTGAATGGGGTGGGTATAAGGAGGTGAGCAGGAACAGGAACAGAAGCCATCATGTACTTGTAAACCATAGCTTGCCTTTCAAGCTCCATCCATTGTGCATTTGTGAAAGGGAACCCCAGCGAAGCCGCCATCTCCCCTATGTATAATCACAACCAAAACACAAGCATTTTAAGGAGTCTCAGACACAATAGCACCCACAGCCACCCTTCTCTCTCTCTCTCTCTCTTCTGACCCTTTTTTTCTTTTGCTTTTTGGTTTTTCCGTTAGAGATGCAATATTTCATATGGATGAGTAAGAAAGGAAATCCCAAATAATAAGCAGCACCGAGCTTTGAGTGGAACAAAATAAACACAAACCTGGGGATTTGAAGGCAGGGCGAGTGGGAATATCAAAAGGCTGCAAAGTTCTTACAGCAGCACCCCCACTATGAAGAGCAGCAACAGCAGGAGAAGCAGAACCTCCACTAACAAAGTCGTTTATATTATGATGATGAGACATAGACATAGAAGTCGTGGGACCATCGCCATCACCACCCCCAGCACAGGAATCGTTATCAAAGGGCGATATCGGACGGCGGTGATGATTATGATGCACCATCTTCATCATCATCTTCTCTTCTCACTATGGAATGCTTCAACAAACACACTACCTTGTCTTAAACGCCAAATTCTCCCCCACAACTCAAACAAATCAAACCCCACCACTTTCCCCCAATAGGTAACCTCTAGCTAGACCCAACTTTGGAGGCAAGCAAAATAATCCTGTTTTAACAGTAATAATAGCACACCATGGGTAAACTCTTTTTTTTTTCTCTCTCAGTGTATTGGCAGTGGTTGGAATGGAGAAAGCGTGGGGTGAGGTTGATGTAGGGATTTATGATGATAGAGTGATGGGGTTGCCGCCATTCTCGGCCTTTGCTTTGCTTCCATGCTTCCAACATTCGCACCACACACTAGCAGACAAATGAGGGAAAGTGACCCCCTTCTTTTTCCTTCTCTCTCATCATTATTGTGGTATCTATCATTTTCTGCTGTATGGGAGGCTAAACCCGCCTCTGGATTACAAGATACTCCCCTATCTTGCTTTGTAATTTTATTGGGAAAAGGAGAACGACGTGATTTTCATTTCGAGCACTCCCCTCGCTATAACGCCCACCGTTTTAGTTATTTAACGTTACACACACCCTCTGCTAGTACATAAGACAGAAAGGCTTTCATTTCAAGTTTCAACTGCTTCCTTTCCTGCCACATCCCTTTGGGGTTTTTGCTTCTCTATTGCTTCAACTTCAATTCCTTTCACGGATTTCCCTTGCACTTCTGCAGATGCGAGAAAAGCAAGTACCATACTTACTGTTTTTACACTTGTATTTGTGATGACAAATATAAAAATAAAAATACATTATACATAATGCAGAAAACGCAGTCTTTAGATCTACATCAACCTACGGGTATTGCAGAATACATGTGAGCAAAAGTGTTGAAGAAAGTCGCATCCTTCGGCTTTCAAATTTTCGAATGAGATATATGCATGAGCCAGAAAGGCAAACTTTTTCTGCAATAGATTGAGACCTGTAATAGAGAATATAAATTAAGAGAGTTCAATTATGCATCCAAATTTCTTTCAATTTTTTTCTTTTTTGTTTCAATAAAATAATTGGAATAACGTGGAAAATATTAAGGTGGCTCTGGAAAATGTTTCATTTTCAATTACATGATGTTGAGGGCTAGAAACTATTTTTTTTTTTCCCAGTTTTAATTGAAAATCAAATGCAGTAACTCCTGCGTTATTACCCCAGAGCTCTGACTGTAATTTGTACGTGGAAACATTAAGATAGAGGGACCCAAAGCACCCTCCTTTTTATCTTCAAGTTGTTTAAAATTTTGGGCACCAAAATTCATTGAAACATACTGGGTCCCTTCGGCGGTACACGCGTTATAAAATAAGCCTAATGGTCTAAAGATTGATACTGTAATGCTTAACAGACTCATGTTTGATAAAATTTAGATAAGTTATGTGAGCGAGTACACAATGATATAGTATTAAAACATCTTTTATTATTTATATGTTCTTTATATAATCTGATCTAATTAAAACATGAAAAACTTATTAGTAATATAGTATTAAATCCATTAAAAAATCAATTCAAATATATAAAATAAATTATGTAAAATATTTAAAATCTTAAAAAATCATAAAAGACAGTTACATAAATCCATACTTGATTAAGTATTTATTAAAATTAAAAACTTCTTTTTATTTCCTTTGGATCAAGTGTTGTACAATAATATTGTTGAATTAAAATAATTAATAATAATCGTATAATATCAATAGAAATCTAATCACTTATAATAAATTACAAATCATGTTCTATGGTACCTTACCAAAGTAGTCATTGTTGTACATTGTTTTATTGGTTAAAGAAGAAAGGACCAAAATCTCATATTGGTCATCCATTTATAACTTCATTTCCATTTAGGTCCTCCACTCATCATAATTTTCAAATTAGTCCCCCACTCAATATCCAAATTAGTCCTTCTGTTAGTTGTCCGTCAATAACAAGCTGAGGTGGCAAGTTTTCTGCTTACATGGACAAATCTAACCAACCTTCATGCCACATACGCATTCCCATTGAAGACCCCAGCTCACACGTCCATAGCCCCCTGCTTCTCGTCCAAATATGCCCGTGTACAAACTACCAAAATGGGAAATTTGTTGCTTCAATGGGTGACTTTTGTGCAGGCCTCAAGCTGCTAGAAGAGGGGAGAAAGGATGGTGCTAACCACCAACTATAAAGAGAACGAAAAGCATTCCACCCCCTCCATGCTGCTCTGTTTCACCCGTCGGGGCTTTTTATTGTATCTCACTCCTTTTAAGTCTTTACTCACTGTTGCTCCTATTGGATGTAACTCTTTTCGTCACTGTGTATGTGTGCCACAACTGGTGCTTCTTTCTACTCAGTTTCGCATAAAATAATATATAAATGAATTATAAATGTACATATAAATATGTTGAAATTATATTTTATTAAAAAAATGTTTGATATGATTTTGTTTTTAACTTATGATTATTATTAATGAGCTGGATTTGTCATAATTTTTTTAAATATATTAAAAATTTTGGCCTAACTGTACATCTGTGTTTTATATGTAAAATTTAATTAATTCAAAGGACTTAGTTTACTTTATAAAAAGAGATAATATATTTGTTTTCTATCTTTTTACAAAATAATTTAAGATTAAACTTTTGAATATCGAGGTAAGGTCACAGTGAGAAAATATATCATTGAAAGAATTTGAGAAAAGAATAATAAAAATAAAATAAAATAATCATAAACATAATATAAAGTTTTAGTTTTAGCTTTCCAATTTTTCATTCAACTAACTGCTTTATATAATGCACTTGCTAAAAGGTAAACAAAAATGCAAATAGCTAACCGTCAAGCTAGATTCATTCAGATTTGACCATTGGGGTTCCAATTTAGTTCACCAGTTGTTGTCCAATACGAAAGTATAAAAAAATACATATTCAGACCAATCATGGACAATGAAAATTAAACCTAAAAAAATGATAAAATCGTGAGAAAGGATTCCATTTGTTGAACTTCGGCTGAGGAATCATCATCAGGAAATTATATCATTAACTCCAATTTTGGCTTCTCTTTCATCATCAGGTAAGCAGGTGCTATTGCGAGTGGCCAATGCTCGGGAACATCAGGACGTTTTCTTAATGCTGTCAGACTGATACTTCCTCTTCAACTTGATCTCCTTCAATCCTTTCGATCTTACCACTTGATCTTGTTTCACGGCATTTTTTATTTATGCATCAATCTCTCAAAAGCAACAACATATTTATTATTGGAATGTGTATGTGGTATGAAGCCTGGTTTGATTTGTTTACGTAAGCAGAAAACGTGCCACCTCAGCTTGTGATTGACGGCCAACCAACAAAAGGACCAATTTGGATAATTTTGACTTGAGTCGGGGACTAATTTAAAAATTATGATGATTGAAAGACCTAAATGAAAATGAAGTTATAAGTGGGGACCAAACGAAGATAGCAAAGATGAGGGAATTTAAAAGAGAAGGAGCGTGTCTGACCAAAAAAAAGAAGAGAAGGCGCGTGAGGGAGGAGAGTGGATCCCACGCGGCCGTAGAAGCGATGCATGCGTTAACCCATGGTCTGGAGGAGCATATTCCTTGTTTGGGAACCATGGTTGAGTGTACATTACTTATAGAAAGCCACTGAGAGCCAGAAATTTAAAGTATTACTGTTTTAGTAAAAAGGGACAAATATGAGTTGTAAGACCAAGACATGAGGAATATAACGCCACATGTGAGAATGAAATTGGGAGACATCAACGAAAAATATTAATTCGAGAAATTCTCAACTCTATATATATATATATATATATATATATATATACATACATACATATGTATCAAACATCAAGAAGATTTATTGTACACATAAATATTAGGTAATTACGTTAAAATACAGAGGATGTAGAAGGTACACCGTATCTCTCACATTGTGTGTGGACGGGGAAGATAGAAGATAGGTAGGACGATAAGAATGCTGAAAAGTGAAAACATTTGGAGAGAGACAGAGAGAGAGAGGGATAGAGAAAGAGAAAGAGGCCAAAAGAGGTGAAGACAGCTGTGGAGGGCAAATGGGGCTGTCTGCATCAGTACCTTCCAAAGCAATCAACCACTTTCTTCCCTTCCTTCCTTCCTTCTTCTCTCTTTCTCTCTCATTTGAAATTTCAAATCGTTCACAGCCCAACTAAAAGATAAATAAAGAAATTTCAAATTTACTTAACAAGATTCTCCAGAGTCTCTCTCTATTTTGAGACAAAACAACTTTAATATAATATATACTTGATAAAAAAAAATAAGATTTGGTTGTGTTGGAGGTGGGTTGAAAAGAATGATTGTGTGGTTAGCAAAGTTTAATGAAAAGGAGGGATTAGTACTAAGTCGTTAGTAGTTAGTACATCAACACTGATGATAAGTGTAATTCAAGAATTAGCTGCCAGAAAGTGAAAGTGCATTCTTTTGTTACCACTTATTAGAGAGAGAGAGAGAGAGAGAGAGAGAAGAGACAGGAAAACAAAAACAAAAGAGAGAGGGCCGGAATGGGCCGTTTGGCATCTTTCTCTCTCTCTTTCTCTCTCTAATCTGTTTGGTGATTCCGAAGGCTACCACCGCCAAGGAAACACCACCCACTTCCTTATCATTCTATCTTTTCAATTCCTTTTACTTTCTTTTTATTTCAATATAAAAATTAATAATTAACCTTCATAAATTTAAATTATTCACTACAAAACACTTTAAATTTCAAAATTATTTCAAATAAAATACAGGGCCTAATTTTTTTTATTTATCTAAAAACTTTTTATTGTATGTTCTCAAATTTTTAAGTTATAGTTTTTCAAACTACACAACAAAAAAGTTTAGCTCTAAATATTTCAAAATAATTTTAAAATTAAAATTGCTATATACATTGCATCTTCGTGGGGACCATCTTTATCGTCTCTACAAGCAACCCATGATGGGGTGCATAAATTCCTACCTTTTATTTTCCTCACTTTCTTTACTCTATATCAAAATGATGAGAAATATTTTTTTCTCTTATTTTATTACAAAATTATTATTTTATTTTTCACTCATTGAAATACTCAAAATAATTTTTAATAAAATGTCACACTTAGTTTCTAATATTTTAAAAAATTATTAAATTTAATTCTACCACACCATAAACTTTAAATTCAATGAATTAAATTTAAATGGAGAATCATTTTAAGTATTTTAATATATAAAAAATTAAAATAAAATTTGTGATAATTGAGAGATTAAAAATATATTTTACTTTATTAAAATTGGATGCTGGGAGATATTATTCTTAAAAATTTTACAATTTGTCCACATCAAACTCAAATCATATGCAAGATTTTAATTGATATTGAAAATTTTGGTGTACCTTTTTCCCATGGGAAACCAAGTAAAACTAACCCTCACAGCTAGCTGTCCAAGGGCTTCTATTATGAGGTTACTGCATTTACTCCATTTTGGACCATTTGAATTGAAATGGGTTGGACAGCACAATTCACTGTCTAATAACACCACTTGGGCCCCACCGTTTGTTGTAATGCTTCTGTCTTCTCACAATCACATCCTCATAACTCACTTGCCTTCCAATTACATATTTCCAACACATCCTATATGCTTTTCGAGTCCGTTTGAGTTATTATGAACTTTTTCCTATTTTAAGACTTTCCATAAATATAATTTTATAACAAGTAAGATGAGAGAGGAATAATTTATCTTTTATAAAATTACTTAATAATTATGAGTATTAGTTTTCTTACATTTGAAAAAGAATTTTAAAAATATCTTTTAGTTTCATTATTTACAAAACATATATATTATATCGTATTTGAGCGAAAGCAAACTTAAATGAAAACAATTAAGTGATAATACTCTTATCTTTAAACAAATTTTCAGCTTTTTCTTCTAAAGAAAGAACTTCAATTTCTGCTTCATGTTAAAAGAGTGTTTCTGTTACTACTAAAACATATTATTTTTTTCACAAGATAACCATGATATCTAAACGAACTAAGCTTCAAAATAATTCTTAGTTTCATGGGTATACATAGTCAATCATCACTCTTCATATTAACAATTATTAATCTGCATAATGAATAAATCCATTAAATTTTCCAGAACAATAAACTGCAACGAATGCCTCAGCCAGAACACCTATTCTGTAGCTTCCTCGCGTTGTGTGGCTTCAGCTTCGCTTCCAATGTTCCAATGAAGCAACTCGTCTGTCTAGTGACTCATGCAGGTCGTTCATCTGTAAGCAAGTTGCATTTATCAATGGAAGCTGTACTCAGTACAGGGGTAAAGAAAAGTAACAATTTGTTGTTAACAAGCAAAAGATTTCATTCACCGCCCAAGAATTTGAAAGGGATTGACATAAATCACGATTTTCTATACTTTTATTTTGCAAAGCCAACTTTATATTTTACATCTGCTATGCTATGATTAGCCCTCAAAGTTAACTTTTATATTGTGCCGCGCTTGCTGCTAGTAAGAATTTCCCTTTGATTCTCAATCTCTTCGTGGGTGAGACCTTACTCAAGATCATATGGTATCGAATCTCCATGCATGCATGCCTTAGCAGCATAGAGTGCCAGGAGGATTGGGCACATAAAAGACAGGGCATCCTTGCCATCTTTCTCATTACATTGACAATGTGATTTTATTACAAAAGGAAACATTTGAAACAGTAACAAGATATGAACCATAAATGCCGCGGCAGAAGTGATAAGAAAATATATGAATACAAAAGGATTGATTGCATAGGATGCATCTCCAATTAGGATTGAAGTGCAAGAGTCGGTTCCCTGTTGAGACTCCTTAGTTGTTTAGCTAAGAATTCATATAAAAGCTTGGTTTATAGCTCTATTAACGTATAAAATCGGAAACCAGTAGCATATTCTTTATTTGGAAGTGAACATATATAGATACTTTGAACTTTAAACCACAAGGACGAATACACCATATTCATCAAGATACATCAATAAATTCAAACAGATCACATTATATCCCTCATTCTAGTCAAAACCTCCAGTTACCTACATACATTGATTAATTTCCATTCTGAAGCAAAGCATTTGCCGCCCACACACCACAAGAACAAAACAAAAACAAACAAGGATCATCTCACTAGATACATATTTCATAAGCAGATGAGTAGCATGCCTCAAGATAACTCTGATTCTTCTAGTTGTCAAAGACAAGAAAATTAAATCACCAAATAAGGTCAATCCAAACACATCCAGGGAACTAAGATGGAAAACGCAAAAATGAAAATCATACCATGTTGTCCTCCTATTTTTTAAAAAGGTCCAATTTTATCCCCTTCACCGCATAATCTGTAAAAAATTTCAAACCAAGTTTATCAATATCTTATCTTATACGTCAAATCCGAGTGTGAGTTAATGGTATCAAGTAAATAATAATGTTTACGTTAGAAAATTGTATAGTTTGGCATTACATTTTGTATGGATTATGAAAAAGTAGGACAAAATTGAATCATTTTGAAAATAGCAGAACAGCATTGTCTGATTCTAAACTAGGGAGAACAAATTGAAACTATGAAACTATCGGGACCAAAAGTGCATTTAAGCCAAATGAAAAGTCTCCTACTTCTATTCCACTGTTTCATTTCATCCAAGCTATAATATAAACCATAGCTCTAACTACAGAAATTCATTTCATTATCTCTTCGTACCATCCAGATGAAAAATTCACATTCAATCCAGCGTTGGTGATATCACTTATCTGCCCCCAAGTAGCAACTAAACTTCAGATTCTCTCTCTCCTCAAATAAAATGGATCCAATTTAAGAAATTAGAACAAACCAATAGAGAAACCAAGGATTGTGGCCTTGCGAGTAAAACAAGAAGAGAGAATTGTTTTACACATTTAGGAATCAAGTTAAGACAAGGAAACTTATGGCACAACAAAAATGCTTCAAAGAGGCAAAGAAGGAACCAGGAGAGAGAGAGAGAGAGAGAGAGAGAGAGAGAGAGAGAGAGATACAACTAACCTTGTAATTACAATGGAAAGAGCAGGAAATCTAAAACATAATGCAAATATGAAAGACAAGCCGAAAAAGATAGAATGCAAATATCACTAATCAGTGTTGCTGATCTTGCCAAAGTTCGGTCTTGAGGGAGGCGAGGAGACAAAAAAGACTGCACCAGCTTGCCTATAGTGAACAGTTAAAGATTCTGCTATTGCACCACACTCCAGAAAACGACCCTTAAAAAAATTTGTACATTCATGACTTGCATTAATGGAAAGCAAATGTAAACAGCACTTACTAGTCACTACCACTTATGAGGACTGTCTCTCAGTTATTCATTATTACAATGTCTATCCAAGATACACTCCCACCGGCCCCTCAACCCTCTAAGGAAACATCCTGCTACCAATTAATAGAAGTTGCCCAAGTCCAGAACCCAAATTAATGATTTAAAATTACATCATGATGTGGACACACTCGCTAACTCAGCTAAATAAATCATCGTCAAGCTCACTCATATAATTAAACAGAAGTACAGAACCTATATTTCCACAAACACCAGGATTCGGTAGTCAAGTAACAAAATATCGAAAATTTATTTGACCTCCAGACTTATCATCAATCGAAGAGCAGAAGAATTCGGTATATCATTTAAAACCGCGGGGCGAAAACCAATAACCTTCCATTTGATAGCTCTAGACTCTGGACCATCGAGATAGCTTTACGAGGCAACAAAGCATAGCTATAATCATTGCACAAAACATTATATTGCCATATTATATAAAGAATTCCAAGCCTATATTACAAATGAACTACTGCCACCATCAAATCAGCTTAGTTCCTTATAAAGTCTTCTATTTTAAACAAAAAACAAAAGCAAAAACTAGATCATCTCCTCACTAATTGTTTCGACATATGGGAGTTGCAAAAGACATAAAACAACATAAATTTCTCAAAAGCAACACAATAATGGAATTAACAACTTGAAATATACAATTCCATAAGTTCATTCAGGTTGACCCAAACTCCAAAACAAACAAAATCCAAAAAAAGATATGATTTCTTGAAGGCCGAAGGAGTGTAAAGAGGAGGAGTTATAGCTACCTCTTGGGTAAATGATTCCTGCCAAATCTTGTGATCCCCATGTAGCATGTAGACAAGCACAAAAGACGCCGTTGAAGCCCCCGCGAAGTAGTACACCAGTCCCGTCCTTAGATACCCCATCGTACCCTTTCCTAGTTACCCTGTTTCTGCTTCCTTCTCTCTTTCGAATTCATGTACAGCTCGATGCTGCTTCAAATACGAGGAAAACGACGACGTCTCTCGGTAAAATGAAACCCGCGTCTGTATTACACTCGCTCCATTATGAGGACGGCGTCGTATTGAAGTCTCCGCTGCCCTCTCGTAAGACATGTTTTGGGCCTCACTTGTAGGAGTATTTGGGCCTTTATTTAATTTTGACTATGTTTGGGTGGAGGGAGTAGAATAATTAAATTGAACTAATATATATTTAAATATTTTTATAAGAAAAAAATAGAATAGTAAGGGAGAATTTTTAAGACCCTCTCAAATCATCTAATATGTCATTTTTTCTATTTCCAAATTGGAGGGTCAATAATAGAGGAAAATGACTCAATAATTTAAAATAATATTATATCATATATCATGCATTAAATAATGATAAAATTATTAGTCATATGTTTATATTATAAGAAATAATAATAAAAAATAATTAACTAGTCGTTCAATTTCATTTTATTGTAACTTCTAAACAAAAATAATAAAAATTTTTTCTTTTCTCATTAAAACTTTTAAAGAACATATTTATTCAAATCATTTCATGTCATTTTATTTCATTTCATGTCATTCTATTAATAATTATTTCATTTCATTATTCTTTAAACTCCTAAATATAGCCTTAGATTCAATACTCTAATAAACTCAAATTAAAGAAAAATTCAACCTTGTTTTAAAATAAAGTTGACTTCAAACTTAAATTTCACAAATACAATTGGCTCAATCCATGCCTTTTACATATATGTATATGTATCTCTATCTCAAAATATAACATATATTATATGATGCAATAGTATATGATATATTATATACTAAGTTGTATGCTTACAAAAATATTTAATTACTTAAATTTAATTTATTAATTCTTTCAAAAATTTTGAAGTCTACAAAGTTAAGTTAGGCTAGATTAGCCATAGCTTTGAAGATGATGTCATCCTTGATTATTTGCTTCGTTTTTTTTTCTTGCCAAATTTAAACAACATAAGCTTAAAATTACATACAAGTTTTGATTTCTTCTTGGAGCATGAGATTTATCACAAATTTGGCAGTATGTATACATATGTTTTTATTTTTATTTTTTTTTGCCTGAACTATATACCTTCCAGTTAACACCACAACAAATACAATAGAGCACAAACAAATTCTTCATATAGCAACAAACCCTTCCCAGACACTACCAACAAATCAAAGGTTAAGGTAACCACAAAAAAACACTTAAAAAAAATTGCAACATGAGTAAAAATAGAACAACAAACCCTTACAAACCAAAAAAGCATAAACAAAATACAAACCAAATGGCTAACAACACACCTAAAAATGGAACATCAATTAACCAATACCCGTAGTAGCTAAAGAACTATCAACAAATCCTAAATCCTTACATAGAATTTGCTTCAACAAGGATAGCGGCATCAAAACCCATCATTCCAAGCACATCCTTGTTGTGACAACAACTACAATCCAATTTATAGCATAATTCCCTTGGCATGAAACCAAGGACATAGAAACATTGGGTGAACAATTAAACATAAAGACAATATCCTTCAAAATTCCTTCACATCTCGAATCTATACCTTTAACAATACCACTCTTAACGATATGATAAAGAACAGGGCAATATATTTAAGCACAAATCACCTTATTTTCAAAATTTTCAGTTATTAACAAAGCCTTTCGAATAGCCCAAGCTTCAGCCATTAATGCAGAAGATGCCATGATCTTTACACTAGCCCCATCAATCACATTACCTCTATTATCTTTAAATATAATACCTACACTTGCTTTCTTGCTCTCTTCCTTATAAGAACCATCAATATTAACGTTCAATTGATCCTCATCAAGTAATTTCTAGCCCCTTAATTCAGCTAAGCTATTTGATCTTTCCTTCATGCTTTTTTTATCAACAAGATTTTTTGCACCATAAAATTATGTAAAACTCCTATTAACCTTCCCAATAACTCTCCTAAAATCTACCTCTTATAAATAAAAGACTATTCTACATCTCTCTTTCCATATGTACCAAATACACTTCCATAAATTATTTGAATGACAAGAAAAAACAAAACCAGGTTTAGCTACTGCCCCATTCCCCTCCCTTATTCCACTATACCCTATACTCCTTTCTGACATTATACATGTCATCTCTTGCCTTCACCCATCTAAGTTTGTCACTCTTCTCCCTTAAAGGGACATCTATTCCAAGAATCGCTTGCTTTTCTTTTACTGAAATTCTCCTATAAATTTTTTCTATATTCTACTTTCCTACCACAATTAACTCTTTAACTTTCAATTCCTCATCCTACTCCTCCACCCTACTCGTTCTTAACAAAAAAACCCTCACATTCCTTTAACCACTTATCATTCTACACACAAACAGAATTTTCATTCCCAATCTCCCAGCATAAACCATCATCCATGAAATCTCTCTCTTCTAAGATACTAGACCATGCCCATGACGCCCTATGCCCTTTCTTAGCATGCATAAAATCTGTCCTTAGAAAGTACACACCCTTAAGCACTTTAACCCATAAGTTATTAGGATTTTGGATTATTCTCCACGTTGTAATTGCAAGTAAAGCCAAAGTAAATTTTGAAAAATCTCTAAATACAAAACCTTTTTCAAATTTAAATTTTGTTAGAAATTTTCATACTTTCCAATGAATTTTACTCCCTTCCTTATTACCTCCCCACCAGAAATTAGCAACAATACTACTAAGATCTTCACACGTCTTCTTCGAGAATTTTAAAAAATTCATAGGATATACAAAAATGCCATTAACCCCCACTGTTAATTAGTACTTTTCTTTCACCTTAGGATAATAACTTCCTTTTCCACCCCTATACTTTCCAAGCTAGCTTATCCCTAACAAAATTCAATTCTTTCACTTTAGATCTCCCTCGTACCATCAACAGACCCAAGTAATTACTAAGATCATTGGTATCTTTGATACCAAACCCTCTACTCACCTCATTTCTAATATCTCTAATATAATTACTTGTGAAAAAAATGTTAGACTTATTTAAGTTTTCCCCTTGTCCTGAAGCTTTACAATATACCTCCAAATCTTTTTTAACCTTACATTACCCTCATTTTTAGCATTCATAAAGAACAAGATATTATCAACAAAGGAAACATGCGTTAAAATAGGCCAGCCTCTTGCTAGTTTCACACATTTAAGATCACCATTTTCAGCATGAAAATTCACCATCTTAGACAACATATCAGCCACCAAAATGAAAAAACACAAGAAAAAAAAAAAAAAAAAGGGATCCCTCTGTCTAAATCTTCTCTTTAGAGACAACTTAGCCGTCTTTTTACTAGACAAAAGAAAATTAGACTACATTGAACTCACAAGACCCATTATTCTATTAGTCCAAGTATGACAAAAACCCAACCTCTTAAGTACCCTTTCCAAAAAATCCTACTCCACCCTATCGTAAACCTTACTCATATCCATTTTAAGAGCTAATTCAAATTTTCCACCTTTCTTATTATTTTTCAAATAATGAAATGCCTCATGTACAACAAGTGTACTATCTTGTATAAGCCTCCCTGACACAAAAGCCCTTTGATTAGGTGTTATTATTCTGTCCAAAATCCCCCTTATCCTATTCACTATTATTTTTTAGATTATCTTATATACAACATTACATAAACTTATTGGGTGAAATTGTGTAATAAATTCAATTCTATCCACCTTAGGAATAAGCGTTATATATGTTTTGTTCATCTCCCTCACTGATACTCTAGATTCAAAAAAGTTATGAACCATTTCAAACACAGTAAAACATACCTTCTCCTAAGCCTATCAATAAAAACATCCTGAGAAGCCATTCGACCCAAGTGCTTTTGTTGCACCCAATTGACGAAATGCTTCCTTGACTTCCTCCATAGTTATCGATCAGATCAGCAGCATATTCTCTTCATCAGAAATTACTCTTTCCACGTACAAAAAACGCCTGGTTTAAAGATTTGTCACCCTGAGAAGAGAATAACTCGTTGTGATAGCTAGCAAGTAAATTTGCAGTTTTTCCCACCTTCCCTCATTATCTTTTAGCTTTACACTTTATTACTCACCCTTCTTAGCATTGTAGTTGAATGAAAAAATCTAGTATTTTCATTTGCATTTTAAACTAATATTTTCCTTTAATTCTCCAAATATTGTCAATCTTCATCAAAATTTCCTTAACTCTTCTTATCTTTTCTTCAGTAAAATCTCCTTCATTACAAGCTCCCAATTCCCTCTTTAACTTTTAATCTCCTTTTTATTGTTAGGAAAAACAATTTTACTCCAACTTTCCAATGTTTCTCTACAACATTTCAACCTTTTTGTTTTACCTCTTAAGTTTTCAACTAAACACTCATCCACATTATTCCACCCTTTATTCATTATCTTCAAAAAATCAACATGTTTTACCCAGAAAGTCTTAAATCTAAATCTATTTAGTGTTAACCTATCTTTGAAACACATTTCAGCCACTAATAAATGATGATAAAATCTAATTGGATCTGTATTTAGCATCATAACGCTTTTAAAAAAAATGTCTCTAAACTCATCATTCCCTAATGCCCTATCTATCCTTTATCTAACATAAGCATCACCAACTCTCTTAGTATTCTAAGTAAACTGAGCACGCTCATATTCAGTATCCATTATATTACAATCACTCAACATACTTTAAAAGCTCAAGATCTTCCTTAAAGCCCTTGGTCTTCTGCCTTTTTTCTCATACTGAAATAAAAGATCGTTCAAATCCCCAATACACAATCATGCCTCTTCAATTCTACTAGCAATCTCTCTCATCTTTTTCCACATACTCCTCCTCTCTTTCTCCTTTGGCGGACCATATAAAAAAAAAAAGATATATATCTTAGGCATTCCATATTCATTGACTGCACTTCAATATTAATGATATTCTTTGAACTATACAAGACATTTACCACTAAATCTTCCCTCCACCAGAGTCTAAGCCTCCTGCCAATGCAACAAGTTCCACATACCAACTCCAATTCATCTTTAACTTTTTCTTTATTTTTTTCCAACTTCATTTTGTTCATCTTCGTTTCTATAAGAAACACAAAGGAAGAACTATACCTTTTACAAGCCTCCCTAAGGTTCCTATTCATTAGAATCTATATACGCAAGTGCGTGTGATCACAATAAGTAATAAAGTGTGAGTAGGATATCATTCCCATAAGGACTTGGCTTTTAATTTTGGACTGATACTACTATTAAACTTTTAGGCAAATAAATTAAATGTATAATTGAATAACTAGACAATAATGGAAAATTTAATGAACAATCAACTAAATGAATCTAGAACTTTGACTTCACCTCAATGTGTAGTTACTTTGTATTGATAGTTATTTCTTTACTGAGTTATGAACTAATTTACTAACCTAAGGATTCAACTGCTTATGAAGTTCAATCGAATCATTATAAACCTAATTGCTTCCCCCAACTCCTTATATTTTTATGAATACCAGCAGAGAAGACAGCTGATATAAAGCACTGCCCTAATCTTGGTTATTTAAGATAGTCAAGTATTTTGGTCTTGACTGCTAATTACTATGCTTACTACTTTTTAAGCATGTAAACAAAGATTATCTTCATCTAATTCTTCATTTACGGTTTCCCTTTCGAGTTAGCCTAAATCCTAGTTCAATTCTAAGGTAATCAAGCTTAGAAAAGCATTAAGGACATAATAAAAATAAGTAAATTGAATTTGGAACATCAGTCAGAAAATATTGTCATACAAAAGTAACCTCATAAAAGGTTCAATCAAAATCCTAGATAAAAGTTACTTAGCCTCTCATGGGCATTAGTACAAATTCAGATAACAAAGAAAAGCAATAAGAATATATGAAGTAGGAGGAGAGGGAGGTGTTTAGAAAGAGAAAAACTCTATATAAAGCCTTCACTCTAAAACCACCCTTCTCTTCAGCAACTCTCAACTTAGATTTCTCCTCAAGTGATTTCCATTCCTCCTATATAGGAGATGAAGGAGGTATTCAAAAGAGGAAAAACTTTATACAAAGCCCTCACTATGAAACCACCATTTTCCTTAGCAACTCTCAACTTAAATTTCTCCTTAAGTGATTTCAACTCCTTTCTATGCTTCGTTCCTACATGTCCTTAGGACCCTAAATATATATGTCTCATAAACCTAAAAATGGAGTATAGGTCGAGTATGAGCCCTCAATCATTAAAGCAAATTAGGGTTTCTGGCGACCTACTCTGGCTAGGTACATCTAGCGCCTGAGCGCTATATCTCTGGTTTTGGCACTCAAGTGCTAGTACAATGGCACTTGGGTGCCAACTCTCCATAAAACAGGCACCTGGGCGGTGAAATTCAAGCACCTAGACGCTACTTTTCCAGAAAAAAAAAAATGGCGCCTATGTGGTGGAATTCTGGCACCTAGGCATTACTTTTCTAGAAAACTAGTATATGGGCATTAGAATTCTAGCGCCTGGGTATTAAATCTTAGATTAAAAATTTTCAAAGTGCACATTTGGCACCCAGACACTAGTTTTATGGTGCTTGGGCACCAAAATCTTCTTATTTTTCATTTTTCCTCCCTTATTTGCTAGTACTTTTTCAGCTCCATTTCCTATAAATTCATCACACGAAATGCTTAAATTTTTACTTAATAATGGTTAAAGGTAAGTTTCCAAGTTATAAATAAAATTTCTTTGAAATTAATGAGATTTTATTTATAATTTAAGTGTTTCTTCTATTAATATTATTTTATATTACTTTCTTTAAGAGAGTTATCAGTTCTTGACTGTCAAAGACATCCCTAGCCCTTGACAGTTCTATAAAATAACCCTCATGGCTCTTAGGTAGCTGATTAAGGCTAACCATCACAGCCCTTAACACTTTTAATTTCCTTTACCCCACTCCATTCCCATACTCGAAAACTAAACCAATCTTCTAGATAATTACATGATATCCATAGGAACTTCTATCAAAACATTATCCCTTATCAGTTCTTCAATCATAATCCTTTTTTCTTTTCTTTTTTTTTCATAAATTCTTTCTTATCCCTCAACTTACTTCTACCTTCTTACTCTGTTCAAAACACATTCTGCAATTTTCCCTTTCCACCTTTATTTTTATCATCAAATGCAAATCATCTTCCTTTTCAAGCTTCCATTTTAACTTTATTTTCTCCATCCTTCTTGCCACTTCTGTCATACCATTATTATTGTATTAAGCAATTGGCCCCTCTTTACACTTCTCTTCTATCGAAAACTCAACAATATATCCTAATGGTGAACTTTCATTTCCCTGGCTACATATTTCAACAATTCTAATTTCGTTTTCAGCATTTTTCACTTCTATTTTAAAGGCACCAGTATGTAATATAATTTCTGTGTTCACTATCCCTTGAGACCTATTCTTTTTCTTTTCTTTTAAATTAGCCCATTCATTATATTGTTTCTTCATATTAGCCTACTTCTCAATAGCCTACACCTTGCTCAACATTTTATCCGGCCCATTCCCATCCAGATCATAATTATTTTTTATATCCTTCAATATTTTCAAACCATCATTGTTGACCTCTTCCCTTAAACTAGCTTTCACATGTTTCACCTTTCCCTTCACACGCACTTTATCTTTTTTTAGCTTCTCCCTTTTCACACAAATTCTAACACACTTCCTTATTCTTCTCATACTCATACAACTTCACTTCCTTTCCCCTTTCACGTACCTTCACACCTTGACTTGCAAAACCACCTTCATCATTTTCCTCTCTATCACTCACTGTCATTGCATTCACCTTCGGCCAATCTTTCTTAAAGCATAAAAATGCCTCTTCCTAACTTCTAATGACAGTTATACTTAACCAATTTCGATGCATTGGTAGAATATGATCCTTGATTAAAACCTTCTAAATAACCTCACATGTGTTCAGATCATGCATGATTATGCCGCACTTAAAGCAAAAATGTTATAATTTCTCATATCTTATTTCAATCCAAATCCTCTCCTTCCCCAGCCTTGGAACCCAAAGACCCTTGACCAATAGCTTTCTTAGATCTATGTTTACTCTGGCTCTAATGAAGCTCCTCAATAATCTTCCCTTCACAATCAGATTCTACCATAACAGTCCCACTCACTCTATCTTTGAGTTTTTTCACATTTTTACTACTCAGTCCTTTTAAAGGGATGTTATGAAACTAGATCTAAAATGGACATTGAACAAAAATAATTTCCTAAAAAGTACTATACTCCTTTCATTCCTGTATATACAAGATAAAGCCAAGAATTGCCCATGGTTTTCCTTTAAGAATCCTTTTTTGATCTGCTTCATTGTTAAAAGTGAAAACTAAAGAATTCTCTGCAATCTCCAAAATATCTATCTCTTCATTGATATTCCAACCTTTCTTGATCATCGATATTACCGTACTTTTGTTTAGTCGTTTCTCTGTTAACAATTTCCCTAAAAATGTTTTCTCCTCAAACCCTCATCTTTCTTGTCATTCCAATCTAGATTAACTTGAAATCATGACTATACAAACAATTTTCCTCCATAACGATCTCTATGAAACAAAATAACTTCTTTACAAAATCAGATTAAATGAAAATCTTGAAGTCCCACTAGAGGGAGAAACCCTAATAGAACCTCTCAATGAATGCGATAGAAAAAAAACTAACCCTACTACTCTATCACATTTGAAGGCATATATGTTGTTTGATATTTGCACAAATGAAATTTGATTATTGGATTAAAACTTTTATTTTTTTTGGATTTCGATTTTCAAGAGCTACTAATTTCAATAACTCAATTTTAAACTAGATGGGCTTTAGAAAATATTAGTTTGTTTTACTATATGTCAATACATTTTAAATCAACAGTATTTGTAAATATTAGTAAAAATTTGAATTCAGTAATATATTATGATATAAATAAAACATAATAAATTAGAGAAAGTTCATAAAATTAGATGTGAGAGAGGTGAGAGAGAAGTGACACCAATAAATTTATTAAGATGACACTATCATAAATTATTCAATCATATATCATTTTCTTTTATTTTAATGTTAGATCATGTCAAGTTATATTTATAATTTCTTATTAAAAATTTTGAGATACAGTTAATTAATTAATTCATTATTTTTCTTATTAATTTAAAGAAATATCTTAACCTTAAAGAATTCCTAATTGAAGAAGCAATTAATTAATTTATTAACTAATGACTTCATTATTTTTATTGTTAACTACAAAAAATTTACACACTTCAAATAATTTTTTATACATGTATGAGAAAAATAAAAAATCATAGCATAAGGAGCTTAAAGTTTACTTAACGGATCCTTTTTATTGATCAATGGAGCACTATATTTACTTTATTTATATGTGATATATATTTATATATATACTTTTAAATTTTTCTGGTAATAATCAATATTAGTCCTTTTTAGCCAAAAACCAAAAAGATATTCGCCTTGAATTCAATTGGAGAACATCTATAAGGGATCCAAGTTAAATTAGATACTAAGGACCTATGTTTTGATGACTAGAATTCAATTTGAGTGTTTATTTATATGATTTTTATTTTTTTTTTTACCTTAAACTTCTAGCGTCCATTGAACCAAGAGAAGAAAAGATATAGAGGACTCAATAAAATATTAATTATCATAAATTTTGAGACAATTAAAGACTTCAGAGTTAAAGCTATCGGGAAAGGAGATCCTTGAGGAACTCAAAGCTAGTAGAGCATTTATTTTAGATTTTGGACTATTAAATTAAGATTTAATAATTTAAATTTTATCAAATTATTTATTCAAAATAAATTTAAAAAATTGTCTAATAAATTTTGGACCATTGACCCTTAATTCAACAATCCAAAATTTACTAAAATTTTCCAACTGCCGTTAAAGTTCCCGCTATCGTCAATTAAAACCCTAACAAAAACGTTTATTATCATTTTTAATAAAATAATAATATTATTAGAGACCCCTATCATAGAACTTGCCCTTCTAATTCTTGCTTGGCTTTAGCCTCGGTATATATGTAGCAAATATTACCGAGCAGTCGAGCAGAACAGCTGAACGCCAGTGAGAATCAGAGGTATCACGCTGAAGGTCAATCCTAGAAAGACTAGGGTTAGGGTTTCGGATTTTGGAGTGGAGAGAAGCAGCAGCAACCGGAAATGTCCAACAGTGATTCTTCAGTGCCATTTGTCACTAGCCTCACAACCGAGCAAATTCAAAAGGTACCTACTTTAACATGAATCATCGTTCAAATTCCATCGTTTCTAACTAATTTTTCAATGTTTGTGATGGCGTATTCGGAAATGTGACCTTTCCCTGTCTTTAGATGTTTCCTCTTTGCAATCTGTTAGAAACGTGATTGCAGTATATAGGACTTATTCTCTTTCCTTGTATTGTAAGTTATCAGTTTTTTATTGATCACTTCCACTAAATTTACCGTCTTTCTTGAGAGGAATTCAAGATACACTTTAATAGTAAAAGTTCATCCGATTTAGTGGCGTCTCTCTTCATGATATTCATTTTTAAAGGTTTAGTAATTGTTTGTTTAAGAAGTGTTGTGACAACTTATTTTTAAATTAGCTGCACGATGGGAATCTTGAATTGTTTTCTTACTGACAACTAGTGGTCCTCCGAATGCGTGTGTTCTCTTGAAAGCCGATAAGGGACCTACTTTTTCAATGGAATGTGGGTCTAAGATTTTTTATTTTCTAATATCTGATGAATGTTTTTTAAACTGTGAACTTTTTACAAAATCACTGACTGGATGATGGATGAGTGGGCGTGAATATGGTTCAGTTTTTGTCTATAGGTAACAATGAAGTCTGGAATTTTCTTTAACATTCTGGGCTCTGGCTTATGTCGTATTGATGATTCTTTCTCCTTGATGCAGTATTTGGAGGAGAATAAGCAGCTGATTCTGGCTATATTGGAGGGTCAGAACCTGGGAAAGTCCAGTGAGATTGCCCAGTAAGTAGCCATATTCAAGAATCATTTTTCATTTGTTGTTACCTTTGTTTAGAGAAACTTTGCACTTCTGCTGCATTATCTAGCAAACCATTCAGTACTCTATGTCAGTCTCCTTTAAGACCCTCCACATTAACTTCCCACCCTTTTTGTCTGCTTGAGATCATGTCTCATGTTATTAATGAACATTATAAAGGCCACTGGCAAAACTTGAGTTGAGTTTCTGCTAACAAATTAATATGTATGCTTACCCTTAAAAGCCAGGACTACCAAGCATATCTTTGTTTAACAAGAACCTAAATGAAAACTCATGAAGTTGAAGTCACTTAAGGTGCAAGCGGGATCAAGATGGCAAAAAAAGGGAGATCTTCCATGTTTGGCCAGCTTTGAATTGTAGCTGCCTAGAAGATAACCTCTTGTTACAGAATCAAGCATTTAACAAGTCACATGCTCATGGAACACAATTGTATATTTTGTAAACTTTTCATTCATTATACCTCCTCCCTTGTTGGGCATGTCCCTTTTGGAGTTGGTGCTCTGAGAAGTAGAAGCTCAGAAAACCTCGGTCAAAGAGAAGTCAATTTTTATCAGATAAAATCATAAATAATATGAAGAATAATTTAGACAACTATATCAACTGGGTCCTCTTCCATCTCTTTTCTCCCTTCATTACTAAACTCATCCGGAGCACCCATGTACTGAATCTGACTCCTGAGGTTCCAGGTGATCTGCGTTATTTCCATCTTGCATCGTTAGTCTATATACATATACATACATATATATATATATATATATATATGAAGTTCTACTATAAACAGGAAACTTGTGTATATCTTGTTACAAATGATCTATTCTTATTGCTTCCTTGGTGAATAGCATGTCAATCAAAGGCGTTATGTAATTTTTTATTGGATCAATACTCTTTTCAGTTCTAGAATTTTGACTAATGAAAATGTTCGTAGTATGATTTATCAACTACTTAATGTTGACTTATGAGCCTATTCTACTGGTTCTTGACATTAACCTGATGCAGATTTCATGCTAAGCTTCAGCATAACTTGACTTTTCTTGCCAAACTTGCTGATGCTCAACCTCAAGCACAAATACACTGTCAGGTAATCTAGCCCATTCTTTGTATGCTCCAGCCAACCCTAATTTTTTATGGAGAAAACTTAGATGTAATTATCAGGTGTTTACTATTGCGTTTTCTTATAATGTCATGATAAGTAGATGTTTTCACAGCTCAATATCACATAATTAGTTTTTCCAAGAAAGTTTTTACCTGTCATATTTTTATAGGACAATTTCATGGCAAAACTTCACTCAACTCTAATCCATTTCAAATTGCAATGTTTGCTCACTTCCATTAAAACTGTGCAGCCGTCATCCCAGGTTGTTGTGCAACAAGGTCTACTCACCCAGCATCCTCATATAGCAATGTCTCAGGAACAACCAGATCCTCCTATTGCGAAAGACCAGCAGCAACCTCATCTAGCAATGTCTGTGCAACAACCAGATCTTTCAACTTCAAAATTTCCTCTCCAGATGAACGATCAGCAGCAGCTAGGCTTCTTTCAGCAACAGCAGCTCATACAAGGGCAGATGAATAGGTTTCCTGGCACCAACAGTGGCATTAATCAGGCCTCCCAAACTAGACTTGGCATCAGTCTCTCTGGTAAGCAAGAAAACAACCAAATTGGCTTAGATGGTAGTCCTAGCGGGTCTCTGGGAAAGTCACCGCTCGGTCGTAATAGTGGAAATACAAGACCATGAAGTTCTGTAGATATGAATGCTTACACCAGTACCTACCTAACGTTAGTCGAAAGCGATGTTTTGGAGCTAATATTCGGCGAAGTACCTGTCAATCGTGCTTCCATGTTCCCTTTTTCACTTGGTTGCAAATTGCGTTCGGTTCAGTATTTTTTGTACATTTATTGTTCAGATCAGTTGCAAATTTAATTCTGGGGAATTGCCCTTTAATGCACCGTTTTAGTTACAGTTTCTATCATCGCTTGTTTCGAGGCTTAAAGCTATTTATTGGTGATCCAGTACCCGACATTTTGGTAGGAGCTGCTAATTTATGCATCAAGTCTTGAGATTAATATGAAGGATAATGATACTCAACTCTTTGATGTATTTTATGACTTTATGCATGATCATTAAGAGATATTTTTATTCATGTCAAGATATATTTTACTATTTAGTTTACACTCTCAATCACTAAGACTACATCCTTCAAGTAACTGACATGTGAAATGTTCGTTTGGACATGTATTACCATAATATTTAGAAATTTATATATCTCAAATGAATGACTTGTCTTAAAAAATAAAAGTTAACTATTATTTTAGTTTCAAAATTTATATTTTTCAATTCGATCTTTTAACATTTTTAATTTTAATTTAATTCCCTAACTTTAGACATGTATCATATTCATCCTTTAACTTTTCATAATTATCCTCCAACCATTTTTATGTTTCAAATATAGTCCTGGATAGATGTAACAAAAAATACGTGATATTAAAAAGTTGAAGAATCAAATTAAAATAAAATAATGAAAGTCATCAAAATTATAGTCTAACATAGGAAGAGATAAATTATTTAATAATTAATTAATTAATTTACTGTCATTCTGGTGGGAAACATGTTCATGCACAAGCAACAATACCCTGTGAGGTAAAGAAAGCATTATAGTTTCAGACTCGAGGCAGGGAATACTTTCTCCATTTCATGCGATGGTTGCTGATACTAATCTTCATATCCGTACATAAAAGAGATTTTTGTTCATTTCGAAACTTCACAGAACTCAAATTTTATTATTTGCAAAATTTGCAAGTACAACTCTACACTTTCACGGTACTCTTTTTTTTTTTCTTTGTCCCTGCGTGGTTCAAATCCCGTACAAACAATAGCCACATCGAACGGAATCCGTCAACAGTTGCCATTCAATACCATAAAAAACGTGCTTGAATACGAAAGCGTTGACTGTATTGATTAATTTTTTTAAGCATTCACAAACCAAAAGGCTATTAGCTATCAAATGCAATTGCGTGCAGGTTGAAGATCATAGTACGGTGCAGGTGACTGAGCATCGTGGCCCACGTATTGATGAAAGCACACCAAAAGAAACAAACAGAGAAATTAATTAACTAAAAAGTGGGGACTGCATTGACAATTTTAATCATAATTGCACAGTATGCAAAACATTGCTATTCAATTCTTCAGAAAACATTCTCCCCCAAATCCTATAACCATCAAAATATCCGCACCTGGATGAGTGTCTGAAGTCTGAATCTCAAGGTTTCCTGTCAAAATGAAGTTCGAATGTTATAAATGCAGTGCAATATTAATAGTTTAAAAAAATCCTAAAGGTGGAGTAAGATGCAATCGGTAATACCACAAGATCGCATTTACATGCAAACATTTCGTAGTCAACATTACGACTTTACAGCTTTATAGTCAAATAAAGCTTGGAAATTATACAATTTTTATCTTGTATAGAAATCAATGTATATATACTGTCAATACATTAAAATTGATAATCTGATATAATCATGAAGGTGTAATTTAAAATACACTGCTTACCACAAGGGCAAATGTTCTAACAATTATCACTGATGGCAAAAAGCTTTCTTTAATACCCTAAAAGAAAGGATTCAGTCATAATATTATAGCAAATGTAGTATTCAACATACAAGAAATCCTATACTATTGTATAATGAAACTTGACAAGGTTGAATATTTGTACTAATACTGCATAAATGGGAGTATGGTTTCAATGATGCTCAAACATTATGCGAATGCTGAATTGCCAATGGACCAGATTGGCCCCCACCATGTCTAATTGAAGAACAAAATGGCACAGATAAACATTGTACACATCCATTGCAATGCAGAGCTAGATTTAACCATGTTTCAGAGTTCTAGAAGACTCACTATCTTCGAGAAGGATATGAAGCAGCAGTTGCCCTGCAAGAAAAACACAGTTAGCACACAGTTTTACTTTAGTATAATAGTCTTTGAAGAGGAGTCATGACAGCATAAGTCAGGTACTATTATACAGCAGCCAGTGTAGACATATACCTGGCCTGTTGTTTACCAGAAAAGGTTGAGGCTAGCCTCCCATTTGCTGAGCCAGTATTTTGGGTACTACTCATGCTTGATCTGTCAAGGCTTCCCCCATTGCCAACAGTTAAATGTACAGAAGACTGCAAAGGCCTCTTTTCAGGGCCATCCACTTCCTGAGAATCCTTAGATTTACTCAGAATTTTGACATTTGAGAGCCCTCCAGTAACATTGAAACACATGCCATTTGACTGCTGATGCTGCATTACAGGGCCATCAGTCACAGTTTGAGAGATGACTACATATTCCTTGACTGTCTGGTCAGCTTTGACATTTTTGGAATCAATTGACAGAGCTTTCTTTAAGCGATGAGATTGGGCCATTGGTGTAACAGCCACAGTGGGCAAATATGAAGAATAAGGAGATGAAGCCGCTGCTGCTGCAGCCACTTTAGCAACAGCTGCAGTGGCTGCTACTATTTTTTGTGCTCCGTCACGCAGTTGAATGTAGTCACCCTCAATCATAAATAACTGAAATAAAAGAATAACACTATGAGGTTGTACAGCAAATATATTACAGATTCTTCTCTACATCCAAACTTTTAACTTAAAAGGTAAGACTCACTTCAGGATGATTGGCCACAAAATCATCAAGTCTTCCATACTTTTTCTTGTAATCATGCCAATGTAGCGGTGCAAGCATCTTGCCCAGTCTGTTAGGAAGCTGTTTTCAAAACATAATACACATCAACTACATCAGATTGAACACACAAAACAGTCCTATTTCATATAGAACCTAAGAGTTCAAAGTTAAGACTTGCTTACTGTAGAACTAATTCGAATTCTGCCACCAGCTGGAATAGTGCGAACAATGCATGCTAATAAGGCCCTTTCGTCAAGGAGAGCAGCCTCTGTTGACCTAGCAATTGTTGTTGAATTTGTCTGCCCAGTGGAGGCATATGCATCAGGCAAGACTGAATCTGTAGAACTTTTTGTTACCATGTCACTATGATTAACCGAATGGATTTCGTGAGATAATGCATTTGCAGCAGAACTTGATTGCCCTGCAATCAAAAGTTGGTCCTCTGGCCCATGATTTGCTGAACTCATGACACTCTCATCCTGTTCAACAAACAAGGTTAGCTTCATCCTATAAGCAGTAACAGCAGTCAGACTACTGTTGATTTTGCAATTGATTTTTGAGTCGCTTTCACTTAACCTTAGTGTTCAGTACATATCAAGAAAATTAAGGAATTCAGTAAATTCTGCAATGGCTAGTAGGCTATTTTTAAAAAGGGCTTGCTATGTTGTATGCAGGGCTTTGGAAGCTGATTTGTAGTATTTTGGTTCAAACATCAAATTGCCTAAACATTTTCACAACTCACAAGTTTACAATGGAAAACCATGAAAATTTGTACTTGCTGTAATTTCCATCATTAGCTTCTCATAGCAACTCTTCAAAAGAACAAGCAAAACCAACTTAGCCTGATCAACATAATAGGCCCAAATTATAAAAACAAAACAAAAAACTTAATAGAGAAAAAAAAGGGGTCAAATCAGCAAAAGTTAGCTACAAACCTTAGTTTCACTCTTCTGATCAAAAGAATTCAATCTTAAGGCCTCATGAAACTGGGAAGAAATTTGTGGTAGGCTTTGATCAGGTTGGGAAGCTACCAGCTGACCTTTATCAACCGACTGGACAACCTTGGATAAATTAAGCTTAATAACATTAATTTTCACATTCAAAATCAAGGGGGGTAAACTATTCACAGTAAATGACAACATCCAGAACTATAATACCTGTGTTTCCCCAGCAGATGAAATAAGAGCTTGAGACTCCTCCCCTTGATGAATGTGGACATCCAAATAGTCTCTATTAAGAGCTTGTCCATTAACAGACATTTCATAATTAAACTTAGCATCTGATCTCAACAAATTTTGATCAGTTTGGGATGATGAATGATCATCCTGTATGGACACCTGTGAACCCTCTGATACAGCCTGAAGAAAACAAGTAGACATCTAACACCATGTATCACCAAGGAAATTAAAGAAACATAGTTGTTCCTTTCAATACCTGTTGGTTCTGCCATTGTTGCAGAGGTGACATTGCCGGCACTGAGTGAAAATGCCCAACCTGCGACTGAGGTACATGTGACACAACTGAATGGGGAACAGCTTGTTGATGCATAACAAATGGATGCATTGCAGTTACTTGGCCAGGTGGGAGGTAGGGAGGCATCCCAAGCAGAGATGATGGAGCAATAGGAACACTAGGAACATGTTCAATCTAGAAATAACAGCAAAATGATGTCAAAAGTTTTTTAACCTCCCAGTGTGATAAAATTTCTCTATCACGTAATTTAATAAATTAAAGGTATACAGCTAAGTCACCATGTAAAACCACTAGATGATCTGAAATGCAGTAGACACTGGTATTATAATATTCATTTTCTCATTAATAACCATATATATATATATATATATATATATATATATATATATATATCAGTACTTGTATCAATGCCATGTAAGTATGAACATTAGCATGTCAGAAGTCCTAGTAAAGCAATAGCCAAATTATGCATGTAGCAAACACAAGCAAATGAGTAATCAAAATCTAGGAAAAACCATTAGTGACATTGAAACATTCTATATAACAGTTGGTCAAAAAAGCTATCAAGATTCAAGAGTTCAATTCACATCCCCTAATACAAAATTAGATTTAGAAGTATAGAATGTCATGAATATGACATTCTGCAAAATTGATTTTCTTCAAATGAGAATAAATAAATATACTAGTTTTCCATCATTCAAGCTACTGATTATAAGAACACCTTACCTGGATTGGTGAATTACCACTAGATGCAAAAGGTGGAGCATTATCTGAATTCTCATTTGGAAGGAGACTGTTTTTTCCACCTAAACTGCTGCCTCCATTTACATCAAACTGATCCCCATTATCCTGCCCAAACTGAGATACATTCTGTTTTGAACTTGTCTGGGACATTCGTGAGTCATCATTGTAAGCTCCACTCCTCTCTTTTGCGTCAGCTAGCTCAAGTTGAAGTTGCTGTATAGCATGCAAATGAAGTCTCTCCATCTCCGCAAACTAACATCACCAACCCAAAAAAAAAACAGTTTAAAGCACCACCCACTATTATCTTATATAAATAAAACAGTATAGTCAACAGCAAATGGCAGCCAATGGTGAAAAGCCCCAAAACTGCCAGCTTGAGACAAAGGTAGGCATTCGAAATAGAAAGAAGAAAACTACATCAAACATACAAAAAAAGGGCAAGCACAAGAAACAATACACATATTATAATTTTAGCAGACACAAAGAGCCAGGAAACTTGGGGGAGGAGGGAGGGGAAAAAACAGAGATCTCTAGGTAGTCAAGTGAAAATAAAATAGAGATAAATACTAAGAATTTAGACATGATCTGTGATGATTTCAGAGGGGGAGTTAAATGCTGCAGGTTAGAGATTGGGTGCATGTCATGGAGATTTCCTCATAATTTACTGATTACTTTTGGCAGAGTGTACCAAAAGACAAATTTACCTACAAAAATTATAAGTATATTGGCTGGAAGTAGAAAAAAATGGCAATAGATAAGAGAAATTGCTATTACATGACGGGTGCCATGGCACTGCCAGAGTCTGTCCCTCCTTGGAGGTTTTGGATAGCTTAGAACTTAGTAAATTTGCATAAACTAATAGCAAGCAACTGAGACACAAAGAAACATTAAATATTAAAAAAAAATCATGTGAGTACAAAACAAATAGGAAAAAAAACAGAATCCATGAGAAAAAAAGGGAAGAGCAAATCAACCTGTCTTTGGAAACCCATCCAGAGTTGGTTATATTGCTCTGTACGTTCTCGCAATTCCGCTTGTAATGTCTGGTTCGTTGTTGATTGGAAAACATCCATCTCACGAACACGAGCAATCCAAGCCTGGGCCTCTCTCAACTGTTCATCTTTATACATAATGGTCTCCTGAGCAACCCTATGCTGAAAGACAGAACCATCATCAGGCCATGTAACCATGTAACTCCTAAAAACCATAAAAGTTCTAAACAACTTAAAAAAAACATCATAGTTAAAGTATGTGAAATAATCAAAACTGTAATCTATATCAAGGCAATATCCAAACAGAGTATTACATATATTGCACATTACTAACGTGTAGAATGCAACAATAAAAATGAGTGGGTCCTGGAAAAGGCAAAACACAAAATTCAGGCAAATACTTCTATGGAAGAAAAAAAAACAAAACAAAACAAATTGAGGAAGCATACTTGTTCCTGCAACTCAATAAGCTGCCTCTCTTTTTCTTGAATATGTTCTTGAAGGTCATGTATTTGTTTAATATGCTGAGCTCTTTCAGCTTCAGAATGATCATGCTCCCTTCTGCAAAATGGTTACCCATTGTGTCATGTTCAAAAGGTCCACTTGCAAAGCCTAACAAACATACCATGATTATAATTTTGGAAAAATGTGCCTGGGGCTTGCGCAACAATGTAATACAAGGAAAATGATTTTACTCAAGCTAGCTAAATCAAATACATACATGAACCAAACGCATGTCTATATGAGCATACACATATTATTATGTTTTGTGTACATAAATAAAAAACCTGAAAGTTGCAAGCTCTTTGTTTTGTTCACGAAGAATGTCCTGTTTAGCCCAAGCCTGACAGAATTAAAAGAGAAAGAAAAGAAATTAGCATATACATCAATAACTCTGGCCCCAAAAAAAAAGTATATTCAACAGACCGCTTCAGTTTCTAATTTAATAGCATGCAGCTCTCTGTCTTTCTCTTCCATTTTCCTTTCCAGCTCATGTATTCTGTGCTCCCTTTCATGGAGTTGCTCCTGCAAAACCAAATAAACAAATTTAGAACAGACTAACAATTACTGACAGGCTAAAAGCCTAAAAGTCAAACACGTAACTCAAATCAATAGATGTCAAGCATAAAGTACCCCTTTCCACCATCACAAGTAAAAAAACGTTGCTTCTGCAGTACCAAACTATAATATCAATTAACAACAACATAGGCCAGTTTACAATGAAGGAGTAAAAATAAACATAAAAAAAGCTCTTTTTGTAAGTTCTAAGTATCATTTCATTCAATTGAACATAGAAATTTAGACTTTGGATTACAAATAAATAATAAAATATACACCTGAAGCTTGCTGGCAGCATTAGCATGCTCCTTGAGTTGAGCATCAAAGCTGTTTTGCATTTCCATTATCTCAGTTCTTGCAATCAGTTGAGCTCTCAGCTCAATCTCCACATGCTCTAGCTCCTCTCTTTGTCTAGCAACATTGTGAATTCGTTGCTGCATGATATCATGGTCCAGTGCTCCATCCACTGTTATTGAACAAAAATCAACATCAAGAGGCTCTCTTCCTTGCTGCACCTTGAAAAACAGGAAATCATCTTCATGTTCCTAAATCCTCAATACTAAAAAGCAGTTTCATAGTGCCATCATCCTTACCTCATATATGGTTCTCTCATCTGATTGCCCTATCTTTGTTTGTTCTGATTCCTGCACATAAGGCATCAGCAGATGTCCAGTTCACAAACAAACGAATAACAGAACACAGAATGCAATAAAGCTCCCCCCTCAACCAGATGCAAACATATTTAATGAAAATGGTCATCAATCAAACCTTTGAAACTCAAATTCCAACAACATTAATAAAACACGAAGATCACATCCTTGAACATTAAACTCTAACAGCCTCAATCTGCAAAGCGAACTTAGCCAACTAAATTTTGATGATCAAGAAGTAGACCATGTTCCTCAAATGACCTGGGTTCAGTTTGTTATTCACTGTTCTGATTTTGAAAATGTCAATTTGCCTATCAAGGTTACTTATGTTATTTGTCATTGTTATCTAAATTAACAGCAAATCAAGGGCTAAAATCGGGACCTGACAGCCAAAATAAGCTTTCCCCAGAACCGAACATTAAGACAATTAAAAACAAAAAATGACCTCTCCAAAAGAAAGAAAATTATAGAAACAAGAACTAGTGATTGAATCAAGATACACTTTTGAGATTCGTATGAATACACAACTGAACCACGTAAGACCCAAAGTCAGCTAAACTAAGATACTTTGCTTAAACCGACAAATCCCGAAAGTATAATCAAGCTAATGGCCACATTACCAACCTAAACACGAGACAGAAATCTGTTACCCCACGAAAACCAGATGTTTGGAACGAGAAACGCGCTAAAGAATAATGCTAAACCCTAAAGCCAAATTGGCCAATAAGAAACTTTATAAAGCCATGAGTCAAGCTTGGAAATGTAAACAAAATGTAATCGTTTTCTCGATCTCTCACAATGGGGAAGCTCCAAATTTCATGACATGCATCTTCAATATTCCAACATTCCCTCAACCACAAGAGTAAGACAATGAAAATTATTTTCTCATCAAATCACTACCTCGTCGCCTGGGTTTCGTGCTGAATGATGGTCCGCAACAGCGCGCCACTCTTTCCGTGACGAAGGCGGCATCTGCAAAGAAGCCCCGCGAGCGGTGGTGACAGCAGCAACACCGGCCGTGGCCTCCATTGAATCGAAAACTCCAACACTGCTCCACGTCTCCACTCGCCTCGTCAGGGGAAAAAATCCCTAGTTTCTCAGAAGAAGCATGCGCAAAACCCTAAAATTGAAATTTTTTTGGGCAACGAGAATGAGTGCTATTGGGAGAAAGCGATAACAAAGGTGAGGATTGGAAGGAGGGAGAAGATTGAGAGGGGTTTTGGGATACAAAAGAGTCTTTGGAGGGATTGAACTGTAATTACCGAACAGTTTTGAGTTTGAGAGGAAGTGATATAGAGAGAGATGATTGGGTATGAGAAATTTCAGCAGCGACGGTGCTCCCGCCATTTATAGGGCACTTTCACAACTTACACGTGATGGCCTCACGCTTTCTCTGGCGCGTGGATCATACGTCCTATTTCAGCACAATATAGTAATGATATACTTCTGTATAACATACGGAAGTCTTCAAGCCCCAAGTCTGCTTCACTGCAAACCACAATCACTTATCCTCCTAAAAGTTAAATCAGCACGTGAAAAATAAGTTGTCTCAATTGAAAGCATCTCTTAGTCTATAATTTCCAGCAAAAATTTATCAATGTTAGGAAAGTGAAAATAAAAATTTTAATTCAGTGCATCTGCGAAGCATTACACGTTTCTGATTCTGCTATTGATATTGCTAATTACCTCACTTTAGCTTTGATGCATCACTGGGAGGTTTAACTTAATCACAATGAAGCTAGAGAAAAGATCTATTATAGAAAGAAACCATATGAAAATGTCCTGTTCTATAATTGATCTGTCATGATTAAGGACAAAGTAAAAGCACCTCCCATTCCATCCAGCCACACAAATTAATTTATTTGCTAACGAATCATCTGCAGTTATAAATCTTGACCGTTCAATTTATTTGTTTATGAATCATGACTGTTAAATTAGAAAATTTACGTTTCACCATTTTCGGTAATCTAACTTCATTTGCAAGGCGTTAGATTTTATTGCAGAATTATTAATGCAAGGGATACATTTTAGATCTTATTTATAAGCAAGAACATCAAGAGATATTTTAAGGTTATTCTTGTTATTAATTGTGTCGTGACACCAATAGTGTAAAATTATTTTATGGTATGCATCAGATATTACAATGGATGGTTGTTAGTCAATTATCTGAAGTTAGATTATTCATGTAGTGAGATACGCTATAGATATAATAGACACTATATTGGATAGATTAATTATATAGATTTGGTTGAATTAGAATGCGTATCTTTGTTCACATATCTATTATATATAAGTAAAATAAAATTTATTTAATATAAAAGTTTTGTTAATTAAATTCTTAATTACTCATACAATAATTTTTTATATTTTTCATATATGTTTTAAAGATTCTTTGAGGTGTATAAGTTCTTTGTAATCAACGAAAAAAGAAAAAAATAATTATTTATCTTTTAAATTAAGAATTTTTCAATGTTTTAGAATTTTTCAAAGTGAACAATAAAAGTAATGAATTATTATTTAAAACATGAGAATTCTTTCAAATAAACTAAAAAATTAATAAATTAATTACCTGTCTCTTAAATTAAAAATTTTTTGAAATTCAAACTTTTTGTAGGGTTAAGAAAGAAAATAATTAATTAATTAATTAATTATATCTTAAATTTTTTTAATAAATGACCATAAATATAATTTAACATGATTTAAAATTAAAGTAAGAGAAAATAATATATAATTAAATGATTTATGATAGCGTCCTCTCAATGAAATCATTGTCGTCATTTCTTTCTTACCAATTTCACATAACCAATTATATAGACTTTGATAATTTATTATATTTTTTTTTCATATCACAATATATTACTTAATTTAACTTTTCACTAATACTTATAAATATCATTAATTTAAAATATATTGGCATATAATAAAATAAATTAATTTTCTCAAAAACTTGTACAACACGTGAACAAACAAACTAATTTTGTGATTATTACAGTTTAAATAATGTATATAATTATCATAAGCTTCATGACTATCAATTGCTTGTGTGGCTTTGAATAATGAAATGGATATATAATTAATTAATTGTTAAGTATGAGTTAACATCTATAATATCTTTTATATGATTTTTTACAAATTTGAATCTTATAAACTTTTTATTTATTTTTAACTCTAAGCTTCCCATTCAAAAAAGCTAAACAACATCCACAAAATTTAGAATGTTGTGAAGTGGGGTGATGATATCAGTGGGCTTGGGATGATTGCTTTGAACCACTTTACCGATCACTCTTTAGGTGAAATGAGGATGTAACTCATTTAGCTTTCAATTTTCAAATAATAACGTATACCTTGAAGAAATTAATTAAACATACATTGTTTTGATCCGTAATAAATATAGTAAGTCGAGGTGGACAAAAGCAATGTAACATGTTGAACAAGAAAAATTCATCACTTATTCAAATGCTTGGCACATGCATTGCTTAGCAGTTTTGAATAGGGGGTGTATATTGATTCGTTCGGTCTGATTGGTTTTGGTCAAGTCAATTTACACAAATAAAATGAACTTGGATTCTAAATGTTGAATTCAGTCTTGGTTGGACCAAGTTCGAAGTCAAAGTGTTAGCCTCACCCAACACACACACACATGCATATATATATATATATTACTTTTTATTTAATTTTTTTAATGAAATTAATGATATTTTACAAAAATAGCTACTTTTTTATTTTTTATTATATATATAAATATAATTTATTATATATTAATTGAAATTTCTTTTTATAAAAAATTATAAAAAAGTTGAAAAAGATAACTTGGTTGACTTAGCTCAACTTGACTTGATCTGATTATGTATCGGCTCTCAAGTTCGAACCAATTTTTTTAACCCAATATATATAGTAGGATGTCCCCCTAGTTTTGAACCAAAGCCAAAGTAAAATTTATGGTCAACACTCAATTATTAAATATAAAGAGATATAATCATACTTGACAATCATACTAATAAAGTTGATTTGACTTTCAGGTAATTTATTAGTCTATATATTAATAAGTGTTATATATGGGCCTTAAAGTTAGACTGAAATATGATTTATAAAGGTTAAAAATATATTTTTTACATTAATTGATTTTCCCCCAAAAATAGAACAAAGATGTAATCCAATAAAAGAGAATACAAAGTAAGACAACCACCTCTCAACAAGCCACATTTTTCAAGTCTAAACAACATATGTTCAGTATTTTAAACCCATCATACAAATCAAGCAGGCACATCATGAGCATGCAGGTAATAACTTAATTTTGGTGTTCACAATTGCCTAAGGACTAAGAAAGTAAGGATTCAAATTCAATTTTAGAGAAAAGCCAGAGTCACATGCTTGGCATGTGCTTTGTTCCATCACAAAATTCATAGAAACAAATTATAAATAAAAATTCTCAAAATAAGTTAAATTTTTAGGGTTTATGCATGTAACTTCAAAAAAATAAGCAGGGGTAAACTAGTAGAATAAAACTCAATTATTTAATTAGAGCCTTTTTTTTCCTTGACCTTATTTGGCCTTAGGGCTAAATATTTTATTTTGGTAAAAATTTGTAATTTCATTAAAGTGAAAATGCAAAAGTTGGACAAGAAATAAATTAATTTATTGTTGTTGAGATAAAATCTGTTTTTATTTTTTATTATTTTGCTTACGTCAATTTTAGTGATTTAGCTAATCATTGTTTTAGTTAAATATGGATTGTAAGCAAACCTAACTTGAAAATCTTATGGAAACAAGAAACTATAGGCCTTAGACAAATAATGCCTACATAGAAGGAGGCCTAGGAAGCTCAATATCTTTACTTGTCTAATATTTACCAAATCAGCTTTCTCCAAATCTCTCTTTTGTACAAATCCAAGGCGCCAAAGAATTGTCTGCACCAACCATCATCTTCTTAAAAAGTGGTCACTGCATTTCCAGTACAAAAGCATGCTTCGAAGGGAGTTATACACATTACAACGAGTCAAATAATCAATATAGTTGTTAGTGTACGTTGAAGCCTCTGCCATATATGTTTGATGAATCTCACACTGAAGAGGATTGAGTTTTACTATGAACATTCATCTTGTTGTGTGCATCTTACTTAGTGCAAAAAGTTTACTACAAATTCTCTTCATCTAAATATATCTCTTGAGTGAAATTATGCTGTGATTGTATGTGTGCACCTTTAAGAGCTTGAATTCTATTCCTTAAGTATTAAGGTTCATTTGTTTGTATTCAAAAGTATGGGTAATTTCTATGTGTATTACTGAGTTTGTAAAAGTTCTTATGACTATTCCTTATTTTTGGGTTATAGAACTTTGCGAAAAAACTAATAAATTGACCATAGTGTTGTAAGGTTAACTATTTTGATTAGTGAAATTCCTAATAAAGTATATCAAGAAGTTGATATAGAATTAAAGGTGATTCGAAGTTCTATAAATTTTTTATGTTCTAATCTTTTTACTTAAATTCTTGTATTCTTCCTCAATCAACTCCTCAATAAGCACGAAATTATAATTTATTTTATTTAAAATTTTAACTATGCAATTCACCCCTCTTGTTATATTTATAGTAACAATTATGAACTTAATATATCATTACCTTCTTAATTAACAAATATATACACATATATATATATATATATATATAAAATTTTCAGCCAATGATATGTTATTAAGTCCTACCACATCTTATAATAAATCTTTGCAATAAATTTGTTTAAATACACCTAAACTTGTATCATTATATTAAACAAAGATATTCTAAAGTTTACAAGGACCAACTCTTGGGCTTTGGACTAGCCTGAAGGATAGGGTGAATGTTTAAGGTTAAAACCAAATAGTTAACTCATAGAATTACAGATGTAGATTCTTTTTTATTTTTTTCTTGCCTTTCATTTTTTTATTATGTTAGAGAGAGATAAACGCAGAATTGGTGGGGTCCTAAACCACATTTCTTTTTTAAATAAGTTAAGTTTGGCTTTATGTAACCTTGGGGCAATTAAGGTTTGGCTGACCATAAGTCTCCAAAAGAGTTACATACTACACTTAAATGAAAAGTTTTTAATAATATGTAATAGATTGAAATTGGATCATGTAGGAATTAAAAATCATAATCTATCATTTTTTTTTATGGTTATTGTTGATTATTGATGAAAATTCAAGTATATAATATAGTGATAACGATAACGAGTTTAGAAATAATCAATTCAATCATTATTGTTCAATGCTTAATATGATGATTTTTTTTTTCCATCGATCTATCTAAAATTTTTGTTTGCTCATTAACCATTAGAACAATCATACTACATGATAATATCACTATTAATTACTTATAATTACTTAGGCTTAATGACTTGTACTGTTCATAATGACTACCTAACAGCTTCTCTTCACTTACCACTTGTCTCAAAACCTCCCTATCTAGTAGGAATGATGTGTATCACATTTTATCATATAAATATTGACTTGTACTAATATAGTTATCTGACAATTGACATAAAGTATTAGTTTAATCCAAATCATTCAAAGAAAAGAAGAAAAATTATTAAGTAAATGATTTGATTCATATTAACACATTATATCTACCATGACACAAATGTATTAGTATTAGTCAATATTTTTTTACATCCCATTTCCTATATACCTTATACTAACTTGAGCCATTAATTAATCATTTCCTAAAATCTCAATTTTGGAGTAATTAAATAAATACTTATATTTTCAATGGTTAAATTAATGTAAGTACATACATAAGCGGATATAAAGAATTGCCTTTTTTGTTGGGGAAAAAAACTCTTTCTTTTGAAAGATCTCCATACAAAATCCAAATATTGAATCTCTTCTTTTTGCATAATAGCATTCCTTATATTTTATGTTAATGATACTAAAGATGTGACAAAAAATGTATTGAATTATCTTATAATAGAAAATATTTATTGTGATACCTAAACTTGTAATCTTTTTTTCATCAATTCAATACAGTGTAATTACAAAAATATCACATTTTTCTCACTAATAGAAATTTGAATTTTTTTAATTAATTTAATTGCAAGCCAAGTATTTCAGAGGACAAATTGATTTTCAAAGAAACCCATTCGTGGGTGTGTGGACAGCTCAAGATCTGATAACCCTACAAATTCCCATTATTACACTTATTCTACTATTTCCTTTTTTCTTTTACAAAAAATATGTCATATTTTGAGTATTTTCAAAAGTACCTTTATCTTGCTCTAAAAATTTAGAAAATTTTTAGAAATGACCATTATTATGTCTATTGGCCGAAAAATTTTCTATTTATTGCTTGAACCAAGATAATCTTTTGAAATTGTGTAATTTAGTCCCTCTTTCTAGGATTGTTTGATGTTGCCTTAGTGAAATTTGGTGGGGTCATTCTTCAGCATGTCATTAAGATGCCATAGCAATTTCAACTTAAAATTTGCCCATATACCCATCAAATCTGAAATTTAGGAACAATGCCCTATTTTGTCTATTATATAATAACCAACATTATTTGGGGATCTTAAGTGCAGATCTTTTGCTATAGATTAATCTACTATAGATTCTGCATTAAATACATGTTCACATTTTTTTATGTATCTTCTATCTAATTGTTTTTAAAAAAATATGGACCATTGGATCAAGATCCAATGGTCCATAATCTTCTGTAATAAGATCCTTTACTGTAAAGGATCCGTTGAGTAAGGCTAGCACCTAGGAAGAAGGTGAATTGAGTGTTATAAAAATTTTACTGAAAAGCTCATTTTAAAATTAAAAGTAAAATAATCAAACCAAACTTGAAATAATGAATGCAGAATATAAGAAAAGTAGACATAAAAGTTTATCTTAGTACGGCTTCTACCTAATCTTACGTCCAGTCCCCAAGTAACCTTTTGGGATTTTTAACTATCTCAGTAAATAAGTACAACAACCCAAGAGAACCTCTTCTTAATTCCAAATTCTTACAGCTTGACTCATTCAATGAACCTCCTTGAATACACTCAAGGATATACTCCATATCAACCCAAGCTTTCTTTTCGCTTGACTACCTTAAGGAACCTCCTTGAGCTTCTTTCTCACAAGAAAGAAAAAATTATAGATAGTAAACCTTCTGAAACAGAGCATATGATACAATGAAGCATTAATATGATAAAAAGTTGATATGATGATAGAAACTAATGATATAATCACTCTTGAATGTCTCTATACTTAATTTAGAGTACATAGGTCAAATTTATATAGATTGAGGTCCAATAGATCTATTAGGAGTGAGTGGAAAGTTAAGGATTTTAAAATATATCTGTTATAAACTCATTATGTCTTGTTTGCCATCAACTAGTCGACTATTCTCTATCGACCAGTTGACTACTCCTGCTTTCCCTTCTAAAAGTTCAAATTTTAGACCTTGACAATCGATTGCTCACCTTTGGCCAGTTGACTGGTCACTCACAGAGAGCTCCCAGTCGATGGTCTTAAGGCTTGCAATAAACTGGTACTTGATATAGGTGTGGTCAGTCGATTGGTGACTCACAAATACCTCATAGTCGATTAAGGCTCAAGCTGACAATAGATTGGGGCTTCTCAGAAGGTGACCAGTCAACTATTGGCTAATGATCAATCGACTATTCACTTACAGAGAGCTTCCAGACAATTAACACTCAAGCTGACAGTAGACTGAGGCTTCTCAAAAAGTGACGAGTTGACTGCTGGTTAATGGCTAGTTAACTGTTTACTTACATAAAGCTCTCATTTGATTGGGCAAGGCCTGACAACTGGTTGGCAAAGGGACCAGCCGACTGCTGGATTGTGACTAGTTGACTAGGACTTCCAAAGTTCCCCAAATCAGCTTTTCTTTAACCTCTAAGACCTAAAATCAATTTTACATGATTTCTTTCGGCTCAATATTGCTTGTAAAGGTTCCTAAGATATGATAATACATTGAAAACATCTAGGACCTAAGTAATACATAGAAAGACTATCCTTTTTATGCTTGTTATCATCAAAACCTTGGTCTTCAATAAATGGACTCAACAATCTTTCCTTTTTTTATGATGACAAACCTATGATTGTTAGTTCTTTAGGGGAAAAAGTTTTTCAAGGAGGTATGTTCACAAAACTCTTTTGTTCTATGGAAGTTGGACATTATTTTTAATTTTCACATCGTTTAGGTTCTTGGTTTTCTTGTTTATCTAGGCATGTTTAATTAATAAATACCAATATCAAGCTATCAATCACATTAACTAAAATAAATAACTTTTTTGGAAGTAATTTATTAAAAATAACTTAATCAAATAAACCACCAAAATAAAGTTCAATTAAGGAAACAAAGATGACACTGCTAAGATTAATAACTTTAATCTTAATAACTCATCATCTCCCTATTTCTCTCCCCCTTTGTCACATTAAAAAGGGAGGAAGAAAATCAATGTTATGTTAGAGATCAAAGCCTAGAAGTTTTGCTCATGATATGCCTTAATGCACTCAAGTCTAACATTCATGTTTTCCAAAGTCTCTTGGAAAGTCTGCATTTGAAGGCTATAAGAATCCATCTTCTGATGCATGGCGTGAGCCACGACAAATAAGATCGGCTCAGGGATTACCACGATCTCAGGATGAGCTAGGGTGTAATCAGTCTGAGCAGGAGTTTGAGGATATTAAGGTATAGGACCAGAAGGGCCTTCTTTTTCTGGAGCTTCGGATGAAGGTGGAGGCTAAGGAGAACCAGAAGGAGGTATATTAGTGGTTGCATCTGGTTAAGGCCTTTAGGCTCTGGGGGTTTTCCTCACCCACTATCTTTAAGGTGTCTTGGTGAAGCCCATGTGTTACAGATTGTTCCAACCAATAAGCAGAGGGGACCCCACATCATCATCAAGAAGGGATATGTCATGATGATGAAAAATAGCCGCTATAATAGTCCTATATGGCAGATGAGAGAATTTTTTCTTCTAACATGTTACCATCCTCTAAGTAATGAGCTATGTAAGCTTGAAGCTTTCTCCTTCTAAGATGCACTTCATCTTGAATAACTCAGGCTCACTCTAATAAGCAAAGTTTCCTGACTTGTTGATTAGACAATGGGCAATGATATAATGCAGTAACATATTTTTTAGGGACAGGTCATTAACATTAATCTGATTGTTGGGTTTTTCAATGGCAACTTTACTTATTTGATTTAGTTCCTATAACTTGTTGTATCCTGACACAGTTTTGAATGAGTTCAGGTGATCGATGAAGTAGTGGTCAGTAGGAGGAGAAAGATGAAGTATTTTAGGCAAAGTTTCATCACTAAAACTATTCTTGTCCCTAAACTTCAATGGTGATGAGATAGGTAGTGAGGTTGTAGGTAAGGTTGGAATAGAAAGTGCTGATGACTTTGGGGCTATAATCTAACTTTAAACTCAACAAATTACCCAACCCAGCATTTGATAATAAATCAAAAAGGTTAAAGCCTTCATCTTAGAGCAGTTAGAGATGGATATACCTGCTAGGAAGAACACACCTTTGCTGAAAATTCTCTACAAAGGCAATTTCTTGGGCACGAGAGGAAAAGGACCAGAGGATGAGCCACTGGAAGGATTCTTGGTCCTAGCATGCTTGATGGTTGGTCTCTAAGCCATGGATGATGAGAGAGAGGTCCAAGAAACCTAAGATTGATTGAAGATTTTTGAGTGTGAGGAAGAAGAATAAAAAACCCCCTTTTTTTAACTGATAAAACCCCATATAAAGAGGGTTAATAAGTGATTTTGAGTGATTTGGAACTAAAATCACCAAGACTTGGTGAGGATTTGGTCAAAAAGTTAGAAAGCAAGAAAGGGGATGAGCAGTCAGCTAGTGAAAATAGTGTTTGATATGACTTTTTAGGGTTTTGACTGCTCTAAATAGAGAGTTCTGTCATCAACCAGTCGATTGGTCACTCGTAAGTAGTCTATTGTCGGCCCCTATTTTTACACAAGATTGCTCTCTAAAACTTCTTAGTCAACTAGCCATTGGTCATCCGTCAACTATTGGGGTATAGAAAGTTCCAAATTGCTCCTAGCTTCCTTGAGCTACTGGTCACTCTCATATCCTCATTAGTTGACTAGCCATTTCTGAGTAGTCGACTGGTCAGTGTAAAATGTGACCATTTGATTAATCTTGGGCCAACTTTCTTAATTTCTATAGAGCATTTTACTTAAATGTTTATCTAATCTCATACATTTATCCAAGTATTATGTCAAGCAAGTAGAAATCACAAGAAATCATCACATACATCCTACAAAAATAGATTGAAACTACTTCAATGCTTAAGTTAGTGAATGTTCTCTTCAAGCAAATGGCGAAACAATTTAAATTTTTTACAGCTTAATAGGATTAACCATTCTAAGTTCATCTTTTAAAAAAAAACTTTCAATTAAGAGAGATTTAGTAAAGATATCAATAAGTTGTAATTCAGTTTTAATAAATTCAAAGTTAATATCCTTTTTTGGACATTGTCTCTAATGAAGTGATGCCTAATTTCTATATGTTTATACCTTAAATGCATAATGAGATTCTTGGTGAGATTAATTGCACTAGTATTGTCGCATTTGATTAGAATCTCTTTAAGATATACTCCAAGATCCTCTAGTTATTGCTTCATCTAAAGGATTTGAGTACAACATTTTCTAGCTACAACATATTTGACTTCAATAGTTGACAATGCTATAATATTTTGTTTCCTACTAAACCAAGAAATAAGAGATTTTCCCAAGACTTGGCATGTTCCACTGATGTTTATTCGGTCAATTTTACCACTGGAAAAATCAACATCGGAATATCCTACCAAAGTATTAGTCAATCCTTTTGAATACCATAGACTCATTTATATTGTGCCAGTATATATTTAAAAATTCTTTTTATTGCTAAGTAATGAGATTCTTTAAGACAAGTTTGAAAGCAAGTATCAATGCATACACTAAATATAGTGTCTAGCCTACTTGCAATTAAATATAAAAGGGATCCAATCATACCTTTGTGCTTTGAGATGTCATATGGTGGTCCTTTTTCATCTACATCTATATTTATTGTTGATCTCGTTGGAATGTCTTTTACTTTGACATATTGGATTGATTTATAAAAGTTCCATTTACTTGTTGCTTGATTTGAAGACTAAAAAAGAATGTAAGCTTCCCCATCATAGACATTTCAAATTCTCCCTTCATCATTTCAGCAAATTCTTTACATAAAGTTTCATTAGTAACACCAAGTATAATATCATCCACGTAGATTTGAACAACTAGAATATCATGCCTTTTCTTTTTAAAGGATAAGTTTGTATCAACCTTGCCTTTAGAGAAATTATTCTTAATAAGAAATGTACTTAATCTTTCATACCAAGCTCTAAGTGCTTGCTTAAAGCCATAAAATGTTTTCCTAATTTGAATACATGATTTGAAAGATTTTGATCCTTAAATCCAGGAGGTTTTTCAATGTATACCTCTTCCATAATATATCCATTGAGAAAGGCACTTTTAACATTTATATGGTACAACTTAAAATTATTTATGCATGTAAAAGCTAGTAGCATACAGATTGCTTCCAATCTAGATACTACGGCAAATGTTTCATCATAATTAATTCCCTTTTCTTGATTATAACCTTTTACCACTAGTTTAGCCTTGTTTCTGGTGATAACTCTAAATTCATCAAACTTATTTCTAAAAACTCATTTAGTGCCAATTATTGGAAGATTATTAGGTCTAGGGACAAGTAAACCCAAGCTCTTTCTTAGTTTCACTCCCTCAAGGAACCTCATTGAGCTTATCTCTCATAAGAAAGAAAGAAATACTAATAATAAACTCTCTAAAATAGAGTATATGATACAATGAGGCATTAATATGATAAAAGGCTGATAAGATAATAGAAACTAATGATATAATCACTCTTAAATGTTTATTTACTTAATTCAAAGTGTATAGGTCGAGTTTATATATATATATATATATATTGAGGTACAATAGATCAGTTGGGAGTGAGTGGGAAGTCAGAGATTTCAAAATATATCCGTTATAAACTCATTATGCCTTGTCTGCCATCGACCAATCATTTGTTCTGTATTGACCAGTCAATTGTTCCTACTTTTCCTATCAAAAGTTCAAATTCTAGACCCTGACAATCGACTGTTCACCCTTAGCCAGTCGACTACTCACTCATAGAAAGTTGCCAGTCGATGGTCTTAAGGCTGATAATAGACTGGTGCTTGATTTGGATGTGGCCAGTCGATTGGTGACTCACAGATTGCTCTTAGTCGATTAAAGCTCAAGTTGGCAGTAAACTAGGGTTTATTAGAAGGTGACTATTCAACTGTTTACTCACAAAGAGTTTCCATTCAATCAGGACTCAAGCTGGTAGTAGACTGAGGCTTCTTAAAAGATGACCAATTGACTACTGGCTAGTGATCAATCAATTGTTTACTTACAAAAAGCTCCCATTCGACTGAGTAAGGCTTGGCATCTGGCTGGCAATTGGGCCATTGACTGCTGGCTTATGACCAGTCAATTGGGGACTTCCAAAGTTTCTCAAATCAACTTTTCTTTAACCTTTAAGACCTATAATCAATTTTACAAGATTTCTTTCAACTCAATTTCACTTGCAAAGGTTCATAAGATATGATACTACATTGAAAACATCTATGACCTAAGTAATACATAAAAAAACTTTTCTTTTTGTATTTGTTATCATCAAAACCTTGGTCTTCAATGAATAAGCTCAACAGGATCCATGCGTGAATTATCTTATTTACACATTTCCAATTCAAGTGAAACTTTTTAGAAAAGGTGATTTACATAATAAGATGCTCACACTAAATTTCAAGTCATTCCAAGATCATTTGATATGCTAAGTTCATGTATACTTATAAAAGGTTCATAATGGTTAGCTAGAAAAAAAAAGTTCATAATGGGGTTTGAGAGGGGGCAAAGAAAAAATTAACATAATTGAATTACCTATTACAATTTTTTCTACTAAGGAAACAACCTTATACATTGTCTAAAATTGAATTATAAAATTACAAAATAGGCTCCAACAACTACATCCTCAAATAACTTCATCCATAGATTATTCATAGAAAAAATATCACATATAAACTACGCATTTCATATAGTTTAATTTTGCCACTCCAAGGTCAAATTAACATCTTACTTAACCTGGTATCAGTTGATTAAATTAAAAAAAGAAGAAGAAGAAGAAGAAGAAGAAGCATAGATCTTAACTTTAAGACAAACGATATACAATTTCAATTTATTGAAAGTTATAGAAAATACCTACTAACTACTTACATGACATGCCACACACAAAGGATCTCTACTATAGACCATAATTTGATTAGTTTTTCAATGCAATCTCAAACTTACAAAATGGTTTATACTTCTTAAATTGATGACTAAACCAAGCAATCAAAAGAAAAAGGAGAATATTCAAGATCTTCTTCTATTATGGCAGAAACAAGAGAATATTTTTTTTTTAAATATTAATATATATTATAATTTAAAAAATTATTATTAATAAAAAAAATTTACAATATTTTTAATTGAATTTCATAATTTATTTATTTAAAAAAACTAATTTTTAACCAAAAAAAAAGAAGAAGCAAAAAGTAGCCATTTGGCCATATTTTGTTCACAACATCCTTTCCTATGCAAAAGAGGATCTATTTGCCAAAAAGAATAATGCCACATCTCCAAATCTAAATTTACACACAGGGAGATCGTTGTATCCCTTGGTGTGGAGAATACATGGACAACCAAATTATCACATAGCACATCAATCAATTAGTCTATCATTCAATAAATAAAATCAAGCAATCATTTGAAAAGAAAGGAAAGTTTTAAGGAAGGAACTAGCTACCTCTGCAAGTTCAAACTTTTCCATTTCAAGGTTAATCAATCTTTTTTATTGGATGCTCTGAGATACATCCAATCAATACAAGTACCAAAATTGCATTACAATTAGACTAAAAGTGCACTCTCCAAATCAAATTATTATTTAGAGTATGCTTCATTCTTCTTAAACCTAAGGTATATGTGGTCCATTTCAAAGTTGATAATTTACAATTCTAATTGTCTTAGTTGAATTTAATCGCAAACTCTGGAATATTTAAGTGAACTCTTTTGCCTTGTCTTTGTCTTCATGTTTTCATTGAAATCATTCTAACATATATGGATACTGAGTGACCTAAATATTTCTTTTCCCTTATCCTTTCTTTAAAAGTGGAACCTAATTAAGATTAGTTATATAATAGATTGTTTTCAATTTTCATATATAGTTACAACCACGATCTTTACATTTGTACTAGTTGCAATCCTCATTCAAATTTCTATACTAAATTCTATCTATTCAAAATAAATGTTTTATTAATTTGCACTAGTAATTTAGCCAAAAAGTAAGATATACCTTTATATATAATTAATTTCTAACGGACTCAATGCAATACATTTATTTTGCTAGTATCCTTTTATTGCCTTATATGTTCATATTAAACAATATGACCATTCTTCCTAAAGTTCATAGTCCTTAATCAATTCAGTCATATACATATATGTTAGTGTTACCCATTTTATTGCCATAATTTTCAAGAATGCTATGCAAGCGTGCCATTTTACTTATTGGACTTTTCCTTGAAACTACCATTCACCTATTTGTAGTGAATTGGTGTTTTTCACATTCTTGTTTCTTCATTCCATTTCGGGTAGAAACCAAACTTGACTAGGGAAGTTTCTCATTAAGAATTCATTCATCCAGCAACACCTAATGAAGCAAATTCATATTCATATTATATGGTTTCTCCATCCTAGCACCTATTTCATTTTAGCCAAGTGAAAAAATGATATCCCTAAACAAGTTTTTAACAAAAATTTTAAGGAGAATGGAAGCAGAAATCTTAATTACCTTTCACTCTTAATTATCTCTTTCCTTCCTCCTTGATTCCTTTAACCTCCACTTAAGCCAAAATCAAACCCACCCAAACAAGAGAAAGACTTGACATTGAAAAGCCATAAACGAGAAAGTGAGTGTCAGTACCACCTTTTGTCTTGAATTTGTGTCTCTTTCATCTAACTATTTTTCTCTCGCTATTTTCAGCCTGATTTCCAGGCTTCTTGTAATAACCTAATTAATGGAGAATTAAAGGGATAAATTATAATTAATAATTTAGTTAATGAAAAATTAAAGGAGAGAAAATTTTGCAAAAAATTTGACTAAGGCATATTATTTTATCAAGTGAAACCTTACATCAAGATTGAGGCGGACTCAGTGGTCAGGCTCCATGTGCTTATTCAAAAGGCCATGGCTTCAAGACCTGACTTCCTCAACTTTCCTTGTTTTTTTAGGAGTGGACACGTGTCCCCCTCCAATGTGAAAAGACCAAATTGCCCCTTATGGTTTTATCCCTTCTTCCCAGTAACTTGACACAGTAGCAACAGGGGAGTTCGAAAATTGAGCGATTCACCAGAGTGGACTTTTGCCTCACCAAAGCTATGCCTTGCCACCCTTTGAGTGTTGTCGGTTTGTCGCTGGCCAGAAATTGTCCCATTTTTGGCAAAAAGGGTGCGGTTTTGTCAAAAAATTGCGAAAAATCATGGCATTGACCAGAGCTCTGGTGAGTCCCTTTATCATCGATTCTTGGGTGGGTTTTATTCCTTGCATCCTTGCCATCACTTTCCAGCTAACCTCAAGCTCCGTTGGCCGCTGGTGATGCATGAATTTCGGCGAGTTGTGTTGGGCCTTGGAAAAAGAGTTTCTCGACCAAATTTGCTTGAATTAGTGAGTTTTTTAGCTAAATCTTCATATTCATTGTGATTATTAGCTCATTTTCGGCCTTTAGCTGCTATCAATTGCTTGGAATTAGGTCTTAGATGGAAAACCCCAATTTTGGCTAAGATTTAGGGTTCCTAGGGACCAAATTGAAACATTTTGGGACTTGAGGTGTAATTGGCAGCTTCAAGGCAACATTTGGGATAATTAGAAATTTTTGATTGGCTAGGAATGATGATTTGAAATTTATTCATGATTTTCTTGAATTTTTACAAGTATGAGAATGCTCTAGGGAGATTAGAAATGTGTAAAAATGATATATGACCTAAGTAAGTTGGAACAAATTAATTATGGGAGTTATCGAAAGTTAATGAATGAGAATTGAATGGGTGAGAATGAGAAAATTCATGGTTGTTTGATAATATACCTAATAGGGGAAAACATGGCTGGGTGATGTGATAGGGATTTGGTTTTTCCATTTTGGTAAGCCTCTTAAGAGTAGAAAGACTCTTTAATATTAAATTATAGGCTAGGAGATAATTTATCATAGTTTGTGCTTAATGCCTAAATTGGTTGAGAGAAGAGGAAGAGGAATAATTCCTTACTTTTCAAATGGCATAGGTAGCTCATAAAGGTGAGACAGTCACCCAAGGGAAGGCATTAAATTACTGGTAATTAACAGAGCTCAGGTGCATAGATAACACTCCCCAATACTCTTATTTATGCTTCACTTTTCATTGCTTGGAATTGTTTTATAAGTATCATTTTAAATTTTACCATGACTATATTTTACCAAAATTGAAATTGTGAGTAGATGAAATCCTGTGACATGTTAGATGACATTATGTTCGGTTTTGAAAATGACTTTTGAGAATCATCATGCAAACGGTTATGAATTACTGTTGGTAAACCCTTATTGCAAAACAAATGGATTTCATGCGTACTTATTATATTCCCCTATGTATGCTTGTTTTAATTTCACTATTATTAGAAAGACTAGTTAGGACACTGGTTGCCAACAGCAGTATTGTTAGCCCTTGGTGCACCTATGTAATTACCTAACTAGTAGGGTTTATGATGGTTTTAGCCCCATGTGATGGCCATCACACGAGGACAAATGAGTGATGAGCTTTCGTGAGTTATAACCTCACGCCTGTTAGTTATTTACCCTCGAGAATTGTGTATCCTCGCCTGTTGTAATTTGCCCCTGTGGCTGTGTGCCACACCGACTTAGTCTATGGTAGTCCTTCCCCTAAAATGTTACCCAGAAACTTATTGATTTTTGTTCATGGCATCTTAAATTCAATGTTTTGAAGTGTGCATTTTTTAGTTGAAAATGTTTATTTGTAATGGTGTTTACTTATAATTTAAAAGTTATCCCATTTCAATAAACTCTTGATCATGTTTTGACTCCCATTTATATATGTAACTTTATTACTGATTTTGGGGTGTTGTCTGTTAGAAAAATTGTCTCAAATAGGGAGATAAACGACTTCCCGGAGGCAGCGGAGCAGTGACAAGAATTCTTGTGGTGAGACCGCTTGAGATTTGCAGGATCCTATTTTGATTATTTTGTTGTAAATGACTCATTCTTTTTTAGATGTATATAATTAGGGTGATAGCCATAGTTTTATATTTTAGGTTTGTTTAGTGACTACAGTTGAACTTTTCTTATTGTTGTATTTGGATATATGTTGTACAGGATTGTACTGGTGAAAGCAGAGCTCTCCTATATGTATATGTTGTCTAATAGGGTATTGTAGAAATTTCGGGATGTCCTATTTACTGTGGAGGTTCTGCTGAAATTTTTACAAAACTTTTTATTTTGTATTAAACACTTATTTCTATATAAAGGCAAAATTATTATATAGTATAAATTGCATACTTTTGGCATAGTATTAAATGTCCATCTAGTATAGACTTGTAGGTTCGAAGATTTTCATCGTATCCTGTGCCGATCTCATTCCAATAATTTTGGGATGTGAGACTTTTATTCAGTGGGAGTTTAATGAAGAAGAGAAATGCATGTTGGGCGATGAGTTAGTGGAATCTAGGCGTCACAATTTTAATGTAAAGAATGTTAATTATTGTGCTATGCATGGCCTTTTTCTAATTGTGATTTTTTTTTTATTAAAAAAGTTACGACATTTTCTGTTGTTGCTATAGCAAGTAATCCAGATTACACTATACTTCAATCAACCTTTAATGACGTCCCCCTTTGCCTTTTTTTTCTAATTTCTCACCGATTTCACTCCTTCTCAATTAACCAAAGTATGCATTTCCATCACGAAACTCTAATACACCCATGAGTCGGACGTGCATCTTACTCAAGTCAATATAGAATTTGCAAGAAAAATATTTATTTCCAATTATAAACACCAAGTTGCACTGCATGCAGTTGCTTAAGGCGATAAAATGTGCTATTTTGTGTTTATTGACATGGTACTATTTTTATCAATTTACGTAAGTTATTTAGTTACTTTCAAATTAAGCTTAACAAATAACTACATTTTTTTTAAATTAAAAAATATATTTTAGCTAGAATTCCCAATTAAGAAAATGCTGCTTCACTTAAAATGACTTTAAAAAAGAATTAAGTTAAGTTGCCTAATTTAAATTCACCTCTTGATTACTAAATGACGAGTGTTTTTTTTAGGATGTCTCATTTAGTATATTCGTACAGCTGTGAAAAAAATTAAATATGATTGTTATTTGTATATTTGATATATAATTTTTTAAAAATCAGAATATAATTCAACAATAGTTTAAAATTAGATTACACAAATTTAACTAAAATAACTATATTACATGACAATATGTCGAAAACATTAATAACAATACTAAAAATATATTGAAAATGAACTCCTCACAATGATTGATCATTAGATTTGGAACGCCACATGTTTAATGGAATATTTGATCAAGAACATAAACAATAATGCTTTTTAAATTCATTTAAGTGTTACATAATCTAGTGAAATTTATTTGTTGAACTATCACAATGGTTTGCTTTCCTCATAATTTTTCGGAAAATAATGTTTTCTGTCTTTATATTTTTATTCAAACTTTTATTTAGTCTCTACTGTTAAAATTTCCTTAGTATATTCTATGAAATTTTGCTTATTTAATTAATCATATGCTACTTGGACACTTCAAACTTATATTATTCATGCTAACAAATGATATGAAAATACACAAAGAAGTACATGTATAACAAAAATATTGACAAGATTATGATAATAGGGGCTAAATAAAATTTTATTTAAATCATAAGAACTTAATAATCCAACTTTAAACTATAAAGACTAAAAACAATTTGAAAAATATAATATGAATGCAGTAATTGTTTTGATAAAAGATTATTAATAAATGGATAAATTAATCATAAAGTAAGAATAGAGGTACCGGCCAAATGTGACAAAGCTAAGCGATAAAGTCGAGTGGTCAAATGTCTTAGAAGTTAGGTAACGCACCTCGCTATATTCAACCCTTCTGTCCTCTTTCATATTTCCACCTATTTTCTTTCTTAAAACTACTACTTTCTATGACAACATAATTATGGAAATAAATTTATTCACATTACAAATGTCTGATTCCCAAATCAACGCGTTCTTATGAAAATAACCAAAGAAAAAAAAAACTTAAAGCGTTATTCCTTATATATTATTATAAAAAAATTTAAATTAAAATATGATAATTATAATAATTTTTTAAAATAAAAACGTAACATCTCTCATAAACATAAAGAAGTATTTTATAAGAATCTATTTTTTACATTGTATAAAGTAAAATTGGATAAAATTAAACTTGAAAAGATAAATTAGTATAAGATTTAATAAAATTTAGAAACTACATTTTTTTGGTATTAAGAGAGATGATACAATAATATAAGATTAGAATAGATTTGTTTTATTTATTCTTTATACAATCAGATTTAATTAATACTATATAAAATTGACTGTATACAATATAATATATATACACTAAAACTCGATGACAATGAACCTGTATAAATCATACAATTAAACCAAATACAATATATCAAATATGTTCTGAAACACATTTAGATATTTATTTTTGGTATGTAAAATAATATTTTGGAAAAAGAAATAAATAAAAGCAAATGATCCCCAAATTCGCGCATGCTTGTTTACCAAAAACCGCGTTTTGGATTGTGGCACAGCCAAAGCGAACGCGTTTCCTCGTCCAGCGTCGTTTACGATAAACGATCCCTGTTTCTGAAGCATCGATCTCACACTCATATTACATGTGGCATTCGGCTGTGATTTTCCCCTTTGGTCTTACCACCGCCTTCGATTCCATTCTATTACTTTTTATTACAAATTTATACTCAAATAAATATTGAGTAAAATAAACTTTTAATTCCACACTTATCATAAAATTATTATTTTGATTATTGATTTAATAAAATGTTTAAAATAATTTTTCACTCATTAAAAAATATCACATTTAATTCTTTATATTTAAAAAAAAATTAAATTTAGTCTCTTAAATTGAAACAAAAAAAACTTATATGTAGTTCTTTATATATTTATCATGCTATTCTCCAATTAAAACATGACAAGTGTTTAATTTTTTAATTATATTGCTATATATGTGTGGTTATTACATAATACTGTATTATTTTTAAATTAAATTGTATATTATTATTAGTTAATGAAATACTTGTGATATTTTTTTTGAAAAATAATATAACAGATATAATTAACTATATCTAAGACTAATATTTTTAAATTTAAAGTTTGGAGTTTGATAAAGAGACTAAATTTAATAATTTCTTAAAAAGTGAGAAATCAAATATAATAATTTTTAAGTAGTGAAAGATTATATTAAATACTTCGAAGGATCAAAATGTTAATTTTGTAATAAATAAATGATTAAAAGTAAAATTTTTTCTAAAAATAATTTGAAAAACGTGAATTGTATATGAAGGCTCATTGGGATGTTATAAATAATGAGTTGAGTAATTTCTAATGAATGCTCGTTGGATCTGAGCTTTGATAAAATCCAACACATGATTTTACAAATGGAATATTAATTAATTACTAAAATAAAAGCAATTGTGTGAGATTAGTCGTATAGTTTTATGGCATATCCTTAAGTTGTCCCAGAAATTATGTTTCTCAACCTCCAGGTAATTTTTGAAATGAAGTTCTAGTCAACTTAGAGTATGATGCTTTTGTGTAATAATAAAAAATGAAAATGGTCAACGTCTTTATTTCTAAGAAAAAGTGACACAGTAAGCACGACTAAACGATTTGAGTGGTTCAATGCACAGATTTTTTTTTTGAAAATTGTTTATCATTGTTTTGATTTTAGTAAACATTATTTATAAAACTACTTATGTATAAAATATATAATTATTGATATGATTGAATTTGTTAGTCAAATTCAAAGACAAATTATATTAACAATTGCGTATAATTGTAGTGATATAAACTATATAAAAAGCATTATTTTATATTTCACTTGCTATCTCTTTATGCGCTTCATAGAATACAGCCTAAATTCTGATTTTAAGTGATAATTACAAGATTATACGTTTAAATATATATATATATATATATATATATATATATTACTAATATATTAAACGTATCAACGTAGGCAAGGAGCATTTAAATTATATATGTTACTTCTTTAAAAATTAAATAATTCTTTTATACTGTGATATCAAAGTCTTATAGCCTATAAACATTTTTTTAGAAACCTGTCCTTAAATAATAATTGAAAGTTCAACTACATCAGAGATAAATTGAATTAAGGACTGGCTACCATTAATTCATTGGCAACCAGCATAAAGTATACGAAGGGTTATAACTACGTGAATGTTCGTGTTATAGAATTTCCAAATCATATTAAAAGAAAGTTTATCTTACGCAACAAAATTTGATATTTTTTTTATTCTATGATAGTTGATCACTTGTTATAAAATTATTTTATAAATAAGTACTGTAACAAATATGAATAATTTACATATTTTTAAAATTAAAAATTTAAGTTATTGAATAAAAATCTAATGTTCCATATTATTATAACACTTGCTGTATAATAAATCTGTGATCCAATTTATTCATTTGTTTCTTTTTTTGTTTTCTAATACATATTAGTATATTATCTATACATGTTGGAAGTGTCACATTAGTATATATGAAAATTAGCTTACTCATTCCCTTGTTTACCACATTTATAAAATAACTAGTGGGAATATACTGTCAGTATTTTTTATTTAAAATATAAAATAATTAATGCATAAATGTATTAAGGGTTAGATAATAATATAAATAAGTTAAAGTTTAGTATAGCATATTATAGATAATATGAGAGGTTATTAGTTATTAAAAAAAAAATTAAATACGCGTAACCAATTAACTTAACCGCCGTCTGATTTAACAATATAAATGATTTAATTTCAACATATAATTCAATATAATAAAAAAGGCACAAAGATACAACATATATATATATATATATATATATATATATGTTTGCAAAACAACAATTACTTCAAACATAAGCTAACCATTATGTACTAACACAATTTTTATTTGGAAAGATTAACCCATGAGTTGTATTAGTCTTTAAGTAACTGGCCTTTTCATTTAGGCTATTTAAATTTAAAATTTTAAATTTAGTATCTAAAATAATTTATTTTTCTATTTATATGAGGTGTATTCTTAAAATTTCAAGTTACACCTGAACGATCAAAAAAATATTCTTCTTAGCAAGGGGAAAAATTCCTAACATATGAGCTTTTATTTGTCAAAAAATATATTAGTTTTAAAGAGTCAAATCCAAGGTATCATAACATTGGCTATAGTAATATTACACTAATTATATAATTTTTCTTAGTTTGTATCTATTTTTAATGAAAGATCGTATACAATTATTACACTTTGAAAAGTTTTTCAAAATATAGATAGTCTGGATTTTGTAACACGCTTTATTCATTAAGCAGTGTTTTTTTTTTTTTTTAATAGAAGATGTGTATAGTTATTACTTTTTTGGTAAACTACATTGAAAGGAAATAAAGAATAAAAGGAAAAGAAAAAGGAAAACAATTGTTGAAGCAGTAAATACATTAGGAAGCTTAAAGCAGGGAGTTTCAGCCATTGATTGATACGGTTGGACTATCGTAATACTTCTCTGACTTTCAAATTTAATTCATTTTAATTTTCTCCGTCTACTTCCTTTTTCTTCTTCTTCTTCTTCTCCTTCTCCTACTATTACTTTTTCTTCGTTACCATTTCTACTTCTCTCTCTTTATAGTATCTTCTCAATTTTGCCGGCGACGCTTTCTCTACCTTATTGGATCCTTTGACTTTCTCTGATCACCATCTGGGCTTCCGGGGTCGTCCATGGGGCATTGTTGCAGCAAAAACGTTTCTGTCGTCAACAATGAAGCTGTTACGGCCGATCACCGCCCTAAATCGCCTCATCCAGCGGCATCGCCACTGCCTTCCGGAAACTCAGTGTCAGTATCTGACGATGCAACGCCTGGCAGGTATACTCCCGCGAACTCCTTCTCTACTAGTCCCTTTCCGAGCCCTCTCCCGCCTGGGGTGGCGCCGTCGCCGGCCACAACTCCAGGTAGGAAATTCAGATGGCCTCTTCCGCCTCCATCGCCGGCGAAGCCGATCATGGCGGCACTACTGAGACGGCAGGGTAAGCCGAAGCCCAAGGACGGGCCGATACCCGAGGAGCAAAGCGAAGGTGGGGAGGGAGAGAGGCCGTTGGATAAGAGCTTCGGATATGCTAAGAATATTGGGGCAAAGTATGAGCTTGGAAAAGAAGTAGGTCGAGGACATTTTGGTCATACTTGCTGGGCGAAAGCAAAGAAGGGAGACCTCAAGGGGCAATCGGTAGCTGTGAAAATCATATCGAAAGCTAAGGTAAGAGAGGCACAGTATATGTATTTGTAGCTTAATTTATATAAATCTCCGATGGATGAAGAATTAAGTACTTACAATATAAATTGTGAAGACCAAATAAAATACTTTTACTGTGAGCTGGTATTAGTTGACTCTAGGCTTGGTCATTCAGATTTCTTCCATAGCATGATTGTTTAGGCACTGGAATTCCATGCAATGTTGGCCAAATGTAATACATAATTACTAACTTAATAATTATTGAATTTGGACATTCAAAATTTATTCAACAGTCAAGATTGCCTCTGGGAAAATTTATGGTACCACTTTTCTTTTTGGATAATCATCTCCAGTCCAAAAATTCTGTATAGATATGATCATGCAAGCTTCCAGGCTACTAGATATGCTCGGAAGTCCTGAAGAATTTTAATGATGACGTCCAATTTTTCTTTCACGTGTACAGTATGAGATTGACAAGTCTACGACCAACCCATTTTATTATCAATTTGAGTTCATGCTCGCATGAGAATGGAGAATGGATGGCACTGCCATTTTGGCCTTGTAGAATTGAAAAGGCCCATATGAAACAAATGACAACATGACCAAGGTCAGAGAAAACTTATTTTGGACAGGAGTTTTAGAGGAAAGTGATGACACTAAAACATTTTGGAGGATAGTAGCCTCTGGAAAGTTTCATTGGAGCCTTTCAGAAATTTCTTTTAGATAGTTGGCCATATCACCAAGGAACCAAAGAGTTTAACCTGTAACAGTTGTGGTGAATGGTGATAAGAAGTTTTTAGAAAATTTAGTTGTTGCTGAATTTATGTCAGCACGTGAAGGGCCAAAAAATGCTTATGTCAGAGAAAGTTACTTTTTATATGGGGAACCATGCTTTAATCAGAAGGAGATTTAGAGCAGTTCTACCACTGGCCAATGGGCTATGAGGCTCTTTTCTTTGAGGTGTGTAACTCAGAGGTTAGCTCTCCTTGTTGCCAATGCATGAGGGTAGGAAGTGGGAGCTTTGCTAGAAGCCATCCTATTTACTTCTTTGTTTGGACAAAGCCTTTTTGTTAACATCTGCTGGACCATTAGTAGTTAGTAAACATCTCAATGGTTAACTGTAGATTTAAAATTGAGAATGTACATATTGGAGCTGGAGCTTACTGGGTCCATAAATCTCAATTAGGAGCCATTTGCATAGTTACTTTTATGACCTGGCTATGACATTTAGACGCACATATGTTTTTTGGCCAAACATACTTAGACGCACATGGAGAGCTTATTCTTTGGAAGAAATAAAAATGAGGGAGAAAATGAGAGACATTATGATGGGAGTGAATAAGAGTTGCAACAATCCAAAACATTATAGAATTCAAGAGGTCACTTGTCTAGAGAGTTACAAAGTCATGGTTAACAATGCTGCCTTGCAAACCAAAAAGACAGATTTAGACTTTAATAATGTACTTAGAGCTTCTAGTAATTACGGGCATTTATTTTAACTAATACCTAGTCTACTATATATAGGAGTTCCTATGATGAATGTAAACAAGTTGTTTTGAGTTATTGAAATATAATATAATTGCAACTCAGAATTGAGTGCTCTATCTTTTGACCTAGTGTATCTTGGGTGGATTCCTAGGTATACCTAGTCATGTTTCAGTTGTTCTTGGGGGCTTGATTCACTCTTTACTCTCTTCTGCCATCAGAAAAAAGTTAAGGATCCTAAAGAAAGGGAACTAACATCTTATTTCTTCTTAATGATCCATGAATTTTTAATAAATATTCCTTTACCGCAATCACCTTGGGTGTCAAGTAATTTGAACTTTGATTTTAGCTACTTGACCTCTGATGGCTGACGTATGTCCTTATTACTGGGTGGGGCTTGTGCAAAAGCTGCCTCTAGGTTTCTGCACTCTCCATTCTCATACTTTGATTTTTCTTATTTGCCATAGGGGGTTGAGTCTTTTTGTCTTATGATTTGTGGTGGCTTCCATAATCACTTTCAAGTTTGTTTTATGACATACATCAACATAATTCAAACTCTCATTTTCAGTTTGTGCTTAATAAAGATAATTGTAAGTAACTGTAATTAACTGATTTTTATATGGCAGATGACAACAGCAATAGCAATTGAAGATGTACGGAGGGAGGTGAAGATGCTGAAAGCCTTATCTGGACATAATAATTTGGTGAAATTTCATGATGTATTTGAGGATGCCAATAACGTCTACATAGTGATGGAGTATGTCTACAATCAATATTATCCAAATACTGCTTTCAATCCTGCTAAAATTTTATTTACATATTTCATCTATGGTTGGTTCATATGCATTCCTTGTTATTTTTGAAGTTACTGGGGATGATGGTCTTTCATTGCAAGTTCATGCATCCAAGAATGTTTTTAATATGGGTGGATTTAGTGAATAAGTAGTGTAGACACGAAATATGTATGATTGTCAAATTTTATGTCTTTTCTGAAATAAAGAAATTATTCTTTGTCAGATTGTGTGAGGGTGGAGAACTGCTCGACAGAATTCTTTCGAGGTAATAATAAAAGGCTATGCATCTGTAACTTATTTTTCCTTTATAATTCTGTGATAGAATTTTGCTTTGACTATCGTGATTTTAATTGAATTCTTTTAATGCAAATTATTTGTAAAGAGGTGGAAGATACACAGAGGATGATGCTAAAGCTATTCTTATACAAATTCTTGATGTAGTTGCCTTTTGTCATCTTCAAGGGGTTGTTCATCGTGATCTAAAACCTGAGGTATGGAATTGTGAAGATAATGGAATAACTCAATCATTCCTTTTTGTATAATTTGTCACCCTGTACATTTTGCCTGCTCTGCAGAATTTTCTTTTTGTCTCAAAAGATGAGGATTCTCCAATGAAGGTTATTGATTTTGGTCTATCGGATTTTGTAAGGCCAGGTAACAGTTAATTTTTTAATGATAAATTAATAACTAGTGTACCAGTTCCATATTTAAGTTGCTAATCTATTTTATGGCCATCTCAGCTTCAATTTATGGTATATATTGCACTTGCATAATTGAACTGAAACATTCAAACAGCTAGAGAATAACTAAGGAATCTTATATTATACTGTATTCTTTAATACAGTCAAGGCCTTTGTATTTCCTGAGCTATCAACACAACGCAGTAATGGAATTGTGCTAGTTCTGCCATAACAAAATTCATGATTATATTCTATGCGGAGCTATGTTTCCTTACAAGGCAGTGACTATAACCCCAGTATTTTTGTTGGACTGAAAATGGGGAAAACATAATGTAAACTGCATATTGCAAGATGATTGGCCACCATTCTTGTTATCACCTCAAATATGGTTGGTCTGATTGTTATAGCTTCTTTCCTTATGGGATAAGCTGACAATATTGGTTTATAGCTTTATGACAGCTGATTCCTACTTCTCTCTCTCTCTCTCTCTCTCTCTGTGTCGGTTTGCCAATTAATTTCAGCTTTATTGGTAGGTTGACTCTATTAAATGCTTTTTAAGTTTTAACCGACTCAATGGAGTCTTATGATGTTGAAATTTGTATATTACTTGGTGGTAAACCTTGAAATTGTAATGTCTATTTCTTCTTCCTGAAAGAGAATTGAATATTATGATTATTGGATTTTTGACCTCATTCCTTATCACAAGTAAGGATGATCAAATTCCTGATGGTGGTTGAAGGATGTTGGGGTAGTATATAAATCTTCAAGTTTTCATACTTTATTGGGTATAGATTCTTCAAAAGATGTTTGACAGATTTGTCTGCCATATTTTTGGTTGCCCTCTTCTGGATGAACCAAAAGAAACTTAAGCTATTTATACTTCTATATAATTTTAAACCAATAGAAAATCTTCTATTATTGTAGACTGTTTTCATCTAGTTCGTTCAGTATGTTAAGGTTATTTTCCATTGTCAAGTATAAAATGGAGCTCACAGATTGGTTGGTTTGAATTGGTTCAAGATCTGCTATTTAAACTAGTTTGTCTTCTCTTTCTTTTATATCCTGTCAGATTGAGTCCGGTTTAGTTTGTCACTAGTGCCTAGTGAATATTTATCAGACAGCTTCTACGTTTGCTTGACTTGTTAAGTCATGATTTCTAGAGTTTGCACAAAAGCATGGGGACATATTACTAGTAACAAGATTTTTTTTACACTTGATTGTACTTTATTTATTGTTCCTTTTCCCAACTCTGCCACTGATTTCATAGGATTTTGCCTGTAGAACGGTTCTTCATGCTTTCTGGCAGAGATTCATCTGGAATCATATTTCTCGTTTATTCTTGGTTTTTGTATTGTCACCTGGTTTCTAAGGAAGCAAACAATTTTTTTATTTTTTTTAATTATTTATGCAGCCATATAATCATGACTATTCTAATATAGGTTTCTACATTGTTAGTTCTGACATTTTACTTTCTTATATATGTAGATCGACGCCTCAATGATATTGTTGGCAGTGCCTACTATGTAGCACCTGAAGTGCTCCATAGATCTTACAGTGTGGAAGCAGACTTATGGAGTATTGGAGTTATTACTTACATATTGTTATGTGGAAGCAGACCATTCTGGGCACGCACTGAATCAGGAATCTTCCGGTCTGTGCTAAGAGCCAATCCTAACTTTGATGATTCACCTTGGCCATCAATATCACCAGAAGCTAAAGACTTTGTAAAAAGGCTTTTGAACAAGGACCATAGAAAAAGGATGACTGCTGCCCAAGCTCTAAGTATGTTTCATTAGAATGTTCTGCTCAGACCTTCATTGACTCAAAAAATTGATTCTTTGCTATTGAAATGGTCTCTCTCTCATCCAAATCTTTTTCTATGATTTTTACTGATGAACAGTTGCCTCCATATTTGCAGCTCATTCATGGTTGAGGGATGGAAAACGTGCTATTCCATTAGACATTTTAATCTTCAAGTTAGTCAAGTCATATGTGCGAGCCACACCTTTCAAACGTGCAGCACTAAAGGTAGTGACCTGTTTGCATGGCCATTAAAATGCTACATCTTATATTATAATTGTAATGTTATCTTTTTCTTTTGTTTTTTTTCCTATACGTTAATGCAGGCTCTCTCAAAAGCATTGACAGAAGATGAGCTCATCTACCTAGGAGCACAATTTAGCCTCTTGGAACCAAAAAATGGTTTTGTTGCCCTCGACAACTTTAGAGTGGTTAGTGCAATGTTTATTACAATTTTATTCCTTTCATGACATTTTGACAGTATTCATATACATACAATGTTTTTATCTGTTAACCGTGTAACACAATTATGTTATTCTCATCTGCTAGCATATGTATCTGAATTTGTTTTATGTGAAAAGTTTAAACTTTGCAGTTGATTCTAGCTGTTATTGTTTCCACATTCTATCAACTAAAATTAAAGGAAAATGCAGGCTCTCATGAAAAATGCTACTGATACCATGAAGGAATCAAGGGTCCCCGACATCTTAAATTTGGTGAGGCATCTTTGATTTGTTGTTTAGATGTATTCATTTTTCTGTAATTAAGGATGCTTTACTTCCAGCATTGTCCATTTCACATTAATACTTTTTTGCTTCCTTCCTATGCTCATAGCATGTCTGGTAGTCATATAATTAATTAATTGAATACAAGTGGCATGATATAATTTGTCAAAGACTGTCAATTTAAAAGCTTATGCAGTTAAGTGAAAACCTACAAATAGTTCTATTATAATCTCTAACATAAGTGTTGCATGTTGTGAGGTGAATTAAATGTTGAAAGTGCTGCTTATCAGTAGCATTTAATGAAAATAGGTGGCATAAAGGAACCTCTATTAGTTGCGACCTATATAGTTGAGCATTCAAACAAATGCAAGCATTCAAACAAATGCAAGGGAACTTCCACCATTGATCATTTCCCACATAGTTCCAAAGGGATTGTATAAAAAATTATAACTTTTCTGGTTTCCATCTTTATGAAACTGTATGATTTTCTTTTGCTAGCCTTATACTGAACTGCATATTTCTTGAATCAAGATGGAGCCGCTGGCTTATAAAAAATTGGATTTCGAAGAGTTTTGTGCTGCTGCAATCAGTGTGTACCAGCTCGAGGCTCACGAAGAATGGGAGAGAATTGCAACCACTGCTTTTGAGCATTTTGAACAGGAAGGAAATAGAGTTATTTCAGTTGAGGAGTTAGCGCAGGTATGGCATGCTTCTCTAAGAAAACATCTCTAGTTGATATATTGCCAAAAAGTCATGTACCCCACTGACCTTTTGATTATTATGTTTCAGGAGATGAATCTAGGTCCTTCAGCTTATTCCGTGCTAGGAGATTGGATCAGGAAATCTGATGGAAAACTAAGCTTCAATGGATATACGAAGTATTTGCACGGTGTCACAATTCGTAGTTCAAATACAAGACCGCGACAGCTAGTATGACGAAAGCCATAATTTTTACTATTTAGTATTTGTTGAAATTAGTTTGTGTCTGCTCTTTTTTTTTTCCTTCAATATTTCATTTGAAAAGGAAATGGTACAAAAGAACTACATAATTTTTCGGTTTTCGGGTTGTTGGGGGGAGGGGGCGGTGTTGGATCGCGGGAAATAGAGCTAACATATTGTTTTATTCCTTAGCATGTAATTTGCGTGCAAAGTAAAATTGTCCTTCAATTTTACATGTAAGCACAGATCGCACATGGCTTCTTGTAAGGGATTTCGTGTGAAGATTAAATACGTTTCTATTGTAGTCAAAACCAACTAATAATTGCATGGTGATGGTGGCCCCTTCTCCTTCAGGAAGAAGGATTGAGAGAGAAACGCAAGAGTGCCTACGAGTTTGCAAGTCAAACATTGTTTCATCACTGGATTAAACAAGACTGACATAAAGAACTCTGAGATTTGGTCCTAATCCTGTTGTGACGCCTTCATGTTTGTTTTTCCCTTAAAAAATTGGTCAAAATAAGAGACGTGCTCCTAAATGGTTAGCCAAATGGCCTATAGCTTGTAACTACCCCAGATATGAACTTGAACAACAGTGCTGTTCCATTTCTTGAGAAAAGCTTTTTAAATTTTTTCTTATCACATTGTCGAAGTCTCTTGTTTCAATTTTGTCTTATTAATTTATCAGAACGATAACAACATATGGTAGGAAACAAAGAAACTGTTAAGTAAGAACTGGGATGATATAGATTCGCAGATAAAAGAATATCCTTTCAAAGTAAATAATAGCTGGTAAACTAAGAGGTGATTTCCATAGTCATTTGAATAATGTAAAAAATGTAGTCCACAGAACATGTCAACTTGATAAGGGAGGATGAGTTGTTCCTGGCTGGAATGACCAATCGAACTTCGAAAAAGAATAAAAAAATATATGCTTACCACATTAAAGGCTCAAACCCAAATTGGAATTGGCCAGGAAGGATGGATGAGACTGGTTCAACTGCAAAAGAAATGTTCACGTCAGCAGTGCAGACTCATATAGGGCCAATCATAAATGGTGGAATCCCATTTGGTTCCCTCAGTTTTTAATTGGTAAATTTGCTTGCATAGTTAGAACAAGAAGATAAGGAAGACAATTTCCTAGATACAGCAAAGAAATGTGACGATGTCTAGACTTTGGTGATTGACAACAAACCCGGAATACTTTTTATGATTTAAATAATATCTTTTTTTTTTCAAAGCAAAATGGATTAAGAAAGTAATTCCAGAGTCAAAATTTATCCTTCAGAGAAAAAAAATGAGCTAGGAGTAATTCTACGAAATAGTTTGATTTCAATATTTTTATTTTTAGTTTACGATGCTATTTAATGAATTAGTAAGACACAGAAAAAAGAAATCTATATGCATCAAAAGATGAAATTGTTTTAATCATACCTTTTTTTTTTTTTTAATATTGAAACTTGAAAGAATGATGTGAGGCAATAGGTGCAAGTGGTTTTTTAATCTCATTCAGACGTTACCACAAACTAACGTTTCATAGAACCATGAGCTAAACTGAATAACTCCTTCCATTTTTATGGACAAGTAACAAATTGCTTGAAAATATTCTTCCTAAAAGAAGTATATACCCCTGCAATGGTATTTCTTGTTTTGGTCCAATCCCATTGATCTAAAAACAAGCATAGAAAGAGAAAGACAAAAGTGAAGGACAGACTAGTGGGGCAGTTAACACTAACATCCTCTTTGGTCGAAAACCACAGATTCACAAAACTCGTAAGAAATCCCAGGGCAAAGAAAGCCACATTACTTAGATTAGAAAACACAGAAAGCAACGGCACAACAGCAGAAAACACAGTGACCATAACTTTGTCTACATGGACCCTCCGATTCCCATCTATGTCCTCTTCTCAACCACACAAAAATAAACACATTGTTCTATAGACATATTATCCAAAATATTCTACGTTCATTCCTTTTCCAGTTTTCCCGTTGCTCAAAGAACTAAAAAGACAAGACGCGCACCTATTTTGACACGTTCACGTTCATACTCAACAAGAATGAATAAAGATAGAGCAGATATTCATGATTCTTAATTTGTCATTGATCTAAACAATACCGAGAATACATACAAATTTGGGATTCAACCTTTCGCCATTATCCTCTCTGCACCGCATTCTGGGTGTTGCAGAAAATCAAGAAGAAAATGAAAAAAGAAAGAGAAAAAGAAAAAGAAAAGAAATAAAGTTAAGAAACGATGTACATATATATGTGATTGACATACATATATATATATATATATATATGTATCACAACTGAATCAAGCTTTGAAGCACCAAGTGTGATGATGGTGGTGATTGTGATGGTGCTGATGATGATGATGGTGCGACTTTTCTTCCCTGTCGATAATGCCTTGGACGGTGCGGAACTGTTCCACATGGCAGGGGATTGTGATAGGGCCTTTCTGATCGAACCCATATTCTTCTTCAGCTTGCTTCAGCAGCTGCATGAAGAGCGGGTGGTTGATGTAAATCACAGGAACCACAAACCTCTGTTGCTCTTCTCCTTGACCCACCAATATTGCCAGACACCCTTTGGGGATGTCCTTCAGATCTCCCTCCTTCTTCTCATGGTGGGGAAAATGAATGTGAGGAAGATGAATATGAAAATGGAAGTTTATCAGATGGTGCTTCAGATTCTGACTCTGATTATGATTATTATGACTATTATTATTATTATCTGCACCAGCCATCCCCATAGAAACCCTAGAGAAGAAAGTCAGAAACACAAACTCAAAAACCTTGAAGATTTATTTGAGGAGGAAAAACTAAGAGGTGGGGTTATAAGAAGAAAGAAGAGAAAGGCCAGGGATCAGAAGCTGATATGGCGAGAGAGAAGAGGGCAAGGGAAGAGTCTGTGAGAGAAGTAGGGATATTGCTCATGATAGATGGAGCACAAACATATATCAAAAATCAAAACTTTGAGAGAAGAGAAGGATGAGGAGGTTCTGGCAGAGGAAGAGGCTTGGGTATATATGGTGGGGGTGGAGAGTGTGGGTCATGAGGTCATGATGCTTCTAGGGGTTTGGCTTAGTTTGTACTCAAAGATTAATATTGGAAAAGACTCTCATTTGTCTGCATCCCTTTATTATCGTTGCCGTTTAAGATAATCATTGTAAATTTCTCTTTTTTTTTTCTTTTCGTTTCACAGCCGGAATTTTAAATTTGTTAGTAAAATTTATCTCCTTTGGTCAAAGAATGAAAATTTTAAGGATAAACGCCGTGATATTTATCTTGTCCCAAAAGATATATATACTGGAGTTTAAATTAACATTTTATTTTTTTTGTCATTTTGAAAATGTCCATATCTTATATATATAAATATCAATTCAAGAATAACTTTTTTATTCTAAATTTTTTTGGGTAAACAAATCTAAGTTGAAGGATTTAAGAATTCAATAAAACTAAAATAGTTTTTAGATAAAAATTTCATATTTTACCTGACACCTAGATACGTCATACTGCTTGGTATTTCCAGGAAAAATATATGCGTTAGACAATAATTATTTATTATATAGGTCCTTTTGACTTCTCTTATAGGGTAGACTTTGTTTGAAATATTATGGCTGACGGCGCTCCTGTTCACACGTTATTAATATAATTGATGAATTGTCAGATATTTATTTATTTAAAATTGTTTAAGAATTTTGAATTAGTTTGGTTAACAAAGTTTGACGAAGAACAAAAAGGAAACAAAATATTTGATGGGATTTGCGTGAAACATGATCTCCAAACTATATTATGGGCTTCAACAAATTAAGTGCGGCGAATATGCCGTAGACTATAGAATAAACTTTCATACGTTGACCGTGAAAAAGCATTCTTTTTACCAAATCCCAAAAAAAAAAAAATCACGTGAAAAATGGAATTAAATTGATATAATATCTGGTAAAGCATTTATCAATTAATGAAATCAGCAATATATAAATAATAGGTGTAAGTTGAAGAGCATCTTCAGGAGAGAGGTGGCGAAATCCAAAAGCTTTTTGGCAGCGATGGAATAGGCAACATAATAAGTGAAATAGATTTGGATTATTTGTATTTATATTTTTAATATTTGAGATTTAGAATATTAAATTTCTATTTAATAATTTAAATTTTAATAAATATTAAATAATATTTATTAATTTTATAAAGTTTAAATTATCAAATTTTTATTTAATGATTCAAATTTTATCAACTCCATTTATATATAAAATCTTTAGCTCTTAAGAGAAATGCCTCATTATTTCTGGAAGCATACATTATGTCATAAATATATATCGTTCTAACATTAAAGCGAATCACTAATTTCTTGGTTTCAATAATAAATGAATGATTCTCAACATTTCAAGAACATTCATTTGAAAAATATCACAAATATTTGGTGATACTTGCGTTTACATTGAGTTCATGTATGAAATATTTTAAGTTTCAAATAGCTCATCCATATATAATTATCTAAATTAATAGTCATTTAAAATTTCTGATGCCGTTTGATCTTAAAATAAATATAAATATAAAATAACAATTTTTTAAAAAATTTGTATACAAAATAAAAAATTGTTTACTTTAAAAAGAAAATTAAAAAAAAAAAAAACAAGTAGAATGTACTTGTCAAAAAAGAGCGGTAGGTGGCACATGCTACAGGCGTATGAGACAAGATGTGGCATATGTGATGGCACGTCAGCAGAACGTGGGGTCCACTAAGGATAATAAATCTGGCCGACAATGAGGTGGCACGCTCACGTCATCATCCACGAAGCAGTTATTAGCACAGAAATTTCCTTTTCCGATAACAATGTAGCAATCACATTCACAATGTGAATCAATTACTTATTTCATTTTTAATATAATTAATGCCACTAACATATTTTTTTTATTTGAAAATGTAAACACTACTAAATTATTAAATAATTTTAATGATTTGAGAAGGTCATTTTCTTCGATTATTTTAGTCTTTTAAATAATTTATTTCAATTAAAAAAATTTAGAAAAAGTTGTAAATACTTCCTAGATTCACCCTTCTAATAGGATTAAACATTTAAAGATTAAATTAAAAAATTATTTTTAAAGAATATTAAAAAGAGAATATTGTTTTAAGTAAACTACAAGAAGTTAACTTTAAATGACTAAATTAAAATGAGAATAATTTAGTAAGAACTAAATTATTATTTTACTTTAGAATATCTATATTCAAATGGAATAAGTAAACGCTAAAATTTAAAGGCTAGCTCCAAAATTAAAAAATGATAGAGTTTGTTTTCTTTGAGCCATTTAAACTCAATATTCAGGTGGAATATTGATTAAAAAATATAAAAGAAAAGATATGAATGAAAAAAGAAGGCACAAATTGTACCTTTGCGTGGTACCAGAAGAAAAGAAAGAGGTGGACCCCAAATACCGAAACTGCCCTTGACTGAGGGTACACATGGAGGCGGTGGACCCCACGCACCTTAATGGAAAGTAGGAGCGGGAGTAGTGCCAGATTTTGTTGCACAATTCTTGTCAACTAACTTATTATCTCAATAATTTTGGTCATTATGTGTGCCTTTGCTCTACATCATACACCACATTGGGACCCACATTACTTGATTCTTTTTCCTTTTTTTTTTTTTTTAATTTTATTTTATTTCAGTTTTTGCGTGCAAATAAACATGGTGCTGTTGTTTATTGATGGGATTTCATTTGGCCAAAGCAAAAATAGAGAAAGCTTGTTATAATGACGCATATCCGATATATTTTCACCATTTTCGTTTTCTTCCTTTGGGGATGGATGTTATATGACCAGAATGAAAATTACAAAAATAAATAACAAATCTGAATTTTAGCTAATATCACATTTTTGGTTTTTAATTTATCATAAATTATTATTTTAATTTATCACTTGTTTAAATATTTAAAATGATCCTTTGTAAATAAATAAAATATCACATCTAATTATTCATTTTTAAAAAAATACTAAATTTAGAATTAAAAATTTGATAAGAATTAAATTTGATAAATTTTTAAAAAATAAAGAATTCAATGTGATGTTTCTTAAAATATGTGGAAATATTTTAGATATTTTAATAAAAAATTAAAATAATAATTTTGTGACGAGTGAAAGATCCAAAATATATTTTCTCCACGTATATTGCTACAAAATTTCAAAATTTGATCAAAATTAATAGAGTGTTGGGTGGTTGGCTCCATTTATTTACTCAACAATAAAAGCTTAAATATATTTTTAATTTATTAATTTTATTTTAAATTTTATTTGTAAAGGACCAATATTATATTCTTATCAAAAGAAAATTAATAAGGGATAAGTTAGATTTACTTTCCAAACTACATTTGGACAAAATAATAAAAATAGTTACTTTTACATTAAATAACTTGTATATATATAATAATTAATTTTTAAAAAAAATATATAAATTATTATAATATAAAATTATATTTAATCAAAATAAAATTTGAAAATCAAATTAATTTAAAACTATATTAAGCCAACGACAATCACACGTATACTTAATAAAGATAAAGATTTGTTCTTTCACTGGTGGCATCAAGTTCCAAGATAAAAGGACGAAAGCGATGAAATTATAGCCGTTTCACCAAAGTTCTTTACTTTGATAGAAGATTAAAATCCACAAGGACGGCCCACTCATTAATGATGGTTTTCAATTTCAACTCCAATATGCTAATTCCCCACTTTCTTTTGTGTCAAAAGCAGAATGATTATAGCTAACATCACAATAGATATGTAGATGAAGCTGAGCCACCATTCAATATTTTTCTCTTCTTTACATCTCACCCGCTTTCCAGATGGCACATCTTTTTCCACAATATTTTTGGTGAATTTAGAATCTGATTCATCTAATTTTGATGGCTTCAGTTTTCCCTTTGAATCGATCATTCCTCCTTTCACATTCACCTCCACATATAGTTGCTCCACTACATACTTCTTTATCACTCCTAATCAGTTTAATGTTGACTTCTTTGTTATTTTCCTTTTGTTGCACCTCAAATCTTGATTTGAGTTCATCATTTTGGATAACTCATCCCACACAAACTAATATTTTAGTCAAAGCTTTTTTTATCCAATCAAATATAATTGGTTATTGAATTATTCTTTGGTGGTCCTTAAGATTTGAATTCCTTAATTTTTAATTTAATCTTTATATTTGAATTTTGTGATTGGATCATTTTAAAGTTTATAAATTTAGCCCCTAACATTAATTTTTTTTTTCTGTTGAACTCTGCAAATCCATTATGTGTCATTTTACATGCATTTTGAATATACATGATTTATACCCAAGAAAAAATTAAGGTAAAGTCACTTGAGGTAATTACTCAAAATAATACATAATTAACAACATATGTCAACAGAATCAAGTTTAAGGATACTGGTGAAGATTTAATGATAGAACTTAAATAAAATTATATTAAAATGATAAAAAAAACTCAATTACAAATTTTAAAATTTGAGTGAAACTTTGAAGACCAACAAAGTAATTCAACCCATTTGATTTTTGAGTAATTATGATACGTGGGATAATTGGTGCTTTCTCTCTCTCTCTCTCTCTCTCTCTCTCTTTCTCTCTTGCATTGTTGATATGCAATGTTATTAATGAATTATCTTTGTTGAAGGAGAGAATAATAAAAAGAAGCAAAAGCTAATCACTTTCCGTAATTCGAGTTGAAAAGAGAGAACACGATAAAGCAATAGTAATAATTAGAAGGAAGCATGGAGAAAAAAAAAAAAAAAAAAAAGCAAAGGAAGAATGGAGAACTTGGTCCTCCAAAAAGTGTGGACACTGCATTGCTGAATCAGTATCAAGATTTTCTGCACTCTAGCTTCCAGACAAAGCTACACTTTACTTCCTCTTAATTAATCACCTCCTCCATGTCATACTTTATTCATCCACCAATCAAAACTTAATTACCCAAATCCTTACTTAATTTCCTTTCATTATAAGCTTACATATGGTACTCTGATCTTACTGTTCATCCATATCTTTAAGTATCCTCTCCTCCTCCTGTTTTACAAGATTCATCGTTTATGAAGATTGTTTTTAGGATAACTCTATTTAGTTGTCCATGTATATCTTGAGGTAAAATTTTTTATACAATCACAATTTTAAATACATTCAATTATAATATAGGGATACAATTATAATATTATTATTTTTTATGTTGATATTATTATAATTGTATCCTTATATTATAATTAAGTATATTGATATATTTAAAATTATGAGTGCATCAAAGATGACACCACATTTTGATTATCTTAGTTTAATAGTTAATTAAATTGTTCACTAATATACGTGTATGTATCCTTACTCCTTAAGGTACCAAGTAATTATCTTCAACCTTCTAGTTTTGGTTGTCCAAGATAAATGCTTTTTTCCACACATGTATACATATACACGTACCATTTTCTTCTCATGAAAACAAGGAAACATGTCTCCACTCTCCACTCTCTATCTTTCAGAGATACTGCAATTTTTAATTTTCTAAAATCATAACCAGTTTTTGAAGCTGGTTTCTATCTTCACGTCACTGTTATATCATATGGAAGAAGAATATGAATTCCTGTTTTTCTGGAACTATTGGAATAAAGTCTAACAGTCTTTAACATCTTTACGTAAACGAGTCTCATTTTTTAAGATTAGAATGAGCTAAGCATATTCATGTATTTGTGATCAATTTACCATGTCATTGAGTCTTATGACTAATAAAATTTTGGTCATACCACATAGTCATAAAGTACGTTTCTTAAGTTTCCTTGGAAACGGCCCAATGATTACTCTAAACGAATGGTGGCCCATTAGTTTATTGTTGTTCACATTAACCCAATCATACATTTCTGGGCCCATCCCATCGAGCTTATAAACAACTTTTGGAAATACAAGACCTATCATTGGACCAAAAAGATATGAAGGACAGTGCCCATCAAGTTAGCAGTAAAAGAAATGAAAAGAATAGTTAAAGATTTGTTTTCCCTCAAATATATCACCTTTGTCTTTAATTTTTGAATATGTTATTCTTTAAAAAACGTGTAGGTATGATGCTACGATTATGTCTTCAATTTTTGCTTAAATGGTGTCGTTGAAGATATAAAGTAAATATTTTTCAGTGTGTATTGGAGTTAATTAACGTTAGTTTGTGTGTTTGTCATATAGACAACAACACCGGAATGCATGAAGATTTTGGATTTGAGTCAATTTTTAAAACAGATTTTTGCTGGTGATCTTTTGGTTGATCGACATCTATATTGACAAGCTTATGCTGATGTTAGAACAATCTATTAGCTTCTTATGTATATTTTTCTGTTTATCATTCTCATTATAAGCCCCTGATTATTATTATGCTCCTTTCAATGGTGCTGACTACATATTTAGTTGATCCAACATATACGGTTCTTCTCATGTTAATTTGCAAGACTTAAAATCTAGGATCATATCTCTATTATTAAGCCAAAAGTTATAATTGATGGTCAGAGCATAATTTTATTTTCTTATATTTAGAGGAGTACATAAGGAACTGTGCCCCCATAGTCGAGCGGTTAATGCCAGCTAGTTACGTTCTCTTGAAATAAAAGGTGGCTGCTGACCCCAAGTGGCCAACAAAGTCAACTTACGTGAAGGATGTAAAAAAAAAAAGAAGAAAATTATTTCATGTATAATTAACCCTATGGGGACAGAATTTTTTTTTTTTTTAAGTTTTTTTAAAAAAGAAAGCATGGAAAGCTCGGTCCAATGATTCTCAAATCCTACACCATCGAATTAGATTAATATTAATAGAAAAATTGGTTCAAGTAATAGTGGACGTAAAGTAGAAAAGTGAAACGGGGACGTATGATTTTGTCACCAACTTAACATGCAATTGGCAATACATATAAAACCTACATTTCCAGTGATCACTTTCTGTTCCACCCATAAGCATATATGCATTAAAAATATCAAATAAAAAATGAAAAAACTCTTCCTCTTTTTCTTTTGTCTGTGTGTGTGTTGCGCACCTGCAGCCCACCCCCTCCTGAATCAAAATATCGATTTTTTTCTATCTTTTTTGGCTGTTGAAATACAAATAATGAACCGTGTTCCCAAGTGTACATCAACTCATTGTGAGCTACCCAATTTGATGTGCATGCGTTAGAAGGAAATTGAAAGAGGAAGATGGAATAGGTAAACATATATATGCAAAAAGCGTTGGCAATGTTGGAGTTTCTTTAATTACTGCTGGAGAATGTACTGGAGATCAGAATCTCTTTATCTAGAGAGAAGAAAAAGAGAAGAAGGCCTCTGAGAGCCCAGACCCAATATTGAGCTTCTTTTCTTGCATTGACCTTCATATCATGCTATTATGGATGTTCTTCTACCTAAACAGATCAAAGACTAATTTCCTTTGCAGTGAGTGCAATGAGTAAAATCCTTTATTTAATTTGATCCTTAACTTCACATATTGCATGCTTTAATTTTGGAGGAATTGACAAATTATAACATAATATCATAAGTTATTTTCCTTTCATTCCATAAATTAGCAAAAGCATATTGAAATAAAGCTGACATAATTGGATCTCATCAATTAAGTTCATTCAATCTATTCTTTGGTGGTTGGATTGAAATTTTCAGCTCATTTAATATAAATAGATTAAGTTAACCTGTTCACTTAATTGGCTAGTCAAATGGTCTAATTTAGTAAATTGATAGATTAACTCAGTTAAGGTGTTATGTAAAGTTTATTTTGTAAATAGTTAATATTCTATGGTTTTAAGTAACTTTTATCTTAATTTTATCTTCAAATATTCAATATTTAATCAACAATAGATAAAATAAATAGATTTTTTGTATTAAATTAAATCTTTAGCTTGATAATTGATTTTTTTGTTTGTTTTGGATTCCTTTTTGTAAACAATTTTTTAATTTTTTTTTATCTAATAGGTTGAGTTTAATATCCTAACCTATCAAATTAAGGCAGGTTAAACGAATTGATTTAATTAATTCATAAACTTGCATGGATTAACTTGTTTAATCCTTTAGCTGATTTTGGCGATTGCATATAAAATTTTTTTTGAGTATTGATCCCTTACTGTACAACATTTATGTTACCAACAGGGGATCATTATAAAAAAAAATAATATGAGCTAAAATTTTTTTTAACTGTACAACATACATATTGTTGTGAGATATATAATCTGTGCACGATTTTTTTATGAACAATTAATCGATGAAGCATATTGGACATTTTTTTTTTCTTATAATTCTACATGTTAGTTATAAAATCAATTCTATAAATTTGATGGATAAGTTTGATTATATTGTTATAAATAATGTTTTATTATGTCATAATGTTTATATGGTAAATTGTTTGTGTCATCACTCAAGTCAAACTTGGATATGATTAAGGACGACTGATCACCGGAGATTAACATAGGTATGCTGTGCCATATTTTTTATGGTACGTAATATTGGTGTGGCAATATGTAATCAGAAATACTAAATCATTTAGTTATGATGTAGTTAATTATATATGAAATGTAAAACATATATTTTATAATATAATTACTTAAAATATTAACTAATTTAATAATTAATAATTCTTGAATTTTTTTTTGTATAATTAACAAATATGATTATATTCAAATTTCATTATAGTAGGCAAAATATTATTTAATACTAATAATATTTAATAATTAATTACATTATATGTTTTTGGAATATTAATAAAATTTTATAATAGTTGCTTTATTATATTATTGTAAACATAAATTTATCGCTCTTAAATTAATTATAAAACCGCAATATATAACTTTTTTTGACTTATTATTAAGCCTTAATTCGAATTTGAGACTACTTGAATATTGTACTACTATTGCTATGCTCAAAACAACTCGTATAATTAGCTAAAATTGCGCAAATCATGATTCCTTAAACTATCACTTACTTTGACCACCCATTTTGGTTTTTAATTAGCAACAAGCAGCTTCTTGTTTTAGTGAAATGGCCCAACCTAAGTTGCCTTTTGTTTTTCTTTTATCCTGAAGCTGTATACCAACGCGACATGATTGAGACCTGCAATATATCTACTGCCGAAAGTTTATTTTCGCAAATATTTATACCCATTCTCATTTATTATACATATAAGATCACATATATAAGTGAATTAGTAAACAGTCCTTAAAGTTGGTGTGTGTGTCTCTATATATATATACACACACATATGTATATGTATATATATATATATATATATATAAATATAGAAGATAAATATGCATATAATTGAAAAGAGCGGGAATCAAATGAAAGATTTGCAAAAGACAGCAGAAAGACATCTCCTTTATAAAAAGAGAAAAGATAGCAATAAAATAGAATCTGCTCTACAGAATATTGCGTCAAAGTCGAGTATTGCTTCAGCTTCCCATCTTTCTTTGTCCATCTATGCCTTCCACCATTAGGAATATGTAATGAAATAATACATAATAATATAAAAAAAGAACATATTGGTAAAGCTGAGACTCTTGTATGAGTCCGGATCTGCTGCTGTCCCGCCAAAATCCATCCCTTACATACTTTTTTTTTTTTTTTGGAAAACCTCATACACGGGACAGCAGATCCCGTGGAGGATCCAAATCACTCTTGTATAGATGGCATGCAGACCTGGAAATTTACAGTCACACCGACTAATATAACAAAATGGATATATATATACAATACAGTAATGAATTCACAAGCGTACGTGTTGAAAGTATATTAATTTGCTTTGCTCAGGTTGGTCTATATATGAAGGTGCAAATAAATTCAAACCCATTAATTATGTACCAAAAGTCTGCGTCGGTGGCTACGAAAACCCTAAGAAACTAGAAAATAACAAGAAGCTAGAGATTTTTTCTCTCTCTCTCTCTCTCTCTCTCTCTCTATATATATATATATATATATAAATATATAAAGAGAAGGCCAGAAGCATCATGTGAACTTCTGATCTAATTAATGATGATGAGAAAGGACAGGACAGAGACTGATTCATAATCAAACAACCATAATAGCCCCAAGTGAGAATGGATGAAGTCAAAAGGAAATGATAGATGCCTTTTTCTGCTGTGTTAAGTTCAAGGGGCATGTACATATTGTAGTAAAAAATTTCATCATTCCACCAGTTAGTTGATTCCATATGATAAATCCCCCCAAATGAAAGAGTAATACTATGAATAGAAAATAAATTCATATCAGACTCACCTGGAGATCATGACTTGATTCAACAGAGGAATATGGAACACCAAAGAGAAGAAATGAAACCATATATATATAGAGATGGAAGCAGTAATATTGAGGGGAATGAAGCCTGGTCCGAAGAGACACTATATACATATATCACAATACGATCATCACCTTCAGATTGCATCAGATCATGGATATGATTTATTATTGTGGGAAGATATCAGTGTCATGTCCTTGGACCAGACAGCAATCCCCCCAAATGATGAAAGCTTCCCACTATGGGTTCTTCACAGCTAGCTCTTTAGCTGCCTCTCTGATTCTGAGATTCCATGAATGAATTGGAGGATTTGGGTTTGTGCATGGTATTGTATATATCATCGGAATGAAATGATGAAGATAATGATTCAATTGGTTTTATGACAAAGTACAGAGTACAAGTCATGCACAGAGAAGGAATGAGAGAGAGAGATAGAGAGAGAGAGAGAGAGAGGATCAGGCCATGGGGTCTGGATTCCAGCTATAGTGGTTAAAAGCAGCTTCATTTATTTGTGAATTGTGATGTCACACATGATATACGTTGCTGTGATCAAAATTTTTAACTAATGAATTTTACAATTACAATATATCCCTATATATATATATATATTTATTTATATAATACGAAATTATAACTAATTTCAATCAAATTAAAATATAAAAAATTACATTACATTAGCTTTATTTTTGTTAAATCTATTCAGAGAGATGTAATTCTTCCGCTTTCTAAATCTTTTAAAACATAATTTAATTAGAGCGAGAGAGTCAAAAGCACATTTGAGATACTGATTCCAGTCAACCCGTACAGTAAGATTTGAATCCTTATGAGTTAAGACTCTAATCATTCACCTTTGGTTATTCTTGCAATAAAGAATAATTGTTGCTAATTATTATTTTAAAATCTTGAATTGAATCTTAAACTTTAATGACAAAATTATTTATTTGTCAACAAAATATATATGAGAGACAATAATATTCAATTTTTAATTACAATAATACAATATATATCCTTTCTCCATATATATCCTTTCTTTTGCAAACAATAATAATCGTGTGATCGTTTCCCAAATAATTAAGTTCATGCAATATGCAGCAAGATCAGGTTTCTTTCATCACGACATTCACAGTATTTAATATCCATAACTGGAAAACAGAGAACGATATGTTATTCACTCACTCTTTTTATTTATATTTGTCTTATAAAATTAATAATTAACTATATATAGTAATAGCAATAACTATAGTTTAAATATTCTATCACAATCTTATATTACCATATTCCCTGAAATTAATGTAGTTGATATAGAATTTTACTTCTATAATTTCTCTTCAAGTTACCGTACATGATAATGTGAAAAGAGTGAATAAACTATCAAAGTGTCTACAAATAATAAATAATAAACGTTTAGTATAATTGGTACGAAAATAACTATACCTTATATAATGATGTATTGATTTGCAAGATTACTTATAGTTGATTACTTTATTTTTTTTATGGCCATTGTGTTGGAATAATTTTATATTATTTTGTGGATTATCATTAATCCAATTATTAGAACAATTTAGTGTGATTGTTAATTTGACAATCAATGTTAAACTAAACTAAGAATGGATCTGGTCATTGTTGACATTGTGAGTGATCCATGATGACATGGATTAACCATAGGTCTATTGAGTAGAGATCTTAATTTATAGTCTGCTATTGATCTGTGATTATTCCATCGGATCATTGATTAAGAGCTGATGAAGAGAAATTAAGCTCATTTAATTAAGTTAATGACAGAGAAAGCCTATTTTATTAAAATTAAACCCTTTATTATTATTATTATTATTATTAAAGTTACTATGTAAGGGAGACTTATATGGCAACTTTTGTAAGAAGCAATCTTTTCTATTTTGGCATTTCTCTCTCTAGCTCTTGGTCTTCCTCTCTTCAGGTCTCTTACTCTTAAAACATTAGGCACTATAGGTTGTTCATTTTTGTTGATCCATCAAGCCATGTTCAGTGCATCATCAACTTTAGGTCATTGTTTATCTTTATGCAATCTCCTATTTTGAACATTATTATGCATAATGTTATTTTAACAAATGGTATTAGAGCCTTACAATTGTAAATATGCTTATTGCCATGGGTGAATTAGTGTTGGAAAATTATATGAACAAAGTATGAACCTTAAGTTTTTCATTTATAAATTTGTCACAAATCTTAAGGATTCTCTAAAAACAAATTTAGGGCTTTATAGATCAGAGCATTTTGAACACAATGATGCCCAATATTTGCCAAGAAATGAGGTAAATAGTCTCGGCCCTATTGACCCATAAACTTAAAAAATTTGGCTCAAATTACTCGAAGAATAGATCGAGTTCTCAAAATGAGTTTAGGTATTTTCTTATTTGAAGAGTTTTGAGTATAATAACACCCATCCACCCCCAACACTCATGAAATGGAGGCTGCCATTGAAGCATGGAGTTGTTTGAAAACTCTAATTTTTTGAACCAAATTCCTCTATGTTGCTTCATGTTTAACCAAAATAAGATAAGGGGATTTGTAGATCATAAAATGCTAAACAATTTGGTGCCCATATTGCTCGCTAAAATGTTGTATTTTGTTAGCTTAGGTTCTGGGTTGAAATCGGGTTAGGCAACTCAAGTTGCAAACTTGGTCAGAGGTTAAAGAAGAAGACTAAGGCGTGGTGGCAAAGCTTATATATAGCTTAAGCGCATAACATGTGTGCATCACAAACTTGCCATCTGGACTCAAAACTTCTATAGTTGCACTCCACACACCATTTCCTATTTTTTATTAATTTTTCCAAAAATTTTTTAGGCTTGAAAATATGAGTTTTGAAATTTTTTAAAGATTTAGGGCATCAAAATGCGGTGTAATTTCACTATTTTATCTAAAAAAAATTTGTGTGACAACCATACTTAACAAGGAGCAACATATCTTGGTCACTCTCCCTAATAATGCTAAGAAGAATTAAAATAAATTTGTTTGCCTAATTAGTGAATTTTATTCCTAATTTTGTGCACAAAGTAGAAGAATGAGTAAATGGATGTTGTTTTGGACCATATTGAGTCTTATGCACCTAGTGGTTAGGTGTACACTTGTCGTAGGCTCAATCATGATTGTGTTAGTTTTGTGAACCACTATGTGATATAAGACACCAGAGAGAAAAGGGAAAGAATGGGGGAAAGTAGTAGGAAAAGAAGAGAGGAGAAGGAGGGAATTCGGTTAACTCAACAATATATTCAATCAAAATAGTTAACTTGTCACAAAATACCTAAGGCTATTTATAGGGAGCCCTATAACAAAATAAGATAATATAAAATTCTAACAAATATCTAAATTCAAAATAATTCAAATTCCTAGATTTATTCTAACTAATGAAATCCTAAGCATATAATAAAATCTCTATATTTAACTAAGTTACAAATAAATAATAATATATTTCTTATCCCATTCTCCATTATTTTGCCCTGGTTGAAAAAAAACTCGTCATTGAGTTTTAAAGTGAGGAAGTAGTTGAAAACTCTATTTTAGTGCTTAAGGTTTGACAATGAACATCAACAGTTAAATTGATATCATAAGCAATTTTAGGTTCTCTATGACATCTGGAAAAACAAAATCAACTTTTCATAACTCAATTAGATGAACTTGAAAGTTGTCTTCTACAACTTGAGGCATAACTTCATAATGATGTAAAGAATTTTCACGAACTTGACATCCTATATTTGCTTCCAATTCATTTTTATAACCTATTATATTACCATCCTTGTTGATGTTTGATGGGCAATCAAGGGGTTCCACTATAATAACATTAGGATCTTCTATATTGACTTCATCTAAGTCACTGTCACATAAAAAGTTATGTTCCACATTTATTTAGTCAAGATTACCTTCTTCACTAGTTAAATCCTCTAGGTTGTTGTTGAAGAGTTAGATATTTCTCTTTTAATAGCTTTCTATAGTTCATCAAAACAGTGATTGAGTTGCTCTCCAAAATCTCCTAGGGCAATTTGAAAGTCTTAGATCTATTATTCCATACCAACTTGAATCTTGGTATTTTTTTAGTGATTTTGAAGCTAAATAGTAGTAAGAATTCCTCTAAAATATTTCCTAATAGTTACAAGAGGTATGTAAGATTGAATGAGGTGTGAAATCAGGCAAAACAGGGGCCAAAATAGCAGAATAGCTTCACTGGCATTTGAAGCCTATGCGTACTCTCGCTAGCATGTGGTGGCACGAGTGGTGATACCTAATGGTTAGACTTCTGGGTTTGGCCGATTTTGGGCTACTGTGTTTATTGGTGGTGGTGGGTCGGTGATTGTATGGGTAAAAAGTGGTGTTTTTGAGTGGACAAAGGTGAGTTTGTGTTCTTCGGTGAGTTTTTGTCAAAGCTCAGGCAAGGTACATGGTTGGAACAAAGTAAGCTTAAGCTCTAATACCAAATTAATGTAGGACACCAGAGACAGAAAAAGAAGGGTAGGGGAATGTAGTAAGAGAAGAAGATAGGAGGGGGAGGGAATTTGGTTAGCTTAATAATATATTCAATCAAAATAGTCTACTGATAACAAAATACTTAGGGCTATTTATAGGGAACCATATAATAGAATAAGATAATATAAACTCCTAACAAAATAACCAAATTCAAATAGATAATCCTAAAATATTTAAATTCAAAATAATTCAAATTCCTAGATTTATTTTAACTGACTAAATCCTAAGTAGATAATAAAATCTCTATATGTATCCTTAATAACTAAGTTACAAACAAAAAATAATATATTTCTTGTCCCATTCTCCATTACTATGGTTGTGGTTATTATCTATTTACTTTTTAAAATGCACACTGTAATTATTAAGGGATAGGTTAATTGTTGAAATAACCTGCAAAAGAGAGTGTATTTATATTGACAATGAACATTCCTTATAGGTGTGACATTGTCAACATAATTTTGAAAATAAGGCCTATCTGTGATCTATTAGCAGTGTTTCGTTGATTGATGCATTCATAGTTTCTTGTTTCCTATTGATATGAAAACTGTGGATGCATTTTATGTTATTTCTCTTGGTGGTAAACTCCTTAGTGTATATGAGCTTTATTGGTTTATTATTGTAATAAACCCAAAAGAAAAAGTATATATATATATATATAGTATGTAACATCCTAAAATTGTACATAGTTAGAGATAAATGATCTTTACAGGGATATAAATGATAGTATAGTTTCCTAGTTAAACCCAAGATGTTTTTAAGAATAACATTAAAGAAATAAAATAGAATTTTAAGGACTAAAATGTAATGTGAAAATAATGTTTGGAATAGAAATTATAATTTAATAAGGACTAAAATAAAAAAAATATTGTCTCAGATAAAATTATAGTTCTAATTTTTTAAAAAATTGTCGGTAGAATGCGAATGTAATGTTAGCAAGTCAAAAGGACTAGGTTGAAAGGAGAAAATAATGTTTGGGTAGAAATTATTATTTTACAGGCACAAACAAAAAGGAGAAAAAATATTGTCACAGAAAAAATTATAATTTTAGCTTTTATAAAAAGTTTTGTTAGCAAAAATGTGTCGGTAGCATCTTGCACAATAACTTGTGTAGTACTAAATAGTAACTTGTGTAGTCTTGAACACTTCTATATAAAGCATGGATGATTCTTAGTTTTCTCATTTGAAACGAAGAGAAAAGAAGAGAAAGAGAGGTTGTTGAAGAAGCATTTTGTAGGAAATTCATATTTGAACTTATGTGAGGGGTAAATTTGTGGATATCTCTTCAGTTGGGGTTATGCAGTGGGAATAAAGGATCTTTACTATTGATCCTCATCGGTGAGCATATAATTAGCAAAGTAGCACTTTTCATTTTATTGAATATCTTTATTTTATTGTCCAACTTTTAATTTGCTTATTACATGTTATGCGTTTTATAAGGAAACAAATCTATGTTCTTTTAAACTTTTCAACTACGTATATATATGATATAATATGTACGGATATAAAATAATATGATGATAAATGATATTACTAAATATTATGAATTATTATTATTATTATTATGAAAGATACTTAGTATATCAGAAGTGCAAAGTGAAGGTTATATTATATAAATTAAAGAAGAAATATTATATGAAAGAAGAAAGGTTATGGTAAAACTCTCAATTATAATTGCTTCTTTTACTTTATCTACATGTTTCATGTTGGTATTTTATCTAAGTTTATTTTTTGTGATTGTTACATATTATATTTTCCATTTTAATCATTTACATTATTATCACTTCTCTCCTAATCACACTTTATTTTATTTTATCTTCAGGATTAATTTTATTAAATTACTTTATGGTAATACATATGTTAAATAAAATTATTTATTTATATTCAATATATGTTACAATTTAAAGGATGAATGAGAATTCATGTAAGAACCCCTTAACCATTAGTGGGAGTAAGGGCCATGGTGCACCTTGTTGAAATGAATTATCAAGACGTATTCAGTAAAGAAACATAAATATGAATTATTGAGACATATCTGGTGAAGGGATACAGGTATAAATTATTGAGATGTATCCGGTGAAGAGATATAGGTATGAGATATTAAGACATATCTGATGAAGGGATACAAGTATGAATTATTGAGACATATCCAGTGAAGAGATACAGATATGAGATATTGAAACATATCTGGTAAATGAGTATAAGTATGATGATCTTGGTTCTTTACTTGATACCTACTTTATACAAAATTATAAGATTTAGAAATGGTGTTTTTATTTTATCGAAAATTGTTTCTTTACTTAAATAAATATTTGTTAAAAACTATAAGGCCTCTATTGTTTTCCCTTCCACTTACTTTGTAATTTATGCATTTACTAAGTCAGTGGAAGACTTACAACTCTTTCTTTAACATTTTACATATTAGTGTGTGATAAAGTAAGTTAGAACTTTCTTGTTGCTTAAACATTTTGATATGTCATTTTGGGTTAATCATAATGTACGTTTAACTCCAAGGTTATGGCTACTAGATATCTGATTGTTTTAGATTTATAAATATTGTAAAATATTGTAAGCCTTGTGTGGGCTATTCCTATACTAAACTAAATGTATACTTTGAGAGATTATTAAGCTGGTTTATTGATATCATTATGATATTATTGAAATATGACTGGTTGTACAAGTTTGAAAAATATTGAATTTTGAAAAGGTGTTGCTGAATTTTAGGCAACCTCTAAGAAATTTCTTTGTATTATATTTTAAAGTGCATTCAATGTGTTGTATTGATATATTATGGACTTTGTAAGAATATTATCTTAAACTTGCTAGGCTAGGTTGGTTTAGCCTATGCGCTGGTTATGACCAATGATTTTGGGTCGTGACAATTATAATCTAAGACCTTTAGGTTGGATTATGATAACATTTTTTTATACAATTGTATAAGCTGAGTTTTGTGATGGAAACCTTGTTTTATAATTACATTTTCGGGACATAATTAATGTTTCCTATTTGTTTTCCTTCAGCATCTTTATTTTAGCAACTGTGTGTAGTGAGAACTCTAAACGAGACAAATTATGATGATTAGATTGAGTTCCTTGATATGTACCTAACAATCACTAAGGAAGGTTTGACTATGAGAAAGCCTCAGCTGATAAGTCTTACTACTAATTCCAGCACTAATGACAAGGCTTACCATAAACAATGGTATGAATCCAACAAGATATGTCTGATAGTCATACAGTATACAATTGAGAAGACTTTTAAACAGAGTATTCCTAAGAAGGAAACTGTAGTTAAATATATCAAGGTGATCAATAAGAAATTCAAGAAATTTAATAAGACACAAAAGACTTATTATCTCTTTTTGCTGGACAACACTCACTATGATGGGGTGTCGAGAGTGTGTGATCACATAATGAAGCTTGTTAACTATTACAACAAGTAGAAGACCTATAATATGGACTTAGTGAAAGCTACTTGGTTTACTGAGTTTTTCAACCGCTTCCTGTTATGTATGGGCTCCTGAGAATAGCTTATAATTCCCAAGAGGTAGAGTGGATTATTAATCACATGATTTTGATAGTGACTCAAAAGGAAGAGTCAATAAACAAAGTGAATTCTCACGTGCAATCAGTGAACTATATTTCATAGGGTTTATCCAGTAAGGCTGGAAGTGAAAAGTTGAAGAGAAAGAAAAGTGAGGGCAAGACTTATAGGAAGAAACTGTTTAAACCCAAGAAGAATAATAAGAATTGGTTAAAAGAGGAAATCATTCAAGGATGAATGCCATTACTATAAAAAGCCTGGCCATGAGATCTTTGATTGCTTTAAGTTAAAGAACAAGTGTGAGAAAGAAGTATTTACTTCTATATTGCCCTTCTACCTTTAGTTTGTTTTGAATCCAATAATTTTGCATTTTCTTTGGATTCTTGGTGGTTGGATTCTAAAGCAATTGTTCATATAACTAATTCGTTGTAAGGACTTAGAGATAGGAGGACCCCTAATGAAAGGAAAATGACTATCCTTAGAGTGAAAGAAAGTTTGATTGCAGTTAGTTGTATAGGAACTGTAACCTTAAACTTACATTTTAGACATTATTTGACTTAAAGAAATGTAGTTTATATACCTTCACTAAGGAGAATTTGATTCTAGTAATGTATTAGACAAACATGATTATCCCTTTTGGTAAGGAAATAGAGGAATTTATATTTATCTTGATTCTGTTATTATTGGATTGACTACCTTGATGAACGAATTATATTGCTTGAATGTGAATGCTAGTACAAATTTTTCACTCAGTGCATAAGTTAATACAATAATAGGACATAGACACAGAATAATTGATGAAAATTCTTCTATATTATGGAATCAGCGTTTGGGTCATATCTCTAGAGGAAAATGGGAAATGATGGTCAAATATGGAATATTACATTATTTAGATTTATCTAATTTTGAATCTTGTGTGGCTTGTATCAAGGGAAACCTTCCCGCTAGAGCTAGGAGTAAACGAGTAAATAGATCTAAGAGTATTTTGGACTTGATTCACACGAATAATAGTGGATTTATAACACCTATTGCCATGAGTGGTTATAAATACTTCATTACCTTTATAGATGATTATTTCAGATATGGATGGGTGGATCAGTTACATGAAAAGTCTGAATCTTTAGATGTTTTTAAGGCATTTTAAGCTACTGTTGAGCTAAAATATAAAAAGGCAATCAGATATATCAAATTGAATAGAGGTGGTAAATATTATTGTAAGTATACTCAGGCAGGTCCTGGACCATTTGCCTTATCTTACATGAACATGGCATTGAAGCCAAATAAACTATGCCTAGCATTCCTCAATAAAATGAGTTGCTGAGAGAAGGAATTAAACCTTAATGGACATGATAAGAAGTATGATCAATCACCAGAGTTTCTATAGAGTAATGCCTTTAAAACAATAGATTATATCTTGAATCAAATTGTAATACCCCTATTTTTTTTTCTTTAAATATATATATATATATATATAATGAAATATATTTATCCTTGCCTTAAATATTTTATCACCCCAATCACTTTTAATATTCCCACTAAAAATATTTTATCATAATAATTACATCCTTCATCCCCATATAATTATTTTAAACACCCACTTATACCCACTATCCCACTTTAATTAAATTAATATCCAATTATACTCCATTAACACTAATTTATTACTCTAATGATATCTACTAAACCTCCTAACAATATTTTAACATCAATTACATCTTAAAACATCATAGAATCCATCTAAACACAACAATACTTCTACAAAGCCTTTTCCTTCCTGTCATTATACCGAGCTAATGTTCTCCCTCTAGTAGCCATTCCAGCTCACCGGTAAGTGATCGATGAGTCACCAGCGTCTTCACCAGCCCCTTCCCCACCAGCCATATTGTAAAAAAATCATGTTACACTAACCTAACTGTGCAAAATTTTTTTTCGACCAACCAGAGTTTCTTCTGACCTTATTCCACCTTGCCAATGACTCCTTTTAACCACTGCAACACCGTCGACCTCTCAGCAATGTTCACTAGCGGCCAAATGGCCATAATTTCTCCATTTTTCTGGCTGTTTGAGAAGGCACAAAACCAAGCTTCAAATTCATCAAAATTGACGTGTTTTAATTCGATTTAACTTAAGGCTTCACTTTCTACAGTATTTTCACACCTTTTTCCCTCATTTGCATTGTTCATGTGAGAAAGTGATGAAATGGAGTTTAATTCAGTATAATCCTGTTAAATTAAGTTAAGGTTTCACTTCTTGTATGATTTATGTACCTTTTTCCCTTAGAATCACTGATCAATTGTAACTTTTGACTTTCAGATTGAAAAACCCTAATTTAGGGGTCTAGGGGCAATTTAAGAATTAAGTGAAATTTGAGTTTTTAGGGCTTCTTAAATTTTGTTATGCACTTATGGAGTGATTTAGAATTTTTGGAAAGTTTAGTTTGAATTTTAGAACAAATTTTTAATTTTTAGTAATTTTTTATAGATTTATGACGAAGAAAAATGACAAAAATTAAAAGGGAAAAATTATTTTGGCTTAATTAGGTAGCACTAAATATTACTTGAGGTTAAATGGAAAATTTAGAATTTATTAGTTGACCTCTAAGTGAAATTTGTGTAATAGTAGGTATTAGAAATCTAATAAGTGCATTATGGAATAATTGAATAAAACAAAAATAATAATAATAACGATAATAATAATAATAATAATAATAATAATAATAATAATAATAATAATAATAATAATAATAATAATAATAATAATAATAATAATAATAATAATAATAATAGTAATCATAATCATAATAATAATATGAAATATAAGTCATAAGAATTTTGAAGTATTATTTAAGAAAGTGGCACATAAATTTAATTTTCTAAAATTTGGTAAACAAATAAGTAATTGGGTAAAGGTGAATAAAGAATCATTAATTAGGTCTGTGATAGAATCAAATAATTAAATTATTTATGAGGATTGGATGTTAAGAGTATTTTATTTAATGTTTTAGGTGACTAGAAAAATTGTTAAGAAAGGGATTATAATCAAGGATAGATGGAGGTTGGTATACTCCTATCAGGTGAGTAGATAATCCTAATTATGGAAGATATTATTCTGAATTATGATTTTGAATTTTGAATTATTAGAAATACTGAATTATGAACTTTAAAGTGGTATGATTTTGAAATTTCTGATATCTGTATATGGATGTTTATTTATTTCTAAAATATTAGGAATGTGTCCAAAACAAAACTTTGTAGCTAATGACAGTAGACGTTAGCAGTAGTACACTGCGATTGGTAATCTGATAAGGTTGGGTATTATACCCTTACCACCAAATTCTGTTTGAGGCCTAGTATCATAATTTACTCAAAGCCTATGGCTAAATGAGTATAAGTTCTTATATGTTATCGCTAGCCTTGAGCTACTATATATTCTGTAATTATGATTGATTCTGTAGGAGACTCCCAAATGCATTCTGTTAATGATTATTCTTCGTTTGATATTACTGAATTATGACTGTATGATATCTGGTTTTAAATTTTGAAAGACTTATCATTGTAAGTTTGTATCATTTTTTGCAATATTAGAATTACTTGCTCACTGAGTTCTCATTCACCTTATTATTTAACATTTTTCAGATTCTAGTGCCGAACCAAAACATCCACCTTCAAAATTTTAATCTTGGTGATTAATTCCTTGGTGAGTTTAACCTACTGTTAGAGTTATGTTTTTCCTTATTTTTATGATTCAGTTCAATAACTCCTTTGTATACAGGCTAAATGTTTGATGTATTACTATATATGTCAAAAATTGTCTATATGGAGAGTTATGAGAACCATTTTTATTTAATGTGAATTTATATAAGTTTTATTGTTATATGGGTTCTGACGGGTTCACAAGGATGAAGTACACCTCATCTCAGCTCCAGTCACGCCTTACCGGCTCAAGTTGTGACATAAAGTAAATCAGTTGAAATGACCTAGTATGAATTTTTCACTGAAAAGAAGTCTAGTTAGAGGCATTTTCGTGTATGAGGTTGTAAAGTGGAGGTGAGACCTTATAATTCTCAGCTTAAGAAACTTAATTCAAGGACCATCAGTGGATTATTTATTAGGTACTATTTTGGATCGAGAGAATCCAGATGATTGGATAAAGGTGGTCAATATTATGGCAAGTATACATAGATAGGTCTTGGACCATTTGCCCTATCATATAAGAATATGGGATTGAAGCCCAATATACTATGCCTAACACTCTTCAATAAAATGAGTTGTTGAGAAAAGGAATTAAACTTTAATGGACATGGTAAGAAGCATAATCAAGCACTCCTCTTTACTAGAGTTTCTATGGGGTAATGCCCTTAAAACAATAGATTATATCTTGAATCAAATTCTTAGTATATCAGTGGAAAAGACCTTGTATAAACTTTACACTGGAAAGAAGCCTAGCTTGAGGCATTTTCATGTATAGGGTTGTAAAATGGAGGTGAGACCTTATAATCCTTAGCCAATGAAACTTGATTCAAGGGCCATCAGTGGATTATTTATTGGGTACTATTATGGATCCAAAGGATGTAGATTCTATTACCCTATTTACACTACTAGAATCATTGAGTTTGATAAAGTATTTTATTTTGAGGATGACTTGGGTAATGGGAGCGGTGTTTTTAGAGCTATCAATCTACATAATGAGGCTGTCATGTTACCCATGTTGGCTTCATCATCTCTTTCAATAGTTATTCATACTAGCAGAGATGACATTCTTATTGAGAAGATGGTTAATCTAGTCTTGGAACCTTCTGTACTTGGTATGGAAGAACCAGTTATTGAATTAAGACGATTATAGAGGATTCATAGACATGCAATTCTAGATGATTATATTGTATATTTGTAGGAATTTAAGTTAGATGTTGTTAATGACATAAATTCTACCTCTTTCGATGAAGTTGTGTTAGGTCCTCTTTCATTTAAGTGGTTGAAGGCTATGAATAAGGAGAATGCCTCCATGCATCATAACAATGTGTGAGAGCTTGCTGAGTTACTAAATAGAGTCTATTGGTTGCAAGTAAGTCTTTAAGACCAAAATAGGGGTTGATAGTGAAGTTGAAAGGTACGAAGTCAGCCTTGTAGCTAAAGACTATAATAAGAGAAAAGGGATTGATTACACAAAAACCTTATCACTGGTATCTACTAATGATGCTTTAAAGTTATGATAACTCATGTTGTACACTTAAACCTTGAACTTCACAAGATGGATGTCAAAATAACATTTCTAAATTGAATTTTACATGAGGATGAATACATAAAATAACCGAATGGATTTGCTAAATCAAGAAAGGAACACTTAGTGTGTAAGTTGAAAAGATCTATCTATAGGCTCAAACATGCCTCGAGGCAATGGTATTTGAAATTTAATAAGGTAATCACCTCACTCGGTTTCAAAGAGAATGTTTTTGATCAATGCATTTATCAGAAGTTTGAAGGAAAAAATTTGTGATCCTTATGTTGTATATGGGTGACATCCTGTTAGCTAGTAACTAAATGAGTATATGGAATGAGACAAAACACATCTTGTCTTGCCACTTTGATATGAAAGATCTCGGTGAAGCCTAATTTATTTTGGGAATTTAGATTTACTGTGATAAATCTCGTGGTATTCTTAGTTTATCTCAGGCAATCTATATAGATAAAGTACTGAAGAAATTCAACATGCATTCTTGCATTCCTTGTGCAGTGCCTGTGTAGAAACATAATAGGTTATCGAAGTCATTATGTCCTAAGAATGATGATGAGAAGACTTTAACGAACAAAGTTTCATGTGTGTTTGCTATTGGTAGCCTGATGTATGCCCAGGTGTGTACACGTTTGGACATTATTTTTGTTGTTGGTGTGCTTAGCAGATATCTAAATGATCTTAAGTATAATTATTGGAAGGCCTACAAAGAAAGTCATGAGGTACTTTCATGGTACAAAGCATTACATGTTGACTCTCAGGATGCTTAAATCATTAATAGTGGCATATTCTGATTCAGACTATGCATTATGTATTAATGATTGTAAAGCCACTTTTGGTTACATCTTTATGATGTTTGTAGGAGTTGTTCCATGGAAAAGTTGCAAACAATCAATAACAGTTACCTCAACTATGAAAACATAGTATATCACTTGTTATGAGGCCACCTACTAAGCCATATGGTTAAAGAATTTAATATCTGACATGCATCTTGTTAATTTTATATCACGACTTTTAATCATATATTGTGATAACTCATCTATTGTTAACTTTTCTTAGAATAACATGAACTCTAATCGTATTAAATATTTTGATATAGAGTTTCTGTTTGTTAAAGAAAAGATTACCAAATCTCGGACTTGTTTAGTTCACATACCAGGTGATCGTATGTTAATGGATCCATTGATTAAGGGCTTGCTTATAGAAGTCTTCAAAAATCATGTGACTCATATGGGTGTTGTTGAAAATTTTAGTAGCCTTGGTTTAGGACGAGCTTGAGTTGAGTTCTTAATGGACTTTTACAGTGTAATATGACACCAAGATATTACTTTGTATTCTATTTTGTTCAAATATTAGAACTAAGTCTGTGATAATGTTAATATCACTTATTTACCTATTTGATCCAGTGATCTTATGTAGTTTCATTTTTGAACTTAGTATGGTTTAGTATATATATATATATATATATATACATATATGTGTGTGTGTGTGTTCTAGTGAATATTGATTGCTTAATCTTGTTGATTAATTGATTGACTTGATAATTAATTAATGCTATTCAAGTAGGAGATTGTTGGAATAATTTCATGTTATTTTGTGAATTAACATTAATCCAGTTATTAGAACAATTTAATGTGATTGTTAATTAGTCAGTCAATATTAAACTAAACTAAAAACGGATTGAGCCCTTTTTGACATTGCAAGTAATCCGTAATGGGTTGGATTAACCACAAGCCTATTGAATAATGACCTTAACCTATAACTCACTGTTGATCAGTGGTTATCCCATCGAATCACTAATCAAGAGCTTATGATGATAAATTAAGCTTATTTAACTGAGTTAATTAGAGATTGAGCCTATATTATTAAAATAAAACCACTTTGTTGTTGTTGTTATTATTATTATTATTATTATCATTATTAAATTCATTATATAAGGGAGACTTATATGGCAACTTCCATAAGAAGCAATCTTTCCAATTTTGGCATAGCACTCTCTTTGGCTCTTGGTCTTCCTCTTTTCAGCTCTCTTGCTCTTAGAACACTAAACACTGTAAGTTGTTGGTCTTTGCCAATTCGTATATCTCCAAGTTGGTGTTTATCTTTATGCAATATCCCGTTTTAAATATTATTATTCATAATGTTATTTCAACACATTGATTACTTCATCTTTATATCTCAAAGAGTTAATGTAATAACATTAAGAAAATAATTGTTTTAGTCCTTTACTTTTTGCATCAGTATCAAGTTAGTCTTATGTAAATTTTTAATGTGAAAATGATCCCTAAAATATCTTTAAGTCATAAGAATAAAAGTCTCTCACCTACATAGCGTGAAACAGAAGGATATGTTCTAGTGACTTTAGGATTTTACGAAAATCACTTTGACATTGCAAATTCATAAAAGTAGGGACCAAAATGATTATTTATATTTGTGGACAACAGTATAAGTAAATTCAAATGGATTTAACAGAAAAAGCAAGACTCATATCAAGTTATATGTATAACAATAAAGATATAAATACGATTACAATAAATTTAGTATTATTCTTTACTTAAAATATGTTGAAAATAACGTTATTCTCAGCATATATCTTTTCATCCCGTGGGCCTGGAGACGCTGTATGCAATGCCGGTTATTAGCCCTCTCAGTCGTGAACCAAATCTTGAGCCCATTATTTATCTGTATTAAGAAGACTAGAAGCACAAAGGCCACTGTTTTGACAAAGGGTATAATTTAGGATGTCATCTTTGTTATGAGAATAAAATAAAATGAGCTCAAAGATATAATTCAGATAATAGATAATGAGAGTTCTTTTTTTTTTTGGGCATTTCTAAAATTAAAAAGAGCATTTATAATGACTCAAAAGTATAAAAAGATATACATTTTCTCTAATATAAACATCAAGTTGGAGAGAAAAAAGCAAATGACAGATTAAAATTTCACAACATGCAGCGTACTTTAACGTTTTATTATTTCTTAAACATGGTCCACCTTCTAATTATCTCACTCAAACTTCCCTGTAAATAGAACACAGTTAGGTTAACAATTTGTGCACATTTTATATATACCATATAACTCGAACTACTTTGAAACGACTTAAGTCGGACAGTAATAATCATTAAATTAAATTATGACAAAGCCAAATGAGCAATATGGTATTTGAACAAGTTGGGGTGGTGGTGACTAAGGTTAGCACTTGGTATAACAAACATGATGGGAGTGTGTAGCTTGAGTCTTTTCTCAATCATTACGAGAATCTTACCTGAGCTTAATAATGATTGGAAGACCCATCAACTCAATTTGGACTTTGAGGCACCTAATTTCCTAACTTTGCCTCCCAATTGTTGTTGTGGGCCCCCCATAAGGGCTGCTTGTCCTATGCCACCTATCCCCTCCTCACCACCCCACCTCATCACCCCAAAACGTCTTCTTAGCTTGACGTTTACAACTACTTCAACTTGTAGGGTAATCCTCACTTGCCCAAACCAAAAGTAAGGTTAATCATAGCCCTTTCACACAAAAGATAGTGATACTGTCATTTTCACAAAGAGAAAAGATCAACATGAAGGGTGGAAAATGCTTCTTTACTCTTTATTTTGCACATCTTTATACTAAATTGTTCGAGTCTGTACAGATATTTAATATTTTAATTTTAAAAAAGGATAGATATATAATGACGTGTATAAAGTCCTACGTCTTTCTTTCTTTCTCTCGAGAGTCCAAATCCATGACCACTTACTGACATCTGAGCCGATAATGTTAGAACAAGTGGAAAATGAAAGCAAAGCCCTTCCACGATAACAAGAAGCAAAGAGATTAATTAAGAGAGAGTAATTGTTCTAAAAAAATATAATAAAGCTGTTTGAACTTCGAAGTGTTTGGAAGGAGTAAAAAAATGTTGAATTTCCTTATGTGGAATTGCTTGCTGGATGTGCGTGAGAAGGGCGTCGCTTAAAGAGCAAGTTGAGACCAAGTACAGAGCATCTCCATATTTGCAAGAGACATTTCACCAACCTAGAAAAGCAAGAGCCATGAAGGCATGAACAGAACAAGGTAAAGCTTAATCAGACAAGGACATGTAGTCGTAGTTTTAGCTACAAAACAAAAGGGAGAGCAAGTGAGTGGGGTTTTTCAAGGCCAAATGGTATGATTGTCAATGAGTGTGAAAACTTGCTTTCTATCATTTAATTTCACAACCCGACAACTTTTTTTTGTCTTCATCAGGCGACAACTCTACATTATTAAATGGCTCGAATCTTATCTTTATTGTCCAACTCACAAACAACCATGGCATTTGACTGCTGTGAAAAGGTGATTCACTGCTAAATTTGCTCATATCGTTCTCAAGTTGCAGTTTAAAGAAACGAGAACATTGTAACTTTTTCAAGAGGACTACAAAAAAATATTTCTTTTATTCTCAATCATTGTGACATTTGTGCAAGTAGAAGTGGCAAACTACTGTGAAATTATTTTACTTGTTTATACTCCAAAAAGACATGTTTGCATATTAATGACGAATTCACGATAGTTGATAGATGGTATTAGTGACTTTTAATATTCTTTTTAAAGTGTATCTGCTCATTAAAAACTAAATACCTTTTCTTTTTATATTAACTTTTCAATTTTACCTATTGGAATAAGGTAAGTCTCTTCATCTTTGAATGTGCATGCAGTAACTTTTTTCCTAATTTCTACAATTGTTATCATCTTCATTACAACTACTAACATGATAAGTTTGTTTGACTAACAAGAAACATAATCACTATCAACATCTGAGTAATATTAAAGAATATAAGAACTTCTCGTCAATTAATTTAAATAAAATATAAAATAAATTCATTATTGATATAAACAGTAAATCTTCCATGACAAAGAAATTACAATTTAGTGTGAAATTCATAATTAATGCAACATCTTATACCTGCCTTGGTTATATTCTATTAAACAAGGATCTTTATAGTTAGAAAGATAGAGTACTGACTTGATTAAAAGACCAAACAAGTTCTCATGTTCTTCAAGCAAATTAATGTCACAAATGTTTATGGGATCAAACTGCATGAACTTCAAAGCCTAAAGATACTATTACAACTCTCATATTCAGCTTGGTGTGAATTGTGAAAATTATCTACGTGGTCCAAATACCCTGCCAAAGTTTAAAACTTGGAAATGGTACGATGAAATGCTAGACTGTCAAAATTTAAAAGGCACTTAAAACGATTACTGTTACGGATAAGTTTCTTCTCCATCAACCGTAGATTTTTTCCTCCATCTGGAAAAGAAACAGATGCGTGTGCATGTGTGGGTGACAAGTGGGCCTTCCCTTTCTCCAAACAGAAAATAAAAGTATTGAATAGCCCACAATTAAAAAAGCAAAGATAATTCTTTACAGAGAAAAAGAAAGTTAGAGCCACACGGTATCATGTTGTAGGTCACTCTGATCCTTCAATTTGAAGTTCCAATAACGTAACAGAAATGGCCTTCACACACTTTCTTTATGGCTATAACTGCATATTCTGCACTCTCTGCCCTTCCATCAGACTTTAGAAAAGGCCAAACAAACCATCTATCCAGTACCTGATTCGCCCACAGAGTTTCAAATCCTTCCTTTCTCACAGCTTCACTAACCAAATCCAATGATGGGGGGTGATGATGAGTATATTCAAGCATCAGAAGAAAGCTTCAGCTGCTCAGAGCCACCTCAAAATCCAAGGAAGAAAAACAAAAAGGTGGAAAACAAGAGGAGGTTTAGTGACGAACAAATCAGATCACTGGAGTGCATATTTGAGTCAGAGTCGAAGTTGGAGCCAAGGAAGAAGGTGCAAGTAGCAAGAGATCTTGGGCTGCAACCTCGCCAAGTTGCCATATGGTTCCAGAACAGAAGAGCCAGAGGGAAATCAAAGTGGATAGAGCAAGAATACAAGAAGCTCAGAGATGAGTATGACAATTTAGTATCCAGGTTTGAGTCCCTTAAGAAAGACAAGGAGTCCTTGCAAGTGGAGGTAAATATTTAGATTTCTGTACTTATGAGATTACTTACTGCAAATACTCAAGGAAGTAAATTCAGTTTCCTTAGGCTGTAACTGTGTTATCTATTTTCAACAGTTGCAGAAGCTAAATGATCTAATGGAGACATCTCGTGATGGTAAGAGAGAAAATAGCACAGATTGGAGGAGTGAAGTAAAGCCTAGTTTTTCAAATGACGGTTTGGAGGTCAGAGAAGGCATGCATTTACAAGATCAAAGTGAAAGGAGCAAGAAGAATGGGTATTCTGAGGGCACAGGACACCAACTTCTGAGAATGGATGAGCTTGAAAGATGGTACAGTGGCGATCCAAGTGGTCTCTTAGATCAACCTTGTAGTAGTTCACAATGGTTTGATTTCTGGACTTGAAAAGTGCATGCACCCACACTGTACTACGTTTTCAATGTTTCTTTGAAGAAGGAACAAGGGCTGATTTAGCTCTTCTGCAGTCAGCATGTCAAAGCATTGCAGCCCAAGCAGGATGTAGAAAAGCTCATGTTGGATTGGCCTAGAAGATCGAAGATGAGAATTTGTAGGCCTTGGGATGATATAGTGAAGAATGAAGATAGTTTGACTCAATTCACTATAGATTCTGATGAAGAAAAAAAATGTGCCATGTTTCTGTTTGTTCAGGGTTGGATGCCATTCCAATCATTGTTTAGCCCTTCTTTGTTTTTGTTTTTTTGGTTTAGAAGGCGACCAATTCTAAAACCTCCACTCTTACTCTCACCCTATCTTATTAATTGAGCTATACAAGTGTCGTGTGTGATCTTTCAAGTCATGACTAGTCCACACCAAGCGTGGTGTGAAAGTCAGATGTTGCTTGAGTTAATAACGCTGTTTATTTGTTAATTTCGTAGCTTTGGCTTGTTATACTTTGATCAACTTTGTTTAATTTGACAGTATTTCAGGTTATGGACATATGTCCAATAATGTAATAAATCAGTACAGAGCAATGTTGTTAGAATATTAAGCAGGAAAAGATACATAAAATATGCAGGTCCAGATAAAAATTTACACAGTATCGAAGTTGATAAACTTGTCTCAAAGGAGGGTAATGTAAAGCTTCCAACGAAAAATCCAGTGTTCAACTTCCCAGCCTCAGATTTTCCTCAAACAGTTAGCTTTAGGATTTGGGTTTGGCCTCTTTGCTATATATATTACACTCTGACTCTCATCTTCAGGCAACTTGTCGCCACCAATATTATTATTTGATAGTTCCATAAATCAAATATTACCTATTTAAGTTCAAGTTCGAATCTTGCTAATAGCTTTGATTAGATCAGCAGCATACTAATCTTTGAATGTTTAGTTACATGTGTATGGAGTAATTTTTTTACAATTTTTTCCTGGGGATAAAAGCAGACTTATTCATAGGTCTCCAGTTGCATGGTAAAACCCTACATCAGATATTCTCGGAGGGACATAAAATATCCGAGGATAAAAAGAGCTTCCCACTCTCTGGTTTGTGGAAATTATACTATAAATTTATATATTTTTAAAGGCAAAGGAAAAATATTAATTATAATTTTATATTTATAAAATTCTTTATTAAAAAATACTATAACTTTTGTAATTCAGTATTGTATAATTCAACTCGTCAAAGAAAATTATGTTTTCCTCGGAGGATGTGATTGGAAAGATACAATAATAATCTACTCCTTCTATTTTCCCCTTTATGATTTTATCGTTTATCCGTTCCCGCACAGCCAATGAAACTGCCTACTATCTTATCCTATCCAAAACGCTTCCTTCAGACACTCAGGATTGGTGGCTCTGCTCAAATTGGTAATATCAGTATTCAGTAATGGCACTCTCAGTTTGCTCTCTCGGCCCTTTGAATCTGAACCCATTGCCTTCTTCCTCCCTGTTCAAGCCTTTCAAATTCCCTCCTTTCTGGCCAAGGCAAAAGGTATATGGGGTTCTTCTTCGCTTTATCTTATCTTTTTTGTTCATTTTCCTTTAGAGGTCGGGTGTCTCTGGGTTTGAGTGTGAATAGTAAGCTTCAACGGTAATGGCAGGTGAAGATGGGCCCACTGAGTGTGTCTCCAATGGGGTTTGGAACATGGGCTTGGGGCAATCAGTTTCTTTGGGGGTACCAGGAATCGATGGACAGTGAGCTTCAACAGATCTTCAATACGGCTCTGGAGAATGGGGTCAATCTCTTTGATACTGCCGACTCTTATGGGACCGGGAGGTTCAATGGGCAGAGCGAGAAGCTTCTGGGAAGGTTCATTCGAGAAATTCAGGGTTAATCTGTGATTCCTTTCTGAATTTCAGTTCATAAGAAAACATTATGTCATGTGGTACATTTGATTATGAAGTTCGGAGTCAATTTTCTTGATGCCCATGTTCATAACATCTCATAAACTTGATCATGTAATGGAAGAGGTGTCCAAAAACTGTTGATAACAAATATTTGGAAGATTGCAAACATCAATATGTCTGAATACTACTAAGTTGTTGGTTGTAAGAATGCGTCACGCCCTATTGCATGTACATTGCCAAATTAAAACCAAGTAGTCGATGTTTTTTTTTTTTTTGTCGATTGTGGTATATCTGTAGTTAGGCCTTCCAGTATATAATGTGTTAGTTGTTTGGTCGACATTACCATGTGTTGTCCAATGTTCAATGTCAATGTCATGTATAGTGACAACCTACAATTTGTTTCTATTATCTATCGAAAATCCTCAATAAATAGTTTGATTAATGAATATATTGTGTGATATGGCGAAGTAAGTCTCTTTGTAAGCATTGCTTTTACTGAGAATATATATATATATATATATATATATATATATAAGAAAAAAGTCTTTTCGCATACCAGTAGACTGCAAGAGCTCCCCTATTAGGAGATGATGTGAAAATATGCTAGCTTATAATGATAAATTCTTCCAGTTCTTCACAAATTTGTATAATCAGGGCAAAAGCGGGGCCAGGGTGAGATAGTAATTGCCACAAAGTTTGCAGCATATCCATGGCGCCTTACACCAAATCAATTTGTGGATGCTTGCAGGTATTCTTTTTTGTTGTCCCTCATATCATATGTCATTATTCATCCAGATAATACTTGATTAATTGATTCACTCTTCTTGAATACTTCCTGGCCTTTGATCTTCCATAAGAAATTTAACCTTGCTTTGTCTTATTGCTATGATATTAACTATTAGTCTAATAACTTACCAGGGCATCTCTAGATCGAATGCAGATTGAGCAAATTGGTATAGGACAACTGCACTGGTCAACTGCCAATTATGCTCCTTTGCAGGAGCAAGCTCTTTGGGATGGTCTAGTGGCAATGTATGAGAAGGTTACCGTAACTCATGTTTAGTGGTAGGACTAGTTGCGGAATATGTTACTTCAAATCAACCAATCTTTAGGGTATGTTTGAGAGTTAGGAGGAGAAAGGAAGGGAAGAAATTCAAGGCAAATAGAAGGGGAAGGGATGGTTAAATGATAACTTTCCTTCCCATAGTTTGGGGAAACTTTCTCCTCCAAAGTCTTCCAAATTGGGGGAATTTTATAAAAAAAGGAGGAAGTACTTTGGAGGATTTTGGAAGGTTGGTTGAAAATCCTTCATTTTTCACCCGTCCTTAATATTAGCTCCCAAACAGAATTAATATTTCAATGAAACCTTCCTTCTCATTATCCCCATCCAAACATACCCTTAAAGACTTGCCTGAGTTGCCTCTAGGGTTGTAAATGTGTTTATCTTAACAATTGAGCTCACATTAACCTTGCAACATGTGATGATAGTATTAGAAACTTCCATGGGAAACCTTTCCATTATTGAATGTGGATTACGTCACCCAGGGTACTTGGATAATTTCTTCACTGGGATTGCTTTTCCTCCTTTCTTTTTTTTCAATTCAACTGTACTTATGTAAACATTGAACTATTTTGGTTGCCTGGAAAGTAAATTCATATCAGTATCTTCATAGATCAAATATGCTATAGTAATAGCTACTTTGCCCTGTAGGGTTTAGTCCGAGCTGTTGGAGTGAGCAATTATGGACCAAAGCAACTTCTGAAGATACATGATTATTTGAAAGCCCGAGGAGTGCCCTTATGCTCAGCCCAGGTAAATAAGCGTAGTCTGATAAATGTCCCATACTTTAGAGAAGAGATACACAGGCATACAACATATACTTGCAAGTTACTATGAAACTAATACTAATATACAATTGTGTTTTAGCATGGCTTATTGCATTTCTGGAAGAGAACATCAATTTGATGAACATGAGTACCATGAGTGACTTAAAGCTATTGAGTTTTTGGGATATTGGGGTATCTGCCTGCAGCCACCAGCTGCTATTGTCATTTTGTACTTGTATTCTTATTATGCTTCTTTACAAATTCAATAATTTTCAGGTGCAATTCTCTTTGCTAAGCATGGGGAAAGATCAGTTAGAGATCAAGAATATATGTGATTCTCTAGGTATCCGGCTGATTGCATATAGTCCTCTAGGACTTGGAATGCTTACTGGGAAATATTCACCATCCAAACTTCCAACAGGGCCTCGGTATGTTGATATGAAAGTTTGTTTCCTTATATATGTTATACCATTGATTGGCGAATAACTTTATGAAATTATACATTGTCAGCTTTTCTTGATAGTGACTTAGTAATGAAGAATTGGATAAGAAATATTTTTATTATTTGTTTGTAACTTAGTTATTAAGAATAAATATAGAGATTTTATCATCTGCTCAGGATTTAGTTAGTTAGGATAAATTTAGTAATTTGAATTTGAACTACTTTAGGATTGTCTATTTGAATTATTTTAAATTTAGATATTTTGTTAGGATTTTATATTATCTTGTTTTGCTACAGGGCTCTCAATAAATAGCCCTAATCATTTTGTTATCAGCAGACTATCTAATTGAATATTATTGAGTTAATCTAATTCTCTCCCTCTCCTCTCTTCTCTTTCTCCTTAGTCTTCCCACTCTTCACTTCACTTTGTCTGATATCCTACATCAATTTGGTATCAAAGCTTGAGTCTTCTTTGCTCTAGCCACGCACCCTTGCCTGAACCTTGTTGCAAAACACAAACCACCTCTATCTGTCCAAAAACACCCCTCTCCATCCACCCAATCACCAAATCAACCCCACCATCAGACGCAGAAGGCCAAAATCGGCCAAACCTCGAAGACTGACTGCCAGAAACCGTTGCATGTGCTTGCAGAAGTTGCTGCACATGGGCTTCATGCGCCCCATGCGCCTACACGCGCTAGTGAAGCTATTCTGTAATTTTGACCTTTATTTTACCCGATTTCTCACCCAATTCATTCCTACACACCTGCAACTATTAGGAACTATTTTGGGGACTTCTTACTACATTTTGGCTTCAAAATCACTTAAAAATGCAATGTTCAAGTTGCTATGGAGCAAATGATCCAAGCAATTCTAAATGCCCTGGAAGATTTTGAAGAGCAACTTGATGAACTATGATGTCTTATTAAATGGAGAAATATCCAGCACTTCGGCAACAACCTAGAGGATTTAGCTAGTGAAGAGGATAACTTTGACCAGATCAATGTGAAACATGACTTCGCATATGACAGTGACACAATAGATGAAATTGATATGGAGGATCCTAATGTTATTATTGTGGAACCCCTTGATTGTCCATTAGACATCGATGAGGACAGTAATGTAATAGGCTATAAAAACGAATTGGAAGCAAACATAGGATATGAAGTTCGTGAAAATTCGTTACAACATTATGAAGTTAGACCTCAAGTTGTGAAAGACCACATCCAAGTTCATCCAACAGAGTTATGCCAAGTTGATTTTGTTTTTCTTGATGTCATCGAAAACCCAAAATTGCTTTTGCTATCAATTTTACTATTGATGTTTGTTATCAGACTTAAAAAGCCAAAATGGAGTTTCCTACTACCTCCTCACTTCAAAACTTGAGGACAAGTATTTTCCAACTTGGGAAGAATAATGGAGAATGTGATAAGAAATATTTTATTATTTGTTTGCAACTTAGTTATTAAGAATAAATATCGAGATTTTATCATCTATTTAGGATTTAGTTAGTTAGGATAAATTTAGGAATTTAAATTATTTTGAGTTTAGATATTTTGTTAGGATTGAATAATTTAGGAATTTGAATTTGAATTACTTTAGGATTATCTATTTGAATTATTTTGAATTTAGATAGTTTGTTAGGATTTTATATTATCTGATTTTGTTATAAGGCTCTCTATAAATAGCTGTAAGCACTTTGTTATCAGCAGATTATTTGATTGAATATTATTGAGTTAACATAATCCTTTTCCTCTCCTCTCTTCTTCTCTCAATCTTTTCCCTTTCTCCTTAATCTTCCCACTCTTCCTTTCACTTTCTCTGGTGTCCTACATCACTCAATTATAATTTTATTTTACAGGGGCTTGCTGTTTAGGCAAATTCTTCCTGGACTGGAGCCTTTATTGAGTTCCTTGAAAGAGATTGCAAACAAACGTCATAAAAGCATGGCGCAAGTAATATCTTTTCCCCTTGTTCCTGATATTTATATGCTAGTAATTTCTTCTTACTGTCTTGTGTATGCTAGTAGCTAGTTACGTTACAAATTATGTGAGGCGAAAGGATAGAGCTCCGGTCTCTTGGTAGTTTGGATCATCTTTGAGATTTGTGCATGGTTTTTTCTATTATCATTTACAAATTATGAGGATGACCTAACAGCTAAGAGGCTAAAGCTCCACAGAGCTTGAGACCTCTGTACAAATTCCTATGTCCAATTGTAAAAGTAATATGTAATTAGTATCTTTCATGAATGTTTCTTTGAGAAGTAAAATATGCTTTGCTTTACTATAGGCCTCGTTTGGTGTGCCATTTAAGGCTGGATAGGATAGTATAAGTTATTATAATTTCTGTAAAAGATTGTATAAGCTTATATAATCATGACTTTTTATAAAATTATTATTGTAAAACACTGTCCGGGAAGAATTAAAGCATTTTGCCTTACCTTTCTATAAAAAATTTTCTTATCATCATTTTCTAATATATCATCATATTATTATCAACTAGTGCCACTACTTTGCTATATATAGTCCTAATTGTAGCTGCCACCACCACTACTTCCATTGTCACCACCACCCTCTGCTGTTGTTGCCACCACCACTCTCCACTTTGCCCTTATTATCATTATTACCACTATTATTCTGACGACTACTATTGTCATGTACTATCACCACTATTACCTTTGCCTTACTATCGCCACTATTACCACTAGACCACCCCACCACCGCTGCTGCCACAATTATTGCCACCCCATCCTCTGCTTTGCCAACATTATTGTTGTTACCACAACAATTACCTTCATTGTCACCATTACCATCTAAACTTCCTTTGACTTATAACTACCATCATTATTTGCATCATAGCACTGCTACTACTACCCTTTCCATCTATGAAATATTATTTTTTATCCTATCAGTTGACACGTATTGTTATATGCGTTGATATAACATACACTTGATAATATAAAAGGTCTGTACTGAATGGCTTATACAATGTTATTTAGCACTCTTTAAATTATTCGCCCTTATCCTATCTATACATTGCATCAATCGGTCCTTAATGAATGAATATTTATGGGGTTATAAATCATCTAATTTTCCTTTTGTTTTCAATTTCCCTTCTGCCATACATTTGACGGGAGAATTGATATACCCATGAATTACTCAAACGGGCATTTGTATTTCCTAGCAATGAATAACGTTAGAGCCACTCATGCTTTTGCAATATAATGGCAGGTTGCAATAAATTGGTGCATCTGCAAAGGTTCAGTTCCAATACCAGGAGTCAAGTCAATAAAACAAGCACAAGAGAATTTGGGTGCTCTTGGTTGGCGCCTCTCTTCCGATGAGACACTTCAGTTAGAATATGCAGCACAGGAGTCTCCTCGGAGGATGATCCAGAACATTTTCCAAACCAAGTATTTTCTCAATCCCGTTTAATACTTGAAGTTTGAGTTTTTATGAGGGAAAAACAATGTACAGCAGGATATGATAAAAGAGGTTGCAATGTGCCTGGTGTCTGAGAGCTTGGCATTCTTTACAGATAAAGATGAGACAAGGCCTCACCAGAAGATAACGAAACGTCTAGAGACGCTTGACATGGTTCCAATGATTATTTCAAACAAATGTTCGGGCAAAATCGAACTATGTCATTTTGCGGTGGTCCGAAGCAGACTGATGACTTTAAAGTATGAAGGCAATTGTTACATTTTCGACCATAGCACGTGATTAGCGTGTCGAACAACGTTTTATTCTGAGGGCACATAAGAAATATCATTTGCTCTTATACAGAAAAGCTTCAATTATGTATAAGTGTTTTTTTAAAAGAATTAGTCGTATAATGTTGAGTTCTAACGAGTCTCTCCAGTGCTAACACACTTTAATTCCGCATCGATTTCGCTTGAGGCCTCGTCTAGAAGAAGTATTGAAGGGTCTTTTAGAACATCGCTCGTTATGGTAATCCTCTGTTTTTGCCCACTTGATGGCTGAACCCTCCTTCCTGAACCATTCACTGTTACACCTTTTTTTGCTTGTTCTGTTGAGATCAAAAAATATGTCCCACACGATCCCATGTTACTAAAATGAACCCGCTAATCATATACCGTTGCATAACGTCAAGCATAGCCAATTGGAATGATGTTAATTAGTATAGATAGACAATCATGTTCAAGGAAACCACTGGGCGGCTATGATGCATATAAAATTAAAGACATCCATTGCCATCCTATCATTCCTATGATTCATCCATTGCCCTTGGTCGCTCCCATGTTGTAGAGCATGGCGTTCATGATCCTATAGCTTACCAAAACATAACAAAACACATTCAGATAGAGAGGGAGAAACAATCAAATATTTAGCTCGTTGCCAGTGTTTACATAGAGCGAGCCGTGAAAGACCAAAGAGGAAGCCGGAATTCTAGCTGTGGTGGAGGCTTTGATGTTGAGGGACACGAAGCTCGTGGCAGAAGAGGGATTTTTTTTAAAAAAAAAAAAACTGTAGAAACCATATTGAAAATTAATATAAGGTATAAGGACCAAATAATTAATTTTCCCTTCATATTATTATAGTTGCGGGAGCCAAGTGACAGTGTCCTTTGATTTCACTATTCACTCTCTATACCATTCCCACAGTGACCTTATACTGCATAAAGGAAATACATAGCTTCCTTGGTGGGTTTGGAGAGCTCTTGCTCGTACTTAGTTTGCATCTCACAATATGCCTCCATGAACTGATCCAGCACAGGATCTTCTTCGGTGCACCCCGTCCTGCCGCCACAATTTTTGATTTAGTTTATTCATGGTGGGGATGGATAATATGTTAGATATGATAGGGTGTGATAGAAATAAGTGCACCTAACTCCAAGAGCTATTATTACTAATGCGAACCTGGAAAATATGGTGCCACAGCAGTCACACTTGTATTCGCGGGTACCGCGTGTTTTCAGGCAATCCTTTTGCCATAGCAAATTAATGTATAAACCCGCTATGTACTGTTACTATTATCCCCAAAACTCATCACACATGAATTCCTATTACAAGTACCCTCTTCCATTCCCTATTTTCTCACTCATCCATTCACTATAAACTTATCTTTTTTAACCCCCTCGCTCAACATTACCTGCCTGTTATATCTAACTCAAACCCTTCAAAAAAATTGCCTCTTGATCTCGTAGTAATATGCATCTATCACCCTATTCCTGCATTAACACTCACAGGGCTATAAATTGCCGAGAAAGAAAGGTTATGTTGAAATAACAGAGAAGCAGCAGAAGTCACGCAGGGTATAGACCATAGAGCTAGGAATTAAACTTCGAACGAAGAAAGAAGAAAGAAGCCTTTCAATCATTGCATACTAGCTTGCGTCTCATGTGGCAATAACAAACTCCTTTCTTCCGCAAGGGCATTTCATATCGTCAAATTAGCCATGTAGGACAACTTCTAACAGCGTTAGTTCTGGGTTTCGTGGTAAGGACCAGATTGCAACTATTTGAAAATATAGGGAGTAATTTTGATAAAAATAAAGTATAGGAACTAATTTGTAAACTGATTAATTTTCCCATAAAAGAATGACTTGGGATAAAGAACAAAGACAACAATCGAGTTATTGTCTATATCAAGAAGCCACAATGTCATCACATAAAACGGAAACATAATTTGTATCAGTGCACCCAAAAAAGGTGATCGACATCATAACAGAACTCCGCCACTGCAATTTCAAAAGATTAGTGGTCCAACTACAACCATACAGTTCTACCAATCTAAAAGCTATCAGGAATCCAAGGCACATCCCGCAATCCATGACAGCACAGCATATCTTGCAATAGAAACAGTTTACTTGATCTTCTTCTTTGGCCTCAGCTGTAATTCAAGAAATATAGACCATATTGATTATACAATAATTAGAATAAGAAGCTTATTTTGAAAAGTTAAATCACACATGTAACCAACAGAAACAATAAAACATTAATGGCATACCTGGTTGCTGTGCCCACACTTCTTTTTCCTGCAGTTGACAGCACGCGGGTGTAAACGTGCATAACACCTGCAGAGCAGAATGAGATATAAGTACATCGATAATTTTGCACTCTTTACAAGTGTAGAGCCAATTCCGTCTCATGTAAGCAATTGTCCACTAATATCTCACAAGAGAGGGCAATTAGCATGAGAAAACGGAGGTGTATTTGGTGAATTTGAAAATTCAAATGCATGGGAATTTAATAAAATCTAGACCATTAGATGAAAATTTAATGGTTCAAAATTCAAAAAACTGTTAAAAATTATTTTATATTTATTGAAATATGAACCATTGGATGAAAATTTAATAGTCCAGATCTTCTTAAATGCTGTAAATTTGAATTCTTATCATGAAAAAACATAGTAATAGATTTGATATGAATAACGAATTGAAAAGTATATTTTTTTATTCATGAATTGCTATAAGATTCTAAAACAAGTAAAAAATAACTTAAAATATAAAATATGACACATGTATATCTTTATATATGCAAAGATAAGTTATAAAGAAACTTATTAGCCCTGTAATTTATAAGTAATTAATTTTTGAAATAATCTCAAATAATATCTTCTTCGCCTTTTTAAATAAGAAGCATAGATAAGACTTAACAACAAGACTATACTATCATGCCAATTCATTGATTTTTCACATTTCTAAATTGCAAAGTCATACTATTCTACCCTATTGGCTTGAATCGCATGATTGACAACTGATTCAACCATTAATTCATATTATTGGCTTTGTGACTCATTACAAACCATAAGATTCAACTTGCGAATCATACAATTCAAGATTACTTATAATTCAACTATTGATTTATATCGTTGGCTTTGTGACTCATTATCGTAAGATTTTGATTATTATTTGCAAAAATACTCAATTATTGCCTTGGCTCAAATCACATTCAATAGTTATCTTCCAAAGAGTCACTGAACAAGAGTAATATGACATTGGAAAAACACAAGAAAAATCTAACTTTAAAATAATAATGAATACAATTATCTCCCAGAGATCAAAATGATTCCAAAATAACATCTATTCCACAAGGTAATGTTAAAGTTCAACCCCACCCTCCAACATTAGGGATTTTAGTCAGAAGGGAAGACACTAGTACTACAATAAAAATACTATTTGGAAGTTGCCGCAAGGAACATTTATTTCAAATTCCATCCAAAAATTCCCTCCTCCAAAAATAGAGGAGGAAAGAAAAAAAAAGCAACAAGCAACATAATCTAGATTCATGTAGATCAATGATTATCATGCATATTTAATAATCAATATATCAATAGTTGCAAGTTAATTTTCCATAACCATATTTTGTATGCACTTCTTTCCTCAAGGTAAATCATATGCAACAATTTCTAATCTGGGTTCCCACTATAAACATAAAAGCTATACTGTGTTAACTTACTTGCGGCAGATCATCTTGTCCTGATTGTATTTCCTGGCCAGTGCCATCAAAGATGGTTCAATAATGCCACCTCTAAGCCTCAAAACAAGATGTAATGTTGATTCTGCAAGATAATAATGGATCCAATAGTATTCATAATTCAAACGAGAGCTAAAGAAACATAGTTTTCGACATATAGTTTCAGAAGTTACTCAAGTAAATAAACTGTCCACACTTGCAAACCATTAAGGGTACTGATTCGACTATTAGCACCGCCACAATATAACCGTAACTAAAACCAAAAGGTATACATTAGCTAATTTTAGTTCCAATAAACATTGTTTAGACTTCAATTAGCCCAGTTTAACACAAACAGAGACTGAATTAAATGTGACTATCTTCTAACCAATCAATGCTCTTCTCTTAACCTTTCCAAGCAGCACACCAACAGTTGACATAAAACAGAAAACACTATATTCCACTAGGTAAAACCTCTTTAGAAATTTAAACGATTGTTCATATATCTCAATCAGATTAAAAGAACAGTCACACACTCGGACAGTAAACAATTCAACTATCAATTTCCCTCACATTTGCTCTTGCATTTTCTAGCGATCATTGCAAGAATTGTTCGACCAACCTTTCTGAATGTTGTAATCGGCGAGGGTACGGCCATCCTCCAGCTGCTTCCCGGCGAAGATCAACCTCTGCTGGTCCGGCGGAATACCTAGACAAGAAAACAAGTCGTGGAGCAAGAATTAAATATTAGGGAGAGAAAATGAGCATCAATCAAATTATTCAGCTACAAAACTAAGAGGCATGCCTTCTTTGTCCTGAATCTTAGCCTTCACATTGTCAATAGTATCACTGGACTCGACCTCAAGGGTGATGGTCTTCCCGGTTAGGGTTTTCACGAAGATCTGCATTTCCACTGAATTCCTTTCGTCCCTTCCCTCTGGCCGATAGGGTTTCTGCAGATGAGGTCGCTTTTAATGTTTCCTTATATATGAAGACTGAATTTTCCATTTAGGGTTTTCCGGGTGAGACAGGATGTTTGGTGACGGGTGTTAGCCAGTTCCCAAATCCAATTCCGTTAAACGTTTTCAAGACTATCCTTTAAAAACCGGAATATCAGGTATACATGCATTTTGCAGAGAGCAATAGAGTAACGCTTATAATATAACAAAACATTCATTTCAAATATAATACACGATAAAATATTTTTTCAACTTTAAATTCAAGTTAAAATAATTAAAAACTATGTAATTGACTGAAAGTTAATATTGAATCAGTGTAAATTTAATTTCTAATCTCTAAAAGTTCATTTTTAGTTTAACTGTTGTGAACACCCATCTCTAATCACTTAATTATTTAATTAATAGAAACACCAATTAATTAATAATTAAGAACATAAAAAAATTAAAATGTCAAAACTTTAAATGATATTTTTAATTGGGGGACAATTTAAAATTAAAAATAAAGAATGGAAGATAAACTTAAAATTCAAAAAATTAACTAATTAAAAGAATTATAATAAATCAAAGAAAGATAATAAAAAAATATAAAGATATAAAATATATTATAAAACAAAAATTAAAAATTAAAAAATAAAAATTAATTAATAGTAATAATAATAAAAATTAAATTAAAAAAAAAAAAAAGAAAACAATATATCAGAAAAAGGAAGGAAAAGCTAAAAAAGGAAGGCAAAAAACAAAGAAAGAGGCTGACAGTGCAGTGGCAGCTCGTGGGAGAGAGAAATACGTTGGAGGATGCTTTCGTAAGGGTGCCAGGACTACAGCTTGCAGTTTGGGGTTGAACTATTGCGTTGGGGGATGAGTCGGGGGAGGCCCCATTCAATGGCCGTGGCTGTAGTGTCAATGCCTCCATGGAGGAACTCTGAGCAGAGGGTGACCAATTCTGCGCTTGTGGGAGCAGATTTTCTGCCTTCGACTTCGAGATCGAGGAGGGTGTCTAGTGACCTCCAAACTGGGCCATAAACTGCTGCATTCGCAAGAGCTAGTTTCCCTCAGACAACCTGGAATAATCTGGGTCAGCATATGGAGAAAGAAGTAAGAAAAGAGGACCAGCTTCAGAGAAGGAACTTCAGCGACTGCTGCACTGGGAGCATCACAGAAAGAGAAAACAGCTACGGCCTCACTTCCTGCTGCAGTTGGGACTCCACCTTTGACTTCCAGTGCTAATGATTCTACACAAAGGCAACACCAGGCACAGGGAGGCTGAGCTCACCAGCAGTTGTGCCATAACCAAAGACATACAAAAAAAGAAAGAGAGCACCGATCACAGAAGACCGTTGCGAAGACCTACACGATGACAGATTGTTAGTCCATTCCTCTCAAAATAAGCCAACGGAGAAACTTATGATTCAAAACTTAGCAAAACTGGAGGACTGTTGGATGTTTCTGTTCTTATGTTCTGTATAAGAAAAACCAAAGCAAACTAAGAGGAAACGAAGTGGGCAGCTAGGATGCAAAAAAAACGAGTTGGAAAGTTAACCTAGTTGTAAATAGATTTCAGAGGTCATTATGAGTGGTTTGGGCGGTGGTTTTCCTCCATGCTGAAGCACCTTTATAGGGAAAAAGTCCTCTATAAAAGGGAAGCCAAGGATGAGGCAAATCACTGCAGAAACAAAGCTGAAAATAGCTGTGTTTTTTTACACGAAAACAGAGCATCACGAGAGTGTGGTTAAACCCAGCGTGTTTTCGTGAGTTTCTGGGCAGTATGAGGCTAAAAAAAACACTAGGGGAAGTTTGGATAGTGAGAAGAGAACCTAGAAAGGGAGAAAAGTGGGAGAAATAAAAGGGAAAGAGCCTATGACGGAAGCAAACCGAAACTGAAACTCAGTTTTGGACAACTAAAAACGAACGCGATGGAGAGCGAAAAATCAATGAGTTTTCACGAGGTTTACGATTGTGGGAGACACTCAAACACTGGGGAAAGGTTTAGGTGTTGAAGGGCGAAGAAACATGAGAGAAAGTGGGCAGAACAAGCGAGATAAAGGGTGTAATAGAGGCAAAACCGAAACTCTGCTCTTCAGACGCGAAAGCAGAGTTTTCTGCAAGTTTAAAGGCTCTGAGCTGCACAAAATAAGCAAGAAAGCTAGCGGTTTATGTAGTGACATTCCAAGCAATGAGAGGAAGAAGCACCAAGAAAAAGATGAATCAAGGGAGGCAGGTGCTCGAAGTGGACCTCCTTGAAAGGTATGCTGCAAAAGGGCGAGGAGTTATTACATGTATGGCTGCTGGAAATGACGTCATTGTGATAGGAACTAGCAAAGGGTGGATCATCAGGCATGATTTTGGGGTCGGTGATTCACATGAAATTGATCTCCATGCTGGTCGGCCTGGGGAGCAATCAATCCACAGGGTATTTGTTGATCCTAGAGGGAGTCACTGTATAGCCACTGTTGTTGGAGCTGGGGGAGCTGAAACTTTTTATATTCATGCAAAATGGACCAAGCCTCTGGTTTTAAGCAAGATGAAAGGTCTTCTTGTGAATGCTGTTGCATGGAACAGGCAACAGATAATAGAAGTTTCCACGAAGGAAGTCATTCTAGGTACAGACAATGGCCAACTTCATGAACTTTCTATGGATGAGAAGGACAAGAAAGAAAAATATATTAAGTTTCTCTTTGAATTAACAGAACTTCCAGAAGCTTTTATGGGTTTACAGGTGGAGACAGCTAGCCTAATTAATGGAACTAGATATTATGTGATGGCTGTTACTCCAACTCGGCTTTATTCTTTCACTGGCATTGGATCACTGGAAACTGTTTTTTTCAAGCTATTTACATCAAGCTGTGCATTTTATGGAACTTCCTGGAGAAATACCAAACAGTGAGCTACATTTTTTTTAGCAACGAAGAGCCATACATTTTGCATGGCTTTCTGGTGCTGGTATTTACCACGGGAGCTTGAATTTTGGAGCACAACATAGTTCTCCAAATGGGGATGAAAATTTTGTTGAGAGCAAGGCTTTATTGGATTACTCAAAATTGTCTGATGGTGCAGAAGAAGTTAAACCAAGTTCTATGGCATTGTCTGAATTTCATTTCTTGCTGCTAACGGGGAATAAGGTCCAGGTTGTAAATAGAATTAGTGAGCACATCTTAGAGGAACTTCAGTTTGGCCAAACTTCAGATGCAGCACCAAAGGGTATTATTGGACTCTGTAGTGATACAACTACAACAAAATCAACACTCTTTAATTCAACAGCAAAATCCACAGTTTCAGAGATCTTCAATGATGCTTGGGACAAATCCACTTTCCCAATCAGGTGCAATTGGGCAGAACGCCAATACGCAGATGGGCAATCACATGGTCAACAAGCCTTCACCTATCCAGATTCAGCTGATGCAGCAACAGCAGCAGCCACAAATGCAGAGGAAAATGATGATGGGAATTGGAACAGCCGTGGGCATTGGTAACCTGAGAAATAACATGATTGGGCTAGGAGGCTTGGGGAGTCCCATGAGCATGGGAACTGCAAGGGGAATAGGAGGAACTGGAATCTCAGCACCAATGGCATCTATTTCTGGCATGGGAAATATGGGTCAAAATCCAATGAATGTTAGTCAGGCTACAAGTATTAATGCAATAAGCCGACAATTTAGGTCTGCAACAATGACTTCAGCACAGGCTGAATTATTGGCATCAAAGTTTAGAATGGCACGTGGAGGGACTCCTCAGTCTAACTTAGCTGGCATTTCAGGAGCCAGACAAATGCACCCTGGCTCTGCTAATGTTTCCATGTTGGGTCAGTCACTGAGTAGGGCTAATATGAGTTCACTGCAACGAGCAATTGGACTCATGGGTCCTCCAAAGTTGATGGCAGGAATGAATCTTCACGTGAACCAGCAGCAACAATAGCAGAGACAGGGAAGACGCCTTCACCACGGTTCTGCCACGAAAAGATGGTCTCGGTTTGCTTTGCATGGTGAACAGTGAGTTGTTCACGTACTGTACGTCTAGCTTCCATTTTTGTTTATTTTGGTTTTGCTTTTGCCCTTTTGGAGCATTAATATTGTTATTATTATTATTATTTTGGTATTGCAAGTAAGGATTTCAAGAAGTCATCGTGTGAGAATTCAGTTCTCCTTGATTGCAGGAGATCACGTGAGATTTTAATCTCCTTAGATCTTTTAAAAATTAGCACATTTGTTTTAAAAATAATAATAATTATATATTGACTTAATTAAATACCTTCCATTATTTATGAAATTATCGTATGAGAATTTGGTTCTCTTCGATTGCATGAGATCACGTGAGATTTAAATCTCCTTAGATCTTTAAAAAAAAAAATAGCACATTTGATTTAAAAATAATAATTAAATATTGACTTTAATTAGGCATTTTCCATCATTTATGAAATTAGCATGTGCGGATTTTATTCTCTTCGATTGCATGAGAATATGTGAGATTTTAATTTTCTTAGTTTCCTAAAATTAATACACCTCTATCTAATAATAATAATAATATAACAATAATAAAAAAAAAACAATCATAATTAAATATTTCCCATTATTTGCAATATTATGGTGTGAGAATATAGTTCTCCTCAAATACTTGGGGTCGTGTGAGATTTTAATCTCTTCAGACCTCGAAATTTAGTACATACTTGTTTAGAAGATAAATAATAATAATGATGACAAATACATAAACTAATAATAATAATGCAAAAATGAATATTTTAATTGAATTATTGACAAAATAAATAAAGTCAGGGTTTTATAAAATTTAATTAATTAAAATGCCACGTTCAAAATTTCCAAAAATGGTTTTCTATTATAATTTTGTTCTAATTTCAACAATCAATCCAGATTTAAAAAAAGAAAATAAAAATAAAAACAAGTGAAACAAAAAAAGAAAAATCCAAAAATCCAAAAAATATATAAATTAAAAAATCAAAAAAATGATTTGATTTTCGTCCTAATTTCAAAGGTGAATTCCAATTTTGAAAATCCAAAAAACAAATAAATCTAAAAATTCAAAAATATTCTTTTTATAACTCCACTTCAATTCCAAGCAATATAAACTCCCAAAATTCCTAAAAATCTTATCCCATAATAATTTCATTTAAATTTCAAAATTAAAATTAAAATTCCAAAAATAAACAAAAGAATTAAAAGAGAAGAAATGAAGAGATCAAGAGAGCTAGATTACTTAGGTTGTTGTATATTAAAACACACAAATTCAAATTCCAATTCTATTTTGTTTACAAAAATCTATTTAATTTGAAATCTCCTGTTCTTATCACAAAAATTAAAAACCACCAACCCACAAAACATGCCTTTTGGTCGAACTACGTAGACTTTGATCCCTATCACAGGGTACGTAGGCCCTAGGCTCTCATCCTAGGTCAAGTCCACCCTTTGTAAATATCCATCTGTTTGTATGCATTCTCGCTTTTTGTCTCCTATGTCTAACATGCGTCCATGTCAATAAAAGGGTAATTGAGATCAATTAAAGGTCATATTCTATTTCGACTGACTAGTTTAAGGTAACCGTCTTTATGGGCGGGTGTTGTGGGGTGCCTAACACCTTCCCCACACTCAAATAGACTCCCGAACCCATATCTGATTTCGCAGACCATTTCGCCTTTTTTGTTTATTTAAATTGGTTTTTCAAAGTTTCCCATTAAAAATTTTGGTGGCGACTCCTAATAAAATCGATTTTCAAAATTCCGTTTTTGGGAATCGGTTTCAAATATTTTAATTCTATTCCGCCGAAAGGTCGGTTACGACAACTGTTTTATTTTAGTCTTGAGTATAGGGATTGCTTTGTTATATTTTGAGTTAAAAAAAAAAAAAAGCCAATAGTTGGGGATGCTAATTGCTTCATTGAGGGGGTATTTGGCATGCGTTACTATCTAATTGAAGTAAACATTTGATGTATATATGAATTATAATATGCAGCGATAAGTGAATAAGATTAAATATTAGAATATATACCTGTTTGATTATGGTCACATTTTAATATAGTTTTTAAGTGTATAAAAAATTCATATAATCAGTATTTCATATTTGAATTAGAGTACATTTTTGTTCATTTCATTCTAGTTAGCATACATTTAAATAGCCATTATCCCCTCAAGGTTACACCATCTTCTTTCAAGCCGCTTCTTATAGCATCTCGTAGCTGTTAATTTCTCATCTCCTTAAACTCCTCTACCGAATAAAACTTTAATTTTGTTCACCTCCTCAAGTCACAATTCAGGTTTCTTCAAGTTTTAACATAAGCATCCATACCTTGCTTCCATTTCTACTCAAAGAATCTGGGCATTGATTTGACATATATAAGTATAACACTCATATAGGTCTAGCATTCTACTCTCAAGTCTCAACCCAAGATGGCCACTTCTTCGCTCATCTCTGTGTCCCACACTCTGTACAGCAGCTTGTGGTCCAAGCACAAGTCTCGTCCACTTTCTCCAATCACCTCGTTGTTCTCATCACCCCAGGTTGGTCACAAATTCATCTCTCCACCTCTGAGGTATAATAATAATAATAATAATGGGGTTTCCCCAATTGGCATGAGTCCCAAGAGTAAGGGATTCGTGGTGAAGGCTTCTGTGGACGCCAAGAAAAACATCGAGGTGCTTACTAAAGAGCATCTTGCTGTGTCTTTGGCCAAACATGTCGCTGATCTCTCCAACGAGTTCATCGAACGGAAAGACTGCTTCACTATTGTTTTGTCTGGTGATCACTCTGTCAAGTACCTCAAGTAAGTGAATTAGCTTCACAGAATGGTTTTATTTTAATTTATATTTCTTCTTTTGGGAATTTCGACACCAAATGAGGCTCTGTAGTTTGTTCTATCTGCTGGGAAAGTTTGGTCATTTTTTGAAGGTCGGAATTTCAGGAAATTGGTGGAACCTCCATATATTGACACTGTTAACTGGTCTAAGTGGCATGTTTTCTGGGTGCATGAGAAGTTGCTGCCAAAGACTCATGTAGAGAGCAACTACAAGCTTACTTATGATAGATTTCTCTGCAAGGTAAAAGCTTCAAACGATTGCAATGTGACAAGCTTTTTTTCTTTTCTTTTCCTTCTTTGTCAAACACAAGGTTAGGAAATATAAGCAGTTCCAAAATCACCAGTCTAAGGTACATGGTGTCCTTGAAATCACTTACATAGCAGCAAGTGTTAGGATTGGAGAACCTAAAACCTAAGAGTCAGAGAGAGAGATTTTTTTTAATCAGAATTTTAGTAAGGAACCATATTCATATACTACGAATTATATCTTAACTGAAAAAACTTTAAAATATTAGATATATGGTCAATCTAATTATATGATATTCGATCAATATCACTTAAATTTTAAAATCATGCTTTATCAAACAAAAGTCCAAGATTTAAATCTCCTGAAAGGATGTTATCTAACTAACTTGTGAATATCGAAGATTTTTCGTGAGAGAGTCGACTACAATACAATACTAGTTGAAGGGAGGATAATAAAATACAGGGATACACCGTACTTATTTTAACCAAAAGCCATGAAGTATTATATCAATGAATCAACTGCTTATATGATCCTCGCTTAATACATCCATTTTCACCGCAAAACTATCCCTTACACTTGCATTCTTAAACTCTGGCAGTAGTAGTATAATAGTCCAAGGACTAAATCACCTTAAAATATGCTATTCAACTAACTTCTAATATCAGGGGAATAAATCTCCTGGAGAGGGCTGATTACAGAGTAAGATTACTGACTGAATGAAGCACTGGAAAACATGAAGAAGCAACATTGCAGTGACAGAACTAGAAACTGTTGAATGCACAGCAACACAAGTTACAGAAACATGTCATAATTAATTGTGGTATTTGCAGGTGCCAATTCCTGATCGCAATATTAATGCCATTGACGTTTCCCTTCCGGCAGATAAAGCAGCTGAAGGGTACGAGAAAACTCTGAGTAACTTAGTTTCAAGCAAAGTGATAGCTTCATCAGCCAATGAACTTCCAAAATTTGATCTCATTCTGCTCGATATGGGCCCTGATGGGCATGTGGCTTCTCTGTTCCCAGCGCATCCTGTTCTGGAAGAGGAAGAGAAATTGGTCACCTATATAAATAACGCACCAAGTCCACCACGACACAGAGTCACTTTGACCTTGCCTGTGATCAATTCTTGTTCCAACATAGCAATGGTGGTCACTGGGGCTGGAAAAGCAGATGCAGTTTACAGTGCAGTAATGGAGAAACCTGAGAGTCATGAGAAGCTGCCGATTCAATTGGTTTCCCCTGAGGGAGATTTGAAATGGTTCTTGGACAAGGGTGCAGCATCAAAGCTGTATTATTAGATCAATCAACGTGTTATGTATTACTGTATAAGTTTACATGTTCGTAAACCTTTTTTCTGAGAAAGAATCCTCGAAGGGCCTCAAGGATGAAATGTTTACTTATGCTTTCATTGTTTTTGATGTGTCATTTATCACACAGACACATACTATGTTAGCTTTTCAATAAGAACTCAAGTGCTGTTTTCCTTTTCTTTTGTGTATTTTCTTAATTTAAATAGGTTCTGCTAATATTGAAATATCCCAAAAAGTATGAATGAGTTACTGGTTCAACCATGCGTGAAGTTATTGGTTCAACCTCAACGGGTTATTTATAAAATAATATAAAAATAATAGATTTTTATATAATATTTTAAATAAATTTATGATGAGTTTTATGATTAAAAAGCTAGTTACTCATAATATGTGCAGATTTTCTGTCTGCTGTTCGATATTAATGTTGAATTGAAATATAAAATTTAAGATATATTCAATTATAGATATATAATACTTGAAATTTTAAGATAGTTCTCATCTTCTATTTAAAATTAAAGACTTATCATTATTAAGACTTTTCATGTGATTATCTCATTGTTAATATAAATAGATGGTTAAACACTAAGTCAATTCAATTCAATTCATGGTAAGGAAGATCCACTTGTTTGGCAAAAATATTCCCAGAGGGTTTCTGAAAAATTAATAATGCCCATCACAAAAACCCTATGATATCTCATCTGCTTATGACAGAAAATTACATACCATGTAAAATTTTGATTAACGAATTATGCTGTTTATAAGTACCTATCTTTCTCAATATCTATTTATGTATATTTTGTTGGAAAACTAATCATAATTTAAATGCCCAATAGAAATTTCATTTGAAAGGCATACAAACATTTTCTACAAATTTTGCAAGTGAAACAAATATTATATATCTATAACAACCAATAAATCTCACTTTAACACAATTTAAAGGTTCAACCCTCAAGATTTGAAAAAGTATGCCATATACTTCAGTGAAAAAGTATGCCATATATAGTCAAATGAAAAACTGTGCCGTAGATAATTAATACCACTTTACTATCACAAAAGAATTGTTCATTTGGACTTTACTTTTTTCTTTTTGAAGCTTTCAATAACTTTTATAGTCATGCATACACTAGCATGTGTCCTTGTCTTGCTCTAGTGTTTTAAAGTTATTTTAACTAGTAATTTAAATCAAAAACAAAAAATGTAAATATACGCTTTTAATTTTAGATTACTTCATCTAATAAAATAGTTAAAAACAAATTACAATTCATCTCTTATGATTTGATAAACTAAAAATTATGTAAAATTAAAAATAATGAATAATTTTATTTTTGAACTTTAAGTAAATATAGTTTATATTTTGAGAAATTTCATATTCTTTTAAAATTATTATAAAAACTAGGTGAGGCATTTCAAATTTGAAAGTGTCTATTCAATTTCCACAAATAATCCCAACATATTATTAAAATATATATAACTTGGTTAACTAAATATTAATTATAAATATTATATGACTGTGAAATGAAAAATCTTAAATTGCATAAAACAAATTAGTTTCAAGTTTAACTGTGAGACTAAATTACAATTTATTGGGTTCATGTTCTCTACAGTATCATTAACAATTTGCAAGCTTTTGTTAATAGATAATTCATTTAAAAAAAAATATATATATATATATATATATATTTTTTTTTAATTTTATTTTATCATTCTCTCTACTCTCCTTCCTGTGTGCAAATTCACTCCTCCTGAGGTTTCCAACCCCAATTTACCCATTTAATGAAATTAAATGGGGCACATCTTAGTTTTTGTACTTTGCTTGTTGTGGTAGTAAAAGAATACATGCTTTTTATTGGCCAGAGTAAAAGTATACATACTCGATGCTTTACTTCTCACACTCGCAAAAGAACATAAACATACTGACATAAATAAGGGTGAGAAACACCCAAACTGAAACTCAGGTGTTCCAATCAACACACCAATAATTAAGAATGGCCTTCTCCTCAGTTCTCTCCCCTTCCTGCACCCCACAAACACAGAGTACCTTATTGTCTTCTTCACCAAACTCACACACTCTGTGCCCAACGACATCGTTGTTGCCACCCCAAGCAACACAGAAGCTCCTCCACCAACCTCTGAGGTACAAAAGGGTTTCTCCGATTGTGGCGAACCCCAAGAGAAGCTTTGGGAAAGTGAAGGCGTTAAGGAAAGGGGAAAAGAGCTATGAGAAGGTGGAAGTGTTTTCCAGGGACCATCTTGCTGTGTCTTTGGCTCATGATATCTATCAACTCTCCAGAAAATTCATCCGCAAGAGAGGAGCCTTCTCTGTTGCCTTGTCTGATGGGTCATACGTCAAGCACCTCAGGCAAGTACTTTCTCTGATCAATCAAGTACGATTAATTTATACCACCCAAAGCAATGTGGTTTAATAATATGGTTTGGATTTTCAGGAAATTGGTTGAAGCTCCATATATTGATACCATAGAGTGGTCTAAGTGGCATTTTTTCTGGGTGGATGAGCAAATACTTCTGCCAGGCGATGACATAGAACCTGAACGTCTGCCAGAGGAACGATTAATGACTAAGAATAACCACCAGCTCACTTACGATGAATTTCTCTCAAAGGTACTTACTCTGTTTTGCTATAAACACACATACAATTCTATTTGAAATAGAACCATACATGACATTGTTCTCTGTGGGAGGTACCAAGTCATACATCAAATGTTTACACCATTGAATACAAAGTATCAGCTCCTGAGGAAGCAGCCACAAGTTATGAGCAAAAGCTCGAAATCTGGGCTTCGCAGAAGGATAAGATAGCCAGATCAGCCATAGGGCTTCCGAAATTTGATTTGATGTTGCTGGGTATGAAGCGAGATGGGGAGGTGGGTTCTCTAGCCCCAGACCATCCTGTTCTGAATGAGAAAGACAAATGGGTCAGCGTTGTGAAGAAAAAAGACGCAACAACAGAACGACTCACCTTGACTTTGCCAGTCATTAATTCTTCTTCCAACATCGCAATGGTGGTGGCTGGGTCCTCTAAAGCAAAGGCCGTTTACTCTGCACTCAAGGATGATGATGATGATCAGCACAAGCTTCCTGCTAAGTTGGTCTCACCTAATGAAGGAGAGCTCAAATGGTACCTGGATAAAGCTGCAGCTTCGATGCTGTTCAAGCCAGAGGTCCATATGGAGAAACAATCTCAAGTCTAAGTTACTATCTATGCTATTTAATTACGCCGAGCTCTGTTTTAAGTAACAAGCATACAAAGTAACCCTGGATCTTTGGAAGCTTGAACAGCTTCATTGATTACTTTGTCTTTGTCCGTAAATACTCTCGTACTATCTTCAAAATTATAAACGAATGTTCTTGTGAATATCATTTGTTATCCATACATGGTACTCTATCGAATTGGTTACTCATATATCCATTCAAAGATTTACATTAAAAATTTAAACGAAAAATAAGCGTTAACGAAAGAATAAAGACCTTATATATATACTTGTTCTATTTTTCAATTAATAAACGATGGGAGAAATTTTCTTTTTTCTTTTTTATATATATTTCACTATCGTATTCAGTAATAGATGACATTGGAGGGGGAGGGGAAAAAGTTGAAATATTGGGTGGAAATTGCGAATACTTAAGAACTAGTTGCAGTTCAGGCAACTATGAAGGATCTGCGATATGGGAGATGTGAACAGGGTTGGAGACAGATAGTAGTGGAGTCGATAAGATTTTAATTTGGATCCCCTCCTGGCAATATTAGATTATGTTTAATTATAATAGACTATTAAATAAAAATTTAATGATATAGATCTATAAATAAAAAATATAACTATATGCAGTTATATTAATTTAATATAAATCTAAATCATTGAAATTTTATTTAATAATCTATCATGATCTCATATTTCTGCCAAAATATGAGGATATCTAAATTGATAAGATTTACTCTGGTTGGAGGTGGAATTTATCAAGTTTCATTTTATAATTAAAATGTGAGTTAACCGAATATCTTAATTACAAATTGTACACTTGTGTACACATATATACATTTGAATAGATCTAATTATAATTTGAAAAATTTGTCCAATATAGATTTGGCTTGAAAAATAATGCTCAAACAAAAATTGTTTAATTAAAAAAGTCTAATTTATAAAATGGGTCAGACTCTAATTTTTTTAAAACTTGACATGAATCCAAAATACTTAAATGAATATTTTGTTAATAAAAAAACTTATTATTTAAAAAAATTTAATGTAACGTGACATCTTAATAAAAAAATAAAAATTAATATATCATATTTAAAGAATTAATGTTAATTCAACAACTTTTTTATATTTACAACTTTTATATATATAATTTTACAAATATTAATAACAATTAACTATATTATTAATATAAAAATTTAAATAATAAATTAATTTATTAATGATTTAAAAAATTTAATTAACTCGATATAAAATATATGGATAGAATTAAAATAAAAAATTTCAATTAGAATACGAACTCAAAAATTTTTTTTACTTAAATTTAAACTCAATTTTTGAAATTCTAACACAATCGTCAGACTCTAAGATTTGGATGCCCTGTTATTGGATTCTAACAGCGAGCTCAGCTGTTCTTTAAATTCCAAATGTCTGTTCTATCTTGCGGCTACATACAAGCAATATTGTCTATGTTTTGGCTTGACGATTAAATAGTAAAAACGAAAGGTTTGAACTTCTAAAAAGGGTTGCTTAAATAGTATGATAATTGTCCATTGTGTAATAAAATTTCCATGCTTAATGCTCGCCGGATAGATATAAAATTGTCTTAATCTGAACCATGATAAATTTATGTTGTGCTTCTATAATTTTTCTTGCTCTCTTAAGCTTTCTGCATTGATTAAAGTATAAATCTCGAAAAGAATTCACTCTTATGAAACTTACATTTTAATTTTTGTCATATTTTAATTTTAAGAATCTATATTTCATAAGTTGTTACACCAAGCTTAATTTTGCAAAGAGTTTTTATTAAATCATTTTTACAGCCCTTGACAATAGATACGCGTAACCTCAATTTATATATTAATATAATTAATTTATATGTTTCAAGTTGTTTTAAATTAGATACATACTATTATTCATTCAAAAATAAATAAATATTATATACCAAAGATTAAAAACACGCAGTAGATCTCTCTTTATTATTTTTCACTTGTCATTTTCTGTCAATTTCTTGATAAACTTTCTACGTCGGAACACAATGACAAACAATTAGAGCAGCTACGGTTTCTGCAGTACTGCAAGGAATCCTAGCCCCAATTAGCGTTAGAGTTAAGAGGCTCCTGGATCACTCTTATTATAGGAATGGATTTTGTAATAAAATAATAATATTTTATTAATATTAAATTAATAAAAAAATATTACTATATTATATAATCCGCTCTTATTACAAGAGCAGGTCCATGCTCGAGTTGAGAGATGCCAAGCACGTGTATTGTATAACTTAATTAACAGTAGAAAGTAGTAATATACATATATATATACATACATACATATATATATATACGAGGTCGAGGTGGATTTTCGTTCAACTTAAAGCCTGACATGATCTTGACATTGGGCTAATTTTCACCTTTGCAATTTCCTTTGTGATTGAACTAAGTTAGATTGAGTCTCTTTTTATTCAATAATTTTTATATTCAACAAACAAGATATTTTATATTGATAAAAGTGGCATATATGTACCTAAAAAACATTGCTGTTCTTTTAAAAAATGACACATATTGTACCAGAAAATAAAAACAGAAATAAGAAGAAAGTAATTAGGGCGCGGTGTTGATATCTAGATCTTGAGTAGATTACCCAGTCTTTTGACTCAATTTCTGCAAAACTCAAAATGATCGGATTGAACCGAATCCACTTGATCGAACCAATCTTACATAAAATAAAAATAACCTGTGCTTGATAAGAAAGACCAAAAACTAGGGAAAGCTAGTCAAGAATCACCTTTGATCCTCATCTTTATCCAGAATGTTCTCGATCCCCATCTCTTTATTTCCAAATCCATTCCAACAATTGCTTCTCACAATCTCCTCTTTACTTCACCCAATATTAATCCTAACATTTCGATTAACTTTTTCTGTCGTCATCCATATAAACTCTAGCATCTGGCTTTAAGCCACCGTGAAGGCTAAACTACAAGTTACCCATTTGTAAAAGCTTCATGGGTAATTCTTACTTTCTGTCCCAACAAATTGAACTAAACCGTCAATGTGTGTAACATGTAGCATCAATGTACAGAACACGTTGCTTCCGTTAATAACAAAAGAATCTATACGTAGTGCTTTGCTTCGGACACTCGCAAAGAATATAATTATATTTTCACCTATAAAAGGGTGACGAACAGCCAAACTGAAATGCAGCAGTTCCATTTAACACTCTTAACTCTTAAGTCTTGACTTGAGAATGGCTTTTTCCGCAGTTTTCTCTTCTTCCTGCACTCTACAAACACAAAGCACCTTACTTTCTGCACCCAATTCACACTCCCTGTCCCGAACGACGTCGTTGTTGCGACCCCAAGCAACACAGAAGTTCCTCTATCAACCTCTGAGGTACAAAAGGATTTCTTCGATTGGGGTGAACCCCATGACCAGGAGATCTTCTGGCATAGTGATGGCATTGGAGAAGGAGGTGAAGAGCTATAAGGACGTCGAAGTGCTTTCCGACGAGCATCTTGCTGTGTCTTTGGCTCATGATGTCTATCAACTCTCCAAAAAATACATCTCAGAGAGAGGGGCCTTCTCTGTTGCTTTGTCTGATGGGTCTTCCGTCGAGTATCTCAGGTGATTATATATATATATATCTATACTTCTCTTCGATCAATATATTCAGTACGATTAAACCATCCCAACCAATGTAATTTGATAATGTATATGGTTGGGATTTTCAGGAAATTGGTTGAGCCTCCATATATCAACAATATAGACTGGTCCAAGTGGCATTTTTTTTGGGTGGAGGAGCAAGTACTTGCGCTAAGCGATCACTTGAAAAAGCTCATTGTACCAAACGATCAATTAGTCGCCAAGATTAACCACAAGCACGCTTTCGATGTGTTTCTCTTCAAGGTACTTAATTTGTTTTGCTTTATGTATCATTCTATTTGAAACTGAATTACACACCATTTGCTCACCCTAACTTCTATATTATCGTTCTCTCTGGGAGGTGCCACGCTTGAATCTTCATACCATAGAATATGACATACCAGCTGAGAAAGCAGCCGAGGGTTATGAGAAACAACTGGGCGTGTGGGTTACGAAGAATTATGAAGTAGCTCGATCGACCAAAGGGCTTCCGAAGTTTGATCTGATGGTGCTGGGTGTGAGCCCAGATGGGCACGTGGGTTCTCTAGCCCCAGATCATCCTGTTCTGAATGAGAAAGACAAATGGGTTAGCGTTGTGAAGGAAAAGGAGGCAACACCAGCACGACTCAGTTTGACTTTGCCAGTCATTAACTCTTGTTCCAACATCGCAATGGTGGTGGCTGGGTCTTCTAAGGCTCAAGCCGTGTTCTCTGTACTCAAGGACGATGATGACCGGCCCAGGCTCCCTGCTAAGTTGGTTTCACCTGATGAAGGAGAACTCAAATGGTACCTGGATAAAGGTGCAGCTTCAATGCTGTTCAAGGATGAAGTCCTCGTGGAGAGAAAGCCTCTTAGGTATTAAAGAATATCTATGCTAGCTATTTGATTATGTCAAGCTCCTTCTTAGTTAGCCCTGGCTCTTTTGTCAGCTTGAACGGCTACTCTTCATTTGGTTTTGTGTGCTCGTGTGAGTTCTCTCAGAATCTTCCGAGTCATAAATGAATGTTTTGGTGTTATTTCCTTTTTGTTACATATATATCTTGGTGTTAAGAGACATCCAAAAATTCACAATATCACAAAAAATTTTATACTGAAATTAAATAAGCATTAATGAAAACTATAACTAAACTAGCTAAAACACACGATCACTTTGACCTTGCCAGTGATTAGTTAATCTTGTTCCAACGAAACGATGGGGATCGCTGGGACTGGTAATGCGGATGCAGTTTACACAGTAGTAATTAATGGAGGAATCTGAATTCTGAGAAGCTGCCTACTCGATCCATTGGTCTCCCCTTAAGGGGAGTTGAAGTGGTTCTTAAACAAAGGTGCAGCATCAAATTGATGTGTTATGTATCGCTGTAGTTTTACACGTTCATAAACCTGCTTTTGAGAAAGAATATTCCTTGATTGTCTTCACAGATGAAATGTATATACCTCTGCATTAATTATTAAACTCGTGTTTGATTTGTCACATATACACTAGGCTGGCTTCTCAGTGAGAACATTCGAAGTATATTTATTTTTGTGTAATTTTTTTAGATAAACTATTTTTTTGTCCTTTTAGGAGATATTCAAGTTAAACAATCCTCACAAATATTATGAAATTACAAAATTTCTTGTATGCCGTAGATGGATTTGTAACCAACGGTCAATATTTGCTTCGTACATGTAGGGCCCATGGTATAGAACAGTAACAAGTCATAACCCTTTGGCGTATAGATATGCATAAACCTCTTCTAAAGTCAGAAAATGATCAGAACACTCAATAATAATATGTAATTTCTTATCAAAGATTTCTTAAATTTTTATTTCGAAGATGTGTATTATGTGTTTGAAACTATCAATTGAATTTATTTTAAATTTAAAAAAGTGACCACCTTTTATATTCGTTAGTTATAATTAATATTCTTAACTTAAATTATATAATTAATAAATATAAGGGCATTCTGGTCAAAATTATTGGGATAATTGTTGCTAATTCCTTTTGCTTATAGAGAAGTCATTGTAGCCTATCTTTCGATTTAAGAAAAGCCAGAGTTATAAATTTTTAAAAATACATAGAAAAAACTCTGTAATTTGGACATATTTAGAGGAGGGAAAATGCAAATTATTTATTTTCTTTTACGTAAAAGGATCCAACTAATATTAATGTCTATTCCAAATAGTACGAATGAGTATAACTGTAATTATTATTTATTATCATACTGTATTAATTCTACATTTTATAAAAAATTTTTATTTAACATTTTCAATGAGATATGGTTGACGATTGGAGGAATAAGAAAACCATGATTTACAAAATTATATCAACCACGTAGATAATTTACCGATATTTTTCAGTCTCCAATGATTTTTTGGGCCCAGGAGTCGTACTTGACTCCCTTGGGTCCGCTAAATTCTAAATGTTTTCTTTTTGGACATACATATGATGGCTTTGGGTCTCGAAGTACATGGAATCTCACAATATTTAACTTTTCATCATTGTGAGGTTTGGGGACAATCCAAAATTAAACTAAAGCGGAATGGGGGAATGGTTGACAGATTTTTCGATTTGAATGGTTGGTTTAATCTTGCCTTTAATAACACTTTTTTATAATATGCTATGTATGAAAAACTAAGTCATATATAATCGATACCGACCACTTTACTATTATAAAAAGGTGGTTCATTTGGACCAACAGATTACGTTTTTAAAGATTTTGTTTTCTTTTGAAATTTTCAATAACATCTTTAGCCATCCATATACCAGCATATGGCTTGGCTTGCTTTCGTGTCTGAAATTTTAACATAGAATTATAATTAAAATAAAGAAAGATTATAGAGAGAGAGAGAGAGAGAGAGAGATATATATATATATATATATATATGTATATAGATTATTTTATTTAATTAAATAATTAAAGAAATAGTAAATTACAATTGATCTCTTGTGATTTAGCTTAAAATCAATTCGTTTCCATTTTCTTATTTTGTAATGGATACTACATGATAACCTTTAGTATCCTGTTCTAGTTTTAAACAAGATAGTTATGTGAAAGTAAAAATGATGAAATTTTTCATGGTAAAAATTAAGTGCATATAACTTATATTTTATATTGTTAATAGTTCTTGAAGACTAATAATTGAAAGTGTTCATTTGATTCCGGTAATATATCTCAAAATATTATAAAATAATTTTTAAAAACGTAACATACATGTTAATAATAAAATTGTTTATAATTTTAATATTTACATAATCATTTTAGCTAAAAGAAAAGTTCATAAAGATATACATAAACCTCTTCTAAAGTAAAAAAATGCGAAAAATACTATCAATAATAATATTTTTTTATTAAAGATAAATTTCTTAAGTTTTTATTTCAAAGATATGTATTTTGTGCTGGAAACTATCAATTGAATTTATTAAATTTTAAAAAGTAACTACAATTTATATTAATTAATTATATATTAATATCTTTTAAATTATATAATTATAAGGATAAGGGTATTTTGGTCAAAATAATTGGTATAATTGTCGTTGGTAATTATTTTTTCGTATAGACATTAGGACAAATGATAAATTAGTTGAAGCCGTAGAATAACGGTGATTGGTAATGCTCCTCTCTGAAAGGCTAAGGACCTGTACAATTGTATAATGTGATGAGGTGTACAGTAGGTTGTTAGTTTGCTAGAATATTCTTTTATTGATTATGTGATAGGTTTAGGATGAGTAATGCCTCTACTAGTCCTATACTCCCATAGCCAATGAAGGAGATCATATTAAAAGACCCTCGAAGCTATAGAAGTTTAGTGTGTGCTTTGCATTACCTTACTAACACAAGGCTAGATATAAGCTATGCTATGAACAAGCTTGGCCAATTCTTGAGCAAACCCACTGAGGTTCACTGGAAGGCAGCAAAGAGAGAATTGCACTATTTGCAAGGTAACCCTCAATATGGTCTACACATAAGTACATCAGATTTTCTCCACTTGGCTGGGTACTTTAATGCAGAGTGGGTTTGTTGCCCTAATGACCGTAAATCTATAGGAAGCTATTGTGTTAACTTTGGTGATACTTTAGTTTCATAGGCATCAAGAAAACAAAGGATGGTAGCTCGTTTGAGTACGGGATAAGAGTACAGGTCATTAGCGAACCTAGAAGCATAGTTGGCATGGATGCGTTCTCTGTTAAACAAGAAATATAGGCTTTGTCAAAAATAGGCTCAAATTCCTTTGTTTGATTTATGACAAAACCCAAATAAGAAAAGGGTCTAAAATGTTATTTGATCCCATATTGTGATAGCCCATAATATCTCAAATATATGCACAACTACTTATTTTGTCTTTTTTATACATAATATTTATTGCCAAAGCTAAAGGAGTACAACACGTGTGTTGATAAGTCCCTAATTGTGATATATTTGTATATGTTTTACTTGATACTTTTCATGTATTTTGATAAATTCTTTTAATTTAGAGACCAAATAATATTAATTCCGTATATTTTAGGAGTTAGACTATTTAATTGTTTCCTTGCATTCAATTTATCTAATTTCAAACTATTTTGATGGAAATTCCAAGAGAATTGTGTTGATGAAAGGAAATGAGGAGTCGGAGGCACAGAAGAGGAAGATTTAAGGATGGTATGAAGGATTTTACAAACAATGTGGAAGTTGGAAGAAGCCAAGGAAAAAAGTTTAATTGATATTCAACTTAAGATGGTAAACACTAAACTTCAATGCCACATTTGGACCCCTAAAAATCAGAATTTGAAGATAGTCATTTCATGCAAAGTTGTAGGTCGCGTTGAGAGCTTTCCAACAAGTACTCATTTGGTAAAATATAACATGTATCAAGAAGTTATGACTAAAATGTTGAAACTATATCAATGAACATTGTTCTGGAAGTTCAAAATCCAAAGATTTCAGGCCAAGGTGCCCAAATCTAGCACCTTTGCATCAATACACAAGCTTATTGAGGGTAAATGCTTATTTTGACAAGGGAGGTGCTATAAATAGAAAAAATTAGGATTTTTTAGGTTTGAAAGCTAGGGAGGAAGGCTAGAGGCACGAAATAACTTTGTAGAACAAGGGTTTTTGAAGAAAACTTCAATAAACTCTCTCTTCCAATGTGTTTTCTTATAGGGATAGGCCAAGGGTTGGTCTCCTTGGACCTCCCTTGGCCAAATCTCTATGAATTCTTTTACAGAGAACTCCTTCTTTATCATTTTTTAAATTTCTTTAAGTAATATAGATTAAAGCTTCTTTTTAGTTGTTTTGTTGGATGATTGAGAATGTTGAGTTGTAATTTGTTGACTTTGAATCCACATATGTTATATGAGATTGTATTTCAATACTATTGTGATTGTGTTAATTAGTGAATGTGTGTTGCTTCCTAATTGGGGTTTACATGTTATTTAGTTAATTAAGATAATTGTTAGTAGATTGAACAGTTTAGATTGTTGAATTTCTTAGTAATCTCTTGTTATGGGGTTAAATGCTCTCAAGGTGTTTGATGAAATAACTCATTGAAAATTGAGTAGAATGTGCCTTAAATGATTGAGATCAACCTTTGAGGTATATTCATACTTGTATTCTCAATGATTTCCAAAAGCTTAAAGCACCATAGGATTAGTTTTCCTTAAATGATTAGCATTAACCTTTAAAGGGACACTGATGGTTATGTAGTGCAATTCTACCTAGATGATTGGGATAAATCTCTAAGTTGGTTGTGTTTGATAGTTTAGCTCTTAATCCTAATGCATTCTAGGGAAGATTTCATTTAAATGATTATGATCAACTTTAAAGTGGAATTGGAACTAAGATTAGGATAACCACTAGGATCAAGCTTATCTTTTTAGTCAGTTAAATTATCCATAAATGGAATTGAACTGTATGGGTGCAAAGTTAATATTAAACTTATTAACTTAATTTACTTTCACTTCAACTTTCAATTAGCTTAATCTAATGTAATGTCTTCAGTCATTTTCTTTTTATTTAGAATCATAGTAAGTCTTAGTGTTATTTCAATGCTTAGTTTTATGTTAAATACTTGAATCATTTCCTAGTGACTAGATTTATCTAGGTCACTAGTATAAGTATGTAAATAACCCCATTAACCCATTCTTTTGTTTATATTGTATATTTGGTAAGTAAAAAATAGATCTTAAAAACAATAAAGTTAACACATTATCCTTATGGGAATGATACTAGATCTTTTAGATCATTTTACTACAATTTAACTCGTATACTTATTGTTCATCAAGATTTTTGGTGTTGTTGCCACTATATAAAATAATATCTTAATTATATATATATATATATATGGAAGCCCAAATTAAGAAATAACATACATTAACTAATTAACACAATCATAATAGTATTGAAATACAATCCATATAACATATGTAAATACAAAGTCAACAAATCCTAATTCAATATTCATAATCATTTAACAAAACAACTAAAAACAGGCTTTAATCTATAGTACCTAAGAAAATAAAAAAAATGAGAACAAATAAAGAAGAAGAAAAAAATGGAAGGAGTTCTTCATAGAAGAATCCATAGAGGTTTGGCTAAGGGAAGTCCAAGAGACTAACCTTTGGTCTTTCCTTCGAAGAAACACGTTGGAAGAGCGAGTTGATTGAAATTTTCTTCAAAAACCCTTGTTCTCCAAAGTTATTTTGTACCTTCAGTCTTTCTCCTTAGCTTTCTGACCTTAAAAATCCTAATTTTTTTTTTCTATTTATAGTACTTCTACAGTCAGAGTATGCATTTACCTTCAATAAAGTTGCGTGCTAGCGCCAAGGCATCGTTAATTGATATAGCTTCAGTGTTTTAGCCATAACTTCCCAATTTGATATCATATTTTAGCAAATGAGTACTTTTTGGAAAGCTCTCAACGAGACTTACAACTTTACGTGAAATTGTCATCTATAAATTATGATTTTTATAGGTCTAAAAGTGGCATCGAAGTTGAAATTTCACCATCTTTAAGTTGAATATCAACTCAACTTTCTTCCTTAACTTCTTCCAACTTCCATAATGTTTGTAAAATCCTTCATAGCTTCATTCAATCTTCCTCTTCCATTCCTCCAACTCATTATTTCCTTTCATTAATGCAATTCTCCTGGAATCTCCATCAAAATAGTGTGAAATTAGATAAATTGAATGCAAGGAAGCAATTAAATAGTCTAACCCACAAAATATATAAAATTAACATTATTTGTTCACTAAATTAAAAGAATTTATCCAAAATACATGATAAGTCCTAAGTAAAACATATGCAAATATAACACAATTAAGGACTAATCACTCTCATAAACTTATCCTTTTGCTTGTCCTCAAGCAAAACTTAATCAACACTTAAAATTTTCTATGAATCATGTAGTTGCCTCTTAGGTGTGTCAGAAAATTTCCCTTAGGAGTTGCAACAAGATCATATGATTAGCAAAAAATAAATAATGCAATCTGGCTTCAAAGTTCTACAGTTAATGAATAAATTTTCATATCATGAAGTGGGTGTGTAGATAACCATGCGATTATCTAATTCTAAGCATTAGAATTACTTATCCAAGTCAAGCTACACAATGCACCTTTCCTCAAGGAGCTTCATATACTTGCTCTTATATTCCCTCTCCACTAATGTAGATACATGTATAATCAATTAATCATTAGGTCTTTTAGATTTGTAATGTGGCCTATGATTATAGTTACCACAAGAAAGTAGATAAATGATAAAGAAGAATAGAGTCAAGAGAATACCATTGAGGACACAATTTCAAAGATATACATTCTCCAAACTTTCATTTCTTTACATTCCTTCTTTTCTTTCTTACTTTTCCCGTATGAACTTTTTTTTTTTCTTTAGGTGTTCTTTTCTTTTTCTTTCTTTTATTCTTCTCCTCATCATCTCATTTTTCATGTCTCACAAGGAAAAAACTTTCTAAATAACTTTGTTATTTCATATCATCTTATTTGCATGTCTATCATAAAATAGCAAATAAAAACAACCCACATAAATGCATATATTTCATTATTCCACATTCTACCTCACATAGCTAGAATCATCCCTTTCAACATAAAAATAGCTACCCAAATATTCTCTTGAAAAAGGTAAAACATTGTTTTTCAGGCTAAGGGGTAAAATTACGCATGTAATAGAATAAAAATTTATGCATTAATATGCATATGCAATTCAAAGCACAAGGGGTACTAGTGATAAATATAGAAATAATTAGGCTTAAAAGCCCAAAATAATGAAAGAATGCCCAAATCGTTTCAGTTGATCATACATTACCTAGGATTTCTCCTTAAGGGAATATAAACAAGTTCTAGAGTCTGAGGTTCAAGGTATAGTATATAGTCCACCTAACATAAAATATATTCTACTAACAATTAGCCATTTGCATGAAATAAGTGCACAGATAAGTTCAATGAGTATGGAAAAGTAATTCATTAAAAGTTAATCTTATCCACAAAATACATTAACATAAGTTTCCTGCCACTTGTACTCTTAATCACAATTAATTTCCTTATTAGAATGCAACATGACAAAAGAGACAAAACTATTAAAGATATGCAACAATTTAAACTCAAAATTTTAAAATTTTGGGGAATTTGGATAAATTTTCTAATATTATGTGCATCAATATATACATATAAATAGATAAAATAACTTAATTCAATTTCTAATTTGGATTTTCTACCCCCAAAACTGAAAATGAACATTGTCTTCAATGTTTAAAATTGTAAACAAAGTTAAAAGGGTAATAGAAAACTCTCGGTATTATGAGCACAAACATTACCTTTAATGAAGAATTGCTTCATCATTTGAATGTATGGAAGAGCTTAGACATGATAACCAATTCAATGCAAGCCTAATAAGGAAAAATTAATTCACTCAGCATTTTTAGAGTTAAAATCATATAGGGTAGGAGCCAAGCTTAAAAATGAAGGAGATCCAAAAAGTTCAACTTGCTTGCAAGGTTAAAAATGAACAATAAGTCATTATACTAAAACACGAAATTGAATAAAATAAAACAAACAAAGGAAGAGAACACATATTATCTAAACTACTGGATCTAGGGGAAGCCACAACATAACAAGTTGTGGCATCAATGCTCTCTTTAAAGTCTAGAAGCTAGACTATATTGGTTAACTAGAACTTATAAGTTAAAAGTCACAAACTAAAGCTCACACAATCCTAAAAAGAACAATTTCAACAATGAAATTCCAAAACATAGCAATGTACAGTAAACAAGTGATATGTCATGCATATAAACTCTAAATCACATGAACCAAAATTTTCCTAAAACTTGATAGAAAAAGGAGAAATTTGGCATAAATTTCAAGTTAAAATTCATCCAGATAATTCCTAGTAATTCCATCAAATAATGATAGTGACAGTGTCAATTATCACAATGTATTATCAATAACATGAACATTTAACATAGCAAATGGAATAATTTGGCTTGTGATAAACAAGATAGCCTAGCCAAGATACCCAAGTAAAATCATAATGAAATTCCTAACGAAATTGTCTCAAGAAAATTCCTAAGCCAAAGCACTACCCAAGATCATTAGCTATAATGTTGTCTAGCCAGATGACTAAATCATGTATCAAATTAGCTTAATTGGTTCTAAAATTTTTATGCTATGATAAAACCATATCAAGAATGTAACATACCACATATGAAAGCAAAATTTAAAACCAATTATTCCCAATGAATTTTTCAAGCTTAGTCATCGGCACTTATAACAAATAAATCGTACAAGTAGAATTAAAGAAAAAAAAAAGAATAAGTTAGAATCACTCCCTCAATTTGTGCTTCAGCTACTTATTGCTTGTTCATCCCTTTGCTTGCTTTACCATGTGTGAATTCCAATAAATGGTTAAGTTCTACTCTCTTTGTTACCCACCAACAAAAACCTAAATAAATAAAAATATAAGAAAGTAAACATAAGTTCAACTATAAGAGAAAAAAAACACAAAATATAAAATTAACTAAAAAATTTGCAAGACCAACTAAATCAATTAAAGTTAAAATCTAAAACATGATTTCTTTTAAGTCTTTAAGCTAGACTATTTTTCCTTGCTATTACAACACTATGACCATTAGAGATTCATGATTCACCAGGTCATTTAATTTTGGCTAGCCTCATTATGTTAGACATAAGTCTGTTTGGCAAATTGTCACACTATCATTGAGGTTTCTTTCAAATTGTTGCTTCCTACATGTTTGCAATGCATGGATTTAGCCTATTTAAGTCCACCTCAAAATGCGCATCTGTATAACTTGATAACACGTAAGTATGTAGTCTCATGTGCCTTAGCATCCAAAGAAAAATAAGATTCATCAATAATACATCATACACTGAACCCAAAAAAAATAACAACAAAACAATAATAAATGCAACATGCAATGCAAAATAAAATGCAATATGAGATGTAAGAAAAAGAAAAGAAATAACAAAAATAAAGGATTGAAATACTTGAGTGGTTCTCCTAGTGATCATGGAAAAGCAAGGGAATAATTAAAAATAACTTTATAATATCTTGAACAAATTCCCTTAAATTTGCACTATTCTATTTTCTCCAATGCTAAGTCTTGTGCACAAATGAGTGAAAGAGTCTATGATAACGATATTAAAATTTTGACAGCAATTTACTCAACAATCTAGACATATTGAGGATCAAAATAGTCAAAATTTAGCCATAAATAACAAGTAGATCAATACCCAAAAAATCGTAAGTTTGACTATACCTGAGTTATTCTGTCACAAAGTTATGTACGAAAAATTATGTAGATCACATGTAAAATGGCCATAATAAATTCTAGAAAAATTTTACAGCAACAATGATACACTATAGAACAATTATATCAAAATTTTGCTCAATTGGATGCATAGAAGCTTCATAGAAAATTGAACAAATTGTTTATTAGTCAAATACGCTAAAACAAAGCATGTATTAAACAAGCACATGGCTTTTCCACTTTTCCACTATTAACCACCACCCAAAAATCTGTGAAATATGAATCAAGCATATCAACATGAGAGAACTTTGACACCAAATTTCTAGGTAAAATAATGTCACATGAAGCACAAAAAAATTCATAAAGATTTGCAAAATTCCATAGCTAAGAACAAAGTTCTACACATGTATCATTTGAGAACCTCCACTAGCACTCAAACCATACTTTTTCACATTAGATGGAAGTAAAAACATGAAAATGAAGCAAGAATTTTATCCAAGAAGAATGATACACTGTTATCCTCGGCAGCAACACTAAAAATCTTAATGAATTGCAAGTATAAATGTCAAATTATAATAAAAGGATCTAAAAGATCTAATATCATTCCCACGAGGATAAGGTGTTAACTTTATTGCTCTTAAGATTAAATTTTTACATACTAAATATACAATATGTATAAAAGAATGGTTTTATGTGGTTATTTACATACTTACACTAATGGCCCAGATAAATCCAGTCATTAGGAAAGGAATCAAGTATTTAACAATAAGACTCACTAGGACTCTAAATAGAAAGAAAATGACTCCTTCCATTCTTTTCTTAAATTTTTTATTTCTTTGGGTAGCATAGATTAAAGCTTGTTTTTAGTTGTTTTGTTGGTTTATTGAGAATATTGAGTTAGGATTCATTGAGTTTGTATCTACATATGTTATATGAGATTGTATTTCAATACTATTGTAATTGTGTTAATTAGTGAATGTATGTTGCTTCTTAATTGGGGTTTCCATATTATTTTGTTAATTATGATAATTGCAAGTAGATTGAATGGTTTACATTGTTGAATTTCTCGGTAATCTTGTTATGGAGTTGAATGCCCACAAGGTGTTTAATGAAGTGACTCATTGAGAATTAAGTAGAATGTAACTCAAATGATTTGGATTAACCTTTGAGGTATATTCATACTTGTATTCTCAATGATTTTGAAGATCTTAAAGTACCTTAGGATTAGTTTTCTTTAAATGATTAGGATCAACTTTTAAATGACACTAATGGTTAAGGTAGTGCAATTCTACCTAGATGATTGGGATTAACCTCTAGGTTGGTTGTGTTTGATAGTTTAGCTCTAATCTTAATGCATTTTAGGGAAGATTTCATTTAAATGATTGGGATCAACCTTAAAGTGGAATTGGAACTAGGATTACAATAATCATTGGGATCAAGCTTATCTTTTTAGTGAGTTAAATTATCTAACAATGGAATTAAACTATATAGGAGCAAAGTTAATATTGAACTTAATAACTCAATTTACCCTCACTTCAACTCTCAATTGGCTTAATCTAGTATAGTATCTTGAGTTCTTTTCTTTTTATTTAAAGTCATAGTGAGTCTTAGTGTTATTTGTATGCTTAATTTTATTGTTAAATACTTGAATTATTTCCTAGTGATTGGATTTATTTGGGTCACTAATGTAAGTGTGCAAATAACCTAACTAACCCATTCTTTTGTACATATTATATATTTGGTAAGTAAAAATTTAATCTTAAAAATAATAAAGTTAATACTTTATTCTCGTGGGAATGATACTGGATCTTTTAGATCCTTTTACTACAATTTGACTCATATATTTACAGTTAACTATAAAAAAGAGAGTTAAGTAGACCTAACTTTATAACTAAAAAGCCTAGTTTTCAAAGCAAATTTAATAATTATGATGCATTTTAGCTAGAAATAGGTTATCCCTTAGAAATGTTACCACATCATCATGTTTTTAACTCTTCTAAAAGATTTTTTGTGACAAATTTTCTAGGAAGTGAAGCTGGAGCAACCATAGTAGTTGAAGGAAAGAGAAAAGTATGAAAATTCAAAAATGAAGGTCCAACGCTCTGGCACCAAAATTCTAGTGCCCAAGCACTAATTCTAGAGATTCAATTCCCAAGTGCCAAAAATCCAATGCCTGGGCGCCAAACCTACACGTTAGAATTTCACAGTCTAAGGTTTAGCATCCAGGTGCCAAAACATCACCACCTAGGCCTTGAATTTCCATAAGGATAATGCCCAAGCATCATAAAAGTGACACCTCCATACCAAAAAGTCATCACTCAAGCATGTCATCAAAAACCCTAAACAAAACAATTAGAGTTTAAGATGAATTAAGACACCTTGCACCATTTAAACTCAAACTCTGGAATTTTTTTCATGCCTATAAATAGGACCCTAGGGTGTGCTACTGATACACCAAGCGAGAGAGAATAGAGGCGAGTAGAGGAGCACTCTTGAGGAGGGTTTTCAGTAAGGTAATAAAGAGTCTATAAAGAGAGAGACAACTCTCTTTAAAAGTGGCATTCTCCCTAAACTCTTTATTTTCTTCTTTTGTGTTTTCCTTTTGTTTTTATGTTTTGAACATATTTGGATACTTAGCTAGTAGGTTTAATCTAGGATTTTGACTAAACCTTTTTATGAGGTTATTTTTGTATAACATTATCTTTTTATTTATATTTTAAATTCAATTTATTTATTTTCATTTTGTGCTTAATGCTTTTCTAAGCTTGATCACCTTAGAATTGAAATAGGATTTAGGCTAACTCAAAAGAGAAATCTTAAATTATGAACTGAATGAAGATAACCTTTGTTTACATGTTTAATAAGTAGTAAGTATAGTAATTCACAGTCAATTGTCTCAATTCACTTAATTTTGCATTATTGTCTAGTTATTCACTTAAATATTCAATCCAATTGTTTGAGTTAAAAAGCTTGATTGTAGTATTAATACAGAATTAAAGCTAGATCCTTGTGGAAACGATATCCTACTCACACTTTATTACTTATCGTGATCACGTGCACTTGCATATATACAATCAAGTGAACAAGTTTTTAGCGTTGTTGCTAGGAACTTAGCCTTTAATTTTTTTTTTTTTAGGCTATTATTAAGATCTGCTAATCTCAAGTGTTTTTCTTTATAGACCTTTCAAGTACTTGTGCATACATAGACGAGGAAAAACTAAAGTTTTGCCCTTGGAGTCAAAGATAAAAAAAAGCTTGCAAAAAAATAAAAAACTAACCTATGAGTCAAAAGGAAGAATCACCTGTTATGACAAACAATAACAGTGAAGCACCTGAACCGATGGCTGAAAACCATGCCCAAGTCGTCAACTAGAAGGTCAATGCACCCACAGTATGGAAGCTAGTTCCAAGGAAGATGAAAACAAAAAGGTCAGGGAATGTTAGCACTATGGAAATATATCCCAGGGTTCTATGAAATGGAAATGAGTTAGGCAATGTAGGGGAGGAGAGATAAGCAATGATTAAACACCTGGAGATCTTTAGCACATCCAAAGGAAAGTCTAACTAATGACTTTAACTAAAGCACTTCTTGAGAGGTAACCTAAATCTCTCACTTAAACATTTGTATAGTTATGCAAAAAGGGATTTTAGTACTTTGAATTATAGAAAAATCTATTAAGCCACTTAAGGAATTAGTGTCCAAGCGCTGGAAAACCAATGCCCAGGTGCCAAAAACCAAGAACTAGAACAGAGGTATTAGCACCTAGGTAGTGAATTCAATACCCAGGTGTCAATTACCTAAAAATCTATTGAAAAGTACAATGTTCAGGAATTCATTGGAAAATGAGCCCAAAGCCACAAAGGATGAAAAGGGATGAAATTTAAAACAGACAAGGGAGTACTTTATTCCTTCTTATTTTAATTTGATTGTTGCCTTCTTTTATCCTTTTTTTTCTTTTTTAAAGGGTGGGCATAGGCTAAGCAGTGATGACATTGCATATATTAAGTCTAGAGGGTGCTTGCATATAAATAGAACTCTTTCCATCATATTGAACATTATAGACATTAGGCATACTTTGATTATCAGTATTTGTCATATGGAAACTAGTGATATTACCTGACTGCTTGTAGTATGCTAGAAAAGGAAATCTGAATGCATGGAAATATTTATCTGTTTTAATCCTTACCATGATCTTAAATCACTACTGATACTCTGAATAAACCATATGCAACTTAACCTTCTTAGTTCAATATTTCACTGAAAACTTATGCATATATACTTTGCTTGATTCATATCTTACAACATTCTAGAACTTATTTGATCACCATTTGAAGTAAAATCCTAGGTAACACAGTCAGGAAATTGATTTAGGCATTGTTTGGATAGTTTGAGACTAAAATTCAGCCAACATAAATATGTATAAGACCTAGAAGTCCCAATTAAGCCTATGTCCCCATTTTTTTTTTCTTATTAACTACTTTTCACCTAGCCAAATAAAGAAAATCCCTCATTATACCACACATACCATAAAAGCATAATAGGGACATATGAAATCATATTGAAAAACAAAAGTGAGTGGCATGGGGATATTAGTTCAAAAAAATGATAAAAAAAGAAGTAAAAAAAATTGTTGTTGAATAGGGGTTCAATACATAATCATTGCAAAGCAATGAAAATCAACAATTAAAAAAAAAATGAAAAAGTGCAATAACTATGCAAGGAAAAAAAAAGGGAAGGGAGAAAAAAAGAAGAGAAAGAAAAAGAGTAAACATAATTTTCCCCTTGTAAAAAAAAAGCTAAGAAAAATTGAAAATTCTATCCCAAAATCTTGCACGGAGGAATGCTTGTGGTATAGTCTAAACCTAAAATTTATCCTTCTCATCCACCCGTACCTAAGCCTTACATTGCAAGTCATTTAAAGTCCTATTGATTTCTGACTGTGTGTTTTCCTATAATTGTGGAGAGTGGGGTGAGGATCCTAAGGGATAAAGCTATGAACTGAATGAATCACTCAAGTTGGATGGAAATTAAAAACTTTGAAAGAGCAGTTGCTTTAGTTTATCAAAGAAATCAAGAGTGATTTGCTAGACTGGTGAATTTAATGCATTTAAAGTTTTGCATAAGTTCAGTGATTCTTTTAATATCTTACAGGATAAGCAATCTTTGAAGTGAGTAAGGTGACAGTTAAAGAACCCTAAAACTAAATAAAGTCTTTTTATGCCTAAAGTCATATTTTCCATAACTATGTTTGCTTGAGGACTAGCAAACTCACAAGTTTGGGGTGTGTTAACTCTTCAAACACTACAAAAAAAGAGGTATTCAAAGTCAGTTGAGTATTGTCAATTTCAAAAACCGATGCTAAGAATCACAATTTTAAAAATCTAGCAACCATTACCTAACATCAGTTGAAGCTGACATTAAATCTATTTTAAAAAAAAGGTAAAAATATATTTTAAAAAATGACAGAAGGGTTAAAACATTTCTGTCATATTGCCTAGAGTTAAAACATGTCGTTTCTCAGCCTTGGGTCCTCACTACATATTGGTCACTACTGCATCTGTAGCCAGAGCTTTGTTTCGATAGCACAACTCCGTGCTTTACTCCCCATAAGGTAGCCATTTTTGTTTATCCTTCATTACTTTTCATAAATCTCTATGCTTCGTTGTTTGTCTAAGCCTTCTCCATTTTGTGCCTAGCATCATAATTTTCTTGTCATTTATAGAATCCTACATATGAATTTTAGTTTTTTACCCTTTCAAGCTTCTTTCATTAAGTTGATAGTTCATAAGTTCCTGTAGGCATGATTAGGGTTTGCCTTTTGATTTTTTTTTGGTACTTTTTTTATTTTTATTCTAGTAGGTAACTTTTCAAGGGTGGGTAGTTATTCAAGTAGTTGCTCAAATAGCATCATATATGAGTTAAAGGGTTTGAGAAGAATTCCAGGGGGTGGGTGGTCTTCGAGCTATTTGCAAGTGGTGGCTTACAAAAAATCCACAGTTCTCTGTTGTTAATTACATTTGAGGATGCAGTAAGTGATAGGCAATGTGTTGTCTAATCTATGTTGTGCTATTGAATGCTTTCCTCCATTGTTCTTGCATCTATCAAAAAGGTGCAAATCTTTCACGAATAATGTTAGTTTTGGATGTGAATATCAAAAACCAATATTAAGGTGCATTTTTTGGGGAAAGAAACTATCAAGATTGACACACATATATCCAAGAAACTCACTAATATGCATAAAGTGGGGTAGTGAATTTTTATCATGTGAAAATTTTCTAAATAATGGGTATTTTTTGAGGTTAAAGAATTCTTTATGCTTTCGCTTTTTAATTTTTGATTCCTTCGGTGACTCTAGCTAGGATTTGATAACAATGTGAAAGTATGACTTTAATTTTACTTTGCATCTATGTAGTGTTGGTGCATGCACATTGCAAATTGTGGAAATCATATTAAACTACTAAAGAAAAGCTTATTCATGTTTTTACTGGTGGGAACAACCCTTTTGTCCATAATACGAATCAGACTAGCTTAGTGACAGGTTTGCTTTCTCTAATGAAGAAGACTAGAATGTGTAAATTAAAGTAGTTTAAAATAGTCATGTCTTTGACATAAAATAGAGCCTGATCTTGCTTGAGTTTGTAGAATTTTTGGATCATTTGTGAAAAAGGCTTTCATAGAGAACGTAACATCAAGTTGGTAAACTTCAACTGTATTCTCCAGTGATCCTAAACAGAACAAAATGTCAACTACTATTCCTTTTACAAATGAATTTCATAGTCCAAAAAAGAAAACCTTTCTATGTTTAATTGTAATTTGCATTTCATTTATAGTATTGATTCAGTTTTATCAAAATTTAAAATTTCCCTTCTCTATTTTCCTTTTGTCTTCCATAAAGTGGAAAAAAAGGTATTGGAGGATTTTGAAAGAGGAAGAAAACAAGAGACAGGCCAAAAAGCAATATGTGTTTTTTAGAAAAATTTAGAGTTTGAAGAATCAAAGCTTCTAATTGAGGTAAGAGTTGTTTATTTTTTACATGGGTTATTTTATTAAATGTGAATATGCAAAGTAATGATTGGGTCTGTCATATAAAATTGAGAAGCTCATTGCTTCAAGATAAAGAATAGAAAGTGGAGAAAGGTGTTAAATAAGAGTGTGATTGAGAAAAGACAGTGTGGGAAGGCTATAAATTAGAAAATTTGGTGCTTTTTTATTGTTAGTGAGCTGTCACATGTGCACACATGTTGTCTCTTCCCCCAACAAATGCATTAATAACTGCACCTACCTATTATCATTTACATTTCTTTTTAGTTTTTGTTTTTGGTGTACCATAAGGGTGTCATTGCAAGTACGTGACTACTGTGCCTCCTTAACCCACACATGCTTTCAATTTTTTCTAGCAATCAATATAATCTTTAAATCTATATTTAATTAGTTTCTAATTCTTCACCTTATCTTTAGTTAGCAATGGTTCTTGCCACATAATAACACATGGTAGTATATGGTTAAATTCAAGTTTTAGAGAAAGAAAATAAAGTTTTTTTATATTAAATATATTAATATTAAAAGAGAGATATATTAGTACAAAGAATTCATACACTTAATGATTTGAAATTTTAGATGAAGATGTTGTGTCAATTTCATAGAAAGAAAGCATTCAAATAGAGAACTGTTCTTTGGCTACCATAAGACCCACATCGTCCACTTCCTCATGCACTCTTTATCACTAGAAAGTACTTAGAAACTATGCCAGAACTGACTTTATTTATTGAGACTGAGGCCAAATTTTGTTCTTTTAGCAACTACATTCTAGTTTTACCTAAGCTTTATTTTGTAATGACCTAGTCTTTTTGGTGGTTTTTTCAAGCTTTTTTCTGTTGTTGCTTTAAACCATAGAGTTACTTGAAACATTTTGTTTGACAACTAGATGGGAAGTGCATTTATAGGTGTTAAGTAATAAATATAATGAATTTTGTTTGTGCGAATATAGAAGCATGATGATAAATATCTTAATATCTCTTACTATTGAAGTTTGAGAGAAGCGTTCGTACTTCAAAATTATAGGATGTGGTAAGGAAAATAGCAGTGTTTGTTTGTAACCAAAATGACAATCCAAAATATTATTTTTAAGCTTTCTGTGATGTAATGGCTACTAAATGTATTTATTTCCTAAATGCCATTAGCCCATATCATACATATTTTGATATATGTAGACTTATATATAATTTATATATGTAAAGTAATAAACTTCCCCTATTCACTTGTGGATACCAATTTCCTTTTTTTCAGTTCTTCACATATAGGACAATAATTTAAAATGAACTTTGACATCTCTTTCTTTCTCTCACTTTGTTCTCTTTCATTTTCTGCCTTTCTCAAAAGCATTTTCTTTTTCTTTTCTTTTTTTTTTTTTCAATTCCTCACATATCAGAAAAAGATTGTTGGCTAGTTTATCTTATTTAGTTCAACTTATTATTAGCCTTTTATTGAATTTAGCTAATATATTTTGATGATAATAATATTCTAATTGTATGATTAGATCTGTTGATTTTATAAACAATCTAATTTTGGTTTAAGGAGAGCCTTTATAATCATCCTCATTTGGTTTTATGATCATAAAAAGGGAGAGATTGTTGGCCAAAAAATAGGATAAATTCCCTTTGTTTGATTTCTAAAAGAAACCAAATGAGAGAAGGGTCCAAATTGTTATCTAAGCCCATATTGTGACAGCCTATAATATCTCAAATATCTACACTACCTCCTATTTTGTCTTTTCTATACAAAACATTTATTGCCAAAGCTAATGGAGTACATCACATGTATCCAAGGAACATTTGCTTCACATCTTCATTAGCTCAACCTTTCATGTGGTTTGCAATCACTTTTTAGACACATCTAGATTTGGTGCCTAAATGAAGTACACCTTCCCAAAGCTTCATTTTCTTCCCCAAAGCTGTCATCACTAATCCCATGGAGAGAAAGAAGTAATTCAACAACTAACCTTTTGCTAGACAAAGTGCTTCTCTCTAATGGGAAAATCTTGGGGATGTTATATATACTTGTACATGAAGGAGCTTTAGCACACATTAGTACTTCTTATCTCAGAAAATTTGATTATGAGCTTAGTTTTTGGTTCTATCGCTTCTGAGAGCAAAAGTTTGAGTGCTTCATTGTCAACCCATTTTGTGAGGGTTAAAAACTCATTCTTTTTTTTAGTGTGAGTTCTTTATCTCTATATATGAGAAGAAAAGTGTGAAACAAAGTTAGAAACTTTGGATAAGTTGTAGGTTAGCTTTTAAAAACCTTGTGTTCAAGAGTTAGCACTAGGGGTGCAGACAAGTTGGGTCAAGTTGAGTTTTTGCATGGCCTAAAACCTGGCCTAGTTTTGGGTCGAGTTTCTTTTTTTAGGCCCGAGACCCTATCGGCCTTGGTTTTAGCCTAGTAAGTGACCAGGCTGCACATGGTTATACCAAGTTAGGGCTGGGTCAATTAATTATTTTTTATATATTTTATTTTATTAAAATAATTTTTTATTAATAAAAAATAGAAGAATTAATATCATAAATATTTATTATAAAAAAGATTTATTATAAATAAATTAAAAAAATTTAAAAAAGAAAAGGATAATACCTGGGCTAAGCTAGGTTGAATCTTATAAAAATTCGAGACTCCGCCTAACTCAATAAAGTTTATAATTTTTTTAATTTTGACCTGGCATAACTCAACTTGATATAATTTGCCCAGATTGGGTTAATTGGGCCACCAGGTTAATTGTTTACCCATAGATAGCACTTGAAAACTCTTAAGTCATGTATTGCTAAGATTGTGAAATACCCATGAAAGAGTCAAGGAACTAGATCTAAACACTTTTTGCTATGTATGAATATGATGGCTTTGGGTCTCCAAGTTCTCGAAATCTCATAAGATGCTATGTATGAAAAAATATGTCATATATATAATTAATACCGGCCACTTTACTATTACAAAAAGTTGGACCCTACAGAATTCTTTCTTATGATTTTGTTTTCTTTTGAAGGAATAACCTGCATAGTCATATATAGCATATGGCTTGGCTTGCTTTCGTGTCTAAAACTATATAACAAAAAATTATAGATATATCTAGATTATTTCATTTAGTGAAATAATAAAAGAAAGAGTAAATTACAAATGATCTCTTGTGATTTAGCTTAAAATCAATTCGTTTCCTTGTCATATATATGAATTGTTTCATTGGAACTCCTATTTTCTTAGTTTCTTTTTATACTACTAATCCATTACCTATAGTAATTTGTTCTAATTTTAAACAAGAAATTTATGCAAAAGTAAAAATGATGAAACTTTTCATTGATAAAATTAACTACGTAGAACTTATATTTTAAATAGTTGATAGTTCTTTTACACTAATTCGAACTTGAAAGAGTTCATTTCCGGGTATAAATCTCAAAATATTATTGAATTTTTGAAAAAGTATAATAAATGTTTAATAATAAAATTGTTTATAATTTTAATATTCACATGATTATTTTAGCTAAAATTTAGATAACCAAACTAATTTAAAGCCAAACTACGAGGCTAGAAAAAAGTTTCATGGGGATAATTCTTCTCTTAACATTTAAACCAAAGCATCGATACAACATTTGCTTCCAGTAGTAGTAAAAGCATCATACTAGTGGCTTGTGCTTTGCTTCAGAATCTCGCTTAAGAATATAAACATTTTGACATATATATAAAAGGGTTATGAACACATAAACTGAAACGCAGCTTGCGTTATTCAACACTTTAATACCTAAGAATGGCCTTCTCCACAGTCTTCTCACTTTCCTGCACTCCACAGACACAGAATAGACTATTGTCTGTGCAAAACTCGCACTCACTGTTCCGAACGACGTCGTTGTTGCCACCCCAAGCAACACAGAAATTCTTCTACCAACCTCTGAGGTACAAAAGGGTTTCTCCGATTGTGGCGAACCCCAGGAGAAGTTTTGGGAAAGTGAAGGCATTAAAGAGAGGGGAGAAGAGCTATGAGAACGTGGAAGTGTTCTCGAAGGAGTATCTTGCTCTGTCTTTGGCTCATGATGTCTATCAACTCTCCAAAATATTCATCCAAGAACGAGGGTTTTTCACTGTCGTTTTGCCTGGTGGGTCGTCAATCAAGCACCTCAGGTGATTAGGTTTTTTTTTATTATTATTATTTATTTTTGTTTATGTACCACCCAACTAATTATTGTAGTTTAAAAGTTTGATGATTCTTGTATGTTGTGGATTTCCAGAAAATTGGTTGAGCCTCCGTATGTTGATTCTATAGAATGGTCCAAGTGGCATTTTTTCTGGGTGGAAGAACGAGTCCTGCCAAAGGATCACCCCGACACTAACTACAGGCTCGCTTACGAATTATTTCTCTCCAAAGTACTTTGATTTCATTTATTATTTATATTTAGAGTAAAATATTTTTTTAGTCTTTCACTTATCATAAAATTGTTATTTTGATTTTTTATTAATTAAAATGATCAAAATAATCCCTCATTCGTTGAAAATGTCACACTTAATTTTTTTACTTTTAAAAAAAAATACAAAACTTAATTCTCTAAATTTAAAGTTTAAGATTTAGTAAAGGAACTGAATTTAATAATTTTTTAAAAAGTGAAAAATTAAGTGTAATATTTTTTAATAAGTAAAAGATATTACTTTGAATATTTAGATAAATAAAAAATCAAAATAATAATTTTGTGATAAGTGAATGATCAAAAATATATATTTTCTTTATCTTTATGTAGGAATTGAATTTGCTTAGATATTCGTTATGGATTTTTTTTTTTCTTGATATGTGTAAATTATATATTTTTTATTCTAAAAATATACATAAATTTTTTTAAAATAAAAAATTTATTACAATAGTTTTAAAATAATGGTAATCCCTTTTATTAAAAATAAAATTTATTATTTTAATTTTATTTATTTTGTATTGAAAAAAGTATATTTAACTTATTTAAATTTCAAATTTACTAATTCTATACTAGTCAAATCTTTATATTTATGGTATTATATAAATAATAAATTTTTAAAAAATTTTAGTAAAATAAATACTGCTGTAATTTATTTTTTATTATAAAAAAATATCAGTGTAAGAATAGAATTTCAACATCTCTCGCAAAAAAAAAAAAAGGCTTTACTCAATCGAAATCTGTATATAAAAATAAAAAGATCAGTCTCCAGTTTAAACATGCGTATATCTCAAATCTTGCCTTCTCATTTGAGATACACTTTTTGGCGAACCTAACTTCATGGTTTTCCTTATTGTTGCTGGAAGGTGCCATACTTTGACATGGTTAATAACGTTCATAGCATAAATGGATTCGAGCTTCCAGCTCAGGAAGCAGCTGCACTTTTTGACATGAAGCTGAGACTGTTGGGTGCGAAAGGCAATGTGATGGCTGCTTCGTCCACTGGGTTTCCAAAATTTGATCTGATGATTCTGAATATGGGTTCTCATGGCCATCCACATTATCTTTTCCCAGATGATCCCAGGGACTTGAATGACCCCAGATGGATCACTTTCACCACAAACTCCGCAACACCACCAAAAGCTAGAATTGCTCTCACCCTGCCTGTCATTAATTCTTCTTCCTACATAGCAATGGTCGTCTCTGGGGCGGCTAAAGCACATGCAATATACTCTGTGCTTGAGGATCATCATAAACCCAAGAAGCTCGACGTCGAAATGATTTGCCCTCAAGGAAAAATGAAATGGTACTTGGATGAAGGTGCAGCTTCGAAGCTCACTGATGAAGCTGGAGATCACCCATTTCTGGGGCAACCGTAATAACTGATATTTCTGCTTCTTTTTGTATAATGCTTTGTACGTACCTCTCGTATACGTATAAGGAACATCTCTCAAATAAGTGTACCGTGGGCATGCATATACGTGTGCCCGTATATACATTTTCACTTAGCTATACATGTATTTATATATATATACACATATTCACATCGCATGCACACAAATACATATGAAATATATAATAGGTATGTGTATATGCATATGTCATTAATTACTAGTTGTCGTTTTCTATCATTTGTCATTTTTTTTTGTAATTCAAACAAAAGACTTTTTTTATCGAAAAAGTCTATAGTAAAATAAACAAGAGAAACTTTTGTTATCGAATTTTGTTTAACCAAAAATTTGTTTTAAAAATTTAATTTTCTCACAACTTAACACTAAACATTTTTATATGCTTCAGTACTCAAACCCTACGAATTAAGGCCAAGGCAATGAGTGAGGAAAAATTCTTAAATGGATATATAAAATATGAAGTTTTAATGGAGACAAACAGATACATATAATATATATATATATATATATATATATATATATATATATAAAGTAAGTTTTATAATGAAAATTATTAAAATGTGTATCTTCGTTTCACATTTTGATATACTTAATTTTATAAACCAAATTATTTAAATCTCTCGTGTCAATTGGAAACCAAATGTAACGTTATTGGTGGGTTTATTTTTTATATTTTTACATATGCTGTGTATCCAATTCTTTGCCTTCCAAATCTCCACGTCCAGCCCGTCGGCCCAAAGTTATTTTGCGAAACGGTATGATGTAAGTACGTAATATGAGTACGTGAAACATTATTTTATATAAAAATATATATATAATTTTGGTTCACTTTTATTTTAAAGTTAGATTTATCTTTTAAAAATAAGAAATAAAAACGGTTCTCTAAAATTGTAGAAGTGAACTAATTTGGTTACTTGAAAGAATCATTTTAATCTTTAAAGCATCGTTATTTTTGTAAAAGTTTTATTTTAAAAAAATCGTTTTAATTTTTCATCTTTAAAGAATTAAATTAATTTTAAGATTAAAAATAAGAGACTAAAATTATATTATTTCTCATTAATTATATGATTATTTTTAATTGGTACTCATGTCACTTTAGATTTTATATATAGATATATTATTTATTAAAAATTGAAATAATGTAATATGGTACAATGGAAACTTAAAACATTTACTGAGAATCCTAACTGCATTATGTAAATTAATAAGAGAAACAAAGAATAGAAAAAAGTAAGAATCAGAGAGAGGTAAAATTACAATTCTTTTTTCCACTTTTCTCCAACTGTATCCCGGTAATACTGCAAAAGATAGTTGAGAAAACGGACATTGGATCACTCAATTTAAATAACAAGATGAACCCATAGAAAGACCAAAAAATTAAAGATAGCAAAAGTGAAACCATCTATGATCCTCATTTTTATCTAGGATATTTTCCTGATCTCTTGATTATTTCCAAATCCATTCCAATTTGCCTCCCACGACCTCTTGGAATAGCAAAATCTGTAACTTGGCACAGATAAAGAAATACTCGACAGAAAATCGTAACATATTGCAAGACAGGGATTAATTTTAGTTCGTGAATTTTAAGGTTGAAGTATATAAACGAGGGATGAAGAATAAAATCCTAGTCAATATTAACTAATACCTTGACTCGTCTTTCACACGACGAAACAAAAGCAACTTAGTACAGTGAAAGCTGTCATTCTATTAGTAGTAGACAGAGAATCTTATTAAAAAATTTATTCTGCTAGTTTCTAGCCCTGATGTCACCCTGGTGTGTGTGTGTAACTAAAACTTACACTTAACTTTTCTTTTATTATTGATTTTCACTAACTTTCTTGCTCGCGTGTTTTCAGTTCCACTAATATTATTATATCAACGAAATGATTAAAAATAATTTCTTGGTCAATCCTTTTCTGAAATTGCCTTAAACATTAATTAAACTACAGCATTCATATGCTAAATCGTTGCTTCTAGTGGCAAGACAAGTATCAATACTCTGCTTTGCTTCTGATACTTTGTAAAGAATGTAAAACATATTGACATATAAAAGGGTGACGAACACCCAAACTGAGACGCAGGCGTTGCATTCAACACTCTTAACACGTAAGAATGGCCTTCTCCTCAGTTCTCTCCCCTTCCTGCACCTTACAAACACAAAGTACCTTACTGTCTTCACCAAACCAACACTCTCTGTCCCCAACGACGTCGTTTTTGCGATCCCAAGCAACGCAGAAATTCCTGTACCAACCTCTGAGGCACAAAAGAGTTTCTCTGGTTAATGTGGGGAACCCCAGAAGCAGGAGATCGTTCGGGAAAGTGAAGGCCTTAGATATGGATGAGAAAGAGAACGTCAAAGTGTTTCCCAAGGACGAACTTCCAAAGGCTTTGGCTCAAGATATCTCTGACCTCTCCAAAAAGTTCATCCAAGACAGAGGATTTTTCACTGTCGTTTTATCTGGAGGGCCATTGATCAAGCACATCAGGTGAGCTTCTTTTTGTTTTTTGTTTTCCCCATTTTTCATTTTTGTATCTTATTTTACCACCCAACTAATTGATGTATTGTTGGAAAGATTTGATGTTTTTTTTTTCTTATGTGGTGGAATTTCAGAAAATTGGTTCAGCCTCCGCATGTTGGCTCTATAGAGTGGTCAAAGTGGCATTTTTTCTGGGTGGAAGAGCGTGTCCTGCCAAAGGATCACCCTGACACTAACTACAAGCTCGCTTATGATGGATTTCTCTCCAAAGTACTCTGTTTCCTACCCTTTTTTTGCTTGAGATTTTTTTGAACCGTAAATTATTTTTGAGAAAGATTCAAATCATGCAATCCTTTCCATTATTTATAAAAATATTAAAAAAAAAATTTTGGTTAAGATTATTTATTTTGGTTAAAAACTATACATTTAATTTATTATAAATTTTAAAAATGAATATTTTATATTAGTCAAATATATATTTAATATTTATTATATTATATAGGTAATAAATATAAAATTATTTTTATGAAAATATGTATAATCATAGTTTATCTTTTGTTGCAAAGAAATTCGATTTAGTTTATACTTTGATGTTAGAACAAGAGAATGTAATCTTTTAAAACAAAAATACTCTTCAGAGAAAAAAAAAAAAACTAATAACAAAATTTGGGGTTTTGGGTCAACCTAACTAACACTTTGGCTTACGTTGCTATGTTGGGAGGTGCCAAATCTGGACTTGAATAAGAATGTTCATAGCATTAATGGATACAACCTGCCAGCCAAAGAAGCAGCAACACGTTATGAGAATGAGCTCAAAGAACTGGCTAAAGACAAAGTGATAGCTTCGTCCAGTGATGAGTTTCCAGAATTTGATCTGATGCTGCTGGACATTGGTTCACAGGCACATCATGGGCATCCAGATTATCTACTCTCAGATAATCCCACTGTGGAGGATCACAAATGGGTCACTTTCACCACAAACTTTCCAAGACACCCAAAAGCTAGAATTGCTTTGACCTTGCCAGTCATTAATGCTTCTTCCAACATAAAAATGGTGGTCTACGGGGCTAGTAAAGCACATGCAGTTCACTCTATACTTGAGGATCTTCCTAAACCTATGAAGCTGCCTATTGAACTGGTTTCCCCTAAAGGAAAATTGAAGTGGTACTTGGATGAAGGTGCAGCTTCTCATCCTTTTTTTATGGACTAGATCATCCATATGTGGATGGACTATGATAATCAATGTATGCTTTTTTATATGATGCTTTGTTTCAATTTTCAACCAAATTAAATTTGTTCCCTTTTGTTTGAGCAACTCTCATATACACAAGGAAGACCCTTGTTCTTTGTGAACTTGTGGGGCATTGATGTCTGTGTTGAAGTTGGTTAATGTGGATACTCTGAGTATCGTCAAAATCATAAATGAAGTTATCAATTCTTATTCATAGTGTATTGAATGTTATTTATTTGATTGGGATGAAAAATGGACGGGGATTGGAGAAACAAGAAATCATAAATGATATACTTTTGTAACAAATTAATATAACTGATCCAGAATTTACATTTAAGAAAGGTTATATAACATAAAGATAAAAAAAAAAAAAACCATTATAAAAATTATAGTAAATTACACATATTTTTCCTAAATACTGTCAAAGTTAAATCTTTCTTCCATTTTTAAAATTAAAAGTTACTCAACAATTTAGTCTAATTAAAAAAATTTTTTTACTAAAATATCTTTTATTAACTTAAAGATACTCAATATATATTTAGGTTAATGGATTGTTATTTTACTCAAAATTTAAGATTGGACTAAAATAAATATGTTTTAAATAAAAGAAATATTCGAATAATTTTAACAAAATTAAAAAAAAATTCATGTAATTTAGGATTTATAGTTTACTTGAAATTGATTCCAACTTGACAAAAGATACAAAACTAAATTTCAAATTTAGAATTTCTTGATAGTTTTCTTTCTGTTGAATATGAACCATTTTTATTAATATGGATACCTATTTGTCAAATATAAATCATATTTTCTTTTCTTTTCAAAATTTAAAATTTAAAATTTTAGAATATAATTCATTTAAAGGAAATAACCCAATATAATATGGGTCGATCACAAACTAAGCCAAGTCTGAACTCAAGGCCAAAAACAAAAAGGAACAATACAAAAATCAAGCTAAATTATAGATTAAGCAAAAGTCCTGCCCATCTAAATTTTTGCTCACCCCTACACAAAAATAATCTCTTTTCATGTTGAATTTGACAATTTAAATAATCTTTATTTTTATTTTTACTCTTATTTTTAATATTATACTAAACATAATAAGTCGGCTTAAAATTCCAGTCCTTCTAAATTTATTATCATTCCCCTTCAACAAAACGGGCCATATATAACCTAAAGCAATTCTAATTGCTATATCTCTCTTTGTACAAGGCATTTGTTCATTTCATCGTACAATTCTCACATGCTCCTTTTTTGTTTCTCTTAAAAAAAATAATGTCACCTTGCATCTTTCTCAGCTTGGCCAAACATGCTCAAAGGAGAGGAAAGGAAGAGCATTTCCGCCATGCATTTCATGTGGCCATCAATTGGGATTAATTTACGGATTAATTTAAATATTAACTTGGTTCTATCTTAGTGAACATCTGTCTCATTTTTTTTCCTTTGAACATCATAATTAGCATTTGAAGATTCAATTAACTAATTATAAATATAAGACTCACTAAGATCAATTTATTTCATATTAATATTCAAAATTTTATTTTATAATTGATTATTAAACTACTTGCTTAACTTAAATCCATTTCTAATTAACTCCAACTTATCCTTCAGGTACTAAAACTAGTGATTTACTAGTCACAATATATATACGCACACACAAGGTCATTCTTTTCTGAACTTTTGTCATGTGTATTACATATGTTGCTTCCATTGCTAGCAAAAGCATCCACGCTTTGTTCTTTGCTTCTAATACTTAGGAAAGAATATAAAAAGAAAATATATTTTAACATAAATAAGTGTGATGAACATCCAAACTGAAACGCAGGTGTTCCATTCAACACTCTCAAGAATGGCCTTCTCCGTAGGTTTCTCACCTTCTTCCACCCTACAAACACAGAGCACTTTGTTGTATTCTCCGAACTCACACTCTCTGTCCCCAACGACGTCGTTGTTGCCACCCCAAGCGACGCAGAAACTCCTCTACCAACCTCTGAGGCATAAAAGGGTTTCTCAGATTGAGGTGAGCCCCAAGAGATCTTTTTGCAAAGCGAAGGCTTCAAAACAGAGCTATAACAATGTGGAAGTGTTCTCCAAAGAGCATCTTGCTGTGACTTTGGCTTATGATGTCTCTGAACTCTCCAAGAGATATACCCAAGAGAGAGGGGCTTTCACTGTCGTTTTGTCTGGAGGGTCTCCCGTCAAGTACCTCAGGTGAGTTTTTTTGGATCAAGTAGCCTAACCTATATACTCTGTCGTTTTGAGAAAGTTTGATCCTTTTATTTTATTTTATTTTATTTTTTATTGTTCTGTGTTTGGATTGTCAGGAAATTGGTTGAAGCTCCATATCTTGGTACTATAGATTGGTCTAAGTGGCATGTCTTTTTGGTGGATGAACGAGTCGTGCCAAAGAATCACTTGGAAAGTAACTACAAGTTCCTTCGTGATAGATTTCTCACCAAGGTATATATGTTACTATTTCATGCGTATTTACTATATGGATTAGATTTACATGTAACTTATATATTTTTGTCATCAGAATTTTTAGTATGTGTATAATTAAATTGAAAAACTGTGAATTGTCATATTTTGATTGATAAATCATATACCAATCTTGTTTTGATTGAAAAACTTGATAACCAATATAAGAAATTGTATGTGTGCTTTTACTATTGTTGTCTATAATGCCCACAAAAATTACTTTGCTCTGTAGCATGTCAAATTGTGATGTTGCAGTATAAGAAAGAGGCTTTAGAGGTATCACTGTAAAATATAGGAGTGAGCTTATATTTCAAAGATCCATTTAATTAAGTTTGGGTTAGTTATATTGAGCCAAATTTAAATAAAAAATTTTACAAATCTATTCGGTCAGGGTTAGTCGAGTTTTAAGATTGTTATCTATCTAATCCGACTCAACCTAGATATATTTTTTATTTTTAAAATATTATTTTTATGATTTAATTTGACTTATTTTTTATTTATAATAAAGTTTTAATATATTATTATTTTCAAATCTTAATTCTTCTTTATTCAAAATGTTAATTTTTATTTATTATATTCTTTTTATGTTCAAATCTTAATTTTTTCTATTTTTTTTAAAATTATTTTTATTAATTAAAATAATTTTTATAAATAAAAATTAAAAATGAATTTGACTAAATCCAATCAAATTCAATTTGATTAAAGTCACTTACTCGATCATACTAGTCAAGCTGGATCTCAAAATAAATATTTTTACGTCAATATTAAACTTAGTCGAACTTCAAGTCTAACTCAATCCTGTCCCGTCCCTTCTCCACCCCTAATGTATTGGAAGCACCGAGAGCCAAAGTCAACGTACTCTGTTTCCTAGCATCTGATCTGAAAAGGAAAAAAGTAAATGTTATTTCTGACACACATCTTGACTGTAAATCTGATAAAATACTCCAGTTTAGACATTTTGATAAACCTAACTTGACTTTATCTTGTTTGGTTTTGTTTTCATTGTAATATGGGGAGGTGTCAATCCCTGATTCCAATGTTCATACCATTGATGATGCCCTGCAAGCCGATGAAGCAGCTGCAGCTTACGAGAAAACTCTGAGAGACTTGGTTGAGAGCAAAGTGATAGCTTCAACAGCCAATGGGCTTCCAAAATTTGACCTCATGGTGCTGGATGTGGGCCCCGATGGCCACGTGGCTTCTCTGTTCTCAGAGCATCCTCTTCTGCAAGAAACTAAAAAATGGGTCACCTTCCTCAGGGACTCACCAACTGCACCACCAGAGAGAATCACTTTCACCTTACCAGTGATCAAAGCTTCTTCCAACATAGCAATGGTGGTCTCTGGGGCTGGAAAAGCATATGCAGTTCACTCTGCTCTGGAAGATGATCAGAAGGGTTACAAGCTTCCTGCAGAAATGGTTTCACCTGATGAAGGGGAATTGAAATGGTACTTGGAGAAAGGTGCAGCTTCTAAGCTGTTCAAGCTGTAGATCCATGTGGAGTGGAGGAATGCTATTACTGTGTGTTTTCTAAGAAAGATCAAATACAAGACCCTACTTCTTTGGGTGTCTTAAAGAATCATATATGGATAAACTAATAATCATTGAGTGTAATTCAGTGTATCATCAACTAGTATACACAATGGAGAAACAAGTTAATAGATCCAAATTTTGCATAATAAAAGAATTTTCATTAAAAAAATAAAAAGAGATGAAAACTCCCACTAAACAAAAAGCATACCCATGGAGATCTAATGGGCTCAATTGGATGGAGAAATATGCATTAAGCTTTTATATCCCATTGTGCAGTGATTCGGTGATTAACTTATCTTCCAGGAAGCCCATTACCAGTTGGGCATCCTCCATTTAAAAAGTCAATGTCCTTGGAGATAATAGTTTAAATAGAGCTACCATTTGAAAGATTTAAGAGAGGATTATATTTAAAGATTATAAGTTAAAATATTTATTATGAAGAATTTTAAATCTCAAAAATTATTTTAAAGGATTTAGGGATCATTTTAATTTTTTTTTTACTTTAAACAATTTTGTCCCAAAATTCTGAAAATACATAATAAAAAAATTTTAGGTAAAGAATACTAAAATCTTCAGAGTAAAAATGTTTTTGACCCCTTAAATTAATTAGAATAAATTTAAAATTTAAAATATTTTATAATAAATATTTCAAACATATTATACTTAATTATAATGTTTCCAAGATTTTAAGCACAGAACTAGCTTTTTAATTGTTAATTTTCAAATAACAATTTTTTACCATTAAATTGGGCGTTAAAACATGTACAACCAAATTTCAAATTAAGAATAGCGAAAATTAGAATAACATTAAAAACTTTCTAAACCTCCCACAGCCAATGCAGAAAATGATAACGAAATGAAAACTCAACATTATTACACAGGAAGTAAAAATATGGCTCATTCTCAGGTGAAGGGTCGCAAATGGAATGGCATTGATAGGTTTCTTTTTTCTTATATGCTATTGCGTTTCTCCAAATCCCATTGACTAGTGATTACTACCTACTAGTACCACTGCTCCTATAAAGAAGCAGGTGAGCGCTCTTCTGATGGCCTCTAGTGCCTCCGCTTTCTTTTCCCCCCCTACGCGAATCCTAAATCAACAACCTTTCTCAGCTCCGTCCTTCTTCTCGCTCCAGCTTCCGCAGAAGTTCCTCTTCCGCCCCATTACCTATAAAGGGGTTTCTCTGATTGGCGTGAATCCCAAGAGACTTTTCGCCCAAGTGAAGGCGTCGATGGCGGAGACTGCAAAGTCGGAGAACAAGAAGGTGGAAGTCTTCGAAGCGGCTGATCTGGCCTTGTCTTTGGCCAATTACGTTGCCGATCTGTCTGATAAGTTCACTAAAGAGAGAGGGGCTTTTACCGTCGTTCTGTCTGGAGGGTCTTTGATCCATCATCTCCGGTGAGTTTTCTATTTTTTCGTGAAAGTTATACTTTGCCATATGAACATGCTCCATTTTCTTTTTCCCAGATGGGATTTTATATTGATTGCACTATAGTAGATAATGGGGTTTGTTGATATAGGGCGTGAATTTATTATGGCATATAAGGACTTTTCTTAGTTTCTCACACGGGTAATATTTGGTGATCTTTTTATTTTGAAATTTCAGGAAACTGGTGGAACCTCCCCATGTTGATACTATTGAATGGTCCAAGTGGCATGTATTTTGGGTGGATGAGAGGGTAGTACCGAAGACTCATGAAGATAGCAATTACAAGCTTGCATATGATGGATTTCTCTCCAAGGTATATATTGATGAAGAATTATCAGGTGCCATAGAGGAATTAAAGAATTTAACTCTTAATAAGAAAACAATATTATTCAACTTTAAGATGTTTTGCAATTATAAGAGTACTTTTTGTTCATTTTGTTGTTAGAATAAGAGAGTAAGTTCCGAGTATAATATGTGGGACTACTAACTGGTTCTGCCATTGAAATACGTATCTGTTCAAGTTGAAAGCATAGTTAAAAAAGACAGCATGTCAGAAAGGCATTTCCTTAAAAGATTGCTTGAAAATATTTGTAGAGTGAGAAGTGAATGAACAAATTCTAGTATCTCGGAAACATTACTTAACCATCTTAGGGTTATGTCTGGTAAGTGAACATTATAATCTTACTAAACACTCCCTAGAAGTTCAGAAGCCTCCGTTGGTGGATTGAATAGTGTCAAGTTCACAACTTTGATGAGTAAATTTTCGTATCTATCAAATGATAGAAGAGGGAATAGATTTCTGGCAATTTCAAGGCTCTCTCAACGATATCCAAAATGCTTTAAATCATTACTCGTGACTGTAATATACCATCTTCCTAATGTTCTAATCTGATACTTTACGTTCAATTATTCAACCTTACCTATTAATACTTTCTTCATGTTTCTCTTGTCAGGTGCCAATTCCTCCAGGCAATGTTTATGCCATCAATGATGCTTTGTCAGCTGAGGGAGCAGCTGATGATTACGAGACATGTCTCAGGCACTTGGTCAAGAGCAATGTGATACCGGTATCATCAGTCAGCGGATTTCCAAAATTTGATCTGATGCTGCTGGGTATGGGCCCTGATGGGCATGTAGCTTCTCTGTTCGCAGGGCATCCTCTTGTGGAAGAGAGTACAAAATGGGTTACCTTCATTAAGGACTCGCCAAAGCCGCCACCGGAGAGAATAACTTTTACCTTTCCAGTTATTAATTCTTCTGCTTACATTGCCATTGTGGCGACTGGTTCTGGTAAAGCAGATGCAGTTCACTCTGCACTGGTTGCCACTAAGAATTCTGATAAGCAGCCTGTTGAATTGGTTTCACCCGAGGGTGAGTTAAAATGGTTCCTGGACAAAGGTGCAGCTTCAAAGCTGTAGATCCCTCAACTAAGCAGTGGATCTCTGTGTTGTGCTAGTGTTTTTGTTTTTGTAATGTTAGTTTTGATCTGAGAGCACAGTCACTGCTGAATCTTGATATCTCAGTGGTAGATTAGCAGTGGGAACGATTTCTCATCTTATAGCAATAAAAGAGGACCAATGGAACTGAGGCCATTGTGAAGTTGATATGCTTCATCTTCCACTCCCCATTTTCTTAAATTTTCTGATTTTTTATGTCACTTTGAACATGATTGTTAGTTTGAAAAATTGCAAGATACTAGAAATTATTGTGAATAAACCTCATAATTTCCCTTAGATTTTCATATATGTATGTAGTAATGATCATGAATAATTGTGCAGAGTGTATCAACTGCTATACACAATGGTGAAACAAGAAAAGAAATCCCAATCTTGCGTAATGGGAGAAGTTTCATGGGAAAAAAGGGGGGAAAAGAGCATATTACGAAAACTCAACTAAACTTAAAATTACCCACGGTGATGTTGTGGTTGGCTCAATTAGAGGAAGAATAGGGGTTGAGCTTTTATGTCTCAATGCGTAAACAGTTTGAGTGATAGCTTTGAGAAGAAAGAATATTTTGTATTGGTTTGTCCTTTAAAATAAGGACCTTAAAATAACACTTAGGTAATCTTAAAACAGCGGACATTTACTACTAAATTGTAAGTTAAAAGAAATATAAAACTAAAAAGAAAAGGATTAAATTGATTTTTACTTTTTAATTTTGTAATAATTCAAATTTTTATAAATTAGTCATATTAAATTAGTTAGTCACAATTTTTATGTTATACAAAATTAGTTTTATGATCTTATCAATTTATTAATGAAGAGTTAACGAAGAATTAAATTTGTACAAACTAGAAATGATAAAAAATTAATTTAATACGAATAATTTGTTAAAAATTATTTGTCATAAAAATAAAAATAAGATACCAATTTAATATTTTTTTCCAACACTAAAATTACAAGTTGGGGAGGGGGTAAACTAAAATAGCAATAATAAAAAAAAACTCTTTATACGGTCCAAAACAGAAAAAAATTTGTCAAATTAAAACTACATTGCGCATTAATTTTAAGGACGCAAAAATGAAGCACATTCTCATGTAAGGTGTCCGTACACTGCTTGATTCTCAGGTGAGGTGACACAAATGGAATCGTGCTGCATGCTATTGTGTTTTCTGTTCCATGGTCTAATGATCACGACCCAGTGCTCAATGCTCCTATAAAGCAGTGGGCGCACTCACGGTGGCCTCTGGCCTCTACTGTATCCACCTTCACACATCCTCATCTGCGTCCTTCTTTTCGCCCTAGCTTCCGCAAAAATTCCTCTTCCGCCCTCTCACCTCCCGCCTATAAAGGGGTTTCTCTGATTGGCGTGAATCAGAAAGAGATTTTTGGCCCAAGTGAAGGCATCGATGGCGGAGTCTGCAGGGTCGCAGAACAAAAAGGTGGAAGTCTTAGACAATGATGATCTGGCCGTGTCTTTGGCCAATTACGTCGCCGATCTGTCTAATAAGTTCGTCAAAGAGAAAGGGGCTTTTACCGTCGTTTTGTCTGGTGGGTCTTTGATACATGATATCAGGTGAGTCTTTTATCTTTTGTTGAAAACTATACTTTTTCATATTAAAATGCTCCAATTCTTTTGTTTCGATGGGATTTTATATCAATTTCAGTGTATTTGATTGTGGGGTTTGTTGACCTTGGGAGAGTGAATTAAATATGACTTACAACGACTTCTCTTAGAGGAAAATTTGGTGATCTTTTTACGTTGGAATTTCAGGAAACTGGTGGAGCCTCCCCGTGTTGATAATATTGAATGGTCCAAGTGGCATGTGTTTTGGTTGGATGAGAGGGTAGTGCCCAAGACTCATGAAGATAGTAACTACAAGCTTGCTTATGATGGATTTCTCTCTAAGGTATATTGATGACGAATCATCAGATGTCATGGAGGATTTGAAGTATTTAACTTCTAATATGAAAACAATATTATTCAAGATGTGTTTTTTTTTTCTTTTGTTGTGGTAAGAAAAGGCGCTTAAGTTCCAAGTATACGTGGGACTAATTACTGGTCCTGCCATTGAACTGCGTTTCTGTTCAAGTTGAAAGCATTTTTAAAAAAGATTACATGTGTGAAACGCCATCATGGAATTGGATGGAACTTGTTTTCCTTAAAAAGATTGCTTGGAAGTATTTAAAACATGAGGAAGTGAATAGACGAATACAAATATCACGGACCATGTATAGGGTTACGTATGGTAAGTGGACATAGTGATCTTACGAAATACTACCTAAAAGTTCAGAAGCCTCCCATGTTGGATTGAATGGTCTGACGTACACAAGTTTGATGAGTAAAATCTAATATCTATCAAATGAAGTAAAAGGGAAAAGATTTCCAGCAATTTTAAAGGAGTCCAATCTCAACTTTCAAGTTACTTGGTTTATTCATGTCAAGAATACTTTAAATCACTACAACTTACAGTAATACACAATCTTCCTACTGTTCTAATAGGATATTTTATGATCAACCATACCTGTTGATATTTTTTCAAGTTTCTCTTGGCAGGTGCCGATTCCTCCCGGCAATGTTTATGCCATCAATGATGCCTTGCCAGCTGAAGGAGCAGCTGATGATTACGAGGCATGTCTCAGGCACTTGGTCAACAAAAACGTTATACCGGTGTCATCAGTCAGCGGATTTCCAAAATTTGATCTGATGCTGCTGGGAATGGGACCTGATGGGCATGTAGCTTCTCTGTTCCCAGGGCATCCTCTTGTAAAAGAGAATAAAAGATGGGTTACCTTCATTAAGGACTCGCCAAAGCCACCACCGGAGAGAATAACTTTTACCTTTCCGGTTATTAATTCTTCTGATTACATTGCAATGGTGGTGACTGGTGCTGCCCAAGCAGGCGCAGTTCACACTGCACTGGGAGACACTAGGAATTCTGATAAGCTGCCTGTTGAATTGGTTTCACCTGAGGTTGAGTTAAAATGGTTCTTAGACAAAGAAGCAGCTTCAAAGCTGTAGATCCCTAAACTAAGCAATAAATCTATGTATTGTGCTAGTGTATTTGTGTTTGTGATGTTAAATGTAATCTGAGAACAGAGTCACCGCTGAATCTTGATATCTCGGTGGTTGATTAGCAGTGGGAAGGACTTATCTTATGGCAATAAAAGGACAAATAAACTGACGGCATTATGAAGTTGACATGTTTCAAATTTTCTATTATCATTCCCTCCTCATTTTTTCATAAATTTTCTGATTTATTTATCACTTTGAACATGATTGACGGTTAGAAAATTGCATGACACCAGAAATTGTTCTGAAGAAACCTCACTATTCCTATATTCAGCAAAGGTTGCTTTCATCCTACTTGCTATCTGTTCCAGTAATCTGACTTTTACCTAGGTTCTACATTTCAATGATTTTTTTAGAGAGTTATAAATCTTGGCATCAAGTATATTTGGTGATTGCCTCAAATCGCCCTCTAGGTTGTCCTTTTGATAGTTCCATAGCAATGAGCGCCCTATAGCTTTCTCATATATGTTGGTCCATTCCCTAGCAGATTTTCACTATGCGAACTTGCAGTATTGATCTGGACTTTAAGGGCGAGAATTCAGAATTCCCAAAAACATGAGGGTCAAATCTAATTAATGTAAACTGTTAGATAAAAATTTAAATTTTATTTAAATTAATATGATTGCGTACAATTAAATTTGCTGTAATTATTGAATTTTTATCCACTAACTTTATTTGTGAATCAACTAGCATATAAGTGATTAAGATTAATTGTAGAAATCATATTAAAATTGTTAGGTTGTAAATTTGATTGATTTCTTTATCTTATTTTGATTTTGTTTTTAGTATTTTTTTAAAGGAAATGAAGCTATTTGTAATTATTTTGATATGTTTCATGTTAAAAAGGTGAAATTGTTGAAATTTGAGTTGACATAAGGCATGGGTAAAGTTTATATTACTATTGATCTACATACAAGGAGATAAGTAATAGACACAACTTAGGATATTATTTTTAAAACTAAAAGTTGACAGCTAAGTGTTTCTAACAAACTTGTCTCTCTAGGGTGTTAGAAAATGAAGGAAGGAGCACAAGAGGTTCTAGAATAAATTTTGGGAGTAATTTTTACATTTTTATTGGAGAAAATTAGTGGAAAATTAAGAAAGCTAAAAGATTTTCATTATTAGGTCTTTTTTTCTTTTCCTTTTTGGAGGCACACTTTAGATTTAGGTTTTATTTATTTTCTTCTTCCTCTCTCTCCTTTGAACTTAGTGAGAAAAAGTGACTTAGTTTCAAATTACAGTTGTATATATGGAATTTGAGTATAAATTTTGGATGTTGACAATCATGAATATCTAAATTCTATATTCTAACTTAGAGGTTTTGTATTGTTTCTTCAATGTTGTGAGGCTTTCTTAACTTTATTTTCTCTTCTTCACTTCTTGATTATTTACATTCCCATTTTAATTCTATCATTGTGAATGGATGAATGATTTGAGCTCATTATTTGTCTTGTCCAAAATTAATTGTATTCCAATTAGTTGAAGTAAATCTTATAATTGTTTATTTTGACCAATATTAGTGAAAAATTAGTATAGAAATTGTTAGAGCAATTTTCTTCTACATTAATAAAATGTGAATGATGATGATTTATTGAATATGTTTTATGCTTTAGTAAATTAGAAACAGTCATTTTTTAAGAAAGCTTAGGTTGTTGGTATTTATGGACACACACACATACACACACACATATATATATATATATATATATATATTAAAGATAATAATAATTTTATGTTATATGCTATCATATAAAAGGATAAGCCCAGATTTTAAAAGTGATCCAATTTGGTTTAAAATTAGGATATGATTAAAGTATTTTAAAAAGTATGGGTTTATATATGTCCTACTAAATCTAATCTTTAATTTGAAGATGGGCTAATTAGAAATTAGGGCAACACATGTCATCATATAAAATAGGGTTATGGTCCCCAAATTGGATGTATGAAGTTTCTTTTCTAATATCTCGTCATTAGAAGAGAGAGTTCATTCTTCCAAGGTTCATACATATCAATTTGGAAGATCAATTGCAAATCATCATCAATATAGATTTAGGTACGCTTCCATATTTAAATTGTTATTATTGATGATTTGACATGATGAGTCTTAATTTGACTAAGATTTCATCAAAATTGAGTTTTGTCCTAACACAAGTTGCTAAAAGATTTTTAACAATCATAGCCATTTACTAAGAAGGAAGAGGAATTTATCTTGAGTCGTGCCTACACCAAAGATTAATTCAGAAAAATTATACATTATTTCCTTTAGTTAAAAGCTTATCTTTCATCTAAGTTTCTTTCATTTTTAACTTGCTTCATGTTAGAATTGTAGAGTCTAAATTTATTTGCTTAATTATTCTGGTTTAGTTGTTATTAGTGTTATTTTTTATTTGATAAACCATCATATTTTTCTATTCTTTTACGCGTTATTCTTGTTGATCTTAACTATTAGAATTATCAATCCTTGTGGGTTTGACCCTACTCATCATTATCGCAATCAATGTTGTCAAAATCGTGATTCTAGGTAAACTTAGAAAAAGGGGGTAGACTCGTAATGTAGAATTATAAAAGTTTACCTACACCTGCTATTTAAGCTATTGGACATAACCATATCATAAAATCACATAAAATTTCATACATAAGTACTTATTTTATAATCCATAATCCATATTGCATACTTTTCATTCAAATCAAAATACAAAGTTCAATAAACTCTATAATCCATAATCCATAATACATAATACATAAAAATCATTCATTTAACATAACAAACTCTCGATACAAATTCAATAAATATCATCAATCCCACGACTATCTTCACTTCCAAAATCTTGATCATCACCTATATAATCTCCACCTATTTCATTTTCATTCTCACCATTATTATTATCTTCTTCCTCATCCTAGAAGTCATCATCGAAATCCATATTTTTGGATTGTTCACCGGCACCAGTACCGCCAATATTAGCATCAAGCTGAACCACCAAATCACCTATTTCTATTACCGTCGCAAGAGGATTAACTTGAATAGGTTCAAGGACCTCATCATCTTCCTCTACATTACCTTCATTTCCCATCTCCTTAGTTATCCATTCATCATTAGAATGAATATCATCAAAATCATAAACATGAGTTCTTGTAGTTTGCTTATTTTTTAACTTCAAATTGCACATCACAAATCCCAAGTCATTCATCTTCTTTTGGTGCAAGCGATTTCTTTTCTTGGTATAAATCTAAATAAAATAAACAATGTTGATAAGTATTCTAACCCCGTAAAAAAATTCAAATGAAAATAAAGAAAGAAAACAATTTATAATTTTACAATTACTTACCCTTTCAAAAACACTCCAATTACGTTTATATCCAGAAGAGTTACAACATAAGCTAAGAATGCAAATGGCTAATCTTTTAAGTTATCGCCATCCATCTCCATAGGCCTCCCACCATTTTTGCACGGCCAACTTGTGTTTTTAATGTCTGTGCAGAACCATAACTAAACATGCCCTTTGTGAACTGGAATTTGACCAATTATAACTCAATTTTGTCTCTTTCTCCCTTATCTTTAACTAATCTTGCTATGCACCCTTGCTTAAATGTATAATCAGCTTGGAAGTCAATGTTGAAATTAAAATGAGGATTTAGCTAGTATGTAGCTCCTATGTAATTGACATCCTACCTTTCATCAATTATGTTCAATACAGACTTATAGCTACAACAATCAATAAACAATGAAGTCAAAATATATTAAAGATAAAGACACCAACATAATGTATACTAGTTTGTATTTACCTCGTTGAAACATTATTAAAGTTCATCTTAATTTTTGCCTTTACACTTTCCATTACTTCATATATAAATCTCATTGCTGGTTTTTCATCTGAATCCACCAAGCGAAGAACTTTAATGAGAAGAGCAACAATGTAATGCCGCAATAAATTGTAATTAGTGGGATGAGTAAATATAATAACTTAGTTATTGAATAATAAGAAAAGAAAAAAAATTTTGAGAAAATTTTGTTAAGGTATAATATTTTCTAAGGTGAAAATATATCCTGAGATTGAGGCTGACTCAGTGGTTAAGCCTCATATGCATCGCTTGAGAGGTTAAGGGTTTGAATCCCTTATTTTTTTTAGGTATTGACACGTGTCCCTGAGGCACAAAATGACAAAAATACCCCTGGCCTTATATCACCTTCTTCCCTAAGAGCTCGTGCAGTCAGCCAACGGAGAGGATTTTGATACCGTGCGTTCACCAGAGTTACAGTTTCACGTCACCAAAGTTATCCCTTGTCACTACGCTGTCGTCGTCGTCGAATAGCTGGTCAAAAGTCACCATTTTTTTGTGAGAAAACTCGAGAGCTTCACAATCTAAAACACTAAAATCGCAACCTAAATTCAGCGTAGGTAAGCGATTTTCTTTGGTGCTTTTGATATGGGTTTTGTTCTTGACATCATTTTTGGCATTTCCCCTTTAATCCCGTGCTCTGTTGACTAGTAATTGCTGCAAATTCCGATAGGTCGCACTAGTTGTGATTTTTGTCTAATTAAGAACATATTGGTGAGTGAATTGCCAAATTTCGATATGCCTTAGTGTTTTCTCATTAATTTCAGTCATTCCTTGCTGTTAATTTCAAGAAATTTGAGCTTAAGATGAAAAACCCCAATTTGGATGTGAATTAAGGTTCTTGAGGGACCAAATTGAACCTTTTGAATTTAAGGCTTCAATCAGTAGCTTTAAGGATGTAATTGGGATAATTAGAAGTTATTGTTTGGATATGAGTGATGATTTGGTAATATTTCATATTTTCCTTGAATTTTTGCAATTATGGAAGTGCTCTATGAAGGTTAAGAATAGGTAAAGAGTCTATGATAAATGACTGTAGTCTAAGCAAGTTGGAGAAATTTAATTATAGACATTAGAGTAAGTGAATGAATGAGAATTGATAATTTGGTTATTACTTAATAACATGCTAAAGTGGAAATTTCCTTGTGGTGGTAAGCTTCTTAAGAGTAGAGAGACTCTTAAGTGCTAAATCAAATGTTAGGAGGATAGTAAGGTATTGATAAGGTGATTACTTGCGATATGAGCGTAATGCCAAAATTGTTTAGGGGAAGAGAAAAAGAAATAATTCCTTTCTTTTTTTGTTGGCATAGGAATTTCTTAGGAGTGAGGTTGTCACCCAAGTGAAAGCATTAGTTACTTGTATTTAACGGCATTCAGGTGTACAAATAGCACTCCCAACACTTTTTGTTATATACTTTGTTTTTCGTTATTTGGCAATGTTTTACAATTACCATTATGATTCTTATTAATTGGTATTATTAAATCTTAGTAGATGGATTTTATTAAGGTGAATTATCCAATTACCTCATGTATGGTTTGATAAAGACCTTTGAGAAATCGCATACGTACGGTTATGTATAACCACAAGATAAAATAATATTGAAATGCTAATTGATTGCATACATGCTTGTTTTATTTTTCTATGCATGCCTATTTTATTTTCTTTAACTTTGGAAGGACTAGTTAGGACACTAACAGCAAATGGAAATGTTGTTAGCCTTTGTTGCACCTAATACCCAGCCAGTAGGATTAATGAAGGAGCTAGCCTCTTGTAATGGCCATCACACGTGGATGGATTGTGAGTTATGACCTCACACTTGTTGGTTATTTACCCTTAAGGATTTTGTGTCTTCGCTTGTTGTGATTACCTTGTAGGATGTGTGCCGTACTAGATATCTATAGACTAATCCATAGTAGTCCTTCCCCTTAATTGATATTTAGGAACCTATTGATTCTTTCTTTTCACTTTTTAAGGTATCTTGATACAAGCAATACACATGTTTTATAATATGCATCAAACAATTGGTTGTTGTTAATTATAAATTAAAGGTTATCTTAATCCATATAAATCATCATCATGCTTTTGATTTTTGATTATATATGTATATTGCTTACTGATATTGGGATGCTATTTGTTGAAAAATTTGTTATCTCAGATAGTGAAGTTGGTGAGATTCCAAAGGGAGCAAAGGAATGACTAGAATCTCTTGGGTGAGCCCCCTTAGATCTACGGGGATTAGCCTAGTTCATTTTGTTATACATGGCATTTTTTGAGTTGTATATATTTAATGCTAGGTAGCTATTATTTTGTTCATTTTTAAGATGTATTTTAAATACAGATGAACCTTCCCTATTTTTTGTATTTGGTGTATGTTGTTTAGTTCACTTTGGTGAGAGCGGAGCTCTCCTTATGTATATTTGTTTGTCTGACAGGATTTTGTAGTAATTTTGGAATATCCTATTTACTGGGTAGGCTCTGCCGAAATTCTTACAAAATCTTTGTATTGTATATAAATTGCATATCTTTATAAAGAGACAAGGACTTTGATATGGTGCATGATTGGAAAATATTGGTATGGTTATGGATTTTCATCTAGTGTTGGCTTGCAAGTTCGAGAATTTCCTCTTGCCTGTGTCGATCTCAATCCAGAGATTTGGGGTGTGACAAGTAGCTTTGAATAAGTAATAATATTCTTCCACAACTTGTTATCCATAACACTTCTTGCCACTTCTTTCCCATCTTTTGCAGCAGAAAATTTGTTATCTTTCCATTCCTCATAATTAATAAATTTATCAATGCCACTTTATGCTCATTAAGTGGCAAAACGAGTCACATCTGACCTAATCAAGTCTCTCCCTTTTGTGAATTTCCTTAACATATTTGTGAACACCCTATCCCTAATTACTTAATTATTTAATTAATTGATACACTAATTAATTAATAATTAAGCAAATTCAAAAAAATTTAAAAATGACAAAGCTTCAAATGACATTTTAATTGGGGATAATTGGAAATTGAAAATAAATGATGGAGACAATTAAATAAACTCAAAAACCTAAAAAATAAAAAATAAAATTAGCTAATTAAAATAATTATAAAATCAAAGCAAAATTACAAAAAAAAATATAAAAATATATATGATAGAAATAGAAAATTAAAAATTCAAAAAACATTAATTAATAATTATGGTAATAGTAATAAGTAAAAAAAAAATAACAGAAAAGTAATACAGCTACAAACATGAATTGGAGACAGCATCATAGTGCATCGTGAGAGCTATAGGAAAAGCTGAAGGAAAAGACAAATTGGTGGAAGTGGCAAGGGCAAAATACAACATATAATAATGATAGAGGGATGGAGAAGGGGAACCGAAAGCAGCCCATAGCCCCTTTACATGTTGGTGGAAATGACAGGGGTGAATGGAGGCTTCTATAAAATGATCGAAGAGGAAGAAAGAGAGAAGAATGGTTAAAAAAGGGAAACAGAGGGAGAGCATTTTGAAGAGAAGAAGTGGAGGTGAGAAAAAGATGGGAGAGGCCACGGGTAGAGAAAAAGGGAGACAAAACTGAGAAGAGAGAGAGCAGCGAAGGCTGAGAGTGCCGAGGTGGAGAGAGAGTACTAAAGTGGAGAGAGAATGCAGCTCGAAGAGAAGAGCAAGGAACCAAAAAGACAAACCGAGAAGCTTAGGGAGGAAGGGACTAAGCTATAGAGAAAAAAAGAAAAGAAAAGAAAAGGGACTGAGAGGGGAGGAAGAAGTGAGAGATCGTGGCGTGGAGACAAGTTGGACCGAAGGCACACTGAGACGAGCAAAACCAGAGCACACCGAGATGAGTAGAACGAGAGAACACTGAGGCGAGCATATCAAAGAGGACTAAGGTGAAACCAATCGAGGAAGAAGGGAGGTCAAGCGGAAAGCAATTCGAGAATGAATAGAAACTGAGCAAAAAACAAGCTAAGGAGAGAGAGAAGAAGAGAAGAAGAGAAAGAACATGGCTGACAACTGAACAAAGAGCAAATCGAAGGGAAGAGGAGGAAGGGAGTGCTCTGTTTAGTACTCTGGAAACATAGTTGAACAGAGTAGGAAAACGAAGGCTGCATGACGTGCCGAGAGGGAGAAAGAGAGGAGAGAGAAAGAGGACAGGCCGAGAAGAGGAGAAGAAGGCGAGTAAGAGGGCTTATCAATGGGAAGAAGCAGCTTCAGTGAAGTATGGTATGAAACGTGCATGAATACATGTTTTCCTGGACATTACACGTAAACTGCATATTATGTTAGCCTTCATTTTTTTTATGTTCCTGTTTTTCATATATTTTTTTTGTTTGCGTTTTTTCCTTTGTTCTTGGACGCCTTTTATTATTTTTATTATGATCATCATTTGTTTATTTGTATTTTTTTTTTGCTTTGTTATTACAAATAAAGCTTGTACATATTTGTTTAAAAAGAATAATGACGATAATGCAAAAAAAAAAAATGAATATCCTAATTAGATATTTTCTATTACTTATAAAATAGGTAAATCGGGGTCATATGAAATTTAATCAATTAAAAGTACCATGGTGGATTTGGTCTTCATGGGCTTAGAGGAATCGATCTTATTAAAAACAAGGTTAAAATAATTCCAATTTCAAAACTTTTTAAAAAAAGATAAAAATAAAACTTTGTCATCATCGTGTGAGAATATTATTCTCCTCGAGTACTCAGGATCATGTGGGATTTTAATCTCCATAAATTCTGAAAGTTAATACATATTTGTTTTTAAAATAAAATAATGCAAAGATAAATACTTTAATTAAATATTTTCTATTATTTACGAAATTATCGTGTGAGAATATTGTTTTCCTCGAGTACATAGGATCATATGAGATTTTAATCTCCTTAGATCCCTGAAATTAGTACATATTTGTTTTAAAATAATAATAATAATTTAATATTTACTTTAATTAAATATTCTCCATTATTTATGAAATTATCATGTGAGAATATTGTTCTCTTCGAATGCTTGGGGTCGTGTGGGATTTTAATCTCCTTATATCCCTAAGATTAGTACATATTTGTTTTAAAAATAATAATAATTAAATATTTAGTATTATTTACGAAATTATCGTCTGAGAATATTGTTCTTCTCGATTAAAACGACCATGTAAGATTTTAATTTCCTTAGATTCCTAAAATTAGTACATATTTGTTTTTAACAAATAATAATTATTAAATATTTACTTTAGGTAAATATTTCCCATTATTTGCGAAATTATCGTGTGAGAATATTGTTCTCATCGAATGCATAGGATCATGTGAGATTTTAATCTCCTTAGATCCCTAAAATTAACACATATTTGTTTTAAAAAATAATAATTATTAAATATTTACCTTAATTAAATATTTTTCATTATTTACAAAACTATCGTATGAGAATATTGTTCTTCTCGAATGCATGAGATCATGTGAGATTTTAATCTCCTTAAATTCCTAAAATTAACACATATTTGTTTTAAAAAATAATAATAATTAAATATTTACCTTAATTAAATATGTTCCATTATTTACGAAACTATCATGTGAGAATATTGTTCTCCTCAAATGCATGAGATCATGTGAGATTTTAATCTCCTTAGATCCCTAAAATTAATACATATTTGTTTTAAAAAATAATAATTATTAAATATTTACTTTAATTAAATATCTTCCATTATTTACAAAATTATCATGTGAGAATATTATTCTTCTCGATTAAATGGGACCATGTGAAATTTTAATTTCTTTAGATCCTTAAGATTAGTACATATTTGTTTTAAAAATAATAATAATAATTAAATATTTACTTTCATTAAATATTTTTCATTATTTACGAAATTATCTTGTGAGAATATTGTTCTCCTTGATTACATGGGACCATGTGAGATTTTAATTTCCTTATATCCCTAAAATTAGTACATACTTATTTTAAAACAATTATAATAATGATAATAATGCAAAAATAAATATCTTAATTAATTTTTATGTTCTACAAAAATAATTAAATTCATTCTTTATAATCATTTCATTTTAATTTCAAAATAAAGATTAAGATTCCAAAAATAAACAAAAATTAAAAAAGAGATAAACATGAAGAGGTCAAGAAAGCTAGATTAATCAAGTTGTTATAAATTAAAATATCTAAATCAAATTCCAATCCTGTTTTATTTACAAAGAATCTATTTAATTTGAACCCTCCTATTCTCATCACAAAAATTACTAATCATCAACCAATAAGATACGCCTTTTGGTCGAACTACATAAACTTTGATCCCTATCCCAGGGTACATAGATCATAGACTTTTATCCTAAGTCAAGTCCGCCCTTTGTAAATATCTATCTGTTTCTTTCCATTCTTGTCAATTTTGTCTTTCTTTGTTTAACGGGCATGCATGTCAATAAAGGGTAACTGTCCTCACAGACGGGTGTTGTGGGGTGCCTAACACCTTCCCCACACTCAAATAGACTCCTGAACCCATCTCTGGTTTCGTAGACCATGTTGCCTTTTCTCTTTTTATTTAAAATTGGTTTCTCAAAGTTTTCTATTAAAAATTTTGGTGGCGACTCTAAATAGATTGATTTTCAAGATACATTTTGGGAATCAATTTAAAAACTTTTTTAATTCTACCGAAAGGTTGGTTACGACAATATTGATGAGCATTGATCTTGCATAAATGTGAGTTGTAATTCTTCTACCCCCTACTTTTGGTTTCTTTTTGTAACTTTATTTTTTCCTCTGACTTCAAATCAATGCAATGGGCTGCACATGGTGTCTAATGCAAGTATTTTCTTTTCTCCATCAATTTTTGTCTAACTACTTTGTAATTTGCAGCATTATCAATTATTATTTGCACTACATTCTCCTCTCCCACTTTTTCAACAACTTCATCAAGCATCTCAAACAATTTGTTAGCAGTTTTAGAAATATGAGAAGTGTCAAGTGAATATAAAAACATGGTCCCTTTAGGACTATTGACCAAAAAATTACAAATGGAATACCTTTCATTATTCGTCTACCCATTAGACATAATGAAACAACCCATTTTTTTCCATTCTTGCTTAAACTCTTCAAACATGACATGTGTGTTCTTAAGTTTCATATTCTAGTATTTTCCTCTAATCTCATGATAGGATGAAGGCTTAAAACATCAGTCATATCTTCCAATAATCTCACACATCTTAATAAACTCAAGATTTTTTGCACAATTAAAGGGAATAACATTTGTGTAAAAAAATCGAGCTACTTGTTGGCAAGCTTCTTCCTTAATATCATTCTTGAACATGTGATTAATGATAGATTGTGAGCTACCTTAGTCACTGCTATGTTTTTTTAGAACTCTCAATAAATTTATAAGGTCTTGGGAATTAGAATGTCCTTGAGTGCCTAGAGTTTCCTCCTCACCAATATCAACCCATTGTCTTTTCCTTTTATATGATGCACATTTGGCATCAATAACATGTTGTAACATCTGTGCCTTAACATCATTTAAAATACTAACATATGGTTCGACATCTATTCTTGTGCAAGCTAAATGATGTTTGAACCTATAGACTCCTCCACTATAAACCTTGTCACAATAACTACATTTAACTTTTCTACCATCCCCACTAGCATCTTTCCCATGTTTCCACCCTATATCTGATCTATTATCTGGAAAATTCTTTCTTCCAACAACTACATTTTTTCCATAGGGGCTGATGTAACACTTACACTTGAAGACATATTTTCTTTGGTGTATTACAACAAAACAATATATAAGTTTATATTAGCAAAAGAGAAATCCTAATGAAGCTAACCAAAACAAAGATGAATAAATTTAGGAAATCAATTCATAGTTCATACAATAAGTTTTATAATTTTTTCAAAATAACATTGTTGCCTTATATTCAACAAGGCATTCCAATCCATATTAATATTATTCATCTTTTTGCTGTTTAGTTCCTAGTAAAAAGACAACATCTAAACTATTTTTATAACTAGGATTTTGTGAATTATAACGTGATCAGAAAGTATAATCAATTAAAAATCATTTCTTCTAAAATCACACTTTAATTGATGCTAAAAACTTAAAGTGAGGAAGGAAAATAAAGAATCACACAAAAGATTGAGGTTTAAATTAAGAAAAAGCTTATATTCACTCCTCAATCATGAAAGTGGAAAATGCAACCATCAATGAGAATCACCAATTTATAATTTAGACAATTTTTGTCCAGTGGTTCAGCCATTTGGTTTTATCTCCTAATTGTCAAGGAAATCTCCACAGATCACACAAAATGTTTTTGCTTCTACTATAGCAACATTTCTTAGGCTCAGTTTCTTCACTTCACTTTCACAATCTAGTTGTTAAACTAACACAATAATACATGTTCAGTCCCAAAAACTTTTACAATCTCTCTAACCCCACTTGGATTCAACAGGTTCATAGCAACTAGATAGTAACATGAGAGGGTGACTGTAATGTTTGCAAAGACTAGCAACAAAACTCACCAAAGGCATAACATTTTTCTTTAAAACGAAAAACTTACTAAACATATGGAGAGCTATTAAACATCAACAAGCTAGTAGGTGACAAGTTAAGACAATGAATATAGTGTGTGTTCTTTTAACTCATCCTTGCTTTTAAATACTAATCATTTGTAGATAACCATTACTCTTAATGACTAAAAACACTTTGGTAAATGATTACAATCAAAAGAGCACATTGATCTCTTAATAAACACTGTGATCGTATTAAAATAACAAGTTATCAGGTTAAAAAAGGACATCTATATATTGAAAGTCTTAGAACATTTGTTCCTCCTCTTTAGCTTCATTATCACATTATCACCAAAATAGGTAGATGATACATGTTAGGTTTTTGGAAAATTGTTTCTTTAGACAAAAATAAAAAGAGAGGGAATGATTTGAATTTATTTCCTCTCTTGTACAGGCACAGAAACGATGGCAATTGAGTCATAAACAAATGTTTCTTGACACTCCTATAACAATTTTACGGCAACAAAAGAGAGCAGGAAAGAGATAAAGATAGACAAAACAATTTTATGAGTTATAAGTTATGAGTTTTTCTTGTCCAGTACTACTGTGAAGCTGAAGCCAAAACAATTTTGCTTACGGAATGGTTAAAAGTTAGTTAGTGGTTACCTCCAAGGCTGATCTGAATGGCGTCTCTCTCTATTGCTACATGGAGTGACGAATTACTGGCCTTCTCCAATGTCAATGGTGTCTCTATGTGCTACACTAAAAAGTTGCGACCTTCACTAGACTGTTGCGACTTGATGACTAAGATGATGATAAATGAGCAGGGTACCGAAAGGAAACGCAGCAAGCGGCTAAGGCAATTAGGGATTTAGGCATCAGCATCAGCAATGGTAAAATTGGACGGAGGAATCATTTAGCATTTAGGTTTTTTTTTCTGGGCTTTTTTGGGTTGGGCTAAGAAGCATTTCTAGTTGAATCATCCGAAGCCTTTTTTTTGTTTTGGCTGCAAAAATGGTCAAATTTCAAACTCAACTAACTCGATCAAACTCACGAATTTTACTGAGTCTGTGCGAGTCAATGGCGAGTTTGACCGATTTAGCATTGATTCTAATTTTACTTACTATTTAACACAAACATGCTACCTAGGATTATAAAATCGACGATTCTACCAAATTAAATTGTGATTTTGACAACATTGATTGCAATATATATATTCACTTAAAAATAGATAATTTTAGTATAATGAATCCAGCACCCATAAAATATCTCACTGGGGGACACATCAAGCATGGGCGTCTGAATTTAAACTAGGCCTTTTTATTACAGTCTTGATCACATGAACACGAGTCCTTGCTCTTGATTATAGGAACAGTAGAGAGCAATCCTTTTACTGTTGTGTAGCTGCACGCTTTTTAATATTTTCTTAAATAAATAAATTTTTCATTTTATAATTTGTTTTGTAAAAAGGACAAGTTTTACCTTTTAATAATAGTATTTGATGATTATTTTTCAAATATCATGTATTGTTAATAAAATATAAAAATATAGTAAAATTTTATTTGTTACTCCATTAAGTTAAGTATTTTATTTTCAAACATAAATATTGAATTACATTATACTGACATTTGATATATATATATATATATATATATATATATTACGATTTTTTTTTACTATTTATTTATTCCAATAAAGTTGCTTATTTGACAGAAAATGCATTCATTTTAAACATAAACACACTCTTTTCCCTCATTGTTCAAATCATTGTAATTTTTGTATCCCATTATTTGAAGTGTATATGGTATATGTCATTTGTTTGTTAAAATGTTCAAGGTGACGCGTAACTATGATATTAAGTTCTATTATAAAATAAAATTTTTTATTAATATAACAGTAAGAACATATAAGTAATTCCATGTTTCAAGAAAACACATCTTACGCTGAAACATGAACTTTAGAATAATATATCGAATATTAAGAAATTAAATAAGATTTAAAATGTAATTTAACTTATATGGGTGTCTAGTGTAATATAAATAATATGATAAATACAGATATTTTTTCTTCATTTTTTGGGCACGAAAATAAATTTATAAAAAATAAAAAAAAGATACGTTTCTCTCATTTTCTGTCCCTTTCATTTTATCTTTTTCATATCATTGTTTACACTTTAGGATTTCGAGTTCTATAGTAAATTCGAACATCTCATCAGGTATACTTCAAATCTTATCTTGTTATCCCTAGTGTTAATCTAGTGTATGCGAATGCAACTACTCATATTACAATCAAACAATATGCTATATTTATTGGACTGAACAGCCACAACTTATGCCATCTGTCTCTTGCATGTTCTGGGTTTTGTCTTCTTCTGAAGGTGTGTTCCTTATTGTTTCAGTCATCTGCCTTCACCTATTATAAATGTCGAATCTTCCTTGCTGGGGGTTTATTCACATACTGCAGCACGATAATGAACCACTTTCACTCGGTCAATGGCTACATTTTCTGGGTGGAGCCACAAAATAACCAAAACAAGTTTGTATGTACTGGGAATTGGCCCGTAAATATATATCCTTGAAATACGTACATGTTCAAGAAGTCCTGCCCCAATAAACCCAAATGCCAAAATGTACTATTGATTAGAGCCAACAAATAACTCTCTCTAAAACTGAAATTTTCTTGTAGCAAAGCGTAAGAAGTTGTAATGAGTTCCTTTGAGAGTCTGGAAGAGATGATGACAGGTCCAAAGGCTGGGTTTAAACGCATGAAGAACAAAGGAGGGGGAAAACCTAACTGGTTTAGCCATTGGATCCTTTCAGGATGTTACCGGCAATATCCAATCTTTTGTATTTAAGAGAATTCTCCCACATGTTTGCTCGCAAAACATTCCATGATAGCCTAGCTAGAAGTTCCCACCGGGAAAATCAAAGAGGTGATCAATATAGTTAGAAATTTGAAAATTAGATCTTCATCCAAACTTCAATGCCCCATAAACCAAGACATTAAGTGTTGGCCCAAAACTTGGCTCAAATCTCTAAAATTTGACATATGTCAAATCCAAATAAAGAAAAATCCGCTTTTAACTTAACCCATTTATCTACAACAACCCAGTATTGTCTATATTTCTACAGCCCAAGAACTTATATCATTTGACAACTTATCTAAACTTAAAGAAAAGCACTTCACATGAAGAAAATTAAAAATCTTATCATGACAACTAAGTTTAACCCTAAATTCTAACTTTCAGTTCTTCCAATGTCACTTTTCCCTTTAAGCACTCTAACCAAGAGCAAGATTTTAGAAACATCAAATCTCTCAAGGCTCTCTTTCCATATGAGAACCAAAGCTGAACAAGACATGTAGAAGAAGAAGGGCGTAAACTTCTCCATCACCATGAAGATGTAGATCTAAAGATCTCGAAGACTCCAACAGTCAAAATCTGAAGAAATATAAATAGAAGAGCTGCCCTATGAAGAAAGACAAAGATCTGCAACATTATATCGGTGGATACTCTCCTCATTCTTAGTCTCTGGTTCACAAGCTTGTAAGAAGCATTCTTTGAGATTTAAACTTTCACAAGCCCATTTTTATAAGGGTTTCATATTCCTTCTTTTTTTTTCATTGTACCTTTGTCTCCTTGTGTGAGAAGAAGATTGAGAGTAAGAGTGAGCTACTTAAAAGAAGTTGAGGTTAAACTTCAAAAATTGTGTTTGAAGTCGGTATGTGTAAAACTCTTGAGGATTGTAAAACTTTATTGATCTAGTAAAATTCTTTGAAGGGGACAAGAGGACTGGACGTAGACATCTTTTAGCCGAAGCAAGATAAATTTCTATGTTTGCTTCTCTATCTTTCATCTTTGCATTATTTATCTCTATTCTTAATTTTGTGTCTCCTTTATTGATAATTTAGTTTACTTAAATATATATATAATCAACTGTTTTTTGTTAAAACTCACCGACTCTATTTTACTCATTAACTAATTTTTGAATTTTTTTAGTAAACGATAAATTTTTAAGTTAATTGTAATTGTAAAATTTTTTCTAAAAAGTATCAATTAATAAAAATAGCTATTTACCCCTTCTAGGTATTTTATCAATAAGATTCTTTGATATACCAATTCTCAACATTAAAACAACATTTACCATGAAGAGACTAATTAAAAGCCCGAATATGGAGACTTCTCACAACTTGCGACACAACAAAATATTTTAAGTGTTTTGACTTATCATATGTGTGCTGTTTATAATTGTTAGAATCATATTATGGAATTGGATTGAACTATATTTATAAACAAGGTTTCCTTAGAATGATTGCTTGAAAATACTTATGAAGTGGGGAATTGAATAGACAAAAGAAGTATCAGAGACATGTATATTGCTTAATAACACAATTACGTTCGGTATGTTTACTTTGAAATTATAGTTTTAGAATGAGACGTGTCGTGTTGCGTCTCATGGAACATTAAGAAATTGGATTGAACTTTATTTATAGACACGTTTTCCTTAGAATGATTACTTGGAAGCATTTACTAGTGAGGAATTGTTTGCAAGAATGGATATGTATTACTAATGATAGGATTATGTTTGGTAAGCAAACATATAATTTTACTAAATATATATAACCAAGAAAGCCTCCCTTGTTGGATAGGATGGCGTCTTGTTCACAAGTTTGACTAGTAAATTCTCATATCTACAATGTTCTCAACTGATGACTACAATATGTCTAACATATACCATCTTCCTATTGTTCCATTTGAATGCTTTATGATCAACTTTGCTTGTTAATTGGCCTGTGCATCCTGATTATATGGAAATGAATTACTTTCCAATAGCTTTGGTACTGCAATTGATTCATGTTAACAATAACCTTTCTTGAAAGAAGGTCTCTTGTGAATTATTTATTTATTTTCAGCAAGTGCCATAATTTGTAAAATGTAACAACGTTAATGATGAGTAGTACCTTTTCTAGATCTTTGAATTAAATGAACTAGAGTTTTCATCTGTACATAAATCTAGTGGAAAATGCTTGTTAAGTGATTCAAGAGGGAAAATATTGTAATAAATACTAGGATCCATGAGTATTTTCATTTCCCTATTTTTTTTTCCTGAGTTTTGATATCACTCAAACGAATTGTATAGTCAGTGCATTGATTGCTTCATGTTAGAATGTTAAAATCTCATTGATGAGAAACAGCTTGTGCACACCTCTTTGTTTGGGCAATTAAAGCACTTTTATTACATGACATATACTGTTCATGTTCTGTGCATGTGTTACAGGAAAATTATTCATTGATGCTTCCTACCCACATCGCGAAGGAATAGAAATATCAGCATCTGCTTCTCTCCTTTCAACCAATGCTATATATATTGTCATCACTGTTATTTTATACTGAGCCCACCTTGTTTTGTTTTCTTGGTCAAACTCAATGTCTCTTTTTATATAGTTTGTATGTTTGCTTGCCCTACTTAGATTAACTGAAAAATTACCTAGGTTATGATTAATTTAATAATGGAACACTTCAGGAAATTTGAGGTTTTTGACTTGTCATGCTAATTAATTATGTGAGGTTGTGATCCTGATTTTGAGATAAATTTGGTTGATATATACGCTACGAATTTAGTGAGAGTATGTATATTTCTTTGGTTTTATGTCAATGATATATTATTTGCCAGCAATGACATATGGTTGTTGTATGAAACCAAGAGATTTTTGTCAAGAAACTTTAGGATGAAAAATTTTGGTGATCAAGATTACTCTCAAGGTTTCTTTGGATTATCACAAATGGACTATATTAAAAAAATTCTCAGAAGATATGACATATAAGATTGTAAATTAGGAGATATTCCTGTGGCTAAAGGAGACAATTTTAGTTTTGATCAATGCCCCAAGAATTCCTTTGAGGAAGAAGATATATAAAAGATTCCTTATGTATAAGCAATTGGGAGTCTAAAGTATGCATATGCATCCAAATATTATGTACATTGTAGGAATGCTGACAGATATTCAAGCAATCCAAGATTGGATCATTTGAAAATTGCCAAATGATTTATGTGGTATTTACAAAGAATAAAATATCACTTGCTCACATATAGAAGGTTGGATAAATTTAAGATATTCATCAAGTATTTAGATTCCAACTTTACAAGATGCCTTGATAATATAAAATTTACTTTAGGCCATATCTATTTGCTTGTTGGAAGAGTTGTCTAAGAGAGTGCAAAACAAACTCTCATAACTCCTTCAACTAGGGCAGCTAAACTTACAACATGTTATGAGACATCTAATCGTGGAATATGCTTGCAAAACTTTGTCACTAAGTAGCGAATTATGGATGATTTTGAAAGACCACTTAAGATATTTTGTGATAAATATGTTAGCAGTCTTATATTCCAATAGCTTAAGGAAGTCAAAACACATAGACATTAAATTTTTTGTTGATAAGGAAAGATTTCAGAGTGGTTAGATGTGTACAAAGCATACTAGCATAAACTTCATGGTTGCGTATCTACTTACTAAGGGATTACCACCCAAGCTATTTTATGAGCATAATACTCATATGGGCATTAAGATATTTAGTTTTAGTGGGAGTTTGTAGTTTTACTTTATAAACATAATCTTCGATTATTTCATTTATGGATATTTTGAGGTTAATTTCTAATAGAAATAAAGTTCTTTTCATTCACACTTTGATTTTAGTATGATTTGATCTCATTAAGATTTAAGGTGGGCCAGTTGGAAATAGACATGGTTAGATATATTGCATGTAATTTCTATACTACACATCCATACTTGATATATGTTATTTGATTATGTTGATATACATGATTAGGGATAAATTTAGTTACGATACATGTAATGAAAGTTGTCTTGGTTCTATGCTGACATAATCAATGAATGAGATTGTTTGTAGATGTTTTTGGTTTTGATAGCAAAAGTTTAAAACTCATAAGTTTGAACTGATATATGATTATAAAGTGAAATGTGTGTGTGTGTGTATATATATGTATATAGTCCAAGTAAGAGATGGTTAGTTTTTATGGACATATATTTTATATATTAAAGATAATAATAATTGTATGCTATATGCTACTATATAAAAAGATAAGCTCAAATTTTAAAAACAATATAATTCAGTTTAAAATTAAAATATGGTTGACATATATCATAAAGTATGGATTTAGATATTCTGTTATTTAAGTTCTAATTTGATGATGCATCTTGTTAGAAATTAAAACAATATGTACTATTATAAAATGTTATGATTTTCAAATTAGATGTATGAAGTTTCTTTTCTAATATCTCAATCGTTAGAAAAGAAAGAGAATAACTTTCTTCCCATATTCTTACATATCAATTTAAAAGATTCATAACCACATGATTAAAGGGGTTGCATCAAAAATATGAATTCAGGTGCATTTGCAAATCAAATTAATTCTTTTTGATAATTTAACAAAATAAATATTGATTTAATGAGAATTTTATCAATATTAAGTTTTACCCCAACCAAAAAAAAAACTTAAAAGCCAAGTGTCACAACTCGTGACACAACAAAATATTTTAAGTGTTTTGACTTATCATACGTGTGGTGTTTGATATAATATTATGGAATTGGATTAAACTATATTTATAAACATATTCTCCTTAAAATGATTGCTTGCAAGTTCTTATGAAGTGACGAATTGAATAGACAAAGGAAGTATCGTAGACATGTATATTGCTTAATAAAAAAATTAAGTTTGGTAAGTTTACTTTGTAATTACTGTTTTAGTGTGAGACTTGTCGTGGGGCGCCTCATAGAACATTACGAAATTGGATTGAACTTCATTTTCAGACACGTTTTTCTTAGAATGATTACTTGAAAGTATGTACTAGTGAGGATTGTTTGGAAGAATGGATATGTCTTAATGATAGGCTTTCGTTTGGTGAGCGAACATATAACTTTACTAAATATATATAACCAAGAAAGCCTCCCTTAATTGGCCTGCATCTTGATTATATGGAAATGCATTACTTTACGATAGCTTTAGTACTGCCATTGATTCATGTTAACAGTAACCTTTCTTAAGGTCTCTTGTAAATTATTTATTATTTTGCCGCAAGTCCCGTAATTTGGAAAATTTAACAACGTAAATGATGAGTTTTGCCTTTTCTGGATCTTTGAATTACATAAACTAGAGGTTTTCAGCTGTACATAAATCTTGTAGGAAATGCTTGCTGAGTGATTCAAGAGGGAAAGTTTGTGATACATATTAGGATCCATGACCGTGAGCATCTTCATCTCCTCCATTTTCCTTTCTGAGTTTTATATCACTTGAACAAAGTAGTCACTGCATTGATTGCTTCATATTAGAATGTTAAAATCTCATTGATGAGAAACAGCTTGTGCACACCTCTTTGTTTGAACAATTAAAGCACTTTTGTTACAAGACATATACTGCTCATGTTCTGTGCATGGGTTACAGGAAAATTCGTGGATGGTTCCTACCCACATTATGAAGGAATATAAATACCAGCATCTTTCCTTTCAACCAATGCTATATACATTCTTAATTATCACTGTTCTTTTATACTTTTAAAGGAGCCCACCTTGTTTTGTTTTCTTGCTCAAATTCAATGTCTCTTTTTTATGTAGTTTGTTTGTTTGCTTGCCCTATTAACTGAAAAATTACGTAGGTTATGATTAATTTAATAATGGATCATCAGTTTCAGGAAATTTGAGGTTTTTGACTTGTCGCGCTAAACAATGTAGAGTATAAACTTAACAGCAGATTTGACTGCCATATTACCTAACATTATGAAGGCCATCCTTTGAGGTCATAGTGAGTGCAAGTTGTTTGGGGAACAAAACTTACAACACACCCTTCGGCATGGAGGGTATTGTCACTGTCCCATGGAAGATGGAGCTCACTGTTCAATTTCTGGAATCTCTTTCATCATTGTGGTAGACGATAAAGCATGAAACATTCTAAAGCTGTCCACCAAATGGGCCTCACCGATTATTGCTTTACATTCTTTTTATTATATTTTTTATTTTTCAAGAACCCTACATGCCAATATATAACCCATTGTAATTTGCTTTTCGATCGCTCTGGTCGATATTGCCATGGCCAATTTTGTTGCCAGAGGAGTAAACATGGATTATCACTCAAGATTGCGTAGAAAAATGAGATAAAATAGTGGTCCGTCGTAGAAAATGTAGTACATTAATTTTAATTAAATTATTTAAAAAAAGTAAAAGTTATTAAAAAATAATTTAATTAAAATTAACACATTTATTTATTTTATATTATTGCATAATTTCCACCTAGGAGATTCAGATCTAAACTGCAATAATGCAACTATAAATAAAGTTCAATAAAAATTAGAAAGCCAATTTACATCATTGTCGAATCACAAGGCGGCAATCAAGGATGACATCGACCACGGCAAAGAAGGGTGGTCTTTAATGCTTTGTTTGGATCTCTTTTCTCCTCTATTTTTTATATTAAATAAAAAAATTAGAACTTTCAAATAATCAATCTAAATTGCTTTATAACTATATCACATTTATTGACTTGTATAATTTTGTGCCCCAATTTTGTCCGTAAAGATTATAGTTAGATATAAAAGCATTACCGAAAAATATTTTATGTATTCTTTCCTTCTATTGGAGATCTTTTACCGAGAAAAGAATAAACATTTTTTTATACATGAGAAAGTAAAATTATCCAATTTCAACTAATTATCCAATTTCATTACTACTTTAAAAACTAATCATGTCTAAACGGAAATCATTCCTTCTCAAATAGGCACTTGATGAACAAGAAAATTTTCATTCTTTTCCTGTTGACAACCTTTTCTCTCAATGTTTTACCGACCCAGTCATTCAGTGATTTGTTTCACCCTACTTTTTTTTTTTTTTTTTTAACTTTTTGACTTTTTTTAATCTACCTTCAATGTCTAAATTCACTGCGCCTGTCTATGTTGACTGGGACTTTACTTTCCCTTGTACACGAAATTCGAGGTTCGTTGTTAGTTTACTTACAATTTGCTCCCACAGCGTAAAGCCATAAAGTGGCCACTTGGTAGTTAAAATAACCCCACGCAGATTAGCATGGTCCAAGCATAAGAAATCCCCTATAATTTGAAAAGAAAATTTTAAGTATAATTTTCTATATTTTGCTTAATATATAGGAATATGATTTGAACTATTAATATAAAATACATGTTATTTTAAATGACGTCATTTAAGTTACAAACTCAGACTATAATATAATATCGTACATGTTTATTCAACTTATATACCCAACACCTTAACCTTTCTCTAAAAAAATGTATGTATCTTATATTTTAATTAGAAAAATGTATATTAAATATTATAAAACTTCTATTTTTTTTAATTGAGATAATGGTTTGGAAGTGGGATGAGATAAGATAAGAAACATCATAATTATGTTCGAAGTTAATGGGGTGGAACAAGATGTGATGGCTCAAAAATCATATTAACTTGTCTCACATTGTAATTTTTAATTCACTTTAATTTAGAGGGTTTGGGATGGTTTGACAATGTAATGCATTGGTGTACGTCTGTGTGGATATATAAATACATCGTACCCTTGGTGGTAATGCTTTTGTATGGGTCTTTAGGGCCAACGGACGTACAGTACATTTAGATGGAAGGCAAAACATGGAAAATGACTAATAGGGACAAATCATTATATAGGAGTTCATTTTAGAATGAAATAGAAAAATAAATGAGGCAGTCTAATGTTTTTCATTGTAATCAGATTTCAATTTTTTTTCATCCTTTAAATTATGGGTTTTTGAAAGGAGTAAGACATTTTATTTTATATTTCTCTTTATTCATTAAAATTTAAAACAATATAGTGAAAGATACTTTTTTTTTTTTATTTTATTCTTAAACATTGTATTTTATTATTAATCATTTTAGTCCATAAACTTAAATAGGATCATAAAGAAAAACGAGGCTTCAAGGTGGACATGACTAACCAAGTTGGTATTCATCTTCCTAATCAAACCCCAAAATTCTTAAGACATTTGATCAAGGAACTAGTATGAGAAAATTACAATTTTCATTGCTCACATTTTAATTTAGTGATAGTTTAATTATTTTCAAATTTAAAATGATAAAATGGTTCTTTAAAAATTTATTTGTAAACCAAATAAATTCTTTTGTTGTTTTACTGTTACGAAAATGTTAAGGTAATTGTTTTCAACAAACGTAAAAGTTATATGTACACTTTGGATAATAAATTTTTTTTACTATCACCAACACGTTATTAGGTATGAAGTATTTTTAGAATTTATTCAATCAAAAGGATTTTAAAAATACATCACACCTAATGAAGTGTTGATGATGATAGGAAAAAAAATTTATCTCACTTGTATATATAACCTTTGTGTAAGCAAAAAGTAATTCATCTTAGTGTTTTTTAATAAAAAATTAATAAAAGGACTTATTTAATTTATTAATGAATTTCTAATGCATTATTTTATCAATTTAAATTCATGAAATACTAAATTATCACTAAATTAAAACCTGAAGCAGTCGAAATCTCAAACTAGTATTAATAACAATTGTATAGGATATCATGGATTTTTTTTCTTTTAAAAGTTTCAATCGAGTGGATTATCTCTACCATCCATCCTCACGCTACTCCACCCCATCTTACTCTCTTCGAAACTTGTAATTAAGCCCTTGAAATCTTTGTTAATTTTGTACGTCTAAGTGTCTTTTAACATCATGCTTTGTCACGCCCCTTAACGAAAGGAATGACTAGCACAAGACACATGATGAGTATTGATCCCATAAACCCAAGACATTTACATATTTTCATGTGTCAAATGTATAGAATAGTTCAAATTACCATTCAAATCTTTTATACAAGTTTCGACAAAAATTCCTCTAAAAATTAGATTATTCCGATTTTGTACAACAGTCTATTACTAGTGAAATGCCTACAATACAATTGAGGAGAGCTATGATCTCAATTTCTAACATTCCAAAAACTTATATAATCAAAATAAACTAGCAAGGGATGATCCTGCCTATATTTGAATGAATCATAATCCAAATCCCAATATTAAATAATAAAAAGAAAAACAAAACACATTTATGACAAAGCAGAGTCATGCCGTACAAAATAGGATGTTGTTTTTTTTAATTAAAAAAATATCATACACAGTTATTTATAATTATAAAATATCACATATTAAGCAGGAAATCTAATTTCACATTATGAGGGCCGTATCGGCAAAGTACCAGCCTCATCACATAATCAAAGTATTGGTTTGTAAAAACAAGTCTTTTTTTTTTTTTTTGGTTTAAAAATTGGGAGTCTCTCCAGTAGTGTGCAATGCAAACTTGTGTTAGGTAATAGGCGGTCTTACACGGAATGTAATTTTTTTTATTCATGCAATCATTTCAAAATTTATAATAAATAATACTGTATAAAAAAAAAATCAAACGGTGATTATTCAAATTTTGAAGAACTTGAACCATTAGTGATCAACTTTAAGGCAATATGTTATTCGCAATTTTTTATGTTGACGAAATTTAAAAATCCAAGAACATGTGGCCTTGGGGTAGAAACCTGGATTGACACGATTAATCTTGATTTGATTCATGTTATGAGATTCTGTCCGCCACATAACAAAATTTCAAATATTTTTTCATATCCAATTAAGTATGCAAAACAAATCTAAATCAAGAACAATTGTTTAGTGCAAAAATAAACACAATTGAATGGATACCTATGATTGCAATCCTTTAATTCAGTTTTAAAAATAGTTTCATTATATATATAAATTATTAATTATTGACAAGAAACTTACGGAAAGTAAATTTCACATGTTCATAATTTATGATCAAGTTGTATAAGAATTCCAACCGTTAATTTATCATCAATTATAATTTATTGGACACTTCATTTTTTTAACATGTCATCTTAAGTAACAGTAATTCAACTTCACATGGACATATTCCAAAATTTAAAAAATAAAAATAAAAATTTATTTATTTATTTGCTATTGATAAGTTGGATATTTAAACATCAACCTTCTTATTAAAATTATTTACGCACTTAACCACTAGACGAAGTGGCTTTTAATGCATTTTACTTTCTAGTAACTTTTGACCCAAAATTTACCTACCATGATTGGATTACAAGACACATGACATAAAGAAAACAATGAATGATGGATATAATGCGTATTAACTGATACCTAAGAAGGGGGAAAAGGAAGGTTATGTCGATGTCGTTATGCCAACGACATCGTTTCTGTCTGCATCTGATAGTTTCAAAGTAAGGCCGAAAGCGAACACATGCTTTAGATTCTTGCCGAGTCTTTTATTTCAGTCCTTTCCCTCTCTCTCTCTCTCTCTCTTCCCATCAGCGGAGAGACAAAGATAAAGAGTTGCCCGTTCTCACAACAAAATCAATCAAAGTGGAAAAGCAAAAGAAACCGAAGCGGCTGGCTTTAGTGTTTGATTCTTAGGGAAATCTGATAGAAATTGTAGTGGTTGAAGAGGAAGACGAAGAAGAAGGAGAAGGAAGAAGAGGAGGAGGAGAAGGGCATTCAGTAATTTCAACGTCACTTCCCTTCTTCTTCCTCCTCCTCCATGTTCACATCCACTCACTTGAACATCAACGGCAGTAGCAACTGCGAAAGTCCCATTTTCTCCGTCGCCCGTGTACGCAGGTTCTCGTTAATGGCCGCGGCGGCTACGCCGTCTACCTTGACGGCTGTCTTCACTGCCTTGGCTGGAGTGGCTCTGGTGGCTGTGATTTTCTTCGGTGCCAGTAGGTAAATGAAAAAGATAATCTGATGAAATGAAATTCTTGAAGAAGCGAGAATAGAGCCTCGAGAAACCCTAGTCGGGCATAGATGATATTGTTTTCGATTCCGATTTTGTTCCACCCAAAAAAGTGTATATATAAGGAATATAGATGAATCCCCTTAGACGAAGTCACCATTCATCTTCGTCGTCTTCAAATTCCTCTCCTTCATCTTCGTCGTGGATCCATTTGCGTTCGGTTCTATTCGTTGTCACTTCTTCCTCGCCGGCTTCTTCTTGTTCTTCCTCTGATCGGTGAGTTCTCTCCTTTTGCTCTCTCTTTTTCGTTTTTTCAGCGCTATGGGTTGTTTGAACTCCGATTTCTCTTGGTTTCTATATATTTCGTGTCAGATCTCCATCTATTAGCATTCTCAAGTCAATCTATTTGTGCTAGCTTAACTTGATCAACTAGTGTTACGGGTCTCAATTCTTTGTTCTGCAGCATATCGGTCTTACTTATCCTTTACTTGATTGTGTCTTTCGCTGAACTAATTCTGGTAGAGTGGTTGATTCATCCTGGATTTAGAATGTTTTTGCCCTTTTATATGATTCTAGACTTCAAGCAGAAAACGAATAAAAAAAAAGAGGAAAGAGAGTCAGATCTTTCTAATCCTTGTTGTTTTTTTACATGATAATTCTTGGATTTGAAGTTCCTTTTTTCTTGCTTTAAGTTTTTTTCTCTTACTTCTAGTCCTCGATTCGAATAGATGACCTGGTTATTAATCACCTGTTAATACTGCGTTGGTGAATGGCCTGGAGTAATGTAACTTTATAATGATCTTGATCGGTTATTCTAACCCTGGCCTTGAATTATATCTTGTTTGTTTCATCTTCCTGAGCTGAAAAGGAAGATCAATGCTAGAAGTTATTCAGTGAGCTTGTTACATGTCCAATTGTGACTGAAAAATTATGTTTTCTGGACCTATTTTAATTTTTAGGTTTGTAAGGAGATTTAAGAAATTATAGTCTGTCAATAGATCTGCTGAATCATCACTTCCAGGACATCCAATAAAATTGGAATAGGTCTGCTGCATGGCTTTGATGTTTTGGTTTCTTCTGGATAATACATTAAGGATGTTGCGTGGTTGAAGAACAATATTTTCAATATTTTCTGGTTTAGCACTGCGGATTGTCATTATATGTTGTTCAATTTTTAAATTTCTATTTAAAGCCAGCTGCAGTTATTTTCCTCCCATTGCCAATATATCAGGAATTTTTATTTTGTAATTTCAAGATGCTTGTTCAATTTCTGGCAGTGGGAGCGAAATAACCACAGTTGGCTTTAAATGATTCCTCCATTATGCTGGAGCGCTGTAATATGAAAAGATTGGCTTTTTTTTATGTCTTTTCACAAGTCTAAATTTCTTATATGATTATTTGTGGTTTATTCTCTGTTATAACACTCACTTTCATTTAGAAAGTATTGAGCAATTCTTTTCTGGAAAATTTTCAGGGGTCGGCTTAAATCGCCATGGTCACGCAGGAAAAGAAAACATGTGCTTTCACCTCAACAGTGGAAAAGCTTGTTTACACAAGATGGGAGACTCCGTGATGGTGGAATAAAATTCTTGAAAAGAGTTCGCAGTGGAGTGAGTTGTCATTCATTCGAACTAGAGTTTAAATATGCCGTTATCATGTCATTTCTTACCATTTGAAATGGACACTATCATTGAATCATGCAGGGTGTTGATCCTAGTATTCGAGCAGAAGTTTGGCCATTCCTACTTGGAGTGTAAGCATTCTGTTCTAGTTTTATTTTTAATTGATAGTACAATTTTACCTCCTAGTATACTTGGAATGAACCTAAAATTATGCTATATAATTCATAGCTTGAATTGGTTTTTCCCTGTGTAATACATTACTTTTCTACATGTATTCATATGTTCAGGTAAAGTTTGGTTAGCTTACTGAATATTTATTCATTTAAACAGCTATGGCTTGGAAAGCACCAAAGAAGAAAGAGATGTCATTAGAACTCAAAATAGGTAGGAATACCAGTTAATCTCTACATGCATGATTAATACTTACATCCTTGCTTTGATCTATTATGTTTTCTGCCCTTTCAACTCTATTTTGTTAGTTATTTTCCTTTATGTCTTTTGGTTTAATTTGGTAATTTCATGCCAAATATTTGAACACAGGAAGCAATATGAGAAACTCCGCAGACAATGCTGGAAACTTCTAAAGCACAACAGTGGAAGCTTCAAGTTAAATGAAATTGATGGAATTAGTTATGAAAGAGATAGTGGGAGTCTCATTCAAGGCTCGGGTTCTCCTAGTTCTGAAGATGTAACCAGTGCTAGGGATTCTCTTTCTAGCGAGGAAAGGAGCCCACAGGTTGAATACTCAGATGATCCATCCAGTGCATTGTTGGAAGGAGATGATGTTTCTAATGTTATCATTGCTGATGCCTCTGCACTGGATACTGATTACTCTGATTCAGACTCTTCAGAAGGACCTGAGGTAATTCAGACTTTCCCCTCTGTGAATGGTCAGGAAGAGAACGATCTCAAGATTGCATCCATGGAAGATTCTTCTCCTTCTCAAACAAAAGTCCCAACAAAACTTGTAACTAATGAGGACTTTTCCACATGGCAACGGATTATTCGACTTGATGCTATACGTGCCAATACGGAATGGATACAATACTTCCCTTCTCAAGCTGCAGTATCAGAGAATAAGGCAAGACGTACTGCTGAGGCTGTCGGCTTGAAAGATTATGGTCATCTAGAGCCTAGCAGAATCTTTCATGCTGCCCGCCTAGTTGCTATACTTGAAGCATATGCACTACTTGACCCTGAAATTGGTTACTGCCAGGGTATGAGTGATCTGCTGTCTCCTATAGTTAGTGTTATATTGGACGATCATGAGGCTTTCTGGTGTTTTGTTGGCTTCATGAAGAAGGCACGGCAGAATTTTAGGCTTGACGAAGTGGGTATTAGGAGGCAACTTAATATTGTTGCAAAAATTATCAAATTTAAGGACTCTCACTTGTATAGGCACTTGGAGAAGCTCCAGGCCGAGGATTGCTTTTTTGTTTATAGGATGGTGGTGGTATTGTTTAGAAGGGAATTGTCATTTGAACAGACTCTTTGCCTCTGGGAAGTCATGTGGGCAGATCAAGCAGCAATCAGGGCAGGTATTGGAAAATCTGCATGGAGCAGAATAAGGCAGCGTGCTCCGCCTACAGATGATTTATTGCTTTATGCAATAGCTGCTTCAGTATTACAAAGGAGGAAGCTGATTATCGAGAAGTATAGCAGCATGGACGAGATCATTAGGGAATGTAATGGCATGGCTGGACACCTAGATGTTTGGAAACTGCTAGATGATGCACATAACTTGGTGGTCACCCTTCATGACAAAATAGAGACATCATTCCGATGACTGCATTTGATAATTGAATCAGTTTATATTCTTTTCGAAAGATCTCAATTCTTGCAGTATGCCTGTTACTCTCCTCTGCACCAAGTGAGCACTGCAGACTCTATCACTCTGAGCTCGCCCCAGCTTACTTTCGTGGCTTGGTTTCCAGAACGGTGGCTGATAGAAGTTAGCTAGTTTTATGTGGCTTCGTGGTTTCCCCCTTTGTTTCTCCCATTTATTTTTTTGTGGATTTCAGTCACAACTTGGTATTCTCTCTCCCTTCCCCGCCTTTTAATTTCTCCAAAAGCTCTTTATCTTCATTCAGACAGTCTCCAATTTCTACGGAACACCACTGTGATGAGCAGATGGGCAACGGCGTGTAACCTATGTCGTCTTCTGTGTCTCAAATTCAATCCAAGGTCTGACTAATGAGCTGCTGGTTTAGATTGCAGATCATCTGAATATCTTGGAAAGCACTTAATGCAGGATGCTAGTTTTCAGGATATTGACACAACAAATGCAACAACTTTAATCAACTGAGATAATTGGTTTTGTTAAGGAGTTTGGTATAGACCGAAGAATGAAATTGCTGGGCATCTCATTCCCCGCTATTCGGCTCTCTGACAATGGGGAAAGAGAATATTGGGTGAGAAATTTGAGTCTAGCTACGTCTCAGAGCAAATGTTTCAGTAATGTGATAGAAAATTCATTAGAACAGAGTAAATTATGCATGCCTCCCCCGAAATTTATCGTCTTTACTGAAAAATAAAATTTATTTTTATTGTATATGTGGAATGTAAAATTGTATTGCATTATTGTCAAACCATTAGCAGAATCATAGAATCACAGAAGAAAAGTAAATTAAAATTAATTAAATAAATGGAAAATAAATAAGTCCATCAATCTAGAATAAAAATCTCCTTGTAATTTGATGATTCCCCGAGTATTGTGATTCGCTGATTGGTCGAGTGTTTTGCTCTGATGCCATGGGATTACCTTCCTTCTAGGGGTTAGTGAGTAGTCAATTTGGCCTTGCCGAGCTCGAAACCCTCGGTCCTGTTTGGTTTCGCCTGACCTCCAATAGTTTGTCATTAACTAGCTGTATTGTGGTGTTGCATCAAATCCATTGACAATTGAATCGAGCGTCTTGATACCCCTTCCATGTTCAAGACTTTCAGTTGCAATTACGACCATGATGAAACAAAGAAGTCTCAACTAGAGCCAAACCTTCCCCATAACTCCGATCTAATATCTCGTCCCCACAATTTAACCAAGGTGAAGCTGTATTCCTATATCAATTTTTCAGAAAAACTCTTGGGTTGTTGCCGTCTCCGATTAAGCAACTATCTAGTTTCTTGTCTCTGTTTCTGATAAAATGGGTGGAGAATTGAATGAGGAGGAAAACGATTACTTTGGGTGAAGGTCTCTTAGATCCCCTTTCCAATCCTGTGAGTTACTCAATACAAACCTGTTAGTGCCGAGATGTGGAAAACGCTTGAACATAATCAATATGGCAAAATAGCCTAGGAATAATAGGTTGCAAATAATCCCCTTGGAATCATTGGCTTTTCATCCAGAGAAAAGTACTTTGCAAAAGCCTTAACTTGATGGTGAAAAGGGCTCATGTTACAGCAAATCTACGAAGGATATCTTTCCTTTCAGCATAGAATAAGACTTTGAGCTCATCCAAAGTAAAACTCAACAAGATAGCTAGACAGAATCTGACTTCGCTTAGAAATAAATGCGGCAAAAAGGTTGAAGACTTAAATGTTGAACAAGTATACCTTTCATTCATTGCAAGGGATATATGAAGCGTCCACAAACATGAAGAATTTCTATCCCCAAAAAAAAAAATATTTTGGACAATTAAATAATTTCATAAATCAATTTTTTGTCTAATAAAAATTAATTAAATAGGATATCTTCATCATTCTCTCCCTCTGAATCGCGAGTGAATAGAATGATATTTTCATGGACAGGATCAAGATGCTGACTATCATCCTCGCTAATCTAAATTGCATCAGATCAGATATAGAGCAATTCTTCCACTTCACCAAGTAGCAGCGGATTGGACTTGTAGAAGAACCCAAGTACTCATCATAAAAAACGATTTTGATTTAAGGATTATAAGGATTTCAAAAGCGACCATGGGTTCCTAAGAAAGATTTCAACATGTAGACACATCTGGATACAAAATAAGAGGCTCAATGAAGTAGATATTGTGAGGTCCAACTAAACATTATATGTCAAAGAAGATAAATCACTTTATTGAAATTGGTTGTGTGGAATTGAGCCAAATATTAAATGTTAAAGTAGACAAACTACTTTGTTAAAATTGGGGGCACTACAATGTGAAGTCTAACAATATAGACTGAAAATGTTAAAATGTTATGCATGTAAATTTGAAATATACATCTTATGCATGTGCAAATGAAACTCTTGTGAACAATACATTAAATGGTGTGTTGTTTTACATGCCTTTAAGCCCTATAAATAGAAGCTTACTCTTGTTCATTTGACATAAGGCAACAGAGAGTTCAATTGCATAGTGAGTGAGTGAGAGAGTTGTTCTACAAGTATGAAAGGACTACAGAGTATGAGTAAATCCCAGAGACAGTATGGTGTGAAAAAATACACTAGGGATATTTTTGGCTATTACATTTATTTCTCATTAGTACTGTAATTATCATAAAATTGTAGTATTTGAATTTGAGGGGTCTCATTAGGAAACATTATATTTATCTCTTATGTGAAAAAGTGTGGAAAGGATATTTTGTAATTATCATGAATATAATGAAATATTTTCAAAGTTTGTCTATGGTTTTTCCCTTGGTATTTAGGGGGTTTCTACATTAAATTTTGATGTTTATTCTCTAGTTACTTTGCACATATTTTATTTTCGCTGTACTATGTTATTTGTAAATTTAATTCTATCAAGTCTATTTGGTGCTCATTGCCACATTGGCATAATTATAATTTACTTTGTGAATCAATTCCATACCTAACAAGTAGTATTAGAGCTTGGTTGATCTTAGTAGGTTATGCTGTGTAAATTATGGAGGATAATATAAGGACTATAATCAAGTTGACAACAACATATTACTCTATTTGGAAACAAAAAATGGAGAATATCCTTTACTACAAGGATCTTTATGATCCTATAGAGAAAGGGGAAACAAAGTCAGATGATGTCACTGTTGACGAATGGAGAAAATAACATAGGAAGGCCATTGGATTAATTAGGTAGTCAATGGATATTAACGTCTTCCACCATGTGGCCATAGAGACTAATGCCCATACTCTGTGAAAAAATTTAAAAGATCTCTATAAGAGAAAGACTTCGCAGAATAAAGCATTTGCAATTAAAAAGCTAGTGAATCTTAAGTATGAAGATAAAAGATTTGTTATTGAGCATTTAAGTAATTTCAAAGATTTAGTAAATCATTTAAACACCATGAAGATAGTGCTAGATGATGAATTACAAGCACTATTAATTTTGAGTTCTTTACCAAATAGATGGGAGGCCTTGGTGGTATCATTAAGCAAAATTGTGTCGGGTGGAGAATTGCCTTTAGTCCAAGTCAAAGATAGTATGTTCAATGAAGAAACTAGAAGGAAAGATTTTGAGACATATAATTCCCAAGCCCTTGTCATAGAGAATAGGGGAAGAAGTAGAAGCTAAAGACGTTCCAAAGATCGATCGTAGTCCTAGTTTAGAAAAAAGTTTAGTTGTTGTCATTGTGGTGAATAAGGACACATCAAAAGGAATTATAAGGCTTGGAAGAACAAAGATAATAAAAATTGGAGGAATAAAGAAACAACTAATGTTAAAAATTCCACAACCTCTGTAACAGAAGAAGAAGTGGTGATACTTTCTATTGGATAAGAAGAGAGCCATTTTGCATATTCATGTACGAAATGGGTCATTGACTCAGCAGCATCATATCATGTTACTCCTAACAAGGAATTCTTTATTGTGTATAAAGTAGGAGACTTTGGCAAAGTAAAGATAGGTAATAGCAATAATGCAGGCATTGTGGGGGTTGGTGATGTGTGCATTCAGACTAACATCGGTTGCACATTGACATTGAAGGACGTGTGACATATGCAAGATTTACTCTTAAATTTGATCTTCGTGCATGCTATGGATCTAACCACATACCACAACAACTTTGGTAATGACAAATGGAAACTTTATAATGGCTTGATGGTTGTTGCTAGGGGAATTGTGTCTACTGCAGTATATAAGACTCGAGTTAAGTAAATCAGAGGGTTGAATGAAGTCAAAGATGATGCTTCACTAAATTTGTTGCATAGAAGATTAGCTCGTTTAAGCGAAAAAGGATTGTAGGTTTTGTCTAGGAACTCCATCATTCCTTATGCCAAAGATACAAGGTTAAGTCTTTATGATTACTATTTGTTTGACAAGCATCATAAGGTGTCTTTTAGCAAAACATTGAAGCTGAAAGAAAATATTTTGGATATGATTTATTATGATGTATGCAAACCCATGGAGGTGGAGACTCTGGGTGGTAACAAATATTTTGTAACGTTTATTGATAATGCTTCACGAAAGTTGTGGGTGTATTTTGTGAAGAGGAAAGACCAGGTGTTTCAATACTTCAAGAGGTTTCATGCCATAGTGGAAAGAGAAATTGGGAAGCCTTGGAAGTGTCTTCGGGGTGATAATGAGGGTGAGTATACTTCCCATGAATTCAAAAATTGTTGTGCTAAACATGGCATCAGGCATGAAAGACGATTCTTGGCATCCATAGCATAAAGTTATGGCCAAAAGAATAAGTAGAACCATTATGGAAAAAGTCAGATGTATGTTGAGAATGGCTAAACTACCTATGCCATTCTGGGGTGAAGCTGTTCAAACAGCGTGCTACCTGATTAACAAATCTTTGTTTGTTCCTTTGGGCTTTGATATTCCTGAGAAAGTATGGTTCAGATATGATATTAGTTACTCTTATTTGAAGGTATTTAGATGCAAAGCCTTTACTTACATAAGTAAGGAACAGAGATAAAAGCTTAATGATAGGGTCATTCCTTTTATATTTATGGGCTATAAAGATGACGAATTTGGCTATAGGCTATGGGATCTCAAAAAAAAAAAAAAGATTATTAGAAGCAGAAACATAGTGTTTCATGAGTTAGAAAATATGTCAGACTCTGCGATTCCAAAGAAAATTGATGAACTTGGTGATAAGGTTGATTTAATACCAATATCTCCATATAGAGAAAATACCACAGAAGGGAAAGAATTACATGAACAAGGGGTTGATGATGAGACAACTATTAATGATACTGGAGATAGAAAATGTGTTAAGTAAGGGGAGCAAAGTGCTACCTTATAGCTCAGGAGATAAAAAAGAAAGCGTCATCCATCCAGCAGGTACCCTAATTCCTAATATATCCTTCTCACCAATAAAGGAGAGCCAGAGAGTCTTAATGAAGTTCAAACTCACAAGGATAGAGTCTATTGGATGAAAGCCATGTAGGAAGAAATGGATTCCCTACAGAAAAATGACACTTATGAGCTTGTGAAACTTTCTAAAGGCGAAAGGGTCGTGAAGAATAAATGGGTGTTCAAGCTTAAGAAAGATAACAATATGTTAGTGAAGTATAAGGCTTGTTTAGTCGTGAAATAATCTATGGAAATTTAGAGGAAAAGATCTACATGGATTAACTAAAAGGATTTGAGAAAGTTGAGAAGGAGCACATGGTTTGTAGATTGAAAAGGAGTTTGTACCCAGATAATGGTACAAAAAACTTGAATCATTTATGGTGGGTCATGGATATACTAAGACTGATGCAGATCATTGTGTATATGTGAAGAAGTTTCTTGGTGATAAGTTTATCATCCTTCTACTGCATGTAGATGATATGTTAGTAATGGGACAAGATGTGAAGATGATTGGTAAATTGAAGAAAGAGTTATTTAAGTCATTTGATATGAAAGATTTAGGCCCTACAAAGCAAATTCTAAGTATGCAATTTTTGTGAGACTAAAGGTTGGAAAGCTTTAGTTGTCATAGGAACGATAGGTGGAACATATTCTAGAAAGATTTTATATAAAGAATGTTAAGCCAATTTGCACACTATTGGCCAATCACTTCAAACTCAGTAAAAGAAGTTGCCCTATTACTAATGATGAAAAAAACGAGATGCCTGTTATACCTTACTCCTCTGCATTTAGGAGTTTAATGTATGTCATGGTTTGTATTCAGCCAAATATTGCTCATGCGATAGGAGTTGTTAGCAGGTTCCTTTCCAATCCCAATAAAGACCACTGGGAAGTTGTAAAGTAGATATTAAGATATCTAAAAGGTAGTTTGAGAATGTGCTTAAGTTTTGGAGTATTAGGACCAATTCTGGAAAGCTATGTTGATGTCGATATGGCAGGTGATCTAGATGGCAGAAAATCTACTACAGGATTCTTGTTTGTTTTTACAAGGGTATCAATGTCTTGGTAATTAAAATTACAAAAGTGTGTTACCATATCCACTACTGAAGAAAAATATATTGCAATGACTGAAGCTAGAAAAAGAAATGCTTTAGTTAAAAAGATTTCTTCAGCAAATGGGAATAAAGTAGAATAGGTCCATCATTTGTGATAGTCAAAGTGCTTTGGATTTGAGCAAGAATTTGATGTACTACTCATGTATGAAGCACATTGATGTCAAATATCATTGGCTGTGTTAAGGAGTGGAAGAACAACAGTTCAAGCTGGAAAAGATTCACATCAAGAAAAATCCTGCAGATATGATAATAAAGGTTGTGCAGCAAGAAAAGCTGAAACTTTGTGTCAAGTTTATCGGTATGGATCCTAAATGATTGCTTTCTAGACTATTTTCCCTTTTGGCTTGAGGCAGAGAATTGTGGGGTCCAGCTAAACATTAAATGTCAAAAAAAATGAATCACCTTGTTGAAATTTGGTTGTGTAGAATCTAGTTAAATATGAAATGTCAAAGTAAACAAACTACTTTGTTGAAATTTGTGGCACTATAATGTGAAGCTTAGCAACATAAGCTGAAAATGTTGAAATGTTGTGCATGTAAGTTTAAAATATACATCCTATGTACGTGCAAGTGAATCACTTGTGAACAATACACCAAATGGTGTGTTGTCTTATATGCTTTTGACCCTCTATAAATAAAAGCTCGCACTTGTTCATTTGACATTAAGCAGCAGAAAGTTCAACTGCATAGTGAGTAAGTGACAGAGTTGTTCTCCAAGTGTGAGAGAAATACAGAGTATGAGTAAATCCCAAAGAGTGTAGGGTGTGGAAAAAATACTTTAGGGATATTTTTGGGTATTACGTCTATTTCTCCTTTGTACTGTAATTATCATAAAATTATAGTATTTAAATATAAGAGGTCTCATTAGGAAACACTATATTTACCTCTTGTGTGAGAAAGCTTAGAAATGATATTTTATAATTATCCTGAATATAAGGAAATATTTCCAAAGTTTGACTCTGGTTTTTCCCTCAGTACTTAGGGGTTTTCCACACTAAATTTTGGCGTTCCTTCTCTAGTTGCTTTGCACAAATTTTATTTCTGTTGTGTTATGTTATTGATAGATTTAATTCTATCTAGCTTATTTGGTGCTCATTCTCACATTGGCATAATTATAATTTACACTGTGAATCAATACCATAACCCAACAAATATCATATTTAATTAAGTTTTATTTGATTAAATTTTGATTTTAGGATTATAATTTGTATAATTAGATCCTAGATAACAATAAGTTTTTTAGTAGTTTAGTCTAGAGCTTATTCATATAACTGTCCATATGCCTATAAATGGTACAACCAGGTTATTGTGTTCACCTCTTTCTTAATGATTGATAGCATTTGAAATTTTGAGATTATTTAGCATGGTTTGTGATTTTTCTATTGGTTAACATTAGTTTGTTTACTGTTTGGATCATCAGTTGATGTGTCTCATCGAAAAGGATCACCTTTAATAAAGGTATAGTTGTAGGCCATTGGCTAAAAATCTAATGATTCATATTCAAAAATAAAAAAAAATAATCTAGGATCATATTCAGTCATTAGTTACTACACATAGTCATTAATAAAAAAAAAAAAAATTGAGACATTAGATTTCTATTCAATAGTCTTTATTTTACAAGAAATTCTCTTGTAGCTTAAACTACCAAAGATGATCTAGATTCATGTCTCAAAAGCAATCAAAAAGTTTGAAATATATTTGCCTTCTCGTTTGTTATCTTTGAGTACTAGTTTCTTCTCAATTTAAAACCCCTCATGTTTTGACTATTTTATAGTGTCATATTTGAATATGGTAGATCGTTGGATGAAAATTTAATGTTCTAAATTTATAGATATAAAATATTAATTAATATGATCACATGCAATCATTAGTTTCTATTTATAAATCTAGACCATTGAATTTTTATTCAACGATATATTATAATCAAACATTACCCCGTGTTTTTGCCAAAACATAAGGAAATCCAAATTGGTCTCCACTTTTTCATTTTTAATAAATAAATTATACCTATCTTTTGTTTTGAAAAAATATGAGAAAAAACTTATAGTTCTTAGGGGTAAATTTATTAAATATGGATTTTTTGAAGATATTGTAATGCTTTTGAACTATAAAGATCACCAATGTTATTTTAAAGTTATAAAATTATAACATTATGTTGTTCAATGAATACAAAATTTAATAAATGAAGTTGGTAAAGTTGAAAATTGAAATATAGATGAATGTGATAATATTTGAATCGTTAAATATTTATCAAAATTTAAACTATAAAATGAAAATTTAATAATTTAATTTTTTTTCAAATACAATAAATTTATATTCTAATATAAATCCCAAAATTTATTCTCATCCTAATGCCCCTTTAGATGAAACTAGTAGCTTTACTTATTGTATGGTTAAGGGTTGGATTGAGTTCAAACAAGACCTATGACCTAAGTTAGTTTAAGGTTGGGGCAAAAAAAATTTTACCCTAAGACCCAACCCGACTCGGTATAGTCCAATAAGCGACTAGACCAAATTGGATTTAACTAGGTCAGATTAGGTCTATCTTTTTTAAAAAATAAATTTTTATTCACAAAATTTTTTTAATTAATAAAAATAGAAATAATTAAGATTTGAAGGTGAAAAAAATAAAAAAATAAAAAATAAAGATTTAAAATGAAAAAGTATTTAGATTAAAAAAGAATTAATATATTGAAAATTTATTATAAGTAAAAATAAATTGAATTAAATTATAAAAATATTTTTAAAATAAAAAAGTATGACCAGATTAGGCAGTTAATGAGTTTGAGACTTGACCCGGCTTGAGTTAATAAATTTATAAATTTTTATTTAAACTTGGCACAACCTAGTTTAATATAATCAAATTGAGTCAAATTAACCAAACCATTGAGTTAGATGCTTACCCTTAATTGTAAGGACAAAAGCTAGGATAAGCGAAAAGCTTAGAGTTAGGGATGTATCTGTTCCAAACAAAGAAGACTCACCAATAAATAAGTAAAAAATGGAAATTCACAATAATAATAATAATAATAATAAACCAAAATTGATATCTCACTTGTTTTAGAGTATATTATGCAATTTGTTCAATGATTAATCATGTAAATATTAAAATTATACATTTTATAGTTAAATGTTTATATCATATGTATTTTTAACACGTTCATGTTTTATAACTACTGCTAACATTAAATAGGTCAATTTTAGGGTATCAGTTCAATGTCAATTATTATAAAAAACCAATAAACATGTTCAAAGTATAGGTGAAATATATTTTCAGCCATAACATTATTATTTTAACACCACGTAATTATTTCGGTTAAAGTATTTTAAAAAGGTCATTAAGTGAAAGTGGAACAAAACGCCAAATGGTAATTTGCCCTAAAAAAAACATGGAATGTACGAAACAAAGAAGAGAGAGATAGCATCCAAGAATATATTCTTCAGTCACAATAACACTAATACCGCTGCCAAAGGAAGTTCGCAAACATTGGCTTAATGAACTACAATCCAGTTTTCACAAAACACCAGAAAGAAACTCTGTCCTTTAAATGACTCTATGAAGAGAGCTAAAATTCCTTTCACCAGGGTCAATCTAAGCAATAAAGAACTACTCTTTCTTGGTGTAGTGTCGAACAGCAAAGGCTAAAGCCAATATCAGGAGAGGGACTAGGAACTGCAAAATCTTGATCACAAATTCTGGGGTCTTGTCAGGATTGTAAGGAGCCTGCTGAGGTGGAACGTAAACCCGCTTTTGGGGGACGGTGGATGCATCAATAGTACCAATGCAGTACTTTTCCATCATTTCTCTAGCAGAATCACTGTGTCCAACATCTTCGAAATCATTGGTCGCATCTTTTCCTGTAACGTGAATGTATAGAAAATTTCAGAACATAACTATGGTGATCCTGGGTAAATTTATTGATAATCTTCGGATGACATAATATGCTTACCTGTCGCGGATAACAAAACTTCATCACCTCCAGGATGATCCTCCATAAACGGGGTCACATCATACACCTAATACAATTGAAGCACCGGAATTGTTTAAGTGGCAGTAATTAACGTTACAGCATAAGAGAATTAATTTTCCAAATTTATGTAACTAATAATTTTTTTGTCCTTGGGCCCTCTAGCATTGGTACCCATGCCATCTTGTATGGAGTTAACCATATATGAGTTCAAATTCCAGCCCCCCCTTCTCTTCTTCTTCCCCCGCCCTCAGAACACCGTGTGTTTTTACTCTCTTCTGGGAAAGACCTGAATTCCGCTCCAATGCCCCCGCCCCCACACACACAAAATAAGAAAAAAAAAAACCACTGTAGATTCTCCCTTTCCACGAATTGGAATACTTTAACTTGTTAAAACATAATATATATGGTTAGAAATCTTTGAACAAATGTCTTTCATATCACTTGAAAAAAAAATACAAAGAACTACTTAATCTATGGAAACAATCTTCGACCAAGTACTCCCCTTTTACCTTGCTGCCAATATGGCAATACAAAAATGGTTCCAACAGATCCTACTAATATTATAGACATAGTCATGATATCAGTGTGACATAGTGCTCCATTTAACTAAGAAAAGAGAATAGTTCCACGCATATGCTTTGATCTTAGGACATGACATCATGTAACTTAAGAACATCTTAGGTAATGTTTGACTCGTGCAAATGATTTTACTTCTACTAGATATCCGCATGGGCTAATGTCTTGTGGAATGGATGGGTAAGTGGAATGCAGAGCTTAGTGCAATGAGGTTCTACAATTACTATTGCCAATAGAAGCAGCTAGCAACATACAGAAAGAAGATCTCGCTAAATTAGAGTGTCAGAGGCTGTTATCATGAGAGGTGCATAGACACCATTTGGGGAATCTTTGGGTCAATACAAATCGTTAATGCATATATAGTTGCTCAATTGTGCACGCCCCCACAAGATAGGAATGCACACTATACTTATACAACCTCAAGAGGATCTCTCATCGTTCCTGAATCTGTTCCAACAAACAGTTTTTGAGGCATTAGGTCAGTCAATAGTTTCATCAGTTTGGGAGATATCAAAGTATCAATATCCAAATTTAGGACTTCCTTGTTCGATATGACTATTAGAAATCTTCAAAATACAGAAGGGGACCAAGAATGTGGAGATATTGGATTCCCAAGTATCCTACACGACCATGATAAAGCCCCCCCCCCCTTTTCCCCTCTCTAGACATATAAAATCCGATATCTTACACACTAGTGTGAAAATGTCAAGTAGTAAATGCCTCCTTCAAGTTTAAGCATAATTAAAGCTGCTGCGGAACTAGTAATGCACATGCAGTATGAGCAATTCCTTGTATCAATCAAGTGAACGCCATGGGCACATCACTATATGATACATTAACAACAAGACAATCAAACCATTACATGTATAATTCTTGAATTTGAAAACTAAATAAAATGCACATATAATATTTTTGAAGGAAAAAAAACCGAACTTTGCTTTTTAAATTAGTCCTCGTTTATTAAAAAAAAAAACTGTCCTCCTTTCTCTTGGCATCAGTCAACCCATAAAATATATAATGCAATGAAAACATTAAATTACGGGAAATCTAACCTTCCCAGATATAATAAGCCAACAATCTTTGGTCTGATTGTGCTTCGCCACTTCTTCGAATATGTGAACTTTCGGATCTGAAGTCATTTTGCGGAGTCACCTACCACAAAACCCAAATATATTTTGCACCCAGAAAAATTCAAGTCAAACACAAATTTCACACGGAGAAAAGGAGGATTCGAAGGATCAGGAAATGTAACAACTATCCATCAAGCCAATAAAGGATTTCAAATGCAGAAAAGCAAACCCGCTCTCTTCATGCATGAAAGCCTTGAAATTCATGAACAGAATCAATATGAAGCATCGATAAAAAGAGAATCGTGGTCAAGATTTTCGGTTAGAGGCTTACCCCGTTACCAGAGAGAAAACCTTTTTCCCCAAATACAGTTCGCTTTCTCTCTCCCTCTTTCGACGTCAAAATACTGTCAAGTTCACAAGTTGATAAGCAAGTAAGCCGAGGCCTTATTTATAAATAGCGGCATTCTGATATGTCACAAAACAGCCTTACAGTTTGTGGAAATTACAGAAGTGACCTGTCTGTGAGGCGATAGTGATTTGATCAAAGGGTAGTTTTGCCGGTGAACATATTTAAAACATTACATCAGTTTAATTATTCTTAACTTTTTCTAATAAATGTTTAATAAGAACTTGTAAAACTGCTTCGCTAATAAGTACAAACCTATTGATGTTAAAACAACGGATGGAATCATGGTATGGAATCAGCATATATTTTAATGTCTTAAATGCCGTAACATTAAAATATAAATATTTGATTGACCAAAAAAATATAAATATTTGAAAGTTATATTTTTGGTGAAATTTTAAATATTAATATTTGATATGATAATTATAAATTAGTAATATATATATATATATATGTGTATTTTTATCAAAGATAATCGATATAAATTATAAATTATAAAATATATTATTTTTTAATCAAAACATCATAAATATATAATTTTTAATTATATAAGGACAGTTATATAATTATGACAGTAATTATATAATTTTTAAACTAGAGTATTTATATTTATGTTATTATTTAATTAATTATATATTTATCATATATTAATTAAAAAATATGATAACAAACAATAAAGAATGAAATTTATTTTTAATCCTTGATTAAAAAAAAAAAAAAAAAGAGTATAAGACTCTAAAGTATTATTGGAGAGGATTTATTTACAACAAAAGGGAGGGTCATTGGATTCTCAACTTTTGTATAAAATATATTTTCAAAAAATAATTATTTTATAAATAAATATATATTTATATTTTAAATTTTTTATAGAAAATAATAAATAATTAAAAAATATAAAGATTGAATTATTTTTAACATCTTACATTTTATTTTATATATTTTAGAGCCTATTATATTTCAACTAAATATCATTTTGTATAAAAAAAATATTTTAAAATATTAATATATGTATATATATATACATATATATATATATATATTTAAAAAATAATTATTTTTTAATTTTTAAAAATATATTTTATATAAAAATTGAGCGACATAATTTACCGCAAAAAATAATTCCCTCCAGTTTCTCACGATGATCCACGCTTCCCAAAACCCTTTCACTTTTCGTATAAGACAATTCATCAAATCAATAACTTTAGCAAAATAACAAATTTTTTCTATGATTGATGGATTTGTGCCCTCTCTTCTTGTTTGGCGTTATAATTAATTAAAAAAATGCTGTGCAACTTATAAAAATAAAGCTTCGTTTCAAATGAAGCAGTTGCATTATTGTAATGTGTGCGTTATTTGTTGAAGTTTGTATTTATTTTCACTTGAACATTATTTTATTGGATTTAAATTCAACTTTCGAAACAGTGAAATGCTTATCTCCACATTAGTGACATACGGACAACGGAAATCCCTTAATATGGCAAGGTTTATTTCTCTGAGATGATGACGTGATATGTAACATTTTCTTTACAAAATTATGAACGATCTTTTTTATTCTAAAAATTATATTTAGTTTTATATTATTAATCATATATTAATTTTTTAATTTTTAATCAATAAAATTAATATTTACATAATGTACATTTTAACAAAAAAAGCTAATTATTTGTCTTCATTACCACGTTAAAAATAAAATAATAATTTGATGATAAAAATTAGCATTAAGTTAGCAGTTCTTAATGTTGCTTTAAAACTAAAATTACGGTCATACTTTACGTAAAAAAATGATTTTACTGACAAAAAATATATTTAAAATTTTTTTAGTAAATTTCACTGAAATAAAATTTTAAAATCAAAGAAATATTAACTAAATATAAGTAAATAAAATCTCAATAGAAATTATATAATTTACACATGACATTATAAACACATATTTGGTTTTGCGAAGATATAAAACATGTTTGTGGTAACTCTTTTTTCGGTGGATTCAACGGAAGTGTAGAGCAATCGCTTTTTCTTAAAAATTTTAAATGTTTATATATTTATATTTAATTTTACTTTATATACTTTATATACTTTATTTGATGAATTAATTACTTACATTTCGTCCCTTTACAAAAAGGGATGAAAATCAAAGCTACGTAACTTAATAATATTATCTATAATTTTTTTTTTATGATTTTTATCATTGAATAATGTTTATTTTTCTTAAGTTAATAGCCAAAACATCAAAGCCTTGTTTCTTAATTTAATAGCCAAAAAAAAAAAACCAAGTTTCCTAATTTAATAATCAAAACAAACAAAGTCTAGTTTCCTAATCTAATCATAAAAAAAAAATTTTAGTTTCCTAATCAAATAGTCAAAACGAACAAAATTTAGCTTCTTAATTTAATAGCCAAAACAAAAAAAAAAATTTCCTAATTGGCATTATTTTTAAAATAGTAGTCTCAATATTAAAATTCATAATTCATGTAATGGTGTCATGGGATCTCAAACCAATTTCTCATGTGATATAATCTCTCTCCTCAAAAATTGAGATATTAGGAATTACTGATGATTTGTGTCAAACTTTACATTGTAAATCTAAATGCAATATAATTAATATCATCATAAAAATCACTTATTTAAAATTTAGAGAAAGCCAATGCAATTAATATCACATATGAATACTAGTAAAATATCAAAACGTTCCAAATTACTTCTATTAGTGATTTTAATTTTCCGCCGCCGTTGAATTAATTATGGGACTAGTCCCTAACGCCTTCATATGTGCTTCTTAAATAATTTTTTATTCAATTTCTTAAGTAAAATATTAATATAATAAATATAAAAAAATTTAATATATATTATAAATACTTTCAAATCAAGTTATTTTTACTCGTATAATTTTTTTCTCATAATAAAGATGTGTATAGATATAATTTAGTAAATTTGCTTAACAGATATCGAAATAGTCAAATAGGTAATTCAATCAACTATAATAGTTAACATTTTTAATTGTGTAAATATTAATCTTCTTCTTTTATCACCATCTTTCCCCCATCTTTGCCACCATATAGATTTTCACAATTATACAAATAATAAAATATTTTTTGTCCCTTACTTATTATAATATCTAAAATAATATTTTACTTATTAAAAAATATCATATTTAATCATATCACCTTTTAAAAAAATATCAGATTTAGTTTCTTAAATTTAAGGTTTGATAAAAAAAATTAAATTTGATTTTTTAAAAAAAAAAAATAGGAGACCAAATATAATATCTTTAAATAAATGAATAATTATTTTAAACATTACAATAAGTAAAATTAAAATAATAATTTTATGATAAGTAAAGAGTTAAAAAGACATTTTCACATTATACAAATTTCAAGACTTTGCCTCCCAGTAATTGTTAAAAAGGTCAGAAACGAAAAGATTAACACCCCCACTAGGTATAGCACTTTAAGAAAAAAAAAATGGTTAAATTGATATGGATTCTCTTAAACTTTATGTCATGTGTAAATAACTTCCCTGAGCTTTAAACCTTGACAAGGAACTCCCTTAAATTTGATATTACGTGCACGTAACACCTTATATTAATCATTTAATTATTTTACTAATAAAAGTATGACAAATAGAGAAGATTCTTTAAGTTTGACCCTAAAATTTAAAGGAGTTATATACATTTAATCCAAAATTAAAGAGAGTTATTTGAATAAAAAGTTAAATTTCAAAAAGATCTATTTAATACATATGGGACTATATGCATATATTGAAAAATTTAAAGGGTTCATTTAAAGTTTTATTAAGTTTTAAATGTCAGCGAAGTTATTTACATATCACCTATATTTAGAATAGTCATATACAATTTAGTGCGGAAATAATATTGATAATAAGAAAAGCACGTTTCTGATGCAATCTGTGTAGTTATAAACGAACATGAACAAAACTATTTCATAAACAATTTGAGCCTAACTCGTTTATTATTTGAACGAGTCAAACTTAAATAATCCATTTATTTTGAACTTGTTTGATCTTACAGTCCAACTTGAATAATCCATTTATTAAATGAGTTATGTGTGAGAATGTATAGATTCGGTTTGACACGACTCGTTCATATGCATGTGATTAACAACATACATGTGCTACAGTAACATTAGGATAGTGGGAACATCACATCTACTAAATAATAAAGATAAAAATTAAAATAGTTAATAACAAGAAGAGCAGGAAATAAAATAATATTTAAGATTTAATTAAGGCAAAATGAGGGGTTCTGATTTTAACGCTTCTTTTTTGAAACTATATTTAAAATGACATACTCTTATTAGTTTATATATATTTAAAGAATTTAACTTCACTTTTCTTTTAAAAGGAATTATTCTTCATTGCGAACGAACTTTGCATATTTGCCCTGTAATTTTATGTAATTAAACTATATCAATTCGTTTTGGATTACTTACATTAATAAGAGAATCTTCAGTTACTGTTTATAAATAAAATAATAGTTTTTTTTATTATAATATATTTTTATTAATTTAATATTAATAAAATAATATTATTTTATTATATTTTTTTTACTGCAGATTCTGTGGTACTGCAAAAAAATCCGGATCCATATCAATTATGCATGCTTACAGTGTTTGATCTTTTTCATAATTACCTAATAAATTGATGGGTCTGAGTGATGAGCCCAAAGAAGAGAAAGTCAATACGCCGGCCACGAGATCTCCGTGCGTACGAGTGCGTGCGTTTTGTTTTTTCTTGGGGATAATGGACGTAAGGCATTTCGTCACCTATTTCTTTTTATGGACTGTAGGTCAATTTGGTTATTAAAATTAGTACAATAAAAATAGAAATAAGAATGAAAATTAGGGTAAGAGTGAAAATAAGAATACTAAAATGTTATTTAGTTGAGAAAGAATGAGAATGGATATTTCTCTATTTACTTGGTTTGATTAGTAGATTATACATAGGAATTAATTAAGTAGTGTATATATTTTATTATATTATCTCTTATCATAAAACTAAAAAAAATCTCTTCAAATTATTAATTAATAATATAATTATATATTTAATTAATAATATTAATAATAAATTAATATTTTGATGTATCACAGGAATATTTTTGTTTAAAAATTATTATAAGTGGGGACACTTTTGTTAAGCATATTTTCATTCCAAGAAGACCAATCTCATTTCATAGTTTTAGCTAGGGAAAGAACTCTCCCTTATATGAGGGAGAGCAGGTTCTTTAGGGAATAAGAATAAAGACTCAATTTGTCAACCAAACATGGGAATAAGAGTGTCTCTCATTCCTATTCTCATTTCTTCGTCTTGATTCTAGTAACCAAATAGGCCCTATATTTTCTGAACCACATAAATAGAGACGTCAAAACTAGTTCAACCCACTGGGTCGAGCCCATTTAACCCATATAAAAGGTGGGTTGGATTGAGGGGTTCCCTTGAAAACCTGTTTAATATACTCCTATTAACTCGACCCGTTTAACCTACGAGTTAAACGAGCTAGCTCGCGGGTTAAACGGGTTGTCCAATTTTTTTTTATTCACTCAGACTAGTGCCTAATCCCACTGCACTTTCTTATTCAAAAAATAAAATTAATCCTAATGTATGTGTTCTATTGTTTACTTGTCTCTATTATTTTTTAATTTGCTATATTTGAAAATTATGCTCATAATGATATTTTTATTATTAATAAATCATTAAATTTTTATATTACTTGTTTTAATCCATTGAAACTTATTTTTTATTTTAGTTTTTTTTCCGTTTATTTATACTAATATAAAAATTGATTGATTAAATAAGACTTATACTTAAACAAAGTTACATTTGAATTATTATAATTTTTTTATTTTTTGGTGGGTCAAGGTGGGGTGGGTTGAAATTTTCAACTTACTACCATATAATGGGTTAAATGGCCCGATCGAGTTAACCTACTTTGACACCTCTACACATAAATAGGGCAATTTTTGCTGATTTTTGGCAGTTTTTGTGCCCCTCCTCTTTCTTCTTTTTTCTTTATCTTTTAGGTCTCTTGCCCCAAAATTCATCAAAATATAGAAAAATAGAAGAATTTTTGTGGATATAAAATGGACATCATGATTGTGTACACATAATGAAGATTCGTGTTATCTACTTACTATTTAATAAAATAGAGTTAAATCTGTATAACTTATTGTGATAAGATTTAATTATTAAATAATGTGCAAATGACTTGAATATTTTAAGTAAGAATATTTCCGTATTTGTGCACCAAATAATTGAAAATAGAAATTTCATAATCTAATGAGAGATAATAACACAAATAAATTATCATAGTATAATAATGGTAATTGTACTTGTTTTGCTCAAACTTGTTTACATATAGAGTAAATAACCAAAAAAAAATTATTGTAAGTCCTTATAATTAGAGAAATTAATGCACATTTAGAAACATAATGGTTTTGAATAAACAAAATATTTATTTTATTTTAAAAAATACCTTCTTACTTCCTCAACTACTTAAATTTATAATTGAATAATTATAAATTATTAATTGGCATATAAAATCTCATTCTTACCCTTAGTAATTTGATAGGATAATTACTAACAAGCTATAGGTTGTAGGTTGGAGCCTCAATCCAATGGGTTTGTGGTAATCCAACTTGTCATTAATTACCCACAATTAACTAAAACTCAATCCATTCTTAGTTTATATCAAAATTGGTTGTTTAATTAATTAATTAACCCAGTAAATTGAACTAATAATGAATCATGCTAATTCACAACATTTTTTAACAAATTATTTTAACAATCTCCTACCTAGATATCACTAATTGATTATTAGGACAATTAATTAAATAAATACTGATTAAAATCAAGCAACCAACTTATACATGAAATCATACAAAATTCAAAAATGAAATAACATAATATTAAATCTGATAGTGAAACAAATTATATTCATATAATTAGAACACAAGAACATTAAAGCTGATAGGGAAACAAGTGATATAAATATAATTATAACACAAGATCAATGTTTGAACAATATGGATCATAAAATTAACATTCAAGATGTCACCATACATAACGAAAGTGTTATATCACTTAGATCTATATAAAAGCCCTAATCCTCAAATTTGTAGAATTTTATAATTTTTACAATAGACCTAAATGTACATGCCTAGTATAGAAACTATCATAGATCTCTTTCTTAAATCAGTTTTGCCCTCTTTCCTTTTCTTAATCGGTACCCCAATTTTCATGAGCGATGGAACCCAGACTTTTCACATCTTTTATATTTTGAGTGTAACCACTTTATGGGCAAAGAAAGGACAAATTTAATAAGATTAGATTAGCTTTAATTTGGTATGTTCATCAAGTAACCAAATGTACGATCGAGATTTATTTAGCTATTAAAACAATAACTTAAATTAAATATAACCTTAATTATCTTTAATTATATAATATTAAAGATAATACAATTATTGTATCTATTTAACAAGCCACATTCCAACATTCTCCCATGTGGACTAATGGATAGATAATATAATGTTTTAATAGCTTAAACATAATGCACGCGAAAGAATAAATCTCATTAATGATCATAATCATACTTACCATAGTATAGTAAATCATCAAATGTAGGTTATGGCATTTTTATATAATTTTGTAACATACTTCCTTCCATATGCCACAATATTTGTAACTCATTATACAAGATCCATAGACCATAAACATCCATCATATTTTATGATAGTCCACTATGTTGTCTTGTAAAGGCTATCGACATAAGTAAGCATAATGTGTACATTGTCATATGAAACAAGAGATCCATACTTAAGTAAAAAAATAAATTAATTAAGTTTAGATTGTCAACATCATTATAAATACAACTAACATCCATTCTATGCACATACTTTCTAAATAGTTTTTGTTGTAATCTTTTTGTCAAAAGATTTGCAATTATTTCATCAATTAATATTTGCAATAGACATTATTTGTTTCTTGACTTTTCTGTAATGACAAAGAACTTTAGCTCAATATGTTCCCTTATATAAGAGTATTTGGCATTCTTAGAGAAGAATAATACTTCAGTGTTATCATAAAAATCTTCAACGGCTTGGTAATGATGTCGACAACTCCAAGTCCTAAAATAAGGTTCTACAACCATAATGAATGATCCATTGCTTCATAGCAAGCCATAAATTCTACTGCCATAGTTGATGAAATTATTATGGACTCTATCATGCTTTTCCATGACACTGCTCCTTATGGTAATAGGAACAATCACTAAATGTGAACTTTCTACTATCATACATTCAGTAAACTTTGAATTTGAGTATCCAACTAAATCATTCCTTGGGCATTGCTTAAAACTGAATTTGTCCCTTTTTTTTTTAATAGGAACAACTCCAGCTGAACATTTATTCATATCAAATTTCTCAAGAATTCTTTCAATATAGGCTTTATGAGATAATTTTGATAGTCCTCGTGTTTCATCATGAAATATTTCAATTTCTAATTACATATGTTGCCTCTCCTATATCTTTCATTTCAAAATCCTTTGAGAGAAAAATCTTTCATTTAACATAATATGCCTAAATAATTTGCAACAAGCAAACTATTGTCAACATATAGAACTTGAAAAATAAACTTGCTCCTACTGACCTTTCGATATATATAATCATCAACCATATTTTCTTTAAATCCAAAAGATATTATGGTGTTTTTGAATTTAATATACCATTATCTAGAAGCTTGTTTTAGTCCATATATTGACTTCTTAAGTATACACACCATTTGGTCTTTTCCATCAACTAAAAAACTTTTAGGTTGGTCCATGTAAGACTTCCACCTCAAGATTTCCACTACGAAAGGTTGTTTTCACTTCCATTTGGCGTAACTCTAAATCGTAATGAACTACCAATGCTAAAATGATTCTTAATGAGTCTCTAAGAATGGTGATAGAAGTTTTAGTATAATCAATGCCATTTTTTTAAATGTAGCCTTTGGCAACAAGTATAGCTTTATATCCTTCAATATTGCCCCTCGAGTCACATTTGGTCTTGAAAACCCATTTACACCCAACTCATTTTGAACCTTCTGGAAATTCAACAAGATCCTAGATGTTGTTTTGTTCCATAGACTTAATTTCTTCTTTCATGGTATTAATCCATTTTTTAGACTCAGTACATTCCATGGCTTGTGAAAAAGAAACTAGGCCCCGTTTGATACGCAAAAGGAAGGGGAATGGGAATAGGAAAAAGTATGAGATAAAAAAGTATGTTTTGCATACAATGGAAAAGAAAGGAGTAATAGAGAGAAAGGAAGAATAAAAAGACCAAACTAGCCTTAAATTCAAAATATTATTATTATTATTATTACTATTATTGCCATCATTATTATTATTATTTTAATTTTATTATTGGGTATTTTCATCATTATCCATTCATTCCAATGGAATTAGCCTTATTCCATCCACCCCTCAGGAAAGATATTTCCATCAAAATGATGGAATCTTGATTCCTATGGAAACCAAACTCCATGCTACCAAACATCCAAATATTTGTTTCCTTTTCCATTTCCAAAGCAACCTTTTCTCTTGTTCCAAATAAAGCCTAGATCTTTCTTCCATCATCATAATCTAACTCTTGCAAATAAACCACATAATCATCTAAAATAGGAGATCACTTTTGTTTTTTCATATCTTTTTAATGGCATTTCTTATGCTTCAGTTGTGTTTGATGTTTGTGAGTTAGTTTGTTTTAGAATGAAGTGTTTCATCATTCAAATGTTATTCAGTGTTATCTTCAGCTATTGGCACAATACTTGGAGTAGATGTTAATAAAGGAATATTTGTTGGTAGAGGAATGTTTACCCTAATTTCCTTTATGTTCATATCCTTTCTTTCATCACTCCTAGTAACTTCACCATTCTTTATAAATTTTGTATTTCTAGTTTCCACATTTCTTAGACTATATTTTGGATAGTAAAACTTATACCCTTTAAATTTCTTTAAGTAACCAATAAAGTAACCATTAAGCATTCGAACATCTAATTTACTTTCAAGTGGATTGTAAATTATTACTTTTACTACGTGGCCCCATACATGTGGATTTTTAAACTAGGCTTCCTACTAGTCCACAGTTTAAAAGGAGTCCTTAGAATTGCTTTACTAGGAACTTTATTAAGCAAACACATGACAGTTTTTAATGCATATATCCACAATGATTTGGGTAATAAGGAGTTACTCATTATACTCATAACCATATCCGTTAAAGTTCTATTTCACCTTTCTGCCACGCCATTTTGTTTGGGTGTGCCTAGCATACTATGCACTTACGTCATTCTTTTGAGGAATTTTGCAAATAGACCTGGACATAAATTCGACTCTTCATTTTTCTATAATATTCACCACCTTTATTAGATTTTAAAGTTCTCATTTTTGTCTATTTCCTTATAACCTCATTTAAATATACCTCAAGGGCATTCACTGCTTAAGAATTTTCCTTAAGTAAATAGACCAAACTGTAATATGAAAAACCATCTATAAAGGTGATAAAGTACCTTTCATTCCTTAATAGTCCTTCTATTCTTTCTTTGGATATACGTCATAAACGTTTATGCCACAGGTAAGCAGAATAATCATTTAGATTATTATGTTTGATTCCAATATTACAATGCACTACAAACACGGATTCAACAATATAAACTATAAAAAGGATACTAGATCCAATACAAGAATAATCCTAAAATAAATTAGAACAACCATGTCCAAACTTAACATTAAATCTTGAAACATCCAATTTAGATAGGGAAATAAGGTTTTAGCAATTGAAGGTACATAAAGAGTTCTTAATAGGTTTAAAGGATATCTAATATCTAAGACCAAATGGTAAGTCTCTATACCTTCAATTGGAGCCTTCATGCGATTCATAATAAATAAGAAACTTTCATGTGGATTTTTAGTTTGGATCGTAAGAAATCTCTGCATCATATTATATACATGAATAGTAGCTCTAGAATCAAGCCACTAAGTATTATAAGGAACTTCAATTAAGTTTAATTCAAACATACTATAGCATTAGGCTTTACTTTCTTTTTTTTCCAAACCAAGTTATGCATTCATGGTAATCATTTTGGAAGTGACCAACTTCTCCACAAAAGTGGCACTTGTTTCCCTTTTTTATCCTTCTACTTGCCTCTTTTATCCTTCTTTTTAGCATTAAAAAGATTAGCAGACACTTCTCTTTTCTTGAACTTGTTGGCTTATGGATTAATTCCTTTTTCAAGCTTCTTGACCCATGAGGTTAATTGAATGACTTCCTTACTATTTCAATCTTGTTTTAACTTGAACAAGCTTCTTGACCAATTTATTAACATCCCACTTATCATTAATAGTGTTGTAGTTAACTTGAAATGACTTATATGTAGGATGAAGAGACTTCAAAATGAATTGTATAATAAAAGAGTCATCCACATTTATTCTTAAAGTTCTTAGTTATGTTGCAATATCTGTCATCTTAATTATATGCTTTTGCATAGCTCGCAACCTGTTAAACTTTATGGTTATGAGTTTTGTCATTAAGCTATCAACAAGTGACTTATCAATAAAGTGAAAGTGCTCTTCCATAAATTAAAGGTATTCCTTCACACTTTCTATTTGTGGAATAGGTGTTTTAATGTTATTAGCAATAGTCATTTGCATGAAAATTTAAAACTTCATACAGATTTAAATGAACTAATGACAACACCATAAAATAAATATTATAGTTTTCCTTTGGGTAGATCTTATAACATACTATCATAAATTTTATCTTTAATAGTTAATTAAAATCCTCAATCAAGCACATATGTTATCTTTGGATAAACAAACATATGTGATCTTAGAAAATTAACTTACTACTTGAACATTCACTATTAAAACAATTGACTTACCTATGGGTAAATATTAAAAGTTTACTAATAAGTGAACTTAATCAACAATAATAGGCATTTATGATAACTTTACTTTATAGAGTTATTCTAATCTTGTTTTAAGAAGATTTTGAGTCATTATAACTTAACTTTAGTTTATTTAAGAGTAAAAGTCATGTTTAGTTCTAGTTCTAGTTTTAATTTTATTTCATCTTTTTTTGTTATTTTTCATGTCTAATTTCAAGCTAATCTTCTTCAAGATGGATATAGGGATCATGATAGTATTGGATATAGCTTTGGAATGGCTTAAGAAGTGAAGAAAAACAAAAGATGGGATGTTCAAGTTAGAACAGTAGTTACCTGGGCAATAAAATCTCATGCCTGAGCGGCATTATCAGATACCAAAATGCACATTTTTGTTAAAATACATGATTTCACTTCCTAAACCTAATTTTAGCTTATAAAACGGTCAGAATAAAGGATTTACGGTAGAAAGGGACTAAAGGAGCGCAAGAATTGAAAGATTTTTACCAAGGGATCGAAAGGAGTGGAAGCTAAAAGATTGTTGCCACTATGTTTTCTCTTTTCATCCCTTCTTTTGCTTTCTTTTTGCTTATTTTAGTTCTTGTATTAGTTTTGAGATGCTTGTTGACATTAAGATGAGCTAAACTCTTTTTCTAGGGTTACAATGTATTCTATTATTAGTTAACTGAAGTTTTTATTCCTATGCCATTCTATTTCTAATTAAGAATTGGTTATTTATTCATTTTTGTTATTAAATGTTAATAGCATTGCCAATTATTAATTTAACAAAATCTAAAAGAATCAGAAAAAGACTTTAGATTTTAGGTCTAGAATGAATAGCCTTTGTTTGAATTAATTCACTGTAATTGGTTAATTTGATTCATAATTAGAATGGGAATATACCTAATTACCTCAGGTAGCCAAATTAGGGCTGAACTTAAGCAATTTAATTTATTTTCATAGGCATAGGAATATAACTCATTTGGTATATTAAATTAGTTTTTTAATTGCTTGGAAGAGAATTAAAGAAACTTTAGTTCCCCAGGTTAATAATTAAGCTCAACTAGAATATATGGGAAGGCAATAATTCATTTAACTTAGCATTAGATGAAATTGCAATCCTAGACTTATTATATTGACAACTTTATTCATTTTAATTACCTTGTGATTTAATTTCAAGTTATTTTAATTTTTGGAATTTGATTATCATTAATTTGAATAAGATAGAGGATAATAGTTGTTGATCAACATTACGATTAGTATTAGCTCTCAATGGGAACGATTTTATACTTTACTACTTGTGTTGATATGTATACTTGCATATGCGATATTTGGGCAATAATTTACTTGAATATATAAATATATGTCATCACATAATGATTATCTTTATTTGAAACTTATTATCCTCATGATTTGGCCACTTTGGTGACTAACAAATCATCTTAAAAAAAATAAATTTTAAATTACTTAATGATAATCAACTTAATTAACAATAATAAGTATTTATTTAAATATATAAATATATGTTTATACATATATTATCACATAATGGTCATCTTTAATTGAAATTCATTATCATTACAATTTGATCACTTTGGTGACTAACAAATCATCTTAACAAATAAATTTCAAGTTATTTAATGATAATTCTTTAAATAATAATAAAATTCATCCAATTGATGTTATTTCAAGATGAGCTATGAACCTATGCTAAAAAGTCATACTTACTAAAATATAATAGGTCCATTTAATTATAAACATACGAACCAATAATTATATTTAACTTGTTTAAAGATCACTTTAATCTCAACATACTCAAATTAATTAAATTAGAATTTCAATTTAATGTTCGTATACCATCCATAAACATCAAATGGTGTGATACTATTTAAATTTGAATATGTATAGATAGATCAATCAATATATGAATCAATTTCATTAGGAACAATATACATTCTCATAAAACATGCACATTACATTAGATGTCGTGACATTAAAGCATATGCACTATATTAGACGCTTTTATTTGGTAAAGTATTTGCATTCATGAATTGAGAAAGTTCATACAAATTAATACATAATGCCAATGCTTATATCCATATACATTATATATGTATTTCTCATCCATTGATGTTAATTCATGGATTGAACAATTCTTGCACATGCCAAAGCATATCAATCAATATAATAAAAAAATAATAATGCATTCATGTATTGTATCAAAATATGGGTAATTCTTAACTTGATAAACAATATGCTATCATATAAGATCTAATATATAATCATATAAGATAAATATTTTTTAGAAGAACAATAGTTCTTGATTCAAAAATTACGAAATTCTGAATCATATGGCTTAGCGAGTAGCCTCATGACAAGCGATATATTCTACTTCCATAGTTAAGATAGTTGTGATTGATTGTTTAGCACTTTTTCATAAACATTTCCTTTAAACATCATAAAGATACATTCTGAAGTAGATTTACAATCATCAATACCTGATACATAGTTTGGATCTAAATATGCCATAATCTATAATAAGTCAGACTTTCTGAAAGTCAACATATGATAATTTGTACCTTGAAGATATTTTATGATTTTCTTTGCAACCCTCCAATGATCATGGTTAGGATCACTTAGGTACTTGCCAAGCATACCGATCGCAAAGGTAATGCCTAGGCGTTTACATACTTAAGTATACTTAAGGCTACTAGCTACTGATACATATGGAACTCTTTCCATTGTAGTCCTATCATCATCATTTTTAGGATATTGTAATTTAAGAAAAATACACTTTTGGTCATAACCTTTTGCCATTAGATCAATTTGGTCCTTGAAAGATGCAAAGTACTATTTTAGTCCTTCATGATTACACCACGATCAAATTTCATCCTCTCGTCATGAGGATGTTAAAATTAATTTGAGCTTAGCCATTTTTGTTAATTCAACATGTTATTTGTTGAGATGGATTAGAATTTTTCCTCCTCATTGAATAATTTGGTCTCTCATCTTGTGCCATTAGATTAATTTAGTCCTTCATCTTTTGCAAGTAGATCAATTTGGTCCCTCATACATTAAATTAATTTTCTCCCTTAACTATCATCACTAGATCAATTTAGTCCATAAACCGTAAACCTTTAAAAATTTCAACATGATAGAGGCTGGTCTTTAGCAATAAAAATAAAGTAATAATGGTGCTACTTTTAAAAGATTCTTAATGTTAGTTCAAAAGCAACGCATAATATATTATTTGCAACAATAACACAAATACACACACATACACATAACATTCAACCTATACTTTTCTTATAACCATAGAGCATACATACATATGCACCAAACATAAATAGATGAACATACATGCAAATGTATTCTTCCTAATATTATAAAACCCAATATGCATGTTTAAGTGCAACTAAAACATATTTAGCACTTTGTAGCCTAAACAAAATCATAATTGTTTGTTATATAGAATTACAGATTGCAGTATAAGGAAATATAAACCTCAAAGATTTTCTTAATTTATCAGTACATTTCTCAAATTGAAGGTTCATTCATCAGTAACGAAATTAATGGGTCATTTATTAGTGCTTTTTCCTTTCTACCTATAATCATTTATGTCAATTCAAGTTTTAATTTTCACTTTTTTCACTTTGCAACAAATGTAAGATTAAGCCAAAACAAAGGAAGCTTCACGCAAATCTTTCATATCAAAATGGCACGACAACATATGTTTTGTCTCATTTAACAAGCCCATGGAATTACTAGCTAGTAAGATGTCATCAACATAGAGCGAAAAGGATTACAAAGTTGTTACCATGAAATTATTAATAAATATATTTAGATGCCATTATTTAGAATGAAGCTTTGCAATAAATATTAAATTACTAGCTAATAAATGTACTTCTCTAAGACATTCTTAATGAACCCAAGCAAAGTGATCACCTTATCAAACTTTAGATGCCATTACATCAAAGCTTACTTTAGCTTATAAATAGACCTATTAAGCTTATAGACCAATTGCTCTTTTTTTAATTCTACAAATTCATCAAGCTACTTCATATATATGTTCTCATGTAAATTTCCATTCAAAAACACAATTTTGGCTTCCATCGGGTGAAGTTTAAAGTCAAATTGTGATACATGAAAGAATGCCATTGAATAATCAATACCTTCATTCTGATTACAGCCTTTAGCTATAAGTTTAGTTTTATACCTTTAAATTTAACCATCTACCATTCTTTTAGTTTTAATGACATACTTGTAACTAACATGTTTTTCCCACTTGGTAATTCAGTAAATACCCAAACATCATTATTACATATAGAGGCAATCTCTTTATCATAGCCTTTAACCATTCAGATCATAAGGCCCTATCTCTGCTTCATTGATAAAAATAAGGTCTATGCCATTAACCACATTAGATTAAACTCTTGTAAGTAAACTATATAATCATCCAGAATGGCAATCTTGTGAACTTTTTAGGATCGTCTTAATTCAATAATAGGCTTTGTAAATCTGTCCCAAGTTGTTATATATCAGAATCCATTGGATTCTCCATAATATCACCATCTCTATCCAAATGAACAGTGAGTGATTATGAAGATGAAACATACAGAGGCAAAGTGATAGCCACTGTATGCTGATTAATGACCATGGACCCATTACTCTTACTATCTAAGTTATCTTCAAAATATAATGTCCTATATGATTCAATGACTCTAGTAGTTTGAGTAGAATAATAAAATTTGCATCTCTGGATCTAATGCAATATCCAATAAACAATACACTGATAGTTTTGGGATTAATTTCTTATGCTGAGGATTATACGGTCTTAACTCTACTTTAAAGCCATATACACGTAGATGCTTTAAACTAGACTTTTTACTAGTAAATAGTTCATAAGGAGTCTTTGATACTAATTTACTAGGAACTTGATTCTGAGTATACAACGCAAGCTTTAATGCATCACCATATAGGAATTCTTGCATGGAAGAGTGGCTGATTATACTTTTGACCATATCCATTAAGGTACGATTGCATCTTTTAGAAACTACTTTTATTAACAATCGCCAGATATGGTATATTAAACTTAATGTCATGTTAATGCAAAAATAAGGTAGATGGACTAGGATTTTTAGTCATTTCAATATACCTACTATTATAATCACCTCCTTTGTCTGATCTGACACATTTAATAGCCTTTATAGTCATCAACTCAACCGCTGCCTTAAATGCCTTGAAGGCATCTAATAACTTAAATTTCTCATTTAATATATCAATCCATCTATACTTGGAATAATTATTTATAAAGGTGATAAGGTACTTGAATCCACCTATGGCAATAGGTGTAATAAGTCCATTTATATCAATATGGATTAAATCTAAAATATCTTTAAACCTATTTACCCCTTTAGTCCTAGCTTTAACAAGAAATTTTCTCTTTATATAATCAATACATGTTTCCAAATAAGAGAAATCCAAATCCTATAATGCACCTTATTTGATCATCCTTTTAATCTCTCTTTGGAGATGCTAATGCCACAACATAGGAACTTCCATTAAATCTTTGGCATTTATGCCCCATTGCAACATTAAGAGGAGCACTATAGGATGAATCTAGACAAGTATTCATATTCAAATAGTAAAACCTATTCAACAAAGAAGTAAACCTAATCACAATTAAATCAAAGAAAATATCAATCTTTCCATTTACTTTCTAAAATGAATAACCATGTTTATCCAACATAGTACTAGAAATCAAATTCATCCTTGAAAATGGTACAAAAGCAACTTCATTTAAAATTAATGTATGTCCAGAATCTAAATTTAAAGAAATGGTCCCCATGTTATAAACTACAGCTAAACTTCCATTTACTCTTAAGATGGTCATTTCCCTTTCACTTAGTTTCCTTTTATTTCTGAGGAATTTGTCACATGAACAATTGCACCATAATCTAACCACTAAAAATCAAGTGAAGTTTCAAAATTGTTGGATTCAAAGTATACTAGAGTTTAAGGGGCAAATTTAAAAAGAGTACTTACTCTCTCACATTTATTCTTTACTTGAACTAATTTGATATCTTATGACCAAGCTTCTTACAACAGTAGCAATAACCTTTAAACAATTTCTTCTTCTAAACCTTGTAATGCTTGTCATTCTTCTTGGGTCCATGTGATTTCTTACCATTGGCTTTTCTATTATACTTCTTTCCTTTTTGTTTATCATTACCATCCTTGTTGTTTGAACCTTAAGAAAGATAATTAATAAGCTATGTGTGAGAGGTGGCTTTCTTCAATGATTCATTATCCTAAGTCATTATTAACATCATCTTATCAATATTCCACTTAGCCTCTTGAGAATTACAAGTAGTTTAAAGGATCCTAAATTCAGCAGGGAGAGACCACATTACTCTATCAGCTAAGTAACTCTTACTTAAGTCTACATTATATGATTTTAGCTTATTATAATAGTTGATAAACTTCATCATATGCTTACATACACCAAAGACCCCATCATAGCATGTATTACCTAATAAAAAAAGGTAATAGGCCTTCTAAGCTTTTCAAATTTCTTGAATATTTCACCAGTAGCCTTTAGGTACTCTAATGCAATATCTTTCTTAGCAATGCACTATCAGATGGTCTTATCAATAGTAAACTTTATAACCATTAGATAGATTCTATTTGACTCATACCACTTGTTGAGATAGGCTTCATTAGCAAACATGACTCAACAATGGGCTCTGTTAGTTTTGACATTCTTAGAGCCAAATCCTCTTTAGTGATTGTTAAGTATATGTATAGGGACTCATTCCAATTGTCATAGTTCTTCCAATAACTGTTTACACTGAAGATAGTTACTAGAATACAAAAACTAATAAAGATAAAATAGGAAATATTAATTATGTCCAAGTAACATAGTTATAAAATGTAGTTTCCTTCATAAAACTCATTTCATGCAACTAAATATACAAGAATGTTTATTGTAATCCCGTCTAAGGGTCCCAAACTACAATAAGCTAAGACAATCATGCATATCAAAAGGACTTGACTTATAAAATAAATCATACAAAATGCATTCGATGATTCTGCATCAATAGGATAAAAGAAATTATTAAAGCATTAAAAGTATTATGTTAACATATCAAAATAGCCTTAGAGCCTATTTGGTTGTTAGAATTAAGGCGAGGGAATAGGAGACACTCTCATTCCCATGTTTGGTTAATAGATTAGATCCTCATTCCCATTCCCTAGGGAACCTACTCTCCCTCATATAAGGGAGAGTTCTCTCCCTAACTAAAGCTATGAAATGAGATTGTTCTCTTGGGAATGAAAATATGCTTGACAAAAGTTTCCCCACTTATAATAATTTTCAAACAAAAATATCCTGTGATACATCAAAATCCTAATTATTATTATTTATTTATTTATTTATTAAATTATTAATTATATATATTAATATATAATTATATTATTAAATAATAGTTCAAAGAGATGTCTGCCCTTTTTTTTTTTTAGTTTTATGATATGGGATAATATAATAAAATATGCACACTACCTAATTGATTCCCATGTGTAATCTACTAACCAAATGAAGTAAAGAGAGACATGTTCATTCCCATTCCTTCCCAACCAAACAACATTTTAATATTCTCATTCTTACTCCCACTCTCTTTCTCATTCCCATTGTATCAATTCTAACAACCAAATTGGCCCTTAGTCTTAGAAATTATATTAACGATGTCATATCGTTAGGCATGTCCATTGCCAATATAAACTTAACTCTGTGGGCCTTACTTGATTATTAATGTTACAACTAATAATTAAATTATTTCATGGTAAATAGTAATAATTATGAATTATAATTCATCATCACAATAATATGGAAGGCCTCTAACATGACACCATTACGATTAGGCCCACAGTAAGTGGACACTCAATCACCAGGTATAGACTACCCAGTTTGGTCGAAAGAAACAAATTCTATGCATTCTTCCATTAAAATTTTGCACAAAATAGAAATAAAATTCACTAATTATGTAAATAAACATAATTCAATTCACCATAGCATAACCAAAGAAAGTGAGCAATAAAAATTAATTCTTGCAATGTTTATTTCATGCCAAAAATTTTTCTGGCTAAAATGTTGAGAATGCATAGAGCTTTTAAGCCTTAAAACACTAGAAAAATTTAAAACTCATATCTCCATGAGCAAAAATATGTTAAAAAAATTCACCTAAAAAATAGGAAATGGCACATAAAAGCAAATTATGAAGGTTTGGGGAGCAAAGACCTAGCAAGTGTATGGCCCATGAGTAGTTGATGTAAGATAACCAGAGAGAGAAAAGGAAGATTAAGGAGAATAGGGGAAGAAGTTGAAAGAAAGGGATGGAAGGAAGAGAATTAAGTTAACTCAATACTATTTTTTAATCAAAATAGTCTGCTTAACAACTTTATAATTAGGACTAATTAAAAATAGCCCTATTACAAAATTAAAATATGAAAATAGATAAATCTAACAAATAGATAAGCCTATCTTAACAAAATATCTAAATGCAAAACAATTTTTAGATTTATCCTAACTAAATCATAAAATTTCTATGTTTATCCTTGATAAATGAATCGCAAATAAATAGTAATTAAATGAAAAGCCTAATAAAATCTAATTTATTTCTTGCACCTAACATATCTATTTAGTTTCCCATTCTTTTCCTTCACATTAGGAAAATTCACATTTGAAGAGTAAAATTGTTGATAAGACGTCAGTAAAACTAAATCTAAGTGCAAAAACTCCTATTAACTAATACAAGTACCATTTGAATCTAAACGACCATTCCAATGAACAAGGTTATGATGAAGCAAATCATCAGACCAAAGAATGGTTTGGTCATCCAAAATTGTTTCAATGGTTTCAACAGTTGACAGGACTATGCGAAGAGAATATACGAGTGTAGGGTAAACTTGGGTGCTTGCAAAACCATCAAAAAACAAAGGGAAAGGCTCAAAAGTGCCACAGTAAGGAAATAAATTTTCAACATTGAAAATTGGAATATTTGTCATATAAGGGGGCAACTTTAATAAGTCTACGTTAAATTTGAGTTTCTTAGAAATACGAAAAGGATTGGAGGCTTAAGCATGCAATTTTTTAAAGGAATTTTTAGGGCAACACTCAAGATGAATGCAAACCATAAAATAGTTCCTGACCCATTTGGCAAGTATACTGAGTCACACAAGTAATACGGAAGTGAGAAAGTATCATCCCATGAGGATTTTGGCTATCAAATACCAATTTCACTAATTTGATACTATTCAGACTATGAAAAATTGAGATTAAAGGGAGCTTAATGCAATTAAAAAGAGACATTAATAATGAAAATTAATTAGTTTGTATTTTTAGATTTTTAACAAGAGTAATTAAAACAATGAAGGAATACAAATATTTAAAAAGGGCTAAGGATCCAACTTCATTTTACTTTCTAATGAATCCTAGAATTCCTACTTAACTAAGTTCTATTACATAATTGATGGTTGAATTTTGAAATTTAACTAACAACCAATCCCTTGGAATGTTAATGCTCTTTTAACTAAACGAGATTTTTCAATCCTTTAGGTAAATTCCAATTCGGAAGGGCTTTACAAAAAAACAATGAAATTCCACAAGAACCATACAATCAACATCATCTATCCCTAAATGAAGTTAAATTATGGTGTTTGTCACATGAGCAAGCACATATATGAATTTTCCAATTCTATACATGAACCATAAATAACCTATGACTGGTCAAGTCAAAGGAAGCATTAAAAACAATGATAAACAATCAATTAAATGGAAATGGAAACTTGAATTAAGTAAGCAAGCTAAGAAAACATCATCCAAGTCAAATTACATCTTCATCCTTGCTACGAGAGTTCAGCTATACATAGTTAAAGAGTAAAAATAGAGGTAGAAGAAGAAAAAGTAAGCAAATTCATAGTCTTATTAGTCCCAAAATGATTGTAGTGCCCTAAAATTCCTTGGAATCAACTTTTTTCCTTCTTTGCCTCCTTTCCCAACTTGCTTTTGGCCTAACCCTTGCCAAAATTACCCTAAATAATGAAAAGATTCTATTTATAGTTAAATTTTACACATGTCAAATAACATTAAATGCCTAGGCATTACTTTGGATGCTCAGGCATTGAGTAACTAGAATAAAAAATAGAGACTGAATGGATGCTAAGGCAATAGGTGACCAGAATGCATAATTTGAAACAACAGTGAATGATTAGGCATTACTTTGGATGCACAAGTATTGAGCCATTAGAACACATTTCTTCATAATCAGAATCCAAGTATTCTATTAGGCTTCTAAATATGAAATTAGTTAGTAAAACATTGGTTTAGTGCCCTCAAGTCATGACTAAAAGTTTACTAACTTGAAATCAAAATTACAATGCTAAGAGCAAAAACTTAAAATTTATAAACACTTTTCTACACTAACAACTGTTTTTAAAGAAAGAAATTAAAGGTAAAATCAAAGTTATCAATAGTCAACTTATAGTGTTCATTGCCTAATGCAAGCTTACATTCAATCTCTGCATGTAATTCATGAAGGTGTTTGGCAAATGATTCTATAGACTTAGAGATTTGAGATGTCTATAGGATGGGCACAAGGTCAATAGGTTGGCAAGGTTTGAAGCCAATGACAATTGAAAGGGACTCATACCTAAGAACCTATTGACCAAATTGTTATACGCAAACTCATATGTTGGTAAAACTAAGTCCTAATTCCTAAATTTATCTCTTACTAAACTCTAAAGAAAATCTCTTAAGCTACAATTCATAACCTCAATTTACCCATCCGTTTGTGGGTGAATAGCTGAAGAGAATTTTAATTGCGTGCCAAAGAGTTTCCATAAAGTTTTCTAAAAATAACTAATAAAGTTGGCATCCTTATTAAACACAGTGCAAGTAGGTAACCCTAACATACTCATAATTTCCTAAAAGAATAACTTGACTAAATAAGAAACATCAATTGTCTTGGTATGTGGAGCAAAGTGTGCTATTTTAAAGAACCTATCCACAACAACTAAGATAAAGTCATATCCTCATGCCATTTGTGGTAACCTAGGACAAAGTCTATGCTAAGGTCTTTCTAACGTGAATCAAGGATGAGAAAAGGAGTATACAACCTTATGTTTTGTTTTATTACCTTAGAAGCTTGACATGTATGACACTAGGAGAAAATTCTAACAACATCTCGCTTAGAGCCAATACCTCTTAAAATTGCGTTCACTCATTATTTTTTTTGACTTATCTAAAACCTTTGGTGATGAACCTTCAGGGAATTGGAGTCGATCATCCAAATAATGGAGGAAAAAAAAAATAATAATAAAATGCCAAGAGCTAATGCTTATACGCTGAAAATCTAGTGCCCGAGCAATAAAAATATAAAGTTAGTGCCTAGGCACCAAATCAGTGACGTTTGTGCATTTAAAAATTAGAGATTGGATATTAGTAACCCAGTACTGAGGTACCAAAAAAGCAGTGTCTGTACTAAAAAACAAAGACCTAATGCCTAAGTACCAAAATTCTAGTGTCTGGGCACCAAACCTGCAAATAAGAAATTTAAAGAAAAAAACCCAACACCTAACCGCTATAATTTCCAAAAGGCCCACTGCTTAAGCACTAAAATACAGAGGCAGGGCTTAAGCACTAGACAAGCAGTGCTCGAGCATGCCATTAGAAAACCTAATTTTAAAATTTAAGGTTTTTCAAGATAAGGACGTAATTTTAAGTTGATTCTAACTTTTAAAGAATCTTAAGGCTATAAATAAGATACTTAGGGGGCTGTAAAGGACACACCAAGCTACATAGAGTTTGTTACTATTAAGGAGCACAATCAAGTAGGGTTTACAATGGATTAGGAAAGACCTTTTATAAAAGGGAGTAGCAACTTGATCTAAGTTGCACTTTCCTTCTATTTTCTCTTTTCTCTATCTATGTATAATTTTCTTGATTTTTGTTCTAAAATAATGCCAATGCTTGGCTAATTAGGTTAGTTATAAGACTTAGACAGAAACCTTACATATGATGTTTCTTGTTGACTTCTTGTTTTAGAATCAGTATTGATTTAAGTTGTTTATATTCACTATGTGTTTAATGCATTCTAAGCTCGATCACCTTATGATTGATTAAAAAATTTGCAGTTAAGATTACAATACTTAACTGTTTGTGATAACCACAAGTAAGGCTTCCCATAAAGATATAGGGAATTTGGGGATTTAATGCAGGCTTTAGGTTTGATAGAACTATATAGACAATGAAGATTCCTAGGTTAACAACTTAAATTAATCACTAATTAGAAACTTAGTTGTCTTATATATACAATTCTACAATGTGGTGAAGTTAGAATCATAGATTTAGTTATTAATTTGATTAAACACAATTGATTCATTATTTTATTTATCTTATCTTTCATATCATTCATCACACAACCTAATCATTTGAGTTAAGAACCTAATAATAAACAATCACTTGAAATTAGACCAGGTCGCTGTAGGATTGACATCCTACACACTCTTTATGACTTATTGATCATGTGCACTTGTGTGTATTGCATTAAGCTAATAAGCACTTATAATAAGAAGTTAAACCATGAAAACTATGCACTTCAAAAGTGGATTTAGGTTTAGACCATTCCCAAATGGCCTTAACCTTTTTGGGTTCAGCAACTAATCCTTGTCCAGAGATGATAAACTTGAGGAAGATTACCTGGTTTCTAAAGAAGGAACACTTAGGGATATTAACATAAAATTTTTCATTTTGAAAGGTAAGGAAGACCTGAAGATGCTGGTTATGACTCTCATAAAAGTGCTAAGAGCATTTGATAGGCCAAAAGGCAATAATTAGCCACTTATATAACCCATGTTAAGCTTTAAATGCAATTTTCCACTCATCTCCAAGTTTGATCCTAATTTGGTGGTAGCTACTACAAAGATCAATTTTGGAGAACCAACTAGACCTAACTACTAGATTTAGTATGTCTTAAAGCCTAAGGATAGGGAACCTATACTTGACGGTGATTTTATTAATTGTATGTTTATGCACACATATTCTCTAAGTCGTATGCTTTTTAGGAGTTTAGAAGGTGGGCACAGTATAAGGACTAAGGTTATACTAGATGTATCCTTTCTTTAGTAATCCATGGATTTGTTTATTTAACTCCTCCCTATCTTTTGGGTTCATTCTATAATGTGAAGGACTAGTAGTTGAAGCCCTAGAATCAGGTCAATGGCATATTTCACAAGGCAAATCCTCACTAATAACTAAAATAATTCTAGTGGAAGCTTTATGAACTAGGGCAAATATCACATTGACTTATTTACTTTCCTTCTTAAACTGACTATGGGTTAAAAGTTAAAGATTTTAGTTCTTAACCCCTTGACTCTTAAGTTTTGTGGTGGTTATGGGCTTAGGCTTAGGTTTTGGCAGGTTACAACAAAATTTCATTCCCTTATGGTCGAATACATATGTGTTCTTCCTACCATAACTAGTGATATTATGGTCATAAAGCCATAGCCTATCTAGTAAAACATGGGCCACCATAAAATGGACATTATAAAGAACTTTTTTCATAGTCACCAAGCTTAATGGGTACACAACACTCTTGAGTAATAAGTAAATAAGTCTGATATACCAAAGCCACATGAAAAAGTGCAGGGTGTGACTTTAGTTTAAGGTCAAGTCTATCTATTCCTATAGCGAAAAACCACATTTTGTGCACTACCCTCATCAATAACTAATTTGCATAACTTATCTCTACTCTTCACAAAGTGTGAAAATGTGAGTTCTCTTTTAGGAATCGATGGACACTAGGATAGATAAAATACATATAATCACACTAATGTGTCCCAATCCTTGGTTAGAGGTATTTACAAGAACCTCATCCTTGTAATTAGGGATACTTAATGGGATCTACCACTATGTCCATAACATCTTAGTCATCAGAATCATTAGGCTTATGCTCAAGGATTAAAGTGCATTATGGGCACTTAAATGCAATGTAACCTTTAGAGTGACAACAAAAACACTCAAGGTTTGAGCTACTAGAACATGAAATAATGGCTATGGATTCACTACCTTTTGTGATAATACTTTTAGTAATTAGAGTGGAAGGAAACATAGAGTTAGCTTTAGGTTGAGATATTCGTATTGAACAATCACCTAGGGCTAAGCTTCAAGTCAGTCGTAACTTTATGCTCTAGGAGAAGAAACGCTTAATAAAGGTATTATTAAATAAGGATTCTACTTCAAAAGCCTTATCATAAGCCTCTTCAATAGACTCAGAAGTTTAATTTAACCTCCTTTTAGATGTGGTCAAAGCCATTTAATAAACCTAGTTATTATCATCCACAGTTCTTCTTATATGTCGCATCTCAAAATAAGTTCATTAAAGTGTGCCATGTACACAGAAACACTAGATGTCTGCCTAAGGTTAAGCAACTAGTTCAATAATTGACTTCAATAGTAAGTCGACAAATACTTTTCTTTTAGTTTCATTTTTACTTCAACCCAAAATTCTATTGGAGGTTGCCTTAGACATTTTAAGTTTCTTTAAACAGTTTACCAATATGTTTTAGTGAACCTAATAAGATTCATCTTAGCAAAATGGACATGCTGAATGTCAGTCATGTCATACCAATCAAATTAGTCCTTAGTAGTAACTAACCATTCTAAAAAGGCATTATGATCTAATGTTTCATCATATTCAAGTGCTTCAACCTTAACCTTCCTAGTGATATTAGTAGGGTCATAATGTTCATGTCTATAGCCTTCCTGGGGTTGCCTAAAGACCCTTTCAAACCTCTTAGGAAAATTGTTTTACATGGTCCTTACCCTTCCAAGGGTCTTTGACAAACTCATGTTGTCGAGTTGTATGCCTATGATTGAGTTCTCTAACATACCTAGTGTTAAGGTTTTGGACAGTGATTCCCATCAGAGCCAATTATATAAGTCTGAGGATGGTGATGGATTGACATACTCTATTCCCTAAAGAGCTCATCTACTTTATCCTCACCATGTGTACAAGGAATTCCAAGCAGGCTTTCTATGTTCTTGCAAGTATGCCGCTTATTTGTTATATTAAGGGAACCTATGATTTCCTTAAAATAGTGGTTCACATGTACCTAAAGATTGTCAGGCCATTTTGCAAGTTTTAAATATTTTGCTCCATGGCAATTCGTGATGGTTTTGTTCTAAAAAGTTATCATCTTCAAGTGAATTCATTTTTATGGTCGTGCAACAAGTTGTTATGCTAAGATGACCAAAAAGCAATAAATAAAATAAATGGACACTTAGCAAATAAAATCAAAGAGAATGAAATCTTTTTTTCTTTAATTTAAGACTAGGGTTTATGGGTTTTGCTTAGGGATAAGATGGACCAAAGTTGCCCTCATCAAAAAGTTGGATACCAAATTTATTATGCTTGAACCGATAAGAGCTCATGCTCTACGAGAATCAAACCTAATAAATAGATAACAATTAGAGCGAAGTCTTCAATGTAACTTATTGAGAGCAAAGCTCTATGTGGAAATCATTACAAACTTATGTGAACTAAGCTAATACTTTATAATTAAAGGGTAACCAGACTTTCAAAGAGAAAAGAGAAGAAACAATGACTCACAATAGAAGGAAAATGAAATAAAGGAAGATAGCAAAGAAATCAAAGGAAAAAAAGAATCAATAAACTTACTGAAAGAAACTTCCAAATATAATCATTAATCAAAATTTTCAAAAAGAGGAAAAACTATCTTACTTTGAGCTATTTCAAAGCCAAGAAGTAGTAAGAATTCTCTAAAATACTTTCATATAGTTGTAGGAGGTGGGTGTTTTTAGGCAAACAAATCTAGAGTTGTGTTTTCTGATGAAATTTCGACGAGGTTAAGGCAAGGATGCATGGCTAGAAGGAGAAAGGGGAGAGAAGTTGAATAATTATAAATTATAAATTGGCTTATAAAATTTCCCTCTTACCCTTCCGTCAGTAATTTGATAGGATAATTGACGACAAGCTTTATAGAATAATTATTGACAAGCTTTAGGCTACAAGTTGAGACCTCTATTCAATGAGCTTATAAGTAATTCAACTTATCACTTATTACCCACAATTAACTTAGACACAATACATCCTTGGTTTATATCAAAATTTGTTGCTTACTTAATTAATTAACTCAGTAAATTAAACTAATGATAAATTATGTTAATCTACAACATTTTTAAAAAAAATTATTTCAACAATAATTTGATTATAAAAAAATTATATGTAATTCTTTATATTTTTCATATGTTATCCTCCAATTCATACATAACAAATATATAATTTTTTAATAATATCATGTCTGCAGATTTTGTGAATAATTATATAATTTTTTAATTAAATTGTACCTTTTTACTATTATTATTAATTAATTATACGCTTCTCATATATTAATTAAAAAAAACTGTACTTAAGTCTAACGTTTGATTATCAATTTATGCACAAGACAAATTATCAAAGATAACATGTGCGCAAACTTTTTTTTTTATATATACACAAATATGATATTGCAAAAGATTTTTAATTAATAACAATGTAATACAGATAACATTTGATTACCACATTGGGGTAACGTAGATGGTAAGAGTGGCGGGTATAATTGGATAGTGCCATGTCAAGGATTTAAATTAACCATAAAATTTTGAATTGATTCAAATCGATTGAATCAAAACTAACTTTTAACTGTTGAACGTCTAATTTGTAATTTTTTTTTTGTTAATAATTTAAATATTTTATATTTTATATATAATGATATTTTTTTAAAAAAATTAATTTTCCATTGTACTAATATTTCTAAATCCTTTCTCCAATTTTTATGAGTCAAATTTATTGCAACGTAATTTAGTTTTTAAAATGTTTGTGTTCATCATTAAAATTAAAATTAACTATTTTAAATTTTAAATTTTAAATTTTAAAATATATTGCAGGAATTAATTTTTTTTTTTTCATAAAACCAATTATCCAATTCAATCTAAACCGATTAAGATTTGATTTAATTAATTTGACTGCATTTTTAACTGAATTAATTAAGCTATTTTTCTATGACTGATTTAACTACCATTTTAGTTGGATAAACTGCTGAAACTGATAAACATCATATTACAAAGTATATATGAGAAAAACTCCAATTTCATTTTGCTACTGTCTACAATTTGTTGGGGTTGGGACCACGAGTGTGGGACAGCGCAAACCATTTTCTCACTCTGTTCTATGTTACTTTATTAATATATGCAAATTAAAGTTAAATGAAAATCACCATAGCTTCACAAAGTGAACAAAATGCTACAAGACTTAACTCCACAGACTTGATAGGGAAATCTATTCACATCACTTGACAAGATCGCGAAGCAAATTGTGCTCAAATGGGTCACTCTTGTCAAATTTTCCAAACTCTCCCAAATTTTCTTCTGCATACATTTTGATACCCCACTTTTTCCCTCCCGTTGAGCTTGATTTACATAGAAATCTAATCTGGCATATGACCATGCGATCCATCTTCTCTCTAATAGCCAAGCTTCCCATATCTATCCTACTCTTAATGTGACATTACGCTATAGCAATTTACCCAAGCACATTTATCATGTTGTAACCTTATCTCAAAGTACCAGTAATGAGGGGAATTATAGCTAGTTATCAACGCACCTAGAATATGTTACTAGCATTTGGAGAAGACATTACCACTTCGTTCAAAACTATAACTTCTTCTTGAAAGTTCATAGTTGCCCAAGGTGTCCGTAGGCCGTAGCTGATTAATTAGATGTTACTAGTACGTGGGGCACATAAAAGATTATTTTTTTTACCATAAAATTCACTTTTTAGATATTTGTTTTCCGGTGAAATTCTATGAAGTTTGCGAGAAGCTCATGCATATTGGAGGACGAACCTTAGCCAAAGCAAGAATGGAAGAAGGCAAAATCCACAACCCATCCCCACAAATCAAACCCGAAGCAACCGCAGGAACCATCAAACCAGCCTTTTTGCTGTTCACCTTATGCCACACATACACCACCAAACTACCCACACACATGTCTACTGCAAAGTAACCCCCAACTAAAAATGGCACAGCCATTGCCATCGGAAGTGGGACCCACCGCCCTACATTCTTAGGACTAAGATCCCTCACCATATTGGCCACTACGGCGAACCCAAAGAACCCATAACACAGCTGCAAGCAGTGGTGGGGTAGGGCAGAGAAGCCTTCAACACCCAGAATCGCCATGTTTCTGTATATAATAGCATATGGAGCTTTGTATTCACCGTTCGGATTTCCCACGTCGAAGGCCTTGTAAAAGAGGAAGAAGGAGAGAGGAGCTACTACACAACCTATTGCTGTCCCAATGGCTTGTGTTAGAAGCATTGAACGAGGAGAAGTTAAGGTGAGGTGTCCGGTTTTGAAATCGTGCATGAGATCGGACGAGATGGACACCATCGACTTGATGAGGCCGCAGCCAACGAGCCCGGCAACTAGGCCGTTGTTGTCGCCAGACAACGCCGCGAGCACGAAGAGAGCCACCTTGCCATAGTTGTAGGCCATGTTCATGTCTGTTAAGCCCGCACCGTAAGCGTTGCAGAAGCCCAGAGAAGGTGCTAGAAGGTAGGCCACAACTACGTAGTACCACTTCAACTGAGGGAACATCAGAGGGATTACAATTGTGGACAAGGTGGCGAAGAATATGTATCCTATGCAAGCCAACCATATTGGAATGCTTTCTCTTACAAACACTTCGTTTCGTTTCAGATCGTCCGAAGGCTGCGTTTGGTTATCTGAACTTGCTGCCACAAGAAAACATTGGCACTTGGATGTGAGATTCACATATTTTAAACGACTGTTTCAATTCATAAGTTTAAGCTGTACATACACATTTGATTTTAATATGGAGAATGGAAGTGACAACTTTTGAACAAACACTTAGTTATACAAGTTTTTATATCGTGTCAAGAATAATTTAGATTGAATGTTTAGGTGTTGAATGAAGGGATATGAACTGATAAGCGACTCCATATTGGTTGTAAACTTGACTATAGGGAAAAAAATGATTATGAGAGGCCATTTACTTACAAATTTGAAGGTTCCTACTTTTCATTTTAGCACGGATATTGGTGGCAGTGAAGTAGAGAACTTTTGCAAAATTGTAAAGCCCATCACCAAGGATCAAGGAGATTGAAATAAAAACCTGTGGCAAGAAAGTGACAGAAGAATGAGGATTGAAGTAAAAAGGTCTCGAATTATATATGGATGTGGTTAAAGTTGAAGCTAATTTAAAACCTTGTATCCATTTAGACTCTTCATACTGCTTTCTGATAAACTTTCAGGGTACCATTCTCCTTTTAGTCCCCTGATCAAAGGCCACATAATCCCATATGAAAGCACAGCACCAAGAAGCAACGATAAGTTCACAAGATGGGAACAAATCATTCCAGCTCCAACATAAGTCATACTGAAATCGAAGTAAAATCTGCATAATTCCAACATTTTTAATCAATGAAACAAGAAATCATTTCAAATTAACACTAATTAGAGGAGATTAAAGATCAAAGCTCACGAGTTTTTCCAGGCTTTCAACCCAAAAGTAGGAAACTGGACGAATCCACATTGATCTCCACCAGTGTAGAACCATTGAAAGAAAGCCCAAACGAAACTCAAAGAGAAGAATTTCATGAAACCACGAACCTGCTTCCTGCCAATGGATTTGAAGCCTTTTTAGTTACTATACAGATTCGATTCACACTTGTTGACCTGGAAAGAAAACTCAGGTAACAGAACCATACTTGGCCGTTTTATCTCCTTTAGGAGTATGGAAACCATTGATAAGAACAGCAGTAGCAGTTCCACTTGGGTATGTTAATTTGTAGTCTATGATCATGATCTGTTACAAGTTAAAACAGCAGAAATTGCATCACCAACACTGTTTATTTCCCACGGTTTGAAAATCATCTTAATTTGACATTATAGAAAGTTATCTAATTATATGGTAATGAGTTACAAAACAATATCTAATTATCATATTCTTATTAGAAGAACTTGACTATAAACTACCCTAAGTTTTGTCTAATTTAATAATAAAGAAACAACATAATCTGGAAGAATATCTACCTTTGTATCACTAACTAGGGCCAATGATGTGATCGAGCAATAAACAAACTTACCGATTAAGTTTTTCAGTTTTGTATTGATTATGAAAAGGAAATCTAATAGCAAACATTTAAGACCAAATAAATACCTTTCTGAGAGGAACCAAAGCCAAGAGCCCAACAAAGCTAGTGACAAAGAGAAAACCAGTCATCCAGCCGAGTCCAGGCTCTCTGGTGCTCCCAGGAGAGTTCCCTTCTGTATCAACCCCTGCTTGCTCATACGTCTTCCTGTTCAAGCCCAACAGATAAGACCCAAAACCACCTACAGTTTCACAAGTATTGGAGCTCATAATATTACACATACAAACACCAAATATTGAAAAGCAGAGAAACCTAAGAAAACAAAACCCCCACCTCCAACTGCGATGCTGTAGCATGCAACTGCACAAGTCTGGATTATAGTGTTCTCTTGTCTAGTGAAAGGTGTTGAAACTATTTTGGCCTTCTCGAGAAGCTTAGTCCAACTTCGGATGAACACAAAGCCCAATAGAGCAGCTGAGACATTGAGGTTTGGGACTAGTCCCGTTGTAAGGTTCAGCTTCATCACTATCACACTGTAAACTGTTCCAATCACTGAGCTAGCTATAAATCCTCGAAGTGTGATCTGCTTTGTCCATGGTGCTATTCTAGTTAATTCCTCTGGCTCAACTCGAGCCTCTTGGGCTTCCTCTCTATCGAAATTCTCGATTTCTTTGGGTTCTTCGTTGTCCACAGTCCCCATTTCACTCATCAAATCGTCTATTTCCAGTGAAAGAATAGATTAGTCAGACAAAAGAAAGCAGGGAAATTGATGGGTAAATTAAGACTCTCTGCTCCTAGACTCTACCTCTTGATTTAAAGTAACAAACAGACCATTCCTAATTTGATTCGATAATAAGATTATTGAATTTATAAAAAAAGAATTAAATCTAAAAAGATAGTGACAGGGCTGTTTTAGATAAAAACAGAGCAAAGGCAATTCGTATCCGATCCTAACAGGGGAAAAGATTAGATTATTTTATACCACGCAAAGAAAGAAATCACCAGTGAACGAAATATCTTACCCGAATTCACTCTAGAAGGTTGCATCATTGTGACAAGCACCCTAGTATTTTATCGCTGTCGTCGTCTCTGTTTCGCTTGCAGATTGGAATGAAACGACCACCCGAGAAACGGGACGAAACATACAAACTCGAATTGGGCCTTGAAATCCGACTTCGCAGAGCGTCGAATTAAGAAACAGCGGCAAGAGAATTCGACAAAACCCCTAATTGGGGTATCAGAATTGTAATCAGAAATCAACTCGAAGCAAGACGACAATGGCAAGATCCGCCGGCAAATTGAATGGGACATTAATAACTTGACAAATCCAAACATGTACTACAGATCACAACATAGTGGTACTACTCGAGCCAAGTATTTTTTTTGCCATTGTACTACACTTAAACCACTTTCCGACTAAAGCTCCACTTAATTGAACACATGTTCGGCTTTCTTGTCTCGTTGACACAATAGATAGCGTGCGATTGGATTTTAAATGTGGTTTGGTTTAGTCCTTTCCTTCCAAGTATGTCTTCTATGGTAGGCTTGTGGTGTAAGCATGGCGTAAGAAATCCGACGCATGGAAGGAGGGGCAATCGAAAGGTCAACCACCCAACAAAGCACAAATTACATAGCACACAGAAGATGAACATTATGCCACGTGAGATTTAAAATTTGGTGATTGGGAGGTGGGACCGAACAGAAGGAGTGTTTTGTTATTTTGGGGAGAATTGTACAAGCATGCTTTAATTAGAACAATGCTACAAGAAGTCAACCTTTCTTATCATAAATTTCTTTGTAATTTATCTAAAAAATAGAGAAAATTATAATTTTTGTTAAAATTATACAATTATATCCTTTATTTTTTAAATATACACAAATTTCTCATGAATAAAATTATTGTACTACATTTTAATCTAATTTTAAAATTTTTTACTAAATATTTTCTATTAACCTAATATGTTATTAGGTTAGCGAAGAGTATCTCTTAAAAAAAATAAAAATTAGACTAAAATATATGCTTTTAAAATAAAAATAATATAATTTTAGAAAAATTTAAAACCATTAGTGTAATTACATCAATAAATATTTGATTTTATACATACAAATCCTTAACGAGTCGAATGAAAATTCTAGCTGTCTGCATTTTTTCCCTTTTTTACATATGAGACTTGGGTGTTTATATCACGCGCACGAAGAATAGTTTAATTGTGAGCATTTTGTTTATCTTTTCGTTTTTAATTTAAATAAGTCAAAGGCATAAAATTTTAGTAATTTAGATAACTTCATATTATGGGAACATATTATGATATTTAATTATAGTGAACTATTGAACAAAAATTTAATAATTTAAATTTATATTAAATAATATAATAACTTACAATTATTTTTTAATATGTAAATTTGAATTATTATTGATTCACCATAATTAAAAATGACTTAATGTTCTGACCAGGTGGGCATTGGATTGGGATTTTAGCAAATGCTAATCGCTAATCCCCAAATATTAATGTTTCATATTCTTAGCTGTTTTGACTTTCTGGCTGTGTTTTTCGTGTTATTCGGTTTGTACTTTCCATTGGAGCTGCGTGTGCACAAACCTTATTAAACTGAATTTAAAAATTGATTTAGTTTATGGATTAAAAAAACGAAAATAGAGTTGAACCGCGTAATTAAGGTCAAACTAACATGATTATTTAACTTAATATTGAAAGTAGTTCTGAAGAACCATTTGTTTTACGACTTGGTTTATATAAATTATTTAAATAATTAATTAATTTGTGAATTAATATCAATTAATTATTAAGTTGAGTAATGAATTATATTTTAAATAATATCATATAATTAATTATTAATATTTGACATTGTTTTAATAAATTGGATTGTATGATTAAATAACTCATTAAAAATTAAATTATTTATAAATTCATATAAAAAGAAATCTCAACTTACAATTCATTATTAAAACTAGTTATTTTTTAAGTCAATAAACTCTTTTGGCTAATAATATCTTAGACATTATAACATAAACTAGTCTCATTTCATATAAGGTACAAGAGTATATGCATTTTATATATTTTGAAAATAAAAATTAGACAAAGTCTTTATTAGTGTATATAAATAGAGAGTATAACACTTATATCACATGTAGTATTTAAACTATTACAGAATATAATTTTTTAATAAAAATTGTATAAGTTATTAAGTATACTGAATTGCACTTAATTAAACATATCTTTTGCGTTGTGAGTCTTGGATCAATGGAGAATATAATGCAATTTATACTAAATACTAAAAAGAAAAATGCTTTTTATTCTATGGAATATGCGGAAAATTTCAAAATTATTCTATAGCTCCTTGGTGCAAGCGTTCCCAAGGCAGTTGACAGACGCAGCACCTTTCAAAAGTGACCATGTAAAACCAGGTTCCCGATTACCTAAAAAACCAATCACATTACAATTTTGTCCGGATATGCAATTTTCTACATGTACTGGTGAATGTATGGTACCCACGCCATTAAATCTAAAAATTTTAATTTTAATAAATATAATTATAATTTTAAATATATTAATATACTCAGTTATAATATAAAGATATAATAATATTATTATTTTTTTTTAAATTACAATTATTATAATTATATTCTTATATTATAATTGAATATATTAATACACTTAGAATTATAAGTACACTAATGATGTTATAAAAAATTAAATAATTTTTAATAATTGTAATCTATAGTAATTTATTTTCATGTATTATGATAATTAATTTTTAAAACAATTTAATGCTTAGTAAAATTAAGTTATTTTTAAATATTTATTAATATTTATACCATGAAATTTTTATTAAATTTATCTGTATTGGGGTCCCAAATGCAAAGATTCAATTTTCAATTTTGTCATGGTATCCGTCAATGCCTCAATGGTGTTGGGTGTCCTACCTTGAAAAGTGAAGGTATTAAATAGAAAAATGTTTTTTCTGTATTTAATAGTTATTTTGTCATTATTTTATCTGCATCTAACGGGCAAAATCAAACCCATGTTTTTGAGGGAAATTAATTAATAAAACCGAATTGACGCGCATATGAACTGTCCTCACCCATCAGAACGAAAAAATAACATATATGTTCTTGGTAGGAGTAGTATGCATAATAATGTACAAAGGGAATTCTAACTATTTACTCAACCTCTATAACTTTCGTATATTGAAGCCTTTAATATCTTGCAGGGTTCCACATTCCAACTGATTTCCAATCCCACATGGTGCAATTCAGAATTATTACATGTATGAATTCAGCGACCAATATTAAATAAAATGTGTAATTTATCAGTTTAAATTAAAGTTACAAACCGTATGCAATAAAAACTTCTCAAATTTAACCGTACACGATCGGAAAATTTTGATTTAATGATTTAGATCTAAAACTACACAATCTAATAACCAAAAGGAAGTGTTGAAAATCCAAATCAAGTTCCTCAGTCTATATGCTCCATTGCAGAGTGCCAAACCAAAACATCATATATTCCATACGAGAAACATGCTATCATGTCTCAGTTTTGGACTAAGGTGGTGGTAAATGATTATTGCATAACGTGGAAGGAGAAGGTGATTCTAAAGTTTTAGGCTAAGGTTTTTTGAAGAAAAAATCTGAGGAAACCCATTCAATGAACAGATATGGACTACAACTTGGCTGATCCTCTTGCGATAATTTTGCAGCAGTTTAGTAAAAAATTTTCCATTTTGGTGGTCGTTGCAGTAATTCTTTTTATTTAGGAAGTTGAGGGTTGCATTCAAGATAGCATGCTCCTATAAAATTATTAATCGTTATCTAATAATTCTAAAATAAATATGATATACTAAACATGTAAGATAACGTTGCTTTCTTTGATTTCTCAGCTTCCAAGATTAAGTGTATACTTGAATGCGCAATAATGGACTAATGATCCGTTTATTAGACAGACGGGAAAATTCGACAATAAATCCAAAAATGCTCTGAAAAATTTGTAATGAGAATTAAACTTGAAGACACAGGTAGATCGGCTGCAAAACTGTGATACGGTAACCAAAATGTCAAAATCCATCCATGCACTACAAACAAAGCTACAAAACGCAATGGTAGTATGATACTGATTTGAATTCTTTGTAGTTATTGTAACTGCAATTTATATAGAAATTATGACTGTGCGCAATTATTTTAATCTTTTTAGCAAGCACAAGTTTTGAAAACAAATCTCAACTGTTAGATTCTTACTTTTGTCAAGTGTAGAGAATGGTACTACAAAAAATAGAGCCATGTGGTTATTTGTACTACACCAAAGCCACTTTCCCATTAAAGCTCCACACAATTGAACGCAAATTGGGCTACGAATTCTTAGATTCAAAAGCAAGAAGAATCAAAATCCTTCTCGTTGAATCATGGAGACAGAGAAAGGCAGAGGTAGGTGGGGTTGGAATTCTAAAAGGTGGCTGGAAAATATAAGTGGGTTAGTTCTTCCCTTCCAAGTATGTTCACTGTGGTAGGCTAGCGAGCTTGTGGTGCGAGCATGGCGTATGAAATAATCAAAAGAATGGACGGAGGAGGGACACTCGAAAGGTCAAACAACGGACAACCATTAAAGCATAAACCTCATAGTGCACAGATGATGCAGAGAAAGCGACGTGGGAGTTAACATTATGGGAATTGGGAGGTGGGACCCCACAGAAAATAGTTTGTCTCGTGGTGTTGATCAGTTTGATTTCATACGAAGGATTGACGTGTGCAAGCACAAGCATGTTTTGAGTACAGTATTTATCAAACTGGATGCATGACTTCCCAATATTGGTGTGTTACAGCTAGTTGGTAATATTCTCGTGCTTCGCATTCTTACATGATTGTTGCTGTTTTTTTCTTGAAGATTTTTTTGGGTTGGAATACATCGTGATTCATGGAACTTGTGATAACAAAATGGGTTTTTTCTTTTCTTTTTTCTTTTTAATGGCAGAAGGATAAAGGAATAAAATTTCATATCATATTGGGAGATAGATGAATAGATTAACGACAATAAAATTTTACTTACCTAAAGATGCACCAAATGTAGCCATGATTCTAGAGTAGAGTGAATAACTTACTTTTGCTCAAACCTTTCGTATGTATAAAAAAGAGAATCACCCCACCCCAGAGAGAGAGAGAGAGAGAGAGAGAGAGAGAGAGAGAGAGAGAGAGAGAGAGAGAGAGAGAGAGAGAGAGAGAGAGAGAGAGAGAGAGAGAGAGAGAGAGAGAGAGAGAGAGAGAGAGAGAGAGAGAGAGAGAGAGAGAAATATGATAAGCCAAGAAAAATAAGTTGTTCTAATGAGTCCTCAGAATATGGGAAGTTACTTCACATTCAAAATACTTGTCTTTATTTAATAAATAAAATATTCAAATTAATTAAAACTATAACTTCTCATTTCTTCCCAACTGCTTAGATATTAAATTGGATATACTTTTAGAATATTTCTCTCCTCTCAGTTAGAGCAGTAAAATAATTACTAACAAGATTTGGACTGTATGTTAGGGCCTCTACCCAATGGGTCTGTGGGTAATCCAACATTTCACTGATTATCTATAAATAACTCGAACTCAATCCATTCTTAGTTCATATATTGAAAATTTAATTGCTTAATTAATTGATTAACCTCTTAAAAATAAATTAATACCAATCCACATTATATGTTTCATAAAATTAATTCAATAATCTCTCACTTGGATACTATTAATTAATTATTAGACAACTAATTAAACAAATATCAATCAAAATTAAGCAACTAAAATATACATAAAAACCATATAGAGTTCAAAAATAAAACATTGAAATATCATTGAATCCGATAGGGAAACAAATGATATAATTATAACGTGAGATTGATATCTGAACTGAATGGATATTTAAAATGTCAAATTACATAAAAAGAAAAAGGTCCCTTAAGGACTCAACTTATACTCTCATTAAACCAAGGCAATATCAAGGAATAAGACCCATAAGAGCTTCTATGGGTGGCCTTTAGTCAACTGATCAGCAAAAAAATGTTCACCAAAGATGTGAACCACATGAGTTTGTACAAAGAGAAAATTCATAAATGAAACAATGAATCAATAACATCGAATCATATAAGGAAAACAATGCTATCAATGCTGGCAAAGTTTCAATTCTGAATTATATCCAAAATTTTGGCACAACTAAGAACATTGAATCCGATAAAGAAACAAATGTTATAAATGCCAAAATATATCAACATGTCTCTCAAGAACACAATTTAGACTCCCACTAAACCAAGACATCAAAATTAAAAAAAAATACCTAAGAGTAATAAGTTTTCAAAACTCTAATAGGTAAGTTTTTGGTAAACGGATCACCAAATGTTCAATATGAATATAAGATTCATTAATATTCTCTCTTCAATGAACAAGAACTTAGAATCAAAATATTTGATGTAATAAAATTCTTGTAATTTTGAAAGAAGCCCTTAACAAAGTAACTGTCGCAATAAAAGTAGTAAAGGCTCAAAATATGTACACAACGAAAGATCATTCCTTTAACCACATTCCTTGACAAATGGCCATCACAAAATAAGTGACACACTTTTCATTCATATATATGAGGTAGTCGTAAGTGTACAATTGACACTTCTTAAACAACTCCTCAAAACATCATAAAGATGCATGCAAAAGTTGAGGTAGTTGTGAGTGTTTACATGACACTTTCAAACAAAACAACTCCTCCAAAACATCATGTAAATATATTCGTAAGTTAAGCCAGCTTCAAGTGTCTACTTGAGCATGCACCAAGCAACCAATAAAGGAAGCAAATGAAAATTTCTTTCTATCTTAGTCATTTCTTTGTTACATTAAGGACCCAAGAGGTTTAAATGACCTCTCTATCACCTATCTGAATAAGTTTACCACAAAAGGAACAAGAGTACATTCTGAATTCTATAAGCACTCAATCAACATGAGTTCTTTGAGATAAATTGAAAGATAAGAGACCTGTCATAACTTGAATTCCAAGAACACAAAAGGTCTTACTCAAATTTATCATGTTGGGTTAACAATAAGGGGTTATCACAAAGAGGTGAGTGTCACTTCAAGCTAATAGCATGTCATTTATTTAAAAAACGAAACTGTCACTGCATATAACTTTGTTAAACTTGAGATAATACTTTTAAAAAGTTGTTTTAACTCAAGATTGATCATTCAATTTGTACATCAAGTGCTCAATCCATGATAAAACTATCCACTAAACTTTGTTGATCTCTCATCAAAAGTCCAATTAACTTCATAATCACTAACAAAAGATTTAGGAATAATCAATTCCTTTTACCTAATACAATCACCATAATCATATTGGGCTTAAAACTTTTTCTCTTAACATCAAACACTCCTTTAAATCAAGTGTTATCAAATTGGAAAGGTTATGGCTTTTCTCAAGCCTTAACAAGTTGCCTAAACTGTCTCCGAGTGGCCTTTAAATATTTCGTTGTTGTTCCTATTAATGTCTTCTCACACTCTCATACACACATTCAAATTTGGGTGGTGTCACAACTCTAGAAAGGTTTTCCATGACAATAGAATTGTTGCTAAGTGTAATAGGTGTATCTACGCCAGGGCCATGGGCCATTAGTGTTCACAAAACAAAGTTTAAGGGCTTTCTCAAATATTTATAGTTTGTCCTACTAAAAATTTTCACTATTGATAGTTATTGTTATCAAGAGTTGAGGTAACGAAATTATGAAACATGTATTATGTGTTTGCACATAATTATCAAACAAAATTTCCTCCAAAAAGTTCAGCTTATGTAACTATATTAACAAGATTGTTTATCATAATCCCACCTAAAGGTCCCGGATTATAATAAACTAAGAAAACTCATTATTCATCAAAAAAGGTCATACAACCAAATGTTTCTAACATCTCTATACTGATATGGTACAAGAAATATTAAGACATCGATTCAAATGAACCTCAATAACATCAAATTTGTCAGTGTTACATCAATAAGGTACATCCACTGCTAATACAATTTACCAAGCAATAATTACACAATATTAATTTGATATGGATGCCTTAATGAAATTAACCAACAAACACCCATACAATTGGTTCCACGATAAGTGAGCTCACAATTGCAAGGTGCCAATTTTTCATGTGATCTTTACAGTAAGTAAAATCACTTAATCATGCCTAAAATCAAGGAAAAGTCAACACTTTGGATTTCATGTTGTTTCAAATGATGCATAATTGACTACTAAGAATATAAAACTAGGCATGCTTTTCATCTCTAATTTTATTTAAATTAAAAAATATCCAAACAGACAATATTTAGCTTTGTATAATTACCACTCTTAATGATATTATTGACTTCAAACAATTATTGTTAGTTTTTTATATGAAGGCCAAAATAAGTTTCTCGAATTTAAAGGTCTCAAAGTTAATGAAAATGATAAAATTTGGCCTAAAACTGGACCAAATCACCTCCAACAATTCATTTAGCCATTGGACTCCTAATGAGCTTTTTGAAATGGTATTATAAGCTAAAAAAATTCCATTTATGCTAAAAATTGTGCCTTTATAAATTCAGTATAATGCTGAATTTATCCAAACAGACCAATTCTCGTGTGTTTTTAGTGAATTTGGTTATGAAAATTATTATCCAAATTATTTACAACCTTTTAGGCAACATACTCATTCATCATGAGTAACATGAATTATTATGGTTGAGTAATTTAGCCACATTGGTTTTCGAGATAGGGCATGTCCATTATTAATATAAATAAAACTCTTTGAACCATATTTGGTGACTAATTTTACCCTTAATAATTATTTAAAGGTATATTTACCAATAATTATGTGTCATGAATAATAATTACTTTAATGGGAAGGGCCTCAAAGCGGATATCATCATGGCTGGGCCCATGATAGATGGACACTTAACCACTAGGTGGAGTGCTTTTATTATTCATAGCTTAATTTCACAACAAAAAATAGGAATGAAATTAACTAATTATGTAAAATAAATTCATTTTAATTTATTCAGACTTCATCAGGGAAAGTGAACTCAGTATTATATTCCTCACCATGTCTAGTCAATACAAAAAATTTCTCAAGTCAAAACACCTTAATTACATACTGTTTTGAGGCCCTAAATCTTCAAGAAATTTTAAAACTCCTATTAGAAAATTCTGAAAAAATCACAAAAATTGAACAGGACTCGTGGAGCAAAACTGTGGAAGTTTAGGGTTTAGATGATCGGCACGATGATGCATGTGGGCAAGCAACTTCATCTTTAGCCTCTGGCAGGTTAAATCGATCGCCAAATGACCCAATTTCAGTCCAGAATTTGACCTGACCAAAATTGATGTCTTAAGGGACAAAATTGGTGTCTTAAGGGACAAAATTGGTGTCGTTATGTTTGTCCTTAAGTGATCTATAATAGCCTTCTACTTATTTTCACAAAACTTGCATTATATAGGAGAAATTTCATTTGAAAACTAAGGTTTTTCTAGTGGGTTGCTTTAGTGGAGGATGTACCTATTTTTGCTGATGTTGGGCTTCGAAATATATTTTGTTTTGCTTGAAATTTCTCATGGAGTAGAACCCCTAACTAGTTTCGATCAAAAGTCTATGATTTTAGAGTATTTGTGGCTCGAAAAATTTCATTCCTACTATTAATGGTGACCCATTGTGCTTTGTATCTGATGAAGCATTTGTGTTTATAATTTAACAGTTAACACAATCCCTACGGTAATTTTGAAACAAAATTTTTTTATGATTTATGCATTTCATTCTACCATGTTTGATCAAGCAAGAAACATATATACTAATGAAGCACAGTAGAAATTCTAACTAGATGATATGAAGGCACATACCAATAAAAAAATATAATAAAAAATCATTTATTGAACTTAGGGCTCTGATACCAATTGAAGAAATAAAATTCTATATCATAGTGAAAGATAAATAAATAGATCAACAACAATAAAATTTTATTTACCTAATGAAGCACCCAATGCAGCCACAATTCTATAGTAGAGTGAACAACCTACTTTGCCTAAACATTTCGTACGTAAAAGTGAGAGTCACCCCAGAGAGAGAAAGAGAGAGAAAAATATGATAAGCTAAGAAAAATAAGTTATTTTGATTAGTCCTCTTAATGTGGGAAGTTACTTCACGTTTAGAATACTTGTCTTTATTTAATAAATAAAATATTCAAATTAATTAAAATTGTAACTTCTCATTTCTTCTCAACTGCTCAAATATTAAATTGGATATGCTTTTAAAATATTCCTCTTATCCTCTCAATCAGTAATACGATAAGATAATTACTAACAAGACTTGAGCTGTATGTTAGGGCCTCTACCCAATGAGTTTATGGGTAATCCAACCTATCACTAATTACCTACAAATAACTCGAACCCAATCTATTATTGGTTTATATATCAAAATTTTAATTGCCTCATTAATTGATTAACCCAACAAATTACCTTAATAATAAATTAATACCAATCCACATTATATATTTCATAAAATTAATTCAAAAATTAATTCTTGTGATTTTTTATGAGAGAAGTACTAAATTGGTCTCCACTTTTATACTTTATAACAATTTGGTTATTTACAAATAATCGTGACAAATTAGTCCCTCATAAATACAAATGGAGGGACTAGTTTTGTATAAATTTGAATTTGTAAGGAACTAATTTTGTACAAATTTAAATTTATAAAAAACTAATTTGTCACGATTAAGTTGTGAGGGTCCAAATTGTCACAAAGAATAAAAATGAGAGACCAATTTTGTACATTTCTCATTTTTTTTATTTTAATATATTTTATATATCAATATTACATTACAGCTTATGCTGATTCAAATGTCAAAATTAGCTTTCTTGATCCCATACCAGTTTTGTTGTTTTCAATTAGTTTAATTTAAGGAAATTCATTTTTCCTAAATAAGCTTGAACTCATTAAAAATAGAATGAATTAATTCAGTTCTAATTAAAGTTATTGTTTGATGCACTATTTAGGGAGCTTTAAAATAATATAGTCTTCTCATATGTTAACATATATTCTTGTGCAATGAGAACTTGAACGAAATTTAGATATATCTTATGTGACAATTGTAAACTCTGGCATTGTGAAAATAATGTTAAAATTTTTATAGATCAATTAGATTAATATATTATTTATTAATTATTGAATTTTTTTAAATGCAACTAAAATTAAAATATATTAAATATTAAGTAAGAATGATTACAAATTTTCACAAAAATTATAATTAAATTATATTTAATCATAAATTAAGAAAATGACGAACATTACGTACATACACCTATTTTCACCGAGACCTTTTCTCCTTTTGTCGGTCTTTTTCACTTTTAACTTGTAGGATTACTTTTTGACACAAATATGAAAATAATATATATTATTAATTAAAATTTTTTAAATCATACATAAGTATGAACAAGAACAATAAATTATAATTATATTTGAAACATTGACAACAGATAATTATTAATAGGAAAATTTAAAAAAAACATATATTTTTTTAAATAAAATTAAAATCTTTTGTCTAGAAATTGTTTACGTTCCCTAGTTGGTACGATCTAACATGAATTAATAAGGCCTTGGTAGTTATTTCATTTTCACTAATTTGCGTATAACTTTACATTCAGTAACAACAAAATGTTATAAAGTGATAGGAGATCATGAAAAGACCACATATAACGAAACTTAAGGGCTTAAGTTAAATTAAAATTTGTATGAGATGAGAAGATTTTCAAATCTAACCAAAACTAATAATGCAATATTGATGTTCTAAAGAGAAGTTTTAAAGAAAAATGCTTTACATTATATATATATAGTATATGTAGCAGATCATTCCGTTGCATTTGCCAAGCCATTTGTGGAATGCAGCATCATTATAGAGCCAAGGAATAATCCTGTGAAGAGTTTTTTAATGACGATAGATATAATTTAATTATAATTTCTGAATTTCTCTGTGCCCTTTAGGTTTAATGGACGGATTCCGATTGCAACATCAAGAATGTTTGGAAGACATATCGACAGTATCAAAGGCAAGTTGGGAGAAGAAGAATCCAAGAGACATCACTTTAGCACTACGCACTATAAAAGAAAGAGGGCAGCAATGAAAGATTCATGCATCGAAGGAGCTCCCACTGAAAACTGGTTCCACAGTACCATTCACATGCACTAGGAAAAGTGCCTAAAGATTACCATTTTTTATTAAAAGAATTACGTGCACTTGCACATAGATTCTGTTTTTAATGATGTACCATACTTTGAAACGCGCGCACATATATATATATATATATATATATATATATATATATATAGATGAGGTTAATAGGTCAGATTGCCATATCTTCCTTTAAAAAGCTAGTTATTATTTTACACATCATGTTCTTGTATTTTATGTTTTCTTTTCCCTATTTTTTAACAACTAAAAATGCATATGTTCATGTAGAAAGTGTGGTGACTGGTGAGAGATGGATCCATATCGAATTTAAGTACTGAAAAGACCGTCTGACACTTATTTTGAAAAGAAATGTTTATTATTGGAGTTAAGAATCTAAGACTATTTATTTCCCCATTTGGATTGCTAACAACTTGCATCTCTAGTACAAATATATCGGTTAGATCTTTGTTCATTCATTTATGTTTTTTCTCACTTATGCTTTCCTTCCCCTTCTACTGTCTACCTCGCTAGGTAGAATAAAAAAATAGTATATATTTAGACCTTACACCAAAGAAATTTTACCATCATGCGACATGTGCAAGTGAAATTGCCTATGTTGTTAGACAAATATAATTTGAATCAAAAAGCGTTTTGTTAATATGTCTAGTGCGTCGCACTGATTAAGATTTTATCATAATATAAAAAGTTTATTTAATTTGATAGATTTAATTAAAAATGAAAGAATATGAGTTTAGAAAATAAAATATGATTAAAAAAATAGTCTAATTCAAACAAAGGCTTATTTTATGTTTAGTATTTTTACAAACTTAGTATGACTTGAAAGTTTGAATCAATATTTAAAAAAATATTTATTATTTAAAAAAACTTAAATTGTTCATTAAAAAAAAGAATACAACTTAATAAGTAACTTATCAAACTTAAAATTTTTTAATTTTAAAAGACGTGAAATATAATTTTAATAATTATATTAGCTCTATATTATTTTAAAGTGGCTGTACAAAATATCATGTTAAATCGTACACATTTTGATAAGAAAACAATAATTTATTCCTTTTGTGTAAAATATTTGCGCGAGTATGACGATTGGCCAAATTCTGGCTTTAAGAATTTTCTCACCTACAATCATATAATTAATAATATCTAATTAACAATATAGTCTCTTTCCCATTCCACCTAATCTAATCATCATTTGAAAAGTCCAACCAACCCAACAAGCTTGACTAAGAGCAATGAATATGAGTTTAAAAGATAAAGTTCAATTAAAAACTAATTATGAGTCTAGAAAATAAAATCTAAAAAAATATTGCACCACCCATTTTTAAACAAGTATGGTCCGTGATTATTTCCTTGCAGGTTTAGATACTGATTAATTAATTAGTTATAACAATGAAGGTTCTCGGTGCAAGGTCCAAATATTGGGTTTTGGTGGGAATGGGCTTCTGGGCCAATTTTGTCTAATGGGCTATCAGTCAATTAAAATAGATACTTTATAATTCTTTTTTTATACAAGAAAGGAGGGTATATATAAAATCTGTTTTTCTTTTTCACTTATAAAAAATTTACAAAATAATATAAAAGATTGATCATGGCATCGCAGATTCACAGTCAGCGGTAATTAGTTGGGACCATTTCCCACATTCTAACCCAACAAGATAGTTTGATTGGGCCTGTTTTCTTCGGGCAAAAACAAAAACAGTAGGCCTGTTTGCTTTCCTTCACATCCAGAATCTCTCTTTTCCTGCGTTAACAGTCGGACCTTTTAAATCTCGCGTCGAGTCTCAGCTACGAGAGCCTCTCTCTCATAGCGTAATCCCCAAGCTCTCTCGCAGTCGCTTATGCTTCCTTCTCGTTCCCATAGTTGCATAAGTGAAAAATATAAGAAAGGAATTTTAATCCTGAGTTTTTTTGATACATACCTCCTGAATTGTTGGAAAATAGAAAATGGCGGGTTCGGAGACAAAATTCTTGCAGGAGTTGATTTTGTACGCAGCGAGCGCCGCTTTGAGTTGTTTGGTATTGTTTGTGGGGCTCCGGCAACTTGACCCGAACCGTGAGGCTTCAAAGAAGGCTCTTGAGCACAAGAAGGAGATAGCAAAGCGTTTGGGTCGTCCTCTTATTCAGACAAACCCTTACGAGGTGCTGTTTCTATTGTGGTTTCTTTTGTTGATATACTGCCATCAGCATGTGGATTTTTCTAGAAACCTCTGTTCCAGTGAGCTTCTTGATTGTGTTGCAATGATATTAATATTCAATGCCTGGGCTTGTTAGATTTGGTTATATTTTATTTTGTGTTCCTGGGTTTGATATCCCTTCATTTTACGCTGATAATCTGGAATTAAGTATAAAAACTATTTTATGGGGTCAGGAAATGTGAATAAAAATCAAGTGTATATGAGGAAAATCATGCTATGTAATTACATAACAACTCAAAACGATTGTGTAACTGGTTGTCTGGTTGACATAAAACCTCTGGCCTTTAAAGAAGCAGGATACTTGAAAATAGGAGATGTGATGTACCCCAATTGGATGTTTCGCATATGATACTCAATACGAGCATACGTACATAAAGAAATTTTTGTGGATAATTTCAAAATGTGTTTATATAACATCAAATAGGTGGTGAAATATTTTTGTTTATTTATTATTGGTTATGACTTATGACATTGATTTATCATTTTACCTTTCATTTCATCATCTTTTTCAGCCATATTTCACATAAACTTTCTTTATTACCAATTTCTATTTGCTAGAATATGTATATATACACATACATATATATCCGTACTCGTATTTTAAAATTTTTAGATTGACGTCTCTCAAATATCATATCGTGTCGTATTTAATACTTGTATTTTTATTGGTGCTTCTTAACTCACCTTATTTGCTCAATTGCATTTTGCTAAAGGTAAATTTTAATTATCTTAATTGACAATTTGATTAGACATTGGATATGTTTTCTTAAGGCATACTTAATAACACCTATAACAAAAATACTTATGAAGCATGGACTCTTAAAGAAAAAAGAGCCATGTTATGTTTAACATGTATTGGACACTAGTGTTAAACACCATGCTATACTTTGCCACGCCGTCAATTACTCTTGGTCACTTAAAATTTTGTCGTGTCACCATGTCAGTGTTATAACCTGTGTAACTGCTTCCTAGAATGAAGTGAGATACTTAAGGACCCTATCAGCAGTATCAACTATCAACAAGAAGTTCTAGTGCTGTAAAAGTGGTAGATATATTTTTAATCTTGGATTCTGTTCTAATTTGCTAGTGGCTTTTTGAATTTGCTATTGGTATATAAAGCTTACTTACAGGATGTCAGAGTAGGATAGTGTTTATTGTTGTAGGATTAGATTTCTTTTTCCTATGTTAATTTTTTGAGATGGTTATGATGTCATAGGATATTTATATTCCCCCTCCTCCTGATTTCATTTCTTTACTCTCACTTTCATATGGTTGGTTATATAAACATATTTTAATGGAAATACTAGTTGTGCTTGTGCTATTTGCAAATGCCAAGTGTGTGCAATGTAGTCAAAGGCAAAAGGCATATCTAAAATGCTTTAGGCCAGAGGTGTCAAAAAGGCGTTCACCGAAGTGAAGTAAAGCACTAAAATAAGAAAAATGCTAAAAATATGCTATATTAAAATAAATAAATAGATAACAGTAACTTTATAACAATATTTGCCATATAAATAAACTATTCAAAATTGGAAACATAATAGTATCAAGTCAAGAGACATAATAATCATCAAAGGAATTAATTTAGGTCACTACAATCACCATTCAAGCATAATAATCATTAGTTCATAACTCACAATAATGTTAAGTGCACTTAACATTTGGGTTGGTCTTCTCAAGTGAACCCTAAGTGGGAAATAAAAAATCCTAATAAGCCTAAGTTAACTAAAGCGTCAAAAGACGCTCGCCTAGACTGCCAAAAATGCGTCAAAGGCGCTGCCAGGCAGGCATTTGGCTGAAGCCAGTGCCTCTCAGACCATTGCAAAAAAAGGCCTTAGGCAGTGAGGTGAGGATCTTTGACAACACTGAGTGTGTGGAATATGGATGATAAAGAACAACCTGTTGGATGAGATTGGATGATGTATTTGTAGTGTGTTTGCCAATGTGGTCTTAGAGATGTATAATTCTTCCTCAACCTTAACATATCAGCTGAATTTTAATGGCTGAATCTTGATTGATATTTTAATGGGTGGAACAATGTGTTATGTGCCTCTATGTAGGTAAGCTTTAAGTTAGATTGTACACTGGTGGTACTGAAATTGTATTTCTAGTGTTGCTGTTGCCACAAAGATTAGAGTTTGGACCTCTAGCTCTTGATTGCAATAAATTATAGAGAGGTTTCCCTGTTCTGTATGACTTAGTCTTCTACCTATGATGATTAGTTTTTATAATAAATGGAGAAATAAATTTGAACATAAGAAATCATTCGCAATCCTTAGTACTTGTTTTATATAAGAGTGTGGCCTTATATTCTGTTGGAAGAGGATTTCTTATATTTTCTGTGAAGACTCCATGTTCATCTAATTTCATACTCTTTTTTGTCTACAGGATGTTATAGCCTGTGATGTTATAAATCCTGATGATATTGACGTGGAGTTTGACTCCATTGGGGGCCTGGCAAGGATCAAGCAGGCTTTATTTGAGCTTGTTATACTGCCTCTAAAAAGACCAGACCTGTTTTCTCATGGCAAGCTTCTTGGGCCACAGAAAGGGGTACTGTTGTATGGACCTCCTGGAACTGGGAAAACTATGCTTGCTAAAGCTATTGCAAAGGAGTCCGGTGCAGTTTTTATTAATGTGAGGATATCAAACCTGATGAGCAAGTGGTTTGGCGATGCCCAAAAGCTTGGTAAGTGGGCATTAAATTTTTAATTTTTCCTCAACTAATCTTTGATAAATATTTTACTTCAGTATTTAAGCTTGACTTGTATGGTGTAGACTCTTGAAATTAATTTTTTCTTTCAACAGAATGCTTCTAGACTTATAGTGACCTGCTAATGTGAAGAAAATTCAGCAAGTGAAACGTCATTTTTAATTATAAAAGATCCTTCCTTCAACTTATTTTCCATTTTAGAATGAGTAAAGTGAGTCCTCTATATGTTGTTACTTGTAATGTTGGACAAACATTCTCTTCCACCTTTAGTCAAGGAGAGGGTGGTAGGCCACATATTTTACGTTTGTTTATAATTGTGAGTAAGAAACTGTGAGTGTCTTGCCATGTGAAATTATACAAGAAATTTTTCAGCATATGTGTTTATTAACTAGAGCATCTTGGTATCAAACCTTGTGATAGGAACCTCTAGTTCTCTATCAAAATTCAGAGTTACAACCCCAAAAAAATAAAAAAGAGAAAGTAAAAAACAGAAAGAATGAAAATATCCTGGCTCTGAAGATACTAGGCCCTCCCTAATCCTCATAATATTCTGCTTACCTTGCTCTCACCTATCACCTTTATTTTTTGATTAAATTATACTAATAGGTATCTTTTTCTTTAATATGCTTCATTGTGTTTATGTTTATCATTTTGAAGTTTGGTTTTGTTTGGTTGGTTGTTAATATTCCCCTGTCCTTTTGCAGTGGCAGCTGTATTTAGCCTGGCATATAAGCTCCAGCCTGCTATTATATTCATTGATGAAGTTGACAGTTTCTTGGGTCAGCGTCGTTCAACAGATCATGAAGCGTTATTAAACATGAAAACTGAGTTCATGGCTTTGTGGGATGGATTTACCACAGACCGTAAGTCCCATAAAGATCTTGTCATGTATTTTTTCTCTTCTGGGACAATATATATAATATATGTTGCAAAGAGGACATTACTGATCTTAATGCACAGAAATACTTACTATTCTCAATTTATGTATGCTTGATTAAGGTTTATTACTTTAACACTTTTTTCTTTCTTTTAATAGAAAATGCTCGAGTGATGGTCCTTGCAGCAACTAATCGTCCTTCAGAACTTGATGAAGCAATACTCCGGCGTCTTCCTCAAGCCTTTGAAATTGGAATTCCTGATCAAAAGGAGAGGGTTGAGATATTAAAGGTTATCTTGAAGGGCGAGAGAGTTGAAGACAACATTAACTTTGATCACATAGCTGGCCTGTGTGAAGGTTATACTGGTTCAGATTTATTTGAACTCTGCAAGAAGGCTGCTTACTTTCCTATTAGGGAGCTCCTGAATGAAGAGAAAAAGGGGAAACAATCTCCTGTGAGTAAACTTATCACTCTCTTCTGCCTTCTGATCTCCCCCAAGGTTTTTCATTTTGCCTATAATTGATATTTTGCTGTCAAAGGCTGGCATTGATTAGAATGCATATTCATGCTGGTATTTAGCTCTATTAACTAGACAAAAGAAATCCATTTGGGTATAGCTATTTCAAGATTTTGATGACTCCAGAGTTATATATTCTCGATTGAAAAGCATCTTTGTTTAGTGAAAGCAATTGCATAATTGTTAAAGATCGATTAGTACTAGATATGGCTGTTGCATAGTCTTCCTGAGTTGTTATCAACTGGGTGTGTTATTCAGAAAGGGAGAATGGTCATCTTTATGGCTGTCTCAGAATAAGAAACGCTGTGATATTGAATATTACTGAGGTGCTTTCTCTATCTTTGATGTGTTAGGCACCAAGGCCATTGTCGCAGTCAGATTTGGAGAAGGTCCTTGCCACTTCGAGGAAAACGAAGGTTGCTGCAAGTGAATACAGTGGATTAACCCTACAGTCACCAAGATGGACAGGGCACGGGGAGTCAGGTGATTATCAGTTTCAAGCTACAATCAATGAATTATCTAAGCTTGTGGTTTCTCAAATAATTAACCTTCAATCTGATGCTCAGGATCCTTGAATTCTGGTCTCCTTTAGAGGATTAAGTTATACTTTCGAGTAGTTTCAATTAACCTGGTCTAGACTGTAACAGCACCGAGCACTTGTGGTAATTTTTGAGCTCGTGCTCTTTAGCTTTATATATTGATCAGTGGGCTATTGTATTTTGTTCAATCTCTTAAACAAATATTATCTTGTAGCGTGTATTATACTAACTCACTACTGCAAAATTTTTATGATTACACTACGGCGGATTGCTATCTCAGTAATGCAGAATCTTCATTTTAATCGTTTTTGTATCTTTCCCCTCTCCTGTTGATTATGATATGACGTCTAAAATGGGCGTAAAATAGTAGTGTTTATGTCGTCATTTATCCACATTTCTAGAACCTGCAAAATTGTACTACCCAAAGATACTCAGAAAAGAGAAAAAGAAGTTCAACTACTCCTGAGCAGTTAAGTGGACTCGAGAGTCGAGGGTAGGGTGAATCTTAATCAAGCATTCATTGTGTTTCCATTTTTTATTTGTGGGAAAAAGGGTTTTTTTTTTTTGTTTTTTCGTTTTTGTAACAAGGGGAGGGGGGGCTCTTATTTTTAGAGTTATGACAGGATTCAGTACATTTATATTGGTATGATTGTACTTGTTGAGTTAAGCGCAATAAATCATTATATATCGTCGCTAATCGAAATTCTACAGTTGCAATGGGACGTGTTTGCAGAAGAAAGAAGAGGCTCAACACCGAATGTAAAAGTTTCAAACCTTTCACATAAGTTCACTTCGTAGTTTAAAGATTTGGTTTGGTGTCATGTAAGCTCATTATTGTTTCTATTAAAATTGATGGAGAAGTTTGCTGCTGTTTGATTCGGGCTCTGATTATTACCTGTAGTCATGTAGATAGTAACACTAGTCCAAAATATGACTCTATGATATGAGACACAAGTCCAAGATCATTCTATGATTCTATCATATCATAACTCCATGATCGACATGGATTAATGTGGTTGGATCCAACACTGACCTACCTGACAACTTCAAATAGAATAAGATTAAGATTCAAGACGTTGCAGTTTGCAAGTTGCCAACAGCCATCAATGATTGAAGCCTTAGGGAAATAACTGGTAGTGCAGTGGAGTAGGATCGGCATGGTTATACTTTTAAGCTCTGTGGGTCGGTAATCATCCTTGTTTCTTGATAGGCTTGCTGGGTCCACCAGCGTAACATGATGATTAACATGAACTTTTGAAGGTCGCTAGCTCTTCTCATCAATCTCACATTCTTTCGTGGAGACAGGACCACAACTGTAAACTCTTTTCCTCTGACATAAATCAATAGTGTAGGCAGGACCACTAGTGGGGCATGCCTTCCCTATTTTTCCTTGCTTGTAGCTTCGGTTTGGTTGATACTTCCACCGTGGTTCCATCATTATTAACTACTGTTGAGGACAAGATAAATATTAAACAAATTCTATAAAAAAGAAAAAAAGAACAACGAAAAAGAATGTGGAAATGATTTCAACAACATTATACCATAATGATGGAAGGAGCCGGGCCTCATTTTGAAACGAATTGGAATTTGTTGAGTGGCTATTAGAAGCGTTATAACAACCTGGTATGCTTTCGAGTATATGACACTCTAGTTTGAAGAAATATTTTACTAAATCCTGTTCGACAATCCTTGCCGGTTAATTTCCTGTGGCCAAATTACAGCAAATTTTAAATTTTTCAGTACGGAAGACTTATGATTCTGGTTTAAGGGCAATACTGCTAAAAAATTGGAATGGACTTCCAAGTTCCAACTGTTAATGGAATTGCTCCTTTTATACAAAACAATCCAAAATAAATGCAGTGAGTAGTCCCCCAAAGTTCCTACAAGTTGAGTGAATGACGTTGTTTTGGGCGAAAATTACTTCATTGAAACACAAAAGAAACAAGAGATTAACAGAACAGACAAAAAAAAGGCCAAGAGAAAAAGAAAACAGCTGGCATATGTTGTTAGTCGTTTGTCAAACTACTCTATAATATCAAAGTCTTGGAGCAGGTTGTCGATTTCCACGCACAATAAGTAATATACAACTGGAATTATATGCAGTTTGAAACCAAGTTTCGCAGTTCGCATACTAAAAAGAAGACAACAAACAAACCATTTAAAGTCAATATAAAAATCTTCAATTTTAATTATTTACTTAATTATTGACTCCCTCTGCGATTAAAGTATCATTATAGTTGGCGTTGTTTAGGGAGAATGATATCTGCAACATGTTTTTGATAGCTAAACATCATTTACCAGCATTTTTCTACAAGAACGAGCATGATTTCGATATTTTATCTTTTGCTAATTATGCACAATCATCGTTAGATCACATATAGTAACTTTACCAGCAATTTTCGTTATATAAAAATATATAATCGCTCGCCAGCATGTATGCATGCATATTGATAATTTAATGAAAATTATGGAGTCCTAATAGATTGTTGGCTTGTTAAGAAAAGTTAGAAATCCTTAGACATAGCATGGTAAAATATGACTTCTATCACGACCTAAATTAGTAAGGCGTGACCAGCATAAGGATAAGGTGTTATTCATTTTCGCAAAAGTCAAAATTTTAATAACAATAGAACTTATATAAATTCATATTAAATAATATAAGTCACATAACTCTCCATACAGACTTTTTTTAGCATACCATAGTAATACATTAAACATTTAGTTTGTATACAAGGGAGTGACTGAATTAAATCATAAAAATAATGAAAGATATGGCTTTAGCAATATGTTAGGCTCACCAAGGAATTAATTACTAATATTAAAATTCTAAAGGTGGACGTTCTAGATCAACAATAAAATTTAAAAATTGTTAAATAATGATGTAAGGGAAAATTTAATGAGTATGTAATACTAATATTACAGAAATTAGAGCAAGCTTATAGTGATACGTCTTTCAAAATTTTAAACCAAATATCATACAGTCATAATTTAGTAATATAAAACAAAGAATAATTATTAATAGAATACATTTGGGAAGATCTTACAAAACTAGTCATAATTACATAATACAGAGCTAACCCAAGGTTAGTGATAATAAATTATAACTTATACTCATTTGACCACAGACTTTGAGTAAATATCATAATAGCCCTTAGCCTCAAACAGAATATGGTGATAGGGATATCATAACCAACCTTATCAAATCATCAATCGCAATGCATCATGCGAACGTCAACTGTCATTAGCTACAAGGTTTTGTTTTGGACATATTCCCAATATTTTATAAATAAATAATTATTCATGTACAGATATCAGAAATTTCAAAATCATACCACTTCAAAATTCAGATTTCAATATTTCTCATAATTTAATATTCAAAATCATCATGAATAATTTAATATAATATTATACATACTTAGAATTATTTACTCACCTGTAAAGAGTATACCAAACTCTTCTTATCCTTGACATATTCCTTTACTAACAGGTTTCAAACCACTTAAAAATATTGAATAAAAAAGTCTTAACATCCAGTCTTTATAAATTTAATTATTTAATTATGTCACAAACCTAATTTATTATTTATTATTCATCTTTATCCAATTTACCTATTTCTTTACTACATTTATGGACCACTTTCTTCATTAATACTTCAAAATATTTATAATCTATATTTTATTTTATTATTCTTATTATCATTATTATTATTATTATTATTATATTCAATTATTCCATTCTACACTTATTAAATTTCTAACACCTACCATCACACAAATTTCACTTAAAGGTCATCTAATAAATTCCAAATTTTCTATTTAACCTTAAATAATATTTATTGTTATCCAATCAAGTCAAACAAATTTTTCTCTTCTAGTTTCCTTTCTTTTTCTTCATGAGAAATCTAATAAAATTACTAAAAATTAATTTGTTCTAAAATTCAAACTAAAATTTTCAGATCCTAAAACACAAATTTTACTGAATTTCTAAATTGCCTCTAGACCCCTAAATTAGAGTTTTTCAATTCAAAATTCACGATTGATCAATAATTTTAAAGGAGAAAAGTGCAAAATTCACCTTTGAAGTATAATACTAATTCAATTTGAAACAAACAACCCAAATTGAGATCAATTTTATCACTTTCTCACATAAACAATTATTTTCGCGAATGAACAATACCAAACTTGGGGTTTCTTCAATTCTAAACAAATTGGACCAAATTGATCAATGTAAATAAAAAAGAAATGTGTGAAATCACTATAAAAAGTGAAGCACTATGCTTAATTAGATTAAAAACGCATCAAATTCACGTTACAAGAGCTCAAATTTTGCCCTTCGAACTGCCGAAAAAACCATGAAATTCCAATCAACCCATGATTGTCGCCGGTGAGGAACATGACAATTGAGCCGTTAATGTCAAGAGGAAACACTAGAGACCCTTCACGGTGATAGAGCAACCTCAGTTTGCGAGCGAGAAGCTTGCATAATGAAGAAGGAAGCTACAGACACAAGTGAGACTATGTTTGAAGGTGTTTTGATATAATATGATGATTTTAAGATGTAATGGTGTATTAACGTGTTGTTATGGATTTAGTGGTGATAATTTAGGTAATAAATTAATATTAGTAAAAAATAATTAGGTATTAATCTAATTAAAGTGTGATAGTGAATGTAAATAAATGTTTAAAATAATTATATGGAGATAAAAAATATAATTATTGTGATAAAATATTTTTAGTAAGAATATTAAAAATAAATTGGGATGATAAAATAATTAAAGTGAAAATAAATATATTTTATTATTATTATTTATTTATTTTTAAATATGGAGTATTACAACTTCGTTATTCTTTCCATTTCAAATACGTATGGTAGATTAAGACAGCTCACCAATGGTCTGTCATTTTCTATAAAGTTCCACCTTTCAATTCACATGAGCACCAAATCATATGCATCATTGTTAATAACATCCCTCACAGATGAAGGGAAGAAAAAAAGAAGATGAAGAAGAAAAAATCAGTGTTGATAAAGACTGAAAAAACAATCTAACAACATATCAAAATATTCTTTCAACGAAAAGAAAATAATATATTCTACGCAGAATATCAAGACCTAAGACACAAACCTGGAAAATGAAATACACACTGGTTCAATCTTATATAAAGCCAAGAACAATACCTCGAAGCCGTCCCCAGCCCTATATTCAAAGCTAAAGCACAAGAATAGAATTTTCCCTTGACTTGTTAAATTTACCGCTGGCCGGCACCAGGCTTCTTCGAACTTATCAAACCACACTCTGATCTCAACTACCAAGTAATCTTCTCATTTTCTCTGACTGTCCCAATCCCACATGCATGGATAACCATCCCAATTTCCAAGTTCTATCAGCTTATCATAGTTTAACTTCAATCAATATGAGTTGGGTCAGTTCCATCTCTTCCATCTTCTTTACCATAGCTCTTTTTCTTCTAACCCTTCGTTTTCTCCGCAGAACCTCGGTTCTGTACATTCTCAAGCAATGGTGGGTTTCATTTGAAAACCGCCTCCACGTCTACCAATCCTTCAAAATTCCACTATACAATGAGCATTTCCAGGAAAATCAACTTTACCGCCAAATCGTCGTGTACCTCCAGTCACTACCTTCCATCGAAGATTCTGATTACACAAACCTCTTCTCCGGTTCCAAACCCACTGAAATTTTCCTTCACCTCGATGCTAACCAGACAGTTCACGACTCTTTCCTCGGTGCGAAAATTTCCTGGACGAACAAGAAATCCGAAGGAGACGCGAATTCAGCACTGGTGCTCAGAATTAAGAAGAAGGACAAACGCAGAATTTTTCGCCCTTATTTCCAACACATTCTCTCAGTGGCGGATGAAATCGAACAACGAAGAAAAGAGATCAAACTTCACATGAATTCTGATAGAGATGCTAAGTCACGGTGGCGGTCGGTTCCGTTCACCCATCCGGCAAGTTTCGACACAGTGGCCATGGACGCCGAGCTGAAGAACAAGGTGAAGTCCGATCTCGAACAGTTTTTGAAGTCAAAGCAGTACTATCACCGGTTAGGCCGTGTTTGGAAACGGAGTTATCTCCTCTACGGTGCGTCCGGTACGGGGAAATCCAGTTTCATCGCAGCAATGGCGAAATTCCTCTGTTACGACGTCTACGATATCGACATCTCCAAGGCTTCAAACGACTCCGATTTGAAGACGCTATTGTTTCAAACGACAAGTAGGTCGGTGATCGTCATAGAGGACCTCGATCGATTCTTAACCGGGAAATCAACGGCTGTGAACTTGCCAGGTGTACTGAGCTTCATGGACGGGCTTGTATCGTGCTGTGGGGAAGAGCGTGTGATGGTCTTCACAATGAACGTGAAGGATGAGATTGATCCAACGGTGATCAGGCCAGGGAGGATCGATGTTCACGTACACTTCCCCCTGTGCGATTTCTCCACCTTCAAGATTTTAGCGTGCAGTTATTTGGGGGTGAAGGAGCACAAGCTTTTTCCTCAGGTAGAGGAAATTTTTCAGACGGGGGCGAGACTGAGTCCGGCCGAGGTCAGCGAGATTATGATGTCGAGCCGGAACTCGCCGAGCCGGGCTTTGAAAACCTTCATCATGGCAATGCAAAGCAACGGCTGCGATGGGAGGAGGGGATGGAGATTGGCTGAAAGCGGATCGGGCCGGAATAGTGAGGATTTGGGCCAACCCGGTCGGGTGTCCCATAAGCAAAGCGCTCACACAGTGAGGGAGGTTCGGAAGTTGTATGGACTTTTGCGGTTGGGTAGTCGGAGGAAAGACGAGCCATTGGATTCGGGGCCCACAGAGAAAGAAGATTCGAAAATGGAAGCATAAATATTATCCAGGTCGGCTGGGATAAAATGTCCGAGTTGGGGAATCCATTACTATTATTTTTTTATTTTTATTGTTAGGATTTTCTATTGGTGCTATTATCTTCAAAAATAAAAAAAATAATTTTTTAACAGTTTGACGTGAACAATTATAATGTAGTCCTTTACGGTAATTGACATACATTCATATTCCGTGCCTTCTTCTTAAGATATGTTCGAAATGATAATTTACTAAATGGTCCTTGAAATAGACGAATCCTACGTCCCAAGAACTAAGCGGAACTGACCGGCAAAGCACATTAGACATAGTGGACGTTGGTCCACCACCACAATGATCTGAGAGAACGAAGGCTCCTACATCTTTTGCACGTTGCAGTGCCGTCACGGCTTGTCTGGAACAGTTGTGTTAGTGTTTTTTCTTTTTTTGAGAAGATGCAAAATGCATATAAATATAAATATGTAACAATTAATATATTTGAGTTTCTTATTAGTAATTAACTGTTTGCAGCTTTAACCAAGTCGAACAACCTCAAAAATCAGCTATTTCAGGCGTACAAAATGAAATGACGTACAGAAGGCATAAACTTTATGTCCGCATCTCCGCATGCATCATGAAACAAAAGTTGGTTGGCCTAGCCCATATGACCATGATAAGCCTAACCCTGCCTTTGACCTCTTGTAATAAGACTGGGAGGCCAGTAACCAAAAAACAAATTTTTTTTATGGGAATAAAACCCTATATTTATTATTTATTAATTTAATTTATACTAAAAAATAACGCGTTTTACAATTTGATTTTTTATTAAATTAAATTATTAATTAATTTTTAGAAAAACAGATTTCTCTTATAATTACAAATGAAATTTTAATCAGTGATTACTTACAAAAATTAGTACATATTACCACGTGTATTGATTTTATTTACAATAAGTTGCAGGAAGATATTATTAATAATATTCTATTAGTAAAAAATTAAATTAAAAATGTATTATCTATCTGGAATTAAATTAAAATAAATTTTTTTATGGAGAGTGTTGAAATTTTCGTTATATACTAAAATGGCAATTAAAAAAAAAAAAAAAACCTTCATCTAAAGCGGGAACGGGGCATCGTTCAGACAGGAGCTCCCGGTAATTCCCCTGTTGCTGCGCCGCCGTTGGCCGTCGGAGAGATAAAGCCGAGGGAATTCTGGAGAATGCTTAGACTCGTGGGAGTGAGCCAGAAAATCTCCAATTTCCACAAGCGCTTCTTGATGGGCCCAAAGCCTTTTAGTGCCAAGCGGGTGGGCACTCACAACGGAAGCTTTTACTGTGACGAAGCTCTTGCTTGCTTCATGCTTCCCCTCACCAAACACTTCTCTGGTGCCCAGATTGTTCGAACTAGAGATCTCCAGGTTCGTACAGGCTTTTAAATTAATGCCCTCTTTTGGCAGCGGTTGTTTTGCTGAGAGTTTTTAATTACGTTTGAATGCTAAGCTTAGTTTTTTCATCATGCATTTCTTGGGTTAATTTTCTTTTAAATGATCGAAGCAATCATTCGGGTTTGTCATAGGTTTTGGCTTCTTTGGATGCAGTGGTCGATGTTGGAGGTGTTTACAACCCAAGTAGACATCGTTACGATAATCATCAACAGGGTTTCAAGGAAGTGCTCGGAGATGGCTTCACTACTAAACTTAGCAGCACTGGGCTTTTCTACAAGGTGACTGAGTGTCTTGCAGAATATTGCATACTTTTCTTGTTTTTAAAATGAACTCGTTAGAGTTGCTGCTTTCATCAGTATATGTCGCTTAAGCTGTCCTAGAGTCCTCTACTTTTCTATGGCAAATCAGGTTTGGCAATATATATTTGCTATTCCTTGGATCAAGCAATACCTTTGTATGTCTGAAACTCCTTTTTCAGAGTAGTGCTAGAAATTTATGTAGCGATCTTCTTCATACATTCTGTGAGATCCACTGAGAATTGAACCTTGAATCAGGTGTTTCCCAAGGGAATGCCACCAGGATGCAAGGATGTCGGCTTTTTCAAATTGTTTTATAGATTTAACACAGTTGATAATTTTTGCATGTTAGTTTTTGTGATTTTTCCTTTGTAGCCTCTGTCTCCTTCCCGTGTTGGTAGTAATGATTCCTTTTGCAAATGTAACGACCAATTTCTGCAGCATTTTGGGTTAGAGATAATTGCAAAGGAGCTCGAGCTTGATGAAGGACATCCTCACGTGCACCAGTTATATCAAGCTATATACAAAAACTTTGTGGACGTAGGCAAGTAGCTAATTTTGTGCAATGAATTCATCTTTTCTTGATAAAATATCACATATCGTCTACTGTATTTACATTATTTATTCTTTGTTTCAAGAAACTATGCTGAAAATTCTTGTTTTATTTTCAGTCTTTTTTTTCCTTGGAAAATCATATACTTATTACCTTCATATTATATTTACCATGTTAGATTAATGTATTAAGCTCACAAGCTTTTAGGTTACTAATTCTAATGAAGATTACATTTATGGATACTGATGTTGAGGTGTGGTAGAGCTGGTGGTGACATGGTTGTGAGTAGTAATTATAATTGTCTATCGTAAAAAGCTTCTTATCCTTGATGTATTTGATCTAATATGGATATATACTGTGCTTCTATATGATGAAATCTATTTGAGGATTGAAGGTTAGAGAGAAAGGTTAGATTCGTTGATCATATATCTGAATTTTCATAGATATTTAAACTTTTAGAATGATACCTGTGAGACTGAATCGTGATTAAGAAATCTTAATTTTCGTTATAACTTTCAGTTTCGGTAGAATTCTGAATTGGTGAAAAGTGATTTATGCTTAGCGCCATTCCTCAAGATACAAAACCTTTCTCTCACTATGCTTATACGCTTATCATTTTTTTTCTAAGCTTCTTTTGGTTACATCATCATCCTTTGACAGGCAGTTGACGCTGTGGATAATGGAGTGAATCAATATGACCTAAACCAATCTCCAAAATATGTAATTAATACATGCTTTGTTAGAACATTTTAATATTATATGGATTAGCATTGATTATGCTATTAGATTAATTTTTTATTATGACTAATTAGGCAATTAATATTATAATTGATAAATTAAGAATGGATTGGGTTTCTATTTATTGTGAGTAATTAGTGATAAGTTGGATTATCCATAAGCCCATTGGGCAAAAACCCAACTCATAGCCCAAGAGTATTAGTAATTATCCATCAAATTGCTAATTAAGAGTTTATTACTAAGAGATAGTGAATGAGCTTCCTTTTCATTACAATAACTCTCTTTAGTGATTGTCTACTCTGAGCTCTCTCTTTGGCATTGCGGGTTGACGTTGTTTTTTTCTCTAACAGAACGCAACTAATACTATGTCGTCTTCATCAGGTTATATTTTAATAAGCTAAAATCTCCCTATTCAGTGTTCATGTAATAATTATCTCTCCCTATTCTGTATTCATATATTATGCATAATTATTACATGACAGCATATGGTATCAGAGCTTTAATAGGTTATGAAATTTTTTAAAATTTTTTTTGTTTTTTTTTTTTTCAAGATTTCGAAATTCCTCAACATTTTTTGGTCATTAGAATTTTTTTTTTCTTTCCGTTCTTTCCCTTCCCAGTCACTGCCGCTGACAACCACCATCACCAGCAGTGCACCTTCAGTTGATAGCCATCGATGTTTCACGTCACCGGCACCCATCAGTCGGAAATCTCTTCCCCAATTTCGAACTGTAATCACCGTTGAAACACCAACCTTTTTTTTAATGAAAAATCACTTTAATGGAAGGAAATTAGTCAAAATCACTAAAGGGGATTTGTAGATCATGAATTGATGATCACTTTAATTCCTATTTCAATGACTAAATCACTATAAATAGTCGAGTCGAGTTCTGAGTCCGTCGGGTCATCTGGCGGGTCGAATTGACCCACTAGAGGTTGAAGACGATGTGCGTGGGTGAGGCCCACGTGCAGCGTCGGCGCGTGATCGGTTATTCAAGCCCCAAACCTCCACAGTTTGCCTCCACTCGCCCTATTCTAAATTATGGTGATTTTTTCAAAAATTTTTAAGCCCTGAAAATAGGATTTTTAAAATTTCATGAAGATTTAAGGCCTTAAGATAGTATGTAGTTGAAGTATTTTGACCTGATAAAATTTTTGTACAGACTAGACATAGTGAAGAACAACATATTTAGTTTACACTCGCTGATTGTGTGTGAATAAATTATAATTAATTTCTTTGCATTATTTGTTGGATTTTATTCCTAATTTAAGCACATATCTTAAAAAATAATTGCATATGGAATTTGTTGTGACTTTGGGTCATATGCACCTATTGATTGTGTGCTCACCTATCGTGGGTCCAATCATGTTGGTGTTTTGTTTATAAACAACATATATTGTGTTTGCTATTTCATTCCTTACATTTTAAAACAATTTAACTGTCATTATTAGGGATGAATCTGAATATTATGATAAGTCTATTGGAGAGAGTGTATGTATATTATGTTGACAATAGACATACTCTATTGGTGTGACATTGTTAATATAATTTTGTGAATTAGGTATATTTACGACTGGTTAGCAGCATTGTTTTAACTGATACTTTCATAGTTACTTATATCTTATTGATATGGAAACCATGGATACATTTTGGTGTAATTTCTCTTTGTAGTCAAATCTATAGTACGTATGAGTTTTCCTTTCTTGATTTGTTATAGTCCAGAACTTTTAAGTGGGATTATAATGAATATCTTGTGATACAGTTGCATAAGCTAAATTTTGTAAAGGAAACCTTGTTTTATAATTATGTTTTCGAGACATAATTAATGTTTCCTAATTTTGTTGCATTAGCTTCTGTGTTCCAATAACTTTTTGTGGTGAAAACTCTGAATGAGACTAACTTTGATGACTGACACGAGTCTCTTGACATGTATATGATTATCTTTAAAGAGGATTTGGCCATGAGAGAACTAAAGCCAGTAGATCTTACTGTTGAGTCTAGTGCTGCTAACAGAGCTTGTCACAAGTAAGGGTATGAGTCCAATAGAATCTGTCTGACAGTTATGAAGTACACCATTGAAAAGGCCATCAGACAGAGTATTCTTAATAAGGACAGTGCTATTGAATACCTTAAGGCTATAAGTGAGAAGTTCAAGAAGTTTGATAAGACACATAAGACTTATTATCTTTTTGTACTGGATAACATTCATTATGATGGAGTGTCTGGGATATGTGAACACATGATGAAACTAGTAAATTACTTCAACAAGCTGAAGTCTTTGAATGTGGAATTGGGTGAGAGTTACCTCGTCTATAAAGTTTTACAGTCTCTTCCAACTGAATATGGAGTTCTCAGAACCACCTACAACTCTCAAGAAGCTGAATAGGCAGTTGATCAGATGATGTCCATCGTAACTCAAGAAGGGGAGTCATTAAAGAAAACAAGTTCACATGGTCATCAATGAAGCACGGATACGGCTGGGAGGCTCACGTATCCGTATTGGATACGTATCTGGTACAGATACGCGTATGATACGCGAATTTGCGTATCGAAACACGGAGAAACGTTTCGAAATGGGTATGGAGCGTTTCAAAACAGATTCGAAATGCACGACTCATTTTATTTTGGCCTCTGCTTCATTTTTGTCTTCTCCGTTCTGTCATATTCGTCTTCGTTGTTCTCTGCTTCGATCCATCCTCGTCAGTGTAGTGTTTTATTCTGACCGTATTGTCGCGGCTTTCCAGCGGTGCTTCGTGGTTGTCTGGCGCTTCATCTGTCAGTTTTTTTCTTTGCCGTTTTTTTATTTTCGTTTTTGTTTGCCCTTTGCCATCGGCCAGTCATTCATTTTTGTTCTTCGTGGTTGGTCCGGCGGTGCTTCATGGTTCCTTTCTGTTGCAGAATGTGTGTTTTTCGACTGCATAGTTATTTTCTGATGGGTTGCTTCCTCTGTGTGTGTGTGTGTGTGTTTTGGCTGAAAGCTATAATCCGAGTACAGAGGTGATTTTTGCTTCATCTGTTTGTGTGTTTGTGCTGTAAGCTGTTCCTTTTCTCAGTTTCTGCCGCGTGTTGATTATGAATCATAATTTATGATGCTGATGCTGATGCTGCGTGTTGATCATGATGCTGCTGTGTGTTGATTGTGTGTTTGTGTTGTTTGTGGATATTCAAAGCAATGCCTGTGTCTTCCTTTTCTGTTTTTCAATGTTGAAGTTACAATTTTTGAGCTCTAAATTGTGTGGTTTAATCTTGGTTGAAAAGAACTTTTGAGCTAATTATTTTTTAATATGTTGTTGGATTATGCTGTTGGATTTTATTTTTTGCTAAATTTATGTATTTATCATGACAATAGGTATCACATCTAGCTTGATATACAATTCAAATGGTTATATTATTGATGGCTTCGGGAGCATCTAGTAGTGCTATTGGCTCAACCTCTAGATACTGAGCAAGTAATGAACTTCAAAAAGAGTCAACTCCTTTGTGGGCTTATGTGACTATAGTTGACAGAAGTAGAGTAGGTGAAAATTTAGTTGTTGGCGATGGAAATCGATATTGGAAGTGTAATTACTGCAACAATGAATATAATGGATTATATTCTAGAGTTAAATGGCACTTGCTAAAGGTATCTGATAAAGGGATTGCTGTGTGTTCTAAGGTTGATAGCTAATGTTTAGTTGAAATGAAAACTATGCAAGATGTGGCTAATAATTTGTCAAAACCAAAGCAAGTGCCATTACCACCACCAGCTTTGGGCTTATCTCCTTTAAACCCAGATGAAAGTATTGGAGTTGAAAGTCCATACAACCAGGGAAAAAGGAAAGTCGTGAGTGGTCTAGAAAGAGCCTTTAATAATGGAGCTAGGGAGAAATTATGTGGAGAAATTGCAAGGATGTTTTATTCTGTTGGTTTATCATTTAATTTGGCACGTAATCCATATTATATTAGCTCATTTCAATATGCTACAAATAATGTGATTGCTGGGTTTAAGCCTCTTGGTTATAATGCACTAAGAGGTCCTTTGTTGCAAAAAGAGAGGGCAAATGTTGAAAGGCTACTTGAACCAATCAAAGGAACTTGGAGTGAGAAGGGAATGAGTATAGTAACAGATGGTTGGATTGATGCCCAACGACGACCATTAATAAATTTTATGGCTGTATCTGATGGAGGTCCTATTTTTCTTAAGGCTATTGATGGATCTAAGGAGTACAAAGATAAATATTATATAGCTAACTTGATGAAGCAAGTTGTTGAAGAGGTTAAACCTCAAAATGTTGTTCAAATTATAACTGACAATGCCCCAGTGTGCAAAGCTGCTGGTAAATTGGTTGAAGCTAAGTATCCACACATTTTTTGGACACCATGTGTTGTGCACACACTTAATCTTGCATTGAAAAATATATGTGCTGCAAATAACACAGAGGCAAATGAGGTTGTGTTTAAAGAATGTCGTTGGATTACACAAGTTAGGGATGATGCCATTTTTATTAGAACTTTTATCATGAATCATTCCATGAGGTTAGCTATTTTCAATGAATTTGTGCCTTTGAAATTATTGGCTATTGCTGAAACACGATTTGCTTTTACCATTGTCATGCTCAAGAGGCTCAAACTAATAAAACGACCTCTCCAAACAATGGTAATCAGTGAGGAATGGAGTACTTATAGAGATGATGATGTTGGAAAAGCAAATATGGTCAAAGAGTTCATTCTTGATGATTCTTGGTGGGATAAAATTGATTATATCATCTCTTTCACAAAGCTTATTTATGACATGCTTAGGTTTTGTGATACTGATAAGCCAACACTACATTTGGTCTACGATATGTGGGATTTAATGGTAGAAGAAGTGAAGGCATCCATATACAAACATGAGAACAAAGAGCCTTATGAGTATTCAAGGTTTTATGAAGTTGTATATGGGATTATAATTAACCGTTGGACAAAGAGTTGCAGTCCACTTCATTGTCTTGCCCATTCATTGAATCCAAGGTATAATATTTGTGTTGTTTTTAAATTTAATTTGTGTGTTTAAACAAGTAACCTTGATATCATCTTTTGTTTATATAGGTATTACACTCCTCAGTGGCTTGAAGGGGCACCTAATAGAGTTCCTCCACATAAGGATGAAGAAATTTCAACTGAGAGGACCAAATGTTTTGGCATGTACTTTAGAGAACCAATGGAGAGAAAGATGATTCTTCGAGAATTTTCTAAATTTTGTGGAGCCTCCGAGGCATATTCATTATTTGATTCCTTACAAGATAGGTGGATTTTGGAACCTAAAGAGTGGTGGATGAATTATGGTTCTGCAACCCCTGTGCTTCAAAATCTTGCATTGAAGCTTCTTGGGCAACCATGTTCATCTTCTTGTTGTGAAAGAAACTGGAGCACTTACTCTTTCATTCACTCCCTTATACGGAATAAGATAAATCCAAAAAGGGTTGAAGATTTAGTTTATGTGCATACTAATCTTCGTCTTTTATCAAGGAAGAGTGAAATGTATTCCAAGGGTCAAACTAAGATATGGGATATTAATGGAGATTATTAGGAGCCATTTGATGTTGCTGGAAGCCTTGAAGTTGCAAATTTATCCTTAGATGAACCAGATTTGGAGCAAGAACTCATAGGAAATCATAGTGATGTTAATGAAAGTGAAGAAGATTAATTTAGTTTACTTTGTTTAATCATTTGTACTTTAATTTGTAATTTTAACTCTATTGACTTCTTTTATAAAATATATATGGCTTGTTTCATTATTTTGTCTTGTTCATTTTTATATGTTAATATATATATATATATATATATATATTTATTTATTTATATTGTCGTACCTGTATCTTAAAATTTTAAAAATTGTCGTATCCTGCGTATCGTATCGCATCGTATCTGATACGCGTATCCGTATCGATGCTTCATAGATGGTCATTCAGTGAACTACATCTCTTAAGGTTCATCAAACAAGGCTGGAAATGAGAAATAGAAGGGAAAGAAGCATGAAGGTAAGATTGATGGTAAGAAATTATTGGAATTCAAGAAGAACAATAAGAAGCATTAGAGTCAGAAGAAAAAGACATTTAAGGGTGAATGTCATTACTGTAAGAAGCCTGGCCACAAGATTTCAGATTGTCTCGAGCTAAAGAACAAGCGTGAGAAAGAAGGTATCTTTTTTGAAATTACCCCCTTAGCTCTAGTTTGTCTTGAATCCAATAGCTTTGAAACCTCTATGGACACTTGGTGGTTGGATTCTGAAGCAACTGTTCATGTAACTAATTCTTTGCAAGGACTCAAAGACCAGAGGTGCCCAAATGAGAACGAAAGGACCATTCTCGGAGTGGAAGGAAGTTCAGTTGCAGTGGATTACATAGGAATTGTAGTTTTGAACTTGTATTCTGGACACAGTTTAACTTTATATGATGTTGTCTATGTACTTTCTTCAAGGAGGAATTTGGTTTCTAGTTTTGTATTAGACAAACATAGATATTCCTTTTGGCAAGGAAATGGTAGAATTGATGTTTTCTTTAATTCAGTCATTGTTGGAACTGCTAGCTTAATGAGCAGTTTATATTGCTTGAACGCAAATGTTAATTCAGATTCTACCTCTATGGCATCTATTAATACTGTTATTGGACACAAATGCCGAAGAATTGATGAGAACTCTTCTATGTTATAGTACCAGCGTTTGGGTCATATCTCCAAAGAGATATTAGAAATGATAGTTAAATAGAAAATATTACATGACTTAAATTTTTATGATTTTGAATCATGTGTTGATTGCCTTAAGAGAAAACTTCCCGCTAGAGCTAGAAGGAAAAGAGCAAATAGATCTGAGACTATTTTGGAATTGATCCACACAGATATTAATGGACGAATTACTCATGCCGCTATAGGTAATTACAGATACTTTATAACCTTTATAGATGACTTCTCCAGATTCGGATGAATTGATATGTTGCATGATAAATCTGACTCATTGGATGCTTTTAAGGCATTTAAGGCGGCTATTGAATTAAAGTCTAAGAAGGTAATCAAAAGTGTAAGATTAGACAAAGGTGGTGAATATTATGAGAGGTATACTGAAACAAGCAGAAACTTTAGACCTTTTGCTCTATTCATATAGGAAAAATGAATTGAAACTCAATATACTATGCTTGGCACTCCACAATACAATGGAGTTGTTGAGAGGCATAATTGCACCTTAATAGACATAGTTAGAAGCATAATCAATCATTCTTCGTTACCAAAATTTTTATAGGGTGATGCCCTTAAGATAGTAGCTTATATCCTGAATCAAGTTCTAAGTAAGTCAGTTGAAAAGACCCCATATGAACTTTTCACTGGTTAGAAATCTAGTCTGAGGCACTTTTATGTATGGGGTTGTAGAGCAGAGGTGAGACCCTATAATCCGTAGCTCAAAAAACTTAATTCCAAGACTGTTAGTAAATTCTTCATTGGGTATTGTTCAGATCCAGAAGATGCAAATTTTATTGTCATAATCATACTACTAGGGTTATTGAATTTGATAGAGCATTTTATTTTGAGGATGACTTGGACAATAGGAGTAATGTTCCTAAAGTAATCAATCTGCATTGTATGGATACCATCTTACCCATGCCATCTTTGTCATCTCTACCTGTGGATCATGATATTAGATATGACACTCTTGTTGAGAATCCAATTGATCCTATTATGAAAACTTCTACTAGGCTATTTAGATCATCTTGTCCCAAAGATGATGATTCAAATATTGCAATGAATAAGATTTCATACCCATCTGTTGTTGGCAGACTTATGTATGCTCAAGTATGCACACGACCTAATATTGTTTTTGTTGTCAGTGTACTTAGTAGATACTTGAGTAATCCTGGTCCTAATCATTGGAGGACTGCAAAGAAAGTTATGAGATACCTACAAAGTACAAAACATCATATGCTGACTTTTAAGAGATATAAGCCACTTGAAATAGTAGGTTATTCAGATTCAAACTATGCATCTTGTGTGGATGATCATATATCTACTTTTAGATACATTTTTATGATGTCTAAAGGAACTGTTTTATGGAAAAGTTGTAAGCAATCAGTAACATCTACCTTAACTATGGAGGCAGAGTATATCGCTTGTTATGAGGTTACCCGCAGGCCATAAGGTTGAGGAAACTAATATTTGACATGCGTTTGGTTGATTCTATATCACGACCTCTAACCATATACTGCGATAATTTGTCTGCTGTTAACTTTTCTCAGATTCATAGGAACCCTAGTTGTAGTAAACATTTTGATGTTAAGTTTCTATTTGTCAGAGAAAAGGTTGTTGAATCTCAGACTCATTTGCTTCACATTCCTGGTGAACATATGTTGGCGGATCTACTTACCAAAGGCTTGCCCGTAGTAGTCTTAAAAAATCATGTGACTCATATAGGTGTTATTGAAAATTTTAATGTAGCCTTGGTTCAATGGAAGTCTGAGTTAAGTTCTTAGGGAACTTTTAGATTGTAATATGACATCTTAAATGTCACTTTGTATTCTATTTTATTCAAATATTGAAACTTATTTATAATAATGTTAATATCACTTGATTCCCTATCAGTTTCAGTGATTTTTGTGTGTGGTTTTATTTCTAAATTTTGTATAGTTTATAAATATACACACATCCATGTGTTTATATGAATGTTAATTGCTTAATTATGTATTCATTGATTGACCTACTAATTTAATTAATGCTATGCAAATGGGAGATTGTTAGAACATTTTAATATTATATGGATTAGTATTAATTATGTTATTAGATTAATCTCTTGTTATGACTAATTAGGCAATTAATATTATAATTGATAAACTAAGAATAGATTGGGTTTATATTCGTTGTAGGTAATTAGTGATAAATTGGATTATCCACAAACCCATTGGGTAGAGACTCAACCCACAGCCTAAGAACATTAGTAATTATCCTATCAGATTGCTAATTAAGAGTTAATTATTAAAAGAGAGTTAATGAGCTTCCTTTTCACTACGATAACTCTTGGTAGTTGTCTACTTTGAGCTCTCTCTTGGATATTGCAGGTTAATGTTTTATTTTTCTAGCAGAACGTAACTAACACTATGTCGTCTTCATCAGGTTAGATTTGAATAAGCTGAAATCTCCTTATTTTGTGTTCATGTAATAATTATCTCTCCCTATTTTGTGTTCATATATTATGCATAATTATTACATGACAGCATGCTTGTCATCCAGAATAAAACAACTAAACTTGGATTAGATGGATTCTGACTAGTCATGTGTGAGAGAAAATGAGGCTTTTCATCAAGCAATGGCTCTCGCTGGCTGTGACTTTTTGGAGGTGAGACTGTTTAGAAGAAGTTCATATTTGATTTTTGTTCTACACATATATATACAGACAGACGTTTATATGCTAATTGCTGACTGATCGTGATAGATTTTTAATTATGAATTCAACAAGAATAAAAAGAAATAGTTTTTTAACGTTCTTTGTATAACGGAATGTGCATCATTACCAAAAAACATGGTTACCAACACGATCAATTGTTATGGAGTGTCTTGCAGCAAGATATACTATTGATTCAAGTGGAGAAATCATGAAGCTAAACCAATCTTGTCCTGTAAGTGCACATAGTATTTAATTAATGGCAAACTAAGCTCTTTAATAATTTTACGAGTGTTCTATATGCTAATGTAAGCTAAAATCATCTTTGTTGGGGGAAAACAGTATTTGAAATTGGAGATCATTTTAACTGTTTCCTGCAACCTTTTCTCACTTGTTCTGCAGTGGAGAGTTCACATACATGAGCTTGAGGAGGAAATGGAAATCAGTCCTTCCATCAAATATGTTCTTTACCCGGTATATATGCTTTTATGAATTAGTCATTAATTTTTTGGAGTGGAAATAAGAGTTACTAAACAATGAAAATCATGTGCATTTCTTTGTCATTGACTCACTGTCAATTCCTCATTAACCTGTGAAGAGGTTTTTAGTTATCTTCTGATAGAACTTAAGGGAGTATGAGAACCCACCATTGAAAATCGGCTTGCAATGAAGAAGAACTGCACCCCTTAAGTGCTGCACTAAGCATTTCATATTACTCGATGTGGGATTTAAGCATCCCATACTAGTTATATCCTTGTCATCTTCCAATGTCGTTTTTGATTCTGCAAATTATCATATTCAATTTCTTTCTAGATTGTCATGAGCAGGATGACTTGTATGTGTGTTGTGTAATTATGTCTGATCTTAATAATTGATTATTGATATGCGTACAGAATCGCTATTTATTAGATCAATTATTTATATGGATTGTTGCTACTTGTACGATGGCAGGAGTGAGAACTGGCGATTGCAGGCAATGGCAGTTTCACCTTATAGATTTGATAGCAGAAAACCTTTACCATATCTTTGGAGGGGTTTGGAAAATGACAAGCTTTCTGAAGTTGCAGGAATCCCAGGTTGTATTTTTGTGCACGAGTGGTTTTATTGGAGGAAATCAAACTAATGACGGTGCTCTCACTATGGCAAGAGCATCTTTAAAGGCTTAGGTAAAGCAGATGTGACACAGTTACAGAGCCACTTCATTTCCCAACAGTTAGGGTGAAAAGATTTACCCTTTTTTTTTTTTTTGCTTTTTTCTTTGTTTTTAATATTGTATCCCTTAACGGGATTGACAGTAATATTTTGAGAGATGCTCAAAATTATTTAAATCAAGCAGGCATGCTTCTGAGATTTAGAAAATAGTGCATACATATCACTTTATCGGTCAATTTTCTGTGTATAACACGGTGCTGATTAGTGAACCCTTTCCAGATAGGCTTGGAAAGCAATTTTCGTAGAAAGTAACTTGATATACTCATTGGCAATTCATGCATACTCAAATTACTCACCGGATTATGTTCAATAATAACATTTAACATCATCAGTTCATTTCTGGAATGAATTTATCTGCATTCTCATTATGGTCAAAACTAAGCTTCACTGTAATCATCTTCTGGGCACTAGCTTCACTCCTCCGAAACAGCTGGCAGTCCTTCTTTAATCCATGTGTAAAGACCACCTTCTAGATGGAAGACATTGGTATAACCGTTGAGGACTAGCAAGTAGGCTGCTATCAATGACCTGTAGGAAGTATCAAATGTAGCCATTTGAGCATCTGGCCAATAATAAGAAGAGCTTGTGGTAATTTTTATCATATTCACAAGTAAAGGGACTAGCAAAGTTCATTCTAAGCCTGTAAGAACAACAGTAGAATATATTGCACCTTCTCTGGTTTGCCTAAGCTGATGCCCGGGATTAATTTTTAATTTCAGGGTTGATTGCTGATTGTGGATATATTGGGTGTACTTTGTATCAACCAATTATACAATTCTATATCACTATTAGACGCTGTCTGACATCTTTTATCCATACAATTCCTTGGGGATGAACTCAATATGCTTTGTATATAGCTATTGTAGAACTTCATAACTGCTAACGATCTTACATGAGTTCATCCTTGTACATTGTAACTACGTAATTAATTAAAAATTTGGTAGTACGGTTCATTAAAATTTTAATCCCATTGCCTTGCCCCTTATACGTCTGAAAAATCAGAGGTAGGGAACAAACACATCCAAGAGCTTTGCCTAGAAATAGACACACTTGAGTGCGGAATAGCGCTCTGATTGAGCGCTCTTGCAGCTAAATGGTCTGTTTTAACCACTGCATATGAATACAACATAGATACATTTCATAAGTTTCATTTCCAGTCAATTTTGGAGTTTAGTACGCATAAAGCATATCTGGAATTCTTGGAGCAAAAACTGAAAATACAGAAGTATAAAAACAGCTCGGGATTAAAACAGAGCAAAGTTTAATACCTTGATTGTTGACCTTCTGGTAGATTTTGCGATGGTTTCATGGTACCCCCTGATGAGCAAGCCACTATTATTTTTGCATTTTTATCTATTTTTGCTTCCACGCCTATTAGCATAATCAAATATTAGTTTCCTCCAACTCATTTCAGAAAACAGTGCATTAGAAGTTGCTTTATAGGGAAGATATATCGTACTCTGCATGAACTCGGGGTTCTCTTCTGTCCCAGCGAAAATACCAAAAAATGCAAACGCAGCACGTCTGGCTATGTCCCATGCCGTCCACTCCTTTATAAGCCTGTATATCTGTACATTGATAGCTCCTGGAGGATGGGCCTGTGTGGTTACCAAAATTATATATATATATAGTGACTCATGGAAATTAGAAACATCAGAGAGATAGAATAAGGATGCAAATTTAATGAATCAATAGGCATAGTAGAGTAGGATTAAGTCATTCTTGGGCCTCTAAAGTTCTTTATTCTTGCTATTGTAGATAAGTAGAACACCCTGCTCACCAACCTCTTTGAACTCTGCTTCCGGCCTCACGTCAAGAATCACGAAATTATTTTCTTTTTGAAGGCGCAGAGCCTCCTTGGCATCCACACTTCTTACCTGCAACAGGATAAACCTTTTAATATTTAATCTTTTTATGGTTAGTTTAGCCATTTTCGTATTATACCTACTTCTTTAACAAGAATTATGTGGCATTGGAATACAAAATCAGGGAATGCCTTAGCGGACATTTCAAGCATGCACTATTGTGTTTTGCACAGTTTGCATTCTCTTGAAGTTAGTGCTCTTTGACTTGAAAATATTTTCTTCCATTGAAAGGCACGAAAGCGACTGAGAAAGAATACAAGTTTGTGTATTCGTGCATCAGATAGTGTAGTGTGAGTTGGACAGCGATGGAGGCTTACTCTTTTCTGCAGCAGAACTTCTCGCTTATTCTTCCACTCTTCTTCAGCTAAAACCTCCAAGAAAAGTGAAAAAATGAGCGGATTAAGATTCATGCAAGATGTATTCAAAGCTCTATAACATTTGAATTTTAATAAAAGTAACTCAAGATACCAGGTGATTTCGCTTGTTTCGTGGCTGCACTTCGAATTCTTAACCCCATGGGGTTATTCTGTGGGCATAATCGTTGCCTTGTGGATTTCTGTGATCTCACTTTCCCCCACAAGCTATGATCATGTGTGTGTTCTAAAGAAGGTACCAAGGGCGAGGAATGCATCTGGGGTTGTAAAGAAGATGTGGATGAGTACTGAAGGGCAACTGAAGTAATAGCAGCCATCTTTTGAAGATTCAGGAGAGAGATCGAATTCGGTACTTCAAATTTTCGAAGTTGAAGATCTATACTATAATTGAATTAATGGAAGTGGCTTGAGTTCTGCACTGTTCTGGGTAGTTTATGGGATATTATTATCTGTGGTACCCCTGTATTATTGGATATTTTGGTCTCGGAATCTGAGTTTGTGGTTGATGTTTTAAGGGTCTTTTCTCATTTGGATGTCCTCTATCATCATCCTTTTGTCTTCTTGTACAAGAAGGCTTTGGCTTCCTCTTACACCTGTCCCTGTATCCAATAAAGGCATCCCAGATAACCAAGGAGACACAGCGGAAAGATTAACCCCTTTTACCTAAATACTAGAACGGAAGCCCAAAGTACTTGCGGAAAGAATCAGGTGAGACGTGTGACTAGTGCGAGGATAATGATATACAAATTAAATTGAATGTAAAGAGAGATGTAAGTATGTGAAATATTTTTTTTATAGTAAATGAGAATTTTAGCATAATTTTTTTTGTTAATTATCTACATCCTTTGCTACTAAGATATATCCAGTACGACTATTTTTTATATTTAGAAATTTTATTTTTTATTATTTGACTGATTTATTTCCGTATACATCAAATTTACCAAATTATATAAATTAGACATGATCATCAATGGCAATATTTATACGACTCATAAATTAGATATGAACTTTAAAATGAAAGTCCTAATTGAATTCAGACTTCAATTAAATTATGACGAGCTTCTATGACAAAACCGGCTTAAGAATTAAACTAAGACTCATATTTTAGTCTATAAAAATTAATTTAATAAATTTTAAGAATTTTTGGTATTTAAAAACATGTAACATTCTATAAAAAAAATTTTGGTGAAAAATATCAAAAAAAATTTCTTTTTCAATTTATTAAAATTATTACAACTATAAATATTATTTTAATGAACATCAAGCTAACCCTAAAAAAATGATCATAAAAAAATAATAATAATTTGAGCTTGCTTAAGCTTGTTCTTCATGTTTTTTGACTTGTTCATTTAAAAGCATGTCTACCATGACTATCCATGATTTGGTACATGTCTGAATGTTAAATTAAATAACCTTGTTCTAAAGTGAACTAAGGAGCTAGACTAAGGCCTCATTTGATATGTCAAGATGGATTATGATAGAAAGGGAAAATGAGGAATGAAAATGAGATAGAATGGAAAAGAAAGTTTTAATGTGTAAACGTATTTGGTTTATTAGGAATGGAAAGTAGAGTGGAGTTGCAAAATTTGTTCAGTAAAGTGAAAATAATGATGACATAAAATTAATAGTAGAGCGAAAAGAGCATAATGCCTCTTATTAAGTTTTCTCCATTAGCCTTTGTTGATCAGTCAATGGATTGAAACTAGAGAATGAATGCCTACCCTGTCTACGACCAATGTCATAAAAGGTAGAGTAGGAAGGTTGACACTGATGGTTGTCGACTTCCAGTGACCATTGGCAAACTTAGTCGTTGATGTTAGGGCATAAATTGCTTGTATGTGACTAGAATGAAGTGAAGATTATTGGAGTTAAGGCATAAATCAAAGGAGACATAGTATGGTTGTGCTAACGGTAGGCACATTGGTTTTTATATTTGATCCACTTAACCTATAAGTGGTTTTCAATGTATGGTAATAATATGGGTCTTGATTGATTTTATAGCATCCATTTGTTCTTCAAAACAAATGTCCCTTGCGCCTTTGGCTATGTTATATGTGTGGTGATTAAGCATAAGTACAATGTATAAAATTTTGGTTTGATGACAACAATAAATAACTTGTATAGTTTTAGTACAAATTGTAGGTGTATTTGTTGTTTAGAGTATTCAATAAATTCTACATATTGCTGGTTTTAGTGTGGCTTGTAGGTGTATTTATTGTTTTTTAACAATATGGATAAAGATAACAAAAAATATGAATTATTGTTGCTCACCCTACAGATCATAAAACTGGATTTGGAATGATAAATTGCAAAAAAACTTATACAAGTCTCTACTTCTATAGAATTATGTTATGTGAATTCAGGATAATCTTATGTATAACTCTTTACATGTGACCAAATTTGAGAAGGTCAACTATATAACTTTCTAGACATACAAAACATGATGTAAATTTTGGAACAAAATTATAACCATATTAATTATCTTGAATTGACATGTCACTATGCTTAAGTCAACACAAGTGACACTTCTCATAAGAACCACAACATTGAAAGGATATATGATAATTTGATTGATAAATATTTTAAAGTTAACTATTTACCATATCGAGAAGTGACATATGTGAGGTAGACAAGAGGTATGATGCCCTGTTTTGTTTCTTTATTGCATTTTTGGAGTGTAGAAACAAATTAACAATGGATGAAATTACCATTTCTACTTTGTTTCTAATAAATCTTGTACTCATAAAGTAGATAGAAATGAGGAAATTAAAAAAAAAAATACCAACCTAAGGTCATCATAGAAGGAAAACTACAAAGCCTATTCAATCAAAAGATAACCCAAACCATAAAAGGAAATATGCAAAAAAGAAAGGATTAAACAAGATTCTTGCAAAACTTCCAACAAAATTAACTAGAGATTTGACTTATGCCTAAACCTACCAAAAAGTCATGTAAAATGTCTTTGAATTTTGAAATGAAAAAGCAACCAAGAGATGAAAATCTTACACGAAGAGAAGATATGACCATGTAGTAAGGTAAAGGGATTCAAGTAGTAGAAGAGACACATATAGCCCTAACTATTCCTATTAAACATCAATCCTACTGAGGCAAAGCCAAATGCCAATTCTATAAGTTTGGTCATATGTAGAGAGTTATACACAAGATTATCTTGAACTCACTGAACACAATTCTATAAAAGTATAGACTTGTATTTTTTTTTTCTTTTGTAATTTATCATTCCAAATTCAATTTTATGATCAGTAGAGTGAGCAACAACAATTTACCTTTTTCATCTTCTTTACCCAATGATTACTATAGAAATCAACAAGTACACCCTTACAAGCCACTCTAAAAGTAGCAATTTGTAGAATTTATCATATACCCTAAACAGCAAATACACTTACAAGTTGCACCAAAATTACACCAAGTCATTTATCATTATCATCAAACTTGAATTTTATCCATTGTACTTATGCTTGACATTGCACATATAACATAGCCAAAGGTGCAATGGACATTTGTTTTAAAGAACAAGTGCATGTTATAAAATCGATTAAGATCCATATCGTTATCATACGCTGAAAATCACTTACAAGTCAAGTGGATCAAATAGAAGTGCCGGTATACAAGTCGTTAAGACAACCTCATTGGGTTTCCTCTTATTTGTGCCTTAACTCTAGCAATCTTCACTTCATTCCAGCTACACGCCAGCAGTTTGTGCCTTAACGTCAACGTTGGAGTTTGCCGGCGGTCACCAGACATTGATAACCACCATGTTGACCCTCTTTACTCTAGCTTTGATGATATTGGTTGTAGACAGGGCATTCATTCTCAAACTTTGATCTATCAAGCAATCAACAAACGCCAATAGACAAAATTTAATATGGGGCATTATGGTCTTTTCGCTTTATTATCATTCTTATTCTATCATTATTTTCACTATATCAAACAAATTTTACAACTCCATTCTACTTTCCGTTCCCAATATACCAAATAGGTTTACACATTAAAACTTCCATTTCTATTTAATCTAATTATCATTCCCACTTCCTTTCTCTTTCCATCAAAATTTGTCATTGCATACCAAATAAAGCCTTAGTCTAGCTTTGTGGTCTATGGAAAAAGACCCAGATAGGGGTATCACCAACATTCTACTAGCATTTCATTTATTTGTGGAGGTATTACCAATTTAGTGACTCTTAATGTGGCAATTAGTTTCATCCCTAATTTGTTTTTTTTTTTTTTGTGTGGATTTTTGCATCCTTATATTAATAGTTGATTGGATGCTTAATATTAAAGTATCCATATGATGATTTATATTTAAAATTTAGTCACCAATTTTAGTAATTTTTAGAAACTAAAATTAATAAAATATAAAAATTTAATCCAACAATTCATATTAAGTTGATTGCACCATCAGATAATGCATAGTTATACACATGACAGTAAAAATAAAAAATCCAAATCTATCTAATTCCTTCTCCAAACTCTTTTGGCTGTCTATGATGATTTACATTAGATTCATTTTATCTCACATTTATCTTTGATGTCACTTGCCTCTAAAATCAGTTTGTAAATAAAATTATTTAAAAAAATTACAATCATACAAATATATTTTTTTCAATTTTAAATTTTCAAATCAATTATATACAATTTCAATTTAAATCTACATCTAATAAGATTCTTTCGAATCATGAATAAGAATATAGATAAAGAATTTAAATTTTGTCCAATATTACATTTTAACATGGGATAGGAAAACTCTAGCATCTCCATTTTTTTTTCCCTTTCATTCAATTTCTTATATATAAGAGGCACAATGCAAGTATTTGAAATATTAATTGGATAAAGTCACTTCTTATTCTTAATTGTTCATTAGATAATGAGTCAATTTATTTGTTTGACGAGGTGCATTTAAGCCATAAAGGTTAAATTATTTTTTTAAAATGTAATAAGAGAATGAGGCCGCATAGTTCACTATTTCACAAAACTGTCTCTATTATATATCTCTATTAATAATTATTATTGTAGTTCATTTAATAATTACAACAATAAAACTTCAAACTAATGTTAAATTCAGCTCACAGGCTATGTCAACTTGTTTCTTATATTAAAATAGCTTAAAAAATTCAAGCTAAACCCTAACGAAATATAATCGGCCTTCAACTAATAACGACAAAAAACATTAAATAAACTAAATGAAAATATATTATTTCCATAAAACTCAAAAGTCAAAGCTACATAACGAGACTCGGTTAAAAGGCAATAGAAGTATTTTACTTTTTAAATTTCTAGTGGTGAAATTTCTAATATTTTATACGTAAGTTTAAATGTTATTTTTTTTATTTATTATTATATCATATTTTATAATATTTATTTTTATAGAGATTCGAATACAATAACACTCAGATAAATATAAAAAATTTTACTATTAAATTATTTTTGTTATGTTTACATATATTCTAGATAGTAGTTATTGCAGCTAGCTATAATGAGCAAGCAAATTTTCATTTTAGTACGAAACCCTAATTTTCTTCCATCTATTGGGCGCAAGCATTTTACATCAATATAAGAAATTTGAAAGTTGAGACAAATTTGGAATTTAGCTTCCATTGATATGAATGAATAATTGATCAATTTTACTGACACCTTGCCGCTATTTACATGTTTACCTGCCACACCTAATAATACACCGACACCTATGACCTTCAACATCTCCATTTAATAATAGATCTGACGTGTCACATGTTGCCGCATGGTATAAAACAAATATTTACTGGATTTAATATATTTATGTATCACGTAATTTGATATATTAATCGTAATAAAATTATTTTTAATTTTTATTTATTTATTAAATAATTTTATTAAAATTAATATATCAAATCAATTAATAAGTGTAGTAAAAACGACGATCGATGAAATATCAACTGTGAAATGTAAACGTCGTTTAATTCTTATAATCCTCTGCTATCTCTAATCATTTCTCCTGGCGCCAAGACAAATTGTATGCATAGTTTATATTAAAAGAATTTTGTATGTCTACGTTAAAACTTTAGGAACTAAAATTAATGAATTTTACAAATTAAAATTAATAAAATTTAAAATTTTGATAAATTAATCTACATTAATAATGCATTTAGTTTGACGTCGAAAAAACTTAAAAAAAGTTCAAGATTTAGTTTAAAATTCTATTAATATACAAAATGAGAGTTTAACAATTTTATTTGATTTAATATTAGATTTATTTCCACAACATTATCTAAACATTGGTTTGAGTAAGTGAATAAATTTATTTTTATATTACATAAGTTATATTGGTAATAAATTTATTTTTTAAATATAAATGAGTACGAACTCAATTGAACTAAAATCAAATTTACAAGTCTCGTTAATCTAAATTAATTCAACTTCAATCTGAAATACAGTGAGCGCATAATGCCTTTACTCATTTTCAGGAAATACGAAGTCTAACATTCTCTCCCACCAAACGCCTCACCCTGTTGTATCTTCGTATATTAATTCTTGCTTCTTAAGTATGCTTGGAGTATTATGAAATATTTATTACACGGTATGAAATAATTAGTAATATTTCATAAATGCCGCAAATAGCATTTTATTTATCAGATTAAAAGGTAAGAATAATTACAAGAAGAAATAAAAGGTGAAAATTATGATTTTACCACGCTCAAATTCGAATGCACCGCTTTGATGATACATCCACTATAAAATTTAGTAAGCGATTAATTTTGTTTTGTTTTTTAAATAATGTTTTTTTGCTAAGAATGTCTGCGTTTTTTCATTATCAAAATATTACAGGAGTATTTTTGACTTTAAATTAATGATTCCATAGAGGGCTTTTGAAGGAGAGGGCTTTCATATTTGACAAATTTATCCTCTTCATAAGATTAAAAAAACGCAGACATTCTTCTCTTCTCTGGAATCACGAGAGAACGACGCTGCAGGGGAGAAGGGATATAGACGTCGATGTTCTGATCGGTGGCTAGGGTATTGCATTATCGAGCCAGGCTGCAGAAATCAGGGCGTTCGAAGTTGTTCGCTGCGTTCTTCTATTTTATGAGCTGCACTCGATTTACTCCAGGTAATCGATTGATTCTTCAACCTCTATTTTTACCTGCACTAGAATGATCTGCACCTGATTAACGATATCATCTTCGGTAGCCAAGAAAAATGGATTACTTCGAACTATTATGATTCGTAGAGATCTTAGACTATATCGAAATCGTTTCAAAGGGAATGTGCGTGGATAGTTTTATTATATTCATCGTATCAGTCAAAACACGATAATGCTTCTTTCGAGGAGAATCCATTCTGGAAATGAATGATGATAGATATAGATGGAAAAAATTCCAGCAGGAAACCATCTTTTAAGAAGTGGAAGTGAAAAGATTATGTGCCTCAATGGATTTTCCATATCTTTGAGGATTTGTTATGGAAAAAGCTTATCTTTTTGCATCTGTTCCCAGATGACTGACAGTACTGAACTATAATCACCACTGCTTTATTTCAAAACCTGGATTTGGTTTAATGGAACAAAGTATCCATCTTCATGCTTTCAGTTTTTGTGCAGAAATCCTTGTCATATAATGCTCAAAGTTTTAATCCCGAAATGTTTTTTTGGAAGCTTCACCTGAATGTTTTATAAATTATTATTTATTAGTGGCTTTTGTGCTTCACACATAAAAGACCACCCAGCATGCTTGTTGATTGGCTTTCTTTTTATCTCATGCAATAAGGATTAGTTGGAAACTCGTTTTTCTAGTCTTTTCTCCTGTTGTTCTACTGTTGCTCTTTCATCTCCTTACCATTTTCCCCATTTTTTAGTTTCTTTGATCCACTATCTCCTCGAGCTTTTGACTTTTGGGCAGTCACCAAGGCACTTTCTACATAAATTTCTTCATCTCTAAATGCTTTTCTTTACTCCAGAACTTGCAATGCATTTGCCAGTTCTGTCACAATGGGCTAAGATATATCGCATGCATCTTCAAGTGAAGAGATTTTGGCTTTAAATATTTCAAGGAATGTCACCATAATTTTCTACAAAATCATCATCCCATCTAGCTCTTTCCCTAAAGCCAGATTTGATTCACAATGACCATGATTACGTCAATATAATCCTTCACTTATTTTATCTTTCATCCTCACTTGCTCAAATTCTTTCCCCCATACACTTTTGCTCATCAAGACATTAATTCAGTAAAGCACAATGGGGATGGTGGGAAGAAAATGAAAGAAGAAAGTCTGCATTACAGTGTAAAATGTGAGGATCAAGAGAAATGCATCTGTATTGTTGAAGTTGGCCTGTGAAAGAAAAATTATTCTTCTAACATTAAACTTGATGTAATCCCTTTAATCCCTTTCTATTTTAGTGCTTCTTGGACTTTGGATGAGGTGTAATGAGGATGACTGATGAAAAAAAAAATTGGTAAGAGGGCACCTTATGAAATAAACATGGGATTTTTTTGAATAAATATAAAGGTCATTGAATAAATTTAAAGTAAATTAGATTTGTATGCTTTTTCCAGGGGGGAATTTGTGTACAGTTGCTAGAAATTTTGGTATTGGGTCAGTTTGAATCCTTTAAGGTAGATGTGCACTCTTTTCTCTCTGTTTAGCTTTATGGAAATGTGGGTTTTGTTAAATTTGCATCAAGAGCTGTTTGTTTGGTGAAGAAATAGTATAAACAGTTTAGTTTCTATTTGGATCACTTAACAGTTTCTCAATTAATATATTTATCTATTGGTGAAGAAATATTCTAAACAGTTTAGAATATTTAGTTTATGCTGTTGGGCTATTTATCGGTATATTCTCTGGGGTGCTTAATATTCACAATAATGTCATCTTTCCTGAGAGACATGGATGCAAAGCCTGTTGCTTAGACTATGGATGAGGATTATGCCTTGATAAATGATGTACAGAAAACGCTTTGTATGGAGGTGCATGCTGTACAGAAATTGCTTTACGAGGAGCGACATCACGCTTCGGGAACCTACACTTCCAATTATCCATCCCAATACCAGGTTCTGGAGATCTTTTTCCACCTCATCTACCCACCTCCCTCTTTCTTGATTTGTTTTCTTCTTAACTGTATGATTGATGTTCCATGAATTTCTTAACCAAATTTAGTTATCATTATTGATTGGATTTGTCATTTACTCTTGTTATTGTTCAAATTCAGGCAAATGAGTGTGCTAAGGGAGGCCTCCTATCCTTGCTCTTGGCTCGTGGTATATCTGGGTTTTCAACTTTGTATTTTGGGCCATGTATTTCTGAAGAAGTTCATTGTACTTGTACTTGTACTGATGAGTAGTGGGGAAAATGTTTCAATTGTTATCGTCTTTCTATTGGCCTACTTATATTTGATTTTGGATATAACTTCTTTTACTCCAATTGTTTGACAAGTATGGAGTCTTTAACTCAAAATGTAAATTTAATCATATTTATTAATATATTTAGGAGTTTCTATGTTCTTGTCGTAGCATTGATCATGTTCCTTGTCAACTAAAACTGAGGGTCATATACAACCTTCTGTGTCATCATCTGGGCTAGTAAGATTGTTGTAGCGGCGGGCTAGTGTAGTTTGTTCTTAGTCTCCTCCGAGTAGATACTGAATTACCATATATATTAGTTCAAATCCAACTCAGCTGCTTCATTAAGCTTTTCCCTGTGATAATTGACCTCATTTTTTCTGTGCGCGCTGAAGTGAACAGTAGTTGCAAAATGGCATTTACTTTCATGTGTTAATAACAAGATGCATTGGATTAAAGTCACTCGTAGCCGTGAGAGTTTTGGGTAGTTTTGCTGGAGGTCATAGGTTTAAACCTTTGTGCTGTCCTCGTACCAAAATTTGAAGATGCACTATAGATTTGTGGTAGAGAGGAAATTTGGAAGTTAACATTTTGAGAAATAACTATTGGCTCGCCAGTTTTGCTTTTGCCTCTATGTTCTGTCTGAGAATGTGATGAAAAAGGGTTTTCAGTGAGACCAGTTGCTCATGATGCATATATTAAGCACTAGTTGTTTCAAGAAGTCGAGCTTTGAAAATTTTATATCTGGTTAACTTAAGGATTTTACTTTATGCTTCTCTTGTGTTGTGAAGATGTCAATCAACTCAAAGAGAAATGGACGGCATATAATCAACGAAAACGACTTAGAAGGTTGATATCTCTGTTTATTTCCCCGAGAGGCAAACATGTTGCCGTTGCCACTGGGAATCAAATAACAATTCTGAGTAAAGAGGATGACTACCAGGAGCCATGTGGCATTTTCACTAGTAAGATTTTCTTCTTTCTTTTGTTGGTCTGTAACCTTGTATTCTGTGGATCAGTGGATATTAATTATCAGATCATACTCGATTATTTTACCCTGTGAATTCTGCTGTAAAATTGATGTTTGAATCAAGATAAATTTTTGATAGATAATCAAATAAGTTGGTGACTTCTAGGTTGTCTCTCTTTGTCCCCCTTCTCTTTAGTAATCTTACGTATCTGGACCATAGTTGGATGTTTGATGACTTGGTAATGTAATTTTGCTTAGCATGTCAAAACTCATTTATAGAATTGTCAAGTTTGGTGGGCAATGCTTTATCACTCTTAATTTATTCCTTTCAGACTCAGTATGATAAAATATTGTAAAATAGTCAAAAGGGTAAAAGGAGAGGAGAAGAAATCCATGATATATGATTCTATGCAAGCCTATGAGCCAACTTGTAAAAATAGGTTTATTAATGCTTCAATGTAGAACATATTCATAGGGAAACAAATCAAAGGGCCTGAGTTAGTTATTATTGAGAAGGTTTATTCAAGAACAAATTGAATTTCCTTAGAGGCTGCACTCTATAATTTTGACCTAATTTTCTTTGGTGGTATGGCAAAATGGTCTGAGAACCTATCCATTAATTTTGAGAAGTCAGAACACCCTGTTGTGGATCTCCTGTAAAATGATGATAGTTGTATAGTGGGTCAGACAGTATATTGTAGCTTGCAATTCTGTGCTTATATATATCATGCAAAAAATAATAATAATGATTATTGTTATTATAATATTGTAAAGTGCATTAATGAAATTCAAATATTGGATGACATCAGTCTGGGTTCTTCCTTAGAGATGGATGAAAAAATCCAACATAAAGATAAAAGATCAATTCTTATGTGCACATATCATAGAAAGCATTGTCTGTAAGTTTGTATGAATCTGGCTTGTTTGCTCTAGCAGCCTTGCTTTTGTCTTTTGCTTACTCATTTGTGTCTTTAGTTTATTTTACTCTGCCTAGAAATGATAATGTAGTTTAGCAAATAATTAGATGTGATTCTATTGCGTTAGCCTATTAAGGTAAGTAGGAAAGGGGAATTCTTTTGTATGATTTGGATCAAGATGTGACACCGGCCTGTAAATCTTCATATTTAAAAAATGATTGTGGATTCAAGTAGTAGTATATAGTGTGGAAAGCTGTAGTTAGAAAATAATTTCTTTCAGGATGCTTTTATCTCTATATTTGCTTCTTATGCACAATTGGTGCATTAGGTTGCAGCCTTTGTACATTTAGCGTAGGAGCTTGGTCCGAGGATGATGACATTCTTGGGGTTGCGGATGACACTGATACACTTTATTTTATCAAAGTGAATGGTGAAGTGATAGCAGAAATTAAGAGGAAGCATTTGAAAGTCTCTTCACAAATAGTTGGACTATCTTCCAATAGTGATTTAGATACTCAGAAGTCTTGCTTGTGAGTATCTTCCTATTGTCTGCATCTGTTGCTTTCAATATACTGTAGAAAAATTGAAGCACGATCATTTTCCTGCTGATATTAAAATTGTGGCTATACTGTCATTTTTTGGATGATGGTACATGTCAATACAATTTTAGCAATTACTGAGTAAAAGAACGTCAATTTGAAATTTTGGTATTGTTTCCAGCTGCAGGTTCACTGTCATTACGTTTGATGGTTCACTTCAACAAATTGAGATCAGTTATGAGCCAAGTCGCTCCATTTCCAAGAACATTTCTGATCACAGGAGTCATCTCTGTAACAATGTTTGCAGCTTTGACCACCATCATGACCTTAACCTTTTTGTGGTTGTTGCTTGTTCCACCACTACTTCTCTAACATCAAGCGAGAGCTCTGGTATGTTTTTGTTCATCTTGTTTTTCATTTCTTCTGTGTGGTATATAATTGTTGGTTGAGGATTGTAGTGGTAATTAAGGAATAGATGTAAGCTCTATTTTTCCTTAATTTCAGGCATGGTGAAAGATTAGGATGAGTAGATGACTTTAGGCCATTGCTTCTGTTAATGCCATTCTTCCTGGTCAGATTCTGCCAAACAATTCTAACAAGTGAAAGTAAGAAAGAAAGATTTTATCCTAGTATGTGAACATTTTGTTACCCAAACTAAAGTTCTTGTGTCCCACAGAACCTTCGTCGAGGGCTGTATAAAGTGTGGTGAATTGCCAGAAACTGCATGATAAACCTGAGCTTGATGTTTTCCTTGTATTTTCAACAATCTCTCTGTGCTTAAAATATTGCTCTCTTTTATATAATGTTTTTGTTTCATTCTGATTAAGAGTGTGTGGGCATTCTTTGAGGCTTGGCATTCTCTGATTGGTCTTCTACACAGATTCCTCGTGATTTAAGAGTCAACATGGAAATCCCTGTTTTTTATTGGGTTCAAGGAGTATTTTATTGCGGAAATTCTACTATAAAATATTAAGGCCTTACAAAGACTTAGGAAAATATTTCAAATCACCTATCTGCTGTGCTATTGGTTATCCAAGTTCTTTGTTCACTAGTTATGCTCAATTTTGTAGGGTTTTGCCATCTTTCTCTTTGGCGTAAAAGTGCAAGTACAGAGTTGGACCAGCTGTGCTCTGTGCTGTTTGAGGGTCTATATATGAAACCGAAAGCCTACAAAGGTCAGCTAACATATCCAAAGGTGCTAATCTCAACAGAAGGCACATTTATTGCTACTGTAGATTTGACAGGGTCATTGCAAATTTTTAAACTGGACAAAGCAAGCTTTACCCTCTCTAGATTTGTCTGGGGAGAGAGAGATGATTCACCTGCACCTGATAATTTATCAAAAGGAGGAAGGGAATCTATTATGGGTGTTATGGATTTTACTTGGTGGTCTGATCATATCCTTACTATTGTAAATAGGAGTGGTGTGATTATGCTGATTGACATCCTTGATGGCTCAAAAGTTCAGGAAGACCATCCTGCATACTTTTTGCCTGTTCTGGAGAAAGCACCAAAATCTAATGGTCACCAATTTCTTTTGGCAAGTTCGTCATCTCAAGGAAGAAATCATTCTACCGATGTTGGGGTCACAGATGAGTTGCATCAGATAGATTGGATCATTGAAGATGCACTTAATCAGTTTCACTTTCCTAGTTTACACTGGTTCCTCATTTCATTTTCTGAGAAATCTATTTCTGAAATGTATAGTATATTAATTAGCAAGAAAAGGTATCAGGATGCTCTGAATTTTGCTGATAGTCACAGATTGGATAAAGATGAAGTTCTAAAGTCACAGTGGTTGAATTCTAGCCAAGGAATCAATGAAATAAATATGTTTTTATCTAATATCAAGGACCAAGAGTTCATACTTTCTGAGTGTGTTGATAGAATTGGACCAACAGAGGACTCAGTGAAGGCTTTGCTTGCATATGGCCTCGGTATCACTGACCAGAATCGATTTGTAGAAGTAGATTATGATAATGGTAGTCAAGTATGGGATATTCGCTTGACTAGGCTTCGATTATTGCAATTTAGAGACAGGCTTGAAACATATCTTGGAATAAACATGGGCAGGTAACCTTGGAAGTTCTAGATATTATTAATTTTTAAATGGAGTCGATCATATGTTTCTACTGTTTTGTGTTAATGAAATACAATATTCTATTGTTCAACATTTTTCGTTCAATTGTTTTAGTTCATTACCTTTCGTGTTTCTTCTTTTATTAACTTCGTCATATCTAAGCCTCTATATTCTCTTGCAGCCCTTTAGTGATATGTCTTCATACTAATATACACTATACAGTTTTTGATTAGGTTCATTTCTTCATCAACAGGAAAAGCGGCAATAATGAGAGAATTTTTGGGTTCCCCAGTTTACCCTTTAGTAAATTGCCAATGAAATGGGGAATAATAAAGTGTAGATGGTTAATCTGGGATGAATTTTTTTGTTTTTGTTTTTGTTTTTGGTAGAATTCACCGCTGTTTATATATTCAGTCTGTTTGTAAACTCCTACAAAACATTAGCATATCATCATGTATTTGTAAATTACAATGTTAATAACAAGATGTTTTTAGCCCAGGCACCGGGCCCGAACTAAAGCCCAGATCAGATAAGAACCTCAACTCCTCTTTTGCCTTGGGCCTTGCCTGATAACAATTTTCAAAAACACATGTCTTTTTGGTAATTGGTATTAACTTTGATTTTGTTGCCACGCTCCCAGTGATTTAGTAATTACATAAATAGAGAGAATAAATGAAAGGTTCAGTTTTTATTCACTTCAAGTAATGCACGTAAAATAAACTTTCACAAATTGCTCATTTAACTTAGCAATCGTTATCAATTTGGATGAAAAGCTGATGGAAATTAAAATGGGCTTATTTTCTTAGTTACTAAACTTTAAGGGGTGTGATTGCAGCAACTAAAACATGGATAGGTCTCCACAAATGAGATTTGCATGGAACCATCTTAATTTATACTAATTTATTTGTTGACCATATTTTGAATCCTCACTATGTGCCCTTGCTTATAAACATAACCTATATGCTTAAAAATATGCTCACATGCGTAGATTTATTGCTCTTGGATAACTATAAATGATAAGTCTTTTAGCTATTCTGATGGTTTCTACTGACTCAAAGTTCATTGACATAGTTTTATGCAGGTTTTCTGTGCAGGAATACAGCAAATTTCGTGTTATGCCTATTTGTGAAGCTGCTGTAGCACTAGCAGAAAGTGGAAAGATTGGTGCCCTAAACTTGCTCTTCAAGCGTCATCCATATTCTCTGACTCCTTCTATGTTGGAAATTTTAGCTGCCATCCCAGAAACAGTTCCTGTGCAAACATATAGGCAGCTTCTTCCTGGGAGGTCTCCTCCTTCTGTTATTGCTGTGAGGGAAGATGATTGGGTTGAATGTGAGAAGATGGTTCACTTCATCAATGAGTCAGTCAATAGCCATGACATTGGCATCCAAGTTAAAACTGAACCTATTGTCAAGCATAGTCTTGGATTTTCTTGGCCATCAACTAATGAGCTCTCAAAGTGGTATGAAGATAGAGCTAGAGCTATGGATAGTTTTAGTGGGCAGTTGGATAATTGCCTCAGTTTGCTTGACTTTGCTAATCGCAAAGGTATATCTGAATTGCAGCAGTTCCATCAGGATGTCTTATACCTGTACCAAATTATTTACTCTGATGACAGTGATGGTGAAATATGCTTCAATATGAGTCTTGTCACATGGGAACAGTTGACAGACTATGATAAATTTAAAATTATGCTTAAGGGAGCCAATGAGGAAAATGTGGCTGAAAAGTTACACGATAAAGCAATTCCATTTATGCATGAAAGGTTTAACAAGGTATCAATAATTGAAGATGCTCATCTTTTCAATGCTGCAAATCAAAACAAAGAGGAGTCATTTCTAGTCAGATGGTTGAAGGAAAATACTGTGGAGAATAAATTGGACATATGCTTAGTGGTAATTGAGGAAGGGTGCAGAGACTTCCAAAGTAAAATCTTCTTCAAAAATGAGACTGAAGCTGTTGATTGTGCTTTGCAATGCATATATTTGTCTACAGTCACAGATAAGTGGAGTATCATGGCAGCAATTTTATCTAAGCTTCCTCAATTGCAAGGTATGATTCTAGTCTTGTAATGGCAATGAGATGTTACAACCTTTAATAGTTTGTTGAGGCATGGTTTATTGCTCATGTGATGCTAAATCAATTGGAATAAATTTCCAATGGAATTTTTTCTTATATTCCCTGATATCTTAAATAGTATGAGATTCTTATGTTTGGTATAACAGTTAAAATTTTATCAAAGAAATATATTTGCAAAACTAAAAATTCAAGTTGGCATCCCCATGGTTATTGGGTGGTATGAGATACCACTGAAATGGGGCATCCTATGCCTCTCAGCATCAGATGGCAGATTAAGATGATGGTGTATAAGTACTTACATTATTCCTTTAGTTTGAAGTGATTTTTGCACTTCACTCCATTTAAATAAAACCAACGAGAATTCAAATTTTTATTGTTGTTATTGTGGCCAATATGTTTTGGTGTCTTAATACAACCAGATTCCATATCTGACATGTTTGTTATTTAACTGTGCCGCATAATATTTGGATCATAAACTTATGATGGTGAAATTTTACTATGACTTACACAGAGGGCTAAACCTTGTGACTCTGTCGTTGTTTTACTCATTAATCTATATGAGCATTTCATTAGTAATCCAACATTATAGCTATTCAATATTGTTTTGCTGTCCTTTCGTTGTATATCTGATTGCATTATAATTGTGTTATCAAGCTGGGGAGTGCATGTACTTGATTCCCAAACCTTCCTTTATCCCATTGGAAAGCATATTTATGTGTTTACATGCATATGTGGAGTGAATTTTTGTTTATACCATTATATGATTGATCTATTAACATTTTGCATGCAATATCGAGTATAACAGAAAATTTTTTAAATGTTCAGATGGGGCAGTGCAAGTTGAGAACTTTGAAAGAAGACTCAGAGTTGCAGAAGGCCATATTGAAGCAGGGAGGCTTTTGGCATTTTATATGGTTTGTATTTTCTCATCTTATTGAATGAAACTTGTATCCTTTACACATACAGAGGGATTGGGCAGCTCTGCTGCTTGTTTAAGTTTCTATTCTATTTTCTTTGGTTATCTTGTTACTGTCTCAGACCTTTTCTTGAGAAGGATACCTTATTCTTCTCCTATTTATTTGTCTTCCTCCTTATAATTTCATTTGTATATATAAAAAGAATATGTTTAAGTACAATGAATTGTCTCCTGATATGTATTTCGCCATGGTTTGGATTGCATGACTGTCATTGAGCATTGCTTTTTCCCTCTGACTTTACTAAGTTATGTTATATATGAGGTTATATAACTACTTGGCAATATGGTTCTAAAAGTTGAGGTCTTCTATATATAAACATAGGGCTAAGTTATCGTTATTGTTCTCATGCTAGTAGGAGTTTACCATATATATCTGGGTCTTTGCAGGTCCCAAAGCCGTTAAAGTTTTTCCTAGAGGCTCATTCAGATGGAAAGAATGTAAAACAGATTATTCGCCTTATTCTGTCTAAATTTATTCGCCGTCAGCCTGGCCAATCAGATAGTGAATGGGCCAACATGTGGCGTGATATGCAGTATTTGAGGGAAAAGGCATTTCCTTTTCTAGACCTTGAGTATATATTGATTGAATTTTGCCGAGGACTTCTGAAAGCTGGGAAGTTTTCTCTTGCAAGAAATTACTTGAAGGGTACTAGTTCGGTTGCTTTGGCACCAGATAAGGCAGAAAACCTTGTCATTCAAGCAGCCAGAGAGTATTTTTTCTCAGCTTCAAGTCTTGCATGTTCTGAAGTAAGTCTGAATGTTGAAATAGCATCTTAACTGTAACATGGACACATTTGCATTCTGTGTTACTCTTTTCATGACAAAATGCTTCCTAAATGTTTACACAAAATGTGATATCAGATTAGGAACTGTAGTAACATAACCCACCCCTCCCACCCCCCCCCCCCCCTGGGGCAAAAAAAAGAAAAAAAATCTTGTGAGATATTAAGCTGGTAAGTGAAACCATAAAGTCGAATAATTGCTATCTAACTCTCCTAATCTCCTTATGGTGCCATTTCCTTATTAAATTGAAATGCTGGATATTCTTAGATTACATATATTAATTAGTTACTTTACTGCAACTTGCTTCAGATCTGGAAGGCTAAAGAATGTCTTAATCTATATCCAAGTAGTGGAAATGTGAAGGCAGAGGCAGATATGATTGATGCACTTACAGTCAAGCTTCCAAACCTTGGAGTGACACTCCTGCCTATGCAGTTCAGGCAAATAAAGGATCCGATGGAAATTGTGAAAATGGTAATCACAAATCAATCTGGAGCATATTTACATGTTGATGAACTAATTGAGGTTGCCAAACTTCTTGGCTTAAGGTCTCCAGATGACATATCAGCTGTTGAGGAAGCTATTGCTAGAGAAGCTGCTGTTGCTGGTGATTTACAATTGGCATTTGATCTTTGTCTTGTTTTGGTCAAAAAGGGGCACGGTTACATATGGGATTTATGTGCTGCAATTGCACGGGGTCCTGCCCTTGAAAATATGGATGTTAACTCTCGAAAACAACTACTAGGTTTTGCCCTGAGTCATTGTGATGAGGAGTCCATTGGCGAGCTTCTCCATGCATGGAAAGACCTGGACATACAAGGACAGTGTGAGACATTAATGATGTCCACAGGGGCAAATGCTTCGAACATTTCAGTACCAGGTTCTTCTGTACTCTCACTTTCTGAGAAAGGCACTTCAAATATGCTAGACCTAAATGGTTTTGTTAAAGAGTTTGACAGTGAAGGTGTTTATCTTGATAAAATTAGAGACATGGTTTCTATTGTAGCTAAACCCTTGGCTGTTGAGGGTGAAACAGATTGGGCGTCAGTTTTGACAGAAAATGGGAAGGTTCTGGCTTTTGCTTCTTTAGAACTCCCATGGTTGCTTGAATTGAGTGAGCGGGAACTTGATAAGAAATTTGGTACTGGAAAGCTATATGTAAATGTGAGTTTCCATGCTGTGGTGACCATTTTGTCCTGGTTGGCTAGAAATGGATTTGCCCCTAGAGACAATCTGATTGCCTCTCTAGCAAAATCAATTATGGAACCACCTGTTACTGCAGAGGAAGATATAATGGGATGCTCCTATCTTTTGAATCTTGTGGATGCCTTTAATGGGGTAGAGATTATAGAAGAGCAGCTCAAAATAAGAAAAGATTACCAAGAAGTTTCTAGCATTATGAATGTGGGGATGACATACAGCTTACTGCACAACTCTCGAATTGGAACCAACCCTGCTCAGAGGAGGGAGCTGCTGCAGAGGAGATTTAAAGAAAAGCATGCACCACCAAGTTCTGGTTATTCACTTCTCTTTTTCTTTTTCCTTTTTCTTTATTAATATTTACCTTGGTGGCTCTTGGTTTTCATCTATACATATTCTGTTCCATTTAGTACATCATTTGTTAATCAGGCTGAAATTGATTGAAGACCATCTTTTCCACCTTTACTTCTTGGATAAATTACATTTTTTGCTCCTATCTGGTTTGAAGTGTCTTATTCAACAACCGCTCTGGTTTTTTATATTCAAATTTTAACAAATGTAATTTCATTGTTACACGCCTATCTCACTTCTAACATGAAAATTTTCATAGTTTTGGGAGTGTATTGCTGGTAATTTCAGTTTCCAAATGTAAGTTTAACCCTAGTATTAGCCTTGAAAGAACTATGACATTGTTTGTATAAGTGAAACACGCTTCCAACATTAAAATTGTGGAAAAAACCACATGGGTATTACTGAGACACTTGAATTCATGTAGGTTGAATTGTAATTTACCCTTGCCTTTTTGTTTTTTCATGGTTTGCTGGCATCAGTGTTAACCAAGAGTTGTTTTTGCATTTTCATTTTGTTTTGCAGATGACATTAATGAAATTGGCAAAGTTCAGTCCTCATTTTGGAGAGAGTGGAAACTGAAGTTAGACGAGCAAAAGCGTCTGGCTGAGCATTCTAGAGCACTGGAGAAAATAATACCTGGGGTTGAAGCAGAGCGCTTTTTGTCTGGGGATTCCAACTATATTGAGAATGTAGTTCTCTCTCTCATTGAGTCAGTAAAATTTGAGAAAAAGTACATTTTGAAGGACATATTAAAATTAGCTGATACCTATGGCTTGAATTGTACTGAGGTAAGAGGATTTGCAGGCACATATTTTTAGATATATATCTAGAGTATTGGCCAAAACTCTCTGTCAAGTGGTTCCTTGACATAGTATTTGTGCCTCTTTGACCAGGTGGTTCAGACTTCTGTCCCTGCCCCCTTTTGGTCTTGTAGTTAAAATTTCAGTGTAAGGTAGTTGTAGACCCATGTTAAACTTCAGGTGGACTAGAGCTTGTTGGGCTTTGACATGTTTAACAGCTTTGCATCGTTTGGTCTATTGGTTATTTGATAAAATGCATGCTTTTAGGCCTCACTATTTATTTGTTTCCTTTCAGGTGTTACTGCAATATCTAAGTGCTGTCCTTGTTTCTGATGTTTGGACGGATGTTGATCTTACAGCTGAAATTGCTAATTATAAAGAAGAATTAATTCTTAATGCTGCTGAAACCTTTAAAACCCTAACAATGATAGTATACCCTGCAGTAGATGGGTGCAACAAGCTTCGCCTTGCTTATATATACAACCTACTGTCAGAGTGCTACATGATGCTGGAAAAGACCAAAGAATCATTGCCATCAATGTACCATGATCAATCAGATGGAAATCTAAGGTTAGGCCATTATTACAAGGTCATCGAGCAAGAATGCAGAAATATTTCCTTTATTAATAGTCTGAACTTCAAAAATATAGCTGGGTTAGGTGGATTGAACCTTGAGTGCTTCAGCAATGAAGTTTATGCACATATTGATGAAAATAGCTTGTCAGCTTTGGCAAAAATGGTAGAGGCTCTTGTCAACTTTTATAGTGATTCATTACCTGAGGATTTCATGTCATGGCAGGATGTTTATAAGTATTATATACTAAATTTGCTGAGAGCTTTGGAGACTAGAGCTACTACTGATTTTAGTATTAGAACTCCAGAATACCTTCAAGGATTTATAAGTAAGCTTGAACAGAGTTATGATTTGTGCCGGATGTATATCAGACTTTTGAGTCAATCTGATGCTTTGGGGATTATGAAGCAGTACTTCACTGCAGTTTTGTCTCTATACAGTTCATATGGAAACCTACCTGATGACTCAGCATGGCAAGATTGCCTCATTATTCTCCTAAACTTTTGGATGAAATTGACTGATGAAATGAAGGAAATTGTATTGGAGGGAAGTACAGGAGAAGCTACGAGCTTTAATCCAGAAAGCTTAATGAGTTGTCTGAAGGTCTTTATGAGATTGGTGATGGAGGATATCATCTCACCTAGTCAGGGCTGGGGTACCATATTTGGCTATGCCAACAGTGGTTTAAGTGGTGATTCTGCTGTAGAAATTTATAATTTCTGCAGAGCTATGGTCTTTTCTGGTTGTGGATTTGTTGCTGTAGCAGAAGTTTTTTCTGCTGTATCATCAGAGTATTCAACTGGTTCAACTTATGATTATGGCAAAGGTTCACAGGGTCTTCTGCATTTCTATTTAAATATTTTGGAACCTGTTTTGCAGGAACTGGTCACTGGATCCCATGAGAACCAGAATCTGTGTCATATATTGTCATCGCTAAGCAAGCTGGAAGGTGATTTACAAATTTTGAAATGTGTCAGACATGTAATATGGGAAAGAATGGTCCAATTCTCTGATAATCTACAGTTGCCAAGTTCCATCAGAGTTTATGTACTAGAGCTTTTGCAATTCATCTCAAGTAAAAATATTAAGGGTTTCTCTGCTGAAATACAGGCCAATGTCATGCCATGGGAAGAATGGGAAGAGTTGCTTTATGCTAGTAGAAAGAGCGTGACTGACATTGATCAGGGATTGTCTGATCAGAAAGACTCTTCTAGTAGGTTTACAAATACTTTGGTAGCTCTCAAGTCATCTCAGCTTGTGGCATCAATCTCACCCACCATAGAAATTACCCCTGATGATCTCTTGAATGTGGAATCTGCTGTTTCTTGCTTTTGTCGGTTGTGTGGGGAAGCCAGTACAGATCTCCATTTTGATGCTTTGCTAGCTATTTTGGAAGAGTGGGATGGGCTTTTCACTACAGGAAAAGATGGGGGAATCGCTGCTGAAGTATCTGATGGAGGAAGTGACTGGAACAATGATGATTGGGATGAGGGATGGGAAAGCCTTGAGGAAGTAGAAAATGTTGTGAAAGAAAAGAAAGATGACTCAGTTTCAGTTTATCCTTTACATGTTTGTTGGACACAGATTTTTAAAAAACTCATAAGCCTATCAAGGTTTAGTGATGTGATGAGACTGATTGATCAATCATCGGTGAAATCTAGTGGAGTATTGCTTGATGAAAATGATGCTTGGAGCTTGAGCCAGATAGCACTTGACACTGATTGCTTTAATGCTTTGAAGATGGCATTATTGCTACCTTACAAAACATTGCAGTTGCAGTGCCTGGGTGCAGTTGAGGATAGCTTAAAACAAGGCATCCCAGGAAAACACAGCAGGGACCATGAGTTCTTAATACTTGTTTTATCTTCTGGGATCATTACTTCGATTATCACCGACTCTACCTATGGTGCTACTTTCTCCTATGTCTGCTATTTGATTGGAAACTTATCTCATCGATGTCAAAAAGCCCTGTTATCTGGTCATGCACAGAAAGGGATTCACAATAGTGAAGATCATGAGAATGATTTACTTATGTTCAGAAGGGTTATTTTCCCTAATTTAATATCTGAGCTTGTGAAGGCTGGTCAGCATGTTCTAGCGGGATTTCTTCTCACAAGGTTTATGCATACTAATGCATCATTCAGTCTCATTAACATTGCTGATGCCAGTCTCAATAGGTTCTTGGAGAGGCAGCTCCAAATGCTTCAGGCTGACGAGTTTCCTGTTGTGGAGACCTGTATGACACTAAAAAACACTGTTAATAGCTTGAGAGGCAAGCTGAACAATTTGATTCAATTAACATTACCATTGCTTTCAACTAGTTAGATAATAAAAGTTTTATATTTACCTCACCCTTGCTCTCCCTGATTTTCCCCTCGTACCTATTGAGTCTCTGTTTGGAATATACGTTTTGTCAAGTTAGGATGCAAGTTTTCTTGATTACTAAATTTTTTGAGAGGTTCTCTTTAGGAGGGTTGGGCTTGGGGATGAATTGTCTGGTGAACGAAAAGCGAAATAGGCATTCAAAATTTCATTTATACTTGTGTATGTGTTTTAAATAAATCGATCGTGTTTATATGCGCTTATTAGATGACAATTGCCTTGCCCTTTTTACTCAGCTGATCATGGAATAGTCTTGTGCAATATATGAGCTCTAGATTGGCTGTATGGGTTCTTGTTTGCAGACTATGTGACTCATGCATGATACATCATTCGCACTTTCGTGGTCACTGTTAATTTAGCATATATAAATTTAATTAAGATGATGACAAACAATAAAATATTATATGTGAAAAAGATTGAAAGAAACGTAAAAGCATGGAATTATTATTCGATCATTATAAGTAAATATATTCTTAATTGGGAAAAATCCAAGTAAATTACCGGTGCTTACGGCAGAACAATTTTTTTTTTTTTTTTCAGAAGAACACGTGTAACAGGTACCAATTTCTAGATGTCATCTATTCTTATTATTTCTTTATTAAGATTGTGATAATTACTTCGGTTAACTTTGTTCTTATTATAAAAAAAAAAAAAAAAGGTACCACTACCACTTTTTAGTACAAAATAGACAGCTTAATTCTGTAACTGCAAACAGCACCAAGGTTTTTTTAAAATTTTTGGAAATATCTCAAATTAGCTGGTGACAAAGGCGAGTAACTTGTCACTGTGGCCAAGGACTAACTACTGTGTTGCGAAACATATTATTGCCGAGAGTATGCGTAAGAACACCAAACCAATTCCATATTATGACTGAATATCTTTAAGGCTTTAAACCAGCATAAAACTTTAAAACACCTAATCGTGTAAAGATAAATTATAATAATCATGGTTATCTACAATATTAAGATGGTTGACAAAAATATAAATATAGAAATCTTTTATATCTTCAAACTAATTAGTCAGATGAATCCCATCTAATCCATTATAAGCACTCTCTTCCTCAACGAGCGAATAAAATCTAGCATCCGATTCTTTTTTGTCAATGTAACGCTCAAAGTTGTTTCTAAATTATGCACAACATATTTTCTATGGGGAAAAAAAATTAGGTAAGAGGATGCATTAACAGTGTAAGTTCAACTCCCATTACAAAAGCAAAATAAGATGATAAAAGAAATAGCATGGCATGTATACTATTTCAACAGCACAATCTGGAGATCCTGCCCCCAAAAGAATAACATCAGAACTACCAAAATGGAGATTTCTCCTCTAGTAATAGCCAAGAGACATCTATTGCACTATAGTATTTCCACCAAATAACACCAATGAAATTGTTTAACCTATAATTTTCACTTCTCCCCCTCCCATTTTGGGCAGACCAGTATCCTTTTAAGCTGTACCTTCATAGTCAAGTAGCGTCTGACACACATTAGACAGAAACTAGAATATGTAGAATGAAGCATCTGGTAAATCAGAGCCTCCCAAACCTTCTTCGTAACATCATTTACATGTTCAATGGCTCTGACTCGGTGTCCCTTTCCTTCAATTCCCAATCTTCTGTTTCTGTTATAAACCCAAAAAAATTATCTTCAAGCAGGAAAAGAGTATGTATACAGGAAATTCTAGAAAGCTTATATGGAAAAAACATGTTGCACTACTAAAAAACAAACATATTGTTGGTTTACATTTTATTCCAATCAACCCAAATGATTATGTCAGCTTAGTTGTATTGCAATGTTCAATTTCAAAAATGGTACATAGAATAGGTCCTAGGGCACTTAATGCACAGGAAGGGAGCACTAAGGGGCCTGAGAAAAGCCTTAGACCTTATGAGAAATATGAGATTTAAAAGGCTATGGAAAATGGACCATATATGATGTGGGAAGGGAGTCTATGGTGAAGCAGTATTTTTCAAAATACGATAGACACCAATATAGTGAAGACAAGTCAAAATAAGTTCTTAATCCATGAATTTCTAAAACTCAGCACAAGTAAGATCATAGTGCAAAGGCTTTACTTGGCTTATCAGCAATCACCATCAGCCGCCTCTGCAAAATACACGCCACCAAAAGGAAAATTGCGCACATGCCAAACATTACAGTGATAGGGAATGCATTAACCTACACAGACAACATAAAATAGTCAGAACACAAACACAGGCACAGAGAGAAAATCAACTATTCTTTTTTCTTATTGGGTACCAGGCCAGGGGAAGGAGGAAGGGATTGAATATATGTTCAAGAAAGGAGGTGCAGGGAATGGATAATGGCAGGTTTAACTATACATTGTACTAACAGGGTTAATACAAACAATTCCAGGTTCAGACTGTTAGGTAAGAATCCCAAGCTCTGATAAATTGTGCGATCCACATCCACACATATTACAAGCTTAAGATCAAGCAATGCATCTAGAAAGGATGTGCAACATACATTGTACAGTACAACACAAACAAAAATGTTGAGAGGAATGCGAAAAAAGTTCATGATGGTGCTCCTGGCCTCCTCAGGAATGTATTGAGACCTCATCTTCATAATAGATGGCCAGAATATGCCTACACAAGCCTCGAAAGCACAGAAGCCAAGCAGCTGAAGGCAACCTGCGAATGAGATGCTTCCACCTTTCTCTTTGGAAGGAACTACCAAGAACTGTTTCACATGAACAAAGTCGTAACATGGTAGAAAAGTATGAGATGTACATCACAATTAATAAATTAACAGCTAAATGACAGAAATAAAGGAAAAAAAGAGAGTAATAAGAGTATACTGAAACAATAGCATACATTGGTCAGAATGGGAAGCAATAGAGAGGCAGAAGAGATTGCAAAAACAATCTGCATGTAGCTCTCTACTCTGGGTGCTGAATGAGCCATCAACCGAGAAGCAAGCGAGCTTCCCAACATTGAAGCTAACATGAATGTTGCAAAAATAAATCCATGGGGAATCTCTTCATCATTTGGGCTCAGAGCAGGAGTCCATAGGAACACAAAAGTATACATTGAACCTTCAAAGAGAGACTGTATGGCACCCAACAAGGCAATTTTTTCATCTGAAATTGAAGAAAAGGTAATTATAAATAGACTAAGGAAATAAGCAATGAAACAAAATTACAAGGCATCGCATAATAGAATAAGTTGATGGCAACATAATAAAGAAATACCAAGAACAAACTTCTCACTTAATGCTATTCAATTTCAAGATAACCCTAGAGGATAACAACTCCTACTAGCTATGAATACAATAATTATTCTGTTCTAGAGTCATCCTAGAGTAAGCATTCCATACAGATTGAAATGGATTGCTAAACTTGAGGAGTCCAGGACATAGCCCATGAGAGGGAGCACTGTCACTTAAAATCTCAAATTCCAAATTCAGGCATATTTTACACTAAACTGGGATCAAAAGATGACCAACTCAGACCTTATGTAGATGTAATGAAGATGTAATCTCAAAGCTCTAGCGTATACTATGTACACAGAAATATCATCTAAAAACAATGGGCAACATATAATCTGAAGAGAGAATTCTACCAGAAGCAATGGCCACGGCAGCACCCCTGAACTGGGTAAGCAAGTCCTTGTTCTCAGAAGGATCGCCATAATTTTCTGACCATGATGATAATATGATGGCCATACCAATTGCAAGAAAGCAGGCAGCAGCATCAAAGGGGGCCACAGGTCCAAGAGACAAAGTATCAACAAGTATGTTTCCAAACAGCCCAGACACAATAGCAACAAGACCATTTCCAAGAAATATAGCCTTTGCGAATGTTAATGATAACCATTGTTGTTCAAATCCCCTCTGAGAGATAACATGTAGAAACAATTGAAATCATTGATACAAGATGCAACAACAAAGATATCAAGGCAATCGTTGAAAATTCTAAAACTGCTTATCCAGGAATTTGAGATTTTTTTTTTTATGACAAAAAATCACTACGTTTGGTATTTGGCGAATATCCTAAATTGCATCAATAACTTCTTAACAGAAACAAAAATTATTTTATAAAACCTGGACTTCAGCATCTCTTGTAATCAATATATTGTTAACAACAAAAAGTAGGTTCTTAGTTGGACTGAAGAAGAAAATAAGGTGCAAAACTTACAACTATATGAATTGCAGGAACTAATTTTCCTTTTTTTAATTTTTATAAAACATGAGATTATGCAGCTGTAGAGCAAGAATATCAATCAATAGTGACAACCCATGGGACAAGATATTGGAACCAAATATATACTAAATTCCACATCAAACAGGTTAAATAGCATCATTTGAGGTAGCATCTAGCAGTGTTGCTTCATTCTTCTTGGAATGCCACTCTATAAAACTATGTTATGGTAACATTTTGATAATATATTCATTAAAAAAAAAAATCTTGAGAATATGAAGCTCGCTATGGGGCCTATGGAATTTTTTATAATATGCAGGAAACCAGTTTGAAAAATACAAAATCCCACCATTAATGTAGGTTTTTTTTTTTTTTTTCGTGTGTTTAATGATAATGTCTTTAAATGAAACTTTCTTAATAAACAAAAGATATCCTTTTAAAACCACAATTATTTCTCACCTTGTTGTGCTCTGCAACAAGCCACGACTCAAATGCTGAAAAGAGAAGTGAAGTGGCAATACCCCCCAAAACACGACCCAACATCAGGATTTTGTACTGTGGAGAGTGTTTGGTGATACAGCTCAAAATGTAGGTTATGCAGTAAGTCACACAAGCCCTCTTCCGCCCCCTGATTTCAACATAAGAAGCATGATAATTGAAATGTTATGACATTTACACAGCAAGAATGCAAGATGAATCAGAAAACAAAAAAGCATCTCACTGTTTGTCAGCTAGAGATCCCACAATGGTTCCAAACAGCATGGATGACCCAAAACCAGCAATAAAAAGTTGGCCAATCTCCCCTTTACTATATCCGTACGTACTGTAAAGGTAGTAGACATATGGACCTTGCAACCAGTCTCCAGCTATAGTTATAGAAATAGCAACCTATTAGATTAACAAAAACTAAACAGTAACTCCAATCCAGACATTTCTGTTTCAACAAATGCAAGTTAACATAAGCAGCTGTGCACAAATCAGAAACCATGCTCTGCCCGAAGTCTCTAGAATACTTGTTTCTATTAAATTAATATAAGTCATCAATAGCATAGTTATCTAGATACAAATTCATTAGGTACATATGTAAATTAGATCATTTTAAGAGCTACATTAACTACAGTAAATAGTCTAATTTTAATATGAGCTCCATAAGTTCTCACACAAGTCAAAGAGTTCATAACAATTTTTTGATAAAATAATGTATTATGGTAAGCATACTTAAACGCTGAAGACCAAAAGAAAGTAATTTAGTTAGCTGTACTTATATTTACCTAATGAAAAGAACCGAGTAAATATCACAATTACCAGACCAGAAGATATTTCAAAGCTATCACAGGAAGCCAAATTTAATCGGGGACGGATATAACATCCCATTTATCTTCCATACCGATGCTGAGGTTTAATTACATTCAGTCACAAAAAATTGATTCCCCTCTAGCTAATTTAGATTTTGCGAACAAAGAAAGAGTAAGCAAGGAAGAAAAGATAAACGATAGCTTTAGTAATAATTCATTTCCGTCGGTATGCCACTTGCTTTTCTCAATTTACATCTGACACGTCTCACTGGCAAATGACATGAAGAACCAAACACCAACACACTTCTATTCGCGGGAATTCAGAAATTTTAAAAACGAAAAAACACAATCTAGCACGTTACCAAATCCCGCCAGATCAATAAGAAAAATCACAATAATATGGATTGATTCAGATCTCAAGATAAGGGACGGTTTCAAGTCCAATCCAACCAAATTAACGAGAAAATTCCGAAGGACTAGATCCAAAAGCACCAAGTACGCACAAACGAAAAGACATTCAATTAACGAGCAAATTCGAGCGAGATCTAGCGGAGACAGAGAAAAAACACAGATCTAAGGTTGAAAAACGATGAATATACCCATCATGAGTGAATAAACGAGAAGGTAATTGTTCTTGAAGGAATTGAATGCTGAAGAGGTAATGGTTCGATCTTTGTTGGTCTTGCTCAGCTCGAGAGCTGCCACAACCGCACCCAATGCACCAAACACCAGATAGTAGAACATCTCCATTTTCGGTTTTTCCGGTAATTTTAGCGTGCGAGTGCTAGGAACAGATTCAGAGAAAAGAAAGGAGAAACGCCTGTGTTCCCTTCCCAGAAGAAGTGAACAGAGTGAGAATTCTCACATGCGACGAGCAGAGAGAGAGAGAAAAAAATAGACAGAGATTAATATATATATATATCGTGGCCGAAAACGGAGCTACGATTGGGTGCGACGCTGCAAGTATGAGTACCGATACTACTATTTTAATATCTGGTTATCATGGTTGTCCCTCCGACTTTCTTTTTTAGGCTTTGACTCCGGTTAATATGCTTAGCGAAAAACATTATTTAAAAAAACAAAACAAAATTAATCACTTATTAAATTTTGTAGTGGATGTATCATCACAGGTGAATTCGAAGTTAAGCGTGGTAAAATCATAATTTTCACCTTTTATTTCTTATTGTAATTATTTTTACCTTTTAATCTGATAAATAAAATGCTATTTGCGGCATTTATGAAATATTGCTAATTATTTCATACCGTGTAATAAATATTTCATAATACTCCAAGCACACTTAAGAAGCAAGAATTAATATACGAAGATACAACACGGTGAAGCGTATGGTGGGTGAGACTGTAGGATTTCGTATTTTCTGAAAATGAGTAAAGGCACTATGCGCTCACTGTATTTTAGATTGAAGTTGAATTAATTTAGATTAACGAGATTTGCAAATTTTATTTTAGTTCAAATGAATTTGTACTTATTTATATTTTAAAAATAAATTTTATCACCAATATAATTTATGTAATATAAAAATAAATTTATTCATTTACTCAAACCAGTGTTTAGATAATATTGTGGAAATAAATCCAATATTAAATCAAATAAAATTGTTAAACTCTCATGTTATATATTAATGGAATTTTACAATAAATCTGGAACTTTTTAAAAGTTTTTTTGACGTCAAACTAAATATATTATTAATGTAGATTAATGGATCAAAATTTTAAATTTTACTAATTTTAATTTGCAAAAGTCATTAATTTTAGTTTCTAAAGTTTTAATGCAAACATACAAAATTCTTTTAATATAAAGTATGTGTACAATTTGTCTTGGCCGCAGGAGAAATGATTAGAGATTGCAGAGGATAATAAGAAATAAACGACGTGATTTACATTTCACGGTTGATATTCCATTGATCATCATTTTTACCTCACTGATACAGTATGACACGTGGAAACATGTGACGCACCAGATCTATTATTAAATGGAGAAATTGAAGGTCATTAGATGTCGGCATATTATTGGGCGTGGCAGGTAGAGATGTAGAAAGCGGCAAGGTGTCGGGTCATAGCATGATAGCACAAGCACAAGGGTATTGGATAGTGGAGCCCACTCCGCACCATTTTTATTTTTACGCAATATTTAATTTGGTATTTTAATTTTAATAAAATTATTTATTAAAAGTCTTTACTTTTTTTAAATAATTTTATTAGACTTGGATATCTCAAAGCAATTTCTATATAAATATTTTAAACTAACTAATATTTTTTCATTGATTGCTTGCAGAAATGGGATGTCCAATTCTTGCTGAATTTTAAGTATAATTGATCAATTATTCATTCATATCAATGGAAGCTAAATTCCAAATTTGTCTCAACTTCCAGATTTGTTATACCGATGTGAAATGCTTGCACTCCATGGAGAAAAGAAAATTAGGGTTTATGCTAAAATGAAAATTTACTTGCTTGTTATAGCTAGTTGCAATAATTACATTACATGTTATCTAAAAGATATGTTAGGTGAATATATTAGGAATATCAGTAATTAAATTTTTTTACATTCATTCGAGTGATCTCAAACTTGAAGTTTAATAAAGACAGATACTATATATAATATAATATAATATAAAGTAAAATAAAATGAAGTTCAAACCTAGGACTTTTTGTAAAATATTATAAAATTTCACCACTAGAAATTTAAAAAGTAAAATACTTCTATTGCCTTTTAACCGGGTCTTATTATGTAGCTTTGACTTTTGAGTTCTATGGAAATAATATATTTTCATTTCGTTTATTTAATGTTTTTTGTCATTATTAGTTTTCTGAGTACAAAGAATTAAAATGGAGCCGGAGTTCTATTAAACCATACTCAACAGAGGGATGAAGGCTGATTTGTAATATATTGTTAGAGTTTAGCCTGAATTTCTTTTAGCTATTTTAATATAAGAAACAAGTTGTCATATCCTAATGTAACATTAGTTTGAAGTTTTATTGTTGTAATTATTAAATGAACTAGAATAATAATAATTAATAGAGACATAGAGACAGTTTTGTGAAATAGTCAACTATGCGGCCTCATTCTCTTATTACATTTTAAAAAAATAATTTAACCTTCATGGCTTAAATGCACCTCGTCAAACAAATAAATTGACTCATTATCTAGCGAACAATTAAGAATAAGAAGTGACTTGATCCAATTAAGGTTTCAAATACTTGTATTGTATCTTTTATATATAAAAAATTGAATGAAAGGGGGAGGGGGGGAGGGAAAGGAAATGCAAGAGTTTTCCTATCCCATATTAAAATGTAATATTGGACAAAATTTAAATTCTTTATCTATATTCTTATTCATTTCTTGACATGATTCGAAAGAATCTTATTAGATGTAGATTTAAATTAAAATTGTATCTAATTGATTTGAAAATTTAAAATTGGAAAAAAAATATATTTGTATGATTGTGATTTATTTTTAATAATTTTATTTACAAACTGATTTTAGAGGCAAGTGGCATCAAAGATAAATATGAGATAAAATGAATCTAACGTAAATCATCATAGATAGCCAAAAGAGTTTGGAGAAGGAATTAGATAGATTTGGATTTTTTTTATTATTATTGTCATGTATATAACTATGCATTATCTTATGGTGCAATCTACTTTACATGAACTGTTGGATTAAATTTTTATGTTTTATTAATTTTAGTTTCTAAAAATTACTAATATTGGTGACTAAATTTTAAATACAAATAATCATATGGATACTTTAATATTAAGCATCCAATCAACTATTAATTTAAGGATGCAAAAATCCAAGAAAAAAAATTAGGGATGAAACTAATTGCCACATCAGGAGTCTCTAAATTGGTAATACCTCCACAAATAAGTGAAATGCTAGTAGAATGTCGATGATACCCCTATCTAGGTCTCTTTCCACGGACCGCGAAGCTAGACCAAGGCCTTATTTGGTATGCAATGGTGGATTTTGATGGAAAGGGAAATGGAGTGGGAATGTGAATGAGATGGAATAGATATGAAAGTTTTAATGCGTGAACCTATTTGGTATATTGAAAATGGAAAGTAGAATGAAGTTGCAAAATTTGTTTGATATAGTAGAGATAATGATGAAATAAGAATGATAATATAGCGAAAAGACCATAATGGCCCGTATTAAGTTTTCTCTATGTGCCTTTGTTGATTGGTTGGTGCAATAAAGTTTGAGAATGAATGCCCTCCTCATTTACAACCAATATCATCAAAGCTAGAGTAAAGAGGGTTGACATGGTGGTTATCAACATTAGTGATCGCCGGCAAGCTCCAACATTGATGTTAGGGCACAAATTGCTAGCGTGTGCTTGGAATGAAGTGAATATTGCTAGAGTTAAGGCACAAATTGGAGGAAACCCAGTGAGTTTGTCCTTATGGCTAGCACACTGGTGCTTCCGTTTGACCCATTTGACTTGTAAGTGATATTCAGTGTATGAAAATGATATGGACCCTGATCAATTTTATTACTTATTTTGATCACGTGAACTTGCGTGTATTGAATTATCACATTACTTTTTTGTAGATCACTTACTTTTATTCTTGAAGGCAAGTCATATTAATTGTCATAAGGTGAAATATCTGTTGGATAAATACCATCAGGCCTCTAGTTAATTGATTAATTTGAGCAAGTCTTGTATTTTGTTTTCCAAACATACTTCTCCTAACCTTAAGAAGGATATTGGTGATATTCTAGGAATTCACACTTGTGCTTCTCCAACGAAATAACTTGGGTTACTTGCACTATGGGGAGGATCGAAGAGGGAAGCACTTGCCTTTGTTAAAGATCTTATTCAAAGCATGGTTCTGGGATGGAAGAGTCGGATGTTATCTTATAAAGGTTGGGCAGGTCTTATTTAAGTTGTAGCTGATGCCATTACAACATGTCCAATGTCATGCTTTATGTCCCCAAATATATTTTCCAAGAGTCGGATAGTTTACTTGTTGATTTTTAGTGGGGACAACCTTGTTATACAAGGTTAGAACTTAAAAGAAGAGGTGAATTAGGTGTTAAAAAAAATTTTTAAAATTAAAAACTAATAGAGATGTTTTTCAAATTTAAATCAAATAGAAAAATGAAGTGTAAGCATTGAAACTCTAAATACAGAATATAAAAGAGCAAGGGAAAGGAAAATAACATATGTGTTTATCCTGGTTTAACTTAAACTCAAACTTACATCTAGTCCCTAAGCAACCTTTTGAGATTTTTTTTACTATACCAATTGATATAATACAATAATCAAGGAAAAAACTCCCCCTCAACCCAAACCTACGACTTGTTTTCCTTTAAGGAACACTCCCTTAGAAATTTACATTCTTAAAAAAGGAAGATATACAGAAGAAAAACTCTTTGAAAATAAAGTATATAGAATAATGAAGAATAAGGCAAGAAAGAGCTTAAAGAGAAAATTTCTTATAGTATAAGCACTTAGAAACTATTCTTGCTTATTTCCAGAGTCTATGGGTCCTAAATTTATAGTGTGAAGTCTAAAAGATCCGTTAGAGACAAGAGAAAAGTCAAATGGTACGAAAAGAGCCATTAAAAAGTTGTAGCAACTTTTTTTACCATTATTCCAGTCGACTCTTAACTTTTTCCAATTGATTGGTCTTTTTATTTCTCAGTTTAAAATTTGCAAAAGGGCCTTAACTGTCAATTATTGGCCAATGGCTAGTTAATTGGTCACTAACAGAGAACTCCTATTCAAATGGTCTTGAGGCTAACAACTGATTGAACATGAATTAGGGGTGGCCAATCGACTGGGGTCTCACAGAGAGCTCCCAATAGACTAAGGCCCAAGCTGACAGTTGATTAAGGTAACATAGTGGCACACCAATTGATTAGACATATAGGCCAGTTGACTGGGAACCTTTTAGAGTTCTAAATATCAACCAATTCAACCTTTGAGATTTAGAGAAAAAAAACCATAAGTGTTTAAAACTTATTTTATCAACTCAGTTGTTCTTACAATAGGTTCGTAGAAAAAATATACAAAGTTATAATATAAGAACATATTGCATATAATGCAAAACTGCTATTGAAAGTTTCTAATCATAAAAAAATCTTTTTTCTTCAATAAATAGGTTTAACAATAACCAAATTCCGAGGGAAGGTTTCATTGGCAGGCTTGGAGTGATTTGGCTATAGCTAAGTCTTCTAGTGGTTTAAATTTGAAAGACTTTGGTGTTTTTAACCTTTTATTTTTAGCAAACCTCACCTAAAGGACTCTTTATTCCCTAAATGAATTGTAGGTGAGGATCATGAAAAGTTTCAAATTCCCAAATACTAACTTCTTGGAAGCAAAATATGGTGTTAAAGCATCATGGCTTTAGTCTAGTAATTTGGAGGGGAGGGATATTCTAAAAGAGGATTTGGTATGGATGATTGGCAGTGGTTGGAATGTGAAATTTTGATCACATCCATGGATTCCTAGGTTACACCGGCATCAATTTTCATCCTCTCCCTACTTGATGAGTTTAGATCTTTATCAATGGTTGAATTTATTATTGATGGCAAGTTAGAACTCTCAACAATGGAAGATTGGTTGTCAAGGGAGGAAATTCAGGCTATAAGTAGAATATATATCTCATAGTTTGGTGGGGATGATATGTTGCTTTAGGCTGGTAATTAAAATGAAATTCTAACAGTAAAGTCTAAATATCATATGAATATGCTCAAATGCAAATTAGAGGTGCAAACAAAGACATTTATTTCTTTCTAACCTCCTAAGAAATTATGGACTTCTTTATGGAGTTTGAAAACTCATTCCAAGATCAAATACTTTTTATGGCATGCTTGTAAAGACCTACTATTGAAAACTTAAAAGCATTTGGTTTGGGAGTAGTTTAAGATTCGTCATTTTGGAAGATAGGATCTCGAGGTTCAATATATGGTTGAAATATATATTGCATGACAGTGAGTTATCAGTTTAAGTTAAAATTTGAATGCCTTTCTTATGCTGGTGTATATAAAAGGATGGGAACATTTAGTGTTTTGAGAGGATAGTTGTCAATCATATATGTACAATTCATAAAGTAATTTTGCTGCTATGGAGTTCATAAAAAATGCCTCATGGCTCATTATTTTTTGCAACACTAATTTAGTGTTAGCTAGTAACACTAATAACTAATCTCCCCCTTTGATTGACGTAGTTAAGATAAATATAGATGGCAGCTTGGCCAAGAGTTTTTCGAGAGGTGTTGAGGTAATTCTCAAAAAGTATAAAAACGGAGGTACTTGCAACAAGTAGCTTTAGTTACTTTGCTCATTTTGTTTTTATGGCTGAACTCATTGCCATCAATAAAGGTTTGAACATGATGCTGGCATTAGACTTACATACAAATTTTTGAGTCAAATAATCAAGATTTGGTTAAAATTCTATCACAATAAGGTTGTGTCATGATTAACGTTGTCTTGTATGGGACATTATGCTTTCTCTAAGTTTGCTCAATCATCTAGGCTCCTCAAGCTACTAATCAGGCATTGGAGTGGCTTGCAAAACAAGCCACAAAGAGGATGAGTCTGAGTATGTGGGGTATAAACCTCTCATCCAATCTGTTATCTTTTTTAGAAATGGATGCTGCAATGTGTAGAGAAGGTATCAGATGAGCTACATTTTGCACATGGCTTAACAATGGATGCTTTGTAATGTTTGTTTGTGTTTTCTTTCACAAGTGTTTACTTAATGCATCTATGTTGTTTAGTTTTTATTCATGTTGATTGTTCTTCTATTTTAGGTTGTTGTTTTCAATGTTTACTCTGTTGTAATGTTTACCGTGTTTTATGAAAGAATCTCCATTGACAAAAACAAAAAGCTAATATATATAACGTTCTAAGATGGATTCAGTGTTTTTAGACGCATAGTCCCAATACTTATAGAGAATAAAATTAAGATCATTTTGTACTATTGTTGAATACAATATAACAATCTTGATATGCTTAATAGGTATAATTAAAAGAACATAACGAGTGAAGTCATCCTCAAATTTCTGGTTGTCTCTAAGAAAACAAATTATTGTTTCTTAAGGTTCAAGGGATCATTATTACTATGATCAAGAACATTAGGTTATTATATTATAATACTAAAATTACTTGTGAACATATATGAGACAAGTTAAAGTATAATTTTATAACAGTTATAAATATATTTTTAAAATAAATAAAACAAATATTCAAAGAGATGGTCAAGTAACCAGTGGCAAAGCCAGGATCTTAGACTAGTGGGAGCATAAGAAAATTTTATTTTTAAAAATCTATTTTATATTTTCTTTTAATATTTTATATTTTAATATTATATTTAACATTTATTTTATATTTTATCATATAAAATTTTTCTTTTAAATTTTTGAATTAAACTAAAGACAAAAATGTATTTTTGGTCCTTTAATCCTACTTGAATTTTCACTTTTGTTCTTTAATTTTATTTAGTTCTAAGTTGGTCCTTTAACTCTTTCTTAAGTTTCATTTTTGTTTTTTAACTTTATTCGATTCTAACTTAATCATTTAACGTTACTTTTAGTTTCATTTTTATTCATTAAATTCATTTGGTTTCGATATGATTCCTTAACTTTTTCTCATGTGTCACTTTCTTCCTTTAATATTATTTTATTCCAATTTGACCCTTTTTAAAATCTACTCAAATGTTTTATTTTTGCAAACACCACCAAATTAGAAACTTCAAATATTCAAGCTTTGAATGAATTAGAATTGACTACTGAAAAACAAATCGGTTTGTAAACCCAACATGAGGAAAAGAAAAGAAAAAATTAAATTTAGCTACAAGGCACCAATAATTTAGTTTATGGAATAATAAGAAATAGAATTGAATCTCCAAATAAAAATTACTAGGACTTACTCATATCAATAGATAAATAAATTAAAAAAAAATGAAATGAAACAAAAATACATGAATAGTTTATGAAAGCTAAATTAGATGAAAATGATACTAAAAGAAAAAAAAAAAAAAAAAGAGACTTGAGGTACAAGTAAGGGACCAAATTGGAATAAAATAAAATTAAAAGATGAAAGTGAAATATAAGTTGAGGTTAATGAGTCAAATAAAGATAGAATTATGTTAAAGGATAAAAGAGAAACTCAAGATAATGTTAAGAGACTAAATTAACACTAAATGAAGTTAAGAAATGAAAACAAAACTTGAGGTAAATTTAAAGGATCATAGATATATTTTTACCTAAACTAAATGAGATTAATTTACTAACAATATCCTAATTCTCCTTTTCTTAAATTTATAATAAATTTAAATTTAAATGAGTATTGTACCGTAATTACTTTCCATATTAATATTAACTTTTAGTATCTAAATATCAATGAGGACATATGTATATACTTACTATGTATATAATGCATAGTAAAGATACATTCAAAAAATATATCATCACTTAACAACACCATAACAATTTAATAAATAACTTAAACAAGCATTTTGAAGGAAGTAAGGATTACTAATCCTTTAACTTTTCATGGAATCCTTCATTAGTAGTTGTGAATGAGAGATTTTTCTCAATCTTTATGACTTGCTCCTACGGAACCGAGGTTAAAAAGATTAATAAATAGAATCATCCGATTTGATTTGTTCTCAGTAGCCATGAGATGATCATCTTAGGGTGATCCTTTTGTCAACCAATGCTCCTATTACACTCTTAGTCTCTAAAGGACGAGAACCAGCTTTGTAGCATCTATATCAAGAATTCAAGTATTGTATACGTCATTAGTCTGATCCTTTGTAGGAACTACCCATAATAATGAACTTGCAAAATGAATTCGTTTATCGTAAAGGGATTTGTTGTTCCCGACTCTACTTCACCTTAATTATTATTTGAACAAGTAAAGTTATGTCTTGGTTCGAGTGGGAATAACATGTCTCTTCAGCATGTCCATAGAGTTTTGAAAAATCCAAACATCTCAGAAATAAATAGACAAGTAGGAATTTATCGAACAAACTACACTTCTTTGTATATGTCAGGAGTCCATTGATGAGAATGGGTTAAGGAAAGCTTGAACCCAATTCCTACAATGATGAATATAAGCACAATTGAAATTCCTACGGAGTTATACATTTGTGTATTGATAACACCATTTATTATTTCTTTAAGCTTGATCTCTCCCTTGGATAACCATATAGCCAAGAGAAACTATGAACTAGAATAGAAAAGCTTGCCCCACCCATGAGTAAATATTTTGTGGTAGCCTCATTAGGTTGTGCATATGGTATATCCAAGTAATAGAAAAAATTTATATGATAAAGCAGTGCAATTTATAACTACCAATTTGCAAAAATAGTATATTTATATAGCATTATCAATATTATTTTATCCATCAATGTCTCTAAAATTTTTACAATTTTTTAGAAATAATTGTTCAAGGTCTAACTAAAATAACATATTAATATTTGAGCTTAATTATGTTCTACTCATTTATTGTAAAATTATTATTTACAAAAAAATGTATCAAATGTTTATACATAAACTACATGTATAATTATATACATAATACATAAGTGAGTCTAATAAATTCAAATTAAAATATCAAAAAAATAAAAAATAATATGATCAAATCATATAAAATCAATAATTTCAGTGTGTTCAAAAGTAAAACTATAAGAGCATAAAATTATATCATAATACTATATAAAGAAAAAAAATTGAGTGGGAAGCAAGTGCCCCCCACTGAGGTATACGTGGAAGTATACTTGTAATTTTATGTACGTGAATAAAATACAATACACTTTTTTTTTTTCTCACGAAATTCCCATAGGTGGGGCAGTTTAGAACTTGTCAATTCGAGAAAAATAAAAGGCATTGATAATAAGAACATTATATGATATGAATGTGTCCTATTATACCACCAATTGTTTATATATAGAGAAACACATTTGACATATGAGTACCACACTTGAATTCCGAGTCTTACACAAGTGTTCAGCTCTCTATCCTAACCTTGGACTTAGATATAATGACTACGTACTCTTGTTTTGGAGCTAGGACTGAAGTAGTGCGTAAGCGACAAAGCTTGTCCCACTTCGTATAGGAATCTACGAGGTTAAACCCTAAACCCTCTCGTTGAGTTAAATTCCACAATCCAGAAACCAAGTAAGGTTTTCTCTCTGTAAAAAATTTCTAGTTTAAAAATGAGTTTGGATCTCTTTCAACACTGCATAAGGTAATATTGTACTTCTAACGTGAGAAATTGTTTCTAATATTGAAATTTTTTTTAATTACAAGAATAAATTTTAACTGTTAAATGTATGATATATTTAAAAAAATATGTAAAAAAAAAAAAGAAAAGAAAAGTGAACTCCATATATATTTTTATCTATTTTTTACATACTCTCTAATGACACGTACCTGCTTTAACTAAAGAAAATTTATAATACTCTAATTACACCTAATTTTTCTCTTTCTAACTACAACAAATTTGAACTAATTCAAAATCTTTGGTCCTCGTCGTCCCTCCAAAATTAGCTTACAATTATGTGACAAGACCAGAGGGAAATTGTTTGTTAGGAGATTCTTTAAGAATATTCTGACACGATGAAGGAACTTCACATGGTTAATTGTATGGACATCCACGTTCTGAGAACCTAAAGGCCTTTGATTCATATAGTAATTTAATAAGACGTTCACTACAACCAACTATATTATTTCTTTTTATAGTAGTTTTTGAATGGGAATATATATCTAAATAGAAAAAGATAGGGGCGTCTATGAGTTCCCCTAATAAAAAGAGATTCTTTAAAATTTTAAAATTTGTGGTTCAGAAATATCTCTTATGTTTTCTCATGACGACCAAGACTTTGATAATTGAATAATGCCATAATCGGAAGGAATTTTGGCTATGTATGGAAATCCTATATATGTATGGCTTTAAATTTGTCATTTTCTTTAATTATTGCTATCCACTCGCGTTTACGCTCAGAATCCAAGATCAAGTTTTTCACTTCACATGATCATCAATTATTGTCCTTGTTCTTTAAATTTCTACTGCTTCCTTCATGCATGTGATATATAATTGATCGAAGTAAATAGATGTATAAGATAAAATACATAAGATGAATAAAAATAATATTTAGTAATGTATTTAGACATTAATAATGTCTGAGTGTATTTTTTTAATCAATATAATTAGATAAAACTACCGAAGGATGATATCCTTTATATATTAGCACAATGTTCTATTGTGTTTGTTATTTTACGATGTCATTCATTTCTGTTGTTCTTTTGCTGTTTTTTCTTGTTTACAGAAGTAGTCTACATATATTAATTAGTCCAAGTTTATTTCATTAGCACATTTTTATGTAAGAATAAATTAATTTCATTTCATTTGGTATTTTTATTATTTTAAAAATATTATTCATATCCTTGACAATTAATATATAAAAAAATTTGTCAAATTTACTCGCTGTTATCAAGAACATTTACCTTTTATAGGATATGCATTTCTTTCAAAAATAAGATTATTTATTTAATTTTAATGTCATATTAGAAATAAAATCACAATATGATATTAGAACTCAAAATTAAACTTTCGTTATTGTCATATTAAAAACAATAAATTTACGATTTGATGTTGTATAGAAAATTATTTTCTTCAACAAATTAAAAGTAAATAATAGAAAGTTTTGATATACATACATATACATATATATATATATATATATATATATATATATATATATATATATAATGTTTACTGAGAGCTTTGAAGAAATTGATATAATTTATTTTTTTAAGTATTAATATTAATTTAAAACGACAGATTTGACCTTTGTTCTTTGTGTTTTGGGCTTATATAGTCCTTTGATGTAAAAATAAAAATTTGAAAAAAAGAAGAAGAAGATAAAATAGACATGGGCATAAAAAATCATCATGTCTACATACGTTGTTATAATTTTTATAAACTTAACCTTAAAGTTGCATTTAAAAAATAAAGAGTGCCAATTAATTAATGAAATTTTTTTACTCATGGGGAATTTGCATGGTTTGATTTGATTGGTTCCAAGGCAAATCAAGGAAACATTTGGAACCTTATGAAGTCAAGTTTAACCGGTAAGATTCTGAAATTACCCTATCTTACTGAAGGTAAAGTAAAATAACTATCAAAACATATCGAAAATAACACAACCCCTAATTGCTTGAAAGAGTAAGGTTGGACACAGTAACTAAAATAAAGGATTTGTTTTAACTTTTAACCTTTTTGACTGTTTTTAGCACAAGAGCTACATGATGATACAGCTATTAGGCCAAGGGAATCGCCATGACAGTTGCAGTTAATTTTAAATCATCATATGGCATGACTTGGAAGAACTTCACATGCCTAAAAGGCTAAAACTAGAGAATTAGTGCCGCATGATAGTGGAACTTAGCTTTGTGAATCTTCATCATGATAAATGTTCTAGATGCTTTATTAGTCTTTATGTTTATCTCCTTATACTCTACAGACAAGTTATAGTGGGTTATATATAGATAGTACAGACACCCTTTGGTTCTATATATAGGGTGGGAGGGTTTGCCATTTTTTCCTCAGAATTGAAGCTTGTCTTACCACGAGTATGTATAGATTCTGCAAAAGTAGACATGGCGTGGTATTGGTTCGGCTCATCTTCTTCTTCGTCTCGTCATGAGGAGCTTATAAGGCGAGCCGAATCAATATCACTCGTGTGTGCTTCCTTGCATATATATAGTTATCCAGTTTTAAGGTAGTGAAACTCTATAAATCCTTGAGTGTTTACGAGAAGAAGGGTTACAAGCTTAACATTATCTGCTCAGAACTACTGAAGAAGAAAGCCTCAGAAGTATCAACCGATTCTGCAGATATAGACAAGGGTGATATTGGTTCTGCTCTTCTTTGTCTGTGACAACCATATATGCACCAGATTAAGATGAGCCGAATCAATATCATTCTTGTATATATTTCCCTGCATATATAGTACGTACGTTGTTCATCGATATCAAACTACTTCAGATGTACATGAGTGGTACATCGTCAATCTCAATTGTTCATCTCCATGAATAGGCTGGGTGTTTATATATGTTTCTCTCTTTTCACCGAATCTTATCGGGGCCATGTACTTCAACCTGGATTAGCCAACTTTGATGTTAGGAAAAAGGGCCCAGAAGGCTTTTTATTTTTAATTTTTTGAGATGAACATATTTTTTTGTACATTGCATCGCAGATCTCTTCATTTTGATCAAACCCTCTAACTTTGTCCCATTTTGTATCCCTTCTCACTTATTTCTGAATGCTGGGAACGACGTATATACAAATTTCTTGAAATCCAGCTGCGCAACCTAGCTATTTATAATAGCAGGATTCCTGTAACCTAGTACGTCATATGTATGAAGCCAAACATTTTAAACTGCCTTAATGAAAACACAAGGGGAATGTCTCTATTCTGGGGCATTTTTCATGCTCATCATCATATATTACAGCTAGCTAGAATCTTCTGTTTTGTCTGAGTATATATTCATCATACTTGTAGATCTGCATCTATCTCAATGAATGCTCTTTTCTACCTTCGACATAAATGCCTACATGTTTAAGTTCGTGTTTGAATTAGAGTTACATAGACATAATTTTGGATTGATATGATTTTATAAATTTAATTTTGATCAAACATTTGTATTATCGTGATTCTTTTTTAAAAATTTTTACTTAAAATTAAGTTTTGTCATCACAAAAATAAGTTTATTTCTACTTTTGAGTTGACGAAAATTCTTATAGACAAAAGTAATTTTTTTTAAAAAAAAATCTAATATCAAACCAAACAAAATTATTCATAAAATAAATTTCTGTTTAACTATGTAAATAAATTTTTTAATATTTTAGATATTAAACCAAACACACACTATAATCTGTAAGTTATTTGGGCATTCACACAGACTTACTTACAAGGCTGCTACTATACATACATAATGAGATTTCAACTAAATGTAATTCTACAATTATCTAGACGTTCCTAAAGTTATTATTCCTACGACTAAGCAAATTTCTTCCGGAATTAATTTTGACCTTCTTGAGTTGTAGATTTCATGCAACACATGGTTGCAAGTTGCATCTATTAAGTCGTCAAAAAGTTGCTACCACCAGCTGCTAATAGAATTGGTGCAATCAACTTTAATTGAAGGGCTTAATTTTATGTTCAGAATCAATTCAATTAAAAAATTCAAAACCTTTGAGAGTTATGAGGAGAAAAAAGGGAAGGAATCCAAAGAAAAAGGAAAGAAACAGAATGCTATGGTGAAGATGGCAAAGGCTTTGAAAATTTAGGCTGTGTTTGGTTCAACGTCGGAATTGGAAAAGGAGAGAGAATTCCATATGAGAAGGCAATTTTGAGCGTTTCGTATGGTGGGAGAGAGACTCCTTCAAAGTTCAGACTACCGTCCGTACGTGGAAGAGCTTTTCATCAGATAATGAGAAGAATTGTACGGCTTTCCTTTGGCACCAGGCGGCATATGACGCATTTGCCCCTCTGGTTTTCTTTATCTAATGTTTATAGCACAAAGTTTTGTACGATAAAGTTATATGGGTCTGCATCCTATTGAGAAAGGAGAAAGAAAATATCCGCATGGCTATAAAAAATCTATCCTGCAAATTTGGGTCTCCAAGCTTATACTATAATTTGAGAGAAATGAAAAAGAATTAAAAAATAAATATTTCACTTCATAGAATATAAATATTTTAATACTTTTAAAATATTTATTACATGATAAAAATTTAGAAAAACATTTATTAAGATTTATTATAAATAATTTAATTATTTTTCATTAAGACTACCTTAAAAATAATTTTAAAAACATTAATTTAATATTTTTAGTGCAAGGACATTCTAGAAGTCTTTTTGTCTATTATTGTTTTCATTCTATTATTATCTTTATCGTTTCAAATAAATTTTACAACTTTATTTTTTTTTTCCATTCCTAACAAACTAAACATTTTTTTTGTATCAAAACATTCTCATTCTCTTTTCTATTCTATTTTTCATTTTCTTTCTTTTAACATAGCAAACAAGACCTTAGTCAAGAATATTTTATAAACTCTTCCCAGAAAAAAATTTGACTGTTCAGCAATTGATCTGAACTCTTATTTCTAATGCAAACTAAATGAGATCTCCAATTGCTACAGCAAAGTATTGTTTGTCTTAGGATGTTGGATTAAAGTGGGACTCCGTCAGTTCTAATGATCTAATGGTTCAAAATATGTACAATACCTTACTTTCTAAGAGGAAAAATAAAAGACTCAGATTGCATGCAAACATTACGTGACAATCTAAATTAAAATAACAAATTCCACAACCACTTAAAATTTTAAAACCAAAATGAGTATTTTTAAGTATCTAAAATTAATAAATGACTAAATCCTTAATCCAATGGTTAAGATTCGCGAACAGCATAACATGCCTTTTGCTTCCCAACTATATATAAAGATCCCTTGGCCATGTTTGGGGTGTAGATAAAGCATAGACAACAATAAAAATTGAAATTTTGAGATATAGCTAGGAATCGCTTCCTGTAATCTTTGATATGACTCTCATTGTTGCTGTCATTTCCACATAACCAGTAGTATTGTCCATCAAATCCAATTTGCTAGCCGTGACTCAAGCTGTCTCACTTTCATGATGTTTAAGATATATGCCTTAAAACTTCATTGATGGATGACTAAAGACAGGAAATTCCCTGAACCGAATAGAATTTCGAATTCAATCATGAAGAGGATTAGAATTTGGGAGCACAATCACATATAAAATAAGACAAGGACGAGATTAGTTTAGCATACTACAACTTTGATATTCACTCTAATTATATTAAAACCTCGTAGGCTTTCTTTTGGTATACAAAATAACAATAGCCGCCCACGTTAAAATTTTCTGTACATTTTAATGACACAACTAGAAATTAAAGTCTTTTTTTGCCCCAGTCACCTGCTTGTGGATTCAAATCTCCATCATTTTCATTTTTAATCTTTTCCAAATTAGACTTTTGTATTCTATCCCTGTCAAGGAAATTTTCTTGAGTGAGATATAGTTGTCAAATGGCAGCACCTAATAAAGGAAGAAAAAAATTATGTTAGGTAACCAACCATAGAAAAAAGTGGAAATTTTTTTTTTCCTAATTGCAATATAGTCATTTGAAAATTGTATTGAAATCCTTTATCTTTCTTTTTAAATAAAGAGCTTAAAAACATAATTTCTTACAATCAAAAAAGGAGTAATCCTGTATAGTGAGATAAAGTTGTAAGATATATAGAGAGTTGTGAAATTAGTATTCTCCTATTAGTAAGAGATATAAAAATATTGCATTATCCATGCAATATAAAAAGAATGTGTAACTCCTATTTTCCTTATAATGAAGCGTTTTCTTCCTTGGTTGTGCTATTTTACCTTATTAGGGTTTTCCATGTAAAATTCTATGTGTCATATCGAACTATTTGCTATAGTTTTACTTTTATCCGGTGTCTATTTTCTCTACAATTGGTATCAAAACCTATTTGGATGTGTTACTATCTGTGTGCTCTGTGATTGCCACTAATATAGTGGATCTTCTACGTCAGAAAATAAGTAAGATTATTTTTAGTCATTATAAAGTATTGGATATTATTCATGTGTACGATGCACTTTGTTCACGTATAGTTGCTATTCACAAAAAATAATATGAGCTAGTTTTGCTCACAAATAGACTATGATTAAAGTAATGGTGACAAAATTTGAGATTGAAAAGTTCAATGGTAGTAATTTCTCACTATGAAAGTTGAAGAAAATGTCTATTTTTAGAAAAGATAATTGTCTTGCTGTTATTAGTGAAAGACCGATAGAATTTATAGATGGAAATAAGTGGAACGAGATGGACGAGAATGTAGTTGCAAATTTTCATCTAGCACTTGCAGATAAGATATTGTTTAGTATAGAGGAGAAGATGACGGCGAAGGAAATTTAAGATCATTTGACCAAATTGTACGAGGCTAAGACATTATATAACAAAATTTTCCTTAAAAGAAAATTATACACTTTGCAAATGTCAGAAACTACTTAAGTGACGAAGCACTTTAACACTTTAAATATTCTATTTTTTCAACTTACATCATTGGGTCACAAAATAGAACCGAATTAACGTACTGAAATTCTGCTTCAAAGTCTACCATATTCTTATGACTAACTTATCATCAGCTTGATCAATAATGTTCTTGTGGACTACCTAATTTTTTATGACATTACATTAACTATTCTGGAAGAAGAAAATCAGCGCAAAAATAAGGAAGATAGGTTCATTTGTTCACAAGCGAAAGTGTTGGTAGTGATGAGAGGAAGATCAACAAAACGTGGCTCAAGTGAGAGTCAAAATCGAGGTAGATTAAAATTAAAGAGTAAGAAGAATATCAAGTGTTTTAAGTGTAATAAAAATGGACAATACAAAAATGAGTGTTAGCATTTGAAGAAGAATGCAGATTCCAAATGCAAAAATACTAAGTCGTCAAATACTCAGGAATGTGTTGCAAGTACCTCAGATGATGAAGAAGTCTTATACAACAAGATAACAACAGTTGTTGATGGCAGAAAAAAGGTTCAATGACATCTGGCTTATAGACTAAGCAACAATGTGGCTCATGACCTTGCAAAAGAGAATGGTTATACCAATATAAACCTGTCTCTAGAGGATATGTGTTTATGGGAAATGATCGTTTCTTAGAGATTGCTGGAATAAGTACCATTAAACTAAAGATGTATGATGGTATGACTCACACCATGCAAGAGGTTTAGCAGGTGAAGCGTCTCAACAAAAACCTATTATCTTTAGGACAATTTGATAGCAATATGTATAAAACCTAAGTACAAGATGACATTCTAAAAGTTATTAAAGGTACGCTTATTGTCAAAGGGTGAAACCTAACAACAGAAGAAAAAATTATGTTAGGTAACCAACCATAGAAAAAGGTAGGAAATTTTTTTTTTAGTTGTAGTTTAATTCTTTGAAAATTGCATTGAATCCCCTCATTCTTCCTTATAAATAAACAACTTTAAAACCTCATTTCTTACAACCAAAAAAGTAGCAATCCTATATATGGAGAGAAAATTGTGAGATATATAGAGTTGTGATATCAGTATTCTACTATTAGTAAAACATATAAAAATATTATATTGTCCTTGTTATATAGTGAGAAAATGTAACTCCTATTTTTTTCATAATGAAGCCATTTTTTCTTTGTTTATAAATTTTTACCTTATTGTGATTTTTTACGTGAAATTCTGTATATAATCTCAAATTAATTGTTACAGTTTTGTTTCTATCATGTGTCTATTTTCTCTTCAGGGACAAGTTAGGACAAGACTATAATTATGTTTTTTATTCCTTGATGCCTGAAGTGTTATCAGATATGCATCTTCTTATCTTCAGAAGGAATGTCTAGGGAATGAAATAATATCACTCATTAAGGAACCAGAAACCCGTATGGTTGAAAACATGAAGTCGCAGAAAAAAGGAGGATGCATATTTAGTTTTCAATTTTCAACATCTTACCCAAAAAATTAATGCACATATTGACAGCTGCAAAAAAGAAGGGAAACTACGTCCTGCGAGAATCATTTTATCGTTCTTTTTAGATATCCAATAGATGTGATAAGTACACATCAACCACAAAATACCGCTGTTCATTGACCTCTTGCATGCTGAGAATAACATTGTGAGTCAACACACCTCAGCTCTCTTTTCCCCCCTTTTTTCTAAAATGAAATCTTCAAGAAAATATTATTTTGAAATTATTTTTAACTTGAATAGCATGTACACTCACAGCGACTTGAGATAAATGGAATTTAAGTTTCAAATTATAATAGTACATATCAAAATCATACACAATTTTTACTTTGAATTATTCAATCTTATCAATTACCATCAAGTGAAAAATAAAAAGATGTCGTAAAATTATAGATTGGAGTTCCAAGGTAAAAATAGATTGAGTGGGTTTGGGAGCCTCTTTAAGATTCGTAACATTGGAGGACCATTCTGCTGTGGAAATGCCGCTAAGGCTTTTTGAGCTTACATTATTATAGTTGAGCATCCGCCTCCTAATCGGTTGGAAATGGATTCTTGATATTTAAAAATTTTAAATGTATGTAAAGTTGATATAATTTAAATTATTAGATAAAAATTTAATGGTTCAAATTTTATAAAATTAAATAAAAGTTATTTAATATTTATTAAAATCTAAATTATTAAATGAAAATTTAAAGGTTCAATTTTTAAATGCAAAGAATATAAATATAAAAAATCTAAATCCTCAACAACCCCATAACGCGCATTTATATTGTTTATATGTGTGTATATATATATATATGTCAGTTATCAAACAATCTTTGACACATCCCTCCACTTCAATTATTTAGGATATCCTAAGATGTTTTTTAAAGAACTCGAATAGTTAAAAGGAAATATTTTCTATTTTCATTGACTGGTTCCCCGTTGTTTATGATTGTGCTAAGTACTGTTTCTTGGTTTTCCAAAGAAGTATTAACTGTTCACCCAAGTGCAGGCAATGCTAATTGATTTCTAGATGCATCTAGCCAACCTAGTTTATTACATAAATCAAAGTCAAAATTTTCGAACAAAGTCACAAGCTATGGTTTTCCTCGTGAGAAAGAACCTCACTTTATAGATTTTCCCCTCTGATTCCCTCGAAAACGCATTGAACATATGATTTCAACTTTTGCAAATGGGGCTACTGTAGTTGGATTCCATGTTAAGATATTAATTCTTCCAATCTGTTGAAATAAACAGTAACTCTTATAAATTGTTAGCGTATATCAAATAAAGTAATTGCTAATCATTGTACTTAATTATCAGGCAAATCCATCATAGGAGGCTCAGGAGGGCCTACCAGATGGACAGCTAACAACTTGGATAAATAGAGCAAACAGTAAACTGATATGGTGATAGAGATGCTTCACAAAATTTTATTAAAAAGAGAGTTCCAAAAGGACAGTCTATTGGCCTTCAGGTTTAAAGAAGTCATTCAAATAGTGAATTTGATCCGAATTCAATTCTTATATTCGAGGGCGTCCTAAAAGTTCTGAATCACACTGTTTACTCCGTCTTACCTGTTGGAATAGCTATCATGTCTCCTGGAAAAAATTTTCATTAAGCCAATGCATAATCTAGTAGCCCCAACTCCCAACTAACCAGTGCTTATAAAATGATGACACACTGATTTAGCAAATATTATAAGATATTGTTCAGGAAGTTCTCAAAGATTCCATTAAAACGAAGGGATAACAGGATAGCCATGACCTGGAAGTAATCATAGAGCTTAACTAGTAATCAGTTTTGGTGGACATAGGTCAATGTCTCGAAAACGTAAACCAGGTTTTAAACCATGTGGAAAGAGATAGTGTGTGTTGAGACAAGGTAAACCCTTCTTATCTGAGATTGACAGAGAACGTGTGCTAATAGTCTTGTTTTGTAATTTGTTTAGACTAGTAAGGGAAAATGTCAGATTCATCTATAAATACATACATATACGTGTATTTATGTGTCTATATGTGTATGTATGTATGGATGTACTTGGTTGGGTGAAACAGTCTTCATTCAGGCACTATGTCTGTTGAACCAAAGAGTTTTGGATCCAAATTGTACTGTAGTGATTTTTGGTTAGTATGTTTCATTGTTTCAATCAATTGGCATGAGTTTGGAGTAGATGAATATCTCTGCTTTATACATTTGTTTAATTAAAAGATGCATCTTATTATTCATTATCACAGTAATAAAAGACCTAACTTGATTAAAGTAGACAAGATTTAGTCTTTGAAAAAAAAAAAGTGATAATATTTGATTCATCTGACAATTGGTATCATGGCCTAAACCAGGAGGTTCCGAAAAATGAAATTAAGGGTTCCACTGTGTGCCGTTTTACTGTCTCAGCAAATCTAGATTTTCAGAAATACAGCCCAGTCCTGTCATAACAAAATGCAGCCCATTCAATCAAGCAGTTTTCAGAAAGCTCACCCCACTTGAGCAAGCCAATGAAGAAGCCAGGGATTTTCCAATTCTGCTTGGTACTTGTCCGGTGCACTTTCGCAGTACAGTTGAGTCTTGATTCTGCATCTCAGAGGCTGCTGCTTTGGAGCTCCTTGCGAGGACTCTTCAGAGCAAGATGTTGGAACATGTAAAGCTTCCTTAGATGCACTTCTGAAAAGAATAGATGTAAATCTTCTGCCACTATGCCCTTGGTAGACATACAGAGCAAAGATAAGCGTTTGAAAAGTCTTGCTGCCGGAGTCCTTGCTCAATTGAGTGTATATATGAGGACCAGTCTTCTCACTTTTAAGAAATATCATTTGAAACCCTACTTGCTCATCGATTTGTATACCTTCTCTCTTAATTATTTGTTGCTTTAATATTTTATGGCAACATGTAAAGGCATATAAAAAAGAAAAGCTTCATCACGGCGTGACAGTTTAGATGCTTTTCATCACGGTGTCAACATTTCAGAACTTACAGTCCTCAAACAAATGTAGGTAGGAAGAGAAAGACCTTCTACCTAGGACTGACTTTCGAAACATAGTATGAACAAACTTTTGACATATTAACAAAACCTTATGGTAACAAATATATACCGAATGCAAGCTATCTGTAAACAACTTATATCATGTAGTAATCGATGAATGGGGCAACTTTGGACAACAGTGCCATTGGCAGTAGGGCAACTTGCCACGGGGCACTTTTCCTGTTTGTTTCCCCACCATTCAAGCTGAATGCTATGAGATTCCAAAGCAGTGAAGAGCAAGACTGTCATGAAGGCAGTTCCAGCATCAACACTGTCTGACAAAACAATATTGTATCGCTCCTATCATTCTGGTTTGTATCTGTACGCAACAAACCGAGAGAGAAGTCCAATAAACAAGTGAAGTTGATTGCACTTGCAGGGGGCATCGTTGTTGTAGCACCCAACAAGATAGGTATGTGAGAATAAGATGTATCCATGTTTGACTTTGGAGCCTTGCAAGCAAGCCAAACCAGAAGGGGAGCAATGGCTCCTCCTAAGAACCAATTGACTTGGCCCAATTCACCTAGCTCTCTGAAGATTCTGCATGGTCCGTCCCCAAATAACTGATGCATCGAAGATTACACATGTCAATGGAGGTAGTACATGGTAAAAATAAACTTGATTTTAGCCAAATGTATTAATCTATATCTTTTAATCCAATTCAAATTAGACTCATTAGCACTTAAGTTTTTTATTTATAATTATCTTATTTAATAAAGTAAGTGTTGATTGAAAGATGTAATAAATAAATATAGAAGTAGATAGTAATTGAAAGGTAAATTAAATGAATAGTTATAACCTTCCCTTAAGTCTTATAAGTAGATAATAGTTTTTTTATTGCCGTATTAAGTCAAAAGGACAAATCTAATAGATTTTCTTTTTCTCTCCACTGTTAGAATTTCTTCTTCTCATATTTTAAATTCAAATAACCCTACATTTTCTTCGACAATATAAAGGTTAGGTATTGATCTCATCAACACCATGCCCTAATAGTGTAGACAAGTACTGCCAGGATTGTTCCTACCTCCTGCAAATGCTTCCAAATTTAAGTTTCTTTTCATAGAAATTTTACCATACAATGCATGTGCAGCTAAGAGGTGCAGGGCACGGCTTGGAGACATGTTCATATGTGTTGTCGTGTTATTTGCCCACGCTCCATAAATGTAAAGTGAACCCAAGACAAGGAACATGTAGTTGACCGATGCCATTAACATTGATCTTGGTGGAATCTTCAGACAGTAATCAAGTTTAAAGTCTTGCAAAAAGGTTAGTGCTTGAGTCATGCTAATGTACCCGCACACCTTAAAGCACTAATTAGCGACAGGGCGCTCTGGATACATGAAAAGAGATGAACCTTTCAGAGAGTTTCAATCAAGACCAATGTAAGAAATTAAGGAACCAACAATGAAATGGAAATATATTGCTAAGGCACCTGATTAGTAACTTCAGTAATTATACCCATAGGAATAGTGAATAATATGGATATTGCACAAGCAAAATGAATAAGAGCGATGTTTAACACTAGGATGACAAAAAACCACCACATTGGCACTGATCTATATTTCTTCATAAGTCTTGTGTGTATATATGTACATGATTTTACTGCCTCCAAAAGCCCTTCTGCTCTGCCTCGCTACGTCACTGGATGAGGCAAAGTGTTAGTGAAATTAGGCCTTTGCTTAACTTGTAACAAATTTATTTAGAAAAAAACCTTCATATTAGTTTGTGGTGTGATTATCACTTTGATAGTTGAAAGATTATCTGTATCATTTTAATTTTTCATTCTAATCTTACCATTCTGGACATATTATAATGATATTATATAATTTTACTTTAAACAAAATTATAATGTCAAGTACTGTATTAATCAAAATAATTACAGAGAGTTAAATTGATAGTGTTTTTGTAATACCCATGAATTCCTTATGTTAAATATGTTATTATAGGTGGACAATTTTTTTTTAAAAAAATTATGAGTTGGAAAAAGGAAAAAAATACACTTAAGATAAGTATAAATTTTAAATAATAAAGAAAAATTGAAAGAGAGAATTTAAAAAATATTATATAAGAATGCAGATAATATTATATGAGTTAGAACCTAGCATGAATGTTTAGGTCTTATTTTGTGCATTCCCAACATTCAAAATTGAATTCCAAAGTGTGTAAATTAGGTACTTTCCAAATTTGTGTACCAATATTGCTAAGTTTTCCCTAAAAATTTACCTAAATACCTTTATTACTATATCTTTCCAACACCTCTCCTTTCTCTTTCGCATTTCTTCTCTTCCCTGACACCTTCATTGTGCAAGTCAGCCATATGAGTTTTTCCAACACCTTCAACCACCATTTAGAGTTGCCAACGTTCATCGTTCACTTTTACACCCTTACTAGAGGAAAATTGTCCCTCGTTGGCCTCTAGTTGGCTAGAAAATGTGATGTTTTTGGCTAATGCATATAGGACGAGATTTTTAGCCAAATTGATTAAATTTTGGTGCTTTTTTCTTTATTCTAACTCAGGGTTTTGTCTTCTTAATGATTTTTGATCATCTCTCTCTTATTTTCACCAATTAATTTCACTCAAGAGCTCAAAATTGAAGAAAATCCAATCTGGTACTGTTCATACACAAAAGTGAAGAATTTGAACTCTTAGTGTCATCTCATCCAATTGAGTTGGGGCTCCACATCTTAAGTAATTTTTGCATCTCTCCCGTAAAATCATTGGTCGATTATGAGTTTTAGCTTTAAAATTGAAAAACCTCAATTTGAAAGTGTATGTTCATAATTGTAGCGGGATGAAATTTGAAGTTTTTGCACTACTCTAACATCATTAACGACCTAGTGAATGACATAAGGCTACTAGAAGTTTTGAATTATAAGATGAATTGCTAATTTTCTAAATTTTCTTGAAATTTCCATAATGAAAAAGGAAGGAAAAATGAAGGGGAAACATTATTAGAGTTGGTTAAGTGACTTTGAATAATTATATCAAGTTAATGGCTAATTTTTTTAACTTGGTTAGTTAATCCTTAAGTTACCTTGATGGAGTTGATCAATTTACTTAATTAGAAAAGACTATAAATAAACCATGTTGGAGAAGATTTCACGGTCTTGGACATTGAGTATGTGATGATTTAGAGTTGAATTAAGATTGTATAATTTTTAGAGCTTTGGATGAGGTTAGAGAACTTTTGGTCATGGAGAATAAAGTTAATGAAAATCTTTGTGGACAATGTCTTAAATGGTATTGGATGACCACACCTTAAATGAATTAAATTTAAGCCATTGTAGAATCATTGGGTTTTCTTTTTATGATTAAGTGAAGCATATATTAATTGATTTAAGGTGGTACTTAGATGAGGTTTAGCGATAAGATTTGAAGGATTTAACCTTGCAATGAAAAGCAACATAATTGAAAGGAGTACCCAATTCTAGTGGCTCATCACTTTTAACGAAGCAAATGATTTGAATATAGAGGTTCACTTGTGGGTTAAAAAGTTAATTAATAAATAGAATGATCGAACTAGTTGAAATATTTCCTTATGTTAAAAGTTAAGAGAGCATTATTGGTTTATATAGGTCCTTAGTGAGCTATTTATGAACAAGTGATTCGAGAGGGTGCTAAGAAAAGGTTTATGTACTCCTCTTCGAATGAATAAATATTACTAGCTATATTTGTTTTTTGTATTTCAAAATTTTCTTTTGTGAATTAACAATTCTTATACACTCTAGAGTCTTGGGAATAAGCTTTCTAAGAAAGACTGTTTCTTTTTTAAAATTATTCTATTTTCTTCAACATTCTATTGGATTTTATCATAAAGTTTTAGTTGCTACTGTATCTATTTATGTATAATGATTTAAATACTTTTTAATTTACTGTATTAGAAATTTGAAGTTTTACTGTTAAGAAATGACTTATTTATTGATTGATTTTCATAAAGATTTAAATGAAAGGTTTCTATATGATTTATAAATGAACTTAGTTATTATAAACTTTTTAGATTGAAGAATCACTGCTTATTTATTTAAAACTAATTATGTCATTGATAATGAAAAATATTGTTTAGGAAATACGTCTAACGCAGAACCCTATAACTAACGGCAGTTGGTGTTAGCCATGGTGCACCATGTACAGTATTACTATACTGAGGCCTTGTGTCATATTACTAACTAATTGTAAGCGTACTTGCTCACCACTGATTATTGCACTATACTGTATTGTCATTACTAGTAAATGCTAGTACTTGATTATTGATTTACTATTGGTTTTATGGGATGTCTTCTATTTCTGTACTTTTAAATTGATGAATTTAATTTTGCTTTTTAGTACATTATGTTTGAGCAAGGAAAGTTTTTATTGGCATAAAGATTGTGACTTCTCTACTGAAAATTCAGGACTTAACTTTTCATTTGAAATGATCAAAGGTTTGTGAAAAATACTACTATTCTTGTCTGTTCCCTTCATAGTATAGTTAGTGATATTTGCTGATTGAGTATTTTCATTCATCCCTATTTTATTATGTTTTAAGAGCATAGTGCTGATCTTGGATTCTACTCAGTTGCATAGAGTCAAGTTAGTTACTTAATTGTGAGCCCTGCATTGTTCACATGAACAAAATTGATTTTCGTTGCTAATTATTACATTATTTTATGCTCAAGAAGCTCCTATTATCACAGGCAGGATTTATTATTGTTTGTATATATATTAAGTTGTCTGATTGTAAATTTGATTGTGAGAGCAGAACTCTCTACCTTTTGATGTATTTGTTAGTTCATAAAATTTTAGGAAGTTCATATTTTAAGGTAGACTTTGCCAAAATTTTTATAAGAGGGTCATAAAAGGACTTAACTATTTATGTTTAATCTATGTGAATTGTATTAGGTGACGGACTAATATTACTAAATATGACCCTTATGTGACTCTGTGATCAAACTGATTATCTTGTATGCTTTATTCTATTCAGTTTACGAAAGTAGGATTTATTTCACCCTCTGTGCTGGTTATATCTCCTCAGTTGGAGGCGTGACAATTTTTTATTGATTTACTATTTCGCAAAGAGAAATAGAAAAGTCAAATTGCTTCATTTTTGAAAAATCAAATAATTAACACCAACCAGTATTTGGATCAATTCATTGCATATCAATGATGAAATCAAATGCTTGAATTGGCGATTAGCTTCCATTAGAGAGCAGAACAAGCATGAGGGTAGCAGAATGCATAGCAAATCCAATACCATAAGTCGTATAAGCCAAGAAGATGCTGAGATGCGCAGGCCCATTTGTCAAATGAATATACTTATGCAAATGTGTCGCCTAGTGAAAGTTGTTCACTTAATAAACTCAAGTTGCATAATGAAACAATTTTCACTTAATTTTTATTTGTGTTTATTTTTTTAATTTTGTTGATAGGCATTTATTAATTACAATGAGCCTTATTTTATAACTTAAATAACTAATTTAACTTCTAATTTTTAAAACAAAAAATGTGTTGTTTAAATTTCGCCATTAAGATCCTCGTGTAACATGTAACCTTAGGTTCTTTGTATGGTTATAACTACAAGAACGAGTTTATCTCTTCACCAGAAATGATGAGGTAGAGAAACTTCCATATGCTCTTGCAAGTGAGTGTTTTCTTCAATCTTGTTAATATAAGTATTTCCTTTTCTTCTGGTGACGCTTAGCGCGAAATGAATTTGGAGAGAATAGAATCTTTTAAGTCTATACACTATGTTTTGTATAATATTAAAAAAAGAAAGTAGGAATAGAAATAAAGATAAATTAAATTATTAAAATATTTTTATTTTAAAAAATTAAAATATTAACTATTTTTTAATTTTAATAAAACTAAGTTTTTTTTTTATTTATTTTCTCTCCACTCTTCTCCCTCCTGTCGTATGTGTTTGTCGAAGCTTCACCCGTGAGAACAACAAGCTTTCATCGCAGGAAGGCGAGGGTGTTCATCTTCCGGTGAGGTACAAAACAAGATCAATGAATCTGGCCAGAAATAAAGGGAAGAGGTTGACTAACAGAGATGAAGGAGGGAGATGCCAGGAGGACGAGAGAGATTGGATGGAGAAAGGACGAGATCACGAGCTCAGATTATGCCGGAGGATGAGATGAAGGTGACAAACAGAGATGGTCAAGGAAAATGCGAGAGAACGAAGAGAGAGATGCAAGAGAACGAAGAGAGAGGGATTGGATGGAGAAATATCGCAATCGGCGTTGTAGGGTGGATCAACAGCGAGAGGAAGGAAGAAGGACGACATCACTGACTCGGACGACGACAGAGGATAGATCGACGGCGACAGACAGAGATGGCAGAGAGACTGAGTGGAGAAAGCAGAAAGAGAAAGAGGGGCAAATCAGATGGGTAGGATAGTAATTTTGCAACTCATTCCTGGGAATAAGATCTCTTTCCCTCCATGGAAGGAGGTATTGCTCAATTCCACATATGTGGGAATGGGGTTTCCCTAGGTAATGTCATTCCTAGACTAAAAATTTAACTAATTGCATTATTTCTTGAAACCAAACGCACCCTTAGTGTTTTCTCCTTCCTCTTTTTCGTTGTTGTTAATGCTAGTCCTCTTGATGATTGTTGTGGTATTCTATATGATTATCATGGCCCAACAGAGACCATGACTAAGACAAGATGATAATTGGTTATAGTTACCCTGGATTATTTTATTTTATTTTTTCTTTAAAAAAAAATCACATAACCATCTGGATGAGGAAATTCAGGTCATATGCTGTACAGCTAAATTTTTTTCTTTGGTTAATTTTTTTTTTAAAATATAACACACTTGTTGCACATCAATACTATGCAGCAGGTGATCCAGGTTAATGGATGAGGGGTTAAGTACACTCACAACATTTCCTGCTACAATAAGGGATTTTTCCTTTCTAAGCAGTTATAATGATGAGTTTTAATGATTTTCAAATACCCTTTGAAGCTTGCATTTATTGAAGGATTTAGAAAGAAAGATGCCAATTTGTTTTTTGACAAGAACTAATTAATCTAGATTTAATTGCTCGATAATTTGATTATTTGTTAAATATTTGTTGGAATGCTAATCGTATTTCAAATGTTCGATCATCACCAATATTCTTATCATCTTCCTGTTTGGTTGTGGTTAAGTTTGGGTTATTACAAAGTTAATTTTGGTAGTTCTTGAGATAATACGAAATGATTATATTATTGTCGTTTATGAATTTGGCTCTAATGCCCCTTCTATCTCCTCCCTTCACATAAAAGCCTTGGCTATACACAAAGAATGATTAGTAATTTACTCGCAATAATATTACATGAAATGAGTATGAGTAGAACCTAATACACTATTGTGTATATCCTCTCTCTTGTTTCTTTCAAAAATGGAGAGAAATTGAAAATAAAATGAAAGTGATCCATTTTGACGAAGGTAAACATAACTCTGACAGTCATTTTATCTCCTAGATATTATTTTTTTAAATTTTACTTGCTGGAACTTACCAATTTTTGCAAAGAAAACTTATAAATTTGGAAAATAGGAAAACTATGAAAAGAAGATAATACTTCGCTTTCTAGTTCCACGCTAGTAGTTGAAAGTTGATCATTGAAAAACGTTAAAAGAGGTGTCTTTCGTGTCACCTAGCATTGTCTCTGTCTTTCTACTTTGGTCTACACACGCAACTTGTTTTGCTTGGTTCACAAGACTCATTGGGACCACATATATCCTCATCTTCTTTTATATATATATATATATATAGGAACCATAGTGTATATTGTCTCCAAGTGATTGTTTCTTAAGATCAATAATAATTTCAATGGCGGAATTTGGAGATGGTTCTCCTTCCTACCGATGCAAAAACTGCCAAACTCCTATTGCATTCCGCAGTGACCTTCTCTCCAAAAAATATCGGGTATTTCTTTTTTCACAAACTCTCTTGTTTATTTCTGTTTGAACTCTCCAACTTCCAAGTACTTATGGTCATTTATCTTCAGTACCAGAACGGAACCTACTGCAATTATAAGCCTTGAGCAAGTAACATGCTTTGCTTGTCGTGTAGAAATCTGACACCTCTCCAGCAATACAGAAATTTTTGCTAGGCGGTCTTTTCTTCTTCTTCTCTGTTAGTTTTATTATTTGAACCACAAGGTATCAGTAAATTTGATTATGGATAGGGTATGAGAAACATTAGAAATATGTTTTTCTTGTTTTCAAACCCATATGTAGTGGTTAGTAAACTCAAAATCCATTTTCTTCTTGATTGCATCCTTAGATTTAGATCTGACCTCTAATGCTCTCAGAAATTTCAAAATGAACAAGTTTTTCTCAACAGATTTAGATTAATTTCTATCAAGATACCCAAATTCAAGCAAACAAATCTTATAAATATACCCATAAAATATGAGTATTTTTCTCAAATCCCAATTTTTTAGACTATGCAGTTCTATATATTTGACCATTGGATTAAAAATTAGCACCACATGGTTAGAAAGTCAAATTTTTGACTGCACTTAATCACTAAAATTTGCATAGTTCTTCCAATTTTAATCGTTAGATTTATATGTTTCCTTCTAAACCTAAGATATCCATATTAATTTTTCTCGAAATAGATTGTCCCCAGATGAATCCAGCGCAGTTCCATGCATTTGCAGTGTTTCATTTTTTTTTTTTTTTCAAAGTAGTTATTAATTCTTTATAGGCATGATTATAAATGGAGATAACCAAATGCACTCAACTGCATCTCCTCCAAATGCAGAAGATCTAGGTCCAATTTTTCTCATCCTACCCATATGTCAGGTGGCAGAAATTACAGAAATTCTTAGTTTTAAGTGACACTCTTCCGTTGGTAGGTTTGATTTGCATATACTATACGATGTATGCAGAAGTCAATGAAGATGAGTCCTACACGCTAACTCGTAAAAAATGCGCGAAGTCAATGCGATTAGTTTGTTTATGCAATTATGCCTTGTGGAATTTAAACCCAACATCCGAAGTGCTGCAATTTCCATACACTTTTTTCTTTGGTCCAAGCACGTGGAACAAAATTTCAGACTATGAAACAAGACTCTTATACAAAGGTTCAAGTGTCTCACTAGTACTGCACATGTAGTATAATTTAGATGCATGGGACTCACTTTTAATAAATGCCCATCTCTCTCCAACTATATTTAATAGGTTTGAATTGCGTAATTTTATTTTTTGGGTCCAAAAACCTATTAGGTAAAAACAGACTCATAAAGAAAAGTTCAGAACCGTAACACCTGTCCATAAACTCATGTAACATCGAATTAGAATTCTCTCGACACCAACACAAGTCATGAGATTTCAGTATATGTGTGTGTGTTTCTCTAACTACATTAAATGTAATGTCGGAGAGTAATGTAATATCTAATGACATCGAAACATAGACCACACATAATGCATGGGACATATGTAGCATACAGGCCATAATTAAACCACCATAAACTACCAATTAATTAACAACACAAAATTCACTTGGAACAAGACATCTGGAAATTGAAAACTGAAAATGAGGTATCGTTCACAAATTGTTTGGCAATTCAGGCAAAATCAGGAGCAGCATTTATGTTCACTTATGCAAGAAACGTCATTGCGGGTGAAAAGCAAGACAGAGAACTCTTGACGGGTCTGTATACTGTTGCAGGCATATATTGCAAAAGATGTGGCGAGGAGTTAGGTTGGAAGTACATAAGAGCTTATGAGGCTACCCAGAAATACAAGGAAGGAAGGTTCATAATTGAGAGGGCAAAGATTGTCAAGGAGTATTAATAAGGCTATATATATATATATGATAAATAACGTATGTTGCCTTCCTTCATTTGTGCAATATCATAAATTTCTAGCACATATGTGCATGCACACTAGCACAAATTGTCAAGGAATACTAGCGCATCTTGGGACTGAGGCCTATATAATTGATAATAATATATATATTTGAGTGTTGTATTTCTTTCATGTGTAATAATAAAATGTTTCTCATACGCATGCATATATATATATATATATATATACATGCAAATATATAATGTACAAATATCCTACGTTTGAGAACTTTTGCTAAACAATATATACCATGTGTCGAATAATAATTAAGATTTCCCACTGTAATATAATTATAAATTATAAAAAAAAATTAATGTGAAAACTCAAGATACTAAAATTAAGGCAAGTTACATGTACTTTTAATAAAATTACACAAATTAACATAAATTTAAAAATAAAAATTTTAATAAAATTACCTAGAATTATGTTTTGAATACTTGGACATATATTTACTCTCAAAAGTATGTTGCTCAGGAGTCTTAATTCAAATTGAGCTTTTCGTATACAAGTGTCAGAAAAATTTAATATTAGATACTTCGTTAATTTGTTATACTATTGTAACATTCTTACTTATCCTTATCTAAGGGTTTCTATATACCCCTCTCGTAACATTTACAGAGCAATACAGTTCACTTTCAATCCCAAATCTCTCACAGCCTTTTGCTTATCATGCGTGTTGATCCCTTTTTTTTTTTTGGGGGCATCACCACTGCACCAGCTTCTTCTGCTCTCTCTGTTTCTATCCCACCCTATGCGTAATTCTGTAACTCCTGTCGCCATTAATGTCACCTCTCAGCTCCCCATCAAGCTTACTCTTCTAAACTATCCCACTTGGCTTTTTAAAGTTTAACGCGTACTCTTTAGTATCTGTGATCTCTAATAGTATGTTGATAGTGTTGGAATAAACATGGAGGATCCTAAGGACGAAGTTGAAATACCCATATTCTAAGGAGCCAATCAAAAAAGAAAAAGATTAATATTTCTTCAATATAGAGCCAAAGAAGAGAGAAATAATTAAAAAATTTTCATCTACCTTCATTTACGATCTGCTTCAGAATTTATACAGGAGAGAAATGACAAACTTTCCTATTTAAATGCAACTAACAAAAGTGAATGCAATTAACTTCCAACTAACTCCTATTATATCTATTGACTTCAAAAACTAACTCTGAAAATGTCAACAAATGCAATTACATTTTAACTAAAATTGCAACTATCTAACAAACTAACTATCAACTATCTAACAAAATGCTAACTATTTTAGCACTCCTCCTTGGCTTTTTGGTGACTCTACACCAATTCTTTGTCTCAAATCTTCAAACCTTTCTTTTGGCAATGACTTGGTAAAAATATTAGCATGCTGGTCCTTAAATGAGCAATGATACTTCATTAGATTGTTAAACTTCTTTAATAAAATGAAACTTAATTTTGTTGTGCTTACTTTGTCATGAAATACTGAATTTTTTATATTAAAATTGCTTAAACATTGTCACATATGATTCTGATAGCTTTTATTTGTTCACATCCTAAGTCTTCAGTATCTTCCTTAGGATGCTAATATGGTTCACGGCAAAGGTAGCAATAATATACTCTTCTTCTGTTGTCAATTAAGCTATAATTTCTAATTTTCTTGAGCTTAAACTTAAAAAGATTGTGCCCAGTGAAAATAAGTATCCAGAAATGCTTATAGAACCATCAATGTAGTCACTCCAATCACTGTCAAAGTAGTCCACCAACTTCAATGTCTTCTGTGTAGTTTTCAAAAGAAAATTCCAAGTGTGCTCGTTCCTTTAATATACCTTAACACTTTTCTAGAAGCTACGAAGTATGCTTTTCTAGGTGAATGCATGAACCTAGGTATAGATGGTGAAGATCACTCCAACTACTAGTCCAAAAAGCCATTGATTTGCTTCCAATTAAAAGAATGCACTTCTGATTTCAAACTAACTCCTCCTCGATCTTTACATGAACTACTTAAGGATTTTGTTTTCTTTCACCCACAATATCACTATGGATGAGTTGAAGTTTCTAACTAGCTCTTCCTGCTTATTTTGTTGGAAATGATAGTTTTGTTTACTTACCCTTATAACAGATTTTATAAAGTTATGTATTACACCTAGTTTAAGGTACATTTTTCACCAACTTCTCCTTGTTCATCTCTGCAATGCTTCCCTGTTTGAAATGACCATTGGTATAGGCCTGCTTTGGTATTTTCTCCCAAATCACAATAAAAGTCCTATTGTCCATCTTGACATAGAATGATTTCACTTTAGAGGGATAAAAAATATTGCACTTGTGAACTTTGAAGTGTAATGATTAGTTCTTTTCAAGCATCTGCCCAACACTTAATATATTTTTACTAATATCATGTATATACAAAACATCAAGGATAATTTTGATACTTGAGATTGTTGAAACAACCATTAAACCTCTTATTCAAATTCTATGAATTCTCCATTTCTCACTTTTACTTTGGATTTGTAGGTGTCATCAAGGATCTAAAAAATCTCAACATTACTAAAAAGATGATATGTGCAACCACTATCAATGAGCCAAACATTAGTTAAAGGTACCCTTTATTAAGTAGTAGGATACTGCAAAAAGCTGCTCCTCTTATGTATAACTATGTCTGCCAATTATGCTTGTAAAAGTTTATAGGCTTTTTTTTTAGATTTGTAGACCTTGGATATGTGCCACATCTATTCGCAATTATCACATACAGCGTCAAGTCTTTACAAGTAGTACTTTTCCAAGTGTGTTGTTTTCTTGCAATGTTTTTAAGGAGAAAATGACTTTTGGTTTGAATCATCATCATTATTTCCACCATTATGCTTGCCTTTATTCTTTTGGCAGGGCTACTGCTTTCCTTTCTTAGGATGTGAATTTTGCACATATAAGGCTCCTTCAGTGACATTGTCCTGTATCAAAGTCCTTTTTTCTTTTTGTGCTTAAAGAACATTAATTAGTTCACCTAATGAATCCTGCTTAGTTGCTTGAACTTTTCAAGAGAGGAATTCTTATATTCAAATGCCTTTATAAAGGTTACAAGAACTTTCTTTATAATTCTTTTATCTACAAATTCTTTACCAAGAAATATGATGTTATTAACAATTAAAAAGTTTCAATCAACATACTTATTAATTATTTCATTCTCTTGCATCTACAGACTTAAATTCTCTTTTCAGGTTTAAAATATGCATTTGGTGCGTTCCTTCACTGCCTTAATATTCTTCTTTTAACCTATCCCAAGCCCCTTTTGATGTATTACACGCCATAATCCTGTAGAACACATTGTCTACAACAAATTCTGAATAAGTGATTCAGCCTTCCGTTTCTTTTCCTTTTTTTTCATTGTAGTGTTTGATTTGAGCCAAGGTAAGGTTTGTTGGTGGAGGAGTTATTAGTCTATCTTTAGTCACAGTGTCCCAAAGGTCATAGGCTACTAGAAAAACTTGTATATTCATTGACTAAATATGATAATTTTCACCAGTGGAAATGATAAGTGGATTTAACAATAGGCTATTACATGCCATATTTTTCATGGTTTAAAAGTTATTTTTTGTCTTATAAGATCAACTACAGCTATGATACAACTATTAGAACACACACTAAGAATCCTAAAGATAGAGTTAAAATACCCATCTCCTATGAAGTGAGTTAAAAAAGAAAAAAAGAAGAGATTTAAATTTCTTTTGTAGAGTTGAAGAATAGAGAAATGATTGATAATTCTTCATGTGATTCCATTCATAATCTGGTTTAGAATTTATATATACAAAAAAGAAAAAATAAACTTTCTTATTTAAGTGTAAAAAAACTTAATGCAACAAACTTATAACTCACTCTTATGACTTTGAAAACCAACTATGAAAAAGATGATAAATGCAATTACATTTTAACTAAAATTACTAGTTGTCTAACAAACTAACTATTAACTATCTAACAAAATACCAATTGTTCTAACAAATGACACTCAACAGACTTCCTCCCTCGAAATTGAAACAAAAGGTGTTTTGAATCCTAATCATGGCTATAAATTCTGATATCAACTATATGTATGTTTGGATTGGTGTTATTCTAATGTAATTTTGAGTCAACTTGATTTTCAAAATTGACATTGTTCAAATATGATTTTACATCACTATGATTTATATTTGGAAATCTTTGTTTAAATATTGATTTTTACCTTTTATACAATTCATTCAATGCAAAAGCAACTATTTTTCTATGCAAATGAGGCATAGAAGGCAAAATTGATTTTGGAAAAATGTCAAACCAACTGATAATATTTACAAAACAAACCCTAGTTTAGATGTACAAATGAACTTTTGAACATTTCAAATATTAATCTAGACACACTTTATATCAACTCATCCTTTTTATTATCCTTTATTCTCTCTTTAATAGAGTTATCGATCTAAATTAGCACTTTCTTCTTCTTTTGTCAAGCCTAACTCACCATGCAATGACTCTGCTAATTGTCCTCACACTCACATCATGACTTGATAGTCTACACCATCAAAAGTATCATTGATGAACTCTCAATTATTTAAGACCATGTAAATGATATTTCTCTTGTCATCCATACCTTAAAATGGCCTAGTTTCGAAGTATAAAGATTTTTCTACTATTTTTCAACTTCATGAAACACCATTGTCCTCTAAATACCTCTATGACAAGCTACTAGATTGTGAAACAATACTAAAGAGTCAAGAATGCTTTACTCTATTCTTAATGTCTTACTGTCAACTATAGTAAGAACCTCACATCTTCAATTTTTGGAAACCCCCAGTTTCCTTTAAATCACTTTTCAAGCAACAAAACCACTATCTCTATTCCTACCTCCAATACACCACATAAGTCCAATTTTAAATGTGAGTATTTTTCCAAGAAAGGTCATGAAGCCTGAGACCGTTGGTACATTTATCCTAAAAAATGACCAAAGTTGCCAAATTTTTCACTACTACGAAATTTACCCTTGTCGACTAACTATACTAGCTTAGACTAAACTATTGTTGAAATTGGCTTAGGTTTTGCAATCATTTTAATGTTGTATACTTCTAGTATTCCTCTCACTCATTATTCTGGCAGTTCCTTTTTATGTTTAACTTAAAAGGAATTTTACCTATTTTTTAGTCTATGTAGCTGATTTTTTAATGATTGGAGATAACCTCTACTTCTTTAATATGTTTATAGCTACTCTTGTCTCACACTTCTCCCTAAATGACATGGGGATCTTAGTTTACTTTCACAAAGTTTAGTGTGGTCTAATGCTGACTAGGTATATTTTATCTTAACATAAGTATATTTACAACATTTTAAAATGTATCATCTACTGTTTCTTTACAACTTCATGATGGTATCTCTTTTACTTATGCAACCACTTACAAAAAAATAGTTAGAGCACTTCAAATCCTATTTATTACAAGACCAAATAGTGCATTTAGTGCCAACAAATTATCCACAATCTTAACGTTACTTACTTCAAGCTTTAAAAGGCTCTTTAAATATAACTCAATATTGCCACACATTACTTACACTTGAAAAGATAAAGGCACACTAATCTTTTAATGTTCTCTAATGTTGACTAGGCTAAAATGTAGCATATCATTGTTTAACCTTAACTTATTTAATCTTTTTTTTTTTTTTTTGCTATAAACCAATTTCATGGTCTTTTAAAATACAATAAACTTCAGTAAAGCCATTAACAAATTTTAAGTGTTTCTTCGTTAGAGAAATTGTTACAATTGTAGCTTAGTTTCTCTGATAGCATTGTTTTCCTAATTCTACTAAGCTTAATTAAGCTTGTTAAGTCATGTTTTCTTTATTGTATCAATTCTATAAATACTACATAGTGTACTCAAGTTATTCATTTAATATAATTCCTTTTTTGTTCATCTTAGTCTTCTATAGTTTTCTATCATGGTATAAGAGTCGTGATCAGGTGCCATGGATAATTCAATCACATTAATTGGCACCCTTGCCTCAAGAACAAAAAACACAGTAGCAACATTCACACAGTCAATCTCAATCAAACTTGATGATTAGAATTACTTGTTATGGTAACAAGTAATAACTACAATCGAGGAGTATGATCTTCAAAAGTTCATCAATGCTAGCCCCGAACCACCAAGCAAATTTGCAACACATGAAGACAAAGATTCGGGAAAAGTGTTTGCAAAATTTATTTCCTAGGAGAAATAAGATCAATTGCTTCCCTTATGGCTATTATCGTCAATCTCTGAAAGTATATTAATAAGACTTGTTGGTTGTGATTCACCTCTTTAAGCATAGGCAAGGATTCACGTGTTTTTTGCTTTATATAGATGAGCAAAATCTCAACAGTATAAAATAGAGCTTCAGATCACTAAGAAAGGAACAAGGACAATTGCTAATTATCTTTCATGTATTGATGCACTTATCACTATCAGTAATCATATCTTTAACTTTGAACATGTTGAAGTTATCTTAGAAGGCTTGCCAGAAAAGTATGACAAGCTAATAACAAACATTACCACTCAACATGAACTATATTCAATTAGTGAGATTGAATCATTTCTCTTCAATTAAGATATCTGAATTGAGAAAAATCTAAGAAAAGTAATCTCATCTAAATCTCTGACAATAAATCTAACTACTAGTAAAAAAAAAAAAAAAGAGAGAAATTAAAATATGGTGACAATAACAATTACATTCAAGATCAGTCTAATTATAATTGTAATCATCATGGTACTTTCTTTTGCGAATCCATAGGAAGAAATCATGGTAGATTTGGCAGCGAAGGATGAAATTCAATAATTTTCCAAGTTTGTTACAGAGCTAGACACTCAGTTGCTCAATGTTATTATAGATTTGATGCAAACTTTGTTCTTATGCACTATAATTCATATACACAAGCTTTCAACATAGATTATGCTAATACTACTAATTCTACCTCATTTAATTCAACTCCATATATGTCAAATCCTCATTTAATTTATCTACATTTGGTGCATTTTATTATATTGCATCCATTAATGCATTCACACAATGCACTTGGATCTATCCATTTAAACAAAAGTCTAATGCATTATCCACTTTCATCAATTTCAAAAATATGGCTAAGCTTCAATTGGGCTATAAAATAAAATTTTTTTCAATATGATTCTAGGGGAAATTTCATAGCTTTATACCTTTCCTTACATACTATGGCAACATCCACAAGTTTTCTTGTCCATATGCTCATCACTAAAATGGAACTATTAAGCATAAACATCACCATATGTTGAAACTAGTCTTTCTTTGTTCAATCATGTCGGCTTGATAACTCTATGAAATGGAAGCTTGGAGAGTCCTATAGTTGTCATTGTTTTGGTACTTTGTTCTCGATTACTCTGAAATGATTAGCTATACATGTCATTCGTGGCTCTAAAATTTGATTAGACTACAATAAATTTTGTAAAATAAGCGTGAGGTTAGAGTTTGAGTTGGGTTCTAACTTCATAATTGAGTTGGTGTCTATATGATGCAATTAGAGAAAGATGTAAAGTTGGGTTAGGATTATTGTGAATGACTTTTTTGGATTATGAAGTACTGAATTAAACTATACGTTAAGTGTAAAAATTAAATACCATACCATGCCATATCATTTTCTAATATTTAGGATTAATTGGAACTTTTTTAATTTTGATCAAGGGATTAATTTAGTCTTTTTTACGTTTTAATTAGAATAATGTTTGAACATTTAATCATGTTTGGTCTATTACAATAATATTATCTCTTCGATTGAATATAAATTAATAATTAAATAAGAAAATAATTTAATTTGGTTAAGTTATAAAATATAATTGTTTACACTTAATTACTTTATTTTTAAATAATTGCATTAAAATTTAATTCTAAACAAAATTAAAGAGCTATTTTTTTAGACAAGTAGATAGATTGCATTGAAATCAAACAGGAAGAGTACACAGGAGAAATAAGCTAGCTACAACGAACAGTAAAGAAAACAACACCTACATGACTGAAAACATAAACCAAAACATCCAGAAAAGCAAACAATTATAGCATTGCATTAGGAATTCATTATCCAACACCTTGTCTTAAACTAAGCATATCCTCATCAATAAGTGAAACCAGAGAAGATGGAAGGTTAAGGCCCTGGGAATTTTCTTATTGTCTAGACCTTTTTGGCATGTCATTCTTGGTTAATCACAGTGTACGTCTGACTCTAAGGTGGTGGCTACTAGATGTCTATATTTTTTTGGGATTTTGTGAAGTATTGTAAGCGTTGTATAGGTTATTTCCTTATTATACCAACTATATCTATTGTGAGACATTATTAAGTTTATTAGTTAATATCATTGTGAAATTTTTTTAATTATATTTCTAAATATGTCTTATCATCAATATTTTTAGAAAATGAAAAAAAAAAAGTGTTATTTTAGGCTAGCTAGGCTAAGTTAATTTAGCTTATGCATCGGTCAAGGCCAATGAATTTGGGTCGTGACATAAACTTTTTCTAATTAAGTTAAAATTTTATTTGTTTGGACCATTGTGTGTGGTTTATGTCTCTTTTCTTAAAGCCATTAAAGTTAAAGATGAGAACACCAATACTATGTTCTTAGTGAATGGACAGAGGTTTAAGCAATACTGGTGTGGCAAATTTGATCGCCAAAATTCCACAATTGTCGTGATGTAGCATTAAAGGAGTGAAGTCTAGCTGAAGACTTTAAACTTAGCGCTTTTGGGAGGTAACCCAAACAATTTCTTTTTCAAGTGTTCTTTGTTTTATTTTATTTTATTTTTTTCAATTAATCATATTTGTTTTGGTTTTCTTTAGTTTGATTTAGTTATGTTATTTGTAAGTTACACAAGATGAACATAAAAAAAAAAAAAAAGTAAACCAATTAAGGGTTTTCAAGTCCTGCCTGCACTACCATCTTAGCTAGGCACATGTCAAGATGATGATGCCTAGCGTCCACTCCTTGTTTAGGGATATCTCTCAATTTTCCCTTGCCATTTGTATCAGCTTTTGACATGATTAGCTTGAGTTTAATGTGCATGACTATTTACTAATATGAACCATATAACTTCAACTTAAAATGCCTAACCACTAACTGTAATCAATTGTTTTCCAACTGTGCTGCTCATGAGTGATTATGGTTGCGTTGGTTGCATTGTTTGTTTTCTATCCCCAATTGATCTTTAGATTGTTAAACATTGAGGACAATGTTCATTTTTAGGTTTAGGGGTAGGGAAATTAAATTTTGGTGCAATTTGTTTATTTGTGTTTGTTATTCTTACTTGTGTTTATGAAAGCCAAATTTCAATGATGAAGTTAATTGTATCATGAACTATCGTTTGTAAGAAGTACATGTTAATGTTTTTCATTATGTGATTTAATGGGTAATACATATTCCTTCCATATTTTCTTTGGACATTTTGAGCATAAAGTAGCTTTGCATGAATTGATTGTGTGCCTAGGTTTAAATTTTTATAATTTCAATTTTAAGCTTTAGAACTTGCTCTATCCTCTCTTGAGGCAAAATTCTAGGCTTTACATGAATTAAAGAGATGATTTGGGCATTTTGTTTTGCAGTTGTGCCTTTCTTAGCCTTCACCCTTGTTTATATATGTAAATATACACCGTTGGCACCCTTATTTGAGCCTTATTAGTAAAACCATCTAATTTTATTTTTTTCTAAAATACCCACATGATGCCTTACCTCTTTTTGCCACATATTCAACCTACCCATTCTATTCAAGAGAAAAGTACAAGCACGTGTATGTTTTGACAGAAAAACAAAAAAGGAAAAATAAAAAGGTATAGAAAAGAAAGTGAAGGATCACTTAAAGTTGATTGAATTTTGTAAAGATGTTTGAATAAAATAAAAAAGATAAAGAAGATAAGAAGGGCAGTGGCCTTGTTAAAAAACAAATGCATGAATAGTGAAAAAAATAGTTTGAGAGTTGATTAAAAGGGAAGAAAGGAATGAGAACTTATGAAGTGGTAGTGTGAAGATAAAATACTTTATATTTTGTAAATTGTTTGAGTGTTTTGCATTGTTTCTTTTGATTTTTAAATTCTATTTATCCTTATCCTTTGGCTTGATAACTATAGTCCAAGGCAACGTTACAAGCTATAAAGACCTTATGATCTTTAGTTTATGCATGGTTTATATTAATGGAGAAAGGGTAGACAAGTGAGCTATGAAGCATTTTATTGAAATTTATCACATATTTGGGTTTCTTGAAAGAAATTTTTTATTCCATTGCATGTATGATAGGATTGTATTACAACCTTACACACACACAATCCAAGAGTTTTGGAAGAAATTTAAGATTACTTATTGAATTTGCAGTGATTTGCATTATATATGTTTCTTGTAAATCATAAGTCATTGTGTAATTATTAAGGATAACATATTGAGCCTTCAAGGATGCTGGCTAGGATAGCCTAAAATGTTATGCTGCAACCTTTGATTTGTTAGAGGACGAACAAAAGTTCAAGTTTGGATGTGCGATAACTCTATGAAATAGAGTTATTCCTATTGTTTTCATGCTCTTTCAATGTGCTACCATGTTAGCTTTAGTTTAAAGTTGAGTCCTCCTTGTCTATTTAGGAGATGTATCTTTGGAAGTGAGGTTTTAGGTTAGTTAGTGTTGATTTGTATTTAATATGTTAGTCATTTGTGGAAGCTATGAGATAAGTTTTTTTTTATTCACTATTATTAATACTTTGTTAAGTATAAAACATTTTTAGGATTCTTTCAATAAAAGTTAAAAGAAAAAGCAGTGAATATGGTGTAAATTTGATTCCGAAAAATTCTAAAAGTATTTTACACTTAGGTGAGATATTGGTGATGACCCACAAAAAAAAAAAAAAAAACTTATATTTGACCTCTATATTAGCAAAAAATAATTCACCTTAATATTTTTTTAAATAAAAAAATAACGAAAAAACTTATTTAGCTTATTAATAAATTTCTAAATATTATTTTATTACTCCAAATTTATAAATGTCCAAATGGTAACTAAATTAAAATGTGAGGGGTAAAATGATTATATTTCGTGGTCAAATTTTGATGCTTTGGGATTTAAAAGTAACATTGTTTTGGAAGTCTAAAATATTCGTACTATACAATATAACGCTTCAACTGTGGGGCAATGTTAGTGGATATCAATATCAATTATGCTTGTGTGACCTTTGAGAAAAGACGTTTAATTCATTTACCGAAAAGAAAGGTTCAACGAGAATGAGAACTTTGGTCAACAGAATTATGGCAAGTGGGGTTTGAAAATTGGTTCTTTGGCCTATAATTCAAATCATAGACTTTGATATTTTCAGATAGACTAAGAAACTTAACCAACATTTGATTCTATATTTCTCCATTCTAACACTACTCTATGGGCTGCCCGCCCTTTGGAATCAGAATATATTAGTATTTTCTGTTGTCCTTTTGGACATTGAAATTATTGGTTAGACAAATGCACTCATTCATTGTCAATCTACTTCAGAAAATTAAAACACGTCATTTAGTAGAAAATCCTATATATTATCGGATGTATTAGTGTATTTAATAATGTGATAAAATAAAAATTTGTCACAAAATATTTATATATAAATTTTTTAATGATTAAACATTAAATGTGTATTTTTTTAAAATTTATATATAAAACTATATAATTTTATTATTTTAATTTTTAATTTAAAAAATAATAATTTTAAAATTATAAAATTGTCAGTGTTCATGTCATTATCATATAATATATTTTAATACTACCTTGTCGTGAGTGCACTTAATATTATAATTATACTAAAAATTTTACCTTTATTATAACATATTATCAACTATTATTGATATTGTTATAAATTTCATAAGAAAAATTTAAACGTTATAAAATTAATTTTAATAAACACTTGACCCTTTGAAAAGAAAACATAATTCAATATAGATTTTCATTGAACGTCATATATGGCTATGGAATATTTCTTGCATTTAGGCGAACTTTAAAAAATAAAATAAAATAAGAGACCTTCAAGGTAGCTTATAGGGTATTTGATAAAGTATTCCCAACCAAAAAAAAAAAAAAAAGTGGACGTCTATTTTTTGTGTAAGTTATTGACTTAGTCTTGAAAGAGTTTTTTTTTTTTAAAGAGATTAAATCCTTTAATCAAATCAAATCAAATCTTTTAAAGATTTTATTACTTTTTTGTCAGTAAATTCATAGTTACGTAATGAACTAGCTAGCATGGCCGAAACAACCCACATATATCCCTTAATTTACGGTTTGATTTTATTCAGACATTATTTGCTAAATAATAGTGATTTACCTCCTGAAGATATTATTCTGATTGGAACAAAAAATTACAAGAAAACTTTATTTATTCACCATTCATAATTATATTGTTAGCATATAATTATAATAATATAAAATTTTAAAAATAATAATATTATAATTATATTTTTATATTATAATTGGTACACTAGTATATTTAAAATTGTGAGTATATAAAAAATTTTATCTAACTTAAATTGCTAAAATAAATTCTTTTATATTTTAGCTTGACTATAAAATTATGTTGAAGTAATATGAATTATTAAATAAAAATTTTATAATTTAAATTGTATATAATTACACATATTATTAAATGTAAATGTCATATTTATTGTCTTTATAATCTTAAATGTACCACTACATTAATGTAAAATTATAATTATAATAATATTATTAAAAAAGTATTATAATTAATTATATTAATGTATTTAAAATTATAAGTAAACTAAAAATTTTATTTTAAATTTATATTAGTAAATTTTTATTTAATTATTAAAAATATAAATATAAATATAATTCTCATAACTCATTTATCGCTGATTCTTTCGGTGGATCTCACACCGCTGCGTCTTCCGTGAGTGACCTGATCGGCAGACACGGTGAGTGACCTGATCGGCAGACACGATGAGTGCCCTTTCTGAAAGTTTCCGTAACGTTTTTTACTTTTCAATTCCTCATTTTGTAAATCTTGGAACCACGCACGTGCAGGTAACATACTGGTTCCCGCGCGTGGGATTTGCCCTTATCACCTAACTAACTCTGTAATAATAATAATGTTAAAATAAAAACTACACTCTCTCTCTCTCTCTCTCTCTCTCTCTCTCTCTAGCTAAATTATTTGAGAGTTCAATTCCCATCAGCATTCATCCATCCATGGAACAGAGCCCAGACTCAGTCTCAGACTTGCAAGGTCAGTGAGCCGTGAAAACTCTTGAGAACTCGCTTCTCTTTCTTTCTTCTTCTATACTTAGCGAATCTTCTTTAGTGTTTCTGATGCTTATTTTTGGGTTAAGTAATCGCTGCAGAAATTCTTAATTCATTCTTCAAGGAAGTGATAGCGACTTGTCCCGATTCTCATTAATCTAACCTAAGTTTTACTTTGAATCACCAATCAAAGTAGGGTTTTTGGTTTATTGTCTTCTTACAGCTCAGATCCTCATCAACTTGCATGTCATCATTGAGGTCTCTCTCTTTTTCCTGAGCTTTTCTCAGATTTTTTGCTGCAGGATTCTAATCCAAAATGTTTCATTTTTTTTTTTGGTAATTTTCTCGAAGTGGGTTTTATTTTATTGGTTCATTTTTATTATAATATATATGCATTGCGTTCGTGTTGCTTACTCACGTTGCGGCCCTGTCTTTATCTGACTCGTATCTTTCCTATTTAAAACTCTTCATATATTAAATAGGAATCTTTACACCACTTTGTGATCATCTATAGCCTAATCTTGCACGCTAGCGCCCTTTTCTTATCTTATTGTTGCAGACTTCTGGGTCATCATTGAGCTTGTTGTAGGTAAAGAATTTATTACTTTACCTTGCTTGGATCACGTTCTGGTCATTGATTCTAATTTCTAACCCATAATCTGTATCTGATTAATGTCTGTTCTCTCAAGTAACTGGAATTTTTTTTCCTATTGCGAAGGCGAGCAGGGAGGTGTTTGATTGGAAATTGCTGACAATTAATGGCGGAACTGATAGGGCCAAGGTTGTACAGCTGTTGTAATTGTAGAAACCATGTTTCTCTCCACGATGATATAATTTCCAAGGCTTTCCAGGTGAGGCATCTTTTCCTTTTTCTTTCTGTCCTTTTTCATGGCTTTTGGCAGAGGGTTTTACCTTTGAGATGTAAATTTACCAGAGTTTTCTTTTTACAGATTGTTAATTATTCATACATATCACATGTGCTGCACCCCTCTTTTTGTTTATTGGTTTTATTGCTGCTGCCTTCTTTACTCGGTGTTTTACCATCTGTGCTGTTAAGTTTCCGCTTGTAAAATATCATTTCTTGGAGTTTCTATTCCCCTTTGTTTCATTTTACTCTTCACCTCATTACCCAAACCCTCCCCTCTATCTTACAGACAAGCAAAGAGATATCAGAATTTTGATGTGTTTGTTGTCATGTATGCTCACTGTTAGAAAAAGTAATGTGACGGGGAATGGTTCTAGGTGATTTCAGGAATCAGAAGAGGAAAAAATGTAGAATTCATTTTCTGGAAATGAGGTCAAGCACAAAATCTGCGGTGTAGTTTGTCTAGTGCCCACTTCTGAACCCGAACAAGTACATTTCTTATGCCATTAAGAACTACAATAGCTTCAGACCTGATATGAAGGATTAAAAGAGAGTTTATTTTCATATTTAGTCTTAGGATTCAAATTGGAATTGCTCCTGATCTGTCCCTTAACTTAAAGGAAGGTAAAGAATTTGTTTCATAATCATACTGAGTTAATTACAATCAGACATATCAATGCTAATGAACTTATCATGTAATAGTCCAAGTTTAATGTAGAGTGATTCTATGCTTGGGAGAATAGATCAAATTCCTGCTAGGTTATACTTGTATAGATACTGGATAGGTTGTGGTGAAAGTGTTAGAGTGATAAGGGTGGTTGTGGCAATTCTGGTTATGGATACTAGAGACGTGTATAATAGAAAGTGGCAATGACTATTGATGTCTGGTGGCATTGATAATCACAGTTCCTTTGGATGGACAGTTGGAGTTATTATGACGATGATGATGGTTGGAAAGTGGCGCAGTGACTATTGATGTCTTCTAACATTGACAATCACGGTTTTTTTAGGTGGACGTTTGGGGCTATTATGATGATGACTAGGTTAGTGAGGATGCAGTTTGCTGGAAACAAAAAAATTCATGTGTGATGGGATGAAAATGGCAGTTTTATGAGAATGGAGTATTGTTGAGGAAAGTAGCTGATTTTCAACCTTTACTGTGCTTTTGAATGTCATCAAGATACAAGCATTTTGTATTGCTTAAATGACCTGCCCTTCCTTCTTCTTTTTCTTTCTTTTAGTTTCAATGGTTCAGTCTTGAAAATTATACGGCACAGCAAAATTTCATGAGGATCGGGAAACCAAAAAAAAAAATAAAAAAAGGTTTTCTTTGGATTATAAGTTGTTGCACGTTCCATAAATCAAAAGCAATCCCAAGGGATCCAAATTTTCTTAACATTCTTTGTCCTCTCCATCTACTGGGTTTGTTTTAAACTAGCATTTTTTATTTTAAGTCTCACAGACGCTTTTCCAGATCATTGTCCAATACTATTTTCCTTAATTTTAAAATTAGGGAAGAAGTGGTCGAGCTTTTCTGTTCTCCCATGCAATGAATATTGTCGTAGGACCAAAAGAAGATAGGCAGCTCTTGACTGGACTCCACACTGTTGCTGATGTGTATTGTGGTGATTGCCGTGAAGTGTTGGGTTGGAAGTATGAAAGAGCTTACGAAGCATCGCAGAAGTACAAGGAAGGAAAGTTCATTCTTGAAAAGTCAAAAATTGTGAAGGAGAACTGGTAGCATAGCATTTCCTGATGCTTCTTAATCCATTCATTCCTGTCTTGAAGTAGATTATTTCATGCTTCATGATGTTCATCTTGTACAGGAAGTTCTCACCCATTTGAAATTTGTCATTGTTACTCCAATTTCATTATTGTCTGGTGTTGTGACTGGAAGTTGTAAGATATAATGTTTATTCCCTGTTAATAAAATTGTGTATTCCTTAAATTTGTCATGTTCTGGTCCATGAAATATGTTGTCTGGCTGCTTGGAAGAGTCATGCAACTCTCAAGGACCATATTACCCCAAAAGCTTAAGCTTTTTAGAAGAAGGACCGTGAAGTTTTATTATATATCGAATAAAAACTATAGCATCTCACAACTTTCGAGATGTGCAAAGAACTTGTCTTACTTTACAACTTTTTCTTCAGCAGCCTTCTTTACCAACATAAACGGGTTATTTTTGTCCATTTTAAGCAGGCTGCCTCCTACCTGATAGTTGTTTGCATTGCGGATTACAGCAATCTACTCTCTTAATTGTCAGCATTTGACCTCAGGAATTTCTTATTCCTTGCTAGTAGGTTATTATTGTATTGTCTGCCAATTGTTCTGTTTTTCATTCTTTCCATGTAGAATGTCATGGCTTGTCAGCCTCTCCCTTTTATAAACAGAAGTTCTGATTCACCAAATAAAAACACCGGGCACAAATTTTATTGTAATTAGAAAGGATGATATCTGATTCACCATGTTAAAATTGTTAATTTTTTGTCGTTAGCTCCCGTTCATTTTGTAGAGTTCATGAATGATGCAATATGGTGAGTCCACAAGAAAAATTCATGATCTGAAATTGGAATGTCGTCAACAAAGCCCAGTCCTATCCCTGGGCTGTCAACTTGGGAATCAGTATAGCATTGATTCAGAACCTTCTGTGAATGGGCCACTTCTTTTGAGAGTTCTGCTTCTCTTTTTGACCGCCATAACTGTACACACTACAACGTCTGAGTTTTTCGCAGAGACTCGAGATAAAATTCAGAACCTTTGCCTTCAATTTTCAGACCACCTTGATTTCCTGTACAGGAAATATATAAAGTTTAACATCTGAAATGCTATGATGTGTGTAATTCTCACCTACAGTATCTGATTCTCCCTTCCCCACACCTAACATATTGCTGTCCACAATCTTTTAAACTGGTTTGTTAAGAATGTGGATCCCCTGTTGTGCGATTAGCGCAGCAGAGGTTGCTGTGCACCCAAACACCCAATACGTTTGGGTGCACAGTGAAATTTTAAATTTTTATATATTAATAAATATTATTATATTCAAAATATATTAAAATAAAATTATAATATTAATATTTTAAATTTTCTTTTATATAACATGAGATTTTTTAAAAAAGATTTAATAGTTTATAAAAAAAATTATCTTTTATATTAATTTTTAAATAAAATAATATTAATTAACATATAAATAATTTTACAAAATTATTGCGCACCCAAACGCACTGCAGGAAATCCATTTTCACCCATGCACTAAGTGATCCCAAAATACAACCATATATATGGCCGACCAATTAAAAGAAGAACCACGAGAAAAGAATAACCCACAAAACAACAATGAAGGGGCAAAACTTCAATACGGAAGAAAATGGATCCCCAATGTGTTTGGATGCATAATTGCATAGTAATTTTTTTAAATTATTTATATATTAATAAATATTGTTTTATTTAAAAAAATTAAGATAAAGATAAAAATAATTGTTTATAAACTATTAAATCTTTTTGAAAAAATCTCACGTTACATAAAAGAAAATAAAAAAATGAATTTTAATATTTTATTTTAATATATTTTAAATAAAATAATATTTATTAATATATAAAAATTTTAAATTTTTACTGTGCGCCCAAAAGTATTGGCTTTTGGGTGCACAGCAAACCCTGCGACAGCGGATCCACATTCTTTTGATAACATCATTGAATCAAGTATGAGTAAGGGTTGGCGAACACTGGGTTGGGCCTGATAACCTGCCCTTAGTTTTGGGCCACTTACTCCTACTATATAGTACTTGTTATTTGGATCTAATTCCCGACTTAGAATTTTTCTATACAATTAAATTAAAATAAGCGACTAGCACACTACTTGTATTGATTATTTAATTTTAAAGGCAAATAGACACCAATATATATATATATATATATATATATAGTAAACTGTCTTAATCTAGGAGCTGAGCATGGGGTTACCTTCACCCCACAAATAAGTTATAGGGAAAGTTTAAGAGTTTCATCTTCCAAGGACGAAAATGGGAATGCAAAGCTAGGTATAACCCCATCTTGTCCCTTTTTGTATACCACATATATAATTACTCCAAGAAGGGGATCCAAAGCAGAATTGGAATACTATATCTATCCCTGGTTTTGGAGATCTAAGATGCAGAATTTCGAAGCGCTTTTTGGGGCAATGCCTAGTTAAAATCAAGGAGATGAAGACTTGGAAGTTCTATATATGTTTGTTTTCTAAGGAGGCACCTATATTCAATGTTCTTTGAAGTTTTGCATAGACTTGTTACTCCACTACTGGTTTCTGAAGATAATAAAGCATGCTCTAGGCCTGTGGCCATAGGGCTTAGTTTTGGTTATGAAAGCCTATGAGAGAAAACATGTATGTGTATATACATCAGTCATGTATGGCATGCAGAAGAAGGTAGAGATCACCTTCACCATTATCGTTTGGGAAATTATAGGAAGGTCGCAAAATTTAATGAGCCCAATAGTTCTTTTTTTATATATATGAGAAAAAAAAAATGAAGGTAGACAACTTACTTCAATTATCGAAAGTAAATAATTCCATCCTATCAATTAAAACCAATTCTTATTGACAAATTTAGAACACTTGAGAGTTTAAACGAATAAAATTTTTGCATATCTCTTTTTAGGTTAAGCATGTTTGAAATGTAATTGGCATTAACTTATCTTTTTTTTAGAAAAAAAAAAAAGTTAAATTCAGATTTATTTATTTATTTAGATTTTACTATGAATTCCTATAGTTTCGACAAAAAAATTTCCTATAGAAAGTATAAATTCATTCTATAAAATAAAGCCCAAAGACACTTGAAAAAATTCTAAAATTCTCGCGTCTAATACTAAAGTAAAACATCTATGATTTTCTTGTCCAACTAAGGGGCGCATATATATTTTTGCTGATTGACTTTTTGGGATTAAATTTTATCATCATGCTCAGTATTACAAGAAGACAATTACGTTTGTTCTTTTTATATATCAAACTGTCAAATTATCCAACAAAGGGTGAGCTTCAAAAAATAAAATAAAAGACCTAATCTAAAAAGAACATGAACTCGAGGCAGAAATAAATAATTTTTCAAATTTACCATGAAAATCCAAAAAGAAAAAACTCTCAGATTTATCATAAATGAAAAACTGAAAGATTATATCTAAAAAAATTAGCAAGAGAAAAAATATATAGATATAAATTTAATCAAATGTACCATGTAAAAAAAATAAAAATATTTACGTTTTAAATAATTAGTAAAAGAGAGTGGAGAGTCCACGGAAACACCACTAAGAGTAAATTTTGCTATGACGTTCAGATCCCAATAAAATTGTTAGGATATCATTATTAAGACTCCTTTTGGCACTGACAAAGAAAGGGTTTCGTTAGCCTCCATCATAATTTGATGTAACATTAAAAAGTATATTATTGTAAAATTAACAATTTAATTGAATTCAATAACTTTTAAGGATAATCCAAACATTTAAGTTGAATTGAGTTCCACTAAATTCAAGTGTTATTTTGGACACAAATTTTAATTGACCAAAAGAATTCATTTAAGAAGACAATTAAAATATAATTTTTATATTTTTACTATTCAATTCTTCCAAAAATATAACAAGTATATTATTTTTATAACTCAACGTCATATGATTAAATCTCTTTATAAACTAATTTCTTATACATGTCATTTTGCTATTAAAGAACGTTATAATAAAACTATTTAAAAATATGCCTAATTTAATCCTCTAATTAGACACATAATTCAGGACTAAAAGTTCAATCGAGCTGTTGATAGAATTAGTTCAAAACACACTCATTATGTGCTATTTCTTAGCATGAACTTTATCAAACTCACAAGATAGATTAGACACACAAACACGATCGTTATAGCTTCAATATGCTATAAATGTTAATTTTTAGCAAGCATCGTGAATCACCCTAACACTATCATTTCACAAGCATCTTCATTTTTCAAGGACTCAATTTTGGGAAACAAAAGTATGTCATATTGTTTAAATGAAGGGGGAAACAATGAATATATAATAATAATTGCGAGATATATATTGGAGCTCATTATTCTTGTGCTTCACTTGAAACTTGTTGCCAAAAGAAGCCAAACACTATTTGTCAAGTTGATCTCAATGATGCATATTTCTTAGCATCATTCCGTTCGAAAATTGAATTATATTGCCTTGCCTTGCCTTGCCTTGCACTTATATGGTCCCGTAGCTATATATATGTGAACAATTATCTTCTCTGCCATTTAGGGTTAGGACATGTCCATTAGAAAACCCTAATGTAAGGTCATGATGATTGCAGTAACCTAAGAAGGAACCGTGAAAGATCGACTCTAGGGTTTGGTGTATCCAATGCCTACATACATCAATTCCATGTATATTGTTTTGGTAATTAATTATGGTAAATGGGAAAAGGGTAGTATCACAATTTAATGGCTATTTTTTAGAAAAAGAAAAAAAAGTACGCATCAAAATTTACAATATTTAACTAAGAAAGATGAAGATTGATTTGACATTTTTTATATACAAGTTGATAAATTTTGGTATATAATGTCAGTTTTGTCAAATTGATCATCCGTGTATTCTTATACACTAATTCAAAGATAAAAGTATGATGTAACTCTTTAAAGTATTTATTCAACTTTTAAGAAAAGCAATATATAAAAAAACTAAAGACTTTAACTATATATAGTGCTAATAAATTGTTAGGAGAAGGAAAAAAAAATCGCTCTTTCTGTTCCTATTTAAAAAAATATAATAACAAATATGTAAAAATTATACTTAAGTCTTAACTAGATGCACTACTGGTAGTAGATTGTGAGGATGGTCCAACAGACTTAATTTGTAAATAATTATCACTCTTTCTCTGCTCTTCGTGTTTAATATCTAGCAGAAAAATCCTATTGTGCAAAGATCATGATTGGAAAAACCTAAGGTGACAGATCAACTCTAGGGTTTTGTGTATATATCCATGTAAATCATTTGGTAATGAGGGCTGAAAGAACGAGCCTGGTATAGTAAACTAAAATCATTGCTTATAGTAAAACCTAAATATAGGAGACAGACTCGATCTTTATTCATGTAGCTAGGATCTCTAGAGTAGTGGTGCACGACCAAATGAGTTTTAGCACATCATGCTTACATATATACGGTAAAACCTTAAACTTTTCCAAGAAAAATGGCTGATTGTTCTGGATTTCCGAGACTCAATAGCTAGTTTTATTATCTGCTTATAATTGAACCCCAAGAGAGAATGAACATGGCAGAGAGGTTAACGTAAAACGAGAATAAACCTAATTATATATAATTCTCATCATCTTTTCGATACCTATTTCACCCGATAAAAAGTGAGTGTTTGGCAAGAGAAAGAGACCCCCGTGATGCGAAGCTGTAACCCATGATATTATATTTATACTTGGACCAGAAAAACCTAACCAAAGGCATTATATATATGTATATGTATGTGTGTGTGTGTGTATATATATATATATATATATATATTGAATTGAAGGTCTTATCTATGGAGGATTTGCAGAGTGGCACGGTTTCCAAGAGGAATGTTTTGTGGGACCACCACAGGGGTGATGACACTATGGTATGAAGTCAAGCTCGAGCATCTATATATGGCTTTAGATATAAGAAAAGGTTAAAAGAAACCCCATGTGAGCATATACAGCGTCTTATAATTAATAGCCTACGCATATATGGAGCACAATGCGCTTGAATCAGAAGCCAAAATAGTAAAAGTAACGATAATAATAAATAAATATCCATTGTGATATTCCAGCAGGTGAGATCATGGAATAAGACATGGAAACCCACTAACTTTAAACAAAAGGATTTGTACACACAGCTACTAATATTTCATTGGCTTCTCATTTCATAATTAATTTGTAGTATTTCAAGACACGGAAAAGCCCAAAAGGTGATGATGTAGTTAGCAATAAGAATTTTGATAGTCATGATATTTCTCTTTGGTGATCTAGAAAGGAAAGCATAAAGAAAACTGGTATTTAATTATTTTAAATAATTAGATGCAGCTTGCTATGGTTATTATGTATGTAAATTAAAAAAAAAAAATGCTACGCTGAGCTTGCATTGGATATTAATTATTACAGGGGCATTATGGTACCATTGTCGTTAGATCCTGCTGGGTTTGCCTGGTAAGAAGTGCTTTATTAATGGGGTGGAAGAATCTGAAAGACCAGGAAGGTACTGATTGATTAAAGATATATCTGACACTTTCTCACCTGTTGGGAAGCAAAAGCAAAAGAGAAAGACGAAAAAGAGAAAGGGGGGAAAGATATAGTAAAGAGGGACACCACTTTTGCTGTAAAGGATTTGACAGCCATCATTCCAACTCACTTTTATGTTTCAAGATTAATTAATTGATATAAATAAAAAGAAGCTATATATGTATATATTACACACACAATAATAACCAAAACCAATTTAAAATGAACCATAAATAAATCCCATAGCTAGTTACAATTTACAAAATAAAAAGATTAATAAGCTGGTTATAATGGGCACTAACCTCAATACAGTAATCAAGTTGACTTAAAAAACAAACCATATTCAACTGCACACTGACTTAAACCTCAGCTTATAATATGTGACCCATGCATCCACGAAAAATCTCTTCAAACCTGACAATTATTGGAACAGAATATAAAGTACTTATGCAGACAGATGTTGACCCATTGTGAAACCCTATGTTCGGCACTAGAAGCTCAAGAACTAGAGTTCTAGTCATATAGGGTTAGCCAAAAATTCAAGAAGATACATGGGTTAAGCTAAAAGAAATTAAGGAAACCGTCCACGTGCATCCACATTCTTCCTGGGACCAAAATCTTGTAGAAGCTACAGACCAAAGCCTTCAAGAGAAAGAAAAAAAAAATGAAATGGATTATTGAAGAACCGAAGCAGAAGCCATGTACCCTATTTGTTAGTGGTTTTTTTCTGATCAGTCCGAAAGCAGTCACTCGCCAAATGATGAAGGAAAGGAAAACTAAGGGAAGGCCAAAAACACCCACAGTACCCACCCCCTTGTCCACCTGTTCTCTTCTTAATTTTGCAATTTCTTTTCGCCTTTCCTCCACTTTTTCTTCTCTAATATCTACTAATAAAAAAATTCTTAAGCATTATATAGCGTTATACATGTGAAATGATCAGGTCCACGCTTATCAAATCGTAAAAGCTAAAATTTAGCCCTGATCATTACATGTACATACACTGTATATGATACATAAGAATTTCTGCATCTACCACGCTCCTCCACCTAACATGCCGTTCCAAAACCCACTCGAATCCGCTTGGCCTCCTCTATTATTCTGTTGATCGAACTCATGAGTAGTGGTAGTGCTTGGCACGTTCTTCAAATCCTCAATAGGAAACAAGATCCTGGCACCACCAGCAGAACCCCCTAATTGCATTCCCTGATGAAGACCACCCCCAATTAATCCATGATTTTCAAAGCCCTCAAAACTAAAGTTGAGCCCTTGAGGATGAGGCTTGAACTCCAAAGGGAATCCATGAGCTGAATTACTGTTACTATTGTATATCATGCTTCCATCAGATGAAACCGACATAGGCATCAATGAATTCATCAAACCCCTCGAATTAGAAGTACTAGAAATCTCAGGTTGTGGTGGTGGTGGTGGATATGCCAAGTTAAGATCTTGGGCTTGGTGGATCTTATTGTTATTGGGGTTCTGAGATGCTTCTGGAAGTTTCTTTGGTGCTGTTGATGGTGATGGAGAAGAAGAAGAAGAAGAAGAAGAAGAGGGTCTCTTGTTTTTTCTTGAACCTCCACCCACAGGAACATTTCTGAGAGAGCCTCCTTCAGTCCAATACCTTCTACAAGTCTTACAGAAGTATCTTGGCTGAGAGAGGCTGTAGTTGTTGTAGTAACAGAACTTGGTGTTGGTGGAATTGCACCTTGGGCAGTTCAAAGCTTGATCTTTCTGAGGCCTTGCCTTTCTCTCCAACATAGGAGGCTTTGGATTTGAACCTAATTCCATGGGTTTAACCACTCCAATATTCCCCTGAAAAATAATAAAAATAAGCAAAATTGAAAACTGTAATGAAGATAAGAAGACATGATGATGAGGACAAGCAGGCCATAATCAAACTGAACTCAAAACCTTTAAGGTTGAAATTTGGGAGAATTAAAGTAAGAGGAGGAGGAAACAAACAAGAAAGCAAAACAAAGAATTTTGCTGCTATAGCTTTACACTTTGAAGGATTATTTACAGCAGCAGCTATAGCAATACAAACAAATTTGTTAAACTTTCTTGGGTCCTTTTTTATCAGATATGGTAGAAAGGAGAAAAAAGAAGGTAAAAAGAAAGGTGCAGTACTTTCAATAACACGGAAAAAAAACGAGTGAAAGATCTTTAAAAGTTAGCAACAAAAATTGAATTTAGTGGCTGAAACAACATCTCATGAAATTTGAAAAGTTGGGAAAAAGGTAAACTTCACTTAGAACAAGTAATAATCAAAATAAATCTCAAAGCCCCAAAGCTTAATTAATATTCTAAATTAAAAATATGTTTGAAAATCACAACCCCGAGAAGAAAAATTCATGATTATATGGATAGAAAAAACAGAAAAGGGGTCTGTATACCTGTGCCCACTGAGCTGTGTCCATGGATTAAGAGAGAAAGCGAAAAAAGGAAAAGCAAAGCTATGGAGTCTTCAGAGAAAGGAAAACACCAACTTTTCTAGAGGGATGGTCTTAAAAGCAAGCGTGTGTAAAGGTTTGAGGGTTTGGGACTTTGGGATGTAGTGGTGGTGGTTCCATCATGCGTTGGCCAACTAGCTATATTTCACATATAGAGAGAGAGAGAGAGAGAGAGAGAGAGAGAGAGAGGGGTAGAATAGTCTTTTGGTATATTAATTCCTTTCAAATATATATATATATCACTTATATAATATAATATGATCGCAACACATATGTGGGAAATTAGTGTACATGCATGAAGGCTTGCTAATAAAGCATTAACACAAGTCAACAATATTCTTCCTCTTTGTCTTCGAGCGCATGCCTTAGTGGATTTAGTCGGTTATTAATTCTTCTATGACCAGAGAGACAGCAGCGCTCCATCGATTCCTTTATTCTATTCTTTTTCATGAAGTAACCTCCAGATCTCAAACTCAGATTTCAAATCTAATTTTATGTACTGTCTCCTTAGATTTTAAATTTAGATTAAGAATTTAATATAATAATACTTTCAATGCTGGTTCATGATCAACTCTAAACTAATGTCTGTTACTTTTTATATGTTTCAACAGTTTTTTGATAAATAATTAATAGAGAGAGAAGCATTGGAAGGAAAGCGCGGTTCTCTCTCCTTTATTGTGAAATTTAACTTGGGTCTGTTAATCTTTTTATTTTTAAATCTGGGTTTTTAAATGGGGTGAGATTTAGGTCTTTATGAAGTGGGGTCTCACTTGAATAGCAAAAAGGAAAAGAAAAAGGAGAAAAGGAGAGACATGAATGGTTGAAATCCAAATGAAAAAGGAAAAAAACCAAAAGTAGTAACTGTAGGGATAATCCAAGTAAGAGTATGCTGTGATGATGTTATTCTGCCGAACCTACAAGACACGCCTGGTTGGGGGTATATTATCGGATGGAAACGAGGATGATGTTTATATATATATATATATATGCAAATTAACTTTTAATGATGCTCTTATTATTATATATAATATAATAATTAATTTTAAATTCCAGTATTATAATCAAGCAAAAACATTGAGAAAGCTTATTAATCAGCTACGTATCTCGTTATAAATTAACATACATATATGATATATCAATTATATTTCAAATAAACCAGCCAAAAGTATATACTCGTATACAAATAAATTTCTCAGTCCTTTTTAATATATAATTTAGGAAAAAGTCATATATTTTGTGTATATACGTACAGAACACAGTACATACATATTTGATACAATTGTATTTACTCAATAGTGGATTGTCTTTAAAAATATAATAATAATTTCATACATCAAGTATATGTCAAAACTGTATAAGTTGACTATATTCATATAATTTCCAAGTTGCACCCGTTCATTATCTTTTGTCGGAAATTCTATCAAGCTTTGATATATGACAAATAAGTGAACTTTAAATTTTATTTTCTATAGATTATTTTAATTTAATTATATTTTTAGTCATTAAAATATTTGTAGTAATGTCATTTTATTTTATCTTTATATAAAATTTAATATTACATTTATTAGTCTGTCTTGTCAAAATGAGGTGTGAATTCGTGGTAAAATTTTTTTAATAATTTTCAAATTATTAAATTAAAATAAAATAGCATTTTAATGATTGATATGAAAAGATAATATGTAAATGACCCGATCAAAAATCATTTCATTTATTAGAAACCAAATTATAGTGTCAATATGCCCTTTGTTATACCTTATAATGTTTGTACATAGCAACCTTTACATAATTTGTTATCCAAAATTTACAATAGAATTTTAAATACATATTGATGTGATAGAGTAAACTCTTAAAGTCTTTTTTTGATAAATATATGCTCTGATTATAATTTTTTAGAAAAAAATTAAGTTATAATCACACTCGAAGCTAAAATTGACCTGAAGCACTAACAAATTTTATATATCATCACATAATTAGTATTTTATAACGATGACACAAAAATTGACCATTTAACAATATTATAACAAATTTAGATGTATTATAAGAAAACGAAAGAAAAATAAGAGATTTGATTGTTTTATGTCAATTTTTCTAAAGCTGTTTTAAACAACCTCAAAGGAAAGATTCCACAATTCTTTTTAATTTTTAATGATGAAGGAAATGAATTTTATTTAACGAAAAAAGATCGGACAAGTTATTTTCTGCTTTCCTCAAAGATATTTAAATTATACGAGTTTACCCTCTATTATCAAAACTATACACACTTTCTTGAAATTAAAATGGGGCCAAATACATTAAAAACAATAATTTTCTTCAATAATATAATTTTTAAACTTTTATTTTAACATTATTTATTTTGGGTTGAAAAGTGTAAATTTAATTTATTTTAAATTAAAATTTTTAAGTATTTTATATTGATTGGACACATATTTAATGATAATAATGATTCAACTTGTATTAGCTAAAATTATTAATTTTAAAAATAAAATAAAACGTGTAACAGTATAATTTATATAATGAGAGGGCAACGAGCAGGAGTGCAAAATAAAGAGGATGGAATAATAGAGAAATAGTTGAAAGTGGAAAGGCAGAAGAGAGCAGAGAGGCAGAGACAGATGGCATATGCGGCGGCGGCGGCGGCAGCTGAGGGAGGCGGACGCACACGTGGCAAGAGATGAGATGTGAGTTTCGTTGTGCAAGTGGGAACACCACTTCTCTCTTACTCAAACCTGTCGGTGATGTAAGATTCGTAACACACAGAGAAAGAATGAGATGTGGGTCCCTCCTCTTGTCACTTCACTCTCTTCATTCTGTGTCGCACGTGGATTCTTGACCACCGTTAGATTCCATTCTTCATTTTCTTGTCTTTCGTATTTAAGAATTAATATTATACAAGACGTATTAAAATATCATTATTTCTTACAGTAATTCTTTTACAAGAATTTATTAGTACTGTCATTAAAGACTCCAACTTCCACGACCTTCAATAAAATCTATTGGAAAAGACCACGCGATCGAACCAATCCAAAGCATAGGTTGCCACATGCCTTAGGCCCCACTTAAAACTTAACAATTTGTTTTAACGAAAAGTGTTTTAACAACTTCTACATAATTTGATTAATCTATTTTCAATTTATATTCAAAAGTATCCTAAATATTTTTCACAGTTTATGAAAAAATCTTACTATTTCTAAAATAGTCACAGTAGCATTATGTCTAATTAAGTTATCTTAAAAGAATTGTATAAAAAATATCACTCATAGCATATGGTAGCATCATATTAGCAAAAGATAGGATCCATTGATTTATTCAATACATCATAATTCCAGTATATAATTTTTTTTTTGGGGTTTGCTAAGTCAAGTGTATACATCAGTTTGACATAAGAAGGTATAGAAATTTTCAAAAAGTGCTTCGCATTTGAAATCATGCTGCCTTTGAAAGAGTTTGTGCTCGCAATTCATTTTCAAAGTATTGTTTTTTTAATTACTATTATTATTCTAGTGATTTTAGAATTAATTTGGTGTTTATAAAATAATGTTAAAAGTCCCTGACATAGTTGACAAACGAATCATAATGCAATATTTGAAAACCTTATGATATCACTAAATAGAAATACTCTCTAGAATACATTTGATTTTCTGAACATTTTAAACTTCTGTATCAAAATTTCAGTTGAGTAAATTTGCAGAAGCACCTGTTAAAATGAGGTATTTATTCATAATCCTTCGTTAATAATAGATGGTTACTGAAGCACATGATACCAATTCTTTTTTTTTTTTTTCGCCTATTGGTATTAGAATTATTTTCAAATTTTGTTTAAACTACTTTCTTTGTTTAATGATCTTAAAAACAAATTCCAAGTGTTAGTCTCATGCATTACATATTTTGATCTTAAAATACTCCCTCTACCATATTATTTAGTTTTAAAGCTGTCAAATTTTTTCTCGCATGAGAAATAGTTTAATTTCTTGTATATTATTGATGCTTATGACACGTTCCTATCAATCAGTAAATTCTAAACTGACATTTAATTAAATTTAAACCAATAAAAGGATATACTAACTCGCCTTATTTTCCAATACGATTGGTGGGTTTCCAATTTACATGCTATTAAGATGGTGACGTCAATTTTCAAGTTTCCAAATCTGTTGAAGATCAAATGGCGCATAATCCATTTCATTTATGGTGTAGTTCTATTATACGACCTTTTTTCCGAAGTATAACCAACCCCATGCATACCCCAAGATCCAGATGAAACTTCCCTCTCAAAAGATGCATAGCAATTCAACAATCCCTAAGCTCAATGGGAAAGGCATTCCACTTATGGGTCCTAACTATCTTTACAAGAAAACGATTTATTGGTAGGCTGGTCCAACAAAGGTGGACCCACCCACTAAGCAGAATTAACATGCTGACTCAATATAAAGAGACTCCTAAAAAACAATGGGACCCAAAAAGTATATAAAATCGACCATGTCTCATCTACTAAGCATGAACTTGAAGGTTCTTTACCTGGCCAACACCTTGTTCGTTGTTGAGTTTTCCATATCTCCGCCTGTTTCCTTCTTTTCCTAACTACTATCCTTGACTAATTAGATAATGGCAACACCAATTGTATTTTAGCTTTGTGCCGTAGGATGACCCAACCCATCTTCAATTATAAATGATGTATGTATATATATATATACATACATACATATATATATACATACATACATATATATATATATATATATATATATATATATATATATAAAGAGCAAAGATGAAGACGAAAAGCAAAGTAACATTACAGACCAAGTAAGTTTATCGAGAGTATGCAATCAAGTCTCAAACAGCACTCTAAGGTAAATGAGAAAAATAACTTCAAGCTATGTTTACATAATATTATAGCAACCTCTATTTACACGTCAAAATGCTGATTACCTTTTAAACATTCTCTTCCTAAGAATAAGATAATTCCACCATCAACGCCGCTTCGCCCAGTGCTTTTGTTTTCTAATTCCGTACCATATATTCCATTGCACTAATGGGGCACCAAAACTACACAGTTAGAAATAGAAAAGAAAAGGGAAAAGGTATACTGATCCACTGCACAATCTCCTTTTCTCATTGTTTATTCGTTTATTGTTGTGCCATATTCTTTCCTTATGGACGAAGGAGGAGTGCGTGAGCTGAGGCAGCATTACGTAGTAGTTTGCACCATAGTGAGAGGCACATAAGCAATAGGAAAAAGGAACAGACCTTAAAAAAGCCTCAGTCAATCACAGGAAGCTAACAACGGCCGAGTGGGCGTAGGTTCATCTTCGATCGACTGAGACCATTGGAAACATGTCAGCGCAATCACATTAAATAGATATTATGATTCAGAAAGAGATTTTCAACACTACACACAGAAGCGCATGCGAACTCAGTAGCATATTTTAACATTTCCTGCTTTGGCATACAGCCTTTCCCCATTGAAATGAAAGGCTCCACTCAGTAGAATACACAGCATCAAGAGTGGGACCAAGCCGTGATCCAACTTGACGTAGAATAGAAGATATACATCACATGAATAAATTGAAAAATATATTCAAGAAAACAATATTTTCCTTCAAGTGCATATCTACTGGGTACTTCAAATTAGTCACTCAACTTGCAAACGTCGATGAACTTCTGTACTGCATTATGGTATTGGGTTCCCTGTAAAAAGAACAGGCACAGTAGACGCATGTTAGAAAGTTGCCTATAACGTCATGCATCCATGAAGATTTAGAATCCTATAAAAATAATCAGAGTCAAAGAAATATTTTGTGTTCTCTCTCTCTCTCTCTCTCTCTCTCTTTTCTTTTATTATTATTTTTGTTTGTTTGTTTGGGTTAAAGAAATAACTGAAACACATGTAAGAGTTCACCGTAACCAAAAAAAAAAAAACAGAATTTTTTTGGGAAGAAAAAACAAAACCCCACTTCAACTGATTCACAGACCAATCCGAGAGATCATCCTTTCATTAGTATGCTTAAGTGGTACAGCTAGAGTTCAATCCTTCTCAAAAGTAATCCCTAGAAGCACGTTGCGTCAAAATGGTTTAATACCCAAAGGCTACTGTTCAAAATGTAATGCGTACAAGTTGCCTAACAAACAAACGGTAAAGCAGCCAGTGCTTCCCTGTCAAAAAGGAAATTCCTCAAAGAATCAAATAAGAAAAAAAAAATCTGTGCTTAAAAAAACCTTCCATGCCATGATAACATGCTTCTGAAGCAGCAAGTCCAATCGACCATTAAATATCAATGCAAGAAATTAACAAGAAACGTGAATAGGAAATCTCAGAAGAAAAACTGAAATAGTAAAGAAAAAAAAAAAAAAGAATTACCTCCCAGTAAAGTTGGTGACAGTCCATGCACTGCCAAAACTCTAAATTCTTGTTAAATAAGCAAGAAGGGATTCTTTGAAAACCCTTTGCAGCTTGAATAGCCTCTTCAGTAGTTAGCGGCTTCTGAATAAATCGCCCGTTGCATTTTGTGCACCTTGACATCAGCTGATCCTCACTAATTTTCAGCTGAAAAATTTCAATAACCTAAAACACAATTGAAATGTAGTGTTTATGACGCCATGTCATTGTTTGTTAAAGCAGAAAATGCTTAATGATGTTTTTAACTGCCTTGTAATAATGCTACATTATGTAAGGAAAACAGACTATGCCAACTGCTAACACATCAAAGAAGACCTAGCAGGTTAGAACAAAGGCATAACTTCCAACATCGAGGGCACAACTGCAGCCCCTCATGCACATTTCTGCACTATACGTTTAAGTTCCCAACTTACCATAACTTAAACCATAATACCATATCAACACAAAGATTTTAAACAATTGAACATTTAACGAATATGTATATTATCAAACATTTAAAATGAGAAATTTGAAAGAACTTACCTCAAGTAGCTGTTCATTTTTTAGAAGACTCTTCACTTTATATATTTGATTTTTTATTAGATATTCATGTCTTAGCAACTTGGCATCGCGCGTCAACAGCACTCTTTTCTCTTTGCGTGCCTGCTCTATCAACTCCCTGAACTTAATAAAAATATAATTATAACAGCTTTGTCAACAATAGCAAGAAGCTCATACCAGAAAGGGCAACCATAAGTATATAAAGGTACTGTATCTACAACCTTGGTTCAGGCTTCTTTGAATATGGAATTGCTGCATCTATCCCAACACACCGTAAATGTTTAGCCAAGCCTTCAACCTGAGCAAATTCTTTATCAGCTTCATGCTCAGTTGGTCATATTTTTTATTTGAAATTACGCAATAATTATATCCTATATTATAATAGAACAATCACCAAGGAGAAAACCAGCAAAAATATCCAAGTGACTGTGCTTACTAATAACAAAGAAAGAAACCTCATATCTTCCCAGCTCCATTGGATGATTAATATTTAACTGTATTCTCAAAAGCTCTAAAACCCACTTCAGAAAGGGGACTTCAGGTGTTTGAAGATTTAGATGCTTACCATGACATCACAAAGAAACTTTGGACATCCATCGCCTCCCACAGATAGATCCCAAGGCGAGGTCCCTTGCCACTCATCAAATTTGTCCAATTGTTTTTCTTTGCAAATCCCATTCAGAGGTGACCGCTTCTTTGCCTTCTTCTTTGAAGTCTTTGGCTTTTTGTCTGACTCTTTGAGCAGAATCTTATCACCATATGTTTTCACAATTTTCAACAAATAATCATCCATTGGCATGGTACTTCTACATGATGATTTTGGGATCATTCCACATTGTATCGCTGTCATCTGAGTAACATCAGAATAAGCAGTAGCTTGGACAATGTCTGAAGCTTCACAAAACTTTGTTGTTACGACTTTGTTCCTCATATCATACTCCCTGAAAACCTCTCTCAACCCAAGACTTGCACCAAGGCTAGACAAATTAGCTGTGCTGGAAAAAGAGTTTCCTGCAGTGAAGAATTCAGCAAACGCTCATGAAAAGAAACTCTCAGAATTATGCATCACTGGATGGGCTATTGGTGGAGAAAATAATTGGGATTAGACAATAAGACAAATCATATAGAAAATGTTCAAAAACAATCTACTTATGCTAATGCATGACATACACATCATGTATGAGTAGAACAGAAAAACTAGTGATGAAGTACGGCAGACTTTACTAGAATTGCATGGCATAGCAGAAAAGAAAAAGCTAACAAAGGACTACAAAAATGGAAGACTGCAGAGCTGATACAAATGCAATGAGATAAATTTTTTTTGGAGTTCAAATTATATAACTTTTGTCTCTTATCTGTATTCAGAATTTTATGAAACTTGAGAGCAGAGTAGGAAGACAAACCATCAAATATTCAAAATTTTTCCATCAATTTATTAGTCATGCCTAAGAAACAATACTTTCACAGTAAAATTTGAAAAGGATTGTTCCTACAAAATTGTTATTTAAAAGTATGTCAAAATTCAAATGCAGCGTATATAGTTTTCCAATTATATTATGGCATGTATATGGTTATTGCAAATAACTGTGTTATTTTGAAATTAAATTTATACTGTGTTATGAATTAACCAAATACTTCTCATATTTTGATTGGAGAACAGCATAGCAAATATATAAGGAATTATATATAAGTCTAATCCTACGATAAATTATGTTTACATCCAGGACTCAATAAATAGATAATTCCATGACTTTTCACTAAGGGAAGTCAAGCATTTTTAGCTATCATGAAACCCCGGACAAGACATACAATGAGAGACAATCCATAACTCTGGTGATATAATAGACAAGGATAAGCAATGAAAAAGATTCCTTTATAATTGCCCTCAAAAACCATTAACGAACACATTATGCATATCTTAAATAAGATGAAACGAAAAAAAAAAGACTTGTCAAACTAAGCTTAAAGTTAATATACTCGTTGAAAAAAGCTCTATCAATCATTTCAAAGAAATAACAGTCATGAAAGGAAAAAGAAATTCTTTCATGCCATCCTATGGATCAAATTACTTTTTGAAAGCTGTAAACAATGTGATGTATGGCAGAGTTGCAGACTTATAAATTTGTCCAAATTATTCTGTGGTATAAAGCTTCAAGCATGACAAACCTTCTTTGAAAATCCTTTCCTGGAAGACATTAAATATTTCAAGCAAGCAATGAGCATCCGTAGCTGCATATGTTATCTGCTCTTCTGTAAGAGGACGATGAGACCAATCACTACATTGAAGTTCCTAAAGAAGATGTAAGTTCCGTTAACAAAAAATAGTAATTGAATAATTCACTTGAACCCAGAATAGAAACTGAAATTCCAAGGGAGCACAACATATCCTTGCATAAATAAGAGGTGCCTTAATGATCTCCTACTACAGACAGACATCCTGTATCTACCAAATAAAAAAATATAGACAACGATATCTTTGCAATATACTCAGCTCAATTATATTATAAGTTTTGAGAACTCAATTAACATAACTATCTATAACTTGCAGTATTTATTTAATTGTCAGACAAACTAATTTCTTCAAAAACTGCTTTGCCGGGTTAAGATATTCTAATATATATAATCCAGCAAATAGGAGAACAGACATGTTTTAATTGGAAAGCATATAAATGACACTGTAAAAGTCCTAAGCAAATATAAACCCGTCACTTCTACCTGAACACAATCAAGTAAGTTTTGGTGGAATGACAAAATGTTTAATAATAAATAGAGCTAATACTCTACAACTTTCCAATCTGAAATTGAAAACAGTTACTACAACATTGAACTGAACTCAGTGGTTGAAGCATGACATTTGCATGCTGCAAAATAGAAAATATACAGCTATTACCAGTGTTAAACTTTTCATTCATTGATTGATTATAACAGAAACCAAGATAGAAAGAACAAAGTGAAATGGTAAAATTTTGAGTGAGGAAAAAATAAAGAAGGGAAGACTACAGCAAATAATAAGGTGAATATAACAACCATAAATGTTATTAGAAAACTCATTTGGCCTACACCAATCAATTTACATGATGAAATATGTCATTTAATCGTCATCATCAAGATTAACGGTTAGTTGAGCATAGAAATAGCAGAAAGACCAAATACCATACCACGTAACTAATGGAAAACTGTACTTTTCTCAAGAACATGATCCAAAAATGCACTTGCTTTCCAATTTGGGCAAATAGATAAAAACCTGAGGATTAAAATATCTATGACCTTGAACCTAACATGTCACCATCTAAAACCATGTTTAAATATTGAATGACAAGATAAAAGATTAGAATGAAGAAAAGTAAATTAGTTTACAAAACAAACCTTAGAGAGAGAAAAGCCCAATACTTCTCCACATATGGTTGATAAACTTTTAATTTGCTTCGATATACTCCTGCCATGTTTCTTAGGCTGTAAGTGATTGTATAAGTTTGTAATATCCAAATACGGATCAACCTATCACAATTGAACATGCAATATAAGCACAAATCGTCCATAGAAAATGTAAATATACATTTCAACCATAGATTCCATAAGCTTATATGTATATCTGATATTGAAAATTGTCTGGTTTCTTTATCTTTAAAAGCACATAGCCTGTCTCATGTTCCATTTCCATCTTTCTTACGAAAATTATGACAACATCATCAGAAGGGACAGCTGATTAAAAGAAAAAAATCTAAATTCCATCATCTCTTTGCCACACTTAATATTAGATAAACCATCCATCTCTTGACATCACCTCCATGAAGAAGTAAGTCTATTTTACCCTTTCCGAATGGATACATTTTATAGCATTTAATTTGGCAGGTTCCATTTCTAAGTATAAATAATGTCTCAGTCCTTCACGGAAAGTGTCAGTAGGAAGGAGTTTCTAGTTACCAAAATTCAAGGTTGTATAGGATGGCGAATTGGCCAGAATATTGTTATGTACTTATCTTCTTTAGACCGAGTCAGCTCATAAAGCATTCAACGGCAGTATCTCATATTATCCAAGCACTAGTGATCAGCGAAAGAATATACATAGTGTTCGTACTTACACCTTTAGATGGGCATATCACAGAAAACTAAATGTCCCAATCAAAACATGAACCCGAAAGTGAGGTGGGGCGACATTCATTATGAGAATAAAATAAAATAAATTTAAAAAAAAAATTGAAGTCTCAATTACCAATATCATGCGTTTCCTGCATTTCTCGGAAACCAAACAAACGACTCACCGTATCAAAACCAGGATCGCAGCCTTGGGAACAGAAAGTAGAGGACAAATATATTAAATCCTGCTTAAACCTAAATCCCAGTTTCAAGATATCAGGAGAGTCAAGCATATCCCTTAGCGATTCCCATAGTGAAGGCAAAGGAATTGCGAAGAGGTCGAGTAGAAAAACCACCGACTCTCTGGACTCGTCCGAGTCGCAGTGGAGGCCCGCGTTGAGTTGGCAGGCGATTTGGAGAAGAGAAACAGTGGGAAAGGATGTTTGGTGAGTTCGAACGGGTTTCCACTCGGCATCGAGTCCGACGAGTGACGTCCGAGTCAATGCCTGGTTCAGAAGAGCGAACTCGGGCGAGTTGGTGGAGGAGACCAGGTGGACCTTGAGAGGCTTGCGGCATTCGGGATCCATCATGATTTCAGAAATGAGAAGGATTGAAGGAATTGGTGCCTGTCGAAATGCCTCCAATAATATGCTTGTTAAACCTTGGACTTCTTGAAGTCCACTTTCATTTTATGGGCTTACATTGGGCCGAAACTAATGACGTTAAATGCTTTCACACGGCCTTTCAACGAGCCCATTTGTTTGACACTTTTTGTGGGGTATGTACATATTTCTCTATGTCTCAACAAAAAAAGGGGCATATATATAATTATTGATTAAAAACTCTAATTAAAGTGCAAGTAGATCATTGTTGATGGAAAAATTAACATAATTATTCTTTCATACATTCATAAATAATTAAGATGTTTCTTATACCTTATAAAATGTTAAGCTGATTCCATTAACAATTATCTATTTGCACGTGATAAAATGCATGAAACAAATTGGAAGAGTCGAATCCCAACTCCATTAACTCGTTTTATCTTGATTTCATTAACAAGCCTTCTAGTGTTCACTTTTAGCTTGCATTGTAATACCTTGTGATTTTTACTGTATTTCACCTAAATCATTTTACATAAATTAAGTGTTATATGTAAAATAGCTTAATTAATTTTTATTTTTAAATATTATATTGCAGTATATTTATTAATTTAAGTGTGAAATATTGTATATTTATACTTTTTATATATGTTTAAAAAGGGTTTAACTCTATTTTAATTACAGTTAGATCATACAAATAATTCTTTACTCTAAATCTTAAAGGTTTAGTTATCAAAATATTAGTTTGATGACAACTCATATCGTGAAATTAAAAATGAAGCGAGTGCGTTTCAACACCGGATCCGTGGCGCAATGGTAGCGCGTCTGACTCCAGATCAGAAGGTTGCGTGTTCGATTCACGTCGGGTTCAAAACCCCGATCCGTAAGCTACCAGCGGATCATTTTTCCTATTTTTGTTATCACATTCTTTGCCACATGGGCTCCGTAATCCGTATTTCAAACTCGGTAGTCGATAGATACGAACATGGTAGCCTTAAATTGGAAGTCATTTAAGAATTTGTTGGGAGAAGGGAATAGCGTAGTTGTTTCCAGCCAAGCCAAATGAATAAGAGAGGACATAATATTCATTGTCATTCATACATATAACAATCAATGTATCCAATCATGGGAATGCCCACTGTCTCTGTCTCTGTCTCTGTCTGTTTCAACTCTCTAGGCTTCGTAAACCACCAAAGTTGACACCACCTTCAATCTCTCCCTCCATCCCTTCCTTTCCCTTACTACTAGCCAAACCCGCCTCTCTTTTTCTCTTCTCCTTTCCCCTTCAGTGGGTGTATTATTAACACAACCAACATATCAGTACAAACCCCCCCCCCCCCCCCCCCCACAAAGAAAACAGATTATAAATAATAAAAAAAGAATGAGAGAAAAAAGACAAACAGAAAAGGACCCAAATCCAATGCCAATTTTCAATGAAGAGTCCCCTCCTCCGTTTGGACACACACATTCACAGCATAGGAGAGGTTCAGAGAGTTAGTGACTAGTGACTAAGTTGTACGAAGGCAGCTAAAACACTGACAAAAGACGCAGAAACAAACACAATTTCCTCCTACCTTATGATTATTGATCCATTTTAGGACCACCCTATGTCTCCTAACCCACCCCAAAATAACTCACACACTCTACTCTGTCTCAGAGTAGCATGGTCCACCCCTCCCTTGAGCCCTACCATAACTACTTAACTATAGCAGCGGGCAAAAGCAAAGAGGATGGCCGTCTGATCGTGATCCGACGGTGATCCCCCACCCGGAGGTGGTCCCCACTGGCAGGATCAAATATTGCAGAAGTGGTCCTAGCAGATGGTGAAAGTATATGAATCGCAGAAGAGTGTACTTTTCTGAAGGTGTTACAAAATGTAGCCACACAGGTTGTATGATCTGCTGCCAAAGATATCTTATCAGATCTCTGATCCCTCTCTCTCTCTCTCTCTTTCTCAAAGCCCTTTTCTCAGTTTCTCTCATGGTTTTTGTGGAGGCTTAAGTGATCTCGGGGACCATTCTGGGACTCTCAGACAAGTGAAGTAACTACTACTACGCTCTTTTTTACCTTTCTAGTTATCAAAATTGGCGGCAACAAATTTTAGCTCTAACTCCTCCAAAATACAATGTAACTCAAATCCTGACTTTGAGATGATTTAGATTATCTATATTTGATGTATCAACTGCATAACAAAGTTATTTTAATATTATCTAACATTAGAAAATAGCGACACTACATATTAACTTGAAACTTGTATATTATTAGAGTTGGATTTACAGAATTATCCCTATTGTTGTGAAAATGAAATGGAATGAGAATGAAAATAGAATGTAGTTTTGTGGGATTTCCAAGTGCGAATTGAAAAATCTGAAGCAATTATATGGGAGAGAGGGCATAGAAGCACATGCATTGGTTTCTGCTGATTTGACGAAGTGGAGCTTGTAATCTTACGGCACAGAGCTAAAGGGATTATAATTCTTATCATCCATCTGTGGGTATAAATTGATGGGGTCGCAGGCCGCCTAACTTTTCAAACGTTGGCCTACCCATGCCCATGCAGATATTCTCAATTGAGCTTAATTTCTAATTTAATTTTTTCCCCTTTGAGGGATTTGAAACCAACATAACGGTTTAAATTAATAAACGATAATGAATTAATCTAAAGAGAATTTTATCCGATTAGCATGGAATATTCTCAAAAAATCCAAAAGGGAAAATGATATTTAAATTAGAGTCAAATATCCCCACACAAAAAAAAAAAACCTTAAGCATAGTATTTAAATTTTTTTAAAAAATAAAAAACAAGAGTGGGCGGTGGTTATTGGTTAGTATGGGAAGAGACGGCACTATCCAGAGGCCCACACAGCACCGGGGCGTTGCCTTGTGAAGCACTCAGTTTTCACAAAGATTCATCCAAAGCCGTGGTACTATGGATCATATTGTGAGCCCCCCCTTTTTCACGTTTCTCAACATCCCCATCTCCATCATCCCTCAACCCCACCTCTCCTTTGCTATAATGTGGATTTCTAGAGTAATTGCTGGCCGATTGTACAATTTTTAATTTTTAAATCGTTAGATTAAAACTTTTTAACCCATCGTTATCTTTAACTTTAATCAAAATCATAATATTGTACATTTATTTTAATATTAACTGTTAAATTATACATTTTTTAATAAATATAAAAAAATTAAATTATTTTTGTTGTACATTTCAATTAGCATCTTTTTTCTTTCTCGTTCTTTCTCTACCTCCTTTTTCTCTTCCTGCAACCTGCACCTTGTGTGTTTGAGAAAACATTCCAAACACCTTGCACTTCTACGAAAGTTGAGATTACTAGATATCAATGTTCTTACGAAGTTAAAACTGTTTTGGATTCAACTATATATAGGTCAATCGTCGCACATACAGAGCATTCATTATTTGATGTTCAATGTATTCTTTACTAGATGTAGATTATTTATAGTCCAGCAAAAATTGCACAGATTTAATTGTTTTAAATAATTTTTTAAAATCAAAATCAATGGAGGAGTAAAACCTTAATACCATGATTTGCTAAGAAAACTGTCCCTTCTCAACTTAAGATTATCAATATAGTAATCCAAGTTCTTTATAGTTATTAGGAAATATATAAATTTAATTGTTAATATTAAAAAAATACATAATTTAACTGCTAAAATTAAAATTAAAGACTACGCACGGTCAAAAAGATCAAATTTAACCATATGCAGTTTAAAAGTTTTAATATACAAAAAATGTATAATTTAACGGCAAACAATTAACTCTCTCGAATACAACTTGTGTTGTATAACAATGGTACAACTAATCTATCCAACTTTTACATAAGTAATTGGAGATAGAGTTGTTAAAGTGGGCCAACTCGGTTCACTCGAGCTGACTCATCCGAGTTGGTGGATTAAACGAGTCAGCCTATTTAACCCCGCCATAAGATGGTGGGTTAAAACCCTCAACTCACCCCATCTGGTAGGTTAAGCGAACTGACCCGTTTGATTCATCAAAAAAATTAAAAATATAAAAATAAAATAAAAAATTATGAAAATTCAAATGTGACTTTCTTTAAACACATGTCTTGTTTAATCAATAAATTTCTATATCAATATAAATAAACAAAAAAATAACTAAATAAAAAGCAAGTTTCAACTTATTAAAACAAGTAGAGTAATCCAATAATTCATTAATAATATGAATATGATTATGAGCAAAATATTTAAATTTGTCAAATTATAAAATAATAGAGACAACACAACACATACATTAGGATTAATTTTTTTAAATAGAAAAATACAGTAAGTTGGGATACTGGATTGAGTGAGTAAAAATTTTAAAAAATAAAAAATGAACAACTCATTTAACTCATGAGTTGACTCGTTTAACTCACGGGTTAAACGAGTCGAGTTAATAGAAATATTCTCAAAAGAACTCCTCAACTCAACCCACCTCTTAGGTGAATTACACGGGTTCAACCCACCTTGACGCCTTTGATTGGAGACTAAAAATATTTGGTGGATGTAAGCCATAATATTAGTTCTTAACTATTAGTTTTTATATGATTATTTTATCTCTACTTATAAAAAAATAAAATAATTAAAATTCACGTTTTCTTACTGCCAGCAATTAAAATTCAAATTGACGAATACGAACACCCTCTAACTAAAACACAGAAACAAGCAATATATGAAAAACGTGCAAAACCAATCCAAATAAAATGATTGAATTTTAAGAACAGAAACTAGTCATAAGATATCTAGTGTACGAATTAAACCAAAATCATTAATTATGATAGTGTTACTTCATATGTTCAATCCCATCCAGCCATGACAAGCCAATCTTTTGGTACTACGCATATCAATCTGTACCCTCTCTCTCGCTTTCTTTATATCTTTCATTCTCTATTTCCTGCACCTTATGTGTTTGAGAAAATGCCCCAAACACCTTGCTCTTCTACCATATTTGATATTCATAGATATCAATGTATGTTAGCTCTTTGTTGGTTCAATTATAGGTCAGTTGTCGTACATCCAGAGTGTTCATTATTTGATGTTCAATGTAATGCTTATTGGATCTACATTATGTATAGTTGGGGAAAATTGTACAAACTTAATTATCTGCATTTAGAAGGTAATTATTGAAATAAGTAACTTTTAAAAATCCAAATCAACGAAGAACTAAAACCCTAATTTGATGGTTTGCATTAAAAGAACTGTTTCTTCGTCTTAAGACAATGGTGGTGAAACCAATTTTCTCAACTTTCACAAAAGCCATTGTACCAACAGGGACTAGAATTTTTACTTGCGATTAGATGTAATTAATGTCACAAAATTAACTAAAATTCACGTTAAGTAATACGAGTACCCTCTTAACTAAAGCATAAAAGCAAAACAATGGGTGAAAAACGTGCGAAACCAATCCAAATAAATATGATTGAATTTTAAGAACAGCTACTAATCATAACACAGTGTACGACTTAATCCATGATCATTAATTATGATAGTGTTACTTCAGATGTTTAATCCGACAAGAAACAAGAAAAATGTGTGAGAGTGGGTGATAAGGTTGGGCACAAATGTACGTGACAGCAACGTAATAGGAAGATGTGCCTCAGAAAAAAATAAATAAGGTCACGTCTTGATACGTAGCTGGATAGGAAGGCATCTGCTTGTCCTGTTTGACGTAAAGCATTTCAGTCATCTGCCTTCAGATATTGAACCGCTCACTCATCAAATGTGTTCGTTAGGAGTTGTGACAAATTTTAGGTCTATTTCACTCACATTCAAGATTCATTTATGTCTTAAATTTCTCCATAGTTTATTAGTTAAAGGGGGCATTTTGCTTTTCAAAATGAAGAGCCATAAGGCAATATTGTCAATAACATTATTTGCTGCTCATAGAAAGAACAATGGGATAGATAGAATGTGTGTTTTACTGAAGCTTTTTGATATACATGTATATGTTAACCTAACTAATTGGAATCCTCTGCTATACAGTTTTTTTAACTGTATAATAAGGACCATTAAATTAAGATGGGGTATATAAAATATTGTTGGTTTCACTTAATTCAATAATCTCTGCTACAAAGCCGATGAACTGTACAGCAGGAGATTCGAACTTTTACCTAACAAAGGAATGGAATGTACCATAAACTCTAATATTTTGTTGACAGGTTACATTAGGGTAGGTGAGGTCAAAATTGTCATCTCCATTGTACATAATGTTAGCCCAAAATTCCTCACAAAGTCCATATTAATTTTAGATAACTTTGACTACTTAAACTTTAGCTCATTAATTTAATAAATATATGCTATAAAGTGCTTCTTGAATTAAAAAGAAAGAGTAGATAGGACGATTTTTTGATATCACACTAGATCTCTTTAACTTTATAAACATTTCACAAGCTTCGTATTAATAATTATCTTAAACGGCTATACTGCTTTTTTCTTCTTCTTTTTTAATTAATTTCCCTTCCTCAAATTGTAGACTGGAAATTTCTAGATCAAAGAAAGACGTTTAATTGCCTATGATTCCGATTTCCATATTGATTGTTCAATTTTAAACCTGAACTCAACGAAGTCACGAGGGAAAAAATAATTTGTGCGTGTGTTAAATTAGCTAACGCCATCATCAAGCACACGAGATCGTCAATTTTATAATTAATTAAGTGACAGAATATTGCCAAAAAACAATATTGCTGAAATTTAAATTAAATTTGAATATATATATATATATATACACACACACATATCAAGAGGAAATCATTGGCGCTTAAACATTATTTTTACCTTCATTCCTAATAATAATATGCAATAATGAATTGATTTAATGCTTGAATAGCACCTTCCTGTCATTTCCTATGATTGAATTGAGAAGATTTATAATCTATGTGGTTCTTATGCCTTGATAATAAAAGAGGACGATTCCTAGTTTCATATCAGTTTCAATCATCGATACGCATGCAATTCAACGAATCAAACCCAGCTTTTTTTTCTCTTTTCATCTTTTTTTCTGTCTTAAAATTTTTTTAAAAAATTAAAATTAATAATAGGATGGTGCCTGTCCACGTTAAGGAGACTTTTATTTGTCGGCCAGAAACACGTTAACGAAAGCACTATAATAATAATAATATATGCATATGACCCCTTATTTAATTATCAAGTACCAATGGATTATTTTGGCAAAAAAAGAAAAGTGCCAATGAATAGTTAAAAATTTGTCATCTACATATTATATGTCGGCAGTGGATTCATCGAGTATTATGTATGCAAAATCCTATATTAAATTTTATAATTAATATTACTTTATTACCTGATGTCTAGTAGCTTTGCTAGCTAATTGATGGTTTTATTTATGAATTGAATTTGTTTAAAAAAAAAAAAAAGGAGGGAGTGAGGGATTATACGTAATTTTTTTTTATTTAATATTAATTGATTATTTTGGTCCCTAAAAATAAAAAGAGCGGTGATGTTATTTTTTGTAAAAAAAAAAAATCTTATGTTGGTTAGTTCGAACATACTTAATTATTAAATATTATTAGATATAAAACAATATATTGAATAAATTCATTATTATAATTCTACTTATGTTGTTGTATACAAAATATTTTAATAAAATATTATTTTATATGTAATAATTAATTGTTTCGTAAGTAAACAAATATAAGATATATTATTGCTCAAATGAAAAATGTGTATCTTTTGTGTGTAGAAAATTAAATCCAAAACTTTAACCTCGTAAAATATTGCCTGATAATCAAAATTTAAAGAATGGAGTATTAAATAAAACCACATGCTAGCTTAAAAAAAATTCGTTGAAGAAAAAAGGTGGTGTTGAAGATAAGGTAAAGGAGATATAGATGCTTATAATTGAGACGAGAACCAAACTTTAATAGAAGCAAGTCAATGGACTGGCCTAACATAAGGTGTTATTGGGAGAATACAGAATCCTTTGGGTGTGTGTGAGGGAGTTTTCTAGGGATTGATTAGTTGCTTAAGTAGTAAGCATACCCAAGCATGCAATGAATGAATAAATTATATTCACCTCCAACCATGTCTTTTTTATGCTTAGAATTTACAACTCTCATTGCTTCACATGTTGAAAATGTTAAAATTACACACACACACACACACACACATATATATATATATTTGGTGCAATTATAAAATTTAATTAGATATATTGGTACAATTATTACATGACATACTAAAAAGAAAACATGTAACAATGACATGTCATATCATTCTGATTATATGTCAATTTAAAATAACTTATTATATTTATAATTTGACTATATTATTTTTAAATTTTATTTATGAGCCTAAAATTCTTTTTGAATTTTTCAATTTACTTGCTCAACTTTTTATGTTTTAGTAACTCACACAGAAATATTAGTTTATAACTTTGTTAACTCACTCTTGTACTTTCTTTATTTTTCCAATTACTCTAAAACTTCCTAATTTCATTCTTTTTTTTAATTTATAAACTAATGTTTTGTAAAGTTACTAACAAAATAAAAAGTAGAAGGGATAAATTGAAAATTGAAAAAAAATTTGGGTTCATAAATAAAATCTAAAAATATTAAGGTCAAAATATAAATACGACAAATCATTTTTAGTTGATATATAATCAGCATATTTTGACATGTCACTGTTGCATGTCTTCTCTTGAGTGTGCTACATAGTGATTACACTGGTACAATCAATTTTATAGTATATATATATATATATATTTATATTAAGAGTTATGCTTAATAATGTTTTATTTGAATTTTTTAAAAATTTATAGGCATTTGAAATATTTTGAGGACATATATATATTAAATATACTTTAGGTCAAAATTTAATTTCAACATTTAAAACATTTTAAAGTCAAATACCATTTGTAATTCCCCAATTATTTTTCACTAACACTAATTTATGATCCCTAATCATAACAAATATTCCCACTCAAATTAAACAAACACATAATCATATCCCTATCCCCACTTAAATTAAACTAATACCCCATTATCTTCCACTTACAATAATTTAACACAATAATTACATTCACTATACCCACTAACCCCTACTAACAATATCTTATTACACAAATTGTATCTTAAACACCTTCATACCCTATTCCCTTCGTGTTGCAATGTCCACTTTTTATCCCTTCACTGTGCAAATTTTCCACCGATGAAATTGAGGCTTTTTCGCTACCATGAAGGGTCGTTGACACCTCCACTTGACAGCTACAGCTCCATCGATATGTTCACTGCCAGCAATGATCACTGGTTCGATTTTCTAGCAATTTGAAGGGCTAAAATTTGAAGCTCCAAATCGTGATTTTGGTGCATTTTTGCTTTGATTTAGCTTAGGACTTTACTTTCTACATCAATTTTAGTCATTTCTCCCTTATTTTCACTGATCAATTCGGTCCAATTTGCTTTAAATTGAAGAACCCTAATTTCAACACTATTCATTCGTAAAAGAGGCCAATTTGAGCTCAATTTGGGTTGTTTGTTTCAAATTGAGTTAAGATTTCATTTATAGAGGAATTTCACACTTTTCTCTCTTGAAATCACTAATCAATTGTGAATTTTAGCTTCCGAATTGAAAAACCCCAAAATTTATGTTTAGGGGTAATTTTGAAAATAGGTGAAATTTGAGTTCTTAAGACTTCTTAAATTTTAGTATGCATATAGGGAGTGATTTAAAATTTTTAAAAATTTTAGTTTGAATTTTAAGATGAATTTCTAATTTTTGGTAATTTTCCTAGATTTTTCATGGAAAAAAAGGAAAGAAATTAAAAAGGAAAAATTAGTTTGGCTTGATTAGATAGCAATAAACATTATTTAAAGTTAAATGAAAATTTTAAAATTTATTAAATAACCTTTAAATGAAATTTGTGTGATGGTATATGTTAAAAATTTACTAAGTCATAATGAAATAAATTTAATAAAATAATAATGATAATAATTGTTATTTCTTTATACAAATATTGAACAAATATTGCTAATAATTTGAACTCTTAGGGTGTTTTAGGCTATCCCAAAACGCTCTTTTACTCAGATAATATGCACGTAATAATTTAATATTCCTTCAACTCACAACATTCTCTACTAAGTTCCATGTTTAAATGCACGGGCGGCATTATGCCAAAATTTTGATATACTTAAATATCTCAAGAATCTGTTCAGCCTTAAAAAAAAATGGTATACAGTTTAAGAGCCGAATGGTAATAACACATAATTTTGGATAAATTATTAATTATCAATAAAATGAAATGAAATATAGGCCATAAATATTTTGAAATATTATTAAAGAAAGTGGCCCAAAAATTTACTTTTTTAAAATTGAGTGAAAAAAGAGGTCAAATTATATTGAAGAGGTGATTTAATTAAAGGTGAATAAAAAATAATTAATTAGGTCGGTAACAAAATTAAATAATTAAATTTATTCATGAAAACTAGATGTTAAGAGTATTTTATTTAATGTGATAGGTAGCTAAAAAAATTGTCAGCAAAAGAATTATAAACACAAAGAAGAGGAGATTGGTATACTCTTCTTAAATGAGTAGATAATTCGAATTATGCAAGATATGATTATGAATTTTGAATATTTAGAAATATTAAAATTTGAACTCTGAAGTGGTACAATTTTGAAATTCAGATATCTGTAAATGGATGTTTATATATTTCTAAAATATTGAGAATGTGTTCAAAATAGAACCTTGTAGCTAACAACAGTAGATGTTAGCTGTAATGCACTGCAATTGGAAATCTGATGTGGATAAGCATGATGTCATTTCCATCTTATTCTGTATGAGGCCTAAGGTCATTATTATATTTACTCAGAGCTTATGGCTGAAATGAGTATCTATTCTGATATATTTTCACTACTTTTGGACTAGTTCTGTATTATGAAAGTATGACTGGTTCTATAGGAGATTCCCAATGTATTATGTTAATGATTATTCTTTGTTTTGTATTATTGAATTATAATTGTATGATATATGATTTTTTAAATTTCGAAAGACGTACTATTGTAAGTTTGCTCCATATTTGTAATATTAGAATTACCTACTCACTGAGTTTCTACTTAATCTATTATTTAATATTTTTCAGATTCCAGCGTCAATCCAAAACACCCACCTACGAAATTGTAGTCATAGTGAATAATTCCTTGGTGAGCCTAACCTACTACTAGAGCTATGATTTTCTTTTATTTTATGATTTAGTTTAGTCACTCCCTTGTATACAAGCTAAACGTTAATGTATTACTTTGGTATGTCAGATAACTCTACTGTAGAAATTTTGGGAGGTCCATAACTCAGGGAATAACCTGCCCAACTTTCTACACAGAGATTAAATTGATTCAGTTAATGTTTGTATAAAGAGATTTTGAGATTTAATGGTTATTTAATGTGGGTTTATATAAGTTTTGTTGTTTTGAGACTTCTAATAGGTCCACAGGGATGAAGAATACCTCATCCCAGTTCTGGTCACATCCTATCAACCCTGGTCATGACAAAGGGTGTTAGAACCAAGTTTAAAGGTCTTTGATATGCCTGTATCTTGTGGAGCAAGGGGTTTCCAGTGGTACCTCAATTATCATTATGTACTCGGGCATAATCATAACTGAGTTTCTGTTGGGAATCTCATAGGGTATCTAATGTCATTTATCTAGTCCATTTCGTATTTCATATATATGAGAGTCTATAATTCTGGATTTGGTGTTGAACAAATTTCTTCTTGTGTGTGAAAGTACAAAGTTATCTATATCACATGCCACCGCTGATTAGGCAACAGAAGAGGCCTCTATAGGGACTGTTGTTCAGCCTGACATACCACCCCCTAACGTCAAGGTAGGGGATGAGTATGTATGGGAAGTGCTAGCAAAGCTCGTGCAAGGGGTGGTCGAGCAACCAAGCCTCCCATTAGAAATGTTTTTGAGGAGTAGGCAAAACCTTCTTAACCTCAGGTCCCTATTAATATAGAATTAGCAGCCGGACTCCAGAGTGTTCAAAGAGCTATAAAGAGTCTTACAGCCCTGATAGTTACACAAATGGCTAGCCATAATGCCCCTCATACCACTATGCCACCTACAAAATAAATGAAGGCTAGAGAACCTTAAGATAGAGCCGAAAAGGGTGGTAGCAGAAGGATCCTAACAGAATTCATCAAATTCAAGCCTTCCACTTTTATAGAGATGGATAATCAAGAGGACCCTCAACAGTTCATTGAAGACATTGTTCACATATGTATGGCACTTGATTGTCCTTCGAGGAAATCAATTACCTTGGCTGTTTTCCAACTAAAGAAAGTTGTTAGATCGTAGTTTGAGTTACTACTGCAAGGAAGACCATTTGAGTTACCTCCTCTTGAATGGGAAGAGTTCAAAGAATTGTTTATGGAGTGATTTTTACCCATGAGCATCAAGGATGCTTGTGCTAAGGAATTCGAGAGCTTACGACAAGTCCCTGGGGTATCAGTTGATGAATTTGTTATCTAATTTGTTGAGCTATTCAAGTATGCTCCTCATTTAGTTCCCACTAAGAGGGACAGAATTAAACGATTTATGATGAGTTTGATGAAGCCATTATTTAGGGTTATAGCGACCCAGATTAGTCAATTTACCTCCTTTACTACAGTGGCAGATTATGCCAAAATGATTAAAATGAAGGATAAAGAAGATAATAGAGTGCAAAAGACGAGGAAGCGCTAAGAGAAAGGAAAACCTTTGGGAGTTTTATCATGTGTGGATCATCTAGAGGGCCTAGGGCATCAGGTCTGGCTCAAACATTTCGGTCCAATCCAAAATCTTCAATTCAAACAATGGTGAATACCGAAAGACATAAAGGGAATTCTAGGCACTCCAAACCTGCGCCTCAACCTAACTCAACACAGAATCTAAAGGATAGACCTCCCTATTACACATGTGGGAAATCTCATCCTGGTCCATGTCATAAAGAGTTTGAGGCATGCTTTAGATGTAGGTAAGTAGGTCATATGATAAGAGATTGCCCTCATACCCCTCATAGTTCTAGCTAGGGTTTTGTACGACCTTCTGGTTTTACATATACAAGACCCAGGCCCTAGGATGCATTTTCAGCATAGGGTAGGTGAGGAAATGGTGGTAAAAATTCTTTCGACAGAGGTTAGACATCCTCTGGAAAGGATTATATGTGAGTATTTGCTCTAAATAAATAGGATGCTCGAGCGTAGAATGCAGTGATTATAAGTACAATTACAATACCTTTTCATATCATTCATGTGTTGTTTGATCCTGGTGTTACTCACTCTTTTATGTCCCCACATTTTGCAAAATTGATTGGCAAGGGTCCGGTCAAATTAGAGGGCTATTTGATGGTAACAACTTCGTTAAGGGATCAAATATGCAAATTATGCACGATTATGTTTGATGGCCATGAAACAATGGTTGCTTTAATTATTTTAGCTATAACAGACTATGATGTGATCCTCCGATTGGATTAGTTGGCTTCCTGTTATGCCACCATAGATTGTCATATTAAAGTTTTAAAATGTGAATTTCCAAATGAACCATCTGTTCTTATCCAAGGCGATCGTACGGTAACTCCTAACAATTTAATACCGACTATTGAGGCTAGGAAGTTGTTAAGAAGTGGATGTCAATGCTACTTAGCCTTAGTCTAAGACATAGAAGTAGCAGTTCCGACATTGCATCAAATGCCTGTACTCAATGAGTTTCTGGATATATTCCCAAAAGAATTACTTAGACTAACTCTTAATAGAGAGATTGAGTTTAGTATTGAATATTTTTTATTAGTTTGTCACTAATACACAAAGTATTGCTATTTTTTCACGAATAACAAATACAAGTACAAATCTCACATATTTATTCTATTCTTATCATGAATATATACTGCAATTTAACCTTCAGATATTATATATATTATTTGAATAATTAATTTGATATGGTTTTTTTGGTTTAATTTACTATTACCAATAACGTAAAAAAGTTATAGGATTTTTCAAACACTATTGTCATTCTGTACAATCACAAAGAACTTCTGAAAGTCATTTTAAAACACTATTAATTAATTCTGTTTTGAAAAGCGAGTTTCATAAAATTTTTATTACATATTGTTTTTTATCCATTTTAAACAGCAAGTTCTTTATACGCAATACAACAATTTTGAGAAGTAAGTATTTTCAAATAGACCCAACCCCGTTTTTAGATAGATTAAACACGTTGATTAGTTATATTATATTACTGCAGTCAACGAGGAATTAATTGGAAATCTTATGAGTTTAAAATTACATGGTTGAAACTGATTAATTTTGTTCCTGTACATGTGTGTAACTTCCTTAAATAGTTTACTATTTATAAAATTTAATTTCGAAATTTATTTTTATTAATTAATGTACTAAAAGTGATAAATAGTAGTTAAGTATTCGTCTAGAAAAGCTATAATTAATTAAAATATATTACGCAACAATAAATATGAAAGAAATAACTCCATAATAATTTAATTGATAAAAAACATAATAAAATTGCTCTCACTTTCACTATTACTAACAATGTAAGGGTAAAATAATTATTAATACTATTAAAATTACAAGTAGTACATAATAAAATAAAATATGCCTTTATGTGGCCAAATATGACACAATTCAGTATCTTGAGGGAAAAAAGATGATATTAGAATTTGAAAAGATTAGTAAGAGAATTTTTAAGTATTTTAAATTCTTAAATATCATAGTATAATTTTTTATCGTTCTTTTTAATTCATTATTATATTTTAATTTATAGTATCTATTTATATTAAAATTTAAACTCAAGACCATTTAGATGAGTGTGAGAAACTTACTGACTATTTTTAACTATTTTCACCGACGGAGTAAGAATAACTTCTAAAATTAATAAATTAATGAGGACGGTAAAGCCAAATTTTATGATACATCTTTGTTTAATATTATCTAAACAAGCTGTCGGCAATGCATGTCCATAATTTCATAGACAACTTAGACTAGAACCCAAAGACAACATCTAAAAGTGGGAACATACATAAGTACTACTAGGGTTTTCTTTGTTAATTGTGCAATGTATTAGCTATTATTATTATTAAGCTATCTTTTTCGTTCTTTATGCTACCTTTCAATTGTCATAATTGCACTTTAATCAAGCACGCATTTTGCATAACTTAGTAAGACAGATACCAAACACTTTCAACTTAGATAGGTGCTTATGGCTAGTAGTATAGGGATATAATAATGGTAATTGAGATTTAACGAGACAATGAAGCAATTGAAATTGTGTTTTGTTAGGTTAATTGGAAGCAACTTAAGCCTTCCTTTTTGACTTTCTAGGGTTTTATGTGGTGCTAAAGGAGACAAGAATTGAGACATGAACTCCAAGAATATATGTCTCCATTTCGATATTATACCTCTAAAAGGAAATTATCATTATGTAATAATTTATGTTTGTTGGAGGATAAATGTAACTTTAGAGAAAAAAAAAATCTAATATGAAATCATGCAAGATTGTTTGTAAAACAATTTGTTATTTTAATGTACAAATGAAGTTTTATGTTTATTAAATATTACACCAAATATACTATAAAAATATGAACATTATGTTAAATTAATTTTTTAAGAATGTAATATAATTTATTCACGCATAAAAGATATATATTCATAAAATATTTGTTTGGACAGATATTTTATAAGTGTAAGAGTATTGAAAACAAGAAATTTACAAGTACAAATGTGGTTTTAAATTACATGAAACTCAATATCCCCCGGATTTATAACTGAGTACCCTAAACACTTTAGAGAACAAGCCATGTTGTTTAACTTTAATTAATTACACTCAGCTACAATTTTTTTATTTATCATTTTTTGGATTCCAAGGAAATTAGAAAGAAAATGTATTTAATAAGAAAGACAGACAAAGGGAGAATAAAATCTCAGTGCATCAAAACGTTTTAACACATCTATGCAGAGAAGGTATTACTTAACTCAAAGTATTTGCCATCATTTAATTACGTGATTATATTGCACTATGATCATAGCCATATATAATTATATATACTTGTTTTGATTTATTTGGTGATTCCTCACAGTGTATAATATAAGTTTTTAAAGTTTATACTTACGCATGACATACAAAATCATATATTAAAAAAATAAAAGAAATTCATAGTTCGGTTTTGCACAACACCCTGTATAGACCAATCAAATTTATAGCAAATTATGCTAACACTTCCATAATTATAAGTTGCAATATTTTATGTTATTATTTTTAAATACATTTATACAACAATCCGCTTTAACATTTCCATTGATTATTATTCCTTATATCATAGAAGTTTGCTAGATATCCCAAGTGATCCTCAACACAAATCCTACTAGAACAAGAAGGTAGAAATATCAAAACTAATTTCACACAAAATATCTATAAGACTAATGTTTCTTATCGAAATTTAATCATTTAATAATACATTAATTCAATTCATATTTCAATATAATTTATGTTGTGTTGAAAATTATAATTTTAAAATTTTAATATATGTAATGCTCACTATATTGCATAAGCAATGAAGATATATTTTGGTAAAAATAAGAATGATTGTAGCTTATTAATTATTTTATAACAAAAGAGGATTGGGATAATAGATCTTTTAATTTTAAGAGATGATAGTGTAACTTTAAAATACAAATTTGAATAATTTAAATATTTTATCAAAAGATGACTGTAATATTTTTTTAAAAATAAAATTAGATTCCATCAAGATGCACATATGAATGAGATACACGTCTCAACAACCATAAAATGATTGAAATAATTGGGGTGGAAATTAATGAAAAACTTTATACACATGCACAGATCATACACAAAGGAAGAACAGATGCATGCATCTGGTTGTTGAACTCTAATTAGCAATTGACTTACCCAATATGACAAGCATATATATAAAAAATTGTGATTGGCTACATTTTACAGTTCTTCTACGCTCATCATTGCTCCACAATGCGAACAAGAAAAAAAAGTAATATTAAAGTAAATTTGTACTTTACAGCATTATAAAAATTATTACACTTTTAACCAAATAAAAAATTTAATTTTGATTTATATGTACGATGCCACGTGTTGTAGGATTGAGGTGCTTAATGGTTTCATTGTAAAATATAAGCACCATGTCACAAGTTTTGGCCACTTGATTCACCCAAAGAAGAAGTAAAAGTTATGTTAGGCCTGCCTGAAATCTTACTTGATAAGGACTATTACAGGTCTTATTTTTATTGTCAGCGATAAAATTAATTTTATGCATGTATCTTTTAAACCATAAAATTATTTAGTATTTTTTACTGTATTTAAGAATAAAATATCAATTTCATGTCAAAGAGATTAATATCAACTTAGCTGTTTTAATGTTCATATTAAGAATAAAATTATACTTTTATATCGTGAGAAAATTAATTTTTTTTGATAAAAAAAATATGTTCAATAAGATATTACTATAATATATAAAAAATGTCAGAATAATCGTGTGCAATTTTTTTATATAGAAGAAGCATTAGATATATTTTAATTAAACTTGAGAGAAAGTAAGCATAATTTAGTCTCAATTGTAGATGGTGTGCTATTAATTAAAAAAAAAAAAGGAATTAAAGTGTATATCTAAAATTTTTAAATTTTAGAGTAATACTAAAAAAATTATAAAATACTAGATCGCAAACTAATAATGAATTAAAAATTTAGATATGTATATATAGCAAAATATCCAATTCAGGCATACTTTTACAAGAATTATAAAAAATTTTCTTTTATAAAAAATCTTTTAAAAAATTTACAAACTTATTTAACAGCTTTTTTTTAAACTCGACAGCGAGTTAAATTTAGTCTTTTATAGAAAAATTAACTATATTTAAATATCAACATTAATCATTTTTTTCACGCAATTTAAATTCAATGTCCAATCTGTATACTATCATTGACATCCATCATTTTAGATTTTTTCCTTGATACGTAGAAGCACTTTGATGTGTGCAATCCTTCTCCAAAAGAATGGACCTTAGAAATAAAAACAATATATAGGTCGCATCTGACCGTTGACTGATTCCTGATCAACGGTCGTCTTTTCCACATCAATATACATTTTCGGCGATAATTCAACTTTGGAATAACGTAGAAACGCAATGAGTAGGTTTAGGTTACACTTTGGTGGCCCAAAAAAAAGGTTACAATTAAATGGTATTTCCGAGTCAAATAAGTGTGTGATCCAGACTTACTTACATTTCGGTGGATGTTTAGGGCTGTGACGTAGACAATTTCACCAATCTTGGCGACTTTTTTTTAAAAAAAAAAAAAGAATTTTTTTTTCTTAAAAACATATCATGATTACATATAATAAAATGAGTAATTATGAAACTTTAAATAATATTTTGTTATCGTATGCGAATTATAAAACATAGAGATTTGAACTCAACGTAACTTTTTTCAGAAATATCTCATACTGTCCAATAATTTCTTTTCCTGAGTTTGGAAGGCTACGTACAAGTCAATTTACGTGAATTGTAAAAGAAAAATAATTAAAAGGCATTGGGTTTATATTACTCCCAACTTTTAAATTTTATATGCTTTTTTCCCTGATACTGATTATTTTTTAATTTTTCTGAAACTAATTTAGTACATCCGTTAATTACTTCTTCTTTTTTTCCAGTTGTTTTAGACAATTTTAGTTTTCTATAATATTTTGTACGTATATTTAACCGTATAAATCTTATGTGTGTAACTGACTATACAATAAGAAAAAAAAATTTACGAAGGTAGTATAAACTTGCATGAGTAAACAGGTACGATAGTATGTATACAGAGACAAGGAGATTTAAAAGGTACACGTTTCATTTTGTCCTATTTTCAATTTTTTCTTTTAATTACGAATTGCATGAGCAAGCCACGAGAGCAGAGAGAAAAACAGAGAAGGTGCTGCCGGTGACCCACCTGCTGCTCTCGAAATCTCGTTTCTTGGGCCATTCCTCGATGAATATCGATGACCCTGTTCTGCTTTTTCCTATTTTACCCTCCGCCTCGCACTTTTTATTTTTGGTTTAATTTTTTCTTTTCCCTTTTTACGTGTCTGATTATTACAAACTTTATTTTCGTGTTTACGCCTCCGCTCGGTGTTCCATCTCGCTGCTTCGTGAGACACTCCAAACAAAGTGCTCCAATATTGTCATGGGTGCTTCGATCTTCGCCCTCCTCAGTTTCAACAAAATCTTATAGAGATTAAGACCCATGTAAGCAAATTTTCTTTCACTTTATTCTTTTGTCCAAAAAATGTTTCTTTGGTCGCCCCGAGCAAACAAACACTTGTGATTCTTTCTATTGGCTCATTCATTTCTTCAAGCGTAATCATCCTACGATCTCCGGGTCTTTATCTTAACGGGTTTTAATTTGTGTTTCCTAAGAACTGCTCTGGACCTTTATTTGATGCGAAATTCTAGGTTCATTGGAATTTCTGTTAAGTTTTCAAAATTTCTCAGTGGTAATTTGTAATTCTATTTGTAGAGTAGAATTCTGGCTCTTCGCAAGACCAAGTTCAATGGGTTTGGATTGGGATCTATGTTGGATCTCTCGGGTTTTGTTTTGTTCTTTATAAATATCATTGTTGAGTGATTTAATAAATGTTTAATGTTGGCTGATATTGGTATCTGTGCTTCCATCTCTTTTTTTTCTTCTTTTAATAAAGAAATAGTTTATTCGGGAGGCTTTGTCTGGAGGAGTAATCGGATTTTGCCACATTCCTAGGGCTTGAAATACTGGTTGTTTGACGGGAGATTTCATGGGTTGAACTCGAAGAATAATGGATTGCTTTATCAGCGACGACGAAGAATGTCGATTTTACGATGCCCAAGAGGATTTTCTGTCCATTGCTGATGCTGAATCCGATGGCGGCATAGACACACCCAACAGGACATCAAATTGTTCTGAATATGGAGTGTGGATTCGGAGCCCAAGGAGTGTTCGGGAGCGTCGCAGTAAGTTCATGAAGTGGATGGGGCTTAGTTCAGATCAAATTGCTGTTGAAAATTCAGTAGGTAGGAGTAGAATTGAAGAAAATAGTGGGGCTGTGACAAGAATCTCTGGTTTTGAAGATGAATTTTGTTCTAGTCGCTCTTCAATGTCTTGTTGGTCCATTGAGAATTCTTCAGAGTTTGGCTTAGTATGGGATAAGAAAATGGGTGATGGTAGCGACAAGGGTTCGGGTCAGTTGGTTGTTTCGGAGGAGCCTGAGGCTTCTGAGAAAGCCTCTGGGGAATCTCCCTCTTTCCAGTGTTTGATGGGTAAGGAGTTTGAGGATACTAATCTTTTTGATTGTAAGGTGAAGAGGTCTAGAAGGGGTTGGTTCAGGAGATTACGTTCAATAACATGCATGATTGATGGGGAAGTTGAAGGGGATAAAGGTAGACAGGAAGGCACTTGTCGATTCTCAGGGTGTAGGATCCAGAGAGTCAAGGTCCGCCAATTCAGGAAGCAAATGAAGGAACTTTCAGCACTTTTCATGGGGCAAGATTTTCAAGCTCATGAAGGTCCAATTTTGACCATGAAATTTAGTCCTGATGGGCAGTTTCTTGCCAGTGCCGGTGAAGATGGGATTGTGAGACTGTGGAAAGTGGTGGAAGATGGCAGATGTAATGAAATTGACACTCCAGAACCCGATCCATCATGCGTATACTTTACAGTGAATAATCTCTCTGAACTTACACCCCTGTTTATGGATAAGGAAAAAATGAGCAAAGGGAACAACCTGAGAAAAACATCAGATTCTGCTTGCATCATTTTGCCTCCCAAGGTCTTTCGGTTGTTGGAGAGACCATTGCATGAGTTACATGGGCATGAGGGTGAAATTTTGGATCTCTCTTGGTCAAACAACAATGTGAGTGAATATTATAAATTTGCTTATTTTGTGATTTAGGCATCAAATCTGCTGCATATAAAATGTTGGGGAAATTGATTTGGCTCTTCTTCCTGTTTTTGTTGCAGTATCTGCTGTCATCTTCTGTTGACAAAACGGTTCGTCTATGGAGAGTGGGATATGACCATTGCCTGAAAGTTTTTTCACACAACAATTATGGTGCGTTATGCAGCCTTTCCATCCTTGTTTTCTATTTTTAAGCCATTAACCTAATTTGCTTGTACGAGTCAAATTTGTCTCACAAATTGTTTATATATTATGATGTCTTATAGTGACATGCATACAATTCAATCCTGTGGATGATAATCATTTCATTAGCGGATCTATAGATGGAAAAGTGCGCATTTGGGCAATTTCTGATTGTCATGTTGTTGATTGGACTGATGTACGAGAAATTGTGACTGCTGTTTGTTATCGACCTGATGGGCAGGTATCCTTTATTTACCAGTTATATTCTTTAGACTTAAAGGTTAGATTGGAAATTGTTTTAGAATCTGATGATTTATCAATTTATAATACAGGGAGGAATTATTGGCTCCATGACAGGCATTTGTCGGTTTTACAATGTATCAGGTACATCCTTTCTATATATATTTTTACATTTTCCCTCAGCCACATTTGTGGGCAGTCATTGGCAAATTTCAGTTCATTGAATTTATTTCAGAATTTTAAAATATTATTGCGTCATTCTTGGTGGCTGATATAAAATGGCTTGGTGGATCTACATCTTGCATGTGCTTGGTTTCTAATTTTGTTTTGTAGAAGTGCTTTATCTAGATGCTCTTAAACAATGGCCATTGTGATTGCACTAACGTTGGATTGAACATTTAAATTGAAGTTTTCAAGTCTTTGAAATCAGAGCTACAATTGAGGATAATAATTTATGGTAGATGATAAAGGTCAATAGTTGCTTTCTTACATTAATGGTGAAGAACTGTGAATGGTAGACCTGGGGTTTGGGTTTGCTTTGAAAGAAAGCCAATTTTAATCCAATGTTACTCTTAGAATTATAACTTCCAACAGTCAAATTTACTTCCCAAAGTTTTACTTTTTGTATAGTTCAAATATAAGTAGTTTTAAAGTGGATGCTAGATGGACTTATTAAAATGGTTTTGATGAGGAAGGTGCAACATTCTGTGTGCCTCAAAATCTTAGACAAGTTATAATAGGAATAACATCTACATGACTGCCATTGTAACCCTTACAAGCACTTTAAGACTGAACGCAGTTTAAAGGGTTCTAACCGCTTTGCTCGTTTTCAATATTGTTTGAATCAGAGAATCAATTACAGTTGGATTCCCAACTATGCTTACTTAATAAGAAGAAACTCCCCGGCAGACGGATAACTGGCTTTCAGGTAATTATTTTTGTGCCTCTTATGCCAAGGCAATTCCTTTTGGCTTTTCCCTGTATATATAATGATTTTTTTTTAAACAATGCTCACTATTCTTAGGTTAATTGATTATTTATACGCTATATATTTCAGTTTCTACCCCATGATTCTAGCAAAGTTATGGTTACCTGTGCTGATTCACAAGTCAGAATCCTTGATGGGCTTAATGTGGTTGGCAAATACAAAGGTATGTTCTTTCGTCTATTTCCTACATTTATCAAGAATTTGCTATTGGCTCCCTACAAATCTGTGCAACGCTGAAGGATGAGAAGATCAGTTTCCATATAATAGCTTATATATTCAATTTTTGCTGGCATTTGTGTTGGTAAACTTAAATGCCAAATGGATAGCTTGCAAGCTTTATGAGGCTTAGCTATTGTTTGAATTTCTTAGTTATGGTCAAATGTTTAATGTTCTGTTACTAAGTTCACTTTCTATTATCTTTTTAGGTTTCAGTGCTGGGAGTCATATTTCCGCATCTTTTACTTCAGATGGGAAACATATTTTATCAGCATGTGAAGATTCTAATGTATATCTATGGAACGTTAGTCAGGAACAGTCTAGTCCCACGAAAACTAAGAAGATTAGGTCTTGCGAGCGGTTCTTTTCAAATGCATCTGTTGCAGTACCTTGGTGTGGTTTGACATCTCAAAATACTGAAAATGAACATCAACAGGATGTTTCAGATCAGAGATCATCTCAAATTGTACGTCTCAATCCACCTGCTTCTTTTTCTCTTGGCCAAGAGCTTTGCTGTGAGTCCCCCAAGGGATCTGCAACTTGGCCTGAAGAAAAGCTTCATTCTTCAAGCCCCAAGGCCAGAAAATCTGCAATGCATAAATCTGTTTACAAGTTTTTGAAAGCTTCTTGCAAGAGTACCTCCAGTGCTCATTCATGGGGTCTGGTCATTGTGACCGCAGGCTGGGATGGACGGATAAGATCATTCCACAATTATGGGTTACCAGTAATCGTTTGAAATTTCGTGGCCTATTTCCCAGGTTTGAAAAAGAATCATGATTCACTGCTTTACTTGGGGCATGTTGTCCTTGGCAAATTACAAGCTGCTACTGTTCTCTGAGGGCTGAGAATGATGTTCAACTGTTGAACTTGGAAGCACCAGTAACATAGCAACTTTTGGAGGGACCCTTTCCAGATTGCAGGGAAATAACATCACAAATTGCTCCATGACATGGGGCAGTGGTTCTCGTGATTTTACCGTGAACATGCTCAAAATCAAACAGCAATTGTCCGAGCTTAGCTTGTCTCGATACCCAGATGAAATTGCCATTTGTTGCATAAGAATCTTCTGGCCCCTAAAAGTGATGCAAGGTCATGTGTTAGAACTTTGCAAGAGACCCATGTGGGATATTATCCGTCTATCTATATATAGAAGAGGAGATTCAGGAGCTGGTGGCTGATGTTTAGTTGGATGGAAAGTGGTGGGGATGTTAAGGATTTATATAATTGGCTGGTTTTAACTGATTAGATCTCTTTGTCTGCCAATCTTAAGTCCTTCTTATGGTGGGACCGCATATTTTTATACAGTGTTTGGAAGTGGAGGTGTGGATGAGTGCGACGGCCATTTTTGCGTCATTAGTTGCTTTTTGCAATTAGGATGGAAGCAGTATGAGCAATTTAAGTTGTTTAACAATACCATTGCTGACTGACATTCAATGTATCATCTCTCAGTTTTAGGCTGACTTAAGATTAGTTTACTTATTAGGATCCTGTACCACTGTTTTAATCTAATAGGAAATGCCACTTTGGTGTTGGCATATATGTAAAGTTATAATTTGCTTTTGTAAATATTATTTTTTTGGCTGTGCCTCTAGTTGATGAAGTTTATGCTTGTTGCAAGTTTGTACAACATAAATAAACAGTAATTCTTTTTCTCTCTCTCTCTTTTTTTTTTTTGACAAAAAAAAAATTAGGTTACATCGGGTAGGCTAAAGTGATATATGCAAGATTTTTTTGTTTTTGGTTTTTTAACTCCACAACTACATCCGTCCATTTCATGATTCACTCAGTCTGCACTATGTGATTTTTACGAAGAAAATTCACTATCAAATTGAGCTACTGTTATAAGGGGAATTTGAAACAGTGCAACATAAGCAATTTGTTTATTTATTTTTGTCATGTGAAATCATCCTGTGTTGCACAGGAATTCTCTCTATAATCCTGTTTCTAGATTAGTGGAGAAAAGAGTACTAACTTAAAAACAAGCTGCACCATTGTCTGTCTGGCAGGACCATGAGAAAAAGTTAAGATGTTATTCACTTTTATAAGGAACGAGAGATTTAGGAGATCTCAAAAAGACTCGTTGATATTCTATGATAATACTGAGTGATTAAGCAAAGCTAATGAACTTATTTCTCACTTCTTTAATCTAAACTAGTGCAATTTGTACTATTCTTGTTTGATATATATGACAGAAGTGAGATCCTATTGGTTTAAAATGAAACTGATCAACAAGAAGTTGTAAAAAGCAATGAAGTAAACTAATACAATTTGTACATTAAATAGCAATACATTATCTATCATTGTTTATCACTGAAAGAAAGGAATCTGGGATATTCACGTGGGGTTTAGTCATTGACAATCTCATAGTATAAGCTTTCTATATATAGTTATATTTATTCTCTAGTTCCTCTGTATGTCTCATTCAAGTAACTTTTAACTCAATGGCAATCCAATCCACTATTTTAATCACATAGTGTTTTTATATATATATATATATATATATATATTTATTTATGCTCATCTAAAAAGCGAGCACTTTTTTACGGATCTTTGTTGAGATTTAACAAGGCAACTTGGAATAATAAATAGCCAAATCATTAGAGAGAAAAGGAGTGAAGCACATAGGCAACTGAAAAAGAAATATAATATATAGAAGCAATTGTTATGAAGAATATTCATGGTCTGTCTTGTTTTAATCATTCAAATAACACTGTGGATCAGAGATGTTTATTTTCCAACACAGAAAAAAGATCTTCTGCAATGTTGGAACACCCTGTATTGCTCATAGTTATGCAGAACTAAATAAAATATTTATAAAAAAAAAGAGCAGAGACGCTCAAAATGGGAAGCCCATCAGAGAAAAGCATCCCCAAACTCTTAAGAAACCAATAACTTTGCAGAAGAAACAAAAGTTGGTGAATGAATGTGGTTGGAGAGATAGAAAGTGGTAAAGCATGAACAGGAAAGCCAAATAAAGAAGCACATGATAATGAACAATTCTGAGGCAGCATTTGCATATGGCAGGCTTCAAAAGGGAATGGAATCAAGGAGACAACACGAACCAAATGAATGATTGATGTTAGGCTTAGCTGTAATCTCACTCATGCTCCCTCTTGCCTTCTGCAATTTAATTTATTGTGAGAATCCTATATAACCAAGCAATTCCTACATAATAACAAGTAAAGAATGTCCACTTGACTGTCTCTTTCTTTGATTATAGTTGAGTGTTTTATTACCTAAACATTTGAATGCTGTGTATTATTATTTTACTATGAAGTTGGTGAACAGATTGTTTCAGAGGCGTATTTATTACGTCCAATCATTTGGGTAATTGTGTTTTTCTCAAAAATTATATAACATGTCTAAAATTAATATCTAAAATCTGAGTCAATGCTAAAAACTTAATATAATTGACTAGTGGTAGGTTGGATAGATTCAATCTAATAGGCCCAACAAGTCAAATTATGACACTCAGACAATTCAATATACCCAGTTGACGTTGAAAACGAACCAGGCCACCATGGGAGCCTTAGCTTAGTTGCAGGAACTGTGCATAAAACCAAGTCACCAATTATCAATAGTAATTTTATTTACTTAAATTCTATAAATAACTTGATCTTTTTTCTTGGTATTCTTAATAAGCAAAATTCAATTTGAGATTCTTGAATTAAGGATTAGCTACAAAATCAGTATATATACTTTGAACCTTAACAAATATTCTAAAATGTAAATTCTTGAACGCGCCAAATTCTAAACACTACGTATAAAGGATGTTTTGTTACATTTTAGAGAATATGAATTCTTTTGGTTGCATTTTAAAATTCATGTATTTCTCAATTTCATAATTAATACTTAACTTAAGGATAAAATGTAATTCTTTTCTTAATTGTTTTTAATAAATTCATATATTTATATATGAAATAAAACCCTATTTTGGAGAATTTATTTTTTAATTTAATTTCTTACATAATAATATTTTTTAATTTAGTCCATCGCTAATAAAATTATTAATAACTATATCATTCTATCAATATATAGCAAATGAATATGTTTGATATTATCAGATTTGTAAATTTTATTTATAATATATTGATAAAAAGATATTATTAATAATAATTTTACTTATGAGGAGCTAACTTAAGAAATACTCATTTATAAAGGACCATATTGAGAAAAATCTTATTCTTAAAGGAGAAAATGGGGTTTTAATTATTATATATGATTCATTAATTTGTTTAATTTTTATAATTTGAATTTATGCAAGACTTTTAATAATTAAAGTTTATTTTCATCTTCACGTAACCCAATTCTCTATTTGTCAAACATTACACCCAATTTCGTTGGTTTAAACTACAAAGCCCAGGGAAAGATGTCGTTCTGACTTGGGCTCAAATTCTTTCTCAGCCCTAACTGTACTTTTTTGGGTCAATGGTAAAGGCCCAATGATTTTAGACTATAGAAGAGACTCCCTAATGTATACAATATGGTGTACTTTCGCAAATTTATTATAGGAAAAAAAAAATTATACAAGTCCTTATATTCTTACACTAAATTCTTCAATTAATTAATGACATTTATACAATTTTTTTAAAATTTTTTCTCTAATTGCTCACACTAAAAAAAATTTCCCATATCTAGTTATGCTGAATTGGTCAGACCAAAAAATTTGTTGTAATACATCTTTATTTTAATCTCAAAATTTAAATAGAAATTTGAAAAAAAAAAAAAACAAAAGAGTATGATGAAAATTTAAAAAAATTAATAAAATTCAAAGTTTAAAATTTATTCATTTTTATCTAAAATTTCAAAGTTCCGGTTCATGGATTTCAATAATAAAAATATTTAACAATGGAAATTATAAAAAGCATGTTGATGAAAAAAACTAAACAAATTAAAATAAATTTAAAATTACACATTTTTAAGTTTGTATTTACAATTATCAACATGTAATATCTAATTAATTAACAATAATATTTGGTGTATCAGCAAAATAAAATATATTTAAAAATAGACAAAAAACACGTCAAATATCTATCCGCAGATAAGCCGTAAGCGACAATGTCCGAAACTGATCTATACAGATAGCGAGAAGCTCGCAGCTTCCCGAGAGAGCAATGGCCAACCTTTCAATTCCACTCCCTCGAAACGCTTTGTCCCTACGCTATTCCTCACCCAAACGCTCCATTTTCACTACTTCTACTCTTCGCTTCCCCAACGCCATTCGTTGCTCTGGTCTTTCTCTCTCTGTCTCTTCTTGTCAATTTCATGTTTTTGTCAAATTTGGCTCAATTCTAACGAAATTTTGTTTAGTTTATAGAAATCTGTGTGACTTGAGTTTCCCTAATGTAATGTCTGGTACGATTAGGTGAATTGGATTATTATGAGACTAAGGGACGGTTACTTACTTTCAACAATGTCAAGGGCGTGGCCTGTGGTTTTCTTGCTGCTTGGACTGTGACTGCTGCTGCTGCATTTCCTGTTATAGCTGCTAGCCAGGTTCAAAGCTCAAACTGTGGTTCAATTTACATAGTGATAGCAAGCTAAATTGTGTTCCTTTCAACGTGTTTTGTCAGAATTTAGAACGTTTCTTCTTTGCTTCCCTTTTCCTCCAAGATTTTGATCAAGATGGTTAATGGGTGTCTCTCATCTCTGTCAATAACATATTGCAATATTGTCTTTCGCAAGTCAATAACCATCTCCTGCACTGTTGAAAGAAGAAAATTTTTGGATTTATTATTAGTTTGTAACCCAGCATCTAGACTGGCACTGTTTAAGCCTCAGATATCATTAAAATTCACAAAGTTGTTCTTGTTCTCTGTGAGGCTGCCATATTGTTCTGAAGTTCCCAAATTTGCGTAGTTAGACTATACTATTTTAAAATTTGAAGGACAATTAGTGTACTGTAGTTGTTGTCATAGAATGCCTCATTGAAAGTCCATGCTTTCTAGGTTTCTTCCATTTTTGGAGGTTTGGAGAAGGAACAGTTTAGCCATTGAAATAGAAATAAAGCGATTGTGCTTTTAAAGATACTAACTAGGCCTGGAAAGAAGTGTCTAGTGAAAGAAACCCGATGATATTTTTTTCTTAAAATATTTTCTCATCCAATCTTGATGAGTGAGGGATATGATGTTGTTAGCTGTGAGAGTGGCTTTTTTCTTTGGAGCCATGGAGAGAATTGGATAGCTTGTAAATTTGAGGGATGTATGTTCTAAGAGTACCCCCATTTGTGAGGAATAAAAAATAGGGTTTTAGAAGGCTGACATGTCATTTATCACTGCCACATCAGCACTTAATGATCCACATCATGCTTTTGGTCAAATTTTTAAACAGTTATTACACAAAGGGACAAACTTGATAATAATGTCATCTGTGAGGGACTATTTTGTGAACAAACATTTATAAGAGACCAAATTGGGAAACTCCCTCGTTGAAGTGTTTGGACTAAAATTCCTTTTGCCTATGAAATTTGTTTAGGAAGCCTATTATAAGTTCTTTTGTCTTTCCTTTTGGCCAGTACAATGAAATTGGTTTAAATCATTCAATTTTGATATATACTTTTCCTTGATCATCTAATTTGTCTGGACATTTGACTATCAATGGGGTTTAGTATACATCTAGCATGGTTTTGCAGATATTACCCACTTTGGTTAAGGCTCCATATTTGCCATGAAGGCTATCTATATAGCTCTTGCCATGTTTCATAATCACATATTTTAGTGAATAAGACCTCCGAATTTTTCCATTTCAGAGATGTACCATGTCAACTATAGATGTTGTGAATGTATGATTGTGAAAATAAAAATGATCTAAGCCAATCTTCAAAAGAAGCAGAAGAATAGAGAATACAATTCCCTCTATGTTTTCCTTGCAGAGGCTGCCTCCGTTGTCAACAGAACCCAACCGCTGTGAGCGTGCATTTGTAGGTAACACCATTGGTCAGGCAAATGGTGTTTATGACAAACCATTAGATCTTCGGCTTTGTGATTACACTAATGAAAAATCCAACTTGAAGGGCAAGTCTCTATCTGCGGCACTCATGTCAGATGCAAAGTTTGATGGTGCAGACATGTCAGAAGTTGTGATGTCAAAGGCTTATGCTGTTGGTGGTAGCTTCAAAGGTAACAATTTCACATTATTACTCTATTTGTGATCTTTAAAATCCATCTCCTAGTTAGCTTGAGAGGTTTGTTAGTGTAAATACATGACCAAGGTGTACTCTATAAAGGCACAAATTTGTAAAACTTTAGAACATAAAGTTTATTATTTGAGAGAAATCAAACAATTTGGACTCTAACAAATGAATTTAGACCCCTTCAAATGGTCCATCGCACTGAATGCTGCTAAATAAAGAGACACGTGTTCACGTAACAACCTTGCCTGCTTGATTAAAAGATGTTTCCTCTGCTAATAAAAGGTGAGCTTGTGAGGATTTTCCTGTTGAACTTTTCATTCTACTGACCTCATTCTTTTGCAGGTGTGGATTTCTCAAATGCGGTCTTGGACCGAGTTAACTTTGAGAAAGCTAATCTGCAAGGAGCTGTGTTCAAGAACACAGTATTGTCAGGATCAACCTTTAATGAAGCTAGGTTGGAAGATGCAGTTTTTGAGGACACTATAATAGGTTACATTGATCTTCAGAAGCTATGCACAAACAAAACTATCAGTGATGAAGGGAGAGCTGAGCTGGGATGCAGGTGAACTGGGTCTGTAGGTAGAAGGCTGCTAGCTAGTAGATGAGTGCAATATCTGAAACCAGTCAGCATTTATCTCTGCTTTTCCTATGTAATGTATTCTCATTTAATTTTTGACCTACAAATTGAAGACAATAGTATGTATACTACTATTTGTCATGAACATTGTATCTGCTCTCCATTTGCCCCCAGGAATACGAATAAGAATGTATTGCAATTCACATATTGAAATTTGGGAGGGTCTCTTACTGGTTGAAAACGGAACTTGGTCTGTAGATAAATGATAAGTTTTAGCATAGAGGGTCGAATTGCGCATCTGGTGTAGTGGTATCATAGTACCCTCCCACGGTACTGACCGGGGTTCGATTCCCCGGATGCGCACTTTTGAACTTTTTTTGTTATGCTGATAATTCTGATACTTTTTATTAAGGGGTTAATAAATTTGGTCTTCTAGGGAAAGTAATTTTACATTGATTCTTTAATTATCACTTAAGTGGATCATTACATCGTTGTTTTCTCCCAAATTTATGGATCTTACATGAATCATTCGAATTTTTGTGTGATGCGTCACCGTATTAAAAGCTAAAATGATGCAATTTGTAATTTTTAGGGTATGTTTGGAAGTTTTTTAGTAGATATAATGGAATACTCATGAATGAAGTGACATAGAATGGAAGTGTTGAAATTAGTGTATTATTTGAGAGTTTTAATGAGAGGAAGGAGGAGCTTCTTTAATTTATGTTTGGAAGTTACAATAAAATTAATAGAATAAAACTATTAATAAGTTAATTTTTTTTTTATGTTGTCGTATAAAATAAACATATAATTAATAATATTTTTATTGTTGAATTCATGATAAATGATTATGATTGTGAAAGAGAGTATTTTTTTTTTTTGTAGCAATAAGTTCATAAAAGAAATTTTTAAATAGAATTTGAAAGACGTTCATAGAATTTTATTTTTAAATTTGTCAATAAAAATTATGTATTTATCATAATTTTAGTTAAGTTGATTATTGCAATGTAAGACAACAAAAAGATAGTAAGAATATTGATCTAAATCTTAAAAACAAATAATAATAATAATAATAATAATAATAACAACAACAATGATAATGAAAACAAAATGTCTCACTTGGATATAATAATAATTATAATTAATAAGATAATGGTATATCAGTAATTTAATTTATTATACTACTCTATTCTAGAGTTGACCCTTCAATTTAAAAAGATAACAAAATTAGGGTATTGGATTGTAAGGATGGATCTTAGTGTTCTTCCTGTGCAATTCCATTCTACTTTAAAAAAAAAAAAAATTCAAACATAAATTCAACTTATTTTAGTCATGTCACTTTTTTATTGTTTTCTCCTCAACTATTCATCCAAACATATCGTTAGTGTTGACTTTGGGAGAATTTTTAAGAAAAAATAATCACATATATGCACTTAACGACTACACATAATTATTAATGATATAGATTAGGTAAACTCATCAAATCATATTAGTGGTATAATTATGTAGCATATTTACAAAAAAACATATAGTAATAATGTGTTAAAATATATTGCTTGTATACCAACTAAAATGAATTTATTGTGTTCATATTTTAACCTAATATTTTTTCAGATTTTAGTTATGAACATAAAATTCTATTTAATTTTTTTAATTTACTCCATTTATTTTTCATTTCTTGGTAAACCCCCACAAAATCATTAGTTTATAAATTTATTAACTCACTCAGTACTTTCTTTATTTTTTTTTAATAATTCTCCAAATTTTTAATTTTATCTTTATATTTAATTTATAAACTAATATTTTGTAAGGTTATTGAAAAAAAGTAAAAATAGTAAATGAAAATTTTTTTTCTAAAACTTTAGATTCATAAATAAAATCTAAATATACACTCTGCATATCTTAAACATAGAGTCTACACATTTTGATATATCACTCTTATGTATCATTTGTTTAATGCGTTATATAATAATTACACTAACGTAACTACTTTTAAAGTTTCACAAAAAATCTCACCTATAAATTATTTATCCATTAATTTTAGGTGGAGGATGATAGTAAATGGAACAAATTAAATGATATAAATTGTAGGAAGGGCGAATTAAATATTAAGTTGTAGATAACCCTTCCGTGGATAACTAAATTAGGGTTTTGCCCTAATTTGTTGGTTCCATCTCACATTTCAACCTTTTACCACTATATCCAGAAGTACTTGAAATATTATGAAAAACTCTAAATCAAATACATCGCCTTAATCAATGGCTCTATGTTTGTGAAAAAAATCCATATTGAATGTCTTTCATTCTGCATTCTCGACGAGTTAAGCATTTAAATGAAACTCATAGGCGAAAGATTCATTTCATATATGAATTTAACTTGATTGAAAGGCATATTTACACTTAAAATTTAAAAAAAAAAGCTTTGCTTAACTGACACTGGCCTTTGTCATTACACAGATAAGTACTCTTGAAATGAATAATCATAAGGCCTCACATATGGAGATTTCTAGGGCATGGATACGTTGTGTCATTGCACTGCCTCTTACTATAAATAATAAGATTCTTACAATAAATACTTTAAAATCTCATTTGTCCTTTTGCCATTTCTTATAGATGGGAACGGTATAGTTTTCACTCTCGTGCAAAATGTAGAAGAAACTCATGAATGATTTGCCCTTGCCAATAAATCACAATACCATTTCAAATATATTTGTGCTTTCTATTTTACAAAACTATATATATTCCTGATTTTGAAAAATCATGTTTCTGAATGTTGCTTAATAATAATTTCTATAAAATATTGACATGGGAACATAATATTTATGTGACACTGACCAAAAAAAAAAATTCCCTCTCGTGCATAAATGAGTTTTGTAATAGATTATGGCATGGGAGATGTAAGGGAATCTGAACATTTTATGTCATGTCAAAAGTTAACACCACCGAATTAGTGATACCTCGATATTACATCCCTATAGAAAGGTTGTTGTGTAATGATAGCCAAAATTTTTGTTTACCACACATCACAGGATGGGTAAATTACACATAACTTTTTAAAAATGAAATGTTGCATTACACTTCAGTCTAATTTTAATTTTTTTTTACTAAAACATACATGTTTTGTTACATATTTTTTATCAAGAGTATTTTAGTTAAAAGAATGTAAGATTGGACTAAACTCTATATTTTAAAAATAGAGAAAAGGCAAATGTAATATATCCTTAAATATTTTTAGGGTAAATTATTCTTTGTTTTCTTGACAGATATCTACATTATACAACATTCTTTTTCTGTTTCGAAAATCTAAATTTCCCTAAAAAAATTATGAGATGTTCTAAAACTTGCCTCCCTTGTAAAAAGAAATAAGTTATAATTACACTTATTTTTACCAAAATATCTCTAAATATATTATTTATATAATAAAAGTAGCATTATATATACATATATATTGTTGAAAAATGTCATTATACAATAATAATGTCCGTAATGGGAGATTGCACATTAACGAGCAATAACCTTGATTCAAAGATGTGCCAGTTATAGCTCATTGAGCGATAGGGATGAACAACTCATAGTGCCCAATGTTCACCAAGAAAGAGCTGAGATACGGAAGAGAGAAGGCCAAAGAGTGAGAGAGAGAGAGAGAGAGAGTTGCCAAAATAAGAAAAGAGGCTTTTTACATGCACAAAATGTTCTATGCCCTTCCTTATATAGCAACCTTAAAATAATAATAAAATGTATTTTATTTATAAAATATAAGTCATCTCTCTAATTGATTCAGTAAATGAGTTTAATCCTTCAGCTCTTTGTCAATGATATGATGGGATAATCACTGATCAACAGTGGGCTGTAGGTTGGAGTCTCTACCCAAATATGCCTATGAATAATTTAACCTATCACATATTACCCACAATATCAACAAGAGCTCAACCCATTCTTAGTTTAGTCTAATATTAATTACCTAATTAATATTACACAAAATTATTCTAATAATTGGATTAATGCTAATCCACAAAATAATCTAAAATTATTCCAACAATCTTCCACTTGGATAACATTAATCAATTATCAAAATTAACAACAGAACTAAGTAATCAATGTTCACCAAAACACACAGATGTGTGTATATACTAAACTATACCAAGTTCAAAAATGAAATTATACAAGATCACTGAATCCGATAAGGAAACAAGTAATATTAATATTATTATAGATTTAATTCCAATTTCTGAACAAAATGGATCACTGAATAATATCTTACTGTCATATTACACCATATATGCCTCTTAAGGAGTCAACTCATACTCCCATTAGACTAATGTTACATTAAAATTCAACAAGACCAATATGAGTTACATGATTTGAATTACTTTTATGGGTAGGCCTTTGGTCAACTAATCTATAAACATGCGTTCATCGTAAATGTGAACCATATGAGTTTGAGATCAGAAAATTCATAAATGAAATATGGAATCAAGAACATTGAATTCGATAGGGAAAACAATGTTATAAATGCTGGCAAAATTTTAATTCTGAATTATATCCAAATTTTTTGTATAACTAAGAATATTGAATCCAATAAGGAAATGAATGTTATAAGTGTAAAAATATACTAAAGTGTTCCTTAAGAACACAACTCAGACTCCCACCAAACCAAGATACCAAAATTCAAATATACCCAAGAGTATATTTCCAAAACTACAATGGGTTTATCTTGGTAAATGGATCACACAAAATGAGTATGAGATTTACAGATCTTCTCTCCAACAAATAGGAATTGAGTATCAAAATTTAATGCAACTAAAATTCTTGTAACTTCGAGAGAACTACACAATTGAGTTTTATCGCAACAAAATGGTCAAACTCAAAATATATATTTAATGGAAATTTAATTCCTTGACCATATTCCTTGACAAATGGCAATCACAAAACCGGCAACATACTTTTCACTTACATATTAGGCAACTGTAAGTGTCCATTTGACACTTCTTAATAAAACAACTCCTCCAAAAGTAGGTTCATGATCATCAACACATGATGCATAATTTGAATATGAATATCTCATTATCTCAAATAATTTAGATTTCCTGACAATGAACATGTAATGTTTTGTACCCTGAAGGTACCTCATAACTATCTTTGTAACCTTCCAATGATCATACTTAGAATCATTTAAATATCTGCAAAGCACACCAACAAGAAACGCAATGTCCAAATGCGTACACACCTGAGTTTATATTAGGCTACTAATAACAGATGCACATAGAACTTTATCCATCAAAGTCCTTTCATCATCATTTTGGGATATAATGATTTAAACAACTTCTTACCATTTTGCACAGGTGTAGCATAGGGAGTGCAAGAATACATATCAAATTTCTTTAGCACTTGTTCAATATAAGTTATTTGAGACAAACAAAGAATGCTACAAGATCTATCATGATAAATTTGAATTCCTAATACAAAATAAGTTTCTCCTAGATCTTTCATATCAAAGTGGCATGATAAGATTGCTTTGTCTCATTTAATAAGCACATTGAGTTACTTACCAACAGGATGTCATCTACATATAACATATGGATCATAAAATTGTTTCTTTACTTGATTAAGTAAATCCATCAAGTTGCTTCTTATAGACATCCTTATGCAAGTTTTTATCCAAAGATATTATTTTCAACATCCATTTAATAACTTAGCAAGTTCCCACTCATTATTATAGTGTATGGTGGTAATTTTATCATTTATAACCTCTAACCACTTAGATGAATAAAGACCCAACATAGCTTCATAAAAAAGGAGATAGGATCTGTGTCATCAACAACATTTGACTTGAATTCTTGCAATCATATAATATAGTCTTCTGGAATTGCAGGTTTACATATCCTCTGTGATTGTCTCAATTCAACAATAGGCTCTTCCACACTAATTGTAGGAGGTTTCAAGACTTGATCAATCGGATTTCTAACAGGAATGTCGTCTCTACTAGTATGAACATTAGACAAAGGAGATGACGAAGCCGGCAAAGGCAACTTGCATTCTTAATATGCAGATTGATAGCTCTAAAAACACCACTCCCACTATCCAAGTCATCCTCAAAATAAAATGCTTTATCAGACTCAATGACTTTGGTAGTGTGAGTAAGGCAATAGAATCTGCATCTTCAAGATCCAAAATAATACCCAATAAAGAATGCACTGACAGTCATTGAATTAAGTTACTTAAGATACAGATTATAAGGTCTCACCTTCGATTTACAACCCTATACACGAAAATGCTTTAAACTAGGCTTCTTTCTAGTGAAAAGTTCATATGGAGTCTTTTCAACTGATTCACTAGGAACTTGATTCATGATATAAGCTACTGGTTTAAGGGCATCACCCATAGAAACTTTGGTAAGGAGGAATGACTAGTCATACTTCTAACTATGTCCATTAAGGTTCGATTCCTCCTCTTAGCAACTTCATTCTGTTGAGAAGTGCCAAACATGGTATACTAGGCTTCAATCTTATGTTCTTGTAAGAACAGGACAAATAATCCAATACTTCTATATGTTTCAGTATACCTTCCATAATATTCAATACCTTTATCCAACCTGACACATTTAATTACCCTTCCAGATTTCAGCTCAACAACAGCTTTCAATGCCTAAAAGGCATTTGGAGATCCAGATGTTTCACGTAACAAGTCCACCCTTAGCAACAGGTGTGTGGATCAAATCTAAAATATTCTCAGATCAATTTGTCTCTTTAATTCAAGCTCTACCAGGAGGTTTTTCCTTTAATATAGGCAACATAGGATTTAAAATCTGAGAAATCTAAGTCTTGCAACATAGATATGACCTAAACGCCGATGCCATAACATAAAAGAATTTTCATCAATTATTCTACATTTATGTCCTATTACTACATTAATAAATGCAGCGAGTGGAGAATCTAGACTAGCATTCATATTCAAATAATATAATCTATTCATCAAGGAAATAGACCAACCATTAACATAATCAAGGAAAATATTAATTCTTCCATTTTCTTATCAAAACCAGATAATCACATCTGTTTAATACAGAACTGAAAATCAAATTCCTCCTTAATGAAAGTATGTAAACTACATTACATAGAGTCAAACAATGTTTAAAATACAAGTTTAAGATTATAGTTCCTTTACAACTAACTGCAATCAAACTTTCTTTCACTACAAAGATTGGTCATTCCGCTTCCATTTAGGCTCCTCTTATCTTTGAGCATCTTCATTCTCACGTTTGTTTTTCAGCTTCAACCAATAATAGATCTTATGGCCAAGCCTCTTATATAATGACATTCACCCTGAATGATTTCTTCTTTTGACCTTTATTGATCTTACTGCTCTTTTTTTATTTTTTTGGGGTCTAAATGTAGTTTACTAATTGCACATGAGAATTCGCCTTCTTTATTGATTCTTCCTATTGAGTCACTATGGAGATCATCTGATCAATAGTCCACTCTACCTCTTGGGAATCATAGGTGGTTCTTAGGACCCAATACTCAGCAGGAAAGAATTGGAGAACTCAATAAACTATATAGCTCTCACCTAAGTCCACACTATAGGACTTTAGCATGTTGTAGTAGTTAACAAGCTTCATTATGTGCTCACGCACTCCAGACACTCCATTATAATGAATGTTATCTAGCAAAGAGAGGTAATAAGCCTTTTAAGTCTTATCAAACTTCTTGAATTTCTCACTGACTGCTTGAGATACTTAACTATGGTGTGCTTCTCAAGAATGCTTTGTCTGATAGTCTTCTTAATCATATACCTTATAAAAGTCTGACAAATCCTATTGAATTCATACCACTGCTTATGGTAAGCCTTATTAGTAGCACTAGACTCAGTGGTGAGGTATGCTGGGTTAGGTTTTCTCATAGCCAAATTCTTTTTGGTGATCATCATATGCATATCAAGGGATTCAATCCAATCATCATAATTTGTCCTGTTTAAAGTTTTCACCACAGACAGTTGTTAGAATAGAGAAGTTAAGGGAAAACAAATAGGAAATATTAATTATGTCCTGGACACATAATTATAAAACAACGTTTCTATAGCAAAACTCAGCTTCTACAACTGTGTAACAAAACTTTCATCATAGTCCTACCTAAGGGCTCGGACTATAACAAACCAAGAAAACTCATAAACACTAAGGAAACATATTATCGAGAGAAACGTCACAAAATGCATCCACAGTCTCCGTATCAATAGGATACGAGAGACTATGAATTCATTAATTAACAAATCACAGTTGACAGGTCACAAATAGGCCTACAAAATTATATTGACAATGTCACATTGATAAGGTGTGTCCATTGCCAACATAATCATACTCTTTTTTGTTAGTTGTCTCAACAATAACCTTTCCCTCAATGATTTTATGTGCACTTTCAAAAGTAAATAGACAATAACTACAACAATGGTGGTTTACAACGCCAACACCATCATGATTGGGCCCACGATAGGGGAACATACAACTTTTAGGTGCAAATGGCCCAATATGGCCTAGAGTTCTTTTACTCATTTCTATCGTTTTACATGCAGAATTAGAAATTAAATATTCACTAATTGTGCAAATAAATTTGTTTTAATTCCTCTAAGTATTGTTAGAGAGAATGGGCAATATATAATGTCCCTTATTAGGTAAAATTGACCTACAAAATTTTCCTAATAAAAAAAGTGTCATTACACTGCATTTTGAGGCCTTAAATTTTTAAGAAAGTTTAAAACTCATACTTCTAGGCCTCAAAAAATTCTAAAAAAATTTCTGAAAATAGAAAATGGCTCGTGGAGTTGAACTATGAAGATTTGGTGGCCAAACAATAAGGAGATGAACTACACATGCCTTCACTTTCTTAGGGTGCGAGTGGGCTTCGCCCTTTACACTGTTCACTTTTCTTGAACATCCAGATGGGTTGACCCAATCCATTTTGTGATCCATTAATGTGGCCCAAGGTAATACAAGGCTTTAGGGGCTATTTTTCGTGTCAAAATGATTGTTATTCAATGATCTACAAATCCCCTCTGGTTATTTTGGCTAAACACGAAGCAAGAGTGAATATTTTGGTTTTAAAATCTCAAGGGTTTTGAGCTCTTTTAAGCACCAATGGCAGCTCTCTTCTTCACGAATATTGAGCCTTGATATAGGTCTCATTTTGTTTGAAATGTCTCAACGAATAAAACCCCTAAACGCATTTTGGCAAACTCGACCAATATGTCGAGCAATTTCATTCGAAACTTTTAGTCCTTTTTGGGTGTTATTGGGTGAATTGATTTAGCTTGTTTCAGACCACATAATAGGCACCATTTTGTTCGTAATATTCAGATATACAAAAGCCCTAACATTGTTTCCAGAAAACCCCTAAGATTTGTCACAAATTTTCTTTCAAAATCCTGGGGTTCATACTTTTTTCATACAACTTTTCAATATTGAACTCCCATAACAGCTAGCAAAAATCTTAATCCTAAGGCTCTAATACTATTTGCTAAAAAATGACATTATACAATAATAATGTTCATAATAAGAGATTGCATATTAATGAACACTGACTTAGATTCGAAGATGCACCGGGCATAGCTCAGTGAGCAATAAGGACGAACAACCCAAAATGTCCAATGTTCACCAAGAAATAACTGAGATATCGAAGAGAGAAGGCCAAAAGAGTGATAGAGAGAGAGTTGCCAAAACAAGAAAAGGAGCTTCTTACATGCACAAAGTGTTCCATGTCCTTCCTTATATAGCAACCTTAAAATAATAATAAAATGTATTTTATTTTATAAAATATAAGTTCTCTCTCTAATTGACTTAGTAAATGAGTTTAATCCCTCTCATAAGCTCTTTGTCAATGATATGATGGGATAATCACTAATAAACAGTGGGTTGTAGGTTGGAGTCTTCACCCAAATTGACCTATGAGTAATCCAACCTATTACAGATTACCTACAACGTCAATAAGAATCCAATCCATTTTTTGTTTAGTCTAATATTAATTGCCTAATTAATATTACACAAAATTATTCTAATAATTGGATTAATGCTAATTCACAAAATAATATGAAATTATTCCAATTTTATTAAAATTATGTTTTTTTACATGTAATAAATTGTAAAATTATTTTATTAAAATTATGATAAAAATATTCATTCAAAAAATAGTTTTGTGAATTCACCTTTCATAGATAATAATTTAATATTAAGAATTAAAATTGTACTAAATATATTATAATAAACATAAACATTGCCATAATTTTACATTTAACTTTATGATTTTTAAAAATGGCGCGTTGAACACCTTCTTATTTAATAGTATATTGTGAGTTTATTTTTGGTACTCTTGTACATGTAGTATAGAGTACTCAATATAATTTTTATATATATTTAAATTAAATTTATAAATATTTTTTATATTTTTATCATTAAGTTTTTTAATAAAAATTTCATATATGTAAAAAAATTTCTTTATGTAATACTAAGTTACAACAAGTTATTATAATTTTATTTTAAAACCTAATAATACAATGTAAAATACAACATATATTTTTTACCTTAAATTGTAAATAATTATTGTTCATTTTTCAAACTACCAATATTATTATGTTATTAAATAATACAGTAATATAATAAATATTTCTCACAGGCTCCAACTTTAAACGTAGGCCTCTTGGGGAACAAAAATCTATGCGTCATTTTGAAATGCGGTCGCCATTATGAGCAGCCCATCACAGAACATGACTTGTATGTGTGGGCATTAAAGGACAATATCTTCAATTATTCAGATCTAGAAAGTAGAAACTTCCTTCCGATGGATAATCCAACTTGCTAGGATCTTAGAAAGTAAAATTTGAAACGGAATTAATGGTTAGGTGATAATTTATCTAATTAATTTCAATAAGGCCTACTTTTATGGGATCTTTGTACTTTGTGGTGTGATAGAAGTTTTAATTTGGTTTATTTAGTTTACATATAAACAATATCATCTTTTTTAATAATACTAATTTGTTCTTTTATGTCGTGATTTATATACGATTTAATTGACTTAAATGTTATCTATTTATTATTTTATCTCATTACCTCAATGTTATATATGTCCAAGTTAATATGTTGTTAAATTTTAAATGGATTTTGAGATAAGGAGCAAGTTTAAATCACTTTAAAATACACCCGGAATAGGGGCGTAGAACAATTTGAATTGTAACTGGTTTCGTGTGACAATAATTTCCTTTTTTAAAATCATTTTCCAATAATGTAATGTGAATTGTTGATGGACACCTCAGAGTATCTGTTCACCCATTACTGTATATACAATTTAGGGTAAATTGCACCCTTCTATCTCAAATTTTGTGTACATTATATGACTCTCAATTTTATTCTTAAAATATATGTTTTTCTTTTCTAAATTTAAAAATTACGTTACATTTTGGTTTAATTTTTATTAAAATGCATTATACATATTTTTTTGGGAAGATTTAGAAGCCATGCAAATATGCATAAAATAAAACAGGAAAATGTTTGTTTTCATTAAATTTAACAAAGTTTTAAATTGAGCATCATTAATTAACCAACAAATGGTGTGGTACATGCCTTCCTGGTAGAAAGATAACAGATTTAAAGTTCTTTTAATTCTCATTCGTGCAAATTGATTAGTTCATGATTAATTGTTGTGAATCAAAATTTTCAACTTTACATAACTTCTTGATATAAATGTTCAAACTTGATTTACCAGCAAACTAGTTTCTCAAAATTAGTTTTAAATTTAAATTTTGACTCTGAATAGTAGAATTTGCTGTGTCTAAAAAAGATGACATTTTAGTACATATACATGTATTTCAATTAATGGAGCGCAGTTCAGTATATTAGACTCATGCTTTTCGGGGAAGAGAATCTATATTTTAAAAGTAAAGATAAAGATCATGTATTGGAGAAATGTAATTTAGCCTACAATTTAATATAATAAAAAGATGCTTTTGTCTCAACCAGGGTCAAAACTAAAGGAATGTTGTGACCTAATCAATCATGCTTGCTTGACTGCCATTGGTTTTTGGTTGTTGGGCTTGAACCAACTTTAGCTGCCATTCCATGAATACCTAAAATTCCTTCCATTTTTTAGCCTCTTAAGCTGACTGTCAAATGTCAACCATACCCACAGTAGAGTACCCTTTCGTGACCTAAAATACCCTGATAACAAATGCTTCAACTTGAAAACTCCAGGCTTTTTAGTCATTTAGGCCAGCCTTGTGGCCCTCTGCAAAAATTGTCCCCGTATAGGACCTGCTTGAAATTACATAAAAAGAGGAGGTGACCCTTTGGGTTGTGGCTTTTGGGCAATCATGCACTTCCCAGTTATTATATATACGATAGACTTGACTTGTCTTTGTGCAGTATTGGCAGATTCTGTGTGTGAGAGAGAAAGAGAGAGGAAGCGGAAGACCGAGAGCTGTGGAGTTCCCCTTTTTAAAGTTTCTTGCTCAAATGAGTATTCCAACCACAGTTGCAGTTTGCATGCATAGAAAAGGCATCGGATCAGGATGTGTGGTGGTGTCTCTGAGCCTGAGATGCTCACTTGAGCAAGCAATCTTAAAAAGTGGGAAGGTTGTTACTTGCTAGTTCCTACCACCACCTTTTGTGCTATTCAAGCTTTGCTCAATCGTCAGATAAGTTCCCGAGTTTCTCTTCTTCTTCTTCCTTTGGGGTTAACTAGCCTCTCGTCAAGTGGTATCGATCACTTTCCTTTATAGCTAGTATGTGTCACAACCAAGGATATGATACCTGTCATTCCAAGTCTGAAAAAAGCCTTAAGATACTGTATTAAGATAAACTTTGATATAGCTTATTTTGCTTTGATTTGTTCTGTTTTTTGTTGTTATGTTACTGAAAGTCTTGGAAAATGGTTGATAGTGTTTTCTGGCCATTCAACAACATGAGATAGCAAGAAACACAACAAAAACCAACAGAAAAATCAGAACAAGGAAGGAAATCACAAGAAAGACAGGACTGTAAAAGTTTATGGACATCTCTTAATGGAATTAAAATTTATGGACAAAGTGATGGAAAGAAAATTTGCTATGAGACCAAAAGACAATCAACAGCAAATTCTGATCCACTGTTCCTCCTTTTGTAGTTACTGACTTGATGCTGCTAGTAGTTAAATTTAGACACGAGACCTAGGAAAATGGTGTTATTTTTCATACCAACGAGAGTAGTAAAAACTTGAGAAACATTGGAACACACACACAGAACACCCGTCACCAAATCTAAAATATGCATGATCAGTTTAAAGTGCTTAGTCTAGATTCATACAGATAGATTGCCAAATAAATCTATCCAACTGTGCGTCATTTGAGCAATCATCCAAGGCAGAATGGGGTTGAAGTGCAGCAACATGACTCTGCCTTCTTGGCTGAAAATATACAGATTTCCAAGTTTTTTTTTTAAGATATTTTTATTTTATAATCGATGCACTTAAAGGCGAAGGTTGCTCGTCACAAAAGGAGACTCTTATACAATGTAACAATACCTTATCCATCATGGGAAGGAAAGGTTGTGCTTCTGTCCGGCCAACTGAAAGCAATATCTGTCCTGTGTACTTTCATATTATTTAGTATCTGATAGAAGAGCAATGAAGACACAAATATTGATCAAGCTGGCAAGGTAATTATGGTTTATGCTAATAATGATTAAAAAATAAAAAGAAGAGATTCAAAGCCAAAAAAAGCTAACGGGTAATGGCAATTTAATTTACTTAAGCAAGCACAAACAAGAAGCATTCTCACCCAAAGAGAAAGCTTAACGGCAAGAATTTCCCCAGTCACAAAGGAAGGTATCTCGGAGGTTACTTCTTCATCAATGGCTACCTCCAGTTCACCACCACTCATCATCCTCATTACCGCAGCCATGGAGAAGACTGCTGGGGCATCCTTTGCTTCAATACTCAAAAGATATATGCTTCTACTTTCATTAACTCTTATCCAAGGTATGCATAATGCATAGCATTTTACCTGTTAGTATAGTAGCCACCCATTAAAGAAAATATAAGATCTTCTGTTCTATGTTTTTCAGGGATACAAGGAATTGGGGTTAATTATGGCACGGTGGCAAATAACCTTCCGCCACCGTCTCAAGTTGCAAAATTCCTCTTAGAATCCACCATCATAAACCGTGTGAGACTCTTCGACGCTAACCCAGATATTCTGCGAGCCTTTGCTCACACTGGGATTGAAATCTCCATTACAGTCCCTAATGATCAAATCCCCCACCTCACTAACCTAACCTTTGCACAACAATGGCTGAAAACCAATGTACAACCTTTCGTGCCCGACACCGACCTCGTCCGAATCCTTATAGGCAACGAAGTCCTATCCACAGCAAACAAACTCCTAATCAGCAACCTCGTCCCCGCCATGCAAACTCTCCACACAGCCCTCGTCGGAGCCTCCCTAGACCGCCGCATCAAAGTGTCTACGCCGAACTCTTTAGGCATTTTGTCGAACTCGAGCCCACCGTCCACCGGCAGGTTCCGGCAAGGCTACGACACCCATGTGATTAAACCGATGCTTAGTTTCCTAAAGGCCACTGATTCATCCTTCATGATTAACCCATACCCATTCTTCGGTTGCTCCGCCGAAACCTTAGATTACGCACTTTTCCGGCCGAACCCCGGCGTGGTTGATGACGACACTAGTCTTCGATACACCAACATGTTGGACGCACAGCTTGATGCCGTTTATTCGGCCATGAAGTTTTTGGGTTTTGCGGACCTAGAGATCGTTATTGCAGAAACGGGCTGGCCCAGGTTGGGCGAGGCCCAACAAGTTGGTGTGGACCCAAATAGTGCCGCTGAGTTTAATAGAAATCTCATTCGTCATGTCTCTTCTGGGGCCGGAACACCTCTCATGCCAAACCGGACATTCGATACGTACATTTTTGCCCTTTTCGATGAAAATCTTAAGCCCGGCCCAATTTGTGAGAGGAACTTTGGGCTATTTAGGCCCAATATGACCCCGGTCTATGACATCGGAATTTTGAGGAATACGGTAGCTGCTGCGGCAGATGGTCGTTATAGACCATTTTTGTTAACCACGGTTGTTTTGAGCTTGATTAGTTTGTGGACTTGACTCTGGCAGGCTAGGTCTTTGTTTCCAATGGGCCCAGAAGGAGGCCCATATCTGTGCCAGAAAGCCCAGTACTGTCTCAGAAAAAACAACAAAGGCTAGCCCAGAAGCATTGCAGAGGAATATAGATTATGTTTGTGGGCTGGCCTTGGATTTCGGGCCCATTCATGAAGGTACGGAATGCTTCGCCCCCTGATACCGTTGGATCTCATTCTGCGTACGCCATGAATACTTATTATCAAGCAATGGGAAGGAACGACGACGATTGTGATTTTGAGCAAACTGGATCCATCACTACCGACACAGTGTATGGCACTCTAGATCTTAACTGCGAAAGGTCAAGAATAGATAGTTTCTAGAGTTGGAGGAGCTAACAACAAAGAAAAACTGAGGTTGACTCTGGGTATAGATAAATTATAGGATAGCGATTGTAAACATGTATGTTTGGAAGGCAGAAATTGAGATTCTTACCAAACCAATGATCCTTTTTCCGTTTACGAATCAGACCACACGAGGGACGAAAGTCTTGCATCAAAGAAGAGTTTCTCCTAAAAGAGAGCCCATTATATAATTCGATATGGTCCAAGGGGTAAATTAGCCTCCCCTCATCCAAGCTGTATATTGACTCTTTGGCCAATATAGATTTAGTCCGTGATCTAGACTTGATTATTTATGACAAGCCCCCTAGTAGCGTTGCTCCCTACTTGCTTGCTAAAGGGAGTTGTCTTGTTAGTTACCTCTTAGTTTTTGTTGTCTTGCCGCGTATTCTCTCTCTCAAAGAAAAAAAAAGAGAGCATGTAATGTCCAGTATCTTAATGATCATATGTAGTTATATAATATATATATATTATCAAATATCATTAGGTCCAGTACTTGTACAATTTGGGCTAGGAAATGGGATTATTGATAACGTCCTGCAACTCTAAAAGGAGGGGAATCTCCACTGACTACTCTGCCTCTGAGCTCAGGCAGCCTCTGCCATTGTGTTGTGCAGTCCGAATCCAGATTATCTCTAGGAAAATTTCTAATAATAAAAAATTAATATTTTTATTAATATTGAATTAAAAATATATATTAAATTAAATAATAATAATTTTTTACTCATCCTCAATAACTAAATAATTTTCAATAATTAAAGATAATCCACAAGTTGTAGAGTTTGGATTCCCTCCAGTAATATTGGAGAGAATCCAAACTAGATATCATTTTATATGACAAAATAATCTAAAATATTAATATATATTTATAAAAATAATTATTTTTTAATTTTAAAAATATATTTTATACAAAAATTAAGAAGCATCTAAATTCAATTACTTTCATATGTTATTACAGAAAAGCGTTGGGATCCTCTAGATTTTCCTATAACAAAATAATATAAAATAATAATATTTTATTAATATTAAATTAATAAACAAAATTATTATATGTCCCTGCAGAAAATAATCCACTGGAGGGGATCCACGCGCTTGTTGCGACTGTTAACTGAGATTTTGACTTCGTCGATTTGCATTGGGAATTGGGAATCCGATGTTGTTCATCTATTTTTTTTTTTTTTTTTTCCTTGTGACTATATATGATTTTTATGTGATTGTAATATTCTGATGTATCTAATTTGGTATATCCTCAATGAAGGTGGGATATGAGCTAATTGTGTCTCTGACAGGGGGAGCACGAACAAGGTATTTTGTTGACTGGAGATTCAATTTGATTTTATATTAGGTAGTTTTATTTTAATCTTAAACTTAGCTTCACTTAATTAAACTCGAATAGTGATTGGATTAAATTTTTTTTAATAAAAATTATTTTTTAAAAATAATCTTTTCTAAAAATATGTAAAAAGAAAAAAGATTTAAAAGAAAATAAAATAAAATTAAAAAAATTTTAAAATATGAAATAAAAAATAATAAAAAGTTGAAAAAAAATTGATATTTTAAAATTTATTTATAAATAAAATTTATTTTAAATCAAATAAAAAATATATTATAAAAACTAAAAGAAATTAAAAATAAATATAGGGTCAGGCAGGGTTTTATGTCAACCCTAGGATCTTAGCTCAGCTCAGCCTGGCAAAATTTGTAAATTTTTTTATTTGGCTCGATCATGACCTAATCTGTTGTAACCAAACCAGGTCAGGTTGATCAGGCTCATGCTTATTCCTAGTATCCAATAACTAATTGTTGACAACTAATATATTGTCCAAAAGAAAATTTCGGATAACTAATATGCATTTTCCAATATTTCAATTATGGTCAAATTTTTTAAGCACTTATAATTTTGAGAATACTAACACATTCATTTATGTAATTATATAATTTTAATATTATTATTTTTGGTTTAATAATTAAAATAATAAAATTATATAAATTAACATGATGATATCGATACAATTAAAATTATGAGTATATCAAATTTAACATCATTTATTATTTCATATATATAAAATATCTTAGATATTGGAAAATGTCAAATACGGATACTAAAAATATGGATTTTTAGTGGGCTTAGTTAGGGGCTGAATTTTCAAAGCAATACAATATGGATAAAATTATATATATATATATATATATATATATATAAAAGCCCAAGAATGGATTTGTTACAATTGCCATTCTTAAAATTCGCCTCAAGGACAAAATATTTACATTTTATTTAATTATTATTTCCTTACTTGAAAATATTCATTAATAATGTTTCATATAGCCTAATAAATATTTCATGTATTCTTTTTATTATTTATCTTTTACATATTTTTTTTTTCCATCTTCAATGCTACTCTTAAATACTTATTATCAACCTATCGTTGCAATTTCAAAGGCATTTTTCTTCATCTTTTAACTGGTTCCAATTGTTAGTGAATCTTCAATAAATAATTCAACCATTCCACTCTCTTAATATTCAACTGAAGCTTCATCTCATAAACTTTGAAGTTCCCTTTTTCATAAATGTTGAACTTCTTTCATATATGCGGGTGGCTTCAATTTTTTTGTTTTCGTGAGCGTAAAGATGAAGAACAAAGTGAAAATATATAGTTTTTTTTTTTTTTTACATATGTTTTAGCAATATGTTTTATTATGCTATCAAAAAAGACTAGTCTTTATAAATTAGTGGATTAAATAGACTGGACTATTTTGACTTAATTTAATGAGTTGATTCTAACCCACCAAATAGGTTAGTCCTTATTTAGACTTGGACAATTAGATAAAAGAAATGATTTTAAAAACTTATTAATTCAATAATCATAACTATATTTTTGTCTAATTCATACTCTATTAAAAATATGTTTGACTTCATACAAAATATCATGTGAAGGAATTTTGAGTCACATAATGCTTTGATGATAAATTCAAATGTATTTTCAGGAGACATGATCAAATATGATTTTTCCAAAATTATCTTCTCCTTTCAAAATATTATTTAACATAATTTAAGCTCAATCTAAGATTCTAGTAAGAATATATATATTCTCCTAGATATATACGCCCTTTAATTATTATGAAGTCTATACCAATGCACGGCTTAGGTAAGGTGGCGGATTCATAACTAGTGAAATGAGACCAATATTATCTTTATTTTATTTTATTTTGTTGTCATGGACTTAGAGGTTGACAATACTATCATCAAGGGGATATGAACTCCATAGCGCTTGATTGGGATAATCTCCTAGATAAGAATGTGGGTAAACGAATTTTGGTATGAAGAGTCATTATTAGACAGTATTAGGATTTCTTCTTATGCTACAACCCTGGTCTACCCTCTTATCATTAAAGGAGATCCAATTGCACAACTCCCTTTTTGGGATCCAAATCCATAGATTACCTAAAGCTAGGAAATGTGCAAGATCTTTATGGGCCTGGTCTAGTATCCTTGATGGTAGAGATTTTCTGCAAAAGAATCTATGTCGGGTTGTTGGTAATGGAGACAATGCACATTTCTGGTCAGATGCTTGGGTTCCACATCTGGAACACTTCAAATTAACTTCTACCCCACCAATTGATGGAATTGATGATATGAAAGTGGCTGAAGTAATCACAAATGAGGCATGGGATCTGTAATGGATTCAAGAATAGTTCAAGCCGGATGAGGTAATTGCCATTACTAATATTCCTCTGCCTAAGAGTGAAAGAAGTGATTGTTTAATGTGAATTGGCTCAACCAATGATATTTATTAAGTGAAAGGTGGATATGAAATGACTTCCATATATTCTAAATGTACAAATCCCAAGAGGCCTACAACCTCTTACAAGGTGTCATCTAAATTATGGAAGGAGATATGGGACTCAAACTCCACCTAAAGTTAGACATTTTTTTGGAGAGCTTGCACCAACTCTCTCCTAACTATGGAAGGCTTATGGTGTAGAAAGTGTGTGACACTCACTACATGCCCTTGTTGTTCAACTGTTATTGAAACCATTGAGCACTAATTACTTCTATGTTTATGGCCCAAAGAGGTATGGTTTGGATTTCCACTTACTATTAATTGGGAGAATAACCACAATACTCGCTTTGACTAATGGCTACAAAAGTTTTTATGTGATTATAAATTAGAGGTTCATGATAAGTCATTATTGGCATTTATTTGTTACTTTATCTATAAAGTTAGATGCTATGTAGTTTTTTAAAATGGGTCATTGACCCACACTACACTATATCATAGGCAATAACATCATATAAAGACTATCAGTATCTTACTCACCCAAATATAACTACTATTAGTAGCATTGTTGTGCATTCTCAATGTTATTAATACTTCAGCTCCACTTCCATGAAACATGATTGAAATTAACATAGATGGTAGTTATAAGGGGGACCAAAAAGTTAGAAATATTTGTGTAATTATCCGTGATTTGAATAGTCAGGTGACAAAAATTTACAATGAGCCTTGTAATGCTGACTCAATATTTATGGCTAAAATATTAGCTTTTTTAAGGGGAGTATATCTGGCAAAATAAAAAAATTTACGTGACATTATTGTTAAATCAGATGATAAGAATTTAGTCAATTCAATTAATACTGGTGAGATTTGTCCTATGTGGTCCTTTATAAACCTATTGGAAGAGGCTTATGATGTCATTCAAGAGTTTGATGTGTGCTTAATCCAATGGATCCCATGGTTAGCTAATCAAGTTGCTGACTAGCTTGCAAGGAATACTGATAATAGGATGTGCTTGTTAAGGTGGAGTCCTAACCCTTTATCCTCTCTAGTTTTACTTGTTGATGGGGATATGCTTAGTGCAAGACAAGGAGTTGGATAATGAATTCCTCATGCAGTGCTATATTTTTTTGCTTGTATTTCTGTTTACTTCCTAGATGTTTTAGTTGATGTTTTTAGTCTTGTAGGAGTTGTTTTCTTTGTTGTTTATTGTAGCTAACTTATTTCTTTGGTGTACTCTTTCTATTTGATTTCAATGTAACTTGTCTATTTGTTCCCAAAAAAAAAAACTCTTTAATATTGATTAGAATTAATTTTAAATGTAATTATTTGAAAATAAAGTAATTAAATATAAACAATTATTTTTTATAACTTAACCAAATTAAATTATTTTCTTATTTAATTATTAATTTATATTCAATTGAAGAGATAATATTATTGTAATAGACCTAACATAATTAAATTTTTCAAACATTATTCTAATTGAAACCAAAAAAGACTAAATTGCTTTCTTGATCAAAATAAAAAAATTCCAATTAATCCCAAATATTAGAAAATAATATAGTATGGTATGGTATTTAATTTTCACGCTTAACGTGTAGTTTAATTCAATATATCATAATCAAAAAAAGTCATTCACAATAATCCCAACCCAAATTTACATCTTAGACACCAACTCAATTATTAGAACTCAATTATGAAGTTAGAATCTAACTCAAACTCCAACCTCACGCTTATTTTACAAAATCTATTGCAGTCCAGCAAAAATTTAGAGCCACCAATGGCATATATAGCTAATCATTTCAGAGTCGTTGAGAACAAAGTATCAAAACAATGGCAACTACGAGACTTCCCTAACTTCCATTCCGACCGTCAATAGCCACTTTCCCTCCCATTTTCTCTTTCTACTTTTCTCATCTTTCCCCGATTTCCCCCCTCCTTTCCCTTGCCATCTTCCTCAAAAGCACCGATACTAACATACCCTTAACATTATACGATATGAACATTATTAATTAATGTGTCACAATAATAACATTTTGATGTAATTTGAAACATTGTATTGTATCTGAAGCATCATTGTCAAATCCCATTTTGAAGTATCGGTGCTTCATATACACCGGAGATGGCCAAGGTGGTGGTTTACGCCTTCATAGCCACCGCCTTCCTCTTCTTCTTCATTGTTCTTTCCCCTCTCATCCAAGATGAACGCAAAGGCCCTGGTCTAAACCGCCGGTTTGGGTACAATCTCCAAGAACGAGTGCTTAGCTTCGACCCGCTCGTGACTCAGATTGAGAGAGAGACGGATGCTAAGAAAACAGTGCAGCTTCAGATTAACAGCAATTCATCCAACATGAACACAAATATGAGTACTGATGCGAACACAAACACATATACAAATACGAATACGACGTTGTATAATGAGGTTATGGAGACCTATCAGTTTCTCACCGCAGGTGGCAAATTGAACACCACCTTGAGGCTCACCATTTTGTTCCCATTGTTAGATAGATATCCCAAGGACTATTTGGTTAGTTCCAATGAGTTAGAGGCTTGGATTATTCAGCAATCCTCTGAAAGGTTGGATTATATGACTCACTCTGAATTTAACTCCAAGGATAAGGACGGAGACTCTGCCATTTCTTTTAGGGAGTATCTTCCTCAGTTCACTGACAAGGACATAGGTAAATTGCTTGCAATTTTCATATTTTTTTAGTTTAGCCTGGGTTTGAATTTAATGAGTTGGAAACAACTTCTTTTCTGTTCTTTTTTGTTTTTTTTTTTTTTTTCTGTTGAGAATTTATGTTTGTGAAACAGAGAAAAAAGGGATGAGGCATGGAGAAGCAGGATGGTGGCAAGAGCGATTTGATACGGCGGACGTTGATCACAATGGGCTTCTCAACTTCACCGAGCTTAAAAAGTATTAATTAATTAATTAATAATAGATCTTTTTTATTATTTGATCATAAAAAACCTAATTAACTCTTGTTTCTTGCAGCTTCTTGCACCCAGAAGACAGCAAGAACGAAGGAATGCAGAAATGGCTATTGAGAGATAGACTCAAGTAAGCGTTCTTAGTTTTTGATTTGGAGATAATTAAATAGTTAATCAATTAATTAATTAACTTATGATGTGATTAATGGTGTGTTTTATTCATATATATGTACAGACGAATGGATTATGATAATGATGGAAAACTAAATTTCAAGGAATTTCAAGACCATGTGTATACAACGTACGTGAGTTATGTCGAATTTGAAACTGCTGGAAAGGATGCTCCTCAATCGCTCGCGAAGTTTAAAGAGCTCGACGTCAACAAGGACAAGTAATTTCTTTTTTTAATATATTATTTTTCCTCAGAATTCTTATTACATGCTTTTTGCATTTGTTAACTTGCAATGGCTCCCACAAAAAAAATTATTCAGATAAGAATACACTCATTATATGAAAAAAGTTTTATAAATAATTTCTTTCAATTTCATTTCTCAATTTGCTCGTTTGTTCTTCAGTGATACTTAATTCAAAATCTAATGCCATGTTCATCAATATAACTATTTAGACGTTATGAAGGATAACTTCAAAGAAATGATCAATTGAGGATCAAATTGAAAACTTTCTCTATCTTCATTTTTCATGAGGCAAACTGCATATAATTCTCCAAACTTCAAAACATAATAGTTTATTCCTTTAAACTGTCACAAAATTGGAAGCTGATTTAATGTAAAGCAATGCTTTTCCCCCGAGTCCGGATTGCACAACATCTAGCTAATTTTTTTGACCACTTAATTTTTTTTATAAATGGTCTCTATATTCTCTCACGCTCTTTCCCTCAATCTACTAATTAACCATGAACAAATATCTGGCAGTTTTTTGTCGGTGGAAGAATTGATGCCTATACTTCATTACCTCTACCCTGGAGAATTAGCTTATGCTAAATTCTACACAATATATTTAATCAATGAGGTTAGTGTTTTTTTTTTCTTCCCTTTTTACTTCACTAATTTGCTTCTTCATCAATATTTTAACCACTATTTATAATATGCCCTTTGAGATTGTTGGTTCTGTACTTTAATATACAGGCTGACGATAATGAAGATGGGAAATTGTCACTCCAGGAGATGCTTAATCATGAAGCTATTTTCTACCACACAGTTCATGCTGATGACTACCATGACGATCATGATGAACTTTGATGTCTCCAGAAGATATCTGGGTTTGAGGAAAACTGATCAAAAAATTCCGAAACTTGTTTATCAAGGAAAACAATTTTTGTATCTCCTAGATATATTGAAACTGATTTTTCTTGATTCTGGTTTTAAAATTCTTGAATTATTCCAGAGGACCAAAAATATTGTAGAGTTTTATTTATTTAGCCCTTCTGTTCAATTAGTAGGATGCATATTATTTAACAATATCATAAAAAAGGGGTTTTCTATTTGCAGGCTTCATTAATTTTTAGGTAAATGTGAAACATACCTAAATTCATCAAATTGGCATATAGTATATATTATGTGTATGAAGTGAATTTTATTATCTTCTAAGGATACTAATTGTTACATAATTACTAATATAGTAAACTAGATAATATAATATCTTTATATAATGATTTATTTGTATTTATTTATTTTTAGTTACTTTAATACAAGTTGATAGCCCATGCTGAGCTGTCTACTGACCCATTGAAATTGGGCCGAACGATAAGGACCCAAGCAATTGATAGCCCTTGTTGAGCTGACTAGGCGTTTCTTGACTATTGACCCATTCAAATTGCCCTTCCCATATCCTACGTTCATTTCTACCCTTTTGAAGTCAACGAGGTTATGAAAGCGCAATCACAACCGTCGGTATGGTTCACTTCTTTTACCCAATAATTTATTCGCGTGCAATAATTCCAGACACCTAAAATACGCTATCATTTCAGACTGTAGAAATAAACTAAAGAAAGTTCCAATCATTTTTTTAATTTTTTTTAAAATTAAATAATTAAAAGATATAATTTTTTAATCCATCAACAATTCTATCTATAATATAATTATATAATTAAGTAATCTATAGATAGAATAAATAACCAAAAATCATTATATTATACTGTGAGAAACTACTCTATTTCTTACTGAGAGAAGTTTAAATTATTCAATTATTTTTTTATTATAAATATATATTTTATTATTTTTAAATTTAAAAAATTGACTAAAATAATTTTTAGGATAATATTATTTTTTATTAAAATTAATATTTTAAAAAATATTATTCTATGTTGAAAATTGTAAATTTAAATTATTTTAAAATTAAAAATAATATTTTATATTAATCAAATACATATTTAATATCCATTATATTACATAAATACTAAATATAAAAATATTTTGATTAATATATATATATATATAATTTTAAAAAAAATATATTTTTAGTCTTTTACTTATTATAAAATTATCATTTTAATCTTTCATTTATTGAAATGTCTAAAATAATATTTCATTCGTTAAAAAATGTCACAATTGGTATGTTTTTTTTAAAAAAATTAAATTAAGTCCTTTTAATTTAGAGTTTAAAGTTTAATAGATAAATTAAATTTAATTATTTTATAAAAAATGTAAAATTAAATATAACATTTTTTAATAAATAGAAGGCTAATTTAGGTATTTTAATAAATGAGGATATCAAAATAACAATTTTGTACTAAATACAAAATCAAAAATGTATTTTTTTCTATAATTTTAATTTCTATTTATATTCTTAAAGAGAAACGAAAAAGTATAATTTCCAAAATAAAATAATGAATTGTGTAATTTAAATATTTCCAAAAACTAATTTACCTATTATTTATGCCCCGGGGCCCAGACAATCGACGACAAAGTAGCGCAAGGACGCGCGATACTGTAAAAAGAACATGAATTACATCAATATTTAATTCTTCTCGATATTCAATTTTTTTTCTTTTTTGAGGGGTGATGCGATTTTAGGTTTTGTTTAATTCGAATCCAGCGCTTCTGATTGTAACCGCTCCTGGCTGGTTCTGCTGCTTCTTCCTTACTGCTCTGTCACTCTTCTTTCGCCTTTGTTTAGGTCTGCAGATCGGTCGCGCGGTGGCCTTCGATTCCCGTAATTATCTTACTCCGAGGTAATTAAGTAATTTCTGTTTTGATAATCGTTTATTATCCGATTGACTTTTGGTTTTGAACTTTTGTTTGGGCATTTTAGGATTTGGTGTGATTTTTGTCGCAGTCTGAATGGGTCTTTTTGACGAGTTGATTTGTTGTTTCGTTTGAATAGGATCGATTTAAACGCGCTCAGTATGTTCTTTCAGTTTCGATCTGTGTCTTTTCTTAAATATTACTTAGCTGTTTGAATTTATGAGCCATTCAGTGCCAAGCGGGTGTTCAAATTCCTATTGCTCGGATATGGGGTTTTGTTATTTGGAAAAGAAAGAAGCGCACAGGCGGCTGCCCAAGCCAACTAAGCTATGCCTATGACCAAAATCTTTGTTTATGTATGCAGTGGAGTAGGGATTTACTTGGTTTTCGTTTTAAAACAAACTTAAAGGATAGATCTCTGAACACGAGTAAGAATTGAATAGTATTGAACCACCTACTTGTTTTTATCAGAATATGTGAAATCTGTCAGATGGTCATCTGCTGTTTCTATGATTTAAATTTTTCTGTGTAATTACCGCGTTTCATTAAAAAATACTCTCCACAGGCTGTTTTTTTTTTTTTTTTCCTTTCATTTCAAATATAATTGGATTATCCTTCGTGATACTGCTACGGTATGACTTGTTAGCTCACTTTCCTTTGAGTTTATTCGTGGATCTCTGGTTTTTATTAATCAGAGACTTGCATGTCCATTGGCTTCATTTCCTTTTTTTAATTTTTTTATTGACTAAAGCTAATTATTTCATGCCATTTGGTTCAGCATGGCAATGGAAGTTACCCAGGTTCTTTTGAATGCTCAATCTATTGATGGGACTGTGAGGAAGCATGCAGAAGAAAACTTGAAACAATTTCAGGAGCAAAACCTTCCTGGTTTCTTGGTTTCTCTCTCTGGAGAATTAGCAAGTGATGAAAAACCAGTTGATAGCCGCAAGTTGGCAGGTCTGATACTAAAAAATTCATTGGATGCTAAGGATGAAACCAGAAAGCGTGAGCTGGCTCAAAGATGGTTGTTGCTGGATCCTGCAGCAAAGACCCAGATAAAGTCATGCCTGCTGCAAACTCTCTCTACTCTTGTACCTGATGCGCGATCTACTGCTTCTCAAGTGATTGCTAAAATTGCAGGAATTGAGCTTCCTCAGAAACAGTGGCCTGAGCTGGTAGGCTCGCTTTTATCAAACATTCATCAAGTACCTGCTCATGTCAAGCAAGCAACCTTGGAGACTCTAGGGTATTTGTGTGAGGAAGTTTCTCCCCAGGTTGTAGATCAAGACCAAGTAAATAAAATACTTACAGCTGTAGTTCAAGGTATGAATGTACCTGATGGGAACGATGATGTTAGGCTTGCTGCTACCACGGCATTATACAATGCTCTAGGATTTGCTCAGGCTAATTTTAGCAATGATATGGAGCGTGATTATATCATGAGGGTTGTCTGTGAGACAACTATGTCCCCTGAAGTGAAAATACGACAGGCAGCTTTTGAGTGTTTGGTCTCAATTGCATCAATGTACTATGAGAAATTAGCTCCTTACATCCAGGATATTTTTAACATCACAGCAAAGGCTGTTAGGGGTGATGAGGAGCCTGTTGCCCTTCAGGCCATTGAGTTTTGGAGTACAATTTGTGATGAGGAGACAGATATCTTGGAAGAATATGCGGGTGATTCAACTGGGGACTCTGATCTACCTTGCTTTTATTTTATCAAGCAAGCTCTTCCTGCGCTTATCCCTTTGCTCTTGGAAACACTACTTAAACAGGAGGAGGATCAGGATCTGGATGAAGGTGCCTGGAATATCGCAATGGCAGGTGGTACATGTCTTGGTTTAGTTGCACGTACGGTAGGAGATGATATTGTGCCACTTGTAATGCCCTTCATTGAGGAGAACATTACAAAACCAGATTGGAGACAGAGGGAAGCAGCCACTTATGCTTTTGGCTCTATCTTGGATGGTCCTTCGCCGGACAAATTAACGCCTCTTGTTAATGTTGCTTTACCATTTATGCTCAGTGCATTAATGAAGGACCCAAATAACCATGTGAAGGATACCACTGCTTGGACCCTAGGTCGGATGTTTGAATTTCTTCACAGCTCAATTGTTGGTACACCAATTATTAATGAAGGAAATTGCCAACAGATTATTACAGTTCTGCTGCAGAGCATGAAGGATGCTCCCAATGTTGCTGAGAAGGCTTGTGGAGCTCTTTATTTTCTTGCCCAGGGTTATGAGGATATGGAAACAGCATCCCCGCTGACTCCATTTTTTCAGGAAATTGTTCAATCCCTTCTCACTGTTACCCACAGAGAAGATGCTACAGAATCACGGTTGAGGACTGCTGCATATGAAACTTTGAATGAAGTAGTGAGGTGTTCAACTGATGAAACAGCTTCCTTGGTGTTACAACTGGTTCCTGTTATTATGTTGGAGCTGCACAAGGCTCTTGAGGGGCAGAATCTTTCATCTGATGAAAGAGAAAAGCAGAGTGAATTGCAAGGGCTTCTTTGTGGATGCTTGCAGGTAATGATTCAGAAGCTAGGGTCATCAGAGGCTACCAAATATGTCTTCATGCAGTACGCTGATCAGATTATGGGACTATTCCTAAGGGTTTTTGCTTTTAGAAATGCCACTGCACATGAGGAGGCCATGCTTGCCATTGGAGCCCTTGCATATGCAACAGGCCCTGATTTTGCTAAATACATGCCAGAATTCTACAAGTATCTGGAGCTGGGTCTTCAGAATTTTGAGGAGTACCAAGTTTGTTCAGTCACTGTTGGTGTGGTAGGGGACATATGCAGGGCATTGGAAGATAAAATACTTCCATATTGTGATGGGATTATGACACAACTTCTCAAGGATTTGTCAAGTGATAATTTGCACCGTTCTGTGAAGCCTCCATTGTTCTCATGCATAGGTGATATAGCTCTTGCAATAGGAGATAATTTTTATAAATACTTAATGTATGCAATGAACACACTCCAGCTTGCAGCAGAGATGTATGCGCACACATCAGGTTTTGATGATGAAATGACAGAGTACATTAATTCTTTGAGAAATGGCATATTGGAGGCGTACTCTGGGATCTTCCAAGGTTTTAAGAGTTCTTCAAAAACCCAGCTTCTGATTCCTTATGCTCCTCACATCCTCCAGTTCTTGGATAGCATATACATGGAAAAAGACATGTGAGAAATATGAAATGAGGCTTTGTTTCTTTTTCCTTGTTGATTCTATGTCATATTCATATATTTTAGTGACTTTAAAGTCTTTTATGATGCAGGGATGAAGTGGTTATGAAAACTGCAATTGGGGTCCTTGGAGATTTAGCTGATACACTTGGAAGTAATGCAGGTTCTTTAATACAGCAGTCATTGTCAAGCAAAGAATTTTTAAATGAATGTTTGACCTCTGAAGACCATTTGATTAAAGAATCTGCTGAGTGGGCCAAGTTGGCCATCAATCGTGCAATATCTGTTTGAGGTTCATCTGAGTTACTGCATTCTTTACCTCTCAAATACCTGCATGCATTTGGGTCTGTCGGGGTGGGTCTGGGATTGCATGTGTCAAGTTGTCATCACATTCAGGCAACAGAAGCTATCAGTCTGACAGTCTTCAAGTTGTCGCTAACTCTTGCATCATCACCAATGCATCACTGACTTTGCATGAGCATCATCAAGTCTGGTTCTGATAAGAGGAAGAAGGGAGTGATGAGTTTGCAAATGTGGGTGGGGTCTTTATTCAGACGCGGTTGGTTTAATGGTTGAGTGGAGGTAGTTTTTCCATGTATAAACACAAATCATTAACCTCTGGAGTCATATGTTCAGTCTGTCTTAGATGTTATTAGAAGATAAACCCATTCTAGCCTAAAAATGTTTCTCTCAAACTGTTTATGGGTTGTGAGAATGGATGAATTCACTGGACTGTACCTTTTCCTTCAGCACCACTCAAGTGCTATGTTCCGGGACTTGTTCTTCCTTTTTGTTGAATATACCCCCTGGATATTTTTGTATTCTTTTGTGTTGTCCTATTACGTATCACTAGGCTGTTTTTCATCCATATTTTTTCCTCCATACTTGTGTCTTTGGGTTGGGGTCCTTGGGATTACTGACACGGGTTGGGATGAACACATCCTCCTTGCATCATGCATTTCTTTTTTTTTTTTTTTTGTCATTAGGCTGTCTTAGGCTAAACAAATCATGTATTCATGGAATCATCAATTCTGCCTCAATTTCCTTTTCTACTTTTGGGCTTTGTGTTGCTTTTGAAATGTGGATGTAATCAGTTTTTGGTTAGCCTACCTGCAGAGTCATACATAAACTCGTCAGTTGTTCTGACGCACTATCAAAAGAACCAACGAAATGTGGTTTGCTGTTTCACTTGTTGGAAGACAGTTATCTGGCTTGTGCCTTTGTTATCTTTTTCTTGTCCATATATAAAAATTTGTGAATTTTTGTACACTGAGCTGTTGTTTTGATTGTGCCGGCGTGTTATCTTTTTCTTTTATATATATGTTTGTGTATTTGTGGGTGAATTTTTGTGCCCTCATGCATTTTCCGTATTTCTTGTATACCCTATGATGGTTTCACTTAGGTGATTTGAATGTTTAGTCATTCAGATGAGATGACTGTTGAGGATATACATTTTAGCTTTCATTGTCAGTTCTCATATTGCAAATTTTTTAGATAATCATGTCCCGTCGTCACTGACTCACTGGTGGCCAGGCAGTTTGTTCTTGGCTACATATCTGTATTGTCACTTCCAGACAATTGACAATGACTGGGATGATCTGAATTTTGCAGTAGATATTGAACAACCATGAACATTGCACTTTGAAAATTCAGGAGATATGCAGGGGTATTTTATATTATAAAGCACAATCCAAAAGAACGGTTTTAAGCACAAACACACAAGCTCACATGTACTGCAGTACACATGGACATAAACACCGGACTGCACTTGCGCACAACTGTTTGTCTAGTTGTCAACATCTTTAGTCTTATTACCCGCAAGCACTTTTATACTATGCTTTATTAATTTAGTACGCCAATAGACTATCCCACTTTATTGAATTTTTTTGTATACACATTATAATTATTTAGGAATTTAGCTCATTTGTTATAACTATGATACGACTTTAAGAACTATACAGCTGTTTTTAAAGCCAAATCTATGGCGACTTTTTCTGTTTTCTTTTTGGTGAAATATGACTCTAGTTTTGTGAAATTCGCCCATTCTTTAATCTAATGGTTGGTGATTAAAATAATAATAATTAAATTGACTGTTAAAATATAGCGATTTGAGAGATTGAGGAAACGTCGAGCGAATGTGGAATACATAGTACACCTGTGCACCGCGGACAATGTAGATTAAATATATTTAAAAATGATATGTATTCTACTTAATGTGGTGATAACAATCAAATGATATATTCTTCATAGAAATAGCAAATTTGTAGCTCTGATAAGCCTTTGCTGAAAAGAATTGAATGTGAATTGAGCCACAACCCCCCCCCCCCCTGCCCCCTCTTTCATTATAAGTTTTTCTGTTTGTGTACGGTCATCATTCATCTATCTACCTTAGACCACACCCAGCTTTGAAAGTTCTGCGAAAACACCCTTCCCAAAATCTTATAGCCTATAATGGAAAATGCAATCAAATTTTAATGCTTGCCTTTCCATGATATGGTCTACATCTTCTTACTCCGAAAAGTCTAGGAATGCCCATAGAAGTTATCAACTATCTAGCACTATAAGCAGAAAAACTGTCGGAGTTGTATAGAATTACAGGTGCACATTGTCCCATGAGACCTCTGAAAAGCCATTTTAGCTATATATATATATATATATATATATATATATATATATATATATATTCTTGCATTGAAAGGGTATACAATGTGGTCATAAAGTTAATTCGAAGAGGGGGAAAAAAGTTAAGTTAGGTCACTTTCTCATAATTTGTGTTTCAATGGACCCAATATTCCTCTGAGGGTGCACCAAAGTGGTCATAAATTAAAATAAAAATAAAATTCTGGAGAAGAAAGGGATCAAATTCAAATGGGTAATTTTGTTATTTTTAAATTAGTTCAGAGAAGGCGTTGCAGAGCTTTTCTCATATGGTTGCCACCAGTTTTATCACATATAGCAGTGGTTTGGATTGGCAGGAGATTTGACATTCATTTTCTTCTGCTTATTATTCTTCCATTTATTTAAATTATTATTATTATTTTTCTGGCAACCCATCTTTCCTTGTGAGTTTAGAGTTTGTCTTTGACCCTCATATGGTATACCACTCACCGGAAGCAACACAAGACATGAACGTATGGACAATTTATATAGGGAAATCACAGTAAGCATCCAAAATGAACAGCATCTCCACTTCGAATATCCTGAAGTGATGACCATATTTTTCCATCTATGACTACGAACTACATATGAATTCCTCGTTCAATGTCCAGAAGTTTCAGTGTCACACAAGCTTTTGTTGTCGGATGGATAAGAATTTCCCAAAATGAGTTGCAGTTCTCTGTTTAATCCAACTACGAGCTATGCACCATGCCAACCACAGCACTACTTCACAAAGTTTCAAACAAGGGAAAAAAGTGCCAATTAAATAAACTACAGAGTTTAATAATACAACTTGAAGGGAAAAAAGTTATATTTCTAAACCTTGACAAACAGATGCATCTCTAATTTGGTCATCCACAACCATGAAAGACTGATTAAATTAAAAGAAAATATTAATAGAGAACTAAATTAAATATACACATAATTATTATGATCAAAATAAAATTTTGGTCCACTTGAAACTACAAAGAGTCGCTAATTTTGAGTCAAACCAATGGGATTAAACTACAATTTGCCCTAAATTATAGTCTAAACGAAATACATTATCAATATGGAATTAAAAAAATTAGAGTACCCTAAAGTTGGTCGTAGAAACAATAAAAAGTGAATTTAGATTCTATACATTTGGAATTTGGCGCATTTACATTGTCTTACTCATTTTTTTGTACAGTAAATATTAATTTGTTTTTAAAAAATATCTTCAAAACAATTAAATGCACTAAATACGTCAACTTTTAAAGGTAAGGATTCATATCCATAAAAAAAATATACCAATGGGCCCAAGTTATACATAGTGAAAGTAAAAAAGTAGATTGACTAAGGAAAAGGTGGGCAAGCCAGAAGTGGCTAGATTTTGAGCCATGCAATGCAAGGAAATGTTAGGAATGTCCACATGCACACAATTGCTTGCTTCTAACTTTTTGGTGCAGGATAATATAGTGCAGTTGACTTTAAGGGTTGTGGGCTAAATTCCCTAAAAGTTCATAATGCATTTCATCATCACTCTGTCTGTTGCTATTGGGTGGGTGCACCACCAAGACCCCTCTCATGCCCATATTTGTCACCCTTGAGCAAGCATAAAAGGGGATGATGCCCTTTCCTCTCTGATAACAAGAACGACTGGAGCAGCCATGGCTCTCAAGACCAAGACTTTTCTTGTAGTTCTTCTCTTGGTTTTCATGCCTTTAACTTCAGGTAATTCAACAGATTTCTTTACATCAGTAAAGGGGAATCATGTAGTGTATAGTTTAGTAGCTTATATTGATGGATCTCACCACTTGTGACATTCAGTTTAGTGAGTCTTTATGAGCTTATTACACAGCCAACAGATATATGTGTCCTTATGAATTTCTCATCAGTAAATACAAATTGCAAACAATGTAGTGATGGAAGCATGACAGGAAATTTGTTCTTTTAGGTCTTGTTGAAGGCTTCAGAGAAAGCATGCATCCTGTTCATCACTTACTTTATAAGGTACCATACTCATCCTTCTAGGCTTTTCAATAGAATGATGATATGCGAAGAAACTTTCTTTTAAGAAGTTAATTAATGAATACAATGCTAAGTTGTAAAAACAAAATATATGTGCTATGTTTTTATCAGAGAACTTGATAAAAATCATATAAAGGATTTTGATTTTAATTATGATTTGTTTATTCTTTTATTATTTAAGATTGGACCTAATATGACAAAATACTTGAAAGTTGAGAAATATATGCTTTGGATTGTTAATGATTCTTAGTTTTACTATATATGCAATAATTTGAAAACAGTTGTGTTAACACAAATTTTAATTTCTATATCTTGCTCTTCAACTTACAAGAAATTTTCTTTTTCATCTGAATAAAGGATGGTATGAAGATGTACTCAAGGAAGCTGTTTTCCCATGAATATATGGTGGATTATGAAGATGGAGGAGCCAGCCAAAAACACAAGAGGCCCAAGGGCACTTGATTACCTTTGTCCTGATCATATCATATATATATATATATATATATATATATATATATAAAATAAATCTACTCTCTCTCTCTCTCTTTATCCTCCACCCCTTTCAGAATGTTTTGTTCATGTACGAGGAGACATGTATAATTATGAATGACTTTCTTTATGTGTGTAATGGGGCAATACAGTATGATATTTTTATTATGTATACACGTTGCTATTTATGTATGATTCCTGAGAGAAGAATAAAGTCTTACCTCTTTCTTGGTTACTAAAAATTTAATAAAATAATAGCTGATGTACTATTGACCATTTTAACTTTTCTGATGTATTGTTAATTAAAGAACTCTAAGAGTAAAGAGAAAAACAATTAGTTATTTTTGCAGGGAAGCTTCACAAAATGGCATCAAATTGCAGAGCTTTCACAAGCAGTATATTGGGCAAAATCAAAAAGATATTTCTTCGTTTAATTTCACCTGTCATATCAAGCTAGAACCAATGAAGATGGATTTTGTGTTCCTGCTGCCGGAGATTCATGATAATAAATTCAGTAGTAATTAAATTAACCAATTCTTAATCAGTTAATCTTAATGTACTTGAAGTTTTTAAATAACTACTGGACAATCTAAATTGAACAGCTTAGTCTGACAGTTATGAACCATTCTATATGTCTCTATAAGAAGTGAAGAATCAATTAGAGTTTGAAAATATATGGAAGTAGCAGAGTGATGGACACATTGATGATCTATGCATGCAAAGCAGTAACTTAACTTTAAAAGAGCAAAACAAATCAAGATTTGGAAAAGTCATACAAACAAATCTCATGCCCTGAACCAGGTAAATTCTAAGATCGGAGAGATTTACAATTAAATTATACAGGCAAGAAGTGTAAAACTTCATGCCCGTTTTATATTCATGACTCGTATAATTTAGAACTCCAAAAGAATGCTAAGATGAAAACCAAATCTCAAGTGACACAATACTAATGGTGGCAAAAGCTTTCAAAATTCAACACAAGACAGTACGTTGAGAAAATTCCATGTTCTAAATAATTTGGCAGACAATAATTGATTTTCATAACTGAGTTAATAAACGCATTTATAAAGCAGATTCAGCTCATACAAATTTCTTAATGTTTCAAACCATATTCTACTAAACTGCCTTGTAAAATATTCAGATGACGGATAAAATCCATTCTTCTATACAGCATCAAATTTTCAGAGCTAAATTATAGACAGTTCTAGTTTTGCCTTGTAAAATATACACATTTTTGTTTACGCTTGCATAATACTAAATATTTCCCGAAATGACAGCTTTAATTGGCATGTGTTGGTTACAAATAAGAGCAGCTAACATAGATGGACACCAACTGGGTCAAGTAAAAAGCTTATAGATTAATGTCTCAGAGCAAAATTCCAACTGAACTTATGTAAATTCTTCTTTCAAATAATCAGGCCCGGGTTTGAAGGGATCAGACTCCACATATGCTTCTGATCGGTAAAACCCAGCATCATTCACTCTGTTGCTCAAAACATGAAGAATGGCCTTCTTTGTACCCCCATACTCATCCCTGTCATTCTCAACATAAGCACTGGCCTCAGCTGCCACCTCATTCACAAAATCAAACCGATTATCTTCTGACAGTAGCAGCCTCTCTATATCCATTGTCAAGAGCTTTCCCTGCTCCTTTATCATCCTCACCTGCTCCTCAAGGAAAGGAATACGCTCCATTCTGTAGGGCAGAAATTCATCCTTTTTCATCTGCAACAAAATGAATATATGCTTAAGCACTTCAGGGCGATCACACTTGATATACGAGGAGGTTGTGCACCTGGCATAACTACAAGAACTGCAATTCATCAAAACAAACACTATTTGTTCATTCAATAACTATGCTAACAAGAATGAAATACGGAAATGCACTGCAAATTCTTGATGTGGGTGGACCCCTTCATTGCACACATCAAGAGCCATCGAAAGAAGACTATCCACTGGAAGCTTCTAAAATATGAACCAAAAATGAGGAAATGCATAATCAAATCATGATAGAAAGAAGCAAAGTGCTTCAATGAATAAAAGTGAGGGTAATTCTAAGAAGAGATCTACCTCCGAAGAGGTTGAGGGTTATAAACATTAGATGTTCTAAGAGCTTCTTCTTAGAATTATCCTAAAATTGAAGTTGGCTTATATTCACAACAGATGGAGATAAGCAGAACTGCAGAACACTTTATCTTTTGCAATTCATTATGTTCAATAATAGCAGAAGATACCTTCGTAAAAGCTGTAGCATATTTATTTGTGATGCTGCAAATTCCAGATTGTTCATTCTGTTTCACTGTTCCAGACTACATTCAAATCCTACAACCCTATAACTATGTCCGTGATAGTACCACAAAACTCTCCAACGCGGACTCTCCAGCAAATGCGAACAAAACCGCAAAAGTTTTATAATAAAGTGTTTGATGAACTCTTCTAATCACGTCACCCTAGAGAAGTGCCTCTTAGATGAAGCTACTACCCAAGAGAAAAGTGAAAAAAGAAAATTCCCACTCTGCAATGCCATGCCCTTTTAAGCCAAAAAATAAAATGCCACAATCTTCAGTCCCTCCCAATTATAACTGGCCTTGACTATGTGCTTTGCTAAATGATAGTCACAATATAGAGATTTGCATCTTCTTTTCAATCAAAATATAATTCACAAATATTTTTATGATTTACCACAAGTACTACAAATGAAAATTTTTCTTTCAATTATCAAAATTTCCTTAAGGCAAACCCACAAAAACATGACAAAACATTTATTTTAACTTGGGAATAATGACAGGCAGGTAAGCATCAAGCATGACTTGGATATTCAAAAATCAAGATTGTAGAGAAATTGATGATACCAATTTCCTTCGCCTCCAGACTCGCCGACCACGACCCTCTGTTCGCATCTGGGGCATCATCTGCAAACAATTGCGGATACATATTCAATTCAGGTCCAAAAAAAGACTTGAAGTACTCAAATTTTACCTGTGAGTTAACTGAGAAGTTCTGACTCCATGGATTTGCAGCTCTCAACTCTATCCTCTGCGGTTAAAGAAGAAGAAAAAAATCTTTTTAAGTTCCGCGAACTAAAAATTTTTGGCCTAGTTGCCCATATGAGAGAAAATTGATATTAAAGGAAGCAGAATGAGATTAATATACATTACAAAAAAAAGCGCTTCGAATCCAATTTATGGAAAGAATTGGGGCAAATAAATTATGAAATGAATAAATTTCACTTATTAATGATTTTACACATTTCCTCGGAGGCCAAACAGAGACATAAGGAAAAAGCGTATTACAGGTAAAGTTGAGGATAGAGCTACGGGGTTGAAGCAGATGGCCATGGCTGTTTTACCCGAGCTAGCGCTTCCCTATTCGACTATCTTCCTCTGTCCTTTATCCAGCTGTTTATTGTATTTCATGAAATTACCACGCGAGGCTCCGCGAAATTAGTAAATTACAGTATCGCCATTTAGAAAATTACAGTTAAGGACCTTATTTTAAAATTCTGAAACTCTATATTTAATCCACTTTATGATGGTCGATTCTTTAAAAAAAAAAAAAAGAAAAAAAAAAATCAGTTCTTCGATATTTAAGAGTATTTTATAATTGAAACTAAATATTTTAAATTTAATTTCCTTAATTATAATTCTTTATATTCAAATTCATGAAATCATTTTATAATACATTAAAATAATAGTGTATTAATTTTATGTAATATTTTAAATAAATTCTTTAAATTTTTATGCTTTAAAATAATTTTTTATATTATAAATTTGTCTCATAAAAATTATTCTTGTTAATAATGATAGGGTGGTTTATCTATATAAACACACAAGAAAAGAAATACCGAAGAAAGACGCAACAATCCTGCAGACTCCACCAGAAACGGAAGCGCTTGATCTCATCTCTCTCGTTCACATCATTCTCCGTGAAACCTTTCATATCAATTCTTGTAGGTGCTTCATCTTTCACAATGCCTCCTTCTTTCTTTGCTAGCTAGTCTCAGAATAGCAATGTCGATGACTTGCGTCCCAAGAACTTCATATTTGCGTCTTGCTCTGTACCATTATCCGGTTCATGTTTTACCTCTGCTTTCTCTCTTTCGTTTTTGTTGGTTATTGATATCAAAGGCCTGGGATTTGGTTGTTCTTGTTTCTTTTATTATTGTGAATCCTTTTCTTTCTCTATTTGGGTTCCAATATATCACGTCCAACGCTTAGCATATGTGAACTCTAATTAGTTTCTCTAATAGGAAAAGGAAAAAGGAAAAGAATTAAACAACACTTTAAGAAAGACGCTTTTCAAACACTATTGTTAAATATTAATAATAATTTATAACATAGTTATATTAATGAAATCGAATCCCGAATCCGAATAGGTCATAATAATATCTTAATGTATAATTGATAGGCTCATTAACCGTACTAAATGATTCACTACATTCAACACTAAATTTTATTAAACTCTTTTGAGATTTAACTGACTGAAATTTGATTGTTTAAAATAAAATTTACCCTCATTTTTTAAAATTAATTTTTGGTATAATATGCATTTCATCTAAAAGTAAATTACTTAATTGTTTTTACTCTTCCATATAGAAATTGGCTCAGTAATAACTCTAAATTCTAAATCTCTAATAACACAAAAAAATAAAAAAAAAATATTTTATTAATATTAAATTAATAAAATATTATTTTTTTTATTCACCTTTGGTTACTAGAATTTATAGCAACCGGAGAGTACACGCGTCTAAACGTTGTCGCATCTTGACTCCTTTTTCGGCTCAGCAAGTACTACATAAATTCTGGCACGAACCAGTGAAGCGACCTTGAAGTACGATGCTCGTCTTGCAGCTCAAGGCTGCAAGACTACCCCTTCAGTCACGAACTCTCTATTTGGGTCTCTAATCTCCTAGGGTTTCGAGATTAAACTCTTGTTCAATTCTTGGACGATACCCAGACGGCCAATCTGCAATATGGCATAAGGATGAACTGAGATTGCACACCGAACCGAGCTCTAGTTGAATGAGGATAATCAGAACCCTAGACCGAAATTTTTCATTGAACATTGCTTGGATATCTGGTACTGTTGAAAGGTGCAGCTTTAATTCCCGTTTTTTGAACTCGAAGTAGAGAGGCTTCTGTTGAAATTTGAAGTTTGTGATGGAGAGGTCTAGATCTAAGAGGAATTACTACTATGACCAGGACTATGATTCGGAGACCTTGGCTAGGACAAGACCTCGATATAACCAACATTATACCAGTGGCACCCACCGTCAACGCGGTGGCGGCGGAAGCAGCGGTGGGCGGCCTTCTAAGGCCCAAGACTCATCGGTTACAACAAGTTACCGCATTTTGTGCCACGATATGAAGGCTGGCGGTGTGATTGGCAAGTCGGGGAGCATTATAAGGTCCATTAGGCAGCGCACCAGCGCGTCGATCTCCGTGCATGATTTGATCCCCGGTGACGAGGAGCGAATCATTGAGATTTCTGACTTGCGCCGGCGAGACCCGGATGGTCGAATGCCGTCGTTCTCGCCGGCGCAGGAGGCCTTGTTGTTAATTCATGAGAGGATTCTTGAGAGCGATGCTGCGTTTGGGATTGGAGAGGAAGCAGAGAAATATGGAAGCAGAGGAGGTGGGAGCAACCGTGTGGCCACTAGATTGGTAGTGTCCAGAATGCATGTCGGGTGTTTGTTGGGAAAAGGAGGGAAGATTATTGAACAAATGAGGAATGAAACCAAGACCCAAATTAGGATACTTCCTAGGGACCACAATCTGCCTCGGTGTGTTTCCATGTCCGAAGAAATTGTGCAGGTGCAAGGCAGTTGGAACTTTACCTCTATACTTGAATTGCATGCATGCTCAAAACCTGAACTTTAAGTTTTATTAATTAGTTGTCAAAATATATTAAGCTTTGGGAAATTCTATTGTGGATTATGTTATGGCATGGTCACTCAAGGTGGCTTTTTGCTTCTTGAGGACTAACCAAGACTGTGCAACCGAAGATAGGGTGCTCCACTCCTTGATTGGGTGGTTTATTCACGTTTCCTCATCTGTTTCCTTTGTCTCCCTTAAGTCTTCAATTTCCGTGAAATAATGAAAAAAATGCATGAGATAACAATCAGTAGCAAAGTTTCACGGCTGTATTAATGGCATTTGGAAAAACTTAATCACTTTCAGCTGAAAAGCTAGAAAGGAGAGGCAATATCCAGCTTCAAAGCCAGTTGGCTATCTTTCTACATTTGCTATCTTAATTAATGTGGGCAGAGTATTGGGATATAAATTAAACTCTCTCTAGTCAATAGGTGGTTCAAAGTACATTTTATCCTGAATTATTGGGGGTTTATGCTGCTAATCAGAGGTCTATTAGCAAATGATTTGATTTTTGACTGGATCTTGTGCTTCTATCATAATTTGGTTGAACTTGGTTAGATCATGTGTGAGTTCATTACTTGACTGTTGATGCTATCGGTAATATTTGCCCCCCTCTCTCTTCATTATCTTAGATGCATCATCTAATAGACTTGCTAATTATATCATTCCTTCCAGATAGAAGGTATAGTTCAAGCAATCCTAGGTGAACAATTTTTTGTTATCTATTTTGAGTGGATAAGTCTAGAAAAACCATGATGGATTTGTATCTATCAGTTTTTTATAACTCTACATTTTGGTAGCCATCTTTTGAAATTGCAAAATGAGAACATTTATGAGGTTAATTTTCTCTGTTTCTGTGCTGATTGAAGCCTTGTATGACATGTCTACAGTAGTAACTTTTTCCTGGGTCATTAACATATAAACTCTGAAAGAAGGAAATGTACATGTACAAATCCTATTTTAATGGGCTTCTTGCAATATGGATGGAACGAGGATGTTGTAACATAGAATTGTTATGATGTGGAGAATTGTTACACGTCCCACATCGGAAAGTCTCTCTAAAGGAAGGGGGAGCATAAGCTCAAAAGGAGAGCCCATCCCAAAAACTAATCTATTAGGTGGGAGAATCCTTTGGTCTTGTAAGCTCCCTTCCTTTAGGGAGGCTCCCCAATGTGGGACTCTGGGGACTTGTAACAAGAATGGTTTCCAAATCTTCAAAACTTTAAATATAGAAGATTAGAAATGTTTATGAGACTTGTTCAAGAAATGTTTACTACGCTTCTCTCCCTTGAAAGCAATATCCCTAAATATTTCTTTGAATTTTGACATGCTAATTGTAAGAGAGAGCCGGCTGTGCCAACCCGAGGACGATTTTTATTAAGATTATTTATTTCTTTTACTGGTCTCTAAAGATACCTGTTTTAGCGATCAAATGACATTACGGAGATGCACTGTGACAGAGACCATTCTAAAGATCTGATGCGATTTCCTTGCATTGTCAATCATGAAAAAAATCTTTCAACACTTCATATATGATAGTGTCATTTTATGTGCAGGTAGTAGGTGATGTAAATGCTGTAAAAAATGCATTAGCAATAATAGCATCACGCTTGAGGGAGAGCCAGCATCGTGACCGCAGTCATTTTCACGGACGAGGACATTCACCTGAGCGTTTTTTCCCTCCTGACGATGATTATATTCCTCATGTGACTGGTGCAGCTCGTAGATCATTGAATGTGCCAACTTTTGGATCACGACTATCTGCTACCAATATCAGAGGCAACAACTATCCTTCATTAACTTATGCAATGGAACCAGGGGCTTCTCCTGTGACTGATGATGGACAACCCCTTTATGTTGAGGACCTTGTTTTTCGAGTACTTTGTCCAATGGACAAAGTTGATCGTATTATTGGGGAATCAGATGGAATGGTAGAGTTCCTTCGAAATGAAGTTGGTGTAGTTGTCACAGTTGCTGACCCTGTCATTGGTTCAGATGAACAGATAGTTATCATCTCTTCAGATGAGGTACTTTCCTTATCTCTGTCTCTATCTATAGTATGTTAAGCAAATGCAAGTTCACAGTCTCTAGTTGTAATTATGTAATCTAAAAGCAATGATACACTATTTTGTTTACTCTCGAGTTGTTGTACCTTCAGCTCTTGTAAATTCACTTTAACATGTTTACCACAAATATATTGTATCCTGCTGTTAATATGCTCCCATAATATATGTTACCTGTTTCGTTCCAACTATTCTACTTATTTTGTACTTCAGGGCCCTGATCATGAGCTGTTCCCAGCTCAGGAAGCTTTGTTGCATATTCAAAGTCGCATTGTTGATCTAGATAAGGGTGACATTATAACCACCAGACTTGTTGTCATGTCTAGTGATATTGTATGTCTGGATGGGAAGGATGCATCTCTATCAGAAATAAGGAGACAAACTAAAACAAATATAGAAATTCTGCCTAGAGAAGAGGTCCCTCCCTGTGTTGCAAAAAGTGATGAAGTTGTGCAGGTTTGCCACTTGACCTACTAATTCCACCAATATTCTATTAGATTTCTCCAATCCATGCTGTATGAATCGAAAAATTGAACTTTATAATGGTGAAAGATATTATTTTTGGTAGATCAGATATGGTGCATATGCATAACGTAGCTCTTGTAACTAATTTTACAAATAAAATAAAAAAATGCACAGTTTTCATTGCCTTTCGTAGGTAGGAAGTTTCCAATAAATCATGTGCAAAGGATCCAAAACACCAAAACATAGCTTAAACAAGGCTGAAAAAACAAGGGCCCAGTGTTAAAATTCCACGTTCTAACTTTCTTAATGGCTTCTCTCTTGTCTCTACAGATTGTAGGTGAGATAATGGCAGCCCGAGAAGCAGTTGTTGAGGTGACATCAAGACTAAGAAGTTATTTATATAGTGATTTCTTTCAAAGGGACAGAATTCTACTAACTGCCCCTTTGGCTGATGTGGAGGCTTCTTCGTCTAACAATATAGCTTCAGTTCATGAGGCTTCTTCTGGGACTGAAACTACCTCAACCTATCAGAATTTGCAGACTGTAACAGCCGGGATACTTCCGTCAAAGGTAATTTCTCTTGATGCATTGAGACATGCCCGTTTCTCATCAATATTACCCTTTACTTCTCTATAATTTGAATGATTGGGAGGTTCATTAGCCATCTTAGGTATATATCTTGTCTTCCCTAAAACTACTTTTGGGTACAATTATGTGGAAAGTTTTGTCTCAGTTTAGGTTTTCCTAATCAGGACATGGAACAATTAAAGATATTTTTGTTTCCCTATAAAAATGCATGCTACTGCATGAATGACAAACATTGGCATTTTTTTTAATGCTTTTGCCTATTTTATTTTGGGGCTTCTATCTGTTCCTCTTTATGGCTGTCAAAGAAGAACTTGGCAACTCTATAGGAATAAAGTGTGTGGTTTTATATTAAACCATACACGATTTTCAAGTAATAATGTAAATTATACAAAATCAAATGCTTAAATGAGCTTCACTCTTTAATTTGTATTCTGCAGTTTGAGAGGTCAAGTCTTGTAAAAGAAATGACAGCCCCAAATATTGGAGAATGTGATCTCTTTTTCTTTTTGTTAAAAAAAAGGCTATAATCTTCTCTCTTTTTCTTTTTTGTGAAGGAAACTGGAGGGTCTAGCAGTGAGACAGGAAAGCAGAAAGAAAGTGACCGACAGGATGATGGATTGAGTAATTTAAACAGGTGACTCGTTCATACTTGACTTTATGATGATAGGATGATGTATTCAGTAGTGGGGAATCATTCATCAATATCTTATCCTTTTTTTGCAGTGGGGTGTTGTAGCAACTTGTGACTCTCCTGTTGATGCAATCTTCTATCTCCCCCCTTTCTAATTTTTTTCTCGATTTATTTGTGGTTAGGATTCCTGTACCACTTGTCACTAAGAGTACACTTGAAGTTGTGATTCCAGAGCAGGCAGTTCCAAAGCTTATAGCTAAATCCAAAAGCAAGCTTGCTCAGATAAGTGAGGTGTGTATGGTACTATGGTTGTCTCATTCAGTCCCTTAGTTTCTGTATGTGATATGGATTGGCTTGTGCAAAACAGGCATTATATCCATGCATTTCTGTATGTATTTTGACTTGTGTTTGATGGGACAGTTGTCAGGAGCCACTGTAACCCTCGTAGAAGACAGACCGGAGGTTACACAGAAGATTATTCAGATATCCGGTACTCCAGATCAGGCAGAGAAAGCCCAGAGCTTGCTTCAGGGATTTATTTTGAGCAGTAAGTGTCCTCTCTCCCTGTGTTGGGGGTGGCCATGAGTGTGCATGCCTGCTCCAATCTGCTTCTTGGTTTAAACACATGTCATAATGTAAAATGAACTGTAATTTAACGCTAGTTTTTGTCTTTGCACCCTTACAGCACAAGAAGATGGCCCTTGAGTGATGGACACTCCAAAAGCGGGTTAGGCAAGGGTAGGTCCATTCAGTGATTGGGGCATTATGTTCCATTTACTGGGTGTTTTTCCATATCTTTACTGAACTGCTGTCACTGAGAGTCGGAAGTTTCATTGTGAGAGAAGCTTTCTACCGTAAATGTAGTTCTCAATAGCTTTTTTGTATGAGCTGTAGTGTTAGTTTTTTGGGTATAAATAGGCAATTACTGGCACACTGTTTTTCAGGTTGATCGAATCTAGTGAGTCATGTTTTTTACTTTTTGTTTTTTTAGAAGTTCTGCAAAATTTGTACAGAGGCTTTGCAAACTTAAAGCCTGGAGAATGATTTCTTTATTCTTTGACTTGTTTATACCTAAGAGAGGTAACCCTTTTCTTAAGGTATCTACAATGAAAAGCTTTTCCTCCATGATGATGCAAAGATAAAAGACATTCTCCTCTTCTTGACATGGTTCCCATCAAACACAATTTTATTAGCAGTTTAGTTTAGTCGTACATTGATTCTGTCGATTTTGAACTTGTTTTTGAAGAACTATTCCCAAAAAAGAATAATAAACAAGAAAAAAGCAGTTAATGTTTCTAGTTCATCAATACAAAAACTCACTTCGTGGACGCGTAAATGGAAGTCAATTATCCACTCTGAAGTCGGCAATGGCACATACCATACAAGTGTGATGTATTAAAACGATAAATAACATTAAATATTTATATATAATCTCAAAAAATTAAAGGCTTCTTAGTTTTAGAAAATTATTATATATATTGTTCCGTTTCTGTTTCTGTTTCTTAATAATTTGAACTTCGAATTTTAAAAAGTAATAATTAACCGAATTTAAAAAGTAATAATTAACTCTCTACATTGGACATATTTGGAAGAAAAAAATAAATCAGATTACGTAGGCCAATGTTTATTAATTCATTTCCTCATTATGTGTGGTGAATAACCCTTTCCATATATTTTACTGTATTATAGCCTAATTTTTAAATTGAAGCATACTAGAATGTTTCAGAGAGATTATGAGATTTCTATTGGTAAGCAGCTTATTACCTATGAATGCGTTTTCCCAGTACAAAACAAAACATGACATAAATAAGTTTGTGCAAATTCTTTAACTTTACATTACAAAAAATTGGAACTTCTGGATGCGTGAAATGCCCTTAGAATTCAAAATTTTTGTACAAATTATGTTTAACTCGCGTAAAAAGAAATTTGTTTTTATTTGAAGCGCTTCATTAATAATAGGTTTTCTTTTTTGTAAAACAAAGTATCATTTCAACCAATCATTATTTGTATCCATACTGCCTTAATAAAAACTATGTATTTATGGATCAGTGTCGTAGAGCCCACCAGAAGTATGGGCCTCTAAGTCCAATAACAGGCCCAATCTGTGATTCACCACATTCGCCGACTCGCCGAGTCAACACACTCACAAAGCCATGCTATGTTGCTTTATCTGTATCATTCTCTCAACTTGATTCGAATGTTTATGCCCAGTCGTAACACGAGCTTTCTCTGCTCTGCAACTCTTTAAATGGAAGCTTCCTCTCTCCTTCCCTCATCTTCTCTCAGTGGATACAGGTTCTCTCTCTCTCTTTCTTTCAGTGTATATGATTCTGCTTATGGTTCCAATTTATGAAGGCACAATCTTCTGATTTTTACTGTCGAACGTCCTCATGGAATTCTGTAAGATGTTACGGAGATGGATTTCTCATTCATTAGAAATTTGTTCGTACTTTAGGTTTAATTTGACGAGATATTCTGTGTTGCTTCCTCCAACTTTAGTCTGACAACCACCAGTTCACGGCACTGTTTGTTAGCTTCAATGTCCCCTCATTTATGATGGGAACAAATAGAATTTAACCGTATCCAGTTTACTAATTGAGCTACAATAGAAGGGAAAGAGTACTGTTCATGGGATGCCAAGGAATGGATGTGAACACAAAAAAGAGATGGTTACAAGCAATTGTGTGCATGAAAAGGCACTGCAGTCTTGAATAAATTGGTGGACAAATGCACATGCTTACTTGAGATTATGAAGGGAAACACAAGAACTTAATATCAGTCAAGTTACTACTCCGTCTGCAGGACTGGCATTAGTTAATAGGTTGCGGTAATATATTTTAATTTTTCATCTATTTTTTAGTAACGTTTAACTCATACTTGAGGTTCTGTTTGAAGTATCTAATGTTTGAAAAGGAGTGCTTTAAAAACCATAAGAAAATCGTAGATGAATTTTACCTAATTCAACAAATGGTGTTCATATTAATTGATTTTCTTCTCGTTGCTTTATTTTTTGTGTTTTTCAAAGCAACCTGTTAATTTTGGGAGTTTTGGGTGTCATTTTGTGAGATTAGGTGGGATAATATATGGTACTAAGTAGTTTCCAGTTCGAAGTGGATCATTGTGGTTAACGGGGAGACTGGTGATCTAATTTCTAGGATTTGAATTCATGTTGGTTATATGATGCTTTACTGTACTGTAGAACATTATTTGTCTCTTGTTCATGGATTGATCCGTTGTGTTATATTTGAAAAGTTCAAAAGGTCTTTGAGTAATGAAGATGTAATTCTTTCTCTAAGATTTATGTTAATAGAAGCAATTATTTCATTTTTTTCCTTCTTGCACTATAGATGCCAACTCTTGATCACGCTGCAGATTATTTATTACAATAATTTGTAATGGTTTTGACTAATGTCTCTCATTATCATGTTAGGACAAGTAAGGAGGCTCTGCATACACAGTCAGTCTGTGATGAAAAATTCATAACATGTTTCCCAGTCTGTAAGCAAAAACAGAAATACAATCTGAAGCTTTACATTATACCCAGTAAGATTGTTGCTCGGTTTTGTGTCCCAAAATCTTCAGTTGGGTCATTGGAAGCTGGTGAGATGGGCCCAGAAAATGATGTTTATTCTGGTTCTTCATCGCCAAATAACTATCGGAGGTGGGAAATAGTTAAAGACAATGGTCACTTATTTCTTTTCTTCTACTGCTCATGCCTGTCATACTACTTACTCTGCAAAGTGATCCCTTCTGCAGCATGAATGATTTTGAGAGACAGTTGCAAGAATTATTTGATGATATCAAAGGAATGATCAGGATGGGAAACAAAAATGATGCTATAGATTTGCTTAAGGCAAATTATGAAATGGTGAAAGAGCAGCTGAGTGCAGGCACTAAAGGCATAGAAGAAGCTGCAATTCTGGACATCATAGCATTGGGTTTCATGGCTGTTGGAGACTTAAAATTTGTTGGTTCTCTATTGCATGTGGTATTTCTTTACTCTTATGCATTGTGCCATTTTGGTGTCTTATGTTGGAGACCCTCTGGATTCAGAATTTTGGATAACATAATCATTGTTCTGGAAACAATTTAATTGGAATATTATTATAACTCGGAGTACATACCTTGTCTAGTACATAACCGATGTAAGAGATAATACCAGTTTGTGCAGTAATCAGGGTATAATGCGAGGTCATTCAGTTTTCTTCTCCTTTTATGTTATGAGTCTACAAATATGTCTACTTTATTGAGATTTGTGGGATTTGAATAAATTACTGAGTACAAACAATATATGTGGCAAAATATCTGCATGCTCCTGACAAATGTGATTTCTTGTACATGAAAAACTGTGTCCTGTGTGTTTTATTAGTATGACATTTTGATTCCCTTGCACTAATTTGTAACTACCCAGAACTATTATTTTTATTTGTGTATTCCTATCAGGTAGTTGCATATGATTATGCACTTTGTATTTCTTTCAACATCATATATCAACTGCTAAAATGCATATTTTCATGCCTCTTTCTTTTGTTCTTCCCTCTAATATTAATCTCCATTCTGCCTCAATTGTCTCTATCTTGTTCATGCATGGCCAGATGAAGGAAGTTGTTGATACTTTGAAGGATGATGCACCTCCTCTAGATTCAATACTAATGCATATGGGAAGTATGTATTCAACTTTGGGAAACTTTGAAAAATCACTTGATGCATATCAAAGGGCCATCTATATCATGGAAAGGACCTATGGTGAGTGCATTTCTCTGCCAAAGTCTTCAGAGAGTAAAATGATGGTTTTGTGTTCAGACAGTTGATTTGATTGACTGAAGTTTTATTATCATATTCTGATAATCAATGACAGTAGTATAAGATTTCTTGGGGTGAACCCAACACCGTTACATCGGTTTAAAGAGCCATTTTCTTCCAGGTAAGGATAGTACTGTTCTTGTCACACCCTATTTGGGTATGGGAAAAGTTCTTGGTTCTGTCAGGAACGCAACAAAGGCAATGGAAATGTACCAGTTTGCAATTACTCTCCTGGAATCAAGTAGAGGTGCTGAAAGCAAGGATTTGGTTGTACCTTTACTTGGTCTTGGCAATCTTTTACTTAAAGAAGGAAGAGCCATTGATGCAGAAACTCATTTTACTAGGTTGAATGTCCCATTTTTGTTTTCTCTGTCCTCTCTTTAGTGCAGGTGGCTTTGTTTTCTGGCATATTTACTTTTCTTTATTGTTGTTTTCAAGAGTTCTAAACATATACACAAAGTTATATGGACACAATGATGGGAGAAGTGGAATGGCTATGAGTTCCCTGGCCCAAGTGAAGTGTGCTCAAGGTAACTTCATAATCTTGCTCATGAAGCTTTTTCTTCTCCTTTTGTTTAATCTTTCTTTCTATTCTTCTTTTTTCTTTTTCATTTAATGGTTGCCCACTTCATAAGGGGGATTTGGCTTGTTAGAATGTTGTACATAGTAGGATGAATCTAGAAGGCCATGAACCTGGCCTATTTATGTACAACATTCTAACATTCAGATAGAGATTATAAGGATGAACGAGGTTTGGAGGTTCTATGATGCATGATGGACCTTGTAACCTAACATGCATAAGGATGGTGGAATATATACTACATCTACACAAACAGTTTATTTGGCTTTAAGTAATTTATGGAATTCCATAGCTTTGTATCCCTGCTTGATTCTCAAATTTTAAAGTGGTGTCCATGTGTAAGGGACTGTATATTCTTATCTTTTTTCTATACTAATCTTTCTAGATAAAATATTCAGGCATTGATTGATGTGCAAAATATTATGCAGGGAAGGCAGAAGAAGCAATCCATTTGTATAAACGTGCTCTTCAGATTCTCAAGGAATCAAATTACATGTCACCGGATGACAGCGTTATGGAGAAGATGAGGATAGATCTGGCTGAATTACTTCATGCTGTTGGGAGGTAAACCTGTCTATAACTACAACACATTAGTACTAGGAACAAAATGTTTTAGTATGCTTTTGATCATATATTTTGATGTTTAGCACAGGTTATTGGTAATATTGAACCTCTTTGTCAGTAAGTATCGTAAGGCAAGATTGGATCTACCTTTTCTGGCATTTAACAATATAGTCAGAGGACTTGCACTCCCTAGTATCATTAGGTTATGTAATGTTAGTAGGTTAACAAGTTGAGGCTTCATACCTTTGATGACCTGACATTCATTTGGTTTCTGATGCATCTCTTATAGAGGACAAGAAGGCAGAGTGTTATTGGAGGAATGTTTATTAATCACGGAGGGGTATAAAGGAAAGGAGCATCCTGACTTAGTGACGCACATGATGAACCTTGCAACTTCATATTCATGCTCAAAAAATTATGTGGAGGCTGAGCGCTTGCTTCGAAGAAGTTTGAAAATCATGATGAAGAAGATGGGAACTAATGACCAGTTGATCACTTTTCCTATGTTGCACCTTGCAGTTACTTTATTCCATCTGAAACAGGATGAAGAAGCTGAGCAATTTGCCCTAGAGGTTTTGCGCATTCGTGAGAAGGCATTTGGAGAAGATTCTCTTCCTGTTGGTAAGTTACCCTCCGCTCCATCCAAACAAGTTCAGGTTTGGTAGTCACAATTATAATCTATATTGTCTAGTTTCACCAACTTTTGTTAAGGAATGATCAATGTAATTCATTCTCCATATAATCCAATTGAGTTTCACAGGTCAGACTGTACTTAACACATAAAATTTTGCATTGGAATTTGCGACAAGCTAACTTTATTATGTCTGATGTATGGCAGGGGAGGCTTTGGATTGTTTGGTGTCTATTCAAACCAGACTAGGTAAGGATGATAATGAATTACTCAAGCTGCTTACGAGGATCCTGAATATGCAAGAGAAAGAATTTGGGTACGAGAGTGAGGAGATTATGGTTACCTTGAAAAAAATTGTATTTTACTTGGACAAACTAGGGAGAAGGGATGAAAAGGTTCCCATGCAGAGAAGGTTGTCTGTGCTTAAACGGAAGTACAAGCAAAAGATTCATCATTAAAAGCGCATATATATTATTTCAATTGCAATCTTTATCCTTCTTGCATGAAGCATATTTCTTTTCCCCAAACGTTTCATCTGTTATCATGCTTTCTTCATTTCGAGATAATTGAGGGGAATGCCCAACTCATGGCTATTTGTTGTGAGCTTTACGGCTGTCTTCTTGAATAATTTGACGATCTGACTCAGTACACACGCCCCCCACAAAATTCTGTACAAATAAACACTTGTAAGTAGGTATGTCACCAAAAAAAAAAAAAGTAGGTATTTCACAGTATAACGTATTCATTTGTAAAACGTGATAGCTATTGAGGCTTCTTGAAATCAATTCTGCCTCAAGTTACAAGGATATAAAGTGCTTGGAGATGTATATGAGTTCAGAAGTTGAGGGAAAATCCCTTTACTCTATTAATCATGGGCATAATCATTGCTGGGTTTTTTAGACCAGGAGGATTCTCATTGAATTTAAGATAAAAAGGGATTCTGAATGACCTTTAACTATTTGTTGATGTACAGAGTGAAACTTGTACATGTTTTGAGTATTTGGTGTTCGTACTGGGAATGTCTCTATGATATAAAGTCCAGGCAATTGAAAACTCAAATGATAGTTTCTTGATGATATAAGCATCATGACCTCGTTGACCCTTAGTTTGAAAGGTAGAGAAATAAGTAGTTTTATATGATAACAATAAAGATAACGAAGGCGGAAGAGAATTAATTACGCGTCCAATTATTTTTAAATGAGAAGTTTAAGTAATTTGTAAGAGTCGTTAAATTTAATCTTCTCTTTAGCTATGAAAAAGAAATTACTTTCTAAAATAAAAGAGAAATTTATAATGTTTTTAATATTCAAATGTTAAAAGCATTTTTATTAGACAAAATAAGGAATGCTAACTGAACGAATAGAAAGCACAAGCAGCATCGGAACACAAGCCACTGGGTGACTCATGTCTTGACTTACAAGCAGCTAAGCATATAGTGCCACGAAGTTGTCGCCGTCAGTCCCCACCTTCCTAGCTTTATCTTCAAATTCACTGATTGATAAGGGACGGCACAAAAAAGATTGTATAATTTAGTGACACAAAAAGACGCAAAAGAGTATTGAATAATAAAAAAAAAAAAGATATTTAATGGGAGGACAAAGAGAGGGAGCAAGAACACTTACAAAACACAATCAAAAGGACAATAAACCCGGTTATGGTTGATAACATGACCATGTCGAACGAATTTTGTTGGGGGTAAGAAGATCGAGCGTATTTTGCTGGGGGTAAGGAGATCAAAGAAATGAAAAGATTCCCTCATTTATAGATACCGGTATTACTTTTCAGATCCCCGATGACGCTGATGCCTTGCCAAATTCTGAAATAGAAAGAAACCGACTGTCTCAGTATGCGTTCTCTCTCTCTCTCTCTCTGACTGTTTCCTCATTTCGTTTATACGAATATCCTTGTTTCTTTATAAGCTGATATTGTGTAACGTGTTTATTGACGTGTTATAACTTTGCCCATATACATCTATATGGTGGTCATGTGCTTTCCTGAACCTTTGGAATATTGCCCTCTTCTTTGCATTCCTTTTGAGTGTGTGAATTATGGATTTTGGCAAATGGGGTGTTTGTCTTTGGTATTATTCGTGTAATTGGCAAGAAAAACGATACGAACATGAGAGGTTAGCAAGGTTATTCTAGTCTTTTGCTTGATAGTCTGTTAGTTCGTTTGATTTGTTAGCTTGGGGTAAGTTGGTTGATTTTGTATAAGAGGCTGAGGCTTGATCGTACAAGGACATAGATGAAATGAATTGAATTTCCCTTCTTCTTTTGATTATTCTTGCTCTTCTCTGTTATTTCCCTATTTTTTTTCCTCTCTCTAGTCTTCTATTTTCCTTAGTTCTTATCAAATAATCGTGTGAGTTGACTTATCTGAGATGTTTCCTCTGATTCAGCGAGTTTTGGAATAACGGTGCCAATCGTAAGCAGAATCCTGGGCATCTAAAATTGAGATAAACCCTGCGATGCAAATAAGCACCCAAAGTTCCAAGTATTGTTTGTGTTTTGCTTTGAGTCCTCCACTGGCTATATCACTCTTCAAAATTAATATTTCCTTTTTGGGTTTTCTTATTCCAGTAGATGATGTACAAATTTTCGTTTTGTTATGCCGGCGGTATAATTCTTTAAAGACAACTTTCGTTATCTTATTGAATTCCTTATATACTATAATTTGAGATTTGGCTTGCTATTATTGGTTCCATAATTTATCATTTATGTTCATTAAATTCATCTTCCTTTTGTACCAATCATTTCTTGGCCTCCTGGTTAACGAGCAAGATTCCAATATTCTTGTGTTAGTATTTACGTTGTGCGGAATTTTTTTACGATAATTAATAGAAAAAAAATATGGCTCTTATTTGCTTGAAAGGAGAGAAAAATCGTTACCTGTCTGCATTCATCAATGATTTTTGAGGGAGCTCTGGTTACAAACTGATGGATCCCGTGGACATACTTTTCCTTTGATACCATTTGTTTCATATAGCTTCTCAAGCAAAATTGAAGATTTATAATATACTAATCCTGCAACAATTTGCTTGCTTCTGAATCTGTTAATATACTAGAGATATAGGATTTAACACGTTGTTGATATGCTTGAGTTTGCAAGGATAACATCTAATATCATGACTTTCTATCTAACTGATTTGCACTCCCACGATAATTTTTCTAAAATAGGTCGGTCCTATAGAGACCAAGGGGTAATGGCATCAGCAGAAGGAAGGGCTGCTTATGCAGCTAATCATTGTTTCACCAGAGATTTCATGATGCCACAAAATTCTTCTGATCACCCATCATTGGTTTCTAAAATGTTGGATTCTAAGTGGGCACCTAGTAATTCTGTTAGTGATCACTCCAACTCTGGTAGAACGCCCCATAGCCCAAATTGTGACAGATTACCAGAGATGAAGTGGTGGCTACATGTGAAAACCAACGTAGGGGATGAGGCAAATTATACATGTCAACATCTGAATTCCTGGGAGGCCGAGCTTGGCTCTTATTGTGCAGGATCGGTTGATGACAATGGCAAAATTGGGGGTGATCAATCTATCAAAACCTTGGACTCTCTTTCTTGTATGGGAAGTGCTAATCCAGCTTTAGAACAGCCACGGAATAGCTCTCCTACCTCTTTGAAAAACAATAGCAATAGCACAATGCCTAAAATTGAGGCTGCATTGAATAGTGATTTGCAATTTACAGCTAAGAAAAAAGATCAGGGGGAATTCTGGTTTCCGGATGATCATTTTGTGGACTGGGATATGACTGATTTCCTGACATCTGAACAATCTAAAAGGACATTGTCTGATCTGGAACCACATTGGATAGGCTCTGAGAAAATTGGGCCCTGGTGGCGCACTGCTGGAAAAGATGAGTTGGCTTCCTTGGTTGCTCAGAAGTCACTTGAGCATATTGAGAACTGTGATCTTCCTCGGCCCCAGATTAAGCATTTTAGAAAGGGCCCATCTCCTTACCTAGAGGGTGTTGACCATGAAAAAACATTGCCATCCTCTCTGAATCAGAAAGCCAAGAATGGTTCTTCCTATGTGGATAGTTGCACTTCTGGAACCCCCACTTCTGGTTGTGCATCACAGGATTCAGACAGACTGTTCAGGTAATGCTGCTGTGGAGCGATACTTCAGAATTCTTTTTGCAGTTGTCTATAGTGAGGACCATGTGGGTCAGTCTATTTTGGAAGCAAATTGATGTTTCTTGTTGTTTAAATTGCTAAATTGCCATGTCAGTTAATTAGGGGTTAGGTTCATTATCTGCTGAATGTTTTTTCTTATGGTGTTTTACGGGGACGGGAGCAAGTTTTGTCATAGTGCTCTTTTGTTTATGGTGTAGATCATACTCTCTCCATTATTGCATTGTAAACCAAAATTAGCTAGTTTTATTTAAGTATTTTAAGGAAACTTCCTAATACTTGCTTATTTGGACAGATTCTGATGCCCTATAGAGTCTTTTATTAAACATACAGTTAGTTTTCTTTTCCACTATTCTATCAAGTAAACCACCTCTAGGAGTAGAGATGATGCTTCTTCCTATTTTTGTGCAAATTATCATATGATTTTGTCAGTTTCCATTATTTCTGTGCACCTTTCAGTAGGAGGGCCATTCCATAATTCCATTTGATTTTACTATTTCTGGATCTCTTGGTCCGACTGACATTTGGCTGTGAATATGTGCACCTACTAATTTGTTTGAACAAGCTTTAACTATCAGTCTGCTTCAGCTTTATAACTCTTGTATATTGGTGAATAGATATGTTATCGTTATGAATAAGTACAATGCAATATGAAACCATGCTCTATATATGTTCAGCTCCAGCCAGAGCAAAGACTCTTATTCAACTAGCAAGGGTGACCATATCAATTCTGAGATCAATTCCAAGGCTAAGCTGTTGGAAGCATTGTGTCATTCTCAAACCCGAGCAAGAGAAGCCGAGAAAGCAGCACAGCAGGCCTACAGCGAGAAGGAGCATATCCTCAGTCTCTTTTTCCGACAGGCTTCACAACTATTTGCTTACAAGCAGTGGCTCCACCTGCTGCAGCTTGAGAACCTCTGCCTTCAACTCAGAAACAAAAACCAGCCATTGTTAAGCCTCCTTCCGGCTGGTCTACCTTGGACCCCATGCCGGGCGAGGCAGCTTAAGAACAGTCATTGCTTAGCTAGAAAGGGGAAGAGCAGTAACAGAAGAAATGGGATTAGAAAATGTGCAGTTGCTTTTGCTGTGGGTTTAGGACTAGCTGGTGCTGGTTTGCTTCTTGGTTGGACCATGGGATGGATGCTTCCTCCTCTATAAATGACATCTTTGGTTGCGACTTTGACTAACTTTATCATGTGCTTCTGTCATGCTCATGAGAAGTGTATATCTTATGTTCTCAGTGATTTCCATCTTCTGCAAGTATTCGTCTTCCATTCATATCTACTAGTTGTATATATTTAAGAAGACTGTGTAAACTACTAGAAAATGTGATTAGATATATGTACAAGGTGCTTTAAGATATAAGTTGTGAATTGTGATTAGTTGATTTATACGTATATGTGTATGTCAAATTGTTACTTTTCTTTTTTGAAAAAAACAATTTCGGAGAATGCATCTTGTCAGACTTCATTGTTAAAAAATTGATTTTGGAGCTTGAGTTGAGTTGCCATTAGAGAATTATATACGAATAATTGCCAATAGAAGAGTTGAGGTTGACTGTTACAATGAAAGCAAAAAATTATGGGTTTGTATATGAATAGTTCGAGCTTGTTTAATCGTTTTGAAATTTATGATAAATAATATTTGATGGAGATTTGCATAATTGAAAATTAGTAACTCTGAGAATGGTTTTATTGAGACTGTTAAGATCTTTTCATGTGATGTTCATATGTTCCTGTTGATGCTGAAGATTGTAAATATGGAAAAAGCAGAGGTTTGATTTCCCTATAATTAATTTTCAATATTATTTTTGTCTTCCAAAATTTTATTTACACAAAGATAATATAAATTTTGTTTTTATACTTATATAAATTGTATTGATAACAAAATTCATTTTAATTTTTAATGTTGAATGTGCCTCTTTTACTACCCCAGTTCAACTCGGTAATGCTTCTCTCCTTTTATTCACTATTATGTATATAGTATTCATACACTTATTTTCCTGTTTTTTTTGGCTCAAATATGGGTTTTTTGAGTCATATATATTAAAAAATATTTTTGTTCAAATCTCATATAACAAAGAGTATTATTAAAATGTTATATATTGTTTGAGATCAAACAGATTGAGTAACAATTTTTATGGGACTCGTATTAAATAGATTCAAGTCTTTTAATTTTTTTTTAAATCCATGTATAAATATAAAGTGAGAGAGAAAAATGAAAATAAAACTTAATTAAGAATCGATCTATTCAATTCGAGTCTCATAAAAATTGTTCACTCAATCTATGTAATTTCAAACAATATATAATATTTTAATGTAATACTTTTTGTTGTATGGAATTTGAAAAAAAAAATATTTTCTTAATATAAATGACTCAAAAAACCTCAAATATGCGTGTCCAAAAAAGAAAAAGGAACAGATAATTGAAAGGACTAGTTTGATAGTTTTATCAAAGAAAATATTTTTAATAAATTTATTTAAATTTTTGAGGGCGAGAATTTCAATTATTTCGCCACGAGACATGTTTCCGCTTCTACTTGATTTTGAGAAAACGTGAGAGGGTATAGTTTTCGTCTTCCTCGCTCTGTTGCTTTATTCTCCTCCTTTCTCTTGAGATGTTAAGCCACGCGCCTCCACCATTCTCCGATTTCGGCCAGAAAGCCAGAGGTCTGCTCCTTTCTTTCCTTCTCTTTTCTCTTCTTCACTTTGGTGATAAATTTTATTTTAGTATACTATTTTCACTAAAAATAAAAAGTTACTTAAATATTTTTATTATTATAGCAAAATAAAAGCAAATGTACAAGGGTAATTAATAATACTATCTCTCACCCATGATTAGTGGCTCACCCAGGACTTCTTACCGGCATGGGTCTGAACATCTCCATCCAGTATGCCTACTCTTTGACATGAATTGAATTTGAATCAATTAGTTCTCTTGCCCTTAGCCCCCTATGTTTTTCATTTTTCAAAATCACAAGGTCACCTCTTTTGGCTTACCTCTACGTGCTCTTTTACTTGTTCTTAGAGGTTTCATGAGTGTGTTTTCCTCTACTCTCTGGGGCATGCAGTTGATGTTATTTCAGGCACAATTGGAACGCCCAGTGTTGGTGTTGCTTCTGTCATTTTCTAAGTTACTTGTAATTCATTACCACTCATAAATAAACAATCCGTTTAAGCGTCTTGTCATATTCTAATAACATTCACAGTGTTATGGCATGCTCTTCGTATAATTGTCAAAGTGGATCAGTTTGATCTGTTTGATTTTATTTATATGAGTTGGTAAGGTAGTGGGTTAAAAATCTTAATCTATCTCACTTAGTAAGTTAAGCGAGTTGACCTATTTAACCCACTAAAAAATTAAAAAAATAAAATTATAAATTATAAAAATTTAAATGTGGCTTTCTTTAAACACATATATTATTTATTCAATCAATTTTTATATCATTATAAATAAACAAAAAAATTAACTAAATAAAAAGTAAGTTTCAATAGATTAAAATAAGTAGAAGAATCTAATAATTTATTAATAATAAGAATATGATTATAAACAAAATATTCAAATATGACAAATTATAAAATAATAGAGACAACACAACACATATATTATAATTAATTTTTTAAAAATAAGAAAGTGCAATGAGTTAAGATGTTGAACTGAGTGAGAGAATTTTTTTTAAAAAAAAAAAAAGTAACTCATTTAACCTGTGAGTTAGCTCGTTTAATTTGTAAGTTAAACAACTCAAATTAATAGAAGTATATTAAATGGGTTCTCAAAAAAACCTTTCAACCCAATTCACCTCTTAAGTGGGTTATATAAATTCGATCCAGTAAGTTAAACTTGATTTGATGTCTCAATCCTTCACAATACACACGAGTGGAGATTTGCATTTTTTTCACCACAAGATCATAGCACGCACAATTTGAACACGCAATGTGGAGACCAATTCCAATCTTTATGAGGCAACTCAAAACATTTTTCATAATGTTTTTATGTGGTACCTGAATAGTTCATCCAACACTACTATCACACACGAAAAGTCTCAAAAGGGAATTCAAATAATCAAACATGAACCATTTAAATAATACGGTTTATTAGTCATTCTTGTTTCATTGTATTTTTTTCATTCTTTTATTTTTTGGTTTTATCTTCTTTCATGCACTAATGAATGATCATATAAAACAAATTTTAACAGTTGCGTGTACATGTAACTGTCCAAAATAAATTTTTAGTACTGATCAGATTTTTGGTTTTTTTTTTTTATAAATACACAAACCAAAAGGTCAATATTCAAAAATTACATAGAGTTAATTGTCCATATTTAAAGTTGGATATCAAAATTAATAATTTTTTAATTATTAAAATTAAAAAAATTTATAAATCCAACAATCTCTATCAGACAAACTTTACAATCAAGCGGCGTTCAATTCACTTGGAAAAATGTAAAAATTCATATAATTCTTAATATTTATACTTTATATAAATGAGTATATATTCAAAATAAAGGATTGTAAATTTGTGTTATTATTGTAAGTGTTGTACGTTATCTGGATTTGCAGCAATTCCACTTTTAGGAATTACTAGCTATCAGATTACGCAATTCCTGATATCTAGTATGTTAAATCAAAATTCTTGAATCACATTTAGTCAAATATTGAAATTTTTTGTTGTATGCGGTTTATAATTTTAATCTAAACTGTATGATGACACAATGTTGTTAATATTAACTATTGAATTTATACATTTTTTTTAATAAATGTAAGATATTCCAATTGGCTGTGGGAGGGGCTGACAAGGGAGAAATGCTAAAAATGTCATTCTTGCGCAAATTGAAGCATGCAGGGTTAGGTTTTGCTGCAGATTACATTAGGATTAAGGTGTTCTCTACGATGGTGCAGACTCTGACAATGGGATTCCTTATTATGAATCCTCTTCTTACGGTGAAGATGAATAGCCATGGCTGCTTTCTTGCCCTTCTCTTTCAGCGCAATTAAGTTCGCTCCAACCTTAGACTGCTTCCTATCCTCCTCTTGTATTCTACCTCATTGCAGCATCTTCAAGTTCGGTGCCTCCCTCTCTCTCTTTACCTTCCTCCTCAGTTTTAGCTTCATCTTCTACCACTCTTCTAGTACCTTCTGTTGTGTCCATTACTGGAACACAAGCTGGTGTTTCTATGGTTTAATCTCTTTGAATAGTGAAACGACTGTTATTGTTGCGTTTTATATATGTATTTGAAAAGTTATGATAGCAATATCGTCTCCTTCCTTCATGCGTGAAATCATTCAGTTTCTGAGTATCTTTGCCTCTGGAAAAGGAAATTGATATAAAAAACTGTTCCACTCATCACTGAGACTTATCATATGTGCACGTGATTAATTATTGTTACTTTATTCATTAATTATTAATTAACTCTAAGTTTATTACAATTTTTATCGACCATAAAAAAGTCGATTCAATTGTTATTTTAATTTGTAAGTTCAGTTAATTTCTTCTTCTTGAAAAATTCTAGTTTTCGTCCTTGTAACTTCATTTTAGTCCCTGGCATTATATTTTTGTTAATATTCTAGCATATATGTTAGTTAATTTTATTTTATTGTTTATTTTTATCTCTTTTATATATTATACTATTCAAAATATTGAAATAGTATATAATTAGTTATATTAGTAAACTTTAAACAATATTACAAGAATTCTTGTAGTAAGGACTAAATTAAAATATTTGTAAAATGTAACAATTCAATTACAAACTTTTAAACTTAGGGACCAAAAGTATAATTCTTTCCTTTTATTTTTTCCTCTGGTACTAATTCAGTTGGGATGATGTCATAGTTAATTACAAATAATTCAATTCAAAGGATGGAACTTGACTGACTTATGTTGGATTATTGTGGATTACCATTAATCAATCGATTAGGTCAAATTATGTAGAATATTTTAATTTCTAATCTGTAATATTAGTACACTATTGGGCACCATTTGACTGAATTGAATTATACCTTTTACGTTTGAATGTATTGAGCAAGTCCGCAACATGTTAGACTAACTCAAGCCTATCTTGATTTACTTTAAAGTAATTTATTTTATTAATACATATATTGATATTATTTTTAAGCTTACACCTAATTGTTCAGACCTTTCCAGATTGTGAGAATTTTTTTCTTTCTTTTGTTCTATTGTGTGTTTTGGATATAAATTTAGTGTATCACATCTCAATTTTAACAGTTGAATTACGAAATTTATTTATCATAGACTGTTGAAATAAAATTGAAATTTATATGTAGTTGATATTAAAATTTTTTGCTACATAAAATTATTCAATCTTAAAATTTTAATGAGCAACAACGAAATTTAATTTAAAAATATTTATTTTTATATATAATTCATTGTCTATCCACATATTTATTCAAAAAAATAGATAGACTTCAGTTTCAAATATTTCCACTCGAATTGAATATAATATTGTATTATAAAGCATTTCATTATGTTAGAATATCAGATAATATATACGGTTTAAATTTATTAAGATATTATACAGAATTCATCTATAAGGGATACTCATTAAATAAGAGTAAAATAATAATTATAAGAATTACTATTAAACTCTAACCCTATCTGTCCATTTATAAATAGTGCTAGATTATTATACAAAAAATAACTCATTAAAAAAAAAAAACTTGAAACGCTCTGAATGGAATATCTATGAGTATTTTGCAATAGCATTCGAGAGGAGATTTAGATAGTGAAAATCTGATATACATCTAATATACTATAAATATCTCATTTGATCAATGATTTTAATTAAAGTTCAATAAACTTCTACAATTAAAAAAAATATGTAAGTCTCATTTTCTAAATTTATGAATATATTTATTTAATTTTCATTCCCTTTATGCTAGATAAAGATAAAGCCTATAGATCAAAGTAGAACTCATTTTGATCAAATAATTTAAATTACATAATATAATGTGCTGCATTGGACTTCTTTTATTTTCCACTCGCTAGTTGGTGACGATGCTACCTTAGTGGGTAGTAGTGGCCAGAAAGACGGAAAAGGTCAAAAGAATTGTTTATTTCTAGAACCAAGCAACGATGTCGTTTTCAATTTCAATACGGGTAAAACAAAAAAAGAACAATTATAATCTAAAACAAAAAACAAAAAGATTAATGACAAGTAGTTGGCAGATTCACTGCCACGTTCAGGCAAGCTTTTTATTCCATTTCTTTGATTCTCGAGAGGCCACGTGGATCACTCTTCTCCATATTTTTCGTCAAATATCATTCATTCAATATAGGCTGCATGTAGCACCTTCGCGGAATAACAGGCTTAATAACACACCTATACGGATAAATAATTTAATTAAATTATAAAAAATTCTTTTATTATTTTGTATAAAATTTTATTTTTTATCATAATTTAATTAAACTAATACATCATATAAATTTTTAATTAAACACGTTATAACTCGTTAATATTTTTTTTCATTACAAGAACCCTTATGATATATGCTGATTAACATACACGGCACTACATTCAGTGCTCTATTTCTTCATTTAGGTTAAATTATTATCTAAATTCAGAAATTTCATTTATTATTTTATTTTTCAATTTTTTAAAAATTTATTTAGCTTCATATATATATATATCACTTATGCATCATTTTGTTATGACAATGATGAAAGAAAATTGCGAATTTTATTACCAACTGGACACAAAGTAAATATAAGAAATAGATAAAATAATAAATATATTAATGGACAAAAAATTATAATTTAACCGTAAAATTTAAATGACCATAAAAAAACACACTTCAACTTTTTTTAGTAATCTAGAAATTTTAATTTTTGTTTTTGAGATAAATATATTAAGAATGATATTTCTATATAAGTTTATTTTAATTATATCAAACTCTTAACATTAGCATCATTATTTATATTTTTAATATAATTGAATTTATCTTTTAGTGAAAGTCAGTTCATATCATTTTAAATCATAGAGTGAACATTTTGGTCAAAGTATGAATGATATTAAATTGAGTACATTCCTGACTTTTTATCGAGTGCTCAATCAAGTTACGAGTTTAAATTTATTTCTATTATTTAAATGTTTTCATATCGAACAAAAAGTGATTCCTATATAAGCCAACGTCATTGACCAATTCCAGTATTCTTTTTTTTTTTTTTTCCTTCGTTTAATACACACACGTTAAACTTCAGGTCAAATTAAATGTCTCTTTTAATTAAGAAAGAGTTAAGTTTATTCCATTTGTAAATTAATGCGGCTTGACTACTAAGGAAAGTAGAACTTTCGAAAGGTTCTGAGAATATGTATCTTCAGAAGTATATTAAATGTCCTGACGTTGAACAGTGAATTCTTTGTTTCCCAATAAACAGCACATGACAATATGAAATTATAAAGGGAAAAAAAGGCAATATTTTCGTCTTAGTGAGAATATATCGGAATATAAATAAAAAAAATTTAATATATTTTACATTTCAGCATGCAAGAAAAAATATTAAAATACGCTCTAATCAAATCGTAGTTAAGATTTATGGAAATAAACGAGAGAAATGAACAGAATTGACGGAAGTTACAAATTTATAAACTATTTGAATGGTTTAACTCCGTGAGTAAGATTCCTCTTCAATTACAATGTAAATATGCGGCTAGCTGGACGGTGCCGTTTAATTTTTATTAGAACCACTTTTTGTTCTTTTAGGAGTATCACCGTCCATTTTAAATAAGAAATTCATTCTTCTTATATTCATTAACACAATGAATAAAACTTTTACACATTAGTGTTTTTAATAATTGAACCATTATTATTTTTTTAGTATTCAGACAATCATTTACAATTTTTATACATACTGTAATTTTCAAAAAAGATTGACGAAAATATTAAAAAAATACCCCCTAGGTCTAAATCTGAATCTAATCAAAATTAGGGTGGGTTGAAATTTAGAACGTGCTGATTGACAAATTTAGCATTGATGATCGGAGCATTAGATGGCAGGCACCGTTCTCCTACATCCTACTCCTTCTCCCAAAGCGTGTTCCCGTTTGACGGCATCCGCTTCTGACTCCACCCTCCCTATTCCCATCTACCACTCCTTATCCGCCACGTGTTTCCCGCCCATCGTGTCCTACGCCCTCTTCCCTCTTCCTTTTCCTTTAAAACGCACTCCTCTCGTGCCTTCCTATCTCTCTCTCTCTCTCTCTCTCTTCGGATCCATATCGATACGTAACCATTCCATTTTCACTATATCTCGCTAACTTCACTTCGTCGCCGCCGAAACGATGCCGTATTGCGACATCGGAACCAATCAAGCCGCCGACGACACACACCTTAACAATGAGATTAAGATATTTTATAGAACTTACGGTCATGGACCCACTAAAGTCCTCCTTATCATAGGTTCTTCATCAATTTCTTCTGTTTTTTTTTTCAATTTTGGATTTGAAATTTTTTATTTCCGAAATTTCTTGGGTTGTGAATTTATGGAGATCGATCGTCAGGATTAGCCGGCACACATGACTCGTGGGGCCCACAAATCAAGGGGCTGACGGGAACCGTCTTGCCCAACGAGGATGAATCCGGGAACGCTGAATGGAATTCATCTGAGCAACGATGCGGAGATGACAATGAGAGTGGTGGCGGTATCGAGGTTTGCGCGTTTGATAACCGCGGTATGGGTCGGAGCTCCGTACCTGCAAAAAAGTCCGCCTATACGTGAGTTTTAACTTTGTGTTTGGTTTGGAAAATTCTCCTAATTTCGTTGAATCCGTGTGTTGCTTTCTGAGTTCATCCGATTATAATATTACTTGACTTTGACAATATGTTTTTGCGTTAAGTGTCCGAATTTTATTGTTCGTAAATCTTAATATATGCAGCATTATCCGGAGTTCGATTATTCATGATTTTCTCCATTCAGTAATCTGAGTACTGGTTTAGTTGGTTAATTCTGCATTTAAATTTGTTTGTGCTTCGGTTCTGGTTGATGTGTGATTTTGGTTGCTTCACCGAGTTCACTGGCTGACTATTGATTTATATTAGGTGTACTATCGAATCCAAATTTGCACATTGTACACTATCTTTTATTTCCTTTTATGTTTCCTGTAGATATTTTTTTCAAAGAGGGAAAGCTCATAACTTTTTGGCCTAAAATTGCCGGGGGATTTGAAAGCCCACCGAAGTGAAATGTATTTGCGCTAAGTTATTGTGGAATTCAAACTAAGAGCAGCATAGCTAGAATAAGTTGCCCGGCCATTGAACATTGCATTTCATGAAATTATAGTTGCAAAAAGACATGAACTTTAACTTATAAAGGTGATTTCTGGCTGCAGAACAAAGATCATGGCAAAAGACGCAATTGCTTTATTAGATCATCTTGGATGGAAGAAAGCCCATGTTTTTGGTCACTCAATGGGTGAGCATAAGACTATTATCCCAAACATCATACGGAATTTCATTAGTAGTTGTCTACAATACTCTGAATAATAAACTTTACACAGATAAGATGCTAAGATAATTATTATTAAACTACCTTTAATAAATGTGCGATACTTGGATTAGTTTTAAGGTTTTTTTTTTTTAACATTTTCTGTTTAAAACAGGAGCTATGATAGCATGCAAACTGGCAGCGATGGTTCCTGATAGAGTTCTTTCGTTGGCACTGCTCAATGTAACAGGTGGTGGTTTTGAATGCTTTCCAAAGGTATCATATCTCTTCTGACGCTCCTTTAAAATTGTCAAATATTTCCTTTCTTTTACTGCAGATTAGTGATGACGCTTCTGTAATATGATGTAACTATTCAATTGTTCAACCATCTGCGAACATTGTTGATATTGTTTACTGAACTATGGAGTGAGGCCTGGGTAAACAATATCATGAATCATGTTATTTTTCGTAATTTAAGTGGAGAACGCGTCATGCTTGAACTCGAATAACGGCATTTTTTGCCCAAGGGGACAGTGTCCATTAAAGAATTAAAACGAACAAGCCATCCTTTCTTCAGTTTTAGTAAATTTTACTGCACATTTAGGTGATTCCTTCTGGAGAATTGCAGCTGAGGGTCTCCATATAATAATCACGCATTTACTTAAAGATAGCACATTTCTACATGATCTAAATTGTGTGTATGCTAAATATATGCTGCTTCCAGATCTACAGTCAAACCTGATACAGAGAGAAACATAAATAGTAATATGAATATACATAGTATTATGAGGGCGATTGATAATTCATTGATTCAAGGTACAATTATAAATAAGAGGATGTCAGAATTAATGTGGTCACACATTGTGTAGATATAGTTATTATTTGCATTTTCTATGTCAACATATTATACAGCTCTGTCCAATTCTTGTTTTTCAACAAATAATTTAAGCCGTTGGGCTGATATATAAGTTCATGGTCAACAACCATAAACGCATTTAATCTGCTGTCAAATTTTTTCAAGAGTTGGTCTCCATGTTTTGCAGCTTGATCGGAAGACTTTCTCTATAGCTTACCGTTTCTTAAAAGCGAAGACTCCTGAGCAACGGGCAGCTGTTGACTTGGACACCCACTACTCAGAGGTAAATTATAGTTTTTACTGATCAATTTTTTGCAACAATTTGTCTCCCTAGTACCTCTCCCCTGCCAGCCTCAGTTTATTAATCCCTGTTATTGGACGTGTGGAGGGTAATTTAATTAATTTTATCACTACAAGAGCCACATAGACTGTAGGTATGTCATGTAAGTAGCCTCTGGCTCCGTCAGTGAATATTGGCATTCAGTTGAAAGTTGTCTTGTTCTTCCCATCTTGTAAAAACTCTGATCAACAGTTACTTATCTTAACCTATTAATTCTGTTATTAATTAAGATGAATTTTACAGAGAAATTATATATACAATGTGCAGGAATACCTTGAGGAATATGTTGGAAGTGATAAGAGGAGAACGATCTTATATCAGGTAAGGCACGTTAAATGTCCTTTGTCTTTATTAATTTTAGTTATATTTTTTTTAGTACTAGTTCTGCATGTTTACTACTTTCATGCTGTAGTTGAGTGTTGGTTACTACAGCTAAAAAGAAGTGCATTTAAATGTTTTATAAAGGGAAATGAAAGTTATGCAGCAAGTTGTAGTGCCTCCCCAGGCAGAAGCATAAACCACGCATATACTGAGAATTACACGATTCCAATGCCTGATTCAAATTAACTCCATCTCTTACAGCAATATGTGAAAGGTATATCAGAAACTGGGATGCAATCAAATCATGGTTTTGAGGGCCAAGTCAATGCCTGTTGGAGACATAAAATGACTCGATCAGAGACTGAGTCAATCAAATCTGCGGGTTTTCTTGTTTCAGTCATACATGGCAGGTGCGCGGTCTATTTTGAAGAAATTTATATGACGTTCATGGGCATTGTTGTTATCCTTGTCATATAAAAATAAATAAATTACACAAATCTCCCTTAAGATTTGTGTTTCCCTTTTATTTTAAAAATATTATTTGGCTCCCCTTAAATTTGATATATAATATAGAAACCTCTCTGATGTATCTTCTATCAATGAACTATATTCTTTTTCTTAAAATGACAACAACTAACCCATTTTATTCATGAAAAGAATACATTGTGCAGAAAATTAATTTTATTAAAAAAAAAAAACCTTGAAAGTTTTTACAACATATATCATATGTTAGAAGAATCAAATGACACTTTTAAACCAACAAGTGTTCCAGGTACAGTTTAGGGCTTTTAAGTTAGGATATAGTTTCATAAAACTTTAAGAGAGATTAATGCAACTTTTTCCAATAAAAAATTCGATATTGTCATTCATGTGCATAGTCTATATTTGCATTCGCATTTCACACACAACAGACAACTTATTTTCCACGAAAGATGTACATATTTTGACACAAAATTGATCTACTTTATAGTTTAACTTGAGGTTGATAGGATGTTTTTTGCACATCTAGGTATGATGTGATTGCTCAGATATACTATGCAAGAAGACTAGCAGAGAGGCTGTACCCAATGGCTAGAATGGTAGATCTTTTTGGAGGTCATTTAGTAAGTCATGAGAGAACCGAAGAGGTACAGTTTTCTTATAAAATATGGACCAATAATGGACTAGACTCAAGTTATTGCATGCATACCGTGATTGGCAGATTGTACCTTGCCTATCAGTATTTATTTCTAGGGAAGATTGCATAGACACCCTTGTACTTTTATACTTTTAAAAATAGCGACTATTTTCTTTGAGACTCGGATAATAGATCTTAGCATAGTTAAAAAGCATATCCATCCATCTATTTTCACCCATGTATACGTGGCATGCTATGTTGCCAATGTTTTCAAGTTGGCTTTTTGTTTTCATGTTCCTACATGTCAAATATTATTTATATTTTATAATAAAACAATAAAATAATTATAAAAGAGGAATTGTGACAAAAAAAGAAATGGTAAGAAGTATACGGTATCTTAAAGTACAAGGTTTTATTACTTGGATTTCGAAGTACACGGTAGCTGTTTGTAAAAAGGGTCAATGTATGGCTCCTGGATCCGCTCTTGTAATTGGAGCGGATCCCAACTCCAATGTATGGAAGTGTCTGCTATTTTTCTTCTTTCTTAATTATTGACCAGCATGACAAAGGAAATTAACCAACACGTTGCAAATTTCAGGTCAATCAGGCACTTTTTGACTTGATGAAGGCATCAGAAGTAAAGATGAGCCCAAACGATTGGACTAATTTGACGAAGAAAACTAGTTGTAAGTATTCCAGACTGAAGGACATTTTTCTTTCGCTTTGCATTTCAGCATTGGTTTACAGCCGTTATGACTTATTTCTGAAACTTGGTGGATTGTCAATGTGTGTGATAGTTGTGTCTGTGGTAAGGTGAAAGATATAGTCTGATATCTCAGGAATTTCTATATATATAAAGTTATCCACGATTCTTAACTACGTTATGTTATGATGACTAATACCATTTGGGGCCCTAGTTGCTATAATCTATCTGTATAATCATGGAGAAAACGGACGTGTCCTGCAGGGGACTGGCACTAATATGGAATGTTGAAAGAGTCTTTCTGATATGATCAAATATGGAATGATCTTTGCAGGGTGGACAGAGAAAAAGGCGTCACATTTAAGCACAAACATTCAGGGTGGAAGCGTCTCCCTAAAGTGTCGCATGGTAGAAAAACTGTATCTTTGCCTGATATATCTCTTTGGTCTGCTCCTTTTAGCATTTGAGTATGGAAGAAAGCTTCTACAAAGTGTAAAGCCAGTTCGAGTTACAACTTCTCCCTCATAAGCTGACAGTCAATTACCCGTTCCTTTTTTCTAATGGGTAAATCTGCTTATTCCTTCTGCATAATGTCAATGATTTGAATTGCTTCTATTCTATATCTAAAAGTTTCTTTAAACTGCAGGTGATTAATATAACACTGGCCAAACCCAATCACACATCACAGATTAATTTACATGCGACCAGAGAAAGAAAGGCTCATGTATGCGGCAATGTCGTTCTCAAGTTTCCTCTGGGAGGAATGGAAGGTTTTTCTCTAGTTTTAATAACCAAACTAATAGGATCCTTCCCCTGCCCTTAGTTTGAGTTGTGAAGGATGACGCTAACATATTCTTTCGCCCGCTACAAGAGGCTTTGTAAACTGATGAGGAATTAATAAAAGGCTAAATGATTCACTTTCTCTTTGTACACTACTTGAATAATATATCTATATACGTAATAAATCAGATTGCAGCATCTGCAAACACTATACCATATTGCATGTTATGATCACACAATCAAATACAACTTGTCATCTTTTGTGGCTTCAAAACGAGAGCAAATAAAAGAAGTTCATGGCTTCTGATAGCAAAATGGTTAGGCCAAGCTGAAATACATTGCATCATACCAAAAAAAAGCTGAAACACATTGCAAATAGGGAATACATGGGTGCAGTATTACATTTTTTATCCACAGAGTTGAAAAAGAAATATCTTTTTAACTGGTGAGAAACGCAATCCTGTCATTTTAAATGTAATACATTTTACATAAACGAAGGTTTAATTTGAGAAAAAGTTGCTTACAATAAATAAATTGAATAAATAAGTTTAAATCCTGAGATTTTAATATTACATTTTAATTCATAATATCTATTTTTATAATGATTCAAACCTGCAACTATTCAAATAAGCATGAAAAGACAATCATTAATATTATTTAAAAAGACAATCATCATAATTAAAATTTGTCAAATCCTAACAATTCCATCCTTGAACAAGTCTCAAACATAGCAAATGCAATTTGGGGCGGGTGAAGTACAAGAATGAAGATAGACGGAAACAGATCCGCATGACCTAGACTCAAAAATGTTCCCAGAACCGCATCATACATAAACCTAAACAGTAATTTTGTATATACCTATAGAGTATGGATAATTGGATCATTCCTAATTGCAAAAGACCAGAAAAGAAAGCAAGGTTATTTAGTGGTCTTAAATTTGGAAAGTAAGCATTGATTTCAAATGTGAGAAAATCAGTACAGTAGAATGCTTTAAATTCAGTGGTTAAGATTCAAGCTCCATATGTGAGATCCAGTCGTACTTAATAATTCTTCCTCAAAACTGACAGTTGCTCGAATGATTGAACTTAAAGAAAGCAATATATACTCAAAATCGAATGGATAAAACACCAAAGTCAAACATGTTTAGATTCTTATCCCGGAATCAGAATATGCATTGAACCAGAGGTGAGAAGATGTATGTATTGCACAATTCGTCAATTCAGAATCTTTAAAAGAAAGCCAAGAAACAACATTGTACGTCCATAAAATATTTGCATGGTAATCCGTAAAAGAGAAAAAATAGAGTTAGAGAACGTGCCTGGCACATCGTCTGGTTTCTGGAGCATCATTTTGGTCTTCTCCGCTTCGAGAAGCTGAAATAACCAGAGAGAGAGGGAGAGAGAAGCAAGGAATCCGTGTTATGCCCAAAAATATACCTTGTGTAAAGCTCAAAGCGTTATGAAGCCGCGGTTTCGAAGGCAAATATTCCAGTGGAATATACTAATATCCCTGCGGGATATGACTGGGCGACAAATGAGGAGCGACTCCATACCATGTCGTTATAGGCACCTTTATTCAAAACCTAACTAATATATGAATTCAAATAATATTACCTTTTTAAAAAAATACTAGTAAGACCATTTAAGTTGTTGGAATTGATATAATAAGAATGGGAATAGGAATATGAAGAGGGTGAAAGTGAAAATGAAAATATTAAAATATTTGATTGAAAAGGAATGAGAATAAGCATGTTTTACTTTATTTCGTTTAGTTAATAGATTACACATAAGAATCAATTAAGTAGTGTGTATATTTTATCATATTATCCATTATCATAAAATCAAAATAAAAAGTAGAATCTCTTCGAATTATTAATTAATAATATAATTATATATTAATATATATTTAATTGATAATATAATATTTTTAATAATTAATATAATAATAATATAATATATATTTAATAAATTAATAATAAATAATAATAAATTAGGGTTTTAATGTATCATAGAGATATTTTTGTTTGAAAATTATTATAAGTATAAACATTTTTGTTAAGCATATTTTCATTCCTAAAATACCAATCTCATTCCATAGTTTTATCTAGGAAGAGAATTCTCCCTTATATGAGAGATAACAAAAGCCCGTTTGGTTACTAGAATTAAGGCGAGGGAATGGAAATGAGAATAGGAGACACTCTCATTCCCATGTTTGGTTGATAGATTGAGTCCTTATTCCCATTTCCTAGGAAATCTACTCTCCCTCGTATAAGGAAGAGTTCTCTCCCTAGTTAAAGTTATGAAATAATATTGGTTTCCTAGAAATAAAAATATGTTTGACAAAAGTGTCCCCACTTATAATAATTGTCAAACAAAAATACCCCTGTGATACATCAAAACCCTAATTTATTATTTATTAATGATTTATTATTAAATTATTATTTTTAATTTATTATTAATAATATTAATTATTATTAATTTATTAAATATATATTATTATATTATTAATTAAATACATATTAATATAATTATATTATTAATTAATAATTCGAATAGATGTCTGCCTTTTTTTTTTTTCTGTTTTATGATAAGGGATAATATAGTAAAATATATACACTACCTAATTGATTCTCATGTGTAATCTACTAACTAAACAAAATAAAGGGAAACATATCTATTCTCATTCTTTCCCAACCAAACAACATTTTAATATTTATATTCTCACTCCCACTCTCATTCCCATTCCTATTCTTATTTCCTTTGTATCAATTCTAATAATTAAACGAGCCTCAGGTTTACTAGGGAATGAGAATGAGGACCCAATCTGTCAACCAAATATAAGAATGAGAGTATCTCTTATTCCCTTGCCTTGATTCTAGCAACCAAATAGACCATTATAGTTGATATAGGCCTTCTTTATTCTCTATCATTGTTTCTTTTAGGCCTATTTGATTCACACATTAGATTTAGAGGGAATAAAATTTAGAGTGAAAATAGAATGGCATACAATAACACCCATGTTTGGTATGACACGAGAAGGGATTGGAATGATTATATTTCCTTAAGGGCCCATTTAGTTGCTAGAATCAAGGCGATATACTTGACATGAATTTTGATGCTGAGGATAAATTCTTTTTTAAAAGTAAGTAGCTTAAGAACTTCAACTTTACTTTTGAAGAAGTTAAAAATCAGTTAATGGATAGGCTTAAGTTTCTTCAAGGCACAAAATTAAATGGCCTAGCCTTTCCCTTCAAAGAAAAAGTGCAAGCCCACATGGCCATTTGTGTACTTCCTAGGATCAGATATTTAGAAGTACTCAATAAGAGGGAATTACTTCTCTTCTTCTGTCTACATGTCAGCAACCTCTTAACCTTCATTATTGGATCCTATAATATATGTTAGAGAGTAGCACTCATTTGGATCCCTCATCTAGCCTTCCCTATAGCATGCTACTTACCAGACTTTGTAGGGGTCAAGGCATGGACTTAGATAGTCATCCATTCAAGAAAATTTCTGCCACCTATGATGCCTCTTCCTTCAAACTAATGAAATGCATATTTGTGCAAGAACAGTGGGTAAAGATGAGTGATATTGAGGCACCTCCACCACAGCTTGCACCTATAACTTTTAAAGCACTAACCCCTCCTTCCTTTTCTAATATTCCAGCTGGCCTATTATCTTATACTGTTGGTTCTTTTCTTCTTAACCCCTTTCAAATTCTAACCACCATGGCTAATAACCAAACTCAAATGCTTGCATTACTGGAAAAATATGCATCTACAAATGCTTGAGCTACAATATGAATTGGTCATCATCAGAGAACAATTAAATAGTTCCAATTAGAGGCAAGAGGCAACCCATACTGAGTTACAAGACGCTAAGGTTACTTTACAACAAAGAGAGGTCCAGCTAAACCAAAAATTTCCAGAACTTCGTAACAATATTTTTCAATCTCATCTAGGTCTTCAACAAATTTTCCAAAGGCGTCACTAATTTAGCCTACTTCTCACTAGATTAACATTTGACCAATGATAGCCCTTCTTTCACCCTCTTTTTGAGTGATGACAAAAAGGGGGAGAATAAGTTTAGTTAATTTTATTTGCTATAATTAACTTTAACTGTTAACCTTTTTTTTTTTTGCTGTCACATTTTAACATATATTCAACTCTAAATATGACTTTAGTTGAATATTGTTGACCTTGATGGCTGTTATTACATTGTGACTAGATTAAATATCTTGTCATGTGTTGGTTGTCATATTTATTCTACAAAAATAGGAAGATTCTTAGTTTCAGGAGGAGCTCTTGTTGTTTCTCTATTTCGTTTTGTCATCATCAAAATAAAGAGATTGTTGGCCCAAAAATGATTAGCCCAAAACCTAAATTTGATTTATGACAAATCAAATGCTGAAAAAGTTTAGCCCACATCATTAAAATGAAGAAGTCTTCTAACAAGTGTTTGCAAGTCTGAGCATTCTTTCAACCCACAAATTTACAACCCAAATATAAAGCCCGTATTCCTTGTCTGAAAATTCAAACAAGTGGAAGACAGCCTACAACTTTCTCTTTTCAACATACACCACGTGAAGGCTATCAAAAAAGGATAAGTCTTAGTTTTATTCTGACATCCTCTTATCCATCTACTCTGCATCATCATTTCTCTCTTGAAGCTGCCGACAAGAATGACCATTTATGACATTCTCAACTTTCTAAGAAAAATTACGCCTCCTGGAGTTGAAACTCGTAATTCATAGTGGTTAAACAAAGAACAAACCGATCATCTCGTCAATCATGAAGATCTGTAGCATTTATTGTTCTCCAACGTCTAATTTCTAAAAAACTATATATAAATATGTTGTCTTTCTTATTTGCACACAATGATAGATCTATAACATTCAAAAGTTTTTTTTCTTTAAACTGAGTTTCTAGTTTATCTACTTGTCAAAGCACTTTGTAATCTGTTAGGGTAAATCCAAGTATAAGGGTTCAAAAATCTCATACTCGTTTACTAGTTTTAATCCTCTGTCTTTGAAGAGAATGAGAGTATGAGGTACTTTAGTTAGTTTTAGGTTAAGTTTGAAAACCTTGTGTTTAGAGAGTGATCACGTGAAAACTCTGTGAAATTGTAAAAAGTGTTATTCGCAGTGAAAAATCCCTTCAAGGAGTCAAAGGGGCTAGAAGTAGACATTATTCTTGGTTGAACCAGGATAAATCATCATATTTGATACTCTATCCATAATCTTTGCATTCTTGAATTATTTGCAGTCAATTGCATATCTTATAATTAACTAATTTATCAAACTTGTATTTTCTCTTCAAGTAATACAGTTTACTAAAAAATTTACAATTAACTATCTTTCTATTTGATAGTGTGAACCAATTGCTGAAAGAATCAATTGACTGTATTTTATCACTGTCAACTATTTATTATGTTTTATAATCAATTAAAAATTTTTCAGTTAATTATAATTTTAAAAACAAAATTTAAACAAAAAATTTTTTAAAGCACTTATTCACCTTTCTAGTTATAGTGCGTGGATCCCCCCAGTAACTGGAGGGGACTATTTTTTGCATTAATGGATAAATCAATGACCCTCAATTTTTGTATAAAATATATGGTTAAAAATTAAAAAATAATTATTTTTATAAAATATATATTTTTTAATATTTTAAATTATTTTTTCATACATAATAATATCTAGTTAAAAAAAAAAAGCCTCTATAATATACAAAATAAAATGTGAGAGGTTAAAAATAATTCAATTTTTTAATTTTTTAACTACATATCATTTTTTATAAAAAAATTTGAAATATAAATATATATTTATCTATAAAAAAATTATTTTTTATTTTTTAAAAATATATTTTGTACAAAAATTGAAGACCATTGGATCCTCATTCTACATAAGTAACAGTTCCGGATTCCTAGTTGCATTGTCAACACTTTACTTCAACAATGTCATCTCACACTGAAGCAGCAAATCGCCTTAGTCACGTATGTCCGCAGTTTCGACCATTGGTGACCTTCAAGCGGCAATCCTCATCGGCGCTCAATCCTTCAAAGTCAGCGACCACACAACGCAGGGTACAGATTCTCTCCCGTGGCAGTTGGCACAATTCCTTATCACAACCATTCAATTATTTTTTTTCAATTTCCTAGGTATTAAAACTTTTAAAGCAGGCATTTGAAGCCAACTGCACAGTGCGCAGTTGGCTTTAAATGCAAACAACATGTGTCCTTCCAGAGAAGCAACAGGTGGGAGTAATGGGTAAGGACATATTATTAGGGGTAAAATTATAAAAAGACATTACATTCCCACAAAAACACTAACTTTCCTTCCATTTGATGAGGGTTTGTACTTTTCCTCAAAAGTGGGTGATGGCATTACCATGGGAAAGTCCTTGATAGTGTTTATACTTAATCAAACACGAGAGCGGTAATCTCACCCACCTACATTTCTATTCCCACTTTTCAAATTCATGCGCCAAACATGCTCTAGTCTTTTCATCATCATCTCCATTTTTATGAAGAATTAAAAAAAAATTATCAGCAATTTTGTATTTATAAAAAAAATTTTAAATTAAATAAAATTTTTAAAAAAATTTGAAATGTCAAGGCAATATGATATTAGGTTGCATCTGCTGGCAGATGCTTTGCTGGGGAAAGGGAATGGGTGATGGAAAGTTGGATGCAGGTATTTGGTGCGTTAGATGGCGAATTCCGAGGGAGAATACTCTCCCATTCGTACTGGCAAGTGAACTTCAAATGTACTGCTTTCGTTATGAGATAAAATGAAAATTACAAAATTGACCTTGACTTTTGCTTCTACCGATTCCATGTTGACAACGTGGTGCCCCCAGTTCTACAAAATGTCCAATCGAAAGATTGATTAAACAAATTAATTAACAAATTATGATATAAGATATCTTGCCATATGTGAATTGGGTGGTGACACAATAAATTTCATATATTTAAACAAATGGTGGTATTTTTAGATATATAATAACACAACTAATCTTTTTTCAAATAAAAATTAAATATTTCTTGAAATAGTTATCATATAATAAAAAATTATAAATTTATTTATTAATATTTATTATAAATACTTTAATATTTTTTATTAAGACTACTCTAAAATTAATTTTTATAACTATTAATTTAATATTTTCAACATATGGACATATTATTATTTTTTGTCTCATTATCACTCTGATTCCATTATTATTTCCACGATAATAAAAAAACTTTACAATTATATTACCATTTATATTCCCAACATACTAAATAAATTTTGACATCAAAATTTTTCATCCTATTCTATTATTATTTTTCATTCTCTTTCATATTTTCTTTTCTATCAACTGTTTTTTTTTAATACCAAACGGCCTTAAAGTTAACTGCATCCTTCAAACAATTTATATCAAAGTTAAGATGTACTAACATAACGTAATAAAATAAAAAATAATTTTAGTCATTTTAGTTCTAAACTTCAAATTTTCATATTCTCTGCAAGGAGAAATCTACTCCTACCCCTATTCAAAAAAGTTTTACTTATCTTCATCTTCACTCTCATGCAGAAAAGTCCCCACAAAAGTCTCTAGACCGTCAAAAAGTATCTTACATAATTTGAGACTTTAAAATTTTCATCAAACACAAATTTATATAAACACACATACACACAAACAAACACGAAAAAGGTATGTTCTATAATTTGAGACTTTAAAATTTTCATCAAACACTAATTTATTTAAACACACACAAACAAAATATTTCATCAACGAAATTTAAAATTATTATCAGAGGAAGCAGACAAAATGACAAAAATCGTAGAACCTGTACCTCAGTTTGGGCCTTGTCACTTTCCCATTTTATCCCATTACGAGAGTGATCCGTTAAATCCCAACGCAAAGCCCAATTTGCTCCATTGAAACGACGTCGTTGAAATTGAAACATCTTTCGTGGAAAAACCCTTCCCTCCGTCGTACAATCTCTCTGATTACACGACCCTCCTTATTCTCTATACTACGGCCGTTTCAATTGTTTACAGAGATAGCTTTCTGGATCAGAAATGGCTGACATACCACATGCCCAATCCCAATGGGAATTCAGCTGGTTACTTTCCCTCTCTCTCTCTCTCTCTCTCTCTCTCTCTGCTATATCTGTTTAGCGAGATATTTCATGCTCTGGCTCGTTGTTTTATATTGATGTCTGTGACCTTGCTTTCAAATACAATACTGTTACTTATGTCTAACCCTTTGAATTGGGTCTTTTAACGGGTCATGATTGTGAAGTTATGATTTTGTAGGCAATGAATAGTTTCAGCTTTTCTTTATTTGCGTTGTTTTCTGCTCATTCTACATAGCATCAATACCTTGTGTCAAGATTCTAGTGTATTTCCTATGTGCCTGCTTCCCAAAACTTCTAAATTGTTGCTTTTTTAAGATGTGGGAATTGGATTTCTTGACTTATTTTTGGACTGCAGTATTACATTTATCTTCCTACCCCGCATGACTGAATTTTTCAACCTTAGTCTCTCTTCTGATTCTGATCTTGCTCATCTAATCGCTCATTCAATTTCAATGGTTTTATCTTTCATTTCTCTTTGATATTTAAGGTTGAAGTTTCTTAGCTTTTCAAAGCAAAGGAAATTGTACCTCTTGGTGCGGTTCTAGTTAATAAAGTTTGGTCAGGTTATGCCGCATACAGTTGATGGGCTTCTTGTTATGAAAAACGTTATTTACATCCGTTATTGCAAACTTCTTTCATATTTAAACATCACTGGTTGCCTTGGAAAAGCTATAATCTTGTAGCACTGCTGTTAAAGTATTTATGAGAAGTTTGTGAATTTTTCCTGTGCCTTATTACCCATCATATGCCAAGAATTCTATATTTTAGTGCTAGTGCTTGTCTACAATTCTGTAGTTTTCCCTTCCATCCAATTGAATTTGGCATTTGATATAATTCTGTATCCTAGTTCTCGGGCTGTTGAATGTAAGATTCAGTTACATTTCAAGTGCTGAAAAGTCCTGTAGTTTTGGAATAAATCCGTTAAATATTTATATAAATTAAGTAAACTATTAATGAATTGTGCGATAATTGTGGGAAGATTCTGTGCTCTTAGAGGAAATCACTTCTATAGTTCTATAGAAAAAGCTCAGCTTTTAAAATTCCTAGGTTTGGCCTATATGCTTAAATTGGTGCCAACAAGTATGTATTTTAAAAAATGATATTCTTATTTAAACTTTGACATGTCACTGATAGACTAAATTAACAACTACGTACAGTGACCTTGAAGTGGATTATGGGTCTGAAGAGAATGCTTCCATGGTATATGCAGCCTTAGCTGTTGATAAAGAGGTGACTATCTAAAGATATGAACTTTTTGGTGCTTTCTCAATATCATTTCAACTAGATTTTGATTCGGTCTCATGTCTGCTGCAGTTGCAACCAGACAAAGTAAAGCGACTAATGACAGTGTCTAACGGAAAGCTTTCAGTGTGAGTATTCCCTCTTCTGTAGTACTAGTTAGTTGTTCTTGCAGAAGAGTGTTTAGCTACCCGTGTAGTGCATCATTTTCGTTGTAAGTGTGCAATAGATGGTGTCAAATGATTTTATAAGATTTCGTTGCTTAAAATTTAACCATGAAAATCAAATGTGAAATTGATATATGTAATCAATTTTTACCTACCATTTTTGTGAGAGTAACTGTATGGATATGTGAAGAAAACATCATTTTTGGTTCAAGGGCAATGAAATTTGTATTTGATGTTATAAGGTTAACTGCGATTTCAAATGTAATATGGAATTTGGGAAATTTTCTTTCGATAATTAATTTTCTGCTGTCATTCTAAAAGTATCTTTCAAGAGCTCTGCTGAGCTTGTTATTTTACTTGTTTTCTCACACCATTATTTTTTCTGGTTCAGACACTTTGAAGCAACAGAAGCTAGATTTCTTCGGGCATCATTCAGTGCTTTTGTAGATGTCCTCACCCTAGCCACAAAAACAATTGAAGAATTTGGTCAAGGAATGGAGTTGTGATATTTACTCACTTGTTAGATTCTTCTAGTGTATTGTAACTTCCACCATTATTTGTCTGTCTCCTGGAAGATTTTCTTATAGCTCATCTATACTTTTTAATTCCTTTGACTTCAAGGAGCTATGTACCTCTGTTATATATGTATAATATGGCCCATTGTCTCACGATGACTGAGGAGCTTCACTTCTCGATTCGTTCAACCTGCTAAAAGTTAGATATTCTAGTTTTAAAAAAAAAAAAAATTAACTCGCTCAATTTTGAAACTTAATACGCAAGGAATGCCGGAGAAACTAGAAAGTTTGTTCATTTTCGTGCTATATAAACGGAGAGTCTATGCCAGTGTTCTGAAGACACGTGCCTAATGGTCTGCATGCTTTTGACTCCTGGAAGCTAATTATACGAGAGCGTAAGCCATACTTTTGAATGACTCACTTGTAAATTTATACATCTATTCATGGTTTTTACTTTATAAATTCTTTTACGGATTTGATCTATCTTGAAATATCGAACAAACTAATTGTTTTTGATGAAATATTAGATGGACTCATTATAAAAAAAAACTCTAAAAGCTATTACTTTCACAATCATCATAATTCCTGAATGAAAATTTTGGTGAACTATAGAACGCATTGAAGTATTTTAATGAGAGAATCTAATTTCTTCTGGATGCATTTAGAAAGAAAGCGGGTAGTAGTTTGAGTAGTTGGTGATGGGTGTCGTGCTTCAAATATGAGCAGAGATATTTATTTATTTAGGTATGAGAAGTTACGAGATTTTTCTCATGTTCCCCTCAAATACTGGTTCTGGTTTTATTTCACAAGAAACATATTCCAGAATAATTCGGCTTGATCAGAGCACAATCAGTATCACAAATCTATGTGGTAAACCATCAGTTCCTGCAGACCCTTTCACAGGCATTCTCATTTTGTACAAAGAAAAGAACAATTCAAAGTACAAAAAGGATCAGTTCCAATCTCTAAAAGAGTAACAACACAAAAGAGAAAGAAGCCAAATTTACTTGACTTTAAAGGTGTGTGATCCATTTTAACACATGTAGATACCCAATTACATTGAAACGCCAAACAAGATAATTTTGGGAGATCGCATATGAGAGACATGAAGAACTGCCTGAGAGCTAACATTGAAAGCAAAAAAAATAGTGGTATAAACGTTCGTCTGAAAGAACAGATGAAACGGAGACACTATCAAACCAGAAGGGTTAAAAAATGACAAGCAAAACTCAGTTGTTTCTTTTCTTCTATTCTTTGGCCTCTTTTTCCCTTGCTTTCTATAGATACCACGATATCAGTACTCATCCAAGTATGTGTATAGCATGTCATCTTTTTTCGACTTGCGCCTGCTAAGTAAAGCCTTGAGGAGTCGTTTACTTTTACTGGGGTTTTGGTCTACATCTTTCCCATTCTCTCTTTCAGCGGGTAATCGCATTGAAGCTGATTTACGAGGCTCCGAAGGGTACTGGTATAAACATCAAGGAGAGACAGACAGAAATAATTACAGACCCATTTTAGATATAAGATTTGAACATAGATTCCCAAGTGTAAGAATCATTAATTGTAAAATGTGTCACCTTATTGCAATAAACTAAGAAAGAAAAAATTATGTTTTACTTACCCTTGGTCTTGCATTAGGAGTATTAGGTGTGGTTGGTCTACTTGAGTTTGGAGTTGTTGGTCTGCTAGACTTTGGTGTTGTAGGCCTACTCGACAGCGATCCAGTTCGTAAAAGTGGAAATCGGTATGGTGAAACTGCCCTCTTTTCTGGAGTTCATGTAAAGATTTTAGATTCAAGTATATTCATAGCTCTATGTGAAAAATGGCAAAGAACAACATGATAAGTATTGCCAAATGTGTGTACAACCTAAATCTTTTTTCGGTGTGTTGGAAGTGAACGAAAAGGCTCCTGATTTCTGAGGTTGTAAAGGTGATGGGGAGCGCCCTTTGCTGCATTATAATGAGAAATTATATCAAGATCCTCGTTGTGCATTTCAGAAATCCTTGATTTGCATTAACCAATATAACCCTAGAAAATATGTAATTACCTCACTGTAGAAGTTGGGGTCTCCCTAATTGTAGCTCGAACAGCTTCAGGGCACAAATCAGAAGAAAAGAAAATATGTAAGTTTATGTCAAAGCCTAAAGGTCATTCCCTGAACATGTGAAATGAAAATTATGGAGAGATCAGAAAGAGATACCATTCCTAAAGTGATGCCAGTCATCTTCATCATCTAGGCTGCATCCTACATATTTTGATTTTGTTCGGTTGGCTCCATGCATGGTCTCCCCAACTTAAAAAATGAATTTAAGGAATGTAAAATCATTTAACATCATAGGCATAATTTCTAACAAATGACAGGAACAAAATACTATAAAGAGAAAAATGCGTCATTAGAATTTCATGACAAAGTTGAGGAGAATGTCATATAAACTTAACTTACCTGGCAAAATATATCGCTTGTGATATTTTGGTGTATTGATCACCAGTGACTGTTGGGTTCTCCCCTCATGATCCATAAAATCTTGGCATGTCCTTATTCTCTGATATCAAAGAAGGGGCCAGTCTTCAGAGCCATATCAATAGATGCAAAGTTACGCTTTGAATTGCATATAAGCATGATTAGATTTTAACAGTCACTCAAATACCAACCAGGGTATTATTGAAGCAAGTTTTTGACTCTTTTTCTTAGCTTAATTGCACATAATGTGCTGAAAGCAGACAGATATGAATTCATTATGGCCATCAATTTCAGCTACCAACAGCACAATAACACAGGATGGCAGTCTCATTGATCTTCAATTTTACTATTACTATATTGTTAATACAGATAACTATTCCAAAAGGATGAGATATCAAATACCAACCTACCATGACTGAATGCCGTTAATTCACATTACTAAAAAGATGTGTTTGTATCACTTCTCAACCCCACAAAGCAACTATAATACCTGCTGGGTCATACTGAAGGTCTCATAATGAATTATGCCTGTATATGAAATTTCACTTTAACAGCTACTTTCATACGTTTCTTCAATCGATTTTCTTTTCATTGGCCGTATAAAAAATTGATTTTCTTTTCCTGCAGCTGAATGGAAATAATTATTATACCTGTTCAATACAGGATACGCGTAGCTCAGCTCCGGCGACTTCAGCAACCTTCTCATCCAACAAGTCATTCACCTTATAGGTCACAGAACCTATATGATCCACTGTATTTACCAGAGCTTTGATGGCATAATCCTTCAATGTTTCTACCACGCTACAGAAGAAAAATAAGATAGAGAGAACAAACAATCAAGAAGGATATAAAGTATATAATAATACCAGCATAAACACTCACTTTATGAAAGTGAGTGACTCACATCTGTTTTTGGTCGTCATTGGTGTATGAGAGTTCAAAATACTCAGCTGCTGAGTATAATTGTGTTCTCAGATTCTTCAAATCCTAGAAACAGATGAAAACAGAAGAATTAGCAGAACCCCGCTATACTATGTCCCTCTTGATTGAAAATTTTGGGCGAAGCCAAAACAGCGTACTTAGATATGCTGCAACAGATGAACTATATATGTGCATTGATAACATGTACCTTTAGACTATCATCAAAAAGCAAGCTCTGCTGCATAAAAACCTCATCATAATTGGAAGCCTCTCGAGCTATAGGTTGTGTTGAAGTTGTGATCTTCCCCATGAGTATTAAAAAATGGAAGAAGCCCTTCCTATTCGTAAGAAACGACAAAGAAAAATCAAATTGAAGTTAAGCGGGTGAAGAAGGTGAAATAGAAATCCTTGGCATTGAGAAATTGAAAATCCCAAGAAAACCCGAGAGACCATAACCAAAACAGCTAACCCCTTAGACTCGGGTAATTAAAAGCCTATATACAGTGATAACAACCGCTAGTTTGTATGAAGGACGAAGAAGGAGACAACCCCCTCTCCAACAACTAATAAGATATCAAAAGCCGACAATCTTAAAAGAGATTAGCTGTTCGAATCACTTCGAAATGTTTTCTGTAACTAAAGATTTATATACTGCATTAAGAATTTCAGCTGCATTTAGCAATAGAGCTCTGTGGTTGTTCTGTAACAACACCAGACAGGAAAATGAACTAGACATTGGAATTCCATGATTCTGCAACTACCCGGAAAGAAAAAAAAAGAGCCTATTTTGCCTGAATCTTCAGCAATACTCATATTTGTATCAAATTTCATATTAAACCCCAAAAGTAAAACAGACTCAATCCTCAAAAACAGCAAAACCTGTAATACTTTTCAACAATTGTATCTTGAAAAGATACTTTCACCTACACTGTGCTCTAATAACTCAATTAAGCCAACTGACAGCAGTAAACTATAGCTTCGTGAAAAGGCGGAAACTTTTCCATGCTCAATGCATTAGCTCTTCCAATAGCTTACCAAACAATTCCAATTACCAAGTTGTTCGACATTCAAACAGAGATGAAATCTGGGTGTGCAAGTAAAATTCAGAAACTAACCCAGCACTCCTTTTACTGAGCTTCTTCTTCTTCTATTGTTCAGCTGAGCTGGGACTGTGCTAACTAAAACCCACTTCCCATTTGAAATGGAGCAGCAGAGTAGGATCAAATGGTGAGAAATGTCAAACAGAATACGTTGTGAGGCGTCGTTTAACAGTGCCCCAAATGGTTGGGTATTGGGTATTGACTAAACCAAGGAAAACGACAGCGCTGAATATCTTGATTATGAAAAGCGAAGTTTTGGGAGATGAGGGGATGAAGGAAGAAAGGAAGGAAATGAGGAGCAAAAGACAGACATCAAGGAGAGGGGAGCACGTCGGTCGTTATATAGGCAGAGAATCCGGGGAATTTAGTTTTGAATTTTTTAAGGTGCAATGATACTCGCATGCATGTATTAAAAATTTAATTCTGCAATATTTTAAATAAAAATATTTTACAGTTTTACTTAGTAAAGTTTGGTTTTAGACCTGCGTTTATGTAGTAGGATTTTCAGAGAATGAATGTACGAAGGGGTCTGCTGCTACCGCCGTGGGAAGCAGAAACTGGCCTGTTGCCAGTCCAAGCCCTAGATCTCATCATTGCCATCTTATGAGATTTGAATGTCCCTAACTAGAAAATTTACTCGCTAAAAATTTAAGTTTAATATATTATTAAGATAATTTTCAAATTTTCAAATTAAATTTTACTTATTTCAAAAGATTTTAGTTTAAAATTCTTTCATTAGATAATTAGATATTAGATCTAGTATAATAATTTTAAATTTTAAAATCTTTTATAATAAATATGTTCAATTTATGAACCTTAATTACAATCGTTTTTCTTAATGGTCAAATGAATTTTATAACATCTGTTGGTTTTACACATTATGTGTTTTTATTTTTATAAATTCATCGTGGTCAAATTTTTAAAAATTTAGAGAAGCAATTATGATCCTTAAGGCATGCTTTGATTTTTCAATAAAGGGATGAAAGCATTAAGGTTTTTCTTTTGTGGAGTTTCTCACTTTGCTTCTAAAGATGATGGGGTACCTGTGATCTATCACTTTCTTTATTTCTTTCCTTCTTTTTTCATTTTTGTTTCATTAGTGGTAATTTATAATGAAAAGCCCAGTATGCGTACGGAATAAAAATAGTATTAGTGCCTATCTAAGAAGCTAATTTTGTGTCAACTCTTAATTTTTTTTTTCTTTTTTAAGTTTGTTTTGGTCAAGTACAACAATAGTGCATATAATATTATATTTCTTTTAATATTATAGACTCAATTAAACAAATGGATTTTTTTCCACAAAATTTCATTTATCTTATCTATTAACTTGTTTGAACTTTATAGGAATTACATTTTCAGATTTAATCAGTGAAATCAAGTTAAGGAGTTAAATACATATAATAAATAATCCTGCAAAACAGGCGAGTAGAATTTGATGGTAAAATTACCATTTTCATTGGAATGTAGAGAAATAAATCAGTAGTACATGTTCCGGTGAAAGTTGTTAAAAAAGGTTGACTTACTAGAACTTATCCACCAACATATATTAATGCAAATTAATAACTTGTCTAACCATTGCCATGCCAATTTTTTTTATTTTAATATAACTACTATAATTTGAATTTTTAACAACTTAAAAAAATTATTAATCATTAAATTATGTAATTTCTTAAATTTAAATATTAGATTAAAATTTTAAACACATACAATCACTAAATTTTATGTCAACCATTAATTACACTGTTCCTATCAGTTGTAAAAAAATCCAGATTGGTGAATACTGTGATTGCCTTATTGGGAAAGGGAGAGTAAAATAAGGCAAGGCCAAAAAAGTGACAGGGAAGAATAGGAAAAAGGTAAATTACGAAAAAAGAAATTAAAGAGTGAGGTAAACCACCGAGTAGAGGGAGAAGTGGCGGAGCGTGGAAGACACGCATCATGGGGAGGAGTGGTGAAGGTGAAGGCAAAGGCAAGAGACGTCAGGTTTGAGCCACTCGTTTCGGCGTGGGTCTCGCTCTGCTTAACTAACAATGATGCCTCACCTAAGAACTGCTACAAGTTTGATCTACCACTGTATTTTTTTCAAATTTATAAGAAAATTGAGTAAATTTGTTTTATTTTTAAAAAATATTAAATTTAATTCTTTAAATTTAAATTTTAGAGTTAGATATAAAAATTAAATTTAATAACTTTTTTTTTAAGTAGAGACCAAGTATGATATTTTTAATAGGTAAAAAATTATCTTAAATATTCTAATAACTAAAGAATTAAAATGATGATTTTAGAAACGAAAAAAGTATTTTTCTTTAAACAAATTAGTATTGGACCTTGTTTATATAGCTTTAGTTTTTTTCCCAATTCTTTGCGTTATTTTTAAAAAAATTTATAAGAAAAGAATATTGAAAATTTATTTTTTGTCCATGTAGTTTTGTTTAATATTTAATTTGATCCTTTTAAAAATTTTTAATTAAATTCTGACTGTTTATATAATTTTGATTGAGTCATAATCATTATATTTTTGTCAATATTTTATTATATGTGTAGGTTAATCTTATTTCATTATTTATTATTAACTCTTCTAATAACATAAATTATATATATTTAGAATATTAAGTTAATACACAATTAGTTACATCAATAAAATTTAATATAATATTATCAAAATTTTAATAATAATTTTTCAATTAAAATATTTGTAAACCGTTAGAGTTTGATTACAAATTTCTCAAGATATAAAAAATAAATTAAAAACTGAATAAAAGGAGTGAAAGTATAATTTTTTCAAATCATATTATAATTATACACATATTTTTAAAATAATTAAATAGCAAAAATTACATATTGCCATAATGCCATTTTGTTTACCACAAAAATTAATAAAAAGCTCATTTAATTGACACTTATATAAATCACGTCATCTTTGTATTCGGATCCCCTCCTGTCATTTTTTCAAGTTTTTACTTTCAATAAAATATGAGCCGTCCGTTTTGTTAATAGAAGCAGTGCATCATCTAACCACACAAGAAACGAACAACTGCGATTTGACTAAAAAAAAATACTACAGAAAGTGACAGAAGGAGATTGCGAGCTGTCATCTTTCTATTCTCACACTCTTACTATTTTATTTGTGTTTTTACAGAGTTACACTATAAATTACAATATATATATATATATATATAATATCTTTAATAACTCAATTTCAAATCATTAATTTTGAAATTTAAAATGTATATACAAAATCAATATATAAATATTTAACACAAGTTTACATTAATCATACTTTATTTAACTGAGTAGAAGATTCACACCCAAAAGAATGTACATAAATTTTTTCCCATACGATATAATATTATGTGGGAAGACACAAACAGAAGCTCAAACTTTATGTATTGAGATTAGATCATGAAATTTAAATTCTGAGAATATAGAGGTTTTTTAAAAAAATAAAAATAAAAAGCATGGCCAATTTGGGTCATGATAACTTTCGTGGGAACATCCCCACGTCCATGCGCCTTATGTCCTCACTTTTATATTAACGATCATTCATTTTGGTTTCTCTTTCAAGCAATGAATTATGAGGCGAGGCCTCCAACTTTTGTTAAAAATAGGAGTAAACTATTCTTTCAACAAAAACATTTTAATTTTATTTATTTTTTTGATAATATTACCTCCATATTTATTATTTATGTAATGATATTTCGTTAATATAAATTAATAAAATCCAGAAATACGGTTGCAAATTAATTTTCCAATCTATTAATTCATATAATAATATAATTTCGCTAATAATCTTTTTAATATAGACGAATAAACATAGGTATGGTTATAAATTCAGTGAAACGTTAAAGTAAATTAATTTTGTAATTCTCAATACAAAATAAATAAAATTAAAACAAAAAATCAGCAAAATATTTATTCAGTAAATTATATTTTTAATAATATTGTATTATATATTTAAGAACTAAAATAAAATTTACATCTGGGAAAAGGTAATTGACCCATAAATAATCGTTCTACTTGATGCCTCGTGTGACACGACAATTAGCGGCGTGATTTGCGGGATGTTTAGTGGGTCCCCTTCAACGATCTATTCCATGATTGATCATTGTCAAATCAACACACTCTGGTCAAGTTTGATACAAACTCTCTCTCTCTCTTTCTCTCTCTCTATATCTTTCCCACTTATCAATCAATGTACAGATTTCAATGTTAATTTTGACTAGTTTTATTTTATGATATACAAAAGCATAAATTAGGAAGCTTGTTTATACTCATAGGGATGGTCATAAAGGTATGGGTGGCTACATATCCTATGTTTTGAGATATGCTGAAAGATGGTGCTAAATTTACTATTTAACATGTTTAGTAGAATATATATTAGGCTGACATGTTAGGTAACGATTGTTTCAATGTCTTTTAAATAAGGTTTTATATTTCATCTTGCTTTGTATACGAAGATTATAATACTTGAAAGGCTACTTTAAATATTGGGTTTGGTAATATCTAATTTTAAATTATTTAATTATATATTTTTAAAAGTTGAATTAAATATAAGGAGATAATGTCATAAAAAAATAGTGATATGTTAAAATATATTGATTATATGTTAATTTAAAGTAATTTTTTATATTTGTAGATTAATATCCCAAAATTTTTAAATTTTATGTATAAACCCAACATTTTTTATAAAACTTGTAATTTAAGCTCTCTGCTTTTTTATTTTACAATAATGTCACAAAATATTGGTTCATAAATTGAAAATAAAAATAAAATTATGAAGTTATGGAGTTATTGTAAAGATAAATAAAGTATAAGGGTGAGTTAGTAAAGTTTTAAACTAATATTTTCGTATATGTTAATGAAAAATAAAAAAAAATAGATTGAGTAAATTGAAAAATTCAAAAAATTTTAAGATAAATAAAATCTAAAAATAATAAGATCAAAATATAAATACAATAAAATCATTTTAAATTAGCATACAATCAATAATACATAATTGTTACATATCTTTCTCTTAACATGTCATGTAATAATTGTATCAGTGCCATTAATTTTATAATTATACAAAAAAATTTACCTTCCAAGATATAAAATTGTTCCAGACCAAGAAAAACAAAGATGTAAAATTGTTGATAATAGACAATTTTACGTTATGTTAATTGTATGTTTGAGTAATATTAATTTTTATGATGTTGTGATTTTATATTTATAAATTTTATATAAATGAGCCAGTTTGTGAAAATTTTGCTCATTTTGAAAGTTTTTAAAGTAAATCAAGTCCGACGATTAAAAGACTCATGTGGACAAAATTTATTACCTACTAATATATATTTATTCCCCACCTGTAATCCTCTTGAGTCGTGTTTGTTTATTTAATGACATTCTTTGCGATTGATTTGTATTTTTTAAATTAGTTAATAATTCGTATATAACTATCATTTTCTTAATTAAAGTTGTATATTTGATTAAATTTGTTTACTTAAGGTTATAACGTGCCATTTGTGTCAGCGTCGTCGTGTTCCTTCAATTCTCTTTTATATTAATTAAATTAAATTTGTTATTAAATTTGCTGCTCAATCCTTCCTCGTTGTTAGATCTCTTCTTTCAAAATTTGCGTTGGCTAAATCATTAGCCTCACTATCCTCTATTCTGGCATAAGCCCCAAAGATATCAAAATGATCTAATCTATATATTGTAAACCTCACATGGTTTTGTGGGTTCGAACCTTGAATTCATCCATTTGGTGTTAAAAAAATATAGAAAAAAAAAATTCAAAACAAAATATTTAATCTTAATGAAAAATTTATTTATATTATTCATTAGAAATAAAATATTAAATACTTAAAAACAAACTAAAAATAAAAGTTCCTTAAAGACTATAAAATATTTAGCCTTTTCATTAAAAAAATTTATAAAATTTTTTAAGTACATTAACATATTAAGCTAACTTATTTAATTTGTGAATTAAGTGTAACATATTAGTTTAATTTACGTATTTTCATTGATTTAAAAATATCAATCCAACTTACTATAATAGTGGATTAAAGAGATTGACTGAATAATTTAAACCTGTAATAAAAACTCTACTAAAACCCTATCATCGCATGTCTTAACATTAAATTTAAATATCATTAGCTAGAGTTTTAAAAATAAATAAAATTTAGTTTCATAGTCTTTTGAAAATAATTTTAAAATTTAAAATCTTTGGAACACACATCAGTAAATTGCACTTGAATAAACACTAGTTAAATATAAAAAAAAAAAATTGAGTATCATTATATTTAAATAACAATGCTGCAACCTTTTCCTAATGAAATATATTTTTTTGCTGAAGCCCAAAAAGCCCATGAAATGCAGCTAGGGTAGGGGCCACGATCCATGGACCATATCCGAACATTTTCCTAATTCCAGAGGAGCATGGATCTCCTGCTAGGATTGCTATAAACAAATTTGGGCTCCATTTAGGGCCTGTGTTATTTTTTTTTTAATTTTAATTTGTTTTGAAAACGTGGGAGATATCATTTCATTGTTAAGAGTGATGGAAAGTATAGAGATTCTTAGGAATGAAATAATTTTGCCAAAATTACACTTAATTACAAAGGCATGAAATATTTGTAGTGAAAAGAAGTTTTAACATAGCTTCTTAGTAAGTAGTGGACTTATATACATATACAAATTTAAGTGAGTTTATATATATATAGATATATATATTCTTTTATAAAAATAAAAAAAATTAAAATTGAATAGTTAAATAATTTTCTCAATTAATTCAAATAATATTTTGAATATTTTTAAAATAAATAGTAATTACTTTAATATTATTAAAATTCATTTAATTAGGGACATGTTCATCTTCTCAACTTAATATGTTTTTCTTATTATTTTTATTTTTATCCTATCATACCGTTATTGGATGTTATTTCTTTTTTCATTTCTATCATATTAAACAGAATTTTATGTCAAAGATTTTCATTCTATTTTATTTTATTCTCATTTTTTCTTTTTCTTTTTGACATTCACTTTTCTTATATGTACTAAACGAGGCATAAATGACTTTCTCAATATAGAAACAATCCACCAAACATAAAACTCCAATACGTTGGATTCAATCTTGATCAAAATATTTTATGATATATAAAAGCATAATATTAGGAAGCTTGTTTATCGGGATGGTCATAAAAGTATGGGTGGCTTGAGATCCTTATGTTTTGAGATATATTCAAAAGATAGTGTTATTTATAGTACAATTATAAAATAAGTTGTATTATATAATTACCATGTGACACACTTAGGAGAAGATATATGGGAGTGACATGTTAAAATATATCAATTATATGTTAATTTAAAATAATTTTTTTTGTATTTATATATTAACTCCAATATTTTTAAATTTTGTATTAAAATTTTATAAAAATTTCTCAAATTAGCCCCTCTACTTTTTTCATTTTTTAGTAATCCCACAAAACATTTGTTCATAAATTATAAATAATAATAAAATTATGAAGTTATAAAGTTATTAAAAAAATAAATAAAGTACATGGAGTGAGTTAATAAAATTATAAACTAATATTTTCGTGTACGTTACTGAAAAATAAAAAGTAAATTAAGTAAATTAAAAAATTTAAAAAGAATTTTAAGTTCATAAATAAAATCTAAAAATAATGGGATTAAAATATAAGTACAACAAATTATTTTAAATTAGCATACAATTAACATAATATGATATGTTATTACTACATGTCTTCTCTTAATATGTCATATAATAATTGTATCAATACAACCAATTTTATAATTACACAAAAAAATTTATCTTTAAGGAAATTTACGCAATGTTAATGGTATGTTTGAGTAATATTGATTTTTATACTTTTGTGATTTTATATTTATAAATTTTATATAAACAAGCCAATTTGTGAAAATTTTGCCCATTTGAAAAATTTTAAAGTAAATAAAATTCGAAGATTTAAAGACTTATGTGAAAAAAATTTAAGTAAAATTTTTAGTGCACCTATAGTTTTGAATGAAATGATACACTCAATTATATTGTAGTTATATAATTTTAATAATATTATTTTTTAGGTTAATTTTTTAAATAACAAAATTACATAAATTAACATATAAATTTAAAAATTTATATACAATCAACAATTAATAATTAATAAATTTATATATCAGTAACATGTGAAAAAAAATTTTATTTTGCTACATTGTGCCCTTTAATTTATTACCTGCTAATATATATTTATACCCCACTTGTAATCTTCTTTAGTCGTGTTTGTTTATTTAATTTATTATAATGTCAATTATACGACAATCTTTGTGATTGATTTGTAACTTTTAAATTAGTTAATAATTCGTATATAACTATCATTTTCTTAATTAAAGTTATATATTTGATTAAATTAAGGTTATAACGTGCCATTTGTGTCAGTGTCGTCGTGTTCCGTCATTTCTCTTTTATATTAATAAAATTTAAATATTTGATTAAATTTGCAGCTCATCCTTTCTCCTTATTAGATCTCTTCTTTTCAAGGTATGTCATTAGCCTCACTATCCTCTATTTTTGGCATAACCTCACTCACTATCATTTAGTGGGTTGAAATGTTAAATTCATCTATTAGGTATTAACAGAATATATTAAAAAAAAAAAATTTAAAACAAAATATTTTAAGTATTAGTTTTTGTATTCTTATAATTAGTATACCTAACAATGTAGGGATATAATTATAATAATATTATTTTTAATTATTACATTTAAAATATGAGTACATAAAAAATTTTACCTATATTTCATCATTCAATTAAATATTAAATTCTAATACAAAAAAATTCATTCATGTGTTTAAAGACAAAATAAAAATAAAAGTTATTTGAGGGTATAGAATATTCATTCTTCCGCGCAAAACAATTCATAAAATCTTTTAATTGAGCCAATCCACTAAACTGATATGTTTAACTTGTAACTTAAGTAAATCAAATTAATTTACTACACCTATATTAAATAAGTTAAAAATATTCATTCCATCTACCAAAGTGGTTGATTAAAGGGACCAAGCCTTTGTCTAGACTAGTCTTAAAAGCTCTACTAAGACCCTGCCATTATTTGTCTTAGCATTGAATTTAAAAATCAATAGCCAGGGTTTTGAAAATAAATAAAATTTAATTCAAAGTCTTTTAAAATTTAAAATCTTTGGAACGCACATCAGTACATTGCACTTGAATAAACACTAGTTAAATATGAAAAATTTTGAGTATCATTATATTTTATTTTTTCTGTTATTTCTAGGTATTCTATGAATTAAACAACAATGAAGCAACCTTTTCTTAATGATATATATAAATATATATATATATATATATATATTGCTGAAGTCCACAAAGCCCATGAAATGGGACTTGGGGTGGGGGCCACTATCCATGGACTATGTCCGAACATTGTCCTAGTTGGGCCAAAAACGAATGAGACCCGTTCTCTTATTGGCATTACTTCATTTTGCTGATGGAAAGGCCAAGCTTTACTGGGAATGATACATAAAATGACTATTTGGCCCCTATCCTCTTCTTCTGACCACCCATGGCTTCCGCCATATCACTGCACCCACAGTCCCACACTATCATCCACCACCGACAACACTACTGGTTCGCCTTACTATCTCTTCCCTCCACCGACAACCGCTCCACCATAGCAAAACTCCGTCTACCTCACTGGAACAACCCGTCCATCGATGAGCACGGCAGAGCCGAAATAAAAAAAGAGACCCACGCACACTGATCATAACACAGTAGAGCCGGGACTAACCCATCTCCGATGAAGACATTTAGCTTGCCGAAAATCTGACTTCAAGTCCCAGATTCAAATCAAATTTTCAAGATTCCAGTTTTTCAAATTTTGAAGAACCCAATTCAAATCGATTTAATTTATCATCTCTCATCTTGGCTTCTGGAAGTGTTTCGGTCTGCACTTTAGCTTCTAAAGATGACCGAGAAGAAAGGATGGGCGTTAAGAAAAGATGAAGAAATGACCAGTAGCTCTGAGGAAATGGTGGAAGGCGTTGCACAGTGAGGAGACGAGTGTCAGTGAGGGAGATGAAGGAACAATTGTTTTTTTTAATATAGCAATATTGTTTTTTTATTTTTATGAAAGGGGCATTTTAGTCTTTATACATCATATTAACAAAAAAAATTATCATTATCATACCAAATATAATTTTGAACCCCGTAATTTTATTTTATCAGAACTCATTCATATTTGTATAAAAATTACTCTATTCAAGAAAGAAGCTGTGGGGGGTTTGGGACGTGGGAGAGAAGCATGGATCTCCTGTAATGTATTCACAGCAAGGAATGCTTTAATCAGCAAATTTAGCCCCATCCAAGGTTGTGTTATTTTATTTTTATTTTAAAGTTTTTTAAAAAAGTTTTGTTCACTTTATAAGGGAACACAACAACCCTTGCTGTAAATACCTATTTTCGTTGGAGAGAGATTAGCATGCAAACGTGCTTTCCAAGTAAGGTGGGAGATATCATTTCATTGCCAGAGTGATGGAAAGCATGGAGGTCCTAGGAAATGAAACAATTTTGCCAAAATTATTTTCAATTGCAAAGGTATAAAACATTTGCAGTGAAAAGAAATTTTAACATAGTTTTTTTTTGTAAGCTTTATTATAATTTAAAATGATCACCTCGACAAGTTTGATTTCAAAAAATAATGTTCAAATCAAAAAAATCTAATTTGTAAAATAATTAGATTTAAACTTTTTTTAAAATTCAGTTTGAGTTCAAAAAATTTGAATGGATTTTTTTTAATTAAAAAAATTTATTATTTAATAAAATATTTAGTGTAACATTACATTTTAATAAAGAAATAAAAATTAATTTTTTTATTTGAATAATTTATATCAATACAATAACTTATTTGTATTTATAACTTTTCTATATATAATTTTACAAGTAATAATAACAACTAACTATGTTATTTATTTTAATTTTTAAGTAATAAATTAATTTGATTATGACTTAATAAAGTCTTGATTGGCCTAATCCAAAAAAATCATAAATAAAAGTCCAAAAAAAAGTTTAATTTTTAAAAATCTGACCTGATTATTAAAATAAAAAAAATTAAAATCAAATAGTTAATTAGTTTTCTCAATTAATTCAAATAATATTTTTTTGTTAAATTTAAGAACAAATATTTTAATATTTTTTATTTTTCAACAAAGAAGTTGAAAATAAATATTTCAATATTTTAAAATTAAAATATAAAAGTAAGTAGTGATTATTTAATTATTATTAAAATTCATTTAATGAGGAACATTTTCATCCTTTTAGCCTAATATATTTTTCTTTCCATCTTTTTTTTTATCCTACCAGAGATTTATTAAATGTTATTTCTCTTTCTATTTCCATCTTATCAAACAAAATATTATGTAAAAAAATTTCCATTTCATTCCATTCAATTCTCATAGCCTAAATGACTTTCTCAGCGTAGAAACAACCAACCAAACATAAAACTCCAATACTTTGGATTCAATATTGATGGAAAATATATTATTTCACTGGAAAAACCAATTGCAATAGTTTACCATTCAATATTTATTAACACAAATAAAGTTACTATTCGATACATGAACTAAAATTCCATTAAGAAATAACTTATATTTTGGGTTTCATTAATTAGATGTAATTATACGTCGGATGACTACCAGAATACGTTGAACAGTTGTGACGGCTCACACCAATCATTACGTTATTGGGAACCGTTAATTAGTTATAATTACCATCACATTATCTCATAACCATATTTCAAAACGCATGTGTGAACTCATTTACTTTCTATTAAATGATTAACTCAGTTTTCTTTGCGATTTTAAATATGCCCTTATCTTCTCGTTCTTCGTTCTTAAACCTCTTCTTGCGGTTCAGAGCCATTGAATATTGACCCATTTTATGTCACATGTATGCATCTTCAATCAATCTATTCTCATTTCCAAAAATCTGTCCTAACATATCATTCTTTGACGAGGCAGTAACTACGTTTTCTCAGATTTTATCTGTATATCAATTGTCATACTTTAATTTTTAAAATTTAAATTTTAAAAAACACAGAGGTTGTATGTGTGTGCCTGTGTGTGGAATTTTTACTAAAGGAACATTGACTTCTTTTCGTGCCAACAACGTAAACTACACTGTACATCGGAAGGACCATTTTAAAATTCAAACAAGTATTTGCTTCTAAAATTATACACCTAAATGCATGGACCAAAAAAATTAATGCATCTACGTACAAAAGGAGAAGTTTGAACTCAAAAAAAGATATTGGAAGATTTTCCTCTTTTGGTTTGGTTAATGCAATTTATTTATAGATTAAAAGACTGAATTATGTGATATGGATTGAAAAAAATGAATTTATTATATTTCTATTAAAAAAATTTAAATAATAAAGATATAGAAATGGTATTTAAATTTTAACAAAATGATAATGGATGAGCATGAACATAGACATGTTGATGCAACATGTTAATGTGTAATGTAAGTGTGAGTGTGTAGCCATCGTTCCGCCGACCGCCTAGTAACTTGTAATTAGTAACAAGGCGTTGTTAATGTAAAGCCCGTGTTAATTGCAATTGAATGTCTCGCTAATTCATTCCCATTTCTCACATAAAACTAGATGTCACTGGAAGTCGCAATCTCTTCTTCTTCATTTACACATTCTTCGCGAACTCTAATTCATTTCACTCTCCAATTTAAATCCCCCTCTTCCCTTGTTTTCTCTGAATGGATAGGCCACATTATACGAAACCCACGGAGATGGATTACTTCTTCAGCGATTTTGACTCACCAAACCTTGAGTACCCACATGGCTTCAACTCGTGCTATCCTCGACAGCAACCAGAAAAGTAAGTATGGAAGGATTTCATTTTCAGCTTTACTATTGCCTTCTCTTTTTCAACCTCGCAAGTTTGAACTCAAAATTTCATTTTCAGCTTTCTCGTTGTTCTAATTTTTCATGTCGAATATTTTATAGTTTCTTGATGGTTTCTGAATAACCCAGAGGGTTTTCCTTTTTTCCTGTGAGTATTTGTTGAACATTATTTCGCCATGTTCGAGGTCGGAGAGTGACATTTTTTGTTTTCGTGTCTTGGTTTCTTTACTTTTTTTAAAAAAATTTTTTATGTATTCTTAATAACCCTGCAGAGTATTGGATGTGTCACCATTAGAGGGACTGTGGGACATGGATTATTTGGTCCCACCTCCATTCGAAAGCATCCCACTTTGCTTCAATGAGTCCCCGGAACTCGAAAATTTCAGCTGTGAGTTCTCTGCTTTTGATTACAATTTCCCCCCACTTTATGAAGACTTTGTGATCGACCAAAAGCCCTTGACCTTTGTTCTGCCAAAACCCTCTCAATGCGATAGTATTCAAAGTCACTTTGGCCAAACTTCGAGTTCCAAGTTAATTGGAAATGGGTTTGGCTCTTCAATCAAACAAGAGGAGGAGAATCGTGATAGGGTTAACTGTGCTAGAAAGAAGAGGTCAGCTTCTCTGGAATTAGATGAGATAAGGAAGCATTTTAATGTTCCCATAACAACAGCAGCGAAAGAAATGAATGTGGGGTTGACCCTCCTGAAGAGAAGGTGCAGGGAACTCAATATCACCAGGTGGCCCCATAGAAAAATCAAGAGCCTGGAGTCCCTCATCAACAATGTAAAGGTTAACTAGTAGACCCCACCCCAAGTCTGAGTATTTTGCAGACTGTTTCTGATTATGCATGTGGATTTGTATTATCTGCTGTAGTAAATGATTTTGAAGTGTCTTGTTGGGTTGTGATGCAGGAACTGGGTTTGACAAATGAGGTAGCTATGTTGGAGAAGCATAAGAGGCTTATGGAGAAACTTCCAGATATGGAACTCAATGAGAAAACCAAGAAGCTGAGGCAGGCTTGTTTCAAAGCCAATTACAAGAGGAGGAGGACATTGGCACTTCAAGCCCAAGCATGACTTTTCTGTTGACTATTGGAACTTGAAGGATCTTGCATGTGCAGAATCTGAGTAGGCGAACCTGAACTGTTACAGATACATAGATGGATGGAGGATAGTGAATGTTAGATAGGCTTAGGTGTATAGAATAGTGGTCCACTATATTTTACATCAGATTAGCTGAGGAAGATAGGCTTGAAGAATTCTGCCGTATTGTGAAAGGCTTGGTTCATTTCACAGATATTCTATCCATGGTTTGACTTTTGACTACATTTTGCTCATTCGTCTTACTGTGCAAACAAGTTTCTTAATTTGGTAGAATTCTTAAATACCCTGCATCTATTGTCTGTCAGAGGAATATACATGATGCCTTCTGAGTCAACACACGTTTGTGCCTTTGTGAAGCACGCAATCAGGAAGTTCAAATACTACTATTTTAAGAAGGTATGTTGTCCAGTTGAATTCTATTCAACCCACATACTTTATTTCTTCCAAAAACTTGTACATTTTAACCAAATGAATTCGGCCTTGAAACTATGTAACTCACTAGGAAAATTAGTTATATTATTGAAAGATGGGTTTTCATCTATAGGAACAAGGAATCATGGTCGTGGACACAAGCACGTAACCTAATAACAAAATCAGAATATTTTGGACACATGAAAAAGCAGTTCTAGATTTTCTAGTGCTTGTGATGCAATGGATGCAGCAGTATTTCAGCAACAACCGCTGCTACTTTGGTAGAAAATCAACGTACCATAAATTGTATTGAATGTCTTTTTTTGGGGTTTTGAAATTGAACAGTGGTTTCTCTAAGCCAATGCTTTACTCAACTTGAATTATGCTTGGTTGTTGTGAGGATGCACCTTCTAAGCACCAATCTTTGACAGAGCCGAGAGCTTTATGAGCTAATGTTAATTTGACGAAAGCATTGGAATTTGAGGATATTAAGAACCACTTTCATGTTCCCACAATGATATCAGATAAGAATATAGATGATTAACGTGGGGTTGATCCCGTTGCCATCCTTTGAATTATATTGTCCACGATCGTAATAATTAACACTAAAAACTTTGACCCATTCAGTGGGCCATAAAATGAACGTAGAGAACACTGTTATGATATATATTATATATATCTACAAGTCAAATAGTCAAAGGTGCTAATGAGTTAGATATGTTTGGAGGAGAACAAAATGCTTGTAGAGAAAACTACTATTCAGTTTCATATGGAACGTATAAAGCAAGAAACAAAGAGTCTAAAAAGCTGAGACTGTGATGTTTTTTAATTTCAAAGCTAACCATAAGGGAATGCGCGTAGATACAGAAAGAGACATTCCATCTAACCGTGTAATGAATATACGTAAATGCACAATTGCACTAAGAGGGCTGACGAGGGAGTAAAACCACAAAGATTAGTCATGTCTTTGGTCTGTAGAATAATTATACTATACTATATTAATGTCCACATGCATGGTTTCCACAAGAAAATGAAAGGGGAGTATAAAGCTATACAAAAATTTAGAGGCGCCAAAACGAGTTCGATCTACCGAGTCGAGCTCGTGTTAAGATGTGGGTTAGGTTGAAGAGTTTTTTTAAAAACACGTTTAGTATATTTCTATCAACTCGACTCGTTTAACCCGTAAATTAAATGAACTAGCTCGCAGGTTAAACGGATTGTCCGTTTTCTTTAGAAAAAAATTTTCACTCACTCAATCTAGCATCTCAACCCAATGTATTTTCCTATTTAAAATAATTAATCTTAATATATGTGTTGTGTTGTCTCTATTATTTTGTAATTTGCTAAATTTAAATATTCTACTCATAATAATATTCTTATTATTAATAAATCATTAAATTATTAGATTATTCTACTTGTTTTAACCCGTTAAAACTTGCTTTTTATTTAGTTATTTTTTTAGTTTACTTATACTAATATAGAAATTAATTGATTAAATAAGACATATACTTAAAGAAAGTCACATTTGAATTTTTATAATTTTTTATTTTATTTTATTTTTTTAATTTTTTAGTGGGTTAAACGCGTCAGCTCACTTAATCCACCAAGTGGAGTAGATTGAGATTTTCAACCCATCACCTTATGGTGGGTTAAACAGGTCGACTCGTTTAACCCACCAACTTGGATAGATCAATTTGAGTGAATCGGGTTGACCCACTTTGATAATTTTACTGAAATTAAGGACTTTTTGTCCACACTATTCATTTTTTCTTTATATATATATATATATATATATATATATATATATATGTATATTTCTGTTTTGTTTAGTCTATCACGTTGCTTAATTGACTTGATTTATAAGTGGGATTTACAAATGAGGATAATAACGAAAAAATTATATTTTGTTTATATTATATGTAAAATTTTGTGAAATTATTTGTGAAAATATTGATTGGTAATTTATGTAAACTAAAATTGATCTTACCAAAAAATGTTTGTAAAGTTTATTTTTTATGTCAATGATTAACTAGCATACCATAAAATTTAAATGACACGACGAGGTTATACTTCTCAATCATTAGGATTTTAATGGCATGCCAAATTTTTTTTTTTTAATGAAAAAAACGAAAGATATATTTTGATGAGATATTTTTATTTATTTATTTATTATTATTATTTTGCTAAGAACGCATTGTGCTGACAAATTCATTCGCATTCACAACAGTTGTAAGACTCTCATATCTAAGGTATTCATAATTGTTTTTTGAACTAATCACTATTTTTGATGCTGCAAAAAAAAAAAAAAACTACATTTGTTACTTTCATATATCAAATCTATTAAATTCTGTAATATGACAAGCATTTTGAACTCCATTAGTACGTGAGAGCACACCAAAAACTCCACCTAAAATAAGACAAACTTTATCTTATGGACAAGAAAATTTAAATTTCAACTTCGTTAAAATAACAGAAAGCAAAACTATAAAAAAAAAACGTTCAAATGCACCGCGTGAACAACAAATAAAAAGAAAATTTGCCCAAAGAAAAAGCAAAAAGATTTGCAAAGAAATTAAACACGAGGATTTTTATCAGATCTACCATGTAATAATAAATTTTAGAATATTTAACCACAAAATATTAACAATAGAGAAAAGAAGGGAGAAATAAAAAAAAAAATGTCAAGTGAGGAAAGAACAAAGTGAGAGAGACAGCTGTTGTTGGCTGCTTCTTAGAGGAGAAGAGGTTTTATCAAAATTATTTTATTTAAAATTGAATTAGCTTTTCAAAAGACTTTAAATTCTTCGCTCGTTGTTATTTGCAAATTTCTTTTTTTATTTTTTTTTATAAAATTCTTATTTCATAATTATTTAAAGAGAAAAATAATAAATTAGTCTTTTAATTTTATATTTTGTGATATTAGATTCATCATAAATTAACTGATCAATCTCTCAAAAATTATATTTTATATAAAATTAATTTTTCATTAATTTAAACAAAAAAATTGATTGTGTACAAATTTATAATTAATCTATACAAAATTAAATTATCATACAAATATAAAATATAAAAGACCAATTATATATATATATATATATATATATATATTATTGTTTATGTTGTTTCCTCTTCCTTCACATTCCCCGAACTCTTGCCTCTTAAGAAAGGCAATGACTTTTATACTTAATCAAAGGGCAAACTTGCAATTATAACTTTTCAAGCCATAGGGAAATCATATTTCTAGCGTTTAGAAATCTGAGCGTTGAATTCTTGAATTACATATACGTGTATCATTGGTCAATGAATACGATATTTTCTTCGCCGACACGTGTTTGTTCCTTTGATAAACGAGCCAACAAGTCAACAACTACCCAGAAACACAACAAAATATTAATCTACTAGAAGATCACGGCCCTACCAGGTACGAAGCTTACAACAAATTAAGTAACATTATGATTAATTAGTTTCTTAAACAATAATTAACAATAGCCCATTATTACATTTATGACATACTCTAAAGCCATATAGGAGCTCACTTTTGCAGCGAAGGTTTCTTTTATGAAACATGGGATGACGTAGAATTACATTAAAATAAAGGGACCTCCTCATCGTTCTATATTTCCTGTACAAATAAAAAAGATGGAATCAAATGTCGTCAATTCTTCAAGGAGCCCCTTTTCTCTGCTTTTCTTGCCTGCGTTTCCATGGGACCACTTGCTTTAAGCTCTCATAAATGCTTCCCTGTATCCATAAAATTGGTAGATTAGACAGATTACTGCCTAACAATATCACTTATTACATCAATACGCAACAAAAAGCAGAGAGCAAAAATAATCTTGTGCCTGATGCATCATATATTGGTGGCTCCAGAGAAAGTCCAACTTTTCGGCACACACATATATTAATTTACAAAAAATGGAAGAAAAATTAAGATCTACACGTCAATTGTCAGTAACTTTCTAAAGAAATTGAACAAGACAGAAGAACTTTTGATCATCTTCTTTAGTCTTCTGGCTCATTTTTGGCCTTATACATAAAGCAAAAGCACAAAACCATCTGTAGTCAAACATTTATATATATATATACACACACACACACACACACACACACAGAGATATATGTATCTTTTCCTTCTATTTAGAATTTTAAGCATTCTGGTTTGTCACGCATTATTCCTTTGTTGCCACTTGCCGTGTATTATATATGTGCACAGTTAGATGGCATGTGTTTTACAGAAGAAAAGGAGATGATAATTGGCAGACAGAAATAACAACCATGCTCATAAAATGTTTCTTTTTTAAAAAAAAAAAAACGATGAACACCACTTTTTTATGTCAGCTTGAAGGTATAGAATGTGCTAAATATGATTAACTACTTAATTAAGTGCATTAGCAATTTGCATACAAGACTCACAAGAGGCAAATGGGATTTTCTCAATTCTCATAACCCACTTCGAGAGGTTAATAAATTAAAACACGTAACAATGAAAACCTTGTACATATGAAAGGCAAATGGGAATTTTCTTTCAACTGGCTTGGTGTGAAAATATATGGTAGACAAAATTAATGGTAGAAAGTTATAAATTAGACAACATATTAGTTTTACAAAAATTTAATTTGTTCTACACATTAAACAATGATCATATATTGAAAAGGACAATAAGTGACATACCCACAAATGTGACCTTGACTTAGAGGGACTCAGGAAGCTTCCTCTCCCCCCAACCCTTGCGATCTTGGCCTTAGCAGTACTGCCAGTAACGCCATTAAAGCCAGAGTCGACCAAAGCACAGCTTGAAAAGTCAAAACTGCCCCCGAACTCGTCCCTATTCTTCCTGAAGCCGCTCCACCTGCTAGACCCAAAGTTGCCATTCCACTGATCCTTCCCTACAACACGGGGGCTTCTATACGACGTCGTGAAAGACATGGCCCGGCCCACGTACGGCCCATCCAGCACGGTGGTCGGGGAGGGCATGTTGGACAGCTTCATCTCCGAAAACAGCAACCTCGGAGGCAGCTCCAAAGTTCTTCTCGCAGTGCTCTCGGGCCCCGATTGGGTGTGGCAGAGCCTAGGCTTCCCCGGCGCTTCCTCCCACTCGAACGGAATCGACACGGTGGTCCGCGGCGACGGGGGCGGCATCTCCGGCGACTTGATAGGACGTGAGATTAACAGAGAGAGCTTGGACGGTGAGTAGATTTGTTGGTCATGCTCAGCTTCCGATCCCATTGTAACACTAAAACTTCTCTCTCTCTCTCTCTCTCTCTCTCTCTCTCTTTCTCTCTCTCTAGAAGTGCTTGCAGTGGAAGGGCGCTTAATGGTCAGTTGGTGAAGTGGGTATGTGTGTTTTTATAGAGAGAAGAAATGGGAGTGAGTGAGTGGGCGGTGGTGATTGGTGATTGTGAATTGTTGTGAAGGAGGAGGGGTTTACTCACAGCAAATATGCGCGTCTTTTATTCCTTTCAGGAGGTATCGGAATTACCAAATTACCCTTCATTCAAGGATTTGTGGGCCCACTTGACTCTTTCTCCTTTGTTATCTGGTCTTTTGAAAAGTCCAACGGATCAACTTCGTTGCTTCTTGCCGTGAGCCATAGTCCTATCCCGAATTAGAGGGTAATCTTGAGACTATACATACCGGTCAATTTATTTTAAAATAAAAAACTTAATATTGATTTTAGATGATAAAAAAAAAAAAGAGGAATAAATATATTTTGCAGCGTAACATAAAATGATTCACTATTTCAAAAAAGGGTTTCACATATTAATTTTTATCTAAAAATTTAATGACAAGTAATTCAAAAATTTAAGCAAGTCATATCATTCAAAAAATTTAAGCAAAATATAAAATAAACTAAAATAAAATTTTCGATTAGTTATGTATGGGTTCAAAGAGGTCAGGTAAATAATAATTTCATATTGATCAGGATTATTTCTGTAATTGAATTGTGAGAGAGATATTGATGGAACCCACTTGATGCCTTCACAATGTATTATAATTGAAAGAGAAAATGACAAATATAGATTAGAGATCCTATGGTAAAATAAAACTGTTAATAATGTAGTTGTTTTCACATATGACTTGCACCCAAAAGTAATGGTGCATGAAATAAAGTAGAATAATTGATTTGGTCTCCAATTGGAATTTATGCATAATAAGTTCCTGATGAAATAATATGCACCTATAGTACTTGTGATTTTAACTGGGATATTTTCAACATTTTTGGTATAGTTGAATATTCGGATTCTGACCCTTCCATTGGAAGAATGAAATTATAATTGTAAAAAAAAGTAGTTAGAGCAATTATAACATATCACTTCATATGCATGATGAAGTGACCCAAAACGAAAAAATAAATGCAATTTTTGTACACAGTTATTTCACGAGGTTACACATGGTACGCTAATAACGTGTGTGATGCACATATATTTCATTGTCCGTTTGTCATTCATATTTGGTGTGACCATAGGCGGCTTATATATGATCACATTAGATCATTTAGTGTTTATGATATGATTAATTTGGCCTTTTGGTTTTAACATTTTATCAACGTTTAGCAAAATTTGTACTTGTAGGTTGAACATCGTAGTACTAAAATGATCACCATCTATATGTAATTTTTTTATTTGTCCATTTAATGTATGACGTATCAAAGTGAGTATATATAATTGTTATTTTATATTTTGTCTTGTAATCCTTTTTTTTTTTAGGAAAAAAAAAAGTATCGTAAACTAATTTAAAATCATAGTTGAGTTGGTACTTTGATTTTAGGTACGAATTACATATTTATTTAAATAAAAATAATGATAATATTAAATTTTCAATGTTACAGGGTATCATGAGTATTTCTGACATTATCAGGTTTAAAGGTAAAACTCATTAAAGTCATCATTTGTAGACGCAAAAAAATAAATAAGTAAATGAGTAACAGAAAGTGGCGTATCGTAGGTGCCATTTAATAAATTCCTTGTAGATTTTACCCAATAGAACAAATTGCATTAATGTCTCCTTCACAAGGTTGGAAATTTTTTTGACAAATTATAAGTGAAAAAGATACATAATCTATTTAGAAAAAAAAAGGGGTAAACATGTTGATCATAAACAGTTCACAAATTATATGACAATTTAAAATTTTCATTATTTCCTAAAAGTTACACAAGCCAATTAAGTCATAAAGACTACTGTTTATAGAACTAAAAAAAAAAAATCATAGATTATGATTGATGGTCAAGATCAAAGAATAAACATAAGCCTTTACAATGAAATAAAAATTAGAAATCCAAAGAAATGAGAAGAAAATTAAATAGTAAATGCAAATTATATACACTCAAAGAGTTGTAAAGGGTTTTCAATATTATTGTTTTTGGTTGTCCTTTGATACTCTGAGATCACTTTCTCAATTATTCACGTACTCATGAACTTCCAAATCATCAAAAATATAAATATTCAAAAGATTGCCTGCACAGGTAGACAAAGTTCCAACTCAAGAAAGATTGAAAGGAAAAGGATGATTAGATAACAACACATATGGAGCGCTATATGCTCTATTCTCTTCTTTTGTGTTTTGTTGTTTAGTAGCTTTATTTTCCTCTTTTTAGAACGTGCAATTAAGAAAGATTACTTAATAAATTTAATCATGTATCAACACTAATTGATACAGATGAAATAAATTTGTGTCTCTTAATTATTACCTCTCAATTTTGAATCTGTAGTGAAATAAAAATAAAAAATATTTATTTAAAAATTTTTTTTTTAATTTGAATCGGATCATAAATCGATAAATTGATACTCTAAATAATAAAAAAAAAAATTGATCATGTTTTCTTCTTTTTGTTCTATTTTCTTTTAGGCCCACTAGGAAAATTGCCACCTTTTTAATACTTTGTTTATTATTACGTAGAAACTAACGAAGTTCATTTTCCATTTGGATTGTATTACTATAGGTCCCAATATTTCACGACCCCCAATGAAGCAGGGCCACGTGGAAATTCTTCATAGATCAAATAAAATAATATATATGTACATTTTCTTTTTTTATGCTAGCCTCTATTAAGCACTCCGTCTCTAAATTATTTTCAGTTATTGGAGATTAACGGGATATAATAAAAAATTAATATTTTATTAATGCTAAATTAAAAATATATATTAAATTATCACTCCCAAGGGAGAATCTCTGATCATCAAAGGCGATCCATTTTGGTCTTCATATACGATAAGATTATGTAGACATTATAATATGGTTCTTTTATAAAGCTAGAAAAGATTTAAAGTGTATAAAGCATAACAGTCGTGTAAGCATTGTTTAAATTTGCGGGAGGCTGATCGTTTATATGAGATGTATATATATAGGTTATTGAGTTCTTTAAAATCATTCTAGTGAAAATTTAGATTATTGTATTTAAAAAATATATATATATATATAAACTTGACAATTAAGATCAAATGAATTGAGTGATTTGATGGTTTAAATTAATTTTTAATACTGTACATAATTAAAAATTTTAATTTTTTAATCATGAGTGATTACTAATTTTTTATTTAACTGATTAAATTTAAGGAATTATATGATTCAATAATGAACAATTTTTTTAAAGAGCTATAACAAATTTATATTTCTCTTATAATCACGTGCCAAGTTTATGGTAATTAGAGATAATTCTAAAAATTACGAGGAGTGTCCCGCCGGAGGTTGTAAAATGAATTTTCTAAAGTTTTTTGGCTAACATATTTTGTAAAATTAAAGAAAAATATAAAGAGACAAAAAATTAAAAGTACATAAAATTAAACTCACTTCTTCTCTTTTCATTTTCTCACTCTTTAATTTTATTGAAAACCTTAAACAATATAAACTTATCATTTTTTTATTTAATATTTTAATTTAAATCCACCGTACCTCTATATATATATATATATATATATATTATTTTCTGTGTTTGTCCTTGTACTATGATTTAAACCAATTTTTCCAATTTTTAAAAATAACATATGAAAATAATTTTGAAGAGAAAATTGATATCAAATACAGAGCAACAATCTATGTAGACTCATCAATCCAAACTGCGTTCATTGGTAGTGAAGGAGAATAAAAAACATAAATATATTTAGACATTCGAGATATACATTAATTTTTTAATTGCGGAAGCTTATTGATCTTTAGTTGAGATAATTAATTGAATGAGATACACACAGTATATTAGATGTATTTCAGATTTTTACAACTTAAATTTTCTCTCAAATGCGACTGTGGAATATTCACAGGTATCTTATTCATAGTGTCTTAAATCTTATTCTCTAATGACTTGTTTTTATCATATACTAGTCTAACTCTATTTATAAAATGTTAATTTAAGTTAAAATTTAGTAATAATTTTTATAATTACTCTTTTACTCTTATTTAATAAGTACTCCTTTTAAATATACATATTATAATATTTTATCAAACTTATTCTTTAAATATCGTACGATATTTTAACAAGTAGCTTTTTACAATTCATATTACCACCGCGACTAACCTAAGACTCTGGCTCCATCATTATGTACAAATGACCTTTTTTGTTGAACTTTATGACAGGCTAAAGGAGGCTTCCATGCAATGGACCGACTTGGTGGGTGTAATCAAAATTCAATTTGACATTAATGATTGGGAAAATTACCATTTTGATCATTTAATTCTTAGCTTAGTTTTCTACAAATTTGGAATTACAAAATAAAAAAATCCGACAAAAATTCATCAGTCAACCAAATAATTTTCTCCATCATTCTTTGGTTAAAAAAAAAAATGTTAACATGATCAGTTTTCTCCCAAAAATAAGATTATAGAAGCCAATTCCAGAAGAAGCCCTATGTTTTTCAAAATAACAGGAAGCAATATTATCAGCGACAAGCATAGAAATAAGATGGCTTAAGGCTGAAATTTGATCATAATTAGCAAGCATGTACGTTTGATCAGTTAAAAAGAATTAATTAATTCAGGGCTAGCTGACAGGTAGGGACCACAATTTTTGGCCGGGATAGACAGCTTAAATGCTAGAACCCCATGCAATAGGGACGTGAAGTAGTGAATAGGAACATACATTGCTCCATTTATGACTATTTTCTTCTTTAACCAAAAGGCATGAATGGTTATTTCTTCAAATTTACAATCTCAATTTCGTCTCAAATATTTATTTTGTGTTATATTTATCTTCTATAATTCTCAAAATTTCTTTTTTCACCTTATATATAATGCTAATTTCGCCAAATGACCAGTAAACATTAATGATATATATATATATATATATATATAACTTCAGGCAAACTTATATAACATGCTAGAATGGACTATGCAATCTGTGATTTCGTAAATCGTAATCTTTGCCTCTAAACGATGCCATCTTTTTTTTTTTGGGTTTTGTGCATAACCCTTTGTTATTGAACATATGCTCCAAAAGTAAAGTCAGTACTATAAAGTCTCTGATTAAAACTAAGGTTTCTAACATTTGAACATATACCAACATGTATAATTCATCATGAAATTAACATCTAAAGTGACGTTAAAAATTTTAAGAATTCTTTACAATAAACTTGACACAAAATAAACATTTAAAACAAAGTTAAATAGATAGTCTAAATATTTGGGAAAAATTAACTTTAACCTTGTTTAAATTAATCTTCAGTCTTTTCTCGGTACCCTCTAGTTGCTTTCATATCCTATGTGGTCATATGTATGTATATATATATATATATATATATATATAATGTACTCCTGATTAGTCATTCGCTTATAAAGGAGACAGTTGCAATAGAAAAGAGCAAGGTCCCATGAGAAAGGAATAGTCGTCCATCAATGACCTCAATGCTCTTAACTACTTGCAGATCTAATTCTCAACATTGTATCAGGTTCAATTCCATTACTAATTCACCATACATTCAAAAACAAACCCCAACTAAATATCTATCAACAAACCCAAAACGTGCTATTCTCAGTAGTGATGTAAATTTTGGCCCAAAAATGATTGACCCAAATCCAAGTTTGATTTATGACAAACTAAATGCAGAAAAACAAGCTCATTTCACATAAGAAAAATGAAAAAGTCTTCCAACAAATGTTTACAAGTCTAGACACTCTTTCAACAAATGTTAACCCACAAGGTTATAGCCTAAATCAAAAGCCTATAATCCTAGTATGAGATTTCAAACAAATGGAAGACAACTCATGTCTCTCTCCAGTGAACAACATGAGAAAGCTGTCTTAAAAGGACAAGTCTCAACTTTACTCTGACACTCTCTCTTACATATTCTCTGCATCCTCTGTCTCGCCTGAAGATGTCGACAAAAACAGTCATTAATGGCGCTATCAACTTTCTAACATGAACCGTGCCTACTGAAGCTACAACCTGTACTTCATGATGGTCAAATGAGAAACAACCTGATTATCTTTTCAATCATAAAGATTTGTAGCATTTATTGTTCTCCAACGACTATTTTCTGGAAAGTTATGTATATAGATTTGCTGCCCTTCGTGAAGAAGAGAAGAGAACAGAAGAGAGATATACATCTGTAATATTCAAAAAGTCTTTTTTCTTCAGCTAAGTTTCTTGTTTATCAGCTTATTAAAGCACTTTGTGAGCTGTTAGTGAAAACCTAATTTATAAGGGTTCATAAAACTCATATTCTGTAATTGTTTTTGAGCCTCTGTCTGAGTGGAGAAAGGGAGTGTTTTAGAGTGAGGTACTCTAGCTAATTTAAGATTAAACTTGAAAACCTTATATCTAGAGTGAGCACATGAAAGCTTCGTGTGAAGTTACAAAAGAACTATTCTTAGTGGAAAATTCATTGAAGAAGTCAAGGGGATTGAAAGTAAGCATTGTTTTTAGCCGAACCAAAATAAATCATTGTATTTAATACTTTATCCCTGATCTTTGCATTTTTTATTTATTTATAGTTAACTGCATATCTTTAACTGATTTCTTCATTTGTCTTTTCTCTTCAAGTAATATTGTTTACTGAAATATTTATAGTCAACTTTCTTTTTTCTTGATAAAGTGAACGAATTACTGAAAAACTCAATCAATTAAAACTATTTTCAGTTAACTATAATTCTAAAAATAGAATTTACACAAATTTTTAAAAATACATATTCACCCCTTCTCTAAATGCATTGCCAGTAAATTTAGCATTTTCACTTGTTGGGAAGAGCGAATGTTTGATGTTCAGTGAAAGAGATTTCAAAAAAGTCTCAAGTTGCAATGGCTTTTCCAGCCTCGAATAATCTGTAGTACATGCGAAGGCGATTTTCTTCTCTTTTTTTTGGCTTTCCTCTTATGACAGTGATGAATGCATATTCTCTTCTTTACAGCCCATATATTAATGAAACATGCCTGCACAAAAACTATAGAAACTAACAAAGGTCATTGCAGTGATTCAACTTGCAGATTGTATAACTGGGTGCCTCAGAAATTGACATGAAACTAATCTGCTGGCTACTGGTAACATGGTAGTTTCAAGGCATTAGCCACTTAGATACGAAGGAAAGAAAAAAGAGAAATGAAAAACTAAGAATGGTTTTATTTGCATTTTTGGGCATCAATTTGACTCTGATGTTACTTCTATGAACTTCATACAAAATTTTGATCTACTTACATTCTATCACCTGAAAAATTGGTAGAGAACGGTATATTTGTAAGACAAAATAAATTGAATATGAATTGGTTACAGTTCCTTTAAGCAACTGCTCACTGTTGAATTATGTAATTTTTTAAATTTAAACTGTTTGATAAAAAAATTAATAACTGCATGATTAAAAAACCAAATTTTTTACTACACATGGTTTTCAAAATTAATCTAAATCATTAGATCGAGCAATTCTTCAATTATAACTATTAGATCCTTATATTTTTTCATAAATACAACAAATCCAAATTTAAAGAAATTACAGATACAACCACATTTAGATGCGGCTTCCTTTAATAGATAAAATTTAGATGTAATTTTTAGATGGCAGATTCTTCCATAAATTCTCCACATGTTTTGATTTATTGTGATTTCCCACTTGATGAGGCCTCTCTCCTAACTTTTAAGGCAAGTTGTATAATCTTCACCGAAAAGATAACACAAAGCGTGTGCTTTTCCAGTGTCTCATATCCATGCACCAATAGTGGCAGCCCAATAAAGGGAAAAGTAAGCATTAAGCTTAGGCCCTTTGGGTTTCTGTTAAGGGTATTAAAACAGACCAAGGACCCCATATGTATATGTTCACTAACAAACTGTGGCCCCTCAGAGATTGACAGGCAGACACTCACACATGACATGAGAGAAGAGAAAGATGTATTGGATCCACCAAACGTCATTCCAATTTTTTCCATGCTGCACACATCACACGTCACAATCCATCCAGATCTTAATGATTTAGCTTTTCAAAAATGATTAATCAATTTTGTGGATTTTCTAAGATACAAGAGGGCTTATCCCATCCACTAAGTCGACTAATACTACCAAAGTAGAGAAATACAGAAGTTGCAGGGAATTATTATTCCAGAAAAGCTTTTGCGGGAAAATCTTATTCTTATTTCCTTTCCTTTTTCACGCTGTATAATGGTCAGCTTGACATAGTTTTGTTTTTCTATGATTTGCTTCAAGTCAGTCAAGAACAGAAGAAAAATCCTATAAATTCAATTCTATGGGAATCTTTTCTGTGACTTCCATATACAGATTGATGTTCTTATAACTACAGAAATCAGTAAATACATGCAATGGCATTATTGCTACCTCCTCCAATGGATCATCCCTTCACAAGCTAGTGTTCCCTCGAGGTCTCCTATAATTCTAGCTGTCCGAACTTCTAGACCTCTCTGAACTTCCAGAAACAGATTTCTGATACTATCAGCAAAGCGCTTCATGTCAATGCCTGCACTTTTCTCCATCTCTTCAGCCACCCCAACAAATCCTGACACAATCTTGGATTGAATTTCCATCAGTTTCTGTCCTGTTGCAACTATGTACCTCTGTAGTTGAAATGTCTCTTCCAGAAAGTGTCCCAGTTTTTCTGTTTCCTCCTTTGTTCTTGCAGCTTTTAAACCCCCACTATTTGCATAAAGCTCATTCTCGTGCTGAAATGATGTACAAGAGAAAGAACATTTTAAGTTTAAGGAATCAAATTTTTAAGAACAACTAAAATGTCAAGGCTAATCATATCAATAACCAGTTCAACTCAAATATTTAAATTGGTAAGTGAAAGTTCATGAATAATTTTTATAATAATCTCTATCAGATGAAACTGGAGGCAAATCGATGATTACCATGCGTTTACAGAGATCATCAGTCTTTTCTTGGAGTGATTGGCACCTTCCAACTTGTTTATTGAGCAGAGATGTCAACGAAAAATAAGCCTTCATGCCAACTTTGTTACCATCACTAGCTTCTGCGTCTCCATCATTAGCTTGCTTTCCTGTCAACCTCTCAACCAGAACAAGTTGCTGTTTCAGCCTCTTGATCTTGTAAGAAACTCCAAGAGAATGGAGATCCATCTTCCAGGGAGAAGAAAGCTTCGTGTTACTGGCAGATGCTATCATGTCAGCAGTCTCAACAACATCTGCTTGACTCGGGCTTAGTTTACTTAGAGGACTATCCTCTTTAGGAACAACATCCCTATCTTCTTCAAAATTGCTTTCTGGAGATTGAACTACTACTAATGCCAAAGGTTGTTTATCATTTCCACAATCTTCCTCTATCACAACTTCCTTCATTTCTTGCACTTTTTCACCTGTTTTTCTCTTGACCACCTTAACTCTGGACCAAATGGGATGATGATCTTGGGCTAGTTCTGCATATTGTGAAGGTAAATGCACGTTATTTGTACGGCAGTTTAATGACTTCAATCGCGATGAGAATTGCTCTTTCAGGGATTTGAGTTCTTCTTCTCTCTCCAACAGCAAGCTCTCCAGTTTCATCTTGCCATGTCTGAGCTGTGTAACATCCTTGATCAGTCCCTCCATATGGGACTGAAGCTGCTTTGATTCTAATTCCATTCTTAGTAACTGCCATCGAAATGCCTCAAGTTTCTCATCTTTGAATCTCATTTGTTCTGCAAAAGCATCTAGCTCTATGTGATGCCTTTGCTCAATCATACTAGCGTATTTTTCTGCCTCAGCTCGTACCCACTCTTCCAAACGCTTGCCATTACCACTGATGGCTACACACAGAAAAGGGGGAAATAATTATTGAATATTGTAGATTAACAACAAACAAAAAAATTTATTTAAAAATGTCAAGGATTTATTCTTACGCAATTCTTCGCTCTTTTCTGGAAAGTAGTGATCAGAAAGGGGGGAAAGATTTTCTGTCTCCCTAGCAACATGAGATGACCCTGTTGAACCTGGGAAAACATCAACTCTCGAACCAATCTTAACCAACATGCTTTTTAGAGAATGTCTGTCTCGTTTTCCTTCGGGCACTGCCTTCCGTTGTTCTGCTTCTTGTTCAGCTTGCTTCCTCCTAGCCTTCGATAACTTAACCTCCTTCAGAAGCATCTGCTTTTCTGCAGTATCTAGCTTGGATTTCCTCAACATTGCCGACAAAATCTTATCTTTTTGTTCGAAATCCTTATGCAACTTGGCAATCTCTATAGATAATTTCTCGGCCATCAATTCTGACTCCTCTTTCTGCTCCAGCACTGAATTAAGCTCTTGTTTTGTTGCTTCCACTTGCTTAGCCGCTCTACCCAGTTCAGCCTCGAGCTGCCTCTGGTTCGACACGAGCTCAATGAAAGCAGTTTTGTGCTTCCTAAGCTCAGAAGAATGTTCTTGAGCTTCACGGTTCACTAATTCTCTCAATTCTTCGTTTTCTTTTTCAATTTTTGTCAGCTTCTCTTCTATCTCCTTCCTCTTCTGCTGCTCTTGTTTCAAGATCAGATCCTTAGACTCAACCAAACCCTCCATTTCCTTCATTTTGTGATTTAGGCCAGAAATAACTTCCTCTCTCTTTTTCTCAAACACCCTCAGTTCATTCATGAGAGCCCCAATTTGCAGCCTTAGCTTCTTCCTTTCATTCAGCCAACTTTGCTCCTGTGCAGCGAAGATTCCCACAACTTTCTCGTTGGCTTTGGCATCTTCGTGTCTCAACCTCTTCAAATGTTCGATTTGTCTCTCAGCAATCTTTAGTTTGTTGTGGAGATTGCAATCCCCCCCATTTGAACCTTCTTTCTGAGCTTTCCACACCAGCAAACCCAGGAGTTTGGCACTTCCTTGAAGCATATTATCGCGAATTTCAGACCATCTTTCAACTTCCACATAGGGATTTGAGAGGGCTTGGAGGGCTAGGAATGCACAAGAAACTCCAAAATACATCGGGTACATGTTATCAGTATCACTCTTCTTGTCAGATCCAGTTACACCTAAACCAGAAAGTTCCCTCTCACCCATTTTTTAGAGATTTGTTTCTTTGCCTCTGCAATGGAAATCAGAAGTCCGGAAACATCTCAGAAAATTGTTGAGTACCAAATTTTCACATGACCCACTTTGATAAAAACGGATCGTAAATGAATGATTCAATAATTGGAGAAACAAATATGCCTAGTACAATAATTGAGAAACAACAGAACCCCAGTAATAATAATGACCAGTGAACAAAGCAATACTTCCCCCACTGAACATTCAAGAACTTACTGTGACTCTTCTGCAACTCACATCAGTGTTTCAATATAGGTTTTGACGCCACCAGTCACACCAAACAGCAGAATCCATGTGTATGATGTGAATGACATGGTTTATAGATGGCCGAAAAGATGGGCGTATACACGTGTTAGAGTGCATATTCAATTTAAAAAAGGGTGCTTTCTAACGGAATAGACGAAAAGCCATGAACTTGGTTCCCAGGTTTTCAGTGAAAGAAATGAACTATCAGCCCCCACATGCTTCTCTTCCTTTCTTTTTCATTTTTTTCCCTCTCCCTCCTCTTCTTCTTCTTCTCCTACCACCACCAACCCTCCTTGCTTTTTCTTTGTATGGATCAGGTCATAACCATTTAGGGAGCAAAAGCACTAGATTCCTGGCTGTTTGTCACCATTACTGACAAAGATAAAGAGGTTGAGTAACAAAAAGAATAAATATCTTCGGTTAAGTCGGATATTAGAATATGCATATACTCAGAGTTGCTTACCTGTATATGGAGATGTGACCACTCACAGTGACTGACATTTAATAAATTAATTTCATTCACCTCAATGAACGAGACGTGTATTTACGGAATGACATTTTATAAGTTTATTTTATGTTTCAAGTTAATGATTGAGAAGCTTTTATAATATTAAGAGTTTGAACTTTTTTGAAAAAAAAAAAAATGCTGAGAGAAACAGCTACAAACTTCAAATCATATTAGTCCAGCATCCAAATTTCCCAGAAAAAAAAATCATAGAAAATAAAAATAATAACAGACAGTAAACTTTGCGGTTAACATTGATGGAGGATGATAGTTTATACTATTCTCTTATAAAAATAAAAAAATTAAAGATAATTTATATATATAATCATATTTTTTTTAATAAAAATTTGAAAAGGAAAATTCTTATCCGTTATGTCTTTTAAAAAAATTCATATAAGAATATTAAAAAAATAAAATAGAATAAATCCATGAGACATGTTAACGAAACATGATGTTAATGCTAATATGGAAAAAAGAAGAAGAAATAATTCATTCTAAATAATACATAATCTATAGCTTAAATCTCATTTTCAGATTATATATTCTATTCCGGCTCTTCAATCTAACAATTTGCATTGGATTATTTAGAGAGACCTATTTCTGCCACAATTTGTGTGGGTCTATGCACATATATATATATATATAATATTGAATATTGAATAGTTGTTTACCTAATAATATCTACATGTGCATAGGATTACCCATATTTCTTGATAAGCATACAGAAGATGAGAATTATTCTTGCAACTTGGTATACCTGTTTTGACATACTAGTCCCTGTACTTGGACCACATTAAAATAATACGAAAATGAAGGTAATATAAATGAAAAACAATATGTACTTGGACCACATTATCTTGTCCTTCGAGTTATATATCTCAGATTAATTATGCCATCACTATTAATTTCATTTTGAGTTTCCAGTTTCTTTCGAGCATTCTCTACCACACCACATGGTCCCAAACAAAATAAATTTCATCCCTTAACAACTACTCAATGACCAGAAAATAGCACTTGTTTTGAAAAAAAAAAGATATATACAATAAATTAGCGACTTAGCTTACGAAATGTCATTTTCTTTTAATTTGATTATTCATAGACGGAATTTTTAATTTAGTTTCTAAACTATCACTCCCATCTCATTTTAAAGAAAAAGTTTTTCAATTTAATTTCTAAACATTTTTTACTTCATAAAATATTTCTCTTTCCCAAGTATAAGTCCAAACAAAAAGTCTATCCCATGATATTAGTCTAGTAGAGAAGAAAGTCATTTTAGTCTTATAAGTCTCGTTTTTTTAAATAATCTCCTTCGTAGGATTTATGTACTATTTTAAAATCTAAATTTACTAAAATAATTTTTTATAAACTGAATTATTAATTCGTGTTCATTGTAGAAGTAAAATCATTTACATTCAAATTTTGATAGTTAAAAAAAATTCATATTTTTATTGTTCCTATGAATGTTAAGTGGATCATTAACTATCATGTACATCTTTTAATAATAATTAAAAAAATAGCTCTTCTATGTTTTAAGTTAAATTTAATTATGGGGAATCCCCACCACCTAAGTTTAAAGAGGAATATTATTCTGTGACTTTCTTCGCTTGATAGACCTGTAAAGTTAATTAGAACATGCTTCTCACCAATAAAAAGTTAAAAGATGTTGAAGAAAAGCCATACATTATCAAATTAAACTGAAACATATGTTATGCCAAAAGCGTGGCGTGCATGACCTATATAAATATTTTTATATTTTTTAGTATTTAGTCTGATCTTTAAATCGTGAAATTAATTAATTTAAAATTAAGTATTATCAAACTTAATATTAAATATAATTTTTTTAATATTGTACTCTTTATATACAAAATAGAAATCGAATCTAAAATTTTATTTAAAGAACAATGAACTCATTATAATTTATTCATACTCTTCAAGTAACACTCAATGCAACATTTATTTTTATTTTTTTTAATTTAAATTATAAAAAATGATTGAGTAGCAGATATTCCCTGGTTGCTAGCTATACATATAATTATGTGACAATTTTGCGGAGGCAGACTCAAAATCGCAGCCAATGTTCCCCTCATGGATCTCGAGCACCGATATGCTGATGACATGCATTTTGATTCATGCAACTTCTTTTTTTTTTTTTTTTTTTTTTATGACAAGAGTTATATATAAAGATATTAAAAACAAAAAAAATACGTGCATTTCTAGAAAAAGGGACAAGGTACAAGTAGTTTTCATTATGAAGAGTTTTCTTTATGACAATTTTGTGGTAATTTAAAAAGTTAAATGTTATAGTTAAAACTTTTGTATAAAAGTTATAGTTAAAATATTATTTAAAGGACCTCTATGTAATTCTCTACCTACTCTATTATACATAGATAAGGTAGTCTTCCTCTAATGTGAAAACTCTATTGATTGAGTGAAAGGTTTGGTTAAGTAAATCCTAAGCTCTTGGTATGATATTTTTTATATTTTTATATATATATTAAGAATTATTTGAAATTCATAAATTTTGTGTAGTAAATGAAAAAAATAATTAAGTTATTAATTTACATAAATTCTATGTAGTCAATGAAAAAAATAATAAAATAATTAATTAATAAATTAATAACCACCTCTTAAATTGAGAATATAAAAAATAACTATTATATGTAAATAAAGTGACATTTTTAATGTGAGAGTTCTGATGAGTGATGAGAATTTTTTTTATTTTCTTCTTAAATATATCAAGAATTTTTTTAAGTTCGTAAATTCTTTATAGTAAACAAAAAATAATAATGAAGTTATTAATTTGTATAAATTTTTGTAATCAATAGGAAAAAATAATAAATTAATTTATTGCCTTTGTAATTTTTTGAAATCAATAAAAAAATTAATAAATTATTTTTTGAAGTGTAAAATTTGTTTAAAATAATAAAAAATATAACGAATTAATTAACTGTCTTTTAAATTAAAAATTATAAATATAATTTGATAAGGTCTAAAACTAAAATAAAAATAATAATATATGACTAAATAATTTATAATTATAACTTTTTATTTCACTAATCTTATATAATTAATTTTATAGTCTTTTTTTATATTTTTTATATAATAATATATTACTAAATTTAATTTCTTACTAATAATTACAAAAATTGTTGATTTAAAATATATTAACCTACAATAAAATAAACTAATTATTTTTTGAAATCCGTGCAAACAAATGTACTGAGTTCAAATATCAAAGTCGTTGTCTAGAGAAATTTATGGATGATCGTAACGGTGGACTTTGTAGTCCATTTCCATTTAATGAATATACACTAGAGTTGTCCCACAAGAAAAAAGTTGTCACAAGGTGCACCAGAAAATTAAAATAAAATACAAATTGGGATGAATTCTTAGTGTATCTCGCTTATTATTATATTGTAAATGACGTAGAAAAAATAATTATCAAAATATTTATATTAATTTTAAATATATTAGTACATTCACTATTATATTTTTATATTAAAACCAGTATACTAATACATTTAATATCATGAGTGTACAAAAAATATCACTGAAATAACATGTTTAAACGGGTCATATAATAATTTTAAAAGTTTTATCTTGCATGAAATTATCTAAAAGGCCGGAAAATGTATATGGGGATATATTTGTGAGTGTGTGTTGTCTTGTATTAAAAAAAGGAATTGCCATATCTGATATTAGTAAAAGTTAGTATAAAATATAAATATTTTGTTCATCTCTGTCCAGTTGTGCATTTAGCATTTGGAGTCCTATGGACAAATGAGGCGCCGGCCATTGTCATTTGTCAGGTTGTTTGATGTGATGTGCTTTGTAATTTAAGCATTTTGTGAGCTAAATTGATTTGAGATTTGTGCGTTTTGTGAAATGATTATATCATTCTGTGGTTAAAGAATGCTTCGTTGTTAGAATATTTGTTTGCGTATTGCATAAACGTTTTAAAAAGTTAGTATACTTTGTTATATATTAATATATTTTAAATGTTTTGTAGGTGTTAATAAAAAAATCAAATTTAGTATTGTATTATAATATAAAGAAAATATAATATATGAAAAGAAGTGTATAAAATAAATTAGTGAATAAAAAGTAACAATAGTTGAACTCATTAGAAATATACTATTATAAAAAATTTTATTTGTTGCATGAAGTAATTCTCATTATTATTCTTATAAAAAATTATGGAATCTTGTAAATTAATAATTTATATTTGATTTTATTTGTGATTTTAAGTGATAAATAACAATAGACAATCAAAATTATTAAATAAATCATATATACATATATATATATATAATTTTAAACCATATTAAGTTATATTTATAGTTATTTAGTAAGACATTTAATAGGTAATTAATTAATTAATTATTATTATTATTGTTAACTCTAAAAAATGGTCAACCTAAAAGAATTATTAATTTTTCGTTCATTCTAAAAAATCTCAAACCCAATTCTCGATTTGAAAAGAAATATAAAACATAAATAATTAACTAGTTCATTATTATTCTCAACTTAAAAAAAATGTTTAGGTTTTAAAGAATTCTTAATTTAAAAAATGGTTAATTAATTTATTAATTATCACATTCAATTCAACGAATTCACATATTTCAATGAATTATCGATTTAAGAAGTTATTATTAATTAATTGCTTTATTATTTTTTTTCTTTGACTCTATAGAATTTAAGTACTTTATAAAAATTTTGATATATGTATGAAAAAAATGAAGAGTCAATGTTCAAAGAGCTAAGACTTTGATAAAAAAGATTTTCTTCAATCAAACAAAACTCATTCCATAAAGTAAGCTTACTTTATATTGGCATTTACCCCAAAGAATTCTCACATTTTGAATAATTTTTTATTTAAGGGATAATTAATTAATTAATTATTTTTTCTTTGACTTTAAAGAATTTAAGTATTCCTAAGAATTTTCAATACATGTATAATAAAAGTGAAAAGTCATTGTACAATGAGCTAATAATTTAATCAAATGTGATTTCTTATCAAATAAACGAATCTCCCAAGTTAAAAAAAGAGTATATATATATATATATATATATATATATATAATAGATAATAGATAATAAAGTGTAACAAGATAAAATATAAATAAAAATAAAAAAATGAGATTCATTATATCTTTGCCATATTTTTTCAATTAAAATATGATAAATGTTTTTTTAATTAGGTTAGGACATGCGTGTGATTATTAAAAATAATTATATTATTTTAAAATTAAATTATATATTATTTTTAATTATCAAACATTTGTCATGATTTAATTGAAAAACATTATAACAAAGATACAAATAAGTACATATAAGTCTAATACTTAAAAAATTGGTTCAATATTTAATAATCCTTATTTAACAATATAATAAACATTATCTTGTCAAATATTTTTTTTTTTTGGTGCACATAAAATGAAAAATCTTTTAGATTATAAATTTTTATTAGTATATTAACTACATGATTATCAAGAGGCAATTTTAAAAAGCTTTTGAAGTTTTTAAGAACTCTGCTGAAATAGTCATGGGATTTTACTTATTTGACATTATTATTTTTTAATATTTGTTAGTAAAAAAAATCATATTTGTGTTTAGTGAAATTATTTAATAATAACTAACGTATAATTAAATGTGGTTCTATTAATTTTTAAAATTATAAAATTTTTTAGAGAGAATAACAATGAGAATCACATCATATGTTAAGAAGATCTCTTATGATGTTTCCTCCCAATAAGTCTATCGTCTTTATTTTTTTGGGGTCAATTTTACATAATTAATTTTATATACTTTAGTCAATTTATTATGTTTTTTTATATTATAATATATTGTTCAATTTAATTTTTTACTAAAACTTATTAATTTTTTTATTTAAAATGTTTTAATATATATTAACATATTAATTTTTTTAAAATTTCGTACAATATGCGGACAAATAAAATAATTTTTAGCATGTAGGAGAAACTGTTTGAGAATTGAGAGCAGAAACTTTACTTTTTAAGGATGGGAAGAAAGTTTTGGCAAAAAATAAAAAATAAGGATGAGAACAAAGTTTTGGCCAAAAAAGAAAATCTGAGCGAGTGATTTTTTTACACTAAATTATTAATTTAATCAATAAGAAATTTGAACTGATGAAGTGGCGCAATTCGTGTGGAATACCCATGTACGTGCCGTGCACCCTTCCACATTCAACAAAGGTCGCACCTAGATCCCTCTTGCGGCTTTGGGTTCCCGAGTATATCAACCATTCTCGACTTCATTCTAGACATTTCTGTTTCTGCCTTCTTAGACTGCACCTTTCAAAGCGGGTGTTTTCGAATTTGCGCCAAAAGCCTGTGAATTTTAAAGTTTCAATTTTCCGTCCCCGGAAATCTGAGTGAATCGGAATTCTCGGATATTCGTTTTTGGGTTTTCTTTCTATTCGACTGATTCACCGATGGGTGAATGCAATATGGAGGAACTTCCATTGCCGGCTCTCTTTGAGCAAGCTCGGAAGATCCACACGACTGTGACGGAGTCCGGTGCTGATCAGGTACGCTTTTGCACATGCTTGATTCTTTGTTTCGTTGCTTTCATTGGGCTTGCACATGGTTTTCTTCGGAGGTGTTAATTTTTTTGTGTTTGATTCAGGAGCTTGTGAAGAAGGGATGCGAGGCCCTGGAGAAGTGCGAGGACATGATAAATAAGCTGGGTTTGTTCTCATCAAATGAGACCAAAGATGATATAAGTACAACGAATCTCAAGTATACACTGGTAATTATTGTTTCTTAATTATTCCTTTCAATGTCATCGATTAAAGATAATTTGATGAAATAGGTGTTTACTGAATTTACTGATTTTTCTGCAATAGATCATCATGCTTTGTTGATTTGTCTTATCCTAGTATTATATTCAATGTATGTCAACATTAAGTATGCCCACCGGAAACAAAGGAGAGAGCCAGGAAATGACAAAGGGACAACGATTTAAACTATTTGATCTCTTATTTTGCTGAACTTACAGAAAATGAACCCAGAAAAATAGAGAAAGAAGTAGAAACAATACGACATTTATTATTCTTATAACCACATGAGATGGCGAATGGGAGAAGAGAAATGTGTGCACTTGTTACTTCATCATTGATTCAATGCAAAATAATGAATGGCAAGTAAGTTTCTGTAATAAATATTGCATGGGAAGGAGGTGTAAAATTGATGTGAATTTGGTGTAATGAAAATAAAATAACTTGTCAGAAATTAGGATGGCATATTAAGGAATTTAATGGTAAATTTCGACACGATGATATTGAAAGAAAGCAAAGACAAGATTTGTGCTTAGAATTTGTTCTGTTCAGAGCCAGACTGAAGGAACATATTCCCATAATTGAGAACAGTTAAATTTTTAGGGAGGCACATGCTGCTTGAACCACTATTTCATCATTGAGAACCGAGGTGACATTGAAAAAAACTTAATGTTTTAGTACTGTCTGGATTTCTTGTTTGAATGGCTGCTTTCACCCAGAAAAGAAAGAAGGTTATGAAGTGTTTCTTCATCAGATCAAGAATTTAGCGTACTTATATATTACCTCTTGGATGTTGAGTGGGCTTTTTATTTCTTTTATTTATTTATTTATTTATTTTTGAATAAAAGTACACTTGAAAAAGGTTAATATTAGATAAGGAATCAGTTTAAGCTGATTGAGCATTGGATTTTTCCATGAAATAAATTTCATAATGTGATAGTGAATGATAATTTACCTATCCTTCTCCTCGGTACTTTCTAAAAGAAAGTGGAACAATTAGTGCTGGCAAATTAAAAACTTTTATTACATCTTCTTTTAAATTTTTTTTTTTTCTTTAGTTATGCAATAAAAGTAGTTGAAGGCAAAAGGCACTTTTAAGGCACTGGACCTCAAAAATGTCTTAAGGCGAGAGGCACTAAAAAGACACTTGCTTGAGTGAAGTTAAGGTACTTAAATAGGATTAATGCTAACATATGCTAGGGTTATAAAATTTTAAAGGGTGTAGGAGAAGATTTGAAGAAGAGCAATAGAAAACACAAAGTTCTGAAACAAAGTTCATAATTTGAGGGTTGTAGGGAAGAAGTTTCAGAAATATAAAACACAAATTTCTGAAATATTGAAGGGTGAAGAAATATAAAACACAGTTTCAGTGCAATTTCAGATTTTAAGAAGGGTGTAGCATAAGAATGGTCTTTTTATTGCCTCTTTGCTATGTGTGCGTTTGGAATTGGATGAGGGACCACAAGGACTTTGTTTCTTTCTATTTGTTGACTAAACTCTAAAAACTATTAGGTTAAAATATGTTTTAAGGATGAGCTAGGCATTAAATAATGGTTTTAATAGTTTTCTATATAATCTAAAAACACTTGGGCTAGGCTTTTAAAACTAACCTTAAGTTAAAAAAACTTAGGCACCCTAACTTCATCCAGACGCCAAAAGGTGGCTCCTGGTGAGTGCCTGGCTTAAGGCAGCACCTCTCAGCGTTTGAGAGGCACTGGCCTCAAATGGCACCTTGCCTAAGTGCCTTAGGTGCTGAGGCGAACGCCTTTAACTTCACTAAGTATAACTATGTAATCTTTACTGATTATTTCAACTGAACATGAGGATATGCTTGGATATGGTTAATTTAGACATATGCTCTTAGATTGTTTCAGCTGTTTAAACTACTGTGGAACTAAGCTTGTAGCTTTATTACTTTTAGTGTGATCAATGGTTTTATTTTATTAACTTATCATGGAAACTTCCTCAGGTGCCATTTTATCTTGCTGAGTTGACTGAAAAAATAGCACAGGATGACAGGATACAGGTTCTCAAGGCTTCCCAGGCCAAACTAAAGGTTAGTACTGACCTGTCATTGGGGCAAAATAAATATACAGCACATTAACATGACTTGCATGATTATTTGTAGAAATGTTCTGATGTTCTTTTTTAATTTCATTCAATTGGAACTAATTGATAAGGAACCTTTCGTAGGAATTTATCTCATTTTGTGAGGTAATGGAGCTTGTCCCTGAAGAGGAGTTAGAATCTTATAAGCAAGAGGCACCAAAATCTGCTGCTGATCAGAGGGCCAGAAAGGTTTTCATTTATTTTCGTTTTATTTTTTATGACATGATTTTTCATGAAGTTCAGATGTTGTAACTACTGCATTGCTAAACCTTCTTCTTTATCCTGGAAATGGAAATGGGACAAGCAAATTTAAAATAAAGAGCTATTTGTGATGTAATGAAGAATAGAAGCTTATGATTAATTGTGATTATTTTTGGAGCCTGTTGTGTAGATTGCTCGATTTAAACGTCAGAGAGCTGCAGAGTCTAAGTTGTTGGAGATAAAGGAGCGAAAGGAGCGTCGTGGACGTTCAACAAAAGCAGCTGCGTTGTCCGCCCCTGTTGAGGCAGGAGAGGAAGAAGTGCTGGACGATGATGGAGAAGAGGAAAGGGAGGTTTGCACCTTGATCCTTTATCCTTTATCAGGCAATGCTGCTATTCTTCTGTTAGTCTTGCTAATTTTGTTAGTTCATAACAGATACTTGGATCCCATAAACTGATTACACAATGAAACATATGTTTAGCATCTTTTCCTTTTGATATTGTCATGCTTATTTTCTTCTTCTTCTTGTGATGGTTTATAGTAGACTACTTTTGACATGATAAGATTTTGTAACATTTTGAATGATGTTGAATAATGTATTTTTATGTATTTGCAAAACCTAACTGTGGGCATTTGCTTCTCTAGCTTTTATAATTTGTTAAACTAGAAATATAAAAGGTGCTTGAGGGTTGTTTTGCCCAATTATCCTTCCTCCTGTCAACCTAAGAGGGAAAAGAGGAAGGCTTTAATTTAGAAGAAATATACAGGGTTGAAGTGTTTTGTAAGGAGATTTTTTGAGTGAGCCCTTATTATCTACGTTGAATGAAACAAACTTGTATTAGAGCTTGAAAGGTAGTGAAAATCTCCTGGCTTGGTGATGTTTGTAAAAGCTATTATTTATCTTGAAATCTAGTAATTATCTTTAGAGTTTTATGGCATCCTGCAATGCTATGCCCCTTAGATATTTGTGATATCAATTGAACGTTGATCATGATCTGTTGTAGCCTGATTGATAACCTTACGTGGATGGGCTTAAATTCAACTTACTATAGATATTGTTTTGCATAGCTGCTCATTGTACCTTTAATTCCGTTTTCCACAGGCTTGGCTTACAACCATATCTCTGGCACTCTGTAAGGTTGGATTTATACTTAAGCTACAGTTTCCCTTATTGAAGCTTCTATATCTATCCAGTGTTCTCATGTTTTTCATGCCATGTTCAGGCATTAGATTTGCTGGAAATGTTAAAGAAAGAAGAAGAGATGCTTTCTGCTATAAAGGAGAGACAATCTAAGGTAGGAAAGTGCTTTGCGTATGCTACTTACTAAAGCACAGTTAGATACCCCTGTAATAACGTTTAATAATGGTATACAGTATACACTGTGAAAGCAATTTTAGCTTGCTTTATAGAATGTCTGTTGGGATTTTTTTTGTTTTTGGGGCCTTGGTCCTTTGGGTTAAATCTAGGAAATAAACTTAGATGCGGTTTGTTATATGTGGTTTTTGCAAATAACTTTATGATTCTCCAATTAAATCATATGCTTGTTGTGTTATCAAAACCATACACTTGTTATGTTTTAAGTGGAGAACGTGAAAACATAGATATAAAGAACTGTATCCAAGTCTAACACTCAAAATTTAATGTGCTGGAAAGTAGCAGAAAAGAGCACTTTAATATAATTACTGTTACAACACCATGTATAGAAGTTATGAAGCAAGTTCAATTGCTGATTATGAATATTTTTCGCTTTCTTTCAATGGCACAAGGCACTGGGTTTGCTTTCTAGCTTCTGAAATATACCTTTGTGAATCCGTCCATGTGTTTAGTTTCAGAGAGGAATGGGCATTGCAAACTTTTTGCAGGTTAAAATAGGTTTTTTTATTAATTGTTACTTGTGATTTTGACATGGTTTAGGATGGAGACAATGATTTCTCTAGGGATGTTCTTGATGAACGTGCCAAAAAAGCAGAAACTTGGCATCGTGATTCTGCAGCTCGTGCAAAGTACACTAACCCAGCATTGCCTATCACCTGTGCTACTTTTGCTCAAGATGTTTTGGAAGGAAGAGCAAACGTTTCACAGGCACATGATCACAAACACCAACCCCTAATATTTGGACCTGCCAGCCTTGTGAATGGAAGCCTGACAAGTGAGAGGGAAAGAATGGCCGCTAAGGTTTTCCAGCCTGGTTATAGGTACATATTTATTCCCTGTTAAATAAATTGACCATCTAGCTTGATGATTGAAAAAGCTTGGGAATAGGGATATTTAAGAATTTTTTTTAACATAATGCCTTTAAGGAAATGCAGTTTCATTTCCAGCAGCAGTTGTGTTGCCTTTAATGGAGGGAGAATTAGTAGCGCCATCTTTTTCTTATTGAACATCTTGTCAGGATAATACTGGAGAAGGGGTTCAAATAATTTTTTCCTATTACTTGTGCAAGAATTTTATGAAACATTATTTTAGATAAGGTTTGGATGTTTAAATACTCTTGATTACTCTTGTCTCAATTTTTGTGATAATAAGTTAAATGTTTTTTGGAAGGATGCCAACCATGAGCATTGAGGAAGCTGGGCTTAGGGAGATGGAGATGATGAATAAATGGCAAGAGAGAAATGCCAGACTCATGGAAGAAGCCAATTCATCTTGGTACAAGGATAAGAACTCAAGGCCAGGAGGAGAAGAAGAAGATGATGATGATGATGCTGCACAAGAGAAGGCAAGAGCCTGGGATGACTGGAAGGATGATAATCCTCGAGGTGCAGGCAATAAGAAACTTACTCCTTGTGGTTAAGAGTGTGGTTTTTGTCCTCACATTTCATCCATGGCTAATTAGAAGTGGGATTATGATATTGTATTGAAGTCAGATTTTGTAGTTGTTTATGATATACTTAGTTAGCTGAGATGTTGATTCGAATACATGTACCACAAAATCTTCAGTGCGAGGCTCGACCTCCATCCTATTTTCAAGTGTTTTTTTCCCACGGATCTTTGTGGAAGTAGCTTGATTTTTATCCATTATCTATTTAAAGAGGTGAGATCCTCACAAAGCTATGAAGACTATTATCTTCTACAATGAATATACTAAAAGTGCACTTTCCTCAACACTGATGGTTCTGGTACTCTATTGTACTTTGAAGTAAGTACCACCGTTATGGCAGTTTAACTTTTAGTGTATTATCACAAAAGTGCAGATTATATTAACATGATGTGACGTGGCATGCACCTAGAAACTCTATTCTATTATGCCCGAGCATCAGATCCCAAAATTGGGAGTTTGGGGCTTAGCGTTCATTTCGAATCGAGTGTCGCAAGTTGAGGTATTAAATGGAGTGTTCACGTCGTTTCATGGTTAAGCACTTCGAGTTCAACTAAGTTCTCTTTATCACAAATCGAGAAGCAGGCATAGGTGGAATAAGCTTTGTAAGTATGTTCCCTTAATAAAGATTGAGATCACTATGTGTTGGTGTTCTAGGCAGTGCCTTCATCATTAGAGATGTTATTTTGACATTATTTAAATCAGTAACCAAATTCTAAACATGCATTTGAGAGTATATCTTGTTAGTTTAGATTTCAGGAGGAGGTTAAGAGGGCAAATTGATCACTCACGAATTGTATGCCCTTCTTGAAACTTCTTCACATAAAACTTTGGGTTCATAAAAAATAGGGTGAAAATAACATTTTTGAAATATTATGTTATCAAAACATAATATTGGTAAGTGGTAATTTAAATTAGTATGTGATAATTTTCTTTCGAGTTTTAGAAATTGCAAAGATAGAAAATGTAAGAGGGCAGGGGACTTAAAATCAGTGAGGCAAGGAACCCAAGTCGGATTTAGGAAGTTTAATTCTTGCTACTATTATGAAAATGTAATTATTTTTTTAGAAAATAGTTATGAATTATGAAAAAAAAAGAGAGCTATAAACTTCATGTGATAAAACATTTGGTTGCTATGATTTAATAAAAGATGTAGGAACGTTAAAACCTCGTAAATAAGAGAAATCACACTACAATATTTATTATGGTTCAAACTAAGGTGGCTTCTATATTCACTTTTCAAGGACAAAGCAAGGGAAGTTTAACTATTAAAGAAAAACACAATTTAACTTGATAACTGTCTATAGAGGCTCAATCATTTACCACCTAATCACAACATAACCTCCAAGACTCAACATATAAAAGTTTTTACACATAATCTTAAGGTAATCCTTACATTCGTTTAACTTCCAAGATTTTACACCTAATTAACTATGTAAATAAGACTTTTTGACTCTACTGACAAATATTTACACCTAATCACCAAGGTAACCCAAAGTACCGAGAGTTCAGTCCTCTGAGACTCTTACCCATTCAGACTCATAGGATCCTAAGTACCAAACTAATCAAACTATAGGAGATGAATATAAAAGTTCACAAAGAGCACTTGCTTCCCTGCCCACTCAAAGTAAATGCTATCAACTATAGCACAATAAGCAACGGAGGCACATGTACTTCAATAGATTTCCCAATGCACGGGTAGAGCTCACTCAAAGCACTTTCAAGATCTTGCTGACAAGCCTGACTAAGAGGAATAAATACAATATTGCTTAGAAGTAGGTGAACAATGAAACAACTCAGGAAGTACACATTCAAAGCTCTATCTTCTTTTGTGCTTGATCTTAACTATAAGGAGAGAGTCGTTGCTCACTTCTTGTTTTCTTCTGTTTGCAAATCATCTTGCAACCGTCACAAGAGATTCTTCATAAATGTGCAGCCTTCTTCAACTTTCATCTTTATTAAATGCAAGAGCTTTGTAATTCAAAAACCTAGTTTGGTCCGATAAGTTTAGTTTAAAAAAAAAAAATCGAATAAAATGTTTGATTAGAAGAGGTGATATTGTAAAACAGGTTGGATTTAAATTCTTTTTAAAGTCTAGCCTAAGTCTGAAAGGTCGAATCAATATTTTTAATAAAAAAATTATTATTTAAAAAAAATCAGTATAATGTGACATTTTGATAGAAATAAAAAAAATAAATATCTCTTATAGGAAGGATTTATTCCAATTCAACAACTCATTTATATTTATAACTTTTCTATATATAATCTAATTACCAATAATAACAATTAGTTATATTATTCATCTCAACTTCAAAGTAATAAATATATTTGGTCATGACTTTAAAAAGTCTGCTTAGCTTAATAGATTGGACCCCAAAAAAATATAGATAAAAATCTAAATAATAAATAAGCTCAGAGTTTTTTTAAGCATTGATTCAAGCTCAATTTTTAAGTGTCCTGCTTGATGATTATGTATTCTTTAGACTTTCTCTTTCTTTATATGAGAGGCTTGGGAAATACTTTTGACCAGATATTTCTTTCTGTTTATGTTTAGGAGTTTAAGGAATGATAGAATGGAGTGATTATTAATGGAATAACATAGAATAAAATAGAATGGGGTGAGATGATTTGAGTAAATATGTTGTTTGTAACTTTTAATGCAAAAAAGGAATGTCACTTATCAATTTTATTTAAAACTTACATTAAAATTAATGGAATGGAATGACTAGTAATTATTATTTTTTAATATTATCCCTTATAACATAAACATATGACTAATAATTTTGTTATTCAATACATAATGTTATGTTATTCTCATATCCATATTTCTTTATTTTATTTACCAATTATCTTGTTCATATTTTCTGTCTAATACATTTATTACAAATTAACTATGTTGCTTCACAAAAATTGAAGAGACAAAATTTAAAAGTCAAAAAGAAAAATTGTTGACCCAAAAAATTAAAAAAATATATGAAACTAATTTACATTATAAATTATTTCATTATCTCTTTTTTATTTTGAAATTTTAAGTAAAAAAATAAAAAAGAAGTCATGACCATAATGATGAAAATTAAATAAAGTTATAACAATTGGAATGATAATCTTTGAATGATGTGTATATTAGTAATAAGATATAGGTATATTAGTAATTTAATTTTTTAAACTATTCCATTTTATCATTAACACTTCATTTGGAGGGACACCAAAATTAAGATTTTGGAAAGCAATTAGGAGTCTTGGTATCTCTCTTTTATTATTCCATTCCATCTTCAAAAAAAATATCCTAGGATAAGCCTAACTCATTTTGACTATTCCATTTTTTGCCACTTATTCCTTAATCATCAATCCAAACATAGACTTTTTTTTTTTTCCCTATTGATAAATTTCATTTTCAAGAGGCAAGAGGTCCTTTCGTAGGTTGCAAAATTCCTTCACCGCTTGTTCCTGCTTCTGCTGTAACTCTAAATAGTATATTTGTTTGATATATTAAGAAGCATTTCTTGACAGTCATTTTAATTATGTGCTCCTATTCATTTCTTTAGTAATTTGACCTCTGGTTAAAAGGATCTTAAAAAAATTGGATATTAGTATTAAACCATTTTAGTAAACGTTCTCACATGAGCTTATAGCAAAAACTTGTTTAACTCCATTTAAAGCCCACTAATACACACACACACACACACATATATATGTATTGTGAGGAGATAAGTTTTGTTAAAGCCAAAATTTTTTATTTTCGGCGCCAGAGTGTGAGAGTTAAATTTGGCCCATTTGCAAAATACTTTATTGAATAATTTTTGCCCAAACAAATAGGTCTAATTTTCAAAAATATTCTTTTCATAAAATATATATTTGGGTGTTGACATAATTAAAACCATTTTATAACTTTTTGATACAACATATCTAATTAACTTTAAATAATTTACAATTTAATTTTCGTAATGGTCTTATTCGACTCTAACTTTTATTCCGTGACACTGGTGCTTGAACCACCATTGTGCGAAAGCCCAAAATAAGCCCATGGCAGGAACCCCAATACCTAAGAGTGAGGGTAAAATTGATATGAAACATTATGGAAGTAAATAATTCAAAGTAAAACTCCATTTTCATTCATAATTTTTTAATTTAATCTATCATGAAATTTTTTTGAATATGATTTCTCATAAAAAAGATATTTTTAAATTTAATAGTTTATAGAATTATTTTTTCAATTTTGTCTCTTATATATAGATATTTCTTAATTTAATTTTTCATAAATAAAATCACTATCAATAATATCCTTAAAAGAGTTAATTTAAAAAATATATAAAAAAATTATTGACAATAAATTTATTTTTGAAAGATGTAGATTTGCAATTTTGTTTTGGTGCCTATATTTTCTCCTAGGCATATCATATTTACTGGTATTTTAGATATTCAAGATTTAATGCAAAACATTTGAATTGCTTAAACATCTCTTTATATAAAAAGAAAAAGGATCACAAATGTCTCATTGTTCGCATCGTAATATGGTACTAAGATAATAAGGATATGCTATTTGTGTCATTAACAAGCGGATTTGTTGGATGATAAGAGCTTCTAGAAGTTATATACGAATCAGGGAGTGCTTGCAATTCTATGAGATGCTAGGTTTCCGTCAGTTGGTGGGTATGTTAAACCAATACTTTCATTTATAACTAGATATATAAATATTTAAAAAGAATTTTATTGTTTATAAGTCGTAGTTTTATGTCTTGTTTCATTATCATTTTTTTCCTGATATGCTTCTTTTGTTATTTCTGTATTTTTTAAATTCAGTGCATGAATTGATTTGGTGGATTTAATCACATTCAGAATGGATATGAGAGCAGATTTGTTCTGGAGGGAATCTCTCATTCCTGTAATTTTAGAGTTATGGATCTTAGATCCAATTGTTCCAAGTATAAAGATTTGTTAAGAAGATAAAAATTAAATATTTTTTAAATAAGATATATTAATATTTTATATCTTTATTATACAAGATAATATTTTATTAAAAAAAGAGTAAATTACACTGTAAAATATATAGAATAGATACAGAATAGTGTCTTATTGAAGAGAAAAATAAATTATCAGATGTACAAAATAAACTACAAATTGTTAGAAACCATTCATATTAATTTTTAATAAAATACTACCTTATACGAAAATATAAACTAAAGATGTAAAAAATAGACTATGAATTATAACAAATTGTTCTTTTTTTTTTCTGTAATAAAATATTATTCTGCATAAAAAATTTAAAATATTAATAAAATTTTGTGTATTATTATAATTTTTTTAAAATAAAAAATTTTAAATCAATTTAGACTCCTAGATTCGAATGGATATCATCCATTTTTAGCTTTATCCTCCAAAAGTTTTTTTTTTAAAAAAGTTTTTTGTTGAGAAGACCTTGAGAGACCTCAGCTGGTTAAGGAAAGTCGAGCAGTATCGGACAGAGTCCTATAGAAAAAGCAATAGTAGCAGTTGGAATAATAAAAAGGGTTATATTCTTGGTTGCAAAAGAGGATGGATCATTTGAAAAGTAGCGATAAAATTAGAAAACTAAAATAAAAAAGAAGTTTGCCAGAAGTCAGACGCCAGGCCGGTGAGTTAACTCAATGATTGCAGAGTTTCGATGCAAACCTGAACATGTGTGCTGGCACCGCAACTCCCAAGATGTCTCATCTCAAACTCCATTTATAACTGAAAGGGATACTTCTCTAGATGCCAACAACGCACAAAATATTGCCATTCTGTGGGCCCTACTCACCGACCTTTGAAACACCAGATTCGTCATTTTCATCTACCCTCAAATTTTCTACTATAGATTTTGATGATGTGGTTTATTCCACATCAAAGCCAATTTCTTTTCACTTCAGAAATGGAAGAATATGTAATTTGATAACAAATAATAAAATTACTATGTTGTTATCAATCTGTTAATATAATGCACTAACTGCAGTTTTATTTGAAATAGACTAATGTCGTAAAAATTTCCCCTTGAATTAGGATTAGGTGACGTCTATCTTGTGCAACCCTAAATCAATTCATCTCTGATTTGCTCAGAGAAAAGTCATTAAATTTAAGACTAAACTTTACAAAAAAAATTTTAGGCTTATATCCAAAATTTAGGCTACCTAAAATTCATGTAAGTCACATTATATTTATTCACATTACATGTCCGGATTTTTCTTTTTCTATTTTTCTACTTTCTTACCTTTAATTATTTCTTCGCCTTCCACTTCAGGTTATAGATCTCTTATGTAAACCAAAAAAGAAATTTATAACATGGATGAAAACTTAATTTGCATATGTCCAAAAGAAAAATTAAAACCAATCATCATCATCTACCAGAGCGACTGGTGGTTGGTTGATCATACAGGTGTCCAGGACAATATGATCATACAAAATGCTCTCATCATGTCAATCAATGTAATACATGCAAATACATGCTACTGTAAGCCACAATGCGAAAGTAAACCTGTCCAAATTATAGATTTTGCAGGAAAGAATAAGGATCGTGCACCTACAAACAAGATTTGGAAATTGGCAGGTCCCAATGAAGCTTGGTGCCAATCAAAGACATGTAAACTATCGAATCCCTCCTAAATAAAGCATATTCACAAAAAGTAGATACTGCAAAGCTTCAGTCCGAGAAGCATCAACGATCGCATCTGCTGATAACCTCACAGATTATCCTCTTACAGAAGGAAAAGCACTTGCTGAGATCCATGTGAGAACTAACAAATTCCTTATTGTGTGTTCCAAACCACTAAGAAGAAACAAGAACCATAGTATTAAGGCCATGCCTATATAAATGCTAAATACAGGCAATGCTTAGAATCAGCAATTATGCACTAAGTAGCAAATCAAATAAGAGCATGAGACAAGAAAACAAGATGAATTACAAAATTTTCATATATTTATAAATTATTTCCATTCAATTAGGAAATTTCCAATGGAAATCAAAAAAGAGCTGAAGCACACCGAAACCCCAATTACATATACATACATACCCGTTTTCCCATTTACACAGTGCAGCTCTGCATTTTATGGTCTTCAAAACCAAGTTGGGATGAAAAAAAGTGAACAATCCCCAAACAAGGGACAAAAAAAGAGGTTATTCAAATCTTCTTGAATTCATCTCTCCATGCACTTAAATCCTCTGCAAACCCATAACCATATCACAAATAAAACTGCGCACACGAATACATCCAGCAGCAGTACCACCCACACATGCTTCTTCCATACTTGCTTTGCTTTTTGTCGATCGTTGATCATACTCTTATTAGGTACTGATAATTGAAAATCTCGGGTAAAACCATCGATGCAATCACATAAATCCACTTTATTCTCCGTTGCAGCATTCTTCACATCCATTTCATTGGCGTCTGTACCTACTCTCTTCTTCTTCTTCAACCCAGGCATCGCAAGCAACGGTACCATCGCCGATCTCTTCCCCTGCACCGAATCCATGCTAGGGTTTCGGCTGTCCATGTTTTCACCTCTTTGTGGATCTACAGAGTTCAAATCCAAATCCATAGCCAATGTTTCACGAAAGAAGGGGTCAAATTGTGATTGAAAACAAAGCGGTGTAAAATCATCAGACCCCGTGATCGATCTGTCTTTCAATACCTCATCAAATGTGCACTTTATGCGATTCAAGAACCAGAGACCCTCGGATTTCACGAGCTCTTCATCGAATATCGCAAAGTAGATAAAAGCGTCATGAATCAAGAACGTATAGGTCCTTTTCTTGACAGTGTGAGAGAACATGGAATGGTGGAGAGGAGTTTTGGCAAGGCATTCTGCTGCTAACTCTTCGATCATCGGCTCCTTGGACCCGTATTGGGCAAGAACTGTGTTTCCTCTAGCAATGCAGGCATAATAGATGAAGTTCGGATTCGAAATCATTTTAAGGAACTAGAAGAAAAAGAGAAATCCAATCCCAGGAGCCAGAATACAGCGAATTTCAGAGGTGAATCTTCAAACAAAGGGAAGCTCGCAGAAGCAAATTCAAAGCTTCCCACGGAATCGCCTGCATCCCGGAACACGAATCGAACAGGAGGGAATCCTCAATCTCTAACTCCTCATACTTCGGCTCCTCTTCCCCTGAAATTGGGTATCTTTATCTTCCGCTGGATATTCTAGGGTTTTGGCATGGCGAGGAATGGAAAGAGAAATGAAAATCACAGTTCGAGGAGTCGTTGGAAGAAGAAATAGAGAAGAAAACGGAGTGGTGATTGGCTGCGTGCAAGCCAAACTATCCCTTTTGGTCGCTCAATTTTGAAATTTTCCCCATCAATGATGGGTAAATGTGTAAATTCGTTTTCTTTTTAAGTTCATTAATGTGTAAATTCGTCATCGTCACAGCTTTTGGCACCAGGCGAAATACGGCATTATATATAGGGATGTAACAAAGGAGATAATATTTGCTGGGGAAAACATTAATTGGTTAATTTGTTACCGAGGTATTTATTTCAATGTTACATATTTTCTACCTATATTAGCTATTAGTAAAATATAGGTTTTTGGGCATTACATGTAAGAATTAAGTCAATAAATATATGCACATCATGGTACTAAATTCTGAATTTCTAAATCTGACATTATTTTTTAATTTTGATATTAAATGTGAAAAAATTACTTTGTTAATTTTCATGATTTTACTTAATTTTTAATTCCATCTTCATGATTAATGCATTCGTAGCTAAATCTTCATGATTTTAAAACTTTTTACTTTGATATTTGTCGTTAAATTTTATTAATAAAACCAATTAGATGTTAGATAAATATTTTGAATATACATGATTAATGTCTTTTACTCAAATTACTTAATATAATGAAATTAATAAAAATTTAACAGTATATTGGCAGGAGTTTCATGATGGTGAGACATGAAAAGTTGGGTGAAATTACAAAGACTAAAAGAATTATCTAACTAAACTTTAAAATCATAATAACAATTTTAATATTAAATATTTCAAAGAAATAAAAAAATTGAAACTCTGAACTCATGATTAACTCCATAAAGTAATGCAAGGTTTGAAAGCATAACTTAAAGAAAAAGAATTAATGAATTTTCTTTTTCATGAACATGGCTATGGATTTACCCTTGGTATAATATTCTCTATTTTTTTTTTGCACAGCTCGGCTCTGGTTGAGCTGTTGCAATAAAAATGAAGAAATTAATTTGCACATGCATGACCATGCTTAGCCCAAAAAAAAAAAGCACATATAATTTAAAATATAAAGTTTGATGCGTGCAATCAACGGTCAGCATCCATGGTTGTTAAAATTTAATATTAACATTATTGTGTATTTTAGTGGGTTAATTGGTGTCCTTGTTTATCAAACAGCATCGATTCCATGGTTCTTGTGAGGGCCAGGGAGGTCCACGACATAGAAAATAGCTCATTATTCAATAATTAGCACTTGATTTTTTTTAAAAAATGCATAATCATTCTTTAAAACGTCCATTTTCATAATAGTGAGTTGGTGGAAACGAAGGAGAAGCAGAAGCATAAGCCCGTTCACAAATTTGCAGCCTGTAAAAAGTTTGGGCAATAATGGCGCACCTCATTATTTTAAAGCTTTCCTTCCTTCTTCATTCGTGGATTCTCAAATGGTGCAAAAGTATAACCATTTCTCGCTAAATACAAAGTAATGACTGGTTTTGACTCACAACATCAAGCTTAGTTCAAATCATGAAATCTGGGATAACACCATGTAAACTATTTGTTTAATGTCACTACGAAGTCAAATCTAAATATTTTTTAAACAAAAACAATAAAAATCATGGATTATAAATATATAGTTCCATATTTTTTCTTGCACTGTACACAATGTGAGAACAATATCAAACAGTTGCACACTTGAAAAAAATCAGTGTCGAGTTTCAAGCAACAAAAGAAAGGTCCACGAGGTGTGACTATAGAGATTAACTTACAACTTTGTATATTGAAGCGTCGCAAGATCTTTTTTAAATAATTCTTTTAATAAAGCTAAATCTTCCTATTATTTTTGTTTCGATGAATTTACATCTTTAAAAGCTTGTTTGCCGGTTCCAAGTATTTCATATCAAATTATCTAGCCAATTGTGCCTTCAATTCATTGATGCAATCTTTTCTGTGGCCTACTATCAGCATGTTATTTACATACAATAGCAAAATAATAAAATTATTTCCACCAAACTTTTTGATATATGCACAAAAGTTTGCATTAAGTTTGTAATAACCTAATAAATGGGGGTTAATGGGATAAATTAAAATTTATAATTTAGTTAATGAAAAATAAGAAGAGGAATTTTTTTTCTGCAAAAAATTTGACTAAGGTATAATATTTTATCAAGTGAAATCATACATTGAGATTGAGGTTAATTTAGTGGTCAGGTGCCATGTATATATTCAAGAAGCCAAGGGTTCGAGATTTGACTTTCTTAACTTTTTTCATTTTTTCAAGAGCTGACATGTGTCCCCCTTTAATGTGAAAAGACCAAAATACCCGTGGTTGCTTTATCTCTCCTTCCCTAATGATTTGAAGCAGTGAAGCAGAGAGGTGTGTTGAGGTTGAACGTCCACCAGAGTTGACCTCTGCCTCGTCGGAGCTGCCCCTCACCACTGCGTGGCACGTTGTCGGCTAAAAAACCATCACTTCTTAGAGAGAGGACACGATTTTCCTTTGCGGAGAAGTCGTGAATTGCGAGGGTTGTCGAAGCTCCGCTAAGCTTCTTTTTCGTCGTTTAATGCATAAGTTTTGCTCCTCACCTTCTTGTCGGCACTTTCCCATTGATTTCGAGCTCTGTTGACCGGTGTTGATACAAGATTTCCGGCGAGTTGAATAGGGTCATCAAATTTGTGTATCTTGGCCAAATTAGGTCAAATTGGTGAGTTTTTGAGCTGAATCTTGATATGCATTATGAATGTCAGCTCATTTTTTGCCCTTAGCTACTGTTAATTGCTTGGAATTAGGTCTTAGATGGAAAAACCCCAATTTGGCTAAGATTTAAGGTTCTTTAGGGACCAAATTGAAATTTTTGGGAATTGAGATGTAATTAGTTGCTTCAATAAGCATTTGGGATATTTAGAAGTTATTGATTGGTTAGAAATGATGATTTAGAATTAATTCATATTTTTCTTGAATTTTTGCAAATATGGAAATGCTCTAGGGAGATTAAGGATGTGTAAAAATGATTTATAGCCTAAGCAAACTGGAGAAATCTAATTGTGAGAGTTATAAAAAGACAATGAATGAGAATTGAATGGGTGAGAATTGAAAAATTAATTATTTCTTGATAATATGCCTAAGAGGGAAAATTTGATTGGGTGATTGAGACTTGATTTTCCATTGTGGTAAGCCTCTTAGGAGTAAAAGGACCTTTTAGTATAAAACACATGTTAAATGGTGGTTGCTTATAATATATGCTTAATGATGCAATTGGCTAAGGGAAGAGGGAGAGGATTAATTCCCTTCTTTTCGGTTAGCGTAGGTAACTCTTAGGGGTAAGGTGGTCACCTAAGGGAAGGCATTAGGTCACTGGTAATTAACAGCGCTCAAGTGCACAGATAGCACTCCCCAATACCATTTGTATATGCTTCACTTTTCATTATTTGGAAATGTTTTACAATTACCATTTTGATTTTGTCATGACTTTATTTTATCGGAATTGTAATTATAAGTTGATGGGATCATTTGACATGTTAGATGACATCACTTTTGAGAAACCCCATGCGTAAGGTTATAAATAACCACCGGGTAAACTAATATTAAACACAAATTGATTTTATGCATACTTGTTATATTTCCCTATGCATGCTTGTTTTATTTCTATTACCTTTGGAAGGATTAGTTAGGACACTGGTTACCAACAAACAATACTGTTAGCCCTTAGTGCACTTAGGTAATTACTCAGTTAGTAGGGTTAATGAAGGTGTTAGCCTTGTGTGATGACCATTACACGTGGACCGATGAATGATAAACTTTCGTAACTTATGACCTCACACTTGTTAGTTATTTGCTTTTGGTGAGTAGTGACGAGAATTCTTTCAATGAGCTTGCTTGGGATTTGTGGGATCTAGTTCAAATTATTTTGATGTGTATGACTCATTTTTTTTGATATGTATATAGTTAAGATGATAGCCATTGTTTTGCTATTCTGGGATTATATAGTGAACACATTTGAACTTTCCCCATTATTGTAATTTGATATATGTTGGGTTATTCTAGTGAGAGTGGAGCCCTTTTATATATATTTGTTGCTTAATAGAATGTTGTAAAAATTTCAGGATATTTTATTTACTGGGGAGATTCTGTCGAAATTTCTACAAAACTCCTTGTTTTGTATAAACTGTTTATTTTTATATAAAGGTAAGTTATTATGTATATAGTGAAATTTCCACAGATATTGGCATGGTATTGAATTTCCATCTAGTGTAGGCTTGTAGGTTTTAAGAATTTTCCTCATGTCCTATGCCAGTCCCACTCCAGGGATTTTGGGGTGTGATAAAGTCTATTGTATCTAAGGCTTATGATAAAGGAATTCTATCTCTTATACCAATATCTTCGCGCCTGTTTAAAAACATATAAAGATTTGTTCGACCTGCAAACCAAATTTTCTTTTCATTTTTATTTAAACCCTTCTAGTTGGAGCATATAAATTTCTTCTTCAAGATACCTATGAAGAAATGCAATTTCTACATTTAACTGTTATAAATGTAAGTCAAGTGTAGCACATATTGCTAAGACCACTCGAACCATTATGAGTTGAACAACTGAAAAAAATATCTCATTGTAATCAATGCCTTCTTCCAGAGCAAATCCATTTACCACCTGTCTAGTATGATATCATTAATCTTGATCATCATTAGTTCTCTTGATCTTGTACACCCAATTGTTATTGATGGCCTTTCATCCTTTTGTAAGTAGAATAAGATTTTATGTCATGTTCTTATGGAGGGCTTCAATTTCTTCTTGCATTACTACTAACCACAAAGAATCTTCTGAGCTTTCTACAACCTCTCAAAAAATTGAAGGCTTTTTATCTTTTGTGAGTAGACAGTATGCAATATTCCCTTCTATAATGTAATTTGAATGTCAAACCGATTCTTTCCTCTCTTGAGTTGACCATCGGACTTGTGGAGTCACATGATCATATTGTTTTTGTTCATCGTACTTTAATGCTGCTTCAGAAGAAGTTGGTTGTCACGACCCAAAATCATTGGTCATGACTGGTGCATAGGCTAATATAACTTAGCCTAACAAGCCTAAAACATTCTTACAAAGTTTATAATATAGCAATAAAATATATTAAATGCACTTTTAAAATTTAATTCAGAGAAATTTATTAGAGGCTACCTAATATCTGACAGTACCTCTCCAAAATTCAATATTTTCCAAACTTATACAACCACTCATATTTTAATGATAATCAATAAACCAGTTTAAAAATCTCTCAAATAAAGATCCCATTTCTAAATTTTATAATTTTGTATAAAGTGGGTATCAAGGAAAGAACCAATATCATCATAGTCATATTCCTTTATCAAATATGTTTTAACAATTCATAAGATGTCCCTTTACTGGATATGTCTCAATATCTTATACTTGTATTTCTTCACCAAATACGTCTCAATAATTTATATTTGTATCCCTTCACCGGATACATCTCAATATCTCATATCCGTATCCTTTCACTGTATACATATCAATAGTTCATACTCGTATTCCTTCACCAGATACGTCTCAATAATTCATTTTAACAAGGTATACTAAAGTCGTTACCTCTGCTTATGGCTATGGGGTTCTTAAATGAATTCCCAACCATCCTTTAAATTATAAAATCTATTGAATATAAATAAATTGTGTAAATATGATACATAAATAAATAATTTTATTTAAACATATTTATTACCGTAAATTAATTTAAATAAAAATAATCTTGAAGATAAAATAAAATAAAATAAAGAGTAGTTAGGAGAGAAGTGACAATAATATAAAATATTTAAAATAGAAAATAAAATAATGCAATAATCACATAAAATAAACTTAGATAAGTAAATGAAGCAATAATAATTAAGAATTTTACCATAACTTTTCTTCTTTTGTATAATACCACTTCCTTATATTTTATAACTTTCACTTTGCGCTTCTCATATATCAAGTGCCTTTCATAATTAACAATAATTCAAAAAATTTGGAAATATCATTTATTATTGTGTTATTTTTATATCCGTACATATTATATTATATATACATAGTTGAAAAGTTTAAAAGAATATAGATTTATCTCCCTATAAAACGCTGAATATAGAATAAGGAAATTAAAAGTTAGACTAGAAAATAAAGACATTTAATAAAATAAAAAGTGCTACTTTGTTAATTATATACTCACCAATAGGGATTGATAGTATAGATCCTTTATTTCCACGGCGCAATCCAAATCAAAGAGGTCTTTGCCAAGCTACCTTTCACAAATATGAATGCTCCTTCCATGACATTTCTTTTTAGTTTGAATAGAAAATTAAGAAATGTTTGTGTTATTTATAGAAAATTTCAAATTACTATGCAAGTTACTATTTGACACTGTACCTACACATTTTTGTCGGAACTTGGACTGTAACTACACTTTTTGCCAAAATTTACATAGTACCATCGTCAGAATTTGCAAAGCATACACACATTTTTGCTGACATTTACTATGCAATGGTTAAAATTATATTTTTTATCCTTGAAAATATTTTTATTTATATTTTAGTCCCTAAAATAAGGTAAAATTATAATTTAAACCTAATTACTATTTTTTCCTTTCATTTTAGTCTATAAAATTCTATTTTATTTGTATTGTTATTCTTAAAATCCATACATATATATATATATATATATATATTGGGTTATTACATTGGTACTTCTATTTTATTTTCTTCTTTTTCAATTTGCACAGTAGTGGTCTTTACTATTTTTTTTAAAGTGCTATCACCTTTATGTATATGTTGTTTCTCTTCAGGGAAGATGACAATTTTGCTGACTATAACCTTATGGTTAGTGGGATCCCACATGCGATACCCCTTTACTCCGTCAACATATCCCTAAAATAAACATATTCTAGATTTTGAATTTAGCTTTGTAATTTCTTGGGTATTGTACATCACGTATATTGGACTTTCAAACATATAAAGGTTTGTATAATCAACTGACTTCATAGTCTATATCTCCATTGGGGTCTTCAGATCAATTGCGATTAATGGTAACCGATTGATCACATAGCAAATTGTTTTGATTGCTTCTGCCTAAAATGAATTGGCTAATTCAACAATTCTTAACATTGCTCTTGTTCTGTCCAACAAAGTCCTATTCATATGCTTTGCCATTCCATTTTGTTGTGGAGTGTACGCCACTGTGAATTGCCTTTTAATACCTTTTTGTTGACAAAAAGTATTAAATTTATTACTTATGTATTCTCTTTCATTGTCTGATTTCAGGTATTTGATCATTTTCTCATATTCACATTCCACACGTGTTTTGAAGGTTTTGAAAACTTTAAACACATCTCCCTTTCTCTTGATTGGGTACATCCAACATCTCCTGGAGTAGTCATCGATGAATGACACAAAATGCTTTGCTTCTCCCAGAGATAAGATCGGTGTTTGCTAAACATTAGAGTGCAGGTATAAGATAACTTTACTTTTATCTTTAAAGCTATTGAACTTCAACCTATGTTGCTTACTTATAGCACAATGCTCACAAAAAGGTAGAGAAACTTTTTTGAGTCTGAGAAGAAGATTCTGATCTGTAAGAACCTTCAATCCACGTTTTAACATGTGGCTAAGTTTACAGTGCCACGATATTATTGATTCCTTAACTATTAGGTCAGTTGATGGGATTGATACTTCTCCTTGTTGCTGTATTTCTCCTTTAATCATATATAGGTTAGCCACTATCTTTTCTGCTTTTATAACTACAAGTGCGCCTTTAATGACTTTCATAATGTCATCCTATATTTGGGTTTTATATCCATTGCTATCAAATTGTCCTAAAGACAATAAATTTTTTTTTAGATTCTTCACATGCCTGACCTCCTGGATAGTACGAGTTGTACCATCATATATCTTTAGTTTGATGGTGCCTATTCTAGCAATCTATAAGAAACTATAATCTCCCATAAACACATATCCTCCAGTGACAGGTTTATAATGGTGGAATCATTCTCTTCGTGAGGTCATGTGCCATGTTGCTATTGAGTCTATAAGCTATATATCATTAAAACTTTTTCTGCTATCATCAACTGTTGTTGCCTCGCTGTATAAGACTTCTTGGTCATTTGAGGTACTTACATTGCATCCTTAAGCACTTGACAACGCATTATCTTTGCCTTTGCCCTTTGCATTTTTCTTCAAATTCCAACATTCATTTTTGTAGTGTCCTTTTTTGTTACACTTGAAACACCTGATATTCTTCTTGCTCTTCAATTTTGATCTACCTCAATTTTGGCGATCTACCTCAATTTTGGCCCCCAATTGAGCTATATTTTGTTGATCTTCCTCTCATCACTACCAACGTTTTCACTTATTGTGAACAAATCAACTTGTCTTCCTCATTTTTGTGCTGATTTTCTTTTTCCAGAATAGCTAGTGCAATGTCATCGAAAACTAGGTAGTCCACAAGAACATTATTGGTCAGGTGGATGATGAGTTGGTTATAGTAATATGGTAAACTTTTAAGTAGAATTTTAACACGTTCATTCACATATATTTTGTGACCCAACAATGTGAGTTAAGAAAATAAAAGTATTCAAAGTGTTGATGTGGTCCATCATTGAAGTAGTTTCGAATATTCATAGAGTGTATAATTTCCTTTTAAGGAAAATTTTGTTGTGTAGTGGCTTGGTCTCGTACAATTTGGTTAAATGATCTCAAATTTTTTTCGCTGTCTTCTTTTCCTTTATGCTGGACAATATATCATCTGCAAGTGCTAGATGAATATTTGCAACTGTATTCCCGTCCACCTCGTTCCATTTTCATCTGTGAATTGTATCGGCCTTTCATTGATAGCTATAAGACAATTATCTTTTCTCAAGATGACATTTATCTTCAGCTTCTACAATGAGAAATTACTATCATTGAACTTTTTAATATAAAATTTTGCCGTCATTGCTTCAATTATAGTCTATTTGTGAGCAAAAATAGTTTTCACCATTTATCGTGAATAGTAACTGTATGTATGAATAATACACCGTACATATGAATACTACCCAGTATCTTATAATGGGCAAAAGTAATCTTACTAATTTTTTGATGTGAAGAGTTCACTATATCAATGGCATCTATAGAGCATACGATAAGTAGATAATAACACACCCAACCAGGCTCTGATAGTAATTGTAAAAATTAACTTACAATCATGCATATTGAAGTGTTGCTTTAAATAATTCTTTTGAAAAAGCCAAATATTCTTGTTATTTTTATCTAGGTGAATTTACATCCCTAGAATCTTGTTTGTCGATCCTAAGTCTTTCATATCAAATTTCCAAACTAATTGTGCTTTTAATTCATTGATGTAATCTTCACTAGGGCCTGCTACCAGCATATCGTCTACATATAACAACAAAATAATAAAATTATTTTTATCAAACCTTTTGATATATGCAAAAGAATCTGCATTAAGTTTATCGTATCTAGGGCTCCTGATGAAGTAATCAAATCTCTTATACCAACATCTTTGCATTTGTTTAAGACCATATGGAGATTTGTTCAACCTGTAAACCAAGTTCTCTTTTTCTTTTTCTTCAAACCCTTTTGGTTGGAATATATAAATTTCTCCTTCAAAATCTCTATGAAGAAATGCAATTTTTTCATCTAATTGCTCTAGATGTAAGTTAAGTGTAGCATACATTGCTAAGACTATTTGAACCGTTATGAGTCAAACAATTAAAAGAAGGAACAATTCTATATATAGAGAGAGTTGTGAAATATATAGCAAGTTGTGAAATTACTATTATTCTATTAACAAGATATATAAAAACATTGTATTATTCTTACTATATAAATAATGTTTAATTTCTGTATTTCTTATAGTAAAATTCCTTGTCTGTAATTTTTTACCCTATTAAAATTTTTCCATATAAAATTTTTTATCATCTCAAATTATTTGCTATAATTTTACTTCTTTCCAATATTTATTTTCTCTACAGTATCTAAGTTCTTTACCTGTTATAAATACAAACCAAGAATGGTTACATATGTGCAACTCTCAATAGAGGAAATAAAAATTTAAGCGTGAAATTGCGACAAAAAGGTGGACTCAAGAGAGCCCCAAAAGAAAAAGTTTTCTGTGAACATAAAAGTCCTTCGCAAGGGGCATGAATATACTGTTGTACTCTTTCCACTAGTCTTCATTTTCGCTTTCAGGAAATATAAGGTGGATTGGTGAATGTCCACTCAATGACTTGTTCATATTGAGTGGCTGCATTTACCCATGAGAAGTCCTTCGTCATTCCTCTTTTCATCAGTCCCTCCCAAGAAGACTTGTATTCTCTATATGTTAGAATGGCGTATCTCAGTGCCTGTCAAAATTTGAAGGTAAGAAAAAGAACTATGAGCACAGTGAACTCTCACAACCACAACGTTTGGATAATAAACTATGACATAGACTGAAAATTTTCCATTGCAATTGAGAGACTAGAAGTGTGCTGTCAATTGAATTAAGAAAGTATCAAACATGAATTTGTGTAGACAGAATTAACATGGACAAAGACAATAAACTTACCGTTAACATGCTCTCTTTCGTTAGAGGAGAAAACGTCCACCTGTTAGTACAGTTCATAACAATGTCAAAAACAATATTCTGTAAAATCCTGAGGCATCCTAACATTACCACTGACAATCTCAGACAAAAACACAGCAGGTATCAATAGATTCCTAAAGCTAAACATAAGAGAAGTAGCATATAGTTGAATTCAAGATTCAGAATTGCAGAAAACTAAGTTTCGATAGATGTCAATAACTAGGTGATACAATGTCAATTATATCCTCTTTAGTTGAATACTTACTAGAATCATATTTTAGTTATAAGAGTAATATTGAAAAAATTATTTATAAATCATTCCATTCATTAATGATCCCCTCCTTTCGTTTAACTTCCAAATAATAGAATGTCACTTGCCAGGCCATTTTTATCCTGGTCATTATTTGCCAATTCAATTCATCATCTCATAAACTCCCAAACCCTTGAATTGAAATGACACAAAGTCTAGTCACCTATATAACTACCTAGTTTGTGATATAGATGTATGCTTATGACAGGTCACAAAGTTACTGCCACAATTCACACTGACATAGTTACTGCCTTGACTCGGTGACAAATTTAAACATTAAGAGCCACAATTATTATACAGGTTCCAGTTTCATTGTCTATCTACACCCCATCATTACATTTATTTGCCACAGCCTAGAGGTCAGTAAATATAACCATCAAATCTTTTTGCAGAAGATTTGTTGAAGAAAAACATCCCAGATCATGAACAACATACCCTGTACCATCATCATTGCCTCCAGCATATGGATTAAATTTTCGTACAGTATCCTGTAAAACAACGAAGATAAAGGAGTGAAGGCATATAAATTACATAGTAAACATCCAATCATTTGCATTTTCTTCACTTACTCTTAGTCCTCCAGTGTCATGAACCACTGGTACTGTTCCATATCTCATTGCGTACAGCTGATTAAGCCCACAGGGCTCAAATGCAGATGGCATTAGTAGTATATCACAGCTGTTCATACCATGGATACAGTAAGAACCATGGTTGATGTAAAATTAAATAACAAAAGGACAACCCTGCAATTGTTCTATTAAAAACAAGAAAATATCATATCACCCTGCAGTTATCCTATGAGAAACTGGAACATTAAACCCAACCCAACCGCGGAATTTGTCCCTATAAGCTGATTCTGTTGCTTTCATCCAGTCTTCATATATTGGGTGTCCAGAACCAAGCATAACCTGAAAATGCCAGCAATCATTACTTGTTTTCGAAACAGAGATATATCTAGAGATTGACAACCTAATAAGGCGGCCAAAAGACAAAATGAGAACTTATTGCTAAGAGATTGTACATAAACCCATTTGTTGAAATTCTAGAGCCATATACACACTAAAATGGAATTATTCATATTCAGAAGCTACTTTTTTCCTTTTTTATGCAAAAATGATAAAGTGATATATTCCTTTTCTTAATGCAAAAACTGGATAATCATCAGTATGTTTAAAAATTCTATTTTACCAGTTGCTACATTTTGCAATTCTAATTTAACCTCCAATTGAAACATTAGCACAACATTATATATTACCAGTTGCTACATGGATTTGAATAATTGGCATAGCAGATGAGTTTATAGAACTAAATACAAAATAACTTACGAATTGAACATCATCTTCCATGAGCTCTGGAGTTGCCAGCCAAATCAGGTCAATGCCTTTCTGGTAGTCTAGTCTTCCAATGAATCCAATCTACAACGTTCAGCTACAATAAATAATAGAAAGAGTGAACAAAATTTCTACCAGGACAGTACCATAATCCTACCAATGGACAATCAGGCCGAACAGGAAGACCCAATTCCTTCTGCAAGGAAATTTTGCATTGGACCTGCACAATTCAGATTCAGGGTAAGATGAGTCGAGTTAAATGAAAGGGGTGATGATGAGAGACCAAAGCAACCTTCCCAGAAAGGACATCAGCAGAATAATGGCAAGCAATATGTTCATCTGATGATGGATCCCATTCAGCAACATCAATTCCATTTGTGATCCCTGGTCATAATGAAACTGTTGTAAGTTTATACTTTGAAGTACATCATTCAGTAAACAAATAAAAAATAATTCCTCTTCTACTTTTGCATATCTGGATTCTGATACAGCACCTCCTTTAAGGACTTATTTTCGAAGGAAATACAGGAACCTAAGAGGGAAAGCTGAAGTGGAATAGCCACTGCATTCTGTATTGGTTGGTTGTGTCAATTTATTATTCTATCAGTTATAATATTATGTTAATGGCAATAGTGGTGGGTCAGTTATATAGTCAGTTTCTAATGTCAGTTTTTGTCTAGGGAGTATAGATATGTATCTATGCTTTCAGTTATGGGTAGAAATGAAGTTTCAGTGAATTTTCTGAAAATTTGTCTCTTTCGTATAAGACTTGAGAGTTTCAAATTCTGGCTCTCATCTTTTTCCCTTTATTTTCGATCTAATCCTCACCTATTTTCTTTTAAGAAATTCCGTGGTTCATATCGTTTTGGTATCAGAGCCATTTTGATCCAGCCATGGTCACTACTTGTTCCTCTTCCTCCACTCCACCTCAACCCACGCAGCCTTCCCCTCAAACCAATCATCCACCCATTGCTGTGCCTACCACCACCCCTACCCCTACTGAGAATGCCATCCTCCAACAAATATCATATCTAACCTCACGAATGGAAGCCATGGACGTTGTTTTAAAAAACCAAACAACAATGCCAACGGTTGCTAATGACCATAAGCGCAAGACTCCTGAATTTCCAGTTGGATTGCACGATACAGCACAATCTTCTTGGGCAGAGGACATTAATGATGATATTGAATTGCCTTGGTGGCTCAGGAATCCTTCCTGGAAACCCCACACCAAGATGGAATTCCCCCAATTTGATGGAGGAGACCCTCGAGGTTCGATTCTTAAGGCCGAAAAGTATTTTTGGTATTAACAAACTTAGGAGAAACTCAAAGTTGATATTGCTGCCACGTATTTGGAGGTTGACACCTTGGATTTGTTTGCATGGATGAATGGTAAGCGTACTATTCTGTATTGGGAGGAGTGGGTGGAGGCATTACAGGAGAATTATGGTCCAATAGAATTTTCAAATCCTGATGAGTACCTTTGTGTAGTTAAACATACTAGAATTGTCGTTGAATATTGTTAGAATTTTGCTGAACGTGCAGCCAGGGTTAAGAATTGGCCAGAGCATTGTCTTTTAAGGGTATTTTTGAATGGGCTTCAAGAGGATTTAAAGGTTGATGTACGAATCCATAAGCCCAGAACTGTTTACAAGGCTATGAGCCTAGCATTAGAGTATGAACAAAAAGCTTCTTTTAATCGTGGTCCCAGATCTACTACCTGGTCCAATACCTCTAAACCTACTGCATTTTCAGCCAATATCTCACGTGAAACCACCCAACCCAATAACCAGTTCACCCAACACCTATCTCAGCCTAATTCTTCTAACTGAAATTTAACTTCTAAACCCTGGGACCAAGAGAGGCAGCAACGTATTGCTTAAAAACTTTGTTTCAGGTGCAATGAAAAATTTTCCCTAGGTCATTGATGCAACTCTGCCACCTTAACACTTATGGAAATTGCAGAAGATGAATCACAAAATGATGCTGTTAGAGAAACCGTTGAGGATGAGCCACGTGACGAGATGACTGAAATCTCCTTTCATGCCATCTTAGGCAACACAAACAGCACCACTATGAAGTTACAAGGTGTCTTAGGTGGGAGATAGGTCTTAATATTAGTGGGCAGTGGCTTGACACATAATTTTGTATTTATTCAACTTGTGGAAAAGTTAAAGTTGCCTGTTTAGAAGATTCCAGCCTTTGGCGTACAGATAAGGAATTTCGAAATTATTTGTTGTAATGGCATCTGTCTTAACTTATCAGTCCAGCTCCTACATCTCACAATTACCCAAGATTATTATCCCTTTTCATTGGCAGCAGCAGATTTAGTTCTGGGAATTAAATGGCTGGCCTCCTTGAACACAGTGCAAGCAAATTGGAGTGAGATGTTCTTAATATATTAGTTGAATGGCAGAAAATATAAGCTCCAGGGCATCCTCCTAAATCTGAGGCTGCAGCTAGCTTCAAATTTCTGTTCAGAGAAATTATATCTCCAGGTAACTCTATTCCTCTTGACATTCAATCATTGCTTCACCAATTTGAAGTCATATTTAAGGAACCCACCACCCTACCTCCATAGTGCCATCATTACCACTCCAATCCTTTCCTTCCCAATTCCAAAACTCCAAATATTCGACCATATAGATATCCTTACTCTGAAAAAATTGAAATCAAAAACCAAGTGACTGAACTACTCAAATCTGGTTTTATACAGCCCAGTACTAGTCCCTATGCCAGCCCCATCCTCTTGGTTAAAAAGAAAGACAATTCCTGGAGAATGTGTGTTGACTATTGTAAACGTAACCAAATTACTATCCTAGATAAATACCCGATCCCCAACATTGATGAGTTATTGGATGAATTACATGGTGTAGTAATTTTTTCTAAAATTGATTTATGTTCTGGTTACCATCCAATCAGAGTAAATCCATCAGACATTCATAAGACTGCATTTAGAACACACTTTGGACATTATGGGTATGTTGTTATGCCTTTTGGGCTTACTAAAGCTCCCTCTACTTTTTAGACAACCATGAATGATTTATTTCGTCCCCATTTGAAAAATTTGTTTTGGTGTGTTTTGATGACATATTAGTTTATAGTTCCTCTTTGGAAAATCACCTAACTCATTTGCACACTTTTCTCACTCTTCTTAAGGAAGATCAATATTATGCCAAATTCTCTAAGTGTTCCTTTGGTCAGGCCAAAATCTCTTTTTTAGGTCATTTCATATTAGCCAAAGGTGTGGAGGTTGATTCTAAAAAAATCCAGGCAATGGTTAAGTGGCCAATACCTTCCAATGTTAAGGAATTAAGGGGATTCCTTGGCTTGACCGGTTACTATAGCAAATATGTGAAGGGTTATGGATTGTTGGTGAGACCCTTCATTGCACTTACCAAAAAGAATGCATTTCACTGGTCTTCCGCTGAAGAATCAGCTTTTGTTCAACTTAAAAGGGCACTCACATCAGTCCCTGTGCTTTAGCTCCCAGATTTCTCAAAACCTTTCATGGTGGAACGTGACGCTTCCTTTGAAGGAGTTGGAAGGATTCTTCTTCAGGATGAACATCCTATTGCATATTTTAGTAAGGGGTTCTCTTTTTCAAACAAATTTAAGTCTACTTATGAATGGTAATTGCTTGCATTGGTTCTTTCACTACAAAAATGGCGTCATTACCTTCTTGGCCACCATTTCTTTGTTTGGATAGGTCACCACAACCTCACATACCTATTAGAACAACGCCTTAGCGATTACTTTTGAAATTGCTACCTTATGATTTTACTATCATTGGGGCAAAGAAAATATAGGAGTTGATGCCTTAGCAAGGAACCCATGGCATGCCAACTTTGAGGCTCTAGCCATTCTAGTGTCCTTGGACTTTTCTAATTGGTATGAGGCGTTAATAGAAGATTCTTACATGTCTGATTTGATGGCACAAATATAGCAAAATCCTTCAAGTGCTTCCGACTTTCAATTAGTGGATCAAAAGCTATATTTCAAGGATAGATTGGTGGTGCCCAATAATCATACCCTTTGCCAAACTCTTCTTTTAGAATCGCATGATACTATGGCAGCTAGACATGGCGGGTATTTAAAGACTTTGAAGCATTTATCATCCTCTTTTTTCTGGCCTAAAATGAAGCATGATGTCAAGTACTATGTTCAAAATTGCCTTATTTGTCAAAAAGCCAAATACGAAGCATTGGCCCTCGCTGGACTCTTACAGCTACTACCAATTCCGGAGAGAATATGGGAGGATATCTCAATGGATTTTATTACAGGGTTGCTTAAATTTAAAAAATATGACACTATTCTTGTGGTGGTGGATCGTTTGAGTATGTCCATTTTCTTCCCCTTTATCATCCATATACTGCCAAAACTGTTGCTGAAGTGTTTTACAGAGACATAGTGCGCCTTCATGGCATTCCCACATCCATAATTTTAGATAACGATGTGGTTTTCCTAAGTGCTTTCTGGTAGGAACTTTTTCGCCTCAGTAACACTAAATTAAAGATGAGCACAGCGTATCATCTTTAAATGGATGGCCAAACTAAAGTGGGCAACCGTTGCCTTGAAACTTACTTGTGGTGTTTAGCCCAAGAGCAACCTAAGAAGTAGAGCCATTATTTATCTTGGGCTGAATACTCCTTTAATATTGGGTTTCATTCTTCTACGGGCACTACTCCTTTAAAGGTGGTTTATGGTAGGGATCTACTTGCCATCACCCCTTTTGTTTGTGGTGAAATCAAATTGGTAGATCTCGAAGATCAATTGGTTGCTAGACATGAAATGTTGAAGCTCCTTCAAGGACATTTATTAAAAGCCCAAACTAGAATGAAACAGCAAGCAGATGCACATTGCCGTGACATCACTTTTCAAGTTGGTAATTTTGTCCTCCTTCGAGTCCAACCTTATTGTTAGTAGTCTCTTGCCCGAAGGAAATTTGAGAAACTCTTCCCACGTTTCTTTGGACCTTATAAAGTAATTTGACGAATAGGACTTGTGGCTTATGAACTACAACTTCCACCTACAGCTTAGATTCACCCAGTATTTCATGTTTCTACGCTGCGCCCAGCCCTTGGTCAGGAAGTTCTTACTACACCAGCACCCCTGCCAATCAGTGCAGATTGGAAACTTCTTTTGCAACCAGAAAAAGTGCTTGCTCATCGCTGGCATGGTTCCTATAATAAAAAACAACTAGAGCTCTTGATACAGTGGAAGGACTGTCTATTGGAAGAAGCCAGTTGGAAGCAATATGATCTAATTGCTGCCTAATTTCCCTCTCTCCTCCTTGAGGACAAGTTGGCTTTCCAAGGGGGGAGTAATGATACAGCACCTCCTTTAAGGACTTATTTTCGAAGGAAATACAAGAACCTAAAAGGGAAAGCTGAAGTGGAATAGCCACTGCATTCTGTATTGGTTGTTACTGGTTGTGTCAGTATTTTATTATGTTAGTTATAATATTATGTTAATGGCAGTAGTGATGAGTCAGTTATATTGTCAGTTTCTAAGGTCAGTTTCTGTCTAGGGAGTATAGATATGTATCTATGCTTTCAGTTATGGGTAGAAAGGAAGTTTCAGTGAATTTTCTGGAGACTTGTCCCCTACATATAAGTCTTGAGAGTTTCAAATTCTGGCTCTCATCTTTTTCCCCTTATTTTCGAGCTAATCCTCACTTATTTTCTTTTAAGAAATTCCATGGTTCAAATCAGATTCACACAAGGGCATGCACAAATGAAGACGTAAACATGGTTAGAGAGAAGATAATCACAGAAGATGCATCTGGAGATCATCATTAAGAAAAGATAGCTTCTCTACCAATTGTATGAAAGTATAATGGGCCGTATTCAGTGAATAACTGGAAAAACTTCAAAACTTATCCTTTGTATTTGACAAACCAATATCTTGATAGCTGACTCTATTCACAAGTCACAAATAGTTAATAAAGGTGCATAACACTTTAATATAAATATTTATGCATTTGAAAGCTTATCAGTAGGATTACATTCATTTAGGAAAATTTACAAGGTATCCAGGATTTGAGGAATCCAGACTAACATTAATACTTTTCCAAGTGCACCACCAAGAAGACTTGTAAATGATTTTGTGAACTATAGTACTATACATTACAACTTGAAGAGAAAACTATTATGAACAGACGACAAATACTTTTATCCCTGCATGTAAATGTACAGACATGTGTTCCTTTTATCACAAGACTTCTAAATTATTCTAAGTTATTCAATTGTTTACCTGCTAAAATTGCAAGGTGCTCTAAGTAAAGGGCTGATTAATTTTGTTAGAAATACTTAGATTGATTATGTACCTTCCCTCAGGAGCATAACAAATTTGATCTTAAGCATGCTGAATTTTAATTAGAAATTTTATTCTTGTCAAGAATATTATCAGTTACAAAGGTTTAGGTTGCTCAAGAATGGAAGTTCCTTCAAGAGCATAAACTATATATTCATCAACTTGATACCTTTTAAACCATAAATAACCATATCATAGTATGTGCTTAAAAGTGTATACTAAAAGAGAAAAATTAAATCAGATACCATTGAGAACACTTCTTCGACTGCTTAACAGCTCATGTAGACCATATCCACCTTCACTAGTTGTTATTTCGCAGGAATAACCCTGTAAAAGGGATATACATTTTACACAAGGCACATGATTACATAATAAAATTCAAGACACTTGTCTGGCATGAAGGTTTATGTTTTTATAGTTTATTGCAACAAACTGAAGGTTCTTAATAATCATCTAATGTCTAGGAAGAATTTTATTTCACTATGGGTATCGATATTCAAACATAAAGATACTGAGCAATTGATAAATGCCTCACAATTGATACAATAAGACACCATGAAGCAATATATATGGGATGCAATATTATGACCTTGCTTACTGTTAGTATCCGGTCAGCTGTAACAATTGCACCTTTTAGAAAATTGACAGCTTCACCTGTGTCAAGAGCATGAGTCCTTGCCCAAGTAGGGAACACCCATTCCAGTGCTCCATGCCATTCTGGTGGTAGTCCCAAATTACTGTATGTAATTGCAGGTTCCACTCCCTTGCATATGACAAATTTCATCAGCTTATTTCATGATATAAAAAAAATTATTGCAACTGAAGGTTACTACTCAGTAAATTACATTTTTCCTAGCACCATGCACTCTATTAGGGGTGCTATAGTATATAACAGTGTCAGAGACTGTCCACTAATACAATTGAGTATCTTTGATGGCCCGTTAAACCATATTCAAATAATAAATTTGGATTTGATGATGACCAACAAGAATGCATCTGTCACCCAATAATAAGTGTATTTCTGAATATTCAAGTCGAAGGAATACTTTAAGTTTTATTTTTTCCCATATGTACCATTTTTATAGCCTTTCCACATCTATCATATTTCTAGTTTCTAGAAAGTAATTTGACCGTCTGATCAAATTAGTTTCTAGACTCAGCATCTATCATATAAGAAGTGGATGAACAAGGCACAGGTGTGAAAGCAATAAGTACAAATCAAAGGTCAAACTTTTCATAAAAACCCTTATTAATTTTTCAAAAAGAAAAATAAATTTGATAAAACGCTAAAATGAGTTACCTGATGTGCAAGATTATGTATCACTAATATACTACGAGCATCTTTGTAAACCCCGTGTGGGCGATACTTTGCTGCCAAAAGTCTGCACACCATTTAAGCAGCACTCATCCACAGTAATGTCACCATAGACAATCACAAATATTTCCAAATGGAACTCAAAATGTGAAAACCCCAACATCTTAATGTAGCATATTAATGAATAAGAAGAAGTAAAACATGTAGAATAAATAGCAAATTCCAGGATTTCAAGGAGTCATTGGCAAAAAATGGTCTTCAAAGGATACTCATTTAGTCCAAACTTCTGTAAATTCGCCTAGTAAATGGCAAGCTATGCATGTAGCAAGAAAGCATCTATTCTTATATTTTTCTAATGCAAGTTTTGTGTCCGCTACGGTGTTGGATGTTTGTAATTTCATAATGAGAAGCTTGTCTGCTTGACGTGAATGATTTGCACAGAAAAAATAGCATTTGCACACACTGTCAAACTGTAATTTTATGTTGGAAGAAAATGTTAATAAAAAAAAAAAAAGGTGGACAATGGTAGGCAAGCATACACTGGAACTAGGCTGGCATGCCAATCGTTAACAAGGAATAAGCATTTTTCTCCATAAGTGAATCCTCCCAGAGGAAGCACCAGTGGGGCTTCACAAGCTGCGTGGCAAAGTAAAGTGAACCGAAACTGTGAAACCAAATGAGCAGGACATTCATCATTATTCATGAAGCACAGATAGAATTACAAATCTAACCTCAAAACTTGAATTTTCAAGAATATACCTGGTTATCACCAAAAGCCCCATAATTGTCCCCATATGGATTTCCAGGCCTATGGAATGAGGGGTGATCCGCAAATACCTAAACAATGAGATGACAAGTTCCGCTATCACAAACACAAAGTAGATGCTATGATGTGAGAGAATAAATAGTTTTGATTTTAAACAACACAATGAAAACAATTTAGAAGCTCTTACCCAATCAACACCTTCCCTATACTCATGAGAAAAGCCAACATCATGAACCCCTCCAAAGCAATATATCTTGGTGTGGTAATCCAGATCAACTGTGCCAGAATAAACACGATCCTCAGATGTACCCCGTAGGTATCTTGGTGAGACAACCATTACCCGATGTCCACGAGCCGCTAATGCTATAGGCAAAGAACCACAAACATCTGCCAGTCCCCCTGTCTTTGAATATGGTGCAACTTCAGAAGTAACAAAAACAATATTATAGGACACTCTAGTTTGAGCTTCCTCTTCTCCTTCTGGGTCTTCAGATTCTTCAACTTGTATGCCGTCAGATTGTTCTACTCCATCAGCAGTTGCATCTTCTTCTACAATTGTGCCTAAACATGATGCTCATATTATTATAATCAGATCTTAGAATGTCAAATATTATGATATCTTCTAAAACTTGATGGATGGAGGATCATTCATCCCGAATTAAAATCACAGCTTTGAAAAGCATTGCAAATTTTGGTATATAACTTTCTGTATCACGAAAGCCGCATTGTCTTTTTGGCAATAAAAAGTTGATACTTAGTATGTAGTGCATTTTGAGATGTTAGTAGTGCCAATAGGGGACTGCCAATCTAGTTGGTCGAGCATACTTTAAAGAGACAACCAACGTCCTATGTATACTGACTATAATAGATATAGTAGTTTCACTGAGGCAAAGCTCATGAGTACATCTAGTACTTAAGTCGCATGCCCTTGGGAATGGACAATCCAAAAGCAACGTCTAAATAAATTTACATGAATGAAAGATGATCAGAAATGTGCTTAGTAATCCAGGTGCCAAATGAAATGCATTGTTATGGTTCATCTATTCAGTGTCGCCGTTGTAAAATCTAATGCCTACATATTAGTGGACTTAGTAATCCACGTGGCAAATTAAATGCTTTAGGTGCAGTACAGTCAGAGAAGACTTACTCTGAAATCAAGAGAAATTTAGAATTGGACGAGCTTCATTATAGTAAAGTGAAATAATTGTGAATAAAAAAGACGGTAATGAAACTTAACATATCTTCAACGGCAAGCGTCTTTTTGTTTTATTTTATATTTTCCATATAAAAAAAACCGATACCTGCTAAACAAAATAATTAACAAGAGAAAGTCATTATAAAAGTAGGAGTCTAAAAACAAAATGAAAAAAATGGTACCAGACTCAGGAATTAAATGAAAGCCAATTAGAGAGCCAGAAGCATCCGTCTCTTTGGTTAATATTAGAGGCCCCTCTCTCTTACGTTCTTGACCTTCGTCTTCATAAGCAGAGAGCCCATCTTGTGAACCCCTATTCCCACCAGAAAGCGAGCTTCTAAGACGCACAGAGCCATTTCTACTAGTTCTTTTCAGGAGAGAATCGAATCCCAATTGCCTTATCACCCCAGAATTGCCTTTATCTAGAGTTGGATTTGCACACAGAAGAAGACGAACTAGTTCCAGAGACTCCATGCGGTTGCGAGAAAGTGAGAGAGAAAACATATTGCAGGAGCGAAGTCCAATATCAGACGAAAGGCATCGTGAATGGCGGTTGAAAAAGCAAAGAATTTGTATAAAAGGTTAGAGTGCGTGACAAAAAAAGGCAGAGCACACATGTTAGACTGAGATTTTGAGAGGGAAGAGGATGCGTCAGATCTGGAAAAGCGCGAAACCAGAGAAGAATCTACATTCAGCTCCATACTGCTATAAAGATTGTTTACGAATCACGCCTTGACTCGTAGGTATCAAGTCATTTCAATTGTGCGTCAGTTTACCGTGGCATGATCTTAGTGGTTTCAATAAAATGTCTTACTACCCTTGAAAGTATGGGATTCCCGCCTCATCATCGTGTCACGCATAAAGGTGGCAGCTTGCAGATACCATTACCTACGAGCAACCCTTGCATTATTATAGTGATTCGGAAAAATTTATTAGTACACTAATCCTTGAAAATCCGAAGAAATTTTCCACATGCAAAACTTCAGATTAAGGCGCTCCTTTTTAGCATTATAAAAGCTGTTAAGTTTAATCGGAAATCCCCTATTATCCTTCAATATATTGATGAGCAAATGAGAAAAAATTAAAAACTAAAAATCAAAACCTGACACTTAAATTCAAAAATATCTTTTTCAGCGTTTGATTATCAATTGTTCAATTTTTTCAGTGAACCTAGGTTATTACAGTGACGATGCCTAGACAAAAACCTCCATCAACTCGGATTCGCAGATACTACGATCTCAAAATTTGTTCATCACATCAAAGACATTATTAAATTGTCCATAAATACAATCCATTGATCACACTCTTACATATTATGATGATTATTATAACACATATTAATCATATCATGCCCAACCATGGGCTCCAAGAGGCAGGGCCCAATCCTGAGCGCCAATATAATCTTGGCTTCCACCTGCGATCCGTCTAGACTGTGGCTGAACCCCAGTAATTTTCGGGCTTGGACTCCTCATATACTGGTAATTTGCTGTTCCTCCGACTGTGCTGGAGGAGTCACAGCCCGGCCCAATAACTGAGCTCTTCCTTGTTGATGAATTCCACTGAGGCACCGAAGAGCCACGTGGCTTGAGTGGGCCTTGACCTCGTACCTTGGCCTTTGCACACTTGGTTGGGGCCATATAGCTAGGTACACTTGCATTGGGTTGGGGCTGGTCTTGTGGCCTATTGGAAATTGGGCTTGAATCAAGAAGAAAGCCTTGACCCGTTTGGCCCCTGATGACGTTGCTCGAGTTTGGAGGTGCAACAATGTCCATTTCTACCGTCTTCTCAGACATGTCATCTGTAGTAGTGGTGGTAGTTGTTGTAGTGGCAAGGGTCATGTAAGAGGTCTCAGGCGGCCCCATGTGCCTAACTTCTTGTTGTTGAGAAGACATCCAACGCTCTAGCCAGTTCCAATCTCTCTTGGACCTTTCAAGCTCATTGCCATATATTCCCATTTCTTCACCAATATTTGGATCCGAATGTAGAAGCTGCTTCTGCTGTTGCTGAAAATAAAAGGGAAAAAGACTAAACTAACAAATTGTTTTTTCCACTGGTAAGTGTATTTACTTCTGATCTTTGAAAATTAGTAAATGGATACGTTATCTTTGAAAGTAACCAGTTATTGTCCTTTAAGTCTGTTTTAGCATTTTTGGACCACTTGACAAGAGGATTAATATACAAATTATAATGAGTCTGTTGTTTATGTAAATAATATCACTAATAGACCAATAAAATCCCTGCTATCAAAGGCCAAAGGGTTGATTGACTTCATAATGTTCTCCAGCTAATCCCTCTATCGGTGCCATCAAGTTCTCACCATTATTTCTCGTCTAGTGTTAATGATTTTCATACCAATTCTGGTATACCCACTACTGTACTTCACATCAATGTAACCAGGAAAAGCATTCTTACGAACTGCTATTGCAAAATTTATAAGAGTTACTTCACGCTATTTTTGAGAATTAAAACTTTACAGACTAACAATCTTGAGACCCAACGAAATGCCAAAAATAGAAGTAAAAAATTACCTGATAGTTAAAAGCGTAAGCAAGAGCTCTCTCCCGCTTCATCACAGCTTCATGTTTCCTCAAGTCATTTTCCTTGATTTTCTGAAAACTGTGACGCCTATTGTCCCAACCATCCTCGTATAAGGGGCTCATGGACTTTAAATCATGTTCCTCCACGTTTTTGTAGAGCTTGTCATGGCTCAATTGGAGTCTGCGAGCTCTAACTCTTGCCTGTACTCTCACCAACGCTTGCATACACCGCATTGTCATCTGCGCTTGCTTCCTCACATTGTGACCTCTCGCAAGCGCTTGCAGTCTCACTAATCCCTTCAAAGCACGCCGGGCACGTCGAGCCTACACAATTATATGTTACTAATTTACATGTTGTAAAATAAAGACGACCACATGGTGCTGCAGGTAAGTGCCATTACATATTACGTAATACGTATAAATGCAGAACACTGCTAGTGGGTGGCATATTTATGACCCAAACAGAATCGATTAATTGAGTTAGTGATACGTAATAAGCCACGATGTAAGGTATGATCTTAAACAGTTAATAGACTTTGTACCACTAAAGTTAGTAGTTATTGACGGAGTTTGTACGAGAAAGACAAGGAGGTCTTACTAGGTAGCCTCTATAGTATGATTGAATGAGTGTCGCTGCTCTTTCTTCCTGGGATTGGCGTCCATAACCTGCCAGCCGAACGACTCTCGCCGCTGCCTGAGCGGCTGCGACCGCCGCTTCGGTAGCTGCAGCAGTTGCTGCCGCGACGGCGACAGCGTGATTTCTATCATCAGTCACAGGCGTCGATGTGGTACTCTCCTCATTGGTAATATCATCAGGAGAACTCTCTGCAGCAAAATGCTCCAAAGACACCACCTCTGGCGCTTCATGCTTCCTTTTCTCTTCATTATCCTTCGGAAATCCAAGCACATCGCAACACAAAGCTCTTACTTAGCAATCATTCGGAAAATTGAAGCAGTAAAAGATACCTTTTTAATCCTACAGTATACTAAATTATCATGAGACAATATTTTAGATAGAATCATACACTACCTAAAATTTTTGAAATTTTAATTTAGTTAACTTTAATAGCATATGTTTGTATTTTTGTTATAATTATTAATTGTCATTTGAAAAATTTCAATCTCATAATATATTATATTAATCTTTAATATTATAATATTTAAAATATCGGGAAATATGAAGTAATATAGTTCTAAAAACTTTCACAATTTGTTGATGGAGATCTAAAAAACAGAGCACATGATAATCAGGATGAAAGAGATTATGGGTTTGGTGAGGTGGCATGATAATTATGTGACATGGAAACTAGTAGAATTATTTTTTACATATCGACATGACAGGGGGACCATGTGTACATAATAATTACATGATAGTGGGTTCATGGTCCTAAGTATACACAGAAAGGGCCTGGCAGCTCATCGTTTAATTGGCAATGCATAAAAAGACAACAACTGCATCTAGCATGTTCACTTACTATTGTTGTGAAGGAGAAGAGACCAGTCTTCAATGTGAAAGGTAGAATTTTATGTTAGCATATTAGCATATAACTTAGCTGCAGATATGCACTTTCCAATTAACTCAAGTGGTTGGGTTGGGTTGGGTTGGTAATTAGAGGAAGGGAGTTAGTAACTTTTTCAACCAAAAAAGGAACCACAGTAAAGTGACCGACCAATTATTTGTATATATTTAATTAAAAAAAGTATAATTATATAAGAAATATTCTTTTACTAAAATTCACTCTAACATGATGATATTTTGTATGTTATTGATAGTTTTATGAAGTAAATCTTGTTTTAAAATCTTTCTTTTTACATTGAGACATACTATGCGACATTCATTCCACCCAGAAATAGATAAAGAACAAGGTTGCCGTTTCTATGATTGATTGACTAAAATACCAATTACCAAGGACAAAAACAAGTTAACAACGGTAGACTGTAGTGCTATATATTCATACATAACATAACTGGTTTGGGAAGAAAATGAACAAATTAATAAATGAAGATGATTGTAATAGCATGAACATAATATGATAATTTTGGAAGTTCGATGTCAAAACCAAAAATATAAAAATCGAAAACAAGACAAGAACAGGGGAATTGATCACCTTCCTCTCCGGCGCCGGCGAGTTCTTTGAAGAAGACTTGAAAGCTTTCTTCACCGACGAGAACCAGCTGCCTCCACCTTTCTTCCCCATCTCCGACGGAAAGATCGGCTTCTGATTCATTGCCATCAAAACACCAATTCAGCCATGTCAAAAAAAACTTGAAATTCAAAGTCTCAACAAGCACTCCTAAACTTATATAAACATGCATTACTAGTAGTAACCAACGCACAAATCTACATGCACTCAATTTCTTTCAGACCTACTCAGAAAATCTCATGAAAAATCAAAAGAGAAATGAGGTAGGGAACAAACCAGGGATATGGAAGATTGGTGTTTCGGATCACTAGGCTTGAACCTTCAAATACTGTGTCGAGCATTTTCCAGATTCATATACATTTAGCAAAGTCTTCAGAGGAAAGAAAGTCGTTATGCAAAATTTAGAGGGAGAAATAATGTGGGAGAGATAGAGAAGAAGAAGAAGAAGAGGGATAAAAAAAGAGCTTGAGATTAGTAACTGTAAGCCCCCGCAAACGCCGTTGATATTTATCAAAATCACGGGGATTAGACAACGAAGCATAGACAGTTGGAGGCTGGACCACCTAGAATTCTTACACGTCACCTAGCTGTAGCACACGGTGGTTGCTCTTATGAATTTTATGACATTGTAACTGTTTTTCAGGTATTGAATAGAAACCCCATTTGATTTTTGCAGTTTTTTTTTTTATAAACAGGGAATGAATCATAGGATGTCTTTAAGAAATTTCTGAAATTATAACTGCTTTTTCTTGCTTGCACCTTATTTGTTAACCTAACATTCAATTAATCAGCATAAAACATGTTACAGGTACATCTTAAAGACATTTTATGGACAATTTTCTCATCACTAAAAATTTCGAATTATTTTGAGTAAATTTCTTCTATTCTTCAGATACATATTGCGCTTCACTAATAATTTTCTTGATTTATCAAAAGACAAACTTCTACACTTGAAACTTTTTACTCCTTGACCCTAAAAAAATTCATGCAATATTTTACTTCCATATAAATTAACAAAAACAAAATAAAGTTAAAACAAAAAAGAGAGAGAGAATTTTAATGGTTGAGTACAAATTTCTCATAAATATAAAGTGAAGTTTTCTTTTTTTTAAGCATGAAGCTATTGGTGTCAGAGAAAAGAAGGGGCATCGTTGTCTTGTCTGGTGTTGGGTTAAGTTTTAACTTGAAGATTACTAAAAAGTTGCAGAAACAGTCATACAATTCATAGAATCATATCTCTGTGGAATCACGATGATACTAACGTTTTCCCAATCATTGGATAATGAGGTGATATGTTGTTTTATTAATTTGTGATTAAAAATGACAAGAGGAAGATTTAGCAGTGAAGTGATTTTGTGAAAGGACATTTGGACTCAAATATGATGTCGTGTAAGTAGAACGTCACAGTACCCTCGTGGCCCGTGCCTCTTTTCCGTCTATTTAAGCATCTTCCATATATTAATGGGTCTATCCGCTCAACCCATCACGTCATAATTTACTTTATGACACAGTAATTTTAATTTTTTACTTACTGCCCGTAAAATTAAGATGCAAAGCAACTTTCATTTACCCGTTTGAATAGGTATAGGCTTGATTTGATGCACGTGCTAACGGAAGTTGCTCTTCCAATTTGTAAGTTTGAATATATGTACTATAATATATATATATATATATATATTGCATGGATTTACTTCAATGGAACTAATTGTGGATGTCGATTTTAGTTGTTGTTGAATTTTAAAATTTAAAGGCCAAAGTTAGATGAATTTTTATAGAAGATGAAATTAGAAAATTAGCGATTTTTATTAAAAATGTCCTGGAAAAGTGAAATAAAAAATTGAAAAGATAAGCATCCGTCACATGCAACCAGTTTATGTAAACTTGACGGGACGTCTAGAATTTCTTATTTAAACGCAAACTTTAATTTTTATATTATTAACTGTATATATTAAAATAATAAAAATAAGTCATTAAAGTGAATCCCTTGTAGTAATAATTTTTTTAATAAAATTTAAATGTACTTATTATAAGTTTAAACATATCAATACATTTAATTATAATGTAAAAATATAATTATAATAATATTAATTAAAAAAATAATAATATTATAATTGAATGAACTGGTACATTGAAAATTATGGATGTTTAAAAAATTTTATCTAAAATTTAATGGTTAATATAAATTATTAAAAAAAATTAAATGATTTATATTTTTGAAATTGGATTATTAAAGTCATAAAAAGTAACGTTTTAATCCGGCAAATAAGATCCATTAATAAATAAATTGAACGGTCAAAATTCATTGGCAAAATTTGCAGTCATTTTTGTTAGTTTATTGAACAGAGAATTAAAGAGAGACTTTGGTGGCTGGGTAGATAGGCAGATTGTTGCATGGTGCTTGCATTTGAAGGGAGCAAGAATAGCGAATAGGGATAGAATCAGATGTATATTTATGTGCCTTTAACTTTTGCTGGGTTAAATGGTTATGAATTATTGCGATGGAGATCGGTGTCGAGTACCTTTCACCTTATTTATGTTTTATTCACGAAGACGGATTGGCTCCTCAGAATCGTACCACAATGGGAACCCAAAGGACCATTGCTGTCTTTGCATGAAACTATTTATAATTATAACCAACCCATACTCACCCACATGCATGCCTATAATTGGAAAATATTGTACATATCTCCCTGAATTCACTTTAACCATTACGTCTCGCATTAAATCCTCTTTATTATATACACCATATACAATAAAAGATGGAAAAAGAGTATACATGTGGGGTCATAACTCATATTTCCATCTCTTGGTTATTTTCTCTCTTTTTTACTTTTAAATTATCTTCCTCACAAGTTCTAAACTCACTTTTTTCATCTAACATGCTGATTTTTTCAGTTGTTCTCTTAATTAGATCAAACCATACCACTTTAATGTTTTAATTTGAGAGTGACTTAGTTTTCAAGATCTACTACATTTTCAAGAGAAATAAGAGAGTACGTTGGTTCAATATAAATACTAAAGTTATAGTGCTTGCTGGATTCTATGGGAAATTGAACTTATTTACTTTAATTATATGTGTACTTGTAATATCTTTTTCATTTTAAAAACTCGTAATAATTTGTATGGTTCAAATTAAATATTCATTATAACTTTTAGGATCGGACCTGCTATATGTTTGAGAGTTTACAAAGAAGTTGAATGAAAACTGAAATTGCAAGTCATATGTTATTTTATAATATTCTTTGATAATTTATTTGAGAAGGTGATTGATGAATTATTTGTTTTAATATTATTCTTATACATTAAATGTTATCATAGTAAGTGTTGAATTAAGCACTTACTATTTGAGTCAAAAACTATAATTATTAATAAGGACAAAACTCCTTCTATTTAATTGCACTTAACGTAAACATCACATTTCAATTATCACTTGATCACACATTAAAACCTTTGCTATGGAACAATTGTTGTTACACGTTGGCCAATAGAAATACATCATTTAATACTGTTCTTTATATTTTTATTATTAAATTCTCCAATAAAATTATAACATACATGAAATATTCTAAAACCTAATCGCATAATGCTTAATCGTAAAAACCATACATTTTTCTTTAAAAACAATATAAATATTATTTTTTATTAATAAACCTAGTGACAAATATATAAAATTCATACCGAAAATTTTTAAAAACTCTAACTATCTAAACTTTCTAAAATGTTGTTCGCATTGTTTAATTTCCATTTCAACAAGTTATACAGGATAAATCAACACAAGAAGCTATACTGAACAATGACTTAGACAACTAGACACTATATACAAGCAATTTTCACAACTTCACGTACAAGACTAGTTAATTTGATCACCGTCACTAGCTAACCCTTAAAAGAGAAAAAACCTATTTTAGTTCCCCAGTTATTATCGCTTTTTCTGTTTGGGCCCCCCACTGATTATAATTTCTATTTTAGTCCTTCACTTTTCCCTCAATTAGCCATTTAAGTCCCCTGTTTGCTTGCTAACTATATCATTCTTGATAATGTGGCACATAGTTGCTTTGCTAGAAAACAATTGAAGCCAAATAGATGCCACGTAAGCCTTCGACATAGCATGTTTCGTAGAAGCCCTCCTTTCCCATCACTCCACGACTTTGAGCACTATTTACCTTGCGATATTTGTAAATGTTGTTCTCTCCCTTGCGAAAATGACGTTATCTTCCTTGCAACAACTTATAACATTGTTCCCTTCCATCAGTTGAGGAGCTCTGTTTCCCAGCTTCGACTCCATCGACGCTTTCTAGTCACTGCCTTTGCCTTTATGAACACGGTGCTCTATTGGAGGGTCCCTGAAAGTGCTTTGTAGGACTCCTAGATCGGCTTCTGTTCTTTTCTTCTCCTCCACTAGTGGCTCTGTTTTCAACTCCATTAACCTGCTCCCCATTCAATCTACGTCTTAAAAAGAGCTTAGTGTATGGGTTAGCAATACAGTCAATCCACTGTTGTACCTGTAAATGGCCATGGGGATCAGTTTTGTTGCTGCCATGTATTCTTGCCATACTGTTATCATTCTATTGTAGAAGTAAAATTATTGAATTATTTAATTCAAAAGATTGGACGCTGGATTCACCCTCCCTGGAAGCTAACATTTTCTGAACAAAAGGGAAAAATGAGATATTGGGAAATTAAAGACTTGAGATGAAAGGATATTCTATTGGTTAATAATGTAGTGATGTATTGTACATGAGTTTTTGCATTACTTTCTGGATTGTTGTCATTGAATTTTCTGGTATGTATGGCTGTTAATATTATCAGTAATGATGGTTAGGCAAATGAGCATTTCTCTTAGATGATTTAAAGCAAGCAAATAAGGGGTTTAAGTTTAGTTGATTGTAACCTACTTTGTTTGCCTCCTGGTTTTAATTAATGTGTGTGCAAATGCAAGTAGCCCTGTATTATTCATGAGTATAGGAATATGTTTTTAGAAATTTTGATTGCTCAGTGACATGGATGACTATAGAATATATGGGGTCTGATCTAGCATAGCTCAACTGACAAATGTGATGGAAGATTCTAATGCGAGGACTTCAAGATTACTTATTTTGTCCTGTTATAATTTTTATTTATTTTTTATTGTATTTTGTGTTCGTGTCAATACTTGGTATGTACATAGAATGTTGTTGGCATGCTATTTACATGGATTTGATTGGTCATGATTCATGATCGTGTTAATACTTGGTATGCCAGGATTTTTATGTAGTGATCTATCCATTTTAGCTGATTTTTTTTCTCAAAATTATTATCTAGAAGGAAATTAAAAATATATGCAGTATGAATTTAATTTGACAAATCCTTTTGAGTTTGATATAATTTGAGTGCACAACTTCACAACTATTAGGCATTATCTAGGGCCTCCATAATCCCCTTATACAATTACACATACTGTTAGTTTCACTCAAGAGATGCCATTGTTATAAAAGCGCATGGAGATAAGATTTCTTACAAGAATATGCCATTCGTGGAAATTTGCTTATTCTTCCTTCAATATATATATATATATATATATATATATATATATATAATGAGTTAAAGACCTTGTAGATGTTAGAGACAAAGTATAGAAGCATGAATTTAAACCATTCAAGTTGGGAAATGAATGACCTTGAAGACCTTAATGATGTTGTCTTGTATGTAGTTTTCTACTACTACGGTTAAGTGTTATATTTTGACATGGTTCATCTTGGTTAGAAAGAAAAATGTATAATTTTATTATTAAATTATAGTTTAATTATGATTTCAGTTCATGAATTATTTTTAAATGCAATCTTCTAACCCCCTAAAATATTATATAGTATATAAACATTATGTATTAGTAAAAATTAACTTTTAAAAATAATATGATTTTGAGAAAAATTGATGAAAAATATTAAGTTCTTATTATTTTCTTTATGATAGTTTAGGGGTTAGAATATTATGTTTTAAAAATTGAATATTAGAATTGTAATTAAGTTATAATTCAAGAAATTTTGAGAAATTTATTAGGTAGACCAAATGGACATACAATATACAATGATTAATTGTGCTTTCATTTGTTTGGAAAGCTTCAATTTCAGCTCTATTGTATCAAGCCAAACATGCCACATTTCCAAATGTAATGCCTTTCTTTTTAATCTTAGTCAAAAGCTCACAACCATCAAACATGGAATCACCAAACCATCTACAAAGGCTTGTTAAAAAGCAACCAAAATAGTACTTACTTAAGACATGTTTAGCATAAGGCTATGGACATGAAAGTGACAACTAGTTTAGTAACTTTAGTCTTATAAAATCTCTGCACAACTAGCAAACTGAAGAGAGAATCAGATAAAAACACACTCTGTTTACCAGTTATTGACAATCATGGTGATGAGCTATTCATCATAATGACACTATATCCCAACTTAGTAATGGGGTCTCGTTTACAGTAACAATGACAACATATATTATTTTCGAATTACACAATTTATTTTGATTGTTTCAAGTTTGAAAATCTATTTCAAGTACTTTCAAAGTGTGCAAATTTTAGTTAACACCCAATTTACCCCTTCTAGGGTGTCAGCCTTGCTCAACAAGTGGTATAACCTTCAACTCTTGATTAAAGACTAAATCGTCTTAAGAGTATAATGGTTGGTTTTGGTGATAATGTGTTGCTTGAAGGACTATCTATTACAAAACCTTATGATTTCAATGGCAAAAATTTCACATATTAGAAACTAAGGATGAAAATTTTCTTTGAAGCTATTGACATTGACATTTGGAAAGTTATTGAGGAAGGAGCATATGTGTCTATGAAAGCAAAAGATGGCAAGATCATAATTAAACCCAAAAGTGAATGGTATGATGTAGGTAGAAGAAAAGTTTTATTAAATAATAAAGCTAAACTTATTCTCACTAGTGCACTTAATCAATAAGAATACTTTAGAGTATCAAACTATCAAAGTGCCTAAAAGATGTGAGAAGCTTTAGAAATAGCTCATGAAGGAATAACTTATGTAAAAAAGTCAAGAATTCATAATCTTACACAATATTATGAGCTATTCAAAATGAATCCAAGAGAAGCCATTAAATATATGCAAATATGTTTTACTCATGTTATTAATCATTTGGCAGCCTTAGGGAAAACATACTCATAAGTAAATCAAGCCTACAAGCTTATGAAATCACTTCCTATAGAATGACAACCAAAGGTGACAACTATTGAGGAAGCCAAAGGACCATTAGAGAAATCAATTGCAGCTCTTTTTAGTAATCTCCAAAAACATAAACTAAGGTTGAAACAACTTCTTAAGGAACAAGGCAAGAAGAATAAGGGTCTTACTCTCAAAGTAACTTCAATATATCAAGATGAGGAAGAATGTGGTGATGAATCACTAGATGTAATTGATGAAGAAACTCTCGGCCTCTTTGTAAAGAAATTTACAAGATTCTTTAACAACAGAATAACCAATGGAAGAAGACCAACTAGAAGAAGTCAAGAGAACAAAGAACATCCCATTTACTATTAACGCAAAAAACTTAGTCATATTAAATGGGAATGTCTTCAATATCTGAAGAAATTGGATAGTATAGATAGAAAGAGAGGAAAAGAAAAGAAGAAAGCCTACCTATCAACTACTTAGGGAGAAAGTGATCAAAACTCAGATGATAAAGATGATGAAGAAACTAATATCTATTTGATAGCGAGAGAAGACAACGAAGTACACTTTCACCCTTCTTATGAAGAATTGAAAAATGCCTTTAACGAATTACATGATGAGTTTCTTAAAAGAACAAAAACATTAAATTCTTCAAAGAAGACAACCTTATCTCTTAAAAATGATTTTAAAAAGGAAAAAAAGAGAAAATACCTCATTACTTTATAAAAGGCTTCTTTAGAAAAGCAAATTGGAACCTTAGAGTATGATTATGTTAGCCTTAAGGAAGAACATCTTTCAAAAATAATGTAGCAAAATTTTCATGTAATTGTGAATCTTTGTAAAAGGAAAATAAAGATTTGATAAACACCCTTGAAAAATTCACAAAATGAAGGGATAACTTAAATATTATACCTAGAAAATAAAAATGTATTTTTGACAAAGTAGGTCTTAGATATGATCTTGTCAAAAGACATAAATATTACATAATTTGCTCTATTCCAGTAGTCATGACAATACTCCATTTATTACTTGTTTTTATTGTGGTCAAAAGGGACATAGTTCATATACATGTTCTTATAGAAAGAACAAAATTCTTCATGGAAAGAAAATATGGGTTCCTAAAGGAACAACTAACATTCAATGACCCAAAAGGAATTAGGTACCTAAGACTAAAACTTAACATTTCTATAGGAATGTATGAAAGCTACTGGAGCCAAATGGTACTTAGACAGTAGATGCTCTAAACATATGACTGGAAATAAATCCAAGTTCATGTCTCTTCAGCCAAAGAATGGAGGGAATGTCATATTTAGAGGTAGCGGATAGGGAAAAATAATTGGAATAAGAAAAGTTAGTAAGAACTCTTCTACTTCCATTGATAATGTGCTTCTTGTTAAAGGTTTAAATCATAATCTTCTTAGTATTAGTCAATTATATGATAAAAACAATAAAATTATATTTGATTCAAAGCATTGTCAAGTTGAAAATATGGATAAAAAGAAAATCATACTAATAGGACATATAGTTAGCAGTGTTTATGTTATTGACTTAAATGATGCCCCTGCTATTGATTCAAGATGTCTAATAAGTGTCAATGATAAAAGTTGGTTATGGCATAAAATACTTACTCATACTAGTATGAATCTATTAGAAAAACTTACTCAGAAAGAGCTTGTAGTAGAACTGCCTAAATTAAAATTTGATAAAAATAAGCTTTATGATGCTTGTTAAAAAGGTAAACAAACTAAAAGTTACTTTAAACCCAAAGAAATTGTCTCCACAACTAGACCTCTACAATTACTTGACATGGATCTTTTTGAGTCATCTAGGATAATGAGCCTTAAAGGAAACTACTATCTACTTATGATTGTAGATGATTACTCTAGATTCACTTTGACACTTTTCCTATCTCACAAAGATCAAGCCTTTAAGTCTTTTTAAAGTTACCAAAGTTTATTCAAAATGAACAAGGCATGACCATTGTGAAAATAAGAAGTGATCATGGTAGATAATTTAAAAATAGTTTGTTTATGGAATTATGTAATGAAGTAATTTTCTTAGGATATTCTGGTGCTAGCAAGCATTTAGAGTGTACAATAAAAGAACTATGACTGTTGAAGAATATATACATGTGAATTTTAATGAATTTGACCTTCTTGAGTCAAGAAAGGTATTTTGTGAAGTTGCAGTAAAATTTAATAATCTTACAATAAAAGATAAACAAAAAGCTCAAGAAATCAAGAATGAAAGTAAGTCCATTAAGATAGACCATCCCTCATTGTAAGATAAATTTAACCAAGAAAGAGAAGAAGATATTACTCAAAATCTTCCAAAGGCATAGAATTTCAATAAGGATCATCCACTTGAGCAAATAATTGGTGATGTCTTAAAAGGGGAAACAACTTGAAGCTCTCTTAGAAATATTTGTAATTATCAAGCATTCTTATTGCAAGATGAACCAAAAGGAATTGATGAAGTTGTGAAAGATGAATATTGGGTTTTAACTATACAAGAGGAGTTAAATCAATTTCAAAGAAGCCAAGTATGGGAACTTATTCCTAGACCTGATAATCATCCAGTCATTGACACTAAATAGGGTTTTAGAAATAAGCTTGATAAGTTTGGAATTATTACTAGAAACAAAACTAGACTAGTAACTAAAGGATACAATCAAGATGAAGGAATTAATTATGATGAAAACTTTGCACCGATGGCTAAACTAAAAGGCAATTCATATGTTACTAGCCTTTGCATGTGTAAATGATTTTAAGTTGTATCAAATGGATGTTAAGAGTACCTTTCTCAATGATTACATAATGGAAGAATCTATGTTGAACAACCTTTAGGATTTGAGAATCAAAATATTCCAGACAATGTAATCAAATTGAGAAAAGCTTTATATGGTCTTAAACAAGCACTAAGAACTTGGTATGAAAGGCTAAACTTAATTTTAATTGAAAGTGGTTTCCAAGAGGAAAGGTTGATACAATATTATCTTTCAAAAGGAAAGGAAATAATATTTTAATTGTTGAAATATATATAGATGATGTTATATTTGGTTCTACTAATAAGATTTTGTGTAAAAAAACTGCTGAAATAATGCAATGAGAATTTGAAATGTCTATGATAGGAGAACTCACTGAAGATTTATTTTATTTAATTTATCATAACCCTATAGTACTAAGGGTATAGAATACATAGCTGAAACAAAGTTTAAACATAGATTTTATCCTAACAAAATATTCCTAATATGTAGGGATTTTATTTAGATCCTCTATGGTCAAAGCTTTAACAAAAAAATAACAAAAAAATAAAAAACAATAATCAACACAATATCTAACATATCATGACTGATCTTTAAGATCTCTGAGAATCTAGTTCCAAATCTTCTAACACTTTCCCTTAAGCTGGTGAATGAATATCCATCATTCTTAGCTTTTGTTTAGATATTCAAACTTTAAACATGGCAGGGCCTTTATTAGAATGTTCGCAATCTGGTGTTGTAATGGAATGTAGACCAATTCAAACACCTTAGAGTCTATTTTTTTCTTTGATAAAATTTCTGTCTAGTTCCATAAGTTTGGTTCGGTTGTGATGCATTGGATTTTTAACTATGCTGATTGTGGCCATCTTATCATAAAAGAGATGTATAGGATAGTCAAAAGGTACCCTAATTTCTTCAACTAAACATTTTAACCACAAGCCTTCACAGATATAAGGGAGAGTGCTCGGTATTCAGCCTCTCCACTACTCCTAGCCAGCACTGGTTGTCTTTTACTTCTCGAGGTCACCAAGTTGCCCTAAATATGTGTGTTGTATCCAGTAGTTGATCTCTTGTTTGTAGTGGATCCTACCTAGTCATCATTTGAGTAGACTTTTACACTCTTGTCACTTCCTTTCATGAATGAATCCCTTTCCTTAGTGTTCTCTTTAGGTACCTGAGTATCCTATACGCAAGATTCATGTGTTCATTAGTGGGATTATACATGTATTGGCTTACCACACCAACGGGGAAAAACATGTCTGGTCTGGTACGTGAAAGATATATGAGTTTCCCAACCAGTTGTTGATATCTTCCAGTCTCTCCCATTAGGTTATCTTCCTTGAATCTTAATTTAAAGTTTGTATCCATAGGTGTTTCAGTTGGTTTGCACCCTAGTATCCCTATTTCTTCTAATAGGTCTATGGTATGTTTCCTTTGTGAAACCAAAATTCCTTTATTAGATCAAGCTATTTTCATCCCTAGGAAATATTTTAACTCACCAAGGATTTTAATTTCAAATTCCTTAGCCATGACACTTTTCAAGTTCTCAATTTCCTCCTCAAAGTCCCTTGTAACTATAATATCTTCAATATAGACAATTAGTATATAGATTTTCCTATCAAGTGAGTATTTTATAAATAGGGTGTGATCTGCTTATCCCTGAATGTACCTATAACCTTTAATTACAGTGGAAAACTTATCAAACTAAGCTCTAGGAGACTGTTTAAGTCCATACAGAGACTTAAAGAGTTTGCACATCTTGTTTCTCTCCACATCAATACTTGGAGGAATTTCCATATATACTTCTTCTTCTAAGTTGCCCTTTAAAAAGGCATTCTTCACATAAAACTGGTGAAGTTTCCAGTCTAGGTTAGTAGCTATAGAGAGAAGAACTTTGATGGTGTTAAGTTTAGCAACAGGAGCAAATGTCTCATGATAGTCCATTCCAGGAGTCTATGTAAAGCCCTTGGCTACCAGTTTAGCCTTATGTCTACTTATGCTTTCATCTGGGTTATACTTTATAGTGAAAATCCATTTGCACCCCATTGCCTTTTTGCCTACGGGGTAAGTCAGTTATTGCCCAAGTTCCATTCCTTTCTAAGGCAATAATTTCCTCTTGTATAGTTGTTATCCATTCTAGGCTATTCAAGGTTTCTTGTATATTTTGAGGCATGTTTTCACGGGATAGGTTAGCAATGAACATGGAATATTTAAGAGAAAGTTTATCATAGGACATAAAATTTCCAATAGAATATTTGGTACAAGTTTTTACCCCTTTTCTTAGTGTAATTGGCCTACCCAATTAGTCTAAGTCATTTTTAGGAGCCCCAAAATTCAGATTGGACTCTTAGCAGTGTTCAAGAGTGTTGTCTTCTGTTCCAGCAATTTCAGATTTAGTTTTAGGCATGGGTGAGGTTATGGACGTTGTTGTGTATGGTTCTTTGCATTGTGGTAAAGTGGCTACTTTTGGACTAGTTGTGATGGGCTAAGGTTCAGGTGCAATGAAAGTGAAAGGTACTGATTGCTGTATATTGTAATAAGTCCATGCATCATTATCTCCCCCTGAATGGATTTATTTACAAAATAGGGGGTTGTTTAAAAAAAATGTAACATCCATGGAAACGTAGAATTTTCTGGTGATAGGTGAAAAACATTTGTATCCCTTTTTAGAGGATGAATAGCCTACAAATACACACTTAAGGGATTAGGGATTGAATTTGCCATTATTATATATGTGAACAAAGCAAATGCAGCTAAAAACTTTTGGAGAGAGGCTACGAGTCAGGATAACAGTTTCAGGGTAAGTTTCAAGCATTTTATCTAGTGGGGTCAAGTACTTTAGTGGTTTTGTGGGCATTTGATTAATTAGATAGGTGGCTATCAATCAGGCTTCTCCTCAGTAGGTTTTTGTTGCTTTAGAGGCAAGTAGGAGGGCTCTTGTTACTTCTAAGAAGTGTCTGTTCTTACCTTTAGAAACTCCATTTTGTTATGGAGAGTGAACGCATGAACTCTGGTGAAGAATTCCATTTTTATGAAGAAAATCTTTAAGAACAGTATTAAAATATTCAGTGCCATTATCGGTTATGAGGATCTTAATGAAAGTTTGGAACTAATTTCAAATGAAAGAGTGAAAAATTTTGAAAATATAGGGAACTTCAGATTTTTCTTTCATTAAACAGGTCCAAGTGAGTTTAGTATGGTCATCTATAAAGGTTACAAATCATTTGTCACTAGTTAATGTTTATGTTTAAGATGGACCTTATACATTGCTATGGATTAAGGAGAAAGGGTGAGAGGGGATGTGTGGGTGTACAGGATAGGAGGTACATGTGTATTTAGATAATTGGCAAATATCACACTGAAACAAAGTGAAATTTCTATTGAATAGAGAGAGATACATTTTCATCATGTAATCGGGATTAGGGTGCCTAATCTATAGTGCCATAACGTAGTCTAAAAAATAGAGTTACAATTAGAGAGTGCGCATAGCATGTTTGGTTCTTGATCAATGAGGTCAAGACCACCCTTCTCCTAAGTGGATCATCCTCAGCACCTCTTTCACTTTTCCTTTCGAGACAACAAGAAACTATCTTTATAGATAACTTCCAAAAAAAGGAATGCTCTCTAAAGTTAGTATTTCAACCTTAAGTTTCTTTAAGATGAAGGATTTTCTTTGTTTAATCTCTTTACGAATGTAGGGTTGGATAAGTTTTTAGGTTTGAAGCACGATTATAGTCTTATGTTGATTAAGGCTTTTTATGAAAATCACACATACAACTTCACCTTTTATTTGATCACTACTAAGATTAGAGGGGCTAGGATAGTGGTTGAGGAAGAAACACTTGCTGAAATACTCTAACTCCTTACACTCACTGAATATTAATTTACAGATAGCCCAAACTCTGTCAAGACCAATGTTATCAAAATCGCAATTTAACTCAGTAGAATTACCGATTTTATGATCTTAGATAGGAATTTTGAGTTAAATTATGATTAAAATTAGAATCAAGACTAACTAGCTTAAACTTGGCCTTGACAAAATTAGTAAACTTAGCAAGTTTTAGTGAGTTCATTAAGTCATGTATGAAGCAGTGGTTTTTTTATTGTAGGAGGCCTAACTTTTCATACAGTCCACTTTAAAAAAAAAATTAAACCCTAACCTAACTTGACGTTATTTTTCTCTATTTTTTGTTCATTCGTATCTATCGTGTGCTTTAGAGACCAATCTTTTTCTTTGCTCACACTGTCTCATTCTCTTCCTTTCATCTTTGCATCATAACAGTGTTCTCATCTTTGCTTTTTGTTTAAATCAACACCATTAGTTCCCTCTTTGTTTCTTCAGTTCGTCGCACACCGGATGACGTTATCCATCTCTTGCTCTGTCATAAGGTAATTTTCTTCATTTTTCCTTGTAATAGTCTTGCTTTCTCTAATATGTGATAAAAGAATGAAACTCAGGAATGATAATTCTAGCTTGATATTATTATTCATAAGTTTCGATCTTATTCATGGTTGTGAACACCCCACCCAAATTAACAATAATAATAATCACAATAATAATAATAAATAGAATTAAAAAATTCAAAAAAAAATAAATATAAAATAATAAAATAACAATAACAATTAATCAAAACAAAATTGCAAAAGGCAAACAAAATAGAAGTAATATGGAAAAAACCAAATATAAGAACCAAAAATAATAAAAAGGAAAATTCAAGATGTATGTTTGAAGAAGAGACATGTCAATCATCTTGTAAAGAAATAAAATGAACAAGGCTTCATACTTGAAATGGAATTGCAAAAACACTCTCACTTGCTCACACTCACACACTCTCACATGCTCACTTGCCCTCACACACATGACACACATCACTCTCACACACTCACACTCCCACTCACGGACACATCACTCTCACACACTCACACTCACACTCCTACATGCTCATTTGCTCCCATATGCTCATTTGCTCTCACACACATGACACACATCACTCTCACACACTTACACTCTCACCCACGGACACACACACTCACCACATGCATGCACAAGAGGACAAGGGGGACAAAAAAGCAAGTGGGAGTGGTTCTGCAAAGGAGGCAGAAAGTGGGGTGGTTGGAGCAGTGAAAGAAGAGTGTGGCGTGGCTAGAGATGGCAGGAAAAGGAGGGGACCGTGTGCAGCAAAGTGGTGGCTGGAAGTTGCAGAAAAAGCAAGGGAAAAAGGGAGCAACATGGCAGAAAAAGGGAGGTGGCGTTGGAGCTTAAAAGAGGGCAGCAAACCGAGAGAAAAAGGAGAAAAAGGCTGGAGAGAAAGGAGGCCTCGGCTAAGAGGAAAAAAGAGCTGGAGAAAAGAAGAGAGGAAGGAAAAAGAGGGAGAAACCAAGCTGAACGAAGCAGGGAAGCAAGGCAGCCACGTGAGGAAAAAATAGCAGAGAAAACGAACTAGAAACGAGGCAGAAACCGAGAGCTGAACGAAGCTGTCTAAAATGCAGAAAAACCATGGAGCAACGTCCCAAATTGTGGAGTGAAAAGGAGCTAAAGTTCAGACCATCCAAGGAGCAGAAAAATGGAGAGTTGGGTGCTAAAATGATGTGCAGAAACAAGGAAGTCTGAATGCGAAACAAAGTGGCAGCAAAGAGAGGGATAGAAGCTGAACCATGGAGGAGAAAAAACTCTGTTTTGAGCTCAAAAAACAGAGGTGAACAGAGGAGAGTTTAGGGAGCACAAGGAAGGAGAGGAAGTGTGGAGAAGAAGAGAAGCTTTCAGCCTCCATCTTCCAGCCGAGAAGTAAAGACACTTTCTGCAGAGTTTCCAGCATTGGAGCCAACCAGAAAACTCCAACAAAGCTGTCCAGTGAAACTCCAACGAAGCTGTCCGTTTCTGCACTTCCAGCCGAGACCAGCCACTTTGGGGGCTGTTGGAGGTCCATCTTCCATTGGTGAGTGAGGAGGAGAAGGTCCTTCTTCATTGGAGCACAAGGGAGGAGCTGAAAACGCCAGGTATGGCTGCACATTTTATCTTGGCCGAGATTTCTGCTGCATGCCACTGTTCATTCGAATTCCTTCAAGATAATCTCATGCATGTGCACTGTTCATGCATTTTAATATGAGAAGCTACTGTTCACTTGCTTAAATTTGTTAGTTTTGTTTATTATAATTGTTTAAACATTAACTTTGATTAATTATGGCTATTACGTATAAAATTAGCATGTGAGAATTTTGTTGTTCTTAGTTGCCGGGGATTATGTGAGTTTTTCTTAATCTCCTTAAATCCTTGCAACTAATTAAATAATTGGAAGACAATTAATATTAATGAAATATTAATGAAGGAATGGTGAAAAATAATTGAATGATAATTAATAAATATTGTCACGATGGATAAAATTATCGTGTGAGAATTTTGTTCTCCTCGATTACCAGGGGTTATGTAAGATGTTAATCTCCTTAAATCTTTACAACTAGTTAAGTAATTGAAAAGTGATAATAATGTTAATGAATAAATGGTAAAAAAATAAAATAAAGGAATGACAAGATATATTAATAAAATATTAATGAAGGAATGGTGAAAATAATTGAATGATAATTAATATTGTCATGGTGGATAAAATTATCGTGTGAGAATTTTGTTCTCCTCGATTACTGGGGATTATGTGAGATATTAATCTCCTTAAATCCCTACAATGAATTGAATAATTGAAAAGTAACAGTAATATTAATGAAGTATTAATGGGTGAATGGTGGAAAATAAATGAATGCTAATTAAATATTAATTTGGATTAAATCATAATAATAATCATAATCAAAATGCTTGCTTTAATATGCTGTTTGTGAAATTATCGTGTGAAAATATCGTTCTCCTCAATTGCGTGGGATTATGTGAGGTTCTAATCTCCTTAAATCCCTATAATTAATTCTGAAATGATAATAATATTAATAATAACACAAAAATGAATAAATGGACAATAATTAAATATTAACTTTGATTAAATATTTATGCAAAATGGATCGTGTGAGAATACTTGTTTCTCCTCGACTTCCCAGGTTCGTGTGAGATTTTAATCTCCATAGAACCCAAAAATTGGCATATATTTATTCAAAGACAAACAGATAAACAAATAAATAATAGCACTTAAATTAAATTGTCTACCAATAATTAATAATAATAATAATCAATATTTATCAACAATAAATTCAAAAACTCATAAAATAAAAAATATATTCCTTTCATTATAAATTATGCATTAATTCCCGAAATATAAACTCTCAAAACTCAAAAAAATAATAACAACAAAATCGACAAAAACAATTTTAAAAGAGAAAATGTGAAGAACTCAGGAGAATGAGGTTAATCAGATTGTAGAAAATTAAAACATACAAACCAAATTTCTATCCCGTTTTGTTTACAATGATCTGTTTTAATTAAAATCCTCCTATTCTCATCACAAATAAAAAAAAAACCACCAATAACAAAAATGCCTTTTGTCGAACTACGTGGACTTTGATCCCTCTCACGGGGTACGTAGGCCCTAGGCTTTCATCCTAGGTCAAGTCCGTCCTTTGTAAATATCCATCAGTTTGTATGCATTTTCGTTTTTTTTTTGTCTCCTAGGTCTAACATGCATCCATGTCAATAAATTCATAGGTCTAACCGTCCTTATGGGCGGGTGCTGTGGGGTGCCTAACACCTTCCCCACACTCAAATAGACTCCCAAACCCATCTCTGACCTTGCAGACCATCTTGCCTTTTCTTTTTATTTAAATTGGTTTTCCAAAGTTTTCCATAAAAAATTTTGGTGGCGACTCCAAATAAAATTGATTTTCAAAATTTCCTTTTTGGGAATCGGTTTTAAACTTATTTTAATTCCATCCCGCCAAAAGGTCGGTTATGACAATGGTCATTCTGTCTGATTTTCTAAAAATTTTCAAATGCTATAATCAAAGATGAAATCATTAGCTGCCATATTTCAGTTAGTTACAAGATTAGCTAATTGGTCTTGTCTTCTTTCTTGTTTCCTTTCCTGTGAGTCTCTATTTTGAGTTTCATAGCATCGTTTAGTCCATTTTTCTATTTGGTGTATTTTTGCTCCCTGGTTGTGATTACATATAATTCGTTTTGGTGGCGTTTAGTTGGGAAGTTAATTTTTGGAATTTGAAGTATTTAGAAATCTTTCATAGGATATTTTGGCATAAGAAATATGAAAAGCTTAAAAAATTATGTTGTATGAGTCCTAAATAACTTAGAAATACTGAGTTAATGATTTTTCATATATCTTATACTGGATTTTTTTTATAAGTTTCCAAGTACTTGTGCTTATATCGGTTTATTTATAGTTAGATTTTGTTCTTTCTTGCAATGTTTAAGAAATTATGATTATGATTTCTCTTTAGCTAATATATACTTATTTATTATTTTTGTTGTAATACATTGAAGCAAATATGTCTTCAAGTGCAAATGGTCCATCTGCCCCTACTGGAAAAAATGTAGTTACTGGAAGGAAGAATTTCCCTGTAATAGATTTGATATAGGGTGGAAACATGGGAAAGGGGATGGTAAAAAAGTTCTATGTAGTTATTGTGGCAAGGTTTATAGTGGATGAGTCTATAGGTTCAAACATCATTTAGTTAGCACTAAAATAGATGTTAAACCATGTGTTAGTGTTCTAGATGATGTTAAGGCATATGTATCACAACATGTTATTGATGCCAAATATGCATCATCAAAAAGGAAAAGACAATAGGTTGATGTTAGTGAAGGACATTAGGGAAGAAGCTTGACAACAAGTAGCTCAATTTTTTCACATAACTATCATTCCCTTTTATTATGTAAAGAATCATGAGTTTATTAAGATGTGTGAGATTATTGTCAGATATGACCATGAAGCCTTCATTCTATCATAAGATTAGGAAAAATACTTAAATATAGAAGTTAAAAACATATATGCCATGTTTGAAGAGTTTAAGCAAGAATGGAAAAAGATGGGTTGTTCCATCATATCTAATGGGTGGATAGATAATCAAAGACATTCCATTTGTAATTTTTTAGTTAATAGTCTTAAAAGGGCAGTGTTTTTATATTCATTAGACACTTCTTATATTTCCATGACTGCTGAGAAAGTATTTGAGATGATTGATAAAGTTGTTGAGAAAGTGGATAGGAGAATGTGGTGTAAATAATAATAAACAATACTGCACATTACAAAGCAGCTGGACAAAAATTGATAGAGAATAGACAACACTTGTGTTGGACACCATATTCTGCCTATTGCATTGATTTGATGTTGGAGGATTTAGACAAAAAAATGAGTTGCATAAAGAAACCATAAGTAGGGGCACATGAATTACAACTTACATTTATGCACAATCAATACTCATTAATATGTTGAGAAAATTCATAAAAGGAAGATACTTGAGTAGGCCAACTGTGACTTGTTTTGCCACAGCTTATTTAACATTGGGTTGTTTTAATGAACATAAAGTGACATTGATAAATTTGTTTAATTTTAAGGAATGGAAAGATAACAAGTTTTCTGTTATCAACGATGGGAAGGAAGTGGCAAGAAGTGTTATGAATAATAGGTTGTGGAAGAATATTATTACTTACCTCAAAACTGCTATTCATCTCATTAAAGTTCTTTGCTTAGTGGATTCAAATTAAAAACTAACAATGGGATTCATATATGATACAATGAAAGTGCAAAGGTAAAAAAGATGAACTTTAATAATGTTCCAAGGAGGTAAATACAAACTAGTATGCCTTATATTGGTGTTCTTATCTTTAATTTTATTGATGTATTTAATATATTTTGACTTCATTGTTTGTTGATTACTATAGCTATAAGCCTATATTGAACATAATTACCTTGTAAAATACTTGTTATGAAAGATACTTGTAAGTGTATGAAGTAAAACTACAATTATATCAATCAAGGGAGATTTAATGTAGATGCTTAGAGTATGAAGATAACAAATTTGTTTCCAAATAATAGAGTATTCAACTATATGTTATTTACTTAATTCAAAATCTTATTCCCATGTAAGTTAGAACAATCATACAATCACTTTAATAAATGGATTACTTGAAGTAATTATAAAAGAATATGTCCAATAAGAAGTCATAATACTTCAAGTGAAATATCAATAACAAAAGTAAAACATAAATACGACAATTTAAAATATAAAGAGTATAAGGGTAGAGAAAGCAAACTCTAAGATTTATCCTAGTTTGGCTCTAATCCAAGCCTACATCCAGTCCCTAAGCAACCTCTTGAAATTTCTCCACTAATTCCACAAGTTTAATTAGGCACTTGTGAGCCTTTACTACATCCAACTCAACCTAGAGTTGTTTCTTACTCCAGAACCAAAGAACATCTATCTTCCTAGCAGAAAATCACTTGAAGAGATTCCACACTCTTGTTTTTCTCTCCCATGGGATACACCACCCTTGTCTTACAAAGATTGTAGAAGAATGATATTACTTAAGAGACTTTCACTATTAGTAGATATACATAATGAAACTTTAAGAATACAAATGATAGAGATAGCTTAATGATGTTTGTTTCTCTCTCATAGATAATAAAATAAATTAAAGATCACATTCTAGCATTTTGTTTTTTGTGCTTTCTAAGCTCTTGAGACATGTATTTATAGCCTAAAAATTCATGAAAACCATTTAGAGTTAAGGAAAAATTCAAACTTGTACAACTTGATTGTTAAAAGTAAGTCATTCCATTTGTTGACCTTACAGTCATCATTTATTCCATAGCCATAACTTTAAATGTTCATAGCTTTTACATTTCAACTTCATTTTGAACAAATTATATATCACTAAAAAGCTCTATAAGTCTATTTTCTATTTTGAGAAGTTTCATTGCAAAATTCAATATGGTTGTTGAGCTATTATTAAAAGAATGACAAAATGTCAGATAACAAATCAATATACAAAACCCCAAATTGAGATGTTCATAACTCCTTTATTTTAAATCAATTTATATACAAATGGAAATTTGTATGAGTCTACTTTCATATGAAATAAACATCATTTAAAAATTGTTACCGGTTGATGAGATATAGTTGAAAATGTGACTAGAGGTCAATAAAAAGTATAATATCCATACTTACAACTATGACAATTATAACTTCTTAATTTCTACTTTATTTTAAGCATGTGATATATGACTAGAAAGATGTTTAAGTCTATTTTTAGATACAATAGGCTTCATTTTGAAATTCTCTCTTATTTGTGAGAGATGATAAAAATAGTTATCTAAGGTCTAAAAACAACTCTATTAAAATCTATATCTCTTTTATATTTTTTAGCCCAAACTTATATTTTAAGGACCAAAATGTATTGGGCCAATAAATGTAAGTCCAAATGAATTTAATAAAATAATAACAAGCCCATGATAGTTAGTCCAACTTACAAACTAAATATTTGATCAAATTCATATATCCTAATATGCATATTTTAATAACAACTAGTAGAATATAAATATATATGGGCAAATTCCTCTATATATATATATATATATAAAATTTTGATTGTCTATAATATTAGAGCCTATTGGATATAATATGAGCAAATATATCTCATATAAGGGATGATTCAAGTATAAAGTATTACATGTTAATGATTAATTAATTAAGCACATGTTGATACTACATGTTTAACTCATTTGTTATATATTTGTCATTATCAAAACTTATAACATTGAACCTTAGGGTTAACAAGGTGGAATGCTTAATTACATAGGCCTTTACATGTAGCTGTATACTACCTTAATCCTTATTTTCACTTCAACACTGACTTCCAAGCTGATTATACGGTTCAACAATGATTATATAAATGTGTAGCAAGACTAGTTTAAGATAAGGGAGAGAAAGACAAGATTGAGTTCCAATTACTCAAATTCTATTTTGCAAAGGACATGTTTAGTTGTGATTATGCACAAACATTAAGAACACAAGTGGCCTTTACAAAATGGTGGGAAGCCTATAGAGATGGAATGCCCAGAAATTAAAATATTAGCAATTCACATTCTTAGCTTATGTTGTAGCTTTTCTAGGTGTGAACGTAATTGGAGTGCTTTTCAAAGTGTAAGTAATTGTAAAATTATAAATATTTTCTTTCTTCATTTTTATTTTAATTTCTTTCAGGGGTTAGAATACTTATCAACATTTTTTATTTTCTTTAGATTTATACCAAGAAAAGAAATCGTTTGCACTAAAAGAAGATGAATGACTTGCCATTTGTGATATGCAATTTAAAGTTAAAAAACAAGAAAACTACAAGAACTCATGTTTATAACTTTAATCATATTCATTTTGATGATGAATGGATAACTGAGGGGATGTTAATAAAGGTAATGAGGAGGACAATGATGAGGTCCTTGAACTTGTTCAAGTTGATTCTTTTGCGACAGCAATAGAATTAAGTGATTTGGTGGTTCAACTTGATGCTAATGTTAGCGGTATTGGTGCTGGTGAACAATGTAACAATATGGATTTCAATGATGACTTCTAGGATGAGAAAGAATAATATAATAATGGTGAGAATGAGAATGAGATAGGTAAAAGTCATGTGGGTGATTATCAAGATTCTGAAAGTGATGATAATCACGGGATTAAAGATCTTTATTAAATTTATATTTTGAAAGTTGGTTATGTTGAATGAATGATTATTATGTATTATGTATTATGGATTATGGAATTTATTGAACTTTGTATGTTGATTTGAATGAAAACTATGCAATATAGATTATGGATTATAAAATAAGTACTTATGTATGAAATTTTATGTGATTTTGTGATACGGTTATGTTCAATAGTTTAAATAACAACTATAGGAAAACTTTTATGATTCTATATTACGAGTCCACCCCCTTTCCAAGTCTACATTGAATTGCGATTTTGTCAACATTACTCAAGACAGTAACCATATATAATAAGTTAGAGGATCTGGATAGAATTTGTGATGCACCTATAGAGTAACCCAACATTTAGTTAAATGTGAATGATCTATCATTGGAGAATAGATTGTTGCATTATGTCATAGCTCATTACATGGTCAATAAGTATAAGTGAGCTAAATTTATTTATAATGAAGTGCATACTGGAAAGTGAGAGCTTTAGAGTGACATGGCTAATACTTCAAAGGATGGTCTCTTACAATAAAAAGCAAATCTCACCTCTGTCCTTTGGAACCATCATATTTGCCATCTTGAAACATTATAACATTGATATATTTGAGGATGAGATTGAGTCTCCTTAAGAGATTAGGTGGAATAATATAGGCAGCTTGGGCTTTACTAATACTTTACAAGGGGAATAGGTTAGGAAAACCCTGAGAGCCCAATGGCTTCTTTTAGTAGCTCTATCTACAGGACCATCTGTATCATCTTAGCCTCTTTCATCCATAACTCCAAAGGAAGAAGAAGGTCCTTCAACTCTAGCACTATCCTCAGCTCTGGCTCCTATATATTCCTTACTTGCACCTATAAAAGGTGTGATCTTTCCAGAAACTATCCTACTTGCTAAGATCCAAGCACTCCATTTGAAGATGGATATTATCAGTCTTCAGATGCATATGCTCTAGGAGACAATGGCTGACATGGATGCTTGTGTTCGCCATATTGAGAGTTTTAATAATTAGTTTCCATAGGCTAGGATGATTAAAGTAGGGAATAGGTTTTCTCCTCTTCCCTTTTTGATGTGACAAAGATGGAGAGAAATATGAGTTGTTAGGAGTTTATTAGTTCTATTTTGAACTTTAACTATTTTGGTTTATTGAACTAGAGATTGGAAAATTCATTGGAATTTATCTTGTTGAGTGAATGATCTTGGATATTGTTAAGTATGTTTTGCTACTATTGAATGAATGTATATTATTGATATTGTGGTTGATATTATATAATTTGATTGTTGAGTGAATATTATATCAACTACTAAAGAATTGAGTGATTTTGAAAACATATATGCTCAAAAAACTTTCTTTTTGAAGAATTAACAATTTTAGGTTTATCATTATAAAAAATGGGGAGATTGTTGAGTTCATTTGTTGAAGACATTAAGGTTTTGAAAATTACAAACATTGTATGAAAATTTTTCAGTGTAATACATAGGTTCTATATGACTTTCATTGAATTATCATATCTTAGGAACTTTTGTAAATAATATTGAGTTGATAGAAAAAGTTTAAACTTGTTAGAAAATTAACTTTGAGTCTTATAAGTTGAAAGGGGTGATTTTGGGAACTCTAGATGTTTTCAGTCGACTGACAATAGCCTAACAGTTGATTGACCCATTGTCAGTTAGCTACCAACTCTTGTTCTAGTTGATTAGGTTATTTCAGAGAGGTCCCAATTGACTATCATGCCTTTAAAAGGTCCCAATCGACTGGCATGCCTCTGAAAGGTCATAGTCTATTACCAACTTGGGTCTCAGTCAGCTGTGAACTCTCTGTGAGTCCCTAGTTAACTGGCCACTAGCTAGCAGTTGATTGGCTACACCCAAGTCTAGCCCAATCAACTGCCAGTCTCAAGACCATTCGACTGGGAGCTCTTTTTGAGAGACTAGTTGACTGGCTATTGGCTAACAATTGATTGTCGAGGTCCAAATTTGAATTTTTAAAGAGGGAAAGAGGGAATAGTAGATCAACCTTATGAAAGTAGTCAACTAGGCAGTGGCAAAGAAGTTATCATTAATTTGCAAGGGATGTATTTTAAAAGGTTTGACTTCTTTCTTACTCCTAACGGATCTATTAGATCTTTAGCTATTTATACATAACCTTTGGACTCCAAAATTACTAAGGGAAAACATTCAAGAGTGTTTATATCATAAGATTCATCTTTTTATTAGCTCTCTATTACTTTAGTGCTACATTGTTCTATACATTTTATTTCAGAGAGTTTATTTCTATATTATTCTTTCTTCTTTGAGAGTGAGAAACTCAAATAGGTTCTTTGAGGGTATCAAGCAAAAAGTTCTTGGGTTGAGTGGGAGGTTTTCCCTGGTTAAATTCAAGAAGGTTCCTTAAAGGTGTTAAGCAGAGAGTGCTTAGGATGAGGAAGAGGTTCTTCCTGGGAATTGTATTTGAGGGAGAGATTCCCTTTGATTATTGTATTTGGTTGTTGACATAGTGAAAAATCCTAAGAGGTTACTAGGGGATTAGATGAAAGCTTAGGTAGAAGCAGAACCAAGATAAATATCTCTGTCAACTCTCTTCCCTTACCTTTTTAATATTATGCATTTATCATTTTCGAATTACACAATTTATTTTGATTGTTTCAAGTTTGAAAATCTATTTCAAGTTTCAAAGTTTGTAAATTTTAGTTAACATCCAATTCACCCCCTCTTAGGTGTCAACCTTGTTTAACATTATAGGCAACAAAAATGCTTGGGAAACATCATAGAATATTTTAACCCAGCTATATCATAAGTATCCCTATGTAGCTCCTTTGTACCTAGCTAAAATAGGCTATTTGTTAGGATATCAATATTACCTCTAGGATTCCTACTCTTGTATCATCCTAATACTTGAATGACAAAGTCTCTCCATCTCTTAAGGCTTTTCTCTTTATTTAAGCTTGATTTCTCCTAAAACATTTCATTTCTAAGACATATTTTGCGTCCAATTTAAACTCAACAGAGCAGATAAATTTGTTAGTCAATTATGGTTTTATTTAACCATATTGTAATTGGAGACAAAAATTGATGTGGATAGATACAACTTTTTGTTTTCTTCATTTTTATTGTTGATATTTTGTTTCAACTAAATGCACTTTTCTACATGGATGCATAGTAATTTTTTTTTTTGAAGAATTTATTTTTTTGATAAATTAATTATGAAAACAATAAAACCTAAAGGGAACAAATTCAAAGACAATTGGAGAAAAAATAAAGGTTTGTTTAGATAAATGATTTTAGATGGGATGAAAATGATGGAATGGCTAAAAGGCATAAAATTATTATTTAGGAGTTTTTTTTTTACAAGATAGAATGGTAAAAGAAGATTTTGCAATACCTCTTCAAGTCATCCAATTTTTTTTTAAACTTCCCAAATCGAGAGTGAAAAATGAAATGATAGATTGATTACTTATAACTTTTAAATTACAATTTTAAATTTATTAATGAAAGAAAATTCTAAACACCAAAATCATACCAAATGGATAATATTGGAAAATTTCATAAACTATTGAAATCCTTTTATTTTATTATAACTTCTAAACAAGGACTAAACAAGATTTTCTTTCCTTTCTTGTTCAAAATTTTCTTTCCACTCCATTCCATTCTTTATCATTTTATTAATAGTCATTCTATTTCAAGTTTAAACTCTCAAATATAGCTTAAAACAATAAAGAGTTGTACATTGGACATAGACATTACATGAATGTTTTCATTGGCAACCTTTAATTGATGTTAATTTTAATTGCTTTTATTTAAGTATATAAAATTTAAGATAATGTTTTGTTTCGTATTTTAAATTAAAAACTTATGTGGAAAATTTATAATTAGGTATTAATTAATTAGAATATGATGTGACTTTTGTAATTATTAATCATTTGACCTGAATGTCTCATGACATAGATTGGTAATGGAAGTTACCCATTTATACTATATTGGGAAACTATTTTTGTGCCTAGCCTGACATGTGTAATAAGGGGAGGGTGGGCTGATGATGTGAAGAGGATTCACTCCTATAGAGTGGTTTTACAGGAGCGGATCCTATAACACATCCCATCTGTTCATGCAATTCAACGGTATCCATGAAGCCACGTGACAACACCCCCAAAACACATCGTTTTGAATAAGTAAAATAGTGAATTTTAGGTGAAAATTTTTTTTTCTTCATTGCTCTAAAACTACATCATCCAGGGGATGTGAAATGCACCAGTTTACTATCTTAAAATGGTGCATTTTGAAGCCAAAATTTTTTGTGCTAAGGCTTGTTGAAACAGTGCCATTTTTTGTGGTTGGTAAGATGTTGTAATCGTCTTCTTCCTCCTCTAGCACGAGCGAGGAAGGAAGCCATTGCAGAGATAAGTTTTCTCACTTGGCTCTGCTCTATTCTCCAACCATTGACGCAAAAGAAGATGACATCGTGAGTGTATGTTATACGGTGACTGACTACAATGTAACAAACATCTTCTTCCTCCCCCTATATGAATGACATTGTGCACCATTATAGAGACCCATTTTGCTCACTTAGCTCTGCTCCATTCTCCAGCCTATAGATGAGGAAGAAGACGACATTGTAAGTGTATGTTATATGATGACTCACTATAATGTAATAATCATCTTCTTCCTCCCCTTGTATGAACAACGTTATGCCATTGTAGAAACCTATTTTGTCGCCTTGCTCTGCTCCATTCTCTAACCCATTGATGAGGAAAAAGACAACGTTGTGATGGATTTTATACGGTGAGCCACTACAATGTAACAAGGTTTAAGTTCAACAAACACCGGCACATATATGTAAGTGATGCTTTGAAAGTGGGTTTTTGGTGTATTATGAATATGCCTAATCAAAGTTTTAGCCTTTGACCCAATTTTGTGTATCTAAAACTGTCGAAGTAATATTGAACATGAAGTGAATGATCATGGTTATAAAAATGGGGGGTGAAAACGCAAAAAAAAAAAATAATAATAATAAGGAAGGAAGCATATTGATTTAGTTTATAGTTTTCCAGTTTTATGTGGGCTCATAATGCATTAGATATTATATATACTGATAAACATTTGAAGATGAATACAACTGTTGCTTCATTCACTATTTTGCAGTGGTTATTATGTATTGGAAAGGAAGCTGCTGGATCTATTTTATAATGTAATGTATCTCTCACAGTAAAAGTTTCTTGAAGAAATTATGTATATTGATAATAAATTTAGAGGATATATATATGTATTTAGACATACACACAAAAGCATTTATATTTATGAATTCATGTTAATTGAGTATAAAAATGTTGCTTGCAAGTTAAAGTCCCTGTTGACATTAGGTAAAATGTATTTATTTCCTATAATACTTTTTAATTTACAATTTCATTAAAATACAGAGTATAAAATTTCACAGTGTTTTTAGATAAGTCGCCATTCATTTATAAAGTTTGGCCCATTATAAAATTTCACATGTTAATACTTTTTTATTTCCCAAACCAAAATTCAAGACTTAATATTTTTGATTTGTCCAAAAGTGGTGACATAATTTGCAAAAAAAAAAATAGAGAGAGATTAAAGTTGCATCCAACATTTTACTAAATAATTAGACTTACTATAATGGACCCCATTTTTGATGTTGTCATTTTTTTTAGCATCTTGTAAGTTAGCTATTAACCATGATAGACCTGAAGCCTAGGATTGGTATGCAATTTGGCAGTGTAGAGGATGCATGGCAGTTCTAGATTAACTACAGTGGGTATGTGGGTTTTGGGGTGAGGAAGAAATACCTTAACAAGTATAAGAAAGATGGATCAGTGACTTCTTGTAGGTTCATTTGTTGTAAGGAAGGAGTTCGGAAGTTAGACAAAAGAGACAGAGTAGTTGCGAACCCCAGGCTTGAAACTAGAACTAATTATGATGCCTAAATCAACCTTGTCATAGTCACTGGAAAATTGATGGTCAATAAGTTCTTGGAGCTTCAAAACCTCCCTCTATAACTTCTAAAGACAACACATATGTTGGCTTCACAATGGAAGATATCTGAAGTTCATGGACGAGAACTTGAAATGGTTGAGGACTCTGGATTGCAATAGAAAGAATCATTCCAACTGATAAGCACACACACAGGAGGCAGAACCAATCTTGGGTTCACCTGAATGGATGCAAAAAATTACTTACAATTAAGAAGGCAGTGTCATATCGTTTATGAGGATGTTGGTTGTCTTCTGCAATATTTCCAACGAGAGTTGTTGGAAAACCCATCCTTTTTCCATGCCTATCAAGTTAATGTAGATAAGCAAATCACAAATGTTTTTTGGGCTGATGCGTGCATGATTATTGATTATGGATATTTTGGTGATGTTGTTTCCTTAGACATAGCTTACTGTACAAATCAGGTGTATAAGCTGCTTGCCTCATTCTTTGGATTCAATCAATACAAGTAGACAATCATGTGTGGCACTGCATTGTTGTACGACGAGATAGTTAAGTCATTTAGATGGCCATTTGATACTTTCTTGGAAGCTTACAGCCAAAAAAGGCCATTAACTATATTCACCAACTAGGATACTACAATGGTAAAAGCTTTAGGTGATTAAAGTGTGTGTATATGAGAGAATATATTCTCTAATTTTGATTAATTTTAATTTTTGTTATGGTTTCTTATTCTCGTAGGTGAGGTGATGTCTGATACATGCCACAGATTTTGTACATGGCATCAAATGCAAAATAGGATTAAGCACATAAGCCATCTGATGAAAGATGGATTCAACTTCTTATTTGATTTCCAAAGGTGTATGTATAGCTACATTGATGAGGTTCAATTTGACTCAGCCTGGAAAAAGATGTTGACTGATTATAACATTCACAAGAACAGTTAGTTAAAGGCAATGTATATGATACAAGAAAAATGGGCAACGTGTTATATGAAACACGCATTCACATTGGGAATTTGGAGCTCCTAACTAAGTAACAACTTTAACTCTAACTTTAAAGCATGCATGAAACTGACCTTGAACCTTATATAGTTCTTTAAGGTGTATGAAAGAGTAGTTGCAGAGAAGCGGTATAACAAGTTAAGAAGTGAGTTTGATGCTCAACATAAGTTGCTGAGGTTAAATTACCCATACTTAGTGATTCTACATCAAGCTGCAAAGGTATACACATTTATTATATTTGATCTATTCCAAAAAGAGTTTGACTTGTTCCTTGTAACGTTTATCCGGAACAGAAATGAAACCCATCTTGTGTTTGAGTATACAGTGTCCATGTCTAATCATGATAGAGAATACAAAGTCTTATTTAATTCTATCTTGAAGACCATCTCCTGTAGCTGTATGAAGTTTGAGTTGCACAAAATACTATGTAGCCCTGCGTTGAAAGTATTTATTGTGATGGATGTTGACCAGGTGCCTAATCAGTATATCCTGAAGAGATGGACGAAAAACACACCTAATGGTATTGTGCATGATTCAAAGGGGAATGAAGTTGAAGGAGACCATAAATTGGATAGCATACGATGATACAAGCAACTTTGCTTGAAGATGGTTAGATTGGCATCGAAGGTTAGTACATGTGAGGAATTGTATCCCATGGTTAATAAGGAGGTAGATAATTTGTTGAAGAGAGTTACAGAGGTTCATTCAGGACAATGTACCTTAGACAATGCAGGTGATCAAGCCACAATCCTTATAGGTGATGGAGTGGGTGAAGCAAAAGGTTTCAAACAATGAGATAAGACAAAGAGATAGTGACGACACAAAGGTTAGGTAGAACTTTAAAGTCATAAAAGAAGAAAGGCTTCGTCTATTGTTCAGTCATAAATCCCACATTATGTGGTAAATACTTGTTGCATTTACTCATTAGTAACATCCCTATATGTACTTAATAGTATTAACCTATTTATACAAGATAAGGAATCATCAAGTAATGCACAAGTTGGAGTGTCTTGTTCAGCTCCTTCAATATGCTATGATAACTATCAAATACATGGGAGCCAATTTAGCTTCATGAGATTGTTGATGGTACATAAAAATCCTTAAGCATGCCTTCAATTATATTACTGGCTATCAACCATTTCACTGATGTAATTGTCCAACTATGTAGGAACAATTGGGTAACCCCACACAATCGCTTGATGATCGTGACTGTTAGTGTGTTATGAAAAATTATAGGTCTCTACAAGAATATTGAACACATCATTTTTTTTCAGTCATTTTTTCATTTTTGGACTTCCTTGGCACTTGTGTAAAGATGTCAGTAATCAACACATCACACACATTGAATCATTTTGCCATAGCCAAATGTAATTTCATTACTTTGGAAAAGTCATATACACAATATTGACAATTGCACCTATACATTGGCAACTATAGGATATTTCTACTATGCAATACAATCACTTGATCATTTCACTACCATAATATGGATTCGTCTTCATACTGCTTTGTGCGACTGCATTATGCATCAGCATCCTTTATTTTGCTTCTTTCTTGCTTCCTCAATCTATCAACTAATCCAGGTTCACTTGGGAATTCAGGAAAAATTTTAGCACTGGCCAAGACATCAACTATAAAAAAAAAGTAGGCCAATTTAGCTCCAATCAAACATTGATTGTAAAGCTACTACTTCCTAAAATCAGCCTTGTCAAAGTTCAATAATGCTATGGTAACAAAGTTCAAAGTCTATAACAAGGACAACATGTAATTTCAATCATACTATGGTAACCATGTAATTCATATGTTTGCTTTGATTTAAACAATGGAAGTGGCTTGGATGTCCTAACTGATACTTCTCAGCATCTTAAAAAACCAAACATTCCAATCGTTATTTGCCTTGATTTAAATAGTGGAAATGGCTTGGATGTAAAGTATAACTATTACTGTGTCAACCATGACCATAAAAAAATACCTTCATGGATAGATGCAACTTAAGAAATTGAATACCCTTTTTGATACAATGTATGACCACTTTCGCAAGTCCTTATCTATTTAATATTTTACTAAACATTGTAACCTCTCTATATCAAACAACTATTGCTGCGATCAAAATTGATACACATGATATTCCAAATGAACAGGATTTTTGATAGTTATAGCTCAATGATTCACATCTTTATTAATTTACTCCAAAAACTTTGTTGACAAGCAGTGTAATTTGAGGAACCTTTTAATCCACAGCTCAAAATAGTCCCTAAAAAGCTAAAATCCTTAATGTTGACTATTGTCTAGCAAGTGATTTAATTTGCAAACAAATTGAAGTTATGCACCCATGAAAAAAATTCAAATAACAATATTTTCAATGGATTTTGGAGTGATATTCTTTTAATGACATATTTTTAGTGATACTTGAGTTTAAAGTTAATATCAAGATGAGGCAAGAAGTAACCCCAATGAATACATGTAAAGTTTCATATAAGACATGTCCTATAATTTGAGAAATGTATATAGCTTTTACATGAGCCAAAAGGTTTCTAACCACAGGGAAGATGGGCTAATTCATTCACGATACATCTATCCAATTTGAAGTTACTCTCATATTCATAAGCAACTGGAACATTTTATTATAAATAACTGGCACAAATAAATGCTAAGGAAGGAGAATCTAAACTATTCATCAACAAGAGGTCTATCTGAATTGCACTATTCATGGAAATCAAAGACTGGAATTCAACAAAACCAAAGTAGTATCCCTGCTACTGCAATGACCCAAAAAGAGAAAGGCATTTTCAATAAAGTAGCATTAAGATAGCAGAAAAAGTGGAACATGGCAATTAAAAATTTTGAATGAAAAATTAACGTGATAACTACCTTATTATTTCTAACTTGGATGCCTCCTTGCTTGATGGGTCCAAATTTCTTAAATTCAACTTTCAACTGAGGAACTATCATATGGATATCATACAAATTAGGTAGCTTTGTGCATGGGTTTACAGCTATTAAAATGCTCCCTTTATATGTCTACCGAAGACAAAAATGTTAGGAGAATAGCATAAAATGGAATACAATGCACTGGAAAGTACAACATGACAATTCGAAAAACCAATATGATAATTCTATATGTGTGAAGGTACAACATGACAATTTGAAAAACTAGATGACCATATATGATTATGTATAAAAACCAGATGACCATACTATGTTAGGCTGTAGATCAACTAACCAAGATAAGGCTGAGAGGTCGACAAAGGTAGAGAGCGACGTCATGTAGGCTGAAGCTCAGCGACAAGGCAACCTTTGATTCAATAGTGACCTGAACCTGACTGAAGAACGAACCTGCAGCTGATAGAGGTTGTAACTTTATCGCAGCTCTGTCCAACAAAGAACGAAACTAAACCATTAATGAACCAAATGCTGCATGGCTGAACGACATTGTTTTGGAGCAACAGAGAAAAAAAAAATTTCCCTTGAAATGCACCGTTTCACTTACTCAAAACGGTGCATTTCGGGGGTGTTGCCACATGGCTTCATGGAAACTGTTAGATTGCGCGAATAGGTGGGATGCATTATAGGATCCACTCATGTAAAATTGCTCTAGAGGAGTGGATCCTCTTCAGCCGATGATGATAGGCAAGGAATAAGTATGGTTTTCATCTTTTTACTTTTTGAACTTAGTGGGTGAAATATATTTTTCAATTTCATTGAATTTTCAAATTTTCAGGATCATCTATTTAAAAATTTTTTAAAATAAATAAATTTTGATTAGACTTATTCACATAAATTTTGTGCATATAGAATTATGACAAAAAATTAAATGTATCAAATAATTATTAATATAATTTAGAATCTATAAAAGCATATTTAGGTTTTCTTATGATTTTATATAATATATGATAAATAATTAATAAATATACACACACTACAAGTTTAAGATTGCCCAGAATGAATATTATACTACTCATTCCTAGATTTAAATTCCTAAAAGTCTTATAGGAACCTTATATCAGGATCCAACAAATGGAAAAATTTTGGAAGATGTTATCTAACTTTTGGGCACCTTAAAATAAAATTTTGGCTAGTTTAGTAGGTATGTACATGGGTTGTATTTGAATAAGACTCAGGACATGACCTAGTATATGGCCAAGTCAATTTTTTAAGACCTAAGGCCTAAGTGGGTTGAATCAAGTATATTATTATTTTTAAATAATACAAATTTGCAAAACAATAATTTTCATTGATAAAAAATTTTCAAAGACAAATGGAAAAAGTTGAGATTAAATAGAAAAAGTTAAGATTAGAAGAGAATTAACTTTTTAGAAATGTATTGTAATAAAATAAAATAAATTATGAAATTAATATTTAAAATCAAGCCAACGTGACTGGGTTTTGACTAAATCTAGGACCTAGTCTGGCTTGGTTAAAATACAATTTTTTTATTTTATTTTAACCCAACCTAATTCGACCTGATATAACTAGGCTGGGCTAGGTTGGTAGAGTTACCATATTAGTGTTCACTCCTATAATTTAGTGTTATGAATGGATATTGAGGAGTTAACCTATAAGTTGAATTAAGGTGCAATGTGAGAGATTGTGTTAAGCCTAAAAGGATTCTTTTACTTTGTTATTTAGTCTTTTAAGATGGATTATGCTAAGTTTAGTTTTTTTTTTTTTTAAAGAGATTGAGATTTAGAAGGACAAGCTACATGCTAGATTACTATGTGGTGTGAGAGATTACTAAATATGAAAGACTAAGGCTCGTTTCACACAATGCATAATGTCATATAGGAATACGCTTGATAGTATAAGGTCTTATAGGAATTTAATACTACATGATGTTTAGTGTGACATTATGTAAGATATTGTATTGCATAAGATAATATAATTATATATTTGGTGATAGACTACAAATTTGAAATAAAAAATAAATGAGTAAAACCTCATTTAGTCCCTCACATATAGAATATTTCTTAATTTGGTCTCTCACAAATAAGATATTTCTCAATTTAGTATGCCACATATGGATATTTCTCAATTTGGTATCTCACAAAAAATATCATTATTAATAATATCTTTCATATTTTAAAAATAAACTTATTTTTTTTAAGTATTATTGATAATAGTTTTATTTGTGAGGATGAAACACAAAAATGTCCATATGTGAGGCACTAAATTGAGAAAACAATTATGTGAAAGGCTGAATTGAGAGGACAATTCTATAAGGGAATAAATTGAAAAATATGTTTTCAGCAAGGGACCAACTTGGCAAAAATTGTACAAGTTCATATATTTTAAATTAATGTATTTTTTTTAGGATATTATTGATAACAATTTGATTAGTAAGGGATCAAATGGGAAAATGTACACATGTGAGGGACTAAATTGAGAAAAAAATTCTATAAGGGGTCAAATTGAAAAAATACTACGAGTTAGGGACAAAATTGAGAAAAATTTTATGATTTTGTATTTATTAAATTAACTTGTGTTTTAGTATTATTGATAACAATTTTATTTGTGAGGGATCAAATGGAGAAATGTATATATGTGATGGATTAAATTGAGCAGACAATTATGTGAGGAATCAAATTAAATAAATTTTTATATATAAGATAACAAATTGAAAAAAAAATTATATGGATTCTTATTTTTAAAATTAACTTATTTTTAAAGAATATTATTAATAAAAATTTTATTTGTGATTTATCAAATGGAGAAATATTCATATGAGAGGGACCAAATTGAAAAAATTTACGAGTTCATTTTTTTTTAAATTAACTTATTTCTAAGGATATTATTGATAACAATTTTGTTTGTGAGGGATCAAATAGAGAAATGTGTATATGGGAGGGACAATTCTATGATGAACTAAATTGAGAAGACAATGAGAGATCAAATTAAAAAAATTATCTTATCTATAAGGGACTAAAATGGAAAGCATTTTCTACAAGAGTAAATTGAGAAATATCTTATTCTTGTTGAAATCCAATCAGGCCTAATCAGACCAAGAGAAACTATATTAATAATACAGTTATAGTAATACAGTGCTCAATTGTATTAAATGTGGTTGACTAGAGTTGATCGCACAAGCTTATAAAATCTATTGTATGCACCAAACGCATGATGAAGGTGAATTGCATTGTATAAACATATACAATTTAGCCTTATACAATGTGCTAAACGTGCTCTATGTAGAGCTACCATAAAAAAAAAAGTTACTAATAAACTAATATTGGTAGAATAAGGGGCATCGACTCTCATATAGGATTGCTTGTTACGAATATACATAGAGGGAGTGATGTAGAAGTTAGATTAAGATGCTATGCGAAAAATTATACTAAATAAGAGTTATTTTATTTAATGTACTAGTATTTTAAAATAGATTATTCCTTTAGACTTTGAGGCCATGTTTTGATGAATGACTAAGGAAGGAGTAGAAAGTGATAGAATGACCAAAATGAGTTAGACATATGTTTGGATATTTTTCTTAAGGTATAATAGGATGGTAAGGAAGGGATACCAAGACCTCTCCTTGTCATTTAAAATTGCGATTTTGTTGTCATTTCAAACTGGGGAGTCAAGGATAGAATTAAGTGGTTTAAGAAATTAAATTACTAATATACCCATGTCTTATTAATTAGAGAAAATTCATCTTTTGATCCCTATAGTTTACTTATATTTTTAAATTGGTCCCTATAGTTTATTTTTTTATAAATCAATCCTTATACTTTACAAACATTTAAGATATGGTCCTTGTCGTTTCCTTCTATTATAACTTTGTTAGATAACAGTTGATGTGGCAAACTTATTGAACATGTGTGCTGATAAATCCCAGTTGGCAAGCTGACATGGAAGAGAAAAACCATTTACTCTTGAAAATATATTAGCTAGTCTTGGTACACTTAAGTGACAACTAATATTGTGTACCAGTCCCAATAACATCATTCTTTTAATGGTTCTCACTCTTTATTTTAATAATTTTATTGAAACTAGTGTACTAAATTAGCTATAATATAAGTGTATTAGGACTAGCTAATAATTTGTTTTTGCTCCCTTTTTTTGCCCTCACATTCAATAGCATGCATCCAAGCTGTCACCCTTGATCTCACTTCTCACTGTTGTCAATCTTCATCTCACATCTCCAACTCTATAATCTCTCTACTCTAACTAATGGCTTCCTTTGTTCTTCTAAATTTGAACAGAGGACATTTCTCTTTTCAAATTCTCTCCTTCATTTTCAACTTTTCTCCTATTGTTACGGTTCAATCTCTTCTCCTATCTTTCATTTCTTCCGTTCAGTTTATTGTTCTTCAATTTTTTTTCTCTTTTGGTTTCTCTCTCATCTCGGTCTATATTATATTATAAATAAACTTCATATATCGCTTCGGAATTCATAATTTCATCCCTCCTAACATCTAGAAAACGAAAAGCTCTAGGATAATTAAAGGCAAAAGAGAAAAGTGCTTTAATGAAAAAAGTGAGCTTTTTTAGTGATATAAAGGGAATGAAGATAAAGATACTGAATGCAGAGAAAAATTTTGAGTTTTATGAAAAAAAGTTATGCATTTAATGTTATTTTCTACTAAACTCTACTTAAATCTGAAAAATTAAAATCACATTCAGCTCTCAATGATTGGAGCTTCTCTGAAAGACGCAATGTTGAAAATTAGGCAACAAGCTCACAACTCACCCATAATTGAGTGCTTTAAATTTTTTTCCTCATATTTTAAGATGGACTGTTTTTGAACTAAATCTTTAATAAGTTGCATGTTGACATTTACGTATATTTTATTTTAGTTTTAACCTGACAACTAGGAATTAAATCAACTCTTTAAAGAAATAGCAACCTTAATTTTACTTAATCAAAATTTAAAAAGATCTGCTATATAATTAAGGTAAAATAATTTCCTTCTAATATCAACAATACAGTCATCTCTGTCTATATTCTTCATTTCCAACAGTTCTTTCTCATCGGTGTTCACCTAGAGCAGTATGTTTAATTATGAGATGGAACTCAGCTAAATCTAATTAAGTCAATCAGTACATTTCAATAATGAATTTTTATGAACCACATACAGAAAAATTTGTTGGAGTAGACTCGCCCCATATTTTAAATGAGAGGCAAAAGAACCATTTTTACCATTCCGTCTCTCGTCTAATATTTAGTTTCAACCTAGACCTTTTTGTCATTTCTTTGCCTCTTCTCTTATTTGCCAGAGATGCATACCTATATATTTTTTGTCACTTTCTTCCTTTTTTGGTGCTTTTGGCTTTTTTTATTTTTGTTTGACTTTTAAATTAAGTATTCTTTTATGTTTTTTTTTTTTTTCATATGAGTAACCCAAAACAAGCAGAAGATTAAGGCCTATGTCATACCCAGGTCCATTTGTCAAGAATTCACCTGGCTGCGTAAGTTTCATGTTCTGAATCCATATGATCAATAGTACAACTATGCCCATTACGAATATAGCACAGCCGACTAAAATTCTTACTATCAATCTCTTGTCCAAAGGGCGATTTTTCCCTGAGATGTTATGAGCATAATCCCCAAACAAGCATGTTCGAGAACTTAGTTAATATGAACAATACATACCTGCAGACACACACACACACACACACATATATATATGTCTTGTCCTCCCACCTTGAGCTATCTCGTGACAGAACCATCTTCGCTGTTGAAACATAAAATAAAAGAAGAGACAGAACCGCAAGAATTGAGGGGGGTAGAGTTGAAGGTGAAGGAGAGAATTTGAGAAGAAAGAGATCCTCTAGTCAGATGCAGATGAACAGAGGAAGCTATTGGGAGAGTTGAGAGAGTATAGAGCCGGAGAAGTGAGATCAAGAGTGAAAACTTAGACACACGATGTTGCATGGGAGGGTAGAAGGAGGGCAACCGATTGTAATTGACTTTTCTCTTTCATGTCAGCTTGCCAACTGAGATTTATTAGAACATATGTTCCATGGTTTGCCACATCAGCTGTTATCTGACAGAGGTATAACAGAAGCAAACGATGAGGACCATATCTTAAATGTTTGCAAAGTATAGGGATTGATTTACAAAAAATTAAACTATAGGGACCAATTTAAAAATACTAGTAAACTCTAGGGATCAAAAGATGAATTTTTCCTATTAATTATAATTATAGTTATAACCAAAGAAGAAAGAAAGTCTATTACGTTCATCATTATTGTGCTTCTTTCGTAGTTAAATAGTGACAGCGTTCTTCCATAGTTAAACAATGATAGCACTCTTTCATAATTGAAGAGTGATAGCGTCGAAAACTTTTGCATATATCATGGTTATTTTGATTGCATGTATCTTGAAGTTGCTATTAGGTAATATTAGTGATTTTTTAGGCTAGTCATTATTTTCAATTTTCAACATCAAAAGCTATTAGCATTTTGTTAACTTTCGTTCAATGACCAACCCAGATGAAAATATAGTTAATATATAATTTTTAGTATTAATAATAAAATTCTTTAAAATTCAATTATTTTTTTATAAATTCATTGCCATAAAAGGCAAATACAAAAAAATCTTTCACTCCTTCACAATTATAATAATGTGTAATGAATTCAATAATGAAAATATTATTAATAATGTATTTATTTTATATGAAAAATATTAAAAAAATAATTTATAAGTTATTTCATTTCATTAATTTTATTATAACTTTCAAATAAAAATTAAATTAGTTCTTTGTTCTTCTCATTAAAACTCCCAAACAATATGCTAATTTTAACTATTTCATTCTCTAAAAATATTTAGGCGCGCGCGCACACACACATATATATGTATATATATATAAATCAATGTTGATTTAAATAGAGAGATTGATTTTGCATAAATTTAAATTTATGATAAACTGATTTATGAAGTTAATTTGTGAGAAATCAAATTTTACAAAATATAAAAGTGGAAACCAATTTGATATTTTTCTTTTTAATTAATTATAGAGTTTGAATATTGACTATTTTTATATTGATTATATATTTAATATTTTATATTATATAAATAATAGTTATGAGAATATTTTAGTTACAACAGATATGGAAGTAATTCATTCTGTTATGTAGGAAGTATGTATCTTTTTATTTAAAAGGAGAATGTAATTAAAAAAAATACATAGTAGACTATTTTTAAAAAAATTGAACAAGAGTATTTTTTTTTTTTGGTAATATAGAAAGCTAACTTTTCAGTACCCGATATGCTTTGGTTGAAATTTTTCCCCACATAGTCCATTCCATGCGTCGTGGTGTAGTAAGCCCGAGTATCACGCGTGGTCCCCACCTCACTTCCTTGCGCGAGGAGCATGATACGCCCGGCGACGTTTCATATTTCCACTATCCACACTCTGCTCCTGCCTCTTCGCTTCCAACTTTCATAATCGGCTCTCACCGCCGCTTCATCTTTCCATCTTCTTTTCTCTCTGTTATATATCTCTGTGAAGCCATTTGTTCTTTGCATCATTCTAAAGCCACACGACTCACTTGAAAGGTATGATACTTGGTTTTCAAAGCCTTTTGTTAATCTTTATGACAGAGCTTCTTTCTTTCGTGTATATGCATATATATATATATATACACACACACACACACACACATTGGGACCAGGTTTGTATTTGTTTTTGAAAGCCTGTCTACTTTTATGTTCATCAGCTTGTTCGCTTGTATGATTTCAGGAACTTGAGGTTTTATAACTTGTGTTTGCCAGTTTTCAGAATCGAAGGTTTTTTTTTTTTTCCATATGGAAGGGTCATTCAGTTATAAGAGCCCTAGAAAGAGGAAGCTACATGTAGGTGATTACGATGACGATGACCTTGGAAAGGTGTACAGGTTTAAAATCCTATTACCGAACGGGACAAGTGTAGAGTTGACATTGCGGGATCCGGACCCTGAAATGCCTCTCGAGGACTTCGTAAGTTTGGTGAAGGATAAGTATTTGGCAGCTCGGAAGAGATCTCAATCAGTAAAGAAGAAAAGGGATATTAATTGGAAGGGTGGTAGTCTGTTTCTTCAGGATGTGAATGACGCCAAGATTAGAAACACAGTTCAATTCAAAAACTATAAACCTCCCAACTGCCATATTTTGCGGCTTCATGTGAGCATAAGCTAGTGGTTGTTCTCTGTTTTGTTTCAATAAAATCTTCCTTACATATTGTTTTAAGAACATATTAACTTGTGCTTCCTCATTTCCCAGACAGTCATAGGATTGTGTGTAATCATCTTTCTTTACGTTTGTCTTACGCTTGATGACTTTATTATTCTTGTTGAAATTGTAATGCTTTGATACTCTTTGAATCAGGACAAGTCTAGTGATATTGCCAACACTTTTGAGGTTAGTATACTGTATGGATTTTTCTTCTTCTTCTTCTTCTTCTTCATTTGGTTTTAATTATCTTATCCTTGTCTGATCATAGCACCATTCTTATCTTATTTTTTAGTAATCAGAGTATTTTGATTATGAGAGCAGCTCCTGTGTACCTGCTACTGTTACATTTGTGTTTAATATGCAGAATATGTGGGATTTAACACCAGATACTGATCTGCTATCGGAGCTACCTGATGAATACACTTTTGAGACAGCCCTTGCAGATTTGATAGTGAGATCATTGACACAGCTGTGAAAACAAGCTTTCTATTTTCTGAGTTTGTGCACATTTTGATATTAATACTGCTTTCTTATTCAGGATAATTCCTTGCAAGCTGTGTGGTCTAATGGACAAAATGAGAGGAGACTAATTAGGTCTGACATCAATATTGTCTTCCAGTTTTCAATTATAAAACTACATTATTAGTTTTTTTTCAAGAAATATATTACTAAGTAACGGGAAAATAAAGACATTTTTTATTTTTAGTATAAAAAATTAGATCTGTCATTGTATCTCTTGGATCATGTGATCACTGTTTTGCATAGTTTGTTAATAGTCAAGGCCAAAGTAGTAAAATAGAACCGAGGTGTATTTGCCTAATATTACTAACTCTGCCGAAATTCTCTACTCATTAATATCCCTATTTATACTCAAATTTCTTATGGAGTTGGACATATATGTAAGATTTAGCCATTGGTAAATCGCTTGGGAGATCAAGGGCTGTAAAATACTTTGATTTTTACTATAATTATAATGATGGTGCTTAATTAACTTGCAAGGCTAAGTGTTGTTAAAGTGATATTGCGTAGCACTTAACGTGCACAATTTTACATATTTATTATCCATAATTCACATAAACAAAGTTTATAAGTTTAGGCTTAAATCTATTCCTCTTCATCAAAAGGAACATAATAATGATTATCATATAGCAAGTACTCAATTTTTATGTCATCTTTCATCAGTTTTATCAAGAACACAAGAGCAGTATGCTATTGCTCTCTACTTGTGCTCTTGATATAGTTAATGAAGACTAAATCATCAAATATTGATTGTTCGAGGATAGATCAAGTGTATGCTTAACGGTAGCCTATACAAAATACTCAAATTATGGCTGTTATTGTTCTCTTTATTTGTGGTGTCTGTAGCACGAGCTACTGCTACACAAAACTAGTTCCTACTTGTAATGGAGCTGTATAAGATGTAGCACTGTAGCATTGAGCTACAAGCTATAGCGCACGCTATAAGTATGGATTTGGCATTAATTTTTCTTTCAATTTCTGTGATTGGAAAAATATTGCTCTATAATGATTGTGGCTTGCCTTATGTGTCATTGCTTGGTTGATTTCTGACGCGTGGCAATGTTCATTTCTATTTATTTGCAGAGTAAATCTGGATGAGCATAAGATTTCAATTTTTGACAGTGGCCCCGGAATGGATGACACTGATGAAAATTCTTTAGTGAAGTGGTATCTGATTTTTATTTTATGAATTTCTTGACATTTTGAAATAGGCGGTACTATTCTGTTGTTTCCAGACAAGGAAAACGTTCTGGAGGGCCCTATGGATTCGAATTCAGGTGTTAGGGTTAGGGATTATAGGAGAAAGGTTGTGGGAGTTTCAAAATGATCCGGGGTTGTATAAGTTGAAGATTTGGAGGTAAAGGAGATGCTGGAATTAAAGTAAATGCTTGCAGAAAATGTAAAGAATCTAAATACAGTTTCTCTCTGATAAAATATCTTCTACCGTAAGATAATTCAAGAATCTTGACTTTTAGAATGTGATCGTGCATTTAATTAGCTTCATGGAATACAGAGTTTTGAAACTAGCTTTAATTTTAGATTCAATATGTTGTGGTGTTTGAAATTGCTAATGTGTGATCTGAAAAAATCTCAAGCTGTACAAGTACATGTTGCTCCATATGATGAAACTGACTTTCCGAAAATGAAAATATTTGAGGAGATAGAATCTCAGATTCAGGACTTCTTATTTTGCTGGCTTGCTTCAGATTACACACCCTCTCTATTATGGACTCTTATCTTCTTCTCAGGGGTAAGATGGGCGCTTCACTTCACAGATCATCTAAATCACAGGCCATGGGGGGAAAACCTCCATACTTAAAGGTACCGTTTATTTTTATGACTTACTCTCTCTCTCTGTATTCTGTTTAAAGTATATTTTGAAATTCTCACAAGAAATAAACTAAAGGGGAGGAATACAAACTATGCGTCAATATTCATTACACTCTTAAAATAGTTATGTATAGCTTTATTTTGTTAATACGTGTTATCTTCTAACCTTTGTTTTCCTCTGTTTATTCGCGGTGAATGTGCAGCCTTATTTTGGGATGTTTGGATACGGTGGACCAACCGCATCCATGCATTTGGGGCGGTATATTTGTTTTCAAGGAAATTTCCAGTTTTTTTATCTGCTTTATGCTCAAATACTCTGTTCTCTCTAAGTTCCTCTCTCTCTTTTACTCTATATTTGTAGGATTGCTGTGGTTTCCTCTAAAACGAGACACATCAAGAAAGTCTACATGATGCATTTTGAGAGAGAAGCCTTGCTAAGCACGTCGAGCTCTGATAATACTTGGAAGGTAATCATGTTTTCTTAACATTGCAATATCTTTGGTGCTTGCTTTTTTTTGTTTGTGGTGTTGACAAACAACATTGTGTTACTTTGTTTATTATTCTGTGTCATTTCAGACTGATGGTGGCATCCGGAATCCCTCTGCGGAAGAAATCAGGGATTCAAGTCATGGCAGTTTTACAAAGGTGGCTTTTGTTTACTTCCCGTCTTTTTACTTTTTTTTGTATTATTTTTTTTTAAGATAAAAACCTTGGGGATTTGACCTTTCTTCTTAGCTGCGACGGGTATTTTAAGAAATGAGCTGTCTTATTCTACACATTGAACGCTTTCATATATGACACTCTGGATTGTTTTCGAAACTTCAAATTTCGCCTACTCATCATTTTTGCTATTGTCTTGGTAACAATTTAAGGAGGATGGATGCGGGATGATTTTTTGTGATGATGCACTCTCTAAACTTCATGAAAGCATTTGAAGCCTTGTGAATGTTTCGATATCTGGTTATTTTATTATATGCTGCAGCTCCATAATCTAAGTCTTATCGATATATTTTATTTATCGATTTGTATGCAAAATTGCCCCCGGTTTTCCTTTATTCTATATTTACATGGGTGAATAGTTTTAACATGGCCACGCTATAGTAGTTGGTTATTATAATTTGAAAATTTTCTACAGGTTGAGATTTTCTATCCAAAATTGAAAGGTGATACATATAAACTTCAGTGTCACCTGAAGGACATCTATTTCCCCTACATTCAGGTTTGATTTGGTCTCCACCGACTAAAGTAATTCAATGTAATATGTTTCTTGTGTTTTATAACAAGAACCATTGACATTAAAATGGCAATGCAATATTATTTGGAGGCTACTTGAACAATCTATTGCTGTCTATATTGGTTTTATTGTGTTGTGTATTTTGTGCTTGTAAGTTGAGCAGGAAACTTTCTTGTTACTCTTGTTCTTCTTCCTATTTCTTTTCCTTTCGTATTTCCACTCATATTAAAAGAAAAAATATATATATTTTTGGTCTCTCAATTATCATAAAATTACAATTTTAGTCCCTCACTTTTTGAAATACCAAAAATAATCCATTACTCCTTGAAAAATGTCACACTTAGTCCTTCACTTTTTAAAACATTACTAAATTTAATTCCATTTCCAAACCCTAAATTATAAATCTAAGAGATTTAATTTGGTATTTTTTTAAAAAAATGAATGACTAATTGTGACATTATCCAATGAGTTAAGAGTTATTTTTGGTATTTTAATAAATAAAAGATCAAAATAGTAATCTTGTGATAAGTGAGGGATTGAAGTATTTGAAATATGATTTTATATAACGCTAACTTTGGCATTTTTTAGGTGTATGCTAGTGGCAATGGCTCTTTGGAGAGAGATGAGTTTATTTTTTCTGTACGACTCTAAGGTTAAATATTACATACATAAGAACTTAATAGGAATAAACGTGGGAGTAGGTTGGAAATTATTCTTTTGCTTGATTAGATTTTGGATGGTTCCTATCTCCAACTTAATGGTTATGATGAAGTTTAGTTGAACCAGGGCTATCTATGAATTCGAAACAATTTGTTTGAGCGCTAGAAACTTATTTACTTGTGTCTTTTAGATATTGTAGGTAAAATGCAGCGCTCTTCATTAGATTTAATATATGTGTTTTGACTTATTCCATTCCTGCAGTGTGATGACATGTCTGAGACAGGGAAGACTATTACACCAATAGAGTTCCAGGTTCTTGCATTAGCATTATAATTTCAGTACTTCAATATAATCCTCTTGCAGCTAAAGTCCTGAGCGTTCTATTGTTTTAAATATAATTATCAAATCAATATTATGTAATTCAGTAATCTGACAGAGTAAAAGCGTAAGAGTTGGACGTAACTTAATTATATTCTCTCATTCTAGTTACATTGATCTCTTATTCTCTTAATGGCAGCTGACTACCCAAGTATTACTCTAAAATATGGTTGATAAGATTCTTAGTGACACATGAGCAAAGTCTACCAAAATAATTAACATGAGTGTTTTTTGAAGCCTTCTTTTTTCTCAAATTTTTCAGGTTTTCTTCCCTATTGTATGAGTGCTATGTTGTAGCATATACTTGCATTCATAAGTAGAGGGAAATACTCTCCCCTCTCGAGACGTGGCTTAATTATATAACCGTTCCTTCTATTAGGAAAATGCGTACAAATCTTCTATAAAATACAAGTTCTGAATAAAAAAGAAACTATGACCAGCTACAATTACACATAGTTTAACCATAATGCCTTTGTAATGTATGTATTACTCATATAGCATAACAACTATCAAGTACGAGTAATTTATCCTAGTTTGTAAGATGGAACCTGATATTTGTACAGGTTAATGGTCTTGATTTGACTGAAGTTGAAGGTGGGGAGGTTGCAATCACCAACTGGTACTCCTGTAATGGTCCTGAGTTTGTTTTACAGCTTCATTTTTCCAGGTATCCTGTTGGCCTGAAAATTCCAGGTAACCCATTTTACTCTTTATCACTCTAGTCCAGTGTAAGGTGGATAATACCTCATGTTTATAGGTTTTGTCATATATATTCTAATCAACCGAAAGATTGCCAAATTTGAATTCTACTTCAAAATTTTTATTTCAGGGTCAAGAGCATCTGAAGAAGCAAATGCACGCCTGAGGTTGGTGTATTTCCCATTCAAGGAGGTAACGAGACAGAAAATATACCTCTTTTTGTAATAATTCACAAATTTAAGATAAAAATGAAGAATTTTTAAACTTTAGGGAAAGGAGAATATTGAAAAGATTTTGGAGAAGTTGAAGGCTGATGGTTGTGAAATTGAAGAGAACTTCCAAAACTTTAGTCGTGTCTCTATTCGGCGGCTTGGTCGTCTACTTCCAGATGCTCGCTGGGTAAAATTTTATTTTTGGCTTTGAGTTGTATATTTTTTGCTGTGCCTTAATTCTTGTGGCTGTTTTATATAACTGTCCAATACTTGAGGGGATGGTAAGTCTTAACTTATGCTTTGAAATAGCATTCTTTATTGATACGTTGGTGCTCGTACAAATGCAAGACATGTGAATTTTATTGTTTATAATTTCTTTTTTCATGTATGTTACTGTCTGAAAATAATTTAGTCAGAAGCAAATTAGACTATTCAACTTTTTGATGGATGGATTATAATTTGATTCTTTTGGCATTTTATTAAAATATAACCTTGGTATTCAGTTGACCGCCTTGAAATGGTTTTCCGATCGGTTATGCCATCTTCTGCTCTTAACATTTTTTCCCTCTACCAGGCTATGCTTCCTTTTATGGATTTGAGGAGCAAAAAGGGGAACAGGGCTCACCTATTGAAGAGATGTTTCTTAAGGGTGAAATGCTTTATAGGTATTTCATTTGTTAACACACTATTGCTATTGAGTACAATTAATGTAGTTTGACAAATTCAGTGTCCTCAGCTAGGACTTTGTGATTTGCAGAGACCGATGCGGGTTTCAAGCCAACATCTTCCAAGGTCATACTTGCTATACTTGTACACCGTGATGTATACCTTATTTCCCTGTGTAATATCTCCATTCTCTGACACGATGACTGACGTGGGACAAACGGTATTATAAGTGCATGTAATTTAACGGGTACTGATACCTATGTGACCTGTGAGCATACGATGAAAAATTGGGAGTGTAATTCATTGAACAGTAGAAACTTTGTATAGACATGTCGATTTTTTCAGCAATTAAGCTTGCTTAGTTTGATGACATACTCTACGAAAATGATCCTGTGTTCTTAATCTAATGATAACTAAGCGATGCATTATTTTTCAGACTGATCTAGCTCATCAAAATCCCTTTACCACTGCTTTGAAGAAATTTGGCAACAAAGTTCCTGAGAGAGGTGATCTCCCCTTTCTTATCATGCGCATGAATTTTGGTGAGCTTTGCTGTCTTGTTTATGGAACATCCAACTCATCAGTTATTTTAAATCAATAGATGTCGTGGTTGAAATTTTTAAAGCTGGGAAGCGGTTAACTCCCTTCCAATTAGAAAGGGAATACCAAGAGTGGATTTTATATATGCATGAAAGGTATGATGAAGAAGTTGATGCTGGTGAGGATCAGCCAGTCATTATCGTCTCCCCACCAAACAAAAAGGCACTTGGCATCTCTTCTGATGGTAGGTAATGGTTAACTACCTGGTTCGAGTTTCCAATTTATGCCACGTCCATTGGTTTCTTTCTGTATGCTACTTTTTTCCAATTGGCAATGTAAAAATGGAAAGAAGACCGATGGACTAAGAATAATGGGGAAAAAAGAATTTTTGCCTTCAACAGCCTCTTGTCTGAGACTGGTTTCCCGTTCATCAATTATCAATTTCAGTTGACTTCTCATGCAATGAAGTGATGAATCATAGTTGGTTGTTGGCTCCAACTCCGACGACAACCCATCTGCATATTTTCCGATTACTCGTTATTACTGCATAAATAACCAGGAGCTATTTCGCTTTCTGAATTGATTATCGAAAAGAAAAAGCTTGTTTATTCTCCGTTGCAGTAATATCTTCTCTTTTTCAACCTCTCTTCAAACTCAGACAACAATAAAATAGGCAAAAAGAAGTCAAGCGGCCTTGCATTATGAAGGTGGCATCTTAAATATTATACATGATTAGCGTCAAAAGTTTTTTTTTTTTTGGTTACTGTTGTTACAAATTTCGAGAATTCTCTTCTTCAGAACCAGATTAAATTTCTGTATATCGCGTCATTTTTTTCCTCTTTTATATGTAGTTGTAAGGGTTCATCAGGAGTTGAAACGAAAGGAAAAATCCTGGAAGCGTGGTCAAAGAATTAAAGTGTTTAAGGGAGCATGCTCAGGGTGTCGCAACAATATTTATGCAACAATCGAATATTTTCTGCTTGAAGGATTCGAGGGGGACGCCGGGGGTAAGTTTTTGATCATAAACTGCCCTTTAACTCAAGCAAAGTAGCCGGGTCAAGTTGGTCTCGATGGTTAATTTATGATATTAGACGTGAATATACTTTAAAAATGGGCCATCTTACAAATAAAGTATATTTGCTCGTTTATAATATTGAGGAATTGAAAGTAGTGATTTTATCGAAATCAGTTGTGTCTCTGAGATTTATGTCACCAATGAAAGCTTGTATTTATATCCCTTAAATAGAAATAGTTATGATAATCAAAAGAAATACTATCATGGCAGTGCTATTTCAATGTATACATTTGTTGAATTTAGATGATATCTACGGCACATAATATATTCTTCAGCATAAATCATGAAATAAATGTCAAAATTCTGTGAAATTTATGTATTGAAGCTCTATCCAAAAAGAGGAAGTACATTACCCAAAAAATAAGTAAAAGTGATTTTTATATGTGATCTTATTTCACTTTTGGTCATTTAATTCAATGTCTGTTGCTTTGGGGTCAAGGAAAGCTCGCTAGGAAACAGTACTTGGTACGAGGTGTGGAATTGTAATTTTTAAATGACAACTATAATTAAATTGAGGGCACTTTTGATTGTTCTATAAAATTGTGGTCCAACTCAGCCCTTTCCTCCCCGCCCCTTAACAAGTGAAATATTGATTTATATTATTTATTGAGATGCTTATGCTGTCAATATCCTCGTAACCTTACATTCTTGTGAAATTTGATTTCTGATTTGATACTCTTTAGAATTTGTGGATTTTTCTTAATTTGAGGAAGCTGACCACTTTTGGCTCCTTGATTAATAGGAGATGCCCGAATCATATGTAGGTCAGTTGTGATTATATTTAAAGCACTTTGGCTAATAAAATATATGATTCCATGTATTTCCTCCTCTCAAAATTAATGACCGTTGTTTCTTTGACTTGAAAGGCCAATAGACGTCCCGAATGAAAATGGCTCTGTCCTTGCCGTGGGTGATGAGCATGCAAGTTTGGACCTTCGTAGCTCTCTTTCTTTACCTTTAACCGTAATTGACACTGGAAAGGTTCTCTGATTATTTTGCAAGTTTATTTATGTTGGCTATTGTTTGAGTGACTTTCTGAACCCAAAGAAATACATACCAGCTTGTACCTGTTGAAAGCATTGAATGGGATAGTCAACTTCCCGAGAAACAACGGAAATCTCCTGCTTCAATTGACTTGCTGAGTTTCAACCATTGTGAGCAGTTGGAGCTTGGTGGGGTCAGTATTTTGGATATCTTAGCGCCCCCGCTCCCTGTCCCCCAAAATATTTTTCTTCCAACTACTGTGTGAGGTACTTTTTTATTGTTTTTCATCAAGGTATTTTTTTTGGCTTCCATCCTTTTTGTGTTAGAAAGGGAACATCAATGACTTATTCTTATGAAATTCTCTGGTCTTATTTGGACTTACGTAACATTATGATCCTCTTTCTACAATGGTTTTATGAGGAACAGAGCAGTGGCTGATTCTTCATTTTGTGGACCTGAAATATTCTAAATTTCTGGTTTTCCTTGTTCTAGTATTTTTTTTCTCTCTCTCTCTCTTAAATTTGTTTAATTTTGGTAGTATTTCATTTTCCTCTACAGGTATTACCTAATGCTCCGGTTTTTGCTGGCCATGTTCCTCCAAGCCAAATTGTGGCAATTGTTAGGCCTGCCAATATTATGCGTGGTGCTACTTACAACTTAGACCAAAAGGGTATTTTCAAGAGCAATATAGAGATGATAATGCATGTTAAATTTGAGGATGAAGGCGAGAATTCTCAGGATATTATTCTTTCAGAACGTATTTCACCAGGAGCTCATAAAGGGTTTAATGGTTTATACTTCTTTCCACTAGGATGCAAGTTCCCTGATTTATTTCACAAAGCTGGTGTTTATGTATTTTCATTCTCTCTTGTAAGAAGGCATGGAAACCATTTACTTTTTTCTATAAAATCTGCTCTTACGTATTAGCGTTACTGACCAATCGTTATGTTGTGTTGGGATTTTTATCTGCTAGATCAATTCAAGCTGTAAAAATTTTGTGAGAAGAGTGATTGTGAAGCCTTCTACTAAAGTTGGGAGGTGGAGACTTTTGAGTGATGAGCAAGGGCTACCACTTCAAGTGAGGTAACCATGCTTGAACATATTGTTCAAGAATCTATTTTTGACCGGGGTCGGTCTCAATACCTGTGACCTACATTATACATCTTCCGTTTAGCAGGTTTATAAGAAGTCTACTTTTTATGTATTGCTTAGGCAGGCATTAGTGTGTTTGCTCTCAGAATTTTGAACTGTGTAACTTTAGTTCTTTGAAGTCCTAATCAGCCTTTGATTTACATCTGTACGTTTTTCTTGTCATGCTTTCTTGGACAGGGTTGGTTTGTCTATTCCACCTTTAGCCATTGCCGCTTACGATATCTATGACAATCGAATTTGTTTTTCATCTATTCCGGATGTCATTATCAAACTTCAGTCAGCCAAGGGCTTACAATTCAAAGTAAACCAGACGAAGCTAACCCTTTCAACTGACAGACTGACTTTAAACATTAAGGTATGCATATGACTATTGTTACTGATACAGTGGAAACACATTTTACATCCGTTGTTAAATACTTGAGACAGGATCTACTGGTTGAAAGTACGGAATTGGACAGCATAAGGCCAGGATATGAGGCCACCTTGGTGATCGCTTCAAGTGATGAACAATTCTGTCTTTCCATTCCATGTCAAGGTGCTCTAAATTGATACAATTATTCCTTGTTCATGTAGAAAATGATAATTAATTTTGAAAATTTTACATATTCTTGTCAATGTTGTATGTTTCATATATCAGTTTCTCCGGGTTCTCTTAAGCATGTTGAACTCAAGTCTCAAATACCGGAAAACAAACTGATTCCTGGTTACGTGTTTGAGGAGTTCATCTTGGAGGTAGGTATCTTTGAATGTTGCCAGGGTTACTTGATGCCTTTTTTTATTCGTTTTTGTTTCTCAAGTGGAGCTGAGCATGGTACAGATGGGCACACTTCTAGGTTGCCTTAATTATGGACATCTTTAGGGGGATTCATTTTCACTTGCTTTGATTTCTTTACTTTATTAAGGATAAATGCATTAAGTGGTGAAGTAAATATTTGTACCCATGATAAATTCGTGAAGATGTAGCCTGCCCAACCAAGTGAGGCCCTTGTTAATACCTAAATGCTTACTACTTAGTAGTTGTTCCCTTTAATTACGATATAGATTCCCATATGTTCGTCGGGTGGTCAAAACGTATCTAGTGATCTGAAAAAGTTTCCACAGACTTTTGAGTGTGCCACAGTTTCTATGCTGTCTACATGTGAGCATATCCTGTCGAAAGCTCTTTCCTTCATAATATAATACTCTACTGAATGTATTCGTTGATTGTTGAAATTGTCGATCTTTATGGTCCATGAGTAGTAAACATAGCCTCTCTGACTAGTTATTATCTGATATAGTTTGAACTTTCAATATATTATAATCTAGTCCCGAAATTTCCGTGCTAACATATTTGTTGATGTTTACCTTTCAGATGTTTGATGCATATGGAAACCATCTGTGTAAAGGTTCAGAGGTTACTTTGTCTACGTCAAAATTTATCATTCAAGATCTTGTAGGCACAATACGAAAGGTTGTGTTGCAGTGGCAAGCTTTGGTGTATATTTAATCATTATTCATGAAGAATAAATTCTTTTTTTGGGGTTATAAGAAAAGTTCTACTGCTTTATGTATTATTTTTCAACATCGTATGCAAATTCTTTGAATACTAGTTGATGATGTTCCTGGAATAAAACATATAGAGATATTATCATCGGTACTCTCTTTTTCTCTTCTTTTTCTATGATACTTGATATAATGGCCATAGTAACGTTTTGAGGGTATAGCCTCGGCCAGATGTAGAGTCGAGAATTAACTGTATGCATAATTGTTAATGTAAAAAATTTTCTCTTTTGAGATACAGGTTGATGCTAATGGAAACATTGACCTCAGTGGTGTACTGAAGTTGATGGCAGGTTTTGGAGAAAATGGTATGAAGCACATAAATTTAATGCAAAACATCTCTACCAATTTATATCTAGATTCTAGATTCAACATTAGCTAAAGGTCAACATCTTCCAAACTTTTTGGTCAGCATCAGTAATGTCTTGGCTGTCTATCATACAAAAAGAATTTTTTATGCCTGTTACATCGTTCGCCATGCATGTTTTATATTAAAACTAGGATTTTACGTAATCAATAAAAAATTTCTAGAGATAATTTTAAATCACACGTTATAGTTGGTGTTTTGTAACTTTCTTCTGGTCTCATTTGCGTTTGGCATGGTACAGCATCCCTATCCGTTCCGTTTGAAGACAAGGTAGTTTTTGAGCAGAATTTTTCAGCTGTGAGAAGGAAATTGAGAATTGCATCCAAGGTTGGTTGTTCAAATTGTTACATATTGACAGTTTATATGCTTTTACTTTTATTATTTTGGTTCAATATGTGTATTTTTATTGTCATATTAAGAATAATTTAATATGTATCATTTCAGGTGCCTGATTTTTGTACTGCTGGTGGTCAATTGGAAAACATTCTTTTTGAAATTGTTGATCCTGATGGAGAAGTAGATAAGAATATTCATCACAGTGATAGAGATGGCCAGTCTCATATGCTCGTAATGAAGTCGAGCTCTTTTGAGGCAGAGGAATCGATTCGATACCCTTTCAAGCATGGATGCTGCACAGTCATTGCAATACCGATTCCACTAAATGAAGGGACCTTTTGCTTTTTGGCTGCCCACTCTCAATATTCGGAGCTAAATCTAATTGTTGAGGTTGAAACAATAATGTCTTCACTATATTTTAGCCTAGTTTTACACTATTTGGTGGTATTTATTTGCAGGTCCCCGTTGTGAACACTCCAGAAGTGAAGTATGATGACAGCCAATCTCCATATTTAGATAAGAGTATTGTGCCACTTCAGGGCTCATCATTATTTAATCAAGAAAAGAACTTAGAGATCACCTTCATAAATGAAGATGAGGTACAAGAAATAATTTCAGCTATGCTTTCTCACTCACATATGTTGATGTTATAGATGACATGGGAGCATGTCTATGTTTCACCATGCATGAAAACTCATAATGCATTTAACTTGTTTAATGGAATTGATTGTCTTTGTAAGGGATAAGAGTCAATTTGTTTCCATTTAATTATCTTGCACAGCAAGTGCTCATGATTTTACTTGACCTACTTCTTGATGATGAACAGTTTACATGTCTTACACTGCTTGTCAATACTGGATGAAAAGATATAGAAATGTTGCTTATATTAAATTCCATCTTGTGTCACAACTAAAGTTTTATAAATTAAGGTGCTTCTATCTGCAGGAACTTCAAGACATCCTCAGGATTGGGTGGAAAATAGGTCAAATTGAAGCATGTCTTGTTGATCTCAATAATCTCAAGGCTGAATCTGAGCAAGAGTTGTTGAAGTTACAAGGTTCTCTACCACTCTCTCTCTTTTTTGCTAACTGAATGCATACAAATTATACTTTTATGGTTAAAAAATTATATGCAGAAAATTACTGAGTAATCAGAAAGAACATAACATATAAAATTTAGTTTCATCATTAATATGTTTGTCATTTTTGCTGTTGTAAACTCTTGATCTAGGGCATCATGACTGCTAAAGGTCAAGATAGTTTCGATAATGCCTGCAATAAAATTTTTTTTTCCGAAATAGTTCTTTTGTATGTTGAGACTTGCTGCCATATGTGCTGTATATCTGCACTTTATATGCGTAGTTCTCTTTTTAAACTCATTCAACGACGTTGATGAAAATATACGTGGTTGATGGCTTGTGCTCTTCTTAATTACGCAGAAAATGTTGATTTTCATGAATTGAGCAATATGAATGGTCTGTCCAAGGACGAACTGAAGAAAAGAATTGAAAGTATGGTAAACACAGCAGCTGCAGTTATCAGCAGTCTCTTGCCATACAAAATGCCTCAGAAGAATATCATGGACGATATAATAAATCTGGTTGCCCTCCTTGGTACTGTTCAGAGCCCTGAGCTTAGCAGGTCATGTTCACTTGTTTACCAACGTTGTTTGTCCCGCTAGTTAAAGAGGAAAATTATTTTCTTTTACTTCTGACTATGATGCATGGTTACTCACCTACAGGATATTAGCAGAGTATCTAGGTGAAGATAAAATGCTGGCTGTTGTATGTAGAACCTTTGATGCTGCAAGTGCTCTTGAGAGGTATACACAAAGTGGAGAAGTTGATTCTACACTTGCTTTACATGCTGAAGCAGCTGCACTTGGAAAGGCTATATGTAGGCGTTTCCTTGTTTTGTGCCTTGAAGATATAAGGTAATGCAGAGCTTCGTAAATGTGGCATTATTGTATTTGATTCTCTTTTCCAATGAAAGTTAGTATGGAACTTCGGCTAAATTTTTTTTTTTTTTAATAAAAAAGTGAAAGGATTATTATAGTCATGCATATGCATTTATCTGACAGGCCTTATAGTGGGAAGTGCCAATGCCATGACCCTCAGCGAAAGCTGACCTTGCCATATCCTACCTTGCCTAATGGGAGCATACCATCAGGTTTTTTGGATTACGCTGTCAATATGATTGAGCTGGATAACAATCACTTGCAAACAAGGACTGCTGCAGGCCATGGTCTCCGGGAGACCGTGCTTTTTAGTCTTTTCGGGAAGCTCCAAGTTTATGAAACAAGGGAGTACATGATGGCTGCTCGTGCTTGCATAGATGATGGCGCTGTTTCACTGGATGGTGGAATTATACGAGAGTGTGGAATAATCTCTTTGGGCTATGGGTAATCTATTTTCCCGTGTGCTTGTGTGCATGGATGTTTATGTGAAGAATCTTCCTTCTTGTCGTGCATTTAATGCCACATATATAGTTGGGAAACCCTACTTATTGTGCATTTCAAAAATTCTTAACTTTTCTTTTGGGCACTAGGTATGTTAGAATGGTAACGGACAATCATTTTGCATATAGTCTTTTAGGTTTCGGTGTGTGAATATTTAAAACTGACCATATATTCTTAACTACGTCCACAGTTTGCTTATTTTACATATAATTCCTTATCAGTTATCATAATGTTTAATACTTTCTTCAGTGCGTGGTATTGTTATTGCTGAGGTATGAATTAAGATGCGGATTAACGCAAGTGTAGGTATGCCATTAATTAACCCGATGGTTTGAATCTGATTCAAAGTGGCATGTATATTCTTCTTTAAGTGTATTTGTGTAGTGATATGGATTTTGAGTAGAAATATAACCAATTTACTTGCTCTGTTCTATAGGAATCCTTTAATATGCTTTCCTTCTGGGAGTAAGTCGCTTCTTACTCAAGAAACTAGAGAAATGATAATACAGATTGAAGAATTGAAGTCAAAGTTGATGAGAATTGAAGATGATACAGGGAAAATGACTAAATGTCACGAGAAGTATCTAAAGAAGTTTCAGAAGAGACAAAGCTGGTACGGGAGGTTTATAGATGAATTGGAGGCTGTGATTAAAAACAGTCAGATGGAATAGAAACCCAACATAAGGGACTGCTCAGATATGCATGAATAGGCTCAGCTGATGTGCGTTGTACAGTGTTAAGCAAGTTATTATGGAAGGAGGTTCAGAACAATTGTATGAGAATTGTACGAGAACAATTCGCATGTTGCATGGAAGGAGCTTCAGAACAATTGTATGAGAATTCGGCACCTATTACGTATTAATTTATGTAATTCAACTTGATATTAAACTTGCAAGCCATATCCGAGATGAAATTAGCCTTTTGGATATTTGTCTTTAACTCAGCCTTTTTCATATATATACTTCCATGACTGCTGGGCTCAAATGTTTGTTTGGATGAGTGATGTTAAAATTGAAGGCAATCATGGGCCAAAAATTCCTTTACAATCAAAATCATACCCGAGTCAAACAGAAAGTATGTTGTTTACAAGAAGCACAAATGTATTATACCATGGTGTATTTTTTCGATAAATTGATGTGAAATAATAATTAGATATGGCAAAAGGTTGTTTGTGTATTTTGATTGTCAAATAATAATTAGAGATGGCCAAAGGTTTCTAATTAAGGGATCATTGGTGAGTGTTTTATTTTGGTTGCATTTTAAATTTTCTTTCATAAAGGAAGAATGAAAATAAATCTCTCCGAAAATAATATGAAAATGTATATTAGAATGATATTCCTATCTCATGAGGTCTCAATTCCAATTGATTTAAAATAAAATGTTGTAAGAGTTATACACATGATCAATTTTAGTCTTTTAAAGTCATTTCACTTATTTTTTATATTTGTAATAATTCAAAATAAATATTCAATTTCACTTATTTACTTTTTAGTCATTTCTTAGAGACATGGACTGCATTAAAAAAATTAGAGCTTTGATCACGACCTCCTCTTTTCTTCTTTTTGTACAATAGAGTTAGGTTTAAGTTTATAATTAATGATTCTATAGTTCTTTATGCCTTTTTGATAATTTATCATGAGTTTTAATAGGTTTCATTTTAATTTCGATGAATTAAGTTAATTGCAGTGTTACCTATGTATTAATATGTGTGATTCACTTTTTGTACTTGTGATATTTGGAGAGTAAGCAAATAATAACACAATAAGAAATTAGTTTATTTACCTATGCGTGTTAGAAAAAATTAGTTTATTTTAATATATATCAATATATTATAAATCAATGGTATTTGTAAATGTCAATAAAAATTTCAATTTAGTAACATATTGAAACATAAAGAAAATATAATAAATTAGATAAAATTCATAAAATTAATTATGTGATATTAATGAGAAAGAAGTAACAACAATAAATTTATTGAGAATGTATCATCATAAAGTATTTAACCATTTGTTTTCTCTTATTTTAATTTTAGACCATATTAAGTTATATTTAAAATTTTTTACTAAAAAATTTAAGAGACAATTATTTATTTATTTATTTATTTCATTCACTTAAAAGAAAGTCTAAACTTTAAATAATTTTCGATTTAAAAGACGATTAATTAATTACTTCATTATTTTTTCGTTGACTACGAAAAATTTATACATTTTAAAAAATTTTGAATACATGTATGAATAAAGTAAAAAATCATCACATGAAAAATTGAAAGTTTATTTAATGGAGTTTTTTCATTGGTCAATGAAACTCACATATTTAAAAGAGTCTATTTTATTTATATATAATAGATAAATTGCATAAATGTGATTTATGTAAATTGAAGAAGTAGCGTTGTATAAGAAATATATATTAAATTTAAATTCCATTCAAAATTCAAAAGGAAAAAAATGGATTCAAAATTTTAAAATGTGGGCTATTTTTGTAAAATTAAAACACTTGGTAGGCATTTGATTAGTCATAGAAATTTTTTATATATAATTGTGTATTTGGAATATATTAAATTTTAGGTGAGGTATGATATTATAAATATTGTTTGTCTTTTGTATTTTAAATAAAAAATCCAAAGTCTCGTGGGATTTGTACGAGTCCACTTCTCTACTAAAAATAAGTATAGAGGAAGCACGCAGAATAAAAACAGAGGCACTTGATCCTGTTTCCCCAAATTGTCATTTTTAATAGTTGAAATTTTTTTATATAATTATTTATATATTTATTAAGTTATTTTTTAACTTAAACATGATAAATATATAAATTTTTCATTATATTATGATTATTGTAAATAATTATATTATTTAAAAATTAAATAATGTATTATTATTACTTTATCAACATTTATTATGTTTTAATTAAATATAACATAATAAAAATAGGGAAAACTATATTATAATATGCTGACGGTGTTTATTGGCATAATTTTTTTTCATTACACGAATTGCCATGGAAAGAGTAAACAGAATACCGATGCAAACATGAATATGGCTAAAGATATGGTTGGAAATATTTATTATATATTTGTAGTATTAAAAAAATGAGTAATCTTATTTGTATTTTGATAAATAAATAGTTATAATTTAAAATATTAAATTATAATATAAAATTAAATTATGTAATAAAAATAAAAATAAAGGATATAGAAGTAAATAAATTATTTTGAGTTGAAACTGAAGATGTACGAAAAATATTTGTCAAAGTAAAGTACAATATGTGTCATACAAGTACAATCCCATATATCCAAATTAATTTAAATTCACAATCAAGGTTACATAAAATTAGAAGATAAAGAAAATAAAAAGAAATTATTCCAATAATTAAGAAGGTGTGCATGCAGTTTTTATTAATTGAATATCTTAATAAATAACTTAGCTCGACTGTATTTTACTCTATAATTTAAAATTTAAAATATCTATCTTATAGTAAAATTTGATTTTATATATAAATAAATGAAGAAAAATACAATAACTTAGTGGCTTGACATATAATTTTTATCTTTAAATTGTTTTTAAAGTTAAACAAAACTTTTGGTTCTGAAAAGAATAAAATAATAAGAAATCAAATATTTTTCTACATTCTTCTTATATCAATAACTATATAAATTTTTTATTATATCTATACTAATATATGCTTTTTGGAAAGACTTTAAAATCATACATATTAATAAAAATATAAATAAATAATTTTTAAATATTGAAGATAAATATAAAAAATGAGTGTGATTAAATAGTTTTCACGGCTCCTCCGAGTCGTCAGTATGTTGAAAAGCGCCAAGTCCACGCCAACTCAGAATTTGGTGAGAGCAGTGAGATCGAGGTGCTTGGCGTTGTAGATGTTAGGGATGCTCACTCACTGGCCTTCATATTTGTGAAATTAGAGATTCTGCATATCACAAGAACAAGGCTGCATATTCCAGCGATGTATCAACCCAACAATCAGGTGCATTTCTCTCTTTCTCTCTTCATCATTTTCAATTTCCTTTCCTTCTATTGTTTGATTATTACCACTCTAGCCTGGCTCCGAATTTGTTCGGTGTATGCAACTGTTCCGGTTTACTTTTCGTCTTCTTTCTTTGCCCCGCATTTCTCGCTTGCCGGACGAGACTTAGGGTTACAATGCATGCCTCTTTTCTCATCTTTGAGAGATTGTCAATTCCCCAATTGCATGGATAAGTGCGTGAAATGTCAATTGTATGCTGTATTTAGTAGTCTCTGTAGTTTTCTGTGCTTTTTCCTTTTTTTCCCTTTTCATTGATTTTGTTGGGTTACGCGAAGAGAAGTCATGTTTTTTGGTCCATCTTTTATGATTTGAAAGGCTTGGAAGATTGTCAGAAGAAGAATTTTATTTAGCAATGCCGGTTTAGCCTTAGTTTTACTGCTCAATTTTGAGGCTATACTTCGCCTGTCATTACAAAAACTTGAAAATACAAGTATTTGACTGAAAATAATTGAGCCTATCAGCATTTATTGTGATGGTTTGGAAGATGCTATATGAGAGAGCTTTTATGATAGAAGTTTAAATTACATATTGATCACACGTGGTTTGGTGGGCAGCAAAATTTAGGGACCTTTTATCAGATAAACGTCAGATATAGGAAACTTTTACCTGATAGACGTAATCTATGGAAAATGCTATATCACCCGAGAGCTCATACTGTTTTTCTGTAACTAACTGATGTGTGCAGAAGTAATTTCTTTTCATATTCACTGGGCGGTGTCAGCTCCATGACTGTTTCCTTGGTAATGCATCATGAAATTGTGAATCAGCCGTTGGTTTGAATAGCAGGAGTAAAAAGTTATACGTGCCACTATCAAATATCATTAGGTGCCATGATTGTTTTTTCATTTCTCCCCTTTAATGATCCCCCATTTTGTCGGTAATGCACTGTGGTGTCAATTGTCGGTTTGCACAGCAAGACTCAAAAGTTACAGTGACAGTGACAAAACAAGTTAACATTTCATACTTCCATGAATTGTAGGTTCCACTGTGATTGCTAGAAAATACTGAAAAATGTGGTTACTGTGGCTTATCATTCGAACATGTCCGATATTATTTATTATATTTGCTCATCGACGCATAATTACATAAAACTCTGTCCATAAGGGGAAATTATATTGGTCTACTCTCAAACTTGTTCTCTTCTTTTTGCAAACACTGCACTGCTGACAATTCACTTCTTTGCTTTTGCCATTTTTTGAAACTCAATTTTGTTGTCATAATCATTTGAGCCTGCTTTTCTTGGATGCCAGAGATTTGAAAATTTTTAAAAAAAATTTATTTGTATCCATTGCCCCATGGATTTTGGGATAGTTCTCTTATGGTTTTTTTTTTCTTAATAAATTCATTGGTGCCAGTCCTTGAAGGGAGCATTGCCTCATTGCTCTGTACTTCTACATATTAAATAAAAGATAGGAAAGGAATGGCATGTCATCTAATGCTTTATGGTATCCGTCTCTATTAAAATATTTAGCTTATGATCGAGATTTGAGTGGTGAGGCCGTGTATCTATTGAAACAGTAATTTTTTCCTCTTTGCAAGCATTATCTGTATTTGTATTTGCAAATAACCTCTACGTATGCAGCTTTCAGTTCATACAAAAGCACTATCCATCCAAAATTCTTCCGCATTGGTGCAAGTGGACTTGAGTGAAACCACTTCAGATACAAACAATGACGTACAAAGTGGAGGATTTTCCCAGGCAGAGTCCATCATCCAGCATTCCCAGGTTGCAAAATATCTGATGTTGTTTTATATTTTCGTATTGTTGCATATATCAATAGGAAAAGATAATATTTTTTCACTAGTTGCTGGTTAATCAATTTACTGCATCTTGTATTTTGTCATATATACAGATTGGTATTCTTCGAACTTTATCTGTAATTTACACTGTAAATTTCTCGCCGTCTGAACTTTCTATTGCCACAGATTGAACATCCACTGTTAAATAAATGCCACATCAGCAATTCAATTGAAATTTCACTGTATTATATATGCTCCATCACCTTCAGTCCTTCACCTTCTATCTGCTCTACAATGAAAACCATATGAGACTATAGGGAGGGACCACAATTTCAGCAAAATGTTGGATTCTTGGTGTTGCAAAATGAAAATAACCTTGTCATTTCAATTTTATCCGCTCCCTCTTTCTAAGCAATATAACACAATCAAGGAGGACATACACAAGGATGGTTATAGATGGGTGGTGAGCCGGCACCCTCACTATGGCTCTCTGTTATCTGCAGGAACCATAGGAGAACACTGAAAACATTATGCAGACCAATATTTCATGCTTACTTGTACGAATTGTCCTTAGAATGCTTATGAGAATTATTGTCATTTCATATCTCTTTCTTACTCATTCTTCTGTTCTCTTCTCATCCTCTCTTGCTTGCTTCTTAGTGCTATTCTCCCTCTTCTGTTAATAAACAGAAGATTTTAGCAGCCCAAAATGCTTATTTGATTGCTCAGAAAGAGAGGGGTAAAATTAAAATGACAAGCTTTTATCATTTTGCAAACCAACACTCTAGCATTTTGCAGAAATTCTGGTCCCTCCCTGTTGTCTGCTATGGCTTCCATCATTGAGCGAAGGGATAGTGAAGGACTGAAGGTGATGGTGTATATATGAAACAGTGCGCTTTTCACTGAAGGGTGATCTGGCTTTTATATAATGGTGGATATTCAATCTGTGGCAATGCATGGCTGAGATGGTGATACATAATAGATTGAGTGGAACTTCATGGAATCCCAATCCCAGATATACTTTTCTATTCTGTTTCTTCATATAGACAAAGTGGTGATACTTAATGCAAACTTACCTTATAATTATAGAAACTTCAAAGTGATCTACATATGTTGGGGATGAAAATTAAGCAGCATGAGGACAGCCTAAATCTTCTGAAGGATCAAAAAAACAAAGTGGATGATTCCATTCTTGATTTGCAAGGTACATTTGTTATTATGTTTTTAAGGCATTTTTCTGTCTCTGGTCAGCAAATGGATAAGAAGTTTCTAATCATGAACATATACATGACCCTGTTCTGTAAGGTGCATAACTGAATCAGTGTAAGCTTCAAATTATTGAATGCTAGTTGAAAGTTACATTTTTCAATAGCAATCAAGTAAAATGTTGATTCTGTAGTTGTTGTCGCCAAGTGAATCCCAGAGGTGGGATTACTTTTATCTGTTAGTCAAAGAGAGCAGGATTTTAGTGATAAAAGTCATGGATCATTGTTGATACCAATGCGTTCTGAACGTATAGATTGAATTAAAGAGCATTTGTTAAGAGTAGTCATTTACCATGGAGAAGGATGCTATAAACTTTCAAAGTGTTAAACTTTATTTCTGTACATTATCTATGCTCTTCATTCCCTTTTCCATATTAATTTTCTATTAATGAGGAGCAAGTTTCATTTTGAAGTTTCTTTTTCCTATTCGCAGTTAGTATTGGGAAATTATATACTTCAAGTACACCCAAGATTGATGATGGGGACAGTTGCCCCTCTGGAAATGAGGAGATTATTGAACAGATACTGCAGCATGAAAAATCTGCTGCTGGTATTTTGTGCCAGCTTGAGACTCATCATGGAACTCAGGCTTCTCATCTTACACCGACAAAGGATGTTGTGGGTGTTGTTGCGACACTGGGCAAAGTTGAGGATGATAATCTTAGCAGGTATGTTTGGTTTACTTTCAGAGATAATTCCCGTTTTCAATCCATTGCTCCTTTCTTTGGGCTCATTGGCATCATATTTGAAGAAATTTAGAGACCGTATGCCCTGATTTTATTTATTCAAAATGTTTAGACCGTAAATATAAAGATGGTTGGAGGCTAAAAGGTCAGCCATTCTAAACAGCCTAACTAACTTATAAAGATTTTAAAATATAATATGCCTAACTAAAGGATAATATTAAAGCCTAACAAAAGGACAAATAAATTTAAAATAAAGCTAATTAGACATTGAATAATTCTTATGTTTATCCTTAATATGAATTGAATAATGTTTCCCCTAATATTCTCTTCCAAGTATAAGAGAAGGATAAAAGGAAACAACAATAAAAAATAAAGGATACTTAACAACTAAACAAAGAAATAATAAAAATAAATTGCTGACCAAACATGTGCGGTAAAGGACATCTCCTTGGATGTCTTCTTCAAACTTGTTCTGCAACAAGTGTTCCTACAACAGCATTTAACTAATGTGAAAAATACTGTATTTTTCTTTATTGCTAATTTCTCTAGTATCTATGTATATATGTAAACATGCATACATGTGTTTCACTGTCCTTAATTGAAATGCAGGCTTTTCTCAGAGTATCTAGGAGTGGAGACCATGCTGGCAATTGTCTGTAAGACCTATGAAGGTGTTAGAGCTCTTGAAATATATGACGATGAAGGCACCATAAATAAGAGCTCTGGTCTTCATGGGCTAGGTGCCTCTATTGGAAGGCCCTTGGGTGGTCGATTTTTAGTGATATGTCTTGAATCTCTGAGGCATGACTGCATCACTTGTATTCTTTTAATTGGAAATGGTGGATATTTGAATTTTCCAAAAGCTATTAGTTTTGATTTTGTTTCCCTTCTCCTTTTTGTAGGCCTTATGCTGGTAAATTTGTGGTTGATGACCCACAGAAGAAGCTGGACATCATAAGCCCAAGATTACCCAATGGAGAGTGTCCAGATGGATTTCTTGGCTTTGCTGTGAATATGATTAATGTAGCCGTCTCAAACTTATTTTGTGTGACACCTACTGGTTATGGCCTCAGGGAGACCCTGTTTTATAATCTCTTTTTGCGTCTTCAAATATATAAGACAAGAGCAGAAATGATGCAAGCACTTCCTTGCATAAGTGATGGGGCTCTTTCTTTAGATGGAGGAATGATTAGAAGTAGTGGCATGTTTTTCTTGGGCAATAGGTAAGAGTATTACTGTCATATCAATATAGTTATACATTATGGTATATTTAAAAATTATGTGACAGATTGAAACCTTATAATTTGCTATCCTAAGATTGGGAATATATTTGACGGTAGGGTTACTATTCTCTATTTTCTGAAGATAGAATATCATGAAAGAGAGATAATTTTGGTCCCAAAAAAAAATAGAGAAAGATAAGTTCATGATGGAAAAGAAGATATCTTGCAAAAAGGATAAAAGTAGGGAAAGATTGTCTTTTTCACTGAATGTCTGTAGTTTTATCCCCTTGAAAGACCTCGAGCCAACCACCTAAGCAAAGCAAATTTTGAATATCTCTCATCTGAGGTTGATTAATAGTATTTTAGCCTTGCGTTTGCCTCTTCTTCTTTTTTTCTTTTAAATCTTTTCTTCTTTTCAATTGTGTATGCATCTGTTGTACACAGTCCTTGAATGCTGTAAACACCATCCTGGAGTGATGGATATTACTTTTCTATTAATGATAACTAGCATTCTTGTAAAGTGGATAATCTTTCTTGACATTGTTTCCTGTGCAAATCTCTTCTTCAATGTCTTAAACTTTGGCTCAGTTGGGTTAATTACTGTTCACAAGAAAGCTGCCATAGCTGCTGGCAATGTCAATCATCTCAATCTTTTGTTAGAGTTTGTAATGAAATTCAATTGATATACAAGTCTATAAATGTTGTCATACAGCATAGGACTTCAATGATAAATGATGATATTGATAATTTGAAGTCTTGAAGGTGCTTGATTCAATATATATTTTCTGTTTTTGTTAGTGAACTGTTTTCTGTTCTAGAAATCAGTTAACTTAATAAGCTTGGTTTTAGGGACATCAGTATGCTACGTCTTATTTGTTTCTGGAAGAACGAAATTATTGTAGATGAAAATCTAAAAAGGTTCTAGTTACCAGATTTGAAGCATCATGATTTATGAATTTCCTTTCGAGTCTTTTCCTTATTTTAATTTTATATATATATATATATATATATTTTTTTTTTTTTTGGGACGGGTTCTTTGATATCAGGGTGGAAGTGGATGTGAGATTCCCCAGACCAAGAAAATCAATACCTGATAGCTACATCGAAACTGAGAGGCAATTAAAAGATATGAAATGGAAGAAGGAAAAGATTCTTGAAGATATGAAGAGGGAACGAACTTCGTTGGACTCTGCAAAGTTTGATTTCAATAAAAAGAAGAATGAGTTTCTTAAGTTTTTGGCAGAAAGTTCATCATATGCAACTCAGGTAAATGGTTCATGTCTCAGTATATCTTAACATCTATGGTCATCTGCTTATGAAAATACTTCTCTGGAAATTAGAATACTAGTCCATGGGAATTTGTAAGGCTTTCAATGTAGCTTGAAGGTAATTTGTAGAATATGATATTTTACTCATTCATTCTCCATTTTTTTTTAATTTATCACAGTTGTGATAGTGTAGTGACAGTATAAATTAGCTACAACTTTTTATGTTCAACTAGGAAGAGCACTTAGTACATTTTGATAAACATATCTAAAATATTTGGCTGGTCAAATTCTGTTGTGGGAGCCGGATCATCAGCCAAAGAGTCTCTTACAGATGCTTTAGGGAACCCAATGTCATGGAAACTCAATAGTGGCTAATAAGTCTTAATTGCGTCATGCTTACAGTAGATCATCTACTTTCAACCATAATAGTTGATTCACGGAAGTGTGACAATGGGAGCTTTCCAGTAGACTTTAAAATCTTTTATTGAATTATATATGAGGTAACATAAGTTTTCTAAATAATTTCTAATCTAATTGGCTATCAGGTTCAGACCGCTCCTGACAGATTCATGCCTAGATGATGAAATTAAGCCTGCCATCAGGCAATGAAGAAGGGAGCCTGTTATTGTGCTTATAGCTTGGATTCATGTTGTAATCTAGCTCTGGAAGAAAGACAATGTCAAATCTTAAATTTGGAAGATAAATGTTAGATAGGAAAAGGCACATCTTTTGTTTTACGCCAGAGGCCTTTTTCAGATAAGGGGCTTTGTTTCTTCAAGTTCTGTTGTGAAGAAGCAGAACTAGATTAGCCATCCATTGGCCTCAGGTTCAGCTGTGGGTAAGCAGCAATGTTTACCGACTAGTAGAATCGTTTCTTTGGGTTATGTGTATGTCATTTAGCACACCCTACTCATCTGTACTGAGAAGGCTGTGAATATTGTAAATCTCTCTGTTATTAAGCATTTTAGTTTTGAAATTTTTAGCTTTAGGTGATTTAACTTTTGCTTTTGGTAGAAAACTTTTTTTAATAGACTTAGATACAATTACTTACGTATTTGCTATCAGGTTTTGAAATCAAAATATGACGTGAGCTAAAATTTTTTAAAATACTCAATCATGTCACATTAACTTGTAAAGGCGTCATGTTTTCTTTAACAAACCTGATAGCAAAGTATACAAGAATTGTATCTATAATGGAACTCTGTTATGGTGTTATCTATATTTCAGAAATAATTCTGCTCAAACATGCAGAATGGTGTGGTAGTTACAGCAGGAGATCTGAGAAGAAACAAAGGATAGGAACCAAGATGATTATCCTAGCTTTTGAGAGGCTAGGCACTCTCCCAAGTATTTCTTGAAACCCCTTGGCTGGTCTACCTTTCTCCTCCAACTCACCATACTGTTATCATGCCTGGTAAGTCAGTTATTTTGTTGGGACAACTCATTACTCAGCAATGCACCTTTTCTTTCTATTATTTTATTTGCTTTCCCCTTGTCTACTATACATGAACTTGATTGAGAGCCTATTAGTACCCCTAGCTCCATCAATTCCCTCCCCAGCTAGTTTCACCTTGTCCTCAAAGTGGAACTTAGGAAATTGCAATTTGATTGAGTCATAATCTTTCAAGTTTTCAAGTTTTCTGGGCCCCTCGTCCTAGCCTTGTCCAACTTTGCCAAATCTTTTGAGGTTGCTTGTGATGCTTTTGGGATAAGAATAGGTGGTGTTCTTAGTAAGGAGTTTATTCAATTGTTAGAGCTCTTGAATATTGGAAGTTTTACCTTTTCTCTCATGAATTTATTTTGTACTTTGACCATCAAGCCTTTAAGTTTTTTTAATTCCAAAAGCACCTAAATACCAGACATGCAACTTGGTTAGAGTTTCTTCAAGGGTTCACATTTGTTGTTAAACATAGTTTTGGGATAAAGAATAAAGCAGTTGATGCCTTAAGTTGCATGCTCACTGTCTTGAACTCTATGAGTGTTAGCATCACAAGATTTGATAGGTTAAGAGATGGGTATGCTTTTTGTCTAAGCTTTGGCACTATTTTTCAAGAAGTAAGTGAGGGTAACTGTCATAGTCATATTGACTTCATCATTAACGACGATTATCTTTTCCACAAAAGTAAGTTGTGCATTCCTCATACACCCTGTAGTGATTTTCTTGTGTGGGAATTGCACATTGGAGGTTTAGCTGGTCATTTTGGGAGGGATATGACCATAGCCTTAGTTGAGGACAGATTTTATTGGCCCTATTTGAAGCATGATGTTGCTAGAATTCTGTCTTAGTGTTGTACATGCCAAACTTCTAAAGCCAAGAAACAAACAACGAGGTTATATACTATTTTGCCTTTTTATGACTCACCTTGGAAAGATCTTAGTATAGACTTTGTCTTAGGATTACCTTGTATAGCATGAGGACATCATTCTATCTTAGTTGTTGTGGATAAGTTCTAAAAGATAGCCCATTTTATTCCATGTAGTATGACAACCAATGCCTCTCTTTTGGCTAAGTTGTTTTTTTCAAGAGATTGTGCGCTTGCATAGGTTACCCATCACCATTTTGTCTAATAAGGATGTCAAGTTTGTTAGTTATTTTTGGAAAACCCTATGGAAGCTCTTTGGTACCCAATTGAAATTCTCTTCAGCCTTCCACCCGCAAACCGATGAGCAAACTGAGGTTACAAATTGTAGTTTGGGTGATCTGCTTAGAAGTCTAATGGGAGATAAACTTGGGAATTAGGATATAGTTTTATTGATAGTTGAGTCTGCATACAACAATTCGGTTAATAAATCCACAAGCAAGAGCCCCTTTTAGATTGTCTATGGCTAACCCTGGCCAGCCCATTGATCTTATGCCCATCCCATTCACATCTCGAACCTTTGAGTCTACAGAATTGCCTAACACCTGCATGAATTACATGCTGAGATTAAGCGCAAGTTTGCATTAAGCAATGAACAATATAAATTGTCTACTGCTGTTCACTGATGCTTTCAAAATTTTAATGAGGGTGACTATGTTATGGTCCATTCCATATCTCTAAGAAATTTAGACCTAATGCATACTTACTAAAGTTGCCTTTTCTTATGACCATTAGTCCAATTTTCAATGTTGAGGATTTATTTCCATATCAATGCACTTTTGAGCCTTTTTTTTTTTTTTGCTTTCTAATGGTATTGTAGGTACCCAAGTTCACCATACTCCCATGCCTACACAATTCCACCACCTATTGAGACCATTGAAGCTATTTTGGATGACCAGACTAATTTTTCATATGAGAGGCCTATTCATCACTACCTTGTTCGTTGGAAAGGTCACTTAGATTCATATGCTATTTGGATTATTCAGGAAGAGCTATTGTGCTTGAATCCCACCATATTGGAGTCTTACCAATAGTTTTCCTCTCCAAAGGAGAGTCCTCCCAAGCGGGAGGGAAATGATGGGAAATTCGAAACCTATGTTAAGTGTAAGAAGTGGTCAATCTTTTATTGGACTTTCATGTATTGGACTTTACTTATTTAGAATTTAGTTTTAGGTATTTTAGTCTCTTATTTTATTTTATTTTAGTTTCTTATTTAGATGTTTTAATTTCCTATTTTATTTTATTTCTATTTCCTATTTTGTAATGGGCCTCTTGTCGAACCTATAATTTTATTATTATGTCAGGGCCATCTATAAATAGCCCTAGAGCTTATGTTATGAGGCAAACTATTTTGATTTAAATAATAAGAGTTTTTAGTATCTCTATTTTTCCTCTTATTTTCCAACCTTTTCTCCACCTTTCTTTGTTGTTCTACATCACTTTGCCATTGAATTTGAATCTCTAGTTGTCTATTAGGCATTTATCTCACTTTTTAAATAGCTTGTGGATGTACTTATAGCTTTAGTTCTTCATAAGAGAATGTAGGAATTTCTTGAGATGGTGTCAAAGAGTGGATAGACTTTTTGAGCTCAGAAATGTGGAAACCAAATGGATTCATGTAGGGATGGTCTCATATGTAAGCAACAACACCCAACTTCTCTATCACCTCGTAGGGCCCATAAAACCTGGGATTGAGCTTCTCATTGGCTCTTTTAGTTTAAATGGCCCAATATGGAAATACAACATGTCTCTTAACTCAAGCTTTAGATCTCTTCTTTTTTTGTCAACCCAATAATGCATATACTCTTGAGACTCCTCCAAATACTCTTTTAATTGAGATAAAATGGTATTTCTTTCTCAAACGATCTCGTTAAAATCCTTTACACAACAGTTAATGTCCTTGAACTTGAATATTGTAGTTGGATCTCTTCCATATAAAGCTTTATAAGGAGTTAAACTTGTGGATTTGTTATAGCAAATGTTAAACCAATACTTAGCCCATGGTAACCATCTAGCCCACTATTTTGGTTTATCCCTAACAAAACACCTCAAGTACATCTCCAAACTTCATTTTGCCATTTCCATTTGTCCATTTGTTGTTGGGTGAATACTGGAATTATACTTGAGTGTAGTGCTAGCCATATTGAATAACTCTTTCCAAAATTGGTTGATAGAAACATGATGCTAGTTTTACACCATGGATTTTGGTAAGTCATGCAAGTTTACCACTTACTTTAACAAAAACATCTGTAACTTCTTTGGTTGAAAAAAGGTAGTTAAGACTAATAAAATGTGCATATTTTGTAAGTTTGCCTACCATCCCCATCATTATGTCAATCTTCTTTGACTTGGACAACCCCACTATGAAATCTATACTTATATTTTCCCAAATTTGTTGTGGAATTGGCAATGGTTGAAGGAGTTTAGCTGGGTTTTGTAGTTGGTATTTGTTTCTTTGACAAGTTTCACATTTGGCCACATAGGTTTGTAAGTCTCATTTCATTCCCTCTTAGTAATGTACTTTTGACAATAGCTTTTAATTATAAATATACTCCTGAATGGCATACTAAAGGAGAATTGTGAAACTCTTTCAACAATGATACTATTCTAAGTAGGGCTGTATAGGAACTCGTCACCTTGGGAAACTTGGCTGGCCATTTGGGCTAAGTCACAAAGATGCCAGGGAAGAAAAGGAAGCTAGATGTCGGGTTCATAACTTGGCTTGGGCCAATGCTTGTGGCATGCCATCAGGCCATGTTATTCGGTTCGTCTTAATATTTACACATTATATTAATAAATATTTAATATATTCTTTTAAAATTATTTTCCCAAAAGGCCAAAACGTTGTGTTTCCTCCATTCCCAATTTCCTTCTTTTGTTTCCCTAACAGCTTACCTTTCAGGTCTTCGCGTAAAGCAACCTCATGGACTTTGTACTCTTAGACCTTAGTCTCTCACTCTCGTTCTCATCTCTCAAACTTAGAGTTTAGAGCTTAGCAATGAATCACAGAGTAGCGATGTTGGTGGTAGCCTTTTTCTATCTAGTCATCTTTGATTACCTGACGTTGGCGTTTTGCTATTCCAGTTTGATCTAAAAGGGATTGCTTGTTCTTTCTTGTGTTTGCTCATTCCAATCTGATCTTATATGAAAGGGATTACTTGTTCTGATTTGATTTGAAAGGGGTTGCTCATTCTGATATGATTTGAAATAGGTCATACTGCAATCTCTCACTCTTGTTCCTCCTTGTGCTTGCTTTTTAGAATTGGATTACTATGGATGCAAAAAGGGCAGCAGAAGTGGGATTAAAAGAAAAAAAAAGAAGTAAATATCGGGTTAAGCCTCAGGTTAGGTGATAACTTGGCCCGACCCGGCCCATGTACAACTCTAATTCTAGATGATCCTATGTTTGGGAATTTTTGTGAGGATGGAGCTGAATGACTATTAATGGAAGGGAATTGAGTAGCAAAATATGTGCCACTCCTTTAATTTGAAGTTTAATAAAAGGAGGAATGAGGGTCATTAATGGAATGGAATGGTTCATATGTTGTTTTTACAATGTTACTCTTATAAATAGAATGTTATTATAATAAGTTTTTAAACAAAGAGGATATCATATTAATAACACCACTTGGTCACTCTGTTTCATCCTTGATTCCCTAATTTGGAGGGACAAAAAAATAAGAGTTTTGGATGGCAAGGAAGGATCTTGGAGTCCCTTATTTGTCACTTCATTCCACCCTAAAAAAAACTTCCAAACATAATGACACATCAAATTAGCGACTCTACTCCATTTCATTCCATCCCCAATCATCTATCCAAACATAACCTAACCACTGTTCGATTTTTGTATAATAGGCATCCCCTCCTTAAAATGCATCATGTTTCTTCTTAAATAGATAGAATGGTTATTGAATATTTTCGCGTCGTATATCCACTTCTAGTTTCTTGCAAATTCCTTTTCCATTCACTTTATATCCACTGCAAATTGCAATAAAATATTGATTGGTTCTCTATACTATATTTGCAATTATTTCACCAATTGGGAAGAAATAAAATTATAAGTAGTCCTGCTATTTATTGAAGCTAGCATCTATTCTTATTGTAAGTTTCCTATCATTTTCATGGTCCTATGACCTGTAATCCCCACTATTGAGTTCATGATTAAGGACATAAAGGCCTGTTTTTCCATTGTCATTGTGTTTTATTCATTTTCTTCCATTATTCCTCCGACATCCTCTTAAAATAGAACTAATAGTTGGAACATTTGCTTTTTGCAACCATGGTTTAGGCTATACTTTTAACACACTTGAAACAATGATTTTGCTCCCTTTGTCTTATTATCTCTGCCACTATTCATCTCTTAGTAGTATTTTCTCCTTTGCTTTGATTGTTAGCGACAATGTTGTTACAATCTTAAAAGCCCTTGCTTTTTTGGTTATTAGGACTTTTAACTCTTGAAGGGTGAACCTCACTTTTAGTTATCTCTATGGGGCTGGGTAATGGAAGGTTTGGCTTAAATTCATACAATTTGATTTTTGTAAATGGTAACCATATTCTTTTCTTAAACTTGTTCTAGCATTACATTTTTTTTTCTTCAACTTGGGATGTTAAATAATGAAAAACTTTAAAAGATATACTGAGTATAAGGTTCAAGATAAGTAGGTTTTTTATTGCATCCTTTAGTGTTAAAATGATGGTTTACGCATTTATAATTTTTTAGAGGGAGTTTCTCCAATAGTCTTTTGATTTGCATATAACGTTTCTTAGGGTTACATGCACCTTACCATCATTAAAAAAATTTTAGCACACATGTTCCTATCTTATATTGTTATTAAATGCTTGTTGATAATTACACTAAACTCAAAATATGTACAATGTTGTTCTCATGGTTTTTGTTCATCTACTATTGGTATTACACTTTATTTATTCTTTTACTTTACTATTGTTTTAAGAATAAAATTGTTTCAAAATTCACACATGGCATTAATTTTATTTTCACTTGTATAAAAATATTCTAATGATATCATTTCTCTTCATTTGTTAACTGTAAGTTGTTCAATTTGAGTTTATAGATAAGTTATCTTACATTATTTACCTTTTTTTTAGGTACCATTACATCATATATCTTGTCTATTGGAGATGGCATCTTCAAAGGTTAATTGGAAACCAAGAGTTGGTATGGAATTTGATAACGTAAAGGCAGCCTGGCAGTTTTGGGTTGATTATGGGGTAGAAGTTGGATTTGGAGTTAGAAAACAGTATTGTAACAAGAACAAGAAAAATGGTTCCATTACTTCATGTAGATTTGTTTGTTGCAAGGAGGGGTATCGTATGGCAGACAAAAGAGACAAATTGACTATCAATCATAGACCTGAAACCAGAATTGGCTGTAAAGCAAGAATCTCACTTGTGGCTAATAATGGAAAATTAAAAATCCACGAATTTGCAGAGGCTCATAACCACCCTCTTCTAATTACAAAGACAACATATATGTTGGCATCACAGCGTAAGATATTTGAAGTTCAAGCACACGAGACTGAAGTGGTTAAAAACTCTAAACTGCACCAAGGAGCATTATTTCAGCTTTTAAGCACGCATGTGGGAGATAAAGCTATTCTTGGATATAATTGGTTGGATGCCAAAAATTATCTTCAATCAAAAAGACAATGAAGCATGGTTTATGAGGAAGCGAATTACCTTTTCCAGTATTTCCAACGACAATTGTTAGAAGATTCATTGCTTTACCATGCGTATCAAAAGGACATGGATGAACAAATAACCAATATATTTTGGGCTGATGGAAGAATGTGCATTGACTATAGCTATTTTGGTGATGTAGTCTTTCTGGACACAACTTATTGTACCAACGGTGCATATAGACCACTTGCTTTGTTTTCAGGATTCAATCATTACAGGGAAACAGTAATTTTTGGGGCTGCATTGTTACATGATGAAACAGTAGAATCTTTCAAGTGGCTAGTTGAAATATTCTTGGAAGCACATGAGGGAAAAATACCTCAGACTATTTTCACTAGTCAAGATAAAAAAATGGCCAAAGTATTAAATGAAGTGATGCCGAAAACTTATCATGGTTTTTGTACATGGCATTTGATGCAAAATGGGATTAAACACTTGGGCAACTTGATGAAGGATGGATCCCCTTTCTTAAATGATTTTGAGAAGTGCATTTATGGATACAAGGATGAGGTGCAGTTTGAGGCAGCTTGGAGCAAGTTGCTTTTAGAATATGATGTTCATAACAATACCTGGTTGAAGTCTACATATGCCGTAAAGGAAAAATGGGCAGCTTACCATATGAAAAATGCTTTCACACTAGGGATGAGAAGAACACAACACAATCAAAGCTTGAATGCAGATTTCAAGGCTTGCATGAATAAAGATATGAACATCATACAATTCTTGAGGAATTTTGTAAGGATAGTGGAAGAGAAACGATATAATGAGTTGAAGTGTGAATTTGAGTCGCAACATAAATTACCTGTGTTAAAGTGTGAGAATTCACCGATGTTGAAACAACTTGCACAAATTTACACCTTCACACTTTTTGACTTGTTCCAAAAAGAGTTTGATTTATCCTCAGCTGCTTGCATAAGGCAAAGAAATGAAGCTCAACCTATATTTGAATATGTTGTTTCTTTGGTCAATTTGGAGGGAGAATGGACAGTCTCATTTGATCCTAATCAGAAGTTTATATCTTGCAACTGTAGAAAGTTTGAGACAATTGGAATATTATGTTGCCATGTGTTGAAGGTGTTTGATGTGATAGACATTAAACTAGTTCCTGAACAATACATCCTAAAAAGGTGGACAAAAGATCCACGCAGTGGTATTGTACATGATGCGAAGGAAAAGGAAGTTGAAGGAGATGTTAAACTAGCTAGTATGCGACGATACAAGCAGCTTTGTTTCAAAATGATAAGGTTAGCATCTGAGGCATCTAGTTGTAAAGAAGCGTTCTTGCTTGTAGATAAAGCTATTGATGATTTGTACAAACAAGTAATGGAGGTTTCTTTGAGGCAAAGGAGTCTAGACAATGACAACAATATTACCACATCATCAATAAGTAAAGGTGTGACATAAGCAAAGGGATTCAAGGAATGTATTGTATCTAAAGATAAAGAGATGCCTAAACAGTTTGGTTAACAATGAAAATGAATTATGCACATGTCTCCCTTGAATTTGAGTCATGTATAAATTACCAATAGTTTTTAAAACTTCACAATGAATCTTGTAACTTAATATTATGTGCAAGTAATTCAATACTATTAGCTAATCCATTATTTTACTAAGAGAAACATGAAATATCATGGGTCATTTGCATATGACTAAAGTGTAAATGATTATATGCATAAAAATGAAGTTTAAAGGTCCAATTAATATGACATTTTATTCTTTCGTAATGACAAAAATTATCTACACAATTTAAAAGTTTAGGGAAAGTCTATTATCAAGTTTTAAAAGTTAGGAGCTGATATAAAGTTAAAGAGGTTTACATATATTAACGTAATTAATTTTTAGATTTTAGTTATTCGCCTTAAAAAAGTCCAAGTAAAAAATTTTATAATACATTTTATGTGAAGAAGTGAAAAATAAATTAACAGATAAGCAATATTAATGGTGATGCATATTAAAAAAAAGAGGAGTTGGAAAAGGAAGAAATAATATTGAGTAAATATATAAAATATCGACCACATGAATAAAGATATGTTATTGCATAGAATTTACACCTAATTTCATATTTAGTAAAAAATTAATTTTTACTTTATTTATGTTTGTGTTGAATTGGTTGTCAAAAGCTAAAGAAAACACTTTTTCTCTTCTTTGTTTGTCTTAAAAATGTATAGTGTAAAAACTTAATTATGGCCCGGCCCAAAAAAAAGAATCAAAATAAAAGGAACCAAATTATTGTGACATGTTAGTTTTTTTGTAACAACAAAAATTATTTACACAACATGAAAGTTAGAAAAAATCTATCATTACATTTAAAAACTTATGAGTTGACCTAAAATTTAAGAAGTTCTATATATTTTAACCTAATTAATTTTTAGATCTTAATTTTTTATCTTGAAAAAGTTAAAGAGAAAAATTTTATAATACATTGAATGTGAAGAAGTTTAAATTCTTAAAAAATGAAAAATGAACCGTGCAAAAATAAATGAACAGATAAGCAAGTAGTAATGGTGATGCATAGGGAAAAAATGTGTTGGGAAAGGAAGAAGCTATATTGAGTAAATATCTAAAATATCCACCATATGAATAATATTCATCACTGTTTCTCACGCATTTAGGCTTTAATACCAAGGGAGATAGGATACTGTATGTGGTTTCATTAGACCAAAAATACATATATGTATAAGAATTATATCTCTTAGAACTAGTAGTGTAACATTTTAGATTTTCAACCGATATACGAATCCAATAACTATAACATAGATGCATAGGCTAATATTTATAAAAAAGATATAATGAATTATTAATCATAAGATCTAAAAAGTGTATAATATAAAAACTTAATTATGGCCCAGCCCAGTAAAGTGACAACAATAGAAAAGACTTGGGCCATAACTCACTAACCCAGTATCCATTTGACCGGTCCATGACCCGAGTCTCTACTCTGCGAAAGAGGTTCCCCTATTGCGTTGTACCGTTTTGAACCCTCTTCCATCTTCATCTCTTCGTTTTCCCCTCCGTCGATTGGAGGTCAACCGCTGACTCCATTTCCGGTATATCGCTTTATCTTATCCTCTTTACTTGCGATTCTTCAAATATATATAAGCTTCTTGTTGCAAAACTTGCTCGCTTGAAATGAATTTTTACCATTTTTATCCTTTTTGCGGAAAACTATGAAATCGAGTGCAATTTGTTTTGGTCGTCTGCTTTGAACTGGAAGTTTCTTTACCAGTTTTTCTTCGGGCGTTGTGTTCGGAAATTGCCAAAATATTTTATTGCCATGATCGGTGCGTTGTGTGAAAAGTATAAATACATACTTTAAGTTTGAGCTACTTATCCTGTATTCAGTCGTAAAGTAAATTTGTGCGAGGTACTGTATGTATTCATAACTTTCACACTAGATACAGCTTATACTGTTGAAAGCTGGCTGTGGTTTGGTGACTGAGGCCATGATGAAGGCTGAGTTATGCTGGTTTTGTTTGATCTGCTTAATTGATCGGAAATGCTCTTTTGCTTTGTTTTTTTTTGGTTCAGTTGAAGTCTTTGCTGATTTCTGCTTTCTTTTTTCTCCAACAGTAGTGCCTTTTTTATTTTAATACCCGTATAGCCGTTTATCAACTTGTAAAATATATTTATAGTTTACGTATTCCGTATGATTGTAGCTTTTTATGTAAAGGTTACTCTCTTTGATGAAAATAAAAAAATAAAGTACTGATGGATGATGATTCTTTTTCCCTTAGTAAAGACTCTTGGTTGAATTCCTCTAGTAGATGCCAAGTGTTTTATTTGTGTAGAAACAACATAGACAAATTCTCAGGGGTTGTTAACTTTTGTGTTTATTAAGAAAAAAAACATTATTTTGTCGCTAAAATTAGCTTCTTGCCCTTAATTGAGTTCATGTACTATTTTCAACCAGATTGTATAGTTTAATCACTGCAACGGATGATAAGAGTTTTAGGTTTTAATTTGTTATCTGAAAGTGCAATTCTGGTGTGCTATGTAATGCAGCCACATCAGGGAGCAATTTTGATGCCCTAAATTTTCTTACAATCCTGTTAGCTACAATTTAATCTTTATTTGACTGTTGGTGTTTTGGTTATACTGATTCGTAACAATTATGTGAAGATATATTCAACTATTGAGTTCTGCTGGATATGGTCTGATTAGTGTCGTTATAAACAGTCAGATTAGAATTAATCCTTATTTGGAGGCATTTGTGAAATCTTGTAAAAGCCTTATTGCGAACTATAAAGATTGTTACATTAATTTGTTCAGTGTAAATCTGTAGCACTAACCTATTTTAAGAGCTTAGAGCCTATTGTCTATTTGATAATAGACTTTGTACTTTCATCTCTGGTATATTCCCTGACAGAGAAGTAAGTTGATTATAGTTTAGCCAAAAAGAAGAAGAAAGAAGAAAAGAGTTATGGCAGGCAAAGCTGCTGGCTCCGTGGCAAAGGCAGTGGGAGAGTATCAGTATCCATGGCGTGAGAAGTTGGCAAAGTATAAGGATGAATTTGCCAAGGGTGTTTGGGGATACTGGGAGCTGGGGGCATGGAAGCCACTTGGTATTAGTGCACGGCATAGAGCTAGGCTTCGCAAGGAAGTGCTTCTTGCTGGTGAAGATTGGCCATATGATCCAGAAAGGAAGGAGATGAAAACCAGAAGGAAAGGACATAAATGCGACAGGATAGCTGCAGAAAAAAGGGAAAACACTGCGAGATTGATGGAGAAGATGCCAGAGATGTTGCTGGATTACAAGAAGCGCAGGTGGGAGAAGAAGATGAAGGAAGAAGACAAAAGCAAATTGTGACTTTCCTCTGCAATATTGTTTTGTGCTTAGTTCTTCGTGATTTTAGCTTAGATAGAATTTGGTTAACTCTGCCTTTATATATGGATTTATTCATGCGATGTTTAATTTATGCTGTATGTACCATTTCGGAATAACCTTTTGGTAGACTGGCCTGATGGTGTTTGGTATAAAAGGGGTCTCACCAAGTGAAAAGCTTTGGTGAACTTTGCTTTGCTTTCTAACGATTGCTTGGCTGAATTTGCATGGAACTTGAAAAGGGGAGTTAGTGGGCACTCGAGTGCTTTTATTTGATCTTGTACCCCTTGGTATAAGTCATTGTTGGATTGATCTTGCACACCATAGTAAAATTCAAAGAGCTACCAACTTTAATCATCTTGTATACCTTTCTATTTCTTCTGGTCCAAATTGTTTTTGCAGAGTAGAAATTTAATCATAGAAAAAAACGTACTTTGGAGCGTTTAACCAATTTAATATTCTGGCCCTTGCCTTGTGATCCTTTGGAATAGACGAAATAAGACTCATATGGGCCATCAAGTTGTGCCACTGTCAATTATACGGGACACTTGCAGTAGCATTTGGCAGGACTTGAATTCTGAGATTGAGCACAAGAGTAACCTCTCTTTCCATTTTACAAACTTAACGTGGATTCTGCAATTTGCGAGGTTGAAGGTGGGGCTGCTGGTTGTTTTAACCGAGATTTTGAGGGAGCTCGTATCGGAGCTTCTAGTATGAGAATTCCTGAATCAACGACCCTATGTTAGTTGAAGCTATGGCAGCGGAGTTGGTATGAAGTCTGCTATGTTCGTGTGGAGGTAGATGCCAAACAAGTTACGGAAATCACAGCCGTAACCTTTGATGCTTGCGCAGTTTTCCATGGGGAAGCTATGGAATAGAAAGTTTTCATTCTAATCCTGACACAAAATAAAAAAAACATTTGAGAATGATGTTGTTCGTGAGGAGGTTACTATGGTCGTAGCAACAAGAATAAATATGCGTAGGGGCCTAAGCCGTGAAATAAAATATAACGCTTTGAATACTCAAGGTTCCACCGAGATTTGAACTCGGGTTACTGGATTCAGAGTCCAATGTCCTGACCACTAGACCATGGAACCAGTTCGCTGTAGTCTGACTATATTCTAGTTATATTAAACAAATATAACTGTCTAATTTCTTTTTTTTTTTTTTGGTCAATGTCTAATTTCTATCTAAAAACAACAACATTTTAGAATCTGACTTTACTTTGTAGGCAACGCGATATAGTTAGAAGTAGAACCTTCAAACCTTTGTTTTGACATTTAAAAAGAAAAAAAAAAATGAGTTCAACTATTGAGTATATTTAATTTAAAGGGCAGATAATTTTTTGATAATTTTTTTTTTAAATTACAAAATTTTTTATCATAAAAATTTTCTTATAGTGACAAGATAATATTGATTTCTATTATAAAAAATATAACTTGTTAAATTATATATTTACATTTATAATTTGATATTATTTATTATGTTAAAAATATAAATTTGCTTTATTGTATATACATATTTTCTGCTTTGCCAACTTAGTCTTCATTTATCAGCAGCCAAAATGACAAAAACTGAAAAAAAAAAAAAACTAAAATTTTGCGCTCCAAACTAAAATCAATTTTAATTTGATAAATAATTTATTTGAAGTATTTGATTTTCTCTAAAATTAACTTTCTACTAAAAAAAACTTACTTTTACATTATATAAATTATATAGATAGGTAAAACTCTAATTTTAAATAAAAAATTTTAATCATAAATTATGACTATTTAAAATTACATTTAACTAAAATTAATTTTAAAAATAAAATTTATCTAAAATCACATTAACCAGATGTTAATCCAATCACACACATAATATGATTTAGGTTTGATTTTTGAAGATTTGATGATGGATTGAAACTTCCAAGTCCTCCATGGAAGCTCCACGAAACTCCTGCAGAGAGGGGTTTAATATGAAGGAGAAAGAAGAGAGACTAGAGGTTGTGTTTTTGCCATTTGATTAAACAGTTCTATATCTCAGTCCAAGTAAAAAAGTGGTAGGTTTTCAGATGTTATCTTTGTTAGTTCAGACAAATTCTCTCCTTAACTAATCGTTTACAGAAAAAAAAAAAAAAAGAAAGGGAAGAATTTGGTAAAATAAGATGTTAAAATGAAATAATAATGACATAAAGGTCAACTTAAAATTAATATCAAAGTTAAGGGATTAAAACTACATTTTTACCCAAATAAAACCAATTTTAAAATCACAAAATAGAGGAGTACCAGAAGACCTGAATTGTACAAGCGAAGACTTCAAGACATCCGTACGGTGGGTCGGAGATCATTACTACATTATTTGTTGTTATTTAGACTTCTTACAATCTCGATTTGTCCTTTTTTTCCACTTAAGAATTGTGCACTGTCCGAGAAAACGTTGTGGCTTTTCGCCTATTCATTCAATCAATGTCCTGGGCACTTTTCAAAATTGCTCCTCTAGGACACTACTAGAGCTACGAGCGTTTCTTGAGGGTTTCTGAAGTGTGAAATGGACGAACCCGATGAACAGTTCCAGAGGTGGAATAGAACTTCGAGTACCGGCTGGAGGTGCAGTGGAAGGGCAATGAGTGGAAGATCGTCGTGTAAGAAACTCTACCCCTACAACCTACAGTCTAATATGAAGAGGAAACGACCCGAAATTGAAGATAATTCTGAAAGTGAGCTTGTGGGTCCTGCTGGAGATGGAGTTCCAGAAAATGGTGCTTCGAATGTCGTTGAGGAAATTACAAGCCTTTTTGGTGAAGTACAAGGGAAGGGAGTGAACTCTGACGGTGAAAGTATGGATATTGGTTATCCTGGAGAGGGTAAGTGGAGACAAGTTCAGATGGGTGAAGTTGTGGATCAAATTCTTGGCCGTAGAGTAGAATTTCAAGCTGGGTATGATGAGGGTGGGAATCAGCATGCCGGTCTCGATCGCCGTGGTGTTGCTTATCAGCCATGGAGCGTAGAACGTGTTGGTGGAAATGGCGTTGGTGTTGCTGATGTTGGCCAAGAAGAGCATGGGAATGGGAGTGGCGCAGGTGTTTGTGAAAATGACACTCTGGATCTTCCTGCTGTATCTGAAGATAAAAATTTTGGTTGCTTAAAGGTGCATGAGTCAAGAGGCAAGCGTGGTCGGCCCAAACGATCAAAGAAGGATAGAGTTCTCGTTGTTGAAGACGGAAAAGAACTGTTAAATGCCGCTAGTAACGAGGAGGGAGGTGAAGCCTTGAGGCTATGTTTTACAAGAGGTCAGCCAAAGTGTTCCAAGATTAAGAGTAAACAGCTTATTGGAGTAAACGATATGAACATGAATGGACAAATTGTTAATAGAGATAACCGTGCGGATACAAATGGGATAACTTGTCTGCAAGTTGTTCGACGTGAAAGTTCAACAAGCATTGACGAGAGACAAAAGTTGCTGCCTGTTAAGATTGTTGCTAGCGACGAAGATGGAGGCAAAATTGCAAGACTGAAGAATCATTGTCAACCAAGAGATCTGAAAAATAAAAAACGTGGTAGACCAAATGGTTCAAAAAATAAAATCAAGAGTACTATGTGTGCTATTGATGCCTGTGCAGGTGACATTGAAACACCAACAAAGCGTGGTAGACCGAAGGGCTCCAAAAATAAAAGGAAGATCGTTTTGTGTGTTAGGGATGCAAGTTCTGGTAATATTGAAACACCAAAGAAGCGTGGCAGACCGAAGGGCTCCAAAAATAAAAGGAACATTGTTTTGTGTGTTAGCGATGCAGGTTCAGGTGATATTGAAACACCAAAGAAGCGTGGTAGGCCAAAGGGTTCAAAAAATAAAATGAAGAGTATTGTGTGTCCAAGTAATGATGGTGCAGCTGACATTGAAACACTGAACAAGCAAGGTCAACAAAAGGGTGCGAAAATCGAAGAGGGGAGTATTGTGTGTGCTAGTAGTGCAGGTGCAGTTGATATTGAAACACCAAAGAAGCGTGGTAGACCAAAGGGTTCAAAAAATAAAATGAAGAGTATTGTGTGTGCAAGTAATGAAGGTGCAAGTGACATTGGAACACCCAAAAAGCGTGGTAGACCAAAGGGCTCGAAAAATAAAAAGGAGAGTATCGTGTGCACTTGTAATGCAGGCGCCGGTGACATGGGAAGACCAAAAATTGAGGTGAGTAACCCTTTAAGTCATAGATTGGACTCTTTAAATGTGATGGTGAGTAACCCTTTAAGTCATGCTTGTGAACCATTTCATGATTTTGCAGTTATACGTATATGATTACTGATATGGGGAGCTGAGTCAAGAGTTAAAAAATGTAAATGTCATGGGGTTGTTACCTGTCTATGCTGTACACATAAAAGGATCCATAATGGTTCAAAAGAGAAAAAGAGACTTGACTGAATGTATTTAAAGCAGAAAGTTTAATTTGCACAGCCCAAAAAGGCACTACTATGCCTGATGCAAAATCGCCTGTAGTTGCTAAAATCCTTTTTGCTTCCTCAGCATTTGTTGCAATTAATTACTTTTTAGCTTCCAAAATATTGTTGAAATTTTAGAGAGCTATCTTACCTAAGAATGATTTCAGAAAACAGATGAAACTGAAACCAGATATGATACTTAAAACAATCAAAAATGGATGGTTATCATTTTCTTTTCTTGCTTGTCTGAAATAGATGGATGACAAAGGTACATGTTTCATCTGTCTAGGACTGATCCATAAACCAGTAAGAAGTGCAATGTTGCTATAATTTAAAATAATATTTTAGGTAAAACTAGTGTGAACTAGCGATGTATGATAAATAATACAATATATCAGTATTCTGAATGTATGGCCATTTATGTAAAATGTGCTCTGTAACATTCTTGCATGCTTCTCCCCTTCTTACATGACGAATATATATCAAGGCCTACCTTGGGACATAACAGAATATACCAATGTTGAAGGTTAATGAACTTATGGTTGACGACTTGATTCCATGGTTATTTGGTCCTTTATGTAATGTTCTTCTATATACAAAATCCATGTAGAGTTCAGTAGAATGTATGTCTTCAAAAAGTACCTGTCGTTGATTGGGCTCTTCAGCGTGAAAGTTGATACTCCTGTTTGAGCCTGAGTAATGCCTAGTTATGTATTACAGGTTGATTGGGAGGAGCATCATTCACACATGACCTAATGAGATTTCATGTAAAAGGCAAATAATGAACTAATATCTATCATTCATATGTGTCCCAGTTTCTGATTAGTTTCCACACTGAACAGGTTTCACTTTGGTAGTTAAATCTTTGTGCATGCTATCTGATATGTGCAATATCAATTGTACCTTGTTTCTTCCATTGAAATGTCTGATTATACTGTTGTACTTATTTTTTACTGCTGTTAAGTTCGTGGTTCTTTTCCTCAGAAGGAAAACTAGAAAAGAATTTGTTCTGAAAACCTATTTATTTTCATTGACGACTGGTCTAACTTTCTAAATTGACCCAAGAATCCTTCCCTTTTTATATCATGACCCTGTGGTCTTCGCAAAGACAGTCATGACAGAGTACTGTTACAGATTCTATAGCAATTTTTTTTTTTTTTTTTTTTTTTTGCGATTTGAGAATTTGTTTCATCTTTCAAAAATATCATTCACAACTTCCTTGCACTACTTTCTGTTTTTAGGTTGATTCTAGAAGGAAAAGGGAGCTGAGGAGTTTAATATGCCACCAGTGCTGGAGGAATGATAGGAGTGGTGTTGTCATTTGTGCCAATTGCAAACGGAAGCGATACTGTTATGAGTGCATAGCAAAATGGTGATGACAGCTAAATTGTTCATTTCAAGTGTTCTACTTATGAATTAACTTAAAAAGGTTCAATATTTTGGGCACGTACAATTAGTTGGTTTACAAAATAAAAGTCGTTTATTTTAATGTAGTAAGAATATAGCTTCACAAACATCAGTTAACATTTCAGAATTTTAATCTGTATTGCTGCTGGTTCTGATGATATTTGTTTTGAAAAAATTAGGTACCCAGAGAAAACGAGAGAGGACATAGAGTTTGCTTGTCCCTTTTGTCTTGGTAATTGCAATTGCCGGCTGTGTTTGAAGGAGTATGTATCTGTAGAGGCATGTATTTTCTTTTCTTTTGTATTCCTATCTTATTTCTATTACTAATCAGTGCTGTTTAATTTTACTGCAAAATGAATTATTTGTGTGCAGACTGGGAATGTTGAACCAGATACAGATATCAATTTGCAAAAGTTGCTTTACTTGCTTAAGAAAATTCTGCCTTTACTCCAGCATATTCATCAAGAGCAGAGATCAGAAATGGAATTAGAATCTAGCTTGCTTGGTACTCTGATTTTATCCAGTTACGTCTAGTTACTGGACTGATTGTTTAAAGTAGTCATTTTATCATTTTCTCAGGTTGGCAACTCATGGAAGAAGATATTATACAGTCACAAATTGATGATGATGATCGAGTGTATTGGTATTATTTCTTGCAGCATCATGGTTGAAACTAGCATTCTGGTTATTATAAACTTTATTTCTGATATCTTCATCCATCCAGATCTAGTATATCCAAAGAACCCAAATTTTACATTTAGTCAAGTGTTTTTATCTACCACTGTTTGTTTTAGAATTTGGTGGTCGTGCAACATGTTTTCTGAATCAATTTTGTAATCAACTCTAATTCTATCATCATCTTAGTTCATTAATACCAGTTATAAGCTGATGTTAGTGAAAATTTTACTGATTATGATTTTTTTTCCCATTATTCAGTTTCTGTCATTTCCTTACTCAATTTGGCTAATCTACTTATTTCAGTGACAACTGCTATACATCCATTGTCAATTTCCACAGAAGTTGTCCTGATCCTAATTGTAGTTATGATCTCTGTCTCACTTGTTGCATGGAACTAAGAAATGAAGTTCATTTTGGAAATATTCCTACTAATGACAATAAGGGAGAGGCTGATGTCTCATCTGACTTTTCCTGGAAAGCAGAGATAAATGGTAGCATTCCTTGCCCTCCAAAATCAAGGGGCGGTTGTGGCACTACAATTCTCTCATTGAGGCGCTTTTTTGAAGCCAATTGGGTTGACAAACTTATTGGGAATGCAGAGGAACTTACCATCAAATATCAGCCCCCTAATGTTGATTTCAGCAAAGGTTGTCTATTGTGCCATAATTTTGGGATAGATGGAGTACAGGATTCTGTAAAGCAGGCTGCTTCCAGAGAAAACTGTCATGATAATTTTTTGTTCTGCCCAAATGCTATGCACATTGGAGACACAGAATTCAAGCATTTCCAGATGCATTGGATAAGCGGTGAACCTGTTATAGTTAGGAACACGTTTGAAAGTGCTAGTGGCCTCAGCTGGGATCCGATGGTGATGTGGAGGGCTTTCAGGGGGGCAAAGAGGATACTAAAAGAGGAAGCAACTATGGTCAAAGCCATTGACTGCTTGGATTGGTGCGAGGTACATGCTTGAATATCCAGATCCAGTGTACACATTACTCTTTAGATTTCTTTACTGTTACTCTTTTTTGTTATATTTGGTAGAGAATTTAGTCTTTTGGTGTCTTTTAAGAAACAATCTAATTAGTGAAACAAATAAAAAAAAAATTATGAATTGTGAATCTTTATTTGAAGATTTACAATTTCCAATTATTCCTTTTCATTATTTTTTAAAAAAAGATTAAAAAATACTAAGTGCAAGTAGTTATATGAAGATCTAACTACTTCTCATTATCTCTTTTCATTACTTTAAGAAATGTTACTTAATAATTTTTGAAATATAAAATTGTAGATTAGCACAGGCATGACAATGAAGAAGCGGCATGATTTAGGCCAACTAGCATAATTTTGTAGCAAAAAAAGGCATATTTAATTCTTCTTTTTCCTATGTTTCGTTGACTCATGGTCACTTTACATGGACTAGTGATCATTTTACATTTTTGCACTGAACTGAATGTTCTTATTGGTTACCTTGACGAAGGAAATCTTGGAATCTGGTCAGAGAGTAACGAGATTGTCTGCCATTTTAAATTCATAGTTGCTCTTTTGTGTACAAGAATCCTTTTAGATGGCTAAACCAAAAAGTTAATGCTCAGAGTTTTAGCATATGCAAAATCCAATTCTTAACCTTGTCCAATGATGCAGTTGTATATTATCTGAGGAATCATGTAATCTGGTATTTTGTCTGGATTTCTTTCTTTTATACTCATGGTAAAATTCTGTAAGCGTTAACGGAAATTTCACACTATAAATGTGTGGTAGCTTTAAAGTTATATATTTTGAGTAAATAACATATTGGACAAATTAATGCTTCTATATTTGTAAGTGTTGGCAGCCTTCCTGGCTTTTTTGGTGGGAATTTGGCTGATGGTTTCTCTTTGGAATCTTTCTTGTAGTTCAAAACCTCAGAATCTCATTCCATTTCATGATGCTGCAGGTTGAAATTAATATCTTACAGTTCTTCAAGGGCTACAGTGAAGGTCGTAGGTATAGAAATGGATGGCCAGAGATGTTGAAGTTAAAAGATTGGCCTCCATCAAATGCTTTCGAACACTGTTTGCCTAGGCATGGTGCTGAGTTTATAGCTATGCTTCCATTTAGTGACTATACTCATCCCAACTCTGGCATTCTAAATCTTGCTACAATGCTACCTGTTGTTTTAAAGCCAGATTTGGGCCCCAAAACATATATTGCTTATGGATCTTTAGAAGAGCTTGGTAGAGGTGATTCTGTAACAAAATTGCATTGTGACATCTCAGATGCGGTAAATTTTAACATCAGATATGAATTTATTTTCAATACTTGTTGCTCATAAGTCAAAACCAGTCGTCCCCTTAAACCTTTTTGGTGACTTATAATTATCCTCCCTGAAGGAAATTTTGAAAAAAAATTCAGTTAATATATGTACTTACTTTGTTCTGAATCACATTTTCATACCATGGGGACATGCATATATTGTACAAAAACTAAACCTGCTTTACCCATCTTATGGAATGTTGATGATTTTGTTTGGTTCTTGTTCTTTATGCGTGCAATTATTGTAGCTGTTTAAAAAAACAAAAGAGAAAGAAATTGCTTTGTCCTTTATAGCTTAAGCTGTCAAGAGTCTAGATTTTGAATGTTTTGAGGAGTATTGATACTTTACTATCCCAACACTGCATATCACTTTCCTTTTCTCCATCTCATATTGTCTTTAAGCATGAGTATGACTAGTTTAGTTTTTAGATCACTCCTTTTAGCTGATTGCTGCTAATTCCACTAATGGAGCTTTGCTGTGCTAATGATCAGGTCAACATACTCACTCACGCAGCTGAAGTAAAGAGACCACCTCGGCAAAGCAAAACCATAAATAAATTACGGGAAAAGCATGAAGCTGAAGATATGTGTGAGCTCTATGGCTGGAAGAATGAAGCATTGGGTGCAAGTGGAAGAAAGACAAATCAGCATTGCCTAGATATTAGCATGGGTCCTAAAAGCCCTGAAAAAGAAGACAGTCTTGTGAGAGACTCTACTATACTTATAAGTCAAGGAACAGAGGAAGTGAATATGAACGAACAGCAAAATAGATCCATGGATTTGGCGCCCTCAGGAGCATATATATCAGCTTGTGCTCCAAAATGCTCAGCTTCTCCCAAAAGTAAAGTAAGTGCTTTTGGGCAGTCAGTTTACAATTTGAATACATGGGTTCAACGTCTTGATTTTAGTAGTCATAATACTTGTTCTTCATCTCAGGGACAAGACTGTGAATGGACACATTGTGAAGTTAAGAATGCAGTCCGGAAACGCCCATCATCACATGATGGACCTTGTAAAGGAATTTCATTACCTGAACATATGCTGTCTAGAACATTCACAAAATACAATGAAAAAGAAAAAACTTTTGCTATGCATGAAAATTATAGGCCTTGCTTCATCGAAGATCAACCTGATACAAACACCTTCTACATTGATTACAACTCATGCACTCTTCCAGTCTGGGTAAATCAGGAACATCCAACAAATTGTACAGTACAATCTGAATCAAAAAACTGGTGCATGTATGCTGAGGAATTACCTAATGGGATAAGTAGCAAAATTAAGCACGATTGTGACAGTTCCTGTGCTGGTAAGAATGTTTCTGATTTCATCTTCCCTAGGGAGCAAAATTCAGCCATTCAACGTCCTTCTGTTTGTGGAAATGTGGGTGACAGTTACACTAATAGCTCTTTGAAAGAGGGGACTAGTACTAGTTGTGACTCTACTCTTCACAAGTCTTATGAGCAAGGTGTTATAACGGATATTGAAAGACATTTTAATAGTCGAGAATGTAATCAGCCTTCTTTTGGAACAGAAGAACCAAAATTATACAGCAGGTTCAACTCTTCAGGGGCATGTTCAGAAATTAAGGCTGACAGAATAGAGTCAATTAAAAATGATATGAGAACAACAAAAGATATCCTTGAAAATGACGATGGGTCAGAGACTGAACATGGGAGTGCTGTATGGGACATATTCCGTAGGCACGATGTACCAAAGCTGATGGAGTACCTCAAGAAACACCACAGAGAATTCCGCCACATAAATAATCATCCAGTGAATTCTGTGCGTATGTTTATTCATTTTTCTTATTTTGTTTAATTGATGCTTTTTCTGTGTTAATCTGCTCTTATTGCTTTTGCTTCAGATAATTCATCCAATTCATGATCAGACCCTTTATCTAAATGAAAGACATAAAAAGCAGTTAAAGGAAGAGTTTGGTATGATATTATGCTTTAAATGATGATTTCATTTATGTAAGTTCATGTAACTAGGGATTCCTCTTCAGGCATAGAACCATGGACATTTGAGCAACACCTTGGAGAGGCTGTTTTCATACCTGCTGGGTGCCCGCATCAAGTAAGGAATAGACAGGTAATTATATAAACTTGTTTTCATCAAAATATGATATGCCTTTTTATGATGTAAGGTGATGGACGAGATAAAGAAAGGAGGGAAAAGAGAGACAGAAAGGAAAGGAGAGGCAAAAAAGAACCACATGGTGAAACTTTAGTAATCAATCACTAACCACATAGTACATAACAATCCTTTATGTAGCCAAACCTTAATTAGTCCTAACTATTAAAATATGAATCATTAACTCCCACTTAATTGTAATTCAAATTGAAAGTTTTAATTCATTAGAAAACCCTAACAAACCTCAGTCCCTAATAAATATAACCTTCAACCAAGGTTTTGTAGTATTTTTTCCCTTGTTTTGCTGAAAGTTTATTTGATGTTCATGAATGATATCCTGTGATGTTGATATAATTTATTTCAACCTTTCAATTTCCGGAGATTTTGACTCTGAAATTTTTGTCTTCATTATTTGAAAGTTTTCCTTATTAAAGTTTGAAACATTCCTTTTTTTTTTTTTTACCAGTCTTGCATAAAAGTGGCTTTGGACTTTGTTTCACCTGAAAACCTACATGAATGCATTCGATTGACAGAGGAGTTTCGGCTGCTTCCAAAGAACCATAGATCTAAGGAAGATAAACTTGAGGTACATGTTTGCATCAATTGACATCACATTCTAACATTAGTTATCAGTACAATTTACTGTTTTAAAAAATATAAGCGATTATTTTGAAGTACACAGTAACATCCATTGGTCTTAGATTTATGAAAACCTTATTCTCTTTGTCGTTAATATGCAATATTGACATGCTGCATTCACGATGTTGTTCACATTGTACGTTATATGTTAGCAGATAAAGAAGATGGCGCTATATGCTGCCGATGTTGCTATATCTAAGGCCACTAAATTAATGGGAAGGAAATGAGTAAGCTTGCTTTTGATTTCTTTTTTTCTTCTGCCTTGCATTATTTTTCATAAAGTTTGGTTCAACGACATTTTCACTAAGGAAATGATAGGCTCTGTAATCTAATTTTGTTGACTCTTTCAATAGTTTAGATGAACTTTTGGCCCCTGACAATTATGAAAGGAAAAATAATGTTTTAATATGATTTCTTTATTCCACGACTTATTAAAATAACAATGTTAGTTTTTATTTTACTGGCAGTTTTGTGCGTGTTGAGGCCATTCTTTTAAGAATTTGCAATAACAAATAAGAACCCATGTCGCTGTATACTTTTCTGCTATGTTCTGTATCTTTGGCGATTTTATATCCATTAATCTATGGTAGCTGGTATCTACTACAAAGTTCTGTATTACTTTAGAGGGACGCTTTTGAGAGAATGCCTATAATATACAGGTCCAATCATCATCATGCTAAATGTTGGAAAAACTACAGGAAAATTGTGCAAGTAGGTTTTTCTATTTGACATGCTAGCAGGTACTAATTCTCAACCTATGTTGGCCAGGAGTATGAATGTGTAATGCATGAAATTGCTTTGTGTTCTGATGTATGTCAACTAGCAAACTCGGTTGATGTCTTTTTTTTTTTTTTTTTTTTTTTTTTTTTTTTTTTTTTTTTTTTTATATCTAATAAAAAAGGAGAGAGGGCACTTGAGAGTGCAGAGAGAAAAGAATTCGGAGCAAGGATGGAATTTTTAACATCAAATCAAATATAAAATCTTAGGAAAAGAATTCTCAGGTGCTGATTAGTATAATTACGTGTATTCATTAGGACTGAAAATTTAGGATTTAACATATGACCATGAGGTACAATGAAAAGATCAAATATTTGTTATTACATGTATATTCATTATGCTAATGAATTCATAAGCACTAAATTGTATGTCATTTTTTTAAAAAAATTATTTTTAAATAATTTTATTATGAAATTAAATTATATTAAATTTTTTTATTTTAGAATTATAAAAATTAACAAAGCCATTTTATTTATCACTTTTTTTTGCATATGTTTTATAATGATATATATATATATATATATATATATATATAAAATTTTTTGTTCAATAACTAGAAGGTTTTAAACGTGTGTGTGTACATATATCACATTAAAAAATTAAACTTAATACCGCATGAATAATCATTGGATAGAGGTGTTGTTTAATTGATTAAAATTGTCTTATTATAGCCAATAGATGGTGATGTAATACTTAGGTATATGGATGAGAATTTTGTGGGGTATGGTTGAGGAGTGTTTCATACTCTTTATCTTTAGTATCAATTATTTCTTTTATCTCTATTTTAATTTTTTATTGCAAAAAAAATTATTTTAATTTTTACGGGAATGTGGATTTTCATGAAGGTCTTAAATTTTTATAAAAAATAAAAATAAAAATAATATTAAAATGAAACAAAATATGCATTTAAAATAAAAATAAATAATATTCAAACCTTGCCTAATTGTAAGAAAAGTATTGTGATTGTAATTCTATGGTATTTTAAAAATAAAACTACTATGCTATCTATGTCTCTAAGTAGAAAAGGACTAATTTACTAAAAAAAATTGAATTTTAGGTTAAGTTAATTTTTTATTTTAAATTATTATAAATATAAATAATAAATAAAATGATGATAAAATTACAAAAATATAATAAGACACGTACATAAAATATTTACAGGTATTAATGTAAAATTATCATGATATGAAGTGTAATTTTTGTCTCCATTCCTAAATTACCTCTCTAAACTACTTTTTACTCCTCATTTTTATCCGTGATAAATGATCCTATGACTCTTTAAATGAAACAATTCTGAATATAATTTACTAGGGTTTTGCCATCACTAGTCAAACATGTTGATAGTGTATTAAATAGTTTTAATTTAAAACCCTTGCTTCGTATTACGAAAAACCTTTCTTCATCAAAAGAATGAAAATAAAAATTGGGAAGTTGGAAATTGGGGTCATGGGATAATTCTCCTAAATACAATATTTGCAGTGACTGAGATTGGAGAACCAAATATTGTACATTTTACTTTGGATAGCCGCAGTCTTTCGGAAGTTGTTACCTCGCCCATGTCAATATTCTACTTTTCAGTTTCATCTCTAACTGACGGTTAAGTTAAATTGTGGTTATTTAATTGACTGTACGAGATGTTTGTATACAAAATTAGAAAAAAGATAAAAAGTGACCTAAAAAGTTAGTTTCATATGTTTTTGTGTCATTAATTCATTTATATAAAAAAGAAATTATATATACTTGTTTTAATGAATGAAATCGTATGAAATAAATTATTATTATTATTATATATATATATATATATATACACACACGCGCGCTCACATATATGATCATTCCAGTATTATTACAAAAATAAAATTTTTGCATGTGGAAATACTGGCTTCAATTCAACTCTCGCAAATCTTGTAAATCAAATGAAATCTTTAATTCTGTTTCTAGAGCCGTTAAAATGAGTTTGACTTGGTTTAATCCACCTAAGAGGTGGGTTGGGATGATAAGTTTCTTTGAGAATACGTTTAGTATACTTTCATCAATTCGATTTGTTTAACCTGTGAGTTAAATGAGTCAAATGAGTTGTCTTTTTTTTTTTTAATTTTTCACTCACTCAATTTAGCGCTCTAGTCTATTATATTTTTTTATTTAAAAAAATTAATTATAATATATGTATTGTGTTGTTTATATTATTTTATAATTTATTATATTTAAATATTTTACTTATAATCATATTCTTATTATTAATAAATTATTAAATTATTTTAATTTATTTATACTTATTTTTTATTTAATTATTTTTTATTTATATATATTAATATAAAAATTAATTAATTAAATAAAACATATATTTAAAAAGAATCACGGTTTAAAGTTTTAACCCACCACCTTGTTTAGATGGACCGACCCATTTTGAACCACTTGGGCAACTATTGCTGTTCCTCAATCAGTATGCTGTCTTGATGTATGATAACCTGGTGGGTTTGTGACTTCGGTGAGCATATTGACAAATGACAAATTGACATTTGACAATTTTAAAAATTGAAAATACCACATAATTCATCTTCCCGCAAACGCTGAAGAAGGGCCTCGACAGTCGACACCCTCCTGTACGGGCTAACAGTAGATACTCTCATGACACAAATTCTTGTTCTTCCAACTTGTCCATGTCTCCCATCTTCGTCTTCTTTCTCTCTATAATATCTCTCTTTTATCCATGAGATTCATAGAATTTAAGCAAAGCCCACTTAAATTCGCACTCTATTCTATCTTAAAATATCCCCAAAATCCATACTTTTCTAGCCTAATCTCCCCCAACTTTGCTTGAAACTCTCAGACTGCGCACATGGCTGCCGCGCTTCGATCCAAACCTTGCAAGGATGCGGCCTCTCTCACTGTCTCTCAGTTCAGATACTTTGTATTCAATTATATGCATGCTGGTCGTATGCCCAATTCTCACTCTACGCACCGCACAAAGTGGGACGAGCACTTCATGAACACTCCCTATCACTTCACTTCTTTCAAGCCCGTCTCGCTCCGCGGCGACTTCGTCGAAAAGGGCAGTCAGGTTATCGAAGGTCGGAGAACGAACCAAAATTGTTATAGAAATTTGGCTGACAAACTGGGCAGGGGGTCCTACGTTTTTATTGGTTCCTACGGGGACCCGCCCCAGGTGTGGTCGGGGGGCGGTATTGTTGTTCGGACAGGAAATTCGAATTTTAATGTTGTCCGCGGCGGCGGCCCTAGTCCTGGGTCAGGTGGTGCTTCTGGGTCGAGTTCGAAGGATGAGTGCTGGGGTGGATCCAATTTGGGGAATAATTTTCCAACGCCAAAGGAGATTTGTAAAGGGCTTGACAAATTTGTAATTGGACAGGAGAAAGCCAAGAAGGTACTTTTCTCCCCTCAAGTTTATGTAGTTCATAATTATATTTTATGGTTGGTTATTAGCAGTAAAGTAATTGCCTATGTCTTTAGGGTTAAATACTGTTTGTAATGCTTGATTGTTATTGACCTCTTTGGTGTTCAAGGTGAAGCTGATGAACTTACAGATAGTTACCAACTTATCTATTAAATATGACTGATCAATGCTACATGTTTTGTCTGCTTTATTAAACATTCGGCAACAATTTTTCTTCGGATTCACGGCTTGACCTGTAATGTGGTTGCAAGGGGGAATGCGTAGACTTCTTTTACTCTTACGTAATTATGTATCTCAAACGCAGGTGCTCTCTGTGGCAGTTTACAACCACTATAAGAGAATATTTCATGAATCTACACACAAATGGTTAGCAAATTACTTCAGCACGCTGTCCTTTCTCTTCTTTTCTCTTTTCTACATGTAGTATTGGTTACAAGTGTAATTCAAATCTTGTTTGTTTCTATTAACCTTGTTGACTGCAAATAGATCTTACATTCTAAGACTTGCTAAAATAGTGACGTTACTGTTGACATGTTCTTACTATTTGGAACGTTAGGCCTGCAGGAGATACAAATAATAAAAAAGCTGATGCTGTTGAAGATGATAGAGTTGAAATTGAGAAAAGCAATATTCTTTTAATGGGCCCAACAGGATCAGGTAAATGAGTTTTTACTTTTCACTTAAATAGAATCGTTTATAAATTTTATAGCTCTGCCTTATGACTTTTCACCATCTTACAGAATGCTGATTTAATCTCGGTTCTGTTCTTTAAATAAGTTCAAGTGAGTTAGATTTTCTACAATGAGTGTCAATCTTCTTTTCTCAGTTGAATACTTCATTCAAATGTCATGTTGGCCTCTTTGGTCACGATTTATAGTAGAAAATCTTTATAGGTTAAATGAATTGTGGTAGATAACAAGGTTTAAGTTCTTTGCTTCTTCGCCATTTTCATTTTATTGATCAATTATTAATGTCTTGTTCAGTGAAGTTAAAGGCGCCCTGAGGCGAGGTGCCATAGAGGCACCTTTTGGCAGTCTGGGCGAGTGCCTTTTGGCACTTGGACGAAGTTAGGGCAGCTAGGTGTTTTTTACTTATGGTTAGTTTTAAAAGCCCAATTCAAATGTTTTTAGATTATATATAAAACTATTAAAACCATTATTAAAACCGTAGCCCAACCTTAAAACATATTTTAACCTATTAGCTTTTTGGATTTGGTAAACAAATAGAAAGAAACAAAGTCCTTGTGGTCCCTCTTCCAATTCCAGCTGCTTGCATAGCACAAAGGCAGTAAAAAAGAAAAACCCCTTCTTCTCCTTCACCTTCTTGAGATCTGAAGCTGTGTTTTATATTTCTTCAAAACCCTTTAATATTTCACAACTTTGTGTTTTATATATCTGAAACTTCTTCCTTTCTTCTCCTACACCCTTCAAAATTCTGAACTTTATTTCAGAACTGTGTTTTCTAATGCTCTTCTTCTAATCTTTTTTTCCGCTCTTCTCCTATACCCTTCAAAATTTTAGAACCCTTGCATATTTTAGCATTTTTTGTATTTAAGCGCCTTACTTCACTCAAGCAAGTGCCTTTTTGGCACCTCTTGCCTTAAGGCATTTTAGAGGTCTAGCGCCTTGGGAGCCTCTTTCATCTTTGACTACATTGGTCTTGTTACTTTTGGTTACTAGTCTAACTTATTTCTTTGATGCCATTTCAAGGACAGGGAAGACATTACTTGCCAAAACCCTGGCACGGTTTGTAAATGTTCCCTTTGTTATTGCAGATGCAACTACACTCACCCAGGCAAGTTAATGAAAAGAAATAAAATGCATTTATTTTGGTCACTAAGCATTATAAACAGTACACTATACTATTACATACACAGAATGGGTGGACAATTTTTACACATTATTAACTCAAACAAATTGGGAGATATATATTATGTTAACGATTATTTTCTTTGGTGTGTGTATATACTTTTATTTCTCTCTTGTGAATTGAAGTCACACATGCATTATAAGATTATTTATATTTTCCCCATTTGTGTTAATATTGTTCTGTGGAATTGACAATTAAGTAGAACATGTTGTGATAACATTTGTATGATGCCAATAGCATATTTGTGCAGGCAGGATATGTTGGGGAAGATGTGGAGTCCATATTATACAAGCTCCTTGTGGTAAATACTCTGACATCTATGATAATTATATTTTCTTCTTAGTATTGTTGTTTTCTTTGCTAGTTAATGATTATTACTTATCAGTATCCTACTATCCTGTGGTTTGGACTGATTTCACTTTGGCATCTTGTGGTTTAAAAGTCAACATCTGTGGGGTATAAGGTTTAAACCATTAGCACATTGGTATCTTATGATATCATTCTGTTAAGTTTTGACAAATTTCTTTAAAATTAGCCTACAAAGTCCTTGATTTCCTATGCATTGAAGACCAAAATTCTTTCCTTGGTCAATTGGAATCCCAAATACAACACACACAACACAATATCTCCTTAATTTTGCCCCTAAATGGAATCCCTATTTTTGTACCCAATTTTGTGATAAATTTTTTATTTCTCAAATTTGTTAAACTTCTTTCGCGAAAATTAGATTTACCTAAACCATAGAAATTCTCATAAAGGCTTCTAAGATCAAATCCTCTTCACAATTAATTTATATCCTTTATATGTTCTTAAAGTAAGAAAACTTCTATTATTGCTTTCTTTATATATCTAAAATTACAATATATGCAGGCCTCGTGATGCTTATCTGTTTAGAAATTTTTTTTTTGTTCTATATAATCAATGATTCACATTTTTTATTTCAATCTCAACGTGGTGCTCATTCAAACTCTCTGTTGCGTAATTGGATATTGCATTTGCATTTTATGGAAAGAGGGCATTTTATGGAAAGAGGTAATGTTGCATTGTGTATTTCCAGGTCGCAGACTACAATGTGGCAGCTGCTCAACAAGGCATTGTTTACATTGATGAAATTGATAAGATTACCAAGAAGGTTCCCCTTTCTCATATCCCCTTTTCCAACATTTTTTTTAAAAGTTTACTTCTTTTGATTTAAAATATGAATTTTTCCCATTGTATTCTAAATCCTCCATTGTTTGCATTTCAGGCTGAGAGCCTTAATATCAGTAGAGATGTCTCGGGGGAAGGTGTTCAGCAGGCATTATTGAAGATGCTTGAGGGAACTGTAAGTGCTTTTCAGTGTGAGCAACATTTGAAGCAAGTGCACTTTTAGTTGATTTACAAATTACAATTTATACAAATGCACAATTGAACCTGTAGTTGTTTTACAATTACATACAACTACTGTTTATGTGATTCATTCTGTACTGATTTATAGTTTTTTTTTTTTTTTTCAATCAAGATTGTCAATGTTCCTGAGAAGGGAGCTCGAAAGCATCCTAGAGGTGACAATGTACAAGTATGTGTACATTAATCTCTGTGCCTTGCATTTCATGTATTTATACCCTTGTCATTTTTAATTTTAGTCAGGGCTTGACTGTTCCCCACCCCTGCCATCCTCCCCCAGATAAAAAACAAAATTAAAATAAAAAAGTCTGTTTTTGTGTATCCATGCACTCTAGGTTGGTTTAATTTTTGCTTCTGAAGTCATTGCTTAGTCCTGCAGTTATAAATTCTTTCAAAACTGTTTTCCCATATGTATGTCTTTACAGATTGATACAAAGGATATACTTTTCATTGTTGGAGGAGCCTTTATTGACTTAGAGAAAACAATCTCAGAAAGGTTACACAATATTTTTAGGGTTCTAGAATTTTGTACTTGCATTGATTATAATATGCAGTGTGTAGCCTCTGTGTGACTAGGAAATCTTTGATTCCCTTGCAGGCGCCAAGATTCTTCCATTGGCTTTGGGGCACCTGTACGTGCAAACATGAGGGCAGGTGGTGTCACAGATGCTGCTGTTGCATCATCATTATTGGAAACTGTAAGTTACATGAGACTGATCTTACTGCTTTATTTAACAAGGAATACCGGACTACGGGTATTTACTGACCAACTAGCTTTAACTAGCTGGAAATTTGCATATTTGAAAAATAATTTTTTTTGGCAGGTTGAAAGTAGTGATCTTACCGCATATGGTTTAATACCTGAATTTGTTGGGCGGTTTCCTATCCTTGTCAGTTTGGCAGCTTTAACTGAAAATCAACTCATTCAGGTAGGCTATATTCAAGTGACTATTTAACTCAAGGCAGATGTACTTGTAAATTTGTTCTTTTTCATTTGGCAATGTTTTCAAGTGAGCTAATCTTCCATAGATTCAAATGTGATAGTGCGTTAGTCAGAATGACAATCTCTTCATCCTTTTGTGAATTAACTAATGAAGTCTTGACTGAGCTGGCATGAAGCTTTGAATTTCTTGTTCCCTTTCCAGTCTGTTAAACAAGCTTTTTTACTCTAAGTTGTACTCTTAAAAGTGTTTTTATTTATTTATTTTGTAAAACTAATCTTTTGCACCATTAATTAAATGGTGTAATATTTTATTTAATTTTTATTGGAATTCTTAATATGTTGTAGGTCCTAACAGAGCCAAAGAATGCCCTAGGGAAGCAATACAAGAAAATGTTCCAAATGAATGGAGTAAGTTTTCATGCGGCTCTTCATAGATGTTTCACAGAAATATGTCCTGTTAGTGTGTATAGATTGTTGTTTTATAAACAAACCTCTTCTTTGCTATCATGTCAGTTATAGAGGTGGGGAATTGATTGCGCAATTAGGTTAAAATATTTTAAATAATGGTTGTTCTGACAACAAATTAAAATGTGCTTTGTTTCTCAGGTAAAGCTGCATTACACTGAGAATGCCCTAAGATCAATTGCCAGAAAAGCAATATCTAAAAATACCGGTGCTCGTGGCTTACGGTCTATATTGGAGAATGTATTGGTGGATGCCATGTATGAGGTATGCCATTTCTACTTCAGATGAATGCTGTAATCTGGGTGTTGACATGGAATGCTGGTGTTGCTTAGGAAATCAGAGTGGGTAGATAATAGAGAAGGCTTGGTAAAACTTAATGGCACTAGGTAACCTTTGTGTGAAAGCATAATGTAACCACTATCATCTTGACATTTACTCCTGCATACATTCCATTTTTTTATATTATTTATTAGAGGATAGGGGAGTGCTTGAAACCTAAAATAAGCCAAGTATATGGCTTCTTTATTTTCATGTTAAAGTTTGCATCTTGAATGGACCGTCAGACAAAATTCATGTGTGTGAGCCATGTATGTTAAGTATGAACAAGAAGAATATGTTTAATCTTTGTAATATAGCATCTTGATTGTGTTACCCCCTACAGCATTACATGATAATTAGGGTTCAGTTTCTTTTGGTAGCGAACGTGTGAACAACTGCATATATTATTGTTTTGCCATTTTTCACTTACTATAACTCGAAAGGTCAATTGGTCAGAGAGCGAACTGATGCTGTATAAACACAATCACTTGGTTGTTTCAGACTATGTTGTCCTCTCTCTCTCTCTCTCTCTCTGTCTCTCTCTCTTGGTTGTATTGTGTTTTGTTATTATTGCAAAAGTTTGGGGCGATGAGCCAGAAGTGATGATCTGATACCTGTTTATAAAGCAGTTGGCAATTTATTGCATCTAATACTGTCACATACCGTTTAGCTTAGTTTTTCTGTTCTTTTTCCTGCAGATTCCTGATATCAGGATAGGTGATGACATTATAGATGCTGTTGTTGTTGATGAAGAAGCTGTTGGATGCGAGGGGTGTGGCCACGGAGCTAAAATCCTTCATGGCAAGGGCGCATTGGATCATTATCTTGCAGAACAGAAAAGTAATTCCGAGGTATGTGTCATTTGGAACGATGTAACTTCCTCCTTTGTTCCTCTCACTGCCCTAACGTTTTGAAATCTAATCATGCTTGTTTCCACATGTAGTCCATGGACAGTTCAGACGGAGATCATGAAGCAGATACAGAACTTCCTTCCATCGTTGTTGCCAACATGTAACTTGTTGCTAATATATATTATAGTTATCTCTGTACATAACATGTTGATGCATTTATTGAATAAATTTAATATGCTGCCATACCAAATGTCCCTTGCGTCAAATATGCAACACCTGATGTTTGGTACTAAGTTTGGGCAGCATTAAAAAATGTATATCATAGTGGATGATAATGTATGCCTATGCTTAATGCTTCACCTTGCTCGAGCATTCCTGGTTTAGCCTATCTATGCGTTAATCGAATGGCGTCAGAGTACTGCAGCTTTTGTTTTTGGGTTCTTCTCAATAGTGTCATATTCACTTGACATCAGGCTCAGTCTTTAAGGTGAGTTTGATTTCGAGGGTTGGATACTTCTGACCCATTTTTTACTCTCAAAGCTTTGGCCTTTTCTGTAACAGAAGACGAGCTTTGTGTTGATGCAAGTTTTAATAAGTGCATGATCTTGTATTGAGTTTGTCTCACACATTTATTTGGAGGTTGAATTAGTGTATCAATTTTGATATTATTTTTTTGAATAAATTTTACTTATTTTTTTTAATAATTTTATTAGAACCAATATATTAAATCAATTGTTATTTAAATATGTCAAGATTAATTAATTTTTTTTCTTTCAGAAAGAATAAAATAATGTTATAGTTTGTGCACATGTGCTTTTCAATATCCAAATCAAAATGATGCGCATCTGTACGTAAGAATACGTTGTTTTTGTCTTCCTGTCGTTGCTCTTACGTGTGAAATTATGATTGCAAATGTTGGTGGCTGAATCGTAATAATTATACGTAGTAGTGGTCACCATGACCTAGGAGAATTGAGAAGAACTCTTCATATAATAATTCTTGCGTTGATGCTTTCACTATTTTTTTTTTCCCTTTTATTGCATAGATGCTTTTGAAACCTTCAAACCGGTCCTAAATGCCGTCCTGGTAATAGTTTGAAAATGATATGCGGTTGGTCAGAAATGAAAAAAATAAATATTGTATTCTCTTCCATCACTAACATGCCACCAAATTTTCAAGTGGATTTTTAACTTTTGGTAAATTTTATTCATGATTTTTTTAAAAAAAAATAAGAAGGAAGAAAACCTCACGAGAATGCATCCTTGCCTTATTTCTGCTACTTTATCTAAACTTCTAACAGATCCTAAATGCATAATAATTTTACAGAGGAAAAATAATTTTTCATCCTTATAAGATACATATTTAAACTAATTTTTAAAATTTTAAAAATATATAATTTAATCCTCAAAAATATTTGAGCCGTCAGTAGTTAGTTTGAATTATATACATTTCTCATATTTATATCTTGCCTTTTATTGATGAAAAAATAATGAATGATAAGTTAAACCTTTTAAAAGATCAAATAAAATACTTTTTAAAAAAAAATTTTAAAAAATGCATTTAATCCTCGCAGGAAGTGCACCATTAAAGTAGTGTAAAGGAAGTTAGATTACTAGAGTCTAAAGACATTTTTCACAAAAAATATTATTTTTAAAAAAATCATAACAAACCCAATGTTAAAAGAATCTTGCCCCATAAATAATCATGATGGCTACCCCTTAATGATTCTTGTTTTCTAATCTAGGGATCATAATACTACAGGAAGCCACGTTTAGCCCAAAGAAAGTTGTTGCTAGGGCCCTTGAGTCATTTAGAGTTGAAAAGTTTATCAGGTGAGTTGATTTAGTATATTAATTTTAATAAAATTATTATAAAAATAAAAATAATTTTATTAAAATTAATATATCATGAAGGCTGACGATTTTTTTTTTTCAATCATTTGCACCAAAAGTCTCTACATTGCTTGCATCCACCACTCTCTATGAGGCCAACAGCATCAAAGAGTTCAAAAAAGTGGGTGAGACAACAGTGATAGAAAGAAAAATGAGAACTAAATACACTTTCATTTTCATTTATGTCATTTTTTTGTGGTTACAGCCTTACATCTACGACAATATGATATGACGTCTGGCTATCCATATTATTATTAAGGTGCCTTGCATTATTTCTTGCACTTTAAAGAAAAACTATTTTATGGGAAGAAAATTTCAACCTTATAGTACGCGGATTTTCTTATTTACAAAATATAAGCATTGCTTTCTCGAAACATAAATTTGCCATATAGAATAATCTAATTTTAAAAATTTTAACTAAAAAATATGTTATTAATTTAAATACATAATTTTTAAATTAAAAAATTTTTAAAAGAATATTTTAGTAAACAAAACTTGAAATTCAAGTAAAGTACAACAACTAATTATCTTAGAAAATGTCTATATATATATATTATAAATAAAATAAAAGTAGTGTAATTTTAACAAAACTCAAAATAGGTCTTTTGACCAAAGATTAAAAAGTAAAACCACTGATATCCAAATAATTTGAATATTTATTTAAACATACTACATATATTAAAATTCTTTTGATGTGGAGTTTACAAACGTGTGTGGATTCGTTACCGTACAATAGATTTGTTGTGTGGTAACGGATAAAAAAAAAAACCAAAAATTAAAAAAAAATTTTATATGTTTTATAGCATATAACAGATTTGTTATACGGCAACGAATTCAGATTCTTTAAAATCACCCACAATGAACCCCTAAGTACGCATTAGATACTCTCACACTTAAGAGAGGTCTATATATTATATTATTTTTTTTTTTTATCCAACAATATAATTAGGTGTTGCTTGGCAAAAATTTGATTCATAATTTTATAGTAAAACATAATCGTTACAACAGATTAACTATTTCAATTACTTTTTTACAGGTGCTAATAAAAAAAATCAGTTAACGTGAGTAATATTCAATTTGTATATAAGATTAAAATTTCAATTCCCCTTCCTTTAAAAAAAATTCAAAATTTCCTTAATTATTTTGAAAATTTTCTAGCTCTTTACACTTTCAAAAACAAAATACTGTTTTTAATATAACAACTTTTTGGTATGCTGCCTCACGTATCGATTTACAAGTACGTTCTGTTTTCATTTTAGTTTTGAATAAATACAAAATAAAAGTTGCATGATAAAAGAAAAACCATCAACACGTGGAGAATCTAGTTGTTATTGGAGAGAGGTCGTTATTAAATTTCATTATTTAAACACCGTACTCGTATTGTTCTGCTTTTACCTAACCAACTAAGGAAAAAAAATAATGAAATTTCGTATGAAAAAAGAAGAAGAAAAATCTATGAAATTTGGTCACCGTTGGATCGATCCAACTGCAAGTTAATTTCCGAAATTTAACGGTCACCATTCTTCTCTCGCCACACCTGGGTAGGGGAAAGTAGAGAGAGAGAGAGAGAGAGAGAGAGAAAACGAGCCAGCGAAGAAAGGAACCTGTTCTTCCAGAGAAAGGAGTTTGCTCTGTCGGAATCTACGCATTCACCGTTTCATCGATCCATGAAAATCCCCATCTTCCTTCTCCAAATTTCTTTTTCTTCTTCTTTTCCTCTGTAAATTCCCAGGAAAAGCAAAGGAAAAAAGGGAGAACAAAGAGAATTGAGGGAAGAAGATTATGAAAAGGGAATGCCCAGATAAATTTTGGGGAATTTTCTGATTCTGATTACTGGGTACTTCTTTCCTTTTTATTTTGCTTCACTTGTAGGGGGTTTTGGTGAGTGATGGACTTGGACAGCATTGAGTGTGTTTCGTCCTCGGATGGCATGGATGAGGATGAGATCCAACACCATAGTCTGCATCCCCATCCCCATCATCACTCTGAGTTTTCTTCCGCAAAACCGCGCAATGGAGGCACCAATAACAACAATATTATGGGTCCTACAGCCATTGCTCCCGCAACCAGTGTCCACGAGTTGTTGGAATGCCCTGTCTGTACCAATTCAATGTACCCACCTATTCATCAGGTCAGTTCTTTCAGCGATTTCCATTTCAATTACGTTTTCTTGTATCATATTCTTGAATGACTGTGTTTGGCAGGAGGGTTTAGTTTTTATTTCATTCGTCCTTTATTTCTTCGTACTTGTTTGTTGAATTTGATGGCTCTGAGATGGAATTGAGTGGATTTGCTGGAGCGGTTTCCTGAAATACAAAAATAGGTAAGTTTAGTAGCTTCTCTGGGTCTAGGTTCTCCTCAGATTTGGTTTCCGAGTTTGAGAGCATCATGTGTCTAGGAGGGTGTTAGGTTGACTGGAAATGACTTGAGCAATGATACTTGTAGAATTGTAAGAATGCTTGCAATGAAAGGCATCAAGTTGACGAATCTACCATGTTGGCAAAATTAATCCAACCTTTTTTTTTTTAATATAACTTTAACAGATATATGGGCGAGGGTAAGCTTTGTGTTGCAAATTAGCCTTCGCTTTCTCACATTGCGAAAGCAAGTTGATCAGTTGTCTTAGTGCTCAATTTTCCAGATTGACCAGTGTTATAGAAAAGATTGAATATCAGGAGTCGCAGGGGTAGAAGTATTGGCGTAAAAGGACTGTAATAACAGCACTACTCAGTCCAGTGATGTATTGTATTCACTCATGTTATTTCAGTCAAATCAATCAAATGATTACAATTTTTCCTTGTCGGAAAGTGCTAATGGTTCTACCAAGTAAATAAAACATGTCCAGTTGTCATTTGAAAAATGCTTCTGGTTGGATATAGTTTCAATCTGCAATTCAGCTTAACATAATATCTTTAATAACTAAATATGCATGGAAGATTTATCATGATATTATCATCTCTAGATTTGGGCTTGTTTTAATGCTTCTATATATTCATGTACTTGTGTTGTTTCATGGACAAAGTTGAAACTTCAAAGTGATGAATACTATAAAACTATTGGTAGTCGGAGATGAATATGAGAAACCCAAAACAAGGTGCATATATTTGGTCAGAACCTTCATAGGAAATGCAGAAAATTGAAAGGATGATGGGAGTTTTATAGAACAGCTTGGCAATTAGTCATGGGCATAATTGTCAATTGTAGTTATGGATTTCGTATATCTAAATTTATTAGGCTATGCAGAAAGAGTGAAATGGGATATTTTTTTAGATTGGAGATTATAATAAACTTGAAAGGACATATCAAAGATGCATAATAGCAGAAGTCTCCATTACAATGTATTCTCTCCCATAACTGAAGTGATGCAGCAGCATAAGTTAAATGCCACATGGCAGTTTGTTAGATACAAATCTTATATACAAAACATGTGGGAGTTGATTGAGGAAGTTCTTATATGAAAGAGGTATCGTCTGAACTTGGGAATCAATATTGTCGATTATTAACAGAAACCCTTACTTTGGATACCTGTTGCATTGAAGGGAGCAGTATCAATACTACATTTTCTTCTTAGCATGCGCCCTGGGCATTAAAAGTGGGATGCTGGAATATCGAATCATTCAAGTTAGTGTCCAGATTGTCTGATTGGATGGTAGTTTTTGTGAACAATTTGTCATATCTGGGATGAAATATGACATTTGAGCGCATTATTATTGACTTCTTCTCTCTATTTACTGAGTAACAAATACTTGGCATAAAAAAATAGGGTAAGGATTGCTTTCCCTTCTGGCCTGTAACAATTGCTCTGTTGGATCCGTAACAAAACCTGTTTAGAGCCAATATAAAAAAAATATTTTTTTGGATGTTTACTTAGTGCCAAAAAATTTAAGTTTGGCATTCAAATTTACTTTATTATTTAATTATCCACAAAGAACTCAATAATTTTTAAAGCAGTGGGTCCGTGGGTGTGTTATAGGCCAAAACTATCTTGTATCTAACATTTCAATTTTTGTTTATTCCAGTTATTGTCCCAATATCTCCATTTGAGGTGAATAAAATTTTATTCAAATTGATTAATTGATTCACACTACTAAATTTCTGTATTTCACATGTGTAAATGTCGGTAATTTTCTCAGATTTAAAAAAAATTAAAAAATAACTATAATTATGAACTTCTTTGCAGTGTCATAATGGGCACACACTCTGTTCCACATGTAAAACAAGAGTTCACAACCGATGTCCAACTTGTAGACAAGAACTTGGAGATATTAGGTGTCTAGCACTGGAGAAGGTGGCTGAATCACTTGAGTTACCATGCAAGTACTACTCCCTTGGATGTCCAGAAATCTTTCCATATTACAGCAAGCTCAAGCATGAGGCAGTCTGCAATTTTAGACCATACAATTGTCCTTATGCTGGATCAGAATGTTCTGTCGTTGGGGATATCCCTTTCCTCGTTGCTCATTTGAGGGATGATCACAAGGTAGACATGCACACAGGTTGCACTTTCAACCATCGTTATGTCAAATCCAATCCTCGCGAAGTAGAGAATGCAACTTGGATGCTCACGGTAAGACTGTATTACATTCTTTGCTTCATCTTGTGGTTGATTGTTACACTTGTCATATTTTTTTCTGTTAAAGTAATGCTTTCTTTTAATCATAAAATATCTGATACACAACTTACGTAGACTACCATCTACCATTACTACCAATTGTCTATAAATGTTGCTTCTGTTGGCGGGAAGTTCTGGAGAGAGATCACTACGAAGGAATACAATGCTATGGTTGAATGCATATCAATATCTCTAGTGGCAATGGATTTTTTGTTTTTTTGTTTTTTTATATGGATGTACCGCATTTAAGGCTCAGTCAAACAATTAAATATTCAACTTGGTTTACTTCGAAGAAAAACTACTAAGGAAAACGGTATTTTGCAGCTATGGTAGTCTTGTCTCAGCCTACTCCTTATTGTCTGATTCTTCTGTTTTCTGACCCTTTTTTTTTATTTTTTATTTTCGGTAGGTCTTTCATTGTTTTGGACAGTACTTCTGCCTTCATTTTGAAGCTTTTCAGCTTGGCATGGCCCCTGTTTACATGGCATTCCTTCGTTTCATGGGCGATGAGAATGAAGCTCGGAACTACAGTTATAGCTTAGAGGTTGGGGCAAATGGTAGGAAACTTATATGGGAGGGTACTCCACGAAGTATTCGGGATAGCCACCGTAAAGTTAGGGATAGCCATGATGGCCTCATTATCCAACGAAATATGGCCTTATTTTTCTCTGGTGGGGATAGGAAGGAGCTCAAGCTCAGAGTTACAGGAAGAATATGGAAGGAACAACAGAATCCTGATGCTGGGGTGTGCATACCAAATCTTTGTAGCTGATTTGTTTTCCTCTGGTTATTTTTATTGTGTGTTGCATTTACTCCAAATTTCTGTAAGTTATAATAGATGAAGTCAATCATCAGTTTTTTGGAGTTGTGTAATAAACAAAGATTTTCTTCCTAAAATATGCTTGCCCAGAATGATCTAATTGTCAAATTGACACTTGAATTCGTATCATCGTGGGTTGTCATTACTCCATTTAACGTTGCATTTGATGTCTATAATGCTATTGCCCACCCTCGTGGCGTTTTCCATGTATGCATCATATAAAAGCTTCTTGTCTTGTCGGGTAAACTATCACAATCCATTAGGTTGCTTCCACTTTTTTCCCCCGTTGTATTCAGGTGTCGATATTGCTTCATTTGCAATTTAAAAAATTCCATCACGATTTCCAGATTTTTTTTTCTTTGGGGCGTAAGGAAGCGCTGTTGATTATTCTAGACAGAAAAAATAACTCCAGAAGGTGGTCTTGGAGTTCCATTATAGAGGAACGGATTCAAACCGATTCTAAACCATTACAAACTTAAAGAGTGGGAAAATCATAATATTCTAGAACAAATTATGACATATAGAATGACTACACAAGTTGTTTACATAGGTTGATGATTCAAGACCAATTTACCAAAGAAACGAAAACTTTACACTAACTCATTCAAGTATCTTGACGTATGGCGTTCAAGCTGATACCTGTTTACTTGCGCCATCCCCTTTGGCCTCTGCATCGGTTGCTTTCTCTGTTGTTTCTGATTCAATAGAGTCAGACACAGTTCCTCGAGTGCTCTCCTCCATGGTCATGTCCTCTCTCCATTTAACAAACTCTTGGACTGGAACTACTCATCACAATCAACTCCTTCGTCATACAACAATGAATCAACTATCTGAAACAACTCCATCCAATCTTCTTGCCCCTCTCAGCACCTTCATGGACTCATCGTAGACTGTTAGCTTCCTCCTACTTTGCATAGATAATTCTAATTTTAAGCAGTACCCCAACTTTTTTTTTTTAAGATACTCTTGGGTACTCTTAGTATTCTTTTTTTTTTTTCCTTAAAAAAATATATGGGATAAATTTATTAATTTGTTAGCGCATTTTTAACTATTAATCTTAAAGATTGTAATTAAACATTATTATTTAACATGTATAAAGAAAAGTACATAGTTTGATGAGTGATGATATTATAAACTTAAAAAACATCATGTCTCCAAATTATGATATATATTACTAAATATTATGAAATGTTGAATAAAATTTTAATTATTTAATAGATTTATTACTATAATTATATTCATTGCTTCAATAAAAATTAAATTAATTATTTTAATATTATCAAATAAGTTAATATTTTAAGCAATTATCTAGTGAAATAATGTTCTACATCTAATAAATATTACATGGTGCTTTGAATTCTCAGCATGGTTATTCTATTATGATATCATATACTATTGCAGTTAACTTTATTTGAGTTATGTTTATTTTAGGCTATATTTAGAAGTTTAAAGGAGAATGGAAGGAAGTGATCATTAATGGAATGATATGAAATGAAGTGAAATGATTTATGCAGATATGTTATTTGAAAGTTTTAATAAGGAAAGGAAGAGATTCCATAAATTTTTGTTTGGAAGTTACAATTAAATGAATAAAATAAAATGACTTATTAATTATTTTTTCTAATATTACCCTTTAAAACATAAACATATAACTAATAATTTTATCTTTGTTTAATACATGAAATAAGAATGTGACTAATTTTTCTATCTATTCTTCTAATTTATCAATTCACAAAATGCAACACAATTATGAAATAATATATATATCTTATGTAAACAACTTATAATATATACAAATTATTATTTTAATATTATTTTAAATAAATAAATTTAATATTTTAATTAATAATTCAATACAAGAAGGAAATAAAAATTAAATTTGTTATTCACGATACAAATATTAGATAAATTTATAATTTTAAAAAATTTAAAAGAGTATAATAGTATTTTTAATTAGTAAATCACTTCCTTCTATCCTTGACTCCCTAATTTGGGAAGACAACAAATATAATATTTTGAAGACCATCCCTTACCATTCTAATATCTCCTAATAAAAATATCCAAACGTATATTCATCCTAATTTAAACATTTCACTCCTTGCCACCCTCCCTGACACTCCACCTAAACATAACCTTAAAGACCAAATCAAGAAACTTATATTACTTCTTTGATTAAGTAAACATTATAAAAGATTCATTACACATTTTTATTGTTGTAAGAATCGTCATTAGTCATATACTATAAAATTTATTTTTATATATATCACATCATATACTCATTATTGTAATTTTACATAATAACAACAATTTTTGGAAATTATTACCAGACACTGCCAATAAATTCAGCTTCCAATCACTACTTTTAACTAACAAGTTTTGGAAATTATCACCAAACACTTTACCAATAAAGTCTGCTTCCAAATATTTTATAAGGAACTGCAACTTTTTCTTGATGCAATAACTTCTAAAAAGTCACAATATTCCCACATCAACCCACTCTTAATTATTTAAAGTGGTTGTTTGGTAAGGAATTTGGATTTCTTTGTCTCACAGTGTTTTTGTTTGAGCATTGCTTTTATAGGTTGTGCTGCTCATTAACGTTGTTGGACAATTATTGAGGCCCATTTCAGTTTATATGGGCCACATAGCATTCTGGTGACTCTCTAAGACATGCAGTAATATATATATATATATATATATATATATATATGAAATCGTAAAAATTTATATTTAAATTAACGTGATTTTTAAATTTAATTTTAATAAAAAAATAAATTAATGTTACTAATACTTTATATTTTAAAAATAATTTTTTAAAAATTATATTAAATCAAACGAAACTATTTGTAAAGTAAATTCATATTTTGATATAAAAAATTAATTTTTATACATTTTAAATGATAAATTAAACACACATTTGTTTGAAATTTTTTGTTTATCTTTTTAATTTTAAAATTAATCTTTCACCTTGCACGCACATTTAATAATGCCTACCAATAAAAATGAAAAACATGAGGTTGCAAATTATTATGACCTTAGCTAAATATGATATTTGTGGCATCATGATACAACTTATTTTTTCTTATATTCCTTATTTTGGCCGGTATGTTCTGTTTTATATTTCAGATAAGTCCAAGGGACAATTTTTGCGAAAGTGATGGAATGGACAAATGGTGGTAATTGGATAAATACGTAAAGAAGTTTATCGTTGATCGCTAGAACTTATCAACTTAATTACTACATAAATCTCCGGCATTGAACCTATAGGGTGATGTAATTTTGTGATTATCATAATGAATTAAGTCGAAGTCAATTAGCTATTTAAATAAATAATGTCTACGTGCGTGCATTTTATATATTTGTTTCCCACCTAATCTCTAACCCTAACTCTGAATGATAGCTTTTGCCTAATTTAAGTGCATCCAGTTGTGATATATTTGTTTCCCACCTCCCTAACCCTAACTTATAGCTATGACTAATTAATTAAGTGGCTTGTATCGTTATAGTATATTAAGCTGAAGCAGTCTAAGAAAGTGACATAATTAAATAAATTAGAGGTTGCAATTACGTAGTGAGTTTAATATAATCTCCAAAGAAATTAGTTTTTTTTTTTAAATAACTCTTACTCAAAACGATGGTTGACAACTTATATATAAATAATATAAAATTAAGCAAGCCAAAATAATCATCTTCATCGTTCAAGTAAGTCACGTATCTTTACGTGGAACTCACTAGTTAAGTAGATTTTACTCACTTTGTATTCATTTTTCTTAATGACAAAAAAAAATTTTTAAAAAAAAAGGTATGAGAAGATCTAAATTAAAATATATGCTATTCTCAAGAACTTGCAAGTAAAAATTAGATAAACATAAGACTTGAGCAACCTATTGTTTTTATATTTATTTGAATGTTTTCAAATTTAAATTGGTGTTGTCAATGCATCAATAACTCACATGTATCAACACAAACTTTAAAAAGTATCTATTATTAACGAAAAAATTCATTGTAAATTAAATTAATCAATGAACCTATTATATACATTTATATGTGTGCCTAGGTTAATTGTTCACATGATCTTTCCTCGAATATTCTTCCTATAAGCCATACTAGGAAGTCAAGATTGAGAATGGAAGAATGAAATTAATTAAGAGTGAAGAATAGATTGTATATCTTGAACTCTGACCTTCTAGGCAATGATCAATGTTGTCATGACATCCACGAATTTATGAAAAGAAAAATTGCAACTTTTTTGCATTGCTATTGTTTTGTCGTATTGAGGACTCTGGATAAGAACGAAAACTTTGAATTTAATTATGTTAAGATATTTTAAAATTAGAATTAAAGTCATTAAAAATAAAAGAAAGAAAATAATCAATTTTTAAAAAATTAATCATTTAATGCTTATAAGATGGCGAAGAAAGAATGATGGAGACTCGCTGAAATTCCCAAGAAGATTCTTCACCATTTCATCCATAGGAGCAAATTAAATTAACAGCAAAATTGAGTCATGGGTATAACAAGACCTTGTGGAGTGAATGGTCAAAATTTCATAGTATTATAAAAGAAAATTGAGTTATTAATATAGGAGCTGACTCGGCATTCTACAATGGCCGCATGGGCACTCCACATCAACATTTCACAAACAATGTTTAGTAACTAACTAATGCTAGGGACTTGCTTAAAAATTTTTGAAATTATGAGGGTTGATATGAAAAAAAAATAATTTGTCAAGACCAATTTACAAACTCATATAAATTATAGGGATTAAATGATGAATTTTTTTAAAATTTTAAAATATGAAAGATCTCATTTTCTTTCCATTATAACCACTATGCCACAAGTAGTAGCAAATACGCAGTTGTGTGTCAGAGAATTCTCTACGTAAAACGGATTTGATATGTGATTTTAAAGAAAATAAATCTTTTTAATTTTGAATTTGAATTAAAAAATAAATTCTTACAAAATCAAGGAATTAGTTTTTATTAATTAAAGAATCAAGTCAATAATATACAATAAAATTATGGTATCATCTTTAATGCACACATAATTTTGAATGTACTGATACACTTACGATGTGGTAGAATAAAATTTTGTTACATGTTACTAATATATAAATTTTTTAATTACTAAATGGTAACTGTATATAAGTTTTTAATTTATATAGTTTTGTTATTTTTAATGTTAACCCCAAAAATTAATAATCTTAAAATTATATAACTACATTATAACTTAATACACTAGTGCATTCAAAATTATATGTACACCAAAGATTTTACCTAAAATTTTATATACCATTTGAAATTACAATTAATTCAATGGAGCGTCAACCATCCGTCACACTCCTCTTAATTTCAAAACAGATCAACTTTAGTAGGGCCTTTTACTAGAGAATCTCCAGTAATAAAATGTGGGTCGTCAAATGAAAATTTGATGGCTCAAATTTAAATATACAAAAGTTAGATAAAACTATATATGATAATTAATGACCGCACGTAGTCTTCAATAAAAAATTTAAATTGTTATATTTCTATCCAATGACTCACATTTTACTAGAAATTCTCTTGTAGTAATGCTATAGAAGAAAATTCAGATTGTCTGAATTTATTGTTGTTTTTTGATAGAATATGAAATTTTTCATCAATATAATTAATTTAAAATCTTTTTATTTATAAAATGAATTTTTTCATCAATATAATTAATTTATTATTGAAGCACATTTTTTATTTTTGTGCAAATAAAAATTTAGAGAATCAAATATTTTTTAAAAACATTTAATACTAAATCAAACGAGATTATTTGTGAAATAAATTCATGTTTTGATATACAAAATGAATTTTTATATATTTTAAACAATAAATCAAACACACATTTGCCTGAAAATTTTTTATTTATCTTTCTCATTTTAAAATAAATCTTTCATCTTGCAAGCACATTTAATAATGCCTACCGATAAAAATAAAAAGCATGAGGTTGCTAATTATTATGACCTTAGCTAAATATGACATTTGTGGCATCATGATACAACTTATTTTGGTTTCGGCCAAAAAATATTCCCTATTTTGGCCGATACATTTTGTTTTACATTTCCAATAAGTCCATGGGCCAGTTTTTGCTAAAGTGATGAAATGGAGGTAATTGGTAAATACGTAAAGAAGCTGATCGTTGACCGCTAGAACTTATGAACTTAATTATTACATAAATCTCCAGCATTGAACTTATATATATTTGTTTCCCACCTAATCCCTAACCCTACATCTATTAATCATAGCACATGCCTACTTTAAGTGCTTACAGTTGTAAATTTTAATGTCGGCGTGCATTATTATATATTTGTGTCCCACCTCCCTTACCCTAATTAACTTAATAGAACTATGACTAATTAATTTAAGTGACTTGTCCCGTTATAGTATATTACGTTGCAGCGGTCAAGGAAATTGACATAATTAAAAAAAATTAGAGCTTGCAATTACGTGTGAGTTTAATATATAATCTTCAAAGAAATTATTTGAAGGACTTTGTTGACAATTTATAATTAATATATAATTAACCAAGCCAACTAGGCAAGGGTGTTATATATATATATATATATATATATATATATATATATATATATATATATATATATATTCTCAAAGATTGTAAGCGAAGGGGATAAGATAGTAAGACCATATATATCATCCTATTATCTTTAGATTTATTTCAAATTATTAATATTAAAATTGGTGTTGCATTAATAACTCGCATGTGTTAATACAAACTTTTTAAAATGTATCATTTGTGACAAAAAAAATTAAATGTAAATAAAAATAATGAATGAATCTGATATTTTATGTAGGTACGTAGATTATTAAATGTTCACACATGCTACATGTTCGTCTGATATTCTTCCTATCAACCATATGTGCACCAGGAAGTGAAGATTGAGAATGGAGAAATTAATTGAGAGTGAAGAATATATTTTATATTTTTAGGCAATAATCAATATTGTGATGACATACATGAATTAATTTATGAAAATAAAAGTTGCAACTTTTCTGCTTCGCTATGTTACAGGACTCGGGAGAAGAACGAAAACTTTGAGTTAAAGTCATTAAAAAATAATAATAATAATAATCTAATTTTAAAATATTTGGACCATATTTTCTGTGCGTGTGAGGTAATTTCTGACACAATATGACTTCATCACTAAGTTACAATTAATTTAGGTTGGTGAAGAACTTCTACGGAGAACAATTTCTTAATAAATGAGGATAAAAATTTTATTTGTCAACTAAATATAAAAATAGAAGTATCTTTTATTTTTATTAACATTCTCTCACTTTAATTCTAACAATTAAACAAGTACTTAGAGTTGTATTTTATTTTTTGATTAAATCACACTTTCAATTTTGTTGAAACCATGGGATGGAAGTATATTAATATGAGTGGAAAAATATGATTTTGATTCTTCACTTCCAATTTTAAAATTTTTAATGATGAATAGTATAAAATTAATTTTATAATATTAAAATTAAAAAAATAAATATCATTTCAAAATCAATTCGATTTTATAAAGAAATCAAATTAATTTATCTTTTAATATTTGAATGATATTTTAATATTTTTAATCAAAGTAATATTTTAACTAAAAATAAGAAATTATTATTTTTCTTGTTAATATTGCTTTTCTAAGAATTCTTCTTGTGAGAGCATTATTAAAAAAAAAAAAAAATAGAAGTTCTATATCGTTAACAAGAATTTCATATGATTAATAGTGTTCTTATGCCTACGTTACATGTTAAAATTTACTATCAACGTCCAGAGTTAATATCTTCTTCAACGAGTAAATTTGAAAACGTAATATTTTTATTTTGAACGGTATTATTTTATATTTCTTCAATGTTAAACAACTTCAAAAAGCATAAGATAAAAATAATTAACACCTGGTAAACCCTGTTGGTTAGCTTTCCTTAAAATATAAAAAAAAATTACAAAAATTAATATCATTATAGAGAATCTTTTCGATATCTTCAAAAAATCACACCAAACAAATGAACAGAGATATCTATGCTTGATCAGATGCATAGCTTCATGGGAGCCACAGACATTACTTTAATTTTAATATAAAAGTATATATAAGTCAAATATAATTATAATTGATAATGTTTGGTTTTGGGGACATGATACAACGTGAATGATAAAGATATATATCTTGAATGATCCCCTCATAACTTGGACTCGTGGGGTTTAGGTGTGCCCTTAATTTATCATTTTTTTTGCAAATGAAAAATAAATTTTCTAATTATTATTATATAAGTAATCGATTAAATGGAATAACTCTAATAATTATACTATAGTAAAACCTGAAACGAGAAAATAATTATCCATAAGAAGATATTAAAAAAAATCCAAAAAAATTATAAATTATGAAAAGAATGACAAATATGTAAGAGCATATATAAATATTACTTGACCTCCTTTTATCACTCTCTTTTCTTTTCAAATTTTGTCCCAAAAAATTACGATAATAAATTTTAGGCTAAAGTATTGTTATAGTCCCTTAACTTTATAATAGGTTTCATTGTAGTCCTTAATCTTTATCTTGTTCCAATGTTATCCTTCAATTATTCAAACTTAGTCATATTAATCCCTCTTGCTAACACCGTTATTTTTATTGATGGAAAATGCTTAAGTGGTTTCCAATTAGGATTAAAAATATATACTTGGACTTTTTAAAATATATGACATATTTGTTTTTAAATTAATTTCAATTTCCTAAAATAGAAATTAACACAGCCGCAAACCTAATATGAGATAGAAACACAAGGCATGAAGCCATGGAAGCAATTTGTGCATCATAGCCTATAGCCTTGGAAGCAATCTACACGTCATAGCTTATAGACTTGGAAGTAATCTGTGTATTATGCCTAACCTTCATATTGCTCATCTCACTTTGGCCTATTAGTCAAAGGGATTAACATGACTAAGGTTAAATAATTGAGGGATAACATTGAAACAAGATAAAGATTAAGGACTACAATGAAACCTATTATAAAGTTAAGGGACGTAAACAATACTTTAGCCTACTCTTTAAAAAAATATGACATAATTGTTTTTAAATTAACTTTAACTTCAAAACTATACGAAAAAAATTTAAACACAGTTGCAAACCAAATAACCACGCTACCGCAAACTCTAAAACTGAAATGCAAGGCATGAAAGCCATGGGAAGAATCTTGGCGTCCGCACTACGGAAGCAACCGACACATCATGCCTAACCACTTTCTAACAATCTCTTTTTTCTTTTTTTTTGGTCAATGCTTTCTAACAATCTCCCTGTATACAAAATTTGGCTCACCAAATTCAAAATTTTTAATATTTTTCATTCTTAATGGTCATTCAAATGACGTTTTCTTATATTGAATTAGGATGATAAAATTAAATATTTTAATATTTTCCCTTATAATTGGTAATTTAAGCTAAAAATAAGTTATATAATTAAACAAAAAATAAACAAATGTAGTGGCTACCAATTCAAAGTTTCAAAATTTTGGACATTCCATGGCATGCCCCACACTATGTGAAAAAACGTTTATTTTGATTAAATAAAAAATTCATTCCAAATAAAATAAACTACAAAAATTTCATATACCTACACTAGAAAAAAAATGTAGCAATTACTGATTCAAATTCTAAATTACATTTGCTTGTAACATCATGGATAATTACTATCAACTGCACTCTGTGAGTGGCTAGTTGGTGCACTTTTTTTCTTTGTTGCCGCATCAAATAAACTCTGTGTTGTGACACATCTTTGGTCGCGATAAGTGTAAGGAGCCAAAGGCACTCCACCTACTACTTTTCCAGCTATATTTGAAGGAACAATATTTGGTTGTGCTTGACATATAAATTGTGGCTAGCTTGAAGGTGCAATACTTGATGATTGTGGTTCCATTGAAATTACAGCCTAATAAAAATAAGTATGAATAATTTATTAACAATAAAATAAGTGTAAGCATACTAAATTAATTAGCAATGACACTTGCACATGTTGGCTTAGCAACATTAAGAACGAAAAGACCAAAAAAAAAAAAGAAGGATATCAATGAACTTTGCACTTACACTTCTGTCATTGCATGCTCTCATAAGCATAGAAGAACCTGGATTACACCTTTTAACTTCTTCACTGTACTTCTAAATTGCTCAGTGAAAGAGCCATCCACAACTTCTTGTGCAATTTTCTTAATCCTATAAGCTTTTGTTTTACTCATCTCCACATTCCATTTTGTTCTAGCCTTATTTTGAATATCCTTCAACTTCATCTTTGGATTATTTTTTAGCCTATTTTGAATTCTTTTGCTCATCCACTTGGAGCTCAACAAACTAATTTTGAATTCCCTGCTGCAAGAATGCTTGTCCACACAACTTCTAAGTTGCCATGTTTCATGCCCTGGTAACTTTGCTGCGTATACTACCCATTCACATCCAAGCTTGCATTTGACTCTAATCCTGCACTTGTCACACTTCTTCACTTTCAAAATTTACTGCATATGTGACTATTGCCTCTTTGAACTCATCTCAACTTTGATATATTGTTCCAATCTCCCATTTATATTGGGTCATATCCTTTAAGAGTTTATGCATTGGATATTTTTTCCTTAAAGCAGACAACTCACCATCACTATCTTCACTATCTGTGCTATAAAGAGACTCTAATTGGTATTCCTCATCAATATTAACCTCTAAAATAAGTTGATGATTTTTTTTTCTACATTTTTATCCTTATTCTTTTGTTGGTCACAAGTTTCATTGCCAATAAGATTGTCAACCTGGCTCCCCTCTACAATAGCTTCTTCATTTATTAGGTCATTAATCTCAAATACATCATCATTTGGATCTTCCTTTTCACTATCATTAAAGTAAACCCTCATTTCACTATCCTCACAGTCACTTTGTTGCACATTTTCATCCTCTGGCCTAAACTTCTTATCCCCTCCCTTTCGCACATTCAATTGATATTTTGCTTCAAGCCTATTAGTTTCAATCTCATTACCAGTAGGTAACTCATCCAAGGAGTGAACCAAATAGAGCTCGACTTGCCCATTGGCCATGCCTATGTTGGCGTTTCCATGGCTTCTACATCATTTAATATAGGCCTAATACCATTAGAAAAGTAACCCCATGTTCTTTGTACCACATGCCCAAGCATTTATGGTAACCCAATTGCTCCACACCATCTTTAAGTTCAATAAGTTCAAAGCTATTAGTCCTAGGATACCATAAGCCATAATCTTGAGTCCCTACTAGGTATCTAAATATTCTTTTAATTGCAACAAAGTGAGATTCTTTAGGACTAGTTTGGTATCAAGTATATTTGCAAATACCATTCATTATATTAGGGTGACTAGTAGTAAGATAGAGAAGGGAACCAATGATACCTTTATATATTTTTTGGTCAAAGTTCTTACCATCCTCATCCTTGTCCAAGTGGGTTGAAGGATTCATAGGAGTTCCTATAGGTTTTGTATTTTTAAACCCGAATTTTTGAAGTAACTCTTTTGTGTACTTTGTTTGACTAATGAAGTTCCCTTTGTTGGTTTGCTTGATTTGAAGACCAAGGAAAAAAGTCATTTTACCCATCATGCTCATCTCAAATTCACTTTACATAAGCTTAGATAATTCCTTGCACAAGTCATCATTAGTACTTCCAAAAATAATATCATCAACATTGACTTATATAAATACAGCTTCTTTGTTAACTTTTTTAATGAATAATGTTGTGTCAACATTTCCTCTTTTAAAATTATTTGAGATAAAAAATTGCTTAACCTTTTATACCAAGCTCTAAGGGCTTGCTTTAAGCCATCAAGAGCCCTTGAAAGTTTATAAACATGGTTAGGCAATTTCTTATTTTAAACCTAGGCAGTTGTTTGACATATACTTCTTCATTTATAAAACCATTCAAAAAAGGTTATCATGACATCCATTTGATATAATTTAAAATTCATGTGAGAAGCATAAGCAAGCAACAGTTTAATAGATTATAATCTAGTAACAAGAGCATAAGTTTCATCAAAGTTTATACCTTCTTGTTGAGTGTATCCTTAAGCCACTAGACGAGTTTTGTTTCTTATCACTTTTCATTGTTCATCTAATTTGTTTCTAAATATCCATTTTGTTCCAATTATGGAAGCATCCTTTGGTTTTTCAACAAGATTTCATACTTCATTTCTTTTAAACTAGTTTAACTCCTCTTGCATGGCTAGAATCCATCATTCATCATTTAGTGCTTCATATACTATTTTTGGCTTTATTTGATATAGAAGGGCCAAATTGTTATTTTGCTTAAAAGATGATCTGGTCCTCAGTTCATCATTTGGGTTTTCAAAAATGAACTACATAGGATAGGTGGGCGAATGTTTCCATCTTCTTGAAAGTCTCTGTTATGTTCTGGATTTTTCCAGTTCACTAGGTGAGCTTTCCAGTTGATTGGAATTTAGTTGACTGCGTTTGACTGAAATCTTAATTAGTAGGAGTATTTTCATTTCCTTTTGAATTAGACAACTTTTCTTGATGCCCCTGACTTTGGTGTAGGATAGAGATGAGTGTAGTCTCTTCATCATCATCTATGACTACAAATTTCTTAGAAATTGTGTTAGAGTCATCAAATACCATATGCATAGATTCTTCTACAACTAATGCACGTTTGTTGTAAACTCTATATGCTTTACTAGAAGTAGAATAATCTAGAAATATACCTTCATCATTGCGAGCATTAAATTTTCCATGGTTGTTTTTACCATTGTTGTGATAGAAACATTTACAACCAAAAGTATAAAAATAACTGATATTGGGTTTTTTTCTCTTCCAAAACTCATAAGGTGCTTTCATGAGAATAAGTCTTATTAAGCAATGATTTAAAATGTAACAAGCGGTATTTATGGCCTCAGCCCAAAAATATTTAGGAAGATCATTATTAATAAGCATGGTTCTTGCCATATCTTGTAAAGTTCTATTCTTCATTTCTACCACACCATTTTGTTGTATTAGGTTTGCGGCTGTGTTAATTTCTATTTTAGGAAATTGAAATTAATTTAAAAACAAATATGTCATATATTTTAAAAAGTCCAAGTATATATTTTTAATCCTAGTTGGAAACCACTTCAGCATTTTCCATCAGTAAAAATAACGGTGTTAGCAAGAGGGATTTATATGACTAAGTTTGAATAATTGAAGGACAACATTGGAATAAGATAAAGATTAAGGACTATAATGAAACCTATTATAAAGCTAAGGGACTATAACAATACTTTAGCCTAAATTTTAAAAGACTCTTAATTAAGATTGTTATCTAACATAGTGATTTGTCAACAAAATAGAACACATTAAAAAATTTTGCTGCGTAAAAATTTAATTTTTATTAAAATTAATTTTATAAGATATAAAATATTTATAAAAATATGAAGAATAAATAAATTTAAAATAATAAAAAATATATATCAATTATTCAAAACTTTAACATAATTTAGTCTATATTTTAGATTTTGACATATGATCAAACACTTAAAATTGAGTAAAGTTTATGAAAGATAGCGTAGGGCATGATTGTGTCAAAAATGAAGAGAAGATAAACATTTACTTACTCATCCATGCTATACCACAAATTTCTTTTAATGAAATTATAAGACTCAGAATATAATTTTCTAAGTCCCTTTAAAGTTGTTAAAGGAAAAATTTCAAGTTCCCCTTACATATTTTTTTTAAAAAAAGAGGGACTCACCCAAAAAAAATGAGACGAGACTTGAATTGGTTTATTTCGAGTCCCAAAAAAAAAAGATGGAACTTGGTATGAGTCTCAAAAAAGTAGGTTGGGGTTCGAATTGAATCAATCTGAATCCTAAAAAATATAACATCATAATGTAATATTATAAAGTTTAAAAAATAGTTTTTTGATGCACTAGGATCAAAAAGCCTAACCTTAATTATCTTTAATTATATATTATTAAAAATAATATAATCATTTTATTTATTTATCAAGACATATTTTAATATTTATTTTTTAAATTTAAATTTTTAATATAAAATTTTTCTTCTCATCTCGGTACAGTATATTCCAGATATGGCGAGAAAACGGGATAGCGGGGTAGGTGACAAGAGACATGGCAAAGATCCGTTGAACTGTTTGCTGATTGTTAAGAAAGTAAAACTAAAACACGCTTTACTTTTTTAGTGTAAAGCAACCTCTTTTGCATATATTAAAGTGGATCACAAATCAAAAAGAACTTGTCACGTTTGGGAAAACTACAGTGCGTTGATAGGTTATTTTCATGATTTAAAAGGATAAAAAATTGACAAAAAAATATAAAATATAATAAAATGTGCCTTATTTCAGCGAACTTTTTAAGATTATTTTTCTTTGTTTAACTAAAAAAAAAACTGTCGTACTTCATGTGTTCTAAATAATATATTATATTCTTATTAGATTAAGCATCTTTAATAGTAATTAAACATGATCATGAGTTAAACTAATTTAAGAATAGGCCAAGTTTTAGTTGAAAAAATCTTTTTTAAAGCTTTAATTTTATGCATATATCTGTTTTTCAATTGGGCATTACCTTTTAAGCTCATATTATTGTTTTGAGTTGAGACTATCAAATTGAACGGATTTTCTAAGTGTAATTTGGCTTAGTTGAAACTTGAGAGAGAGCATATAGTTAATTAATTTTTATTTTGTATACAATTGTGTATGAAAAAATTTTTTTTTTAATGCAAATCTAACTATTTGTTGTGTTATAATGAAGGTAAAATTTTTGGTGTAATTATAATTTTAAGTATATCAGTGCATTTAGTTATAATATAAGGATATAATTATAATAATAATAACTCAAAAATAATAATATCACAATTACATCTTTATATTATAACTATATGTACTCAAAATGATAAGTGCACAAAAAATAATACTTATAATAAATTTTTTAAATAAAAAATTATAAGAATGAAAAATATGTAAAAGCACATATAAATATTACTTTACCTCTTTTTATCCCCCTCTTAATTAAAATGTTATCTAACCTAGTGATTTGACAACAGTATAGAACAAATTAAAAAATCTTGCCATCACTACAAAGAGGCACTCTTTGTTATGCCTCCTAAAAGAGTCAAAGTGGACTAATTGACTCACTCAAATTAATTCACTAAAAATAATGAGTTAAACAGATTAATTTATATAATCTATCATATTTAAATAGATTAAAAATTTTAACCATACTTATTAAGTGGATTAAATAGATTTAACCCATCATAAAATTTTTAAAAAAATAATATTAATTATAATAACAAGTACTTTTTAAAATTCAAAAGCTATACGGAACAATTTTAAACTTAAGACACTTGTAAAAAGTTCTTCAAACTTTGATAATCAAGCTAAAATAACTATTTAAATATATCAAAAAGTTAAAATACGGTAAAATAGGTAATGAAATAATTGAACTTTTTTTATTAATAGCATTTGAATATTGTCATGAAAAGTTAATTATTGTAACAAAAAGTTTAAAGATAATCATGGTTCTTAAAAGTATTAAGTGAGTTAGCACACTTAACTTGTGGATTAAACTATTTAAAGTTAGTTTAGTTAATTTTTTTTACAAAAAAATAAGTTGAATTGAAATAATTCTATTAAACAAAATTGCATATAAACATATAAATTCAACTCATCAAAATGATTAATTAAATAAGTTGATTCAATTAATTTGACCGTCCCTATAAAAGACACGAGGTTTGATGAATTGAAGAAGAAAAAGGTGACGAGGATTTGTGTTAGCCAATATGCTTAATTACCTTCACAAGTCACACTTAGAGATTTGAGATTGAGATGTTGGCTTTAATTCAGCATTTATTGTTTTAGATATTTGAATGTGTATGATTATTATTTATGATTTGGTATATAGTTACTGTTGGCCTAAAAGTGATGGACCAAACCCAAGTTTGATCTATGACAAACTAAATGCAGAAAAAATCCAACCCATATCATTAATATGAAGAATTCTTTCAGTAGTTTATTGAAAGTCTGGAGCATACTTTCAACCCACATCTTGCAACCCAAATCCAAAGCACATGTACAACCCATATTCCTTAGTTGAAATTTTAAATAGGTGGAAGACAGCTCATAGGATTCTCTCCAACACATAGCATGTGAAACCTTCATCATTTTCAAAGAAGGTGGTAGGGAATATTTCAAACCTTATCCTCTCTATTTACTTTGTCAAAGATGCGGACACATTATAATGGAAACGACTCCTCTCCATCCATTTTGTTTTTCCTTCTAGTAGCACTCTTCCAACAAATTACAGGAAAATACTTCTCCCTTCATCATTCCTTCCTCTTTACAGTACATCTTCACTAACTCCATCATTTTCCAACAATATCTTATGGTCTTAAGGAGTGTACACTTGAGAAATCATGCACTCAAATTTGTCAAGGTGCCTTATACAAATAAGATTAAAGAAATTTCATCATATGCTACAACGGTCAATTTTTTTATAAATATATAAGTGTAAAAGCTGCAACTCAAAAAAAGTAAAGTGATTTTCAAGAAACATTATTTACTTACTTTAATCTCTAAGCTTAGTATTTGGTTTTATCTACTTGTGAGAGCACTTTGTGAGCTGTTAGTGTAAACTCACTTTTATAAGGGTTCATAAATCTCATATTCATTTACTAATTTGAGCCTCTATCTCAAAAGAAAAGGATAGTGTGTAAGAGTGAGGTACTCTACTTAGTTTGAGGTTAAGCTTGAAAATCTTGTGTTTAGAGAGTGATTACTTGAAAACTCTGTGAAATTGTTAAAGGTGCTATTCTTAGTGGAAAATCCCTTGAAGGAGTCAAGGGGACTAGAAGTAGGTTTTATTCTTGGCCAAACCAGGATAAATCACTGAGTTTGACCTTTTATCCCTGATCTTTGCATTCTTGAATTAATTTTTTTGGTTAACTACATATCTTATAGTTAATTGATTTCTTAAACTTGTCTTTACTCTTCAAGCAACATAGTCCACTGAAAAATTTTTGGTTAACTATCCTTCTGTTTGATCTAGTGAACCTATTTTTGAAAAATTCAATTGATTGTATTTTAACATAGTTAACTATTTATTCCATTTTATAGTTAACTAAATTTTTTTCAGTTAACTGTATTTTTAAAATAGAATTTAATATAAAAACATTTAAAGCACCTATTCACCCCTCTAAGTGCATTGTCAATTGGTATCAGAGCAGTGGTCTTACTTGATATGTGCTTTACAGCCATGAGAAAAGATCCATTTTGTAGCAAATGACTTATTAACACTTTGAGGGAGCTTATTTTAGTGAAGGGCACTTAACCACAAGGCCACCTTACTTCAATAGAAATCATTACACATATTGAAAAGGCATAATGAAGATCTTCATATAGGCCACAAATTACCCAGTGTGAAAAGTCATTGAACAAGGTCCAAAATTTCCCAAAATAGAAGATGTGGAACTCAAACCTAAAGAGGAATATAATGATGATGACATCAAGATGATTCAAGCAAATGCTAGAGCTATAAACATTCTTTATTATGTTGTTAGTAGTGAAACATATGACAAGATTTCAACCTGTGATGCAATAAAAGATATATAGCACAAACTTGAAGTTACACATGAAGGAACAACAAATGTAAAGGACGACAAGATAAGCACTTTACGATATGAATTGGAGCTGTTTGAAATGAAGGAAAATGAGGACATAGAAGCGATATTCAATCGATTCTCCAAAATCCTGGGTTAATTAAATTTACTTGGACAACCCTACACCAGTCATGAAATAGTAATGAGAATACTAACGTGTCTCCCAGAAAATTGGAAATCCAAAATAAATAATATTGATTGTAGCTCAAGGTTCAAAGAGTTAACTTATGATAAGCTAAGAGGAATCCTTATAGCTTATCTAAACAACCATTTCAAATGCTACAAGCTTAAAAGAGAAAGAAATATGGTACTAAAAATTGCAGCAATCTATAAACAACAAGAAGATAATGAAAGTGAAATAGACCTACAAGACTTAACTTTTTTCTCAAAGAAATTTAAGAAATATACTAGACAAAAAGACAAGCTCATAAAGAATAAAAGGAACATTCCAAGAAAAGAGTTCAAGAAAGAAGAACAAGGGAAAAATACCATAACTTGCTATGAATGTAAAAGAGATGGTCACATACATTTTGATTGTCCTTTTCTACAGAAGAGATTCGACAAAGCATCAAATAAAAGGAAAGTACTTGCTGCTTGGAGTGATGATGATGAAGATGAAGATGAAAAGAAGCTAGAGCATGAGATAGCTAACCTATGTTTTATGGCTGTAACTGAAAGTGAGGTAACTGTTAAACTCTCTAAAGAAGAATTACAAAATACTTTAAATGAAATGTTTGATGACTTTGACAAACTATTTTTTAAATATAAAGATTTGGAACAAGAAAAACAAGTGCTTGAGATGAATTTTCAATCTTTAAAAACAGAACTTGAAAAGGTTTTGAGTGAAAATAAAGATTTACAACTTAAAGTCTCTACATTAACTAAAGATTTAGCAAACTTTATTAAAGGAATAGAAAACTTAAATCTGATTCTGGGAAAACATAAATGTATCTTTGACAAATCTGGTCTTGGTTATGATAAAAATAACAATGTAAAATTATACAAAAATTTCTTTGTAAAATCTTCTTCCAATAATGTTTATATATACTGTCAAAGAAAAGGACATGCTTGCTATAAATGTAAAAATCATAAAGATAATAGGATATGAATTCCTAAAGGCATCTCAATTGTCTATACTAATAAGAAGGAACCCAAGCAAGTTTGGGTACCTAAAACAAAAGTGAATTTCTATATAAGTTTGTCTCAAAGGAAGAATTTCTAGAAACTATTGGTTTTTGGATAGTGGCTACTCAAGGCATATGACAAATGACTTATCCAAGTTTGTATCCATATCAATGAAGGATAGAGGATCAATCACTTTTAGAGACAATGGCAAATGAAAAATTATTGGCATAGGTAAGGTACAACTACTTCTTGATTACTGTATAGAAAATATGTATCAAGTAGAAGGACTCAAACATAATCTTCTTAGCATAAGTCAATTATGTGACAAAAGTTACAAAGTAATGTTTGAATCACTTCATTGTAGAGTCTTCAATGGTGACAAAGCTCTTTTTGTTAGTTCAAGACATAAGAACACTTACATCTTAAACCTAGAAGATTTATCTACATAAAATGTTACATGTCTTTCATCTATTTGTAATGATTCTAGGGTATGGCATAAAAGACTAGGTCATGCTAGCATGCATCTCATTTCAAAACTTTCTAAACTTGACCTTGTTAAAGGTCTTCCAAAATTAAACTTTGAAAATGATCACATATGTGATACATGTCAACTTGGCAAACAAACTAAGTCCTCCTTCAAACCAAAAGAATGTGTTTTTATTTCTAGGCTACTCTAATTATTACACATAGACTTGTTTGGACTTATGTAAACTCGAAGCTTTGGTGGAAACAATTAAGCTTTTGTTATCATTGATGACTACTAAAGATATACTTGGGTATACTTTATAAGCTATAAGGATGAAACTTTCAAATTCTTTAAAATATATGGCAACCAAGTTCAAAAGGAACAAGGATATTTAATATCAAGTATTAGGAGTGATCATGGTAGTGAATTTGAAAACAAACTTTTTAAAAATTTCTGCAATGAGCAAGGATTTAACCATAATTTCTTTTCTCTTAGAACTCTACAACAAAATGGTGTGGTAGAAATGAAGAATAGAACTTTACAAGATATGGCAAGAACCATGCTTATTAATAATGATCTTCCTAAATATTTTTGGGCTGAGGCCATAAATACCGCTTGTTACATTTTAAATCATTGCTTAATAAGACTTATTCTCATGAAAGCACCTTATGAGCTTTGGAAGAGAAGAAAACCCAATATCAGTTATTTTCATACTTTTGGTTGTAAATGTTTCTATCACAACAATGGTAAAAACAACCATGGAAAATTTAATGCTCGCAATGATGAAGGTATATTTCTATATTATTCTACTTCTAGTAAAGCATATAGAGTTTACAACAAACGTGCATTAGTTGTAGAAGAATCTATGCATATGGTATTTGATGACTCTAACACAATTTCTAAGAAATTTGTAGTCATAGATGATGATGAAGAGACTACACTCATCTCTATCCTACACCAAAGTCAGGGGCATCAAGAAAAGTTGTCTAATTCGAAAGGAAATGAAAATACTCCTACTAATTAAGATTTCAGTCAAACGCAGTCAACTAAATTCCAATCAACTGGAAAGCTCACCTAGTGAACTGGAAAAATCCAGAACATAACAGAGACTTTCAAGAAGATGGAAACATTCGCCCACCTATCCTATGTAGTTCATTTTTGAAAACCCAAATGATGAACTGAGGACCAGATCATCTTTTAAGCAAAATAACAATTTGGCCCTTCTATATCAAATAAAGCCAAAAATAGTATATGAAGCACTAAATGATGAATGATGGATTCTAGCCATGCAAGAGGAGTTAAACTAGTTTAAAAGAAATGAAGTATGAAATCTTGTTGAAAAACCAAAGGATGCTTCCATAATTGGAACAAAATGGATATTTAGAAACAAATTAGATGAACAATGAAAAGTGATAAGAAACAAAACTCGTCTTGTGGCTTAAGGATACACTCAACAAGAAGGTATAAACTTTGATGAAACTTATGCTCTTGTTACTAGATTATAATCTATTAAACTGTTGCTTGCTTATGCTTCTCACATGAATTTTAAATTATATCAAATGGATGTCATGATAACCTTTTTTGAATGGTTTTATAAATGAAGAAGTATATGTCAAACAACTGCCTAGGTTTAAAAATAAGAAATTGCCTAACCATGTTTATAAACTTTCAAAGGCTCTTGATGGCTTAAAGCAAGCCCTTAGAGCTTGGTATAAAAGGTTAAGCAATTTTTTATCTCAAATAATTTTAAAAGAGGAAATGTTGACACAACATTATTCATTAAAAAAGTTAACAAAGAAGCTGTATTTATATAAGTCAATGTTGATGATATTATTTTTGGAAGTACTAATGATGACTTGTGCAAGGAATTATCTAAGCTTATGTAAAGTGAATTTGAGATGAGCATGATGGGTAAAATGACTTTTTTCCTTGGTCTTCAAATCAAGCAAACCAACAAAGGGAACTTCATTAGTCAAACAAAGTACACAAAAGAGTTACTTCAAAAATTCGGGTTTGAAAATACAAAACCTATAGGAACTCCTATGAATCCTTCAACCCACTTGGACAAGGATGAGGATGGTAAGAACTTTGACCAAAAAATATATAAAGGTATCATTGGTTCCCTTCTCTATCTTACTACTAGTCACCCTAATATAATGAATGGTATTTGCAAATATACTTGATACCAAACTAGTCCTAAAGAATCTCACTTTGTTGCAATTAAAAGAATATTTAGATACCTAATAAGGACTCAAGATTATGGCTTATGGTATCCTAGGACTAATAGCTTTGAACTTATTGGATATGTAGATTCTAATTTTGTTGGAGACAAATTAAATAGAAAAGCCACTAATGGAACTTGTCAAATGCTTGACAAAGCTTTAGTCTCTTGGTTTAGGAAGAAGTAAACCTCAATAGCTCTATCCACCACTTAGGCTGAATATATGGCTCTCAGTAGTTGTTGTACTCAACTCTTGTAAATGAAGCAACAACTTGAAGATTAAACACTATCCTTCTCACAAATCCCTATATTCTGTGACAACACAAGTGCTATATGCTTTATAAAGAACCCTGTCCATCACTCAAGAATAAAACACATTGAGGTTCGTCATCACTTTATTCAAGATCATGTACAACAAGGAAACATTGAGGTAAAATATGTTCAAACTAAATATCAACTTGCTGACATTTTCACTAAGCCTTTACATGAAGACAGATTCAAATATCTTTGCTCTGCACTTAGAATAAATGAATTTCATGAAAAACAAGTCTTTCTGATCTTTTATAATGAACTATAAAATTTTTAGTTAATTGTATTTTTGTCTTCACTGTCGACTATAAATTTTAAGTTAACCAAACTTTTGAAAAGAAGACAATTGTAAATATTCAGTTTATTGAAATTTAGAAAAATAGTCAACTTTAAAATTTTCAGTTAACTATTTTCAATTTTAAAATTACTAGTTAACTTAACTCCCTTAATTTTCAAATTATTAGTTAACTATATTATTTTAAGTTAACTAAGTTTTATCTAAGGTCAAAAATGTCAATCTAATTAGAAGACCCAAAACACTGTGCTCTATGAACATAATTTCTTACAAGTATAATCAGTCAGAAGTTATCAACTTTCCCTTCATCATCATGACAGTTACTTTAATAGTTGTATTCTTAGGAACCACTCTCTACAAATACATCACTTCACACTTGTCAGGGGGTAGTTATCAGATTTTATTTAGGAGAAACAAAAGGCAAGTTGTTTATCACTATCACAATCATGCCCTAAGAAGAATCCGAAACTGTCATTCTTGGTCTTCTCTCTCCACGCCGATATTCTCTATCTCACCAGTGTCTATGGTAACTTTGCATACCTTCTCTCGCTGATGGTCTTCTCTTCACAACAAGTCTCTCTAGTCATAACCCAGCAGCCTCCATTAGCCACCACCAAAAAGCAACCACCTTCATCCATGGAAGACGCTTCAATAGTGGAACCCAAGCCTCAAGCTCTTCTATCTGTTTTGAGAATGGCGTCCTCTAAAGGAAAAAGGCATCTTGTGCTTCCATCCTTCTCAAATGAAGAAGACAAGACCCCCATTACTACTGAAGAACTCCTATTAGCCGAGGAAACTCTTATGGATATCTTTCCTCCTCTACCTTTACGAGTTACTAGAAGTGCAACAACAAAAGAGAAAAGTAAAAGTCTTGCATCTTCCTCTCAACCAAGAGGATCAAAAGGCAAAGATATCTCATCTTCCTCTTATGTTTTAAGGCACTTTCATTCTATTGAACATGAAGTCATATATAGGTAGTACTTTTCTTCAAAACCTATTGCATCTAGATGAACTGTGTCTTTTGAAAATCTTGGTAATTTGCAAGTTCCAATAGAACCTGAGATCAGAAACCTAGGTTGGTCTCCTATCTTCACTTTGTCAAAACCTATTTATGAGGATTTGGTTAGGAGGTTCTATACAAATTTATCTGTTATGGCTAATGGTTACACACTAGAATCCTTAGTTGATGGGGTACGTATAACTATGGATGAAGAAACCATTACTGATATTCTTGACATGTATTTTGAGGTTGAAGACAAGTTTTTCTTCGAAAGCAAGTGGCCTAAGAACTTTAACTTCACTTTTGAGGAAGTAAAGAATTAGTTAGTTGAGAGGCCTAAGTTCCTCCAAGGAACAAAGTTAAATGGACTAGCCTTTCCCCTTAAGGAAAGAGTACAAGCATACATGATTGTTACTTGTGTACTTCCATAAATAAGATCTTTATAAGTACTCAGCAAGAGGGAATTGCTTTTGTTATTTTGTTTACATGTTTAGCAGCCATTAGCATTTACTATTAGATCTTACAATACATGTTAGAAAGAGCACCTATTTGGATCTATTATTTAGCCTCCTAATATGGTATGTTTCTTACTAGATTTTTCAAGGATCAAGGTGTGGACTTAGACCATCATCCTTGCAAGAGAATTTCAGTCACTTACAATGCCTCTTCTTTCAAGTTAATGAAATATAAATTTGTGCATGAAAGATGAATAAGAATGAGTGACGTTGAGTCACCTTCACCACCAACAGCTCCTGAAACATCTAATATCCATTGAGCACCAACCCCTCTTTCTTCTTCTAACATTCCAGGTGGACCATCAACATCTACAGCTAGTATTTTTCTTCCAAACCCATTTCAGATTCTGAGCACCATGTTTAACAATTAAACACAAATGCTCACACTCATGGACACAGTACATACTTAATTGGTTGAAGTGCAATCTAAGCTAGCTATTATCCGAGGACAGTTAAACAATTCAAATCAGAGGCAAGAGGCAACCAACATTGAGTTACAAGATGCCAAGGCCGCTTTACATTAAAGAGAAGCCCAATTGATCTAGAAATTTCAGCAGCTACGCAATACCATTCTTCAATCTCATATGGGTTTTCAGCAACTTTTCCCAAGAATAGTGATTTGGCTTTCTTCTTACTCAATTAACATTTGGCTTATAATAGCCCTTCTTTTTGTTTCATCCTCATTTTGAGTGATGATAAAAAGGGGGAGAAGTTCAGTTAATTTTATTTATTGTTTCTCTATTTTCAGTTAACTATTTTTTCTTTTGAACTAACATTGTGTGTTATTTTTTTAACATTAGAATTATCTCGTTACATTTTAACATCTATTCAACTCTATCTAACTAAATATGGTTTTAGCTTAATATTATTGACTTTGATGGCTATTACTATATTGTGATTATGTTGAATATCTTGTTATGTAATGGCTGTCATATATTTATTATGAGAAAATAAGAAAATTTTTAGTTTTAGGGGGAGTTCTTGTAGTTTCTCTATTTGGTTTTGTCATTATCAAAAGAGAGAGATTGTTGGTCCAAAAGTGATGGCACAAACCCAAGTTTGATCTAGTGAACTTATTTTTAAAAAATTCAATTAACTGTATTTTAACATAGTTAACTATTTATTCCATTTTATAGTTAACTAAAAAAAATTTTCAATTAACTTTATTTTTAACATAGAACTTAATATAAAAATTTTTAAAGCATATATTTACTCCCTCTAAATGCATTGTCAATTACGTACACTTTGATGGTAATATATATATATATATATATATATAGGAATAACACATCATAAAATTATCTAAATAAAAAAACTGAGTATTTATTATAAATGACATTAATTAATGATAAAATCTTCAGCTCATTATAAACTGAGTGAAACACTATATTTGCATTGTGCTATTTTGGGGCAAACTTCTGTCTGCATGCTTAGTCGGATAATTTGTCGTTTACTCTCCTTCCATATATTAAATCCAAACCTATATATTATACATATGATTGGACCAGAAATACATAAAAATAATATCCCTAGTTGTAATTCATGATTCATGTGTTATCATGGTGGATTGACATTTAATATTTTAAATTCATGATTTTAGTAATATTTAATATTAAAAAATTATATTATTCATCCTGATCTTTATATACATTTGCTTTTTGCAATGTCCCCTCTTATTTATGGAAAGTTACGAATTGACCTTTCAATCTAATAATTGTTTTACACTATTGCCTTTACATTAATTGAATTTTAATCATCACATAAAATTACCAAAATACTTTTATTGTTAATGAATTCTTATTTTATATTTTAATATATTATTGCAAATAGGAACTCAAAGAAAGATTACCTTTATAAAAGAATCCTTTGAATATATATATATATATATATATATATATATATATATATATATATATATATATATGTTTCCTTAAAGAGGACTATCTAATAAATATAAAGAGATGACCAAGAATTTGCAAGAGAGAGGATTAAGTTTGGAGGAAAACTTGAAGTTATTTATAACATCACATTTTATTGCAATGTGATCAGAATTGAATTAAGTGTATTTAGAGACAAATGTACATATATAATTGTTGAGATTAAAATAAATGTGCAATTTAAATTAATCATGGTACTTGTGTGCAATCAAAAGTTAACCTTTTAACATTATATAATTTTTAAAATTTAGTCTAACGGCTCATATGATAGAATTGTACATTCCTTAACAAAATTGTAATAGATTTGGATTCATTGTATTTATGCTGAGGATTGTTGTAACTGTTTGTAGAATGAGAAAAAAAATTGTAATTTAAGATAAAAAAAATATACATAAATTGGTATAATTTCTTCATTATTTTATGTTTGAAATTAAAAAGGTAAAATCAATCCCACAATCATAATCAACTCTAAATGATAGTGGATTGACATGACGCATAGACCGCGTTTTGCATGAGACTCTGAGGTCCTCTTGATAGTTTTGTAAATTTAATTTGAACTTTTTAAAATGCACTTTGCTTGCACGCATTAATAATATAGTTTTTTTTTTTATATATATGTTTATCAATAAGTAGGAGACATTTATATTATAAAAAAAAATTGGGTGTAGAATTATTTTTATAAATTTCTTTTATTAACAGAAAATTGTGGTGTTTCTTTCATGGAAAAATATTCCTTGACCTTTTTTCTTGTAATTACGTAAAAAAAAAAATATTTGGCAAATTTTTGACATTTGTTCGCTTTATAAGCCATGCCATGCAGCCATGTTTATCATTTTCTTAAGGAAAAAAATACAACTACAATCTATAAATTTAGCATATTTATTATAGAAGGACCTGAAATATTAAAATAAGACTCTTTTATCATTTATTTTTAGAGTTATAGAATTAGCTTTTTTAAAATAAAAATTAATTTTATTATAATGATTATAGAGAAGTAGAACTATTATTTGTATATAATAATAAAGGAGCATATTGTGTATAATTTTAATAATAGTAGCTCAAAAAGGAACAATATCATTTTTTATTGATTTAAAGGATGTAAGAAAGTACATTTATAAAATAGTTTAATGTTAGTATTTAATTCAAAAAAAAATTCAAGAATTTCTCAAAATTTAATATAAAATTATAAAATCTAAAAATGTATTCCCTTAATAATTTTAACATTATTTTTCAAACTTTTTACTCAAATAAAGAAAGACTAACTAAACATAACCAAAGAAAGATTTTGATTCAATCATTACGTAAAAATTAAATTTTTTAAATTGTCACTTTTGAAAAATCTCAATTGATGGCAAAATCAAAATAATACCATTTACCCACTTTCTTGATATATCCTTTTTCTCTATCCAAGATAAATGTCACACTCTCTTTATTTAAAAAAAAAATACAAATTATGAGATGATATCATAAAATGGACAAAGACTTGTCACGTCGCGCTGAGGATGGACACGTATACATCACCATTTTGAACCACACGATTCCATCATTTTTCTTAATGCTCTACTTTTTTCTGACAGACTCTTGTTCATAGATGGATTCGGAAATCCTCCACTAAAAAGCATTATATGAGAATATTTTGTAAAGTATTTGATGAAATTTGATGGTTAAAAGTGTCTTAATTTTTTTTAAAAAATATGATAATACATAAAAATTTATCAATATGTTAGATTATTTTTATACATAATAATAATTTATTGATAAAAAATGAATTATAAGATATAAATAATAAACTTTAAATATTAGAACTTGCTAATTATTTTTTTATTAGAATACCATTCTATATAAAAAAAATAAACTTAAAATGTAAGTAATAAACTATAAATTATTAGAAATAATTTATTTTTTTCAATAAGATATGTATAAAAAAATCTAAAATATTAAAAAATCTTTATATATTATCATAAACATTTTTTAGAAACTAGTATTTATTGAAATACAAAATTTTTAAAACAATTTGAACCATCAAATTTCATCTCATAATCCAAGTGCTTTACAAGATATTTTCCTATCATAAAGATGAATCTAAAAGGTTTTAGGGATAAATTTAAAGGGTATGATCGTTCTTTTTTAAAATTTTTAAATTTTAATTTATATATATATATATATATTTTTTTTTACATTTTAATTTAATTTTTAAATTTATAATAATTTATTTTGTAAGAATTTATTTCTTTTTAATTTAAATTTTTAATATAAAAATTTTTATCTTTTAAAATCAAATTCTAAATCAGTTCGGTCACAGTATATTTCAAGAAAAAGTATAGACATTGATAGTGGGGCGTGAGAAGAAACATGACAAAGATCCGTTGAACAGTTTGCTGATTTTAAGGAAGTAAAAGTAATGGCCAAAAAAACAAGAAGGTAAAACTAAAGCACACTTTACTTTTTTAGTGTAAAGCAACGTCTTTTGCATGTATTTAAGTGGATGGCAAATCAGAAGAACTTGTCACGGGTAGCATAACTACTGTTCGTTGATAGGTTATTTTCATAAATTAAAATTGATAAATAATTGATAATGATTGACACACAATTTTTAGATATAATAAAATGGGCCTGATTTCAGCGAACTTTTTAAGATTATTTTTATTTTGTTTAACTCAAAAAAATATTGTACTGCATGCGTTCTAAATAATATACTATATTCTTGTTAGATTAAGCATCTTTAATACTAATTAAACATGATCATGAGTTCATTGACCCAAAAGATAAAAAAAAAAAACATGAGTTAGGCTAATTTAAAAATAAGTCAAGTTTTAGCTGAAAAAAAGCTTTATATTTAATGCATATATCCTTTTTTCAATTGGGCATTAATTTTTAAGCTCAAATTATTGTTTTGAGTTGGGACTATCAAATTGGTAGACTATTCCAGTCTAATTTGGCTTAGTTGAGATTTGAAAGAGATAACATGATTAGTTCAATTTTATATTGTATACAATTGTGTATGTAGCAAATTTTTAGTGCAAATCTAACTATCTGTTGTGCTAGAATGAATTTGTTAGATTAAAAAATATTAATTATTATTTTCTTATTAAAATATCACATTTTCGTTTTGTATCTAGTATAATCACCCTAAATTAAAATTTAACCAATCTTATCACTAAACTTATATTTGATATCTTTAAAATAAAAATGCTTTTATCTTACATCCAACTTTTGAAGTTACATTTCTTTTTAAAGTATTATCTTTGATACACTCATAATTTTGAGTATATAATGTATCTAATTATAATATAGGAATATAATCCAGTTATAATGTAGGGACATAATTATAATTTTACTATTTTTTAGGTTAATTTATTATAATTATGTTCATACATTATAATTAGGTACACTAATACACTCAAAATTGTGAGTGTATCAAATATTTTACTTTCTTTTTAATGATTGAATTAAAGTTTCTAAGGATATAAGAAATTTTTTCTTCGAAAATAAATATAGATTCAAATTTTTAAGTCGGGACATACTCTTAAAAATGCTTAAATCCATCTTGTTTTACAAAACAATTTGTGTAAATGAGCATGTTTTATAATTAGCCTATAATCTTTGGACTTGAATTCAGTTTTTTCCTTTGGGGCTTATTAGATTGAGCAAATTTTTCAAGTATCTAATGCCAATATAGTTAAAATTAGAGAGTAAAATGTCAACATCTTAAACTTTAATCAAATCAATTTATGTTCGTTCGGAGTATAAGCTTTAAAAACAAAGTAGAAGAGATAAGAATCCAGTATAATTATCATGAACTATCTCATGCTGATGTTGACTCGTCAAATGATTACCTTTTGCAAATAAAATGTGCTTATTAACAAAAGAAGTATGCTACAAAATTGATTTATCACATCCTTGCATGCAACTGTATTGAAAGTTCATAATGTATAACTTATATTAGGGTTGAGCAGAAACCCGGTAGACCCAGCCCGGCTCAGCCTATTCTGGTTGGGTCAAAAAAATGGTTAACAGGTGCAACTGGAACCCAGAAAACTCTGACCACCGAGCCAGGCCGAGTTTTGGGTAGACTGTTTGGCCAAATTACCCGGCCCGACCTGATGGTCATATATATATATATATATATACATATATAATTATTAATAATTAATAATTTAATATGGCAGATTCGTGTTCTGTGGTTCACTTTGTCGTTCATTCAGAGTTCTCTTCTCTTACAGTTCCTGTTTGAGTTTGGTTTCCCTACCCTAGCGTTCTTCCACGGCTTTGATTGTCGTCGGCAATAGTCGGTCTCTGGCCCGTCGTTCGTTCATCGGCGTTCACCTACGCTGTCTGTCCCTGATCATTGGTCCTTCACCAGCTGTTGCTTTGTCTGTTTCGTATTTGTCGATCCAAACCAGGTATGACTTATTTCGAGTGACTTTTTGGCCAGATGATGACTTCACCGGGAAATCGAAGGTTTCTTGTTTGTTGTTTCCGTTGCTGGTTTTATTCAAAGCCCTTATTTTCTTGCATAATATTATTCTGTTGGAGGGAGGCAAGCACCATGTGCATTAAGCATAAAAATGTAATGTTGAGTTGTTGACTGACTGTGGCTTATGGTTGTGTGATAATATGTTACTATTAATGTTAAGTTGTCAGGTTGAAGTTGATTTATCTGTTGAACGGTTGATCTGTCTGGTTAATTTGCCTGTTGATCTGTCCAGTTGAAGATGTTTCTTATTTTTTATGCCTGAAAGTCAATTGTAGGAAATATATTTTAACTAAATCAATTGCATGATTTGTTTCTGAAAATTGTATATGCTAATTATCATGAATTTTAACCTATATACTTATCCTTATATAAATGATGATGAAGACGAGAATACCAATTTGAAAAAGACTTTATTAGTTACATTTAAACTATTGTTCATTTAAATTATTGTGCAGAAAACTTCAGTTAGAATTTTTTTGATGTAAAAAGTTTATCTTGAATTTAGGAAATTATACTTTCAATTCTTTTATCACTTTACTTTTCTTTGGTAGAGTTTAGGAATGGCTGAAAACAATCTAGGGTCTTCTATGCCTTCTGAAAACAACCTTGTAGCTCCTATGCCATCTGAACACACCCATGTGCCTGCAGATGTAGCTACTACTGCTGGCTCAGCTGCAACCCCCAGTCCTTCAATTGTTGTGGCTTCAAAAAGAAAGGGCTCAACCCTCAAGTCTTCTGTGTGGGAACATTTTGTAAAACTTCCATTAGAAGAGACTAATGCAGATGTTAGGGCTACATGCAAATATTGTGCTGCCTCTTATGCTTGTAACCCAAACAAGCATGGCACTAATTCCTTAAAGAAGCACTTGCTTAGATGCCAAAAGTATTCCTATAAGGCCCAAGAAAAGAAACAGTCTATGTTGGCACTGCTTGAACCTTTAGGTGGAGCCCAACAGAAAAATCTAGTTCCTTACACCTTCAATGCAGATGAATGTCATAAAACTCTAGCTGAATTTGTGATTTCTGATAAGATGCCTTTTCGTGTGGTAGAAGGGTGTGAGTTTCGAAAGTATAGCAACCGTTTAGAGCCTAGATTCCAAGTTCCTTCTAGATTTACGGTTGCTTGAGATTGTTATAAGATTTTTGTTAAGGAGTCTAAGAAGGTCAAAAAACTTCTTAAAAAATCTTGTATGCGCATTTCACTCACTACAGACACTTGAACATCAATTCAAAATTTCAACTATATGTGTCTTACAACACACTTTATTGATGAAAATTGGAAGTTGCAGAAGCGGATCTTAAACTTTTGCATAATAGAAAATCATAGAGGAGACACAATAGGGAAGGCAATTGAGAAGTGTCTACTAGGGTGGGGGATTGATAAAATGTTCACACTAACCGTAGACAATGCAAGTTCCAATGACACTGCCGTGAATTACTTGAAAAAACGTTTGAAGAATTGGAATGGATTAGTGTGTGATGGGGATTTTTTGCATGTAAGATGTTCTGCACACATTCTCAACTTAGTTGTCAATGACGGCTTAAAGGACATGAATGCCTCAATATCTGCTATTCGCAATGCTGTAAGATATGTGAGGTCTTCTCCTACAAGACTTAAAAGATTCAAAGAATTTGTTGAAAAGGAAAAGATTGAGTCTAAGAGCCTTGTGTGTTTGGACATTGCTACTAGATGGAACTCTACTTACCTGATGTTGGATTATGTTCTAAAATTCTAGAAGGTGTTTGACAGGATGGGGGATGAAGACGAACAATATATAACTTTCTTTGCAGAATATAGTCGTCGGACTGGTCCCCCCACAGTTGTAGACTGGAGTAATGCTTGTGTATTTGTTAAGTTCTTGCAAGTATTCTACAGTGTGACCCTCAACATTTCTGGCTCATTGTATGCAACACCAAATGCATTCTTCCATGATCTCGCTCTTGTTCAAGCTATGTTACAGGTAAGCTATAATCATGTAGATCCTCTTATTACAGAAATGGCAAGAAAAATAAGAGGTAAGTTCGATAAATATTGGGGGAAGCCAGAAAACTTGAACCCCTTGTTAATTGTAGAAGTTGTGTTAGATCCTCGGTTCAAGCTTGCCTACATAAATTCCACTCTTAACGACTTGTATCCTAACCCAAATGTATGTGAGGCTATGAAGATGAAAGTGAAAGATACCCTGTATTGTTTGTATGCACAATATTCTGAGGGTGTTGCTAGTGATGAGCCATAGCCATTTGAATTTATGTTTCCTTTCATTCCTGATAGCACTGTAATGCAAATCCTTCTAGCCAAATGTATTAAGCCAAGACAATTTCTTAGTTTTTCTCAGTATGTAAAATTGAATAAAGGAATTCAGTAACCACGAGTTGTCTTAAATTTTTCTTTAGAACACTATAATATGATTACTTAGGAACATAACTACATAGTCACTTTAAATGATCAAAATATGAATTGCAGTATTCACTTGATTATTAAAAGGATAATAAACTGCATTGGCATTTTGCTCTTTCTAAATCCAGAGACGATTTTTTTTCTATATGTAGTCTAAGTCTAAAATACATAACTAAATATTCATTCTGGAGTCCAATTTCAGTTCTTTCTAAAACTCAGTTTACTCAAGATATTCACATGTAAGGATGTTAAGAATGTTCTTAAAAAATGTTGGGCAAAATATGAAAGAGACTAATTATACTGTTATCAAATGGGAAATGACAGTGGGTTGAATGTATTCTTCTGTAAATTATATGTGATTGTCGTGTTTCACCCTTTTCTGCCAATTCCCTCAAGTGTCATTTTTCTGTTGTTATTATTATTTTTTACTTCATTATCTTAATGTCTTATTCCAAAATTATTGCCAAATGTATGGAAAAAAAAATATTAAGGGGAATAACTTATATCTGATCTTTCTCAGAGAGTTTTTAAAATGTTGAATTTGCATCAAATATATATAATGTGATGTACTATTACTAAATGAAAGCATTTTCTGCCAGCTGTGGCCAAAGTTGAATAGAGTCTTGGAAGTTGCTCGAACTGACAAGTTAATTGGAGCCAGTTTAGATGCAAAGGTTTATATTTATACATCCAATCTTAGCCTGGCATCTTTATTATTAGAACTGTGTGCCGTCACAAATGATGCTAATACATTGCATCACCTATTAATAACATCACAAGTATGTTAATATTCATATCGTCTGTTAAGAATATAGGGAGAACAAAAGGGAGGGGAAAATAAAGTGATAAAATTTATTGTTAAAAGATTTTAGTGTAGTCTCTCTACCTCCACTATCACACAAGGACACCAATACTTTTTACGTTAGACACATCACAAGGCAATTATTTCTTTAACCTGCAAATCTTTCCTAAAATCTTCGTACCTTTTAATTTTATTCTTAACCTATAAGGCTTTCCTTAGCTATTAGTAGTTTAAAACCTCTTCAGCTTGTAGCTCTTTGCAAGTAAAACCCAGATGAAATTAAAGCAAAGAATAATAATTAACTCAAGAACTTGTGCAACTATCACTCCACCAATGACATCTGCGATGGAGAAATAGTTATTAGAATTTTTGAAGCTACCACCTGTTAGTGATCCCTTGATGTTCTTGGAAGTTGCTCACTTTGTTCACATAGTCTAACATAATGATACGACTCCTAAAAATCTTCAATCTACTTACCACCATTAGCCCTTTCAACCTTCTTTTAGTTTGGCTCCACTATTTATTTATAATCAGGGTATGCTGACTACATTCTACTCTTCCATACACTACAATTACCATTATACATTTCTGCAATACCATTTCATAGACTTAGAAGAATTGGATCTTTTATTTTTGCAATACGTATTTGACTCCTTTGGAGAATGTCCAAAAGCCAACATTCCAATAAAAAAGAAAACTCAAGTTTTACGCCTATGAATAAAAGCTTGTAGTCACATGTATGTTGGATATGCCATGTAACGACAAGTTTTGAATTGTTCATATTGTCACACTTATTGTTCTTACATGCTTAACAATATGTAGGCAAAAACTCTTCCCTCGTTGGAGGATGAGCATATTGCAAATATACCATACAGTGGCGAGTGCCTAATTCAAGGGAAGAGTAAAGTGTGGTTTGGTATATCTCGTGCTGAAGGTTCCAAGTGTGAAAGATGTTGGAATTATTCACAGCTAGTTGGCTCACTTCCTTTTCATTTCAACATTGTTATTTTCCAAATTGCTAATATAGTCTTTTGTTTTAGAATAGTAATAAAGGAAATATAATTAATGACTGGGATGAACATAGTAATACATCTAAAAGGTTTTATTATTTTGATTTTAGAGTATTAAAATATGTGCCAATTTGTTATCTCATTTGTTTGACTAGACTTCTTGATAGAATTCTATGCCTTAGGATATGCATTAGTTAAAACAAAAAAGGACAAAAAATTATATTTAAAATTTTTTGTATTTTATAAAGTCTGTCAGGAGTTTCCTCATTTGTTGGACTCTATTTACCTTTGTTAATCAATTTCATTAGCATCTATTCAAATATGTTTTGGCAAGTTTTCCAAGCTCTCATTTTTAAATTGATAGTCAGTCTCATTTTCCCCCTCTTGTGTATTCTCTTCTGGTCCCCAAAATTCATCACTTAGGAGTTACTCAAATTTTGTGTTTTCATCCACGAAACAATAATTAGCCTTCTATTTATCAAACTTGATGATTGTAACTACTGATACTGTAAGAGCATAAACAAATACTTTTTCATATTTACTAAATTGTATTCAATTTTTGAATTGCTTCCATAAGTATTGGGTTTGTTTGCTCATGCACAAGAAGTTTTAAATTTGAAGCATTGTTCTTTCCATGTATCTTATATGTCCAAAGTGATAGTGTTCCAAGAGCTAGAAGAGGTAAAGGAACCACGAAGGGACAATCTAGGAAAGATTTTTTGCCATCACAAAATGGCATAGGAAAAAAGGCTCTTGATGAGATTCAAATACATCATACAGACGAGCTAATCAAGGAGGTAACTTAACAAGACATTATGATTGGAACATTTTTTTTTAAGACTGGTTTATCATGTTGGTATATATCTAAGCTTGTGGTCAACTTGGATAGGTAGAGAGGGTATTCACTTCAAACCATCCTGATCCCCACGAAATTAAGAAAGACAAGAAAACATTGAAGGTAAGGGACAGCCATAACTCCTCTCTCATTTCCTTTGCTGGTGTGTATATAATTTTTTTCGACTGATTAGTGTGGAAATAAATGCAGGATCATGAACAATCTCTTATTAATGCAATTACAAGACTTACAAATTTTTCTGATGGTGAAAGTGGTAAAAGCATATAATAGTGCAGACATTACTTAAGTTGAAATGGGCTTACTTTTCCAAAAATATTTTTGCTTAATCACTATAAATTAGAATTTTTGTTGGCTCAAAATGATATTCCTATACTAAACAATGCGAAGTTGATTTCCATGAACACTCCAAAGGAGTGGACTTTCTCTTTTTTGTATTATGCCATGCAGATATTTCCTTCTAACATATGATAACTCTTAGGCTTGAGATCTTGTGGATTAGGCATTCTGTAGGATGACAAATATTTTAGTTTGGTTATAATTATTTCAGGTTGATAATTGACCTAGGACTAGCTCATGTTTGTATTATATTATCCCATTAGTGATGCTGTGTATAAATTGGTGCATTTGTTTTGTCCCACTCTATTCTTTAACTGTCCTCTCCTAGCTTTCTTCCCCTTTCATTTCTTTGACACTGCATGAAATCTTTATTCTTCGGTATGTGGTCGCATGAATGATTAAATCTTTTTTATGATGGAAAGTAATGATTTAGTGTACATTCAGCGAATATTATTCATTGTGTATTAGAAATGTTTTTTCCAGCTTCAGATTATGGCCTGGATGGCCCGACGATTTTTAGGTCTGTTTTGGGTCGGGCTGGGCCCAGGGTTAGAAAAAATAGACCCTGGGTTGTTTTGGGTCGGGTCTCGGGTTGAATTCATGCCTGGCTCAGCTCGACCCATGCTCAGCCTTAACTTATATGTCAATTATTTTCAAAAGAAGAAAAATTGATAAAGTAATTAATTTTTCATGATTGATGTATGAATAAAGGAAATGTACCATGTGGTAAAAGAAGAAGCAGTTTTTTGTGACACTATGATTGCATAGTATCTCAGAAAAGTGTGGCAATACACCAATCCTGATTATCTCTGATACCGAAGATAATAAAAAATTAATATTTTATTAATATTAAATTTTAAAAATTATATTAAATTAAAAAATTACTTTTTTTAATCACCCTTATTTATTAAAAAAATCTCTATTAATTGAAAGTGATCCATTTTAAAACAATTTACAACTTAATGGCAGTTCAAAGTGACTGACACTGCAATCTTCACGGGCTTGGTCATACAAGGAGATGTTTGGACTATCTTATCTTTCACTTGAAGTTTGATAGATCTTATGTCAAATAGAAATGTAAGAATGTTGGTGCAAGTGTATCAGCTATATGGGATTACAAGTGTCGATATCTGATTTAGTTGCGATGGTTTATTCCTTTTGTATTTTGCTTAAATATGGCAGATAATAGTGCTACGTATTGGTTTGCTGGCTCTTGTTCAAGCAAGATTTTAATACGACGCTCATTAGTTATATTTTTAGGCACTACAAAAAAAATAGTGAAATTATTATGATTGGCATATTCAACCATTGTAAAAATAGAATATTACAATAATACATTTAATTATCATAAAAATATATATATATATTACAATGGTTGTTTGAAGACTGTTGTAATGATGTGACTTAATAATGGATAATAATGTTGTCGTTAGGTCTAATTAGGACCACACAACAATCCTAGACCATCCTAAGGTCCATGTGTGGTTCATCGTGGATCACGCTTATACTTGATTGGGCCTAACGACAATTAGTCATTGTTAGGTCAAAAATTAAGGTTCGTGCACTACTTGCGTTGGCATGAACCTCATATTAAATCTAACAATGGTCAATCATCATTAAATTTGATCCCAATGATAGTCGCATATGTTTTGTAATTGTGTTTTATATGTTTTTAATTCAAACTAATGCTACTTTTTCTTAATGGATAGGAATTCTAAAGAGGTTCTTTCATAATTTTAAATCAACCACCTCTAGTAGATAAGGTTCTCCAAGCATTGACACTTCATTGTTAATCTTTGCAATCAGTCAATACCTTTGACTCCAAGTACCTAACCAAATGTTTCAAATGACTAACTAACCTAACTAGATATCGTTGATGATGTTGGAGAACAACACGAAGAGCATGCAAAGCCTACACGACGATCACGAAGAAGAGGTTAGACTGTTGATGTTATTAGTAGGTAAACTCATTAATGAGATTCAATGCGATGTTGGCTTTTTATATCCTTACACTAACATAAAAATTGCATATGAGAATGGTCAAGTTAGAACCAAGCTTCTAATAGTGTATGATGTTTGGTCCCTTGTAAGGGATGAAAAGGTGATTGCATCCTTTAATCCCAACAATCATCCCATTGGAGAAGGAAGTAAATTGTTAACTATTTTTTTTGGGAGTATTGTGAAAGACCTTAGTACGTTACCTATTAGTTACCAAAAATAGAATCATGTTTTCCTTGAATGCAAAAATGATATATTCAGAGACCAAATACAATTAATAACACATTTATTATTTAATTTTCTTATGAATTCAACTATTTCTTTAATAATTTTTGTATCTGATATATCGACAAAGTTTGTTATTAAGGAGATTCACAAGAAATACATACTTGAGTCTTTAGGATCCAAGTGGAAATATTTTTGCTTTCAATTATTTACACACTTAGATGACAGAACTTACACAAGAGATAAGTTAATTATTGCGGCCCTGGAGGGCATTCAAAGAGACTAATGGACATCATTTGTCAATTCTTGACTTGACCCCAAAAACGAAGGTACAATAACAATATATATATATATATATATATATTCTCTTTACTACTTTGTCTTCGTATCAATTTTTATTAATATACTTTGGTCAAATATGAGGCTACTATTACCAAAAAAAGTTAAGGAAAATAGGACAAAGCAAACAATTCCATACAATGGTGGATTGAAGAGTTTTGCACAAAAATAAATAAATAAATAAATATGAGATGGTGAGTTTACATTAGTAAAAAGTATTACACTTGAATGTTTTATGATAGTTTGAGTTGTTACATTATGGTAAACAAATGTAAGAGGAAAAGTGTGTGGTCTAGTTACCAAAGTAGATGTTTGGACTATAATGCATAAGAAGGCTGATAGATTATTTATAAATGAGAATGCTAGTTATTGGTGTATATTCATGAACTTTGTGAGATTATGTTATGGATTATTTATTCACTTCAAATGGTTTAATGTTGAAATGATTTATTGTTCTTTTTTATTTTAAATCAATAAGTAGGAAAAGATAGTTGAGTTTGAGGCATCTAGTTTTTGAATGCAAGAAATTTCGATGCAAGATTCATTAATAATGGCTTTTGAAATTCTAAAGCATTCTGGGCAAGTTTGAGGAATGAAAATGGGAGTTTGATTGTCCCAAGTGTTTGGACATTGTGTTAGTGAGATTCTGCCACCTGGGCCTTCTTACCATGAGTTGTAGAATGAAGTTACATCACTTAGAGCAGGAATTACAGAAAAGAGGCTTGTGAATTGCACCAAAAAAAAAAAAAAGCTTAACTTCTTGAGATGTTAGCAAAATAACAATGAACTAATACAACCATGACTTTTCTCTTCAAAAATGTCTAGGGAGATTTGCCACCTAATCTTGCATTCTTACTATCTAGTGGGTATTTCCTTAGACTTATTATTTTCCATAAGCTATATGTTGCAATGTTTTTTTTTTTTAATCTTTGTCATCTAATTTATTGCTCATGATACTTTTATCTTGAATTTTAGGTACCTAGTGATCAAAGTAGTACACACTCACCTTCAAATCAATAGTCAAGTCCTTTTAATATGAATAATTAGTTAGTTAAGACAACTTCTAATTATATTAAAACTTGACTACTATATGATGTTAGACTTTGTAAGTATTTAATATCTATTTATATTTAGATTTGACTATTTGATGTTAGACTTGTTACTAATTAGTATTTATAATATAGCATTGTTGGTTTTACTTGAGTATCAGATTGTGTAGGTGGTAAAATTTTCATGTTGGTTTATAAAAGTTGACACAAAAAATTAAGGCAAAATATATAAAACAAAAACCTATTAGCGACAATTTAAACTGTTGCCAAAAGTATTTACAACCACTAATGCATAGATCGTTGCAATGATAAGACATTACAACAATTTTTTAACCGTCATCATCAGGTTATAATATGATGGTCAAACAAGTCATCATAAAATCATAATACTATAACACTTTTTTAATACCATCATAGTAATATGTTTTTACGATGATTTTAACAAGAGTTATTTAACTGTTATAAGAACTTGCCATTATAATAACTTTTACAAAATAATTAACAAAAAAAATGATGGTTTCATTTATGATGGTAATTTTTGTGATGTTTTCATTAATTATTGTATAATCCTTTTATGATGGTCAAAATCCTTATAATGTCATTTAAAACTGTTGTAGAACTCCCCTTTTTTTATTTTTTCCTAAAACACAACGAGTAAAGCTCAAAGAATGGAAATAAATATTTATCTGTCCTAAATGTTTGGGCATTAGTGAAATTCCGCTATCAAAGCCTTCATACATGGAGTTGAATAATAAAATTGCAACACTATAATCACTAATGAATGAAAGGGAATCAACCAAATCTAATTGCAGATACCACTACGAGACAACAAGTAGGCAACAAATGGATGTAGGCATGTAGCTATTAACTTTTCTCCTATGAAACATGCAAAAAGAATGTCACTTGTGTTGGAATAATTTTTTAAATTTTTATGGATTAGCATTAATTATTTTATTAGATTAGTACCTAATTAAGCAATTAATGTTACAATTTATAAACTGAGAATGGACTGGGTTTTATTTTAATATGTGTGTGGATAATCGGTGATGGGTTCGATTATCCACAAGCCCACAAGGCAGAAACCCAACCCACAGCCCAAGAGCATTAGTAATCATCCCGTCAGATTACTAATCCAAGATTGTTATCCAGAGAGAGAGATCTTATGGGCTTAATTTAAATTTAAATTTGTTTTAAAGATTCTGGAGGATTTTACTGAATAATATTGATTAATTATATTGGTTAAATAAAATCCTATAAATAACAAATTGAAGCCCTAGTTTTATAACTGATACAAAATTATTTTTTACAACTCTCTCTCTCTGCAGTCAAGACTCTCTGAAAAGCACTCTTGGGTATTGTGGGTTGAACTGATTGGATTCAACCAACATTCGGAGTAACGATGTCGTCACCATCAGGTCAGACAGTTGATTTATTCTCCCACATTATATTTTGAATTACATGTTTTGATTTTGCTGAATCCAGTTCCGCTTTCAACTTGAGCTTGCTCTATTTACTACTAGCTTGAGGGAAAATTTTTCCAAATTTTCTGAAGGTAAATAATCTTATTTCTGTCTTTTAAATTTTGACGGTATTATATATATATATATATATATATATATATATATATATATATATCATTTGTTTATTTTCCGAGCAATTTAGTGTTTATTTTCAATGAGCTGGCATTTGTCAAATGGAGAATATACAATGTGATTAATTTCATGAAATGGTAGTTATAGAATAAATCAATAATTTAATATTTTAGTATTATATATCCTTGTGTTTTCGTGTTTTAATTTATTTTTTATGAAAGCAATTAATTTCTTAAAATGTATAACTCACTGAATGTTTATGTGAAATTAGTTCTTTAAAATAGAATAAATATATACTCTAGTCTTACAATAACATAAATATATAATAAATTACAGACTGACTTTTTTTTATTGGGTAAGAAATAAAGGCAAGAAGCCTAAGGAAAAAGAAAAATTATACAATATCACAGCGGATATAAGTCTCCATATAATCAGTACAGATAATTAAATAAAGGAAGGAAGAAATAAAGTCCCAAAAATTCAAACTCAAATTGATCGAGCTTTATATGTAATTGACTAAATTTTTATTCTAATATTTATGTTAATTACTATTTAAATATTATATCGTACTATTAAAAATATGCTGGGATCTTACCTTTTATAAAGTTATTATTATTTTTTTAAGTTTACATATAACTAAAGCTTTGTTTATACAGAAAAATGTCATATTGGTTAAGTCGTATCATTTTTAACTCATACTGTGTAGATGATGTATGATTAGTTACGCTGATAAAATTTGATGATATTTATTAATAAAGATTAAATTGAAAACTTTATAAATTGTAAATGATCTAATTTAAAATTAAATAAGATTAAAGAAAATAAAAGAAATACTTTAACCCGAACAGAATATAATATTGTTCTAACAATCAGCATTTATTCTAACATATATGGACCTACGGGATAAACAAAAAAGAATTTAAGTATAGATTTTTATATTAAAAATTATGGATATTATTCAGTTAAATCAGAGAAAATGGAAGGGTTCCTTCTCAATCCACATAACTCAGAAATAAATTTTACCTGAATGATAAATTTTATTTCGATGGAAACCTCATTACTACAAAAAACAAAGTAAAAACCAGAGAAAAATAATTTTAAAGAAATAATAATCAAATCGAAAACAAAGACTATAATTTTTATTTATAAAAAAATTAGTTACAGTTGAATTTTTTCGAAACTCAGCTATATTTGTCAAAAGTTACAATCAATATGAAAGTGTTAACGTATGATGGAGAAATTCAATTAATATATTATTTGATTGACGAAATTTATAATAAGAAAGTGCATTTAAATTTTGTAAAAATAGAATATATAACTATAAATTAATAAAACAAACAAATATTCCCCGTCCCCACATAAAATCACTAGACTTTAGAAACTGAGAGTGAAATAAGGAACGGGAAAAAAAATTGAATTTAGGTCTTATAAATCTCATAACACTACATTAAAAAAATAAGTACTTTCTGTTTGGCCTCTCAGAACTATATTTTGATAATATTTTGATTGAAAAATAACATAATAAACATATTACTTAAAAATCAAACCTAAAAAGAGTCATATTGTCAAATAAAAAAGTTCATACCCATCGTGGTTCACTTAAGAAATTAAATTTCAAGCTAGCAGATATTACTTAGAAGTTAATATCATTTTAGTCTTTTATTAATTAATTAATTTATAATTTAATTTTTATTTTTAAATTAATTTAAAATTACTTTTTAATTTTAATTTAATTTTTTACTAATATGAAAATTAACATATTTAATTTAACAAATTAACTTTCATATTAACAAAAGGTTAAATTGATTAAGCAATGAATCAAATTAAATAAAAATCAGTAAGACATCAAATTAAAAATGAACTAAAAAGTAAAAAAAATATATTAAAACTAAAAATTAACAATAAAATAAATTGAAAATTAATTCATATAAAAATATAAAATAATATTTTATTCAAATAAATATCCACGCCCATAATCTAAAAAAAAGCCCATGACTGCATTTTCTCTTATGAGCTAAATTTTGTTATATATAAGAGTAATATTAAAATATAGCTACAACTTGACCCCACCCTTAATCTTTTGAGAGTATCCCTAGAAAAAATTGACATCACGTAACAAATAATAATTAAAAAGAAATGAAAATTGAGGCTTTTACTTATTCGCCAATAAATAATTTAGGCGGAGATACAGTGGGGCCAGCAGAAAATCGTGAGGTTTGAAATCTCGGTGCCTGCCTTCTCCTTCTGTTCCTTCATTATAAGTTGCATTTGCAGCATCAAATTGAGACTCAGAAATCTGGAAGATGGAAAGCTCAGATCTGTTTACAGATGATTAACAGCCCACCCTACCAGTTTAGCTTTTTCTTTTTCTCAATGCTGAATTAGACTGCAAATTCACTATCTTCAATGTTCAAACAACCTCAATCCTTGTTATTTCTATAAATTACAAATACGTTAAGCTCTACTTCCGCTCTGGTGCTATCCTATCTTCAACCGTCGTCTGCCCAGGTTAAACAGAATTCTTACGGAGTCACAGGTCACACTCTCTCTCTCAATTCCATTGTGCGTGTCAACTATGAAATGCATTCATTTCTATCGTAAATGATGTCGTGTCGATATATATTCATGTTCCTCCTTTTCCGGAAGAGAGATTCCGTTTGCTTTTCGCGGAAAGAAAGAGTTAATTGTGTGGAGGAAAAAAAATTCTTTCCGATCAGATGGCCCAAATTCTTTCCGCTTCATTCGTTTGAATACTTGACCTAATTCTTTCTCTGGGATCGCTGAATACAGATTCTCTTACGTTCTATTTCCTCCATTTTTCTCAAGGACAAAATGGTGCAGAAGATGGATTTCCGCTTTAAATTTGTAAGAGAATCCTAGGTAGTTCATTTTCTTATTCTTTGATTCTTCATGAATGACGACTAAAGTAGATACTGAATCGGGCATACAGATTATGATATTAAAACATGCTTTAGACTGCTCCAGAAATTTCTGGGTGTCGACTCTACTTTTGACATGTTAATTAAAGCAGATTTGAAATTATCTAGTATGAATATATTATATGAAGGTCTCGATTATTGATCACTTTTTATTACTGGGTTATTAAAAAAAAAAAAAAGGAAAATCAAATTCTGATTTTTCTCTTTAAATTTGGTAAGAGACGAGCTAAATTCCATTTCGAAATTATTCGTGTATAATTATCGTTAATAATAAGAGTTGAGAATCTGAACTTTGTTGTGTGTGGAAAATTATATAATTGCCAGCTCCAATGTTGTGTTATGGTTCTACTGCTTAATCAGAAGTTTACGTGCTTCCGTGTTAGACTTTTCTTAGTTAATAAAAGGAGGCAGAAACATGGAAAATTAAAGAATGCAACTAATAAAGCATGAGCGTGACTTTCCCCCTTTTTCATTCAGCCTAGCGATCTAGTCTCAAGCTTTATTTTGTTTAGAAAATAAATATATTATGGTTTTGGAAACTTGATTCCTTCTTTGACAGCTTGACGTCTTTGAAAGCTATGATAGCTTGATTACTCAAGTAGGGAAGGACCGATCTGCTCATCTAAGCCTTGTTAATTTATTGGTATCAAGGCTTCAAAATTCGGATTTTATCCCGTTTTGGAAGTTCTACAAATTCTTCTCATTTATTATATTTCTTTTATTTTAAACAGAGTATTTAAGCTGCTGTTTCTTATTCGGCATGTTGCTAATTGACTGTCCACAGAATAAGATATGTTTCAGTCCCTGGGTTTGTCTGGTCTAAATGATTTTTCCAGAGTATCTAAGCAGAAACTGGTCTTTCCTTCCTTGCTCTGCTTTGACTTATATGACAGCTCAGAGGAAAACTGTGAGCCTTCTGGTCCTAATTGACATAACATCAGTTTGATTTGAACTTGTCAGTAACTTGGCATATAAAAACAGGCTCAACTGATCTTAGGCAAACGTGTATTTCAAGGCTGTATGTTTTATTTTGACATATATTATGTATAGAGTATAGACCAAAGTGATTCATACATCAGGCGGTGGCCAGCTGGCCGTAAAAGTTGGCATTCCTAAAATCAAAGATTATCGACACAAGTTAGTAATACCAATTGAGATAATTTTATATATATATATTTTTTAAAAATTCTTGTGTACTTTGTGTCAGTTGTCTGTAACTGTAAGTTGTTTATCTACATAGGAATACAATGCTTGTTACTTGTTGGTGTTAACTTTGGTCACCGGCTCACCACTAATGACTTTTGAGCTTCCAATACCAAATCATAAGTGAAATGACTAATTATTACTAGAATTGGTTATTCATTTTCTTGATACATGGTGTAATTGACCCATTTAGAACCTGAACTTGAGTATTGGCATTTAAATGTCATATTCATGGTTTTTGTATGTTGATCTACAAAGATAATCAAAAAACAGCACTAGTTTGTATAAGCTTAATGTGCTTGTGTTTGGAAATAGATACAATGTGAACCTGCTTTTATAGGAATCGAGGCCTGAGGCCATTAAAAAAATTTCCAAGTCTAGTATCGGATATTGTCTTAAACGCACACTAAATGATTTGAAAGGCTGTTGGGAGTTGAGACAGCACCTAATTAACATTCTGGTGAAACAGCCTGGCGTTTTATTCTTAGGGTTAGAATTTTCTTCCTCAGAACATGTTACTGTGAATCAGAAGACAAATTGGTCTGTAGTTGCTCCAAGTTGTCCATGAAGCATTAATTAAGAATATGATATTTTCTGTACTGTCAGCAGGAGACAAATTGATCTGCAGTTGCCATGAGTCCATGAGTAAATTGAACTATCACAGTATTTCTCTGACCTAATTCTAGATTTTTCATCACGGTAATGGTCATGGGAGATCTGGCTCATAATTTATTTATCATTTGGTCGTATGGAACTTCATGTAGTACTTGCAGCATAGTTCTAAGCATGATAACTCGTAAATTGAAACCTTCGCTATTCTTTCAGATATTTGTAGCCACTTCTTCTCCCAATGGCTTCATCATAAAGAAACAGTTAGTTGTCACTAACTTTCGGAGTGAATTTTGGAATCTGTTTGATGGGTTGCCATAGTTCAAAGGAAGCTAAATCACCTGGTTATGAGGATCCATCTGTTCTTGCTGCTGAGACTCCATGTAATTGTCCTTCATCAAACTGGATTACAACTGTTTGAATTTTCTTTGCTTTTTTATAAGAGGTTTTGGGGCCGTGCAACCATGTTTCTAGTGATTCCCTTCCACACAATCTCAACATCTTATAGCAGGTCATCCCTGGATTCGTTTTAGTAAACAGATATTCTGATGTTAACATGCTTGTAAACTTTTCTGATAATTGAGGTACGATACTCATAATATACAGAATTTGTCAGTTACACTTAATGCTGTTCAATTTCAATTTGACTTGCATAGTTCTTTCAGTTACAAATACACTGATAGTAGACTTTTACAAATGAAAAATTAATGGTTTAAGTAGTAAGATACCACTAATACTTTAGTTTCCTTTACTCTGATTATACTATACCATGTCCATTCATTTTATATTCACTGATTGGTATGAATCTTTTGGGTTTTCCTCGCAACTCATATCATTTAATAATTCAATGCACTTTTAGGTAATAATTACTGAAAAATTTATATAAAGAAATAGTACTGATTTCTAAATTTTCCTGAGATGATGCATGATTAAAAGTGGTGAGCTTTCTTCCAAAGCCGTGACTTCTCCTCAAGAGTTCAGTATTAAGTTTTAACAACCTGATTAAAAGAAAACTGCTTCTATCTTTCCGTATTCACAGTTTCCGTGAGTGAAGTAGAGGCCTTACACGAGCTTTATAAGAAATTGAGCAACTCAATTATTCAAGATGGACTCATTCACAGGGTGAGTTGGGTATTTGTAAGTTTTCATTTTACTTTCAGTAAGATGACCTGAACTTGATACTTAATTCCTGTTAGATAGTTAACTTATTGATTATCTTTACATTTAGGAAGAATTCCAGCTGGCACTCTTCAGGAATAGAAACATGAGAAATCTGTTTGCAGACAGGGTATGTCAATCTGACCGTATATAGGAATAATTTGACTTCAAGATCTTGAGGACCTAAAAAATTTTAGCCTATTATTTCTGAAGTTAGAGAATATTTACTTCTCTGGAGTGTTTTATTAGTTAATATCTGATCTTGCTGAACACTGACAATCTTAAAGCTTTGTGCCTAATGGTGCCATAAAAGAAGACTAGCCCCTTGTGCTCTATTTTAACTTGCCAAGATAATGCTTATTTAAAACGTAGTAGCTTATTAAGATTCGCATCTGTACTGTCTCATTCTAACCCATATCTATATTTGTGATTTCTTGACAGATTTTTGATTTATTTGATATCAAGCACAATGGGGTTATTGAGTTCGGGGAATTTGTTCGATCACTGGGTGTTTTTCACCCAAATGCACCTATTGAAGAGAAAATCACATGTAAGATAGATTATCCCATAACAGATGTCGTGTTAATGCTTTTATACTCTCCTCTATCAGTCTATCTGCAATAATTATTTGCATTTATATTTCATATTTGATTTCTTGACTGGTTTTTAGTCATCTACAATGCTACTTTTTCATCTATTAAGCTGGGGATAATTATATCGCAGTTGCTTATAGGTTGTATGATCTGAGACAGACAGGGTATATTGAACGAGAGGAGGTATGTATTCTTTCATTTCCCTTGATCAGATTATATTCAACTGAATTTTCCGGTTTCTACAATTGAATTAGATTAGATAATAATATTAATAAAGTTTTAGTGGTGTCGGAAATCTTGTACATATATGCTTTTACTTCCCTTGCTTATAGTAATGATTTATCTGCAGTTGAGAGAGATGGTATTGGCACTCCTCCATGAGTCAGATCTTGCACTTTCAGATGATGTCATCGAAACAATAGTGGATAAGGTGTGTATATATATATATATATATAGTTTTACCTTGTTACTTTTGGAGCTCCTTTAAATGAGTGTTAATATAGTTTGTATTGCATCTTCCACAGACATTTAACGACGCTGATACAAAAGGTGATGGAAGGATCGATCAAGATGAATGGAAAGAATTTGTGTCAAAACATCCATCTTTGATAAAAAACATGACCCTACCATATCTAAAGTGGGTATCATGAATTTACCTATTTTATCGCGTTAATGAGAATTCAGAACGCATTATATTCATGCATATCTACTTTTCATTTTGCAGGGATATAACCTTAGCATTTCCCAGTTTTATTGCACAAACAGAGATTGAAGACTTGGAGGTGTGAGATTTATAGGTTTCACTGAGGATGCTGTCTTTTTTTTCGTCTCCAGATATAAGGAGACCATTCCTGGGTGGAGAGGATATATCCATATAGTTCCATCCTTGAGCTTTGCGACCCCATGAAGCTCGATCATCAAGCGAGCCTATGCTCTAGCCAGTCACTGAATCAATGCTGCTATCTACAAAAACGAGGTGCATGTATATTGTTCGTCGCAAGCATGGCTCGTACTTATACTGCATATGGGAGACATATAAGTAGACCAATTTAAATAACTGTCTTGCTTTTAATGGTTTTTGCAGTATCAGAATCTGTACGAGGGTGTCTTGTTTTGGACAGTTGTTTTAATACTCTAGGTTACGTTTTAGGTTCCAGAACTTTGTCTTCAATACGGGGAATGATGATGATCACGATCAATTTTCTCTACCTGTACGTGCGATTATATATATTATGTAAATCGCATTCTCCAAGTAAGATTTTTTCTGTGGCAACACGTGGCATATCAGTACACGTGGATGATTGATCCTTTCCCATTGTTGTTTACGACATAAAATGGTTTCACAGACCCACGCGCAGTTTTCTAGCCTCTTGAAAAAACAACACAATCTAGGGAAGCACTTGAACCTTTTCTACGTAATATCACCTTAGGACAATTAAAATATATGCAATGATTCATATAACATCCAAGCTTTAGTCTTCCTAATATGAAAACGAATTTTATTAAGTTGATATGTCATGTGCATTTTTTTAAATTTCTTATTTTTGTGGAAATTTTGAGCCTTTGATTACATATGAAAGTAATATAATTGAAGAATATACAACTATCGCTTAAGTCTTTAATTATATATGTCAAGTAATATAATTTTTCACCTTAAGACAATTAAAATATATGCAATGATTCATGTAAAATCCAAGCTTAAGTTTTCCTAATATGAAAACGAATTTTATGAAGTTGATATGTCATGTGCATTTTTTTAAAATTTCTTATTTGTGTGGTAAATTTTGAGCCTTTAATTACTTATGAAAGTAATATAATTGAAGAATATACTACTATCGCTTAATTAGACAATTGGTAAAATTATCATACCCATAAATTTTTTCTAGAAGAATGTATGTGCATTTAAAAAATGAGTAACCCATCAAAAGTGAAAACATGGAAATATTGTATGAGGTTTATTTTTTTCCCAATTACTTTTTTTCTTTCTATCTCTATTTAAATGCATAGTGTACTCACTGTTTAAGTTTCATATTAAAAAAAGATATGTACATAATATTTAGTTACACTGCATGCCTGTATTTTATTTTTTAGGGCAGAGGATGCATGTATGTTTATTTCAAGTATGTCATTTTCATTTTTCCTTGCCTATTCCTTATATTAGCACCATGTGAGAAGATCTTACAAAACATTTTTTGCCCTCACAAGGGTCAATATTGAAATACTACATATTATATGATTAGATGTCTAAACTGAATTTATTCTGCCCTGTTTATGTACAATTAAAAAGAAGAGGAAAGTACTCGTATATGGGGAATTAGGCACTTGCATGCTTCTCCATCAACCAAGAATTTGTTAAAGAAACATATATTGAAAAACTAGTGTTTAAAATCGATGGATTACATGGATGTAGTAATTTCTAATACATCGCGTTGTTTAGATATAGGCGTCACCCAATGATATAGGTTAATTTAATATCTCGATTGACAAGGCATTTTAATATATATATATATATAAAATGAATCATTATTTATAAAACTGGTTTTCTTATATTACATGTATTTTTTTATATATTATATTGTTTTAAACATGATAATTATATAATTTTTTAATTATAATATTATGTGTAATTATTATAAATAATTTTTTAAATTAAATTTTATATTTTATACTATTATTAATTAAACATGTATTTATATATTTTTTAAAAAAAATATTATAACAAAAATTATAAATAACTACGACTTAAATTTAATCTTCATTTTATGATATTATTTATATGTACTCATTTTGAGTACATTAATGTATCAGTCATAATATAAAGATATAATTATAATATTTTTATTTTTTATTTATATTTATAATATTAAAATTATATTTTTATATTATAATTAAAACATTAATGCAATTAAAATTATAAATGTAACCAAAATTTTAACTTATTTTATTTGTTGATATTAAATTATTAATTAAGACACATTTCGGTTACTTCGACGCACGCTTTTGGCGCGTATGTGAGCATGACAAACGTGATCATGTCATCCTTTTTGATTTTATGTTCTAGAATGGAATTAAATAAAAAAAACATTTACTGCATAAATACAACAAAATCCAGGTTTCCTCCCCATCTCTCAAAATAAAGTACCTGATACTCCCTCTTCTCTCTCCTACCCTCTCGAGCTCTTCAGTGGCGAAAAGTCCAATTGCTGTATAAGTTCTGATTCAGTATCAAATCTGTTTGTTCAACCTAGTAACCCAAAAGTATTCAGATTAGCATTTCTTCGTTTTCATGGCAAACCCTTTCTATCTTTTCCCCAGGTTAGATTCTATCCACCATCCTTAACAACGAAACCGGGTTAGCTTTAGTAAACTTCAATCAATGCGGATATCGCTATTTTTACGTTATTTCCCTGTAGTTCCATTGTTTGCGATTGGATCCAGTGGATATATACGCAAGATTTTGAGAGTTATGTTAGTGAGCTCATCCGTAGCAACTGTTGGTGATGCTTTCTGATTGTGATTGTGAAATGTTTCTGCATATGATTGTGCTGGATTACTGCGTTCGAAATGGGTCATATAATTCTTCTTGCTCGGTTTCTATTATTTTTATTTTTTTTAAAAGGAATCGGTTGAAAAGAGTAGAATTAGCAGATTATTATATGGGTACTCTATGGATTTGTAAATTTAAATCTTTTGACGTTGTGATAAAGTAAACCAGATGACTTGATAAAATGCATTATTCGGTATTGATTTTTTTTATTTGCTGGATTAAATTAATACTGAGTCGAAGCTCAAGCTTAAAGTTGCTTCAGTTAATGCGTATCAGTCTCTATCAAGTGGAACTTTTCCCCTTTCTTTTTGCCCATTTTTTCCGTTGCCTTTTCTTCTCTAGAATGAGGGGCAAGTTACGGGTATATATAAAATTCTATAGTCGTTGAATTCACCAAGTGCATACAATTATTAATAAGTTTATGTCCTTTCCTGCATATAAATGGAAAGAAAAATTGAAAATTTCTTTAATCTTGCTGTTAAAGAACGCATTCAGCGTCAGGCTCAATTGTAGAGGTATTCATCTCCATAATAGAACACTGAAAATGCCTTTAATTTTATTTGCAATTTTTCTATGCAATCAAACTTAGGTGGAAATGTTATTAACTAGCTTGTTTGTTTCAGTGTTATATTTGTATTATAATTTTTTTATGGGGAGTGCTCTTATAGTCATGCTCCATTGCAGTTCAATCTTATACCCATTGGTGTATTTGTAATGCAATCAGTTGATGAGAACAAGAAGAAGAAGCTAAAGCATTCAAGATCGCTATCTTCTGAAATGCCTGTGACAGATTTGACGGACGTGCAAAATTTTGATGATAGCATTCTTTTTCCCATTGAAGAGATAGTACAATATCCATTGCCTGGATGTGTACTGCCAACTTCAATGAGTTTCAGTCCCGATGATAATTTTATTGCTTATCTATTTAACCCTGACCACACCTTGAAAAGGAAGGTTTTTGCTTTTGATATCAAGACCTTTGAACAAGATTTGATATTCAGTCCCCCTGATGGGGGGCTGGATGAGAGTAATATATCTCCAGAAGAGAAGTTAAGAAGGGAGAGGTTGAGGGAGCGTGGGTTAGGAGTGACACGGTATGAATGGCTAAAGACGACAAGCCCAAAAAGGAAAGCAATCATGGTCCCCTTGCCTGCCGGGGTTAGTTCTCTTATCCCTCAAAAATCTGTATTGTTGTTTTTTTGCTCTTGCTATTTGCTGTGCATTTGAATCACCTTTCTTTTCATGGTAAAATTGTTGATATATTCTGTAATGCGGACTGCATGCAATAATAACTTCTGCCTTAGAGGAGAAAGAAAAACAAATATTGAAAATTTAATGGGTGTTTCATAGTTTCATTAAGAAAGCAGAAGCTGCAATAGGTATATCTATAATAATTATATGTTGCACCCCCAATAGTTCAGTTGGTAGGAACACAACACAAACATATGTTCACTTGTGCTCTTTTATACTGGCAGTGACACCATGCTGCCACCAGCATGTCATCACATATTTTAAGCGCCTCATCACTCCTTTTATAATACTGTTTGCTTGACACAAGCCAGGTGTCTAAATTAAGATGTTGTATATCAATTGATTAGTTGTTGCTTCAAATGATGGCTTTTGGTGGAGGATGTCCTGTTCCACTAATTTCTGATATAAGTTGAAACATAAATAATTACCAATTCTGAGTGTGTCTAAAACCCATAAATATCCATCTTGAGTTATTTTCCTACCACTTCAACTTCATATAGAATTGAGCTTATTGAACTTGATGTTTAAAACGTTTAGCTAGCGACAATAGTTTCTACCCCATTATATCATGTGGTACCAACCAGTCTTCTGCTACCTCTCATGCTTATATTATGTTGTTGTTTATGCCTCTCTCTCTCTTTCTCTCTCTCTCTCTCTCTCTCTCTCTCTCTCTCTCTCTCTATATATATATATATATATATATATCAAAGTTCTATCTAACTGCAACCCCTTTGCTGGACATTATGAACAGATTTATATCCATGATATTTACTATTCAGAAACAAAGCTGAAGCTTCCAAGTATACCAGGATCACCAATTATTGATCCGCATCTATCTCCTGATGGGTCAACGTTTGCTTATGTAAGAGACTGTGAGTTGCATGTTGTGAACATGTTTGATGATGGATTTAAGCAGCTGACGCATGGTGCTAAGGAAAATGTTCTGGTGAGTTCCAGTAGTTGGGTTAGTACTTTTCTTTGAGATTTACTAAATGCGCATGAGTTATATTAAAGGGCATTAATGAATCACTGTTACTAAAATAGGATGATATCCAAAGTCGCAGCTTCAAATCAGCTGCACATTTCATGTTTCAACTTTACCATAAGTGTTTAAATTCTATTAATGAGCATTCTAGTGCTTAATTTTAGTTAGGCTTTGTTCTTGTTATCTTTGGACTAGATCACAGAAGTGTCGAATGAAAGCAGAACTGGATTTCAGCGGAATCAAAATTGTAATTCAACAATATAATGTAGGAGAATATATTCAACTATCTGACCTGATGGAGACGACATCGTTGCTTTGAATGTTGGTTGAGTCCGATCAATTCAACCCACAATACCCCAGAGTGCTTTACAGAGAGTCTTGACGGCAGAGAGAGAGTTGTAAATTTATTTTGTGTCAGTTATCAAAACTAGGGCTTCATTCTGTTATTTATAGGACATTATTTAACCAATATAATTAATTAATATTATTCAGTAAAATCCTCCAGAATCTTTGAAACAATTTTAAATTTAAATTAAGCCCATAAAATCTCTCTCTCTGGATAGCAATCTTGGATTAGTAATCTGACGGGATGATTACTAATGCTCTCGGGCTGTGGGTTGGGTTTCTGCCTTTTATGGGCTTGTGGATAATCGAACCCATCACCGATTATCCACACACATATTAAAATAAAACCCAGTCCATTCTCAGTTTATAAATTGTAACATTGATTGCCTAATTAGGTACTAATCAAATAAAATAATTAATGCTAATCCATAAAATTTGAAAATTATTCCAACATCGAAGTCCAGAGTTAATTACACTGTAGGACGCAATCTCTTTTAGGCTTCTATGGTTTATTTATTTATTTATTCCCGTATTTAGTTATGAAAATAAAGATTGAATATTTCTTTTAGGCTTCTATAGTTTATTTGTTTTCCCTTATTTAATTATCAAAATAAAAACCATGTATGTTCGAAAGTTCAAAGAGTTTTAATACTCAAAATCATCGATCGCCTTTTGGCTTCTGGTTGGTAACTTTTGAAGATCCATATGATTTCATACGAATATTAGTTTGACCTTCTGGTATATTAATCAACTTAGATAGGTTTTTGACATTTTCAGCTGTGGAAACATGACCCTTTTCTTTTTGTGTTGCAGACTCATGGCCTTGCTGAATATATCGCACAGGTGAGATTTCACTTGGAATTGTATCTTCTTTATGTGTATCTGCAAATTATAGTTGGGCACATTGTCTTCCTTATATCAAGTTGTTCTTCCACATTTTTAACTGGCTAATTTAGATAGTTATTAGATTCTAAAATTATCCAATTTTCCTTTGTCAGTGTCAGCATAATTAACATTTTCCTCATGTTTTTTTAGTTTTCTGATTGCAGGAGGAGATGGATAGGAAAACTGGATATTGGTGGTCACCAGACAGCAAATATATTGCTTTCACTGAAGTTGATTATTCTGAAATACCACTTTTTAGAATTATGCACCAAGGTAAAAGCTTAGTTGGTTTAGAGGCACAGGAAGACCATCCTTACCCTTTTGCTGGAGCTTCAAATGCAAAAGTTCGCCTTGGGGTTGTTTCAGTAGCCGGAGGTCCCACTACTTGGATGGATCTTCAATGTGGGGGAATGGATCAGCATAACAATGAGGAAGAATACTTGGCAAGAGTCAATTGGATGCAAGGAAACATTCTTACTGCACAGGTATTGAACAGGCAGCACACTAAAATTAAGATCCTAAAATTTGATATTAGAACTGGTCAAAGGGAAACTCTATTGGTAGAAGAAAATGATACGTGGATCAATTTACATGACTGTTTCACACCTCTTGATAAAGGAGTTACCAAGTTTGGTGGGGGATTTATCTGGGCTAGTGAGAAAACGGGATTTAGACATCTTTACATTCATGATGCAAATGGGGCTTGTTTGGGACCCATCACCGAGGGTGAATGGATGGTTGAGCAAATTGCTGGTGTGAATGAGGCTACAGGCCTAATATATTTCACTGGGACCTTAGATGGGCCTTTGGAATCTAACTTATATTGTGCTAAACTGTTCATAGATGGAAGTCAGCCACTGCAGGCACCGATCAGACTTACTGAAAGTGATGGTAAGCACATAGTGGTCCTTGATCATCACATGCGAAGGTTTATTGATATCCATGAGTCCCTCTATTGTCCTCCAAGGGTGTTACTTTGCTGGTTAAAGGACGGTAGCGTGATCATGCCTTTGTTTGAGCAGCCATTTACAATTCCGAGATTCAAAAGGCTTCAACTTGAGACACCAGAGACTGTTGAAATACAGGCTAAAGATGGCACCCTCTTGTTTGGGGTTCTATATAAGCCTGATGAATCCAGATTTGGACCTCCACCTTACAAGACTATGATCAATGTTTATGGTGGTCCAAGTGTGCAGCTCGTTTGTAATTCTTGGGTTCATACTGTTGACATGAGAGCACAATTTTTGCGTAACCAAGGCATCTTAGTTTGGAAGGTCAGTACCCTGAATTTGCTTTTGGTCTGGTTGTATGGTTGCTTCTTGCTTCAATATGTTTATGTATCTTGCTTCTTATTACTCAACTCTCAAATGTATGATGGAGCTTGTGCAAGATTCTTAGTTACGCTATATTGAATTCATCTAATCATCAAACCTTGAGATATGAAGACATGGTTAAATTATGAGCGCTGCATTGTTTGCCTTGTATCTGCATGAAGAGCTTGATGGTGACATGACTGAACTGGTCAACTGATCTAATAATACATGGAAATTGTTGACAGACCTAAACATCATGGAACTTCTGTTAATTGTTAAATGAAGAAATATATTCAATCTCACATTTTACATTTCCATTTATATGCTCAATAGTTGTTGGCGTGCTTTGGTGTTGTTGGACCCCAACTCATAGGTTCTTGTCCTTTGGTGGCTTTAGTCCGGAAGACTTTGCACATTTTTTTGTTTGTCTTTGTAGCATGCAAAACCTGATTTTTGCTTCTTAACTTTCTAAATAGTATTGCTTTTCCTGCTTGCAGTTAGATAATAGAGGGACTGCTAGACGGGGGCTAAAGTTTGAAAGTCATGCAAAACTCAATCTTGGTCAGGTTGATGCTGATGATCAGGTAACTGGAGCTGAGTGGCTCATCAAACAAGGGCTTGCTAAAGTTGGCCACATCGGGCTATATGGTTGGAGCTATGGTGGGTATCTCTCTGCTATGATCCTTACAAGATATCCAGATATCTTCAAGTGTGCTGTGGCTGGTGCCCCTGTTACATCATGGGATGGCTATGACACATTCTACACCGAGAAGTACATGGGATTGCCATCTGAAAACACATCTGCCTATGAAAACGGGTCTGTGATGCACCATGTGCACAACATGAAAGGACGATTATTGCTTGTGCATGGCATGATTGATGAGAATGTCCATTTTAGGCACACTGCAAGGCTTGTCAATTCCCTTATTGCTGCTAGAAAACCATATGAGCTGGTCATTTTCCCAGATGAACGCCACATGCCACGACGGCACAAAGATCGACTTTATATGGAAGAAAGGATCTGGGACTTCATTCAAAGGAATCTGTAAGATAACAACTTCTGTGTATTTTTCATAGCTGTTTAACTTTGTCGGGTCAGAGTAGATTGTTTTGATTCTATTCTAGTTGAAATATAAGTTATGGGTTTTGAAGTTCTTGTAAGCAACAGTTGGGCTTGTATTTTCCTTTTGCCTGATAAGAAGCGACCTTGGTTTGCCTTTACAATTTCCCAGGCAAACATTCAAACAATCAAATCATCCCTCCAAAATCATGTAGTCTTGAAGATTCTTGTCTTCGTGACAAGAAAAAAGTAGTCTGGAAGAAATATTAGTGTCCTATTGTTGTTAGGTCTGTGCCCTTTCCTAAACCCCTATTTAACGGGCGGAAGCAAAGGTTTTGTTATTGAGTTTATTTACCTGCTTTCTTCTTTCATGGCTTCTTTTGTTAGTAAAATACACGAATCTAGTATATTTTGCCATGAGAATTTATCCGACCCGACCGTAAAAGAATTAAGATGCAAGTCTGTAAGATATTTAACTTACACTAAACTATTGTTTAATTACTTTTATCACAAGAAAGAATAAAACAACCCTCTGTTCTGGTTATTGCATCATCCTCAACCGTAAAGTATCTGATTATTTCGTAACTCTTAAATCAATGGCTACATTCAAGAAACTTTTTAAAAGAAATCTCTGACCATGGTGATATCTGAATAAATTGTGGCGTAGTTTATCAAGATGTTAATGCCAATTAGCTTTTTTGTACATAATTTATTAACAATTGCAAGTTTTAGAAGCATTATCATAATAAATTAATCCGTAATATCGATACAGTTAAAACTAGGACTACTGATTCCCACACCATTGACTCTTGTCTACATATTGCGAGCTGAGACACCTCAATGCATGGATCAGCCTCCAATAACTTCTTTAATGCAACTAAATTATTAGAATTCTTTTCGGTAAAATCATTACTCTCGATAATACATAACCATGTATTATCTTAATATATAAATATGCTTAATCTATGTCAAGCAAACGTGCTAAAATAAATTAAATAAAATAAACTTATACATATATATATATATATATATATATATGTAATTAATTACTTAAAGTATTGTGGAAAGTGGAAAAGCAATGACTATATTATAAAAATTGAGTAAAATTATATTAAAAGAATACTTTAATTTTTTTAAGAATAAATTAAAAAAATACTTTAACTTACTTATATATATATATATATATATATATATATATATATATACATATAATGATTAGCTTATCAAGGTGGCATAAACCAAATTAATCCAAAGAATCTAATGAAAGAATACAAACGATTTACTCCATGCATATGTTATTAACTTTAAGGCTCTAATTGAGTGATTCACTCCCTCCACTTGAAGGCATGAATGGTAGATTCATGGAATAAAAGGAGTAGCGATCCAAGGGGAAGCAAAGAATTAGGGATCCAAGAAGAAGCACCTAAGCTTTTGGTGGTTTTGCTGCAAAGTGAGATTTCCTATGTGACTTTATCAAACCCCCAAGCTTTTAGGAATAAGCATTTTGTAGTTTACGTGTAGCTGCACAATCTGAGACCACTTTTGCACTTGATGTGGATCCCTTGTCTGTTGGAAACTAGACAACCAAAATTTCATAGGAAACCCAAAAAAAAATTAATATTCTCTTATTCTTAAATTTCACAATATTTGAATTGAATAGGGCAACCCCAAAAATATCTACTTTTGCAACTGAAATGACTATGACAAGGTTAGTCAATTACTTTTTAAGTCACCGGCAGTTACCTGAAAAATTAAATGGCCTACTCCTAATAAAATTCTTAAGATGTCAATTATATACTCCATTTTAAAAAAAATAATAATTTAGTTTCATCTTAATGTTCTTAGTTATTTTTTCTAACCAATTGTTGTCATGGTTGATGAAATTAAATTCCTTATTACAATGGGAGATCAATAAAGAAATCAACAACAATTAATTTCACTTACATGATAAAGCATCAAGTGCAGTCATGATATATCAATAAATTGAACAACCTACTTTGTTCAAGTCTTTGGTACAGATTGAGAGTTTAGAGAGGAAGAGAGAATATTGATAAGCAAAAAAATGTTCTAATCAATGCTTAGCAAATGTGGAGAAGTTATTTATCATTTAGAGTATTTATCTTTCTTTAATAAATAAAATATTTAAATTATTTTAAAAGAAAACAGTAATTTCCTACTTTATCTCAACTGTTTAACACTACCAAATTTAAAATTGAATATGTTTTTGAAATATTCCTCTTACCAATCAGTAATACCATGAGATAATTACTTACAACACTTAGGTTGCAGGTTGGGGCCTTTATCCAATGAATTTGTAGGTAATCTAACCTATCACTGATTACCCACTGATAATTCGAACTCAATCCATTACTGGTTTATAAGTCTAAATATAATTGCTTAATTAATTGATTAACTAAAATAATTGACCTAATATAAATTAATACCAGTCCACATTATTATAATATATTTCAAAAATAATTCAACGTTGGTAGCAAAGAGCACATTATGTATTCATTAAAGTTGAAGAAAAAAAACAATTTTTTAATTTGAATGAGGTAAGATTTCATATAAAATATCTTCATAAATGAGAGTTTCAAATTTTAGCATTCAATTTTTTTTTCCTGAAATTGATTTTAATTATATAGCAATGTTCAAATTAAGATAATTAAAATTCATTTATAAGTTAGACGGAATTTGTATGACTTGGGATGATGAGGAGTGGTTGTTTCAATATGTTATTTATAGATTTGTTGAATTTTTAATAATTTATAGAAAATAACTTGTTTTAAAAAGAGGGAAATTTTCTTATAATAAAAGAAATTTTTCGTGAAAATTATTTTAGAAAAAAAAAACGCTAGAAATTGTTGTTTTAGTTTTCAATATAAATGCCCACCGAGATTACCGTCTTCTTTAATTTTCTTGCCTACTGTTGCTGCAACATAGGCCTAAATAATTGAAATTAACTTATTGATCGTATTATCTCTTTCATGATAACAAAACCAGAAAATAATTATTTTAATTCTTTATCTTTTTTTTTATATTAATTTAGTCTTTTATTAATTTGTAGTAACAAAATAGTCCCTCAAACATTTTATAAATAATAAAAAAATTCCCTTTAAGTGATTATAAATTACTCATTTCTGACTTAACAAGAAATTATTTTTGTTTATGGTTAAATTTTTCAGAAAACATTTTGATACTATGAAGATTGAAGACAGAAATGAAGAATTAAAATAATACTTTTATCATATTAAATTTGACATCGACATGTAAAAATATCGCGTAATTTCTGCTCTTGCAGTAGCCAAAGAAAATTTCCCATAACAATAAAATATTGAAAGAACCACTTTCATAGACCAGTCTTCTTACCTCCTCTCAAATTTATTTTCTTTTGTTTTGGGTTGAATATAAAACCAATTCATTGTCAAAGAAAGAGACATATCAATGCCTTAGATGGAACCATGTATATGAGATAAGATTTTCTCTTTTTTTTTTTCTCTTAAAAAAATAAGGAGTTTATATAACAAAAGAAAGCAAAATATTCAAATTAGTATAGCTAGTGGTAAATGCAGTCACAACATTTGAGCATAATAAATTGAACGATTTCCTTTACCTACAATGCCCCTAGAAAAAGCTTATTGTACTAGGATTATTATACAGCAGATACGACTATGCAGGAAAAATTAAATAATCTTTTTACTGAAAACAAAAAACAAAAAGATGTGAATCAAGGAGCAAGAAAGCAAATGAATAATAGAAAATATTTTCAATCATTCATTTATTATATAATTATCATTTTAATTATTTATTTAATATAATGTTTAAATTAGTCTTATACTCTTTGAAAAATATCACATTTAATACTTTATTTTTTTAAAAAAATATTAAATTTAGTTCTTTGATTTTAAATTTAGAATTTAAATAAAAAGAATAAATATGGTATTTTTTTTAATGAGTCATGAGAGACGAATGGTGACATCTAATAAATGAGAAATTATTTTAGGTATTATAACAAATAAATGACTAAAATGATAATTTTATGATAAATGAGATATTGAAAAGATATTATTTAAAAAAATCAACTTAATCATAAAAAAAAAAAAACCAATGCACATTTTTTATGTAATTTATAATTAATTTAAAGTAAATTAATAATTTTTTATTTGAATTGTTAAACCTAATCAACTTTTAAGTTATAAAAAATAATAATTAGTTGAATATTAAGCTTTTTTTTAATATTTTTGAGTCATTTGACGAAAAAATAAAATTAAAGGACAATGATTTTGTTATATTTACTTTTTAATGTATTCAAATACGATACATGCAATAAAAAAATTAATATATGACAGATATTGGATGGATTCAGACTTAGACATGAGAAGTTTATTATCTGTTTGATGTTAATGGAGGATGGAGTATCCCAAATCCGATACTTTACATTAATAGGATTTAGTATAATTAAATGGACACTATAAAAAATTAAAAATTTATTTCTATCATATAAATTAAAAAAAAAATCACTACTTTAAAAATGTAAAATTTTTGAAATGCAAATAGAATTAAGGAAGAATATATATATATATATATATATATATGTATATATATTGAATTTCAATTCAAGTATTAAAAAAGTGACCAAGTATCCCGTTCCGTCGAATAATGAACAGAGCCAACGCAGTATCAAGCAATTGAAGCAACGTGGCAGAAACGTATTGGTGTGTTGTATGTGTAAGTGCGTTTGAATAGGCTTGGAGCCCAAGTTTAAATTTATTCAAAAGAACACACTACGGGGAAACACTAAAAGAGCTTCTAAAAGTGTAAAAGCACATTCCTTTCCCGTTTCATTTAACGTCCGTTTATACTTCTATTTACAAAGAACTCTCTTTTTTTTTTTTGGCCAAAACTTTTTACAAATAACTCTATTCTCTCTCCTCTTGTGAAAATTTGTAATAAACAAAATTTAAAAACTTTCATCATTTTTGATAAAACATAAATTAATTTATCTTCATTTTTTCTTAGATTAATTTAAATTACACTTGTATCATTATTTTTTAAAAATGTTATTCAATTTTTTGGACATTTAATTTATCTATTACAGAAATTTTCTTTTTAGTTGCTCTCTTTTAATAAAGTTAATTTTTTGTTAGATTTAAAATTTATTCCTAATATGACAATAAAAGAAAATTAACTTCATGTTAAGTTTTAATATAAAATAATAATTTTGTTTTTAGTATAACAATAAAATAGTTGAATAGTTTTATTTTTGAAAACATATGTATTGTGTAAAAAATGGTTTTTTATGAAAAATAAATTCCAAGGGCAATATATATTAGAAATTAGGAGAGAGAGTGAATTTTTAAAGACAATGAGGATGCAAAACACAGTTTAGCTTAACTCAAAAGGAAACTATGTACTTTATTAAAAAAAATTTAATATGTGAAAAAAATAACTTTTAAAAAAATATAATAACGTAATAATAATTATAAAAATTTTAATTTAACTTTCCTGTTAACAAATTAGATAATTTAATACTTATTATTCAAAGTCAATGTTTGTCGAATAATAATTTCTTTCAATTATAGTAATAATCTTGAATGCCAAGAAATATTTTTTGAAAAATTGTAAAAGGAGCCATTGAACTTCAGGTAATGTGGACCTTCCTTTTTTAATGTTTGACATTAAGCCTTTAAACTTTTAACATTTACAAAATTGGCCCTTTCTTCTAATTTCATTCCAAACTAGTTAGCTTTCTTGTCATCTCATAAAATGTATAGTGCCAGCATGTCTTGTCGCTCCAGCAAGAAACAAATCAAAATATTCATTTACACACAATGAAAAAGAGATTTTCTTTGGCCAAAAACGCCGATCGTAACCAAAATTAAAAGAATGGATCAATTTCATAAAAGTTAAAATTTTAAAGATTTAATTTTTCAAAGTTAAACATTTAAGGGTATAAATTGAAATAGTCAAAAGTTTAAGGACTCGTTTGCATAATGCATTTAGAGCACCAGTCTAACATCCTGGTTAAATGTCCAACGTAGTAACGTCCGTCACACGTCGTTAATAATATGCCACTGAACTCGGTGTCAAGTCATCTAGGTACGCCCTTATAAATAGCCCCCCTCATTTTTCACTAATTCTCACCCTTCTCTTACGTTCCAGGAAAATAAATCGAGAAAGAACACTTCTGATTCTTGGGAAAGAAGAAGGATACACACCGACGAGAAGAATGGAGTTACATTTCTCAAGTTTCTTGTATCATCGTCATCCTATCTGATTGTCTTCTTCAATTTGGCTTCACTGTGTAAGCTGATCGCTCGCTGTGTAAGATTCGTTTTATAGATTGTCTTTTCTCAGTCTCGGTTGTCTGGCTACCACGAAATAGGAAAGAAATTAGTCAAACAATTTTCCGCTTGCCTTGATTGAAATTTGATATTATTCTATTGCGCATGTATCGTGAGAAATTTTTTTCATTCTTCTCATTTATTTTCAATTTGTGGTTACCCTGTTGATCCTATGAACAATTATAAATATTTGAAATTTCTGCTTCTACCTTTTCCAACTCTTACATAGATGCTGTGACTTTGAATTTTGATACAGGAAAAAAAAGACTCAGCTGAGATGAAATCTATTTTTTATTGTATTACCATCACATTGCTGTCTTAGGTTTTTAATTTCTGTCATGCATAATCATTTGGAAAAATACTTTTTCTTTTCATTTTCTTTGGAAATTATGGGAGATAATTTGAAGTTTATGACGACAGATATTCAAAAGGCTAAATGACATTTTTATGCTTTTCTCTTTAGGTTACTAATTATAGCTTATCTAATATACTCTTTTTTTTTTCTCTCTCGGATTACATGTTATTTGACTGAACTCTGAAGAGTTTCTTCCTTTTTGCAGGGTCTTTGCGTTGTTTGGTCCCTTTTCTTTCTTTTTTTTCCAAATAGCTACAATTTCCTCACTAACATAGCTCGGACATGGCCATTCAAGTCTGAAAGAGAAAAACTAATTAATTTTGAGGATCAATTCAAGGAGTGACATGATCTTCATTTCTCTGGGCATCATTTGAAAGATTTCGTTTGGCTTGGACCTTTGACTACTGGAAGAAGACTATATTACATGTTTAAGGCGTAAATTCTTTGTTTACTGCTCAGGCTGCATTGGCTGCTTTTGCAGGATTAGTATTAAGAATAGAGTAGGAGGAAGAAGAAAAGGTGGAGGTTGCCTATTTTGTAATTTCTTACAAAATGGGTTTGTCATATAGAACACTTGCATTCTATTACTGGTTTTAAGGTTCATAGCTTGTTCATTTTTAAGCCAGCAAGGTTTTGAACCAATAAGTAGACAATGGCTAGTGTGGCACTTTGTCCAGTGTATGAAAAATCCTTTAACTCCCACAGTAAATTTGCCAGTTTCTATGGTCCTCAAATGAGGGACTCAATTTTGATTTACCTAACTGTTGGTGGATCTGTGATTCCCATGCGTATTATGGAGACAGATTCAATTGCTTCTGTGAAGCTGAGAATTCAGACCTTCAAAGGCTTTTTTGTAAAGAAACAGAAATTGGTTTTTGAGGGGAGGGAATTGGCTCGGAACAATTCTTGTGTTCGTGATTATGGTGTAACTGATGGGAATGTGTTGCACTTGGTACTAAGGCTTTCTGACATTCAAGCTATTACTGTTAGGACTATATGTGGAAAGGAGTTTGAGTTCTATATTGCTAAGACTAGGAATGTGGGTTATGTAAAGCAGCAGATTGCAAGGAAAGGTAAAGGGTTTGTAAATCTCAAGGATCATGAACTGATATGTGATGGTGAAGCACTTGAAGACCAGAGACTGATCGAGGATATCTGTAAAGATAATGATGCTGTAATTCATTTGTTGGTGAGAAGGTCTGCTAAAGTAAGGACTAAAGCAGTTGAGAAGGATTTTGAATTGTCAATTGAGGCATCACAGACACATGAGAAGGTGGTAAATTTAGGTGAAGAACAGTTAGGGCCACTGTCTGTGACAAATGAGTTCCTGGGGAGGAAGCAATTGATAAGAGATTTTCTTTTGGAACCTATTATTGTTAATTCCAATATCAGAGTTCCACTAGTGATCCAGGAGCTAATTAAAAGTACTTCACAGGGCTTAGAGAGAGGAAATAAACCAATTCGATCCTCAGAAGGATCTGGAGGAGCTTATCTAATGCAAGATTCATCTGGTTTAAAGTATATCTCTGTTTTCAAGCCTATTGATGAGGAGCCAATGGCTGTTAATAATCCTCGAGGACTACCTGTATCTGTGGATGGAGAAGGCTTGAAAAAAGGCACACGAGTAGGAGAAGGGGCAGTAAGAGAAGTTGCAGCATACATTTTGGATCATCCTAGGACAGGACCTCGCTCTTACAATTATAATGATGATGAGGGATTTGCTGGGGTACCTCCAACAGTGATGGTCAAATGCTTGCATGAAGGATTCCATCATCCCAAGGGATGTAAGTATGATTCAAGTAATGTCAAAATAGGGTCACTTCAGATGTTTATGAGGAATATTGGAAGTTGTGAAGATATGGGTCCTCTTGCATTTCCAGTAGAGGAGGTGCACAAGATCTCAGTACTGGATATAAGATTGGCAAATGCTGATAGGCATGCTGGTAACATTTTGGTGAGCAAGGATGGTGAAAATGGTCGAACAGTACTTATTCCAATTGATCATGGCTATTGCTTGCCTGAGAATGTAAGTCCATTACTCTCCAAATGTAATGATGCTGTAATTATGTTTTGGGTTTCTAATATTATTTGTGCTATTAATGTTTTTGAAGTTTTCTTTCTTGGCAGCCTATTCATTATAACCATTTTTTAAAGCTGTTGGTGTTAATGTTAACTGTATTCTCCCTGCTTAATGTATAATTTCTTACTCCTGCTTGTCTATATCAGTATAGCTGCTGGATTATCACAATGACAAAGCTGAGAGATTGTAATGCCTCTGCTTTCCGTCCATCTGTGTTAGATTGTTATTACACTATATTTCTTTATGATATCCGGATGCTAATTTCTTTCTAGCATTGCGTTTGGCTTATAGTCTGTATGACAAAGATGCTATAAACAGTCATTGTTGCTGCTGCTATTTCTATTTAGCATTTAAAATAATTAATATTATAATAAAATTTTATATTTCCTTCAGCTTTTACTGTTGCTTCATGTTGGTTATTACATTTTCCTCCTCTTGCAGTTTGAAGATTGCACATTTGACTGGTTATACTGGCCACAAGCTCAGGAGCCTTACTCTGCTGACACCATTGACTATATAAAATCTCTGGATGCTGAAGCTGATATCAAGCTTTTGAAGTTTTATGGATGGGATCTTCCTTGCAAATGTGCCCGCATCCTTCATATTTCAACTATGCTTCTGAAGAAAGGTGCTGAGAGAGGACTCACTCCTTTCACCATTGGAAGCATCATGTGCAGAGAAACACTGAAGCAAAAATCTGTCATTGAGCTGATTGTTGAAGAAGCTGAGGAAGCTGCGCTTCCTGGATCAAGTGAAGATGCATTTCTTGAAATTGTTTCACTGCTCATGGATAGTCATTTACATGAGCTATCCTCTTGAGTAAAATACTTACGGTGATTATACTTATATTACTGTTGATATGATATATGATGATTCTCCTTTCATCTTTCTTCAGTGTCGGTGTGTGGATTGTGCTTAGAATTTACGTCCTATCACCTATAACGCATCGCATCCTTGTATTGCACTATGCCCTTATCTTTTTGTGTGTTATTTTTGTGAAACATGAACGTTGTGTATCGACCATAAATGCCATAAATGATTGTAGAGGACTTGTTCATGCAATATCATCCTTTCTGTCCTGTGTTGCTTGAGTGAATAAGATGCCGAAAAATTTTATTGGGACTATGATGTTATGTAGCTTAGATTTGTCTATATAGCCCTAGTACCTAAATTTGTAGAATTTCATAATTTTTACAATAGACTTAAATATACATATTTGGTACAGATGTCATTGAAGATCACTATCTAAATTAGTTTGTCCCTCTTTCCCTTTTTTGATCGGTACTTCAATTTTCTTGAGTGATGGAATTTTAATTTTTTCACATCTATTTTTGGTTTTTTGAGCACAGTAGTTTTATGGGCAGAGAAATGACTAATTTAATTAGGGTTAGATTAACTTTAATTTGGTACATTTATCAAATAATTAGATGTATAGTTGAGATTCATCCAATTATTAAAATAATAACTTAATTAAAATATAACTCAAGCTATCTTTAATTATATAATATTACAGATAATATAATGATTTTATCTATTTATAAGGTCACATTTCAACATTTTTCCACTTGACCTAATAGATAGATAACATAATGTTTTAATAGCTTGAACATAATGTGCACATAAGAAATAAGAATCAATCTCATTAATGATCATCATCATATTTATCATAGTATAGTAAATCATCAAATGTAGGTTATGGCAGTTGTATGTAATTTGTAACATACTTCTATATACCACAACATTTGTAACTATACTACGCCCATAAACATCAATCATATTTTATTATGGTCTACTATAATATCTTGTAAAGACTTTCTTGTTAGGTCAATGTGAATCATCATAATGTGTACACCACCATAAGAAATAAGGAATTCATACTTAAATCAGAAACAAATTAATTAAGTTCAAAGTGACAACATTATCACAATAAGTATTAATCATAAGTACAACTGATACCTATTCTATGTACATGTTCTTTAAATAGTTTTGATTGTAATGTTTTTGTTAAAGGATTTGCAATCATTTTATTAGTCATAATATTTTCAATAGACACCCCAAGTCCTGAAATAAAGCTCCGCAGCCATAATGCATGATTTGTTGCTTCATAAGAAGTTACAAATTTTGCCTTCATAATAGATGAAGCTACAAATTCCTTTGCACTTTTCCATGATATTACTCCTTCTGCTAAAAGGAATTAGTAATCAAATGTGGACATTCTGCTATCCACACCTTTAGCAAAGTCTAAATCTAAGTATCCAAGTCCTTCCAAGTGGTTTGCTCTTTTATATGTGAGCATGTAGCCCTTTGTTTCTTGTAAGTACCGTATGATTTTCTTAGTACTATTCCAATGATTCATTCCAGGATTAATATGATACCTTTTTAACATTCCAACAACGAAGCTAATATCTGATCTGGTACAAGTTTACACATGCATTAAACTACCTATAACAAAAGCATATAGAATTGATTCCATTTGCTTTCTTTCTAAATCATTCCTTGGGCATTGATTAAGACTGAACTTATCCTTTTTTTGAATAAGAACAACTCTAGCTAAACATTTATCCATATTGAATTTCTCAAGAATTCTTTTAATATAGGCTTTCTGAGACAATCCCAACAGTCTTCATGTTCTGTCACGAAATATTTCAATTCCAATTATATAGGATGTCTTTCCCATATCTTTCATTTCAAAACTCTTTGAGAGAAAATCTTTTGTTTGATGTAATATGCCCAAATCATTTGCAACAAGCAAAATATCAATATATAGAACTAGAAAAATAAACTTGCTCCCACTAATCTTTCAATATATATAACGATCAACCATATTTTCTTCAAATCCAAAGGATGTTATAGTTTTGTTGAATTTAATATACCATTGTCTAGAAGCTTATTTTAGTCCATATATTGACTTTTAAAGTTTACACACCATTTGGTCGGTTCCATCAACTGAAAAACCTTTAAGTTGGTCCATGTAAACTTTTCCTCAAGACTTCCGTTAAGAAAAGTTGTCTTCACATTCATTTAGTGTAACTCTAAGTTGTAATGAGTCACCAATGCTAAAATAATTCTTAATGAGTCTTTGTTTGAAATTGGTGAAAAAGTTTTAGTATAATCAATGCCACTTTTCTAAGTGTAGCCTTTGGCAACAAGTCTACTTTATATCGTTCAATGTTGCCACTCGAGTGACGTTTGGTCTTGAAGACCCATTTACACCCAACTCATTTTGAACATTTAGGCAATTCAATAAGATCCCAAACTTTGTTCTATTCCATAGACTTAATTTCTTCTTTCATGTATTAATCCACTTTTAGACTCTGCATTCTAGGGCTTGTTAAAAAGAAATCAAATCTTTCTTGATTCCAAGATCAAAATTCGACTCTTGCAAATAAACTATAGTCATTTGAAATAAAGATCTCCTTTGTCTTTCAGATCTTTTTAATGACATTTCTTGTGGTTTAGTTGTGTCAGATATTTGTGACTTAGTTTATTTTGGAAGTGTTTCATCATTCAAATGTTGTTCAATATTATCTTCAGTCACAGTAACAACATTTAGAGTAAATGTTAATAAGGGAATATTTATTGGTAGAGGGATGTTTACCCTAATTTCTTTTATATTCACATCCTTTTTTCATCACTCCCAATAACTTCACGATTATCCATAAATTTTGCATTTCCAGTTTCTACAATTGTTGGACTATAGTTTAGATAGTAAAACCTATACCCTTTAGATTTCTTTGTGTAACCAATAAATTAACCTCTAATTGTTCGAGCATATAATTTACTTTCATGTGGATTGTAAATGCTCATTTCTGTTGGGCAGCCCCATACATGTAAATGCCTTAAACTAAGCTTTTTACCAGTCCACAGTTCAAAATAAGTTTTTGGAACTGCCTTACTAGGAACCTTATTAAGCAAATATATGACAGTTTTTAATGGATGCATCCACAATGATTTGGGTAATGAGGAATTGCTCATCATACTCCTAACCATATTCATTAAAGTTCTATTTCGCTTTTTTGCCACACCATTTTGTTGAGGTGTGTCTAGCATTATATACTGTACACATATGTCGTGTTTTTTGAAGAATTTTGCAAATGGACCTTAACATTGACTTGACTCTTCATGTTTTCTATAATATTCGCTACCTCTATCAGATTTTACAATTTTCACTTTCTGTTTAATTGCCTTTTAACCTCATTCACATATACCTCTATGACATTCCCTGCTTGAGACTTTTCTTTAAACAAAGAGACAAAACCATAACATGAAAAATATATATAAAGGTGATGAAATACTTTTCTCCACTAATGGATGAAACATCGAAAGGTCCACATACATCACTATATATAATTTCAATAAGTTATGTGCTTCTTGTGGCTCCTTTCTTATTATGTTTGTTTTGCTTTCCTTTAATGCAATCCACACATAAACCAAAATAAAAAAATTATATATCATGAAGAATTTCATTCCTTACTAGTCTTTCGATTCTTTCTTTGGATATATGGCCTAAACGTCTATGCCACAAGTAAGCCAAGTGATTTTATTTTATTACGTTTGATTCCAATATTTTGATGCACTACTAGTAAGGATTCAACAAAGTCATCATCAAGTTTCAATTTATATAAACCATTAAAAAGGATACCAGATCCAACATATGAATTATTCTAAATTAAATTGAAACAATTATGTCCAAACTTAACATTAAATCCATAAACATCCAATCTAGAAAAGGAAATAAGGTTTCTAGCAATTGAAGGAACATAAAGAGTTCTTAATAAGTCTAAATGATATCGAGTATCTAAGACCAATCAGTAAGTCCATATGCCTTCAATTAAAGCCTTCATGTGATTCCCCATAAATAAGAAACTTTCATTTGGATTTGTGGTTTGGATCGTAAGGAATCTCTGCATCATATTACATATATAAGTAGTAGCACCAGAATCAAGTCAACAAGTAATAAAAGGAACTTCAACTAAGTTTGATTCAAAACATACTAAAGCACTAGGCTTACCTTTCTATTCAAACCAAGCTTTGCATTTATGACAATCCTTTTGGAAGTGACTAACTTTTCCATAAAAGTGGTACTTGCTTACCTTTTGTTCCTTTTTTTTAGCCTTGAAAACATTAGTAGGCACTTTTGTTTTCTTGGACTTCTTGGCTCTCTGACTTAAGTTCTTTTCCATCTCCTTGGCCCATAAGGTTGACTGAATGACTTCATTACTTTTTCAATCTTATTTCTTCATGAACAAGCTTACTGGCCAATTCATTAACATCCTGCTTATCTTTAATAGTGTTGTAGTTAATTTGAAATAGCCTATATTCAAGAGGAAGAGAGTTCAAAATGAACCATATAATAAAAGAGTCATCTATATTCATCCCTAAGGTTCTTAATCTTGTTGCATTATTAGTCATCTCGATGACATGCTCTTGTATACCTTGTGACCCATTAAACTTCATAGTCATGAGTTAAACCATTAAACTACTAGCAAGTGACTTATTTACAAAGCGAAAGCGTTCCTCCACAACTTTGGGTATTCATTTGCACTTTCTGTTTGTAGAATAGTTGTCTTAATGTTGTTGGCAATGGTCATTTGCATAAACATAAGGAATAGTCTATTAGAACATTCCCATGCTTTAAGGTGTCTTTTCTTCTTCACTACTTGAATTAGTAATAACAATATGTTTATTTTCTACTAGTGCCAAGTCAAGATCCAACAAACCTAAGTGAAATTTAACTTGTTCGCACCATTTAAAAAAATTCACACCATTAAACATGACAATAGAAGAAGCTTACAAATGAAGTGAAATAGCTGCAAAATACCATATAATTGCACAAAATTTTAGAACTTTATACAAATTCAGATAAACAAATAATTATACTATAAAAGTATATTATAGTTCTCCTTTGGGTGGATTTTATAACACACTATCATAAATTAAATGCCTAAAAGTTTATCTTTATTAGTAAATCAAAAACCTCAATCAAACACATATTTTTTTCTTTGGATAAACAAATTTATATATATGATTAAGGAAAATTAATTTACTACTTGAGCATTCATTATTATTAAAACAATTAACTTACCTTTGGATAAATCTTAAATGTTTAGGAATAAGTGAACTTAATCAATAATAATAGGCATTTACTTGAATATATATAAATATATATCATCACATAATGATTATCTTTATTTGAAATTTATTATTCTTACGATTCGGTTACTTTGATGATTAGTGAATCATCATAAAAATACATTTCAAATTATTTAATGATAACCCTAATCTCCAAATATGTAGAATTTTATAATTTTTACAATAGACTTAAATGTACATAGCTAGTAGAAAAGTCATTTAATATCACTTCCTAAATCGGTTTCTCCCTCTTCTCCTTTCTTGATCGGTATCTAAATTTTATTGAGTGATAAAACCTTAACTTTTTCATGTCTATTTTTTGTTTTATAAGCATAGTAATTTTATGGGTAGAGAAATGACTAATTTAATTAAGATTAAATTAACTTTAATCTTGTACGTCCATCAAATAACTAGATATATAATTAAGATATATCCAACTATTAAGACAATAACTTAATTTAAATATAACCTAAATTATTTTTAATTACATAATATTAAAGATAATATAATTATTTTATCTATTTATCATGCCACATTCCAATTTACAATTTCAGTTAATACTTTGTGTTTCTCTTAATACCTAGTTCAACATTTATAGGCTGCGGTTGGGTATATAGAATTTTTATCTTAATTTGCAGGTCATTCCCCCGGACAAAACAAAGACATTAACTTTGTTAGTGCAAATCAAAATGCTTGTACACAACGTTCCAACCGCCAGATATTTCATTACCGTGTTGATATATGGTGCATGAAATTGATTGATAAATGTTGGATATGCACTCTTGGGTTAACTATTAAAATATACAATTATTTAAATTATATTATAATTTTCAATCATTTTAAAACTACAATTAAACTCACACTTGGGATAATACTTTACCATTCAAACAAATCATAGCCAAACTTAGCCCCATAGTAGTAATAAATTTTGGTGAAAAGGGAATGAAAATGAGATGGAATAGAAAGAAAAATCTTAGTGCCAAAAGTTATTTAGTATGTTAAGAATGAATAAAAAAAGTTATAAAATTTATTTAATATAATAAAGATAATGATGGAATAAATATGATAATAGAACAAAATAATCGAAATACTCCTATCATGCCCTTATACTAAAAACATCAAATTCATATTTTTCAAAATTATTTTTAGGATAATCTTAATAAAAAATATTAAATTATTTATAATAAATATCAATAAATGATTTTTTTATTATGTAATAAATATTTCATAAAATATTAAAACATTAATTTTATTTTAAGCAAATATGGTGGAGTATTGTCCATATTTAGTTCAATTTTCTTTACTCGTTTTTTATTTGGTTTTATTTTTTAAGGGGATTAAATTGAAATAGTTATTTCTACTGTTTTATTTATGATGCATTTATGTGTGAGAAAAGAGAGGGAGAAACGGAACTCTAGCATAATCAAAGGAAGGCAAAATTGTCTTAAAAATTGCATTCCTAAGAGTTTGAGCTGTACAGTGCACTGGAATAGTTGAGGAAAGCTTCTCTATTGTACTAAACATGATTTTCTTACTTTCCTTTTGCCATTTCTTCTCTCTATCCTTTTTTCCCATCATACCAAACAGCACCCAGTCCTGCCTAACCATGTTTTTTCGACCTTTGATTTGTAGGGTGTAGGGCCAAAACCGTCGTGCACCTGTTATTTCCCGTTGCTTCCCCTTAACTCCTAGCCACCACACAGCCACACTAACTCATATGTACTGTTCCAAACTTTCTCATTCTCATTATTTATTACCCAAAGTGATGCTTCTAGTTCTAGCGTCAACTATAACATTCTGTGGCTCTGAGCCAATCCCAATAAATACCCGAAAATATATTTATAAAATAAGAACTATCACCGTTTACAACTTCATATATTTTATGACCACATTTTCACCAAAAAAAAAAAATCAGACCAGAAAAACCTATTTTTTGGTACAATGAAAACGTAAAATTACAAAAATAAATAGAGAAGCCTTGTTCGGCCCAACTAGATGTTGTTGGACCCAGACTTAGATTAGACTAATCACACCTATACCTTGAGCGAAATTGAATTTAGTTAGATAATCCAGCCACAAACGCCACCCCTGTCGACGGCAGCCACGACGACCCCGCGATGAATTGGCCCACCGTGAACCGGTTGGCCTCCGCCGTTGATGTGATGACCCGATACCCAGGCCATTTGACCCGTTTCCCAGTAGCCGCACCCGGCCCACTATTCATGTACTCTCCATAGTACAATGTGTCGAGGGCAAACGCGCCATTCCACTCCAACCATCCACGTGGATGTATGTGATCCCCCATGTAGGATAGCATGTAAACGGTTCTAGAGTATAATTTCCACGGACGGCCCAGATAGGTGGGGATGCTTCCCTTGGCCGCCTCAAGATCCGGAGTGGCTCGGATCTGACAGTTGTGAATGGATATACCCGTATTCTGATTCGGGTCTTTTCGGTTTTGGGCCGTAATGGTATTCTTTTGTTGGGCCATGGGCTTCCGAGAGTAGAGGCCACAATTTTGGAAGACCACAGCTGCATTGCCAAAGATGAAATCAACGGTTCCGTAAATGTCACATTCCCTGAAGAACTGACGGTTGGAATGGACATAGCACGTGTCCTGGTATCCGATGATGTTGCAGCGATACACCACCGCATGGTCGGCTCCGATACGAAGGGCCACAGCCTGGTGCTTCCCCGGCCCGGCGTAGTTCTCGAACGTCATATCTCGTGCAATGAAACCAGCCCCAGAAGCAGCTACAGGACAATTAAATCAGTGAAACTGAAAGACATTGAATTAATTAGCAAAACTATGGGTGATGGAGGAAACTAACAGGGTATTGTTAATGAATATGGTTTCCATTTGCATGGCCCACCACCAATAATTGGATTTTGGCAGCTACTTTATATTTGGAGGGGCTTCAAGGAAGCTTGGCCATACGTTATCTTATCGAGTTAAATAGGCATTATGCTAAGGTCAAGAGGGAATTACGTTATATTGTTAAATGTTTGTTTTATAATGAATAATGCAAGATTCCAACAGGCTTGCTTTAAGTTCAAGATAACAAACAAACATAATGTTCATAAAAAGACGATTATGTGTGTGAAGATTATTTTTTTTTAGTAAAACAAACATATTATTAATAAATGAAGATAAAACTTAGGATATCGATCAAAAAATTTTTACTATAAAATAAGCAGTTAACTTGTTTTTTAAATTATGAACACTTGATACTAAAATTTAAAAAAAATACAACCATTCATAACAATAAAACTTAGTTCAAAATTGTTTATAGTCTCTAGGTTGATGGTTGATATTATAATACTACTACAATTATTAAAGGCTGTAAAACTTAGTTCCAATTGTAAAGGGGGCTTTTTATTTATCATAGTTCGTGTACGTCAGGGGCAATATCGTCCAATTATTAAACCGCCTGGACACTAAACAGGAAGTACATATGCAAGCAGAGAGATGGGAATCTTAAAAAATGACAAGCTACTCACTAATATCTACTGTTTTCCCTCATGCACATGTGGTTTTGTTTTGGACTGTTGGCTCTTCGCTTTTATTTTTCTTCTCTAAATTAATGTAAAAATAGTACCCAAAAAACTCAGACAAACATGGTTGGTTGACAATAACATGTAAAAAAAACCTAACATAGAAATAGAAAAGTAAAATAAAAACTCACCGAAGGAGGCGGTATGGAACGTGGTCATGCCATCCACAACATTTCTTCCCCCTGTAATGACCGTCTTGCCCTTCCCGTCGCCTATGAACATCACATTAGTTTTCTTCCTTCCCACCTTCAAATTTTCCTCTTCGTATCTGTATATTTTATTAAAAAAATGGTATCGCAATCTCGTGTCACCACAAAAACATAATTTAGTTTAATTTCGAAATTAACGGAGAACATTATCATTGCGTAGAAGAAAGGTAGCCAAACAGAAAAATAATTATCATTGCATTCACGGGCATGCATGATTATTAATTGACCACTAGTGAATGAGCCAATCACTACTCAACTGGAAATATAAAATCACAAAATCTTTTGGCTCCATAATGTAACAAAATAATGATGACCAATGTTAGTTATGTTGAAAATTAATTGGACTTCTTTTTTTCAAAAACGAGATGGTTTATTACGAAAACCCTACCGAATTATCACTTTAATTACCTTCCTGCCTTCACGTACACAATAATCCGGCGACCGCTGTGTTCAGGCACCTTCTTTATCGCCTCCGTGATCGTCTTCACCGTTCCACTTCCGTCTTTCGACACCACAATGTCGGCTTGTACCGCCGACACCGGCAAGCTCAACAGTCTCCTCTCTCTTGCGTTCAACCATGTCGGGAATTTCCCCGAGATATCCCCATTATCGATCTCTCCCATTAGTCTTCTCTTGTTTTGTATCGGAACCCCTGAGAAGTCGTCGTTGCCGCCGCTCCCCGAATATATCGCCAGACAGTTGCTTACGAGTTCCGACAAGTCCTTCAAGTTATTGGCCATCTGATCCTTCACGGTCCCAATCGTGTCAGCGAACCCCTCGGTGCACGTGTCTTGATTCGTGAGGGCGGCGCTGAGCCACGTCAGTACGTCTTCCGTTGAGCGGCCGTCGCTGCTGCCTCCCGGAGCCACAGAGGTGAGGGAGCGCAGCAGCGCGTCCACGGAATCCTCAAGGAGCTCGAGGCAGTCCTCGTACGCCGACCGTACACGTGGATCCATCTGGACGGACGAGATCCCGGTAACGGAATAGAGCGCCTTGCTCAGGCGCTGCAGCGTCATGTTGAACGAAATGTGGACCAGCTCCTGCTCCGACGCGGCGGCGGAACCCGGAAACTCCAACAGCGACTTCACGCACAGCGAGGGGAAACGGGTCTTGCTGCAAGCCCGCGAAATAGCCTGTGTGGGCCTCCCATTAATGGCCGGCCCATTTCTGCCCGAAGCCCGGGCCCGGATCCCAACAAGGAACACGGCGGAGACAGCAGATGCTACAATTAAAGTGAATGCGAGTACCGACAGCAAGATTAATTTCTTCTTGCTTCGGCTAGCAATGGCAGCGTCGGAGCCGGCGGGACGGTCGGAGGATCCGGCCGGGTCGGAGGGCCGGAGCCTGCCGTATTCCATGGATAATGGGGTGGGCTATGTGGGTTTGGGAGTGAGAAAAGAGAAAGAGGGAGAGCGATTGTGTAATAAAGAGTAAGTTGGGGGAAGAGTTATAGTACGTACTTATATATATAAGAGTGTGTTGCGGAACGAAGAATGAAGGGAGAATGTAGAGAAGTAGGAAGGAGGAGGGTTGGTTGGTGTGAGGTCTACGTCGGGGGAATTAGCTGGCTGCTACTTCTAGCAGTGGCACTGGCCACAGGGAGTGAAATGAAAGAATGACAAAGGGACTCCTACTTTCTCTAATTCTCTTTCTCTGTTATTGTGACCAGACCTGTGTAAGGTTGAAATTTTGGGTCGTTTTGAAACTCTGTTGGGGGGGGGTGTGAAAAATTAGAATATATGTTGTGCAGAACATCTAGAGTGCAAAAAAATGACGCCCATCATTCTCTTCACCGTTAAGCTTACATCGAACTCGTCATGTCACATATAGTTTGAGGTATTGTTTTTGAAGGTTAGGCTTATATATAGTAATTTATTGAGTTTGCATCGTGCATGGTTTTAAAGCATTCATTGTATGGAAGTTCTTTGACATCATTGATTGCATTGATTTGTACAGTTCAACATAGGTAATGATGGGGTAAGTTCAATTTATCCAAAATAAATTCCGATTATGAGGTGATAGCAGATTAGCATTTTTTTTAGTCTTTTACAATTATGATGAATCTGATATTACGAGTTTGATCTTTATCTATCTTGTCCCTTTTTTTCTTGGTGGAAATGTCTTCTTCGCCCCTTAACGTTACTCTTTTTTTTATTATGCCTTCTTTTTTATATCATCATGAAAAAAAATGAGCATATTTAAATATGGAAAGACAAGCAAATTCAAATGCAGATTGAGTGATAATACCATATGTAAATATAATATATTCTAGTTATAATATAATAATTATTGAATATAATATAATATTTACTGAATATTTCATGTTTAATCACTTAAAATATTAACATATTTATGTATTAATTACTATTAGTATAATTTATTTATTTTTAGAGTAATTATTATATATAATTAAAATAATTTATTTAATAAAATAAAAAATATTATTTAATATTTAATAATTATGGCATATACATAATAGTTTTAAATTCATTAAATTATGATTGCTCATAAAAGAGCCAACCATATTAAAGTGTGCACGGCGAAGAGGACCAAGAGAAGTAAAATGGAATATAATAGACATGTGGCTATAGTAGTAGATTGCTCTAATTGTTGATATCTATATATAAGTCCTTTTTTTAAAAAAAAAGAATGTGTTTCTAATTTTTTTATGCCCAAAAAAAACAACGCCTACCAACAAACCATCTAGTATTGTGAATTTGTAAAATGTTACTAAGTATTCAATATGTATAAAATATTCGGTACTATGCACAAAGTCAATTAATAAAAAATACATGTAAAATAAATATGTCCTATTCATAATTTGTAATTTTTTATTTGGTCTGTTTATTCTAAATTGAAAAAATTGTTATATTATAAAATTAGAAAAATTTTATATCTATCAGTTATTAATTGATATACCTAAGTAAATGTAGATAAGGATATACTTAAAAGATCCTTGCTTAATATGCGAAAGTAAAGTGTCATATTTTCTGTGGCCTAATGCGATTGAAGGGCATGGATAAGGAATGAATAGAAAATCAATTTATAGTAATTAGGTATTAGATTGTCATAAATCAAGAGGGTCCATTTTAAAAGGCATTTAGTTAGTTAGTTTGTGTCAATTCGTCCATCTATAATACGCCATTGTCGCACTGAGCCCACTGTATATTACTTTATCAAGATAGGTGCACCCATGTGAAACCCTTTAATTTTTCTTCCCCACACACACACACACATATATATATATATGCGAGCGCGTACTTCGAAGCTTTTATTTTGTGGGAATATGGACATGCTTTATTAACTTCAAAAGCTTATGAGTAAGACTGCTTATTTCTAGCTAATCATTCAACAAATGTGTTTGCCTTTCCACAACAAAAATAAAGTATTTCACAACTTTATAGTCATTTAAAGGGGAAATTTTTAAATATTTGATTATTTTCTTGTCTCGAATTATAATTTTTTAGGCAAAAATATTATTATGATCCATTAATTTTATTTTCGGTTTCACTTTCATCCCTTAATTTCATTTAATTTTAATTTGTTAAGTTTCACTTTTGTCTTTTAATTTTATTTAATTATAACTTTATCCTCTAATTTTATTTTTTATGTCCCTTAAACTCATTTTGTTCTAATGTTATCTATTAACTTTATATTGAGATTTAATTTTTTCCTTTAATTTCATTTAATTGTAGCTTGACCTTAATTTTCAAAAACTACTCAAACATTTTTTATTTCACTTTTTCACTTTTTATTTTTTATTCCTATATTGATACGTGAAAGTTATGTGAATTATAGTAATTATTGTTTGTAATTCAATTATTGTCTTACTTTTTTCACAAACTATACCGGTTGGTCAGTAGTTGAATTTCCTTAATATTTGTTTCTTTATTTTGATATCTCTTATCTAATTTATTTTCTAGGGTCATCAACCTAAATATTAAAAATATTTTTTATTTGATGATGTTAAAAAGGAAAAAATATTGAAATTTTTTTAAAAATTAAGGACAAAATTAGAACAAAATAAAATTTATGATAAAGTTAAGAGACCAAATTAAAATTTGATGAATTTAATAATGAAAATAAAGCTTCAAGCAAAATTAAGGGGCCAAATTATAACTAAATAAAGTTAAAGGATAAATGTAAATATTAAAATAAAATTGGAGTATCAAATTAAAATTGAATGAAGTTAATAAATGAAAGTGAAATTTTAAATAAAATTAACAAAGCACAAGTTTATTTTTGCCTTTTGTTTTTCTTTTATAACGGGTAAACTAATAACGGGTAGCTTCTAATTATAACGAGCTTTGAACACTCTTATCTTGATGAACACGGGAATTAAATAACGTATTAGGTTTACATCTAGATTATGGGACCAGGGCTAGCTAGAGAAATCAGGGAAAGATTGTGATCATGAGTAAGATTAATAACTTGATTAGAAAGATTAATGAATAATTAGGACTAAGCGGTGCCCGCAGGTTGTGCCACCGATCACAGACTTTAATACATTGAATTCTAAATTGGGAAAACTGGTGGCTAGAATCCGATCGATGAATATGAAAACTGTAACATTTTTACCTCATTCTTCTTCTTTCCATTTCCCATTATGTAATTGAGGGGGCCAAGTGTGTTGAGCACTCAAACTGTACATAGCTATGGCCTATCTCATAGCTTAATAAATAATGAATGCTTTTGACCACACATTTTTCTCGAAAATCAATATTCGTTGACGTAGGTCAACCTCACATGGGGTCCTTCTTTCTGTAATTTCCTCATGAAAGCCTGCTTAAACAAAGTCTCATAGGGTCACTTTGTTCCATGAGTGATATTCTAGTCCTTATGTATATAAAGAAAAATTATAATTTAGAAGTAATATTTTTAAATATATATTTTAAAGGATTTTAAATTTTAAAATTATTTTAAAAGACTTAAAAATTAAATTTAATTCTTTAGTCTTGCAAATTTTATATTAGGATTCTGAAAACATGTAACAAAAATTTTATCGGGCGATGTCCTAGAGTTTAGAGTTTAAAAGATTTTAGTCTCTTCCTTTTTAGAATAACTTTAAAATTTAAACCCTTAATAATAAATATTTTAAATTTATGGTCCTTAACTATAATTTTCTGTAAAGAAAAACATGTAGAATTTGTTGGGTGGAGAAAATTGGAAACTTACAGATACTGGAGAGATTTTTATTTGGTTTTTCTTAATTGAATTTAATATTATATTTTGACTCAAAATTTAAGGTATATTATTTTATTTACAATGTGATTTTTATAGTCACTCATACTTGGAACATATTAATATTAATATTCAAAGAATAACAATATTAAAAGCAAATTGAAATACAATTATTGTGGTAGTGCTGTTGGTGTTGTGATGAAATGGTAGTTAAGGATGACGTAAGGATGACGAAATCAACATATCCAGAATCCACGGAGGGGGCTGTATGGGCCCGAAAAGAACCCAGAAGCATGGTAAATGTTTTGTTTTTAAATATTAATTACGAAAACAACACAAGGCCCTGTTATTATGTTTGCCCAGTTTTTGCCGTGTTGAAAGTTGCGAGGCAGGGAATTTCGGAATTCGGAGTGTTGTAGCGACACCGTTTCGAGTTTGAAGATGCAACATGGAAAATTGAAAGTGAGAAACTCCTCATCATGTGGCCGCCAGTGCCCCATGCCCATTAGAATTATTGCTCTTCTCCTTTTTAGCATTTTTCCTCCGTGCTTGGCTACTCATTAGCAACGTATCAGATTTCCAGAGCATTCATAAAATCTATTTATTTGTATTTAAGCTATAAAATCATGATTACTTAGTATTTTAAGAATTTAGATTTAAGTTTAGGAAGCATAATATTCATCTAATTCTACTCTACACTTAATTATTATGTTAGACTTTTAAAAATTGTGTTTAAATTTGGGTTAAAAAAATTTAAATTTGTATTTTAATTAAATTTTTATTTATATTTTTTAAGTCAAACCAATATAAATTTTCAATTCATGATTAAGTTAATTTATTATTTTAAAGTTGATAAATAATATAACTAATTATTATTATTATAATATATAAAATTAAAAGTTATAAATACAAATGAGTTGTTATATTGATATAATTTTTTAAATAAAAATAATATTTTTATTTATTTATTTATATGAGTTTTTTAAGGTCAACTTGTTTTGTAAATTTTTTAATTTTTTAAATATATATTTATTTGAACTTTTTAAGGTTAACTTGTTTTATAAATTAAAATTTTGAAATTGAGTTTTTTCTTTAAGTTATGATTAGTTATAAATTCTAATCCCATAATATATATATATATATATATATATATATATATATATATATATATATATTAGTTCAATTCAATGTATTAAAAGAGTAAACAAATAATGATAGTTTTAAATTATATAAATGTATTTGAAGTATTTGTCTTAGTAAATGGGTTCAAATACAAATATTAATGAATTATTTTACTCTACCCTATTTTAGAATTTACCCGATGGACATGAGCCATTGATCATATTCATTCCTACCAACGCTTTAGTTACATCTCTTTGCCAATTAATGCTACTTAAATTTGATGTTATAAAGGAAGTATAAAACCCTTGTTAAACATTGAAGTCATGAACATTGGGCGTGCAAAATATCCACCCACATCGACATTCCCAAATGACAATCCATGTTTGGCCATCTCACCACACAATGCAACGCTGGGCATGTCCCACGTTTGCTGGTTGTCCAAAAATGGTCTCTTTCGCCTCTATAAACATGGGGTTCTAAAGCCTGATCGATCGTCGGTTAAAGAATTTTAGTATTATATATAGGGATGTAGAGTGTCCGTTTTTAGATAAGGCCGGTTTGATTAGCTGTGTAAACCAATCGATTTGACCAGTTGAACCAAAGTCCAACTTTCCATAATTGTCCGGGTTACAGTAATACACGTTTTATTAGTACATTTTTCAATTTATATACGGTTTGATTAACTCGTATATTTCATTGAAATTAAGAGTGTTTATAGATCTAATTAACTTGATTAGGTTATATTGGATTAAAGAAGAGTCAAGCCAAAATATATATATAATTTTATTAAACCGATATGGGTCACATTGCGAAGCATGACCTAGTTTATTTATAATAATATTTATTTAAACTAAAATTTTAAAATATTAATTCTTTTTAAATTTTAATCATATTATTTTTTACATCTTAATTTTTTTTTTCATTCTATTTTTATTTATTACAAATCTTAAATTTTTTATTAATAAAAGAAGCTTTTTTTAATATCATAATTTGTTTAAAAAATAATATATTGATCCAACCTAAATTCAGTATAATTTAATTCGATCTGATCATTTATTAAGTTAAATCAAACTAACCCAAATCCTAAATCTTTAAAAAGAGAGTCAAATTTAAAACTTGTAAACACTCCATTCATATTTAGTACTAAAAAAGTAGCTTAATACTCGTTTAGTATTCATTATCTTTACTATTTATTGGATCTTTCATTTCTTGGTCTTTTTAAACACTTTATCTTTGTATCAATTTCAATCTCATTGACATACAAATTAAATAAGAGTTTTTAGACAAATGTAATCATAAAAATTGAATGTTCGTATAAACATATCATATATATTTAGATGTTATTATAAACTAAATTTACAGAAAATATTTTTAAAAAGTAATCATGTAACTTTTATCATAAAAGGAAAAAAATGGTTGAAGTTAGCGCACAGGGCAAATATATTGAAATGACATTCTGCTCCAACTTGTAAGATTGATAAAAAAGAAAAGTAAAATGAAGCTGGGGCCCCCAAAAATAATACTATTACTCGTGACTTGTGAGTCACTTTCGAATATGGAGGATAAAATTAATTAATGAAAATGAGATGTTGGTGGCCATTAATGTGTTGAATTGTAGGTACGTACGTAGGATCATCCTGTACCACTCTAAATGATGGTATCATCATCACAGCAGTACTCTCTCTCTCTCCCTCTCTCTCATATATATATATATATATATATATATATATATAATTTATTAATTTTTTATTTCATAGTCAATTTTAATTTTAATTTTTTATTTAATCAAAATAAAAATATTAAATATATTAATTTTTATATTATTAAAGGATTAATTAATAATTAATTAATAAAAAATAATTAAATTAAAGATCAACTGATAAATAAAAAAATAAAATAGTATATATATATATATACAGATGGATTTCCATGTGGTAGTCTAATATTTATTCCCAGCGCCGTAGGAATTCAAGTATACAAGAAAACATAAGCGACAAGAACCAGTCATAATAATGGATCTCTATAAATATGGATATCAATTTTGAAGCCTGAAGCATGCACATGCAAATTCTCGAGTCGTCACTCATCAAGTTGATCTTCACTCTCTCTTGTGTATAGTCATATCGCCTCTCACATTTACCTTGATTTATATTCATTAACTTCCTCAAATCTTACTCATTAACAAGTGTGAAATTTTATTGTGTCACTTCTTCAATAATACTATGAAGAATAATAAGTTCATATATATAGGTATTGTCATACACGTGCACATACACACACAATAATTGACATTAAATTTCTTTAATTTGGAACAATCATAAGGGTTCACTTCTCAAATCAGTCCGATGCATGTAGAAAGATAAATTATCATAAATTTTAACTCTGATATTTGAACCTTATAATTAAAGTAATCAAAGAGTACATCTTTTCAATCACTAGGTCAGTCTCTCAAAAAAGATTATCGAAGTGTCTACTAATTAATTTGTCTTGATATAATTAATTAATATCATATTGTTGAGCTAACTCATTATAATTGTAATTAAAAACTTTGGCGATAGCTAGCTAGTGTTTTATATTACTCATTAATCCAGTTTCATATAGTGTTCTTGATACTGGTCACTTAGTAATTTTTTTTGCTTAGCCAATCCAAACTAATATAGTGTAGTAGATGATTAGAGAAAAGCTGAGAAGGGAAAGGATGAAGCAAGAGAATGTGTAATCACGTGGCGATTTCCATGGCGGTGGGAGACAGAAGCACTGTTCGTCTCAGCCAAAATCACATGATTTGTTACGTAATTTATTGATAATAAAATTGCTATTAATTAAAATCCACACAGTGTTACTCAACCATAAGCCAACCCAATAATTTCGTGAATGGGGTCCTAAGCTTGTGGTTTGATATGCTAAGTTCACCCCTCCACTTACAACAGACTGTGTGACTCTGACTGTGACTCTGTCTTTTATGTGGTTCCCTGAAAAGGATGGCATCATGTGATGAGAGATGGTGACACTTTATTATTTGGTGCCTTTATTTTCTACGATTATTGCTAACAATATATATAATTTGATTATTATATTCATGATTACATTCGGGGTCGATAAGGGTCTCTTCAAGTAGGCCATGCTTTTAGACCAATGCCATATTGATAAAACTGCTATAATCCATTAATTTACTTACCCAGTCTGATAAATCATATAATCAACGTAAGTCCAAGTTTAAATGCATATATATCTCATTATTTATCCATTTACAAGGTATAAAAAGTGAATTAGGTGTGAAAGTACATCATTTTAAGTGACCTTTCCTAATTCCTTTTTCGTTTTTATATATTGTATTCAGGATGTTTGTGAGTCTTTTTTTTTTTTTTGGTTAATTTTAAATAAATATTTTGTCTCGGTTACTCTCTTTTAAGAATTTAAAAAATCTGCTCTCTTGTTTTATTATAATATATTTGAAATTTTCTTTTAAAATACTCTCTAAAATAATCGAACCAAAATTAATAGAAAAATATCATTTTCATGTTTTATCAACTGAGCTATATCCTCTTTAAATTTATTTAGCGTCAATTTATAAGTCTTTCATGGTTTTTTTTTTTTTTGGCCAAAGTCTTTTATAGTCAGTTGTAAGGAAACAAGTCATAGACACTGAAAAACTCATACTTCTAGAGTTTTAAGTAATTTATAGACTATCCAATAATTGGATCCCACCACTCTATCATAGCACTAATTGAGTATATATATATATATATATATATGACATGAAACACTACGAACACCTTAGAATTTTTCATCCGCATCAAAGTTAGAAGATTCACAAAAGTTTTACCCCAAAGAATTTGACACATCACATGACATATAGCTTTTCGCAGTACATAATTAAGTGGATAATTAGCTTTAGATAATTTCAAATTAAGCATTAAGTCCTTAAACTAAAGCAAAGATCATTCCAAATCAGGACTGGTTGGGGCAAAGTGAAGTGGGGGTAGGTGGTTTTTTTTAGTCTTGTGAATGTAAAACGAACTATACATATATAAAAGACATATCACCGACCTCAAGAACAGGAAATTAAAAGCTCACAAGGTTCGGACAAGTAAAAGGCTCCACTCCCGGTGAAAACAATCTCTTATTGCCAATAATCCTTTGCCCACTCATTAATGCATCCAATTTTTCCTATTGTCACTATTTTCTTGTCTAGTCATGGGCCTTCTTTGATTGTTTTTCTCTCTAAATGCTGTTAGTGTTGCAAGAAAAGCTATCTTTAGCCGATTTGTGAACTCTAATTCAGTAGGCATTTTCAGTCTTAATTGAGTGGAGTATATATGTATAGTAAAATATTTAGACACTTCTTTCTTTCTTTTGGATTGAATACAAAAGAATATATCGTAAAACCAATTTATTAATTGTTTGCACACTCTTATCCAATATGCTTGCACTTGCAAAAACATTAATGACTCACCAGGAATCCCATGTTATAGCTACAACGGAAAGGGAAGAAGAAATGAAATTGATAGTGACATGTAACAATTTTCAAAAAGAACTTTGATACTCAAAAAGCTCAAATTAATGGAAAGCATTTGTTGACAATAATGGTTAAACTTTGTTTTGTTTCCTATCAACGGATCTTATCTCTTAATAAACTCCCAAAAAAAAAAAAGCGAACGTGTAAAAGGGACAAGGGAAAAGAACAATATTGGTAGCTTATCAAAACGATTAATACATAAAAAGTTTCAAAGCTGATTCAGCACCATGTCTGCAAGCCCTGAAAATAACTTCCACTTAAGACCCTTAATTAATCCGTCTCTGTTACGTTGCACAAATCACAATTTGTTCATCGGGATAGGGTTTTAGTGTATGATCCTTTTCGTCCATAGTCCATACAGAAAGTGTGTTGTACGTTAAATTAGTTTGATTTTGACATTCAAAAGACAATTTACTCATATATCCCTCACCTAACATATTTTCAATTGATGTGAAATGTTTTACTCACACTTAAAATCAAACAGAAATGATCTTGTTGTACATAGTCACTAAATATAGCCAGTATGGGTAGAGAAGATGAAGTAAGAATCAATATTGTAGGAGACTTTGTAACCAATCATATATATATATATATGTGTGTGTGTGTGTGTGAGTGTGTGATACAGCAGTGGAAAAGACGTGAGTGTACGTGAAGGCATGAGGTGGTATGCTTTTGTCATATGTGTGATTAATTTCGATGCTTGTCAAAGGCAGGAAATAATGTTGAAGAGGAAACTAGTGGTGGCTAGTGCACAGAGTAAGGACCACCATTGTTGAAAGAAATAAGACGAAGCAATAAGGCAGAGAGTGATTGGCTATGAAACCCTGCTTTTTGCACAAATGACAAGCTTCCAAGCCCACCATATGCACTGTTCTGATTTCACAAGCACTGTGATGTTAGTGGTCACCCCCTTTTTCAAGTCTCACACAAAAGCTCTTTGTATTCAGTGTCTCTGAGTGATCTGTGGGCAGTGGTCACCATGTTGTTAACACTTACTTGCCCAGATAGCTGATTAATGTGATCAATCAAAGTAAGTAGGGTCAGTTTATCATAATATTATTCATGCATTTTACTTATGATTGAGTCAATAATGAGAGACTGACTTTAATCTGAGGTTACACAAAATACGGCATGTCAATTTCTAGCGAAGGATTTGGGCTGAGCAGTTGAGAACAAACAAGAGTTGATTCTATAATAGTAGGTCGGACTGGGCCTCTGCTGATCAGTCTCAAGCCCAGAACAAACAGGAGAGACAGGGTATGACTCTGGTCTGTCACCCACTGGATTCTGAAAGACCCCAGGAACATAACTTTTTCTGACAATGAAAATGGGCCACAAAAAAAATCATTGAGTATCTGTAAAGTGAATGTGTTTTTGAAACAATTGTCCCAAAAAAAAAAAAAAAGAATAACTTAGAACAACTTGCTGGATTAGGGGGAAGAAATATTGTTAGGAATTGGTTTAAGAATATCTTAGACTGGTGTATGAATTATAAATTTAATAATAGGGCACTAACTACTTTTAATTTCTTAATATATGGCACTCTATATTTATTAATAGTAGACCTTTCTGGTAATTATTATACAAGGCTAAAGCTCTGCATGTATTACTTGGGGAAAGAGACTATTCTATAGACCAGGAGACTATTAGACAATAACTATGCGTGAATGATGCATGAACTTCTTATAGACCAAATCATTAGACTTTTCATAGCTAATAGATTTAAACAATTTCTACTATTTGATCATTTGAGTTTGCCACACTTCTATAATAAACCTTACTGACATGTAAGAGGGTATTTATAGAGATCCTTAGCATCGATCTAAGAGAATTACTACATCTAACTGGTGTAAAACTGCATGAAACGATAGCCATTACCTTCTCAACTACTCACTTTTGAATTTGCAATGACTTATTATATATTCAGTTGGTGCAATACATGTAGTTGACTACTCCCAATTCTATCACACTCTCCAATTACCACTTTATTCGTACTACTACCAACTGATTAGTCTAGGACAGCAGGACTTGCGTGTGGTTAGATTTTTCCTCACGTGGCTTCGAATTCGATGAACAGAAGACCGTGCAATTTGGATCACCCTATAAACAAGACAAATCAGAAGATTGCTTTGCAGTAACAGCTGGTTCTAATTCTAGGACGAACAGGTTCATCTTCATCCTACGTTAACGATTACTCGAAACGGTACTTCACAGTCTGAGAACGCAAACTAGGGTCCCACCATTGTTCAAGCCCATGAGCCGCTCTGAAACTCGGCGTCTGACCCTGGTTGATAATCAAGTCAGCAGAAGGAAGCAGATGCAGAGGCTCTGACTCTCTGTCCAACGCTCCAGACAGCAAGCTCTCCACAGTATGCTGTGTAGCCTCCTTCTCAATCCTCCCAAGCCCAATCCTCTCCATCTTCTCCCTCTCCGCAAAGTACCCAATATACCCCGAACAAATATGGTCGCCGGGATTCACAAACAAACAAGGCACCCAATCGGACAGCGCAGAAAATGGGTGATGCCCCTTCTCAGTTTCATGATTGCGGTGGCGATGTAAAGCAGTAGAGAGCCCTGCCTTCATGACACTACTGGCAATATGAATGCCCCGCTTCAGCTTCTGATGGTGAATCCTCTCCAACGGAGCTGTAGTGAAGGGAGAGTTGAAAAGGTAGGTTGGGAGATGAGAACCCAACTTGGCCATGTTCTTGCCGGCAAGCAAGGCGATGGCGGAGCCTAGAGAGTGACCGGTGAGCCAGACGTTGTGAGTACCGCCGGCTGCGGCGACTGTGTGTTGAATGGAGCGGAGGGCGAGGTTGAAGCGGGAGCTGCGGTGGAGGGTGTTGAGGATGCACTTGAGGTCCAAGAGGAGGTCTCGGGAGCGAGTGGTGGCTCCGGTGAGGGTTCCCCGGAAAGCGACGACGTATTTGGGGGAAGTGGGGGTGCAGGATTTGGGGTTGAGCTGAATAATGGCTCCGAACATGGTGTGGTCGGCGCTGTCTACGAGGATGTTGGTGAGGTGGAAGTTGAAGAACTCCCACCATGGCGAGGCCAGAGACTTGGGTCCCACGCGGTTCTGCTGGCGGTCGTGTTCCAGAATGTATACTCCCTGAACCAAGCTCGCCAGCACGCACCTTCTGTGGTCTGCGTTATTCCTGCACAGCAACCAACCATGATTCATAGCTTTGAGTGTTTTTCATCTTGTGAGATTTTCACGCAAGCTTGAGTTCCCAGTGAACAGTGCTTTAAATATTTGTTCTTGTAATTGACAATGAAGAAAGACGTACCAGTCAACGGCATCGAGATAAGAAGGTCCTGAAAGACTGAAAATTTCCGTCTCTGAGATCATTTCTGCTTCTCTGTACCCGTCTTTGCTTGATCTGCCAATATACATGGTGATAGGAAAATGAAATAATGGACTTATTTGGGAATAATGATGAATGTCAAGAAATATACCATAAACTGTTCAAGGTGAAAAGCTGAGACACAAGCATGAAGAAGTAGAAGGAAGAAACTTCGCTAGGTGATTGAATGGCATGTCCCCTCTGATCTATACGTAAGTTATTGAAATATTACTAAGTTTCTGATCATTTCTAAAATACCACAAAAAAAAAGAAGAAGAGAAGAATCGGATTGTATATACCATAAATGAGAAAGCTAGCTCCTCGCTTGGCTAGAGATTGACTTCGCCCATTTTTATTTCATTCTCTGACAGCTACAGAGTAAGGGAGAAAGATAAGGAAATGTGATATCTTCGCTCATCGATAAGCAAGTACAATAGTACGCGATGCCATCTTCAACGTATATAACTATAAGCCTTTATCCACAAGTTGCCTTTAAAATAAGACAAAAATGGACTACAATTTTTTTGTAGTCAACGACGAATTAAAAATTTAAGTCAAATCTCCCGAGAAGTTTTGTGAGGAGCCAGCCTATTTTAGATTTAACAAAACCTTCACATCACAACCTCAAGGTATGTTTGACAAAGTGAAACTAGTTATATCAAGCATTGACCCACCCTCCAACACATCCTTCAAGCATTATTTGAACTCAAGCTGAGTTGATAGTTATATTATAAGTTGTAAAAAAACTTATGATCGATGGAAATAGTTACAGATTCAGGATCAACTTGCCTGTAAGTCTCAATCCTATGGGGTTAAAACGTTTCGGCCTTGCTTTTACTTGTGAAACAACGTTAACATGTTCCGAAGAATTCTCTATCATGTTTGCTTTGTCTAGTGAACAAAGACCTTCTAGAATTTGTCCCTACACTATGTAATTTCTAATTCTCCAACCTGGCGGACCGTTTCAAACCTGAGGTTCCGTGAAAGAATGGCCATTGAATATTGACAAAATGTTGCTATGGCGATGTGGTGTGACAAGTTGGGTTGACTTTATTTTTGGTGAAATTTGGTTGAATATTTTATGTGTACGATTATGTGAAAAAGGAGCCATTTCTAGGATATTCCAATCGAAGTCGTTCCTTTCTCAATTTTTAAACACCTATATTGGGGGTTCTCTACCAATGGAATCTTCCAAGTATCCTCTGCGAAAAAGAAGCTGGTCTTCCAATCTTCACATTAAGATTGCTTATTTTGCTTGGGTTGTAATTAATGAGACTACTATTTCTGGGGTTGAATAATTATGCCCTGCAACCCCAAAATAGAGAGAGAAAAATGAAATCTATTTGACAAATGGCTGAAACATGCTACTTTTGATTCCATCACCAAAGCAAGCCCCATATGCAACTTGTCTGCTTTGTGAGATGTATATGTAATATGTTTAAATTAAGTTTTGGCATTTCTATCGAAGAGAAACTTTCATTTGACCCTAATTTTTTTCCTGAATAAAATAAAGTTAATTGTCCCTTCTTATCTTTACTTTATTCACTTTTCAAACCTTTTGTGTGTATTTTATTTTATTTCCTCATTATTTTATTATTTGATATCCACTCTTTCTAATTTTTTAAAGATATTTTCTCTCTCTTATTTTTTTAATAGTTTTCAACTTACACTTTATATTTACGTTTGTTTATAAATTTTTAGTCTCTCCTTACCTCTAGATTGGTCAAGTAATATGTATTATTATTATTATTAAAAAAAATGAAAAAGCACATTTTTAGTTTTTCACTTTTGTTCTTAAAATCAATTTAGTCTTAAAAACAATTAAATTTGTTCACTTTTTCACACATGCATGCACGTGCATACACATACACTTGGAATATATTATTTGAAATTTGTTTATAATTCACAAAAAGATAGTCTATGAGATAAATTGTATAAAATAGAATATGTTCCATTTCATGCAAATTCTATACAAAAGTTTTGTACAAATAGCTGTAATTAATAGTATCCACTATAGCACACTATTAATTTATTTGATTTTGTAAATAAATAAAAATATCTATATATATATTTACAAACAATACTATATATACTATAATTTACAACTTGGCCTCTAAAAAGGATTTTCTATGGAAAGAAAAAATGATTAACCTACCCAATGTCATTTTTCTCAAAATTTATTTTATATAATTTAATGGTGAATTATTTTTTAACTAACTTTACAGATTAATCTCAAAGAAGAACGTAACTTTGCATAATGCAACTGTACGTACCTTCGGCAAATATTCGATATGATAAGCCACTTGTTTGTTTTTTTAATGGCCACCTAATATTAATTTTCTAGACCAACAAATTAAAATATAGAGAAAATTAATCCTTTGGTTCCTATAGTTTACACAAATTTTTAATTTGGTCCTTATAATCTAAATTTTTTCAAAACGCTCCCTATACTTATAAAACATTAGCAAATCCATCCCTCTTGTCAATAACCATTATAATGTCATCCCAAATATGTTGAATAGGATAAAGGTGATGATATGGATTGATGACTCAGCATTACAAGTGGCCACTTAAAGTGACATAGCTGGACTCAGAGATACGTGGCAACACTTTGGCTGGCTTCCCACATTGCTTCAACTAGGGTTCCTTAAACACAAAAGTAACTATGATTAAAGAAGCATCAGTGAAGTGCTGATTTAAGCATTCATTGTCCTTTTAAAAAATCTAAGGTGAGATTTGAAGGCCAGTCATCCTTCCTGACAGGATTCAAAGAAGCATGTGGCATCCTAGACCTCTAATGGCGGTTCGATAGGAAGATAGGGAATTGTTCCCTGTAAGTGCAAAGATCAAATGGTGACACTCACATCCAACATCAAGCAAAATCCTGGACAGAGATTCCTTCAATGCTCAAATTACAAGTTAATCATTTTAAACTTGGTGGCTTGACTTCAAATTGATGTTGATATCTGTCAATGCCCAAATTACAAGCTTTCATTAAATTTTGTAATTGATGTTAGGTTATTGGTGGTATTGAATTTTTTTGGCTTTTGCTATCTAACTTTATTTCTATTTGCAACTTCATTTTATTGTTGTTCTTGAACTTATATACTTAGTTTAAGTTTAATGTAAGTTGTTGGAAATTTGATGATTCATATTGTCGCATTGGAGTTGAAATATGTTTTGGTTTTAGAATTGCTGTATGCTAGAATTTTGATGATTCATAATGTAAGTTGCTAGAATTCTGATTGTCGGAATTGTTACATGCTTCATTCCTTCCTCATATACTAGGGACAATCATAGTAGCTATTATTAGTAGGAAGTCATAGTAATCATTAACTATTAAAGATGTGAATTAATAATATGCATAATTGTTTTTAAGTGAAGTCTTATTTTTTTCCTTCGTATCTTAAACATTAATTATCTACCTCTACCATAGTAACTGCTATTAGAGAAAGTGTGAATGACATTTTAATATACAAATTTTAGTGTCCTATGATTAGCTACTATTGTGAACCATCGTGTTGTCTACCTTATGTCAGTCCATTGGAGGAACATAGTAGGCACACTTATCTAGCCTCAGTATCCAATAAGATTAAATTATTTAATATGTCATTAGTATATAATTTAGTAGTTTAAATTGCTTGGCATTCAGATTACATTAAGCATCTCATTATGGTGTAAATGGTGTAAGAATATGTTAGTTAAAGAAAAAAAAAACCTTATTAAATTTAGGCTTTCAAAAGGATTTCTGCCATTGTTTATAGTTATGGTATCACTCACTGAGACCACCTTGGAAAAATTATCCTTTATTGCCAACATTTATTTGTTATCAAAGTCAGTTTGGAATTTTGTTAAGGGGAAACAGGCTGAAAGCTTGAGACATGACATTTAATACTTGAGTCACTAGTATTTATACAAAGTGATCTAAGAAAGGTTTAAATTAAACCTATGCTTAATGCTAACATGTTTTAGAGGTAAAACAATGTCTTTAATGATAGTTTCATAAGTTGAATGTTCTACAATCTGCATGTTTAAAGATACTCTAAAGATTAATGGGATGCTTATCAATGGTTGGGTCTTTACTTATATGTCAAGCATTACTTCATTAAAATAGTCATTACATCTTGGTTCTTGTTTAAGGCTTGTTTATGATTTTGTTGTTTTGTTAGGAATGTTTAGTAAACAAAATATCATTAAACTGTAAATGACTGCTTCTATTTTCTATTCCTCAAATTCTGGACAATGATAGATTTAGCTGTAAATTGCATAGATTTTTGTAGTATGCACTAAATTCTGCACAATGAAAATTTTTAAATTATGCACAATGATTGCTTCTAAAGTTTTGGTTGTAAACTACACAATTTGGTTGTAAACTGCACAAATTTTTAAGTATGCACCAAATTCTGCACAAATTTCAAATTTTGCATTGTCATATCTGACATCCTGGCAAAGGGTGAACGAAAATATTAAGGAAGATAAAATAAATTTGATTTTTAAATGGATTTTAAAAATTAATTCACTAAATTTGCCACTAAAATTTTTAAAATAGAAAAATTTGAAAAACCAAATGAAAACAGAAAGGTGGTTTGCATAACCAGAAATGGGTTTGAGAATCTGTTTAAGCATGAGAAAGGTGTTAGGCAATTCATAATACTTGTCCATAAATATGGTTATCCTAAACTAGTTAAGCGAAATTAATGAGATACGACCTTAAATTTATTTTGATTGCCTATATTTAAAAAGTACAAAATAAATAGGGAAAAAAATGAAATTAACGCAAAAAATGGATATTTATAAAGGGTGGACTTAACCTAGGATGAGAGCTTAGGGCTTGTGTATCGTGCCATAGGGATCAAAGTCCATGTAGTTTGTTAAGAAATGCATGTTAGTAGGTTAGTTTTTTTTTTTCTTTTTTTCTAATTTGCAAAAAGAACAAAACAGTTGAAATTAGATATATTTTGTAAACAAAACGACTTGGAATTTGGATTGGTGTGTTTTAATTTATGAAATCATTATAATCTTACTTCTTTTGCTCTCTTCATTCTATTTATTTTTATATTTTTTTTGAATTTTTGGACATCTTATTTTTTTTAATATTTAACATTTTGAAAACATGATTCATTTGTGCTCTAATTTGAAAATATTAGTGAAAAAGTGAACATATTTTTTGGTTTTTTGATTATTTAAAAGAGAAAGATTTAAAAAATGTAAAGAAGCTTTGGAAACAATACTTTATTTGAAAACATTCAAAGAAATTAGAAGATGTTTTCATTTGTTTTTAAAACTGCCTTATTTAGATTTCAAAAAATCAAGAATTGAAATAAAACAGAATAAGAAATTGACACAAGGACCTTTATTAAGAAAAAATGATTTCATTTGTATTTTAATATTTCAAATTTGAGATTTTTTTAGAGAACATTGATTGGAAATATGATATAAGCTGTTGGGACCCAAAATTTATTTTAAACGTAAGCGCCCAGTATTAGGTAATACCTGTGGAGTTGTATGATCTCACAAAACCCTACTAGTGAATTCATTATGTGCTTATAAAGGCTGTGGCCTCACACGATAACACTAATGTTGAAAATATAAATATTTATAAAATGTATCTATGGAAGCGTTGGACCTCATATGCTAACAATGAAACAAAGTGTAAAATTTATTGCATAAGATGCCTGTGGAGACGTTGAATCTCACATGGCAACATTGAAGGAAAGATGCTTATGGAGGCATTGAACCTCACATGACATCATCAATGATAATAAAGGTATACATTTATGCTTGTGTGATATGGTGTCTAATTGAATATTTGTGTCATATCATTTACAATGTTTACAATTATACAAATTATGTTGTTTTTCCCCAATCATTGGAAATAAATCTTACAAAGCTTCTTGTCAACAAATGTATTCCATCTTTGCTTAGGCTTGAAGGTCACTTTGCCATGGCATTCACTAAGCTTTTTAACACATTCTATGACTCAAATCCTTACCATATAGTATAGTTAATCAAGAACCACAATATACACCTTTAGCTTAATCATAAGACATGTTCAAGAGGCATAAATCATGTGACAAAATTATGGGCCAAATTGGACAGCCAAGATATTCAAATTAGAAGCAATCTCTAACATATTAAAACACATCAAAGAGGCCTAAATCATGCTGTAAAATTTAGGGGGGAAAAGGATAGCCAAGATTGTTCAATTTGAAGCATTTCAACATGCCCAATGAAGCTTAAATGATGGTATAAAAATCTTAGCAAAATGGACAGCAATGACAACCTAATTTGAAGTATTTTCAATTCATCAAAATATATTTAAAAAGTTTAAACTATGCTATAAAATTCAAGAAAAAATGGGCAAAAAAATTCAAATTGGCAACAAAATTATAGCATAATTCATAGGAATAAGACGAAGGTGTAGTACAACAAAATATCTTAATGGCATTTCAACAAACACCTTAACAACTAAACCCAAATACATCATAACTTTTCAGCACATAATAATGACCATTTAGAGATTATTCTAGTAAAATTTGGAATAGTAAAAGATGGAAAAACATGTAGCAATTGGCAGCAAACAAGATGATATAGGCGTAGCAATATGCATATAAATTGGAGCACAAGTCTTGTTAAATGAAGGTAGAATAGGTAGTGAATGATATTAACTCTTTCCTTCTCCTAGGCTTGATTTCCTCCTCTCTTCTTCTCCTCTCTAGATCCTAGGGTTCTTGAGAAAAAAAAGATTATAAGAGCCAAAATCCCCTAAGTGAGGTGCTTGTATATCCAAGTGAGGTAGTGTGGCATAAGTGTAAGCTAAATGAGAAAATCAAAATCTGAAAAATTAAGTTAAGATGCAAATGAAATACAGGTGAAATTAAATGAAATAAGAAGAAAGAATGAATGTGGCATAAATTGTGAGGTAAAATGAGAAATGAAAATATAAGAAACTAAATGAAGATAAAATGAATTTCAATTAAAATGAAATGAGGTGAGAAAATAAATGTAAATATGATGTGAGGGCAAATGGAAGAAAGGGAGAGTGAGGCATGTGAAATATGGGCTAAATGAGAAATGAGAATTTAAAAAATTAAATCAAGATGCAAATGAAATGCTAGTGAAATTAAATGAGAAGAGAGAATAAAGTGTAATGTGTGAAGTGTGAGTTAAATGAAAAATAAAAATATGAAAAATTAAATCAAGATACAAATGAAATTAGATGATAAGAGAGAATAAAGTGCAACATGCAAGTAAGGGAAAGAAAGTGGAATCCAATGTGTCATGGGTTCCTAGATCCAAGATGGATCTTTGGATCTTAAAAGGGTCCTTAATCATATGTTAATGAACTTTTTTAATTTGAATGAGCTTTTGGATCGTTAAGCGCCATCTTCAATAGATCCCCCTGATTTTTATTTCATTTCTTTAGGCTTCATTTCAAATGGATTCTTCATTTTTATTTTGTCTTTAAGCAAATGTATAGTCTTTAAAACACAAGGGGTCGATCTAGGGACAGTTGCTTACTTTAAAGCTAAAATGTTGTGCCTAAATTTAAAGTCCTCACTTCATTGTAATACTCCCACAGTTTTGTATATTGCCTTTTATAACCTCTCTTCAACATAGTTTTTGCCTTTCTTCTTAACCAATTGGCCTTACTAGTAGACACATCAGTTATATAATTCTCTCTAATTGTTAAGATTACATCCACTAGCTTAATGTTCCTGTTAGATTTCATAGACACAATGTGTTTGCTTGCAATCCATTTTGAACTTGCCATTTTTCCATTAAATGTGACCCCACAAGTGTGGCGAGGATTGAATGCCTCTAGCTTATATGTCATTAACCCCTACCTTACTAACAAATGCCAGTCGCTCATAGTCACCCTTACACATCACCCTGCACCTCGTGTTATTGTGTTTATTCAAATCACACATCATATTTATGGAGCAACATCATTCTCTTACAACTTCTTTAAATTGAGCAATTAAAATAAACTCTATTACAAGTTTAAATTAGAACTCCTTACCCATCTCGACATGATAGTACTGAACATAATTGCTACACACATTACATTTCTTAAAGTTATCAAACTCTAAGCCATTGTTTGAATTTAATTCATCCATCCTATAGTTAGATGGAAATGCATCCACCTTAGCTTCAACTATTGCAAATGAAAGCACTATGTTAGAAGATGCCTGATAGATAGGCATGACATTGTCATTTACAACACTATCCCTCTTGACTTTGTCAACCACATCTATATAAATAAAAAAAGTCATCATTTATTTCTTCCTTACTATCATCAAATTGGATCACCCTAGCACTATCATCTGTATCAATTTCACCTTAATCTAACCTAGTTCTATTAGCTTCTTGCACATCATGAAAAGCTTCCTTACATTAACTGGGTTAGAAGGAATAACTGGATGTAAAAAATGACCATTAATCAATGTAACATTGTAATTATTCCAATAGTATCATTGTTGGAGCATATTAACAACTATAACATTTAATAATCATACTATTGTATTAATTAGTCTAACTAATGTATTGATTAGCCACCTTTCTTAGTATAGATTTTGTGTATAAATATCCATGTTATTAGAGTAATTTAACAAGGTGAAATACAAGTTATTTCTCCTTCACTACATGGTATCAGAGCTCTTGGCTCATTTCTGGGTATCCTTACTGCCATTTTTTCTGGGTTCATCCTTTTGGAGAAACTAGGGTGATACTTTAGGTAGCTAGTTATATCTCACCTCTAGCATAGGGAAACACAGAAGGTTCTAGAAGACCTGTCCCAATCTTCTTATGTCCGAAAACACTGTGCCTTAAGCTTACGTGCCAATGAAGCATTCTGCACGTTGTATCACGCGTTGGTGCGTTACTGCGCATGAAGCATTTGTTCGGCCTCATCTCAACTTTTCGACATTCGACATCATCTTCTTAGCGCTTTTCCAGCTAGCCACTAATGCATACTCTCTTTTGAGGTTTGGGAACTTATTTGGAAACTCCTCACCTGTGTGTCTCTGTTTTTTAGCATTTTCTAATTTTTCCTCTTCTGGGTACCTTCTCTTTTATATGATCTAAGTTTTGTTGTTGAAGAACCATAGATTTTTGCATAAGATTGATCGGTAATTGACTCAGCCTTATTGACTTCGGTTGTTGAAGAGGTAGTATTTTATGACAGACTTCTTTCTTCAATTTATCTTTTAAATTTCTCATTTTTGTGAAAAGGAGTATTAGTCTTTTTTTTTTTTTTTGAGTCTGTCAAAGCTAGCTCTCAAGGAGCCAAAGCCTTTCTCACCTGTTTTTTGAACCAAGACATTTAGGTTTGACACCATGTAGCAATTTTCCTTAACTATAATCCAAGCCTTTTCACGAGTTGAATTTTTCTTTTAGGTGTCCAAAATTAGCTCTTCCCTTTTTTACTATATTTTTGGCTTGTTGTGTGCTTAAAAATGTTCGAAGTCATTGTTTTCTCTAAAACTAATATAATTGAAAATTCCAAAGCAGTTAGTGATTTACAAAATTTACATCCCAATTATCAGTTGAATGATAGAAACTATCTCAAATGGTCTCAACTTGTTCAAACCATATTGAACGAAAAAGGAAAGTTAAGTCATATTATAGGAAGTGGACCTTTGAAAAGTGAGAAACACTATAAGGCGTGAGATTTGGAGGATTCCATGATAATGACATGACTATAGATTTCCATGAATCTAGAGATAAGTGATACATGCATGTTTCTCACCACTGCTAAATATGTGACATATGAGTTACAATTATAATATTAATATGTACTTAATTGAATAATCATTAAGTACATATTAACTTGTAATGCTTTATACTTAAATCATCTTTTATCTCTTATATATGAGATATGCTTGCTTATATAATATCCAATAGGCTTTAAGGTTATATATAACATAAATTGGATACATGAACATAAGAATCTCATATACTTGATATAAATATTTATTGTACGCCAATTATTATTTAAATATGCATATTTTTATATATGAATTAGACTAACTATTAGGTTTGCAAGTTAAATATTTATTATATAGGATAGTCCAAGGAAAAAAGAGTGAGCATTGACGTGAGAAGAATAAAATGTCAATATCATACTCTACACAAAGAGATGACAAGTAAAAAAGATACTTTAATCTTTAATGAAGTTAAAGATTTGAAGATTTAGAAGTTTGGTTACTTTAAGATAGCTAATGGATTACAGTAGGCATAATTACAATAGACTAAGTGTTAATTTATGAAATTCGATGATTTGGATTTTCATTTGTTGATTTAAGACATTTTGGTTCTCAAAATATAAGTTTGGACTCTAAAGATAATGAGATATAGATTTTACTTAAAATCTTATTTAAACTTTTAGTCACTATGTTGATTATATATCACACATCATAAGGAATTTTGTTATGGAATGTATTTATTAAAAAATAGACTCAAAGATTTTTTCAATGATAGGTCATTCACTTAAAAAAGAGTTCAAATGAAATGGTCATGGCCATCTAAACTTGAGTGGTGAGATATAGATTTTTATCAAATTATTTGTTGACCTTTGGTTACTAATTTGATCATATCTCCTAAAATATATTGAATTTTGATATCAAACTTATTGTATTGAAAAATAGACTAAAAGAGCTTTCTAGCAGTGTGTCATATACTCAAAATGAAGTTAAAATAAGAACATAATGATTATTTAAATTTGGGTCTGTGTCACTGGAAGTGACTAGTTGACTGCCCTTCACTGCAAGTCGACTGCGTGGACCATAGAATCTAGCTAACGATCATATTTGGGGTGGTAGTTGACTGATAACATCAAGAAAACTTTTTAAAAAGTAAATAACGGCTCCTTTGTGAATTTAACTGCTATATTTCATATTGATCTATATATATGACCTTCTAAACATATTTCTAAGAAGAACCATGTGTTAGAATGTGATCTTCAACTTGTTCTAACATATTTAAGTGATGAACAAATCTTGAGTCAAAACTTGCATATTCTCTATTATTTGAGTTCTTAGTGCTTCATTGTGTATATCTTCTCTTTAAGAGAGTTCCTTTGAGCAATATTATTCATCATCAATCATTATAAGTCAAGGGTGGTGTATCCCTTGAGAGAGAAAAGCAAGAGTGAGGAATCTTTTAAAGTGAAAAACAACTCTAGTTTGGGTTGGGTTTTGTAGAGACTCACAAGTCATAAGTGCCTAATTAAACTTGTAGAACTAGTGGATAAATCTTAAGTTAAAGCTAGGGGACTAGACATAGACTTGGGTTGCAACCGAACCATGATAAATCTTAGACTTTGCTTTCCCTATTCTTATTCTCTTTATATTTTGAATTGTCTTATTTATACTTTGCTTTTGTTATTGATATTGTACTTGAAGTATTGTGATCTCTTCCTGGATACGTTTTTTTTATATTTACTTCGACTAATTCAATTATTAAAGTGATAATATGATTTTCTAATTTATTTGAAAACAACCTTTTGAATTAAGTTTACTACACATAGTTGAGTGTTTATTTTGTAAGAAAATTATTATCTTCATACTTTAAACATTAAAATAAAATCTCTTTTGATTGATATTATTATTATCTTGATTGATACTCATCTAAGTATCCTTCTTTTTAAATATTTTATAAAATAATTTTAAAAACAACTAAAATTTTTATAAACACCTAATTCACTCATCTTCAGTGTTTGTTGTCTTGTCTAACACTCCCATGTACATGTATATTTCCTTGTGGTCCTATCTACATAAATTATACATCCTCCTATTACTGAGTAACAATCTCCACCATGTGCATAGGCACGTTTATAATATACCTCACTTTTTAGAATTGAAAAAAAATATTTTTCATATGATCTTCCTCGAGATTCTCAACACCACTTAAGCATATTTCATTCCCCCATCTTAAAACCAAAGTTCCGCTTTTCATTTATATCATGTAAATCATATGAAAAAAGGAAAAAAAGGCATAAAGCTTACTATGTTTCTGCGTTTCCATTTCTATTGCACTTCTATTGCTCTGTGACTTTGTAAAATAAGAAACCCTTGCTTTCATGTGTCTGCCTCTACCTTCATGTATATTCTCTTGTCTTTTTTTTTTTTTTGTCAAACAAAACCTTCCCGCCATGTCATTTAAAGTGCTAACTACATCTCCAACTTGCCCAACAACATCCTCGACACCATCCTAGTTAGCATTTTGTTTTAACAGTGTTGAAACGGCAGTCAACAGGTGGGACTGAATCTCAAACCTTTTAGAAGTTAGGGAGCATTTTGAAAAAAAAATTCAAACTATAAAACTAAATTAAAAATTGATGTAAACTATTGACACCAAAAGATTAATTTTCCTTGAAATATATATCGTTTACAATGAATTCTTAATTAAGGCTTCAAATTCAATTGTTATTTACTATTACCAATAACCACAAGTTACACAATAGATACACTCTCCATAATTCTAGTTGGAATCCTTATTTTTAAACTGCACAACATAGAATTAAAGAGGAAAAAACCTAAAAAGTAATATTGAAAGCAATTTAATCTTAAACAACTGTTCGACATTATATACTCTAAGGCTATGTTTGGATAGAAGGTCAAAGAGGGAGTGACAATAAGTGAAATGGTCAAATTTAGATGAATGCATGTTTGTATGTTTTTATAAGAAAGGTCTTGGAGGCCCTCCCTAATCATCCAAAATATTATTTTTGTTGTCTCTCCAAATTAAGGGTCAAGAATGGAAATGAGTCACTCACTAATTAAAAATACTATTATACCCTTCCAAATTTCTTAATATTACAAAATTATTCAATGTTAGCATCATGAATAACAAATTTAATCTTTATCCCCTTCTTCTATTGAATCATTAATTAAAATCTTAGATTTATTTATTTAAAACAATTTTAAAATAAATAATTTTTACATATTATAATTTGTTTACATAAGATATATATATATATATATATATATATATATTATTTCATAATTATATTATATTTTGTGAATTGAGAAATTAAAAAAATAGACAGAAAAATAAGTTACACTTCTATTTCATGTATTAAACAAAGATAAAATTATTAGTTATATGTTTATATTATAAAGGATAATATTAAAAAAAAATTAATAAATCATTTCATTCTATTCATTTAATTATAATTTTTAAACAAAAATTTTAAAAATTCCTTCTTCTTTTCATTAAAACTTCCAAATAACATATCTACTCAAATCATTCCACTCTATTTCATATCATTCTATTAATAACTACGTCTTTTTATTCTCCTTTAAACTTCCAAACATATTAATCTGTCCCACTATTATTGAAAGCAACTTTCCAAGTACTGTTCCCTCATTCGAAACACGCCCAGATACATAATCTATAAGCATTACTCACAACTACATGCAACGCAAACATAGGTTTGCTTCTTCACAGTTCAGCTCACCACATCAAACACGTAACAATGAATTCTTGCAATGACATCAGTTTTGAGGGACGATCCGAATCTCATCCAATCCACTCTTGTAAGCGAATCTGGTGAGCTGCTGAACGTGGAAGTAGTCCCTGTACTTCATGTTTTTGTACTTAGCCTCCTCTTTCTCCAGCAGCTCTGGGGCTGGTCCTATCTCCTTGTCCAGATCTGGTCCATTCACCAGCACTAGACTTACCCTTGTGTCTCTGTTGTTCAGTATCGCACGGTGCAAGATACTCCTGTACCTCCCGTTGCTCACCGCCTAATGGGAGAAGAAAAGCAGAGCAAGAGGAGATTAGTAATTAAGACAATTACTGACACATTAAAGTGTGGTGAGTGAGTATAGATATATATAGGAGATGTCGAGTACTGGAAGTGACCTCAAGTTGATCTCCAGTGTTGATGATGAGGCAGTTGGGAAGGGGATTGACGTTGACCCACTTGCCATCGTGCTTGACCTGAAGGCCTCCGATTCCGTTCTGAATGAGGAGTGTCAAGAGGCCATGATCGGAATGAGGAGGCATACCCAAGGCAAGGTCTGGCTGAGGGCAGGGTGGGTACAGGTTCACTGCAAAAATCTGCAAACCAGAATCAAAACCAGTGGACTCCACGATGGCCTTGGGTTCTAATCCCAAACTCTCCGATATCCCTTCAAGCAAAGTAGTCGTTACCGCCTTGATTTTCCTGCTATATTCATACGCGACCTCCCTATAAAAACACAGAGTGGTCCATGTAAGGCCAACAAACACAAAGATCTGAAAAACAGAGAGTCGTTGAACTTACTTGAAACCAGCGGGTTTGTGGGGGAAATTGAATTCTGGGTATGTCATGACCTTAAGATAATCTCTCCAGTAATGAACCTGCTCTGCTTGAGGGTGGAAGCTCGTGCCATGTCGGATGGGTGTGAAGGGACCCTTGTCGGCCAATTCCTTCTTTTCCTCTACGGGCAAGTTATGGAATTCGTGAGACTTGTTCATCACTTCCTCCATCAACTTCTCCGAGATGCCATGATCCGTAATCTGCCAGAATTAAGCCATTGTCAGCCTGAGACGGGACATAAATACAGAACCCCATGATTAGGACTGGAGAAAGAATGAAACTTTACTATGAAGAAGCCGCATTCGGCGCAGGCCTTGCCGAGCTGGTGGACGGTGTCAGCGTGGAGTTGAGGGTCGTCAGAAGTGAGGAGAGAGAAATCGATGACGGGAATGGCGGCTGTGAGCTCGGCTGCGACGTCGTCTCGGAGTTCGGTGAGAGAGTAGTAAGAGGAAGGAATGGGGGACAATTCGTTTGATTCGGCGAAGGCTTTGATGCTTCCGATGTCGGAGGCGTGAACCTTCGGGGGTTCCGGCGACGAAGCGGTAGCTGTAGCTGCCGAAGCCATGGGCTTTGGTGTCCCAGAGGGAGTGATTGAGTGAGGGAAATGAAGTGGAAAGCAGTAATATAAATAATCCAATTCAAATCATAAGAGGATAAGCACAAAGAAATCAGCTTTTTTTAAAAAAGAAATTGTCGTCACTGGAGGGAGGCTCCACTGCTATTGAAATGGGTCGAACTTATCGGATGAGCTAAACAACAGAATCCAGAAGCAAATATGGTAATGAATAGCAGGCTCAATGATTTGAGAGCCTCTCGTCGCTGGTTAAGAATATACACAAACACCACCCACCAGTGAGGCGACAGATGCCCTAATGGTCACAATAGAATTTCACCGTTCTACATAGACGTGAAAAAATATCTGAGCCACTACTAAAAGAATGATAATATACATACACGTAGCACAAAGCGCACACACCAGTTTAGCACCAGGATATATTATGATCCAACAGGATGATGGAATTATTTAACTTAATGTTTTGATGAACTGAGTTATATGTTTACACGTTGGATGGTGATATCAGTTACTGTTGTTGATTACTGATTCCTGTCAGCATATCAGTTACCGTTGGTTTGGCGTGAAGGTGGTAGCAGTTTGGAGAGTAGGTGAGAAGGAAAGTGGTAGATTAGAAGATGAATCAGAAGAGAAGCCTAAGCTATATATTTTGATCTTTACAGCAGATTTCTGATCTTTAAGCTTTATAAAATAATAAAATTATTATTCTTTAATTTTTTTCCCCCCCAATATGATCCTCTTTTCTTGGTCTTTGGCTGTTATTAGTCAGATAATATGGGTAAAGAGAACAATATCTATATACGGTCAAAAAATAATGTAAAAATCAACTACGGCATCTGCAATACCAGACGATCTAAAGGCAGGGACTAGGAAACATTTGAGTTTGAATTTTTTCTTGTTGTTGGAGAATTTTAGTAATAAGAGAAAATAAAAATAATATTAAATTAATAAAAAATTATTTTTTTATTCATTCTCAATTATTGGAGAATCTCCAATAACCGAAGGTAATTCATTCACGGGAACGTTCTAGTGCGAGGATAACTGGATATGCATAACAGAATGAAAGCTGGCTAAGAGTATGGTAGTGAAATAGGGAGGATAAGTGGGGACGATAATGATTAATGTATTTGATCTAGAATTCTATATGTTGCCATTCCGTGTGCAAATGCCTTGCTCATCTTTCATGTCCTATCATTTTCCCTTTTTTCCTTGGTTACGAGTCTTCTATGTTCATTTTTTGTTTGGACGAAGAGAGTCTTTTACATTCATTCTTTGCCTGTTGTAATCCAAATATATTGGGTTTACGGGTTACGAGTGATTTAATATGATTTAATCAAAAGTAAGTTATGTGATTTGTATTTATAACTTTTTATTTGGAAGGTAAATTTTATTATTAATGTAATTTATTCAATAAAAAATATTTTTTTAATTTTTATGTAAATGACAGTTTCGAAAAAAAAAAAACTTAATATACAGTCATTTGTATATCTGTTATATATATATATATATATATATATATATATATATACATTTTTTCAATAATATTATAACATATATATGGTTATCATACATAATTGAATACTTTTTAAATTAAACTATACATTTTTTTATGTTAACTATATATTTATCTTGCATTAATTGAAAAACTTAATATTAAAGATATGATGAACTATATCTGGGTCTAATCTAATAAGATTTCGTAGGAAAATCCAATATAAACCAAACAAGGCTATTCATAAAGTAAACTCGCTTTGATAGTTTGATTTGCTAATTGATTTTTAAATATTTCAAATCACAGATCAAGCACACTATATTTAATTTCGATATACAGTTTTGTGATTGTGGGCAACTACGGTTTATGATTTAACTGTTGGGGTTGTGTTTGAAATGGATGAATTAGTCAATACTTCAACGAGGAATTTGGATTTGATTGGGAGTCGGAATTTGCATGTTGCAGTTTTTGGGACCATATTATTCAGTTTTTGTAGTAAATTTTGAACGTGGTATAGATTAATTGGAGATCGAAGATGAAAGATAAGAGTGCAAAGATATAAATAAATGAAAACAATATATTGTAGTGCTTTTATAATATTAAAGTTTGAAATTTAGATAATAAAGATATATTATATATAAATTAGTCTAATTAATTATATTTTTAAAATGGAATAAGATATTATAATTAGAAGCAATGGTTAAATGGATAAATATAATCTTTTATTATTTTTTATTAATTTATTTATAAAATTGGCACAATCTTCCTTATCTAAATGTATTTGGTTCTCACATATTTTTTTTATATATAAAGTTTCATGATTGAATTCTTTTTCTTAGAATGAATGAAATGACAAAAAGAGTATAAATTAAAACGATATGCAACAAATAATTAATATTCTTGATTGGACACAAGGGAAGAGACAAAATTATGTAATAACATCGCCTAATAATTTCTCAAATAATTGTTTAGATAAGAATACTGCCCTGATGGTATTTCGTCATTACGTGAATCTGAGTTGTCCTTCCTTCCTTTTAAATATATTATCAATGACTATTAGAATGGATTAAATTTCATTCACTTATTTGTATTATTGTTATTAGATTTCTTTTAACTAATGTATGATTAATTAATTATATCATAAAATTACAATTTAATTCAAAATTTATATACTTATTTTATACACATGTTATTATAATATTTACACAAAATTATATATTTAAAATATTTAATTAAAAACTAACATAACAAAAATATAAAAATTATAAATAAACTTTTTTATGGATATTATGTCATCAAGGACAATCATAGTTTTTCATCTATTTTTTCTGTTTCGCATTGATAATTTGTCATTACAACAAGTGCTAGAGGTATAAATAATGATTATATACAATCTAAAATAATTGCATATGATTAAAATATAATCTAAAACACATGCTACAATAGTAGGTAATTATTTTTGCTTTTCTTCCATGTCCCTCGTAAAGCAATCTTTCATGAGTTTTGGTTTAAAATACTCTCATGTCATTGGAATTTAAATCTTTTGCAATTAATGTACGTTGAATAATTGAATACTTGAATGTCTATTTTAATTATTGATAAATTAATGTGAATAATATATATATGTAGTAATTATTTTAGAAACTAAAAAAATTATAAATATTATTGTTTATATGTATATAATATCATTATCTTATGATATTTTGTAATTTTATCCTTTAACCTATAAAAATCTCCCATGCATGTTCTAATCTGTTTTTTTTTTTTTTTTAATTTCAACTCATTATTTTTTGTTCAATAGTCGTTATTGAACTGTGTGAACCTCATATAAACAGAACTTGCTTTTTATTTTTTTATCTCCCTTACTCCGTGTAATTTGAAAGAGAACTCAAACTACACGACATTCATAGATCATAGGGTATTGATGTATTATTTATACTAAAGAATACTTAAAATTATCTAATAGTTGATAGTAATATTATTTAGATATAGTATTAAGATGTAAATATATTGCACTCCTGAAGCATACGCGATCTTAACAAGGTTAAAAGAGTAGGTTAGAATCAATTAACGGTACAAAGTAATATTAAGTTATTTAGCTATGACATTTCTAAATATATATTATATTGACGAAAAGCAAAAAAAATAAATTCCGTGTGAAACATTTTCCCAGTTCTTTAAATAACAAGCCAGTGGAACTCTACAAAATTATTGATTCCTGCATTAAAGTTTGAACTTGGAGTAGTAACAAACATGTCGCTTCCCACTTGAGGAAGAAAACAAACAAGGTGAAGTTGACATATTCGATACGAACTTAACAGTTTCGTTTGAACAAGTTAACAATGCCTTCTCTATGTAAGTCCAGTACATAATAATAGAATTTGGACTACACAGACCTGTACTCTTTATCCCTACTGGATACGAAAGCATCTTTCCCATTAATTCCTTCTCCGATATATTATATCTGTGTTTCGGTACTTGTGGAATCAAACATTGGGGGGTGTGAGCAGGGAGCTCAATGGCATTAAAAGCAAACCCAACTGTTTCTATTCTCCACCCTTTCATACTTCTTTAATACAAAACCCACATGTATAAATAAATTATAACTTCATCCTTCTATCTTATGCAGACATAGACGCAAACATACTCAACGTCCTGCACTAGCTCGCTCCAGATCAATACAACGACTTGTCCCCATCTCCTTCTCCTATCTGTTGGAAAGCCCATATTCTCTACTTGTTTGAGGTACTTTATTTAGCATTCATCTTCTTCATCTTCCGCTGTATATAAACGCAGAAAGTAGTTGCAGAGGAGAAGCCTGCAGAAACATGGGTAGCAGAGAGGCTGAGGCACTGAGTACAGGAGCGAGGCTGTTCCACGCGCCTACCTTCAACTGTTATGTTATCGCTGTCATGGGGTGCAAGACGAGAATCGATCCTCAAGTCGTCAAACATGGCTTAACCGACACTCTGCTGAAGCATCCCAGGTTTACCAGCAACATGGTAAAGTTGTCTCCCTTGCTTAGATCTGTGCCTTCTTTTTCTTCTTGGGTTTTTTTTGTTTGACTTTGTTTTCACTTCCTCCATAACGTAATAGAGAAGAAAGGTTATTTTATTTCCTTCCTTTTTAGAATATGGAGTTCCTTTATAGCATAGTATTAGTATTTATCAACCCTCCACATGTAACAGAATTCTAAAATGGCGTACCAAGCTTGAACTTTTAACATCAGAGATAAGATTAGTGCAGTTTCTATTAGTCTTTAATTAAAATAATGACACGCAATTTGGTGATCATGATTCTTGGCAAGCCAGAGAAATTAGGAGATACAATGCTACAAGCAGAATATTCAGTGTCTTTTTTTTACAGGACATAGCTATGATATTATTAATATTATTATTTATTTTGGATATTTTGATTCTTTTTTTTGTGGCCACATAATTTGGTTGTCACAAGTCTAGGTTTTGTCCTTGTATGTATTCAAAATAAAAGGAGACACGCAACTTAATAAAACTCTCTCAATCGGCCCAGCATCATGGCCCGATTAAGGAGGGCGGGCCCCTTTTTAGGTTTAAGGACTATTCACTTCCCTACCAATTCAACTTCTTGGTTTTCTATCTTTTTCATCTAATAAAAACTAGCCTTTAAGTTGCATTTTGACATGGAGATTTTTCAAGTTTCTCAGAAAACTATACTTAAAAAACCGAGACTGTTATGTATGGAGTACAACTTTTACTATAATTTTTAAAAATTTAACTTTCTCTTACCAATTAGTTGCCTATGAAATTTGAATAATTCGGCCTCATATATGCTGATTTTATTTTCTTATAACATTTATTTTAAATACACTTTTTATTGATTGCCAATGTTTTTTTTTTTTCTTGTTATAAATGAGATACAAAGATTCAAGAGTTGGGAGAAAAAAAAAGATGGGTGAAATGTGGATCAAAGCGGCGCACACATTCACCTATCATATGATTGAAGGCTATTTTCAGTTCCATACTACTCCCAAAGAAAAAGAGCAATTCCAAGTCACAAGCTAATTGGTTTAGGAGAAAACCAATCAACCTATCTCATATTTTAGTGAAAATATGAGTTCATATATAATTATAGTAAATTATTTGATAGAAATTCAATAGTTTAAATATTAATTAAACATAATTTTATGTTTATGCTAAAACATGAGGAAATATGAGACTTTTTAATCCTCACACATTAGTACAAAATATTAATGATTTAAATCCTTTACAAATGTTACATTGTACTTTTTATTTTAAATATAAAATGGGATCACGCGGAAAGACTCCACGCGATTCCATGTTAAATCTTTTTTAAGAAAAATTTCACTAATCGCGTGGGATTATCCTACATGATCAGTGTACTATACATTTGACACAAGAAAAATGCAAAATGAAAGAGGGGAGGAGGAAGGTGCATGCCAGGTTCAGATGCTGCGAGAGAGAGAAAGGAAAATGTGGGTCTGGGTGGTTTAGCATTCATGTAGGCTAGTTTTGTAGTTTTATGTATTCATTTTTTAATCTGTATTATTTCTTTTATTCATATAATAATTGTTTTTATTCTGAACATTAATTTAAAAATGAAGTATCTTATAGTTACTAATTTTTGAATATATAAATTAGAATAAAAAACTTAAAAATAATTAATTCTTTTTCTCTCATCATTATTTTCACATTCATGTTTAGTCATAAAATTAATTAAGAAATAAATGGGGCAAACCACTTCATTAATAACTTTCATCCTAATTTAACAACTCAGGAAAGTGAAAGCTATGCTTTTTTCAGAATTTATTATTAAATTGAATAATAAAAATATAATAATTTAAACTTATTTTGTACCTTAATTTTATCTAATTAATTATTAAAAAAATTATTTTTCATTTAAAATTAAAAAATTATTTTTTATTTAAAAGAGATAAAAGTTTAATTATTTTATTCTCAGTTAATTGGAGTTTTGTATAATTTTTCCTTCATTTGGTCTAAAAATATTATGTGATGGTGGAAGTTATATTTTTTGTTTGATGAATGTTTCAATTGTATACGGATTCTCTATTTACTTATATCTCTTTTAAATAAAAAAAAAATATTTTTTTTATCAAAAATAATGTTAAAGGATGAATGTAAATATTAAAGTAAAATTGGAGCACCAAATTAGAAGTAAATTAAGTTAAGGGATGAAAGTAAAATTTTAAATAAAATTAACAGACCACAAGTTTATTTTTGCCTTTTGTTTTTCTTTTATAACGGATAAACTGATAAAGGGTAGCTTCTAATTATAATGAGCTTTGAACACTCTTATATTGACGAACACGGGAATTAAATAACGTATTAGGTTTGCATATAGATTATGGGACCCGGTCTAGCTAGAGAAATCAAGGAAAGATTGTCATCGTGAGCAAGATTAATAGTTTGATTAGACATATTAATGAGTAATTAAGATGAGAGTGGATCTTCTCTAATAATAGATCAAATGACACTAGATTTATCTATATAAAAATATTTTAAAATAATAAAATATAATATTTTATTATTAAAAATAGAATAATTTTTAGTATCTTATAATTTATTTTATATATCTCACAATATAATTTAGAAAGTAGATTATTTTCAGTAGAATTTAAAATTTTATTATATCTTATTTTAAAAAATATTTATTTTTATATTTTAAATTTTTTATATATATTAAATCTGAAGCCATTAGATATTGGATCAAGATGTTACTGAAGAATATCTAGTACCGATATTTTATTTTATTATAATATGTCATTATTAAAAAACAGAATAATTTTTAATATTTTACAAAATAAGTTTTAGTATCTTATAATTTATTTTATATATATCACAATATAATTCTGAAAGACTAAATTGTTTTAAGTAAAATTTAAAATTTTAATATATATTATATTTTTATTTATAAAAATATTTAGTTTTATATTTAAAATTTTTTTTTTATATCTATTAAATCGATATTATTGGAGATCCTCCATTAGGTCACACTACCAAAAAATAATCCGAAATCTAATTGAGAATTAGCAGTGCCCGCAGGTTGTGCCACGGATCACAGAAGTCTAATAGAATAATCCGAAGTCTAATTGAATTCTTAATTGGGAAAACTGGGGGCTAGAATCCGATCGATGAATATAAAAATTTAACTTTTTTACCTCTTTTTACTTCTTTCCCATTATGTAATTGAGGGGGCCAAGTGTGTTGGCCTATCTCATAGCTTAATAAATAATGGATGCTTTTGACCACACATTTTTCTCGATAATCAATCTTCGTAGACATAGGTCAACCTTACATGGGGTCCTTCTTTCTGTAATTTCCCCATGAAAACCTTCGTAGACAAAGTCTCATAGGGTCACTTTGTTCCAAGAGTAATATTCTAGTCCTCATGTATATAAAAGAAAATTATAATTTAGAAGTAATATTTTTAAATATATAGTTTAAAGGATTTTACATTTTAAAATTATTTTAAAAGACTTAAAAATTAAATTTAACTCTTTATTCTTGCAAATTTTATATTAGGACTCTGAAAACATGTAACAAAAAATTTATCGGGAAATGTCCTAAAGTTTAGAGTTTAAAAGATTTTAGTCTCTTCCATTTTAGAATAACTTTAAATAATAAATATTTTAAATTTATGGTCCTTAACTATAATTTTCTTTAAAGAAAAAACATGTAGAATTTGTTGGGTGGAGAAAATTAGAAACTGTTACAGATATTGCAGAGATTTTTATTTGGTCTTTTTTTTTATTGAATTTAATATTATATTTTGACTCAAATTTTAAGGTATATTATTTTATTTACAATGTGATTTTTATAGTCACCCATGCTTGAACATATTAATATTAATATTCAAAGAATAACAATATTAAAAGCAAATTGAAATACAAAAAAAGGTGTATAATTATTGTGGTAATGGTGTTGGTGTTGTGATGAAATGGTAGTAAAGGATGAAGTAAGGATGACGAGATCAACATACCCCGAATGCACCGAGGGGGCTGCATGGGCCCAAAAGGAACCCAGAAGCATGGTAAATGTTTTGTTTTTAAATATTAATTACGAAAACAACACAAGGCCTTGTTTGTTATGTTTGCCCAGTTTTGGCCGTGATGAAAGTTGCGAGGCAGGGAGTTTCGGAATTTGGAGTCTTGTAGCGACACCGTTTCGAGTTTGAAGATCCAACATGGAACATTGAAAGTGAGAAACTCCTCGTCATGTCGCCGCCAATGCACTATACCCGTTACAATTATTGCTCTTCTCCTTTTTAGCATTTTCCCTCCGTGCTTGGCTACTCATTAGCAACATATCAGATTTCCTGAGCATTCATAGAATCTATTTATTTGTATTTAAGCTAGAGAATTATGATTACTTAGTATTTTAAGAATTCAGATTTAAGTTTAGGAAGCATAATATTCATCTAATTCTACTCTACACTTAATTATTATGTTAGACTTTTAAAAATTGTGTTTAAAAAAAGTTTAAACTTATATTTTAATTAAATTTTTAATTTATATTTTATTTATATTTTTTAATTCAAACCAATATAATTTTTTAAATCGTAATCAATCGATGTTAAAAATTGAAGTCATGAACATTGGGCGTGCAAAATATCCACCCACATTGACTTTTCCCAAACGACAATCGATGTTTGGCCATCTCACCTCACAATGCAACGCTGTGCATGTCCCACGTTTGTAGAGCCTGATCGATCGTAGGTTAAAGAATTTCAGTGCTATATATAGGCCATAGAGTGCTCGCTTTTAGATAAGGTTGGTTTGATTAGTTGTGTAAACCAACCGATTCAATCGAGTTGAACCAAAGTCCAACTTTCCATAATTGTTTGGGTTACAGTAATACACGTTTTATTAGTATATTTTCAATTTATATACAATTTGATTAACTCTTATATTTCATTGGAATTAAAAGTATTTATGAATTTACTTAACTTGATTCGGTCATATCAAACTAGATAGAGTTAAGCCAAAAAAAATATGTAATTTTATCAAGCTAACATGAGTCACAAGCATGACTTAATTTATTTATAATAACATTTATTTAAATTAAAATTTTAAAATATTAATTATTTTTAAATTTTAATCACTTTACTTTTTAAATTTTAATTTTTCTTTTCATTCTATATTAATTTATTCTAAATCTTAATTTTTTTTATTTTTTAAAATTAGTTTTTATTAATAAAAGAAGCTTTTTTAACATAATAATTTTTAAAAAAAAATAATAAATTGATCCGACTTAAACCAATATAACTTGATTTGATTCAATCACTTATTAGAACAAATGAACTAAGCCAGGTCCTCAACCTTTTAAAAAAAATTGATTTAAAATCGAGTCAAATATAAAACTTACAAACACTCAATTTATATTTACAGTAGAAGTACTAAAAAAGTAGCTTAATACTCGTTTACGATTCATTATCTTTACTATTTATTGGATCTTTCATTTCCTGGTCTTTTTAAACTCTTTATCTTTGTATCAATTTCAATCTCATTGACATACAAATTAAATAAGAGTTTTTAGACAAATGTAATCATAAAAATTGAATGTTCGTATAAACATATCATATATATTTAGATGTTATTATAAACTAAATTTACTGAAAATGTTTTTAAAAGTAATCACGTAACTTTTATCATAAAAGGAAAAAAATGATTAAAGTTAGCGCACAGGGCAAATATATTGAAATGACATTCTGCTCCAACTTGTAAGATTGATAAAAAAGAAAGGTAAAATGAAGCTGGGGCCCCCAAAAATAATACTATTACTCTGACTTGTGAATCACTTTCGAATATGGAGGATAAAATTAATTGAAGAAAATGAGATGTTGGTGGCCATTAATGTGTTGAATTGTAGGTAAGTACGTAGGATCATCCTGTCCCACTCTAAATGATGGTATCATCATCACAGCAGTACTCTCTCCCTCACACAAATATATATATATTTATATATATATATAAAATTTATTAATTTTTTATTTCATTGTCAATTTTAATTTTAATTTTTTATTTAATCAAAATAAAAATATTAAAAATATTAATTTTTATATTAGTAAAGGATTAATTATAAAATTTAATAATAGAGCACTAACTACTTTTAATTTCTTAATATATGGCACTTTATATTTATTAGTTATAGACCTTCTAGGAATTATTATACAAGGCTAAAGCTCTGCATGTATGATTTGGGCAAAGAGACTATTCTATAGACCAGGAGACTACTAGACAATAACTATGTGTGAATGATGCATGAACTTCTTATAGACCAAATCATTAGACTTTTCATAGCTAATAGGTTCAAACAATTTCTACTATTTGATCATTTGAGTGTGCCACACTTCTATAATAAACCTTACTGACATGTAAGAGGGTATTTAGAGAGATCCTTAGCATCGATCTAAGAGAATTACTACATCTAACTGGTGTAAAAATGCATGAAACGATAGCCATTACCTTCTCAACTACTCACTTTTGAATTTACAATGACTTATTATATATTCAGTTGGTGCAATACATGTAGTTGACTACTCTCAATTCTATCACACTCAACAATTACCACTTTATTCGTACTACTACCACAGCAGGACTTGCGTGTGGTTAGATTTTTCCTCACATGGCTTCAAATTCGATGAACAGAAGACCGTGCAATTTGGATCACCCTATAAACAAGACAAATCAGAAGATTGCTTTGCAGTAACAGCTGGTTCTAATTCTAGGACGAACAGGTTCATCTTCATCCTACGTTAACGATTACTCGAAACGGTACATCACAGTCTGAGAACGAAAATTAGGGTCCCACCATTGTTCAAGCCCATGAGCCACTCTGAAACTCGGCGTCTGACCCTGGTTGATAATCAAGTCAGCGGAAGGAAGCAGATGCAGAGGCTCTGACTCTCTGTCCAACGCCCCAGACAGCAAGCTCTCCACAGTATGCTGTGTAGCCTCCTTCTCAATCCTCCCAAGCCCAATCCTCTCCATCTTCTCCCTCTCCGCAAAGTACCCAATATACCCCGAACAAATATGGTCGCCGGGATTCACAAACAAACAAGGCACCCAATCGGACAGCGCAGAAAATGGGTGATGCCCCTTCTCGGTTTCACGATTGAGGTGCCGTGAAGCAGCAGAGAGCCCTGCCTTCATGACACTACTGGCAATATGAATGCCCCGCTTCAGCTTCTGATGGTGAATCCTCTCCAACGGAGCGGTAGTGAAGGGAGAGTTGAAAAGGTAGGTTGGGAGATGAGAACCCAACTTGGCCATGTTCTTGCCGGCAAGCAAGGCTATGGCGGAGCCTAGAGAGTGACCGGTGAGCCAGACGTTGTGAGCACCGCCGGCTGCGGCGACTGTGTGTTGAATGGAGCGGAGGGCGAGGTTGAAGCGGGAGCTGCGGTGGAGGGTGTTGAGGATGCACTTGAGGTCCAAGAGGAGGTCTCGGGAGCGAGTGGTGGCTCCGGTGAGGGTTCCCCTGAAAGCGACGACGTATTTGGGGGAAGTGGGGGTGCAGGATTTGGGGTTGAGCTGAATAATGGCTCCGAACATGGTGTGGTCGGCGCTGTCTACGAGGATGTCGGTGAGGTGGAAGTTGAAGAACTCCCACCATGGCGAGGCCTGAGACCTGGGTCCTTCGCGGTTCTCCTGGCGGTCGTGTTCCAGAATGTATACTCCCCGAACCACGCTCGCCAGCACGCACCTTCTGTGGTCTGCTTTATTCCTGCACACCAACCAACCATGATTCATGGCTTTGAGTGTTTTTCATCTTGTGAGATTTTCACGCAAGCTTGAGTTCCCAGCGAATGATGCTTTAAATATTTGTTCTTGTTATTGACAATGAAGAAAGACGTACCAGTCAACGGCATCTAGATAAGAAGGTCCTGAAAGACTGAAAATGTCCGTCTCTGAGATCATTTCTGCTTCTCTGTACCCGTCTTTGCTTGATCTGCCAATATACATGGTGATAGGAAAATGAAATAATGGACTTATTTGGGAATAATGATGAATGTCAAGAAATATACTATAAACTGTTCAAGGTGAAAAGCTGAGACACAGAAGCATAAAGAAGTAAAAGGAAGAAACTTCGCTAGGTGATTGAATGGCATGTCACCTCTGATCTATATGTAAGTTATTGAAATATTACCAAGTTTCTGATCATTTCTAAAATACCACCAAAAAAAAAAAAAAAGAAAGAAGAATCAGATTGTGCATACCATAAATGAGAAAGCTAGCTCCTCGCTGGGCTAGAGATTGGCTTCGCCCATTTTTATTTCATTCTCAGACAGCTACAGAGTAAGGGAGAAAGATAAGGAAATGTGACATCTTAGCTCATCGATAAGCCTTTATCCACAAGTTGCCTTTAAAATAAGACAAAAATGGACTACAATTTTTTTAAGTCAACGACGAATTAAAAATTTAAGTCATATCTCCCCCTAGTCGAGAAGTTTTGTGTGGTGCCAGCCTATTTTATGTTTAACAAAACCTTCGCTTCACAACCTCAAGATATGTTTTACGGAGTGAAACTAGTTATATCAAGCCTTGACCCACCCTCCAACATATGCTTCAAGCATTACAGTTTGAACTCAAGCTGAGTTGATAGTTATATTATAAGTTGTAAAAAATTATGATCGATGGAAATAGTCAAAGATTCAGGATCAACTTGCCTGCAAGTCTCAATCCGATGGGGTTATGACGTTTCGGCCTTGCTTTTACTTGTGAAACGAGGTTAACATGTTCCGAAGATTCTCTATCATCTCTGCTTTGTATAGTGAACAAAGACCTTCTATGATTTGTCCCTACACTTTGTAATTTCTAATTCTCCAACCTGGCGAACCGTTCAACCTTTGAAGATTTCAAACCTGGGGTTCAGTGAAAGAATGGCCATTGAATGTCGACAAAATGTTGCTATGGCCATTGATATCTTCGCTCATCGATAAGCAAGTACAATAGTACGCGATGCCATCTTCAACGTATATAACTATAAGCCTTTATCCACAAGTTGCCTTTAAAATAAGACAAAAATGGACTACAATATTTTGTAGTCAACGATGAATTAAAAATTTAAGTCAAATCTCCCGAGAAGTTTTGTGAGGAGCCAGCCTATTTTAGATTTAACAAAACCTTCACTTCACAACCTCAAGGTATGTTTGACAAAGTGAAACTAGTTATATCAAGCATTGACCCACCCTCCAACATATCCTTCAAGCATTATTTGAACTCAAGCTGAGTTGATAGTTATATTATAAGTTGTAAAAAAACTTATGATCGATGGAAATAGTTACAGATTCAGGATCAACTTGCCTGTAAGTCTCAATCCTATGGGGTTAAAACGTTTCGGCCTTGCTTTTACTTGTGAAACAACTTTAACATGTTCCGAAGAATTCTCTATCATGTTTGCTTTGTCTAGTGAACAAAGACCTTCTAGAATTTGTCCCTACACTATGTAATTTCTAATTCTCCAACCTGGCGGACCGTTTCAAACCTGAGGTTCCGTGAAAGAATGGCCATTGAATATTGACAAAATGTTGGTATGGCGATGTGGTGTGACAAGTTGGGTTGACTTTATTTTTGGTGAAATTAGGTTGAATATTTTATGTGTACGATTATGTGAAATGGAATCATTTGTAAAATATTCCAATCGAAGTTGTTCCGTTCTCAATTTTTAAACACCTATATTGGGGGTTCTCTACCAATAGAATCTTCCAAGTATCCTCTGCGATAAAAGAAGTTGGTCTTCCAATCTTCACAGTAAGATTGCTTATTTTGCTTGGGTTGTAATTAATGAGACTACTATTTCTGGGGTTGAATAATTATGCCCTGCAACCCCAAAATAGAGAGAGAGAAGAATGAAATATATTTGACTAATGGCTGAAACATCCTACCCAAAGCAAGCCCCATATGCAACTAGTCTGCTTTGTGAGATGTACATATAATATGTTTAAATTAAGTTTCTGCATTTCCATAGAAGAGAAACTTTTCATTTGACCCTAATTTTTTTCTGAATAAAATAAAGTTAATTTTCCCTTCTTATCTTTACTTTGTTCACTTTTTATGTCTAGCTATATTTCTTTGCATTTATAAGTTAGTATAAACTGTAGACTAAAATTTAGAAGAGCGAAGATTACAATTTTTTTAAATCCTTTTTGTGTGTATTTTATTTTATTTCCTCATTATTTCATTATTTCATATCCACTCTTTCTAATTTTTGAAAAATATTTTCTCTCTCTTATTTTTTTAATAGTTTTCAACTTACACTTTACGTTTACGTTTGTCTATAAACTTTCAGTCTCTCCTTATCTCTAGATTGGTCAAGTAATGTGTATTATTATTATTATTAAAAAAAATGAAAAAAACACGCTTTTAATTTTTTACTTTTGTTCTTAAGATCAATTTAGTCTTTAAAAAAAAATTAAATATGTTTATTTTTACACATGAATGCACGTGCATACACATACACTTGGAATATATTATTTGAAATTTGTTTATAATTCACAAAAGGTAGTCTATGAGATAAATTGTATAAAATAGAATATGTTCCACTTCATGCAAATTCTATACAAAAGTTTTGTACAAATAGCTGTAATTAATAGTATCCACTATAGCACACTATTAATTTATTTGATTTTGTAAATAAACAAAAATATCTATATATATATATATATATATATATATATATATTTACAAACAATACTATATATTATAATTTATAACTTGGCTTCTAAAAAAGATTTTCTATGGAAAGAAAAAATGATTAATCTACCCAAAGTCATTTTTCTCAAAATTTTTTTTATATAATTTAATGGTGAATTATTTTTTAACTAACTTTACCGATTAATCTCAAAGAAGAATGTAACTTTGCATAATGCAACTGTACGTACCTTCCGCAAATATTTGATATGATAAGCCACTTGTTTGTTTTTTTAATGGCCACCTAATATTAATTTTTTAGCCCAACAAATTAAAATATAGGGAAAATTAATCCTTTGTTTCCTATAGTTTACACCAATTTCTAATTTGGTACCTATAATCTAAAATTTTTCAAAACACTCCTTAGACTTATAAAACATTTGCAAATCCATCCCTCTTGTCAATAACTGTTATAATGTCATCCCAAATATGTTGAATATGATAAAGGTGATGATATGGAATGATAATTGGGCATTACAGGTGGCTACTTAAAGTGACATGGCTGGACTTAGAGATACATGGCAACACTTTGGCTAGCTTCCCACATTGCTTCTACCAGGGTTCCTCAACACAGAAGCAGCTATGATTAAAGAAGCATAAGTGAAGTGTCGAAGCATTGATCGTCCTTCTCGGAAATCTGAGGTAAGATTTGAAGGCCAATCAGCCTTCTCGACAAGATTTAAAGAAGCCCATGGCGTCCAAGACCTCTAATGGCAGTTCGATAGGAAGATAAGGAATCGTTTTCTATAAGTTTAAAGATCAAATGGTGACACTTATGTCCAACACAAAGCAAAATCTTGAAAAGAGATTCCTTCAATGCCCAAATTACAAGTTAATATCATCTTGACTTCAAATTGATGTTGATATCTGTTAATGCCCAAATTACAAGCTTTCGTTAAATTTTGCAGTTGATGTTAGGTTATTGGTGTTATTGATTTTTTTTTGGCTTTTGCTATCTAACTTCATTTCTATTTACAACTTCATTTCACTGTTATTCTTGAACTTTTGTGCTTAGTTTAAGTTTAATGTAAGCTGCTGGAAATTTGATGATTCATATTGTCGCACTGGAGTTGGACTATGTTTTAGTTTTGGAATTGTTGTATGCTAGAATTTTAATGATTCATAATGTAAGATGCTAGAATTATGATTGTTGGAATTGTTACATGCTTCATTCCTTCCTCATATACTAGGAACAATCATAGTAGCTGCTATTAGTGGGAAGTAATAGTAATCATTAACTATTAAAGATGTGAATTAATAATATGCATAACTAATTTTAAGCAAAGTCCTATTTTTTTCTTCTTATCTTAAACATTAATTATCTACCTCTACCATAGTAGCTGCTATTAGAGAAAGTGTGAATGACATTTTAATATACAAATTTTAGTGTCCTTTGATGAGCTACTACTGTGAACCATCATGTTGTATACCTTATGTCAGTCCATTGGAGGAACATAGTAGGCACACTTATCTAACCTCAGTGTCTAATAAGATTAAATTATTTAATGTGTCATTAGTATAAAATTTAGTAGTTTAAATTGCTTGGCATTCATATTACATTAAGCATCTCATTATGATGCAAATGCAGTAAGAATATGTTAGTTAAGAAAAAAACTTATTGCACTTAGGCTTTCAAAAGGAGTTCTTTTATTGTTTATGGTTATGGTATCATTCACTAAGACCACCTTGGAAAAATTCTCTTTTATTGCCAACATTTATTTGTTATCAAAGTTAGTTTGGCATTTTGTTAAAAGGAAACAGGCCGAAACCTTGAGACATGGCATTTGATACTTGAGTCACTAGTATTTATACAAAGTGATCTAAGAAAGGTTTAAATCAAACCTATGTTTAATGCTGACATGTTTTAAAGGTAAAACAATGTCTTTAATGATAGTTTCATAATTTGAATGTTTTACAATCTACATGTTTAAAGATACTCCAAAGATTGATGAGATGCTTATCAATAGTTAGGTTTTACTTATATGTCAAGCATTACTTCATTAAAATAGTCATTACATCTTAGTTCTTGTTTAAGGCTTGTGTTTGATTCAATTGTTTTGTTAGGAATGTTCTATAAACAAAATATCATTAAACTGCAAATGACTGCTTCTATTTTCTGTTCCTCAAATTTTGGACAATGATAGATTTGGTTGTAAATTGCACAGATTTTTTAGTATGCACTAAATTCTTCACAATGACAAATTTTAAATTCTGCACAATGATTGCTTCTAAAGTTTTGGTTGTAAACTACACAATTTGGTTGCAAACTACACAGATTTTTAAGTATGCACCAAATTCTGCACAGATTTCAAATTTTGCATTGTCATATTTGACATCCTAGCAAAAGGTGAGTGAAAATATTAAGGAAGATAAAATGAATTTGATTTTTAAATGGATCTTAAAGGCTAATTCACTAAAGTCGCCAATAAAATTTCTAAAATAGAAAATTTTGGAAAACCAAATGAAAACAAAAAGGTGGTCAACATAATCAGAGATGGGTTCGAGAATCTGTTTTAGCATGGGAAAGGTGTTAGATACCTCATAACACTCGTCCGTAAAAATGGTTACCCTAAACTACTTAAACGAAATTACTTAGATACGACCTTAAATTTATTTTGATTGCCTATATTTAAAAAGTACAAAATAAATAGGGAAAAAAATGAAACTAACGCAAAAAAATGGATATTTATTAAGAGTGTACTTAACCTAGAATGAGAACATAAGGCCTATGTATTGTGTCATAGGGATCAAAGTCCATTTAGTTCGTATAGAAATGCATGTTAGCAGGTTGGTTTTTTTTTTTTTTTTTATTTGAAAAAAGAACAGATCAGTTGAAATTAGATAAATTTTGTAAACAAAACGACTTGGAATTTGGATTGGTATGTTTTAATTTATGAAATTAGTATAATCTCACTTCTTTTGCTCTCTTCATTCTATTTATTTTTATATTTTTCTGAATTTTTGGACATCTTTTTTTTTTAATATTTAACATTTTGAAAACATGATTTATTTGCGCTCTAATTTGAAAATATCAGTGAAAAAGTGAACATATTTTTTGGTTTTTTGATTATTTAAAAGAGAAAGATTTTAAAAATGTAAAGAAACTTTACTTTATTTGAAAACATTTAAAGAAATTAGAAGATTTTTTCATTTGTTTTTAAAACTGCCTTATTTAGATTTTAGAAAATCAAGAATTGAAATAAAACAGAATAAGAAATGACACAAGGATTTTTATTAAGAAAAGATGACTTCATTTGTATTTGATTATTTCAAATTTGAGATTTTTTTAAAGAACATTAATTGAAAATGGGTCCTTGAAATTCAACTTTATTTTAAAAATGTGGCGTAATATGATATAGGTTGTTGGGACCCAAAATTTATTTTAAACGTAAACACCTAGTATTGAGTAATGCTTATGGAATTGTATTATCTCACAAAGCCCCATTGGTACATTCATTAGGTGCTCACGAAGGCTGTGGCTTCACATGGTAATACTAATGTTAAAAATATAAATGTTTATAAAATATACCTATGTAGGCGTTAGACCTCACATAATAACAATGAAACAAAGAGTAAAATTTATTGCATAAGATGCCTATGGAGAAGTTGGACCTCACATGGCAACACCGAAGGAAAGATGCCTATAAAGGCGTTGGACATCACATGACGCCATCAATGATAATAAAGGTATACATTTGTGCTTGTGTGTGATGGTGTCTAATTGAATATTTGTGTCATATCGTTTACAATGTTTAAAATTATACAAATTATGTTGTTTTTCCCCAATCATTGGAAATAAATCTTACAAAGCTTCTTGCTAACAAATGCATTCCATCTTTGCTTAGGCTTGAAGGTCACTTTGCCATGACATTCACCAAGCTTTTTAACACCTTCTATGACTCAAATCCTTACCATATAGTATAGTTAATCAAGAACCACAATATACACCTTTAGCTTAATCGTAAGACATGTTCAAGAGGCATAAATCATGTGACAAAATTATGGGCCAAATTAGACAACCAAGATATTCAAATTAGCAATTTCTAACATATTAAAACAAATCAAAGAAGCCTAAATCATGCTGTAAAATTTAGGGAGAAAGAAGATAGCCAAGATCATTGAATTTGAAGCATTTCAACATGCCCAATGAAGCTTAAATGATGCTATAAAAATCTTAGTAAAATAGACAGCAATGAAAACCTAACTTGAAGTATTTTCAATTCATCAAAATATATTTAAGAAGTTTAAACTATGCTATAAAATTCAAGAGAAAATGGACAAAAAATTCAAATTGGAAAAAAAATTATAGCATTATTCATGGGAATAAGATGAAGGTGTAGTACAACAAAATACCTTAATGCCATTTCATCAAACACCTTAACAACTAAACCCAAATACATCATAACTTTTCAGCACATAATAATGACCAATTTAGAGATTATTCTAGTAAAATTTGAATAGTAAAATATGGAAAAACATGTACCAATTGGCAACAAAGAAGATGATATAAGCACAACAACATGCATACAAATTGGAGCATAAGTCATGTTAAATGAAGGTAAAATGGGTAGTGAATGATATTACCTCTTTCCTTTCTCCTAGGCTTGATTTCCTCCTCTCTTTTTCTCCTTTCTAGATCCTAGGGTTCTTAAGAGAAAAGAGATGATGAAAGCCAAAAATCCCCCTAGTTAGGTGTTTATGTATCCAAGTGAGGTAGTGTGGCATAAGTGTGAGCTAAATGAGAAGATCAAAATCTGAAAAATTAAGTTAAGATGCAAATGAAATACAAGTGAAATTAAATGAGATGAGAAGAGAGAATGAATGTTGTAGTCATGTAGTGATTATGCATAATACATAAACACAAAATAGAGAGATTTCAACTTATTAAGATTTGACCTGATGAAGACGACACTGTTAATTGTGTTCTGCCAGATGAAAAAAAAGGTCAACCCGCAATACCTAAGAGAGACCTCAGAGTCAACAATGACCAAAGAGAGTTATCATAGTTGTATGAAATTAAGGCATTTTAAGGTAATTTATAAGATTTTATTTTAATAATAATAATTAATTATATTATTAAAATAAAATCCTCAGAAATCCTTTAAAATAGTTTCCTATTTCATTATTTGAAGAAAAGGAAGCCCATTAACTCTATCTTAATAATTAGCTCTTAATTAGCAATCGGATGGGATAATTACTAACGCTCTTAGGTTATGGATTGGGTCTCTACCCAGTGGGCTTGTGAATAATCCAACCCATCATTGATTACTCACACTGAATATAAACTCAATTCATTCTTAGTTTATCAATTATAATATTAATTGTCTAATTAGTTATAACAAGAGATTAATCTAATAGCATAATTAATGTTAAATCATATAATATTAAAAAAAATGTTCTAACAATCTCCAACTTCGATAACATTAATTAAATTATTAGGTTAATCAACGAATACATAATTAAGTAATTAAATTTTACATAAACACATGGATGTGTGTATATTTAAAAACCATACAAAATTTAGAAATGAAACCACACATAAATATCGCTGAAACTGATAGGGAATCAAGTGATATTAACATTGCCATACATAAGTTTCAACATCTGAATAGAATGGAATACAAAGTGACATTTAAGATGTTATATTACAATCCAAAAGTCCTTTAAGAACTTAACTCAGACTCCCACTAAACCAAGGCTATATTAAAATTTTCAACAACACCCATATGAGTCACATGATTTTTTAAGACTCTTACAAGTAAGCCTTTAGTTAACAGATCCATCAACATATGTTCACCAGGAATGTGAAGCAAACGAGTATGAGATTCAGCAACCTTTTCTCGGACAAATAGGAACTAAACATCAAAATGTTTAGTGCAACTGGAATTTCTATGATTCTGAAAAATGTTAACAGCAGATAAATTGTCGCAGTATATGGTTAGAGGTCATGATATAGAATCAACTAAACATATGCCAAATATCAGTTTCCTTAACCATATGGCTTGGCGAATAGCCTCATAACAAACGATATACTTTATCTTCATAGTTGAGGTAGCTGTTATTGATTGCTTACAACTTTTCCATGAGACACCTCCTCTTGACATCATAAAGATGTATCCAGAAGTGGATCTACAATTATCCACACAAGATGCATAGTCTGAATTTGAATAACTCACTATTTCAAGCAGCTCAAATCTCCTAAAAGTAAGCATATGATGTTTTGTAACTTGTAGGTAGCTCATAACTTTCTTTACAGCCTTCCAATGATCAAGACTAAGATTACTCAAGTATCTACCAAGTACACTAACAACAAAAACAATATCAGGTCATGTGCATACCTGAGTATACATAAGGCTACCAATAGCAGATGCATATGGAATCTTATTCATTGCAATCTTTGAATCATCATCTTTGGGACAAGATGATCTAGACAACCTCTCACCCTTCTATACAGGTACAATATAAGGAGTGCAAGCATGCATGTTAAATTTCTTCAACACTCAATCTAAATAGGTTGCCTAATATAAACCAAGAATGCCACGAAATCTATCACGGTGAATTGGAATTCCCAAGACAAAATAGGCTTCACTAAGATCTTTCATGTCAAAGTGGCATGACAAAACATGTTTGATCTCATTCAACATAGTCACTAAGTTACTGGCCAACCATATGTCATCAACATACAGTTTGAGTATCATGAAGTCTCGATCAAATTTCTGATAGATACACTGATAAGCAATATTCTTTATGAAACCAAGTAAGGTTATTATCTGATCAAACTTCAAATACTATTGTCTTGAGGCTTGTTTAAGCCCATAGATGGATCTATTCAATTTGCACACTAAGTGCTCTTTCCTTGCTTCATTAAATCCATCAGGTTGTGTCATATAAACATCCTCAAGTAAATCAACGTTTAAAAATGTTATTTTAACATCCATATGATGAAGTTCAAGATCCAACTGTGCAACAAGAGCCATTACAATTCTGAAAGCATCTTTAGTAGACACCGGTGAGAAAGTTTCCATATAATCAATCCCTTCCTTTTGATTATTTACTCTAACTACAAGTCTGGCTTTGAATCTTTCAACTTCACCATTGACCCCTCTCTTGCAACTAGCAGGTTTGCAACCATCTAGTAACTCAATCAATTCCCATACATGATTACGACACACGGAGGACATCTCATCATTCATAACCTCCAACCACTCAAATGAATGAGAACCTGACATAGCCTCATCATAAGAAACTGGATCTGTACCATCAACAATTTACTCAAATTCCTACAAGTACACTATGTAATCATATGAAATTGCAGGTCTACAAATCCTTTGTGATCGTCTCAAATTAACGACTGATTCTCCTACATCAACTGTAGGAGCTTTCACAATATGATCAATTGGATTCTCAATAAAAGTGTCATCTCTAATATCATGATCCATAGGTAGAGATGAACAGATGGTATGAGTAAGATGGTATCCACACAATGTAGATTGATTACTCTAGGAACACCATTCCCACTGTCCAAGTCATCCTCAAAAGAGAATGCTCTATCAGATTCAATGACCCTGGTAGTATGATTAGAACAATAAAATTTACATCCTCTGGATCTTGAACAATACCTAATAAAGAATCCACTAATAGTCCTAGAATCAAGTTTCTTGAGTTGCAGATTATAGGGTCTCACCTCTGCTCTACAACCTCATACGTGAAAGTGCCTCAGACTAGGCTTCTTATTAGTGAAAAGTTCATTTGGGGTCTTTTCAACTGACTTACTTGAAACTTGATTCAGGATATAAGTTGTTGTCTTAAGGGCATTACCTCACAGAAACTCTGGTAATGAAAAGTGATTGATCATGCTTCTGACCATATTCATCAAAATGCGATTACGCCTCTTAGTAACTCCATTGTGTTGTAGAGTGTTAGGCATAGCATACTGAGCTTCAATTCCTTGCTCCTGTAAGAATAGAGCAAAAGATTTAAGGTTTCTGCTTGTTTTAGTATACCTCCCATAATATTCACCACCTCTGTCTGATCTTACACTTTTGATTGCCTTTCCAGACTTTAAGTCAATAGCAGCCTTAAATACCTTAAAGGCATCCAATGATTCAGATTTATCATGCAACAAATCAATCCATCCGAATCTAGAGTAGTCATCTATAAAGGTTATAAAATATCTGTAATTACCCATAGTAGCAGGAGTAATTAGTCCACTAATATCTATGTGGATCAATTCTAAAATAGTCTCAGATCTATTTACCCCTTTCCTTCTAGCTCTGACAGGAAGTTTTCCCTTTATGCAATCAACACATGATTCAAAATCAAAAAAATTTAAATCATGTAATATTCCTTGTCTAATCATCTTTTCTAATCTTTCTTTAGAAATATGATTTAAACGCCAGTGCCATAACATAGAAGAGTTCTCATCAATTCTTCAGTGTTTGTGTCTAATAACATCATTAATATATGCCACAGAGGTAGAATCTGAACTAACATTTGCATTCAAACAATATAAACCGCTTATTAAGCTAGCAGTTCTAACAATGACTGAATTAAAAAAACATTAATTGTACTATTTCCTTGCCAAAAGGAATATCCATCTTTATCTAATACAAAACTAGAAACCAAATTCCTCCTTGAAAAAGGTACATAGACAACATCATATAAAGTTAAACTGTGTCCAAAATACAAGTTCAAAACTACAGTTCCAATGCAATCCACTATAGCTAAACTTCCTTCCACTCCCAGAATGGTCATTTCCCTCTCATTTGGGCTTCTCCTGTCTTTGAGCCCCTGCAAAGAATTAGTAACATGAATAGTTACTCCAGAATCTAACCACCAAGTATCCATAGAGGTTTCAAAACTATTGGATTCAAGACAAGCTAGAGCTAAATGGGCAATTTCAAAAAAGATACATTCTTTCTCATGCTTGTTCTACAACTTGAGGCAATCTGAAATCTTGTGGCCAAGCTTTTTACAGTAATGACATTCACCCTTAAATGTATTCTTCTTCTTACTGTTATTCTTCTTATTATTCTTCTTGAGTTCAAAGAACTTCTTACCCTCAGTCTTGCCCTCATGTGTCTTTCCCTTCTGCTTCTCATTTCTAGCCTTGCTTGATAAACCTTGAGAGATGTAGTTCATTGAATGACCACATGAACTTGTTTTCTTTAATGACTCCTCCTTCTGAGTTACGATGGACATCATTTGATCAACTATCCATTTAGCTTCTTAAGAGTTGTAGGTGGTTCTAAGAACCCCATATTCAGCTGAAAGAGATTGTAAAACTCTATTGACTTGGTAACTCTCACCCAAGTCCACATTCAGAAACTTCAGCTTGTTGAAGTAATTTACTAGTTTTATCATATGTTCACATACCCCAAACACTTCATCATAATAAGTGTTATCCAGTGAAAAAAGATACTTCTATGTCTTATCAAACTTCTTGAACTTCTCATTTATAGCTTTAAGGTATTCAACAACAATGTCCTTCTTAGGAATACTCTATCTGATGGTCTTCTCAATGGTGTACTTCATAACTGTCAGACAGATTTTGTTGCACTTATGCCATTACTTGTGAGAAGCTCTGTCAGCAGCACTAGACTCAACAATAAGATTTGCCAACTTTGGTTCTCTCATGGCCAAATCCTCTTTAGAGATAATCAGGTACATGTCTAGGGACTCATGCTAGTCATCAAAGTTAGTCTCATTCAGAGTTTTTACCTCAAGCAATTGATAGAACATAGAAACTAATGCAACAAAATTAGGAAACATTAATTATGTCCCAGAAACATAATTATAAAACAAGGTTTCCTTCACAAAATTCAGCTTGTGCAACTGTATCACAAGATATTCATTAGAATCCCACTGAAAAGTTCTAGACTACAATAAATCAAGAAAGAAAAACTCATACGTACCACAGATTTGACCATAAAGAGAAATAACACTAAAATGCATCCATGGTTTCTATATCGATAGGATATAAGTAACTATGAAAGCATTAGTTAAAACAATGTTGCTAACCAGTCATAAATATACCTAATGCACAAAATTATATTAACAATGTCACACCAATAGGGTATGTCCATTGTTAACATAATATACATACACTCTCTCAAGTAAACGTATCATAATATTCAGACTCAACCCTAATAATGACAATTAAATTGTTCTTAAATGTAAGGAATGAAATAGCAAACACAGTATATGTTGTTTATAAAAGAAACACCATCATGATTGGACCCAAAATAGGTGAGCACACAATCAACAGGTGCATGCAACCCAAAGTCACAACAAATTTCATACGCAACTTATTCTTTAAGATACATGCTTAAATTAGGAATAAAATCTAACAAATAATACAAAGAACTTAATTATAATTTATTCACACACAATCAGGGAGAGTGAACTGAATATGTTGTTTCTCACTATTTCTTGACTACATAAAAATTTTCTCAAATCAAAATGCCTCAGTTACATACTATTTTAAGGCCCTAAATCTTCAAAAAATTTTAAAAATCCTATTTTCAGGGTTTAAAAAATTCTGAAAAAATCACCATAATTTAGAATAGGGTGAGTTGAGGCGAATTATGGAGGTTTAAGGCTTGTCTGACCGGCGTGTGAGGCTCACGTGCCATTATGCACTGACGTAGGCCCATGCGCATCATCTTCAACCTTTGGCAGGTCGATTTAACCTATCAGCTGACCCAACGAACTCAGAACTTGACTCAAATATTTTTAACGATAAAGGTATCAAAACAGGGATCAAAGTGATAGGAAATTTAGGATTTATAAATCCCCTTTAGTGATTTTGACTGATTTCCTTTCATTTGAGTGGTTTTTCATTCGAAAAAATTGGTGTTTTGACTATGATTACAGTTCAAAATCAAGGAAGAGATTTTCAACTGATGGGTACCGATGACGTGAAACATCGGTGGCTATCAACTGAAAGTGCGCTGCCGATGACGATGGTCGTCGCTAGTAGTGACCAAGAAGGGAAAGAATGAAAAGCAAACAAAAATTGATGACCAAAAACACTGATAAGAGTTTTAAAATCAGAAAAAAAAATTTTTTTTAAATTTCATAACCTATTGAAACTCTGATACAATTTGCAGTCATGTAGTAATTATGCATAATACATAAACACAAAATAGGGAGATTTCAGCTTATTAAGATCTGACCTGATGAAGACGATATAGTGTTAGTTGTGTTCTTTTAAATGAAAAAAAAGTCAACCTACAATACCCAAGAGAGAACTCAGAGTCGACGATGACCAGAGAGCGTTATCGTAGTTGTACAAAATTAGGACATTCCAAGGTAATTTATAGGATTTTATTTTAATAATAATAATAATTAATTATATTATTAAAATAAAATCCCCAGAAATTCTTTAAAATAGTTTCCTATTTCATTATTAGAAGAAAAGGAAGCCCATTAACTCTCTCTTAGTAATTAGCTCTTAGTTAGTAATCCGATAGAATAATTACTAACGCTCTTAAACTGTGGGTTGGGTCTCTACCCAGTGCGCTTGTAAATAATCTAACTCATCACTGATTACCCATAATAAATATAAACTCAATCCATTCTTAGTTTATCAATTATAATATTAATTGTCTAATTAGTTATAACAAGAGATTAATCTAATAGCATAATTAATGTTAATCTATATAATATTAAAAAAATGTTCTAACTAATGTGGCATAAATTGTGAGATAAAATGAGAAATGAAAATATAAGAAACTAAATAAAGATAAAATGAATTTCAATTGAAATGAAATGAGATGAGAACATAAATGTAGACGAGGGCAAATGGAAGAGAGGGAGAGTGAGGCATGTGAAATGTAGGCTAAATGAGAAATGAAAATATGAAAAATTAAATCAAGATGCAAATGAAATTAGATGATAAGAGAGAATAAAGTCCAACATGCAAGTAAGGGAAAGAAAGTGGAATCCAATGTGTCATGGATTCCTAGATCCAGGATAGATCTTTGGGTCTCAGAAGGGTCCTTGATCTTAGGTTAATGAACTTTTTTTATTTGAATGAGCTTTTGGATCCCTAAGTGCCATCTTAAATAGATCCCTCTGATTTTTATTTCATTTCTTTGGGCTTCATTTCAAATGGATCCTTCACTTTTATTTTGTCTTTATCTTCTCTCTCTTTTTTTTATTTTTCATTTGTATGCTTTTTATTTTTGTTTTTTCATGTTATCACTCTAAATTTTTTCAATTATTTTATTTTCATATGAATTTAAATTTAACTATTTTCCTTTATTATTATTATTATTATTATTATTATTATTATTATTATTATTATTATTATTATTATTTCTATTTATTATTATTATTATTATTATTATTATTTCTATTTATTATTATTATTAATAATTATTTGTTTTATGACTTTTCATTATTTAATTAGCTGTTTAATATTCTCCTAATTATTGGCATTTTACATTACTTGAACAAATTACGGTGTTCACATGCATAGTGACAGATCTCAAATTCTGCACCAGAATTAAACAATTTTTAAACACATGTAGTGACAAATTTCAAATTATGCACTAGAACTAAACAATTTTTAAATACATGTTGTGATGACACTAAAACTTTTGTAGAATTTAAAATATGCATTATAAATTATTTTACACCAAAATTTCATAGATTTTATATTCTGCACTAGCACTTTTCCAAAATTTAACTATTGCAATGATAAAGTTTAAATTCAACACACAATTAAACATATTTTACAATCTGTACTAGAATTTACTTATGATTGAAATATTGTAATGCTATATTTTACATTCAGCACCAAAAGTTTCTGTTTAAATTTTTGCAAGACATACCATATAATGACAATAATTGGTTGATGGTTCCATACAAATCCATAATCACTATTGACAAAAAAATGTATTTCTACCCACATACATTTATATTCACCAATGACGAAAAAAAAGTAGTTGGTCCTACATACATCTATGATCACTAAGTGGAAAACATAGTTGGACCCACATACATCCATAATCACTAAATGGAAATGGCAAAAAACACAAAAGTATCCTAATAAAACAAAAAGCAGGTCCAAACATTTCCATAATCCCAAGTTGCTTGTGCGTGGGGTTGCATTAACTAACTCTTGGGAGCATGGCTTAGGTCTTGAAGTTTGCTTGCAAGCTTTCTTGTTGTGACCATAGGTCCTATAGGAAGCACATTTTAAGCTTATGTTAGTTCGTTTAGTCTTATTCGACCTCACAGGCTCATCAAGTGCTTCTCTTTGTAGTTTATTTGGTCTCCCTAATCTGTTGTGATATTTTGAAGGCCATAGGCTCTTGCCCTATTGCTACCCACATGTTGTCACTATTGGTTGGCTTAATAATAGAGGAGTAACATGCCACATAAGCTTGGATCTTCAAGTACGGATGAACATAATCATGAAGATCCTCCCATTTTACATAAAAATAACTATTTGCATGCCTACAACAAATAATGAATGAGTGTTAAATACATAACATAGACGTTATACAAGTGGAACTTATGGACATACCTACATGGCAAGCCTGTCAGTCCCCACTATCTACAAGAACTACTTCTAGCCTTAAGATCAACCACAAACTTTTGATTTTATATGACACTTCAAACTTTATTGCTCCAGCCTATTTAACTACCCACTTTATAGACTCAATAATTGCTCTATCTAGCCTTCTCTTTGGCTTTGGGCACATATCCTCCCTCCCTTTAAACCTATTTACTTTAATCCTATTATTAGCAAACCTGGTCATTAAATATGTCTATATCAACTTAAACATACCAATAATAGGAAGTTCTCGTGCCTCTAAGAGTCGTCCATTAAACGGTTTAGACATGTTATTCGTGATCATGTCACATCGTGGATATTCAGAAAAGTGAGATTTTGCCTTACTTGTTAGAGGAAAACTCATCAAGTTGTCAAATGTTTCCTTTGAAATTCATTTAAGCTCAACCATTCAATATCTGCACATATGCTACCTTGGCTGCCCTAAAAACTAAACTCTAATGAAAGACTTACTTGTGTATCTGGTTTTGATATCGACATATAGATTCCTAACATACAAATATTGTTCAACCTTTTCAAAAAGCTCATCAAATACAGGCATCAAACCTTGTAATCACATCTAGGTAGCATGTTAACTCACAATAAATGTAAGAAACTGAATGAGAATTTTCATAGAAATTAACTAAGGTACCTTTTGTTGATTTAAGATAAAAACTCATTTTTTTCTTTAACATGCTCCCAATATCACCTAAAAGCTTAGTAAGAAACAATGTCCATAAGTTTCGATTTTCTTTTTCTACCATAGCCATAACCAATAGAAAGTATTGGTCATTTGGATTCCTTGCTATAGCAACAAGTAATATACCTTTAAATAGCCCCTTAAGAAAGCACCCATCAAGCCATTTATTGGTTTGCATGCTACTAGGAATCCCTTCTTAACTGCTATTAAGCAAATGTATAGTCTTTTAAACATAGGAGGTCGATCTAGGGACAGTTGCTTACTCTAAAGTTGAAATGTTGTGCCCAGATTTGAAGTCATCACTTCATTGCAATACTCTCACAATTTTGTATATTGCCTTTTATAACCTCCCTCTAACATAGTTTTCGCCATTCTTCTTAACCAATTGGCCTTACTAGCAAACACATCAGTGATGTAATTCTCTCTTATTGTTAAGATTACATCTACTAGCTTTATGTTCCTATTAGATTTTATAAACACAATGAGTTTGCTTGCAATCCATTATGAACTTATCATTTTTCCACTAAACGTGACCCCACAAGTGTGGCGAGGATTGAATGCGTTTAGCTTATATGTCATTGACCCCCTACCTTACTAACAAATGTCAGCCACTTATAGTCACCCCTACACACCACCCTGCACCTTGTCTTATTGTGTTTTTTCAAAACACACATCATATTTGTGGAGCAATATCATTCTTTCTCAACTTCTTTAAATTAAGCAATTAAAATAAACTCCATTATGAGTTTAAATTGGAACTCCTTGCCCATCTCGGCAAGATAGTACTGAACATAATCGCTACCTTCATTACATTTCCTAAAGTTATCAAACTTTAAGCCATTGTCTGAATTTAATTCATCCATCCCATAGTCAGATGGAAATGCATCCACCTTAGCTTCAACTATCGCAGATGAAAGCATTATGTTAGAAGATGCCTGATAGGTGGGCATGACATTGTCATTTACAACACTATCCCTCTTGACTTTGTCAATCACATCTTTATCAATGTAAAAGTAAAAAAATTCATCATTTATTTCTTTCATACTATCATCTAATTGGATCCCCTTGGTGCTATCATCTGTATCAATTTCACCTTGATTTAATCTCTTTCTATTAGCTTCTTGTACATCATGAAAAGCTTATTTACTTATATTAACTGGGTTAGAAGGAATAACTGCATGTAAAAAATGACCATCAATCAATGTAACATTGCAATTATTCCATTAGTATCATTGTTGGAACATACAACTACAACATTTATTAGTCTTACTCTTGTATTAATTAGTCCAACTAGTTATTGATTAGCCACCTTTCTTAGTGTAGATTTTATGTATAAATATTCATGTTATCAAAGTAATTCAACAAGGTGAAATACAAGCTCTTTCTCCTTCACTACATGGTATCAGAGCTTTTGGCTCGTTTCTGGGTATCCTCACTATCATTTTTTCTGAGTTCATCCTTTTGGAGAAACTAAGGTGATACTTTAGGTAGCTAGTTATATCTCACCTCTAGCATAGGGAAACACAAAAGGTTCCAGTTGACTTGTCCCAATTGTTCGGTGGCTGGAAACACTGCGCCTGTAGCTTACGTGCCAACGAAGCATTTTGCGCACTATATCACGTGTCGAAACATTACTGAGCGTGAAGCATCCGTTCGACCTCATCTCAACTTTTCGATGTTTGATGTCATCTTTTTGGCACTTTTCCAGCTAGCCACTAATGCATATTTTGAGGTTTAGGAACTTATTTGGAAACTCCTCACCCGTGTGTCTTTGTTTTTTAACATTTTCTAATTTTTCCTCTTCTGGGTACCTTCTCTTTTATATGATCTGAGTTTTGTTGTTGAAAAACCATCTATTTTTGCGTAAGATTGACCGATAATTAACTCAGGCTCATTGATCATTTGTTGAAGAGGTAGTATTTTATGACTGACTTCCTTATTCAATTTATTTATTAAATTTCTCATTTTTGTGAAGAGGACTATTAGTCATTTTTCTTGAGTCTGTCAAAGCTAACTCTCAAGGAGTTGAAGCTTTTCTCACTTGTTTTTTTAACCAAGAATTTAGGTTTAACACCATATAGCAATTTGCCTTAACTATAATCCAAGCCCTTTCGCAAGTTGAATTTTTCTTTTAGGTGCCCAGACTTAACTCTTCCTTCTTTTACTATATTTTTGGATTATTGTGTCCTTAAAAACATTCGAAGTCACTGTGTCCTCCAAAACTAATATGACTAAAAATTTCAAAGCAGTTAGAGATTTATAGAATCTACATCTCAATTATCAGTTGAATGATAGAAACTAAGAAAGTAATGATTATTTAAATTTGGATCTGTGTCATTGGAAGTGACCAGTCAACTGCCCCTCACTGCAAGCCGACTGCGTGGACCATAGAATCAAACTAACGATCATATTTGGGCCAGTAGTTGATTGATAACATCAAGACAACCTTTTTAAAAAGCAAATAACAGTTCCTTTGTGAATTTAAGAAGAATCAAGTGTTATAATGTGATCTTCAACTTGTTCTAACATATTTAAGAAAGGAACAAATATCATTGAGTCAAAATTTACATATTCTCTATCATTTTAATTCTTAGTGCTTCATCATGTATATCTTCTCTTTGAGAGAATTCTTTTGAGCAATATTATTCATCATCAATCATTATAAGACAACGGTGGTATATCCCTTGGGAGAGAAACAACTCTAGTTTGAGTTGGGCTTTGTAGAGGCTCACGAGTACTTGGTTAAGCTTATAGAACTAGTGGAGAAATCTTAAGTTAAAGCTATGGGACTAGACATAGGCTTAGGTTGCAGCTGAACCACGATAAATCTTAGACTTTGCTTTCTCTATCCATATTCTTTTTATATTTTGAATTGCCTTATTTATACTTTGCTTTTGTTATTGATTTTGCACTTGAAGTATTGTGATCTCTTGTTCAATACATTTTTTTATATTTACTTCAAGTAATCCAATTGTTAAAGTGATTATATGATTTTCTAATTTACTTGAAAACAACCTTTTGAATTAAGTTTACTAAACATAGTTAAGTGCTTTTTTTGTAAAAAAAAATGGTTATCTTCATAGTCCAAGCATTAAAATAAAATCTCCTTTTATTGATATTATTATTATCTTGCTTAATACTCACCTAAGTATCCTTTTTTTTTTAAAAAAAGTATTTTATAAAACAATTTTAAAAATAACCGAAATTTTTGTAAACACCAAATTCACCTCTCTTCGATGTTTGTTGTCTTGTCTAACACTCCCGTGTACATGTACATGTATATTTCCTTATGGTCTGATCTACATAAATTCTGCATCCTCCGATTATAGAGTAACAATCTCCCCCATGTGCATATACACGTTTATAATATACCACAATTTTCAGAATTAAAACAAATATTTTTCATTTGATCCTCCTCGAGATTCTTAACACCACTGAAGCATTTTTCATTCCCCCATCTTAATACCAAAGTTCCCTTTTCCATTTATATCATGTAAATCATATGAAAAAAAAAAAAAAGGCATAAAGCTTACTCTGTTTCTGCGTTTCCATTTCTATTGCCCTTCTACTGCTATGTGACTCTATTAAATAAGAAACCCTTGCTTTTATGTGTCTGCCTCTGCCTTCGTGTATATTATCTTGTCTCTTTTCTTTTTTTTTTCGTCAAACAAAACCTTCCCGCCATGTCATTTAAAGTGCCAACTACATCTCCAACTTGCCCAGCAACATCACCGACACCATCCTAGTCAGCATTTTGTTTTAACAATGTTGAAATGGCAGTTAACGGATGGGACTGAATCTCAAACCTTTTAGAAGTTGGGGAGCGTTTTGAAACAAAAAAATTCAAACTATAAGAACGAAATTGAAAATTGATGTAGACTATAGAGACCAAAAGATTAATTTTCCTTGAAATATATATCGTTGACAATGAATTCTTAATTAAGGCTTCAATTCAATTGTTATTTACTATTACCAATAACCCCAAGTTACACAATAGATACACTCTCCATAATTCTACTTAGAATCCTTATTTTTAAAATGCACAACATAGAATTAAAGAGAAGAAAAAGTAATATTGAAAGCAATTTAATGTTAAACAATTGTTCGACATTATATACTCTAAGCCTATGTTTGAATAGAAGGTCAGGAAGGGACTGACAAGGAGTTGAATGGTCAAATTTATATGAATGTATATTTGGATGTTTTTATGAAAAGGGTCTTGGAGGTCCTTCCTAACCATCCAAAATATTATTTTTGTTGTTCCCCCAAATTGAGGGGTCAAGGATGGAAAGGAGTGACTCACTAATTAAAAATACTATTATATCCTTTCAAATTTCTTAAAATTACAAGATTATCTAATGTTTGCATCGTGAATAACAAATTTAATCTTTATTACCTTCTTCTATTGAATCATTAATTAAAATCTCATATTTATTTATTTTAAACAATTCTAAAATAAGTCATTTTTACATATTATAAATTGTTTACATAATATATATATATATATATATATATATATTCATAATTATATTATATTTTGTGAATTGAGAAATTAAAAGAATAAATAGAAAAATTAGTCACATCTTATTTCATGTATTAAACAAAAATAAAATTATTAGTTATATATTTATATTATAAAGGATAATATTAAAAAAATAATTAATAAATTATTTCATTTTATTCATTTAATTATAACTTTTAAATAAAAATTTTAAAAGTTCATTCCTTTTTTTAATTAAAACTTTAAACAACGTATCTAAACTTCCAACTATACCGTTAATCTCTCGCACAGTATTATTGAAAGCAACTTTTCAAGTCCTGTTCCCTCATTCGAAACACTTTTAAAAAACTAATGCACGCCCAGATACATATTCTATAAGCATTACTCACAACTACATGCAACGCAAACATAGGTTTGCCGTCTTCACAGTTCAGTTCACCACATCAAACACATAACAATGGATTCTTGCAATGACATCAGTTTTGAGGGACGATCCGAATCTCATCCAATCCACTCTTGTAAGCGAATCTGGTGAGCTGCTGAACGTGGAAGTAGTCCCTGTACTTCATGTTTTTGAACTTAGCCTCCTCTTTCTCCAGCAGCTCTGGGGCTGGTCCTATCTCCTTGTCCAGATCTGGTCCATTCACCAGCACTAGACTTACCCTTGTGTCTCTGTTGTTCAGTATCGCACGGTGCAAGATACTCCTATACCTCCCGTTGCTCACCGCCTAATGGGAGAAGAAAAGCGGAGCAAGAGGAGATTAGTAATTAGGACAATTATAGACACATTAAAGTGTGTTGAGTGAGTATAGATATGTATAGGAGACGTCGAGTACTGGAAGTGACCTCAAGTTGATCTCCAGTATTGACGATGAGGCAGTTGGGAAGGGGATTGACGTTGACCCACTTGCCTTCGTGCTTGACCTGAAGGCCTCCGATTCCGTTCTGAATGAGGAGTGTCAAGAGGCCATGATCGGAATGAGGAGGCATACCCAAGGCAAGGTCTGGTTGAGGGCAGGGTGGGTACAGGTTCACTGCAAAAATCTGCAAACCAGAATCAAAACCAGTGGACTCCACGATGGCCTTGGGTTCTAATCCCAAACTCTCCGATATCCCTTCAAGCAAAGTAGTCGTTACCGCCTTCATTTTCCTGCTATATTCATACGCGACCTCCCTATAAAACACATAGTGGTCCATCTAAGGCCAAACAAACACAAAGATCTGAAAAAACAGAGAGTCGTTGAACTTACTTGAAACCAGGGGGTTTGTGGGGGAAATTGAATTCTGGGTATGTCATGACCTTAAGATAATCTCTCCAGTAATGAACCTGCTCTGCTTGAGGGTGGAAGCTCGTGCCATGTCGGATGGGTGTGAAGGGACCCTTGTCGGTGAATTCCTTCTTTTCCTCTACGGGCAAGTTATGGAATTCGTGAGACTTGTTCATCACTTCCTCCATCAACTTCTCCGAGATCCCATGATCCGTAATCTGCCAGAATTAAGCCATTGTCAGCCAGAGAGGACATAAATACAGAACTCCATGATTAGAACTGGAGAAAGAATGAAACTTTACCATGAAGAAGCCCCATTCGGCGCAGGCCTTGCCGAGCTGGTGGACGGTGTCAGCGTGGAGTTGAGGGTCGTCGGAAGTGAGGAGAGAGAAATCGATGACGGGAATGGCGGCTGTGAGCTCGTCTGCGACGTCGTCTCGGGGTTCGGTGAGAGAGTAGTAAGAGGAAGGAATGGGGGACAATTCGTTTGATTCGGCGAAGGCTTTGATGCTTCCGATGTCGGAGGCATGAACCTTCGGGGGTTCCGGCGACGAAGCGGTAGCTGTAGCTGCCGAAGCCATGGGCTTTGGTGTCCCAGAGGGAGTGATTGAGTGAGGGAAATGAAGTGGAAAGGAGTAATATAAATAATCCAATTCAAATCATAAGAGGATAAGCACAAAGAAATCAGCTTTTTTTAAAATAGAAATTGTCGTCACTGGAGGGAGGCTCCACTGCTATTGAAATGGGTCGAACTTATCGGATGAGCTAAACAACAGAATCCAGAAGCAAATATGGTAATGAATAGCAGGCTCAATGATTTGAGAGCCTCTCGTCACTGGTTAAGAATATACACAAACACCACCCACCAGTGAGGCGACAGATGCCCTAATGGTCACAATAGAATTTCACCGTTCTACATAGACGTGAATAAATATCTGAGCCACTACTAAAAGAATGATAATATACATACACGTAGCACAAAGCGCACACACCAGTTTAGCACCAGGATATATTATGATCCAACAGGATGATGGAATTATTTAACTTAATGTTTTGATGAACTGAGTTATATGTTTATACGTTGGATGGTGATATCAGTTACTGTTGTTGATTACTGATTCCTGTCAGCATATCAGTTACCGTTGGTTTGGCGTGAAGGTGGTAGCAGTTTGGAGAGTAGGTGAGAAGGAAAGTGGTAGATTAGCAGATGAATCAGAAGAGACGCCTAAGCTAAATATTTTGATCTTTACAGCAGATTTCCGATCTTTAAGCTTTATAAAATAATAAAATTATTATTCTTTAATTTTTTTCCCCCCCAATATGATCCTCTTTTCTTGGTCTTTGGCTGTTATTAGTCAGATAATATGGGTAAAGAGAACAATATCTATATACGGTCAAAAAATAATGTAAAAATCAACTACGGCATCAGCAATACCAGACGATCTAAAGGCAGGGACTAGGAAGCATTTGAGTTCGAATTTTTTCTTCTTGTTGGAGAATTTTAGTAATGGGAGATAATAAAAAATATATATATTAATATTAAATTAATAAAAATTATTTTTTTATTCATTCTCAATTATTGGAGAATCTCCAATAACCGAAGGTAATTCATTCACGGGAACGTTCTAGTGCGAGGATAACTGGATATGCATAACAGAATGAAAGCTGGCTAAGAGTATGGTAGTGAAATAGGGAGGATAAGTGGGGACGATAATGATTAATGTATTTGATCTAGAATTCTATATGTTGCCATTCCGTGTGCAAATGCCTTGCTCATCTTTCATGTCCTATCATTTTCCCTTTTTTCCTTGGTTACGAGTCTTCTATGTTCATTTTTTGTTTGGACGAAGAGAGTCTTTTACATTCATTCTTTGCCTGTTGTAATCCAAATATATTGGGTTTACGGGTTACGAGTGATTTAATATGATTTAATCAAAAGTAAGTTATGTGATTTGTATTTATAACTTTTTATTTGGAAGGTAAATTTTATTATTAATGTAATTTATTCAATAAAAAATATTTTTTTTAATTTTTATGTAAATGACAGTTTCAAAAAAAAAATAAACTTAATATACAGTCATTTGTATATCTGTTATATTATTTTTTTATATAAAATTATATATATATATAGATATATAAAGTTTTTCAATAATATTATAACATATATATGGTTATCATACATAATTGAATGCTTTTTAAATTAAACTATACATTTTTTTATGTTAACTATATATTTATCATGCATTAATTGAAAAACTTAATATTAAAGATATGATGAACTATATCTAGGTCTAATCTAATAAGATTTCGTAGGAAAATCCAATATAAACCAAACAAGGCTATTCATAAAGTAAAGTCGCTTTGATAGTTTGATTTGCTAATTGATTTTTAAATATTTCAAATCACAGATCAAGCACTCTATATTTAATTTCGATATACAGTTTTGTGATTGTGGGCAACTACGGTTTATGATTTAACTGTTGGGGTTGTGTTTGAAATGGATGAATTAGTCAATACTTCAACGAGGAATTTGGATTTGATTGGGAGTCGGAATTTGCATGTTGCAGTTTTTGGGACCATATTATTCAGTTTTTGTAGTAAATTTTGAACGTGGTATAGATTAATTGGAGATCGAAGATGAAAGATAAGAGTGCAAAGATATAAATAAATGAAAACAATATATTGTAGTGCTTTTATAATATTAAAGTTTGAAATTTAGATAATAAAGATATATTATATATAAATTAGTCTAATTAATTATATTTTTAAAATGGAATAAGATATTATAATTAGAAGCAATGGTTAAATGGATAAATATAATATTTTATTATTTTTTATTAATTTATTTATAAAATTTGCACAATCTTCCTTATCTAAATGTTTTTTGTTCGCACATATTTTTTTATATATAAAGTTCCATGATTGAATTCTTTTTCTTAGAATGAATGAAATGACAAAAAGAGTATAAATTAAAATGATATGCAACAAATAATTAATATTCTTGATTGGACACAAGGGAAGAGACAAAATTATGTAATAACATCGCCTAATAATTTCTCAAATAATTGTTTGGATAAGAATACTGCCGTGATCGTATTTCGTCATTACGTGAATCTGAGTTGTCCTTCCTTCCCTTTAAATATATTATCAATGACTATTAGAATGGATCAAATTTCATTCACTTATTTGTATTATTGTTATTAGATTTCTTTTAACTAATGTATGATTAATTAATTATATCATAAAATTACAATTTAATTCAAATTTTATATACTTATTTTATACACATGTTATTATAATATTTACAAAAAATTATATATTTAAAATCTTTAATTAAAAACTAACATAACAAAAATATAAAAATTATGAATAAACTTTTTTATGGATATTATGTCATCAAGGACAATCATAGTTTTTCATCTATTTTTTCCTTTTTGCATTGATAATTTGTCATTACAACAAGTGCTAGAGGTATAAATAATGATTATATACAATCTAAAATAATTGCATATGGTTAAAATATAATCTAAAACACATGCTACAATAGTAGGTAATTATTTTTGCTTTTCTTCCATGTCCCTCGTAAAGCAATCTTTCATGAGTTTTAGTTTAAAATACTCTCATGTCATTGAAATTTAAATCTTTTGCAATTACTGTACGTTGTATAATTGAATACTTGAATGTTTATTTTAATTATTGATAAATTAATGTGAATAATATATATATGTAGTGATTATTTTATAAACTAAAAAAATGATAAATATTAATTTTTATATGTATATAATATTATTATCTTATGATATTTTTTAATTTTATCCTTTAACCTATAAAAATCTCCAATGCATGTTCTAATCAGTTTTTTTTTTTAATTTAATTCATTATTTTTTGTTCAATAGTCGTTATTGAACCGTGTGTATCTCATATAAACAGAACTTGCTTTTTATTTCTCTATCTCCCTTACTCCATGTAATATGAAAGAGAACTCAAACTACCTGACATTCATAGATCATATGGATATTGATGTATTATTTATACTAAAGAATACTTAAAATCATCTAATAGTTGATAGTAATATTATTTAGATATAGTATTAAGATATAAATATATTGCACACCCGAAGCATACGCGATCTTAACAAGGTTAAAAGAGTAGGTAAGAATCAATGAACGGTACAAAGTAATATTAAGTTATTTAGCGATGACAATTAATGTTTTAAAAAATAATTATCATTTTCAAGTCTTTTATTCATTTCTTTCCATTGGGCCCATTAACTTGTGGAGACAACACACTTGCGTGGCAATCAAAACCTAATGCCCCTTTTCCAAGGTAAAGCGAAAGGAAAAGGAAAAAAAAAAAAAAAATTTCAGAGAAACATAACTATGTGCATGGACTTTATTTTTCTCTTTCTAACCGTTTTTAAATGTCCAGTATATTCAAATATCCAAAATCCTTCCTTCAGATTATAGCCCATTTAAGAGCTCTTTCTGGCTGTGGGACGTGGAAGTAAAAAAACATAATGAACACTACAGTGACTTGGGCCAATGAAAATGAAGAGCCCAATAATAGTAAAGGGATTCGTGAACCATATGTCCCTAATATGTAGTTTGTGCCGCTCGGATCTCCACGATTTACAACCGTTGGATCCATTCATCTAACAGTTCTAAATTTATCATATATACTTTTAATTTAAATTTGAAAAATTAATATTAAAGAAATTATGATAATATACACTGGAATATTATTATTTTAGATTCTTTTTATAAAAAATGATAATGATATCATGATGAAATAAAAAGATATAACCAATTCTTGATCATTTATAGTCTATTTTTTATGTCTTATAATGTGTTTATTTTTCAACGGTATACCATTAAGTTATTGTTAAAAGTATTTACTTTTTAACATAATATCATTTTCTATATAAAAAAATAAAATAAAATATTATTATATACATATATTATTATTTTTATTTAAACAATTAATTTTTATTAACCTTAAATTAAAAATTATATAAATTTAGGACACTTGAACCCGATAATCTTAAATCCTCCTCTGGAGAACTGGACGAACTCTACCTGTCCTTTATCTGACAGCTCATTAAAAGAAAAATGGAGGTGCGGGGAATCGAACCCCGTGCCTCTCGCATGCGAAGCGAGCGCTCTACCATATGAGCTACACCCCCAACGTGACAACCATATCTAAACTTAATATCATGATGGCACGAGAAAGCATCTCATAAATTTTGGCTCTATACATTTTAGCTTTCTCATTGATACGAATAAATATAATTACGGAGACATTTCTAAATATATATTATATTGACGAAAAGAAAAAAAAAAAAAAATTCTGTGTGAAACATTTTCCCAATTCTTCAAATAACAAGCCAGTGGAACTCTACATAATTATTGATTCCTGCCTTAAAATTTGAACTTGGAGTAGTGACAAACATATCGGTTCCCATGAGGAACAAAACAAACAAGGAGAAGTTGACATATTCGATACGAACTTAAACAGTTTAGTTTGAACAAGTTAACAAGGCCGTTTCTATGTAGATCCAGTACAGAATAAAGAATTTGGACTACACAGACCTGTACTATTTAACCCTATGGGATACGAAAGCATCTTTCCCATTAATTCCTTCTCCAATATATTATATCTGTGTGTTTCGGTACTTGTGGAATCAAACATTGGGGGGTGTGAGCAGTGAGCTCCATGGCATTAAAAGCAAACCCAACTGTTTCTATCCTCCACCGTTTCCTCATCATACTTCTTTAATACAAAACCCACATGTATAAATAAATTATAACCCCATCCCTCTATCTTACGCAGACATAGACGCAAACATACTCAACGTCCTGCACTAGCTCGCTCCAGATCAATACAACGACTTGTCCCCATCTCCTTCTCCTATCTGTTGGAAAGCCCATATTCTCTACTTATTTGAGGTACTTTATTTAGCACTCATCTTCTTCATCTAGTTGCAGAGGAGAGGCCTGCAGAAAGATGGGTAGCAGAGAGGCTGAGGCTCTGAGTCCAGGAGCGAGGTTGTTCCATGCGCCTACCTTCAACTGTTATGTTATCGCTGTCATGGGGTGCAAGACGAGAATCGATCCTCAAGTCGTCAAACATGGCTTAACCAACACTCTGCTGAAGCATCCCAGGTTCACCAGCAACATGGTAAATTTGTCTCCCTTGCTTACATCTGTGCCTTCTTTCTCTTCTTGGGTTTTTTTTTTGTTTGACTTTGTTTTCACTTCCTCCATAACGTATTAGAGAAGAAATGTTATTTTATTTCCTTCCTTTTTAGAAAATGGAGTTCCTTTACAGCATAGTATTAGTATTTATCAACCCTCCACATGTAACGGAATTCTAAAATGGCGTACCAAGCTTGAACTTTTAACATCAGAGATAAGATTAGTGCAGCTTCTATTAGTCTTTAATTAAAATAATGACACGCAATTTGGTGATCATGATTGTTCCCAAGCCAGAGAAATTAGGATTTAGGAGATACAATGCTACAAGCAGAATATTCAGTTTTTTTTTTACAGGACATAGTTATGATATTATTAATATTATTATTTATTTTTGATATTTTGGTTTTTTTTTTTTTGTGGCCACATAATTTAGTTGTCACAAGTCTAGGTTTTGTCCTTATATTTATTCAAAATAAAAAAGACACGCAACCTAAATAAAAATATCTCAATGGGCCCAGCATCATGGCCCAATTAGGGTGGGCGTGTCCCTTTTTAGATTTAAGGACTATTCCCTTCCCTACCAATTCAACTTCTTGATTTTCCATCTTTTTCATCTAATAAAAACTAGTCTTTAAGTTGCATTTTGACATGGAGATTTTTCAAGTTTCTTAGAAAACTATACTTAAAAAACCGAGACTGTTAGGTCTGGAGTAAAACTTACTATAATTTTTTAAAACTTTACTTTCTCTTACCAATTAGTTGTCTATGAAATTTGAATAATTCGGCCTCATATATGCTGATTTTATTTTCTTATAATATTTATTTTAAATACAATTTTTATTGACTGCCAATGTTTTTTTTTTTTCCTTGTTATAAATGAGATACAAAGATTCAAGAGTTGGGAGAAAAAAAAGATGGGTGAAATGTGGATCAAAGCGGCGCACACATTCACCTGTCATATGATTATAAGCTATTTTCAGTTCCATACTACTCCCAAAGAAAAAGAGCAATTCCAAGTCACAAGGTAATTGGTTTAGGAGAAAACCAATCATCATATCTCATATTAATATGAGTGGGAATATGAGTCTATATTTAATTATGGTAAATTATTTAATAAAAATGTAATAGTTAAAATGTTCAAATAAAAAATATAGTTATATGTAATTATATTATTTTAATATAAATTTTAATTATTGAAATATGAGAAAATATGAGGTTTTTGAATTCTGACACAATAGTACAAAATATTAATGATTTAAATTCTCTATTGCCATGTTATTTCTACAAATGCTACATTGTACTTTTTTTATTTTAAATATAAAATGGGATCACGCGGAAAGACTCCACGCGATCCCGTATTAAATCTTTTTTAAAACAAATTTCACTAATCGCGTGGGATTGTCGTACATAATCAGTTTATTACACATTTGACACAAGAAAAAAGCAAAATGAGAGAGGGGAGGAGGAAGGTGCATGCAAGGTTCAGATGCCGAGAGAGAGAAAGAAAATGTGGGTCAGTGCTTCAACCTTCATGTAGGTTAGTGCTGTAGTTTTATGTATTTATGTTTTTATCTGTATTATTTCTTTTATTCATATAATAATTGTTTTTTATTCTGAACATTAATTTAAAAATTAAATATCTTATAGTTACTAATTTTTGAATATATAAAGTAAAATAAAAAAACTCAAAAATAATTATTTCTTTTTCTCTCCTCATTATTTTCACATTCATTTTTTTAGTAATAAAATTAATTAAGGAATAAATGGGACAAACCACTTCATTAATGACTTTCATCCTAATTTAACAACTCAGGAAAGTTAAAGGTATACTTTTTTTAGTATTTGTTAGTAAACTGAATAATAAAAATATAATAATTAAAACTTATTTTATACCTTAATTTTATCTAATTAATTAATTAAAAATTATACATTATTTTTTGATAAAAAATATTTTTTATTTAAAAGAGATACAAGTTTAATTATTTTATTCTCAGTTAATTGGAGTTTTGTTTAATTTTTCCTTCATCTGGTCTAAAAATATTATTTGATGGTGGAAGTTAGATTTTTTATTTGATGAATGTTTCAATTGTATACGGATTCTCAATTTACTTATATCTCTTTTAAATAAATTTTTTTTATCAAAAATAATATATAGTTTTTTAAATAATTAATTAGATAATTTAAGGTATAAAATAAGTTTAAATTATTATATTTTTATTATTCAATTTAATAATAAATATTAAAAAGTATGCCTTTAACTTTCTTGAGTTGTTAAATTAGAATGGAAGCTATTAATGAAGTGGTTTGCCCCATTTATTCCTTAATTAATTTTGTGACTAAAAAATGAATGTGAAAATAATGAGAGAAAAAGAATTAATTATTTTTGAGTTTTTTATTTTAATTTATATATTCAAAAATTAATAAATATAATATATTTAATTTTTAAATTAATGTTCAGAATTTTAAAAAATTATTATATGAATAAAAGAAATAAAACAGATAAAAAAATAAATACATAAAACTACAACACTAGTCTACATGAAGGTTGAAACACTCAGACCCACATTTTCCTCTGTCTCTGTCTCTCTCTCTCTCGCTCTCTCTCTCTCTTATGTATAATACACTGATCATGTAGGATAATCCCGCGCGATTAGCAAAATTTTTCTAAAAAAAATATTTTAAAAAAATTAATATGGGCACGTAATCCCGTTTTATATTTAAAATAAAAGAAAATAAGGTACAATGCAGCATTTGTAGGAATAACATTATCAGGATGTGAATCATTAATGTTTTGTACTATTATTTTGTCAGAGTTAAAAAGCCAGAGATCTAGCCTGGAAGAAAACTATAAATTAGTTCACTAGTACTCAGGTAAATTTTTATTGTTAAGAAACATAGCTGCGAAGAGTGTCCCTAGTTATGTATATGTATCAGCACGTTACAAACTCGCACGCACACGCGCACTCACTTCCCACGAACGTGAAACCTGCATCTCCTAAATTAAACCTAATATTCTAAAACCAAGCATGGTTCTTTGCAATTGTGTGCATGCAGGTAAAGCAGGGAAGGAAGTTGAGATGGAGTCCAACTACAGTGAACTTAGAGGACCACGTCAAGGTTCCAGAAATAGATGCTGACGACATAGAGTTTCCAGACAGATTCGTAGAAGATTACATCTCCATCATTACAAGAACTCCATTAGACATCTCAAGGCCATTGTGGGAACTGCACCTTCTGAATCTTAAAACCTCCGAGGCAGAGGCAGTGTGCGTCATGCGAGTGCACCACTCGCTGGGGGATGGTGCCTCTCTCATGTCGCTTCTTCTGGCTGCCACTCGCAAGACCTCTGACCCACATGCCTTGCCGACTGTCCCTCTTTTCAACAAAGCTGTGACCACCTCGTCTTCCAGGTCCTTCTTGGGGTTCTTGTTCGCCGTTTTGGGGATCGCGAGGTTGCTTTGGAACACTGTGGTTGACTTTGTGCTTTTTGTTCTCACCATTCTGTTCATCAGAGACTCAGACACTCCTCTGAAAGGTGCTCCTGGGGTGGAGCTTCGTACCAAGCGTTTCGTCCACCGTAACCTCAGCATGGACGACGTCAAGCTCGTCAAGAATGCTATGAAAATGGTATCTTCTGACTCCTCTCCTTTCTTTTTTTGATGTTCAAGCATTTACTTGATCAATAAATAATGACAGACCGAGGTTAGTATAATTAGTTCGATGTACTTTCTGATGTAATTTTCTATATATTTATATGTGGATCTAATTTTAGTTTTGTTGGAGGTGGGTATGCAGACCATCAATGATGTTTTACTGGGAGTAACACAAGCTGGTCTGACTCGCTACTTGAACCGGAGATACGGTGAGTCTCCTGTTTCATGTAATTCTCAACTGTAGGCTGACTTATATAATTGCGAATGAAGGAGTTAGAATTGAATGCACGTACCAGAATAATGAAACATCCTTCATTGATGACATGCATGAAGGAATGGATTCTGATGGGAAGCAAAGACCAAATCATAATAAGCTCAACAACATTCGGCTTAGGGCAACGATTCTCGTCAACATCAGACCAATTGCAGGAATCCAGGTCAATTTTTGTTTTGTTCCCTTCATTCCAGACGATTAATCGAACTTCTTTCTTTTCATACGCAACTTCTTCTTTTATACAAGTAGTTAATAAAAGTGGGCTGAAACAATAGGAGCTGGCAGATATGATGGCGGAGAAATCGAAGGCCAAATGGGGATGGGGTAATTGGTTAGGCTACATCATTCTTCCTTTCGCCATTGCTTCTCAAGATGACCCTCTGCACTATCTTCGTCAAGCTAAGGCCATCATCGATCGGAAGAAGCATTCTCTTGAATCTATCTGCACTTTCACCTGTGCTAAACTGGTCCTCAACTTTCTCGGAACCAAGGTTAGTACCAACCCCACAAGTTTCATCTCTGCCTCAATCTATTCTTCATCTTCTACGTTGTCCACACATTACGTCTATTTCATGGAGCACAGGTTGCTGCTGCCATAACACACAGAGTTCTTTCAAACACAACCATGGCCTTCTCTAACGTCGTTGGGCCCTTCGAAGAAGTCAGCTTCTACGGTCATCCTCTGGCGTACATTGCCCCTTCTGTATATGGACACCCACATGTCAGTTCTAAGTATTCACTCTCTTTCACTGTCGTTTACGTACCAGGACATAGATAATTTTTGTTTTCTGGTTTTCTTCTTATTGATCCTCTTGCTTCCATTGCAGGCACTGACCATTCATTTCCAAAGCTATTTCGACAAGATGACTGTTTCTCTGGCAGTGGACCCAAGTGCTATTCCTGATCCTCATCTTCTTTGTGATGACTTTGAAGTATCCCTCAAACTCATCCGAGATGCCGTGAAGAAGGGTTTCGTGCCAGATGTTGTATAACACCATATAAGTTCTCTGTAATTGGAATCTCAAAATTTCTGATTTTTGTCCAAAATCATTTTTTGATCAATTTAATCTATTTGTAGATTGCATTTTGTATTGTTTAAATGAGAACAGGATTGAACAATACAGAAGTGCCAGGTTTTAATATGGTCCTACATTATAATTGATATTCCTAATTTTTAAGAATGGATATATAAACTTGCAAATTGCAATAGATGAATTAAACTTATTCTATAACAAGTATTTAAATTTGATGTTCACGAGGGAATGAGATTATGGAAATAACTCAAATGGGTAGAGCTCCGTACGTGTGAGACCAATCTGCTGCCAAATCTTCCGTTGAATCATTAGAGTCATTTCTAAACAAAGCTTATGGTCTATTGGGAAAGGAAAGTGAGAAAAACAGAGAGAGGGAGAATGATATGTTTTCTTTGTTTGGTATGTATAAATAAAGAAAAGAAAGAAAATGACTGGGAAGGAAAGAGAAAAACAGGGGATCCACCATTATTGTTGCACATCTCAATATTAAATAGATCTCTATGTTGAATATGCCATCAAGCCTTATATTGCCAATACCATAAAAAATTAAAGAAATCATACAAGAATTGTAATTTAGTTATGAATAAACGATAACAATATAAGTATTAACAATAAAATTATATGATTTCTTAATCAAAACATGAACCGGTATGGTTTTTGCAAGCAAGTATGCGGTTATATGGTTAAATGTTACACTTGACATTTTACTTTAAGAGAACCAGATAATAAAAAAATTAAAGAAGCCTAGAGATATGAAAGGGCCAAAATGAATAGTATTGAGTGAGAAAGGTAGAAAACAAAGTGAAGCAGAAGCCCACTGTTTGCATTGTGGCCTTGTGGGCCTGTTGGCGATTCTTGGAAAGGCCTTTCGAGGACAAAAGCGAAGTGATCGGCGATTCATCGGCAAAATCAGCTTAAGGTTTGTCAGAGTCAGAGCACTGAGCTTTAAAGATAAACTGCTGATTATGTAGTGAGTTCTTGCTTAAGTGATTTCTTTAAAAGCTAAAGAATATCAGATTCAGCTATTATTGATACCAGTGGCTTGCTTGCTAAAAGGCTGATAACCAAGAGGGATTATTTCTTGCATCATTCACATTGCATGTGCATTGTGTCTGTGCATACACTAATTTTGCAGAGGGTTGAGGAGTGGCATCCCTTATTGTCCACTGGTTGGTGTCATGACCACTTCATATGTTGCTCATTCTAGAAGAACCTGATTTTTGTAGAGGATCAGAGTACTGTGTCTATTGTTTTGACCAAGCAAAATCAAATGGGATGGTGGAAGTTTCCGGTAAAAGGTGAACCTGAAATTAATACTCAGAAAGTTCAACCTGAGAACAGCTAACTTTCCGACCTGGAGACAGATTGTTGAAAAGATTATGTTTTTAATTTGCCCAAGATCCCAGTGTCCAAGCATCGGTGTTAATCTGTCAAGATTGATGGTGATTTAGTTAGTCAATGTGTTTATGAAAAATGGTTGTTATATGATCATCCTGAATGTATCAAGCCTTGAATCACAAGCTGCCATTGCTAAAGATTTCAGAATGTGACAATTGATTAATGGTGATCTTGTAATGTTCTGCTATACAGTTTGATCAAAAGCAGAAGTCTGTGGGCCTCCCTACAAGAGTGATTAGATGCGGAAGAATGAGGTGATGAAGAAATTTTTGGCCTCCCTATAACTCTAAAAACATGATGAGATTTGTAATGCCTACTTTTAATGTCTTACAGAATCCAAATTCTGACTTCCCAAAGGCACAAGTTTCATAAATGGGAGCATTCTTTTTATACTTGAAAACATATAAAGTTTGTCCAACCTAAAAAAACTAAAGCTCAAATTAAAAAATCAATTAGAAAAAACTCTTGTACTGTAAAACAATTAACTATTACTTATCTTAAATGCTAAGTGGTGAATAAATTTGATTATAACTTAAAAAAGTCCACTTTGTTGGCCCAAACCCACATTTGACTTATGACAAACCAAATGTAGAAAAATAACCTCAACCCATATTAGAAAAATGAACAAGTCCAAACACTCCTTCTCAGCCTAAATCAGACGACTATATCAAATCAGAAATCTCAAATAATGGAAGACAACTCATAACTCTCTCTCTCCAAAACACAGTACGTAAAAGCTATCCTAAAGAAACAAGTCTCAGCCTTTCTCTGACACCCTCTCTTACATCCTCTCTGCACCTCTCTATTTTGCCTGGAGCTGCTAACAAAAACAGCCATTAATGGTGCTCTCATCTGTCCAAGAGGAACCGCGCCTACTGCAATTGCAACCCATACGTTATGGAGGTCAAACGAGGAACAACCTGATTACCTCCTCAATCATGAAGATTTGCAGCATTTATTACTCTCCAACGACTATTTTCTAGAAAACTATATATATGTGTATATCAATTGCCCTTCATGAGGTAATGAGAAGAGAGAAAAGAGATATAGACTTGTAATATTCAAAAAAATTTCTTTCTTAAACTAAGTTTCTGGTTTATCTGCTTATTAGAGCATTTTGTGAACTGTTAGTGAAAACCCAATTTATAAGGGTTCATAAAACTCATATTATGTAACTAGTGTTAAGCCTCTGTCTTAGTGGAGAAGATGAGTCTTTTAGAGCAAGGTACTCTAGCCAATTTGATGTTAAGTTTGAAAAACCTTGTGTTTAGAGTGAGCAAGTAAAAATTCTGTGTAGAGTTGTAAAAGAATTATTCTTAGTAGAAAATCTCTTGAAGGAATGGATTGGAAGTAGGCACTATTTTGGCCGAACCAAGATAATTTATCGTATTTGATACTCTATCCCTGATCTTTGCATTTTTTACTTATTTACAATCAACTGCATATATTATAATTAACTATTTTCTTCACTTGTCTTTTATCTTCAAATAACACAGTTTACTAAAAAATTTACAATTAACTTTCTTTCTTTAGAAAGAGTAAACGAATTGCTAAAAAACTCAGTCGACTGTTTTTTATCACAATCAATTATTTCTTACGATTTATGGTCGACTAAAAATATTTTCAGTTAACTATAATATTAAAAACATAATTTTCACAAATTTGTTTAGAAGCACCTATTCACCCCACCTTTAGGTGCATTGTCAATTAGTATCAAAACTTTGGTTTCACTTGATCTGTGCTTCATAGCTAGGAGAAAAGATCCATTTTACAAAAAATGACTTCATAACACCTTGAGGGAGCTTATTTCAGTGAAGGGGATTCAACCTCAAGACTACCCTACTTCAATGGAAATCATTATACACATTGGAAAGGCAGAATGAAGATCTTCATACAAGACACAGATTACCTAGTGTGGAAGGTCATTGAATAAGGTCCAAAATTTCTCAAAACAAAAAATAGGAACTTAAACCTAAAGAGGAATATGATGAGGATGACATCAAGATGATTCAGGCAAATGCTAGAGCTATAAACATTTTCTATTATGCTGTCAGCAGTGAAGAATGTGATAAAATTTCAACTTGTAATACTGCAAAGGAGATATGGAACAAACTTAAAGTCACACATGAAGGAACAACAAATGTAAAGGATTCCAAAATAAGTACTTTGCAATACAAATTGGAGCTGCTTAAAATGAAGGAAAATGAGGACATAAAAGTTATGTTCAATTGGTTCTTCAAAATTCTAGTTCAAGTAAAACTACTAGGACAATCCTACACTAATCATGAAATAGTAAAACAAGTGCTAAGGTTTATCCTAGAAAGTTGGAAATCCAAAGTGGATAACATTGAGAGCAACTCAAGGTTCAAAGAGTTAACATATGATAAGCTAAGAGGAATTCTTATAGCTTATCAAAACAATCATCTCAAATGCTATGAGCTCAAAAGGGAAAGAAATATGGCACTAAAAGCTGCAACAACATTTGAACAGCAAGAGGATGATGAAAGTGAAGTAGACCTATAAGACCTAGCCTTCTTTTCAAAGAAATTTGAAAAATATGCTAGACAAAACGGTAAGCTCTTAAAAAAAAAAAAAGGAACTTTCTAAGAAAAGAGTTCAAGAAAGATAATCAAGGGAAAAATACCATAAATTGCTATAAAGGTGGTAGAAACAACCACATTCGTTCAAATTGTCCCTTTTTAAAGAAGAGATACAGCAAAGCATCAAACAGAAGAATAGCTCTTGTTGCGTGGAGTGAAGATGATGAAGATGAAGATAAAGAGGAGTTAGAGTAGGAGATAGCCAACCTATGTTTTATGGCCATATCCAAAAGTGAGGTAACTGCTAATCCCTCTAAAGAAGAACTACAAAATACTTTGAACAAAATGTTTGATGACTTTGAGAAATTATTTTTTAAATACAAAGATTTGGAACAAGAAAAACAAATGTTTGAGACAAATTTCCAAACTTTAAAAACTAAACATGAAAAAGTTTTGGATGAAAATAAGGATTTGCAACTAAAAGTCTTTACATTAACTAAAGACCTAGCAAACTTTGTCAAAGGAAAAGAAAACTTAAATATGATTTTAGGAAAACAACAATGCCGCTTTGACAAATTTAGTCTTGGTTATGATAAAAATAACTCTGTAAAATTATACAAAATTTTTTTTGTAAAATCTTCTTCCAATACTATTTGTATACACTATCAAAGAAGAGGACATACTTGTTATAAATGAAAATACCACAAAGATAATATGATATGGATTCTTAAAGGCATCTTTACTGCTTATACTAACAAGAAAGGACCTAAGCAAGTTTGGATACCTAAAACAAAGTGAATTTCTCTGTAGGTTTGCTTCAAAGGAATAGTATCTAAAAATCAATGGTTCTTGGACAGTGGCTGCTTAAGGCATATGACAGGAGACCCATCTAAGTTTGCATCCATATCAATAAAGGATTGAGGATTTGTCACTTTTAGAGATAATAGTAAAGGTAAAATTGTTGGCATAGGTAAGGTATAATTACTTCATGATTGTTGTATAGAAAATGTGTATATAGTATAAGGACTCAAACATAATCTTCTTAGCATAAGTCAATTATGTGACAAAGACTACAAAGTAATGTTTGAATCACTTCATTGTAAAGTCTTCAATGGTGACAAAGCACTTTTTATTGGTCAAACACATGAGAACATTTACATCTTACACCTAGAAGATTTATTTACAAAAAAATATTACATATCTTTCATCCGTTTGTAATGACTATTGAGTGTGGCATAGAAGAATAGGTCATGCTAGCATGCATCTCATTTCAAAACTTTTTAAACTTGACTTTGTTAAAGGTCTTCTAAAATTAAACTTTGAAAAAGATCATTTATGTGATGCATGTCAACTGAGCAAACAAACTAAGTCTTCTTTCAAACCTAAGGAATATGTCTCTACTTCTAGACTACTCCAATTATTACATATAGACTTGTTTGGACTTACTCAAACTTAAAGCTTTGGTGGAAAGAGTTATGCTTTTGTTATCATTGATAACTACTCAAGTTATACTTGGGTATACTTTTAAGTCATAAGGATGAAACTTTCAAATTCTTTGAAATATTTTGCAAGCAAGTTCAAAAGGAACAATGGTATTTAATATTAAGTATTAGAATTGATCATGGTCGTGAATTTGAAAACAAACTTTTTTAAAATTTCTACAATGAGCATGGATTTAACCATAACTTCTCTTCTCCTAGAACTCCACAACAAAATGGTGTGATAGAAAGGAAGAATAAAACATTACAAGATATGGCAAAAACTATGCTTATTGATAATGATCTGCCTAAATACTTTTGGGCTGAAGTTATAAACACTACTTGTTACATTTTAAATCATTGCTTAATAAGGCATATTCTCTTGAAAACACCCTATGAGCTTGAAAAGGGAAGAAAACTCAATATTAGCTATTTTCATGCTTTTGGTTGCAAGTGTTTTATTCACATCAATGGTAAAAACAACCTGGGGAAATTTGATGCTTATAGTGAAGGTATTTTTCCAGGGTACTATATCTCTAGTAAAGCATATAAAGTTTACAACAAACGTACACTAGTTGTAGAGGAATCTATGCATGTGGTATTTTATAATTCTAACTCAACTTCTAAGAAATTTGTAGTCATAGATGATGATAAAGAGATAGCACCCATCTCTGTTCGGTACCAAAATCAAAAGAATCAAGAAAAGGTGTTTGATTTGAAAGGAAATTAGAAAACTCTAACTGATCAAAATTTCAGTCAACTAGAAAATGAACGTATTCAACTGAACTCCAATCAAAACATTCCTATGGATTAAAACTTTAGTCAACTGGAAAAATCTAGAACAGAACAGAGACTTCCAAGAGAATGGAAACATTCACCCACTTATCCTATGCAATTCATTATTGGAAATCCACAGGAAAGATTGAAGACTAGATCATCTTTCAAGTAAAATAACAATTTGGCCCTTCTATCTCATATAAAGCCAAAAATAGGATGAGGTATTAAATGATGAAGGATGGATCCTAGTCATGCATAAGGAGCTGAACCAGTTTAAATAAAATGAGGTATGGACTCTTGTTGAAAAACCAAAGGATGCTTCTATAATTAAAACTAAATGGATATTTAGAAACAAGTTAGATGAGCAAGGAAAAGTGATGAGAAACAAAGCTCGTCTAGTAGCTCAAGGATACACTCAACAAGAAGGTATAAACTATGATGAAACTTATGCTCCTGTTGTTAAATTAGAATCCATTAGAATGTTGCTTGCTTATACTTTTCACATGAATTTTAAATTATATCAAATGGATGTCAAGACAGCCTTTTTGAATGGTTTCATATATGAAGAAGTGTATGTCAAACAACCTCCTAGGTTTGAAAATGAAAAATTGCCTAACCATATCTATAAATTTTCAAAAGCCCTTTATGGCTTAAAGCAAGCTCCTAGAGCTTGGTATAAGAGGTTAATCAATTTTCTTATATCAAATAATTTTAAAAGAGTAAATGTTCACAATACTTTCTTAATTAGAAAGACTAACAAAGAAGTTGTCTTATACAAGTCTATGTTGATGACATTATTTTTGGAAGTACTAATGATGATTTGTGCAAGAAATTTTCTAAGCTTATGCAAAGTGAATTTGAGATGAGTATGATGGTGAGATGACCTTCTTCCTTGGTCTTCAAATAAAGCAAACCAATAGAGAGAATTTCATTAGTCAAATAAAGTACATAAAAGAATTGCTTCACATATTCGGATTTAAAAATGCAAAACCTATGGGAACCCCCATGAATCCTTCAACCCACTTAGACAAGGATAACAATGGTAATGATTTTGATCAAAAAGTGTATAAAGGTATGATTGGTTCTCTCCTATATCTTACTGCTAGTCGCTCTGATATAATGAATAGTGTCTACAAATGTTCTAAATATCAAACTAGCCCTAAAGAATCACACTTTGTTGCAATCAAAAAAATATTTAGATATTTGGTTGGAAATTAAGATCATGGTTTATAGTATCCTATAACTAATAGCTTTAAACTAGTTGGATATGAAAATTCTGATTTTGCAGGGGACAAACTAGATAGAAAGAGCACTAGTAAAACTTGTCAAATGTTTAGCAAAGCCTTAGTCTCTTAGTTTAGCAAAAATCAAACCTTAGTGGCACTATCCACCATGGAAGCTGAATATATGACATTTGGTAGTTATTGCACTCAACTTTTATGGATGAAGTAACAACTTGAAGATTACTCACTATCATTCTCATAAATCCCTATCTACTGCGACAACACAAGTACAATATGTCTCACAAAGAACCCTGTTCATCACTCAAGAGCAAAACATATTGAGATTTGTCATAACTTTATTCAAGATCATGTACAAAAAGGAAACATTGAGGTACAATATGTTCAAACTGAACATCAGCTTGCTGACATTTTCACTAAGCCTCTATATAAAGATATATTCAAATTTCTTCGCTTTGAACTTAGAAAAATTGCATTGTATGAAAAATAAGTATTTCTGGAATTTTATAAGAAATTATAAAGTTTTCAATTAACTGTAAATTTTTGTCTTCTCCATCAACTGAAAAATTCTCAGCTGACTGAAATTTTATAAAAATAGTCAATTAGAAAATTTACAGTTAACTTAAATTCAAAAACACAGTTAACTATAAATTTATCAACTAACTGAAATTTAGAAAAAATAATCAACTAAAAAATTCTCAGTTAATTATTCTTAAGTTTAGTTGACTATATTATTTTAAGTTAACTAAATTTTATCTAAGGTAAAAAATGTCAATCTATTTGGGAGACCCAAAATGGTGTGCTTCAATAAGTCAAATCAGTTAGAAGCTTTCTGCATTCCCTCCATTATCATGACAGTTACTTCAATAGCAGTTTCTTAGGAACCTCTCTCTGAAAATGCTACTGTTCACATTGATCAAGGGACAGTTATTAACTTTATTAAGAAACAAAAATGCAAGTTTCTCTTTCTCTCACTCTCTCTGTCGCTTTCATGCCCTAAGAATCGCGAAACCACCATCTTAGTTCTCCCTTTCCCTTTCTGCATCGACACTCTGTTTCTCATCCTCTTACTCACTAGCATCCATGGAAGGTCTGAGCACATTCTCTCGTCGTTGGTCTTCGCAACGACTTGCCATGACTCAACAACAACCATCGGCCACCACCAAGGAGCACTCTTCTCTAGTGACTAAAGTAGCTCCATTTGTGGAAATAGAATCACTGGCACCTTCCTCTGCTTAAAAAATGGCGACCTCCAAAGGAAAAATGTGCCTTGTGATTCCCTTTTCCTCGCAAGAAGAAGAAGAGAGTCCCGTAGCCACTGAAGAAACCCCATTGGCTAAAGAAACATAAAGGAATGTCTCTCTTTCTCTACCTCTTTGGGTCACCTTTCGCTTAGTGAAAAGCCCTGCATCTTCTTTTTTGCCAAAATGTTCAAAGGGCAAAGGTATTTCATCTTCTCATGTCTTAAGACATTTTAGGTCTACTGAGCATAAAGTTTAATATAAGCAATATTTTTCCTCTAAGCCTATTACATATGGACGCACTATATCTTTTGAAAAATTGGGTAATTTGTAAGTTCATGTAGAACCTAAGATTAGGAATTTAGGATGGTCTCCTATCTTTACTTTATCATAACTTGTGTATGAGGATCTAGTTCAAAAGTTTTACATAAACTTATCTGTATTGGGTGATGATTCAACTTTAGAGTCACTAGTTGATGGAGTAAGGATAATTGTAGATGAAAGAATTATTGCTAGCATTCTTGAAATGCATTTTGAGGCTAACGATAAGTTCTTCTTCAAACATAAATGGCCTAAGAATTTTAACTTCACTTTTTAAGAAATAAAGAATTAATTAGTAGAAAGGAATGAGTTTCTTCAAGGACCTAAGTTAAATAGGCTAGCATTTCCCTTTAAGGAAAAAGTACAAGCCCACATGATTATTACCAGTGTTCTGGCACGGATTAAGTCATTAGAGGTACTCAGCATGAGAAAATTGTTGTTGTTATTTTGTTTGCATGTTCAGCAGCCCTCCAATATTCATTATTGCATCCTCCAATACATGCTGGAAAGTAGCACACATTTGGATCCATCCTTTAGCCTCCCTTATGGAATGCTTCTCACTAAACTTTTCAAAGATCAAGGAGTAAACTTAGACCAGCTTCCTTGTAAGAGAATCACAGCCACTTATAATGCCTCTTCTTTCAAGTTAATGAATATATGTTTATGGATGAAAGATAGATAAGGATGAGTGACCTTGAAGCTCCTCCAACACAACCTGCTCCTGAAACCTCTGATATTCCTGAAGCACTAGCCCCTTCATCTTCCTCTGCCATTCCACTTGGACCACCATCATCTAATGTAGGTAGTTTGCTTCTAAACCCACTACATATTCTCAGCACATTGCTTAACAATCAAACCCAAATGCTCACCCTCATGGACTCCATACATATACAACTAGGTGAAATATAATTTAAGCTAACCATTATCCTCGGCAAGTTACACACCTTAAATAAAAAACAAGAGACCACCAACACTGATCTACAAGACGCCAAGGCTACCTTACAACAATGAGAAGCCCAACTGAACCAGAGATTTTAGGAACTTCACAACACTATTCTTTAATCTCATCTGGGTCTTCAACAATTTCTCCAATCTCAGAGATGTCATTGATTTGGCTCTCTCATTGAATTGACATATGGCCTATGATGGCCTTTCTTTTTTATGCACCCTCTTTTTGAGTGATGACAAAAATGGGGAGAAAATATAGTTCACTTTAATTTCTGTTTCTCTATTTTCAATTAACTATTTTCTATTTTGAATTGGAACTATGTATTAGTTTGACATTGGATTTATCTTGCTATATTTTAACCATTATTAACTTTGATGAATGTTACTGTGATTATATTGAACTATTACTATCTTGTAATTATATTGAATATCTTGTTATGTGTTAGCTGTTACACATTTATTTTATATAAAATAAAAAAGGAAATTTCTTAATTTCAGGGGGAGCTCTTGCAGTTTCTCTGTTTGGTTTGTCATTATCAAAAGGGGGAGATTGTTAGCCCAAAAGTGATTGGCCCAAACCCAAGTTTGACTTATGACAAACCAAATGTAGAAAAATAAGCTCAGTCCACATCAGAAAAATAAGCAAGTCTAGATACTCCTTCTCAGCCTAAATTAAAAACCTATATCAAGTCAGAAATTTCAAATAATGGAAGACAGATCATAACTCTCTCTCTCTCTAACATACAGTACATAAAAACTGTCCTAAAGAGACAAGTTTTAACCTTTCTCTGACACCCACTCTTACATCCTCTCTGCACCTCTCTATTTTGCCTGGAAATGTGGACAAAAAGAGCCATTAATGGCGCTTTCATCTGTCCAAGAGGAACTGCGCCTACTGCAGCTACAACTATTATGCCATGGAGGTCAAACAAGGAACAACCTGATCACCTCCTTAATCATGAAGATCTACAACATTTATTGCTCTCCAATAATTATTTTCTAAAAAACTATATATATGTGTATCAATTGCCCTTTGTCAGGTACTGAGGAGAGAGAAAAGAGATATAGATATGTAATATTCAAAAAGTCTTCTTTCTTAAGCTAAGTTTCTAGTTTATCTGCTTATTAGAGCATTTTGTGAATTATTAGTGAAAACCCAGTTTATAAGTGTTCATAAAACTCATATTCTGTAACTAGTATTAAGCCTCTGTCTCAATGGAGAAAATAAGTGTTTTAGAGTAAGGTACTCCAGTTAGTTTGAGGTTAAGCTTGAAAAACCTTGTTTTTAGAGTAAGCACGTGAAAACTCCATGTAAAGTTGTAAAAGAATTGTTCTTAGTGGAAAATCCCTTGACGGAGTTAAGGTGACTGGAAATAGGCACTATTTTGGCCAAACCAGGATAATTTATCGTGTTTGATACTCTATCCCTGATCTTTGCATTTTTAACTTATTTGCAGTTAACTGCATATATTATAGTTAATTATTTTCTTCCCTTGTCTTTTATCTTCAAGTAACACATTTTATTAAAAAAATTTACAGTTAACTTTCTTGCTTTAGAAAGAGTAAACGAATTGCTAAAAAACTCAGTTGACTGTCTTTTATCATAGTTAACTATTTCTTATGATTTATAGTCGACTAAAAATATTTTCACTTAACTATAATCTTAAAAATAAAACTTTCATAAATTTTTTTCATAAGCACATATTCACTCCTTCTCTAGGTGCATTGTCACACTTGACCTGACTAAAAAATATAAATAAAAGTCTAATTAAAAAACAAGTTCAGGCTTTTTTAGGCCCAGCTTCAAGTCTAATCTTGAAAAGCTCTATCACGACCCTAATCAAAAGGACATAACCAACACAGAAAACAAGGTATCCTTTACCTTTGAATGCCTAAATGACATATAAAAAATCAGACATTTACTCAACGTGCAAAATCTTCGTGAACTAAAACTGAAACAAAATACTTACAAATACATATACAAAAGATAACTAGTCACCTCCATGTAGAAATTTCAGCAAAGTTTTCCCTGAAATATAGCGTGAAATGAGTAATATATTGTTAAATAGCATGAAATGAGTAAAAACTCAGTGAACATATAATACTAATTATATAAAAGAAGAGACAGATTGGCCATGGTTGAGTTTTTAAAAAAAATCATATATTGTCTTAAAATCAAACATCATCCATGGTTGTTATAAATAGTGCAGTATCGGAACACATCTTAAACTTCCATAAAAACCTCAATAATAAAAATATAAAACTAATTTTGAATAAAAATATATTAGCGTAACGCAAGAGTATTCAAAAGTAACTGAATGTTTAGGAAAATCTTATTGAACCATCAAATATAACAAAATAAAGCTAGCTCAAGGCTAGTATAATCAGAACATAACCGATATCAGTCACAAGTTTTAAGCTCAGAATATTCAGAATAATGGTGGCATTATGCCCAGTCATATCATAATACAAATTGTAGTGCAATACAATAGTTATAGGATCTTATTTAGATGTATTCCCAAAAATATCTTTAACATATGTAAATCCGTAATCAAACATCAGAGTTTCAAAACTCATAACTAAACTTTTCCATAAAGACAGATAAAAATATCCAAAATTCAAAATTCCAGTACATTATGCAAAATCAAACATCTTCATAATCAATGAACCAAATATTTCATGAATATAAAACCATCATACATCAAAATACAAATAAAGGGATTCAGAAGTTTAGAAATATTTTAGCTCAAAAAACTCAAAATCAATGAAATGTATAAATGCAAAGTCATTGAATTCACTAATCCGGACATTTTAAAGTTTACAGAGTATGAAAATGACATTCGTAATTGCAAAAGCCTAACCCAAGTACAAGGAGATAAAAAAACAATATTTTTCCAAAATAGATATCGTAAAACAAAAATCTTGCATAATAAGAATTATCCACTCACTTGGCCAAAGCCCACATAATTCACTCCCTCACCTATAAAGTAAAGTGCAACTGTTATAACCCTAAACATAAATGATAAACTTTTAATATCTTATAATAAGAAACATCTTAACTTAAATAAATTCAAACAAATTTTCACAATGAGTCGGCAATTAAAATTCATAGCAGTACTTTATTTCTTTTCTCCAATGTCACCGTTATTTCTCTTGATAATTTTAATGACCATAATTAATACATATATTCACATATACAACAAGAATACTTTGGCCATTGATATAGTCCATAAACTTACAATTCCATCCTCACCAATAGCAATTTACACTACAAATATTCCAATGTCTTTAATAATGCTCATACGTCTATAAATTCACATAATTTTCATAAACTTTGCCTTCTATTTCTTGTTTTATATCTAACATAAAACATTGATGTTTCTTATTATGAAAATGACATTAAACACACTTGGCAATCATAATTACCTTAATTATAAATTCCAATACAATAATAGTCCCCAATTAGCTCAATCATTGCCTTTTATAGCACGTAAGTTGTCTAATATTACCAATTATGTGAAAATCTATACCCACAATAACCAAGGTAATTTATTTATTAATTATATCACTCCAATGCACTTTCATTCATCAGGCTTCCTATAATCAACAATTATATCTAAAATAATTTAAGAAAAATTCCCAAATGACTTACCACTCTAAACGATAACTTCCAACAACTCAACTTCTTCTCCTTTAGGTCCAATGACATAGAGAATCAAGAAATCTCCATATATCATCACTTGACACACTTCAAATCCTACCAAGGAAAGGAGGTTTTCAATTAAGCAAGTCAATCATCAAATTGACACTTGGGCAGTGTTAGATACTTACCTAAGACCAAAACCCCCCAAAGAAGTTTCACAAAACTCCTTCAAATCAAACTCTAATTACACTTTTTGAGTTATTATTCATGCAGCTTGCCTAAAAAAGAAAATTTCCTAAAATCAAAGGCCAAAACTTAAAATCAAAAGCTAAGACTAAGGGAGCAGTGCACAAAATACATAGTAAAAGTAAAGCCCCAACTTGGTTTGAAGAAATTTCACCTAAATCATGAGAATTTTGGATTATGATCACTGTTCACGTGCATTTAAACATCTTAAAGGAAATCTTCAAATTCTAAACACAAAACTTGAAATTAACTTCAGAAATCTTAAAAAAGAGGGTTGAAATTCACATCAGAATAGAAGCCCTATAAAAAATAGAAGAAAAACTTACAAATCAAGCTCAAATTCATCTCAAAATTGTGTATGACGTTGGGGCTTCATTAGATAGAGTTTTCACCGGAATCTACACCTTCTCTGGCCACTAGCATGATGAACAATGATGATAGATGACTGAGGGCTTGCTACTAGTGGGAATCGATGGTGGACGAGTGCTAACTGCTGAAAGGAAGAAAATGAAACATGATGAAGAACTTCAACGGAGGAAAGTAAGGAAGCTCAAGGGTATGCTTGTAATTTCACTCTTAAAAGGACACATGGCAGCCAAAGGAAAAAAAATACTCTGATACACAATGAGGATTCCAACTTGGTCCTCATGGTTACATGCGTAAGACTTAGCCACTTGAGCCAACCTAAATTTCATGAAAATTGCTATTTGAATAAATATAAAAGCTCTCTCTAATTAAATTTTTATATTTTTCCTTAAATGTAAATAGTTACAAAATTATTAAATGAAAATTTTCATAATATTACAAACTTAGTTCGATAGTCATATCTAATTCTTATACATCTCTCTTTACATTATTGCTATCTCTTTTTGAGGTTGGGAAAGGTGAACTCTAATAATCAGTAGTTGATTTCCTCAAAGATATCCTTTGCAAATTTAGTACAAAATAGAGCCTTTACATTGGATGGTTCATGGGATCGTGATGTCTGGGCTTTATCTTTGGAACAATTTGTGCTAAGTGAATCACTTGGAGGGTAATGATTCAAACATGATAGGGCACACACACACACACACACATATATATATATATATATATTTTATAATCATTTTTTCCAAAATTTTAAAGTAATAAATATTCTTGAATAAATTTTGAGGTCCATTCTAATTTTTTTTCTCATTCAATAATTCCAATTTATAGTATATGTAAATGATTGAGCTTATTGACTATTGATATTCATAACTTTTGAAATTTAAAGCTCAGTGTTTGGATTAGAATTGTACAAATTTAAAATTGAACCAACTTAATTTTGTGAGTTTAGTTTTGGTTAAAAGTAAGCGTACATAACTATGATTTATGTCAATAACTTTTAATTGAAAAGTCAATTTTGTAATTGATATTACTTTTAAACACAAATAATTTTTTTTATGCTTCAGGTTGTTTTTTTAATATAATTTTTACAATTGAAATGTGACTATAATATCATATATATGTATCTTAAAAAGTTGAAAGGGATTGTTTTGTTAACCCTAAAAAAAGAAAAACTTAAAATAGAGTAAGATAATTTTAGAGCTGTCAAAGTGGGCCAATATGACCCACCTAAGCTAACCCACCCGAATTGGTAGGTTAAACGAGTTAGCCTGTTTAACCCATCATAAGGTGGTGGGTTGAAAATCTCAACTCACCCTACTTGGTGAGTTAAGCGAGCTAACACATTTAACCTACCAAAAAAATTCAAAAAAAAATTATAAAAATTCAAATGTGGCTTTTTTTAAGCATATATCTTGTTTAATCAATTAATTTCTATATTAGATAAATAAACAAAAAAACTAACTTAAAAAAAAAGCAAGTTTCAACAGATTAAAACAAGTAGAGTAATCAAATAATTCAATGATTCATTAATAATAAGAATATGATTATGAGTAGAATATTCAAATTTGGCAAATTACAAAATAATAGAAACAACACAATACATACATTAGGGTTAATCTTTTTAAATAGGAAAGTTCAGTGGGTTGGGGAGCTAGACTGAGTATATGGAATTTTTTTTTTAAAAAAAAAAAAAAGGGCAACCCATTTAACCCGCGAGTTAGCTCGTTTAACTCGCGGGTTAAACGGGCCGAATTGATAGAAGTATACTAAATGGGTTCTCAAAGGAACCCCTCAACCTAACTCATCTAACCATCTCTTAGATGGGTTACACGGGCTCAACCCAGTGAGTCGACCCCGTTTTAATGCCTCTAGATAATTTTAGATACAATCGTCTATTACTGCTGAGTACTTTTCTTTGGTAGACAATATATTGACATTGATTCTTCAAATGTTGCTATGGTAATTATACGGACAAATTTTAAGTAAATTTTTTTAATGTTTATTATTATGTTTTTTTAATAAAAAATAATAGAGAAAAATATTATTCTGATCATTTATTTTTGAATTTAGTTTTAGTTTAATCCTTCACAAATTAAAAGTCTTAAAATAATAATTTACTTTTCAAAATCTAACTTAAAGTAGTCTATCTGTTAATGAAACTAAATAGGACCATTTTGAATCAAATTTTAACAATAAAGGATCATTTTAAATCAAAATTAAAAAAATAGAGGATCATTTTAAAATTTTTGAATTTATGAAGGACTCAAATAAAACTAAATTTAAAAGTATAGAAACAAAATAACATTTCTATCAAGAACAATATGCGAAAGAGCGCACTTATTCATGAAAGATTATTGGGCTCTTGGGCCTATCAAATACTCAAATTAAATTAAATAATGCTACTTAGATATAATTATGACTATAAAAGTTTGGTATATTAAAAAAATGAAGACAAGATAGATAATAAAGTTCAATTTGGCTTGCTTAAATAAACTCATTAACAAGTTTATTTGCTTGCACCTTAAAGAAAATCATTTTATTTTATTATATATTTATACCTTTTAGATCAACCGTGTTTACAGGTTTTAGCCGAAAATTAAATTCAATAATGTATTATGATATAAAATATATAATAGATTGGAAAAAATGTAGAAATTTTAATTTAGTAATGTATTGTGACATGACAAATATTGATTATATTATATGATTTGCACCACTACAATTAATGTTGTTGTTTTGGCTCAAAGGTTGGGTTTCAGCACTAACACTTTGATTATATGATATTGATAAGAGAGAAATGATGATGATAAACTCATTGGAAGGACCCCCACCATAAGAGATTTCTTTTTGGCCTAACAAAGCAACCGCCATTGTTACTCCTTTGAAGAACTTTGAAATCTCGAAAATTAATACAATTACATTTGACTCTGTCTTTGACCGTAAGTAATATATAATGATATGGACAATCAAAGTCATTGAATAAATCTTTCAATTATATATTATTTTCTCTACTTTTAATTTTGGACCTTGTTGAGTTATATTTATAAACCCTTATTAGAAAATTTTAAAAGTTATTAATTAATTCACTATTTTTCTCTCTCACTCTAAAAAAATTTTTAATTTGAAAAAATTCTCAATTTAAGAGGTGGTTGTTAACTTATTAATTAATTTATTTATTATTATTTTATTGACTCTAAAGAATTTTGCACTTCAAAAAGTCCTTGACGTATATATGAAAAAGGTAAGGAATCACTACACGAAGAGTTAAGAATATAATCAAAAAAAGAACTTTTATCAATTAAACAAAATTTTCACGTTAAATTTTTTTATTTTAAATATATATAATAGATTTTATAAAACAAGCTAAGGTTAAGCATATTATGTTTATTCAATTTCATACTTGATTGTAATAAGTCTTATGAATTTTCTAGTTGTTTTTGGTCACTTTTAAATTATTTTCTAGCTTTTTTCTTTCAGCAAAAGAGTATTAACATTGTGCACTTTCTTTTAAGGGTAAACAAATTTCGGGTCCGTCCAGGTTTGACCCTAACCCATGGCTCCATTCAGGGTATATACGATGCCAATAAATGTGATCCGGTCAGATCCGTTACATAACTGAGTTAGGTCAAATCATCTAGGTTTTTTTTTTTTTTTTTTCAGATTTTGACAAATTTAAATTTGAAATTTTTACATAAAATAAAAAAAATATTGGTTTTTATTTAATAAATGAATTATCTTATATTAATAAAAATTATTTATATTTAACATAACTAAAAAATAACTATTTTTTAAGAAATATTATCAATTTTATAAAAATAATATATATATATATATATATATACAAGTCGAATTGAGCCAATACATTGGCCAGAGCTTACTTAAAATCCAAATTTCCTTTTCTTTTTTTTTTTCTTTTCCATTCAATATATGTATATATATTTATAACATTGATGAATTAAGTAAAGGTGCAAAAAGAAAGGATTCGAACCCTCGATAAACAAAAAGCCTACATAGCAATTCCAATGCTATGCCTTAAACCACTCAGCCATCTCTTATACATAATTATTATGTCCCAGAAACCGAATGAATGGTGACTCATTCATATTAGATTTTTTTGGATAGCCACATACAATCAATTCTAACTAGAAAAATTGAAAAACTTCATAAGTTCCATTGGTTCTAAAACGTTCATCAAACATTGAAGATTAAGCACGAAACACTAAGGTATGGCTAACTAAAACCTTTTAGGGACTAAGGTGAGTTTATTTTCAAGAATTATAACAATGATTTGATCCTATTGTTTGAATACCGGCATGGTATCATTTTCTTTAATATTTACACGAATTATGGATTAAGTACACCTCCAGTAGGAAACGAAGGAAGGTTGTGTTGAATTATGATTGAAGGGGGAAGTTTTGTGCATTAAGCACTGTAAAGGACCTTTGTATGAAAGATGACAGAATTCCTTCTATCACCTGATCTTAATATGGTAAAAAGTGATCCATAATTTATATAAATATTTTAGAATTGGTATTCAATCTCAGTATATAGGCAGGAAATTCTTAAACTATGGGGCTAAGTGTCGTAAGAAGTCTTAAGACTTGTGCTTTAGTGAAAATAATGTCATGTATTAGATTGTTTTATGCCAGGTTGATTATAAAATGGTATCAAAACATGGTTTGTTATAATGAAAGGAAATAAATGAACTTTAATTTCCTTGAATTGTTGTTAGCCTTACAAAGATTTTTTGTTTGTCTTAAATATTTTTAATTTATTTATGCACTATAAACATGTATACATTAAATAGACTATAACCTCAAGTATATTGTATAGAAGAGAACAAAATGCCAAAACGTTCATATATACCTAATCAAAGCAATAATATTATCAAAGCCATTTATTTTAGATGGAGAATGGGAATTATAAGAATAAATCCACCAACTAATATAAATATAAATATAAATCCTACAAGAAGTTTAAGTTATCAAGAATATAGACCCTTAACAAGAACAAAAAGCCTTAAATCATATAGTTAGAAAATTCACAGACATAGAATAGCAGAAATTCCAATAACATCAAATCTAATTGAAATAAAAACAAATACCCCAATAATCGACTTAATAGACTCTGTAAACTCAATAAATTATGTTTTAGTTGACATGCAAAAAGAATGAGTTTGGATACAAATAATTGTCATAAGAAATCCAATATAAGAAAAAAGTATAATACAATTAGAATATATAGATAATGATATAGAAATAGAAGATTTAGGAACAAAAGCAAATATGGTAATTAGATTTGATAAGAGAGAAATAATAAAATTAAAAATATGGGTAGATGAGGAGATTAGAGAAACCAAAAACCACAAACTAATTTTAGGACAAGATTTCTTCAACCTAGTAACACCATATAAAATCCAAAAAGATAGAATACTTCTAAATATAAATCAAGTAGTAGTTATATTAGGAAAAATAAAATTGATTTAAATGAAGTTATAGTATATATTGTTAAAATTCAATTATAACAAATATTAGTTAAAAAAATATCATGTAATGGTAGATATAAGAGCAAATATAACAACTGCTAAATACAATATTTTACTACCAGAATTATGGAAGAAAGGAATAACAATAAAAATGACTAGTGTAGGAAAAGAAGTGCATTTATTAAAATTATTAGCAAAAAATGTAGTTATACAGATAGGAGATTATGAATTAAAAATACCAATAATGTTTCAATATAATGAAGCCACACTTGATATAATATTAAGGATGTATTTTTTAGAAAAATATATGCCATTACATTTTACCCCTAAAGCCTTAGTTTTTATCACGCCATGTAAGCACCAAGCATGGACATTAGAATACTAGACCCATAGAAAATAACAGATACAATATTTAGGAAAAAGAAATCAGAAAATGAAGTACAATTTGTACCTAATAAAGAACCAATTAAAGAAATAGAAAAAACGAAAATACATAATATGGAAGCTAAAACTATAGAACAAAGGCTAGGAAAAAACTATAGTGATAATCCCTTGATACATTAGGAAAAATCTAAATCATTAGCAAAAATAGAATTATTAGATTATAGTCAAGAAATATATAGTAAGCCTTATACGTAGATAGAAGAAAATAGGAAAGAATTTATTATGTATAACAATGAGATGAAAAAATATAATCTAATTAGAGAAAGTAAATCTAGATATTCATCGCCCGCAATGATAGTAATGAAACATAATGAAGAAAAAAGAAGAAAATCTAAAATGGTAATAAACTATTAAAAAAATTAAATGAAATAGCAATAAGAAATCGATACCTATTCCAAAAATAGAATTATTATTTAACTTAAAAAAAAGAAAATATATATTTAGCAAATTTGACTGTAAATCAGGTTTTCCTTTAGTACGTTTGAAAAGTTATACGAATAGAATGTATTACCCATGGGATTACACAATAGTCCAAGTATTTTCCAAGATTATGTAATGAAACTCTTATTACCTATAAGAGATTTTGTAGTAATTTATATAGATGATATTTTAATATTTTCAAATAATGAAAAAGAAAATGAAAAAAATTTAGAAAAATTTATGAAAATAATAGTAGAAAAAGGATTAAATATATCACCAAAGAAAGTAGAATTAAGAAAGAAACGAATAGGATTTTTAGGACATTATATCTCTAAAAAATGAATAGAGTTACAAGAACATATTGGCAAGAATGTTTTAAATTTCCAAGAAATAAAAGCTAGAAAGGAATTAAGATCCTTTTTAGGATTAGTAAACCAAGCTAGATATTATATCTCAAACTTATCAAAATATACTTCAAAAAACATCAAAACTAGTATGTGAAACATCGGAATGGAAATAGAATGATAATTCTAAATATATAATAGAAAAAATAAAACATTTGACACCTCTGTTGATTTAAGCCTTACAAATGAACAACTCGGCATAGAACTTTTTGCTAATGGTTTTCCTTAGCAATAAAAGAATGTGAATACTCGAATTGGTATTCTATAGAACAACCTGGCACATAATATGGAAGCCAAAACTATGAACAAAGGATAGAAAAAAAACCATAGTGATAATCCCTTGATACATTGGGAAAAATCTAAATTGTTAGCAAAAATAGAATTACTAGATTATAGTAAAAAAAAAAAAAATATATATATATATATATAGTAAACCTTATCCGTGGATAGAAGAAAATAGGAAAGAATTTATTATGCATATCAATAAGATGAAAAAATATAATCTGATTAGGGAAAGTAAATCTAGATATTGCAAAGTTTGTATTTAATGTAAACTTAGTTTTTGGTAAACCAAATTTCCCTTTAATGCACCTAATATACTATTTGGTATGTTATCTATTATTTGATAAATATTCTTTTAAATAATCTTTTCTCCTACCTAGGGTATTTACATATGGTATTAATTCTTGTCTTTCGGTAAATGCTTTGTAATAATATGTTATGATACCTTTTGCTTATAGTGTTGGTAATTTTCTATAAAATAAATATAAATACACTTTCTTTTCACTATAATTTGATAATCTTGCTTCGTAGTAATATTTGCTATATTCGCAAGTATAATTTTCTAGATCATCTGGGTCTAATGTACAGATTTCTATTTGATATAATTTTTGTATTGGTCTTTCTAATTTTTGTGGTTTCATTGACTCCTACACTTCTTTCTAAGAATTCATTTCTTAGTAATTGCTCATATTGTCTTACTAATATAGCATGAAATTCTTTTATATTGTTATAATTATTTATAGTTCTTGCATTTGCCTTAAATTCTTCCGCATTACTTTTCCACCATTCTTGTACTTTACCTATAAAACTTAATTCAACTATTAAGCTTGTTGATTGCATATCCACTCCCCTATTTGCTAATGCTATAAATTGAGGTTTCGCCCATTCTTCTAATCTTTTTTCTTCGTCTTTTTGGCAGTCTAAATCTATCCATATTCCTGCATTAGGTATTGCTCTAGTTTCATGCTATACTAATATAGTTGGTGTATATCTATTACTTGAAGCTTCATAAGTAGATTCAAATAAAAATCTCATTTCTTGGTTTCTATATGGTTCTCTATGTCTTAATACATCTCTTTCTGCTTCTTCTTCTCTAGTTATACTACTTTCTAGGTTATTTTGGTTATATTCTGGCCTATTTAATTCTGGAAGGGTTTGAGGTTCTCTTTATGTAAGCTATCTCTTGAGCTTACATATTATATAGATGATATTTTAATATTTTCAAATAATGTAAAAGAACATGAAAAACATTTAGAAAAATTTATGGAAATAATAGAATAAAAGGATTAAATATATCATCAAAGAAAGCAAAATTAAGAAACAAAAGAATAGGATTTTTAGAACATTATATCTCTAAATAAGGAATAGAGTTACAAAAACATATTGGCAAGAAAGTTTTAAATTTCCAAGAAATAAAAATTAGAAAGCAATTAAGATCATTTTTAGGATTAGTAAATCAAGCTAGAGATTATATCCCAAACTTATCAAAATATACTTTAAAAATATCAAAACTAATAGGTAAAACATTGGAATGGAAATAGGACAATAATTCTAAATATATATTAGAAAAAATAAAACATTTGTGTAAAAATCTTCCAAGACTTAGTATACTAACTAATCAACCAATAAAGTGGATTATCTATACTGATGCTTCAGAATATTATTGGGGAGCAACTCTATATTATGAAAATGAAAATGGAAAAGAGATTATAACAAACTATGCAAGTGGAAAATTTAATCCAATTCAGGCAAAATATCATTCAAATTGGAAGAAATTTTTTGTAATAGTTAAAGTTGTAGAAAAATTTGAACTATTAATAGTAAATTCAAAATTCATAAAAAGAACAGATAATACCTAAGTAAAACACTGGATTGATCGAGGAATAAGATTGAATAAATTATTTGATATAGTGTTGATCAAATCGCAATTCAATTTAGCTTATTATGATTATTGTGTTTAATATATCAAAGGAAAAAATAACTTGATTATTGATTATTTGAGTAGAGATGGAGTAGACTAATGAAAAGTCAAATATTCTAACAAATAGTCCTCTAAGGGAACTAAGTTTGCCAACTATTGAACAAATAGCAGTGCGTCTATCCATGTTAGAAGTCAACGTGGGATTAGCACAATCACAAACAAATAACTACGTCAATAGTATATCTAAAACATTAAAGAATATTATTGTTCAACTGAATCAATTAGGAAAGGAAGTCAGACAATTAAAATGGGTTCATCTAACCAAGTTGGCTCTTCTAGCCAAAAACCCAATTAGTCTTAGCTCAACTAGCCAAAATCCAATAGCCCAAAGAAGCCCAAGTCCAAATTTTCCAATATCAGACCAAAAAGATTCTTTTTTAGAAAGAATCGAGAAAAAAAAAAAAAGAGGTTGAAACCTCTTAACCTTTGACTAGCCCAAGTAGAAATTCAATAACCATATGCTCACCTACTCCATTAAAAGAGACCAATGTTCAAATAAGACCAATTAAAAACCCAAGCCAAAAACTAAAAGAGTAGTTTGATTATTTCATACTTTTAATCCACAACTTAAACCATTTGAGCCTATCTATTACTAAAACTATTAAGTTCATATCGCACTATGCCATAAATAAAGTCGTCATATGCCTAGGAACAGATCTCGAATTTGTCATAACATTATTCAGCTATGGTTTAATTCAGTCCATTTATCCTTCAGCTGACATGAGAGAAATATAATTATTACCAAAATCCTTAATAGAAACCTCCAAACATTATTTCGGAACTATAACTCAGTACCAAGTATACATTCAGTGTTATTCCACAGTCGCTAAATTCACTACTAGTAAATTTTGTCCTCCCATTAATCTCATTAAATTTGGAATTACCAAAAAGCCATTTAAATTTCAAGAATAAGAAAATGATGACATTCCAGAAGACCAATTTTTTAGTACTATCTTTAAATTGTGAGCACAAGAGATGAATATCATTATGACAAATATAACAAGAACTCTAACAAAAGATGAAGCTCAATGGACCTATTTCACTAGCCCAACAACATGTATCTATTCAACAGAGAAAAATAGCTGACAAGATCGCCAGTTCAAAAATTGGTATGATAAAGTAAGGACCAATAATATGGAACACTCAGAGCATACTAAAGCAAAAATATATGAAAAGTTATCAGAATTTAATGATCATCAATGTAAGTTTTGTCAAGAATAAGAAGAAGACGAATATACAAAACTTGACACCTCCGTTGATTTAAGTATGTGAAAAAAAGAAAAAAAAAAGAAAAAAGAAAAAGAAGACCAAACAAGCAAGGACAACCACTCAAAATTAAAAGGACTCCAAAGGACAATAATTTCAAACACAAAGCATCTAAAGGACAACATTTTTCAAAGGCATATGAAGGACAGCAATTATCAAGCATGGATTCATTGAAGACCATTACTTTAGAAATTTAAAGATAAGAAAGAATCTCGTGTAGTTAGAGGAGTACTCTATTTAACAGCTTTGTAATTCACTAAGTAGGACATAGAGCATTCAAGTATTCAAGTTATCTCTTAAGCTTAGCGTACTTTGCCTCCAAGCCTTCAATTTCCTTTTTGTAACCCCTCATCTTGTAAACATTATTCCATATCAATAAAGAATACTATTTTTATCATCTAAGTTCCATTGGTTCTACAACGCTTATCAAACATTGAAGATTAAGCACAGAACACTAAGGTATGGCTAACTATAACCTTTGAGGGAAACTAAGGTGAGTTTATTTTCAGGAATTATAACAATGATTTAATCTTATTGTTTGAATATCAGCATAGTATCATTTTCTTTAATATTTATATGAATTATGGATTAAATACACCTCTAGTAAAAAATAAAGGAGGTTCTGCTAAATTATAGTTGAAGGGGGAATATCTGTGCATTAAGCATTATAAAAGACTTCTATACGAAAAATGACAAAGTTTCTTTTATCACCTTATTTTAATGTGGTAAAAAATTTATCTATAATTTATATAAATATTTTAGAATTAATATTCAATCTTAATATATAGGATAAAAATTCTTAAATTACATGACTAAATGCCTTAAGAAGTCTTAAAACTTGTCCTTTAGTGACAATAATGTCACGTATTGAATTGTTTTATGCGGCGTCGTTCATAAAATGATATGATATCATTATATATATATAAAGCAGAACACAAGGTCACGCTCGTCATCCCCAAACACGACACACAACAACCAGAGGAAGACACGTGCCTAGAAACGGCACAGCGATCACTCTCACATGCCCTTTTCCCCATGAAGGACTTCCTCCTTCGTCCCCTTCTTTGGCAAGCTTATATATGTACCCTCCATTATTCCTCCAGATTACGACTCTCTCGTTTTTTCTGTTTTCATTTTCCACCAACCTTTCACATTTTTAAATCTAAACTAATTAACACAATAAATGATGAATTATTATTTCTAAATTAATTGGATCATTTTTTACAATGTCTCAATTCGCAAAGGCAGCTTCATTTTGGTAACACTCTCAATTAGTACTGTGACTACCACATATGTTAGTCTCCAGTCTCATTATGTTAATGGAGGTCAGTGTCATCCAAATTGCCCACAAAAACCAATTAACAAGTTCCTCAACTTGCAACTAAACCATTCACACGTCAAAGAAAAATTCCTCCATATTCTTTAAGAGTAAAATATCATTTAGTCTCCCACTTTTTTAATTCAGTTTTAATATAGTTATTTGTTAATTTTAATTCTCAATTAAATCCCATATTTATTATAACTAATCTCAATATCATTCCACTCTAATCTTAAAAACTAACATGTTTAGATTAAATGAACTAATAGTCATATTAGGAAAGGACTAAATTTAAAATAAAAAAAGACTGAATTAGAAATGAAAATTAAAAAAAAGACCAAATTAAGACTGAAAATTAGTGAAGAGTTAAATTAAAAATTAATTAATAAATATAGATTCAAAATAATATTTTACTAAGATTATTTTAAAATATATCAATTCAACGATCAAAAGTATGGTTAAGTCTAACGACTGAGCGAGAACTACTAGATTGGGGAGCATCATGACATTTTAGAATGCGATGAAGGGTTTATTTTGAATTGGATTAAAATGATGACTCTCCCTTTGTTCTCTTGGTCTGTTTCTGGGGACAAATAACATAAAACAGATATACAGTTGCTAATATATTGAATTTGGCTTTTTATGAAGAAAGATAAAAATGGCACATTCATAAAATTGCATAAACGGCGATACGTCCCTTTTGGAGCTGTGACATTTGGTTCAATAATTTGAAATGAAATTTTATCTTTTTGCATCCACATGGAATGGGACCACATTGTCATAATAAGATTGTGGGCAATTCACAACCCAAGCAATCCCTATGCCCACAATGCACAAAAAGGTTTGGCTTTTTACTTTAATTTAAAAAAAAATTAGTGTATTTTTTAAAAAAATTAAGGTATATACTCTCTTGTTAAATTTATGTATGATAATAGAATATTAATTATTATAAATTTTAAAACTCTCCCACAATTAAAAGTCTGTGCGATAATTCTAAATTTTTCATCATATATAGGCAAGCCCTTTTTATTTTTCAGTGGCTAGACAATGTGTACTACCAAAATGAAAGAGAATTTGATATTTCACAGTCACTTGTCAATTTTCGTGAATTTATTGTACTGCATGAGATTAGGTGAGACAAAGTGACAACCTGTAGTACTGATGCGACTGAATGATATTTGTTTTATTTTTATTGTAGATAAGAGGGTTAATAAAACAAAGTTTGACAATATTTTGTATCTGTAACCAATTATATAGTATGATCAAATTAAAGTGGCTTGTGAGGATTGACGAGGAAGGTGAAAATTGTTTGGATTATCCTGATATGCCTTTCGAAACTGAAGAGTAATAAAAATTAAGGTTATGTTTCAGGGTTTAATAGATAGTAAAATTAAGTGGTTATTAATGGAATTGAATATATTATTTAAAAATTTTAATAAATAAAAAAAGGACATTTTGTAATACTATTTGAAAGTTGTAACAAAATAAATAAAATAGAAGAATTCATTATTTTTTTATTATTATTTTAATATAGACACATGACTAATAATTTTATCATTGTTTATTATATAATATTAGTTATTTTTTGTTCATATTTATTTATTTTATTTACTAATTATTATATTCATTTGTACTTGTATTATTTAATTATGGTGTATTCATATGTTCTTTCAGAGGATCCTCCGATTAATATTTTTGTAATTTATCTTTTTTAAGTGTGATCTTCTTTTAAATTATTTTGTATAATTTCTTTATTAGGGTGTATGTTATTGACTTATCATCAAACTCACTCCCACGCTTTACATAATAACACTCTACAATATAGTTTGTGTTACGACTGTGTGGTGAGCCCAACACTTATTTTTTGTGGGCAATGAGTTGTTAAATCTGGAATTATAGTTCAATTTTTTGGTAGTACTTTATTGAAGTTTTTGAAAAATATTTAAAAGTTTAAACTAATATATCTATTTTTCATGAAGTATGCTTTACTTTATAGGTTATAAAGCATTTGAAAAATATGTGGACTTGGATATTGAACCATAAATATTTTTAATGGCTTATTTTATGTTCAATTTTTTTTTCATGGATATAGTTCATGTATAATTAAAATGCTACTTATTATGCTGAAACTAGCTTTTACCATGGATTTGTTAAAAAGATATTTACCATGTGTTATATCTGCTCCAACTAGTTATTATAGGGTTTAGGTGAAATAGCCCTATGATTGATCTAAAGCTCAGAAAATAACACTAAACAATTACAAAATTTCCTCCTTAGAAAGATTAAAAAGAAAAAAGATGTATGGACCAGAGGGGATAACCATTAAACATTTGTCATGATCTATTGTTATCCAATTATTTATGGTTCAATACTTTTATGTAAGGATTTTTTTTTCTTTGAGATATGACTCTGTTTTCCAGATGAATATTTTTCTTTTGTGAAATATAACTAAATCAATAGAATTAGTTATTTTTATGGAACATCATTTTTGGTTTCTTGCTTGTTGTAAATTATCATTTTATTCCTTTACTCATTATTATGCCTTAAAATGGTCCTCATTTATTGAAAAATGTCACACTTTGTTAATTATTTTTTTAAAAAAAACTTGATTTAATTTTCTTATCCAAACCCTAAACCCAAAGCTAAGTGATTAAATTTGATTTTTTTTTTCTGAAAATTAAGAGATTAAGTATGTATGAAATTTGTCAATGAGTATAAAATTATTTCAAATATTAGAACAAGTGAGGGACAAAAAACATTATAATTCCCTCAAATATCCTCTTGACAAATGAGAAGAATTCTTAATACTAAAAAATTTAAGGAAAATTTTTTGCATGTATGAAATATATATGTAGTCATGTACAACTAACCTTCAAATTTTACTCAATGTAAATTTTATTTAATATAAAATAAATATTGACCTTAGCACAAGCAAAATTTTAGAGATAAATACTAGTATATTAATATTTAAATTTTATAAATAATCTGTAACAATCAGCAATAGACACGTGCGCATATATATGTGATTGGTCACTCTCATATGTGCCCCTTTCCACATAAAGGTGGATTGCACCTCCTCCTTCGTCGTATTGTTGGGTAAGCTTATGTGTATGCCCTTCATTATGCTGTAAATAAGAAAATGACCCCCTTTTTTTTGTTTTTTCTGTTTTCTTTTCCCCCCAGATATTGACTTTTAAAATACTTAAAAAATAATAATACTAAATTAAGAGATTAAATGTTGTAAATCTAATAAGTAATTTATTATATGTCTCAATTTGCAAGGCAGTCTCATTTTGTTACATCCTCAATCAGCATTGAGAATATTAGCATGGTCTGCGGTCTCATAATGTTAATCAGAGTCACTTTCATTCATATTGGCCACAAAAATTTATGATTAAATTATACTGGTTATTTTGTATTTAAAAAATTATACTCAATTTCTTTGACATTTTAATATATATTGCTAACATTTATAATAATATGAGATTGTATTTTTTTTGAATATGATAAATAAGATAATTAATTGATTTCATTTAAAAAATGTATATTTTGTAGAAAGTTAACTTTACTTGAAAACAATAAATTAGGAAAAGTCGAAAATAATTTCAAAATAAATAATAATAATAGATATAATTTAACTGTATTAAGAAAAATTATAATTTACTGAAAAATAATCAGTAAGCTTCAACTGATGGGTTTCTTTAGGCCATCATTTTATTGGGGTTCCTTAAGTGGAAACTAGAAAATTAAGGCAATAGGTGTCTCCTGAGAAAAATCAGCCCCCTTTTGAAAGTGTGAACTATTATTATTACACTCACGACAGAGTTAATTTTTAAAATTAATTCCAGGAATTAATGCTTTAATCATTAATGAGTTTTAGAATATGCTTGTCTAACTCTGGTTGGTGTAAATTATATATGTATAATTAAACTCATGAATTAATTTGACTAGTTGAGATAGACACTCTTTTGAAATGTGTTACGATTTGACATAAAGTACGATTACTTTGATTTAATAGCCACTAAAAATTATGTCGAAATTTCTTGTCTTCATTTTTTGTATCAACATAAGTCCTATGTATTCTTAGAATATTCTTTTACAATATATTGAAATCATATTCAATTAATTCTCTAAAATATTGAGCGATAATTTAAGTTAGATGTAGGTGAGCATTAGCATTTGATAATTAAAAGATTTCGTAAAAATTATCACTTACTCTCAAAGCAACGATACTTTTCTGAAATGATTTTGGTTTTTCAATGAACAAGAAGAAAAAAAAAAAGGGGTAAAGTGCGAAAATTGCAGAATAGGAGATTTTAAAGTTGTCGCATTTGGTTCAATAATTTGAACTGACATCTCATCTTTGCGCATGCATATATAAAGGACAACAAGTCATATAAACAAGATTTGTGAGTAAGCAATTCATAGCCTCAATCATACTCTTATAACCCTAAAAATAAAGTAGACCATTCTGAAATGACCTTTTACGCATTAATTTACTTAAAATAGAAGCTAGCTAGCTAGTGTATTTTCACTTTGTTACAGGAGTCTCATTCTTCTGTGAAAGCTCTTGAAATATTTTATAATTACCACACGGAATGTGATGTGAAAGTAACTTTATATAGAAACCAAGCATTGCGGTATAAAATCAGCGATACATCAGACATCAAGTTCCACCTACATTGTTTGTAGGTAAAAATATACCGAATAATTTAACAGTACATAAGTAATGTCCGAGATCAGCAGAGCATGGTAAGGTGGACGGACATGGCGAAGGGATATATATGACGTGGCATCTCTGAAGCAGAAGATGATTCTGTCGCACTGGTCCAGACTGACATGCGTGTCCATTCTCATACATGTTTGGTTTAAGAATTTGCAGAGGCAGAGGATGCAAGTGTTTGAGGTTGTTTTCAGCGTGTTGTGACATGCATGTCAATTTATTTCAGAAACTTGTAATGTACTGCATGGGATGGGATTAGGTTTTCTAGGTTGGACAATCTGTGCCACCAATGAACAGACTGATATTTTCGCTGCAGATAAGAGAGATAGAGAGAGGTTAATAAAACAAAGCTTGACAATTTCTGCGTTAATCATTCTGTACAGTAGATGCAAGTGGCTCGTAAAGATGCAAATGATATGATAAAAGTTAAGACAGTGCTGAAAATCATATAAGATTTAGTATGATTACTTGTGTGAAGGCATCTTTGCTGATTTAATTTGATGCTTTTGTTTTTTGTTTTTTGTTTTTTAACCTAACATGGAATTATTCAGTCTTTCTAGAATTCCACAATAGAGCACAAATTCAAGTTTTTTTTTTTAATTGATTATTTAGTCAGTGTAAGTGTGACTACATTATATATATATATATATATATATATATATATATATATGCTTAATGATTTTATTATTTATTTATTTTGTTTTATATAAACTTTTTTTTTACTTGTTTTGAATATAAGACTAATCTCTTTTAATTCAATTAGGATATTTTAATATGAATATGAGGTTATTTTTAATTATAATAAATTATTGGATAGAAATTCAATAGTTAAAATTTACAAATTAAAAATATAATTGCATGCGATTATATTAATTTAATGTAAATTTAAATTTTTAAATTTTTATCCTACAGTACACTATGATCAAATATAATTTTATATTCTTGACAAAATATAAAACGATCCAAATTACTTTTAATTATGTTGATGAAGCACATCAAACTATAAATACAATCTTTCTCAAGTTGATATATTTAGAAATCATATTTGAATGCTATATATATGAAATTCAAAAAGCCAATGACTTCATTATTTTAATTATTTTTTATTTATAGCATCTTCAATTTTCATATTAATAAACCCGAATTTTCAATTTGAAGGTTTAATTATTTTGGCTCAAGTAACTAAATTATGTATTATTTCATTAATATCATCCGTACTTGAAACTCTAACATCCTATCTCAAGATCGTGCGCCTTTTTTTTTTTTTTAATGAAAATTGAAGATAAAAAAAATTCAAAGTGAATTCTGTGCCTTGATTAATCTCCATGTCTGTCCTTAAAGTTGAAATAAAAGACAGAAAGAAGATAAGGAGAGATTGCTTTGATGGCGAAAGTATGATAAAAAACACAAAGTAAGGTACACTAAATATCTCAATGACCTCCATTACCAAGACAAGAGTAATCTAGACTCCACAAATTAAACAACACAAATGCCCTTGCCTAATTAATTTGGGACTAATTAATTATTATTGCTTTTGGGGATTAGCTCTAGATTTGTCACTAGATAATTAATGAAAACTTTAAATTTATGTTTCTCCATTATTATCATGAATCATATATAACAATAACACATCTATTGAAAAACTCTAGAAAGACTGAATATAATTTTCTATTCAGGTTAAAAAATGGAGAAAAAATTAAAATTAATAATTAGTTTAATTGTAAGATAATCATCCAATCCAATACATTACAAAATTTATGGGGTATAATAATAATGTCTAAGCGTGTCCATATTGTATAATGAGATAAGCATTCATCTCTCTGTGTGTCCATATCGTATAATCAGATAACCATTTATCTCTCTGCGGTTTAAGTTTTAAAAAAAACTGTATGTATAAATACATGAATATCTAATGATAATAATTTATTTGACAAGCATATATATAATTCATTATGTAAAATAAGTTTTAATTGTTAAGTGTGCACGCCAAAAAGAAAATGAATTAATTATCTTGTTTCTCCCCAAAAAATTAGAACCTCACTTGGTTGGAGTTGTTTCCATTCTCCAATCATTCATTTGTATTATACATTTCTACAAGACCAATCATTGCCTAAACAGCAGTTTCCAAAAATTCATAATATGTTTCAAGGAATTCAAGTTTGGGATCATAGACTTAATCAGATGATTAGAGCGCCGAAAATGCCTTTATCAATGCTGATATTGAGATTTGCAAATTATTTAATTACTAATTAGCCCCAAAATTTTGGTTCAATATTGGTGGTAGAAAAGAAGTATATATTATTTATTAATGTAGTTTAATTTCATTGAATAACATTTTAAGAAATATTTTAATGCACTGAGACAATTTTATAGGAGATTATATTTTGTTATGTACACAATAAGAGTTCATATTCAAACACAGCTAGCAAACAATTACGGAACATTAATAATTAAAAATTTTAAATACAATTTTGGTCTGTAATTTTATAAAAGTTACAATTTGATCACTCTAATTCGAATTTGGCATGTTTTGTATCATGATTCTTGAAAAAATACAGTTATTCATTTATTTAATTATACATTAAATTTTGATTAAAATTGTGACAGATGAATAAAACTGGATCATTTTTTTTTAAAAAAAAAGAAGATAATATTGATTGTTTTAAACTGAAGCAACTAGATTGAAACTTTAATAAAAGTAAAGAAACAAAAACAAAAAGTACTCTCCTTTCATTTTGGATTACTTACTTGCAAATAGCCTCTAAACTTTTAAAATTAGAAACAAGTTCCTGAACTTTTATATACTAGAAAACATTTTCTTTTGTCATTTCACCTTATCTTGCAAGCCAGTTCTTGCTCCCCATAATTGACACATCAAACTTCCATTTATCCCCAACAAAAAAGTATGTCCAATTCATGAGAGCACTTTGGATAAATTTGAAGTCATGAGATACAAGACAATGTGTAAATGGCAAAATTGATAGAATGACCTATATATTTATTTCTTGAAGTAATTAAATTAATTAGTTGAGAGGTTATTTTCTTAATTTTGAAAGTTTTGGGCGTCATTGACAAAGTTATCTCAAGTTCGTCAAAGGATTTTTCTTTTCCAGTTTCTACCAAAATTAAAAAGGACCAAAAATCCACACACACATATATATATATATAAACCCAGAAAACAAATCACTTACTACATGTATATACATGTGTTTAATAATATTAAATGCATAGATCTGCCTCCAAATTATTAATACAATTACTGGCTTAATGATTTTGTAATTTTTCTTCCTCTCTTATGAGAAGATATAATCATGCTTATGCATGTGCTTATGCTTATTGTCTTGACTCAGTCACTCCCATTCTCATTGGTTCATGGCTCCATCCAGTGATCATTCTTCTCTCTCTCTCTCTCTCTCTCTCTCTCTCTCTCTCTCTATATATAGAGAGAGAGAGAGAGTTCATTGAAGACTTTTTCAAACAGTGATGCGGACACACATATTTGTGGTTAATAAATATAGTACTTGTCAGGGTTGTTAGCCACATTTATAATCAATTTATCAGATATTATATACAATCTCCTCAAGGACGAAAGGTGACACAGTAAATAAATGGTTCTATCCAATAGTACGAATCTTGGACCAGCAGTTTAATGGATCATTATCGTTATTATTATTATTATCACTGAGGAAATGTGTGATCTTTCTGCATCAAAAGATTTAAAAAGAAGAAATTGGATCGCTTGGATTTTACAAGTTTGATTATTTAATTGCGGTTTGAAGGTAAGAAAAATACTATCATCCTCACTTTACACAAAATCTGATTAATTTGAATCTGAAAAAAGTTGATTACGACCTGCGCACACGCACTGACCCTCTCAAATTTCTTCTTAACCATATATACAGATCTTTTACTGGGTTCAACGTCAAACTGTAAAACACACAATTAGTTCTGGTATTTCGGGTTTATCTTACCAAACATGGCCTTGAGGTTTTGCTTTGTTCTAATAAAACAAAAGTTAAGTTATGTTTCAAAGTTTAGATGATAATACATATTCTTTTGTGGCCAGAAGAAGAGGATAAAATGAATTAATCATGATAGAATAGAATGAAAGGAATAAATAAATAAATAAATATATATATATATATATATATATATCAATTTATTGTTTGAGAGTTTAATAAATAAAAAGAAAGAATTATGAATGAAATTGAATTACCTATAAATTATGTTTATAATATTATTTTTATAAATAGAATGTTATTTTAGCTCAATTTTTAAGTAAATAATTCAAATCCTCTAATGTTTAGCGCGAACATGAAATTGTGTTTAATTATAATAAAATGTTTGATAAAAATTTAATGGTCTAAAATTATATCAAGAACAATATGTAACATGTAATTATATTTGTTGTCTATAAATTTAGACTATTGAATTCTAAGTAAATAATTCGAATTCTCTCATACTTAGCACAAACATAAGATTGTGTTTAATTATAATGAAATGTTGGATGAAAATTCAATAATCCAAACTTATATTAATAACAACATGTAACATATAATTATATTTTTTATTTATAAATTTAAACTATTAAATTTTTAGATAATAATCTATTATAATTAAATATGATTTCATGTTTGTGTCAAAACATGAATAGATTCATATTCCAAAAAAATGAGTTTGTAGATAACAAAAGGCAATCTCCAATTTGTTTACTTACCATTTTATTTTATTACGAAATAAATTTTCATATAATAGTTAATACCACATTAACCATTTCACTCCATGTTATTTTATATTTTTGTTATCTATCCAAATATTAGTTAATGGTTTTTCAAAATAAAATTATAATATATGAAAAGAATTTTTTAAATTTCAGCCGAATTAAATCGAAACTATGCCCTATCCTATGGATTACATGGAAAGAAAAGAATCCAAAAAAGTGAGTTGGAGTTTGGGCCGTATAAGGGGATGGAGACTTATTTTAGTATATTTAGCAATGCAATTCCAATCACAATCCACTTCTAAAGAGACAAAACACACCCAGACACTCTTTTCTTTCTTTGCTCTTTCCCTTTTCATGTAATCTCATTATTTCCCTAATAGGCCAAAACTTGCTCAACCTCAAACACATGCAAAAAAGTTTCACGCACCTATAAAACCCCAAGTTGGATTTTAACACTAGGGTTAAAACAACCTCATATTAATCAAACCACATTCTTGTCTCTAAAATAGGAATTTTCATACATAGGACATGGATGAGTTCAAGGTGAGGCACGGGAGTATAATCGCCCCCTTTTATATTTTTAAAATTTGAATTTTATATTATTGATTTAATTATTTAATTTATAAGAGTTCATTCTTTTTTTATGATAAAAATTTGTCTACTTTAGTTTCATGTTTTTGTCCAAAAATTTTCACTCTCTTTAAAATCAAATTTTATATACTTTCCTGTATAAAGGCATATAAAAACAACCTATAAACGTTGAGAGAAGCAAAGAAACCTATAAATGTTGAGAGAAGCAAAGAATGTGTTTGCTTTTTCCATATGTAAAGGAATCAACTAATATTGGTGATATTTAATTAGATTCTAATTAAGGTCATAAATTAAAGGGAATGGCCAAATTCGTTTAATCTTCTTCAAGTCATGCTTTTGTTGAGTCAAATGGTCCAATATAATGGCATTAATTTTTTGCCGTTCAATTGAGTTAACGCCCAATCCTGAAATTGATTCCTTGCATTAATATGTCCTTTCGAAATTTCAATAATTTTTTTAATAAAAATTTTGTGTATGATACCATAAAGTGAAGATGATTCAAAGATTCCACTCTAATAATGGGCAAGAGAATGAAGCAGGTGGACTGGTGAATTTAAAGTTGAACCATTTTTCAACCAGAAGAAGCAGAACCGAACACACCTGGTCCTCATTATTCTTTGTCCAAACACCACATAATATGGAGCTTCCAAATGGAGCAACCCCATTGGATCAACTTATGTGCCATGAAATGGAATAAATTTGAATTCTCTATATTTTGCATGAAAATTGCAAGACATAAATTTATTAGAAAGAGATAAATAAAGGAAAAAAAAAAAAGTCGGTGAATAGAGAGGGAGTAGATCATATAACATATTCACTTCTTCGTGTCATTTACTTTCTTTTTTCCATAATTGCATTACCTGCAATTATCGCTTGAACTGTTGAAAATCTATTCCAAAAATGGACACCTAAAAATGTAGAACATGAAGCACTATGTTTTAAATGGATTCCTAGAGAATCACCATTTTTTCCAAAAATTTCTTTATTTCCTAATTTGGGAATTCAAGGTCTACAGTATTCTCCTGATTGGGCAAGCAAAGGAACATCCTTATCCTCATCTTAATCTTCATACCCGTCCTCGTCCCCATGATTTATTTAAAGCAAGAGCGGCTCACATTCTTTGCAGCCTTTTTCTTGGAAGAGAGATTTTTTTCCCTATTTATAGCTCAAATTTTTTTAATTGGGTTTTTTTTTTTAAGGCTATATCATAGTGTATTTTTTTTTTTAATTTAAATTCAGTGAATCAAAATTTTGAACTACGTGTAACCAAAATTTAAATTTTTTAATTATACACATTTATCAAAATTAATTTAAATTGTTATACCACATATATTTTTTTTAATATTAACTATTGATGCTTATATTTCCTAAAAAATCAAAGAATCCATATTCCAATTTTTGTTGATATTCCCACGCTTCCATTTGCTTTCCAACTTGACTAAATTTATGCTTCTGAAAATAAGACCCTTCATTGGTTTGTCTTATCTAGGCATGCTTGACAATGTGTATTTCCCAAATCCCATTGTTTTAATCCTCTGATAATATAATCTAATTTTACTATTAATCTTATGTGTAAACTGAGAAACAAAAAAGAAAAATGGAGAATGAGGGCAAAAGTTTGTTGAAGGGCTAGCATACTCTGATATTTGTTGTTTAATTATATGAGGAATTAATTTCCATGATTAAGACTTTCTCTTTACTTTATGCTTTCATTTTGTGAAACGAACAAAGATTAGCTAGGTTGAGACATTAAAATATTATTTCTTGAGCCCAATTTGCGAATATGGAGGAATACCTAAGGCTCACCACATTGAAAGAGAATTTGAATAAATCTGATCAAATTGGTAGTTGGAACCCAGAATCTATCCCTTTAATTTTTATTTTTTTTTCCAATTCAAGATATCATATTACAGCTAATAATATAATTAATTAAATCTGTAATTTTTGTTTTTTTTCCCTCTCCTAGGGAAAAAAATGACTGGGAGGGTGAGGTCAATGATAACAAGGGCACAAGTTGGATGATGGAAGCATGGATTTTTATGGAGGCTCTAGAAGCAGTCAAAAGCACCTCTCCTTTTTATAACTCACAGCAAAAGTACTAATTAAGAGTAATTTATAGCATATGACAGATATGATAGATGGGGTTAATTAAACAAATAAATAAGAAAATTATCTAATAATAATTTAAAATAGGAGCTAAGTATTAGGTGCTTTTTTTAAGTAGAAACCAGCTGATCCGATTAGGCTTTGAAAAGGACTGACGCTTTTGTAACTGCCTACAACTATATACTACTACACTTAGTCGGCATTTGCAATTTGCAGCCTATGATTATTACTCTCTCGTTCTATCATTTGTCGTCTTCCACCTTTTCTTTCTTCTTTCACTTTTTCCTTTTCCTTTTTCTTTCTTGATTATATATATATATATATATATATATATATATATATATATATATATAGATCCAAATATAAAATTGTCATATTTTATTTAAGAATAAATTTATAATTTGATTTTAAGAGGGATAAATGTTTTTTAATAAAAAATTTAAATTAAGAGAAACAAATTCTTATAATTCATGAGGAAGAGTTTTTATAAATTAAAAAAATAAATTTAAAATATATAATATAATTATATATAAAAATTAAAAGACCTAACTGTACCCCTTTTAATCCCTTTTATTCCTCCATGTAAGTAGACAATGTTTAAATTTGGACACTACATAAACTAATTATCCGACACAAGTAAAAGACAAAATAACGACAATTCAATAATAAATTAAATACTAAAATAATATTTTTTCTTTTTATATTAATTTATGTATATATATATATTCAGTAGTTAAATGCATCATGCATACAATATAACATACAAATAATAAAAATATGTTTTTATTTTTTTCATTCACTTCTTATATAGTGATTGATCAATTGGATGAATGCCAAATATTTTCGTATATATGTTTAGTGATTGCATTAATTAGTTTTGGAATTTTTTTAATTTATAATTTAAGGCGACGTTCAACAGACAAGGCTTTTGGGGGTAATTTTACAGAATAAATCGGAAATCCATTTTCTGCATTTGGTATAGTAGACTGATTTCCGGGTGTGTATATACACACCTTGAAGCTATTGGACAATCATTTATAATTTATATAGTTTAGGCCTATAATTTTATGATAATATATTTTAAAAAATTAATTTATATTATCCCTGTTAATAAGAAAAAAATTCATTTAAAAATATATTATTACAATTGAGGTTCAAAATTCTTAATTCCCTAATAAATACCCCCAATTCTCATTCGTGTTAATTTGTCAACCTAATCATTATCCTACAATTCTTAATTTTTAAAATTTATTTTTTTGTCAGTATCTTTTATTCTCAATACGCTACCCATTGCCTATTTTTCACTCTCTAGCAAGTGCATGAAATTTTAACAATTAATTATGTCTCGTCATTCTTTTTTTTTTTTTAAATTTCTTTTTTGCAGTCAAGTTTCTTATTCAAATTCTATTGTTCTAGTCTTTTACCTACCTTTTTTACTTCAATTTTTATTATATTGTATTACTATATTTTTATAGGTATATATTCTTGTAATTTTTAAGAATTGAGATGCAAATAGAAAATATAAATATCGTTATCCAAAAGTTAAAAAAATAAAAAATAGATGAACCAAAACTTTAATAAAATCCTACGAAGGAGCTCTTGATAAATTATTCACAGGCAACTAACAAAAATTAGAAAACATGGGAAAGTGTTATTTGAATGAATAAGCGAGTGATTTATTTGAGTTGGATGATAATAAAAATAAAAATAAAAATAAAAGCCAGTGAAAAGCTTAGATAAAATAATATTAACAGTTCATGTAGCTGTTGTTTCGGCTTAAAGAAGTTTTTCAGAATTATAATTAAAGAAAAACGTACCTAAGACAAATAATGCCTCAATAAAGATTAATCAATTAGCTGTATTCTCAATTAAAAAAAATAGAAGAAATTGATTGTAAAAATTTAATTTTATTGTAAATAAAAATGTATTTATTAAATAAATAAAACAACATTGTATCAATATTTTATTTTAGGCCAATGAGTTCTTGACAGAAATGAGTAACGAAAAATCAATTATTTTATTTATTCTTTGTTATAAAATTTAATTTATTTATTTTTAAGATTATTAAAGAATAAGATATTGACGTAAAGGAGTAAAGAAAAATTAATTAAACTCTTCACATGATGTTTACCTTAATTTTTTAAAATTTGAGACCAGTGTCAATTATTGGCTCCACTTGTTCATATTTCATAAATCATGTGTATAATCATCCTTTTCTGCTTACCCTTCAACACCTTATAATATCAACTTGGAATAACCATTGATAATTAAATTACCAGAAATGAAAATTCTATTGAACAATTAATACCAAATTCAAAATATTAATAATTTGAGGTAGAAGTAGTGAGCCACATAATATAGTGGAGACTTAATTACTACAGACTTCATGTTGGGTCGGCATTAAATAAATATGCAAATCACGAAGAGGAAGATGAACGATTCTGCAATTCTTATTGGTTAAGAAATTTCAGCCATGTCAAGGTGCCAATTCAGGAATAGGGAAGAGAAGAAGCTAGAAGAAACGTTTCAGAACCAATGAATTAGTAAGAAAAGAAAAAAATTATATAAATATATAATCACTAATGAAGCCAAGAGTTTAAGAGGAGGCAAATTTGACATGGTGTTCTGTAAATATATTATTTTATCGATAATTATAATGATATGTTGAAATTTTATTATTTTTATTTTAAAATTAAGTTTTTAAAATTAATCTCAATTTTTTGTTAGTTGATATTAGATTCATGAGATTTAGACAAAAATAATTACATTAATATTTTGTTAAAAAAAATTTTGTATGTCCTATTTGGAAAAAGTATAAATTTTTACAGTATATTGTTTAGTAAAATTATAAAATATAAATTAACAATTTATTTCTTTATTTTTATATTTTTATATTAGTGATAGAAAATAAAATTATACTACATCTAATACTAACTTAGAATACACGACTAGGGTTCCACTTATTTTTGAGAAACAAGAAGCATTAAAAGTATGATTGTTTATGGACCCAGTTAGTATGGTCATATCAAATCGGGACAGACTAAGTTAAAATTAAAAACAATTGTAATTTTTACCAAGGGTTGGGATCTCATGATCACACAAGATCCAATTTGATATCACATTTTTTTTTTAATTTTTTTATTTTATTTTATTTATAATAAATTTTCTTTAAACTACAATTTTAAAACATTAATTATTTTTAAATTTTAATTACTTTTTCTTTTAAATCTTAATTTAATTATTCATTATATTTTTATATATTTCAAATCTTAAATTGTTTTTTTTTTTTTAAATAATTTTTATTAATAAAAAATAATATATAAACTCGATCTCACTTAATTACTTATTGAACTAGCTAGGACCAGGCCGGTTCCGTGTTCATCCCTGCATATTGAAGTACTCTGTTTATTTTTAATAAATTTTTTATTTTCTAACATTGGGTAAAGCTAAGGTGCTATTAAGGAAAAGTGAGATAATAATGGACAAAGAAGGAGAAAGACAAGGAGAGAATAAGACAGGAAAGAAAAAAGCAAAGAAGGAAAAGTGGAAACAATGACAGTAGTGAATTGTTTTTTAGTGATATATATATATATATATATATATATATATATATATGTGGATTAAGTTGAAGTTATAATGTTAAATAATTAGAAAAATTACTAAACCCAATTACTGAAGAATCATATATGTGTGTATGATTCGGGGGGGGGGGGGGGTGAGGGGTTATAAGTTCAAAATTTTAAAAGATACAAGAATATAATAACAAAACCGATATAATAGTAAATATTTGAAAATTTAGATGGGAGGATATTTTTACACTGGAAGGCATCAAATAGAAGGTACCCATGGGATATTCCAGGAAGCAAGATGCAAGGAAAAGCTATATACATACACTTTCTAAGAGTGTGTTATTGTTAAGCTTATAGTCAATTGTGGATATGAATGGTTGAGCTAGTTCACATGCACATTATCAGTCAAAAAAGTCCTAGCCAAAGAGACATGAAAAGGAAAGATATATATATATATATATATGTAAAACGAAAATACGAGTGTACTACAATTCCAGATACTCCTCTTCTAAATTAGGCAAGCAAGGAAAATTACAGTTCAATCTTGGAAAATAGGTGCGATAGCGTAAGGCATAAAATGGATGGAAGGGCATGGGCATGTTTTTACGTACAACAATAAATGTAGAATTAGGTGGGGAGGGTAAAGGGTTATAATGGTATGAGACAGAGTCTGAGAGTTACATCAATGTCTTTCTTTCTCTGCCCACATTCTTAAATATGCAGCTATCGTCTACGCATATATAGGACACATAGGCCTTGCCTTTCCCCACTCCACTGCTCCATTAAGATCTGTTTGGACTTTAAAAATGGCACCATATTTTATTTAGGGCTACGGAGAGTTGATTGTTTTTTAACGAGTGAAGTATTCTTTTAAATATTAAAATAATAATTTTATAGAAAGATCTAAAGATATAAACATTGACCTTAATTTATTCTTGTACTATCATGGCTATGAGATTCCACCTTAAAATTAAAAACAATTAAATTAGAGGGTTAAGGAGTCGCTTGTAACATGTTACTTCTTTTCTCTTACTACGAAAACTTGTTCAGACCACGATTTCCTCCGAAGTTCCGAATATACAACTTTCATAATATATATATATATATATATGTATATATAAAATAAAACAATTACTTCCTTAGAAATTGAAGAACACAAAATAGTTTTGTATTTTAAGAATTAATTATATTGGCCTTTTGACATTTTATTAACATTATACTGGTCTCTCATATATTTTTAAATGATTCCCAATTAACTAAAAAAGACCTAGTATATGTTTAGGTGATTTAGTTATTTTAGTTAAAAAACTGAAAATTAGAGTAAGATACATATTTAAAATAAAAAGTTCATGCAACTTTAATAAAATTAAAAATAGTATAATTCACTTTTTTTGAAAAAAATATTTCATGAGTTGCTCAGCAAAATAATGGAAACTGGGGCTTCGTCTCATATAAGATTTACCTAATATCCACAATAAGTTTTGCGCAAATCAATAACCTAAAAGGCGATTAATAAAGAATTCGAATACAAAAGGAAATACCATTAAAAAAAAAAAAGTTTAAAAAATAACGGAATTATAAAGAGCTGAGAAAACTTGAAAAAAGTGCACTAAAAGACGGATTACGAAATCCACGCGCCGTCTCTGCACGTGGGCGTCAACACAGACGGACCTATGCCGCTTTGGCGCCTACTTTTACTGTACTGTGTTGCACATTCTGATAAGTGACGAGTGATGAGTGATGATCACACAGTCCAGCGCACCAACGCGTCCAGTGAAATTGGCTTGATGCAATTCATCAGAGGTGCAATTTGCAAATATAATAATACCAAATTACATTTACTGTTCCTTCAAAATGATTAAATAAATAAACCGATCATTTTTTGGAAGAGCATTACCGGAGACATGGGGACACTGCCATTATAAAATGATGGTGTCCTTTTCCCACTTTTGTTTTTATTAATATTTTCTTACATCATCTTCCTAAGTCCTATTCTGTACTCTAATTACTACCCCTATTTCACTCCCTACATTTTTTTGTATTTATATAAATTCTCTTTCCTCCACCTCCTCCTAAAACCTCACAGCCAACCATTACCACTTCCTCAGCTCCTTCCTCTCCTCTCTGTCTCTCTTCTACTCTTGCTTCTTGTTGCTCCCTTTTTACTCTGTTTTTGTGTGAAACTGATTTCTCTGCTTCTTCTTGAAGCTGTGAATTCTTGAAGGGTGTGTGTCTTATTGGAGAAATGTATGCAGAGTCTGGTCTCCTGTTCCCGTATTTCCAGAATTTCTCTCAAGAACTTCAACAACTCGAGGAATACTGCAAAACCCACAAGTCCAATGATCTAATGGTATCCTCTATTCCTCTTTTGCAAACTCTACCTTATCTTTTTGCCTTGGTTTTCTCAGCTTCTTCCTTTATCTGTGCTCGGTTAATCTGCATTTGTTCGATTGCTTTTTGCTTAATATTTTTTTCAAATCAAACTTTTTGCCTCCTGTGCTCTCTGCTCTATTTTGGGGCAAATGGGGTAAACGAGAATGTAACGCTTTGTATTCTAGAATTAGTTCTTTTTTAAGTCCTTGCTCTCCAGAATTCTGGGGATGGGTTTATATTATGTGTAGTTTCTCACTTAATTGATGATATCGAGGAGAAGCAAAATGGTATTATAATATTTTGCGTATACTCTCCTTTGGAATTCATTCTTTTTTCTGTACTTTCATTTCGGAATGGTTTCTCATGGCACGAATGGAACCAGCTGGAGTTGGCTTTATAAGCTGGATCTGAAAAAGGTATGGGAAAAGGAAAGGAAAAAAAAAATACAAAAAGAAGAAGAAGAGTGTAAGTGGAAAAAGTTTCCTTGTGCTAGTTCCGTGTTCTATAATGTTTCTTCCATTTCTTTTTGATTTCTGGTGGGAGCTCTTAGTGGGGTTTGTCTTTTTGTGTCGCACTGAGGGAGATTAAAGAGGAAAAGGTCCATATATTCCCTATTAATCTATAGTAAGAAAAGGGTAGAGGAAAGGGGATGATTAATGCTCAACTTAATGATTTCTTCATGGTCTTGTCGGGCACTAAATTTAGTTGGACGAAGGAGGAAATCGTGCTGTAAATCTATTTCTGTTGCTGCTATGGCTTGTCGTTTTGGTGATTAAAGCCAAGTTTTTAAAGGCAGAGCCTTTGAAATTAGGGTTGGCGCATTAGACTCGTGAAATTTTGACTTGTAAGCTCTTTTCCTTCTGTGAATTGCCATTAGATGGGGTCCCTATATGTTTTCCACCAAGTTTTATTTTAGGGGCATTCATAAAGAGGACATTGGTCCATATTCTCCAAACTCAGAAGTCCCTCTATATTGAATCATTGAATGTCTGATGCTAGCGATCAATCCTTGAATTTTTCTATGTCAAGATTCAGCTAATTATAATTTATATATATGAGCGTATCCTTTGCATCAGGCTTCAGCTGTGCAGTATGATTTTGGAGCTTTGCTATTGTATTTGGTGTTGATTTGTACTAAATAGGGAAAGATCTTGTCTTTAATTTTATTATTTGACCTCTGATATATGCTATTCTGATATGCTAATTACTTGAGTCCATTTACCAAATCAGAGTATTTTGCACAGTGTAGAGTTTGTAGTTGGAATTCTTTAAGGCCCTTGCTCAAGTCTCTTTCTGAAAATGTTCAGGAGTGACCTCTCTCTGATCCAAATCCTTTCTACAATCTTGTTTTAGTAGGATGATGACGACATACAATTTGAACTTTCTTCTTGTTCTAACAAGTTCATAATTTGGACAGTCATTGACTTCTAAGAATCAAACTAATTTTATCATGAAAACTTTTAGCATCATCAAGCAAATCTAGCATCAAGAGCTTAAAAGTTGAAAAAATTGGGTACATAAAACATGCTATTACTATTTTTGTGCTTAAAAAATGACTCTTGTTTTTTGGCTCTGCTTTCTTTTTTTCTCTTTATTCCTGGGGTGTGTTGTTTTAGATGTGTAAATCACTGTTAGCCAAACTGCATGTGAAATTTATGAAGGCATATATCTGTTCCTCTAGTAGTTCAGTAGTTGTTATGATCATTATTTCATAATTGTTAATTTGCTATTGCTATAATTCTTGTATTTTGTATTAGCAAAACTGACTTCTTTTCAACATCTTGCCCTTCATTTCTTTTTCAAAGCTAATATTCCTTTTTTTTTTTTTTTTTTGGTTCTGCTCTTAACTATACCATTCCTTTTAACAACCAACTATTTGTTAATTACTTCTTCTGTTTTTTTCTTCCCCCTTTGTGTTCAATGCAGAGTGACCTTGTCGACTCTTCTGCCATATCAGAATTTGATTTGGCAGTTGAGGGGGATCTGTTTAAGGCTCCTGAACCTATTATTGAAGAACCAGTCATAGACCTGGATCCCATGGCAGCAGCCATCTCAATAATATCTTGTGGGGAAGATGTTGTCTCCTCACAGGGACTAAAATCTACTGATATCAATGCTCTTCAAAGTGAGCAGCTTCTAAGTGAAGTATTCTATGAGTGCAAAAAGGACCTCTTGGAGAAGGCTGCAATAGAATCACCACTCTCTGAGATTCTGGATATCAAGGTTCCTGTACTGAATACAGATGAAAATAAAATTCAAGAAAACAAACTAATTCCAGACATGCTATTACCGAAAAGTGTCAGTTCAGGATGTTTGAGTTCAATGGATTGGATGCAAGGAGCTGCAATCAAGCCTGCTTTTCTTGAATTCCCAGGAATAGATTTCAATGAAGTTTATGGCATGCGGAGGGCGTTTAGTGAAGGAGATATAAAGGTCAGACCTATCACCTAACCAATTAATATTTGTTGTATTACAAGTTAAGCATCTTATGGAATTGAATTATATTCTCATAAAATTTAGCAACATCAAGCTGCAAAGGGAATATCTTAAAAGAGATTAGAAGAAGTCAATGACTTTGGAGAGAGCAAGAGAGAGAGAGACTTTTGTAAAGTTTGGTAGATATATGAAAGAGATCTGACTACGCTATTGCTTTGGCATCAACTATGACTGAAATGCAAGCTTGAATTTTTTAGTAGCTATAGAGACTAGTATGATGAAGACTATGTTGTTAAGGTATTAAAATTAGGCCTGTCAGAATCTTCTTCCACTTGCTCAATATTGTGAGAATTTGATACCGTTTAAGCTCAATCATGAAGGAAAACTTAATCTGTTTCACAAATTTGGCAGTCTCTTCTTATAATATTCACAATTTATTTCAGGATCAGCATAGGTGATCAGAAATCAAAGGTTGCTATCAAATTACAGCAATTAATCTGTTAAAAGAATTAATCCTTTTGTCTTTAGCAGATATTGTCAAGTTATTGGTAATTTGGTATGGCCAGTTTCCTGTATCCATAGTATACTGGAATATGCTGCCACCTTAAGGAACCTGCAGTTTGAATAAAAATCTGACAGCATGGGAAGTAATAGCTTAGATTAGTTAATATAGGTCTTATTACAACTGTTCAGGTAATCCTTGTGCTTGACCTGCTCTATGACCCAAGGAAAAAAAAAAAACCACATTTCAAAAAGTAATGTAGAAAATCATTCTTTCATATATAGCTCAAATTTAATGAGTATATGCAATCATTATTTGAGGATCCCCTCTCCCCTCCTTTTTCTCTGCAATCGAAACAGTAGGGTTTCTTAAGGAAATTTTACTTTTGTGAAACAAGAAGCCTTTCCGCACTAAATTATTCCCAGATTTTGCCCCTCAATTGGGTGGATAATCCACCAAGATCTAGTGATTCACTAAAGTAGAAAACAACATATTAATTCACTTTGTGAGATCTATAGCTTTGTTGCTATTTCCCCAGGATAGGGCTGCATGATTGATAATTTTTTTGTGTCAGGCTCTTGGTAATGGCAATGTGAGCCTCATCCAATCTCCTCGTGATAGGCCCTTTCCTATCAGCAACTGCACCAGTGAGGAACGCCAAGAAAAGCTCTCCAGATACAGGAATAAGAAGACAAAGAGAAACTTTGGCAGGAAAATCAAGGTAAGGGAATGATTAAATCTTTCAACTAATTGAGTATTCCATATGAACATGAGCTCTGTACATTATCTATAGAATGCATTGCCTCATAACTGTCTGTATCTTCTCCATGGTGCATATATTATTTGTAATCCACATCTGAGGAAAGCCGTATCTGCATTTTCCAACTCAGCATTCAACACGTTCTCTGATTTTTGAAAAAACTCCATTGCTACTCAGCAGGGTGGTGGAGTACTACTATTTATTAACACATTATGTACTGATATCAACATTATGTATCATCTTAGTAATTTTCTCTTCTATTGGTTTATAGGCCTGATAAGTAGTGTGTTTTAAAAACATAATCATTACCTCAAATTTTGATGCTTCTGAAAGTGTTACTCTTCTGTAGTTGTAAGATAAATGAGGTCAAAACCAGCTTCAGTAACCGTGCCCGATCTCTTAATGCGGTTTAAGTCAACTCATTTTGTCATGCACCAGTTTCATTTAAACTAATTGACTAAATGCTATGCACTATTTTTTTTTTTTTTCCAGTATGCTTGTCGGAAGGCTCTGGCTGACAGTCAACCGAGAATCCGTGGACGATTTGCAAAAACTGAAGAATCTGATGTCAAGAGGCTATAACTTTTTATCCATCTAGTTAAAAATTTAAGTAGGAATCAAGTAGCTATGCCTTATCAACCTATATGGAAGAGCTCAATAGTGATATGTGCGTGGATATTATAGACTTGGTTGGAGTTTTGATAGTTGAACAGGTATTGCTAAATAAACCAGATCCTGAACTCTAGAGTAGAAGACCAAGGAAGAGAAATCTCCTTCAGCCTAGTTCATCTCGTATCTGCTGTAAAATAAACCTTCTTTGTAGACTGAAATGGCCTTCTGAATGTGTATATAGGTTTGTTGAATAAATAGAAGGAAAAAGAGAAGGTCGTAGCATGTTCATATATATTAATATATTTTGAAATGGAAATGTTCTTTTCTGAGTATTTTTCTGAAAAGGGTGTTCCAGTCTCTTCACATGTTTTTTTATTTCGCTTCCGTTCCTTTATTACATTCAGCTTGAAGGCTTAAATCAAGTTTATAAGAAAAGAAAAGATTTATCATGATGTGGACTTTTGGAGTGGTGAAGCATTGACTGTATGAGACGCAATGTCGCTGTGACATATTTATTAGTGCCAAACATTGACAACGTGCTGCACCAGATGCTTCTGTTGTTATATTAAATACAGAACAGTAAAATTTCAACTCCTAAATCAATCCAGGCCCCAAAAAAGTTTATTGTTAGATTCTTGACAATTATGATTCAATGTTTTTCCTGAATTGTTACTCATTTAATGTGGGCGGTCTTGATATCTCACTCTGAATAGCATTTTACGAATTTGTCATATTAGTACAGATTTAAGTTCTTCCGGAAGAGTAGACTTATATAAGTACTTCCATTATATGTCAAACATTCTTATTAAAAAACTACATGATAGTTTAAATGATTGATGTTCTTGTTATGTTTTGTATGTGTTAGCTCTATACAAATCATGGAGAATTTGTGCTCACCACTATTCATATCCTCCTTGGTTTTTCTTTTCACAAAACCTCAAACTAATTTCCATTGCCAAGGCCCAAAATGCAGAAGAAACCTGATCGTACGTTAATAATTTTCTGCAACTTTTGCATAACAAGTTATGAATTTGAGTCTTTCGACCCAGAAAAAAAAAAGAAAAAGGTTGAGTATTTGAGTCACTTTTCTCCTTGTCAATTTTGCTCTCGCTTTACTTACTTCACTTGCAACCAAACTCAGTCATTATGACAGCACAATATTTACTGATTCATTCAGAATATCAAGATTCAAGAATTACCATTTATGCTTGGACAATAGCAACTTGGTATCTAGTATCTACCCCGGCCTTGCCTTACCTTAAATATATAAATTTCGTTATGATTAAAACTGATTCACAAGTGGTTTGGGAAAAGACATCTAATTGGTCAATGACAAAATTTTTATAATTCTCAGGCTAAAGAAACGAAAAATTTTTAATTTAGTCCTTGTCCTTTGTATGAGTTTTCAAATTGGTTTTTATATTTTAATTTTTTTCAATTCAGTCCTCATAATTTCAAAAATTTTTAATTTAATCCTTATCCTTAGTTGATCTCCTAACATCATTAATAAAATACTGATGTGAAGTGTTACATAACAAGCATAGTATCAAGTCATATTAGTGACTCAATTTTTTAAAATATTCTAAAATTTTGGAATAAGAAACACTCCTCAACTAAGACAGTCTCTCTCTTCTTTGAGGTCCCCTGGTATATGTTTTGCAATGCTTAGAGCTTGACGATGAACAAGAAGAGGTCTCAAAAGGAGAGTTAATCGAATTAGCTACTATCTCCTTCCTCTTAATAGATACATATACTTTGTATTTCTGTTTTTATATTTCCTCATATGCAAAGTTCCCATTCTATTCCTTATTTTAAATTTTCAAAGATTTTTGTTTTATTATAATCAAATTCTATATTCGCCTAGCAAATGCCACGTAAAGCATAGAGTCATTAACTTAATTCTCTTTTGGTACTAGAACTATAATGCTTTTCCTCATAGACATCCTAGGCGGAGTCTAATTACATAATTGTGTTGTCACCCACCACTATAATATAGATATAAAATCTATTTTAATTCTGCGTTTAATACCCACTTCCTATAGGTGTTTCGTTTTCTTTTGCAGAAATCCTTGATAACATAAGACAGGAGCACTAAACTTGTCTTGTTTCCCAACTACTTCGGTGTTCCATTAAAAACCAATTTAGCAAGTACTCCTCTAAGCTTAACTCCACATATCTTACCATTCTTTCCTTCGTTAGTCTTTTCTGATGGTAATTTCAGTTCTGTGCTAAAGTTCCTACTTCTTACCTCATAAATTTTCTCCAATTTATCATAACTGAATCCATGTAGTAAGCTGAAATAGAGTCCTTTTTTTACCTCTCTATGATATCAATTTATTAATTCATGTAAATATAGATACTAAATAATAAATTTTTTTTCCTAAAAAATTTTGATAGTAAAACATGCAACATCAAGAACAAAGAGCATATTCTGTAACAGTAACGATACTTGAGAGAGGCTATAGCTATAATATTTCGTACATAATGTAATGGATTTGAGATGAAATAGGCTTCCAAATAACAGGGTGGGAGAAGCAAAATTTGGAAAACACGGGAATGAATCAGTACGTAGCTGCATTCTTCAACAAGTTGGTCACACAATAAAACCTTCACTAAATCCTCTGTTTACAAGTGATACTACTACCATATGACGACGTGGCCGAAGAACTCTTCAGAAAAATATGTTAGCAAAAAAAAAAGAAAATTCTGATAAGCTTTCGAACAGTGAATTTGGATCTTTGCCAGAGAATTCTATCAGAAAATAAAAAGTGGCTGAGAAAGAATGACACCCACACTGGTGACTAACTGCTACGCTTTACTTTTATCAATCACATACAAAACTGTTGTAATAACTTTGTACGTCATCGTCCTTCGTAATACTACTTCGTAGCATTAACGTAAGATCGTTGACCTTCAATCTTTCTATGTAACACACATAGCAAATCTTTATATTCTCGTCTTAATTTTCTTTCATCTCTGGGTTCGAAGCTAACTATCCCCATGAGGTCAGAAAGATGTATCTAGCGATCTTTGTATGACGTCTCTTGGTGAAGTTTTGAACAGGGATCGCAAATTTTTTTATTTTTAATTATTTTAAAAGCCATCAGTGTCTGCCGGCGTAGTTCAGGTGCTTTTGTTTCCGGTGATCGGCGTTACCTTTTCTGAGTCCGAAATTGAGTCACCCACATGTTCTTCCCAACACTCCTCATCGTCATTATTTTTGTACCGTAATGAGTCATCATTTTGCTCTCTCTGTCAGTATTTTTTTAAAATAATAATAATAAAAAACAAAATATATACTCTTTGCTCGTGGTTCATCTGACAGCTGAACCCCGTTGGAGAATCCCCATGCAAGTTTTGGAACACCCTTCTTCACGTTCCATTGGATAAAATCAAATATCCATTCACAGTATAACATACCCACGAAGTCACAAACTCCAAACATGGATTAATAATCATAATTCATCCAATAGATATCAAATCAGGGTTTTTATTTTCTTCTAAATTTTAGAGCTTTCTCGTTGTCCTGTGATATCTGAGACTGAAATCTGAAATTGGATTAAAAAAATGAAGTCAAATTCATCTGTAGCCGCAGTGTTATGAAGACCCAACTGTGTTCACAGATTCACCCACCCACCTACCACAAAAAAGCACCCACCCATTGTACATGTCCTACGTCCTCATGTTTTGCGGACGAGGAACCAAACGCCATGGTCAAATCCTCAACTATTGCAAACTTCCTCTCTATTCATCGTCTTACAACTTTAATTGTAAAGCATTTCAGAAACAAAAAATTGAAGTTTCCAAATCTAAAACAACTTGATATTTAACGTGACATCGGAGCTGGTCGGTCTCGTTTTCACTGTAGCACGTCGTCCTCTTACAACAGAGAACTTTGCTGAAAAAAATTTGAGGTTCATCCGCCATATCTTTTAAAACTATAACAGCGAAGGTTTTTCAACGCAATTCCCATCTCTGCCAATAAAGATTCTAAAAATATGACAAAATCGCAGCGCCGTCTCAATAGATTTTACAACGGAACTCAAATGTTGTGCCCACCGGAGATTACAAAACTTGCTATATATAAATTTCGAATTTTTGAGTTACCAAATCTACTTCACTATGATAGTACAAATTTCAGAATCATATCAAAGAGTTAACAATCGTATGTATTGTGTTGCATATTACTCCGCTTTTCTTGGAACAAAATTGGGTGCAGTATTTTTATTTTATTAATATATTTGTCTAGTTATTTTTTGCATGCCCAGTCATTCTCTGCTTAGAAAATTGAAGGAGAGATAGCCATTAGCCATTACCCATTAAGCTTGAAGGTTGAAACGATGGCTCACATGAAACCCGGCCCATGTTGCTGAACCAGATGGCCATCACCAAGCTTGCGACTTAGGAGAAGAAATTGCGCAATAAACACGTAAGTCACAAGTTAGCCTCTGCCCCGCACTCACATACATTACATACAAACACACTCAAGTTTCAAGATAACGCCGAGCCTTCTTTCTCTTTCTCTTTCTCTCTCTTAGTCCTGCTCTGTCACCCCCACCCTTTCCTTGTTTCCTCCTCTCTCTCTACTAAAAAAAAAAGTCCTAAGTTATATCCCCACATATGTTAGAATTTTAATTTACTTTCTTCTATAAAATATAAATACATTTCGATTTGTATGAGAAATATGATTTTTGTGTACAAATTTCTGAGTTCTCTCTCTCTGTCTTCGGGGGGCAGTTGGTGAGAGCTTGCCAAAACAGATCCCTCTTCTTGCAGACTCTGCTATTTCGATCTTTCTGATCAAAGTTCCCGACATTCTCTTATTCAATTTCCTCTTTTTCCTCGAACTTCCGTGTCGGGTCTCTCTGTCTGTTTGCTCGGAATTTCTGCTTGCTTCCTGGGTCAGATTTTGTTTGTTGCTCTGTTTCTCGGAATTTATTCGGAATTAGGGTTTATGAGCTATTTCTTTTAAAATTGCCCTTCTATGTGAAATTTGTGGGTTCTGGTGGTTTGAATTCTGATCGAAGTTGTGACTTTCATTAATGCTGTGATATTTCCTTGTGAGAATGATAATCAAGCGGAACCTGAAAACCCAAATGCCGAGTCTGAAACGGTGCAAGCTCGGTGACTCGGCGGGTGACGACGATGACTGCTCTGCGGCTAGGAAGAAGAGGAAGACTAATGGGTATTACCCTTTGAATCTTCTCGGCGAAGTCGCTGCCGGTATACTTCCTGTGAGCTCCCATGGATTACTAGGCGCTGGTGTTTCTTCCGAGAAGGGCTTTTCTGCATCGGGGTGTACGGATGTCTCGTGCTCCCCTGTCGAGGTGGAGTCAAAGTCGAAGGGTGGGAACTCTGTGACAGCTAATATGAATCGACCTGCGGAGGAACCACGGCCGCCGCTGGTCAGAACGTCAAGAGGTCGAGTTCAGGTACTACCTTCGCGTTTTAACGACTCGGTTATTGAGAATTGGAGGAAAGAGAGTAAGACGAGCTCCCGTGATTATAGTTTTGAAGACGAACTTGATAGTAGAAAGGAGAAATTCAGTTTTAAGACTCCGAAACCTTGCAATCAGAATACAAGAAAAGGGAGAAACGATGATAAAATTGGCTACAAGTCTCGCAAATATGCTGCATTGTGTGAGGAGTATGAGGCAAGAGAGGATGGGCGTACAAGGTATAGGAATTTTGATATGAGCAAGTATTCAGCATCGCGTAGCGCACTCAACTCAAAGCGCGAGCAATTAATTGAAGATGAGAGACGCGGATTTATGGATATGGAGGAAACTGATTTAACCGGCAATGAGAGATTTTTGAAGGAGAATGACGATAGAAAATGTGAATTATACGGACCAGAAGACTTTTACGCGGGTGATATAGTGTGGGCCAAAGCGGGGAAGAAAGAGCCTTTTTGGCCAGCCATTGTCATTGATCCGATGACTCAGGCACCTGAGCTGGTCCTGAGGTCTTGTGTAGCTGATGCAGCTTGTGTGATGTTTCTCGGGTACTCTGCGAATGAAAATCAAAGGGTATGAAAAGTTACTTCCATTTTAGAGCTTCTTTGCTATTTAATATATATTATTGGATAAAATGGTCATTTACTGTTTTTTTTATGATATTGAGCAGGACTATGCATGGGTGAAGTATGGGATGATTTTTCCATTTATAGATTATGTAGATAGGTATTGTTAATTGTCTATTACATTGTTTAAACTTGTCATTTATATTTCATTGATCAAAAATTTATGCTTATTAGGAAACATATCACTATATTTAGGTTTCAGGGACAGATTGAGTTGAGTTACTATAACCCCTCTGATTTTCAAGTGGCAATAGAGGAGGCATTCTTGGCAGATCGGGGGTTTACAGAGAAGTTGATAGCAGATATAAATATAGCAGCTGGCAACACGGGGTATGATGATGCCATTCTAAGAGGCATTCAGGAGGCCACTGGTTCAAAGCAGTACGCGGGATGTCACTTTCTGAGCCAGGTCAGTTTACTGCAGTCTTTTACATTAGGGCAACTACGTGGCTGCTAAAGTGATTATGTATCATATTTAGGGGACACTCGAGAAGCTGATGATTTACACTTAGTTTGCAACTGGAAGTTGACATCCTCCACTATTCTTGGCCCTTCTTTGATTTGTAGGCCTTATTCCAAATTGCATATTTGACATAATTACTCCTTTCCACCAAGCCCAACAGAAGTGTAGGAATGAGGAATCTTACTTAAGTCCGTTCTTGCTTAACTATATATTGTTACTAATTCTATATGCAGGATTTATTTGATAAGAGGAAAGACACACCACTCTGCGAAGCTTGTGGATCAGATCTTCCTTTCAAAATGTTAAAGAAAACAAAGGATTCAACTCCTGGTGGCCAATTTTTGTGTAAAACATGTGCTAGGGTTGGTCTGACTTGCCTTTTTCTGCTGACAATTTCTATATAAGTTCTGTATTTGTTTCTGTCTGTATATTTTGTGCTCCTTGGAATCAAACTTTTTATTTTTTTGGGGGCAGTTAACAAAATCAAAACATTATTGTGGCATATGCAAGAAAATTTGGAATCATTCAGATAGTGGAAGTTGGGTGAGTGAATTGGATCCTGTTAGCTAATAAAATTTTATGTCTTTTCCCTCCAAGACAAGGCTTTGTAGTGCTAAATCTCTCTTTTTTTTAATTCCTTTTCGGACATTGCCTTTGAATTAGGTGCGCTGTGATGGATGTAAGGTGTGGGTACATGCGGAATGCGACAAAATTTCCAGTAACCTTTTCAAGGTTTATCCATTACACTTTATAACTGAAATTTTCTCCTTTTGTCGGCATCTGAAACTCGTAAAGGTTCATTTTGGTTTTGCCTGACTCATATATTTTCCGTTTTGAAGAATCTTGGAGGCACTGATTATTACTGCCCTACCTGTAAAGCAAAGTTTGATTTTGAGTTATCTGATTCAGAAAAATCACAGCCAAAAGTCAAGTGAGTCTAGTATAATTTTTGTACTTTTCTTCACCAACTGTCCCAGTTGTATCTTAACCTATTTATTACGTATAAAGTCCTCATGGAGACCATGCCAGGTGTCAGGATTTAAGTTCAGCTGCTTATTTCAATATGTTTATGTGTGTGTGTGTGTGTGTGTATATATATATAGATAATGCTATATATTCTATATTTTGTACAGATGGACCAAGAACAGCGGACAGTTAGTGCTTCCTAACAAGGTCACAGTTCTCTGCAATGGTGTGGAAGGCATATATTTTCCTAGCCTTCACTTGTAAGCATTTACTTAAAGTTTGCCGCGTATTATAGCTAATTCATTGTTTTTTATTGCTTTTACATATAATTAATTGGTTTATCTCCCTGATTGCAATATATTAATTCCCTTTGAGATTAGGAATTAAAATATTCAGTCACATATTTATCTGACATGATCTGATTTTTCCTCCTATTCTTAGTAAGGGAGAAGGTGGCATTAGTTCACTAATTTGGTTTATTTTTCATGGAAGGAATTTGGATCATCATTTCTCAGTTCTTTCGTTTTCTTGACCATATTTCAACCAAAACTCTTCTGGTGCTGATACAGCTTATTTTAATGATTTAACTAAAGCTTATCATTCCAACTTCACATTGTAATTAATAAATTTATGACTATATTATAAATGACTTGTTCATTTATATGCTTTATTTGAGTTGGAGACAATTGTCTGAGAGTTTTAATATTTTGACTTGCACATGCTTTACTTGTTTGCTAATTCATGAAGGGTTACTAATCAGCACTCACTGAAACTGACAAATGGATGGTTGCACATAATCTTTGATATGTTCCATGACATGGGCTGATGGGAAAAACATATTCATCTTTTGTATTTGTTGGATAAGAAAAAAGTCACATGCCATCTACTTACAATTTCATGTTTTGATCTCTAGTTGATGCTATATGGGTTGTTGTTATTACTTCTTATCCTGGAAAACAATCACTTTCTAATTCTTCTTTTGGGTTAGAACATGGGGAAATTGGTTTTTATGGCTTCAAATAATATTCTTTTCCAGAGTTGTGTGCAAATGTGGCTTTTGTGGGACAGAAAAGCAAGCACTTAGTGAATGGGAACGACATACAGGCTCCAAATCAAGAAATTGGAGAACAAGTGTTAGGGTGAAAGGCTCCATGCTGCCGCTGGAACAATGGGTTTGTATATGAATATATTGTCTAAATTGATGTGTAATTTGCTGCATTGTTGAACTCTAATATAATATTATTGTTATAGCATCTAATTATCTCTTTAACTAATAATTAAGTTTTTTTTATACAAGATATCTGGACTTTTGCTGAATACATGAATAAAGTATTATATCATACTTAGTATAGTCAAAATTTTCTAATTTCTCTTATGGTTTAGGTCTTACAGCTACTCTTAAATTTTTTTTGAACCATATCAATTAATCAATATTTCACTTGAATTTTAAAGTCTTTATTGTTAAGATGCTAATGATACTGACCTGTTACAAAACCCAAGGAACTTTATAGTAGTGGTCTATTGTCTTTTTGCATGATGTGTGTCATGACTCAAGTAGAAGAAAATTCTGGTTGTAAAATTTGTCATTATAAGCGATATAGGATTTTAGGGCAGCAAGATCTTGTATAAGAAGACATATAAAGACATGTAGCTAATGTAAATTTATTTGGTTTCTCAGATGCTGCAGTTAGCAGAATTTCATGCCAATGCTCTAGTTTCTTTCAAACCTAAAAAACCTTCTTTAAAAGAAAGGAAGCAGAAGTTGCTTACATTTTTGCAAGGTACTCTTTTACCCCTTCTTTTTGTGTATAACTTGATAATATGACTAGGTTTGCCCATTATATATCTCAGAGTGATAATGGTACTATAAATTATTCTTGAACAGAGAAGTATGAACCTGTGAATGCTAAGTGGACAACAGAACGGTGTGCTGTATGTAGATGGGTAGAGGATTGGGACTATAATAAAATTATTATTTGCAACAGGTAATGTTTTCCATTTATTATCTGGTGGTTCATTTTTTAAAATATATGCTTAAGCCGTAAAGACATAGGTATTAGAACAAGTTGTGCATGGATCTGAGGATTGCAGCCTGCAAATGTAATAGATATTGAGGTTTTAGATAATCAAAAACACATGTTAATTATTTTTGTATTTTAAAGTATGATGCAATAAATACGTGAGTGATTTGATGTAATGCATTTGACAAGTATAAGTGCCTCATCTTATGCTTTCAATTAAATTACCTGTGTACAGCATAGTCTGCTATTCTGCATCATCATTTTAATAGCCTTTACATGGTCATCTATCAATCATATATTTGCAGATGAAACCATTCACTAACAAATCCAGTCACTTTTAATTCTTCTTGAAGAATGAAATGTGAATCATGATATTTCTGGTTGCTGTATTTTTTACTGCATTTGGTGGAGTACAGTGCAATCAATTTAAATATATGTTATATATTTTTTAGATGCCAGATAGCCGTTCATCAAGAATGCTATGGAGCAAGAAATGTTCGAGACTTTACATCATGGGTTTGTAAAGCTTGTGAAACACCTGACATCAAACGAGAGTGTTGTCTTTGTCCTGTAAAGGGTAGGCCTTCTTGGACTTTTTGAAATGTATGAGATAAAATTGGTCATTTTTTATTGGTTTGGTTATGCTTTATATTCACTGCATTGTGAGTTTTATTTTATTAAACTGTCCCACTTTATTTTGTGAGTCTTGTATCTGCAATAATTCAGGTTTTGTTCTTCTTCCCTGAGAATAAGTTGCCCTCTTCTGATTATTACTGTGAAAGTTTAAAATATTATCATGAAGCTTTAATAAATTTGTCATCTTGCAAAAGTTTTTTTGTGCATTGGATCTTACGCTACTATATTTGGTCCCTTAGGTGGTGCTCTAAAGCCAACTGATGTGGACTCGTTATGGGTTCATGTCACTTGTGCTTGGTTTCAACCTGAAGTCTCTTTTGCCAGTGATGAAAAGATGGAGCCTGCTTTGGGCATTTTGAGTATTCCATCTAATTCTTTCGTGAAGGTAGAGTATCCATTCTTATGTCTTTTTCTTTGGGTGTCGTATTCACAAAAGAATTTGATATTACTATCACTTTATTATGTATTTCAACATCGAGATTGAAATAAAGAAAAGCTGTCTATATAGGTAGAGTTTCTGGCTGAGAACATTTCTGTTGTTATAGTATAACTGATTTTTCAAATAAAGCTTTCCCTTGCAAATTAATGTTAGTTACAGTTTAAAGTAGCTTCTCTCTTTGCATATTTCCCCTTTATGCGTATCCCATACCACATAGTAAAGCGAAAGTGTATCTGTCTTTTTTTTTTTTTTCTAATTTGTTTTCTTGGTGCCGGGAAAGGAAGGGGGGTGAGGAAATGATCCACATTCCACATTTATTATTATGATTATCATTTATGTCTCTTGGTCTAGTCTAAGTCTAACATGCCAATGCAATCTAAAGTCTGCTTTATTCAAATTTCAGATTTGTGTTATATGTAAGCAAATTCACGGTTCATGTACACAATGTTGCAAGTGTTCCACTTATTTCCATGCCATGTGTGCATCAAGGGCTGGGTATCGCATGGAGGTGAGCATTTATTAAGACTAACCTAACTTGCATTTGCATGATTGTTGTTGATATTTTTTTAGTTGCTATTAAAAACTAGTTTCATGCCATTTTCCATTTTGTTCCCTTAGTTTATGCAAATATAATTTATCTCCAACCATGCAGTTTGATGTCTGATTACAGAGAGTCACAGATAACCTCTATAGCAAATGACGTTGTATGATTGATATGGACTTTAACAGGATGAAATTGTCATCCTTATGCTGCAAGATGCACAAGGATCATAGTAACATATAATAGAGTCTATATTGTTGAAAGTTTTGCTTGAAAGAAGTGCTTTTACAATACGTTAGATATTATCATTGCATGTTACTTATTTTATCTTATCATTTATATTTCCTGAATTTCATTACCAATCTGCTTGGATTAATGTAATTTATGATATTTGTCAGGCCACTCTTGCACAGCTACACCAATGTCCCTTTATGATAGAACTTAAATCCTAGTAGCTACAGCATTTGATGAGAAATATAGTTTTTGAACATTTCAAGAACTTGTTATCTTGTTATATTATAAATTTGGCTAATTATGAAGAGTATGCCTATGGTGCTATAAGAACCTTGTATATATTATAAATTTTATTCTTTAAATAATTATATGAATATGTAAACTACGTATTTAACATTACAAGTATGTACAAATAATTCATAAAGGTGGCTTGCCACAAATAAGGCACAATGATCTACTCTGAACTGCTAAATATATATGAACTCTAATGCCAATTATCAAAACTAGAACATTGCCGGTATGATTGGACTTTTAAACATAATAATGATAATGTTGATACACTTAGCACTTCTATTGAGTCCTTTATGTAGTCTTGATTTAGTATTCTTGGTACCATGCTTGCTTGAAGTCAATAAGTTGCATTTATTTTACTGTGGCAGTACTTCATTGAATTTTCCCCTTCAAATGCAGTTGCATTGTTTGGAGAAAAATGGTAGGCAGACTACAAAAATGGTTTCTTATTGTGCATACCACAGGTAAGGAATCCTCAATCAGGACAATGGAGACTAGTATTTTTCTTTTGTCTCTTTCAACTATTTTTACAGGATTTGCTTTTATCCAACAGTTATAGCCTAGCCTGTTTAAGACCGCGCATATTAGTTATGGGAGGTCTATCAGCACATAAATGGGGTTTCAGATTTCGTCCTTCATGAGCACCTAATGGACAGTTTTATTTTTGGCCTTTCATCTTAATCTTATCTATATTTTTGCAGGGCTCCAAATCCAGACACTGTTTTGATTATGCAAACCCCTTTGGGGGTTATTTCAACTAGAAGTCTTCTCCAAAATAAGAAAAAATCTGGGTCAAGGTTGATTTCGTCCAATAGAATAAAGCTAGAAGACACTCCTGTAGAAAACATTGAGCACGAACCATTTTCTGCTGCTAGGTGCCGTGTGTTTCAAAGAACAAATTTTAGCAAAAAGGTAGCTTGGAGAAAATTTTTCGTTCATGGTCATGTTTAGAAGATAATACATGATATAACAGTGTTATCTACCCTTTATTTGCTGTACTATTCATAGGTCTGGTTAAAGTTCTTTTGGGCTTTGATATGAATATATTTTACTCAGTCAATGTTACCAATAAATGATGAATGTTACAACTGACAAGCAACCAATGCTGCTTTATTGAGTATGCCTGCCAGCATTTGCATGGTTGCAAATTATCATGGGATATATTGATGAAATATTATGGCTAATTCTTTTTTATGTTTTCCTTGGCATCTGTTTTCTTTATCTAGACCTTATTTTTCCTTGTTGTGTGTAACCATGTGTGTAATATACACTTTTAGCAACTTTAAATGGTTCTTGTAAGAGGAGTAAGACTTTTTGCCTTTTATATTTTTTTGTACTTGTTAGAGAGCTGCGGATGAAGCCATTTCTCATCGAGTGAAGGGTCACTACCATCATCCTTTAGACGCAATACAGAGCTTAAATGCATACAGGGTAAAGCTTTTCTTTTTCAAATTAGATTGGACTTTCCTAATGCCTTGTAACTTGAATTCAGGATCTAAACTGATGCATTGTCCACCCCTCAACCTTGATATTTCTCATCTCTTGTCCTCACAGGTGATAGAGGAGTCTCAGGCATTTTCTTCTTTTAGAGAACGTCTGCACCACTTACAGGTAAGTCTTCTCTTTTTCAGTGGCATTATGGCTTTGGCAATAAATTCTGTGACTGCTAAGTGGGTGCAATACTTTGTTCCAGAGAACTGAACATGAACGAGTTTGCTTTGGTAGATCAGGAATACATGGATGGGGCCTCTTTGCACGTAGAAATATTCAAGAAGGAGAAATGGTATGAATGTTATGCTTAAACATTAGTAGTTTACAAAGACCCTTGAGTTCCTATTCATGTTTGTTGATAGATGTTCTTAATTGTTACTGTGAAGACTCATGGGGTATTACACTGTCAGTGCATTTGAAAGCCTAGCAGAAATGAACTATTCTGTTATGTTCTATAAAATAGAGAGGCACATAAATCTGAGCCCTTCAAGAGTTGTCTTTTGGACTATACTTTTAGACACCTGATAAATCCCATTTTAATTGTAATATGATCCTATCATGCAAAGGAACACCTGTTTCAAAATTGTGTTAAGGCTTCATCAAATTCCATTGACATGAAATGGATAAATATTAATTTACTTCGGTAGAATTTCTTAACAACCCTTGCATATCAAAGTGATCTGACATGCACAGCGACAAAACGGAGGCAGCATATTATTTGTCATGATGTTCAAAGGTCTGTTATTGTGTGCAATCATACTGGCGGATGAAGCAGTTTCTAAATCATGTAAAACCTGACATGTTATTGTCATTTGCTTTCTTCTGTGTCTTTTCTCTTCTTTGGTTGCTTTGGTCTTATGGACTCTTCTGGAATGGTTTCTGGTTCAGGTGTTTGCAAACTCATGTTTAGAAATATATCTTATTATCTTCATATTAGCAGTAGCATGATATCATTTTCTTGATCCTTTTTAACTCTGGATTTCCATGTGAATCAGAGAAGAGATTTTTTGCCGTTAATCAGAGAAGAGATTTTTTGCCACAATAATGAGCATGAATTAATTTTGAGCAGGTTCTTGAATATCGTGGTGAACAAGTGAGACGCAGCATCGCTGATCTGAGGGAGGCACACTATAAGATAGAAGGCAAAGACTGCTATGTGAGTTGATTCATCAACCCCCATTCCCTATTACCCCTCAAATTTTACTGTGACCTCTATATCTGTATGACTCTTGTAAAGTCCAGTAGTCCACAATTGCCATAGTTTTCTTGATGGTGACTCTGACTCCAAGTTTGGACTTAATGCCGGACTATTGTCCTGCGATTTTTTTTCTTTCTTTCTTTTTCTTTTTTCGGTTGTTTTATGCGTGTTAATTAGTAACCATATGCCCCCTCCCCTTGCTTTTGCTTTCACTCAGGGGCTTCCCATCTTTCATATTTTTAAGTTTGGGATGTAGAAATTAGAAATAAAAAAGAATTTTCCTATTCCTAGTGAAAATTTTCGGGCCAGCTTAATTATTCGTAATTTATTGCTATAAATTGTCCCATTTTCTTGTTTTTGCAGCTTTTTAAGATAAGTGAAGAAGTGGTGGTAGATGCCACTGATAAAGGAAATATAGCCCGGCTGATCAACCATTCTGTAAGTTAATCTACCTTGAATTGGTTGAATATATAATAATAGGATTCTGCTTGTCTCTAGTTCTTTTTCCCCTAAGATGCTGGCTTTGGCTGACGTTGTTCAATTTTCTGGTTGCAACACTTATTTGGTGTCACTTTTTCAAAGTAGTAAACAAGCTTCCAAGCATCATGATTTAATACAAAATGGTGCGAGCATTTTTCTACACAGTTGAGATTCCCATCAAAAAACTCGTTGATTAAATGGCAATATAGGAAACAAAGGGGATAATTGTTACTGAGGGGCCGAATATTGCCAATATTTTACATCATTGTTCTCCCATTTCGTCACTACAGCTTAGTCTTCGAATTTCTTACCTGTTCTTGGTTCTTGTTGATCAGTGTATGCCGAATTGCTATGCAAGAATTATGAGTGTGGGTGATGATGAGAGTCGTATTGTACTCATTGCCAAGACCAATGTACCTGCTGGTGATGAACTAACGTATATCTCTCTCTCTCTCTCTCTCTCTCGGGTGCACTTGTATTGTGACCCTGTGTGCATGTGCATTTTCATTCAGTTCTTTAATTTGTTCTGGTGGTTGCATCTGGCAGGTATGACTACTTGTTTGATCCTGATGAGCCAGATGAAAACAAAGTCCCATGTTTATGTAAAGCTCCAAATTGCCGGAAATTCATGAATTAGTAATATATAGATGACACCTTGATATGAACCTTTGCGAGAGTCACTAACTAAAAGTTAGCTCATTGGGTTGGTTCATATCACAACTATAGTTTCTCCGCAAGGACCACTAACCCATCCATCCCCTCGTCGGCGGGACTCTGACAGTTATACCGAAGTTGTAATTCTAATCAAGGCAAAAGTAATAGTGGAAAAAAGTATGTTTATCCTTACAACCTCAAGTGCTTTGGTTTTTGTTTTTTGATTTTTTTTCTCCTTAGACATTCATTGAAGCCTAATAAAAGCTATAGATTTAGCAGCTTTTTGGCTCTTGGCGTCTCTGTAAATGTCTCAGAAAATATTACCTTATCATCGTACTTCAATGCTAACCCATATCTTCTTGCTCGTGTTGCAAGTTTTGACGTATTTTCTCCATGCCGTTCTAATTGTGTGGTTAATGTTGTTCCAATGACGCGGCCCAAAAAATGTCATTGGCCAAAAAGTCGGGGAAAATTGTCAATAAATGACCTGAAAACCCATTAACGCCTACATTTCACTCTCTTAATTCTTTAATTGACCTACCTCTCATGGTATTGGAATTCGGTAGTGGTGGCCCTACTTATTTATAATTTATATGGAAGTTGTTAGGTTGTTAAAACCAGATAGGATTTGTCCTACAAAAAGTGAATATTCAGTGAGTTGAAACAAAGCAGAGTATGTTAACTGGAAGGAATATTGTGTCTTTTAAGGGAAGAAATTTGCTTGAAAAAGGTCAATGCAGTTAGTTGATGTCTCGGTAAAAGGTTGTCGTGTCATGTTCGGGGTGGTCGTTCTTTAATAATTAAAAAACACTTTAATTCTTCACTTGTCATACAATTCACTTATTCATTAAAATATTTAAAATATTCTTTTACTTATTGACATTTAGTCTTCTATAAAAAATATATATTAAATTTAATTCTTTCACCAAACTTTAAATCTTAAATTTAAAAGGCTAATTTATTTTTAAAAAATAAAATAAAAGATTAAATGTAATATTTTTTAATAAGTGAAAGATAGGAGATTATTTTAGGTATTTAATAAGTAAGGGATTAAAATAATAATTTTGTAATAAGTGAAGGACTAAAAATATATTTTACTCCTTTATTAATATATTGGTTGACAAAAATCTTGTTTGGTCCTTAAAATTTCATGCAAGTTTTGATGAAGGTTCAATACCATCTTTTATCAGAATCGTAATAAATTTACTACTAAAAATGTTGGCGGGGCTTGTATGTGGTTTAATTTAACATGTTGACATGTACGTTAGGAATTGGATTTCCTGCATTAGTGCCAATTCATGGCCAAACATAGATTGACATAATGAACTCAGTTCTTTTGCCCTTTTGTCATGCAATCATGCAAATGAAACAAGACCTAGCCATTCTATGAAAGAGGAAAACAAAAATCCTTGAGTTACGTTATTCGGTCTAATTCATTCATACCCGTTCTCCATTGAGAACAAAAGTTGCATGTGGAGTTAAGATTGGCAGAGACATCGCACTGCTGTAGGATTCTTTGGATACAAAATGGAGAAGGTATGCATTTGAGTTTTTGCATCTAATTACCGTTTGTTGCTTGGGTTATGGACACAACCTATGTTATTTTTTTTATTTATTATTACATTATTATTCATAATATTTATTCACATTAAGATTTGAACTCAAGTGAGAGGCTCTGTTACTAAGTTGCTTCTGTTATATTTATGTTAGACAATTGTGTTCAATTGTATCTTTTAACCAATAAAAAACAAAGAAAAGAATGAGTTAAATTTGGCACTTCTAGTTTGCGATATTGTTCCGGATGGGAGTATGGGAAGGAGAGAAGGGCCAAATCCAAGTCTCTAGTCTCCTTTGGAAGACCTGAGAGGCATAAGCCCTAAATTTAAATAGATTAGGGATTTTATCAAGAGACTCGGAGGGTAATAAATTTATGGTAGTTAAAGAAAGATAATATAAATTTTTTAAAAAAACTTTAAAGACTATTGTATTAAAAAAATATAAATTATATCAAAATCTACGTGACAAATTTGGATATTTCCTATTATTCTAAAAAAGATTTCTCCTCTCTCTTTTTCTTAAAAAATTTAGAGAAGAAAATTATGAGGATCCATACTCCATAGTTGCCTTTTGCACTATTTCTTTTTAATCTATTGGATGGTCTAGGAGGTTGAAGAATAATGTTTCAAAGTCTGAACCCGCCATCAGAATCGTCCGGACAACAATATCAGGTAAAGAAACTAGAAGAAGCTAAGTTTCAGTCTTTCCTTTCCAGTTCCCAATTGTGAGATCAAATTTCAGCCTTCAAGAGAAATAAACTGAACAGGAAAAGCACTGCACATGAGAAGAAGTAGATGAACCTGTGTGTGTGTACCTGTTTATGGAGGTGACCGTGGAAGTAGAGTCGGCGATGGAGGAGCGACGGTGGAAGAACATAAGCCTTGCTCTTGCTTCATCTACCCTCTGGCTGCGACAGTGAGGAATGTTTTAAATTGCCATCACATTACTGTGTCTCCGAATTCCGTCTCTTTCCAATTTTCATTTTCAACTTTCTATGCGCCCATGGTAACGCGTTTACTATGGAATTTTGTGTTTGATTTGCAGTTACAATTTAAAAATTAAGTTTAATAACGTATTTTTACAATAATATTTACTTTAAACCTGTAAGCTATCCATAAAGAATTTCAAGGAACCAATTTACGTTATGATACCCAAATATTTTGTTTCCTTTTCCGGGAATCGAATTCTCTTTTATGTTACAAGCCGATGTTTTGGCTTATAAAGTTTGTTTCAATGTTGCTTATAATATTATAGTTTCAAGCGTCCAAATTTTTTCAGTGAATCATGCTTACATTATAATACTCAATGAAGATGAATTATTGTTCATGCACTAATTACGCATTATATTATCTATTAAAATATTAATAACATGTTCAAAACAATCAAAATTTTAATGTTTAATAATTATATTAACTTTTTCTTTGTATATTATGATATTTTTTATTGAATTAATGTTTACAAAGTTTTGAAAAAAATAGCACGTGTAAATCTTCAAACGATTGGGTGAAACCAACCGTTTTAACAGAGGCTAGGATCCTCTACAGTGGAAAGGCTAGGATACTCTTCAGGGAAAAATTTCACCGTAGAGTAGAATTCTCTCACGAAAGTAAATGTGGATCTCGATTTTAATATTGAAATTACAAAAAAAAAAATTATATAGATCAGGTTTTAGGAGAGGCTGGACCTTCTAGTTGGATCTCCAACAGAAACCCAGCCCTTTTGACAGGGCCTCTCCATTTTTGAGCCCTTATGGCGCATAGGAGACCATCACCACCAAAAATCTATTAGGCTATAAAATTATACAGAAAGATGCCTTAAGAAGTCTATTACAACAACAATAATCTACAACTACAGTTATTCACAATCGAAATTATACAGAAAAATGCTTTATGAAGCGTGTTACAACAACAATTATCTACAACTACTGTCATCCACAAAAGATCTCGTAAATAGTAGAGCTGAACCATTAACCCCACGAAGCACAAGCAGCCTAGAATCCACATATGTTCCACACACTAACTTGGACAAATCAAACATTTCTGGGGGAACTTGGGTTCGTACTTCTTGAAGTACTTGTCTCGCGGTACCAACATCTTGATTCAATGGATCATCAAGTTTCATTGTCACATCAACATCACCAGATACAAGCTTGGCTGCCGGAAGACTTGACGGAAACTCCTTGAAAGGGATTACTTTTCTCCATTTCTTGCCAGATATTTTCTGAGCTAAGTCCTCCTCGCTGCCGAAAGGACCAAAGGAGAATTTCTCTGTGGCTTTCTCTTGCTTCAGATATAACCGTCTCCCGGCTGTTAACGCAAATAAAGATTTCACTTCCAATCTCCCACTTTTGCCAGCTTTGTCATGAGGCCAGTCCTGTCCAATCATGACAGTGAATCCAATGTCAGAAACAAAGGAAAAATTGGCCTTCAACTTTGATGCTCTTCTGACAGTGAGATGCACATCTCTAATGAGTACACGGGCAGGAGGTTGACGAAGGGTCAGCCCGATATGCTTCCCAGTACAGTACAGTAGACGCCATTTGCCTGGCAGCAACTCCAGCCAGTTCTACTCACATATATAGTAAAACAGAAGTTAGTATAACCTATATCTCTATGAATATACACCTCATGGTTTATATCCATGAATGGCGAGGAATATCACTGATCTGAGCAGTATAATATTTCAGTATAATAGCACTATATGTATCCACTTCCAGCGGTAACTACTGGAGGCAGGCTAATGCAAACATGCAGAGTAATTGAGATGGAATTACTGTACAAGGTATGCAAGAGCTTAAATGAGGCAAAAAATCTAATGTTGCGATCTACCAAGAAAGTCAGACCAAAGACTATCTCTAATAGCAATATTCACTGCCTTCTTACCAAAATTTTTAATCACTAATTACCTTTGGCTTTGGATGAGGATTCAACATCTCCATTAACTCAATGAAATGGGCAAGCCTACTTCGCTAAAACACAGAAACAACAAATGTAAGTCAATCCCTTATAACAAAGCTTCTGCATTTGAAAATTAAAATTTACTGCATTAAAAGTATCCACTGAGACGTAAAGAGCACATACAAATGAAACTCTTCAAAAGGAAAATCTTTAGGTCATCAAACACCAACAAATATAAAAGCTCCTATATGAGGACCAAGAAACTTAAAAAGCAGTAATGGGGTACATGGCATATGTGGACATCATTGGATGTGTACCTGAGGCCGACGATAAATGTATTCCTCACTGATTCGCATAGCTGTAGACCCAAGACCCCATCTAATTATATCCATTGATGGTACTACTCGCCATCTTGGTCCACATAGGAATGGATGTCTAAGAGCATCCAAACAACTGTACCAAAATTCATATTGTTAATAAAATTAAGATTGTTACACCATGGAATCCAAAATATATCTGTAACAAAATTATACTAAAATTCTCACAACAATAGTCAGAGAAATTTATATGCATCTCAAACCCAACTCAACCCTAGATACATGTTGCTACAAAATTATGTCTACCAAAATAAAGTTAGAAAACTCAAATCATATGCAGAAAACACTATCATTCAAATTCCATCACAAAGAGGTAAACTTGGCTGGTAATATAGGAAAAAGCCAAATTAGTCCTTCATATTTCTGCAACAGTCATGTAAAATTCTTTCGTTCCAACAATGAGAGGCCAGACATTTAGGGAAAAAATGCATCCAGCAAAAGGAAATGGTATCTGCGCAGCTTCAAGTTAGCATCATGAACACTAAATTCATAACTTGCATTAATTTCTCTAATCAGTGGACAAATATGGTGCATCTGGGCAACGGTATGCCCACGAAGGACTACCCTGTGTTGCTTGCCTCTCATCTCGTAGCTTGTGGCTCAAGTGTCAAATAATCAACCAATCATTTGCATGATTTTTGTACAAGCAGCTGGAAACACACCGTATTTGTAGAAAAGTCTCACAAATTCGCAAAAGTACCTCATTTTATTCAAAATGGAGAGAAATCTCTACTAATGACCTTAGGATTTTAACTGAATGCTTTAGCATGGAATTAAACCTCACTATCTTCATGTACTCCACAAGTAAGCCCATCCAACTAAGCCATTACTTTAGTTTGTGTTTTAGAGCTGAGCCCATCATTCACCATTTCTGTGGGGCTGGTTGCCCATTTCTCTTGCCAGCTTAGCAAGAAAGAGAAGCACATCTTGAATGCTCCATATAGGTTTAAATAGTAGTTGCTATTTTCAATTTAAACTGCTGATAATTAAGTTGAACCTTCAACAATCATGACATGAAATTATGCAACTAAAGTATCAAAAGATAACTTTCTAACATTCTCCTCTATCACCCTAGTTGAAATCCAATATCTCATCATGGCTTTCTACCATTAGCAACATTTACCCCTCCCATATCTTGACACAAATGCAATATACAATTGATGATAGTGAATCATGGGAGCATTATTCATTTTATTTTTCACATTTCAAACTGAACAATTTTGCTCCGTAGTGTACCTTATCCTTTGAGAAGGTTTAGTTGCAAGCAACAAGGATAACAGATGCCAACCTGCGCCCCAGTTCCTATCAAGTATCTGCAAGAATGCATTATTATCCATTAGAAGACTCAGATTAGAGAATAAAACGCTAAGTATTAAATAACTTGCACTAAAGAAGCATATATATACTTGTAGTCCAGCATTTCCAGATGAGGAAGTCACACCAACAATTTCCAACATAAAATCTCGCAAACATGAAGGATCATACCCCTGCAGTAGCATGTGGTAGTGATAAGGAACAATAAAGAAACAATACATATGCATTAAAAATTTCACAATACTGCAAGAGAAGCCCCCATGTTATAATCTATTTTATCTTACTTAGCAAATTCCTATTGTCAAAGAATAGGCAATACAAACATTTGAAATGCATCTGTTTACATGATCACTTCAAATTGCGTTAAAGTGATTCACCTTCAGATGAATCAGATTCTCATGTAAACCAAATGACATAGACACTTGAAACAGGATGGCAGAAAGTAGACGCAGATAAGGTAAGCCAATACATATTATACTACAAGAGGACCAGCCAGCCAGGTATATAATATGAAGGCTGATTTAAAAAGAGTGCCCACTTACACTGGTAACATACAGGCATTTTCTCCAATTAGCTACCAAAAATCATGGTCAACCACTTTTTTTTTTATTTAAAGATCACACTAATTTTAAGTATTGAATCATCATCATTTCTTTATAATTATAGTAAATGCCCTACTATCAAATTATCAGTTTAGGTTTTCATTTGTGTGAAGAGGCATAAAAGAGACACAATTCTATTCTTAGGCCTTGCTTAACAATTTAAGCTTTTAGGTCTAGGATATAAAATATTAAGGAAAAATGTCAAGTGAATTTTAAACAGTCAAGAGGCTAAAATTAATTTAAAATTTTGGTTTCTCATACCTTCGTGAGGAATGATTTGAACTTCGCAAAGATCAAAGGATCCATAAGTTCCCGCAACACCAATTTTGCCATAATGAAACCAACGCATCTTTGCAACACAAATAATAAGGAATCAAGAAGACTTTCTAAATCAACATGAACATAGTTGCAGACGATGATTTCAGTGACAATTTCCCAGGCCCTACCTCATGTCAAATGCAATCATCATTTGTCGCCGATCCAAGCTGTCCATAGAGCCACTATCTGAACCATCCTCATAAAAGTCAGCAGCATTTCCCAATATACCTACCTGATAATAATAGATTAAAGGCTAGACTAATCAATATCAGCGAAGAAATCCATTTAACAGATTATATGTCAGTAAGCAACAATTTTTTATTTACAGTGGCTTGGATGCAAATATCCATTCACACCATCAAATCACACAATATCTCAAAACCATTTTATGACAAAGCTTTATCAACCCTTTGGAAGTCATCATTTAGCAGTACTCCCACTCTACTTTTTTCTACATTTTATTGCATTTCCAATTTATTCTAGACATTCAGCATAGCTAAGGCTATCCAACAAATTTCAGCTAAAACTATCTACAGGGACAAAACTCAAATTTTTCTGTCGATGCACAAATAAGCAAGCCATACATCCCTTCTCTGGGATCTGAGCAAACTGTAAAGGTAATTTATGTAAAAGACACGAAGAAAAACATATGAATAAAAGGCAATTTAATGTTTAGAGAATGACAAATTCCAATGCTTACTTTAATATGTCTGTCCACTGGGCTTATATGCAGATTTTCCAGCCTCAACTCTGTATGGGCAAGACCGTGGCTGTGCAAGTAATTTACCTACAGTAAATGAACAATGGAAGAAAATATCATTCCAACAACTGCTATGTGTAATATAAAGAAGTTATAAGTGAAAATGCGTCCCATAAAAGAAATAATTAAGGGATAAAGAAAATTACTCCAATTAAAAGATCCCTCATCAATATGCGAGTAAGCCGCAACTGCCTAGAAATGGCAGGACCTCCAGTTGTGTCTTCTCCAACCTTCCTAACAGACTCTTCATCCAGTGCAAGGGTGGCCTCTAAAGTTGGAAGCCAATCTGACTGTCGAAGCCAATGCCTTAAAGAAAAACTACCATGATACTGCAAAAACATTAATTAGGAAAAAAAAAAAAAAAAGATGAAAACCAAAAGGAATATTCACATAATTTATTTTGGACTTAATTTGAGAAATAAAATATTTAAAAGCAGCTTGTTACATATGTCTAACCAAACTAGACTCTATGACAAAACATTCTAAAATAGAGATTGCATGATCATGTATAAAGAAAGTAAAAGAATATCTTCCAAAAATTAATACCAACCCCATGGACTAGGATAAATGAGCCACGACTGCCACTTGCGTTCAATGAGATATAGCCATGTACTTGCATTGAGTAAGAATGATACATAAGTTTACGGCGCGCCAGCTTCTTCAATACCTAGAAGACACCAAGAATGAATTACAATGGAACAGTGCCTTGTTAGATTTTGAAACTACAAGATTTACTCACCTCTATTGCCCTTTTCCCTCGACGCTGAGCTTGGGCACTGGAAAGCTGCCGAAGTACAACTTTTGTGTTATATAAGGGGCTGCAAAATGAATATATAGGCATTATGCTTATTGCTAATCATACGACCTGAACCAAGAAAAGAATTAACTTACCTACCACCATCCTTCACTATGGCTTCAAAAACTACCTCATCTGCCTATAGCAAAACTCAAATCAATCAGACCACCAACATAAATGTAAGCCAGTCATGACTCATCACAAACTTATTTTAGATCTCATACCCGCCCACCCAGGCCAACACTGATGTGATCTAAAATCTTAAAATCTGACATTTTGAACCGTATAACATGATCCAGTTCTTCCTCCATAGAAACTGATAAAGCACCGGGATCATCTTCCTGTGATTCCACAGAAGATGCAGAGGCAGCTTTCCTTAATGACGAACAGCAAACTCTTTTATGCTGTCTCCTGCCTAAATTAGAGGATTTCCCAATAAAACGCAGGGGAACAGGTGCAACAAGTCTAGTCAACAAATTTCGGGTTGAATAAGCCAAGCTATTAGTCTCTAAAGCTGGGTTTGGTCCAGTTCTGCAGAGCGCCATTGATTACAGCTGTGAACATAAACGATTATATTTGCATCAGCAAATCTTCAGAAAGAGTCCAGCATGAGGGAACATATAAATGTAATACACTTGAAATAGATTAATTTTGTAAGAAACATATGAACGAACTCAATTCTGTTAATCAGTATATACCGAGTTTAGTTTTGCCAGGTCAAAGCCATAGAGGAGCGATGACGTGATTGTCAAGAAGCATATACCCTTTGTTCTTACTCCCACATTTTGGAGCGAGTCACTATGATTTTCTAATGATAAATGAACCAAGTGATTACAACTCTTGCTTTCTTAGCTTGAGAGAAAAAAAAATCTAACCAAAGGACAGTGAGACAGCGATAGAGAGGGATTTCGAGTAATTCAACCCAAAAGTCGAGGAGCTTGGATGGATCAAGCGAAACCACAAGAATAGGACTAACCATTTTCCACATAAAAAGAAAGAGAAATGAGAAAAGAAATAATCAAGTGTACAGAAACTTACCGAAATCGGAATCAGAATCAGAAGACGTTGTAGAGGAACAACCAACAACCCGCAGAAAACGGAAGAAGCGGTGCTCAGTCATATATAGAAAGGAAGCGTGTGAGTATTGCGTGTGACGTAATGCTGGAAACGTTTCGCCACGAGTTTATCGCACGTCGACGTTCGTCTCTCCCAATATCTACTACGTCTTCTCTCCATCCGGTTACCTTCCCGCCGGTGCTGTACCGTTACCATCCGCTTTCTGCCACGTCATTTTTTGGTCATGTGCTCTTTTTGCATTTCTTAATATTTTAAACCACATATCAAATTATAAATAAATTTAATTCGGTACAAAATTTTCATATTTAATTAAAAATATATGAATTCAGCTGTTAATATTAAAAAATATATATATAATAATACTTAAAATTAAAATTAATAATCATACATAATTTATAATTTTTTATGTAATTATTCAAATATAAAAGATCTAACAATCAACAATCTTTTTAAAAACTGTTGAAAATGTAAATCAGAAATGTTAAAGCCAAACTTATTAGGTTAATAAATTTATCGGAATTTAACGGAACTTGGGATATTCTGTTATTTTCCATGTTGTTGAAATACGTAGCTTGACAAAGACGTCTTCCCATAGTACTACACTACAGAGTCTTGCATTTACAAGCAACGTGCAAAGATTGAGCTTAGATTTGTCTGAAGCGGGCTGGCATTGGAGGGAGACCAAAATGAATCATAGCAATTGTGGTTATAGTTAACTCATCTAGCGACGTATTCCATGTCGTTTATTGCGAGACGTTTGAAATTCAACTAAACCAAAAACGACGGGCCGCATTGGATACATTCTTCTTGTATAGCCGTCTTTTAATAATTGTATTATTTAATAAATAAAGCATTGAAAGTTAAAAAAGTTTTGGAACTAACAATGTCCGAAGCAAGTATGAATACAAGACAGATTGGGCTCAACCCCATTACTTTGCTTCAACAGGGCGACCTTGTTGCATAATAAGCCCTTTACTCATTGTGTCTCATCCGCTCTATGATAGTATACAACGAAAGAAACCTCATTCGATCACATGGCATATTTTCCAATTTGAATTTCTTCTCTCGTTATTATTTTTAATATAAAATTCAAAATACAGATTGTTATAATTTTTTTCTTGCTTTTGTGTTTTAAATATTTATGAAATTAATATTGTTGAGATTATAAAACTAAACTTATTTAAAAAAAAAAAAAAAAAAGGGAAGGAAGCTGTCCACTTAACACTATTATTAGAGAGCCAATCCAAATCTCACGTTTTAACTACTTCGTCATTCATGTTTTCACTCAATTTCAACTTTTCTCCAAATATATCTTCAGCAATCTTAGTTTGAATTGCAAAATACAATTTTGTATAGTTTATTAATTTTAATTTCTTAAATTTACTGAAATTAATAATTTAATTTTAAACGTAAACCATTCAAAATTTATAATTATTTTAATACAAAATATTAGATCACTCTCAATCATTAAAAAACTCAAATTTAATTTTCTTAATTACAGTTTATTTCCTTAAATCTTAAACTCGATCTCATGTTCAATCAAATCATAACACTTGGATGACTACCTCCAACCCACTATTATAAAAGTACCAAATATATACTTTATGTCTTGACATTCGTGAACTCAAAAGAAAAATCAAGCTGCTATTGATATCAATTCTCATACATGATACACTGTTCAACTATAGTAAAATGAATGTGCCATTTCCTTTTTTGGGTCATTGATGGTTGTGCATGTGATTTTGGTGCTCAATTTTTTAAAAATGAAAGGTGATAATTTATAATTGATCAAATTGGCTAAATTATATTAATATTTCTGAAATTTGATTAAATTATAATTAATATTTTACTTCTTTTAAAAGTTACATTCAGTTTTTTGTAATATTTGAGTATATAACCTTTCTCTAAATATATTCTTTTATCGAAAAAGTTAACTTTATACAAAACGAATGACTACTTTTTTTTTAATATAATGATAATGTTAATTTTATTTTTAATGTGACGATGAAATAATTAAGTAAATTTATTTTTTTAAAGAAATATTTGTAAAATGATAAATTTATAATTTTATGGGCTGAGTTACCAATTCACACTGACGATGGAACTTTAGGTCCGAAAGAGTCCATCCCCATAAAATGGGCCAACTTAGACTTACAATCGTATTAGTTCATTAGACTTGTGCAACTTTCATTGCTGAAAGACCAAAGACAAATTTTTCTAACAAATTGTGCTCTTTCATGTAGACCCAAAACACCTATCCAAAAGGAAAAGCCAATCCATAGAATTCAATTGAATTTACTATTTAGCGTCAAAAATGGGACTTAAAATTAAAATTAGAATTAAACCCAATAATTTCAATTATTTTATTTGGTTGATCTTTTAAAATTATATTTCTAATTTGATGCACCAATTATATAGAATTGAAAAATAACTAAATAAAAACCATTTTCAATTCATACCCTTAACTTTTAAAATTACAATTCAAAAACTTAAAATTGAAGTGTAACTCTTTGATTCATAACATAATATGTACTTTTTTTTATGATTGAATCATTTTTTCAATATCTGATACTTGACTAGGATTTGACTGGGTCACGTTAGGATATACTATGTTTATTTTTTTAATTAAAAATATAATAAAAACAATTTTTTAAAAGAAGAGTAGAAAATTTAAGATTTAAAATAAAAGAATGAATAATTAAAATATTTTAAAGGATAATGAAAAAAATAAGATTGAGTAAAAAAATATTTTAAAAATAATCATAACTTAAATTTATTTTAAATAAAATAAAATAATCATTAAAATAATATGATGTATATATAATGAATACACAATATTTATGCTTTTATATAATATGACATATATTTTATGTATGCATATATATATAAATATATATATATATATAACATTCATGTAATATAACTTTAAAAAACAATACATAATGCAGGCGTATATTATTACGCATATACATAAAAATACATTACATACACAAACATATATTAACATGTAAAATTTCAATAAATATAAAATACATATATTTAATATACTATTATACATACACTTATACAAACACATATGAACATTTTATATATGCTTACACATAAAATATACAAAATTTCATTATATATATATATATATGTATACATGTTTATGTAACACAATGATATTGTACATGTAAATGTGTATCTCTATACATACACATACACTTGCATGTGAATGTATAGGCATAATAACATTACATCATACATGTATACATGCAAATATAAACACACAACATGACATCATACATTTATGATATTATATCGTGTATATATATATATTTATTTATATATATAAAAACATAATATCATATCATAGCATTAAATTATACTATGTATATGTAAGCATGCATACTTATTACATAACATCATATATGCATATATATTTACACGCATAAAATGACATTATTACTTGTACATACACATGTTAAATTTGAATCAAATAATTTTTAAACACATAATTATTATATACTGGATGATGTGGTGTCATAATAACTATGAAAAACATTTGATCTTGTTTAAACTATGTTAATAGGAAAATGTTTTCTTAAAAATATTAAGTTTGTATTACTTTTATTACATGTATGTGTATGTTTTTGTGTGTGTATATATATTCATGCTAATACCATTTTATAATACCTATTACTCATCTACACAATAAAATTAAAATTCAATATGGAATTGTAATTTTGTGTTTTTGTTATTTATATGACCTAAATATAAAATTTAAGATTATAAATCAATTCCGATTCTATATAAATTGGATTAGAATTATAATTTTATATTATATTAGAATTCCATGTACTAAATCGAGTCTTATGATAACCTATCATTACCATGCTTTTGTTATATGGTCTATGATAACGGAATTATAACATGTAATTGAACATGATAACAAATTGAGAGAATAAATAAATCCACAATCTAACCTGATGATGACGACTTCGTTGATCTGAGTATTAGTTGAGTCTAATAAGTTCAACCCACAATATCAAAGAACATTTCTTATAGTGTTTTTAAAGACAGAGAGAGAGAGTGACAGATTTAGTATATGAGAACTAAAGTTTCAGTGTGTTATTTATAGGCTTTTATTTTAATAATATAATTAATCAATATTATTAAAATAAAATCCTTCATAATATTTAAAACAATTTCTCATTTTATTAATTAATCAAAATAAGCTCATTAAATCTCTCTATAAGTAACAATCTCAAATTAATAATCTGACGGGATGATTATTGATACTCTTAGGCTGTGGATTAGGTTTCTGCCCAGTGGGCTTGTGGATAATCGAACTCATCACCGATTATCCACAAATAAAATAAAACCCAGTTCATTCTTAGTTTATAAATTACAATATCAATTGCCTAATTAGTTATAACATAAAATTGATCTAATAGCATAATTAATGATAATTCATATAATATTAAAAATATTATAACAGTCTATTAATGTAATAAGTTGATATGTGATTGTGTAAAGTAACTATAAATAATAGATATTTTTAATTACATCCAATGCCATTCCAAAAGGGTCGTTGCCTTGCTTTAAATTTATGTTTGACTGAATGATTTAAGATAAAATCATAAAGAGTGATATAACTAAAATGTGCTAAATTGTTGTACAAAAGTTTATTCTTTTATAGAATGGGATGACAAATAAGAGTTTTGGAATTTTTTTGTTTTTATCCAAAGGTTTATTTTATTGATAAGTCAATAATAAAATAAAACAACTTTTTACTTAAATTACAATTATACCAATTATACAATTCTTAATGTAAAAATAAATGCAATTAGCTATACTTTGTTCAATAAAAGTAATATGAAACAAAAAAGAACTTAATTTTATTATTTTTAAGTATTATTTAAAACAATTGTTAAAATAGTATATTCCTTAAATTTATGAGAACTCCATAATAATATTATAACTAATGACATTTTATTTCACTTGTCGTTGTTTCATTCCATTTTATTATTTATCATTTTATTAATTTATCATAAACTCTTAAGCATAGTTATTAAAATCGCAAGTCAACTCATTAAACTTGTCGATTTTATGTTTTTAGGTAAAGAAATCGATATAACTCGGTCGTAGAATTGGAATTGGAATAAATTTAGTGTAGACTCGGTCAAATTCAGGTAAACTTGCCAAATTTGACCAAAGTCAACCAAAGTAATGCTTTTCTAAATTTTTGGCTCAAATATGAATAATCCAACATTTCAATCAATTTTTTTAAGAAAAATTAACTAACTTTAAACTAAACTCAATTATTTTAACCATTAAATATAAAAAATTATATTACAAATATAATTACATTATTATGACTCTAATACATACTTGCAATTAATAACAAATAATGTATTATATTGTGATTAAATAATTAACTTTACTTTCAAATTTTTTAAATTTTTTTAATTGCATAGCTTAAATTTCATTATTATATATATATATATATATATATATATATATAATATTTACTCTAACTTATTTACATTATTATTACTATTCAAAATTACTATTATTTTAAATTTTAATTTATTTTAATTTCTATATTAGTAAGTATTATAATGACAAAGAATGCCTTTAATTTTCTTTTACTATAATTAATCTCAATACTTTATAAAAAACTTTTAAACTCAATATCTGTCTAATTAATTACAATTAAAAATTTTATAATTCAAGTATATTTTCTTATTTTTTCATTATTCCCTAGTTCTATAATTTGGGTTATTATAATATTATTTTGTATATATGTATGCATTTTTAGTTGTATTTTTAAAATTTAGTTATATTTAATAGTTATTTATTAATAGAAATAAACTTTTACGATTTTACGTTACGATTTTATGTTATAAGTTCACACATTTTTTACAATTTTGCCTAAACTCAAAACTTTGACAATATTGCTCCCAAATATCTAAAGCTCACATGTATTATCCAATTACGGAGACAAGTTGACTTAATTATGTCTTAATGGTCCTTCAATCATCCCATTAGTCATAATTTGCTTAATTTTCATTCAACTTGATTTTGAGATTGTGTCATAAGGCCTCGAAATCAAACAAGGTTTTACATGCGAATTAGTACTATTCTCAATCTATAATTACAGAAAGTTTTTAGAGCAATAATAAAAGATTTACATTTTATTTTATTTTCTACTTTTTATAAAGTCATTAGCTAAAACATGAGAGTTTTTAGAGGAAGACACTCTACGTATAAAAGAAATTTTGAATACATTATGTTAACCTCCTATATATATATTTAAAATTACATTTAATTTCTCTAAAGCTTTAATATATATTCTAAAAGTTTTAATCTAATTTATTCTTTGTAAAAGAAATAAACTTTTTGTACAATATTAAACTGTGATTTTATTCTTAACATAATAATCAAATTAATTTATTTTTGAAGGAAATAAATATTTGATAAAAAATAATTGAATTTTAAAAAATAAATTAAAAGAGTTGAATAAAATTTTTAAAATAAACCTTACCATATATATTTTAATTTAATTAAAGTTGGCTTTCCTTCCTCATGCTCGAGCCTTTTAATTCCTAAAGGTTGAGCTCTGCACGTGTTACAAGCTGTACTTGCTCTCAGTCCCGAAGGAGCGGGAACTAGAATATTCTTTGAACAGAGAGTGAGTTGGGCAACAAAACGACCTCTTTCAACCTACATGTGTGTTAATTATAATTAAATTATTTTTTCAATAATAATAATGATTATTTTTGAATAATTTAATTAACTGTTACATAAATATATTCTTTTTTATTATATAGTGGTTTTAGTTTGGTCATTTATGGTTTTTCAGCCATTGCAATTTATTTGATTTTAAAAAGCCTGTTTATAATTTTAAAATTTTTAAATATAAATAACAGCGACATAAATTCACACTTGACAGGAATGAAATTACAAAATTACATCGACGTAAATTTAAATTTACACAAGTGTAATCTAAAACACAACAAACAAGTACTAAATTACTCTCTCGCTCTATTTTTTTTTTTTGTTCCTTTTTTTTTTTTGGTTCGATTACTAATTCCCGCGATGATCAATCTTCGATGATATATGTTGATCGTCTGTCACCACCGGCGAATAATGGCCATGCATTACCTGAATTCTCTGCAAACTCTACCAAGACTCAGTGCGTCTCTTGGAGGATCCATGTGACCATATTTTCAAAATTATCTCCACCAATACGGATACGGTACTGGAATGAAACTGCACCCCGCCCCAACGGGGACACTGCCGCCATAAATCGAAATGATCGAGGACAATCCTGTCCCGATGGTTTTAATTATGCTTTAGTCCTCACCCCCTTTGAACTTTGATTTCCTTTCGTCCTTCCGCCACATCGCATGCTCTTCCACTTCTATCCCCACTATCACTATCTGCGCCAGAGCTTTCTAATTACGGTTTCTATCGGGTTCTGGAGTTTTTGCTGCTAGGGTTCCGGTTGCTAATTCAAGCATTGGATTGCTTCGGTAGGCTAGGGTTTTGGTTTTTGAATTTAGGTGCTCTATATATGCTGGAGAAGGAAGATTTAGTGTTGAATTTCGTGGTATTGATTGCTGTTTTTGGTGTTTGTGCATTCACCGGATAGGGTATCGAGCTTCATTCCGTGATGCCGAGGAGTTCAAAGCATAAATCTACTAAGCATAGTTCGAGAGATACGAGGGAGTACTCGGACTCGGAAAAATATTTTACCTTGAAGGATCGGAGGGGGAGGGATGAGAGTGTTGTGAAGGTTTCGAAGCGTTCTAGTTCCAGTGAGAAACGGAAACTGGATACGAAGGATGGAAATGACGTGAATGGCTCTGGGAATGGGGAATATTCTCAGGAGTATGTTTCATCGAAGCGGCGCAAGGAGCGGAGCAATGACGGAGTAGGAGATAGGTGGCATGGTGTTGAGGAGGATCGAGGTGAAGGGTCAAGGAAGCCGAAGACATCGGGTGATTCGAAAAGTAGGAGAAGGGATGAGAGTTTAGGAGAGTATGGCGATGGTGAGGAGCTTAAGAAAACTAGCAGCAGGAGTGATGGGAAGCACAAGGATTCAAGTCGAAAGGAGAGTAGAGAAGCTGGGGCGGAGAAAGACAGGAAGTTTAAAGAAGGTAGAAGCGAAAAACTTGTTGACAACGAAGAACAGCGCATGCCCAAGCAAGTGTATGAAAATACTGGTAAGGCAACTGATCGATTTGCGACAAGTGTATCCGCATGAAACTATTTATTTTGGTTACAGTGCGTACAAAATGTTTTCAATGCATTTGTGTTAAAAAGGATTAGTCTCGTGACAGAACTGAAAGCGGCTTTTCGTGTTGATGCGTTCAAAAGCTATATATCTCAGGCCATTTAACTATGCTCTGCGCATTAAGGCACCTTCTTCCCTTGAGAACAAGGCTGGATGATGACTAGATTTTTTTTTTTTTTTTGGTTCTATTATTTAAGTATTATCTTTATGTATCAGGGCACCTCCTCCCCTTGTGAACTGGGATGGATGATGATATATATTTCATGATCTGTTGTCACCAATCTCTAGCCATTTAAGTATTAGCTAAACTAATTAAGGCACCTCCTCCCCTCGAGAACTGGGGAGGCCGATCATAGCTTTTTTATGTTATATTACTGACAAGCTCAAGTCACTTAAGAATTAGCTTTGCATATTAGGCACTCCTTGAGGACAAGGGTAAAAACTCAAAATTTAGATTATAGAATTGAACCCATTGGTTATTTCTATCTATGGTGCGCCAGAAAAGTTTATGAGCAGTAGTTTTGAAATTTATATAATTATCTTATCTAGCACCTAATGGCGACATTATTTTGTATGTCAGTCTTGGAGACCAATTGCCAACTTTCTATGTTTTTGTTGGATTCAATTCAGTAACTCTCATGTGATGCTGGAGTGAATGCTAAGTTATGCTGAGTATCTTTTATAAAAAAATTGTCTTGCTTAGAGTTGTTAGTTGTTACAATCTATGTCTAATGGAATCTCTGAATCTTCGTCCCATTCTTTTTGTCCTCGTTGCTTAACTGAGGATGGATTTTTAACAATCAAATGCACCATACATTCAATGAGAGATAGAGAAAAGAGAGAGTAAGTAAAAAGAGGACAATAGGCTTCGTACACATTTTTACTCCTTTTGTGTTGCTCTCTCTCTCTCTCTCTCTCTGTGAATGCATTGTACATACAACTTGAGAGAATACATGTTGCTGCTTGACCTCCCATTAAATAAGTGCATTTAAGTTTTCATGTACTACTCATTCCTTTATATGTTCTCTGCCTCTGACATTCTGGAAATCCATGAACAGTTGCATCAGACTCCTTATACATTAAATGGCAGAGCATACAGTAGATGACTGTTGATTTTCAAGACTGGCGTCTTCTTATTTCGTTGATATTAAAAGAAGCCTTTATTTATTTCTCCTTTGGTTTGTATGTACAGACAATCCTAAGTATTTTTCTAACTACAACGGAAAGTTGTCTTCACTTTCTTAAATTAAATAGGAACTAAGATCTTTGTCTAATCTAAGCTGGAAATTCATGATATGTCCTGAATCTGTGATTTTTAGTGTTTTGGAATGTTTTATTTAATCTATTATAAGTTGTAACCTTAAGACCATTTTGTTCATATTTAAAACTTTCTTTTGCTGTAGGAATTCCTCTTATTAATTCATATAAATATAATTATTTCATCTTTATTTTTTGTGTTATCTTTTAAAAACTATATAATGAGCAAAAATAGGTTGAGATGCATACTAAAGGTCTTCAAAGTAGATATCCATGTTTGGCTATGCGAATTAGTTGGGTAATGCTGGTGATTGCGTGTAAACATTGTCTGTCAATGGTTAATTTCATTCATAATGGCCTAAACTTATTGTAAAAGATGTGAACAAATTATGCTTATGAAATAATCAAGTTGTTTAGCTGGTATCTCAGTTTCTTTCTTTCTTTCTTTTTTTAAATAATTATTTTCTTATTGTCATTGACAGGTTGTGATAGGGAAAGAAAGAATAGAGAAGAATAGAGAAACAGAAAGAGAAAAGAAACATCCAAAATCTTATTCCTTGAGCCTTTCTTCTTGTTACAAGTATTTATAGGAATAACAGAATTAATTAATTCTGTTTAACTAATGTAACTAATCTGTTACATTTAACAAATTCCTAACCATAACAGAATTGACTAATTCTGTTTATAAATCTGTTACATATCTCCTAACAGGTTGACTACTAAATTATGTTATTAAAAGAAGTTGTCATTTATTCATGCAGAGATTGAAAAGAGTTTTTTTTTTTAATAGAAAAAAGAAGCTTAATTAGGAAGAAAGAATATCACAAATGAGAAGGACAAGATATCTTGAAGGAAGTACAGTACAGTAAAGAAGAACAAGAGAACACCCAAATTCAAACCCTAATACAAGAAAATCATAAATAATGCAAATCTGCTTGGTCTCTACATATCTGACAGGGACATTCCCTTAAAAACACTGTGAGATAAGCCACTAGAGAGGCCTTAATCACTATACTGTCCCACACTGGAGGTGGTGGAATGCCCATATATATATGCACGCTTTCCTTTCCAGCTACATACAGTTTAATATTTGCTTTTCTTCTTCCCAAAACTGTCATAACTTGTCAGGAGAAATTATTCCAAGGTTAGAGGAGTTGCCCATTGCTCATTGAATATGTCAAAAAAGTTGCTCCTTACAGTGACAGCCATCTGGCAATGTAGAAAAATGTGTGCGGCAGATTTAGAATTGGCTGTGCACATTACACGAAAATCAAGGATAAAGGTGCCTTCGGTCTAAATGTGCAGCATGTTAATAGTATTGGAGTACGGTTATATCACAATTGGATTTGGATATCTCTGTCATGTTAAGTGGTTTGATTAAGTTCTGTGAGAGATAGCTTATAGAAGAGAGAATCCCTCCTTGTTTTTTATCTAAAAAAAAAAAATCTTCTAGATGAGTACTTTGTTTTCTTTCTTTGGAATATAAGCGGTATCCTAACATTTTTATCGTTTTGCTTTTCTTTTCTAAATATGAATATCATATCTTTGTTATTAATTTAGGCACATGAGTCATAAGACTATTGGTGGGAGTAGTGCTTATACTGTGTCTTTTGAGTAATGACTATTTAGATGGGCTTCATTATGCTTAAATTCATAATTGGATGATATAAATTTGTTTTTTTCAAAATTGTCCCTGTATTTTATGTATGGACATAAAAATTTGATCTTTTGTAATTTGAGTTGGTTACCTCAATCTTTTGTGCTCTCTTACTTTATGTGAACTCGTGTAGCAATGATCTTCATGTGGTTACGGGCACAGCTGTCTGTTCTCTATGACCTTATTCACTGTTTTAAACCTGTATCTTGTGCTGTTTGAAACTGCAGCCTAGAAAATGATGATAGAATTGGCAAGTCAACATTTTACTCGGGTTATTAATATCAAAACTAACTGACTTTTCATTAAGGAAAATGTTTCTTTAGGTGGAAAGATTGGGATGCTAATTGACTTTTGGGAACAAAATTAATAGTAACAGTTAAATATCATTAGCAGTTCCCAGATTATATATTTAAAAGAAATGGTAAACACTACTTGTTTACTTTCAACTTTTAAGTCAATGGTGGAATGAAGTAAAGAGAAAATAGTTACTCGTTGAAGTGATGATTAATTAAATAATTTAATACTAGTTGAGATAAACATAATCAAATAAATTTTTTTTCACGGATGGAATTTTAAATTATAGGCTAACCTATGAGACACTGTTACATGCACTGTTGCTTTTCTAGTCTTTTGTTGCCTTTTTTATATTATTAAACCTTCCAACTTGTATTTATTCCATGTTCATTTTCGGACTCCTACAGAGCAAGCTTGTATTGATTATGTGGATGATACTGTACCTGAATATGGACTGGAAATTAAAAGCATTTTCGAATTAGTGGCTCTGATATTGAAAGTTAAGATCTAAGTCAACTATGTGTGCCTTTATTTAGGTAATTTAACAGTTATTTTCCATATTGGATATAACCATTTGGCGTCTTCTAGTCAGCTGTGGTTGTTGCTGAAATGTCATAAATTTATTGGGTTGCTTGACATGGTTGCTCCAATGCTACTTGGAGAGTCAAGAAGTATGATCACATATAGGATTTTAATGACCTATATTAACTTTGAAGTAGTCAATGCTACTTGGAGGTAGCCTCTCGAAGGCCAGTTGGTTACTTGTTATTTGGAGTCTCTTGTGATTTTGTGCTGCTGTAATTTGGTTACTAGTGTTGTTTAGCAGAACAGGGTTTTGGTTAATTTCATCCTCTTCTTTCTTAGGGGGTTGATATAGTGTAATTTTCAGTATCATTAATACAAAACCCTGCTATTTTCTATCATTTCTCATTGTGTGATTACTATTTAGTGTGGAGTTGAGTCCAGGGTCCTAACAAATTGGTATTAAATCAATTACAAGCCAGGCAAGGCAATGGGAATCCTTAGTGAAAAATCTAAAAGAATAACTACTGAATGGAGGATGGAGGAATGCAGAAGGGACATTGAAGAATGTATGAGGAATATGAAGGAGTTAAAGGAGATTATGAAAGATGTGATGAACAGCTTGAAGAGGATGGCAAAAATCACATAACCAAAAGGGAGGGGAGAGGTGAGTAAAGTCGAAGAAGGAGAGAAAAACAAAAGGGGAAACCTTAAGTTCAAACCTCAACCACAACGCTTAACTGATGAATCGCTCATCACCATCAATACAAAAGAAGAAGCAGTGCTTGAAACACAGATGAAAGAAGGTGCACCAGTTCAAGAAGAGGAGATGAAATTAGAACATGTTTCAGAGATCCTGAAAGTATCCCAAGCCTTTGGTTTGACTATATTCCAGAAGGCAAAGCAAGAAAATGACAAAAAGGAGAGTTCTGTCACAGGTTTGGTATCAAGTCTCCTAGGGGATATCAACCTGTTGCCCACCCTTAGAAAGCCTAGGGGAAGAAGACGAAGCATACGGTTAATCACTACAGATGTGATCTAATTTTGCCGATGGTAGAAGAAGATACTAATGACGGCAAAATGATGCATGAAAATTGGGTTTGGATTGGGCTAGAGAGATTGAGAGAGGCTGAAGCCTAAAATTGAATAAGGTAGGAAGTTTTGTTGAGCCCATCCACTCCATAATCCAGAACCAACTCATTGATATGAACGATAAAAAGGGAAATGGGCTTGTGTTAGAAAAGGCCTAGGAGAGTAGTCAAAAGAAAGGACTAATAGGGAGTGAAAATAAGATCCAATTGTCATGGGTCACTACTATCTTGACTTGTCTCGAAAGTCTAGTCCAAACCTGAAAGAGGGTGGTGTGAAAAGCATTTCAAACGACACTGCTTACTCATCGAAGAGGGAGGAGGCTCACACAACCCTTGCGTTCGTACATTCTGAACAATAGAGACAACTTTCGGGGTACAAAGGTAGCAAATAAAAAGGAGCTAGGATTTGACTATGATGGAGCAAGGAAACTCGATGCAATCGAGAGTCAAAGGAACATGCAAATTGAGAAAGATGGGAAGGTGGTGTGATTGGCTTCGTTGCAGTTTTCTCTTTCTTTGTTACTCTCTATAACGTCACAGAAACAATATAAGGTTGATAGTGCACGCTCTTGGATGATAGGTGGAAGAAAGAACAGGGAAGTATCTATTGATGATGGGGAAATGTCATTTGTTGTTACTCGTTCTCCAATGGGAACTAAACCTCTCGTTGGGGCTTAGGTTGAATATGGTGAAATTTTAGTAATTCTGGACATAGAAGTTGTAATAACAGTGATTGAATTGGATGCTGGAATTATGGTTGCAATAATCGTAAATTGTTGTTTCTCAGCTGTTAGCACAGAAGCGATGTTTTGGGTGACCATGTTGGCATCTTGTGCATGCTTTCCGCCTAGTTCAGGGAGCAATGTTTCAGAATTTGATCTGTAAACAAAGAATAATGCTTTGGAGTTTTTCTCTACCATTCGATTGATGAGTTCTTTTTTTTCAGCATGGGTCATACCCTTGTTGTTGTACTAACGATGAAAGGGCAATAGAGAAGGTGTCTATCAAACAGAAGGAGTTTTGTTTTTGGAGTCTTGTTGTTCAGTGGTTGACCATGCAGTGTTGGAGAACCTTACTATTGAAGATCTTGATAAGGATGCTGCAAAGAAAAGTGATGAAACAGAAAAGAAGTACGAGGAGACAAACGGAATTAGTGAAGAAGGGTTGCAGCAAGCTTGGGAGGAAGAATCAAGAATAATGCAGCTGAGGTCTTCCATGCAAAAACTTGAAGAAAAGTTCTCAGATATGGAATTTGAGAACCAATTCTGCGATACCAACCTCTGCCAACTTTAGTAATGAAGGTGTTTGAGCACATCTCAGTCCTTGAAGCGGAGCAGAAGTGGGAAACTGATTACCATGGGATGAGAGAGCATAAGAATGTTCAAGCTGAATGTGTGACACCTATTAAAAGCCAGTTGATTGATTCTAAAATTGAGAAGCAAGATGACCAAGACCATATGGCATATTGGCTGTCAAATACTTCTACATTAATGTCAAATCTCTAGACCAATAACAGAAGAAAGCAAGTAGAAGAGAAGAAATTGGGAGCTGAGGGGAGCAATTTGACACTTAGTGGGGGAATTTTCAACTATGGAAGTTATCTGCCAGAGTAATGTTTTAAATTTGGTAAATTGGCTTTGCATATCCATGGAATACTTTGGAAAATCTCCAAACCTGGAAGACAATAATGATGTAGCTTCTGGAGTCATACAGCCCTTAAGACAGAGGTTTGGTAGAGGTTTTGAATTCCACCAGAAAGAATGGGCACCACTCTGCAAAATCATTGGAATTGAATGCTGTGGGGTATACCAACAAATTGGGGTTCAGTGGGAGGAAACAGGACAGCACAATGATAATCTGTATACTGTTAGGGTGGTAGAAAGTGATGATACTCATATGATAGTTGCTGTCATAATGGCTGAAGGAAAAAACATATCATATGAAGTGAGAAGTGATAATAATCACAATGATGCACCAACTGATCTAGCAACATTTTTGGATAGACTCAACAAAGATAAAGTTGGGTGGAGTATATATATACTGAAGATGTTAAACAAAAACAGCACTTTGATGTGTCTTTGGGAAGAAAAGTTAGGTCTTTTGGAGAAATAAGAACAAGATCTTATTGGAAAGAAGTTGCCGGTTCTAACTTCTAATTCTTACCTTGAGGACAAGGTGGAACTTTTAGGGGCAGCTATTGATGGGATTACCCATCAAGGTCAGTAGACCCGTCCACCTCAGACTTACCACTAGACTAATACAAGGCATAAAAGTTTTTAGTCAAAAGGATAAGGGACGAAAGAGAAGAGAAACTGACACTAAGACATCTACTGGGCAGTGAATGGATAGGAGTGGTTGGGAGGCTTTTTATGAGGGAAAAACTCTATCAAAATGGACTTTTGGAACTTGGGACTCTTGGAGGGAGAGGGCTGGCCTATCAAAAGCTAGTTGGTTACTTGTTCTTTGGGGTCTTTTGTAATTTTGTGCTGCTGTAATTTGGTTACTGGTGTTGTTTTGCAGAACAGGGTTTTGGTTAATATCATCCTCTTCTTTCTTAGGGGGTTGATATAGTGTAATTTTCAGTATCATTGATACAAATCCCAGCTATTTTCTATCATTTCTCACTGTGTGATTACTGTTTAGTGTGGAGTTGAGTCCAGGGTCCTAACACGTACACTGTTGCAATGAGGGAAAAATTTTGGGTTTGTGTGGTTTTCTGGTCTATTTGCTTGAAGTGAAATTCCTGTAACCTTTTGGGCATTTTATTGTCCTTAGAGCTGTTATTATGGTTGTTTAGATCTCGATCTAAATCGCAAGATTCTATGATCTTAGGCTCTTGAAAAGCACCAGTAATCCCAACCCCCCAATTCTATGAGTGTTCTATTTCTTCTTGATTTCTCACCAGGATCTCAATTAAACAGATCTGGAAACATTTTTGATTTGGGGCTGTTTCTCTTTGTTCCTATGTTTATAACCTCTTAGGTCACTTGAGATGGAAGTAAAATCATAAATCAGCTTTAACCTGCAGTGATGATACACATTTATGGCCTGCCCATCCCTAATTAGTTTGACCTTTGACTTCATTTGTTGAAGGCTGACAGTGAGACGTCTTTGCCTTTGAAGAAGGTGGATCCTAGGTGCAGGGGCCTTCGGGCAGGAAAGGAGGGGCTTTTAAAGCTACAGAAAGTGGGGTTTGCTCTGTGTTTTTGTCTTCATAGTTCTTATGCATTTATGATACATTTTGTTTGATGGTATTTATACTTAAGTATCACTCTTATATTGCTATATTTATTTCACTGGAGGTCAGATCTTCCAATCCTTATCCTGAACCTATGGTTTAATCTTTAGTCCCTTGATTGATTGATTTGGGTAAAATCTTGATCTTGACAGCCTGCTGTTGTGAAAATTGATTGTTTTTATGGCTTCTTGGTTCTCTGCTCTTGTATGATTTAAGAAAATATCTCCTTGACAGATATGCAGATCTTTATTATAATGAATCTTATTTAGTTTTGCTGTGCTCCTTTCCTTAATGTTTTTAATTGTAAAAGTCTGTTGCTTTTGGAGATGTTTTAATTTCTTATTGGTCCTTTTGAGAAATTATATGAGATATTCTGTATTTTTAGCACAGGGCTTAGCTGGGTCTTTCTAACAAATTATCATTCTAGTCACTTTCATATTATTTTTTTTAAGAGTAATTTAGTTTGAGCTGTTCCTCATTGTAGATTTGAGGGAACTGGAAGAGCTGCGAAGCCCTGAACCTGATAACCAGCTGGAAAAGCGAATGAGGAAGAAGAGAGATTATTGTGGTGATGGGGTTGAGCGTCAAGATGATATTGGAGATGGTTTTGATAAACGTATGTCTTCTAGAGATGACATTACCAGGGATGGTAGGCAGAAGAATGACAAGAGAAAGGATGAGAAGTATAGATACAAATATACAGAAGAGATGGACAGGGAGAACAAGCACCGACAGAACAAGCAACTAGATGAACGTCCTCCAAAAGATCATAGTAGTAATAGGTCTGACGAAAAACGTGCAAGGGAAGAAAGGGATAATGTAAATTCCCAACAAAAGAGAACCAAGCTTCTAGAGAGTGATTGTGACCAAGACCGAGATCATAGCCACGATATTGATGGGGATCAAGATCTAGAATCCAGTCATGATCTTGAGCAATACCATGAACGAGTTCATACTCATTATCGAGATTGTGATCATGATTATGATCTTGATAAGGATTGTGATTATAACAGAGATCAAAACTGGGACCGTGACCTTGATCGAGATGTTGATCAGGATCGAGACAGAGACACTGATTATAATGTGTCACATGCAGTTGAGCGAAATGTGAGGAGCAAAGAGAGCATATCAAAGCAAAGGAATGCGGATGATCGTGATGATCACAATGGTACTATATCTCGAGTTCTCAAAATTCAGTATTCTGATGCAGAGAAGAGAAGTAGCGGTAGAGCTGATTCTGATGCTGACAGGGGAGGATCCCAACCACGACACGCCCATGCAGATTCAGTTGGGACTAGCAGCAAACGAAGGTCTTCTACCTCAAATTCACATATTAGTAAAGATGAATATAGGTCCATTTTTTCGTTCTAGAAAGTTTGGTTGGGACATCAGCATGAGCAATTAGCAAAATTGTGCCATAATTGTCTTTAGGCAACATTCCCTTGCCGTTAGGGAAGTAAATTTGTGCACTTATCAGTTTTATTTCAATTAATAGTCGTCATTTGGAAGTTTAAAAACTAATTCATCTAATCTGATAGGGAAAGAAAGAATAGAGAAGAATAGAGAAACAGAAAGAGAAAGAAACATCCAAAATCTTATTCCCTGACCTGCTGGTTACAGGTATTTATAGGAAAAACGGAATTAACTAATTCTGTTTAACCAACAGATTCCTAACCATAACAGAATTAACTAATTCTGTTTAACTAATCTGTTACATGTCTCCTAACATAATCATCCATGTGTTAGCTACATTATTTATTAAGATTACCTTTTCAATGTCTTCTATGTTAATAATTTCACTCAAATTTTTTTTTTTTTCATTGGAGAGATATGTTAGAAGCTAGATGGAAAACTTTCACAATCTAGATGACTGCCAAAATGATGCTTGCATAATTTAAATTGAGTTATATACCATGAACAATTATAACTCTTTTATATTTCTGTCATTCAGGAATGTGAATTCTGAAGATCTGGAGTTTAGAGACTCAATTATGGATATGGAACCAAGAACCAAACGCTTGAGAGAAGGATTATCTGGGATGTCAGAGAGAGGCCCAAGATACAAATCAACTGAAAAACCCACTAAAATAGATGATGATCCTGTGGGAGATTTGTCAAATGAAAGGTCTTCCAGCTCCAAGGCCTCGCCCATGGGCCTGGTGGAAAGATCTCCCTCATCCACAAGCATTGAACGCAGGTATGGGAATAGAGGTAGTATTAGGCAGAGTCTTGAAATGGAAGAAAGTGGACAGAGGAACAGTACTGATGCAAGAGATTTCTCTGCTTCTGAAGATAGACCAGGCCAGGAGTTAACACTAGAGAAACCACTATTGGATGATTTCTCACAAGCAGATTCATCTTTTTATGGTAGGACTAGTCAGGGCAGTGCATCTTTGATTCCTCATTCGCCTGTCAGGGCTGGATTAGACAGACCTTTCATGGGTTCTTTAGAGGATAATGTTAGAGATATCTCTGTTCCAAAATACAGAATAAATAATGATCCTGGTTTTGGAAGAGGGCATGGCAATTCCTGGAGGGGTGTTTCAAACTGGACTTTACCAGTACTAAATGGATTTGTTCCTTTCCAACACGGGCCAACTCATGGAGGCTTTCAAGCAATGATTCCACAGTTCCCGTCTCAACCTCTGTTTGGTGTTAGGCCTCCTATGGAAGTTAACCATGCTGGTATTCCTTATCATATCCCCAATGCTGACAGGTTTTCAGGTCACATGCGCCCACTTGGATGGCAAAACATGATGAAGGGTATTGGGCCTTCTCATTTTTATGGATGGGATGGAAATAATGGTGTCTTCGGAGATGATACTCACATGTATGGTGGTTCTGATTGGGACTGGAACAGGCATTTGAGAAATAGTTGTGGATGGGAATCTGGTTCTGAGACTTTGAAAGAACAGAATGGTAATTTGAAAAAGGACTTGCCCTCCCCAACCTGCAAAGACGAGTTAGTTCCATTCCAGGTGGAAGAGGCTTTGATTGAGCCGGCCTCTCAGATGTCTCAGGAGGAATACAGTTTAGGTTGTGCTCCTGAAAGGGCTCCCAAAACAAAGTTGTCTAGTTTCAGTTCTCCAGAGAAAGTACCTATGAACTCTTCTCCAACAATGATGCTTGAGAAGATGCCTGAAACTTCAACACTAGGAGGCAATACTTCTCTTTTTATTCCATACTATCTTTCCAAACTTGACATTTCAGCAGAACTTGCACTTCCAGAGTTGTATGATCAGTGCATGTGTCTGCTCGATGTTGAAAAGAATGTGTGCATTGATTCAGATGCTAGTGCAGATCTATTTTTGAAGGTAAAACTTCTTGACAGAACTTTTTTGGCTCCCAAAACTTATGGAGCTTCTAGTGAAGGTTCTTTTTTTTTGGACGTGGTGCCTTTTAAATCAATTTTTAACTTAAAGCAATGAAGGCCAATTTTTACTGCAAGCTTTTGTGGGATTCTTCTTAATCAGTTTATGTCAATGAGCTGGTTATGTTAATATAATCTTTGTTATTTTATCTGTTCTCTCTCTCTCTGTGTTTTGGTGAGAAAGAAATCCAACAAATGATCCCTGATTTATTCTGTTTTCCCCACCCCTTGATTTGACAGAATGGCTCAAGAGCACGGCAGAAATATGCTGCCTCTTTATCTAAGCATTCACCTTTTTCAGCAATTGACTCTTCCATATTCCAGGTAAAATTGCTGACTTGGTATTCTTGTTACAGCAATCTCTGTATATGAATAATACATGTGCACCCGTTTTTTCTTGGATTATAATTCCCACAATCATTCTCATGATTTAAAGTGCTGTAGAAGCAATTATTGTTTATGTAAGGTTGCGCTATCTACCTGAACTTGTCATTTTGTTCATTGTAGTCTTTGTGAATTAAGTGCTGGTTGATCAGTAAACTGAACGTGTTTTTGAATTTGCAGAGAGCCATTGAGCATTACAAGAAGGAGAGAGTGGAACTGCTAAATGGGACCAAAGTAGATATTTCCTCATCATCTAACCAGCTGCAAGTGGATGCGCAAGTTCCTACTCCCAGTTTGGAGAATATGCAGGTTACAGTCTCGATGGATGATGCATTGGCTAACAGGCCAATATCTACATTGGATCTGAAGAATGTGGAAACTCGCTCTACTCCTGCCAAGGAGTATTTGGAAGAGCCTCACTCACACCTAAGCCGAAGGGGGCAAGATCATGTTTGTAATCGTTCTGTAAAGTTAGTAGCTGGTCCATCTCATGAGAACAAAGAATCTTTAGCCACTGGTTTGGGTGAAAAGCAGGATGAAGTCGCTTTGGAGCTGGTGATTACTGGTAAGGTGGAGGAGAACTACAACACAATCATTAATAACGAATCCAAGTTGGAGTCTGCTATGCACAAAAGCAGGGATAACATGAATGGCAAAGCTAAAATCACTGCTTTTGCCCTTTGTGCCAACGAAAACCTGGGTTTTGGTGACAGATTGGGTGGTTCTTTAATTTTAAAGGATGGTACTCCCAAAGTTTGTGATACTTCAAATGAGTCTGAGTCACTAATTTTAAGCCGGATACATCATTCTCCTGAAAGTACACATTAAGACAATTTCTATATTTTTCATTGCTTAATTCCGTAAGGTTTTTATTTCCCTTCTCTTTCCTGTTGCTTTCATTTGAGCGAGGAAATAAAAGGAAATGCCATTCATGTTCCCTTAGAATGTAGCTTTTAGAATCTTCATGCATGTTATTTCATAGCATTTCATATTTCCTGCATGAACATGTAGTAGTAAGCATCTGTAAATTTGCCCTGTCCTGAATGCTTTGGGCTTTGGGGCTCGTATGGCTTACAAATTAAGTGCATTTTCTTCTCGTACTATTTCTGCCTTAGTTGTACCATGTTAGCGTTATACATTAGTTCAAATCTGACCATCTTTTCAGCTTTTTTTCGCAATTTGATGAGAGAACTGCTTCCCACCTTTAAGAAACCTTTCTTACCTCGCATTTTTGTTTGGTTTATTTTCCTGATTTAAATTACTAGAAGCATTACTAGCATATTACTATATCTAATAACAGTCTTGAAATTGAAACATGGTTCATACGTTTAGCTGATAAATAGAATGAATGCAGCGATTGGACTACATTTTGAAAAATGTTTTCGTCATGCATGTCTGAGATAAGTTGTGTCAGGAAAAATACGGTGCATGCTGTCAATTTGCTTTTTAGGAATTCATATTGGAAAATTATTGCTACTGAGAGTTAAGCGAAGTTTCCAAAACGCTTTTCTTATAGGCATAGACGTATAAATTTGTAGATTGAAAATAGCATGTACTGGAGCGTTCATCATCTAGGGAGATGAATTTAATAAACATGCGCAAAAAGGAGGCCTTTGGTTTGGTGGATGGAGTGTTCACCATTGCCTAACGGGTATCATTGTAACTTTGCTTTTTGTTTTTGCATTATTTGGATGAGGGTTATGTTGTATGCTAATAACTTCCATTGTTTTCTTTATTCTTTTCTTAGGAGAGTTATATTTTTTTATCTCTAGTTTTATTTAATTTTTCATTAGATTTTTATAGTTTAAAAATTTATAGTTCTTGATCGTTTACAAATGCTTTAATTTAGCCTTGACTGTTACAATTTTGTTAATATGATATTAAATTTTGCATATGTAATTATATTATTATTTTAATACTTAATTATCGTTTATAAATGCTTTAATTTAGCCTTGACTGTTGAAATTTTTTTAATATGATATTAAATTTTTTTATATATAATTATATTATTATTTTAATACTTTAAATATATATAATTTATGCGATCAAAACAGATAAAGATAAATAATGAAATAAATTAACTAAAATGTATGATAAAATATTGATAAAAACATAACAAAGATACTAAATTCAAAATCATTTGAATTTAGGAATCTAATTATAACTTTTTGAATTATATGAATTAAATTAAAAATCCAGTGAAAATATAAGAATTAAACAGTAAAAAATCTTTACACCGTAAAAAAGGTCACGGCAATAAGGTCGTCGAAGAAATATCTTTTATAATAAAATAATGGGGGCGTTGAGTCAAGCCAATATCGCTTGTCCCAAGGCATCTATGGACTAGTAATTTGTTGAAATATGTGCAAGTGCTACTAAATTGAAACTAATTATTGAAGGAACAATTAAATTTATTTGTAACGTTGTGATAAATGTAATAAATTGACCCGTTGATCCATTATCATCGCTTATTCCCGCACACCTTTCAGACCATTCAATTCTTGGTAACAATACGCTCGCCTAAGACCTTAAATTACTGACCTCTCAAGTCTCCCAACTAAATGCTAACAACGTAAGTGCGTTCCTTGCCACGATTTTTATTTTTGTTTCTTTAACGGTGAGGAAATGAATTGGGGAGATAGTATATTTAGGCCACGAATGCCCAACGCTGTTAATGCAAAGCCCACCATTGATACTACTAAACCTCAATGACAACTTTCTTTTTTTCTCCCCTCATCAGATCATCAATTACATATACTATGAAAGTACAACTTTAAGTCACAAAACAATGCTCCTCTGTCCATATCTCTAAATGGTAGTCCAATATGGTTAAAGATACAATCGTTCTCCTACTTCCCATGTTAAAAAGAAAAAAAAAATTTACTTCCGTCTCAAGTCAACTAAAATTAGGAGCTGCTTTCTCTTATATCAGTCCCTGGCGCTGTAAATCAGTGTAAGTCTTCTTATTGTAGATGTTGCCTTCTTTATCTTCATATTCTTCCTCCAGATCTGGGCGCCACTTGTTCACTCCCTGCCTTTCCTGTATCTTTTTCCAAAGATCCTTCGCTTCCTGCATCACATTAGCACACGTTTCAATGTTTGCTAAGGGGCGAGTTCCCTCACAACAGCTCACCCGAACATAGAGAAACCAGCACTCGAAACCAAATTGAAGTCATGATAGGAAAAAAATTCCAAGTATTCAGAATATCTCTGATCATATGCAGAACATTGGTGCTTTTCATTGCATGTAATAGCAGGGAACAGAGAAAGAAATAGGACACATACTGTCAGCAATATTTCACACATACAATAATTACCAATACAAACCCTAAAATCACAGATATTTTCTTGAATTAAATTCCTCAAATGTAATACACCTCAAATTTTTAAACGTAGGCAATCTGGACTAAGAGAAATTCAATATTGGATAGTGAAAGTGTTATTCCCAAATTAGACCAGCAAGGAACAAAAATAATGTTGATGCAAAGTGCAAACCATATCAGAATTTCTCAACCATGAAGAACCTGTGGCATCCAATAATTGACTATTCAATAACAGGAAGTGTCAGCAGCGATAAACACTAGCACATCTATAAGGTTGAAATAATTAATCACACTTGTGAAATATGCTACACTAACCATTAGCATAGGGATAGAAGAAACAAAGAAAAATGCATACCTCGATTGATGTGATTTCGTTAAAGTTTTTAGTATTTGGTATGCCAAGACAACGCATCCCATGTTGATGGCGCCATTCTTTAAAATGCCGTTCAAAAGCTCTACGCCCCCAATAACTGTAGTTCCCACATATCTCACACTTGAATTCCTGAAATGCACATTACATTTATGTATATGATCAGAATCCTGCAAGCTTTAAAAAAAATATCCTATTTCTTGAAATCTAAACAAATTCAGCATTCCACAATATCTCAATTCTCTTCCCTCCATAGTCGCTTCCATTTAGGTGTTTCATAGCTTCAATTGAGCGTCTGTTTGGGATTATCAGGGAATTCTGCTTATTATGAAAATGCTTCTTTTCAAATAAAGATTCATAAAAAACACTGCAAAAAAGCAGTTTGTGTTTGGCAAAATCATTTGAGAAGCATTTTTATCAATATTTTGGAAAATCTTTCAAAAGAAATGCCCTTTAATGTCAAATTACTCAAAAAGGGCACATATGTAGGAGCGAAAGTGAAAAAACAGAACCAAGGTAATTAAGAAGCAGCTTCATTTTTCTACTCATTCCTCACAGCAAAAGAATCGATTCTACTTTCACTCAAAAGCAGCTTAAATTTTTTATAAAAGCTTGGCCAAACACTTCATTTTCTCAAAAAAGTACTGTTTTGGAAAAAAAGTAACTTCTACCCTCCTAGAAGCTTGGCCAAATAGGCCATTAGCCAGGGAGACAATGAGATAAACGAAAATTGAACGATTGGCTTCTTATTTTCTAATGGATTTTAAATAAAGTTTTTCTTAGGGCCATGGAGTGCTATGGTCTGTTCACAAGTAGAAGACCTGGTTTGATCACCCAGATAGTAATTGCCAACTTCCAACAATCAATTAAAAACCTACATATTTTATTTTGTTGTTTTAGCAGGACTAATAAATATTCAAATTTTAAATCTTCATTGTTATATTGAAGATTGTATTATGTACTGATTTGCTCTATCACAGACTCCTTTGTTCTTTTTTTGGTTAAATTTTACTCTTTTAAGAAAAAAATAGTTCATGAAGTATGCTATTATCTCAAGTTGATCTTGAAGTCATGATGTAATTATTTTGTTATACTGTCAATTTATTTGGAACAGGTTATAGGATCTTTTGTTCTTTAATCCAAACCATGACCTAATCCTTTGAAGTGTAAGCCCCTTATGAGTACCAAGAATGGATGAAAACACCCCTAACCAGTTGCAATTTCTAACGAGAAAGTATGACAACCACAGTTTCCAAATTTGAAAGGAAAATAATACCTGGCCCAGACCATGTAGCTTATAAAGCCAATAGGGTATAGGTTTTCCATCCCATCCCATTGGCAATTTTAGGGGATTATAAATCTGCTGCTCCTCGTCTTCACTTTCAGTTTCCTCCTGCGTTTCTTCCTGTCAACAATTATGCAGTACAACAAGTTACTAATTAACATGATCAATATTTGGGATTAAAGGAGGAAGAACAGTAAATGGCTAATAAAATATACAGGAAATGTAATGAAAAAGGGGAAGGACTTAAAAAAATATTTTTCTCCACTCACGTTAGGAATGGAATGTGTAATCTATAGAATGAAAAAGTAACAAATTTATCATTGTCTTAGAACAGTATGCATATGAACCAAAATATACATTTAATGGTGAATAATCCATATTTGACATGGAGAGTAAAAAATTTTGAGCCTGTCAAAAGTGTCACAGACAATAAGAAAAAAAATTCAGACATTTCATTGTCCTAACTTTAACTTGAAGCCATTCAACGCCATGCCCAATTACTTTTATAGATTAAGCAACAGGTCAAACTCATTGGCAACTAAAGCATCAGCTTGATTTTAATGATGACCCAGGCAGAGGAATTTTCTGCTTCACAATGCTGGTTACTATAAGGAAGGACCACCTTCAATTTACATCACGCACTATATTTAAGCCCAGGTCAATATCCACTTTTAAGTGCAAGAAGTTCAACATAAAGTTAATGCACATGAAATTATAGAGAATGTGCTCTACTCTCTGTTTAAGTAAAAGAGCCAACTTGTGCAATGATTGTCACGCAATGGACCAAAACTGTCAGAGATCAATTTTGAACCTGAGCAGGATAGATAAGTCATATAACAACCAATCATAACAGCTAGTCCCTCACAACAGCCATCACCCTGAATATTTCGAGAATACAAGATATGTACATGTAAAGCATTAAAACTTAAATTTTAGCGTCCAAATGTAAAAAGATGTATAACAATTCCGAATTAAAATTATGAAACTGTGGCTCAAAAAACAATTAATGCACTATGGATCCTTAACTTTTGGGGTTCAACTCACCTCCTCACGTTCTGCTTCAATTTCCTCATATGTCAAGGCTTGCTTCTTCACAACATTGTCTTTTGTTCGTGCAATTGTCTGTATCATGGTCAGAGAAAAATCATAAATGCAGGAATAAGTTATAATATATGCAGCCAATATTTGGTTAAAACTTGGTAATTTGGCACAGTCTTTAAATGCTCCAACTAATAAGACTTTGAAAAAAAAAGAAAAATAAAGACAGCAGAAACATTCAGGCCAGAGACAAAGAGGCAAGCAATATATGCTAACCTCTTGTAATAGATCACATAGCTTTTTCATTTTGGCCTCCATTAGTGCAATTTCTTTTGAATTTTCATCTTGTTGTGGGGCTGCAGCAGCACCATTAGCAATGCCATTTTTTTCTGAACCTCGTGGTCCCTTGGCAAAATGCTTCCTGTCCAACTTTTCAAGAGGTGTGTGCTGCATAAGAAAGAAAGCAAACAAAATTTTGTTAAGCCAAGACAGATTTTGCAGGTGTAGCTTGAGGGCAGGTAAAGCAATTTTAAATAGAACAGGAAATGCATAATCTTGCAGGTCATACTGATTGAATTATAAAAAAAGACTTCAATTAATAAGAAGAAATAAATGTACTTGTATTAAAATGTAAACTGCTTTTGACTCCTCTAAAAGAAGCTCTCAACTTTTGGACTAAAAATATTGGACTTAAAATGGCCAGTTTGGAAGGATAAAGCACGAACAATGTCGCTTAGCGACTTTAACAGGATAACCTTTCTTTGAGATATTACCCCAAAGATGATTCCCTACAATCCTTCCATACAGTTAAAAAATGGAAAACACAAAGGAGAAGAGTATCCATATACTCTGCAAAGATGGATGAGAATCACCTTTGTAAGGAACAGCCTCTCTGCACGTTGCTGTACAGTACCCCCAGTCTTGAGTCCTAATGCAGCCAATGCCTGCAACACCAAAAGAGAGAAATCAACAACTTAAATTTGTTTTAAAATCATTAACTGGTTTAAAAAGTACTTAATCTTTACCATTCATAAAAACAGAAGATCAAGATATTAAAATCATAGCAAGAAATACATTTATCAGATAATCCGAGGAGTTGCCACTATGAGTTGTCTATCAAATTGGTACAACTTCTGTGATGATAGCACTTCTACTTAAACTTTTAACAGCTACTATTGTATACCAGACAAATGATTTAGATCAGAGAACCATTGACAATGTCAAGGATAACATTTGAATCCATGATATGCTAAAATTAAATTCAAACTAAAAATTATATTCAAGCCAGAGCCAGTATTCAGTATTCAACTCTGTTTCTGATTTGAAATACTTTGGCCTTTTGCATGCCATTTCAAAGAAACTTAGGCATATACAAAGTTTAGAAAACTATACAAAAAGAAGAAAGGGTGTAAAATGGCATGTAAAAGCTTATCTGGGATACATTACTTGCCACAATTTAAATAAAAAAGATGGAAATTTTAAATATACAATAAATAAACTATCATGTTTCCCTGTTTTGCTTACCTCTTTTAACCTTTCAGGACCCACTTCCATAAGCTCTTCAACTGTACTGTAATAATCAAGATCAATTGCAGAGTGCTCAGCAGGTACATGTCCATTCTCATGACTGTCATTCTCCCATCCAGGTACATTGTTTGTGGCCCAATTTTCTTCAAACTCAGTTGCTACCTGCCACAATTCAATCAGAAACTCAATCCCCCCAAAAAGAAAATACAAAACAAAGAGGAGAGAGAGAAAAATGAAATATTGCACAAGAAGTCACTCCTGTCCTTCAGATGAGAACTAAGAATTATCTTAGAAAATTCAGGCACACCCTTCATTAAATTCAACAACTCTCTTACCCACAAATGAAGGACTGATATCATTAATCAGGAATCCTCATCATAACAGAAAGTGATGAAGGATTGATAGCATTATAGTGATGAAAATAGCAGAAATTAACAGTGAAAGAGAAAAGACACTCTTCTGGCTTTCGAGAGGCCTGAATCTCTCCCTTTTTAATCCCAATTCTTCCTGACCCTTGACTCCCTCCTCTTCCAGCATATAAACCATGCCAACAGTTTCTTTCTCTCCTTTTAACCCCTTGACCCCGTGAAAGATGCGCTGCTAAGTTTATTAGGTTAGGACACCTCACCATTGTTCTCACTGGTCTCCACCCCACACACACACACACCCCCCCCCCCAAAAAAAAAAATAAATAAATAAATTTAAGCACCCACACAACCCTCTAGAACACATCAGATTCTATCAAGGACCAAACTTATAACATAAAGCAGGAATTACATGATATCTTTTGTCAAAATAGCCCACAAATTAACACTAAACCAAACTTGCAGAAATAAAATTGCATGAAAAACAATTGAAATCAAAGACCCATCAAGTTTCTTCTACTCCTGCAATTTTAAAATAGAGAGAGAGAGAGAGAGAGAGAGAGAGAGAGAGAGAGAGACCCTTAGCACACGAATCATGCACAAAACTGCAAGACCAGATTGCTGCAAAAGAAAGATAAAAAAAATAAAAAAAAAATGACCACCTTAGAGAAAATTCGATCCAGATCTTGCAAGGGTTCTGTCCGCTGGAAAAAATATATCAGATACTCCAAAAGATTCTCCATATATTCCCTGAACTGCCTGTAGAAAATTGAATGGCAGAAACTAAGACATCTAAGCAAATTACCTACCAAAATTGGAGGCACAGAAATGCCAAATAAGTAAAAAAAATTGCAAAAGAAAAGGTGACAAGAAGAAAATTCACCTAGTCAACTTTAATTTGCGTGGGATCTTCTCTGTTTGTGAGAAAACATCAAGATAAGCAGAATACTCGACTGGCTCTCCAAATTTGGAATTGATATACTGATAGTACAACTCATGCATGTCTAAGTATCGCCCAAAAGCTTCCTGAAACCAACATCTCAAGGAAATGAATAACCACAAAGGATGGAGGAGTAAGAATTTTCATTTTGAAAAAATGCAACGCCATCTCTCCTAACAGTAGAATGTATTAGATTTCATCTTGCATGACTCACTAAAACCACCCAAGAACCAAGTGCATCAGACAAGAATCTCATCTCTAGCGTCCCTGATGGGCAAGGAGGACTATGAAAATGCTAAATCATCACACCACAAATTTAAGGTCAAGAGGACAATAAGGACCAACTAGAGTTATTGATAAACTTGTTTTCTTGAATATTTCTGCAAAGAAATTGTTTATGTTAGCTGTCTAACTTTTGTAAAATTATTCCTAAAATCCTTTTTTAGAGATTCGGTAACCAGTGAAATTAAATTGCTCTTAGAGTCCATTATCTTGATTCTATGCATAAAGACATGTTCTAAAATCTCTACTGAAAAGACCTCACTGTTCATTCTCAGGTGTTAATTCCATCATCTTATACCAATAGCTAAGCTTTTTACTTCCATAACCTTGGTTGCACACAAAAAGATGCAGAAGCCTAAAAGTTTGACTAAGTATATCCCACAAGCTAGCCCAAGTAACATAGCATTCAGCATTCTCTCTATGCTTCAGGGCATTTATGGTTGTAATAATTTTCTTTTACTCCAAATTATTGCACCTGTCGCATCTAGCTCCTATAAGGTGATATAATCATGTAACATTGCAGCCACATGTGTGTGTGTGTGTGTGTGTGTGTGAGAGAGAGAGAGAGAGAGAGAGAGAGAGACCTCTCCACTAAACTCAATTTGAGGCTCCTCTTTAAGAAGTTCTTCATAGTCATCATTCGCATCAACAACACGTGCAGCTGGGTGCTTTCTATGATACTCCCGTATCTGCACATATCACAACATAACCAATGCGTTAAACATAAGAACTCATAAGAACTCAGCTTCACCATATGCAGTTATGCACTAAGATGTTATTATTTTCCTACATTTTCAGCCATCTCAAACTTCAATGATGTCTGCCACATGCACATCTATATGCACGTGTATAGAAGTTAAACAGAAAGAAACTCTGATCCTTCAAGATCCTCCTTGGCAGTTAGCACTTGATAATCCCATTTGAGCTTAACGGGCAAAGACAAGATAAAAGAGATGGCCAAAGATATTGTACACAGGCAAAATACAATTTCTAGCTCAAACGGCATCTCACCTTTTCTAATATAAAGCTCTTATATAAGTTACGAATAAAAGAAGAAATTACCTCTTTCAGTCTATCATAAAAGGCACTAAACACATTTGTCCCAGTTGCAGTTTGACCCCCCAGTGCAGCAATCTCATCCTTCCTTGCATTGTCTTTATCTTCGTATATTTCAATCTGAAACCCACAAACGGAATTCAGCTAACTTCTATCTGTCTTAAGTCGTGAGACAAGATAGATGAGAGGTAACTTAAAGAAGACTAAGAAATTGCAAAAGTGTTCACGGGGTACTCCGAGGGACTCAAAAGAAAATGAGGAAAGGAAAATAAAGTCTGGTTTGGATCTCACTTTCCAAAAATTCAATTAGTCGAAACAGAATAGGCCATACAATAACACTCCATATTGATAGCAGGACATTAGAAGATTGAAAAGAACATCTTTACTTCTTATCTGTAACTTTTAGGTCAGTTCCAATCAACTCAGGACTGAGTCGACAATTCTCCAATTTGACTATAACCACCTAGTCGGGTTTCGCAATATCAAGCCAAGAATTTTCTTTCACTTCAGAAACACAGACTAAGATGGGCTAGAGTAACAAAGTTTCAATTACTAGTTTCTCACCAGAATTTGAGGATTTATTTTGCATTAATACAATGAGGTTTCTTAAAGGAGCAAAAACAAGACAATAGCTGAATCACAAGAAAGATGAGAGAACGAACTTACGAGCTTTTCGGTGTTAGAGGTGATAGTATCAATCAAGTTTCGGACACGATGACTCTGAAACAAGCGGTCCTTGTTCGACGCCGGTTCATTTTGGAGGTCCTTCACTATCAGCCGCTCAAGCCGCTCCACCTCCTCATGAGCTGCCCGAGTCACCTCCAGCAGAGTCGAAGACATTCTCCGTGGCTCAGCTTAAGCTACGGCTTCAATCACCACAATCCTGGCAGAGTTTGTAATATGCAGACTACAAGTTTTAGGTTTCTTTTCCCTGAGATTCGTCCCGATGAATGGTTTTGGAAATCTATACAAAATTGAGCTTTTGTATATTCTGCCACTAAAAAATGCAAGGGAAATACGACGTCGTTGGATTTTTTTTGGGTCAATCGTGACCCTTAATTTTTCAAGAAGTTTATGTATATTAAGATATAAAGTTTATTTTTTATTTTTTTAAACTTTTAAGGGTTTTAATAGATTTACACATATTACATATATAATTTTTTACAAAAAAGTTGTTATTAAATTTTTACTTATTAAAATATTAAATTTATAAACATAATAGAAGTAATTTAATGATTAAAATTTATCACTCTCATCCAATTGATTTTACTTTCAAATTCTTTAGATCTGAGTCCAAATTTTGATATTTATAATTTTTTTGCACATTAATTATATTACGTTTGCATGGAAGAATCTTTGTATAAAAATAAATTTTTTAATGTAATAGTAAGTTAAAATAAATAAAAAAATTATTATTTTAATCTTTACTAAAATCAATTTAATTTTTTATTGATTTTATATTAACAAAATAGTTTTTAACAAATAATAAATAATAATTTTTTTAAAGTATTTATAAGTGAATTTTTTAATTTAATCAAATATTAATTTCATTTATTTTTTTATATTTTTTTAAAAATTATTTTAATAATATAAATTTGTAAATTATTAAATTAAAAAAATGATAATCTAAAATAATACATTTCTCAAAATAAGCATACTTTTTTACATAACCCATCCACACCCGACCCATAATGATTGTGCGGGGAAGTTCAGCAAAGGAAAAGCCCTCTTGTGTTTTGGTCAAATTAAGGCCATACTTTCGTATGGGCTATTCTTTCCTGTGTCTACTCAAACAGGCTTCAATTCCTAAAAATAAACCTCAATGGCCCTTGGACTCAAATTGTAATAATTAGATTGGCCTAAAACATTTGTGCTAAACCATAGGTAAAATATTATAATTTTATAATATTTACTAAATAAAAATATTCATTCTTATTGAATCGTTAAATCACCCAAGCCGAATCTATTTACTTGAAAATTTTAATAACATATAATTTTTTCTCAATTTAAAACTTATTTTTATGAAATCACAAATCTCAAACAAATATTAATATAATTCAAAACCCATATAACACCATTTATATGGCTTTTTTTATACTTTTATGTATAAATATAACTTTATAAATATTTATGTATTACAATTTTTGATAGGATAAGTATTATATTATCCAAAACCATACTCAAATTCGTAAGCACCGATTCTCATTCTCAGATTTAAACAAGTGTATTTTATGAGTACCTATACAATATAATTATTCCGATCATCATATGAACTAAAGCATCAAGACATACCATGCTTTCTCCGAAGAGACTAACTTTTTTTTTAAATGGGTATATAACAAAAAATTGTTTAAACCATTAAAAATAATGTAGATATGTAAAATAAAGGAGTGAAAAGGCAGACCCATGTCGGGTAAAATGGTGATATCATAAATCTAAAAGTACTTTGCAATAATTATTATATATATTAGGTGTCTTAAAAATCTGTGGGTGAGACAGAGGGGTTGATGTTCTCAACTTTCCACTAGATTCATTTCTTGCACGTCTCTTAGTTGTTTGAGTTGTGTGCCCATGTATAAATTTGTCGTTTGAATCCCAAAAGTATTAATTAGGCCTTTCAAGCCTTTATTCCATTGCTATATTTTAAGCGTACCCTTTTCTTTACGTTATGGGAGTCTAGAACTAGATTTATCAGTCAATTATATAGCAAATCTTATACTTTATTTTGCATGTAAAATCACATTAAAAGAAATTCTTGATGAAGATGAGTAGAGAGAGAGAAAAAAGGCCAATCACCCTATAGCTCACTCTTTAAAATTAAAATTGCACGTATTTCTTTTAAGTGTTGTTATATAATTACATAAATTTATCATCTACTTAGTCCAATTTTAAAATTTTTGACTAAAATACTCTCATTAAATGATATATATAAGACGGTATTTTAGTTTTAAAATATTTATTTATGTTAATGAAATTATTTTTAACAATTAAAGTTGAATTAAAATGTAGCATAATTTTTAATTATATGAAAAATTCATATATTTTTTAATAATATAATAAATAATGTAAACATAATTTTAACAAATTTTAAAGAAAATCTTGTAATTTACTGTAAAATTAAAGTGAACATGTCAATGGTTGGATTTTTAACATGTACGTTTTTTCTACTTGCTCTCTATCTCTTAGTAATGCGGGTTTGTTTTTTTTTTTTTTTTTAAAAAGGTGAAAAACAAAAAAGTTTTGATACGAAACATCCAATTGTGCGTTGCTCTCAAATCCCATCCCGGCACGGAGCTGTCAGCTATGGCTATAATTAATAATCTACTTTTCAAATAGATTTTTGGTAGGATTTATGCCGAAATGACACATTCCAGACATCCTGGATTTATGTTAGTTTTAAATTGAAAATTTAATAAATGATTTAACGAAAATAAAATTGGATCATGTAATTATTATTATATAATATAATACATAAATAAAAAATATAAAAAAATAGTTAATCAAAATCTGATATAATGAAGACGATATAATTGTGGTAGGTATAAATTGAGTCAAGATAATTTCAACCTCAATATTTCTGAGTGTTTGACGGCTAAAAAGAAAATAATCGTATTTGTGTATTTTAAAATTAAGGCATTAGTGTACAATTTATAGAGTTTTATTTTAATAATATAATTAATTAATATTATTAAAATAAAATCTTTATAATCTTTAAAATGATTTCTTATTTAATTAATCAAAAAAATAAACTCATTAAATATCTCTGGATAACAATATCAAATTAGTAATTTGATTGAATAATTATTAATGTTCTTGGACTGTGAGTTAGGTTTCTGCTTTGTAGACTTGTGAATAATTGAACTCTTTACCGATTATCCACAAATTAAAATAAAAACTCAGTACATTCATAATTTACGAATTATAATATCAATTGCTTAATGAGTAATAATAAGATATTAATCCAATAAAATAATTAATACTAATCAATAAAATGTCAAAATTATTCTAACATTCATACCATGATATATAGCTGGAATATTGAGTTAAAAATTATATATTTAACTCATACTTTTTCTTTAATTCCTTTTGTGTGTTACGAACAAACACTGATTATTCTTATGAAAAAAACACTCCTTATTGGGCAAAGCGACAATAAGCATCATGAGTCCAACACGCACTATAAATTGATTTCTTGGTGCCTACATTAATCTCGTCTAAACTGTATCTTGAGATTCAAACTCACAATGTTATCTGATTTCAAGTACACAAGGGTTTATCATCACAATTATAAAAGTTGGTCGGAATGTAATCAAAATCAATGTCTAGCCTCTTGCCAGAATCATCATATCGATTCACAAATTTTGTCTATTGAAGACTAGAGTATTCAATAGCCACAAATTTTACAAGTTGATTATTTTGAATTGAAAGGATATGAAATTTGGAGTAAAACCAATTAATTATAATAAACACATTTGAGTAAAAACTAGTTTATTTATTCCCGCATTACACGTGCCATAAAAAAATATTTTATTATATGTCAAGATATTTTAAATTAATAATATTTATCGGTATTAACAACAAATTGAATTTAGTAATATATTATAATATAGAGAAAGTATAATAAATTAAAAAAAGTACATAAATTTAGTTTTATAATATTGATGAGAAAAAATAATGATAGTGAATTCATGAGGACGATACTACAATATTCATTATTATTAATCTTTTACAGGACTCTAAAATCTCATAAATTGATAGAATCACATTTATTTTTATTTTTTATTTTGAGTGATATTTGATGATAAATAATTTAAATTGTTGAATAAACTATATATTATTTTTTCTTATTTTAATCTTAAACTATATCAAATTATATTTATATTCATTATTAAAAAATTTAAGAGGCAAAATAATAAATTCATTATTATTTCCGTTGACTCAAAAAAATATTCAAATTTTAAAAAAAATTTAATTAAAAATATGATTAATTTATTCATTAATTTTCTTATTCATTTCAAAGAAATTTTAAACATTGAAATTTTTTTTGTTTAAGATGCAGTTAATTATTAATTAATTATCTAATTTTTTAAAGAATTTTTAATTTGAGAAGCAATTAATTAATTTAAAAAATGTACAAATTTAAAAATTTATCGATGTATACCTAAAAAAGATAAAAAATTATAAATATAGAGTTGATGGTACGATAAAATGGGACTCTTGGATCAAAGAGCCCTATATATATATATATATATAATAGATATTAGATAGTAGTAGTTAAGGAATTGGCTCCTTTCAGTTGAATCTAATTTTTTTGAAAAAAGAAAATTGGGATATTAGATAGTATAAATAATTGGGTGAGCCAACGGCGTCGTGTCGTATGCAACGGAACTCCATAGGATAAGGATAATTCAGACAAATCCGAGAGTGAAAGCAGGTCACCGTCACTCAAAGTCGTGTGTAGTAATAATCATAATATATAAAACACATGCAACTGCTTCGATGTGCCGCATTTGACAGTTCCCGTGGATTCTTCATCTCCCACTTCTTTCTTTTAAATCATTACAGTCAGCGACCCACGTGGCTTAGCTTTGGTATCCCCCTAAGCCACCTGCGTTTCATCCTTCTTCTTCTTATTAATTTATTTATTTTTTGTTTTTTCTAAACCGAGATTTATACTTCATGTTGGTCACTTGACGTTAACAAGACGTTTATACTGAGCTCAATATAGATCATTTATAAAGATAGATGTTTAGTTCGGTTTGATTTTAATTACATTTTTTATTTTTATTTTTTTAGTCTAGTGTAAGAAATTTTTTTCAGATATTTATTTATTTTTGGTTTATAGGTCAATTTTATTGATAAAAACTAATTTAATTTTTTGAAATGGAAGATTATCATAAAATTTGAATAGCTTTAATGAAAGAATAAAATAATTTATAATTAAAAGAAGAATATAAAAACGAATTCCCTTGAAAGCAGGATGTCCAAGGTAGGAAAAAGGAGCATGTGTATAGAACTTGAAGGTCATGACGTGGTGGAGACCTAAGAGGAGTTAATTTCCCTTATTGGAGTGTCATTTAGGGGTACATTCCTTTCACCTGTAAAGCTTCTCCAACAATATCCTAATTCACACTACTAATTCCTCAGTACGGAATTTATAATGATGTGTGTGCTTACCTACTTTTACGCTAAAGTTGAAAAAAATTAATGATCAATTCAATCGCTGGTGCAACATTTATGAAAATCAAAAGTGATATTTAGTTCTAACTATAATTCCATTTCTTTCGTTCCATTTCATTTTTTTCTACTAAAAATCACTTAATTTATTTCGAACGTACAAAATTTGTGATAATTATTAGGAGAAAAAAGTGGGGTCAAATGGTCATTTTTCCATGATTAATGCATATAGTGCAGTAACGATTTCTTATTGAAAAAGAAAAGTCTAGTTAAATTAATGTCCCATTTCAGTTTTCATTTTATTTTATCATATTATACCTCACAATTCATTCCTCTCATATATATATATAATTTAGTATATCCACGTTAATTTGTGATTATGTAAGGAATATAGGCACGTATTCGTACACTGATTAAAGGAAATTTATATTTTTAATTTGAAAATGGGTGACTTTGTGTATATATGTTTGGATCAAATTTCACTGGGTCAAGTTAAGCAAATTGAACATTTTAAATTTCAAAATTCTTAAAATCGCACATTGTATACTCAGTTGTACATTTTTTTAAAAGAAGAAATTATTAATATTTTTTTTTTATATTTGATTACATTATGCTTAATATTCTTATTACTTTTTTTTTTAATTCTCAAATCTCTCTGCAAAAGTCTCTCGCATTATTTATTTTCTAGTAATAAAATTAATTTTTTTTGCACAGATTAATTTATTTCAAGCATAAAAAGAGTTTTCTTCTCTCTATTTGCAAAACACGGTTACTTTTAAATTTTAACCTTTATTGTTTGTCGATTATATCTTGCTGATACACGCCATGTTCACTATTACAATATTTAGCCAAAATAGTTTTATAATTGTGAGGGCAAGTTTTAATCAAAAAGTCCATGGTTTAATGTTTTAAATTTTATAATTTATTATACAATTGAAACTATAATAATTAGAAAAAATTCAAATGAGTCTATTAGGTTGTTGTGTTTACCTTTCTTGGATTTTATCACGTACAAAAAACTTGGTGCTATGGGATTCGAATTGTTTGCCAATTGCCAAAAAGTCCTTCGTTTAATAATATAAATTTAGTTTAGTGATGCCATATAATCACAATTTATTATATAATTACATTTACAGTGGACATAGAGAATTCAAATTGAGTGTTATGCATGGCTGTCTCTTCCACATGTCCATTTCTGGTTGCTCCATCAACTGCTTGCTGGTCTATTTCCCTATCCTCTCTCACACATTTTACCTTTGCCAATTTTGAAGAAATTGTAATAAGTCTATAACTTTAAAATTTCAGAATTATTATGAAATATTCCAGAATAATTTTTTCTAGTTTGAAGGGCCCTATTTTTTAATTTTTATATATTTTAAAAGGATTAAAATTTGATTTAAACTTTTTATTGTCCAGACTCATTATTATTTTTGTCAATCTTATAGTATTTACTTTTAAGGTTTATTTATGTGATTTCTGACAATAGTTGTAATACAAAATTGATTAAATATGATAAAAAGAACGAAGCAGTGAAGTTAAGGATGTATTAAAATTATTGGATAAAAATGAAAATTGAGTTAAAGTTAAGGGGTAAAAATAGAAAAATTACAAACAAAATTAAAACAGAAGATAAAGTTAAGTTATTATTTAGAATAAAATAAATTATTTATGGGATGAAAATAAAATTGAGTTTCTTATTTATACAATTGCTAGAGAATAGAGATGTTATTGATTAAAAATTTATAATCTAAAAAAGTCATTATCCAGACTTATCATTTGAATCAGATCTATAGTATATACTTAAAAAATGATTAAATAATTAATGAGAAGTTAACAAATATAACTAAGATAAACGAATAAAGATGGTGTTTTGTCACCTTCGGCTGATATAGTTGAATTTCGAGAAATTAAATTTACCCAGTGGAGGGCCGACGATTGTGACCGCCGTTCTCATCCTCGTGTTTACGTAACTGAAACAGACTTCAACTAAATTTAATAAAATATTTGTTTGGCCAAACGCAAATTATTAATGGACTTAATTTATATGTAACGTTTTATATTTTTAATATAACGTTATTTCATTAAAATATAATAAATATTGAATTAATTAATAATAATGTATAATTCAATTTTAAAATAAAATAATTATATAAATATTATGATATCATTAGATAATAAAATACTTATTATTGCGATTGAAAAACAAAATAAACAAAAATATAAGGAAGACTTTTGACGCCTGAATATCACAAGACACATTGGCCCACCTACTACGGTCAACGTCTGAATTGGGCCCCACAATGTCCACTTTGTTTCTCAAAAAAGAAAGAAAGAGAAACGTGAGAGCAAGTATTTGGGTACCGTACTTTGATAATCAGGAGACCTTATAAATTTGCTTGCAAAATGGTCCCTCAACTTACTGGCTTTTCACTTTTAACCCCCTTGGGCTTGGCGAGCTTCAGGCCGTGGTCACTTACACTGTATAGACCCGTAAAAGGCAAAATAAAAGAAGTTAAAATGGAGAGATATTAAATTATTTCTAAGAATAAGACTTTTGGTATGTAAAAATACACAATTTTAAGATCTCAATAATTTATGTCTAAAATTTTTGAACTTCAGATATATAAAAGAGTATAATTTTATATTATTTATGGCATAAAGAATTTTAAAAATTAGATTTTTAGTATTTACCATATTCTAACATCTTATAATTAAATTTTTAATTGTTTGATAATCTAAATTTTTTAATGTACTAAGTTATTTAAATTTATTCGATTAATATAATTATTATTTTTAAAATAATATAATATTCAATGATATATTCGTACTACAATGTTTATGAAAAAAAATTATTTTTTATTATATAAAAGGTGAAAGTTAATTTTTAATGACTAAATAATGTGATAGAAATTTTTTAAAATTAGTCTGATATAACGATTTTCAAATTGTCTTTTGTTATTGTATGATTACGTTATCATACAAGCTGATAGTTGAGACTTTAGTTTTTAAAAATTAAACTATATTATTTTTCACTAAAAGTAAAATTCAAAAAATGTCATTGACTTTTTCTTTAATTTATGTTTTAATCTTCTTGATGAAAAAAGTCTTGAGTTGACAATTTGCATATAATAATGGACAACAGAGAACTTCTATATTATATTTCTTTCAGTGGGTATGAAAAAATAATATATTTAATGAGACTAATTACTAAAAAATGTTTAATTAACTTTTTAAAAAAATATTTTTACTATCAAATTCTTAGAAAATATGATATATATTAAAAAATCATTTGAAAGACTCTCTCTTTAAGAATTATAAATTTATCATATTCTTATTAAATAATTTGAGAATAGAAATATATAAATTGTAACCGAATGTAAAAGAAAAATTTTGCGGTTGGCCTCTTTATGATCTTCACTAAATTGGACTTTCGCGTATACCATTGGCCGCGTTCGCTGGTTTCTATAATTAATTAAGTAGATACAGTTTTCCTTCACACCATTCGGCTTTTCGTCACTCGTAACGTCACCTTACGTGGTCTAATTGTAAACTCAACTTCACCATATCCACTCGTATTTGATATTTTGCTTCACAAAGATACCCTCATAACTAGTAGATTCGGATCATTTTTTTTTTTGGAGGAAAATATTTAAATAAATTTTATATGAATTAATTATATCTTTCATACTGTATTCGATTAAATAATCTAAATCCATCAAAATAAGGTAAACAAAATCAAAATAATTTATTAGAATATTTAACTTAGCATTTTTATTTTTTAGTCATGATTTATTTGAAACAAATTAAGTTATTAGTTTCAAATTTTTGTTTTGTTATTAATGACGCACCAGGGAGGACAAATCACAAGGCAGATAACTAAACCTACGAACATCAGCGTTTCTTAACATTTAGGTTTTAGAAAAGTGTCACTTGAGTTATGTGTGTATATATATATATATATATATATATATATATATATATATATTATTTATTTATAGTCAAATTAAATTTCAAACAACCTTAATTTAAGCAATACACCTTTAGATATAAGTGTTTGGACGTCTTAATGCTTGTAGATGGAATTTTAATCTTTACGTTTTCTTTCACTCTCTACTCGCAAAATCATATACTTTCCTTGATTCGATTTTTTTTTTTTCATAGTTTAATGTATAAGTCCAGTAAATTTAAATTATAAGTAATTAAAATTTATTTTTATGGAAAAGTATATATTAATACTTTTTATAAAAATGTAAGTAGTAATATAATCAGAAAAAATATATAATCAAAGAAAAAAAATCCTAAATAATTATCTATTTCAAAAAGGAATGATAATAGTTTTACATTTTTTATTAATCTTAGTTATACATGAAGATTTTAACCTTATATTTTGTAAATGAGATTTTAACCTTCTTAGTAATTATATTCATGTGAAAAAAACACTTTTCCTTATGAATGCATTTTCATTCTTCAATAGTTTAATGTTTGACATTGGCAAAAAGATAAAATTAAAAGATTAAACGGTTGCAGGCACGCGGTTTGTGAAAAAGTCAATAGAAATAAAATGAGAAAAATGATAAACAAAGAAAAAATTATCTATTTAAAAAAAGAATGCAATTTTAAATTGTTTAGTAGAAATGTTACAGAAGGAAAAGCTATAATGGGATTAAGTAACTATCAGTTACTTTATATGCATCATCGTACGCAGAATAAATGTATAACATTGATGTATAGATAAAAAATTGGTGTACTTTTTGGTGGATTTCATTTGTATACCTAATTATAATATATAAATATAATTATAATAATATTAATTAAAAAAATTATTATAATTATATCTTCATTATAATCTAAAATTTTACTTGAAAAATATAAAAATACCTACTCACAATATTGTGAAAGGACGATGTTCTCATAAAAAATTTAAAAATTTAAAATATAAAATCATTATTAATTACACAGTAGGATAAAAAAAGTATCCCCACCACTCATAATTTTAGATATAAGATATATAAATACATAATTACGGACATAGGTTCGCATCGGTTAGAGATCCGAATCGGAGGGTGTGGTAACGGAAGTGGGGAGCAAGAGGCGGCTTCAAAAAAGAGCATTTAACCAGAAACAAGGATGTACACTGTAGACTATCCATCCATCGTGGGACCCACAGGTAATCGGCTGTCGCGTGGCGCATAGAATAGCTCTCACGTGGCACTCTTGTGCGTGCTGAGCTGTCAAACGAAAAATTAGTGAAGTCCGACTTGGTAATTAACAAATGAATTCAGTGGTCCCACTTCTCCATCTATAAAATCCTCTTCACAGCCTTCCTCGTCACAGCCTTCGAAAGCGAGAATACTCAAAGAGCAGGGGCTTCATGTGGCGCTACTTTCTTTCTAGTTTTCTCTTCATCTCTCTGCTTCTTTTTGGCTATGCAATCTGCAACCTGAGATTCTAGAGTTAATTACATTCTCGAATCTTCCATGTTTATCTGAATCTGTGGATTTTCGCTCTGTTAGCAATTGGTTTTGAGTCCGACTGCTTGATTTGGTGGTGTGGACTTAAATCCTGATTTTTATTGCGTAGCGAATAACAGACCCAGATCCCTTATTGTTTCACCTGACAAAGTCAAAAGATAATCTGAGGGCCGGGTGGAAATTCATCCGAGTGCTCACAGTTCCATTCCTTCTCAAATTGAGCAATAGTTTTCTGGACTCCGATATCTGACTCGAGTAGGACCCGAAATCCCCAAACATAAGTCATCGGCTAATAATCAGAAAACACAAGTGTTTAAGGAAATGTCCTCCTGTGCCCTGCCCTCCATAAATAACCCTCAACTCAATGTGCGTCCCCCTAGTGGCGTACGCGGAGTCACTCGCTCTGGTTTAAAGAATTCATGTGCGGCCGGGAAGAAGTTCTTTGGGACCCGATTGCGTACATACAGATCACCGGGATTCGAAAGACGCCATTTCTGGCAATCGGACGGTCCGGGGCGGTCTCCGAAGCTCAGGGTCGTTGTTCGTTCGGCATTGTCAGCTGTGCCGGGGAAGCCGCTTGGTCTCTATGACCCGGCTTTCGATAAGGACTCTTGCGGGGTCGGATTCGTTGCGGAATTATCCGGCGAAAGCAGCCGTAAAACGGTAAGAACGGCTTGGTTGTCTATGCTGCATTTCTGGAGGTGTATGGATTCGGGAGATGATGTGTTATGGACTTAAGGTTGTCTTTGTTTTCTGCAGGTGACCGATGCTGTGGAGATGTTGGTACGCATGACTCATAGGGGCGCTTGTGGGTGTGAGCCCAATACTGGAGATGGAGCCGGTATTCTTGTGGCTCTTCCTCACCAGTTTTTCAAGGAGGCATGTATTTGTTTATTTCGTAAAAGAGTTTATTTTTCCCGTTCCTTAATGTTTGAGATTGGTCATGTTATTAGATTCGGTCTTTCGATTTTCGAAAAACTTGTATTTGTTTTTGTTTCAGTGGATCATATTTCCTTTCACTGTGCAATGTGCACTTTATTTTTAAATGTATCTTCGTTCATAATTTGCCTCCTATTTATTTATTTATTTATTTCTAAAACTATACATCGTCCTTAGCCTTATTATTAATATTTTGTTATTAAACTGAAGTAGAAATTAGTTTCCTGTCACTATCAGAACAAACAAATTTCTCCAGTTTCGAAATGGATTTTTTCACCATTTTCCTTTTCTTTTCCTTCCATTTGTGAATCTAAGGTTTTGTTCGAAATTAATTCCAGTACTAACTTCTCCATTAAGTGGAACAAATTGGAAATAATACCGGAATCCACCTAGAATCTCAAGCTGGATCAGTGTTTATAACAGAGTACCGATTTAACGGGATTTGCCTTCTTGCAGGTCGCCAAGGATGTGGGGTTTGAGCTTCCACCACCTGGAGAATATGCTGTTGGCATGTTTTTCTTGCCTAGATCAGAGAGTCGCAGGGAAGAAAGCAAAAATGTATTTAGAAAGGTGATTCTTTTAATCCCATATCCCTTCAACTCTTTATCATACAAAACGGGTGTATATCCAGTTTTGAAATTATTGGTCAGTGATCCCAATCCCGTCGTGAAACTTCTACTGTAGAGATCTTTGATCATGGCTTCAGAGTTCAACTTGATTTGTTTATTTCTCGGGTTATCAAGGTTTTTTTTTTTTCTTGGTTCCCTTGCCTCCTGTGTTTTGCTTTTATCTGACCACGGACTTGTTTGCGCTGCTATAACATAATGATGATCATCTTTAGCAGCTCCTTATTGTGTTCGTTGCATTATGTTGTTATAATTATTGGGAGTCTTTTATTCAAGTGACATTTTTGAATGTACTTTGATTGTGTTTGAAGGTTGCGGAGTCTCTTGGACACTCTGTTCTTGGTTGGCGTTCCGTGCCCACAGATAACACTGGATTGGGCAAATCAGCCCTGCAGACAGAACCATTGATTGAGCAGGTGTTTCTGACTCCTAGTTCTCAATCAAAACTTGATCTGGAAAGACAGGTACTTTCTCTACTTGTCATATGAAAAGCACCGGTACGGATAAATGTATTAGATACGACTCATATCATACATGAGATATGAGATATGACAATTTTTGAAATATTAAGGTGATGTTATTCATGTGTATGTATATATATATATATATATATATATATATATATATTCTAGTAAATAGAGATTAAATTTCATTCTACTTTTTGCCAAATATTGTATGTAACATAGGAATATTATCATAATGAAAACAATAAACAAAAAAATCTTTAGGATTTATTGGAATATGACAGAAAAATATAATAAAATAGAAAATAAAATGATAAAAAAATGTCAAAACTAATTAAAAAATGGATAAAAATCTTTCAATGTTGATTTGATGATATTTTGACACATTTTGAAGGTATCCCAGCAAAAAAAAAAAAAAACTTTTCTAATATGCATACAATACCTATGTTAGAGTAACACATTGTATATCATATTGGATATGTATCCAATAAGGATATGCCTATTATTTTAGGGTATCCATGTTTCTTATGATATGAGTAATAAGGCCTCTAGATTGCTTATACATCAAAATTTATTAAGATACGACCGGATTGACATTCCTGTTTCTTAACAAAATTTTCAAATAAAATCTAAATCATTTTTAGAAAGTAAGCTACTTCAGTGAACATTATGGTTTAAACATTTCTTGAAATCCTCAAAAGGTTTTGGAATTCTTGGTTGATATCATTTTGCATTTTTTTTTTTGTGAGATTAGAATGGAATTTTCTCACGCTTAGTGTGTTTCTGGTTCATATCTTGCAGATGTACATATTACGTAAACTCTCCATGGTTGATATTAAGTCTGCCTTAAAACTCCAAAACGGCAGTGTTACAAATTTCTATATTTGTTCACTTTCATCAAGGTGAGTTAATACAAGAGGCAATATCAATGGTTTGAAATGTATAGAGTGGTTAGTGGTTACAATTAATATCTTACAGTTTTCAATGTCACTCTGTTATACAATATATGCAGGACTGTCGTTTACAAAGGTCAGTTAACGCCTGCTCAATTGAAGGATTACTATTTTGCAGATCTTGGCAATGAAAGGTTTACGAGCTACATGGCCCTGGTAAATATTATACCCCATTACCTTATCTCCTTTCTCCACTAACTCTATACTCCAACAAACAGCATCGCAACAACCAGTCACTGAAGAGGTGCAAGGTTGAGGAATGACTTCTGAGGCATTGAGGTTTGAATGATCTCTTAAGTTCTTCCAATTCCTTGATTATTATTTGAATTTGGATGCTGGATTGGATGCAAAGGTTGAGTGGAGGAAAATTTCATTGACAGTATTGGAGGGAAAATTGAGGTGAAAATGGAATTGGATTTCCAGAAATTTGTACTGGCACTACAGTATATATTCATATTGAAATGCCTTGAAGAAAAGTTTCAATTATACATTTCTTTCTTCAATGGTTTAAATTATATGATGTATCCTTCACATTGTGCAGGTACACTCACGGTTTTCTACGAATACTTTTCCTAGCTGGGATCGTGCTCAACCTATGGGCATATTGGGTCACAATGGAGAAATCAACACTCTTAGAGGCAACGTGAACTGGTATTCTTAGAATTAGTGTTGTACTGTCTGTTATATAGAACCTAGAGGAGTAATTTTTTTTTTTTTAACTTGCAAATTTAAATGGATATTGGATATCATGTGTTGGTATGTAATGTCCTGATCCTGTTGAAATGGATCAATCAAACAGTAGATATTGTTTGATACAGTTAATGCCTGATCAGTCAAGTGTGTAAGCTTGATGCTTGTTACTTTGAAACGGGTGAAATATGTAATGCCAGATTTTACCCATTGCATTTTGACAGAAGGAAGATAAATCAGCCGGTGTTTTGTAATTTGTAGGATCAAGGCACGTGAGGGTCTACTAAAGTGCAAGGAGCTTGGTCTATCTGAGTCTGAGTTAAAGAAACTTTTGCCTATTGTGGATGCAAATTCGTCTGATTCAGGTGAATTTTTGTGTATTTTTTTTCCCATAGGCTAGCACATGTTGTATACCAAAAGATTTGAGTGAATCCATGTCTACTTGCTTCTTGGCAAGTCATGTCATTACTGAGGTGATAATTCTTTTACAGGAGCTTTTGATGGTGTCCTTGAGTTTTTGGTTCAATCTGGAAGAAGTCTTCCTGAAGCTGTTATGATGATGATTCCTGAAGCATGGCAAAATGACAAAAACATGGACCCTCAGCGTAGATCATTCTATGAATACTTCTCGGCTCTCATGGAGCCATGGGATGGGCCAGCTCTTATATCATGTATAATTTCCTGGGACTGCAAAATATATTATTGTTCTTCTATAATGTGCTCTGAGTATTGTTTTTAAGGTTTTGTTATTTTGTCCTATTTTGACATCATTGCAGTTACCGATGGTCACTATCTTGGAGCAACGTTGGATAGGAATGGACTGCGACCAGGCCGTTTCTATGTCACTCACAGTGGACGAGTTGTAATGGCCAGTGAAGTTGGGGTAGTAGACATTCCTCCTAAAGATGTTTATAGGAAAGGAAGATTAAACCCTGGTATGATGCTTCTGGTGGATTTTGAGAAGCATGTTGTTGTGAATGATGATGCGTTGAAGGAGCAGTACTCATTGGCAAGGCCTTATGGGGAGTGGCTTAAAAGGCAGAAGATTGAACTCAAAGACATAGTTGACTCTGTTTGTGAATCTGAAAAAGTCTCACCAGCCATAGCAGGAGTGGTACCAGTAAGTATAACATTACAATCAATGTGAAGTTCTCATAAATTTCTTGTAGACTACTCTTATTGTTGCATCTACTGTGAATCACAGGCATCTAACGATGACATGAATATGGAAACTATGGGAATCCATGGTTTACTGGTTCCATTGAAAGCTTTTGGGTATGTGCAACATTTATCTTGAATTCGTTTTATCCATTATAGTCAGGCAGAAATTATTTTTATATTCTGTTTACTTATGCAGTTATACAGTTGAATCCTTGGAAATGTTATTACTTCCCATGATAAAGGATGGTGTAGAAGCCCTTGGATCAATGGGAAATGATACTCCATTGGCTGTCATGTCTAATAGAGAAAAACTCTCTTTTGAGTACTTCAAGCAAATGTTTGCTCAAGTAACAAACCCGCCAATTGATCCTATTCGAGAAAAAATTGTCACTTCCATGGAATGTATGATTGGTCCAGAAGGTGATCTGACAGAAACCACTGAGGAACAATGTCACCGTCTTTCACTAGAAGGTCCGCTTTTATTCATTGAAGAAATGGAAGCTATTAAAAAGATGAATTACAGGGGATGGCGAAGCAAAGTTATAGACATAACTTTCTCTAAGGACTGTGGTAAGAGAGGATTAGAGGAGGCCTTGGACAGGATTTGTGCAGAAGTACATGATGCAATCAATGAGGGTTACACCACACTTGTGCTGTCTGATAGAGGTATTATACGAATATGCTAATCTTGTATGAACGAGTTCACGTGTTATACTTGTATGTTGATACTATTTAATGCAGTCTTCTTTATCTGTAGCCTTCTCAGGGAATCATGTTGCTGTGAGCTCTCTTTTGGCTGTTGGTGCAGTCCATCAACATCTAGTTAAAACACTTCAGCGTACTAGAGTAGCATTAATTGTGGAATCTGCTGAGCCACGTGAAGTGCACCATTTCTGCACACTTGTTGGATTTGGTGCTGATGCTATATGTCCATATCTGGCCATTGAAGCAATTTGGCGATTGCAGGTTGATGGAAAGATCCCACCGAAAGCAAGTGGTGAATTCCACTCAAAAGATGAACTGGTTAAAAAGTTCTTCGAAGCAAGTAACTATGGAATGATGAAGGTTCTTGCCAAAATGGGAATATCAACTTTGGCATCTTACAAGGGTGCTCAAATTTTTGAAGCTCTGGGTCTCTCAACAGAAGTTATAGAAAGATGCTTTGCTGGAACTCCAAGTCGAGTTGGGGGTGCAACATTTGAGATGCTTGCTCGAGATGCTCTTCAATTGCATGAGATGGCATTTCCTTCTCGGGTCTTCTCCCCTGGTAGTGCAGAAGCTGTGGCACTCCCAAATCCTGGGGATTATCATTGGAGAAAAGGAGGTGAAATTCACCTAAATGATCCAGTTGCTATAGCAAGGCTTCAAGAGGCTGCCAGAACTAATAGCAAAGATGCCTATAAACAGTACTCCAAGCTAATTCATGAATTGAATAAGGCTTGCAATTTGCGGGGGCTTTTGAAATTTAAAGAGGCAGCAGTCAAGATTCCCCTCGATGAAGTGGAGCCAGCCAGTGAAATAGTTAAAAGGTTTTGCACTGGGGCCATGAGTTATGGGTCAATATCATTGGAGGCACACACAACTCTGGCAATTGCTATGAATAAGATTGGAGGAAAATCCAACACAGGTTTGTGAAACTTCTTTTCAGAATTTCTGGTCACATATATTTTTTGCAGATTCCCCAAAAAGTGGAAAATTAAATTTATGTTAAAAGTATTTGTTCAAGTGTCAAAAATGCTAATGACACTGTTCTGTATTATTTTTCTCGTAATATATTTCATGCAAATTTTATCACAGGTGAGGGAGGTGAGCAACCATCTCGTATGGAGCCTCTTCCTGATGGTTCAATGAATCCAAAGAGGAGTGCCATCAAGCAGGTTGCTAGTGGGAGATTTGGGGTTTCAAGTTACTACCTCACAAATGCTGATGAACTGCAAATAAAGATGGCTCAGGTAATTCTCAATATTACATATTGGAAAGTTCAGGTATAATATCTATTTAATGTGTCGCAAAAAAATCATTAACTGTTTTCCAGTCCTTTGTAGTCACGATGATGTTGGAACTGCAAGGCACCTCTTATTTCACTCAATGAACAATGGTTATACTAAAATTTTTTCTTTCACGTCCACAGGGAGCAAAACCTGGTGAAGGAGGTGAACTTCCTGGCCACAAGGTTGTAGGAGACATTGCTATCACCAGGAATTCAACTGCTGGGGTGGGACTCATCAGTCCACCGCCCCATCATGATATATACTCCATTGAAGACCTTGCCCAATTAATTCATGATTTAAAGGTTTGTCTGTATAATAGCTTTTACTCTTATACATTGGGTTGCTTCTGGTTGAATTTTCTTCCTTGAAGTGTTCTGAGCTTAATCCCTTATTGTTGATTTGTAGAATGCCAACCCAAATGCTCGCATAAGTGTGAAGTTAGTGTCTGAGGCTGGAGTGGGCATAGTTGCTAGTGGAGTCGTTAAAGGACATGCCGACCAAGTCTTGATCTCAGGTCATGATGGTGGTACAGGGGCATCCAGATGGACTGGTATAAAGAATGCTGGGCTTCCTTGGGAACTTGGCTTGGCTGAGACCCACCAGACTTTAGTTGCTAATGATCTACGTGGTCGCACGGTTGTCCAGACTGATGGGCAACTAAAAACTGGAAGAGATGTGGCCATAGCAGCACTTCTTGGTGCAGAAGAGTATGGGTTCAGTACAGGTCCACTCATAACTCTTGGCTGCATCATGATGCGGAAATGTCACAAGAACACCTGTCCTGTTGGCATTGCTACCCAAGATCCAGTACTTAGAGAGAAGTTTGCTGGAGAACCTGAGCATGTTATTAACTTCTTTTTCATGGTGGCAGAAGAGATGAGAGAAATCATGTCACTACTTGGGTTTCGGAGTGTTAATGAGATGATTGGCCGTTCAGATATGCTTGAAGTTGATAAAGAAGTGATAAAGAGCAATGAGAAGCTGGAAAACATTGATCTCTCTCTACTTCTTACACCTGCAGCTGAACTCCGACCTGAAGCTGCTCAGTACTGTGTGCAAAAACAAGATCATGGTTTGGAGATGGCCTTGGACAACAAGATTATAGGTCTTTCCAGTGCTGCTTTGGAAAAAGCTCTCCCAGTATACATTGAAACTCCAATCTGTAATGTAAACCGTGCTGTGGGAACCATGCTTAGCCATGAGGTGACTAAACGGTATCGCTTAGCTGGTCTTCCAACTGACACCATCCATATCAGATTCACTGGAAGTGCAGGCCAGAGCTTTGGTGCTTTCCTGTGTCCTGGTATTACTTTGGAACTTGAAGGTGATGGCAATGACTATGTTGGTAAAGGATTATCAGGTGGCAAGATTATAGTATATCCTCCCGGAGAAAGCAACTTTGACCCTAAGGAAAATATTGTAATTGGTAATGTGGCTCTGTATGGGTCCACAAGTGGCGAGGCATATTTCAATGGGATGGCAGCAGAAAGATTTTGTGTACGAAATTCTGGGGCGAAGGCAGTTGTGGAAGGCGTTGGCGATCATGGATGTGAGTACATGACTGGTGGGATTGTTGTTGTGCTTGGCAAAACTGGCAGAAATTTTGCTGCAGGTATGAGTGGTGGTGTTGCATATGTTCTTGATGTGGATGGAAAATTTCAATCTAGGTGCAACCCTGAGCTTGTGGATCTGGATAAGGTTGAAGAGGAGGAGGATATTATTACTCTCAGAATGTTGATACAGCAACATCAGCGTCACACAAATAGTCTACTTGCCAAAGAAGTGCTTGCCGACTTGGAGAATCTTCTTCCTAAATTTATTAAGGTGTTCCCCAGGGAGTATAAACGTGTTCTTGCTAGTATGAAGGCTGATGCAGCCTCTAAAGCAGCAGTGGAGCATGCCTCTAAAGATGCAGGGGAGCTAGATGAAGCAGAACTGGGAGATAAAGATGCTTTTCAAGAGCTAAAGAAACTAGCTGCTGCGTCTTTGAATGAGAAACCAAGTCAGGTAATTCTAAGAATCAACTCTTGGCAATGTTTTTTTTCTCTTGTTGGGGGGTGGGGGGATTAAACGATGTGAACCTTGCGCCTTGGATCATGATTTCTTTCGTAAATAGTGACGTGCAATTAATTTTTGACATAAAACTCAATCCTTCTAGTGGTATTGGCTTAAAGAATGAGTTGAGGCAATAGAAGAGATTATGTTAACATTTGTAAATGATAGTTTAAATGATTGTGAAGACTGCTTGATGTGGTAGATATTTGATCCTCTCCATCTTGATGGGATCCAAGTGTGGCATAATTTGTTTCCTTACTGGTGAAATTAGATCTTAATCTACACGTTTTAGTTGACTACTATGTTTTAAATGCGCTGAAAATTGAACAGGCTGAAGCATCCAAGAGGCCTAGTCGAGTTGCTGATGCCATTAAACATAGAGGATTTGTTGCTTATGAGCGTGAGGGTGTTCAGTATAGGGATCCCAATGTTCGCATGAGTGATTGGAAAGAAGTGATGGAGGAGGCAAAGCCTGGCCCACTTTTGAAAACCCAATCTGCCCGTTGCATGGACTGTGGTACTCCCTTCTGTCATCAGGTGTGCATTGCCACTTCCATGAAATTTCTATTTAAAATAACAACTTCACTTTTTAATCTGCAAATTTTTAACTAAATATATATATAAATTTGCATAAAATTGCAGGAAAATTCTGGATGTCCTCTTGGAAATAAAATACCTGAGTTTAATGAGTTAGTATACCAAAATAGGTGGCAGGAAGCATTAGAGCGTCTTCTCGAGACAAACAACTTCCCAGAGTTTACTGGTAGGGTATGCCCAGCACCATGTGAAGGTTCTTGCGTCCTTGGTATTATTGAGAATCCTGTGTCTATCAAAAGTATTGAATGTGCTATCATAGACAAGGCATTTGAGGAGGGTTGGATGGTGCCACGACCTCCATTACAGAGAACTGGGTATGCCATTCTTCATTTTGACATCTATTCAGGTTCATTTGTGTTATTTCTGTTGTTCCTTTTCAACCAAATGGGTATCATCTTTAGAGCTATTAAAGTGGTAAATTTCTGTTGTTAAACTGTTGAGTATCTTTACTGAAACAGGAAAAGAGTTGCCATTGTTGGAAGTGGACCTGCAGGCTTGGCCACTGCTGATCAACTAAATAAAATGGGCCATACAGTAACTGTGTATGAGAGAGCTGATAGGATTGGAGGGCTTATGATATATGGGGTTCCCAACATGAAAGCTGACAAAGTTGATATAGTTCAAAGGCGGGTCAACCTTATGGCTGAGGAAGGAATCAATTTTGTGGTAAATGCTAACATTGGACATGATCCTTTATACTCCGTTGATCATCTTCGAGAGGAAAATGATGCTGTTGTTTTGGCTGTAGGAGCCACAAAACCAAGGTGACACAATACAGGAATCTCGTATATTTTATTTGTTCCAATTCAAATTTTCTTGCAATACTGGTATTATAGAAAAGTATAGTTATAGAAGGAAGCACCAAAAAATGTTGTTATTATTTCTGCAGGGATCTGCCTGTACCAGGACGGGGGTTGTCCGGAGTTCATTTTGCCATGGAGTTTCTACATGCAAACACTAAAAGCCTGCTTGATAGCAATCTCCAAGATGGTAACTACATCTCTGCCAAGGACAAGAAAGTTGTTGTCATTGGTGGGGGTGACACCGGCACAGATTGTATAGGGACATCCATTCGTCATGGTTGTAGTAGCATCATAAATCTGGAACTTCTTCCTGAGCCACCACGTGCTCGGGCCCCGGGCAACCCTTGGCCACAGGTTAGATCCTTCTCTGCACCTTATTAATGGTGTTCTCCTAGCAGTTCTATGTTTAACTGCGTCCTTAGCATTCAAGATTGGCATGAGATCAGCACCATTGCCAGCAATTGTAGCTGCTTTCCTTTTACTAGTTTAGCTTTTTGAAACGGAATGACTAAAGAAATGTCAATTTTTTTTATGTTAGTTGCAAATGAGTTTTTGGTTTAATTACCACGTATTTCTGCATGCAGTGGCCTCGTATATTCCGTGTAGATTATGGGCACCAGGAAGCTGCGGCAAAATTTGGCAAAGATCCAAGATCTTACGAAGTGCTGACTAAGCGGTTTGTGGGTGATGACAATGGAGCCGTGAAAGGACTTGAAGTGGTACGTGTTTGCTGGGAGAAGGATGAAACTGGCAAACTCCAGTTCAAGGAAATTCAGGGCTCTGAGAAGATTATTGAGGCTGACCTAGTATTAGTAGCCATGGGTTTCCTAGGCCCCGAGTCCGTAAGTGTTAGCAAAAGCTTATTTTTATTCTAACATGTTTAAAGTAAAAGTCTGCTTCTGGATTCGGTTATCGTCTTGATGGTGGGTAAAATATACTGTTAGTGTTACTATTAAAGTCCACTATAAATTAGCTACAAGCAGACTTTATAGCAACCTCAACTTCTTCCAGTTGTTCATGTCTTAACAGAAATGGCATTCAAGAGGGAGTTACTCATCCTCTTAACTTGCTGCATTGCTTTTACAGACTATTGCAGAGAAGATGGGCTTGGAGCGAGACAATAGGTCAAACTTCAAGGCGGATTATGGCCGCTTTTCCACTAGTGTCAATGGTGTATTTGCAGCCGGGGATTGTCGACGCGGTCAGTCCCTGGTGGTCTGGGCAATCTCAGAGGGACGGCAAGCTGCTAGAGAAGTAGACAAGTACCTCACAGAAGAAAATGAACACGATAATATTGGTGGCCATCAGGAGGACCTTGTTAAGAGGCAGCGGGACCTCACCATGAGGCGCAAAGACGGCCGCAGACGCACCGTAATGACTTAGAAGACTCATTTTTCCATCTCAAACAGTACCAAAAGGAAAATGCACAGTATGAAAAAGATGATTCCAAGGGAATCTCGGAAGATTGCGCAGGGTTTAATTAGTAGTATACCATGGGCAGTTTTAGTTGCCAGAAGGGCAGAATAAAGGGGAAAATAATAAAGGTTGGATATGTGGTTTAAGCAACGCATGAGGTGGATTTGGTGGTTCTGGGGTAGAAGTTTATGCCATATGTAATCTAGTTTATCGAGTTGATGCCGTCTTTCTTGCCGGAAAAATTATAGAGGTTGGAGGTGCAGTTTATGCAAAAAAGTGGCGGGTGGATCTGGGATAGAAGGTTATTGCACATGAAATAGTATATAGTGTTGACGCAGTCTTTCTTGCTGGAAAAGTTGGATCTTTTATGAGGTAATGAAAATGTACAGTTTGCTATACAATAATGATTTGAATTAGATAATATGTCATGGTTTCCATTTTGTGTCAATGTAATAGTGAACGAACCTCTTGACATGTCTGAACCTGGTGTTTTTGTTTTCTTAAATTGCTAAGATAAAGTCATTTCCTTTTCGACAGATTATGCGTAGTAATTAATAAAATGACTAGCGCTAATCGGGAAGACATTGCTAAAATATGAATACATGTCATGAACATGAATTATAATGTATTAAACTGTAGCTCATTATATTTTTGTTATTATGATCTCTAAATAAAATAGGTCATTTGTTTTATATTTTAATAATAATATGATAAGTGTATACTTTAATAGGAAATTAAACACTTGTGGGTCAAAAAATTTACATTTATAATATTTTTATTAAAAAAAATAAAGATAACAAAAATATAAGAAATTATGTGTAAGTTATTTTCCAATTGTATTCCAACTATAATAAAGTATAATAAGTAGCTATTAATCATTAATATTTTTATAAAATAAAGTAATCTGCTAATTATTAGAGGATTTTTTATTTTTTTAATTAACAATTATTCAATTAGAACGCAAAATACAAGAAAATTCAGATCTTTCCTTGAGAAAGGATAGAAATGGAAACCCAGAGAATTAATGACCGAATTTCTTCTCAAACAAAACTTACCAAGAGGATAGACGTTACGCAACAAGTTTACTTCATCTTATGGGCTACTGGGGGAGGGAAGGGGTTTCAATTGAGGCTATTTATTCCTTCAGATTTATTATTATTATTATTATTATTTTTTTAAGTTACTTAGTTCAATTTTATTCCAGTTATATTTTTATGCTCCCTATTTTTCATTCGTTTTTCAATTTTTATTCAATCACAAATATAGACACTTTTGAGTGGAGGCTTTAGTTTAACAATCAGCATTACAATCTTCATACTTTCAACTTTCACACCTTCGCTTCATTTTCCTCAAGTCAATTAATTTGTTTTAAAGTGTTTGAATTTGATCTTTTCTAAAAAATTATTGTTGTTTGGCAGCTTTTTTTATGCCTTATATTTTATTTATGGGTAGAATAACTTATTAATTTTTTGATCAATTGTTTTATAATTTTTTTGTCATAATTAATGCCTTCATTTTTTTGTTTAGTCTTTCACTTCACATTGTGTAAAAATTACAGTGCATTTTTTTTTTTTACTGTATTACATATTTTGCCTTTTTTTTTTGTTTGAATATTAATTATTATATATATAATAATTTTCTCTCATTACTTATATTTTTTATATGATTAAAAAAATGAGTGTTTTTAATTTAATTGTTTTATACTTTAATTTTTATTAAAGTACATTCTTAAACACTGTAGTTGGAAATATAAATACATCTTATATTGTTGGATATTTGATAAGTAATACATACCACTTGAATAATATCAAATTTTTATTATACAATATATTTGTGATAAATCATTTTTTTTCCATATATTAAATATCTTAAATGATCTTTGACTTCCCTTATTTAATATTTCTATGTCCGCCACTGTTGTGGGCTATTTGGTACAATGTAGTGATTAATTATGACCTGTATGTGTTAAAGTTTTATGTTAATGCTTTGGCAAGTAGTTTAATTCCTCTAATATTGCGTGTTTATCTGGTTCCAAATGGCAGGTCTGTCTTTGATTTCAACCTACAAGGATTTCTGTTTCCTTTTAACAAAAAGGTAAATATGAAATGATAATCAGTTTTAGAATAAATTAATAATTTAGTTTCAAAAATATTATGCTCTTTGATTTTTAAAGATAAAGATTCTCAATTTGATATTTTAAAAACGAAAATTTTCAATTTTAGTCCCAAATACTTTTTCTAATACAGTCTTTTTGAGAAGTAACTGCGGCCCACTTTTAGGGATTATATTGATTGAACGAATATATTTAGAGAATTAAATTGAAAATTTTATTTTTGAAGGACTTAATTGAAAAAAAAGTAATTTTTATTTCTAAATTGAAAATTTTCATTTAAAGGACCAAATTAAAAAGAATGATAAATGAATCAAATAATTAATTTACTCTATTTTCTAAAGGTGGCCAATATATTTTTGAATTTTTTTAATGTTAAATACTTTAATTTGTGTATTGAAAATATAACTACATAAAAAAAAAATTCAATGTTTGTTAAGCAAGGAGATCACGACACCTTCAAAAATAAAGTGGCTCCTAAGAATAAGTGCTGTCATTTTTTACTAAAACTTTAATAATTATATACATATTGTGATATTACTAAAAACTTTATCACTTATTAAGTTTTAATTAAAAAATAATATAAAAAATAATTACATACACTTTTTTTAACATATAAAAATAATAATGATTATTTCTTTAAAATAAAGGGAAAAAAAAAAAGCCTTGTCCATTTCAGAAATCTCCACATAGTCAATTCTATTGGCCATGAGTCATAGTCTAAAACGGAAAAGGAATCGAACACCAAAGAAGAGGAATCAAAGTTATGATGGGACAGCGACGTTGAAAACAAATCATAAATAGCTTTATTTCCTCAAGTACAATCACGTGCACATCGCGTGACTTAATACCAAAGGGGAGTTCTGGGACCATAGCAGCATGCAACAACCAAAACAAACTCTCACAGTTTTTACCCAATAAACACTAATAGGTAAAATTACTCTCAAACATTCCAACATAATCTTCATGAATCACTTCTATTGTGAAAAATTCAGATGCCTTGGCAGAACAATTACACTTTTATGAATAGAAGACATGGAGTCAAATGGGTTTGGGGGGTACCCCTTGTCTCCTTTTAGTTTAAGCAATTTTACCTTTATTTCTATGGATGGACACTCCAAGGGATGCCACTAAATTATGTTTGTATTTTCCTTTCTCTAACCATTTCTATTAGCAACATTTTGACTTACACGATCCTTCTCAAAATTCTTTGAGTAAACTTCCAATGCAATGCAACGTAAAATTTTCTAATGGTGATTACTGGTTCTACTTTGATATTAATTAGAATGCAATTTGATTAGACCAAATTAAAAAAATAGAACTGAAGTTGTGATCCAATAACACATTATGAAAATCAAAGCCAAGGGTGAAGAATATATTGTTGCAATTTAATTTGGTAAATTAAAGATAATCTCTTTGCTAAGCCAATAGGTATTTGTTGCTTGGCTAGCAAAGTTTGTGTTGCAACCCCCACCCACAAAACATCTAAAGATAAAAGCAAAATTTGGAGGTAATATCCCATTCAAGTAAGGATGAAGCTCTTGAGCCTAAGGCTCTTCCAATACTCGCCACAGCCACACCCATAAGGAGGAGAGTAGTAAAGTAGAGTTCTCCACTTTGAACCTAGTTGTATGGTCCTGCATGAATGTTGGTCCACGTAACATTACCATCCATTTCAGTTAACCTTGTTCTCAAAGTTGAAAGTAGATAACAAGAAACAAAAGAAAACTATATTTGGATCACCAGCCTTGACTTATTTTCTGGAACCATCAACCTTGGCATCATTATTTTTGGACACAGCAACCTTAGGAATTTCACTCTTTGTAACAGGTTTTTCATTATCTTTGGTCGTCAATGGAAGATCCTCATCATCTTCACTATGATAAGTCGTCAAAGTCATCACCCTCTTGAGTTTCTTGAATTGTGGGAGAGCTCAAACTCCTTTCCTGAGACAAAAATCATCAAAATTTAAGTAAAGAACAGCGGGAGAATGACTACATACAGAAATGGCCAACATTGAGTTTAGATCATATACTGTACATCATACATGCTGTATAGTTTTTAACCATATAATTTTTTTTAAATTTTTTTGTTCAATTTTTTATTGTGTGAAGAAGGTTGTACAACTCCAATGCTGTCCAATACATCTTGCGCTATTGGGGAAACGATATAATATCTAGATTTGTTGCTTTTCCACCAACCCAAGATGTTAGGGTTACTGTATTTCTAAAGAATCCTCAACTATTCTCCAGATTGAGCTTGATTGTAGCTTAAAATATCTGTCCAACCTGATAAATTTAACTCAAGAAAAATAAAACCCAAACAAAAAAGGTCTTATTAGAAATGCTTATTTTATAAAATGAGTCAAACTTGTACTTTTTTCAAGTTTAATTTGAGTTTAAAAAGCTCAAATTAATTTTTTTTTAATAAGAAAAAATTTATTATTTAAAAAAAACTTAGCATAATGTGATATCTTAGTAAAAAAATAAAAACTAATATATCTTATTAAAAAAATGTATGTCAATACAATAATTCATTTGTATTTACTGTTTTCCTATATAAAATTTTACAAGTATTAATAATAATTAGTTATATTATTTATTTCAAATTATAGGTAGCAAATATACTTGATCATAACTTAAAAAGAATTGTTTGACTCGATAGACTGGATATGAAAAATATGTATAAAAACTTGAATAAAAAAATCTAATTAAAAAAATACTCGAACTTTTTTTATACTTGAATTCATGCCTAATTTTTAATAGTTCAAGCCAATAATAAGAGGGACTCCAAATATGTCTATCTCCTTTGCCATCAATGGTTTCTTTTCCATTGGAATTAATTCGAAACTAGGATATTGTTCTTGTTCAACAACTTTAATTTGTGTGACTTTGACTATATCTTCTACTTTCCCTCTTGTAATCAGCATAATCTCACACCTTGCAGATTGCATTTTTCACATCTTGACCCACCTTTACTTATTGGATCTAGATCCAATAGTCCCAAATGTGTTTATAAAATATATTTTTTAAAACTAAATGTTAAATATTTTTAAGAATAAAGAAATATTACTATTTTAGATTTTTTTAATATGGAATGGTAAAAAAAAATGACTGAACTACTTCTAATACTTTACAGTTTATTTATCTTACAGTTTATTATTTTTTTAATAAGATATCATTCTATATAAAAAATTTAAAATATTAATATGTCTTAAATTTTTAAAAATATTTATTATTTTTATTATTTTTAAAAATATAGTTTTATAGACACTTTTAGAACCATTGGATTTAGACCCAGTGATCCTTGATGTTTACTGCAGAAACAATCTCTATTTCCCTTTACTTTCACCTAGCAAACATTAGAGAATAAAAAAGAATTGCAAATAATATCATTTTTGAGCAAAGATGAAGCTCTTAGCCTATAAATTTGTATAACAATAAATATTTATAAGGTTAAATTATGTTATCTTATATGAATACTGGGCCTTACATGAGTGATGGTGTAACAATTTTCTTATAACTTAAACCATAATTATAATAATAATGACAACCTTGGAATTTCGATGTATATGATCATCTCACGGATGCCGTCCTTATATTGTCGTCACATTCTAGGATTAACTGAAGATACTTTGTTTATAAAACTATAATTTTGATTGAATATTTAGAGTACTTTGTCTATAGCTATTTATCAGCCATAATTATAATATTTTGATTGAAAAGGTGGAGATAATTGAACATTTGCTGCTTCTTTGTGGTTAGGTTAAAAAGGTGTGGTATCGCTATAATTTGTCAGTAAAAATTGAAGACACGGGTATCTCTAGTTTTGAAATTTGGTGTTGTGACCTTATGCTGCAAAATGAGTGGATTGATGACTATGGTAGAGCTATAGTGGCCTGTATTTGTTAGTTTATTTGAAAGGTGAGGTGTGCATTAGTATTTCAGGAGGATATCTCTGATCCTTCTAGAGTTGTAAAGAAGGCTGGTAAGTTGTTGAATGAATTTTGGAAGGCAAGGGGTTGGGTTGATGGCTGTAAGGCTGAGAGGACTAGTAGTGTTAATGATTAGAAGAATTGTTAGCGTTAACCTGATTGTGGGCAGGTTAAGGTGAAGGTGGATGGTTTTTACGCTGCTGATGAGAAAAGGGCTAGTGTGGGAATTGTGTTTCGTGGTGATGAATGTGTTTGGATTAAGGGGTATAGCGAGGAATCATTTGCTCATTCTGCATTTATGGCAGAGGCTTTGATTCTAAAGAAAGCTATTTTGATGCTGTTGATCTTTCTTCTTTCTCAGTTTGCTTTGAAACTGATTATGCTAAACTTTATGGGGTAGTTTCGTGTAAGAGGTTGTGTAAGTGTGATTGGTGGGCTTTACCAATTGTGGAGGATATTCGCAGTAATTTGTCCAAGTTCCCTAAGCTTTCTCTATCGTTAGTTTCTCGCAATGGTAATGGTGCTGCTGATTTTCTAGCAGGTGGAGCTCTTAAGAGGATGGACCCGTATGGGTTGGTTTTGGTACCCCCATCCTCTCAGTTAGCTATCTTACTTAAGGACTTGGATTCTGCTGGCAAGCATCCACGTGTTAGAACAGGAGTGGGTTAGGAGTGCTTTAGTGGTCTCTTCGGTGTATTAGGCGCTTTGGCATCTGTTTTGTTTTGTATGTTTCTGTGTGTTGCCATTTGGATTTTTTGCGTTTTATTGTTGTTTTTCTGGTGTTTTTATTGAAATTCTCTTCTTTCGGCCAAAAAAGGAGTCAACTATTAATTTGATAAAAAAAAAAAATGATAATTGAAGCACTCAAAGAAATATTTATTGTCATTCAGACTTATAATAAGTTACATAACATTATCCAGCAATGCTTGCTATGAATCCTCATGAATTACTTCCAACTCTAAATTCAAACATCTCAGCGGAATAATTGCACTTGTGTTAGTAGAAGTAGAAGCAGTGGATTCAAAAGGAGAAGGAGGCACCTTTAATTTGTCACCTTCTCCTTCTAGCATTTGAATAACTGCTTTAATGGATGGACGGTTCACTGGATGCCATTGAATGCACCAAAGTCCCACAATTGCCAATTTCTTTGCGATTCTAATATCTTCATCATCCTCTATATGGATGTTAATTATGTCTCTTCCTTCAACCAATTTATGGATCCATTCAGGATATAGAATTTGAAAACTATCTTGAGTTGTGTTTGTATCTTTTCTTCCTCCCACCATTTCTAGCAGCAACATACCATAACTATAAATGTCTGATTTGTATGAGACATTTCCAAAGTTTCTGGAGAAAACTTCGGGTGCAATGTAGCCTATAGTCCCTCTAGCTGTCGTCATTGACACAATACTTCTACTTTTAGAGCATAATTTGGCTAGACCAAAATCAGAAATTTTAGGAACAAAGTTTTGATCCAACAATACATTGCGAGGATTGATATCAAAGTGAAGAATTCGATGATCACAATCTTGGTGAAGATACTCGATTCCTTTAGCTATGCCAATAGCAATTAGCTGTAGCTTTTCCCACCCAAGGAATACTTCTTTGTTATCTGGAGATGATACGAAGTTTTGTAGCGAGCCGTATGGAAAGAAATTATAGATAAGAGCTCGATAAAATCCTTCAGCACAAAAGCCCAATAAGCGAACCACATTAACATGGTGAATTTTGCCCATCGTTCCCACTTCATTAATGAATTCTTTGCCATCTCCCTCTGTGTCATTGAGGATCTTCACAGCCACTGGAATTTCGCTAGATAGCTTGCCTTTAAAGACTGTTCCATGAGCTCCTTCACCTATCTTATCCTTGAAATGATTTGTAATTCGCTTAAGATCAGCATAAGAGAATCTGGTAAGTTTAAGTGCCTTGTAGTCTTCCAAAAAATTTTCAACTCTCACCTGATCCTCTTCTTTAGTTCTAAGATACCTGTAGATTTGAAATAATGCTAGTAGCAACAGCAACAGCACAATTGAACTTGCGGTACCACCTGCAACATTCTGTAATTCACAAATCCAATCCAACGAGGAACAAAAGGAAGAGTACACGTGTTTTACCTGCGGCAGCTATAATAGTTGACTTTGGTATCTTGGGATTTGGATCATGGTCAAGACATTCAACAGCATCTTCAGTGCCATTGTTCTTAAGTTTACATATCATTCCTTTCGCTTCACATGTACTACAATTCGGCGTCGACCACGTCAAACTCAAATAATTGATCCTTAGGTGGAATGAAGAAACGAGGCTCGAGGAAATATCAAACATCCTGGTGCAGAATAGTAGTTCCGCGCTAAGGAAAGAGTCGGAGAGCTCAGCAGCATGTATGGGACAAGATTTATCCACTGAAGAACAATTAAAGAAAATATTGTAATAGGTTAAATTTCTATATGGTGGCTCAAAGTTGAAAGGGGAAATTCCCGAGTGGTAGAGTCTTAGAAACTGTCTCGGAAGGCAACTTTGGGGGTCATATACTTCAAGTATCTGAGATTCATAATCTATATCTCTGATGAAGAGCTTCACTGGACCCGATCCTGCGGGTAGCTCAAGCAGGGCATGATTATCGGAGCAAGAGAGATCAAAGCCAGGATAGCCACAGTGATGGGGTTGCCTATCTTTGATTCGGAAGGGAAATCGAATACGCAGACCATGACGTCCGCATCTTTGTTCCCTGCACTCTCGTTGGCACGCGCCGAGGTTCGTGAGTAGAAGCAGTATCGTCAAGCAAGTTTTGCAAAAGTTTGACATTGTAGGACAGCTTCTCAAAGCTGTGCTTTGGGATATCAAGCAAGCTTTTTGTAGTTAGCAGTAATGAATTTACTTTGCATGTTTTTACTTTCGTGCACCATGATAATGAAAAATAATAATTAAAAAGGAGGTTACCATCATGCATATGCATGTACTTTTTAATGCTGCCGTTTGCAATCAGCCAAATTGATGAACATAAAACCCTGCCGGCCCTACAGTGATTCACCGGCATCTACCTTATTTTGTGAAGATATATTTGTCTCGTTATATAGGCAAACTTATTAGATATGTGAGGTCATATCATTACAGCTCATGATGAATCAAAATGTTTACGAGCACCGTTTGCAGAGGAAGGAGGAGCTCAGGGGGATTGTGGGTATCATCGATGGTGTTTATTATTCTGCTACGAGTACTCCAGCCAAGTTGTGGGGCTTGTATTTCATCGTGTGGCAAAATCAGCAACATAAGCCATCCATTTCGACTGAAAGGGGACCCCGACAATTGCGGGGAGAAGAGGTTCGAGTTAGAATGTATCGAAAACGTTGTCGTATTACGCTTGCTCTCTGGAGAATTCTATGTGCGGTCAATCAACTACAACAAATACACAATTCGACTCGTGGATCCCAACATTCATGATTCTGATTGCTCCTTCATGCCTCGATACTTCCTTTACCGATACAACTTCAGTGAGAGAGAGGATGATGGATATCAATATCGCGCCATTCAAATGCAAGACAATTATCGAACAGTACAGCTACTTGGACATATAATATACTTGGAGTGTACAGGTGACGTGAGTGACGATAGCTCTTACGTGCAGACTCAGACTTGCTTGCAGGATCCGCAACTCTACGCCATTGACACAGGTGAAAGTTTTCCGGCGAGTCGAGTGAAATCTGGTTGCCGGGTGAAGCTGGTGGCTCCGACATCCGAATCCTCCGGGGGATATTATTACTATGGTGCCACATCGTACACAGAGATTCACAGGAAGTTAGTGTACGGATTTGAGGTTTCGTGGTTGCATGCTGCTTGTGATTCTGAATGTGGATTCGGTGGGAATTGCTTCTTCAACGCCACCTCTGAAACCCTTCAATGTGACCCTATCAACTGTAGCCCAATCACCGGCAAATGTGGTAAGACCTGCCTCCCACCCACTTCATTATTTATATGCTGCTACTGGTTTGCATGTACATGCAATAGAGATCGCATGATGAGTTATTACAAAGTTTTAACATTAAATAGTTTTATAGTAGTAGAAAGTCACTTAATGTAATAACCTTAAACGATAAGACATGATTGATATGGGAAATAAGGTAACTTTCACCCTTGTAAGTTTATCTGATTCCTAAAAAATAATAGAACTTAATTTAATATATAGAATCTAATTAGATAAAACCAAAAATAATATATCTATATATAAATATCAAAATAATTAGTTTAATTTTTGTATAGAAATTTTGGCAGAATATCTCATGAAATATGGACCTCATGAAATTTCTATAATAAAACAATTTGATATATAATAGAATGGAGAGCTTAACTCTTTAACACATATATACAAAACAGGCCACAATTCATAGAACTACATCAAAATAACTAGTCTATATACAAAAAAGTAGTTAAGTCTAATTATAAAATATACAACAAAAAGACTGTTGCATTGACAACAGACAAAACTCACCAAAATAGCAACACAAAGTCCAACCTTAAATATCTAAAACATGTTCTTAAATCAAATGAATCAAGATATAATGAGAATTTAAAATATCCAAATCTAACAAAATGTTTGAAAATCTCTTATAGAAACCATCAAATGTACAAAATACAAAAGTAGCCCAAGGTAAGTATAATTAGATTAAAGCAAATAAACATGATCGGCCTTAAGTTATGAATAATCATAACAATGGCCTTAAGCCTCAAACAAAATATGGAGGTAGAGGCATCATACCTAACCATATCATAATACCAATAATAGTGTACTACGGTTAATGTCTGCTATCGTTAGTTATAGGGTCCTATTTTGGATATATTCTCAAAAGTTTCTTTAATATATAAAAATTCATATTCAAAAATTAGAATTTCAGAATCAAAATACCTCATAATTTCGTATTTAAATAATTCAGATAATTTAAAAATGTAGAATCATAGAGTTCATAAAACCAACAAAATTCCCAAGTTTCAGAATATGCAATGACATTTATAAATTCAAAAGCCTACCCCAAGGTACTAGAGATATCAAAAATTCATATTTGAAAATAGATAATTTAAAATAAAAGTCTTACATTATTAAGATTCTCTATTCACCTGGTCAAAGTATACACAATTCAAACTCTAACTCGCTGAGTATAAAAGAGCTGCTTTAACCTTAAAAATATAACAAATAATATATCTTAAACCTTCCATACTAATAAAAATCTTAATTAAAATAATTTATAAAAGAAGTTGCCATAATAACTTGTTCGAATTAATTTGCCTTTCTAACTAAAATTTTGGTACTTATTTCTTTTGTGTATTCATTATTCCTTGTAATGATTCTAATTTCCATAATTAGCACATAATGGTATATATATGCTTAAAAAACACTTTGGGAACCTAAATGGTCTATAAACTTAAAGTTCAATCTTCATTGATGCTCAACACTGATATTTTTGTTGTGTCTAATGCTAATAAACTCAGATAATTTTCCCTTAATGGAAATTGTTTCTCTTTTAGTCCAATAATGAAACACATATATATACTCTAGGTTTATAACTTTCAAATTGCTAGTTTCTTCCCTTTCATTTCTATTAAGAGAATTATATATAACCTAAAATTTTGATTGTTCTTATGATATAGATGCCATTAAGCCCCCTTATAAATCATTAGCATCTATGCAAAATAAATTCCAACTTAATATCCATCCTAACTTTATAGTTCTTGGATTGCCTAATGTCACCAACTGAGTCTAAAAATTATTCCAGTTATTATCAAAGTAATTATTAAACACTAATAATTACTTTTGTTGCACTTTTATTCATAAAACTCCCTCTCATAAAAATGGAATTTAATATAAGCTTAAGGAAAATTTTCAAAATCACTTACCACTCGCAACGACAACTACTAATAACTCATATTATCCTTCTTGATGCCTAACAACACTAGAGGATCAAAATTTCTTCAATTATTAGTACTCTACGTACCTCAATTCCTTACCAAGAAAGATGAGTTTTTTAATTTAGTGTTCCAAACATCAAATTGGCACATGACGATTATTAGAATCTCACTTAGAATCAAAACCCTTAAAGAAATTTCCCAAAACAACTTCAATTCATGCCTCAATTTCAAATTTCAAATTTTTGGATACTATTCATGTTCTTCCTCCAAATTTGAAAATTTTCAAATTCAAGCACTAATTCACAAAATTGGGAGCTCAAATAGATAGAAAACAACTTGAAAATTAGTCTTAAACAAATGAACTCATGTAAAGCGAAGGAATTTTACCTAAATCAAGCCAAATTTTGACGATTTTTGTTATTGTTCACTCTACTTGCCCAAAATGGAGTTCTCTTAAATTTAGAGGCCAAATCACGAAATCAAAAGCTGGATTTAAGGGGAAAACCTTCGAAATATATGGTACTACTAAACCATATCATACTTTGGAGTAATCAAACTTGAATTTCACGAATTCATACTTGAAATCGCATCTGAGCTCGCACGAAACCTTGTTGAATTTTCTAGCACTTTCCTGGCCATCCTTGGTGTGAATGCTTGCCAGCAACACCTAGACACACATCGAAGCACGACATTGCACCACCCACAAGAGCCACAAGGGACAAAGAATGAAGAAGGAATATGAGCTCAACTCTAGAATGCATACTGACGAGTAAGAAGAAGGAAAAAATAAAGATGTAATGCTATTTTGGTAATTTCTCTTATAGAGACATATGACATTTTCAAAAATGTGATAAAAATATATCAAACTTGTACTGAGTCGAGCTTAAGTTCTCTTGCTCACGCAAATAAGGTTAGAGGTGTCAAAGTAAGTCAGCTTGACCTACTTGAGCTGGTTGGTTAAACGAGCTTGGGTTGACCCAACTGAAAAAATAAAAAATTATAAAAATTTAAATGTGACTTTATTTGAGCATAAGTCTTATTTAATCACTCAATTTCTATATTAGTATAAATAAATAAATAAAATAACTAAAATAAAAAGCAAGCTTCAATAGATTAAAATAAGTAAAGTAATTCAATAATTCAATGATTCATTAATATTAAAAATATGATTATGAGCAGAATATTCAAATATGGTAAATTACAAAATAATAGAGACAAGTAGACAACACAGCACATACATTAGGATTAATTTTATTTTCTAAATAAGAATGTGCAGTTGACTAAGGCGTTGGTATGAGTGAGTGGAAAAAAAAATAGACAACCAATGTAACTCGCGAGCTGACTCGTTTAACTCACGGGTTAAACGGGTTGAGTTGATAAGAGTATATTAAATAGGTTCTCAAAGGAAACCTTCAACCCAACCTACCTCTTAGGTAGGTTAAACAAGTTTGACGTCTCTAGATAAGGTTTAGCCATTTTAGCTAGCCTATTACTCATGTAGGATACTCATTATATTATTATATGAGTACTTTTAAATTCCTTTTCTCTGAATTCATTTAAAATTTATTTTCCTTCATAAGTACTACTTTTTTGCCCCTCTTACAATTTATGAGCTCTCTTTAATCTTCCCTTCCTCGTTTGTGAAAATATTTACCAAATTATTTCACTAAGATGAAATTATTAAAGAGAATTTTCTAGAATATTTCACTTAATCCTAAAGGGTTCTTAAAGCCATATATATTAGCAGAGATGTATAGATTATTCTAGTTTAGTTATATTCACCACAAATTGGATAATGATAAACTTTATTGTACACTTTTCTCTATTATGTTATCTAATTTTTAAACTTCATATAATCTTTTGTTAAAAAAAATCTTGTGTTAGTAAAGTAGCAAATTAGTCTTTGAATTAATGGAGTAACTTAATTTTAATCTCTCAACTTTTTTTGTAGTGCATGAGATAGTTTTAAAAAATATCTAACTTCCTAGTTAATTAGCCTTCCATTATGTATTGCTACATCCAAATTTTGGCTACCTACTCACAATTTGGCCGTTAAGGTTTTAGTGGAGCCACATTGTTTTACAAGGGACAAATGAAATTGTAGAACCTTTTTCCCATATTTGAACAAATCAAAATGGAACAAATTTGACATTACACATCTTTATACTAAGCTTTTAAAAGTCAAACTTGAATTCAAGCTTAAAAAAAGTTTAAACCTTTTTTCTACTCAGCTTTTTCATTCATATTTTTATCCATATTTTTTGGACGTTATGATTAAGACTAAATACTATTTAAAACTTGAGATAAATAATATAACTAATTATTATTACTTGTAAAATTATATATAGAGAAGTTGTAAATATTAAATATAAATAAGTTGTTGTATTAATATAAATCCTTTTGATAAGAGATATTCGTTTTTTTATTTTTTTTCCAAAATATCACGTTATACTAAGTTTTTCTTTAAAGAATAAATTTTTTAATTAAAAAACATTGATTCAGGCATTTCAGGCATGAGACAGGCTTTAAAAAAGTCAAAGTCTGGCTTGTTTTACAAAACAATATTATGATTAAGTTTTTTCTTCTCTGGGTTAGACTTATCGTGGCGGACAGAATTTTTGAATTATGATTAAGTCTATTTGACATATATCTATTGTTTGTCTTAAGTTTAAGTTGCCCAAGGAGTCAGCATGGTTATCTAGCAAAATCTAATAATTATCTATGGGTCGACAATTGATAGAATAGTGCAATGAATTTGATATTTTAGGGTTTAACTCGTCTATTATAAAAAATTTAGAAACTAATCTTAAGTGAGTCTATAAATTTAATGATTAAATAATTAATTTATCTTTTATATTAATTGTGTGTAATTGGGTTCTTCTCCCCTTGTGATCTTTTATGACTATTAAAATTGGTGAACCTTCACGAACAATATGTAAATTAATGTATGAACAATATATATATATATATATATATATATATATAAAGTTTTTGACTCTATCAGTTTGCCGTTGTAGTTTACTTAGTTTTTAAAACTAAGTCTTAATGATTTATAATTGTTTGTCAATTGCTATTATAACTACATGCTAAATGTACGATTAATTTTTTTTTGGAAGGTTTAAAAAAGTGGCAAATGTTACTTCATAATGTTGCAGGTAATTCTCTAAATATGTGATCTTCTTTATCTTTTTCTCCTTTAAATCCTGTCTATTCTGTTATTTAATTTGTATATAAATTAATTCCATACGTACCTTTTTCCTTTCTCAGTTTCTTTCATGTTATGCATATCAGTTCGTTGATAAACTTCAACTTCTTTTTTTCTTCCTTTTGTAGCTTTTCTCATGGGCATCATTTATGGTAAGATTCTGGATGCTGTACTTTTTTCCTGTTTGGTTATCGTCGAGTTATTTGTTTAATTAAGCTTAGAAATAAAACCAGAATATTGTCAAGCTGACTCTTTTGATTTCCTCACTCACACAGGAGTTTACATGATTTTGACAAGTCCTAAAACAGAAACAGAATTTCCACCAGAAGAAACCATAGGACGATATATTATAGCACCGCTCTTGGTTGTTAGAGTTCTTATTGGAGTTACATTTATAACTGCGTTGTTGATCTTCATATGGAGAAGAAGACATTCGTCGAAGTATGAAAATATTGAACAGTTTCTGCAACACAATAACCTCAACCCCATTAGGTACTCATATAGAGAAATCAAGAAGATGACCAAAGGTTTCAAAGTGAAGTTGGGTGAAGGAGGCTTCGGTTCTGTGTACAAAGGAAAACTTCGAAGTGGGCCTGATGTAGCAATAAAGATGTTGGGTAAATCCAAAGATAATGGCCAAGAGTTTATCAGCGAAGTGGCAACCATCGGAAGTATTTACCATTTCAATGTGGTTCGTCTTGTTGGATTTTGTGCTGAAGGAATAAAGCGTGCCCTTGTGTATGAATATATGCCTAATGGATCTTTGGATAAATTTATTTTCTCAAAAGCAGGAAGCATCTCCTTAAGTTATGAGAAAATATATGAAATATCTTTGGGAGTAGCTCGTGGGATTGCTTATCTTCATCATGGCTGTAACATGAAAATTCTGCATTTTGATATCAAGCCCCATAATATTCTCCTCGATGACAAATTCACCCCAAAGGTTTCAGACTTCGGGCTTGCAAAGCTATATCCTATTCATGATAGCATTGTCACTTTGACTGCTGTCAGAGGAACAATAGGATACATGGCTCCTGAATTATTTTACAAAAATATTGGGGGAGTGTCCTATAAGGCTGATGTTTATAGTTTTGGAAAGCTTTTGATGGAAATGGCTAGCAGGAGGAGGAACTTGAATTTGCACACAGAGCATTCAAGCCGGCAATATTTTCCTTTTTGGATATATGATCAATTAAATGAAGAGAAAGATCTAGAAATGAAGAATTTGACGGAAGAAGAAAAGAATATAGCAAAAAAGATGTTTATAGTTGCACTGTGGTGCATACAGTTAAAACCTTGTGACCGTCCTTCAATGAATAAGGTAGTAGAGATGCTCGAAGGAGAAATTGAAAGCCTTGAAATGCCTCCAAAGCCTTCTTTTTTTCCATGTGAAACAGAAGGAGAGGATGAGGAAATCGCCTCTTACCAAACTGAGTCGAGTGAACCCATTAGTTCTACTAGTTATGTTGTAGAGGCTGTGAATGATCATGACCTGGAGAACTGAGAATAGTCCATGGCAAACCCAAACACGTTGCTTATCTCAAAGTCATGTTTCAATTGGCATCCTTGGTTTTAGACTAATGTTTGATTGGCATGATACATGTCTGTGCTTGTCATGTGTTTTGTTTGTTGATAAACTCAAAACTAGAAGGGTATTGCATGGACTACAATTGCTTTTTGTCCAAAAGATTTTCAATAAATATCAGTTTGTGAGTGTCGTGAGAAACTTGAGTTCAAGTATATATATCCCAATTCAAGCCCATCTCCAAATGTAAAGTGGTATATAAATATGTATGTCCAACAATTAGAGTTATTGTATGGGGCTATGAATTTGAATTCCCTGTTGTTATATAGTAAATGCAAATAATGACCATAGGAAAATTAACTACAACACCTGCCATTATGATCCATTTTGATAGAGCTATTCCAGTCTATCCAATCGAAAGCATTTGCAGTGACATTAAAGATTGAAACACTATAAAAAAACAAAGATTTACCTGCAGTTTTTTACTTGCGGTTAGGAAAATCACAAGTAAATCAACCACTAGTTGCAGTTGATAATAAAAGCCGCAAGTATTTCTTGCGGTACATATAACTAACAGGAAATACCTGAGGTTAAAAATAAAACCACAAGAACAACCTATGGTTGGGGAAAAAAAAAAAAACGCACATATTACCTGCAATTTTTGAAAAATCAAAAGTAACCTGCAATTTTACTTAAACTGGAGGTGAAATTACTTGTGATTTAGTACAAATTGCAGGAAATATTTGCAGTTTTCCATGAATTGTAGGTATTTCTTGCGTAGCCCTAGTATGCTTCCCTTGGCCTTTTTGACCTCTTACCATTTTTTAAAATAATAGTTGCGCAAAATTTGTCGCCACCCAAAATAGTAACTCGGATTTTCTTTTAATTTTTAATTTTTTTTAATCTTATAGGTTATAATAACCCGTAATAACTTTTTTACTTGTTATAATTATAGGTTGATACAACCTGTAACTTAATATTATTTTTATTTCCATTGAATAGCCCGCGATCCAATGAAATCACATTCGGGGGTGTGCCCCCATTATAAAAGGCTGTCTTTATTATAATTCAAGAGGGGGCATGTGCCCCCATTAAAGAAATAAAAATTAGGTTAAATAATATAATATTAATTTTAAATTTCAATATAATTTAAATTTTTAAATATATTTTGAATAAAAATTATTATAGAATATGATTTAAATTTAAATTTAAAAAATTTATAGTTTAAATTGATTTTATTTTAATGAAAAATATGATTTTAAATTTAAATTTTGATAATTTTATAAATAAATTTATTTTAATTTAAAAGTTAAGGATTTTATTTTTTAAATATTGATTTTATTGGCAACTTTTACAAAGATGTCCTTTATGATATGAACAAATAATAATTTAACAAATCATTATAGGGTTATTCATCTAAGTCGATAACTTAGTAAACCTGGATTAACCCAACACTTTCAAACTGGGTCGAGCCAAGTCAAAGAATATATCAAACCAATTGCTATGTAAGCTTATTGGGATGTGAAGCCGGGTCGGGCCAAGTATCGGGCCATGATTTTGGACCAACAATCCAACTCGGCTCGGATATTTTATATTATTATATATTAAAAGAAATTCAAAACAAAACCCTAATCTTATTTAAATTTTTTACCTACTTGCCGTCATTTGTAGTCACATTGTAGATTTGTTCATCTCTCTCTATCATATGCCATGCCACGCCACTGGCTCCAGTCTTCCACTACAGGGCTATTCATGAAACAACAAAGATGAAGAAGAATCGAAAAGATAAGTAGAACGATGCCAAGAATGGTTATCTCTCTCGTCTTTCTTCATGCATCTCTCATCTTTGTCTCTAATTTCCATCAACGATCATTTCCAGCACTATGTGATGTCCCTTTTCCTTTGTTCTCTGTTAGTTCTATCATCTTCCCTTTCTTTTGGCTATGTCGTTCTCTTTCTTGGTACAAGTTTTTCTTCCCTCATATGATCTTTCTTCCTCCTTGGTCCTTCCATGCCTTCTCATTTCCTTCCTCAATCCTCCTTACATCTCACATCATTTGATATAATATCCTTTCCTCTAGATCCAGATCTAATCTAAGTAAACTTTTGTATTTTTGAAAAAAAAGGAATTATTTATTAAGAGAGAAAAAAGACAAACCCGACCTTAACCTGAACCGGTCTGGACAAACCCAATCATTTACTAGGTCTTTTTGGGTCGATCCAAGTCTCAGGGAAAAAAATGGTACCCTATGTTAATGCCAAGTTGGGTATTGAGCTAGATGAAAACCCTAAACCCAGCCTATGTGCAGCCCTAAATCATTATATTGGAGTTATATCATTCGAATAAATGTTGATCCCTCCTCTAAATATAATTCACTCTTTGAATAATATTATATATTTTTTGAATTGTCTTGCAAACTAATGATTGTTTCCTTTATTTCAATGATGTATAATGTGGAAATTTTTTTTGGGATTAGAAAAATATTAAAATAACTTACAAAAAAATTATTAACAATTTTTTAATAGATTAACAAAAAATTGTTACCTTTACGATTTCCAATAAATTTGAAGCCTTATTTCATACAGACTATTTTCGTATTATAGTAATTATGATATTATTTACATGATATATATATATATATATATTAAATAAATTTGTTACCTTAATGCTTACAAAATGTTTCCCTAATATAATAATGATGATAGTTATTTAAATGATATATGTAACTCAAATATAATGATTTGTTAAATTATTATTTGTTCATATAATAAAAAACATCTCTGTAAAAGTTGAAAGTAAGATAAATCTTAAAAAACTAAAATTCCTAATTTTTAAATGTAAATAATTTTTTTCATAAAATTATCAATCTTTAAATCTAGGTTTAACTAAAATAAATTAATTTCTTCAAAATTTATATTTTATAATTATTTTTATTCGAAATATATTTATAAATTTAAACTATATTAAAATATAAATTAAATATTATATTATTTAATATACTTTTTATTTTATTTTTTAAATGGGGTACGTGGCCCCCTTTTTGAATTAATAATGGGCACACTGTGTCAGTTACGAGCTAATGGAAAAAAAAAAAAAAAATGGTTGTGAGTAATTATTTTTTATGGCCGCGGACTCTGCACAATAATTATGTTAAAAAACTGTAAGGGGTCAAAAAGGTTGCTTCCCTCCCTCCCCATTTGTTTTCCAATCGTACAACTTGCCTCGCCTTCCCATTGTTTCCATCTTCACAACGTTCTCCTACCCATTGTCACCTTAGCCACTGCCGCCCCTACAGTGACTGAATGCTCGCCAGTATGACCCTGCCGCCACTTGCCAGTACCGATCGTCGGACCTTAGCCGACGTTATAGGTAATTTTTTTTTTTTGCTTTTTTCCTTCACCATTTAACTTACTGTTCCTTCTCCCTCTTCTTGCATTTAGGCTAAACTGTTTGCATCGAAGGAAGGCTGTCACTGTCGCCGACTAGAAACTGTCGTCGCAGTCTCTGTTTGAGGTAGGTTTTGTTTTTTTTCCCTTTTTTTTTTTTTCCAGCTTTCATTCTTTTGCCTTATTTTATTTTTTTTCTCATTTTGGAATACATGCTTAGACCTTGTGTTTTTTTTTTTTTTTTTTTCTAAATTGTGATATTTGCAAAATTTTTTTGGATTTTTGTGTGAATAATTTGTTATTTTAATGAATATGCATGCATTGAGTTTATAGATAGTTCTTATTAATTTTTGATTGGCGTATTCGCAAAATTCGGTAGTATCTTTGGTAGTATCTTTATATGATTGTTCACTTTTAGAAGTTTCATTTTTGTAATATAAAAGCTTGGTCCCTTTATTTTTGTTTCTATGTCAATAATTTATTGTTTTAATGAATATATATATATATATATATATATATATATATATATATATGTATTGGATTGATAGATAGTTTATGAATTTTTAGTAGTATATTTTTGTTGTTGAGCAAATTTTATATAAATGTTTGTGCACTTAGTTACTTAGTGCCAATTTGATTATAATTTTTTGGACATGATGCTGTTCATTATTGATTAATATTGCTTGGTTTATAATGTTCTTGAATAGTAATAAAATCTTTGGAGGATTGAGGTAAAAAATAGTATTGTGAAATGGTTAAGAGCTTAATTGATATACCTCGAAATACTCGTAAATACATGGCAAGATTAAATAAGTTTTTGGATTTTGAATTTGTTAATCCTAGTATTGGAGGTAGAATAATATGTCTATATCTAAAATGTAAGTTTCTTATTAGACAAGAAGTGTTAAACTCCTTGATTGTTAAACCATTCTCAAAAGGGTAAACTATTTGGCTTAGAAATGGAGAGACAAGTGTTGTAAATACTACTATGGATGTTCCTATGATACCAAATGTGAAGGAAGAAATGATTAATGTTAATGATTCCATATAGGACATGGTCAATGATGTATTCGAGCATCATCCTATTAACTAATGTGTTGAAGATAATAAAGTAATGTCTCCCTTACTAACTCATATGATGCCCAATGATGGTGCAAAATTTTTAGAATTAATTAAAGATGAAAAATAGAGTTTGTATTAAGGGTGTAAGATATATTTAAAATTATCTTTCTTGGTGAAATTGCACCACAGTAAATGTTTGTGTTGAATAATTAATAAGGTTATGCTGATAATATTAGAGTTATTAATAGATACCTTTGAACAAGCTATAATTCCACCCTTAGTTTTATGAGGCCAAGAAAATAATTACTAAACTAGGGCTTAATTATACCAAAATCCATGTATGTCACAACGATTGCATGTTATAGTTGGGGGAAGATACAGAACAACATACTTGTAAAAGATGGATGCAAGTGTTAGATGAAGATATGCAAATACATTCTAATCTATCTCGTTCCATTTATTTTTATTTGTGAATTCTACCAATCTTTCATTGATAGCTGCAAGAGTATTATCTTTTTCTCAATATATTCTTTATCTTCAGCTTCTACAATAAGAAATTATTGTCATTAAACTTTTCAATTTCAAATTTCACCATCATTTTTTCAATCACATTTTATTTGTGAACAAAAGTAGCTCTTATTATTTTTTGTGAATAGTAACTATACATATGAATTGTAACCATACACATGAATAGTACTAACTACCTTATAATAGGCAAAAGTAATCTTACTTATTTTTTTATGTGGAGGATCCACTATATTAGTGGCAGCCACAAAATATATGATAAATTAATAATAACACACCTAAATAGACTCTGATATTAATTGTAGAGAAAACAAACACCAGATAGAAGTAAAAATATAGTAAATAATATGAGATAACACATAAAATTTAACATGGAAAATCCCAATAGAGTAAAAACCACAAACAAGAAAAAAATAGTTTTACTCTGAAAAAAATAAGAGTTACACCTTCTCACTATATAGTAAGAATAATACAATATTTTTATATCTCTTGCTAATAAGAGAACGTCAATCTCACAAATCTCTCTCTATAAAGAATTGCTCATTTCTTAGATGTGAGAAATGAAGTTTTAAAACTCTCTAATTATAGAAAAAAAATGAAAAGCTTCAAGGTAATTTTTAAAGGATTAAATTACAATTACAAAACTTTTTTCTATTTCCTTTTCGGTGGGCCACTAACTAAGTAAAATATTGTCACCTAATATTTACCTATGATTGATAGACTTGTCTTACCTATAGCAGCTGAAATAGTCATCTTGGATGGTTTGGTTGGTTTGTGCTTGCAATGAAAGCTTACAACATCGGAATTTGGTTCTGTCCATCTCAAATTTAGTCTGTTGAAGTAGAAATCGACGTCGGGTTCTGGTGAAACTGTGTCCAAAATTTTGGTGCAGGAAATTAGGTTCAACTCAACAACACTCTCGAACGGGTCAGCAGGATAAATAAGGCAGGAGAACGTGTGTTGAGATCCAGATGAAGAACAATTGAAGAAATAAATATTAATTTTTGGTTCCGAATATGAAAATAATTAGAAAGGATGAATTGATGAATTGAGGAGTTTTAGAAAGACTGCCGGAAGACAATGTTCAGAATCTTCTAAAGATAAAAGTTGCGATTCGTAATCCATGCAACTGACAATGAGTCTTACAGGATCAGAATCATTTGCAGGAAGCTCTAGCTTGGTGGCAGTGTTATTTACACAAGATAGACGAAAGCCAGGATATTCATAGTGATTAGTGATGCTGTCGACGAGTTAGAAGGGATGTCGAATTTGAATAAAGTCTCCAAATACATTAGGGCCACATTAGAAGTCCCTGCACTCGTTCGCGTTCCCGCCGTTCCCATAAATCATAAGCGGCAGCAATACCATCACCAACAGCGAGCAGCTGTGATAGTTAATCATGGTTGGCAAAGCTTACTTGAAACCTGAAACTTTTCTTTAATTACATTCACATTCCCATCTATCTATTTAACTAACAGAAAGCTGGGGAACGGGCCAGGAAGGCATGAACTTGAAAAAATCATCAGTGGAACTCGAGAGTAGAATCAAATTTATTTTTTTAAAACAAAAAATACACACACGCACAATATTTTAAGTCAACATAGAACAAATAGAAGCCGGGTGGACCCGGAGCAAAGGAACTAGTAGGTTTGGACATTAATTATTAATAACTAAGCATAATATTTAAGAAGGCAATTTTTGTTAAGTATAAAATTGATTATAGACGGGAAGGCACTGGTGAGGAGATAAGATTAGGAGAGGTGTCGTTGTGTGAGATGGACAGAGGAAAAGGCTTACGCTGGTGGGGTTTAGTGCTGCTTATTGTGCTTGTTATACTGCATTAAGATTAACAAGATCAACAAAAGTAAAGGGACTGGGTGTTACGGTTAAATGATCACCTTTTCCTTCCAAAACTTCACACTTCTGGAACACGATGACAAGTGACAGAATTACTAACAAAGATACTATTGGAACTACACAAAACAGAATAGTTAACCCTGTATTCTTTACAAGAAAACATTTAAATTAAGAATCGAAACAATGTCCACTTAAATATTCTCAATATCCATTTTCTCTTTCAACTTTCAAAATTAGCTTATCTTGCTTACATAAATACCATAAGTAGGGATAAAAATATGCAATTATTAAACCTTACAGCTTCTACTGTCCGTGACATGAAAATTTCAATCGGCTTGCTTCATAAGTAAAGTTTTGACGTTCAATTTGTTATTCTTATCTTAATTTAATGCATGTTTTAAAGAAAATGAGGAAAAAGAGAAACAGATAAGGAATATACGTGAGGAAGACAAAAGGTTTAGATTGCTGGACAACTTTAAAACATTCATGTTCTGTTCCATCAGCGCAGCTTGATTTAGTGTGACAAGACATGGACCAACACTGAAACAAGGCCCAATATGCATCCAAGACCAAACGGTTGTCTCTTTTTGGACCTAACTTTTGGTCTTGGATTGATATTGTGCCTTGTCTCAGCGTTGGTTCATGTGTTGTAACATTTAGCCTTGATCAAAAGGTCCTCCTTCAAGTCAAAAACACCAACTTGAACTTTTGGGATATCGTACAACTTGGTAAAGTAGACTAAGTGATATTCTCAATAAGAAGCAAGAAGTTTCTTGTGCACATGGACCCCAAGACGAGGGATTGAAGAATAGGCTCACAAAGCAGTGTTCATGTATTAATATTAAAAGAAATTTTAGTTATGTATGTAAGGAGTCTTGGGACTTGTAATCAATTTTATTGCCAGATAATTGCAATGAAACAACTGAAGCTAACAATTTATCGAAATAGAATAACTTTCACATGTGAGATTACATATGTAAAGATTTTATTATAATCAAATATTCAATGAATGTTTACTTGTTTGAACCCTTTCATTCTATCTAAAAATAAAGTCAGATAATAATTTGATCTTTTTTTTATTTAATCCCATAACGTAAAGTTTATAAATTTAACTCCATATTGTTATGAATTTAATTCATAAATTTGAAATACACTATTTATATTTACATCAGATTCCATCAACTTTTAATTAAACATACACTATATTTACGAAGGAATCTCTCTCATAGTTTATAACTTCCATTAACACGTTTCATTGCAAAACTCTGGACGTCGATTATCTCCAAACTTTGTTTTTTTTCACATTTCTTTCCTTTTCATATGGCGAGGACGCGATCAAACAAATAATAAAAGTCACAGATACATACACACACACACAAACACAGTTCCTTTATGCTTGGGCTTGTTAGCCCCTAGAAAAAAAAAAAAAAAAAGGGGGAGGAAAATATATTGAATCCTGCCATTGTACCCATTTTCGTCACTCGCGCATAATCGGGTTTACTCACTACCACCTTCCATCATTATATTCCACCATTTTTTTATTCATTTTTTGTATGTAATTCAAGCCAAAGAGATTTTGTTAATGAAATAAACAATAGAATTAATTTTATTATACATAGAGCTATTAATTTAAACAATAGAATTAATGCTTTTAAAAATTATTTCCTTACACAATAAATATAAAGGATTATAAAGAAAAAGTATTTTCCTCGTTTTAACAAATTAATTATGATAGATAATGATCGATGCAGGATATAGAGGTGTAAATTTATGTTTCGGAGTGAGTGGGAGACTCGAAGGCTTCGTCCTGATCAAAGTCAAAAAGAAGTATGAGTTACTGGGCAAGTAGTAACAGTCTAATTGTCACACGAAATACAAACTAATTGAATAAAAAAATTCAATGAGCAATGTAGTTTCCACACGATATGATTATAGGCGTCGCCGACTTACCACGACTCTCCCATGTCTGGTGTGGTGCATTTGGACAATTTCTTCTTTCATTCAGTCCAACTTGTCTGCCTGCACATGTATAAGGCGTTTTTGTTAAAGTGAATTGAATTATATAATTATATATATATATATATATATATTGTAAAATTTCATAAAGAATGTAATACACACACACACACATTTCCTTTTATATTTATTAAATACTGTTTATCGAGATAACACAACAAAGTTGATGAAAAGGAAAATTCAATGAGCAAAGTTCCCACCATTGAGCGGTGAGTGATATTTTATATTTAATTCATTATTTTATTCATTTATAATCTCAAGATAGCACAACAACGAATTATATAGTAACAAGACAACTATATGCATGTCCCACCACGAGCAGAGGGAAATCATTCAGCTTGGTCTATTTTATATTGTAATTTGCACAAAAATGAATTATTGTATATTATATTTTATAGACACTAATTGTATTTGCAATCCAATAACCATTTCCCAGTGTCATAAATGAAAGATTTTGAAATGATATATTATTATATAATGAACTATATATAGAATATATTAAAATAAAATCATATATAAAAATTAAAAATATAAAAAATCCAAAATGAACGATCAGGCTCTTCCTTAGATCCATACTTAATCTTAGATCAAGTCAATAATTACGTATTGCTTATAAATATAATATGATTTTTTAAATTTTAAAATTAAATTTTTTATTGTTCTAGCCACAACTTCGTGAATTCATTTTAGGTAAAGTGCATTATTTTTGTTGAGAATAAATTTAATCATAATTTAAAAAACTTGTTCAATTCAATAAATATAACTTCAAAAATAAAGTTTGAATTTAAAAAACTTCAATTAAAAAGGCGTGTCTTGTAAAACAAATCAAGTTTGGGTTTTTTTTTTAAACTTCAACTAGAGCCTAAAAAAGCCCAAAAAAATATGTTTTTGATATAAAAACTTATTATTTAAATAAAAATTTAGGATAACGTAATATCTTAGTAACGAAATAACAACTAATACTCCTTATTTAAATTATTTATATTAATATAACAATTCATTTATATTTATAACTTTCATATATATATATATATATATACATTAAAATAATAGTAACAATTAATTATATTATTTAACTCAATTTTAAAATAACAAATAGATTTGATCATAATTTAAAAAAATTCATATGACTCAATTGGTTTGGTTAAAAAAAAATACAAATAAATAATCAATTAAAAAATGGGCTCAATTTTTTTTTTTGTCTAATCTAATTTTTAAAAGCTCAATCTAATAATTAACTCTAGAGGTATCATTTCCACGTAGATGCATTCCTAGCTCGTCGATCTTATTACAGGTGCACAAAGCAATGCTTTTAATGTTTATGCCCTAAAGGGACGTCCAAATGCACAAATACAACACGACATAATCACTTGAAAACAAATATATTGGTATAAGGATAAGTTCTTTTGTGCAATAAAGATGGAACTGTATAACAATTCTTACATTATGTTTCTTAATAATATTTGGCAACCCGAATCAAAGAGATATGTAATCATTCTAATTCATGAATCACTTCCAACTCTAAATTCAGACGTCTTGTAGGAACAATTGCACTTGTTTTAATAGTAGAAGAATCAAGCGGAGTAGGAGGCACTTTTAACTTGTCCCCTTCCCCTTCCAACATTTGTACCACTGTTCTAATGGAGGGGCGGTCTACTGGGTGCCACTGAATGCACCAAAGTCCCACAATTGCTAGTTTTTTTGCAATTCTAATGTCTTCTTCGTTTTCAATTTCGATGTGTATGTCTCTTCCTTCAACTAAATTATGAATCCATTCTGGGTATAAAATTTGGAAACTTTTCTCAACTGTGCTTGTATTCTTCCTTCCTCCGACCATTTCCACCAACAACATTCCATAACTGTAAATATCTGATTTATACGATACATTCCCAAAGTTTCTAGAAAAAACTTCAGGAGCAATGTAACCTAAGGTTCCTCTTGCTGCAGTTATTGACACTATACTTTGATTTTTAGAGAACAATTTAGCTAAACCAAAATCAGAAATCTTTGGAGCAAAGTTGTCATCCAATAACACATTATGAGGATTGATATCAAAATGAAGAATTTGATGATCACAACCTTGATGAAGATACTCAATTCCTTTAGCTATACCAATGGCAATTTGTTGAAGCTTTTCCCACCCAAGGAAGGAGACATTTTCATTCGAAGAACATATGAAATTTTGTAAGGAGCCATTTGGAAAGAAATCATAAACAAGAGCTTGGTAAACTCCATCAGCACAGAAGCCCAATAAGCGAACCACATTGACGTGATGGATTTTACCAATAATTCCCACTTCATTTATAAACTCTTTCCCATCCCCATCTGAGTTATTAAGCATCTTCACAGCCACAAATATTTCATTAGAGAGCTTACCTTTAAATACTGCCCCATGAGCACCTTCGCCTAATTTATCTTTAAAATGGTTTGTGATTCGATTAAGATCAGCATACGAGAACCTGGTAGGCTTGAGTGATCGATAATCGTCCAAAAATTTTTCAAGTCTCGCCCGATCCTCTCCTTTCAATCTAAAAATTCTATAGAATTGAAAGAGTACAAGGAGCCCCAGCAGCAGCACAATTGAGCCTGAGGTTATACCTGCACAATATTGAGCATTCTGTAATTTAAAAATCTAGTCCACTGGGGAAGAAAATGAAGAAGAGTACTGATCAACGTTTTTCACCTGCAGCAGCAATAAGAGTTGATCTAGTTAACTTTGGATCACGGTCAAGACATTCGATATCATCTTCCGTACCATTGTTCTTCAGTTTACATATTTTCCCTAACATCTCACATCTACTGCAATTGGGTTTCAACCAACCCAAAAACAAAATATTCTGTACTAGGTTGTTCAGCTGATCTGATGAGATTTCGAATATCTTGGTGCAGGATACTAGGTCCGATTCAAGAAAGAATTCCCCGGAGTTAGCTGCATAAATGGGGCAAGAGAACATGTCTTGTTTTACGGCTTTACCTCGCGAACCATTGAGGTACCGATAACCTACTGAAGAACAATTGAGGAATGCAATGTTTTCCGGTGACCCAAAGCCGAATGATGAATTTGATGGGTATGTTTGGGATGAGTCAATTTTGAATGGTGATAATGAGTGGTGGATTTTTGGAAACAGGCTCGAAAGGCAATTTTGGGGATCGTATACTTCAAGTCTCTGAGATTCGTAATGTATCTGTTTGATGAAGAGCTTTACTGGACCCGAAGTTGTGGGTAGCTCAAGCAGCATATCATGAGTATGTGCGCAAGTGAGATCAAAGCCAGGATAGCCACAGTGATGGGGCTGCCTATCTTTGAGTCGGAAGGGAAACCGAACACGAGGCCCATGATGTCCGCACCTTAATTCCTTGCAGTCTTGGTGGCACGACCCATTGTGGGCAAGCAGGAGCACAACCAAGATCAACAACCAAAATCTGGAACAGCACATCATTTTAAGAGCGTTTCTCTAAACCACCTCGACTTCACATTCACAGGGACACTTCCTGGGCACGCCGTGTTTGACTATGATATAATGCCTCTGAACTGGAGCAATATTTTTATCACCAAGCCAAGACTTTTCAACTGATTAAAGCATCTGCACCCGCTGTTTGTTTTCTAAATGTTATTTTCAACAATGGGATTTAATTAATCTTAAAAATAATTATTAAAAAGGAAAAAAAGGGAAAGTCAAAATAAGTTAGATGCCGATGCGAACGCGCGTAAACTGTCAAAGCCTGCTCGACTGCTCTGGTCTAAAAGGAGGAGCATTATCTATAATGTTTCCTCTGTATTCACCTTGGATGCGAAAATGCCTGGAAGTTGCTTTTCCGGAGGAAGAAGCTGGTGGGCATGGTGGGTGGCGCTGGTGTTGATTGTCGTACTACGATTCCAGCTATGCCGGGGAGCCTGCGTTTCATCGTGCGGCAAAATCAGCAACATAAGCTATCCCTTTCGACTGAAAGGGGACCCCGACAACTGTGGAGACAAGAGATACGAGTTGGAATGTAGCAACGACGTCGTCGTATTACGCTTGTTCGCCGGAGAATTCTATGTGCAGTCAATCAATTACGACAACTACACAATCCGACTGGTGGATCCCAACATCCATGATTCCGTCGGCTGCTCCTCCTTGCCTCGCTATTTCCTTTACCCATACAATTTCAGCGATCAGATTCAGAACCCCTACACCAAAGGCGTGGATGATCGATTTCATGCGGCTCAATTGCAGGGATCAACTCTAGGGGGATACAGTTATATCAATTTTCTATTTGGAAATGTAATCTACATGAACTGTACGAGTCCAGTGAGCAATTACTTGAACACCACTCCCTGCTTGGATCCCCAAATTTATGCAATTCCTGGGGATCTTTCGGTAGGCCAATTGAAGATTGGGTGCCATGTGATCACTACCACGCCATGGACGTCGTCTGATTATGGTGGTGGTAACTTATCGTACGTCGATATCCACAGGCGGCTGCAAGTGTTTGGATTTGAGGTTTCGTGGTTGCATTCTGCTTGTGAGCGTCTCTGTGGATCCACTTCCTGTTACTTGAACGTTACCAGTGGCCAAGTTGGCTGCGACACGCATACCTGTCATTATATTTACGTTACCACCGACCAGTGCGGTATGACTAAGAGAGGCCCAACCCAACCTACTGTACTTTGATAACTCGTTTTTATTTTCATAACTTGTGACTAAATCTGATTGCTTCTTGCATTCTTTCAGCAAAATTGATCAAGTATGTCAGATATGCCCAAGGTAACAAATTAACTTAAACTCTTTCTTGTATTCTCTCGTTCCTATTTCTTTTTCGTTTTATAAATTATTGCATTGATTAGATCAATTTCTGAGTGTTATTTGTTCAGATGTTTTTACTTGACTATTTTTGTGCCTAGCTCATCATTCTCTTTACTTTTTCTTTTTTGGACTGATCTGTAATTAATTCTTAAAACAAATTTAAATGGTTGAACAACACAACTGATATGAGAAGCCTACATATTTTATGAATTATTTAATGATCTTACTATATATATTAATGATCTTCTCGTCAAGGAGAGAAACAAGTAATTAACGAAAGAAAATTACAAAACTATACCTAGTTTTTTTTCATATGACATAATCCGTCATTCTTCTTTGATGTATTTTAACAAAATTTTGAATTTCTATTGCAGCAACACTGAATGGTATATTAAACGGTAAGATCTTGACATACTTAAACCTTTTTCTTTGACTGTTGGTGGATGTTCCTAGATTTTTATTCTTTATAGAGAAAAATGCGTTCTTGTACCCTCACTTATCATAAAATTATTATTTTAGTTCATCATTCATTGAAATACTTAAAATAATCATTATTCATTGAAAAATGTCATACTTGATTCTTTATTTTTAAAAAAATTATCAAATTTAATCCTTCTATTAAACCTTAAATCTTAAATTTAAAGAATTAAATTTAATAATTTTTTAAAAAGAAGAGATCAAATGTAATATTTTTCAATAAATGAGATATTGTTTTAGATATTTCAACGAGTAAAAGATTAAAATAATAATTTTATGATAAGTGATGGACCAAAAAATAATTTAGTCATTCTTTACATTGTAATAGCTTACGCTAAATGAGCATTCTTGGAGTCATATCAATCATTAAGCACCTGAGAAATTCAGTTTAGTTTGTCAAAATACTTGATAATTTTCATTATTAACTTGAGAATTTAATAAATGCATTATATCCATTTCCAATGTTGACATTGCAAGTATACTTTTCAAATAAAAAGTAATTTGATATGCTTAGGTATCTCTTTCTTCATACCAATATTGGGGCCTATTCTGAACCATCCCAATATAAAGCTTTGAGTAAGGAGCCGAGTACTCACTGAGTTAATTAACGGGTCTAACTCTAAAGAAGGACTAGGTCATTTGACGTAAATCGAAAAAAAAAAAGAATTCGAATGAAATATGAGTCACTTGTATTTTTTTAGTAATTATGTATCGAAAATACAGATGTCATTGTAATTTCAAATTGTTTTATAAAATTAAAGATATGACCTGCAAATACTTTCTATTAGTTTCCTTTTTCCTCCTTCTTCTCTGCCCAATTGTTCTCAATTCAAGTTAATATTACAACATTCAATTATTGTACCAAGACATCTTCTCCTGATTGTTCTGTTGCTATTATTGTACAGGGATATATTGTGCAATAATACTTCGTCCACCAATCGACGTAATTGAATCACCAGTTGCACCATTCCATCCATACTTGATTGAACCAATTTCCTACGGAAGGTATGGAATAATATCATTCATGGCAGCTAGAGTTCTATTTGGAGTGACTTTTCTTATTGCACTAATAATTTTCAAATGGAGAAGAAGACACTTATCCATGTACGAAAATATTGAACATTTTCTGCAAGATAATGACCTCATGCCAATAAGGTACTCTTATAAGGAAATTAAGAAGATGACTAGAGGTTTTAAAGACAAGTTAGGTGCAGGAGGCTTCGGTACTGTATACAAAGGGAAGTTGCGTAGTGGGCCTGATGTAGCAATAAAAATGTTGGGCAAATCCAAAACTGATGGCCAAGACTTTATTAATGAAGTGGCAACTATTGGAAGGATACACCATGTTCACGTGGTTCGCCTTATTGGATTTTGTGTAGAAGGCACAAATCATGCTCTTGTCTATGAATTTATGCCTAATGGTTCTCTTGATAAGTATATTTTCTCAAAAGAAGGATTAGTCTCCTTAAGTTATGATCAAATATATGAGATCTCTCTAGGAGTAGCCCGTGGTATTGCTTATCTTCACCATGGTTGTGACAAAAAAATTCTCCATTTTGATATCAAGCCTTATAATATCCTGCTTGATGATAACTTTGTTCCAAAGGTTTCTGACTTCGGTCTTGCAAAACTATATCCTGTTGATGACAGTATTGTCACTCTAACAGCAGCAATAGGAACCATAGGATACATGGCGCCTGAATTGTTTTACAAAAATATTGGAAGAGTGTCCTACAAGGCAGATGTCTACAGTTTTGGAATGCTTTTGATGGAAATGGCAAGTAGGAGGAGGAACTCGAATCCACGTACTACCGAGCATTCAAGTCAACTATACTTTCCGTTATGGATATATGATCAATTCATTAAAGAGGAAGACATAAAAATTGAAGATTTGACAGAAGAAGAAAAGAATTTAGCAAAGAAGATGTTCATAATAGCATGGTGGTGTATACAATTGAAGCCTGTTGATCGCCCCTCCATGAACAAAGTAATAGAAATGTTAGAAGCGGATGTTAAGAGCCTTGAAATGCCTCCCAAGCCATCGTTGTATCCTAATGATACTATTGTAGAGGATCAAGAATTCAATTCCAGCCAAACATCATCCAGTAACTACTAATTCTTCCACTTATGCCAGTGATGATATTCATGAAAGTAACACTAGCAATGGGGAAAAATAGTTTGCAAGTGAAAAAAGAGGTTTAATGTTTTGTAATTTGCTTTAACAATTATGAATTATCTGTAACATCGAACATCTTTAACTTAGAATATTTATATTTTCTTTTATTACTTGAATTGTTACCTTCCTAAGTATTTTATTTCTATAAATTTAGTATATGGAAAACTTCATTTCATTTTGCAAAGATGACATATTGGTATTTATAGAGACTATCTCATGTTTCAAACCAAAACTACAATGTGATTGATTAAGAAATAACATTTCTAATTGGAAAGGAAAATTACTATTTAAAGCAGACTCTCGTGCATTAAAACATGATCAAAAGCAGTAAATGGATTAGGTGGCATGAGTAAATTATCAACTTCTTCTTTCAACATATGAACAACAGTTTGCATGGAAGGAAGATCCATAGGATGCTATTGGGTGTACCATAGCGCAGTGCCACAATTGCAAGTTCCTTAGATATCTTAGCATCTTTCTCTACCTCAAACTGAACTCAAAAGTCATCTACTTGCTCCACCTCAATATTAACCAAGGCTAATTTCCTTTGTTGTAACATCAACATTCTTTCTTCCTCTAACCATTTCAAGTAACAACATCCCAAAATTATAAGCATAAGCTCTAAAGGACGCAATTCTAAATTTTCTATAGAACACTTCTAATGTTATATAATAACCTATCTTCCTCCTGCTCCTTTTGATTCTATCACTTCTACAAGTACGAGTACAAGTGTTATTATTCTTGGAAAAGGTTTGAATTTGGAGTTGGAAGTGATTCATGAATTGGAATGATTATAGACATCTTCAAGCTCAATAGTCACCAAATATTACTGTTACTTCTACTGAAAAATATTATGTAAGCACTGTGATATTGTTTCACCTTTGTAGAGTAAATGAAACTATTCATATACTAATTGGTTTGTTTTCAAGTTATGTTCTATAGCATAGCACTTTTCATTAGCATTGCATTTGTGGATTTGGGCATTCCTTCTCAATGCAGTTGTAATATTTACTCTAAGATATTATATGAACGATAATGGTTGTCGTGTGTGATAAAATTGTTTGATTTGAAGTTTCTTTTATGTATAAATGCAATCTAATGATGTGAAATGAATTTGAATGTTAATGTAATATTAATCACCCAAGATGTAACATTTTAAAAAAAATTTTACATTATGTGAGATGGGCAGAGGCAAAGGTGTAAGGTGGTGGAGGAATTTAGTGTTGTTTACTTTGGTTTTAATGCACCAAGCGAGACGTAGAGGGGCAAAGCGTGAAGAGCAGGAAGCTTGTGCTCCGTCTGGGTGCGGCCCAATCACAAACATAAGCCATCCATTTCGACTCAGAGATGACCCGGCCAAAGTGTGGCGACCCCAGATACGAGTTATCCTGTGAAATAACGTCACTCTGCTTTATTTGTATTCGGGAAGATACAAGGTGCTGGGAATAACTACAACTACACAATCCAAATCCTTGATGCTGGCATTCGGGAGGGTGCTTGCTCCTCCCTCCCTCGCTATTTCTTATATATCTATAATTTCAGTGATCCTTACTCTCAGAGCTATAAAGGGGATCCGTATCGTGCCTCTCTTTTAATACCTGGAGGTTACTTACCAGTTCAGTACATTGTATACTTGAACTGCAGTGATCCAGTAGAGAGGGATGAAGCTCATGACCACGTGGACACGGCTCCCTGCGTCAATTGGCCATCCAAAAGCCATATTTACGCAGTCCCTGGAAACTTATTGGCTGGGAACATGACAGATCACTGTCAAGTCAAATTGGTCGCACCTATTACATGGAATTGGGAATCCTTGCTACGCAATAAAAACTAGTCGTACGCTGATATTCACAGGGTGCTTTCCTTTGGATTTGAGCTTTCCTGGTGGCCTGCTGCTTGTGCACATCTTCATTGTCCTTTTGATGTCTGTAATTCCAACTCAGACACAAAGAAACCCGAATGCGGCGTTAGTGGTACTCCATAACATTAAGCCATTGCTTTGTTGAGATATTGTTTCTTTCTTCCTTTTTTTTAATATTCAAAATTGGTTATTATTAAATATGTTCCATTTTTCATTTTGATGATTCAGGAACCTTTATGTTACAGCTGGTCAGGTTTGCAACAAGTAATCATTCAGTCCTTATCTTTTATTGTACACCACTCCCGATTAACTTTTGTTTACACAACCAGATGAAGAACAAAATCTAGAATTTCTTTTTTAAATATGTTCATTTCTCACCTTTACATTGTATTTAATAGTCACTCTTATATAAAAAGCGCCTTAAATCTTTTAGTTTAAGCTTATTTAAATGTCTACAAAACGATACATGTTTTGATTAATTGATTTGCTTATTAAATTTTAAAAATACACAATTTGACAAGTTTTTTATTACTTACTATTCTTTTGATCATTTATTACCTACTAATTAATGAATAGAGGATTTAAAATTTTTAAAGATCAAATTATGTATTTTTAATATTTAAAAACAAAATACCTTAACCGCATGTCATTTATCATGAGTAAAATAATATTTTGGTTTTTCATTTATTAGTTAAGTCACAAGTTAGTCTCTTACTAATTTTTTTTATTTTTATTTTAGTTCTTCAATGATGAATTCAATCTCAATTTGGTCATTTACTAATTTTTAATTTTAATTTAATCTCTCACTTTTAAATGTTGCTTCAATTTAGTTTCTTATTAAAGAATGTGTGACGAAAACTTATCATTATAATTTTAAATTTATCAAAATCACCATATTTACAGTTAGCCCAATAACTTTTGGAACTTTTCACATAATTATTATTTACTCATTTGATTTATTTATCTTATAAATAAAATCTTAAAACCCCAAACTGAAAAAAAAAAAAAAAAAAAAAAAAAAAAAGAGAAAAAGGAAAAGAGCACAAGTTTCTTCTTCTTATACATCATGGAAACTTTAGACCCCACCTTGATGGGAAGTAAGTATGTATGTGAATATATATTGTGTTAATATATGACTAAGAACACACTAATATTAAATGATTTTATTTAATTGTGTTGTTTGACATGAAAATGAAAAACTTGATGGTATCATTAAACATTTCAAAAACTGTTTCCTTCTAGATTTTTTTGGTTTTGGCCAACTTTTCCTCCCTGATTCAATTACTTGTTCTTTTTAGTTTTGATTTAGTTTTCATATCTAGCTATCCTTCCTTTTTGTTTAATTATAGTAAAATTTTCTTGCAGTTTTTCTCTACGGCATTTATTTTAGTAAGTTCCTGAACCAATATGTAGTTAATATACGTTATAGAGATTTTTTTTTAATTTTTTGTTAGGCTACTTTTAAAGTTTTGAGACTTATTTCTTAGTAGGTTTGCTCGATACAAATATCTTCGTGTGTTTTTTTTATTTTATTTTGTATATGCAGAATATTACAAGAAGTGAGTTAGGTTTTTTAAAAATCTATTCAATTCAAGAGAGTAGGTGCAAATTTAGCAAATTCTAAAGGGATTATATGACATGAAATTAGGGATAATCCAAGTTTGTAAGCATAAATTCTTTATATATAGAAATAATACAAATATAATTAATATGTAGCTTATTATATTGATTTCCTCTAAAGAGTAAAAAAATAATTTAGATATATATAAACGTATTATTTATGATAGATGTCAAAGTTTAACATATCGTACCATATGGTTTTGTTTTAATTAATATTTCAATTTCTAGAATTTTTCTAATCATTAAATTTTGCTTATGTCAATCTAATCTTTGTAATTTTTTTTGTTTTTACAATTTCCATACAACTTCTTATATCAATTATTCATCATGATAGCAATACATTTCACCAAAATAGATTTAAACACGTGTTGCATTTAATTTGATTAAAATTAGATAGACTTATTTGTTGTATTTTGAAACTCATTAACATTAAAATTACATGGACTTATTTATTATATTTTGAAACTCACTAACATCATTTAGGTAATATACGTATACACACACAGGATTACTCTAGATAGGGAACGACAACTCGGCAGATTATCACTCCCCTTTTGATCAATCAGAGCAGGTTGTTTTGACCATGGGAGTAGTCACGGGAAGATTCCTTCTACCATATATTACTGCAAGATTTCTATTATGTATCGCACCTTTATTTGCATGGTTAATTTATAGATGCTGAAAAAGACACTTTTCCATGTATGAAAAGAATGAACATTTCTTACAAGATAGTGACCTCGTGCCAACAAGGTACTCTTACAGGCAAATTAAGAAGATGACCAAAGGTTATAAATACAAGTTGGGTGAAGGTGGCTTTGGCACTGTATACAAAGGGAAGCTACGCAGCGAGCCTCATGTGGCTATCAAAGTGTTGGGTAAATCCAAAGCTAATGGGCAGGAATTCATTAATGAAATGGCAACCATTGGAAGTATACACCATTTTCATGTGGTTCGCCTTATTGGATTTTGTGTGGAGGGTTCAAAGCATGCTCTTGTTTATGAATATATGCCAAATGATTCTCTTGATAAATATATTTTTTCTAAAGAAGGATGTGTCCCTTTAAGTTATGACAAAATACATGAGATATCTTTGGGAGTGGCTTGTGGTATTGCTTATAATATCCTGCTTGATTATAACTTCGTTCCAAAGGTTTCTGACTTCAATCTTGCAAAATTATATCCTGTTGATGACAGTATTGTCACTTTAACTGCAGCAATAGGAACCATAGGATACATGGCGCCTGAATTGTTTTGCAAAAATATTGGAAGGGTGTCCTACAGGCAGATGTCTATAGTTTTGGAATGCTTTTGATGGAAATGACAAGTAGGAGGAGGAACTCAAATCCACGTACTACTAAGCATTCGAGTCAACTTTACTTTTCGTTATGGATATATGATCAATTCATTAAAGAGGCAGACATAAAAATTGAAGATCTGACAGAAGAGGAAAGGAATTTAGCAAAGAAGATGTTCATAGTAGCATGGTGGTGTATACAATTGAAGCCTGTTGATTGCCCCTCTATCAACAAAGTAATAGAAATGTTAGAAGCGAATGTTGAGAGCCTTGAAATGCCTCCCAAGCCATCATTGTGTCCAAATGATACTATTGTAGAGGATCATGAATTCAATTCCGACCAAACATCATCTAATAACTATACTAATTCTTCCACTTATGCTAGTGATGATATTCATGAAAGTAGCACTAACAATGGGGAAAACTAGTTTGGAAGTGAAAAAAGAGGCTCAATGTTCCGTAATTTGCTTTAACAATTATGAATTATCTATAGCATCGAACATCTTTAACTTAGAATATTTATATTTTCTTTTATTACTTGAATTGTTACCTTCCTGAGTATTTTATTTCTATATATTTAGTATATGGAAAACTTCATTTCATTTTGCAAAGATGACATATTGGTATTTATAAAGACTATCTCATGTTTGAAACCAGAAACTACAAACTGATTGATTAAGAAATAACATTTCTAATTGGAAAGGAAAATTACTATTTAAAGCAAACTCTCGTGCATTAAAACATGATCAAAAGCAGTAAATGGATTGGGTGGCATGAGTAAATTATCAGCTTCTCCTTTCAACATATGAACAACAGTTTGCATGGAAGGAAGATCCATATGGTGCTATTGGATGCACTATAGCGCAGTACCACAATTGCAAGTTCCTTAGATATTTTAGCATCTTTCTCTACCTCGAACTGAACTCAAAAGTCATCTACTTGCTCCACCTCAATATTAACCAAGGCTAATTTCCTTTGTTGTAACATCCGCATTCTTTCTTCCCCTAACCATTTCAAGTAACAACATCCCAAAATTATAAACATAAGCTCTAGAGGACGCAATTCTAAATTTTCTATAGAACACTTCCAATGTTATATAATAACCTATCTTCCTCCTGCTCCTTTTGATTCTGTCACTTTTGCGAGTACGAGTACAAGTGTTATTATTCCTAGAAAAGGTTTGAATTTGGAGTTGGATGTGATTTATGAATTGGAATGATTATAGACATCTTCAAGCTCAATAGTCACCAAATATTACTGTTACTTCTACTGAAAAATATTATGTAAGCACTGTGATATTGTTTCACCTTTGTAGAGCAAATGAAACTATTCATATACTAATTGGTTTGTTTTCAAGTTATGTTCCATAGCATAGCACTTTTCATTAGCATTGCATTTGTGGATTTGGACGCTCCTTCTCACTGCATTTGTAATATTTACTCTAAGATATTATATGAACGATAATGGTTGTGGTGTGTGATAAAACCGTTTGATTTGAAGTTTGTTTTATGTATAAATGCAATCTAATAATGTGAAATGAATTTGAATGTTACATCTTGGGTGATTAATATCACATTAACACCATTGGTCATTCATCAGTAACATTCAACATACAATTGTTCTTGGGAATTAAATGAAGAATACAATGTTTGCAATAGCATCCATAAAGGTATAAACCAAAGAAGCATCTCTTTACATTTATATATTCTTATGCATGTTTGGTGGTCAAGGAAGCCACTAAAAGAGTCCAAATCACTACATGCTAACCAAAAGGAAAAAAACTAATTTCATTTGTCTTAGAAGATGTAATGGTTTTTATCTGTTTTTGAAATCAATCCACACCATTGTACCACTTATACATATGAACATATTCACTTCTACATCAATCCTTGCAATTTTACTATGACTGTTTCACTCTGAAATTGTCAGGATAATTTGATTTTGCCCCATTGTGTTATAAAATAAGTTGATATAGTGTCAATATTGAACTGGAGAATTTTAGACTATATATGTTGCACCAGAAGATTTCTCAAAAAATGTTGAAAGATGTCCTATAGATCTGAAATTTATACTTCTGAAATGTTGGAGTCAAGAAAGAATATATGTAAGCACAGTAGAGGGAATTTCTCAAGTGTTGTGACACTTGGAGTGGGCGAATTTTTTTATATATTTTAAAAATTATATTTTAATATTACATTTTTAAAATTAAATTTTTTGGAGAAAAATACATTTTTAGTCCCTCACTTATTAAAAAATTATCATTTCGATCTCACACTTATTGAAATGTTTAAAATAATCTCTCACTCGTTTGAAAATGTCATACTTTGTTCCCTACTTTTTAAAACATTACTAAATTTAGTTTCTTTATTCAACCCTAAACCCAAAATCTAAGGGATTAATTCTGGTATTTCGTTTTAAAAAATGAAGGATTAAGTGTGATATTTTTCAATGAGTGAATAACTATTTTGGGGCATTTCAATAAATGAGGAACCAAAATAGCAATTTTGTGATAAATTAGGAACCAAAAGTATATTTTTGTCGTTTTTATGTTAAACTTTTGAATTAAACTTCAGTACCATCATTCTATTTTTCTTAAATTTAAAATTAAGTTTAAAGTTAAATGAGTTTTATACTAAATATTATTTTTCATATTAATATCAATTTCAGGAGCTAAATACCTATGAGGACATTTCTATCTACCTACTTACACTAAAAAATTATATCATTATTTAATAACATCATGATAGTTCAACAAATAATTCCAAATAGCAATTTAAAGGGAAATAAGTTTATTTGATGTATAAAAATTTATATATGTCAATTTGTAAAAAAAAAAATATTTATATAGCACTATAAATATTATTTTATCTAACAATATTCCAATAATTTTACAATATTTTCAAGGATAATTATTCAAAGCCTAACTAAAATAACATATTAACATATAAACTCAATTATGTCCTATTCACCTATTATAAAATCACTATTTACATATAAAATTATATACATAATACATGTATGAATCAAATGGGTTCAAATTAAAATATCAATTAATTAAAAATAAAATGACATAATTATTTAAGATATTCAAGTAATTTCAGTGGATTAAAAAATATAAAATATATGGGACATGAAATTATACCTTAATATCTAATACATGAAATTAAAAAAATTGAGAAGGGTCATATGCATCCCCTCAATACAATGTAGCTCCGCCCTGCTTCTGACCTACAGTGAACTTAATGAAATTGAATACAATTGCATGTTACTAACAAATATTGAGAAAGAAATTTTGAAACTATATATAACACGAGATGATTATGCCAAATTGTCTCTCATTTCTTTTTGGATAATTTAGACAGTTAGAGCTTAGAACAACCCCAAAAAAATGAGTAAAGTCTATAATTTGGAGTTGCTTACAGGGATTTCAAGAATATCACTAAACTTATAGTCACTCGTCGATCATTTGGTTTGATGAAGACTAGATGCTTTGAGATCTAAGGATGGCAACATGTTCTCAAATCTAAAGATTCTCATGTGGACTATCTATTTGGAGACCCATATGTGGAGAATTATTTTTCATGGGGATGGGAATGGGGGCAAAAATCTCTCCAAATGATGTTTGGATATGAGGGTGGGATTATATCCACTGCCCCATAGTTCCCCATCCTAGCCAATTTTATATAAATATATATTATATATATGTACTAATTTTTGTATTTAAATTTTTATTTATAATTATAATAATTAAAAGTTAAAAATTCAATTTAAGTTTAAAAATAATTTTACTCATTACATATTAGTGTTCTACTTCTTTAAAACTTGAGTGACATAGTAAAACTACTTTCAAAATACTTTAGAGCTACGATCACACTGTAATGGAAAATATGAAATGAATATTCAGAAAAATAATATTAATTATTTGTAAATTAGGATTAATTTTTTATTTTAAATTTAATTATCTTTTTGTTAATTTTTTTTCATAATTAACTTACGTTTATTTATTGTAACTTATAAAGTTTGTTGTAAAATTTGTTATTTGAAATTTTGTAGTTTTTATTAAAGGCGTCAAAACGGGTTCAACGCACCTGGTCAAACCCATTAAGGAGTTCATTTGAGAATCTGTTTAGTATACTTTTATCAAGTCGGTCCATTTAACCCGCGAGTTAAACGAGTCAGCTCACGAGTTAAATGGGTTGACCATTTTTTAAAAAACAAAAATTCACTGACTCAGTCCAACTCCCCAACTTATTGCACTTTCCTATTTTAAAAAATTAACCTTAATGTATGTGTTGTGTTATCTCTATTATTTTGTAATTTGCCATATTTAAATATTTTGCTCATAATCATATTCTTATTATTAATGAATCATTGATTTATTGGATTACTATACTTGTTTTAATCCATTGAAACTTGCTTTTTATTTAGTTATTTTTTTGTTTATTTATACTGATATAAAATTTATTGATTAAACAAGACATATGCTTAAAGAAAATCACATTTGAATTTTTATAATTTCTTATTTTATTTTATTTTTTGGTGGGTTAAACGGGTCAACTTACTTAACTCACCAGATGGGGTGGCTTGAGATTTTCAACCTTCCACTTCACCAAATTGAGTGAGTCGGGTTAGCCTACTTTGATAACTCTAATTTTTATGAACTTAATTAGAGCTTGTTAAATAATATAAACATGAAACTTGAATTTTAAATCTAATATATATATATATATATATATATATAAAATTTATTTTTCAATTTTTATAAGAAAATTCAAAATCCCTATAAAAATTTGCATACTCGTAGGAAATCAGGATGGGAGCAGGGAGTGCCTCACAAAATTCCCATCCTTACTGAGCTTGGTAAGTTCAGGCATAATTTTATTAATGTATGTATTATAATGTTAAATTCACCAAATTCATTCAATAATTTGATCGTTAGTTTACAATAAAAAAAAATACTATACTACTTTTTTTAAGTTCTCTTCTATAATACTATATGTTTGCAAAATATCATATATTATACTCGTTTTTATTAATATATATATATATACACATATGAATGTTTTTAAGCGACACTAACAAAATTAGGACAATGGAAAAATCATTTATTAATATATACTGCTGATTTAACATTTATTCATAAATAAAGAATAAGAAAATTATCATTTTAGTCAATTATATTTTAACTCAATAATAATTTGGTCCTCTACAAATTTAAAATAACAAAATGAGTCTTTAATAATTCATTAATAAATCAAATAAATCTCTTCATCATCTTCACTTTAAAAAATCATTGAGGTGAACTATTTTTTGTTCACAAAACACATGTGAGCTAAATTTTTATTTTTTCACCATCATCAATACCTCAATAAATGTGAAATATGTCTAGGGTTTTTTTTATTGAAGTTAAAAGAAAAAGGCATAAATATGGTATAGATTTGATTGAAGAAATCTTTAAAATGTTCCACACTTGGTGAGGTATTGATGAAGGTGGAAAAAAAAATTCATCCCATATGTTTATCTTGCTTTCACGTCAATAAATAAAAAAATCTATCTAAGTATTTCTTTAATGGTAAGATAACTGAAGAACTTGTTTAATTTATTAATAAATTTTTTAAATACTATTTTATTACTATAAATTCATAGAGGAATAAATTGTCATTAAGTTAAACATAAATAACAAAATAGTAATTCTCTCAATAAAAAAACTCAATCATAATATGAATGACTACACATGAAGCGAACTAAAAAAGTTTGTTGTCTCAAAAGTCAATTTTTTTTTTACACTTTTATATATTTATAGTTTTAAGTGCACATTAATTTATATATATTATTTTAAATATCAATTTAAAAATAAAAATACTATAATTATAAACGAATGTTTTAATATATTGAATGTATAAAAAAAATTCTTCAATAACAAAGACCGCTAAAGCCTAAATGTTAAAATAGAGAAAAGTAGAGTCAAGACTTAGAATGCAAGTTATAGACGAATTAAAGGAATTTTCAAAAACATGACTGAGCTAGTAGCACGTCAGTCCAAATGGAAAAGAAAGAGGGATGGAATGAGATATTTAATGTCGACTAATTTTCTTCCACATGCATACAAAGGTTTATTTGCCTAGTCAAAGTCAATACATCAATCAAATGTTAATATAGGGAAAAGTAGAGTCAGGACTGGCAATGCGAGGTATAGAGTATAGACTAATTAAAGGAGATTCCAAGAACATGACTGAGCTAATAATGTCGACTAATTTCTACCACATGCATAAAAGAGTCTATTTGCCTCGTCAAGTCAACACATCAATCAACAAATCAAGATCACCCCGCACTGCAAGTCTTGACTCAACTTTTTTTTATATTAACATATAGATTTTAGTTGGTCTTCATGTTTTCTTATTCAGAGAAGTATTGTTTTATTCCCTACGTTGATAAATTAATATTTTAAAAATTTATTAGTACAATAAATAAATATTTCTGTTATCTATTTGTTAAAAAAATATTTTAGTGAATTATTTTCATAAATATAGAAATTAGAAAAATAAGTCTTTTATTTTCACATGCACCATATTAACAACTTTTTCTTTTAATTTTGACTAAAAAATTTTAAAAATACTTCACACTTTTGTAATATGTGATGATCATTAGTAAATATGATACTAACGTCTGAAACTAAAAAAGAATCAAACACAGAAGACTTCCGTTTACATGTTTGATGTGCTTCAATACGTTTTTTTTTTTTTTTTTTTTTTCATTTTGCATATTAATGTGATTTGTTATATCCATTGAATTTTTACACGCCATTCTTTGTAGGTTATTAATGTGTTATTTGTTTTTATAACCATATGCTTAAAAAGCATTAAAAATTATTAAATTTGGATGATAAAATTTTATTATAATATGACTAATAAATATGGGCTAATTATAATTTTTAAATTAGAAATTACGATTAGAGACAATTATTAAATTAATTAAATACAAAATCCCTCATCTACACAATCAAATAATTAAAATATATGTAATTATGTAATACAAATAGTTACTGTTCGACAGAAATGCCTTAAAATTTAAAATTTTTCACTAATTAATATGTATGTCCAGGCGCATAAGTTGGGCTGAACAGGAGAAGAATTTGTCTGGTTAATCAAACATGACTTTGAGACTTTAGAGGTCAATTAGTTGATAAACTTGCTGTGGTTTATCCACGCGTCTTTGAACAAACCCACCCTCCCCCAATAAAACACACACAAAGATCTAACTTGCCGGATCATCGTTTTAATTGAGTTGACGATTTAGTCGTTTACGAATTTAGAATAATAAAATAGTTTTTTAATTTATTAATAAATTAAATAAGTTTATTTGTTTGTTAAAAAATATTGAGGTATAGACTATTTTCTATTTGCGTAGACGTTAGATACACATATATAATACGTTCTTTTTTATTATTATTATAATATTTTACTAAGTGTAAAGTATTTTGAAAATTGTTAAGTCAAAATTAAAAGAAAAAGTTGTTAATATGGTGCATGTGAAAATAAAAGAGGATATTAATCTAATTTTTATATTTATCAAAATAATTTAATTAAATATTTTTTTAACAAACAGATAACAGAAATATTTATTTAGTGTACTAATAAAATTTTAAAATATTAATTTATCAACGTAAGGAATAAAATAATACTTCTCTGGATAAGAAAACACGAAGACCAACTAAAGTCTATACATTAAAATAAAGAAAAGTAGAGTCAAGACTTGCAGTGCAGGGTGGTCTTTGGCTCCGTGAGCCCCACACATGATTTCATTGATGTGTTGACTTGATGAGGCAAATAGACTCCTGTATGCATGTGGTGGAAATTAGTCGAATTATTAGCTCAGTCATGTTCTTGGAATTTCCTTTAATTAGTCTATACTCTATTCCCCGTATTGCAAGTCTTGACTCTTACTTTTCTCTACTTTAACATTTAGGCTTTATCGGTCTTAGTTATTGAAAATAAAAATAAAAATTTCAATTCATTCGTAATTTTAAATATATCAATATATTTAATTATAATATAAAAATATAATTATGTTTTAAAATAATATTTAATATAAAAAATATATATTAATTTAAATACTTTTAAAATTATGAATATATAAAAAATAACTAAAATAAAATTTTGGGACAATAAACTTTTTTGTATGCTACTTGTGTAGTTGTCTATATTGTGATTGAGTTTTTTTCTATTGTGAGAATTACTATTTTGCTAGTCATATTTTAGCTTAATAATGATTTTCTCTTTCATAAATTTATAGTGATAATTAGTCTTTAAAAAAATTATTAATAAATCAAACAAATCTTTCAATTATCTTATTATTAAATTATTATTAAATACTGTTTATCAAGATAGCACAACAAAGTTGATGAAAAAGGAAAATTCAATGAGCAAAGTTCCCACCATTGAGCAGTGAGTGATATTTTATATTTTAATTCATTATTTTATTCATTTATAATTTCAAGATAGCACACCAACGAATTATATAGTACCAAGACAACTATATGCATGTTCCACCACGAGCATAAGGAAATCATTCAGCTTGGTCTATTTTATATTGTAATTTGCACAAAAAAGAATTATTTTATATTATATTTTATAGACACTCATTGTATTTGCAATCCAATAACCATTTCCCAGTGTCAAATGAAAGATTTTGAAATGATATATTATTAAATAATGAACTAAATAAAGAATATATTAAAATAAAATTATATATATAAATTAAAATTATCCAAAATGAACGATCAGGCTCTTGATCCATACGTAATCTTAGATCAAGTCAATAATTATGTATTGCTTATAAATACAATATGATATTTTAAATTTTAAAATTTAAATTTTCATTCCTCTAGCCACAACTTTGTGAATTCATTTTTGGTAAAGTGCATGATTTTTGTCTAAAATAAACCTAATCATAATTTAAAAAATTTGTTCAGTTCAATAAATATAACGTAAAAAAGTAAAGTTTGACTAAAAAAATTTTAATTAAAAATACTTATTTTGTAAAACAAACTAAGTTTCGGCTTTTTTTAAAAACTCCAACCAAAGCCTGAGAAACTTTAAAAAATATGTTTTTGATACAAAAACTTGTTACTTAAATAAAAACTTTGGATAACGTAATATCTTAATATAAAAATAAAAATTAATACCTCATATTTAAATGATTTATATCAATACAGTAACTTATTTATATTTATAATTTATATATATATATATATTTAAAAATAATAATAATTAGTTATATTATTTAACTCAACTCTAAAATAACAAATAGATTTTTATCATAACTTAAAAAGGCTCACATGACCCAATTGGTTTGATTAAAAAAATATAGATAAAAACTTAATTAAAAAATGAGCTCAAATTTTTTTGCCTTAATTCTGATCTAATTTTTAAAAATTCAACCTAACAATCAACTCTAGAAGTATCATTTCCACGTAGATGCATTCCTAGCTTGTCGAACTTATTACGGGTGCACGAAGCAATACTTTTAATGTTTATACTCTGAAGGGACGTCCAAATACACAAATACAACATGACATAATCACTTGAAAACAAATATATTGGTATAAGGATAAGTTCTTTTCTGCAATAACAATGGAACTGTATAACAATTCTTACATACTGTTTCTTAATAATATTTGGCAACCCTAATCAAAGAGATATATAATCATTCTAATTCATGAATCACTTCCAACTCTAAATTCAGACGTCTTGTAGGAATAATTGCACTTGCACTAATAGTAGAATAATCAAGCAGAGTATGAGGCACTTTTAACTTGTCCCCTTCCCCTTCCAACATTTGTACCACTGTTCTAATGGAGGGGTGGTCTACTGGGTGCCACTGAATGCACCAAAGTCCCACAATTGCCAATTTTTTTCGCAATTCTAATATCTTCTTCATTTTCAATTTGGATGTGTATGTCTCCACCTTCAACTAAATTATGAATCCATTTTGGGTATAGAATTTGGAAACTTTCCTCAACCGTGCTTGTATTCTTCCTTCCTCCGACCATTTCCACTAGCAACATTCCATAACTATAAATATCTGATTTATACGATACATTCCCAAAGTTTCTAGAAAAAACTTCAGGAGCAATGTAACCTAAGGTTCCTCTTGCTGTAGTCATTGACACTATACTTTGATTTTTAAAACATAATTTAGCTAGACCAAAATCAGAAATTTTTGGAGTAAAGTTGTCATCCAATAACACATTATGAGGATTGATATCAAAATGAAGAATTTGATGATCACAGCCTTGATGAAGATACTCAATTCCTTTAGCTATACCAATAGCAATTTGTTGAAGCTTTTCCCACCCAAGGAAGGAGACATTTTCATTCGAAGAACATATGAAATTTTGTAAGGAGCCATTTGGAAAGAAATCATAAACAAGAGCTTGGTAAACTCCATCAGCACAGAAGCCCAATAAGCGAACCACATTGACGTGATGGATTTTACCAATAATTCCCACTTCATTTATAAACTCTTTCCCATCCCCATCTGAGTTATTAAGCATCTTCACAGCCACAAATATTTCATTAGAGAGCTTACCTTTAAATACTGCCCCATGAGCACCTTCGCCTAATTTATCTTTAAAATGGTTTGTGATTCGATTAAGATCAGCATAAGAGAACCTGGTAGGCTTGAGTGATCGATAATCGTCCAAAAATTTTTCAAGTCTCGCCCGATCCTCTCCTTTCAATCTAAAAATTCTATAGAATTGAAAGAGTACAAGGAGCCCCAGCAGCAGCACAATTGAGCCTGAGGTTATACCTGCACAATATTGAGCATTCTGTAATTTAAAAATCTAGTCCAGTGGGGAAGAAAATGAAGAAGAGTACTGATCAACGTTTTTCACCTGCAGCAGCAATAAGAGTTGATCTAGTTAACTTTGGATCACGGTCAAGACATTCGATATCATCTTCCGTGCCATTGTTCTTCAGCTTACATATTTTCCCTAACATTTCACATCTACTGCAATTGGGTTTCAACCAACCCAAAAACAAAATATTCTGTACTAGGTTGTTCAGCTGATCTGATGAGATTTCGAACATCTTGGTGCAGGATACTAGGTCCGATTCAAGAAAGAATTCCCCGGAGTTAGCTGCATAAATGGGGCAAGAGAACATGTCTTGTTTTACGGCTTTACCTCGCGAACCATTGAGGTACCGATAACCTACTGAAGAACAATTGAGGAATACAATGTTTTCCGGTGACCCAAAGCCGAATGATGAATGTGATGGGTATGTTTGGGATGAGTCAATTTTGAATGGTGATAAGGAGTGGTGTATTTTTGGAAACAGGCTCGAAAGGCAATTTTGGGGATCGTATACTTCAAGTCTCCGAGATTCGTAATGTATCTGTCTGATGAACAGCTTTACTGGACCCGAAGTTGTGGGTAGCTCAAGCAGCATATCATGAGTATGTGTGCAAGTGAGATCAAAGCCAGGATAGCCACAGTGATGGGGCTGCCTATCTTTGAGTCGGAAGGGAAACCGAACACGGGGCCCATGACGTCCGCACCTTAATTCCTTGCAGTCTTGGTGGCACGACCCATTGTGGGCAAGCAGGAGCACAACCACGATCAACAACCAAAATCTGGAACAGCATATCATTTTAAGAGCGTTTCTCTAAACCACCTCGACTTCGCATTCACAGGGACACTTCCTGGGCACGCCGTGTTTAATTATGATATAATGCCTCTGAACTGGAGCAATATTTTTATCACGAAGCCAAGACTTTTCAACTGATTAAAGCATCTGCACCTGCCGTTTGTTTTCTAAATGCTATTTTCAGCAATGGGATTTAATTAATCTTAAAAATAATTATTAAAAAAGAAAAAAAGGGAAAGTCAAAATAAGTTAGATGCCGATGCGAACGCGCGTAAACGGTCAAAGCCTGCTCGACTGCTCTGGTCTAATGAGAGGAGCATTATTTATAATGTTTCCCCTGTATTCACCTTGGATACGAAAATGCCTGGAACTTGCTTTCCCGGGGGAAGAAGCTGGTGGGCATGGTGGGTGGCGCTGGTGTTGATTATCGTACTACGATTCCAGCTATGTTGGGGAGCCTGCGTTTCATCGTGCGGCAAAATCAGCAACATAAGCGATCCCTTTCGACTGAAAGGGGACCCCGACAACTGTGGAGACAAGAGATACGAGTTGGAATGTAGCAACGACGTCGTCGTATTACGCTTGTTCGCCGGAGAATTCTATGTGCAGTCAATCAATTACGACAACTACACAATCCGACTGGTGGATCCCAACATCCATGATTCCGTCGGCTGCTCCTCCTTGCCTCGCTATTTCCTTTACCCATACAATTTCAGCGATCAGATTCAGAACCCCTACACGAAAGGCGTGGATGATCGATTTCATGCGGCTCAATTGCAGGGATCAACTCTAGGGGGATACAGTTATATCAATTTTCTATTTGGAAATGTAATCTACATGAACTGTACGAGTCCAGTGAGCAATTACTTGAACACCACTCCCTGCTTGGATCCCCAGATTTATGCAATTCCTGAGGATCTTTCGGTAGGCCAATTGAAGATTGGGTGCCATGTGATCGCCACCACGCCAGGGACGTGGTCTGATTATGGTGGTGGTAACTTATCGTACGTCGATATCCACAGGCGGCTGCAGGTGTTTGGATTTGAGGTTTCGTGGTTGCATTCTGCTTGTGAGCGTCTCTGTGGATCCACTTCCTGTTACTTGGACGTTACCAGTGGCCAAGTTGGCTGCGACACGCATACCTGTCATTATATTTACGTTACCACCGACCAGTGCGGTAAGACTAAGAGAGGCCCAACCCAACCTACTGTACTTTGATAACTCGTTTTTATTTTCATAACTTGTGACTAAATCTGATTGCTTCTTTCATTCTTTCAGCAAAATTGATCAAGTTTGTCAGATATGCCCAAGGTAACAAATTAACTTTAAACTCTTTCTTGTATTCTCTCGTTCCTATTTCTTTTTCTTTTGTATAAATTATTGCATTGATTAGATCAATTTCTGAGTGCTATTTGTTCAGATGTTTTTACTTGACAATATTTTGGTGCCTAGCTCATCATTCTCTTTACTTTTCCTATTTTGGACTGATCTGTAATTAATTTTTAAAACAAATTTAAATGGTTAAACGATACAACTGATATGAGAAGCCTACATATTTTATGAATTATTTAATTATCTTACTATATATATTAATGTATTGGGTCCCAATTTCCTTAAAAGTAATAAAAATATAAGGAATCTTCTCGTCAAGAAGGGAAACAAGTAATCAACGAAGGAAAATTACAAAATTATACCTAGTTTCTTTTTATTTGAAATTATCCCTCATTCTTCTTTGATGTATTTTAACAAAATTTTGAATTTCTATTGCAGCAACTCTGAATGGTATATTAAACGGTAAGGTCTTGATATACTTAAACCTTTTTCTTTAACTGTTGGTGGATGTTTCTGGACTTTTATTCTTTACAGAAAAAATTGTCTTTTTTTTTTGTCTTTAGTTATCATAAAATTATCATTTTAGTTCTTTATTATTAAAAAAAATTATAATTAGTCTTTTATTTTTTAAAAAATACCAAAATTAATCCTTCTATTATACCCTAAATTTTAAATTTAAGGGATAAAATTTGATAATTTTTGAAAAGAGAAAAATTAAATTTGACATTTTTCAACAAATGAAATATTATTTTAGGTATTTCAACGAATAATGAATCAAAATAATAATTTTGTAATAAATGAAGAACCAAAAAAATAATTTAATCATGCTTTGCTTACTTTAAATGGGTATTCATGGAGTCAAATCAATCATTAAGCACCTGAAAAATTCAGTTTAGTTTGTTAAAATACTTGATACTTTTCATTATTTACTTGAGAATTTAATTGTTTTAAAGAATATTCTTAAAACAAAATCATAAATGCATTATATCTAGTTCCAATGTTGTCATTGCAAGTATACTTTTCAAATAAAAAGTACTTTGATATGTTTAGGTGTCTCTTTTTTCATACCAATATTGGGTTTATTATGCACCATCCCCAATAAAGAGCTTAATGTAAGGAGCTGAGTACTCACTGAGTTAATTAACAGGTCTAGCTCTAAAGAAAGACTAGGTCATTTGAAATAAATCAAGAAAAAAGAATTCGAATGAAATATGAGTCACTTGTATTTTTCAGTAATTATGTATCGAAAATACAAATGTCAATGTAGTTTCAATTTTTTTATAAAATTAAAGATATGACCTGTAAATACTTTCCATTAGTTTCCTTTTTCCTCCTTCTTCTCTGCCCAATTGTTCTCAGTTCAAGTTAATATTACAACATTCAATTGCACTTGTATAAATACCAAGACATCTTCTCCTGATTGTTCTGTTGCTATTATTGTACAGGGATATATTGTGCAATAACACTTCGCCCACTATGTGACAAAACTGAATCATTAGCTGTACCATTCCATCCATACTTGATTGGACCAACTTTCTATGGAAGTTATGGAATAATATCATTCATGGCAGCTAGAGTTCTATTTGGAGTGACTTTTCTTACTGCACTGATAATTTTCAAATGGAGAAGAAGACACTTATCCATGTATGAAAACATTGAACATTTTCTGCAAGATAATGACCTCATGCCCATAAGGTACTCCTACAAGGAAATTAAGAAGATGACTAGAGGTTTTAAAGACAAGTTGGGAGCAGGAGGCTTTGGTACTGTATACAAAGGGAAGCTGCGTAGTGGGCCTGATGTAGCAATAAAAATGTTAGGCAAATCTAAAACTGATGGCCAAGACTTTATTAATGAAGTGGCAACTATTGGAAGGATACACCATGTTAACGTGGTTGGCCTTATTGGATTTTGTGTAGAAGGCACAAAACGTGCTCTTGTCTATGAATTTATGCCTAATGGTTCTCTTGATAAGTATATTTTCTCAAAAGAAGGATTAGTCTCCTTAAGTTATGATCAAATATATGAGATCTCTGTAGGAGTAGCCCATGGTATTGCTTATCTTCACCATGGTTGTGACAAAAAAATTCTCCATTTTGATATCAAGCCCTATAATATCCTGCTTGATGATAACTTCGTTCCAAAGGTTTCTGACTTCGGTCTTGCAAAATTATATCCTATTGATGACAGTATTGTCACTCTAACAGCAGCAATAGGAACCATAGGATACATGGCGCCTGAATTGTTTTACAAAAATATTGGAAGAGTGTCCTACAAGGCAGATGTCTACAGTTTTGGAATGCTTTTGATGGAAATGGCAAGTAGGAGGAGGAACTCGAATCCACGTACTACTGAGCGTTCAAGTCAACTTTACTTTCCGTTATGGATATATGATCAATTCATCAAAGAGGAAGACATAAAAATGGAAGATCTGACAGAAGAGGAAAAGAATTTAGCAAAGAAGATGTTCATAGTAGCATGGTGGTGTATACAATTGAAGCCTGTTGATCGCCCCTCTATGAACAAAGTAATAGAAATGTTAGAAGCAGATGTTAAGAGCCTTGAAATGCCTCCCAAGCCATCATTGTATCCGAATGATACTATTGCAAAGGATCATGAATTCAATTCTGGCCAAACATCATCAAATAACTATACTAATTCTTCCACTTATGCTAGTGATGATATTCATGAAAGTAGCACTAGTAATGGGGAAAAATAGTTTGCAAGTGAAAAAAGAGGCTCAATGTTCCGTAATTTACTTTAACAATTATGAATTATCTATAGCATTGAACATCTTTAACTTAGAATATTTATATTGTGTTTTATTACTTGAATTGTTACCTTCTTGAGTATTTTACTTCTGTAAATTTAGTATATGGAAAACTTCATTTCATTTTGCAAAGATGACATATTGGTATTTATAGAGACTATCTCATGCTTCAAACTAGAAACTACAATCTGATTGATTAAGAAATAACATTTTTAATTGGAAAGGAAAATTACTATTTAAAGCAAACTCTCGTGCATTAAAACATGATTAAAAGCAGTAAATGGACTGGGTGGCATGAGTAAATTATCAGCTTCTCCTTTCAACATATGAACAATAGTTTGCATGGAAGGAAGATCCACAGGGTGCTATTGGATGCACCATAACACAGTACCATAATTGCAAGTTCCTTAGATATCTTAGCATCTTTTTGTAACTCGAACTGAACTCAAAAGTCATCTACTTGCTCCACCTCAATATTAACCAAGGCTAATTTCCTTTGTTGTAACATCCGCATTCTTTCTTCCCTTAACCATTTCAAGTAACAACATCCCAAAATTATAAACATAAGCTCTAGAGGACGCAATTCTAAATTTTCTATAGAACACTTCTAATGTTATATATAACTTATCTTCCTCCTGCTCCTTTTGATTCTATCACTTCTGCGAGTATGAGTACAAGTGTTATTATTCTTAGAAAAGGTTTGAATTTGGAGTTGGAAGTGATTCATGAATTGGAATGATTATAGACATCTTCAAGCTCAATAGTCACCAAATATTATTGTTACTTCTACTGAAAAATATTATGTAAGCACTGTGATATTGTTTCACCTTTGTAGAGCAAATGAAACTATTCATATACTAATTGGTTTGTTTTCAAGTTATGTTCCATAGCATAGCACTTTTCATTAGCATTGCATTTGTGGATTTGGGCGCTCTTTCTCATTGCAGTTGTAATGTTTACTCCAATATATTATATGAATGATAATGGTTGTGGTGTGTGATAAAACTGTTTGATTTGAAGTTTCTTTTATGTATAAATACAATCTAATGATGTGAAATGAATTTGAATGTTACATCTTGGGTGATTAATATCACATTAACACCATTGGCCATTCATAAGTAACATTCAGCACATTGTTTACATGAACTGCAGCGATCCGGTAGGGAGGGATGAAGCTTATGACTACACGGACACGGTTCCCTGCGTCAATTGGCCATCCAAAAGCCATATTTACACAGTCCCTGGAGTCTTATTGGCTGGGAACATGATAGATCATTGTCAAGTCAAATTGGTCGCACTTATTACATGGAATTGGGAATCCTTGCTACACAATAAAAACTAGTCATACGCTTATATTCACAGGGTGCTTTCCTTTGGATTTGAGCTTTCCTGGTGGCTTGCTGCTTGTGCACATCTTCATTGTCCTTTTGATGTCTGTAATTTCAACTCGGACACAAAGAAACCCGAAGGCGACGTTAGTGGTACTCCATAACATTAAAACATTGTTGTGTTGAGATATTGCTTCTTTCTTCTTCTTTTTTTCTTTTAATCTTCAAAATTTGTTATTATTAAATATGTTCCATTTTTCATTTTGGTGATTCAGGAACCTTTATGTTACGGCTAGTCAGGGGTTTGCAACAAGTAATCATTCAGTCCTCATCTTTTATTGTACACCACTCCCGATTAACTTTTGTTTACACAACCAGATGAAGAACAAAATCTAGAATTTCATTTTTAAATATGTTCATTTCTCACCTTTACATTATGTTTAATAGTCACTCTTATATTAAAAGTGCCTTAAATCTTTTAGTTTAAGCTTATTTAAATGTCTACAAAAAGAAACATGTTTTAATTAATTGATTCGCTTATTAAATTTTAAAAATACACGATTTGACAAGTTTTTTATTACTTTCTATTCTTTTGGTCATTTATTACCTACTAATTAATGAATAGTGGATTTAAAAACTTTAAAGACAGAATTATGTATTTTTAATATTTAAAACAAATTACTTTAATCGCATGTCATTTATAAGGAGTAAAATAATATTTTGGTTCTTCATTTATTAGTTAAGTCACAAGTTAGTTTCTCACTAATTTTTTTAGTTTTAATTTAGTTCTTCAATGATGAATTCAATCTTGATTTGGTCATTTATTAATTTTTAATCTTAATTTAATCTCTCACTTATAAATTTTGCTTCAATTTAGTTTCTTATTAAAGAATGTGTGACGGAAACTTATCATTATAATTTTAAATTTATCAAAATCACCATATTTACAGTTAGCCCAGTAACTTTTTGACCTTTTCACATAATTATTATTTACTCATTTGATTTATTTATCTTATAAATAAAATCTTAAAACCACTGAAAGAAAAAATAAAAGAGGAAAAAGGGAAAGAGCACAAGTTTCTTCTTCTTATACGTCATGGAAACTTTAGATCCCACGTTGATGGGAAGTAAGTATGTATGTGAATATATATTGTGTTAATATATGACTAAGAACACACTAATATTAAATGGTTTTATTTAATTGTGTTGTTTGACCCAGAAAATGAAAAACTTGATAGTATCATTAAATTGTTTCCTTCTAGATTTTTTTGGTTTTGGCCAACTTTTCCTTCCTGATTCAATTACTCATTCTTTTCAGTTTTGATTTAGTTTTCGTATCTAGCTATCCTTCATCTTTGTTTAATTTTGTAAAATTTTCTTGTAGTTTTTCTCTACGGCATTTATATTGGTAAGTTCTTGAACCAATATGTAATTAATATACGTTATAGAGATTTTTTTTTAATTTTAGGCTGCTTTTAAAGTTTTAAGACTTATCTCTTAGCAGGTTGGCTCAGTACAAATATCTTCATGTGTTTTTTTCTTATTTTGTATATGCAGAATATTACTGGAAGTGAGTTAGGTTTTTTGAAAAACAATTCAATTCAAGAGAGTATGTGCAAATTTAGCAAATTCTAAAGGGATTATATGACATGATATTGGGGATAATCCAAGTTTGTCAGCATAAATTCTTTATATATAGAAATTATACAAATATAATTAATATATAGCTTACTGTATTGATTTCCTCTAAAGAGTAAAAAAAAATTCAGATATATATAAACGTATTATTTATGATAGATGCCAAAGTTTACCAAATTGTACCATATGGTTTTGTTTTAATTAATATTTCAATTTCTAGAATTTTTCTAATCATTAAATTTTGCTTATGTCAATCTAATCTTTGTAATTTTTTTTTTAACAATTTCCATACAGCTTCTTATATCAATTATTCATCACGATAGCAATACATTTCACCAAAATAGATTTAAACACGCGTTGCATTTAATTTGATTAAAACTACATGGACTTATTTGTTGTATTTTGAAACTCACTAACATTAAAATTACATGGACTTATTTGTTATATTTTGAAACTCTCTAACATCGTTTTGGTAATATACGTATACACACACAAGACTACTCCAGATAGGGAACAACAACTCGACAGATTATCACTCCCCTATGTAAACGAAGTATTAAATATGTTAGAAGCAGATGCTGAAAGCCTTGAAATGCCTCCAAAGCCATTGTTGTATCCTAATGAAACTGTTGTAGAGGACGATGAAATTAACTCTAACCAAACATCATCCAATGACTACATGAATTCTTCCACTTATGCCAATGATGATGTTCCTGAAAGTAGCACTTGCAATGGGGAAAAATAGTTTCCAGGTTTACTTTAACAATTATGTATTGCGTAGAACATCTTTAATTCAAAATGTTTATATTGTATTTTATAACAATACTTGAATCATTACCTTATTGTGTAATTTACTTCAATAATTACAAGATATGAAAAACTTCATTAATTCCATTTGGCAAAGATGATGTATTGGTATTTATAAAGACTATCTTATGTTCTAAACCAAAAATTACAATTAGATTGTTAAAGAAACAATTGTCATTGAAGAGGCAAATTGCCTCTGGAACCTGCTTGCGTTCATTATAATTGGATCGATCAGCAAAAGCAAATGCCTTCTAAACATGCTTACGTTCATTATGATAGGATTGATCAGCAGAAGCAAATCGAATGGGTGGCATGGTTTAATGATCACCTTCTCTCTTCAACATATGAACAACAACTTATATAGAACGACAATCCACTAGTTACTATTAGATGCACCACAATCCTACAATTGCAAGCTTCTTAGTTATCTTAACATCTTTCTCCACCTTATTATGAACTCTCAAGTCTCAAGTCATATCGCCCTATTCTATAATATTGTAAATAATTTTGGGAACTAATCAAGGCCAGTTTCCTTTTGCTATGATATCAACATTAATTCTTTCTAACTTTAATTATCACAAGGAACAACATCCCTAAACCAAAGACATCGAACTTATAGGATACATTCCCAAAATTCCTGGAGAATATTTCTAGCATTATGTAGCCTACAGTCTCTCTAGCAGCAATCATGGAAACCGCACCGTGATACTTGAAATATAATTTAGCTAAACCAAAATTAGATATTTTTGGAGTGATATAGTAGGCAAGCAAGATATTATAAGATTTGAAATCAAAGTGGAGTATCTTTTGGTGAAGATACTTTATCCTTTCAATTATTTCCAAAGCTATTTCCTGTAGCTACTCTCAACTCAAAAATTGATTTTTGACGTTGTTTCTAATATGAAAGCCTATATATTATGCCAATGCCCATTAGATCGTGGACATTGTATATTTGCGTCCCAACAAAGTACTGCGGATCGTGAGATCTGTGGTCTTGAAATCCAAGAGAATTAGAAAGAGTAAAATAGAATGCAACATATGGAGCTAACAAAAATTGCAACACAGCTTATAGCAGTGTTTATGGATGAACAACTAAACACGCTGTGCTTGGCATTGGAGTTTCCATATGGTGAAAAGGAGAGGCAGATATATAGAATCTTGGAATAGAGACATGAATCACCAAGGACTTGTAATCAATTTTATTGACAAGTAATTACACAAAAAGTTCAACTAAAAAAATTACACAGAAAAAGGCAATTCCAACAATGTTTGGTGGTTCTCATTGCATGAAAGGTTAAACTCAGGATGACCACAATTTTATGCTTTTTTATCTTCCAAGTCAGAAGTGGTAGTTAAAGTAAATGACCATGAGAACTATGCCTAATTTCAAAATATCCAGTAAGAAGTGTACCAAGTTTGGCATAGGGTAATTACAATTAAAATGAAGCAAAAGTATGGTAAAACCAATTGAGAGAAACTACCCAACATTTTGAGCTGATGTGTGAATGAGGTTGGCTCTCCTTTTTCCATTAGCAACAATCTTAATCGTTAAAGCATGCAGTGTTCAAATATAAAGGTGGAATTGCTTAACAAATGTCTGAAACACTTTTCATGTAAAACTAAAATAATGTCAATTCAATTATTAAGCCTTCTTTTCTTTGACGATTTATGTCTTTAGTACATAAAAGACGCAGGCTCAATCACTATCATCTGAAACTTGGAATTAAATAGGCTTTGTACCTAAAACACAAACTTTCTACTGCTTTGGAAGTCATTTACTGGATAATTCCTTTGAAGATGATCTAGAACTTCATAACCATTCTTTGCAAGACTTTCTTTAAGAAAAGAAAGCACAGATACCTTGTCAAGTTTTACACCAGTAAAAGATGCAAATAAATGTCAAGTTTGGAGCTTCCTGAAAGCTACCTTAATGAGAATGAGGTTCCCTGCACATTGGATTAATTTGATAATGGAATGCATCACAGTTGTTAGCTGCCAAATAAATGTCAATGGCTACCTTACCCCAACAGTTATTCACCACAGAGGCATCAGATAAGGAGATCCTATATCTCCTTATATGTTTATCGTTTGCTTAAATGTCCTTTCGTGTATTATTATTGACATAAAGAAAAAGAAGGCATGGAAAGGAATTAAGATAAGCAAAGGTAATGAAGCAATCTAGCACCTGATGTATGCACATGATGCAATCTTATTTTTTGAAGCAAATGTTGATACTTGCAACATTGTTAGAGATGTACTGAATCATTTTGGCATAATTCATGTTTAAACATCAATAAAAGCAACTCCTTGCTTGTCTTCAACCCCAACACATCTTACTTATTTAAAAAGATTGTATCCAACATCATGGGTGTTATGTGTCAGATTAATAAGTAGTAAAAAGCTTTTGTTATGCAGTTAGGGGGGAGGTTTTTGGTTAGAAAGGTAGTTAGGCTAACCGAAATAGAACTCATTAAATAGTTTTGTTGCACTAGACATGTTTTATTGTTGAATAAAATAGAATTTTTGCATACATAAGTATCAATTGGTATCAAAGCCAATCGATCAACCATGACATGCGACGCGAAACTACGGGAGATGGAATGTGAGCTACACCAGAACTAAACAGAGATGAAGGAGCTCCGTGGATCAATGACACATATGGAGGAAATGATGGCCAAACTAACGATAAAGATCGTACAGCTAACAACGACAATGACAGGAGGCACGACAGAGGCTACAACAAGATCACCCACGAACAAAAATTGAAATCCTAATCGAGTACCACTATTCGGGTCGTTTTAGGGGATCCACTCTGGTTTCTCAGCACCGACAAAATACTCATAGGTCAAGTTCCCACAATTCAACGGGACTGACTTCAAAAGGGACATTCCGTTGCTGCCAATTCTTTGAGTTAGACAAAACTCTAGTGGACCAATGAATAAGATGATCAGCGTACACTTGGAAGGTCCAGTGCTGCATTGGCATCAAACTTACATGAAAAGGAAGAAGCTCCAAGAACTACTATGGATAGACTATTTGGCAAACATAGGAATTCAATTCCAAGAACTGTTAAAGATTAACCTGATAGCCAACCTGAAGAACTTACACCAAGGCAATGGCTTGGTGATCAAATACCAAGCAAAATTTAAACCACTATTAGCCGAAACAGACTTGCTAGAAGAAGTGGCTATCAGTCACTTCCTAAGGGGGCTAAAGAAGGAGGTGGAATCGATAGTAAAGATGTTCAAATCCACTACATTGACGCACACCATGTATCTTGCTCGACTTCAAGACACTGTGCTTTCCTCCATGCAAAAACAGAACAGAGGAAGAAGTTCAGGTAGATAGTCCTTTACTGCAGGACGCCATATTCCTTTATCGATCAGTAAAGATTTAGGACAACAGAAGATAGACCTTAGATCATCAAGAACACCACTGGGATCTACCTTAAACAGGAAATCTGTTAAGCAACTAAGCAAGGCTGAAATGGAGGATAAGAGAAGAAAAGGGTTGTGGGTGCCCAAAAAAATATATGATGAGTCATAAATGTAAGGGGGCTCAAGCCTTTATCATTTTAGTCCAAGAAGGCATGGATAAAAAGGATGAAGTGGCAGACGAAAACCAGGAACATGTAAACCAAGAGAATGGACCAATAATATCACTGCATGTTATTCAGGGAATTAGAGGATACTCAACCATGAAGATTACAGGATGTTTAAAGAAACAAATAGTGTCTATACTCATAGACACAGGAAGTACTTATAATTTTGTGGACTTAGCAATGGTAAAGAAACTCATATTACCAACTAAATTCACCAATGGAGTGGAGGTATCTGTGTTGGAAGGACAACAAATTAGCATTAACAAGAAATGTTATGAGTTGAAATGGAGCATGCAGGGTTATACCTTCTCTTATGATTTCTTAGTCATGCAGTTGGAAAGCTATGACATGATTTTAGGAGTCCAATGGCTAGCGTCCTTAGGAAGGATTATGTTAGACATGCAAAACCAACTAATGTCTTTTACTCTACATGGCTCTTCCTTTGAGTTACGGGGAGATAGGAGGGAAGGGGTACAATTGTATAGCATGACAACTAAAGAAAAAATTCCCAAGTCAATAGAAGCTGTGATGATTCAACTAGTAGCAACAGAGACAAAAGGCAGTGGTGAGCAAGTTGTTCATACAAAATTACAAGCCATAGTAGAAGAGTACATGGATGTATTTAGCATCCTCACTCAATTACCTCCTTCTAAGGCCTTCGACCATGCAATACCACTACAAGAAGATAAACCTATATCTTTGAGACCTTATAGATATAGGTTAACACAAAAATCTACCATGGAGAAATTAGTTAAGGAGATGTTAGACAATGGAGTTATTAGACCAAGCAGCAGCTCATTCGTAACACCAATAGTGTCAGTTAAGAAGAAGGATAACACTTGGCATTTTTGCATGGATTATAGGCAACTTAATAATCAAACTATTAAGAATAAGTTTCCTATTCCAATAATAGAGGAGTTACGTGACAAGTTGCACGATGCCACTTACTTTTCTAAATTGGATTTAAGAGCAGGATACCACCAGATTTTAATGAAGCCATCAGATGCCTATAAAACAACATTCTGAATATATGAGAGGTTATACGAATTTCTAGTTATGTCATTTGGGTTGACAAATGCCCTATCAACTTTTCAAGGCCTAATGAACTCTATTTTCAAGACTTTTCTCAGGAAGTTCATCTTGGTATTATTCGATGACATACTAATTTATAGTTCATCATGGTAAGGCCATTTACTCCATGTAAGAACTACATTACAAGTGTTGAGGGAGAATTCACTTTATGCTAAACGAAATAAGTGTGAATTTACATTGAAGAAGATTAACTATCTTGGCCACGTGATTTCCCGAGAAGGAGTAGCAGCAGACCCTAAAAAGATTGAAGCTATGAGATCATGGCCCACACCTAAGAATCTTAAAAGCCTTAGGGGATTCTTAGGTCTCACAGGGTATTACCAGAGATTCGTCAGAGACTATGGCATAATATATAGACCTTTAACAGAACTACTTAAGAAAGAATAAACATTTTAGTGGACTAAAGAGGCAGCAAACGCGTTTTCAAAATTGAAGGTTATTATGAGTACCACTCCTATTTTAACTCTACCTAATTTCAAATTACCTTTTACCATTGAAACAGATGCATTACAAACAGGAATGAAGGCGATCCTCTCACAACAAGGACACCCAATTGCTTATCCAGCAAAGCCCTCAGCTATAAAAGGAAGCAATTGTCAGCATAATGGCAACAAGATGTTCAAGGCCAACATTTCATCATGAAAACATATCACTTAACACTTAAGCACTTGTTGGAGTAGAAAGTCATCTAACCAGATCAACACAAGTGGTTACACAAATTATGAGGCCTCGACTATACCATTGAGAATCGAAAAGGGAAGGAAAATGTAGTGGCAGGCGCACTATCTCGGCAGGAACAAAGTGAAGAAGGGGAATGCAAGGCAGTCACCACCATATTTTCTAGGTTGAATACAAAAGTCCATGATTCATGGCTGGAAGATGACAAGCTGAGGCATATTATAAACCAATTACAACAAGACCACACCTCTATACCTAAGTTCTCCTAGACAAGTAACACACCAAGGAGAAATGGGAAATTGGTGGTCGGAAAAGATAGAAAGCTTAGGGAAAAGCTACTAAAGTGTTTTCATAATAGCCCATATGGAGGACATTCTGGGTGTACTCTAACACATAAGAGATTGACAATAGTATTCTATTGGAAAGGAATGGCAAAAGATGTCAAAAATTTTGTTCATGAATGCCCTATATGCCAACAGTTTAAAATAGAAAATATTGCTTCACCAAGACTCCTACTACCACTACCTATACCAAACCCTATATAAAAAGATTTAGCTATAGATTTTATTACTGGACTACCCAAGTCCTACAATAAAATGGTTATTTTAGTTGTGGTGGACTGTCTCACTAAATCAACCCACTTTGTGGCTTTACAATACCCATATATAGCTATCGATGTTGCCAGAGTTTTCCTAGACAATGTCGTTAAATTGCATGGATTACCTCAAACGATTGTTACAGATTAGGACCTTTTTTTTTATGGCCAATTCTATAAGGAGCTATTCAAGCTTCAGCATGTTAAGTTACTTTATTCATCAGCTTATCACCCTTAAACAGATGGCAAACGGAAGTGTTGAATCATATTATTAAAGTTTACTTATGGTGCATGACAAGAGACTATCCCAAACAATAGGTTAAGTGGCTTTCCTTAGCTGAACTTTGGTATAGCACTTCATTTCACTCTTCTATTGGTATGAGTCCCTTTGAAGCATTATATGGCATTCCTCCACTGGTGCATCTACCCTATATGGCTGGTGACTCGTCTAATCAAATGGTAGATAAAGAATTGAAGAGTAGAAAAGCTATTATTCAGTCTCTCAAATCTAATTTACAAAAAGCTCAAAATAAAATGGTATAGCAAGCCAAGAAAAGGCGGACTAAGAGAGAATTTCAAGTACATGACCTGGTGTATGTCAAGCTCCACCCATTCCGTCGAAACTCCCTCACCAATAGTTCCTTTCATAAGCTTTCTGCTCGTTACTATGGACCTTATAAGATATTGGAATGCATAAGGAAGGTAGCATATAAGCTGGAGCTTCCAGAGCATTCTAAAGTTCACCTAGTATTCCATGTTAGCATGTTAAAATAAAGTGTGGGTAAAGAAATTGTAACTTCTACGGTATTGCTTGATGTGGATGGGTTTGGATATTTCATGATAAAACCAGAAGTAATTCTAGCAAGGAAGGTAGTTAAAAAAGGTAACCTTCCTGTTACTCAAGTGCTTGTACAGTGGAAACATGCCAAGCCAGAGTCAGCCACATGGGAGCCACTACAAACATTGAAAGAACAGTTTCCTTTATTTGATGTAACATCACCTCATGATCCTTAAGGACAAGGATGTTCTAGGGAAGGTAGTAGTTGTTACATGTCATATGAATAAGTAGTAAGAAGCTTCTGTTATGCAGTTAAGGGGGAGGTTTTCGGTTAGAAAGGTAGTTAGGCTAACCGAAACAGAACTCATTAAATAGTTCTGTTACACTGGACATGTTTTACTGTTAAATAAAATAGAATTTTGGTATACACAAGTATTAATGGGCATAAAATACTCTAGCAAACTTGGAAAGTATATGGGCACTGGTTGATCCAAGTGAGGAAAAAACTAAGATTTTTAAAAGCTTGGTGGATAAAATAGATAAAGTCGTAGCCTCTTAGAAATCCAAACTTTTGTCACAAGCTACGTGGCTCACTTTAATCAAATTCATTATCAGTTCAAAGCTAGTTTATGATCTTTCTTACTATAAACTCCCTAAGAGATACTACAAAATCATAGATGTAGAAATAGCTAACATCTTTTAGGGATTTAAGGATCAAAGGCCTCATATAAATATAGCCAATTGGAGCAAAATCTATCAACCTAAATGGTTTAGAGGTCTGGGAATTAGTCAAATTCATGACTTATATAAAGCCTTGCTTGCCAAACAAATTTGGTTGATCCTTTTTCCTAGTAATAGTTCCTTCCTTGGCAAGCATTTTCATTGCAAATATTGTGACATTGATAACACGAATTTGATCTTCAAGTGCTCCTCCTCCTCTAGGATGTGGAGGAGCATTATTAATCATAAGAATCTTATTACATCCAAATTAAAATGGAAGATTGGCTTTGGAGATGTCATTCCTCTTAATCACCACTTATGGTGGCAGATGCAACCAGGGATATACTCTAATGTTGGTAGAGTATTTGACCTTATATTGCATCACTTGTAGAAATGGGATTGGCAGAAGCTCTCTGATCTATACCTGCCAAATGTTGCCCTCCAAGTTGCTTCAGAGCTTTTCTCAGTGCTAGGAATTCTTGATAGCCTTTTTTGGTCAGGCAGGTCCTATGGGTACTATACTATCAAGGAAGGAAAAAAGCTCCTAATTCAAGCTAATAATAGATTGCCGAAAATCTCTTCTTTTTCCAAATGGAAAAAGTAGTGGAAAATCATACACCCCCATAAAATCCTTCTTTTCATTTAGAAGCTTATCACTAAAACTCTGCCTATTGGTGAGCTACTTCTTAAGCATCATGTTCCAATAGATTCTGTTTGCTATTTGTGTGGTGCCCCAAATGAGACAATTCAGCATTTGTTCTTTCTCTGCCCATTTGCCAATTGCCTTTGGTTTGCCTCTTCGATGGGGCTAAGGGTTGACTAGTTCAAGGGACAAGACATTGCAGAATGACTTCAAGACTAGCTCTCCATAGGGGATAAATATCTCAGCAAGGTTAAAGACATCACCATGGAAATTCTAATCATTCCTTATATCATCTAGAGTGTTAAGAATCTGGTGGTTCATGAAAAATAAAATTCCAAATCCTAATGATGTTGTGGCTCAAGTTCGGTACATGATTAAAAATGTCAAATCAGCAAATCTTAACCTCCATGGCATAATTAATCAAAAACAGGTTAATACAATTGCTTTAGCTTGCAAAGATCTCTTCTTCAGAGAATAGTGGTCCATCATAGCTGGTTACAACAAGTCTGAAGCATGGAAAGATGGTCGTAAGATTCATGTAGTTATCTTCTGTGATGGGGTCATGATAAGGAGATGGTATTGGCCCATAGGTTCTTATAGCAAAGTGGCAGGGATGCTTCAATTAGAAGTATTCTCCTATGGATTCTTAAAGCAGATATTGTACTATTGCCAACTCAGAGGAAAATACAAATTCTCTTCTTAAATCATCTTGCTCTTACAAGCATTTTTCGAAGGCACAAGAACAATGCGAAATTCAGCATTCTAGGCGAAGATATTCATATGTTATTTTGCAGGTTTGCGGAAGCTAAGGTCGGTATAGCACACGAGGCTACTAGGAAATGCTAGAGTTCTATTTTTTCGAATACTTTTCCTGAACTTTCAGTGTTTTATAGCTTCTTCTATATTATAATAATAATAATAATAAAAGACACAAGCATAATTTGGTATTTGCAGCTAATTAGACAGATGATAGTTGCTTAATTTCTAGTATTAGGTTTTAGTCAGATAATAGGATAAAGATGCGTTGTTCCAAACAACTTCCCTGAGGCATATAAAGTAGTAATGTTAATAGTGAAGAGCCAACGAAGTTTTATGATAAGCAAAAGTACATGGAATTGGGTCAAATTCAATGCCTATGGCTATTACATGGTTACTTTGAATAAGGTTGCAGGCCCACGGAATTTCTTCCCCATAAATAAATAGTAACAAAAACAATTGTGACATATGTAATGACTCAAGGCCCAGAAAAAACAAATGCAATGAATGTCTTTTATAACCTTACTATCAGTTCAAGGAGCTAACAATTACAGAAATATAACGTCTCCATAAATGAGAGATGTGATTTCCCTTTTTTTCCTTATAAAAAATGGTCTTTCAATAATGACAATAATAATTTGATATTTTTTACATTTAATCCCAAAACACAGAAATTTGCATATTATCCCAATATTTAAATCAATTTAATTTATTACTTTAAAATACACTATAAATATTTATATCAAACACTATCGACTCTTGATCACATTATATTTATTGATCTCTATTAAAGTTGATAACTTCAATTAATTAACACGTTGGATTACAAAACTCTGGAGATCAATTTCCTGTTTCTTTCATTTTGTTAAGGAGAGGACGTACGTGATTGAACAAATAATAAAAGTCATCTATTGGTGGGCCAACTATGAAATACAGAAGCAAAATTGAAAAAGAAAAATGGTGCTCAAGCATGCTTTCATAAGAAAGTATATGACAAATCAAAATGACAATTGGTAGGACTTAATAAGGGGTTTACGCCAATATAAAAAGGATTGCATTTTTCTTGTCATATATTTTAAGCTTCTCAGTCCAACTCTCTTTCAAAAAAATAAATGCTTGTCACTATCGAACACCCCTCACGAATCTCTCCTTCTTTCTCAACTTGATAATGTGATTCAATCAATCAAGATCGCAATCTAAATGTCAAAGCAAATGACAAGAATATTTGCTACCCAATTTGCTTATTTAGGAAGAAATAGGATAACTTTTATATGTATGGAAGTTTGTTTTCTTGGGCATAATTATATGTACCGAAATTATTCCTCATTGGTTTTTATTTTTTACTTTGTGACAATAATAATTTGATTATTTATAAATTAATTTTGATAAATTAGTCTTTTTATTTAGATTAATAAAAAATTGATTTTGTATAAACTAAAATTTTTGTAAAACTGATTTGTTAAGATTATTTGTAATGAACTAAATCATCACAAAATGTAAAAGTGAGGATTGATTTAATATTTTTTTTCTAATAAGAATAAGATTTTATTTGCATTTGATGACAAATTATATATATTTAATAGTATTACAAAAAGCATATACATGTAACTGTTGATATTTAATGATTAAAAAACTAAATTTTTTTTCAAATCTAGAATTAACTAAAAGAACTTAAATTTTAATTCAGGTACTTTGAATTTTATCCAGATATGTGATATTAATATTTAGTGGTCCATATAATCATTAAATAAATAAATTTTAACTAAGTAATCACACAATTGAAAGATAATTAGAGTGACATATATAAAAAAAAAATAATGTATATAATCAATATGTTATTTGGGTATAGGATATATAAATATAAATATATATATATATATATATATACATATATAACTTTTGATAATTTTTAATTTAATTTCTCACGCATCAAATACAATGTCAATAATTTTTCAAAGTTTATAATACATAAATTTTATTATTCATGTAAACATATTAAAAGGGAAGTACAAATTAAGATATGAAAATCTGCACAAGTTATTGAAATATATATAACTAATTTTGTTATTTTGAGAAAAAGATAGAGTCACTGGCTCACAGTCACGTTCATCATTCAACTATAATGGTATAATCAACCATTCAACATGGTATTCTCTTTACTCTAGTCAATTGCTTAACTTGGAGTACTTATTACAATATTTTTGCGTAGGTATAATGCTATCATTTTAAAGGTTGAATTTCAACTCCAACACTTTGGTTTTATGAAATTGATGGGCGTCTTTATTGTATAAGTAATTGTCATTGTTGTTTTTATGAAGAACTCCAAAACCTCATAAATTAATAGAATTACATTTGAGTATACCTCTATTTTTGAGTAATATATGACGATGGACTATTCAAAACGTTAAATAAACTCTTTAATCATATATTGTGTTCTCTTATTTTAATTTTGAACCACGTCAAATCATATTTATAGTCTCTTATTATAAAATTAAGACATAATTAATTAATTCATTGATTCATTATTAATTCTAGTACTTTAAATAATTTTTATTCTAAAAGACAGTTAATTAATTTATTAATTTGTTCATTGGCTTAAAAGAATTCTTAATTTAAGATATAGTTAACTAATTCATTCATTTATTATTTTTCTTATTAATTCCAAAAAAGTTCCAAAAGTTAAAAAATTTATCATGCATGCATGGAATATGTTAGGAGTCATCATACAAAGAATTAAAAAAATTATCAAAAACAAATTCTTATTAATTAAATGGAAATCTCGCGTTAAAAGAAATTTATTTTAAATACATATTATACATAACTCTTATCACAAAACAATATACTTTGATTCTTTTATATTGGTTCGAACAAAAATTGGGCAAAAAATGGAAAGTTGTAAAATTGTTGTATCAATTTTAGAGGATTGTTTTAGCATTGACATGGAAAAGAATGATTCATGATTAAGTATATTTATTTGAAGAAACGCAATTTTGTCTTTTGACACATTTATAAACTTTTGATGTAATTCATTATAAGCAAGGGAAGATATAAGACTTGATTTTAATAAAGTGAAAGTATTTAAATCAAATATTTGAATTGATATAACTAAATTTTTATATTTAAAAGGAATGAATTCTTATAAATTAAAGAACTAAATCAATAATATAAAATAAAATCACATATAAAAATTAAAATTTTTTAAAATAAGGCCCCCTCTTGCCCATAATTTTCAGTTTATTTCTTAAATTATTGATAAATTGTTTGGCAAATCTTATAGCCTGCTAATTTGGATATTAATAAACCAAATTTTGGATCTAATCTAACTATTCATTAGTCCACTTCAAGGCCAATATATTTAAGTTCCGTATTATCGCCACAATCAAATATCATCCCGCAATTGGGCAGTACCTACACTGGCTGTTATTTTTCTAATACATAATTAATGGGATTTAATCACATTGTCCATTCTTAACTATTCAAGATAGTTGCCAACTTCATTTATAAGTAGAGAAACTCTCTAATCATTTTCTAGAACCCTTGCTATTAGTTTACCAAATAATTTTCAGATACTTCTGACTTAAGCATCAGAAATAAAGCAAATCAGCCTTACTCCCTTTGCATTATTTATAGACCCTCTTCTGTGTGATTATACCGGCCCATAGTGCTAGACAGATCATTGGGTTCCAAAAACAAGCCTATAGTACTAGATTTGAACTATAAACCGACAATGTCAAGTGAAAAAACAATATCCATATTTGCCGTAAATGAGGAATGGAAAAGGTAACATTTTACATCTATTTTGACGATTAAGGGACATGCATTGAATAAAACAATATGTGGAGAACAAAATTGAAAAATCACTTACATGTCAAAGGCTAAAATAATATTTTCCTTTATATTATATTATATGTATATCTCTCTTTAAATTTCAAACTTGCTCGCAGTTTTCGAAAAATGTATTAAAATTAATAATTATAATATGATAACTCTGAACTATGATAATTATAGTTTTTATTTTATACTAAATTCTGAGAGTGCAACAGTTATTTTATAGTGATGAAATAAAATATAAATTGAAATCAATACTTAAATAATTTTTTCACGACAATTATTACAATGTTTATCAAAACATTGATGCTTAATTAAAAGGATAATGTTGATCAAAACATTGATTCTTAATTAAAAGGATCTTATATATATACACACATTCACCAAAGTCTTGAAAGTTATGTATAAAGAAAAAAAAAAGAGACAAATTAATAGAAATTGAATCTAAATACATCATATCTTCTTAACACCTTATATTCAGTAAGAGAATATTATTTGATTTACTCTTTGGCACTTCATACAAACTTTTAGTAGCTACAATTTTATTCATTGTAGGTGCTTATAAATTATGGTAAGCTATAGTATCATTATTATGGAAAAAGTTTCGTAATTATTTTAGATCTTTAGATAAAAATTTAATAATTTGTATTAATAAAAAATAATACTATTGTAGACAGTCATAATAATTAATTTGAACATATTTAATTATTAATAAAACTTTAAATTATTAAATTTTTACTGAAAAATTGAAAATAATTAATTACTGCAAATTTAATTTAGATTCTGAACATTTGAAATTTGATGTATTTACACTACTTTATCTTATTTTCTTTTGTTTCGTAAAATAAATATTAATTTCTTATAAAAAAATCTTCAAAATAATTGAATATACTAAGTATATCAAATCTTAAATACACCAAATTTAAATTATTACAGATTGTGTAATAACCAATAAGTGATCGTTTTGAGAGGTGATGACCATTTAGTATAACTCGGTCGGTGAAGAAACTGTAGGCCTTGCGAGATATTTCCGTCCAATGCCTACACGTGTTATCCATACATCAAACTGAATTCAAAAAACAAAGTACGTAACACTTAAGTGTAACTTTCAAGAACATATTTAGCAATATTTCATATCATATATTTGCGTCACGATAGATACGATTGACAATACTTTCTACATTCTAAACAATACATGATTTTCATATTTAATTACTATAAAAATTTTAAAATCACATATCTTATGTTTGACATTACTTTCAAACACACTTATTATTATTAATTAATATGTTTTAGTATCAATAATAATTATATGAAAATTTTTATTTTATAGTTTAATGAAATTATTTAACTATTATTATTTATCAATTTTAGAAATGATGAAAATAAAAATAAAATAAAAGAGTGATTTAGCCAGAATCATTGTGCCCTTGCCAGCCAAGCACTCTACGCCCTACAAAATATCGGGAGAGAGAGAGTCTAAAATAGGGCCTAAATTTGACACGCAACCCACCAACACTCTACACGTGGCGCCTGACATCGCCCCCAACCAGAATGCACCTTCTTCTCTCTCACGGCCCACTATTCACCAAAAGCTTACAGTACGGAAAGCAACCGCCCTCTCGCCACGTAAACACCTCCCCTCCTCCACATTTTACCAACCGGCCCCACCCCCCATATCTTTTACTCTATCGAATCACTAACCCTCAAATCACGCCTCCACGTACCCCTCCCTTCTCATCTCACCCGTCCACGTCCTCCCTACTAAAATCCAACCCCGTGGTCCTTACATCCCCATGTGTATCCGCATCCCACCCCACTACCCCTCCTTCAATCCGACGGCCCACATTCCCCGCCTTTATAAGCTCATTATTAATTCTTTCCCACTATAGAAATTTTTGCTCCTTCCTCGCCAACGATTATTACATGCACACATTATGAAGGAGATGAAACGTCACCAGCCGCCGCCCACGGCGGATCTCCGGCAGTTTGCCACTGATTCCGAAACTATATGCCGTGACACTCTTTCGAAGTTGAAGAATGCTCGACTGAGAAGGCTCAAAATCCGGCGACTGAAGTATACTTGCGAAGCGAAAATCCACGTCGCCTCCGGAGATCGGACGGAGGAGAGAAACTGTTTTGGGTCGGATAGTAAAGATAAAAAGATTCACGAATCGATGAAGATATCGTTGTCGTTAACCACGTCGTCGCAGCAGAAGGATCGCCAGACGATGGCGCCAAACGATGCCGTTTTGGCGGCTTTTGGAGGCGAGAAATACAAAGAGAGTTGCGGCAACGTGGAGGAGTTATCTTACGGTTCGGTGTCAGTGATAGGCAGTAGGAGAGAGATGGAAGATGCGGTGAGCATAGAGATGGGGTTCGTAGTGAAGCAAAGGGCGAAGTGTGACTTCTTTGCGGTTTATGACGGCCACGGTGGGTCCCAGGTGGCGAAAGCGTGCCGGGAGCGATTGCACCAATTGGTGGCGGAAGAATTGGAAAGGCATGGGAGAAATGGTTGTGAAGTGGATTGGGAAGGGATGATGGAGTGGTGTTTTGGTAAAATGGATAGCGAGTTGGCCGATAATGCGGAAGTCCGGACGGTGGGTACTACGGCGGTTGTGGCCGTGGTAGCAAAAGATGAGGTGGTTGTGGCCAATTGCGGTGATTGTAGGGCGGTGATGGGAAGAGGAGGTGAGGCCTTTGCCTTGTCTGATGATCACAAGGTACCATACCCTATACATATATATACATATGAAGTGATCTTATTTTATGCCTTTCATTTTTTTTTTCTTTTTAAAATTTCGACACGGCTATTATTTCTCTTGCATGGAAAAAATGCCCCGCATTTTATAATTTTTACCCAAATTATAATTATTTCCTAGAAACCACTTGAGTTAAGGCTTCCATACTGATATAGGCTTCACAAGTGACATGACAAACAATTGTTTCTTTTGACGAATGCTAAATCACATGAATGTTGAATCATTGTAATTTACAAAGCGTTATGTTCACAGCCTGACAGGCCTGATGAGTTGATGCGAATCGAAGCCGCTGGTGGAAGGGTCATAAACTGGAATGGCCAACGCGTGCTAGGAGTTCTTGCTACCTCCAGATCTATTGGTTAGTCTAGACCTTCACATCCATATATTGTACTCTGCAATGTAATGAGTTATTAACCATTTCATTTTCGTTTCCCTTCATATATTAGATTCCTCTCTATTTAATTAACTCCAACAGCACGTTTCAGAAATAGAACATTTAGTATGAACCTAACGAATGGAAGAGTAAGGGAAAGTATAATTTAGATTTTTTTTTTTTGTTTAATAAAAAAAATGAAAATGTCTTAGGGCAACTTCATTTCAGAGATGATTTGATCTTTTCTAGGCATCCTCTGGATTGAACTTTTGCTCGTTTGCTGTGTTACTTTAAAACAAATCACGATGACCTGCCATTTCTTCGACACCACCCCATTAAGGAATATTATAAACCAACCGTGATAAACGTTGATTTTACATAATAAACTAATTTGCTTAAGTTGTTGTCTTTTATGTCTTGCTATTTTAGTAAAGTTGTCAGGTTACCTTCTCGCGTGTGAGAGAGTATGATGCTCTGCCCGTCATAACACGTGAAACTGTCGAATTATTCTAACCGGAAAGAAATATAGAAATGTTATCTTTTAAACTAGTAAACTAGAAGGTCAAAGTTGCATAAAAAACCTGAAATTCATGGTTTGCGATTTGTGACAAAGATCGAAAAAGGACAAATGGACATCATCATATTGAGAAGACTGGTCTGTATCTGGATATCCCTCCAAATCCCCCTCCCATTGCCTGCCGATGCGCAGTAATTCCTGACGTGCATGGTTTTGTTTTTTAGTGCCAGACATTAGTTAAATGAATGTGCCAGAATCTGTTACCTGCAGGCATAAACTCGTACGTTTCTTTCATAACATCATCCTGTGTTCCTGCACATATTCCTCTGTGTATACTGAGCGACAATTAATGTAATTGATGCAGGAGACCAATACCTTCGCCCATATGTAATACCGAAACCAGAAGTGACAGTGACGAAGCGAACTGACGAGGACGAGTTTCTCATACTAGCGAGCGATGGCTTGTGGGATGTGATCTCGAGTGAAGCTGCGTGCCAGGTCGTAAGGAAATGTCTGAGTGGTCAAACGAAACGAAATTCGCAAGAGGTTGGGAGTCAAAGCCTCGCTGCCGAGGCTGCAGCTCTGTTAGCTGAACTAGCGATGGCTAAGGGAAGCAGAGACAACACGAGCGTGATAGTAGTTGAGCTGAGGAACCATAATAATGACATCTAGATGAGGCTACGCTGTGTGTATTCTTTTCCTGTAAAACTTAAGACTTGTTTATTCTTTTGCTTCTTGCCATTGCGGCATTTACGCTCTCTCTCCCCTCTTTGCGAGAGACATGTAATCCTGTTGGAAAATGTTGAATCAGATCATGGATGGGAGGGATGAACTTCTCTTGTTTCAAGTTTTTCTCGGAATTAACAAAGTTCTTCGTCTCTCTCTGTCGATCCTGTTTCGGAAGTTTGATTTTTACCCTATTGTTTGGTCTCATTGCTAATCATGCTCTTCAGTCACTATCTCGTCCATTTTTTAGTCATAATTGAGATATTACGTTATGAAACATGGGTAGTGTTGATTATAACGATCGTTCGACATAATCATTGAACTCATGATTTGAGGGATGTAATTCAGTTTTGAAAAGAACTAGGAATCTGGACGCTCTGCTTCGAGCTTTCTGGATTCTCACATGGGGTGTCCGGTGTACCCTGTTTGGGATTTACCCATCCAAAAAATATAAATAATTTAATGGAAATTTAATGATTCAAATTTTTTTATTAAAGATTGTGTGCAGTTTTACATAATTTTTTTATATTTAAATTTTAATTATTAAATTTTCGCTCAACTGTTTATATTTTATCATTGCAAATTTTTTAATAAAAGTAAATTATTGGAGGTGATTTGCTCTCGGGACTTAAACGTTACGCCATTTGGGCTGACTGACTGACTTTATTTACGAATGAAAGGCCTAATTTATTGTTTGGGTAAACCCTACACTATAGGATGTCATTTGAGTTGTTCTACTATTCGTTACAAAGAAGTTGGAGTTTGAGCTTTTTTTAGCTATTAAATTTATGAAAAGACAAGAATATATCCTTAAAAACGTGACAAGATTGTTTGCTTCTTGCTTTGCTTTTAAAAATTAGAGTGTATCACCTGTATAAGATTATCTTATAACAGGTGTTGTAATAAATATGAGTTATTTAATTTTTATTTAATGGTTTAAATTTTTATACTTTTAAAATTTATTTTAATGCTAAAAAATAAAGATCAATGAAGATCCAATTATTTATACTTATTACAGTATGTGATCCAATTTACTATAGACCAAACAAAATGTGGAATCATTTCTGACAAGGAAAAACTATTAAATGTGTTTTAAGATTATAAATTTTTAAATAAAAAATTCAATAAAAATAGTAAAATAAATTAAATGGTGAAAATGTTCATTTCTTGAAAAGTGGATTTTTTATGATGAAATTATTTATTTATCCTCTTCTCTCAAATTTAGTTATTTTTTTATTAATTACTGCAAGACTTTTCTGGCAGACAGTAAGAGTACAGAGGCTAAAGGCTCAGATTTTACAGGAAAACAATAAATTTTTTTACTGTAGACAATCCTGGTTCGAGACTAAGCGGACTAGTAGAACACTGAGCAGGGAAGCACATGTTTTAGCTTGGAGGGTACCACACTCACTTTAAGGTGTGGGATGTAAGTTCTGAATTCCTTCAATTAAAATTGCTGGAGCATTAATGTAAAATAAAAATAAAAAAATTACTTTTTATTAATAAATCTTACGGCATTTACCAGATGAGTATCTTGCGCGGGATCTTCGTCTTGGGCAATGCTGCCTTAGTTCCTTTACATGTCTGAGTAGTTTTATCTTAGAAAACCTCCTCTTTTATTTATATCAGATAAAAGTGTGGAAAATCAAAAATTAATATTTGAACAATTAAGGGGCAAATTGGTTGATATTTAGCTTTTTGAACATAAGGTGAATAGATTGTATAAATTCATACAGTCAAATTTAGTTAATTATATTTAATATAATCTAATAGTATATTATTAATTTAGTCTCTTTTAATCTAATTAGAGCTATATATATTAATAATATATTGAAAACTTCTTAAATTTTTACTTTCACTTTAACCTTTCACATATAACATAGTTCACAATTTATTTTATTATTAAAATTTTTTTCAATTTGGTTCTTTATAAATAAAATATTTTTCAAATTAATCCCTTATTGTGTTATCAATTTAGTCTCTCACATAATTATCCTTTTAATTTAGATCTTTTTATAGATCTATATCTTTATATTTGATCATTCACAAATAAAATTATTATCAATAATATTATAAAAAAATAACTTGTATAACTTTTTTTTTAATTTGGTCCCTCACATATAAGATATTCTTTAATTTTATAATATAAAAAATTTTCTTCCCGTGCAATCCCTCTGTACATTTCTTTGTCCTCACACTTAAAATTGTTATCAACAATATGATCAACAAATAAATTAATTTAAAAAAATATGAAATCATAATTTTTTTAATTTGATCCCTCATTGAATTGTCTTCTTAATTTAGCCTCACATAGAATTGTTTTTTTAAATTAGTCTCTTATAGAAGTTGATTTCTAATTTAGTTACTCACATATAAACGTTTTTGCATTTGGTTTTCATAAATAAAATTATTATGAATAATGTCCTAACAAGTTAATGTAAAAAATATATATTACTATTAGTATAAAATGTATATATATATATAACAAAAATTATAAAGTTGAGCATTTTAATGGATATATTTTTTTAGGTTAAAAAAAATCTTTTTTCAAAATAGTTAATTTTTCTTTGGGCTCAATATGTGAAAAAAAGATATTTTTTTTTGGGTCAAAATCCAGATCTAACAAAAATAATTACTAATATACTTAATTTATTTTTAAACAAATATATCAGGGATTGGCCCTCAATGAGAACAAATACCTAGCATATTTGACATTTTTTAATCAATGTTTTATTTTTTATTTTTAAATATATCATAAATTCACCAGCAAATCCGTGAGACAATTTTGGGGAGGGAAATACGCCACACAGGGAGGAATTATCCCTCCCTGTGTTTATATATATAAAATTTAATAATGTATGTAGATAAATTAGCAAATATTATCAATTATTTTACATACTAAAAGAAAATAATAAATATTTCATTTATTCATGTATAAATATTATCAATTATAACTTTAAATACATCAATTATTTTACATTTTAAAATTGTATAACTCAACAATTGATGTAATTTATTAAAATTATAACATAACTCACCAGACTTTACATAAAACAATTGCACATTAGATGACTCAATATATCTTAAATAATTTTTATATAATTTGTATTATATAAGCTCAACCCATTTAACAGCTCAGGATAGTGCATTCTACACAAAATTTAATATATAAATTAATTTGGACAAGATTTTGAAAATTAATTTTTATTATAAAATTAAGATAACCAAACCCAGCATTATTTTATTTAAAAAAATAATGTGAGAATATTTTACAATAAAACTAATTACCCTTTATTAGTATCATAACCTTATTTTTGTTTGCTTATATTTATTCAAAAGACACATCCCAGTTATCACCAATAAATCCCCTCACAAATAAAAGTCTCTAAACAATATAGTTGTTACATAAATTTTTAAATTCCTTTTTTTTGGCCATCTTGTGTTATTAAAAATACATATACTGAATTTACTAAAATTTTAATTTGTACTCTTTTTTTGTTTTTCTAATCATTAAAATAAAAAATAAGTAAAATCTAAAAATTTTATAAAATCAATATTTTAAATGATATATATACTTAAAACATATATCTAAATATGTAAAAATTAAAATATAAATAATAAAATAAATATTAATAAAAAATAAAGTAATATGGTTGAATTTTTATTTAATTAAATAATATTATATATATAATTACCAAAAAATTAATAATATTATATATTAATTAATTTATATTATATATTAAAGTATGAGTGCCTATATATATATATATAGGCACTCATACTTTAAAATAGAAAAAAAAAAAATTAAAAGTGATTGGCCACCCATCTTGGGGAATCACTAAAAAGATTAAAAATAAATTGTTAAAGTACAATTTTAAGTATATAGAAGTATTATTTTTGTCATAATAGGATTCGGCACAAAAAGTCCTTAATAGTATGTATGTCTTTAAAAATAGAATACCATTACCTGCAATATAGTAATATTTTATATAACGTCGCACTAAATATATATATATATATATATAATATCCATGTGTTGGCCATAAGAAAAAACGAATATTTATGCATATGACACTAATAGGCACGTAAGATCCTTGATACCCAATATCTTATATATGCATACTATATATAATGATTATATTAATTATATATAATAATACATAAAATTCCGATTATACATTATTAATTTTATTTATTACCGGTTTATTTGTTAGATTAATATTTTGATGTATTGTTTAATGTAGTTAATAATTATAAACTTTAAAAACATTTCAAATTATTTTTTAAAAAATAGATATGAACATGGGATAATTTAAAAAATAAGTTAATTTAAAATATATGAAACTAAATTTTTTTTAATTTAATCCATCATTAAACTGTCTTCTTAATTTAGCCTCACATAAAATTATCTTGTTAAATTAGTCTATTGTGAAATTTTATTTTTAATTTAGTCTATCACATATAAATATTTCTACATTTAATTTTTATAAATAAAATTATTATCGATAATATAAGAAAAAAGTTAATGTAAAAAATATATATTATTGTTAGTATGAATGTATATATATGTGCACACAAAAAATCAAGTTGAGCATTTTGATGGATATATTTTTGTAGGTAAAATATATTTTGTCAAAATAATTAATATTTATATAAAGCTTTATTTTTTCCATAATTCTCAATACTTGTATAATTATATTATGTTTCAGTAATTATTTTTAAGGAATTCTCATTTCAAACTCAGCCATAGCATCCGTTGACATAATATAATTATATAAGTATTGAGAATTATGGAAGAAAATAATCCTTATTTTTATTTGGGAATGTTAATTTTTTTAAAAAATTGAGGCTATTTAGAAAGTTTAAATTATTAATATCTTCACCCAAATATTTTAATTATTAACATTATTTTTTAAATTTTTCATAGAATTAATTTTATTTTGTGAGATGAATAATTTTGTTAAGAAATTATAACTAAAAAGTAAGTATTTTAATTATTAATATTATATTTAAAATTTTCTATTAAAAATTAAAATAATTTAAACATATTTAATATTATTTTTAAGTTTTTAATTATTAAGTATTAAACAAAGTTTTTTTAAAACAAAAAAAAAAAGGTAGGGAAGACATGAGGGGGCACGTCCACCAACTCCCTTTACTTGTATGGAGAGATGCGCCCCTTTATTGCTTTATATTGGAGGACGCGGATGATATTCCTTTTTAGTTTCATATATTAGTATATTATTTTTTAAATAAAATATAATATTTATTAAATCACGTGAAATTTATCAATGGAATTTAATAAGACAAAATATATTTTAAATATTTGCATGAATAAAAACAATAACGTAAGATATCATAAATTTAATAATTTCACATAAAAACAGGTAAAAAAAACTTGTTTTAATAATAGTCGAGGCATATTTAGATCATTCGAACAATATAATTTAATAATTGTTGTCTTTCTTAAAATTCAATTTTAAATTTGTCTCTAATTATAACTCAACTAAGTTATAAACCCGAGCATGGGACACTCAAAAATTTAGTGTCAAGTACCAAGTTAAGTTTTTCAAATCATTTTTAATTGCTAAATCAAGTTTTGAAAAATTATCTATTTTAGTTTTAAAAATTATTGGGCGATATTCTCATTTGAGTGGCTAATGGATAGCCTTTAAAACTAATGATTAAACAAAAAGACGAAGGACGAATTACATAAATTATAAAAACAATACTTTAATTCATTGATTCTTCTCTCTCGTTTTCTCTTTGTAAACAAATCATAAAAAGACCACGCTTCACGAAGAACAAAGTAATCGAGAACCTTCCACGACAGATAAAAAATGTAATAAATAAATTAATAAGTCGATCGAGAACCTTCCACTCGAACCTTTCTTTAAGAAGAAGAAAGTATATAAAGTATAAACCCGCGTTAGACAATCGTACGGTTAACATGGAACTAGCATCTTGAAGTGAGGACCATCCACGTTTTGGGTATGAGAAGCCACTTTTAATAATTGAAATAAAATTATTTAAAATCAAATAGATGATTGGAGAATAATTATGCTTCTGTGCTTTACGCTTTAGATTTTTAAATGGATAGTGTTTCTTTCAAACTCTGACGCCCACCCAACCAAAACACAAGCCAGTTTGGTTTCGTGTTTGATAATGAAAAAAGAACTCCAGTACATTCATTTATGACACATTTTGTAATGAGCTTCCTGCATATATAATTAATTTAACTTACATATTTTTTTTCTTTGTATATAACAAGAGTTGAAAACTTACATACATAAAAATTTCAAAAAAGGAATTGTCGGTGCAGTCAAAACTTTTGACGAAGTATATATATATATAACATGCTATAAATCATTGCATATTTATACATTTTTATATTACAGATGACATATTACGATGTTACAATATAAATGGTACAAAGATAAATTATTTGAATATTTTTTTTTACATGTAAACAAAAATGTTAATTTATTATTTTAGGAGTAATATTGAGTGGTTGTAGAAATAGTAAACGATCGCATCAACCAATGGGGAAGGGAGGAGAAACCAATGGGCACCCCAGCCCCCTTGCTTATGTGTGTATAATATATAGACATATATAAAAGTTTATAATTTCTTATAAAATTAATTATAGATGTGTAAAAAATGTTATAGTATAATTAATAGGATTAAACTTATATATAGTTTTTTTATATTTTGTTACATTATTCTCTACTCAAATGTATGGTTAATATCAAAGAAACACAAATATTTTTAAATAAGAGACATATTTATATCAGATTCATATTCGATACGATACATTTGTATAAATATTGAATTTTTTTTTTGTAAAATATATTTTAAAATGTACCAAAATGATATCAAATTGGTGCTTTAATCAAATTTTTGGTTAGTTGTGATCTTTTTTATCATTTTATCTTTTATTTTAGTATCTTTTCCTACCATGTTTCACATAATATTCATTCAATATTAATCTTATTTGTTAAAATATAAATACATATACATACAAATATACTTGTACTTGGATTCTAAAATTTTTAAAATTGATGTATTTTATGTATTGTATTGTGTCGTATCTGATACTCATATCTGTGCCTATGCTTATTAAATTAATATATAATAATGTATAATTTAATTTAAAAATATTATAATTATTTGTAATAATCATGCACATGGTATAGTATAATTATAGAAAAATCATATATTATGATGTTTTAATTAGATAATAACATAATAAATATATAAGGATTTGCATATAGATTATTGTAATTAATAGTTTATATACTTTATTTTCTCTTAATCTTTATATTTGTTATCCTTTTGTTTATTCATTCTTTCACTTTACTTGATATTCATTCTTTTTAAATTTTTTATGATATTTTTTAAAAAAATTTTATAATATTTTTCAAACTTGCCCTTTACATTTGCATTGTCTCTAATTTTCTAAACTCAGTTATAGATTAAGTAAATTATTTATAATTTTATCATCAACATCAAATTACCAATTGGCCTTTCTTTTTTATCTATCGTTAAAATGATTTTATAATTCATAAAAAGTTGGTCATTGAAATGTATTATATAACATAGGACTATGTTAGAATTAATATAATATACTATCTCTCTCTTTATATATATATATATATATATATATATATATTAAATAAAAATATTTTACAAAATCATAATGTATTATAATTTATAATGGCGGCCCCCTGTAATTAAATTTCTTCCTCCGCCACTAGCAATGATGACGGTGATATTAATAGTACAGGTGTGCAACAATAAAGATGGTGAGAGCAACAAATTAAAGTAGCTTTCAGATGGTGGAAATGGCTTTAACGTTATGTGTGTGTGTGTGTATATATATATATATATATATTTGTCTTGCGCAAATTCCACAAAAGTAGAATAACATCTTATATAAGTTTGGTACTGAATTATTATATTGAAATAGTGTCTAGGGGTCTCAATTAATAATTTTGATAATAAAATTTTTTTTTTCATGTTTAGTGATAGATAAATAGATTGGATCATATTGTAACTAAATAAAGTTATAATTAATTTAGGATCGTTTCCAAGATAAATAATAGTCTTGTTGATGACATAATGTAAAATAAATTTGATGGTAATTCTTCTTTTGGTTGTCCTTAACTTTTTTCCTATGATAGTCTTGTTAATTGTTGACAGATCTCTTTTTCTTTTTTTAATTACTCAAATCAATAGAGTTTGAGAGACGTGTGCATTTTTTATCGTTTTATTCTTAACAATATTTGTAATTATATTTTTGAAAATCTGAGATCTATTGACTCTAAATAATCCATATTATTTGTACTTTTATATATATATATATATATACACACACACATGTCAGTGTGTGTATGAAGGTAAAAGCTCAAGTTTAAACCTTACTTTTCACTCCAATGCCCAGAAAACATGCATCTAAATCTTCGCTATCAATAAGACAAGACAGAGTGATTTGGAATTTTAGCATTGCATTTGATGTTTAAACATACATAAAGTGATTTAAAATCTATCCTCTAAGAGAGTTGATTATCCTTAACAATTATATATTATAATAATGAACCTAGTAGATAAGAATAAGATTCAGCTTTAATTACTTACAAAGCTTGTTTGATCTGTCGCTTTTTATTCATTGTCTCTTTTTTTTTTTTTTGGAGATTGTTAAACTCAAAGTGATAAGCATATGAGTAAAATATTAAAGTAACAAAAGCTATGTTCTTATTCATCATTCATCATTTAGATGTCCTTAAATTTCTTGAAACTATTTGGCAAGAGCCAGCATATTTTATTTTAATTCTTACAAAAAGATGATGAAAATATATTATTGATTAGAAGCATGAATGAGTATACATATAGCTTATTTTTACTTCATCTCATTCAAATTGTATTCCTTTCGTATTTACGTAGGTAAGTCTTATAGTTGAAGGGGATGAAAATTAAAGGGTTTCAAAATTTCACTGTTTTCAGCTACAGAATAAATTAAAAATAAACCGTCAAAATTAAAAAGGGTAAGGAATTTTCTACCGTATGTTTTATAAAATCAAATAGGATTAATTTTTCATATTGCTATATTCTACGATTTGAACTTTGAACGCCAAAAAATGATCTCTTTTATGACTCAATAATTAATTACTATAAACGACAGAAACACATTCGAAACACTCGAATTAGGCCCCAACAAAAGAAAAACCTCGTAAATGCCAAACAGAAAATGACGAAAACATCAGAAACTGTATTCTCGTTGTTATTAATCTTCCCATCCTAAATAAGAAAAGAAGTACAAACAAATAAAATAAAATAAAATACACAACCAATTCACATCACATCCATAGAATTGCCTTTTCTCTCCTTTTTTTTTTTTTTTTTTAAATAATATTTCAGTGGTTCACAATCGCAACTTCATATCACGTTGCGAAATGCAAAGCACCCACTTTCTTGCCTGCTTATCGGAAGAAAACAAAGAAAAAGTAAAAAACAGCACCCACGTATCCTACTGCTTTTTATAATATTTCAAGATCTTTATAAAATTTCTACAAATCTTTTTTTTTTCTTTTAAATGAACAGCCAAGTTCTAAATAGATTAAATTGTTCTTGGCAGAAGCCACTGTGTGAGAACTCGTAGGTTCACAAGTTTAATTTTTGTTTTTTTCAAATTGTCTATAGATAATTTTTAAAATAAATTATACTTAATTTCTTTAAATTTTAATTAAATTATTCGTAATATTATTCTTACTTTAAAATTATTACTTAATGCTTATTATTTAATATATTATAAAATTATGCTTATTATTTATTTCTGTCAATAAATTTAATTTTTTGTATAATATAAAATTACCTTTTATTTTTAATATGCGAGTTAAAGTAATTAAGTTACAACAACATTTTTAACACAAAAATATAATTTTATTATTATAAAAAATTTAATTTTTAAAAGCTACATATTATGCAAAAATATAATTGTAATTAATAATAATTTTATTAAAAGTGAAATTTTTTCTGATATATGTAAATATTAAAGGAAGTAGAATAATTTTTTTGAAGTAGAAAATGTATGGAATGCAAAGATTGTGGAGGAGTACAAGAATTAGGAAAATTAAAAAGGACAAATATCACCTTGAATAATTATAAATATGGCCAAGACTCCATTTTTGTCCAAACCAAGCTGAAGTTTGCAGAGGTGGGCGAGAAACACAGAGAAGCCGAAGAAGGTGGTAGAGAGTTTCTCTGTTCATCTTCCACAGTTTCTTGGGCTCTACGCCCACTAGAAAGTCCGGAGAAATACACTCTACTGCCATTAACGTCTGGCAAGGTTTGTGTCTTTTTTCTATGTTCATCTTAATTTTTTCACTGTTGTCTTATGCATTTTGTGTCCACATTAATTAATGTTGATCCCGATGTTCTGCTGAATGGTGCAACATTTTCCATTTCATTCTTTTTTGGTGGTCCAATCTTTAATCTGTCCATACAGAGGTTCGCGCAATTTGTGGGATTACTTTTTCTTTGGCTATTTTTGTTAAACCCTAGTGCTTGTATATGGTTAGGAAGTAATACCACGACAAAAGTATGAGAATTTTTGTTTCTTGTGGTTTATTAGCCGACGAAAGCAAAAGACGTAACAAACTCAGAGTAGGGTATTGGCTAATTAGTCTATGCGCTTCGATTAATTTTTTAGCATAGCCTGGGAAGTGCAAGATTTTGTCTGCCTTTTCGCTTACTTTCCTACAATTTCTTGACATCCAAACAGATTATTGGAACTTTATCTTCTTTTTTTTTTCACGTGTATAAAATTGTCATTTGGGGCATATTAATTGCTGATTGTTATTGAGGAAACTATATTTTTGTGATCCTCATGTCGTTATAAACCTAATATACGTTAGTTGGCAGATTGTTTGACGCATGTACCATGTGGCACTATAATGCGTAGTTTTGGCGGTTTGATTATCATTCTCCGTTATTATTACAATTCAGTTCTTCTGGTGCTTCTTTGACTTGTTTCATTGATCCAACTTCTCCACTACTTTCATCCATATATTTCTGTAGCTCATTTTCTCAATTAACAAAAGGAAAGGTAAAAAAATAAAAAAGGCATTGGTTGCAGCTTTGATATACTGGATCTGATTATAAATGGATATCCTTTTGCTTGGAATTTTATATACGAAAAAAAATTCTGGTGTCTTGTGCTTTCCCGTTTCCCTTTTCTCTTCACGGTTTATTACTATAGTTTAAGTGCTGTTGTTCTCTGAACTTAAGGGAATTGCTGTTTGGTTTTGCAAATGTGACTATCATTGTTGAAATTGTATCTGATAATTGTACTTGATTCAGAGGCTGGAGCTGGAAAAGAAAAAGATAATATATGGAGGGCGGCGCAGAAAGAGGTTTGGAATGCCAGAAGATTATGGATGGGAAGGCGAGTGACATGAGTGCTGTAGAGAAGGGAATTCCTTCCTGTTGTCTGAAGGCTAAGGCTTCAGCTCCCGAGCTTGAGGCAAAGTGTCATTCTACTGTTGTTTCTGGGTGGTTCTCAGAATCTCAGTCTTGCTCTGGTCATTATCTGCTATATTTATTGAATTAGATTTATTTCTCCTCCCTTTCTTCCAAGGGAAAGTCTGTTCTGTTATTAAATAGCAGTACATAGACTTGACATCTAATATCATGGTTTCTATAACTCATCCTTTTTTTCTTCTTTGTCTTTTCTTTTATCAGGGAAATCTGGAAAAAATGTCTATTTCAACAACCCTATGTGGCCCGGTAAGTTTTAATGTTTTACTCATCTAGCTGCATATTACATCTTCTTGTTTATTTACAATTAATCTCATGCTTGTATTTCCGTGTTACAAATGTTTGATATTGTTCTATCAAGCACTTTTTTTGCCCTTAAAATTGTGTCAAATATTTTGGGGCATCAGTTTTTTTATTAAACAAATCGTTCAATATCCTTGATCTACTTAAATTTGTGAAATTTAATACTGAGGCTGCATCTTTTTGTGTACTGCTAATGTTGATGGCTTGTTCCCTATCATTAGGAGAAGCGCACTCAATCAAAGTGGAGAAAATCTTGTACAAGGAAAAGTCAGAGTATCAAGAGGTTCTGGTTTTTGAGGTTTGGCATCTTCCCCTTGCAGAGTTCCCTCTGATCTGTATCTCTAAGTGGTTGACACCAAACTTTTTGGCCTGCAGTCATCATCATACGGAAAAGTGCTTGTTCTTGATGGGATTGTTCAGCTGACTGAGAAAGATGAATGTGCTTATCAGGAGATGATAGCTCATCTTCCCCTTTGTTCAATTCCATCCCCCAAAACAGTAATATCACTTGATCTAATATCTTTAAATTAAATTTCCTGGATTTGCCATTTTTCTGGTTTAACATATTAGTTTTTTGCTGTATTTTTTTGTACATTTTCTTTATTTTACTTGTGCTTTTCTGGAAAAAAAAAATTGTTCACTCTTAATTGGGTCATAGCCACATAAGTTGCGGCATGGCAGACTACAGTGGTTTGCAATATTTTTTTTTGGTGACTGTGATGCAATTTTTCTCTATGTTGTGCTAATTAGCTTTTTGGTGGTGCTGGTAATGATTGTAAATTAGTGGCTGCTTGTTGGGTTTACAAAGTCATAATTTCCTACCTTCTATGATATTGCCAGTCTAATAAACCTATTCCCCTGGTCCCTAGCTGGATTAAATGTTGGTTTTTATTTTTAATTTATATGTTGTCAATATATCTTTCAACTTATGCAACCAAGAGAAAGAAGGGAAAGCAGGTTTTATGGACACTGGTGAATTCCTCTCTTGAAATTATTCCTTTCTTTAAATTTCCTTTTTATAATTTGCTTCTTTGCCGTCAGTTTTCCTAGTGGAAGAATCAACTTCTTAGTAAAGAATAGAGCTTCCATCTTTGTTTTATCATGCCGGATATGTTCAGTTTTGATCTGGGAATAATTTCATTCAATAAATTATTTGCAATATTGTGATTTGGGATAGGTACCCCTTGTTTAAACTGAAAGTGGACTTAGACTTGAGGTTATGGTTGTTGTGGCATTGACTGTATTGTGGTGGGATTGCAAACTTGCAGTTAATTGTATTGTTTGCCAAAGCTATTGTTTTTGCTATTGACATACACGACTTTATGTTTGTTGTGGCAATGACTGTATGGTGGTGGGATTGCAAAATTGCAGTGACCCGTTTTGTGCGTCAAAGGTGTTGTTTTTGGTGTATGCTAGGTGTGTTACTTTAGTGTTTTTAAATTTGGCCAAGAAGTGGGTGTAAGTTATGCAATTCTTTCACTTGAAGATCTGTATGTTAATTAAAATTTAGGTCTTGTTCCAGGTGTAACTGAATTTGAGATCTCAGATGTGATGAAGTGACCCTCTTATGCTGTGAGCAAACTGCTAATCGATTTAGAAATCAAATAGTCACATTTACTTGCCTTGAATTTGTACTGTCAGTTTGTCACCTAAAGTCCTGTAGATAGAGGAATCACCTTACCATGTTGGCAGTACTCATTTGACTGAAGTGCTAGATTTCAGATCATCTGCTTTGGCTTTAGAATATAAAATTTGGCTATATGATTCTTTCCATTTCTTTAAGAAAGGAGTGGGAAGGAAAGTGGAGAAAATGATATAGGAATGACTCTCTTTTGCCATACCAGTAGTACCTTTGATGTTAATTTCCCAAATTATGGTCCTTACTCCTTATTATGACAAGCGACAAGATGATAATGCAAATTTAGCTTCAATACTTCCTTTTATATGGCACATATTTCAAATGTACAGGTGTTCAAATTTACTCCCCGCTCTTTTTTGTTATGCTAAATTCCTTATTATGTTAATTCAGGTCCTGGTTGTTGGTGGCGGAGATGGTGGGGTTCTAAGGGAAATATCCCGCCATAGCTCTGTGGAGCATATTGATATTTGCGAGATAGATAAGATGGTTATTGATGTAAGTGCTGGCATGTTTTAATCATATCGTGCCATTTATAACTGGAAGGGCTTATTGCCATGGTTATACTGTAGGTTTCTAAGAAGTATTTTCCAGAGTTAGCCGTTGGATTTGAAGATCCTCGAGTACACCTTCATGTTGGTGATGGTATCAATTTCTATCACCTGTTGGTCTATCTTTTGTTTGTCAAGTTGCCAATTCTATTGCTCTACATGTCTATTGATATTCTGAACTGTAATATTCACATCTTCAGCTGATGTTTACTATTTTGGCAGCTATTGAATTTCTTCGACGAGCTTCAGAAGGGAAGTATGATGCTATCATTGTTGATTCATCAGATCCTGTGGGTATGTCATTTTTATATTGGTTCATTCTTCAAATTCTGTAAAATATGTGCATTACTTGATTTAATACTGAAAACTAATAGATCGAGACAAAATAAATAATTTGATATGTAAAGCAGACAAGTATTTGAGGTGGAACTATGTTCTTAAAGTTAGAATGTTGCCTGATTAGATTGGGTTCACCTGAACTTGCAAGTTTCACCAAAACACTTTAATTTTATTCTTAAATTATTCACATATTAGGGACATCGTTCATGAATGCCTATTCTGAGCTTTCAAGTTTAAGAGGAAATTCTGTCACAGTTTTGCTTTTAATGTTGGCTGGTAAAGCCACTTTTTGGTTGTTGCCCATATTGATTGAATATGTGAGTTCCTTAAAATTTAGCCCTGAATTTCTCAAATATTTTGTTGCTATATTGTTAAATGTCAAATATACTCATCAACAAAAAGGGGTATTGGACCCATAGACAAACTATATTATATTTCTTCCTTCGTATTTTAGCTTAACAACAGCTCACAAAATACCATTTGAAATTTAGGTCCTGCCCAGGAACTAGTAGAGAAGCCATTTTTCCAGACAATAGCTAAGGCATTAAGGCCTGGTGGAGTTCTTTGCAACATGGCTGAAAGTATGTGGCTGCATACACACCTTATTCAGGATATGATCTCCATTTGCCAAGATATATTTAAAGGCTCTGTACATTATGCATGGGCAAGTGTTCCAACATATCCGAGGTAATCACATCTTTCAAACTGCTGATAGACTAGTTAGTATTCTTTCTTGCTTTTGAAGTCTTGTCTTGCTAATGTTTGGAACGTACTTTTTTGTTTTTTTTTTTCCTTCTCATTTTGAAAAATGAAGAACTTTGGCTAATTCATTCTTAATCTTATTGGGTTGTCTTATGCTGCATTAGTGTGCTTCAAGTTGATAGTGTTGAATTTTCATTATACCTTGTGTGAGAGTGGATATGCTGCTATCATTGTTAGTTGGTTCAGGAAAAATATATACGTGTTAGTCTTAAAAATAGGCATCTTGCAAAAGAGTTACAAAAACCTCAAACCCTTCAAAAGCCAAAGTGAAGTCTGCTACTCACTGCCATTTAACTGACTGTTTTCTCAAGAAACATGGTTCAATATTTTTCTTTCAGTTTATTATGTCTCCCTTATTATCTACCGTCCTTTGCATGCAGTGGTGTGATAGGTTTTCTTCTATGCTCTACGGAAGGGCCACCTGTTGATTTTGAAAACCCCATCAACCCCATTGAGAAGGTGGAAGGTGCTATCAGGCACAAAAGAGAACTTAGGTTCTATAACTCAGAGGTAAACGCCCATCATGAACCCCTCAAATCTATTCATTTCTTTTTGTTTACTTACTTACCTGGCGTATGATCTAGCTTCCTTGTGATCTCAGCGAATGAGAACCACATTGGAATAGCACGATATATGGTCACTTGACACTTCAGATATAGTTGTATGGCTATATCCCCTTCTTAGAAAGTATGAAGACTTATGGTTGTGTTAGTCATAACTAGCATGGCTACACACAAGTGAAAACTGATGATACGTTTTTGTCTGCAGATGCACTCAGCAGCTTTTGCCTTGCCAGCATTTCTGAAGAGAGAGTTGAGCTTGGTTCGTGGTACCCCATTAGCAGATGCGCGTGTGTAGGGGAAGTACTCCGATATGAGAGAATAGATATTATGGAGTGATTATATTTACTGAGACTCTAGATGGAGCGATTAGGTACAACGTTGAACTCTGTTAGTGATTGATTCAGATTGTATTGTGGATGGCCTACTTTAATCTGACTGGTCGCATTAAAACTCTATGATTGTCGTCTCTTCAATTTCACTGTATGACTAGCCATTTATGCCACGTGCCTTAACACTTGTAAGGCGTGCTGACTTGCATGAATCATTTATGTACTTTGTACATCATGTGGTGCAAATATGAGTTTTCAGAACTATTATCATCTATTTTATTTTGAAACTGGTTTTCAAATGTTCATTTTTAGAAGATTTGATCACTAAAATACTTGGCCGAAATTTAATTGTAACAAATGTTAAATTTAGTAAGTCCTGAATGAGAACCTTTCTTATCTTGCTGTAGAAACCGGTTTGGACTTGATTTTGGCAAGCAATTGAAACATTTGGTGGGAGGATCTGATTCTGTAGGTGGGTTGGGTTATTAAACTGCTAAAGATTGTCCAACCTGGTCCTGGTCCCATCCCGGATGTAAAGGGATTGACCGATTGGCACTTCTGATGGTTTATATAATATAACAGTATTGTTTTATTACGAAAAAGTTGAAATATGATTAAAATGTTCTAAAAATTAATATTAATTTCTGATATAAAAAAATTTCTTGCACTTTTGCTTCAATATTATTCATCTTGTATTGAAAATCATAAATTTCATGTATATTAAAATTTAAAATGTTTATTCTTGTTATGCATCATAAACTAGAAGCTAACTCATACTATGCACATGCCTCTTATAAAATTGTATATTTATATATTTATTATAGACTAACACAACAAATCTGCAACAATTATAAAATAAATCCACCGACTTAAAGGATGTGTACAATACTTTATTGGTAATTGTCAATATATACGTAAAGACATGGATTTTTTTTTAAACAAAATCGTAAATATTTTCTGATATTGAACTAAGATTTGAAAATTGTTCAATGTGAGATCAAATCTTGTGACAAAGTAAGAATTGAAAATTGCCCCTTATTCTCTTTTTCGCAGATGGATTGATAGAGATAATAAAACTAACGGAATATACCTAAACAATTTAAAATCATACATTTATAATTTAACTATAATCATGAATCAAATCTAACAAAGTTCGCTGTTATTATAATAGCAAATTGATATTAGAAGCTCTCTTTAATAGGATTATTGGCCATGGTTAATTTCTTTGTCTTGAACTTCAAGCAAAACAAACAATGTTGACAATCAATTATGAGTTAGGATTCGGTGTTATATAATGTCATTTATTGAGTATTATTAGCCGTTGAATCAAAATAATTGATAATGATAGTATGATGTCATTTTAGATCTAACGACTGATAATGTCTAACAAATAATACTGTACAGTATTATATTCTAACTTAGCAAATATAAATAGATTCACCAGCTACATATAAAAGTTCATAGAGATGATCCATTGTCCATGAGCTTGGAGTACAACTGACAGCATCAAAGACCCACAATTCTATTGCGTAAGTACTTTCACAATTCATATTATAAAATATGACCCCAACCTTACCATTGTAGTCCATTAATTTGCGATTTAATTTGATTGATAATTGAGGAGTCTTGATCTGGTTAAAAGCACCAGATAGAAATTCATATACCACATATGAATGTGTTGCAAAATAATTCCTAACCTTCTCTTCCAAAACACAAATCTGGTATCTGTTCAGTTGTAATGTTTCAATGTACATTATGTCATATTGAACAGTACAGAGCTAAGAAAGTTGCCATCCTTTGTTTTTTAAAACTCTGAACAATTTGGTACATTCATCACAACTTAGGCAAGCTAAGATGTCACACATTACATCTTTGTATGAATGACGATAGTTCCATCACACCTGAATTGAAGTTGAAAAATAAAGCTTCGAATAACCTACAATATTTCAAGTGGGAAAAAAATGTCGTATGAACAGCAGAATTTTTATCGAAGGAAACAAATATACTGAAGAAAAAAAGCAGATAAAAACAGTGACGGTTGAATAACAATAGGAAGAAATAAACTAGTTACGTCGATCCATGCCTTTGACCTCCTTATTTGTTCTGCATTTTCGAAAGATATCTCGACCGATTGAATCAGAAGACTTCGTTTCACACTTGATTTTTAGAAAAAACTTATATATAGATATTTAAATCTTTGCTATTTGATTCTTCAATTAAAACATAATAAGTGTTTTATTTTTAAATTATATCGTTTAGTTATTGAAATAATTATATTATTTTAAAATTAAATTATATATTTTTATTAATTAATTAAACACTTATTATATTTCATAACAAAAATATAAAAAATTGCATATAAATTTAATTCTTAATTTTTTTTAATTCACACCTTGGAATTTGGAAACAAGAAAAATGCAAAATCCTTGCGATGAATAATGGGCTTCAACATAATACTTGTTATATAACATAAATAATAAATATCTCTGTCTTAATAAAAACAGATATAAGTGTAACTAAATTTTAAGCCCTTTTGATTTTAAAGGTGAAATATATAATTTCTACAATACAATTAGATATTTCAAGAAGAGTAACCAATCAAATAATTTATTCCGACCAAGATACGATGTTAGGAAGCATTCCTTCCCGAGATTCCATTAAGTTCATTCGATGTGTTTAATTTGTTCTGTAACTGAGAATAGTAAGTGAACATGTAGAGGACGGATGGAAAGACTAACTGCTAGCTCTTGATCCTTTATCTTTTATCAATATAATTGTTATAAATCAGGATGCACATTGTCAACAGACAATTATGGCTTATCCACGAGCTCACTCTTATCTACGTTGTTCAACAGTTCGGTAAAAAAACCAGTTCATCTTATCTACGAAGTAACATATCGATTGATTAAACGCATAAAAAGAAGTGAAGCTCACGGTAATTTTCCTTTTCCCATTCTGATTTACATCGGAGACATTCAGGAAGCACCAAATACCATAACAGATATACATATAATTCATAATATACATTCATCTTATACTTCAATAGACTGGCTTTTCTACCATAACACTATATTACTATTGCTCTTCAGCAGTAAAATCAGGTTCTGCAGGCTTCTGAAGCAGCATGGGTGGTATTCTCTCTGGTACCCTTGTCTTCCGAGTGCCATTACGACGTAAAGCTCGCAGTGCATTAGCAGCAAATCTAGAAGCATATATTGTGGCACCTAGACTAGGTGAGCTATTACCTGCCTTGGCCAAAGCATGTTGCAGCCTATTCTCCTCTTCCCGGAGAGACTCTTCAAGCTTCTTCTTACAATAGCGGCGCCATGCTGCTTGTATGAAACATGCAGCCCATGTACGCCACTGTTGTGAATAGAACCTGAAAGTGTGGCGAAGTTGCTTACTGTGAAGACGTCGAAACTGAGATGCCACAAACTTCAAGTCATCAGCTTTTAGGGCAAAGGCTTCAACTTCTGATAGGGTTTGAACTGTCCTGGTTGAGATAGGAAGATTGGACGAAGAATGAGGGTCTAAAGCCCATGTAAGAAGCTCCTCACCGCAGAAGTCACCGGCCTTGAGGTATTCAGAGTTGAAAAAGCCTGTTCTTCCGCCATTAGTTGTCATAGTCAATAGCTTGCCTCGCATTATGAAGAGCATCTCATTGACAGGGTCTCCTTCCCGGACAATGCAGCTTTCTTCAGTATAAAGCACTGGCTTGAGACAGTCACACATTGCGTCCAGCAGTTGTTCATCCATTTTCTCAAACATTGGCACCTTAAATTCATGCGAGACAAGTCATAATTATTACCAATAATATATGGTTTATAATCACACATAGTAGCTTTAATTAAATTTATCCATTTGAATACATTAACATGGTTTAAAATCACACATAGTAGCTTCGAAGCTTCTGACAGCAATGATGATTTGGTTTTATCACACTTAAAAATCAAATAAAACCCCCTTTTGTACGTCTAAATCTATTGGATTACCTACAGATCAAACTTGAGAAAGCATTAAAGAATTCCTCAAACTAGTATTCAAATGGCTATTTACTGTTTCACACAAAACTACTTTAGTCATTTCTCAATTCTGATCAACTCCTTAAAAGAAGGCAGGAACTGTTTTAAACTACTAATGGAATTATGTAGAGTACTCCTTCAAAATGTTCAAACGTCCAGCTCTGGCAATTGTTTGAATAAGAGAATTCAGAAAACAGACAATATTTGCTATAGCCAAATGCCGAACTGAGTCCAAGAAACTTAATATACAATGTCCTAGCAGCACAACGTAAAAGAAATAAAAGATCCCATTAATTCATTTAAAAAAAATTACTGAGAGGTGAAAAAACTTACTCTCATCAGCAGATTTAAGCAAAGATGACGCTTAATGTCCCTTCTCAAATCCTTGGGAAGATTATTGATCAAATTGTCTTCATCGACACCTCTGGTTTCTTGCCATTTGTATTGTTCATACCGTCTGATTCGCTCTCTTAGACTATCTGGGAGTAATCGATGAGACATCCACTGTTCTGCATCTCTCCTTTTCACTCTCATCTCTTCCAATCTTATAGTTGTTGACTGCAAGTATGTCTGTTTTAAAACAAGTATAAATTGTCAATACCTAGAAGACAATAACCTCAGAGAAAAATGACCTGGGTATCAAACAATTGCAGTCAGCTTAGCATGGCAAATTCAAACCCAACACTTTCCTCCCCCTACCAAACCCCTATGGTTATATAAAGCAACTTATCTGTAGTCCTCCCAAACAAGAAACGAGCTCACAGTCTAGAATATTTGCAACTAGGGCGGAAATCGTGCTTCATGTAATTTGATGGACAACAAGCTAAAATAATAGTAAGGCAGTATATCAATCACTCCCCAAAATACTCAGCGTATGTCAAGTACTAAGCCTCCCTTGTGCTGTTTTATAAAGTCTTACTTCATTTCATTTTATTAGAGTGAGTGGGTAGAGAAGGGGGAGGTGGGTGGGGGCACAATAATAAGACAAATCTCATGGAATACATTTAGTTATAGCAACCAATCAAAATCAGTATACAGTGACTGCCAGCATTATTGCGTGACGAATAGACAGTCCAGAGTGGTTTGTTACTAACCTGCATGTTTCCAATGAGAAATGAAAACAATACCAAACCAGAGATGGAAATGAAAACTGCAAAGAAAATTTCCCAAACATAGGTACTTGTTTCCAGGTTCTGACCAAGAGAACTGCAACAAAGAAGGCATCCAGCTCCCCCAGAGGAGGGAGGGGGAACAATTTTAAATTGTCAGCAAAATCTAATCAATCAAATGTACTCAACGTCTATATTATAAATATTTATACACTCATCATTTTGAACTGGAATACACTATGATATTTGACTGAGATCCCCCTCCCCCATGGGCGGAAGGTCTCCAAAACTTTTCATTGAGGCATTACACATGTTGAAAACTGATGGCAATAGCATTTTCTATTCCTCAGCACCAATTGAGAGTGTAATATTTGCAAACTAGAAATGACCTAATCTTCCCCACTTAAGATTATCCCCAGCAGTCATGTATACAGGACCAGACATAGAAATTAAGTTATAATTAGTCAATATTTATATACAGCTTACAAGCATTATCTGCCAATCCACCCCTTACACAAAAATACACATGGACAACAGTGTGTGAATATTTGCACACCAAACACACAAAATATAAATTTAGACATAAAAACAGAGAGACCTTTCATCCCTGAAGAAAAAATTGCACACAAAGAACTATCATAAACAATTCCAAAGTGACCATGCAATGAGCATGCCAACACATGGGATTCAGGCACAACTACAGGTTGCTCAGTTCAATTACAAATCTCAACTCAGATTAAAACCTCAAGGTTTAATTACGCAAGGTATAAAAGTAAGTTGCAAAATAATATTATTAACTGAGAATTTAAAGCAAATAATTTATAAAACAAAAAAAAAAAAACCATGAAGCACACCTCAGATTTCTAAGGCCCCACCAAAAGCAGTAAAAAAACTTTTGAGGGAAATCTCTTGACTCCACAACACCAGATTGAAGGGCATCAAGAAATATTCCAAAATTGAAGAGCGTTGAATTTGCATCCTGTATTGGGCAAGAAGCATTCAAGAATTTAGCAATCTTGCTCAGCCCTCGCCTATCATCACAATACAAATCTGCCTTGTTGCAGGAAGTATTTCTTGGACAGGCTTCTTGCCAGCATGTAGTCTCTCTTTCTATAGAAAACAAGTACCAAAAGGCACCCACAACCTAACAGCAACAAGTAACTTAGCAATCAGAAAGAAGTCCAGGTAAGGATATTTTACTTTTTCAAATATATTATAAATTTCATAACATAAATTTCTCAGGGTTGAACCTGTGACTTGAATCTGTCAGATTTAAATATACAACTTCAGGAACTGAAAAATGACATAGGCTTTGTAGTTTGAAAATTAGATAAAATCATCATAGTTATTCCCTTTATGAACCTACTAATGACAACTTAAAAATTGACACACTTTTGCCAGAAAAGTTTTCAAGCTCATCATACATTCATGAGGAAAAATTAACTTGAAGACTCTAGCACAAGTTTCTGCAACATTAGATATCTAGCAGTAGCATGTTTAAAGTATGTCTATGTTGATACTGCCCATAACAATAGTAGATTTATAACTTTCAATTGAATTAGAAAAAATAGAAAATAATAGGAGATATTAAACATTGCTTTATATACTCCAAGTCCAAACAAAGGAACTTTCAAATTACTCCTAGAATGAAAGAATAAGTCCAACTTGCTTGGTTTAAAATTACGATCCATAACCATTTGTTTAGTTTTGATTATACATACTCTAATGAACCATAGTGTTCAGGGAAAAATGGAAATTGATGTCATATGATGATACCTGACCATTATAACCCCATTACACTCAAGTTTATTCTTACTTAAATATATGCATACACACACAATCATGCATGCCCATTTATTTGTCACACCATTCATTTGCAATGAATGTATCGTCAGAAAACTATTCCAACAAGGATGTCATCAGTCTGAATTGCACATAGCTATGAAACACTGATGATGATTGTAAATACAATTTGTCTACACATAATTTGACAAGGGGGTTTCCATTAAAATAATCACATTTAAGGATAGATGCATATAGGACAAAGGCCTATGCTATCAAGTTCAATCTTTTTCAGTACACATCCGTAGCACTGCATAAAATATATTGCACTGTAAAATATAATTAAGCTGTATTTTGATGATAAAACGGATTTCTATTATTTACATTTTACAGTAAAAAGTTATGAAACACACATTTAAGCATGCATAACAAACAAATTCATATGCTTTTTATATCATCACTCTTAAATAAAATTGGGTGAATAGAGAAGCTTTGCACATTTAACCTACAGAGCAGAAAAAGTGACATTTAGTTGTCGAAAGAAAAAAAAAAAATCACCATAGATGCATGCAGTTATACTTGAATGAACATGTTTTGCCTCAGTAGCTTTGAACGCTAATAGTCATCTTAAATACTTGAATTCAAGAACATATAACTCCTTTAAAATTAATGTGCAAATTCCTTATCACCAGGAAAATTTAAGAAATGGACATCTTGCCTAAATTAATTTTACCCAATAATCTGGTTGTATGCATCTATTAATCTGTATGTTAGTTATGCAAATTGTGACATGCCACAAAAAAGTGAGGATCAAAATCATAGTTGCCTGTCCTACTAGACAAGCGTGTTTGATCTAAAGACCAGACGAAAAAACATTCAGTCATAGGGGAAAAAATTACCATACATGCAAACATGTACACTTGAAATAATATGGAATAGGAAAATTATCAATAAACCCAAGAATAATGGAAATAGATGAGAAATAGAAGAAAGCAAAACTAAAAAGAAATACCTTTCTACATATACACAAAAGGAAGAAAACTGCATATCAAACTTACATGACTTGCCAGCATGTAAAGAAAGAGATTAAATGCAGCTCCAGCCCAAGCAGTTTCAGTGATAATGCCAGAGGTCCTTGTCACTTCTTTATATAATGGAATGATTCGTAAAACCCTTGGCACATATTGGAAGAAAACAACAAATTTCAGCAAGTTCTTCGTGTTCAATGATTTAAAGCCTCTCATCTTCGGAATGATAATTAAAATCACCACCTACCATTATTTAAACAAGGTGAGTCAACAACCTTACAAATGAATCCAACTAAACAACTTTTGAATCTAAAGCCCCACAAAACACTGAACATATCTAACTTTGGAGATTGAATTGAATTTATCCTCCAGTTTCCATTATATGTCTGAGTGTGTCTGAATATGTTAAAATTGGTGATACCTATGCAATTATTCATAAATAATGACAGCAAAAGTCCTAAACAGAGAAAGAAAGAGGTGAGCCAGTACCTGACACACAGACCCATTAACACTAAAGGGATATTGATGGAACTCTATCTTAAAAGGCCTAAACAGAGGGGTATGGAGTTAGGAGGGACAGGAGAGGTGGTTATGTAACTTATTGGACAGTTTTGGGCAGCAGACATGTTTGGTAACTGTTCTGGACAGCTTTGGCGTAGCTTTGAGGTTTGAAAGGGCAAAGAAAGAGAGGAGAGGTGAGGACAAATTATAGAGTGATGTATGGGAGATTTCTAGCATCTCAAATAACTAGAACGATTTGTATTACTGCTATTTTTCTATTTCTAAGTGCTATTCAGTATATCTTACATAAACTCCTGGTTCTGAGTTCCAGTTTCCATCAGACATCAAGATGAAAGTAAGGAACAGACGAAAAAGGAAAAAAGGAAAAAGAAAAGGGGGAGGGGATAATAATATTTCAGAGAAATTTCCCTACCTGCGGGAGGGGAAGAACGGCAAGAATGTCAATAAAGAAGTATGATGACAGATACCTCTTTGCTATTGCCCAAGCATCTTCAACCAAAACACCTCTTCCAAATACTCGAGAAGAAGGTGCAATAAATCCAGTACGAAATTGGAAAATTATGTGGACTATATAAAAAATATCTGAAAAAGACCTTAGAACAGTTGCTGTAATCTCCATCTTGTTGTCCAATGAAAGGCATTTCTTCTCATCATCAATGACAGGGACATAAAAGAATAAAGGATCAAGTGATACAGCAATAACACAAGATAATACAAATATCTTGTTCCACTTCTGAAGGAATGGGCCCTGTGGATCAAGGATTTTCTTTCTAGAACTGAAACTCCTAGTCAGATGACTGTTAGAGGGCCAAGATTTGAACGACCTTCTAATTCTCTTTATCCTCTCAGAACCAGATTCCAAGCCTCTTTGAAACTTTTCTGAAACTGAACTTAATGTACTTCTAATTCTCCTTGAGTGTGTTATGTTATTTGTAGAGTATTGGCTTTCAGAACCCTTCTCTGATTTCCAATCCTGGAACCTGAACATTATGCAATAAATGTAAAATCAATCCATTATTCTAAAGAACATGATTCCAAAGTAGCTTCCCCCTCCCCCCCCCCCCCCTCCCAAGAAAAAACCCCGGCGGGTTGCCATCCCAAAGCAATTTGTTGAGGAGTGGTCTTATAGGATGGCCCTGATAAATAATAAGCAACAAAAGGCCAGCCTCAGTGGCAAGCAACTTCATTCCATGCTGGTTGCCTTTTCCAGCAGCATGGCATTACAGGTGTAACAAGTCAACATATGGTAGTGCTCCACTAGTGCCAGTGGCAATCCAAGTGTCTGCCGGGGTAAGCCAGTGAGTCAATAAATGTAAGAGGTAGATAGACATAGATGATTTCTTCCACCTTTCAAACTTCCAGAAGTGATCAGAGTCCAGCACCACCCGCCACTACGACATTTTTTCACCTTCACTTTCTTCCAAGCACATCTAAAATGCTTCTATAGTGCCAGAGAGCACTAAAAAAATCACTACAAGTATATTAGGACATGTATATTAGACTAACCTCACAAACTTCTCTTGCCGAATATTCATAACTGTGGCTTAGCTTGGAAACAGTGTAGAATAGGATGAATCAGTCGAGTAGATCTTACTGAATCTGAATAGATTCCACATGCACCAAAAATTTCAGTGCCTAATCATGAAAGATGAGAGACATTAACAATTGGATAATAATTTCTCAAAAAACAGCACAAACTCGTCCGTAACAACGTCATTTCTCGCAATATAGTGGCCAACAGACACGAGTATAATAAAAACTCAAGTTCACGAAATGAATTAATATTGGTCATTATGGCAGTGGTGCTTTCCTGAGAATTCAAAATAATGTAACTTCTACAATATGTTCAAGCCTAAATATATCAGCCCACGCATTCGCGCAAAACATCAAATGGCTTTATAAGAGTGTGTTCAAGAGATTATTATCGAGTGTCAAAATAAATATTGAGAGCACTATTATATATTTTTTTTTAAAAAAAGAAGAATCACGACTATAATTCCAAAAAAGAATTATATGTCCAGAAAATTTTCCAATTCCTCTCAAACCCAACCGTTTATGACTGAATTATGAATATTTCATAATATTCAAATTCTGAATTTGTACCCACTACAAAAATAGAAATTCGAGAAAACATTGTGGTTCACTAGAAGGAAAAAAAAAATCATTCATTTTCCGGAGTAGTAGTATTGTAATAATAAAGCACGAAAGTCAAATTGTAACAGACGGGGGAAAAGGAAGAAACGTACGAAGCACTTAATTCAAACTTAGCAACTGGTGGTGACGAGAAACAGGGCGCGTCAAATGGAGATAGAAACTGGAAGAAGAAGAAGAGGAAGAATGATACCCAATAAAAATCTCAGCAGTTTAAAAAGGAGAGAAACGAAGAATCAGAAAGAAGGATACCCAAAAAGGAACTAGTTTGTACTTGTTCAGGCTGGGAATTGCATGAGGAACCAAAGTCAAGGATTTCTAACATCTTCAAGCACTTTCATACATAGCGAGAAAGAGAAGGAAGGTTCGCGGAAAGCACTAGGGCAGCTATCGCTCCTTCATTTGTTTTGCTTGTAGAAAGATTATAAAAGCTATAGGGGAAAAATCATTGGATACTTTTACAGATAAGGAAAAGGAGAGGAGGGAAGGGAGATGGTGGAAGATGCAGTTGGCGATAAGGCAGGAAATTCATGTCTGTCGCGGGCCCCACTCCAGTTTTGAAATCTGGGCTCTTTAGTGCTTCTCCCGGGAGTGTTATTCGATTTTTTAAAATGCTTTAACCACACTGAACTTCGATTAATGTGCCCTTTACTTGTAAGAAAATAGACATTGAAATGAAGATTCAAGATAATGCCCAGTTGATACAAAGAAAAGGATGCGCAAATTGAAATATGAAGTAAACAGCGAGAATGTAATTTGACTTTGGAGAGGAAGAACTGTATATCTTAAATAATGACAAAAATATCTAAGCAATTTTGATTTTATTTTAGTTAAATTTAGTATGTTTACCTTATCATACGTTGACCCCCCAACGTCTACTTTAAAATTCATGAAGTCAGAGAAAAACATAAGAGATTCTCTCATATATATAAAATATATATATATATATATATATATATATATATGATGGATTCATCACATTTCCATTCGTGTGATGCGACAAATTTTTCTACTCTTGTGTTTATTAATTTCCCAAATTAATTGAAGTCTATCACTATCACTATATGCTCTATCGTTAAAAAGAAAAAAAAAAGGATGCCTGGATAAATAATATATAAATGGAGGGATTATCTGTTTGTACGTATTTAGCCTTAATGCATGGTATTCAGTTCTGGGGGCAATCTTGGTCAACATTTGGAGGAATATACAGCGTGACACATAATTGTTAAATAGATTCAAAAGCGAAACGTCGGGGCTGTGACTTTCTGGCTGGATGGATCACCATTCACGTGCCGAGCACGTGCGTGGCTGGATAGATACTAACTATCATATATTTTATATAGAGAATTGGATATGAAATAGAAATACTCGATCACGTCCACCCGCTAGAGAGGAATTGACTTCGTTAGATTTAGTTGGGTCTACAAATTTAAAAGACATGTAATATTATCTATATCAAAGAAATGAACTTTAGGACCATAGTTGTCAAATTCATTAATTTATTATCTAAATTTATGAATTTATAATTATATATAAAAAAAATGAGTTAACTTGTTATAAATTTGAATTTAGTACAAATTCGATTAAACTTACGAGTTGACTTGTTGAGTTTATCAAATTTATGTTTTTAACATGTTAATCAACTTGTAAAGTCAGCAATATAATAATATAAATTCAAAACTAAATAAGATATAAATAATATTTTTTTTTCATAAAACATTTACAATTTATTTTATTATAAGTTTGAATATATATAAAAAATAATAAAATTACATTTAATATGTACTTATTAAATAAAATAAAATAAAATAAATATTATTTAATTAGTTATATTGAATAATTATTTATGTATGACCGTCTTAAAATATTTATGTTAAGTATTGCAAATTATGAAATATGAATAACTTTTGTTTGATTAAGTATAATTTAAATTACATTTGAATACTTTTTTAATGTATATAGTATTTAAACTATAAAATTACATATTTTGATAACTATTTATTAATCGATACAAACTCTTATAAGTTTACGTCATGTATTTACTTCTCTCTTATGAGTTTACTTAAACTTGCGAGTTTAACAACTTTATTAATGACATTAATCCAACACAAATATTGTCAAAATTTTCATATCACCTAAATTACCATCGACAATAGATAATGCATTTTCACTCAAATATAGATTAGTTAATATGTTTAAACTGAGAAAATAAAAAAGGAAAATGGAATTTTAATTTTTAATTTTTTCAGTGAAATTTTAAATTTGGCTTTCCTTTTCTTATTTAATCATTCTCTCAAGTTATACATATTTACAAAAATAATGTTGGATCTAAATTATATAAAACTCAAAAATTGAAATTTCATTCATTTTTTTTATTTTTCTCACTTCAAACAGACCAAGTGAGAAAATTATGAACAGTTATTGAAAGGTTAATTTTTTATGTATGTTATCATTTTATCTAACAGATCATTTGTATATTTTGACCTAACTTCACAAAAATTAAGAGCTAAAATTTTTTGGCTCGTAACGAAGTTAAAAAAAATCAACATATGAACATGCATATAATCATATTTTGTAGGGAAATGCTAATATGCTTATTAATGTCATGAATGTTAACCACTTTTACATTTTGTGTCTTCAACTAAAGAGTATTTTTTATTGGCCAAAAAAAAATTAAAGAGTAATTATTTTAAAGAACTAGAAGTCAAAACAAGTATAAAAGTATTCGAGCAATCTCTTTTTTTTTTTTTTGTGAAAATGTAAGTAATTTCTTTACAAATGCATAATTAATGTAAAGGTATTTATGTCATTGTGTTATATTCAATAAATATAAAATTAATCTTCATAAATCTTAATGAGAAAAATAAATAACCTCCTACATTACATTTCAACGTTTAGTATTAACTCGATCTCATGTTTATTAGCATTTAATCAGACGTAACAATTTGGACTCTTGTATTTCTAATTCAATACATGATATTATTTATAGCCAATTGACATGAACTGGGTTGAGGAAATAAAAACATATAAATAATTGATTATTTTTCTCTCGTTTAAATAAATCGACTTAGGAAACATATAAATTTAAAATTTTAATTTCAATTGTTAGAATGAGTTTCATATTGTTTCTCAACGTAAAGTTCTTCTGTGAACTTATATTGTCCGACCTCGTTTTTTTTTTTAAAAGAAAAATTAAATGGGAGTAAGTTAATATAGTAACTAAATTCTTTAATTTTCTTAATTTTTTAATTTAACCATTAACATTAAATTATTTTTAAATAATTTTTTAGTAGAATTTTTTGAAATAAAATTTATTTTAAGTGAGATTTTTTAATAAATAAATATTTTTTTACTGGCATAAAAATTATATATATATATATATATAATTTTACTTTTTGTGTAACTCTTTCTAATATTAAAAATACTTAAAAAATTTAATACTTTATAAGATTTAATTTTATATTTTAGTTTTAATTGTTTAACTCAAAATAATCTCTTATTTTAATTCATAAGCAAGAGTCAACGTAGTCACTAATTAATTAATTATCTAAACCTGTCAAGTAATATTTTCTCTAAAAAAATAACGTTGACAGCATTATTTTGAAGAAAAATGTGTTCAAATTACAATGTTTTAGAGGAAAAAATCATTATACAACAGGTTTAGGTCATACTTTTACGGTCAATTGAATCCCATATACTAATTAGAATAAAATTATTGAGTAAAAAAATAATTTTAATTATAAAAAAATTAAATTAAGAGCTTTTAAAGTCATAAAAGGAAAAATTAAAAAAAAATTCTTATTTTTCTTTTATCAGCAAAAATATTTAATTCTTCAAGATTGAAATAATTAATCTATCCTTATTATTATTATTATTATTATTAGTATTATTCGATTATCTCTTGTTCCTTTCCGACTGGCCAAAAAAACTACTAAGCAGCCAATCCTTAAATAGAGGGAGCGAAAATCCCTGGGGTGCAGTAACCCGTTCTACAAGATCCTTATTTTCCTGAGCGCCAAGCTTGGAGTGTGAATAATGTCGATGTGAGCACATTCCTCGCGCAGCTTCTGGATTTCACTAAGCGCTGACCAGAAGAAACGACGAGGAAGCATGTCAGAGATAACGAGCACAGCGTCCAGAGAATCATATTCGATCACCACCTTCTTGTGATTTCTGATATTAAGAATTTGTAGATTTTCTTTGATTGCCAAACACTCCACTCACATATTGGAACAAACCCCAATTTGAAACGAGAATCCCCCAATCCAATTTCCTGCTGAATCACGAATTAACCCGCCAATATTTGAATTGATTTTGATGTTCCAATTTTGAAACGTATAATTTTCACTTGCAATGCTGAAGGGTTTTTGGGTTCACAACAGGCTCACGTAGTCAGTTGTTTGGCCAGCTTGCTATGTGGAGAAGTTGATTTCACTCGAGTTTAGGGGAACCCTATTATATTGCAGAAAATTCTGCAGTAGCAGCCCTTTTGGCAACGGAATCTAACAATAAGCGATGAAGGAGTTGAGCGATGCTTTGTGTTTTGTTTGCTCATTAGAATTCTGGAGAATGTCGGTGTTGTGGACACTTTCTCTTCTATGGTCATACTGGCAATTGTTCAAAGAATTTCTCTTTTCTCAGAAACTCAAATCCTATCCCAGGTGTTCCCCTTCAACAGCTCCTTTTAGGCCTGTCTGCGTCATCACTGGTGTAAGTCAATTTGGACTTCAAAATCAAATATGATTCTGCCATCACCTTTCTTTTGATAGTTTAAATTAAAAAACATAGTCTTGCTTTTAGCTTATGGACATATCATTCTATGGTCTGTGTAGGCAACATCTGGCCTAGGTGCAGCCACTGCCCATGCCCTTTCGAAAGAAGGATATTTTGTTGTTATCGGTAATTTAATGCTCATTGCAATTCTCATTTACTTTAATGCTAGATGAGTTCTTTAAAGTTGCTTTCATCTTTCTTTGCCTTCCTAGAAGTTATAATAGCAAAATGCAACCTTTCGCACTTGGATTTCCTTCTGTTTATCTTTTATGCAGCCTATTAAATCAAATGAAAGAAGAGATATATGAGCATAGTGGGGCTATTAATTGTCTCTATGTTAGTTATTATGCCTTTAGCTTGTACAACTTTCCTAAGAAAAACCTGATTGGTATTCATTCTCCTTCAAATTCCATCAAATGATTAAGCTCCGTGTAAATATCACTTTTCCCATACTGGTCTTTTAGTGTGCTAACCCATGTATTGCTTTTGGACCCTAATTATGCCTTCTGAAGTTTGTGTGATTTCATGTTGAATAACATTTCATCCTTGGAATTAGGAGTTCAGAGAACAACCAAACTGAGAGTTATGACAAACATTAATCTGTGAAGGATGAGGCCCATGTATTGAACTGAGTGCTATCTTGATGGTTTAATTCTAGATATGAATATTTATGTGCTTTCCTAGCCATGCAAGAAGCAGTTCATGGATTGTCTATTTTGGACCAAGTAGCTTAATTTTTTTTAGATTGTATACCTAAGATTCCAATTGTGGATGCAGTTGGAAGATCACACCAGTTGTTGTTGGAGGTACGTTTCTAAATGATTAAGAACATAGTAATTATGCCTCCATGTTTTATAATTTTCTTATTAATTTCCCACTGTTTCATAGACCGTAAGAAAGATCAAAGATTGCAATGATGATGCCCGCCTCAAAGCTTTTCAGGTTGATATGTCATCAATAAAGTCAATTGTGACGTTCAGAAAGTCCTTGCAGCATTGGCTTTTGGAATCTGATTTGCACAGCTCAATACAATTACTGATAAACAATGCTGGAATACTTGCAACATCACATAAAGTCACAGCTGAGGGATATGATCAGTAATAAACAACTTTTATCCCTCCCATATATCATTAAAGAATCCTAGTGATATTCTAACATAAATTTCCATGTCATGCATGTTCTGCACAAACTGTAAATGCATAGGTTACAGTGGCAACTTATATTACTTTTAGATTGTTGAATATTCTTGGTAAATACCAGAACTTTGGAAAACAAAGTTATCTTGCTTGATCACACACGACTTTGGAACTGAAACCTGAAAAAATTACATGGAAGTGTATCTGTGCAAAATGCATATGTTTAGGTGTCTTTGATTCAAATTAACAACTGTTTAAGTTACACTGTTTTTATGGCATCCTAGTTTTTTTTTACTTGGCATTCACCCTAAGAATCAATAGATATTTGACACCCTTGTCTCTTAGGATGATTGGCACAAATTATATTGGTGCATTTGCTTTGACCAAGCTTCTATTACCACTTCTTGAAAGCAGCCCTGTAACTTCAAGAATTGTGAATGTGACATCCTTCACTCATCGAAGCGGTAAAAATATCAATTTAATCATTACTTTCTGGTATAACATGATTCCTTGCAAATTATTGTCTGGTGATCCCATGCTTTGAGTATGACTCTCGTTTGTAAATTTTTGATCACTTGATCTCTGCAACTGTGCATCGCCTAGAGAATTTCTAAACATAATTTTGGTTGTCTCATAGCATGTCAATATTACCCTAAAATTGCTGTTGTTAATGCCAAACAAAATATCCTAACATCATAATTCAATGGAAAAGGGAAAAAGTAAAATCTATAATATGAATGAATTCATGGAAGAACGTACTTTCAAGGGTCCAACTGACACTTAGTTCAGTTGCTGAAATCTCAGTTCCAGCTTCCTAACCGTTTTCTGATGGATGACCTCTGGCATGAGTTGGTACTTATCTGTCTTGATCTGGATTTGATGAGTTAAAGTCATCTCTTACCTAATTGTATATATCTTTTTATTGCTTATATATTTCATTTAAATTATACCTATACAGTGTAATCCATGTGTTGGAACCCAAATATATGCTGGATAAATACACACTTTATTGACTGAATATTTTAGAAATGAGTATGACAACAAGCAGTACACTACTACACACAATACATAATAATTTTCCACACCACCAGAACACAGAATTCTTGCAACAACACCACAGAATCACACGATAACCTATCACACTGAACTATAGGACAGAAACCAGCGAAAATGCATCAGAAATCTCCACAAAGACTCCAGTGCCCTTTCTCTGGCAGTTCGAGAGGCCAAAACACTCCATGACCAAGTAACTTCCAGTCTAATTGCTTCCCAATGTCTCTTCCTCTCTAAAAAACAACCCATCCCTGGTGAATAACTACCCAATTGCACATGAATAACTGCCCAACTGCTCATGAATAACTACCCAACTGCCCATCAGAACACTGGGACCCAGATGACTTATTTCTGAACTGCTTAAGACTTGATTTGGGTCTTCTAGTGTAGACCCATTCAGTAACAGGCCCAATGGCTGGGTTTCTACATTTCCCCCCTTAGCAAGGCGCACCTTGTCCTCAAGGTGGAAGTCTGGAAATTGATGCTTTATGTTATCAAAAGACTCCCAAGTGCTCTCAAATTCTGGTAAGTTAGCCCACTATATGAGTACTTCAAGGCTGGCATCCATTAATTTTCTTGTTTATAGAACTTTAGTTGGCTGTACCTGTAATTCAAGATCTTCAGTAAGAGAAGGAGGGATATCTTGAGTGGGAACAATAGGACTAAAAGCTCGTTTAAGTTGTGAAACATAAAAGACCGGATGTATATGGACATGACTAGGGAGATCCAACATATAGGCCACCTTCCCAATTCTTTTCAGAATTTTGTAGGGTCCATAGAAACATGGAGTCAACTTCTCATGCAGCCTTTTAGCTAAAGTCTTGTACCTGTATGGTCTAAGTTTAAGAAAAACAAATTCACCTTCTTCAAAATCCACTTCCTGCTGCTTGGCATCAACTTGGGCTTTCATTTGCTGTTGGGTTATCTCCAAATGGCTCTTCAGTTGTCTGAGTTTAGCATTCCTTTCTTTCAGAGCAGTGTTAACATCCTCCACAGCAGAAAAATCATCTGTAAATTTAAATAAAGTAGGAGGATCTCTCCCATATAATGCTCTAAAAGGTGTCATGCCAGTAGAACGGTTGTAGGAAGTATTAACCCAGTATTCTGCCCAAGCCAGCCACTTATTTCATTGTTTGGGTTGGCCTCCTGTAAAACAGCATAAATATGTCTCTAAACTTCTGTTAACAACCTCAGTTTTGCCCATCTGTTTCTGGATGATAACCAGAACTATATTTTAGTTCTGTTCCTGCAAGTTTGAACATATCTTTCTGAAACTGACTCACAAAAATTCTGTCACAGTCTAGTACAATGGTTTTTGGGAAGCCATGTAATTTAACAATGTCTTGAATGAAAATATAGGCTATATCTTTTGCAGTACAAGGATGGGACAATGCTGAAAAATGACAATACTGAGTTAAACGGTCCACAACAACCATAATGGTGTCAAACTTATTAGATCTTGGTAGGGCCACCACAAAATTCATACTAATGTCTTCCCAAACTTGTTGGGGTATGGGTGGTGGTTGCAAAAGACCTGCAAGGCTGAGTGCTTGGTATTTGAGGTGCTGGCATTTATCACAACGTGCCACATAATCTTGAATATCTCGTTTCATACCTTCCCAATAGACCAGATCAGATAACCTTTTGTAAGTCTTCAAGTATCCTGAATGTCCACCCATGGGGGAGTCATGAAATTCCTTCAGCAGTTCAGGAATTCAGGGAGCATTTTTAGACAACACCAATCTATTGTTATACATGAGGCACCCCTTTTTAATAGAATATCCTACTGGGACCTCTGCCCCCTCAATTATTTTCTGCATAATAGATAGCAACTTGTCATCTTTTTTAATCAACTCCTCCAGATTCTCCATTCCTTCATATTGCCATAACAAAAATTCTTTCATTTCCATTTCTACATCTCTCTGTGACAGCGCATCAGCCACTCTATTGTCATTTCCAGGTTTGTACAGAATTTCGAAGGAATAGCACATCAATTTAGAAACCCATTTTTGCTGGTCTGGGTCTATAATTCACAGCTCAAGTAGATATTTTAATGCCTTTTGATCTATCCTTACTATAAAATGATGCCCTTTTAATAATGCTGCCATTTTTTTAATGCCTTCACAATAGCCATAAGTTCCTTTTCGTACACAGAGCACTGTTTAGCTCTTTCTGACAATTTTTCACTGAAATAAGCAATAGCCTTCACTTCTTGCGTCAACACTGCCCTTACACCACTCCCAGAAGCATCAGTCTACCTCAAAGGACTTAGAAAATCTGGCATAGCCTATCCGGGGGTTGACACCATAGCTTTCTTCAATTTTTCAAATGCCTCTTGTACTACATCATTCCAACCAAAAGAGTCCTTTTTAAGTAAATCAGTAAGAGGGCCTGGTAGCCTACTATAATTTCTTATAAACAGCCTATAATAACTAGTAAGACCAAGAAATCGCCTTAGGTAAGGCCAATCAACTATAGCAGCTACCTTAGAAGGATCCACTTCAACTCCCTTAGCAGAAATTATATGCCCCAAATTCTCAAGCCTAGTTTGCCCGAAAGAGCACTTGTTCATGTTAATCATGAGTCAATTGTCTTGGAAAATGTTTAAGGCAGTAGTTAAATGCTTTAGGTGTGAGCAATAATCTAGGCTATAAATCAGAATATCATTAAAAACAAAAAAAAACAAGTATTAACTTCCTTAGGTGTTCCTTGAATATTTCATTCATAAGAGATTAAAAAGTAAAAGAGGCATTTGTTAATCCAAATGGCATTATCAAAAATTCATAATGCCCCTCATGTGTGCGAAAAGTTGTTTGTGTTCATCTCCTGGTTGGATTCAAATATGATGATATCCTGACTTCAAATCCAACTTAGTAAATACAACAGCTCCCCCCAATTCATCTAACAATTCGCCTATAGCTGGAATAGGAAATTTATCCGATATTGTAATCTTATTAAGTGCATGGTAATCTACACAAAACCTCCAACTTCCATCTTTCCTTTTCACCAATAAAACTGGACTAGAAAATGGACTAATACTGCAGTGAATAATTCCTACCTCCAAGATATCCTTAACTAATTTTTCTATTTTCTGCTTTTTGGGGATGGGCATACCTGTATGGCCTGATGTTTGGGGGTTGAACTCCTGGCTTCAACATGATGGAATGATCCCTTGCTCGATGTGGAGGCAAGTTATGAGCAGCCTCATATACCAAGGGAAATTGCTGTAATACTCCTGTCGAATGTCATCAGGAATTTCTTGCTGTACTTCCAAGGTCTGAAACTCTATAAAATATCCATCTCCCTTTTTTATTTAAAGCCTTCATTATAGATTTCAGTGACACTTGAGACTTTTTAAGTGCTGTATCCCCTTTCAAACACTTCCACTTGCCTTCTACTTAAATCTTCATAGACAATTGCCCCCAATTAATTCTTACTTCCCACAATTGTTGTAACCATTCAATTCCAAGGACCACATCAACATTGTCAAGTGTAAAGGGGTAAAAATTCTGGATGACTACAAATCCTTGCATTTCAACTCCACTTCTCTACAAATGTCACAGCTAAAACACTGCCTTCCATCACCCAGAGTTACTGAATAGCGCCTGGTTTCCTCCACTGTAATCTGCAACTTTTTAACTAAGTTGGAGGTGATGAAATTGTGTGTTGCTCCGTTGTCTATTAAAATTATTACTACTTCCCCTTTTAACTGTCCTAAAAGCTTCATAGTCCTGTGGCCCGCTATTCCCACCATGGAACTCATTTTCAATGCCATGGAGGCAATTTGTTTCTCTGCTTCTTCCTCCACCACATTCTCTTGAATCTGTTCCCTGAAGCAATTTGTTTCTCAGCATCTGTAATTGCTTCCCTTTGCACCTATGATTAGGACCAAACTTCTCTTCACATTTAAAGCAAAGGCCGAAAGCTCTCCTTCTATTAATCTCCGCTTCTGTCAATCTCTTCGGGTAAGTATTGGTGTATGTTATTGGTATAGATACTAATTTTCCAGCATTGGGTTTCACCCCTTCTTTTCCTTTTTCTTCTACTATTTTAGACACACTTCTAGTAGATGAATTTCCACTTTTGGTAAAGGCAGTAGAATACTTGGATTGCAGTGATTTATTGCCACTCCACGATGGTTCCATCCACTGTTTTGTGTTCTTCACCACTTTCTTCTCCTTAGTTTGTTCTAAAATTAGGTTTCTTCCCCCAATTTGAAAGGTCAAATCCATCAACTCAGTCAGAGTTTTTGGCTGCCTTAGCCTTACTTCTGCTTTGATTTCTTAAAATAAACCATTTTTAAAGGCTGTCATGAGCACTTCATCTCGGACATCTTTAAGTGGGGCCGATATTACCTCAAATCTTTCTCTAAACTCAGCCACTGTACTCTCCTGCTTGATACCCATTAACAACTCATAGTTATCCCCCATTTGGTTGCAGTGAAACCATGCTATCGCTTCTTCTTTGAAATGTTTCCAATCTCTCAACAGTTTACGGTTCTCCATCCATTGGAACCAATTTGAGGCTTTCTCTTCCAAACTAACAGCAACAGCCTCTAACTTTGCGCTATCCTTGATCCCATTCACGACAAAGTACATCTCCGTGCGAAATAACCAGCCAATTGGATCTTCCTAATTGAAAAGTGGCATGTTAGAAACCATAAGCCAAGGCAACTTGGGAGTTCCACATCAGGTGGAATACCACTTGGTGGGAGGCTTATAAGACCTTTGGGCATCCTCTCCTCATGAGCTAGCTTTTGGGAATGAATTTTATCCAATGGTTCCATCAAGTGGTATCAGAGCAGTTTTGATCCTAGGCAATGGCAACGGTGGCTGGAGAGGAGCGAAAAGGGAGAGCCTCCAAAGGGGAGAAAAGCTTGAGTACCAGCCGCCAGCGCCATGGACATCGCTATTTAGGGGGGCGGAAATGTTATGAACCACAAGCCAAGGCAACTTGGGATTCCCATATCGGGTGGCATACCACTTGGTGGGGGCCTTATAAGACCTTTGGGCACCCTTTCCTCATGAGCTAGCTTTTGGGGATGAGTTCTATCCAAGGGTTCCGTCATGGCATGTCTATCTTCCTGAACTTGTACTGATCAGCCCCTGTTTCAGTCTCCAACTTCGATGGGTTATGCTCTCCTCCACTAGATTCATTTGAGGAACCCCCTGGTTCAATCCCACCTTCGTTATTCCTGGTCTACCTTAAATCCATGTTACCAAGAACATCTAATTTCTCTCTAATCTCCATCATCACTAATTCCATCGTTGTAAATTTTTCCTTCATCTCTCCTACAGTCTTCTCCAATGCTTTAACCCTTCCTTCCATCCTTGTATTCACCATGCCCTACACAACCTACTCTGATAGCAAATTGTTGGAACCCAAATATATACTGGATAAATACACACTTTATTGACTGAATATTTTAGAAATGAGTCTGACAACAAGCAGTACACTACTACACACAATACAGAATAATTTTCCACACCACCAGAACACAGAATTCTTGCAACAACATCACAAAATCACACGATAACCTATCACACTGAACTATAGGACAGAAGCCAGCGAAAATGCATAAAAAATCTCCACAAAGACTCCAGCGCCCTTCCTCTGGCAGTTCAAGAGGCCAAAACCGTCCATGACCAAGTAACGTCCAATCTAACTGCTTCCCAATGTCTCTTCCTCTCTAAAAAACAGTCCATCCCCAGTGAATAATTGCCTAATTACCCATGAATAACTACCCAACTGCCCATCAGAACACTGGGACCCAGATGACTTATTTCTGAACTGCTTAAGACTTGGTTCGGGTCTTCTTGTGTGGACCCGTTCAGTAACAGGCCCAATGGGCTGTGTTTCAACACCATGTCAACTTGTTAAATACAGCAAAATATGTTGTTTTGAAAGTGCTTGTCAATACTTTCAATAGTAGTGGTTGATTGGTTGGATTAGTATAATTCCTTTAATATTTAGATTATGTACTTGGATTCTTCTACTTGCAACAGTCTTTCACTATTTTTGTGGAGCAATAATTGCACATGGTAAAAGATTTTGTAGGACATTAGTACATTGTTTATTGTTTTGACTGCTGGTGTTTTCTTCAGTTCATGATGTAGAGGTTGACGAGAAGACTGTTTCTGGGAAGAGATTTAAGAGTTTAAAACGATACCCATGCGCCCATATCTATGAGTACTCTAAATGTAAGCTGCAAATTGTGGATGAGTTTGTACAGATTACCCTTATTGCTCCTAATTAGCATGTACTCTGTTGAAGTGTGCCTACTGCTCTTCTCCTATGAGCTTCATCGACAGCTTAGCTCAGTGGGTAAATCTTGGCAGATCTCTGTCACGTACGTAATTACAGATTTGTTCTATTCTTTCCTTTTGTTTTCTTCTTTTAGTGCTATTATATCTCTGCATGTATACTGACAAATTGTTAAAAGTTAATTGATTTATGTATGTATAACTGTCAACTATCTTGTTGAGGTGTAATTATGTGATGGTATCTGTGACTTACCCGCCTTCTTGAAGTAAAGTTTAAGTTTAATTTTCTCTGTCTTATTGTTTTTGACAAGAGTACATTGTCACAGCTCCTTGTCTGCCAATCTCCTGCCAGGGAGAAAATCTATGCACTAAGAAACTTAGTTCTATTTAGTGTTAATCTATTGCTGAGATGAGTGAGATCTATTGTTGTGGCCTTGGGGGCCTTGTTGCTTTAGATGATTGGAGTTGGATCGTTAGGTATAGGATCCAAACTTCTGGACAAGGCAGAAGAAAGACAATTAAAAGCTGACATAGGGACACACAAAAGAGAGATTCATAGTCTAAACAACAAAAACCTTCGGTTTTCACTTTTCACTTTTTCCTTTCTAGTTGTGCATCCTCTTCACTCATTCAGTTTCTAGTGTTTTTTACTCTATAGTGCTGTGGATCCTGGAGCTGTGCAATCCAACATCATGCGAGAAGTTCCTTCAGTTCTATCCTGTTTGGCATACAGGGTCCTGAGACTTTTGGGCCTACTGCAAACCCCTGAATGTGGGATTAGCTCTATCATTGATGCAGCCCTTGCACCTCCAGTAAGTATTCTTTTGGGTGTATTTTATCAGTGAAGGTTGTACAGCATGTCTTGTTTATGTGTCTAGTTTACCAATGGTGTTGCATCAATCAACTACGACATTAGTTCATTAACTGCATTCATACCTTTTAAGAATTTGCCTAACGCAATATTTTTCTTAATGTGTTTTATGTGTGTGATAGCAATTGAGCCTTACAAATAATATATTGGTCAATGAGTTCAACAATTCGTTATTAGGGATGTCAATGGGGCAGGGGGGGCATCGGGAGGCCATCTGTTCTCCTTTACCTGCCAGCGCCGGGAATATAGATAAGAGGGAGTCATGAGTTTGTGATAAAATACCATACAACTGCTGAAACTTTGGAACAAAGCTCGCTGAACCTGGAACTTGATCATCCATGCTATAACATCAAATTCAAAAGCCTTCCCTTTTGTCTTAAAAAACCTTTTTGAAATAAAAATTTAATGGGTATCTTTATAATTTTACGTCATAGCAAGGACCTGTGGGTAGGAGACTGAGTTTCCCATCTGCGTCTCTCATTTTGATCTGTAGCCCTGCCCTAATATTCCTAGTTCTTCCTAATTCTTCTAGTAACAGCAAACTATTCACCGGGGAACAACCATCGCAGTTGACTAACCCTCATCTTATGTCTTATTTGTCCCGTTGCACACATTCATTTGACTTCCTATTGTGTATATACCCTTTTGCATCCTTATGTCCACTCCATTTATGTATGGATGTAACAGGAAAAAACAGCTATTTAAATACCAATCTCATGACATCTTCCTTACATTCAAAGGTCTGCTGCACTTCAATTCGTTGTCCTGGATCTAACATTGTAGACTACATAGTCACCAGTCCCTTTTCAAACTTCAGTGATTCTTGCGTTAAGTTTGCATATACTTGTGCCGATTTCTCGTGCTGAATCCTAAGCCTAATAAGTAATATAGTTTTGGTCCTACTTAAGTGGAAGCCTAGAGATTCTAATATCTTACCTCCTTTAATTATATTTGGAATTAATGCCTGATTTGGTCTTGTCCATCAGTTCAATATCAATGGAAAAGGTAACTAATTTCTATGATCATAGTCAAATGGATCTGTTAAGTTCATTATCATTCCAAGAAGTCTTTTGCTTGTAATGCACAAGGATCTAGTCAAGACCTAGTGTCTTGTGGCATATTTCATCGTAGTCTTGCATGATCTATACATTGGTGGTACCGCTATCGCAGGGGTTGATGCAATAAAGTTTGTCCGTTTTTGTCTTTAAAGGATGAAGATGCTTTGGTACTTTAACTTGGACTTCATCCGAACAAGCAAGTGCGTGCGTTTGCTTTGATTGACGTAAAGTTTCCTTCCCTTAATGCATGAAAAATTAAGGGTTACTTGCAAACAGTGCCTATCTTTTGTAGACAAAATATAATCTCCCATCATCGTTCTCAATCAACATAATCTTAATGCAACTGCAATTATATATATGATGTTTGCACACCAAATATACTAATTGATGTATAAGGTCTATCTAATCATCTCAACATTTGATTCCAGGAAGCATCAGGAGCGTACTTTTTTGGGGGGAAAGGCAGGACAATCGACTCTTCGAAACTTTCGCGAAATCCCAAATTAGCACACCAACTCTGGGAAACTACATGTAATCTGCTATCGCAAACCCCTTTTGGCCTTGAAGAACCAAAGATGCTGGCATCTGCCCTTTCATGTGCAAAATGAGACAGGTGGCTTTTGCCAGGAGTAGATTGATAGACCACGCTTTGGATTTAAGTTGTGTGCTTTTTAGCTCTTTGAAGACGGTGGCATCATAATAGTTTTTGGGGCATAATTTAGATATAGCTTCTATGGACTTATTATTAAGTTCATTAATAAAACTACAATGTGTGGATAATTTCTATAGTTAAATTTTATATATGATTGATTCTCTTTTTTTGAGAAAGATTTTATGTGTTATGGTTTTATCGGAAAAAAATATTTGCCAAAAAAATACTAAAAAATTTTTATCTAAATTTTATCCAATAATTTTAAGTAAGACTATGCCTCCTATAGCTTTGTTTATGTTATAATCCATTATTGATATTTATATGACTGGGATTTTAATAAATATGCTGCGACATTCTGGTAATCTGGTCTTTGCCACGCATTGAAGTTATTGAGAGCTCTCAGTGATTTACGCACTAAGAAAATGAAGCCACCCTACTTGTCAGTCGTCACGCTACGAAGGAAAGGAAAAAAGTATCCAATATTTGATGATGGAATATAAGTCACTCGGAAAAAAAGAATTCCATTGTGCAGTACTCTGAACATATTTTTTTGGTGTCAAATCATCCAATGAGATTCATGTTACTAACTCAAGAATATACAAGCAGTAAGCTAAAGTGTCCGCAATATGTAGTAAGCCAGCAAAATGCAATTAATTCAAACAATCTTAATCAATGTTATATTAAACCAATTTATTATATATGATCATTTACTTACGTGGTGCTTATTTTTTTTTAAATACGTAGCTTTTGTCTTTAAAAAACAAAGTACTCTTTTTCTTTAACTTTTTTGTTGCATTTGATTGACATCCAAATTTGCTCTTAGGAAGTAGCAGAATTTTTCTTTCTTTTTTATTTTTGCTGAACTTCCCATTTGAAGCTAAAGCAGATATAAAAAGTTATTTGTTTGAGATAAAAATATTCTTTCATAATTTCTTATGACAAAAGTGGCGTTCTCTATACACATACACACACACACACATATATATATATATATAAGCATTATTTTAGTGAATTAAAATTAACCATGACAAATATTTGAAATCATCTATCTATTCAAACAAAATTAATTACAAACTCATTTGTATCTATGTAATTTTTAAGTAACTTAGTTATAAGAAAATATATTTTAAAATATTGACTAAACACAATAAAATTGATAAAAATGCTTATCAAATAATTTAACGAAGACTATTTTTTCTACAAAATTATATTCAAAAATAATTTTTATGAAAAACAAATTCACAATCATTCTGAACGAGTCTTAGCGCTTTGGGCAAATTGTGTAAGAAAAGTTGTAAAATAAACTCGGCCTTTAAATAGTATTGTGTAAATAGATGAACCGAATGAGTAGAAAACTTGTATAATTACAAATTCAATGGTGACATGTAAGTCAGTAACTTCGTAGAATTTAATTTGTGTTCGTGTGTGAGAGAGATTATACTGTCCCAAATCAGGAGATTTGTCTAAAATTATACTAGAAAAGTTGGACCAAGACCATAAAGGTAGTTTAGTGAACTGAAAAATGTTGACAGAGAAGCTGAAGAGAGCACTAGGCAACCTGTACTCTTTTATATATATATATATTCCATTTTTCTTCCTTTTTTTATTCAGGTTCTTATTCTGGTTCGCCCTTTTCATAACAAATTTTTTTGGAGTACGATTCAAGATTCCATGTCACAAACTTTTCTCAAAGTATAAAATTTGATTCACTTACTAGTAAATTGTTTTGGGCCTTTCAAAGAATAATATCACTTGAGCATTACATAATAAATGATGCTGTCCGGATAAAAATATTTTATTATTGAAAAGAGACTCACTGAAGTTAAAAATAAATTGTGAAGTTTACTTTCTTATGTATGATAATCATATGTTTTTTAAAATTTGCAAGATGACTTGTATAATTCCATTATTTCTCAAAAAACATATCCAAATTTCAGGTCTATCATAACCGTAAAAATATGGTTTTCAACTGTTCACTTCCATCTATGCAGATCCATTGTCATAAATTTTAGATTCAGTATCGCCAAAAGACTAATTTTATCTAATTTATTGTTGCTTGGATGTTTTCTTACCATATTACTAGCAGATTTGATAGGAAGTAGTATTTTGTTAGTATAAATGACAAACATAGCAAAAAACATAATTTTTATCTCTAATTTATTTTAATCTATTATTCATTATATTATCTAAAATGATTCCTATTAATTAAAAATTATCATTTTTTGTCCCGAGTTAATGGGACTTAACTTGAAAAACCAACAACCTCAAAAGTGAAGAATTAAAAATAATAATTTTTAATAAGTAAAAAATTATTTTAGGTAATATAATGAATAAGGTCAAAATAATAAATTTGTAATAAGTTGGGGAGTAAAATAATATTTTTGTTAACAAACATAGATTATGAACAAGCAACTGAGTAATAGAGAAGTTCATTGATGATCACAACTTTAAACTTTACAAGAAAAGCTAACTAGTGAGTATGAGAAATTGATTGTCCAGGCTTATATTTTGGTTTACTAATGCTTTTTTTTTTTTTTTTCAATGATCAATCAGTTATGTTTGACTCAACAATCAATTTATCAATCTCACAGAAGTTCAAAATGTCTTGACCTTCTTTTTTCCTTGCATAGAAGGTTGAGGTTGAAGAAAGAGCATCATAAATTACAAATCAGCATTTTGGGTATATATATGAGATTCAGAATTTAGGGTATTTGAGGTTGGAAGAAAAGCTCATAGGATTCCAAATGAGCTATGGGTTCTCAGTAGAAGGATTTGGAGAAAAATATCCAATCTAAAAGGGTTATGTTATAAATCATAAGAAAAACTTGTTGTACAAGTAGCGAATTTGCTCTTTTTTTTTTTTTTTCTCTATATTAGAGATAGTCGTTTGGCCCAAACCAAAAAAACAAAACATATTAGAGATAATCCCGCGTAATGACAGATCAAGGATTTAAAGTCAACAAATTAAGTGAGGTTAAGATTTTAATACATCATAAAATGTTCAACTATGTTGGGTTTTATTTCTTGGATTTTTATTGTAATATTATAAATAAAGTAATTAAAGCATGCAATTCGTCTCTAACAAAACTAATTGTTCAATATGCTTAATGTTTTTTTATTATTTTATGACAACTTGTCATCATTGATAATAAATTCAGAGAATAATTTTGTTTTTTTTCAACATTTTCAAGGGGATTTGTCATTATTGGTGACTAATCAATAATTTTTTATAGTTTTTTATCTAATTAATTACTCATGTTGACAAATAAAATTTTTTTCCTTAACTCAATTTCCAACCATGACTAATCAGGTGAGGAAATTTTTTTATTTTTATGATTGTAACTTGTCACCTATGGTAACTAATTAAGTTAGTTTATTTTTTATAATTTTAAAAATGAATTTGCTAGCACTTATGTGAAAAAATATTCGTCAACATAAGTGACAATTTCAACCATAAATTTAAGTATAATTTGAGAGAATTTTTTATTTTTAAAGGATACATATATGATAATTATTCATCATTGGGTAATTCTCTAAGGTCTGTGTTGCACCAAAGGTGGAGTGTAATTATCATCATCATCATCCTTGTCCTCTATTGCTGCTTGATAGTTGTTGGAGAATTTAGATTAAACGTTAGATATTAGATTGGAGGAATTGGTTGTTGGGGAGTGACAAAGTCATATTATACCACATATGATGATCCGCTAGGCTTAAAGAATGGTGTGGAATATGCAAGGAGAATGCAAATGAATTAGTAAACAATAATGTGAATAATTCATATACAACATTTTGCTGCAGGGGTGTAGATGGAGTCTTGATGGGAGGTTATGTCTAAGATGGCACATAGGCCAAAGGATTATCATGACTAGGACCATGGTAATGATGCTGATTTGCCTCATCAATAATGAGATAAGGATATGTATACATGTGCTTGTTTCCTTAGCCTACTTTATGGAATATGTAGATGAGGCAATTGAGTTGTAGGTGGCGCAGGTTGAGAGATATTAATTAACTATTTAAAATAAGCATATCAGTTTTAATAATTATAATTTAGTTTTTTTTTAGTTAAGAGACTTAGATGACACAAAATGATTATTTTTTAAATGCGTAGTAATTTTGTATTTCATCATGTATTTATAATAATTCATTTAGTGACCAAATGTTTTGTATAAATTTATATGAGTTATGTAGCAAATAATTAAAAGATACAAAATTAATAATATATGTATATAAATAATTTTGTACTAATTTCTAAATTACTTTGTGGGAAATAAATTAAATTAAATTATTTTATTTATATTTATTTTACTATTTAAATATTAATGTTAAAAATTGCCATTTTATAAATGTTAAATATTTGGATTGTTTTAACTTTTCATTCAAAATTAAAATTATGAGAAACAAATCATGTAAAACCCATTTATATACAAATTATAGATCTTTCATGTTTACTATTTATTCCTTCCACATATTAAAAGAAAAAAAATTTAGGTCAACTTTTTCAATGCACAAATATTATCAACTACAATATTATTAACTAAAATATAAAATTTAAGGTGTCATCTACACTACTGTATTTAGTTATAATGCAGGAATATATAATTGTAATATTGTTAACCCAAAATATTATAATATTACAATTATATCTCTACATTATAACTGGGTGCACTCAAATTTGTAAGTATACAAAAAATTTTACTAAAATTTAATCTTCAAATCTTTTTATAATTTGGTGAACACAATATTTAAATAATTATTAGTAAAAGTAATAAGTAATGTATAAATAATATTATTGTTAATATTTTGGGGAAATTTGAGCCTAATATAACACAACAAAATACCAATAACCCCATCAGAATTATAATGTAATTTGATTGTAATTTTTATTCAATTAAATAATATTATATACAAAAATTAAAATATATAATTTAGAGAATCACTTTAAAAATATATACAAAAATAAAAAATATGTATCCTTTCTATCTCACTCTAAAGCATTTTATAAATTTAATACTTTAATGAATCTCAATCCTTTACTTAATTTGATTGCATCATTTTTAACATTACTCACAAATAATCATTAATATATATCAAATAACTAAATCTAAATTTAAAGCACTCAAATAATATTTAATACTTTAACAATCAAACCAAAAGATTAAATAAATTCATTAATATACAATTATTAATTTTATCCAAAGAATCATCTAAATAAAATAATTCTCATAAATATTTTAAACTAAAATTTTTTAGTATTTTTAAATGAAAATTTTTAATATTTTTATAATGTATATATATTTATATTTATATGTATAATATATTTTTATTTTATTTTAATATATATACACGCTCCCCGAAATAACTCTCACAGATTGGGAGCGAATCTCTTATTTAATTAAAAAAAAAAAGTATTAGAGAATCCATCATTTGTAGAGGCGAATTGCAATGTAAACATTTGTCATCTCATTAGGTTCGCATATTGAAAAGGTTTAATTTGTTTTGAATTGAGGCGAATTAGTAATAAATTATATAAAAATTTTTAATATTAATTTGCTATAGTAGTTGACGAATCAATACAAATTTTGACATATTAAATTTATTCATGTTCTTAAGGGACAAATTTCGTTTACTTAAAATAACCAAATTAAGTATTTAGGTATAAAAGTTTGTCAAGAATGGATTTAAACAAAAAAATATTTTATTTTATAATATTAAGCTCAATTTCTCTTTATTTCTTTATAATTTTGTGAACTTCTCGCCTAACCAGCTATAAATTGAATGATGCTGATATGTTCCATGTCCAATAGTCCACATAGCTTTGAAATAACTCATGGCACGAGAGAATCTACCTCATTTATTTTAATAAGTTCAACCAATAAATCCATGGAGTTTAATTTAATTTTGACAGTTACATCACATAAAATAAATATTATTGTTAATGTTCATTACATAATTTTTAGTTAAACTGAATGAAAAGTTTAACAATAAGTAATTAAAAATATAAACATATTTAAATTTTAGTACTTATTTTTAAATATTGTAAGAGAAAAAATTCAGGAATAATTTTTATATATTTACTGTCAAAATTTTACATAAAAAAAAATGTGAATGTACAATTTTTTTCAGGTCAACATCATATGATTGAATATTTTTGAGAAAAAATTATAATTTCATCAAAAAAACTAATAAGATAATATAATGCTTATGCAGAAATTTACTCTTGTTATAAGATCATTAAATAATTCCTGACACATTTTTTGGTCAATTTTTCTTTTTCTAGGCCACTTCACTTGGCGCCAGCAAGCAGTGGCTTTTCAAGCTTCGTTGCACAATTAAGACGGCACATATAACATTGCTTGCGTAATTAGTAGTTAGCACTTAGCACCTACTTTGTTAATAAATAATGACTTTATTTCACATGATGAGTCATTTTAATTAAGAAAATACTACTTGGTGGAAGTAAATTGTCATTATTAAATCACCAACTAATTTATTTCTCATGGTGATATTTGGGTCTCAGAGAGAAAATTAGTCTAACTTATTACATGCCAATATATTTTAAATCAACAGTTTTTAATAAAAAATTAAATTTAATAATGTATTTTGATATGAAAAAAAATAATAAATAAAAAAATGCATAAAATTAATTATATAAAATTAATTCATTAAAATAATATTATCATAGGTCATCTTTTTTGCAATATAGAGCAATTTTATTGTTACTCATTCTAAATAATTTTGGAACTTTAGAAATTGATAGAATTATTTCACTTTATCTTTGATTTTGAGTGATGAATAAATAAATCATTCAAATATATATCATTTTATCTTATTTTAATTTTAGACTATGTCAAATTATATTTATAGTATCTTATAGGAGATTTAAAAGACTATTAATTAATTAATTTTTTTTCTTGTTAATTTTAAAAAAATATTCAAAGTTCAAATAATTCTTGATTTAAGGTGCGGTTAATTTTATTATTTTGTTCATTCACACCTAAGAATTTATAGACTTTGAAGAATTTTCTATTTAAGAGCCTTTGGAATTTTAAAAATTAATAGATCCATATTTGACTTTATTTCTAATTTTGAATGATATATGATAATTAACGATTTAAATCGTTAGATATATTATATGCCATTTTTTTATTTTAATTTTAAATAATGTCAAGTTATATTAATAGTATATTGTTAAGAAGTTTAAGAGATAATTAATTAATTCATTATTTTTTCATCAAATCCGAAAAAATAAGAACTTCAAAGAATTTTTTATTTAAAAAATAGTTAATTAATTCATTAATTTTCTTGTTTATACTAACGAATTTTTAAATTTTAAAACATTCTCAATTTTAGAGCCTTTGGAATCTTATAAATTGATAGATTTATATTTGACTTTACTTTTAATTTTGAATGATGTATAATAATGAGTGATCTAAATCGTTAAATAAACTCTATATTATTTTCTCTTCTTTTAATTTTGAACAGTATCAACTTATATTAATAGTTAATTGTTAGGAAGTGTAAGAGACAATTAATTAATTTATTATTTTTTTCATTGAATAAAAAAATATTCAAACTTAAAAAAAGTTTTCATTTAAAAGACTATTAATTAATTCGTTAATTTTTTCATTTATACTAAAATTTTTTAAAATTTTAAGGAATTCTTAATTTAAGAGACAATTAATTAATTCATTAATTTTTTTATTAATATCCAAAAATTTTCAAATTTCAAAAAATTCTCAGCAATTAATTAATTTATTATTTTTTATTAACTTTAAAAATATACATATTTTAATAAAATTAAAAAAAATTAAAACTCACACAGAACTTACTTTACAAACAAGTATATACACACACACGTTAAATTGAAAATAAGAAAGTACCGAGCTGGAAATTGAAATTAAGAATGCCACATAATCTTCGCGGAATAATTGAGTTTCGCCGTCCATGAGAACTCGTTAACATTTTCGTTCTCATAATTGGCTAGGGCCGGCCATACAGGGTTCGCATTTAAAGGGTAGCTGAAACACCATATCAATGCATGCCCCTCTTGTCTGCACTACCAAAAAAGTTTCATTCTCTTGTCGTTTTTCATTTCTTCTTTATTTTTATCCTCATTTCATTTCGGACTCCAATTTTTAAGCTTTTAAGTATTTAATTATTTCATATATTTTGATCTTCTAATCTAACCACATTATTCCACTAAGCGTTATTATAGTATTCTCTGATTATCATCTTATAGTACGCACCAAGTACACACTTATATCACGTGCATCTATGTTGGTAAGAATGTAAGCCATTTCATTATAATTTCGTTCTCTAATAATTATTTTATCATCAAATAATGACTCCCAGTGTAAAACAGAATAATATTAGAATTTCGTTTACTCCGACTAAAAAAATTACGGAACGTTTCAGTTTCCAATTTGTGCAATTCATTTAAGAGTAAATTACACAATTTTTAAAATTTATCTTAAAAATATATATTATTCCAAATTTAAAATTTTAACTTAAATATTCTTATAAAAATATATTTCATAAAAAATTGCATTTACGTTAATGAAAAGCGTTTTAGTCAAAAAATTAAAATTAAATTAAAGTATAGTGTTTTTGAAAGATCTATGTAATTTTAGTAAAATTGTAGAAGAGTATATATAATATATTCTTCATTTAAACAATTGAAAAAGAAGAAACTCTTGTCAAGTGGAAAAAGGAAATGACAATAACAAATGTTAAAAAAATTACATAAAAATGAAATGCAATTTTGGTCTTCAATATCAATTTAGTCTTTAAAAGGTATAAAGTATTAAAATAATATTTTAAAAATAAGACCTTTCATAAAATAAAGATTTTTTTCATAATTCAAAAAACTAAATTAGTTTATTTCTTTATTATTTTAAAAATTATTTTAATACTTTCAGGACCAATTGATCCCAAAGCTAAAGTTCAGACCAAACTTACATTTTTCTCAAAATTTATATACATATTTTTTAGTATCAATAGAAATTTTAAATTTATATCAGAATAAAAAAGTGACTTTATAAAACTTGAATTCTTTCGCGGAATTGGTTGAGAAAAATCCTCTGGTGAGATAGCGTGAGGACGTGGCACGTTATGATTGCAGAGACGAAAGCTACACCGTAGTTGAAAAAGCAGAGGATAACATAAAGCACCCACGATGAAATGCACGGAGACTAGTAGACTGCCACGTTGCCATCTCTCTTGGGTGCCAAGCTACGAAGTTACAAAAACTTAAAAAGCCATCTACTCTCACGCTTTTTCGCCAATCTCGGTTCTTCTCTTCCTGAACTTCTCTAGGGTTTGGGATTCTCGTTCAGTATCTTTTCAATGATTCCTTAAACTTTTTACGTCGTCCTGATTCGGATCCTCCATTTGAACGGTATCAATGTCGTTTTCGGCTTGTTTGATCCGATCCGGTTCGTTGCCCAGCTAGATTTAGCCACAAGTGCGTCGTTATCTGGGAATATCGCATTGAATTGGTTTTGGAAGCGCTCCACTATTCTCTTCTGATTGGTTTTTTGAATGTTTAAAGTGGCTTAGACAGTGTAAGAGTTGACGATTTTGGTTTTTTTTTCGCTTTTCATTTTTTGCTTCTTTTGAAGAAACCGGGTTCCCTATTTGCTTCTTTTGCCTTCTTAACAAACTTGAGGAGATTTAGTTCACTTCATGGGAGTCATGTTGGTTGGATAATTATTACTTTAGCACAATTTACTCTCCTTTTGTAGTGTGGATGCCTTTTGTCTGTTTAAGTGGTTCGAGTGTGAGTACTGGAAGACTGATTTTGTTTCGTTGCGTTTTCAGTATTTTACTCAGTGAATTAATGAACATTTCCGAAAAAATTGGAACCTTTTCCCACTTGTTTTATTCATTTATTTCTGAGAATCTTTGGTATGATATAGTAATTCTCTGTATGATGCTAGGCAGATAAGTACACAAGATCTGGCGTTGAATTGCCAGTTTAGTCGTTTTGATGGTTTACAGCAGTTGTATAAGGTCTTTGGTTGTTCAAGTTGGAACCTTCACCAATAAAGTGCAATTCCACAACACTGTGAGAAGTTTGTATAAAGTTCCCTCCATTACTTATTCGTGGAATCGTGGATTTAAGACAAGCATAGGGATGATGGTTGATACAGGTGCTATGTCAAGAGCGGGACCCATTGTTGATATGTTGCCAGAGAAAGATGAAGATGGTGGGTTTGCCAGTGGAGGTTGGAAAAGGTAATTATTTTAATTGCAATTTTCTATGCTTTGCTAAGTGTTTCTAAGGTACTAGTAGTTGATGTGTTGTTTTACCTTCTCTTATGTGATTGTGTCTCTCCTCATACAATAAAGGAAAGAAAAGGACAGAGCTCTAAGGGGAAATATTATTCTATTGGAAGGTCATCAATTATTTTTGTGGCTGAAGCCTGAATTTTGAAGACATCTTGTGCATCGGTTTAGGAAGGGGATTAAATTCATGTTGTTCTTTTCTGATCGTGGTTCTTTCATCAACCTAATTCATATTCATTAATCCAGACGAAAAGTTAAATCAATGTTAAATTTTTGTTAGGGCTTTTAGTTGATAAATGGGATTTATGAATATCTTTAATATACTTGAGTGGCTGGATTTGGTCTTTCCTGGTTCTTTTACCTATTTATCTTGTGATCAGATTGAGCTTATGTAATTGCATTTTTAATTGGCAGTGAAGATGGAAGACTTAGCTGTGGGTATTCAAGTTTTAGAGGAAAGAGAGTTAGCATGGAGGATTTCTATGATATTAAGATATCAAATATTGATGGTCGGTCAGTATGCTTGTTTGGAATATTTGATGGTAAGATTTTCCATCGTCATAATTTGCTTGGGAGAATATACTTATTTCTCCTTCTTCATGCAACACAAATCAAGTTATCCCACGTAGTTCCTTGCTTGATACAAGTTGTTTCTTAAGAGTATTTTACTGGCTAAGTATTACTTTGTATATAGCTGAATTGCTAATTCATTGAGTTTCCCTGTTGTCTAAGCCTCACGTACGAAGAATGAAACTATATCATGATACACAAATCAACACAAGTGTTGACTCACAATAATTTTAAGTATTCAGGACTCATCATAGGGTGAAGATATCAAATAACATGCTTAATTGGAATTGGAGATTCTAATTTTTATGTCTCTTTTGCTAAATGCTATAATTCTTTAGCTTTGAAGTAAACCCAATGATATGTCCCCAAGAAATGTATTCGCAAATCCTAAGTGCAGAAAATCTGAAAGTTAAAGTCTGGAAGTTGTTTTTGTTGGTTTAATCTCCCCCTAGAACAAAAGCAACAGTAAAAGTAAAAGTAAAGATAGGAATTAAAAAAAAAAGTCTGATATTAATTTCTGTTTGGGTGCATGCATGTTTATTAGATCACAAATATCAGTTATTGTAAACAATCATCTGTCCTGTTGTCTTAGTAACATGTATAAATAACTACTAATAAACTAAACATTACATCTTTTACTGTTAGTTTAATGTCTTTTGATATTTATTTCAAATTTCCTTACAGGTCATGGTGGTTCTCGTGCTGCTGAGTATTTGAAGGAGCATCTCTTTGATAACCTTATGAAGCATCCAAAGTTTTTGACAGATACCAAATTGGCTATAAGTGTGTTCTCATTCTCTCTTTCTTCTTATGCATTACTCCTTCTAGTATCAGAAATATACCATTTTGTATTATTTTGGGGTCCAACATTGATGGAAATGTTTGAGTGTACATCCATTACATCAAGGTCCCATTTTGTTATGTGGTCTGGGGTCCTGCATGGATTATTGTTCAACATCTGTCTGTGTGATTATAGTAACTTCAGTAAGCTTGCAGGTGAAACATATCGACAAACTGATGCTGATTTTCTGGATTCTGAAAGGGATACTTTCCGGGATGATGGCTCAACTGCTTCAACAGCAGTTCTGGTTGATAACCATCTCTATGTTGCCAATGTTGGAGATTCTAGGACTATAATATCAAAAGCTGGCAAAGGTATATTTCAGATGTCCTATAATGTTTTGATTTCTGCAGATTATAATAGTTCACAAATCTATATAACTTTGGTTAAGTATGTCTTCTCATGTCTCAATGATGTGAATACTGGAAAAGCAAATCGTTAATACAGAGGTCACATGGAAATTGAAGAATTTCTGATTTCCTTGCCCATTAATGCAGTGCTTCCGTTACTATACTACTGATTTTCCTATTTAGTTTCCATATGAATGCATGTTATGAATTGGAGTATGAAAGGTATTTAAGTAACCTTGTTGTTTCCTTTTTAACAGCAATAGCTCTATCTGAGGATCATAAGCCAAATAGAAGTGATGAGCGGAAGAGAATTGAGAATGCCGGGGGTGTTGTCATGTGGGCTGGTAATATATGTTATATGAAGCAAAGAAATTATTGTTTAAGTTAGTTCCACTGTAAATAATTTGTTTCTTACCCATGAAGTGCAACATGCAATGCCTATGGGTAAGTTTTTTATCGCTATTTTTGTAAGGTTATCTTTGGTCAAAGTTGAGATTCATAGTAATTTGGTATTCTATATTGGAAGCTGTTACTGATTCTATCTTGGATCATTAGAATGGAGTTTTTGTTGACATAGTAATATGAATGGAGTCTTATGTTTTGGCTGACGGATATGCCAAAGAGTATGTTCACCATAGATTAAGGATTCTACAGTATATGAATACATGGAAATCAGTAAAAGTTCATTAATCCGATCCATCTTTTATTAATTTTCCTTTAATTATTAAAAATTAATTAATGTATCACTTCAAGCAGATCTAAGATCTAGATCACATATTTAATTGTATAACTAGCTTGTGGACTGTTATGAAGTGATTCAAATCCGCTGAGCTATGGGAAGAATTTTCCCTATGCATTACATTATCCATGTTTTATGGCGCAGATTAGTTGGTAAAGTAGAAATATGGCGTTAGATTAATATATCTAGACTTTCTCCTTTAGACCTGGCCAGTCATCCAAGGTATGGAATTGGCAAAGTGGAGGGAGTTCCCACGAGACCTAGCATATCATGGGTGGTCATGTATTGGAGTAGTTAGTTCATGGAGACAGATATTTACAGATGTTTATATGCTGATCAGGTACTTGGAGGGTAGGAGGTGTACTTGCAATGTCTCGTGCTTTTGGTAACCGTATGTTGAAGCAGTTTGTTGTGGCAGAACCTGAGATCCAGGTGAACCTGGATTATATTATGAATTTTCTTTGTTAGCTATTTTATTGAATGCTTTAGATGATCCGCACAAAATGATTCTTATACCCTCCATTGATGCTGATCTCAAGTGATTGTTTGTCAGGAATGTCTGACTGAAACTATCAACTCCCTGGTTTTACAGGGGAATAACCAGGGGAAAAAATATTATTTTATTCGGATTTGGGTATTGAAATGAATTTAATAATTTGCGTTGAGAGATGAGGAACCAGGATTTAACTAGGACAGTTTTGGGGCTTGTGAGAACATGCTTCAAGAAACTAATCAGATTTTGTGTAGCGACTTTCGACTGTGTTTTTGCATTTGAAAGTTTGCATGTCGGGGATATTGACATTCATATTTATTTCTTCGTATACTTTCAGGACCAGTTGATAGATGAAGAGCTCGAACTGCTGGTGCTTGCAAGTGATGGACTATGGGATGTAGTACCGAATGATGTAAGCTTCGTCTCCCCTCCTCTTACCTGGCAGACTTCTCACATGAACATCTTTACTCATATGCTATTCTTTGTTCAGGACGCTGCTTCTCTTGCCCGCACTGAAGACGATCCCGAAGCAGCTGCTCGTAAGCTAACTGAAGCCGCTTTTACCCGAGGAAGTGCAGATAACATTACATGCATTGTGGTGCGCTTCCATCATGAGAAAGCAAACACAGCTAATCCTGAGAAAGCAGGTCCAGGATCCAGCTAGTGTCCAGCATGTCTTAGTTAAATGGACAGGGTTTGCGCTCTTTGCACGTGCACAAGTAACTGACTGTGCATGCGAACCTGCGATTTGTTTATTCATTAGTTTTGTAATCTTAAGTCACTCTTGCATCCTAATTATGGTCACCCTGAGACTGATTTTCCAGCATTTGTTCATATGTTTTAAGTCAACGGTTTGTAGAGGCACCGTTTGGTTTTTTCCTTTGATCTAATAAATGCACCGTGCATTATTTCGGCTGACTGGAGTTTTCGCCGTATGTGGGCATTGAACTGTGTTGGATTTATCTAATTCAAGGAAGAGGGAGGATGCGAATAAGACAAATTTTTGCTAACTTTTCCCCGCGAAGTACTTAATCAAACATGCCCATTTAAGACATAGATTAGGTTAAAGAATTTCTCTTCTAAAAACTTTGTTTAAGTTCGTTTATCAATTTCGATTTTGCCTCAATACTAGAGGATATTGGCTATAAGAGAACAAAAGATACAATATTTCATGCGATGCTCAAGCATTCCCTGAATGTAATTATGGAGTTACTTATTTGTACAAAATCAACAGATTTCTCCGTATTACTCGTGAATTATCTATCTAATGTTTTCAAGATCGAGCCTTTTTGAACGGTCATAGCATGCGAATCATATAGTGCTTAGATAATAATACATCATCCTGGTAAGTAGTGACTTATGTCTTATAGTCTAGTATGTGTCATGCCTCTCAAGATTTGATAGTTCATAGAGCAACATCTAGGTATAGCATTTCTATCGAAAAAACAAATCTAGGTCTAACACTATTTTTCTGGGTTAAATCTAGGTATAACATTTTACTTCAACCTAAACTCGGCACCTCATTAGCAGTGCACTAGAAGAAAGTGAGAGATAAACAATAATCTTCCATGTAACAAATTATGAAAGAAATGTGAATAGGAGTATATGTGATCACTTGTTGAACAAGGTCAACTATATTTTGAAAGAAATGGAAAGAATCAAAGCGTTCGGTTTAACTATAGTAGGAAATTAAGAAAACCATTAAAATTAATTAGAAGTGAAGATGAATTACAGATATGAGAAATCATGAATTAATCAAGTTTAATGGTGGGCTCTTACCAAATGGAGGATTTGAATCCTTGACAATACATACTCACAATTTACATTCACTACTTGAACTACCACCGGATGGTTATCAGATTCTTTACTACTTAAAGAAGAATTAAGCAATGAAATATTCATAAATTATTTATAAAAAAATATTCAGAAAGCATTAATGATGGATAAAATGTAAAAGAATGGACTGAGGATTACCTCTCAAGTCCTAGTATATAGGGATAAAAATGGTCAGAGATCTATCTCACCAATTTGAGATTCCTGCGGAAGGGGAGAAAATATATGAACTTAACATATTTGTTCAATTTGATGTAATAAGGATAGGATGATATTGGGATAAAACTTTACCTTGAATTTCCACCAAACCATTTTTGCATTAAAAAAATGTTCAGTGTATGCGTGTATATATATATATAAAAGTTTTAAATGTTGAATAATTTCACTTGTATGAACTTTTTATTTATAACTATACACATACTGGTTTTTCTGAAAAAATAATAGTCATTAAGCTGAGAATTTTGTATTTCTTTAGTCATTGACAGCATGGCAATATTTGACCATATGCAGCAAACCCAAGTCTTGAGGTTAAAAGTTAACCCTAGTTAAGGTTTGAGTTACTTGCAAAAAAAAGGTGCATTTGGGTTAACAATAAAAGAGAAAAAAAAATTATATATAACCAGCTCCATACTTACTTTCCCTTGTATTTTTCTATTTTCTTTTTCACAAGTATTTTGTGGCAAGCGGATTCTTCATAGTTTCTCAGGCCTTTTGACAGATTGGTCATTGTACATGGTGATGGTCGTCTCAGATTCAAGTTGCTTAACGTTACAGACTTTCTCCTGTTTGGTAATTTTACTTATTCATTAATCTTGCCATTGTTGCTCCTCAAAAGAGTATGTCCCTGCTATTAAATTATTCGTTAGATTTGGGATATATCAAACTCTAGGGTTTCAGTTTAAGTTACTGAATTGCAGAATTCAAATTTGTTTCGACCGTTATAAGTTATTTGAAATGCATACCGCTGTAGATCCAAGGCGAGCATCAGCTGACTTCGAGTTAATTTTTGAACATTACTGCTGGGTTGCCTTACAGTTCTCTCTTTTTATTCTTTCCTTGGGCTTTCGTGCAAGAGTTTATATGGAGATACATGATGAAGAAAATATGGCTTCTGAATTTCGCATCATTTCTGTTTGTTGCTGCTCACTCACTTTATGTATGGCGTAGAAATTTTGCTTTGAACGGATAATTTCGTGATTTTGAATGATTTATTACAATTTAAATTCTACGGTCTTATTTATTTATTTATTTTTGATAATCTATTTTCCTGAAGAGACAGAGTTCGTACTTTTAATTCGTGAGGATTTATGCTTGCTTCTGAAGTCATGAAACCCGTTGTTATAGAGGTTCCAAACAAAACAATTTTCCAAATGAACATGGAAAGAATGCCATTATCTTTGGATACATGCCCCTTGTCCTAGCAATTATGGAACTAGAAAACGTGCCAGTGATTTCAACTTTGATGGGATTAATAATTTTTTTAATAATATTATGAACCCTTCTAGTTTGCATTTCAATTTTATGCAGATCTATCCCCACATTTTCAAACCTCACCCCTCCTCCCCCCCCTCCCCTCACCCTTTTTTTTTTCCCAAGACCTGAAGTGTCCAGACAATAATAAGCTAGCACGTGCATAAAAGTCTGTTGGGCTTATTCTAACTTCCACTGTTGCTAAGCTCGAAGAGGAAGGAATTTCTAGCTTTTGTTATTGGATGCCTGAATAGATTTTAATAAAAGTATTTTAGGCTAGATGCTGAGTAGAATTTTCTTTCTTATAAGCTGAGAAACATGAATACAGGACAACTCTTATAACCATTATACTATTCCCTCCCTGTCTCTTTCTTGCTATTGTATTGTAATAAAGAAGAGCTGTGCATACATGGTAATATTTTAACTAAGAAGAAAATTAACTCATATAACAAGTACTAATTTTTTCCTTTCTTATAGAAATGAAAATGGTATCTTTTCAATGCTAAAAAGAAAAATGATACCTTTTTGGATTTGACATTTTCCATTTTCATTTTTTTTTTTCAAAGAATCAGAACTATGATATATGACATATTTTATGTTAGTAGTTCTTAAAAATTATGAGTTTCTTTTGAAACTTCAGGTTTTATTTGTATCTTCTGGATTAGTCCTATCTGATTATATGATCCAACAAATCTTCCATAGAATGCCTCTATATTTTATTTCTTTCCTCCATTTTCTGGGAGTCTGATAAGGTAATTGGCTCGGCAAGATTTATAGAGAGAAAACTTGGCTAGGCATTACTTCTAAGACATTTAAGCTTAGTTCATTTGCATAAGCAATGCATATTCTTTGAAGAAATTGCTTTATGTTGCTTTACAAGATGTTTAAGCTAATTCCTTTCTATGAGGAATGCATTCCCTTGGAGGAAAGACTTTTGCATCTAGAGTTTGTATGGTTCCTCAATTGTTTCGAATTACCTTATGCATCTAGACTTTCTTGGAACCATACCATGTACAATTTTTGGTATTGGAATAACTAAAGCATTAGCAGGAAATCTTAGTTGAAAAGGGATTTATTCTAATGGGTGAGTTGATACTGACAAAGTTCAACTTTCTTACTGAAATATATAATTTTTCATAAGAAAATATCAATCTGCTCACATCAACCCTGACTGTTCTACCCTATAGGGATCTTATTTAACTGTGCAAGTCAACACTACAATGTGATTTCTTGCAAACAAGAAATCCAGGTGTAATAGTGTTGATGGAATAAAATAATTCTATGAACAGAGAAAAAGAAAGAAAGAATAATTTGAATGGAATTTTTGCTTGCTTCGCCAAGCTTCTTGTAATCATATATTAGGTCAAGTAGAAGGGCAGTAGAACTAGCAAATGCCCAACCCTGTAGTAATCAACACTTATTTCAACATAGTTGTCAGTTACATATTCATACTATTCTAACCAAGGTTGTCAAGATTGAGATTTTATGTAGGATTGGGCAAGAAGCTGAAAAGATCAGGTCATTGGATCTGATCTAGGATTGTGAGATCCTACCACTTACTACAAAAAATTTTGAAAAATATATATATAGTATGTAAATTTAAAAGATAAGCATAAGCATAAGCATAATATTATCTAAATCTTGTTGAACATTGACATCACAAGTTAAAAGTTGTAAAACTTACAAAATTCCATATATTAGAACAGCTCAGAAGACTCCAAAGTTATAATGACCCATGTGTAATACTTCATTTAAATGTACACGGTACAAGTGTTCAAATTCAGGAAAACAAAAAGAAAACACCATATATATGAAAATACAGCAAAAGATGTGATAACGCAGCAGAAAACAAAACATAACCAATAGAACTAAAACATACCAGAATTTAAACACATAAGAACACTATAGTGAATTGGAAAACCATATACTATTAGCCAACTCTTGCTTGAGAAAAGGATGATTATGAGCCATGATGTTTGCCAGGGAGGATGGGATGAAATCACCCAACCAAGGGGCATATCCTCCTAATGGCTAATTTGGCAAGCCAATTAGTGGCCAAATTAGATTGTTGAGATATCCAAGGAAAATGAATGCCAAGAAAGTTCCCTCTGATAGCACATATATCTTCCAAGATTGTTAAACTAGCCCATTCTACAACATTTTGATTGTCATTAGCAACCTTGATCAATTCAGCACAATCTTGTTCAATCACCAAATTATCAAACCCATACTCCTTTGCCACTATGAATCCTTGTTGCATTGCAAAATGCTTCTATTTGGAATTTAGAAACAACCTTAATGGAAGAATATCATCCATTTTCAGATGGTGACCACCAGTGAACAGAATTTTTAGGAGATGATAAATGTACTTTAACTATGCTTAAATTAAGTGCTGGAGTGATTTGAGCAGATAAAAACTCATTGAATGCCTTTTCCTACATGTTTTTGCTTTTACCTAATAGAATGTTTGATTGAGCCTCCATATCCTCCTAACACCTCAACAAGGTAGGATGAAGAAGAAAGCAAGATTGATATTGAATAGAAAGAAATGAAAGATGAACTAGGATGAAGATAGGATGGGAAAGGACTTAGCCAATCGCAAGGATTAAGGGGAATCTTAAACTTTCTTCTTGGGGGAAACTTTCACCCAAGGGAGAGAGCACAAGCTGTAAATGAGTAGAGGTTACATGAATATTCTTGCATTGAACAAGCCACTTCTTCTCCTTATTGTGTGCTACGAGGTCTAAAATCAATTCTCATTCTCCTTCCAAATTGCTATTGCCCATAGGTGCGCAAGCAGAATGAAGGGAAGGGTGGTGTGTTATGTTGTGCACTGTGTAAAGAACCCAGAACAATGGTGATATCTAAAAGCCAGAAGACACTGTTCTGGCTTAGATTTTTTTTTTTTTGTTTACTAATGGGAGATTTTTAAGATAGGATCAAATCAATTGGATTGCAATTCTAATGTGATTCTAGTGAATTTTCATTTTTATCAAAGATTGGGATTGATTTCTATATGTAGGATCATAAGATTGTACAATCTTATAATCAAGATTGTGAATTGACAACCATAATTCTAACACTCCCCTCAAGCGGAAGATTATATAAACTTATTACAAACAAAACCCATTTAACTAAAAGAAAAACACATCCAAACTTAGAAACCAAAATGCTTGGACAAAGCATCATGTGGTTGCACAATCGCAATTTATGAACTTTATTAACTAGCACTTCCTCTGATGATATCCTTGGTAGACAAGCAACTCCCAAGATTCTTTGATTTACTTCCCATAAGCGGCCTTACCAACATTCCCCCAGCTATATACCTCTGCCATATCATTTAATGTATTGACATAGCCTCTAGAAGTCTTTGACTCTTCTAAGTAGTCCCCTTGACATTATCCCAGCTGGTTTACACTACTTGGTTGCACTCTGGGCACCTAACAAAACACAACTCCACTGCTAATGTCTTTAATTTTCTATATATTTTTTTTAAGCCAAGGTTTTAAACTACAGACCAAAACCTCACAGCACCATGTTCAAAATATTAAACTTCTATAAGACAAATAAAAACAATAAATACTCTAAAGATTAAGGTTTATAATTACATCAAGCTAGCGCAGAACCAAAATCACCACAAGATATTACAATCACCAAAAGGATATTGGGGCTATGTTGGAGAACAATGGGGTCAGAGCTATGGCCCTAACAATAAAAGCTATAGAATGGGATTACAGACTTGCTTAGCCATGCTTCCTGAGTTGCAGTTTATAATCATAAATTAGATCAAGTAGAAGGGCAATACAACTGGTACCAACCTAACCCACTAGTAATCAACATACTTATTTTAATCTAGCTGGCACATACTCAATAACAAATACTAAGGCATACTTTTCCTTGAAATATCCTCCAAGATTAAATTGTCTTAAATTAGTAATGTTATAAAACTCAGACCAGTCGTTGAATTGGTAAGAGGAGTGGTTCACAGTTAAAGCATTGAAACGAGGTTCAACCGTTTTTTCAAATACATATTGAAAAGTATAAATATATATATATATATATATAAGATGAAATTAATATGTATATTATAAAATTATATTTACAATATATATAAATATTTAAAAGTATAACTGTCTGTTAAGGTATTTTAATATGGTAACTTATCTATATGAAATTGGTTGGGTAGAGTGCTAAATATCATAAATCTCTATCACAATGCTAAAATTCTGATTTAGACAAAAAATTCAAAAATCATTTTTTGACTGGTATTTGGCCAACCAGTTTTCAAGTTCAACCAAGCCAAACCCACAGCCGGTTCACTGGTTCTCTAGTCTGACCAGCTGGTTCAATCTGGCTTTTTGAACTATGGCATTTTGATATATATTTCTTGGAAGTGCTGACATCTTGTCTTAAACCGTAGTTCTTGTAGTTACATGTATCTAACATTTACATGTGAAACATAACTCTGAAATGCTGGTTTACATAGAATTATTGCTCCATAATTGCATCTGAAGAATTTCATTGTCTTCATGAGTTTGTTATACTAACTTAAGACACTGTTTAGTCTATTTCCTATTAGTTATAGGTTATAACTAGGATATCAATTGTTTTGCATATCTGTGAATGTGATGTAAGATTACTTATCTCCATCTTTAATTGTAGATTTAGATCCAGCCACTTGATCTATAAGAGGTTCACGGAAATTATACTTGGTGGAACTCAAGGTCTTCCTGTGAATCAGTCTCCATCTGAATACTTGCTCTTTTTGTGGAAGAATTTTTTTTTTTCCTTTTTTGGGTCACTCTTTTTCTGGAAGAATTTTAATATAAGTTTAACATGACATTTGGTTTTTGACATTGGCATGAGATATAAGCATTTTGTTTTGTGCTAGAGGTAACTTCTTAGTATGATGCTTATAACATGTATATTTCTTTTGCTATTTGCTTTTTAATTTTAATTCACTTTAGGGACATGTCTCATTTTCTCTCTCCTTTTGATCAGGTGCAAGGTTGAAGGGATTCTGTCAAGCAAAGGTGGTATGTTATAGAATCCAATGCTCAGTCAAATTCCTGCCTTTTTTTAGCTAGGTGAGGAAGAAACACATCGAGAGTTGAGAAAGGAAAACAATGGATTGCAACAAAGATGAGGCTGTTAGGGCCAAAGAAATAGCAGAGAAGAAATTTTCAGATAGGGAATATGCTGGTGCAAAGAAGTTTGCTCTCAAGGCTCTAAATTTGTATCCTGCACTGGAGGGTCTTTCACAATTTTTGACAACTCTTGATGTTTATATCTCTGCTGAGAATAAAGTAAGTGGAGAAATGGATTGGTATGGTATACTTGGAGTGAACCCCTTTGATGATGAAGAGACAGTTAGAAAACAGTACAGGAAGCTGGCTCTCACTCTTCACCCTGATAAAAACAAGTCTTTAGGTGCAGAGGGTGCATTTAAGCTGGTTTCAGAGGCGTGGAGTTTGTTGTCAGATAAAACCAAGAGACTAGAATATAATCAGAAGAGGAGTTTGAAAGGTTTTCAACATAACGCTCCCAACCATGTTGGGTCTCAGTCAGAAGTACCCAGTTCAAATGGTTTTTATAATTTTAACAATGTAACCTCAAATGTGAGGACTGGAAATAGTAATGCACAGGCACGTCACACCTCGGCTCCTCGTCAACAGAAAAAAGCTGACACCTTTTGGACTATTTGTAATCGGTGCAGGACTCATTATGAATATCTCAGGATTTATTTGAATCATAGACTTCTATGCCCCAATTGTAATGAGGCTTTCTTGGCTATAGAGAAGGATCCACCTCCCAATTATTTCAAGTCAACAAATTGGTCTTCTCGGCAACAGCATCAGAGTTCTCGACATCATGCAGCAAGTAATAACCGAGTTAATCAAGGAAGAAATTGTGTAGTTCCTCAGAACTCAGAAGGCAGTGGTTCTTCAGGCATGTCATCATTTAGTAAAACAAGTTTTCAGTGGGGTCCTCACTCTAGCATGGCTGGTTTTGGTGGTATGGACGGATCATCATCTGTTGCTGCTCAAGCTGCAAATGTTGTGCAGCAGGCTAGTGAGAAAGTGAGAAGAGAACGTGAGGGAGCACCATCAATTGCTGAATGGGAGAGGAGTCAAATGTCTAAGAGGACTGAAGGTTCTATTCATAAAGTGGAGAAACCTTTGAAGAAGAGGAGGACAGATGATTCTTGCATGAATGGTATTAAAGGATACACAGCAAATCACGTGGCAGGGGCGCATGGAGCAGCCAATTTGGGATATGTTTCTGATCCAAGGAAAGCTAATTGGGAAACTGAAAGAAGCCATGGTTTTTCAGGTACGAAGCCTAACAGTACAAGAGAGTTGTCATTGTTTGAAATACGAAACATGTTGGTGGGTAGGGCACAGACTGAACTGCGCAAGAAACTTGAAGAATGGAGATCAATAGCTCAATCTAAGATCACAAACAAGTCCAAAGAGAATAAGAGACAAAAAGGCACATCGACTGATCCAAGGAAGCCTAAAGAGTCTGCTCTTAATAATAGCTGGCATGAAGAAAGTGATTCTTTCCCTGTCACATCTGATAATGCAGTTAAGGAGGACCATTCCTATATGACAATCAATGTTCCAGACCCCGATTTCCACAATTTTGACTTGGATAGAGCAGAAAATTCCTTTGGTGAGGACCAGGTCTGGGCTGCATATGATGATGATGATGGAATGCCCCGATATTATGCTCGAATTCACAAGGTGATATCCATGAAACCGTTCAGAATGCGAATCAGTTGGCTTAACTCTAGAAGCAACAGTGAATTGGGTCCAATAGATTGGATAGGTGCTGGTTTTACTAAAACTTGTGGGGATTTTAGGACCGGCAGGCATGAAATTACTGAATCATTGAACTCATTTTCACACAAGGTTATGTGGACAAAAGGCACTAGAGGAGTTATTCGCATCTTTCCTATAAAAGGGGAAGTCTGGGCTCTTTATAGAGACTGGTCCCCTGATTGGAACCAACACACTCCAGATGAAGTGATACACAAGTATGATATGGTTGAGGTGCTTGAAGATTTTAATGAGGAGGAAGGTGTGTTAGTCACTCCACTGATTAAGCTTCCTGATTTTAGGACCGTGTTTTGCAGGCACTCGGACCCTGATCAGGTGATGAGGATACCCAAAGAGGAGATGTTTCGCTTCTCTCATCAGGTTCCTAACTACATGCTTACGGGCCAAGAAGCTGATAATGCCCCCAAGGGTTGTCGAGAGTTGGATCCAGCAGCTACACCTTTAGACCTCCTTCAGACAACAACGGAAGCTAATGAGGGATCCGATGATGTTCAAAAGCCTAAGGAAGGCACATTGCCCAATTCACCTGAAAGGAAGAATGCTTCAGAAACAAGGGCAGAACAGTTAGACGAGAATGTTACATGGACAAAGGATGATAGATGACTCAGCACAGTATAGAAAAGTAAGTTGAGATGACGGATGATGCTAATAGGCTTGAGAAATTAAATTGGAGATTGATTGAAAATACACCCCTCTAGTTTTGTAAGCTTGACCCAGACAATCAAATAGTGCTTTTTTGGTTCCATAATTGGATCAAAGGGATCCACAGCTTCTTTTGTTTTTCTGTATAACTTCGAGAATGTTATTCGTAGACTTATGTATGTCCATAGTCAAAGGTCAATGCGTCCATCGTTCCGCAGGCAAAAAGATTTAGACCATGATATTGTCATTTAGTAACAACCTTTCGTTGTGTATTTCTTTCCTAGTTGATAGAAATGTATTGTCTTTCTGATGTACTAAGCTTTACCTATATCAGATTCGTTTTCTAATTGCAGTTTGATACTCAATGCGAAGATGCTATGAATTGTTGGAAGTTGCACTGAACTGTTTGTTTATAGGTTCCCGTTTGCAATTAAATCACATTTTCTAATATGGTCTCAAGGGGTATCTATAATTTTGGTTTTCTATGGCTATTTTACCGCTTTTTGAATTGAACTATATGTCGTAATTTTCAATATACACCGAGACTATAATAAAAGGTCAGTACATGAAATAGTAAGATTTGCAGGAATGTGTCTTCGTAACAAGTCAGATATATTTGCAAGTTGCCTCTCACACAACAGATTTTTTTTCTGAAAAAACAAAAATAAATTATTTCTTCTATAGATGTTGATATATGGAGGTATGCTTGAGCTAACTATGCATGACATTGTTATTACATTCTTTATTGGCTTGCAATAGCCGATTTTTTTATGTATATCGGAAACAAATTGTAAGTGGTAGCTGAACCTTGAATTTATCCTAACATTAGGTTACCTTGTGAAATGCTTTTTGTTTAATCACATTTATAATTTTAAGTGTATTAATGTACTCAGAATGTACTAAGGTAATATAGAGGTATAATTGTAATAATATTAATTCAAAAAATAGTAATATCACAATTATATTTTTATATTATAATTAAATGTATTGATGCACTCAAAATTATAAGTGCATCAAAAATTTTACTTGTGTTTATTACTTTTGTTTACGCATGTCGGTTTAATATTATTATGTATTGAATTATTACAATTGAAAAAAAAAATATTATAGTAGCTATAATTATTCAAATTGAACTGGACGTCGAACCAATGAGGGATTGCGTCACCAAGTCATTGGTTATTTAATCAATTGTTATATATATATATATATATATATATATATATATATATATAATATATTTAATAAAATAATTATACTCAAATATACAGACACCCTCATTATGGTGAACACTATCATCGAAACAATAATTCTCTTGTATTTTTTTCCACAGTCTAATTAGTTTTTCCATATAATTATAAGATGCAATAAATATAACATGTCAATTTCATATATGAATATAGAAATTGTAACTATAAATTATTATTAATTTATAAGAAAAAAATAAAAAAATTTCATTATATAAAAAAATCGGTTCGATTCAATTATTCCGATTCACTAATTTAACAATTCTGAGATTCACTCACAGTTTAGCTATACAAATAGTTAAATTATAAGACTTGAACCAATTTAATGGCCATGTTGTCGATTCACTGGTTCGATTGATTGAGTCCTAAAAACCAAATTATAATAGTAAAAGTTAAAATTGTCATTGAAAAAAAAAATTACTACTCAGCTAATTTGAAAAATAAATTGCTGCTAAATCTAATCCTTTGAATATTTATCTATCAGAAAGAAACTGTAAGAATATCATATTTTGAATAGAATTGTTTATAATTTGTTTGTAATTAAGCTGTTAGTGTTCCTCAATTTTCTAGTAGTGTATGTAATTCACCTTCTTAATAAAATATAATACTAAATACAAAAATTATGTGAATTTAGTAATATGAAACTCTATTAAGCAACTATTCCAGGTAAAGAAGAGTTCAACATTCAGTAAATACGATGGTTGTTCAAGCTAAATCCACTCTTCTGTGCCTAGCCCTCCCTATTTTGAGGAAAGAACATCCAAAGTTGACTAGTACCTAGCCTACTCTATGCAAATGTCACCTCTTACTTTGAGTTTAACACCCACAATTACATGCTTTTATTTTCCCGGTACATGAATCACCCATGATTAATTTTGGATTCTTTGTATCTTAATATCAAATATTAGATTTTCTATAAAAAAAAAAAACTGTACAAACTTAATAATTTGGGTTGAAATAACCAAAATTAATGTAATTAAAAAAGTTTGATTTGAGGGTCTATATTAAGTTAACTGTACAATTTAATTATGTATAGTCAAGTTATCATATTGTAAAATATCCAAATTTTTTGTAACTCAAAGTTAGCTCTCATTCTAGTCCACAATCTTCGTATACTAAATATGCATATAATATCCTATGTTTTTAGATGGACCTATCTTAGCCTTAATTGTCAAATCAATCCACCATTATAAATAGACCCTCTTAGTTATGAGAAGGAACCCTCACAAACTTCAGACTATTGAGACTTCTAGAAGAGCTCAATAAAAACAAGAGTCTATTGAGGGGGAAATTAAATTAAAGTCATACTTAAGAGTGCTTCACTTCTTCCTGCCCATGTACTCCCTTGTACTTCCCAAGCTCTAACCCTATATGCTACTGTGCAACAGTCTCCCACACAAAAAAATTTTGATAACAAAATAAATTTAAAGAATGAGTGGTGCGAGGGAGCCATCGTACAACATGCAGATATGAATTCTCTAACCCTTATTCACTAAAAAATTATTTTTTATAATAGTTTTAAAACTCTACACCAAACATTAAACACTATTATTTCGCTAGGCAAAACTACTGAAGACAATAAATATTCGAAAAACAGCATTTTATTTTAATATAAAGATGCGTAATCCCTGTGAGACTTTGGGTGAGAATATAAACGTCTATGTAATTGTGTCTTCTTCAGAATTGGGCGATTTGCAGACCGTATAAAACTTTGTGTGTTTTGTTCGGAGTCCACTACAGCCCAAGAATGAAGTAGATACAAACTTCTTGTTGTAGAGAAAATAGATATCGAATAGAAGCAAAACTGTAATAAATAATTTGAGATGACACATAATTTAACGTGTAAAACTCTAATAGGGTAAAAAACTACTGATAAGAAAGAAAGAGTTTTATTATAAAAAAAAAGAGTTACATTTTTTCTCTATATAGCAAGAATAATATAATATTTTCATATTTCTTATTAATAGGAGAATATTAATCTCACAACTCTCTTTCTCTCTCTATATATAGGATTGCTCCTTTTTTTATTGTGAGAAATGAGGTTTTGAAGCTCTTTATTTGTAGAAAGATGAAGGGCTTCAATGCAATTGTCGAAAGACTAAATAGCAATTACAAAAAAATTAACTTTTTCTTTTTTAATGGTTTGGCCACCAACCGCTATTTTTTTTTAAGTTAGGCAGCTCTTTTGACAATCTCCCACTTAAAAATTTGATTGAGAATCAGTCAATCTTCACACAATTCTTCTTTCCTTGTTATCTCCTATTGCTCATGTCACTACTAGGTTAATAGAAGATCTACACCATGTGAACTTATCAGTATTCACTGGCTTTGTCAGTACATCTGTTAGGTTATCTTTAGTATGAATTTTCTGCATATTCACACTTCCTTCTTCTACCTTTTCTTGGATAAAAAAGATATTGAAATCGTAAATGTTTAGTCTTATAATGGAATGTTAGATTCTTTGTCAAGCGGAGAACACTTTGATTATAACAAAATAGTGTAATGTTTCTAGGATTGTACTTGAGCTATTCTAATAGTATTTGCAACCAGATTGCTTTTTTGCTAGCTTGCGTAGTTACAATATATTCGGCCTCAGTCGTTGAAGTAGCCACAATAGGTTACAGTTTTGAAACTCATTTTATAACTCCACCTGCAAGAGTAAACACATAACCATTGGTGGATTTGTTATTGTCAAGATCACTTGCAAAATTTGAATTTGTATAGCCTCTGATAGTGAAATTTGATCCTCTATAATGCAAAACAACATCTGTGGTCCTTTTAATGTATCTTAGGACCCTTTTTACAGCATTCCAATGCTCTATGCCAAGATTCACTATATATTGACTAACCATTCCTACTGTTTGTGAAATGTCTGGTCTTGTGCAAATCATAGCATACATTAGGCTATCCACTACTGATGTGTATGGTACTCAAGACATTTACTTCCTCTCTTATTCACTTCTAGGACTTATGCTTGAGAATAACTTGAAATTAACAGGAAGTAGGGTAGAGATATGCTTACAATCTTACATATTGAAGTGTCACAAGATCTTCTTTAAATAATTCTTTTGAGAAAGCTAAATCTTCGTGTTATTTCTGTCTCGGTGAATTTGCATCCCTAGAATCTTGTTTGTTGGTCCCAAGTCCTTCATATCAATTTCCTAGCCAATTGTGCCTTCACTTCATTGATACGATTTTTGCTAGGGCTAGCTATCAGCATGTCTTCTATATACCGCAACAAAATAATGAAATCATTTCCACTAACCTCTTGATGTATGCAGAAGAATATGCATTAAGTCTGTTGTATCCAAGACTCATAATAAAGGAATCAAATATTTTATACTAGCATCTTGGCGCCTATTTGAGACCATAAAAAGATTTGTTCAACCTGCAAACCAAGTTTTCTTTTCTTTTTTCTTCAAACCTTTTGGCTGGAACATATAAATTTCTTCTTTAAGATCTCCATGAAGAAATGCAGTTTTCACATCTAACTGCTCTAGATGTAAGTCAAGTGTAGTATACATTGGTAAGATTACTCGAACTGTTGTGAGTCGAGTAACCAGAGAAAATATTTCATTGTAATCAATGTCTTCTTTCTGAACAAATCTTTTACCACCAGTCTAGCACAATATTGTTCAACTTGATATTACAAGTTCATTTGATCTTGTACACCCATTTGTTCCTAATGACCTTCTGTTCTTTTGGTAATGGAACAAGATCCCATGTCTTGTTTTTATGGAGGCCTTCAATTTCTTCTTGCATTGTTGCTAACCACAGAGAAGCTTCTAAGCTTTTCATTGCCTCTAAAAAATTTGAAGGCTCTCTATTTTCTGTGATTAGACAGTATGTAACATTCCTTTCCATAATGTAATCTGATTGTCAAACTGTTTCCTTCCTTTCCCTAGTTGATCGTTAAACTTGTGGAGTCACAAGATCATATTGTTCTTGCTCATCGTACTTTGGTGTTGCTTCAGAAGAATTTAGTACTTCTGTTTTATTTTCTTCTCCTTTAATCTGCACTGTAGTGGTCCCAACTATTTCTTTTGAAGTGCTATTATCTTCATGTATATATTGTTTCTCTTCAGGAAAGATGACATTCCTACTAACTATAACCTTATAGTTAGTGGGATCCCACAGGCAATACTCTTTTACTCTATCAACATATCCCAAGAATAAGCATCTTCTTGATTTTGGATCTAGTTTTGTAATTTCTTAGGTATTACACATCACGTATACTGGACTTTAAAACATATGGAGGTTTGTATAATCAGTTGGCTTCCCAGTCCATATCTCCAATGGGGTGTTCAGATTAATTGTGATTGATGTAGTCCGATTGATCACACAGCAAGCTGTCATGACTACTTCTGCTTAAAATGAATTGGCTAGTTCAGTAGTTCTTAACATTGCTCTTGTCCTTTTCAACAGAGTTCTGTTCATCCGTTTTGCCACTCCAGTTTACTGTGGAGTGTACACCACCATAAATTGCCTTTTGATACCTTCTTGGTGATAGAAAGTATTAAATTCATCATTGGTGTATTCTCTTCCATTTTCAGATCTCAAGCATTTAATCATTTTCTCAGATTCATATTCCACACATGCTTTGAAGGTTTTGAAAACTTCAAACACATATCCCTTTCTCTTGATTGGGTACACCCAACATCTCTTGGAGTAGTCATCGATGAATGACAAAAAATATTTTGCTTCTCTGAGGGATAAGACTAGTGCTTGCCAAACATCAAAGTGCACTAGGTCTAAGATAGCTTAACTTCTCTTTATAGAGTAGTTGAACTTCAACCTATGTTGCTTACTTGTAACACAATGCTTACAAAAGGTAGAGAAACCATTTTGAGTTTAGGAAGAAGATTCCATTTTGCAAGAATCTTTAATCCATGTTTTGACATATGACTAAATTTATGGTGCCACGATATTATTGATTAAGAATGTTGCTGGATCAGTTGATGCAACTAAGACTTCTCTTTGTTATTGTGTATCTCCTTTAAGCATATATAGGTTGGCTGCTATCTTTTCTGCTTTCATAACTACAAGCGCGCCTTTAATGACTTTTATAATGTCATCTTATATCTAGGTTTTATACCCATTGTTATCAAATTGTCTTAAAGACAATAGATTTTTCTTGAGACATTTCACATGCCGAACCTTCTGGATGGTGTAAGTTGTACTATTATACATTTTTAGTTTGATGGTGCTTATTCTATCAATTTCCAAGAAATGATCATTTCTTATAAATATATATCCTCTAGAGATAGGTTTGTATTGATGAAATCACTATCTCTGTGATGTCATGTGCCACATTGTTGTTAAGTTTACACACCAAATATCACTAAACATTTTTTGGCCATCAACAACTATTGTTGCCTTGCTGTATAAGACTTCTCTATCATCTGAGGCACTTGCAACACATCCTTGAGTACTTGATGACTTAGTATCTTTGCCTTTGGCTTTTTTATTCTTTTTCAAATTCCAAAACTCATTTTTGCAGTGTCCCCTTTTTGTTACACTTGAAACACTTGATATTCTTCTTGTTCTTCAATTTTGATATACCTCAATTTTGGCTCCCACTTAAGCCACGTTCAATTGATCTTCCTCTCATCACTGCCAATGCTTTCACTTATTGTGAACAAATTAACTTGTCTTCCTTGCGCCAATTTTCTTCTTCCAGAATAGTTGGTTTGAAAGTTAAGTAGTCCACAAGAATATTATTGGTCAGGTTAATGATAAGTTGATCATAGGAAGGCTTTGAAGCCAAAATTCCAACACGTTCATTCGCCTCTATTTTGCGACCCAACGATGTGAATAGTTCACCGTACACCTGAATAATACCTAGTACCTTATAATGAGTGAAAATATTCTTACTTATCCATTATATCAGTGGTAGTCACATAGCATACAATAAGTAGATAATAACACACCTGACCTGGCTCTAATATGAATTGTAGAGAAAATAGACACCAGATAGAAGCAAAATTGTAGCAAATAATTTGAGATAACACACAGAATTTAACGTAAAAAACTTCAATAGGGTAAAAAATCACGGACAAGAAAGAAAAAACTTTACTATGAGAAAAATAGAAGTTATACATTTTCTCTATATAGTAAGAATAATACAATATTTTTATATCTCTTGCTAATAAGAGAATACTAATTTCACAACTCTCTCTCTATATATATATAGGATTGCTCATTTTTTGGTGGTGAAAAATGAGATTTTGAAACATTCTATTTATAGGAAATGATTCAATACAATTTTCAAAAGATTAAATTACAATTACAAAAAAAATTAATCTTTTCTTTTTCAATGGTTTGGCCACTAACCACCATTTTTTTTTTTTCCAAGTTAGGCACCCCCTTTGACACTCGTCACAGTCAAATGCAATGAAACAAATGCTAGATGCTGCACCTGTGTAACATAGTGTCTTCATTAACATATTGCACATAAAAGCTTGGCCATCGATGCATATGTATAATTCATTCTTAAAATATCATTTAGAATTTTGTGAACGTAAGAGTCCACTAAGGAGGTTTGAGATTATATTTTAGTACTATACTGTGTCTCGTCTTCGAAGACATCTTTGCAAAAGCCATCTGCATGAGACAGAGAATCCCAAGTGGAAGTTCCAATTCTCATTTTATTAAATGAAAAGGCAAATGAATTCATTGACCATGCAAGTAATAACAAAAGTAGAGGAAGGTTCATGGAAAATTCCCAGATTGGGTCAAATTCAAGGAATTTGAAGAGAAAGCAAGAAAGGTTCCACCTCCTTGTGGGACAAAGCCTCTGGATTCTAATTGATTAATAGATTTCAGAATATTTCACATCCTCGTGTATAAATATTCTGCTTCCTTTATCAGAGACCTAGCCCTGTAGGGGTGTTTGGGTAATTGTCTGGAATTAAATGAAACTGTTGACTTTATTCATCTTCTCTGCATAGTTCCCAGACCCTCCTTCTTTTCCTTCTTCTTTTCAGAGTATTCTTGGCATGTGGTTTTTGGTGTGTGAGCGAATGCAGAAGATGACAAATCTTCCATTAAAACTTACAGTGAACGCATATTTAATTACTGTATGAACATGGAAATCCCTTTTCTTTAATGTTTACACAATATTGTACAAGTTTAAATCTCAAAGTAACATTATATTATTGGGAATACTTGCTCAAGTGAATTATCTTTTCTTTGTTTTCTATTATTCTTTTTGGTTAACTTGTTCCATTTTGTACTCTCAGATTGTAATTTGATGTATTCTTTTGTATTCATTGATACCTGACAGGCTATATTTAATTTCCGTAGAAGAAATGTTGCTACTTATAACTTGCACGGAATGTATATTTCAACAGTAAGGTGACAAGTTCATTGTAAAGCATCTTTAAAATATATTAATTACGCATAATGAAAGGAAAAGAGAGGTAATAGTCTTTTTTTTTTTTTTAATCAGAGCAATAATAAATCTGTGGCAAATTTCATTATATACATATTACATATACCTCGAAACTTGAGGCAATTAGTTTCTCCCATATATATTCTCTGCGATCTCTCCATGTAAGTTATGTTGTGTTGGTGTTCGTTCAGACATGTTTTATATTCAGACGTCAATGTTTATTTGTGGAATCTTTAGATTTTAAACCACCTAAAATCTGTGTTGATTTGATTTAATTTAATGGAAAAAACTATTGGTGACAATGTAATAAAAATAAATAAATTTCATTTGAAGCATTAATTATGGCATTGAATTGATGACGAATTAATATGAAGAAATTAACTTAACACTATACTTGAAGATCTATCGTATTGAAATTAGTATGCCTTGAAATAAAGATTTGACAGTACACATTACCTTCAATTCCCATGCATGTTCTTGCTCATTTAAATCCTTCATTTCATTATGCATAATATTTTGTTTTTTGAAGCAATATTGGATTTTGTAACTTTATATAATTGGTTTTTAAAATGATTTAAGCCTCGCAATTTGATTCTTTTAAGAAAGGTAAAGGAGTTTCATAGTAAAAGCATCACCGATCAACTTATGCAGAACAATATGATTGGAATTAAAGAGACAAAAATTAACGCAGGCAAAAGCCAAAGCCAAGTTAGAGATATTCTTGCAATAATTTCAACAACCATATAGATAAAATTAATTTGTAATATTTTGCCTACACAAACAAAAATGTAATTACATGAATACATAAAAATGAGATAGAACAATTTTATTAATGTTAAAATATTTGTTTGACTTACATATTAGATATTTTCACAGTGATTTGAGGCTATTGTTAGACCTTAGAATAATAATTTTGTAAACATATAAAATTATTTTAAATATAAGTAAAATATACTTTCAAATTCATCATTTTAATACTTCCACATGATTACTTTAGTTATAATTTTTTAAAATATATCTGAGTGATTAGGTGATTATTTTGGTATAGACTCTGATACATCTAACGCAATATAATAAATTAAAAAATTGAAAAATATTAAAGTACCAAAAAACCCAAAAAGCATTATGAAATTTATTCATCAAATCCCCTAAAAAATATGTTTAAGAAGGCTTTTATACAAAGTCTGAAAAGTACATGAATAATTGCCAAAAATAAAGAAAATACTTAAATAATTTTAAAATTCATAAAATGACCGAATTTGAGCCAGAAACTTGGTTGATGCAAGTGTCGGGTTTTGAATAAGCTTTTCATAATTAAATTATAGGTAAAAACAATCCTCCCAAATTTGAAAGTTATTTTTATTAGAAGATCAATTGACCTGATTCAGATACTTATTTGCTATGTGTTTTATGTCAAAAGAAAAAACTATGGAAAAAAGAAATAAACATTTGGAACTAAAGCCAAATTACAAGAGATAGCAGAAATATGAGAGTGATGAAGGGCATGGATTTTGTTGTACATGACCAACCAATCCCAAAAATAAATGAATGAATTAAACTTTTGACTAAAGTATTAATCTGGTCTTTTAAAAATGAACTGTATCAACATAATCCTCCAAAGATAAAAAAAAAATGAATAGATTAATCTTATGAAGAACTAAATTAATTTCTAAAAGACCTTTATTTTCTGAAGGATCTCATCATTTGAGGATCATTTTAATATTTTTCATATTTGTTGGAGAACTAAATTAATCTTAAGGTAAAAAATAAGAGACTAAAATTGTATTATTCTCTTAACCCTCCTTATGTTCATTAATCTTATAATATAACAAGTATTCATTATTATGTAACCAATGTAAAACATTCACTTTGTAAAATTTAAAATAAATTAAATTATGATTTTCAATAAAAATAACAGTAAAATATTAATTTAAAAAGTACATTGTTGATAATTAATAAAAACAAATAGATGTTATATTTGAGGATATTTTGATGGTCTTTTGACTTTGAAATGATTTGTATATTAGACCCCTGTGTGTGCATGTATGTTCATGATATAAGTTCTGTTTAACCATTATTTTATGAATACTTTTTTTTGGTACATTTAATATGTTATCTATCTTTTCCGTGACAAATTAAAGCCTTCTACTTTTCTTCTTGCTCTCAAAAATAGTTTACTTTGTGCTGCAATTTGCTTCAATGAAGGAACGATAACTCGGAGAATATGTACTTTTTTAATGTGTATAAAACTATTTCAACTCAGACAAGAATTAATATCAAGATATTGACGGGAAAACAAAAGTTCAAAATGGAAAGAATATTAGAGTTAGACTCTTCAACACAAAAGATCACCCACTGCATTACGCCGTCAATTAGTCTCACTTTTTTTTTTTTTCTCTTTTAAATGTGTAGCTATAAAGCTGGTTTAAAAATGAAAAACATAATTATCACAACCTTAGTATGTTCTATATATAATAATAAAAAAATGTTGTAAACACGATACATTTCAGACAAATTTAAAATTGCAGAAAATGACACTACATTTATCGTGATGATAATTAAGGCACAACTAACCAACGAAAATTCATTGCAAGTTTTTTAGTTTGGGTTTGAATTGTTGCTTATTACGTTACATGTGAGCAGTTAGTTGAACTATGTACACATTATACATGAATTATCTTGATTGTTGGGGGCCTGAAATTTGATGAGATAAAAATATACCATTTAGTTTCTTTTTTAATACAAAGTTAGTTGTCAAAAGAAAGGAGAAGTGCAAAGAGGAAAAATTGAAAGAGGTGGGAATCAAATTCATTTATATGAAGATCATTAAACTAAAAATGGTGTGTTGGAGAGGGTGAAAACATTTACAGTATAATGGATATTATATATATATATATATACACACACACACACCATATCTTCTCTGGTGAAAGTTTATTTATTTGTTCTTCAAGATATTTTGTCATTTATTGTTGATAAAAGACTTAATCCTGCACTAACTAAATGCAATGTATAAGGATTAAACATAAATATAGGTCCTTATATTTTTATTATAAGATTTTTTAATTAACAAAAGCGTATGGTCAACTGTTAATAGCATTAAAAAAAATATAATTTGAAATAAAAGTTATATAATATTTATAATAACCAAGAACGTATTATAATATAATTTTAAAAATATATATTTATTCTATTTTAATTACAAAAATAACATAACAAAAATATAAAAAATTATATATAAGTTTTTTTTCCTACATAAAGCTCTTTCAAAATTTATATCTCCAACAATAAATGCAGTATCCATTTTTTTAAGGAAAAATTTGAAATATTAAGAAAGAAAAAAAAAAAAGTCGCCGATTGTGGTAGAAAGATGCGATTTGCATTGAGGGAGACAATCTAGGTCTATATTGGTAATTGCAGCAGGAAGAAAAGGGGAAAAAAAAAAGGAGTGGAAAAATCAAAGAAGGGAAGTTCAAACTAGCAGTTAATGGAATCCCAGAATGGACCCACCATGGCACTTAACAAACCACTCTCCCCAAAAATTCTCAAAACCCTTCGCCTCCTCCCTCCTCCTATAAATATACCCCCCTTTCCCTTCTCCTCCCTCCCCCCGCCTTCGCCTTCTCCAACCTTTCTCTCTGTTTTTCCTATCTCTCTCACCTTCTCGCCCATCTCAATTGTCCAATATTTCGGTAAGCTTCTGCTTTCTTTCTTTACTTTTACTCTGTCTCTCTCTGCTTGTTATTGCTTTTAATATTGCCTGTTTTAACGCTTTCTTTGCTTTTAATATTCTATTCTGATTTCTCCTTTTGCTGCTACTCAAATGCCATTATTCTGTGAATCTGCTCATTTTTATTTCTTGCATTTCCTTTATTTTTGTTAACCTCATTATTAATGTTGTATCCCTTGCATTTTTTTTTTTTTTTTCCTTTTGCCTATTTGAATCTGTCGGTGAGATCATGTTCGGCAAGTTGAGTTCTTCCCTCGGTGTTCTTTATCATTTTGATTCCGTTTCAGTCACGTCTCTCATTATTGATTCTAACCGTCACCTTTCTCTTTTTTTTTTTTTTAATCAGTTATTTTATTTCCGTCCATTATTCGTTTTGATATTAGGAGGAAATTAATAGTTTCTGCACGGGTATCCAAAAAAGCGGTTGGAATTCGTTTTTTTGTTTTCCTTTCTCTCACTTCCCAAAACAACCAGCACTCTCCCACAGTTTCTCCACGCGCAATTTCCCAGCGCGTGTTACCCTTACACTTCTTGACCCGGAATTTGCCAGCCACGATGGAGCATGAGCGCCTCGGAGGTCACCTTCACGCGCTCTCATGCTTTTAGCCTTTGCACTCTGGCACCCTCGTGTGCGTGTCTTTCTCCGGCTATGAAGGGGTTTTGTTTTTTTTTGTTGGGGTCAATGGTTGTGAGTGTTGAGCTTGCGACCGTACACGTGTCAAAATTCAGGCCCATGTTTGACTGGGCCGGCATGGCCCACATGACCGGACAACGTTACAGAGGTGTAGATTCGTTGATCTCGACCCCGCAACGACTTGTGTCTGCATCAGACGCACGGGAAGTAGCCACGTGCAGGAGCGTCCTTTTAACAGCCACGTGTACGGTTGTGTAAGTGTAAGCACCGACACGACCATTCGGTTAAAACGATCCGGAAGCTTTTGTCTGGAAATAGAAGGGGAAAGTGGGGTAAAGGGTCCTAGCTAAGGACATAGGCTGGCTTGGGTGAAAGGACATTTACCTAGAAAACGGTTAGGTGATACTTTGATAAGAGCATGTTCCGTTGGCCAGTCGTTTGGTGACAGCATTTGTTGCATGCACTTTTCTTACTCGTGTCGGCTCCTCAGAGTCTCCTATAATTTTCTTTCTACGTTCTCCTTATTTCTACAAACTTTTTATCAAGTAGTTTAGTGTTAATAATTAATTATTTATTGCTTTGACTTTTTATGTTAGCTTATGCCGGGTTTTTCTTTTAATTATTATGTATATCTGACATTTTTTCAGTGTGATTATGAGGATTTTTGTTCTCTCCTTTGATATATTAACATTTAGGAGCCTGCTTAGCTAGAATTTCAAAGTTTAGTACAAAATACAATTCAGCTAGTTGTGAGCTCGCCATTAATATATGTGTCTGTGTGCACTGCAGCTTGGGTTTCAACTTTCAAGAGCAGCTAGATATTGAAAGGGTTTAGTCTGACCCTATAAACATTGATTCCTGGGATTTTATTGTTTATCTGGCAGGGCTAGTAATGGCTATTAAATAGCCAATCCAGAGATCTTAATTGTTTTTAAGACATTTTTTTCGTTTTATTGAGTAAGAAAAAGGAATTTATGAGTAGTGTCAAGAATTTAATACCGAATCTCGATAAGCAACCGAACAGATAAAAACTAAAGAGTTTATTATTGCCTAATAATCTCTAATCTTCTCTAATCTATAGGTTACAAATTAAATCCCAACATTAATTGTTTCATAGTTCTGTTTTCTTTGAATTTTTTGCTCACCTAAATCATCGGCAAAGGGATTGGATTTGGAGGTGCCATATCAGAACTAGATAGTTTATTATTTGAACAGAGACAAAGAATTGACCTTGAGCAGCTATACCATTTGCCGTTTCAACCCTTTGCACAATTAATTATACTTGTAAATATTGTCCTTCTGATACCAGTCTATAGTTTGGTCTATTCAACACTTATTTATTACTAATAATAGTTAGGTGAGGACTGAGGAAGCTTCCTGCGCAAATCTTATACATCCATAAGGTATCTCTGACTAAGGCATGCATTGGCCCTTATTAATTATTTCCTAAAAAGACTAGTTCAGCTGATTATAATATTCTTTAAGGAGAAGTTCAATCGTCTGCTGTAGATCCAAGTAGTTTTCTAATAGACTTTACCCTTCGTCCCTACTAGCAAGTCTGGTCGTGGGAATTTTCCTGGGTAGACCAACCCGCGTATAGACGTGTCCTCCTTACAACTCCCCAATGCTTAAGCTTTTAGTGTCAACCATTTCCTTAACTGACACGTGAAATTTCTTTGTCCTCTCTGATTATTATACTAATATCCAGGTGATTACTTTTTCTTGTTAGTTTTTTACGTGTTCATACTTTCGGTTTCAAAAGTCTAGTCCTTTTGCTCTTGTCATATCTTTCCCTTTTGCTTTTTTAAACTGATAAAAAGTACGAGTAAAATTTCTGGTTTCATAGATTACACGTGTACTCGATGCGTGGCATTTGTCTGCTTCTTCTTTAGTTCTTTGTTTGTTTTTGATCTTCCTTTTTCATTTTCTTTAAAAAAAAGCTGTCAACGAACTTGTGGCCTCTGGTCTCCCGAAAAACAAGTTTTGTTAATAAACTTGTGGTCTGGTCACCAACCTTGATTCCAGCCTGTTTTTCTAATAGCATCTTTTGTTAATTCTGGAATCTGTGGGTATGATCAGTCCTGTCAGACACAAAAGGAAGATATAAGGATAAAGAACATGGAAGAGTCAGTGGGTATAGAAAAGCAATAATATGACTACGCTCACTCGCATACACATGTTTTGCTGGCAATAATTCACAGTTGGTTCAAGTTTCAACATTTCAACTACTTGTGTTTTTAATTATAAAAGCTGATTTTTGTTATGATGGAAGTCTTTTAATTTTTTGGTAGCAATCAAAATTCATTATTTAATTTGTTTTTTTCATCTCAGTAAGGCTAAAGATTTGTTTATTCAATGGCAGGTAAAACCTATTATTATTTCTATGGAAATCATATTAGACTCCTATCACATGCGTTCTTCTAAAGGAAACATCTTTATTCAAGAACTTTTTTTCACCCTGTTATATATGTGTACTTTAAGGACAGCACATATATGCTGTAGCCTCACTTAGTAGCATTTGTTCCTGTATTCTTCAATCAGTTTCTAAAGTGTTTATTTCTATATGCTATACACAATCTTAGAGTAAAGCATTTCATTATACTTAAAAACAAGGCCATTATAAGTGGCTCTGTATTGTACTTAACCAGAGTAACATGATAGTAGCAATGACTTTCACATTCTGATTCAGACACCCTTTAGTTTTTTGCTTGTAATTGAGCAACCCCGGGAAGATTATGTAGGACAGGTATTAATTTATAGTGCAACTATATTTATGGAATAGCTTTATTTTCCTTAACCGACTGCATAGTCCTTTTCCCAATGACAGTATTGTTGTTACTGTTGTTCTCGTGAAGCCCTAATAGCAATTGAAAGCATATTAAGCTACTCTTAGTGTGTGTAATATAACATGCAAAACACAAGTTGGGATTAATTGACTCTGGATTAGCTTAAATATCACAGGGCATGTATTAGATTCTTGTTTGATTAGTCAAAAAAGAAAGGAAAGGAAGGGGGAAAAAAACTGAATCAGTTGGAAGCTAGGAACTTTGGGTAGGACTTAGGAGTATAAGGTGGTAGTTGAGTGAAGCCAAAAGGTAACCGACACAGGGAGTGGTTAATTATCCATTGATGTAGGCTTAAACTCGTATCTTTTTAGCTTGTGTCACTTTCATCCGAGTCAGAATCGACTAATTCCTTACATTAGGACATTAGCCTCTCAAATCTGCCTTTTTTATTTATGGACAATTCGTCACATCCTACTATTGTTTCAATTATATGTGTATTGTCCTTCAGTTATATATATATATATATATATCTTTTTGTTTACAAGTACTTCTTGTTTAAACGAAACGAAAGAAATCTTCGACTTCGAAAATGCCCCTAATGTTTGTTTAGCCAACGTTTGTTCTTTATTAGGCCCACGGAAAACATTTGTGAGCTGATGGTTTGCCTTCAGCCAGATTTTCATGTGGGCAGGGACATAATATTTTATGTCAAATTTATTCTCGAACTTGATGGACGAAAGTGACTTGCATACAAATTCTGCTTTTTTTTGGAAGGGCTTTAAATTAAATGGGTTTTAATTATTGAACTGACTAGCGCAAGATTGTGATTGATTTCTTTTCCTAGTTCTCTAGTACAACCGACTTTCTGTTATTTTATAGGTATTTTAAGTATCATATGTTGGGTGGATTTGAAATTTTGACACAAATAGATTCTCTCCCTTTCGAAAGATGTCTAGCCAAGAGCATCTTGAAGAATATAAGAACAAGAATCATTATTTTGGTGGACAAGTACATGAGTGTCACATGAAGAATAGGTCAACCCTTTACCTAATGCATGATTACACCCCTTTTTTTTCTGTTGCTTCAAAAAAATTACGAAAACAGGGTTCAACTTGAGGGTTTTGTTTTTTGGGCCAACAACTTGAGGTTCAATATACGTGGTTGATGAATGCATGCGATCCATTTGCATGTAAAATAATATTCTTTGCATTGGGAGTTTCACTCAACCAACAATTCATGGACAAAAATTAGATTGCTATTATTGATAATATTCTTCCCTCACTCAAGGAAATCACAAAAAAAAAAAAAAAGAAGAATAGAAGCCACGGGTTATAAGAAAATACAGAATGAAACGAGTTTTTTTTTTTCTAATGGACTGAAAAATGAAAAGGTTTAGAATGTAGTCGTCAAACAACCTCCCTCACTCTTATAGTGGGGCCCACCCAAAATTTTTTTAAACACGGGCCCACTAATTTTGGGCCGAAAGTATAATGGATCACATTTTTTAGGTGACAAAGACCATCTGCTTAGTTATTGCCAGCCCAATCTCTTGTTTGTTAGTATTGGGATTTAAGGCCATCGAATGCCTACCCATGAAACTCAAAAGTTTGAAAGCAATCGTTGCCATTTGCTTAATATTGTCGGGCCACTTGAAGTTTAAGAGTTCAACAAAAGTTATATCAAAAAAAAAAAAAAAAAAGGAAGAGTTCAACAAAAGTTATGGCCCAAAAAAAGAAGAGGTCAACAAATGTTCTGTCCAGGGCATTACCATATAGTGTTTATCTACTGAGTCGTTTAACTAACTATTGGATTAAATTTCTGTTATTTCTATAGATTCAGATCCTTCGATGGTTAGATTTCAGGAAATCAGTATTGGAAGGAGCTGTAAAGAATTTGTGCTGGAGAATTAAAGTCAATATGAAATACATGTTTCTTCTCATTGTCACTTTTAAGGTAAATTGAAACACGCTCCTTTCATTTTACAGGGCTTTGGTCAACAAAATATTCTTCGTGGAATTTTTTTTTTTCCTCAAGGTTTGAGATTCTTTAAAAGTAATATAATCTTTACTCACCCACTTTTCCTATCCTCTTTTTTTTTTTTTGGGTTTTTTTTTCTTGGTACGTAGATTATTAAGAAGAAGCTGAGCAAGCTACAAGAAGCAATGGGATTCCAAACCCCTCGTGCTAGTAAACCGAAGGTGCAACCTCTTACCAAATCCATTCCCTCAACCTATGATTCATGGGTGGTAAGTTTGAGCCCATTATGGGCTTTCTCTTCTTTTGAAGAAAACTTTTAAGCTTTGGACTACACTCACAAATTGTACAACGTCTTTCTAAAGTTTTTAAAAATCTTTATAATGAAGGTTGAAGAGATGAATTAATGAACACAACTAAAGGAGACAGAAGGACATAATCAAGTGGGTCCGATATGAATTTAATACCCATTTTTTTCTCTCCCCAACTTTATCATGTAAAATAATTTGGGGAATCCAATCACCTCATCCCCATGAAACGCAAATAGAAGACAACCAAACCCATGTATGGATTTAATGTTTTATTTATGATCTAGCACTTTAACTTACTGACCAATGATCACCATTTTCGAAATAGTTGGTACCCCGAACTCCAAAAAAATGAGGGAATTCATATAAACAAAGAAGTTGATGCATGTGTAAATAGGCGTATGATTAATCATGCTCGTTCGTGTAATCAACAGGCGAGACATCCTTCAGCGTTGCGCTCATTTGATAAATTAATGAAAGCAGCAACTGGGAAGGACATCGTTGTGTTTTTAGACTACGATGGCACCTTGTCACCCATTGTTGATGACCCTGATCGCGCTTTTATGTCCGAGGAGGTAAACAAATTTCTTTTTAATTTTGGTAATACTTCGTATAAGACTTTTCATCAACTGCATGTAATGTGGTGATCAATGTTAATGCAGATGCGTGCAGCAGTATGCGAAGTTGCTAAAATTTTCCCAACGGCAATAATTAGTGGAAGAAGCAGAGACAAGGTTAGTTCAAAATCAAGTTAGATTTTTATGAGTATTTTTATTCTTTTTCTACTTTTTTTTTTTTTTGGTTGTATTTAAATTTTCTATCTTTTGATCTAGGTAAAAGACTTTGTGAAGTTAAGTAATGTGTATTATGCTGGAAGTCATGGGATGGACATAATGGGACCATCAATGCCAGTTAGATCTTCTGATGGCAACCAGTATAACATGGTTCTTGACACAACAAAGGTGAGTCACTTGGTCATTGTTCTGGATGTGATTTTCTTTCTTTTATAATTTTTTTCTTCCTACATGTGACATTAATGGAGATAGTGATCTACCTCATTTTCCTGTATTCCCTCACCTCTAAACAACGCGCTTTCTCTATATCTGGTTTTATTGTTTAGTGTGAAAATGGTTTCGGTAGGTAGCATTTTTTTGGTTTATTTATGGATTCGCTCTCTGCTTCTCTGGACGGTTGAATCATTAACGCAAATCTGTCTTCATTTATAGGGCACTGGAGTTCCCTTTCAACCTGCGAAGAATTTTTTGCCTACAATTCGAGAGGTGGCTTACATTTTATTTATAACTTCATATTTGTTAATGTGATAAGGATATTTCCACTTATAAAAGGAGAAGAGAGATCCTCAGTATCTTATCAAATTTTGCATGTTTGACGATTTGTGCAAAACAGATATTGAAAGTGTTAGAGAATAAAACAAGAGACATACAAGGTGCAAGGGTAGAGGACAATGGATTCTGCATCTCTGTGCACTTCCGGCAGGTTCAAGAAAAGGTAACCTTTTTCATCCTTCTTACGATGAAAATGTCAAGTAACCAATGGCTGTTTGCCTGTATTGCTCTGTTAAAAAGTAATGCTTGTTTATATTCAGGACTATGGTGAATTAGAAGAGAAGGTGAAGTCTATACTTGAAAAACATCCTGACTTCTGCTTAACCGAGGGTAAAAAGGTACGAGTACAACTGACCATATGGAGATATTACTCCTCCCGTTATGTTATAATCATTTTTATCAGTTTCATCCTCGTAGTTACTGATCTAATTGATTAATCTATATCATAGGTTATGGAAATAAGACCATCTATAGAATGGAATAAAGGTCACGCCCTAGAATATTTTCTTGACACACTAGGGCTAAGCAGTTCCAGCAATATCCTTCCGGTGTACATCGGTGATGATCGAACCGATGAAGATGCCTTTAAGGTTTGAATTTGAGCTAGTGTCATGTACTACTATCCTTGGGTGAGATGCCTCTAGAAGTAATGTGACTTGTGTGAACGTTGTGCAGGTGATACAGAGCAGAGGACAAGGTTATCCAATTATAGTATCTTCAATTCCGAAAGACACAAGAGCTATGTACTCTTTGCGGGACCCATCAGAAGTGTTAATTTTCTTGTCACGGCTGGCAAAGTGCAGGAAAACCACTTGTTCAGGCCTTTGAATTTTGGTTAAGGTTCTAGTCATCAAATGGGGAGTTTTGCATTGCATATATATAAAATATATATATATATATATATATATATATATAAGTAATTAACTTCTTCCCACTGTAGATTTTGGTGAAGTGGGATAGTTGTTAATTTCTATCAAGGAGTTTGTCTTCTTGTAAGTTAAGCTTGTATATTTCCAGCTTGTAAATATGTTTCTAGTATGAGTGTTACTGCTTTTGCTGCTGAGCCGCTTTTAGCTCAGATGCAGCTCATAGTTGGTGTTGCTCCTAGGGCACTTGTATTCTGATATGAACTTATCTTCTGGCATCACTAATATGTATTACAGTTAACACCTTATGTGCAGTAAAAAGAACAGCTTACATAAAGCTATTTATAAGACTGGGATTTTCCATTATTGCTCCCATCATCATGCTCTGCCTGATGCATCCGCATTGCCTTAATTATCAACAAAAAGGCCGTCTTCTTGAATGATTTCTAATCTAAATTCACCATCCAATCAAAGGGCAGGAATCTGTAAGTGCATATTTGCCAGAAATATTATATCGTAGGACGCCTTGTAGTAATACTAGAAGATAGATCACAGCACAGAAACAGTAGATTATGCAGACAACGAATATATGCGACGAGTTTGAAAAGGTTACGTCAAAGTGCACTCATGAAGGCTATTCTGTTTGAAAGTTTACCCAAAAGCTAAAGTTTCTTAACGCAAATAATACTATTTTCAGATTTCTCACGAACCAAAAATTCAGCTGATCACTGCACGGAAGCCAATGAAACATCAGTAACATGACACAGTTATCGTGACAAGGTTTCTAAGAACACGCATGCTAACACCAAGACATTTTATGACACTAACACACACACACACACACATATATAAAGTATTAGTGTAATTTAAACTACTTTCAAAAGATCATCAATGCTTGAACAAGAGAAACAAGACAAATAAAACCAATTCTGTTTCGCATAAGCAAAAGGTGTACTCCAATAAATCGTCAGCAAATTTAATTTAAATCAACTTTTACTTGCATCACAAATGGTTTCAGACATTGATTTATTTTAGAATAATTGAAGGCTTTCTTCAAACCTCTCGTCATAATTTACTTACTGTTTTAGCTCTTGTGCTTGACCTTATATTCATGTATCACTATAGTCACTAATTAGGAAAGTTAAATAAAGGTTCACAACTTCACATGTGTAACACATTGATGCCGACATTTGATGTTTTTACATCAAATCGATTATCTTTAGAATATTATTATTGGCAACTGCTCGGTCTTATCCCATAAATAATGATCAGCCTTCTATTATTAGTGCGAAATGATGTAATATTTGAAAACAATTAAAAGGACATTAGTTCTGACATGAGAAGGAAAAGGCCAAACAGAAAGAAGAAAAGAAAACAAGCATTTAAGCTAAGCCACCTACTTCCCCAAGCAAAAACCAATTAACAGCCACGAGTGAAAAAGAACAGAACCCACAAAGCTGAGTTTGAAACTCGGGTGTCACACTATTCCTTTCTCTAATCGGAACCATACAAATGAATTCCCTATTTTCCAAATTAATCCTACTAAATGAACAAGATAAAACTGAAGAAGGATACACCCCCACGTTACGACTACTACTTACTCGTTTTCCCTATCAAGGACCAGCATGCTTTACCTTTGTCTCACTCACTTCACTCACTATGCACCAAATCTATGTAATTCGAAAAGTCTGGTCCAAGTGATGAATAAATATTTTAAACTAACTCTAATCTGGAATAAAGTATTGTCATGATAAGATGAAATCATTATGCACTTTTGTCTTTTGTATAATATACGTTGAACTTGTACTTATACAAGCAAGCTCGGTCCAGAGTCGATATATAAGGGTCATGATTTCTAAAGGTGGAAGTGCAAAAAGTTCGAAAGTGGCGTGTGACCCACTTTGGTTTGTCATGAGGGAAAAAAAGAAGATAAAAATGCATGTTATTCACAAGATTTCTGAAGTTGAATGTGATCTCTCGCTGACTGGATAGATATGGATGCTCGTAGTGAACTAGCTGTACACACGTGGGATCCCCATTGGCTATCTCTTATGGAGGGTGTGGATTAATTCTTGTTTTTATCCATTGAATTGTAGAGTTTAATGTTTATATCATTATGCAAATATGTTAACAAATTAAAAATTATTTCAAATTTTTTTTTCCAAGTGACATGAAACATCATCGAGTTTAGAACCTTTTTTAGGTTAAACCATTAAATACCCACAAGTATCTTGTGAATGCCATGCCACTTGACAGAAATATATATATGTATACATATATATATATATATATATATATATATGTATATATATAGTACGGACATTGTCGAATAGACAAGAAATGGTACAAACCATTTCAGATATATCTGTTCTCTTGTTTTGTTTGGTAATGTTGCGCCATAAATAGCCATGGAACATGGGAAAAGACAAATGAACATTCACTTTTAGTTTTTGACAGTTAAAAATTTCCTATTTTGAGTTAGACAGAAATTACCTCATTTTTCACAGAATGAGTTTGTAACAAGCACATTGTTTAAATACTTAACCTCAAATTTTTGTAGGATTATCATTTTTCTAATAAAAGTTTCGTACGTCAGTACTAAATAATTAAAATTTATAGGAGATATAGTCTTATTTAAAATTTCATGAAGGCGTAAATAAAGGGTGAAGTGGAGGGCATTTTGGTCGCAAAAACGACAGAGGCAGAAACGGACAAAGCCATGGCGTGCTTGTAATAACACTATCAAGTGGGAGGCGTGTCAAGAAAATTGATTGATTTACCTTTTGATGTTTATGTAGTTTTGATTTGATGTCACTGTAATAATCTTTATTTGAATAAAAAATTTCTTCTTTTTGAGATAATAGTGGAGGAGCTGCGTTAGTTCATCGATGGCGGTGAGTCTCGTACACATCTTTTTCCTCTGAAACTGCTTGCTTTTCTGGAAGCTTCTGCCGGAAGGCGATCGGAGCTTCGTCTAACCGAATCCGGGGCTTGCGAGCGTGGTGGCGTCGATTTGATCCTGTATCGTAATTATATGGTGGTGGTGGTTGTTGCTGCGGAGTTTGGAAGTTGAAGGTCGTTTTGCATCGGTTCTTGCGTGTCTAGCAAAATGAATGGGAATATTAATGGGTTTGGAAATGGAAGATTCAGTAGTTTGGAGTTGGAGTATATTAGGAGGCACCATAGACACGAACCGGGAGAGAATCAGTGTAGCTCTGCCCTCGTTAAGCGTATAAAAGCGCCGGTCTATCTGGTAATCACTCTATCCTTATTCAATCTCTGTGCTTTTGTTTCTCTCTTCACATGTAGTTGTATATGTGTAGTTAAAGATGTTTCCACGCGTCACTATATGCAGGGTATGGTTGTTGGAAATTCGGAATGTGTTTTCTTCGTAGTTATGAAATTCTTTCCCTGGATTTTGATTCTTGGTATCGGTGGTTGGTTGGAGGGCGGATTTATGAAGCCTTCATGTAGGATCAGTTTTTCGAATTTGTTGTTGCTGTTCATTCTTTCTATTTTATCAATTTTTTTTAAGGGACTGGGAATTGATTGGGTGCAGGCATGGGGTCACGGACATAGGTCGATGCTGAACTGATTTTGTTAAAAGCATTTGAACTTCTCCAATCCTACTTTTGATCTATATTTTATGGTTGACATGTTTTTCAAGACCATTCCATCTACTATTAATTTAGGTTGCCGCAACAAATGTTTGTATTAGGTACTAAAGTGAAAGATGATTTATACTGAAGTTTTTCATCATTCTAGTAGAGCAAATTGCATTCGTGCGCTAATTAATGCTATTCTTACCCTCTTTACAAGTATTTAGCTCTTGTTCCCTGACATGCAAAATAATTTGGTAAAAATTTGGCTTCGATTGAGTATTAGATTTTGTTGGGGGCCTTTGCAAGGTTCTTGATAATTAATAACCTGCAGTATTTATTGTTTGAAGTTCGACTGCCTTGATTTGATTGGTATGGAAATGTAATATCAGATGTGCATCAATTTTTTTCCTTGAATGATGAATCAGACAATAACCAAGAACAGGATAATGTTCTGTTTAACACAAGCGGAACACAAATTTTTGTTCCATTTTTTCTTCCTTTTTGCTATTAGTGTTTGGCATGCTTCATGAAAATAATTTTTGCATAAAGCAGAAGCCATTTTGATTGAGGCTGCTGGAATTGTTCTGCCAACTGCCACTCTTGAATATCGATTATAGTTAATTAGGCTGTTCCGGGATTGCTTATTTATGGGGCATAGATTTGTTTCATCTAGGTATGGTCCTTGGTGAGGAGATTTGATCAACCACAGAACTATAAGCCTTTCGTCAGCAGGTGTGTTGTCAGGGGCAACCTTGAAATTGGAAGTCTCAGAGAAGTTGATGTAAAGTCAGGGCTTCCTGCCACTACAAGTACGGAAAGATTGGAGCTTCTTGATGACAATGAACATATTCTTAGCGTCAGGATCATTGGTGGTGATCATAGACTTCGGGTATGATATATCTTCTTACCAAATAGCAATTATAGTTTATGTGAGTCTGAATTTTCCATTTGATTTTTCTTTCTCCTGAAGAAACCAAGCACTCTTGCTGCACTCCCTTCATATATTGTGCATCCTTCCGAGTGATTATAATTTATGTTCTTTATCTGCTTGAGGTGAACAGTGCCTCAATTTTATAGAAGGCATGCAAATTTAATAAATTTCGGCAGTTTAAAAGATCCTTAATTTCTATCAGTGCTGTGGGTAACCAATAAGGAGGCCTTTTTAGTTCAGAGTTGATTGGTCGGATACATTGTTTTTATTTTTCATATTATTTGCTATCAGTGCTGTTGGTAACCAATAAGGAGGCCTTTTAGTTAAGAGTTGATTGGCCGGATGCATTTTTTTTTATTTTCATATTAATTGAATGTCTCTAGTGTGTTCCGGGTAAAGACAAATGCTGAACCCTGTATAGTTTTGATCTACGTTGATTGGTAAATTAATAGCAAGTACACTGTTATAAGTTGTTGGCTCTAATTGCTGGTATTCCGGCGCGAAGATATGTACAAATTGCTCCGAAGCCACCTTTCCCTTTGGTTTTATGTATCAAGAACAATAGTTAAATGATTAGGCCGTCCTTTTTTTCTTTTCGCTTCCACATAATGCTTTCAGCTACCAATCTAAGCTGTATCTTTTAATCTTCAGAACTACTCGTCTATTATGTCTCTCCACCATGAAATTATTGAGGGAAGGCCAGGCACCCTTGTAATTGAATCCTTTGTGGTGGACGTACCTGAGGGGAACACCAAGGACGACACCTGCAACTTTGTTGAAGCCCTTATAACATGCAATCTCAAATCACTTGCTGTTGTCACGGAAGGGCTGGCTGTGCAGGACCGTACCGAACCAATTGATCCGATGTAGGAATTGATGATAAGTGACAGAACTTGGCTGCCATGGATGAAGCTTCAGGAGCTTTCCAATCTGGGAGGGCTCAGGAGACAGACTGGCGAGGACGTTGTTTCCAGTGTAGCAGGGTTGTTGATTTTATTTGCTATTTGAAATCTTCTTGGTTATATATGCTGGTCTATCTCTTAATTAGTTAATCACCATGATCAGAATTTGTCTGAATCCAGAGCAGTATAAGGAGAAATACCAGCCACTTTTGCGTGGCCTTGGGTTATTCTCGTGGTACTTTTTTGTATATAGGTCCTGGTGAGTATAATTGTTTTGATTGGAGTTATAGTTTCTAGTTGCAGTAAAATAAAACATTTGGTGGTTGAGATCACTTACAAAAAACATACTTCAATAGCTGTAGCTCTTTTTAAGTGGTGCTAAAACATAAGATTTGTCTCGCTAAATTATCAACCACTTATTTATGTTCAATGATTTCGTCAACTATAAAATGTTAAACATCGTGTTCTTTAGTTATGACCCTTGCTAATAATTATATATTAAACAATATTTTAATAAAAACTTTGATGTATAATTATGGATGAGTTTGATTAATTGGTTATAATAGTAAATTTTTTTGAAAGATAAATTATTACTCTATATTTAATAATTTTTAATAATTAATTACAAAAACTAACAACATAGTGATGCCGAATATATGATAGCTACTATGAACATCACTAAAGGATAAATGGATACCACGTTTCGGATGTGTAAATGTTGAATGAAATTAAGAATTCCGACTCGCGATAGGGTTTGGTAGTCTGAACAATGTTATTCTTTAGTTCTGGCGCTCAACCTTATACGTAAACTTAGTGAGGAATTTGCTTTAACCATATTGATCGGACAACGAAAGCTTTGCCACCACAAACCTGGCTTTCGGAGAAAACAAAAATTATCAGAACAATAATGATACAAAAAACTAATCTATGAGAATAAATATTCAATAACTAATTACAATATAAAATTACGTTATAATCTCCAATTCAATAACGCTTTCAAGTCCTAATGGCAACACTGACAAAAGTCAGTCCACATCATGAGCAGGACTGGTTGCTTCGGATATGCTCAACGTGTATAAATTAATTCCTAAAAGAATTTGATAAAAATAGCATGCACCATGTCGGGGGAACTGAGGAAATTGAATTTTTTGTTTATAAAAAAAAAAAAAAAAAAAAAAAAGAATACCTGTAGGGCTTCTAGGTATACTGTACGGAGCTTCCTTAGTCTTACAGACAGAGAGATAGAGATTATACCAACAGAAGATCCCCTTCTTCTTGTTGCTGTTGTTCTGGCAGCCATCTAGATTCTTCCTGATATGGGACAACTATTCGCTTGATTTCATCTGCGCTCAACGTTTCATGCTCTAATAATGCGTTGGCCAGTGCATGTAATGCCTTTTCATGCTGAAGTGATATCCAAATTTACAGAAGGGTTCAGAACTTTTGAAAATGCAAGACACTAAAAGATATAAGCATTGTAGAAATTCAGTGTTGCCAACTTTTATTACTCAATGCCAGAGAAAAAGCCATGCTCATACAACTGAAAGATTAAAGTCCTATCAGCAGTAGACAACAAAACCTAAAAGAATGAATTATTCTACATATGTGTACTCTATGAATAATACATTGAACACATGAAAAGATAAAATTGGAGGATAAAAACATCGTCAGTTGCTTATGTTTTCAATAAAAAGCATTTTTATTCCAGACCGAAGACATTTTTATTTTGCTTACCTTCTTTAAAAGGACTTTCACACGATTGTATGCTTCTTTAAGGAGTTTCACAACCTGCAGGAAGAAAGCTTAAATACAAATGTACATTTTTTTCCCTATATTGTTTAACAAAAAGTATGCTGTAGATATCTAAGTAGAAAAACAATCTATACATGATTTCCTTAATTACAGGTTCAAAAGAACTTGCCTCTGCATCAATCCGGGATTGCATTTCAGAACTTGACCGCTCCTTTATATGAACTGGCCCAATCGCATCACTCATCCCACAATTTGAAACCTTAAGGAAAGGGGGGAACACAGAACTAAGCAGCTATATGAAGGCTCATTTTAAAGTGGAAAGAGATGTCCGGCAGCACATTTGAGCATTCTAGCTAAAAATCCATAATACTTTTTGGCGTAAAATGTTTTAATTACTTTGTTACTAGTTACAGTACATATTCCATATAAATAGTAACAGAAATTGAAATCAATACACAAGCACAACAATTTCATATTGTTTCTGTTCCCAACCTATATATACAGGCATTGAATGAATGAACCATCCAAGTTCCACGATGCAGATGCAGAGATTGCCTAAACACTCATTCTGTTCAAAACCAACCTTAAATCAAATTAACTGGATGATATTTTTGCAAAACCACTCTAACCAGTTAAGTTTATGGATGTCCACTTTGTCAATCCAAATACAACTGAACCAAACACTGATTGTATATAAATAATTTAAATGTTATAATAATTTATACATTTTTATTAACATCACATTCAATTAGGTAATGTTATTTTAATGATTGATTTTTGTTGTAATGTAATATTTGAGATGTTTATTTTCACAGCTACAAATTAATAAATGTAAAATTACAAATTTTAAAATATACTGCAAGAATTACAATTTTTTCTCAACAAATTAACCATCAATATAATCCAAACTGATTAAAATTAGATTAGACTAGTTTGTTTTTGATCATTTTAATTGGATTAATCGATCAGGCTTTCATGTCAACCAACTTAATCGTTTTAGTTGGAACAAGTGTCCAGATCAATTCAAACCGAAGGGATGAACACCTCAAAGAAACGCTCCATGGGAACATAATATTACCATATATTGTGCAAGCTCAGTAGCTGTGTAAAGATCACTACTTGCACCTGTTGTGATATAATTCGGACCAAAAATAAGCTCTTCTGCAACTCTTCCTCCCATACAAACATCTAGGCGAGCTAACAATTGCTTCTTGCTGATAGAAGTCTCATCATTTTCGGGAAGCTGGGTGACCATTCCTAAAGCAGATCCACGTGGCATGATTGTTGCCTTGTGAATTGGAAGAGCACCCTCAGAATTTAAGGCAACAATTACGTGGCCACTTTCATGATAAGCAGTAAGCTGAAAATTTCGAAGCACTGTCAACAATCATGGAATTATTAATATTGATTAATACTAATAGCACATTTTCACTAAAAGGTTATTAGTTTACAGGTGACTTGCATACTCATGCTAGTTCTGGGGATTAAAAACTTCAACCCAAAATAAGCAAGCCATAAACCTGATTATCAAATATACAATCTCATATTTGTTAGCTGGTCTCTCTACAGAGCACATACTATTTAAAAATATCAACACAGGCTTATTGCACTAAGCCATGTACTGGACAGATGCATATAAACAACAACGCAAGATATGCTTTTGGGCCGTCTCTAGGACAAATTTGTGGTGTAAGAGGCAGAAAAGACATGGAGAAAGAATCAAGCTGCTAATTTAACTTGCCAGCTGGCAACTGGTTTAACAACTAACTATTCATTAGAATGTCATCCATGCTTTTAGTTAATATAAGAAATCACTGTCTTTTCCTGTAGACACCATTTCCAGATAAAACAATGGAATGCCTGATTCGAGATCTTAAGATTCTCAGTTTCAGCAATTTTCAGGGTTATGATGTTCGGCCCACTGCATTTTTACACATGCTTTATATAGCAGGGACAAATACTAAATTTTCAAATATTCTAGCATAGAAGTTTCATGTTCAAGCCCTTGGAATGGAATATATTCCTTGGACAGGAGTCTCGAACATCCAATCACACATTGAATCACCCTCTAGTACACAAAAAATTCACACAAGTACCTCGATACAAGCACAAACCCACTGCAGTCCACTACTCAGCACATACACAAACATAACAAGAAACAAAAGAAAGATGATAACCTTTAACAGGCCAGCTCTCTCCCAAATTCCTTACCAAAATTATTCTCTGCTACTTCCCAGTTAGTCTCCCTTTCTAAATGCCTGTTCCAACTACTTCACCTACTTTTTCATCATGAATTCTCTCATTTATCCCTTTGCTTCCCTGTCATTTTTAGGTGTATACCCATATATTTTATATAGAACCAACAGTCCCCTCTCCTCTTGCCTCTGTCCCACCTTCTGTCTTTTTTTATATATTTTGGTAGCATTGGCAGGTTGAGGGGACCCATCAGGCTCTAAGTTTCATAAGTAGTTTGCCATATTGAGAGCTTTGATGCTAGAACAGACTACTAGTCAGCTAGGGCAAAGGGAAATTACCATAAACATATTATTGCGATTAATATCTTGATCAGTAAGGCTCAAATTTGCTAGACACTTTCCTTCCTGCATCTTGCCCATTGAATACTATTTACATAAAACCACAATAGCATTAAGTCAATTTGATCTAAAAACTCCCAAGCTCTTTTTAATTAGATATCAAAGAATATTCTTGATTTTTCAATTCTAAAAGCTCCTCCTTGCAGCAGCAACAGGAATACAACAAAATCTGTCTTACCAGTCATACATAATCAGTTAATCACTTCATTTATCAAAGAAGCACAAAAAATGTAGACTTGCACCAATTGTGCATATCAACCATATATGCCATAGATTCTAGTACAGGACCCTAGTATATTACTTACCTTCTTTGACTCTTCTGAAACAAACATTGTTTTACGCTCTGTACCCATAATTATTCTGTCTTTTGCAAACTCTAAATGTGCAGCTGTTAATTTCTCTGCACCCTCAATGGCAGCTTTAATAGCAGCAATGTTTACCAGGTTTGCAAGATCTGATAAAAAGGAATAACAATGAAAAAACATCAATCAGGAGAATTTGAAAAAAAAGGGGAGGGGGGGGGGGGTGTGGAGGGGGGAGAATAAGATTAACACAAAGGAAGAATTTGTTTCATTTCATATGCTAACTGAAAATTCACCTGCCCCATTGAATCCTGGTGTACCACGAGCTATTGAATTAATATCTAAATCATCAGCCAAAGGTTTATCTTGCAGGTAGAGGTCCAATATTTCTAGGCGACCACGGACATCTGGATTTGGTACAACAATCTAAAATTGGGTATTTATTAGTTTGCTATATTTTATAGTAAAACAAATTAAACAGTCCTTCAAGATAGTAGGTTTTTTATTTTGGATAAGAAAAGAATTTATTGATGTGAAGAGAGAATACAACAAGACAAAAGTGTAATATGCTTTTAAGGGCAGTCCATATGTAGAGATTTGAAGCCTTAAACACATTGAAAAACTGAACTAATTCATGTTTGACCAGAAGTAAACCAACCTACAGCATGATGAAGAGATTGTTTGGTAGCTTATGTATAGACTTCTTGTCCAAACTCATTGACCAGTTTTCAATTTTACTTATCCATTCTAGAGGCTTTAGTAGAAAGAAGGAACAATAGGCAGGGTGCATGTATGAGGATTCTGATGTTTGATAGGAGCCAAATGCTTTGTCTTTCCCACCTTTTATGAGAGTTGTCTCTTTGGCTTCCTTGTGGGTTAAACTACTAGTTTTTTTCAGAAAGTTCCTATGATGGATATAAAGAGGGTTGGAGAGCTCTCTAAAGCTCCTCATTCTCATTCCAGATATATTTTTACTCCTCCTTTCTGCCACTCTACTTTCTATGAATAAACTCTAGAATTAAAAAAAGAAAGGAACTTACGTGCCAGTCAAATCTACCAGGCCTTGTTAAAGCTGGATCAAGAATATCAGGCAAGTTTGTTGCAGCCATTAAAATTATTCCCTACAAGATGAAAATATTAAATAAATTCGGCAAGGCAGGAAGGAACAAATTATTTCTCCATGTTGCTTGAAGATACCTCATTCGTCTCAAACCCATCCATTTCAACAAGTAGTTGATGCAGTGTCTTCTTTGTATGGCCCTCCCACTGTTTCCTTGTTGATCCAATAGCATCTATTTCATCAATGAAAATGATACAAGGAGCCTACAAACAGATGGAATGGCAAACACATGTTTCACCATTAGAAACAAATAAGGGAATCACAGTAGAGTAAACGAGGATATAACACAGGCCAAAAGCCATACCTTCTTTTTGGCCACTTGAAATAAGGATCTTACACGACGAGCACCAACCCCAACAAACCTACAAAGTGAAAATAATATGTAAATGCACAAATCCCTCACCTGATATATATCCCATTTCTGATTATTTCAGTTACAGTGTTCTGATGTGTGCATGCACAACAGACCCCATATATAAACAGTTAAACTGCCTGAAAGGAAAAACATTAGAACTTGCATTTCTGCTAAGAGAGATGACATGAAAAAGTTTAGCAATCAAATGGGACATGCATCAAACAGATCCATGATGCTGGCCTTAAGAAGTTTCCCAACTCACACATAATTCTGTTTCTGTCTTTGCTCCTTCCAATGAGTTGGATTTATTTCGTCCCAAAAGATGTCATTAACAACCCATTCCCTCTTGAGCAGCTAGAAATATGATACTGATTTTGATGGAACCCCATAGAAACCAGTAGTATTATTTAATGATGAGGACTTCAGCTGCTTTGATATTGAGCAAGAAAGAAAGAAAAAAATACAAAGAAAGTAGAAACAATCAACAGAAAAATATTCTCTTGACTTTTGGGAGGCCAAGAACTCTTCCTAATCTTCCCTCCGCAAATAGATGTTTGTTCCGTACCCATTTCCCCCCTTAAAACCTGTTAATTCAATCCATTATTCCCTTCTTTACTTTTACAGCTCACAGAACCTAACTTCCACTCTTGTTCCCCACTAAGTAAATTATCCCCTTTTCAGCTCACTAAGTAAATTATACTTTTCTAGCTCACAGAATCCAGCCTCCACTCTTGTTTTTCCTCTTTCTCTCATAAATGCACAGCACTTGAGGTCCCTCACTCTTGGGTCCATCATTACCCTCAATGCAAGACTCACCTTGTCCCCAAGGTGAATTGTAGGAAATTGTTGCTGTATATGTTCTAGTTGTTCCCAAGTATTCTCACAATCCAGAAGCCCTTTCCAATTAATCAGGACTTGTTTCTTGCCATCTTCAAGTTGTTGTACCCTAATCACCTCTTCTGGCTAGACCTGTAATTCCATATCTGCAGATAGTGCAGGTGAAAGTTGCTGCGCTGGTACAAAAGGCTGAACAGATTTTTTTTACTGGGAAACATGGAAGACCAGGTGGATTCTGACTGTATCCAGCTTATAAGCCAACTGCCCATACTTTGCCACGATTTTATAAGGACCATAAAAATGTGGCGACAACTTCTCATTCCTTTTTCTTGGCCAAATTCTTAAATTTATAGGGTCGAATTTTCAAATAAACCCAACTACTTCGCACCTCATTTTGTCAGCCATCTTCTTCATGTAGTCTTGTGCCTTTTCTAAATGATCCTTTAATTGTGCCAGTATAGCGTTTTTGTCCCTCATATTCTGGTTGACGTCTTCTACTGTTAAAGGTTCATTATCCCACGTAAATATGGTTGGGGGGTATTGGCCATATAATGCCCTAAAAGGTGTCATACCCGTAGCCCTGGTTTGTCACCTACAAAGCATCTCAAGTAAGTTTCCAAGCTGCGATTATCCACTTCCATTTGTCCATCGGATTCCAGGTGATATCCTGAACTATAGTTCAAAGTGGTGCTAGCTTTAAATAATTCCTTCCAAAATTAACTAATAAATATGTGGTCCCTGTCTGAAACTATAGACTTAGGGAAGCCATGAGACCTCACGACCTCTTGTACAAAAACTTTTGCTACTTCCTTAGCAATAAAAGGATGAAAAAGAGCCATGAAGTGGCTATATTTTGTTAGTCTATCAACCACTACCATAATTGTGTTAACCCGAGAAGACTTGGACAGATCGGTGATAAAATCCATACTCACATCCTCCCAAACTTGTTGAGGAATAGGTAAGGTTGCAATAACCTCGCTAGACTTAAAGTGTCATATTTATTGCGCTTACAAACCTCACATTGCAGCACAAGGTCTTGAACATCTTTCCTCATGCCTTCCCAATACAACATTGCCGCCAAACGCTTGTATGTTCTGAGGTAACCTAAGTGACCACCCATAGGTGTTACATGGAACTCTTTAATCAAGGCAGGAATACGTGAAGATTTCTTGGGCAGAACAAAATGACCCTTATAGAATAAGCAACCTCTTTTCAGGGTGTACCCCTCATGCTCCTGTTGCCCACTAATTAACTGTTGATGGATTGTGTCAAGCTTCTTGTCCTGTTTAACCTCATTATCCCACTGCTCCAATTCTTCAAACTTCCATAAAGACACAACGTTGAATTCCTTATCCATTCCTCGACGCGACAAGGCATTGGCCACTTTGTTGGTGACAATTGACTTATACACAATCTCATCCTAATAACCCATCAATTTGGATACCCATTTCTGTGGGTCAGCATCCAATACCTTCTGTTCCAGCAAATATTTCAGGGTCTTCTAATCAGTTCATATGAGAAATTTGTGGCCGAGTAGATAATGACGCCACTTCTGCACTGCTAGAACCACCGCCATCAGTTCCCTTTCATAAACTGATTTTTTTCTGGGCAATGCGGGATAGCTGTTGGCTATAAAAAGCAATAGGTCATCCTTGTTGCATCAATACTGCACCTATCCACAAACTAGAACTGTAAGTCTCCAACTCAAATGGTTGGGAAAAATCTGGCGTAGCTAAAACTGGTGAAGTAGCCATGGCTGTCTTAAGCTGATTAAAAACATTCTCAGCTTCTGTGCTCCATTGAAAAGCATTTTTGCAAATAATGGCTGTTAGTGGTGCTGCAATTTTCCCATAATTTCTGACAAAATGCCTATAATACCTTGTCAAGCCCAAGGAACCCCCTAAAGCCTTCACATCCTTAGGTTTGGGCCATTTTAACATTACTTCAACCATTGCGGGGTTTGTTTGTACCCCTTAGGCTGAGATGAGATGTCCCAAGTATTATATTTCCTCTTGCGCAAAGGCACACTTCTTCTCATTAATTACCAATTTGTTGTCATGAAGAATATGAGATGCTGTTCTGAGATGTCATAAATGGGAAGTGAGATCAGTGTTATAGACAAGATATCATCAAAGAAGACTAGAATAAACTTCCTCAAATATTGTTTAAAAATATCACTCATCAAATTCTGAAAAGTGGATGGGGCATTAGTTAATCCAAACAGCATGACCAAGAACTCATAATGGCCTTCATGAGTACGAAAGGCTGTCTTGAATTTGTTACCCTGCTTAATTCGAATTTGATGATACCCAGCTTTGAGATCCAAAGCGGCCCCTCCAAGCTCATCCAATAACACATCAACTATTGGAATGGGAAATTTATCCAACACTGTAATCTTGTTGAGAGCCTAATAATCATCACAAAATCTCCAGCTCCCATCCTTCTTTTTGACCAACAATATTGGGCTGGAAAAGGGACTAACACTTGGATGAATAATTCCAGCAAGTACCATCTCCATAACCATCTTTTCAATTTCAGCTTTCTGAGAATGGGCATACCTATAGGGTCTAAGGTAAGGAGGTTGTGCACCCTCCTTAATCAGTATAGCATGATCCCCTGACCGATGAGGGGTAAGTCCTGAGTGCCCTTCTTTTATTGCTGGAAATTCCTGTAAGAATGCCTCAGTCTCCTTCGAACAAGTGGAGTTTTGTGGTGCTAGATGCAAGTCTATACCCAAGAACTCAACCATTAAGCCATATCCTTCTTGTCTAATTGCTTTGAACATAGTCTGCAGAGCCATCTCTGATTTGACTAAAGAAGGATTGCCATGTAAATAGACCCATTTGTCCAGCATTCTGACTTGCATTGTCAATTGTGCCCAATTGACCCTTAGTTCACCTAATGATTCCAGCCATTCAACACCTAATACAACATCAATGTCACCAAGGTTGAATGGGTAAAATGACTTAGAAACATGTAATCCTTGGAATTCCAGTCCCACTCCTGTACATACACCAGCATTGTAAATCGTCCATCCATCACCCATGGTAATCTTATATTTTGGGGTGGTCCAAACTGACAATTTTAAAAGCTCAACCAATGACAAGGCGATGAAATTATGGGTGACATCACTATCAATCAACACAACCACCTGTGTCTCACCAATGGTTCTGATGGACCCAAACACTGAATTTCGTTTTATTACACACAATACAATCGTTTCTCCCTCCTGACACTGGTAGGGAGTTATTACAAACACCAATGACACCACAAATCACAGTAGAAAACAAATATACACTGACTCACAGATACAACACTTCAAAAACATAAAGACACACTACCATAAACCCACAACATCCTGGCAGTTCGAGAGGCCAAATTCTCCACATTCAAAACTTCTTCTCTCCCCCCTTCCCTGTACTCTTTTCCCTCTTAAAAACCAGTCAACCTCCTCCAGAAACTGCCGAAGGTAACTGCCCAAACTGTCTCTGCCACATCACCAACTCTGGTTCTTTGCTTCTGTCTCGTGACATAAACATTGTTTATGTTGGGCTTATTGGGCCTAAGCCCATCAGGTTCCCAACAATTTCATCATTCGATGCCCAGTGATTCCAGCAAGTACTCATAGAAAGCTCCATGGGGGCCAGGGTCTTGCCATCAATATCTTCCTCCATATTCTCCTCTTGAACTCCAGTGACCTCTTCCTCATTCATATCACTTTCCTTTGACAATAAAAGCAAATTCAATTGCTTATTCTTACACATATGATTGGGTCCAAATTTTTCCTCACAACGAAAACAAAGACCTAATTCTCTTATGTGATTGAGCTCAGCATCAGACAATCATTGGGTTTGAGACAAGCTGATGCAATTTACCGAGACTGACCCATTCAACTTGTCACTAGACTTCTTTTCTGCTGGTTTTGAAGATATAAATGTAAGACTCTTTTTACTAGCCTCAGTAATAGGGACAGAGCTAGTGATGCTACTTCTACCACCCTAACGATTATTCCACATAGACTTAAAACCAAAAGTCCCCTTATTATCATGGCCCTTCTCCAGTATAGAGTTTCGTTCCTCGATTTGTTGGGCCAAGTCCATCAATTGTCTCAGTAACTATGGCTGCAACAAACGGATCTCAGCTCTAATTTCAGGACAGAGCCCATTCTTGAAAGCACCCATCAGTGCATGATCAGGGATGTCGACTAAAGTGACAGAGAGCAATTTGAAGTGCTCTCTGTACTTGGGAATAGTCCCTGTCTGTTTGAGAGCCATCACCATTTTGAACCCATCTCCCAACTGCTGGTTATGAAAACGAGCTAAGAGCACCTGCTTGAACTCCTTCCAAGTGGATACCAGAATATGATTTTTTGTCCACTGGTACCAATTGAGAGCGCGACATTCCAAATTGACAGCTACTGCATCTAACTTCTTTGCTTCCTCCACACCATTTACTAGAAAATATCGCACCACCCGAGACAACCAGCCAATTGGGTCCTAGCCAGAGAACAGTGGAAGTTCGAACCGATGATGCTGATCAAACTCAGAGCTGCCTTCCTTTGATGCACATCCCCCAGCTGAAGTTAAATAAATGATCGGAACCCAACCTCCACTTTTGTTTTCCACTAAGTAAATTATTCCCTTCTCAGTTCACGCATTATATTATACTTTTCCAGCTCACAGAACCCAACCTCCAGTCTTGTTCCCCACTAATTAAATTATTCCCTTCTCAACTCACTAAGTAAATTATACTTTTCCAGCTCACAGAACCCAACCGCCACTCTTGTTTTTCCTCTATGTCTCATACATGCACAGCACTTGAGGTCCCTCACTCTTGGGTCCATCAATTTTTTTTTTTTGTTTTTTTGCTTCTTATATCAACCAAAATGTCTTATTCAACAAATAAAGCTCATTGTGTCATGCCGATCAAGTTCGCTAGAAGAATCTATATGTCCCATTAGACTTAGCAATATGAAATTGGGCATAGAGATAACGGAAAAGCACAAGAGACATAATAGTATATATTACAAATGACAATCACTGTAACCTCATCAAGATAAGTTAAAATATACCAGAATTCAAATTGCAAAATTTTAAGACAAATTAAAATGTACCCACATTATTTTCCAGAAAATTGCCTATGAAAGCACTTGTGACATCTTATTCCAAATCTCAAAGGAAGCATACAGTGTGTGCTGAATGCCTGTAATTTAAGCTATTGAATACTAGCAAGCAAAACAAGACTTACATCTCCTCAAATTCAGATCCTGCCCGGTAGAAAAAAGGTACACCGGCTTCCCCAGCAATAGCCTTTATGGTCCAATATAAAGCAAAAACTCAGACTAATTTATGAATTTCAATTAAATAAAAAATTTGATGTCAAGAAAGCATATTATCTTTCCATTATGTCTAAGAATTCAGAAGAACAAACATGAAAACAAAGTTGTCAAAAAAAAAGGTTGATAGATTGAATGAATTTTGACTTCCTGAGAAGCAATCATTAACAAGCTCCAAAAAAAGTTACTCAATACAGAAAAAGGGAACTCTCATATCCAATGGCCTATATACACCCAAATGAAAGAAGTTGGTATAAAATAAGTATAGATCTTGCATATGATATAATTCCTCACAGTAAACTTAATACAATTGTGAGAAGTGAAAAAAGATAACAAATTGGTCTAGGCAAATATTAGCAAGGAATATTGATTGGGTAATTTTAATGAAACACCCTTTCTGGTAGAAACAATAAAAGCTGCATGGGAAGACAAGAAGAAACGAAAAAGTACAGAAGAGTCAAGAATGAAGAATTTTGCTTTTAGTTAATTGTAAAGGGACAGCAGAGTCATGATGTCAAAAACTAACTGACCTTAGCAAGCAGAGTTTTACCAGTTCCAGGTGCCCCTGTTAAGAGAATCCCCTATGAAAAGGAAGGCCTTAGACACACATGATGAACAAAAGAAACAAGCAAAATACAACAATGATATGTTGCTATAGGATGACAAAGTCCATCAGCATAGCATGCTATGACACCAATAAGAGACTATCATGTTTATTACTGTGAACAACACAGAAATTGCATAAGTAGATGAAAACAATATGTCATCAACTCATTAAAAGGAATGGAAACCTGGTACGTCACCTCCTACAAAGAAATCAGAATTCTATAGAAGTGAAGGAGAAATATGAAAATGTGTGAACAGTCAGGCATAAATTAGATAACAAAAGGATGAAATAACCTCTACAAACCTTTGGCAACTTGCCTCCCAGGCGTGTGAACTTAGCTGGATTTTTTAAGTACTCCACAACTTCCTCAAGCTCTTGTTTAGCATCATCACAACCTTTCACATCTTTAAATGTTTTGACATTCTGCAAACAAAAGCACATATAGAGATAGAGCAAATATGCTAGGCAGAGTGGCAAAATGACTGATTAGTTGGTAATATTCTACATGCAAGACTTGTCACATAAAATATAACAAATTCTCTAAATGACTCACTTGATGAGATATAATATATTTAATAATTTATTGTTGACTGGTCAATGAATTAGCATTTTAATATCTGATTAGCCAAAGTAGAAACAAGGAACATACACATACTGGATACCATGGCTATCATTCATTCATCTATTGAACTTACAATCCTGTCATCCAAAATTTTTAGTGACAACCTAAAATTTTAGCTGATCAATGCCTAAGCAATTAAATCATCTAGTTTTCAAAAAATGCTGAAGCTGCTTGTTGACATATTACACAAAATCCAGAATATGCTAATTATCACAGATCTTTGGAAGTTAACCTTCTCTGGCATCACTTCCTTGTTCAGCTCTTCTGGGGCATTGGAAGAACTTGAGCCAACACCCGAAGTTCCAATCCTTCCCAAGCTTCCTATGTATCTTGTAAGTGCAGTAGCACCCATAAACCTAAAAGATATTTATATTTCGTAATGCCCACAAAGGAATTTAGGTAGGTAGTATGTGGTATATGAGACAGAAAAACTAAAGGTTCATACCAAAACAGTCCAATAGCAACAGTAAACAAGACAGTTGCAATAAACTCGCGTGCAAAATGTGATCTGTTTGATACTTTTGGATCAACCTAAAAAGATAAACAGTGTAATAAGATTCATATTATATGCTATAACCTAATGTCTTAAAATGAAATATTAATAAATTACAATCCTAGAATTAAAGAATAAGCTAACTGCTAAAATTAAGGAGGTTAAAGAACAATGCAATAATTTTTACCATAACCACATGTAATGGTTGCTTCTCAGATATTCCAGGTTTCAAAAAAGGCTCATCCATATTACCTGATACGTGCTGCTTCAACTCTTGCAACTGCAATGATATATTTACTATCAGTAGCACAATCTAACACATGCAAACTTAACTAAAATATGTCAAATGTTGCCATCATAATGGTACAAAAGGAAAAGTTGCAGGACAGCAAATCTATAAGACATATATCTCATTCTGTATTCTTCTCATTATCGCTAGGATATTTTCTTTACACAAACAAGAGCACCAAAATGCGAGCTGTAATAATAATTAATAGTGTTGAATTGGTGAGGCTACACAAATGAAAAAGAAAATAACTTAATTTAACATTTATTTGAAGAGAACAGGGGAAAATTAACTGAAAAATGAATTACTGCCTTCAAATTTATATGTCTACAAATTGGCAATATCCATATATACAGTTTTAAACACCGATCATGTCAGGTTTGCATCATGAGCAATGAGACCTTAAGATAGATTTAGTCAAGAAACCAGGGAAGACAACATCAACAACAAAATCAATGTTCTAACATCTGAATCATGGATTGATGCAAAAGTTCAAAGCAAGAGGAAGACAACTGTTGTTATGAAACTAATCATTCCCTTTCAATCGCTATGACAGTAGAACAGATATCAGTTAACAGCTTCCATTATAACAGTCACAAGTACATGTTGCAACACAAGAACAAAACTGATAAATGGAAATTATCCAGGATAAAACAAAACAAATTCAAAGAAGGATGAAAAAAAAAAAGAAAAAAAAGAATAAGGAGTCAATGAGACAAACTGATTACCAAGGCCGGAAGTCTAGAAGGCTTTCCAGAATCCCCATCTGAAAGATAGTCAGCAATAGCATTAGTGACCACAAGAGCACGGAGATATTCTGCTACTCCTCTACTGTCTACAGCGTAATCCCTTTGTTCAAATCGCTTGATGACAGACTGAGGACTGAAAAAACGATTGAAACTGTAGATTTGAACAACAATCAAAAGACAAAGAAACTACAGAAAATTTTTAAGGCAAACTGCATGTAGAAAAACTACAGTCTAGCCTGTAAAAATTATATTATCCAGCTTATTTTAGTATAGTCCAACCTCTTTCAAGCAAGGACTCGAGAGAAAAAGATCAGTTCGCTCTAGAGCTAACTATTACACCATTATATATGCTACATTCTTCATTTTCTCCTTTTTCTACTTTTCTGTCTCCATATAAAACATTTCATTTCACTTTAACGTCTCAGAAATCAAGTAGAAGAAAATCATACAATGAAAAATCTTAAAGCGTCATGATTAACGCTTAATAATTTTTTGGGCGAGAAAGTCATGAACTGAGCCTTCTATTCCAGAGTCATGAAAAGTAAATAAATTTCCAAAAGTGCATTGCCAAACCTGTGTTTATTGAGTTCAATATATAGTGCACTCTGCTTTGCCGCATCCTGGGGATTTGTGTCGGCCTCAACAATTAAGCGCGCCAGACGCTTCTCCTGCCCCAAAAATGGCCACCAATTTATGAAATCAGAGAAAGCCTTTTGGATGCCTTCTCTCGTCCTCGCCCACATACCGACAAAAAACATCAGTTTTGATAATCTAGCATCCCCTTCCTCCTTTCTACCCAAAGTCGCACTCTTCTCTTCATTCTCCCCCTGTTTCTCACTGTTTTCCTCACTAACCACTTCGTTAGTCTCCAAACTTGATTCCCCAATGCCACTCTGCGACTCAATCTTCCAACTTTCAGCATCAATTCCGTCTATCGTCGGTTCTTCTGAAACTAATGCCGAAATGCTACCCGTTGAATTTGAACTTTCCCTATCAATTCCATTGACACCCGATTCTTTATCAACAGTATTAATGTCATCTCCCAAGGAATTCGATTCAGACCATGAACTCACATTCTCCGGTCGAACTGTACAAAAGGTCAACGTACCGCGGGGGCCAAATCGCAAGTTATGAAACTTGGGGTTGGCTGCATGAATAGCAAGATTTGAAAGGCAAGGCGAATTGAAATAGAGAGAAGGGGAATGGTGATGAGCGGAGAAGATGGAGTGACAAAGACGTTGCTTCGTAGGCGAGGGAGACGTGAATGAGAGGCAAGGTTTGCAGAGAAGTGAAGCTTGAAGTGTAGACATTGCTAGGGTTTATCTCTCAACTCAATACTCTCCCAATCGCTTTGAGAAGGGAGAATATGGAGTAACACAGAGAAGAAGTAGCCGTGTTATCCAGTATCGAAATTGGCGCCGGCTGAAGACTCCTGTGTGTGGATTCTTATTCGCCCGTTTGAACTTGGAACTCGATTTATTGCTGTTGCGACTCACTGAGTCTCTGGCAGTTTACTACTACTGTTCGCAATTTAAGGTTCCACTTCGCTCTCGCATGTATATATTTATTTATGTAGAAAAGAAGAACAAAACAATGAAGCCAGCCAGTAACTAATTTAGATGGGAATTGAAATGCAGTAGCTGAGACGGAATCAATTTCTGTTACGATCTTCTTGATCTCATAAATTCAAGCAAGACGAAACATTTATTTCTATTTTAAATTGGCTAATGATTTAATGTTTAAAAAGTTTAGTTAACTTTGTTCGACCATTAACTTGTGATTTAAACTTGTCTGGATAATGCCATTTTGGAGAAAATTTACTTAAATTATACTTTTTTTAAGAAAATGCTATTTGGCCAATTTCAACTATGTTTGCTCTTGTTTATTAATTGAAAAATATATATGCCCAACATAAGGAAAAAAAAATCTTAATGTTTAATCCTTGAATGATTAAATTAAATAGAAAATACTCTTTAAATAACTAAATCATTAATTATATTTTGTAATCAATTTTTGACTTATAAATAAAAATTATTACATATATAATCTTATTGTTTAAAAATTGTATAGTTAAAGATAATAATATCAATTCGATTAATCCTACTTAAATTTTTTTCGGTCGGTTGTGCTCATGCAATTACATTTCATTGACAACATTATGAGAAACATATTTCTGTAAATATCTTTTTTCTTAAATGAATTAGATAAAACATATTTTTCATTTTTCATTGAATTACCTGAGTATACGAGTTAATACATAACTAGGCTGGTGCTTATATATTAAAATTTCACACCTTCCTTAAGCTTTGAATAAAAAATATTTATATAGGCGGAGCGAAGTTGGTAACTATGGCCGAAAAGAAAAATCAACCATAACCGATAGGGACCTTTTTAAATTTCAGAATCCTGACAAATTAAAAGGAATACGTCTAAATACTTAGAGTATCACTCGTTTTCAAAAATAATGAGTTATATATATATATATATATATATATATATATATATAGATATAAAGATATATTTTAAATTAATAACAGGGACTCGTCAACAAAGTAGTGAATCCTTGTATGGTATATAAAGGGATTTACCATATATATTTATATAATAATGTTTTATAAATGATTAAAATATAAATTTATCAAGATAGCAATAAATTTTTAAGATGATATATATATTAATAATGAATCGAATTTTTTAATAGTATTATTATATTATCTATATAACATTTTAAAATTATATATTTAAATTATTTATATAAAATTATCTAATTGAATAGAAAAATGTAATCAAATTATTTAATAATTTTAATAAATTACATTGATAAATGAGTTACATGCAATTTTAAAGTGTAAAAACATATTAAATTAATTTTATTATATACAAAGTTGTAATGTAACTCATTTAATCTTCTATGTGTGTATATAATATATAAATATATACATATATACAATTTTATTAAATTATTTTTTAATTTTATATGTAATATTATGTAATTAAATAAAAATACTGCCATATTAATTTTATTGACATCGTCAATATTCATTTTATCATTTAAGTTTCAATTTCTAAATATTATTTTTTAGACACTGATATATGTTTTAAGCATATATGTCATTTAAATAGTGACTTTACAAAATTTTTAAATTACACTTATTTTTTATTTTGATAATTAAAAAAATAAAATAGAAAAAGAGTACACATAATCTTTTAGTAGATTCTGTATATGTAATAATAATAATAATAATAATAAAATTATTATTATTATTATTATTATTATTATTATTATTATTATTATATGTGAGATGAAAAAAATATTAAATAATAACTTATGCTAAAATTGTCTCATTTGGGGACATTTATTTGTAAAGAATTTATTACTTGTTATTGAAATATCTCTTTCGAACAAACAAAAATAGATAGAAATAAAGATAATAATTCTAATAAGAGATAATAAGTTTTGTTGAGAAACATTCTCAAACTTTTCTTTAAATAAAATTATGCTAGGCCTATTCATGTATTTAACGTGCGAAAAAGTGTTGATATATTTAAAAATATAATTAATGGTAGTTATACACTTTTTCTGACTTTTAATATATTAAAAAATTAACAATAAACACAAATACTGAGAAATGATTAAAAAAATCTATTGAGTCTACTAAATTATCTATATGCATTACTAAATCATATATATTTTGTATCATATTAACAATTATATTCATTTTATATTCCTCCCTATGTAGCGTATTGGGGAGGGAAATCCCTCTCCAAAAGATGTTAGGGATCGGGATACTTGAAAAAAAAAATTATATAATAAATTAAGTATTTTGGCATTTTTTTAATCAGATTAGGATTTTAAAAAAAAATTATTTACATATTTGGCTTAAATTTTCAATTCTAATAATCACTAATTATTTTATTATTATAAACAGACTTTTAATATATTTCTGGTATACCAATAAAAGGACTAATTTAATTAAAGAAAAAATAAATTGAAATGTTCAATCTTTGAAGAATTAAATTAACACAAAAATAGTCTTTAATAACTAAATTCTGAATTATATTTTAAATCAATATTTGAATTATAAATAAAAATATTACGTGTATAATCTTAATTTAAAAATTATAATTATTAAAGATTATCCTACTTATATATATTTTTAGGTCAATTGTGCTCATGCAATTGCTTCTTATTGACAGTATTATGAGAAAAATATTTTTGTACATATCTTATTATAAAATAAATTAGATTAAACATATATTTCATTTGTCATTAAATTATCTGACTGCACGAGTTAATATTACCAGACTGGTGCTTATTTGTTAAAATTTCACATCTTACATAAGCTTTGAATATGAAAATATTTATATAGGTGGAGTAACAACGATAACAGGTATATTCACATTACACACCAAATATACAAATTATACCTTCAAATTAAGAGCGTCACAAAGTTTCACATATCAATATTCATCTTAATGCATTACAATTTTTTAGATAAGCATCATCTTAACAATTAATTATTTGTTTTGTTCAGAGTCTATAACGTTCAAAAGTTAGTTCAAACAGTAAATCAGGAGGATGTCCTACAAACAATTTTATTTGGCTTTCATATTTAATATATTTCAAAATCATTTTTTTCCTTCATACTTTTGTTTGTACAAAAATTAAAAATAAAAATTGCTTTTGTATTGGATGAATCATGTTGATGACAAAACTCAATTTTTATATAAAAGTTTCTAAATATAAATAATGAGAAAAGTATTAAATCAGTCTTTTACTTTTACACGTTTTGACAATTTGGTTCTTCACAAATATACCGTGACAAATTAATTTCTCAAAAATTTTATCTTATGCAAAATTGATTTTTCATTAATCCAGATAAGGGGACCATTTTTATGCAAATTTATATATTTATGAATGACTGATTATGTATAAATTTTAATTTGTGAGAAATTAATTTATTACAATTATTTTATAAAGGATCAAATTATCACAGAGTATAAAAGTGTAAAATTAATTTTATACTTTTTTCCTTAAATCACATACATGCAAAATCACATGTAATCATAACTACTTTTAACAATCAAGTTAATCACTTCCATCTTCTAATGCAAACAAACACTAAGTCAACTCTTTAGAATTCGAGTATACTTATTTGTTGGAGAAAAAAAAAAAAAAGCATTTTAGGTAATGTTATTAAATTTTTTGATAAAAATATATGTACAAAAATAGTTTTAAAATAACAATGTGATGTTGGATTGTAAGATATCCTACTATTAATAAAAAGAATGATAATAAATAGTTCAACAAATTATGCCTAAAACTTCCATGTCAAAAAGTGATTGGCACTATAAAGATTATGTTCATTACACTATTTTTATGAAAATGGACTTGAGCAAATAAAATTGACTTTTTTCATTTTTTTTGGTACAAGACAAAGGAACAAGACTAACATAAACAGAGGTTAGAGTAAGAGGGATGGAGGAGGCCAAGCTGAGTCCTGTGAAAGAAGCTCAAGAGTCAAACAATGTCCTGAGAGATGATGCAGCGGATTGAGGCTTAGAAAATAGCCTGATGGATGGTTGAAAGGTTTTTCTGATCAGAAAAAAGAATCTGAAGGAAGTTGTTACGAGTGGAGATCCAGTCTTGTCTCATTATCCACAAGAGGATTTTCCAAACAGCCCTACAAATGGTAATCTTCATAGGGAACTAGAACTTTTCCCTCCAGTGCTAGTCACAAATAGAGGTACCATCCATCTTGAGGGAAAAAGATAAGAAATAATTATATTGGTTCTGTTCCGACAACAAGTCTTGCAAATAACTGACCATCCTTCAAGGCTTCGATAATAACTAGTAGTTGTAGAGTTATCCAAAACATTAGTATGACCGCAATTCGTGCGCATAGCGGACTGAGATATTGTTAGTGAAGAGGTTGACTTTTATTTTTTTATTAACTTCCTAAGTAGAAGTAGCAAAGCCTTGGTGAACAACCTCATTTCTAGTGACCCATAATTGATATAGGCAAAGGAGGATCCAAGAAGTAACATGGTCTAGTTTCTTTAAATTGTCCTCGTTCATAGACAACCAAAGTTGTAACTAGTGGATGATATCCTCTTTAAGAAAATAATCAACCCGAAGACCTAACGGGGAGGTAAACCAGATAGCCCTAGCAAAAAGGCATTGAATGAACAGGTGATTGATAGTTTCTGCTGAATTGGAATAAAAGTGACAGATTGAATCAGCAAGAAGGTGATGTTGCAAAAGAATATCACCCAAAGGAATTAAACAAGTAAGAAGCTACCATATAAAGACTAAAACTTTGTAAGGGAGTTTTTTGTTTCCAAAGACATTTCCAGTGGGTGAACTGGTAATTTACATTTGCCTTGTTTGAATCTAGAAGAATATTATAACCATCTTTAACTAAGTAAAGCCAAAGCTATTACCTTTGCAATTCTGACAATGTGGGATTACTGTAACTGAAAATTGAATGGTGGAAATCTGCGTACACATATTTGGGCTACAAAGGAGCTTCAATTTATCCATGTCCCATTGACTTGAAGCATGCAGGATAAGGTCTAACACATGTAGAGTGCTAAAATGTGTAGAACCTGACGGCATTAGCCACCAAAGGTGATGGCTTAATGGAATAGATGTGGTCAAACCCACTTTCCACGCTAGCTTGTCAGTAATTAAAGATCTTACTTTTTCAATACCTCGCCAAAGCCAAAAGGACTTAGATATGCAAGCAATAGAGCCAAAGGAGGTGCTGGAGATATATTTTTGACGAAGAGAGTTAAGAATCAAATTTCCTGGTGATGAAGGGTGAATGAGCCGCCACACTTGTTTAGCTAAGAGAACTTTGTTAAAAAAAAAAAATGGTAGAGCCAAAAACAAGCCTTCCTTCAGCCTTAAGAACACAAAATTTTCAACAAGGCTGTCCAAATTGGATTTCTTATTCCTGCCAGGATCAATCCAAGTCCCTAGATATTTGTCCAACCTATTGGCAAATCAGATACCAAAAATTCTTGATAGAAACTTCTTGAACAAATAAGGAGTATATGAACTAAATATCATAATAGATTTAGATTTATTTACCTCTAAGTCTTGAAATGTCACAAAATTTTTTAATGATGCTATTAACAGTATTGCATATTGGCACCTGACCTTCGAAGAAGAGAATTGTGTCATTGACATACATTAAATACAAGATAGGTGATGAACCTTGACTGATTTTAATACCTTTCAATAAATGATTTTCTTTAACTTGGGCAATTATACAAGAAAGTACATTCACATATATGATAAATAAATAAGGTGATAAAGGGCCTCTTTGACGAATACCCTTGGAAGGAGAGAAGGAAGAAGTAGGGCTACTATTGATGATGATTTGATAGGAGACCGTCAAAATACACTAAAGGATATATTGGATCTAGATGTCGTGAAAGGCTATTTTCTCATAACCTGATGAAGAAAGGGCCAGAAGATTCTATCAAAAGCTTTTGCAAAGTCAAATTTTAAGGCACACCATTTTAATTTTTTTCCCTTTTTTATTATGGATCTTATGTAAAATTTTAGTGGCAACTATGATATTGTTTGAAATTAGACGTCTTCCTAAAAGGACACACTGGTAAGAAGCAATAAGATCATTCAAAATAAGTTTAATCTATTGCTTAAAACTTTGGTGATTATTTTATAAGCAACATTATAGAGGCTGATAGAACGAAAATCTTTAAAAGTTTGAGGGTGTTCAGGTTTTAAGACCAGGGTAATATAAGATTTGTTGAGGCTTTTAAGAAGGCACCCATTATGAAAGAAGGAATGAACCATACGTATAACATCTCTACCTATTTTATCCCATAAGGTTTGGAAGAAACAATTGTGCAAGCCATCAAGACCAGCAGCACTATCAGCCTTGATTTCAAACACTACTGCTTTGATTTCTAGATTAGAAAAAAAGATATTGAGAGAGTCTAAATGGGCATAAATAAGAGAAAGAACATGGAAAGAGACCCAATCAAAATTTGTATTAATAGCGTTTGCTGAATAGATGTCTTTAAAGTAAGATAACCTAGTGAGCTCAATTTCTTTAGAATCTTCAATTCATTTTTCCTATGAATTTTTAATATATGTGATGAAACCATTCATTCTTCATTTAGAGACTAAAGTGTGGAAATATCTAATGTTTCTATTCCGTAAATAAGCTAGAATTGACAAGAGTATTTTGCACCCAAAGAGATTCTTCACAATTATAGAAAAATTCAAACTCATTTCAAATATCTCTCTCAATAGGTGTTTTTTCATCAAGGTTAATATTGGCCTATAAAGCAAGTAGAGTGCCTTCTAATTGATGAATTATATGTGATATGTTACCAACATAGAATTTATTCTAATGATTTAAGTTAGACATGACTTTAGTAAGTTTAGTGCATAAGACAAATCTAGGCAAGCCAGGGACATGTCCTAACTAGACTTCATTTATAATAGCCCTGCATTGCAAAAAGAAAAAAACCAGAAATTTTGCAAACCTAGTTGGCCGAGCTTTGAAGGGAAGATTACAATGAGGGAAAGATCAGTAGAGAATGATCAGATGCAAGGATAGGAAGAGCTGTGAGAAAAGACATAATGCTTGAACAGTACTAATCGACGCCAACACATTAGCCCTTCCAAAAAGTGAAGCGAAATGCTCCGTTTGGCGTGTTAGACTTTACGAGCTAGGCACAATCGCCAACACAATCGCATTTAAGCTTGACAAAAGAAATTTAAACTTCTGACTAAGAGGAATAAATTATCTTACATCTAATATGCTTTCCATAAGTTTACTGAGCATAGGTGGCATAACTGAAACACTCGTGCATAATGTCCTCACATCATAAGTTCCAATTTTTCCAAATGGCCACCAAAACCAAAAAACAAAAAAACTAAAAAAACAATCCTCCTACAAGCAGTTCTGTTGTAACCTCCCCGAAGCCAAACACTAACCCTCCGCTACGAATGTTGTAATAGAACATTTAACTAAGAAATTATAAGGAAAAAAGCTCAAGAAAAGAGGAAAATGAATTAATACTGAACAGTTTGTTCCAAAGTATGTCAGTCATGAGCCAAGTACAAGGTCTTCACCAATTGCTTACAAACTTCAAAATCTAAAATAAGAGAAGCAGAGCGACAATAAGGAGAGGAGAAAAAGAAAGTGAAACTGGGGGCTGGGAAGAGTCGGGAGGGTAGGGTTGGGGGGGGGGGGGGGGGGGAGTGGGTGTTTAGGGGGGAGGGGGAGTGGGGATTAGGAATGGCACATAATAGACTCGGCAAATGTAGGCCAGTTTCACCATATTGCAAACCCTCATTTAAAAGGTAGAGCGGAGCTCCAATAATTGGTCTACTCAAGTCACGTGAGAGGCATGCTATCGGATGTGACCAGATCCATAGGCGGGCATTGTTGATGTAGGTGGGAGAGAGCTATGACTTGGAAACTGCATCATTCCAGGAGCCCTTGGTGGCGGCATAGAGCCAGGCGGCATGTAATGATTATTATGCATCTGCTGTGGCATGGACTGAGGTACTGCTGGAGGAGCGGTTCCCCATCCCACCTGAGGTGGTTGGTGCATCGCAGGCTGCTCAGGACCTGAAGCATACTGAACACTGTTGTATTGTACAGGATGGCCCCCCATGGGAACTGGATGTTGCCCCAATATAGAGGGCTGAGGGTCCACAACCGGTGCATTGGGAATGGTATAGTCTCTGCTCCTATCATTATTAACCTGTAATCACATAACAATCCATCAACATTACAACCCTCGAGCTCATGCCAGTAGACGTGCACCTCTTTCACAAGGAATAAACTACAAATAAATTTAATAAATTATTTCCCGTTTACCTCTTGCACATAACTTGACAAACACACACATCCCAGGCCACAAAATAGAAAAGAAAACGAAACAAAATTTCATCCTGAACAATGTATCACATGTTTATTTGAAGTATAAATAGCAGTCAAATTGATTCCATTACAAAGGCAAAAAGGGGAGCACATATAGCAAGGAAAATCCGTTAAGCCCTAGAAAACGGGTTTCTAGCATATATGTCAACTCTGACCAAAAAAAAAATTCCCATGTTCTGAATCAAGTGATTCCTTTACGTCCAACCAAAAAGAGCAGACATTGTTGCCTAAATAACAGATTAACTAATTTTTTATTGTTGTTCTACAATACCAAATCCCATAACCATACTCATGCAAAGCATATAGTTAAATGGCTTCTCATTTTACACAGTACCTTTATACTAAGATCAGTATGACGAGAATATGAGATGTGTAGCTTGCAAAATCCTCCATCATAGATGCAGTGTCCTTCCAAAGCTTCCTTGGCCACTACAGCAGTCTGAACATCTGTAAACCATGGCATGTCAATATCCCATACATATCCTAACAGTAAAATAAAGAATTAAACAATGGAGTAAAATATATGTAAATATCAAAGAGGCCAAAATACCAATCGCACCCATAGAAACACATACAATCCACATATAATGAACTGTGCCCATCAAAGACACTCACTTTTGAAGTGATATACAGCAAGTAATACCCATAATCCTAAATAGAATAGGCATGTCTTTTAGATTTTGCCTATAGGGAAAATGGCAAAAGAAAAAATAGTTGCAGCAAGAAATACAAAAATTCTTTCTTATACAGACATCTTTCTTACTGTCTAATGAACCCCAACTAGACACGACAACATCCAAGATATCACAATGACACAATGCTTTCACATTTGAGATGGAGGTCATATGACAGTGTAAAAGGGGTAAAGTGCCAACTCATGGATTTAGCATAATATTTGCAAGAAAAAACAAAAGTAACAATATATTCACAGAAAAAGAGCAAGGAATAAGCATATGATAACAAAAGGCTAAAAGAGAACCCTTTTAACAAATTACAGTAAAAATTAAGGAACAAGGACTAAACTGAACCTTTATTAAAAAAAAAAAAAAATTAGGAATTGAAACCTTTAAAAGCATACAGGATTAACATAGAACCGTTTTAAAACAACACAAAACCTTTGTTCAGTCCATTTGGCCAAGAAGAACAGATCCTTTAGTGGAGTTAACAGAGACAATAGAATATTTTTTGAAACATTGACAATCATATTGAACTGAATAAAATTTAGGGATGAAATCAAAACTCTTGTGAAACTTTAGGGATGGATAGAGTACTTTAATCTAAACATTAACACCTAGACAACATAGAGAACATTGACAAGCACATTTACTTGACTTGCATACCCTTTTAATCAGACAGTACCAGCACACTACCTCAGCCAAGATGATTAGAAGTTCCACATACAACCTTACCTGGGTATTGGATCAGAGCCTGTAATCCACCATTCTTATCAAACATTGCAATCTTTTGGACGGGCCCAAAAGCAGAGAAAACCTGTACAGGCACAGACAAAGCAGAATGTTATTAACTGAACTTCAGGGTCAAAATAAATTGTCAAATAAATGATAGTGGTGTGCAAAATACCATGTGCAAGACATCCAAGGTTACAGCATACTGCATGTTTTCAATAGATGCAAGAAGAACATTACTCTCAGGCTCTAGTTTTTTCCCATCCAAACCCACACCAAACTGCAAAACATTTAAGAATTTTGTCAAGCCAAACTATGTCAAAGCATAAGACACTCAAGGTAGATCTTTCTAAATTGCAAGTCAGCAAGCATGGAAAACCCTTGGCAGTGGGCACACACCTTGCTAATGTGCATGAAGGAAATATTCTAATTAAGATAATTTGAAAATCTAAATATTGCATATATAAACAGGCCAGAAGTGATGTTGTATTGCTACTCCCTTAAATCATACTTAAGCCCACCCCCAAACATTACCTGTCCACTTCCATCTATGGCTGATGAAGCAACAGGAAGGTAAGGATTTGTGTAGTCTCTAAAGCAAGAAAAAGTATGGTCACAATAATGAAACGAAAAGCAATGATTATCATAGAAACAAGAGCTCAATAACTGATAAGTGATGGTGGGTAAGATTGCGATATAGAACTGATACCCAATACCACAAATAAATTAAAAACCAACCAGAGAAAATAAGAACAAAAGTGCTAAAAAGAAAAAACTCGAAAAAACTACGTTTCCAGTAAATCTAAGATACCAAGTAATCAGCAATACCTGCTCCTGTGGCTTTGGAACTTAACACTTAAATCTGTATGTCCAGAATATGTGATTCTAAGGGTACATGGTCCCACATGCTCAGGAAGCAGATACCTGATGCCAAGGAGAGAAAATTATTAAATGATCATCATAAGTGACTAGAATTTTTGCAATAATAACACATAATGAACATAACGTAATCAGTCGAGCCAAGGACTGTGCTAAAAACCACTAGTTTGCAGCCAAACTTACCACCATGGTTGTCACAATTGAGATCTTATGTAGAATTGGATGAAGGATAAATAAATGGACACCTAAGATTGAATCAAGGATCATAAGATCTTACTACTTATGAAAACACTCTCTCACACACACATATATATAAACACGCACACACACGCACATATGTATATAGTTGCATAAAATTCTTAAAAAGCATAAAACTATCCAAATTCATCATACTTCCATAAAACATGTCATAACTAGCAAAAGTCACAAAAACTAGTACATAAACACAACTCTTAAGTCACTAAAGTGACAATATCCATATATTAAAAAAGTCAGAAAAGTCACAAATCACAAGATAAAATGTTGACAACAATTCACTAAACACATTCAGGAAGCGTATCTGCCCCTTTTGCACAACCCAAAGGCAAGCACCACAATTTCTGTTTAAAAAAGGGGGGAAAACAAATTCTCATGATCTTGATTGCATTCCCAGAGCAATCCTAAAAGGCTTTGGTCAAAGATCAATATTGTAAAATCTTATGATCAAGATCTCATCTTGACAATGTTGCCTAGCACATTTTTTACATTCAAGATGGTCTTATTGACACAATGCAGCTAACCATAATTCAAGCTCAAGCATTCAGTTAATATTGTTGCAAAGGATGTAAAACAACAAATACAAGTTTCATAAAAAATAAAAAGATGCTATAATGTGAATGTGCAACAATCCAGCTAGTGATCATATTTGGCCTCTATGCGCCATTTCTACAGCCATAAAGTCAACACCAATTGAACTAAATACCATGTAAAACAAGTATCACAATGGTTACCTAGGTATGCTTCTACCATCCAAAGCATCCTTTGCAGAAGTGGCTGTCTCTGCATCAGAAAATTGCACCAGAGCCTAGAAAGGGGTAAGCTTGAACTCATACGTGTATATATTTTTAAAAGAAAAAAGTGACAATAAACAAGGCTAGACTATAGTTAAACCTGGAATCCTGCTGTCTTTTCAAAAGTAGTAATTTTATGCACAAATCCAAAGGCTGAAAAAACCTGCATCAGTGAATAATAAACTTTGAAAACGATACACTAAGATGAATATTACAGATTGAACAGAAACTGACCATTGCCTGAGGCCCATCAAGTTATAGTGTAATACTGGAAATATTAATTAAATCTAGAATTTCCAAATTCAAGGAATAAATTCTATTACTTACATTAATTTCCTCACTCCTTTAATTACCAAATTATGTAGACAGGAAAAAAAAAAAAGCATCAAGTAACAAAAGCCAATTGTCAAAAATATCAATACACATGTTTAAGCAAAACATAATATCCCCTTAAATTCTCACACAATAATGCTTTTATTTGGTCTCTTGGTGTCATATAAATCAGCTACTGTAAGTAAAGATGAGGGGATAATGAAGTATCAAGAGAAAAGTATAAGGTTGACAGAGGATTATCTAAAAACTGTAGGATTAACAATTGAAAAATAATTGATAAAAATAAAGTTTAGCAGAGACATCCAACTAAGATCATGGCTTTCAGAAAAGAAAAACAGCCTAGCATGTAATTGAATACAACAAATTATATTTCCAAGAGTTTCAAGGTAGTGTTATCAATCAACACTTGATTTCAAACAATAGCTATACGAATTGAATTATCACCACAAGGTCCTCAACTGTAAATTGTTTAAAGCGAAATATTTAGCCTACTTTCAAAGAGACTGGTCAAATCTCAACCACAACAAACGATAATGTTAACAAGATTAAGTACTGAACAGAAGAGAAACCAGCAACTAAATCTACACAGGGCACAAGCAAAATAACCTTGCAGATCATAAGTCAATGAAGTTTGGATACACAAAAGAAAACAAAACAGCCTAAACTATAATAATGGCAGGAGTTGCGGGGAGAACAGGGAAGAAAGAGGCAGTGTTAAGGGAAGGAGAAAAGAGACAAACACACATGCGCTCTTTCTCATGCACTAAGCTGCCATCGAAGATATTGCCTTGACATGGGCCTGCTGATTCATTTGCATACATGTCAACAAAAGCTTTCCATAGCATGACAAAGCAAAACCTAATCACAAAACTAAACAACCAGCATCCTCGTGGTGACAACTTTACATATTTTGCAAACAGATACCCAGCCAATTGCTTACCAAGTGCAAAACATCAATGCTGACAAGGCGTGCATCTGCGCCCTCAATTGTTACCAACAGTACATTTCCAGCAACATCTGCTGCTGTTTTGTTATTTACTATTTCTTGCCTATTGGAATATTGTAGATACACAGTTTTCCCCCGTACTTGAGCTGGCTCAGAAGATGAGGCATAATATGATATCATAGCAATGGCTTGATTCAAATCTGCCTAAAGGAGACGAAATATATGGTGTGTTACTAATAAGCAGTCACCTTACGTCCAAGGCTAAAATAACAAAAGAAAAACATGATCCACTCACAAATTCAATAAAAGCTTGATTCCTATTTGCACCAACATTGCACTTTGTGTTCACAACTTTACCAAATGGCTTCCCAAGTTCAATCAGTTCCTCCTCTGTGCACTCCCACGGCAAATTTCTCAAATGTAGCACCTTCGATGGTGGCTGTGTGTAACGGAACTGTGGTTGACTAGATACTGATGCCATTTCAGACAATAACCCTAAGCCTGTGGAAAGGAACCACAAAATATTGAAGACAATAGGACTACAAACCATTCACAATCACGTATCCGGTAATAGAAGCACAAATACCTCACGAAGTAAAACTAGCTGCTTCCTCATTAACTATAAGGGAAGTCAACAACCATTGACACAAAAATGGTATATAACTCAACTAGGACATGTACAGAAGCCATTATGCAACAAACTTAGAGAGAGAAACGAGACGAGACGAGATATAGCATGAAAATTCCTGACTATGCTAAAACCAGTCTAATTTGGTCAGAAACCAGTATCCAAGGGCGAGGGGTGTGGGCAAACAAAACCACTATGCGATGTTTTATGATAAAATTACACTGCTGCCGCAATTACAACTCCAAAAACAAAAGCCCATAAAACTCGTAGAGAATGGAGGGAAGGGCGTAAAACCAATTAAAGGATATCATCACGAATCAAAAGCTAATTCCCATAAACGGTTTTATCCGTTAACATACACCCATCTATGGTCAATCAATTCGACGCTATAAAGAAAACGTTTAGTCTAATCAGGATCCAAAACTCAAGAGAGGTTAGGGCGAAAGCGACAGAAAATGAAGGAGAACAAGAAGACGACGAAGTAACGGAGTGAAACAAAAACGCAAGGGTAAAGAATAAAAGAAACCAGAAAGCAGTTCGGAGAAATGGGGAAGAGAAACAGGAAACCGAAATACTAACAATTACCTGAAAAAATCGGAAGAGAAGAGGTCCGCTATCTGTGGGTATTGCCGAGATTAGGGTTCCCGTAAGACGCAAAATTGGAGTTGTAAAAGAGAGGTAGAAGGGTAAAGGAAGACAAGCAAGAACCCTCTCTCTCGGTTATCACCATCTATTTAAAATAAAAACGAAATAAAATACAAAAATTAATATTTTAAAAATCTATCTTAAATAAAATAAAATAATATTTTAAAAAAATATAACATGAGATCGAATTCAACGCCTAGTAAACCTTGGACCCAGCTCATTTAAGCCATCATCATATAAAACTAATTGAATTTATGTACACTTCTATTTGGAAAAATTAGTTCTGCCTTAAGAATAGACTTCCCCGATCCTTCCACTTGAACTCTTTTTTTGTTTCTTCTTCCACTTCCTTTGTTGTTTTTTTATTTTTGGCTAGCAAACAAGTCTTAACTTCTTCTTTTTCTGTTGCTTAAATTATACAATAAATTTTAATCTCACTATTATAACATTCTTCTTACAAAATATAGAATTTATTATATATTTTAGTTGAAATTATTATAAAAAAATGAGTTATAAAAAATACATTAGTATATCTAAAACATAATAATATAATTATAGCAAACAAAAGTTCGTACATAAATTTGTTTATATATTTATAAAGATAATTTAATAAAATTGGAGAAATAATATTAGGCCTATATTCTATATCTATATCTTTATTTATCGAAATTAGACTTAATATTAAAGACGTATTCAAAATTTTTAAAAAAATTAATAAGATTCATACACTCTTGTAACGAGAACATAAGTGGTGTAAAGCGTAACGTCATATCACATCTTACAATGACGATTTATTAACAAGCACTTCCCAATTGGTGAGACATATACCCATTTCGTTTAAATTTCAAGAAAAATTTAGTAATTCGCCATCTAGAAAAAATATTAATAGAATGGTGAGAAATGTTTTCTCATAAACATAAAAAAACATATATGATACTGGAAATATCCATGAAATATAATATGGCTATAAATTATTATCTTTATGAAATATGTATGATGTCAAATATCATAACATACAAATATGCATTAGCAAATATATGACAAATAGAGGTAGACAATATCCTCAACCATTAAGCATTTGAATGTCATATTTAAATTATTCGAGTCTCATGAATCCCAATATATGACTGTTATACCTAAACAATTAAGTTTCACAAACCCCATCGTATGACACCTAACTAGTAAGAGCAACCCTATCGTTAGTTGAAGTGTTCTTTAGTGGATACCCAAGACAAAGTTAGACAATATAATCTTTTTCTTAATATGTCATTTAAGTCATCATATAATCAAGATTGGATTAGTTTAAGAGAGAATTATCAAGATTTCTTTTGTAATGTTTTGAACATTGATGTTCTTATGATAATTAAGAATCTCTTTTGTATTAATTTAAATTTAAGATGTTCCCAGCAATGACACATTATTGTCCTCTCTTGAATTCTTAAGACAATTTAGGCAGCACAGCCTGCATTGGATCTTTAAATTCTCAAAAACTATAATAGCATCTTTTTTCCTATTATCATTATAACCTGTAATAAATTACATAATTAATGGGATATGATGTCTTGTTAAGGAACTTACAATATATATTAAGGCAACATAGTCAGCTATTACTAATGGTTCATAATATATATTAAGGCAACATAACTAGCTATTATCAAATGAGATTCTAAACTATCAATAAATACATAGTGTACAAGAATAGTTTATTTTCACAAAGAATAGTTCTCTTATCAAACAATCATATTGTTACCTCATCATACAAAGTTGAAATGCACAATAATATAGGCAATTATAATGTATGAATAACAACATATTTATATAAGGATATATAATGCACAACAAAATTCACACGTCAAAATTCTTATCTTAAAGTTGTTATGACTTACACATTATTTCCCTAGACATTTCAAAATATCTATCTATTATCATTGTTCTCTTATTCTACCTTTCTTAAACCTTACATGAGCTCATGATGACAAAATTTCAAGATAAATGATTCTAAGGCAAAAATGGATTACCATGAAGACCATTTAAGAAGAACAAGAAAAAGAGACTAAATCATGTTACCTGATACATTCTCTTTGGTTGTAATTTTTCTAAAATTGCCCCATTCCTTCTTGCTTTCTTCCTTCTTGATCTAAATGTGAAGTGTAGATGTGAGAGTGAGTGAAATAGGTATAAGAGAAATGTAGAGAATGATGTGAAGAAAAAGAATAGGACGAATATTTAAAGAGAAATCAAGTGTATGATTTAACCACATTTTTTAACTCCAACAGTTGTGATTCAATTTTAAATCATAAATATTTAAGATGTAATTATGGTATGAGTCTCATAGATATTTAATATTTTATTATGATATGGGATCCGCATGTACAAGTCTTGCAAATTAAAGTAATGTTATATGTCCCTCCTTGTGAATTTAATCATTTTGCCTTGTCATTGTAGATTTATTATTTTGCCCTTAGTATTTTTAAAAAATGACAATTGACCCTATATCTTAAAACTAAGTTATAAGTTATTTTTTTTAAATAATTCAACTGAGCAGATTTATTATTATTTAATTTTTTCTTATTTTTCCTAAATAATTTAACTTATATTAAAAATTAGAGATATTACAATTATTATATAAGTGATTTATTTCATGCGGTATGCAATATTCCTCACCGGTCAAATTGCTAGAGATGAGAATAGTGAATTAAAAATTTTATTGATTAAAAATTATTTGTTATGTATAATAAATCAAAAGAAAGAAGAGAATGGTGATTAATAATAATAAAAGATTTCCACGTGAAAATCGTTGGATATATAAATCCACTTATATCATTGGCAGATTTTATATTAATGGGATGGTTATTATTACTTAGTAATCATTGTAGATCACAAAAATCATTCCTTTCACTATTTCATCTAATGGTTCTTATTTGCTATAATTTATTAAGTGGTCCTCATTGTCAATTTACCCAAAGAGCCACACAAAGGCCACACATTTACAATAAAATATGAATAATTTTTATAAGAATTCCTCTGGAAGAAACCTCGGTAAGCAAAGAAGAATGACCGCAGTTCAACTTCTATTCTCTCTACTATGACTTCATAGAATTCAAACTCATTTCATGAATCCCTATCGCTTTTTCAGGGAAAAAGAAAAAAAAAGAAACAGGTATCCAAAGCACTGTTCGTACGGGTGTGCTGAAAATTTGTTGGTGGCTCGTGTTATTATTAGCCATCTGTTAATATATATTATTAAAAATATATATATTCGTATGCGCTGAATTTGAATGTCATTATTCTTGTTTGGCTAGAAATGCGCCCTAATACAAACAAGACATGCGTTGGAAACATAAGCGGAGTGGCAAAAACCAGTTCTCTGGGAAACAAAGTATGAAACCACGTATTGGGAAGTATACAGCATTTTCTGTAATGAATACAATCATGGAGGTACTATCTGTACTGTGAACACTAAAGATGTCCACAAACAGAAACTCAAAATCTTGGCAGAACTTCATGAATTTGATACCAATCGAGCCCCACTTCTGGAATGGATTACAGCAGTTGGAAGAGTAGTTACACTAATCCCCACTATCCTGAGTTGTCCATGCTTGCATGCCTTCCATTTTCCCACCATCCTAAGTCCCATTACCCCAGTACCCCTGTTTCCTTATTTTTAGGATATTGGTTAACTGCTTTAGGAATAGCTATTATATGTATATGTGATTTAGGCTATTATAGGATGTGCATATTTTATTTTCAGAAATATAATTCGAGATGAGTCCTTCTCGAATTGGACTGCCCTCGGGTTGATTACAGAGTCGAGATTCTCTCTCTGTAGCAACTGCCCTTAGTCCTGCTGTGTTTTTTTTTTTTTTTTCCTCCTAATTATTCTGTTTTCCCCATCACATTCAACTGCACCTTTCAAAACTCTTCAGCCTGGTTGATTTGCCAATATTGTGTGTAAATGGTAGATGGCACTAGAATATTTAGTTGAAATTGATCCATATTTACACAATTATAAATTTTATATGATCGAAATGATTCCATATCCACCTGACTATAGTCGTAAGCAACTTCAATAAGAAAAGGGTCAAAGAAACAAAATAATTTTATAAAGCTGATAAAAGGCAAGTGAGGCAGCATCATTGAGTTTCAGTCTGACCAATAAGAACATCCTTGTAAGGAGTAGGAGTAGGTACCACACTTTTGGCTTCTTCCACATGACGCCTTCTCCTCATCTGATCTTCAAGAACCAGAGGAACCCGTCCTTCCCTCTCATTCAATAGTTGCTCTTGTGCTCCACCTCGCAGTTTCTCAAGCCTCAGTCCATCAGTTTGTTGCATCTCGAACACTTTTATTACATTCGTCAATCCACCCATGAACAACAGTAGGCTTCCAAAGATCCCAAGCCACACCCAAGTCCTACCCTGCATCCATCATTAACCAAGATTAATTAAAATCCAAGCTCTCTGCCATTGCAGTTGTCATTGGCATCCATCACTCCTTGCCATGATTTATAGGAGATGCAGGTTGCTATTGTATATTATCCACACGACATACACTCAACCATACTAGTCTTTTGTGAATTATCTTTGTCAATAGAATTAAGAATTGTAACTAGAAACTGGCTGGTTTAAAGTTAGAATTTTCTCTTTAGAGGTGAAATAGGACAGTAATATACTCTTTATGTTGTTTGCAACGAGATGTTCATAATCCAACCCTTGCACATTTAGAAGTTGCCAGTCATTTTTTGGTTCAACTTAATTCATATTAAATCAAAGGAACTAGACGAAACCATCTAACATGATGATAGTCAGGGTTCCTGAATGTCTAATCGTACATGCACTCAGCACATAAATATTTATCTCTAACGTCGGACTTTATGCCCCACCCTCCCTCAAGCAAACTTGTACAACAGTACAAGGACATGACTTTAAAACTGCTATGGTGAATAATTTTATCAATATTAAATTAACAATTTGGTTCTTTTGTGCAAGCATATTAGTTCTTTTGTCAAGATGCAAAAAGGATTAAGTGCAAAGAGTTTATTTATTTTGGGACAAACACTGAATAAACCTAACAATTCAGGACTAAATTGTTAAATTAGTCTCTTCTCAACTACACTGCCCTCAACTCAAATCCTTCGGGCTTACGTATCTTCAATAGTATTCATCACGCATTATCATATGAACGGATGCTTGATTACTGATTAATATGCAAACAACATTTGCTAGACAGTAGAGACATTAAGCAATAAGCAACTGAAGAAAGTAGAACAGCCAATAGAAGCCTGCTTACAAGCAAGTGGAGGCCATGGTGGATCACTCTAGACTGCTCGTAATAATTGAGAATAGCACTAAGCAAGAACAACAAACTCCCCATCAAAAAAGGGATGTGCACACTCTGCTGCAAGATTTGAACATGCCGATCCACTTTCTCATAGATTTGGCAAGAATTGTGGATCGACCCTATCACCCATAACAGAGGCCCAGCCACAAGCATGTTCAGAGCATGCATTTCCAATTTGAAGTAACCATGTCCTTTCTCCTCCTGCATTTTGCACAATAATCACCATACTTGACATCAATAAATGTAAATCTCACAAAATATCATCATCTGATTTCATATGAAGTGCTTACAATTTGGACCCGGTCAATTTCGATCAGAGAAGTGGGGAAGCTACACAATGTAGTTTCGGTCATTGAAGTGGGTCCACCAATAGGTCCCACACATAATCTCTTCCCGAAATCGCAACAAAAAGCTTTCTTAAAAAATTGAGAGATACTGAATCCATGTTTACCTGAATGAAAAGAAAGAAAGTCCCCAAAAAGTAGAGAAGCGAACCCAGGGCCTGAACTACTGGAACTCCGAACTCAACAAGTGCGAGCTGAAGATCAAACCCCATCAAGGGTAAACAGAAATCGATACCGGCGAGATGCGCGATGAGATCGTGTAAATTGACAATGAAGATGAGGCCGAACGCAAAGAGGAGAACGACGAGACCGGACTTGGGTTCAGAGGAGAACTGAGCCGCAAACCCGCAAGTGAGTAATACGGTGGCGAACAAATAAAGACCCGCATTAATGTGCTCGTAGCGATTCCGGGTCAGCCGGGGTCCATAGGCCCGAAAGTCTCGAGCCGATGCGAGCTTCACCATTCTGAAACAGAAATTCTCAGTGGGGCTTGAATCGATGCGTTCATCATGGGTTTAAGGAAGATGGATGAGCGAGTTTGCTGTGTCATTGCGGAAAGGGCAGGTGGCGGGGACACGTGGCGTCGTGCATGGAGTTCCAAATTCTGTTTTACACTTTGACATGTGGTGGAGTAGGAACTCATGCGAGAATGGACCGCGCATAACCCGTTTGGCTTGGGCTGGATTCTCGTATTTTTCAAGTTTCCAATCCTAAGATCACAGACAGTGAACGAGGAACAGAGAGTGGCAAGATCATTTTTTTAATTCTCAAATTCTCTTTTTCTTTGCATATTCTGGTAATAGAAAATGAGGTTCTGACTTCTGGGTTGTGCCCTGCTGTCTGCGAATTTTTCGAGTCTGGGCTTTTGCCACCTTTATAATACGCTTGTTTTGGAGACTGATCGTTAAGGGTCAAGTGAAATGTATGAAAAGACGCCGTAGCGATGCTCTTTGCTGCTTTAGCTGTATTCCTGATGTAGTTGGCAGATCACTTTTTGACTTATGTGAATAATTTTAGACTGTATGTAGTCATTTTACAAAAATAATAGCACCTGCTATTATAACGATAATTACCAACAGTATTTCGTTACCTGTTGTTACATTAGCTATTTAGCTAATGAGCGATGTGACATTTTTATGTACCGAATACATGGCTATTGCATGTGATTGTATTGCCCGGTTTCTTTCCTCTGCTTGTGCCAACTAAATCCTGAAGCCTCGTAAGAAATATTCTGCAGAAAAGTGGTCATGAACTTCTTTCTCAATATATTAATAACAGCTTGCAGAATCATTTCGGGGCGAGTAGCTTCTGCGTTGTGATTTATTTGTTCGAGTTGTATATGATAAGCCACATGGCTCCAAATTTTACCATATCTGAGGAAATAATTCCAAGTCGTTTCAAGAATTCAAGTATGGATATCATTTAAAATTGTTTGTTCTTCTCATGATTATGTTGCTTGATTGCGTGTATCTATACTAAATATATATTATAATGAGAAGATTCTTATGGGTTGAAATAATATGTCATCAGTCATATTTGGGAAGTAACACTCCCTTATACAAGTTAAGCCATGCGTTAAGAGATTAACCCGAGTGCCAAAAACCACTTCTAAAGGAAACAGCATGTGTCCTTGTGTTAGGAAAAATACTACAAATTTTATGGGTACTAGCTGTGAACAATAAAGACATCTTTTTTTTTTTTTTTTTTTTCGGTTGGACAAAACATAGAACCCAGAATTGGGGCAGAAATCGTAAGCCTTGTAACGATCAGAAGTTGTCCTTGCTTTGATCATTTGACATGTTCTTTTCTAAGGCTTCCTTTTCTGTATCCGCCATTTCTATGCCTTCCTTTACCAAATCTCCCTTTTCCAGGTCCTGCTTGTTTGGCTCTTCCGTAACTTTTCTTTTCCAGTATTTGCATTGGAGTATGAGTTGGAGAATGCCTAAGGGGACTCCAATCACACTTGGTCCCTGACATAGTGGAAGAAATAAAATACCATTTCAGTAGTGAGTAGACTCAATACTTGTCTTCAGTTTTATGAAATAATGAAAAATATTTAGAGAATATAATACGAACCCCAACGAATATATCGCGGATCAGCAATCCATAAATCAACCAGAACACGCTAGCTAGGAACGAGCAGAGACAAAGGGACAATGGCATGGATTCCAAACTCTTGGTTTGTATAACTTTTTTCTGCGAAAATGAAAGAAAAAAATGTTATAAAATCCTCTGTTTCTGGCTTTTCCACTTCAAGAATATAATATTGCAATGACTATTGAGTATTGACTTACCATCGCAACCAGAGGAGCTGAGTACAATACGGCTGAAGTCACAAAACCAATGCTACCCACAAGCAGCTTTCTGTGATGACTATCATGAAGGGCAAAAGTTGAGACAATAGCAATGATGCAGAACGCTACTATAACTGGTATTGCTGTCATGGCCACTTTCGCCTGCAATATTCATGGGATCAGATTCAGAAGCCATATTTTTCATCAACTACGTTTTTTCTGTGTTGAACATAAATTGCAGTAGTGTTTTTAGTCATGTATTACATTAACTACTTTTATGTGCAAGTAAATATAGCAAGTTATGTCTCGTTGCAAATTGTCTTCTTTTGCATGCAAGTAGTCTGTTTGAAGCCATAGCGAGTATTGGAAGGTGATTATATAAGAAGAGAGTAGAGAAAATAACGTACCTTTCCTTTGGGTGAAGCATACCAGAAGTAAATGAGAATGTAAGATGACTCGAGAGTAATCCCAACGGTGTTAAGTGTGACCAAAGGCAAATTCTCCCATTTGTTGCTTACAATAGGTAACCCATACCAAATGAAAGTGAGACAGTTCATGAGTGCGACGACGTAAGGAAGACATGAATACTCCCCTGTGCTTTTTTTCTTTATGATCCTTTTGAAAGTAAACCTGCAGAAGGAAACCATGAAAAGGGTTTCAATATCGTTTCTCCTCTCCTAAAGGGAGAAGACAAGCAGCTATATGGAGCACTAAATGAACGTTGATTGTATAACATACATTGGAACAACATAGAGAGACATTGAAGCAGCATTCCCTGCAAAAAGGAAAAGAAAAAGGAAAAAAAACTGAGTCACTTCTGTTGAATACTCAAGTTAATCGATAATGCTCAATAATGCTATGGGACAACTAAGAAACGAACAAAGTAGTACCAAGAACTGCAGTAGCCATGCGAAGAGTCTCTGCCATCTTTAGTAGTTTGATATGTAATGAGATGAGATGAAGAATGTGTGTTTTGAAGAAGAGCCCTGAGGCTGCTCTATTTATAGCTTCAAGAGAAGACTACTTGCGCGCGAAGCACTGCCGATCATTTAATTTGGTTTGGAGAAAATAGAAACCATATGGAATTAAAGAATATTTAATCAGAAAGAAGGATGGAATGCTGTCTCCGTCTTCTAATAAACTTGTGGATGCAAAACTTTGTTCAGTCAGCTTGCTCAATACACAAGAGGCTACTACCTAATTGAAGGCTAATGTACATATTACATGCTAATAAATTTTTTGATGCCTCCTACCCATGAATGATTCTTGATTAATCTAACCATTAATATTAAACGAAATGTATAATCTAACGGTTTAGATTAATTTTGATAATTGTATATAATAAAAAATTTTAAATTTAAATCGCACACAATCTAAAAATTTTTTTCAATAATAATCGTATAATCCTTCGTGCTAGTGCACAAATAAAAAGCTACCATGTAGTATTAAGTGATAATGGATAAATGAGTAGATGATGAAATGAAAAGGTTTAAAATATACCAAAATATTATTTGTATTTATAAATCAGCCCCTGACAATTATGAAATATTTATTATGTCTCAATATTATAAAATTGACATTACAACTATATGGTTTAATTATTTGAGTATTAAAACTCGAGTCCTTCTTAACTTGTCTCGATACCTTATCTTGTCATTTCTTTTGTAGAACAACAACAAAATGAAAGCAAAGAAGAGGAGCAAAATACCAAAAAAGTGATGAAACTTACAAAATGAGTGAGGAAGGAAGAGTAAGATGAGAAGAAAGAAGAAATAAATCGGGAAGGCAGAAAAGCAAGAGGAGAGAAGAAGTAAGGAACAATGAGGAAAAACTCAAAAATCATAAGGAGAAAAAAGATAGACATTTAGAAGTTTTTGACCAAATGTTATATTGTTGTGGTTAAATCTTTCAGTTAAAAATATGATCGAAATGTTGTATAAAAAATTCCAGTCGAAAAATTTTTTACCAAAAGTTTGGGTTAAGTCCTATAGTTCCTTCTTTCTTCCTTTATTCCTTCCTGAACATCTCACACTTCTATCCCATCCTTTCATCTAAAGGACAAAGGCCACAATAAAGTTAGGACAGGTGGGCAAAAGAAAAGACTGCAAAATAAATTAGAGAAGAGTACAAAATAGACATTTCATTTTTATATTTTATAATAATTTAATAATTTATACATTAATTGTAACAAATTAATTTTTTTATAAATTTAAATTTATACAAAATTAATATTTCTGTTTGTATTAATGAGACAATAATTTTATATAAAATAAAATTTTAAATAAATTGATTTATGACAGTTAATTTTTAAAAAATTAAATTTTTATAAAATATAAAAATAATTTTATTTAAATATATGAGATTCACCATTCACTCTCTGATATAACAGTAATATAAAAAAAAACACACACACACACACACAGAAAATCGAGAGAGAACCAAGTAAAAAGGAGGACGTAATAAATGAAGGTGTTTCTAGTTCATTACCTTTCCTAGATTAGTATGACGTAAAATAGACAATATATTTAAATACAAGATGGTGATATTAGATTCTTAATCTCTTATGATATCTTGTCAATAGGTTCTTAGGACTCAAAATACAGATAATTGTCATACCAGACTGGAAATTCATTATCCTCAGCCATGAACCTTGCAACGGGTTTCTGATGCCTTTCCTTATGCTTGGTTCTGGTTCTGGTTCTGCATGCTTGCTGACGCTATTCAAGTGGGCAACTGGAATCTCTGACACTTTTTTTTTTTTTTTTTGAATCATTCACAGTTATAATAGATGTTGTAATTTATTTTTTTGGAAATTTTTAATTATATATAATCAATTTTAAATTATTTATATTTACAACACATGCTATAATAATAAAAAACTTATACTTTTTTCTTACTCTAATAACAAAAAATATGATGATTTTTTCAAAAAATCTAGTAGGTACATAACAGGTTTCTCTCATTCAATTTTTGTGAAATACTGGAAGAAAAAGAAAAAGAAAATATTAATTATTCTTAGTATATTTATATGACACCTAATTTGATATACCAGTTTCAATAAAATTATTAAAAAAAAATTGAGACCATTAAAAAATTAATTTTATTAAAATTAATACATCGAATTAATTACCATATAACTATGGCGACGAATTCTTATAAGTATAAAAATAGGCCCATGGATGAAATATCCACTTAGCGTGGAGTATGATTTTAGACCACTAAAGGTACAAATTTTGGATTGTATATTGATGCCATCATGATTTAAAATAGTTGTCTCACCAATAAATTTATATTAAAAAATAAAATTTGAATATAAAATTTTGATTAAAAAAATTTAATTTATAAAATGAATTAAATATGAGCTTTTTTATAACTTGATCCAAACCTAAAAAACTTAAATAAATATTATTTTAATAAACAATTTATTATTTAAAAAATTTAAAATAAAATAATATTTTAGTCAAGAAATAAAATAGAATACACCATAACCTATTATTAATATACTTTATGATAATACTTTTCATAAAATAATATTAATTAAAAATAAATTATTTTTCTGATATATTTTTTTATATAATTAAATTTGGACAGGAGATGATCCGGCTGGTGGGGTGCCAAAGTAGCAAGCATATGCATATATGTTTGAATTAGCTATATAGTTCTATGGATGGATCAGCAGTAAAGTGTTTCATTCCCCATAAAGTGATCCCATCAGTAATATATATAAACTAAGGGAACATATTCTTAACCTCTAATTCTAAAAACATTGCAAGTCCATAGTGTTTGATTTATGTCAAGCGCATAATCCCCCTCGATGTTGATATCTGGACACAGATATTGGCACATGGTGATGCTGTCATAATAGAACCCCGCATATTTTCAGAATGACTTCGATATATAAGAATCTGATTTGATTTTCACAGATAAGAAAATGTTAACGATCACATCAGTTAGTCACAATATTAAGCATAATTATGTTAGTTTTTTATAAGTCAGGTAATATTCAGTTATGTCATCCATATTGTCATCAAATAAGTTTTATTTTAGATAATATCAATATCTTAAACACTATGATACTATGGGTAACTTTGTTCATGTGTTCCACTAGTTTCACCCGGATCAGTTTGCTGAGAGGTGTAATTAATTAAAAAGATGAATATCAAACTACAAAAAAAAGGCATAAAGAACTGTGCAAATATGTTTACTTTCTTTTCTTGATAAGCTAAATTCGACCACACTAGATGTGTTTATTTGGAGTTTTCGAGGTCTAAAGTTGTCATTTAATGGAGTTCCATTTAATCCTTTCTCCGTCCTACTGAGCATATTCGAGAAATTTCCGTCTTTGCAAATAAGACCACATTATAAACCAAAATCTTGTTATGCTGGGCCCATGAAAAGGACTTTGCATAGGAACCCATCGTTATATTTTTGAGACGAATCGTGAGCCACACTTGGACAATTATAACAAACCAATGAAGCCATACATTTAAGAGGCATGCCTATAATATTAGAAAGCTTGGCCAAAATAAGTAGTACTTCCTTGACATGACAATAGACGTATTATAGGCCGACTTTAAAATTTAAGGTAAATAATTGTTATTATTTTTTGTAATATTATATATATATATATATAAATTATAAATATAAATAAATTATTGTATTAATATAAATTTTTTAAATTATAAATATTATTTTTATTTTTTATTAAAATATTGCATTACGCTAACTTTTTTAATTAAAATAATATTCGTTCAAAATTTTTTTAACTTGTTTTCTAAAATAATTTTTTTAATAAAATTTTATTTTTTAAAGTCAAACTTACCAAATTAAAAAAAAATTTTAAGTTATGATTGGATCTATGAAACAATTGTTTGGTAATAAATGACAACATAATTGTCTACAAAATTCATGTCTACCAACTTCCAACCCCAATAATTAAACGAACAAATTTCTTAACATGCAACAATGGAAACTTCTAATATTTAAAAAAAAATTTGAAACTAGATAAATTGTTCAAAAAATGGTGTCATGAACACATTTTGTAGCATGTCGATTAACTTTTGTGACTGCAAATTACACACATGGTCTACGTAAAAGTAAAGCCAGTTATTTATTGATTAATTACAAGGGATCACGTAATCCCATTTACTCAATCATACATTATATGTATATGGAGAAAGTATATATGCACTTGTTCTTCTAGAGAATACAACGTGATTATGTAATGTGTTGGCAGGCATTACGAATGGCTTGCATTGTATGAAGGTTGTATTGCCTTTCTTTTTACAAGTATCTTTATATTCTTTAGATGTGTGGTACTAATAATTTTGTTCAGGTTTATTATCCTTTTTTACAACTGTTTTTTTAGCAGTTATATTCACAAATAATTTTGTCAAACTAAATTAAAAAGTTATGTTCATTCATATTTTAGTTTTTGCAATAGTATCAGAGTAAAATTTCTCATATAAATCTGTCTCATGGAAAACTTAATAATATTTGTCAAGAAAAGAAGGAACCAATATCGGAAAAGTATAACTAATAAAGATATATATATATATATATATATATATATATAATTATTGATGTGTTGACTGTTGAGAAAAGTGAATGATTATGACTGACACCGCCATGAGAAATTAGAAGGAAAAAAATAGCAGCACTAGTTCACAGCTTATTTGTTTGTGTATTGAGATTTTTAAGCAACCATTTTTTCACTTAAAATAAAAATAATATTAATTAATTCTAGTATATTTAAGTGAGAACTAATTTGATATACTAATTTTAATAAAATTATTTAATAAAAAGATTGTATATTATTAAAAGAATAATGTTATTAAGACTATTATACCACATAAGTTGTTACTAAGTATACTAAAATAAATCAATATTATATACTCTGAAATAAATAAAAAAATATTTGCTTTAACGCGTTAAATATTCTGATTCTCTTTCCTCTATTGGTTCATTTCTCATTTGCACTCCTTACTCTTTCCTTGCTCCTTTCAAGATTTCTCTCTTTCTTCACAGTTTGTCCAGTTTTGTATTTGTGAACTCTCCCCATAATTTAACGTGAAAAAAGTGAAAGAAGATCAGTGGCGAAGAAGCGAAGAGGTTGACTTACCAAATTGAGGACAAATTCAGTTTCAAGTAGGATGCATAGTGGAAAAAGGTATCTCAGAGAGTACAAATTCCTTTTCTCCAGTAATATTTGAGCTTGAGATTTAAACAATTTTAAATTTTTTTCAAAGACTACAGAATAACTATTTCTAAAAATAAGATATATTAATATTTTAAATTTTTTTTCATCTAAAATGATATTTTATTAAAAAAGGATTAAACTGTTTCTAATACATTGTAATCAATTTCACATATCTTATAATGTAATTTAGTCTGTTTTAATAAAATATTATTATATATAAAAAAAAATAAAATATTCATATATATTTTTGAAAAATTTTAAATTTTTTAAATCTATATTACTGAAAAAAGACATCCGTGCTCATTCCAAAGAAGTATATGAGCAATCCCAACTTCCATTTCCCTACCTAAATATGTTTGGGCCATTGAAATCTTGATAACCCAATAACATTCTTTTTTTATTCCTTTTTTTTTTGGTTAAAAAAGTGACGGCCCATCTTACTGAACTCTGTAGATCTCAATGTCAAAAAGAAAAATGACTCGTCATTTTTTACAAATCAACTATAAATTAATTTCATAATTTGGAAATGAAAATAAAAAATATCATATGGATTGTGAAACCAAACGTTCCATGTTAATTAGACAACTATGCGAGTGATGCAAGAAGTTAGTTTTTGATGGAAGATATAATTCTTTAGACAACTCTATTGCGATGTTCCTCTAAGTTTTTTTACTAATTAATTTTATATTCCCTATTTAATTAAATGATATAATTCTTCTGGGAAAAAAGTAGAATATTAAAAAATCAACAAGTTAATGAACCATGGTTAGAAGGTAAAATCAGTTGGAAGCAATTGGATGGTTGTTTCACAAATTTTTAAATTAGATGTGAATGGTCAAATAAATCATTAATAGAGTTGCTTCTAGATTAGATTTGGATCAATGTATCACCAGTACATTAATAGAAAATATAAAATTAAATAATAAATGTAAGGTAAGATATTTGGTGTACTAATAATTTTGAGCACATCAATATACTTAGTTATAATGTAGGAATATAATTGTAGTATTATTATTATTTTATTAATATTATTATAATTATATTCTTACATTATAATTGAGTGGATTGTTGCATTTAAAATTGTGAGTGCACAAAAAATGATACATAAATATAATTTCAAATATACTTAAATAAATTCAAATAAAATATATTTAAGATAAATTATAAGTATATAATTTCAAATGTCTCAAATTTAAAATTCTAATCCAACATTCTTTTAGTTTGACCAAATTATAGCTTTATCTAGGACTGAACATATTTCGAGCTAGGCCGAATTAGACTCCAACCCGTGGTATATATTGGGCCAAAATTATCCAACATTTCTTTAAATGTTTCATCTTTAAATTCACAATAAATATAAAGTCAGCGTTGCACTAAAGTTTTTGACAAATTACCCAAACTTTATCTACATATTCTGTACAATACTCATTCACAAAAGGGTTTATAACTCTTTATTTCCACCAAGGTATTGAGGCCATCTTATTAGCTATCATTTCTATTCTTGTAATCTTTATATATTATAATATCACATCAAACATAATGATAAGTTGTAAAATTTTATTTTATCAAAATCTGTTTCCATTTTTATTCATATTTATATCCAAATCGAATTGGTAGTAACAAGCTTTTAACATGATCTAATTTAGATATGAGATTTTTTTATGAATAGATATTTATGTATTTCTTGGTTTAATACATTTAGATGAATTCTTGATTTATTTACTTCATTCATTACTTAAATATTATATTAAAATATAAAAATTAGTTGTTATAAATCAAATAAATTAATAAAAATTACATAATATGTTTGATATTATTAAATGAATAGCATGTGGTTATAGAAAATGATCAAACTAATAAATAGACGATCTTGGTTAAATTATGGCTTATTTCAATGTTCTCAATCTTTCTTTGGTAAAAATGTTGTATTCAATCTTAAAAATTCATCATTTTAATCTCTTCATCTCTTTGGTTTTTATTCAAAATATGAGATTTTATAACATTGTCCTTGTGAACTCAAGCCTTTTGTTAGAATTTAAATATTTTCTAGATTGCTAAATAAAAATTTAATGGTTTAAATTTTTTATCTAGGATCATGCACAATAATTACTGACTACACGCAATTAAAATTACTATTTTATTTTTAAATTTAAGTCATTAAATTTTGATTTGAGGACTCATAATCATTATTAGAGATTTTTCAATACACATCTATTAAGGTTTTTTGGCTCTTGAAATTTGTCAAAATGACAAAAGACTCTCAATTTGGCCCAAAGTAATACCGTCTCTGTTGAATTCATAGTAACCAAGGGAAATGAAATGTTGTGATGGAGAGTTAACATAAAGTCTTCAACCATCGGAATCTTGATGACCCAACTAAGGGAAATGAAATGTTCACTATAGGAGCTTGAGACCTTAGCAATGTTTGGAAATAGAATTTGGGGTTATATATTAGGAAAATAAAAAGACAAAAGGATTAGTCGTGAATTATACAAAAGGTCAAGGATTTTAATTATTAAATAAAAACTAAGGCCTCATTTGATTATTAGAAAGGATAAGAATGAAAATAAAAATAAATTTAAAAAAAATAAAATTTTAGACTCATACATTGTATTTAGTATAATATTATAAAAAATAATAAAAATAAAAACGAAAATAAATAAATGAAAGTATCAAAATACCTCTATATATATATATATAATAAAATTAAAATATTAATTATTTTACTTTAAATTTTTTTAAAATGGTATTTGTTAATTGATCTTCTTCTCCTCATACCATAAAAAATATATTTTCTTCTCCTCCTCCGCTAAAAGTCTAATCGTCGGCAATATCTATCCTCTCATACCTCCGGTGTCGATAGAAACAGAAGAGAGGAGGGAAAAAGGACTCAAATCTCAGTCCTCTCAGATCCGGAAGCGGCTATTGCTCTCTTCCCTATCTCTTTCATCGCCGGTTGATCTCTTTCGTCGTTATCTCTTCTATTTCTTCTTTCTTGGCCAGACTATCTCTCTCTTCCCACTCTCTCATTGATTTGTCTAGAGAGGGTGGTGAGGGTGTGTTAACGGTGGTGGATGGAGAGAAGGAGGAGGGCGTTTGCTAGTGGGGGTGATGTGAACTTGCCGACGTATTCTGACTTTACCGTAGAAGATGATTGGAGACTCAATCCAGCCGGCTCTTATGACTGCCCATTTGGAGTTAATGGGCAACTGTCTCCACCTTAGAGGGTAGTTTAGTCATAAATGTTCATTCCCAGGTGACAAGGGTCAATACCTCCACGTAGTTATGGAATATGTTATCCCATGATTATGGGAATTAACTCTCTAAAGAAAGGGAGTCCAGCTTAGAAACACCAACCAAGCAAAGGAATAGGCCTGAGACCTGTTTTCTTTCCCATTCCTGCACCCGAATCCAAGAACCAAACATGGCTTAAATAATATATATTATGGGTTAAAATATAATTACTGTGATTTGGTCTTTAGGACCTCTCTGATATGCTCCTTTTGGAGACTGACCATTGAGGTTAAGGGTGAAGTGGTATGTAAGAAATTAAAGACGCCATATAGTGATGCTTTTTGCTGCTTTAATTGGATAATTATTCCAATGATGAAATTTTTATGCGATGAACACTAAGCTATTTTATAAACGTTTTTAAGTATCAGATATGAGCTTGAGAAGATCATAGTAGTTCTATTTGAGTTGATTCCAGCTGTTAAATATATTATTAAAAGCACTAATTATACAAAAGAGCATTCTTTAAGTAAGTGCAAATTTATAAAAATATTTGAAAATTGGCCCGTCATGTGTGATAATTATATAATGCTGGCAATATATGTAAAGCCAATGATGTAAGATATTATGACTATGACGTTAATGTGCTAAGATCTCAAGAATGACATTGGACTTGTGCAGAAGGTTATGCATTGAAACGATGACAAAATCATTGGAAGTGATGCATTTTGACACGAAGAAAAGCTTGACAAAATGAAGGTGATCTGCTTCTGTAGAGCAGATTTACAGGATCTGCTCCTCTAAGAAATCGCAACCATTTACATCATCCAATACTTCCTACACGTCCATGTCTACGAGGCCCTCAAAATGAACCGTTTGAGTAAGTGAAATAGTGCGTTTCAGGGAAAATTTTTTTAATTTTTTTGCGAGGGCGAAATGACATCATTTTGCAGGTGCGTTTTGAGGGTTTTCTTTCCTTCCTCGTTGGTCCAAGCTGCAGCCTCCACGAAAGCAAGAAGGTTGCCGTTGATGTCACTGTTGGAAGGAGGGTTCCCTTGCCGTCGAACTTCAGACTCCACGATGTCGCTCTCTACCCCCGTCGACGTCCCTCTCAGATGAGTTCGACCCACATGTCACATTATTTTTCTGTGCAGGTATCCAACATATCGAACAATTTGTTCCGATGAAAAATATCTTGTTAATTTTTTCTGGCAACTGCCTCCCTTCATTGAATCCCCTCTTCCATGTCTTAGAGCTTTGTAAGTTAATCCCTATGCACATGTCCTTTTATTTCTCTATTCAGTTATATTATAGATCCTACAATCTGTTCTTAACAGAGAAAATTAGAGCAATTGTTTTCAACAAGTGTCCCCCTCCGTCGACTTCCCTCTCCCCTGTCTTTGACAATTATGTCTCTGTTTAGTTATATTACATGTTATTTCATTTTTCTGCTCATTTACATTACAAATTCATCAACTTGTTTAAACATGCTCTTCTAATCAAATTTTATGGGCAAGTCACACTCTCCTCCTTACATCTTAATGGTCACTATTTTACATTACTATCCTTGTTTTATGATATAGGAAGGTGATAGTGGTGAAATTTATCATGAGGAAGAAATTGAATTAACTAATTGGGAAGTTAAGTGTAAGATATTTTGAAACTTTGAACTGAGTATAAGCTTTTTCAATGTTGCTAGGATACCTTGTGGATGTCATATAGGTATAAGTTATTTTTTACATGCTTAATTATGCCTATGGATGCCATACATGTATAAGCAATACGGTGGTTATGCCATGAGTGGTTTTATTTTGGTGAATTTGAGTTCAAATCTTAGACTAAAGCTTATCATAGACTGTTTGCTTCCTTTACTAGTTTTGCTCCTAGAGTAATTGTGTTTTAGCTTGAATGGACCTGTTATTATTAAGAAAATATTTTGCTTGGGCTAACTATTACATTGTCATAAAATGAATTATGAATGCTTTGCTTTTTGTGACTGTTTGTGTGGATTCCTAGATGGTTTTGCTCATGGAATGGTTCTATTTTATGTGGAATGTTTTTGTGTCTCTTAATTTACAATTACTGTTTTATTAGACTTGTATAGATGGCAGGCTTGTGCAATGCTGAGATGTTGCCTGAGTTGCATGTTGCTGGTGTTACTAAGTGAACCTGAAAGTTGTCAGGTTGATGAAACAAGAAGGAAGTAATATGGGCGAAACAAAATGCACCGCGATAAAGCTGTGTCAGGGGAAAAGGAATCAACATGAAGCAAGGTGAATGAAGATGGAGGAAGATAATGCATGATGAAACATGATGCATAAATCAAAAGTATTATGAAGATGAATCAAGACCAGGCTATTGAAATGAACAAGTGATTGTATTGCATAACAAATGTAATAAGTGATTGTGTTAAACCAAATAACATGGGATTGTATAGTTGTACTTGTCATTACATTGTACATGGCTTTTCCAAAGTAATAAAATTACATTTGATTATAGCAAAATGATACATTGTGTGTCACAATTTCAAATTAGTCCTTCCTTTGATTACTTACATTTTTACATAAGTGTGGATGGAGACAAAAAATGACAAAATAACTTAAAAAATAATGTGTCGATGATTCTTGCATAAACTTGCACACTAACAGTGAATATCATCAAGTGATTGTGTAGGGACACCCAATCGCTCCTACATAATTAAACAATTGCATCAGTAAGGCAAGTAAATAGTCAGTAATACCAAGGAAGGCATTTTTTAGGAATTTCTTGTACTGTCAACAATCTTATGAAGCTAAATTGGCTCCCTTGTGTTTGATAGTAATAGTGGTATATTGAAGGAGTTGAGCAAGACACTTTGGCCTGCGCATTACTTGATGATTTCTTACCCTGCACAAATGGATTAATACTAGTAAGTATATGTAAGGATAGTACCAATAAGTAAAGGCACCAAGCATCTACCATATGATATGGGATTTGTGACCAAATGATAGACGGAGCCTTTCTTTTCTTACGACCTTGAAGTTTAACCTAACCTTTGTATCGTCGTTGTCTCTTTGTCCCATTTTGTTGTTTGAAACCCTTTGCTTTGCCCACTTTATCACCCATAGGGATTATAGCTTGATCACGTGCATTGTTTATGGTATATTTTCCTGATTGAACCTCTGTAACTCTCTTCAACAAGTCATCCACCTCCTTCTTTGCCATGGAATGTAGTTCCTGACATGTAGCAACCTCTGATGCCAATCTAACCATATTCAAGCAAAGTTACTTGTATTGCCGTGGGTTATCCAATTTAAGGTCTCTTTCAACTTCATTCCCCTTTAAATCATGTACAATACCATTACGTGCGTTTTTCTTCTATCTCTTCAAGATATACTGATCAGACACCTGGTCAACATCCATCACAATAAATACTTTCAAAGCATGGCTACACAATATTCCATACGACTTGAACTTTATACAACTACAAGAGATGATATTTAGGCCAAGATTAAATAAGACTCTGTATTCTTTATTTTGATTGGATACGAACACTGTATACTTGAACACAGGATGAGTTTCATTTCTGTTCCAGATGAGCATTGCAAAGAACAAGTCAAACTCTTTTTGGAATACATTAAATATCGAAAACGTGTATACTTTCGTAGCTTGGTGTAGAATTGCTGAGTGTGGGTAATTCAATCTAAGCAACTTATGTCGACCATCAAACTCACTTTTCAACTCGTTATACCACTTCTCTACAACCACTCATTCGTACACCTTAAAAAATTGTATAAGGTTCAAGGTTCGTTTCATGCATGCTTTAAAGTCGGAGTTCAAGCTCTCACTTAGTTTGGTGCTCCTAATTCCTAAAGTGAATGCATGTTTCATATCACACGTTGCCATTTTTCTCATATTGCATACATTGACTTTAACTAACTGTTCTTGTAAACGTTATAATCAACCAACATCTTCTTCCAGGCTGAGTTAAACTGAACTTATCAATGTAGCTATACATGCACCTTTTGATATCAGATAAGAAATTAGATCCATCTTTCATTAGATGGCCTAGGTTCTTGATCCCGTTCTGCATTATATGCCATGTACAAGGTCGATGGTGTGTATTAGGTATCACCTCACTTACGAGTACAAGAAACCAAAACAAAAATTAAAATTAAGTGAAATTAGAGTATATATTCACTCATACACACTCACTTGAATCACCTAAAGTTTTTGCCATTGCAGTATCCTAGTTGGTGAATATAGTCAGTGGTCATTTCTTGCCGTGAGCTTCCAAGAAGGTCACAAATAGCCATTAAATAACTCATATGTTTCGTCATATAGTAATGTAGTGCGAAACATGATTGTCTACTTGTATTGATTGAATCCAAAGAATAAGGCAAGTGGCTTATGCGCCTGATTTGTACAGTAAATTGTGTCTAGGGAGATAACATCACTGAAATATCCATAATTAATAATCATGTGTGCATTAGCCCATAAAAAATTTATGATTTGCTTGTTTACGTCAACCTGATAAGCATAGAAAAAAGATAGGTTTTCCAACATCTCTCGTTGAAAATATTGTAGATGACAACTAACATCTCCATAAACCATATGGCACTGCCTTCTTGATCGTAAGTAATTTTTTGCATCTAATCGAGTGAACCCAAAATTGGTTCTACCTTCTACATGTGTGCTTACTAACTGAAATGATGTTTTTTGTTGCAATCCAGTGTCCTCAACCATTTCAATTTCATGACCTTGAACTTTGGATATCTTCCGTTATGAGCTCAACATATGTGTTGTCTTTGGAAGTTGTAGAGAGTGGTTGTGAAGCTTCACGAAGTTGTTGATTGTCAATTTTCCATTCACTATGACTAAGTTTATTCGAGCATCACAATTAGTTCTAATTTCAAACCTGGGGTTCACAACTACTCTGTTTCTTTTGTCAAACTTCCGAACTCCCTTCTTGCAACAAACGAACCTGCAAGAAGTCACTAATTTATCTTTCTTATTCTTGTTAAGGTATTGCTTCCTCGCCCTAAAACCCACCTTCCCATTGTAGTTAATCCAGAATTGTCATGCATCCTTTGCACTACCAAATTGCATAATCCTAGGCTTCGGGTCCGTCACCATTAATAGCTGACTTACGAGCTGCTAGAAAAAAACATAACGATATAAAAAATGGGGTCCACAATAGTAACTCTAGTTACTAATTTATTTTTGAATTGAAAAAACATGACAATATCAAAATGAATACTATTTAAGGGGTATCATGTAAGGAATTTTGTTCTACTTCATTTTTCATTATTTTATGCATCTCATTTGATTGCATTTTTTCTGAATTTGTTTTTCAATTGTATTTATATAGTGAATTGTGGTCGTCTTCTTTTTTGCTCCACTTTTCTAGTATAAAAACATTTACTTAGAATATGTTAGCATGTGTGGATGAGTTGAGATTATTTTTAGTATATTGGTCATAATATCCTGTACCATTTGATTGTTAACAAAAGTGCTACTATTAAGAGACATGAAATACAACTTCCCATTAATCTGAGTTTAACTGCAACATACTAACACCCTTGGGAATTATGTTCTCACTTAAGGACAAATAAACAATATTTTAAGCTTTTCTCCAATGTTGTTTGGGTTTTAATTTTGCCTAAAATGTTATTTGGGTTTAAATGTACTTCATCTTATCTTATTATATTTTTCTAACCAACTACTACCTACAGATCCAATCATGCACTTCAAGTACTAAAGCAGGGGCATTTCACTGCTATTTAACATAAAGCAACTGATGTCTCAAATATTAATAATAAACTAGTAAAGTAGAGCAGTTAAGTGGATAGGCAATATATATCATTAGAAGAATTAAACAACTTGGCATATTAGACATACCTTTACATAGATAACAGCAAATGTAACAAATGCAAAGTGAACATCTTTAAAGGAGTAAAATGGTTGTACAAGGGTCAATGAATGGCTAATGTAATCTAACATTCTAAATCAACAAATAATCATTTAGTTGCTGCCACATACAAATTATGGGTCATGCATTAGAAATAAATTAATAATCACCCAGAAAATAAAAGTGACAACATGATAGCTGTGTAGTAGTTCTTGTTTTGGTTATAAATGCCTGTAAGTCAATAGGGACTTCAACTTGCAGCTATTGAATACTCGCTGGTCCAGTTGCTTCCTTTCCCAGACAGATGCATTGTAAAATAATGCTAAAATAGTGAACAAAGCAACAGATTCATGTTCAAATGTTTATCAGTATACATATTCATCATGAGCCAACACAAAACTGAAAAACTATAGGATAAATCCATTTGATTCCTTCCCTCTGTTTTTTTCTGCGTTTTCACCCCCCATTTTCATAATCATGATCATTTGCTTCATCTTCAACGTTACTTTTGCACATTCGGATACACAAATTTGTAGTTCAAAGGCCAGAACTTCCACTGGGCAAAATCATTCAACACAGAAACTTCACTTTGAAAACATCCATCTCAACCTATGTATTCAACCCGACGTTTGTTAAACAGATGCCCTGTTACATTACAATGGGTCACCAAATAACATACACTCACAACGTCGTCTTCTTCCTCATCAATGGGCTGGAGAATGAAGCAGAGCACGACAGAAAAATAGGTCTTTGTTATGCAATAGCACAATGTCTTCTTGTGTAGCAAGAGGAAGAAGATAACGGGAACATCCACTAACCACAAAAAATGACGCCATTTCAATTGACCCTGACACTAATAATTTTGGGTTCGAAACACACAATTTTATCTTAGTTAAATGGTTCATTTAACTCGTTGGAGCAATAGACCCGGGGCAACGTCATTTTGAAGCAGTGGAGAAATAAAAAAATTTCCCTTGAAATGCACCGTTTCACTTACTCAAAACGGTGCATTTCGAGGGCCTTATCGACGTGGAAGTGTGGGAAGCATTGGATCACGAGAACAACTACGATTTCTTACAGGAGCGGATCTTATAAATCTGCTTTACAAGAGCGAATCGCCTTTGCTTGATAAAAAGACATTAAGAGTACGTTTGGTTTGCATAATATCTGTGCAATAATGGGAATGGAGAGCTATTACCTTGTTTAGTTACCAAATAAGCTAATAGATTGTCTCTCCCTCGTTAAACTAAATTGACTCATTTGCAGGAAAGTTGATTGTTGCTGAAAGCGAATGGAATCTTAGGCATTACCCGAGAAAGCAGTTTAAATGGACAATTTTGCCCTTAACTTTGGCCTCTTCTCATTTGTTTGTCTTTGTCATATTTGTTTTCATCTGCTTACTTCATCCTCACTCTCTTGCCACTCTTTTTATCACTTAAATATATTAACATTGAGATAAAAGACAATTCAATTATGTTATATAATTTGAGTTGATTGAGCTTAAAAATATTATATAAATATTTAATTATGTTAACATACCAATAAATATAATAATAATAATAATAATAATAATAATAGAATATATATATATCTAATATAAAATGAATATAATTCAAAATTAGAATATATTTAATATGCTAAATTTAAGTAATATAAATATTCTAATATATAATATAAAATAAAAACAGAAAATTCTATTAGATATTAATAAATAAATATATATGTATATAAAATCTAAAAATGTATATATTTTTTTATTATAGTGTTATTTATTTTATATTCTTTAGTTTGTATAGAATATATTTTTCCTACTTTTAAGATTTAATAGTTATTAAATTTTTGAATATATATTATAATAATAATAATAATTTTTGTTCAAGGATAATATGGTTGCTTTGGTTTCACTTATTTCTATTACTTCACTGATTAATCAAACCAAACAAAACATCATAGTCTTTATTTCATTTCATTCTATATGCAACCAAATATACATACATACTTTCTCTTTCCCTCTCTCATTACATTCCCTTTCCATCACCTACAATTCTGTCAATCAAACAAGCCCTAAGTGTATTTATAGAATGTATGAGAAATAAACTTGATTATAAGTTAAAAAACTTGTTTGGGCTGAAAAAATAAAGCCTAAACAAAAAATGCCAGAATTAAAAAGCTTAATTTATAAAACGGACCAAACTCAAGTTCAAAAAGTCTGAATAAATATTTTTTTAATTAATAAAAACTTATTATATAAAAAAATTTAGTGTAATGTGACATTTTGATAAAAAAATAAAAACTAATATATCTTATTAATAAATTTATGTCAATATAATAACCCAATATTATTTACAACTTCTCTATATATAATCTTACATGTAATAGTAACAATTATTTATATTATTTATCTCAAATTTTAAGTAATAAATTGATTTGATTTTTCTTTAAAAAATCAATTGACTTGATTGGTCTGATTCAAAAAATATTAATAAAAGTTTGAATAAAAATGTCCAATTAAAATATAAGCTTAGACTTTATTTTGAGTTCAAATTCAAATCTGATTTTTAAAAGTTTAACGAAACAATTAAATTTACTAAAAAATTTCCGTAATTGTTCAATCAAGAAGAGGCTGCTCTTCATACTTTAAAATGCCAATTTTTTATTGTAACTTCCGCAGGACCCCAGGTAGAAGCATTGTATACCTTTTTTTTTTTTTTTTTTTTTTTTGCGCCACCTAAACCCTGTATGCTTCAAATGGAGAACACCGTCCAGCTAAATTTGATTCAAAACTCGACTCAGGTTATGATAAGATTTATTTTTTAATCCCAGGAGCCAGCTCAGCTCGGTTAATCTTAGTTAGGAATCAGGTCAAGTATTTTATTTTTGTCTATTATTCATAAACTTATATATTTTTATTAATAAAACTAATTTTTTCTTGACAAAATGCAAAAGAAAATTAAGATATGAAATAAATAAATAAAATGGAAAAAATAAAAAAATAAAAAATTTAAAAGAATTAATATTTTAATTTTTTTAATAAATAAATATTATTTTAAACAAAATAAAAAAATAAAAAATAATATTTTGTGAATAAACCAACGTCGTATCAATTATTAAATGAACTTAATACTCTATTTGATTTTTTTTTTTGTTTTACTATAATCAACCCAATCTGATCAAAATTAAAACAAAGAACAAAGAATGAGGTAACTTAAAAGCACTGCTCGAGAGTGCTGAAAATTGCTGGTGACTCATAGATTGCAATTGCTAATGAATATATTGTCCACTTTCTTTCTTCTGCTTGCGCCAATTATATCGTGAGCCACATAAAAAATATTCTGCATCTGGAAATGTGGTCATAAACTTCATTCACAGTATTTTAAATCTAGCAAGTTGTGTATTATAAGCCACGTGGTTCCAAATTCTACCATATTTGAGGAGACAATTCCAAGTAAGCTCAAGATTTCAACTACTCATCCATATTATTTAAAAGTGTTTGTTCATTGCTTGATTGCGTGTATCTAAACTAAATATATATTATAAGAAAAAAGTAGGAGAAGATTCGAATGGGTTGAAATTAAATGTCATCAGTCTTATTTGGCAAGTACGTAACATATACTCCCTTGAACAAAAAAGTCATGTGTTGGAAAATTAATTAAACCGAGTGGCATAATCCACTTCGCAAGGTAACAACGCATGTATCGGTATCCTTGTCTAAGGAAGCATACGAACTTTATGAGATGAATACACCCATGGAGGTATTAGCTGTGAACATTAAAGACGTCATTTTTTTTTGTTGGACAAAACATCGAACCCAGAATCAGGGCACAACTTTCTGAACTCGCAGCCTTGTCGTTGATTCAGGAGTTACTCTGGCATTGATCATTTGTCATGTTCTTTTCTAAGTCTTCCTTCTCTGTATCCCCCATTTCTACGCCCTCCTTTACCAAATCTCCCTTTTCCAGGTCTGGTTTGTTTGGTTCTTCCGTAACTTTTCTTTTCCAGTACTTGCATTTGAGTACGAGTTGGATAATGCTCAAGGGGAGTCCAATCACACTTGGTCCCTGACATTGTTCAAGAAATACATACCATATCAGTACGCTTAATCTTTTTCTGAATTCTATGAAATCATGAAAATTATCAGAGTTTATAATACACACCCCAACGAATATGTCGCGGACTAGTAATCCATAAGTCAACCAAAAGACACTAGATATGAAGGAGCACACAGACAGGGGCAATGGCAGGAATTCCGCACTCTTGGTTTGTATAACTTTTTTCTGCAAATATGAAATGAAAAAATTGTGTTACGAAATCCCCTGTTTCTGGCTTTGCTTCTCTCTGTTTCCAAAAGATGATATTGTTGTGATGACTATTTAGTACTGACTTACCATCACAGCCAGAGGAGCTGCGTCCAATGCGACTGAAACAAAAAGACCAATGCTACCCACAAGTAACTTTCGGTGACGACTATCATGGAAGGCAAAAGCTGAGACAGTAGCAATGATGAAGACCAATATGATTGATGGTATTGCTGTCAAGGCTACCTTCGCCTGCAATTTTCATGGGGATCAGAAACCATATTTTTCATCAACCATGTTTATGTGCAAATAAATATAGCAAGCTATGTCTCTCCAATATGTTTGTTATATTGCATACTTATGCATGGGGTACTCTGTTTGATACATAGCAAGTGTTGAAAGGAGATTACACAAGAAGAGAGGAGAAAATAACTCACCTTTCCTTTGGGTGAAGCATACCAGAAGTAAATGAGAACGTAAGATGCCTCGAGAACAATCCCAACGCCGTTAACTGTGACCAGATGGAAATTCTCCCATTTATAGCTTACAATAGGTAGCCCATACCAAGTGTAAAGGAGACAGTTCAAGAGTGCGACGATGTAAGGAAGACATGAAAACTCCACTGTGCTTTTTTTCCTGATGACCCTTTTGAAAGTAACCCTGCAGAAAGAAACCATGAAAAAGGTTTCAATATTGTTTCCTGTTCACCAAAAAAAGATAAGACAAGCAGCTATGGAGCACTAAACGAAAGGTGATGGTATAACATACATTGGAGCAGCATAGAGGGATACTGATGCAACATTCCCTGCAAAAAGGAAGAAGAGAAAAATGTTCAATGGGTCACTCTTTGTTGAAGACACACATTAATCGATAATGCACAATAATGCTATGGTACTACAAAGAAATGAACGAAGTAGTACCAAGAACTGCAACGGCCATGCGAAGAGTCACTGCCATTTTAGTGCTTTGATATGTAATAACTAATAAGATGAGAAGAAGAATGAATGTTTTGATGAAGGGCCATGAGGCCGCTCTATTTATAGCTCCTCGAGGGTGCTATTTACGCGTAGTACGGCTGATCATTTACTTTAGTTAGGAGAAAAAAGAAATAATAGGGAATTAAAGAATATTTTATCAGAAAGAAGGATGAAATGCCGTCTCCATCTTCCAATAAACTTTTGGATGCACAACTTTGTTCAATCAGCTTGCTCAATGCACAAGAGGCTACTACCTAATTCCTTTTATATATATATATATTTATTTATTTTTCTTTTCCAGTTTTTTATTATTTTTATTTTTCTTTTCGAGTCTTGGAGACTAATTTACAGGCACAAACACAAAATTATTTGCTACAAAAATGTGTGTAAATGGGTAGATGGAACTAGAACTGCACCGTCCTATTTTGACAAATATCTGACGACTAATGTGAAAATTTGAAGATATTTTGAATATTTTGGTTAAGGACATGCTTTGGTTTTATGGGTACAATATGTTAAGTGGCTTCTGCTTTTGCTGATGGCAAAGCATTATAGATACGAATAATGCGTTAAAAAAATTTACCAAATAAAGTGCTCTGCCTCGGTGATGTGGCTTCCATTTTCTAGAGATATGGGAATGTGATTAGCAGCTCACGGATTAAGTTCATTATAACTGGTGGAATTATCATCTCAGACTTTCCTATGTCCAAAAAGAAGCATTCACCTTTTCAAGTATTTTATTTTTCTTCCTCTTTTTTTGTTTGCTTCCATTCGTCTCCCCTGCGGGGGAGTAACATAAAGAAAGTGAAATAAAGTGCAGTTCTTGCATGTCCATGGGATGGTGTGTGGAGTCCTATTTTATTATTACATAATCTTTGGTTTTGCCAGCAAGCAGGTATCTGTATCAGATTAATTACGAACTCCGGTTTACTAGTTAATTAGCCAACTTAATGGGAACACAAAGTCAAAAACACTGATGTGTAAAACGTATAATAGGACAAATTAAGGGTATGTCTGGGAGTTAGCCCGAGAAAGGTAGAAGAAAAAAAGTTAAATGACCTCTTTTAATTTGTTTGAAGAAACTTTCTCATCCAAAATTTTTCAAATTAAGAGAATTTAAATAAAGAATTTTAGAAGAATATTTTGAAATGTTATTTGAAAATATTTTATTAGTCCCCCTTTTAATCAAGATCTATATTTTTATCCTTTCCATAAAATACATATCCAAATTCATCCTCTTGAAATGCTTCTTTTTATTTTTTATAATAATTTTTGCGTGTGTGTGTAGGGAATGAAAGTCATAAGGATTTTAGTGGTCTGCATTTAACAGAAGAAATCCTGACATATATTCCAATCAACAGCTTATAAAGTGAGTTATCTTTGTGATGGTGATGCCTAATTAAGAGAGAACCATATATGTAGAAGTAAGACCAAATAGATGGAGGTGTTTCTAGTTCATCACCTTTCCTAAACGAGTGCAACGTAAACTAGACAAAAGCTGAGATACAAGGTTACTGATCTTAGATTCTTAATCTCTTATGATATCTTGTCAACAGGTTCCTTAGATAAATGTCATAGCAGACTGGAAATTCAATATCCTCAACCCAGAATCCTCCGAGGGGTGTCTGATGCCCTTCGTTATGTTTTGTTCTGCATGCTATTGCTTGCTGATGCAGTTCAAGTAGGCAAGTGGAATCTCTAGTGAGGACTGACCATACATATATATATATATATATATATCTTTATAATTATTAGATATTGTGATTTTAAGGAAAATATAGATAATACGAAGTACAGGTGGAAAGAGGGTCAGGTATGCCACAAAGTTGGGTGATAAATGAAATATCCACTTGGTGTGAATCTTGATCTTAGGCCATTCTTTGCGTACTGCTCTGGAACAGGTGGGGTACGCATATTCGAAATAGGTATAGTTACACTCAGCTCTAATATTGATGGATCAGCAGCAACACATAAAGTGTGTTTCGTTCCCCATAAAGCGATCCCTATGATTAATATAATAAGGGAACATTATCTAAACCTTAGTTAAAGAAACATTGCATACCCATTCTGTTTGATTTATGTCTCGCACATAATCCCCTTGATGTTGATACCTAGACGCAGACTTTCTTTATTTGCACCGGTTTATGCTCTCGTAACAGGAGCCCGCATATTTTCTGAATGACTTCTCTAAGAATCTGATTTTTCTTTCACAGATAAGAAAAAGTTGACAATACAATTATCGCTACAGTTAGCCACTATATTAAGTATATAATTCTAGTATTTTAAATGTCTGGTTAATATTTAGTATGCCAACAACATTCAAATAATATCTACCTTTTTCATCTTGAGGATAAGATTAGTAAAGTTACCCATAGTAGTAGACGGTAAATGATATATAGTATATATATCTAAATATATATATATATATATATATGATATTATAATCCCTTTTTAGTCATGAGGATATTCGAGTAGTTTGCAACGTAGCAAACAGGACCACGTTATATAAACCAAAATCTTCTAATGTTGGGTCCCACGAAAAAGGTTGACCTCACATAGGAACCCATCATTATATGATTGAGATGAATCAGAAGCCACTATATCTCTAACATAGCGAACCAATGAAGCTATACATTGAAGAGGCATGCTTGCTTATGATATTAGAAAGCTTTCCAAATTAAATAGTACATGCTAACATGCATGGACATGACGACAGTTTTCTAGGAAATGACTATATAGTTCCCCACAAAAACCATGCCTCCCATGTTCCAATCTGAATACAAAATCAAAAGAAAGAAAGAACTAAAAAAAAAAAAACAAGAAGAAGAAAGCGTGAATTCTGTTTTACCTACACCTTTTCTTTTTGGGGTAAAAAACGCAATAATTGAACGTACAATTTTTTTAACGTGAAACTGCAAAACGTTCTTTTTGGTAAAAAAAAAAAGAAAGTTAGCCAGATTGGGTTTGTTTTTTCGATTAATATTTTTTTTTTCTCAAATGTAAAACACCTGGTCTATGTAAAAATCTTGAGCCAGCTTGTGTGAATGTAATGTATGATATTGAGACGGATGCATTTTTGTTCTAAAAAATATTAATTAGTTTTAGTATATTTAAGTAACAGTTGATTTGATATAATAATTTTAATAAATTATTTTAAAAAAATATTTTGACATTAGTATACAACATTACTTGCCATATAAATATACCTGACTCAACTAATATCTTTTCTTTTCTTCTCCTAAGTATACAGCATAATAATCATGTTCTGGCAGGCATTATATGAATGGTGTGTATTATGTGAAGGTTATATTGCATTTTTTTTTTTATAAATATCCTTTTATATTTTTTAATGTAATATAAATAATCTTATTGAGGTTTGGTCCTTTTCTGGAAATGTCTTTCAACGGGTTTAAACTTGCAACATTGGAAATAAATTCTTGACTATATATTAAATACGAACGTGTGCGCTACACCAATTAAGTCACTCTTTGCAAATGTAATATTGAACTTGATGTATATCTTATAACGTGTCTAATGAAAAACGTAATAACAGTTTGTTAAGAAAAGAAAAGGAAAGAGGAACCAAGCTGGGAATGGAAGAAAAAAGAATAACTAAAAAATATGTATATTAATGTGTGAAAAATAACATTAGGGAAATACTATTTTAATAATTTATTTTTAAACTTATCTCATTTGAATCATTTATAAATTGAAAGTTTGAAAATAATCATATATTTTTGCACTTATTTTCATCCGATTATCTATAAATTAAAAATATCAAAATAATCTTTTAAATTTTAGAATTTGACCTAAAGTATAGTCCCTTCTTAAGTAACTAATAAACAAATAACGCACTCACAATAAAGTAAAGAAATGATTAATTTAAGTTAAATTTAAAAAAGTGGAGAACTATTTTGAGACTCTTAGTTCGTAAAGTATTAAAATAAGACTAAATTCAAAAGTGAATAATTATTTTAAGATTTTTATGAAGGACCAAAATAAAACTAAGTGTAAAAATGGAACATCAAAATAGTATTTTTTTTTGAAAGAAATATTAAGAAAAGTAATTAAACACACAAAATGAGAAGAAAAAATAGATATACTACACACTGGAAAATTACCAAAATGTACAAGCTGTAATATCCAAACCAACATGAAGTAATTAACAAGAGTCATTCTATACTAGTGGAATTAGTACATGTTAATCAATTTTTCACTTTTATTTCTATGTAATTATTATTTTTCCATATACTGGCGGCTTAATTAAGAGTTACTGTATAACACACACTCATGACGTCGTCTTCTTCTTCATCAATGGGTTGGAAAGTGGAGCAGTGCATGACGGCAAATGGGTCTTTGTTATGTAATGGCACAACGTCTTCTTGTGCAATAGGAGGAAGAAGATGACGGGAACATCCACCAACCACAAAAAATGACACCGTTTCAATAGACCCTGGCGCCAAAAATTTTAGGTTCAAAACGCACCATTTTATCTTAGTGAAACGGTACATTTAACTCGTTGGAGCAACAAACCCTGGGCAACGTCATCTTGGAGCAGTGGAGAAATAAAAAAATTTCCCCTGAAACGTACTATTTCACTTACTCAAAATAGTGCATTTCGAGGGCTCATCGACGTGGGCGTGTAGTAAGCATTGGATCATGTGAATGATTGCGATTTCTTACAGGAGCGAAACTTATAAATTCGCTCTAAACGAGTGGATCGCCTTTGCTTGACAAAAAGACACTAAGAGCATGTTTGGTTTGCAGAATATTTGTACAATAATGAGAATGAAGAACTATTACCTTGTTTAGTTACCAAATAAGCTAATGGATTGTCTCTCCCTCGTTAAACTAAATTGACTCATTTGCAAGAAAGCCAATCGTTGTTGAAAGCGAATGAAATCTTGGGCATTACCACGGAAAGCATTTTAAATGGACAATTTTGCCCTTAACTTTGGCCTCTTCTCATTTGTTTGTTTTTGTCTTATTTGTTTCCATTTACTTGCTTCATCCTCACTCTCTTGCCACCATTTTTATCACATAAATATATTAACATTGGGATAAAAGAGAATTCAATTATGTTATATAATTTGAGTTGATTGGGCTTCAAAATATTATATAAATATTTAATTATGTTAATATACCAATAAATATAATAATAATAATAATAGAATATATATAAAATATAAAATAAATATAATTCAAATTAGAATATATTTAATATGCTAAATTTAAGTATTATAAATATTCTAGTATATAATATACAATAAAAAACAGAAAATTCTATTAGATATTAATAACTATATATATATGTATATAAAATCTAAAAATCTATATATATTTTTTTATTTTAGTGTTATTTATTTTATATTCTTTAATTTGTATAGAATATATTTTTCCTACTTTTAAGATTTAATAATTATTATATTTTTGAATATATATTATAATAATAATTTTTTGTTCAAGGGTAATATTGTAACTTTTGTTTCACTCATTTCTATTACTTCGTTGATTTATTAAACTAAACAAAGCATGACAGCCTTAATTTCATTTCATTATATGTGCAACCAAATGTACATATCTACCTTATTTTTCCCTCTCTCATTTACATTTTCTTTCCATCACCTATAATTCTGTTAACCAAACAAACCCTAAATGTATTTAAAGAATGTAAAACGAACTAAACTCAATTTTAAAAAGTCTAAATAAATACTTTTTTAATTAGTAAAAAAAATTTTTAATAAAAAAGCTGTCATGGCCACTTTGGCCTGCAATATTCATGGGATCAGATTCAGAAGCCATATTTTTCATCACTATGTTTTTTTTTTTTTTTGGGTGTTAAAGAACATAAATTGCAGTAGTGTTTTTAGTCATGTATTACATTAACTACGTTTATGTGCAAGTCAATATAGCAAGTTATGTCTCGTCGCAAATTGTCTTCTTTTGCATGCAAGAGAAGACTACTTACGCGTGGCACTGCCAATCATTTACTTTGGTTTGGAGAAAATAGAAACCATATGGAATTAAAAAATATTTAATAAGAAAGAAGGATGGAATGCTGTCTCCGTCTTCTAATAAACTTGTGGATGCAAAACTTTGTTCAGTCAGCTTGCTCAATACACAAGAGGCTACTACCTAATTGAAGGTTAATGTACATGTTACATGCTAATAAATTCTTTGATGCCTCCTACCCATGAATGATTCTTGATTCCCTTCTTCTGATGATTAATATTGAATGAAATATATAATTTAACAGTTTAAATTAATCGTGTACAATAAAAAATTTTAAATTTTAATCGCACGTGATCTAAGATTTTCCTTTAATATTAATCGTTCGATGTTTACATTTTTCAAGCAATCCAAAGAATCTAAATTCCTCATGCTAGTGCACAAATAAAAAGCTACCATGTAGTACTAAGTGATAGTGGGTAAATGAGTAGACGATGAAATGAAAACGCTTAAAATGTACCAATATATTATTTGTATTTATAAATCGGCCCCTAATAATGTCTCAATATTATAAAATTAACGTTACGAGCATATAGTTTAATTATTTGAGTATTAAAAATCTAATCCTTCTTAACTTGCCTCAGTAACTTATCTTGTTATTTCTTTTGTAGAATGACAACAAAATGAAAGCAAAGAAGAGGAGCAAAACACCAAAAAAAGTGAAGAAACTTACAAAATGAGTGAGGAAAGAAGAGCAAGAAGAGAAGAAAGAAGAAATAAATCCGAAAGGAGAGAAACGGAGGAGGAGAGAAGAAGTAAGGAACAATGAGAAAAAACTCAGAAATCATATGTAGAAATAAGATAGATAGTCAGAAGTTTCTGACCGAATGTTATATTGTTGTAGTTAAATTTTTCAGCTAAAAATATGATTGAAATGTTGTATCAAAAATTCCAATCGAAAATTTTTTTACCAAAATTTTGGGTTAAGTCCTATAGTTTACTTCTTTCTTCCTTCATTCCATCCTGAACATCGCACACTTCTATCCCACCCTTTCATCTAAAGGACAAAGGCCACAACAAAGGTTAGGAGAAGTGGGAAAAAGAAAACACTGTAGAATAAATCAGAGAAAAGTATAAAATTGGTGTTTCATTTTTGTATTTTGTGAAAATTTAATCATTTATAAATTAATATATAAGATCCGCCACTTACTATATATTTGAGACAACCAAGCAAAAAGGAGGACATAATAAATGGAGGTGTTTCTAGTTCATTACCTTTCCTAGATTAGTACGACGTAAAGTTGGCAATATATTTAGATACAAGATAGTGATATTAGATTCTTAATCTTTTATGATATCTTGTCAATAGGTTCTTCGAACTCAACAGATAATTGTCAAACTAGACTGGAATTTCATTATCCTCAGCCAAGAACCTTGCAACGGGCTTCTGATGCCTTTCCTTATGCTTGGTTCTGGTTCTGGTTCTGCATGCTTGCTGACGCTATTCAAGTGGGCAACTGGAATCTCTAACACTTTTTTTTTTTTGGAATCATTTACAGTTATAATAGATGTTGTAATTTATTTTAAGGCAATTTTTAATTATATAAAATAAATTTTAAATTATTTATATTTACAACACATGCTATAATAATAAAAAAATTGTACTTTTTTCTTACTCTAATAACCAAATATCATGAATTTTTCCAAAATCTAGTAGGTACATAACAAGTCTCTTTCATCTAGTTTTTGTGAAATATTGAAAGAGAAAAAAAAGTTAATTTTAGTATATTTATATGGCAATTAATTTAATGTATTAATTCTAATAAAATTATTTTAAAAAATTAAAATTGTTAAAAAATAATTTTATTAAAATTAGTACATCAAATTAATTGTCAGTAAATTTTTATTGGTATATAAATAGGCCTATGGATGAAATATCCATTTGGTGTGAAGTATGACTTTAGACCACTAAAGGTACAAATTTTGGATTGTATATTGACGCCATCATGATTTAAAATATTTGTCTCACCAATAAATTTAGCTTAAAAAAATAAAATTTGATTAACAAAATTTAATTTATAAAATGCATTAAATATGAGTTTTTTTAATAGCTTGATTCAAACTTAAAAAACTTAAATAAATATTATTTTAATAAAAAATTTATTATTTAAAAAAATTAATATAAAATAATATTTTAGTAAAAGAATAAAATAGAATACGCCGTAACCAATTATTAATAAATTTTATGATAATACTTTTTATAAAATAATATTAATTAAAAAAATATTTTTCAGATATATTTTTTTATATAATTAAATTTGGACAGGACCAAAGATGCTAGCATATGCATTTATATATTCGAATTATGGATGGATCAGCAGTAAAGTGCTTCATTCCCATAAAGTGATACCAAAATCAGTCTATAGTATACACTTTCTAGGTATAAAAAAAAGCTTTTGCATTAACGGCATTAAATCCATTCTTTCCAATTCTCTTTCCTCTATTGGTTCATTTCTCATTTGCCCTCTTTACTCTTTCCTTGCTCCATTCAAGATTTCCCTTTTTCTTCACAGTATGTCCAGTTTTGTATTTGTGAACTCTCCCCATAATTTAACGTGAAAAAGTGAAAGAAGATCAGTGGTGAAGAAGCGAAGAGATTGACTTACCAAATTTAGGACAAATTCAGTTTCAAATAGGATGCACAGTGGAAAAGGTTATCTCAGAGAGTACAAATTCCTTGCTGGAGAGATCCTTTTCTCTAGTCATATTTGAGCTTGAGATTTAAACAATTTAAATTTTTTTTCAAAGACTACAGAATAACTATTTCTAAAAATAAGATATATTAATATTTAAATTTTTTTTTATCTAAAATGATATTTTATTAAAAAAGGATTGAACTGTTCCTAATACATTGTCATCAATTTCACATGTCTTATAATGTAATTTAGTCTGTTTTACTAAAATATTATTCTATATAAAAAATATAAGATATTAATATATTTTTTAAAGAAGTATAAGAGCAAATCCCAACTTCCATTTCCCTACCTAAACACTGTAGGCCTTTATGCAAACTAACTACAAATATGTTTGGGCCATTGAAATCTTGATAACCCAATAACATTCTTTTATTCCTTTCCTTTTTTGGTTAAAAATGTGACGGCCCATCGTAGTGAGCTCTGTAGATCTCAATGTTAAAAAGAAAAATGACTTGTCAATTTCTTCGTCATTTTTTACAAATCAACTATAAATTAATTTCATAATTTGTAAATGAAAGTAAAAATTATCGTATGGATTGTGAAACCAAACTTTCCATTTTAATTAGACAACTATGCGAGTGATGCAAGAAGTTAGTTTTTGATGGAAGATATAATTCTTTAGACAACTCTATTGCGATGTTCCTCTAAGTTTTTTACTAATTAATTTTATATTCCCTATTTAATTAAATGATATAATTCTTCTGGGAAAAAAGAGTAAAATATTAAAAAAATCAACAAGTTAATAAACCATGGTTAGAAGGTAAAATCAAATGGAAGCACTGGATGATTGTATCACAAATTTTATATTAGATGTGAATGGTCAAATAAACCATGGATAGAGTTGCTTCTAGATTAGATTTGGATCAATGTATCACCGATACATTAATAGAAAATAGAAAATTAAATAATAAATATAAGGTAAGATATTTGGTGTACTAAATATTTTGAGTATATAAGTACTTAGTTATAATGTACGAATATAATTGTAATATTATTATTATTATTATTATTATTATTATTATTATTTTATTGATATTATTATAACTATATTCATACATTATAATTGAGTTGACTGTTGCACTCAAAATTGTGAATGTATCAAAGATGATATCTAAATATAATTTCAAATATACCTAAATATATTCAAATAAAATACATTTTAGATAAATTATAAGTATATAATTTTAAATGTCTCAAATTTAAAATTCTAATCTAACATACTTTTAGTTTGTTCAAATTATAATTTTATCTAGGGTTGAACATAAATTAGACCCCAACCCGTGGCCCATATTAGGCCAAAATTACCCAACATTCTTTAGATATTTCATCTTTAAATTCACAAGAAGTATAAAGTCTGCGTTTCACTAAAGTTTTTGACAAATTACCCAAACTTTATCTACATATTTTGTACAACACTCATTCACAAAAGGGTTTATGACTCTTTATTTCCACCAAGGTACTGAGGCCATCTTATTGGCTATCATTTCTATTCTTGTAATCTTTATATATTATATTATCATATCAATCATAATGATAAGTTGTAAAATTTTATTTTATCAAAATCTGTTTCCATTTTTATTCACATTTATATCAAAATCGAATAGGTAGTAACAAGCTTTTAACATGATCTAATTTAGATGAGTTTTTTTTTATCAATAGATATTTATGCATTTCTTGGTTTAACACATTTAGATGAATTCTTGATTTATTTACTTCATTCATTACTTAAATATTATATTAAAATATAAAAATTAGTTGTTATAAATTAAATTAATTAATAAAAATTACATAATATGTTTGATATTATTAAATGAATTAGCATATGGTTATAGAAACTAATCAAACTAATAAACAGACGATCTTGGTTAAATTATGGCTTATTTCAATGTTCTCAATCTTTTCTTTAGTGGAAAGGTTGTATTTTCAATCTTAAAAGTTCATCATTTTAATCTCTTCATCTCTTTGGTTCTTATTCAATATATGAGATTTTATAACAGTGTCCTTGTGAACTCAAGCCTTTTGTTAGAATTTAGATCTTTTTTAAAATTGTTAAATAAAAATTTAATGGTTCAAATGTTTCATCTATGATCATGCACAATAATTAATGACTGCATGCAATTAAGATTATTATTTTATTTTTAAATTTGAGTCATTAAATTTTGATTTGAGGACTCACAATCATTATTGGAGATTTTTCAATAAACATCTATGAAATTTGTCAAAATGAAAAATGACTCTCAATTTGGCCCAAAGTAATACCGTCTCTGTTGAATTCATAGTAACCAAGGGAAATGAAATGTTGTGATGGAGAGTATACATAAAGTCTTCAACCACTGGAATCTTGATGACCTAACTAAGGGAGATAAAATGTTCACTATAGGAGCTTGGGACCTTAGTAATGTTTGGAAATAGACTTTGGGGTTATATATTAGGAAAATATAAATACAAAAGGGTTAGTCGTGAATTATACAAAAGGTCAAGGATTTTGATTATTAAATAGAAATTAAAACCTCATTTAATTGTTAGAAAGGATAAGATTGAGAATAAAAATAAAATTTTAGACTCATATATTGTATTTAGTATAATATTATAAAAAATAATAAAAACAAAAACGAAAATAAATAAATGGAAGTATCAAAATACTCATATATATATATATATATATATAATAAAATTAAAATATTAATTATTTTATTTTAAATTAAAAAAATTTGGTATCTGTTAATCGATCTTCTTCTCTTCAAACCATAAAAAATATATTTTCTTCCCCTCATTTGGTGAAAGTCTACTCGCTAGCAATCTCTATCCTCTCATACCTCCGGTGTTGATCGAAACAGAAGAGAGGAGGGAAGGAGGACTCAAATCTCTGTCCTCTCAGATCCGGATGCGACTGTTGCTCTGTTGTGATATGGACTCTTCCCTCTCTCTTTCGTCGCCAGTTGATCTCTTTCTTCCTTCTTTCTTCTATTTCTTCTTTCTTGGCTAGACAATCTCTCTCTTCCCACTCTCTCATTGATTTGTCCAGAGGGGGTGGTGGGGGTATGTTAACGGTTGTGGAGGGAGAGAAGGAGGAGGGCGTTTGCTAGTAGGGGTGATGTGAACTTGCCGGAGTATTCTGACTTTACCGGAGAAGATGATTGGAGACTCAATCTAGTCGGCTCCTATGACTGGTCATCTAAAGCTGATGGAAGCAATACACCACATAGGCGTCGGGCAACTATCTCCACCTTAGAGGGTAGTTTAGTCATAAATGTTCATTCTCAGGCGACAAGGGTCAATCCTTCCATGTAGTTAAGGAATCTATTCTCCCACGATTATGGGAATCAACTTTCTAAAGAAAAGGGAGTCCAACTTAAGAACACCAACCAAGTAAAAGAATAGGCCTGAGACCCATTTTCTTTCCCATTCCTGCACCCAAATCTAAGAACCAAATATGGCTTAAGTAATATATATTATGGGTTAATATATAATTATTGTGATTTGGTCTTTAGGACTTCTCTTATATGCTCCTTTTGGATACTGACCATTGAGGTTGAGGGTGAAGTGAAATGTAAGAAATTAAAGACACCATATAGTGATGTTTTTCGCTGCTTTAGTTGGATAATTATTCCAATGATGAAATTTTTATGTGATGAACAATAAGCTATTTTATGAACATTTTTAAGTATCAGATATCAGTTTGAGAAGATCTAACAGTTTTATTTGAGTTGATTTCAGCTATCAAATATATTATTAAAAGCACTAATTATACAAAAGAGCATTCTCTAAGTAAGTGCAAATTTGTAAACACATTTGAAGATTGGCCCATCATGTGTGATAATTATAATGCTGGCAATATATGTGAAGCCAATGATGAAAGATATTATGACCATGATGTCAATGTGCTAAGCTTTTAAGAATGATGATGGACTTGTGCATAAGGTTATGCATTGAAATGATGACTAAATCATTGGGAGTGATGCATCTTGACATGAAGAAAAGCTTGATGAAACAAAGGCAATCCACTCCTGTAGAGTGAATTTATAGGATCTGCTCCTATAAGAAATCACAGTCGTTCACGTGATCCAATGCTTTTTACACGTCCACGTCGATATGGACCTCAAAAGGCACCATTTTGAGTAAGTGAAATAGTGTGTTTCAGGGGAAATTTTTTTTTTTTTTTTAATTTTTTGCCAGGGCAAAATGACATCATTTGGCAGGTGTGTTTTGAGGGTTTTCTTTCCTTCCTCGTTGGTCCAAGCTACAACCTCCACAAAAGTAAGAAGGTTGCCGTTGATGTCACTGTTGGAAAGATGGTTGCCTTGTCGTTGAACTTCAGCCTCCACGATGTCGCTCTCTACCCCCGTTGAGGTCCCTCTAGATGAGTTCGACCCACATGTCATGTTATTTTTTTGTCCAGGTATCCTATATATTGAACAATTTGTTCCGATGAAAAAAATTGTGTTAATTTTTTCTAGCAACTATCTCCCTTTATTGAATCCCCTCTTGCATGTCTTGGAGCTTTGTAAGTCAATCTCTATGCACATGTCATTTTATTTCTCTGTTCAATTACATTACAGATCCTACAATCAGTTCCTAACAGAGAAAATTAAAGCAATTGTTTTCGACAAGTGTCCCCCTCTGTCGACTTCCCTCTCCCCTGTCTTTGACAATTATTTCTCTGTTTAGTTATATTACATGTTATTTCATTTTTCTGCTCATTTACATTACAAATTCATCAACCTGTTTGAACATGCTCATTTGATCAAATTTTATGGGTAAGTCACACACTCCTCCCTACATCTTAATGGTAACTATTTCACATTACTGTCCTTGTTTTATGATATAGGAAGGTGATAGTGGTGAAATCTATCATGAGGAAGAAATTGAATTAATTGATTAGGAAGCTAGGTGTAAGATATGTTGAAACTGTGAACTGAGAATAAGCTTTTTCGATGTTGTTAGGATACCTTGTGGATGTCATACAGGTATAAGCTATTTTTTACATGCTTAATTATGCCTATGGATGCCATACATGTATAAACTAGAGCATATCATAGACTGTCTGCTTCCTTTGCTCGTTTTGCTCCTAGAATAGTTGTGTTTTAGCTTGAATGGACCTGTTGTTGCCAAGAAAATATTTTGCTTGGGCTAAATCTTACATTGTTGTAAAATGAAGTATGAATGCTTTGCTTTTTGTGACTGTTTGTGTGGATTCCTAGCTCGCTTTACTCCAGGAATGGTTCTGTTTTATGTGGAATGTTTTTGTGTCTCCTGATTTACAATTACTATTTTATTGGACTTGCATAGATGGCAGGCTTGTGCAATGCTAAGATGTTGCTTGAGTAGCATGTTGCAAGTGTTACCAAGTGAACTTGAAAGTTGTCAGGTTGATGAAGCAAGAAGGAAATAATGTGGATGAAACAAAATGCACCATGATAAAGCTGTGTCAAGGGAAAATGAATCAACACGAAGCAAAGTGAATGAAGATGGAGGAAGATAATGCATGACGAAGCATGATGCATAAATCAAAAGCATTATGAAGATGAATCAAGACTAGGCTATTAAAATGAATAAGTGATTGTATTGCATAATAGATGTAACAAGTGATTGTATTGAACTAAATAACACGAGATTGTATAGTTGTACTTGTCAATACATTATACATGGCTTTTCCAAAGTAATAAAATTACATTTGATTATAGCAAAATGATAGATTGTGTGTGACAATTTCAAATTAGTCTTTCCTTTAATTACTTACATCTTTACATAAGTGTGGAAGGAGACAAAAAATGACAAAATAACTTAAAAAATAATGTGTCGATGATTCTTGCATAGACTTTCACACTAACAGTCAAGATCATCAAGTGATTGTGTAGGGACACCTAGTCGCTCTTACATAATTAAACAACTACATCAGTAAGGCAAGTAGATAGTCAGTAATACAAGTGAAGGCATTTTTTTAGGAATTTCATGTACAGTCAATAATCTTGTGAAGCTAAATTGGTTCCTTTGTGTTTGATAGTCATCATGATATATTGGAGGAATGGAGCAAGACACTTTGGCCTGCGTATTACTTGATGATTCCTTATCTTGCACAAATGGATTAATACTAGTAAGTACATGTAGGGATAGTACTAATAAGTAAAGGCACCAAGCATCTATCACATGATGTGGGATTTATGATTGAATGACAAACAGAGCCTTTCTTCTCTTACAACTTTGAAGTTTAACCTAACCTTTTTATCGTTGTTGTCTCTTTATCCCATCTTATTTTTTGAAAACCTTTGCTTTGCCCACTATATCACCTTTAGGGATTGTGGCTTGATCACGTGCATTGTCTATGCTATATTCTCCTAATTGAACCTCTGTAACTTTCTTCAACAAGTCATCCACCTCTTTCTTAGCCATGGAATACAGTTTCTGACATGTAGCAATCTCTGATGCTAATTTAACATTCTTCAAGCAAAGTTGCTTGTATTGTTGTGTGTTATCCAATTTAAGGTCTCCTTTAACTTCATTCCCTTTTGAATCATGTACAATACCATTACGTATATTTTTCTTCTATTTTTTCAAGATATACTGATCAGGTACTTGGTCAACATCCATCATAATAAATACTTTCAATACATGGCTACACAGTATTCCATACGACTTGAACTTCATACAACAGCAAGAAATGGTCTTTACGCCAGGATTAAATAAAGACTCCATATTCTTTATCTTGATTGGATACGGACACTGTATACTTAAACACAGGATGAGTTTCATTTCTATTTCGGATGAGCATTGCAAAGAATAAGTCAAACTCTTTTTGGAATAGATCAAATATCAGAAATATGTATACCTTCACAGCTTGGTGTAGAATCGCTGAGTGTAGGTAATTCAATCTAGGCAACTTATGCCGAGCATCAAACTCACTTTTTAACACGTTATACCATTTATTTGAAACCATTCGTTCGTACACCTTAAAGAATTATATAAGGTTCGACGTTGGTTCCATGCATGCTTTAAAGTTGGAGTTCAAGCTCTCACTTAGTTTGGTGCTTCTAATTCCCAAAGTGAATGCATGTTTTATATAACACACTGCCATTTTTCTCATATTGCATACATTGACTTTAACCAACTATTGATGTGAACATTATAATTGGCCAACATCTTCTTTTAGGCTGAGTCAAATTGAACTCATCAACGTAGTTATATATGTACCTTTTGAAATTGGATCTATCTTTTATCCCTAGGTGCTGGATCCTATTCTGAATTAGGTATCACCTCACTTACGAGTACAAGAAACCAAAACAAAAATTAAAATTAAGTGTAATTAGAGGATATATTCACTCATACACACTCATTTTAATGACATAAAATTTTTACCATTGTAGCATCTTGGTCGGTGAATATAGTTAGTGGCTATTCCTTGCCATAAGCTTCCAAGAAGGTCTCAAATAGCCATATAAATGACTTAGCTATTTCATTGTACAGTAATGCAATGCTAAGCATGATTGTCTGCTTGTATTGACTAAATTCAGAGAATAAGGCAAGCGACCTATGCACCTAATTTATATAGTAAGTTGTGTCTAGGGAGATAACATCACTGAAATATCCATAATCAATAATCATGCGTGCATCAGCCCAGAAAAAATTTGTGATTTGCTCATATGCATTAACTTGATAGGCATAAGAAAAGTATGAGTTTTCCAATAACTCTCGTTGAAAATATTGTAGAAGATAATCGACATTCCTATAAACCATGTGGTGTTGCCTTCTTGATCGTAAATAATTTTTTGCATCTAATTGAGTGAACCCAAGATGGGTTCTACCTCCTGCATGTATGCTCACCAACTGAAATGACGCTTTTTATTGCAATCCAAAGTCCTCAGCCATTTCACCTTCACGACCTTGAACTTTAGATATCTTCCATTATGAGCCTAACATATATGTTATCTTTGGAAGTTGTAGAGGGTGGTTGTGAAGTTCTACGAACTTGTTGATTGTCAATTTTCCATTCATTGTGACAAGGTTGATTCGAGTATTACAATTAGTTTTGGTTTCAAGCCTAGGATTCACAACTACTCTGTTTCTTTTGTCTAACTTCCAAACTCCCTCCTTGCAACAAACGAACCTGCAAGAAGTCACTGATTTGTATTTCTTATCCTTGTTAAGGTATTACTTCCTCACCCCAAAACCTATTTTCCCAGTGTAGTTAATCTAGAACTGTCATGCATCCTTTGCACTACCAAATTGCATAATCTTAAGCTTCGGTTCTATCACCATTAATAGCTGACTTACGAGCTACTGGAAAACAAACATAACAATATCAAAAATGGGGTCCACAATAGTAAAACTAGTTACTAATTTATTTTTGAATTGAAAAAACATGACAACATCAAAATAAATACTATTTGAGGGGTAACATGTAAGGAATTTTGTTCTACTTCATTTTCGTTATTTAGTGCATCTCATGCGGTTTCCTTTTTCTGAATTTATTTTTCAATTGCATTTATATAATAAATTGTGGTCGTGTTCTTTTTGCTCTATTTTTCTAGTATAAAAGCATTTACCTAGAATATGTCAGCATGTGTGGATGAGTTGAGATTATTTTTAGTATATTGGTCATAATATCCCTTACCATTTGATTGTCAACAAAAGTGCTACTATTAGGAGGTGTGAAATACAATTTTTCGTTAATCTGAGTTTAACTGCAACATACTAACACCCTTGGGAATTATGTTCCCACTTAAGGATAAATCAACAATATTTTAGGCTTTTCTCTAATGTTGTTTGGGTTTTAATTTTGCCTAAAATGTTATTTGGGTTTAAATGTACTTCATCTTAGCTCATTATATTTTCCCAACCAACTACTACCTACAGATCCAATCATATACTTCAAGTACTAAAGTAGGGGCATATCACTGCTATTTAACATAAAGCAACTGATGTCTCAAATATTAATAATAAACCAATAAAGTAAAACAATTTAGTGGATAGGCAATATATATCATAAGAAGAATCAAACAAATTGGCATATTAGACATAACTTTACATAGATAACAGCAAATGTAACAAACGCACAGTGAGCATCTTTAAAGGAGTAAAATGGTTGTACAAGGGTCAATGAATGACCAATGTAATCTGACATTCTAAATCAACAAATAACTCATTTAGTTGCTGCCACATACAAATTATGGGTCACGCATTAGAAATAAATTAATAATCACCAAGCAAATAAGAGTGACAACTTGATGGCTGTGTAGTAGTTCTCATTTTGGTTATAAATGCTTATAAGTCATTGGGGACTTCAACTTGTAGCTACTGAATACTCGCTAGTCCAGTTGCTTCCTTTCCCTGATAGATGCATTGTAAAATAATGCCAAAATAGTGAACAAAGCAACAGATTCATGTTTGAATGTTTATTAGTATATATATTGATAATGAGCCAACACAAAATTGAAACACTATAGGATAAATTGATATGATTCTTTCCCTCTGTTTTTTTCAGCGTTTTCACCCATCATTTTCATAAAACTCACCCATTTTCATAATTGATCATTTGCTTCATCTTCAACATTTCTTTAGTACATTCAAATACACAAATTTGTTGTTCAAAGGCCATAACTTCCACTGGGTAGAATCATTCAACACAGAAACTTTACTTTGAAAACATCCATCTTAACCTATGTATTCATCTTGGCATTTGTTGAACAGATGCCCTGTTACATTGCAATGAGTCACTGTATAACACACACTTATGACGTTGTCTTCTTCCTTGTCAATGGGTTGGAGAATGGAGTAGAGCACGACGAAAAAATAGGTCTTTGTTATGCAATAGCCCAACATTTTCTCGTGTAGTAGGAGGAAGAAAATGATGAAAACATCCACTAACAACAAAAAATGACACCATTTCAACAGACCCTGATGCCAACAATTTTGGGTTCAAAACGCATAATTCTATTTTTTTGTAAAATGGTTCATTTAACTTGTTGGAGCAACAAACCTCAGGTGACGTTGTTTTGGAGCAACAGAGAAATAAAAAAATTTTCCCCCGAAATGCACCGTTTCACTTACTCAAAACGGTGTGTTTTGAGGGCCTTATTAATGTGGGCGTGTAGGAAGCATTGGATCACATAAACAACTGCAATTTCTTACAGGAGCGGATCACCTTTGCTTGACAAAAAGACACCAAGAGCATGTTTAGTTTGCAGAATATCTGTGCAATAATGGGAATGAAGAACTATTACCTTGTTTACTTACCAAATAAGCTAATGGATTGTCTCTCCCTTGTTAAACTAAATTGACTCATATATAGGAAAGTCAATTGTTGCTGAAAGCGAATGGAACCTTGGGCATTACTCGGGAAAGCATTTTAAATGGACAATTTGTCCTTAACTTTGGCCTTTTCTCATTTGTTTGTCTTTGTCTTATTTGTTTCCATCTACTTACTTCATCCTCACTCTCTTGCCTATCTTTTTATCACTTAAATATATTAACATTGAGATAAAAGACAATTCAATTATGTTATATAATTTGAGTTGATTAGGCTTCAAAATATTATATAAATATTTAATTATGTTAATTTACTAATAAATATAATAATAATAGAATATATATATATATATATATATAATATAAAATGAATATAATTCAAAATTAGAATATATTTAATATGCTAAATTTAAGTATTATAAATATTCTAATATATAATAGACAATAAAAATAGAAAATTCTATTAGATATTAATATATATATATATATATATGTATATAAAATCTAAAAATCTATATATATTTTTTATTATAGTGTTATTTATTTTATATTCTTTAATTTGTATAGAATATATTTTTCCTACTTTTAAGATTTAATAATAATTATAATTTTGAATATATATTATAATAATAATTTTTTGGTCAAGGGTAATATGGTAACTTTAGTTTCATTCATTTCTATTACTTCATTGATTCATTAAACCAAACAAAGCATCACAGTCTTCATTTCATTTCATGTCATTCTTTGTACAACCAAATATACATACATACTTTCTCTTCCCCTATCTCATTCACATTCCCTTTTCATTACCTACAATCTTGTCAACCAAACAAGCCCTAAGTTTATTTAAAGAATGTATGAGAAATAAACCTGATAATAAGTTAAAAAACTTGTTTGGGCCAAAAAAATATAGTTTAAAAAAAAGCCCAAATAAAAATGCTTAATTTGTAAAATGGACCAAACTCAAGCTTAAAAAGTTTGAATAAATACTTTATTAATTAGTAAATTCTTATCATATAAAAAAATTTAGTGTAATATGATATTTTGATAATATATCTTATTTAATGGATTTATTTTTGTGACTGTTTGTGTGGATTCCTAGTTGGTTTTGCTCTTGGAATGGTTTTGTTTTATTTGGAATGATTCTGTTTTATTTGGATTGTTTTGTTTGATTTGAAATGGTTATGTTTTATCTGGAATATGTAGAATGTTTCTTTTTTATCTGGAATGGTTTTGTTTTATGTGAAATATGTGGAATGGTTTTGCTTTATCTGAAATGGTTATGTTTTATCTGGAATATGTGGAATGTTTCTGTTTTATCTGGAATGGTTCTATTTGATGTGAAATGTGTGGAATGGTTCTATTTTATATGGAATGTTTTTGTGTCTCCTGATTTACAGTTACTGTTTTATTGGACTTGCATAAATGGAAGGCTTGTGTAATGCTGAGATGTTGCTTAAGTTGCATGTTGAAAGCGTTACCAAGTGAACCCGAAAGTTTTCAGGTTGAGGAAGTAAGAAGGAAGTAATATGGATGAAGCAAAATGCATCGTGATAAAGCTATGTTAGGGGAAAAGGAATCAACATGAAGTAAGGTGAATGAAGATGGAGGAAGATAATGCATGACGAAGCATGATGTATAAATCAAAAGCATTATAAAGATGAATCAAGACTAGGCTATTGAAATGAACAAGTGATTGTTTGCATAATAGATGTAACAAGTAATTGTATTGAACCAAAAAACATGGGATTGTATAATTCTACTTGTCATTACATTGTACATGGCTTTTCCAAAGTAATAAAATTACATTTGATTATAGCAAAATGATACATTGTGTGTGACAATTTCAAATTAGTCCTTCCTTTGATTACTTACATCTTTACATAAGTGTGGAATGAGACAAAAAATGACAAAATAACTTAAAAAACAATGTGTCAATGATTCTTGCATAGACTTACACATTAATAGTCAAGATCATTAAGTGATTATGTAGGGACACCCAGTCGCTCCTACATAATTACACAACTGCATCAGTAAGGCAAGTAGATAGTTAGTAATACAAGTGAGGGCATTTTTTTAGGAATTTCATGTACCATCAACAATCTTGTGAAGCTAAATTGGCTCCCTTGTGTTTGATAGTCATCACGGTATACTAGAGGAGTAGAGCAAGTCACTTTGGCCTGCATATCTACCACATGATGTGGGATTTGTGACCGAATGATAGACAAAACCTTTTTTCTCTTACGACCTTGAAGTTTAACCCAACCTTTGTATTTTTGTTGTCTCTTTGTCACATCTCATTGTTTGAAACCCTTTGTTTCACCCACTCTATCACCCATAGGGATTGTGGCTTGATCATGTCCATTGTCTATGCTATATTCTCCTGATTGAACCTCTGTAACTCTCTTCAACAAGTCATCCACCTCATTCTCAACCATGGAATATAGTTCTTGACATGTAGCAACCTCTGATGCTTATCTAACTATCTTCAAGCAAAGTTGCTTGTATTGCCGTGTGTTATCCAATTTAGGGTCTCCTTCAACGTCATTCCTCTTTGAATCATGTATAATACCATTACGTGCGATTTTCTTCCATCTCTTCAAGATATATTGATCAGGCACCTGGTCAACATCCATCACAATAAATACTTTCAACGCATGGCAACACAGTATTCCATACAACTTCATACAATTGCAAGAAATGGTCTTTAGGCTAGGATTAAATAAGACTTTGTATTCTCTATCTTGATTAGATACGGACACTGTATACTTGAACACAGGATAAGTTTTATTTCTATTCTAGATAAGCATTGCAAAGAACAAGTCAAACTTTTTTTGGAATAGATTAAATATCAAAAGCATGTATACCTTCGCAGCTTGGTGTAGAATCGTTGAGTGTGGGTAATTCAATCTAGACAATTTATGTCGACGAGCATCAAACTCACTTTTGAACTTGTTATACCACTTCTTTAAAACCACTCATTCGTACACCTTAAAGAATTGTATAAGGTTCAAGGTTGGTTTCATGCATGCTTTAAAGTCGGAGTTCAAGCTCTCATTTAGTTGGGTGCTTTTAATTCCTAAAGTGAATGCATGTTTCATATAACATGCTGCCATTTTTCTCATATTGCATACACTGACTTTAACCAACTGTTGTTGTGAACATTGTAATCAGCCAACATCTTCTTCCAGGTTGAGTTAGACTGAACTTATCAACATAGCTATACATGCACCTTTTGAAATTAGATAAGAAATTGGATCCATCTTTCATCAGATGGCTTAGGTGCTTGATCCTGTTCTGCATTAGATGCCACGTACAAAGTCCATGACGCGTATTACGTATCACCTCTCTTAAGAGTACAAGAAACCAAAACAAAAATTAAAATGAAGTGAAATAGAGTATATATTCACTTATACACACTCACTTTAATCACCAAAAGTTTTTGCCATTGTAGTATCCTAGTTAGTGAATATAGTCATGGCCATTTCTTGCTGTGAGCTTCTATAAAGGTCTCAAATAGCCATGTAAATGACTCAGTTGTTTCGTCATACAACAATACAGTGCCAAATATGATTGTCTGCTTGTATTGATTGAATCTAAAGAATAAGGCAAGCAGCCTATGCGCCTGATTTATATAGGAAGTTGTGTCTAGGGAGATAACATAACTAAAATATCCATAATCAATAATCATGTGTGCATTAGCTCAAAAAAATTTGTGATTTGCTCATCTACATTAACCTGATAGGCATGGAAAAAGGATGGGTTTTCCAATAACTTTTGTTGAAAATATTGCAGAAGACAACCAACATCCCCATAAACCATATGGCACTGCCTTCTTGATCATAAGTAATTTTTTACATCCAATTGAGTGAACCAAAGATTGGTTCTACCTTCTGCATGTGTGCTCACCAACTAAAATGATGCTTTTTGTTACAATCCAGAGTCCTCAGCCATTTCAATTTCACAACTTTGAACTTCAGATATCTTCTGTTATGAGCCCAACATATATGTTGTCTTTGGAAGTTGTAAAGGGTGGTTGTGAAGCTCCACGAACTTGTTGATCATCAATTTTCCATTCACTGTGACAAGGTTGATTCAAGGATCATAATTAGTTCTAGTTTCAAGCCTAGGGTTCACAACTACTCTGTCTCTTTTGTCTAACTTCCGAAATCTCTCTTTACAATAAATGAACCTATAAAAAGTCACTAATTTGTCTTTCTTATTCTTGTTAAGGTATTGCTTCCTCGCCCCAAAACCCACCTTTCTATCGTAGTTAATCCAGAACTGCCATACATCCTTTGCACTACCAAATTGCATAATCCTAGGCTTCAGGTCCATCGCTGTTAATAGTTGACTTACGAGCTGTTGGAAAAAAACATAACAATATCAAAAATGGGGTTCACAATAGTAAAACCAGTTACTGATTTATTTTTGAATTGAAAAAACATGACAATATCAAAATTAATACTATTTGAAGGGTAACTTGTAAGGAATTTTGTTCTACTTCATTTTTTGTTATTTAGTGCATCTCATTCGATTGCATTTTTCTGAATTTATTTTTCAATTGCATTTATATAATGAATTATGGCTGTGTTCTTTTTTGCTCCATTTTTCCAGTATAAAAACATTTACCTAGAATAAGTCAGCATGTGTGGATGAGTTGAGATTATTTTTAGTATATTGGTCATAATATCCCTTACCATTTGATTATTAACAAAAGTGTTAATATTAGGAGGCGTGAAATACACCTTTCCATTAATATGAGTTTAGGCTTTTCTCTAATGTTGTTTGGGTTTTAATTTTGCCTAAAATGTTAATTGTGTTTAATGTACTTCATCTTAGCTCATTATATTTTCCTAACCAACTACTAGCTACATATCCAATCATATACTTCAAGTACTAAAGCAGGGGCATATCACTGCTATTTAATATAAAGCAACTGATGTCTCAAATATTAATAATAAACCAATAAAGTAGAATAGTTAAGTGGATAGGCAATATATATCGTAAGAAGAATCAAACAAATTGGCAAATCAGATATAACTTTACATAGATAACAACAAATGTAACAAATGCAAAGTGAACATCTTTAAAGGAGTAAAATGGTTGTACAAGGGCCAATGAATGGCCAATGTAATCTGACATTCTAAATCAACAAATAACTCATTTAGTTGCTGCCACATACAAATTATCGGTTATGCATTAGAAATAAATTAATAATCACCAAGGAAATAAGAGTGACAACTTGATAACTGTGCAGTAGTTCTCATTTTGGTTATAAATGCTTGTAAGTCAATGGGACTTCAACTTGCAGCTACTGAATACTCGTTGGTCCAGTTGCTTCCTTTCCTTAACAAATGCATTATAAATTAATGTTAAAATAGTGAACAAAGCAACATATTCATGTTTGAATATTTATCAATATACATATTCATCATGAGCCAACATAAAACTGAAAAACTATAAGATAAATCCATCCAATTCCTTCCCTCTATTTTTTTCTGCGTTTTCACCCCTTATTTTCATAAACACACCCATTTTCATAATCATGATTATTTGCTTCATCTTCAACATTAGTTCAGCACATTCGGATACACAAATTTGTAGTTCAAAGGCCAGAACTTCCACTGGGCAAAATCATTCAACACAGAAACTTCACTTTGAAAACATCCATCTTAACCTATGTATTCATCCTGGCATTTGTTGAACAGATGCCCTGTTACATTGCATACATTGCAATGGGTCACTGTATAACACACACTCACGACGTCGTCTTCTTCCTCGTCAATGGGCTAGAGAATGGAGTAGAGCACAATGGAAAAATAGGTCTCTGTTATGCAATAATACAACGTCTTCTCGTGTAGCAGGAGGAAGAAGATGGCGGGAACATCCACCAACCACAAAAAACGACGCCATTTCAATAGACCATGACGCCAACAATTTTGGGTTCAAAACATACAATTTTATTTTAGTAAAATGGTTCATTTAACTCGTTGAAGCAGCGAAGAAATACAAAAATTTCTCTCGAAACGCACTGTTTTACTTACTCAAAACAATGCATTTCGAGGGCCTTATCGACGTGGACATGTGGGAAACATTGGATCACATGAACAACTGCAATTTCTTATAGGAGTAGATCTTATAAATCCGCTCTACAAGAGCGGATCACCTTCGCTATATGAAAAGACATTAAGAGCACGTTTTGTATGCAAAATATCTATGCAATAATGGGAATGGAGAGCTATTACCTTGTTTAGTTACCAAATAAGCTAATAGATTGTCTTTTCCTCGTTAAACTAAATTGACTCATTTGCAGGAAAGTTGATCGCTACTAAAAGCGAATGGAATCTTGAGCATTACCTAGGAAAGCATTTTAAATGGACAATTTTGCCCTTAACTTTGGCCTCTTCTCATTTGTTTGTCTTTGTCTTATTTGTTTTTATCTACATATTTCATCCCCACTCTCTTGCCACTCTTTTTATCACTTAAATATATTAACATTGAGATAAAAGACAATTCAATTATGTTATATAATTTGAGTTGATTAGGCTTCAAAATATTATATAAATATTTAATTATGTTAATATACCAATAAATATAATAATAATAGAATATATACATATATATATATATATAATATAAAATGAATATAATTCAAAATTAAAATATATTTAATATGCTAAATTTAAGTATTATAAATATTCTAATATATAATATACAATAAAAACAGAAAATTCTATTAGATATTAATATATATATATATATGTATATAAAATCTAAAAATGTATATATATTTTTTATTATAGTGTTATTTATTTTATATTCTTTAATTTGTATAGAATATATTTTTCTTACTTTTAAGATTTAATAATTATTATAATTTTGGATGTATATTATAATAATTATTTTTTGTTCAAGGGTAATTGGTAACTTTGGTTTCACTCATTTCTATTACTTCATTGATTGATCAAACCAAACAAAGCATCACAGGTTTCATTTCATTCTTTGTGCAACCAAATATACATACATACTTTCTCTTTTCCTCTTTCATTCACATTTCCTTTCCATCACCTACAATTTTATCAACTAAATAAGCCCTAAGTGTATTTAAAGAATATACGAGAAATAGATATGATCATAAGTTAAAAAACTTGTTTGGGCCAAAAAAATAAAGTCTAAACAAAAAATGCCCGAATTAAAATGTTTAATTTGTAAAACGGATCAAACTCAAACTCAAAAAGTCTAAATAAATATTTTTTAATTAGTAAAAACTTATCATATAAAAAAATTTAGTGTAATGTGACATTTTGGTAAAAAAAAAACTAATATATGTTATTTAACAGATTTATGTCAATACAATAACCCAATTCTATTTATAACTTCTTTATATATAATCTTACATGTAATAGTAACAATTATTTATATTATTTAGTTCAAATTTTAAATAACAAATTAATTTGATCTTTCTTTAAAAAATCAATTGACTTGAATGGCCTGACTCAAAAAATATTAATAAAAGCCTGAATAAAAATGTCAAATTAAAATATGAGCCAGACTTTATTTTGAGTTTAAATTTAAGCTTAATTTTTAAAAGTTTAACCTGAAAATTAAATTTACTAAAAAATTTCCATATACTTTGTATAAGAAATTGTTCAGTCAAGAAGAGCCTCCTCTTCATACTTTAAAATGCCAATTTTTTATTGTAACTTCTGCAGGATCCCAGGTAGAAGCATTGTATGCTTCTCTTTTTTTTTTTTTTTTTTTTCTTGCGCCACCTAAACCCTATATGCTTCAAATGGGGAACACTGTCCAGCTGGATTTGATTCAAAACTTGACTTATGTTATGACAAGATTTATTTGTTAATCCCAGGAGCCAGCTCAACTTAGTTAAGCTTAGTTAGTAATCAGGCCAAGTATTTTATTTTTGTCTATTATTCATAAACTTATATTTTTATTAATAAAAATAAAATTTTCTTGACAAAATGCAAAAGAAAAATAATATTTTGAAATAAATAAATAAAATGGAAAAAATAAAAAAATAAAAATTTTAAAAGAATTAATATTTTAAAATTTTTTCATAAATAAATATTATCTTAAACAAAATAGAAAAATTAAAAATAATATTTTGTGAATAAACCAATGTCGTATCAAGTATTAAATGAACTTAATACTCAATTTAATTTTTTTACTTTATACTAGAATCAACCCAATCTGATCAAAATTAAAACATTTTTCTTTTGGCCTAGCATGATCCGATTTGATATGATTAAGTTGGGTGAAGTGAATCAAATCTATCTTTATAAACACCCTTAATAGGCCATGTGTCTCTGAAACTTGTTGATCAATGTTAGATAGCATTCTAAATTAATCTGCTAATTGTCTAGTTTTAATATACAGTATTTGGAGTATACAAGTAACGTCCATGAATTGGAGGAAAAAGTAGGTATAAATAACGTGCATCTATTACAGAACAAAACTAAGCTGACACATCCTCTGCCCTGCCACTTACATGGGAAGAATTCTAAGATATATTAACGCAATTTTATTCTTCCTAACATTAAATGGAGAATATTCTGTTTTAGCATGCATCTGCACACAGGAAAATTGAAATTGAAAGAGGAAAAACTCTAGTGCGTTTCACGAATCCATGTAATAGACCAATCAAGATCAATTAAATTAAGTGTGCTAAATGAGTGTTTTCTTTATTATCATTATCAAGGATGTAACCAAATATTAAGAGTAGCAAGAAAGAAAAATACATGCATAGGTATTAATCAGATTATTCACCCGTACGTGCTGCATAAAGTTTCACCATGTCTCATCAGTTTCACATTATACGCATTTAAGACCACACATTTACAATGAAAAATACAGAATAAATTCCTTAAGAATTCGCATGGAAGAAACCCTTTTAAGTGGAGATGAATGAAACTGTTCAACTTTGTATGAATTCTTTCTGCCGACAATTTTATGCAATTCAATCTTACTACTTGAATCCCCTAAACTCTTAACTCTGACCTGTGAATCTCTACTTTTTTTCAAAAAGGACAAAGAACAAAGAATGAGGTATCTTAAAGCACTGCTCGAGAGTGCAGAAGGTTGCTGATGACTCATAGATTGCAATTGCTAATGAATATATTGTCCACTTTCTTTCTTCTGCATGCGCCAACTATATCGCGAGCCTCATAAAAAATATTCTGCATTTGGAAATGTGGTCATAAACTTCATTCACAGTATTTTAAATACTAGCTTGCAGAATCATTGTGGTGCGAGTAGCTTCCGCATTCGGATTTTGTTGTGTCAAGTTGTGTATTATAAGCCACATGGCTCCAAATTCTACCATATTTGAGGAGATAATTCCAAGTAAGCTCAAGATTTCAACTGCCCATCCATATTATTTAAAAGTGTTTGTTCATTGCTTGATTGCGTGTATCTAAACTAAATATATATTATAAGAAAAAAGTAGGAGAAGATTCGTATGGGTTGAAATTAAATGTCATCAGTCTTATTTGGCAAGTACGTAACATATACTCCCTTAAACAAACAAGTCATGCGTTGGAAAATTAATTAAACCGAGTGGCATAATCCACTTCTCAAGGTAACAACGCATGTATCGGTATCCTTGTCTAAGGAAGCATACGAACTTTATGAGATGAATACACCCATTGGGGATATTAGCTGTGAACAATAAAGACGTCATTTTCTTTTGTTGGACAAAACATCGAACCCAGAATCAGGGCACAACTTTCTGAACTCGCAGCCTTGTCGTTGATTCAGGAGTTACTCTTGCTTTGATCATTTGTCATGTTCTTTTCTAAGTCTTCCTTCTCTGTATCCCCCATTTCTACGCCTTCCTTTACCAAATCTCCCTTTTCCAGGTCTGGTTTGTTTGGTTCTTCCGTAACTTTTCTTTTCCAGTACTTGCATTGGAGTACGAGTTGGATAATGCTCAAGGGGAGTCCAATCACACTTGGTCCCTGACATTGTTCAAGAAATATATACCATATCAGTACGCTTAATCTTTTTCTGAATTCTATGAAATCATGAAAATTATCAGAGTTTATAATACACACCCCAACGAATATGTCGCGGACTAGAAATCCATAAGTCAACCAAAAGACACTAGATATGAAGGAGCACACAGACAGGGGCAATGGCAGGGATTCCGCACTCTTGGTTTGTATAACTTTTTTCTGCAAATATAAATGAAAAAATTGTGTTATGAAATCCCCTGTTTCTGGCTTGCTTCTCTCTGTTTCCAAAAGATGATATTATGGTGATGACTATTAAGTACTGACTTACCATCACAGCCAGAGGAGCTGCGTACAATGCGACTGAAACAACAAGACCAATGCTACCCACAAGTAACTTTCGGTGACGACTATCATGGAAGGCAAAAGCTGAGACAATAGCAATGATGAAGACCACTGTGATTGATGGTATTGCTGTCAAGGCTACCTTCGCCTGCAATTTTCATGGGGATCAGAAACCATATTTTTCATCAATTATGTTTATGTGCAAATAAATATGGCAAGCTATGTCTCTCCAATATATTTGTTATGTCGCATACTTATGCATGCGGGTAGTCTGTTTGATCCATAGCAAGTGTTAAAAGGAGATTACACAAAAAGAGAGAAGAGAAAACAACTTACCTTTCCTTTGGGTGAAGCATACCAGAAGTAAATGAGAACGTAAGATGCCTCGAGAACAATCCCAACGCCGTTAACTGTGACCAGAGGGAAATTCTCCCATTTATAGCTTACAATAGGTAGCCCATACCAAGTGTAAAGGAGACAGTTCAAGAGTGCGACGATGTAAGGAAGACATGAAAACTCCCCTGTGCTTTTTTTCTTGATGACCCTTTTGAAAGTAACCCTGCAGGAAGAAACCATGAAAAAGGTTTCAATAATGTCTCCTGTTCACCAAAAAAAGATAAGACAAGCAGCTATGGAGCACTAAACGAAAGGTGATGGTATAACATACATTGGAGCAGCATAGAGGGATACTGATGCAACATTCCCTGCAAAAAGGAAAAAGAGAAAAATGTTCAATGGGTCACTCTTTGTTGAAGACACACATTAATCGATAATGCACAATAATGCTATGGTACTACAAAGAAATGAACGAAGTAGTACCAAGAACTGCAACGGCCATGCGAAGAGTCTCTGCCATTTTAGTGCTTTGATATGTAATAACTAATAAGATGAGAAGAAGAATGTATGTTTTGAAGAAGGTCCATGAGGCCGCTCTATTTATAGCTCCTCGAGGGTGCTATTTACGCGTAGTACGGCTGATCATTTAATTTAGTTTGGAGAAAAAAGAAATAATAGGGAATTAAAGAATATTTTATCAGAAAGAAGGATGAAGTGCTGTCTCCATCTTCTAATAAACTTGTGGATGCACAACTTTGTTCAATCAGCATGCTCAATACACAAGAGGCTACTACCTAATTCCTTGTTTTTTTTTTTTAACTATTTTTATTTTTCTTTTCCAGTTTTTTATTATTTTTATTTTTCTTTTCCAGTCTTGGAGGCTAATTTACAGGCACAAACACAAAATTCTTTGCTACAAAAATGTGTGTAAATGGGTAGATGGAACTAGAACTGCACCGTCCTATTTTGACAAATATCTGACGACTAATGTGAAAATTTGAAGATATTTTGAATATTTTGGTTAAGGACATGCTTTGGTCTTTATGGGTACAATTTGTTAAGTGGCTTCTGCTTTTGCTGATGGCAAAGCATTATAGATACCAATAATGCGTTAAAAAAAATTACCAATTGAAGTGCTCTGCCTCGGTGATGTGGCTTCCATTTTCTAGAGATATGGGAATGAGATTAGCAGCTCACAGATTAAGTTCATTATAACTGGTGGAATTATCATCTCAGACTTTCCTACGTCCACAAGGGAAACACTCACCTTTTCAAGTAATTTATTTTTCTTTCTCTTTTTTTGTTTTCTTCCATTCGTCTCCCCTGCGGGGTAGTAACACAAAGAAAGTGAAATAAAGTGCAGTTCTTGCATGTCCATGGGATGGTGTGTGGAGTCCTATTTTATTATTACATAATCTTTGGTTTTGACAGCAAGCAGGTATCTGTATCAGATTAATTACCAACTCCGATTTACTAGATAATTGGCCAACTTAATGGGAACACAAAGTCAAAAACACTAATTTATAAAACGTATAATAGGACAAACTAAGCGTATGTCTGGGAGTTAGCCAGAGAAAGGAGGAAGAAAAAAAGTTAAATGATCTCTTTTAATTTGTTTGAAGAAACTTTCTTATCCAAAATTTTTCAAATTAAGAGAATTTAAATATAGAATTTTAGAAGAATATTTTGAAATGTTATCTGAAAATATTTTATTATTCCCCTTTTAATCAAGATCTATATTTTTATCCTTTCCATAAAAAAATATCCAAATTCATCCTCTTGAAATGCTTCTTTTTATTTTTTATTTTTTATTTTTTATAATAATTTTTGCGTGTGTGTGTGGGGAATGGAAGTCATATGGATTTTAGTGGTCTGCATTTAACAGAAGAAATCCTGATATATATTCCAATCAACAGCTTATAAAGTGAGTTATCTTTGTGATGGTGATGCCTAATTAAGAGAGAACCATATATGTAGAAGTAAGACCAAATAGATGGAGGTGTTTCTAGTTCATCACCTTTCCTAAACGAGTGCAACGTAAACTAGACAAAGCTGAGATACAAGGTTGTGATCTTAAATTCTTAATCTCTTACGATATCTTGCCAACAGGTTCCTTGAACTTAGATAAATGTCATAACAGACTGGAAATTCAATATCCTCAACCCAGAATCTTCCGAGGGGTGTCTGATGCCCTTCGTTATGTTTTGTTCTGCATGCTATTGCTTGCTGATGCAGTTCAAGTAGGCAAGTGGAATCTCATTTTATGACTTAGTACATAGTTGGCGCCCCTTGTTCACACAAAGTTTCACCTGGAGCTAGCTGGAGGGTCAATTCTACAGCAACATTTTTTTTTTAACTCTAGTGAGTACTGACCATACATATATATATATATATATATATATATATATTAATATAATTATTAGATATTGTTATTTTATGGAAAATATAGATAATACGAAGTACAGGAGGAAAGAGGGTCAGGCATGCCACAAAGTTGGGTGATAAATGAAATATCCACTTGGTGTGAATCTTGATCTTAGGCCATTCTTTGCGTACTGCTCTGGCACAGGTGGGGTACGCACATTCGAAATAGGTATAGTTACACTCAGCTCTAATATTGATGGATCAGCAGTAACACATAAAGTGTGTTTCGTTCCCCATAAAGCGATCCCTATGAGTAATAAAATAAGGGAACATATTCTTAACCCTAGTTAAAGAAACATTGCATACTCATTCTGTTTGATTTATGTCACGCACATAATCCCCTTGATGTTGATACCTGGACGCAGACTTTATTTATTTGCACCGGGTTATGCTCTCGTAACAGGAGCCCGCATATTTTCGGGATGACTTCTCTAAGAATCTGATTTTACTTTCACAGATAAGAAAAAGTTGACAATACAATTATCGCTACAGTTAGCCACTATTTTAAGCATATAATTATAGTATTTTAAATGTCTGGTTAATATTTAGTATGCCGACAACATTCAAATAATATTTACCTTTTTCATCTTGAGGATAAGATTAGTAAAGTTACCCATAGTAGTAAACGGTAAATGATATATAGTGTGTGTGTGTGTGTGTGTGTGTGTGTGATATTATAATCCCTTTTTAGTCATGAGCATATTGGAGTAATTTCCAGCGTAGCAAAGAGGACCACGTTATATAAACCAAAATCTTCTAATGTTGGGTCCCACGAAAAAGGTTGACCTCATATAGGAACCCATCATTATATGTTTTGAGATGAATCAGAAGCCACTGTAACATAGCAAACCAATGAAGCTAACATTGAAGAGGCATGCTTGCTTATGCTATTAGAAAGCTTTCCAAATTAAGTAGTACATGCTAACATGCATGGACATGACGACAGTTTTCTAGGAAATGACTATATAGTTCCCCACAAAAACCATGCCTCCCATGTTCCAATCCGAATACAAAATCAAAAGAAAGAAAGAAAGAAAAAAAAAAAAACAAGAAGAAGAAAGCGTGAATTCTGTTTTACCTACACCTTTTCTTTTTGGGGTCAAAAACGCAATAATTGAACGTACAATTTTTCTAACATGAAACAGCAAAACGTTCTTTTTGGTAAAAAAAAAAAAAAAGAAAGTTAGCCAGATTGAGGTTTGTTTTTTCGATTAATATTTTTTTTTCTCAAATGTAAAACACCTGGTCTATGTAAAAATATTGAGCCAGCATGTGTGAATGTAGTGTATGATATTGAGACGGATGCATTTTTGTTCTAAAAAATATTAATTAATTTTGATACACTTAGGTAACAATTGATTTGATGTAAAATTTTTAATAAAATTATTTTTAAAAAATAAAAAAATTTAAAAAATAATATTATTAGGACTAATACACCACATTAATTATCACATAAATCTATTAGAACCAACCACTATTTTTTCCTTTTCTTCTTCTAAGAATACAGCACAATAATCATGTTCTGGCAGGCATTATATGAACGGCGTGTATTATGTGAAGGTTATATTGCATTTCTTTTTGTAAGTATCCTTATATATTTTTTAATGTAATATAAATAATCTTGTTGAGGTTTGGTCCTTTTCTGGAAATGTTTTTCAACGGGTTTAAATTTGTACATTGGAAAAAATTCTTGACTATATATTAAATACGAACGTGTGCGCTATACCACTCAAGTCACTCTTTGCAAATGTAATATTGAACTTCATGTATATTTTATAATCTGTCTCATGGAAAACGTAATAATAGTTTGTTAAGAAAAGAAAAGGAAAGAGGAACTAAGCTGGGAATGGAATAAAAAAGAATAACTAAAAAATATGTATATTAGTGTGAAAAATAACATTAGGAAAATACTATTTTAATCATTTATTTTTAAACTTATCTCATTTGAATCATTCATAAATTGAAAGCCTGGAAATAATCATATATTTTGATATTTTTTTTCATTTGGTCATCCATAAATTAAAAATATCAAAATAATCCTTTAAATTTTAAAATCTGACCTAAAGTATAGGCTCTTCCTAAGTAACTAGTAAACAAATAACGCACTCAAAGTAAAGTAGGGAAGGGATTAATTTAAGTCAAACCTTAGAAAATATATAACTATTTTAGGACTTTTAATTTGTGAAGTATTAAAATAAGACTAAATTTAAAAGTAAATAATTATTTTGAGATTCTCAATTCATGAAGGATTAAAATAAAACTAAGTTTAAAAGTAAAAGACCAAAATAGTATTTTTTTTCTTAAAGGAAATATTAAGAAACGTAATTAAACACACAAAATGAGAAGAAAAAATAGATATATACACATTGGAAAATTACCAAAAAATACAACCTGTAATATCCAAACCAACATGAAGTAATTAACAAGAGTCATTCTATACTAGTGGCATTAGTACATGTTAATCAATTTTTCACTTTTTATTTCCATGTAATTATTTTTTTCCGTATACTGGCGGCTTAATTAAGAGTCAGGAAGCTAGATGCAAAACAACTCAATCATAACAATTAATTAAACGTTGGCAATTTTCTAAATTTTTTTGCCGAATATATTGAAATATTTATTTATGAGACTCAGAAGATACTAAACAGTTATAAAACCATGGTTCTATTGAGTAATAATTTATCTTTCATCAAATTGAGGATTCAAGTGATTGATTAATTCTTGTTTGGCCAGCAATTGATTGACTAATTAAGAACAAATTACCATAATTTGACTACAATAAAATAATTTGGTTTTTTACAAGTTTGGTGGCCAATGATGATCAAGTGCCACCATTTTGGAAAGCTAATCAAGAAGGGAGATCGAAAATTTTAACGTAAATTAAGGAAAGCTCGAAGAATTTAAGGACGCCATTAGCGGCACGAAGACATGACAAGAAATTAGTTTGACAGTAATTGAGTCTAGTTGAAGAATTTAATGGAAGCGAAGCAGCCGCGCATGGTTTAGGAAATGGAAGCAGAAGTTAATCAAAATCAAGGGCTGACACTCGAGGAACACATTTTGTGACCGTTTAAGAAGAGAAAAAAGAAATCAAATTAAGGGAATCTCAATGGGGTTGAAATTTCTAGAAATCTAGTTAGCACACCAGCATATTTATCAATTCAACACATATCATAATTTTGTGATGTTAGCTAGCTAGGTATGATGTACAATTATTTTTCAATTGTTTGTGCAGAATTCTTTCCGTTTTCAAAGATAAGTACGTAGTACGTACAACATCAATTTCGTGGGTCACGTGCCTTCTAGTCATACCCTAGTCAGATACCAACTTATAAATTTCAAAATACTATATTAATTTAAAAAAGAGAGTTCTCCTGAAGAGGAAAACGTCACAGCTTATCATCAACGATTTAGACAAATTTTATTTAATTATGCCTCGATCACGGGCTAGTGACACGTTACGTACGTTAACACTGCCCATTTAATATTCTTTTGTCCATTTCAAATTATAGTGCACGAGCAGGTGGTTCTGTGCTGAAGCTTTATTTTCGTTCATTGTTTCTTAGTGCCGCCAAAGCTGCTTTCTAAATTCTAATGTGGATTTATGCTGCAGAGTATGTCCAAATTAAACATGGTTAGGTGTGTGGGACTGTGAAAGACTAGTCATTTCATTTTTTTTTTTTTTTTCCCAAGAAGAAGGATATACCTCCCTAGCACATTTTGCAGCAGCTACATATTCCTTGGAGAATATCGATCACCTCAGAGATCAGCACACTGTGTTGGAAGCTAATTTGATTAATACATTGACCCATCCCTAGTTGAATCATGTTTCCATTTATTGTTTGTCTTTGAAAGGCTCTTGAATATTCAAAATTTCAATCATGCACGTGGAGCCTTCGAATGGACGGGGAAGAGACTACGTTGATAGAGAAACAACCCTTGAAGGTTGAAGCCCTAGATGGTTCCCTAGTAAGTGGAACATAACACAGAATGTTATCCACACACACAAACCCAAGTTATTGGGTGTGACATGAACTGGGAAATGCGTCAAGTCGTGTGGCACAGGAGTATGAAGACGATGAATATTAATGGTAAAGTAGGAAGAGAAGCACAGTGAGATGAGAGACACTTGGAAGGCAACAGTAGGTTAGCTTTTGCAGGGTTCACGTGGGCTGCACAGGCAGCAGCAGCTCAGCAAGTCAGTTTCATGATGGCAACATCTTACCTGGAACCTTCGTGATGTGTCAAATGGGTAGCTTTTGATTATTGTGTGGTTTTGCTGTTGTTTTGGACCTGGTAGTCCTGCTAAACCACTTACTTATAATTAGACACTTTTAGGTGCACATACACGCTTATAGGTTTAGGCCTCTTTGACCTAGCTTGGAAATATGTACATCATGTACGTGAGTGGCTGCTCATCATTATTTATATATATAAAATATCGGTGAATGTAGTAGTAGAGATATGGCAAGTTGGATCTGTGTCAGTGCCGAGTAGTTGATGAGTAGGATGAGGTATTTGGTTTGAGCAGAATCAACCAAAGTGGGCGCACACCCTGGCCCACCCTTATCACCAACCCATTATTTTCAAACTTGCTCTTCTCTTCTGTGGATCAAGATCCTTTTTCACGCATGATTTGGCTTATTGTTTATTTTTAATTATATATTAAAATATATTAACTTTAAAACTAACATATTACATAACAATAAACACACTTGTATTAGGTGATTTTGTTAAGTTTTGTTTCTTGATAAAAGAAAAATATTTAAAATACAAATATTTTTAATTTGATGCTTTCTTAATTTGTCTTAATTTGGAAGAAATATTAATACAAAGTAAGTAAGCACTACTTAAATGGTGAGTTTCACTTGAATATATGAAAGCCACTGATCACTCTATGTTTAATTCTATTATAAAATTGAAAAAAATTAAGAGATCACAACTTGAGGGAAGTCAATCTACTCTAATGCAAAACTAGTTTAAATTTTCTCAATTTCATACCTTTTCAATGTATTTAATTTTTTTTTAAATTAAACACAAAGTGAGTGAATTTTACTTAATTGGCGAGTTTCATTTGAATATATAAAATTCACTCACTCTCTGTCTATTTTTATTATACAATTGAAGGAAATTAAGGAATTACAATATGAGAAGATTCAATTTATTCTAATTAATATTTCATTTTTTTAATTTAGAATCTCTCACTTCAAAAAAATTTGAGAACGTCAATTTAAAGAACAGAAAACAAAATGTCTTAAAAATTTTTTATTTTTATAAGTGTGATAACTATTTATTTGTTGATACATTCGTGGCTAAAAATATGTAATGGAAGTATCATGCGATATATGTGACAGATTTTTTTTTGGTTTCTCATTTCGTTTTCATGTGGTATTACGTAGCAAGATTATATTAGTTAAGTCCCTGTCAGGTTCATTATTTCAGTTTGGATCCTATAATCTCATGCTATTCACATGTCATCTCTGTTCAATTTGTCAAAATAACGGTTTTTATTGAAATGACACATGTCCCCCTAGCTATCGCACGTGTGCATGATGAAGTTGACACATCGTAGGTCAATTATAATTTTCTTTACTAAATAAAAACAAAGACTAGATCAGTTATTTAAATATCTAATTATATAATATAATTTAATTTATTGTAAACAGTTGATATTTTTTAATCAAACAACGGCAATAAATTGCTAGCTTTTTAAAAAAAAGAATTAATTAGTTAATTGAAATGAAGTAAAGTAATTATCTTTTAGGGAGATAATTAACCGAGAGCCACCAGACGAAAGACTCGCGCAACATTAAAGTAACCTTTTGTTATTTTTTAATAGTAACTTTCTAATTTCTTTTTTGTTTTAAATAACTCTCTGAAGTAAGAAACTACTTAATTACTGTGATAATGGATAGCTTCACATCACATATGAGTATGATAGGTTTCCAATAAAAAATGAAACATATATTCCTTTCAGCGGATGGTAAGGTAATCAAATTAAGTGAGGTTGCCACTTTCACCATTATTAAAGTGGAAATTAACATAATTCTGGGTATTATTTTCAACGTTATACATGCAAGTCCAAAATACTGATTTTCAATTGGTGGATCACAGGAGGGCCTGCTCGCAAAACCAGAAGTTTGCAGAGTGCTAAATTATTTGTAAAAGTGAGTGATAGTGTGTCAAACAACAAATAAGCTATGGGGACTGAAATTGAAATAGCAGCGAGAAGAGGGATTTGACTAAAATGTGGCCTCAGATATTTTTATGTCAACACTTAATTAACAGGGACGTCTCGGAAATAATGCCTTACAAGAACGTCAAATTGCTAATTGAACTCATAATTAGCTAGATGAATATACACCAACTGGGATTATATACAGCACCTGCAATGAAACTTCTTGATGGTACGCTTTTGAAATTAAAGGCTTTCGTTCATATCTTCTTTCGCCCAGCTGGAAAATCAATGCTTAAACAATTACAGCAAGCATCCCTTTCTACTTCTTTTCAATGCAAACCTACTTTTGTAAGAAAAGAAAAACATTTAAAATGATGTAATTATTTTATCTAGTTATAAGTTAAAAGTTTCTATTTTAAAATTAAAGTTAGACATTATTACAACCATTACCTCATAAGTGTGGTTATTCTTTTTAATATCATAATAATAGTGCTTTGTAGTAGATTTTTTAATATAAACCGTGTTAAATTCAAGTGCTCACGTATTAACTGTTAGAATAAATTTTATTATTATTATGGATTAGTATTAATTTGTTATTAGGTCAATATATCTTAGTTAATTAATTAGGTAATTAATATAGTTAGACTAAATTAATAATGGATTGAATCTATATTATCAGTGAATAATTAGTAATGGGTCGGATTATTTACTGGCTTAATGGATAAATACCAATAACTTGTTACTCAAATTTAGTTAGTAATTATTCCATTGAATTACTAATAGAAAGAGAAATTATTGAACTTAATTTTAAGTTTAATTGAATTATTTAGTAAGGAAATTGAAGTGTCTATAAACAAAATCATTATTAGTCTTCTAATATTAATTAAGCAATTCTTAATATACTCTCAATCTTTCTTTCTTTTTTCTTTCTCTCTCAATCAAGTAAGGGTATTGTGGGTTAATGTTCTGACCTCACCTTTTACTTGAAATTTTGTTCTAATTATGTCTACATCATAAGATAAATTCTCTTATTCATTTCTTACTAATTCGTATATGATTTGATTAGCATTGTGATGTAATTTTATCACATGAAGTTGATGCTGAACAATGTGTTGAAAGACGCCGCAAATTGGCGTAGGTTAGGTCAATGTTTTATAGTTGTTGGGTTGAACCTATAAGCACACATCTCATCTCATGAATTAGAAAAGTGTTAGCCGCCCAACTTCGCGAAATGGTTCATTTGTGTGAGAGGTTTGATTAAAGTTTGAACCCCCTCTCAAGTGGCCCATAAACAAAGCACAAAACTCCATAGTAAGATCGCATTAATTAGTAACAGTTATATCTTCATGTTTAAAAAAATGGTGTAAATGCGTGAAAGAATTTGCATGGAACTTTTACTTCCATGATGCCTAATACTCTAGTTTCTCTTCCTTAGCTAGCTAGTATAAATATTGTTAAAAATGTGAAATGACATATAATGTAGACCTATATATATATATACAAAGCACAAAACTCCATAGTAAAATCGCATTAATTAGTAACAGTTATATCTTTGTGTTTAAAAAAATGGTATTAGGCATTTCACGTTTATATGTCATTTCACGTTTTTAACAATATTTATACTAGCTAGCTAAGGAAGAGAAACTAGAGTTTTAGGCATCATGGAAGTGAAAGTTCCATGCAAATTCTTTCTCACATTTACACCATTTTTTTTAAACACCAAGATATAACTGTTACTAATTAATGTGATCTTACTATGGAGTTTTGTGCTTTGTATATATATATATAGGTTTACATTATATGTCATTTCACGTTTTTAACAATATTTATACTAGCTAGCTAAGGAAGAGAAACTAGAGTATTAGGCATCATGGAAGTGAAAGTTCCACGCAAATTCTTTCTTGCATTTACACCATTTTTTTAAACACGAAGATATAACTGTTACTAATTAATGCGATCTTACTATGGAGTTTTGTGCTTTGTATATATATATATATATATAGGTCTACATTATATGTCATTTCACATTTTTAACAATATTTATACCAGCTAGCTAAGGAAGAGAAACTAGAGTATTAGGCATCATGGAAGTGAAAGTTCCACACAAATTCTTTCTTGCATTTACACCATTTTTTTAAACATGAAGATATAACTGTTACTAATTAATGCGATCTTACTATGGAGTTTTGTGCTTTGTTTATGGGCCACTTGAGAGGGGGGTCAAACTTTAATCAAACCTCTCACACAAATGAACCATTTCATATATATATATATATATATATATAAATATATATATAAAGGTTTGGCTAACAGGTGCCAAGGAACATTTGTTGTACATACTCACAATAATGATTACTATTTTTGTACTACTTTCAATGTATTTAATTAATAAAGCTTTTGGTTTTTGTTTTTATGACACAATTACTCTTTAACTATTTAATGAATTATAATTAAATATCTTTTATTTTTAAAAATTTAAAATCAATCTTTAACAAATTTTTAGATCCCAAAAATCTAAATAATACCTCTACATGACTCTTAATATTAGAAACTCTTAAATTTAAATTTTAAAAAAATAAAACTCCAAAAATACACTGCATCACCATTCAATATACAATATAATAAGTTAATAGAAAATTTTAAGATATCCAATGTCACTTAAATATTACTATATAAAACACAAAATATTAATAAGTCCTTCAACCAACGTAATAAATATTCAAAGAGTAATTGTACCATAAAAATAAAATCCAAAAACTTTATTAATTGAATGCATTGAAAGTAATAAACAAACACTAATTATCATTGTCCGTATGTACAATAAATACTCTTAGAACATAGTTAGCAAAACTCTATATATATACACATATATATATAATATGGCAATAATGGAGAAAAACAAATGATCGAGTGCCAGAATGACCTAATAGATAACACGATCGACTCCATCTTTCTTTGTCATATCTCTGATCTTTAAGAAACTAAATTGCATCAAATTTCCAATAACGTGGACCCAAAGGATGACATAATATTATCGCATACTGCGTTGGTTCATTGCTTAATTAGTAGGATCGGGCCAAATAGACAATAATAGTTCAGCATTTTTTTTACTTTAAGTCTTATTATAAATAGGGAATATCCATTAAGCTTCTTGCTATACCATACGTATTTTATATATTATCTATGAATTCATAATTACAGAAATATGCCATTTACTGCAATAATTTTCAGTATTTTCTACAATATTTTATTTTTTTTAGCTGTTAGGGTAAATATTTCAGAATTCAGACTTTTATTCTTCTTTTGGAGAAATTTAAGGACGCATTTCTTACATGATCAATGATATATATATATATATATATATATATATATAAGATTTTATTCCAACGTGTTCGAGAAAATTTAAACCAAATTATTAAAAAAATAGTATTTATTTTAACTTACCAGCGAGCTATTCATGTCCGTACTTCAATAATTAATTAATGCAAAGCAAATATACTAATAGAACAAACCAATTCGCTTTTGCACTCTAGTTAAATAAAGCTAATTGGAAGAGAATTAAAAAATGATTTATATACCATCGGTTGTGCTGGATCGCTCTTCCTCAAACTTCTTATGAAACGGTACATGCATGACGTCCAGGTTCATCGTATATACGGGAAGTTCAATTCCAATAGTCACATGTTAATTAATTTAGTTAATTAGGAGGTATATTACTTCCAATGCTTAGATCTTTCAGTTTTATTTTCTATATGACTATAAAAAAAAATATGAACTTAATTATAATCCTTCTTTTGTACGTTATTCAAATAACTCACAAATTGAGCGAATCTAATGGCTTTTTTATGCAGCTTTTATATTGTGCGGCTCACCTCCAGTATGTACGTATATAGAGACATGGGTTTTCATGCATTATCGGACTAATTCTTGTTGGGCAGATAAACAGGGCTAATTAGTCAAATGAATTAATGCATTAATGTCTTTTTTATTAGCAGGTTTGAATCTTTCATATATAAACACACCATAATATTTTTAAAACGTAGAAATATATGCACAAATCGTCTGTGCCAATAAAAAGAACGACTTCAACTAGTTAAACAAGAGCTGCTTCATCAGAGTTTAGAAAGTAGGGTTAGTGGAGCTCCATCTCCTTACAAGCCATGATGATAATGAATATATTATATATATACAAAGTCAGAATTAACAATGATCTATACGCATTTCTTTATATAAGCTAACCTCTTGCGTCACAAGTGATTGTGATATTGAATTTCATCTATATCATTTGGCACAAATCGTGCTTATGCACGCCTCTTGCATCTTTTCATTTATTCTTATCGTGACTCTAAACCAGAATCCTGAACCTTTTCTGCCTTGTTCCCATAATATATAACCCTCAACCTTTTTTTCTCGCTACCTCGTGCATTCCTCCATATAGCTGTTTTCTCTCATTTTCTTCTTCTTTCTTATTTGTAAAGTGTCTTTACCCATATGGACAAATTTAACTTCGTAGAATACATATAAATAAATACAAATGTGGCGATCGTGATAGTTTATTATTACATTTGAACATAAACTTTAAAGTTCGATGGTCTATATAATAAGACAAGGTAACCCCTCTTCTCCACCGTTGAAGGCTGCTATAGAGGAATTCAACTCCATATTCCTCTCATTTTTATTAACACAAGTGGCTGTTTCTCTTGCTATATAAGCTCGACAAAGTTATACTATATGCATGCACTATATGAATTGTAGATAATAAATTTTAAAAATAATCAAGTACAGTTTTTGAAAACTAAGACGGTGCGAAAGACATATTTATAGCTTGTCGTTGTCATAGACTAGCTTAGCTTGCACATATTGGAGTCCATTGCGAAAGAGATATAAGTTTCAGTGACTCAATGGTTTACGTTTAAAGGACGTGCGATATATTGTGAGTGCTTAGAACATGGAATAAGATTCTTGGGATTGAATGATAGCAGGGCATGCAAGTTGAGAAATCACGCGTAGCAAGAAAGATCACTAATTACGTAACTATATCATGTGCTATAGCTGTCCCAATTACTTCTTTACTATCTGGATTAAGGTTACTTAATCAGTACTCTTTTGGATAAAAAACAATGTTCTTTAATTATATAAGATCAGTTTGAGACTTTACCAAGAACATTTCTACTTTAAACGAAGCAAAAATCACTTCAGTTTGCTAGATAAGCTCAGATGCTTAGCTTTACCTTGTAACTTATTAGGCTGCCAGAATTCGAGGATAGTGCGAAGGTATTTATTCTTCTGTTTAGAACGATTGAGTTGATTGTGAGATGTTGAACATGGAAAGTAAAGAAAGGTTGATATGATAGCTAGAGAGAGAGAGGGAGAAAGAGTGCAATAGATAAAAAGGAATTAAGTGGGCGAGTATTCTTCTATGCATCTTATCATTCACTTCTTTTTTTCCTTTTGTGTTTCCAATATATTATGAAAATTATGACAATATTTAATTTTCGCGTTTTTAGCAAAACGAATTAAAAAAAAAATCTTAATTATATAAGGGCAACCCTGAACAGAATGGAGTTATTTTATTCTTTTTTTCAATCTACTTCCACCAGGCAGGGAGACAAGAACTTTTATTCTATTTTCTAACTTTTCTACTAATGAACCAGATACGCACTGCTAATCATTCAACGAATGAAAAATCACTCGTACAAAGCTATCTGATCTCACTCTCTTCACGCGTTCCATTTCCATTATCAATTATTAAACATTAAAATGTTGACGTCTGAGAAAGTTCAACCAATAAGGATTACAATATTCATCAAGATTAACATTTATTTTTATATTGCTTAAAGTAACATCAACGGAACAGTCTTAATAAATTATATTTATTTATATTGAAACTACAGGATGACTCTTCAATTTATAGATAATCTATATGATTGACTCACTCAAATTTTTATTGACCAGTATGATGATGATTCTCATGGAAAAGGGGAAATTTTTATAACTTTTTTCTTTTCTTAATTATGAGCAATTCAATGGAGGCTCCTTTTTCACAAACTTCATCTCAGTTTCTAATGAAACTTAACCCGACTATACTAAAATGAATTATGCGGTGCTATTGGTATTAAAATTATGTTAATAGTTATTGATCATACTAATGGTAGAGGAAAACAAGTTTCCTACTGTTGCTATATAAAGTTGGCTTTTGAGCTTTTGAGCAAGAAAAGAATATTTATTTCCCTGAATAGCAAACACTTCTAAAATTTTTTTCTTAAAATATAAAACGTTAAATTTCAATAAATATTAATTGTAAAAGATTGTTTTCACTTTGACCATCTTAAAAATTGGCATCAGGTTAGGATAAAAAAATACATATAAAAGATTTTATTATTGATTTTTTTACCAATTTTTTTCATTAAAAAGTAATTCATAAAGGCAAAATACAATTTCATTTTCTTTTTTCAATTCTTGAATGTATATTTTTGTCTTACAATTATAGTACAAATGATAAATTAACTAGATATCTAGTAATTAAAAAACTCAATCATAACAAATCCAACGTAATGATATAATATGTGTTTTATTGGCAGGAAAAAGCCATGTAACTTGTCAAAGGCCAAATGCACGCCCTGATATAGAGACAAGGCAAAGGATTAAAATAACCTGTAAATTTTCCCATCTAAATTTTGGTTGGCTGGCCAAAATGCATCGGATCCAACCTTAAAGCAAGATGCCACAGTGAGACGACAGCATTTGATCAATTCTTGGTAGTTGTCAATTCAATTGAAAATTTTATAGTGGCGACGGCTGTACGATGAATAGTTCAATTTTTATCGTTTAATTTGTATTTGTGTGTGTTAAAAATTAAACTAAAGATTTAGGCATTCTATTTAAAAATTCAATTTCAGGTTATATGTGTAATAGTAGAGATATATATCCAACGTTACATATTAATTGTAAAGTAAACATTGTACTTGCCAGTAAAAATAATAATAAGATTTATTTATGGTTATTATTTAGTTTATTGATAAGAACCAGATAATCACACAATCTGATTATATTTGAAGTAAATTTAAACCGTATTGTGTATGATTATTTGATCTTATTATCATCAGTACTTGTATTTATAATTTTTTTTTTTTGGAGAGTCCTGTATGTATAATTACTAGAGTTTCTTTCTATCTTTCCTTGATGAAGAAATTGAAGATAAAAATTTGTGAATATAAATAAAGAAAGACTAAATTAATCTATTTTCTATGGCAAGTTGTTTCAATCAAAATTATGATTCAAAAGATTGCTTTATGAAAATCAAGAACCAGTTCCATTTTGGTTTTCAATCCTCCGCCTTCATTCAGCACATAGAAACAAGGTGAGATATTTACGAACTAAATTGGTTGTTATAGTAGGCACACCTACGACCCAATAACTTCAGGTTGTTGACAAGAAATGAACCAATTAGTAACAATTATTTAGATAAAACCCCTTACATAAAACATGGTCTCCCACTCATCGAAGTCTTCTTTTCCTGTTTCAGAGACCAATTTGCCTAACCCCACTATACTAGCTTACCTGGCTTTAAGTCACACTCCAACCATAAAGAAGAACTGTTTCTGTCTCTCTCTCTCTCTCTCTCTCTCTGTGGTTGGAATTTTACCAGTCAAATCACACACTGAATCCAAGATACTATGACTAGATTTCAACAAAAGACTTATCGGGGCTCAATAATTTTGGACATAAATGACTTGATGAGTACATTTTAAATATTTCCTTTTATATGTCAGTTAACTAACTCCGCGGTATTAAATTGATATTTTTAAGCCCAGGTATCGGAGATAGTAACCAAGAAGATTTGGATTCCATGAGACTTCAAAACAATGCTTTGACATCCAATACAGATAAAAGTAATATTGGTTAATGTCAGTTGGTAGATGTGAATATTATGCATTGTAAAATGACCGATATGCTGGATAACGACAGGTCTAAATTTATTTGGGTTTGGAGTTTGGACACATTTGTGGGTTGAGCCATACTCTATAATTGCGCTCGACAGAGTCCAAGACACAGAATAGAGCTTCATCAAGGAAAGATATACTACATGTAAAACGTATAGGTGGTTATGTATATATTTATGTGCAATCTCAAGTCTTTCACATATTACATGGGTATAAAGTTGTGATTTTGTATGCTTAAATGACTGATATAAATAATCTGTATCACCCTGCTGTATATGACTACATAACGTGGACTACCATGACTAGGCAATTCTATCAGGGAAGCATATACGTTACATAGAGTCAGTTTATACAACATAACGACGAAGATAATCCAACCGAGCTGGATGCTTGAGCTTCATCAGAGCCTTGATTTCGTGCTTCCTCACCATTTCTCTAGAAATATTCAAGTTCCCAGCGATTTCTCCTAATGTTCTGTCCCCTTTACCATCAAGTCCATATCTCTGTCTGATCACCAAGCTCTCCTTCGGCTTCAGGGAATCAAGCTACCAAAAATTTGTAACCATTAGTCCCAAGTATTACCATAAAGGAAACAAGGCTTCTTGATCATCATACTTCTTTAAATATGTAGTTTTTAGCACATAGTTTTTCAACAGATCTCAAGTTCAACAAACTTTTGGAAGCTTGTTATGCAAAATCTAATGATGATCATAGTCACAGTTTTAGAGAATGACCTATTACAATGAATAATGCAGTGTCAAGGCAGGGTTTCAAGAGTTTGGTCCTTACCACATCATCAAGAGCAAGCCTAAGAACCGCAGATTGCCTTTTGCCATCGCCATTAACACCATCAGAATCAGCAATCCCGTCAATAAACTCCTCTTGTGTGGTTGCATGCCTCGAATGAAGGGAAATTATAGGTTTTGAGGTCTTCATTACTTCATGGTATCTTTCAGGAGAGATCCCAACTCTTTCTATTATCTCTTCCTCTGTTGGTGACCTCTGAAGCTCAAATGTTAACTCAAGTTTAGCCCTCTGAATATCCACTCTAATCTGCTCAAGCACACAAGTCAAGAAGTTATACAGAGATCCTACTGATGCACAGCCAACTTGTAAAACATAGGTCTCCATCATTGTGGATTTTCTTTACATCCCTATTGTGTTTTGAGTATATACAGCCAGGATAAGATCTGTTCTTTCCACCAATTAGCTTTCAGGTGAAATCCTTCTAAATCCTAATGCCTAGAGATAGCAATCATAAATTTGCCTTATTTGAACCACAATAACCAAGTTGATAAGAATTTTTCAGATTTTGAAACTGCTATGAGTGTGCTTAAATGGAAAAGTTGTGCTGCTCACTTAAAAGAGAAAATAATGGTAATTCAATTATATGCTACTTAACCTAAAGTGCTAACAACACCTAACTTATGTAGGAAGGAAGCATACCGATTCAAGTCCAAAGGGAACACGAGTGAAGCTTGAGAGGGTCATGGAACGAACAATAGCATGTCTAATCCAAAACAAACTGTAAGTGGATAGCCGAAATCTTCTTTTTGGCTCAAAACGATCTATTGCTGTGATAAGTCCCTTAACTCCTGCCTGACAAAGATCTTGGAACCTCGAGCCATTTGCAAAATCTTGAAAATATTTGTTGATCACAAACAAGACAAGCCGAAGGTTGTGCTGCAACAGATATCAGCATGATTTCTTAATTCTCAATATATTTCTTCTTCCAAAGAATATCAACAAATCGCTCTAAAAATAATGGAAACTAAAATAAATGAAGATAGAATGTAATCTATTGACCATCACCTAAGCCAATTTCTATAAACAAATATGGAAAAGGAGTTGATTCTAGTTACCTTTATGAGCTTGTTTCGTGCAGCTTGACCAACTTCTATTGCTTTTTTTACTTGAATGATGCTCATGTTTGTTGCAGCAGCTAGTTCAGCCTCAGTCAGTTCTCTTCTAAGATCCTTCTGTAAACCTTCTTTTACTTGAAGGAGTGCCTAAACAATAACAAATATGGACAAGTTTAGAATCAAGCCAGGATTTGATCATTTTGGCCCCCTTTCTCATATGTAGTTAAATTTTACCGTAGTTATTTGTTGCCAAATGGGCTTTAACATAATAAACATGTTGAGATAAAATCTATTCTAAGGCTTCACTTGGCAGCTTAAGCTTTTAGGTGAAATGAATTCTTAACATGCAGAACTGAAAATAGCTACAATTTTATCTCAAGGGAGAAGAAAAAAGTACAAACTATATTTTCAATAAAAATAAATAACTGCTCACCTTCATAGGTTGCATCAACTTGAACAACCAGGTATGCTCGGAAGAGGGAAGAACTGGTGGTATCTTCATTTTTTTCCAGTCCAAGCTGACGAAATCGGTTGCTGCTGAATATTCCCTGACAAGCTCCTCAATTTTCTCAACTCTATTCTTAACATTTCTTTTATTTCGTGTCGGAACAACCACTTCCTCTTTCTTGCTCTTTTTCAATGCTATCCTCTTATCAAGACTTAATCGTTTGACCTTCTTACTCTGGTTTCTAACTACACTGTCATTATCTACCTGATTTTCATCATCAGTCTTCTTCCTTCTCCGTGAGACTCTTTTGATCCTACCATCTATATCTCCTTCATTGCAAGTATCAGATACTGAGGTAAGTTTAAATATATTTTCAAGTTTGGCAGCAGCTTCATTGTAATCCACATCCAAGGTGGATGGAGATGCTTCATCGGTAAAGGCAGCTTTCACTCTCTTCGGTAACTTACTAGTTTTTCCTATCCTTTTGCGGTGTGCCTTAGTTGTTTCTATCAGTAGAGGAATTTGCTGAATTTGCTCTTGAGGTGCAACCAAAGCTGTATTATTGGATTTATCTCCTTTAAATGCTAGAATTGTGGGTTTCTTCAGTGCAAGCCAATGACTTGAGAATTTTGTATTCAGTCCTAATGGAGTCCGAGCAGCTGAGCTAGATACAGTCACAACTCCCATGCCAATTTGTTTGAGCTGAGTATTGAAAAGAATGAACAGATTTTCAGTGCAGAGATCCTACAAATGCAGATAAAATTTCCATATAAGCTTTTCCGCCATGGAGTTGTCTTCTAATTCAAATCACATTTCTCACGTAAGTGCAGAAACTAATCAAAAGCTTGACACACTTATCCAAAAGAAAGCACATTGTGATTAATTACCTTTGTAATCAACTACTATCAATACCATTCTAGAATTCATTAGGCTTCAAACTTCTACCAACGATAACTATGTCCACAAAAATTAAATTTCTTCCTACCAAACGAAGAAAGGGATTACATGTATCCGTTTCTCTCAGCTGACCAATTAACAACATTCACCAAGCAGTAGTTCTTCTAGCCAAGTCAGCAGGAAACTCTAGCCTAGCTAATTAACTCAAACGATGTACATTAATACATCTAAGGATTCTAATCAATTTTAAATTCTGTTTGTTGATCAGAATTTTTGTTAATAAGTACCTATAACTCAATCTCACTGATTGAAATACCAAATTTTTGTAGACAAAAGAACAGAAACAAATTCGATTAAGACCTGTAGATCCTTCACTAGCACTTACTAGTTTCACGCATAAAACATTACTTGAACTAAGATACCATTAACCCTGTTTCTCTATACATCTCTCTCTACTCAGAAAACAAACAAACAAACACATACACAGAAGTCAACAACCACATTTGTGCTTATCACATATTTGGCAACAAAATAGCAGGTGGTGCATACGACGCCAACGACCAAACATTGCCACTAAAATGTTGAGAATCCCTTCATGGAAACACGATTTGGCTGGTGAATTTTGCGATGCCATGATCAAATGATGAGCAAACACTTAAAGATAGACAATCAAGTTGGAATATGAGAGCGAACAAAAGAGTACCTTTGTCTGATTGAGATGCGATGATGTCCGAGTGAACTCCGCGAAAGTATGCACACAAATTTCCCCGAGAATCTGCGGGTTGGAGAGGTTGTAGTCTAAAACTAGAATTGCGAGAAATACGGCGTCCACAAATAATATCTAAACATAAAACAACGGCCAGGTAGCCATGGTCACTTAGATCAACGGTGAGGATGCGTACACGCGGGCTGTGATATGGAGGATACGTAAATGACGTGGCAAAGTGCTGGAAGCGGGAAGAGAGAGAGGTGATGTGAAGAACCTCGTGGCGCTTTTAGAGTGGGGGAGGAGATATTTTCTGCCAAGTTGTGGATGACATTTTGACACGTGGTTGGCTATCACTGGAAATCCCATATTTCGCTACTATTGCGTGGGACCCCATACAAGAGGTCGTCTATGGATTACGTTGCTCTACGTCTGACCATGACTTAATTTAAGTGAGCCACGGAGCTAGGAAATTTACAAAATTAATTATTATCAATAATTATATTGAAATTATCTAAATTCTAGTTCACTTGAAAATAATACATCTTTTGTTTTAAAAATTACACTCACCACTCTTTCAATTTATTTTTGGTCAATAGGTTATATTTTACAAGACATGTTTCTTTTTTTCTTTTCTCAAATTAAAGATTACTTAATTATCATATTAAGAATAAAATTACTATTTTATATTGCATAGAAGGTTTACTTCTTTGACATTTGGCAAATTAAAGGGGGTTCGAGTGATATGTATCAAAATTTTAAGAGTGCAAGTGTAATTTCCAAAACTATGAGAGTGTCAAATCTAATACAACCAAACTACAAGAGAGATTAGCCTAATTTATTCCTAAAAATTATTCCTTTGAATTAGGAGAAGTTACATCTTACTTAGTTGGAATAATTTTATATTATTTTACATATTAACATTAATCTTATTGTTAGTACAATTCTCTTATTGTTATTAACTGAGCAATTAATCTTAATCAAAACCATGGAGTGGATTGTGTTTATATTAATTATGGATAATCAGTGTTAGGTTAGACTTTATACAAATCCATTAGATAGAGACTTTAACTTATAAACTAAAATTTGTCAGTAATTATTTTATCAAATTACTATATGAGGGTTAAAAGAGATATTTTAAGCCCTTTAGTAATTATTTAATTAATTATTAATTTTGAGAAGTTATAGGAAAAAGAAGTTCATTTTAGAAAATAAATTAATCAATTATTTCATATATTTCATCAGTTACTTGGTAAAATATTTAGGATTCTAACTTTTCTGTTCCTGTTACTATGAGTAAAAATATTTTAAGATTTTTCTTTTCTCTCTTTTTGTGGCTCCCCCTCTGCGAAAAGCTTAGGTATTGCAGGTTGTAAATTCTACTACTGAATTACAGCCGAATTTGGATGTTCTTTGGATAAGTTTTTTCTACTATATCCAACAAAATTTCTAGCACTCTATAGTATGGTCTAATAAAAACTTCAAAAAGTAACATTTCTACCATCCTTAAATTATTATAAAAAATGAAATATGATCAACCTAGTTCCTAGAAGTGGATCAACAAAAGTAGGCTAAGAATTAAGGCTTACCACCTAAGAGACAACAACAGGGGTGGAGTTGAGATTGGATTCTTGGCAGAGCAAAAGAGAATTAAGAAGAAACTAGGTTAGACATGTGATTTCATAATGAGCCACCTGGCATCGAGACCATATAGAGGAGTGGAGGAATAGGAAGATTTTAATAGCTATGAGTATTCAGTTAAGGACGTACAAGGCTAAGAGAGGAATAAAATCCAAGGGGGAAGCATTAGAATGATTATTGGATGGTTTATGATTTCCTTGAGGGAGTGAAGCGTTTTCTTCTTTAGCTCGAATTAAATAAGACTTTTATCATTTCGTTTACTTTCTATTATATTCTCAATTTTTGTATTGAGTTGTTGCTTCATTAATCTGAGTATAATTTAGTGAATTCTTTTCCTCTTGTTATGTGTTATTTTGTATCTATCATTTGGAGCTTTGATTGAGAGATTAAAGCTATGGCAAATGGGATTTGATAGGCACAAATGGAGGAGGTGTTGCAAGAAACCAAAGAGGAGACAATAGAGTTAATGTGGATAAAGAAACCTTGAGGAATTGGTGTGAAAGTGTTTTGAGTCCTTATAGAATTTATCTGAGATGGTGAAGAGAATTTTAACTCGAAGTGAAGGTGAGAGCAATAATATACGTGAGGAAAGAAATGTTGAACCTAATTGAGTAAGGAAAACCCAATGGTAGATTTCTGAGAACTTAAAGATTCAGATACCCCACTTTAACGGAGCAAAGGCGGAGGACTAGGTGTTCAAGATCGAGGAATTTTTCTAGTTCTATAACACATCAATGAACCAACGAATTAAATTGGCTTCCCTACATATGACTAGTTGTTGTATAAATGGGTAATTAAGAATAGTATGGTAAACACTTAGACGGGATTTCTGGAGGCGTTGTTGTAGTTTATTGTGATGTTATATGAAGACCTAAAAGCAGCTCTGAAGGAGCTAAAAAAAATGGATTTAGTGAGCGAGTATTAGGTGAAGTTTGATGAACTATTGACTAAGGTGATAGGGTTGCCAAAACCATTAATTAGTTTCTTTTTTTGGGCTAAAGGAACATTTAAAGTGTGATCAACTACTTTTGACTTAACCTAAAGCATATTTTCAAATAGTGTCACTTACTAAGTTGCATGAGCATAAATTCAATTGTGGATAGGCTCACATCAAAATGACTTTTAATTGTCTTTCTTTGGCCAATATGGCCAAAAGGACGACGTCATAGGTTGTTAGCATAAATGTATAAGCAAGTAAGGTTAGTAATGTACAGTTATTAGTGAGTGGGTAAATTAAGACTGGAAGCAATATAAAGATAGAAATAACATAATCATACAGATAGCTCTGTTAAAAAACTTTTAGCTACTGAATGAAAGGAGAAAGGGGCTATGGGATTATGTTATTAGTGTGAGGAAAAATATCACCCTTATCACAAGTGTAAGGGGTGCATTTCTTGTTAGTTGGGCATGCGGAAGCGAAAGAGATTATAATGGAATTAATGGAAGAAATGGCATAAAAAGAAACTAGGAAAGATATTATAGAAGTAACTGACAAACCCATACCTAAAGTTAGCTTAAATTCTCTTTCAAGACAATACCACAAAAAAACAATACACATGAGGGGCAAGCGTGATAATATATAGTGGCCAATATTAATAGACATGAAGAGCACATATAATTCCAACAAACTAGGGATAGCAAAAAGATTAATTTGAGTTATGACATTGCTAGGGAATCCAAGGTAAATAAAAGAAGTGGTAATAAGCTAAGTTGCCAATTTAAGTGTAGACTGATTAAATTGGAAATTTAAAATTGTAGCATTGAAGTGGAATTTCATATTCTTCCTATAGAGAGAACAACTGTGGTTTAAAGGGTACATTGCTTAGAACACATGGGACCAATAACATTAAATTTTATAAAAAGTTAGCTGTGGCATTTCTTAAGGCAAACAAATATGTTAGAAAGGGGAGAAGTTAGTAGATGAAAATCCATTGAATAATAGGGAAACTTTCTGACACTGCAAGCATAACAAGCTCATTCCAATTACAAGTGATGAAAGAATAGGAGGTTTTAGAAAGGTCCCAATGGTTTGATGAAGTGCAACATATATTACATCCATTTAATGAAATATTTTAGGAGCCCAAAATGTTGCCACCTAAGAGACACATAAAGCATATCATTGAATTGGAACCAAGGAGCAAATCGGTTAATGTGAGGCCCTATAAATATTGTCATTTTCAAGAAAATGAGAGAGGTTCATTCAAGCAATATTGCAAATAGGAACCATTAAAGCTAATTATAGTGCATTTTCTTTGCCAATGTTGTTAGTTAAGAGAAAAGATGGGAGTTAGTATTTTTTTGTGGATTACTAGGCCTTCAATGCAATTACCATCAAACATAAATTTCTTATTCCTACCATCGATGAGATTTTGGATGAGTTATTAGTTCTATGATCTTTTCCAAGCTAGACTTTCACTCGGGATATCACCAAGTTCGAATGGCAAAGAATGACATTTATAAAACAATGCTCTGAACTTACCAAAGTCACTATGAATTTGTGGTGATGCCATTTCGCTTGACTAATGCCCCAACTATATTCTAAGCTACCATGAATCAACTCTTTTTGCCATTTCTAAGGTATTTGTTTATTGTATCTTAATTTATAATGCCATGGTAGTTAAGCACAAGATGCATGTGCAAATGGTGCTACAAGCTATAATGAAAGATAAATTTATGTCAAGATTTCAAAATGTGTTTTTTGTTAATTTCAAGTGAAGTACATAGGCTTTATCATTGATTGAGAAGGGACATATATAGACCCAAGAAAAATTAAAGTTATGACAAATTGGCCCACTCCCAAGAATATAAAGTAGTTTTGGGGATTCCTTAAATTGAGAGGGTATTACTGCAAGTTCATTGAAGGATATGAGCAAATGGCTCATCCATTGACTGAGTTATTTAGGAAAAAAAAAAAATCAATTTGCATGGATTGAAAGGGCTCAATTAGTAATGGAAATGTTCAAGTCAAAGATGGTGCACATTTTTGTGTTTAAGCTACCAGATTTTATTATGGAGTTTGTAGTCAGAATAGATGTATTGGGGGTTGCCAAAGGAGCATTGTTAACACAGGAAGGACACCTCATCACTTATTTTAGTACGACCTAAATAAGAAAATGATGGCCGCCTCAAGTTATGTGAGGAACTATATGCCATCATATAAATGTGCTCAAACGACACCATTATTTGATGGGAAAGAAATTTACAATACTGACTGATCATAAGAGCTTGAATGAACTATTAGCTCTGGTGATTCAATCACTGGGGCAACAATATTACATAACTAAGTTGATAGGATTTGCTTATGAAATCTTATATAAAAAAGAAAGGGAGAATTCAATGGCAGATACATTATAACATAATAAAGAAGGAGAGTTGCAAACAATGATGCATGTAAAGTGTTCACTGTTGAAAGAGTTAGCAAGGAAATAAAAGAATTGAGAGAATAAATTCAAATGGTAGAAGTAGGAAAAACACCACTTGGGCTAAAAGTGCAAAATAAGCTGCTTGAGAAGGGTGGTAAAATTGTCATGCCATAATAATCACCCACAAAAGAAGTAATTCTAAAGCAATTTCATGAGCCAAAATTTGAAAGGTAAAGTGCAATATTGATGATGATTAACCACTTTACCAAAGGAGTCCATTTTGGGTCCCTCAAGGCATGATATGATACAAAGATATTGGCCACTTTATTTCTCTACATGGTTATCAAACATCATGACTTTCTTGGTAGCATAATTACAGATAGAGATCACATTTTTCTTAGTGGTTTCCAGAAGCAATTATGGAAAACAAATGGAACATAGTTGAAATATACTACAACTTATCATCTACAAGGTAATGGACAATTAAAAGTGATTAATCAGTGTTTTGAATAGTATTTATGAGCATTTGCATATTAGCAAGCCAAAAGGTAGAGTACCTTTTTACCCTAGGTTGAACTGTAGTATCATTCCATTTTTAACACTATTTAAGGCAACTTATGGATATGATGCACAAGCATTTCCTGGGCTTCAAGGAGTACGTATGAATATGATTAGGGTGAAAGAGGCTTTAAGGGAGTAGATGTTCGTGGATTGGGAAGGAACAGCTAGAAAGGAAGCAACCTTAGAGAATTAGGTAGATTTAACCCAAGCATCCAGAATCTTGAGGATAAGGTCTTTTTTTTTAGGGGAGCCAATTGACATAATCAGCCTAGCTCCTAGAAGTGGATCACCAGAAGTAGGCCAAGAATTAGGGCCTATTACCTAAGAAACAATAACTAATGTGAAGTTGAAGACCAGAGGCCTAGTAAAGAATAAGAAAGAAACCAGGTTGGACGTGTGATTTCATGATGAGCCACCTAGGTTCAGGACTTCTTAGAGGAGTAGAGAAATTGGAAGATTTTAACAGCTTAGAGCATTCGGTTAAGGATGTATAAGTAATGTTGTCAAAATCACGATTCTAAGCAGACTCGTAAAGGAGGGATGGATTCGTATTATAAACTCGTAACATAGAATTATAGAGTTTATCTACACTTGTTATTTAATAGCTATTGAACATAACCATATCATAAAATCACATAAAATTTTATACATAAGTTCATACTACATACTTTTCATTCAAATCAATATACAAAGTTCAATAAACTTCATAATCCATAGTCCATAATCCATAATACATAATACATAATATAATAATATGGGCTGATGGGCCACTTGCACTTAAAGACATATTTTCTTTGTTGTATTACTACAAGAACAATAAATAAGTTCATATTAACTAAAGACAAATCTTTATTTTCTATCCATTCCAAGAAAGAAAGAAATCTATAATTATTACCTCTAAGCTCAATAAATATTAAACACCTTTAAAGTCAAATGAAAATTACCTATTAAAAATGACGAAAAGTAAAGCATCAATCAACATTCAACACCTTTAGTACCATGAATCACATTGTAACTATTCAAATTATGATATGATTTATGGGAAAATAATTTTAAAATGGAGTATTAAAATACAGAAACATGCTTTTGGTCTAACTAATTATCGTCATAAGAAAATAATTGTGTCTGGTGGTTTTTGATCTAAGTGTTTCTATGAAAACAATTAAATTTTCTTTGTAATTCTATAAATAGAAATTCTAATAGATATAACAACTAGATGTTGGCTTGCAAATTGTGTTATTTTTTTAGGCTAACAAATCAAAATATGTTTCAACTAACTGCCAGCTCACGCACATTTCTCTATTAAAGGTTTAAACCTAAATTTCTCAATGAAATTTTTGAAATCAAGAGCTTAATGGTGGACAAGCTTAGCTTTCATAAACCATCAGAATAAATTCAGCTTTTAAATTTATGAAACTAAGAGCTCAATTTTCCTAAACCATAGGACAATCAACATGCCACATCATATTTAACAAAACAAACTCTAGCATAACCCTTTGACATAATTTAAAGGTTTACCATCACAAGGATTTTAAGAAAGTGGTATATGTAGACAACCAGACATAACTCCATAACCAAAAAAAAAAAAAAAAGGAAGGATAGAATTTCTTCATTTATTCATGTAAGGAACAAAAAAAAAGGACTATAATTACAGAAGGAAAACCGAAGGAAGAGGAACCAAAGATTTGTAGAGCCTTACAAGTCAACGTTCTCTGGCACTATATACAAGGTTGCGTGTATGCTACAACAACGGTGAATGGGCTACTGCAATGTTCTTAGCGTCTCTGCATGCTGCATCTGAGCTAAAAGATACTGTCTTCCTAAGTAGCTAATTGGCCCTGAGCATCTGAATTGTTCATGAAGAAATGGGATGAAGATAACTGATCAAGCGAAGAAATGAAATGAAGCATGAGCAGAGCAAGCAGAGGCAGGTAGGGCAAGGTATAACAATATATATGGGTTGATGCATTTTCAGACTAGGCTTAAAAAAAAAAAAGCATTAGGTTGTTGCATAAAAAGTGAACTCTACTAACTCAGTCAAACTCATCAATTATATCGATTCTCTACGAGTCAACAACACATTTGATCGAGTTAACACTGATTTTGATTTTACTCTCGATTTAGCTTGAAATTCCTATATGTGATCGTAAAATCGGTTATTCTACTGAGTTAAATCACAATTTTGACAACATTGTGTGTAGGGCTTAAAGAGGAATAAAATCCAAGGGGGAAGCATAAGAATAATCATTGGATGGTTTATAATTTCCCTGAAGGAGTGCAGTGTTTTCTTTCTTAGCTCGAGTTAATAGAGAAGTTATTGTTTTGTTTACTTTCTATTTCGTTCTTGATTTCTATACTAAGTTGTTGCTTCATTAATCTGAATATTATTTAATGAATTCTTATCCTATTGATTAGTATTTTTTTCCTCCTACCATTTGGGTATTTAATTTAATTTCTATCTATCACATATTAATAATAGTTTATTTTCAAATCTTTAGATGTTAACTGTTGCTATTCAGGCAAGGAAAAATAAAAGGACTGCTAACTTTTACTACATGTTTTGGGAAAAGCTCATGATTGTTATAAAACTAATAAAAAATAAATGAGAGAATAGGAGAAAAAATTGAGATGAGAAATTAGAGGAGTATTCTCATTCACTTCTTAGTATATCATCCTTAGTACATAGTCCAATTTATAGGTCTTTAGTCTATAAAGGTAGACTTATAGGTTACATTGATATAATTACAAATTAATCTACATAATTGGCAATAATTTAAGGGTTATTAGGAATATAAACCCGAAGAGTCATCACACAATCAAATGATTTGTAACACTCCCCTTTGGATGTCCATTAACAAATAATGTGTCTCATTAAAACCTTATTAGGAAAAACCCAATGGGATAAAAACCTAGTGAAGGAGAAGAATACACAATATTTGTGATGCTTATTGTAAGTTGTCTCGTTAAAAAAAACTTACCAAGGAAAACCTAATGGGACAAAACCTTGATTACTAGTTATATATATATACCTTACCAATGAAATCGAATTAACTTTCACATGTTAATATTATTATGTCCTTCTACTTTAACCAAGTACTTATATATCAGTACTTCTCATTAATTTATAATCCTCACTTAATTCCATAATATTATGCATTATATTATTATGTTGTCAACAACTATTTCTTTCTAAGTTTCATATTTTCTTGTAATGAAAGAATTTATTGAGATCTCTTCACTTACTACTTTCAGGTACCTTAATATCTTATAAAGATTTAGTAATGTCAAGGTTTCTTCAAGAGTACCTGCCTCATTGATTTGACCATCTTAATTATTTGCTCCTTTTCATTTTCCAAAATTTTCATGGAACTGGTCATCAATATAATTAGAGCATTTGAAACTGATAAGCGCTTTCATCATCCCATTTGGTTTAACAAATGCCTCCAGGAAATCATTTGCTAACTTTTCATTAAACTTTTTAATATTCACTTGTGGTATGTGAAGATCACAAAACAAAATACTAATGCATGTTACATAATATTTTTTTTCAGTTGCCTATTTTTTCCCCTTAATTTTGAGATAACCAAATAATAATGATCAAACAATGCAACAAATATATCTCATTTAGATATTCATTCTAACATTTTCCTTTAACATTAAATGAGAATTCATCTTTGTACATTGTGATGGACAAACAAACTTATCAATTGCACACTTAGATGGGTAATATTTTGGCACATAACCAAAAATTCAATTTTATTGGGGAGATTTTTCAAACATAACTTGTTAGTTTGATGCGTATAGTATCATCTCAAAATAATTATAGAGCTTTGTTTGTATATAAGAATTAGTCTAATTGAATAATGTAAGGCATCAAATAAATATTCTATTAGACCATAAAAAATTTATATTTTTCAACAAATATCCCAATAAATTGTGATATAACTTTACCAATACTGTCAATGAAAAATTTCCTCATTATATAATCTGAAAAGCGTGCACATATATTCTTGCAAACTTCATGTTGCAAGTTGATAGCAAAGATATAAACATTTTAAAGATGCATCTACTTAGAATATTTTAATAATCAGTATTGAATGAATTAGTTCAAATCAAATATATTTCAGATTTACAAGAGATATAATCACAACATTGACTAGTAATGGGCAAACTAATTTGCCCTTAGAACAAGTAATATGGGAACATTCATTACATAAAAGATCTTCAAGTTCTTTAGTAAAAATTCATGTAAATTCTTAATTTTTTTTGCATCATTGACTTGGGATGACCTAATTGGTCATGCTAAATATTTATGGACTTTTGGTTCACTTTCTCATATAATTTCATCAAATTTGTATTATATCATCTTTAGGGAATATCTATATCTGTTTTAATATCCCCATCATGTTTTTCACAATAAATCATTATGAAATAAATTTCTTAATAGATTTTATTTGAATTTAAATTGAAACTATATTTGTATAATATATGGTAAATATAATCACTCTTCAGGAGCTTTATTTTTTCTCGTGAAATTGTACTTTGTTGCACTTCAATGATTATTATTGGATTAGTAAAATCCATTTTAAGCATAGTGATAATTTCTTCTTCATGTTTGGATTTAAGCATTTGACTAATGCTTGGGTGAATCAATTCTATCACAGAAACACAAATCCATCATAATAGGACTAAATGAAATTTGTGATTTGAACATTTGATTTTAATATCATATATAACAATTTCAATTTTGCTATAATAATTTTCTTTCCTTCCATTTTTGTATTCATAAATACTAAAAATTTGACATACAATACTTGTATCTTCATGCTTATGTCCACTAACTTTGATAGCATCTCATATTCAAGTGAAATCTCATTAATGTTTCTCATTATTTCATTTCAGGTGGAAATTATGACATGTCACGCCCCGAATTCCCTGGGATGTGACCGGCATAGATCACGAGGAAATCCCCATGACCTGCAAGCCTACACTAAAGGGACGATCGTTAACATACATTACCAATACCCATAATGCCGTTGCCTTAGTATATATAGTGAGAATGTCAATACAAAACGAGGCCTCCCGTAGAAATTTCGGCAGCACCTCCCCAATAATTAAGACGTCCCGAAATTTCTACAGGGTCCTGCAAGGCAATACATAAATAGGGGAGCTCCGCTCCCACCAGCCCAAATCCACGAATACAACAAAAGACAAAAAACCTGGCGGGTTCAGCTGTGGTCACAAAATAATCCCGCGAACGGAAATGGCTACCAAACTAAATATATATATATACATCCCAAAAGAAAATGCCAAATTATAATCAAACAAAAAGGGCACATCTCGCACCCAAAACAAGCGGCTCAATGCGACTCCCTGGTCAATGCTCCGCCGGCTCCAGAAGATCGCCTAACTCTCTTTCTGGGACCAAAAGTTTTCCGGCAGATAGCACCCCAAGTCAGTAAACCATTTCATATATAAACGAAAGCTTTAACAAAAAATCAAGGAGTAATACAGTGCAATAGTGTTTAAATCCATAAACTTGCAATTAACAGTCAAACAAAATAACCATTTTTCATAAACGTCAAGTCAACAACCATTCTCAGTTAAGCAATCAATTGTGACAACAATCAGGATTAAGACTGCTAAGAACCTCGAAAGCATCTAATCAACAAGCGAGGATACACAATCCGCGAGGGTAACTAACCAACGAGTGAGGACACTCAGTCCTCGAGGGTAACTAACCAACCGGCGAGAACACTCAGTCCTCGAGGGTAACTAACCAACAGGCGAGAACACTCAGTCCTCGGGGTAACTAACCAACAGGCGAGAACACTCAGTCCTCGAGGGTAACTAACCAACAGGCGCGAATTACGTCTCGCGAAAGCTTATCATTCGTCATTTTCCCAAAAATCAAGGAATTTAGATCACGCATGTATACAAAGATGAAATTATACGAAAGTTTTCTATGGTTCTATTATATCTAGCTAGTAACCACCTATAATCACATCTCAAGTCAAATATCATTCAACACATACAGGGGTCCCTTGCTTTAAATCCCACAATTCGGTAAGGCAGAATCAGAAAGAATTTATTTACATTTAGAACACAATTAAAACAAGAACAGCCTAGGTAATAATAAGAGTTTCGGGGTGCTATCTGCGCACCTGAACTCTGATCAACGCAAGCGGTATGCTGCCCCCTCCTTGGGGTGCCAGAATCGGCCTTACGACCCACCTGCACCGAAGTTCACGCAGGGATTAATCGCCGTTCGGGCCATTATCCTAATTTAGGACCTAACTCCCCCATCTCTTTAATTCCATATCTTTCTTTCCTTAACGTGTGATTATTTACACTTCTGCCCCATATATTTTCTAAATTTTTCATTCTGGTCCCTGTTTCAAGCCCTAGCCTCCATTTTAATGCAAATCCAGCAAATTTCTTAGTTCTCATGCCTAACAGTTTAAAGGTATTAATCTAGAGTAAATATGGATCAATTACAAGTCAGAAATTTTCCATTTTCTCAAGAACCCAAAATTTTTGAAAATTTTCATTTTGGTCCCTGTCAGCCATTCTTCTTACAAGCAGCCAAAATCCATGATTTTAGAGCTCAAATTTGTTGTTTAAGGGCCGAAAATGCTACTTCTAAGCTCAATCTGAAGAGAAAACTAGCTTAAACGTACCAAATCCTCCTAAAATGCCCAAGGTTCGAACTCCTCATTCTCGCCGGAAAAGCGGCTCCAACGGCGGCCAACTGGGCTCGTCTTCAGGTGGAAAGGACCGGCCAAAACGTGAGGCTCACAACCCGTCCAAGCCACGCCGGGAAAACAGCCCACCAACGGCCAGGAGAGCTCGCGGTTCCACGGTGGTTTTCGCCTAAAGGAGTGGCGGTTTGCCGGCTGGAATGGCGGAGAAGGGTGGCCGGTGGTGCTCGGGGGTGCAGCTCAGCTCAGGCGAGGTGGAGGCTCAACCACGGCGGCCCTCTGCTCTCTCGCGAAGTCTCTCTCTCTTCTCTCGCTCTCGGCTGCACGCAGGAAGGAGGAGGAAGAAGAAGACTTATGAGGGCAATTTCGTCCTTTCACTGTGGAGGGGACACGTGGCAGCTCCAGAAAAAAAAAAAAAACATTGGAGGTTAGCTTCCCGGTCTCGAACCCGCGTCCTGAGGAAATGCAGCCTGAAGCCTGACCACTGAGCCAGCCTCAATTTCATTGTATTGATTCACCTAACACGATATTATACCATCAGTTGCATTCAAAATTTTAATTGCTTGGGTTATTACATGACAAGTTTTATATTGTCATCCATGTTCAAATATAATGAAATATTGACATTTTCTCTAAGAAATGTTTATGTGTGATATATGACGTTCAACATCATTTGCTTAAAAATTTAAGGAAAATACAAATTCCTTCTCTCTTGCTTATTACATGCATATTCACTACATGAAATATGCAAACAAAAACCTATTAACCAATTTGCTTTTGGAAATTGGTATAGCACAAGTAATGAATAGTCTCATGATAAGATAACATTACTCACTTCAAGGAATATGCATATCGAACTTTTGTTGTCGATATCCTTACCACACAATATTATATAAAACAAATATAAATAAATTCAATAAATGTATCATCATTTTAAAATTGTTCCCATAGCTCACATTCTTTTAAACATACTTGATATTAGTAAGAAATAAAAAAACATATAAACAAGTAATAAAAACACACACTCTTCTTAATACAAGCGTCACAAATGTGCAACTAAGGTACTTTTTTCAAGTGTTGCATATAAATATTTATTATAAGTAGACAATAAGTTGCAATTGACATTTTAATCTGTAAAAAATTATTATAATTAATCTATTATTTAAGCATGATTAATGACATGAATAATATGTGAGAAGTTTAATTAAGATAAAATTCTCATAAAGTACATAAATTGTCATAATAAAATATATTACAATAACAATATCTCCATTAAACCTTTTATAGCCTTTTAGGCTTCAAAATAACTTTTAGACTTTTCATGTGACTTCAAGTCATATTGTAAATTGTAACCATTAGCTATAAAACTAAGTTTATGATATATTAATATCTATGGTGGGTTACTTTTAACACCATTATAGCTCATAGGTCATAAATGGTCAATGTTGCTCATAAGCATGTTGAAATTTGGAGTTTCTAATACTATTTAGTGGCATGAAATACATAGCCTTCAAGGTTATAGCAAACAAAATTTATAGCCATTATGCTTCATCTCTAGTCATCACAAGATGATACACATCTTCTATGAGCATTATCCATTTAAAGATAAATTTGTTGACTTTAAAATAACCAAAATTGATGTGACTGCTAGCCATTCAATTATACTTAGCCTTTCGATTTTCAAGGCATTTTCAAATATCAAATTAATAATTATTTTACAAACATAAATAAACGTATTGAATTTATAAATAAAATAGAGCAAGAACAAAAATTCTTACCTTCTTATCTTGTGATGTCAAGAAAATTCTAATGGATTAACCATCCACCAATATATTTTTAATAAATTTTCAATGAGTGTCATCAAATGGATGCATGACCATGTATATAGGATAAAAGATCATAAGAAAAATTCTTTGCCAACATGTATAATACATAATATTTATAAAACTAAATCCTAAAATAAATTCGGCCATTATAAGATCATTTTAACATTATAATATCTTAATAAAATATAGGGATAAAGAGATTACCTCAAATCAAATAAGAAATGAACAAATTTGATTTGAACTACAAACTTGGAACAAGATTGTGCTGATAATGTGTTATAAAACAAATGAAAAATAAAAGAGAGAATAAGAGAGAAAATTGAGATGAGAAATGAGACGAGTATTCTCAATCACTTCTTGATACATCATCCTTAGTACATAGTCCTATTTATAGGCAATTAGTCCATAAAGGTAGACCTATAGGTTTCATTAACATAATTATGAATTAATCTGCATAATTGGCAATAATTTGTGGGTTATTGGGAATATGAACCCAAAGGGTCACTCTATGGGGTTTATGGACATCCACACAATCAAATGATTTATAACAATGATATTATTTGTTACGCGATTCAGCACGAGGTTGCTTCATGTGACCTATAGGTGTTTTTTATCAACTATTTTAGATTAGAAAACACATAAGTGTTTTAAAAAAAAAAATCAAAATACCAAAACAACTTTTAGATATTTTTGATTTGTTGTTCTCCAAAACAATTGAAAACACAAAGAACAACTGTTTTCATTAATGGCAAAGATGGTAATTTTGATAAAAAAAAAATTTATGGTTTATTTTATTGAGAGTTTTGACAATTGCCTTCCTCTGCTTTCCAATTTCAATCGCAATAGCTACACAAATGTTTGTTCTTATTTGCTAATTTTTTATTGTTCATTAAATTTAACACATGACTATGATTGTTGATTAATTTCATTCATTTTAATTATTCATTGCATTGTTCATCACTATTCACTGCAATGTTTACATAATGTTCATCACACTATGCAAATTTTCTTCCATGATTCACTTCATCAATGTTAACACATGGGTTGATAAAGTAAAATATGACTGTTCGTGAAAAAAAAGTTAAGAGGATTAGATATAATGAAAACATACACAACATCAATTAGTATTTTTGTTCATGACAATAATTTTACAAGTTTTAGGTTGCGCAAAATGAATGCAAATATTCAATAGAAATCAAATAGGTTTTCTGTTTAATACTTGAATGGGTTTTCTATCTATATGTGTGTGTGTGTGTATATATATTTGTTAATTTCTAGAGTTGATGTATATATGAATCATGTATATTGTGATAAAATAATTATTGAGGAAACAACAATTAAAATAAAGCAGGGGTAATTGAACCCTTTTAGTTTGTTTGATTGATGAAAGAAGCTAGGTGTAGCAACAGATTAGTAATGCAAGAACCATGCTTTTTGAAGATCCAAGTTCTTTTCCTTTTTTAATGTTTATAAATATTTATGTACAAACACATACAACATGAGGAAGAGTATAACAAAAGTTAATTTGAATGATTTGGCATAATTGAGGTATATTTGGAATTTGCAAATTTCATGACTTGTGAAAATATAACTCATTATGCTTGGATCATATATGTTTGATGATAATGGCTTTCATCTACCTCTATTTTAATAATTATTATTCTTAAATTTTTTTAATTGATGTTGTAATATACAGTCTAAATGGCAACCAACAGAATTACAAAAGTACAAGGGAATTCACTATGGCTACAAGCATGCAGTTAAATTTTATATAGATATCATGGTGGAAGAAGTCATAAAAGGAAATATGAAAAATGGTGTCTTTTTACCTAAAGTTAGAGAAGTTGAATGCTAATGTGGGGCACAATCTCATTTGGAACAAATAAAACAAAAGTTTCATAGGTTGTAAGGAAAGCATTGAGAATTTTTTTTATTGCTTCAACATATTGGGTTTGGTTAGGATGTTGCAACCAATACAGTTACTGCTGATGTAGAGGTTTAGAGGAGCAATATCTTGGTACATACATATGTTAGTACTTTTATTCTTTTGTATAAATATTGTATATGTCATAGATTATTTACTATACATATTTTTTTAGTCACATCCTAAGGCTACACAATATATGAAGCAAAGGGCTAGAGCATACTTAATTATTAGGTATAACTTTTAATAGAAGCACTACTACTGGTTTACTTCATCATGCATCAATACAAGTTCCACCCAATTCTGCAAATGAGCTTGAACTTGAAAATGAGTATCTTAATAACGGTGTTCATGTAAATCTTGATAGGGATGATGATTGTAACATCCCAAATAATAACTCTTATTCGGTAATATGTACAAAATTATCTTGTTGAGATAGTAATTAAACCAATCAAAGAGGGAAGGATCGAATTGCAAAGCTAAAAGGACCAAATTGAAAAGTTTTGGTATAAATAGGGGTAAAAGTGTAATTTTTGTAATGTTACAAGGCATGTTAAAATTTAAATCAAGAACTATCAGAGTATCCAAAAATTATGACTATGGAATTTTATGCAATGTTGGATTAGAAAACACCACTAAAGGGGACAAAAGTGTGAATAAAGTTCACCAAATAATTTTGTTTTCTTTTTATTTTTCCACCCACCTTTCAGCCAAGTGAGGGACAAATGAATACCTCACCATCTTCTCCATTATATGCATCCATTGTATGCACAACCAAAAAAGAAAAATAAGGCACAAAAATGATGGAGAAAATGGTAGAAGAAAGAGAAACACAAAAGTGGATTTTTCAAGGTAATTTCTTCACTTTTTGCACTCATAGGATAAGGAAAAGTTGTTGAGCTCACTTAGAGCTATCTAATGATTTAAATATTTTCTCCTATAGTGGAGTTTTGCTTTAGATGTTGTGAAAGATATGGTAGATTCAAGTAGAGAAAAGTGAAGCAAAAGAAATGGTAAGCTTTCTTATAACAATGTCTTAAATAATTTGTAAAAGTTTCAAGTTGAAATAAATCCTCCATGGCCAAGACTATGAATTCTTAGCTCTTCCTCACCATATTTGTAATATAGAGACTTAGGTGAAGAAATTTTTCTTCATAACTTAGGTGAAATAATAGCTAAGAAGTGGAAAACAAAATGGAACCAAGTTGCCCAAGTGGGTCTTTGATCTATTGGCACCTAGTAATGTTACAAGATATATTTCTAAGTAATTTATGATGCAATTTGAAATTTTAAATGGAGAAGTAAGTATGATCAAAACATTTAAACTAATAATAATGATAGTAATGAATCTTATGTGTATAGGGTTTGGTTATTACCAAAAAAATCTATCAATGATTGAGCTTATAGTGGAGATATTGTCATTGCAAGGGAAATCAAGAAAATAATTTGTTTAAAGTAGCAAGGTAACTCATTTTCTATTCCTCATATGTTATGTGTGTGCTTATACTTAGTGATTGCATACTTGATGAATTTTTATACTTTATGTTGTTATAAGTTGACGTATGATGGTATGAGATATTACATAGAGCCTTAGTGGCTTACAATTGATGTTATGTATGATAGTTTATATGGTTTGGACATAGAAATTCTACCCTAATCATGATATTGAAGATGACGCGGTTATTAACCAAAATCAAATGTGTCCACTCTAGCATAATTCTATTACTTATGTTTATGTTATGATATTATGTACATTACTTTGCTTTTGTGTGTCATAGTGTGTGTAGAATATGAAGTGAGCCATTGAGACTTTTTGTTTCATCATATATCTAACTAACTATTTCAGTGGATCTAATAAGGATAAGCAAAAGAAAATATCCTTTTAGAGGAGTAAAGCCAAAATAGGCTTAGTTAGTTTGAAGTTATGATATTTTTTCAAATGAATTTTTTTGTTTTCTAATTTTTAGATATGTTTTTAAAAACAAATTATTCAAACAAGTTTTTTGATTTTTTTTGTTGCTAAGACGTGTTTTAAAAAACAAATTGAGAGAATATTCTAAAAACATAAAAGTAAAGAAAAAAATTTAAAAAGTTCTAAGTTTTTATGCTAATTTAAAATTTTTAAAGTTAAGAAATATTAAAAATATAATAACAACTTAAAGAGTTATTTAAACATAAAAGAGTTCATGTTTATTATATTGGTTTATCCACCCCTTTAAATGTATTATAAACAAAGTAAAAATGACTTAATTCAACAGCCTATTTTGATCATACCCTCATCTAAGATATACAGATAGAGAGAGAGAGAGAGAGAGAGAGAGAGAGAGAGAGAGAGTAGAGTGCATAGTGATAATACCATACAATTATGTTGAAAGTCATAAATATGCCGATACTACAGACATTTTTCTAATCATTACGATAACGATAATAATTTAAGAGCCCTTCTAGTTTATTTTTAGTAGATTGAATCACTTTTTTTTACATAAATTTCAAATAGGGGTATTTCAGTTCAAAATATATTTATGATAATAAATTTTTAGAAAAAAAAATTTGCCATGCAAGTAAACTGACCAATTTTGAATGAAGGGTTTTACGAACCAAAATATATACTTTAGACAGAAATTTTATTTCTAAAATATACATAATATTTTTGCAAATTTGTATAATACATAAATTATCAAATGAATGAATCATACAAATCCTACTAAAATTAGCTTCCAATCAGTACCAGCACAACCTTTAAAAGTTTTTGTAGAATGTCTTTGAAGAACAAATATATACAGAGTTACTTAGTGTGATTATTTTCTTTTTCAAAATTCAACCCATTGATTTAAGTTATGACTTGTTCAGATACTAACAACACATGGCTACTTAGACGTCACGTTATTGTGATTTTGTCCCTTTTGGACAAGTAGTGTGACCCTAGAAAAGCCAAAAAAAAAAAAATCTACAATTCATTTGTTTCCCTTTTATCTTAAAATTTTTAAATTTATGACAATCTTTGTGTTTACTATAATATGTAAAAACTTGGTCATTGAAAACCAATATTATCTATAAATTAGTCAAATTTATAATTTTTCCTTGGATTATTTGTTATCAAATATTTAATAAATTTTTAAATTCATAAATTTAAATTTTATATTCATCAAATATATATTTAATACTTGTTAAATTATATGAATAATGGATATAAGAATATTTTTATTAAAATAAATATACATGCAGCTTATTTATTATTATGCAAAAATTAAGCATAGCACATTTTTTATTTTAAAAGAATAGATAGTATATTTTTAAACTCAAATTAGAAAAAAGAGTAGAGTAACTCAAATATGTTTTAAATTGTTATTCATAGAAAAGGAGTTTACTTATAATTTTTAATCCTGATCCTCTAGTCGAATCAAAACTAAAGCAATAAAACTTTAAAACCTTCGGTTCAAACTCCGCTTTCGGATTTTATTTAATAAAATAAAACTCGCATTTGACACTTTGTATAAGACTGAATTATATAAGCTTTTATGATCAACTCTAATTAACTACATTTAATATGGTAAAGCACTGTGTTAGTAATACGGTTTCTCTTGGTCTGATTAGACTTGATTGTCTTAATATCATATTTGGTCTATTTTAGTAAAATTCTTTTTTAGTCTCTCACATATAAGATATTTCTCAATTTACTCATATAGAAATATTATTTCATTTTAGTCCCTTATAGATAACATTTTTCAATTTGATCCCTTACGATCATTTTAATCTAATCTCTCAGAGAAATGTCTTTTCAATTTAGTTACTTAAATTTATATATTTTTTCATGTGCTCCCCTACAAATAAAATGTTATCAATAATATCCTAAAAAATAAGTTAATTTAATAAATTCTAACTCATAAAAATATTTTTTCAATTTGGCCCCTATCATATAAGTAAAATGTTATCAATAATATCCTAAAAAATAAGTTAATTTAATAAATTCTAACTCATAAAAATATTTTTTCAATTTGGCCCCTATCATATAAGATATTCAATATGATCTCTCATAGAATTGTCTCTCAATTTAGTTCCTCACATATGTATATTTCTTTATTTGATCCCTCACAAATATAACTTTTATGGATAATATCCTCAAAAGACAAATTAATTTAATAATTATGAACTTGTATAATTTTTTCTCAATTTGGTCATTTACTTTTAAGATGTTTTTCAATTTGATCATTTTTCTTTTCAATTTAGCCTATCACATATGTACATTTATCTATTTGATCCCTCACAAATAAAATTATTATCAATAATATCCTCAGAAAACAAGTTAATTTAATAAATATGAACTCATAAAACTTTTTCTCAATTTGGTCCCTTACATATAAGATATTTTTCATTTGATCCATTATAGAATTGTCTTCTCAATTTACTTCATCTCATATGTACATTTTTCCATTTGATCCCTCATAAATAAAATTATTATTAATAATATCCTAAAAAAATACATTAATGTAAAATATATGAACTTGTATAGTTTCTTTCCAATTTGATCCCTTGCAAATAAAATATTTTTCAAATTGTTCTCTCATATAATTGTTTTATCAATTCAGTACCTCATGAAATTGTCTTCTTAATTCAATCCCTTACCTATGGACATTTATCTATTTGATCCTCACAAATAAAATTATAATCAATAATATCCTAAAAATATAAGTTAATTTAAAAAATATAAAAGGCGTCATTGATTATGATTTTATTTATGAGAGTTAATATCTATATGTGAAGACTAAACTGAGAAATATCATGTTTGTAAGGGACCGAATTAAAGAAAATTGTAAGAAACCAAATTGAAAAATATTCTATATGTGATGGACCAAATGAGGCTTTACTCATTTATTCTTTATTTCAAATTTTAATTTTTCTCATTCTATCTTAAATGTGGATTAACATATTACTATTAGTATGAATTTGTATAAATGGCAAAAAAATCAAATTTTTTTCTGAGTATTTTGTTGAAAATAATTGTATTGAAGTTAAATACATTATATATTACATGCAATATGATATTATGTATAATGTCACACTAAACCCTGTAGAGTATTAAATTCATATAAGATTTTATCCTATCCAATTTTATACTATCAGACTTTATTTTATCATACCTCATATGATATGCCAAACCGGCCCTTTATCTCCCAACCTTGAAATTCAGACCACAAAATATTTCTTTGCTGCTCATTAGGAGAGGGGACTTAGTAATTATCATTTAATCAAGTTCTGCTAATATTATATCATCAACTTGAAGCTCATAGCATAAACCGATTATTATTTATTACGAGCAAGCTTATTCTTGATGTTCCATAAAATCATTTCAAGTTCTTAACTTCAGAAGCATGAGTAATATGTGAAATGACCCATGCACCCTTTGACGTGGTTCTAGTTCTAGAACTTCTATTGTCTCCGTTCTTAAAGCATCTTGAGGCCAAGTGTTTGGTCACGGTCAGTTCGCTTTACGCATCTAGCACGTCGAAGGTGGGCCCTATGGCCCATGAGTTCTGGTCTTTAAGGCCCAGTCTCCATCTAGATGGCCCGTAAAATTGCGGCTGGTCATCGGCCATTTGACCATTTCCGTGTTCCTACCAAACTACCAATTGAGCTCTCGTCTTTTGTCAGAAAAAAAGGATATGAAAAACTCTAATTTAGCCTCAGTTTTCCAGATGGCTTAAACCCTTGTCCAGTGGCAAAAAGGGTTGTATCTGAACCTTTTCCAATCATTGCGATTGAATTAGTCTAAGTTCCTAGATTTGAATGTTTCAAAAGTGAGGACATATATCTAACTTAGTCAGACGTTTATGACCATGGAACATGAAACACGACAGTGAAACTGTAAAATGGGCACTTTTCTTTTGTACTATAAACTTAGAACATAGCAAGTTTGACGCATTTCCATGAAAGTGCTTGAATCTATCTAGCAATAAGAGAAACTTGAAATTAAAAATAAGTAAAATAAAAGAGACAGAAAGTAAAAACTAACTTAATTGGTTTTGGTTGTTTTGAGCTTGGCATTGCATTACGAAAGCCGACATATTTAAAACTAGAGAGTTCCAAACTTACAATTTTCCTCAATACGACCACCGAAATGCTAGAGGTAGACTTTTCTAGTACTAAAAATGTGTTCCTCCTTTTGGATATATCAAGTGGAATGCATAAAATGGTTCTTCCAAAGAGAGTAAAGGAAGTTAGATGTGGTGGACCAATGAGACGTATCATCATTAACTAATAAAGCTCTAAGAGTAGTTTTATAATGTTAATTTCATCAACCAAAAGGTCAAAGAAGTTCCTATATGGGTATTATTCGATGCGCGTTTAATGTTTGAGCAACATGCAAATAAGAAAATTTTCCATATATTATATTAATAAGCAACCATTGCAACTAGGGGAACAACTGACTAAATAATTTATATGTTGTTTGCAATTTAACATTTTAAAGAATTGTTGGGAGCTAGCAAGCTGTCCATTCAATCTTGAAGGAGCGTTGATGCATGAATCAGGCCATTAAATCATCAGTGTTTCACGTGGGGCTTTTTTATTTAAGTATTACTTTATATTCAAACTCGGCACAATCAATCAGCTATCACTGGTTTCAAAACCAAAAAAAAAAAAAAAAAAATCCCATGTGCTAAATAGTATTAAACGCGCAAAATTAATGTTAACCTAGGGTTTTGATGACACTTAAGATATAATATAATTTACAAGTAAGTAAGATTTTCAGTAATTTTTTACTATTTTAATATATATTGAAATAAGAGTATAACATATATAATTTCTTTTTAAAAAAACCAATTATATTTAATTTTAAATCATAAAAAATGCACTTATACTAATTGTATGTAATGTATGCAATTCTATGTGAAAAAAATGATTACGCATACAGAAGCCGTGTGAGAAGAGATCCTATGCTGTATAGTGTTATTGCTGTTCAACTAAATTCCACTTTCCCTAGTTTTTTTTCGTCAAGATTTCCTGCACAGCATGGTTGTTGTACAGGAGATCTTATTGGATTCAAATTTTTAGAGTATAAATTTATTGCATTTAAACGGTTTAAATCATTAAATTTTTATTTAATAATTTAATTTTAATAAATATAAAATAATTTTTAAAAATTTCTTAAAATTTAAATTATTAAATTTTTATTTAATGAACTAAAATCTATGAAATTCCTATACTTTAAATTTTCAAATTCATCGAATCTATATCCAATCCCGTTTCAAGGTGAAAACCAGGAATAATCAAGTATCAGTTTTTGTCATTTTATGAGAAAAGTAAATCAAATTTAACAATTTTAAATGGGTACAAATAGGAGATAGCCACGTCATCAGTTGAGGTTGACGCAAGCAGACGTGGGAGGCAAACGTCACAAGCTTGTCTCATCAAGGGACAACCACGTTGGACCTTGGTAAAGCAGTAGCAGTAACGACGCGGAAGGAGGTTTTGAAGATTCCTCTGACTCTCTCTCTCTCTCTGTGATTAAAGCCACTCTCTCCACTCCGAAGTAAGAGAGAGAGAGAGAAATTATGATTAAGTATAAATTGTTTATAAAAAAAATAGATTTAGTATAAATTAATCAACAAGAAGAGGGTCAATGAGAAAGAAACTTAGAAGTGGTCAGCACTTGGACTTTCCGTTCTCATTTTTTGATTCCACCATTGTTATGACCAAAGACTAGTCTCACCTTAGAAATTCCATTCACCCATTTTTTCAGTCAAACTTTCCTCCTCTTCACTGTTATTTTTCCCACACTATCTTCCTTCAAAAACCCCTCACCCCTTAAAAACCCATTCTCATAATCACCTTCCTTCCTCAGCATCACAGCCTAATCTTGTATTGTAACCATTTTGACACTTGCACAGAAACTCAATATCAGATTCACTCTTTCCCATGCTCTGCCCAAACAGAAAGCCCGACTTTGTCTTTTCTTCGTTTTAAACCATTTTCTATCCTTGCCTCTACACAAATCTCAAAACCCTATTCATATATTGGCCAATCACAGATGTTGTAGACATCTTTTAGCTTTGTTTTTGTGCGTCCCCTGTTTTGTCCTTCTCTGGCATGAGCGCCCAAAAGTTCTGAGTTCTGACATTAAAATCGTTCCATTGGAGCTTAAATCAATAATTTGGTATCAGTCTATCGCTGCACAAGTCGATCAGCTGTGTCTAACTTTGGTGGCTGGCTACATGGACAAGGACAACATGGGAGGGTTGGAAAAGAAGCTGATAAATGAGCTGGTACAAGGTAGGGAGCTGGCAAGGCAACTCCAGATGTGTCTCCGCGCGCCTTCTTTGTCCCAAGAAACCCGTGAGTTCTTGATCCAGAGAATCATAGCCGCATTTGAAAAGGCACTTGCAATGGTAAACTGGAATGGTGGGTCGTCGGTGGGCGAGGCATCACAGCCCGCACCGCTTGGAATCCGAATGTCTGAGTCACCACCTTTGAGTGGAAGTCCTCGCAGTGAAGACTCTGACAGGGATATCCATGATCAAAGTGCCTCCAGAAAGAGGTATATATAAATATATATATCTCTCTTTAAGGGCCTATTGAGATGCTGTAGTCTTATTTTCTAATATGAATTTCTTGTATCACAGAAAGAGCATGCCAAGGTGGACAAAACAGATTAAAGTTGGCCCCGGGACGGGAGTGGAAGGGCCTCTCGATGATGGATATAGTTGGAGAAAATATGGCCAGAAAGACATCCTGGGAGCCAAGTTTCCGAGGTAATATATATGGCATCAAATATATATATATATATATATATATATATATTCTTCTATAAATGCTTTAGTTATGTGTCAACTATAGATCATTTGTGGCTTACTGGCTTATGCTACATCTGGTTTAAATGCAGAGGCTATTACAGATGCACCCATAGAAATGTTCAGGGATGCTTGGCCACAAAGCAAGTGCAAAGATCTGATGAAGACCCAACCATATTCGAAATCACTTACAGGGGAACCCACACCTGCAAACAGTCATCCACTGTGGCTCCTTCGTCCGGTCCTCATGGAGGCCAAGAACTAAATCCAAACACTGCAGATCCTCTGCAGCAATCACAAGAAGAACTACTTCTGAACCTTCGGGCTGGTCTGAGAGTCCAAACAGAGAATCTGAATGTCCCGGACCCAGAGACATCATTTGCTCCGTTCCTTTTTGCTTCAACCTCCTCCGGCATGAATGATGAAAACCCAGTGTTTACATGCCCTATGATGGAAAACAATTTTGCTGAAATCTTTAGTCGTGATCCTACCTATATGTCCCCTGCCACATCAGGAATATCTTACATTTCAGTGTCTCCAAGTGGGGTCAATAGCAGCTTGGGTGGGCTGCCAAATTTGGCAAGTTCTGGGTCTGACATCAACGACATAGTCTCAGCCGTCACTTCAGCTGCAAACTCTCCAACCGTTGGTTTAGAGCCTCCATTTGATCAGATCGGATTTGACGGCCCCAACTTCACCTTTGATAACCCACCATTCTTCTAGTTATTTCTGCATATTCAGAATAGCCAAATCGCAGAAAAAGAAAAAACTGAAAAAAGAAATGAAGAATAAGAATAAGATGAAATACATAGCCAGCAGTTGTATTTGGTTGGAGAAGGAAGAGAAACAATAACAGCTTTTATAAATTTTAACTACTGTCCCGCCTAGATGGACAGGTCAATAACATTTTTTTGCTTTCCTATTATAGGCAGGTTGATAAATCATCAAAGAGTTTTGCTTGTCGATGGCCTTGTGAGAATCATACTAACGGCAAGACGATTCTTCCAGAACTTACTTAGCGTAGTTGCAGGCCGGATCTCTTCCTCTTTTGTTTTCCCCTGATATTGTAGTAACGGTTATTGGGTCGGTCGCCATATATGTTTCTACGAGGAAGAGTAAATCGGCTATGCATTATCTTTGTTTCCAATTACAATCAAATTAACTGAATAAGTATAAAAGCAATATTCAAATTTACTTGAGGACGAAACAGCTTAAAGATATTGATCGTTGTTCTGGAGGTTGAACTTGCATTTGCAGAGACTGGAACTTTGCCTATAGAGATACGTTTTAAGTGGACATGGTCCACAAATGCTCCATCTGACGTGGAATGAGAGATGACAGATATTGGCCCATTGAGCTTTAAACTTAAGGAGAGTTAACTGAAGCAGGAGGCCTACTCTTGACGTGGTCCTTCCATTTTTCAGACCCAATGTAGTTACCATCAATGTGGGCTTCACATAAAACTTCAGGAGTTAGGACTGTCCCAAAGCAGGCCCACATCGCAGACGCTGTCTCATTAGTCCTACTAGTTTTACCAAGTTTATATCTGACCCAAAAACAAAAACACTTGATGGATATATATATATATATATATATATATATAATTTTTATTTATGAATTTTTTTTTGGCACTATTGTTTATGTTCCATAAAAAAATAGTTTTTTTTTAAAAAAAAAAGATTTTCTCTGTTTTCGTTTTAAGTCCCATATATCTGCGCGGTACTTACTGCCAGTCAAATGAATATTTTTGAATTTAAGAGGATATAATATGAGCTAAAAGTAAAGTAACCCAACGCAAGTGCCATATTCATTCTGAGGAATGTATCTCATTCCATTATATATAGAAGGGTTTGTCCATTCCTTCAAATGTAGTAATCAAGATTTCCATAGGAATGAGATTACCAAACCAAATGTATAACTAAATAAGGAAATGGGCATTCTCTTTCTTTAAGCAAGATTCTAGCAACCAAATAAGCCATAAAAGTATAGATCGGGAATTGGGTTAACAAAGTTAGGGAGGAACATTGTGGGTCAGCTTAAGGAACTTTACATATTTGGGGCTAAGGGGAGAAGTTTATTGGTAGCAAAATTGAGAGGCAGTGGTCCAACGTAAATGTTTGGGGCTTTATTGATTAAAAAAAAAAAAAAGGAGGTAATTGCTAACAAATAAAAAAGGTAAGTACCAAACACTTGAATGGAATCATGGTGCTGTGTACGAGAATCATTCAAGTTTGACTATTCATTATATGTTTGTTGGCCCACTTGTGTTAAGCTGCAAGCAGTGTTGTCTGATTTGATTATAGTTTTGTTTGGTTTCAGCAATCATGAGGCGCGCGACCCATTTGTTACACCAAGATGCACTTGGAAGGTGAGACGGGGAACACTTATTTATTTCCATCTGCGAAGCCATTGCATATCATAAACTGAGCTTTCCCTTTCCACTTGTACCTACTCTCTCTCTCTCTCTGTTTATATCAAAGTTCCAATTATATATATATATATATTGCGAATTATTTATATTGAAAGAAATTATTTAATTTCCATGGCCGTGCGTTTGTGATGATAACGACATATTCAAAGGGAATGACTAGTCCATTGATTCATCTCCAATATTTGTTGATTTGCCTAACTAGCTGGTAGGCTTAATATATTGTTCCAACGACGATAATGCCATTGATCCGAAGTAAAACATATATTTTTTAAGTTCATTATTTCATGAAAATTATTATGTTTTATTTACATAGTAAATGCTAACCAAATAATAAAACGACAGCAGTACGTAAAGTGATTCGATTCATTCATGCATTTTACTGTGGTACAAGATTTCATTTATTTTTTGGGCAGAAATTAAAAACAAAGAAAAACAAAAATCCAAACAAAGCGACAGAGTAAATACTTTTTTTTTCCCTCGTATTCAGATTTAAATGAGAACAAATTATAATTATCCATAAAATATCTGAGTATTTTGCCTGTCCTCTATCATCAGCTAGACACAACCTGGACGAAGCAGGAGGCTTTCAATGACGATTTTCTTATTCCACGGAACGATCATCCCCTCTCCAAATTTTGCTAAATGAACACGTTAATGTGCTTCGACATGGGGAAATGGAAATTAAATTCATAAACTAAATTTAAAACTTGACTACAGTCAATTACAAGAGCTGGGTACACTGTACCTAATACACGTCCCGACCAAAATTACTAGAGATTCACACTACGTACCAGCTACAAGAAATGCTAGTAAATGGCTGTGCAGCTATATATATACGTACGTACTACAATTGATAAAATGAGAGGTGCACAGTGCACTGCAAGATATTCTTCCATACATAGTTACGCGTGACTGCTAGAATGTAATTTTAAAACACAAACTCATTAAATAGAATTAAATAAATTAAAATAGTTTTTCTCAAAAAAATATGAGATAATTTGAAATTTTAATTTATTTATTAATATTTAATCAGTTTGTGTCTAGCCGTATGTGCCTTACGCACATGTGGAAAGAAATAAGCAATGCATCATTAATAGACTTGGCAGAATGTTTGCTGGACTTGTTGAGCCAGATCCTCGGCACTGAGTTGGCATTCAATCCCGATCTGTATGTCAAGAATCACATTTATCATTAATGGACCTAAGCAGAACACGTCATTACATAGCAGATCCAATCATTTTGCTTCAATGCTACCAATTCAAATCACAACTACACAGTAACGTAAAAATTATTGCTTTTACTCAGAATAAAGACAATGACTGCGATATGCCACACTGCATTTCCTGATACCCCATAGTCACAGACTCACACACATTCAGTGAAAAATATAGTGTTCAGTGTACCTTCACCATGCACAGCACAGTTTCGGTATTGGCAAAAAATATTTACCATCATTATCATACGTCAGCCAAAAAGTAACATCATGATCAGTGTTTTCGTTTTAATTAAAAAAAGTTAAATGTTTGAACATAAAGAAAATCATATAATTCATAGAGACATGTGAAAGAAAGAGACTAAATTGAGCAAGATCATATATATTATTAGTTATATATATATACCTTAATGGTGAATGAGTTAAGCATGCTTTCATCAGCAGTGGTGATGCTGACGTGAAGGATTTCAAGGGCCAGATCTTCGAGAGCGGATATGATTTTCAGAGCTTGGCCAGGGATTGGAGGAGATAGAGTTTTCAAGAGGACGTGGGGGCCGGAGAACTTGACCTCCACGTCGGCGATGGGGGTCCTGGAATTGGCGACGAGCTCGTTGATGTTGTCGTTGATCGAAGAAGAAGCAGAAGATGTGGGAGATGGTTCGAGAGAGTTGGACAGTCTATGTGGGGCTTTGTAGGGGCTACCTGGTTGGGGGGTCCTTGGGCTAATGGGTAGGTTTAGCCTAGGACTCACCGGTGGCATTCTAGGAGAAAGCCTCGGGCTTGGCACAAGCCTAGGGCTCAGAACATCGCTGTACACTTTTCTCTGTTTCTTCGCTTCCAGGGATTGTAGTAGCTGCTGCAACTCGTTGATGTAGTCCACAACCCCTCCTATTATTGACGCTTGATCTCCCTATTATTGATCCATGTATATGGAAGGAGTAAGTCATTTACCTCACTACTGAAGAATTGAAGTAATTGCAGTACTGCATAATTACAATACTTTTATACATCTAATTATTTTCTTATATAAGAGATGAGATAGAATTCAGGTGCGATTTATTCTTGTTCAGGTTCTGCTATATACATTTTAACAGCTCAGCTTTCATTTCTTATGTTGTTTTTAAGGGAGAAATTGATGAAAAAAATTAATCCATGATACAATGAACTAAGCTATAAGTTTAATGATATTTTTGGTGTAATGAAGAAAGCGAAGCATGCATAGTATGGTGGAAAAGGTAGTAAGTTGTGAGTGTTGAGATAAGACTCACTCGTTTGACGTAAAAGCAAGGCATGAGAGACCTCAAGACCGACAAGTGCTCGTTCATTTGCTTTCTACGGTTGCGCTCCACAGTGATATGAGATATCTTTGGTTCCTCTGACAACTCCGCGAGCTTCTGTCTCTTGGCTTTCGGTGAAGTCGGAAGCTGAGTCTGAGAAACATCAGCTTGAAGAGCGCTTGAAGAAGTTGATTTCTGGGACACTAACCTCGAACAAGTTTCCTCGTTGTCTTTAGAGCTGACAATAAGGGCTTCATCGGTGGGAGGAAAATGGGTGAAGTCCTGAAGGGTGTCCAAAATGGCAAGCAGATCGTCTCTGCCAAAGTCCAAGTCTTTGTCTTCAAAAATATCAGAGATTAAGCCGTCCTCCATTGGAATCTCCGGGAAGCAGCGAGAGAAAAGGACTGAGGATTGTCAAGATCAAGGGAAGAATGGACGGCCCAAATGGAGTAAATAAGAGGGCAGCTCAATGATGTGATGGAGACACAACGTTAGGCATCAACTGGTAGTGATGTTGGGATTTTATTTGAAAGCATGGGCATCTCACTCTCACGCTAATCACCAAGGGGGTGCTGCACTGAATCCCACGAAATTTGAATGCACAGCAGAACCGAAACAGTATCAGACTAATAAAGCACTGTAAAAAACACTGAAAATCATTAAAGAAAATTACTCAGCTCAATGAGAGCCGTTACAGATAGAAAGAGGGAGATGGAGAGGGAGAGGGAGTAAGAACAGGAAAGAGAAGGGTTTTATATATTGTGAGACCGTGAGAGTGGAATATATATTTTAAAGATATAGTGGTAATTAATTGAGTAACGGAGGCAGTTGGTGGGCTAATATATATATATATACACACACATATATGTTAGTTATTTTGCATCTTTCCACTCCAAATCCAAGATATTTAAGCATCAGCATCACTATGGCAATAAGCAATATTCTTCTGTTAGAAGAGAGGGATAGTTGTGGAGCATCCACAATGCCATTTATTAATACCTCTATTTTTAGATGATCGATGGACAATAAAATATTTAAACTTGAATGTACGTACGTAAATACTACATGTCATGAATATATATCATCGCTATTAAATGGGTTAATTTGCGTCTTAAATTTAGATAGTAAATTCTACTTAGACGAAACCTTTTATGCTCACCCTCATCATCACTCTCCATCCCTCTCTTCTTCTTTTTCTAGTCTTAATTACTCTTTCACATCTCCATTTCTCCGCCACCTAACCCATCCATACAAGTACTCAAACTATTCGTTCTTGTTCATATCTCCAACTGTTTCATTAAGATAGAGAACTAAAGTGTTTCATTTGAGGAAACCTTCTTTTCGATGTACTAAAATAGAGAGAGTTTTATTTGCTCCTATTTCTGAATAGTTTGATTCTCTTGAAACTTGATTTCCTATAAATTAATATAGTCTGATCAGCGATGGCGTCGGGAAGTAGAAGCTAGCACCCCAATCCTCTTTTATCTCTCACTACTCTATAATATTAAATATCTGTGGAACATTATTGATTAAATTACAGGGAGGACAACAACATATATAGTAAAATGAGTAATAATTAATTGGAGTGATTACATATGGTTACAAAGATTCAAAAATCTAATTACATGTGAAGTCTCGTCAGATTCAGATATCCATATAAAGAAGGGATCAGAGATGACAGTTGGAACAATATTGAAGAGTAGTTATGTTACGTGCTTTATAGGGAAGAAAAAGAAACAAATGGCAGCATGAATGTGGTTGTTCTCATGGGTAAAACCGTTATAGTTGCAAAGCCAAAAGTGGAGAATGTTGTGCCCGATGACGCTAGGCCACTCACTTTCCTACACTTTTTAGATTCTATCTTAAAAGCTTTTTCAAATTATGAAACCAACATTGCTTTTGGCTTTTTGTTTTTTCGGTCTTACGTTAAATTTAACAATTCCAAAGTCACTTCTTTTCTCAGCTCAACCCTACCATATTACATATTTTCCAACCATTTCAAACAAGAGCGAATAGCTGTGTGTAATGTATTGGCTGTTGTATGAGGATCACTTCTCAAAAGTTGCATTTATTAAGAAATCAATGAACTATAGAAGTTGTTTGATATTATTCTGGATCGCTTACAGTAAAAATTTTATAGTAAGAGACGTTGTAGAGACAAGAGATGCCCCTATCTTGGGGACTGTTAATTTAAAATTTTTTTTTTTTGTCTCTACGACATTCCCTACTATAAAATTCTTATAGTAAGGGATTTGTTTTAGTTTGATATATACGGATATATATTAATTCTCAAACGGTATAATATTTTATTTATAAGGTATATGAATATCATAAATATAAAAAGTTTAAAATTTATACACGGTATAGATGCCTTTATTAGAGTGTTAATTTTCTTATATATCAAGCAAAATCTTGTTGTAAATAAACTTTTAAGCACTAAAATAAAATAAAACAGATATGTAATAAACACCATATATATCTAGGTGTTAAATTTAATGCTGGGGTCAATAATAAAGATCATAATTAAATTTAGTGTCTTGTTAACGGATTCTTATCCCAAGTATATGCTCTTTTTTCGCCACATATATCAGTCTGATCAGCACATCTGTGTGTGTGTTCAAAAGACATAATTTAATATTCGAGAAATAAATGTGGGGACACTACAGGACAAAGCAGCAGAGGGTAGCGATGCCGAAGGAATAGGAGAAACGCAAAGCTGTGCAACTTGTCTCCTTCATATACAGTTTCAAATTGATCGCATCATTATTATCTGTTATGAAGAAAGGTAGGCTTTCAATGAGGAGGCACGGCATCTCCGTGTCTGCGATGATCCCTCCTTGCGATTCAATTTCTATCCAACTTAATCGCTATGACTTTACAATTATACTTGCGCATATATACTCTCTCATAATCACTCTGTGAGTGAGGGGTCACTACTGTGGCAGGATGGCTGGTACGAGTGTGTGACAAATTGGTCAGCAGTAATTGCTCTTTCAGCGTGAGAATGCGTTTCATTTATGTGTTTTTCAGTCTATATCTTTTTGGTTCCATTAAATTTACTTCCCTCTCCAAATGCGTCCATTTTTTCCCCTCATACATCAATTTTCTCATTTACCACCCTCAACCAACATCTCTTTCTCTCTCCCTGCTTGTCAGATCATGCCACGTCCAAAACCTACTTGGCTTTCAATTTTAGCCTATGCATATTGTACTGTGATGTGTATACCAGACATCCCATCTTACATTTTACTTTTAAACAAACGTAATGCAAAATATATCAGACCAGAAGATTCTCATACCAGCATGTGCAGTCGGTATAGGGAAAAGCTGATGCTTAAACTGGGTTTTAGGCTACAACCTTGAGGTGTTCTGGATTACTTATACACATGGATTTACGTCAAAAAGGCCGTTAAGTAAGTTCATACTGTCATGACATATATATACCCGGCCTAATCAGACAATTATGGGACAGATATGAGCAACTTGGATGTAATGTAAAGGCTTTGCAATGTAAAACCCATAGCTATTGTGTCAGCTAAGCTAGCAAACAAAACATACAAAAAACTACAACTCTTAAGTTATACTGTCATGGTATTATATACCTTAGGAGAGATATGGCATATAATGGGACAATCTAAGTTAACAGTTTCTTCAATATGTCAACCTTATATTTACTAAGTTGAAGACCAATAATGAGAGAGTTTAAGTTGTAGCTGGGTTTGATTTAGTATCTCTTAGTTTCTATTTTGAAATATTGATCAGACAAGGTTAGCGGTTTGCTGTGCAAGGTACGAAGGCTAAGGTTTGAGCTTGAAAACCAGCGATGGCAGCCAGTGCATAGGCCATTAATTCTTCTTCTGTATCATGAATCTTTCCTTGACAAGACTGAAGAGGTCTAGATAAGCTAGTAAGCATCTTTGTACGCATAAAATTGTGTGGATCATTAATAGCCCACCCTACACAACATGAATGGGAATGTGGGACAAAATTTAAAAAGAGCGAGGAAAAATAAGAGACGACGACAAATGAATAGGGTGGGGTCCAGGGCCTCAGAGAAAAACTTCATTGAATTCCCAAACTGAGAACACATTGAATAGCACCCACGAAAAGAATGAGAGAAACATAACTGCTGTTGTCACCTAAACATCTTTCTCTCTCTCTCTCTCTCTCTCTCACCCCCTCTTTATCCGTCGCCCCTCACGCCGGTGAAGAAAGAGACGGAAAAGGGCTCATTGGTAATTGTGTGTGTATACAGGATTCGCTATGGGATTGGATGATGAAGGCCAGAGTGAGTCCCACACGCTGGATTCTCTGTTAGATTTCCGTGACCCATCTTCTATGTCCTGTCTTCGTCAATTCTCCACCGTCAGGGCCCACATATGTTTGTCGCCTAATGAACTTTTAATGGCTAAACCTCACTTTCAACCTTCGAAACTGTCATTTCGTTTTATTTTTCGAAGGTTTCTGTTATTGGTTTAAGATGGTCTAAAACCTCACATGGATCAAGTAAGACGACGATCGAAGTGATAACCTCGATTCAATTCACAGCCAGATTATGCTATTTTAGCTCGAAATTATATAGAAGTAAGATAGTATAGTATAGATCTTTGTTGAATACGAGTTATCCCATTCACATGTAATGTTACGTAAAAAACTCTAGTTAGTAGAGTTAATTATATTAGATAAAAAGACAGGGCAACATTATATATTTTATTAAAGTTAAAAATTGGTATAATATTAAATATATTTTTGGGACACAATTCAAGTAAAATTGTAGCACTAGTTAAAAGTAAAATTTGCTTCTTTTCATTTAATTCAAAAAACATTGTGGCGGTTAACACACCAGTTCATCATCTATAAATTTGGGGGAAAAAAAAATACAAAAAATTGAAGTGCTGTCGGGGGAAACAGAAATATGAGTACAAGAACACTCCAGAATGCAGAGAGCAATAATGCATTCATCGGTTCTATATTAAATTATAGTTGCATGATGATTTGTCATAATAGTTGTGCAAAGGGAGTTAAGAAAATGGTCCTTCAAAAATGTGTACCTTATGATGATGCGTAATAAAAATCATATCTAACATCAATTCAGTGCTGTCTCTTAATTATTTTTTACTTGTTATATTCTGCTAATTCTCTGTTAGCTAGCTAGGAACTGGGCATAACTATAGAATTACATGGCAGAAGCTATTAAAAAAATTATTACAGGACTGAGAACGCAATGATATCACGTTAGGAAGCGAAGGATGGATGGAGAAACGAGACAGAGAACAATGGTGTGTCATCAAGTATTGAATCAAAACCAGAACATATAAATATTGTGGCCTAGTAAGCTGTATATGTGTACCCTCCAGGGGAATAATTGTGTTGAATGATGTTTTTGGATTTGGTAGCCTCCATAGAGAGGCACAGATTTGAATAGGCCTCTCCCTTTTTTGTGATGGTGACAAGTGAGGCATCAGTGCCTCGCTATCGCTCGCTTGCCCTTTTGTGCATTTTGATTAGCCGCGGGAATGTTTCAAACATATGGCCACCTTTCACTATTCCCTTCCCCTTTTTCCCTTTTCACTCTGTTTGTACTCAAATTTTTTCCTACGTCCTTCCTTTTTTATTTTTTTTTGTTTATGACTATTAAGTTAAAAATAATGGTTAGATTTTTTGAACTAATTAGTTCAAGAAGCTAAGCCTGAATCTGCATGTTCATCAAATTATATATGAATGTCTTGTGAGCCATGGGACTGAATTAATTATTGAGGATTTTGCAATGTCTCATGACTCGTGAGAAACAGTTACACGTCTTTTGCTTACTAGGAAGCCAAACTGAGGAGGCAATCAGCAATGGAGATAAAATTTTGGGTTCAAAAGCTACAGGTTAATAGCCCAAAAATTGTTCCAATTTGTATTGGCAACTTCAATCACACTAATGCAGTGTCGTTAGAAGATATAGCGGTTGGCTGCTAGTACTGGCAGTGACAAAACAATGGTAATGTTGTCGAAGTCAATGAAATAATTTTTTTTTTTTTACATAATACATGAATATAAAATAGGAAGATTTTAGCTGATTTAAATCTGACCTGATGAAGATAATATAGTGTAGATTGAGTTTTAGTAGAGAAAAACGTCAATCCACAATACCCAAAAGAGAACTCAGAGTAGATGACATAGTGTAGATTGAGTTCTGGTAGAGACAAACGTTAACCTATAATACCCAAAAGAGATCTTAAAGTAGACAACCACTAGAGAGAGTTATCGTCGCAATTGAAATTAGGGCTTACGTCAAAGTAACTTATAGGGTTTTATTTTAATAATAATAATAATTAATTATAATATTAAAATAAAACCCTTATATATATTAAAATAGTTTCCTATTTCATTATTTAAAGAAAGGAAGTCTATTAACCCTTTCTTAGTAATTAACTTTTAATTAGCAATCTATTGGGATAAGTACTAATGTTTTTGAGCTGTAGGTTGGGTTTTTGCCCAATTGATTTGTGGATAATTCAACCCATCGCTGATTACCCATAATGAATATAAACTCAATCCATTCTTAGTTTATCAATTATAATATTAGTTTCCTAATTAGTCATAAAAGAAATTAATCTAATGACATAATTAATGCTAATCCATATAATATTAAAATGTTCATACAATCTCTCACTTAGATAACATTAATTAAATTATTAGGTCAATCAATGAATACATAATTAAGCAATTAACATTCACATAAACACATGGATGTGTGTATATTTATAAACCATACAAAATTTAGAAATGAAACCACACATAAATATCACTTAAACAAATAGGGAAATAAGTGATATTAACATTGTCATAAATAAGTTTCAATATCTAAATAGAATGGAATACAAAATAACGTTTAAGTTGTCATATTACAATCCAAAAAGTCCCTTAGGAACTTAACTCAGACTCTTACTAAATCAAGGTTATATTAAAATTTTTAACAACACCCATATAAGTCACATTATTTTTGAAGACTTATCCTCCAACATGTGCTCACTAGCAATGTGAACCAAACGAGTATGAGGTTTAGCAACCTTTCCTCTAACAAATAGGAACTTAACATCAAAATATTTAGTACGACTGGAGTTCCTATGATTATAAGAAAAACTAACAACATATGAACTATTACAATATATGGTTAGAAGTCATGATATAGAATCAACCAAATGTATGCCAAATATCAGTTTCCTCAACCATATGGCCTAGCGGATAGCCTCATAATAAGCGATATACTTTGTCTCCATAGTTGAGGTAACTGTTACTGATTGCTTACAACTTTTCCATGAGATAGGTCCTCCAGACATCATAAATATGTATCCAAAAGTGGATCTACGATCATCCACACAAGATACATAGTCTGAATCTGAATAACCTACTATTTCATGCGGCTTCGATCTCCTAAAAGTAAACATATGATGTTTTGTACCTTGGAGGTACCTCATAACTTTCTTTGTAGCGTTTCAATGATCAAGACCAGGATTGCTTAAGTATCCACCAAGCACACTGACAACAAAAGCAATATCAGGTCATGTGCATACTTAAACATACATAAGGCTGCCAACAATAGATGCATATGAAATCTTATTCATTGCAATCTTTGAATCATCATCTTTAGGACAAGATGATCTAGATAACCTTTCAACCTTCTGTACAGGTGCAGCATAAGGAGCTCAAACATGCATGTTAAATTTCTTCAGCACTCGATCTAAATAGGTTACCTGAGACAAACTAAGAGTGTCAAGAGATCTATCACGGTGAATTTGAATTCCCAAAACAAAAGAGGGTTCACCAAGATCTTTCATGTCAAAGTGGCATGACAAAACATGTTTAATCTTATTCAACATAGTCACTGAGTTACTGGCCAACAGTATGTCATCAACACACCATACGAGTATCATGAAGTTGTTTCTGTTAAATTTCTTATAGATACACTAATCAGCAATATTCTCTGTGAAACCAAGTGAGGTGATTATCTGATCAAACTTTAAATACGATTATCTTGAGGCTTGTTTAAGCCCATAAATGGATCTATTCAATTTGCACACTAAATGTTATTTCCCTGCTTTAGTAAATCCATCAGGATGTGTCATACAAACATCCTCAAGTAAATCACCATTTAAAAATGTTGTCTTGACATCCATCTGATGAAGTTCAAGATCCAACTGTGCAACAAGAGTTATTACAATTCTGAAAGCATCTTTAGTAGAAACCAGTGAGAAAGTTTCTGTATAATCGATCCCTTCCTTCTGATTATAGCCTTTAGTTATAAGTCTAACTTTGTATCTTTCAACTTCACCATTAACCCCTTTTTTGGTCTTAAAGACCCATTTGCAACCAATAGGTTTGTAACCATCTGGTAACTCAATCAATTTCCATACATCATTACAACACATTAAGGTCATCTCATCATTCATATGCCCTAACCACTCAGATAAATGAGAACCTAACATAGCCTTATCATAAGAAACTGGATCTCTGCCATCAACAACATCTGACTCAAATTCCTGCAAGTACACTATGTAATCATCTGAAATTGCAGGTCTACAAATCCTTTGTGATCGTTTCAAATTAACAACTGGTTCTCCCATATCAGCTATAGGATCTTCGACAATAGGATTAACTGGATTCTCAACAAGAGTGTCATCTCTAATATCATGATCTATAGGAAGAGATGACAAAAATGGCATGGGTAGGATGGTATCCACAAAATGCAGATTGATTACTCTATGAACATTACTCCCACTATTCAAGTGATCCTCAAAATAGAATGCTCTATTAGATTCAATAACCCTGGTAATATGATTAGGATAATAAAATTTGCATCCCGAATGATACCCAATGAAAAATTGACTACAGATGGAATCAAGTTTCTTGAGCTACGGATTATAGGGTCTCATCTCTGCTCTACAACCATATACATGAAAGTGCCTTAGATTAGGCTTTTTACTAGTGAAAAGTTCATATAGGGTCTTTTCAATTGACTTATTTGGAACTTGATTCAGGATATAAACTGTTGTCTTAAAAACATCACCTCACAGTAACTTTGGTAATGAAAAGTGACTAATCATGCTTTTGACCATGTCCATTACAATACTATTATGGCTCTTAGTAACTCTATTTTATTATGGAGTGTCAGGCATAGTATACTGAGCTTCCATTCCTAACTCCTGTAAAAATAGAGCAAAAGGTCTAGGGTTTCTGCCTGTTCCAGTATACCTCCGACAATATTCACTACTTCTATCTGATCTTACACTTTTGATTGCCTTCCCAGAATTTAATATAATAATAGCCTTAAATGCCTTAAAGCCATCCAATGAGTCAGATTTATCATGCATCAGATCAATCCATCCGAATCTAGAGAAGTCATTTATAAAGGTTATAAAGTATTTGTAATTACCCATAGCAGCGAGAGTAATTGGTCCACTAATATCTGTGTGGATCAATTGCACAATAGTCTCAAATCTATTTACCCATTTCCTTCTAGTTCTAGTAGGAAGTTTTCCCTTAATGCAATCAACATATGATTCAAAATCAAAAAAATTTAAGTCATGTAATATTCCTTGTCTAACCATCTTTTCTAATCTTTCTTTGGATATATGACCCAAATGCCGGTGCCATAACATAGAAGAATTCTTATCAATTCTTCAGTATTTATGTCTAATAACAGCATTAATAGATGTCATAGAGGTAGAATCTGAACTAACATTTGCATTCAAGCAATACAAATCGCTCATTAAGCTAGCAGTTTCAACAATGACTGAATTAAAGTAAACATTAATTCTACCATTTCCTTTCCAAAAGGAATATCCATGTTTGTCTAATACAGAACTAGAAACTAAATTCCTCCTTGAATAAGGTACATAGACAACATTTTATAAAATTAAACTGTGTCTAGAATACAAGTTTAAAATTACAGTTCCTATGCAATCCACTATAGCTGAACTTCCTTCAATTTCCATAATGGTACTTTCCTTTTCATTTGAGCTCCTTCTATCTTTGAGCCACTGTAAGGAATTAGTTACATGAACAGTTGCTCTAGAATCCAACCACCAAGTGTCTATAAAGGTTTCAAAACTGTTAGATTCAAGACAAACTAGAGTTAAGGGGGTAATTTAAAAAAAAAAATACCTTCTTTCTCACGTTTGTTCTTCAACTTGAGGCAATATGAAATCTTGTGGCCAGACTTCTTATAGTAATGACATTCACCCTTAAATGTCTTTTTCTTTTGACTCTTATTTTTGTTGTTGTTCTTCTTGAGTTTAAAGAACTTTTTACCATCAACCTTGCCCTCATGCTTCTTTCCCTTCTACTTCTCATTTCCAGCCTTGCTCGATGAACTTTAAGAGATGTAGTTCATTGAATGACCACGTGAACTTATTTTTTTTTAATGACTCCTCCTCCTGAGTCACGATGGACATCATCTAATCGACTGTCCATTCAGCTTCTTGAGAGTTGTAGGTGGTTCTGAGAACCTCATATTTAGCTGGAAGAGATTGTAAAAATCTATGGATAAGGTAACTCTCACCCAAGTCCGCATTCAAAGACTTTATCTTGTTGAAGTAATTTACCAGTTTCATCATATGTTCATGTACCTCAGACACTCCATCATAATGAGTGTTATCCAGTAAAGAAAGATAGTAGGCCTTCTGTGTCTTATCAAACTTCTTGAACTTCTCACTTATAGCCTTGAGGTATATGATAGCAATGTTCTTCTCAAGAATACTCTGTCTAATAGTCTTCTCGATGGTGTACTTTATAATTGTCAGACAGATTCTGTTGGTCTCATGCCATTGCTTGTGATAAGTTCTGTCAGCAGCACTAGACTCAGCAGTAAGATCTACCGACTTTGGTTCTTTTATGGCCAAATCCTCTTTAGAGATAATCAGGTACATATAAAGAGACTCATGCCAATCATCAAAGTTAGTCCCATTCAGAGTTTTCACCATAGATAGTTACTAGAACATAGAAGTTAATGTAACAAAATTAGGAAACATTAATTATGTCCCCGAAAAAATAATTATAAAATAAGATTTCCTTCACAAAATTCAACTTATGCAACTGGTATCACAAGATATTCATTATAATCCCACTTAAAGGTTCTGAACTACAACAAATCAAGAAAGGAAAACTCATGCATACCACAGATTTGACCATAAAGAGAAATAACATCAAAATGCATCCACAATTTCCATATCGATAAAATATAAGCAACTATGAAAGCATAAATTAAAACAATACTGCTAACCAGTCATAAATATACCTAATTCACAAAAATTATATTGAACAATGTCACACCGATAGGGTATGTCCATTATCAATATAATATACATACACTCTCTCTAGTAGACTTATCATAATATTCAGCCTCATCCTTAATAATGACAGTTAAATTGTTTTTAAATGTAAGGAATGGAATAGTAAACACAGTATATGTTATATATAAAAGAAATGTCATCATGATTGGACCCACGATAGGCAAGCACACAATCAACAAGTGTATGTGACCCAGAGTCACAACATATTTCATATGCAACTTACTCTTTAAGATACATATCTAAATTAGGAATAAAATCCAACATATAATACAAAGAAATTAATTTTAATTTGTTCACACACAATCAGAGAAAGTGAATTGAATATGTTGTTCCTCACTATATTTAATCTGTACCAAATTTTTTTTTTTAGGTCAAAACACCTCAATTATATACTATTTTAAGGCTTTAAATCTTCAAGAAATTTTAAAATTCTTATTTTTATGGCTTAAAAAATTTTGAAAAAATTACTATAATTTAGAACAGGGCAAGTAGAGCTGAAGGTTTGGGGCTCAGATAACCGACACATGAGCCTCATGCGCCACTGCTGCATGTGGGCTTTGCCCACAAGCATCATCTTCAACATTTGGCAGGTCGATTCGACCCACCATATGACCCAACGCAACTTGACTTTTGACTTGATAAATTGCAGTGTTTTAGGTGTCAAAATAAGCATTAAGATGATTGTTAATTCACGAAATACAAATCTCTTATGGTGATTTGGCTAATTTCCTTCCATTAAAGTGATTTTTCATTTAAAAATGAGTGGGATTTCGATGATCATGATTTGAAAATAGGGAAGAATTTTCTGGTCGAAGGGTGTCATGATGTGAATCAACAGCGGCTTTCAATCGAAGGAGTGCCACCGGCAACTATGGTCAGATGGCAGCAGTGACAGGAAGGAAAGAACCAAAAAAACCAAAAATTATTTTCATAAACTAAAACTGCTAATAAATTTTGAAAGCAGTAAAAAAAAATTTCATAACCTATATCTGGCTCTGATACCAATTTGAAGTCATGTAATATTTTTATTTTTTTTTACATAATACATGAACACAAAATAGAGATATTTCAACTTATTAAAATTTGACCTAATGAAAATAACATAGTGTAGATTGAGTTCTGACAAAGAAAAACGTAGAAATTCTCCATCCTTATTATCCAAGAAAGAAGAAGAAAATGAACAGAGTCATATAATAATAATAATAATAAAGACATTGCAAATCAACCTAAGACCGTGATTGAATTTATCATGATGATAATGAGAAGAAAGTGGACTAAGGGCAAATAATAATAATAATTATTATTATTAAAAAATATCAAAAGAACTTGATGCAATGTCTTAAGTGGACTCGAGAGAAACTGAGTCACATAGCAAACCCAAAACCGAGTACAAGAAGGGAAATGCTTTGCAGGGATGGAGGCCTTTATGCTTTCAGAGAAATAACCTAAACCTCCTGTAATTTTTTACCATAGTAGCATATATTCAGATTCAATTGAGACAAGGAAAAGAAGAGAAGAAAAATTAAAATGTTATCATGCTAAGGCAAGCAGAAGTGCAGAATAAGAAGTCTTCAGTAAATTACAAAGACAGAGAGCTGCGCAGGTAGCAGTTGCTGCGTTATGAAGAAGTTGGTTACTTTTAAGTGCACATCAAGTAACACATGAACAACTATACTCATAGAAGCTCTTCAAACTTTTTCAAGTGCCTAATTATTATCTTTTTTTTTTTTGGGTACATCATTCTAACATATTTCAAACATACCCTTTTCTAACTATTATTCATAATGAGAGCTGCTATATAATAATCCATAATCCACACATATTACCTATAAACTAGAGTTGAGGTGTGAGGAATCAAGTTGCATCCCTACATAAAAAGTATAAAAGAAAGAGGTTTATAAGCATTTAGTGGTCGCAGGTAGTCAGAAGCAGAAACGTGGCAGCTCAATCTCAAAGTTATGTCCCTTTACTGCATTATCTAATTAAACACTGAAAGCTACAAAATAATACGGAGATATTGTCAAGCTGTGCAGCAGAAATGGAGCTTTACAGTCACCAAAGATGGAGAACAATAGGCAGGGGATTTGCTTCTAACTGTTATTTTCCAAAAAAATTTTTAAAAGAAAATTTACTTCCCTGCAATCCAACAAACTTTAAGAGCCATTCTCTTTCCTTTGCCTATTCCTTCCCTTTATTTCTTGCATGCCTATAAGAATCTGAATTCAAAGGTTAAATTTGTTGTTCCAATGATAATATATAACTAACTACAGAGAGAAATGAAAAAAAACTATAGGATAACATCAGTAGTTTTTAAGGGTGGTAAAAGAGAACTTATTGTTTACAAACAAGATGTCAATCATTTTGTGGGATTCTACACATGTATATAAAAGGCTTAGTGAGTTGTCAACCGAGTGGCTGTAGTTTAGTGGTAAGAATTCCACGTTGTGGCCGTGGAGACCTGGGCTCGAATCCCAGCAGCCACATTTATTTTGCTCTCATTCGGCTTCTCTTATCAGAAATATTACGTAGTTAGATAATATAAATTTTAAATAAAATTTATCTTTTCAGAGCGATTATTGCAACGCAGTTTATATATTAAAATGAGGAAATTCATATTATTAATAGATTGTATTTGAGAACATGCATGATACTATTTGAATTACAAACTTACACAATATATAATATTTCTCATTTTTTCTTTTTTGTGTTATCTTTGGTCCTTTTTTTAGCCTTGATAACATAATAGTATACGAATACAATTTCAGCATAATAAATAAATGAAAATAAAAGAGTTTCAAATTTTTTATAAGAATTTCATTTAGAAATCAAATATAGAGATATAATTATGTTTAAGATCGAGTAAGAATTACTTATTTACAAGAATAAATTTATTTAGCAATGCAAAAAATTTAAAATGAAAATTTTAATTTAAGAAAACAATTATGATAAATAAAATTAATTTTTTTGAAAAATATCCATTCTTAATTGAAAATCGATGTTTCCTTCATTTATATGCTAATTTGAACGGAAACAATTATTAATATTCTAAAAGAGAAAAATGGAAATTATCCTCCTTTCTTTCATTAATTTCTTTTGTTTTTAAAAGTTTCAAATAAAAAAATTGATCAATTGTTTTTTTTTTGACATGGTGAACTTCAGCTCATGCATATAATCTCTATAGTGTTTTATTTATTTGGGTTATAAGTTTTTTTTTATTTTTTTAAGTTAGTTTAATTTAACTCTTTAAAATATATAATATTTCAATTTAAAATTTTAAAAATAAAACGTGACATTTTATTATTCCAAATATTTTTTTGGTCGGTTTAAAAGTCTTTAATTAAGTTATTGTAATTAATAAGACAAAAAACGTAATTACTCGAAAGAGTGGCGTGACTGTTTAATATTGACATGACTATGAAGACAATGTCCAGTATAAATTTTAGAGACTTAGGTCCAGTTTCAAACAAAAATATTTTAAAAATATTTTAATAATTACATAAATAATTAACCATCACAACACTTATTTTGTTAAACTTCATTGTCTGCTATGTTAAGTATTTATTGATAAGTTTAATGTAAAGATGATTAAAAAACAAAAATAACAGTTAAAAGATTAAGATAAAATTGTTTTCGGCCAAAGAAAAGATAAAATGTTTTCATTTTACGAGATTAAATTAAATAAAAAATATCTTTAAAAGTCAAAACTTAATTTACTTTTGTTATTTGTCCATATATTTGGGTTGTTAGTTTTTATTCGTTGGTAGCAATTTGGATTATTAGTTTTTCCTTTTGGTCCAAAATTGGGTTATTTCTCCCAATACTAAATAACAGTCTGGATTTCAGCTTTATTTTAATCTTCTTCGGAACGTTTCGACATCTGCTTGGCTCCGTACACCATTTGTCTCCATTACACGCCACTGTCTCTGTAGTAGACTGCTTTAAGGAGGAAATCCGCAAAAACCCTCTCAGTGATTTGGACTTTTCAAACTTTTGCTAGCTTTTTGACGGAGTTCTCCGTATCATCCTGTAAGTTCATCTCGTTTTTGTCAGTGGCAGATTACTTACTGTTTTCTGTTTGGTCGCCGAGAAAATTTAACACAACTAGCGTAACAAATCTTGATGTTAACTCGTAAACGATGAAATTAGTGCATTATTTGGAAGAATTAAAATCTGTATTCCCTACGCTCTTGTTTGTGTTTGTGTGCCTTTCTTCACCTGACGTTACATGGGGTTTGTTTCACGACTTCTGTTTTGGTGCTAAGAGGAAAACCAAAAAGTAACAAATTGAACATTGGATAGAGAAACTTTGACCCAAAAATAGAAAAAAAAATAAAAATAAAAATACGACAACGGAGGGGGTAGGACTGACGAGAATTTGGTTTCACTAGAGTAAACAATTGTTGGCATCATAATGCAGTCTTTGTACATATTCTTTCCGTTGTTTACTAGTTTGCTAAAGTTTGCATCTTGTGTCCGTGCTTGTTTTCTGCTGGGAAAAGAGTTATCGTTCCCCAAACTGCTCAGGATTTTCTCTTAGGTCTCTTTCGTTAATTTTAGATGAATCTTCATTTGTAAAGTGTCCTTCTCTTTATCGTTTGAGAATTTTGAATGCAGGTTCCATAAATGAGCTTAACTATAGAAAAAAGAAAAATAATCTGACTGTTTCAGACTGAAAGAACTTTCAGGGTTGATGGAGATACATATGGAAAAAGTGGAAGGAGATACGGAAATGATAAACTGCAATGTTGTAAACAATTCAGAAATTTGTCAGTGTACTGAATTGGAAGAGAGAAGTAAGAAAGCTGAAGCAAGGTGTGCTGAGTTGGAACTAGAGCTTTGGAAGAAAAAGAAGGATTGTGAAGCACTTGAGGCTAAACTTAGTGCACTGGAGGAAGAAAAAATTGCAATTGATGATAAGCTGAAGTTTTTGAGCATGTCAAGTGAAGGACTTAAAGGAAACCAAGTAAGTAGGGAAAGGGAGAGAGAGAAGACAATAGATGTTTATTTGGAAAAGGAGAATGAGGAGGAAGATGAGGTTGTTCAACTAATGATTGAACTTAACGTCTTGCAGTATGAGAAGAAAAAGGCTGAGAGTGAGGTTCAGGTCTGGAAAGAGAGGTTCAAGAAATTGGAATCAAGAGCCTTGGAGTTGGGGCTGGAATGGGCCAGTTTAGATTGTCATGAAGAAAATGGAAAGAAGCAGGATAGTGCCCTGGTTAAGCCTGAAGAAAATTCTCATCTTGGAACCAGCTTGAACTTCCTGCAGAACCAGGGGAAAGTTGCGGATTTAGCTGTTGTTGCTTCTTGTAATTCTCTATCAGCGGGTAATAACTTAGCTATATATGGTGGAGCTAGCACTTTCGTATTCCTGCTATTAATTGTTTTTACATGCATCCAAGCTTCAGTTAATACAGTGAATGGGATATACGTATATTTAATTTTTTTCTTTTTTTCTTTGCCTGCATGTTGGTGGTTTTAAGTTTCATTTTACAACATGGAGTTCATTTTCTGTGAGTCAGGATTAACTAACTCTGTTTCATATGGGTTTTGAAAATTAGAGCATTTAAGGATGTGTCTCCTCATGTTAAATTCAGTCGAAACTATATAATAATAAAAATACTTATATTGGCAGACACTATCTTTGGCATCCTCAGCAGCTTTTGCATCGTTAAGAATTATCAGTAAGTGTTGTTGGGGCCAACTTCTATGCTAGCTACTTCTGTAACAAGTAAAGATTTTTTATTAAAAAATGTAATGAAATTATAATGAGCTAATTTAATTCTTGAAGCGAATTTTTTTTTTAAAAAAAAATCTTCTTTGGTTCTTAAGCTCTGTGTGTGTGTGTGTGTGTGTTTCTTCTACCATGATACATTTGCTAGAGAAAAACAAGATTTATGCTGCATCAACTTATTACTTACAAAATTGAGCAGGGACCCCTTCTTATGAAATGTGTCAGAGAAATCTCTTACATTCCAAAGTGCGGCCTGACAGGAGAGCTAGAAAACAATTGGTGTTTGAATCTGAGCAAAGTCCCAGCAAAAAGATGGCTCCATCTACGCCTATTGGTGCAAAACCAGCTTCTGTTAATGTAATTAACATTATTGACAGCGATGATGAACCTAATATAACCCAACAGCCTATGCTGGATGGTCAGGATAGTGGAAGCATTTCTTGTCCAACATGTTTTGCAGCAGAAAAAGAAAAAATGTCTGATAACAGTTTGAAAGGGGGTTTTTATGTCCAAAACGACGAAGAAGATTTGAATTTTGGTGCAGATGTCCCATTTATTGTAACACCTAAGAGAAAACGAACTTGTAATGTTGTTACAAGTGAGTCTGAAGGTGATGATGATGATAATGTGCCAATTTCTAAACTCAAGAGGATGCATATTCAGGAAGTAAGTCCTGACCAAGTTAGATGCGACTTGAATGACTCAGTGACTGCCACATTTTCTGTGGATGACAAAGTCACTGGTACTGTAACCCCTAGGCGGCGTCTAGTGCCTCTCAGAAAACATGTGATTATAAGTCAGGAAGATAAAAAGTCTTCATGTGGACCTAGTAAGGCTAAACCAGAGCAAAGAATCCCCACAAACGAGGAGGCTGATGATGATAAGTTGGAAGAGGTTTTTTCAGGCAGTGAGGAGGGAAGCTTGAGTAATTTTATTGTCAATGATTCTGATGTATCTGATTGTGAAGACACATCTACCAAGTCACTAGATGCATCTGATGGTGAGGTAGACTCTGATTCACAGGATGTATCTGACGGAGATATGGACTTTAGTGAGATTCTTTCGAAAATTCAAAGGAACAAAGACCAGAAAATGAAATGGGAATATGAGGGTGACATGCTTGCAGCATTTGGAAAGGATCCTCAATTGTGCATGAAGGCTGTGTGTACTCTTTATCGCCAGCAAACTTCTGAGGAACACATGAGCAAGGGATCATTGTTCTACAACCGAAGGGGATTCAGCAAGTTTGATGCTCTCAGGTAGGCACAAAACACAACTGCGATGGAGTATGCAATTGGTATAGTTTTTATTATATGAGATCTGATAGCTAATAGTTCATGCCCGTCTTCACTCTGTGCATGTTGGAGACTTTTACATAAACAATACGTCTTTCTTCTTGCTATAGAACTTGCACTTCCTCTTTTGTTTTTTTTTTTTAATAATTTTTTTTGACTTGGTGAGGAAGTTTCTCTGTTTAGTTGTAGATCTCTTTTACTCTATTAAATTATTTTGTCGTTTCAAACAATGTCCCATTTCACTTCCTTTACTTTTAGTTCAGTTTTGGACCTTAAATTCTTTATTATTGCAATAATTTTTATTCTTTAAAGTTCATAAGGAATGGGGTTGATGTCAGCGGAGGATCCTGTCTTGACACAACTTTTTCACTGAATGAGGATTTATGAACTAAAAGAAGCATGTTATAAATACAATTATCATCCTTCCACCTTATTCTCTTACATTCTCTCTATTATTAATTTCTTAATACTTATTCAAGAATCACATGGAGGTTTTCTGTCTCTTTGGGTGGCACTGCCTAGTTAATTTTCTAAATATATGTTACAGAAAAATGTGTTGTGGACTTGGTTGGGAAGGGAGCTTTTTCACTCCCGAGTTATTTTCCTCTTTCTTCCTTTCTTTTCTTTTTTTCAAACTTGACCACAAATTTGGGAGCATGTAGCCCATCACATGCCTCTTATAAGTAAAATTCCTAGAGAGGGTAGCCGTTGGTTTATCAAGCTTGTATTTCTAATTTGACTTGTATAACTTCTGCTTGATGGACTATTGGAATTGGACCATTTCACTCAGGAATGAGATCTTAGCATTTGCATGCTTTGTATTTGGAGTGCATCTAAATTTGCATTATTGACTTGGTGATCTGTTTCTATAAGTTTCTTATGTTTTCTAGCCCTACTTTCACTTTTACAGAGGCAGTACTTTGGCTGAGTTCCTCACCGATGGAGATCCCCATGGTGATTTAAAGAAGTCTGTCAATGAGTTGCAGGTATATGATCCCAAAGCAGTTGAACTGTGCAGAACAATGGCGATTCGCTACTCAAAGCAACTGTTTGAAATCTACAAGAACAAAGAGGATCCTTTCTTTCCTTGAGTAGGCCAGAACATATACTTCAAGAGTCTCTTCGGCGGTGTAATATATGTATAATTAATGATTAATACTTTAGCAGGGGTTTTTTTTTGTTTGTCTGTAAATATGTATGTAGGCCATGAAGTTTGTTTAAATGTAATAACATATCCTTTAATGATTATCTGACAGATCAGTTCAGCAATTATATTTTGTTTGTCTATATTTTTACCATGAGCATTATCACAAGGAACTCGATAACAGATTGTTGAATATGGTGTTTAGTTGGTTGTTCACTGGCCAACCTTAATTATGGTTTGGACTAATGGACCCGACCCGAAGTATAGAAGGCTTGGGTCTTGAAATTCAAGGCCCAACAAACTTGAATCAGCGTAAATCTTTAGTCTCTGTATGTGGGTTGTCAAAATTACCTCATTCTCAACCTCCTCCCTTTATTATAGGAACTTGGCTTATAGCATGACATTATTCCATATAAGCATTCCATTTTGCAATGGGTCAAGGTAGCTGAAGCCAATAACTGGAGACAGAATGTGTGCTACTAAATACAGGTTGGAATGGTGGTATTAGAAGGATGGTGTCTACAAAAGCATAACCAACCAAGCAAGAATGATGAAGAGAAATTAATAGGGACAAGGGAAGCTCAGATTGGTTAATAATGATGCGGAAATTGCGGGTGAACCATTGGTTGTACATCTCGAGATGGATGGCTGCTGTGAGAGCCTGCATTATAAAAAGGAACTTGATAATTCTTCTTCCTCACCTGCCGAACATCTCTCCCACAACTTCTGTATTCAGAGTTTCTCTCTCCTTTCTTTCTCTCTTAAAGTTTAAGAGAGAGAGAAAGAAGAGAGAAATAGAAAGGAGAGAAACGGACAGTGACAGTGACCGAGAGACAAAGAAAAATGGCTGATTCAAATGCTTCATTCGGTTTGGTGGTTTTGATTGGCCTCATTTGCGCAGCTCTTGTGTCAGTGGCTTCTGCTCAATCCCCTGCTCCGGCTCCTGCTCCTACGAGCGATGGTATGTTGTTTATCTTTCATTTTACTTTTAATAATATTATTAATTTCAATCTATTACACGTCCCTGTTAAATCCCACCTGCTTCATAGATGACAAACCCAAATTCTGCCCCTATATTTTCTTAAATTTTCTTTTATTGGGGGTGCTGGGTCTGGCCAAAAAACCTTTTTTATTTGTTGTTATTCAAAATGAAACCAAAAAAAGAAGTAGATTCATGTATATATAGAATTTAAAGTTAAAAAATCCTCCTAAGCTGCATTTCGGTGGAATCATGGATGTCCTTCTCCATTTTAGCACCTCCAGATAACAGATCCAGGCTCTCCTGGGTGTGATATGATGTGAATATGAATGAAAGGATTAGAAAACCTGTTAGGCTAATTAAGAACCAATTCTGACTAGTATAGATGTTAGATCCACACATAGTGTTGCTTTTAAAATGTTGACTGTTGTGTTGCGAAATTGCAGGAACCACAATTGACCAAGGGATAGCTTATTTGCTGATGCTGGTGGCGCTTGTGCTAACTTATCTCATTCACTGAGCCACCATCGGATTATGGAGGGTTTCCAAGGTAGAGTTGAACACATACATGTATGAGGGGAAACCAAGAGATGTCAATTAGATAGTGTCTTCTTGTATGAATTTCATTATCCAATGATAATCTCATTTTGATCTATGGATTACTCTAATTGTTTTGGTCGTCTTCTTCTTTAATTAGGGCTGTTAATTGGTAAATGGGAAAGGATGAAGGGAAAATGATAAAAATGGGTAAAAAAAAAAAAACTAAATCGAATTTTTTCTTCTTCCTACGGTAATCAGAGTTTTCTTTTTTAATTTTACTCTTTTTGGGAAGGGGTAAATTATAGAGGATAAATTTGTTAAGTTAATGAAAAAGTTGTGTCCTCCAGAAGAACTTAATTTTAATTGTCGCATAAATTAACTTAAAAATAATTTTACCGTACGATAATGATAATAATCATAAAAAAAAAATCCTTTGAAATTGATGGGGACGCTAAATTAAAATTCAACATAAATTCGTTGTGGGCAATAGTCCCGTGTTACAAACAAAAGAAAAAAGTAAATATTAAAAGTTAAAACAAACAGGGAAGCAACATTTTGTATTCTCCTCCATTTGCACGGTTTGGTATACCATATAAAGCCTCATCTGTCTTAATTATATATGATTGTATTAATAATAAACTAAGAATCCATTAGGCACATTATACTAGGCCTAATAGAACAAGACCTGGTAAATTGATCTAGTTGGGGTCTAATGATGGCCACTACATGGTGAGGAACCACTACCATAGGATGATGCAACATTGAAGATCCTCGCCTGCTGATAGGGCAAGCTACACTATTCAGACAGACCCACGAATTTGAAACGAAATCTGGAGTTTGAAGACTGCAACAAATGTTAAACATTTCTTATGAAGAGCTTGTAAAGGTTTTTTGCCAACAATGGAGTAGATGTTCAACTAGTCAAATTTGATCCTGCTGCTTTATGATTCCTGAATCTATTGAACATCTTCTTCTATTATCGTGGAGATGCTCTTTTCTGCTGATAACGGGAGTATTCTCACTTCTGTTCAAGAAGATGTTGCTAGTTGGACTCCACCTTCTACTGGTCAATACAAAATCAATGTAGATGGATGTTAGAGTTCTAGTAATGTTTTGGGAGTTCTTGGGGTAATAGTTTGAAATCCTATGGGTAATGTTGTTGACATGGTTTTCAGTGTGTCTCTGACTCTGCTTTCATGTCGGAAACACAAGCTCTTATTCATGATCTGCAAAAAGAGTTGGATCTCCAACGTGAAAATGTAGTGGTGGAAACTAATAATCCACCAACTATAATGTAGTAAATTCGTTGGATTGATAATCTTATAAGGGGATATGCATGTATAAATGGGGTATTCACTTCACATCCTCTCTGATTTTAGCTCTGAAGCGTGATGCGACTTGAACGCGAGAAGGAATACCCTGATCTCTTTATTCAGCTAGGGTTTTAATGGTTATTCTGTAGTTTTTTATTTACTGTCTTTGCTGCAGTATTTTTTTTCAGTCTTTGCTTAGACTTCTATCTTTCTCTGTTTGTGTCGTGGTTGTTTTCTATTTAATGAAGAACATTGTTGACAAAACAAAAAAAAAAAAAAATGGAACAAGACCTGATAATATAGATTTTGATAGTATGAGGCCTAATGAAATCAATACTATACATCATTTAGTTTAACACTATCAGATAATACATTATACAAGATAATACTATCCTATATTTGGTGAAGCATTATATAGTACTAAATATGATTTAAAGAAAACCATTTTGACAAAATTACCCTTTGTATAAAAAAATTATACTCATTCAAATTTCTCATATTATTAATTTTTAGAAAAATAAAAGTTTTCAAGGATTGACAAAACCTTGTGATAATAAAGAGATGTAATAGTGAAAAATCAAGTATTATTTTTTAGGAACTCTTACTAAGTACTAATGCTATTGTAGCTATATTATCTAAACTAATTATAATATTCAAATTAAACAAGACAAAATAATGCATGAGAACTAATATAATGAGACTAAAGAGATGAATATATATCAATGAAAACTTCTTAGGATTGTAGTCTCTAATTTGGTATTTCAATTATAATATAGTTACTTTCTAATTTAAATTCAATGCTCATAAATTAATCTAAACCTTTAATTTCATTATCAGAATATATCGATCACATATAAATTATATCACCTTAATTTAATTTTCCTACATTTCTATGAGAATCCAACTAAAGAAATGTATTATGCACAACTAATCTCAACTCCACTAATCCGATGGTATATGTCTATCCTAATAGTAAATTGAATTAATTCAAGAATTTAATTAATATCAATCAAGCAGTATTTAGGTATATGACTATATTTGGACTTTGATTTCAAGAATCCCCAAATTCTTTACGTAAACTCTAATTGGTGGTTAAGTAGGAAGGGAACAATGCAAAATTGAACTAAATAAACTTATTCATAATGACTAAAGAATAAAAGTAACAATAATAATCAATTTACATGCTAAATCACCATATCCTAAAGAAAGAAAACTAACCTAGCATATTTATAGTAACAAACAAGTCAAACTCAAAAAACATAACAAAATTGAAGAGTAAAAGAAGAAGAAAAAGAGAAGAAAATCTTGTTTCTGTTTTAATCAGTTTCCTTCTTGAATTCTCTATTCTGAATGTCTTCATTCATGCTCTTCCTTGACTTAGAATAATCTCTCCTTCGTGCTTATCTATCTCTTTAGCCTTCCCGTTATGAAAAACCCTCTAATTTTAAGTTACATTGGCCTCCTTTTCATGAAAAGACGAACTTACCCTTCTTTAGTTGCATTATGGTACTTAGGTACCAAGTCTCAATTGCATGATCTGGTGCCTTGGCATCAAATCATTGTCTACTGAATCAACTTTGGTATTTTTGTTATAACTTTATGCTCTGAACTACTACTTGCTGGAAAGGTCAAAAGAGCTCTACAAATTTTCATAGAATAGCTTTCTCCAAATTCATATGTCTAAGGGACAAAAAACTAACTCAAAGTTTGGACATTCACTTTCTTGATGTCAATACATTCCTTTGTTCCTTCCAAGGCCTAAATACAGAAATAGCTTATATTTAACTAAAATTTGCATGTAAATAACCAAATTACCATGGAATAAAATTAAAATAACCTAAATCTAAACTATCAAAAGGCTAAAATGACTCAACTAACAAATTTGACTCAAAATTAACAAAATATTGAAAAAAAATTACTCAACTATTTAGCATAAATATAACATAAATAATTATATGTCACAGAGCTATTAACAAACTGAACTACTTAATTCATCAAGTATGCAAAAGAGGTTATAATATCCAAAAGTTCTATTAAACTACCAAATTATAGCCTCTTTAAGTCTTTACTACAAATACAATTAAATTTGAGCTCAACAAACAACTACTAAAATTTATTTCTATTGGGGAAAAAAAATAGCACATTAGTTATTTTTAAGCAAATTTCTCACAAACTAAATTCTTTGTTCACTTCACCCCTATAATTTATACATTAGTAAGAGGTTTTATATAAGTAGATAAGCAGTCTTATTGCGTTCTCTAAGAGTTAAGTTCTCCTATTTCATTAATTACTAGAGCTCTTGGAGTTAAGTCATCCTATTTCATTAATTGCTAAAGCTCTTTCATCATCAGAAAAGCCTTTTACAGCCTTCACTCCTTCAACAATAGACTTCACACTACTAACCATGGTACCCATCCTATCAATGGATTTACTAACAACATCCACGAACTTCTTAGTAAAGTTGTTCATATTAATAGCTAACACATCTTCTCCTCTTAACCACTTTCTTACTTGTTAACCTTCAAAATTAGTCATTTTTCCTTAATTCTTATTTTGAACATAGCATTGATAGAATATCATCATCATTCAATTTAATAACTTCCTCTAAAGGTCCAATAGTAGCATTATTTCCATCAATTTGTTCTTTTCCATATAAGTCCTTAAATATGTCACTATGAGTTCAATGCATTTTCTAATAGCACGATCCTTTTAAAGATAATCACTAATTGATCATAATAAGAAAACACTTTAGCCTTATAGTTCTTTAAGTCACTCGACATACATAAAGAAAACAACATAAGGTTATATAAGGATTTCTTTTTACTAATTTTAAAAAATAATTAACAAAAGTACAAAACCTTAGATTCTTTTTATGCATTCCACACATCTTCACTATCAACTATTTCATTCTTAGTCACGTATCATTTAAAGCCACTTGTGTTCAACACGTCATATATGTTACGATATTTTTATAAAGTTTCCTCATGATTGACTCAATATGTGTTTTTACCTTTGTGCTTGCTTCAGCAAACTTGGCCTCTAATTTCTGTTCCAAACCCAGCATTAGCCTTTTGTCTAAGGCAATTGCTTCCTCTAGTAAACTTAATAATATATCAAGCTCTTCATCACTCTAATCCTTATGTTCTATTATAACTTAAAGTTACAAAAATTAAAACTCAGAAAATGAAACACCGTGATAGAGCCATGACAAGCAACCTATTCATTATACATTTCACTTGCTAATACATATTTCAATGTACTCCACACTTCACTTGGTTCAGTAGTTTCTATGCTATCAGGTAGCTTTGCCTCCACCTCTTTATTAATTAGCAAGTTATCTAGCTCCATTTCTAATAGATTTACAAGCATCTTCCTTCTAATAACATTGTGCAACAAGCAACAACCAATAATGATTCGATTATTAGTTTTAACTAAATAATAACTTAAGCTTCCAAAAACTTCCCAACATAACTTCAATAGCTTAAATGTTCTTTCCATCACATTTCTAGCTTGAAATATCTCAAGGATTTACTAGGATATGTCCTCGTCTCCACTCACTAAGATCCACTATGAAAGGCAAGAAACCTTTCCACATTACGAGGCAGTATTGGCCTATTCATTAAACATATAAAAGCAATATTTAGATTATGATAAAGTTATCAACTTAAAGGTAGTTTCAACGTTCTTACCAATTGGAACCTTAAGGTCATTTTTTCTATTAATTGCATCATGTTGAACCCTCTAACTTAAGCATTATATATACAAATTTTATATATTGTAAGCACACTCTTAGCACACATATGTAGTAATTTCACCTTTCTAATTTCTATATTTTGGTTTATCGACCTCAGAAACATTAATACTAATATAGGTTCCATCTTAAGCTCTAAGACAACCCTAATGTGGATGAGCAAATAACCTTAAACAATTTTAATTCATGTAAAATAAATTACAACAATACAATAATTTATACCTTCAATTATTTCCACCTATCATCAGTTTGGATCATATGCTCTAAGTAAATTGTCTTGCAACCTTAATGCAAACTTCAACATTAAATTGAAATATCTACTTACAGTGCCCCTCAAATGTTAGAATTTAAACTTGACATCACGATTTTTAGCATGGTGAGCCAATATGTTAACATAGCAACTAGTTAACCTACCAACTTGTCATTCTATTTACGCAAACTCATCTTCTTTTTATCTTACCCTAAACATGTAAAAGAGAACACAACTCGAAATGTAAAGTATTCTTTTAAAGTTGTTCCACACAAGCAACATCATCATTTAACAACAGGAAAACTAATCATTTGGTCCCTATACTTTCACCAAAATTTTAAATTGGCCCTTATACTTTTTTTTTTCAATTCACTCCTTATAGTTTCAAAAACATTGCAACACACTCCCAGCCATTAATGCCAACAGTGAGCTAATTATGGGTAATCAATGATAGGTTGGATTACCCATAAGCCCATTAGGTAGAGGCCTTCACCTGTAGTCCAAATCTTATCAGTAATTATCTTATCATATTGCTGACTGAAAAGATAAGAGGAGAATATTTTATAAGCATATTCAATTTTAAAATCTGAGTAGTTGAGAAGTGGAAAGTTATTATTTTAAAATAATCCAACAATTATATTTATTAAAATAGACAAGTACTCTTAACGTACAATAACTTCCCATATTCTGAGGACTTATAAAACTCTTTTGGATTGTTTTAAAATCCTCTGTGACTCTCATTCTTTTAACGTATGAAAGAAAAGATTTCGAGAAAAATCTACTGCTATCTCTACTACAAAATTTGTTGCTGCAATAAAGATCTACATTCTAGATAATTTTTCTTTCACATTGATTATTTATTTGTGCTCATTATAATCTCCTAAATTTTCCAACAATTGGTATCAGAGTCTAAGATCTAGATCTAACAACTATTAATCTACTGAGTTCGCATCAGTTGATGAATTCAATATGAATTTAAGTTTTCTGGATGGAATTTGTCACATGCATATGGAATTTCTTCTTTTAAAAATAGTTTGGGGTTATTGTAGATTTACAAATTTGGAACTTAGTACCCATAGCAGAAATACACCTCCATTAACACTTAGTTCCCAAAAATTTTTCAAATTAAATTACTCTATGTATAAAAGGAGTTGGACAAAATGAATATAGGGCCTTTGTTCTTTAAGAAATTTAGAACAAAATGAGACATTTTTTAAGCCAATGCACTTGAATGGACGATTTGCCATTGAAGCTCAAAACCATTTAACATTTGGAATCAAAATGCTCTCAAATGATTTATGTTTAGCTAAAAACAGCTTAGAGGATTTGTAGAGCATTGCACAATTGTCATTTTGATACATATTTCAACCCCTAACACTCATAATATTTAAAACTACCATCGCAGCTCTATAAGCATGAAAAAACCTAAAATTTTCAAGCCATATTTCTCCTTATTGCTACGTTTTTTACCAAAATTACCATGTAGGACTTATAGATCGTGACATGGTGAACATTTTGATACCTATTTTACACCTTAAAACATTTTATTTCATCGAATCTAAAATAGAGTCATGAAACGGGTCAAGTTGACTTATATAGAGGAAAAAGACGATGAACAATGCGTGGAGATGAAGCTCACTCACACCTTTGGCGCATGAAGGCACATGGGCCCATTTCTTGGGCTTATTTAGGCCTAAAATTTTGGATCCATTATTAATTTTCTATTTTATATTTAATGGTGATTTTTCTGGAATTTTTGAAATCTAGAAATATAAGTTTTGAAATTTCTTAGAGATTTAGAGTATCAAGATGCAGTGTAATGACATTGTTTTGACCTGGAAAAATTTGTGGGTTAATTATATATAATAAGGAACAATATATATTTCTCACTCTCCCTAACAATACTAAGAGGAATTAAAACAAATTTATTTATGTAATTGGTGAATATTTTATTCCTAATTCAAAGCAAAATGATAGAATGAGTAAATAGACTCTGTTTTAGGCCATCTACACCTAGTAGTTATGTATTCACCTATCATGGGCCCAATCAAGAAGGTGTTGGCTTTGTAAACCACCATTGTTATGGTTATTATTTGTTTACTCTTGAAAGTATGCACTAAATCATTGAGGGAAATGTTACTGTTGAGACAACCAGTAGAAGAGAGTATGATTGTGTTGGCAATGGACATGTCCTATCGATATGACATTGTCAATATAAATTTGTGAATAAGGTTTGTTTACAACTTGTCAGCAGTGATTCGTTGATAGTTGTATTCATAGTTTCTCGTATCCTATCTATATGGAGACTATAGGTGCAATTTATGTTGTTTCTCTTAATAATATGCTTCCTTATTGTGTATGAGTTATCTTGATTTGTTATAGTTTGAGCCGTTAGGTTGGATGGTGATGAATATTTTGTTACACAGTTGTTAAAGTTAAATCTTATGATGGAAACACTATTCTATAATTATGTGTCTAAGACATAATTAATGTTTTCTATTTATTTTCCCTTAACTTCTCTGTTCCAGTAATTGTCTGTGGTGAAAACTCTAAACGAGATAAATTATGATGATTGGATTGAGTCCCATGATATGTATTTAATGATCACCAAGATAGATTTGGCTATGAAGAATCTAAGTCAGTGGACCTCACCGTTGAGTCTAGCACTGCTAACGAGGCTTATCATAAACAATGGTATATGTCTAATAGGGTTTGTCTGACTATCATAAAGTACACAATTAAGAAGACAATTAGACAAAGCATTCTCAAGAAGGACACCGCAGTTGAGTACCTAAAAGCAGTTAGTGAGAAATTTAAGAAATTTGATAAGACTCAAAAAAGGCTTATTACCTCTCTTTGCTGGATAATACTTACTATGTTGGAGTATCAAGAGTGCGTGAGCAGATAATGAAACTTGTTAACTACTACAACAAGTTGAAATCAAACAATATAGATTTGGGTGAGAGCTACCTAGTTTATAAAGTTCACCAATCGCTTTTAGCTAAATATGAGGTCTTGAGAATCACTTACAATTCCTAGTAGAGTGAACTATTAATCAAATGATATCCATAGTGACTCAAGAGGAAGAGTCAATAAAGGAGGCAAATTCTCACGTGCAATTATTCACTAATATCTATACACGCAAGTGCATGTGATCGTAATAAGTAATAAAAAGTGAGTAAGATATCGTTCCCATAAGGACTTGGATTTAATTCTTAACTGATATTATTACTAAACTTTTAAATTAGGTAGATGGATGCAGTTTATAATTGAATAAATTGATAATAATGTAAAATTGTGTAAACAAACAACTAAATGAATCTAACACCTTGACTTCACCTCAATTTGTAGTTACTTTCTATTAACAGTCACTTCTTCCTAAGTTATGAATTAGTTTACTAACCTAGAGATTCAATTGCTTATGAAGTTTTGTTGAATCATCATAAATCTAACTGCTTCCCCTAACCCCCTATATTTTTATGAAAATCAGCTAAGAAGACGGTTGATGTAAAGCGCTGTCGTAATCTTGCTTATCTAAGACAATCAAGTACTATCATCTTGACTGCTAATTGTTATACTTACTACTCTTTCAACATATAAATAAAGATTATCATCATCTAGTTCTTCATTTAGGGTTTCCTTATCGAATTAGCCTAAATTTCGGTTCAATTCTAAGGTTATCAAGCTTATAAAAGCATCAAGGACAGAATGAAAATAAGTAAATTGAATTCAAAACATCAATAAAAAAAAATATTATCATACAAAAGTAATCCTAAAAAAGGTTGAGCAAAATACTAGATAAAACTTGCTAGCCTCTAGGGCATTAGTACAGATTCAGATAACCAAAAAAAGCAATAAGAATACATGAAGAAGGAGGAGAGGGAGGTGTTTAAAAGGGAAAAAAATCTATACAAAGCCCTCACTTTGAAACCACCCCTCTCTTCAACAACTGTCAACTTATATTCCTCAAGTAATTTCCACTCCTCTCTATGCTTCCTTTCTACTTGTTTTCTGTGTTGCTTACCCTTAGGTACCTATATATAAGCCTCAAAACTTAAAAGTGAAGTATGGGTTGAGTATGAAGCCTTCAATCATTAAAGCAAAATAGGGCTTCTGGCAGTGCGCCTGGGCGAGGCCCATTTAGCGCCTAGGCGCTAACTCTTTGGTTTTAGCACCTAGGCTGTACTTTTCTAAAGCTGGGGTATTATTTTTCTGGAAAACTAGCGCCCTAGCACTGGAATTCTGGTTTCTGGGGTGGTACTATTCACTATATAATTTCGAAGTGCATAATTAATACCCAGACACTAGATTTTTGGAGCCTAGGCACTGAGTCTCTGGAGTTAATGTCCGAGTGCTTGATTTCTTGTGCCTGGGCACTGGGATCTTCATTTTTCCTTCCTTCTTTGCTAATACTTTTCTTGATTCATTTCCTATAAATTCATCACACGAAATGCTTAAATCTTTGCTTAATAATGGTTAAAGGTCTATTTCCCAAGTTGTAGATAAAATTTCTTTGCAATCACTGCGATTTTATTCATAAATTAAGTGTTTCTACTATCAATATTATTCTAGATAACTTTCTTTCAAAGAATTATCACATCCTTAGACTTAAAGGTTTGCTAGTCCTTAAACAAACAATTCCAATCTTGGCTTTACTTCACCATTTTTCACAGCATTTGAGAATTACTGAATGCATAGAAACTGTTAGTCAGCATCAATTCTATCAATCAGTAAAAGTACTATTGAATTCTTAGATAAGATGCAACCAACTAATCCTTCCTACCTTTAAATTTTTTTTCCATTCTTTTTGAAAACACACATCAATGAATTATTCTCTCTTGTAACTTTATTTCATATGCCTAATTTTCATTCCACTCTCTACACTTCTTAGAGGAACACAATGTCAAAAATCATTAGGTTTTTATAAGCTTGTAATGCAATGCTAAGGTAAGGGAAGATAAGAAAGGTATTTTAAACTCATACCATAACAAAAGCAAGCATTTATAGGGGTAACATTCTTATGTATTTTCAACCTCTCTTTTTACCAGGGGTATATTTTTCTTTTGGCTCCTCTTTATTTTTGTCACACCCCGAAATTCCTGGGATGGGACCGGCACAGATCATGAGGAAATCCCCATGACCTGCAAGCCTACACTAGAGGGACGATCGTTAACATACATTTCAAATACCTATGAATACCGTTTGCCTTAATATATATGGTGGAAATTTCAATACAAAACGAGGCCACCTGTAGAAATTTCGGCAGCACCTCCCCAATAAATAAGACGTCTCGAAATTTCTACAAGGTCCTGCAAGGCAATACATAAATAAGGGAGCTCCGCTCCCACCAGCCTAATCCACTATATACAACATAAGACAAAACATGGCGGGTTCAGCTGTGGTAACAAAATAATCCCGTATACAGAAATGGCTACCAATCAAAATATATATATACATCCCAAAAAGAAAATGCCAGATTTATAATCTAAACAAGAGGGCACGTCTCGCACCCAAACCAAGTGGCTCAACGCGGCTCTCGGTCAATGCTCCGTCGGCTCCAGAAGATTGTCTAACTCTCTCTCTGGGACTAAAAATTTTCCAGCAGATAGCACCCCAAGTCAGTAAACCATTTCATATATAAACAGAAGCTTTAACAAAATCAAGGATTTAATACAGTGCAACAGTGTTTAAATCCATATGCTTGCAATTTAACAGTCAAACTAAATAAGCCATTTTTCTGAAACATCAAGTCAACAACCATTCTTAGATAAACAATCAATTTGTGAAAAAAATAATCAAGAATAAGACTGCTAAGAACCAACGGGCGAGGACACTCAGTCCTTGAGGGTAGCTAACCAATAGGCGAGGATACACAATCCTCGAGGGTAACTAACCAACAGGCAAGGACACTCAATCCTCGAGGGTAACTAACCAACAGGCGAGGACACTCAGTCCTCGAGGGCGACTGACCAACAGGCGAGGACACTCAGTCCTCGAGGGTAACTGACCAACAGGCGAGGACACTCAGTCCTTGAGGGTAACTAACCAACAGGCGCGAGTTACGTCTCATAAAGGCTTATCATTCGTCATCCTCCAAAAATCAAGGAATTTACATCAAGCATGTATACAAAGATGAAATTATACGGAAATTATCTATGTTTCTAATATAACTAGCTAGTAACCACCTCTAATCACATCACAAGTCCAATACCGTAGTTACAGTCATTCAACATATACAGAAGGTCCCTTGCTTTAAATCCCCCAATCCGGTAAGGCAGAATCACAAAAATTTTATTTATATTTAGGAAACCATTAAAGCAAGAACAACTCAGGCATAATAAGAATTTCGGGGTGCTATCTGCGCACCTGAACTCCGGTTGACACACCCCCCTTGGGGTGCCAGAATCGCCCTTACGATCCACCTGCACCGAAGTTCATGCAGGAATTAATCGTCTTTTAGGTCATTATCCTAATTTAGGACCTAACTCCCCCATCTCTTTGATTCTATATCTTTCATTCCTTAACGTGTGGTAATTTACACTTATGCCCCATATATTTTCCAAATTTTTCATTTTGGTCCCTGTTTCAAACCCTAGCCTCCATTCTAATGCAAATCAAGACAATTTCCTAGTTCTCATGCCCAGAAACTTAAAGGTATTAATCTAGAGTTAATATGAACTAATTACAAGTCAACAATTTTCCATTTTCTTAAAAACCCAAAATTTTCAAAAATTTTCATTTTGGTCCCTATCAGCCATTCTTCTTACAAGCAGCCAAAATCTATGGTTTTAGAGCTCAAATTCGTTGTTTATGGGTCGAAAATGCTACTTCTAAGCTCAATCTGAAGAGAAAACCAATAAAAACGTACCAAATCGCCCAAAATGTCTAATGCTCGAGCTCCTCGGTCTCGCCGGAAAAATGGCTCCAACGACGGCCAACTGAGCTCGACTCCAGGTGGGAATGGCCGGCCAAGAAGTGAGGCACAAAACTCGTCCAAGCCACGCCGGGAAAACAACTCACCAACGGCCAGGGAAGCTCACGTCTTCACGGTGGTTTTCGCCAAAGAGGTGGCTGTTTTCCAGCTGGAACGGTGGCGAGAGGTGGCCGGTGGTGCTCGGGGGTGCAGCTCAGCTCAGGCGAGGTGGAGGCATGACCACGGTGGCTCCCAGCTGCAACCCGCGACGTCCCTCTCACTCTTCTGCATCTCAGTTGAACGAATGAGGGAGGAAGAAGAAGGAAAATTCTGAGGGCAGTTTCGTCCTTTCACTGTGGGAGGGGACACGTGGCAGCTCCAGAAAAAAAAAAACAATGGAGGTTAGCCTCCCAGTCTCGAACCCACGCCCTGAGGAAATGCAGTCTGGAGCCTAACCACTGAGCTAGCCTCAATCTCATTATACTGATTCACATAACAGAATATTATACCATCAGTTGCATTCATAATTCTAATTGCTTGGGTTATTACAATTTTCTTCTTCCTTTCTCTTTTTCTCTTTATTATTATTTTTAATATTTTTTTCAACTTCCCTATTCATCGTGTGTTCAACATAAGATATAACATGTTTGATTTTTTTCACATGCTATCATCGGTCCTTATTCTGCCTCTATGATATAATGGTGTAAATGAGGGAGCTAGTTAGTGTGGCTAGGTGAATGAGTGTTGGAAAAAGAATGAAGGATATTTTAGGCTCAAAGGGGGACATCTAGGGATGAAGATTTTCTGGTTAGCTAGAAAGTGGCACAATCTGTCCAAGAAATGCCTAAATTCTTTTTCAGACCATGTGTTACCTCTTTAAATAGTACTTCAAGTTTTGTTCAAAAAGGTTTGAGAATGTAATTCATAAGGAACAAATCAAAGTGCATGCATTCAAGTGTTCAGAATCATTTTTAAGGTAAGAAGGTTCAATCTCATGCAATTTATTCTAAGTTTCCAAAGCACTTTATGTATTATGACAAGAACAGAGACAGATAATAGGTTCATATGCATTCATTATCATATTTTCTGTCATGCTAATGGAAAGTTAGTTGTTGTTTTTAGTGCAACAATTGGATGCTTAATATTGAGTGCAGAAACTACTTATGTTTTTGCTTATTTTAAAATTTCCCAGTATACCAGAGATTATCTATATTCATATGCATGGATCCTTCCCTCAGACTTAGTCTGAGTAGTATCCTTAATGTTTAGCCTATACTTTTAAAGGAATTGGATAAAAGAGGCCATTAGTCAAACTTAAATAAGTAAGAATAAGGTACTCCCTTATCTATTTAACATTCTAATTCCTTGTCATCCCTTATGGTTTAGGATTCATTCTCCACTTTTTTTAGGTGTTGAACTCCTTTCTTGCATATTCAAATAGTGTTCTTCAATGAAATCATAATGAAACTAAAAACCAAAAGTTAAATAGAGAGAACCAAATAGAGAAAATTACAAGAAGCTTGCGTTGCCTTCCAAAAAGTGCTTCAGTTAGAGTTTTTAGCTGGACTTTTCTCTTATGTGCTTGGGATTACTCATCTCTCTTGGTTCAAGTGTGGTTGCAATAACATTCTAGTTGACTACATAGGTATGGTTGTCGGCCACTAGTTTAAGTGCTCCACTGTTATTGTCTCTCATAACAGGTGATTTTTCCCTTTGATTCTTGGACTGGTTTCTGATTCTTTTGCAAGTTCTTTCAATTTTAGAGTCCAAAGTTGAACTTCAGCTTTTCCATGCGTATGCATACATGAGTACCTAAAAGATCAACAAAGAAAACACCAGAGATAATGCAAAATGCTTAATAATTACCTCAGCTAAATTAAAAGCCAAGTCCCTGGCAACAGCATTAAAAACTTTTTCGCTGATATTTATACACAAAAGTGCATGTGATCGTGATAAGTAATAAAGAATAAGTAAGATATCATTCCCACGAGGATTACTATTATCAAACTTTTAAATCAGGTAAATGGATAAAGTGTATAATTGAATAAATTGACAATAATGTAAAATTGTGCAAACAAACAACTAAATGAATGTAGCATCTTGAAACAGTTACTTCTTTTTGAGTTACAAATTAGTTTACTAACCTAGGGATTCAACTGCATATGAAGTTCTGTCGAATCATCATAAACCTAACTACTTCCCCTAACTTCCTATATTTCTATAAAAGCTAGCTAAAAAGACAATTGATGTAAAGTGCTGCCCTAATCTTGGTTATCTAATACAATCAAGTATCATCGTCTTGACTGCTAATTGTTATACTTACTACTCTTTCAGCATGTAAACAAAGATTATTATCATCCAATTCTTCATTTAGGAATTCCCTATCGAGTTAGCCTAAATGTCAGTTCAATTCTAAGGTGATCAAGCTCAAAAAAGCATTAAGGGCAAAATGAAAATAAGTAAACTAAATTCTAAACATCAATTAAAAAATACTATCATACAAAAATAATCCCACAAAGGGTTCAGCAAAATACCAGATAAAATTTACTAGCCTCAAATGGGCATTAGTATAGATTCAGATAACAAAGAAAAACAATAAGAATACATGAAGAAGGAGGAAAGAGAGATGTTCAGAACAAAAAAAAAAAAACTCTATACATAGCCCTCACTCTGAAACCACCCCTCTCTTTAGCAACTCTCAACTTAGATTTCTCCTCAAATAATTTTCACTATTCTCTATACTTCCTCTCTGCTTGGTTTCTGTGTTGCTTGCCCTTAGGACCCTATATATAGGCCTAAGAACCCTAAAAGTGGAGTATGATTTAAGTATGAAGCCTTCACACAGAATAGGGTTTCAGGCAATACGCCTGGGCAAGGCCCATTTGATGCTTGGGCTTTAACTCTCTAGTTTTAGTGCTTGGGCACTGAGATACTGGCGCTTGGGCACCATCTTTCTAGTAAGCATAGTGCCCGCATACTACCTTTATGGCACCTGGGCGCCAACTCTGTGGTTTTAAGGCTTGAGTGGTAATTTTCTAAAGCTTGGGCACAATTTTTTAGAAAAACTGATGTCTTAGCGCTAGAATTCTGACGCCTAAGCACGATACTATTCACTGCAAAATGTCTAAGTTCACAATTAGTGCCCAGGCGCTGGATTTTTGGAGCCTAGGCGCTAAGTCTCTGGAATTGGTGCCCGAGCGCTGGAATCTTCATTTTTCTTCCTTTCTTTGCTAGTACTTTTCTGAATCTATTTCCTACAAATTGGTCACATGTAATGCTTAAATCTTTGCTTAATAATGGTCAAAGGTCCGTTTCTAAGTTATAGATGATATTTCTTTGCAATCACTAAGATTTTATTTATAAATTAAGTGTTTCTACTATCAATATTGTTCTAGATAACTTTCTTTCAGAGTGTTATCAACGATTAGTGAACTACATTTCTCACAATTCTTCTAACACGGCCTCGTATGAATTTTTATTGGAAAGAAGCCATGTAATTCACAACTTAAGAAACTTGAATCAAGGGCTATCAATGGATTCTGTATTGGGTATTGTTATGGATAAAAAAGATACAAATTTTATTGTCCTACTCATACCACCATGGTTATTGAGTCTGATAGAACATTTTATTTTGAGAATGACTTGGATATTAGAAATGATGCTCCTATAATTATTAATTTACATAATAAGGATACTATATTACCCATACCATTTTTGTCATCTCTACCTTTGTTTGCAATAACAGAGATGACACTGAGAATCTAGTTTATCCTATTATGGAGCCTCCAACAGTTGATGCAAAGAAACCAATTGTTGAATTTGGACGATCACTGAGGATTTGTAGGCCTACAATTCCATATGATTATGATGTATAATTGCAAGAATTCAAGTAAAAAATAATTAGTGACACAGATTTTGCCTCCTTTGATTAAGTTGTTTAAGGTCCTTATGGTTGGAAGTTGTGAATGATGAAATTATCTCTATACACCATAATAATGAGTGGGAACTTGCTATGTTGAAAACAACATCTTTGGATGAAGACTTGCATAAAGATGTTTGTATGAAATAGCCTGATGGATTCACTGAATCTAGTAAATAAACAATTTTTGTGATCCATGTGTTGTATGTAGATAACATCTTGTTAGCTAGTAACTCAATGTGTTTATTAAATGAGACAAAACACATTTTTGTCTTATCACTTTGATATGAAAGATCTAGGTGAAATTTCTTTTATTCTAGGAATTTAGATTCACTATGATTGATCTTGTGGCATTCTTGGTTTGGCTCAAGCAACCTATATTGAGCGAGTACAAAAAATTTTTGATATGTGTTCTTGCACTCTTTGTGCTGCACCTATGCAGAGTGGTGATAGGGGAGTCTAATATAAGCCCAGGTGTGCATACATTTGGACATTGTTTTTTCTTTTAGTGTGCTTGTTAGACATTTCTTTTGGGTATGATCATTGGAAGGCTACGAAAAAAATCATAAGGTACTTTTAAGATACAAATACAAAGTGTTGACTTTCAAGAAATGTGAATCATTAGAGATAATTAGATATTTTGATTCAAATTATGCATTATGTATTGATGATTGTGAATCCACTTTTGGTACGGCAGTGCTGATGACTCAATAAGGAAGTCAAACTGAGTAAGTGTGAAGGATGAGGCATAGATAGGAGGTCGCACATGATCACGTAAACAAATTTTATAACAAAAAAAACTTTAAAAAAAAGTTTGTGAAGAGACGTTGTACATTATGAATGTAGTACAATGACTAATTCAGATTTAGAATTTGAGATTTATGATTCTAAATATAATGTATGTGGGTGTGGACATTTCTTTTTTTAAAAAAAAAATTATTTTTCAATTATATGAAGTCACCATTTTTTTTTATAACAAAATTGATTGAGTTATCAATAAACATAATACATCTATACGTCAATTTTTTTTTCCTTTTGGTTTCATGATATATCTATCTAAAAATCATCTATTGTCTTTGGATAAACAAATCATTTTCCTAAATCTAATTTTTTTTAAGAAATACAATTGGACAAAATTGCAATTCGTATATATCCGTAATTGTGTATCATTTTCTTAAATTTTAAATTCTAAACATATCATCTATTGTAATAAAAAAAATAGAACCATTTGATGAGATTTTGTGGTCACATACAATAACTGTTTTAAAAAAAAATTAATACTTTAGATATTTTTAATACAAAATAGTATCCGATTAAAAAAGAAAGATTGAATTCTACAATCTATTCTTATTCCAAATATGACACCATTTTGTGTTAAAAAAAATTTTAAATTATTAATACATCTTTATTATGATAAAAGTATAAATCGGTCCTTCACCTTCTTATTTTGTGACAATTTAGTTCCTCACAAATTAACATGACAAATCAATTCTTTAGAAATTTTAATTTATGCAAAAACAGTCCCTTATTAATTTAAATAAAAGGATTAGTTTTATACAAATTTAAATTTGTAAGGGACTAATTTAACACAATTAATTTGTGAATGACATTATTTTCACAAAATGCAAAAGTGATAGACAAGTTTGTTCTTTTATCTCTTTATTCTAAAATAATTAATTTTTATTTGAAAATATAGGCACATTTAGGTCCAACGTTCCCTGCTTGGAAACGATCAACTACAGTAAATCAATTTGCCTTTGGATATTCGCAATAGTACGTGAAACCAAATACAACTCAATGAAGTATATATACTTATAATTTTCGTACATAAACTGTAAAATGTAATATATTATCGCTTACATTATTATAAAAATAAAAATATTACATATCAACTAACATATAACAATCACATGAATATAATATATACAAGAAAAATTATGAAATATGATTCAGATATAAGGTATCATGACAACCATATTGCTTTTGGGCGATTATTTAATATTTTTTAAAACTTCTTTGGGACATTTTTTTACATTTATAGTAGTCTAGAAGAATAATCTCTCATGATTTTGAAGCTTCCGATGGGATTGTTTAAAATCGTTGTGGGGTTTCACTTATTTTAAAACTGTATTATTTAAATAAAGTTTCATAAAAAAGGAGAGAGAAATAAGTAGTCTATATTTGGCAAAATCATTTCAGAGTTTTTGTTAATATTATTTATAGTTTAACAAATCTTTCACAAAAAAGTAACTATCTTATAAGAAAATTAATAGATTTAATTTTGCAGTTATTATTATTTGAAGGATAAATAATATTAAATATTCATTAGTGTTAATTAATTTTAATTAAGATTCTAATTAAAAAAATTTATAGCCAATTTGTTATACATGTGTAAAATTAATATTCTTGAATTGAAACATGTATGATGAATATATAATCTTTAATATCACAATATGTATATGATTATTATAGATAATTATATAATTTTAAAATTAAATTATATTCTTTATATATTATTATTGATTAATTATGCTCATATCATATGTTAATTGAAAGTTATCATAATAAAAATATAAAAAAAAAACTATATATAATTTTGCAATGAAAATCATTGTTTCTATATTAATCTTAAGCCACATTGGCTATAGCTCATTTCCTGGGTTTGTGTTTGGGAAAATTTTATTTAGGACTAGTAGATGTAATTAATTACTAAAAAGAATCTTAAATTTTGAAATTATCCTAATGGATCTATTCTTATTTAATAATTTTTCAATGAACAAAATTACTTTCATATTTTGTATTGCTTACAAATCATTTTCGCCTCAATACCAAATGTTTTAATACATTATTTATCATGTAAGTTTTATTCTTAATTGGTTAGACTAACAATTAACTTATGAACATATTACTTCCAAATTTTGTATTACTTACAAATTACATACAACCCACTTACGAAATGATTTTGCATTTATTGCCATGTAAGTTTTATTTTTAACCAGTTGGACTAACAATTAACTTTTAAATATATTACTACTATGGTTTGTGTTACTTACAAATCACGTTCACCCTAATTAGAATGATTTTGCATTTCTTATGATATCATTTTTATTGTTAACTAGTTGGACTAACAATTAGCTTATTAAATTTATTACTATCATAGTTTGTATTTCTTACAAATTATGTTTACCCTAATTACTGAATGATTTTATATTTCTTACCACAGATTTTTTATTTTTAACTAGTTTGACTAACAAGTAACTTATAGAAATATAAATCATGGTAGTAATAAGTCCATAAGTTACTTGTTAGTCTAACCAATCAAGAATAAAAATTACATGATAAGAAATGCAAAAACATTCAATTACTAGGGTGAATGTAATTTGTAAGTAACACAAATAATTGTGGTAATAGATTTATAAGTTACTTATTAGTCTAACCATTTAAAAATGAAACTTACTTGGTAAGAAATGTAAAATCATTGGGTAACTAAGGTGAACGTGATTTGTAAGTAATGCAAACTATAGTAGTAAAAAATCAATAAGTTACTTGTTAGTCAAACCAATTAAAAATAAAATTTACGTGACAAGAAATGCAAAAAATTTGGTAATTCGGGCACACTTGATTTGTAAGTAATGCAAATTATTTTAGTAATAAATTCATAAATTACTTGTTAGTCCAACTAATTAAGAATAAAAATTACGTGATTGGAAATGTAAAAACATTCGGTAATTAGAGGAAATATAATTTGTAAGTAATGCAAATTATGATAGTAATAAATTTATAAGTTTAGAGGTAATTTTATTCACTAAAAAGTTATAAAATGAGATTAAGTCATTTATGGTAATTATAAAACAATTCTTAATGTTGCTCTTTCTAAAGAGCTCCAAAATATCAAAAATTGATGGAGCCATATTGACTATGCTTTTAACTTTGAGTAATATATGACAATGAACGATCCAAATCGTTAAATAAATCATTCAACTATATATAATTTTCTCTTAACTTTAATTTTAGACCATATCAAATTATATTTATAATCTCTTATAAAGTTTAAGAGATAGTTAATTAATTAATTTATTATTTTTGTTGACTCTAAAAATATACAAACTTTTAAACATTTCCTATTTAAGAGATAGTTAATTAATTTTTTAATTAATTAATTCATAATTTTTCTCGTTGACCACAAAAAATTTATTAATTTTCTTACTTATTTTAAAAAATCCTCAGAGTTCAAAATATTCTCAATTTAAAATGCAATTAATTAATTCATTAACTAATTGTTTCATTTTTTTTTTGTTGAGTACGAAGAATTTACACACTGTAAAAAAAATTCTGAATACAGGTATTAGGAAGGTGAAGAGTCATCATACAATAAGTTTGATCAACCAAAGCTTCTCATTAATCAACAGAGCTCCCACGCTGAAGGGATCTTACTTTACTTATGTTAATCAAACTTTCAACTATGTGCAATGCCTCTTTAGCTACTTTTGACATAATTAATTTCATTGATTTTAGTTTTATATTTAATCATTCCTCTTCATTGAACATAGATATTGTGAAGAGTCATAATTTCAATGATACTTCAATTATTTTATAATATTAATGGATGGATAATTACTACTACCTAGGAAATTTAGTTGAATGGTTGATATGCTTCAAGCCAATAAATGTTAATTTTGAGCTCTAATAAAACTATAAATTAATTAGTAGATAAATATTATATAAAAAAAAAAAAAGATATAAACATACAGATACATCATACGTACATTTATATTATTAAGTAAAATTCACTACTTATAATATAAATTCACAATTCATGTGTGTTTTTTATCTTTATGTATTTATTTTAATATAGAAGTTGCCAAGAGTCATTATTCCAATGACATTTCAATTATTTTATAACATTAATTGATTGATAACTACTACTGTCTACAAAATTTAATTGAATGATCAATATGTTTCAATCCAATAAATGTTAATTTTTTTCTCCAATAAAACAATAAATTAATTAGTAGATAGATATTATAAAAAATAATAAGATATAAACATACAAATATATCACATATATATATATATATATGTATGTTAATTTTTAACAACAGATATGGCATAAATAAAGAAAACTAATACATACGGGTGTTGTATAAGATAAACTTAGTTTGCATGAGATATTGACCATCATTATTTCCTATCCTTCAACTCTTTCTTACTTCTCACTTTGATTGCATTCACTGCCTCAATTCATCGTCTTTAGACTTTCCATGTTATTAATCTTGAGCAAAGAAAATAAAATAGTTTTCTTCCATTAGAGATTTGGCTTAAAAGGAAGAAGTAGTTCCAGCTTAAACCAATCGGTATTGTAGTTTAAGTTAGGCTTTAGTAGTATTACAAGAAAGATATAGTGGCAGCAATTTTTTACCATATTTGCTAATTCTCACTTCATTTTCCATTGTTTTGGTTTTAGAGATTCCCTCACAATTCTCCTAGTTTTGTTCTTGTTCTATAAGTGTTGGACATTTCTTCCACCCCTGATTATTCTTTTATTTGTTGTACACTGGTTTCTTTAAGTATAAGTGAAATTTGAACCTAAGACGCCCTTCCTTTTTTGCTACACTAAAATTTGTTCAGTGTGACTGTCTTTAAGCTACCCTACTCTTTTTTATTTTGATTTAAAGTTATTTTTTTGGTTATAATTAGCTCGTATTCTTCCTAAATCTTAGTTTGATTCCCCCTTGATCTACTGAACTTTGAAGACGCTTCATGTAAACCCTTGAATCAAAGTTTTGTACAATATTTTGGTGTGCAAGTGAAATGTAACATTGTTATAAACTTGCCTTTACCTCATTCACCAATAACATCCTTGGTAGCAAGAAAACTAGGGTGTGTAGTTTACATGTTATTCATGAGGATTTTGTGACTATAATATATATATATTTGCCTAAGTTATTTATTTATTTATTTATTTTTGTATATAATGTGAATGACTTGCCTTCCGTGATGCTATTATTACTCTTGTCTCTTTCTACATGTTTCGAAAGCTAATATAGAATTTACTTTTAATTTTTGAGTTTTAACCATCAATTTTATTATTCCAAATTCTTTTATATGGCAATTCGAGTGGCATATAGTTTTTTTTTTATTTATAAGTACAACTCAATTTTGACTAACATTAAAAAAATGATTGCACTTTATAATTTGCGTATATCATTTCACTTTATAATGTTAGCCTAACAATTTAATTGAAATCTTTTTATTCCTAATTCATTATGAAAATTACTTACACAAAGAAAACATTGGGCAATTGTAAAAATAAGGTCAAATTTGCTTAAGTTGGTATTTTGATAATTTTGAAAATATTATCATTAATTAATAGAAAATGCTAAAATATAAAATTATTAGTAATAATACCAAAATGGAAAAAACAAAAAGTAATTAATACATTATTTTAGATAAAGTTTGAAAAAAAATATATTAAATATGAAAATTTCAATTGATGTTTTACTTTTGGTTCAATGGAATTGATATTAATCGAATAGCATGAAAATGGAATTGATAAACCCTAAACTCTAAACAATTTTGTTTTTAAAAGTCATGTTATACGAGTGTAGAATGACAGAGGTTTTTACGAAGATATCACTGGTCTTAAAGTCATGTTATACTAGTGTAGAATGATAGAGGCTTTTAAGCATTCATGTTTTATTAAAGTTGATTGGTTTTCATTGAATCAATCTTTAATTTATGATTCCATAAACAAATTCATCTATTTTGGTTTTTACAAAAATAGACTAAGAATCAAATTGTTTACCACAACCATCATTTTGATATTGAATCATTGTCACTTTGAATTACACAATAAACTGTTAAGCATTACATACAATTTCACTCATATTGAGTTTTTGGTTAGTTCAATCTAATTGTTGATGATTTGTTTGCCAACTACATATGACAATATGACAATGTTTTCTGTATCAATGTATATAAAGTTTAAATAGGTTATCTTATCCTTATATAGTCTCAACTATTAATGTTTTTATAATTAACTAATAAATTTAATAAATTAATTTACAAATCATATAATAAAATCAAAAACATCAAATTATAATAAATTATTAAATTCAATTTTTTTCATTTTCTCCAATTTGAAATTATAACACATCAAATTACAATATATTAATTAATTCAATTTTCTATTTATACATATAAATATCATTCTTCTAAAATGCATAAATGTATAATGAAGTAGATTAATTTTTTCAAAAGCCCACATAATGTGCGGATAAATCAACTAATTCTTCCTTTAATATGATTACCTCACATGCTATTTTACGTTGTTGTATTCCTATATATTTAAATTCAAAACCGAGAATATATATATACCCAAAATGCAATTAATTCACCGAAAATTTTGGTAAATACGACACTGTATTAGTTTAAGTTTGGGAACAAATATAAACTTCTTAGGTGAGATTTGACAAAACATGATAATGTGATAATTTAAAGGCCTATTTTCCTATTTCATAATATGAGTTTTCAAATTTTAAAGGAGAATTTTGGCAATTTTCTTTAATATTGTCATATATTTATTATCATCCAAACATTACCATTCGAATTTCGAACCAAAAATGTATTCAAATATACACGTGTCAATGGCTCGAACCAGTGATAATTAATGGTAGCTAACTATCTATGTGGAAATTGTGGCGTTTCAACATTTAACGACAGCCTTGCGTTAAAATTCGAGAACAATGTTAGACGACATGACGTTGCGACACTAGGCTTGTTGGCCGGGTCGTTGTTCGAAATTTACTCGACCGTGACAGGTTCACACTTTATTGGGGAGGCGTGAGGATTGGGTCTTCTTCGAATCAATGAAGTGGGAAATGGAGACGGAGGAAATCGAAGCGGTTCTGGAGAAAATTTGGGACCTCCACGACAAGCTCAGCGACGCTATCCACTCGATTTCTAGATCCCACTTCCTCAACTCCATCAAGACCCTCCGCAAGTCCCACAACCGCAAATCCTCCGACGACAACGCCCCTGGCTTCGTCTTTGTCAAGGACTCTCAGCTTGAAGCTGACGATTCATTGATTCAGGAGGCCAAGAGTCTTAATGCCATTAGGACCGCACTCGAGAACCTCGAAGACCAGCTTGAGTTCTACCATGTGAGTTTCTTTTTTCTAGTTTTTCCCTTTTGCATTTTCTCATGTGAAAGTTCAGAAAATTGCAAGTAAAGGAGACCCCATTTTAATTCCACTTGTCTAGCTTTAAACTCAAAATCCTGCCCTGTGCATTCACAGGGTTTCCTCTAATCTGATGCGTGAAAACCGAGAAACTGTCAGATTTTCGGAACTATTTTGTCGAGTCCTTAAATTCACTGTTATAGAATTGGTAGAACCAGTATGTTGATTTATCTTGTGATTTGTCTCGAATTGCTCTGGTGTACTCAATTCTCACAGTTATTTGAATTGGACAATGTTAACTGTTAACAATTTTGTATGCGCGTGAAATTTAGTTACCTCAGGTTCAGTTAGCGTTTTCTTCAAGGCTAAATTCTAAAACACGGATAAGTGACACAATGTCACAGGAGATGGTTACAAGAATAATGATGGAGATCTGAGTGTGAGTCGGATATAGAACTACCGCAACTTGGAAAATTTGATTAGACAAATCGCTTGCCAATGCCCTGAATATAATCGACTGCATATGAGGACTTAAATGTCTTATTGCACTATTTTATATATGAACCTTTAAATCTTTTACTTTAAAATCGTGAACCTGCTTCACAATATCCTGCTTGCTTGCGTGTTATAAATGTATGATGCCTGGTATTTATTGGGTCTTGGACATGACAACACTAGGTTCACCATGTAGCCTAAAGAAAAGGAAGAATGAAAAATTGTGCTTATCACGGGAACATTCTGCACACTTTTGTTTTGGCACTGGATGCAAATTGACAGTTGATTTGATATTTGGTTGCCTCCATTGAACAGTTGTCAAACGAACTGCCAGTTTCTATTGGTCCAGTGCACCAACAGAATTGTGAATAACGTGTATGCAAGAATCTCCTGTTCCGTGGAAAGAGACGTTTGCATAGTAAGTGAAGGTGCCACAGGAATTAAGATCCTGATTTATAAATATAAGCAATAGACTTGTCCATTCTCTAGTTCTTTCTAGAACCTAAGAAATTTCACCATTCTATTAATCAATCCATTGCTAAAAAATGTTAGGACCCCAATTCAGCAAGTCTATAAAGAGGGTTTGGCCTAGAGACTCTTTAACTATAACCCAGATAAGTGAGGAGACAGGAAGAGGGAATTTTTCAGAAAAGTCAAGAAATGGACAGGTGGCAGGTAATGATGGCCTTTATAGAGAAAACAGTTAGCAAAGGGAAAAAAGAAAAGAATAAGAGGGGCTGGTGGGGAGGAGGCTGTTCAAGGAGGAAATTGGAGTGGTTTGTTGGGAGGAGTCTAGCTGCCTCGAATGTGCTAGAGTTTCTTCTCTTTTCTACTGTCAAGTAGAACATTCTGAATTACTTGGGTGGAGATGGTGACTGTACATTTTCCAACCACATTCCAGTGGTATCTCTATTTCTCTGCTACCTATAGCACTGTTTTGATGGATTTGTTGTTATTGTAGTGTTGGATTCCTATCAGTTTCTTAGGGGAAAGTTAGTGGTAAAATGGACCTGATTTATGGATACTTTGTCTATCCTTTAGTTTCTTATGGTACTTAAGAAAGATTAGCATTCTATTAATACATCCCTAGGAATTACACTTGCATCTTATTACCATTTGTTGATGAATTGTGGAAGTTGTCCTTCACTAAGCTAAAATTTGAATCAATATTTTGTAGACAATTCAAACACAGCAGCGTGCTGAGAGAGATGCTGCAATTGCACGGTTAGAACAAAGCCGAATTGTTCTTGCAATGAGATTGGCAGAACATCATGGTAAGAAGTACAAAGTAATTGAAGAAGCTCTGGCTTTTGTTGGAGATGTACAGGGCACAGGCCAATTTATTTCACGTGAAAGCCTTTGTGGTCAACCATGCTGCCCTTCTGGTGAGAATTTTGTGACTGACCAAGGGAAGAAATCTAATATCTTTATGAATGTTCTCCTTTCAAGCTTCAATTTTGTGAAGAAAACCCTCAGATTGGATAATATGAGCGGAATAGTGGGCAATGCTGCTTTGGTTGCAGTTAGCATGGTTGCTTTGCTGCATTTGCATCATGTAGCTTATCAGGATCATTCAATTAGGCAAGAAAATAGTATCTACAGCAACAGAGCTGGGAGAAGAAAAAATCAACTGGAAGGGTCTCCATCCAATGCCCGTTTCAGTAATTTAAATTTATTGTTAGCTAGGGGTTAGGATTAAAAATAGTGCTCTCTTCCTCTCTGCTTCTATCGAATGGGTGGCTGAGTTTTTATTCATTGAAGCTTTCCCTTCTTAGCCTCCTTGATCTTTGACGCCATTGCAAGTTTTCAGAACCATGGAGTTCCCATGGTAGGTATAAGCTATAGGTACTCTGTTGGTTTTAAAGTTGAGGTGTAGATGCTTGAAGATATTTGCGGAGGTTTTTTTTTTAATGTTCTTCGTTCGGAAGTCAATATGTATATTCCATCTTCCAGCTACAGTGTCATCTGTCTGCTGTGTCTTTATTTTTCTCGTTTTTTTTTTTTATTGTGTTTTTTGGTTGGCTAGTGCGAATGCCTGCGAGAATCTTTATTTGTTCGGTTTCTTTTATCATGTTTGCGCTGAATACTTTATGAAGTATATGTTGTCGTGTTTGCATTGAAAGAAATTGATTTTACAATATTACAATCGAAGTTAATCCATCCTGAACTGCTGTTTGAGACATTTTCTCCTGCTTTCTGTTTAGCCATCCAATCTCAGAATTGTAATTAATTTCTATGTGAATTACGTATAATTCCTTTGTGGTGGATTATCCAAGATTTCTTGAATGTGCAGGGTTGTAGAAACCAACCTATTACATAACTTCTTCTTTTTTTTTTATCCTGAACTAATCCCCTGCTACAGCATCTATGCTGGTTAGCAAGGGATCCAATTTGCATATCCCACAAATGGTTCTCTGATGTTATGTCTGTGTACATGAATCATATATTTCTCCTTTTAAAAAGAAATGTCGAGAGTCAAGACCATAGATATATTATGAAGTAGGAAATAGCATGATTTATTGATACAGTGTTGCGTGAAAACAAAAAATAAAAGCTCTAGATTCTTGATTGCAAAAACATTTTCAACCTCATCTTCTTGGGCCAATAACGTGCATAAGAAGTTTTAACATTTGGGTCATGAGCCATTATATTCTTGAATGGGCCTAAGGTTTTTTTCTCCTTTCTTTTAAAAATTGGATCAAAACTTTTTAACATATGGGTCATTAGACTCGAGATTGTTGCATCCACTTTTAACGTACGGGTGAATTCTCTTTGGGCCAGAGATTGTTCCTTTTTTCCTCTCTCATCAAAGCCGGCCTGACATTGTTTCCTTTGTCTTGCTTTGGTCCATTAACTGAACGACCTTTTATTTAAATTTTAAGTTTTCAGTATTGTACAGTCTGAATTCCTTTGTTTTGGTAGAAATATAAGGTTATAAATTATCATAGTGAGTTGTTTATTAGAAATTTAATTAGTCAGGTTTACCGATAATTAATATGCAATTATACTTCTTATTTATAAATCTGAATTATTAAATTTCTATCAAACAATTCACCATGATTAAATATAACTTTATATTTTTATCAAAATAAGAAGATATTCAAATTGGCTGCTTCCCCAAAATAAGATATTCAACCATGTGGTGCGTACAACAGACCACACGTCATTTTGGTCCTGATTTAAGATATCAGTATATATGATGCATAAGTATTTACAGTCTGTTTTATATAATAGGAACATTTGTCAGAAAAAAAAAATGCCATCTATAATTTGTGAACGTTGATGAAGTCTATGACTAGGAATGTAATTTTGTCAAACTTGGAGGTTCGGTTACGACAATATATGTGCATCACATTTTTTCTTGAATAACGATATTACCATATGTATCAAAATCAAATATTCAAAATATACATATTTGGATGGAAATGGATGAAGCCATTCATATCGAAGGCTCAACTTTCCCATCACAGTGAATTTTCCTGGGGATGTGGACCGACCCAGCTCGATAACATGCAATAGAGTCGATACGCAATTGGAAGAAAATGTCAAAACGAAAGAAATGCCGGAAAGTTTTTTGTTTCTTTATATATTTTCTTCCAGCTTTTTGACTCTTGCTTTAGAGACCTTTTTATAATGAAAAGGTGGAAAACAAGCAAAGAAAGCAAGAAGTTTGAACACATTAATAGCCTCATCATAATTTACCTACTCCTAGTCTCAACACTTCCTTCATTTGACTTCCCATTGGGTGCATGATTATTGACTCCAATACCCCAATTAAAAGCGTATTAAGGAATAAGACAAACACATAACGGAATTACGCACTATAATATTACAGACAGCCAGAAAACACTCCCTCCTTTATTGTCCAACTTTTTCTTGTCATTCTCCATTTTAATACTCCTTTTCCCTTTGCTATAAGCTTTTCCTTTTCATACTTTAATAATCTCCAAAGGGCCATGAGGGATTGTGTTTGGATGGAAATTGTTAGGTATAGAAAAGATAGGTCAACTTGCGAGCATTACGATATATTGTAGCAAATTCAGACTCTACTCCTTAATAGGGTTGGCGACAGCCAGACCCTATGCAACTCCCGACAGACAAAACTGAATTTTATTTTTTTAAAAAAATATATGTATTCAAATTTGAAAAATCTAATGACATTGTCAAAGAAAACATATAATATCATAGTCAAATCTCTCTCTTTCTTCGGTCTGTCTTCATGGAAGATAACATCGTCTTTTTGCATATTATCTTACTTGACAGTAGACAGTAGACACAGTCTTTTTCTTTTTATTCTGTGGACACCAAATATGTAAAAAACTCGGATGAATCTCATCCTCTTTTGGCCCCTTTTCGTTTCAGAGATTTTGATCCTCATTTGTTGTGTCTAGCTATCAATCTCTTGTGCATTGGAAAGACATGGTGTGGGGTCAAAATGGTATTCTAAAATATACATGAGATTGAGCTTCCACATATTTCTCTCTATTTTTTAATCCACCTGTTCTGAAATGATCATGAATTACAATTTGCATCAATTTTATTGGTCCGACATGTCAAATTATATGTATTCTCTTTAATCTTTTTTAAATTTCACAATGTTTACAGACATTGTGCATGGAAAACTTAATATTATAATGCAAACTAATCATCGTTGGAAAAAAAACGCTGTTGCGGCATGGATTTCAAATCCATAATTGTACTATGAAGAAAAAAAAAAAAAAATATATATATATATATATATATATATATATATAGTGACGCACACCAAGAAATTGTGAATTCCATTCATGTCGGTGGGTGAGTGTGATGTGAGGACTCAGAGTAAGAGCTCTGTGTGGGGCCTTCCACACATGATCATCAGGGTGCCCATGCCACGTGTTCAATGATTAGCATGATGACACGCCCTCATCATTGCCACGTAGACCCATAAATATAGAAGAAAACTGGAGACAAATTGAAATTGGGCGCACAGAAATGCCATACGCATTTCACGTGATCCCCCGCTCCCGATCGTTTTTTTCTGAGAATTTATTTTCATTTTCGCTTTCTTTTTCTGACCATTACTTTTTCAATAAAAAATAATTATTCAAAACAAAATTTTACTTTGAAATGAAGGCATGTGAAGTTGGGGGTGTAGGATTTTGCAACTGATTTCACGGGACCCACAAATTTGGGGTCAGACTTGGACGGTTTTCGTACAATGACACGCAGATAAATTTGAGTGGGCCGTTTGTAATTTGAATACGAATGCGTAGGTATAGACGGCTCAATAGTGTGGATCCATCTGTGTGGGCCTTTGACTCCTCCAACCAAACCCGTTCTCATTTAGGAACTTCTTTTCTTTTCATCTTTTATATTTCATTTGCCTTGGAAGAAAATTCAAAAAGGACAAAAAAAAATGGCTAATTGAAGTAGAAATGCATGTAGAATTTGAAAATGGGAAGGAGTAATTGAAAGGGAGGGGAACATGCATAGTGCTTGAAGGTAGAAAGTAACATGGTGGCTACTGTAATGGCCTCAAACAGAAGGACTTGGGAACAGAGTGGCAGTGTTGCCTTTGTTCATTAAATTGAGTAACAACACCTTAACACACAAACACATAAATCACGCGAGCAGCTAGGCAGCTAAGTGCAGAGCCCCCAGATTACGTGTTGGGTCTCATACAAAGTGAGCTCTCTCTTGCACCAGCCTGGCCTCCCACTATACCCACTCAAACCGTCCTTTTCTCTTCGGGATTCAATTCTTCCAATGTACTAAAACAATGCAACTTCATGGGAGAGTTAGATGGATCAATTAAAATTTCAATGAAATTATATAAATGAAGAGTGTACATAAGAATGGGCATGCGTAAACTCGAAGTTGATATTCTTAAATGGTTTAGGCAGGCCAAGGCAAGTTGATGAACGCTGTGCCACCCACCCTCGCGTACTCCTACATAAATTTCTGACTCTCATGGAACCTTCCTCTTTGAAATCTTAAAACAACACAAACTTTGTATGCACAGTACAGTACTGCATCTACTGTGTCCTCAACTTTTTGCGTTATGATACCAGAGTTTGTTATGGCTTTATCAACTTCACAATGTGACGAGTACTTTCACTGCCTCTTAAATCACCCAGCAGGGTCTGCTTCATTTGCCAGAACCCTAATCCTCCATTATACAGTCACACTTTCCTTCGCTGTTGCCTCCTCAGTGGACACTTCTTGTTCCTTCGTACCCATGCTTCAGAGTACCGTCACTGTAGCATTTGCTGGAAATGTAAAAACTCACTACGGAAGTGAAAGTGGAAAGTGGGGTTCCTGTAGATATATTTTCCTTTCTTTCAGCTCAGTTCCATTTATTTATTAAATGCGTGCCTTGCATGATAGGACTACAGGAGCACTATCAGATTAGAAGGTGAACTCATTAGGGGTGCGACATATGATCATGTGGACTGGCATTTGGCGAGTCACAAGAATTTAAGGAGGGAAAGGGAAATAATGGGGTTGCTGTAAAAAAATTTAATAAAGTACCAAAAATGTCAGATCCTTTATATATACTGTCTTCAAGCTATTGGGCAAAGCTATAATTGCTCCAACTGGAACAGAAAAAGTGAACCATATACTATGTACGAAGATTGGAGAGTGTTTCAGAATCTGGTGGACACACAGTAAATTGAAGTAACTTCTAAATTTAATTAATTATATATCACGTGAAAGGAGATATCATGAAATCTTGACAGAAAAAAAATGAGCATCATGATATTTTATACTTAAATAAGCTGCAGCATCCGAAAGATAATGTTTTATATTTCTAAAACTTCTCGCAATCATGAAACCATCATTTCAAACGAGTCCTTTGGCCCAGCCATACGCCTAGTTCTTAATGGCAAGGAGCGTTGGTCAGCGAAATTTTCAATTTTATATCCTTAAAGATGTAATTCTCAATAATTATTTAAAAAAAAATATGATTATGTTTTAGTTCATCATAAACATTTTTAAATAATATTTAAGAATTTTAATATTTTTATATTTTAGTTAATATGAAGTTTTTAAAAATTACGTATCTTATATTTATCATCAATTTATAAATGATTTATTCTTTTAAAAACATTTATAATAAAAAGGGTAAAATTGTTTTTTGATATTTCTGAAACATTCTCTCTTTGTTCACCTCTCACGTGGGAATAAAAATGGAATTTTATAGAATGTTGCATTCTCACATGGGAATAAAAATATACAACATTCTTATAAAACATTATCAAAAACCCAAAAATAATTCTGCCCGATTATCACACCAGGACTTGCCTTCTATAACCATATTATTGTGTCTCTTTTGCAGATACCTAGTGAAGTTTCTGCTACTTTCTTACACTTCACTGACCTATGTTCCATAAATGAGAGAAAAAAAAAAAAAAAGTACGTTGGAATTTTTAGAACTTTATTTAAAAAAAAAAGGCAAAAATGAAGATAATAAATAGTTGCGGACAGACTTGAAAGAAGAATATGTTATTAGGTGAGAAATGAATGCTTTAAAGGCCTATAGGTTTATGCATGGGCAGGCCTAGCGAGGAAAGTAGACAATTCATCCTAGAATTGAATTTATTGCACGACCAAATTAAATTTCACTAGGTAACTTCATCAGGTGACTTACCAGAAAATTAAATAAGTAGAAACGAAATGCATGTATAATGAAGCCATTATTTTCGATACAGGCAGAGTTGTTAAGTCGTACGTTTAAAGAGTAATGGTTTCAAAACAACAACATTTAATATTTCAAGATGCCAGCTCTCATATTGAAGAGTAATATATATTCGTCCCATTAGCAAGCAAAAGTGGCATATATCCAGAGAATTCTTATTCATATATACTCATATACGTATGAATACGCATACAGGGAATATACACAGTACCTAGGTAGAAGCAATGTTTTGGGTTTTGGCATCGTAAAAATTAAAGGGAGCAGGTGCCAGCTGTATATGTATGCGAAATCATATACATATGAGAACTGCAATTTGAGGGAATTATGGTGATGGAATAATGTTGTTGTCATTTTCTACTGTAATTGTCTTTTGGCCACGTTGGATAGTGTCTTTTTCTCTCATCATTTTTTCTTTGTGTTGGTGGGTGGATTCAGGAGACCATTTGACATCCTATTAACCCCCTAAACCAAAAAAAAAAAAAGAGTAGAAAGGAAATAAATAAATAAATAAGAGAACCATTCCAGAATGATGATACGCCTTTTTCCCTAAAGTGCTGTATCGAAATATCTTCCAACACCTTCAATTAATTATCAGTATTATAGAAATGATTCATGAAAGAGACCTAAATTTGTAACTAATTCCAAGTTTTTCCTACCTGCGGGTTAGCTTCACGAATTATTTCATGCGTATCAAAGTGAAACTCTTCTTTAGTTTATTCTTCTTATCAGATATATTACATACACACATCGTGAAATTAAAATTCCAAACGTGACATGAATAGTAGATGAAATTAATGAGAAGTTGGGTTGAGATATTTAGGGATGATAAAGAAAGGCATAAAGTAGAAGTGCCACGTAGGAAGAGGGAAATAATAGAGGGAGCTTCTATTGTTCTTGTTAGTTGAAGATGGAACAGGGCATAACAACCAGGGTACTGGGCGGAGTGGGAAAAAGCTTTGGGATTATTTTTGACCATCTCCTCCTCTAAAGTATGTCTGTTTTACAGCGCGTAATGGAGCCCATCTTTCTCCACTTGAGCTACATATTAACATGGAAATTGAAGAAAGAGGAAAATAAAAACTGCAAATATATGAATATGAATAAGGAAGTTTGATAATCCAAAATTAAATCACGTAATTATTTAACATAGAATATGATACATGAATAGAAAATATAAAAAAAACAATTGAATTGATAATTTGACCTGATGAAAATGACATAATTATAATGTAATACGTATTGGTTGAGTTAGATAAATTCAATCTCCAATGTCCAAGAAAGTCTTTGAGTATTTGACAGTCAGAGAGAATGATCATAAAATAGTGTATATCAAATTAGGATTTCAGTATACTATTTATAGAGTTTTATTTTAATAATATAATAATTAATATTATTCAAATAAAATCCTTCAGAATCTTTAAAATGATTTCTTATTTAATTAATAAAAAAACAGCTCATTAAATCTCTCTAGGTAACAATCTCAGATTAGTAATTTGACGGGATGATCATTAATACTTTTAGTTGTGGGTTGAGTCTCTGCCCAGTGGACTTGTAAATAATCGAACACATTACCAATTATCCACAAATCAAAATAAAATTCAATCTATTCATAACTTACAAATTATAACATTAATTGCCCAATATCAACAAGATATTAATATAATAAAATAATTAATGATAATTCATAAAATATTAAAATTATTCTAACAAGTTGCACTTGGTGTAATATGAATTTGACGGTGAGAGTAGTAATTGACCTGGTATGTGTGGATTGTTAGGATGGAAAAGGAAGGATTTTGTGATGATTCAGGACTTTCAAGGAGAGGAGGCAATAATGGGGATAGATTCCGGGAGTGGAAAGTGACGGAGAGTAGTACGTGGGAGAGAGGGGGGACGCGTGAGAGCGATTGAAAATGCATCATGTACATCACATATGGGATCCTAATGTTTTGCTTCAGACATAATCAAAATCATTCACTTTGGCAGCCCCATTTGCCATATTCAATTTCGTGGAGTAACAGTGAAGCAATTCTACTGCTTCCACATACACTTCCATGCTCATCAGTATCACCGGCCTCACTCAGTCACTCTCACAACCATGCATGTGTGTGTGTGGGGTTGGTTTCATGCAAGCAAGCCTCCATTCTCCTCTACCGATGACATATCTATTATGAATCCCAACTTCTATTTATTTATTTATTTTTAACCTCTGCACAAAACAATGTCCAACGCAAATTTAGTTATATCTTATGGGTTTCTATGCAAAGCTTTTTCTAATAATTTTTTGTGCAAGTAGGAGGACTGTCTACGAGTAATTAGTATATTAGTTATTACCAGTTTAAATCGTAATGAAATAATTTTTTAAAATTATATATACTTTATTGTATATGATAAAGACACACCTCTAAAATCATCATTAACGATAGTTCTCAAATCTTGAGAAGGGTTGTCAAATTAATGGATTCCTAAACGAAGAAAGAAGTTATGGTTGAATCTAGGCCGTGCAGGCGTGCAGCAAGTTCCTTCATCAAACATGAGTCAAACTATAATTTTTCACTATATATTATTTTTCCTGAGAATTTTACTTAAATTACAGTTAGAGTGATCCATTTTTATGAATGATATCAAGAATTCCTCAATTTGAATGATAATTTTCTTATATCCTCTCCCCAAACAAATTCATGGTCAGTCAAGACTCTCCAAAAACAAAAGTTCTGCAACAAAAAGAATTCATAGCTGGAAAAGGATGAGCAGAATATATTAATTCTCAAAGATTAATTGAATATTTATATCTCTGTAAGGCCCCAAGGGGGGGGGGGGGTAAAAAACGAAGAAATAAAAATTAAGCCGTGGAAAATTATTTTTAGAGAGGTACTAGGAATCTTTAATTGTGTCAATATCAAGCTTCCTGTTTTGTCTTGTACACGAGGGTGTATCCAAGTTTATTTATTTATTTATCTTTTATAAGCACAGTACTTGATGCGTTCCTCATGGGTCCTGATCCCTTCGTTCCGTTTGAATTTTCACGATTTTAGGTCAGTCAGTGCGAACCTTTGGTGGGCATCCGCGTTTGCATTCACCCTCCATCCCATTTTGTGTCACGTCAATCTGATATGCATTCAAAAGCTAAAGAAAGCAAAACCCAAAATCAATCCATCATTCCATGCCCTACTTGTCTTATCTAACCTTTCCACACTATTGCCGTTCTGTTAGCCATTTCACGGGGTTGACCCTAACAATCTAATCCAAGCATTTGTACAATAACAACGTGCGATTTATTTTCGTTCAACATTTGTATTCATACCAAATTTGAAAAATGTTCGGATCGTCACGAATACAGGAGACGAAAGAAAGTGGCTTAAAGGTCCAAAGTCGCGACAATGAAGTCACTCCCTCATCCTTTTTATGTACGCGCACTGGTCATTCTTTATCCAGCTGCTTTGCGGCCAGCACTCGCATCAAAAGCCGAAAGCAAACCCCCCACACTTACCGTTTTATTTTGGCCCGCGTGCGTTTCGTTTTCCTTAACCTTCTTATTAATTTCACATTAATCCAAAATTAATTTCCAAGTTTTGAGGTTTAGCATTCACACCTGCTTCACACCGCTCGCTCTGGACCCAACCGACTCACCTCACCTCACCTCACCGGCCACCAACGCAATCAGCGCCTCCTCGTCCTTCTTTCCATTTCCCATCCTATTTATTCCCTCGCGGTTTTTTTTTTTTTTTTTGAAAAAAAATTAATTATATTTTGCATTTATAGGAATAAAAATATAGTGGCCATGAGAATTAAACACGGGGAAGAACTTAATACATTTGGATTAATAGGTGGGACAATATATTACACTCTCGAAGACGCTAATTATTAAGCAACGAAGTATAAAATCAAAATCTAAACAAAACTTCACTCAACTCACTCCGTTAGCTATTTATAACGGAGTTTCTAAGAACAAATAAATAATAAGAAATGCTGATATTTATGGCTGCCACCGGAGCAAAATGTGGCAAGTAACGGCGGCAATACGCAGAGCTCACGCACTCAAGTGAGGTTGTCTGAAGGTCTCGGTATCAGAGCACCACCAGAGGGTCTGACCCTAACAAAATGTCTTGAAAGTAATCGTCCATTTGGCACAACGTCGATGGCGAGTACGATTTCTCCACGTCTAACTCTGAATCCTGTACTATCATATTGTCGACGCTGAAATCTTCGTCTGCTAAGATCTGCGTCGTTTCCCCCATGAACTGGGAAGGTTCTTCGAACAGCAACGAGTATTCCGGTTCTGGGGTTGAGAAATTGAACACTTCGTCCCAATTTGGCATGTCGAACCCGAAATAGTCTTCCTTTTCCACTGGCAGCCTCGTTTCACCTTCACACTCCCGGAACACCACTTCCACTTCCGCTGCCGCTGCCACTGCCTCTGCCTCTGCCTCTGCCTCTGCTTCACTCTCTTTCTCCGGTTCATTTGCCTTTCGCGGTTCGGTCTCTTCGCTGCAATTGCTTCTGAACTGCAGCACTGATGTGGGAGATGACAGACGATGCGACTCCTCGCCGGAATCGTAACCGGACCCAGACGCTTCTGACTTCACCACCACATTCATTTCCGGCTTCACTCCCACTTGTGCTTCCTCGACCGTTTCCCTCGGCGGTGGGGTCACAAAGTTTGTTTGAGCGTCGGGTCCTCGTATCTTAATCGCTGCATTATCATAAACCATAGCCGCCTCCTCCGCAGTGTCAAAGGTGCCCAACCACACGCGTACGCGTCGCGCGGGATCTCGAATCTCGGCCGCCCATTTCCCCCAAGGTCTTTGTCGTACTCCCCGGAACTTCCTGCCGTTATTTGTAGAAGAAACCTTGACCGGCCGCCGGCAATTTGAGGTTTCTCCGGCGAGCCTCTTTCGGGGATTGGAAGCGACCACGTTCTTGCAGCTTGCTTCGATGTTAATCTGATTCACATAACGCTTGACCCTCTGACGGCCAAAACAGTACTCTCCTTCCTCGTCGCTGGAGGAGTCAGTGGCATCTGGATCGGTCACAGAAATCCGTACCACTCGCGGCTCTACGGGACTGTAGACGTCGGAGGCCTTCTTTACCGTTGCCGGCTTCGTGTGCTTGTTGGTAACACTGTGATGCACAGTGTATTTGCATAGGATGCTCTGTTCCATGATTTCTATCTCAAACAGAGTGTATGCTTCGCGAAACAAATAGGCCCGGCTTTTGGAATACAAGAAAACCGTGAAGAAGAAGACTGAAACTTTAAGAGGAGCACTCCAAAGGTATTTTGCACATAAATCTGCCAAAAAGACATCCAAAGGTGGGAGGGGATGGAAAGGAGAAAAGCAGTAATAATAGTATTAATGAAATGGAAGGAGGTCACTGAGGAAACGGAAATGGAATAAAGAGAAAAGAGGAGCTTTTAACATCATGGGGGAGAGAAAGAAACCACTGGACAAGCAAAAAATTCACCGAGAGCAATAGGGCTTAAAGGGGAAGCTGAAGAGGAATTATTGAGATGGATTCCGATAATCTTCAGCGATTCCAGATGACACCTTCCTTGAAATTTCTAAAGGAAACACTGTTGGCGCCCTCGAACAAGAATATTGGGATTCAAATCAAAGAGAATAGAAGAAAAAAAATGGAGATTCTGGGGTCCTGAAGACTGTGTGGCTATGGGTATGGAGAACAAAGCTAAGCAGTGAGAGTGCTGGTCGAATGGGTAAGAGAGCTGAGAACCAAAGCAACAATAGTTTGGTTGTTGAGGGGACCGAAACACCGAATCGCTATTTTATAGGATCAAACAGCCTGAATGGGGAAGCTCGCAATATCAGACTTTTTTTAAAAATAAAAAACACGAAATTTTATTTTTCGGAGAAAATATAACGAATCCTTAAGATTTTTTCTTCGTGCTTTTACTTCGAGTGAAAGGCGCGTGGGGGCACTTAACCAGTGATGGTGCAGAACACTATGGTTCGACCCGCCGCATTCTTAAGATTTTGACACGTAGAGGAAATGGGACCCAGAAGGAGATCTGGACCAATGGAGAAACATCAACGGTGCTGATTAATCATATGACCCCAATCTCGAACATTGCGATGCCAGTCACGTGAGGCCCAAGATACCCGGTCACTTAATATTAATCGGTCAAATTGTTTTGACCGACCAAAAGGATCTTTGATTCTAATTTACCTTTTCCCCTGATGTTACGCCCCAAATTTACCGAGCAATGCGAGTGATTACGATGAGGCGGTCAAGGGTAGTTCTGTAAACTTATGAATTTCTGGAAACACGTCATTTTGTGCTGGCCAGTGGCCATATGGTGGGCCAATGATTTGTTTTTTTTTTTTTTTCCTAGCAGTGAAAGATAAAAAGCATCTATTTTAAACTTTGATTTTGGCTTCGTTTTTTAACAGGTTTTTATAATTTACTTTTTACAGCTAAGAACTAACGTGGCGGGCAACCTAGAATTCGCCGCCATTTACAATTCGGTCCTGTACGTCTCTGGGTTCTTTTCTGTTCTCTGTTACTGGTATCGAGAGATGCCCACTGTACGCGCGGGTGGCGATCGTGCAACACACTCTCTTTAGTGGGACTGTGAAATAGAACACTGGGAATGGTACATTATACACGATTTACTATACGCAAATTGAGCCTCGTCCATGACTAAAATGGGAGGATGAGGACGGGCTTTGACCTACTTTAGTAACGTTTGAATCGAAGTTAGATTAGTAACGTTTAGAGAATGAATGGAAGTTGAAATTCGATAAAACGTTGGATTTATTATGATGTACGAAATATTTCCTCTTAACATTTTGCTGTAAAACTTGGAATCTTGCGGATCTTCACTTTCCTAATACACAAGCTTACATCATGGGGGGAATGTTCGGTCTGTGATTAATAAATTAGAGATAAATAAAAAAATAAGGGAACTCTTTTAAGAACGAAATCAAAAAGGTAGTTTCTTATAAATCAAGTAAATGAACAATGTTAAGTATCTGTCAGTCAACGTTTTATAGTGAATGCATTCAAACAACGGGACCTGAATGCAAAATATATATGATCACTTAATAATTAATTACTCACTAAAATTATAAAAATATATGTGTTTAGTCTAGTAAAACGCCCTATAAATTCTTTAGAAATCACGTCTTTTTCGGGGTGCACATATTTACACGTAGGCCGTAGCGTCGTTCTCTACGAAGCAAAAAGAGAGGTAGGCATCTGTAGGAGCGCGTGTGATGACTGAGTGTTTTTTTTTTTTTTTTTTTGGTTGGGGGTTTGCTTTTAGCGAAGGTGATACGTTGCGAAGGGCAGAGGCGCACACATCGGTCGTGGCAGAGGCATCGCAGGAGGCTGTGGGGCCCGCAACAATAGTTGCTTTTACCGACATCCACCTCACATGTCTATGTAACTAACCTCCCTGTTCTTTCCTCCTAATATTAATTTCTTATTTATTAACTGCTAATCACCCCACTTATCTTTTACAATTAACTCCACGTGTATTTAAGAAAGGGAATTATAGACATTTTTTACTTTTTTAACAGCAAAGTTCTTGTATTTTGAACACCCGTTGTAATGGTGCAATACTCTGCGACATTGCGATCAATCCTAATATGGATAATAGTGGATGTGAATATTAAATAATCATACTTCCCAAAATTGACGGAGAAAATATTCTATGCGAATGAAGAAGATTGTTATTTAATATTTTTTAAAAAGTGGAAATTATTAGTTCGTTTTTATTTATGTGGATGGACCACTTTAAATGATAGACTATGCACAACCCAACACTTGTAGTGTATACATTCACCCACCAACAAAATGTACTATAACTATAACCATTCTTGATTTGCTCATCTTTTTTAAAAAAAAAAATCTAAAAATAAAAGGTTTTTAATATAAAGAAAATACAAAGATGAAAATTTTATTTTTAAACAAATTTACGTTTGTTTAATATTAAACAAATATTTAATTTGAATGAATTGTTTCAAAATGCTGAGGTGACAACTCGTACTCAACTCAAATCTTCTAATCCTTTTAGCATTCAAATATTTATATCTTTATCAATTATCTTTAGATGTTGTATAGATAAAAAGAAAAGTTTATATTTTTACAAAATAATAATAATAATAATAATAAACTACTTGAGTTTATGGGATTAGACACAAACAAAACCAAAGTGAGCTTATGGTTATTTCCAAATGCTCTTTTGTTATTATTTGTCACTTGGCCTCAGTTTTGTGCAAAGCAATTGCATTTTCCCTGTTTGGGTCAAGTAGTGTATATGACAGCGTTTGTTTTACTAGCTGTTTGTAGGAGAGTTCCAAAAACTAGGGAAGTATAGTTAAATACATGAAACCAAATTGCACACACCCTTATCCTGTTTATAAAAAAATAATAATAATTTTATGATATATATAAAAGAAAAAATTTAACTTTAGCCAACTTTTGCTGCCCAGCATCCCTCACTGTTGAAATTTTGACTTTAATTTTGTCAATTTTACAAAATGAAAAACAATCAAGAACAAAAAAACATAGTAATTGGAATATAAGACGATGGGCCCAAGTCCGGCCCTGAGAAAATACACCACACACCGAAAACACTAGAACAGTGCATAAAACAAGGAGGCCGACCTGTTTGGTGTTTTCTCAGCAATTTTAAAATGCGAAGAAGGAACAGAAAAGAAAGGAAGTTCTCGTGCCTCTGACCTGGCTCTCCCGCGTCCAGCTATGCCAGACGTCATGATGTGTCACCCAATGATTGGTGGTTAGGCTTTCTCATTCAGAATCAGCCCATTTTTGAAACACAAACAAATAGAGGTGCATTAAAATTGCGCATAAATTCAGACGACTGCTTTTCGCCGATTTGGATGGGAAGGCTGTTTTGGTTTATGCAGCATCGGTTTGTGGATAGATACTTATGTGGCTTCATGTATTGGAGATTGAAGTGCTTAATATATATATATATTTTATATAAGGTTGGTTTTAGAATTCATATCAAAGCCTGTGTTCTTGTAACGTAACAACACTCTACAAGATTAATGTTCAGATAATTAATGCTGCTTCATCAGTTTTTATTATTAAGTGAATAGGTTCGAATGTGTATGTATAGATACAAAAGTTGAAGGTGTATTATATGTATATATGTAACACGCATGCAAGAGAAAGACATGAAAGGAGTATGGAGTTCATTATGGGGGTGATGGTGTCTCACATGATGATGTACGTTTGTGCCATTTTGATGTGTTTGGTTCATGGAACACATAGCTATCTAAAACTTGTAGTGGGTTTGGTGAGTGGTTGTTTGTCTCTGTATAATGTGGTGTGCATAAATTCACTCACATGTGACTTTCGGATTTCATGTTTCCCCAAATTGGTTAAAAGGGCATGCCACTTCCCATATTTATTCCACCTCTTCTTTACTTATCTTTGCACTTTTCTTTTCTTCTCTTTTCAAAAACCTTTTGAGTGAAATTTTATTCTAGTTCCTTACTTATGAGGTATTTTAAAATTTAGTCCCATGTTGATATTTATTTATTTATTTGTTTAAATTTGGTCCTTTACAAATAAAATATTTTTCAATTTAATTAATCACACATAAAATTATTGTCAACAATTTTTTTTTAAAAAATACCAAGAACATTATTGATAATAATTTCATTTATCTGTGAGAGACCAATTTAAAAAAAGAAAAAAAACTAGAAGGGTGGTTCTCACATTGTGAACGTTTGAAATTTAAAGTTGAAATTTGCTTTTCCAGTTTTTAAGAAGACCAAATCTGAATTGAAGTGTTCACATAAAACTAGGTGTGTGTGTGTGTGTGTGTGTGGAAGATCCCAGGGATGAAGAGAGCGAAGACAAAAATCAAGGCTAATAGAGTAGGAAGACATTGAGCCAAGTGAAGCTTTACAAAAAGACACCCGCACACTCGCAAATTGCCATACAAATATCATCTCCCCCCAACTGGGCTGCTCCTCCCTTCAACTTGTTCATTTCTTTATCATTCCAGATTATAAAATAAGCCGAGAACGTCGTCGTTCTCTTTATTTTCCCATTTCTTCCATCACAGCTAATCTCTACGTGTTGTGCTCAGCACCTCACGTTCTCTCATTAGTTAATGTGTTAAATCCAGTTTTAGTCACACTTAGTATAGTATTTCACTCACTGTACTAGGAGCAGGCTAAGTAAGTCAATAAGGGAGCATCAAGTCCAAGATCCTGCATGTTGGATTCTTTGAATTTGCGATTAATCAGTCTTCATGGATCGCCAATTTCTTCAACCAAATCCTTCTCTGTCCCTACGCACATGCTCTTTGATTTTCGTGTAACAGCCTCCTCACGCTCTTTTACTGTTTTAGTCTGCCTCTAAACTTGGATACCTTTCAATTAATACCCAGTACTTCTTAATTTTGATTTATCAATATTTTCAATCTTTACGTCCTCTTCCTCCTTCTAATCTTTTTTATATTATATGTTTTATTTTCAACTGAAACGATAAAAAAATATTAGGGCTTATTTCTGGAAAAAGCTCTAGCATAAGGTTAAAAACTTGTTGTAAATGGAGTAATCTTAGCCTATAATTCTGACAAAAATTATAAGTTTCATACTATTTACCAGTATTTTGTCAAAAATTAATATAATTGTGATATATCTTTTATTTTAGACAAGGTTTATATACGATTACATAATAGATTAAGGTAACACCATATAATTCAGCTTTATCTCTCAAAAGAAGGAAAGTATTTTGTCTAAAATTTTTAGGTAGCCCATAACTAAAACAAAACAGATGGATAATTTAAAATAATATATAAACATACAAGCATATTAGATATGAATTCAAATAAAAGTGTACTTGACAAATTTTTATATCCTTGTGATAATTTTATTCCATGAATTAAGTCTACGCAAGATTTTTTTCCTTTGGTTCTTGCATTTTTTTTTTTTGAGTTCGTGAAATTAAATATAGTTTCCCAGTACAGAAAACTTTTCCTTCTTAACATTTGTCAATTCCCAAATTTAGTAAGAGACATACGTAAGTAAAGTTTCATGGCAAGTTTAAATCAATTTTTTATTACATCTTTTGTGAATTAACTAGTATTTAATTATAATATAAGGATATAATTATAATATTATTAATCTAAATAATATTATAATTATATTTTTATATTATAAATAAATGTATTTATATATTTAAAATTATGAGTATACCAAATATTGTAAATTAATCTTTTTAAAATTACTTGGAAACCGAGTGGTGGGATATCAAATATGGTAGAAAATAGACAATTTTGATTAACTAAAATGAATTACTTTAATTTGCAATTCTCGTTGTCATGGAATCTGTTTGTCTTTATTTACAAAAGGGGATGGTGATGTAATGCAAAAGCAAATTTTAACCCAGATAATCATTAAAACCCGGAGAATAAGGTGTCTCTTTTTAATCTTCACTCTTTATTTGAATTTTCGTTAGAAAACAAAGGACATGATGCAGCGTTATATTAATTAGTAATCCCCATATTTGTGTAATAAATCCCAAAACACATAAACAAATGAAACCAAGATCTATTCTAAAAAGAAGGGTCATTTGGTTCAGAACTTGGAAGCTTTATTATCATGTGGGTCTTAATATTTGTGTTGGTGTGTGACTGTGTTAGATCAAACAACGTAGCTCGCTTTTCCATATGACCAAAAAAATTTAAAGAAGATGGTGGTGGCAAGATGCAGCAGGATGGTGAGATTTAAAATAATTAATACCATCATAAATGAGATTAATAATATTCATTTTTATTCTAGATTTCTTTCACTGAGAAACGAGTCCATAAGCTTCTCTTCGAAGCAAGAGATGTTGGTTTTCTTTCTCTGTCTTACTCTCTGTGTGTGTTATCATCTTCAACCACAAGCCTCCATTTGAGAAAAGAGAAAATAAAATAAGGTTGGCAGTAAAATCTTCATAACAAACACACACAAAATGATGGCTTCCATTTTTATCCTCAGTAATTCAAAGCAGCTCGCACTCGTGAAAGTTGATAGCATCATTCTGGTTGGTAGGATTTTTCCTTTCTTCTTAGCTAGTCAGCAAGTCAACTTGGCACGTGCATGCCTTCTTCCTCTTTCCCTCTTTCGCAAGTACTTAATTAGGAGGGCAATCAAACATTTAAAGAAAAACACTTTTTGTAAATTAATTAGGGCAAACAAAAAAAAATATTGCCCTTTACATGAAAGAATTTTCTACCAGAACAAAGATGCTGCAATGAATATATAGCCCGAAAAGGAAACCGAAGGAAAAAGTGAAAAAGGAAAAGAAAGGCATTATGTAGTATTTTCTTTTATCTTTCTTTCTTTGTGATGAAAAGAAGTATTTGCCTTACTATACTTTTCTTGTTTATGTTCCCTTTTTTGGTATTCCAAAGTGAGTAGAAGCCTTTCATCCACGAGTTGAGTAAATTTCTAGGGATTAAAGTCTACCTTTGTTCTTCTTTTCGTAAGTGAAATGCAACTTTATTTCTTGTCAAGCTTATTTTGTGTAAGAATCAGATTTGCCTAGCCATGTGTTTTCCTCCTTCTTTCTTTTCCATGCATTTCTAGTGTACTACCACTACCAGTGATGAGATTAATCTACTACTTTTGGAATTAGGGCAGTTGCAATGTCAAACATAATATATATGAACAAAAATTAATTTGTGGTCCTTGCAATTTAAAAAAATTGTAATTAAATCCTTAAAGTTTAAATAAGTTTTTGTTTAGTCATTGCCATTATATTTTTATTAATATTTTGTTATATATGTGAGTTAATTTTACTTCATACTCTATTTTTATCTCTTTTATTAATACACATAATACATATTCAAAATGTTGAGATAATAAACAGTTATTATATCGATAAAATTTAATAGAATATTAACAAAATCTTGTAAAGATTAAATTAAGACATTTGTAAATTATGAAGATCTAATTATAAATTTTTAAATTATAATAAATAAATAAATAATTGAATTAAATTTTAGGAATTAAAAGTATAATTTTTCCTCCATATATATATAATCAATCAGAATCAGCTAAAGGAATTAATAAATTAAGGTGATTGGTTCATGAAGAATTTCTCGATCGAAACTAAGCTGACATGCTCACAATAAAATTTGTTATAAGAGAAAATAACAAGGAAAGGATAATTAATATGCATAGGTAGCTGGATAAGTTGAAGAGAGGGGTTTGGTAGGATTGAAATTTTCAATTCAATGGGTTGTCGATGAAGATTCACTGATATTCAAGCACGTCACGTGCTCTCTGGAAAATTTTTTGAGTCACTTAAACAATGGTATCTTGTAAGCATTGATCGAATTTTTCTATACTTTGCTAAAGAGACGTGTGTGTGTGTAGGACGTGCGCGAAAGTGGTATCAATTGCTCACACCCCCATGTTCAAATATTTGGACCATTCACAAAGTTTGGTCCCAAAATTTGAAATTACCAAAAGGCATTTCCCATGGAAGTCGTTTTAAGAAGACTACTGTAATTAAATTTGAGATTCCTTATACGTTTGCTATTAATATTAAAAGATCTGTATTTGCTTCCAAAAGCCTGCAAAAAGTTCAGTGCATTTAATACTTTCGTATTAGCATGCTCACATACATATTTTAAGGTGGCGTTTAGTTCCAAGTCGTTTCGTTTCGGGGATGATTTTATTATAGTGGATTATTCAATAAAAGTTTATAGTTTAGATTTATAAATTTAAAAATATAATTGTAAGTAATCATATTAATTTAATATATATTTAGATTTTTAAATTTTTATTTAATGATTTATGATGATTAAATATGATTATATATTCTCGTTATATAATATGAAAAAAATCCAAATTGGTTTAGTTGGTGTACATCTTTCATCCTACACTTTGTATATAAGAGACCTTCTAAAATATATTTGGCTAAATTATTCTTTCACTCTTATGATTATACTATTTTTAATTTTAAGATTTATAATTTAAAACTAGTAATTAAGTTGTTATAATTTATAAATTTTAAAAATTTTAATTTGATCTCTGTTGTTTAAGAAGTGGTCAATTATGCGTTATGCGTGATTCCCAATTAACTTATCCATATCACTAATTTATGCAAATATTTTCATAAGATATACATGTAATTTTTTTTAGTATAAATAATACATATTTATAATATTTAAATAACACATAGCTAATCACGACAATGATTTTTTTTTTTTTAAGATGAAAGTTATGATGACAAAAACTAACTTTAAAATTTTAAAAATGTAGAAATCTACTTAAAAATTGTTTAGTATATAGAAAATATTGAATATAAGAAATTATTGAAATGGATAAAATATTTTACCTTATATACTTTCATGATATTTAAGAACAAATTTATATAAAAATTTACAAACTTGATTACTTAATTTCTTTTTGATAAAATTTTATAAGATTAAAGTTAAACGTAATTTTAAGTATTTTATTATCAAGTATTTTAATTAATAATAATAATAAAACAAGTTACTTAATCGGGAAACCATGCACATATATGTAAAAATTATACATATGTCAAATTTTTATATATAAAATTATATGTGAAACAGCAATTATTATATATATATATATATATATATATATATATATATAAATATAAACATATGAGATAGTATGTTTTAACTTACAACACATAACTTAAAAAAAACAATGTTTTATAATATATGAAATAATATATTAATTTCAAAAAGTTGCTCCTCTCCTGCAAAGAAAAAAAAGATAAATTATGAATTTCTTGGTTTTCAAAATAGAGAAATTTTAATAATTTTTATTCATTTTTTATGGATAAAATTCAAGAACAAATATTTTATCAATAATAAAATAATAGATAGTATCATGTCTTGACTAAAATTAATTATATAAACTCTTATCATGTTCGAATTGACATTAGACTTATGTGATTTTAGATTAGGGTTTACTAAAATATTTGTAATGCAAACACTATTTAAATATATATGGATTTTTAAACTTCTCAAAATCTAAAGGTTCGTTTGGTTTTTAAAATTGATACAATGATAATGGGAATAAAAGTAGAAGTGGAAATGAGAAATTAAAATGTTGTTTGATTGTGAAGGAATAAGAATGAATATAACTTTCTTTACTTTGTTTGATTAGTAGATTACATATCAGAATCAATTAAGTAATATGTATATTTTATTATATTATCCCTTATAATAAAACAAAAAAAGGTTGATATCTCTTTGAACTATTATTTTATAATATAATTATAGGTTAATATATATTTAATTAATAATATAATAATTAATATAATAATATAATATATATTTAATAAATCAATAATAATAAAATAAAAAAATAATATTAATTATAAATTAAAAATAATAATTTAATAATAAATAATAATAAATTAAATAAATAATAATAAATTAGGGTTTTAATATATTACAGGAGTATTTTTGTTTAAAAATTGTTATAAGTAGGGACACTTTTGTTAAATATATTTTTATTTTCAAAAAATTAATCTCATTTTATAACTTTTGGTAAAAAAAGAACTTTTCCTTATATAAGGAATAGTAGGTTCCTTAAGAAATGGAAATGAAGACTTAATCTGTCAACTAAACCTAAAAATAAGAGTGTCTCCCATTCTCATTCTTTAGTCTTGATTTTAGCAATCAAACGGACCCTAAGTGTACAAATCACTTGATAAAGTTAGATGACATTGGATTAACTCATACAAATTAATTGGTGTCATGTATTATATCAAAGGAAAAAACTTATAAAAAAATTTTTATATCTTTATTGCACTATTTTCCAATTATAATATAACAATTATTTGGTTATTCAATAATATCATGAAACGTATATAGTTGTTTTAAATAATTATTTGATTTTAAATTAAATTATGCATTATTATTAATTAATTCAATACTTATCATATTATAATTGAATAATAGCATAACAAAAATATAAAAAAACTACATATAGGTTTAGTCCTATACCAAATAGTGTCATATACGTGTTAAATTTAAATTGAAAAACATAATAGTATGTCATTTTTATATTCTTAAAAATTAAAATTACCGTACATCAAATATCTCAAAATAATTTAAACGGCTCCTCAGAGGAAGGGTTTTGTCCCCAGACTACACAGAGAAGCGTGACCAGTCAGCGCCGGTTGCCGCCGCTGTTCACGGCGAACCCGGAGACATGCCCTTCACCATGTGCCCTTCATCCCTCTTCCTAATTTTTTTTTTTATTAACTATCTGATTTCCCTGAACATAAGAGGCAAAAACAGAAGGATTTGGTAGTAACCCATAATATTCTGCCTCAAAATGCTTCGTCTTTTTTACTCCAAAACTTTAATCCCTTCATTTAACAATAATGCTATCCAATGGGTTTGGTCACAGACATGCAGGAATAATGTTTGGTTTGTGTATTGATCGCTAAACAAGAGATTAAAAAAATGTAAGAAAAGAACAGTAAAGAACCAAAACCAAATTGAAGAAAGACAAAGCCAAACCCAAACCCAGGGAATAAGGGGGATTTGGTAGATGAAAAGCTTAACGCCAAAAACCTGCCCCGTAAAAGCATTGCTCACTATTACATTCTATATGGTTTTCTCAAGAGAATCCATTGCCTAAGTGAACTGAACTGAACTTTATTCCTATTCTATAGTCTGCTCAAAATTCCCATATTAATATTGCCACACATGTGATTTTCTTTATCTTTGTCTCCACAAAAATGAGGTTGATTCCACTTCCTAACTCACTATAATTCATTTTTGGCTAGCATTATTTGAAACTGAGTGGGCTGCATGAGAACCTACCCATTCATATAATTCTTCTTCCCGTTAATCATACTTAATTATGATATTATGATAAAGGTTAAGAACTAACTAATCATCTACAAGTCCAGCTCAGGAAGTGCATTGACTCCAAGTGGTGACACGTAAAATTCCACTGTTTATTTATTATTTGTTATCTTCGGGTACGATATTTGTGTGGCTTGTCCTCAGAAAAGACAAGACACGAAGTACATATGGAACTGAGATTAGGTTTATAGTTTTAGGACTTAATGAACCACATTTTCAGGGGCTATGCCCTTAAACCCACTCGTGGGCACGACACAGCTGGTAGATTTTAATTTTCTTTTTTGATTAAAAAATTATTCTGATTAATTATTGATGAACATGGAATATCATAGGTCCATGTTGAACACGTAGGACTGTGAATAAGAAAATGAGATATTCAGTGGGCCCATGAAAAGAAATAATTTTAAACACACACGACATGGGTCACGACACTGTCCTCTAGATATTTAAGCACATTATTAACTGTTAATTAAATTAAAAAAATAATGCTTTGTGGGTTGGCTTCTTCTCAGCATCTGAATATACATATATAATGAATGTTGGCATTCCCAGGCCTTCCTGTCCATTAATTTTTTGTTAGTTTGCTAGCTTGTATTGTGATTAGTTTTCGAGGTCAACAACGAAACATAGAAGGTATAAATGCATTAACGTACATATATGTTTCTTTCAAATGATAGAGCATATATATACAAAATTATAATTCCACCAGCTATTACGAGGCTCAAGGTATGACCAAGAAAATGTAGCTTACAGCATAAAACAACTCATTCGAATCAATCACGATTCAGCTTTGTGTGTAGTTCACAATAAATGATCTTCGCAGGTTTCATGAAATTGAGACCTTTTTTTATTGGCCTAGACAACAGTCTAAGTTGGATCATAAATGCTGGGATTACACATGCTTCAAAAATACGCAATAAGTTAAAAAAAAATGGTAAACAAAAAGGAACTCGACAAATTAAGCACACATTCATAAAACAATAATTGCAACTTGTTAGCTATTAAACGGATGAGATAAACTTAGTTACTCTTATGAGTTTTTTTTTTATTTAATATCATTGATGTCCATTACAAACTATATATTATGTCTTAGGATTATGAGAAAAATTTATGTGGTGCAAAGGCTAAAGTACTTTTTTATCCCTCCGCTTAAGTTTCAATTGTATCCTCTAAAAGTCTAATTTAGTGCGGTGATGTCTTCAATGTTTATAAAAATTGTTCAATATGATCCTCTTTTCTAATTATGTTAACTTCACCAGTGGATATCTCTTTTGTGGCCAATTAGTTGAATAAATAAAGGGTAAATTAAAGTGGGACCTCATGGAAATGGCATGTCATTTGCAAGAAACTATTGTAACAAATGATTGAATGGGGACTAAATTAAAAAGTTGTAAGGAAAAAAAATGCAAAGACGGACGGAGAAATATTTTGTTTTTAAGGGACATCACATGACCTGACCATTTGTAATAGTAGAGAAGTATATAAATGCATACACCAACATATTCTACATATAGAATTAGTGATTGGAACAAAAAATTAAGAATATATGGAGCACATTGAAACCTTTCTAAAAATATAATGAATTAATATGAAATCATTTAAAAATATTATGAAATATTTATTCAGTCCATTCAACCATTTACAAGAGATCTGGTGGAATTAGAAAAGATAATAAATTCCTTTTTGGAAATATCAAGAACGTTATATATCGGTTCAAATAAAAAATTTATTACAAAATCAAAACTAAAGTGAACTCGGAAAGTGTACATTGCAAACTATAAATGTGTATATACTATGGATTGAGATTCTTTAAAATTTTATAAAAATGTTAACAATGTAAATGGCGAAAACGAATATATACAATATGTGAAGCGTAATACTCAATATTTATCAGTGAACTATATTATTTTTCAAATGAGTCCCTCCTTTTAAACATTTACGTGAACATTGAGAAGTTTAGATTTTAGATAAGAGGATACAAATTCATTAGTTATAAACAAGGAAAAGGCACCAGTAGAGTATCTCTGCATGAAAAATCTTTCAAAATCTCTTCCTCATATATATATATATATATATAAAGAAGAAAATGGTTGTGATGGAGTAAGGTTAAAATTATGGGGAAAGAGCATGCGACCTTTGATGGGGTTGATGGGCAATTTTGGATTTGGGAAGTGTGACTTAATGCAGCCGTTAACTTTGACTTTGACCACAATTATAGGTCTCTTAGTCTTAGGCTCTTAGCCTTTCCCATTTAGCGGGCATCCACACTTCTCTGCTTACATCATTAATGGCCTTGTCGCCCTTTGCCTCCTGAAACAATAGACATTTGCCAGTTAGGAAATGCGTGGGGATTCTTTGTTTGTTTTTTTTTTTTTTTCTTATTTGGGGCCACTCGCCTAAAATTTTAGATGTATTTTTGCACCATCAATAATTAATGGAAGTAGTATTTGATGACAAAATTGATTTATGATAAGAGCACAAGTGCACCATAGACAATCTATAGTTAAAGTGGGAAAAAAAAGAGGCCAATTTTTCACTTTTTCGTAACTTCATGGTACAGATGGATGAATAAGTATAGAGAATTTTTATCTTACAAGTATGGTCGTGGAAAAGATTTTACTTTACAGATAGAATATCCATACGTCTTGGCAGCAAATTGGATGTATAAACTATTTTTGGGTCAACCCAAATCACAATATAGTAACAATAACGAAAATAGGCCTTTGATGCCCAAATGGATATGAATGGGCCGAGTTGGGTTGGGCCCAAATTCGTAATTGTGGAGGGCACTCCTGCGGGCCGCTGTCTAAATTAATACTGTTGTTTTTTCGTTTGTTTTGTTCTTTCCTTTCTGTTGTCTCCTTGTTTATTGGTTTTGCAAGCCGGAATTCTTAAAACTCTAATACAGAACTTTAGAAAGTTGAAAGTCATTGCAATATGAGTAAAGAGGATAGAATAATAGTATAATATGGTCAAATTGCCAATAGTCCAGTTATGGTTTAGAGTTTAGAGGACAACCATTTTGTCTATATTTGATTTGTATGTGACCTATCTCGGTTAAAATCACCCATGATCTCTATTTATATTTTTCTATATTGCTATTAATCTTAATAGAAATACGTAAAAGAGAAAAAACAGTACATGTAAGCAGAGTAGTAGTCGTTTGACTCACGAATGGCCAAAGTGAACAACTTTAGATTGTCACTAAGTTACCCTCGAAATGTCATTTTCATTCCATCTTCAATAATTTTTTTTATTAAGTTTGAAAATGAGTTCAATATGTGGAAACTAATACACAGAAGACATCCATCACCTCCATCTCGAATAATAAAATGTAAATAATTTTTAATTTCTCTTTGTTAGACCAAATTTTAATCTTTTCCAAGAAAGAGAGTTAAAATTGGACTCTTGAGAATTACACTCTTTTCCAAATTTTAATAAATTTGACGTTCCACAGAGTTGTTTGAAAGACAATTTCCTAAAATTTATGTGATCAAAGTGGTCGGTAAAATATAAAAGCTAAAATTTTGATTTTTCAATGCAGCGGTGAAGTAAGAACGTTATTTTGTGACAAATTTTTCTTTAAATTTCAAAGTTGCAATGACAGAACATTTAAAAGGAAAAAGAAGGAGATATTCAAATTATTTATTTAAATGATTAAAATATTTTTTTATCAAATTATTATTATAATATTATATTTATTATATTATTATAATATTAATATTTTATTTTAAAAATATTTTATATAATATATAATTTGAATATACTTGAATCACACCATTAAGTTTATACTGATTTAGATTAGGGGGTTATACATATTATTACTCAAGCAATCCTTTTAAAGGCTCAATTATTTTGTTTTTACTTCCTAACAATCAAAGTAACCTCAAGAAATTACACGTGTTTAACTGTCAGATACAACGATGGTGTAACTTACACAACTTTTATTCTCTAATACCAAGTAACTCAATCACATAAGCTAAATCCTCAACCAACTCAAAGAGGTGAAGATTATACGACTACATTAAATGCTTCTTTTGTTCTCTATCTCTTCCATATTTGTTGCTTTTCCTTAAATACTAAGTCTTGAAGCCAGGAGTTGTTACTCATAAAGAGTGATTCCTTTAGTTGCAGATAGTTTCAACAACTAAAATATCTTCATTTAATGCTTCAGATGGCTTGAGTCTTCTTCTAACGTTAATGGTAGGTAAGTTTGTTCTAAATTCATTGAATGATTGATTGTACGGTGAGAAAGAAAGGAGTCTTCTCATGGAACCACTTGCACTTAACTTTTCTTTAAGAGTATCTTTTATATTATGCAAAGATGAAAGAGGCAAGGAATCTTGTTATATTGATGAGACTAGATCTTCTTCAACTTTTACTCGATATTTTCATACATGTTGACTATTCTCCAAAAAAGTATTGGAAATAGACAACTAATTTTGTCTTCAAGCATGCTAATATTCTTTAGGCCCAACAGATTTTAAATATTTTGGCGCAAATACGAATGGCGTTTTCCATCAAGAAACAATGGCCCAACTATATCATTATGCTTGTAATTTTTCAAGCCAGAAGAGAATCTTGCCAGTACACAGCCAGTATAGTCAAATCTGATTTTTCACAAAAGCACTTTCGCACTTAAAATATTATTTGACATAATTAAAATGTATCTAGTGACTTTAACCCTCTTTATCCACCTTCTTTACATCGAATCCAGTCTATACCCTTTATTCATGCTGCTTTAGAATAAAGGCTCACACAATCCACTAAACCATATTCTGCTAATCCGTAGCATTCTTTTACAAAGCCCGTTATTGCAACTTAAACTACCCCAAGTGTCCCTCGTAACTTATGACAATGCCGTCCATATTATACAAAATTACCAACTTCACAGAACAAACGAATCCCAGGATCAAAGCACACATCTCAGTGCCCAAAGTCAGGTGTACAAATAATAATAATACAGTTATAAGGTGGAAAGTTATGAGAGAAAAACCAAACAGATTACGAGTGAGCTAGCAGTTCACATCTCTATATGACTGAAAAAATTACAGTAATTAACGAATGTATGGAGTTGATTGTACCAGATTGTTCAATCGTGTAAAAGCCTTCAAGTCAATTTGCACCCATCAAAACTATATGGGGATGTTGTTGGAACAAAACAAGGTTAAGAATTAAATTATACGTTTTCATTAGGCCACATTTCACTGATCTAGAAAGCAACGTTTAGCAATACAACAATAGAAGAAATGTTATCCCCCATTCATCTTTAACTGGAGGGGCCTTAATCGATTCAAGATTTGAAGACAACAAATATTCATACACAGGCTGTTATGCCTAAACACTGAAAAATAAAAGGCATCTCCCTCACACATCACAGGTCACTTAGCCCATGGCATATTTTTGAGTCCAGCTTCTTGCAGTTGATTCATACTTGTTCCGGTCTGCCTTGTACATATGGGCAATTTCAGGGACCAAAGGATCATCAGGATTTGGGTCCGTCAACAGGGAACAGATTGAGAGTAACACCTGAAAAAGAAATAGTGACAAATTGAAAAGTCAAAAAGGCAATCAAAATAGAGGAATTTTACACTAGTGGTGCATAAAACCCCGACTACAACAAAAAAGCATTCTATAGTGACCAATACATTATGATGAAACACTTATTTTTAGTATGAAATGAACTTGGCCTACATAAGATCCACACGGAAAATCCAGTTAATTAATCCTACTTGGAATTAACACTCAGGAATTGGCACATCTAAGTTGCTAGATTGATTGCTTTAAAAAAATACTTGAAGATGCATTTTTAAGGAATGACGGTTTTCCTCATTAGATGAAATAATCAAGAAACAAACCTTGGAAATCGTTAGAGCAGGGCTCCACTGCTCCTTCAGTATGTCAAGGCAAATGCTTCCATTACTATTGATATTTGGGTGGAATACCTTGGTCCTGAATGCAACCTGTAAGGTGCATCACCATGCATGAGTATGCACAAAAGATCAACAGAAGCAGTTACAAGGGTCTCATTGCCGGCATACACCATGGAACATCTTAACATATCACTGAAGGAAACAGTATAGTCCTTAACTAAAAGCATACAACTAAAATCCCGAATGTCATCCTTTTTTTGAAAATTTAGAGTGCATCCCAAATGTCACACTTCTTAATTTAAACTCGACAGCAAGCATAAAATTATAATTTGTTAAGAAATTAGTGTTCTAAGGACATAAAAGTAGGATGCGAAAATCTTAGAACTCCCTTAGAGGATGCAAATTACAAACAAAATGAAAAAAGAAGAATATAAACTAAGTAAAACCGAACTAACAAACACAAAATGACAGTAAAGAAGGAAACAAGAAAAACAATACAACGATATATAGACATGTGAATGAATTACCAACCTTGGGTGGCTTGAAGGGGTAATCTGGAGGAAAATGAATAGTAACTAAGAAAACACCCCCAGCATAAGGACTGTCTGGAGGACCCATAATTGTTGCTTGCCAGTGAAACATGTCTTCAGCAACAGGACCTGCAATTTTTAGAAAGAAATGATAAATCTTGAGATATGCACGGGTGGAAATATGAATGCCAACACAACCATAAGGTAGAGATTCCTGACATCAAACAGCGCAATACACTTCATGCCTTTGGTTGGCAGACTGCTAGCTTATAAAACTATTTGCCAAACCTCCAGAAGTTTTATTTAAGTGGAAATGAGATCTAATTATACATGCTTTGTGCCACCTGGCTTAGCTCAGGTCGTTGGTGTGCTTTCTGAATGTCCTAGGTTTAAGTTGCAGTAACAACTTCCAAATGTACTTTAGCTTACAAAAAAGAATTACAGTTTGATTCCAGCCGCGCTCTCATGCCACAACCATAGCGCACAGAGATCCCAGAAGAGTAAGAAGGGCAAGAATAGTACAAAAATTCCATTATGGCATAATGACAATAATAGTTGTGGCCTAATTAGGCTGTCAGGCAATAATATGTAAAATTGCTACTCAGTCCTAAACTTCAATCGAAGTACATAATTGCAGAATCTAGTGAAAAAAATAACATGCTCAAGGCATAGCAACAGGTGAAGGAGGCTTGATGCCGTCAACTAGAGAGGAAAATATCAGTTGAAACCAAATATACTGAATTGTAAATTCCCAAAAAACGTGCGTTCTGAATAAGCTAATTAATGCAACAAGCCACATATAACCCCACTTGTAAGATCAAGTAATCTTCCTAACAAACAAACTCCAATATAAAGTTAGCATACGACTTATTCCCCTTCAGTGCCATTTATGCTGCTTTACTTTTATCTTTTATGACCCTGGGAGTTGGACCTATGACCCCCAATGGCAAGGGAAAAAACAAACATTGTCCTTCGCAATGTAAGAAGACTCCACAGTCAGCAGCAAGTCCCAAAATATACTTGACACATCATTTCCATGTTGGCAGAATAAATCGAAATCAATTCCAAGCAGGAAGTTCAAGCAGACAGGACTCAATCGATAAAAATGAATACTACAAAACTCAGGATCGTACAGTTTCTCAAGAAGTCAGAAGGTATACATGCATCATTACAAAACTTAAATTACAACCATCGAAGATAACTAGCACTGATTTATTTCCTCCACAAAAGAAGAAAAGAAATCGAAGCATCAACCAAACAATCCAGACAATCACGTGAACGAAAAATCGAAATGAAAAAAGAGAGCCAGGAGCACAAAGAAAATGCAATACCGGCGCTGCAGGATGTGGGAGGATCCTTCTGCAAATCCTTGAGTTCCTTCAAGATCCGCTTGGAAGCCATCACGAAACCTAAGCAAAATCTGAAATCGCTTCAGATCAAAGCCCACGCATACACATACATGCACGCACAGAGCAATAAAAAACAAGAGAGAGATAGAAGCCATCATACCTAAGAGAAAACCGAGATAGATCCTCCTCAGGCCTTTCGAGTTGGGATTGGATTTGTGAGGAAGAAGAAGGAGGAGAAGAGACAGAGAGAAACAAGGAGAAAGCTGAAAACGGAAGACGATGGCAGATGACTTTTATAATTGTCTGGTGCGGCCTCGGAATTGATCTACTCTTTTTCTCCCATTGATTTTATTGCCTTTTAGTCTATTATTATTAAGAAAATTTACACAATTGATAATATTAAGATATTTATTATAAAATATTTTAAATTTTACAATTATTTTAAAGAATTTATTAATCAATTTTTTTATATTAAATATTTTTATTATGTGTTTTTAATATTTTATAACAAGATACTTTAAATTAAAAATATTTAATTTTAAAACATTTCAAATATTATTAAAATTCAATATTTTTATATTAAATATTTTAAATATATAATTCTGTAATCCTCTATTATATTATTATAATTATTATTATTCCCTCTTCTCATGTGTGGGTCCCTACTTGGCGTTTTCTGTACGAAATCCCTTTCCCTATTTTTTCCTCTACTGCCGAAAGTGGCCGCCGAAATGGAACGGTGTTAGTCTTCCCCGTCAACGGCGTCGTTTTACTTCCCGTCTTGACTCATAAATGTATGTTATTCGTGATTTTGCGCGTTTGGGCGCGTTGTTTAACCGTTGTATTTGATATTTTGTTTTTCATGGCCGTTTAGCGGCATTGCTTCCAGAAAATATGTTAAGTTTTTAAATTCCAATTTCGTACACGTTCATAATAAAATTACCTCTGCTCTTGAATAATAGCACGTTATTCGGGTTTTTGAGGCACATATATCAAAAAAAAAATATTTTATATACATAATATTGAAAACTATTGCAGCGAAATGCTACAAAGTGTGAATGGGAAGACATGTTATTTTTTTATAAAAAATTATAACCTAAATCAAAATTAATTTAGACTTTTTTTATTTTTATTTTTAAAAAAGGACTCAGAATGAGTAATATTGTATTCCAAGGCATTTATATTTTGTTAAATAGTCTAAATGGATAAAAAAAAGTATTTAAGTGTGAATAAATGTATGGTGAAAAAAATATAAAAATTAAAAATAAGTAATAAAAATATGATATAGGTTATGAAAATGATACTTAAAATTAGGGTAATAAAAAAAATTTAAACTACATGTCATGAGTGAAGAAAAATAATCCAAATTACACGTTATGAGTACAAGGTTTTAAGAGTAATAATAAGAATAAGATACAGAGGCATATTCATTAAAATAATAACTATTGGTTCTGCAACGTGGCCTTCTCCTTGCACGTTGTAGTCGTCATAACTCAAATTGTGCAACATCTTCTTCTTGTTGCTCTTCTTCTTGTGCATATTGTGATATAACCGATGGCGTATTTAAATCAAAAATTAGGGATTGAATTGAAGGAGTTGACTGTTATGGTGTGAAAAATCACTATTGGGATGAATTGCCAAAATTAAAGAAAGTATGACCATACTCAGTGGTAAAGGTTAAGTAAATATCATAGGACATTTGATATGGGGTGAACAAGAAAGGTAACGACATAGTAGGTGTACAACTCGATATTGTTGGAGATGGAACATAGTATAATGATCTGACATCGTTGAAGTTACCATATGGACAGATTGTGGTAATCATGGAAGGACCAGCATTGTTGAAATCTTGATGTGGTGTAACTGGGATGGAAAAAGAGGTAGGTGCACCCGTAATAACCATAGATGAAGCTGTAGCTTGAGTCTGGCTATGTCATAGGTCTTCCTCAGTGAGAAGCAATGTCCAAAATGACATGTAGCCATGTGCTTGTTTTCTGAGCCTACACTCTGGTATGTAGGGTTGCCTAAGAAAGGCTGAAGCTAGCGAAGTTAGTTGGTCAACCATTGAAAAGCGTTGTTCCTCGAGCGCTTTCAAGATATCCTTGCAATCTTAGCCAACAACTCTATGAAATTGAAGGTACTCCATCAATGGAGGATCTTGCAAGCTCAACCTATAAAAGTCTTCCATAATGTCAGCCTACAAAAAAAAGCACGAAATTAAAATTTAAAGTCCATTGAATATTAGAAGCTGGCAAAGAAATCGTATGAGTTACCACATAGCCCATTATACCGCTTGCAGGATGGATCCATCGACGTGTACATTGCCAGTACCATCGCATGTACACTGAGTTACGATTGATAGGTACGGTAGACACAGGTGCTTGTACTAAAAAATCACGTCATCTATCCCATATGTCTATGAGTTATGCATGCTCATGCTACTAGTTTTTCATGGTTTTTCCCTTCAACTACAACATATGCAAGGAACTCAAGTTAACTAGACTGATAGGGATGAATTCTTGTCGGCCAAATTGTTGAAGGACGTAATTTGGTTGATGCCATTCAATAATGTGGAAGCATATCAGAGGCATCCAAGTCATCCATATATTACAAGAAGCTAGACAATACTCTAGAATTACTTTTTAAACATTGTCTGGTTGATAGGGTTGCCAAATAATTTGTCATTTTTAACAAACAAGGTTATCCACAGTATAACTGAAGGCAAAAAATAGTGCACAAGTATATACAAGTGTCATAATAAACCTTATGGTCCCCCGTCTAGTAAAGGAAAACTTTGTATTGGCATAATGTGCGTTCTCCAGATCGAGGAAGTCGGCCAACATTCCTCCGCCTATGAATTGGGAAAATATAGATTATGCACTGTGTTGTGATAAATAGTGAGGAAGGTCCGATGTACTTGTACATACCTAAAACCCAATGGTGGAAGCAAGGGGTAGACATTGGTGCAGGCGTCCTAGACAGGTGGTTTCTCATGGGTAAGCATTGGAAACCTATCACATGCCCATAGATGCAACAACGTCAGGCACCTACCTATACCCCGCTTTTCGAGATTTGTTGAGTTACACAACTCTCGATAAAGATGTACTAAAACTATAGATCCTTAGCTTAGCTGACTAACTTCTTCAAAGTTTACCAGTAATGGCAGGTACATTTAGTAAACCTGGTGGGATGACCTATCAGGGAAAAAAATACCCCCTATGAGTCTAAGTATGTATGCACAGGAAAAGCATTAAACTTACTCGTCGTTTGCATCGTCGGGGAGCTCGTTAAAATGTTGTGATAACCACGTCATGCTTAACCGCTGCCCATCAAACAGGTCAGCTGGTGATATCATGCCTAGTAATAGCTCACATACATCTGGCCACTTATAGCTTTTTGGTCCCATAATTGGCATTCTCACACAAGGTAATCCAAGCACGACATTAATATCTTATAGCGTTATAGTGCACTCCGTACGTGTAATGTGGAATGTATGGGTCTCTGGCCTTCATTACTCTACAAGTGTTGAAACTAATGCTTGATTATACTTAAATTGACTAAGTTGAGCGACATCGTAGAAACTGGCTTGACGAAGATAGTTTACTATAGCAGCCAGCGAGTATTGTAGTTTATTATCATAGAGAACACGTCAAGTACGCAAAAGCCGATCTCCCTACATAATTAAATACACATTAGGAACAATTACACATGATATGGTCATAAACAAAGTATAGAAGAATGTCATATATTTCCAAGCCAAATGGCCAGTGAGAAAAGTTATGTCTACAGGTATAACATGGATTGGTCCTCTGGCCCGGTCTTCACCACTTTTTTTTGATCGGTCATTGCTTAACTATGGATGAACGATGTCAACAAAAATGGACATATGTTGAAACATTGTGTGAAATGCACAAATGGATAGAAAGAAAGAAAAGTACAGGCATGTAATAGACGGTATGTAAACAAAAATTTTATTATTTTGTTCATCACTCGGGACACAGAATTAGCAATGCAATATGTTGACTCTGTGGACTATAGGTTGGTGCAATTATGTAGACAAGTGGCATGGTTATGTCTGGTTTGCCTACATAACTCGTATATATTCGGTTCCCCTAGTGTTCTCTAATTTATTTCATTTCGTATTTGGTTAGACCTAGGTTGCCCTTTCTCGTTTATCATTGATGGGTCAGGCACTAACTTTGGACCGTTGGGCTTTGACCAATATGCTTACACTCTTACTAGGTGGAACTCACTACTATATGCATTACATATAGTCTCCAAGTGAAATATGAGATTGACATACTATTGCCAATCAATACTTACCTTTGCACACGCAACAAGAACATGCTAGCACATGTATTTTTCAGCTTGAAATTCCTTACAATCACAAAGTTGATCGTTGAGGTCTACTTTGTAGCATTGACCATATTGACAATTTTGACGATCGTACGACTCTTCCACTTCAAACGAGGCATTATATCGGTCAAATGCCCATATAAAACAAGCAGTAGCCGCATGCGAACTTGCATTCATCCTATTGTTTAATGTCTCCCAAAAACTGTCCTGCTTGTATTTGTGCATGCACTTTCTTTGCACACCTCACGAAGTACTGATTCATCCTATAGAAGATGGCCTTTGCCAAGCCAATTATTGGCAACGACCTAGCACCTTTGTACACTCCGTTCATGTTTTCAACGAGGTTGGTCATCATATGCTTGTAGTGATGAACCTCCACATCATATGCTTTGGTCTATTGGTGTTTAAGTATATCAGCGATCCATGCGCCAACTTGTTGGTGCAAAAAGGCAAGCTCAACTAATTGTATATCAACAACGTATTGCTCATACGAGTAGCTAATATTTATAAACTTTTCCTTCAACCACGTTGTTCTAAAATATTTGTTCAGGTTGCTTACCACATGATGAATACAGAAGACATGATAAGCGTACGGTGGTTGCCACCTAATATGAGAGTTCGATACTGAGGCTAATATTAATGGATGTCGATATGAAATCAAGTGTATCCCTTGTCTATCTCTCGCCACCTGTTTCCATAGGTTTAGTAGGAACCACAACCACACACCCTACATTTCACCTTCAACAATTATGAACATAAGTGGCACAACATTCCTGTCCTTATATTGTGAAGTAGTCATTAACAATGTTCCTTTATATTTGCCACTGAGGAATGTTTTGTCTACCTGTAAAATCAGCTTCAAGTATGCAAATACATCAATGCACGGCTTGTATACCCAGAACACAAGTTGAAACTTTGCTGTTGGTTCACCCTCTGAACTATGTTGAGGGCAGTCCTTGTAACAAAACTCTACATATGACCTATGCATAAAATGTTTAACAGTAACTAGCCACTTAGGTAGTAATTCATATGAGTTCTCCCAATTACTAAACACTATAGTCATCGCCCAATGCTTTGCCTTCCATGCTTTTTGGTACAACATAGTATAGCTGAACAAGCTTTTCATCCTTTCAATTATCTAAGACACCAACACATTAGGTTTATCCGTCACCATCCCAACAATACATGATGCAATAACATCAGAATTTAGATTTGGATGATCTTGAGAAAGATAAGTAGTCAAACAAGCATGTGGGCCCCTATATTTTGTAATCTGCCAGTGATTCCTCCTTGACCTTTTTACATGCCCTAACCCTTCAATTGTAGTCGTTGTTGTAATTTACACAATGATATTCTTCATATTTTACAGACAAATGGTACACCATGAAGGGGTGGTGTGCACGAACAGAATACAACTTAACTGCATGCCGTAGTGCCAGCTTGTCAAAATATTGTAGTCTGACATAACTCATTGTCATATGAAAGACCACCTATTCCTTACAAATCACGATCCATGGCCGCCTCCAAGTTAACTTCTGTGAAAAATGTTGCTACGGGATCCTCATATTCATTTATGGGTGATGCTAGCATGGGATTCGAAAGATCTCCAGTGTCATTGTCATCATCATCTAACTCATTCTCCTCGTTCTCTTCGTCTAACTGAAAAGCATCATCGTGCTCCTCATCGTCCTTAACATCATCAATTATATCATTCACTTCAATGGGTGGATGGGGTTCACTAGTGTTGGGGCAAATTGAAGGACCCTTTCCTAAGTAAGAACTGATATATGATGTTTGATTTTCAACTCACTGAAATAGCTAGAAAATGATTGTGTGTTTAGGATGTAGTCTTCCATTGCTTGGTGCTCCATATTAAGTATAAGTTCAACTGTTGAGATGTGTGCATGTAACTCAACCCCACTTAACTGTGATCGAAATCGTGATGCCACATGCCATATGTTTTGCACATCATAATTGTTTTCCAATGTACTTGTGTGATACCATGTTGGGTTGAGTGATGCTGGGTACCTACATATCAATTGGGGCACGAACTAATTTTGGAAAAGTCGTAGCTTCTACCTAACCACTTACTTTAGGTCCATTAAGTTGATGTTCATATCCACTATGAGCATCTTGACATCCATGCATTCAAACATCGCGCTGTGGTTACTTTCGTAGATTCTTCCATTCGCATATACACATACAAGTTCATTTGTATTACCCATTTCTTACCCTACGCTCTCATTTTCTAATAAACAAATAAATTGTAATCAAATCAAATTAAATGATCAAATAGTAAATTTCAATTTCATTCTATCATACTATTCAATTCCATTATGTTTAGCATTTCAAGATAGAAAATTGACTTTTTTACCATTATTTTCTTAATTCTCCACTTACTAAACTAAGCAATTGAATTTCTATCAAATGCTAAATGAAAAAATTCAAAACTTTATAAAATAAGAAAATTACAATTATTTTCCAATAATTGTCATGTAAGTAAACAGTACATATATTTACAAATTTATATAATAAATCAATTACAAGTACATTCTTAATATTATAACCTACCTAAATTATAAATATACTCTCAATATTCAAAAATACCTAAATTACAATAATATTATCATTTAAATAATTTGTAATGACAATTTCAACATTATAAAATTGCTTAATCACAACAATATTATAATTTACACAATTTGGAAAAACAATGTCAACATTATAAAATGTTTAACTTACAACAATATTGTAGTTTAAACAATTTGCCAAAGTAAAATCAACATCACAAACTACCTAAATTACAACAATATTATAATGTAAACAATTTGCAAAAACAATCTCAACATTAAAAAATAACTACATCACAACAATATTATAATTTAAACAATTTGCAAAGAGATTCTCAACATTTCAAAATACCTAAATTTAAATAATATTGTAATTTGAACAATTTGCCAAAGATAATCTCATCAAATCTGTCTCGAAACCATTACAGACTTTTTTTAAAAAAAAAATAGGTCTGTCTCAAAACCAATGGTTCCAAGACAGAACAAATTTTTTTAAAAAAAACAAAGTCTGTCTCAGAACCAAATGGTTCCGAGACAGCCAAGTTTTTTACGCTCTACCTAACTCAGAAATAGTAAACACTATTTTTGAGTTTGCAGAGCAACTTTTGGCACCTGAACTTACACAATCCGAGTCACAAATTTTATAGTATCTCTGTGTAATACTTTTTAATTTATTGGATTTTATAAAAAAAAATTTCTTTTATATAGTGTACAAATAAAAAAGCCAACGTTATTCCTTGCGATTTGCCCATTTCATTCTCCATCCTAGTATTTGATGCGAGTCTTAGTGTTGTTGGCTTTCAACACTCTTAATTTATTAGATGAATTACTCAATTTGATGTTATGCTTTGGAGTATGGGTATCTGATTTAAGAAAAATAAATTATAATAATTAATATAAGAGAAAAAATTGAATAATTAAAAACGTTTGTCCTTTCATGTTTAAAAATCTACGAATTAGGATTAAAATGGTACGCTTGTTCATAAGAAAAATGGTATTTTTATTATATGATTTGGAGTTCATTTTCTTCCGCTTTTACCTATCAACTTCAAATTTCGAAAACCGTGTGAATTACGAGTGATGCCTTGGTCAAATAGAACACGTGGGTTGAAGTTTTCAAATCTCCCTCTTCAACGTAATGTTGGGCAGGAAGAATTAGGAAGAAAAGGAAGGGAAATGAAGCATCAATGCCGACTTCTTTTACGAAGGATGTGCACGAATAATAAAAGGCAGCGATCCCAAATCTATGTAACTCGCTAGAATACTTTTCGTCCAATATTTGATGGAAAGAGATAGAAAGAGAAGCGTCAAATATTTTATTCAATCAAATCAAATTTTGCATTCCAACTTTGCCTAGTCCATTTATTATATAGAAATAAAATACGCATTTTTTTTAACACGAGAAGGATTCGTGGAAGAAATCTTCAACTTCCTGTGTGATTACTTTTTATTTTATATATATATATTTAAAATGCATAAATTTTGTATAATAAATTAGAAAAATAATAAAGTAATTAATTAATAAATTAATTAACTACTTTTAAAATAAAGAATTTTTTGAATTGTGAGAATTTTTAAGGTAAATAAGAAAATTAATAAATTATTTTTCAAAGCTTGAGAGTTATTTTGAGTGAACAAAAAAAAATAATAAATTAATTAATCATCTCTTAAATTAGAAATTCTTCAAAATTTAGACATTTTTTGAAGTCAATTAAAAAAATAGTGAATTAATTAATTAATTATCTTTTACATTTTCTAACAAGGGATTATCAATATAATTTGTCGATACTTCTTTCTTACCAATTTGTTATAACAATTTTATGAACTCTTTATAATATATATTTTTTTATATTACAATATATTATTAAATTCTATTTTTTTACTAATACTTACAAATAACATTGATTCAAAATATATTAACATATAATAAAAAAACTAATATTTTCCTAGCCCGTGCAACGCATGTGGACAAATAAATTAATTTATTAGTAGTCTTTAAAAGGAAAACTTAGCCATTGCAAGTAGGGATGGATTTAAGGGGAGTACGGGGGAGCGATTGCCCTTTTTGAAATTTTAAAATTTTTTTACTTTTATATGTAATCTTACTTCATATTTTTCATTTTGTTCACTAATTACCAAGATTTTGCTCCTTCAGAAAAAGGGATGAAAACTAAAGCTACATAGCTTAATAATATTTTTTAGGTGTTATATTTGGTGCACTCATAATTTTAAGTGCTTCAATACACCTATGTTAATTTATATAATTTTGTTAATTTAAATATTAACCCAAAAAGTAATAATCTTAAAAATTATGTAATTGTATTATAATTTACTACATTGATACTATATATATATATCAATCTATCTATCTATATCTATATCTTATAAATATACATAGTTAGAAATGTATGATATTTATGGCGACAACGAAAAAAGAATTTTAAGGATTAAAATGAAAGTAAAGAATATCTTGGCTAGAAATTATACTTTCAACAGATTATTGGACATTAAAATATATCATAAAATAAAAATATAGTTTTAACATTATATAGTAAATTGCATAGTAAAACATAGAAATTTATATAGTAAATATTAGTAATTTGTATAGTATAAATAGTAACATGTATAGTAAACTGTCAACAACATAGTAATATGTATAGTGACGAACAATATAAATAGTGATATTTAATAGTAAATGTCGGTTGTATAATAATTTATATAGTAAACTATTGACAACATAATAATTGGCATAGTACTTAAAAATAATTTTACATAGTATCAAATGGTAGCATATATCGTAACTATCGGCAGCATAGTAATTATGCATAGTAAACTATCGACAGCATAATAATTTTGCATAGTAACTATAAGTAGCATATGCATAGTAAAATGTTGGTAGTAATAATTTTGTATAGTAACTGTCAGTAGCATAATAATCTTGTATAGTAAAATATGACAATATAGTAACTGTCGGTAACATAGTAATCTTGTATAGTAACTATCAGTAGCATAATAACTTGTATAGTATAACATAATAATTTATATAGTACCAAATGATAGCTTGCATAGTACTTAAAAACTTCTAGTACAAATATTTTTTAGTTTTCCCATTTAAACTTGAGAGGAAATAAGGGAAAGAGAGGTCATGAAGGAGCGTTCATATATTTAACATGTGTGTAAGATAGCTTTGTTGATACCTTTTTAATCAGATTGTACTGTAGGAATATGGGATCTTCACTATTGATCCTTATCGGTGAGTGTAAAATTAGCAAAGTAATACTTTTTATTTTACTAATTGATTTATTTTCTTATCCAACTTTTAATTTCCTTATTTTATGCTCTGTGTTTTATGGGGAAAATAATTCATGATTTTCAAATATTTCGATTATGGATATATGATATGTATGGATGTGTATTATATGATGATAGATAAGATTATTGAAACACTGTAGGCTATTAAAATGATATTATGAGTATATGTGAAAATATAAGGTTGTAATATACCTTTTGATATTAATTATTCCTTTTTCTTCACTTTTAAGTTCATGATAATATTTCATATAATTTATCTTCTTCAATGGTTGTATTATCATATATATGATTTTTTAAAGCATTTATTTATATTAAATGGTTTTAATAATGTAAAGGTTGGATAAAAATTTAAGTAAGAATATCGTAGCTATTAGTAGGGGTAACGACTTTGGTACACCTTGTTAAAATGAATTATTAAGATGTATTTGGTATATGGATATAGATATGAATTATTAAGACATATCTAGTAAAGGAATACGAATATAAATTATTGAAACATATTCAAAAAAGAGATATGAGTATAAAATATTGAGATATATATGATAAAAGGATACAAGTATTAATTATTGAGACGTATTCAGTAAAAGGGATACAGGTATGATGACCCTGGTTCTTTCCTTGATACCCATTTTATTCAAAATTTGGTTTAGAAATGGTATTTTTTTAATTGAAACTTGTTGTTTGTTAAAAAATTTAAGACCTATTGTTTCTCCTTCTGCTTACTTTGTTATTTATGCACTCACTAAGTGAATGGTAGACATACACCTCTCTCTTTAATATTTTTTAAATCAATAGGTGATATTAAAGTTGCTCTAGGAATTTTCTTATTATTCAGACTTTTTGGTATGTCATTTGGGATTAATCACAATGTACATCTGACTCCAAAGTGGTAGCTACTAAATGTTTGGTTATTTGAGGTTTATAAATGTTGTGAAGTATTGTAAGCTTTATGTGGACTATTTTCCATTTTATACTAAATATATATTTTGAGACATTATTAAGTTGATCAATTTAATATCATTGTGAAATTGTTAAATTATATTTCAAATAGTATTTAATGTGTTTCATCAATATTTATGGAAAATGTAAAAATGTTATCTTGGGTTGACTAGGCTAAGTTAATTTAACTTATGTGCTGGTCACGACTAATGAATTTGAGCCGTGACAAGTCTACTAAAAATTGTGAGTACACTAAAGATTTTACTTATTTTTTATGACATTTTTATAATTTTCATCATTGAATAATATTTATTTTTCCTAATTTAGTAGCCAAAACAAAAAACAAACCTCGTTTCCTAATTTAATAGCTAAAAAACCCTAGTTTCCTAATCTAACTGCCAAAATGAAAAAAACTTAGTTTCCTAATTTAATAGTCAAAATAAAAAATAATTCTTTTCCTAGTTTGTATCATTTTTAAAAGAGCAGTGCCGTCAATATGATATTAAAATCCTTTATTCATGTGGTAGTGCTGCCAATTTGCATCATAGGATCTTAAGTCAATTTTATTCATGTGGTGCAACCTCTTTCTTTAAAAATTGAGATATTAGAAATTACTGACAATTTGTGTCAAACTTTACAATATAAATCATAAGATATAATGAATGCAATGTAATTAGTATCATTCTCAAAATTACGTATTGAAAAATTTCAGAGAAAGTGAATGAGATCTTTTACTTGATAAAGTGAATTTATTTTGTGAAGATCATGATATAAGGATCCCAAATTTGAATGCTCATTACAAAGCTGGTTGAGATCAATCTTACCATCAAAGAGATAACCTTATATTTGAGCATTACTATTGGTATGATATTCATTTTTGCTATAAATTTGTTGTTGCAAAAAATGAATTTTTGCTTTAAGGAGGACATAATAGAGTTAGTTGTCTTTAACTTTGCTCTAGATCCAGGGATGATTATAAATCATATTGGGTTGAAGATATTTCTAAGCTTGTGAATAATTTTTATCCAAATGATCTTTCTGAATAAGAAAAGCAACATCTAAAAATTTAATTAGAACATTTTGAAATTAATGCTTATAAAAGTTTAGAGTCGAGGAAAGTTTCAAAAATTACATTGTTGTGTCAAATGCTAGCATAGACACAACAATTAGGTTTTACCCACTTATTGATAAAATCATTTATCTTGTATTAATTCTTCCAATATCTACGTCAACAACGGGATAGATATTCTCAGTTATGAAAATTATAAAGACAAACCATTGGAACAAGATGGAAGATGAATTTTTTTTTTTTTCAACTTGTTTGATAAGACCTAATTTGAAATTTTCAATAGATTATCTCATTAACAACTTTGACGTTTAAAAAGAAAAAAACATAGAATGCAATTTCGAATGTTTAACTTAAAAAAATAATATGATAGTTTAAATTTACTTTATATTTTGTATTTTTTAGGGCTTTAATGATTTATGAAAGGTGAATTTTGTTAGTAGAATATCAAAAAGTACTAAATGACCCTTATTTGTATTTTTAGTTTTTTTTTTTTGTCTCTTTTATAATTAATTACTAAATATGGGATCGAAACAGCAAACACAATTATTATTATCGGATTAAATTATTTTCGACGAAAATATCTGTTCTCTGGTTCTACGTTAAGTTGATGTTATCTTGTTGATTTTATTATCTTTCGCAGTAGAGATGGGCTACTGTCTTTTTATTTCATTGGTTTGCTTAAATGGATTATCATCGGCCTATCCGTTATGTGTTGCTTTTCTTCATGTTCACTTATGTCCCTGTTTCCCGCACCAGTATTGGTTGAAGTTGCTTTTAATTACTCTTATTGTTTCTGCCATTACACAACGTCTTTAATTTTGTTATTTTCCTTCGTTTTAATATATATTCGAATCTTTAGGCAAAAAGGAAAATTCACCTGCGATTTTATATTTTTTAAATGATTAAAATCTTACATTTTTTTAAATTATTGATTATCTTGTTATACCTGTAAATTTTCTCAGTTCCATTGCCTTGACTATGTTACCTAAGCAAGATTTCTTCCCACAAAGTTTTCAACTTTACTAGTTTATTCTTGCATTTTAGCAATTTCTCACAAGTTTTGTTCTCACATATTTCTACTTTGTTATTTTATTTTCTTAGTATTTTAAAGTTTAGCCCATATATTGTGATAGTTTTGATAATACATATTATAGTGTGTAGCTTTGAAAAATGGCAATAAAGTTGGAATATGTTCAAAATACTGAACACAAGAAAGATGTGATAAAGTGGACAGAACACATGTATATAAAGTTCTTCTTAATACATCTAAACAGGAATAAAGAAAGAAAAATAGGCCTGATGGTGTTCTCTATACAAATGTGCTGTGTTATGCACTAAAAGACTTTGGTATGTAATTTGCAAATGATCACTTGAAAAATCGAATGATAAAACTGAAAAAAAATTTTAGTGCTTGTTATGACTTATTTAAAGTCATGAATGGTTTAACCTGAAATCATGAAACAAATACATGGGACCCTATTATCATGTATAATTCCTTATAGCCATATTTATAAACTATTGCACTAACAATAATTTTGCATAAGGAAAAATTTAGTTAAGGTTATTTTATGTTGCACAAAATCTTGTATAGATAACACAGTTTGGGTATATGCATTTTAATGGCGACTTAAACTAAAACATGATGTGTGTGCAAATACATATTTTGAGTTTATATAATTTGATCATGATAATATCTTTTAATGTAAGGTTTATGTAACATATTTTTTTATATGTTAATTTTGTTCAAATGTTTTATAAAAACCATAAATTCTATATCTTAAATTCATATTTATTGCAGGTTAAAGTACAATCATATATATAAGCATATACATATGAGATAGATTATATTTACATGGTAAATATATTTAGCAAGATAGAAGTTAATGAAGTAGTTTAACATCCAGTCTACTGAATAGCACGAAGATTTACAAGGTGAATCGTGGAGTCGGAGATAGCAAACTTCTCACTACAAGACGAGGAAGATGAAACCTGGTAAGTAAATAGAATTGATGGAGGTCAAAAGGGTACCGTGAAGGAATATGATCTACGTTTTGTGGGATGATTCTTCACCATGAGTATAGTAATTTTCCAAGCAATGAGAAACACAATGGCAAACCTATGGCATCCACTTGGTGGGGTGTGTATCAAAGATACTGGTTATAACATATACTTATTCAAATCATTCTATGATGTTGATATAGATCGAATAATTGAAAGGGGACTGTAGACACTTAATAATAATCTTAGTCATACACAAGATCTAGAAATGAGATGATCCCCATAAAGTTCCTCTGTTTTGGGCTGATTTCTGGGTGTAAGTTCATAATCTCCCTGCTAAATTGATATTGAAAGCTATGGCAAAGCATTTTGGGAATTTTATTGGAAGTTTCGTCGATTACAACTCAATGGCCATAGAGGAAGAAAGGACTACATATCTATGAATTAGGGTCAGAGTGGATCTCAGACCACCATTAAAATGAGAAGAAGAGATTGATTCTTACTGGAACAGTGTTTCCGGGATAATGAAATTTGAGAGCTTGCCTATCTTCTACTTCCTATGTGGAAGGTAAGGCCATGTTGAGAGCTTTTGCCATTTGCAAAAGATACAGGGAGGAGGGAAAGAATTGAAGCTTGAATAGGATCTGCCACTGAAAGTGGTAAGTCGCCAGAACCCACTGGCGGCAAGCCTCTGGCTGCGAATTGAGCAAGGAAAGAGTTTCTCGAAGATTGGAGCTACAAATATGGTGAAGACGGGATTTGGGGCAGTCAACCCCTTTTCAATTAAGGTATTTGCCTTATCTAGAGAAAGGCAATTAAGACAGAAATATGAGTGGGAGATACAAAATAATACTGAACCTGGAGAATATAATAGATATAGACAACAAGGACTAAAGGGTCACAGTACAGATGGCACATACTTCAATGGTGCGATGCTGTAAACATTAGTTAGCTACATGACTTTAATCGGAGGATATGAGACATACTTTAGAGGTGCTTATTCCTAAGGTTAATAACTCAAAGTCTTTTAAGGATCTTGGGCCTATCTCCCATTGTAATGTGCTATATAGAATAATGCAAAGGTGCTTACTAATAAACTGAAGAAGATCCTAACCAAGGTTATCTCAGAATACAAATTCCCTGTTGTACTTGGGCGATTAATAATCAATAACCTTTTGGTGCCTTTTGAACTGATGAATTATATGAAACGAAAAAGTCATTCCAAAGGGGGAACTCTAGCCTTAGAAACTGATATTAGTAAAGCTTATAACAATGTTGATTAGAGAAATCTCGAGGCCATTATGACAGAAATGGGCTTTGATTCAAAATGGATGCAATAGATTGTGATGTGCATTCAAAATGTTCACTTCTCTTTTCTCTTAAATGGGGAAGAGATAGGACTTGTAACCCCTCAGAGAGGTTGAAGGCAGGGGAACCCTTTGTTACCATACCTCTCATGTGTGGAAGGACTTTCTACACCTTTAAAGCAAGTAGAAAGAAACAGCTCAATCCACGGGATTAGGGTGAGTGTTCGGGGACCTCATGTATCACATCTCTTATTTGCAGACGATTCAAGATCTTTCTGCAGAGCTGATAAGAATGAGAGTAGGGAAATAAAGCACATTTTGAATGTGTACAAAGCTGCATCAAGCAAGGCAACAAATTATTAAAAATCAAACATTTTCTTTAGTTTAAATGTCGATTAGGATTCAAAGGTTGAGATTTGTAATAGACTGGGAGTACATGCCCCAATTTACCATGGGAAGCATCTTGGCCTCCCACACCTGATAAGGAGATGTAAAAATCCTATTTTTACTTTCCTCAAAGATAGATTGTGGAAGAAGATTTAGAATTGGAAGAAAAACTTTCTTTCTTGATTATGGAAAGAAGTTCTCATTAAATCAGTTGTACAGGCCATTCCTACATCTTCGTGTGAATGACTACAACGTATGATGAATTTATTTTGGTGGGAAAGGGATTAAATAGCTTGCAAAGAAGAAGTGAGGATGGTTTCTGCAACTTTCACTCTTCAATTTAACCCTATTGGGATTTTTGGAGCTCTTAAGACTATATATTTCCCTGAAGGGGATTTTTGGTCTGCTTGGTTGGGATCCAACCTGAGCTTCACATAGGGGAGTATTTTTGTTTCTCAAGAGCTTTAAAACAGGGAATGAGATGATGAACAGGGGATGGTAGATGTATTTCAGTATGGAATCATCCATGACTGCGAAGATATGGTGATTCTTATGTCAGAAGTCCATGTCTTGATGGTAATAACTAATAAGCACTAAAAAGTCATAAATTTGATGAGAAGTAATAGCATTGAGTGGGATAGACAGCTAATTTAAGACACTCTCACATAAAGAAGGACGTCTGATAACCAGTATGCCAATTAACTTGACAACCAGGGAGGACAAGAGAATATAACACTAATAAAAAAGGTTTGTATGAAGTGAATTCGAGGTACTAAGTAGCGTACTCCAAGTTAGCAAAGGAGATAAGGAATGCGGGAGAAGATATGTGGGCAATCATCTAGTGGCTTGAGCTTCCACCAAAAGTGAAAGAATTTATATGGCAGGCACGTAGATATGTGATCCCAACCAAAGTAAACTTAGCAGCAAGAGGTATGCAAGTTTTGACAGAATGCCATAACTATAGTGGAGAGGAGGATCTTTTCCATGCTCTGTGTACATATTAGAAGGCGTATGAAACTTGGGTTTGTTAAGGCAGAGCGAATATTGGCCAAACAAAATCCTAAAACCCAGCTGGAAGGGTTCTCTATGGTTAGTTGGCAGTTATGGACTGCTAGAAATGCTCTGATATGGAGAAACTTACCAATGCACCTGGATATATTGGTAAGGGAAAGTCTGAACTATCTAAAGGAGTGGAAGGAAGGTAGGAGGACGAGGGCTATTATGCAGGAACCAAAGGATAGATGAGAGTCAAATGATTCTAGGGACATGACTTATGAAACAGAGTGGACATGTTATACCGACGTTATCTCTAAAAGAGAAGAAAAGAGAGGTTTTGGGCTATAATTTTTAAAATATTGGGGAATTGGGGTTAGAGTTGGTACGTAGAATTGAAATTGGATTTAACAATTTTAATTTTTATATTTGGGTGATCTTTTATATTAAATTTTTAATTTTATATACTAATTTTATGGAATTGAAATATACATAATAAAAGTTATTTTTTATTTTTATCTTTAACTTTAAAAATTATAATTTTAAATATCAGAATTGAAGTACGACTTTTTTATTTCTAATATAAAACTTTATATTTTTATAACTCATTATTAATATTTAGTTTCGAATGTTATATTTTAAAATTTTAATGTTAATATAATTATAAAATAATTGAATTTTTTATTTTTTATATTTTAAATTAATAAAGTACATATACAAATACATAAATGACACACACATATAACATACACGCATACTCACATGCACATACATATATACTAAACATATAGCATACAAGCATGCGCACATACAAGTATAATGAAAATGTGATATAAACAAATATGTATACGCACAAACGTCAACACACAAACACAAATATATATATATATATATATATATATATATATTTGAAACATGTAACATATATGTATACATTTAAATATATATAACGAATATGTAACATAAACACATATTCAGATATATGTGTATATGTACTTATATGTACAAATATAAAATACATATATAATAAACTTGTTATATACACACACATATATATGCATACGTACATGTACACATGTACACATTTATCGAACATGTAAAACATACACACATATACAAATACATATAATAAATATGTAATATAAATGCACGTATACTCACACATATACACATAAATACAAATGTATATATAATAAATTTGTAGCATACATCTACATGCATGCGCGTGCGCACATATACACACACACACACATATATATATATATATATATATATAACGAATATGTAACATAGTATAAAAATATTAAATATACTAGTTTTCAAAAAATAATATGATTGTACACATATATACTTGTACACATAAATATAAAATTAATATTACAACACGACACTACAATATGCATATGATATAATACAGCATTGCACACACATATAGTTACACGTCCATGACAGAACATTTATTGCACACATGATATGTCAAATAATCTTTTAAAAAAATATTAATTTAAATGCTAAATATAATGTAATATTACAATTATTAAAAAATGTATCTTATATCGTTTAATATAAATTAAGAATAAGAAAATATTTTTTAAAAATAAATTATAAATTATTTTTACTATATTGTTCATGTTTTTCATTTTAAAGAATATTTATCTTTTATCTAAATAATAAAATTAGAATTAAATTTGATATTATAATTTTTTATTGACCTAAATATAAATTTCAAAATTATATTTTAATTCTAATTCTAAATATAATTAAATTAAAATTAAAATTATAATTCTACATTATAATTTCAATTCTTGATAAAAAACGGAGCATAAAATAATTCTAGACCCAAAAATGACGAAGGGTGTTGCCATTCACAAAGCTTTCATATGGTAAAAATCCTACCTGACGAGAAGAGGTGTTCTGTTCACAGACGCACAAGACGTAGTATTTGCTCTTGGATATGAAGAACCTGATGATTCAGAGTTTGGACAAGTGACGCAGGACTTTAGGGATCTCTACCATTCTCAAAACATCGTTAGCTGCAATTGGATTAGAAAGCAAGCAAATAGTTTGGCTCATTGCATTGCGAGAGCCTCTACTTCTCATGCTTTTATATTCATCTATGGCTTTTGACCTTTTTGCTTTGTAATGTTTTCTTTGCTTTAATAAAGAGAATTCTTGATAAAAAAAAAAAAAGTACTTTGATATTTTATATACATATAATATTCTCCTTAATGAAATCAAATAAACAAAGGAAAACATCTCTTCAATTCTATTACATGATACCAAAATAACTCATATTTACTCTTCCATTCCATTTATTTTCTCCTGTATTATTTTCGTTATTTTCTCTTCCCTCCCATGATGCTAAACAATGCATCAGTGAACACAAATATCTGAATTTAATTTCAATTTGACAATGATCCATTATCTTTAGTGACGGACAATAACTCATATTACAACAAATTCAACCTTAGAGCTTTTTTTTTTTCTAAATAAAAAAACTTCAATCAAACCTTTCATTTTACTTCCATCCATCTCCTTTGTTATTTTCCATTTCCCATTCGAACTTAAGCTCTCAATTTTTTTTAATTGTAAAAGAATTCAATGATATCATTTCGTTAATTCTTTCCGCCCTCGTTTACCAATTGAAACATTCAACCAACTAAGCTCGCTTTCCCAGTTATCCTGCAGAGTTGTATAATTTATTTGTGAAAAACTCAGTATTACAATTGTTTGTCAAAATAATTAAATTTAGACATGAACATAATTGAAGAAAGATGCGGATGTAGACATGAACAACCACCTAGCCGGAGCTTGGCACCGCTGGCTCACAAGTGCGACTCGCTGACGTATGAGCCAGCTGGAACCAGATGGGCAGGTAGCTCTCGAGCACATGGTCCCACCATGTCACGGCGCACGCAAGTCAGCAACAGCAAGTTGGCTCATCCCAACTCCCAAAGGCATCTAGCTCGCACTCGCTGTCGGCACCGCTTCTCTCCGTCTCCGAGTCCCATTGCCGCTCCAAAACCCCATCTCTAGATGGAACGGTTCAGGACGCAGAGACGGGTCCAGATTCAAGATTCCAGATCTGATCCTCCCAGAGATGACGACATTGAGGATGAAGACTCCTCCCGAGTGCGATACGATGGGGAAATTGAACGGGAGGAAAGATTGCGGTTGAGACGGTCCAACGGCAATGTTTCCGAAGATCAAGAGCCATTCATGGGCGTCAAGGTCCGACGAAAGGCATCGCTTCACAGAGACTACAAAGGGGACTACGTTGATGTCCCTTCGCAGCCTTTTCTGATGAAAATTTTGCAGAAACAAGGTTAGTCATGAAACGCAAATGACTTTTTATCGACTCGTATTACGGTAGTTTCCAATTCATTTGGAGGTTGTGGATAGCTGAATTTGGTGTTTCGAAACTAACCTTTTGGAATACTAGGGGACTTTGGTGTTCCTTTGCCGAAGGATTGTCAACTGGGAAATTTGAAAATTGATGTGTTCAATAATAAGGACTTGGGTGGCTGGTGCCAATTAACATTTTCTATCAGCCAGTGGTTTGATTCTTTTGTGATTTAAGCATGTACTTCAAATCTCAGTTATTTGCTTTATGAAAGATAATGACATTGACCTTAGAAATTGTGTTTGCTAATGTGGGTTATTTACTTGCAAATAAAATGTAGGAGTCATTTATGATGCTGAATAATCTCTTCCTACTGCAATTTCTGATCAACCAGGATATTTAGTTTGATTTTTCTTTCCCCCATTAGTGGAATTACTATATTGTATATGAAGGATACATAGGTTATGGGCTCTAGAGGTTGAAAATAGATTTTAGGTGATGTAATAATTCAAGTCCTGATAGTTCTGACGGCTGCTGTCAATGGTTGAGCGCTCATGTCTGGGTTTTCTACTTGAATGAGAAGTTTCTTTATGATCACTGTGTCAAGGGAGTGCCAGAGAATTGAAACTTAAGGGTTTTCATTTAATCAGTTTTATTATCTGATGTCTGACAGGAAGGTTAGCTGTGTACAAAGTCAAATAAATAAAAGATTAAATTGAAGAATTATATCAAATAATAATTAAGATAGTAAAGGATTGGGGAATAGTTTGAGTTTGTGTCTATGAAAGGAGGGTATGCTTTAGGCATTCGAAGAGGGGTGATGCAAGATCTACATAGAGCAGTTTGGAGAGCCATCTATCATGTATGCATTTTTCAAGAAATCAAATAGAGGGAGTGGGAGAGGAAGATATGTTGATAACTCGTGAAATTCTTATCTCCATTCATTTCTTTTTTACAGGGGACAAGCAAGTTATGTTTGCAGATAAAGTTTTGAAGTTCACTGGCTTGGGGAAGATGAAACGACGTATTCTCTTAATTACTGATTTTGCTATTTACATTGTTGACCCCGAAACTGGTGCCCTTAAACGGAGGATAGCCCTTGCAGCTGTAGAGAAGATGTGTCTGAGTGAACTAAGTGATAACTTCTTTTCAGTAATAATTCCAACAGAGTATGATCTACTCATGGCCAGTACTCGGAAGACTGAAATTGTCACAGTGTTAGTTGAAGCTACAAAGAATGCATCTGATTATCAACTCGAGGTGGTTTTCTCGAATAGGTAAATGGAATTTATGCCTATTACTCTGTGCTTTCTCTTGAATTCTAATAAATTCCTTCTTTAATGTTATCATTATTGTTGAAGTGATCCATTGCACTATCTGCGCGGTTGCTCAGATTAAGTGGTTGGGCATGTTAGAATTGTGCCTTTGTGCACTTCTAATCTATAAATCTTCTTACTATTGGGCCAAATGGTCCAGATTATACAATCCAGTGATCTACATAAATTGGTATTTACTTTCTTGTGGGGCCTTTTGATGGGTTATTTATAAAGTTGCAGAGAACTAAATCAGTACTGCCAACCTGTGAAGTTTGTGAAATCATTTGCGAGAAGGAATGACTTAAGTAATGCTGTTATGAGCATATTAGCTTTCAGACATAGTGGGTAACCTTTTGATGGTGCACTTAAGGCCTCCTCTAGTGAATCTGTTTAGAAATTACTGTTGCATGAACATGCTGTCGTACACCATTGACTTATCTGTCAATCCTCATTTCCAAGTTTTTATGCTTTTTTAATAAATAAAATAGAAGGAGATAGTGCCAGACTAACACTTTAACTCGCAAGTTTTAATCAAAGGTATATTTTGCCATTCATTTGTAGGTTTGAGTATAATGCAGCGTCTGACATGGTGAAGGAAGTCCAGTTTGAGGAAGTTGAAGGTGTGTGACCACCATTCCACGCTTTTTTATTTCGTCGGTGTAGTGTAATTTCTGCCTCAATTTTGTGAAGCTTCTCTTATTTTAGTTTTGTGAAAATTTCAGCGGGTGTGAAAACAAGGATATTGACGAAGTGAGTTGCAATTCATTTATTGTGATGTCCGTAAACTTACCAGGAGATACGTACAGTAATGATTCTGGAGTAATTGTGTGTGACAATGGTTCTCCCCGGCATGGCTTGGCTTGGCTTCTCTTTTGGAAGGTCTAACTTTCAACTGTTATTTTTTGATTAGAGAAATTTATAAAGGAAAAGGTATATATATATATATATATACGTGATGTAAAATATCAACCTGAAGCCGGACACTCTGGATGTATGAAATGTGAGTATCTTTTTTTCCCCCTTTTACCCGGCCACTCTTATTATTTTTCCTTGTTTCATATTCTCTTTACTGCCATCTCGCGAGCATAGCAGACGCAATCTTTAAGATTTGACAGTGTCTACTTTAATAACCCAATTCGATTGGTATTGATTATTGAATCATGGAATGAAAACTGTTACTCTGTTAAAGGTCCATTATCTCTCGTCCATCCCTCTTGTTTGCGAGTCCAGTAAGCGAGGACCAAGTGAAAATAAAATGTAGACAACAAGATTATAGTTATTATTCTTGTTATTTTTTACGGGTCAAAGTTACCAAATAAGTGCTTCAATAAGCGTCCTGGCCATAATCAAGTTGACCATTCAATCAGTGTGCGCAGCAAGCTTCTCGTGTTCTTAAATGGCTTCAAATATAATGACTCGAACGTCTTTGGGAACAACGGACTTGATAATTCCAAGACACCTCAGAATTGGGTTCCCAACTTGGACAGCTCATCCAAGAGAATGGGGCAATTTGTGATGGCCCACAGGGTAAGGAAAAATGGTAACAGTACAAAGAATCTTACATTATGCTGAGGAGTACGTCAACAGACCTACTTGACTACGATTTCAGCTGGATTTGGCTGCCCAACACGCACCAATTTTCGTACCAATTACAAAGAGATACTGGACAGTAATCTGCAGCTTTGCAGATGAATTTAAAATTGAAGTAGTTAGCATACATCTTAACAACAATTGACTAAAACAAAAGAATCTCATTGTGCAACAGTGGAAGAAGGTGCATCAGTTGCATGTGGTGTTGGGGTAGAAACTTCTGTGGATGGTTGAGTTCCGGTATCGACTTTTCGAATCTCTTCCATCATTCTTACAACATGTTGCATTTTTGGTCTCCGCTCTGGCACCCTCACCACACATGCCATCCCTATCTGCAACATCTCTACCATTTCCTCCTCTATATTTGGATATCTCAGTAACTCAACATCAAACACCTCTGCAGTCCACTCCTCTCTGACCACAGAATTCACCCACCTCACCAGGTGCACAACCTCCTCACTTCCCGTGGCATGTATGGGTGATTTCCCAGTCAAAAGCTCAAGCACCAGCACCCCGAAACTGTACACATCAGAAGCATGACTTGCTTTTCTTATGTCTGTTACTTCTGGGGCACGGTACCCTCCAGTTCTCTGTGCTGGCGAGGGTATTGAACTTACTAATGTTGCCAAACCTGCATCAGATACACAACCATACCCTTGGGAGTTTAGGAAGATGTTTGAGGCTTTTACGTTTCCATGCACTAGTTTCCCTCCTTGTTGTGCGTGGATGTGTGCTATCCCTCTTGCTGCACCTATTGCAATTCTCAGTCGGCTATCCCAGTCTAAAGAAGCCCTGCCTTCCCCTCTTCGACCTGCAAATGGGGATGCATAAACATTATTACAATTGACAAATAATTCTTTCTAGCTCCGGGAAGATGAAAGAAGAAAAGGCTTAACATACCATGCAACATTGCAGAAGCACTACCCTGTTCGTAGTGATCATACACCGTAAGTTTCTCTTCCTTGGAATAATAATATGCCCTTAGTGGAGCCACATTGTCCTGCCTAATCCTTCCCACCGCCTCCATTTGCTGTTCAAACTCGCGTTTTCCCACTGTGACTTCCTTTAATCTCTTCACCACCACTGTGGTTATGTCATCTAGAGCAGCCTTATATGTTGTTCCAAAGGTTCCCTTTCCTAGCACCTCAGCAGATGATCTCAACAGGTCCTCCAGGTCAAAGGCAAGATTGCGACCCTCAAAGAATACAATTTTGTTCTTGTCTTGACTTTCAGTTTCAGATACTTCTTTTTTCAGAGAGGCTTCCTTTTTCTTGGACTTCACTGGTAGCGCTTCTTCATCACCTTTCTCATAGTGGCGGACAAGCATGAAAGCTGCGATCAACAGAAATAATAGCACACAACCACCAAGGATGATAGCCAGTAATGCAGGCTCACTGAGTGTGGTTTTCTTTGTTGGATGAGCACTTGGTGGTTGGAGTGGAAAAGCCGGAGGAAGTGCATTTTCTGATGTAAGGTTATTGTTACCAACAAAAGCTGAACCTGGAAATCTTTCAAGGGATTTTGGCACAACCCCACTAAGGTTATTGTTAGCTAAATCTAGCTCTTGCAGGCTAGGAATATCAAGATCAGGAATTTGCCCAGAAAGCGAGTTGTTGGCTAGAACTAAAGACGTGAGATGAGTCAATTTTGAAATGGAAGAAGGGATGGTTCCATTAAAAGAATTATTGGATAAATTGACAATAATAAGATTACTCCAAACGGAAAAATCCGATGGCAATGGACCGGAAAACTTGTTGAATTGGAGAAAAACATATGTCAAATTTTTAAGCTCAGAGAAATCAGAAGGAAAAGGACCCGTTATACTATTGGATCTAAGACTCAAAGTCTGGAGTGCTGAGAGGCGACTAAGAGTATTGGATGGGATTGGACCACTCAATCCAGCTCCAGGTAATCGGAGGGCAATGACTCTAGATTGTTCATTGTTGCAGAGTACTCCTCTCCAGCTTTTGCATGCAGAAGAACTCTCATTCCAGTTCAGAGGATGAGAGCGACCCATATTGCGAAGGAAATCAAGCAAAGCTTGTTTATCTTCCACTGGCTCAGCAGCAACACTAACGAAAATTGCTCCAATGATGAGGGCTACTGAGAATATAAACAAGAGGTCCATTTTCTTGCCCATTTTCTGGTTTCAATAGAGATGATAAGAGCGTTGTTCGAGGGAACTTGGATGAAAACGAAGGACCCTCCCCAAGATAGTGGTCTCTTCTACATGTGATTAAGCTGGAAAGAAAACAGAGGATTGGAGGATTAAACAATGGTATATAATATCTATGTCCAAGGCCGAACCAAAAGATAACGAGGTGAGATTTGTTTGAGTAACCTTACCAAATAGGAGTTTATTCCTGAAATTACGGGTCAAAACGAACAGCTCATGGTAACCTAGCCAACATTTTGTTCACCTACTCTGTTTGGTCACAAAGACTTTGAGACTAAAATTTGTTCACCAATTTAGTAGATCAATTTGCATATTATTCTTTACATCGTTCTGGAAACAACGCAAGTGGTATAAAGCAGAAGAGTATAATTGATACTTGGTATTATCAGAGAGAGGAGAAGAGGAATACTTACTTGTGGATTCCAGATCCACCGAAGCTAGATCAAGATCCAGAGGTAAGCCAGCAGTGTCCTCCTCAAGCATGGAAGAGCTAGGAAAGCAATAAATTGGGGTCAGCTAGAAGAAATCGAGTAGGGCCCGGAGGATATCAGAAACAGGAGTATCGTGTTTCAGAAGCAGTTAGAGGGTGAAAATCCAAATTGGGGTCGTTGCAATGATGGCGATATTGGTAGTGATGGGGAAGACGAGCTGGTATTTGCTTGTGGAAACAGCTGCATCACATGCAGAAGAAGAGAAATCCTTTGGTAATCATTGAGAAGCTAAAGGTCTCACAATATTTTATAGCGCACGAACAGGATGGGGCATGTGGAGGAGGAACCCATTAAATAATATAAGAATAAGAAGGAGTTCAGTATGCGTTATGTGTATAGTACCTAACAAATACGGATAAGCTTCATAAGCTTTGCATATAAGCAATACCTGCTGGCTGCAATTATCTTCATAGATAATGCGCTGTTCCTTCTTGTCTCTAATCTCTCTAGTGAGTTAATAGGACAGGAAAAACAATGGCGAGGCAACAATAAATAAGGCAAAAAACAGAAATTGCAGGATGCAGGTTGAGACAGGACAAGGGGTGACCTCAAGAGCGTTGTCTTTGTGCTTGGTTTACACATAAGCCGACCCACGTGCACAGCCACACTATGGTACGCCGGTTATTTGATTTTCAGTGATAAGGAAATTCAGTCAGAAAATTATTATTTACCTTTGAACAAAATACTAGTTGACATAATTGGGCATTAGTTTTTTCAAATTTATTTGGTAGGCTTCATCAAATACATGATGTGGATAATAAGGATGTAGAATCCTACACGGACGGGCAATTTAACAGTTAATTAGTACCATGACAAAAACCGTTGACTTTGGAACTCCATTTTGATAGCATGCATGATGTTGCTCCACCGAAAGCAAGGTTTAAAGCATATGGACAAATCATTTTTTGTGAATTTCATAGGGTGTCACAATATTGCGACATTGCTTTGGACAAACTACACCTGTACCATCGCCCACAGCAACCTTTGATCTCAGGCTTCATTAGTTGTATCAGAAGTTACCTATAGAAGTGAACAAAAATTGTAGTCAAATACACAACGCTCGGAACTTTCATGATCATGATCTTGTAATGAGATATGCTTGCATATTTAAAATAATCTTATTCATCACTTGCTTTATACCCTCTAGAATGCCTAGCCCAATTAATAAAAAGTATATTAAGATATATTATCAAGGTAATAAATAAATAGATTGAAGAGCTATGCATGAAGGTTCTTGTAATCACAAAGTGGCCTCCTCAAAAGTCAAACATGAAATTACACTAAAAATCAGATTTAGTGACGAGTGGGTGCGGCTTCAAGCTACCTCAGCCATGAGTATATGGGACATGGGACATGGCAGATGCTCAGAAAATTAGTTTTTTAAGCTTTGGTCAATCTTGATGATAACAAAATTTTAACCTTTGGATTTAATTTACAAGTATTAGGTATTAAAATTGACTATATAAAATGATTAAGAGTTGAATAGCGACTGATTTTCTTTAAATGTGAACGAGTCAACATCCTCGCAAAGGAAACAACACCAAACGGCCACATGGTCTAAAGAAGAGGCAAATCGAAGCAAATTAAGATGATTAAGATGCTAAATTGGGTGAGGATCAATATGAAAATAATCAAAGAAGCTCAAAATCCACTGGACAAATGAAATTTTCATTGAAGTTGTTTCAGGTGAGCGGGAGAAAATACATCAAATAAGCGAGTAAAAACATTCAAAATATACTCTTGCTTTTAAGTATAAAAACCAAGTGGGTTGATAATAATTTTTTTTTTTTTTTGCCTAATGAATGAATTAAACAGACGTCTCATTCATGATAGATTTGATTATTTATTTTCTCTTCCTGAATTTTTAATGTTGTCTTATACGTTGGAATTGCTTGTTTTAATTATTAGCTAGTGATTGGAGTTAACTGAAAATGTTGCTTCTGTTTATCATTATCTTGTTGTTCCAAAGTAACTGCTTATTTTAGTCATTAATTGTTGTATTTGAAATTCAAAATTGATCATAAAATTTATCGTTTGCGAAAATCTTGCTCAACCCTTTAGAATATGTTTGGATGGGAAGTCGTTAATGGAATGACAAGGAATATAATGATTAATTTAAATAAAAAATATATTTAGATGATTTTTTTTTAAAAGGAATGGAATGGCAAGAGCCAAAACCTTCCCTGACCATCCAAAATGACTTTTTTTTTTATTCCCCCAAATTTGAGGGTTAAGAGTGGAAATGAGGGCTCAATTATTTAAAATTATTATTATATCATTTTTTACTTTTATAAACAAAGATTTTGAATCGTGTAAGAGGTAATATTGAAAAAATTAATCAATTAATCATTATATTCTATTCATTTAATTGTAACTTCTAAACAAAAAATTTAAGAGCCCTTTCCTTTCCTTATTAAAATTTTCAAACAACATATTTATTCAAGTCATTTTATTTCATTCCATTCTATTAATAACCACTCCATTCTATCTTCTCCTAAACTCCCAAACACAGCCTTAGGTATGTAAAATTATCATAGACGTCAAAAAATGCCTCAAAATTCTGCAGCCTCTATAACTTCCAAGAGGCCAAAACCAACGTGTTTTGACTTTTGACAACAAAACCCGAAGAAATATATTAATATGACTAACAACCCCAAAATAATATGTTAAGGGACTTTAGGTGACATGCTCATGATGCCTCTGGGCCCTAATTCCTTGACAATTCGGATATGTCCAATAGAAGCCTAAACTGTAGGGTCTCGTTCCAGTCTGGACTGCATGATACATCAAATTCTTTTACCTTCCTATTTTACTTCGTGTCCGTTTCAGAAACTTGCCCAAATATGAAATACCTGTCATTCAAGGTCGAAGCAAGTGCACGAGATGTGGGAATTAATGCCTAAATATAGAATTGTGAAGCCCTCGACTGTCGACAAATCAGAGTGGCGCAGCGGAAGCGTGGTGGGCCCATAACCCACAGGTCCCTGGATCGAAACCAGGCTCTGATATGAATAGTAGCTTTCCCTCTTCTCTTTTGGTTCTGCAGCTTTTGTTTTTTTTTTGTTTTTAACTCTCCGAGTTGGGTGTGTAAGCGTTGTTTATGATTCTTTAAATTTAATTTTCATTATTTAATTCTATTATAAAAACTCAACAAATAGATTTAAGTATCACATATACTTAGATTTTTTTTTTAAAAAAAAAATTGTTCTGTACATATCTTTGGATTGAACATCCCCAGATGGTATGAAGGAATTCTCTATTCGTCATGAAGGATTAACCAAGAAAATGCAGATTAGGTTGAAGCAAAAGAACAAGATTGCATCACATGTTCCACAGCCTGCGATATGAACGTAGAGCATTCATTAGCCTAATCTATCCAATCAACTTGGTCTAAGTTAAGTTATAATTGAGTCAAATAAAAAAATTTATAAATTTTATTGAGTTAAGTTGTATTTAATGCCTTTAGATTAATATTTATTTTTAATTTGATTTAAAATCTCAATTATTTATTATTTTTCATTCTAAATTTTAAATTTTTTAATTCTATTTTATTTCCTTTCAAATCTTTATTTTTGTTTTAAAAAAGTTATTTTTACAAAATAATACATATTTTAAAAAAAAAATTAATCTGACTTGATCACTATGAGTATAACCGGTTCGAGCCGGGTCTCAAATTCAAAAAATGTTATTCGATATAATATCGGGTTAAAATTCGAGTCGACCAAAAACCTAACTTGTGTTCACTTGCAATAAACTATTTCCATGCTTGTAATATAAGCCTATATTTAATTCCTAAAATATCATCTGATATTTGTTCAAAAATAAAAGTACTAGTTATTTTAAACAAGTTCACTGTTATAATTGAAATTCCTACAAGAGAACCAATCTAATCTAAACTTAATTTATTTAAACTATATTAGATGATACGTTCTTCATAACAAATTAAATTCTTGATGCACTTTAATATTTAGGTTGTACATTTATTGAATTCTAGCTATGAAAATTAATAAGTATTTCAAGTATTACGTTACTGCAAGAATCACTCGTAAAACAAATGGAGATAAAAGTGTGAGAATTATATAAGTGAATGAAAATTATAAATTATAAATCATTATTGTTACATAAAATGTTTACATCATATTTTCAAAATTCAGTTCAATGTCTTTGGATTGACATCTATTATTGGCCAAAAAAGGCTCTTGACTGACAAAATAAACATCAAATAACCAAACGGATTGATATAAAAAAGATTATCTGGTTAATTTGATTAGAGAATTAGTCTTTATCAATTTTAATTAAACGAGTTGAAATCGGACGAAATCGGTTTTGAACAACTACAACTTTACAAAGTAAACAATAAAAAAAAAATTTCTTCTGTAATTTGGATACTTGGCTATTTGATTCTCTTGGATATTATTTTTTAAAAATTTGTTCTATTGTCTGTTTAAGTATTTTCTTGTTCTTAATTGTACATTAATTTCATTTGATTAAAGTAAATTAAATTAAATTAAAATTTTATTTAAAAATTACACCTAATCCTTCTTTAATTTCACTTTTATTAATAAAATTAAGTTGATACCTAATATGCATTTTTCACAAGATTACTCAATTACTCTTGCTATATCAAAAATAGAAATAAATTCACATATTATGTAAAAATTAATTTTTTGACAAAAATAAATAAAAAATTATCACAATATTAATGGAAATATATATATATATATATATGAAAAATCAAACATAACTTTAAAATATTATCGTAATATAACCAAATAAAAAAGAAGCATAATTTACTCTCTTATTATTCTTTTGGGTTAAACAACAACGAGCCGTGGTAGATGAAACTCGAAGAAAGGGTTTATAAATTGAACGCAATGTGATGGGAAGCGTGGAATTTTCGACTTGCACTTCACGCGTCAGGCCTTCTTCCTTCGTGTTGCAAGATCTTGCTTCTCCCAGTCAATTTGGTGAAAGTCATGGACTACGATTTCAGGACCAGGTCCGGTCTACCCCACGACGCACAACTTCCAATGTACCGTCCGTCTGCCTCGTCTTCGCCGGCCTCCCACCCCATGTACGGCCCGCCGTTATACCCGAAGGTCGGCCAGCCCAGTCATGCCGCTCCTCCTTCCATCGCCCGTACCTCATCGCAACATCAGACTTCTGCCCCTTCCTCTTGTATGTCTCTGCATCTCTCTTCCCCTGCTTTAATTTTGCAATTCTCTAAACTTTTTCGAAATTACGGAAACAAATTGTGAAGATGTGGAAATCAGTTTGGAACCTCGTAAGGTTAGAGAGTTGTTGTTGAATTGAATTTGAGGGAGTGTTAGGGTTGGAGTGACTGGATTACCTGAATCGAAATTGACAGAACTTTGTATGTTTAATGTTATCTTATTTTTCTGGCAAATTATGAAAAACTTGATTTTGTCTCGTTCCTGATGAAATTGTTTCCGTCACCAACATCATGGCGTTTTTCTTGTTGAATTTGCAGCAGGATTGGGCATTAAGGTTGCTATAAGGCCAGAATATAGGATCACTCCACCGGTAAGATTTGCTTTGTTCGTCGCTATTATTAATTTGATTTAAGCTGAAACATGTAAGCTGTTATGGAGATAAAACCTTAATTTGCTGTCGGTTTAATGATGGACGTTTACTAGTTATTCCTATGACGCTTTGCTCTTCAATATTTGTGCGTGAATGCGCCCGCCCTACATTTACTTTTCTGATCGTCTTCAAAAGGGCATTATTTCATTGTGATGGACCTTGTTTTCCCCACAATTAGTTCTATTTCCTGTAATATAATCTGTAATTTGGTATATTTTCCGGACTATTCTTCCTGCAAGTGCATTAGCCTTGTATATTTCCTAGACGCTTCTGTGACAACTAAGATCTTTTGGTGATACTTTTCTTTGCTTGCGTTACCTTGGTGTTTGCTAACAACGGGCTGCTGGTTATCTTAAATCTATTTCGTGTTAGTTAACAACTCCAAATTCCATATGTTTATGCTTTACTTCTTCCATTGCCACAAAAGCACCTCTTACCAATAATGTACACTTCTTCTCTTTGCTGGCCTTTGTGTACTTTAATGGTTTTATTGCCTTCAAATATTTCATAATGCTGAATGGATGGGGGGCTATGAGGTGGCTGTTGCATTGTCTATTATAGGTCTGTTAGGAGAAGTAGAAGATTATATGGTTGTCTAGACCAGTCTTGAGTCTTAACCCTATATGGCTTGTTGACATTTTACTTGTTGGAGATTTAATGTTGCTTTGATTTCAGTCATAGGTTGTTCTTTGAAGATACAGCTTTCTGTCATTGACTTGGGTCTATAGTGATAATCTAATAGAATATGTGTGTGGTTTTGCCTACTTTGTAGCCTCATTTATTACCACATGGTGGAGATATTCCCCGCAGCAACTTCCAATTTGATTTTGGATTGGAGAGAAAAATTTTGGCAGAAGCAGAGAAGGAAAACCCCAATTGGAGCAGATTTGGTGTGGAAATTTTGCCAGCTAAGGGTGCTGAATCTGCATCACCATCACCATCGGTATGTTCTTTATTTATGGTACTGAATCTTCCAACTGATTGATGCAGAAGCTATAATGTTTTTTGGTAGATGTTATTTCTTTATATATGGATTCCATTTTTTTTAAAGAAAAATTGCCCAATTATAATCTATTAAAGAGTAAATTACCCAACTATTTCCAGTTTGGCTAAATTACTCTTCTTTTCTGTCAAAGAAATTAAACTTTCTGCACAATATGAGACTTTGATTCTATGTTTATATATGACAGTAAAGGCAATTACGTTGATGTTAAACTCCAAGATGAGGCTATTATTAATATGTTAGTAAAGACTATTAAGTTATATTATTTTTGGAAGGAACATGTATTACACCGACACTTTTTTGACAAAAAGCAAATTAGAAGGGAATCAAGTCTAATTTTTGAAACAAGAGAGATATTAGATTTAATTTAGCCAAACCCTTGGGGATTTTAGTGTAATTTACTCTACTATATTAGCTTCCAGCTCTTCATATGAGAAATGAACATAATTTTGTTTTCAGGGTTCTGTTTCAGATCCCGTTGTGAACAAATATATTGCTATGGGGCTTAGCCGAGAGGCTGTTCCAATTGCTGTTGCCAATTATGGAGATAATCCAACGAAGGTATGAGCTTGATCCCTGTATCCCACTATGGACATGATGTTCAGATTGTAGCATTGTTGAACAGTTTGGTTGTTAGGTTTCTAACTTTATATATGCCAACTATGTTTCTCTCTGCCCTGAATGTTGCAGATTGGATGATGCCTTGATTTTTACCAATCAAGTTGATAAAATTTCTGGTATATAAAAAAAAAACATAAAAAATTCACTGAAGAAAACAGAAATATCTGTTCGAGAGAAGAAAGAAAGAAGGATGACAAAGAGAGAGAGAGAATAAAATATCATCCATAACTAAGATACAAGGGAAATGACAGACAAACATACTCGTTAAGATATCCTGCAGTCCGTTTCTGTATCTGCCATTTATAGACAATCCTTACTTGAATCAGATTTAGAGGCTAAGCACAAACATTTCTCTTTAACCAAATACACCTAGGAATAACATAGATAGCATAGTGCATTTAAGCCTTTTCCTCCTTCATCCTACCAAACTTCTTGCCTTGAAGTTGATGAAAAGAGATTGTTCGTACTTGAGAGGGCAAACCCAGCATTCACCAAAAGCACTTTGTAACCTTTTAAATGGATCTAGTTACAGAGCAATGTAAAGTAAGTGAGCAACGTTTTCAGAGCTGGATGGCAAAAGTTTGCATATGTTCTGTTTGATCTGAATCATATAATTTTCTTTTTCTGGCCCCCTGAAAAAGGAAAACACCAAAAAATGCCGTCTGTGCTGGGAAGGGCCAGTCTCTATGGTGATATGAAGTCTAATAGTTATTTCAAGTGACGCAATCAGAAGTTGATCATGTTCCATTATGGGCTTTCTACTCTGACCCTTTGACTTAGCCTCATTCTAAATAAATATCATTACCTGTCATCTCGACAATCATAGGTGGGGTTTTTCTTTCGACCCGATTGGGTCATTTGATAGATACCCTGGATCTTAGTTCATTTTCGAACATTTCACTTCGTCATTCTTTTGGCTTGTGGTAGCCTGTTTGTACTTACCGTTTCAGATAAGAGTATATTACTAGATAATATTCAGCTTCCTTTGTGTGTGTAAAACGTGAGACTCCACTAATGATTATCCTACACTTAATTTGGTAATAATAAATTATCTGGAAATTATTTTTTCTTGATGGTTATACCGAACATTCATTTAGACACTAGAAAATACGCACAATATTTTTCAGTAATTGTTTTTTATTGCCTGCAATTCTTTCAGTTGCATTGATGACAGTTTGACAGAAGATGCTTGGCAGTTCTTGTGGCTTAATCCGTTTTACTAACCAATTGCTTTATTCATTTCAGGTTCAGGAATTTGTTAAGGGCTACAACCTCCTGCGTGAAATGGGCTTTTCGTCAAGCAGCGTTGCTGAATCCTTGATTATGAATGACAATGATACGGATAAGGCACTGGCACATTTCCTTAACGGGCCATCGTGAGAATCCTGAAGCATATTTGTTGTAGATACTAATTATTGATAGATAATTGATTGGTGCTTTTGTAAAATGATGAATGACGTTTAAATATAAACAACAGACACACAAGCAATCTGTTATTGCTTATACGGCTGCTCTTCTTTTTCGCCCATTCATGATAATATGTTCCAGAAAGGCGTTTTCTATATAATATATGTACATTATTCCGGTTAAGCCACGGGAACGAAATTTCTTCTTTTATCTTGTGGTAAACAAATTTTCTTCCATTTATATAGATCATGTGGACTGGACCACATTGAGAGAGCACCCGATGACGCGACATGCTTATTTTATGTGAGAAAAAAAAAAAAAACTAAATCCAAGGGCTATTGATGACGGTTGATATATTTGATCATGTCATATCATAAAATGAATTGTATTAAAATACACTGGACAAGTTTTGAAATATTACACTCTGTTTTATATATTTTTATAGATGAAGTTTCAATTACAAATGAACCTTTTAAAAGTTTTCGCATTACATTTTTTGTTCACACATGGCGAAGATAGTATAAATTTATAATTCAATTAAAGCTGAGAGGGTTTATTTAAAAATTCAAAGAGTAAATAATAATGAATAATATGTATATAAAACTAAACATTAAATGTATTCCTCAAAATGTAAGTTATCACTAATTATCTTTTTACATATAGATATTATGAATGATAGGATCTTTTGTATTATATCTTTTCATCAAAATATACAAGTTATTATGGTAGTATCCCAAACACTTTTGTTGTCTTTGGTTCTTAATTACAACTGAGCATTTCAAATTACTGAAAATCTTAGTTTCCTCATCTTTCCTGTGGCATTCTGCTTAAATTAAGGCCTCGTTAGTTTTATTTAAAAAAATTTTCTGACCAAAAAAATTTTATGTTTGTCTTGTAAAAAAAAAAATTCTAAAAAATATTAATTAACGAGTTCCTATAATTTACATCATTTTGTAAATTAGTTCCTATACTTTTATTTTTTTAAATTACTCCTTATACTTTCAATTTGTTGCAAATATAGTTCCTGTCGATAGTCTCACCCTAACAGTGTTTAATATTTGGTGACATGGCATACACGTGGAAAGAATCATACGGAGAAAGAGGCTGGATCTGAAGAATGAAGAGATTGGCATCATAAGAACACTGTTTTTTGCAGGTGCGTTATAAACCTTCATCTTTTTCCAAATATGAGCTATTATACCCCTCGTTCGTGTTATCTGGTTTATAATTAAATAATGGTCTCTTTGCCAGCAAACTAATTCCTTCATTTATCATTCTCCTATCCCAACTATTTCTCCTTCTCAAAGTTTTTCTAAAATAATAGTTATCTGCCGCAGTTAACTTTGAAATTCAAAGATTGAATAGAGCAACAAAACCGGAAGAGACCAACACATGTAAAAGAAAAGCATATGAATAATCCTTATTGTAGAACTCTAGACACCCAAAATCAAGGAGGCTCATCTCCTTACCAAAGGAGTCAGAACCGAAAGATTAGTGCAACTAGTCAACCAGAAAAGTGAAAGAAAAAGAAAAGGTCTAAGAAGAACAGACAGCAAAATAATCTCAAACAGAGGTAGACACGTAACAGTCAAAATGGGCAAAACTCACGAAATCGAATCCATATCCCTATCCTCCAATAACTTCATTAATTCTGTAATTTCCTTAATCTTCAAAATCAACTTTTCTTCCAAATGGCATTTCTGACACTGCGCAAGTCCCTGTCTTTGAGAGTTTTTCCAATCCCTTTGTGCACAAAGAAAGAAGCCTCTCTGGTCCTTGCCATATACTTGAGCAAGGAGAAAGAGGCCTCCTCTTGTCAGTGTGCCCTGATGTTAGCATGATTTTGAGAGAGAACCACCGAGCTTCCTCTGCCTACGGTTTTGTTTGGTTCTCACCGTGCTTCCCAACAAATCATCCCAAAATCATGCTCCTTTTCTAAATCTTCCCTTCACTCTGTTACACGTCTTTGCTCCTCGTCCCTAAATCATGCCTGTGCTTTTTCATTCCACAGATCCAGCCATGTTCTCTGTCTATTTCAATCGTGCTTCATCCATGTTGGCCAATGGAAAAAAAAAATATATATATATATATATGCAAATTCAGCCCCACATCTCATGTGGCCTTTGCAAGTAAATTCCTCGGAGTATCTCAATGACATGAAGAAATAAATGTTGCTGTGTCAGTTAGTTTGAGGGAAAGAGTACGAATCTGGATCAAGGGTTTATATAGCTGCCCCTACACACACACACACAAACTTTTTTTATTTAATTTTTATTTGTTAAATTTTTTTTTACCGAAGTACCACTGTATAATATGTTTACTGTACAATGATGGATTTGCGTTTGAAAAAGCACATGAGAAAAATTACAAAATACAACCCCAAATATTTGTGTTTACAATATAATGCTTATTGATATTTCATATGTAATTATGCTTAATTTTAATAAGATTTACATTGTGACCATACATTTTATTTATTTTATTTTCAAACCCAATTTAATTTATTTTTTCCCTCATTTTTCTCGTGAATCCTTGCAAAAGAATAATACATAAGTTTACACAAAAGATTATATATTTTCTTAAATTAAATATATGCCTAATGAATTCATGATCCATTTTGATAGTCCAACTCAAGAGAAAGACCAATGAAAATTCAATTTGTATTTTAATCTTTCATAGCTCTTTTGTTTAAGTTTTAAATCAGTCTTTACAATTTAAAATATGTCACAATAATTTTTATTTGTCATTTTGTTTTCAAAATTTTAAATTGTGAAATTCATAAACATACTGTTCATAAAATTCACATGAATTCATTAGTTGCTCTATAACTTTTCTCAAAATTATTTAGGCTTTCAAAAATTAAATTAATAATAAAATTAAAAATCATATGACTTTAATTGTGAAAGTAATAAAAATGATTATTTTGCTCTACACTTAATATATTTTTTTTAAATGCATTAAATTGTTATAAAAAGTGTGTCATTAAAATTTTTCAGAGCAAGATTTAGTTTTATTTATTGATGTGAAAATTTAAATTAAAAAATTAGATATATCTAAACTTCGAGTATGTGTGTGTGCGTGTTTTTTTTTTTTGGTTTAGTATTTAAGTGTGTATTACTAATTAAGATTCTGCCGTAAAAAAATTATAATTATTCAATTCAAAATTTTTTATTTATATAGTAAATTAGATTAACATTTTTTTATGTTTGACTAAACTGTATTTCATGCTTTAAGCCAAACTTTTAAAAAATAAAAAAATTAAAAATAACTAAAATTGAATGGTTATATAAATTATAATATTAAGTCACTAAGTTGTAAAAAAAATTAAAAACTTAAATAATTATATAATTTCGACTTCAATCAAACAACCATGTAAGCTAGATTTAGCCAGGTAACCCAATATTAAACAGTGTTAGAAGGTTAGATTAACAACAGGGACCATATGTGCAACAAATTAAAAATGCAAAGAGTGGTTTGTAAAAGAAGAAAGTCTAGAGACCTATTTGATGTGAACTATGACGACTATTTGATTAATTTTCTCAAAAATCTAAATTTCATTTCATATTTCAAGAAAGAGTTTTCTAAAAATAAATCATTAGAGAAATCATTTTCATTGTTACGTACTTTGGCTTGTAAGTTTACTATCACTATTTTATTGAGCTAATACAATGCCAGCTATGGGTATTATGTTAGGGCTTTACTAAAATTTTTTAATGAATTTTTTAAATAAAAGGAATAATAAAAAAAATCTTTTCGACCGAGTTCATTTTCAGAACTCGTGGCATTTAGTATTCTGTACTACTTCTAATTATATTTTGTCACATAATTTATTTGTTTTTTGGACTACAAATCTCATAATCTAATTTTAAATCTTAACTAAGTTCGATTCTAATAATAGTAATACTATTATTATTATTAGACCTAATATATAGTATATGAAGTATAGTATATATTTCCCTATCAAGAAACTAATCCAATTTATGCAACAAGCACTTGTGATTATTATAATGCCAATTTGATATTAAAAATGCTTTTTCTCACTATACATGCTTTTTATGTCTAAGTTATCCCTTGTTGTTGTCAGTGAATTAAGAAAATATACTTATGTAAACATATATTTGGTTGAGTCCAGTGCTAAACTTTTGACTTTGGAGCACCAAATTTTATCTATTGATCGTGCATCTCTTTTAAGGCTTAAAAGCAGACATCGTTTTTGTTTTCTCCTACGCAACTTGACACTGTGTAAAGACCTCCTCTCTCTCTCTCTCTCTACGTTTGCTTCTAGGTTGGAAAAGACAGTCGGTGAAGGGCTTTTTATAATCAATTGATTAATGAATTTCCATGTTCTAAAACTCTTTAAAAATGTTTAATTTACCATGTGTGTTGAATTCACTACCCAAGAAATTGACTAAACCGACGCATCCACAGAACATAGATCTGGCCTCTCTAGGTCTTTTGTGATATATTATAACTGGAAGTGCGGAGAAACCTGTAATACTTGTAAGATTATTATTATTGTTGCTGTGAAGAATCTCTACTGCATACAGGCTGAGCTATACATTGAAAAAATTAAATAAAAATTTGGCCAAAGAAATAATCTCATAATTTTTAATATTACAAGCTGAGCCAGCTATAACTAGTACTGTATTGAAAATTTCCCCCCGGGTCATCATTCTAATACATGGTTTTACTGCAAAAACCGATAATCCAGAGTGGGAAAGAAATATTCTTTTCATGTTTATGTATATGATTTTTATAGAGTTGCAGTTAATTTCTTTTCTCTGTAGATTTTCTCTTACATAGTGGACTAGACTAGTAGCCCATGAATTTCAGTATTTGGGGCTAAAATATAGTTAGTAGTTCCTGTAATAAAGCTTTTGTAGTTTGAATTTTGGTTTTCATTTTTGTCAATTTAATTAGTGAATTTTCGAACAAGGAATTGTTGTTCCAGTTTTGGCAAATATATTTCCCAGTAATTAGAAATATATTAGTTCATGCTTGTGATGATCATCAACACCTTTAAGTATATCTCTATATCTTGTCATTTACTTGGAATTTTGTACTCACATGATAGACACAAAATTTATTTCATATTTTAGATCTATCTAATTGAGTCTGTTCATTAATTAATCACACCCAATAATGTTTTTGAGAGAAATTCTTATATGCGCCAGGTGCATATATAACAAATAGTTAATATATATCTGCTCAATCCATATAGTTTTGTTGTAAACAAATCATGATTATTGAGTGTACATACAGCTAGTATGCTTCAAAATTTGTCTTTAAGTCACTAATAATGATGCAAATGAAAACCAAGTAATTTCTTTTAGAACAATCGTATTAATCACACTAGGAACACATTATTTTTGGTTTTGATTGCTATAACAAATTAGTGTAAAAGTCTCCCCTATTTCTAAGGACATCAATCAGAGCTTATACAAGAAGTTAAACGCCTGAAAGCATCCTCTATATTCAAGTATATATGCATTATTATTCCCATAATTTAGGTCGGCTATATATATGAGTTTTATAGAACTCTGGCTTAGGGTTTCAAAGATCAAGGTTTGCAAGAAAGTCTACATAACTTTGATGTAAAGAAATATATGGAATTCGAAGTCCCAAAAAACAAACAAACAAACAAAAAAAGCGAAAGTGCAACACAAGCTAGTGCCATATATGGAACATGACAAAATTGTCGTCCACCAAGAATCTCATAAAATATATATGTGTGCATAAATGCCCCACAAATCAAAGGGGAAAAAAATGAGGCTGGGTGGGGATTATAAATTATAAATCCATTGAGAAGTTTCCAATCAGCAAGCATCCAAAAGAAGAACAAAATAAATTTCCAAAATATGTTCGTATGCTACTCTCGTCTGAAACTACACCACAATATATGTTAGTTGAGGGGCCTCTCTCTCTGTGAAATCAAAAGTCTGAACTAAGTAAAATTAACCAAAAAAAAAAAAAACTAGAACTTTATTTATTAGTTAAAGAAACTGTTGAATAAATCAATAGGAGAATGGGGTGAAACAAAGAGATTAGAAGGGCTAGGCATGAAACCCCCCTCCATGAAATTCCTGCTACTATGAAGCACGGGGCTCAAATCCTGGAAAAAGCTAGACACGCTCGGATCCGACGTGGAAGTCGGCGAGAAGAAGCTGGACGGAATCGGAGACAGAGAAGTGGGTCCCGGCGACAAAACCCCATGAAACATGCTTGTCCCAAACTCTACCCCTTCTACGACACCCATGTCTCCATTTGGATGCCGCAGCTGCACCTTATTCTTCTTCGGCGACCTAGCCTTTTCTATGCTGGCGTTACGAGCTGCAGGCGACACCGCACCCCCATTACAGCCATTGAAAGGATCGTCCTTTGGGGAAACTACAGACGATGATGAATTCTCAGACGAGGAACTAGAGCCGGTGAGGCGTTGAACGAGGTTCCTGAAGTCTGCAGGAGTGGTGTGGATTATCTTGGGAGAAACAGTGTAGATTATAATGGGTTGAGGTTGAGAGGGTTGGGGAGGAAGTGGGGGTTTCTTGATCTTGTGAGAGTCTTTGTGTATCTTGAGACGTGTGGGACGTGGGCCTTGAAGTTCTGATGATCTTCGTGGGGATTTCCCAGAGGGATCCATGGGAGGGAATTCCATGTGCTGCCAAAGACTCTAGTTTGATCGGAGGAGGAGGATGATAATAGCTTATTTATTGTAATTCAGACCTGAGAATATAAGGAGAGCTGGTCAACGAGGAGTAGGGGATTAGTTTAATACTAGATTAATTTGTTGGTAAACTTTGGCATCTTCATTATTTTATGAGTGTTTTTTGAAAAAAATTTTATTCCGAGGCCGGTTTGGTGATGTTGTGCTTACTTGGGGTATGGCTGTGTCTTTTCCTTTTAGGCTTAGCGAGTTTGAACCGGTCATATGCCATGTCACTGTGCAATTTTAATATGATGACGTAGGTGTACTGAATAGGAATGATAATGAGGCAGATTCACGGTGAATGTATATATATACATACATATGTTTGTGTATTTAATTATATGCTTTTTAGGTATTTCTTATCATTTCTTAAGTCATATATATATCAAGAAAAAAAGTTATATGTAATTTTTATATCTTTTTTACTAAATTTCTCAAACTATGATTTATAGTTTTTCAGTAATGATGTTACTAAGTACATAATATTTATAGATAAGTGCATAGTTTTTGCAACTATACAAAACATATGATTGAGATTCTACGAACTTGGAATTATAAAATAGGCTTGAGGATAAAATTGAGAGAAAACATGGTTATCCACTGCAAAATGTGAGACACCAATAAGCAACGTAGAAGGAAATAGAGGAGACTCTTCTTGAGAACGTGCTTGTATTAGTGGCACCAGATGGAATGGTACAGTAGCATCAAACTCAGTTGACTAGCTAGCAAGGAAGTTAAGATTGGTCCTGAAGTTTGCAGCAAAGGAAGGAGAGTTACCATATTTTTGCCAATTTTTTGTAAGGGTTGAAAAACTGTTGGTTAAACCTATGTTGTGCCATGCCATATGCCCAATCTTGTTGCATACCTAATGACAATGAGGTCAGTTTCCCAATGCCACCACTTTGGCCTATGAAACTTCCATGGGAGACATTGCCTCTGAAGTTTCCTCTTCCATTTTCACCATTAAAATTGGTGTGTCTACCTCTGTTCTGTAGAGGTTGGACATGATTGTCTTGCATTAATTCCATCTTTGTTCTGTGTTTGTGTCAAATTAGCACTCATAGGTTCTGTGATTTCAGCTTGTTCCTTGAACTTCTCAATTAGCTCCTCCAGAGCCACAAGTAAGGACTCAACTATGGATCTGACGTTAAGGAGATCGAAACAATGAAGCTGCTGCACTCTTCAGGAGGCCTTTCTGAATAGCTAATTCTATGTGATCAGCAGTAGTAATCAATTGAAAATTCAACAGAATTACAACAAGGCAGCTGCAATTTCCTTCATTTAAAGTAGGTAGATATTCATTAGTAGACATAGAGCCTTTCATGACATTTATGAGCTGAGATTTAAATCGCTTCACCTCAGCTCTAGTTTGGCAGATACGATTTTCTTGATTTTATATATGTGGAATTAGGAAGCGGATGGAATATTTGTATTCTCTATTACAGTTAAACCTCACAAGGTTTTGTACCATTGAAAATTTCAAAATGGGAAAGAAGTTGAATCAGGGGAGTGTGAGGAAAATGTAATTTTCTTTCATTAAGGCACAATGAATACACACAAACACACATACACATTCATAATTAAACGATTACAATCAGCCAAATTCAACAACATAACTACTGAACTGCGATTCTATGTTAAGCTATATTGTTGAGCTCTGAGTGGTCATTAGAAGACTTTTGACAAGTTAATTAAAACCAGTGTGACTTTATATTGAATAATAGTATAATACCTTAAACTACACCAAAATATGTATACGAATTTAACGACAGAACCGTCCCAGAACTATAATATGCTTTTTGTAAATTTCATGTTCATAAGAGGGAGCGTAAGTTCATAATTATTAGGATCAGAAAAATGAGTTATGGCTGGGGGACTTGAACTGGTAATTAAGAAGTGGCGAGTACCCATCTTTGAATATTTAGTTAGAGTCACAATATTCTTCTCGAGTGGGTATGCTGTCACGTTACTTTTTCGCAGCTGGGATATTTTATTAAATAATAAAATCAGTGGCCCTAAACATCTTGTTTTTAATCTCAGCACATATATGGAATTTCTTCGTATTAGGAGTTGACCTGTTTTGTTTAGGAATGCGATAATTATAATTAATTAATCTTCAATTTTAAAGTTGGACTTTTGAGATCCTTTGAAATGAAATGTTTCTCCTGGTCTTGTTTTGTGCAGTTCATATATGGTAGCTTTATGCGGAAGGTTCGTCACCAGAGCAAGTAAGAAGAAAATAGGGTCAGGCTGCTGAAAATTATGTTGCCTTGTAATTTGACACATGCTAATGCTTTTATTGATTTAAATTGCATATCGAATTTTTTTCGAAAATAAATCAATATATATGTGTGATAAAAAATTTCATAATAATATTATTATAATATTTAAAATTTATTAGAGTCTTAGAAGTTAAAAATAGTACTCTGAAATACTCACAAAATATTTGAATAAATATACAATTTGATCTTAAAAAAAAATTAATCCATCAATATATTTAAAATAAAATAAATGTATAGTTTGACGTAATAAACTGAATTTTTATATGTAAAAATATTTTTGTAACCAACAAAGCAGTATTAATTTATTTGTAATCATACTATTTACTTATTTTAAATTATATCATATACAAATAATAAAATTTTAATTATGAACAATAAAAATACACGTATCTCAATAAAAATAATTTGAAATTCCTCCTACAAATAGATTTACAGAAAAATCTTTAATAAAAAATTTAAATTATTAAATTTTTATTTAAAGGCTCATATCTTATTAAAAATTCTCTTGTATAAGGCAAAATGCAGATTCCAATAAGCCATGGTGCAAAGGAGCAGGAGTATTAGCAAGAAATGTCCAAAGAGGAAATGACAGTAACAGTACTACTACATACCAAGTGTGGCTCGCATTGTTTGTTGTAAAATACGTAAAAAGTAAAAATATTTTTATGAACAAAATATTCAAAAAAAATAAAGAAAAATATTAGGAAAAAGAATGTTTCTTTTACTTAACTTATGGGTGTTATCTATATCATTATACAATTATACACATTCATAGAGAATGTCTAAGGTTGCATACATATTGATCTGTATGGGGATATTCAAAAGTTGTAGACATTCATATATAATATTTTATAACACTCTTCCTTGAATGTCAACAACAAGTATATGCATTATTGACTGCCTCATTAAAAACCTTGTTAGGAAAATCCAATGTGACAAAATCATGGCCAAGGAAAAAAGAGTGCAGTGTGTATCTCCCTCTTTATTGTAGCATCATTAAGGGTCCTTTAATTGATGCATTCCAATCTGGTGAACCAGCTACTCAAATGTTGCAATTAGTAATGTCTTAGTGAATAATTCTGTTAGATTATTACTTAAACGAATTTGTTAAACATCAATCTTACCATCTTTTTGAAGATTATAAGTGAAGAAGAACTTTGGTGAGATCTGTCTCCTTTGATGTATCCTCCTTTTAGTCAAGCTATGCAAGCGACATTGTTTTCATACAATGTCATTGGGGCCTTTTCAATGAGTGATAGGCCATACGATTCATGAATATATTGAGTCATGAATCTCAACCATACATATTTATGACTTACTTCATGAATTGCAAGTAATTTTGCATGATTTGATGAAGTAACTACTATAGTTTGTTTTATTTAGCGCTAAAATATAGTCGTATTACCAAATGTAAACAAATAACCTATTTGGGATCGTCCTTTGTGTAGATTAGACAAATACCCTGCATCTGCATAACCAATTAATGGTGAACTAGATTTATTTGAATAAAATAAACTTTTATCAATTGTTCCTTAAGTATCTAAAAATATGTTTTATTCCTTTCCAATGTCATTGTGTTAGTGAAGAACTATATCTCGCTATATCCGATCTTGTGTCATTAGCCAAATACATTAATGCCCCGATAGCACTAAGATACAATACTTTAGGACCAAGAAGTTCTTCACCTTCCTCATGTGGTCGAAAAGGATCCTTTCTCACTTCAAATGATCTATCCACCATAGGTCTACTTAATGGATGCGCCTTATCCATGTAAAATTGCTCAAGGATCCTTTTGACATATGTTGATTGATGAACAAATATTCCTCCTTCTAAGTGTTTAATTTGTAGTAGAAGACAATATTTTGTCTTTCTCAAGTCTTTCATCTCAAACTTCCCTTTTTAAGAGTTTTGCTGCTTTAGAAAGATATTGGAGTTTTGATAATGTTCAAATCATCAACATATACTGCGATAATAACAAATTCAGATCTTGACCTTTTTATAAAAACACAGACAAATACAATCATTTTTGTTTCCCTTTTGTAGCAAATACTCACTAAGGCAATTGTATCACATGCGCCCAGATTGTTTTAATCCATATAAAGATCTTTGCAATGTAACTGAGTATATTCTTAGATCAATCAAATTATATGCTTTAGGTATGTTAAATCATTCAGGGATTTTTATGTATATATCATTATCAAGTGATCTATATAAGTAGGCTGTAACAACATTCATTATAAGTATATTAAGCCTTTTATAAGCAGCCAGACTAATCAAATATCTAAAGGTGATTGCATCCACCATAGGAGAGTAAGTCTTCTCATAATCAATTCTTAGTCTTTGTGAAAAACCTTGTGCCATAAATTGTGCTTTATATCTTATAATTTCATTTTTCTCATTGCTTTTTCGCACAAAGACCTATTTTGTACCTAACTAGTTTTACATTATTAGGTGTTCAGACTACAAGTCTAAAAACTTCACGCTTTGCAAGCGAGTTTAATTTAGCTTGGATCGTATCTTTCCAATTGGCCAATATTTTCTACGTTGACATTCTTCAATAGATTTTGGTTCAAGATCCTCATTTTCATTTACAAAATCTAATGCTATGTTATATCCAAAAATGTTGTTGACAATAGTTCCTTATCAGTTCCATATTGTTCCACTATTGACATAACTTATTGAGATCTCATTATTTTTTTCACTTTTAGGTATCTGAATCTCTTCTGGAGATTTTTTATTAGTTATACCTACTTTATCATTTGAAAATTCTATTTCCTCGATTTGACTATTTTGTTTATTTGCTCCTTTTCTTTCTCGAGGATTCTTATCTTTGGAACCGATTTGTCTACCATGCTTCAGGCGTGCTTTATGCTCATTTGCTATAGTATTTAGTTGTCCTTCAGAGACGTTAATATGAATTGGAGCATTTTTAGTAGGAATATGTGACTTCGTCACTTTCTTTGGGTTAGTGAATACATCTACTAATTGATTTGCAATATTTTGCAAATAAATTATATTTTGAATTTTGAGTTAACATTGGTTTATATGAGGATAAAACTGATGCAATGATTATGCATTTTATGTAATTTATTTTTCCAGATATTTCTTTTTTCCTCCTAATGTTGGGAAATTATTTTCATCAAAATGACAATTGACAAAACATGCTATAAATATATCTCCCGTATGATGTTCTAGATATTTAATGATTGAAAGGGATTCATACCCAACATATATTCCTAACCTTCTTTGAGGACCCATTTTGGTGTAATGTAGTGAAGCAATTGGAACGGAAACTGCACACCTAAAAATCCTCAAATGAGAAATATTAAGCTCTTGACCTAAAGTCAATTGCATAGGGGTGAACTTATGATATGTTGTTAGCCTAATGCGTACAAGTGATGCAGCATGTAAAATGACATGTCTCCATGCACTAATGGGGAGTTTTATTATTATAAGTAATGGCCTAGCAATTAACTAAAGGCATTTAATGAATGATTCTACAAGATCATTTTGTGTGTGTATATGAGTAACAAGATGCTCCACACTTATTCCAATTGACATACAATAGTCTTTAAAAGCTTGAGATATAAATTCACTACCATTATCAAGACGAATTGTCTTGATAGGATAATCAGGAAATTGAGCTCGCAATCTTATTATTTGAGCAAGTAATCTTACAAATGTCATATTACGCGTTGATAATAGACAAACATGTGACCATATAGTAGATGCATCTACTAATGCCATAAAGTATTTAAATGGTCCACAAGGTGGAGCTACAGGTCCACATATGTCTCCATGAATTCGTTCAAGAAAGGCAAGGGATCAATCCCAACTGTTGTTGGTGATGGCCTTATAATCAATTTCCCTTGAAAACATGCAGCAGAAGGGAACTCATTTGATAAAAAAAATCTTCTAGTTCTTTAATGTATATCTATTTGAGTTCTTTATAATTTTTCGCATCATTATTGAACGGGATGACTTAATTGATCATGCCAAATTATAAATGTATCCTTTGAATTAGTGAACTTCTAATTTACTATAACATATGCTTCAATTGTACTAATACGCATGTAATATAAGCCGGAGGATAATGCAAGCAACCTTTCTAATAAACATTTTTCTCTTAAGATAACTGAAGTAATATGGAGATACTCCTTATTACTTTCATTTACTATCTCAATGTGAAAACCATTAAAGCATATATCTTTGAAGCTAAGAAGATTCTTTCTTGATTTAATTGACAATAAAGCTTCCTTTAGAACAAATTTTGTTCCATTAGATAAATAAAGAGTGGCTCTTCTAGAGCCATCAATTATATTAATTGTGTCTGATATTGTATTCACTTTTGCCTCCTTTTTAATAAAAGATGAAAAATATTTCTCGCTTCTAAGTATGGTGTGAGTTGTTATACAATTAGCTAAGTATATGTCTTCATTAATATCTTTATAGTCTCATAAAAAAGAGTAATGTCTATACTTCTTGATATCATAAAACAAAAATAGATATAACAAGTTCTTAGGTTATATAAAAGATAACGCACTAACAAATTAAAAAAAAAAAAGACACACAAATTGCAATACATTAAAAGAAAGTAACTTTAAACATAACTTTGTTAAACATCATAAGAAGTATTGCATTACCCTTTGCCGAGTCAAAGAAGTCTGCAACACCCAAATGGGTTATTCCCAAGGGTTCATCAAGTAGGTTATCATCATCTTGATTGGTAACATTTGCCTCTATAGCATTTTTTTTTCCTTCAGGAAAGCTTAGTAAAGTTCAACAAGATATTTAGCTATACAACAGGTACATGACCAATGCCTTTTTATGCCACATCTATAGCATCGATTTTCATATTTCTTTACATCTTTATTTTATGGTGCTTTCTCTTTGCCTTCTGACTTTTCATTACCATGACCACGCTCATGACTACGACTATTAGATGTTACCACATTCGCTTCAAGGAATAGAATGGAACCAGTCGGGTGAGATTCATGATTTTTAATCAAAAGATCATAATTTTGCTTAGCCATAAGAAGACATGATATTAAGTTAAAATACTTTTTAAATCCTAGCTCTCGATATTGTTGCTGCATGAACATGTTTGAGGCATGAAAAGTAGAGAATGTTTTCTCTAACATATCATTATTAGTAATATTTTCTCTGTATAACTTCAATTGAAAGCTAATTTTAAATATTACAGACTTATATTCACTTATTTAAAATTTTGCAATCGCAAGTGCATTTAGTTATATCGAGCTTTTGGGAGAATGATTGTTTTTAAATGATCATATCTTTCTTTCAAACTTTGCCACAAAATAAGAGGATCTTTTACAATGAGGAATTCATTTTTCAATCCTTTATCTGAATGATGGCATATGAAAATCATAGCTTTAGTACATTCTTGGCTTGATGCTTCATTTCCTTCTTTTATTGTCTTTCCAAGACCCATAGCATTCAAATGCATTTCGACATTAAGCGTGATAACGGAATTAGAATATGTAATTGAACATGATCACAAATTGGGAGAATAAATAAATCAACAATCTAACATGATGAAGACAAAATCATTGATCTGAGTATTGGTTGAATCTAATAAGTTCAACCCACAATGCCCAATAGCATTTTTTTAGAGTGTTTTGACGGCAGAGAGAGTGTGACAGATTTAGTATATGAAAATTAGGGCTTCAGTGTATTATTTGTAGGTTTTATTTTAATAATATAATTAATCAATATTATTATAGTAAAATCCTCCAGAATTTTTTAAAAAAATTTAAATTTAATTAATCAATCAAAATCAAGCCCATAAAATCTCTCTCTGGATAACAATGTTAAATTAGTAATCTGACGGGATGATTACTAATACTCTTGGGCTATGGGTTGGGTTTCTGCGTAGTGGGCTTGTGGATAATCGAATCCATCACCGATTATCCACAAATAAAATAAAACCCGGTCTATTCTTAGTTTATAAATTACAATATCAATTGCCTAATTAGATATAACATAAAATCAATCTAACAGTATAATTAATACTAATCTATATAATATTAAAAATATTCTAACAATCTCCCACTTGGATAGCATTAATTAAATTATTAGGTCAATAAAAAAATACATAATTAGGCAATTAATATTCATATAAACACATGGATATGTGTATATCTATAAACCATACAAAATTTAGAAATGAAACTACACACAAAGATCACTGAATCTGATAAGGAAACAAGTAATATTAATATTGTCATAGATTAGTTTCAATATTTGAATAGAATGGAATACAAAATGACATTTGAAGCATCATATTACAATGCAAAAGTCCCCTTCGGACTCAACTCAGAAATTTGGTGTCAAATTGCATCGCAAAAGCCCCTTAAGGACTCAACTTATAAATTTGTGTCAAATTGTACCATAAAAGCCCCTTTAGGACTCGACTTATACTCCCATTAGACCAAGGCTACATCAAAATTCAACAAGACCCATATGAGTTATACAATTTGAATTACTCCTATGGGTAGGCATTGGTCAACAGATCTGTCATCATGTGCTCACTGTAAGTATGAACCATGCGAGTCTGAGATAACAAAAATTCAGAAATGAAATCATGGATCAAGGATATTGAATCCGATAAGGAAAGCATTATTATAAATGCCAGCAAAATTTCAATTCTGAATTATATCTAAAATTTTGGCATAACCAAAACATTGAATCCGATAGGGAAACAAATGTTATAAGTGCCAAAATATGCCAAATTGTTCCTTAAGAACACAACTCAGACTCTCACCAAAACAACACATCAAAATTCGAATATACCCAAGAGTCATATATTTTCAAAACTCTAATGGGTTTGTGTTGGTAAACGGATCACCTAAAATGAGTATGAGATATATAGATTTTCTCTCCAACAAATAGGAATTGACTGTCAAAATTTGATACAACTGAAATTCTTGTAACTTTGATAGAAGCGTATAATAGAGTCATGTCACCACAAAATGGTCAAGACTTAAAATATACACATAACAGAAATTGATTTCCTTGACCATGTTCCCTAACGAGTGACCATTACAAAATTAGCAACATACTCTTCACTTATATATATATATATATATATATATATATATATATGTAAGGCAGCTGTAAATGTCCATTTGACACTTCTCAACAAACAGCTCATTCAAAAAATCGTATAGATGTAATCAGAAGTGGGTTCAGGATCATCATAACTGTCTCTGTAGCTTTTTAATGATCATGCCCAGAATTACTTAAATACATCTTCCAAGCACACCAACATGGAAAAATAATGTTCAAACGTGTGCACACTTGAGCCTATATATTAGGCTATTAATAATTGATTCACATGGAACTTTGCCCATCAAAGTTCTCTCTTCATCGTTTAGGACGTAACGATTTAAACAACCTATCACCTGCACAAGTGCACAAGGAGTGCAAGAATACATATCAAATTTCTTGAGCACCCATTCAATATAGGTTGCTTGAGACAAACCAAGAATGTCACAAGATCTATCACGGTGAATTTGAATTCTCAAAATAAAAATAAGATTCACCTAAATCTTTCATATCAAAGTGACATGACAAAATGTGCTTTGTCTCATTTAATAAGCACACTGAGTTATTGGCCAATAGGATGTCATCCACACACAACACATCCTTGTGCAAGTCTTCATTTTTTATTACAATGCCTACATAGCTAACTGTAATCGAACTTCCTTCCAATCCAAATATGGTTTATTATTCTTATTGCTTTTCTTGAGTTCATATGTTTTTTTGCCATAGGCATTGCCTTCACTTTTCTTTCCTTTTCAATTTGACATTTCTAGCCTTGCTGGATGAACCATGTGAAATATAGTTCATTAATTATGAGAATTCACGTTTTTTATTGATTCTTCCTCTTAGGTCATTTTAGACATCATATGATTAATAGACCACTCTAACTCTTGGGAATTATAAGTGGTTCTCAAGACCCCATATTCAACAGAAAGGGATTAGGGAACTCTATAACCTAAGTTGCTCTCATCCAAGTCCACATCTAAGATTTCAGCTTGTTGTAGTAGTTAACAAGCTTCATCATATGCTCACACACTCCTGACACTTCGTCATATTGAGTGTTATCTAGCAAAGAGAGATAATAAGCCTTTTTAAGTCTTTTCAAACTTCTTAAATTTCTTACTAACCGCTTTGAAATATTCAATTGCGGTGTCATTCTTAGGAATATTTTGCTTGATAGTCTTCTCAATCGTATACTTAATGACAATCAAACAAATCTTATTAGACTCATACCACTGCTTATGGTAAGCCTTGTCAGCAGCGTTAAGCTCAGTGGTGAGATCCGCTAGCTTAGGTTCTCTCATACCTAAACTTCCTTTGGTGATCACTAGATACATATCAAGGAATTCAATCCAATTATCGTAGTCTATTTTGTTCAAAGTTTTCACCATAAATAGTTACAAAAATAGAGACGCTGAAGGAAAAACAAATAGAAAATATATAATTATGTCCCAGACACATAATTATATATATAACAAAGTTTCTGTAACAAGACTCAGCTTCAGTAACTGTGTAACAAAATACTAATCATATCCTGCCTAAAGGCTTAGACTATGATAAATCAAGAAAACTCATACATACCAGGGAAGCTCATTATCGAGAGAAACGATACAAAATGCACCCACAATTTCTATATCGATAAAATATGAGAAACCATGAATACATCAATAAGCAAATCGCCGCTGACAAGCCACAAACAGGTCTTATTCACAAAATTATGTTGACAATGTCACACCGATAGGGCATATCCATTGTCAACATAATACTTACATACACTCTCTTTAGTGGACTTATCACAATATTCAGACTCATCCTTGATAATGATAATTAAATTATTCAAAAAAAGTGTAGGAAATTAAATGACAAATACAATATTAATTTATAAAGACATATCACCATGATTGGGCCCACGATAGGTGAGCACACAATCAATAGGCATATGTGAACCAAAGTCATTACAATTTCCACACACAACCTATTCCTTTGAACGAATGTGCTTAAATTAGGAATAAAATCTAATAATTAATGCAAAGAAATTGATTATAATTTATTTACACATAATTAGGGAGAGTGAACTGAACAAATTGTTCCGTATTATGTCTAGTCTTTACATAAAATTTTTTTCATGTCAAAATTCTTATCCTAAGCTTGTTATAGCTTACACAATATTTTCCTAGATATTTCAAAATATTTATCTAACCTCAATCTTCTCTAATTCAACCCTTCTTAGACCTTAAATCGGCTCATGGAAGGTCATGGTAACAAAATTTTAAGATCAATGATCATATGCTAAAAGAAATTAGTTATACAATATTATGGTGTGTTCTAAACTCAATTATATTTTTACACCATAGTCAATCTTTTTTGCCCTTACATTACCATGAAGACCATTCAAAAAGAAAAACAAGAAAAAGGAAGAAGAGAAACTAGAATATACTAAATCATGTTACGAAGACGAGATTAGAGAAAGGAAATTTAAAAAAATTCATAGTCCATCAAACCGTGGCTCTGATACCATTTGATAGCGAAATTAGAATATGTAATTGAATATGATCACAAATTGGGAAAATAAATAAATCAACAATCTAACCTGATGAAGACGACATCATTGATCTGAGTATTGGTTGAATCTAATAAGTTCAACCTACAATGTCCAATAGCAGAGAGAGAGTGACAGATTTAGTATATGAAAATTAGGGATTCAGTGTGTTATTTATAGGTTTAGTTTTAATAATATAATTAATCAATATTATTACAATAAAATTCTCCAGAATCTTTAAAACAATTTTAAATTTAATTAATCAATCAAAATCAAGCCCATAAAATCTCTCTCTGGATAACAATATTAAATTAGTAATCTGACGAGATGATTACTAATACTCTTGGGCTGTAGGTTGAGTTTCTGTCCAGTGGGCTTGTAGATAATCGAACCCATCACCGATTATCCACAAATAAAATAAAACTCAGTCTATTCTTAGTTTATAAATTATAATATCAATTGCCTAATTAGATATAACATAAAATCAATCTAACAGCATAATTAATGCTAATCCATATAATATTAAAAATATTCTAACAAAGCGTCCATGACAAATAATTTTTTCCGAATATGTCAAGGGCCACAAATTTAAGTTTTGCGAGATTTGTCATAATAAGTATTATAAGAAAATAATGAATTCATTAGGGAATATGATTCCTATATGCAAAATATATTCAATATAATGACAACTATTTTATCATGATTGATTTAATAAGTATACAATATTAATAATAATTTAAACATATATTAAACACCATATATTATAACTATATAAATATAAATGAAACATACAAGTATAAGTTATATATATATCTGTTAGATAAACATGTTTTCAAAACTAATACATATGATATTATAGGGCAACATTAACTTAGAACAACAATGTATTCTTCAAGTGCTCATGGTAAAGAGAACAAAATGTCGTAAATAGATAACAAAATATATTTAATTTATATGTATGTAGTAGAAATTACGCACTTTTATATATAAACAACATATATCCATCAATATATGAATATGCTTGTATTAAGAGATAAACATATATAAAATAGAATTTATTGAAATATAAGAATGTTTATCATTTCATTTGAATATGAAAGAAAAGATCATGTATTATGCAAATGGTGGATCATGAGTATGTAAGGATAAAATGTGAAGTAATTTCATATACCTTACTTCAATTACCCAAAACTCATATAAGAAGAGATTCATATTGACGACGTGTTGTAAAATATATAAATGTAAGAATATTTCTATGAACAAGATATTCGAAAGAGATAAAAAAAATCAAGGAAGTGTTTTTTTCATTCAATTCATGAGTATTGTCTATATCATCACACAAAACTTCTATTTATAGACTAGGAACCTTTAAGGGTTAAAATATCAAAAGTTATATACACATTCATAAAAAATGTCAAAAATTGTATACACATTTATAAAAAATGCCAAATGTTAGAATGCTAAAGTTACATACACATTGATATACATAGAGATATTTAGGAATTGTGGACATTCATATATAATATTTTATAATATTTTTTATTTTAAAAATAATTATTTGAAAAAAGTTTTAAAAATAAAAAGTCACAATCTTCTAGACCTTTCCGTCTTATTCTCTCAGTTGTAACTTGTAAGACGTACCTAATATCGTAGACGCAAAGTCTCATTCGACGGCGTACAGGTTGCTTTACATCCAGCTATCTCTTGCCATTTACGTACCGGAAAAGGAATTTTATGCGCATAAAAATAATAAGATAAATAATTTTTTTAATCTTTTACTTCATACAGGATATCATTTTCTTACGTAGAAAAAAACACTTAACGTCTTAGAAACTACTCTACACTTCTTAATTTTTGTGAAAATAAGATAATAGTATAGTAAGATGGTTTTTTTTTCTTCAAACCCAAATATAATTTTTTAAAAAAAATATATATCAAAGTACACAAACATCAAGGTAATACTTATTTTTCTGGTACTAGTATTTTGATTTTTAAAATATATATTATTATCATTTTAGTACATAATACCATTTTATTATACAAAGAAATAAACTGAAAGGTGTGCAACTCAACAGTTCTGACATTAGAAGTTACCTGTTCGTAAAATAATGTCTTGTACTCAAAACATGTTCTTTTGTTTTTGTATTTAATACTTTTTTTAGTAAAAATAATAATGTCAGAATTTAAAAACAAATAAAAGATGACAAAATGGAATGATAATGTGTACCCAAATGGCAGTATTTAAACTTCCAAAAGTTATAAACATTTTAGTCTTTTTTTCTCTCTTAAAAAATAACATCTTGTACAAAAGAATTATTGGTTTTTTAATTTTCTCTTTAAATATTGTTTAAAAAAAATACTTCTCAAATTTTAAAGATAAAAAAGAAAGAGCTATGTTTGAGTGCTCCACTATGCAGAGCTAAAAATCCATTCCCTTTAACGTACAACCTCGCTACTTTAATTGTGAGATTCAAATTAGTTATTATATAGGTTCACTAATTACTGTAGCCTTTTAAAGTTTTGAGATTAAAACAGATCCTCTACTATTGAAATTACACAGTTGGGGAGCCTTTTTTTTTTTTTTTTAAAGAATAAAAAAATCACATGGCCTCTCTAAATAGGGGGCTAAGTATAAAAAATCTATCCTCCTTTTGAAATATTATATACAAAAATATTTTAGGTAATTAAGGTTTCTTTTTTTAAAAAATCTAAACATGTGGTGACAATTTCTTTTTCAACAATAAAGCCAAAAGCTTTTAATTGGAACATACGTCAAGTCGAATTAACTTTTTAAAGAAGTATACACTTTTATATTTATATTTTATTTTTTAATTAAATATGATTAACATATACTATTTCGATAAAAATGTAATAAATTTAATTTTTTACAAATAAATACTTAAATTTTTAGTTGAAATATATACTTCTTATATTGTTATAAAAAATGATATTTATTATATATTAAATAAAAAATCTAACATTAAAAATATAAACATGGCACATAAGTCCCATTAAATTTGATTGTGATTCATTAGCTTTGTAGGGGTTGACTTTCTAGATGATGGATCATCAATTTGGTAAGCATGGCCCACCTGCCCCATATGAAAACCCTTCCACACCTCTTCTTGTCAACGGAGCAGCTATCTATATGAACACACAAGTGTTAGGTTTTGATTTTAATTTAAACCTTTTAAAAAAATTGGAATAAAGTTGACAAAGAACAGGATTACATGGACTTGATCCATTTGTCAGATTTGTATCACTTTATCCACCATCAGAATAAAATGCAAGATATAAATTAAAAGTGAGGATTTAGATCTTTTGGAACTGTGTACAAATTAGTATAAAGTGACAAGAGAGTCCATATTACTTCTCAGAAACTCGAAATTTTCTAAGATTAATAATGTAACAGGTAAAATAATAATTTTTATGATAACCTAATAATAACAAAAAGATTTAGCTTCTTAAAGCTTGTGTTCATAGACATAACACGTGCCTTTTCAAGTTTTACAAAGTGAGTGATAATTAAAGCGCTGGTCACTGCTTTGATGTGAGTGAATGAAGACAATTTGAGACTGATTAGGTTAGTCGTTGAATGGACCAACCTATTTAAGGTCAAAGGTCTAAAGTCCAAGGGTGACCATTCTTAGACCTAGCAACATATTAGAACCTTCTACTTTTTTATTTTGCACATTTTGGAGAAAAAATAAAATTACGTTTAAATATCATATATTTTATCATTTTATATTGTCTATATCATATTTTGTTTTATATTTATGTCAATATTAATTTTTTAAAAAAATTTATTTTTATTTTGAAGATGGTCGAGAGGGTGAAATCCCGCAACTTTCTGCTCCTAACATGTTTGGTTTTCGAAGTACAAAGTTTTCTTCCGATTCTCAGTACAATTCCTAAGCTCGATACCCAGCGTATAAAAATATGATAACTGTTCACCTCGCAACCAGATGAGCATGCATGAGAGAGGGTTTTTTTTTTTTTTTTTTTTTTCCTGTTTTTTGAGCGGGGGCGTTTTATATGTAAATTTTTTTTCATATAACTATATAACCTTCAATTTTAAAAAATTTAAGTTTAGAAGGTTCTAAGAAAATAAAACTTATATGTTTATACTAGAAGCATCAAAACAAACTTAACCCAGGTTGAACTCGCGTAACTCACCTAAGAGGTTGGTTGGGTTAAGGTTCTCTTTTGAAAACTTATTTAGTATACTTTTATCAACCCAGCCTGTTTAACCTGCGAGTTAAACGAGCCAACTCACAGGTCAAATGAGTTGACCCTTTTTTTTTAAAAAAAATTTCCACTCACTCAGTCCAATGTCTCATCCCATTGCATTTTCCTATTTTTTTAAAAAAATTAACCCTAATGTATGTGTTGTGTTGTTTCTATTATTTTGTAATTTGCCAGATTTGAATATTCTACTCATAATCATATTCTTATTATTAATAAATCATTAAATTATCGGATTACTTTACTTATTTTAACCCCTTAAAATTTGTTTTTTATTTAGTTATTTTTTGTTTATTTATATTGATATAGAAATTGATTGATTAAACAAAACATGTGCTTAAAGAAAGTCACATTTGAATTTTTATATTTTTTAATTTTTTAGTGGGTTAAACAAGTCAACCCGCTTAATTTATCAGGTGGGATGTATTGATATTTTTAACCCATCATCTTATAATGGGTTAAACATATTGACTCATTTAATCCACCAGAGGTGGTGAATCAGCTTGGGTGGGTCGAGCTGACCTGTTTATGCAAAACATAATAATTAATATAACTAATAGTTTACAATTTAATGTAATATATGTCATATTGTAATATAGGTTTGATATAATTAATAGATAATATGTTGGCCAAAAAAATAATAAATAGATTAAATCTTCGATAAATTGCCTTATTTATCATTATTATCAAATTATCAGTTGATTTCATTTTTTTTTTTCATAAAATTAGTTTGTAAATGATATAAAATAAAACTTATTCAAGAAATAGACTTCCTTGTATGTATGTTTTATGTAGTATCATTACACAAATTGGCTGTATTTGCCCCAGTACGTTATTAACTTATTGAACTTTAATAAAATATATTTTTTTTTCCCTCATCTAGAATATGTTAAAGTAATTATAATCGTTTTATTAAAAAGTTTTATGTACTGTACCTTCCCATCTCGGCCCTAAGAAACAAAGTCTCGCCCCGCCCTTATCACTTGTCAGTGACCATGTGAATGAGTAGTTGTTATCATCCTTTTGTGAGGAGACAAAATCACTCAAGCGTGGCATCTTGTTGAGTTTGGTGGGGCTGGTCCATAGAAGAACGATGGCCATGAGAAATAAGCACATGATCTTCTGATGTACATCACCCTCCAACACAACTGTTAATCACCCATTAACCCAGCCCAGTGTTAGAGAGGAAGAAGAGAAACGAAAGATAGGAATTTCAAACTCTCTCAATTGTAATTTAATTGTTTGGCTTACTTAGGAACACTTAATATATATAGACACTAAATACGTGTTAGTTACATGAACCCTATTAATCACATTTTTCCTAAATACATGAATCATCATTTCTATACAAAGTATCTATATACGCAATGAATATGTACAGTTAGTAAATTATAACAATTTTCTAATAATTTCAAATTAATATTTCACGTACCAGAACGCTCTTGAAGCACACATATTATGTACTTTGGTACTGTTTGCTCGCATTCACGAAAACGACTTCCCACTTGCACTGCGATGCTATGACGTCCATTCTTTCAGTCTGTGCTTTCTGATGCGTCAATTCTCACAGTGAAATAACTATTTTAGACCCAAGCCAGAATGTGGTCGTTGCCTGTTCTTGATCAGTTTCCTTGTGGATTCTGGCGCCTTTGCTCTTGCGATGGATCACATATTCACATGCTGTAGGGAACAATATAGAGCTAGTGTGCCATCAATCTTTATGAACTTTGGCTTGAATGCTCTGCATATCTAATTCGTACCACTGCAAGTTGGCTGCATGTTACTGTATTCTGTCGTGTGGTGCCTCTTTCTCTAAAATTTGTATCTTCGGCTCTGTGGGTTGTGGCCAATTTCACGACCATAGGTTCTTCAACATGCGAAGCAGATGCACATGTAATCAATCCTATTCACAATCAACGCCTAGTAACAGCTTACTGAAATTATCTTTTTTTTTTTGTTACTCTTGCTTGGAGTCAAAGATGGATCAGAGAAATGAGGCCGAATTCTTGTGGGAAATTATGCGTTTACTAGATTGTGACCAAGACAGCAACCTCTGTTCAGAACACTCACTGTTTTTAGTTTCTGCTACCCTAGAAGAAAACAGAATGGTTTCAGTAAGCTATCTCAGCAATCTTGGTTTTGGATTCACAATTTCTCTGAAGGTTAGATAAGTTTATGAACCCTAAAATATGCTTATTTGGTGATGTAGAAAAGAACAATATAGAGCAATATTACGGTTTCTGTATGCCACGGCCAGTGAGTCCTCACCACAAATTACTCAATTCTGACGTGCCCTAACTTATTGGGCACCGCCCTTCGTTTTTGTCGCATTGAATCTAAGATAAACATTTAAGTCTGTCGGTGATTATGAAATAAAGAAGATCCATACTCATATGATTATCTAGTGCAAGTATCCTTTACTTCTTTTAATTATTGTGATCACATTAAATCTCTCCACATAAAAGCTTCTTAATTTGGGTGCATTCAATACGGACGAGAGGACAAAAAATGTCTTTTGGTATGCTTCTGCTTTGCTGAGAGAAAGAGGGGGAGAAAGGAAAGAAAAAAAGAATGACGAAGACATTAGACACCCCACTTTGGTCCCTTTTTTTTTTCTTTTTAACACAATCATTATGATAATCGAATGCCCTACGAATCGGTGAATTCATCAATGTAGAAGGCCTATATATTCAGGGCTATATGCCCCTCCAAAATGCACGAAATAAGCATCCTTTGGGCTACTTTTTGTACCACGATTGTTCTGCATTTCTACGCTCCCGTACGTTTCTCAAGTAACTCTCAAATTCTTGGAACTATCTATCATATATATATATATATATTCATGCTACTTCGGCTGTCAGGCATTTTTAATTATTTATTCTAAGCATTTGGCAGGAGAAGCTCATATAGATTTTGTCTAATTTGAATAACTAGTGATTAATTACGTGTTTCTTTACTTACAGTACATCTTACCCAAGAGATGGAAGAGAAGAGAGAGCCTACATTGGCTAGTGATGCTACTTTCATCCCTAGTGGAAAGATTGGATGCATACGTTCTCACATATCTGAAGCTGGTGAAAAGAAAGAACGCAAAATGCACAGCTTCAGCTTCGACAGCAGAGTGGAGACCTCGCGTGGCGGAACTGTCATACGCAAAACTAAATCATTAAATACTCAATTCGTGATCAACATTGATGAGCTAATCAACAATGCTGCAGAAAGCTATCATAAGTTAGATTCCAATATTAATCGTTCCAGTAGCAATGAAATAAGATATTCCCTTTCCCTCACTACACCCACCTTACTCTCACATGAACTCTCAGATGTCTTGAGGCTGCCTAGTCCCAAATGCAGTAAGAAAAAGTTCTTTAGCACCACTTATTTCCGTAATAATAAAGAACAAACGCTTACATATCCATTATGTAAACATAAAAATTTCACTTGGTTGTGAATCATCACAGAATAAGTTGTTCTTGACTTCTGACTTTTGTTTTCAGAGGATGGATCATCTACTGTCCCTGCAGAGGAGGAACCAGGTTCACACAAGTGGAAAAGATTGCACATGGAACCTACCTTGCCAATATATCTCAAGGTGATCAGTTCTTTCAATAAGTATAACATTTGCTCGTAGCCTCCACCCTATACATGTGTAACCTATATTGCTTCCATTGTCTTGCAGTTTGAAGATGTGACTTACAAGGTGCCAGTGAAAGGCGTGAATAGTTCAGAAGAAGAAAAGTACATTCTGCATGGGATCACCGGTTCAGTATGCCCAGGAGAGATTCTTGCTCTTATGGGACCATCAGGAGGTGGTAAAACAACATTACTCAATATCTTGAGTAGAAGGATCAAATTTAACGGTGGTTCCATCACTTATAATGACAAACCTTATACCAAATCATTGAAGCAGAGGTATAACTAAATAAAGGCAGGCTCATCCGAAGCATAACTTAAAAACTGAAAAAGCTGTTAATGCCCAAAACATTACATGTTGTGTATTTTTCACAGGATTGGGTATGTGACACAAGATGATGTAGTGTTCCCTCATCTAACAGTCAAGGAAACTCTCACATATGCAGCTTTGCTCCGTCTCTCCAAGAGTCTGTCAAGAACACAGAAAAAAGAGAGGGCTATGAATGTTTTAAGTGAGCTATGCCTCGAAAGGTATTTTTTCTCTTTTTTTGTCATAAAATAAATGTAGTACCCTTCAGATAAAATGTAACAATTAAGTAATTAATATGTGATTTCAGATGCCAAGATACAATCATTGGTGGCAAATTCATTCGAGGGGTTTCTGGGGGTGAGAGAAAAAGAGTCTCCATAGGCACAGAAATCCTGCTCAACCCATCACTCCTGTTCTTAGATGAACCAACAACTGGTCTTGATTCAACGACAGCATCACGAATTGTTCAGATTCTTCAGAATATTGCAAAAGTAGTAAATGCCTTTCATTTTTGCTCTTTTTTTCTTTATGGAATTAAATGTCACAATGATCTTCTTGATTGTGTTTTGGTAGGAGGGAAAGACGGTGGTGACAACAATACACCAGCCATCAAGTAGGCTATTCAGCATGTTTGACAAACTGATTCTGTTGGGTAAAGGGAGCACCTTGTACTATGGAAAAGCATCTGATGCAATGATGTATTTCTCCTCTATTGGTTGTTCTCCATTGATAGCCATGAACCCTGCAGAGTTCCTCATTGACCTAGCAAATGGCAACATGAATGACAAATCTGTCCCTTCAGAACTTGAGGATAAATTCCAATATGGAATAAAAAAACTTGACCCAAAAAATAACACACCTTCCCCAGTTGATGTACATGAGGTCAACTACTACACTGAAGTGTGAAGTTTTTAATGTATCAAATCAACCATAAAATACTGTACAACAGCAAACTTATATGAGTTGTTCTTACTGCAGTTTCTTGTAGAGACCTATGAAATAAAACTTGCGGAAAGGGAGAAAGCAAGGCTTTATGAACCTGTGGTAGTGAAGGGAGAGAGTGGGATGCGAGGCAGGCCATTCCTAAGGGACTTTGGAGCAACTTGGTCGGAACAATTTTGCATTCTCTTCAGAAGGGGCATTAGGGAGAGGCGTCATGAGTACTTCAGCTGTGTGCGTGTAACCCAAGTAATATCAACTGCTATAATTGTAGGATTGCTTTGGTGGCACTCTGGTGCTTCTTCTCAAGAGAGTCTCCAAGATCAGGCAAGCTCTAAGCCTCTAACTATTTGTTTGAATCATCATTGCATATCTTCTTGTTAATATACTATTGTACTGTCATGCAGGCAGGACTATTGTTCTTTCTTTCAGTTTTCTGGGGCTTCTATCCTCTATTTAGTGCCGTTTTCATGTTCCCGCAAGAAAGAGCAATGCTAGTGAAAGAGAGATCAAATGACATGTACAAACTCAGCGCATACTTCTTAGCTAAAAACACTAGTGATGTTCCATTGGAGTTTCTAATGCCTGTAGTGTTCATGGTGATTGTGTATTTCATGGTTGGCTTGAAATTACAGTTCTCTGCATTTTTCCTTACCATGCTCACACTCTTTCTAAGTGTGCTGGCAGCTCAGGTAATTTTTTTAATCCCATGCATGCCAATCACATCCCTGTGAAGACTAAATTTGAGATGGTCTAAATGCTTTGTGTACGTATTGACTGCAGGGTCTAGGACAAGCCATAAGTGCAGGGTTCCTCGATGTGAAGAAAGCAACAACACTAGCCTCAGTCATTGTTATGACCTTCATGCTAACTGGTGGATTCTTTAGCCAAGTAAGACATGAGATATCTGTTACCTAGTATCATCTCTCAAATCTCAATGACCATCCTAAATGTGCCTCTTCAACTTACTCAAACTAAAATGCTGCCTTGGCTTTTGCAAAATCTTAATCAAATACGAAATTGTTTGTCAGCGATTATATTACTATACAGTCCATATAGACTACCATTTATATATTTGTGTTTGCAGCAAGTCCCAGGGTTCATGTCATGGGTGCGATACGTCTCTTTCAACTTCCACACTTACAGGTTACTTATGAAAATTCAGTATGGTTGTGTTAGTTCAACCTCTGGATCAGGTTGCAGTGAGTCTCCTTCAATGAAAAAAAGTGACAGTATATTTGGGAGAGAAATGGAAGTCGGTGCTATGATAGTAATGATTATTAGTTATCGGCTAGTGGCTTATTTATTACTAAGGAGAATGAATCTGAGGACAAATTAACATGCACTAGAATTCAAGCCCAATATAATTATACGTGAAGCCAATACTTCAGGCTTCAGAGCTAAAATATTCAGTTTTAGCAGTCAACTTGCTCGTGTCCTCGAGTATCCAGTATTGAGCCAAGTTCACATGGTATTAGCTTTATATTTTTAAAATTTAAGTGAACATAATGTTAAGGATTTGAACCTTTCCAATATCCCCTTTCCCACTCTTTACTATTAAGATTTTGGGCTCCATCTATGACAAAGAAAAAGTTGTTCAGTATTGAATATTAAATTATTGCTTCAAAGTCGTGACATTTAAATTACTAACTAAATCAATAAATTCAAATGATCCTGCCCGATTGTTGACCGTACCTAGTGAACTTTTCATCCGGCAAACATGAAAGTCAAACTATAAATGACATCAATCCAAACACTATCAATCTAAACTGGGTTTGGAAAGGAATGAAGTAATGAGTCTATTATGGGAAGAGATAGAGGTATAAGAATATGTTTGGTTGCTAGAATCAACGTGAGAGAATGAAAATAAGAATGTAAGTGTCTCTCATTCTTATGTTTAGTTGATAAATTGGGTATTCATTCTTGTTCTTTAAAAAATATGTTCTTCCACATATTATGGAGAGTTTTCTCCCTACCTAAAGCTATAGAATAAGATTAATTTCCTAATAATAAAAATATGCTTGACAAAAATGTCTCCACTTATAATATTTTTCAAACAAAAATATCCCTTTGATGCATTAAAACCCTAATTTATTATTATTATTATTAAATTATTATTTTTAATCTATTAGTTTTTATTAATCTTATTATTTATTTATTATTATTATTATTATTAATTATTATAGACTTATTAAATATATATTATTGTATTATTATATTATTAAAAAATATATACATTAATATATACTTATATTATTAATTAATAATTCGAAGAAATGTCTACTTTTTTTTTGTTTTATGATAAGGGATAATATAGTAAAATATGCACACTACTTAATTGATTCTTATGTGTAATCTATTAATCAAACGAAATAAAAGGAGACATGTTCATTCTCATTCCTTTATAATCAAATAACATTTTAATATTTTCATTCTCACTCCTACTCCTATTTTCATTCTCATTTCCATTCTTATATATCAATTCTAATAACTAAAAAAGACCTAAGTTTTCTTGTGGCATCATATTTTAAGACCTTAAAAGACGAGAATTTGATTGAATAAACTCTCCACGTTAACTTTTAAGCCCAAAAATAGTTCTTAAAAAAATTACTTTGACGTTATTCTTCATTCTTCATTCTTTATATCTTCCAATACTAATTTTAGACATTATTTCTAATTTTCCTATAAGGCTCGTAATATGAAGGAAACTAATTGAAGACCAAAAATCTGAGATATCACCAAGTTCAAATACTTCCAAATTTGGGTAAAAAATAAGGAAGGTTAAGAGCGAGCTTATAAAGTATGGAATGGAACTGTTTTTGGCCCTTTTCAAATGAACATTAAATCATTAAGAGCTAAATTACGATACTTATCGTATCATCGGAGAAATGTGAAGTTGGAGTGAGAGGTCATTGAAAGAAGAAACAAATTAGACATGAGCTTGATCATTATTTATTCTATGAGGAAGTCGTGTGGGCTCACAAAGGCTGGACAACAATGATCCATTAAGGGTGAAAGAAACACCAAACACACATGCGCAAACACACATATAAAAATTGTATTTGACACATTGTATAAGTTTATATAATATGATTCATTTTTATCATACATTTAAAACATATATTAAATTGTATATGTTTATTTGGTTAATTCCGATCAATTACATTTAATACAGTGGAGTATTGTATTAATATGTATTAATAAAATATTTTATATTTTTTTTAGTAATATTTTTTTAGTCCCTCGTATATAAGAATTTCTCAATTTATTCTCATAAAATCTTTTCTCAATTTAATCATTTATAGATAAGATTTTTTTTAATTTAATTCCTCATTGTCTTCTCAATTAAGTCCCTCACATAATTATCTTTTTAATTTAGTCCTTCACATATATACATTTCACTATTTGATCCCTCACAAATAAAATATCGTTAGTAATATCCTAAAAAATAAGTTAATATTAAAAATACAAACTCATAAAAAAATTTAATTTGGTCCCTCACATATAAGATATTTTCGATATGATCTCTTAGAGAATTGTGTTCTCAATTGAATCATTCACATGTGTATATTTCTCCATTTGGTCTCTCGCAAATAAAATTATTATCAATAATAGCCTCAAAAAATAAATTAATTTAATAATTACGAACTTATTAAACTTTTTCTCAATCTGATCCTTCACATATATTTGATCCTTTATAGAATTGTCATATCAATTTAATCCTTTACATATGTACATTTCTCCATTTGATTCCTAACAAATAAAATTATTGTCAATAATATCCTAAAAGAATTTAATTTAATAAATACGATCTCATAAAACTTTTTTCCAATTTGGTCACTCACATATAAGTTATTTTTCAATTTGATCTCTTAAAGAATTGCCTCCTCAATTTAACCCCTCGCATATGTACTTTTTCCATTTGATCCTTTCAAATAAAATTTTTATTAATGATATCCTTAAAAATTACATTAATATAAGATATATGAACTCGTAGAATTTTTTTTCCAATTTGGTTTTTTGTAGATAAGATATTTTTCAATTTGTCCTCTCATAGAATTGTTCTCTCAATTTTGCCCCTCACAAAATTATCTTTTCAATTTAGTCCTTCACTTATGGATATTTTTCTATTTGATCTTCACAAATAAAATTGTTATCAATAGTATCCTATAAAAGTAAGTTGATTTAAAAAATATGAAAGACATTATTGATAATTATTTTATTTATGAGACCAAATTAAGAAGTATTTATATATGACACACTAAATTGATAAATATGTTATATGGGGGATTGAACTGAAAAAAACTTATAAAGGACCAAATCAAAAAATATTCTATATGTGAGGGATCAAATGAGGTTTCACTCATTTATTCTTTATTTCAAGTATTAATTTTATTCCATTCCACCTTAAATGTGTATTGATATATTTTATTAGTAATGGATTTGTGTAAGTGGTAACGAAAAAATCAAAATTTTTCCTTCAGTATTTGTTGAATATAATTTTGTTTAAGTAAAAGACATTTAGTTTGTTAAATGTCCCAAGCACCTTCATGTGTTTAATGAACATGTCTTACGGAATTTTATTGGAGATTTTGTTGTGGTTTATTTTGATAACATTTTGATTTATAGCAAAGATCAGGAAGAGCATGGAGAGCACTTGAGGAGGGTCTTTGAAGTATTGCGAAAAGAACAATTAATTGGCAATCTCAAAAAGTGTCAATTCTGCCAAGACCGAGTTATTTTTCTTGGGTTTGTGATTTGTTGGCATGGAGTTGAAGTTGATCTGGAGAAAGTTAGAGCTATCAAGGAATGACCTATTCCTACAAACATTTCTGAGGTGAGAAGTTTCCATGGATTAGCATCCTTTTATAGAAGATTTGTGCAGAATTTCAGTACTATTCTAGCACCCTTGACTAATTGCATCAAAGGGAGTAGTGACTTTAAGTGGAGTGCGGTAGCCTAATGAAGTTTTGAGATCATTAAAGAGAAATTGTGTTCAACACCAATTCTTGCACTCCCTGATTTCTCTAAAACTTTTGAGATTGAGTGTGATGCATCAGGTATCGGAATTGGAGCAGTTCTTATGCAAGAGAAGTATCTCGTTGCTTATTTAGGTGAGAAGTTGAATAGGACAACTCTGAACTATTCAACTTACGACAAAGAGTTTTATGCATTGGTCAGAGCCTTACGAAATTGGGAACACTACTTGTTACCCAAGGAGTTTGTTATTCATACCGACCATGAGTCATTGAAATATTTGAATGGCCAAACCAAGTTAAACAAGTGACATGCTAAATGGGTAGAGTTTTTGGAGGCTTTTCCCTATGTCATCAAATATAAAAAGGGAGCAGCGAATGTGGTTGCAGATGCCTTATCTCGAAGGTATGCTTTAATCTCATTAATGAATGTCAAGTTGATGGGATTCGAGTTAATGAAGGGCCAATATGTAGAAGATTCTAATTTTTCTACTATATATTTGGCATGTGAAAAAAGTGCTACTAATGGTTTCTATAAGTATGAGGGATTCTTGTTCAAAGATTTCAAACTTTGTATTCCCAATTGCTCTATTAGAGAATTATTAGTAAGAGAAGCTTATGGGGGAGGTTTGACAGGACACTTTGGTGAAAAGAAGACATTAGAGATGATCAAGGAACACTTCTCTTGGCCAAAGATGATTAAAGATGTGCATTGAGTGGTGGGAAGATGTGCAACTTGCAAGAAAGCAAAAACTAAGGAGGCTGCACATGGTTTGTATATACCATTACCAGTTCCTGATCAACCATGGGTTGACTTGAGTATGGATTACCCAAGAACTCCAAGGGGCAAAGATTCTGTTATGGTGGTGGTAGATTGATTTTTGAAGATATCCCATTTTATTCCTTATCACAAAACTGATGATGCTTCTCATATAGCAGATTTGTTTTTCTAGGAAATTGTGAGATTACATGGTACTCCAAAGAGCATTGTGTCATACCAAAATGCTAAGTTTCTGAGTTATTTCTAGAAAACATTGTGGAAAAAGCTTGGGACAAGATTACTTTTCAGCATAACTTGTCTTCCTCAAACTAATGGGCAAATTGAGGTAGTCAATAGAACACTTTCTTCCTTACTTATAGCTATTGTTGGTAAGCATATGAAAAATTGGGATGAATGCTTGCCATTTGTTGAGTTTGCATACAATAGAAGTGTTCACGGTACTATTAAATATTCTCCTTTTGAAGTGGTTTATAGGTTTAATCCTATCACACTGCTTGATCTAGTACCGCTACCATCAAGTGACAGATTGTGCATCGATGGAAAGAAAAAGGCTGAAATGGTGAAAGCTCTACATGAAAATATGAAGCGGCAAATTGAAAAGAAGAATGCCACTTATGAAAAAGCAGCAAACAAGGGAATGAAGCAAGTTCAGTTCATGCCAGGTGATCATGTTTGGATTCATCTTCGGAAGGAGAGGTTTCCCAATAAACGGAAGTCAAAACTTATGCCCAGGGTAGAAGGTCGATTTAAGATTCTGGAGAAAATAAATGACAATACTTACAAGGTTGATTTACCAGGAAACTACAATATTTCTGCCACATTCATTGTAAGAGAATTGATGCCATACTTAGATGATAATGAAGACTTGGATTTGAGGACAAATCCTTTTGAACCTAGAGAGAATGATAAGCCTCAAGTTGAACAAGAGGCTAACTTAGGCCAAGGAGCTCCATCTGGGCCGATTACACGTTCTATAGCCAAGAAGATTCAGGCCATGGATGTCCAGCAATTCAAAATGGAATCAGCCCATTTAGAATCAAAGCCCAATTTCTATATGGAGCCCAAGTTCGAGTAGGTCAATTTCTATAATGAATAAATTGTAAAAAGTCAATTATGCATGTGATGAATGCATGTGATGAAAGTTGAAATAAGCATTGGTTAAAGTCTAAGTTAAGTGAGCTATATTTCTTTGAAAGTTTAAGTTAGATAAGTTAGGTGATCTACATTAGATAAAAAGTATATGTTAGGTGAATTTCTATGCATGTTTTTCACAGTGGCGAAATTATCCCTGATTCTTACCACTCTCCCTCTTCTATTCTAGAGTGTGGCGAATCAAACCTAGTATTCTTGAGTGTGGCGTGCAAACTTATCATTCGAGATTGCTAGTTGTTCTATCTTTTCTTCTTTTCATTTACTTGTGTTTAGGGATTGTTCAATTTGAACTTCCTTGAAGAAATCTGAACTTCCTTGAAGCATATCAGTTCTTATGTGTTCAACAAAAATTTTATTTTCCTTAACAAGTTCTTGAATGGCTAAGTACTTAGTGTTGATGTGTTTGCTTCAACTCTACTTTTATTGTTTTAGCCAGAAAAGCTGAAATTAAGTTATCGTAATATATTCTTAATGGCCTTAAGATAAAATCTAAAATTCTAAGACTAGAAATAAAGCTCTTATGCCATACACCATGCTAAGTTGTCTTAAAACAAGATATGAACTTAGCCTCCAAGGTAGAAGTAGTAGTTAAAGTTTGCTTTACATTCCTCCAAGACATGCCTCCACTAGTAAGTGTAAAGACATACCCAGATGTAAATTTCTATGAGTCTGTAGAATAGGGAAAATCCGAATCAAAATAACTAACTACCTCAAGGTTCTTAGTTCGCTTGTACATTAGCATGTAATCTTTGGTACTTTTAAGATACCTCATAACCTTCTTTGTAGCTCTCCAATAATCCATCCTTGAATTATTTTGATATCTACCTAACATTCCAACCGTAAATGCAATGTCAAGTCTTTTACAAATTTGAGCATACATAAGCCTTCCAATAGCTTAAGCATATGGAATGTTATGCATTTGTTCCCTCTCTAGATTGTCCTTCAGGCATTGGCTCAAATTGAACCCATCACCTTCACATTAAGTGCTATACTTGGTGAACAATTTTTTATTCGAAATCTTTCTAAGATTTTATTAATATATGTTTCTTTCGACAAACCCATAATACATTGAGTTCTATCTCTATGGATCTTAATACCAATAACATAAGATGCCTCACACATATCCTTCATATCAAAGTTCTTAGAGAGAAGTTGTTTCACTTCATATAGAAACTCATTATCATTAGTTGCAAGTAATATGTTATCCACATACAATATAAGGAAACATATTTTACCACTACTAACCTTTTGGTATATACATTAATCCATGACATTCCCCACAAATCCAAATATGGAGATAATTTCATGAAATTTAAGGTACCATAGGCAGGAGGCTTGTTTCAATCCATATATGGATTTCTTAAGCTTGCAAACTAAATGTTCATGGGCATTAGAGGAGAATCCTTCAAGTTGTTTCATATATACCTCTTCCTATATATATATATATATATATATATATATATATATATATATATAATGTAATTCTAAATCAAAATGGGCGACCAATGCTAGTATAATACGTAGGGAATCCTTCTTTGATACAAGAGAAAATGTTTTCTTGTAATTAATTCCTTCCTTCTAAGTAAATCCTTTAGCCATGAGTCTTGCCTTATATTTCTTAATATTGCCTAATGAGTCTCTTTTTGTTTTAAAGACCCATTTACAATTAATGGCCTTTGAGCCATTAAAAAGCTTAAAGCTACTATGCATGCTTTGCGCTATGACTAATAATGTTTGGTTCCTTCTATTAGCAACACTATTTTGGTCTGAAGAACCAGGCATGGTGTATTAAGCAACAATCTTATATTCTTAAAGAAACTTTATAAATGGACTAGGTGCTTGTTTGTCTTCAGTGTATATACCATAGTACTTACCACTTTTATCTAATCTCACTATCTTAATTTGTTTGCCACATTATTTCTCTATTTCTTCTTTGAGGACCTTGAAAGCATCTAATGCCTTATTCTTATTATTAAGCAGATAGAGATGCATGTATCGTGAGTAATCAATAGAGGAGATAAAGTATTTCTAACTACTTGAGTCCATATTTGGAAAACATATATCCATATGTATGATTTCTAATGAGATAAAAATCTTCTTAGCACCTTTATTGGTCATATTAGTTTGCTTACCCTTGATATAGTCTATATAAGTATCAGAGTCAGTGAAGTCAAGAGTATTCAATAGTCCTTCCTTTACAACCTATTTTCTCTCTTTACTGAGATGTGACCAAGTATACAATGCCATAACATGGAGAAATTTTCATTAGTAACACATTTCTTTATACTTATGCTACTGGAAGTATGCATTGTTTCGTATAATGAACTGTCTCGTAATTGAATTCAAAAAAGATCATCGCTAATTGTACTATTGCCAACAAAATTAAAAATTATAAAATAACTTCAACATATTATTTGAGAATTCAAAGGAATTCCCTAACGGCACAAGTTTTGAAATAGAAATCAAGTTTCTCTACATAAAAGGTCTTATCCAAAATCAAAACAAAGGTAAAATTCAAGACAACTTGCAAGTTCCAATAACCTCAACCTGTGAGCCCATTTGGTATCCTGAATAGATGTATTGCTCACTTCTTGTTAGCTTTTTTAGATTTCAAAAGCCCCGTAAGGTATTTGAAATATGGATTGTAGAACCAGAATCAATCAACCATGTGTTAAATATCTACCATATTAGACTCATAACAAAAAAGTGAGATTAAGTTACCTTTCTTTTTAAGTCAAGTCTTAAATTTGTTACAATCTTTTTTCCATGTGTCCTTTCTTCTTATAAAAGAAACGCTTGGACTCATTTTTAATGTCATTTTGAATGGGTGCTTTAACTTTCCACTTTCCCTTGGCTTGTCTCTTATCTTTCCTTGAAGTTACCATATGTGCACTTTTTCCCGTTTCTGCTAAGAGCCTTTCTTCCTCTTGAACATACATAGTTAGTACTTCATTAATTGATCATTTTTGTTTATGTGTGTTGCAGGAGATCTTGAAGGGCCCATCTTGAAGCGGTAGGGAATTCAAAATGAAGTACACTAAGAAAGAATCAAGAATCTCAACCTCAAGTGTCCGTAATTGAACTGTAATATCCCTTATATACATGATGTGCTCTCTCACACCTTTTAAGCTAGTGAGTTTCATGGTGGATAATTTTGATATAAGGGTACTTGCTAAAACCTTTTAAGAGGATTCAAATTGTTTATCAATGGCTTTCAACAAGTCACAGATATTTTTATGCTCTCTCCTATTAATCCTCTTATACTATCAGATATCTTGGATTTGATGTACATTATATTGACGTGATTGGATCACTCCCGGCATTCATAGAGATTTATTGTAGATACACTGTTAGTATCCATAGGTATAAGAGGCTCATCTTTTCTTATAACATAGTCAACATCCATCCACTCTAATTAGAGAAGAATTATCTCCTTCCAATCCTCATTAAGTTTGGGAATTTGAAAATAAAAAATGTTTAGTGGTTGAAAAGTTGTATAAATATTACATGCATATATCAAATTTGAGACAACTTTGAAAATTCCATGTAACATGTTCTACCAATGTAAAACATGTAAATTAAACATGAGCCTAATAGCAAATAAAATTGTTTGTGGGCTAAGCTTTATTTAATTAGGATCATTTACTAATTATGATGAAACTAGCAAATAATATTCTTGTGGAATGATAATTACCATATTGAAGATGATTAATTACAACTTGATGTCATTTTCCTTTATGTAACTTTAAGGCTTAATGTATAATTTTAGAATAATTAAAGGTACTGTTGGCTAAACTTTAACTATGCTAAAGTTATACTAGTTACATGACATCCAAATTTTTCTAAATACTTGTATATAGTCATGCAAAATCAATAAACAAGCAATTCTTATAATGGGATTTTAATTAGTTAATTAATTAGTCAACAAAACCAAAATGTGACAAATTAATTAATTAAATATCCCCATATTAATATTTAACCAATATGCCATGAATATTGCTCAAAATTATGTTTCAAGAAATTAAAAACTCAATTTATTGGCTTAGAATTTAATTTTGCAAAATATTGGATAAAATATCTACCAAATATTACTCAATAAAACTTAAGTTTCTCAAAATAAAATTTTCAAAATTTAAGTAATTTAAATTAAATTAAATATTTTGAGCAATAATAAATGATTATACCCTTTATGCATGTTAAATCAACTTAAGAACAATCCCTTACGCACAAGTGTCCTTTGGTTTAGTAGCTTGAATGTTGGTCCACCATACGGTTCAAATCCCATCAAGATCAACGTTTTCTTTTAATTTGAAAATATAATAATGGACCAAAATAGAATGCCCAAAATGCAATAATGATCATAGAAAAAAGTTCAAAACATATAGTAAGCCCAAAAGCATACTTAGAAATCAGATAAAGGCTTAGAAATAAAATCTTGAGGAAAATGGCCCAAAACCATATAACAATTAGAATAAGTATAATATTAAGTCAAAACTTCTCAACAAATAGGTGTTGTAAACATGGTTGGGATGTTGCACACTTGATCAAGAGGGCATGGGTTTGAATGTCAGAAAGTTTTCAAAATTTTGTAAGACAGAGTTTTAAAGGTTCCAATACCAAATGTACAAAGTTATACATAAAACAGACTAACAAGTTAGTCATGAACAAGGAAATAATACAATAAAAATCATACTTCTAGCCATTGCCATTGATAGTAAATTCTGTAATTGTTGGAACTATCAAAATAAAAAATGGATGCATTTAAGTCTTTGTTTTTCACTCTCTAATAATGGTGTATGATGTGAAGGTAGTAGAAAAATTAGATTTAGGAACCCAAATTTATAGGAGAGCTTAAAGCAACCATTCCATCAATAGTTATAGTTGAAATAGTGAGTAGGTAAGAAAAAAATGCATGGAACCATGTGAATTTAAGATTAAAGTTCACAATGGCAAGATATTCAACCTATTATAGTTGACCACATTAATATAGTAGTTGCTGATCATATTAATGAAGAGCTGCCAAGGTTGACATTAATATAGGAGGTTGACATTTCATACCCATTAGTCTTTGTAATGAAGCATATAAAAGTGATATCCAAGGTGCTGATAAACGATTAAAGTGTTCAATGGGTGAAAGCATCCTTCCCTTTCAAAATGCTTTGATCAAGGGAAGACAGACAGCTGGCAACAATGGAATTGTGGATGAAATACATGAGAGATTTAGGAAACCAAGAAGCCAGCGAAAGTTTAGGACTGTTTTTAAAGCTGATATCACGAAGGCTTATGGCAAAATTCCTTGGGCTTTCATGGAAGAAGTGCTTAGAGCTTTGGATTTCCCTGTTCATTGGATTGATATGATCAATGAAGTCTTTTGACTGCTTCATACAGCATTTTGATAAATGGACAACAATAGTAACAAATGGGAACCTTTTTTAAGTGCTACTACCCTTTTAAAATCAAGTTTCCCATCTACTACAGGTAAAAGTGGTCTCCCAAACGAGCAAGTATCTGGGAACAGAATTCTCTGTGCTTGGGAACAGCTTGGACAGACAGAAGGAAGTTATAAACAAACTTGAAAACAAGTTTCGGTCATGGAAAGGTAGTTTATTATCTCAAGCGGCTAAAGGAATCTTTATCAGTTCTTGAGTGGTGCATTAACTGTCTACCATTATGCTGAATAATAAGCACTGTGTCAGCAAATGTAAAAGAATTATCAGTAACGTCTGGGTGGCTTGAAAAAGAAGACAGAAAAGCATTCATATGAAAGCATAAAATGACCTTTGCTGTCCCAGAGACACAGGTGGCTTGGGTTTCAAGGACATTCAGGCTTTTAATGATGCCCTTCTTGTAAAACAACGTAGGCGAAGAGAATTCTAGCTATCCTTAGTAGAATTATGACCAACTGCTATGAAAACTGTACTGGAGAGATGAATAGTAGTGAATATAATTTCATTGCAAGCACAACCCAAGAAGTTGGGTCAATATTCATCTGAAGTTTGGATGGATATCCAGAAAGCGGGGGTAAGATTATTTAAACCAAAGCTTGAATGGGTGATTGGTAATGGTGAGAGGATTAAGCTCAATTGCGTTACAAATGATAATCAGAATAATGAAAATATAAACGGGAGCATCTCTGACTTTTACTGATCAAAGATATGGAAGATGAAAAACAGTATATCTGAAGGGGACTCCGTGTAGAGAAGATTATTCAAAGATCTATGATTGCGCTATTTATCACTGCCCAACGTCTAGCTGCATTACTTCACTATATTAAGAGGCCTTTTCTTTTTCCAATTGAGGAAAGTATTCTAGTCTGAATAATACCCTGTGCGCACCTTTTACAGATCCAGCTAGCTAAATAAATTTGTTGTGCATATACTTTCTGGGTCTATCTCACTTAAGAGTGATCAACCTTGAACATGTTTGTACTTCTTAGAGATAAAAGAGTTCACCATTACATTTATCGTTGTGTCATTCTCCTAGCTTTGAGAAGCATAAGTAGAGTTTAAACAACAGTTAAAACTTATTGTTGCAGGTAAGCATGAAAAATTTTAAGTATTTCGTTGCTTGTTAACAAATATAAAATAAATTAGTTGAAAATGAAAATCTTTAAACTTTACAGAAACTAGACCAAAGTCTCTAATCAACAATAAATCAATGTATTTGTTATTTTTTTCCCTTAAACACCTTCTTTTAATTTTACATTATACTTAGCTACTTGACTTTAAAGTATAAAGGGTTATTCTGAGTTGTGCTTATTTCTCATTAAGGTCTTTAATTGCTGCCACATTTGATTACTACTAGTTTCATGCTAGGGTTACCGTTCTGCGCAATTATAAACACTTGAATCTACTGTTCTAAGCCTCTCTTCTTGTTATTAGGTTTAGCTGAGTCTTTATATTTCTCTTAGTATATTAAAAAGTTGTCAATTGTGCAAAAAATATTAATGTGCATGCACCTATTCACTGAGTGTAATTATCACCATATGTTGCTTGCGATCAGTTACAGAGATGCGAGCATAATATGCCAACATATAAATCCCAAAACATGGTACAATACTATTGGTTTCAACACTCATACATCTTATTGTCACGATGACAAGTTATCTACTAATAACAGATCACTAGACATAACGTTAGACCAAACAACAGATCACTTGTCACTATAGGCACAAAGAACATTGAAACAAAGCACGATATATATATATATATCTCTCTCTTTTATTTCACTTTTAAGATATTCTTAATTGTATCCTCCACGCCCCGTAGTATTGTATTGAAGAACCCTTCTTCCTGCATTTAAAAATGATTTGTAGTCAAAATCTTTTGCATTGTGCTTCAAGAGCTCCAAATATTAGTGAATGCACCGAGCTATTATAATAAATATAATTTATAATGCACAAATATTTTAAAAACGAAGTCTGTTTGACACGAGTTGAACACATATATTATACATGACGCAACACTGCAAATTACACACACACACAGAGATATATATATATATATATATATATATATATATATATATATATATATATATATTTCATATTAACATGTTCATATCAATGTCAGAATTTATATATAATTCCTAATTGCAATATATAGAACTTGTTTACAAGCTTTAAAATCAAATATGCAAATCTCTAAATTTGGGTTGTAGTTGGATTTGAAATTAAGAATGGAGTTTATACAGACCGAGATTGACTTCGTCCACTGCACCATGCAGCACTTGAGCATTCACTTGGGAGGTGATAAGCAGCATCAAAGCGACGAAAATTGCGATCACAATGAGGAATATGTGCTGATATGATGCCATTTTTAAAGAGTAACTTCAAAGAATTAAGAGAGTAGAGCTTAGGACTAAGGTGAGGAGCTATATGCGTTCACCCTATTTATAATGGGAAACCAATACCTTATTTACATCATCACGTAATAGAAAAATATATAAATAAAGGAATGCCGGTCAATCTCATCTTTACAGTCTCAGTCGATATGCATATCTGTTCAACAACGGCGAACTAGCTACAATATCGAAGAGCCAATAATCACATCTTAGTTAATGTTTTTGTTTCGTTATGATAATTGATGTGGGGGACAAGATGATAAGTTAGTTAAAAACAAAACAAGCATATCTTGAAATGTCAAATAACTAATAAATAGTTGAAAAAGTACGCAGGCTAGAAAGTGAAATGTTGGATAGTCATAAATTCTTCTGCGTAAGTTGAATTGTATGCAAGCAACAGTGTGATAATCAAGTAGGTGAGTTTCTTTTATTTTTGCCTAAACCTTTTTCTACGAGTTAGGATATGTCAATTGCATTTTTGTGATCCCAGAGGAAGGATTACCTTCAAGGACTTTTAGTCTCTAAAAGAAAGTTACTCAACTAACTCGATCACGGGCATCAAGGGAACTTTATGGAAAGAATTGATCGCCAAATAATATTACAGAGCTTTGAGTAAAATCAATCTGCATTAACTAAAATGTCCTCTTTTTGTTCAAGAGGATTTGAATTCAGATTTATTATAGTTCTTAAAAAAATTGCTTATCATTAGTTGTGCAGTTCTATAAATCTATCAAAATTAACAATCATGCATACTTAAAAGGCCAAATATTTTAGCACTAACGGTCACCAAAATTAACTTGAATTATCAAATAAATTATCTTTTGGTACGTCAAAGATGATGATAGTATGATAAAAATAGATCTACAATTCAACTTGAACAATAGAAAATAAGTTTATTTCTTTTTCTGGGATGAGCACAGGTTATCCGTTTGCTATCATTGAATTTGCATGCGCTCTTATGGCTTAAATTCAAAGAGTTTTAGCTTAAATGGGACCTCCTTTAAACTTATTAACTGTCAGAGTAATTCAATGTATTTAGATTCATTTCATACTCAATCCTTTTCTCCATCCTAACTCTCAAAATCTTATGTCCCGTTTGTGACAAAAAATAATGAATTGAATTGGCTTGTTAGCTCTTTTAATAAAATAAAAAAATAAACGTTAAAAATTCAGAGTTCTATTTAGATACCTGATCTTATTACCTCAAACCATATTAATAATCTCATAAATTGCATTCATTATTAATTTTATTTATTTATGAAACCTAATTTACATAATTTTTTACTCTATCGGTCCAATAAATTTTTTCCTTTTTCTAATAAAGAGATGTGCTTTGCTGCTGCTGGCCTTTCTGGTTTCCGTATCCATGTTTTATATTCTCTTGAGCATGGGCTTATTTCTAGTCCCCTTGGTGTTGATTCTTTATTATTCTTCTTCTCAGCTTTATTAGCCGTTTTATTGTATTTAGTATGTACTCTTTCAAGTTCTCTGGTTATGTGTGATGGTTCTTAAAGAATTTGTCATGGGTGGTTTGGATGATTTTTTGTTAATTTTACATGCATTTTGCTAAATTACTGTTTGTAGATACTTTTTAACACATTTTCTATACACAAATTTTCAAGACTTTGGACTGAAGTATGAATAAAATATAGATCATTATATCTGTTTTAAAAATTCTTATTAATTAATCATAATTATTCCCTATAATTTGGCTCATAATCAATTTGTTCGCCTATGTTTTAAGACATTCATGCACTTTGTTTGATTGCTTAATCATCGCGTGGTATTTTGCATTCAATGAACAGTTTCATATTTAAATATTTTTAATATATTTATGATGTTATTGTTAGGATTGAGTAGACAATGTCAGCTTAATTCAAGTAGTAATTTATAGCGACTATGATATTGTTCAGATAATAAAACATATTCAACAGTAAAATTGTTTTTTATTTTAACTTTCATGTAATTATTTTGGTTAAAATTAAAAACAGAAATATCTTAAATTGGTTAAGCGATAATAATGCAAATTACAATGACACATTTTAAATCATAAAGCTGTAAACTGATTTTGAGTCAAGATTTAGACTTTGTCATAAAATACAACGTAAGGTACCACATGAGAATATCAAAGAAAGACAAAAAGGAAAAAAAAAATAAATAAGCAAAGCAGTTAAGTCTGTAAACACAACTAAGCTTTATTATGAATAATTATAACAATCCGACTTTTCATCGGTCACGAATATATATATATACATATGCCCACATATAAATCTTATTACAACATATATATATCTATATATATATATATATAGTACAATGCTATTAGTAATTACGACACTCGTATATTTTTTTCTTTTTCCTCATCATGAGTTATATACTAATAACAAATCACTGGATTATGCATTTGTTAATTGTATGCTCCACGCCCTGTAGTGTTGTATTGAAGAACCCTTCTTCCTGCATGTAAAAATGATCTATGGTCAAAATCTTTTGCACTATGCATCAGGAGCTGAAAATATTAGCGACTACATGCATGGAGTGCCTGGCACTATAATTGTAAGTATATATATGCAATCTATAAAGCTCATCAAAAGAAAAAAGCCATTTTTTATTGCGCAACGTTACAAATTACATATGAACACTTTAAGTTTTGATATATTATTAATCTGGTATTTATATTTGTGAATGTCGTGTCAGGTTTCCAAATTTATGATTCATCATGATGCAACATATAGAGCTTGTCTACAAGCCTTCAAATCAAATATAGATCACTGAATTTGGGTCGTAGCTGAAATGAAAATGCATGGAATATACAAACCGATGTTGACTTCGCCCACTGCACCATGCAGCACTTCAGCATCAATTACTTCGGAGGTCATAAGCAGCGTCAAAGCAATCAAAATAGCGATCACCATGAGGTAAATGTGCTGAGACAATGCCATTTTCAGAGAGTTCAAACTCTAAGAGCTTTAATTGGATTAAGGTTAGGTGAGGAACTATGCTTTCAGCCCACTTATTTATAATGGGAAACACTATATCTGAGACATCATCAGATAGTGGAAAATATATAAATAAAGGAACGCTGGTCAATCTCAGTTTTAATTATAATCACAGTCAATGCTTATCATATGCTTTATTTCACGTTTTTGTGGTTAATTGTACCCACACTTGTACCACTGGATTCATGTCACACCCCAATTTCCAGAGTGTAACCGGCACAGAAACCGAGACTAGCCCGCCTCTGTAAGCCTAACAAGTTGGTTATTAACTAAATTACAATCATACATAACAAACATTCATAACTAAGCAGATTTACATTCAAATGAAATTTGTAGAAATTTCGGCAGAGTCTCCTCTATAACTGAGACCTCCCAAAGTTTCTACAAACATCTGTCCAAAACAATATTATACATAAAAGAGAGCTCACTCTCTATTCAGTCAGAGACAACTACAACACAGGGGAATGGAGAATCTACCTGTGGTCATACATAACATTTACATCTATTTACATATATCAATTACAACAAAATCTCAACAAAATGGAGAAACAAAATGCCAACAGGGCTCCTCTAGCCCTCTTGATCAACAAACTGCTTAGGATGGCTGCCTAAAATTCATTAAAACATAAACGGGTAGCATTTCCAGTAATGAATCAATTTATGATTTAAGCCTTTATACTTTAAACCATAACAAGCAATAATATGTACTTACACTTAATGAACATTTTAAATGATTTTCACGGTCGAGGATCCACAACCTTCGGAGAATCCTTTTCATCAATTAACATCAAACTATCAAGGGAACTCAGCCCTTGGATACTTATTAAAGTTAGGTAAAAACCTTCCTTTTTATTTAAAATACTGTTGGCTTGGGACCTAGATTCTAGGGAGGACTATCAAACATAAAGTATCGGTCATGAACTCGTGGCCCATGCAGTTTAATTATCTGTCGAGAGCACACAGCATCTTGGGGTAAATAACTCATACGGTCAAGAGCACACAGCATCTCGGGGTAAATCACCTATATGGTCGAGAGTATGTATCCCTCGGATTATTCATATCGATCGAGAGCACACAACATCTCGGGGTAAATCACCAAAACGATCGTGAGTCGTAGGCTCACGTTAAAGTCATCCGTCTTATCTTGTCCTCCCTAAATCTAAGGACTTGCCATTTATAAATTTTCCTTTTTTCAATATCAATTCTTTAGTAACACATTCCTTCTTTTGTTCAAACCTCTCTTTTACAAATTTTACATGAACATCACATATCAATCAAAATTCATAGGTCATATGCAAGGCTAACAAGTCTAACAAGTTGCTACCATAATTACAATGGTAATTATAAAGTGGGGAAAGTTACCGCTTACCTGGTGGCTGACAGTGCTATAATCACCTTATCTCGGTCTCTCTTGATTATAAATTCAATTTCACCTACAATCCCTATAACATAAGAATATACTTTCCTCAATTCCCATTACTAAATACATCAATTTAGGTTGATTATAATGCTTAACAAAGCCATAAAACAACCAAAATCCTATCTCATTACTTTATTACATATTCTCTTTACTTCTTCATATTGCTATTTCCAATTTGATATTTCATTCCATTATCATTACTCAAAACAAGACTTAGACCAAATTCTTAATTTCATCCCCTCACTTTTTCCCAGAATTTTCGTCAATTTACACTCACTGCCTTAAAAACTTTCTAAAGTTTCACTTTAGTCCCCTATTTCATACTTTTTCCTTCCATCCATGAAGAACACTAAGGTTTCATGACATACACTGTAAAAGTGTTCTTATAAGACCAATTTAAACCCATTCAACTGCAAAATTTCACCATTTTCTAAAAACCCCAAAATTTCAAAACTTTTTAGTTTAGTCCCTATCAGAATAACTCAAAAAAACTTAGCTAAAATATGCTTCCAAAGCTCAAATTCAATGGAAAGGGGCCAAAAATGATTCTCCTAGCATCATTCTCATGAAAAAACCACTTAAAACTCACCAAAATCAAGAAAACGTCGCTGCTCAACGATGCCACAAAACCCACCAGAAAAAGTGGTTGTTGCCGGCCAACGGCAAGCGATGGCCGCCCAGAAACCTTCGCCGGTGATGGAGGGAGGTGGTTGGAGGTTGAACGTGGCGGTGGACGAAGCAAAAAGTGGAAATCCGAAATGAGGAAGTTGTTGCGTTTTTCTGCAGAATTTTGGAGGAGAAGCATGTAGAAGGAGGCTATAGTGAAGGGTAGAATGGTAATTTCGCTAGGGGAGGTGACACGTGTCAGCACCACAAAAATGCTGAGGGATAAAGGAGCTACATCTCGAACCCACACCCCTTTGATTTCAGATAACTTGCCTTACCACTGAGCCAAGGCTCACATCTGATATATATTACACATTACAAATACTTATTCCTCATTCTTGCTAAGTTAAAAAAAAAAAATTTTTGCATGAACTTAGTAAACTTAGCAAGTGTTACAATTCATCAATTTGTTGAGGAAGTATGTGAGGCTTCCCTCGTTTTCCCTTCACCCTTTTAAAAACTTCAGCAATTCAATTGATTTGGTTAAAGTAGGTTGGAAACATTTAAATGCCAGTCTCCTTTTCTGTTTATGCAAAATATTTGTTTTAGTAGATTTTTTTATTTGATTTTTAGGCTAATTTTTTAAAAAAAAATTACAGTTTTTTGGTACAAATAATAGACCTATTGCATTAAATATTAATTTTACCTTCAAAATGCATCTCGACTGAATTTTATTATATCGTCTTTTCCACCTTTTATGGCTTCTAATGGCGTATCGTATAGCTAACTCAGCTTAGAATTTCAAGTTGGCATTATTTTTTTTGTCAATATTAAATTTAACCAAATGTTTCGGCGTTGTTCTGTTCAAACCATGAAACACTTGGCTTTGATGACATTTATTTAGAGACATAGTTTACGTACAAAGTAATCATTTCTTTTTAAAAAAATTATTCTAACTTCCTGAAAAGATGTTCGAATTATAGAAAAAAATTTTGAAATATAAAAATATACATAGTCTCTTAAAATTAAAATATACTTAAAAACATATTTAAAATACTATTAATTTTTTATTAAAACTATAACTTATTAAAAATAGTTTTCAAAAAATTTAATATTAATATGGGTTATATTGTGCATGAAAATTATGAAGTTATTTTATTTTAGATTTTAAAATAATTATTTTGATATTGATTATATTATATAAATAATGTATTAAAGAAAAACCTAAAAAACATATGAAAAGGATGACAAATTGATATTATCTTCTGAATGATTTCAATGATGTTGCCCTTCAACATATTTTCATTGTCTCTTTGTCATATGAACTATAGTCAAAATTTAATAAAGCCTTGCAAGCCTTTCATTGGCCTATGACTAATATTTACCTTTAAAGAAATTTACAAGCTTACTCTATCTACTCTAGATAAGCTTTGTGAACAGAAAAAAAAAATTATTCCAATCAGTTCTCTCTAGCAAACTAAAATTTTAGAAATATGTTAGAAGCCATACTTGAAGAACAAGTGTAAAGTCAAGCATCTTTACCAATGTAAGCCAAAAAAGAAATCTCATTTCTCACAAAATCTCATCCATTCAAAATAATCTAGATGAAGATGACCACTCAGGTACTTTAGCAGGCATAAGAAAAATTGGAAAAAGAGAACTGAAGCTTATTACATTTGTAAGGAGGGACATTTTGTGCAACAATGTCCCAACAAAACTAAACTGGCAGTCAGAATGATCAAATAGATCAGCATGCAAATTCCACTCAAAGATCAAGATCTTGAAGATGTTTTCTTTGGACAAAGTTAACTTGATGAAGATACAATCTTTACCTTGCCTGATTTTGAAACTAATTTTGATTCTGACTCTAGAGCTAAGAACCATTTTGACCATTTCTCTAGCCATATATGTAATATTCACCCTATCAACCCATGTAAAAATCGCACACCTTCTCATACCTTCATCTACATATCCTTCCAAACAAATTTGCAAAAGTTATTATAGTCATTACCCTTTTTTATACAGGCTTACAAATTACAATAATGAATCTTTCTTTGTTACCCCCAGAGGCTTGGAGAAAGCATTCAACATATTTCAAAGTAGCTAATGACACCATTTTCAAAATTTCCTTGGTCACAAGACAAAGTATGAATCAAGTTTTTTTCCCAATTGCTTCGTCTGGACCCATATACTCAGAAGTCACATTACAAATAAAGATATCTTGATTAACATGGATGTTTTTATCAAAGCAGAATGACTTCAGATTCTACCCGTGGGAATTCATTATAAGATGATGTTCAAATCATTCACTGCTATGCCAAAGCTGTATCAACTTCATATTACTCCACCTCTGTATGAGGAAATTAAACAACAACTTTTACCTCATTATCTTAAGTCTCATGCAGATTTTCAACATTCTCATCCTCTTTGGAAAAAAATGAAGAGTTTTTTTTATTTTTATCAAGTTGCCTTTAAGAAGTATGAATATGTTAATCCTGCAAAGGCCACTCATCCAGGAATGAACCCTGATGACTTTTTATTGGCAAAAAAAGAATGTGATTCCTTATTGAGACAAGGATTAATTAAGCCTACCAAATTTAATTGGGCATGCCAAGCTTTTCAAGTGGAAAAAAGATCAGAGCAGGTGAAGGGGAAAAAAAAAACTTATAATAAATTACAAGCCCCTAAACATGTTCCTTGAGGATGACAAATTTCCTATTCCAAATCCTACCACACAAAAGCCTCAACTTCGAGGTGCCAAAATATTTTCAAATTTTGATCTTAAAGCTGAGTTTTGGCAATTGGGTATTCACCTTAAAAAAAGACACAAGACTAACTTTTGTATTTCCAATACTCAATATCAGTAGACAGTCAGGCACTTTGGACTCAAAATAGGCCCATCTCTATTCCAAAAAGCCATGGCATGAATATTCAAGCCTATTTTGGACAATGCATTAATCTACATTGATGACATTCTCCTTTTTTCAAAGACAGAAGTAGAGCACTTGGAACTTCTCAAGTAGTTTGCCAAACTTGTAAAAGAATATAGGCTTATGCTCTTAACCTATAAAAGTCAATTAGGCCAATCCAAGATTGAATTTCCTAGAATAATGTTTGAAGTTGGCTAGTATAAGCACGACCCGCACTTGGTTGAACAACTGTCTTAGTTTCCTGATAAAGACTTAACCTTGAAGCAAATTCAGCAGTTCCTTGGTATAGCTAATTTTGTCAGAGATTTCATCCCCAAATGTTCAAATCACACCAGCCAACTGTCAAAATTATTGAAAACAAGAACAATATATTCATAAGGCTCTAACCAGATTACAGTTGTCCAGTATCTCAAGGAGATTTCCAAAAATCTTCCACCATTCAAAATTTCTAATGGACCTAGGCACCTTGAAATTGATGTTCCTAATCAAGTATATCTTATTCCAAATTCATCTTATCCAAGAAAATCATCTTCTATTAATCCTCCCTACACTTATTAAGCTACAGAAGAAGAAGAAATCTTTGAGACACAAGTACTAACAAGACCATTAACATCCATTATTAGGTCATCCACCTCTACTGTCACTCCTTAAGACAAAGAAGAGGAACTAGAAGCATTACAACAAAAGTATTATCTTGGGAATCCTTATCTTAAGTTTGAATTCCAAGATTCCTAAGACCTACTCACTCTTACTAATAGTTTGAGTCTAAGTGACCTCAACCTCTCTCCTGACCACGAACCAATCCTTAGTTCGCAAAAATATTAAAGATGGTTTGTGTTGTTTGTTTCAACCCATGTGAGGCTTTATCAAAACCTAAATGTTTCTCAGTGTGTGGTTATTTCAGTCTTTATTTTTGTACGAAAAGTTGTATTGTCTTATCAAACTTTGTTAAATTTATTATCCTTGTAATGTCACATTTGTCTTTGCTATCTTAGAGTGTAGGTGACTCTCTCTATATAAAGAGCTCACCTTTTATATTTAGGGTCATCAGAGATTGTATGTATTCTCCTATTAATAATATTAGCATGTTTTCATGAATTTTTTTAAAGCTTTCTTATTTTCTTAAATCTTCTTTCTAAGTTTTTAAAAGTCCACTCACGTTAAGAAAAATGACATATAGCCATGGTCTTTTTTAGTGATGGATTATAGGACTATAGGTATAGATAATTTGTACTTATTGATTATCCAAAACAACTATGGGTTTAGATATTTTTATAAGAGACTCCTTTTGCTTGTGGTCACTAATTATAAGTAAAAACTTTAAGAGAACAATTATTTTTTTACCTAAAGTTACAAACTATAAGAAAAATTCTAATAAAAAAATACATCATTCCCTCCTTTTTTTAAAAAATTTCCCTCATATTAGCACCTAATTATTTTACCCTAGCCAAATCCCCAAATTTTTTTAGCTGCTTTTTATCTAAAATACCTACTCCCTCTGTCACTCCTTTCCTTCCATTCTCCCACACCACCAAACCACACCTCTATCTTTGTTTGAATTTCTCTTTCTCTCCCATTCTCCTACACCACTGAATCAGTCCCTGACAGTCTACTCATGTAATGGCAAGTGAAGTTTGTACTGTTATTGGTAAGTTCTTGAAATCGAAAACCTTTTATTCCTAATATTTTGGTTCCTATTTCAGATTAGCTTCAGACGGCTTTAATCCATTTAAGACTTTGAGCGTTACTTATAGTACTTAGCTTGTTATTGTTTTTCCTTATAGTTTACCTCCTTGTATATGTATGAAACAACCGTCTTTCATAATGTCATTACTTATTCCTGGTCCTAAAGGTCCTGGTAACAACATAGATGTGTATCTCGAGTCACTAGTTAAAGAATTAAAAGAACTGTGGGAAAATGGGGTTGAAACTTTTGATGCTTATAAGAAAGAGTCATTTCGAATGCATGCTGCAATTATATGGACTATTAATGATTACCCAGCATATACAAACTTGTCTGGATGGAGTACTAAAGGTCAATATGCATGTCCTTGTTGTGGTTTTGAAACAACTTCACAATGGTTATGCCACAGCAAAAAGTTTTGTTATATGTGTCATCAACGATGTTAGATCCTAATCATAAATGAAAATATAACCGTGGGCCATTTGTTGGAACCTAAGAGTTTAGGGTTCAATAAAAACAATATGATGGGGATTTAATATTATGACAATTGGAAGATCTTGAAGATGCAGGTACAATTAAGAATGGTCACAACCTTGGAAGAAGAAAAGTATTTTGTTCACTTTACCATATTAGAAATATAATTTAATGCGTCACAATCTTGATGTTATGCACATTGAAAAAAATGTTTGTGATAACATCATTGGAACATTGTTGAATCAAGAAGGAAAATCTAAAGACAATTATAAAGTTAGATCAGACCTGGTGGAGATGAACATAAGAAACGTGCTTCATCCACAAATACATACCTCTAATGGTACAACATTTTTGCCAAAGGGGTGTCACCAAATGACTAAAAAGGAGAACGAAGCTTTTTATTGGAGTTTTGAAACATATAAAGGCACCAGATGAGTGCTCGTCAAATATCTCTCATTGTGTGCAAGAAAAGCAACTCAAGTTGATTGGTTTAAAAAGTTATGATTCTCATGTTTTGATGCAACAATTTTTACCTATAGCATTAAGGGGTTCTTTTCCTAATAAAGTTACCTTAGTTTTGGCTAATCTTTGTTATGTTTTTAAAGACATGTGTTCTAGGTTCTTAACAAAGATTATGTTGTGCAATTGGAGTCTCAAGTACCTAAAACTCTTTGTCAACTTGAAATAATATTTCCTCTATCATTTTTTACTATTATGATACATCTAGTAGTTCACTTAGCATATGAAGCACAAGTTAGAGGCCCAATACACTACTGTTGGATGTTTCCAAATGAAAGGTATGAGCTAATTTCTGTTAATATATGAGATCAATATAACAATATCAATAATAACATGTCATTTCTTTTCTTTTGCAATGCACTTGAAGGTATCTTTTTACTTTGAAATCCTTTGTTCGTAATAGAGCATAACCTGAAGGGTCGATTGGATAAGGATATTTGGCTCATGAAAGTTTGACAATGTGTTCATGGTATCTAACAGGAGTGGATACAAGGTTTAATCGACCTAGTCGAAATGATGAGAAAGTTGATTCAACTTTGGTAAAAGATTTACCTTCCAAGCATGTTGTAAGAAGACCACTTGGAAGGAAGAGACCTTACTGAATCAATTTAAGAAAGTGAAAGAGAGTGGGAAAAGTAAAGCTTAACAAGAAAACTTTATTGCAAGCACATCGATACGTGAATTTTAACAATGATACAATCACCCCATTCGCAGAGTAAGAAAGTTCTTTATATTTATCTATTCAATACAGTTGAAACCTTTATTCTTTTTCCCACGTAATACTTATTTGCTTCTAAATTTACTATAGGGAACATTATGTAGTTATTAAGTGGTAAAGATGACCACGTCGATTGACATCATACGAAGTCCATAGAAATTATAGCCAAACGTTCAATGCTTGGTTTCGTGAGAGGGTACGCACTATAAAATGGATGCAAAGTTACTAACATTTTAATTTAAAACTAACCTTTACCATTTATGACTGAAATGTCATAGATAACACGCTTAGAAGAATAAACAAGTGCAAGAGTTATAGATGAACTAAAATGGTTATCACGTGGTCCATCTAAAATAGTAAAAAGGTATACTAGATATCTTGTCAATGGTTTTAGGTTCCACACATTGAAGAGAGAATCCTGTTTGAAAACTCAAAATAGTGGAATTGTTGTTACTGGTGATATTACAAGCTATTTTAATGCAAGAGCTACAAATGCTAGATCATCAAACTAAATAGTAGTAGATGTAATTGAATGGACTATTCTAGTAGATATAAGAAAGTGCTTTTTAAATGCAATTGGGTGGATCCCAACAAAGGTTGCAAGATTGATAAATTTAGGCTAACTCTTGTAAGCATAAAGGTGATGATATTTGTGATGACCCCTTTATTTTTGCATCCCAAGCCCAAAAGGTATTCTACGTGGAGGATAAGAGGCAAGGAGATTGGCTTACAATTGTAAATGCAAAAGTTAGGGAAATGTATGACATGGGTGATGGGGATTGTAATGACACTGAACATATGGTTGAACAAATGAATGAACAATTAAATTAAAATGCAACAAATGATACACATACTGAAGATGAATGGATTAGGGAAGCAATTGATGATGGTGAACTATTGGATGTTGTACCTATTGTAGAAGATGAGGGAGATGAGGACTTCTTTTAGTTTATTTTTTATATTTTCAAATTCTTTAAATAAGGTATATCTTCAATAGTTGAAAATATAATGTATATTCTTCTTGTACACTTGTGGATGCCTTTTAAATTATATATATGTTCAATATTTAAATGCTGTTCAATTCCTTATCATAAAGAAGTATGGCAAAGCATAAAAGGTGGAACATTGGTCATCGAAATGACCCACAAAATGATGAACTTGATGATCATAGCAACAATAATGTGGAAAATTTGGAATGCTTACATGGAAGTTGCTTGGCACAATATGAAATTGAAGTTGTGCCAACTTATGAAAAAGCAAATGAGGGAGAAGGTATAAACTCATGAATTTTCTAAAAGAAACTTTGCTAAATTTTATTTTGTATGTTCTTGTTATAACCTATGAGCTAATTAAGCTTTGCTCCCCTATTTAGTAAATATCATAGAGCCCAACATTGCACTCTTGGATTCCTACAAAGGAATGAAAACAATTGTACGACAAGTTTTGTACCTTTGCAATTTTTTGTCAAGTGTGGTAGACTGTGTAGATATGTTATTTTGTAGTATTTGTAGATATTGTTTAAGTCTTGTGTGTTGGACTGTATAGATATGGTGTTTTGCAATATTTATATATATTGACTTATTCTTCAGCACATATACATGGCATTATATGCTATGTTGGATAGGAATGACCACTTTCATTCATTGTTTTTAGGCATATTGTTGTTATTGTTTTTCTTGTCTTATTTTTAACAATACAATATATAACTTAAATCTCATAATTTGGTACAGGTCATGCTAATACTAGGTGTCCTACAAGGATGTTAGATGTATCAAAAATAGATGAAGAGGAGTTTATAATTATTGAATTGGATTCACTTCTTAAACCGTGGGTATAGGTTAATTAAGTTTATACCCACAGATTTATGCCTTTTATCCACTAAAAATGATTGTAGATATAGGTCAATATTTTGGTAGTGATTCTCAAATTAGTGATCCAAATATACTCTGCACTTACCTCTAATAAAAATCCTATGTGACAAAAAGAATTAGTATAAATAATTCATGTTGAGTTAGAATTAAAGTATGATAATACCAACTTTATGTCTCATGAGTAATGATCATTGGTTTAGTCAAGTAAAACTATGACAGCGGCCGTTTGAATGCATGGCATGTGGACACCATATTGCAGACGCTGATGACGGTTTCTCCATTAGTTTATTATTTTTTAATCTCCTCCCTTTGTTTGGGAGGATCTTGTTTCATGGTTCATGAATAGTATGGGTGAGTATTATCCGATCTCGTGGAATTACTAATTTGCCCAAATATTCATCAGGTCAACAAATTCAAAATCGAAACCGACCGACAGATCATAATATAAAATATGGATCGGGTTGATAGAGATTGATGGATTATTATATACATTCTTTATAATGAATACTGAGAAAGGTAACAGTGTAGGTCAAGGCTGGTTATTCAAAATTGCAAATCCAGCTGGAAAATTGAACTCTTTTTATAACCATTAAATATTTAAGAATTCGCGTATGGACATGTTGAGGCAAGAACAATTATCCTTTATATATATATATATATATATATGTGTGTGTGTGTGTGTGTGTGAGTGTGTATATGTGCAGGATACGTGACTTGTATAGAAAGTGGATTGAATTTAAGATTAACGATATCAGAAAAAATAGAGACATTAGTTTCTTTTAGGGATAGATTTATGGGACTATTGATCTTTTTTTATTTTTTTATTTTAATTTTTATAAGTAATTTTATTTGATATTTATGATTTAATTTTTTAATTTATAAAAACTCTACCCTTTTATATTTTTTAAAATTTCCTTTTTTTGTTCAAATATTTGATTAAAAATTTTTCATTCTCTTAAAAACAAATCTTAAATCTAACCTGTTTTCTTTTATATTACTATATGATTAATGCAAAAAAAATTTCTTCTTAATATCTAATTCAAGTTCAGCTTTGTTATACAAGTTACGCTAATAAATATTTGGTTAAAATGGCTTCTATTTTGTGAATTGAGAAGGCCAGCAAAAGAGTGGTTCAACCAAAGCGCGCGTGTAACTTCTGACGATTTACCATTTTCAGCAGATTAGTGACAAATAATTTTATGAACTCCATCTAGAGTTGAAATTTTCCTTCTAAATTTTTAATTTTAATTTTTTTATGTATATATTAATTAATAAATTATTAAATAAAAATCTTAAAACACATTGAATAGTATAAAAGTTAAATTTCTACACATTTTAAATTCCGAATGAAATGCCCTCAATAATTTGATAATAGAAAAGGAGTGCCCCCTATGCTTGGGCCATATCAAGGGCTTTTTTAAGACTACATCGTCCTTTTGGTTCTTTCAAGAGAATGGGACCGCAATCCAAATTAAAAAAAAAAAACAAAGAAAAAGAACGGGCTTCCAGGCCCCTTTGGAAGAAAAAAAGTAATTTAATTCTTTTTCCAAACTATTCAATATAATCATAATTAATAGAATTCAATCACAAATTAACATTAATGTTGGCTCTCACAGTCAAATGAACAATAGTTATAAGTAAAAAATTTATATTTTTTTTTATATTTTTGTTGTGCTTTTTTTTAATTATAATATAACAAGTATTTAATTATTTAATAATATTATAACACGTAATATAATTATTGTAAATAATTTTTTAATTTTTTAAATTAAATTATATATTATTATTAATTAATTCAACATTTTTTATATTCTAATTGAATAACAGTATAACAAAAATAAAAATATAAGAAAATGTTTATAAGATTAGTCATAGTTATACTCATATCTAAGTTTGCACATTTTCTGTATTATTTTGCAAAGTGAATATTATGGGCTTGAATTTTTGTTTTTTATACTTTCGAAAATAATTTTGTAAAATCATTTGGAAACACAGTTTTAAATAAATAAAAATAAATACACTTGTGTGAATAGTTTGTTCTAAAATTCATTTTAAAAATCTGAAAAGTGAAAATATATATGTTAAATAATTTGTATATAAACATTTCTTTTAAAAAAAGTCAATTAGCTTATTTTAACATGTTGTGTGTATATCATCTGGTGTCACAAGTGGAACTATGAGAAACTGCGGCTTTAACTGCGATTTATTTTTGCAGTTTATCAACCCGCAGATCTATGGCGCGCAGGTATAAAATGTTGACTCGGGTTTATGTAGTTGCTGGAATTTCTAGCACCGCAGCTAAAACAAAAATGGATTGGCTACGAGCCTAAAAATTTTAGTTTTAGCTGCGGTTGCCACTAATTCTGATTTTTTTAAAAATAATTATGAGTGTATAGATAAAATATAATTTTGGTCACTCATTTTTAATAAAAATATTAATTTACTCCAAAAAATGAAATGTATTACAATAATTTTTAAAGATGAAAAGATGAATTGATTTAGTCTCTTTATAATACTTATATTTTATGAAGGTTTTTATATTTATAAAATTAATTTGATATTTTTCATTTTTTGATGAACTAAATTGATTTTAAAATCAAAAGCGAGTGATTAAAATTATATTTTTATGTATATTTATATATTTTCAAATGTTGTGCAATTATATTCATACATATATGTGTATTTATGAAGTCATATTCTCGTGTATGTTTGTTGTTTGTGTGTGTGTGTGTGTATATATATATATATATATATTTGTCTTGCTTATATATCTCTTGTAGTTTGATACCGTATTGTGTAGCGCTTATATTGTATCACTAAACATGTTGTCTTACTTTAATAAACAAATCACCAAACACAAATCAATTATCCATTAAATTTATAATTAATAATATTCAAAATATTAAATAATATGAAAGAGAATGATAATTTAATATTTATAAAAAGATAAAAATTTTTGTTTACTCACAACCAAATATGACACCTTATAAAAAATTTATGTAATAAATATAATTTTTCAACTTATAAAATAAATATTCTCAAAATAATGCGTTGTTAAAGACGCAACAACTGTTTTTATTTTCTGTTTTAAAGTTAAAATTTTCAAAATATCGTGCGCTTTAAAGAGAATATCTTTAAAATATATTTTATCAATTCTTTTGGAATAAAAAACATGTTAAAAAGCACAAACCCAAATGCTCTTATTCCTCGTAAGAGAGAGAGAGAGAGAGAGAGAGAGAGAGAGAGATATATATATATATATATATATATATATATATATATATGATATAAAATATGAGTAATGGTATTATGTTGCCGAATATTTTAAAGTTTCTAATTATGTATAATTAATTAATTATTATATATAAAAAAATTTTTTTACAAATGATTTTAAACATTAAATTATTTAATTATTAATAATTTTAAAAAATTAATTAATTAATTAATATAACTCTATAAATAATTCTATTAAAAAGAATAAAATTATATTTATGTTAAATTATACTTAATATTTATAATATTATAATTAAAAGTTATAATACGTTTGAGAATATAAAATTACCGCTCATAAAATGTTAACAAAAAAGTCGTGAAAGGTCTAAGTAATGGGATAAAATTATTAGAAGTATTTAAGTGCACCAACCAAACTCACTTCGATATTGGCCTTCAATGGTTGTCGGTTACTTTAACTTAACCCACTGGAAATATTAACCTTTTTCTGGAAAAGAAAGCAAATAATTTTAATTACAATAACAGGTATATTTTAAGATACAAACAACTCAATCAAACAATTCAATCTAAATATAAAATACTAAAACAACTAAAACAAAGTAAAATAATAAAAAAAATTTAATTTTTTTTATAAATAACATTTGAATCTTGCTTTAAATGGTTAGTTATTATAACAAAATTCTAAATATAATTCTAATTTTTTAAATTGTATTGGATTGTTGTGAAAAAAAAAAAGGTCAAATTAAATGAGTTGGTTCTTAATTTATAAGTTAACTTATGATTAAACAGATCAAGTTAAAATAACTATATAATATAAGCTTGTATTCAAATATATTAATTTAACTCACTAAAATAATAATTTAAATGAATCAATCCAATAAATTAAATTTATTTTAACGACTCTAAATAAAATGATTATCTAGGTCTAGAATCACTGGTTCAAACGAAGTAACTACAAAACTAAAAATAGAAAAAACCGCTCGGATCTCATCATATAACATATATATCTACAGGACTAGGTATACTATACACCCATGATTTTTTTTCCGCTCATTCCTTAGCTATCATATATATTATAATTAATAATTAATAATTCATGAATTTTCTTAAAATTAAATAATAATAGAGATACATTATTCATTCGTTAAAAAATATCAGAAGGAATTTGAGACGTGGAGGCTACGGATCCTCATCTACAACAGGATGGCATCCTCTGTGAAAGCAACATTAAACTTCCCACGTGATTCGAATGTTTCTTGGATCGAATTCCCACATAAAGCTGCCTTCTTATTCTTTTGCTCATTTACTTTAATCCATTTCTTTGACGAACCTATATAGCATATTAACAATTCAATATTATGCACCTTACAAAAATTTTCGATACGCTTTGAATTTTTGAGTCATCTATCTAAACCAAATATTAATCGTTTCAATTACCTGATTTAAATACAAATCTCATCGTGACTTAACATTACTGAGGTGTTCAAAAAATAAAGAGTCGTGAGGAGTGATTAAGTCAAGCAGTCAATGTAATAAGAAGTGGGGTCGTTGAAGCTTCACACAGCTATCACACTAGCGATGGAAGAGGGCTATATGCATGAAGATGATTTGGGGCTTGATATTGTAGTTGATGCGTTGACCGTGATAATTAATTGGCGACGAAATCTACGGTCAATTATGGATTTAGGATTAAGGAATGGGAAGGAAGATATGCCACGTATCTCTCTGGTGCACGTGCTCGTGCCTTCCATGCCCGCTACGTTAGCCTTCTATCCTCTCTTTCTATTCATAACATGCTTTCCTCTTCCCTCTGTTCCCATTACTCATTTCAGTGCACCGTATTCGTGCACATACAGAGCGACGTTTTGCATGGCGAATGGGTCATTTCACCACCCCACATGCCTTGCCCAAATATAATAAAATAATACATATAATGCAGCATTAAGAGGCTTTGACTTATCAGCCTCACCATGTAGCCCAATCAAGGAATGCCACGTGCTACGATAAAACAATTACATACTCCCCCTAATTATGTGAATTCCACATCACACACGCTCCAGTTTAATCCCTCCATTGCTTGCCTTTCACGATTCCCCACGTTCCCCTCTAGTCTCAAATCTCAACTCCCCCCTTATATACATGAATTATTCCTCTGCCACACACAAACACACATGCTCTTGGCTCTCACTCCCATATATCTCCCACCTCATATCATCACTTCAATTGATTTCTCTCTAGTTCCATTCTCCCCGTATCGATCTGTCCCTTGATATGTAAAATGTTGGGTTATGAGCAGGAGAGGATGTTACAGTACTACTCAGTTGGTTGTGATGTGGATCCTAAGCCATTGCCGAGGTGGAAACCCAGCATCGTTGAACCAGCTCCGAATTGCCCTCGTTGTGCTTCTTCCAACACCAAATTCTGTTACTACAATAACTACAGCTTGTCCCAGCCCAGGTACTTGTGTAAAGCTTGCCGTCGCTACTGGACCAAAGGCGGCTTCCTCCGCAACGTCCCCGTCGGCGGTGGCTCCCGCAAGTCCCGCCGTACTAAAACCCCCAGGCTCCCACAAACCCATCGTCCTTCCACGAGTAATACTGCCAGTGAAGAGTCAGCGGCTGATAAATCATCCCACAAACACGAAGCCAGTGGGTCGGATATTGACATGGCTCAGGTGTTTGCTAAGTTCTTGAGCTCGGGTCAAGATTCCAGTTATGAGGCGGCGAATGGGACGCCGGAAAGCCTTGATACTGAGAACGATGCACCTCAGCCGTCCGATCCCATCACCGATGTGGTGCTCGAGGGAGAGGGGCCTCCTCGAGAAGAGTCGGCGATTGAAAATTTTGAGTTGATGAGTGGAATTGAGCTGGAGTGGGAAAGATTGCTAGGTGGTGATCAAGAAGTGGTGCAAGATGTTTTGAGTTGGTCTGATGCTACGACATCGTCTTCGTCTGTGACTTGGCAACCCCCCGTGACGCAGTTGCAGGAGGATTTGGAGAATCCCATACCCTTCAATTATGACGAGGTTGCTCAATTACCTGTCACTGATGCGTGGACTTGGAATTCCTTTGATTTTTCGACGTTGCAGGTCTTCTCATCAAGAGATTCAAGACCTTGATTTATAATTAGGTCCAAGTAGTCATTCATGACTTGTTTTCTTCTTCTTTTTACTTCAAAGAAGAAAGAGACGTTACAGCTAGCCGGTGGATGAAGAATATTAAATCAATAATGTTATAGATCATATATTAAATTAATATATTCAATGAAAGTAGAAATGAAGTTGTACTTGGGTGTCCAGCTACGTTGAAAACTAACACACAGACAGATCAATCTCATTGTTTTGGTATACATGGTTTTGCTCTTTTTTTTTTGGCTGATATATACACTAATAATAATATGATGTGATGAGCTTCATGTGGGAATATTCTAACTTTAGGCCGGTAAAGAAAGATTGACTTAAATAAGTGAGAATGTCCAAGATTTTCTCTTATAGTTAGTACTTAAATCTATCTTTTTCAAACTTTACACCAAAAAAAAAAAAAGTCATAAGCCAAAATTTAAACCATTCGCACTCCAAGTAAGCCTCCTTAATCTGAGAATAGCTTAATTAATCATTGGGCTCAAGATCCAAAACGTAGCGTCCTACTTTAAATACGGATTCAATGGGTTTATATACAATAGTAATAAACTAACCTACTAAGATCGATTATTTTCTTTATAATTTATCTTAAAGATGAATGATATTCTATACGTTGATATAAAAGCTAACGAAGGAACAGACCTAGCTAGTACTGAAAAGGGGGATTGAAGACGATAATTCAGAGTTTGGATATTATTATATTTATTTATTCTCATGGTTTTTTATATTAAACAGAAATAAATCCAAGTGAATGAACTCACTACTCGAGTGAAGTTAATCTTTTTAAGTAAGATACACTATTAAAGTGATATTTATATCTCTTCAAACGTAACAAAAATATGAGAAGGGGAATAATCATGAGGAATTCAAAGCCAATAATTCATAACATAATATTTGTGGATGGCAGCTGATGCATGAGTTGGACAAAAAGTAGTTGGAGAGGTGACGCAGAAGAAGGTTGGATGGTTATGGGAAACAGTTGTGTGCTGAGAAATAAAAATACAGAATGTTTGTGGTAATTGGGAGAAGATATATAAATTATTAAAAGGAAAATTAACAATTATATAATTAATATATTAATTATAGAAAATTTGAAAATTTTAAAAAAACTTTAACTTAGAATTTTAAAACTTAATATTCAGACACTCTTAATCTTATAAAAACCTTGACTAAAGTCTTTTAAAATAAAATTAAAAATTTTAAATAAATATAATTTAATTTTAAAACCTTGAAAGTAGTTTCAAAAATTAAAATTTATTAAATAAACATATTAAACTTATATTTCATAAGCATAATTTTCCCTGTATTAAAATGGACGACTCCACCTTCTTGACTTCCTTGCATCCATATCCTTCCGTGTATTAATTTGGGGAATGTACCAACGGAATCTGCACACTCCTTGATGTGAGTGTACCCGCGTCACATCATTGCTGCGTTGCTGCTCTTTTATGATCTAACTGTTTCCATTTTTGTTTTCTCAGATTTCCAATATAATAAAAGTTTTAATGTGTTGTAAATATAAATAATGATTGTATGTGATTAAAAATAATTTAAAAATCAAACTAAAAAAAATCAATTAACAGCAAGTAATCCTTTTAAACTTTAAACATGGGATGTGAATTAAAATTTTATGGTAAAACTGTACAAAACCCTTAAATATAGCACAATGTACACAGGAACAAATCAATGAGAAATCTTCTTTCGTGCATAAGCTATTGAATATTTTTTAATGTGAAAGAAATTTTAGTAGTATGACCAATAATATGTTTATTATATTGAGATTATGAACATACATAACTTACATTGATATAAAGGGAAAAATAGATAGTTAAATATTCTACTTAAATTGTTTTAGCTTAAATTTTGCAAACTTGATGATATATGATTGACTATTTTAATAGAATTTAACAATAAAACAAAAAAATTAACTTTAAAGACTAAAAATTTTTAAAATTACAGGAGTCTAATTCCAATTTTAAACTAGAAAAACTAAACTAAAATTTTAGTAAAAGTAAGAACTAAAAAATAATTTAACCTAATTTCAAATAGTGACAGATGAGTAGTACACATCATGAGCCCATTAATGGAATTAACATGGGCTGGGGTGGCAGCTTATCTGTCCAAACCAAAGAGTTCAATATCGTTATCCAAAAGCCCCAAACATTTGAGACATTGTTGAAGGCCGTACCCTATAATTTGGGCCTACGTCATCTGTAGCCTAAGCTTGTTGGTGCTTGGTACAACGTTAGATTCAGATGCGTTTGAGATTTGAACAGGAGAGAAAGAAGAGAGAGTTTGTGCCTTCAAAGTGACGTGGTACAGGTACACACTGTAAGGCAGATTCTGATATTGGTCCAGTTTTATTCCCTTCTTGGAGCTCATGGTTGATTCTTGTACGCTGATACCTGATTTCTTCTCTTTTGTATTCCTTATACTACATTTCTGATCAATCCATAACGTGTGTGTGGATGGATATGAAATGAGGGTAGTATAATTAATATTGTTGCACAATGGAAGCGACAAGAAAGGGACCCTTGGATCCTCAATTATAGAGTCATAAGAATGTCTTTCTTGCAACCTCCTAGACCTTGGTTAGTATTGATGAAGCCAAGCCATTCTTACTCACTGTACTCTCTTCCTGACTCCAAATACTACGGACAACAAAACCTCTGTCTATCTCCACACTCATCAACACGCTTTGCGGGATTTTGATGTGCCATTTACATTGCCTCTGAATCTTTTTAACAGCCGGATATGATCAAAACGTCGCATAGCAGGATGTTACGTTGAATAGTAGATATCCCAATTATTGAGAGCTATATAGATAAGAATCAATGTCCACGTCAACTTTGATTAGTAATAATGAGAAGTTAATTATGCTAATGTAAACTTTGATTAGGGATACGTTGCTCAATCTCCAGTTCTTTACAAAAATACTACATCTGTGGTGATATCTACGGCGGCTACTTATACGATCCGGAGTCCAAAGGAAAGCTGTAGGCTGGTGAAGATACTCTGATAGTATAAAGAGAAGGAGCAATAAAATGAAGAATATTCAGAGCAGCTAGACATATCTAAGAGCTTAAGAGCCTTAGATGCCCAAAGCTTGAGGGGTCAAAGGAGTCTGGATTTGCTCATTTTGTGGCAAGAACATGAGGGTTATTTGTTTGACTCTTGATCATTAGATAAGAAATTTAATAGTTCAAATTTATTAACAAAAAAAATACTTATATACAATCATATTTTATTTTTCAAAATTTGAACCATTAAATTTAGAATTAATGGTTCACATTAGGAAAACATGACTTTTATGTTGTAAGTATAAAATGAGAAAATCCAAATAATGATTGACTCTTGCTTGGTTTACCGTATAAAAACTACTACATGTCAAAGGACCAATTTGGATCCCATATTCTTTTCTCTCACATTTTGATTATGTTCAAGAGGGATAGACATAGAATGAGTGATACTTACTTAAGTAATAGACTCTAATTAAATATGTAAAAAGTTGACTAAAGGATGAGATGTGCATTTGTCATAATTTGAATATGGTTCTTTAACACAAAGTGATACATGAAAAATAAATTATTTTGAATGATTCAAAAAAATTTTATTGGTGAAAACTCCTCAATAATTTCAAAATGCTTCAATATGATATCTAAAATAGAATTAAACTAAAAAAATACATGTAAAATGGCAAAATAGTTAAAAGGCCTTTAAATGAAGAAGAACAATCAAACTTGGGGTCAGAACTAATCCATCAAAGCGCAAGGTTCTAAATAAGCTTTTTAAATTAGCATAAAAAATGTGAAAATTTTATCCGGTCAAAATTGTACTTGTTTGAAATCAAGTAGCTCAGTTAGGTCTAGACTTGAATTCTTTCACTAAAATTAATCCAAATTTTTAGTTATCTATAGGCATAATATGGGGGTGAGGCTGAGTGGCAATTACGGTCCAACACAATATTTGGTAAGGTAGGGCAAGTCTCTACCAAGTTAAATTTAACCTGTAAAGTCATAATTAAGTCTATTATTAAACTTGATATGTTCAAATTAGTAAATTCATACTAAAAGCAAGTGAGTCAAAAATAGAATGGCTAATTGAATATAAAATATGAAGTAAGTCATATCTGTATGAACACACATCTAGATATATTATATTATGTTTATTATAGTTATGTTATATCCAATGAATCTTTTTAACGGGGGAAAACAAGTACAATAATTACAAGAAATTTGTCGTCATTATGAGAGAATTTAAAAGACAAAAACAAAAGGATACTAATCATCCCATCATGTCTAACCATGGATATCTTATTATTAATAATTAAAATTTATAAAAGATGAAGATTTAACATGTGCCTAGTGGTCAAGTTACCCTATCAATCACACTTTTCCTCTTCATAATTTTCAGTTCGAGAAAACACAGTGGCCCCTACCATGTAAAGCCAAACGTTGGGTCCATTTCTCTTGCTTCACCTCTCTCAACCGATCATTCTGTTCTGTATCACTGTTTGTGTCCTACTCTCCTTCCCCATCCATAAAGAAAACCCTATTATGTTACTCCTATTTCTCAGCATTATGGAAAACCTGACATTCGCTAAAATACTGGTCCATCTCTAATATTTAATTTAGGCAAGGATTCATTCGAATTTTGAATCATTTCTTACCATACTGTAAGAAGAAAAAGATGGTTATATTTTACCATAGTGTAACTTCCTACCTTATTTTGTCCCTTCCTCTAGACCCAGCAAGATAGAAAGAGTCAATCTTGGAAGGAGGACGTAGAAGAAGCAATTGCAACACACAGTAAGCTGTAGTTGTGGTTGGGGAATGATTTGCCCCCACCTTCCAAATCCACAGCCTGGGCCACACTGTAACACTCAACATCTCCGCCAGACCCGTGCTACAGAGAGATCATTTTCTGCCTTCTGAATTTTTCTGTTTGTATGTTTTCTTCGTTTCAAAGTTCTCTTTGATGTTCTCCTCACACTAACATCACCACCAGAATCTTAGCTCTTCCCCCACATATATATAATTTTTTTATATTTATCATATACGACGAAAAAGTCACTCCCTAATTATTTAGTGATAGATAAATATCTCAATTCTGAAACATTATCCCTGACCCACAAATCTCTCTACACCTCCATAATGACACAGAAATACCTGCTCAAATTTCATTTTTCCTGATAAATTGAGAGGCTTCTACAGTTCGGTTCTAGTGTTCTACCATGGGGAGTTTCATTGCCGTCAGAGAAAGTCAGATTTAGATCAGTGTAAAATTGACATTGGAGGAAGATTCATGCATGAAATGGAAGAAAGGTATATACGCACCTATATCATTTGTCCCTTTGGAAGGTCACTGGCTGACTTTCATGATAAGAAATGGTTTTATCAATACAAGATGATTTTGAGACCTCACCATGCATATATAACAGAAAAGGTTGAGGCTTTGTGGTCTCTACCACTTATTCTCTTTCTTTAATACACCTATTATTTATTTATTAGGTGCTGCCTGGTCCATCTCAGATCTTGGATTGTAATGCCGAATTAGATGAACCATCATTATGGTGGCTTCGAAAATTCGCAGCAACTGCTGTCCTTTGCACCTAAAAGGGCTGGGGAAAAAGATAAACGTTGTGTGCTTCACAATGAATAACCAGTTTTTGCTGCAACAGTTTTGTTTTTTTTTTTTAATAAAAAAGAACAATAGTAAAAGAGAAGAAATATACGGAGTAGGACAAGGAGACCAAGATACTCTTAAAGAGAATAGAAAAAAAACAACAGTTCATTGGAGCACTTCCATTTTCCCATTTATATTATTATCCTACATAGTATCAGGCAAGTTGCCATCCAGAAAACAATAAATAAGCCAATACAGTCATTTTCACAGCCGATATTTCCTTACTTTACATCTGGCTAATAGCTCCATTACAAACTGCTGAATCTTGTAAGAAAAATTCTGTTCAATATAATACAAATATGGTAAATAATACAGTACAGAACTTGCAATTTCTTGTGTTCTTACGGTTTCAAAATCTCTCTTCTAATTACAAGAATGACTGAAGGAAAGGGCTAATAGTATTTAACCAAGTAAAAAGTCAAGCTTCAATACCATTTACCACATTTCCTTTGCCTATCTCTCTGCTTAATGCTTAAAACTTGTCTGTTTCTTCCGTCTTTGCTGTGAGAAACAAGAAGTACTGTTTGAGGATGGAGAAATAAAGGAACAGTCTACGTCTTTATCAGTAACTTTAAATGGAGTAATGGGAATTCAATATCCAACTATCCATGATAAAGGGAACATACAGAGTAAATCTGAGAGACTAGTGCAGTGCAGTTTGGATGAGATAGAACAGTAGTATAACACCGACCTCATCATGTCAAGCAATGCAATAACTCTCTTTATCTTGTTTCTCAATATCTCCTTGTTTCCATCCATCTCTGCTCTGAACCAGGAAGGTCTCTCTCTACTTTCATGGCTTTCAACCTTCAATTCCTCTGATTCTGCTACCTCCTTCTCTTCTTGGAATCCAACCCACAAAAGTCCCTGCAGATGGGATTACATAAAATGTTCCAAAGATGGGTTTGTTTCAGAGATCATAATAACATCTATTAATCTTCGTAGCAGCTTCCCTACACAGCTCCTTTCTTTTGGACACCTCACCAATCTTGTCATCTCAAATGGAAATCTTACTGGTGAGATTCCAAGTTCGTTAGGAAACTTGTCATCACTGGTTTCTTTGGACCTCAGTTTCAATGCTTTATCAGGAACCATTCCTGCAGAGATAGGAAAGTTACCTAATCTGCAGTGGTTATCATTGAATTCAAATTCCTTGCATGGAGCAATTCCAACAGAAATTGGGAACTGTTCAAAGCTTCGGCAGCTGGAACTTTATGATAACCAGCTCTCTGGTAAGATTCCTGTAGAAATAGGCCATTTGAAGAATCTTGAAACGTTTCGAGCAGGTGGAAATCAGGGAATGCATGGTGAAATTCCAAAGCAGATTTCAAACTGCAAAGCTCTCACTTTTCTGGGTCTTGCAGATACTGGGATCTCAGGGGAAATTCCATCAAGTATAGGAGAACTTAAGAATATCAAGACACTATCTATCTACACGGCAAACCTTACAGGTCACATCCCACCAGAGATTCATAATTGTTCAGCCTTGGAGAATTTGTTTCTGTACGAAAATCAGCTTTCTGGTGACATTCCTTATGAATTGGGTTCCATGAAAAGCCTCAGGAGAGTATTGTTATGGCAGAACAATTTAACTGGCATCATTCCAGAGAGTCTAGGAAACTGTACGAGTCTGATGGTTATAGATTTCTCTTTGAATTCATTGGAAGGTGAGCTCCCTATGACTCTTAGAAATTTACTCTCACTGGAGGAGCTTCTTCTCTCTGATAACAACATTTCTGGAGAAATACCGTCCTATATTGGCAACTTTTCCAGACTGAAGCAACTTGAATTAGATAACAACAGATTATCTGGCGAGATTCCACCTGTTATGGGACAACTTAAACAACTCACCTTGTTCTTTGCCTGGCAGAACCAGCTCCATGGAAGCATACCAACAGAACTATCCAACTGTGAGAAACTTGAAGCAGTTGATCTTTCCCACAATTTCCTCACCGGGTCAATTCCAAGTTCTCTTTTTCGTCTTGAGAACTTAACTCAATTACTGTTGATATCAAATCGACTTTCAGGTCAAATTCCACCAGATATTGGCAGCTGCACTAGCTTGATCAGGCTACGGCTAGGATCAAACAACTTCACTGGTCCAATTCCACCAGAAATAGGTTTGCTAAGCAGTTTAAGCTTTCTTGAATTGTCACATAATCTACTTACTGGACAAATTCCTGACCAAATTGGCAACTGCAATCAGCTAGAAATGCTTGACTTGCATAGGAATCAGCTGCAAGGAACAATTCCTTCCTCGTTGGAGTTCCTAGTTGTTCTTAATGTGTTAGATCTTTCTACAAACAGAATAACAGGCAGCATTCCCCAAAATTTGGGTAAGCTTACATCTTTAAACAAGCTTATGATCAGTGGCAACAGTATTACAGGTTTGATCCCTAAGTCACTGGGCCTTTGTAAGAATTTGCAGTTGCTGGATATTAGCAACAATAGAATCGCTGGTTCAATTCCGGATGAGATTGGTCAATTGCAAGGACTCGATATCCTCTTGAACTTGAGTTGGAATTCTCTAACAGGCCCCATTCCAGAGAGCTTCTCAAATCTCTCAAAACTTTCCAACTTGGACCTCTCCCACAACAAGCTAACAGGTAGCCTCCGAATACTGGGTGGTCTTGACAATTTAGTGTCTCTGAATGTCTCCTACAATAGTTTTTCCGGTTCTCTTCCTGAAACGAAGTTCTTTCACGATCTCCCGGCTGCTGCATTTGCTGGTAACCCTGAGCTCTGCATTAGCAAGTGTGAAATGAATAGAAATCGCCAAGGCATCAAGTCAATAAGAAATGTTATAATCTACACTTTTCTTGGTGTTATTTTAACAGCTATGTTTGTGACTTTTGGAGTAATTTTTGCTCTGAGAATCCAAGGGAGCACATTTGGGAGGAAATTTGATGAAGAAGCTGAAATGGAATGGGCTTTCACTCCATTTCAAAAACTTAACTTCTCCATCAATGACATTTTCACAAAGTTATCAGATTCAAACATTGTAGGAAAGGGATGCTCAGGGGTTGTTTATCGTGTTGAGACTCCAATGAAACAGATCATTGCAGTGAAGAAGCTATGGCCAATAAAGAATGACGAGCCACCAGAGAGAGATCTGTTTTCTGCAGAAGTTCAGACCCTGGGATCAATACGACATAAAAATATAGTCAGGCTTCTCGGATGCTGTAATAATGGAAGAACAAGGTTGCTACTGTTTGATTATATCAGTAATGGGAGTTTGTGCGGGTTGCTCCACGAAAAGAGGTTGTTCTTGGATTGGGATGCAAGGTACAAGATCGTACTGGGTGCTGCTCAAGGTTTAGAATATCTGCATCATGATTGTATCCCTCCAATCGTCCATCGGGACATTAAGGCTAACAACATCTTGGTGGGACCACAATTTGAAGCTTTTCTTGCAGATTTTGGCCTTGCAAAACTCGTGAATTCCTCGGAGTGTTCAAAAGCCTCTGCTATAGTTGCAGGCTCTTACGGTTACATAGCTCCTGGTGAGTATATATGCTCCAAGGCTCTTTAAATCGGTTATTAGTTTTCTCTGTCTTGCATTATTTGATTTGTTATTATCAGTTGGGTTCATTCCCCATGTTCTTGTCACTGTTGACTAATCAGTAAAATTTCTGCGAAACTGCAGAATATGGTTACAGTTTAAGGATCACAGAGAAGAGTGATGTATACAGTTATGGTGTGGTGCTGCTGGAGGTATTAACAGGGATGGAGCCAACTGATGATAGGATTCCAGAGGGTGCCCATATAGTCACTTGGGTTAACAGGGAAATCAGAGAGAAGAAAAGGGAATTCGCATCAATTCTTGACCAGCAACTAGTATTGCAATGTGGTACTCGAACTCCAGAGATGCTTCAAGTGCTAGGGGTGGCTCTGCTATGTGTAAATCCATCCCCAGAAGAACGACCCACTATGAAAGATGTAACAGCAATGCTCAAGGAGATCAAACATGAAACTGACAATTTCGAGAAACCAAGTTTTCTCCACAAAGGGGCAGTCACCAATCCAAAAGTAGCAGTTCACTGTTCAAGTTTCTCCAGATCAAGTGAACCATTAATAGAATCGTCGTCATCATCTTCTTCTTCCTAATCCCCCGAAAATTAATTAATATATTTGTTCATTCAAGTGACAAAATAATTGTATAGATTAGTATCATATCTGATAGCAATTCCAAATTTCTGCCTTTTGAATGGAAGCTATGAATATACAGGTTCACTCTTTTGTTGCAAGCAAGCCAGAGATACTGGAATCAAGCATCCTCCCTAAGTCGACCATCGTTTTATAACATTTTTTTGGGGTGTATTTTATGTATCTTTGTATAATAATAAGATACAGTTATTTGTATAATTTACGAGTTAACTTGTATATACCGATGTAACAGCCTTGTCACATAGCTTAGAGTGCAGCATAATGCAGTCCAGTAAGAACATTTTTTAAGGACTTTGGTCTCCCTCTCACAAATGGTAGAGGAAGTAAACAAATTGAACAGTGGTAAAGTTACTAGACTTAACAGGGTTCGGTTAACCTTAGCAATTATTAGATAAGGAACCTGAGGATACACATAGCTTACAAGTGAATAGAGAGACGCGCCAGAGAAAAGCCACTGAGCTGACAGGGTCTATCTTGGCGTTAAGTCTATAGAAGGTAAAATTATAGGGGTATGGGCCACAGTCACTCTCAAATGTTCCAACAATAATTTCTGTAAAGATAGAGATAGCTTGATGCTCCATGTTCTTGAAAGATAAGTAGCTCTTAGTCATGTGACAGGAGACAATCTTAGGCCCACAGAGTTTTTAATGGATCAGATGTCCACTATTTAAAAACACAAGCAACCATCAAGGTTAAGTAATCACAGAATTTTCCCATTCAAGAAACATGAACCACAAGAATTAAAAGGTGAGGTAGTATATTCAGTTCTTGTAGACGTCGTCCAGCTTATCCAGAACAACAGTACATTATATCCTCTACTGGTATGTAGTTTATAACTATACAATTCGAGTTAAGGAAGTTGAGGATTTATGGAAGGAGTCACATACAACTTTTCCAGTATTATAGATATATTAGCTGGTGAAGTCGACCTAGCAGCGAAATTGGCAAATAAAACTCAAAAATTTATCTGCAGCTTAAGAGTTTTTCCTCTTCAGTACTTACAATTAACGTACCCGATTGAGCCCATATGAGGACCCCACGTATCCGGCCCAATCTAGTTCGTCAATTACATGTACCACGAGAAGTAGGCAAGAATTGCCTGCAGCTAATACCTAACAATCATGTTATCAGAGGCAGGAGGCTGGAGGGAAGGTAGAGAAGAACAAAGCATTGTTGTGAGGGAAAAAAGAATAGAAAAAGCTACAATAATACGTGTTTTATTAGCTTTGGTGTTGTAATCAACCATGAAATTGAATCCACCAAAAACAGAATAATATGAGGAACTGTGTACTATCGTTTTCTTTCTTTCCACAACCAATCATACTTGGTGAATTTTTATGCTACAGAAAACACATGATCAGACACTACACGTGTATTTTGAAAGCAGAAGCTGAAATGTTCGGTGGAATCAATGATACACACGCAGATGCATATATGAACCTACCACAGATTTTGGGGAGCAGAACAAGTGTACTAAAGAAACAATAACGACAGACACAATGAAAGGAGATCTCTATTAAAGTATCTGCTGATAGATTTCGCCTGACGAGCACATCAGAAAGGAGCACTTGTCACGTTGATTATGACAATTCGAGTTCATTATGCCAGAAAGTAGACAAGTTATTTGAGCGTTACTTGCTTGACCAAATAAACATGTAGGCTATCTTCAAGGAAAGGATACGGTATGGTATTCTTAGCTAGGGTGTTTGGCAAACTGCTCTTTCTATGAAAAATAATAATACTAATAATAGCAGTATGACGTTATTAATAACAAATGAAATTTCTTTTAGCTTTCATTTTTTTAGTACTACATCCTGATAGTGGGTCTACATGGTACCTTACCACATACAACATGTTTTCACTGATAGACAAGTTTGCTTTGAATTTATAGACATATTTTTTTGCACCACCCGACATATAAAATTAAGGTCAAATTACTATATTGACCAATGACCACTCAAATTTTAATTTAATTCTTATAATTTTAAAAATCATAATTAAATTCTTATATTTCTAAGAATTTTAATTTAATTCTTTTCATTAAATTTTAATGTATATAGTCAGTCATATATCATTTTGACAACTTAATTATGTCTGATTGATACCAACTCACTCAAGCCACTTAATACAAGTGACATCACATGCCACACATGGAATTAGATTCTATTATACATTATTTTATTTGCCTGAACCATGCATATTCTGTCATGTCAAGCATATACTTAGTCAAGTCAACAAAATTTAGAAGAAATTTTAACAAAACGGACTAGGATTTTTTTTTTTTTCCCTTACACTGTATGAACCTAATTATAAATTTATAAACTAGAACTAAATTTTAAATTAAATGAAACTTCGAGACCAACAAGAAAAGAATTTAACAGAATCTTAGAACGCTGCTTAGTATTCTAAAACAGATTTTATGGAAATAATTAGACGTCAATTATTCATATTACAAAACTTATAAACAGGACTTAATTTCCAGACGAATTACAAAATAGAACTCTTGTTGCATGTGCTGTTAAAAAAGGGGAAAAAAAAAAAACTGTCTCAACATGAGAAGCAAAAGAAGGGGGAGACTGGAACTCCTGAGAGAGTATCTCCTCAATATATATGTATTTACATGTTAAACAAGTTATGGCACATACAGTAAACAGACGAATCAAGCAGCACACCATAGCGTTGCAAACGGCACTTCTACAAACTCAAGGTGACGAAACAGGAACACTGGATGACAAGAGAAGAACAAGAAAACGTCAGATTTCAAAATCAGAATGGTTGTTGCCAATGAGTAAAACCCGGAACACAAAGAAGAGAAACTAGAACTCACTTATTAATATCCTGCAAGAGATTTTTACAGTTGACAGATTATAGCTTCTTCACTGGGTGCCACTTTATGCTGCATCCAACACTGATTACAAATAGTTAAATATTACTCTAAGTATGTGATCATGAGAGACCAAAATTTGAATGATGTCCGAACAATTTGAAAGGCATGGCAAAGTGTGTTACCTAGGCTTTTGGTCTGATGACACTGGCTGACCACTGAGAACACGATCTATCGCCAAACTCAAGTCCCTAGATAAAAAATCTACTGGTTACTACATGAGGAGATAAAATCCTTCTGCTTACAGTTGAATTCAAGCTCAGTGTTCTAGAAGCCAACCTTCCCGTGACAGGCACATTATTACTTGGCCGTGAATCATCAAACTGACCATGATAAACCAGCTCATATGGCCTACGACCATCCTGTCATTTCATAAATCAAACTAAGCAATATAACATAAACTGACATTTGAGAGTTGATTTTAACCCAAAATTGAGATCGCACTGAATAATTTGATAGAAAATGGGCAATACTAGCAGTGATTACCTTTTTGAAAAGGTAAAATTCTGGCGTACAAACTGCTCCAAAATCTCTTGCAACATCCTGGGACTGCATCCAACATATTCCACAGTTATCAGGTAACTTTTTACCAACTTAAGGAAAGAGATGAAAGAATTCTTCATTTAGTTTCTCTCAATTAACCTTCAGTTGAATAACCCTCTGCAGCAAAGATTTTCATTTTCATTTGAGTTTCCGCCATCAGAAAAGGGAGCTCCGAAATTATTATAAAATTGTCAATACAACTTGGAAACACACACAACTTTTAAATTATGTTTAGTAATTAACATATAATGAACAATGAGTGACATTATGCATATCATGAAAAATAAAAGGTTAATTGTCAATTAACCACATCAATAAGACAGAAGAAATATTTTTCATAAAGAGAATGAAGAAAAAAAAGTTGATTTTTCCCAACAAATTGAATATAAATATACAAGATATCAAGAAAAATCCTAATTCTTGTTGATTTCATTCGCTAATCACTAAAAATACTCTGTGTCTGTGTGTGAATAAAGGATGCAAAAAGCAAAAGGGGAATGAATGGAAGGGATCAACCCAGGAAAGGGGCTATATGTAAGAACTGTGTCACAAAAATAACATATAAATACACAAACACACACACACACACACACACACACACACACACACATAAAATAAGAGATGACATCCAAGTTTAACAAAGATGTTATCAGGTTAAATCCAGCCCTAAAACTAACTGCCTTATGCTCAAAAAGAAAACAAATGAAGCACCAGCAGTCAACATATCACTGTAGGAAGAGAAGTTCTGAAGAGAAAGAAGGGGAATAGAAGAATCAACATATTGTTGTCCTGTCCATGAATTCCCTTTCAGTATTTTCTTTAACATTGGATTTTATACTTCTTGTCCTATTCATCCAGGTTGTTCAAATCAAGCGTAAAGGTGCCTACCATCTATTAGTCAATCCTGAGAAATTGATATTCCGAGGCATATTTTATATCAGGTCTCAGGTTTATCAAAGCTTGGGAATAAATATACAATAATTTTTATGAATGAAATAGTTCTACCTACTATATGTATTCAATTCATTCCACATCACTGACACACGAGGACAAGCAACCAAACTGTAGGCTGGAAAAGTGTACTTCAGAAAATCTGACTAACAAGTTCATCATGTCAATAAATGGACATAAAAATGTAGATTCACACCAAAAGTAGTCAATTGATAATGAGGATTAACATATACAATCAGATAGGCATTTGTGCAGTTATTAAAGCAAATGCTTAACAATGAACAGGTTGATATTTACTGTAGCATACCTCGTCATAGAGATATGGGAAAGGATAGTTAAACAGCTTGGCTTCTTCTGCCATAAATTCTGGTCCATCCTGTGAGGAACCAATATCATGTTGGACAAACTATACTATAGCTTCAATTTCAATTTAGCTTTGCAACCAAATATGAAGTTACAAGAACCTGGGGGTGTGTGATTACGGAATTTGAAGAAATAGCAACAACTGCAAGTCCTTTCTGTAGAAAGAGAAAAGAACACTCTTGATGGTTTATTAATGCAAGTTTGTACAGCTATTAAAAGAAGGAACAGTTGTCTTGTAGGGTAGATGAATTCACTACCTTCATATAGAAATCCGTATGCTTCACGATATCTTTCTTCAGGTGTTTAACAAATGGACAGTGATTGCATATAAACATAACCTGTGTGAAAAAGCATCATTATTGAAAGCAAAAAAGAAGATTAGCCTTTCATTAAATTCGCAACTACTCCAATTAGAAAGGTGATTATTACTAAAACTCTCATACATAATATACCATAAGGTGAACAGTTCATGAAAATTAAACACAGGTTTCTCATGGGTTTTTTGCTCATTGCAACAAGTGAAAAACGAAATTCTTAAGCGGATCAAGACATAGAGACTCAATATGAACCAGAAAGGAAGCTGCATCTAGTTGGTATTTGATGGAGTCCCACATCGGGAAGTTTCCTTGAGAGAAGGGCCTTATAAGCTTGAGGAGTTCTACCCCCTAATAGGCTAGTCATTTGGATAGGTTCCCTACTTGTGCTTGGTATCAAATGAACCATGATACCATTTGATGGAACACTTGGAGGATACCCACCAAAAGACTAGGCTGTTAATGGCGTAGAAATTCTACAAAACCTTTCTTCACAAGTCTATGAGTTGATTTTAAAACATCACCGGGTTGAGTGACTAACTGGTACCCACTCTATTAGATTAATACAAGTGAATACAATTTGAAGAGAACTTCTAATTTCTAACCATGTTACTTGACCTTTAATCTTATAATATTGTTATTTTGTTTTAAAAAAAATTTAAGTTGCTCAAATTTGTTTGTTGATGAACGAAGTTTCAATATGTGACGTTAATTCAGATATGTACTTCCCTCACAATGCTCCTCTAAATACTTCCCTTCTGCTGATAACATCAGTAATTCAATTCTTACTCTTTTAGTCTCTTATAAGCCAAATTTCATAGCTTTGTCTCATCAATTTTACAATCCAAATCATTATATAGATATTTTCCTGCATCTCTTGCTCCTACATTCTTCCCCTAAAATCTGTAATTTTTTTCCTTTTCATTCCATGGACTAATTTCAGTCACCCTTACTCCCATATAGCTGTTTTCTTGTGCTTCTTGACCATACGATGGAACCACCAACCTATTTAACGTATCTAAACCGAAGCAGATTATAAGCTAATAAAAGGCACATCAAACTAGGCTTTATGCCTGCGGCCTGACAGGGAATGGTATTGGAGAAAACTTTCCAACCAAGCCTATTAACTAAATAGCCTGCCAGATTTACAGGAAGAATAACACATCAACGAAGATGACCGCGCCAAGTCATGACAAATACTCAACCCTCCTATAACATAATTCATCTCCTTTTCTATCACTGTGCAATTATGCGCTGAAATAAAGAAGTCTCCAAATCAGCATACGGAAACAAAAACCAGGTAAAATTGTCGTAAGGTCTTTTACAAACATATTTAGTTCTGCATTTAGAGTTTGCATGTGCTATGTAGCTGAGCTTTAGGTAATGGAGCCGTGGGCAATTAGAAATTGAAATCACTAATTAAGCAAGGCAAATTATTATTACTTTTTTCTGAAAAATAGATATATATATATATATATATATATATATATATATATATATATATATATATATAATATGACATTGTAAAGAAGTTGCATGTTCATTTGGACTTCGGATATTTCGTAACGATTAACGATATATCGTTTCAGAGTTTCATTTCTTGAAAACAAGGAAGCGGTCCAGTTACAACCAAGTTGTTATCCTCGATGAAGAGTGATTGAAAGGACACTGAAAAATTCATTCTCAGTAGAGCCCAAAATGGGAGATATCTATGGAAAAATGTACAAAAATCGTTAAGACATTACGACGATCAGTGAAAAGAGCAAAACAGTTGATGAAGGCAGAACTAATCAACAGCAGAAGCTTAGTCTAGCATATGCCATCTTACCAGAAGGGCTGGATATGCTTCGAAATCTTCCAATTTCCATATTTCACCAGTGAGAGGCTCCGGAAGCTAATTCAATCCATCCAACAACAATGCGAGAGGTAAAAAGTGATGAGCTTCTTTGAAGGACCAGTACATTCCTTATTCAAATAATGAACAAAGTACCCAAAACTTGAGAGAAAATACCTGAAAGTCCGGGGCTCTGAAACCCAAGGTAACCCCTTTGGACTCCGATCGGGCAGCTCGAATTACTATCCTTCTTGGGGATGAAGTTCTCTTCAACTGCAAAGAATGAATACCCAGTTTTGAAACAGAACGTGCTTGCAAAAATTCAGTGGTAGTAACTGCTAATTGGCGTGGTAAATGCACTAGAAGTGGGCCTAAAGAAGACACGCCCAGGGTTGCAGCCATCGCTGATTACGCTATTGTAAGATGACGAGCTCAATTGTCCTCCATTATCTTCACCATCATCATCATCCCCGTCGAAGATGAACGATACACCTGGTCCTTGTTTCGATTTGCAACCTCACTTGAGGAAATGCTTAATGGGTCTAAGCCCATTGGATCTTATCAAGGGATAGCCCCTCAAGCCCCACAATTCTGCACCTTGGACTTTGGGCTCCCAAAATAAAACTTTAGAATAAAATATTATTTAGGTCTTTTATTTATTATTATTTTTTAATTTAATCTCTTATTAATTTTTATTATCAATTCATTATTTTACTTATCAAAAAGTTGTTATTTTTAGTTTATTACCATGCGAACCATATCAAAATTTAAGAAAATGTATTAATATTTATATTAATAAGAAATTAAAAATAATTATTTGACTGAATTAATAATAGAAATTACTAAATGATCAAATTAATAGTGAATTAATAAGAAAAGTATCAAATTAAGAATAAAAATTATTACTAAACTGAACAAAAAATGGAATAAAAAATAATATATCAAAATAATATTTATTATCTATTATATATATATGTGTGTGTGTAAAGTATGCTTCATTTAATATAAGAGCACTGTTTAATCAATGAAAATTTTTCATTAATTAGTTTCTAGTGCAATGATTTTTCATCTTTTTTATGCATGTATATAAAATTCTTTAAAATTTATAAATTCTTTAAAGTTAACAAAAAAAAATAATTAATTAATTACCTCTTAAATTAAAAATTTTTTGAAATTTGAGAATTAAGTAATTAATTAATGAATTAATTAATCACTTCTTAAATTGAAAATTTTTTTTAAGTCTGAACATTTTTTTTAGGAGTCAACAAGAATAATAATGAATTCATTATTTAATTGCTGCTTAAATTTCTTCATAAAGGACTACATAACTTGACATAATCAAAAATTAAAGTAAAAGAAAATAATATATTATATATTTAACAATTTAAATCATCTATTGTCATACATCACTCAAAGTAAAAGTCAAATGTGGTTCCATTAAAAATTTTGAAGTTCTTCACAAAAGCAACAATAGTAACTATTTAATATAATAAAAAAGATCACTTATGACGATACCTTCTAAGTGAATTTATTGTTGTCACTTTTCACTTACCAATCTCACAACCAATTTTATGCACTTTTTTCGATTTACTATACTTTCTTTATATCACAATACATTATTAAATTTAATTTTTTGCTAACACATACAAACATATTGGTTTAAAATGTATTGAAATATAGTAAATCAAATTAATTTTTGTTGCATGTGGAAATAAACTAGTATATATGTAAAGTAGACTTATTTTAACATGAAAAGCTTTGCATAATCAATAAGAAATCTCCTTTGATTAAATTATTAGCTCTTTGTATGATAACTATTTATCTTTCTTATACATGTATCGAAAATTCTTTGAAGTTAACGAGAAAAATAACGAAGTAATTAATCAATGAATTAATTAACTAATCAATAAATTAATTAACTAACTCTTAAATTGGAATTCCTTGAAGTCTGAGAATTAAATAATTAATTAATGTATTAATTAATGTGTCATCTTTAGTGCATTCATAATTTTGAGTGTACTGTTAAGGATATAATTATAATATTATTAAACAATTATATCTCTATATTATAATAGGGTGTACAAAAAATCTTGCTATTAACTAATCATCTATTAAATTGAAATTTTTAAAAATTTCAAAATTTTTGGAGTAGACGGGAAAATTAATAAATTGATTAATTTTTCTCTTAAATAAAACATTCTTTAAAACATGGCTATTTTTTAGAGTCAACAAGAATAATAATAAATTAATTAATTAATTACCTTTTAAATTTTTTAATAAGAGACTATAAATATAACTTGATATGATTCAAAATTAAAATAAAGAGAAAATAACATTTATTTAACAATTGAGATTGTCTATCGTCATATATTACTCAAAATTAGAGACAATTTTTTGAATTTACGAGATTCCAAAATTCTTGAAAAAACAACATGAGCTGTATGTATGACCAAAAAAAATTTTATATGGTGATGCTCACAAACGAGTTTATTATCATAATTTTTCATTCACTAATTTTATGGGATCAATTTTATGCACTTTATCTAATTTATTATATATTTTTTATATCACAATACATTACTAAATTTAATTTTTTTTAACACTTACAAATAATATTAATTTAAAATGTATTGACATATTACAAAATATATTTTTTTAGCAACAAAAAATAAATTAATTTTACTATAAAATTAAGTGTGAAAGAGCCCAAATTATTCCTCCGGACAATAATTACAGATTATGTCATGAGCATAACTTTGACCCAATAAAAATGATATACAACGTTCGACTTCTTCGATTTTTGGAACATATAACTAAAAATGACAGTATACCAAAATCAAGTAATTAACGGAAGCAATGAGCACAGCTTGTAAGATATAGAAAACACTAGTAAATCCAATTTATATTTTTCTTTCATCTTTTTTTATTTATCATATTGATAATCAAAGATCAAGGAGAAAGGGGCAGCGTCATAACAAATGTTTTTATATTGGAGCTAGGGCATGCATACAACTAAGAATTAGCTCATCCTCGATTTAAATCTATCGCCAGGTGTCATCCATGACATAAATGCCCATCCCAATGCCAGAAAGAATGACATCGGAGTATGAACGTGCCAGATTCATTTGGAAGCTTATTGCTTAAAGTTTATTATAGCTAATAATATTCATAATAAAATGTCAAGATTCATTAGTTTTGTTCATGTTCACATTAGTTTCTTTCTTTTTTCTTTTTTTTTTTGCTAGTTTCAATGTCACATCTTAAACCCAGTTTAGATATTAAATCAACTAAAATGGAAGTTCGCCTCAAGGTGTCAAAAATTAGTATGACATAGGAGATTTATTTAATTGATGAGAAATTTCTTTTAATTAAACCTTAGTTGTTCGTGTAATGATGTTTAATATATATATATATATATATATATATATTTAAAAATATATAAATTCTTACGAGTTAATACAAAAATAATAGAAGAATTAATTTTTTTGAATAAAAAATTTTTTAAGTATGAAAATTAAGTAATTAATTAATAAATTAAATAATTATATATTGAATAAAGAATTTTTTAAAATTTAAAAATTCTTTAAAGTAAACGAAAAGATTAATAATTTAATTAATTAATTTAAGAAATTCTTTGAAACGTCTAAATACTTGTTGAAGTTAACAAAAATAATAATATATTAATTAATTAATTGTCTTTTTTAAATTTTTTAATAAAAAACTTAAAATATAACTTAATATAATTTAAAATTAATAAAAAAAAATGATATATTAACAATTTGGATCATCTATCCTTGTATATCACTTAAAGTTAACGATATAAAATTATATGTTCAATTTTAGATTCTAGAGTTTTTTGGAATAACAACAATAACAACTATTTTGCATGAAAAACGATTCTTTGAGGTAGAATTCTCTTAATGAAGTCATTGTTATTACATCTTTTTCGCCAATTTTACAAAACTAATTTTATGTACTTTATCCAATTTATTATACATTTTTAAATTCAATTTCTTTTGTTAACACCTACAAATAACATTGATTTAAAATTGATTTAAAATGTGTCAGCATGCAACAAATCAAATTAATTTTTTCTAAAATTTGTACAACATGAGCAAATAAACTAGTATATATAAGAAAGAAAAAAAAATTAACCCCTTACCTTTGAATTGATTTGGTCTTTAAAAATTATTAACAAAGTTTCTCATAAATAAAACTCTTGAGAAATTAAAGTCCTCTCTGGTAGTTAAAAAAGATAAATTAGATTTTTTTAATTTTAAAAAATTATTTAAATAATTTTTATTTAAAAAAATTAAACTAATTTTAAAACAAAAATGACGAACCATTGAATAGCATAAGAAAAGCTAAAGATAAGTTGAGTAGTCAACTCCATCAAAAAAACATTAGCAACTTATAAACTGAATGCAACTTTATGATGCCCGAAGACCAAAGAGTAAATTTCTCCAAATTAATGACGTCAACATAGGCATGCTTCATGTCGCTATACCTTAGCTTCATACCCAGCAACCCCTTTTTTATCTTTTAACAAATTATTCATTAATGATCATTAATCATTGATCAAGATGGTGCTTCGCTATGCATCTGTATAACTTAATTTCATAATTGGGCGATGATGTAGGCGTAAGGTTTTAAAATCCTGAATTTTATCTATTAGTGAACAACTAGTTCGTAAAAATAATTAATAAAAATGCGCCACTTACGTTAATCGTACAAAATTCCTGATTTTATTAAATGTTCCTTTAAGGTCACAGCGGGGAAGGTGTAACTGGCATATAATTTTCTTTTTTAATTTTGTTTGAATAAACTCGTTACGAGTAAAATTTCACCCAACAAGCATATAATAATATTCGACGAATAAAACTTGTAAAATATGCTCATTTTTTATTTGAAGACCCCCTAATGTGTAAATAAATTTTGAAATAAACTTAATATAAAATTAAATAGTATGCCAATATATATATATATATATATATATATATATATATATATATATTTCTACTTTCTGGCTAAGATCAAGTGTAATAAATAATATGCCACTAGCTTTTTAGTCATAGTAGAAGTCATCACCCCCATTAACAGCACAATCAAATGGAGAACACAATAACAAAATCAGATAAAAGGGTTATGATTCTAAGCACAAACATACTAAAAATGATAGGTAAGGGTAATAATTGTGGGATATGTATTATACAATATTTTAAATTTTAAAATCATTTTGAATCGATCAATGGCTAATTTTTTTTTTTTTAAGCTTAAAGAACTTTATCTTGAGATTCATTTACCATGTGTTTTTAGAGTTATAAAGAATGGTCTTTCAAAATAAAAAATATTTAATATCTGAATCCTTTAAAATAATTTCAAATTTTGATAAATATCTTAAATTTATAATTATAAAAATTTAGTAGAATTAAAGAACAGACTTCCATCAAATTTTTACGACCAAAATACTGAAAAAAATGCTTCCTCCAAGAAATGACATCAGAAAAACTTCTTCCAAACTCAATATTTATTTTATGTGGAACCAAAACAAAAACAAAAAGCCAACTACTGCATGATAAAAAAAATGTCCATGATGTTAATATCATATTTAATTTAATGTACTTACAATTTTAAATGTATTTGTATATTATAGTATAGGGACATAATTATAATATTATTAGTTTAATAAATCATAATATTACAATTATATCTCTACATTATAATTAGATGCATTAGTATATTTAAAATTTTGATTATATAAAAAATTTTACTTAAATTTAATTAACCTTTCTTATTTATTTATGTAATAACTATAATTCTTGAGTCAGGGAATTTTTTTCTCTTGGAAGAAACTACCTGACTCATACTTCCATTCATAAATTAGTTAGTTCGTTGGGGTGCCACTGTCCAACAAGCAAGCAGAAAGGAAATTGGTTCCCATTTGTACTAGCGTTATACCCGTATACGTAGGTATACGTAACATATTATAATAATATTAGCAATAATTAACCGTGCCTTGCATTCACAGAGGCTGGATTTTGCAAATCCAATGGTGGAGGAATCCAGAAAAGCAAAGCTACTTTAGCTTTAATCTTGTGATAAACACTGCTTTACCATATGCCATGGATGGGCCTCAAGATTGTCATATTCTACCTGACGGAACTGGAAACCCCATCATTACGCAAGCCCCCCGTCCCCTGAGTGCCACGTGTAACTCCAAATCGCATTAACAACCAACAAGGCTACTGTTTTCAAAGCTTCCATGAGATTAACGGCTAGATTGCCTGGCCTATGTCATTTTCAGGTATGGGACCTGCAAGAGTTTGATTTATTCAGATAATGATAATGTATGATTGGCGTAAGGTAGGAGGACTAGAGGCGATAACTCCAAGGTCAAATATAAGGTCACCATCACTGCCTTACAGAGGAAATTGATAGCCAGAGCATATTAAGAAGAAGAGCTCATAAGAAAAACAGAATAGACTTACTCCATGAGGATGAGGCACCCACTTGATTTTATTTAGAAGTTGCTTCCCCGTTCCAGGGAGTCTCTCTCTTTCTCTCTGCTTTTATAATATTTTAGAGCAATTAATTACGGTTGGAAGTCCAAGTAAAGTTTCTTAATTTACTAGGATTTAAGAAACCCACTTGGGATCTACATATATATATATATATATATTCAGAGTCAGGACAGAACACGAAGAAGAAGGAGGAAGGAACGTTAGAGAGATGAAGCAGAAGAGAGGGATGGAGAAGTGCTCGAGCTCGGAGATAAGCTCCGCCATTGAAGAGCTGTCCGTGCTGGTTATAGTGAAACCTGGAGATAATCATGAAGCTGCCTACATCCCCACAAAACCTTTCTTGTCTATATGTTACTTGGCTTTACAAGTTCTGGGTTGGTTTACTTACTCTATCTCTGTCTTCTCAACCATGAATATGACCTAACACATTTTCATTATGCATAATTGATGCTCCTGCAGATAAGATAGGACCAACAATGGCTGTTTTGCGACAAGATATTCATCAGAATATTAAGGTGAGACACAGTTAAGCTCTCAATTACTTTCCCTTCACTTAATCATGGTCCGCATAGTAAACATTTGCATCATTTCACTGCAGAGATTGGAAGTGGTTCTTGAATCAAATCCCTTAATGAATTCAAATTTCGTTGAGATTTTGAAAATGGAGATAAGAGAAGGCAAGGCAAAGAAGGGGGCCAGCTGTAGCAAAGCCTTTGTTTGGCTCACTAGGTCAACATATTAATACAGTATCTTATTCCTCATGATAATCAGAGTATAAAAAATGCACTTAATGGTTATTCAGATACAGTAGTGGCAGAAATTATCTACCATATAGATATGTTTGGTTGGACAATGTTCACTTACTAAAAAGATGCGGTGGCTCTGCAGATCCCTGGATTTCGCCTCAGCATTGTTACAAACACTAGCAAGAGATTCCGGAAGAAACATGGAGGAAGCAGTGGAAGAGTCTTATAACATCACTTTGAAACCATGGCATGGATGGATTTCATCAGCTGCTTTCAGAGTAACGCATTTCTTGACCTCATGAATGAGTGTCTATTCTTGATTCTAGAAATTGCATTAAATAACCCCATGACAATTACTGTGTCGGTTTTGCTTTTGAATCTTCACCATCTGCTTAAGTAACATGTATACTATTGCAGGTAGCTTTGAAACTAGTGCCTGACACTAAAACCTTTATGGATCTCCTCAAGGCAAAAGACGAAAGCTTTGATGCCCAAACGGAGAAAATGAAGATTTTGGTTTCTTTGCTTGCGCCATGTCTTGAGAGTATCCATTGTATTTTGGTAAGCTCAAATTTCTGCTTCCTAATGTATGTTCATTTTGCCTCAGATTCTAGTTGCCTAATGTATGTTCATTTTGCAGAAAGCGTATAACTTGGACAGCTTGAAGTCAACATGAATTTTAATAACGAATGCTGAGTTTCTTTTGTATATATATCCCTTTCTTCCCACTCTTTTCATGTAAATATGTAAATATCTTGGATAGTAAAATTTTGTTAGCAGAATCTTGCATTTGGCATCATGTTGTTCAGCGGATATATTCTTAAGAATCAGAATAATCCAATAGAGGATAGAGTAATTTACTCAAAAATGATACTGACCTACAAATGTATGATTGTCAGCAGTTCAACAAAATGGCCAAAAAAAAAATAATCGACAACTATATGTCCTGCTTCATCCTCCTATACTCCTCCAATTATTGATACCCCGATGAATCTATTTGCTATTTAATTTTAGTACTCACTACGGCGTTATGTATCTTTACTTTTCCCATACTTTTCGTAATCCTGTGAAAGGATCGGAATGTTAGACTTCGGAGATAGTGCGGGAATCAAATGGAATGAGCAGCATTTTAATTATACCCATCAATTCCATCCCAAAATTGAGTCCTTCACGTCACTTGAATTTAGGGGAGGAGGATCTCGAAGTGCAATAAGTGCTGCAACTAAACCAGCATTGCTTGCTATTGTTGGCTCAGTGAACCATGGTTGGTTCCTATCATCCGTGAAGCTATCATGTGGGTCTGGTCCTCCCACCATGGCTCCAAGAAGGACTTGTGGATTTGGGCCTTTAGAGTTCAGCCATCTTTTCCCATCTTCACAAGAATATTGCTGACCATCCCACGGGATTGATGCACTTCTGTGATGAACCTGCACTGGAAACTTGTCTCCATAACCAACCATATAGCTCATCTTAATCGGGTTTTGTCCCAGGATGTAGTTGACCTGAACACAGCACACACAACAGAATGAAACAAAATTAGCCTCTGTTTAAGTCGTATTACTATTAAGGACACAGGATGGTAGGAATTTGCCTGAGAAGTAGCAAAATCATGAAGCATATCCAAAGAGAATACATCAGTCACGCAGTTTGCACCAGATCTCTTCAGATGATCAAGGTAATCAGCATACAATTTACTGAGAAAAGATGATGTTGCAGCATATTGGAGTAATGGCTCATTATCAGGTTTTAGGATAATCAACCCACCTACAGTTATTATATTTAGCATGAATAGTATAATTAGAAATTAACCATATATAAACATCCATAAATGAGATCTAATTCCACACAAGATAACAGAGTAGGTCACTATTGATCAGAGTTTACCTGGTGTCCTGCTGGAAAATTTGTTGAACAGAAAAGAACACATGAGGGAGTCTGTCAAGTTTGATGACATTATCAAAGCATCCTCAAATGGGAAACCAGGGTCTTGAAAGTATCGTATGCGCGAAAGTAAAACCTACAAAGTTCATTTTTGTTAAAGAAGAAAATTGAAAAAGGAAACCTGCACCGTATATTCAATATACATGTTAGATTGAAGTTACCCCAATAGCACTGAGCTTGTTATTCCAATAAAAGAGCCCTTTGTCCAAATCTGTTTCACTGCTCTTGGCTGATTTGAAAGTGTCAATAGCATATTGAAGATAAGAAGCATTTCCAGTAGCGAGATACAACCAAGTTCCTCCCCACGCTAATTCATCTTTGTAACCAGATGAGTTGTAAAACATTCTCGCTTCTTTTCCACATGAATCAGCAGTAGTGTACTTCTCTTGCTTTGAAGGATCTTCCATTGTAACTACATCGTACAGGCTTTGTGCTGCTTTGAGAAGTTTCACTGAATGGTCCTTGTCTTCTTGAAATACTAAGGATGCAGCAGATAATGCTGCGATTATTTCACCGGCTAAATCTGAAGCTGAGGTATTGCAAATTGAAACTGGTCTTTTATAATTCATGTCTTCAGGTCTTTGCCAGCAGGTTATATCATTAGGTTCACCATTATTAATACCAACAGTACTTCCAACCTGATGAAATAAAATTTCAAAAAGGTAAATATATCATTTCTGTTACCTGATTCAAAATAGGAATTATTGTACAAAAAATTCCACATGACATGCCTGAGAATACAGTATCAAGGGGGATCGATCAGTTACATTTGGGAGAACAAACACCTTGAGCAAGTATTCACAACCCCATTTGATTATGTCCCTGACATGGTCAAGCTCACCAATATCAGCATATTTACTCTGATATTCTATCACAGTCCAGCTCAACAAGGTCACTGTATAAGCTATGTTGAAGGTGAACTTAATGTTATTGCCAGAATCATAAAATCCACCAGTGAGATCTTTAGGTTTCTCTGCCATGTCCCTCCCATCTTCTAATCCCGAGTCTTCTCGAAATTTCACTGGACTATTCCCCGGATAGGGTCCAGCTGCAATAATAAAGTCCATATAACATTTAGAAGTAAAAAAATTTAAAGAACAAAACAATATGGTTTATGTGAAATACAAAGAGATACAGAGTAGTACATTTCTGGGCATCATAAAATGTTAGAGCTAGGTTGATTGCAAGTTTGAGATTGACTGAAGGACCTTCATGCTTATGCTTGTGAGCCAGAGGCAAGAAGTGCGCCAGTAGAACTGCTGCTACGACAAGAAAAAAGATTAATACTGAAATGAAAATGAAACGATGGAAGTGTGTCCTGTCGGTGATAACAAGATTGTAATCAACGGATTTTGAGTAGTTGGAAGGGATTGAATGATAAGCAGTGGAAGAGTTAGGGGCAAGGTTATAGTCAACGGCTATGGAGTTCCAGCGGCTAGCTGATGGAAGAAGGCGACCCGCCTCTGAAACTGTATGGACATATCTCACTGAGTGCTTCTCTGTTTCAAAAGCAGAGGAATTTGTTGGAGGCATGATCGTTGAGTACTACTTTGAAGAGATTAGAGATGAAATAGTGATTATGCACTGCGTCACTGGAAACGCCTTCAATCCGAATTGGTTCAATTGGCCTATAAGAAAAATATTCTTTTTATTAAAAGAAAAAAAAAACTCAAACATGCATTATTTTTATTAGAATACTGTCTGGGAGTAAGAAGATTCATGACTCGGAAATATTCTCTTATGGTTAGTGTGCAATTTTTTCAGATAAAAATGCACCTTCCTTCTCCGAAATGGTATGTATTTTTTGTTCTAGGCATTATCTTTTTGTTGTGAGCCACTGTCCCACCCTATCACACATAAATGAGCATTCATGAAAACGATGATCACTTAAAATCATATGAATAAGGTTGCAATGAAATTAATTTTGCATAAGAAAGGAAGTTTTGAAGCAAAGTGATGGATATATCAAAGCATGGGCTTGTCTTTAATTTGCCGTCCAAAATAAAAGCATTTGTGATGCATAGAAGTCATACAGATGAAGGCAATCCTCGTACTATTCTAAGTTGCTAAATGACAGGTTTTACCCTTACCGTTTGCCAAAGCTTCGTATATAACGATGTGCGGCAATGGATGATTTCAAGAAAAAATTAAGAAAAAAAAAAATAAGCTGGACAACATATATGTTGTTCAGATCCAGATTCTTACTAGGTTCAATATTTTGTTATTGTAGATTTTTATCTCATTTTTATCTGAGATTCACATGGCTGTATGAATTTCCTACCTACTTATAATTATTCTAACGGTAACCATAACCGAATAGTTGCCTTGAGCGTTTCTATAAATACGGTTTCTAGGTTTAGTTGCTTCAAGTTTATTTTATGTAAAGGTCTTAATACTTACTTTCATTGCATGTGAAAGATCAACATCTTGACCAGTAAACCAAGATTCTTGTCAAATATATTTAAAGTTCATAAATGCATCAATAGACTTTCTTAAAATATTTACTTTGCATAAACACATTTCAATGTATTATTGCACAAAATATTTAATTTAAAAGTAAAATTTTTGGTGCACCTATAATTTTATGTACACTAATACATTCAGTTATAATATAGAGTCATTGTCGTAACCGACCTTTTAGCGAGAAAAATAAAAAGGGTTTATATTGATTTCCAAAATGAATCTTGAATATTAATTTATTGGAGTTTCCACCAAAATTTTTTAATGAAAAATTTTGGGAAACAAATTTGAAACCAAAAAAAAAAAAGTAGAGTGGTCTGCAAAAACATAGATGAATTCGAGAGTTTATTTGAATGTGGAGAAGATGTTAGTCATCCCACAACACTCGTCCATGAGAACGGTTACCTTAAACTAGTCAATTAAAATAGGATATAACCTTAAATTAATCTCAATTACCCTTTTTATTAACATGGATGCATGTTAAGTAGAGAAGACAAAAATAATAATACTGTAAGCTAACAAATAAATATTTACAAATGGTAGACTTGACCTAGGATGAAAGCCTAAGGCCTAAGTACCCTGTAATAGGGATCAAAATCCATGTAGTTCGACTAAAATGACATATCTATTAGGTGTTTTTATATTTTAGTGAAAAGACCATGATAGTTGAAATTGAATAAATTTTCGCAAACCAAACGAGACTGGAATTTGATTGATGTATTTTAATTTGCGAAATCAATCTAATATCACTTCCTTGCTCCTTTCGTTTTATCTCTTCTTTTAATTTTTGGTTCATTTTTGGAATTTTAGCCTTCATATTGAAATTTAAATGAAATGATAATGAGAAAAGACTTTTTAGATTTTTTCGAGGTTAGAATTTTATTTTTAAAACAGAGATGAGATTATAATGGAAAAATATTTGTTTCTTATATTTTTATTGCAAAATAATGGGCAAAATACCCCTTTTTTATTTTGGAATTGCTTCATCTTTGTATTTAGAAAATAGATCTTAACTTTTAAGACCTGAGGAGACTTACGATCTCACGTGATCTTTGTTAGTTAACTTTTGAGTGCCTAAGGAGAATAAGAATCTCACGCGATAATCCAAAATACGAAAGAGATTATTTGAGATTTCTTGGAATTTTTATTTTTATGATTTTTTATTTCAAAATCGTATGTTAACTTTTAAAGCCTAAAGAGATTAAATATCTCACATGGCCCCATCAGTCTACTCCGTAGGTTAAAGAGGAGAAAAACCTCGGGCGACGATTATTAAATTAAAAATAGTGAAGATAGATTATTTCGATGACCCAAAAAATTTTGTTTTGAAGTTTTGCCAAATTAAATATGATCTTTCGAAGCCTAAGAAGATTAAAAAAAATCTCACATAACTTCTATCTAAGTGCCTAAAGAGATTAGTGTTTTCATGTAGGACTGTTGAAAATTAGGATAAGACAATAATAAGAATAGTAATAATGATAATAATACTAATAGTGATAAAAACAAAATAAACAATAAAATAAAATAAATTAAAAAAAAAGTGATGCATTAAAAATAGAAGAAAGCCCACGTCCTTGCATGCACTTACATGACCAAGCTTTCTTCCTGCATGTATCATACATATATGTGGCAATAAATGACCTTATATATATATATATATATATGTAGAACATGATAAAATAAAGAAATAAATAAAAAATAAAATAAAAAGGAAAACGAAGGAAAAAAACCAAAAACAAAAGCAACCAAAAAAAAAAGGATACATCGAAAAATGCATAGCCAACCCACGCCCTACATGCACATCATGCACGTCTAAGATCACTTTTTTTCATGCATATATCAAACGTATATGTGGCATTGAACTTCCTTCATATATAAAACATGACAAAAAAAAAAAGGTAAATAAATAACAATAATAATATAAAAAAATAAATGAAATAAAAAAAAATAAAAAAAATAAAAAAGAATGAAAGAATCTAAAAAAAACATATTGCATTGAAAATGGAAGAGACAACCCACGTCTTTACATGCACTCTCCAACACCCAAAACCATAAAGACCTCTCTTTCTTTATGAGCTTCATTTATCACATGCCTCACCAACACCCAAACCATGCAAACCTCTCTTTCTTTATGAGCTTCATTTATCACACGCCTCACCAACACCTAAACCATGCAAACCTCTCTTTCTTTATGAGCTTCCATTATCACACGCCTCTCCAACACCCAAACCCTACAGACCATTCTTTCTTGAGGAACTTCCATTACCATGTGACTCTCCACCTCGGCCCTCTCTCGGTCATTTTCTCTCTAGCCCATTCCTCAATTTTTCTGCTTCTCTCTCTTTCTCTCTCATTCATTCATTCCATTTTCTCTTGGCCCTTCCTTAGTTTTCAACTTCTCCCACTTTCTCTTTTACTCCTTCATTCTCTGGTAGCTCTACATCTCGGCCATCCTTTCTTTTCAACTTCTCCCACTTTCTCTCTCACTCCTTTGTTCTCAGGTTGCTTCTCTCCCTCATTCCCACTTTTCACCCGAAAACAAATGGCTCGGCCATATAGAAACAACATGTATGCATAACGTTTATAGGGAAGCTAACATGAAGCGAAAGACAAAGGTAGTAAATAGTAATGACAGCACACAAAATGAACAACTACTCAGGCCGTTAAGTAATACGTTCACGGTTGAAAAAAAAAATGAAGTGCAAACCATACATGCATCCTCTTTTCTCCCTTGTTTTGGCTTAACAAAGTTAAAGCTGAGATCCATTTACCTTGATTATGGCTGTGGGTGCATTGTTTGTTGGTTCCTTCAAGCTCTTCTCACTTCTTACTTTCTAACTCCTCGCTTAATGTTCTTCTTTTTGATTTTTTTCTTCCCAACTTTCTTCCTCTCGATGTAATGTCATGTACTCTCTCTCTCACTCATCAATTTTCTTCCTCTCCCGGTCCTCTCTCAGTCCTCCAGCTTTTCTCCTTCCTTGCTCAGTCTAAGTTATTTCCTTACCTTGGTCTCTTCTCCTTCTTCTCCCTTGCTCTCTCTTTTTAACGTCAAAGAAAGAACCCCCCACTACATCAGCCTCTCTCCTTTCTTTATCACCTATCTGTTGCTTCATTCTATGCTTTTCGCTATACCCTACCTCATCGTGTTGTCACCTTCCAGGCAGCCTCACCCCCTTTCCTTTCCTATGTTTTTTTCCTTAAATTGTCACTGTTCACCTTCTGCCCTTCCTTCATATTTGCCTCTCCATAGTAGGGTATTGCCTGCTGCTTTCTCTATCCTCTAAGTGCAGGTGATAGCCGGTTAGGACAACAGATAGGGGATTTCTATTTTCAGCTTTAACTTCCTCGTTTGACCACTTCTGTTTTGTCTCTTATTGGCATCTTTCCTCTTTGTTCTCTCTGATGCTTTTTCATTCTTCCTTTTACTGCCTTCCCATTGTTGTTTTATTTATTTATTTTTATTTTGTTACTCACCCATTTTCCCTTTTTTTTTCTAATATTATATCTTTGGTATTTTGATTTTGTATTTGGTTTATCATATTTTTTGATTTTGTATTTTCTTTTTCACTTTTTGTTTCAATTTTGTATTTTGTGACGCCCATTTTGCATTTGTTTGATTATAGGATTAACAAATTGATTAATTAGGTAATTATTAATTTTATTTTTAGGATGGGGTGTTCATAGACATAATTGTAATATTATTATTGTTTAGGTTGATATTATTACAATTATATCCTTACATTATAACTGGGTGTATTGGTGCACTCAAAATTGTAAATGTATTAAATATGATACCTTAATTTAATTACTCAAATTTTAGAAAATTCATTTTGGGCAACTTGAGTCGCATTGAACAATATTTAGTAGATATTTTGTCCAATATTCAGTAAAATTAAATTTTTATGCCATTTCATTAATGCTTAATTTCTTGAAAATTTATTTTAAACAATATTTTATGGCATATTTGGATAAAATACAAAGAACAGATATTTAATTATTTAATTTGCCACATTTTTGCTAACTAATTAATTAATTATTGTTTAAAATCTCATTATAAGAATTGCTTGTTCATGTAATTTGCATGGCTATATACAAGCATTTAGAAAATTTTGGATGCCATATAATTTGTATAATTTTAGTATAATTATAGTTTAGCCATAACGCCATTAATTATTCTAAATTTATACATTAAGTTATAAAAATTACATAGAGAAAAATAACATCAAGCTGTAATTAATCATCTTCAACATGATAATGATGATCTCACAAAAATGTTATCACATTTATATGATTAATTAGGATGAGATAATGAATTTTCCTTGTTCTTAATTTGTCCACGGGGATTGAGGAAAAGGGGTATAATTTGTTAGTTTCATCATAATTTGGGCATGAACCTAATTAAATAAAACTTATCCCATAAACAATTTTATTTGTTACTAGGTTCATACTTAATTTACATGTCTTACATTGGTAGAACATGTTATATAGAGTTTTCAAAGTTATCTCAAATATTGATATAAGCATGTAACATTTGTACAGCCTCATAAACATTGAACATTTTTAATTTTCAAACTCCTAAACTTGATGGGGATAATTACATAATTGGAAGGAGAAAATTTTTCTCCAATTAGGGTGTTTTTATGCTTATGAACACTAGCAATACTTCTAAAATAAATCTTTATGAATAATAAAAGTGATCTAATCATGTTAGTATAATGTATATCAAAACGAAGATATCTACTAGTATATGTGGGGTTAATAAGAGAGCATAGAAATGTCCATGACTTACTGAAAGCCACTGATGAATAATTTGAATCTTTTAAAAAGGCTTTAACAATTACCCTAATGTCAACATTATCTACCATGAAGCTCATTGGCATAAGGGGTGTGCGAAAGCAAATAATGCAGATATTATGACTCAGTTAAAGACACCTCAGGTTGAAATTCCTAATTCTTTCATGGTGTATTTTATTCTAAATTTCTTGTTGCCTCAATATAAGCCTTTCAAGATCTCTTACAACACACATAAGCAGAATTAGTCAATTAATGAAGTATTGACTATGTGTATTTAAGAGGAATGAAGACTCTTAGCAAAAATGAGATAAAGTGCACAAGTGACAACTTAAGGGAAAGATAAAAGACAAGCTAAAGGAAAATGGAAAGGTAAAGCACCTGTCCAAAGTGATATTAAAGATGAGTCTAAGTGGGTTTTTTTTTTTTTTTTTGCAAGATGAAATGACACATGAAGAAGGAAAACAAAAAATTCAAGGCTTGACTTGAAAAGAAAAGTAACCCAATCTCATTCTCTTGTTATGAATCTAATACGGTAGATATTAGTGATAACACATGGTGGATTGATTTTAGTTCTACAATCCATACTTCAAATACATTACTAGGCTTTCTAAATCAAAGGAAATTGACAGAAAGTGAGTAATACATTTATTTTGGCAACAAGACAGACTCATTGGTTGAGGCTATAGGAACTTGCAAGTTGCTCATGAATTCTGACTTTGTTTTGATTTGGATACAACCTTTTATGTACCAACTTTCTCTAAAAGCTTGATTTTTATTTGAAAACTTGTACCATATGGGTATTAATTTGAATTCTCAAGTAATATGTTAAAATTATTTAATAAATCCAATCTTGTTGGAAATGGTACAATTAGTGATGGTATTTTCATAATTCAACTACATGACAGTTCATTATATGAAACAATGCATGCTTCTAGTAGCATGGGTATAAATAGATGTTACAAATGAAAATTCCTTTATGTTGTGGCACCATAAACTTGGTCAAATCTTAATAAAGAGGGTCAAAAGGTTAGTAAAGAAATGAGTATTAAATACTATTGACTTCATTGGCTTTATTACTTGTATAGACTGCATTAAGGGTAAGTAGACTATTAATGCCAAGAAAGGTGCAAAAAGGAGTTTTACCTTGTTAGAAATCATACATATGAATATATGTAGTTTATATATGAACTCATGTAAGTATAAATACTTTATCACCTTTATTAATGATTAATCACGATGCATGTATCTTTATCTACTTAATAATAAGAATAAAGGCATTGCATGCCTTTAAGGTTTTCAAAACAGAAGAAAAGAAACAATGTGATAAACAACTTAAGATAGTAAGATTTGATAAAGATTGTGAGTACTATAGTAGATACATTAAAGATGGACAAGTATCTAGTCTATTTACAAAGTTTCTTCAAGAGCATGGGATTGTTGCCAAATACTAATGCCTAGTTCCCCATATCAAAATAGTGTAATTAAAAAAAGAAATCAAACATTATTGGACATGGTGCAAAACATGTTTAATAGCTCAAAGCTTCTTAAGTTCTTATGGATTGAAGCCCTTAATATGGCTGTATATATACTTAATCAAGTTTCAACCAAGATTGTTAGGAAAACGCCATTTAAGTTAATGAAATATTGGAAACCAAGTTAAGACATTGCGCATTTGAGAATGTTTGTATGAGGTAAAGATCTACAATCCACAAGAGAAGAAACTAGATCTAAGGACTATCAATGACTACTTTATTGAGTATGTCGAAAGGTCTAAGGGATATAAGTTTTATTGTTTATCACATAGTACTAGGATTATGAAATCAAGAGATACTAAATTTCTTAAGAAAGACTTAATCAGTAAGAGTGTTCAAACTTAGAATTCTGATTCTAATCATTTGGATACTCAAACTCCCACATCAAAGTGATATATTAGTTATAATTCATACCCCTTAAGTACAAACAAGTATTAAAAAACCAGCCATTAATGAATTATAAATGGTTAACTATGACACCAAGTTAATCTAGTTGTACAATAGCCATCAAAATATGTTATGCAACCAGTTAAGGAACAAGTTTTCCAAAAGAATGTTGACTCAATGTTGAGAAAATCAACTAGGATTAGAAGTTCTACAATTCCTAATGATTATATTGTGTACCTACAAGAATCTAACTATAATATAATAGTTGAAAATGACTTTGAAACATTTTCACAAGCAATTAATTACAAAGAATCTAAGTTGTAGCTCAATGCTATGGATGATGAGATGGATTCTATGGCATTTAACAAAGTTTGAGATCTCATTGAGTTGCCTAATGGCTTAAAGGCTATTGATTGTAAATGGGTCTTTAAGACAGAAAAAGACTCATTGGGCAATATCGAGAGATATAAGGCAAAACACATGGTTAAAGGATTTACTCAAAAAGAAGGAATCGATTACAAGGAGATGTTTTCTCTTGTATCTAAAAAGGATTCACTCATATCATATTGGCATTAGTTGTCTATTTTTACCTAAAACTACATTAGATGGATGCAAAAATGACATTCCTTAGTGTGAATATAAAGGAAAAGGTATATATGAAACAACTTGAAGGGTTATCCTCTAATGCTAGTAAATATCTAGTTTGCAAGCTTAAGAAATTTTATATAGATTCAAATAAGACTCCAACCAGTGGTACCTTAAGTTTCATGAATTTATCTCCTCTTTTAGATTTGTGGAGAATGTCATGGATCAATGTATATATTAGAAGGTAAGTGGAAGTAAAATATGTTTATTTATGTTATATGTGGATAACATATTACTCTCAATTAATGATAAAGGGTTTCCATATGAGGTGAAATAGTGTCTCTTTGAAAACTTTGATATGAAGGATATGGGTGAGACATCTTATATCATTGGCATTATGATCTATAGAGACTAAACTCAACAAATCTTGGGTTTATCATAAGAAATCTATATTAATAAAGTCTTATAAATATTTGGGATGAAAGACTGTTCACCAAGTGTAGCATCTATTGCGAAGGGTGATTGGTTCAATTTAAGTTAACACGTAAAGAATTATTTAAAAAGGGAACAAATGTTTGAAATTCCATATAATTCAATTGTTGGAAGCCTAATGCATGTTCAAGTTTGTACAAAAGTTGACATTGCATTTGTAATTGGGATGTTAGGCAGATATCAGAACAATCTACTACTTTTATTGTAGAGGTTAAGTTTTTTTCCAGTTTTAAAACAACATCTCATGGTGTATGACTTAAGAGCTTTATTTTTAGTCTTAGAAATTTTGGATTCTATCTCAAAGCTAAAGCAAATATACCGATATTGAGTACTTAGCCATTTCGGAGCATGTTAAAGAAAATAAAGTTTTCATTTAACGCATAAGAATTAAGTTGAAGATTGTTGATTCCCTAATAAAAGGCATACCACCTATGAAGTTTAAAGATCATATAGCTAGAATAGGACTTGGTTTCCCATTCAGCATTTGATGCATTATCATCATGGGTAATAAAGCTCTTATTCATTTTGATTTGAGTTGTTTTTCTTATTTTTGTATGTACAATTATATTTAGGGAATAAACAATATTAAGAGGATACAAAATAAACATATGGATCATTTATTAACAAGAAGGTAAACCTTATCATAACTTTAGTAGCTTGCCTGATCCTAAAAAAATAAAGCTAGAACAAAATAACATGTTTTATAAACTAAGCTGGGCTTGGGCTTTTTTAAAAGCTCGACTCGAGTTCGAATAGCTTAAATCAATATTTTTTTAATAAGAAAAACTTATTATATAAAAAATTTAATGTAACATGACATTTTGGTTAAAAAATAAAAACTAATACCCCTTATCAAAAGGATTCGTGCCTATATAACAACTTATTTGTAAATACAATTTCTTTATATATAATCTTACAATTAATAATAACAATTAGTTATATTATTTATCTCAAATCCTAAGTAGCAAATAAACTTTATCATGACTTTAAAAAGTCTTACTAAAAAAAAAGTGTGGGCTTTTTCTGGGCCTGAATTTAGACCTGAATTTTAAAAACCTAACTTGATGAACAGGTCTAACATAAGGTAATACTTGCTTATAGAGAACTTACTACTATGATTGTGCATTCAACTTTTCTCTTTTAGAATATGTTGCTGAAATGACATTATACAAAATAATGTTCAGAATAGGAGATTGCATATAGATAGACATTGACCTAAAGTTAATGATGCACCAGCCATGGCTCAACGAATTAGCAAAGACTAGCAACCTAGTGCTCAAAGAACAAGAAAGCTAAAGAGAGACTACCAAAGAGAAAGCCTTTACCCAAAATAAGAAGGTTGCCACTTATGTTTATCAAATGTTATATGGTCTTTCCCTTTTTATAGTAACTTTAAAATAATAATAAAATATGTTACGTTTTAATATAATACAAGCTCTCTCTCTAATTAACTCAGTTAAATGAGATTAACCTTTCTCTCCATCAACTCTCAATTAGTGATTTGATGAGATAATCACTGACCAACAGTGGGCTATAGGTTAGGATGTTTACCCAATGGACATGTGGTTAATCTAACCTGTCACGAATTATCTACATTTTCAACAATGACTCGATCCATTCTTAGTTTAGTTTAATATTAATTATCTAATTAATAATTATACAAAATTATTCTAATAATTGGATTAATGCTAATCCATAAAATAATATGAAATTATTCCACCAATCTCTCACTTGGATAACAATAGTCAATTATTAGGATAATTAATCAAACAACAAAACTAAGTAATCAATATTGACATAACACACATATGTGTGTATATACTAAATTATACTAAGTTTAAAAATGAAACTACATAAGATCATTGGATCCGATAGGAAAACAAATGATATTATCATTGTCATAAACTTGGTTCTGACATCTGAACAGAATGAAACACAAAATAATATCTTTGTCTCATATTACACCACAAAAGCCACTTAAAGACTCAACTTACACTCCTACTAAACTAACACTATATCAAAATTTTCAACAACACCCATATGAGTTACATGATTCTTGAAGACTCCTATGGGTAAGCCTTTAGTCAATAAATCAGCCAATATACATTCACCTAGTGTGTGAATCAAATGAGTCTAAGATTCAGTAATTTTTTTTCTAACAAACAGAAACTTTACATCAAAATGTTTAGTGCAACTAGAGTTCTTGTGATTCTGAGGAAAACAAATAGCAAACGAACTATTACAATATATGGTTAAAGGACGTTATATAAAATTAACAAGATGTATGCTATATATCATATTCCTCAACCATATGGCCTGGCGGGTGGCCTTATAACAAGCGATATACTCTGCTTCCATAATTGAGGTAGTTGTTATTGATTACTTGTAGCTTCTCCATGAAATAGCTCCTCCAAACATCATAAAGATGTAACCAAAAGTGGATTTAGGATCATCAACACATGATGCATAGTCTAAAGCAACATATCCCACTATTTCAAATAATTCAGACTTTCTAAAGGTCAACATGTAATGCTTTGTATCCTGAAGGTACCTCATGACTTTCTTTACAGGCTTCCAATGATCATACCCAAGATTACTTATATATCTGCCAAGCACACCTACAACAAAAGCAATGTCCTGACGTGTGCACACCTGGGCATATATCAAGTTGCCAACAGCAGATGCATGTGGAACTTTATCCACGAAGGTCCTTTTATCATTATTCTTAGGACACAATGACTTCGTCAACCTATCACCTTACTATACAGTACAACACATTATCATAATTTGTCCTATTTAGAATTTTCACTATAGACAGTTGCTGATATAGAGAAGCTAAGGAAAAACAAATAGAAAACATTAATTATATCCTTGACACATAATTATAAAACAAGGTTTCTATCACAAAACTCAATTTGCAACTGTATAACAAAATGTTTATCATACTCCTACCTAAGGGCTTAGACTACAAAAAACTAAGGAAAACTCATATAAACCAAGGAAGCATATCATCAAGAGAAACAACATAAAATATATCCATGGTTTCCATATCGATAGGATACAAGAAACTATGAATACATCAATCAACGAAATGCTACCGACAGGTTGCAAACATGTCTTATTCACAAAATTATATAGACTATGTCACACTGATAGGGTATATGCATTGTCAACATAAATACATTCTCTTTTGCTGGCTACTTCAAAAATAATCTCTACCTTAATAACTACAGTGTGTATTTGAAAGAATAAATAGATAATAACCACAACAATGGTGGTTAAACTCGACACCATCATGATTAGACCCACGATAGGAAAACACATAATCACTAGGAGTAGATGATCCAATATAGTCCAAAACAAAATCTATTTATATATTCTTCCACTTTGTGCAAAAATTTAGGAATAAAATATTCACTAATTACACAAACAAATTTATTTTAACTCCTGTGAACATCATTAAGGAGATTGAGCAAGATATATTTCTCTTTATTATGTATAGTTGTCTCATAAATTTTTCCATATCAAAACAATGTAATTACATTGCATTTTGAGACCTTAAATTTTCAAGAAATTTTTAAACTCATATTCCTAGGTTTAAAATTTTTTTGGAAAAATCACCCAAAAAAAAAAAAAGGATATGGTGTGTGGAGTGCAACTATGGAAGTTTGAGGTCCAAAAGGCAACCACGTGGGCTTCGCCACCATGCACTAGCCTTTATTTTTTTCCTTCAATTGGGTTTGCAACTTGGGTTTTTGACCCATTTCCCAACCCATTATGCAACCCGAGGAAGTATGACATTTTATCATGCAAAATAGGTACTAATTTGCTCATATTTTAGTGATCTATAAAACCCCTAAGGTGATTTCCACATAAAACAAATCATTTGGGAGGAATCACATTCAAAAATTTCATAGGGTTTTAAGCTTTTTGAGCTTCAATGGCAGATCATGATTTCGCAAGTTTTGGGGTACAAAATAAATGTCATTTGGCTTATGTTCATCTCATAAACAAAACCCCTACATTGTTTTCTAGAGATTTAATTCGTATTTAGAGTAATTTCACTTGAAAATTCTTAGGTTTAGGCGTTAATGGGGTCATGCATGTTCAACTCATTTCTGGGCGCATATTAGGCATCAATTTGTTTTAAATCCTTTAATCTATAAAAGTCCTAAGTTTATTTCCAAAAAATCCCTAAGACTTGTGTCAAATTTCATCTAAAATGAAACTTAGGGTTCATATATATATATATATATATATATATATATATATATATAATTTTTTGGTTTATAATTTTCAACACTGTTTGATTCGCAACAATTAGTATACTTGCAATCCTATGGCTCTGATAGCATTTGCTAAAATGACATTATACAAAATGATGTCTAAAACGGGAGATTGCGTATAGATAAGCGCTGACTTGGAGCTGATGATGCACTAGGCATGGCTCAATGAATCGATAGAGACTAGCAACCCACAGTGCCTAGTGTCCAGAGAACAAGAAAACTAAAGAGAGACTACCAGAGAGAGAGCCCTCGCCCAAAATAGGAAGGTTGCCACTTATGTCTATCAAATGTTACATGGGCCTTCCCTTTTTATTATAACTTTAAAATAATAATAAAATAAGTTGTGTTTTAATAGAATACAAGTTCTCTCTATAATTAACTCAATTAAATAAGCATAACCTTTCTCTCTATCAACCCTCATTTAGTGATCTAATGGGATAATTACTAACCAATAATGAGTTGTACGTTGAGCTCTCTACCTAATGGCCTATGGTTAATCCAACTCATCACAGATTATCCACATTGTTAACAAAGACCTGATCAATTCTCGGTTTAGTTTAAAATTGATTGTCTAATTAATAATTACACAAAATTATTCTAATAATTAGATTAATGTTAATCCATAAAATAATATGAAATTATTCCAACATATGTATAAATGTGGATATTAAATTATTAAATGTAACAAACTAAGTGGGAGAATGCCAATTTTTATTAATGTTGCATTAATATGGTATGTTTGTTAAGTTCAATATTATGTCAATGTGGACTTTTATTTTAAGTTTACATGGCTGCATAAATTTCTTATCTACTTATAACTATTCTAACAGTGACAATTGATTAATGGTTGTCTCAAACTCTCCTATAAATATGAATCCCTAGATCTATTTTTTATTACTTATTGAATTCACACTATCATTTGAAAGTAAGAAACCAGGACTTTAAAGTACCCATATTCAGTTCTAATGTTTTCAGCATTTACAAATTTTTAATCAATAACAATAACTAGGGTACAATTTTTTTTGCATTATTTCTTTTGTTTTAAATAAAATAATAAGTTACTTTACGTATAGATTCTTACACCTCCTTCCCTCGCCTGACGTTGTTCTCAAGCTGCAAGCTGATGCTTTGTTCGTGATTTTTCTTTCTATTGTGCTTCCACTTCTACATATAGCTGAAATATATATACATCTCTTGCAACAGAAAATGGACACTTACTTCATATTAACTAAAAGGTTCTGTCTTACTCTTAATATTTGAGCAAGTAATGCCTACTATGGGTACAAGATTTTATGGAAGATGCATGCTTAATAATTTTTGTAAGGAAATTTTTTTTATTACATTATAAGAAGTATATATCTTTCTAATAATAATATGATAAGTTTATAATTTTATAGATTAATGTATAATTTTCATAGTTCTTAGATTGAGTTTTAAAAAATATATATCCACATTGCAATTTTGTTATTAACCTTAATAGAATAAAAAATTGCAGTAAAATCTTATTCTGGATATAAATAAACAGTGGCAGCCTGATGGTGCAAAGTCCAAATTAGAAAGGATATTTGAATTTGGACAAAAATTACATTTTGGTCCCACACTCAGCACTCATTTTCGTTTTGGTACTTCAATCCCTCAAAATTTTAAATTGGTGCACCATTCAACCAAACATTCTTCACTTTGGACGTTCATTAACTTTCCATCCCAGATTAGCTAATTTGACATATTAAATATTGATGTACCACGTTACCTGCTTACGTGAAAATTATACAGGCACTCATTTACTACATAAACAACCCACATGGCCATATTTTATTTCCTTGAGTCAATGATGTGGCCCTAATTTAGCGTTACAGACTCCGTCCCTTCGTTACTGATGCGTTCATTCACATGAGAAGACAAAGGTCTCTGTTCTCTTTATTCCACTTGATGATACTCGCCGGAGTTTTCTCTGTTTCGGCGTATTTGCACAATAAAGGAGAGCCTGCAGATTACCTATATCTTATTGTAAAATTTATAGTATAATATGAATCATTAAATTTTGATCAAATAGCTCATATTTTATTTTATATTTTATATTTTAAATAAATAAATAAAATAAAAAGTTAATCTAATAATTTACAATTTACTGCAATTTCTGCAATATGTAAAGGAGAAGGGTCCTGTGTCAACGAAACCTGGGCATGGCCAAAGAAGGACGTCAAACATTCTGAAAGCAAACGAGGCCAGCGGTTTCCATGGTTGTCTGAGGTAAGTTGTTAATTTCTTCAAGTTTTCTTCTCTTTTAGTTGAAATCCCTTGTTATGATTCGAAATTTGACTATGATAGAGACTTGTGAGGTATAGGGTTGCTGGGCTTCGTATCTTCCCATTTGTTAAATTTTTCCTCTTTGATGCGCCTTTTACTTCAAATCCCCCTTATTGGCTTGTGCAAATTTTGATTATGACAGATTCCTGTTGGTTTGCATAATGTTCAATTTAGACAACGATTTTGGTTATTTTTTCAAATCCCCCTTTGATTCCTGTTCAGTCAAATTTCGTTTTGGGAACAAATTTCAATTAGATATCAGACTTTGACTTGCATAATGTCTCACTTCATATTATTTACTTCATACACAGTCATATCCACATACATTAATTGTTCTGTTACAATCAATGGCTGTGCATTATCAGTGTTCTTTAAGGTTGATGTACGTGTACAAATTTTTGTTAGCTATCAGATTTTGGCTTGCATAAAAGAATTTATGATGCTTGATAGTGGGAAGTGGAATTAATTCTGACAATTGTTTTTTACCTAGAGGAAGGAGCTTAATACTAATGGATATTGTTTTGCCCTTATATTAATGTGGTATACTGGTTTATGCTATGGCATATGCAAATGCAAGTGCAAACTTAGCGAAATGTGTGTGGGTGATGCATCATTAGTAGCTGCAAGATCTTCATTGGGTGAGTCATTGTCAGTGTCATCATTTTTTAATACTATACCTATGTCATCAACAAAGAAGAATCCAAACAAGAAGTTCATGGGTTGTCCCCGATATGACCAAGCCAATGGATGCAATTTCTTTCTATGGGTGGATGACAGGTGCCACTACTGCAAGAAGGAGAAGCTCAAAGTAAAGTTACTATCATATTCGTGGGCCATAACAGTGCTTATTATGTTAGGCTCTTGGGTGAATGATGGACAAAGTGGATGTATTTTGACAACGTTGGCTGAATGATGGTTGTATTGTTAATTTCAGCTCATGTATTATAATGACAGTGTTAGCTTCTTGTTGGCTGTAATGTCAGTTTGACAGCAAATACATTGAGGATTGTCTTTAAATATTCTGTTTTACGGCACATGAGGGTGAGACCATGTTCCTCTTTAAATATTCTATTGTACAGCACATGACAGTCGTAGCTTCCAATTGTTTTTTATCTACTGCACATTTTTTATGAATAAAGTGTGTTAAAATGGCCAGTAATTCTCACTCCTTTGGTATGTAGATAACTTAACTCATCCAAGCAGAGGAGAAAATGATCGCAATGTCTTTCTTTGATAGTCCTAACTCCATTAAGTAGATAATCCTGCACAAGAACATCAGGAGATCAAGCCCGAGACAATTACTGCATCTTCTTTTTCCTTCCTTCTTGTATTTACAAATCAGAAAAATCAGGAAACTTGCATCTGAGTAGTGCACGTTTACAAAGTATCTTGCCAAATTAATTAATTTTGATAAATAAACAAGAACTCGAATTGTGTGTCACTAAGGCTCAGATTTGTTTTAGGCACAATCTAAAGGACCAAGAATGTTTAGAAGAGTAAACAGTCATTGCAGTTTGTTTTTGGTAGCATTACTTAATCAATCTCGGCTTTGGCTCATCTCCATCTTTGAGTAAGTTTAGTTCATATACAAATCTATCAACAACGTACGTTTATATGAACGTTTTAACGTGGCCTAAAAACCAACAAGTTTAGGCTAATATTATATCTTGTTTAATTTAGCGAAATCCCATGAATATATTTCTAATGAAACCTTATAAAAACTGAGGTAGTCAGTTTATGAAAGGTTTTTTTTTTGGGCAATAATAGTTTATGAAAATTTACGCAGCATATAATAGTGCAGAATATGTGGCTATTGAGAAACTTCTTTTGGTTTTGAGCATGCACTGAAGGCTGCCATGCATGTAGGACTTGAAAGGAAGGATCTGTTCATCACTTCTAAGCAATGGTAAACAAAATTAATTACATTTAATTAGGAATACTGTCATTTTGAATTCTGATAATTTAAGGGATCATTAAACATTTCATAGGTGCACTGAATTGACCCCAGAAAGAGTTCAAACTGCACTCAACAATACCCTTCAAGAGCTCCAGCTTGATTACCTTGACCTTTACTTGGTAATTTTGGTTTACAAAAATTTGAAGATTAAACTAATAATTTAGTCTTTAAATCATTAGGTTATTTAATTTTAGTTTCTAAAAAGTCTAGATCTTTTAACTGATATATATGATACAGATTCATTGGCCATTTCGATTGAAAGATGGAGCCAGTAGGCCTCCCAAGGCTGGAGATGTATTGGACTATGACATGGAAGGTGTTTGGAAAGAAATAGAAAAGCTTGTTGAGGACAGTCTTGTAAGAGACATTGGAGTCTGCAATTTTACTGCAAAAAAGCTTCACAGCTTACTAGGCTTTGCTCAAATCAAGCCTTCAGTTCGCCACGTGATTTAAAATATACTGTTTTCATTTTGTCTTTCGGTACATCAATTCTAGTTTTTTATATATAATTAAAGGTTATTATTAAGAAAATAAAGTATATGATACATGAAAATGTTAATATTTTTATGCTGTTTATTTAGCTTTGAGTAAACTTAAAATATTATTCTTTAAATAAATTGGACTTATTTAGTTTTAGATTAAAAAAATGGCAATTGCATGAATTTGTCTTTATAAATATGATCTTTTTGTTAAGTGACTAAAGGATGTCTCAACTCTCAAGAGTTAAGCCAAAAAAAGAAAAGGATGTCCAAAAGACTAATTTAGAACAGGTTTTTTATGGATTAATTTGTGAACTGGGATTAATACTAAATAAATTTAACAATTTAAATGATGTGCAAAATATAAAAAAGGGTTATGACTTTATGATCGAGATATAGGCATTCATTAACTTTGCTTCTGGTAAAATAAAAAAAGGACTACAGATTCAGCATTGGCAGCTTGGTTGATTTTTCTGAAGAAGGTATGCAACTAAAATTAAAATAATATACTTTGCTTTATTATTTTGTTCAGTTTGCATCAGAATCAGACAAAATGAACATGAAAATCCAAACAAGCCACATAATTACATTCCCAAAAAATCCATATTACTTATCCAAAGAAGGGATAAAAATACATCTCCAAAAAAGGGACCAAATTACATCTTGAACAAAGGGACCATATTACATCTCCAAACAAGTCACATAATTACATTCCCAAAAAATCCACATTACTTATACAGAGAGGGGACCATATTAAATCTCCAAAAAAGGTACCAAATTACATCCTGAGCAAAGGGACCATATTACATCTCCAAACAAGCCACATAATTACATTCCCAAAAAATCCACATGACTTATCCAGAGAAGGGACCATATTACATCTCCAAAAAAGCCAAACAACATATCCATAAAAAGGACCAAATTGCATCTCCTATATTCGATACGCAGTCATGCTCCAGAATTCTGGCCAAATGATGATTCCTGTGTGCCCACAAGGTGAGTTGCAAACCTTGTCCTTGTACCTATGCTCACAGATGTCATGGTCTCTGTTGAAATGCTATCCCTACTGTGACCTCCCTCCAGCAAGGACATGTATAAATATGTTAGAGTCAACAATTAGATATTAAACAGTGTTGGTTAACCTTACTTGATGTAGATAAAGCCCTGGGCAACCTAGGCTATTGTGTCCTTCTTCACCGCACTTCTTGCAGGTGTGAACCACACACCTCTTTAGCTTAAATGGGCCAGGACCTTGTTCATGTTCAATTACTTCCTTCCTCCTCAGCTTCTTTGCTCTACCCTACTTTTTTATTGGAGGAGGTTAGAGGTCCTCATCGTCGGCCTTAAGCCATAATTGTTGTCCATTAACGGGCAAGATGTATGGCTCATATAATTTTTTAAAAGTTACCCAGGTTAGACTAGAATGCACATAATCTTCGAGGTTTAGGTGTTGCGACCCTATTGCAGCAACTACAAGGGCACATGGGATGCCACATATGTACTAGGACCTGCAAGAGCAAGTATGCGAGCCCAAGTCCACAAAATATCTTTTTGGCTTACACCATAGCTCAAATTATTCCCTGTTAGGATCTCCAAACTATTGAGGAACCCATAGCCGACTTTTCTGTTTGTTCTCCTCTAACTTGCTACTTATGCATGGACACAATTGTCCTTTATACCTTTGTAAATGCTCTCATTAGGTAATCATTTTTTTCATGGTATACAAGCAAATATCTTCCAACATTGTAATTATAGGCTTGCCCCTTGCTTCCATGATTTTAGAGTTAAACTGTTCACACATATTGTTAGTGCAAACATGACTCTTACTATATGGATCAAATGTTGCACGAGTCCATTGGCTAAGAGGAATGTTTGAGAAGTATTCCCATGCTTTCTTACTCACCTGCTTCAACTACTCCATTATCCTTGTAAAGTCTTGCATGGTTGTCGCTTTTGCACACCTCCACAGGAACTTCTTCAACTCTATGCCCTTGAATTGCTTAGCATAATTATTGAAGATGTGGTAAACACAAAGTCGATGTTCACTATAAGGCAATAGTTCAGCGATAGTAGGTTTCAAGCCCTGACATCAAATAGAGCAAATGTTAACGTATAATCCAAACAATGAAGGCAAATGAAGCATGGGAAAGAAATCAAAATTATGCATACCTTCTATCAATCTGTTATAAATGACTATGCACACCCGTTATAGGTAGGCCCTATATCCTCAAACAACTTCCCAATGAACCATCCCCAGATGTCTTTACTTTCAGTCTCTACCACAACAATGGCTATAAGGTAGAAAGTGTCACCATCTTGTCCAATTGCAAACAATAACTAGCTGCCATAGTATCATTTCACGAAGCAGTCATCCAATCTAATCATTAGCCTACAACCAGCTAAAAAGCCCCTTTTGCATGCATCACAGCACATGTACAATCAAGTAAAAATTTAGGGAGGGGGTGGGGGGGAGATCCAAGGCTACTCTAGACACACCAACCTGACACTTACTCTTCGGGTTACTTCGTATAATCTCCCAACAATATTCATGGAGTCATCTGTATTGATCTTTTTCATTGCCCTTCAGCCTTATCCCATGCTCTACCTAGCGGCACAGTAAGGCAAAACATCTCCTTGATGTAGTTCACAATATCTTTTGCCTTTGGGTTTGCCTTACAATGTAAGAATGACAATACTTTCACAACAAGCTAATTGGAGCTTGCTTGTTTGGTCTTCATTCTTCTACTGCAGATGTGTTCATTGTTCAATGTCTTTATTTGGAACAAATTAGCCACCCTTGACCATGAGCAAAATACCATCCTTGGGCAAGGGTCTTCACACTTTGCCCGACACCTCGTACCATCATTTTTAACGAACTTCACCTTCACATCAACGTTCACAGCGTAGTCTCATATCGCTTGCTTAAACACCATTAGATTACGGAACTCCATCCCGAGATCAAATAAGACCTCTCTGAAGCTTAACCCTTCATTGAATTAAGGGTATACAATTTTCCTTTTCCCCCCATTCTCTTCTTCAAAATCTATGTCACTAAGGAGTTCTCCAGAATAATATTGTTCATCAATATCATATGGGACCATTGCATTAACTTGGAACTCTTCATGCATTAGTGGGAGATCAGTATATCTGAAGATAAACTTTAAAAACAATTGTCACCTATACATGATCAATTCAAATATGTTGGTGTGCACAATTAAGTATACACACACATTGAACAAGTAAGTGTCCTCTTTGTCCGATGCATTATCAGTGCATTCATTGTCTTCGTCGCATCCATCAAATTCGCTTAAATGGTCATCAATCACCGTTTCTTCTTCTTCACGAGCACACTAAACTTCAAATTCAACATATTCTCAATATATCTACGCACATATCCGATGACACAACACAAATTTCAGACATAATATAACTAATTAGTTGGATGGTAAGATAAATTCTTAGGTGAGAAATAAATTGATGATGATAATATACCTTTTGCAAACAAATTTTAAATAACAAATTGTATGATTAAATAACAAATTATTAATTCAGTTTACAAAATAATAATCTTTAATTAAAAAAAAAAAACACTCAGAGGAAACAAACACCGCCTGATGACAGTGGTGATTTATTTAACTGTGCATAGTATTTGAAAATCCACCAGATGCAGGTAGTTGAAAGCATTGAACACGAAAATCACAGGAGAACATGTTCCATGACCAGAACTTATATCATACGGAACACACTTAACACTGGAGGCTTTAACTAACATATTACTTTCTTATCCTTCGAAGCATATGAAATCATGTAAACATTAGATGGAAGCTCTCCCGCACGTACATATGCACACAAATACATAATATCCCCGTCGCAATATAATTATTCTATAACATAAGCCATTCGTGATTTCTCAGGTATGGTGTTTCCCATAACACAAGAAAATTGAATATCCATTTGGCTTTCTGTCTAAGCTCCTGTACAGTTCTTTTTTTTTTCGTGTTACTTGCTTCCCATTGTTATCTTTCATTGTGTTACTATCTAAGATAGTATAACTTCTTCGACTTTTCCAGCCTATTACAGATGACCCAGCACGTATGGTGTTTAAATAAGAAAACAAAATTGAATATCCATTTGGCTTTCTGTCCTGTTTCTTTTTTTCTGTTTTTTTTTTTTTTTTTGTTACTTGCTTCCCATTGTTACCTTTACTGTGTTAATATCTAAAATAGTATAACTTATTTGACTTTTCCAGGCTATGCCAGATAACGCAGCAGGTATGGTGTTTAAATAAGACAAGAAAATTGAATATCCATTTGGCTTTGAAAAACGAAAAGAAAATCTGCAAAATGTGGGAATCTTTTGCTTTAATGGATCTGTTTTTTTTTTTTACATTCTTTTTCTGTCTTCGCTTAAACCAAGAGTACATACTTTTCCCTTTGTATGTTTAGGCACAATCACTGTACATTGAACACACAATATCATTAGTAAGTGTCTTATTTGACTAATTGGCCAAAAAATAAATTGGATATGCTGTAGTGGAGCGGATGCAGAGTTTATTTTCACCAAGTAAACTAGAAATATATCTGAAATATATTTTACATTGAACAACACCTCCACTCTTCTCTCTTGTTGATGTGTATATATCATAATGATAATATTTCATATTGTCAGGAGGTAGCTAAAATCAAGTAAAAATCACGTCCATCTACTAAATGTCTATAATCCATAGGGAACTTCTGTACTTTCACCATGGTAACCATGCCCTGTGCTTAATTACTGCCCTGTGTTTAATTAATGCAGATGTGCTTAATCTCACCATACAGGAAGAATAACAGAAATTCAACGAAGTAAAGGTTAGCAAAGACATAATTGAAATAACATATTGTGCACATGATAAACAAATAGGTCCCACTTCTACCAAATAAGTCCTTGGAGATATGCAATTCAATCCTCAAATAAATAAACAAATATGTTCCACTCCTACCAATGCCTTTGACATATGTTTATTATTTAATGGATGATTATCATGTGAGTAACTATATACAAGCCAAATATGCCAATCAAAGTAGATGAAGACAAAAGAAAAAAATGGATAATGAACATATGCAAGCCCTGTATAAAAGGGACAAAGCATCCAGCCAACCAGTTTTTAATGCTCAAAGGACCCACAATCCACCATTAAAATAACCTTCTCACATTTCATGCCATATTTATTCAAATAAAAGGGTCAGTACCTGTCAGTTTGCAAATGGCAGAAACACTAAACCAAAGCTTGCTCAAGTTACCCAGCTATTGATACTCCCATTAGCCTCTTGCAGATACCGAAGTTGTTATGCAGCACACTGAAGTTGAGAGATGCGAGAGGACAACGAGTATCATCAAGTGAAATGAAAAGGACAGAGATCTTAGTCTTCTCATGTGAATGCACGCATCATTAAGGAATGGATGGAGTCTGTACTGCCAAATTAGGGCCACATCATTGACATGGAAATAAAATAGGGCCACGTGGGTCGCCTATGTGGCAAATGATTGTTGCATAATTTCCACATAAACAGTTAATGTACGTCAGCAGTTAACATGTCACGTTAGCTGGTTTGGGATGGAGAGTTAACGAAAGGACCAAAGTAAAAGATGTCTGGTTGAGTGGGGGACCAATTTGAATTTCGAGGGACTGAGGGATCAAACGAAAAAAGAGTGCTGAGTGAAGGACCAGAATAGAGTTTTTGTCTTTAAATTTGGAGAACAGCATCGGAACGTTACAGCATCGGCCTGCGACCCAAGAGGCCCGAATTCATATCCAGGCCTATCTGTATATGCGAAGTCCATTTGTTTGAACAAAAAGCGCCAAAAGCAGTCTTGGGCTTAAGATTCTTGATTCAGCAATCGTAAAAGCTTTCGCCGTCGTCGTCTGCCGTTCCGTCAATATTGATTCTTCAAATTCAAGGAAACACATTTTTTAACTTTTCTTAAAATTTCTTTGTTAATCAGAAGTACTGGAGCAGGGCAACCCAAGATGAACAGTTGGTGTGTTCTCTCTCATTCATTTCGAGATTAGATTTTTCAATATCTCGCCCCGAAGATTCCATCTCCGGTTGCGATTGCCGGTGCTTCTCTCGGCGTGGCTCTGGTGATCTGTAAATTTTCAATTGAGATCCAATGATTCCGTTGCTTTACTGCACTCTTCAGCCGGGTATGTCTGATTACTTTCCAGTTTTCAGATCGTAAAATATGATGAATAGTTACCAATTTGGATCCTGGAACCTTTTGCCCTTTAATGCATGCCCGAAAAGTGATTTTGACTTAGAATCAGGAACCATAAAACGAGCCCGAAAATCTAAAAAGTCACACGTTCATCCCATGAGAATGATCAAATCATTCGGAAACCGTGTTCACTACTATTTCAAGCTGCATCCATTCATGGCCTTCTTCGTCTCCTTGTCTTTTGGGGTGACGGTTCTCATAATTCTGTCTCTATATGAAAGCCAGTACCGGGTGCTGAGTAGTTCTCGTAAATTTGATTTGCTTTCGGAAGATTACCCATTTCCGAAGCTTCAAAATCTTGTAATGGTTGCCGGCCATTCTATTTATACGAGCAGTAATTTTGTCAAAGTTGACAAAGAGGATTCTTGGTTTTTGGAGTCTTATCAGAAGAATCCAGGTCAAGCAGCTACTTTTTTGACACATATAAAAGAGGGGATTGAAATTGCAGCCCAAGACGACTTGGCTTTGCTCTTGTTCAGTGGCGGAGAGACTAGGAAAGATGCTGGTCCTCGTAGCGAGGCACAGAGTTATTGGGCTGTTGCAGATTCAAAAGGATGGTTTGGTGAGTTCCTTTATTTTATAACTTCTGATCAATGGGATTCAATATCTTCTGAAGTTGATTGCTACAGATTATAACCTAATAAGCCTCACCAAAGGAAAAGGAAAAGATTAAGGGGAAAAAGAAATAGCATGTAGGATGGCATAATTTACAATTTGTGCGCCCAGCAAATTGAGTTCCATTACTCAGCGATTCATATATGTGATTAAGACATGAAAATTTGTGCATGAATTATACATTAGTTGCTCTCAGGTACGCAAATTTGAATGAATTGTTAACTTCACAGAAAGTGAAGTCCGATATTCCATCATAATGTTATGGTTGCTTAGCTCCATAATCCAACTTTTGAGATGTGAAAGCAATAGAAAACAAGGGGATATTTTGTTAAGACAGTCACAGAAAACAGAGGAAGAAAAGTGTTTTTTCTTCGCTTCATAAAGACAGTTTCTCAGTTTGGTTATGATTTACGGAGAGATAACAGGATTATCGAATCCTATTAAGTATCATGACCAAGCTGTTCTAATTCTTTTTCTCCTCTTTTTCTCCCTCCATTTGAAACAGAAGTTATTTAAAACTTTAAAGATTCCCTTACTTTCATTTTCATTATTTTGACTTCCCTTATATTAGAATTTAGAACATGATTTCATTAGAATTCCACTAATTATATATGCTCTATGGAAGAATAAAAACTGTTGGGTTGGCTGAATAACCCAAAGCATGTAGTACTTGAATGAACATCATGTGTTGACACAGTGGCTTTCTTTACTCAAGTCCTCTGGCAGATTTGAATCTCAGGGCAAGTTTACTTTTGCATTCACTAATGGCTCTGGTATGGAACTTCTGTGCTTGTAAATAAGACTTTTAGTAAAGCATAACTGAATTATGCCACTACATAGCTGACCAAGCTAATGGGGTTTCAAAGAAAAATAAAATAAAATAAAATGAAAACAGAAGTAGGAATACATTTAAAGAGAGACAATGAGTCATATATCTATAGTGATCTCCTTGGGCTCCATAGCACAGAGGTCATCGCAAAGTTGGTAATATTAATGGTTAAAACTGCTATCATACTATACTGTCATAGAGACTTCTGCTGATAGTAATCTTGCTCTTTTCACTGACCTATTGTCACCTTTTGCCAAATTTTTCATGCTGCTTATAAAATTGCTTACGTATTTTTTTCACCTTAGTTTAATTGCATATGGTTCACTTAATATAAAAATTATTTCCAGTTTAATGCTCATCTTTTGGTTTTTTGTTCAGGTAAAGAAGAAAGTGTGAAATGGAGAGCACTTACAGAGGAGCATGCAAGGGACAGCTTTGAAAATCTTCTATTTAGTGTCTGTCGATTCCGGGAGCTTACTGGCACATATCCTCAAAACATAACTGTATGTACGCCTAATTTATGTGTTCTGTTCTTTTACATTTAAATAGGGAATTTATCAAAATTCTTATGGAAGGTTGCAAGTAAATTGAGAGGATGAAAAAGAAATTATGCCACCATAGTTGCATCAGTTTGACGTGCACAAATACTCCCCAGATAATTGCTTAGAAATGCACTGAGTTAATTTATTTGGTTAAACGGTTGATTATTTGTAAATTCCATATATTGAAGTTGCATTTTATGTCTCTGATGATTCATGCTTGTGTGCATTCTTGAGGAAATTTACAGAGTTGTCATGGATAATCTTGCCTGGCCAGACTGGTTGGTGCCATGGTAAATGCTAATTAGCATGCACTATTCAGAAGAGCAAGTTGAAATTACTAATTTGAAAAACTGTTTTAGTTCTAATTTGTAATATAATAGTATAGAACAGTTGTTGCCCTGACTGTTGCGTTAAGATAGGATCTATTCTTGGCAAAATGTCGATATATACTTATAACTTTCTGGTGGTCGGATCCACCATGAACTTCTTTTGTTTTTAGACCAGCATAAGGACCACAGCTATGCCATGCACTTGAAAATTTTTATTTCTGCACTTGCATACGCTACAATCATATGTTTTTGTTGCACAGGAGGTCACAAAAAACATGGTCACAGTGTAATTATGAACTTCTGGTGGTCAGATCCACCATGAACTATTTCTGCATTTAGGCTTGCATAAAGACCACATTCATTTGATGTACATGCAAATTATGTTTTCATTGCATGAGGAGTGTTGTAGTAATCATCGATGAGAGCTACAGACAGCATACTGGAATTGCTAATACCCGAAATTGAACCATTGATAAGATTCTTTGACCAATATGTAGAAACTCAGTGAAGTTTATTACTGTTGATGTCAACATAATTTGCCTTTATATTCATTGAGTTCTTCATTTCATTCTGCTTATATTTTATCTGGGGATCAGGTTGTAAGTTACGATTTCAAGGAAGATAGATTTGCGCATCTGCATAGATCTGCAATTAACTTTCCAGAGTCCAGGTTCTTCTATGCTGGCACTCCTGCTGCATCAAATTCAAAAGCAGCAGCTGTAAAAGGTGAGGCATTGGTTCGAGCTCAATTTGAAAAGGACCCATATGGGTGTCGAGGTTCACTTTATCATAAGAAACTGAGGCGTGACCCTTTTCATCGGTCCATTCCTTACCCTAATGGGTGTCCGGAAATGGAAGCTTTATTCAAATATTGTGGACCAGCTCCATATCCTGGCACACTCCCTTGGGCATAAACCAGCAATGTACATTAATAAGGACTCAGTTTTGTTCAGTAGAAAAAATGGTAAATTGTGTACATGAAAACGTCGTTTCCAATTTATTTTAGAGAAAAAAGTTCATCAAGGTTATGGTAAATGGTTGATGATGATTCTTGGTGTTTTTGAGTACCAAGCTTAAGAAATTCAGTATCTAATTAGTCCTAATATTTATACGCGTAAATAATATCTGAAATTGGTCGATATTTGCAATCAAACCTGTACTTCAAGCGGAAATTTATGTTCAGATATGACTATGGAAGGCTTTATGCATTTTGCAATGGTTTACAGAGTCAACTGCACTCATCTGCTTACTTCCTTACAGAAAATTTCTAATATGTAAGCATGCTTATTAGTTATTAGACATTAGATACATAATATCTTTTTTGACTGAGCGATGGGTGGGGAGGTGACGTTGGTACCACAACCTTAAACTGCTTAAAATATTCAGATAATTTATTCGAGTTTGAGTCGAAACATGTGCCGCTCTACCCAGTATTCCTCAGTACAGGACAGCTTGAAACAACATCTTCAACAGAGGGATCAACAGCAGGGCCCTTTAAGAGATTTCCAATAAGCTCAGCAGGATCATAGAAGAACTCCACCTTCATCATTTTCTTATCCTCGTCCAACTGTGACCACAAAGAGATAAACTCAGATATCGTGAATCAGAATCTTTAAGTTATATACTATTCATTTTCTTCTCTAGTTTGGAGGATATTCAGTTGTTTACCGTGAAGATGGCCATTCCATATAACTCAATCTTCTCTCCAGTAGGGGCATGGCCTTTGAAAGGACCCTCCATGTAACCCCAGTGTCTGAATTTGAAAACTATCACCGGAGGTCCACAATAAACTTGGAGAACCTCAATTGCAAACCCACGTGGAAACGTCGTTGTAAAAGACTTGTGGGATGACTCTGCTGTTTCTACATCTGGATTGTACGGCCTCACTTTCTCCGGCAGGGACGTCTGCAGCAGTGGATTATACCCTCCACCAAGTTTCGCCAGTCCTTCCAAATTTAAGGGCTTCCTTCCTGTGAATAGTGTTAAGTGTCAGCTTAAAACACTCAAATATATGATATTAAATCATGTTGAATTACTACTATTTCTACCGTTAAGGCTAAAAGTGAATTTTTCTGGGTCAAGTGATCTGAACTCGTGAATATCTGCCTTGTGGAAGAACTCCATTTCCCAATTCTTTAGAAGACTCTGCACCTCCTCTTCAAGTGAACCCGAAGGCCACACCTTCCAGGTGAAAAAGAAAATCATCAGTAATAATAATAACTGAATACAATATTGACTTGAATAGACTCACACTTTCTTGTACTATGACATCTTTGTCAGTACTCTAAACACATACAGGCAGAGAATGAGAGAGGAGAGAGAGAGACCTTGGTTCTGCCTTCTTCAAAGAGCTTGTTGACGACATCATAATTAGGAGGAGCACCAAATCTCCATTTGGTGTTCTTCTCGGCATCTCCATGCAAGTAGCTGCGGTACTTGTCCTCCATGATTATGTATGATGATATCTTTGTGAGTACCACGAAATATTGAGTTATGTTCAACTAAAAGTTCGGATCTCAACATATAGGAGAAAAATGATCATGGAGCCATCAAGAATGGTCACAGTTTTTTAAAAACATGGACTTTTCATAATTTAATTGTATAGGATAAGAACGATCATTGTTTATTGGTGACAATGTCTCAAAAGTATACAATAACCATTAGTCAGATAGACTAGTGTTTTTTTTTTTCTTTTTGTGGCCAACTGTTAATTTTCTCACATCAAATGAAAATTGGATTTGTCCAATTCAGATTTTAATTTAGAAAAAAAAAAAAGTTGACTCGAAAGTTGAGAGGGGAAAATGTGGCATTGCTCATTGTCTATTTCTAGATTCCTTTCTCTCTTTTGTTTTGCTTTGGCCCTTCATGTCATCGATGAGCAAGAGGAACCACCTACATCCTGGCCCTGGGGGTAGTTGGACTAGGCAAAATATGAAGAGGCAGAGGAATAGCACCAGCACAATTTAGTCAATGGACGGCACCAGAATAATTTAATCGAAATATGTTGTGCCCGTGCTAATTCATTATTGTAGGACTGGGTGTTTTTGAACACAAAAATAATTTACTTGCTTTACATTTATTTAAAAACTTATTATTAACTTCTAATAAACTTTTGTTCAACCATGTTTGTCTATTGACTCAAATATTTTTTAAAAATTTAATTTTGAAAACCGTTACAAAATTATTTGTCTCGAAACTTATAAAAGTTTTATTGTTTACTTTTGGGCAATTAGGGCAACTAGCCTTTTTCTTTAGAAAAGAAACGAAGTTTGCAACTGCAATGTAGTCATTGATTTTAAATTTATAAGTACTTTATTATATATTAAATTATAATATAATACATAATCAATTATAATATGTAATTTAATATATATTATGATAATTAATATAATAACAAATATATGTTAATACAATATAGTTAATATTTACAGATTATATATAAAATCCAATAAACTTTGCAATAATAAAATTTGTATATATCAATAAATAGATTATATTAAAATATTTTAAACTAAATGTAGTTCACAGTTTTGAAAATTTCCTTTTTTAATAAGGAGAATTTGAATTGATATTTTTTAAAATTTTTATAATTTAACCAAAAAAAAAAAGAGTTGGGTACTAATCTTGAAAAGCATAGCATATAAATGTGCTACTTTCTAAAAAAATTGATATTTTAACTTTTTATTTTTAAATTTTGAATTTTTATCTAAAAATCCAAAATTTCTAAAAAAAAATATTTTGTAGTAAGATATTTAGAGCATCCGACGACACATATATGTTACTGCAAAAAAAAAAAAAAAGCAAAAAGCAAAATTCCATACTCTAACGCATTTTTGTAAAATCTTTTTGATGCTCCGACCCGTGCTATTGCAGAAAAGAGGAGTGGTTTGCCGGAGAAAATCATGCACATCACAAAGCCACAAACTCGTCTTATGATGACATTTGTGTTTATTATGTTTGTTGTTCTTATGATGATATTTGTGTTTATCATGTTTGTTATAGGGTATATGACAAAGTATTTATAGAATTTATTGCATGCATCAAAGATTACAAACAATCACTTTTAAAATCTCTCTAAAAAAATTTTTGAAGCGTTAGAGAAGGAATTCTAGGTAATAAAAAGATTTATTTTTTTCTGTACTTACTAATCTACCTAAATTATTATTTATAATAAGAATATGTATGATGCTCTTTTGAAAATTCGTTGGAACTTTAAACAAAAAATTATGTCGGTTCAGAATTTAGAACATTTAAAGTCTAAACAAAAATTAATTAATTAATTAATTTAAAGTAAAATAAATTATAAAATATGGAACGTATTTGAATTAAAATTTGTCAGAGCTATTTCAATACAATGCACACGCATGTAGCAAGTACTAAATGCTTTAGAAAATGTAGAAGATTAAAACAATGCCTGTTATTACACTATCTTTAAAATAATATTTGTCTTTCACTATATTTGTTAAAGGGTATATGGCAAATTGCTCCAAGGATTAGTCTCAAACACTCAGAGATTGCAAACAACAACTTATGCAATCTCTCTAAAAACTTTTTGATGGTTTAAAATAGGAATTCTAATATAATAAGAGAATTTGAATTTTTTTGTACTTTCTAATTTGTCCATATTCTTATTTATAATAAAAATGTATACGATATTCTTTTAAATATTCATATTCCTTGAAACTTTAAATGAAAATTGTGTCTATTCAAAATTTATAATGTTTAAAGTTTAAACGGAAAGAAATAAACAAATTAATTTAAAATAAAATGAACTATAAAATATGGAAAAGATTAGAATTAAGAGTTATTGGTCCTATTTTAATTCATCGCACACACACGCCCTTGAGTGCTAAGTACTTAATGAAAATATGTTCAAAAAATATATAGATGAAAACAGTGCCCTAAAACTTGTGTTATCACACTTTTCTTCAGATGATATGTGTCTTCCCTTTATTTGCAATAGGGTACATGACAAATCACTTAATATAAAAAATTGTTTCCAGTTTAATGCTCGTCATTTGGTCGCTTGTGCAGATGAAGAAGAAAGTGTAAAATGGAGAGCACTACAACTTTGAAAAGCTTCATTTTAGTGTCTGCCGATTCTAAGAGCTTTCTGGCAAATATCCTCAAAACATAACTTTATGCATGCTTAATTTATGTGTTCTGTTATTTTATGTTTAAATAGGGAATATATTAATATTTTAACAGAAGGATTGGAGTAAATTAAAAAGAAGAAAAAGAAATTATGCTACCATACTCGCATAGTGCCACCTTCACACAAAGTGTGTGTTTGATTTAAAAATGAAGGTTTCTCTTAAAAATATTATTATTTAGTTTGTCATTTGATTTTTTTAATTAATTTTGCTCTTTAAACTCTCGTTCGCATAAAAATAAAAAATAATTACTTTGTATTAAATAGACTGTATAGATAACAAAAAGTAATTTTTAAATAATAATTTCTAAACATAAATCACAATTATATAAAATTATATTTTATAAAAATTAATTTTAAAAAATAAAATTAACCTAAGTCAGGTCAACCCACGTATACATACAGCCACCGGATTTTTAGAAATATAGGGAGTTAATTTATTTGGTAAAACATTCAATATGTGTTGGTCGGGTCCACCATGAACTATTGTTGCATTTAGACCAGCATAAAGACTACAGTGATGCCATGCGCACGTAAATTTTTGTTTTGGCACTTGCATACTCTACAATCTTATGTTTTTATTGCACGAGAGGTCATGAAAACACAGTCACTATGTTACTATGATTTTCTGGTGGCTTGATCCGCCATGAACTATTTCTGCATTTAGGCCTGCATAAAGATCACAGTGATGCCATGCACGTGCAAATGATTTTTTTGTTGCATGAGAAGTGTTGTAGTAATCATCGAGAGAGGTACTGAATAGCATATTGGAATTGCTGATACCTTAAATTGAACTGCAGATATCTTCGACCAGTATGTAGAACTCAGTGAACTTTATAACTGTTGATGTCAACATAATTTGCCTTCATATTCATTGAGTTAATTATTTCATTCTGCTTATATTTTATCAGGCAATTAGGTTGTAAGTTATGATTTCAAGGAAGACAGATTTGCACATCTACATATAGATCTGCAATTAACTTTCCAGAATCCGGGTTCTATGCTGGCACTCGAGCTCAATTCGAAAAGGACCCATATGGGTGTCGGGTTCACTTTATCATAAGAAACTTAGGAGTGACCCTTTTCATCGGTCCATTCCTTACCCTACTGGGTGTCCAGAAATGAAAGCTTCATTCAAATATTGTGGACCAGCCCCATATCTTGGCACCCTCCCTTGGGCATAAATTAGCAATAAACATTAATTAGGATTCAATTTTTTTTTCAGGAGAGAAAATGGTAAATCGTGTACATGAAACGTCTTTTTTAATTTCTTTAGAGAGAAAAAGTTTATCAAGGTTATGGTAAGTGGTTGATGATGATTCTTGGTGCTTTTATGTACCATGCTTAAGAAATTCAGTGTATAATGAGTCCCTAATATCTATACGCTCAAATTAATATCTGAAATTGGGCGATTTTCGCCATCAAACTTGTTATTTAGGCAGAAATTTATGTTCAAACATGACTATGGAAGGTTTTACAAAGTCAACTGCAGCTTCCTTACATTGCAGATATTTGAGTATGCTTATTTGATGCCAGAACCTTAAATTGCTTAAAGTATTCGGATAAATTATTCAAGTTTGAGTCGAAACATGTTCTGCTCTACCCAGTATTCCTCAGTACAGGACAGCTTGAAACAACATCTTCAACAGAGGGATCAACAGCAGGACCCTTTAAGAGACTTCCAATAAGTTCAGCAGGATCATAGAAGAACTCCAGCTTCACGATTTTCTTAGCCTCGTCCAACTGTGACCACAAAGAGACAAACTTAGATATTGTCAAAACAGAATTTTTAGGTTATATACTATTCATTTTCTTCTCTAGTTTGGTGGAATTCAGTTGTTTACCGTGATGATGGAGATTCCATATAACTCAATCTTTTCTCCAGTAGGGGCATGGCCTTTGAAAGGACCCTCCATGTAACCCCAGTGTCTGAATTTGAAAACAATCACTGGAGGACCACGGTACACTTGGAGAACCTCAATTGCAAACCCACGTGGAAATGTGGTTGTAAAAGACTTGTGGGATGACTCTGCTGTTTCTTCATCTGGATTGTAGGGCCTCATTTTCTCCGGCAGGGACGTCTGCAGCAGTGGATTATACCCTCCACCAAGTTTCGCCAGTCCTTCCAAATTTAAAGGCTTCCTTCCTGTGAATAGTGTTAAGTGTCAGCTTAAAACACACAAATATATGATATTAAATCATGTTGAATTACTACTATTTCTACCGTTAAGGCTAAAAGTGAATTTTTCTGGGTCAAGTGATCTGAACTCGTGAATATCTGCCTTGTGGAAGAACTCCATTTCCCAATTCTTTAGAAGACTCTGCACCTCCTCTTCAGGTGAACCCGGAGGCCACACCTTCCAAGTAAAAAAGAAAATCATCAGTAATAATAATAACTGAATAGAATATTGACTTGAATAGACTCACACTCTCTTGCACTATGACAACTTTGTCAGTACTCTAAACACATGCAGGCAGAGAAAGAGAGAAGAAAGAGAGAGACCTTGGTTCTGCCTTCTTCAAAGAGCTTGTTGACGACATCATAATTAGGAGGAGCACCAAATCTCCATTTGGTGTTTTTCTCGGCATCTCCATGCAAGTAGCTGCGGTACTTGTCCTCCATGATTCTGGATGATGATATCTCTGTGAGTACCACGAAATATTGAGTTATGTTCGACTTAAAGTTCGGATCTCAATATATAGGAGAAAAATGATCATGGAGCCATCAAGCATGGTCATAGTTTCTTTTTTTAAAAACATGGACTTTTCATAATTTAATTGTATGGGATAAGAACGATCATTGTTTATTGGTGACAATGTCTCAAAAGTATACAATAACCATTAGTCAGATAGACTAGTGTTTTTTTGTTTCTTTTTGTGGCCAACTGTTAATTTTCTCACATCAAATGAAAATTGGATTTGTCCAATTCAGATTTTAATTTAGAAAAAAAAAAAAAAGTTGACTCGAAAGTTGAGAGGGGAAAATGTGGCATTGCTCATTGTCTATTTCTAGATTCCTTTCTCTCTTTTGTTTTGCTTTGGCCCTTCATGTCATCGATGAGCAAGAGGAACCACCTACATCCTGGCCCTGGGGGTAGTTGGACTAGGCAAAATATGAAGAGGCAGAGGAATAGCACCAGCACAATTTAGTCAATGTACGGCACCAGAATAATTTACTCAAAATATGTTGGACCTGTGCTAATTCATTATTGTAGGATTGTGTGTTTTTGAACACAAAAATAATTTAAATGCTTTACATTTATTAAAAAACTTATTATTAACTTCTAATAAACTTTTGTTCAACCATGTTTGTCTATTGACTCAAATATTTTTGAAAATTTTAATTTTGAAAACGTTTACAAAATTATTTGTCTCGAAACATATAAAAGTTTTATTGTTTACTTTTGGGCAAGTGGCCCTCAATTAGGGCAACTTGCCTTTTTCTGTAAAAAAGAAACGAAGCTTGCGACTGCAATGCAGTCATTGTTTTTTAAATTTATAATTACTTTATTATATATTAAATTATACTATAGTACATAATCAATTATAATATTTAATTTAATGTATATTATGATCATTAATATAATAACAAATATATGTTAATACAATATAGTTAATATTTACATATTATATATAAAATCCAATAAACTTTGCAATAATAAAATTTGTATATATCAATAAATAGATTATATTAAAATATTTTAAACTAAATGTAGTTCACAGTTTTGAAAATTTCCTTTTTTAATCAGGAGAATTTGAATTGATATTTTTTAAATTTTTTATAATTTGACCAAAAAAAAAAAAGAGTTGGGTACTAATCTTGAAAAGCATAGCATATAAATGTGCTACTTTCTAAAAAAATTGATATTTTAACTTTTTATTTTTAAAATTTGAATTTTTATCTAAAAATCCAAAATTTCTAAAAAAAAATATTTTGTAGTAAGATATTTAGGGCAACCAACGGCACATATATGTTACTGCAAAAAAAAAAAAAAAAGCAAAATTCCATACTCTAAAGCATTTTTGTTAATCTTTTTGATGCTCCGACCCGTGCTATTGCAGAAAAGAGGAGTGGTTTGCCGGAGAAAATCATGCACATCCCAAAGTTTGTGTTCATTATGTTTACTGTAAGGTATATGATAAAGTATTTATAAAATTTATCGCATGCATCAAAGATTACAAACAATCACTTTTAAAATCTCTCTAAAAATTTTTTTTGATGGGTTAGAGTAGGAATTCTAAGTAATAAGAAGATTTGAATTTTTTTATTTTGTATATTCTAATCTACCTAAATTATTATTTATAGTAAGAATATATATGATGCTCTTTTGAAAATTCGTTGAAACTTTAAACAAAAAATTGTGTCCGTTTGGAATTCAGAATATTTAAAGTTTAAACAAAAATTAATTAATTAATTAATCAATTTAAAATAAAATGAATTATAAAATATGGAATGTATTTGAATTAAAATTTGTGAGATCTATTTCAATCCAATGCACACGCATGTACCAAGTACTAAATGCTTCAAAAAATGTAGAAGATTAAAATGGTGCCCACAAATGTGTGTTATGGCATTATCCTTAAGGTGATATTTGTCTTTCACTATATTTGTTAAAGGGTATATGGCAAATTGCCCTAAGGATTAATCCCAAACACTCAAGATTACAAACAACAACTTATGCAATCTCTCTAAAAAACTTTTTGATGGTTCAAAATAGGAATTCTATGATAATAAGAGAATTTGAATTTTTTTGTACTTTCTAATTTGTCCATATTCTTATTTATAATAAACATCTATATGATATTCTTCTAAAAATTCATGTTCCTTGAAACTTTAAATGAAAATTGTGTCTATTCAAAATTTATAATGTTTAAAGTTTAAACGGAAAGAAATAAACAAATTAATTTAAAATAAAATGAACTATAAAATATGGAAAAGATTAGAATTAAGAGTCATTGAACCTATTTTAATTCAACGCACACACGCGCCCTAAGTGCTAAGTACTTAATAAAAATATGTTCGAAAAATATATAGGTGAAAACAGTGCCTGAAACTTGTGTTATCACATTTTCTTCATATGATATTTGTGTCTATTATATTTGTTATAGGGTATATGACAAATCACTTAATATAAAAAATTGTTTCTAGTTTAATGCTCGTCATTTGGTTGTTTGTGCAGATGAAGAAGAAAGTGTAAAATGGAGAGCACTCACAGAGGGGCATGCACGAGACAACTTTGAAAAGCTTCATTTTAGTGTCTGCCGATTCTAAGAAGTTTCTAGCAAATATACTCAAAACATAACTTTATACATGCCTAATTTATGGTTTTGTTATCTTATGTTTAAACAGGGAATATATGAATATTTTTAAAGAAGGATTGGAGTATATTAAAAAGAAGAAAAAGAAATTATGCTACCATACTTGCATAATGCCACCTTCACACAAAAGTGTGTGTTTGATTTAAAAATGAGACTTTATCTTGATAATATTATTATTTGGTTTGTCATTTGATTTTTTTTAAAATTAATTTTACTCTTTAAATTCCTATTTACACAGAAGTAAAAAATATTTATTTTTGTATTAAATAGACTGTATAGATAACAAAATAATTTGTAAACATAAATCATGATTATATAAAATTATATATTATAAAAATTGATTTTAAAAATCAAATTAACCTAAGTCAAGTTAACCCACACCAGATTTCTATAAATGATTGCTTAAAAACACAATGAGTTAATTTAATAGTAAAACAATCAATATGTACTTATGAATTTTTGGTGGTCGGGTCCACCATGAACTATTTTGCATTTAGACCAATATAAGGACCACAATGATGCCATGTGTATGCAAATTTTTGTTTTGGCACTTGCATACTCTACAATCTTATGTTTTCATTGCACGAGAGGTCATGAAAACACAGTCACTATGTAACTATGACTTTTTGGTGGCTTGATTCGTCATGAACTATTTTTGCATTTAGGCTTGCATAAAGATCATAGTGATGCCATGCATGTGCAAATGATTTTTTTGTTGCATGAGAAGTGTTGTAGTAATCATCGAGAGAGGTACAAAATAGCATATTGGAATTGCTGATACCTTAAATTGAACTGCAGATATCTTCAACTAGTATGTAGAACTCAGTGAAGTTTATAACTGTTGATGTCAACATAATTTCCCTTCATATTCATTGAGTTCATTATTTCATTATGCTTATATTTTATCAGGTAATCAGGTTGTAAGTTATGATTTCAAGGATGACAGCTTTGCACATCTACATATAGATTTGAAATTACCTTTCCAGAATCCAGGTTCCATACTGGCACTCTTACTGCGTCAAATTTAAAAGGTGATGTGGCATTGGTTGAAGCTCAATTTGAAAAGGACCCATATAGGTGTCGAGTTCACTTTATCATTAGTAAAGAGAATAAATGAACATAAATACATTCATAGATTCAGAGTAGGAGACTTATATTGATCTCCTAATTGTGGAAGCTTATCGAACTTTGGCTGGGATCACTGATCGGATGAGATACCCATAGTATATTAGGTGTATCTCGGGTTTTCACATCCTAAATCCCCTCTCGAATGTGACTGCAAAATACTCGCAGGTATTCCACTCAGAACGTCTCAAGTCTCTTTCTTAATCAGTTGTTTATCGTATAATAATCTAGCCCTATTTATAAAAAGCTAGCTAGGGTTAAGGTTTAGTAGTAATTCTTATAATAATTATTTTACTCTTATTTAATGAGCACCCCTTATGGGTGGACTCAATATAATATCTTAACAGATTTAAATGTATATATTATACGATATTATAATATCTTCCACTCACACATAATGGGAGTGTTTATATGCTCTAAACCCAAGAAACATATTCTCGGTAAATCAGGAAAACATTTTCTCTTTATAATTTACAGTCATTTATACAAGAAAAGTAGGTCATGTGACCAGCATACTATGAGAGCATCAATGTTATATAGTAGTTATGAATATGTAGCCTCTCGTAAAAAACGCACCCGTATGTAAATCATAAAGTATGTATGCACCCCAAATCATAAAAATCACATTCAGATATCTCTCAATGATCTCATCTTTCATAATATCTTGCATTCACAATCATGACACACAAATCATAATTGGTATACTGGTGAATACAGAATAATGAGATTCTCTTTATGATCTTCCTCTTCTTAAGATCCTATCAACACAAACTTAGTTCGTTTTTCTAGACATGTCATGCCAGACTAAATCATTACTCACAGTTCTTAGGCGACATGCTAAGATAGCAAACACCAAGCTGTATCTCAAGTACCTGATCAAAGTCCAAGGGTATAAATATAAAGCCAGCATAAAGGCTTAAAGGTCTCACACAATCATGAGTTGAGATCGCATTTATATTAACCCATATAGTCGACATTTGCACACATGGTGTGAAATATGTGTTACAGCATTCCTCCTTTTCCCATGGAGTGTATGTCTATTTCACAAATAATACTGTACAGATGATATTTTAAACACCACAAGTCTAAAATTGAGTTCCTAGATCTACACAATGTTTTGAACTCACATCTGGCAACTAAGGTAGACTAGAAATGATGAACTTATTTCATTAAATCAATTTTAACTAACCTATGTCATCAATCAAGCAACTTATATGATTTCAAGCATAGTTGCTCTCAAATTATCCTCCTGATAATTTCTTTTAAAATCTTGTCTCATCTCCAATGTCACAAAGACATTGAGGCGGTTACCTACGTGAGAAGGTTAACCCTTTTGTCTACCCGACATACTCAGTAATAAATAAGCATGAAAATCAAATTTTATTGATTATTAAAGAACATCAAAACATCTCTGTCTGTGAATGATGGGTAAAATAAAAATACAAATGAAGTGTGCTAAATTTTACACAATCTTAAAGACCTAACATGTCTCATAATTACATCTCCAAAAATCGGCTTGGTCAGCAGATCTGCCAACATCTCATGCGTAGACACATACTTCACATTCACAGTCTTATGTGCAACCATGTCTTTCATATAATGATACTGGATATCTATGTGTTTGGTTTTGCAATGCTACTTTAGATCCTTGGTCTATGCAATCGCAGCCTTACTATCGCAGTACACTAACACTAGTTCAATGTTTTCTACTTTGCACAATAGTTGATCCAAGAACCTCTTCAACTAAACAGCCTCTTAGGCTACTGAAGATAAGGTCATGAACTCTGCCTCCATCGTGAATAAGGATACACATGATTGTTTCTTATTACTCCATGATATAGCGCCATCACTGAGTAAGAAAACATATCTTAAGGTAGACTTTCGCTCATCTAAATTCCCTCCATGATCAGCATCAGTGTATCCTACTAATCGTAGATCTTTGCCACCTTGATAACAAAGTGCATAATCAACAGTCCCCTTAAGATATCTTAAGATCCTTTTTAAAGTTTCCCAATATTTAAGACCTAAGTCGGTTTGATATCTACTCACCAAGCCAACTACTTGACAAATATCAGGTTTAGTACACATCATAGCGTACATTAAACAACTGATTGCATTCTTATATGGAGTTCAGCTTATACGCTCTCTTTCCATGGCAGTCTTAGGATGCATTTCGGCACTCAAGGTTCAACTTGTGTTGATAGGAGTGTCAGTAAGGTTACAACTTTCCATACTAAAACATTCCAAAACCTTTTTGATGTAATTCTCTTGCGAGAGATACAAAAGTTTTCTAAAACAATTTCTTGAAATCTTAACTCTAAGAATGTATGCAGTTTCACCCATATCTTTCATCTGAAAGCAAGATGACAACAGGTCTTTACCTCGTTGATCAGTTTCATATCATTTCCAACTATAAGTATGTCATCAACATATAATTTCATAATCACATACTTGTCCTTAGATCTTTTGGTATATACATAGTTGTCTTCACTCATCATAGTAAAACCACTACAGATGACTGCATTGTGAAAACAAATATATCACTGTCTTGAAGATTGTTTAAGGCCATAGGTAGACTTCAAAAGTCTACAAACTTTTTCGTCTTGGCCTTCTTTAATGAAACCCTCAAGGTGTTCCATATAAATTTCTTCATTTAATTTTCCATTAAGAAAGGTAGTATTTACATCCATCTGATGTAATTCAAGATCTAAACAAGCCACTATAGCTAGAAGTAAGCGAATAGAGGTAAATCGTAAAGCAGGAGAAAATGTCTCTTCATAATCAATTCCTTCCTGTTGTGTATACCCCTTTACTACTAGTCGAGCCTTAAATTTTTTCAATTGTACCATCAACTCTTTTCTTGATTTTAAGAACTCACTTGTCCCCAATAGCCTTACATCACCTTAGAAGATCAACAAGTTCCCAAACATTGTTGACTCTTATAGACTCAATTTCCTCTTCCATAACTTTAGTCCATTTATCCTTAGAAGAGGATAAGATAGCCTTTTTTAAATTTCTCGACTCATCTTCATTTTACAGAAGCATTGTAAAAAATTCACCACCTTCAATCTCATATCATTGACGAGGAGTCTTTTAACGTGGACCACGTCTCAGCTGTGATTTATTGAATCTTGTTTCATTGTTCCTATTTGGATTAATATTGCTCCTACTCGGATCAAGAACGTTGGTCTCACTCCCACTTGGAATGAGATCTATTTGGTCACTCCCACTTAAAGCAACTGGCTCAAGAACACTTTCATTCGCATCAAATAATGAAAAAGATTGCTAATAAGAAACTAATTCATCATATGCTATAATCCTCCCACTCGAATGAAATGGTCTTAGTGCATTTAGATCCTCTATCTCAAATAACGATAGGTCTTAACCTACCTCACCCTTATTAGGATATTCATTCTTTAAAAATGTGACATCTCTATATTTGAATTCAATCATGCTCCCACTGTTTTACTAACCTATAAACACATAACCTATTGAGGTTTCTGAGTATCTAATAAAGATACTTTTCTTTCCTCTTGGGCCCAATTTTTCATACTCATGAAAGGAATCATGTGTATAGGCAGCACATCCCCAAGGTTTCATAACACTTAGGTTAGGCTTTCGCTTAGTCTATAACTCATATGGAGTGGTTGTAACTGATTTTGTAGGCACACAATTAAGTACGTAGGCTACAGACATCAATGCATCACCCCAATAGGTGATTGACAAATTAGCTTGTGCCATTATAGACCTAACCATTTCAAGGAGCATTATATTCCTTCTTTCCGCAACACCATTTTGTTGTAGAGTACTTAGAATAGTCAACTGATGAACTATCCCTTTCTCATCACATAATTCATTGAATTGAACTGACAAATATTCTTGGCCTCGATTGGTTTGAAGAGCCTTAATCTTCTTATCTAATTGATTCTCAAGTAAGTTCATATAGTTTTTGAAGCAGCTCAATGCGCCTGACTTATGAGAAATCAAATTGACAGAACCAAAACGAGTATAATCATCAATGAATGTGATGATATAATTCGCTCTATGCTGGGCCCTGACATTCATAGGCCTACAAATGTCAAAATGAACTAACTACAGTGGAAAATCGGCTCTGATTGCTTTACTGAAGGGTTTTCTTGCAAATTTTCCTATTAGACAAGATTTATAGGTAGACAAATCTACTCGTTTAATGTCGGGAAGCAAACCCTCTTTTGTTAACCATTGATTCTATGTTGGCCAATATGACCAAGTCTAGCATGTCATATATTTACAACGTGATCATAATCATGTGTAGAGCCAAACATGGAAAAACTAACATTATTATTAATGTAAGATTCATCATCCAAATCTATAGAAATAAAACCTCTGGTTACATAACCAAAACTATAAAAAAACTAAGTCATAACTTAATTTAACATAATTGTCATGGAAATATAAATCATAGCTTAGCCTAAGTAAAACCAAAATTGAAATAACATTTTGATAAATTTAAGGTGTATAAAGGACATCATGTAAGATCAGGTCTTGACCACCACACAAAACTAACGTGCATGTTTCGATCCTTTTGACAGAAACATTAGTGTTGTTACCCACATATATCTCGAATGCTCCATATGGAACTCACCAGAAGTCAACAAAGGCATCACAGTCCTGCGCTATGTGGTTTGTGACTCCTAAGTCTACAATCCACACAGGACAAGATTTAGTAAGTATAATTAAGTTAGAAACACAAAGTTCACTAGTATAAGCAGTATAGGTTACCTTTATGAAAGGCTCAGGGCAATTACTTGCATAGTGTCCCTTCTTTTGGCAATTGAAGCACTTAACTTTTGTTGTATTCACCTTTCGCTACTTCGTTTTGCCTTACTTATTAGTCTTTGGCTTTTTCTTAGGTTGAGCTAGTTCTTTGTTCTTTCCCAAGATCTTTCTTTTTGAGCCACGTCTTTCACCTGAAGTTACCATATGTAACTAAGGTATCAGCTTGGTTGATTCAAACATTTCTTCCTCAAGTTTGAGGTATCTCCAAACATCTTCTAGACTCGTGATTCTATCATTGTGAGTGAAATGCATCTTCATATGCTCCCATGAACTAGGCAAAGAGCGAATGACAGATTGGATTTGCTGCTCATCTATTAAGACATTTCCAACATCTTTTAGCTCAACGATCATATTTGACATCAACCTCAGATGTTTCTTCATTGAATGTTTTGGACGTTTCTTATATGAGTCAAATTTAATCGTTAGATAACGCAATTTAGACACTGACATAGTTCTGAACCTTGTTCTCAGAGCATTCCAAAGCCCCATAGCGCTTTGGTAGTCTTTGAACTCCCTTAGGATGTCATCATCTATAGTGCTTAGCAACGTAATGCGAGCAGTGGAGTTCTTTTTCTTCCAAGCATCATAAGCTTCACAGTCCCGCCTATGCTCAGTCATGTTTCTAGCTTCTGGCTCTTTCATAACATTATTGAGAGCTTCAGGAGCCTCTTGCTTTTCCAAGAGATACTAGACTTTCATACTCCATATATCATAATTGTCGTCATTTAGCTTCAACCCCTTGTTCAGCTCAACAACAATACTTTTAGAAACTGTAGTCATTCTTTACATGAAAAGAAAGACAGACTTGAATTATGATCAAATTAAAAACACATAAGATTTAATGTTCACCATGCTTACAAATTATAACACTAAGTATCGTATGATTAAGCTAATTAACCCATGCATAACCTGGAATTGAAAGAGCACGAAATGCCAATCATCATCCTAAGGTTTTATGCAAGGTGTAACTCAACAAAATCAAAACATAACTAAATGTCCTAATCTTGTTACAAACAAGTTATAAATCATAATTTTTCAAATGCTAAACAAATTAACATTTGTTAACTAACATGCTAAACTAATCAACACATTAATAAATCAATTCTATAATGCTAAACTAATTAACATTCATTAATAAACATTTTAAACTTAATTAACATTATTGAATGCATAATGTTAAGCTAATTAACATTCTATGTCTAAATTTTCTATTAGAAGAAAATTGACCAAAACAATGTTAAACTAATTAACATAAATGACAAATAATCATATATTACTTGGCTAAAATTTATTGAGATATAAAAAATTAATTTTTCACAAAAAAAGTAATTGCATTTATTTAGGACTAAAATATAAATACACAATTTATATTTTTGAATATATCTAGATGTTAATTAATTAGGAATTTAACAATTAGGCCTTTAATTATTATTTTTAGATGGGCCATATGCCCAATTAAAAGAATAAGGCCCAACTCTTAAAGAAAAATTAACAAAAAAAAACTCTTTTAAAAGCCCTATTTTTATCAAAATTTTTGAAGGCTCAAAACAATTTTAGCAATAAGCTTGGATCAAACCCTAAGCTCATTTACTGAAAAATTTTTGGGTTTCAGATCCAAAAAAAAAAAATTAGGATTTTTGAAATTTTATTTTATTTATTATATATATTTTTTAATTTTCAGAATTTCCAATTTTTTTTTTAATTTTTGAAAAATGTCACAACATTCAGTCTTCTTCCTTGTTCTTTCCTCGTCTTCCTTGTGCAATTCACCTACTACTACTCGCCAACTAGAAGAGCGACAAAGGCCATTGGTGGTAGGAGTTCAACGTCGGCAATTGCCAGCGACGTTGACGAAGAAAGACATATCTCTCAGTGTGGCGACGAAATTCGTGATGAACACGAGCTCCTTCTTTGCAACTTCGTCGGTGGGGAGGCAGCAAAGGTGGTCGACACCACCGTGGCATCATCCACAGCCATTGCTGCCAGTGACGAGCCTCCCTCTTTGTCTCTTTCAACAACAATGAAGTAGGACAAAACTCTTTTTTTAGTTTAAAGTCCTACGTTTTCTAGTCATGGGTGCTAGCAACATCCCATTGTTTAGGTGTTGTTGGTGACCACTATTGTCGACGACAGCTATAAGATTGAAAGAAGAACCAGCAAAGTCTAGTGGCAAACGGAGGCTCTCCAGATTTCTAAACGATGAATATAGTGAAAAATACTTTCAATTTGTTTTTTTCTTTTTTACATTCAACAACAAAGAACGAAGGCGACGATGAAAACATTAGTTAGGGGGGAGTGTCGCCGGCAACCACTATCACTAGCGACAGTGAAGAAGGATGAGGGAGAAGCATGAAACGCAGAGGAACAGTTTGAAAATTTCATCAAATTTTTTTTTTAATTTTTGAAACCCTAATTAAAATAGCCCCAAAGAAAATTTCAAATCCCAATAAAATATGTATATGATCAGAAAACTAGCCTATGATTCTGATACTAATGAAGTGAATAAAAATAACATAAATAAACACAGATTCAGAGTAGGAGACTTACATTGATCTCTTAATTGCGGAAGTTTATCGAATTCTGGCTGGGATTATTGATCGGATGAGATGCCTACAATATATTAAGTGTATCTCAGGTTTTCACAGCCTAAATCCCCTCTCGAATACGACTACAAAATACTTGCAGGTATTCCACTGAAAGCGTCTCAAGTTTCTTTCTTAATCAGTTGTCTATCATATAATAGTCTAACTTTATTTATAAAAGGCTAACTAGGATTAGGTTTTAGTAGTAATTCTTATAATTAATATTTTATTCTTATTTAATGAGCACTCCTTATGAGTGGACTCAGTATAATATTTTAACAGATTTAAACTTAAATATTATACGATAGAAACTTAGGAGTGACTCTTTTCATCGGTCCATTCCTTACCCTACTAGGTGTCTAGAAATGAAAGCTTCATTCAAATATTGTGGACCAACCCTGTATCTTGGCACCCTCCCTTGGGCATAAATTAGCAATAAACATTAATTAGGATTCAACTTTTTTAGTAGAGAAAATGGTAAATTGTGTACATGAAACATCGTTTTTAATTTCTTTAGAGAGAAAAAGTTTATCAAGGTTATGGTAAGTGGTTGATGATGATTCTTAGTGTTTTTATGTACCATGCTTAAGAAATTCAGTGTATAATGAGTCCCTAAGATCTATACGCTCAAATTAATATCTGAAATCGGGCGATTTTTGCCATCAAACTTGTTATTTAGGCAGAAATTTATGTTCAAACATGACTATGGAAGGTTTTACGAAGTCAACTGCAGCTTCCTTACATTTCAGATATTTGAGTATCCTTATTTGATACCAGAAACTTAAATTGCTCAAAGTATCAAGATAAATTATTCAAGTTTGAGTTGAAACATGTTCTGCTCTACCCAGTATTCCTCAGTACAGGACAGCTTGAAACAACATCTTCAACAGAGGGATCAACAGCAGGGCCCTTTAAGAGACCTCCAATAAGTTCAGCAGGATCATAGAAGAACTCCAGCTTCACGATTTTCTTAGCCGCGTCCAACTGTGACCACAAAGAGATAAACTCAGATATCGTGAATCAGAATCTTTAAGTTATATACTATTCATTTTCTTCTCTAGTTTGGAGGATATTCAGTTGTTTACCGTGAAGATGGCCATTCCATATAACTCAATCTTCTCTCCAGTAGGGGCATGGCCTTTGAAAGGACCCTCCATGTAACCCCAGTGTCTGAATTTGAAAACAATCACTGGAGGACCACAGTACACTTGGAGAACCTCAATTGCAAAGCCACGTGGAAACGTGGTTGTAAAAGACTTGTGGGATGACTCTGCTGTTTCTACATCTGGATTGTACGGCCTCACTTTCTCCGGCAGGGACGTCTGCAGCAGTGGATTATACCCTCCACCAAGTTTCGCCAGTCCTTCCAAATTTAAGGGCTTCCTTCCTGTGAATAGTGTTAAGTGTCAGCTTAAAACACTCAAATATATGATATTAAATCATGTTGAATTACTGCTGTTTCTACCGTTAACGCTAAAAGTGAATTTTTCTGGGTCAAGTGATCTGAACTCGTGAATATCTGCCTTGTGGAAGAACTCCATTTCCCAATTCTTTAGAAGACTCTGCACCTCCTCTTCAAGTGAACCCGGAGGCCACACCTTCCAAGTAAAAAAGAAAATCATCAGTAATAATAATAACTGAATAGAATATTGACTTGAATAGACTCACACTTTCTTGCACTATGACATCTTTATACAGGCAGAGAAAGAGAGAAGAGAGAGAGAGAGACCTTGGTTCTGCCTTCTTCAAAGAGCTTGTTAACGACATCATAATTAGGAGGAGCACAAAATCTCCATTTGGTGTTTTTTTCGGCATCTCCATGCAAGTAGCTGCGGTACTTGTCCTCCATGATTCTGGATGATGATATCTTTGTGAGTACCACGAACTATTGAGTTATGTTCGACTTAAAGTTCGGATCTCAATATATAGGAGAAAAATGATCATGGAGCCATCAAGAATGGTCATAGTTTCTTTTTTAAAAACATGGACTCTTCATAATTTAATTGTATAGGATAAGAAAGATCATTGGTTATTGGTGACAATGTTGCACCACCTCATCGGGTTTTTATTTTTTACTTTTCTGGCCAATTGGCCATTTGCTCACGGCATCATAGCAAAACGGATTTGTCCAATTCAGAACTTCGTCGGCGCTTTTTGACTCCAAACCTATGATTAGGCATTAAATATTACGAGCGATGCGCCGCCACTTTAGTTTATCCAGATATGTTTTTATATTTTATTTATATGTTTTTATAAAATGACAGATTGTGTCCACGAACAATCGTTTAATATCTTACTGCTTTTGTTACATAGCCCACGGCCCATAATTTTTATGAGGCAGCGTTAATAAAAAATTTATATGCAATTTTTAAATATTTTTGATAATTTTTTAAATAAATAATAATAAATAAATAATTTTTTTAATTATATTACGACATATGTATAGTTATTATAAATAATTATATAATTTTTAAATTATATTTAACATTTTTTATGTTATACTAATTAATTATATACTTGTTATATATCAATTGAAAAACCAATAACAAAAATATAAGAACTAAACCTAAATCGTGCCCCTACTAATATTAGGGGCATCCCCCTTTTACCCTTAAACCACTCCTTTTTTTTATATTTGCATTTAATTAATTAAATGAAATTTATTTTATATAAATTAGTCATAAAATAAACCTTTTAATAAATATAATCATTTAAAATACAATCAATTTCATATAAAGTCATAATATAATATCAATAATCAAAATAATCAATACTTAAACTAAAATTATTTTTTCAATAAATTTTTTTATCTCGATATCAATTTTCTAACTAAAATAAATTTGAACTCTCTAATTTCTTCTCTCTCTTTTTTCTCTTTCCCATAATTTCCACTTTAAATAGATAGATAAGTTTATTTGATCAATATTAAGGACACCTGGTGTTAGATAATTTTTACCAATTGTATTTCTCGATAAGAAAAAAGTTTATTTAATATAAACTTTTATATTAATTATCTTTCTTTTAATAAAATTAAATTACTATTACCATCCTTACACTCCTATAGAGATCCGCAAATTATGTTTATAAATAATTGAAAAGAAAAAAAAAAAGGTTACGTAGTCTCAAACTCTCTCAACTATGATTTCTTTTCCAAAAAAAAAAAACTCAAAAGTAAGCCTTTTGATGTTTTTCTATTCCAGCTTTTCTTGTTATTTTTGCCTCTTTTGAAAATAAAAATAAAAATGTGTTGACAGAAAAAAGTAAGAACAATTTCAATTCATATGTTAGAAACATTATGAACTTTCAATAGCAATGGACAAATATCCATTCAAATTTTAAATATTAAAATTAAATTCTATGCATCTAACTATATTAAGTTTATATGCGACATAAGATTTGAGATAAATTTATGGTGAAATCTTCGGTGCACTTACAATTTTGAGTGTACTAAGTTATAATGTAAGAATATAATTGTAATATTATTATTTTTTTGGTTAATATTATTATAATTATATCCCTACATTATAACTAGGTGCACTTAAAATTGTTGGTGCACCAAATATGACACCTTAATGTAATATTATATATATATATATATATATATATATAAGTTATAGATACAAATAAGTTATTGTATTGACATATATAATAAATCATTTGTGTCACATCCAAAAATCCTTAGAGTGGGACTGACACAGGATACGAGAAAAATCCCTGAACCTGCAAGCCTACTCTGGATGGACATTCAATACTATGCCAAAACCATGCAATTTCCACCACATATATAATAATTTTGCCTTTATATAGAAATAAGCGGTTAATACAAAATAAAGAATTTTGTAAAAATTTCGGCAAAATCTCTCCAATAAATTGGACATCCCGAAATTTCTATAACCTCCTGTCAGGCAACAAATCATATATAGGAGAGCTCCACTCTTACCAATACCATATAGTACAGTATACATCCATTCACAACAATAGGGACAATTCACTATGGTCACTATACAAACACAGAATAACAAACAATGGTTATCGCTCTAATTATATACATCCCAAAAAAAGAATGAGCTATGTACAACAAAATAATCAAAACAGGATCCCGCAATTCACAAGCAGCCTCACCAATAGAATTCCCATCACTACTCCGTTGCCTTCGGGAAGTCACCTATCTCCCTATCTGAGACAAAAAAATTATTTCCAGCAGATAGCACCCCAGAATCAGTAATAAAATTTCAAATATAAATTTCAGTTAAGCATGAATCAAGATTTGAATGAAATGGAATAATATTTAAACTGCGAGTAATCACCGTTACAAATAAATAGTTTCAGCTAGAAAACGCACATTTTAAAACATTGAATTTAAAATACCATACACAAGGAATCACTAAGTTTTTGAATATCATTTCAGAGGAAGGACTACTATGGACTATTCTGGTGTGGCACATAGCCATAAGGGCAAATCACAATAGGTGAGGACACACAATCCTCGAGGGTAAATAACCAACAGGCATAAGGCCATAACTCACAAAAGTTTATCTTTCATCGGTCTTCGTGTGATGGCCATCACACGGGGCTAGCACATTCATTAACCCTGCTAATTGGGTAATTACCTAGGTGCACCAATGGCTAATAGTACTGTTGTTGGCAGCCAATGTCCTAACTAGTCCTTCCAAGGGTAGTGAAATTAAAACCAACATACATAGGAGAATATAACAAATATGCACAAATTTGATTTATTTTTCAATAATGGTTTATCCAGCAGTTATTCATAAACGTATATATGATGTTTCTCAAAAGTCATTTTCAAAACTGTATATAATATCATCTAACATGTCAAGGGATTTCATCTACTCATAAGTTCAATTATGATAAAATTTAGTCATGAAAAAATTAAAAATGATAATTATAAAACATTTCCAAACAATGAAAAGTAAAACATAAAGAAAAGTATTGGGTAGTGCTATTTGCGCACATGAGCGCCGTTAATTACCAAGACCTAATGCCTTCATTTGGGTGATCGTCTCACCCTTAATAACTACTTATGCCATTTGAAAAACAAGAAATTATTCCTCTTCTTCCTCCCTTAACCAATTTATGCACTAGCACGAATTATAAGAAATCATCTCCTAGCCTATAATTTAATATCAAAGAATCCATCTACTCCTAGAAGGCTTACCAAAATGAAAAAAATCAAGTCCCAATTACTTCATCCAACCAAAATTCGCTCTTAGGTATATTATCAAGCAACCATGAATTTTCCAACTCTCACCCATTCAATTCTTATTTATTGGTTTTCCATAACTCCCATAATTAGATTCCCCTAACTTACTTAAGTCATAAATCATTTTTACCTATCTTAAATCTCCCTAGAGCAATTCCATACATGCAAAAATTCAAGAAAAATATGAATAAATTTCAAATCATCATTCCTAACCAATTAAAAATTTCTAAATATCCCAATTGTTGCCTTGAAGCTACCAATTACACCTTAAGTCCCAAAATTTTTCAATTTGGTCTCTAAGAACCCTAAATCTTGGCCAAAATTGGGGTTTTCCATCTAAGACCTAATTCTAAGCAATTGATAGTAGCTAAGGGCTGAAAATGAGCTGATAATTACAATGTATATCAAGATTTGGCTCAAAAACTCACTAATTCAAGCAAATTTAGCTGAGAAGCTTACTTTCCACAGCCCAAAGCAACCCGTCGGAATTCTTGCATTGTTGTTGGTCAACGAAGCTCAAGGTTAGCTAGAAAATGACGACAAGGATGCAAGGAACAAAAGCCATCCAAGAAACGACGGTAAAGAGACTCACTAAAGCTCCAACAAGCTTCGAAATTTTTGATTACTCTGCGACGGAAAGTCTCGTTTTCTCGCCGGAAATGGTCGTTTCTGGTCGGCAACACACTAGCGACATCCACGCGGTGGTGAGAGGTAGCTCTAATGAGGCAGATGGACAGCTCCAGTAATCGTTCACAACTCCACACCCTCAGCTGTTTCACTGTGTCGAGCTGCCAGGGAAGAAAAGAATAAATGGTTAAGGGCAATTTTGTCTTTTCATGCTAGAAGGGGACATGTGTCTGCTCCTAAAAAAACAAGGAAAGTTGGGGAAGTCAGGTCTCAAAATTCTTTCTATAAACATTTAAGCGTAAACATAAACTTTTTATACATTTTTTGTCAAAAAACAAACTTTGGTATAATATTGTCTTAAAATTTTGTCATTTTGAGTTTTATTGTTCACAAATATTTAGTGAATCATTAAAATATCTTATTATTCATGAAGATTTAGTAACAATAAATACTACTTTATCATTTAAAATATTAAATATGAGAAAAATACAACTCTAGTATCTTACTTTTGGCCTAAAGAATAACTTTGATTATCTTAGTCTTCCAAATATGAAAAATATCAAAATAATCTTTTAAATATAAAAGCCTTTAAAAATAAAAAACCTGTAAAAAAAATAAATTAATTCTCTTTTTTGTATTTGAAAAAATGATTTTAATATTTTTATTAGAAAGCTAAATTGATACTTTGACTAAAAGTGAAATATCAAAAATTACATTTTTCTATATAAAGTTTATCATATTAGTATAACTGTATGTAAATTATTTTATTATAACATTTTTTACATCTAAACCTGATTTAATGTGGACTTTTATATATATATATATATATAGACACACATACACGCTAGAGGGTTAGGGGCCACGACAACCTCTGGTCCTCCTCCGTTGACGAAGGATATTAGTTCATGTTTTTATTTTACTAAGATGTCGAACTTATAGTTTTATGTATAATCATATATAATTAAAATTGATTTAATTACATTAATAAAATTAAATTTTACATATTTAAAACTAAAATAGTTTAATATATTAAATTTTAAATTACATTCTTTTTTAATAATTAAATTAATTTTTTAAATAATTAATCTTTTATTATTAAAAGAATATTGATTTGAGTTATTGAGCTCTAATTGAATTTTAAAAAAAAAAAACCAAGAATCAATTTTTTTTTACAAATTGAAATTTTTTAATTAAATTTTTTTAGCCCAAACTTTCTTTTTTCAAGTCAAATTTATTGAGTTAAACAATTTTTTAAAATTATAATTAAGTTTTGGCTTAAGAGTCATAAAGTCTATTCTGGCTTTCGTATCATCAATGAGCACGTCATAGACTGATAAGGAGAGGAATTTGGATTATTCAATTTCTTTTCGCTTCGTGGCCTTCGTATCATCAATGTGCACGTCATTGAATGATAAGAAGATGAATTTGGATTATTCAATTTCTTTTCGCTCAACCTTTTATTAATTTTAGAGAGATAGAAACGAGGTGTTTAGAAATTACCACTTAAATCGATTTTACAATTTCAAAAATACCAAACCGCACTTCACTATTTTGTCTATATTTCTCTTTAAAATTAATGCCAAAAATCTGAGAGAATTTATTATAGATAAGTGAAGTAAACTTTTTTCAATATGTAAGTTATGAGAAGACTCTCAAAATGAAACTTTTAACTCTTGGTACAATCACTTTTTATGTTTTTCATATATGTATAAAAAAATTTTGGAAGTATGTAAATTCTTTATAGTCAATAAAAAATAATAAAATAATTAATTTGTGTAAAATTTTTATAATGAATGAAAAAAATAATAAAATAAATAAATAATAATTTAATTAACTGATTCTTAAGCCAAAATTTTTTTTGAAATTTGAAAATTTTTTAGAGTGAATAAGAAAAATTTTGGATTAGTCTTTGAAATCTAAGAATTTTTTAGAGTGAATGAGAAAATTAATAAATTAATTAATCACATCTTAAATTGAGAATTTTTAAACTTCGTATATTTTTTTTGAATAAAAAAAATGATGAGTTAACTGATTAACTACCTATTAAATTTTTTAATAAGTACTATAAATATAACTTAATATAGTATAAAATTAAAACAAAAAAATATAATTCAATGATTTATAATAATATTCTCTTAATGAGTCTATTATTATCATTTCTTTCGCATTAATATCACATAACTAATTTTATGAATTTTCTTTAATTTATTACATTTTTTTATAGTATAATATATTATTAAATTTAATTTTTTATTAATATTTAAAAAATATCGTTGAGTTTAACTATATCGACATATAATAAAACACATTAATTTTCTTTAACGTCCTTGTAACACCCAGTCAAATAAAATAATTTAAATTAATGCGAAGAATTAGTCAATAGCCAGATGCCACTTTTGTTCCTCCCATGTATGTGCTGACTATTGACCATCCAAGGCTTCTCTATGGGGCTTCACATGGAACAATTACTTTTCTCTGAACATGATCCCAAGACAAAGACAGGAAAATGAGAAAAACAAAAACAAAAATACCCCACTTTTCTATAAAAATACACAATAACTCTTATCAATTTTTTTTAATAAAAATGTCATAATTAAATATTTTATTAATTCAATATTGTAAGATTGGGTATTTTTGAAATGAAAGTATAAAAATTCTACAAGACTCCCTCTTTCATTTTCTGATTCTGGAGAACTTGGAATGAATGAATTCAGGTTTTTTATATTATATAGGAATTTATAATTAATGACTCTATTTTGTTTAATATATTTTAATATCATATATTTTATGAATATATTGGAGGGAGCTTCCCCCTCGCCCACTTATTCCCCCGCAGAAGAAACTATCTTCAGCGAACATGTGGAGTAATCCCATGCGGTGTCCATACAACAAATTTCTAAACTGCATGAAGCTAATATTTTGTGCAGAATTCGTAGCATTAATTATTTTTACTGCAGTACTAAATTCTAAAAGCCAGTTTGGGACGGGCTTATGAGAAAATACTACAAGGAATAATACGCGCTCATAAAATGATCTAGTATTCTTTTTTTTCTTAAGATTTGAGTTGAGTTGAGTTGGACACCAACTCGTGACTCATTTTAGAGTTATGATTGAGTCACAAAATGTGGTTTGATCTTGGGATATGACCAGGTCGGGCACTAAATTAAAAAAAAAAATTTTAAATATTTTGTTAATTAAATTTCAAAATAATTTTTTTAAAAAAATTATAATTTGTATATAATAAATGAGATATTTTTTATTCATAAAATTATTTATATTTGACATAAATAAAAAATGTGACTATTTTTATTTTTTTAAATACTAAATATATATATATATATATATGGTTGGACCAATTTTGTGGCTTGGGACCGATTCCATCCTCCTAGTCTCTCGTGGCCTTAATGATTTTGACCTACTCGAATTGACAAGGGTAGGTTGAGTTGATCGAACCAGGCCGAGTTGTCCAAGTTGGATTGGATTTTAATCATCTCTGAATCTCATCTAACTCTTTACTCAAAACCTCAATATTAGATATTAAAAATAGAAAATTTTCTTTAGTCAATTTAAATTTTAAATTTGATACACAATATAATATCCTTCAAATTTTACTCCTAATTGGAGTGGAGTCCCTAGTTTTATTCTTATTGTTGTCAAACTTCCTAAATTTCTTACAAAATTTGTTATTTCTTATGTGTTGAAAACTAAATTTCCTCCCTTAACTCATAAAAAATCCCAAATTCAACTCATATAATACAGTATCTTCTCCAAATTTTGCTCATAAGCAGAATTTCAAAATTTGTCTCTAATTTGGCTTTAAATTTTTTATTTCCTTACAAAATCTTTAATAAAGTTTCTCTATTGACCAATCAAATTTTCAAATTTAACAGACAACATACAATATGTTCTCCAATTTTTCCCCAAAGGAAAATATGTAAATATTATGTTCAAATTTTGAATTTTCTTATCACATTTCTAATTTAGTACACAGTGAAATTTGAAAATTTTGTTATTGTCCAATCAGAACCTCTTATTTCGTTGGGAAGTTTGAGAAATAAGAGTAAAACATTTAAAATCACGGAATATCACAGATATTAATATGAAGTTTAATAAAATTTGTAATTACTAATTTCTTTTCATCACAAGTTGTAATAATTAATAAACTTAGTCCAAATATATTACTTGGGCCATGACATCACAAGTAAATTTGTAAAAATTTGATCCCTTGACTAAAAAATATTCTGATAGTAAATTATACTAATTGAAATATGGTAAAATCATATTCATATTCTTTTTAATTAAAATTTATGTTTTAATATATATAGCAAAAATTTTTGTTTAATTTCTTTTTCGTCAAAGAAATTAATGTTATGAATAGCATGTGACAGTGATTTTATTTTAGCATAATATTAACGACAACTAAATTAATGTTAATTTTTGACATTAAATTATAATTTTATTTTCAATATGACAATATGACAATAATTAATTCATTTTATTTTTGTAAATATATTTCGTATAAAAAATTAACTTGACCAACCGAAAATAAATTAAAATGGAGCCAACTATAATTTTTGAATAAAAATATTTTATCTAATCTAATCATACATCAAGTCATCAGCAAATATTAGTTAAGTTGCATAATTTACTCAAATTATGAATTCTTCTATGAGATAGAAATCGCAAACATTAATTTAATTTAAACACACTATTTGAATTTTTTTTTTCTTTTGTTTTGACCAAACGGTATTTGATTTAGCGCCAAATACATCCGAGTTTAGCGCCAAATACGCGATCTGACCAAACGCGAAAGCATGGTTCAGGTTAGGGTACGAAGCGTGCTCATTCTCATTCTCATCATCCCCGTTCAGATCCTCCTCCATCGCGGCCAGACAACAGAGTAACAGGTAGCTCTTCACCACTCCTTCAATTGTGTCCTCTTTTTGATTTTTTCTGCTTCTTCCCTTTGCCTTCGCATGACTCCGCTTTCTGCTTCTTCGACACTCAACTCCTTGCCGCAACGTCAGCAACCATTGTAGCCTGTCTTAGACTACCATTTTCCCCTCAGGTCTCTCCGCCCCTAAGTCTGGGGGTTAATGGTGGTTATTGATTGATCTTTCTTTTCGTCCTTTTGTGTGACACAGTGGTAGCCCAGTAGTATTTAGAAAGTTTTTATATATATTTAGTATAATGCAGCTTAGTGAGTGTATATGACTTGAGGTAGGGATTGAAAGCCTGTCTTGAAATATAACTGGGTTTAGAGGTATGGACATCAACGGTGAAGAGGAAGATGGGGAGTTTGGATTCTCAAGGAACTATTTTCTGGCAAAGGAATTGGGATCCTCGAGCAAGAAATCAACTCACAAGCTTTCTGACATTGACATTGTTGATGAACAGGTATATATTTTAATCACCAAGACCCATTCCTCTTCGTTCTATAGACTGTTGTTTCTACTAGATCAGAGTGTTTCCTATATGTAGGAATTGAGGGCTGCAGCATCCAATATTGAACCCAAGCATGAGAAGGAAATAGCCGCATTAATGGATAGCTATAAAAATATGTATCCTGAATGGGCTTTTGCCCTAAGGTAGGGTTTTTCCGCTTATTGCTAATTTAGTACCAAAGTTGATGCATCTCGTGTGTCTTTCTACTATACGACAATGAGTTTAGCAACAATTTTGCTGAAATATATTGGATTAATCCCACTGAATTAGACAACTATAATATAGGCAGTTCACTTGAAATACTATCATAATCTGCTCGATGCCATTTGCTATTTGGACAGAGGTGCATTGCATGACTCAATATTGCAGGTTCATAGGCTCCCTCAACCAAAATAATCTATAGACGATGGCACAAGGCCTTATGCTGCCTAAAGTAGGGATTTACAATGCTAGTGTCCTCTGTCAATGTCCATTCTTGCTGCTATGCGACATGGTTTCTGCTTTGTTTAGACTTCCAATTAGATAATGACTTAAACATTTAAGTTTATAGGTTTCGATATTATTTCCTCTTCTGTTATAAGTTAATATGATAATTTCTTTCATAAAAGCTTTCTACTGTTTATTCTCCCTTTTTTTTTTTTTCATTTTTTTAATCCTTATAGTGTTCAAAGAGCTGAGGTTTAGGAGGCTGGCTTTAAATTCTTTAATTGTTTTGTTGACAGCATGACCTAGTCTCTACCTCGGTAACTGTTGCATAATGTGTACCATATTGTAGATTGGGGGACTCACTTTTTTTGCATTCATGAGCTAGGTGTGGCTTTGGCCTTCTAATGTATGGCTTTGGGTCTAAGAAGGCTATGCTTGAAGATTTTGCGTCAACTGCACTGACTGAATATTCTGTGGTTGTTATTAATGGCTATCTTCAGGCCATTAACTTAAAACAGGTATCTTTTTAACATTGTAATTTCTAAAGATACGCGTGAATTGAGCATTGCTGTTAATTTATAGAGGCATCCTACCAATGATTCGTGGCAAATGTTAATATTTCTAAATATAGGTTGTGATAGCTATAGCTGAAGTATTGTCGGAACAAGTGAAAACTAAACCAAGGGTTTCCTGCCGGGACTTGCCCCAAAGCGAGCAGCCATTCAGTTCTCAATCTATAGAAGACCTTCTTGCATTTTTGGATCGAGCAGAAACAGAGGAAGATTGTTTCATTTGTGTTGTCATTCACAATATTGATGGGCCTGGATTAAGAGAGTCTGAAACCCAACAATATCTTGCTCAACTTGCTGCTTGTTCCCATATTCGTATTGTTGCCTCAATTGACCATGTGAATGCTCCTCTTCGTAAGTATATCTACTATAGTCATTTATTATGTTATAAAGAATAATTCACTGCAGTGCTATTGCTAACTTTTGAACTACCTTAATCTTTTTGTTTGCTTGTATATTTTCCTTTGATTATATATTTTTATCTCTGGTAGTTGGGTTTAAAGTGGACTATGTGACTTAGCCTTAACTTATCACCCGTTTAGAAAACCCAACATCTAAAACCTTTCTTAGAGGCGAAAGTGCTGCTATATATTGGTATATGCTGTATGCACTACTACCTCAAAATTGTTCTAAGGAAATGTGGCAGTGTGAGATTCTTTTGTAGTATTTGTGTCTATTGCCTTAGCATTTTCATCTTGGTTCTGTTTGTAGTTTGGGACAAGAATATGGTCCACAGACAATTCAATTGGTGCTGGTATCACGTTCCTACCTTTGCCCCATATAATGTTGAAGGCATGTTTCATCCTTTGATTCTTGCTCACGGTGGTGCCAATCAAAGCGTTAAAACAGCTTCAATAGTCTTGCAAAGTTTGACACCCAATGCCCAGAGCGTATTTAAAGTTCTTGCAGAACACCAACTCTCTCATCCTGATGAGGAAGGCAAGTTTCTTTCAGTTTCCTTGGATATGCTTTTCTTCATCTAATAGCATATGCATGCATATTTTGCTTACTTTTGCCTTCATTCCTCAGGCATGCCCATCAATGATCTTTACTCAGTCTGTCGAGAACGCTTCCTTGTAAGCAGTCAGGTTACACTGAATTCGCATTTGACTGAGTTCAAGGACCATGAATTGGTCAAGACTAGGAGGCATTCCGATGGTCAAGATTGCTTGTACATCCCTCTGGCACCTGAAGCACTTCAGAAAGTGTTGCTGGAGATCAGTCAGTAGAGTCGATTTTGACTCGAGTGAAACTAAATGGCGTTAGATCAATTTGTTCTCACAGTTCATTAAAGACCAGGAACTCGCCTGGGACAATGCTGCTTCCGATTGGCCAGCAAATCTTCCGAAAATGGATGAGTGAAAGAAGTTGCCGATGCATTTTTAATTTGCATTTTCATGTTGTTACCATCTGTTTCTCATTTACATTTTTGGCCACAGTTCTCAACTTGATGTATAGCTGAACCAGTGACTAGTTTTGTAGGTTCATTTGGGCATACCCACTCGGCATGGCAGGAATCAACATCTCATTGCGTGGCTGTTAAATCTATTTGGCTCTTACGACGATAAATATATAAGGGAAAATTAATAATTTAGTTCCTATACTTTTACATGAGTTTTAAAATTGGTCTTTATATTATATTTTTTTTATTAAAATTAGTCCCTACATTTTTGAAAACTTGCAAATATACCACTGCCGTTAACTTGTTTAGTAACCCCGTTAAAATCCCTGATGACATAGAAAATTTTAGGTCGCATAGATCATGTTAAGCCACATTACATTTAATAAAGTGCCATATCAGAAAAAAAAAAAAAAAAAAAAAAAAAACAAGGATTAGGAGGCATACTTCATTCGCACACACACCAGGAAAACTATTGAAGGAACCCAATTGCCCGCACACCAGCCAATAAGTTGCAGAAAGTTGCACGAGTGTTGTATTCAATTCAGAGCTACTCGTGGAAGTGAAGTGGGCGGTAGAAGAAAAGGGATCCATTAGTGTTGAATGCTCACTTGAGGTTGAGGTTCTGGTACTTTGAAAAGAGGAATTTTCAGTACTTTGCCCATTTGAAAACCAAGAGCTCATGGTGGAAGTTTGGGTCAGGTCATCTCGACTTGTCACAGTGGCATTCAAGAATGGTGTCTTCTTCATATCTAAATGTTCACAACTAGCCCGCACTAATCACTCACTTTTTTTAGAAGTATAATGCTCTGTTTACTACACTTAAAAACAGAACATTCCTTTCCAGAGTTTTTTTTTTTACTACGTACTGCTACATTTATTTGAAATACTTCTTGATTGATGGCTTTTCTCAAAACCCCGTCCCATTTATAGGTAGTTGCTTCAGCTACGGAATTTAATTGGGGCAATATTTGTCTTATTCTTATGTTAGATAAGCTTGCACCGTTTCTTTTATTCTTGCCATCTAATTCTTACATTTTATATGTGCACCAATTTACTCTTTGTTGCTACCACCTCTTTAGCTTATCCTAATCTATCCTTTTGAGCATCAACTCTTCTTTTACTCACTTGTTTCATTAGAGATTTTGCTAGGCTTCATGTACTGAGTTGAACCTCCATTTTGATGCCACCAAGTTGTTTCCAAGTTTACGCCACCTAGCTATTCCAAATGTTTAAGGCACAGTATCCATGCTTCATGTACTGGACTTATCAGTGGCTTTTGACTTTGTTTGTAAGCATGTGAACCACTTCAGACATGGATGGTCTTAAGCCAGTAGAACATTGTGTACAAAGAAGCCCAGCTTGGAGTGCATATGATGCCTCTTCTTCAAAAAAATCAAGACGCAACGCAAGATCAACAGAAGCTGTAATATTACCTACCATGTAATTCTTCCAAACCTGGTGATAGGATAGTGGTGTGCGAATGAAGTGTGCTTTATTTTTTCTTGCCCGTTGATATGGCACTTTATTAGAATCTGACATGGTTTTAAAATAATTTGACGTGGCTTAAAATTTTTTATGTTATCAAAGACTCTAACAGTATTACTGAACAAATTAACGGCAGAAGTATATTTGCAAGTTTTTGAAATGTAAAGATTGATTTGAAAAATAAAGTATGAGGACTAATTTTAAAACTCATGTAAAATATAGGGATCAAATGATTAATTTTCCTAATATATAAATATATATATAATGGGCTACCGAATGTTTCTCTTTGTTTTCAGTTGCCTGGAAAAAGCAGTGAAGGAACAGTGATTCACTATTATATCTGCACCGATGCTATGTGAAAGTAGGAAGGGTAATTTTAGACTTCAAAATTTCAAAAACTTCGTATATACTAGATTGGAAAAAAAAAACAAATGTAGAGGTGTTTTTAGTTTTTATTTGTTGCCTGTTAGGGTTATTTTTATTAATAAAATTACGGTTAGTGAAATTGTATTTATAGTTTAGCATATGTTTGGATTATTTTTTAATTTATGAAGAACTTAATAGTAATGTTAAAAAATTTTAATCTAAGTTTAGTCTTCAAAAAATAAGGCAAGTTCTTTTATCTCTTTGAGTGATGTTTAAATTAAATGGTCATTCTTTCTTTTTTTTTAGAACATACACTCATTTTTCTCAACATCAAATGATGCATACTCCTACAATCAAAATAAGTCATAACTGTTAACTTTCCCCCATTAAGCGAGTTTTTTGCATGAACGGAACAAATAGGACAATATTTTTATTGTCTAAGAATTGATGTATTCCATGATTCAAATAAAAGGAAAAAAAAAATGTTTCAAATCAAAGTTCATTCAGAAGATCCTTAAAGAACTTGACTAGCTTAGGTATTTTATTGAATCAATAATGACATGTATGCTGCATTTAAACTTTTATAGAAAGGAAATAACTATGAGCAGTTTACCCTAGCTAGTGGCATTAAGCATACAGGTCCTTTCTCACCATATGTACCTGTCATGTGCATTGACAAGCTCTCACTCACATCATCTTTAATGAAGTCATAACTGGAAACTGGAGACCAAAGAAAGTTGGTAGAAACATGGTTTTGATTTCCCATTTTATGTTTCTTGATAACCTTGTAATTTTTGCAGAAGCTAGCATTAACTGATTAGATATTATCATAACACGCTTTAACACATACATCTATCTCATTGGCCAAAAATAAGTAGAGAGAAAACTTTTATCTATTTTTCACAAAAATGCAAATCAAAACCTCAGAATATGTATTATTGACGGAAGAGGTTTTGAACACATGGCTAACTTGAGAGATACTTGGGGAGCGAAGTTGCAATGTGGTAGAGTTATATTAGAGGAGTATTTCCTCATTTTGGATACTAAATGGTTAGAAGAAACGATGCCTATGGCAGGTCGTGTAATGTTGGCTAAGCTATTGATGTTTTCAGTTTCAGCGTATAGTATACAACATGCACAAAGTCTTATGAAATATTGTAAATAAAAGCAAATAAGCTAAAAAATATATTAAAAAAATTAATTATTTAATCTCTATACTTTCACTTGATTTTCACTTTAATTTAATTTTTTTTGTTTTAAACAGCTTCTCAGAATTTCAAACCGTCTTTGTTTTAATCCTTGCCATCACCTTCAGTCACCATGCCATTAAAAAACTGCTTATAGTGCTGAGTTGGAATGCTGACATGGCCTGTGTTGTATGCCACGTCATCTTCCTTAGTTGTTGAGTAGGACTAAAATAAGATACGTGCATTTATTCCCAATTTCAATTGGCAATTCCGGAAGTGGACTTTCTGACAATGTAAAGGGAACTTTCAGATCTTGAAGAAGAGAAATATGCGAAGAGAACATCTACTTCAACAAAGTAGGATGCCTAATTACTTCTGTTTGAGATGCTGAAGTAAAGATCAGAGATCAACAACGATAAAGATAAAACATTTTTAGCAGTCTCAAGTGTAAGAATTGTGGTTCTGGCGTCTCTGAAGTATGAACTATGGCCTTCATCACTGTAAAATTGGGTCTCGGGTTTACTGAACTTGATAAAATCTTTAAAATTATATTCTCTCTCTTAGGCAGGCTCTTCCATTGATACTATATAATTCTACATATATAGAAACTGATTGTATTTATTCTCTTACGTCAAACTCATACATGAGCTTAATGTGACAATGTAGGCTTTTGGCTTTGTTGAAAATATTTTTTGGCCACCGTACAGTGAATAGTACAAAGTATGGTTCCTTCTTACTTGTTGTCAAGTCTCACGATATAAAATAATGATTAATAATTACACGCATTGAGGCCTTCGAATCTGATTGTATCCCTTGAGTGGCAATATATTTCTCTTTTGGAAAAAAGGTTACTAGTCATATATTGCCTTAAAAAATTTTCAATTACAGCAATAATCTCATTACAAGCTAAATGAAAGTAATCCTGCTCCTGCAACATTCACATTTGGGTACACAGTAGTACACACTTTTATGAAGGCTTATACCTTTGGCCATCCTCTCATAGATGGTAGCCAATAGGTAGATATAGAAGAAAAAAAAAAACCCACTTTCCTCTCTTGTTGATCTCTAATTAATATCATATCAATGATTAAGCTTTTGTTTATTTTGAATCTGCCCTCTAATTAATATCATGTCAATGACATATAAGATTCATGAATTTTCCCTTCAACTTCTTCTTTTGATACTTGTTTGTGTAGGAACCATGCAGCTGTGGAATATTTGATTGGCTGGATGAACCACTCCCTAGACATTCTAAATAATTGCTTAAAGAGCAGTACAAGGCTATTGCAATCTACAAGCGGAGGAAGAATAAGATACCAAAGGCTAGAATAGCTGGCGAACTTGCACAGCTTGTTCACTTTGGTTACCATAGGCTAGAATAAGCAGTACAATGCAATTGTACTAAAGTAATTTGGAGGCAATGTATATGTAGCTACTACGTTACTATAGTTGCTATGCATGATAGAGTTGTAGGTGTCACAATCCAAAATCATTAGTAGGTTAAACCAACTTGGTATAGTAAGTTTAAGATAACATTATTACAAAGTTCATAATATATTAATAAAACAGATTAAATGCGTTTAAAATATAATTTAAAAAAATTTTTTAGAGGTTGTCTAAAATCCGACAGTACCTATCCAAAATTTAATATTCTTCAAATTTGTACAACCAGTCATATTTCAATAATATCACAATGATATTAATCAACTAATTTAATAATTTTTCAAATTATACATTTAGTATAGTATGGGAATAGCTTTCACAAGGCTTACAACTCTTTACAAAACCCAAAACAACCCGACATTTTATAGTCATAATTGTAGAGTCAGACATACATAATGATTAATCCAAAATGACACATCAAAATGTCTAAGCAACAAGAAAGTTTCAACTTACTTGATCACATATTAATATGTAAAATGTTAAAGAGAGAGGTGTAAGTCTATCATTGACTTAGGGAATGTATAAATTATAAAGTAAGCGAAAGAGGAAACAATAAAGGTCTTAAAGTTTTTAATAAACATTTATTTAATTAAAGAAACAATTTTCGATAAAATAAAAACATCATTTCTAAATCTTATAATTTTGTATAAAGTGAGTATTAAAGAAACAATCAAGATCATCATACTTATATTCCTTTACCATATATGTTTCAATAATTTATACCGTATCTCTTTACTGGTTATATTTTAATATATTATATCTGTATATCTTCACCAAATACGTCTTAATAATTCATAGCCTTATCTTTTCATAGGATATGTCTCAATAATTTATATTTGTATCAATTTATCGTCTTAATAATTTATTTTAATAAGGTGCACTAAGAGTGTTATCCCTGTTAATGGGTACGAGTTCTTACATGAATTTTTATTCATATTTTAAATTATAAAATCAATTGAATATAAATAAATTGTATAAATAGGATATATAAATAAATAATTTTATTTAAACATATTTATTACTATAAAGTAATTTAAATAAAAATAATCTTGAAGATAAAATAAAATAAAAAGTGGTTAGGAGAGAATTGACAATAATATAAATGGGTTAAAAATGGAAAATAAAATAATGCAACAATCACATAAAATAAACTTAGATAAAATACCAATATGAAACATGTAGATAAAATAAAGAAAGCAATTATAATTAAGAGTTAGATCATAACATTTCTCCTTTCACTTAATACTTTTTCATTTATTTATATAATATAACATTCACTTTGCACTTTTCATATACTAAGTGTCTTTCATAATAGCAATAATTCATACAATTTAATAATATCATTTATCTTCATGTTATTTTATATCTATACATATTATTTCATATGTATACTGTTGAAAAGTTTAAAAAGAACATAGATTTGTTTCCCCTATAAGACATAGAGCATAGAATAAGAAAATTAAAAATTGGATAAAAAAATAAAGACATTCGATAAAATAAAAAACGTTACTTTGCTAATTATACACTTACTAATAGGGATCAATAATAGAGATTATCTATTTCTACAGTAAAACTTTGATTGAAGAGATATCCACAAATCTATCTTTCACACAAGTTCAAATATAAATATTTTACAAAATGTTTCTTCTAGAACTTCTCTTTCTCGTCTTTTCTTTTTATTTCGAATGAGAAAACTAAGAATCGCTTGTATTTTATATAAAAATTTTTAAGTTACCATACAAGTTATTATTTGATACTATGCAAGTTATTGTGCAAGATGATGCTGACACATTTCTATTAAAAATTTTTATAAAAAGTTAAAGTTATAATTTTGTCTTAGACAATATTTTTTTTCTTTTCATTTTAGTCCCTATTAAACTATAGTTTCTACCCATATACTGGTTTCTCCTTTCAGTCTAGTCCTTATGCCTTTCTCATATTCTACCAACAATTTTCTAAAAAGTTAAAACTGTAATTTTATCTAAGACAATACTTTTTATTTGCATTTTAGTCCCTATTAAATAATAATTTCTACCCAAACATTATTTTCTCATTTCAATTTAGTTCTTAAAATTTTATTTTTTTAATGTTATTTTTAAAATCATCTTGGATTTAATTATGAGACTATACTATTATTTATATCCTTATAAAGATCATATATATATATATATATATTTATATATATCTAATTATGTACATTTTTAGGATGCTACATAATATATATATATATATACTTGTTTTTTTTTTTTGGATTATTATAGTAGGCGTAATGTATTGCCAAAAATTTGATGTCGTAAATGGTTGTTTGGTTAAATGCAAGTTTGATTTTTGCGCTTTTTTGTCTCCATACTACTAAATTACTTTCACTTACTAATAACTTGCATACAATTTTCCATTTGCATTATTATCTCTGATTTTGCTAAACTATTTCATCCTTTGAACCACTGGAAGGTAAAACTTCGTTTGTGACTGTTAATTGTACTGTGCTGGTACTTTTCCTTTTTAACCTTCAATGTGTATTGGTATTAAATCTAATTCATGTAGGAGTCCTGACATTTTCCTTCCAAGATACTCTCTACCAAAACTTGAAAATCTGATATGAGGAATATATACTTCAATAAAATGGGCGAACATGTTCCTATAGCATGCCCACCATCTGTTTGACATTTGGTACTTTGGTCAGACTTGTCAGATACAATATTAATTTACTGAACTTGCTTGTACTATAGAGATCATGCAAATAGTTAATTTGTGCATAAACGGCGAAATTCAAAACCGAATGCCTCTTTACTAAATATACTGCTACCACGTATGTTTTCCATTTGCATTATTCCTAGAGAAAAAACCCAATTGCACACAAATTATTATTGTCATAAGTCATGCTACCCAACAAAAATATGGTTTCCCTTCCCATGTTATTTGTAATTAGACCTTATGACTAGATTTGATCATCCATCTGAAAACCTATTTGATCTAAAGAAAAAGAATTTGAGCCCAACCTAAAAAACTTAACCCAAAAATAAACTCAAATTTTCAAGCCCATAATATATATAGATATAAATATATTGTGAAAAAGATATATTTGCTTATATTTTATATGAAGTCCATTAGTCATATCTTTAACTTATGAGATTTTTCTTATAGTTATATAATGATTATAAAAGACAATTTAATTTAGATTTTTCACTTTAATTAAATATAAGGTGATGGCATGTACTAAAAGAGAGATGGTTTGAAACTTTGAGGAGCTCTTTGAAAAAAAAAAAAAAAAAGAACCAAATTAAAAATTGAGTGAAAATATAGGAACCAAATGATTAATTTTTTCAGGAAAAAAATCAAATGGGAGATAATCAAGATAAGAAGGTATATCTTATTTTTTAAAACATGATTTGCCAACTAATGAATGTGGGTGGGCTGGGTTTCAAAGGACTAAATATTTTAAATTACAATCTTCATATGAAGTGACTTTATAACAATAATGATTTATGAGCTCAAGCCTAAGACAAAAGAATGAACAATTAGTAGATATAGCTTAAGGATGTATAGTTAAGGTGGGTGACTATGGGGCCTGGAGAAATTCATCTCGGATTCAGGCAAGGTTCATTGACGAAATCAAATGGGAAGAGTACTATGGTGAAATGATATATTTTTGGAAGAACATTTGGCTCTCAAAATATACAGTGTTACTTCTCAAGGCTTTGACCTCATTTCAAAGATAGATTTGAATTAAATAGTGATTGATTGGGTAGATGATAATGGGTACTGGAGGACTCCTATAACTTGCTTCTAATTGAAGAAATTGATAAAATTAGAGTAAAGCTTGAATTTATTTACCAAATAAAATTTATAAGTTTAAATAATTTATAAGTAATAATATAATTTTATGAATAGAATTTATATATAAAAATGAATTTAAGTATTGTTGGAAAGATAATAAGATTTTAGAAAAATTTCAAGTTTACAAATTATTTTTAATAAAAGGAATCAATATTATTTCTAAAGGTAATAAATTGTATTTTAATTCTAGAGAAATATTATATATATATATATATATATATATATATTATTAAAACATTATTTTGGTTCCTCATGTATTAGTTAATTTTTAATTTGATACTTTATTAATTTTTATTCTCAATTGAGTCTCTCATTTATTAGTTCATTCTTAGTTTGGTTCTTCATTAATATTAAAGTTAGCATATTTAGTTCATCGGTTTTAATTAAATGAAAGGAACAAAATTAAAAATAAACTTACAAGTAAGGGACCAAATTGTAAATGAACTAATAAGTAAAGAACCAACATGAGAACATATTTCAATGAGGGACTAAAGTAAAAATTAATTGATAAGTGAGAAATCAAAATAATATATATATATATATATATATTATTAAAACATTATTTTGGTTCCTCATGTATTAGTTAATTTTTAATTTGATACTTTATTAATTTTTATTCTCAATTGAGTCTCTCATTTATTAGTTCATTCTTAGTTTGGTTCTTCATTAATATTAAAGTTAGCATATTTAGTTCATCGGTTTTAATTAAATGAAAGGAACAAAATTAAAAATAAACTTACAAGTAAGGGACCAAATTGTAAATGAACTAATAAGTAAAGAACCAACATGAGAACATATTTCAATGAGGGACTAAAGTAAAAATTAATTGATAAGTGAGAAATCAAAATGATGTTTTACTCGTATATTTTTTTAAAAAATAATATAACTTAAGGTGAAATCTTTGGTAAAATTTCAAAAGTGGTTCCATTGATACAATCACTGTATGATACGCTAAAAGAAGACATACGACAATGATATGTCAAAATATACTAATTGTATACTAATTTAAAATAATTTATAATATTTATATTTGACTCCAATATCATGAGATTTTATTGATGACTCCAATAACTGTCTATTTGACTTCAATCTTTTCACTTTTTATTTTTTAGTCATCCAGACATTAGTTTATAAATTAAAAATAAGGATAAAATTAATGATTTTAAAAGTTATTATATTAAATAAAAAATAAAGGAGTATATGGGTGAGTTGATAAATTTATAAACTAATATTTTTGTGAGGGTTGCTAGAAAATAGAAAATAGAGAAAAAAATTGAAAAATTAAAAAAAAAATTTAAGTTTATAAATAAAATCTTAAAAGTATTAGGATTAAAATATAAATATAATAAATTATTTTATGTTACCATTTTCAATATATTATAATTACACCAAAGAGCTTATCATAAGTTTATATATATATATATATATATATATATATATATATATATGTGATAAAATTTTTATTACAATTATAAAATTAATTTTATGGGTACAATCATTATATAATAAATTAAGAAAAATGTATGTAACAGTGATATGTCATACTATACTGATTGTATGCCAACTTAAATTAATTTTTGTATTTTAATTTTGACTTATTATTTTTAGATTTTATTCATAAATCCAATTTCTTTTTAAATTTTTTTAATTTACTCTCTTTACTTTTTATTTTTCAATAATTCATATGAAAATATTAGCTTATAACTTAACTTGTCCCTATGCTTTATTTTTTTTAATAACTCCACAATTTCATAATTTTATTCTTATTTTTAATTTATAAACCAATAATTTGTGACGTTATGAAAAAAGAGTAAAAACAATAAATTAAATTTTTTTTAAAAAGTGTTGAGTTTATAAATAAAATTTAAAAATATTTAAGTTAAAATATAAATATAAAAAATTATTTTAAATTAATATATTATCAATATATTTTGATATGTCAATTCTTCCTTTGTTAAAATTAACAAAAAAAATTTAAAATTAAGTACCAATATTCTTATCTTTGACACGTGTGCGTGCCATGAATATTCTGCGTCGCGTCACGGACATAAAAATAAAGTGCATTACGTAAACCAATTAAAACAGAGACACAATCTTAACGTTTGCGTTTGCTCGAGCAAGAGCCCTGACTCGTGGCATCAAGTCAGTCAAATATCCAGCTCGCTTTACCTCCGGTTATAGCATGGCACCACGCCACCACCTTCTGCGGCGGAGGGAAACTTGGATAATTTATTGGTTTGATCGAATCCCGAATCTCTGCAGTTTATGAATTTGGATTGCTCAGTTCTTCTGTAGAGAATTGGCTTTGTCTGAAGCGGAGGGAAAGTAGAAAAATGTGGGGATTTGGGGGTAGGTTTTATTGGGGAAGGAAGTTGCTTGTTTCCGAGAAAGTGGACGGGATAGTTGTGGTATTCGCATGGATGTCAAGCGACGAGAAGTACTTGAAGAAATACGTGGACCTCTACTCGTCTATCGGATGGGATTCACTTGTCTGCCATTCTCAATTTCTCAATATGTGAGTTCAAATATTCCAAATTGGGTAATGCCCCTGATTTTCCCCTTTCATCTGGTTTTAGAGTTAACGATCATTACGTACTTATATCTAATGCGGTTGAGATTGGGTTTGACTTGGCCGGCAAATTCGCCATTGATGTACGTGCCTTGCAACGCCGCCTTCGAAGTCATTATATTGTTTATGAATTACTGGCTTTTTGCATCCGATAAGTTGTTCACTGTACCGCTTTGCTGTGCCTCAGTAAATGCTTCTTCTTTTTCTTCTTTTTCTTCTTTTTTATTTTTTCCTGAAATGATCATGATTGATGCTTACTTTTGTTCATTGAAGCTTATAAGTCTAATCCGAAGATAAATCCTTTCTTAAGAGTTTGTGTATGATGTTTACCTTTGACCTATAAGCTAATACTGAAGGTAGCAGAATTGAAATATTTCTGAAACATTTTGGGTAAATTATAATGTATACATGTGATTTGGCCTGAAATCAAGTTGTCCTTTATGGTTTAAATTAAAATGAATTATTAAACTTCCGTTACCACTTAACACCATTTTTTATTTTTTTTATCTTAAACTTAACTCAAATGATCAAATGAAGGCTTAGAATGAAGAATTTTATTATTGAAAGTATGTTTTACTTATATCTTATACAGTTTCCTAGTTTTTTTTTTAAAAGGTTTATACTGGGACTAAGACACATTTTTGAAAAGTGAAAATGTCCATGTAATCCCAATGATAGCTTAAAAATATTGAAAATTTTTAAGATATAAGTGACACAGACATTTTACAATGAAGCTGTTTATCGTTTTAACATTCACATGATTTTTTTTTTTTTTCTAAAATTTGGATGTAAAATACAACAAGGTAATTAAATTACAGTTAAACAAACCATATGAATGTCGAATGCAACACTTTAAATCATTGGAAGCATGCTAATTTTGGACGAAACCACAAGAGGATAACTACAGTATACTCAATTTTTCTTTATCTTACTTTTTGCCTTTTGAGTTTAAGAGGACGTGTAGATGTAAATTAAAAAGAACTAAATATGCTGTAGTTAAGTTCCACTGGCAAGGTGCACAAAGTCGCATAGTGACAAACTGGATCTAAGTCTATAATTTCTGCTTGTATTACTCGTCATTATGTTAGTTTAAGCTTGACTAAAGAATCTCCTAAAATCTCCAGACCTTTATCTAAGGGTTTTTTTTTTTTTTGGTAGCATAAGTTTGCTTGTCTAGTTTGGTTAAATGATATTCAGATGGTTTGACATAATATTCATTTTTTGAATAAATGAGATTGTCAATTATATAAATCTTTGCACATGTCACTGTACACTAGATGGCAATTGTAATCTTCCTAAATATTTGCAGGTTCTTTCCTGAGAAAGCCACAAATCTTGCTGTTGATATCCTTAATGAACTTGCTGAGGTTAGTTGTCCACGTCAATAAATCTTGATCCAAGTGGCCTATGATCATCTTTTGAGACACATTAAGTCTGGATAATATCAGAAGCATAATTGCAACATCCCTTCGTGTTTTATGTGTCATGTTGTGTAGTTTCTATTAGAAACTATGGGCCTTGGTACAAGTTAGTGTAGGATAATTATTGGATTATTTATAAGTGTTGATAGTCAAGTCTTTATTCAAAATGTATATAGTAATTTAGTAGGTTAATCTCAACACTTATATGACCTTCTATCTTCCTTCAACTTCCCAATGTGAGACTTTTTTCTTTTTTCATCTTTTCTATTTCAACAGTTCTTGTGTAATTGTAAATTAGTTTGAAGTGAAGTAAGACTGCAAACTGATTGTTTATAATCAACTGTCAGACTGGTACATTTTTTTGAATCTTATCAAAAGCTTGACCTATTGTCGAAGCTTACAACATCCTGCTTTTCTATATTTCAATATACAGGTGCTGAAAATCAGGCCTTGTCCCATAGTCTTTGCATCTTTTTCAGGAGGTTCAAAAGCTTGTATGTTAGAGGTTCTTCAGGTACGCTGTTCCCTTGCTTTGGCCTTCTATCCCTTTCTTAAGGAAGTAGTACATAAATGTGCTTTTTTCTTCTTTTATTTTATTTTTTTACATGCATAGTACTAAAGATTTTCATATTTCTGACAACGCAACTTCCTTTGGTCCAGGTCATGGAGGGAAAGTGTCAAGCACATAATATGGTATGTTTTCTGTCATTTATAATATAGGGGATGACTGAGTTAACATAGATCACATAATTTGGAAAGTCAAGAGTGCTACGATAGTAGGATTTATCAAATTAAGTGAATGTATGCTTTGAGGCATACAAGATAGTGTTATGGAAGACTTTCCTTTCTATTTTCTATACGTTAATTGATCCTTCATTATAATTAGCAAGTAATTTGGTCAAATTTTTGTAACATAAAATTCTATATGGTGCAGTGTGTTTTCCATGCGTGTACATTAATGTGCTCTTTAGTTATTTTCATTGCACAGGATGACTACCAGCTTGTTAGAGATTGCATTTCTGCCTATATTTTTGATTCCAGTCCTGTTGACTTTACCAGTGATTTGGGTGTTCGATTTGTTTTACACCCAACTGTGTTAAAAATCTCCCATCCACCAAGATTTGCTTCATGGGTTGCAAATGGCATTGCATTTGGTCTTGACGCTCTCTTCCTAAGCAGATTTGAATCGCAGCGTGATGACTATTGGCAAGTACTCTACTCCACCATTGTAAGTGGGCTAGAATACATTAAGTTAATCTGTTTAAATTTTTACTTTTTCTTTTCAGTTGTTGGGCTCTTTTAAATAATCTGCTTATCAAGCAATTATCTCCTGTAGAAGATGCAGACTCCATATCTCATTTTATGTTCAGAAAATGATGATCTTGCTCCTTTTCAAGTTATTTCAAATTTTGTCCAACAACTAAAAGAACTAGGGGCCGATGTTAAATTGGTCAAATGGAGTGCCTCGCCACACGTAGGTCAGTATCTAGACTAGTGGTGACCCTATCTTTTTTAGTGCACAACCTGGTGATATTCAAAATATGCTTGTGGACCAAAGGTTTTATTTAATACCACTTGAATTTGTCTCAGGTCATTTCCAACTCATTTTGCTTAGAGAACCTGGCAATACTTAAAATGTATTGGTAGACGTAGGATTATTGTAATTAATACCAGTTTTATATGTCAGGTTGTTTCCACTTCATTTTTGTTGTAAATAAAAAGGGCAAAAATCAGTACTTCCTGTTTTCTTTACAAAACTCAAATACGTAATGTTACTGGATATTCTTGAGTGAATAAACTGGTAATATGTAATGTGTTTGGAGAACAAGGTTTAACATATGCCACTTGAATTTGTCATAGGTCACTTTCGGCATCATCCAATTGAATACAAGGCTTCAGTCATTGATATTCTTGGCAAGGCAGTTGCAATTTACTCTCAAAGAGTTAGACTAATAAAAAATGAGAGACTGGAAAGAGAGGGAATAAAAGATGGAATCTCAGATACAGTCTGTGAATTGAGGAAAGCAGCAGCGACATCAACTAGCTTTCATGGTTCTCCTCTTGCTCCGGTTGATAAACTGTCACCCTGTTCGATGGAGTATTGTGAGGATGAAGATGTTGGCTCAACGCCAGATGAAGGTAAGGAAGGTTTAATCCATCTAACTAGCAGTCCAAGCATCATTGCTCGTGGGGTTCTTGGGCAAATATTGTTTGATTTTCGTATTCCTGAGAATGTTGATGGTTGGGATATGAGTTCAAATTCCAATAAAGTCCAATCGACAAGGAGGCATGCTCCATTTAACCCTGTGAAGCGCACACGGCGCTCAAGATTGTAGATTGTTAGACTGACTCTTTCTGATTGAGAATTCTCACGCAAGTTTGCAGGGTTGATGTTTTCTTCAAACTTTCGAAGCACCTGGTAGGTTTATTCACAAGTCCCGGAGATGCTCAGTACCTGAAACAAGAGCTGTGAGTGAAATCTCATTATCTGTCTTATAAGCACCGAGCACAAAGCAATGGGGTTGAGCAGCCAGCCTCTGTCTGGAATATATTGCACAGCAACTTCACCGGAGAAATATATTAAATCCTGATTGAAATCACTATAAGAATTTGAGAGCTTGCAGACATCTCGAATCACTAAGACACATATAAACAAAGTTACTTGCTTTTAAGTTGTAATCTTGTAATATTTCTGGAAAAATCTTCTAAAATACCAATGGAACAGATATGATTTAGATGGTGGAAAGTGGGATGTCAATCATTTTATATAGTCAGGCATGTTTTTGCTGTATCAGCTGTAATAACTATACTGATAGGCCAACGCTTAGCATCCCAATTTGGTTGATTTCCATTTCCCCTCCCTTGTTTTACTTGATCTGTCTCGCTGGAGGAAAAATGGGATGATTGCCTTGATGGAATATAAAGCATATCCTGCAAGAAAAACGCGGTATAGCTAAAAACAAATTAATAACATCTTGATGTCATTATTTGTTCATGGTTGCTGATCCTTTTGCTTTTCTCTCATTTTCTTCATTTCTTCCTCTATGATTTTATCTTCGTCCTTCAATCTTGGATCAGATCATGCATATCAGCAGGCATCGGCAGAGGTATGCGAGAAAGCTAGTCAAGAATTTGATTATATGCTCGGAAGCTCCAGGACTTGCGGAGGTGCTACTCTCGATAAGGAATTGGGTTTCATTAGTGAGAAGTTTTTTTCTTGGGCTTAAGCTTTTGCTAGTTTCAAGTTTGACGGCTTTCTCGCTTGCTTAATGGGTAATTACATGATCTGTTCCATATTTACTCTCCCATCACGTAACTACGAGTTTGAATCAATCTATATTTTTTGAACAGCTCAGCACTACAAAAAAGCAGGTAATTTAATTATGTCAATTACTCCATATAATTATGTGAATGTAGAAATTCAAGTTCAAGTATATAAGAATGATTTTTCCGGTCTCTTTACCAAAAAAAAAAAAATCTCTGAGCACCTCAGAAGAGGCATGTAATGAGCAGGTGGGATGACCTTAAATTACAAAATTGTCATCCAAAAATAAATGTGTTGGAATCAGATTGGATAATATCATAAAATATATTTATTTTGACATACAAAATAGGATTAGACTGCAAGTTAATTGGATTATATCATATTGTGTTTTTATATATAGATCCAATTAAATAGAATGAATTTAACTTTGTCCTAAAATTTCATCCAATCAAACACTGCCAAAATCTCTCTCTTTCTCTCTCTCTCTCTCTCTCTCTCTCTCTCTATATATATATATATATCCGTATCACTTCTCTGTATGTGTATCTCTTTTAAACAGCACAACAAATGTCAATAAACGAAAAATCGCAACATCCACCATATTCAATTTTAGAGATTTGAATTAATAATGTTTTGACGACTATTAATTGCAAAAAGAAAATAGAAAAAGTAGGACTATAATTGTGATGCGAAATTTCAAATTTCCATATTTATGATTACGGAGAACGCACATTCTGGTCAGTGCCTCGGACTTGTAGCCAATGAGAAACCAACATCGGGGTAACTTGGCTGCTCACTGGGTGACATCATCACTGCCAAGACGGTGGGAAGTGGGAAGCCAACGGTCATTTGAGCAGCCACTGCTGTGCTCTCGCAGCACAAAAGCTCAGCTGAAGAACGCAAATTGAAAGCACAGTGTAATACAAGATTGTGTAAAAATGGTGGTACCTAAACTCTCGTACGAGGAGAGTCGCCGCAAAAGATTGGAGGAGAACAAGAAGAGAATAGAAGCCCTTAATCTGCCCCAGCTTTCTCAAGCCCTCCGAAATTCCTCCTCTCCCAAACCCTCTCCTGTACTCTCTATTCTCTATCCTCTGTGCATTGTTCTATCTAATAATCATTAAATCTCCCTTCCTTGTTCGTTTAACTTCTACAGATGAAGCACACGAAATCTCGCTCTGTCCAGAAGCAGATTGTTGTTGTAAGGAGGTCTGGCCGTGTCGCAAACATGCCCGCTCCCGTTTACAAAGAAGTGAGCTTCTTTCGTAAATCCATCTCTCATTTGGGGTTTCTAATTAGTAATCCGTGTACCTCATTGCATCGTGGGTTTCTACTTTTGACAGGTGCTTGTTGATCGCGTGGCAATACCTAGAAGGTATCCCCTGACCTGGTCCCATGTTTCTCAAGTTAGAGATATTATGGCCCCTATGAATTTTTATTTATAGAAAAAAGTTAACATACTTTACGTGTGTAGAGTTTATGGTACAAAAAGAAATCTATCAAACCGCGTATATGCTTCAGAGGAAGCCAGGGAAGAAGCTTTTGAGAAAGCAGATAAGTTACTGTCGGATTTAGATTCCGAGTTTCCTACATTTATAAAGTCAATGCTTCAGTCACACGTAAGCGGGGGATTTTGGCTGGTAGGTGTTAATGTTCCCGGTTTCCTATGGTAGTTTACGTTAATCTATGTTCCCTTTCTCCACTTTTTCTTGCTTCTCAGATTGGTAAACTCTGTTTTTTAACTCAGACTATGTTCTTTCACGCTAGATTAAAAGATGTCCCTCTTTGAGAAAGAGCATGTTGTTATCTATTGCCTTCTACATGACAGCTTATGTCTTGTTATGAAAACACCTAAACCCTGTATGCTCAGCATCAGCAGTAATTGTGGCCACTGCATTGTTCAAGAGGACCAATTTCTTTTAATCCTTAGATAAATTGCATTTTGTTTATTATATATTTCCTGCAACTGCAATCTATAGAGGCCTAATCGTATAGGCAATTTTGGACAATAGGGCCTTCCAGTCCGGTTCTGCAGGACTAACCTTCCAACGCGGGATGGAATGATTACTTTGATAGATGAAGATGGAGAGGAGTATCCCACAGTATATTTGGCCCGTAAGACTGGACTCAGCGGTGGATGGAAGGGCTTTGCGGTTGCTCATAACTTAGCTGATGGTGACGCATTAGTTTTTCAGTTAATCAGACCTACAGCATTCAAGGTGATAAAAGATTGATTATTGATTAATTTAGGCCTTCGATCTTGATCATGTCGAATTATTCTGAAGGCCCATTCTTGAATTTTGAAAAAGTTCTAGCATTTTTTAGGCCAAATACTTTTGTGGTTACTATTTATTCACGATTGCAATTACTGGCTTACTGACTTATTTTGCTATTATTTATCCCTTTCCAGCTGTCTCAATGCTGCTATTTTGTTCAGTTACAAAATTAGCATTATCTCTATTTACGCGCTTATAGATTATGATGTACGTAGTTGCTAATTTATCTTTTTCAGGTGTACATTATTAGAGTGAGAAGTCCTACTCCTGCAGAGGGCAATTAGCTGGAGCTTAATTGCACTTGGAGCTTGTCAAATCAATTTAGGTATTTCTTTTACTTTACGTACATGTTGAATCTTAAACGGCATCTTCAGTTGGATATAATGTTACTACTGTCGATGTCATTTTCTTTTTGTCTCTCCGCATCAGCTCAGAATAGCTTCTAAATGAAATGTAAATGACCATGTAGGTTCAGTATTTTGGTACTTATTTTCTAAATTCTGTATGTATAATCTCTTGTCTGCTTTGTCAGTTCAGGGGCGTGGTGCCATGGAATGATTTCTTCCTTATTTGCTTGTGGTTGATAATGCTTCCATAGTTATTTTATCCACTTCAAGAACAAGAATTTCATATAATAGTTATTGACTTTCCTAATTTCATATGAGAGTAAGGCCCACTGAATTGGGTTAGGCTTCACTCTAAACTTTCCATCACTTCTTTATGGGTTTGTTTTTCTGCGCTGTGTGAACTTTTTAACGCTGATGTTTATAATATTGAAGCGGCATATGATATATGGGTCTAAAAAAAGCATAGTAGGTCCGTTATGTGTCGTTTTTTTTTTTTGGGTCAAAGAGGTCCATTATGTCTTGAATTTTATATGTGCCTCGTACTTTGCTGCTAAATTGCCAGGGTAATTTTCTCAGGTACCAGCAGACTATCATTGAAGATGTGCAATTTTTATTTTGGTCTCCCGATCACCAATACCTCTATTTTTTCCGCAGGAAAGAGCTTTTGCGGTCGAACTTCAGTTTTGGGCGTAGTTTCCTCTCATTTAACTCATCTTTGTCCGAGATCAATTATATGGGCACACTATAGTAGTTTGGCCGATCTATGATGTCTGAACTTGTTTCGTATATCCTCTCCTAGTAGATACGAACTCTTGTCATACAAGAGTATAAAACCCGAATCGGTTGATCTGTCCTTTAATCCATACCCAGCTTCTTATTCTTGATTATTACTGTCTTTTTGCCCTTTTTTCTTCGCCCATCAATCGATATTGCCAGTGGAGATTATATATACTCCCAAACCAGGGAACAAAATATTATTACATGTCACAACCACTTAAAAGACTCATGAGTTATCAGTGATATTACTATGTGACAGATATTTGTTGGAAGTGTTATGAGACAAAAGAGTATGCTGGAATCGGAATTGAATACTGCATGGTGGGGTCATGGTCCTATTTGACTTTTTAGCCCCAAAACCTGGTTCAACTTTTCTGAATCGGTGATTCGAGTTGGGTTACAATGTTTATTCTTACTGGAGGAACTTTACTCGGGGTGTGATGAGCTGTGATGGACCACGCGTTTTTTAATATTTGATACCGTGGTGGATAGGATGTTCACAGCTTGCAAAAGCATAATTCTTAGTGGAGCATCTTATACGCCAAAAGTATAAAATCATTAAAAAAAAAAAAAGATTAATTATGCTTCATCTTAGACACAAAAAGCAAGTGATTGATTATTTGGGTGAGTCCACGACGACGTGCAGCATAATTCATATACGTGTACTTTCACGCGGAGTTCGTCGTATACCACCCGTACTAAGGGCTCATCGTACAGAACTAGCATTTGGGATTTTTTTTTTTGGTTGATAAAGTGCCAACAATTAATAATTAATAATTAATAACAGAAAATGATATAAATACAATTATTTTACTCCTGCGTAGGTTGGTGACTGGACACTTTGGTGAGCGATGATTGGTGCCGGTGACTGCGGGATCTTCGAAATTGGGGTCAATGCTTTAGGTTGGATGATTGGAATGCCTAGCCCCAGTTATGAATGGGCCCGACCAGCCCAGGCCCAGGGCCCACTTTCTCCGCTGCACTCGAGAGTCTCAGACGCATTGACCACGGCATAGCCACTTACCATTTATGCAGGACCAGGTTGTAGTTTGACTGGGTCTATCTGTCCTTAATCAGCGCCAATTCGTATGAAAGGAAACAATAAAAAAAAATATTTAAGGATAATGAACCAATCACTTGTCTTGTTAAGGAAAATCCAAAAAGAATTTGTGTGACACTTTTTATGCCAAAATGTGGGCCATCGTATAGAGTATCTTCGGTCTGTGAACAACAAATGAGTGATTGAGTGTAGCGCTTCAATAAGCGCCGCGAGTGTAAAAGGACGATTTGTTTAGGGGTTAATCTGGCTTATAAAAGTTAGGCCGGAGAATCACCAAAGTCACGTTATGCCCGTGTCTTACGTATTTAAAAATGTTTAATGAGGAAATTACGAGAATTTTTTTTAAAAGAATTAGTTAAAATATATCCCTTTTTAAATTTATTTTCGTTGAAAAAAATTAAATTTTTGTAAACTATGATATTATAACTTTACTCCAAATATGATAGTAAAAAGTTAAAGTTAATGTTAAGCTTTAATATAAAATAATGATTTTATTTTCAATATAATAAAAATTGTTCAATGATTTTATTTTATACAATAATTTTTTGAAAATATAATTAATTGAGTGCATATTTTAAGAAAATGTAACCTAATCAAAACTAACAAAATTAACATAAGTTAATTAAAAAAATTTAACTTTACTCATCATTAATGAGTTATATAAAATGATCCATTTAACTCTTACAAAAATTAGAATATTTCAAAATTTTAAAAATTACTTTTTCAAAAAATAGTTCAATAATTAAGTAAAACAAAATTTAAAATATCAATAATCAGATCATTATAAATTTTTTTTCCGATTTATTATTATATTGTAATTTATAAAATTTATTCATATTAAAATTTAAGTCCGATATTATTCGAATCAATCTAAGAAATTTTATTATTAAACTATTTTTACTATGCTAAGAGTGTTACAATCTCAACTCGCATAGTTTTGGTAAAAAATTTAATAATAAAAAAGGAAATTAACTTATATAATTGATACATTTTCAGACTGAGCAGAGATAAACGCACTTTGGGTTAAAAAATAAAATTAAAAAAAAAAAAGGAAGAAAAAAACAAAAGGTATCGCACCGCTTTAAATCCGTTTTCACAGCCGTATGCAAGAACGAGGTAAATCGAATATTGAAGTATGGCGCAGGATAGAGCTGGATCGTTTCGTAAATGGCTAGGGGCGCCGAGCGAAGGAAACGAAGCATTTGCCATGTCACCATCTTCGGTTATTTTTTTCTTCTCCGTAATGAAAAGATAGACAATGGCTCATTTTCGCTTCATTTTCTCTCTCCCTCTTTTAAAGTCCTTCTCTATCAACGATGGAATTTTTGCAGCACGCCGGGATCCGCGTATTTCCTTATTTTCGCGCCTGATCATCATCATTCTTGCTTTTTCCTTCTTCCTGTAATTTTCCTTCTTTTTCCTTTTCTTTCTTCCCACCCATGTATTGTCTTTCATGTTTTTGCTATCTACCGTATGTATCAATTTTGTTTAACTGATTGATCAGTATTCGGTTTTGTATTTTGATCACGAGCTTTTATATGCTAATAATCTTTCCTGGATTTTTGTAAATTTTTCCTCATTCGCGTATTGCTCCCGGTTTCCTTTCTGATCGATCAACTATGTTCAGTGTTTTACCATTCCCGGCGATTGGTATCGTATAAGCATCTATATAAATTTTTTCTTTCTATGATTAATAGCACCTGTTGATTTTCAGTGGATCTTTTCCATCGTCGTGTTGATATATTGTTGATTCCATATAAATAAATGAATACAAATGCTCGACCAGCGTTGGAATTGCAATTGGGGAAAAGGAAACCGTATTAAGATGTCACTTAATGTGTGCGTATTTATTTATTCAGGGGCGTGTTCTGATAGCGCATGGTGGATTAGAGTTGTGCGCAATCTTCTGTAATAGGTCTTGTTGGAATTCTAAGGTTGAGGGGCGCGAACAATGTCTACCAGGGGTGAACACCAAACCGTCCCCCTTTCGGTGCTTCTGAAGCGGGAATTGGCAAACGAGAAAATTGAGAAACCAGAAATTGTACATGGTCAAGCCAGCCAGAGCAAAAAAGGCGAAGATTTCACGCTATTAAAGACGGAATGCCAAAGGGTGGTGGGAGATGGGGTGTCTACTTATTCTGTTTTTGCGGTACGTCGTTGACAATTTTTGTTCTTTGAATGTAAAACACATTGACTTCTTATTTGGTTTTGATGGATTATACCTTGTCAACGGATATTAATGCAATACATCAGGAATCAATATGTGATGCCTTCTTTTACCTAACTGGTTATTATTTTTACGACATGTCATAATGAATGAGACTTCTTAACGTTTAAGTATCTTTTTTTGCTATTGCAATGATAAAACATGTTAATAATTTTCATTAACAGTAAAAGCTCTGAGTGAACACAATGATTTAAGTATGCTGACTGGCTGGTTCTGGTTGATTTACTTTGCGTCTATTGTGTTGTCTTTTCTTTAATGGGTTTATATTGTTACTTTATGATGTACTTGATTGCTGTGAATTTATTTATGTTTTCATTTCTCATCCATTCATATTAGTTGTAGCACAGGAAGAAATTTAGTCATTGATGGATTGACTTTTTATGGTTGTCTCAATATGGTATCCTTCGTTTTCAAGTTTCTGCTCTTCCTATCATTTGTTGCAAATTCTGATTTTGAAGTTTTACAGCTATTTGATGGGCACAATGGATCTGCCGCTGCTATTTATGCCAAGGAGAATCTCTTAAATAATGTTTTAAGTGCGGTTCCTCCAGATCTTAACAGAGAGGAGTGGGTGTCAGCATTGCCAAGGGCTTTGGTTGCTGGCTTTGTCAAAACTGATAAAGATTTTCAAGAGAAAGGTACGACTAGCTTTTTGTTTTTTTTAATAGCATTTGCTCTGGTCTTTGTACTAACCATCTGATTAGAGGAGGCAAATTTATGTACACTGCCATGAATCTTCATTATAATATCACTAAAAGTCACCTGTAGTTATGCCAGTTTTAAGGGCTTCTCAATTCTCCAAGTATGGAAATTAAAAATTTTAAAAAGAAAAGAAAAGAAAAAGTCTTTGTAGAGATATGTGCTGAACATGCATAACGTATTTGTGAAACCATGGAAATATTTTTCAACTTTGTTAGAAGGTTGCAGCTATCCCTTTGTGAAAGTTATATACATATATATATATAGGGAATCTATCTACAATTATTTTGAATCTTTAGACTTTGAATGCCTATGGATGAGGAGGCTCCTATCGGAAATGAGAATGTCTGACCTTTTTCTTTATCACCATGTATGTAAACTTTATGAAATTGGATAGTGGAATGGGATGGTGTTAGAATTCCATTTAGACACTGAAGATGAATCTAGGGTTGTTTTAGCCAGCAGCTTCAGCTATTTTTCAGTTTTTTTAAATGGTTTGGCTTGTGCATGCACTCTTAAGTTTAGTAAATTCTGATCAAAGCTGGTTTGTGGGCTGGTGTTATGAGCAGTGACTGAAACTTTTATTACTGTGTTAGATAGTTTTATCCTACTAATTTAATGTTTTTTTTATGTATTTTTTGATCTGTTCAGTTGTATATATGAATTTTATATGTTGTTATCTTCACTTTTACAGCACAAAAATCAGGAACAACAGTAACCTTTGTGATTATAGAAGGATGGGTTGTTACAGTGGCATCTGTTGGTGATTCCCGCTGCATACTTGAACCTTCTGAAGGTGGGATATATTACTTGTCAGCAGATCATAGGCTAGAAACTAATGAAGAGGAGTAAGTTACTATTTCAATGTTTTTGTTGCATGGCCTCTGGCATTTGCCTCATTTCAGCATAACTTGACACTTTGTTTCCCTCTCTTAGGAGGGTGCGTATTACTGCTAGTGGGGGTGAGGTCGGTCGTCTAAATACTGGTGGAGGTGCACAGGTACATTCTCTTTTAATTATACTTGTCCCTTTTTTCCTGTAAGGTACTGGTTGCACCATAATGCATCATCTCTCTTTTTCCAGCCAAAAGAAAGTAGTTTTGCTTGTCTTCTTCTGCATAAATCCACTGCATCTAGTTATACTATATTTGATCCTTTTTCAGTTAAACAACGTAATCAGAGAGTAAGAAGTAAACTAGGTTAATCATACGATGGTTAAAGGAGTGGCAAATATATTCTTGTTAATTAACTGGTTGATGCTTGATGGTGTGCATAGGAATATAGGACCATCAGTACTTATCAGGGATCACTAAAATTTTACAATCTTCTGAGGAATCAGTGTTTAGATTATAAAGTTTTAGTGATCATATGTGATGTAAATAAATTAATTTTCATTGTCAACTACCATTTATCTTTTCAGAACAAATTTGCATGTTTTATATTATTTTGCCTTACTGCATAGTTATTTTTGTAGGTTGGTCCTCTGAGGTGTTGGCCTGGTGGCTTGTGTCTTTCACGATCCATTGGTGATATGGATATTGGTGAATATATTGTCCCTGTACCCTATGTAAAGCAAGTGAAGGTTAGTCACTGCCTCCAAAGTTGATTTCTATATATATAGTTTCTCTTCTATGCTTCGGTTTATTGCTGTGTTGTTTCCCTTTTTTGTCTCATGCACAAACATTTTTTATCTCTAATACGCTCTTGTTTTGGAAGACATCGTTTTATGTCTCTTTTGCCTTTCCTCTGCACCCAAGTATCTGTTGTTATAGTGTTTTGCTAATTACAAGATACTTTAGAGTTTGTATGGAGCTCAATGATTACATTCTTGTGTGGAGATGTTGTGATTTTGTCATTTTTTAACCTAAGATTTTTTTTTTTAATAACATCATGTTTCATTTGAAAAAAAAAAAATGGATTTTGCTATAGAGAGCTCAACCTCTTGTGTGATTGAACTTTCCACTGTTAGATCATCTTGAGATCTTTTTGTATGGTAACAAAAAATAATTTTAAACGAATGTTGAATAAATTCAACAGTGGAAGAGAGGTCAAGCCCTCCATAACATTGCACAATCAAAATTGAACTTTTCTTTGTTTGTTATTGTGAACCATTTATACCTTTGTCTCAAAAGATTTAAATCTTGTCTTTTCCCTTTCGTGGCAATTTATGCAGCTGTCCACTGCTGGAGGCAGGCTAATTATCTGCAGTGATGGTGTTTGGGATGCTCTAACAGCAGAAGCGGCCCTTGATTGTTGTCGCGGCATGGCAGTAGATGCTGCAGCATCACATCTTGTTAGAGTATGCTTGGATCTTTTGTATCATTTTATGAAATGTGTTTGGCTTGTTTTTGTGTTGGTCGTAAAACTATATCCTGACTTCTACTCCACAATAACACTAGGGACGTAGATGGATCATGGATTGTCTAATATGTACTCCAACCCAAATACGAAAACGTCACCCATACCTGGGTGCATTTCCCTCACATGAAGTCAAACAAGTGTTGAATAACTCACTTTGGATTGAATATCTGAGCAACAAAATTTTCATTTGGACTGAATATCAAATATCATAAATTTAGTAATAATATGAAAATACCAAATTTATCTTCTTTTAACTCTTTTTTTTTTTTTTTACATTATGCAGGAATTTGGGTAAATGGGTTATATAAGCATAGACTTGCTTGCATTGCCTGAATAAGGCATACAAGAACCTGCCCCATATCCTTATTGAGTGCATTTTTTTTAACACTCATACATCCCAGTGATGGGATAAACGGATTGGACATACACTAAACATGTATCCATTCATATCCCTAAATGAAACCTTCTGTGCTCTGGGTTCTAGTTTCCCCACATAGTTTGTTATTTGTGGAATGATGCTTATTTCTATTCTTTATTTCAATGTATTGTTCTGCCTTCAGGAAGCTTTACAAGCAAAGGGACTTAGAGATGATACAACCTGCATTGTTATTGATATATTACCTCAGGAGAAGCCACCTGCTCCTGTGCAACAATCAAAGAAAGCGGGAAAAATGTTTAAGGCCATGTTTCGCAGAAAGTCTTCTGAATCATCTTCTTATAATGACAAAGAGTACACGGAGCCAGATGTGGTAGAAGAACTGTATGAGGAAGGATCTGCTATGCTTGCAGAGAGGTTTGGTTTTGTAATTTTGTAATAAGTGTGTGTTTAATTTTGCAGCTGCTCTCAAGTTCTGTCTCCTGACATGAAAACTTTTTTGTTGGAAATGCAGGTTAGATACAAAATACCCACTCTGCAACATGTTCAAATTGTTTATGTGTGCAGTGTGTCAAATGGAGATGAAACCTGGGGAGGGTATTTCAATCCATGCAGGGGTACCCAATCCAGGAAAATTGCGTCCCTGGGATGGACCTTTCCTTTGCTTAAGTTGCCAAGAGAAGAAAGAAGCAATGGAAGGAAAAAGAACATCAGGTTTATAATGGTTCGACTCTTTTATATCTGTCTGTCTGTGTTGTGATTCGTATGTCCATAACTATAATTTCCTTTCGTTTTTGCTTTCAGATAGACTTAGCAGTGGAAGTGACTGATGAATTCACATGTATATTTGCTTTATGAGAGTGCTAAAGACGGTTCTGATTACAGGATTGTCAATCCTCCAAGCAACAGTGTCCCTTCTATTGTCATGGGGGCATCTCCAAATTTGGATTTATTTTTTAATTCCACACGAAAATCCATTTGAATTTTTTCTCTCATTTTTTAAGGCTTCAAATTCAAACTACCAATAGAAGCTATCTGACTTGGAGGCGTGAAATTGCAACCATACATGTGTTCTGAAAGGATGTATTAAACGTTGTAGTATACAACAGTATGGTGGAGGTAGTGTATTTATTATTTTCATATATGGAAGCGGCCTTCGTTGTAATGTGATATACGGAGTTTAATTAGACTTCATTGAGGTCGATTCCACAATAGTTTAGAGATATGTCAAGCCTTCCCAATTATTTATTCTTGTAGCATTCGATTTTTTATCATTCCTTTTACCAAACAAACATTAACCGTGTAATATAAATGTACGGAAATTGAAGTATATTTCTTTCTGTTCAGTTGTACTGTCTTTCGGCTTGATGGATGCATTCGCAGGCTAGAATCAAACATAGGTGACTGTTTCTTTAATTGTCACGATTGCATGCACTGTGGCACTGACAATCATCTGTCGTTTAATGAAAGGAGTTTACAGTTTCGTGGATGTTACGGGTTGTCTTTAGGTTGTAGGGATTTATTTTTGTGGCTTAGAATAAGAGAAAATTATACTTTGGTCAGTGTAGTTTTATTTGATTTTTAATTTAGTTTTTATAGTTTAAAAATTGTAATTAAGTTTCTACAGGACTTTATTTTTAACTAATGTTGATTTTAGAACTTATTGAATTCAGTAAGTCACCTTTAAATGTAAATCACTGGATCTTTGCAATATATTAATGTTGTTCATTGAATTTCACTAAAGGAAAATGAAATGCAAGGGGATCTGAATTTCTCACGGATTTGGATCTCCAGCTTGATCAATCAAGCAATTGTCATTATGACAAACAACGTTTTTTGTTTTTTTGGTTTTTCAAGAACCCTTGAATGAGGTCATTTTGAATGAGTTTTTCTCTCTCCTTCCCCAATTTGGATTTCCTTTAAGTAGAAATACAATGTCATGTTCAATCATATTGAATTATTAGATAGAGATTTAATAATTTAAATTTATATTAAATTAATATAACTGTTTGTAGTTATATTTTTAATTTATAAATTTAAACTATTAAATCTCTATTCAATTATTTATTATGATTGAATATGGTTTTATATTCTTGTCATAATATCACTCATTCCCTTCTCCCTCACATTGACACACAAATGGTTGGAGGGTCTTCTAAGTGTTTCAAGCTAATTTTTATGATGAAGGGAAACGAGGACACAAAGACTCGTTCAAAATAGCATCGTTTTAGACTTGGAGGAAAACAAAAAAATGAAGTGACATGGCGCAGTGATAAGTAGATGATTGATTAATTGGTTGAGTCGTTGAGATCATTTGGACTACAAGCACAGTAGGCACCTCCAGCTGCTGGAGAATCGGTTCCCCCTACATGCCCATTTGATCATAACAACATTAATTATGGGAGAAAGTTATAAACCAACTTTGGCAATACCAAAATCTACAGAAGGAGAATAAAGATAAGCAACTAGTGCAATTGGAAAATCAATCCAAGGCAGCTGAAAACCTTCTTCAATCTTACCGGATTCATATTCGTAGCCAAATTTATACAAAGTGAGTTTAAACTCACACAAGTTGGCTTATTTTGACAACGGTTTCAATTTGAAACTTACCATAACTTAAAAATAATTGCTATTTTGTGGATGAAGTTAACTACTTAAATTACATGTGAATAGATGTTCAACAGATGTATATGCATATTTCCCATGGATATTCAACAGGTTGTTGAAATAGCATTGTCCATGAACAATTTCAAGAATTAATCAGCACCACAGCCAAACTGCTCATAAGAAAAATAATTGAAACTAATGTAAACAATCACTTTCACTCAAGTTTCAGTGTTTAATTTAGGGGTGGGTGTCACTTTTGGCTGCTATAATTGGAACAAAAAAATGTAAGTGGGAAAGAAGGGAGGCTGTAGAGTGAATGCTTTGCACAATGTTTTCTTGTTGACTTTTTGTCCTATGACCGCCTGCGAGTCACAACTTCAGAAAAAAGAATATATAAATATAGGATATCGAATGGCTAATATCTGAGGCAGAAAAGGTAGGGTTTCCCCACCCAAAGGGATCTCTGTGATGTATTTAGTGTTCTATTTATGCTACATTTTCTTCCTCTCTTATCTTGAAACTGGAAAGGAAAAAAAGAAAGAAATTCAGAATATGGGATTTTAAGTGGTGTAAGTGGAGAGGATGAGTCAGTCCAACCAAATAATGCCTCCATCATTTAGATATTGACCTTAACCACGCGTACAAAATTCCTTTTTGCTGCATGTGGACCACATTATACGCTTGTGTGTGGGTCCTTCACCAACCCCACTTCTCTGTTTTCTATTCCCCTCTCTTTCCGTGTCTATAACAGTCAATCGTTAGTTCTGGACTTGCATATACAGTCTGACACAGTGTTGGCCACCGTCCTATATATAAGGGGGCTCACACCCCACATGACCTCCCTAAACGACATCCATCCTCCTATTTCGTTGAGCTTTCGTGTAAACTAATAATGGGGGTGAACAATGCTCCTGGACGGTCATGATTCTACTACTCTATCATTCTCATACCATTACCAATATCTGCAGTAACGAGTCACTTCATGTAGTTACGAGATGAAGCAGTTTGAATTACTAGCATGACACAGAATGGAGAGTGCGTGTTAGATTAACCCCATATCCCTGTTTTCTCTGCACAGTCAGTGAAAGAATCAGATAATTTCTTTGAGTATTCAAAGATTCCATTTTGAAATGGGGTTTCATGTGTACAAGACGATTTCTTCCCCGAGGGACCTTCCCGCTGCTAAAAACAACACCGAAATAGGGACACATTTCTAAAGCAAAATTTGCCATGCCAATCACAGCTTGCTTTAGTGGCCAAATTTGGATCCTTGTGACATTTCCAATATCAGTACCGAAATTGCTGTTGGACACATGCACTTTCCCAAGGGCCCACAAAAGCACCAACATTTTTAACACACGAGTGAAATCTGTCATCTTATCCCTGTACAGTTAATCTTGTAAAGGGAGAAAAATTAATTGACAAAGACTCCTTCTCTGTCTGCTCTCGTATTCCTTTATCCCTCCCTTGCTTTGTTAACATCCATACAACAGGAAAAGATTATAGACCCCTCACCCCCTCCACCATAGAGAAAAGTTGTAGATCGAGAATTTCAGATATTGCATCTAATCTTGTTAGTGCAGAGCACAATCTTACTGTGATGGAAAGGCATCAGCACGGAAAGAGTGAGGAAAACGATGTGGAAAAGAAAATTGAACAAGCTAAGCTATTAAGGGAAGAGAGTAAAGAAGGCCAACGTGGAAAGCAAGCACAAGACTCAGCAACATCCCCTGCTTCTCCATCCTCTTCCCCAAATCATGACTTCTCCTTCACAATCTCTCTCCACAACACTTCCTCAACCACAATATCTGATAAATCCAAACCTCCTCCTTCATTTGCGCTTGATTTATCTCCCGCAGATGACATCTTTTTCCACGGTCACTTGCTTCCTCTCCACCTCCTCTCCCACCTCCCTGTATCCCCTCGTTCTTCCACCACCTCCATGGACAGCTTCACCCTCCCTGTTAAGGACAATGGAAGCTTCAGTAGCAGCAACAAGAGCAACATCACCACCACCACCACCAACAACAATAATAGCAATCAAGAAAGCAAGAATAATAGAGGGCCGACAAAGGGAGGAAGCAAGTCCAAGTCTTTCTCAATATTTGGATTGACAAGAGGGCGTAAAGAGTGCCAGGTTACAGAGAAGGAAGACAGTAGAGAGAAGCACAAGAGGAAGCTAAGGTTGGATGTGGTCCATGTGCTAAAAAGGTACTTAAGAATGGTGCAGCCACTTACGTTTTTCCGAGGGAGAAGAGAGAAAATTGGACAGGCTTATTCATATTCAGGTAATCTAAGTCCGAGAAATAAGAGGGACGTGGTGAGAGGAAGAAGAGGAGAATATTCAGCACCAGCATCAATGAGGACTTCTCCAACAAATAGTGGCCTCCTGCTTGCAACTTCACTTCCTCCTGCTAGTGACAGTAGCATGGAAGAGCTGCAGGCCGCCATTCAAGCTGCGATTGCTCACTGCAAAAACTCAATTGCGAAAGATGACAAACTCAAATGCTAATTCAAGGGGAGATACCAGAGAGAGAGTTTTTGAATATGTACTTCCTATTAATTACTGTTCTCTTATTTGATATTTTCTGTATAATTAGATAAATCAATCAACTGCTAGATGAGATTCGAAAAGGAAGCGCAAATGGAATTGTTACATCTCAACTGGATCAGTATCTAGCATAAATTCTGAAATCTTATCCCATGAGCTAACACGGATTCTGAGAGCTCGAGAGACCTTCAATGATGGAATATCTGTGCATAGAAATCAAAAATTACTTTACCAACTATTCAAAAGATTCAACCACGAGAGAATTCAACCTCGTACGAGCTGTCTGTAGTTTTGCCAGAGGTAACAATTAAAATTGCAACTGAACCTGCTCTAATAAAGAGTACATAATACGGGTTATAACAGGATTTTCTTGGGTTTGGAGACGAAACATTTTTTGTACAAACTACTGTAGCACTTCTTCTTGTTCTTTTATCGTACTTATCCATATGAAGTGTCTGACATATCAGTAATAAAACATATAACAGGCATAAATGCGTCACAGTTCTTGAGCTGTGAGTGCCTACGTTAATCCTGACATTCTCCTGTAGACGACCCAAAATGTCTCAAGAGTTTGTGCGGCTAAGTTATTTCTTCCTTCCTTCTTTCTCTTTCTTTTTTTCTTTTTCCTTTTGTGAATTTAAGTTCTCCTTCAAAACTGTATCGAACACAAGTCGAATTGAGACAAACTGGACCAGAAATATTAGATTCCCTTGCCAAATAATCGGTTCTATCTTGTCACAGTCATGTCAGCATTCTAAGGAAGGGGTAAGGCTACAACTGTCACAGACATACAAAAGGCGCCAACATTGTAAGGAAAGCTGAATGTAGTGTATACGCAAACCTAAGTGGCCAAAGGACTACATCATTAGCGTTCAATTAGTAACTAAAATGCAGTGATTGATGCCAAACAAGGGGAATAAAGACAAAAAGGTGAAGTAATCTTTGGTCTGGAATGCATTGAAAAAGGAAGTAGTGAGCAGAAGCATTTTGAATAATGGAATGTGAAAGGATGGTAGAAGGCAGAGAAGGAGAAGAACTGGTGGGGCTCAATGGGTCTCATAAATGGATGTGAAAGCTGCATAACAGATTTGGGGAAATACCAAGTACGACAACTACATGACAGTCATAGCAACGATATAATGCACAAAATACATTGTTTACCGAAAGCGTTATTTTCAGAGGGGAGAGAGAGGAAGCCATAAAGATCACTTTTTTATTTTAAATTTTGTGGATACCAAAGCCATGAAAATCATAAACATAATTATTGATAAGGATAATCATGAGATTTATATAGAAAGCACAATCTTGTGGCGGTGGAGAACCCCTTGTAAATTTCTTATAAATTTTGAAAAAATAGTAGCACGAAAGAGACAGAAAGTATATGGATTCAACTTTTTTTTTTTTTCTAACTCATTTTCTTTTATTTTTTAGTCTTTTTTTTTTGAACTTTATAAAAGAATATAAAAGATCTAGACTGGGGTTGCATTTCTCGCCTTTTACCATTCCACGAAGCTATACTACACAGAAAATCAATCTTTCATCCCGTAGGTATACGCACCACAATCACTGACGAATTGTGCATCATTCAACTTGACGCGGAGTGTTGGATTAATTTTTTAAATTTTATCAATTTTGATAGTTAAAAATTATCTATTTTAGTATTTTAATTTTAAATATAGACAATTAAATCTGAGCAATTATTTAATTGACCATTTAATTAGCGCATTTATGAAAAAATACAGGACATTCGAATCAAACCTTCGACAAGTAGTTGATGCAGATTTGGCAAACAATTGCTGGTGACGTTTGGTTAAAATCACGTAAAAGTTGTTCCCAAAAGTATAATTAATTGATAAACTATTTTATTTAGAGAAAATTAGTTTGTTTTATTATATACTAATACATTTTAGATCAATAGTATTTGTAGGTATTAGTAAAAGTTTGAATTTAATAATGTATTGTGATATAAAGAAAACATAATATATTAGAGAAAAGTGTATGAAATTAGTTATGTGAAATTAGTGAGAAATAAATTATGACAATGGGTTTATTAGGAGGACACCAATCACAATGGATCTCTTTGTTGTACGAAGCAGCTCATATTGTTGTTCTTTTGAAAAATTTTAAAATATTATAAATTGATGTAATTACATTTGATTCTACTTTTGAATTTAAGTAATGTATGACGATGATGGATAATCTAAGTCGTTGAATAAATTATTTAACCATATAATGTTTTCATTTACTTTTAAGTTTAGATTATATCAAGTTATATTTATTATCTCTTACTAGGAAATTTAGAAGGTAGTTAATTAACTAATTAATTCATTCATTCATTATTTTTCTTATTGACTCCAAAAAATTTTTAAATTTCAAAGAATTTCTAATTTAAGAGGCATTAATTAATTCATTAATTTTCTTGTTCGCTTCACATAATTCTCAAAGTTTGAAGGATTATCAGGCAAGTAATTAATTACTTCATTATTTTTTTGTTAACTCTAAAGAATTTACGAACTTAAAAAAATTTCCTATGTAAGTATGGGAAAGGTGAACAGTCATAGCACAACAAGTTGAGAGTTTGGTCATATGATGCTTTCTATCAATCAAATAGAACTCTCAGTTAATGGTAGTTTTTAAGAATTTTCAAATTTCAAAAAATTTCTTATTTAAAAGGCGATTAATCAATTTATTAATTAATTACTCAATTATTTTGCCTATGGACTCCAAAGAATTCATGCATTTCGAAATATTCTTGATGCATGGAGGAAAAGTAAAGAGTCATACTACGAAAAGTTGGGTGTTCGATCAAATTAGGCTTTCCATTGATCAAACGGAGCCTCATGTTAAAGGGAGCTCCAAAAAATTCTTAAACTTCAAATAATTCTCAATTTAAGTAGTAGTTAATTAATTCATTATTTTCTTCTTTGCTTACTCTAAAGAATTTACAAGATTTAAAGAATTACCAATATATATATGAGAAAAATAAAGAATCATTGCACAAATGTTTTGATCAAATGGAACTTTCACATTAAAGGATCATACTTTACCTATATATAATATATTTGAATAATCGATAATAATTTTAAAATTTGTTATGAAAGTGCGGAATAAACCCAATAATGAATATAAGCTCTCACTCATGATTTGAATGCCATAATTTTATATCAAGTTATTAAAACAACAAATAGGATTAAATTAAAATAAATAATATAAGGACAAATTTAATAATTTATTAACATATAAGCTATAAAATTACGAACAAACTTTAAATTTAAAATATATTATTGTGATAAAAATAAAAAATCATACATGATTTGTGCGTTTATTATATGTAAAAAAAAAAATAGCGGTAATTTTGGTTAAGTGAGAAACTAATAATACAATTATATATGTATATGTGTGTGTGTGTGTGTGTGTGTATATATATATATATATATATATGTAATATTAATATTAATATTTATAGTTTTAAATAAAAATTAAAGGAATTCATAACAGTGTTATCCGTTTTTTAAATTATCATATATTTTTAAGGTGCTTTTCAAGGGTTGTCGTGACTTTTTTTAAAATACCTTGGAAGTATTACGAAAGGAAAATCAAACACAAACTTCTATCATGAAAACAAAAAAATTCAAAACAAATATAAGATTGTTTTTACATTTTGAAATAATAATTTATGGAAAATATGACAATAGCTGGTAAGAAACTAAATTTAAAATCTCGGTTAATAGTATGCTTATGTGTGAGAGGTTTAAAAGTTTATTTATACACTAAAATAGATATTTGACTCACAAACAATTCCATTTGGTTTAACCTTAGATCTTCCTCTAAAATTACATTTGTCCTCCAAGCCTCTAATTTATGCAAAAGTGAAATAAGAAAAAAGAGAGAACTTTAATTTGAGACCATATATTGCAATTAATTACTCTTAAGGACTTAAAAGTTATTTTATCACTTTTAAATAGACAAAAATGCCCATAAAAAACCAAAGTTAAAAACTAAAATTTCAACTATAATAAATGCAAAAACTAGCAGTAATTACAGTTGAAGTGATTTATAGCAAAGATGAATGATTAACGTAATAAAACCTTAAGTTATTTATGTATTCAAGCAGTTAAAACTAAAATTTTAATGATAATAAAAGTTAAAACTTGTAGTAATTACGGCTAAGTTGATTTATAGGTAAGGTAAAAAATTGTCATAATAATTATAAATTACTTATGAATCTAACCAAAGCTAAAACTAAAATCTTGGTAATAATAAGTGTGAAAATCAGTAGTACTTATAGCTGAAGTAATTAGTAATTAAGACATACTATTATCTTAATAAAATAATAAGTTATTTGTAACACTAAAATTAATGGTAATTATGGCTAAGTTAATTTGTAATTAAAGCAAATCATTGTCATAATAAAATTATTAGTTACTTGTGAATCTAACCAAAGTTAAAACTAAAATTTTAATGGTAACAAAGGCAAAAACTAGCAATAATAACAATTGAAATGATTTGTAACTCCAACAAACCTATGTTACATCATTCACTTTATTCAAATTAGTTATAGTAAACAAAACACACTAATTTCAATATCAAGGTTTGTGTTTGTATTTATTATTATCTTGATTCATTAATGTTACATTATTTGCTATCACTTGTTATGATAAAAATTTCTTACCATGAATACTTCTCATGATAACAAGTGGGTTCTACTATTATTATGTGTCAAATGTGGTATACAACCATTTCATTTTTTTATTTAGTTTTCTTTTTCTTTTTCCAAAAAAAAAATGTTTTCTATTATTAAGATAAAAGTAGTTTTTTCCACCTCCTTACTTCAGCGGTATAGATGATTGAAAGTAGTGATGGTGGGACTGTAGATAATAAAAATTCAGACACAAGCTAAAATACTAATAGTACAAATTTATTCAAGAAAATTGCAAAACTTGTAAAGATCAAGAACATACCTCATTACAGTGTGTTTTCTGTCTTTCAAAAAGTGATGAAGCTTTAGAATGTGAGAGAATAATGTATGATCGGGAAACATTGAGATTTATGACAAAACATAGCTTGAAGTAGAGTTATTAAAATTATGAAGTTTAAAAGTACTTTTGTTTATTCAAAAGTCATAACATGACTCAACATCCTTTACACCCTGTTTTGCGTCAAGAATTGGATTTGAAATTGAAGTATAAAATTTGAATTAGATTCAATAATTCTAATTCTTTTGTTTGGTTAATTTTTTAAAATTACGTTTCTAATTCCATGGATCAATTTCATATGAAAAATAATTAATAAGGTCATTGTCAATTCTTACTTCTAATCTTAAAAATTGTAATTTAAAAACTTAAAATTGAAATTGAAGTGCAATTCTTTTAGTCTCAACACATCATGTTCTTTTCTTTTATTAATGTTTGAGCCACTTTTTAAGACTTGATACTCGGCTAGGATTTGACTCTGTCACATTGGGATATGTCATGTTTTATTTTTTAAAATTAAAAAATATAACAAAAATAATTTTTTAAAAAATAGAAAATTAAGATTTGAAATGGAAAAAATTGAAATAAAAAAATTTAAGATTTAGAATTTAAAATTAATATTTTAAAAATTAATCATAACTTAACTTTAATTTAAATAAAATTAAAATAAACAATTAAAATAATATGACATATATATAATGAATATACAACATTCATGCGACACACATATCATGTATGTATGAATATATAAATATATATAACATTTATGCAACATAATTCAAAAAATAATATATAGTGCTGGTAAATAATATTGCACGTATACACAAAAATACATGACATAATATCACACTCACAAACATATCTTAATATGTAAAGTTTCAAAAGATGTAAAATATATATACTTGATATAATATTGTACATACATTTATATAAATACATATGGACATTTTATATATGTAAAAAAATAAAAAAAATATAAAATTGCATACACATATACGTTTATACAACATAATAACATTGTACACATAAATATATATCTTTGCTCATACACATACACATACACATAAACTTGTATGTAATTGTATAGACATAATATTGCATACACATAATAATATCATATTGTACATATATACATGCATATAAATATAAGCATGCAATATGACATCATACACTTATGATATTATATTATATTTATGTATATGTTAATACATACACAAACAAAATATCATATTATAGCACGAAATTGTACTATACATATGTAGGCATGTGTGCTTATAACATAATATCATACATGCATGTATATTCATACTCATAGAAGCACATTATTTACATACACATTCATATTAAATTAGAATCAAATGATTTTTTTTTAAAATATCATTATTACAGATTGAACCATGCGTATTACAATCACTATAAAAAATATTTTATCTTGTCAAAACTAAATGAAGAGAAAAATATGTTTTTTAGCAAAAACATCAATTTTGTATTATTTTTATTATATGTATATCTATGTTAGTACCTTTTTATAATACTTGTCATTCATTTCATTTCATCTACACAGTAAAATTGGAATTCAACGTAAAATTGCAATTTTATATTTTAATTATTTATATAATTTAAACATAAATTTTAAGATTTTAAATCAATTCTAATTATAACAGAATTAAAATTGTAATTATAATTCTATATTTTAATTTCAATTCCTTATACCAAACGAAGTTTTAATGTAATTACAAAATATAAAATCTTTAACAATAATTAATTAGAACTTGAATTAAAATTTTTTCGAAAAAGATGTTATATAGATTACATTGGAAACAACACTTATTTTTTAAATAAAAAAATTTGTAAACTAAAATTATGATGACACAAACACACTTACGACTAAAATTAAGTTTACAAATTGCGTTAATCTGGAACCAAATTTGTATAAATTCAATTAAAAATGGAGCTAAATATGTATAAGACTCAACAATGGTGGCAAGACTGCTGCTATTGGTAGATTATTTATGTTGGGTTGTTGGTGCTGAGACTAGTCCTGCTCTTGCCGTTAGGGCCAAGAAGGCAGCAAATATATGAAAAGAAAGTGGAAGTTACAATTTTTATATAAATAAATAAAATTTAATTCGTCTAATAATTATACGACGGTAAGCTACGTTTACTGTACTATTAGATGGATGGTATCAGTTTTTTTGTGTATAATGTATTGATATACTCATAATGTGACAATAAAATTTTATCAATATATAAATTTGTTAATTATTATAGGTTGAATGTATATAAATTTTTTAAATTTACATGTTAATTTATATAGTTATATTATTTTAAATATTAACCAAAAAATAATAATATTAAAATTAGTAACTATATTATAATTGAGTACATCAATATATCTAAAATTATAAATACATAAAAAAATTTACTTACACAAAAAAATATAATAAAAAATTTAAAATCTTTGGATAAATATTTTGAAATGCATGGATAATAATAAAATATTATTGAAATAATCATATAATAATAAAGTAGGGATAATTTTTTTACCCGTTAATATTATGTTTTAAACAGTAGTTATAAAACTACTTTTTTAAAAACATGAAATTTACGATATTTTAATTTAAAAGAAACAGAAAGAGGAAAAAAAAAAAAAACTGATCCCAGCATGCAAGCCTTTTATCACGGTGCAATACTAGTGCATGCGACGGGGCTACCATTGCAGAGAGGAAAATTCAAATTATTGATCCGATTGTGATTCGAGACCTGCCTTTCTTATCGCTGTGCTCGCTTCAGACCTTCGATCAGTCGAAGGTGAACCTAATTTTCTTTTTAAACAATGATACTTTCAGCTTTTGATACACTAACATTCGCATTGAATGATGGATGAATGAATTGCGGTTCCGAACATTCGAATCATAGAATCTGATTAGTGTCCCCCCCCAAGAAAAAAAGGATCATAGAATCCCATTATTCTTTCATTTCACCACCTCAATGCCGGTTCCATTTTACAGTTTCATTGGTGCTTAATTATGACATGAGGTTCTCTTTTTAATTTTCCTTTTCCCATGTACTGGGTTTCCTTCCCACCTCCTTGTGTACAAGAACAGAGCCTCTCGAATTGCTAGCGTTCATGTGTAATTTTAATTTATAACGTATTTCTTGCTTATTTTCCTTTGTTTTGTTTTCTTTGAAAAAATCTCAGTAATTGGACATTCCTTCATCGATGTCTTAGTGAAAATATTTGGTCTTATGTTTTTATTCATTTGTGCTATTATTTTTTTCCAGATAAGGAAAACAAGAATTGCGTATTTATTCTAATAGATCGGGCTCTTAAATGATTTGTTTAGGTTGTCATTTTGGGTTGTTTGGAATCTCAAAGGCGTCAATCGTAAGCGTAGTCGATTGGAATGAAATTAATAATTAGAATAATTTAGGAGAATGCAAGCGGTGGGGAGGCTTGGCAGCTACATTAGTCGGGGTGTATACACAGTGTCAGACTCCTTTCATCCATTTGGTGGCGCAGTGGATATTGTTTTAGTTCAACAACAAGATGGGAGCTTCAAGTCGTCGCCTTGGTACGTCCGATTTGGGAAATTCCAAGGGGTTTTAAAGGCAAAGGAGAAGGTGGTCAGCATTAATGTTAATGGAGTGGAAGCAAATTTCCATATGTATTTGGATAATAAAGGGCAAGCTTTTTTTCTCAGGGAGGTCGAAGTTGAAGAGGGGGAATCTATTATGTATCCATCATCTTCTGGAGATGAGAGAGATATTCAGGATAAGAAGCACCATTTGATGCCCAAAAGCTTTAGTTTTGATTCAGAGAAGTCAAACTCTATGGCTCAGGTTGATATAAACAAAGGTAACGTTCTAGCCAGGACTAATTCTGACGGATCAATGATAAATGGGCTAGTCATTGGGGATAATAATTTTCAGCGGGAGGTCCACAATGCTGGTATACGTAGATTAGGTTCGTTGGAGTGTGCTGAGATTGCAGCCAACTTGTTGGAGGTAAAGTGGTCTACCAACCTTGCTGGTCATAAACCACCTCGTAAAGATCGTCCAAAAACTCGAAAGAGCAAATCTCAGCATGACAACACGGAGAATTCTTCAAACCAGCGTAAATTATATGAGAAAGCTTATTCCCGTAATGAGCAAGAAGGCCTCTATTCCAACTCTGACCTTGAAGTTGCCCGAGGACTCAGTGAGGATACGGGTGTATGCTCATCATGTTTAAGCACCGCAGATGAAGTTAGCTTTACAAAGCAGAAAGTCGAGGTGATAACTGAAGTATCAATGAGTATTGGTACTGCAGAGGACACTGAACATGACACGAAGGTGAAGGAAGTTATATCCGATGGAACCAGGTGTGATTTGGAAGTTGCTTGTCAAGAAATTAAAGCAAGCAATGAAAAAAGGCAGCCGAGTGGAGAAGATGTTTCTGGTGTAAGCATTATGCCAGGTAATGGAATTGCAGAGGAGGATATTTCACCAAATGGAGTTCAGTTACTAGTTTATAGGGAAACGCCAGAGAGTTTGATTGGACGTGTGGACTATTCCAGTCAATGTAATCATGACGTGCTGTACCCTGCTAATAAAACATTTGGACCAGTACATGCTCATGCAGAGGCTTTACAAGCGACAACGTCAATGCTACCTGAGGTAAACTCATAAGTAACAATTAACATTGTAGATTTGGAAAGAAGGTATCATAAACTATTTTGAACTCAGTAAAAAGATTAAGTTTTAGATATATACTGGAATGATCAAATAAGGCACAGATGTGTTTTTTTTTTGGTTGACATTGACTTATTGAAGTTCTTTAGGTTACAAAAACTGAGGAAGTCACAATGAATGCTGAAGTGGGGGTGCCAGTAATGGAGGTTTGCCAGACTTCTCAGCAAACAAATTATCCTCATCCTGGTGTCAGTAATGTGGCAAATATTGAAGACCAAACAACATTACCTCGAACAGTCAATCTTGATCTAGGACTTTGTTCAGCTGAGAAGGATGAGTCAAACTGTATTGCCAAAACTTCTTCCTACAGCAGCCTAGGTGACCGAGCCTTAGAAGAGAAAATATCGAGGGTTGAAGATGTTTCAAGCACATTAACATCTCCTCTGCCTCCTGGTGATTGTGTCCTTGGAAAATCAAGCAGACCACCATCTCCAAGTTCAGAGGAAAAGCTCTTTCTTTCTAGTGACCTTGATGACTCCACATTCAAGGATCAATTTGAGGGATCAAACTCCTCTGAATATGTATACAAGGAAGATAAACATTCTTACAGTTTTCATTTATCTCCAGAAAGTCAAATGACTGATCTTGAAAAGATGAGTGTAACATCCAGTCACACAGTTATCCCTAAAAATAAGGTTGCTGGGGAGGAAGACAGGCAGCTGACAAATTCATTGCCCAGTAGTATGCATTCTCATAGTAATACTCTGGATCAGCATGATCTGTGTTATCCATTGAATCATTTACAGGACTCAAGGTCCCCTATCTTGGAGCAGCCATTGCTTGGGAAAGATGACTTAAAATGTCTAAAACCAGATGACCAATTATTACCCGAGGAGCCAGTTGTGAGGGACAACAATAGTTCAGGAGATGCTAAGAGTACTGCTATGAATCCTCCATTTGGTAAGAGAACCTGGATATTACCTTAAACAAACGATTGCTAAAGCTTCATTGTTTTTTACCATGTATCAAAATTGAGGCAATCAAGATCTTTACATAATATAGTTCTTGCAGAGTGCAGAACTTACTAGTTTTGTTTTTCAGATAAAATCAAACATACTGATGATATCCCTTTGTAAGCACTTCTTATATGAAGGAAAAAGCTGATGCTGCTTTTGAAGTATTTGGTGCTGAATGATTGCATATTGATAAATTCACTTCTCTAGGTCCTGAATAGCAGGGAACAATAGGCTTGTTTCAAGATTGGTCATCATTACATTTGATGGGATGCAGCTGCAATTATTGTTTTGGGCATCATTTCTTTTGGAAGTCAACAAATATCTATGCCAAAACGCATATGCTACTTGTTAACCAAGTTGAGAAAAATCATACAGGTGACTCATCAGCACCCGCCCCTTCCCCCAGTGGAAACTGGAGGCTTTGGCCCTTCTCCTTCAGGAGATCAAGTCCTGAAACAGTTATTGTCCCTGCTCTTGATGCAAAGGACACAAATGCTTCAGAGAGTTCAGTCAACACTGACGCAGACAAAAATGAGCTCAAACCCAAGCTATTGAAAAGGAACATTAGGGCGAACACTCCAACATCTGAACAGCTGGCATCCTTGAATCTAAAGGAAGGAAGGAATATTGTAATCTTCACTTTCTCTACTGCTATGCTCGGGTGTCAACAGGTCAGTAGTCGTGCATTTTGCTAAAGTTTTGCTTTAAGTACATGAATCTTCCTTTACATTTCCTTTTATTTCCCTTTTTTCAGTTGAAATATTTCCTTTCTGATCATTTCTTTTATATCACTTTTTTATGCCTGACTAATAGGTTGATGCCCAAATATATTTATGGAAATGGAACACTCGTATAGTGATCTCAGATGTGGATGGAACAATTACGAAGTAAGGATTTACTTATTGAAGAAGAAACTGTTTTTATATTCAGATAACATTTGTATTTTGATTTTCCCTTTCTATTTGTTGTTTATTTAAAATATTGATGTTATCTATGAAGTAGAGATACTTCGTATCTAGCTAATGATATGTCCCTTCACCAGTCTTCTGAATCTCTGACCATTTGTCATAGTTGAATGATTTTTTGATCAAGAATTTTACATTCAACCTTTGGTTGAGGGGTATTCTTTCTGGAGTTCTCCTTAATATTTGCTTCTTGGTGGACAAGTCTGCACAGATTTACGTTTACCTAGTGCATAGCTATACTGAGTTCTTTGATGAATAAACTTTTGCTTCCAAGGCAACTTAGACATGCAAAAGTTACCTTGTTTTTTTCTCGGCAGTACTATGAGGTTTTGGCAGAATAAAGAGATATTAGTTTGTACTCTGATATAGCTAAGAACTATATGGAAGGACTTTCACTTAATAGCTTTTGTTTGGTACAATTTATCTCTTTATTTCTTTTTACAGATTAATCAATAAATCTAAACAAGGTCATGAAACAAACATGAAGACGTACTCCTTCGAGACAGAAAATATAAATGCTGTTCACTTCATAGCTATACAGATCTATTCCCGTGTTTTAGTTGAGCTAGACAACGTAGATTGCCAAGTTATAGTTCAAGCTGCTGATGGAATGTGAAGTAATCAGAACTTGGAGGGAAAAACTCATTCTTGTATGAATTGGTGATGATTTAGAAAACGTTGGTCAATACTACTCACCCAATAGTTTCACTGTAATCATTGACAATTATGGCTTGTCCATTCTTTAAATATAGTTTATTGATAAATTATCTTGGTAAATTCACTGGTTGAAGTAATATCTGGCCAATCGAGTTAATTGGATAAGAAGATAGAGTTTGGTTAGTTATGTGAATCTTATGGGGATGCCAGCTGCATGATGACAGTAGGCAAAGAAGTAAAACAAAAATTTTGTCAAGAACCAATTCATCCCACAAGCTTAAGCCGTTTGGAGGCCAAAGACTGGTCATCCTCACATACTCACATGAAATTCTTTGGGCTTGAAGTGCACTAACTGCCCCATCCAAATCATGTGTTTCAAGTGAAATTTAAGTAAGAGTGGGGAGTGCAAGGATTGAACATTTAACCACTTGGTCTAAGAGGGTCTAATACCCTATTCTAAAAGTTTAAGTTGTTATGAGGAAATCTATAATGTTTTTATTAATATCTCTTACCGTGTGACAAATGCTTGAACATAAGAAAAATTGGAAAAAAGTGTCATTTTATTTTTTCTTCCATCATTTTTAATGTCAAGTATGTGAATTTGCCTGAAGAGTCCATCTTGTATTGCTTCTTTCTTTGTCAGTTTTTAATTCTGCTTTATAAGTTGACAGTATATTTTTTCTTATCTTGTTTTATTTCTAACAGGTCAGACGTTCTAGGTCAGGTAATGCCTTTGGTTGGAGTGGACTGGTCACAGACAGGTGTTACGCATTTATTCTCAGCTATCAAGGTTTGTTTACCTTATCCATGTGTTGATGTTTTGCAATTTCTAGTGTGATATTACAATTTGGTTAAATAGTTAATTCGCTGATCATACCTTGCTATATATGAGCAAAGTTTTTTAGCAGGTGAGCTCTTAGCACATTGTTGGTAGTCATTCTGTTAAGCCCACAAAACTGTAGACTCTCCTTTACTTTTATAATTGTCTGACTTCCCTCTACCCTGCCTATAACAGCTATAGACTTTCCCTTTTTCTGTGTCATATTTTCAGGAAAATGGTTATGAACTGCTTTTTCTCAGTGCTCGTGCAATTTCTCAGGCCTATCGCACCAGACAATTCCTAGGTAACCTTAAGCAGGTGATGTTTAGAAGCCAGAGATTAGTATTGAATTTAAATAGAGAAAAGTAAGAAAGAAATTTACACTCCTTATTACTTTTGTATAAGTAGGATGGGAAAGTTTTACCCGGTGGTCCTGTAGTTATTTCTCCTGACGGGCTTTTTCCCTCTTTATTTCGAGAAGGTAAATGGTCTGCTTATGTATCTCTTTTTCAATTACTATTTTTTATTTTTAATGTTCATGTAGGTTCTTTCCATATTAAAAATGTGATTATTTCCCTGCTCTATGTTGAAGTACTTTTTTTTTTTTCTTATCCCAATTCCTTAGCCATGCCTCTGTTTAAGTTTAGTACATTGACTAAGGTTTCCTTATTTTCTATTTACAGTTATCAGGAGGGCCCCTCATGAGTTCAAAATTGCATGTCTGGAGGTTAGTTTCCCTCTCAGTTACTTTTTTTTTTGGCCATCCCCTCTCAGTTACTAAAATTGACGTAATTTCAATATTTTCACCCCAGTCTGTGTTATGGAAGATAAGTTGAACCAGTCTCTCTGTTACAGTTTTAAGTTTTAAATATGGAAGGCAGATATGACAGACAGTCCATCACCGCAAAAAAATGTCAGATAGTTATATTTAGCTCTATCTAGTTTGTTTAATGAACATCCAAGCAATAGTAAATCACTACACTTGACGGGTAATCATATGGTTTTGAACCAAATTGACTTTTGATGCTTCCAGGATATCAAAGCACTTTTTCCTCCTGACTGCAATCCATTTTATGCTGGATTTGGAAATAGAGATACCGATGAGATCAGCTACCTCAAGGTTGGAATCCCCAAAGGGAAAATCTTCATTATTAATCCCAAGGTATAGAAGTCCTTCAAATTAGTTTACAGTAAACTACTCTAAAATGAAATAATTAAGTTGGTCAAATTACCTTTCTTATGTATAAGTTTGCAGGGAGAGGTTGTCGTGAACCACCGACATGACACAAAATCATATACATCACTTCATGCTCTGGTGAATGGGATGTTCCCTCCTACGAACTCATTTGAGCAGGTTTAGTTCAGGAAGAAGTTTCCTCTCATTTTCTTTCAAAAAAGTAAAAATAAAAATAACTGCGACCCCCCTCGCCTCCGCGGGCGGGGGGGGGGGGGGGGGGGGGGAGAAGGAAAATAGAAAAGATTAAAAAGAATCCAAAGTGAGGGGAAATTATGGCATAACTGGATGATTGTTCCTCAGATATTGTTTTTCCATAATTTAAAATTAAAAGTTTTTATACTGGTTTCGGGATGCAACTGGAGTGAATCCTTTTACATATTGTCTAGCGTTGGGTAAACACTTGTACCCTCCTTGTCACAAAACTATTTTCCTTCACGTCACTTGACTGTCATATACATCATCTTGTGTTCTTACTTTGCATTGGATGCAGGAGGATTTTAATTCATGGAATTACTGGAAGATACCTCCTCCTCTTATAGGCAATTGAAAGGGCCTTGTGGCATTTATTGTTTGATCATCTTGGTCTGGATATGGACGTGTGAAGGCTGCGCATCTTCTAGAATTACTTGGGTAAATTTCTTTCTCAGCTCGAAATAACTTCTTAGATGGGACTTTAAAAGTTCAGTTAGTTAGATATATCTTTGGATGAGTCAACTTCTGAACTGGCGTCATTTAAGTAAGAAATTTTATAATTTCTAACCTCTTAAAATTTTCTCGTATAATTTGGTGGATTCTTGTGAGACTAACCTTAGAGAAGATGTTGTTGAGGTGTATATTTGTACTCCAGGTTTATAAAATTTGGCTGACAAATGCAGGTGATCTATGATAGCCCAATGACAAGATCTCGTTTTGTAGTTAACGTGTACGGGATGGATTGATTGATTGGCACTTAGAAAGTGATGAATGAAAGATTTATGAAAGAGCAGGATACTTTTTTCCTCCCTCCTGCTTCAAAATCAGCTTCTTCCCTTGTTCATGCTGTGGAATCAGCGCCATTATTTTTGTGTATATATAGTCTATTGATGTGACCCATGAACAATTCAACAGTGAAACGGGTAAGAGCCTACTGGAATTTCTTGGACATAATCAATTTCTCAAATTCAGCATCGTTTCTCATTTTTAGTCCCTAGTTATGTCCTTTTCATTTGCTTGCAAACCGTGTTTGTATAAAACTTCTAATGTCTTTTCTCCACTTGTTCTATTTTTTTTTTTATCGTGTGACTTTATTTAATGTTTCAAATTGGTTCTTAAAGAGTCCCAACTCTCAAATTAATTTCATAGAAACCAATTAAAGCATTAAAAGTTCATCTATGCTAAAGCTGACTTTGGAGTATACATATTTTTACTCCTGCTTTCGTAACGATAATGAGTGTACACGGTCAGCATTTAGATTATCTTTGTAAGAATTGATCTGTATTTGCCTCATTTCTTATAGAAAATAGTTCTCTCACCGATGTTAATTCTCCATGGATCTTGCTAACCAAACTGACTTGGTGTAATTCAGAGATATCAGAATAAACAGAAGCGAAAATAAAAAAGAGAAACCCTGTATATCCAAAACCAATTATCAGTGAAGAAATACAGGGGAAGCAAAGTAGAGCAGGGAAAGAAATTTATTGAATTAGAGGAAACTCAATCAAGTTGATCCATTAATTGTTGGGATTGAGTAAGAGTTGAATAGGTTTTACATTAAGTAAAAGTGGACTAAGAGAGGAATACATAACTAAAAAGAATATATAAAATTAATGTCTTGAGATTTTAAATCAAGTAGTATTAAATTAATGAATATATTGTCTCTTCAAATTTAATATAAAAGGCTTATTAGAAAAAAAAGATTTTCTTACGTATGATGTACAGGTTTACCTAATAGTGAAAGGACAATAATTAGTTGCACATCCCTAATTTTGTTGTCTCAACATCATTCCGACAATATAATTTTTTAGGGGAAATCTTATTTTATAATTATTTGATAGATAAATGCATGATGGAATTGACAGTTATTTCTTTTAAAAAAAAATGTTAAGTCCATTTTCTCTAATTGAACGAGATATTTAGAACTCTGCCCTCACTCTTTGGCTTCATGCTCTCTTTTTCCTCTCCAATCTTGATATCATTGAATATTGCAAGTCAAATTTCACCTAATTTCATCTAAATTATAATAGTTTCATTGGGTTAATCTACAAGTTTAATATACATTTATCTCCCAATTTAATTTATCACTTAACCTTAAACCTTGAATTTTCCACCCTCTGGCTTGATGCTTTCTCTCTCCTCTCCAATCTTGAGATCACGGAAATATTACAAGTAAATTCTTATCCAATTTCGTTAGACTTATAACAGCATTATTGAGTTTATCTATAGATTTACTCTATACTTATCTCCCAATTTAATCTAGCACTACATTGTTAAATCGTCTCCCCCACAAAAATTTTGAAAAAATTCAGTTATAAAAATACAAGATTTCATAATATCAAGCTTTTTATAATATTGTCGAAGTAAATATATAAAGCCTTAGATCAATTCACCCCTAATTGAGGAACTTAAGAAAATAACAGCATGTGTACGGCAAAATCTTTAAATTGCAATGACGGATTATTCAACAAAGCTAGGCTAAAATTGAAACATCACAGACATGTTTGGCTGAGGTCAGGAAAATACATTGGATTTCTGTGCAACTGAAAAGTACGTATAACTACGTACTAAAGAACAAATAAATAAGAAAAAAAGTGGACAAATGACAAGAAACACAAAGAAGAAGATTCAAAACTTAGTGATCCTGATGTTCAAGTACTTGTCTGCAAAGTGGGCAAGCTTTCTGAATTCCTTCTCATCAATGATTCCATCGTGATTAGCGTCTGCAAATTTGATGTCTCTTTTGCTTATCCATGACGCAAACAGCCCTCCGGTGAGTCGCACAGCCTCTCTTAGTTCAGACTGGCTGATTCTGCCGTCACCGTCACCGTCAAATTTCTTGAGCCACCGCTTGGACGCCTCCACACTCATCAATCTCTTCCCGTCGCTGTTCACATTCCGTTTCATGAACGCCATTCTATTATCGCCCTCTCTCTAATCTCGACCTCTCCCTCTGTCTATATTTCTACTCGTTTTGCTATGCTTCTGACTTCTAAGCCTTTCCTATTTATATTGCATATTCCTATTTCCTAGTATGAAAAACATGCACCAATATTAATAACGTAACACATATTATTATATATTTAATATGTGTTACGTTATTAATATTCATTATATATATATATATACACACACACACACACACACATTTGACTCATACATGAAACAGTGACTTTTTGGGAATGTAAGTTGTAACTTGATGGTTAAGCACAACAGCTAAATCTGGAAACAATTCCCATTTAAAATTGTTTCATTTGTTAATTATGGCGTTAACTATACTATACAAACGTTAAAGGAAAAATTTTAAAATATTGTTGAGCCCATGCACGTTGTGTAAGGAATATACGGTTGGAAAAAGTATTGCATTTGAAATATTAAGCTTTAAACCAACCTTTAGGGTATAATTAGGTTGTGTGGAACGAATAATTGTAAGAAACATTGTACTAAAAAAAAGTTCATAAGATGCCATCTGTGTTCCATTCCGAGGCTTTAAGTTAGCCAAAAGAGGAGAATGGATCCTCTTGTTTTTTCTTAAAAAATATGTTAAAAATGATTTTTAAAAAATTATTATTAAATTTTGTTAAAAAAGTATTAAATATTTTTAATACTACCATTTTATTTTTAAACACACATTACTGAAACATAAACTAGTAAAATGTCAGTGTGCGAACAGTATGTCTTCTTATTGAAGAAAAATAAATTTTAAAGTGTTGAGTGTAATAATTTTTTTTAAATAATAACATTTTGAATTTCTAAAGACATCATTATTATTTTAGTAGATGAATTGATGTCGTGTGTCCGACTGCTTCTCATATTAGAAATTGTTGAATTTTTTATCTGTAAACTAATATCTTGAAAACAAAATCTATTTTATAAATTATAATAATTTTTTTTAAATTTCAATATATTAAAATAAAAAAATAAAAAAAAAGATCCTCTCATAGTCTTGCAAAAACAAGATAAGATTTGCAAGAGTACTTTAAGGGGCTTTGTGGCATTTATTGGTCAGGTGCATTCTTCTGTGCCTCACAGTTTTTGAAAGTATTGGTGCCTTTACTACGTGGTCCAGTGAAATGGTAACATTTGTCAACTAATTGAAAGAAACATTAAATGAATAAAATTAGAAGTAGACCATTTTTTCTTCCCTTTTTTCTTTTCTAACCTAAATCCCAAAACCTTTTTGCCAGGCGAATAAGTGGTTGGAATTTTCGACCGTTCTTTTGAATAGGAAATTCTGACTAAATATCAATTGGATCCATTGTTTTTCGACCAGTATTGCTATGAGAACCCTTTTTAATTAGAAAAAGCATAACTTATATATATATAAAATGTAATAGTATAAAGTAAATAGTTATATATATAATACAAATAGAAATGAATCGAAATTAATAATTTTGTGATGATTAATTTAGTATAATTTTGATAATTGCATTTAGTTTATACAAATAAAAATTTTGATAATTTCATTTACCATATATAATATAAATTTTAATTGTATTATATCTATAATTAAGATTAATCTATTGATATTACACTTTTTACTTTTAACTAATGATATTATACTTTTTTAATGGAAAAAAAAGATTTCCAACCACTTGTTTTTTGGTTGAAAGATTTCTAAGCACTACTACCATAAAAAAATTACCTCTATTATTTGGTCAGTATTTCTCAATTGGTATGGCTGTTAGAAAATGTCGACTGTCTTTCTTCTCTTCCCTTCTTTTCTTGCAACATTTTTTTTATTACTCCTTTTTTTTCCCCTTCCCAATAGATTTGGATTATTTTCCTTCTTTCGGCCTATTCCTGCTCCAACATTGGAGGGTGAATTTGATTGTTTATTACAAGAAATAAGCTAGATATAATTTTTTTTATTTATTATTCTTTGCTAATGTACTTTGAAACTTTTAGAGAACGAAGAGGGAATGAGGGAAGAAAGTGACAGTGCATTTAGAGGGGAGGGGTGAATAGGTGCACTTAAAATTTTTGTTTTAAATTCGGTTTTGAAAATTTTAGTTAACTGAAAATTTGACAGTCAACAATAATTGACAATAATTAGTTAATTGACATAAAATACAGTTGACTAAAAATTTGAGTAGTGAGTTCACTTTACTAGAATAGTGGAAAGGAGAGAAGAGTGAACTGAAAGTATCTTTTAGATAGCTACAAATGCACTAGATAGTCAATTGTAATACATTAAAGTTGATTGAATTTTTCAGTACGGAAAGATTTAAGATAGAAGAAAATACAGTTAACTGTAAATGTTTCAGCGAGCTGAATTTCTTGAAAAGAACTGACAAAAGAAGAATCCAGTTAACTGTAAACTTTCAAGTTGATTGAGAATTATACTGACAGGTAGAGATTAGGAAAAGAGAATCAGACATAAAAGTTTATCCTGGTTCAGCCAATCACAATGCCTACTTCCAGTCCCCTTGTCTTTTCCAAGGGATTTTCTACTAAGAAAAGTTTTTCTTACACTTTCACAGGGAGTTTTTACATGCTAACTCCAAACACAAAGTTTTCTAACTCAACCTCAAACTTTTACAATTACAACAATCTTTTTCTCTACTTGAGACAGAGGTGTATCAATAGATAAGAAAGATGTTTATGAACCTTTCACAGCTGAGTTTTCTTTAACAGTACAAGAATGCTTTTAGCAAGCAGATAAACTAGAGACTAATCTCAATAAAAACAAAGTAAAAGAAAATGTTACAGAATACCTCTTTCTTTCAGCTCTTTCTCGTTTCTGTTTCTCAGTTTAGCTACTTCAATGCCAGAAACTTTTCAGTGTTTATAGCTTTCTTCATAAAGAGACATTGGAGCACATTAATGGTAGAAGATATTGAATGAAGATAGAGAGATATCGTTGCTACTTCTTCTGCTGTATAGATTTTGGCTTTAATGAAACGTTGGCTTTGAGTCACTCTGAGAAGCCATTAATGGTTGCTGCTGTCATTTCTTCTAAGAGACAGGAAGGAGGCGCAGGCAGAGGAGATTCAGAGAGGATTTTGATGGCTTTCACTTTATGACAGCTTTGACACTTTAGATGAGTTGTCCTGCACTTAGGCAAAGATAGGCTTGAGTTTCAGATGCTGCAGATTTGCTTTTTTTGATGTGGGCTGGGCCCATCTTCTTCATTTGATTTACCAATCATCAAACATGAGTTTTGGGCCATTTTGGGCCAATAATCTCCCCCTTTTGATGATGACAAAACAAATGGAGAAGCTTGCAAAAGCTCACCCTGAAACTAAGAATTCTCACAGAGTAAGAAACATAATAGCCAGCACATAATATCACAACAGTTTATCCAACATTCTTAGATAATATTATAATTCTAGTATGACATTCATCATCATTTAAAATATCATTCATTAGCCATTCATGATCAATATAGCAATGTAATCCATAGTATCATCCATCAGAGTATAGCAATTTTAAATATCTGTAAGAGATTAATACAAAATCCATAATAGTAAAATAGAGTCTCAATAGAAAATAGTTAATGGAAATAAAATAAATTCAAGTTAACTGAAATTTATTTTCCCCCTTTTTGTCATCACTCAAAAGGAGAGTGAATCAAAAAAGAAGAGCCATCATGGGCCATATGTCAACCAGAAGTAGAGATCCCTCAAAATCAGCGATGCCTGGAGGATTGTAGAAGCTACTAAAGACCCACATGGGATTGAAGAATGGTATTTTGAAGGTCTTGAAATTGTTAAGTCAACTGAGCTTCTCTTTGTTGCAGTGCTGACTTGGCATCTTGAACATCAGTGTTGATTATGTCTTGGCACTAATTGTAGGTGTTCAGTTGGCCATAGATAATTGACAGTTGAGATTGGACTTCAATCAACTGAAAATGCATGGAGTCCAAGAGAGAAAGCATCTAAGTTTGATTGTTCACCAAGGTGTTGAGGATTTGGAGAGGATTAGGGAGAAAATTGCCTGTAGAGGTTGAAGGTTCAGTTGGAGGTGCAAAGGAGGAAGGAGGCATAGAGTCTTTAGAAGGCTCAGAAAGAGTGGGAATCTGATGAGCTAGAGGGCTTTCAAGGTCGACCATTCTGACCCAATGATCATCCATAAATTTATACTTCATGAGCTTAAAGGATGAAGCATCATAAGTGGCAGTGATGTATCTGCAGGGGTGTTAATCCAAATCAACTCCCTGATTTATGAAAATTTTGGTAAGAAGCATGCCATAGGGAAGGCTGGAGGTAGGATCTAGAAGAGTGCTACTTTCCAACATGTACTGAATTATCCAGTAATGCAAGTTAATAGGCTGTTGAGCATGTAGGCTGAATAGCAATAATAATTCCCTTTGACTTAGTGCTTCTAGAGATCTAGTCTTATGAAGCATACATATGGCAATCATATGTGCTTGGACTTTGTCCTTAAAGGAGAAGGCTAGCCCATTTAGTTTCTAACCTTGCAAGAATTCACTCCTTTCCGCCAGCTCACTTTTAACCTCTTCAAAGGTAAAGTTAAAGGATTTAGGCCATTTGCTTTTAAAAAACCGTCTATCCTTAGCCTTAAAATGCATATTTAAAACCTCAGCAAGGATATTTTCATCTATTATTATCCTAACTCCATCAACTAGAGATTCAAGGGCAGACTCATCACCCAAGACAGACAGGTTTGTATAGAATTTTCTGACTAAGTCCTTATAAACTGGTTCTGACAGAGTGAATATGGGAGACCAACTTAAGTTTCGAATTTTTGGCTCTGTAGGGACATGTAATTGGCTAAGTTTTTCAAATTTTATAGTTCGACCATAAGCAATTGGTTTAGAAGCGAAAAACTATTTATATTTACTCTCATGCTCAGATGATCGAAAATGCCTTAAAATATGGGCAGTGGAGGTACCTTTCCCTTTGACATTTTTAGGTTTGGCAGAGATAGCCGGAATTTTTGGAGGATGAACAAACCATGGTGGTAGAGGGGTTTCTTGGATTTTAACTTTTGCTGCAAAAATTTCTCCTATTTTGAGACTGTCTGCTACTATTGGATTTTCCTCGGTTTCTGGTTGGTCTTCTGTAGAGATTTGTGGTTCCTCCTTTTCTGAAGAAGATGAGGGAACAACTATTTTCCTTTTTCTTATGGAAGAAGTGGGCTTAGGAGAGGGTGCTGAGCAAGTGCTATAGGAACTTCTTCACTTACTGTTGGTAGAGATTTCTCCTCAATTGCAGTCGCTGGAGAAGGTTGAGTGGTCGCAGATCAACGAGTGGACCTTCGTCGAGTAAAAAGAGTGTTGTCTACTATGGAAGCTGATGGTCGAGATTGTCACGATGAAAATGGCAGAGAGTTTCAATTGAGAGTTTTAGAGAGTTCTAGGGCTAGAGTCATTCAAAGAGAAAGACAGAGAGATGGTCTAGTAGTTTCCCTTTTTTTTTTTTAAGTCTCGAGAAGGCTAAAAATCCTGTCTTCTCAGATTAGTCAGTATGAACAGGATAGTTACAGAGTTGATTCCTAAGGATGTTTTCATGATGTAACTGTCAGAGAGTTGTGAAGGGAAACCAGAGAGTTTCTGATTGATTTGACTAAGAGATTAGCAAAACTCACCGTTTGGATCTTTCTTTTTCTGATTTACGATTTTGGCCTAAAAAAAAATATAGTCAACTGAAATTTATAGATTACTTTAAAGGTTCCAAAAAAATATTTCAGTTGACGGCTTTTGTAAAATTTTAGTCAACTGATAAATTTTTAATCAACTAAAAAAGTGAAAATTCAGTTAACTGAAAATTTTTAAGTTGACTAAAAATTTTCAGAAAATTTTATTTTTCACATAACTCAGTTATTCCAAGTTCAGAGCATAGAGATTTGAACCTATCTTCATGAAGAGGCTTGGTGAAGATATTAGCCAGCTGATTTTCAGTCTTAACATATTTTACCTCTATGATTCCTTGTTGAACATGATATCGGATAAAGTGATGGTGAATCTCGATATGTTTCATTCTTGCATGATGAACTGGGTTCTTGGTGAGGCATATGGCGCTAGTGTTGTCATAATATATTGGAATTTGTGATAGACATAGGGAGCAATCCTCAAGTTGTTGCTTCATCCATAGGAGTTGAGTGCAGCAACTTCCAAGTGCTATGTATTCTGTTTTTTGTGGTAGATAATGCCATTGATGTTTGCTTTTTGCTGAACCAAGAGACTAGGGATTTTCCAAGCATTTGACAAGTTCCACTAGTGCTCTTTCTATCCAATATATCTCCTGCAAAGTCAGAATCTGCATATCCAACTAGAGTAAAATGATTAGTTATAGGATACCATAGGCCATAATCCTGAGTTCCCACTAAATATCTAAATATTCTCTTAATTGCAACATAGTGAGTTTCTTTAGGATTAGTTTGGTATCTAGCACACATGCAAACACTGTTCATAATGTCAGGACGACTAGCAGTGAGATACAAGAGAGAACTAATTATACCTCTATATACCTTTTGATCAAAGTCTTACCCTTTTCGTCCTTGTTTAAGTGGGTAGATAGGTTCATGAGAGTTCCCATTGATTTTGCATTATCAAATCCAAATTTGTGAAGTAGCTCATTTGTGTATTTGGTTTGACTGATGAAATTACCCTTGTTTGTTTGCTTTATTTGGAGACCAAGGAAGAAGGTCATTTCACCCATCATGCTCATTTCAAATTCACTTTGCATGAGTTTTGAAAATTCCTTGCACAAATCATCATTAGTACTTCCAAAGACAATATCATCAACATATACTTGAACTAGTACAGCCTCTTTATTAGTTTTCCTAATAAACAATGTAGTGTCAACATTTCCTCTTTTAAAGTCATTTGACATGAGAAAATTGCTTAACCTCTTATACCAAGCTCTAGGAGCTTGCTTCAAGCCATAAAGAACTTTTAAGAGTTTATAAACATGGTTAGACAAATTTATATTTTCAAATCTTGGAGGTTGTTTGACATACATTTCTTCATTTATCAAACCATTTAAGAAAGCTGTCTTGACATCCATTTGGTATAATTTAAAATTCATATGAGAAGTATAAGCAAGTAGCATTCTAATAGATTCTAATATAGCAACAGGAGCATAGGTTTCATCATAGTCAATACCTTCTTATTGGGTGTACCCTTAGGCAACTAGACGAGCTTTGTTTCTTATTACGTTTCCTTGCTCATTTAACTTTTTTCTAAATACCCATTTTGTTCCTATTATGGAGGCATCTTTAGGTTTCTCAACTAGAGTCCATATTCTACTTCTTTTGAACTATTCAGCTCCCCTTGCATAGCTACAACCCATCCTTCATCATTTAATACTTCATCTATTGTCTTTGGCTCTATTTGAGAAAGAAGAGCCAAGTTGTTGTTTTGCTTGAATGATGATATAGTTCTTAGCCCTTCTTGTGGATTTCTAAGAATGAATTGCATAGGATAAGAAGGTGAGTGTTTCCATTCTCTTGGAAGTTTCTGTTCTGTTCTGGACATTTCCAGCTGACTGTGTTCTTTTTCTGGTTGACTGAAGTCTGGATTTGCAGGAGTGGTCTGATTGGTGTTCAGTCGACTAGGTTCATTTTCCAGTTGACTGTAATTTTGGTCAGATTGAATTTTCTGATTCTCATTTGGGTCAGACACATTTCCTTGACTTTTCTGATTTGAGGGTTGAACAGAGACAGGAGTAGGTTCATCATCATCATCTGTGGCTACATATTTCTTGAGATTTGAGTTAGAATAATAAAAAACAACATGCATGGATTCCTCTACTACCAATGTACGTTTATTGAAGATTCTATATGATTTGCTTGAAGTTGAATATCCTAGAAATATTCCCTCATCACTTCGTGCATCAAACTTTCCCAAGTTGTTTTTGCCATTGTTATGAATAAAACATTTGCAACTAAAAGCATGAAAATAACTAATATTGGGTTTTCTTCCTTTCCAAAGTTCATAAGGTGTTTTTAAGAGAATAGGCCTTATTAAGCAACGATTTAAAATGTAGCACGTGGTATTTATAGCTTTAGCCCAAAAACATTTTAGTAGATCATTGTTAAGAAGCATAGTTCTAGTCATATCTTGTAGTGTTCTATTCTTTCTTTCCATCACACTATTTTGTTGTGGGGTTCTAGGAGAAGAAAAGTTATGGCTGAGTCCATGCTTATTGCAGAAGTTTTCAAAAGATTTATTTTCAAATTCACCACCATAATCACTTCTAATACTTGAAATCAAATACCCTTGTTCCATTTGAACTTGTTTACAAAATACTTCAAAGAATTTGAAGGTTTCATCCTTATGACTTAGAAAGTACACCCAAGTGTATCTTGAGTAATTATCAATGATGACAAATGCATAACTTTTTCTACCAAAGCTTCTAGTTTGAGTGGGTCCAAACAAGTCCATGTGTAGTAATTAGAGTGGTCTAGAAGTAGAGACACAATCCTTTGATTTAAAAGAAGACTTTGCTTATTTCCCAAGTTGACATGCATCATATATATGATCTTTTTCAAAATTTAGTTTTGGAAGACCTTTGACAAGTTCAAGTTTATGAAGTTTTGATATGAGAAGCATGCTAGCATGACCCAGTCTTTTATGCTATATCCAAGAGTCATTACAAATAAATGAGAGACATGTAACATTTTGAGTAAATAATTCTTCTATTTTTAATAAGTATATGTTACCATGTCTTTACCCTACAAAGAGAGCTTTGTCACCATTGAACACTTTACAGCAGAGTGATTCAAACATTACTTTGTAGCCTTTGTCATATAGTTGACTAATGCTAAGAAGATTATGTTTGAGTCATTCAACAAGATACACATTTTCTATACAACAGTTAGGGAGTAATTGTACCTTTCCTATGCCAATAATTTTACCTTTTTTGTTATCTCCAAATGCGACCGATCCACCATCCTTCATTGATATTGAGATGAATTTGGATGGCTCTCTTGTCATGTGTCTTGAACAGCCACTGTCCAATTACCATTGATTCCTAAGAGTTCTTCCTTTGAGACAGATATGTAGAAACATCTATTTTGCTTTAGGTACCCAAACTTGCTTTGGTCTTTTTTTGTTAGTATGGACAGAAAGGGTGCACTTAGGAATCCAGATCATGTTCTCTTTATAATATTTACATTTGTAGCAAGTGTGTCATTCCCTTTGGTAGTAAATGCAGACAGAAGAAGATTTTACAAAAAAATTCTTATAGAATTTAACAGAATTATTTTTATTGTAACCAAGACCTGATTTATCAAAGCTTCATTTTTGCTGTCCTAATAGCATATTTAAGTTTTCTTTTCCTCTGACAAAATTTGCTAAATCTTTAGTCAATGTAGAGACTTTAACTAGTAAGCCTTTATTTTCACTTGAAGCCTTTTCATGTTCAGTTTTTAGGATATGGAAGTTTTTTTTCAAGCAACTGTTTTTCCTTTTCTAACCTTCTGTATTTAATAAATAATTTTTCAAAATCTTCAATCATCTCATTTAAAGTATCATGTAATTCTTCTTCAGAGGAGCTAGTGGTTACCTCATTTTCTGATGTAGCCATGAAACATAGGTTGGCCAGTTCTTGTTCTAGCTCTTCTTCCTCTTCTTCGTCATCTTCATCACTCCATGCTGTAAGAGCTCTTCTTTTGTTTATGATTTTGCCAAACTTTTTCTTTAAAAAGGGACAGTCAGACCGAATGTGTTCGTTTTTCCCACATTCATAGCAGGTTATGGTGTTCTTTCTTTGTTCATCCTTCTTGAATTCCTTCCTTGGGAAGTTTCTTCTGTTCGTCATGAGCTTACCCTTTTGTTTGGCATATTTTTCAAATTTCTTTGAAAATAATGCTAGATCTTATAAGTCTATTTCACTTTCTTCATCCTCTTGTTGTTCAGAGGTTACAGCTTTTAGTGTCATATTTCTATCTTTTTTCAATTCGTAGCGCTTGAGATGATTATTCTGGTAGGCAATAAGAATTCTTCTCAGCTCATCATAGGTTAGTTCTTTGAATCTCGAGCTGCTCTTAATGTTGTCTACTTTAGATTTCCAACTCTTTGGGAGAGATCTTAATACCCTTTTATAGTTCATGATTCATGTAGGACTGTCCAAGAAGCTTTAATTGACCCATAATTTTTGAAAAACGATTAAACATAGCTTTTATGTCCTCATTCTCCTTCATTTCAAATGGTTCTAATTTATACTATAAAGTACTTATCTTTGAGTCTTTCACATTTGTTGTTCCTTTATGTGTGACCTCTAGCTTGTCCCACATTTTTTTTGCAGTATCACATGTCGAGATTTTATCATATTCTTCTCTGTTGACTGCACAATATAGTATATTCATGGCTTTGGCATTTGCTTGAATCATCTTGATATCTTCCTTATCATATTCTTCTTCTGGTTTGAGTTCTCCATTTTTTTTTTGTTTTAGGAAATTTCAGCCCATGTTCAATAACTTTCCACACTGGATAATTTGTGGCTTGTATGAAGATCTTTGTTCTGTCTTTCTAATGTGTGTAATGATTTCCATTGAAGTAAGGAGGCCTCGAGGTGGAGTCACCTTCACTAAAATAAGCTCCCTCAAGATGTTGTGTAGTCATTTTCTGCAAAAGGATCTTTTTTTTCTGGCTGTAAAGCACAGATCAAGTGAGACTAAAGCTCTAATATCAATTGACAGTGCACCTAGAGGGGAGGGGTGAATAGGTGCACTTAAAATTTTTGTTTTAAATTCAGTTTTGAAAATTTTAGTTGACTAAAAATTTGACAGTCAACTGTAATTGACAATAATTAGTTAATTGACATAGAATACAATTAATTGAAAATTTGAGTAGTGAGTTCACTTTACCAGAATAGTGGAAAGGAGAGAAGAGTGAACTGAAAGTATCTTTTAGATAGCTATAAATGCACTAGACAGTCAATTGTAATAAATTAAATTTGACTGATTTTTTAACACAAAAAGATTTGAGACAGAAGAAAATACAGTTAACTGTAAATGTTTCAGCGAGTTGAATTTCTTGAAAAGAACTGACAAATGAAGAATCTAGTTAACCGTAAACTTTTAAGTTGATTGAGAATTATACTGGTAGGCAGAGATTAGGAAAAGAGAATCAGACACAAAAGTTTATCTTGATTCGGCCAATCACAATGCCTACTTCCAGTCCCCTTATCTTTTCCAAGGGATTTTCTACTAAGAAAATTTTTTCTTACACTTTTACAGGGAGTTTTCACGTGCTAACTTCAAACACAAGGTTTTCTAGCTCAACCTCAAACTTTTACAATCACAACAATCTTTTTCTCTACTTGAGATAGAGGTGTATCAATAGATAAGAAAGATGTTTATAAACCCTTTACAGCTGGGTTTTATTTAACAGCACAAGAATGCTTCTAGCAAGCAGATAAACTAGAGACTAAGCTCAATAAAAACAAAGTAAAAGAAAATGTTACAAAATGCCTCTTTCTTTAAGCTCTTTCTCATTTCTATTTCTCGGTTCAGCTACTTCAATGACAGAAACTTTTTGGTATTTATAACTTTCATCATATAGAGACGTTGGAGCACATTAATGGCAGAAGATATTGAATGAAGAAAGAGAGATATCGTTGTTACTTTTTTTGCTGCCTTGATGTACAGATTTTGGCTCCAATGAAACGTTGGCTTTGAGTCTCTCTAAGAAGCCATTAATGGTTACTGCTGTCATTTCTTCTAAGAGATAGGAAGGAGGCGTAGGCAGAGGAGATTCAGAGAGGATTTTGATGGCTTTCACTTCATGACAGCTTTTGCACTTTAGATGAGCAGTCCTACACTTAGGCAGAGATAGGCTTGAGTTTCAGATGCTGCAGATTTGCTTTTTCTGATGTGGGCTGGGCCCATCTTTTTCATTTGATTTGCCAATCATCAAACATGAGTTTTGGGCCATTTTGGACCAACAGAAAGAAAAAAAAGTAAGTTCATCAAGTTCAAAACTTAAATAAAAAAAGTGGGTGGGCAAAGTGTGAAATTTATTAATATTGGAAATTATTATATATCTAATAATTAACATGGGTTACATTGCAAATATAGAAAACTTTAGGATTTTTTTTTTAATTTCATCAATCTAATCTTTACTTTGACAATACAGTTACATAAAAACTTCTTGTTGGTAGAAGTAGACAAGACACGGATGCCATCAAATTTACTCATTGCTCATTATATTCGTTTGTCTAAATTTCATTATTATCTTCGCATATTCCTAGGTCCCGATTAAAGTTATGAAAAACTATACTTATTTATCTCAATTTTTGTTTCTGACTGTAATATTCTAAAGAAATACAATCCACCTCCTAGTCTATTATTCTCCATGAAATAAACTAATTTATATAAAATTATCAAAATACCCTTCTTATTATATAATACACTTTTAACTTAATTTTTTTTCGTCTTCGCCAACCAATTTAGTTATCCATTATCTTCAAATTTGCTTCATTATTTCCTCATTCGTCAGTGCCTTTGGGGGCATCTGATCAAGTAGATTGACTGAATAATACTCTACAAATTGTTGACGAACCACCCTCATTGCCCCAAGTGTGTAAACTATTAATTGGTACTACCCTTGTTGCCTCTTCCTTTTCCCAGATTGTTGAGGAATCATAAGTTGAAATGTTGACATCATTTCATTAATCAAAAGATGCAGTAAGCTAAGCAAAAAAATATTAATTAGTAATAGTACACTTTTATGACAGTTAATGATGATATACTAGTTTAGTATTCCATGATAAAGAAAGAAAAAGGTGAGAGCCTCACCCAAAATGAGAGGCAAATTTTTATAACTTGATTGAACTATTACACCTTATCATTTATCACATAAGTATATTATTATTGATCAATATTTTTCCTAAATCATATAGTATATGTTTGAATTGGTGTTGAGTTAATGTGATTTTGGATTAATTTAATTTTTAAAATTGATTTTTGTCAAATATGATTTTTATCACCATATTTTATGTTTAAAAATTTTTTTTATTGAAAATTAATTTTTACCATTTATATAATTCATTCAACACAAAAATAATTATTTGTCACTTTTGTATAAACGAAAATTTACAGGACAAAATTAATTTTAAAAAAAATCAAACACTGTACTAAATGATAATAGTAAACTTTCATTTAAATGTAGAAATAAATTTTTAAACCTCTCAAATGATAAACCGAACACACTAATAGTCTCTTCACCTCGATCCATTTTCAAGAAGCCTACCATAATGTCCAAGTCATTTTCATGTGTGTGTTTGGTATATGGGTGTTGCTGCCACAGGAAAAGGAATGGGGAAAGGAAAACATTATGGGCCTGTTTGGTAAACTGGAAAAAGCTACAATGGAAAAAAGGAAAGGGAGTAGGAAACAAGAATTAAGGGGCTTGTTAGGATGGATTGTGTTTTCCAATGGCATAAGGATTCCATTATTTTAATGGAAAGTTGTTTCCAAAGGTGGGCTGATGGAATGGAGCATCTTTCCAATGGAAGATATTTGTATGACCAAAATACTCTTATAGATGAAATTTTATTCCTAAATTGCCCTTGATGCCCTAATATTAGATCTAGTGAAGGCGGCCAAGCTCGTGCAAATCCGGTAAAGCGCGCAGCGATGGCTGAAGCGACGGTCGATGGCAACAACAAGCCCATCGAGGTAAGCTTATCTGGAAATTGAAGGTGAGGGAGAGTGGCTTGCGGGAAATCGTAGGTGACGGAGAAATATGGTCGGAAACTGAATGTGTTGTCGCCAGCGAAATATGACCAGAAACTGAGCCATCGCTTACATCTTCGTCGACCTGCGTACACACAGACGAGGCAAAGACACGATGCAGCATGCTCGATGGTCTATGGTAAAAGGTTTTCGTGTTCAGTTTAGTTAGGGCTCCCCTGTTTTTTTTTTTTTATTAATTTATCTAGGTTTTTGGTCTTTTCAATGCTTATTGCTTCTGATTCTATTCTTCACTTTTTCATACCAAACAATAAAACATATCATATTTTCATTCTGTCATATTATATTGTATGCTAAACATTCTTTTTTTATCCCATTTCCTTTTTCATTCACATTTTTATTTCTATTCCTTTTCTCATTTTTCTTTCCTTCTGCCCTCTGCGTGCCAAATGGGCCGTATAATGCTGATTGGTGCAATGGAATGTGGTGTCTTGGGAAATAGGCCCTCCATCATGACAAGGAGAGAGAACTCCATTAGAGTATGGATGGAAATGCGTGAGATTCCAATGAAAGGATAATAATGTTAGAAAATTGCCCCTTATTCATTGAGTCTGCAAGTTGGTTCTAATAATTTAATATGAGGCATTTGTATCTTTTCAGCCTAATATAATTTTTTTTTTCTATCATCATTTTTATTTTATCAAACAAACAATTGAATAGCATTCATCTTTTCATTTTCAATAGACCAAACATGATTTCATATAAAAAAATTTCATTTCATGTTATTTATTTTTTATTATCTTTCTTATTTCCTTACCCATCCATTTTCTTTTTATGTACTAAACGAGGCCTGAGGATTGGCTTTCTTCTCTTATACGATAACGATGATAAGTTTTCTTTGTCTCATGCCAGGGAAATTTAAAAGCGTTGCCAGATGAGGGATATAGTGCCTTTTGCCACAAAAAGTGACCCAACTATGGAGGGACCCTTGCATCTTTGTTTCATTTCCAGCCTGTGTTTCATTTCCTTTTACTTTGGCATTATATATTATTTATTGCTGTTATGCGTGCTTGTGTTTGGAATCCTTTGTGAGCGCCAACTTCAACTACTTATCTCTTTATTATTTTAACTGTTTTTTTTGGTTTACCAAAAACTAATTTACTATATATGTCATAGAAGTGGACCAACACTTGACGTGTGTCCCATGAGGCAAGAGACTTAATAGCAAAGATGTCAAACTCATGAGTATATACAACATTTTATATATATTTATTTTTAATCATTTTATAGTTTCAAACAATATTACCTCCACGTCTCGAACACCACCAGTTGTGGCAATTTGTCATACTACTAATCCAACATTATTTTTATGAATATATGCAATGTTATATATATATATATATATATATATATATATACTTTTCATCTTTTTATAATTTCAAAAAGAGTAGAATTTAGATGATTTGAACATGCGCACAGAGAAAATTATCTATTTATACATAATTAACATTATATAATTTGTTGCACCTATTTTTAGAATTTTATTTTAAATTTATTTAAAAGGATATCTATTTTGTGTTTTAATCTAAATTATTTAAATATTATTATATTAATTTTTTTCTTTTAAATATGTATAATATGATATTTTACCCAAAAATAATATGAAATTAATATATTGTTAATTTATTTGTTTTAACAAAATAGTCTTTAATAGTTATATTTATAATTGTATAAATAATTTTAATTCAAATTTCAAATTATTAGTATTTGTTTATTAATACCTATCATATTTAAATTTTAATATATAATATTAAAAAAATATTTATGTTTAGTTATTACCATTTTAACTATAGTCATACTAGTAGACCATTGATAATTATTTTTACCAATTCAAAAACTAGTTTAAATTTTAAAATATTAATTTTAATTATACAATTATATATTTCAATAGATAATTATTATTATAGATAAACTTTTACGAGTTTACTCTAAAAACCAAATCTATCTAAAATTACAATTTTGACAACATTACTTAATAGTTTAGACGTAGATTTTAGTCATTACAATTTGGCGTGAACGACAAATTGGAAATAATATCTGTTATCGTCTTTGCGCGTTATTTAGTAGTTTACTTGCGTGCTTTGGCAGCATTCTGAGTAGTCTACTTTTATGAAATGTTTGACTTTTAGTAATGCTAAACTTTTTCATTCGTAGGATTTTTTTAATATTTATATAAGAAATAATTCTTTTAGATACATATTTATCTTTAGGTGGTTTAAGGGAAAAAGTCTCAACCTGGATATCCCAAGTCTGGTCCTTCTAAACAAAATCTATGTAAGTATGCATAATGTTAGACCAGTGAATATGATGACTAGATTCACTTAAACGTGTCCAAAATTATGTGAATTGAACTTGCTACTCTTTACACTTAATTTACAATTATAAATAGTCAAACTCGTATTAAAATTATTATCCATCTTTAAATTGCAATGACGGATTAGAAGGAATGCGAAAAATTATATATCTAAGTTTGAACAACTAACCAAGGCTTGAATGGGAACGTGCATTAGAAACTCGTTTCCTTTCGTGAGGTCAGGTAAATACATTCGATTTGCTGTGCAACTGAAAATCACGTAACTATACGCACCGAAGAACAAATGAATAAATAGCAAAAAAGTGGACAAATGACCAAAAAACACAGAAGATTTAAAACTTAGTGATCCTGATGTTCAAGTACTTGTCTGCAAAGTGGGCAAGGTTTCTGAATTCCTTATCATCAATGAAACCGTCGTGATTGGCGTCTGCAGATTTGATACCCCTTTTGCTCTTCCATGACGCAAACAGTCCTCCGGTGAGTCGCACAGCTTCTCTCAGTTCAGATAGGCTGATTCTGCCGTCACCGTTACCGTCAAATCTCTTGAGCCACCGCTTGAACTCCTCGAGACTCATCACTCTTTTCCCGTCGCTCGACACATTCCGTTCTATGAACGCCATTTCTGATTAGCTCTTCCTCTCCCTCTCTCTGTGTTGCTTCTCGCTGCTATTTGCTATGCTTTTAACGTCTAAGCCTTTCCTATATATATTACCAACAATCTTAGTGTGATAAACATGAACCAATAACATAGTCTAGTATACGTATATTTGCTTATTCCTTTTTTGTGAATAAGGATTCCACTGCTATACTATAATGTATATATAAATATAATTCCTTTGTATCAGGACACCCCCCCCCCCCAAAAACAAAAACACTTTTTTTTTTTCCCTTCCTCTTTATGCTTTCATGGGATCTGCAATGAACAAATACTCCATATTCTGTATTTTATATTTCTAAGGTGCAACTCTGTCCCATACTATATGCGAGATGTGAATCCTGATGATTGCTTTATTATGGATTTTACTTCTTTTTTGTTTTCTTCAACCAAGGGGAGCGTTTATTTGGTGATTCGAATTTCCTGAATTTGGGGGGAGGAATATGCAAATTTACCGACTAATATATATATATATATATATATATATATATATATATATAATTTAATATCTGATGGTTTAATTAAATTTGCATAATTGCATGTAGTAAAAAAATTTAGTATTGACGAGGTTTTAAATTTTTAATCCAATAAATGATACTGTACAAATTAATGGAGAGCAATTCATTTTTGCAATTGGATATCCATTGAAGTTGATCTAACAAATAAAACCTTGTTCTATTGGTTCAATCAACCGCATTACAATTGCTCATTATTATATTTTGCATAAATATCAAATTTTCTCGTTAAATATAGTTTTCATCTTTTTTTTTTTTTTAAATTACATTCACTTTTTCAGAAGACAAAAAAGGAGTTACACTTTTTCCTCTACAATAAAAACTAAACCACAATTATATCTGTTTTAAATAAAACTCTAGTATGAAATAAATATAAAATATATATTTGATCAATATAATATAGTGAATTTCTAAATTTATTAATTTTTAAGGTTTTTGAAATAAAAGTAAAATGAAATCTTTAATGTTATATTTTTAATAGAAGAAACATTATTTTTATATATATTTTAATCTCTTTTTATTTTAAAGGAAATGGTATATATATTTTCAAAAGAAAATAAAACTGTCTAATTTAAGTATCTTAACAGAGAGGAAAAAAAATAATGCCCCAATAGGTTTACTAATTAGATTTATATGAATAGACAACTTTAATTAGATAAGCCTATAAAAGACAAATGCTTCAAATGTACTAAAATTGATAACAAATGTTTTTGGGGATGTAACTTTTCATGTTTAAGCACTTTAGACAGCTAAATCTGGAAACAATTCCTAAATAAAATTGTTTCTGTTATTTTGGCTTGTACTGTACCCTACAAAATATTAAAAGAAAATTTTTGAATATTGTTGAGCCCGCTTTGTGTGAAGGACGACGCTGTGGGAGAAAGTAATGCATTTGAAAATGAAATATTATAAACTTTAAACCGACAATTATGGATTAATTAGCTTGTGTCGAACGAATATATATGATAGCCCCAAAAGATATATACAAGAAGCAAGTTGTGTCCGAGATTTGGAATCTTAAAGTTAGCCAAAGTACAACTTTTCTAAAAATAAATAAATCAAATAAAAAGGTGATGAACCCAATCCGAGCAAATAGCATAACTGGGTGATTGTGCTCCTCTTATTTTGCTGTACCACAATATTAAATTCAGAGTTTGAGAGGCACGTAATCCGTTTATACTTTGTTTATTGTGTAGCATACATAACAGAATAATTTTCTTTTCATAAAATTTTGTTCTTCACTTAGTTCAACTCTCTCTTGCACACACAATATATATAGCTGCCTCATCCTGAGCCTCGTATTTTACCCGACTTTTTAAAACAGAAGATAAAAGAATAGACCAAAATAAAAAAAAACTCCTGCTTGTAATTTAGTTAGCTCCGCACAGTTGGAGACCGTTTGATATATCTTTAAGTGGCAGGTTTTATAGTCTGATGATGCAGCAAAACACGAGTGAAAAAGGAACATTGAATAGAAAACTGATATATTAAAATTTGCAGCTTTTTATTTGTTTATCCTAATTTATGCTTTAAAATAAATAAAAGTAACAAAAATGGAACAGGAAAAAAGAATAAAAATACTAAAATAGCTTGGAATTAAAAAAATGACTGTAATATTTAAACTTTCTATAGATATCAAGGCACAAAACTACTAATTTTTTTTACCGACATACTACAGTAAAAGTAATAAAATGAGTGATATCATAGCCCGTCATTTTTATTCACTCTTATGCTTAATATATTTTGAAAAAAAATTTAGGCATCATAGAATACAAGAACTTGGATGTAATTTGTCTTTTTTTTTTTTTTTAATTGGATGTAATTTGTTTTGGGACTAGACTTATATATTATTTTTTATATTTGTATTATATTATTTTTCAATTAAAACATAACAAGTGTTTAGTTATAACCAATAAAAAGATATAATTTAACTTAAAATAATATTTACAATAATCATACAATGTCGTGATATAATTAAAAAATAACATAACAAAATATAAACAATTATATATAATTTTTTATTTGCCTAATTGCGTTACGAGAAGCAACTTATTTTACAAAATTTATGTGTTTTCACCCACTCCAAGTCAAATATATATCTTCTTTTATGTTCTCGCTTTGTATTGAATGAAGGTGGGTTTTATTTAATTATAAAACTTATATATTGTTCTTCTGTATTCATATTAGATTTTTTAATTAACTAATGAGATTTGGACAACTTTAAATACTTTATTGACTTTCTCACTTACAGGGTTAATTGTCATATTTTAACCCTTTACCAATATATTTATTAACACTGTTAAATCATACTTTTTAATGTTTTTTTTTTCAAAGAAAAAGATACCTCTTCGAATTAACTAGTTGACTTACATGTCTCTTCCAATAAATTTCCTGCAACAAGCAAACAAAGTCTAAAACTTGTAAGGAAATTGATGGTTTGAGTCATATTGAAGAACACTATCTTTAAGATTATTTCGTGAACACACGAATTTTTCTTAGGATTAGACAGACCCTTTTGATAGATGACCTATGAGCATAAACTAGTAAGTAGAGACGAGATGAGAAGCTTTGATTGTTGTTTGTTGTAACCTAGAGATATGCTTGATATTTAGAGGAGAGAAAAACTAACCGTTAAAAACTAGCCATTAATTAGCCGTTGGAAAATTAATATTATATAAAATCTCACTCTCCCAAGTAATATGAGACTTCTTTTAAAATACACATATTCATACTTTTCAACAATTTCCCACTTATTTCAAAAGAATCATTTGAATGAAAACTTTGGTTATAAAGAAATCTCTGGGTTAAATACATGAGTGTAATAGTTTTGAAACTGGTGTCTTTTGGACTATGAACCAGACCTAGATAGATAAGACTTAACTCATAGAGTTATGGTGAAGTTTAAAACTTCTATGAATAACAAACTCTTGTTTGTAAGTTAGAGATCTTATCAAGCATATTACACATCCCTACAATTATTGTTGTTATCATAGTTTTACACTTTAATCGGCCATGCGTGCGCTTGGTATTCAAGAGTGCTCTAGAGATTTTGCTAACATCTCACAGAAGCGGTACCAATCCATACTCATATAGGTGATTTCATCAAGTGTATTAGTAATAATGACACTGCCCATAAAGGCTATGAAAATCATTAAGAGTTTTGTTTTCATCCTCCTATTCAATGCATTCTAGCACTTTCTCACATTATAGGAAGGGACAATAATTAATAGTGCTAGCAGAATTAACAGTTGACTTGTTATTACCCATATGAACTTTTTTCATGGGATCGCCAACCACAAAGGTTGGGTTAGCATTACTGTTAATTTCAAATTGGCTTAAATCCCATTCCTCTCAATGTTTCAAGGATTAATTTCCTTACCAAAGGTCATGTTAGAGGATTTGCTAAGTTCATCTCCGATCTCACATAATCAATTAATATCACATCATCTTTCAGTAGTTGCTTAACTCCTTTATGTCTTAGATGAATATGTTTATTTTTACCATTGAAAGTTTTATTCTTAGCAATGGCTATTGCTGCTTGCCAATCACAATGCATTGACACAAAAGGATTTGGTTTTACTCCTAATAGTATGTTAGCCATGAACTTTCTCAACCAGTTAGCCTCATTACCAGCCAATTCTAGAGTAATAAACTTTAACTCTATAGTAGATCTTGCTCTAATAGTTTGTTTGGTTAATCTCCATGTTACTGCACCACCACTAAGGGTGAATATATGACCACTAGTAGATTTTGTCTCATTTGAATCTAAGATATAGTTAGCATCATTGTATCCTTCTAATACAATAGAAAATCCATTATACATGATATCGTAGTTCATGGTACCTCTTAAGTATCTCATTAATCTAACTAGTGCAGCCTAATGATCATGGTTTGGGTTGTGTGTATATCTATATGCACACCACATAAGCTATAATAGGTCAGGTGAAGTTCATTAAATGCAACATACTCGTAATAATCTGTGCATACATAGATTGAGCAATGAGTTCTTTTTTTTTTTTTTTAATTGAATGTTAGGATCTTATGAAGTGTACATCATTTTGTCATCTTAATGACCAAACCTTTTCAATAATTTTTCAATATAATGTTTTTGTGATAACAATATACCATCATTATTCCTAATGATCTTAACATCTAAAATCACTTTAACTTCACCTATGTCTTTCATGTCAAATTTAAAAGCTAGAAACAATTTTGTTTTATTCACAATATTTATGCCAGTACCAAAGATCAACATATTATCTACATGTAAACTGATGATAGTACAATCATCATTTTCAAGTTCTGTATACATACATATATCTACTTCAATAGAAGTGAAACCATTAGTGGTCAAAACTTAATCTAATTTCTCATGCCATTGTTGTGGCATTTGTTTCAATCCATATAAGAATTTAAGAAGTTTGCAAACTTTGTTTTCTTATCTTAAGATAACACATCCCTCAGGTTGCTCTATGTAAATTTCTTCTTCTAAGTCACTATTAAGAAAGGTTGTCTTAACATCCATTTGATGAATAAAAAATTTGTAAGCTGAGGCTAAAGCCATCAAAATTCTAATTAAAGATTTTCTTGTTATAGGAGCAAAAGTGTCAAAATAATCAACATCTTGTTCTTAAGTAAAACCTTTTGCCACTAATCTTGCCTTTTATTTATCAATAGACCCATCAGGATTATATTTTCTTTTAAAAATTCCATGTATTGCCTATAGTCTTTGCTCCTGAAGGCAAATATACCAATGTCCATATTTTATTTTTTGTAAGAGCATCAGGATTATTTTTAATTGCTTTTTTTGAAAGTTGTGCATCAAGAGATGCAATAGCCTCAGAATAAGTTGAAGGATTATTTTCTACAAGATAAGTATAAAAATCATCACCAAAGGAAGTCTCCTTCCTTTGTCATTTACTTCTTCTCAAACCATTAGATGAATTCTCAATTTTTCTTGATTAGCTATAGGCAAATGTGTGAATACAGGTGCGTGAGAAATTTTATCAATTTCAAAGGAAAAATATGCTAAAAAAACTCAGCATCTTTAATCTCTACTTTGGTATTAGAATCAAGCACATTACTTTTCAAGACAAGAAATCTATATGCAACACTATTATTAGCATGTCTAATAAACATGTAATGAGAAGTTTTAAAACCTATTTTCCTTGTCTTAGGGTTTGGTAACATCATTTTCGCTAAACACCCTCACATTTTTAAATTTTAAGTTAGGCGCATACCCCTTCTATAATTTATATGGCATTTTATCATTCTTCTTATAACTTATTCTATTTTGTAAATAACATGCAAATAATAGAGTCTTACCCTAATGATTATTTGGAGCTAAAAATCTAACCAACATAACATTCATAATCTCTTTTAAAGTCCTATTTTCCCTTTTGCTACTCCATTAAACTTAGGAGAATAAGGATGAGTGATTTCATGAATTATTCCTTCTTTCTCACAAAACTCATTGAATAATACATATTCACCTCTTCTATTTGACCTTACCATTTTTATTTTCTTATTTAATTGATTTTTTATTTCAGCTTTATATAAAAGAAAAGCGTTAAATGTTTCATCTTTATGTCTAAGTAAGTGCACATTAATGTGTCATGAAAAGTCATCTATAAATGTTATATAATAATTTTTCCTAGCTCTTGTCATTGTTTGTTTTAGGTTTCATAAGTCAGTACGAATTAAACTGAGTAATTCAATTTCTCTTTATACATTAGGAAAAGACTTCTTATTTTGTTTAAACTTAGCATAAGTCTCACATTTGTTTAATGTTGTATTTTTAATTCCAGAAATTAAACCAAGATTTTGCATTTTCTTAATATAAGAGATACTAACATGTCATAATCTAGCATGCCACAAATCAATATAGGCAATCAAGTAAGCAGAAGAAGAAGCATTCTCATTCATAATTTCAGAAATATCGAGTATAAGGAATCCTTGATTACAATAGCCTTTGCCAACAAAAACATTATTTTTTATCATTATAATATTGTCAAATTCAAATAACACTTTAACCCCAACCTTTCCTAGTAGAGCCACAAAGATCAAATTTGCTCTCATGTTAGGTATATTTAGCATGTCATTAAGGGCCAAGGTCTTGCCCGATGTGAGCTTGAGAATACCTTTTCCAAGAACATTTATAGTTCTTGAGTCACCAAGGTACACATATTCTTCTCCGTCTCCCACTACAGTGTTAGAGGCAAAGACATATTTATTTACACAAATATGCTTAGCAGCATCAGAGTCTACTACCTATTCTTTCACATTGGCTACCATGAAAGCTTGAGAAATGACCGTAGCAATTATGTCATCTTTTTAAACTAAATTTGCATTTAGCTTTAGAGGCTTGTCATTTCTTGCTTTTTTCCTACATTGAGTAGCATGGTGACCTGGCTTCCCACAGACAAAATAGTCTTTTTTCTTTTTAAAGATGAGATTATATTGCTTAGACTTGTAATCAACTTTTTTTTATTTTTTAATCATACCTTTGTTTATGTAGCTTTTCTTGTACCAGATTTGCCTTTGTGGTCATTTCCTTTACTTTTGTAGCTTTGCGTTCTTTCCAATTTGTGTCTTCTCTTATAATGTACGTGATTAAATCTGTGAGTGACAGTTGCTTCTGCTTGTGCTTAAGCTATTGTTTTTAATCACTCCATGAATCTGGTAACTTCTCAATTAGTATGTTAGCAGTATACTCATCAGGGAGGTTGATCTTCTCTACTCGGAGTTCCTTTAATAGTTTATGATATTAATTGATTTGCATTTTTATGTCTTTTCTGTCTGCCATCTCCCATTTGTAATGGTTGCTTATGACAAATTTCTGCTTTCTAGCATCCTTGCATTATATTTGAGAATCATTGATTCCCAAATTTTGTTAGCTTCCTTTATGTGCAATACACATATAACAAATCATTAAACAAAGTGCTAATTATTGCATGTCTACATACCTTGTTTGTATGTTTAAAGCTCTAATGTTTTTACATCAAGGGTTGACGATGACATTGGGTCAGTAAGAGTTGAAGCAACTCCATGCATATCCAAGGAAGAGAAAATATGCTCTTGCCATCTCTAAAAGTTTTGTCCATTAAACACTTGGATTTTTGATATATCTAGAAATGACTTGGCATAGGGAATAGATGACGTGACTAGAATTGTTATAACTCCTTGATTAGAAGTTGTAGAAGGTGTTGTGGTAGCAGGTGAAAGTGCAACATCATTAGAGGAATTGGTAGCAGTAGCAGTAGTGCCCATATTCCTAAGATTGTTGGGAAATTAGTAGTCTGAGTCATGCTGAAGAATGATGTCTTTAGGAATATTTCAGGAACACATGACTTTTTCCCATGATTAAACATACCCTTATAAGATATGACCTTGGAGCATAAGCTAGCAAGTAGTGAGGATAAGAGAAGCTTTGATTGTTTTACGTTGTAACCCAGAGATATGCGTGGTATTTATAGGAGAGAAAAACTAGCTGTTGTTAACTAGCCGTTGGAAAATTAATATTATAGAAGATCTCACTCTCCCTCCCAAGTAATATGAGTCTTCTTTTCAAATATCCATACTTACATTTTTCATTAAAACCAAAACCTGCTCTCTTACCCTTTGGCAGTATTAAAAATTGCATGTGATTTCAATTTGGTTCATAATTTGAATCAAAGACGTTGGCTCTTGTCATTTTCTCACTTTTCAATTTCTTCCAAAAGTCCATTTTTACTCCGCTGGAGTTATCAAATTCACATTTGGCACCACTCTTGAACAATGGTGAGAATGGTTTCGGCGAAATAGGGGACATATATTTTCATGGTGACTTGGACTTGACAATCATTGAAGCTAGAAGGTTGCCCAACAGTGAAAACCAGAGAGAGATGTGAAATTAGAAAGATTCTAAAGGCAATTGCATATAAGAATTGGAAGAGGTTTTTTTAAAAACAAATAAAATAATTAATTTAACATTATTAGTGAATAGGATACTAAAGTGTTAAAAAATGAGAGTTATCAAAAAAAGCCAATAAAGTGTAAAATAACTGTCTATGTGTCATTAGCTAATTAGAAAATCTTATATAAGTATACATAGAATAACATATAAATTTTGTTCCTTTATTTAATTCGTGGAATTATAGGAGGAAGCTACCTCTTCTTATTATAGAAAATTGAAATGTATGGCATATATTGCTCATCATATTCATATTTCATCTATAAATGAATGGATGAAGGTTGCACCACTTGTAGAATTATTTGTGTAAATTTCATTATTACTCTTTGCATATTCCTAATAGTCAAGATTAATCTTAGAAGAAATTGTACTCATTTATCATAATTTTGGTGTTTTCAAACTAATTGGATCTCTTGATGTGTGTTAGTATTGTAAATTGTGTAACACCTATAAAATTTTCCCCTCGGATAAAATATTTAAGAACCCTAAGAATGTAATTCCTTACGTGCCTATACTAAGAAAAAGGGTAGGATAGATGTTGGGTGAGAAATAAATTTAAATTAATTAAAAGAAAAATAAAAAGAGAATTAATGATAGGCTAAATATAAATCAAGCAAAGATAAAACTTCATATTTAGGCTTAGCTAGTCTAAAGTGTACCTATACTATCTAACAGTCCTAGGTTTGAACCCCTCGGATGTAGCCATGTAATAACTCATCTTTTTTTTTAAGATTTTTTCCACTTTTTCCCATCCCCACCAAAACTACTAAAACACCTATAAGATTATTTTTCCTTCCTCGACGTTTTTCTTCTTCTTTTCGTGAACAAACCCTTCGAACAGTAATGGGAGAACTCTTCCTTGTTTCCTCCATAATTCACCGGCCTATATGTTCCTATCCCCTTTGCGTTAATCTTTGGCTAGATTTCAATTGGTTTCTAATGCTAATTTGATGAAAAGTATGCTAAGGTCTCGGTGCCACTTCACAATTCCACCAGTGTTTGGGAGAGATTAAGTGGATTTGAAGCATTAAAGGGTTTGATATTCAACTTGAGCCTGCATGGTGAAGAACTCAAAATTTCTTACTTTGTCAAACATCAATAAGCCTTAAGGAAAGAAGATTTAAGTTATTGGAAGTTGAAATATAGAGTAGCAAGTAATTTGGTGATTTTCTCAAATTACTTGAATTTCCTTTGTTGTAGGAAATAGAGTAATGAAGGAAATCTTATTAGGAGTGATTAAATGACATTGAATAATTTTTTTAACTTAAGGAATACGTTTTTATAGTGAGGTTAGTATAATTTTTCCCTAGTCATTTTGATGATGTTAGGTTGGTTTAGTATAATTTCCTTTGGAATGGTTACTATAAAAAAGAGAGATTAACTTGAATACATGCACACATTAATAAAGGAATATAGGCATATGTATATTACCTGTATATGTATGAATACATAAATATTTTTATATGTGAGGGTCTATATAAATACAAATATCTAAGTAACAGTCTCCATTCCAAAGGAAAGGTGTTAAATATCAATGAAGTAAATTCAAGAAAGGTGTGTCCTTTTCCAAGGACCAAATGAATTGAAGCAGAGTAATCTAGCTAGGAAAGCTATCCAAGGAAATAGAAAAGGTGATCCTTGGGTAAATGGAAAAAAGAAAATGTTATGGAAACTTTAGATAAACCACTCAATTTAATTCAAGTGAAGATTTTTAAGTATGACTTAATAGTGATAAGACTAGTGAAGTTCAAACAATCTTCTGCATAGATGATAAGGTCTAAAAGTTGAAATTGGTAAGAATTAACATGGGAATGGCAGTCCACTTTTGCAAGTAAGGTTTCAGGATTATTTCATATTTAAGATGATATGTTTATGATTTAATTCAAATCATTGTAGGCTTCTCCCTTAAGTGGAAAGGACATAGTATATTGCAAAATTTGTTGGTGAATAAAGTTAATAAAGTTATTTCTTATCTTTATTTCTACATTAGAATTCTTAAATTTTGTTTTCATAATTGCTGAAAATTATGTTTTCCTTATCAAATGAATTATGCAACAGTATTTTACCAAATACAATAATGTGTATGGAATTGACGAAAATAGTTTAGAGTTACTGCATATGTTACATTACGTTTATATTTATATGACTGCTAGACTAGTTGGTTTTTCACAAAGTTAATAAATTCAATACACACTCATTTAACTTTCCAATGATTTCGGAAGGACAAGTTTAGGACACAAAAAGCTAACAACAATTTTGTTATCCCTTGATACACCTATAAAATACCCAATGAGTAGATTATTCATGATTTGTAGTCTCATGCTAGTTGATTATTTATGAGTTGCAATCTCACGTTAGTTGGTTACTTACCCATAAGGTCTATTTGTCCTTGCCAATTTCTAATATGCCCTTGTTGGATGTGTGCCCACGCTAGATTTTGTTTGTCCATGATAGTCTTTTCTTGGACAGATTTTCATGAACTAACTATTTCCATGCTTTATTGTTGAACTTAAATCTTTGATTTGATTTTTACCAAGCATTTCAAAAAGAAAAGGGTTAACTACTTTATATGAGAGGTCATCGATTATATCTTCGGTTAAGTTGTATTGATATACTTTAAAGTTCATTACATAGCAAACTTTTGCTCTTGCAACTTCTTTATGCTATCTCTTGTTTTACTTCAATTCACTTTCATTTTATATCTTTTCTTAACTGTCCTATTATATATGCTTTTTAATGACTAATTTTGGGGTGCTATTTGTATGTTGGTAAATATTGGAATATCAATAGTGGAGTTAATTGGGTTTAGGAGATGGAAGAGTGATCGTATGTTTTGATAGGTGAGCCTCGCTTTGTTGCACATGGGTTGACTTACTTTTATTTTGTATTATGTGCTCTAAAAAGATTAAGTTGTACTTTTTTAATTATTACTCTAGTTGTATCTTGATCACCACAGGCTAGATCCCAGACCCCATAATTGTGCATTTAATTTGAATTTGAAAGCATAGCTTTCTTTATGTTGATGTTCGGTTGGTAGGTGTTGTAGATAAAAATTTGAAGAGTCCAACTTTTAGTGAGGCTCTAAGCTGAATCCTTTTGTGTAGCTTGATTGACAATTTTAAAGTGTAAACTTAACATGTTAGTTATTATGATAGTCATTCCCACTTTATGAACTCTATATGTTTGTAGGAATATGATTTTCTCCCGTATTTTGTGCTAATCACACTCCTAATTTTTTTAGGTGTGACAAATTTTAACAATTTAACAGTATTAAATTAGTAACACAAATCTTATTACATGTATTTAAAGTTTAGAAAACAAAATGAATTGTTTTTTAAAAATTATTCTCACTGACACAAAGAATTTAAAAACTTAAACAATTATAAACAATTTGAGCGCAATTGGTATAATAAAAAGTGTTACAACAAGACTAAATATATTCGTCATTTGATTGTTGTGCAACTGAAAATTACGTAACTATACGTACCAAAGAACAAATGAACAAATAGGAAAAAAGCGGACAAGTGACCAGAAACACATAGAAGAAGATTCAAAATCTAGTGATCCTGATGTTCAAGCACCTGTCTGCAAAGTGCGCAAGATTTCCGAATTCCTTCTCATCAATGAAACCGTCGTGGTTGGCATCTGCAGATTTGATGCCCCTTTTGCTCTTCCATGACGTAAACAGCCCTCCGCTGAATCGCACAGCCTCTCTGAGTTCAGATTGGCTGATTCTGCCGTCAGCGTTACTGTCAAATCTCTTGAGCCACCTTTTGAACTCCTCCACACTCATCACTCTCTTCCCGTCTCTCGTCACATTCCGTTCTATGAATGCCATTTCTAATTTAGTTGTTCCTCTCCTTCACTCTGTGTTGCTTCTCGCTGCCACTTGGTATGCTTCTGACTTCTAAGCCTTTCCTATTTATATTGCCAACATTCTTAGTGTGATAAACATGGACCAATAACATAGTTTAGTATACGTATATTTGCTTATTCCTTGTTCATGGATATGAATTCCACTGCTATACTAAAATATATATGAATATATAAATAAATTAGCCGCTGCCGCCTCATGTCTACCTATAAATGCCTAATTCCCAAGAAAAAGTATATTAGTTTCCTGGTTCAGAAAATGGATTATGTATATAAATAATCTCTAGTACTTTGTATTAGGACACACTCCCCACCCACCAAAACACCTTTTTCTTTTTCTCTTTATACATTCATGGGATCTGTTATGAACATTTACACCATATTTTGTATTGTGCCTAAAAATGTGAAGTGCTTTTTATATATAAATTATTTAATAACACTTTATTTCTCTCTAATTTTTTAATTTAATATGTGATGTGGATAGTCATATATATAAGATTTAAACATATTAGATTTATCCGACGTAAGACTTGAAAACCTATTACAACTACGTACTCTTTAACTTCATTTTCTGAACTAACTAATTCTATGTTTATGTCTAAGGTTCAACTCTATCACATACTATATGCGAGACGTCTATCTCTCCTGATCATTGCTTTATTACGGATTTCACTATTTTTTTCCTTTAGTGGGGGGAGTTTCCTTAGTTGAAATTGATTAACAGATGGAAGACTTGTTCTTTAACATGGTTTAATCAGCCACATTACGATTGTTTATTACTATTTTTTGTATAAATTAGTTTTTCTTCAATAAAGGTCTAAATTACATACAGCTTTCATCTTTTTTTTTTTTTTTAAATTAGATTCACTTTTCCAAAAGAGAAAAAATTGAGTTACACTAATCTCCTCAGTAAAAAGATAAACTACAATTATATCTATTTTAACCAAAATACTTGTATGTGTGTGTGTGTGTGTATATATGTATATATATATATATATATATATGTAACAAATATATATTTGATCAATATAATATAGTGAGTTTCTAAATCTAGGAAATTGTAAAGTTTTGAAGCAAAAATTTAGAGGGAAAATTAATGATTTAATCTCTATAATTTGTTATTATAAGAAACTAATATTAGTTTTAAAGATATTTTATCTTTTTTTAATTTTAAGGGAAATGGTATATATTTTCAAAAGAACATAAAAATTATATAATTTAAATATCTTAACTGTTAGGAAAAAAATTTGTCTTAATAGGATTACGTACTAATTTGATTTATATGTGTCGGTCACAATAATGAATTAAAATTTCAAACAAATAGTTTTTGGGAATGTAACTTGATGATTAAGCACTCAGGACAGCTAATTCTGGATGCATTTCCCAATTGAAATTGTTTCAGTTACTTTGGCTTGTATACTATACTCTACAAAATATTAAAATGAATCTTAAAATATTATTGATCCCACGTTGTGAGGGATGACAAGGAGATCTTAACCTTTACACCGACAATAATATATTATAGATTAATTAGCTTGTGTGGAACGAATATGTATAAGAAACATTGTACCCAAAAATAAAAAAGCATATAAGAAGTCATTTGTGTCTGAAATTTGGAGTCTTTAAGTTAGCCAAAGTACTACTTTTCTATAAATCAAATAAAAAGGTGACAAACCCAATCTGAGAAATGGCATAACTGGGTGATTGTGATCCTCTTGTTTTGCTTTATTTTGCTTTACGCAACTTTAAATCCAGAGTTTGAGAGGTAATCCTTTTATGCTTTTCTTTTGGGTAGCATAAATAGCAATACTTTTCTTTTCATAAAATTTTGTTCATCACCCTACTTCATGTCCCCCACACACATCTCATTTTTGTTCTTCCTTCGCATGGGATGTAGGAGGATTCTATTTAATTTCATGGAAATGTGAAATTAGAAAAAAAAAAAAAAAACTCCTGCATGTAACTCGAGGCAAGCAAGATAGTTTATATATTCTAATAATTTTCTTTTAAACTTTATATATGGAGAGAGAGAGAGAAAGAGAGAGGGCTTTGTTCCATTTACTGCTCCGTTATGTACGCATGATTATAAATGAATATAGAGCGGTGAAGGAAGGTTGTTTGTGCCACTAGTAGAATTATTTGTGTAAATCTTAAAGAATACATTCATAATTTAATTCAGAGATGAGATTTACATATTTTTTTTGATTGTGGAATCTGATTGGACTTTGACTGGAATAATTTATTGTACGAGATACCCATAGTGTATTGGATGTATCTCAAGTTTTCACAGCCTAAAACTCCTATGAGATATCGACTGTAGAATACTCGCAGGTATTCTTTTTAGAGCATTTCAAATATCTATAAACTATTTTATTTTGTATTTCTTTTGTATATCATATAATAGTCTAATCATTTTATAAAGGCAAGCTATGGTCAAAGTTTGATATTAATTCCTGTAATTATTATTTTACCATTATTTAATAAGTACCCCTTATAAGTAAACATTATATAATATCTGAACAAATTTAAATCTTAAATATTATACGATATTTTAACATCTTAGTATTAGGTCTGCATTTATTTTTTAGTAGTCCATATTAATCTTGTGAGAGATTCTACTTGTTTATCATAACTTTAGTACTATTCAATTATAATATTGCCCAGTTTTTTTAAAAAATAGAATCCACCTGCCTGTAGTCTGTTAGTCATATTACACTAAACTCATTGTATAAAATTACCAAAATGCCCTTGTATTCATTTAAGGTAGAATATAATGGATTGCTGTGCAGAAGTACGTAACTACGTACGAAAGAAGAACTGAATTATTAGGACGCATGGCAAAGAATACAAAACAAACAAAAAAATTCAAAACTTAGTGATCCTGATATTCAAATACTTGTCAGCAAAGTGGGCAAGATTTCTGAATTCATGATCATCAATGAAACCATCATGATTAGCGTCTGCAGATTTGATACCCTTTTTGCTCTTCCATGACGCAAACAGCCCTTCGGTGAGTCGCACAGCCTCTCTTAATTCAGATAGGCTGATTCTGCCGTCACCGTCGCGGTCAAATCTCTTGAGCCACCGCTTGAACTCCTCCACACTCATCACTCTCTTTCCGTCGCTTGCCACATTCCGTTCTATGAACGCCATTTTGGTTTAGCTCTTCCTCTTCCTCTGTCTGTTGTTGTGTTGCTTCTTGCTACTTGCTATGATTCTTACTTCTGAGCCGTTCCTATTTATATTGAACAGTTTTAGTGTGATAAACATGCGCCAACATAACATACGTATATAATATTTCATCGTTACTTATAGGAGAATAAGAATCCCATTGCTAAATTAATACATATATATATATATATATATATATATATGTATTATATAATATTAGCCACTCCTCGATGCTGTCGCTCTATACCATATCAAAAGTATATGTTTATTAGCAAATTTAGAAATTCTAATGGGACAATATAATCAGTTAATTAATCGCTCTTCTTCAGTACGTTGTACTAGGACAAACCCTGCCCCTTTATACTTATATGCTATAGTTTACAATAAATTAAACAAATAAAAAATATTCCAAAATATGTGAGCTGGTCTAGTTGTGGATTCCTTTTACTTCTAAGGTATCAATTCCCTCTCCACGAAAAAAAAAAAAACTAAAGAAACCCAAAAACAAGGAAAAAAGTCAAGCATTATTGTGGGTTGTGCCCCTCAAATTTTGGATCTAAGGGGCAAAAATAAAAATGGGTACTTTTGTTTTCTTAAATTCCTGACCATATATAATTCTAATTAAAGGGATAATCCATACAAATTTAAAGGAAGGCTGAAAGCTACTTCCTCATTAATAAATAATTGAAGGCCCTGTTGCAATCATTGCCCCATATCTTGGTCTGAATATCGATGGGTGCTGGCTTTGGTTCTTTCTAGAAATATTTGGGGTAAAGTTCAATCTTAGCTCCACATAGTTGAAGATCCTTAGATAATAGATATATTATTCAAGGTGGATTCTTGGGTGTCTTCGAGAATTTGAATGCATTAATGTCTTTAGCAAGTGGACAAAGGAGATATTGTCAATTAGATTGATAATTGCACATTAAAATGTTAAAATTAAAAAAAAAAGTCCAAATGTTTTTATATTTGTATTTTAGCCCCTAATTTTTTCAAAATTTTTATTTATTATTTCAACTCCTTAAAATTATAAGATTCACAACTTCACCCCAATACTTTATTTATTTTATTGTTAACCCAAAATAATTTTATTATCGTTTTCATTATCTTCATTCATCTCCTACTGTTAACTATCTATCTTTTACAATGGCTTACTCATCCAATTTTTTATCATTCAGGAAAAGATTTTACATGAAATAATTTTGGTACTAAAATATATCTTATAATTTCTACCATTTTCTATGAGAGAATAATTTTAGGATAATAGTAAAATAAATAAAATATAAGGGTGAAGTTTTGAATCTTATAATTTGAGGGAGTTGAGATAATGAATGAACATTTAAAAAAAAGATTAGGGGCTAAAATATAAATATAAAAAAATTTGGGGTCAACTTTTAATTTTAACATTTCAATGTACAGTTATCACCTTGATCACTGAGTTGGCCACATTTCATTTGTCCACCTTGTTGAAGGCATTGCTGCCTTCAAACTCTTGAAAGCACCAAAGAATCCACCATCTTTCAATGGGAGTTTTCTAGAGCTGACAAGATGCAACGAAACATGAGTAAAAAGTGTGAAGCGCTACCACCACGTATCTCTCTAGTTTCATCATGAAGATTTGCACAAGAGAAACAAGTTAGAAATAAAAATTAAGGAAAAAAAATACAAAAGGGGTTAAAGGCAATCAAATGGCAGTATATTGATTAAAAAAAGGGATCGACTTCATGTATTCATGTATAAATATGGGTGCAAATGTATATTTTGTGTTAAATAAGTGAAGGTGTATGTTGAATAGAGACATTGAGTAAGGTGAGGTGAAATGAGAGGTGTATATGTCATTGGTGTTAATTATTTTGTTTCAAATAATAAAAATATTTCCCTCAGTTTAGTCCCCTTTTGAGCTCTTCAATTCTACGAAGGGAACATTCCTTGAACAGTAAATTGAGACATTAGAAATCGCATCTTTTTATTTTTTTAATCCCAATTAATGATTAAAAATAAATAAATATAACAAAAAAATTACTAAAATAGCCCCCAATGCGCCAAAATGGAAGATTTTGAATTATAAAATAACCGCGATACTTAATCTTTTGATAGATTAACAGGGCACACAACTAACTTCAAAATTAAGGTTTATGCTCGTTTGAAGTCGTACCAATGTAAGGTCCATTTGTTAATGACAACCTTTCTTTTTGACATTTTAACACTCATTATTTGGAAGATTTTACAATGTTCTTTTCGCTGGCGGGCTGTACCCCTTTCGTCCATATATGCTTCAAAGATAGGCTTCATGACTTTCAGTTTTTCCGCTTCTTTTGAAATTGTGGGTTTTCCCATATCATGAACAAAAGGTACCACATTGTGATGAATTGCATGGATTATATGGATATAGAAATTTGATGTGAACGAAACTTTTCAGAGAAATAATCAAAGTTGACACTACACACTGCACAGGAGTTCGTAACACTAAAGATAAAATTTAACGTCTGTGAAAGAGAAGTTCAAAATGAATATGAAGAATCTCACAAACACACGAACGTCCCTTTGTTCTCGGAGTCATGGTTTAATTTGTGACACTTTGGAAAGAGGATATATTCTCCGGCTCCTCTGAATGAGGCTAGTGTGTTTTATTCTCCGACAAGGAAGTTAATATGCTGCGAGGCATGGCCTAAAAAACTTCATGAGCCATGATTTCAGTACCAATTTACCAAAAGACAGTTAAATCTAATAGGAATTTGGAACGCGAAGTATCATAATCTATCAAAGGAGCATGCAATTAAGGAGATATGATTAATTAATCTTACTTGTAGAGAAAGAACTTCAAAAGGTAATCTTTAATGAAGTCTAATTATCCAAGTTCTAGAACCTGAGGTGGCTCATACAGTTTAGGTTGAAAAAATATTAATTAAATGATACTAACATGTTCATGTGGTGCTATTTCAATCCAATCTTTCATAAAGAAAAGTGGAAGTCTCATACACATAGTGGTAAATAAGTATTCATATAATAATTTGATTAGATTAACACACTACATTATTTGTCACATAGATATGCTAATTTAAATATATAAATTTCAAAACAATAATATTTAATACCCTATACGTACTATCACAATAATTAAAATTAATATCCAATAGTTATATATGCAATATATTATGTTTTTATTATATTTCTTAAAAATTTTAATTTTAAAGTTAGTTTTAATTTATATGCAATCTTCTTATTTGTATAGTTTAAAATATTAAATATGATATTGTAAAGTTTGTGTTAAAATTATAGTTAAAGTATAGTTTAAGAAAATTATAGTGTTTATCCCTTCTTGAATAAAAACACCACGGCTATTATAATACTACATAAACAGATGCTGCAATCACCTTTTTTTGTTTAATCAGTTGAACGGGTTAAATTAAAATGATCATATTAAATAAGTTTACATATAAATATGTAAATTCAATCCACTGTAATTAGTGAATTAAATAAGTCAATTCAGTAAATTTAAGACGTTTTGATGCACATTTCTAGTGTGATAAACGTGAAGTAATAACATAGCACGTATATTATTATATGTTGGTGCTTATTCCTTCTTCTTCAATAGGAACTCCACGGCTATTATAATACTATGTATAGTAGACCCTGCCGCCTCAAAAGTATATATTAGTTTCTGACTAAAAACCTTTAAAGGGACAATCGGATTATCGGTACAAATCACCTTGCATGGAACTTTATACATATTAGGACAAACTTGCCTGCCTTTATACTTCTGTGCTTTCAATCATAAACGAAAATAGTATATCTTAAAATTTATTTCCATGAAAAGTCGCATGCCATGCGTGCATGTGACCGTCCTTAATTGAAATTAATCTAAGAAATTAAAGAGAGACTTGAAAAGAGGGAAAAATCCCTTAATAAATAGCTAAATTACGATTGCTAATCATCATTATATAATTAGACTCTTTGATTTATTGATCGATGCATGACAACTGCTTCAAATGAAGTAAAATTAAAATAAATCTAAGCACACTGAACATCCAAATCAGGGAACAAATTCTCTTTAAAACAAGAGTAACCTTATGTTTCCTGAAACACTACTCTTTCTTATTTATAATGTAACTAATTATTAAACTTTAAATAATATTTTATTCAAAATTTTGTAGGCAATAATTAATGAATTTAACTATAATAAAAATTTATTAAAATAGACAAAACATTATGTTATATTTGATAATATTTAATAAATAATTATATTATACTTAGAGAATATTGTATTTTCAAGAATATATGATTATTAATTTATAAAATTTTTAAATTCAGTTATATGCCACTATGACCAATCACTTGGAGTTTTTTAAGGAGCATCTTCTTCCTTATTTTATTTGCTAGCATTATTCTATTAATTTCGCTATATTTAATTTAGAATATTTGTATAAGTTCTTCAATTTAAAAAATTATTTTGAAGATGCCTCTCTCAATTATTACTCTTAAGAATTTGAACCGCAACGTCAATTTTTTGTTTTGGGTTCATGTCAATATCAATGTTGTTACGTCAAAAATTTTTAAAATAATGTTGGATCTTGTATATATATATAGAGAGAGAGAGAGAGACACAAACACACACGTTATCAAAGAACATTTTTAAACCATAAAAATTAGATTACTAATTATTATGTATTTATAAGCATCAGGTTATTTCAAGGAAATAAGATAATGACCGTAACAAAAGAGAGCAGTCTGAGTTTCTTAAGTGGTACATGCCACCAGTCATACTCGTCACCTGAGAAATCATTTAATAATAATAATAAAAATTTTATATACAGTTAATTCTTTTTAATTGAAATATGATAAGTAAAGAATCTTTTAATTATATCATGATATTTGTATGATTATTATAAATAATCATATAAAAATAAATTAAATTATACATCTGTTTTGTTATTATTGATTAAATTTTTTTGTCATTATTATTAGTAATTGTATACTTATCATGTATTAATTAAAAAAATTGCTAGCAAAAATATTAAAAACTGTTTAAATAATAATTGTATATTTTTTAGAACTCCTTGGCAGATAAGGTGCATGCACATTCCCTGCGCCTTTTTTTTTTTTTTGGTTAACTTTACTATCATTAAAAAAATTATATCGTCAAATTTGATGGATATGAACTGATAACCTAGTGGGTGAGAAGATGACCACTTTGTACTGTATGCAAGATTTACTATAACACATCTATCGAGTAACCAAATTTTACATTTTCCAATGACTAAGATCAATTTACCATGTAGTTTAATTGCTTTTTATTGAATAACATTGCATATATAATTTATGAAATAATAGCTTAATGGGCAAGTTATAAGTCTGTTGTTTTAATTAAGTGGCGAAAGTATAGATAGAAATCATGGCTTCGATCTCAATTTAAAACGAGAGAATGGGTCCTTGTTTTACTCATGGCCTCTAGGAAACACCAAATGGCTGGTTTTGCTTTGAATGTGTGAGAAGTGAGATTTCACAAGACGTACAAATCCAAGTAATCTTGTTTCTTTAACGTGATATAATCATAAAACTTGTTTATTCCTGTTTTATGGGGGTCAGATTTGCTCTGATTTAGATCCCTTTCGGATAAAGATAATCTTATCTCGTGCATGATTATTTATATCTTTAATCCTCCATTTATATAGCATAACTTTTGGGGTCTTGTTATTCCTTCCATTTTTACGGCATTATGCCCACCATTACTGCTGTCTGATTATGACTGAAATATAAATAATATAGAATATTGAGATATTTATTGACATCTGTTAAAGCATGGATTGATGGTTAATCTCACTAATAGGGGAGAATATATTATTCTTTTTACTTTTCTTGATTATATTCACATTTCAGTGAAAAAGCTAATCCTAATTTGTTTTAAATTATTGATTATATAACTTAGAGTAAGTATTATAAGTCTATTCAAATGAAAATCTTTAGTGGTCTACTTCAATGACCAAATTTTGTTTATATGACAGCATTTCAACAATGATATTCACGAGAGGGCAAAAGAAAATTTAAACTTGAAACGTGGTTTTTGTCTAATTACTTGATCATTTAATTAATGAAAAGGATGAATCACTTTTCTTCCTCATAAAATCTCAAATTTCAGGAATACAGTTAAATTGATTGGTAACTGGCATGGGTTATGAGAACGGAATATTATAATTGCTGTTGTCGACCTGATCATACTTGAAACGAGAAATTATATATTTAGGTTTTTCTTTTAAAGAATAGATATATGGGATTAACTTACAGTGGCGAAAATTAAAACAGTACACGTCTCTGGATTTTTTTAAAATAAAGAAATACAATTCTTTTCTTTTTCATCCTTGGTTCTTAACTATGATGTTGCTCATTATTGTTTTACTGGTGAAAGAGACGGTTCACCGATTTAAGGGTTTTGAGATGATTTTCTTTTAAAATACTATAATATAGTTGTAAGCATAGTTGTTAAATTCATGAGTTTATTATCTTATTTTAAGAGTTCACGATTATAATTAAGAAAAAGGAGTTAACTTGATGTAAATTTAAATAGACTTGCAAGTTGACTTATTGAATCTATCAAACTTATGATTTTATTTATTAAAAAAAATGTATCAACAAGCTTGTAATTAATAATATAAAAATTTAAATTTAAGACGAAAAGAGATAAAAACAAGTTTCATTTTTAGGAAATCATTATAATCTACATTATTACAAATTCAAATATACATAAAAAAAAATAAATTACATTAAATATGTATTTGTTAAAATAAAAATAAAAAAATATTATTTAGTTGGTTATATTGAATAATACTTGTAGGCTTTCTTATTATACAAAATAATAACATCTACTACCAAAAAAAAAAAAGTCCTAATCATGGTTTTTTGGTGGTTTAACAATGGTTTTTAACACATTTATTTCTGATTATGGGTATATCTATAGTTAAAATATGGTTTAACCACAGTTACAAAAAATTGTGGTTAAGGCATGGCTTGACCACGATTGACTGAAATAGTTATTACATTGTTGTGGCATAACTGCAATTTTAAAATCATAGTTAAACCATAGTTTAACCACAAATGTAATTAGTCATGGTTAAACCATATTTTAACCACAATTTTAAAACCATAGTTAGAACATTCTAAAATGTTGTTAGATCACTTATTAAACCTTTAGTAGTGTTTTTAACCGCTGCTAGTAGGTTTTTTTTTTTAAAAAACATACTTTGTTCTTGTTTACATCCATGTATTTTTTGTTATAAACCTATAATTTCATAAATAACAACTCCAAACAACACATTCAACCAACCAATAACATTACATACATTACATACTAACATATTAACATAGAATTCTCTAAATACATATTAACATAATTTGTAACACATTCCAACTAACAGATTCCCCTTTACATACATAGAATTCTTCACATACTTACATATATAATAGTTATCTAAATTACATATTAAATGTATTAGAATGTGGATAATTAGTTGCATCACATGATGATGTATGTCTACTATTGTGATCACATAAAACCTAAATTTCAAATAAAAAAGTAAGAGGTAATGATATACCAAAGATTATGATACATGAAAATATAAATGAAGCAGGGAAAATCTTAAAAATTACCCTTATATTTTGTAAGTTAGCAAGCTCAAGTGGCACTTATCCACCAAAATTCCATAGAAGGAAAGTCATCCCTACTCTATTTGCTTTATTCAGGCATTATTTTCAACAATATAGGCATCCTTTTCTATCATTTTCTACTTGAGCATTTCCACCTTATTATGCAACTCATTATAGGAAGGACCAGAGGATGGGCATGCATATCCACTTCCACAACATTTAAATATCTAAGTTGGACAAACAACTACCCCAAATCCACACACTTGACTATGATGCTCTAAGGTACTCAACACCCTGGCCAATGAATCATTGATTGACATTTCTTGTGATGAAATATCTTATTGCTCAATTTCAGCAATTTTTTTCAACAAATCCAAACAAAAAGAAACAAATTAATTCAAGAATTGATCATTTCAACAAGAGCATAAGTTAACACTTTAGTACCACATAATTCAAACACTTACACCTAATGTTGTTGAAATTGTGATTCTAGGTAAATTTAGAAAAATGAGGGTGGACTCGTAACATAGAATCATAAAAGTTTACCTATACCTGTTATTTAAGCTATTGAATATAACCTAACCATATCACAAAATCACATAAAATTTTATACATAATTACTTATTTTATAATCCATAAACCATATTGTATACTTTTCATTCAAATCAACATACAAAGTTCAATAAACTCCACAATCCATAGTTCATAATTCATAATCCATAATACATAATCCGTAACACATAATACATAATAATAATTTATTTAACATAACAAACTCTTAATATAAATTCAATAAAGATCATCAATCTCACGACTATCATCGCTTTCAGAACCTTGATCATCAACCATATAACCTTTACCTATCTCATTCTCATTCTCACTATTATTATTATCTTCTTTTTCATCTTGAAAGTCATCATCAAAATCCATATTGTTGGATTATTCACCAGTACTAGTACCACCAACATTAGCATCAAGCTGAACCATCAAATCACTTATTTCTATTGTCGTCACAAGTAGATTAACTTGAATAGATTCAGGGACCTCATCATCTTCCTCAACATTACTTTTATTTCCTATCTCCTCACTTTTCCATTCATCATCAAAATCATAAATATAAGTTCCTGTAGTTACTTGTTTTTTAACTTCAAATTGCACATCACAAATGCTAAGTCATTCATCTTCTTTTGGTGCAAGTAATTTCTTTTCTTGGTATGAATCTAAACAAAATAAAAAATATTGATAATTATTCTAACCCCTAAAAAAATGAAAAAAAGAAAAGAATTTACAATTTTATAATTACTTACCCTTTCAAAAGCACTCTAGAAGAGTTACAACATAAGCTAAGAATGCAAATTGCTAATCTTTTAAATTCTGGGTATCCATCTCTATAGGCTTCCCACCATTTTGCTAGAGCCACTTGTGTTCTTAATGTCAGTGCACAACCTAAACATGCCCTTTGTGAAAGGGAATTCAAGCAAACCTTGTCTCTTTCTCCCTTATATTCAATTAATCTTACTACACATTCATACAACACTTGTTTAACCATATAATCAGCTTGTAAATTAATGTTGAAGTGAAAATGAGGATTGAGGTAGTATGCAATTGCTTATAAAGGCTTATGTAATTGGGCATCCCCCCTTTCATCAATTATGTTCAATACAGGCTCATAGCTGCAGTAATAAATAAACAATGAAGTCAAAATACATTAAAGATAAAGACACCTTCATGAGGTATACTAGTTTGTATATACCTCCTTGAAACATTATTAAAGTTCATTTTAATTTTTACTTTTGTACTTTCCATTGCTTCATATATGAATCCTATTGCCAAATTTTCATCTAAATCTATTAAGTGAATAACTGTAATAAGAGGAGCAACAACTTTATGGCAAATAATAATATTCTTCCACAACCTGTTATCCATAACACTTCTTGCCGCTTCCTTCCCATATTTGGTAGCAGAAAATTTGTTATCTTTCCATTCCTTAAAATTAAATAGATTTATCAATGCCACTTTATACTTTTTAAGACAACCCAATGACAAATAAGCTGTGGCAAAATGAGTTACAGCTAGCCTAATCAAGTCTATCCCTTTTGTGAATTTTCTCAACATATTAATGAGTATTGATCTTGCATAAATGTAAGTTGTAATTCTTTTGTCCCTACTTACAGTTTCTTTATGCAACTCTTTTTTTTTTTTTTTTTTCTAAATCCTCCAACATCAAACCAATGCAATGGTCTATACATGGTGTCCAATACAAGTGCTTTCAAAGTTAAAAGCAGAGTAAAATTCTACCAAGTTAAAGCATGATTTTGACAACATTGAATAAAACCATTTTGAACTAGAATCATACAGTTTTGATTTTTAAAGTCCATTGTAGGAATGTGATACCTTTTATTCTTATGATTTGTCTCCTTAAATAATTAGCCGCTACGTTTAAATATATACGCGCAAGGAAATCATTAGACTTTTGGCTCGAAGCAATGGTTTACTTGGCAAAAAGTAAAAATAATTTTTGTACTTGTCAGTTTGATTACGTTTTTGCTCTGGCTATAAGTACGCATATACAAAGAATCAGAATTTCAGATCAGCTCACCTCAGCTCATATGGGAATCAAGAAAATAACAGTTTCATTTACGCTAAATTCTTTAAATCATTGCAACAGGTTAGATGGAATGTTATTGAACAACTCGCTTATCTTACAATTGAACACTACTTATAACACTAAGCATGTTTAGGTAAATATATCGGAATGCAGTGCAAAAGTAAGTAAATACGTACCAAAGAACAATAGAATTATTGAACGAACTGGACAAATTAATGACAAAAAACACAAAATAGAAGATTTAAAACTTGGTGATCCTGATGTTCAAGTACTTGTCTGCAAAGTGGGCAAGGTTTTTGAATTCGTTATCATCAATGAGACCGTCGTGATTAGCGTCTGCAAATTTGATGCCTCTTTTGCTCTTCCATGACGCAAACAGCCCTCCCGTGAGTCGCACAGCCTCTTTTAGTTCAGATAGGCTGATTCTGCCGTCACGGTTGCCGTCAAATCTCTTGAGCCACCGCTTGAACTCCTCCACACTCATCACTCTCTTCCCGTCGCTGGTCACATTCCATTCTATGAACGCCATTCTATGATTCTGTTATTTCCCTCTTCCTAATTTAGTTCGATCTACCTCTTTCTATGTCTGTTCCTATTGGCTATACTTGCAATGCTTCTAACTTCTAAGCCTTTCCTATTTATATTGCGCACCTTCCTACTTGTAAACATGCACTATTAACATACCACGTATATTATTATAATTGAGTTTGCGCTAATTAATTCCTTAATTAGCTTCTTGCATAAGAATTCCATTGCTATAATACTTTATCTAAATATGTATTAGGCGCTGCCGCCTCTCCCTGTGCCTAACTTCCATTATATATTATTTTCTGATTTAAAAACTTTAAAGGGACATTCGGATTATCGATACATTAATAAATCATCTTTAGTACTCTGTATTAGGACAAACTGGCCTGCCTTTATACATAAACAAACACAGTATATTTTAAAATTTATTTCCATGACCCGACTGCGCGTGCATGAACATCCTGATGATCGTGCTTCTCTAGGGGCCGGGCTTTTCCTATTTGAAATTGATCTAAGACAGGAGAGACTTGGAAAAAAAAAAAAATCCCTTAATTTACGACTGCTAATCATCGTCATATATATAATTAGACTCCTTGATTTATTGATGCATAACACATGCTTCAAATGAAGTAAAATTAGCAATAAATCTAATAAGCACACTGAACATCCGAATCTGGGAACAAATCCCTTTAAAATGTTTCAGTTGTAATGCCTTCTACATTGCTTTATATGTGAAAAATATAATTATTTAAATGTTTAAAAACTGGTTGATATGATATTTAATAACATAAATATAACACAAAACTTAAATTTACGTGTTCCATATTTGATATATATATATATATATATATATATATATATATATATAATCAAGATTTTAAATACTTACATACCACTTAAAGAAAAAAAAAATTCAAAGGGCGACATTAGAAATAAAAAACTACGGTGTAAAGTAGGAAGACGGTGGGCTAAGTGAAGCATTAGAAATTTTAAATCTTCAGCTCCAAGCCCCCTTGTGCGTAGAGTTTGAAGATTGTCAACAAATGATTATTGAAAAGAACAAATTTGTGGCCAAACTCTTGTCTTTAAGTTAGCCAAACTTAGGCATATATTGATCACAAAATAAGATAAAGGCCGCTGTATAATCTTCGTTATATGTATTATAGACGCCAAGGAAGAATGGTCAGGACTCAACCTCATACTCTGAACTAATTATATGAATTCTAGATTGTCGCTCATTTAATAAGCTAAACTAGCAAAATTATTCTGCATATATATCTTGCATGTGAGGGTGCAGACTGCAGATGAGCAGAGTTTTTTGGATTCAGATTCTCTCCTTTTTCTTCTCCTTCCTTTTCTCGTTATATTGGAGAGAGATAGAAACAGAGATAGTAGAACTGCTTAAATGGTGAGTCCCACTAGAAAGAAGAGGATCTAGATCCAAGTTTTTTTTTTTATCTTCTTTTCTAAAAGAAGTTATGCAAAAATTGAACATCACTTTACCTCATCAGAATTCAAAGATGACTACAAAATTTATCTTTATTTTAGGAAAAGCCAAATAAAGATAGGTTGGTGATATATATATGTATATATATATATATATATATATATATATATATTACTAATTACCATGCATCTATAACATTTTAATAAATCATTGCGTACAAAATTATGACCAATATATACTTTTATGTCTTTATTATTTGGATAATTTTACAGAGAATTGGGTCTTTGTTATTTTTCCCAGATGTATTTCGAGATTTACATCTTACTAATATGTACATTGAATTATATAAAAAATTAAAGTATTGAAAAAATATTAAGATACCATTAAGTATATACAGAATTTGTTAAAAATTTGAACACTTTGACAATTATAATAAAATTTTATTTTCATTAACAGATTTCGTTTCAAATATCACCTATACAGGGAGCATAAATTCAATATATAGTGTAGGACGTCGTAGCATATATGTGATTTGATATACTAGCTTCCCAATTATTGTACTTTTCTCTTTCTTGCGTAATTATTACCTTAATTCCTTCTTTTCAGGAGCATCTTTATTTTATTTTTTTCCAAGGTTTTCCACCCAGGCATTTTAGATGGAAGGTTGACCCTTAAGTAAAGTTGAATTATTGTCATTTTTTAAAGTTTCAAATAGTTGCTACTTCTCTGACTAGTCAACCATGGATTTTTTAGAAGCATCTTTTTCCTTGATTTATTTGCTTTATTCTATTTGGCTTACTAATATTTAATTAAATATGAATATATATATACATATATATATATATATATATATATATACATCTCTTTAATTTTGATATTTATAAATAAAAATTAAAAAATATCACTCTCAATTATTACTCTTCAGAATTTGAATCCTAATGTCATTTTGTTTTTATCAATGTCATTAACGAAGTTGTTACGTCAAGTTTTATCATATGTCATGTGATAAATTCATTTGTAACAAATTCTGTTGATAATTTAAAAAAAAAAAGACCAAAAAATTTCAAAAAATAATTAAGAGGAGTATTTTTGTTGTCGTCAAAGTTTAATAATTTCCTCATAAATGATTCAAAATTTGAGAAAATATTTAATTTTTTCCCTTTAGAAAATGTTGTGGATCTTGTCTCATTTTTTTTCTCGTACGTGAAAGAACAATTTTATAATATACTATTAGATAACTAATTATTATGTAATTATAATAGTCAGGTTTTTTTCAATGCAATAAATTAATAATGACCATAACAAATGAGAGTAATTAATCTGAGTTTCTTAGACGTAGATGCCAGCCACTCCCCCGTCCTGATCATATCCTTTATTCTTGGATTGTTTCATAATTTTTTCCAAAACTCCTTATTGGCAGACAGGTGCATGCTCATAGTTGGAGGCTGCGATTGATGAACCATATGCCATCAAAATATGAAAGCTCTATTATGGACTTGATCTAATCAATTACCACTTAGCCTAGACTTTTTTCAATCTTGATTGGGGTTTTACTTTATGCTGATCTATAATTGGGATAATGGAAAAGGGGAGATTTATCGAATGCACATGAGAGTAATCGAGCAATTATTCGTAGAAACTAGATTAAATTTAAGAATTAATTTAGATTTTTCTTGGCAAAAACTAGAAACATAAGAAATTAGTTGGGCAAATACTGAATATATAGATTGTAAATTTATTCAATTTATAATTTCCTTTTCTGCGTTGTCAATAAAAAATATAATCAATATTGTGGATATATGTAAAATTTTAAAACTAATAGCATCTAGGTTCAGATATAAAATTTATTAAATATTGAGCTTCAAATACATATGACTATTAAAAATTATATTATATTCACGTCTAGTTGACCACTTTGTACATTTCCATACATTTAATTATATTAGTATAATTATTTTTTATAGTACTCAATAATTATTACACATAATTGATATCAGTACACAAATCAATCTCTTTCCCAAATAAATATCCATCAACGTCTTCTCTCTCTTCTGGCTGTGACTCTCTGTTGGATAGACTTGGCGGCAGATTGGCCTTATTATTCCAAAAAAACAAAAAAAGGATGTCTTGGTCTTTTAACATATGGATACAATAATTTTAGTGGAGTAGCATAGTACCAATTTTAATTTATTCAGCTTTGGGTTACTCAATGGTAATATTCAGCCTGTAATTATGAATCCCTGGGTTTTCGCACGAAGGCTCGCTAAGTATGTAGATGATGAGGAGCTTCCGGACACATCAGAGGAGGGCTCGACATTCTTTTGGAGGAAACTAATCCGAATGTGAGAGATTAGATCCTGTCGAAAATGCGACAGTATAAGTGAAAGGAAGAGATAAGAATCAGAATGTAGGATATAGGAAGATAGAAGAAAACAATGGAGTTTTAAAAATAGAAAAACTGAACTAAAAAATGTATAAAAAACAATAAAATAAACTCTAAATCCAAAATAAGAGTGAAAATTTTAAAACACCCATCAATAAAAAAAATACAAAGCGCACACATGAATCAACTGAAGAAAGAACAAAAAGGAGATGGGGTGTATTTGTTCGTCCCTTCTTCTCTTCTCCTCCTTTCTATTTTGGCATTTATGGGTTTTTTTTTTTTTTTCTTGTTTCTAAATTTGTTCCTTCTTTCTTCTCTTCTTCTTTTACAGAATCTAACCCAGTATAAACTGTTTGTTTATAAATTTGTAGACTGAAAATTTGGTATACGGTTTTTTGTGCTCTCTATTTTTAACATTAGAGTTACGTTCGACTTAGATTAAGTTTATAAGAACGGATTTTTCTCGTTTTCTACACCTGTCAGATTTTGGATTTTCAAGGTGTGACACACACACACATATATATATATATATATATATATTTACTGTCATTACTTGAAAATTATTCGAAATAGTGATTGTTGCTCTTTACCTAAAACACTTGTGTACCAAGTGGTTCAAACTTTGCTATGATCATATTGTGCTTGGTGCTTGAAACAGAAGCAGAGAAAAGCGCGCACGTGAAGAACCAAGCAGAGGAGTGATTGTAAATTCTCCTCTTCTTTCAATCCCTTCGAGTTATATATATATATATATATATATATATATATATATATATATAATAAATTCAACTTTTTTTAAAAAATTAAACATAAACAACTGCACCTAAAATTTTCTTTGTTCACTTTTAATATCATTTTTCTATTTTTTGTTTTATCAACATTATCTACTTTTCGTTTAAAGTTATTAGCGTTCTTTATTGACTGACTTTGAACATTCTATCAAGTTCGTAAATAAAATATAAAGTTTTATAACTTAACATTATAAGTTCAGATCTAAAACTAAAAAATTATTCTACTTTTCATAAAAAAATTATGAACAGATATTTTAAAAAAATTACTTAAATATTTTCCTTATAATTATAATAGAAACATTTTCTAAAAAGGTATTACTTCACCAAAAAAAAAAACTCGTCAGAAAGGTTATAAAACTCAACTAGTGGACTAGTAAACAGAATGGAAAATTAACGAAAAGATTTGAGAACGTTATAGCAGAGGTTTTGAAATAATATTAAAGCCGGGCCCCCCGCCGGCGGGGGGGGGGGGGTGTTTGGGGGTGAGATTTGTATATATAAAACATAAAACTCTGGTACAATATGCAAACGAAGTTAGAAATCAAAGGGGTGGCATCTCCTCCTGTCACAAAGCTAGGTAAGTAATAGAGATACAGAGAGTGGAAGGGAAGATGAGAGTACCTGAGAGTTTAGGTTTACATATAACCGTACTTGGAGAAAGCATATTCAACAAGATCATCAAGCTCAAATCCTGAGGTATTGACGAGACCGTCGTTGTTACCGTCGGCATGGTGGAGACCGCGAAAGACTCTCCAGTCTGGGACACGTGACCCTAGCTGCCGGAAAGCCTGCTTCATTTCCTTCTTGCTCAGCCGGCCGTCCCCATCTCCATCTGCTTTCTTGAATATCTCCCTTATTTGCTCCTCCGTTAATGGTCCTTTCGCTGATGTTTTCCTGAACAAACTCATCACTTTCTCTCGTCACTTATAAACACCTGCTTTAATTAATTCACTCCCAGTTCTGCCTTCTCTAGACTACTCTGGCTTTCATTTATAGCACCAAGCTTACTGTGTAGGAATATGGAGGATCTGGAACTTCATTCTAAAGCTCTGCACTATCACGCCCAAGGCATATCAAGGTCGTCTCGTCACAGGCATGACGCATGGACTATGAAGTCACCCTTGTTTACCAACAGATATGAAGCCCGCAAACTTTCCTTGATACCCCATTGTCCATATCCAACCAAAGATATAGTGTATACTGTTAGTTTTGATATGTATTAACGTGCATATTAATTTACTTTTTGAAAAAATAATTGGTATTTAATTCATACTCTGTTTTGTAGTTACTGACATGCACATTCACATCAAACTATGCGAATAAACTTTAGGATATATTACAATAACTTTCCCTTGGATTTGGGTATATATTATTCCAAGTTTATGAAATGACAGTCCCTGCCACTCTCTACTACGTTGAAGTGTATTTTACCAATCTAACCTTGACTTCTAGCTAATTTGGAAGCAAAATGCCTTTTGGTTTTTTATTTGTTACAAAATTATTATTTTACTCTCTCATTTATCCAAATATTTAAAATAATCACTCACTCATTAAAAAATATCTTACTTAATCATTTAACTAGTTTTCATAAAATTATTAAATCTAGTCCCTCTACTAAGTCTTAAACCCTAATTTAATGACTAAATTTGATTTTTTTTCAAAGTGTGAATTAATTGTGACATTTTTCAATAAATTAAGGATTATTATGAACATTTCAATAAGTGAAAAACTATAATAACAATTTTATAATAAATGAAGGACCAAGAAAATATTTTACTTGTTAATTTTATTTTCTTTCATTAATGTCATCTTTTTTTTACTTTTACCAAAAGTAAATTACAATAATGCAAAGAATCAGCGTGCTATATTTCGCGTTTTGAACAACCTAGGTATTACATTTATATTTGACTTGCTACAATATAACATCAGGCAATAATAAAGATGGATAAAATATCCAAACTCTATGAATGCTTGTAAAATTTGCTTGTTTCAATATTTTAGCTTGGTAATAGGCATGGATCTAAAGAACCTATTATATATAATTAAAGTGGGCTCCCTTATTGTGGATGATTGACGAGAAGTCTCAATTTGATCAAACTCTCAGCTCCTTGTTCAATAACTCTTCACCTTGCTAATGTATGTATCAAAATTGTTTTGAAGTATATAAATTCTTTGTAGTCAACGAGAGAAATTATGAAGTAATTAATTAACAAATTAATTAATATTACTGAAAAATGTGGTGTTACCTGTGGTTTTTTTTTTTCTTTTGCTTTAAACCGCTGCTAACCAGTTAACTGCAGTTACATCAATGGTTGAGAAAATGTATGTAGGTAAATATTTACCTATGGTTAATACAACCGCTAGAAAAACATTGCAATTGGCTGCAATTATAACTTTAGTTAATGTGGAATTAGATTGGTAAATAATGCAAGTCAATAACTAAAGCCATGGATTGTGACATTATATATATATATATATATATAGATATATAATGTAACTAAGGCAATGTCCCTGCCACTCTCTACTATGTGGAATTATATATATATATATATATACATAAATAATGCAAGTCATAAATAATGTTGAATACATAATTATGAATAATAGTATATTAATTTGAAAAATTACTGATGATGGATGATTTGTGAGCCTCGCATTGTGAGCCTCGCATTGTTGCACATGAGTGGACTTACTTTTATTTTGTATTCTGTGTTCTAAAAAGATTAAGTTGTACTTTTTTTATTATTACTCTAGTTGTATCTTGATGACCACAGGCTAGATCCCATACCCCATAATTGTACATTTAATTTGAATTTGAAAGCATAGTTTTCTTTATGTTGATGTTGGGTTGGTAGGTGTTGTAGATAAAAATTTGAAGAGTCTAACTTTTAGGGAGGCTCTATTGAAGTTTCCACGGAAGTTGAATCCTTTTGTGTAGCTTGATTGACAATTTTAAAGTATGAACTTAACTCCCACTTTATGAACTCTATATATTTGTAGGAATATGATTTTCCCCCATTTTTTGTGCTAATCACACTCCTGATTTTTTAAGGTATGACAAATTTTAACAATTTAACAGTATTAAATTAGTAACACAAATCTTATTACATGTATTTAAAGTTTAGAAAACAAAATGAATTATTTTTTGAAAATTAATCTTACTGACCAAAGAATTTAAAAACTTAAACAATTATAAACAATTTGAGTGCAATTGGTATAATTAAAAGTGTTACAACAAGACTAAATATATTCGTCATTTGATTGTTGTGCAACTGAAAATTACGTAACTATAGGTACCAAAGAACAAATGAACAAATAGGAAAAAAGTGGACAAATGACTAGAAACACATAGAAGAAGATTCAAAATCTAGTGATCCTGATGTTCAAGCACTTGTCTGCAAAGTGGGCAAGGTTTCCGAATTCCTTCTCATCAATGAAATCGTCGTGATTGGCGTCTGTATATTTGATGCCCCTTTGCTCTTCCATGACGTAAACAGCCCTCCACTGAATCGCACAGCCTCTCTTAGTTCAAATTGGCTGATTCTGCCGTCAGCGTTATTGTCAAATCTCTTGAGCCACCTTTTGAACTCCTCCACACTCATCACTCTCTTCCCGTCGCTCATCACATTCCGTTCTATGAATGCCATTTCTAATTTAGCTGTTCCTCTCCTTCACTCTGTGTTGCTTCTTGCTGCCACTTGGTATGCTTCTAACTTCTAAGCCTTTCCTATTTATATTGCCAACATTCTTAGTGTGATAAACATGGACCAATAACATAGTTTAGTATACATATATTTGCTTATTCCTTGTTCGTGGACAAGAATTCCACTGCTATACTATAATATATATGAATATATAAATAAATTACCCGCTGCTACCTCATGTGTACCTATAAATGCCTAATTCCCAAGAACAAAGTATATTAGTTTCCTCGTTCTGAAAATCCTAAAGGGATAATGGGATTATGTATACAAATCATCTCTAGCACTTTGTATTAGGACACCCTCCCCACCCACCAAAAGACCTTTTCTCTTTTTCTCTTTATACTTTCATGGGATCTGTCATGAACATTTACACTCTATTTTGTATTTTTGATTGTAAAGGAAAAGTATCTAAGTATGTAGAGATTTACAGACAACAATCTCTGTAAATCTCTCTGTGAATAACTTTTAATTAAAAATAGAGTAGAATGTCTGAGAGAAGAGTAGTAAATTCTTTTTTTCAATTTAAATTTGAACATAAATAAATAAAAGATTATTTATATATATAAATAAAATAAATAAATAATAAAAAGAAAATATGAAACAAATAAGAAATTTAGGACCACTAAATTTTCTCAATCTTACACACATGCATGCGCCACGTGCTAAGTGCTTTTTAAATATAAATTATTTAATAACACTTAATTTCTCTCCAATTTTTTAATTTAATATGTGATGTGGATAGTCATATATATATATATATATATATATATAGGTTTTAAACATATTAAATTTATCCGGGGTGGGATTTGGAAGCCAATAGCAACCACATACTCTTTAACCTAATTTTTCAAACTAACTATTTCTAACTTTATTTTTAAGGTTCAACTCTATCACATACTATATGCGAGATGTGTATCTTTCCTAATGATTGCTTGATTACGGATTTCACTATTTTTTTTCCCTTTAGTTGGGGGTGTTTCCTTAGTTGAAATTGATCTAACAGATGGAAGACTTGTTCTTTAATTTGGTTTAATTAGCCACATTACGATTGCTTATTACTATGTTTTGTATAAATTAGTTTTTCTTCAATAAAGGTCTAAATTACATACGGCTTTCATCTTTTTTTAAAAATAAAAAATAAAATTAGATTCCGTTTTCCAGAAGAGAAAAAATTGAGTTACACTAATCTCCTCAGTAAAAAGATAAGCTACAATTATATCTATTATAACCAAAACACTTGTATGTGTGTGTATATATGTAACAAATATATATTTGATCAATATAATATAGAGTTTCTAAATCTAGGAAATTGTAAAGTTTTTGAAGTAAAAGTTTAGAGGGAAAATTAATTATTTAGTGTCTATAATTTGTTTTACAAGAAACTAATATTAGTTTTAAAGATATTTTATCTTTTTTTAATTATAAGGGAAATGGTATATATTTTCAAACGAACATAAAAATTATATAATTTGAATATCTTAACTGTGAGAATAAAAATTTGTCTTTATAGGATTACGTAGTAATTAGATTTATATGAGTAGGTCACAATAATGAATTAAAATTTCAAACAAATAGTTTTTGGGAATGTAACTTGATGGTTAAGCACTCAGAACAGCTAATTCTGGATGCATTTCCCAATTGAAATTGTTTCAGTTACTTTGGCTCGTATACTGTACTCTACAAAATATTAAAACAAATCTTAAAATATTGTTGATCCCACGTTGTGTGAAGGACGACACGGAGATTTTAACCTTTAAACCGACAATAATATATTATAGATTAATTAGCTTGTGTCGAACGAATATGTATAAGAAACATTGTACCCAAAAATAAAAAAGCATCTAAGAATTTGAGATATGAAAAGAAAAGTATTGCTATTTATGCATCTAAGAAATATGTTTAAGAAATGGCATAACTGGGTGATTGTGCTCCTCTTATTTTGCTTTACGCAGCTTTAAATCCAGAGTTTGAGAGGTAATCCGTGTATGCTTTTCTTTTGGGTAGCATAAATAGCAATACTTTTCTTTTCATAAATTTTTGTTCTTCACCCTACTTCATGTCCCCCGCTCACACATATCATTTTTGTTCTTCCTTCGCATGGGATGTAGGAGGATTCTATTTAATTTCATGGAAATGTGAAATTAAAATAGACCCCAAAAAAAAAAAAACTCCTGCATGTAACTCGAGGCAAGCAAAATAGTTTATGAACAATTATTCTAAGAATGTTCTTTTAAACTTTATATATGGAGAGAGAGAGAGAGAGAGAGAGAGAGAGAGAGAGGGCTATGTTGCATTTACTGCTCCGTTATGTACGTCTGGATATAAATGAATATAGAGGGGTGAAGGAAGGTTGTCTGTGCCACTAGTAGAATTATTTGTGTAAATCTTAGTATGAGGTCCGCATATATTTGCTAACAGCCCAGATTAATCTTGTGAGAGATTCTACTTGTTTATCATAACTTTAGTACTATTCAATTATAATATTGCCCAGTTTCGGAAAAAATAAAATCCACCTCCCTGTAGTCTGGTAGTCATATTACAGTAAACTCATTGTATAAAATTACCAAAATGCCATTGTTATCATTCAAGGTAGAATATAATGGATTGCTGTGCAGAAGTACGTAACTACGTACGAAAGAAGAACTGAATTATTAGGACGGATGGCAAAGAATACAAACCAAACGAAAAAAATTCAAAACTTAGTGATCCTGATATTCAAATACTTGTCAGCAAAGTGGGCAAGATTTCTGAATTCATGATCATCAATGAAACCATCATGATTAGCGTCTGCAGATTTGATGCCCTTTTTGCTCTTCCATGACGCAAACAGCCCTTCGGTGAGTCGCACAGCCTCTCTTAATTCAGATAGGCTGATTCTGCCGTCACCGTCACCGTCAAATCTCTTGAGCCACCGCTTGAACTCCTCCACACTCATCACTCTCTTTCCGTCGCTTGCCACATTCCGTTCTATGAACGCCATTTTGGTTTAGCTCTTCCTCTTCCTCTATCTGTTGTTGTCTTGCTTCTTGCTACTTGCTATGATTCTAACAACTGAGCCGTTCCTATTTATATTGCACAGTTTTAGTATGATAAACATGCGCCAACATAACATACGTATATAATATTTCGTCATTACTTATAGGAGAATAAGAATCCCATTGCTAAATTAATACATATATATATATATATATATATATGTATTATATAATATTTGCCACTCCTCGATGCTGTCGCTCTATACCATATCAAGATTATATGGTTATTAGCAAATTTAGAAATTCTAATGGGACAATATAATCAGTTAATTAATCACGCCTCTTCAGTACGTTGTATTAGGACAAACCCTGCCCCTTTATACTTACATGCTATAGTCTACAATAAATTAAGCAAATACAAAATATTCTAAAATATTTGAGCTGGTCTAGTTGTGGATTCCTTTTACTTTTCTAAGGTATCAATTCCCCCTCCCAAAAAAAAAAAAAAAAGAAATTAAAGAAACCCATAAACAAGGAAAAAAGTCAAGCATTATTGTGGGCTGTGCCCCTCAAATTTTGGATCTGAGGGGCAACCATCCGAGGGAATCATTTTATGCATATTGCCTGGTATGTAGAATAAAAATGGTTACTTTTGTTTTCTTAAATTCCTGGCCATATATAATTCTAATTAAAGGGATAATCTATACAAATTTAAAGGAAGGCTGAAAGCTACTTCCTCATTAATAAACAATTGAAGGCCCTGTTGCAATCATTGCCCCATATCTTGGTCTGAATATCGATGGGTGCTGGCTATGGTTCTTTCTAGAAATATTTGGGTAAAGTTCAATCTTAGCTCCACATAGTTGAAGACCCTTAGATAATAGATATATTATTCGAGGTGGATTCTTGGGTGTCTTCGAGAATTTGAATGCATTAATGTCTTTAACAAGTGGTCAAAGGAGATTTGGTCAATTAGATTGATAATTGCACATTAAAATGTTAAAATTTTTAAAAAATAAGCCCAAATGTTTTTATATTTGTATTGAGACCCTACTTTTTTCAAAATTTTTATTTATTATCTCAACTCCCTAAAATTATAAGATTCACAACTTCACCCCTATACTTTATTTATTTTATTGTTAACCCAAAATAATTTTATCATCGTTTTCATTATCTTCGTTCATCTCCTACTGTTAACCATCTTTATCTTTTACAATGATTTCAATTTTTATCATTCAACAAAAGATTTTACATGAAATAATTTTGGTACTAAAATATATCTTATAATTTCTACCATTTTCTATTAGAGAATAATTTTAGGATAAAAAATAAATGAAGTATAGGGTGAAGTTGTGAATCTTATAATTTGAGGGAGTTGAGATAATGAATGAACATTTAAAAAAAGATTAGGGGCTAAAATATAAATATAAAAAAATTTGGGGTCATTTTTTAATTTCAACATTTTAATGTATAGTTATCACCTTGATCACTGAGTTGGCCACATCTCATTTGTCCACCTTGTTGAAGGCGTTGCTGCCTTCAAACTCTTGAAAGCACCAAAGAATCCACCATCTTTCAATGGGAGTTTTCTAAGTATGAGCTGACAAGATGCAACGAAACATGAGTAAAAAGTGTGAAACTCCACCACCTCGACTCTCTCTAGTTTCATCATGAAGATTTGCACAAGACAAACATGTTAGAAATGAAAATTAAGAAAAAAAAATACAAAAGGGGTTAAAGACAATTAAATGGCAGTATATTGATTAATAAAAAGGATCGACTTCATGTATTTATTTATAAATGTGGGTGCAAATGTATATTTTATGTGTTAAATAAGTGAAGGTGTATGTTGAATAGAGACATTGAGTAAGGTGAGGTGAAATGAGAGGTGTATATGTCATTGGTGTTAATTATTTTTTGTTTCAAATAATAAAAATATTTCCTTCAGTTTAGTCCCCTTTTGAGCTCTTCAATTCTACACAGGGAACATTCATTGAACAGTAAATTGAGACATTAGAAATCGCATTTTTTTATTTGTTTATCCAAATTAATGCTTAAAAATAAATAAATAAAACAAAAAAATTACTATAATAGCCCCCAATGTGCCAAAACGGAAGATTTTGAATTATAAAATAACCGCGATACTTACTCTTTCTATAGATTAACAGGGCACACAACTAACTTCCAAATTAAGGTTTATGCTCGTTTGAAGTCGTACCAACGTAAGGTCCATTTGTTAATGACAACCTTTCTTTTTGACATTTTGACACTCAATATTTGGAAGATTTTACAACGTTCTTTTCGCTGGTGGGCTATTACCCTTTCTTCCATATATGCTTCAAATATAGGCATCATGACTTTCACTTTTTCCACTTCTTTTGAAATTGTGGGTTTGCCCTTATAATGAACAAAAGGTACCACATAATGATGAATTACATGGATTATATGGATATAGAAATTTAATCTGAACGAAACTTTTCAGAGAAATAATCAAAGTTGACACTGCACACTGCATAGGAGTTCGTAACACTAAAGATCAATTTAACGTCTGTGAAAGAGAAGTTCAAAATGAATATGAAGAATCTCACAGATACACGAACGTCCCTTTGTTCTCGGAGTCATGGTTTAATTTGTGACACTTCGGAAAGAGGATATATTCTCCGGCTCCTCTGAATGAGGCTAGTGTGTTTTATTCTTTGACAAGGAAGTTAATATGCTGCAAGGCATGGCCTAAGATGAAAGCAAAATTAGAGCATATAATTGAACATGATCACAAATAGGGAGAATGAATTAATTAATGATCTAAAATGATGAAAACAATATTATTGCTTTGAGTATTTGTTAAGTTAGATAAATTCAACCCCAATGCCCAAGAGCGTGTCTTAAAGTGTTTTGACGACAGAGAGAGAATGATAGCATTTACTATGTTTAAAACTAGGGCTTCGGTGTGTTATTTTATAGGGTTTTATTTTAATAATAGAATTAATTAATATTATTAAAATAAAATCCTTCAGAATCTTTAAAATGATTTCTCATTTAATTAATCAATAAAAAATAAGCCCATTAAATTTCTCTCTGGGTAACAATATTAAATTAGTAATCTGACGGGATGATTACTAATACTCTTAGGCTGTGGGTTGAGTTTCTGCCAAGTGGGCTTGTGGATAATCGAACCCATCACCGATTATCCATAAATTAAAATAAAACCCAGTCCATTCATAGTTTATAAATTATAACATTAATTGCCTAATAACAAGATATTAATCTAATAGAATAATTAATGCTAATCATAAATATTAAAATTATTCTAAAAATCTCTCACTTAGATAGCATTAATTAAATTATTGGATCAATAAATGAATACATAGTCAGGCAAAATAATGTTCACATAAACACATAAATATGTGTATATTTATAAACTATACAAAATTCTGAAGTGAAACTATACACAAAGATCATTGAAACCGATAGGGAATCAAGTGATACTGACATTTCCATAAATGAGCTTCATTATCTGAATAGAATAGAGTACAAAGTAACATTCAAAAGTCTCTAAAAAAACTTAATCCAAACTCCCAATAAACTAAGACTACATCAGAATTTTCAATAACCCTATGTGAGTTACATGATTCTTAAAGACTCCCACGAGTAAGCCTTTGGTCAATGGATCTGCCAACATGTGTTCACCAGGAATGTGAACTAAACGAGTCTGTGATTCAGCAACCTTTTCTCTGACAAATAGGAACTTAATATTGAAGTGTTTAGTGCGACTAGAGTTCCTATGATTATGAAAAAAGCTGACAGCAGACGAACTATTACAATATATGGTTAGAGGTCGTGATATAGAATTAACCAAATGCATGCCAGATATCAGTTTCCTCAACCATATGGACTGGCAGGTAGCCTTATAACAAGCGATATACTCTACCTCCATAGTCGAGGTAGCTGTTACTGATTGCTTACAACTCTTCTATGAAACAGCTCCTCCAAACATCATGAAGATGTATCTAGAAGTGGATTTACGATCATCAACATAAGATGCATAATCAGAATCTGAATAACCCACAATTTCAAGTGGCTTAGATCTTCTATAAGTAAGCATGTGATGCTTTGTACCTTGTAGGTACCTCATAACTTTCTTCATAGCCCTCCAATGATCAAGACTAAGATTATTCGGGTATCTACCAAGTACACTGACAACAAAAGTAATATCAGGTCGTGTGCACACCTGAGCGTACATAAGGCTGCCAACAGTAGATGCATATGGAATCTTATTCATTTCGATTTTCAAATTATCATATTTAGGACAAGATGATTTAAACAACCTTTCACCCTTTTGTACAGGTGCAGCACAAGGAGCGTAAGTATGCATGCTAAATTTCTTCAGCACTTGATCTTTGTAGGTTGTCTGAGATAAACCAAGAGTGCCATAAGATCTATCACGATGAATCTAAATTCCCAAGACAAAAGAAGCTTCACCAAGATCTTTCATGTCAAAGTGGCATGACAAAACGTGTTTAACCTTATTCAACATAGTTACCGAGTTATTGGCCAGGAGTATGTCGTTAACATATAAAATGAGTATCATAAAGTTGTCTCTATCAAATTTCTGATAGATACATTGATTAGCAATGTTCTCTGTAAAACCAAGTGAGGTGATTATTTGATCAAATTTCAAATACCACTGTTTTGAGGCCTGTTTAAGCCCATAGATGGACCTTTTTAGCTTGCACACTAAGTGTTCTTTCCCTGCTTCAGTGAATCCATCAGGTTGTGTCATATAAATATCCTCAAGTAAATCACCATTTTAGAATATAACTTTGACATCCATCTGATGAAGTTCAAGATCCAACTGTATAACAAGAGCTATTACAACTCTGAAGGCATATTTATAGATACAAGTGAGAACATTTTTGTATAATCGATCCCTTCCTTCTGATTATAGCTTTTAGCTACAAGTCTGACTTTGAATCTTTCGACTTCACCATTGGCCCCTTTTTTGGTCTTAAAGACCCATTTGCAACCAACAGGCTTACAACTATCTGGTAATTCAGTTAATTCCCATACATGATTACGAGACATGGAGGACATCTCATCATTCATAACCTTCAACCACTCAGATGAATAAGATCCTGACACAGTTTCGTTATAAGAAACTGGATCTGTCCTATTAACAACGTCTGACTCAAATTCCTGCAAGTACACTATGTAGTCATTTGAAATTATAGGCTTACAAATCTTCTGTGATCGTTTCAAATTAAGGGTTGGTTCTCTTATATCAGTTATAAAAGCTTCTACAATGGGATCAATCGAATTCTCAATAAGGGTGTTATCTCTAATATCATGATCTACAAGTAGAGATGACAACGATGGTATAGGTAAGATGGTATCTACACAATGCAGGTTAATTACTCTAGGGACACCACTCCCACTATCCAAGTCATCCTCAAAATAGAAGGCTCTGTCAGATTCAATGACCCTGATAGTGTGATTGGGACAATAAAATCTGCATCCTCAGGATCCTGAACAATATCCAATGAAGAATCCGCTAATAGTCCTAGAATCCAATTTCTTGAGCTGCGAATTATAAGGTCTTACTTCTACTCTACAATGCCACACGAGAAAGTGCCTTAGACTAGGTTTTTTACCAGTGAAAAGCTTATACGATGTCTTTTTAACAGACTTACTCGGAACTTGATTCAGGACATAGGCTATTGTCTTAAGGGCATCATCCCATAGAAATTCTGGTAATGAATAATGATTGATCATGCTTCTAACCATGTCCATCAAGGTGCAATTATGCCTCTCAGTAACTCCATTTTATTGTGGAATGCCAGACATAGTATATTGAGCCTCAATTCCTTACTCCTATAGGAATAGGGCAAACAGTCCAGGGTTTCTCCTAGTTTCAGTGTACCTTCCATAATATTCTCCACCTCTGTTTGATCTTACACTTTTGATAATCTTTCCAGACTTTAATTCATGGCAGCCTTAAATACCTTAAAGGCATATAACGAGTCAGATATTTCATGCTACAGGTCAATCTAGTCAAATCTCGAATAGTCATCTATAAAGGTTATAAAATATTTGTAATTACCCATAGCAGCGGGAGTAATTAGTCCACTGATATCTGTATGGATGAATTCCAAAATAGTCTCAGATCTATTAGCCCCTTTCTTCCTAGCTCTAGCGGGAAGTTTTTCCTTAATGCAGTTAACACAAGATTCAAAGTTAGAAAAATTTAGGTCATGCAATATTCTTTGTCTAACCATCTTTCTAGTCTCTCTTTAGAGATGTGACCCAAATGCCAATGTCATAACATGAAAGAGTTCTCATCAATTCTTTGGCATTTGTGCCCAATGACAACATTAATTGATGCCACAGGAGTAAAATCTGAACAAACATTTGCATTCAAGCAATATAAATCACTTATTAATCTTGCAGTTCTAACAATGACTGAATTAAAGTAAATATCAATTCTGCCATTCTCTTGTCAAAAAGAATATCCATCTTTGTCTAACACAGAACTTGAAACTAAATTCCTCCTTGAAGAAGGTACATAGACAACGTTATTTAAAGTTAAAGTATGTTCAGAATATAAGTTCAAAACTACAGTTCCTATGCAATCCACTGTAGTTGAACTTCCTTTCACTCATAGAATGGTTTTTTCTCTCTCATTTGGGCTTCTTTTATCTTTGAGCCCTTTCAAGGAATTAGTTACGTGAACAATTACTCCAGAATTTAACTACCAAGTGTCTATAGAGGTTTCAAAATTATTGGATTCAAGACAAACTAGAGCTAAGGGGACAATTTCAGGAAAGATACCTTCTTTTTCATGCTTGTACTTCAGCTTGAGGCAATCTAAGATCTTATGGCCAGGCTTCTTATAGTAATTACACTCACCCTTAAATTTCTTATTCTGACCCTTATTCTTCTTATTGTTCTTCTTAATCTCAAAAAACCTTTTACCATTAGCCTTGCTCTCAAGCTTTTTCCACTTAATCTTCTCATTTCCAGCCTTGCTTAACGAACCATGAGAGATGTAGTTCACTGAATGACCACGTGAATTTGATTTCTTTAATGATTCCTCCTCTTGAGTCATGATAGACATCATCTGATCAATGGTCCATTCAGCTTCTTGTGAGTTGTATGTGGTTCTGAGAACCTCAAATTCTGTTGGAAGAGACTGTAGGACTTTTTAGAGATTTTAGCTGGTTGAAGTAATTCACCAGTTTCATCATATGCTTGCATACACCAGACACTCCGTCATAATGAATGTTATCCAATAACGAAAGATAATACACTTTTTATGTCTTATTAAACTTTTTGAACTTTTAACTCACAACCTTAAGGTATTCCACAGTGGTGTCCTTCTCAAGAATACTATGTCTAATTGTCTTCTCAATAGTGTATTTTATGACAGTTAAACAGATCTGTTGGATTCATACCACTGCTTGTGATAAGCTCTGTCAGTAGTACTAAACTCAGCAGTGAGATCTGCTGGTTTTGGATCTCTCATGGCCAAATCCTCATTGGAGATGATTAGGTACATATTGAGGGACTCATGCCAGTCTTCAAAATTCATCCCATTTAGAGTTTTCACCATAGACAGTTGCTGGAACACAGAAGCTAATGAAACAATATCAAGAAACATTAATTATGTCCCGGAAACATAATTATAAAACAAGGTTTCCTTTTACAAAATTCAGTTTATGCAACTATATCATCAAGATGTGTATTATAATCCCACTTAAAGTTTTGGATTACAACGAATCATGAAAGAAAACTCATGTGTACCATAGATTTGACCACAAAGAGAAATAATAAAATGCAACCATGATTTCCATATCGATAAGATATAAGAAATAATGAAAGCATTGTTTTAAAATTGCTGCTAATCGTTCGTAAATGTATTTATTTCATTTAAATCATAATTGTATTTATTTCACATAATTATATTAATAATGTCACACTAATAGGGTACGTCCATCATCAATATAACATGTATGTACACTCTTTCTTGTAGACTCATCGTAATGTTCAGATTCTTCTCTGATGATGGTAACTAAATTATCCAAAATTATAGGAAATTAAGTGACAAATACGGTATTAATTATTTATAAAAGACATATCAGCATGATTGGGCCCACGATAGGTGAGCACACAATCATTAAGTGTATGTGACCCAAAGTTACAACAAATTCCACATATAGTTTTATCCCTTTTAAGGCATGTGCTTAAATTAGGGATAAAAAATTAATAATTAACATAGAGAAATTAATTATAATTTATTTACACATAATCAAGGAGAGTGAGCTAAACATATTGTCCCATATTATGTCTAGTTTATCTACACATTATTTTAAGCCCCTTAATTTTGAAAAAAATTTCAAAACTCCTATTTACTAGGCTCAAAAAATTCTGTAAAAATCACCATAATTTAGATCAGGGCGAGTAGAGGCAAATCCAAAAATTTGAATTTCATCTCACCTGCGGTGTGGCATCATGCACCTACACGTGCTCCTTCTTCAACCTCTAAGGGGCGCAGAGAACCCGATAACCCACCCTACTTGACCCGACGGTTTTCCATGATTTCAGACCTCGAAACAGTGACCTTTCTTATCATCATTTAACGATCTATGTATTCCTTGTGATTGTTTCGAGTGAATCATTCCCAGCTAAGAAAAACTTTTTATCAAAATTTTTTGTGTTTGATGGTGGGTTGGTTCATCGATTCGAAACTGGACTCACAGATGATGAGAGCTAACCATCATGACGTTCTCGGTTTGAATCGCTGGTGATGGCTTCGAATGGCAACAGTGAAGTAAATATAAAAAAAAAAAACTTCATGCCGTGATTTCTTATTCTTGCCGGCCATGGGTGTAACGTTAATGGTGATAAAAAATAATAAAATAAAATAGGATAAAATAATGGTGTATGAACACGAGCAAGCTAATTGGGTCTGATCGCGGTAACCATGATTAATTTCCAAATAATAACAACAATGATACGTGAGTTTAAATTTCATCAGCTATAAAAAAATAAAATTTGTGTAATGAAATTAAGATAAAAATTTCATAATCATAAAACCAGGCTCTGATACCATTTGAAAGCAAAATTAGAGCATGTAACTGAACATGATCACAAATAGGAAGAATAAATTAATTAACGATCTGACATGATGAAGGCGACATTATTGCCCCGAGTATTTGTTGAGTCAGATAAATTCAACCCCCAATGCCCAAGAGCGTCTCTCAGAGTGTTTTGACGGCAGAGAGAAAGTGATAGTATTTGGTACGTTTAAAACTAGTGTTTCAGTGTGTTATTTATAGGGTTTTATTTTAATAATATAATTAATCAATATTATTAAAATAAAATCCTTCAAAATCTTTAAAACAATATTTCATGTAATTAATCAATAAAAAATAAGCCAATTAAATCTCTCACTGGGTAACAATTTCAAATTAGTAATATGATGGGATGATTACTAATACTTTTGGGTTGTGGGTTGAGTTTCTGCCCAGTGGGCTTGTGGATAATCGAACCCATCACCAATTATCTACAAATTAAAATAAAACTCAGTCCATTTATAGTTTATAAATTACAACATTAATTGCCTAATAACAAGATATTAATCCAATAGAATAATTAATGCTAATCCATAAATATTAAAATTATTCTAACATAAGAAAGAGCCATGATTTCAGTACCAATTTATCAAACGACAGTCAAATCTAATAGGAATTTGGAATGCGAAGCATCATAATCTAACAAAGGAGCATGCAATTAAGGAGATATGATTAATTAATCATACTTGTAGAGAAAGAACTTCAAAAGGTAATCTTTAATGAAACCTAATTATCCAAGTCCTAGAACCTGAGGTGGCTCATACATTTTAGCTTGAAAAAATATTAGTTGATACTAACATGTTCATGTGGTGCTAGTTCAATCCAATCTTTCATAAAGAAAAGTGGAAGTCTCATACACATAGTAGTAAATAAGTATTCATATAATGATTTGATTAGATTAACACACTACAGTATTTGTCACATAGATGTGTTAATTTAAATATATAAATTTTAAAACAATACTATTTAATATCCTATACGTACTATCACAATAAATAAAATTAATATCCAATAGTTATATATGCAATATATTATGTTTTTATTATATTTCTTAAAAATTTTAATTTTAAAGTTAGTTTTAATTTATATGCAATCTTCTTATTTATATAGTTTAAAATATTAAATATGATGTTGTAAAGTTTGTGTTAAAATTATAGTTAAAGTATGGTTTAAGAAAATTATAGTGTTTATCCCTTCTTGAATAAAAACACCATGGCTATTATAATACTATATAAACAGATGCTGCAATCACCTCTTTTTGTTTAATCAGTTGAACGGGTTAAATTAAAATGATCATAGTAAATAAGTTTACATATAAATATGTAAATTCAATCCACTGTAAATAGTGAATTAAATAAGTTAATCCAGTAAGTTTAAGACGTTTTGATGCACATTTCTAGTGTGATAAACGTGAAGTAATAACATAGCACGTATATTATTATATGTTTGTGCTTATTCCTTCTTCTTCGATAAGAACTCCACGGCTATTATAATACTATGTATAGTAGACCCTGCCGCCTCAAAAGTATATATTAGTTTCTGACTAAAAACCTTTAAAGGGACAATCGGATTATCGGTACAAATCACCTTGCATGGAACTTTATACATATTAGGACAAAATTGCCTGCCTTTATACTTCTATGCTTTCAATCATAAACGAAAACAGTATATCTTAAAATTTATTTCCATGAAAAGTCGCATGCCATGCGTGCATACGAGTATGACCGTCCTTAATTGAAATTGATCTAAGAAATTAAAGAGAGACTTGAAAAGAGGGAAAAATCCCTTAATAAATAGCTAAATTACGATTGCTAATCATCATTATATAATTAGACTCTTTGATTTATTGATCAATGCATGACAACTGCTTCAAATGAAGTAAAATTAAGATAAATGTAAGCACACTGAACATCCAAATCAGGGAACAAATTCTCTTTAAAACAAGAGTGATTACCTTAAGTTTCCTGAAACACTATTCTTTCTTATTTATAATATAACTAATTATTAAACTTTAAATAATATTTTATTCAAAATTTTGTGGGCAATAATTAATGAATTTAACTATAATAAAAATTTATTAAAATAGACAAAACATTATGTTATATTTGATAATATTTAATAAATAATTATATTATACTTAGAGAATATTGTATTTTCAAGAATATAAGATTATTAATTTATAAAATTTTTAAATTCAGTTATATGCCACTATGACCAGTCACTTGGAGTTTTTTAAGGAGCATCTTCTTCCTTATTTTATTTGCTAGCATTATTCTATTAATTTCGCTATATTTAATTTAGAATACTTGTATAAGTTCTTCAATTTAAAAAATTAATTAGAAGATGCCTCTCTCAATTATTACTCTTAAGAATTTGAACCGGAACGTCAATTTTTTGTTTTGGGTTCATGTCAATATCAATGTTGTTACGTCAAAATTTTTTAAAATAATGTTGCGGATCTTGTATGTGTGTCTATAGACACACACACGTTATCAAAGAACATTTTTAAACCATAAAAATTAGATAACTAATTATTATGTATTTATAAGCATCAGGTTATTTCAAGGAAATAAGATAATGACCGTAACAAAGGAAAGCAGTCTGAGTTTCTTAAGTGGTACATGCCACCAGTCATACTCGTCACCTGAAAAATCATTTAATAATAATAATAAAAATTTTATATACAGTTAATTATTTTTAATTCAAATATGATAAGTAAAGAATATTTTAATTATATCATGATATTTGTATGATTAGTATAAATAATCATATAAAAATAAATTAAATTATACATCTGTTTTGTTATTATTGATTAAATTTTTTTGTCATTTTTATTAGTAATTGTATACTTATCATGTATTAATTAAAAAAATTGATAGCAAAAATATAAAAAACTGTTTAAATAATAATTGTATATTTTTTAGAACTCCTTGGCAGATAAGGTGCATGCACATTCCCTGCGCTTTTTTTTTTTTTTTCTCTGGTTAACGTTACTATCATTAAAAAAATTATATCATCTAATTTGATGGATATGAACTGATAACCTAGTGGGTGAGAAGATGACCACTTTTTACTGTATGCAAGATTTACTATAACACATCTATCGAGTAACCAAATTTTACATTTTCCAATGACTAAGATCAATTTACCATGTAGTTTAATTGCTTTTTATTGAATAACATTGCATATATAATTTATGAAATAATAGCTTAATGGGCAAGTTATAATTTGTAATAGAACGTCTAAAGAGACTTGACAGAAACCTATTCATTAATTCCTGATGCTTCTGCTGATGTGGAGTTATAAGTCTGTTGTTTTAATTAGTTGGTGAAAGTATAGATAGAAATCATGGCTTCGATCTCAATTTAAAACGAGAGAATGGGTCCTTGTTATGCTCATGGCCTCTAGGGAAATACCAAACGGCTGATTTTGCTTTGAATGTGTGTGAAGTGAGATTTCACAAGACGTACAAATGCAAGTAATCTTGGTCCTTTAACGTGATATAATCATAAAACGTGTTGATTCCTGGCTTATGGGATCATATTTGCTCTGATTTAGATCCCTTTCGGATAAAGATAATCTTATCTCTTGCATGATTATTTATATCTTTAATCCTCCATTTATATAGCAGAACTTTTGGGGGTCTTGTTATTACTTCCACTTTTACGATATTATGCCCACCATTACTGCTGTCTGTTTATGATTGAAATATAAATAATCTAGAATATTGAGATATTTATTGACATCTGTTAAAGCATGGATTGGTGGTTAATCTCACTAATAGGGGAGAATATATTATTCTTTTTTACTTTTCTTGATTATGTTTACATTTCAGTGAAAAAGCTAATCCAAATTTGTTTTAAATTATTGATTATATAACTTAGAGTAAGTATTATAAGTCTACTCAAATGAAAATCTTTACTGGCCTACTTCCATGACCAAAATTTGTTTATATTACAGCATTTCAACAATGATATTCACGAGAGGGCAAAAGAAAATTTAAACTTTAAACGTGGTTTTTGTCTAATTACTTGATCATTTAATTAATGAAAATAGGATGAATCACTTTTCTTCCTTATAAAATCTCAAATTTCAGGAATACAGTTAAATTGATTGCTAACTGGCATGGGTATGAGGACGGAATATTATAATTGCTGTTGTCGAGCTGATCATACATGAAACGAGAAATTATATATTTGGGTTTTTCTTTTAAAGAATAGATATATGGGATTAACTGATAGTGTTGAAAATTAAAACAGTAAACGTCTCTAGATTTTTTTTTAATTAAGGAAATACAATTCTTTTCTTTCTCATCCTTGGTTCATAAATATGATGTTGCTCATTATTGTTTTACTGGTAAAAGAGACAGTTCACCGATTTAAGGGTTTTGAGACAATTTTCTTTTAAAAGTGTTATTAATATATTTATAGGTATAATTGTCAAACCTATGAGTTTATTATGTTATTTTAAGAGTTCACGATTAATTAAGAAAAATGAGTTAACTTAGTGTAATCTCAAACTCATACTTGGTATAAATTTAAGTAGACTTGCAAGTTGATTTATTGAATCTACCAAACTTATAATTTTATTTTTTTTAAAAATGTGTCAACATGCTTGTAATTAACAATATAAAAATTCAAATTTAAGACAAAAAAAAAAGATAAAAACAAGTTTCTTTTTTAGGAAGCCATTATAATCTACATTATTACAAATTCAAATATACATAAAAAATAAAATTACATTAAATATGTATTTGTTAAAATAAAAATAAAAAAAAATATTATTTAGTTGTTTATATTGAATAATACTTGTAGGCTTTCTTATTATACAAAATAATAACATCTACTACAAAAAAAAAAAGTGTCCTAATCATGGTTTTTTTGTGTGTTTTAACAACGGTTTTTACCAGATTTGTTTATGATTGTGGGTATATCTTTGGTTAAAATATGGTTTAACCATAGTTACCAAAAATCTTAGTTAAAACATGACTTGACCACGATTGGCTGAAACAGTGATTACATTGTTGTGACATAACTATGGTCTTAAAACCATAGTTAAACCATGGTTTAACCACAATTGTAATTAGTCATGGTTAAACTATATTTTAGCTACAGTTTTAAAACCATGGTTTAGACATTCAAAAATGCTGTTAGATTGCTTATTAAACTTTTAGTAGTGTTTTTAACCGTTGCCAATAGTTGTTTTTTAAAAGCATACTTTGTTATTGTTTACGTCCATGTCTTTTTTGTTATAAACCTGTAATTCTATAAATAACAACTCCATTGTTATCAAACTCGCGAGTCAAATGCACACTTGTCGGATTCGAACACACGCCCTTGCAACTTGCTTCCAGCAAGCCATACCACTCAGCCATGAAGCTGCCTTTGATATATATATATATATATGCAATACATTATATATAATTACTACAATATGTACTACAATATGTAATGGTTGACTCTATATATATATATATATATATATATATTTTTTTTTTTTTCAAACTATGATTTAATTAACTTGATATAATGAACACTCAACAATTTTGGGATCTTAATTTAAACTAATCAAGTTTTAACATAGTGGACAATTTAAATATTAATTATTTAATATAGTTATCCAAAAATAACGAAGAATTTATATATTATTAACGTACATTGCTAAAATTTGATGCATATATGGTTAGAAAATTAGGATTTCTTGTTAGCTAATTTGTGATAAAAGATCAATTTATATTTTTTTTATTTCTTTTCTATGATGGTTAAGAAATTTTGATTTCTCTTTAGCTAATGCGAACTTATATATTATTCTTATTTGAGACTTAGTTATGTTAAATGAGTATTATTTTATTATGAATAATAAATTATGAAGCTTATTGAAATTTGTATATTGACTTGAATGAAAAGTATAGAACATAGATTATGGATCATGAAATGAGTATTTATGTATGAAATTTTATGTATTTATATGATACAATTATATTTAATATCCATTATTGTAAACTCTTATAACTCTACGTTACGAGTTTACGTTATGAGTCCACTTTCCCCTTACGAGTTTACCTAGAATAAGAAGTTTGACAACCTTGATTCCAACTAACAGAATCCACATTACATACATAGAATTCTTCAAGTACAAACTAATATATATACGAGTTATCTAAATTACATATTAAATATACTAGAATGCGGATAATGAGTTGCATCACATGATGATGTGTGTCCACTATTTTGATCACTTGAAACCTAAATTACAAATAAAAAAGCAAGAGGTAATGATATACCAAAGATTATGATACATGAAAATATAAATGAAGCATAGAAAATCTTTAAAACTACCCTTATATTTTGTAAGTTAGCAAGCTCAGGTGGCACTTATCCACCAAAATTCCATAGAAGGAAAGTCATCCCTACTCTATTTGCTTTATTTAGGCATTATTTTCAACAATATAGTCATCCTTTTCTATCATTTTTTGCTTGAGCATTTCCACCTTATTATGCAACTCATTATTAGAAGGACTAGAGGATGGGCATGCATATCCACTTCCACAACATTTAAATATCTAAGTTGGACAAACAACTACCCCAAATCCACACACTTGACCATGATGCTTTAAGGTACTCAATGCCCTGGCCAATGAATCATTGATTGACACTTAAGATGAAATATCTTATTGCTCAATTTCAGCAATTTTTTTCAACAAATCCAAACAAAAAGAAACAAATTAATTCAAGAATTGATCATTTCAACAAGAGCATAATTAACACTTTAGTACCACATAATTCAAACACTTACACCCAATGTTGTCGAAATTGTGATTCTAGGTAAACTTAGAAAAATGAGGGTGGACTCGTAACATAGAATCGTAAAAGTTTACCTATACCTGTTATGTAAGCTATTGAATATAACCTAACCATATCACAAAATCACATAAAATTTTATACATAATTACTTATTTTATAATCCATAATCCATATTGTATACTTTTCATTCAAATCAACATACAAAGCTCAATAAACTCCATAATCCATAGTTCATAATCCATAATCCATAATACATAATCCATAACACATCATACATAATAATCATTTATTTAACATAACAAACTCTCAATATAAATTCAATAAAGATCATCAATCCCACGACTATCATCGCTTCCAGAACGTGATCATCACCCATATAACCTCTACCTATCTCATTCTCATTCTCACAAGTATTATTATCTTCTTTTTCATCCTAAAAGTCATCATCGAAATCCATATTGTTGGATTATTCACCAGAACTAGTACCACCAACATTAGCATCAAGTTGAACCATCAAATCACTTATTTCTATTGTCGTCACAAACAGATTAACTTGAATAGATTCAAGGACCTCATCATCTTCCTCAACATTACCTATATTTCCTATCTCCTCACTTTTCCATTCATCATCAAAATCATAAACATAAGTTCCTGTAGTTACTTGTTTTTTAACTTCAAATTGCACATCACAAATGCTAAGTCATTCATCTTCTTTTGGTGCAAGTAATTTCTTTTCTTGGTATAAATCTAAACAAAATAAAAAATATTGATAATTATTCTAACCCTTAAAAAAATGAAAAAAAGAAAAGAATTTACAATTTTATAATTACTTAATTTTTCAAAAGCACTCTAGAAGAGTTACAACATAAGCTAAGAATGCAAATTGCTAATCTTTTAAATTTTGGGTATCCATCTCTATAGGCTTCCCACCATTTTGCTAGAGCCACTTGTATTCTTAATGTTTGTGCACAACCATAACTAAACATGCCCTTTGTGAAAGGGAATTTGAGCAATTGGAACTCAATCTTGTCTCTTTCTCCCTTATATTTCATTAATCTTACTACACATTCATCCAACCCTTGCTTAACCATATAATCAGCTTGTAAATTAGTGTTGAAGTGAAAATGAGGATTGAGGTAGTATGCAATTGCTTGTAAAGGCTTATGTAATTGAGCATTCCACCTTTCATCAATTATGTTCAATACAGACTCATAGCTATAGTAATAAATAAACAATGAAGTCAAAATACATTAAAGATAAAGACACCTTCATGAGGTATACTAGTTTGTATATACCTCCTTGAAACATTATTGAAGTTCATTTTAATTTTTACCTTTGCACTTTCCATTGCTTCATATATGAATCCCATTGTCGATTTTTCATCTAAATCTATTAAGCAAATAACTTTAATAAGAGGAGCAGCAGCTTTATGGCAAATAATAATATTCTTCCACAACCTGTTATCCATAACACTTCTTGCCGCTTCCTTCCCATCTTTGGTAGCAGAAAATTTGTTATCTTTCCATTCCTTAAAATTAAATAGATTTATCAATGCCACTTTATGCTTTTTAAGACAACCCAATGACAAATAAACTGTGGCAAAATGAGTCACAGCTAGCCTAATCAAGTCTATCCCTTTTGTGAATTTTCTTAACATATTAATGAGTATTGATCTTGCATAAATGTAAGTTGTAATTCTTTTGCCCCTACTTACGGTTTCTTTATGCAACTCTTTTTTTTTTTTTTTTCTAAATCCTCCAACATCAAACCAATGCAATGGTCTATACATGGTGTCCAATACAAGTGTTTTCTTTTCTCCATCAATTTTTTCCAGTAACTTTGTAATTTGCTTCATTGTCAGTTATTATTTGTAACACATTCTCCTCTCCCACTTTCTCAACAACTTCATCAAGCATTCATACACTTTGTCAGTAGTTTTAGAAATATGAGAAGTGTTCAGTGAATATAAAAACACAATTCCTTTAGGACTATTGACCAAAAAATTCCAAATGGAACAACTTTTATTATTCGTCCAACCATCAAACATAATGGAACAACCTTTTTTTTTTTTTTTTTTCCATTCTTGTTTAAACTCTTCAAGCATGGCATGGATGTTCTTAATTTCCATATTCAACCATCTTTCTCTAATCTTATGATAAGATGGAAGCTCAAACCCTTGGCCATATCTTTCAATAATCTCACACATCTTAATAAACTTATGATTTTTTACTCAATTAAAGGGAATGACACTTGTGTGAAAAAAAATTAAGCTACTTGCTGGCAAGCTTCTTCCCTAATATCTATCTTGAACATGTGATTAATGGTAGATTGTGAGCTACCTTGGCTACTGCTATGTTTTTTTGAGCTCCCAATAAATTCATGAGGTCTTAAGAATTAGAATGTCCTTAAGTGCCCTGAGTTTCCTCCTTACCAACATCAACCCATTGTCTTTTCCTTTTAGATGATGCACATTTGGCATCAATAATGGGTTGTAACATCTGTGCCTTCATTCGTTATCATCAATGAGACCGTCGTGATTAGCGTCTGCAAATTTGATGCCTCTTTTGCTCTTCCATGACGCAAACAGCCCTCCCGTGAGTCGCACAGCCTCTTTTAGTTCAGATAGGCTGATTCTGCCGTCACGGTTGCCGTCAAATCTCTTGAGCCACCGCTTGAACTCCTCCACACTCATCACTCTCTTCCCGTCGCTGGTCACATTCCATTCTATGAACGCCATTCTATGATTCTGTTATTTCCCTCTTCCTAATTTAGTTCGATCTACCTCTTTCTATGTCTGTTCCTATTGGCTATACTTGCAATGCTTCTAACTTCTAAGCCTTTCCTATTTATATTGCGCACCTTCCTACTTGTAAACATGCACTATTAACATACCACGTATATTATTATAATTGAGTTTGCGCTAATTAATTCCTTAATTAGCTTCTTGCATAAGAATTCCATTGCTATAATACTTTATCTAAATATGTATTAGGCGCTGCCGCCTCTCCCTGTGCCTAACTTCCATTATATATTATTTTCTGATTTAAAAACTTTAAAGGGACATTCGGATTATCGATACATTAATAAATCATCTTTAGTACTCTGTATTAGGACAAACTGGCCTGCCTTTATACATAAACAAACACAGTATATTTTAAAATTTATTTCCATGACCCGACTGCGCGTGCATGAACATCCTGATGATCGTGCTTCTCTAGGGGCCGGGCTTTTCCTATTTGAAATTGATCTAAGACAGGAGAGACTTGGAAAAAAAGAAAAATCCCTTAATTTACGACTGCTAATCATCGTCATATATATAATTAGACTCCTTGATTTATTGATGCATAACACATGCTTCAAATGAAGTAAAATTAGCAATAAATCTAATAAGCACACTGAACATCCGAATCACGGAACAAATCCCTTTTAAATGTTTCAGTTATAATGCCTTCTACAAGCATATTTAAATAACATAAATATAACACAAAACTTAAATTTACGTGTTCCATATTTGATATATATTGTTATATATATATATATATATATATAATCAAGATTTTAAATACTTACATACCACTTAAAGAAAAAAAAAAATTCAAAGGGCGACATAAGAAATAAAAAACTACGGTGTAAAGTAGGAAGACGGTGGGCTAGGTGAAGAATTATAAATCTTCAGCTCCAAGCCCCCTTGTGCGTAGAGTTTGAAGACTGTCAACAAATGAATCTGGAAAAGAACAAATTTGTGGCCAAACTTAACTGTTTAAGTTAGCCAAACTTAGGCATAATTGATCACAAAATAAGATAAAGGCCGCTGTATAATCTTCGTTATATATATTATAGACGCCAAGGAAGAATGATCAGGACTCAACCTCATACTCTGAACTAATTATATGAATTCTAGATTGTCGCTCATTTAATAAGATAAACTAGCAAAATTATTCTGCATATATATCTTGCATGAGGGTGCAGACTGCAGATGAGCAGACTTTTTTGGATCCAGATTCTCTCCTTTTTCTTCTCCTTCCTTTTCTCATTATATTAGAGAGAGATACAAACAGCGATATGGAACCGGCTTAAATGGTGAGTCCTACTTGAAAGAAGAGGATCTAGATCCAAGTTTTTTTTAATCTTCTTTTCTAAAAGAAGTTATGCAAAAATTGAACATCACTTTACCTCATCAGAATTCAAAGATGACTACAAAATCTTTACTTTAGGAAAAGCCAAATAAAGATAGGTTGGTGATCTATATATATATATATATATATATATATATATATATATATATATATATATTACTAATTAGCATGTATCTATAACATTTTAATAAATCATTTCGTATAAAATTATGACCAATATATACTTTTATGTCTTTATTATTTGGATAATTTTACAGATAATACGAGATTTACATCTTACTAATATGTACATTGAATTATATAAAAAATTAAAGTATTAGAAAAAATATTAAGATATCTTTAAGTATATACAGAATTCGTTAAAAATTTGAACACTTCGACAATTATAATAAAATTTTATTATCATTAACAGATTTCGTTTCAAATATCGCCTATACAGGGAGCATAAATTCAATATACAGTGTAGGACGTCCTAGCATATATGTGATTCGATATACTAGCTTCCCAATTATTGTACTTTTCTCTTTCTTGGATAATTATTAGCTTAATTCCTTCTTTTCAGGAGCATCTTTATTTTTGGTTGTTCCAAGGTTTTCCACCCATACATTTTAGATGGAAGGTTGATCCTTAAGTAAAGTTGAATTATTGTCATTTTTTAAGTTTCAAATACTTGCTACTTCTCTGACTACTCAACCTTGGATTTTTTAGAAGCATCTTTTTCCTTTATTTGTTAGCTTTATTCTATTTGGCTTACTAATATTTAAGTAGATATGAATATATATATATATATATATATATATATATACATCTCTTTAATTTTGATATTTATAAATAAAAAAATATATATCTCTCAATTATTACTCTTCAGAATTAGAATCCTAATGTCATTTTGTTTTTATCAAGGTCATTAACGAAGTTGTTACGTCAAGTTTTATCATATGTCATGTGATAAATTCATTTGTAATAAATTCTGTTAATAATTTTAACCCAAAAAAATAGACCAAAAAAATTCAAATAATAATTAAGAGGAGTATTTTTTGTTGTTGTCAAAGTTTAATAATTCCCTCATATATGATTCAAAATTGGAGAAAATATTTAATTTTTTCCTTTAGATAATGTTGTGCATCTTGTCTCATTTTTTTTTCTCGTACGTGGAAGAACAATTTTATAATATACTATTAGATAACTAATTATTATATAATTATAATAGTCAGATTTTTTCAAGGCAATAAATTAATAATGACCATAACAAATGAGAGTAATTAATCTGAGTTTTTTTGGACGTAGATGCCAGCCATTCCCCCGACCAGATCATATCCTTTATCCTTGGATTGCTTCGTAATTTTTTCCAAAACTCCTTATTGGCAGACAGGTGCATGCTCATAGTTGGAGGCTGCGATTAATGAACCATATGCCATCAAAATATGAAAGCTCTATTATGGACTTGATCTAATCAATTACCACTTAACCTAGACTTTTTAAAATCTTGATTGGGGTTTTACTTTATGCTGATCTATAATTGGGATAATGGAAAAGGGGAGATTTATCGAATGCTAAACAGGAGAGTAATCGAGCAATTGTTCGTAGAAACTAGATTAAATTTAAGAATTAATTTAGATTTTTCTTGGCAAAAACTAGAAACATAAGAAATTAGTTGGGCAAATACTGAATATATAGATTGTAAATTTATACAATTTATAATTTCCTTTTCTGCATTGTCAATAAAAAATATAATCAATATTGTGGGTATATGTAAAATTTTAAAACTAATAGCATCTAGGTTCAAATATAAAATTTATTAAATATTGAGCTTCAAATACATATGACTATTAAAAATTATATTATATTCACGTCAAGTACATTTCCCTACATCACATGTTAATTATATTAGTGTAATTATTTTTTATAGTACTCAATAATTATTACACATAATTGATATCAGTACACAAATCAATCTCTTTCCCAAATGAATATCCATCAACGTCTTCTCTCTCTTCTGGCTGTGACTCTCTGTTGGGTAGACTTGGCGGCAGGATTGGCCTTTATTATTCCAAAAAAATAAAAAAGTATGTCTTGGTCTTTTAACATATGGATTCAATAATTTTAGCGGAGTAGCATAGTACCAATTTTAATTTATTCAGCCTTGGGTTACTCAATGGTAATATTCAGCCTGAAATTATGAATCCCTGGGTTTTCGCAAGAAGGCTCGCTGAGTATATAGTTCATGAGGAGCTTCCGGACACATCAGAGGAGGGCTGGACATTCTTTTGGAGGAAACTAATCCGAATGGGAGATATTAGATCCTAGACTAATCCGAATTCTCTTAATTTAAATTAATCTATATTTGGTGCATTTGAATTATATACATATGAACTCATAATATTAAAATAATGAAAGTTTCCACGCCAGATGCACAAAGCTTAACGGCAGATCATCTTTGTTCAACTCTAAACTCAGATGAAGAGCATTAGACTTTGATTAAAGGCTAAACTTTTAAAATTTGAGTTTGAAATGGAGTCTAAAAAAAGTCAAGCTTATTTTTTAATTGAGGTTTTTTATTTAGATTTATATTTATATTTTTATAGTTTGACCTATTAAATTAATCAAATTTTTTAAAATTATAATTAAATTTATTTGCTATTTACGACTTAAAATATGACATATTTTATTGTTATTAATACTTATAAGATTATATATAAAGATGTTGTAAATATAAATAACTTATTATAGTAGCATAAATTCATTATATAGGTTATATTATTTTTTATTTATTTACTAAAATGTTACATCTATTTTAAGTAATAAGTTTTTTAATTAAATAAATATTAATTATACGATGAAATTTTGAAAAAATTTATTTTTGACTCATTTTATAAATCAAACTTTTTTGTTTAATTTTTAATTTTTTTAATCGAACAAATCTTTTAAATTATGTTAAAGTGTAAATATTACAGTGACTTGTCTGAATATATACTTAGAAAATATATGGTCTCCTCCGTGGGTTAATTATGCAGTTCGATATAAATTACTTAAAAAATATAAAGAGAAACTTCAAACAAATAAAAGGGTAAAATAATTTATTATTCCAAAGAGAAGCTTTTATTCCATCCACTCACAGGACAAAGTGGAAAGGGAAGAGCACGTGGTTAATTTCCGACTTAATAACCGTACTTACTGATTGCATATTTGATGACGTCATTAAGCTCCTCTCCGCTAATCACCCCGTCCTTGTTGCTGTCAGCACGACGGAAAGCACGGTGAGCCCTCCACTTAGGCACGTACGCCCCAAGCTCACGAAACGCACGCCTCAGCTCCTTCTTGCTCACACCACCATCCCCATCCCTATCTGCTTCTTTCACTATTTTCTTTATCTCCTCCTCCCTTTTCCTCACTTGTACTCCTCTCCCACCTGTGCCTACCAAAATAGCCATTCCTCTCTCTTTCTCTCACCCTTGTCTCTTCACCACGGATGCAGGGTATACACTCACACACACATGCACACACAAATACACACACATATATGTGTGTGTGTCTATATATATATATATGTAAAATGGGGTCTAGATATGGAGCATATGTACAGATGCTTGATCGTATCAAAATGACTATGATTCAGCCCATAATTTATGGTCCATTATATTTGGTTTTATTTTTTGTACCATACAGGGTATCATGACCGAAAGCGAATTTATAACCGAAAGAAAAATAAAAGTAGCGCATAGAATCTGGCTATTGGGAGGCAACTCTGCTATATATATATATATATTTTGCATCCAGCTTCTAAATTCTCTGTCTCGTCCATTTATTAGGTTAACTATATATGTACATATGACCTTTCTTTTTCAAGTGCAACAATGCCAATTTGTAGCTACTACACTGGATTACTGATGATAGTCTCTAGTTATTTGTCTCTATACTTGTATTGTTATTAAAGACAGTTTGACTCAGTCTTCTTTAATTTTACTCCTAATTGCATGTATGGCTACTAGTTAAGTTAGGTTTGAACATTTCTCCTTCCCTGAAAAATGAGGAAAAAAAAAAGGACAAAAAGTGGCCTTTTACCGGCTGTTTATGAACGGTGTTGATAAATAAATTCGTTTTGTGGCAGTTTTAGTCCTTAAGTGGCTGTTAGATGAGTCTGGATGGTCTACACTCAAAATGTTACCATAAAAAAATAAAAGAAATTTTGAGAATATATGAAAAATATGTGATGCTGTTTTCTATAGTTAGTATTTTGACTGCACAGGATTCACTCCAGCCGTTAGACTGCCTATATATTTATTTACATCATTTAATAATATTTATAAATGTATCATTTTTGCAATTTTTGTAGGGTAAGCTTCACCAAAAACCGTGGCAGTTAGGGCCAAAAACTGGTCTAAACCGGCTCATTGGTTTCTGCTGATGCTGGAAATACTGAGTTCTATACTTTGGGCCATGGTTAGTATTTCCTTTTAGGATATTGGAAATGTTGAGGTTTCAGATGTGCTGCGCCAATCATGGGCTTAGGTTCGTCTTTTGTTAACGTCATCTAATGAGTTTCATGGATTAAAGTCAAGTAAATTTTTTGGTGCCTTGCAAGATTTTAAAGAACTGATATTTATAACTGTCCCAATCAAGGTTGTCAAACTCGCGATTCTAGGTAGACTCGTGAGGGGGGTGCAAACTTATAACGTAGAATCGTAACGTAAAATTATAAGAGTTTACCTCTATTAATGAATTGAGAAAAATTTATATGTGAGGGACTAAATTAATAAAAAAATTTTATAGTGACTCAATTGAGAAGTATTTTATTTGAGGGACCAAAATGAGAAATAAATTTTATAAGGAATCAAATTAATAAATAACCTATTAGTGAGAGACAAGAAGAGATTTTATTCATTTAATCAAAATAAAATTCAAACTAAAAAAAAAATATGAAAGACATTTTTAATAATGATGTTATTTGTGAAGGAAGAAAATGAAAAATATTCATACGAGGGACTAAATTAAAATAATATCTTACTTGTGAAGGATTAAAATGAAAAATAAATTTTATAAGGGATTAACTTAAAAAAATACCCTACAAGTGAGGGATCGAAAAAATATTTTACTCATTTAGCCAAATTAAAATCAAGACTTGTATATATATAATTTTTGTCATATATGCATTGAATATACATCATGGCCAAGTGGTTAGGTGCTGGGCGTCCTCATCCACGTGGGTTCGAATCCTGGTGACTCGTTTCAAACAAAAGTGTTTGGCAAAAGTGATCATGCAACCACTTGAAAATGGTTTAATAATTAAGTGATCATGTTGCTACATGCACAAATGAACAAATTTAATTGCTACATGTGACTTAACACCTATGGCATTACAATATAATTACTATAAGATAAATACATTGATAATTACGTAACATACAACATACAAATATATATATATATATATATATATAATACGTCACTCATTCTTAGTACATAGCTTTTTATTACTCTTAATTTTTTGAGTACATATTTTCACATCTAACAATATCCTTATTCAATATGTGATAATTTGAAATCATTTCGTATAATTTGATAAATTTAAATTAATCAATATAAATTATTAAATATTTTAACAAATATATATATATATATACACACACACACATATATACCCTAAATTTCATATAATCAAAATAAACAAGATACAAAATAAAAAGCAATCAAACAAAACCAAAAAAATCACAAAAAAAAAGAGTGGTTACAGTAAGAGGTAGAACTGGCTGCCCAACGATTAACCACGACATGGCAGGGATTAGCATACTGACAAAGAGGAAGTAGAGTAACAGAGGGGGAGAGGTGTCCAGGATCGCAGCTGAGCAGAAATAGGGGAGAATGGGAGGGAATATTTAGGGTTTACTTTACTTGCAGTTTGATTCAAACTGCAAGCAAAGTAAGTGGTCTTACCTGTGGTTTTAATCAAACCGCAAGTAATATAACAACTTTCCCTGCGGTTTTACTTAGCCACAAGGAAATGGCATTTAATCACTATGGTTAACATTACCGTAGTGATTTGCCTGCAATTTAGTGTTAAGCCGCATGCAAAAAATAAATTTAACTGAAGTTAGGGAATATTTAGGGCTTACTTTACCTACGATTTGAATCAAACCACAGGTAAAGTAAGTGGTCTTACCTACGATTTTAATCAAACCACTAGTACGATAACAATCCCTTCGGTTTCCACTTAACCACAAGGAAATGGCACTAAATCATTGCGGTTAACATTACCATAGTGATTTGCCTACGGTTTAGTGTTAACCTATAAGCATAAAATAAATTTAGTTGCGGCTATAATAACTGTAAGTAAATAACTGTTGGAAAAGGTAAATTATTTGGTAATGTAACCGACTTTTAAATCAAGAATTTTTTGAAGTCTAAGAATTTTTTAAAATTAATGAGAAAATTAATGAAGTTTTCATTGTCGACAAAAAATTTATGAAGTAATTATTTAATGAATTAATTAACTGCATTTTAGATCATGAATTTTTGAAATCTAAAATTTTTTTGTAGAAAACGAGGAAATTAATAAATTAATTAATTATTTCTTAAAATAAAAATTTTCTTTAAGTTGGAACAATTTTTACAGTCAATGAAAAAAAATAATGAAGTAAGTTATTAATTGTCTCTCAAACTTTATAGCAAGAGATTATAAATATAACTTGGCAAGGTCCAAAATTAAAGTAAGAAAAAATGATATATAATTGAATGATTTATTCAATAATTTAGATCATTCAAAGTCAGAAGTAGAGTCAATCTATTATATATAACTAATATAGGCTCTCCCTTTAATGTGGGAGCTCCGTTAATTGTGGAAAAACCTTAGTTGATCAAACTCTCAACTTTTCATACGATGACTCTTTACCTTTCTAATACATATATTAAGAATTTTTTGAAGTGCGTTAATTATTCATAGTCAACGAAAACATTATAAAGTAATTAATTAGTGAATTAATTAATTGTCTTGTAAATTGAGAATTTTTCAAAGTGAGAAATTTTTAAAATTAACGAGAAAATGAATGAAGTTTTCATTATCAACAAGAAAAATTATGAAGCAATTAATTAATGAATTAATTAAGTGTATCTTAAATCATGAATTCTTTAAAATCTAATAATTTTTTTGGAGTAAATGAGAAAATTGATGAATTAATTAATTGTTTCTTAAATCAAGAATTCTTTTAAGTTGGAACAGTTTTTGAAGTCAATGAAAGAATCATGAATTAAGTAATTAACTCTCTTTTAACTTTATAATATGGGAATATAAATATAACTTAATATAGTATAAAATTAAAATAAGGGAAAATGATATATAATTGAATATTTTATTCAACGGTTCAAATTGTTCAAAGTTAAAAGCAAAGAAAAATATGATTTCATCAATTTTTGATATTTTAGAGTTCTTCATAAAAAGTAACAATAAGAGCTTCTTTACACGTAAAATAATATCTTCTGTGATGATATTCTTTCAATAAATCCAATAATTTAAAGTATATTAACATATAATAATATAAATTAATTTTTTCTAACTCTGCAATGCATGGACAAATAAACTAATTTTGATAGTAATTTTAAGGGTTCAGAAGATAATATAATGCTGCCTATCATTGAAGTCAGTGTAGATGCAAATTTTGATAGTTCCAATCAAGAACTGTACATTCATAATTTAATGAATTTTGATCTTCCATAGAATTTGACGATTCCTATGGTGCAAGATTTCTTTTTAAATAAAATGCATTGTTTTAACTTTTTTCTTACTAACGGTCTTTTTAGAAAGACTATAATACAAAGAGTAGAAGTATGTATAGAATATATTTTCTCTATTTCACCTATTTTTTCTTTTCTTTGTTCGTTTTTCAAAATCTACAAAATATTTATTTCAAAATAGTGATGTGAAGAATTCTAATTCTAGGAGTTATTAGGTTTCATTAATCTTAGTATTATATGTAGGAATTTGTGGCCAATGGTATTTTAGTTTACCATGTGTTACGTTTCCCAACAGCTTAGTATTATATGGACCACTACAACATTGTTAAAAATTCACATTGTGAGCCTAATCTTTAATCTTAAAATTTTGGTCTACTGCACTTATCGTCGACCCATTTGTAAACTTAAAGCCCAACGCCCAATCTTGTTTCTAACTAGACCAAGATTTCTGTCCAATTTCAACACTTGAACTTTAATGTAAAGTCATAGGTCAAATTAAATAAGATCAAGTTCAAACAACTCAACAGGTAGGTCATATGATCAACCATACGACATGTTTGATAGTTGGATTTGAGGAGACAGAACAGAAATGAAATAACAACATTCTTACTCTTATGTTTGGTTTTATTATCCTTACAATGGAGTTGATTCGTATGAGAATCATTAAGGAATGTGATAATTCTTTAAGGAATGAATATTTGAAGGCATTTTAGCCCCCACATGTAGACAAAAGTGGCAAAAAATGCCCCCAGATCTTGTAAACACCTATCCCAAATCTAAAGGTCCAAGGCTACAGTGCTCACCATAACCCTCGTTGAACTTGCGCTTAGAGCTGAGCTGGGAAGAGCGCCACTGGTTGTCTACCACCGTGAGATTTTCTGACGGATATTTATATATACAGATATGGGACATATATAAATAATTGATATGATGTTGGCATGTGTTTGAACCCATTGACCAAGGTTGTCAAACTCGCAAGTTTAGACAGAATCAAAAAAGGTTGTGTAGACTCGTATCATAAACTTGTAATGTAGAATCGTAAGAGTTTACTTTTATTAATAAATAATTATTTAAATATATAATTACATAGTTAAAATACAATATATAACATGAGATTTATTCAAATAATAGTTATATTTAAAATCATTAAAAAAATGAATAGGGTATACTATTAAAAGCTACAAATTAAAAAAACAAATTGAGTGTAAATTTGTTATCCTTAAAAAAACAGTAGGAGAGGTGATTTTACATGCTTACTTTAAATATTTAATTGCATTATTAATATTAAAAAATATATTTGATACAATTTTAACTATATATATATATATATATATGTTTTATCTTTTATTATTCATGATATTATATAAAAATTATACAATTCAAAATAATATATGATGACTCATGAGAAAATGATATTAACATTTAGAATAAAAGATATTAATAAAAAGTGATAGATTTGAATTTTTTTTTTTTATGTTCCTCATTATCCTAAAATGAAATATAAATCAAATTTTTATATAAAAAGTTATTTTTTAACATGGCTAACTATATATATATATATATATATATATATATATATATATATATGTTGGATATTGGTGTGTCAAAAATGGCTTGAAGGTTATATTATATATAAAAGTTGCCTATTATATACTAAATAAGCTTGTTGGTTGAGATGGCAAAGGCGCTAGGCTGAAGCAGGGTGCCGTGTTCGAGATCTGGAGGAGAATGTTTTTGCAAAACACATGGCTCAAAGGCATGTCTTCAACTTGTCTAACTCGGAGCAAACTCGGCGAGTTAAGTGAGTAGCAATGCTTTTAGTGCTTATACTTTAATAGATTATATTTTGTCCTTCTTGGTTTTAATTCAAGTGAAATGTCATTACTAGTTAGATGTATTAAGTAATAATAGTCAATTAAGCTAGTTTAGAATAAAAATAGAAAGCAGACAATAATTGGTAAGCCAAAGATCTTTTCTCAGTTAGCTTTAAGTTGGTTTAGAAATAATTTGTCTCCCATAATTTTGTCAAACAAATATAGAACCAAGAAGAACCTCTTTTCCTGTATACATAATGCAGAAGCAGATTATTAACCAACACGATGAAAGTTATACATGAGTTTTACTAATGGATAAAAGATAGATAAAAGATATATTTTGCACAGTCTAGTCATAAGTTCAAACTAATATGCAGAGACACAGTATGAAATTTGTAGATTCATAAGAATGGCAGAATTTAGCTCTACTAAATCATGCTCACAAATGGAGGCACTTAGTAAAATATATAGCAAAAAGACCTAGTCCCAAGATCAAAGAAAAGGCATACCCAGAATAAAAGAAGCATGTAATGCTAGTTCTAGGTCTCATCAAGGAAGGTGGCTTCAACCTACATGAAATTTAATTAATGAATTAATCATTATATCATATGCGTAATCTTTTTTTTCCTCTTTTCTTTCGTCAAGGAGATTACAGAAAGGAATTCCAAGTAAATTTTCTTTTCCTTCAACAAACAGTAAGCCAAACAAGTGGTTAACAAGGTTAAAAGAGTGGTTATTGTGTGAGGCAAACATTAACTTCATTAACCACTTGTCTGGTTAATCATTTAGGAAATTGGAAGATCATTGACAAAAATTCCTTTTAAAAATTTTTTAGGGGTGAGAGCATGTACAAAGATAAATTTAAATAACCACTTGTCTAGTTAATTATTTTTGTCTTATTGTTGTTTAGAAATAAGAACATGCTTTGATTCCATAACAATTCATTTGCCAACGCAAAGAATACGTAAGCACTAATCCCACCTAACCTTTGTTTGTTAACATAAAAAATATATAGCATTAATCCCCCTTGCCTTTCTAATTTAAAATGGAATGAAATGAGGATAGTTACAAAATAGATACCTTCTTCTTCTATACTTGCATGAAAGCCATGTTAGTTATTTGTAAAAAGCAATTGGGTGCTATTAGATTGACATCCAATGTTAGTTATTTGTAAGTATGGTGCAATTGCAATTGTAATTGTTATTGAGTGGTTGTGTCTAATGTGCTTGTTTTTGAACAATTATAGACTAAATGATAAGAGAATTATAGTTAGTATAGTGTTATGACGGGTGAGTATTGTGGTTGTCCTACATAAGTTGTTTTTGGACAAGGGGTTTAGCATTACTCCATCTTATAATCATCTTCATAATAGTTCTTATGCCTTAGATTTCCATTGTAAAAGAACCTACCTTAAGAACCTAGTTAATAGTAATGACACTAACTACTACAACTAACTTTGAATGTACAGGGAAACCTTTGATCATCTATATGCCATGTTTGATACAATAGGTGGGTTGAAACAAACAAAGCACATGCTCTTTGTTGATGAGTTGGTGCCAATGTTTTTGCACATACTTGCTTATCACATTAAAAATAAATTCATTCATTAACATCTTTTGTTTGTGCTCTTGAGATGCCCAATTCATTTATGTGTTGTTTGGTTAAAAGGGCTCTGAAGTTGATGGAGGGTGTTGCGAGATGCCATAACTAGGAGGCATGGGTTGAAAGTTCCTTTTGGTGAGATTCTATATCATAATTTTAGTGTTTCATGTTATCCCCCTTAACATTTCAATTTGTATAGTCTAGGTTGGTATTACTTGGTTGATGTGGGCTAATACCAACTGTGAAGGATTTTTTGCATCCATTAGAGGTCAAAGATACCATTTGCACAAAACAATATGAACTTTAGTTTTACCCATAGTTCCAGCACATGGCTTACCGTTAACCTTGGATTCTTTACGGTGAACACTCAAAAATTAAATTCAAATATTCAATGTGATTCAAAATATAAGTGTATTAACTAGGAAACAACATATTAAATGATATTCAATGTAGTTCAATATAATTTAAATATTCAATGTAAGTCAGAATATAAGATGAAAACCGTGATGCTTTCTGAAAACGGAAGCATGATGGTTTCATCAGTCAAGATCTTAAAAAAATTTATAATTCTATAATGTACCTAGAAACTATGAACTGGTTTATACAAATGTTCCTCACAGAACCATATTTAACCTCATAGTGAGTCGATAAATGATAGCATATTACACATTTGCACATTTGATATGTGATGTGCATGAATAATGTCATTAGGTTTTGTAGATGTAGTGTAGAGAATGCAAGATAATGCAGAACGATGACCACCTCATGTAGAATAATCCAATTTCCACTACTACAACAATGTCACATGGAAACAATATGTCATAATTACTTGCATAATCATAACTGGTCACATAAAGAGAGTCACCTGGAGAGATGATACCAATCGATACATAATCTTTTGCCATTTCATGTTGTCCTACATTGTAACCATACAAAAGGGGCCATAGGTTGCAATACATAAAAGTGGACTACAATAGCAACAATAAATCATCTGGCTTATACATTACAAATACAAAGACACTATATCAAATATTTTCACATTTCTCATTTACATTTTCATCAACCATATTTGTAGGAGTAATGCCATAAATCCCCCTACAACCTTCACCCCCTACTATACACTCTAATTTTAATATCATGTGCACTTGTTCATCAACATTCATCTTGAGAATGCAAATTTCTTTATGTAAATCAAGTCGTCTGTGCTCATCTATTACTGTAGGTACAATTGTAAAGGATAACCAATCAAAGAAATTTCACTTGTTTTACTTAAACTTGATGTACAATTTATTTGGGTTCTGTTCACATTTTGAAATCTGTATAACTGCTCCTTTCCCATATAAACACTTATGAATATGAAAGCCACCACCTACAACGCTGAAGCTTTCACCAATACTGCAAATTAACATCCTGGGCCTACATTGTCAATGTTTATTACTTCTACTTATAGAGAAGACACAAACTTGCTCAACACAATATCTCATCAAGTTCGTTAACAAAATAAACGTTTTTGAATTATCTAAGTTTAACTGTAACAAATATTCATTTGTGAAGATTTGGATAGTAAATATGTATATTGTACTTGAATTTTGTCCAAAACAAAAAAAGTGTATTTAGGAAAGAGTGGATTACTAGAACAACACATTATATGGTATAAATGTAGTTAGTAGAAATTGTCATATAAAATAGTATAAGAACATTACAAAAGAAGGCATTAAACAATAAAGCCAACAAAACAAGGTTAGTTTATTTTGAATTGCATGCTCAGTATATTCAATGCATAAACACTCAAAATCTTATATTTTCTTTAAGAAGATGTAGAACAACATTCACACAGAAAATCTATGATTTTGAGCTATATATTTTTTGAGAAAGCAATATGAAAAACATTATTCATATTTACATATATGAATTTTAATGGTTGAAGACCTTAACAATTTTTTATGTTCATCTTTTTCTAGATGTAGTATCAAAGTACAATTTGATAGAGAAAAAAATTGACAAAAACCTTACAAAGTAAAATGACACATACTACCCAAAAAAGATGCATTCAACAAACAAATTTATGTTATACTTTTCAATCACCTCTTAAGCTTCTACTCATGTTATTTTTGCAAGTGATAAATAAATCTTCACCTTTAAATCGAAGATGCAATCCTTTTATCCACAACCCATAATTTTGTGCTCTAGCTATTGCTTATGATCTCAGCCAATCGTCTTCTTTATCCTCAATAATCACCCATTCACCATGCACAACTTTACACGGTGGTTAAACTACATTGATGTAATAGCACCAATCAGGGAAAGGTTGAAATTGTCTTTCATTAAAACACAATGGTCATGGGATAAATTTTGTGTCAAACTAATGGGAATAATGAGTTCTATGTCAAAAAACAATGATTGAAGTGAGCATGTGTTTTTATTTTTTTAATGAGGGCATTTTGGTTATTTTATTAAGCAAGGCTGGCACCCAATAGGGGTGAATTGGGTGTTATATAAAATTTTCTGACTTCAAAATTCTTTGAAAAGATTTTTCAAATTTAAAATAATTAGAGTAAATTATGTAACTCAAAAATGATAAATGCAGAGTATAAAGAAAGTAAGGAAAGAGAGCAAACACAGAGATTCATCCTAATTTGATTTCTACCTAAGCCTACGTCTAGTCCATAAGCAACCTCTTGAGATTTTTTACTATTTCAATAATCAAATATAACAACCAAGGAGAATCTCTCCCTTAAACACAATTCCCATGAAGAACCTCATCCTAATCCCAAGCATTCTTTACATGGCTCCTTTAAAGAACCTCTTTTAACTTAACCAGGGAGAACATCCCCCTTAACCCAAACACTCTCTACTTGTTTCACTCAAGGAATATCCTTGAGCAATAACCAATAAGAACCTCTCCCTTAAATACACTTCCCAAGAAGAACTTCTTCTTAATACTAATCACTCTCTGCTAGACACCCTCAAGGAATCTCCTTGAGTTTCTCTTTCATAGGAAAGAAAGAATTACAAAGGAATAAAATATCTGAAATAGAGTATATAGAACAATTAAGCACTAATGTAATAAAGAGCTAATAAGAAAATGAAATTTATAATATAATCAATCTTGAATATTTTTCCTTGTTCATTTAGAGTACATAGGTTGGATTTATATAGCCAAATGTCCAATAAATCCATTGGGAGTAAGAGGGAATCAAGAATTTCAAAATATTTTCATTGTAAATCAATTATGACTTTTTATCATTGCCCAGATGACTGCTTTCTCATGACCAGTCACCTGATCCCTCTTTCTCTCTTTAATTCCCAATTTTTGTTGGCTTCTTTGTATGTGCAATACACATAAAACAAATAATTAAACAAAGTGTTAATTATTGTATGTCTATATACCTTGTTTGTATGTCCAAAGCTCTAATGTTTTTGCATCAGAGGTTGATGATAACATTGGATCAATAAGAGTTGAAGCAATTCCATGCATATCCAAGGAAGAGAAATTCTGCTCTTGCCATCTTTGAAAATTTTTATCCGTTAAACACTTGGATTTTTTATATATCTAGAAATGACTTGGCATAAGGAATAGATGACATGACTGAAATAGTCATAACTCCTTGATTGGAAATTATAGAAGGTGTTGCAACAGCAGGTGAAAGTGCAAGATCATTGGAGGAATTGGTAGCAGCAGCAGTGGTGTCCATATTCCTGAGATTGTAGGGAAATTGGTGGTTTGAGTTATGTTGAAGAAGGATGTCCTTAGGAATATTTTGTGAACACACGAATTTTCCTTATGATTAAACATACTCTTTTGAGAGATGACCCAAGAGTATAAGCTAACAAGTAGAGAGGAAAGGAGAAGCTTTGATTGTTGTGTGTTATAACCCAAAGATATGCTTGGTATTTATAGGAGAAAAAAACTAGCCGTTGAAAAATTAATATTTTATAAGATCTCACTCTCCCAAGTAATATGAGTCTTCTTTTCAAATACCCATACTCATATTTTTCAATAAAACTAAAACCTACTCTTTTAGCTTTTGGCAATATTGAAAATTGCACGTGATTTCAGTTTGGTTCACAATTTGAATCAAAGAATTTAGCTCTTGTCATTTTCTCACTTTTCAATTTCTTCCAAAAGTCCATTTTTACTGCTCTATAGTTATCAAATTCACTTTTGGCACCACACTTGAACAATGGTAAGAATGGTTCTGACAAAAGAGGGGACAACTATTTTCATGGTGACCTTGACTTGACAATCATTAAAGCTAGAAGGTTGCCTAACGGCGAAAACCAGAGAGAGATGTGAAATTAGAAACATGCGATAGGCAATTGTATATGAGAATTGGAACAAGTTTTTTCAAAAACAAATAAAATAATTAATTTAACACTGTTAGTGAATAGGATGGGAAAGTGTTAAAAAATGAGAGTTATCTGACAAAGCCAATAAAGTGTAAAATAACTATCTATGTGTCATTAGCTAATTAGAAACCTTGATATAAGTATACATAAAATAACATATAAATCTTGTTCCTTTATTTAATTCGTGGAATTCCAGCAGGAAGCTACCTCTTCCTATTATAGAAAGTTGAAATGTATGGCATTTATTGCTCATTGTATTCATATTTCATCTGTAAATGAATGGGTGAAGGTTATGCCACTTGTAGAATTACTTGTGTATATTTCATTATTACTCTTTACATATTCCTAATAGTCGAGATTAATCTTACGAGAAACTGTGCTCATTTATCATAATTTTGGTGTTTTCAAACTAATCGGATCTCTTGATGTGTATTAGTATTGTAAATTGTGTAACACCTATAAAATTTTCCCCTTGGATAAAATATTTAAGAACCCTAGGAATGTAATTCCTTACGTGCCTATACTAAGAAAAAGGGTAGGATAGATGTAGGTGGGAAATAAATTTAAATTAATTAAAAGAAAAATAAAAAGAGAATTAATGATAGGCTAAATTTAAATCATGCAAAGATAAAACTTAAGATTTAGGCTTAGCTAGTCTAAAATGTACCTATACTATCCAATAGTCCTAGGTTTGAACCCCTCAAATGTAGCCATGTAATAACTTATATTTTTCTAGATTTTTTCCACTTTTCCATCCCCACCAAAATTACTAAAACACCCATCAGTTTATTTTTCCTTCCTCAATGTTTTTCTTCTTCTTTCATGAACAAACGCTTCAAATAGTAATGGGAGAATTCTTCATCCTTTCCTCCACAATTCACTGGCATATGTGTTCTTGTCCCCTTTGTGTTAATCTTTGGCTAGATTTTGATTGGTTTCTGATGCTAATTTGACTGAAAGTATGCTAAGGTCTCGGTACCACTTCATGATTCCACTAGTGTTTGGGAGAGATTCAATGAATTTGAAGCATTATATGGGTTTGCTATTCAACTTGAGAGCTTGTATGATGAAGAACTCAAATTTTCTTACTTTGTTAACATCAATAAGCCTCAAGGAAAGAAGATTTAGGTTATTGAAGTTGAAATATAGAGCAGCAAGTAATTTGGTGATTTTCTCAAATTGCTTGAATTTCCTTTGTTGCAGGGAGTAGATTAATGAAGGAAATCTTATTAAGAGTGATTAAATGACATTGGATAATTTTTTAACTTAATGAATAAGTTTTTCTAGTGAGGTTAGTATAATTTTTCCCAAGTCATTTTGATGATGTTAGGTTGGTTTAGTATAATTTCCTTTGGAATGGTTACTATAAAAAAGAGAAAGTAACTTGAATACACACACATTAATGAAGGAATAGGGGTATATGTATTTAATTGTATATGTATGAATACATAAATATTTTTATATGTGAGGGTCTATATAAATACAAATATCTAAGTAATAATCTCCATTCCAAAGGAAAGGTGTTAAATATCAATTAAGTAAATTCAAGAAAGGTGAGTCCTTCTGCCAAGGGCCAAATGAATTGAAGTAGAGTAATCTAGCTGTCAAAGCTATCCAAGGAAATAGAAAAGGTGATCCATGGGTAAATGGAAAAAAAAAAATTCATGGAAACTTTAGATAAACCACTTAATTTGATTCAAGTGAAGATTTTTAAGCCTGACTTAATAGTGATAAGACTAGTGAAGTTCAAATAGTCTTCTGCATAGATGACGGGGTCAAGAAGTTGAAATTGGTAAGAGTTAACATGGGAATGGCAGTCCACTTTTGCAAGTAAGGTTTTAGGATTGGTTCATATTTAAGATGATATATTTATTATTTAATTCAAATCACTGTAGGCTTCTCCCTTGAGTGGAAAAGACATAGTATATTGCAAAATTTGTCCAAGTGAATAGATAGCATCCCTAGCTTAATAAAGTTATTTCTTATCTTTATTTCTACATTAGATTTCTTAAATTCTGTTTTCATCACTGCTGAAAATTATGTTTTGCTTATCAAATGAATTTGCAATAATATTTTACCAAATATAATATTGTGTATAGATTTGACGAGAATAATTTAGAGTTATTGCATATGTTACATTACAGTTATATTTATGTGGCCGCCAGACTAGGTCGTTTTTCACAAAGTTAGTAAATTCCATACACACTCATTTAACTTTCCAATGATATCGGAGGGACAAGTTTAGGACACAAAAAGCTAATAATGGTTTTCTTAGCCCTTGGTGCACTTAGGAAATACCCAGCTAGTAGATTATTCGTGAACTGTAGTCTCGTCCAGTTGATTATTTGTGAGTTGTGATCACACGCTAGTTGGTTACTTACCCATAAGGTCTATTTGTCCTTGCCAATTTTTGATATACCCTTGTTAGATGTGTGCCCGTGCCAGATTTTGTTTGTCCATGATAGTCCTTTCCTTGAACAGATTTTCATGAACTAACTATTTCCATGCTTCATTGTTGAACTTAAATCTTTGATTTGATTTTTACCAAGTATTTAAAAAAGAAAAAGGTTAACTACTTTATATGAGAGGTCATTGACTATATCCTCGGTTAAGTTGTATTGATAATCTTTATAGTTCATAAAATAGCAAACTTTTGCTCTTGCAACTTCTTTATGCTATTTCTTGTTTTACTTCAATTCACTTTCATTTTATTCCTTTTCTTAACTGTCCTATTATATATGTTTTTTAATGACTGATTTTAGGGTGCTATTTGTATGTTGGTGAATATTGGAATATCAATAACAGAGTTAATCGGGTTCAAGAGATGGAAGAGTAATTGTATGTTTTGATTGGTGAGCCTCACTTTGTTGCACATAGGTGGACTTACTTTTATTTTGTATTATGTGTTCTAAAAAGAATAAGTTGTACTTTTTTTTATTATTACTCTAGTTGTATCTTGATGACCACAGACTAGATCCCAGACCCCATAATTGTACATTTAATTTAAATTTGAAAGCATAGCTTTCTTTATGTTGATGTTGGGTTGGTAGGTGTTGTAAAAAAAAATTGAAGAGTCTAACTTTTAGAGAGGCTCTATTGAAGTTTCCACATAAGCTAAATCCGTTTGTGTAGCTTGATTGGCAATTTTAAAGTATAAACTTAACATGTTAGTTATTATGATAGTTACTCCCACTTTATGAACTCTATATTTGTAGGAATATGATTTTCCCCCATTTTTTGTGCTAATCACACTCCTGATTTTTTTAGGTGTGACAAATTTTAACAATTTAACAGTATTAAATGAGTAACAAATCTTATTGCATGTATTTAAAGTTTAGAAAACAAAATGAATTATTTTTAAAAATTTATTCTTACTAACACAAAGAATTTAAAAACTTAAACAATTATAAACAATTTAAGCGCAATGGGTATAATAAAAAGTGTTACAACAAGACTAAATATATTCGTCATTTTGATTGTTGTGCAACTGAAAATTACGTAACTATACGTACCAAAGAACAAATGAACAAATAGGAAAATTTAATCTTACGATTGCTTAGTACTAATTTTTTTGTATAAATTAGTTTTTCTTCAATAAAGGTCTAAATTACATATAGCTTTCATCTTTTTTTTTTTTTAAAAAAATTAGATTCACTTTTCCAGAATGAAAAAAATTGAGTTACACTAATCTCCTCAGTAAAAAGATTAACTACAATTATATCTATTTTAACCAAAACACTTGTATGTGTGTGTGTGTGTATATATATGTAACAAATATATATTTGATCAATATAATATAGTGAGTTTCTAAATCTAGGAAATTGTGAAGTTTTTGAAGTAAAAGTTTAAAGGGAAAATTAATTATTTAATCTCTATATTTTTTTTATAAGAAACTAATATTAGTTTTAAAGATATTTTATCTTTTTTAATTTTAAGGGAAATGGTATATATTTTCAAAAGAACATAAAAATTATATAATTTAAATATCTTAACTGTGAGAAAATAAAAATTTGTCCTAATAGGATTACGTAGTAATTAGATTTATATAAGTAGGTCACAATAATGAATTAAAATTTCAAACAAACAGTTTTTGGAAATGTAACTTGATGGTTAAGCACTCAGAACAGCTAATTCTGGATGCATTTCCCAATTGAAATTGTTTCAATTACGTTGGCTTGTATACTATACTCTACAAAATATTAAAATAAATCTTAAAATATTGTTGATCCCACGTTGTGTAAAGGACGACACGGAGATCTTAACCTTTACACCGACAATAATATATTATAGATTAATTAGCTTGTGTCGAACGAATATGTATCAGAAACATTGTACCCAAAAAAAAAAAAACATATAAGAAGTCATTTGTGTCTGAAATTTGGAATCTTTAAGTTAGCCAAAGTACTCCTTTTCTATAAATCAAATAAAAAGGTGACAAACCCAATCAGAGAAATGGCATAACTGGGTGATTGTGATCCTCTTATTTTGCTTTATGCAACTTTAAATCCAGAGTTTGAGAGGTAATCCGTTTATGCTTTTCTTTTGGGTAGCATAAATAGCAATACTTTTCTTTTCATAAATTTTTGTTCTTCACCCTACTTCATGTCCCCCACACACACATATCAATTTTGTTCTTCCTTCGCATGGGATGTAGGAGGATTCTATTTAATTTCATGGAAATGTGAAATTAGAATAGACCCAAAAAAAAAAAAATCCTGCATGTAACTCGAGGCAAGCAAGATAGTCTATGAACATTTATTCTAAGAATTTTCTTTTAAACTTTATATATGGAGAGAGAGAGAGAGAGAGGGCTTTGTTTTATTTACTACTCCGTTATGTACGTCCGGATATAAATGAATGTAATTATTATTTTACTTATATTTAATTAATATTTATTATGAGAGATAATTGTATAATATTTTAATAGATTTAAATTTTAAATATTATTCGATATTTTAACATCATAGTATTAGGTCTACATATACTTGCTAGGAGTCCAGGTTAATCTTGTGAGAGATTCTACTTGTTTTTCATAACTTTAGTACTATTCAATTATAATATTGCCCAGTTTTGAAAAAAATAAAATCCACCTCCCTGTAGTCTGTTAGACATATTACAGCGAACACATTGTACAAAATTACCAAAATGCGCCTGTTATCGTTTAACGTTGAATATAATGGATTGCTGTGCAGAAGTACGTAACTACGTACGAAAGAAGAACTGAATTATTAGGACGGATGGCAAAGAATACAAAACAAACAAAAAAGATTCAAAACTTAGTGATCCTGATATTCAAATACTTGTCAGCAAAGTGGGCAAGATTTCTGAATTCATGATCATCAATGAAACCATCATGATTAGCGTCTGCAGATTTGATGCCCTTTTTGCTCTTCCATGACGCAAACAGCCCTTCGGTGAGTCGCACAGCCTCTCTTAATTCAGATAGGCTGATTCTGCCGTCACCGTCGCCGTCAAAATCTCTTGAGCCACCGCTTGAACTCCTCCACACTCATCACTCTCTTTCCGTCTCTTCCCACATTCCGTTCTATGAATGCCATTTTGGTTTAGCTCTTCCTCTTCCTCTGTCTCTTGTTGTGTTGCTTCTTGCTACTTGCTATGATTCTAACTTCTGAGCCGTTCCTATTTATATTGCACAGTTTTGGTGTGATAAACATGCGCCAACATAACATACGTATATAATATTTCATCATTACTTATAGGAGAATAAGAATCCCATTACTAAATTAATGCAGATATATGTATTATATAATATTAGCCACTCCTCGATGCTGTCGCTCTATACCATATCAAATGTATATGTTTATTAGCAAATATAGAAATTCTAATGGGACAATATAATCAGTTAATTAATCACGCCTCTTCAGTACGTTGTATTAGGACAAACCCTGCCCCTTTATACTTACATGCTATAGTCTACAATAAATTATTCCAAAGTATCTGAGCTGGTCCCGTTGTGGATTCCTTTTACTTTTCTAAGGTATCAATTCCCCCTCCCCAAAAAAAAAAAAAAAAAAAAGAAACTAAAGAAACCCAAAAACAAGGAAAAAAGTCAAGCATTATTGTGGGTTGTGCCCCTCAAATTTTGGATCTAAGGGGCAAAAATAAAAATGGGTACTTTTGTTTTCTTAAATTCCTGGCCATATATAATCCTAATTAAAGGGATAATCCATACAAATTTAAGGGAAGGCTGAAAACTACTTCCTCATTAATAAATAATCGAAGGCCCTGTTGCAATCACTGCCCCATATCTTGGTCTGAATATCGATGGGTGCTGGCTATGGTTCTTTCTAGAAATATTTGGGTAAAGTTCAATCTTCGCTGCACATAGTTGAAGACCTCTAGATAATAAATATATTATTCAAGGTGGATTCTTGGGTGTCTTCGAGAATTTGAATGCATTAATGTCTTTAGCAAGTGGATAAAGGAGATACTGTCAATTAGATTGATAATTGCACATTAAAATGTTATAATTAAAAAAGAGTCCAAATGTTTTTATATTTGTATGTTAGCCCCTAATTTTTTCAAAATTTTTATTTATTATCTCAACTCCCTGAAAATATAAGATTCACAACTTCACCCCTATACTTTATTTATTTTATTGTTAACCCAAAATAATTTTATCATCGTTTTCATTATCTTCGTTCATCTTCTACTGTTAACTATCTTTATCTTTTACAATGACTTACTCACCCAAATTTTTATCATTCAACAAAAGATTTTACATGAAATAATTTTGGTACTAAAATATATCTTCTAATTTCTACCATTTTCTATGAGAGAATAATTTTAGGATAATAGTAAAATAAATAAAGTATAAGGGTGAAGTTGTGAATCTTATAATTTGAGGGAGTTGAGATAATTAATGAACATTTAAAAAAAAAAAGATTAGGGGCTAAAATATAAATATAAAAAAATTTGGGGTCATTTTTTAATTGTAACATTTTAATGTATAGTTATCATCTTGATCACTGAGTTGGCCACATCTCATTTGTCCACCTTGTTGAAGGCATTGCTGCCTTCAAACTCTTGAGAGCACCAAAGAATCCACCATCTTTCAATGGGAGTTTTCTAAGTATGAGCTGACAAGATGCAACGAAACATGAGTAAAAAGTGTGAAGCGCCCCCACCTCGTATTTCTCTAGTTTCATCATGAAGATTTGTACAAGAGAAACATGTTAGAAATGAAAATTAAGAAAAAAAAAATACAAAAGGGGTTAAAGGCAATCAAATGGCAGTATATTGATTAAAAAAAGGATCGACTTCATGTATTCATGTATAAATATGGGTGCAAATGTATATTTTATGTGTTAAATAGTGAAGGTGTATGTTGAATAGAGACATTGAGTAAGGTGAGGCGAAATGAGAGGTGTATATGTCATTGGTGTTAATTATTTTTGGTTTCAAATAATAAAAATATTTCCTTCTGTTTAGTCCCCTTTTGAGCTCTTCAATTCTACAAAGGGAACATTCATTGAACAGTAAATTGAGACATTAGAAATCGCATTTTTTTATTTGTTTATCCCAATTAATGCTTAAAAATAAATAAATATAATCAAAAAAATTCTAAAATTGCCCCCAATGCGCCAAAACGGAAGATTATGAAATATAAAATAACCGCGATACTTAATCTTTCTATAGATTAATAGGGCACACAACTAACTTCCAAATTAAGGTTTATGCTCGTTTGAAGTCGTACCAACGTAAGGTCCATTTGTTAATGACAACCTTTCTTTTTGACATTTTAACACTCAGTATTTAAAAGATTTTACAACGTTTTTTTCGCTGGCGAGCTGTACCCCTTTCTTCCATATATGCTTCAAAGATAGGCATCATGACTTTCACTTTTTCTGCTTGTTTTGAAATTGTGGGTTTTCCCATATAATGAACAAAAGGTACCACACATAGTAATCAAATCATGATATGAATCGTGAATCGAAAATCATATTTTTGAATTACGAATCGTATAACATATCGAATCATAAGATTTAGTAATAAATAAAAAATAGCTTGAAATATAAAATATGACATATATAATATGCATAAAATATTCAAAATAAATTTTCGAGAACCTTATTAACCATATGATTTGTTTGTAATTTATTCTTGAAATAAATTCAAATAATATCTTCTTTGTTTTCTTTATAAAAAGTATAGATTATGCTTACAACAATACAATACTATCATACCAATTCATTGATTTTTCACATTTTTTTAATTGCAAAGTCATAAAATTCTACCAAACTGGCTTGAATCGTATTATTTATATTTGATTTAGCGATTTATTCATATTGTTAGCTTTGTAACTCGTTACAAATTGTAAGATTCAATTTGTAAATCGTACTATTTATAACTAATCGTTGGCTTTATAACTCATTTCAAATTGTAAGATTCAAATCATGAATCGTAAGATTCTGATTACTATGGTACCACATAGTGATGAATTACATGGATTATATGGATATGGAAACTTGATCTGAATGAAACTTTTCAGAGAAATAATCAAAGTTGACACTGCACACAGCACAGGAGTTCGTAACACTAAAGATAAAATTTAACGTATGTGAAAGAGAAGTTCAAAATGAATATGAAGAACCTCACAAACACGCTAACGTCCCTTTGTTCTCGGAGTCATGAGTTAATTTGTGACACTCTGGGAAGACGATATATTCTCCGGCTCCACTGAATGAGGCTAGTGTGTTTTGCTCTGCGACAAGAAAGTTAATATGCTATGAGGCATGGCCTAAGACACTTCCATGAGCCATGATTTCAGTACCAATTTACCAAAAGACAATCAAATCTAATAGGAATTTGGAACGCGAAGCATCATAATCTAAGAAAGGGGCATGCAATTAAGGAGATATGATTAATTAATCTTACTTGTAGAGAAAGAACTTTAAAAGGTAATCTTTAATGAAATTTAATTATCCAAGTTCTAGAACATGAGGTGGCTCATACATTTTAGCTTGAAAAAAATATTAATTGATACTTGATACTAACATGTTCATGTGGTGCTAGTTCAATCCAATCTTTCATAAAGAAAATTGGAAGTCTCATACACAGTGGTAAATAAGTATTCATATAATGATTTGATTAGAGTAACATACTACGTTATTTGTCACATAGATATGTTAATTTAAATATATAAATTTTAAAACAATACTATTTAATATCCTATATGTACTATAACAATAATTAATATTAATATCCAATAGTTATATATGCAATATATTATGTTTTTATTATATTTCTTAAAATTTTAATTTAAAAGTTACTTTTAATTTATATGCAATCTTCTTATTTTTATAGTTTAAAACATTAAATATGGTATTGTAAAGTTTGTGTTAAAATTATAGTTAAAGTATGGTTTAAGAGAATTATAGGTAAATTTCACACAGAAAAATACCAAAAAATAGATAAATAATTCATATATACAATATATAACGTAAAGGAGGCATCCATATATCAACTCCACTTCACCACAAAAAGATTATCTCATAATGTGGTTGTTTTATTTAGTATATAGAAACCACACCTCAAGGAGTAATCAGGATCAACACAAGGTTTTTCCACAAACAATCCACTAAGACCAATTTCAATTTATAAATTACCGGATAAAATATACACAACATTGATTATTTGTCCATAAACTTCATTCATATGTATTATATGAGTTGGGATTTGGATATAATTGGCATATATAGAATGAGCTAATGTCAAAAAGTCATATTAATGCATGCACGGATATAATATGAACCCTTAAAGTTTCATGGATATCTATGTGAGTTATGAGTATGGAATTGAACATTAACAAAAACGAGTGAAATTGCGATCAACAAAATATTCAAACTTGTCAGAAGATGAACTCAGAAATTAAGGGGAAAAAACCCTTGAGCAGTTATGCTTTGGAGTTGATTCTTACAATTTTTATTTTGAAGTCCTCTGTAGGCATGTGACAACATTTATTCATATGATTTGTCTCTTGAAATATTTAGCCGCCGGACGTACATCTAAATACATACATGTATATGAATATCACTGAGCGTGGATCGGTTGCTATCAGAGCCAAAAATCACATCACCTTGATGATCCAAAATTGGATATCATTAGACTTTTGGCTCGAAACTATATATGGTTTCCTAGGCAAAGTGAAAACAATTTCTGTACTTCATAGTTTATTTTTGTGCTTTGACTATAAGCACACACATTATAAAGATTAGAACTTCAGATCAGCTTACACCAGCATGGGAATTAAGAAATATACATATATAGTCGCTAGATTCTTTAAATTGTAACAACTGGTTTGATATATGGAATACAACTAGCAAATCATAAAATTGAACAGTAGTAGCCCTCAGCAAATTATCAGCATGTTTGTTCCATGATAACCCGCTATAACTTGGTTGAGGAGAGGTGAACATGCAAAATGAATCTCCCATTGTATAACACAATGTGCTGTAGAACGTGGGTTGTTGGATTAACGTGAGACTCACATATTAGTCTCACGTTAATTCAACGGCCCACGTTACACTGCACATTATGTTGTACAGTGATTAATCTTAACTCATGGGACTGTGGCGCAAAGTACTTAACTACGATCGGAGTATGGACGATAAAGAGGAAATACAGAAAAGAAGATTCAAAACTTGGTGATCATGATGTTGAAGTACTTGTTAGCAACGTGGGCAAAGTTTCATAATTCATGATCGTCAATGAAACCATCATGATCAGCATTTGCAGATTTGAGGCTCCTTCTGCTTTGCATGATGCAAACAACCCTCGGCTGAGTCGCATGGCCTCTGTTAAGTCAGATAGGCTGATTCTGCCGTCATCGTCATGGTTAAATTTCTTGAGCCACCGCTTGAATTCCTCCAGGCCCATCACTTTCTTCCCAACGCCTGTCATATTTTATTCTACAAACGTCATTAATTCTAACTTAGCTTTACCTCTCCCTTTGTCTGTGTTACTACTTGTTATGCTTCTAACTTCTACCCCTTTCCCATTTATATTGCAATCCTTAGAGCTGTAAGTGGGCCAATCCGCACGGTGTGAGGGGCCAATTTATTTATCCCACGTTATTTAAATGAGTTAAAAATTTTAAATTAATTTATAATTAGGTGAGTTAGACAAGTTAATTCATTTAACTCAACTCATGATCATACAGTTGGCTCACTTCCATAGCTTCAGTACAAAGGAAATAAAAATAAAATAACTTTCTTACAATTTACAAATAAAACATTTTCAATAATAACTATTATCCAAAATTCAAATAATTATATCAAACAATAAAATTCAAAATTTAAGCATTCAAATAATTCCTTCAAATTTTAACAATCAAATCAAGAGAACTTTTTAAATAGCTAATATTTCATCAAACAACTAAAACAAGACAACATTTTGATGCACACTTCTAGTGTGATAAACGTGACGTACTAACATAGCACGTATATTATTATATGTTTGTGCTTATTCCTTCTTCTTCGATAAGAACTCCACGGCTACTATAATACTATATATAGTAGACCCTGCCGCCTCAAAAGTATATATTAGTTTCTGACTAAAAACCTTTAAAGGGACAATCGGATTATCGGTACAAATCACCTTGCATGGAACTTTATACATATTAGGACAAACTTGCCTGCCTTTATACTTCTATGCTTTCAATCATAAACGAAAACAGTATATCTTAAAATTTATTTCCATGAAAAGTCGCATGCCATGCGTGCATATGACCGTCCTTAATTGAAATTGATCTAAGAAATTAAAGAGAGACTTGAAAAGAGGGGAAAATCCCTTAATAAATAGCCAAATTACGATTGCTAATCATCACTATATAATTAGACTCTTTGATTTATTGTTCGATGCATGACAACTGCTTCAAATGAAGTAAAATTAAAATAAATGTAAGCACACTGAACATCCAAATCAGGGAACAAATTCTCTTTAAAACAAGAGTGATTATCTTAAGTTTCCTGAAACACTATTCTTTCTTATTTATAATGCAACTAATTATTAAACTTTAAATAATATTTTATTCAAAATTTTGTGTGCAATAATTAATGAATTTAACTATAATAAAAATTTATTAAAATAGACAAAACATTATGTTATATTTGATAATATTTAATGAATAATTATATTATACTTAGAGAATATTGTATTTTCAAGAATATATGATTATTAATTTATAAAATTTTTAAATTCAGTTATATGCCACTATGACCAATCACTTGGAGTTTTTTAAGGAGCCTCTTCTTCCTTATTTTATTTGCTAGCATTATTCTATTAATTTCGCTATATATAATTTAGAATATTTGTATAAGTTCTTCGATTTAAAAAATTAGTTTGAAGATGCCTCTCTCAATTATTACTCTTAAGAATTTGAAACGTAACGTTAATTTTTTGTTTTGGGTTCATGTCAATATCAATGTTGTTACGTCAAAATTTTTTAAAATATTGTTGCGGATCTTGTATGTATTTATGTATATATATATATATAGACAAACACACGTTATCAAAGAACATTTTTAAACCATAAAAATTAGATAACTAATTATTATGTATTTATAAGCATCAGGTTATTTCAAGGAAATAAGATAATGACCGTAACACAGGAGAGCAGTCTGAGTTTCTTGAGTGGTAGATGCCACCAGTCATACTCGTCACCTGAGAAATCATTTAATAATAATAATAATAATTTATATACAGTTAATTATTTTTAATTGATATATGATAAGTAAAGAATCTTTTAATTATATCATGATATTTGTATGATTATTATAAATAATCATATAAAATAAATTAAATTATACATCTGTTTTGTTATTATTGATTAAAATTTTTTTTTCATTATTATTAGTAATTGTATACTTATCATGTATTAATAAAAAAAAATTGATAGCAAAAATATAAAAAAACTGTTTAAATAATAATTGTATCTCAATTTTTTTTTAGAACTCCTTGGCAGATAAGTTGCATGCACATTCCCTGCACTTTTTTTTTTTTGGTTAACTTTACTATCATTAAAAAAAATTATGTCGTCAAATTTTGCACTGCCAGAATTATGGCATTCATAAAGTACACATTTAAAGTATTCATCAGTTGCTCTTTCTGTTTTTGGAGCAGTGGGACAGAATATTTAATATTCTTAGCACTTAAGTTCACATAATTAACATCATGCTTAAGACGAGATTTCTCTTCCTTGTTGCTTTTTTAATTCAGGGCAGGATCTAGTATTTAATTCTAATAGAGGTAAAAGTCTTTAGATCAAATATTTAAACTAAGAGAAGCAAATTTTAACAATAAGAGGAGGATAAATTCTTATAAATTAAAAACTAAATTAAAAATGTAAGATAAGATTACATATAAAACTCAAAATTTTAAAAATTTAAGAGAAACCCTATAGATCCATCCTTGCTCTAATCAATAATGGTAGTAGACTTTTATTCATTATTGCTATGTCAAGGCCTGGTACACCAAAGGCAAACTTGTTCATACAATTAATTAAGAGAAGTTCAACCTCTAAATACGGTTATATATATATAGAGTGCATTGCACATCACAAATGCTAAGTTATTCATCTTCTTTTGGTGCAAGCAATTTCTTTTCTTAGTATGAATCTAAACAAAATAAAAAAATATTGATAAGTATTCTAACCCCTAAAAAAATGAAAAAAAGAAAAGAATTTACAATTTTATAATTACTTACCCTTTCAAAAGCACTCTAGAAGAGTTACAACATAAGCTAAGAATGCAAATTGCTAATCTTTTAAATTCTGGGTATCCATCTCTATAGGCTTCCCACCATTTTGCTAGGGCCACTTGTGTTCTTAATGTTTGTGCAGAACCATAACTAAACATGCCCTTTGTGAAAGGGAATTTGAGCAATTGGAACTCAATCTTGTCTTTTTCTCCCTTATATTTAATCAGTCTTGCTACATATTCATACAACCATTGCTTAACCATATAATCAGCTTGGAAATTAGTGTTGAAGTAAAAATGAGGATTAAGGTAGTATACAACTGCTTGTAAAGGCCTATGTAATTGAGCATCCTACCTTTTATCAATTATGTTCAATACAGGCTCATAGCTGCAGTAATAAACAAACAATGAAGTCAAAATACACTAAAGATAAAGACACCTTCATGTGGTATACTAGTTTGTATATACCTCCTTGAAATATTATTGAAGTTCATTTTAATTTTTGCCTTTAAACTTTCCATTGCTTCATATATGAATCCCATTGCTGGTTTTTCATCTAATTCTATTAAGCGAATAACTTTAATAAGAGGAGCAGCAGCTTTATGGCAAGTAATAATATTCTTCCATAACCTATTATCCATAACACTTCTTGCCACTTCCTTCCTATCTTTGGTAGCAAAAAATTTATCTTTCCATTCCTACTTATGGTTTCTTTATCTTTTGTGAATTTTCTCAACATATTAATGAGCATTAATTTTGCATAAATGTAAGTTGTAATTCTTCTACCCCTACTTATGGTTTCTTTATGCAACTCTATTTTTTTCCTAAATCCTCCAACATCAAATCAATGCAATGGTCTAATACATGGTGTCCAATACAGGTGTTTTCTTTTCTCCATCAATTTTTTCCAGCTACTTTGTAATTAGCTGCATTGTCTATTATTATTTGCAGTACATTCTCCTCTCCCACTTTCTTAACAGCTTCATCAAGCATCCAAACACTTTGTCAGTAGTTTTAGAAATATGAGAAGTGTCCAGTGAATATAAAAACACGCTTCCTTTAGGACTATTAACCAAAAAATTACAAATGGAACAACTTTTATTATTTGTCCAACCATCAGACATAATGGAATAACCTAGTTTTTTTTTTCCATTCTTGCTTAAACTCTTCAATCATGGCATGCGTGTTCATAATTTCCATATTCAACTATCTTTCTCTAATCTCATGATAAGATTGAGGCTCAAACCCTTAGCCATATCTTCCAATAATCTCACACATCTTAATAAACTCATGATTTTTTACTCAATTAAAGGGAATGACACTTGTGTGAAAAAAAATTAAGCTACTTGCAGGTAAGCTTCTTCATTAATATCTTTCTTGAGCATGTGATTAATGGTAGATTGTGAGCTACCTTAGCTATTGCTATGTTTTTTTGGAGCTCCCAATAAATTCATAAAGTCTTAAGAATTAAAATGTCCTTGATTGCCCTGAGTTTCCTCCTCACCAACATCAACCCATTGTCTTTTTCTTTTAGATGATGCACATTTGGCATCAATAGTGTGTTGTAACACTTGTGCCTTAACATCATTTGGAACACTAACACATGGTTCAACATCTATTCTAGTGCTAGCTAAATGATGTTTAAACCTATAGACTCATCCACTACAAACCTTGTCACAATAACTACATTGAACTTTTTTATCATTCCCACCAACAATCTTCCTATATTTCCACCCTATATCAGATCTATTATCAAGGAAATTCTTTCTTACAACAACTACATTTTTTCCAGTAGTGGGTAATGGACCACTTCCACTTGAAGACATATTTTCTTCGGTGTATTACAACAAAAACAATAAATAAGTTCATATTAGCTAAAGAGAAATCCTAATTCTAAATTCCTAATCATTGCAAGAAAGAAATAAATTTAACTATAAATAAACTGATACATGCACAAGTACTTGGAAACTCAGAGAAAAAATTCAGTATAAGAAATATGAAAAGTCATCAACTCAGTATATGATAGCCACTATTGAGTATTTCATTTAAAGACAACCAGATGCTTGTCTTATCTTTAAGAAATTCTATAAACAGCTAGACAATATCAAAGACTAACTCCATATTCATATTACTCCAACAATTCCAGCATAGTCGCCCCATACATGGGTAGAATGGATCCCTATACCATTGCTCTATTGATTAGCCACATTATAAAATTGAGTCACATTTGTATGTACCTTCATTGTGTATGTCATTACAAGATCAGTCCCTTTAGAAAATTTTAATCACACACAATGTGAATCCATTTTGCAGACAGAAGCCATAAAATTAAGTAGAATAACTCAAAGAAGGCAGGATAAATCAAAATATAATAATAGTAGTTCAGTTATTACATATTACTTTGTTTCCTATTGAACATCAATTTTAATAAATACACCCTTCCAAATGATTAGAAATCCTGATAAACAACATTGCAGTGAAATTGAAATCAATAAGGCATGTAACTCAGTGTATGTCATAGTTATTACAAGCAATAACATATTCACAACTAGAGTGAAGAAAATAAAAATAAAGAAACTTACCTCATTATGATAGACAGCAACGTCAATTCAAATAGAAGGGGAAAAGGAATCCGGTGGTGTCGATTCCAACAAAAAATTGTTGTCATGCTACGATGTGAAGAAAAGATGATGAGAATGAGTGAATGATAACAGTGACTGAGATGTGAGCACTGAGCAATGAAGAATAATATGTTTTATGGCACACAACATAGCAACTCTGGGGCATCATTGAATTGAAGGAACGAAGAGGAAACCAGTGGCGTCGATTTGAATGGAAAACTTATGTCGTGTTGCGATTTCAAGAAGAGATGATAAGAATGACAATAGTGAGAGGCGTGAGCATTGCACAATGATGAAGATGTCTCTGTGGTACACAATACATGAATGAACGGCATGAGCATAGCATCGGGTCTGGACTCTTTCAATCTTGATTAGGGTTTATGTTTTTTTCCCATCGTGTGCAGTCTGAAAAGTAGGGCTTACACAAAAAAAAAAAAAAATGAGCTACAAACTTGACTTGGTCAACTTGTTTAAACTAGCCGATTTTACCGATTTTGTGCAAGTCAAAGGCGAGTTTGAGTGGGTGAGTTTTAATTCTGATTTTAATCCTAATTTAACTCAAAATTACTACCTAAGATAATAGAATTGGCAATTCTACCAAGTTAAAGCACGATTTTGATAACATTGAATAGAACCATTTTGAACTAGAACCATAAAGTTTTGATTTTTAAAGTCCATCGTAGGAATGTGATACCTTTTATTCTTATGATTTGTCTCCTTAAATAATTAGCCGCTACGTTTAAATATATACGCGCTAGGAAATCATTAGACTTTTGGCTCGAAGCAATGGTTTCCTTGACAAAAAGTAAAAATAATTTTTGTACTTGTCAGTTTGATTACGTTTTTGCTCTGGCTATAAGTACGCATATACAAAGAATCAGAATTTCAGATCAGCTCACCTCAGCTCATATGGGAATCAAGAAAAGAACTGTTACATATACGCTAAATTCTTTAAATCATTCCAACAGGTTAGATGGAATGTTATTGAACAACTCGCTTATCTTACAATTGAACACTACTTATAACACTTAGCATGTTTAGGTAAATATATCGGAATGCAGTGCAAAAGTACGTAAATACGTACCAAAGAACAACAGAATTATTGAAGGAACTGGACAAATTAATGACAAAAAACACAAAATAGAAGATTTAAAACTTGATGATCCTGATATTCAAGTACTTGTCTGCAAAGTGGGCAAGGTTTCTGAATTCGTTATCATCAATGAGGCCGTCGTGATTAGCGTCTGCAAATTTGATGCCTCTTTTGCTCTTCCATGACGCAAACAGCCCTCCGGTGAGTCGCACAGCCTCTTTTAGTTCAGATTGGCTGATTCTGCCGTCACTGTTGCCGTCAAATCTCTTGAGCCACCGCTTGAACTCCTCCACACTCATCACTCTCTTTCCGTCGCTGGTCACATTCCATTCTATGAACGCCATTCTATGATTCTGTTATTTCCCTCTTCCTAATTTAGTTCGATCTACCTCTTTCTATGTCTGTTCCTATTGGCTATACTTGCAATGCTTCTAACTTCTAAGCTTTTACTATTTATATTGCGCACCTTCCTACTTGTAAAAATGCACTATTAACATACCACGTATATTATTATAATTGAGTTTGCGCTAATTAATTCCTTAATTAGCTTCTTGAATAAGAATTCCATTGCTATAATACTTTATCTAAATATATATTAGCCGCTGCCGCCTCTCCCTGTGCCTAACTTCCATTATATATTATTTTCTGATTTAAAAACTTTAAAGGGCATTCGGATTATCGATACATTAATAAATCATCTCTAGTACTCTGTATTAGGACAAACTGGCCTGCCTTTATACATAAACAAATACAGTATATTTCAAAATTTATTTCCATGATCTGACTGCGCGTGCATGAACATCCTGATGATTGTGCTTCTCTAGGGGCCGGGCATTTCCTATTTGAAATTGATCTAAGACAAGAAAGACTTGAAAAAAAAAAAAATCCCTTAATTTACGACTGCTAATCATGTTTATATATATAATTAGACTCCTTGATTTATTGATGCATAACACATGCTTCAAATGAAGTAAAATTAGCAATAAATCTAATAAGCACACTGAACATTCGGATCAGGGAACAAATCCCTTTTAAATGTTTCAGTTATAATGCCTTCTACAATACTTTATATATGAAAAATATAATTATTTAAATGTTTAAAAACTTGTTGATATGATATTTAAATAACATAAATATAACACAAAACTTAAATTTACGTGTTCCATATTTGATATATATTGTTATATATATATATATATATAATCAAGATTTTAAATACTTACATACCACTTAAAGAAAGAAAGGAAAATTCAAAGGGCGACATAAGAAATGAAAAACTACGGTGTAAAGTAGGAAGACGGTGGGCTAAGTGAAGCATTAGAAATTTTAATTCTCAGCTCCCTGCCCCCTTGTGCGTAGAGTTTGAAGATTGTCAACAAATGAATATTGAAAAGAACAAATTTGTGGCCAAACTCTAGTCTTTAAGTTAGCCAAACTTAGGCATATATTGATCACAAAATAAGATAAAGGCCGCTGTATAATCTTCGTTATATATATTATAGACGCCAAGGAAGAATGATCAGGACTCAACCTCATACTCTGAACTAATTATAAGAATTCTAGATTGTCGCTCATTTAATAAGATAAACTAGCAAAATTATTCTGCATATATATCTTGCATGTGAGGGTGTAGACTGCAGATGAGCGGAGTTTTTTGGATCCAGATTCTCACCTTTTTCTTCACCCTCCTTTCTCGTTATATTGATGAGAGATAGAAACAAAAATAGTGGAACCAGCTTAAATGGTGAGTCCCACTTGAAAGAAGAGGATCTAGATCAAAGTTTTTTTTTTTTTTTTTTATCTTCTTTTCTAAAAGAAGTTATGCAAAAATTGAACATCACCTTACCTCATCAGAATTCAAAGATGACTACAAAATTTATCTATATTTTAGGAAAAGCCAAATAAACATAGGTTGGTGATATATATATATATATATTACTAATTAGCATGCATCTATAACATTTTAATAAATCATTGCGTACAAAATTATGACCAATATATACTTTTATGTCTTTATTATTTGGATAATTTTACAGAGAATTGGGTCTTTGTTATTTTTCCCAGATATATTTCGAGATTTACATCTTACTAATATGTACATTGAATTATATAAAAAATTAAAGTATTTAAGAAATATTAAGATATCTTTAAGTATATACAGAATTTGTTAAAAATTTGAACACTTTGACAATTATAATAAAATTTTATTTTCATTAACAGATTTTGTTTCAAATATCAGCTATACAGGGAGCATAAATTCAATATATAGTGTAGGACGTCGTAGCATATATGTGATTCGATAGACTAGCTTCCCAATTATTGTACTTTTCTCTTTCTTGCGTAATTATTCCTTCTTTTTAGGAGCATCTTTATTTTTGGTTTTTCCAAGGTTTTTCATCCATACATTTTAGATGGAAGGTTGATCCTTAAGTAAAGTTGAATTATTGCCGTTTTTTGAAGTTTCAAATAGTTGCTACTTCTCTGACTAGTCAACCTTGGATTTTTTAGAAGCATCTTTTTCCTTTATTTGTTAGCTTTATTCTATTTGGCTTACTAATATTTAATTAAATATGAATATATATATATATATATATATATATATATACATCTCTTTAATTTTGATATTTATAAATAAAAATTAAAAAATATCTCTCTCAATTATTACTCTTCAGAATTTGAATCCTAATGTCATTTTGTTTTTATCAATGTCATTAACGAAGTTGTTACGTCAAGTTTTATCATATGTCATGTGATAAATTCATTTGTAATAAATTCTGTTAATAATTTTAACAAAAAAATAGACCAAAAAATTCAAAAAATAATTAAGAGGAGTATTTTTTTGTTGTCAAAGTTTTATAATTTCCTCATATATGATTAAAAATTGGAGAAAATATTTAATTTTTTCCTTTAGATAATGTTTTGGATCTTGTCTCATTTTTCTCGTACGTGAAAGAACAATTTTATAATATACTATTAGATAACTAATTATTATGTAATTATAATAGTCAGATTTTTTCAATGCAATAAATTAATAATGACCATAACAAATGAGAGTAATTAATCTGAGTTTTTTAGACGTAGATGCCAGCCACTCCCCCGACCAGATCATATCCTTTATTCTTGGATTGTTTCAAATTTTTTCCAAAACTCCTTATTGGCAGACAGGTGCATGCTCATAGTTGGAGGCTGCGATTAATGAACCATATGCCATCAAAATATGAAAGCTCTATTATGGACTTGATCTAATCAATTACCACTTAGCCTAGACTTTTTTTAGTCTTCATTGGGGTTTTACTTTATGCTGATCTATAATTGGGATAATGGAAAAGGGGGAGATTTATCGAATGTTATATAGGAGAGTAATCGAGCAATTGTTCGTAGAAACTAGATTAAATTTAAGAATTAATTCAGATTTTTCTTGGCAAAAACTAGAAACATAAGAAATTAGTTGGGAAAATACTGAATATATGGATTGTAAATTTACTCAATTTATAATTTCCCATTGTCAATAAAAAATATAATCAATATTGTAGGTCTATGTAAAATTTTAAAACTAATAGCATCTAGGTTCAAATATAAAATTTGTTAAATATTGAGTTTCAAATATATATGACTATTAAAAATTATATTATATTCACGTCTAATACATTTCCCTACATCACATGTTAATTATATTGGCTCGTGATCTTCTCTCGTCATTTTCTTCAATTTTTTTTTTAGTCAAATTACACCTGTCCATCTCTCTTATGGCTGAGAGATGTATTATTTCTACCAACAAAACGAACAGCTCAAATTTTACTAGCAAAAAAAACTTGAAGAAATAACAGGAGAGTATCTATTAGTATAATTATTTTTTATAGTACTCAATAATTATTACACATAATTGATATCAGTACACAAATCAATCTCTTTCCCAAATGAATATCCATCAACGTCTTCTCTCTCTTCTGGCTGTGACTCTCTGTTGGGTAGACTTGGCGGCAGGATTGGCCTTTATTATTCCAAAAAAATTAAAAAAGGATGTCTTGGTCTTTTCACATATGGATTCAATAATTTTAGCGGAGTAGCATAGTACCAATTTTAATTTATTCAGCTTTGGGTTACTCAATGGTAATATTCAGCCTGAAATTATGAATCCCTGGGTTTTCGCATGAAGGCTCGCTGAGTATATAGTTCTTGAGGAGCTTCCGGACACATCAGAGGAGGGCTGGACATTCTTTTGGAGGAAACTAATCCGAATGGGAGAGATTAGATCCTAGACTAATCCGAATTCTCTTCATTTAAACTAATCTATATTTGGTGCATTTGAATTATATACATATGAACTCATAATATTAAAATAATGAAAGTTTCCACGCCAGATGCACAAAGCTCAACGGCAGATCATCTTTGTTCAACTCTAAACTCAGATGAAGAGCATTAGACTTTGATTAAATGCTAAACTTTTAAAATTTGAGTTTGAATTGGAACCTAGAAAAAGTTAAGCTTATTTTTTAATTGAGGTTTTTTATTTAGATTTGTATTTATATTGTTATAGTTAGACCTATTAAATTAATCAAAATTTTTAAAATTATAATCAAATTTATTTGTTATTTATAACTTGAAATATGACATATTTTATTGTTATTAATACTTATAAGATTATATATAAAGATGTTGTAAATATAAATAATTTATTATAGTGGCATAAATTCATTATATAGGTGATATTATTTTTTATTTATTTATTAAAATGTTACATCTTTTTTAAGTAATAAGTTTTTTAATTAAATAAATATTGATTATACGATGAACTTTTGAAAAAAAATTTATTTTTGGCTCGTTTTATAAATTAAATCTTTTTGTTTAATTTTTAATTTTTTTAATTGAACAAACCTTTTAAATTATGTTAAATTGTAAATATTACAGTGACTTGTCTGAATATGTACTTAGAAAATATATGATCACCACTGTGGGTTAATTATGCAGTTCGATATAAATTACTTAAAAAATAAAAAGAGAAACTTCAAACGAATTAAAGGGTAAAATAATTTATTATTCCAAAGAGAAGCTTTTATTCCATCCACTCACAGGACAAAGTGGAAAGGGAAGAGCACGTGGTTAATTTCCGACTTAATAACCGTACTTACTGATTGCATATTTGATGACGTCATTAAGCTCCTCTCCGCTAATCACCCCGTCCTTGTTGCTGTCAGCACGACGGAAAGCACGGTGAGCCCTCCACTTAGGCACGTACGCCCCAAGCTCACGAAACGCACGCCTCAGCTCCTTCTTGCTCACACCACCATCCCCATCCATATCTGCTTCCTTCACTATTTTCTTTATCTCCTCCTCCCTTTTCCTCACTTGTACTCCTCTCCCACCTGTGCCTAACAAAATAGCCATTCCTCTCTCTTTCTCTCACCCTTGTCTCTTCACCACGGATGCAGGGTATACACTCACACACACATGCACACACAAATACACACACATATATGTGTGTGTGTCTATATATATATATATATGTAAAATGGGGTCTAGATATGGAGCATATGTACAGATGCTTGATCGTATCAAAATGACTATGATTCAGCCCATAATTTATGGTCCATTATATTTGGTTTTATTTTTTGTACCATACAGGGTATCATGACCGAAAGCGAATTTATAACCGAAAGAAAAATAAAAGTAGCGCATAGAATCTGGCTATTGGGAGGCAACTCTGCTATATATATATATATATATATATATATATATATATATATATTTTGCATCCAGCTTCTAAATTCTCTGTCTCGTCCATTTATTAGGTTAACTATATATGTACATATGACCTTTCTTTTTCAAGTGCAACAATGCCAATTTGTAGCTACTACACTGGATTACTGATGATAGTCTCTAGTTATTTGTCTCTATACTTGTATTGTTATTAAAGACAGTTTGACTCAGTCTTCTTTAATTTTACTCCTAATTGCACGTGTGGCTACTAGTTCAGTTAGGTTTGAACATTTCTCCTTTCCTGAAAAATGTGGAAAAAAAAAAAAAAGGACAAAAAGTGGCCTTTTACCGGCTGTTTATAAACGGTGTTGATAAATAAATTCGTTTTGTGGTAGTTTTAGTCCTTAAGTGCCTGTTAGATGAGTCTGGATGGTCTACACTCAAAATGTTACTATAAAAAAATAAAAGAAATTTTGAAAATATATGAAAAATATGTGATGCTGTTTTCTATAGTTAGTATTTTGACTGCACAGGATTCACTCCAGCCGTTTGACTGCCTATATATTTATTTACATCATTTGATAATATTTATAAATGTATCATTTTTGCAATTTTTGTCGGGTAAGCTTCACCAAAAACCATGGCAGTTAGGGCCAAAAACTGGTCTAAACCGGCTTATTGGTTTCTGCTGATGCTGGAAATACTGAGTTCTATACTTTGGGCCATGGTTAGTATTTCCTTTTAGGATATTGGAAATGTTGAGGTTTCAGATGTGCTGCGCCAATCATGGGCTTAGGTTCGTCTTTTGCTAACGTCATCTAATGAGTTTCATGGATTAAAGTCAAGTAAATTTTTTGGTGCCTCGCAAGATTTTAAAGAATCGATATTTATAACTGTCCCAATCAAGGTTGTCAAACTTGTGATTCTAAATAGACTTGTGAAGAGGGTGTAGACTTATAATGTAGAATTGTAACGTAAAATCATAAAATTTTACCTCTATTAATAAATTGAGAAAAATTTATATGTGAGGGACTAAATTGATAAAAAAAACTCTATAGTGACTCAATTGAGAAATATTTTATTTGAGGGACCAAAATGAGAAATAAATTTTATAAGGAATCAAATTAATAAATAACCTATTAGTGAGAGACTAGAAAAGATTTTATTCATTTAATCAAAATAAAATTCAAACTAAAAAAAATATATGAAGGACATTATTAATAATGATGTTATTTGTGAAGGAAGAAAATGAAAAATGTTCATATGAGGGACTAAATTTAAGAGAAATTCTATGAAGGACTAAATTAAAATAATATCTTACTTGTGAGGGATTAAAATAAAAAATAAATTTTATAAGGGATTAACTTAAAAAATTACCTTACAAGTGAGGGACCAAAAAAATATTTTACTCATTTAGCCAAATTAAAATCAAGACTTGTATATATATAATTTTTGTTATATATACATTGAACATGCATCATGGCCATGGTTAGGTGCTGGGCGTTCTCTTAATTTTTTGAATACATATTTTCACATCTAACAATATCCTTATTCAATATGTGATAATTTGAAATCATTTCATATAATTTGATAAATTTAAATTAATCAATATAAATTATTAAATATTTTAACAAATATATATATATATATATATATACACATATATACCCTAAGTTTTATATAATCAAAATAAACAAGATACAAAATAAAAAGCAATCAAACAAAACCAAAAAAATCATGAAAAAAAAAAAAGTGGGTTACAGCAAGAGGTGGAACTAGCCGGCCAACGATTAACCACGCATGGCAGGCATTAACATACTGATAAAGAGGAAGCAAAGTAACAGAGGGGGAAAGGTGTCCAGGATCGCAGCTGAGCAGAAATGGGGGACAATGGGAGGGAATATTTAGGGTTTACTTTACCTGCAGTTTGATTCAAACTGCAAGCAAAGTAAGTGGTCTTACCTGTGGTTTTAATCAAACCGCAGGTAATATAACAACTTTCCCTGTGGTTTTTACTTAACCACAGGGAAATGGCACTTAATCACTATGGTTAACATTACCGTAGTGATTTGCCTGCGATTTAGTGTTATACCACATGCAAAAAATAAATTTAACTGAAGTTAGGGAATATTTAGGGCTTACTTTACGTACGATTTGAATCAAACCATAGGTAAAGTAAGTGGTCTTACCTACGATTTTAATCAAACCACTGGTACGATAACAATCCCTTCGGTTTCCACTTAACCATAAGGAAATGGCACTAAATCATTGCGGTTAACGTTACCATAGTGATTTGCCTACGATTTAGTGTTAACCTATATGCAAAAAATAAATTTAGTTGCGGCTATAATAACTGTAAGTAAATAACTGTTGGAAAAGGTAAATTATTTGGTAATGTAACCGGCTCTTAAATCAAGAATTTTTTGAAGTCTAAGAATTTTTCAAAATTAACGAGAAAATTAATGAAGTTTTCATTGTCGACAAAAAATTTATGAAGTAATTATTTAATGAATTAATTAATGGCATTTTAGATCATGAATTTTTGAAATCTAAAATTTTTTGTAGAAAATGAGAAAATTAATAAATTAATTAATTATTTCTTAAATAAAAAATTTTCTTTAAGTTCGAACAATTTTTAAAGTCAATGAAAAAAAAATAATGAAGTAAGTAATTAATTATCTCTTAAACTTTATAGCAAGAGATTATAAATATAACCTAGCAAGGTCCAAAATTAAAGTAAGAAAAAATGATATATAATTGAATGATTTATTCAACAATTTAGATCATTCAAAGTCAGAAGTAGAGTCAATCTATTATATATAATTAATATAGGCTCTCCCTTTAATGTGGGAGCTCTGTTAATTGTCGAAAAACCTTAGTTGATCAAACTCTCAGCTTTTCATACGATGACTCTTTACCTTTCTGATACATATATTAAGAATTTTTTGAAGTGCGTGAATTATTCATAGTCAACGAAAACATTATAAAGTAATTAATTGATGAATTAATTAATCGTCTTGTAAATTGAGAATTTTTCAAAGTGAGAAAATTTTAAAATTAACGAGAAAATGAATGAAGTTTTCGTTATCAACAAGAAAAATTATGAAGCAATTAATTAATGAATTAATTAAGTGTATCTTAAATCATGAATTCTTTAAAATCTAATAATTTTTTTGGAGTAAATGAGAAAATTGATGAATTAATTAATTGTTTATTAAATCAAGAATTCTTTTAAGTTGGAACAGTTTTTGAAGTCAATGAAAGAATCATGAATTAAGTAATTAACTCTTTCTTAAACTTTATAATATGGGAATATAAATATAACTTAATATACTATAAAATTAAAATAAGGGAAAATGATATATAATTGAATATTTTATTCAACGGTTCAAATTGTTCAAAGTTAAAAGCAAAGTAAAATATGATTTCATCAATTTTTGATATTTTAGAGTTCTTCATAAAATGTAACAATTAGAGCTTCTTTATACGTAAATTAATATATTTTGTGATGATATTCTTTCAATAAATCCAATAATTTAAAATATATTAACATATAATAATATAAATTAATTTTTTCTAACTCTGCAATGCATGGACAAATAAACTAATTTTGATAGTAATTTTAAGGGTTCAGAAGATAATATAATGCTGCCTATCATTGAAGTCAGTGTAGATGCAAATTTTGATAGTTCCAATCAAGAACTGTACGTTCATAATTTAATGAATTTTGATCTTCCATAGAATTTGACGATTCCTATGGTGCAAGATTTCTTTTTAAATAAAATGCATTGTTTTAACTTTTTTCTTACTAACGGTCTTTTTAGAAAGACTATAATACAAAGAGTAGAAGTATGTATAGAATATATTTTCTCTATTTCACCTATTTTTTCTTTTCTTTGTTCGTTTTTCAAAATCTACAAAATATTTATTTCAAAATAGTGATGTGAAGAATTCTAATTCTAGGAGTTATTAGGTTTCATTAATCTTAGTATTATATGTAGGAATTTGTGGCCAATGGTATTTTAGTTTACCATGTGTTACGTTTCCCAACAACTTAGTATTATATGAACCACTACAATGTTGTTAAAAATTCACATTGTGAGCATGATCTTTAATCTTAAAATTTTGGTCTACTGCACTTATCGTCTAGCCATTTGTAAACTTAAAGCCTAATGCCCAATCTTGTTTCTAACTAGACCAAGATTTCTATCCAATTTCAACGCTTGAACTTTAATGTAAAGTCATAGGTCAAATTAAATAAGATCACGTTCAAACAACTCAACAGGTAGGTCATATGATCAACCATAGGGCATGTTTGATAGTTGGATTTAAGGAGACGGAACAGAAATGAAATAACAGCATTCTTACTTTTATGTTTGGTTTTATTATCCTTACAATGGAGTTGATTCATACGAGAACCGTTAAGGAATGTGATAATTCTTTAAGGAATGAATATTTGAAGGCATTTTAGCCCTCACCTGTAGACAAAAGTGGCAAAAAATGCCCCCAGATCTTGAAAACACCTATCCCAAATCTAAAGATCAAAGGCTACAGTGCTCACCATAACCCTTGTTGAACTTGCGCTTGGAGCTGAGCTGGGAAGAGCGCCACTGGTTATCTACCACCATGAGATTTTCCAACAAATATTTATATATACAGATATGGGACATATAAAAATAACTGATATGATGTTGGCTTGTGTTTGAACCCATGTGACCAAGGTTGTCAAACTCGTGAGTTTAGACAGAATTCAAAAAGGTTGTGTAGACTCATATCGTAAACTTGTAATGTAGAATCGTAAGAGTTTATTTTTATTAATAAATAATTATTTAAATATATAATTACATAGTTAAAATACAATATATAACATGAGATTTATTCAAATATTAATTATATTTAAAATCATTAAAAAAATTGAATAGGGTATACTATTAAAAGCTACAAATTAAAAAAACAAATTAAGTGTAAATTTGTTATCCTTAAAAAAATAGTAGGAGAGGTAATTTTACATGCTTACTACAAATATTTAATTGCATTATTAATATTAAAAAATATATTTGATACAATTTTAACTATATATATATATGTTTTATCTTTTATTATTCTTGATATTATATAAAAATTATACAATTCAAAACAATATATGATGACTCATGAGAAAATGATATTAACATTTAGAATAAAAGATATTAATAAAAAGTGATATATTTGAATTTTTTTTTTATGTTCCTCATTATCCTAAAATAAAATATAAATCAAATTTTTATATAAAAAGTTATTTTTTAAAATGGTTAACTATATATATATATATGTTGGATATTGGTGTGTCAAAAATGGATTAAAGGTCATATTATATATAAAAGTTGCCTATTATAAACTAAATAAGCTTGTTGGTTGAGATGGCAAAGGCGCTAGGCTATAGCAGGGTGCCGTGTTCGAGATTTGGAGGAGAATGCTTTTGCAAAACACATGGCTCAAAGGCGACACGAGTTGAAGACGATTCCAATCGAGTCAGGAGCTGTGCGAGTCAGAAGCTGAGTCAACTTGAAATTGAGTGCGCGAGAAACGTTGACTCGGCGAGTTTACCAATGAGTGGCAATGTTTTTAGTGCTTATACTTTAATAGATTATATTTTGTCCTTCTTGGTTTTAATTCAAGTGCAATGTCATTACTAGTTAGATGTATTAAGTAATAATAGTCAATTAAGCTAGTTTAGAATAAAAATAGAAAGCAGACAATAATTGGTAAGCCAAAGATCTTTTCTCAGTTAGCTTTAAGTTGGTTTAGAAATAATTTGTCTCCCATAATTTTGTCAAACAAATATAGAACTAAGAAGAACCTTTTTTCCCGTATATAATGCAGAAGCAGATTATTAACCAACACGGTGAAAGTTATACATGAGTTTTACTCATGGATAGAAGATAGATAAAAGATATATTTTGCACAGTCTAGTCATAAGTTCAAACTGATATGCAGAGACACAGTATGAAATTTGTAGATTCATAAGAATGGCAAAATTCAACTCTACCATATCATGCTCACAAATGGAGGTACTTAGTACAATATATAGCAAAAAGACCTAGTCCCAAGATTAAAGAAAAGGCATACCCAGAATAAAAGAAGCATGTAATGCTAGTTCTAGGTCTCATCAAGGAAGGTGGCTTCAACCTACATGAAATTTAATTAATGAATTAATCTTTATATCATATGCGTAATCTTTTTTTCCTCTTTTCTTTCATCAAAGAGATTACAGAAAGGGATTCCAAGTAAATTTTCTTTTCCTTCAACAAACAGTAAGCCAAACAAATGGTTAACAAGGTTAAAAGAGTGGTTATTGTGTGAGGCAAACATTAACTTCATTAACCACTTGTCTGGTTAATCATTTAGGAAATTGGAAGATCATTGACAAAAATTCCTTTTAAAAATTTTTTAGGGGTGGGAGCATGTATGTAGATAAATTTAAAATAACCACTTGTCTAGTTAATCATTTACGTCTTATTATTGTTTAGAAATAAGAACATGCTTTGATTCCATAACAATTCATTTGCCAACGCAAAGAATACGTAAGCACTAATCCCACCTAACCTTTGTTTGTTAACATAAAGAATATATAACATTAATTCCCCTTGCCTTTCTAATTTAAAATAGAATGAAATGAGGACAGTTACAAAACAAATACCTTCTTCTTCTATACTTGCATGAAATCCATGTTAGTTATTTGTAAAAAGCAATTGGGTGCTATTAGATTGACATCCAATGTTAGTTATTTGTAAAGATGGTGCAATTGCAATTGTAATTGTTATTGAGTGGTTGTGTCTAATGTGCTTGTTTTTGAACAATTATAGATTAAATGAGAAGAGAATTATGGTTAGTATAGTGTTATGGTGGGTGAGTATTGTGGTTGTCATACATAAGTTATTTTTGGACAAGGGGTTTAGCATTACTCCATCTTAGAATCATCTTCGTAGTTGTTCTTATGCCTTAGATTTCCATCGTAAAAGAACCTACCTTAAAAACCTAGTTAATAGTAGTGACACTAACTACTACAACTAACTTTGAATGTACAGGGAAACCTATGATCATCTATATGCCATGTTTAATACGATAGGTGGGTTGAAACCAACAAAGCACATGCTCTTTATTGATGAGTAGGTGACAGTGTTTTTGCAAATACTTGCTTTTCACATTAAAAAAAATTCATCCATTAACATCTTTTGTTTGTGCTCTTAAGATGCCCAATTCATTTATGTCTTGTTTGGTTAAAAGGGCTCTGAAGTTGATGGAGGGTGTTGCGAGATGCCATAACTAGGAGGCATGGGTTGAAAGTTCTTTTTGGTGAGATTCTATATCATACTTTTAGTGTTTCATGTTATCCTTAACATTTCAATTTGTATAGGTTGGTATTACTTGGTTGATGCAGGCTAATACCAACTGTGAAGGATTTCTTGCATCCTTTAGAGGTCAAAGATACCACTTGCACAAAACAATATGAACTTCAGTTTTACCCATAGTTCCAGCACATGGCTTACCTTTAACCTTGGATTCTTTACAGTGAACACTCAAAAATTAAATTCAAATATTCAATGTGATTTAAAATATAAGTGTATTAGCTAGGAAACAACATATTAGATGATATTCAATGTAGTTCAATATAATTTAAATATTCAATGTAAGTCAGAATATAAGATGAAAACCACGATGCTTTCTGAAAATGGGAGCATGGTGGTTTCATCAGTCAAGATCTTGAAAAAATTTATAATTCTATAATGTACCTAGAAACTATAAACTGGTTTATACAAATGTTCCTCACAGAACCATATTTAACCTCATAGTGAGTCAATAAATGATAGCGTATTACACATTTGCACATTTGATATGTGATGTGCATGAATAATGTCATTAGGTTTTGTAGATGTAGTGTAGAGAATGCAAGATAATGCAGAACGATGACCACCTCATGTAGAATAATCCAATTTCCACTACTACAACAATGTCACATGGAAACAATATGTCATAATTACTTGCATAATCATAACTGGTCACATAAAGAGAGTCACCTGGGAGATATACCAATCAATACATAATCTTTTGCCATTTCATGTTGTCCTACATTGTAACCATACAAAAGGGGCCATAGGTTGCAATACATAAAAGTGGACTACAATAGCAACAATAAATCATCTGGCTTATACATTACAAATACAAAGACACTACATCAAATATTTTCACATTTCTCATTTACATTTTCAACAACCATATTTGTAGGAGTAATGCCATAAACCCCCCTACAATCTTCACTCCCTACTACGCACTCTAATTTTAATATCATGTGCACTTGTTCATCAACGTTCATCTTGAGAATGCAAATTTCTTTATGTAAATCAAGTCGTCTATGCTCATCTATTACTGTAGGTACAATTGTAAAGGATAACCAATCAAAGAAATTTCACTTGTTTTACTCAAACTTGATGTACAATTTATTTAGGTTCTGTTTAGATTTTGAAATTTGTATAACTACTCCTCTCCCATATAAACACTTATGAATATGAAAGCCACCACCTACAACACTGAAGCTTTCACCAATACTGCAAATTAACATCCTGGGCCTACATTGTCAATGTTTATTACTTCTACTTATAGAGAAGACACAATATCTCATCAAGTTCGTTAGCAAAATAAATGTTTTTTTAATTATCTAAGTTTAACTGTAACAAATATTCATTTATGAAGATTTGGATAGCAAATATGTATATTGTACTTGAATTTTGTCCAAAACAAAAATAGTGTATTTAGGAAAGAGTGGATTACTAGAACAACACAATATTTGGTATAAATGTAGTTAGTAGAAATTGTCATATAAAATAGTATAAGAACATAACAAAAGAAGGCATCAAACAATAAAGCCAACAAAACAAGGTTAGTTTATTTTGAATTGCATGCTCAGTATATTCAGTGTATAAACACTCAAAATCTTATATTTTCTTTAAGAAGATGTAGAACAACATTCACACACAAAATCTAAGATTTTGAGCTATATAATTTTTAAGAAAGCAATATGAAAAACATTATTCATATTTACATATATGAATTTTAATGGTTGAAGACCTTAACAATTTTTTATGTTCATCTTTTTCTAGATGTAGTATCAAGTACAATTCGATAGAAAAAAAAATTGACAAAAATCTTACAAAGTAAAATGACACATACTACCCAAAAAAGATGCATTCAGCAAACAAATTTATGTTATACTTTTCAATCACCTCTTAAGCTTCTACTCATGTTATTTTTGCAAGTGATAAATAAATCTTCACCTTTAAATCAAAGATGCAATCTTTTTATCCAAAACCCATAATTTTGTGCTCTAGCTATTGCTTATGATCTCAGCCAATCGTCTTCTTTATCCTCAACAATCACCTATATACCATGCACAACTTTACACGGTGGTTAAACTACATTGATGTAATAGCACCGATCAGGGAAAGTTGGAATTGTCTTTCATTAAAACACAATGGTCATGGGATAAATTTTGTGTCAAACTAATGGGAATAATGAGTTCTATGTCAAAAAACAATGATTGAAGTGAGCATGTGTTTTTATTTTTCTAATGAGGGCATTTTGGTTATTTTATTGAGCAAGGCTGGCACCCAATAGGGGTGAATTGGGTGTTATATAAAATTTTCTGACTTCAAAATTTTTTGAAAAGATTTTTCAAATTTAAAATAATTAGAGTAAATTATGTAACTCGAAAATGATAAATGCAAAGTACAAAGAAAGTAAGGAAAGAGAGCAAACATAGAGATTCATCCTAATTTGATTTCTACCTAAGCCTACGTCTAGTCCACAAGCAACCTCTTGAGATTTTTTTCTATTTCAATAATCAAATACAACAACCAAGGAGAATCTCTCTCTTAAACACAATTCCTATGAAGAACCTCATCCTAATCCCAAGCATTCTTTACTTGGCTCCTTTAAAGAACCTCTTTGAACTTAACCAGGGAGAACATCCCCCTTAACCCAAACACTCTCTGCTTGTTTCACTCAAGGAATATCCTTGAGCAATAACCAGTAAGAACCTCTCCCTTAAATACACTTCTTAAAAAGAACCTCTTCTTAATCCTAATCACTCTCTACTAGACACCCTCAAGGAATCTCCTTGAGTTTCTCTTTCATAGGAAAGAAAGAATTATAAAGGAATAAAATATCTGAAACAGAGTATATAAAACAATTAAGCACTAATGTAATAAAGAGCTGATAAGAAAATGAAATTTATAATATAATCAATTTTGAATATTTTTCCTTGTTCATTTAGAGTACATAAGTTGGATTTATATAGCCAAATGTCCAATAAATCCGTTGGGAGTAAGAGGGAATCAAGAATTTCAAAATATGTTCATTGTAAATCAATTATGACTTTTTATCACTGCCCAGATGACTAATTTCTCATGACCAGTCGCCTGGTTCCTCTTTCCCTCTTTAATTCCCAAATTTTGTTGGCTTCTTTGTATGTGTAATACACATCAAACAAATAATTAAACAAATTGTTAATTATTGTATGTCTATATACCTTGTTTGTATGTCCAAAGCTCCAATTTTTTTGCATCAGGGGTTGATGATAACATTGGATTAGTGAGAGTTGAAGCAATTCCATGCATATCCAAGGAAGAGAAATTCTGCTCTTGCCATCTTTGAAAATTTTTATCCATTAAACACTTGGATTTTTTATATATCTAGAAATGACTTGGCATAAGGAATAGATGACATGACTGAAATAGTCATAACTCCTTGATTGGAAATTGTAGAAGGTGTTGCGACAGCAAGTGAAAGTGCAAGATCATTAGAGGAATTGGTAGCAGCAGCAGTGGTGTCCATATTCCTGAGATTGTTGGGAAATTGGTGGTTTGAGTCACATTGAAGAACAATGTCCTTAGGAATATTTCGTGAACACACGAATTTTCCTTAGGATTAAACATACCCTTTTGAAAGATGACCCAGGAGTATAAGCTAGCAAGTAGAGAGGAAAGGAGAAGCTTTGATTGTTGTGTGTTATAACCCAGAGATATGCTTAGTATTTATAGGAGAAAAAAACTAGCCGTTGAAAAATTAATATTTTATAAGATCTCACTCTCCCAAGTAATATGAGTCTTCTTTTCAAATACCCATACTCATATTTTTCAATAAAACCAAAACCTACTCTTTTAGCTTTTTGGCAATATTGAAAATTTCACGTGATTTCAGTTTGGTTCACAATTTGAATCAAAGAATTTAGCTCTTGTCATTTTCTCACTTTTCAATTTCTTCCAAAAGTCCATTTTTACTACTCTGTAGTTATCAAATTCACTTTTGGCACCGCACTTGAACAATGGCAAGAATGGTTCCGACAAAAGAGGGGACAACTATTTTCATGGTAACCTAGACTTGACAATCATTAAAGCTAGAAGGTTGCCTAATGGCGAAAACCAGAGAGAGACGTGAAATTAGAAACATGTGATAGGCCATTGTATATGAGAATTGGAACAAGTTTTTTCAAAAACAAATAAAATAATTAATTTAACACTGTTAGTGAATAGGATGGGAAAGTGTTAAAAAATGAGAGTTATCTGACAAAGCCAATAAAGTGTAAAATAACTGTCTATGTGTCATTAGCAAATTAGAAACCTTGATATAAGTATACATAGAATAACATATAAATCTTGTTCCTTTATTTAATTCGTGGAATTCCAGCAAGAAGCTACCTCTTACTATTATAGAAAGTTGAAATGTATGGCATTTATTGCTCATCATATTCATATTTCATCTATAAATGAACGGGTGAAGGTTGTGCCACTTGTAGAATTATGTGTAAATTTCATTATTACTCTTTACATATTCCTAATAGTCGAGATTAATCTTACGAGAAACTATACTCATTTATCATAATTTTGGTGTTTTCAAACTAATTAGATATCTTGATGTGTATTAGTATCATAAATTGTGTAACACCTATAAAATTTTCCCCTTGGATAAAATATTTAAGAACCCTAAGAATGTAATTCCTTACGTGCCTTTACTAAGAAAAAAGGTAGGATAGACGTGGTTGAGAAATATATTTAAATTAATTAAAAGAAAAATAAAAAGAGAATTAATGATAGGCTAAATTTAAATCATGCAAAGATAAAACTTAAGATTTAGGCTTAGCTAGTCCAAAATGTACCTATACTATTCAATAGTCCTAGGTTTGAACCCCTCGAATGTAGCCATGTAATAACTTATATTTTTCTAGATTTTTTCCACTTTTCCATCCCTACCAAAATTACTAAAACACCCATCAGTTTATTTTTCCTTCCTCAACGTTTTTCTTCTTCTTTCATGAATAAACACTTCAAATAGTAATGGGAGAATTCTTCATCCTTTCCTCCACAATTCACTGGCATATGTGTTCTTATCCCCTTTACGTTAATCTTTGGCTAGATTTTGATTGGTTTCTGATGCTAATTTGACTGAAAGTATGCTAAGGTCTCGATGCCACTTCATGATTCCACTAGTGTTTGGGAGAGATTCAATGAATTTGAAGCATTATATGGGTTTGCTATTCAACTTGAGAGCTCGTATGGTGAAGAACTCAAATTTTCTTACTTTGTTAACATCAATAAGCCTCAAGGAAAGAAGATTTAGGTTATCAAAGTTGAAATATAGAGCAGCAAGTAATTTGGTGATTTTCTCAAATTGCTTGAATTTCCTTTGTTGCAGGGAGTAGATTAATGAAGGAAATCTGATTAGGAATGATTAAATGACATTGGATAATTTGTTAACTTAATGAATAAGTTTTTCTAGTGAGGTTAGTATAATTTTTCCCAAGTCATTTTGATGATGTTAGGTTGGTTTAGTATAATTTCCTTTGGAATGGTTACTATAAAAAAGAGAAAGTAACTTGAATACACACACATTAATGAAGGAATAGGGGTATATGTATTTAATTGTATACGTATGAATACATAAATATTTTTATATGTGAGGATCTATATAAATACAAATATCTAAGTAATAGTCTCCATTCCAAAGGAAAGGTGTTAAATATCAATTAAGTAAATTCAAGAAAGGTGAGTCCTTTTCCAAGGGCCAAATGAATTGAAGTAGAGTAATCTAGCTAGCAAAGCTATCTAAGGAAATAGAAAAGGTGATCTGTGGGTAAATGGGAAAAAGAAAAATTCATGGAAACTTTAGATAAACCACTTAATTTGATTCAAGTGAAGATTTTTAAGCCTGACTTAATAGTGATAAGACTAGTGAAGTTCAAATAGTCTTCTGCATAGATGACGGGGTCAAGAAGTTGAAATTGGTAAGAGTTAACATGGGAATGGCAGTCCACTTTTGCAAGTAAGGTTTTAGGATTGGTTCATATTTAAGATGATATATTTATTATTTAATTCAAATCACTGTAGGCTTCTCCCTTGAGTAGAAAAGACATAGTATATTGCAAAATTTGTCCAGGTGAATAGATAGCATCCCCAGCTTAATAAAGTTATTTCTTATCTTTATTTCTACATTACATTTCTTAAATTCTGTTTTCATCACTTCTGAAAATTATGTTTGCTTATCAAATGAATTTGCAATAATATTTTACCAAATATAATATTGGGTATAGAATTGACGACAATAATTTAGAGTTACTGCATATGTTACATTACAGTTATATTTATGTGACAGCCAGACTAGTTCGTTTTTCACAAAGTTAGTAAATTCCATACACACTCATTTAACTTTCCAATGATATCGGAAGGACAAGTTTAGGACACAAAAAGCTAATAATGGTTTTGTTAGCCCTTGGTGCACTTAGGAAATACCCAGCTAGTAGATTATTCATGAACTGTAGTCTCATCCAGTTGATTATTTGTGAGTTGTGATCTCACGCTAGTTGGTTACTTACCCATAAGGTCTATTTGTCCTTGCCAATTTTTGATATACCCTTGTTAGATGTGTGCCCATGCCAGATTTTGTTTGTCCATGATAGTCTTTTCCTTGAACAGATTTTCATGAACTAACTATTTCCATGCTTCATTGTTGAACTTAAATCTTTGATATGATTTTTACCAAGCAATTAAAAAAGAAAAGGGTTAACTACTTTATATGAGAGGCATTGACTATATCCTCGGTTAAGTTGTATTGATAATCTTTATAGTTCATTAAATAGCAAACTTTTGCTCTTGCAACTTCTTTATGCTATCTCTTGTTTTACTTCAATTCACTTTCATTTTATTCCTTTTCTTAACTATCCTATTATATATGTTTTTTAATGACTGATTTTAGGGTGCTATTCGTATGTTGGTGAATATTGGAATATCAATAACAGAGTTAATCGGGTTTAAGAGATGGAAGAGTAATTTTATGTTTTGATTGGTAAGCCTCACTTTGTTGCACATAGGTGGACTTACTTTTATTTTGTATTATCTGTTCTAAAAAGAATACGTTGTACTTTTTTTATTATTACTCTAGTTGTATCTTGATGACCACAGACTAGATCCCAGACCCCATAATTGTACATTTAATTTAAATTTGAAAGCATAGCTTTCTTTATGTTGATGTTGGGTTGGTAGGTGTTGTAAAAAAACATTGAAGTCTAACTTTTAGGGAGGCTCTATCGAAGTTTCCACATAAGCTAAATCCGTTTGTGTAGCTTGATTGGCAATTTTAAAGTATAAACTTAACATGTTAGTTATTATGATATTACTCCCACTTATGAACTCTATATTTGTAGGAATATGATTTTCCCCCATTTTGTGTGCTAATCACACTCCTGATTTTTTTAGGTGTGACAAATTTTAACAATTTAACAGTATTAAATGAGTAACATATCTTATTGCATGTATTTAAAGTTTAGAAAACAAAATGAATTATTTTTAAAAATTTAATCTTACTAACACAAAGAATTTAAAAACTTAAACAATTATAAACAATTTAAGCGCAATGGGTATAATAAAAAGTGTTACAACAAGACTAAATATATTCGTCATTTTGATTGTTGTGCAACTGAAAATTACGTAACTATACGTACCAAAGAACAAATGAACAAATAGGAAAATTTAATCTTACGATTGCTTAGTACTAATTTTTTTGTATAAATTAGTTTTTCTTCAATAAATGTCTAAATTACATACAGCTTTCGTCTTATTTAAAAAAAAAAAAATTAGATTCACTTTTCCAGAAGGAAAAAAATTGAGTTACACTAATCGCCTCAGTAAAAAGATAAACTACAATTATATCTATTTTAACCAAAACACTTGTATGTGTGTGTGTGTGTGTATATATATATATGTAATAAATATATATTTGATCAATATAATATAGTGAGTTTCTAAATCTAGGAAATTGTGAAGTTTTTGAAGTAAAAGTTTAAAGGGAAAATTAATTATTTAATCTCTATAATTTGTTTTATAAGAAACTAACATTAGTTTTAAAGATATTTTATCTTTTTTAATTTTAAGGGAAATGGTATATATTTTCAAAAAAACATTAAAAATTATATAATTTAAATATCTTAACTGTGAGAAAATAAAAATTTGTCCTAATAGGATTACGTACTAATTAGATTTATATAAGTAGGTCACAATAATGAATTAAAATTTCAAACAAACAGTTTTTGGAAATGTAACTTGATGGTTAAGCACTCAGAACAGCTAATTCTGGATGCATTTCCCAATTGAAATTGTTTCAGTTACTTTGGCTTGTATACTATACACTACAAAATATTAAAATAAATCTTAAAATATTGTTGATCCCACGTTGTGTAAAGGACGACACGGAGATCTTAACCTTTACACCGACAATAATATATTATAGATTAATTAGCTTGTGTCGAACGAATATGTATCAGAAACATTGTACCCAAAAATAAAAAAACATATAAGAAGTCATTTGTGTCTGAAATTTGGAATCTTTAGGTTAGCCAAAGTACTCCTTTTCTATAAACAAATAAAAAGGTGACAAACCCAATCTGAGAAATGGCATGACTGGGTGATTGTGATCCTCTTATTTTGCTTTATGCAACTTTAAATCCAGAGTTTGAGAGGTAATCCGTTTATGCTTTTCTTTTGGGTAGCATAAATAGCAATACTTTTCTTTTCATAAATTTTTGTTCTTCACATTACTTCATGTCCCCCACACACACATATCATTTTTGTTCTTCCTTCGCATGGGATGTAGGAGGATTCTATTTGATTTCATGGAAATGTGAAATTAGAATAGACCCAAAAAAAAAAAAAAACTCCTGCATGTAACTCGAGGCAAGCAAGATAGTTTATGAGCAATTATTCTAAGAATTTTCTTTTAAACTTTATATATGGAGAGAGAGAGAGAGAGAGAGAGGGCTTTGTTGCATTTACTGCTCCGTTATGTACGTCTGGATATAAATGAATATAGAGGGGTGAAGGAAGGTTGTTTGTGCCACTAGTAGAATTATTTGTGTAAATCTTATATTAGGTCCGCATATATTTGCTAACAGTCCAGATTAATCTTGTGAGAGATTCTACTTGTTTATCATAACTTTAGTAATATTCAATTATAATATTGCCTAGTTTTGACAAAAAATAAAATCCACCTCCCTGTAGTCTGTTAGTCATATTACAGTAAACTCATTGTACAAAATTACCAAAATGCCCCCGTTATCATTTAAGTTAGAATATATTGGATTGCTGTGCAGAAGTACGTAACTACGTACGAAAGAAGAACTGAATTAATAGGACGGATGGCAAAGAATGCAAAACAAACGAAAAAATTCAAAACTTAGTGATCCTGATATTCAAATACTTGTCAGCAAAGTGGGCAAGATTTCTGAATTCATGATCATCAATGAAACCATCATGATTAGCGTCTGCAGATTTGATGCCCTTTTTGCTCTTCCATGACGCAAACAGCCCTTCGGTGAGTCGCACAGCCTCTCTTAATTCAGATAGGCTGATTCTGCCGTCACCGTCGCCGTCAAAATCTCTTGAGCCACCGCTTGAACTCCTCCACACTCATCACTCTCTTTCCGTCTCTTCCCACATTCCGTTCTATGAACGCCATTTTGGTTTAGCTCTTCCTCTTCCTCTGTCTGTTGTAGCTATTCTAAGGTATCAATTCCCCCTCCAAAAAAAAAAAAAAAAAACTAAAGAAACCCAAAAACAAGGAAAAAAGTCAAGCATTATTGTGGGTTGTGCCCCTCAAATTTTGGATCTAAGGGGCAAAAATGAAAATGGGTACTTTTGTTTTCTTAAATTCCTGGCCATATATAATTCTAATTACTTCCTCATTAATAAATAATTGAAGGCCCTGTTGCAATCATTGCCCCATATCTTGGTCTGAATATCGATGGGCGCTGGCTATGGTTCTTTCTAGAAATATTTGGGGTAAAGTTCAATCTTAGCTCCACATAGTTGAAGACCCTTAGATAATAAATATATTATTCAAGGTGGATTCTTGGGTGTCTTCGAGAATTTGAATGCATTAATGTCTTTAGCAAGTGGACAAAGGAGATATTGTCAATTAGATTGATAATTGCACATTAAAATGTTAAAAAAAACAAAAGTCCAAATGTTTTTATATTTGTATTTTAGCCCCTAATTTTTTCAAAATTTGTATTTATTATCTCAACTCACTAAAATTATAAGATTCACAACTTCACCCCAATACTTTATTTATTTTATTGTTAACCCAAAATAATTTTATCATCGTTTTCATTATCTTCATTCATCTCCTACTGTTAACTATCTATCTTTTACAATGACTTACTCATCCAATCTTTTATCATTCAACAAAAGATTTTACATGCAATAATTTTGGTACTAAAATATATCTTATAATTTCTACCATTTTCTATGAGAGAATAATTTTAGGATAATAGTAAAATAAATAAAGTATAGGGGTGAAGTTGTGAATCTTATAATTTGAGGGAATTGAGATAATGAATGAACATTTAAAAAAAGATTAGGGGCTAAAATACAAATATAAAAAATTTGGGGTCATTTTTTAATTTTAACATTTTAATGTATAATTATCACCTTGATCACTGAGTTGGCCACATTCATTTGTCCACCTTGTTGAAGGCATTGCTGACTTCAAACTCTTGAAAGCACCAAAGAATCCACCATCTTTCAATGGGAGTTTTCTAAGTATGAGCTGACAAGATGCAACGAAACATGAGTAAAAAGTGTGAAGCCCCACCACCTCGTCTCTCTCTAGTTTCATCATGAAGATTTGCACAAGAGAAACATGTTAGAAATGAAAATTAAGGAAAAAAAATACAAAAGGGATTAAAGGCAATTAAATGGCAGTATATTGATTAAAAAAAGGGATCGACTTCATGTATTCATGTATAAATATAGGTGCAAACAATGTTATCAAAATTGCGATTCTAGGCAGACTTGTTTTTGAAGGGTAAACTCATATCGTAAACTTGTAACATAAAATTGTAAGAGTTTACCTATAATAGTAATTAACTATTGAAATATATAATTATATCATTAAAATTAATATTTTAAAATTGAAACTAATTTTTGAATTGGTGAAAGTAATGATTAATGGTCTACTAGTAGGATTATTGTTAAAATGGTGATAACTAAATATAAATATTTTTTTAATATTATATATTAAAATTTAAATATGATAGGTATTAATAAACAAATACTAATAATTTGAAATTTGAATTAAAATTATTTATACAATTATAAATATAACTATTAAAGACTATTTTGTTAAAATAACTAAATTAACAATATATTAATTTCATATTATTTTTGGGTAAAATATCATATGATAAATATTGAAAAAAGAAAAAAATTAATATAATAATATTTAAATAATTTAGATTAAAACAAAAAATAGATATCCTTTTAAATAAATTTAAAATAAAATTCTAAAAATAGGTGCAACAAATTATATAATGTTAGTTATGTGCAAATAGACACTATTCTTTTGTATGCATGTTCAATTCATCTAAGTTCTATTCTTTTTGAAATTATAAAAAAATGAAGATCAAATATATATATATATATATAACATTGCATGTATATTCATAAAAATGGTGTTGGATTAGTGGTATGACTGTATGGCATGCTACTAGTGGTGTCTAAGTTCGAGATGTAGAAGTGACACTTTTTGAAACTATAATGATGAAGAGCATATATATATAATTAGCCACCGGACGTACATCTAAATATATACAAGTATATGAATATCACTGAGCGTGGATCAGTTTCTATCAGAGCCAAAAATCACAGCACCTTGATGATCCAAAATTGGATATCATTAGACTTTTGGCTGGAAACCATATATGGTTTCCTAGGCAAAGTGAATACAATTTCTGTACTTCTTAGTTTATTTTTGTGCTTTGACTATCAGCACGCATATTATAAAGAATAGAACTTCAGATCAGCTTACACCAGCATGGGAATTAAGAAATATACATATATAGGCGCCAAATTCTTTAAATTGTAACAATAGGTTTGATATATGGAATACAACTAGCGAATCACAAAATTGAACAGTAGTTTGTTCCATAATAACACGTTATAACTTGGGTGAGGAGAGGTAAACATGAAAAATGAATCTCTCACTGTACAGTACAATATGCTGTGGAGCGTGGGTAGTTGGATTAATGTGAGACTCACAGATTAATCTCATGTTAATCCAACGGCCCACGTTACATAGCACATTATGTTGTATAGTGATAAATCTTAACTCATGGGATTGTGTCGCAAAAGTACTTAACTACATTATAGGATGGGAGTATGGACGATAAAGAAGAAGTACAAAAAAGAAGATTCAAAACTTGGTGATCATGATGTCGATGTACTTGTCAACATCGTGGGCAAAGTATCAGAATTCATGATCGTCAATGATACCATCATGATCAGCGTCTGCAGATTTGAGGCTCCTTCTGCTTTTGCATGACGCAAACAGCCCTCGGTTGAGTCGCACGGCCTCTGTTAAGTCAGATAGGTTGATTCTGTCGTCATCGTCATGGTTAAATTTCTTGAGTCACCGCTTGAATTCCTCCAGGCCCATCACTCTCTTCCCATTGCTTGTCACATTCCGTTCTACAAACGTCATTAATTCTAACTTAGCTCTACCTCTCCCTTTGTCTGAGTTACTACTTGCTATGCTTCTAACTTCTACCCCTTTCCGATTTATATTGCAATCCCTAGAGCTGTTAGTGGGCCAATCTGCACGGCGTAAGGGGCCAATTTATTTATCCCATGTTATTTAAATGAGTTAAAAATTTTAACTTAATTTATAATTAGGTGAGTTAGACAAGTTAATTCAATTAACTCAAAACTCATGATCATACGGTTGGCTCACTTCCATAGCTTTAGACAAAGGAAATAAAAATAAAATAACTTTCTTAAAATTTACAAATAAAACATTTTCAATAATAACTATTCTCCAAAATTCAAATAATTATATTAAACAATAAAATTCAAAATTTAAGCATTCAAATAATTCCTTCAAATTTTAACAATCAAATCAAGAGAACTATTTAAATAGCTACTATTTCATCAAACAACTAAAACAAGACAAAATATATAATAAAATTTTTCATTATGAACATTTGAATCTTGTCTTGAAAAATTAATATTTTTTAACATATAAAAATTTAAATATAATCTCATTTCTTAAAATTATTAGAATTAGTAAAACAATAAAAAAATCAAGTTAGATGAGTTGACTCATGAATTAACCCGTTTAACTTATAAGTCAAACAAACTAAAGTTAAAATGGCCTTACACTCAACAAACTCGCATATAAATAGGCAAATCCAACCCAATACATTGGTAGGTTAAATAGATTAAATTCAATAAAATTAACCTATTTTAGCACCTCTATGTCTCCTGCACACATTTGTAATGCAATAATAATTTAGCACATATATCATTATACGTGTGTTTATCTCGTCTTGAATAAAAACACCATGGCTATTATAATACTCTATAAACAGATGCTGCAATCACCTATCAGTTGAACGGGTTAAATTAAATGATTATATTAAATAAGTTTACATATAAATATGTAAATTCAATCCACTGTAATTAGTGAATTAAATAAGTCAATCCAGTAAATTTAAGACCTTTTGATGCACATTTCTAGTTTGATAAACGTGAAGTAATAACATAGCACATATATTATTATATGTTTGTGCTTATTCCTTCTTCTTCGATAAGAACTCCACGGCTATTATAATACTATATATAGTAGAGCCTGCGCCTCAAAAGTACATATTAGTTTCTGATTAAAAAACTTTAAAGGGACAGTTGGATTATCGGTACAAATCACCTTGCATGGAACTTTATGTATATTAGGACAAACTTGCCTGCCTTTATACTTCTATGCAATGTTGTCAAAATCGCGATTCTACCTAGACTCGGAAAGGGGGGGGTGGACTCGTATCGTAAACTCGTAACGTAGAATCGTAAGAGTTTACCTACACCTGTTATTTAAGCTATTGAATATAACCATATCACATAAAATTTCATACATAGTTCATAATTCATAATCTATAATATATAAAGTTCAATAAACTCTGTAATCCATATCCATAATCTATGTCCATAATCCATAATATATAATCCAAATCAACATACAAAATTCAATAAACCCTGTAATCCATAATATATAATCCAAATCAATATACACAGTTCAATAAATCCTGTAATCTATATGTCATAATCCATAATCCATAAGATATAATCCATCACACATAATACATAATAATCATTCAGTTAACATAGCAAACTCTCAATATAAATTCAATAAAAATCATCAATTCCACGACTATCATCACTACCAGAATCTTGATCATCTTCTATATAATCTCCACCTATCTCATTCTCATTCTCATCATTATTATCTTCTTCTTCATCTTGGAAGTCATCATCAAAATCCATATTGTTAAATTGTTCACCAGTACTAGTACCACCAATATTAGCATCAAGCTGAACAACCAAATCACCAATTTCTATTGCCGCTGAAACAGGATTAACTTGAATAGGTTCAAGAACCTCATCATCTGCCTCCATATTATCTTCATTTTCCATCTCCTCAGTTATCCATTCATCATCAGAATGAATATCATCAAAATCATAAACATGAGTTCTTGTAGTTTGCTTATTTTTTAACTTCAAATTGCACATCACAAATGCCAAGTCATTCATCTTCTTTTGGTGCAGGCGATTTCTTTTCTTGGTATGAATCTAAACAAAATAAACAATGTTAATAAGTATTCTAACCCCTAAAAAAATTAAAATGAAAATAAAGAAAGAAAGCAATTTATAATTTTACAATTACTTACCCTTTCAAAAGCACTCCAATTACGTTCACATCCAGAAGAGCTGCAGCATAAGCTAAGAATGCGAATTGCCAATCTTTTAAGTTCTGGGCATCCATCTCCATAAGCTTCCCACCATTCTGCTGGGGCCAACTGTGTTCTTAATGTCTGTGCAGAACCACAACTGAACATGCCCTTTGCGAAATGGAATTCGACCAATTGGAACTCAATTTTGTCTCTTTCTCCCTTATCTTCAACTAGTCTTGCTACGCATTCATATAGCCCTTGCTTAACTGTATAATCAGCTTGGAAGTCAGTGTTGAAGTGGAAATGAGGATTGAGGTAATACGCAGCTGCATGTAAAGGCCTATGCAATTGAGCATCCCACCTTTCGTCAATTATGTTCAATACAGGCTCATAGCTGCAATAATCAACAAACAATCAAGCTAAAATATATTAAAGATAAAGACACTAATATAAGGTATATATGTTTGTATTTACCTCCTCGAAACATTATTAAAGTTCATCTTAATTTTTGCCTTTGCACCTTCCATTGCTTCATATATGAATCCCATGGCTGGTTTTTCCTCTGAATCCACTAAGCGAAGAACTTTAATGAGAGGAGCAGCAGCTTTAAGGCAAGTAATCATATTCCTCCACAACCGGTTATCCATAACACTTCTTGCCACTTCCTTCCCATCTTTGGTAGCAGAAAATTTGCTATCTTTCCATTCCTCAGAATTAAATAGATTTATCAATGCCGCTTTATGGTCATTAAGACAACCTAATGTCAAATAAGCAGTGGCAAAACGAGTCACAGCTGGCCTAATCAAGTCTCTCCCTTTTGTGAATTTTCTTAACATATTGATAAGCATTGATCTTGCATAAATGTAAGTTGTAATTCTTCTGCCCCTACTTATGGTTTCTTTATGCAACTCTATTTTCTTTTCCAAGTCCTCCAGCATCAAATCAATGCAATGAGCTGCACATGGTGTCCAATACAGGTGTTTTCTTTTCTCCATTAATTTTTGTCCAGCTGCCTTGTAATTTGCAGCATTATCAGTTATTATTTGTACCACATTCTCCTCTCCCACTTTCTCAACAACATCATCAAGCATCTCAAACACTTTGTCAGCGGTTTTAGAAATATGAGAAGTGTCTAGTGAATATAAAAACACGGTCCCTTTAGGACTATTAACCAAAAAATTACAAATGGAACGCCTCTTATTATCCGTCCATCCATCAGACATAATTGAACAACCCATTTTTTTCCATTCTTGTTTAAACTCTTCAAGCATGGCATGTGTGTTCTTAACTTCCATGTTCAAGTATTTTTCTCTAATCTCATGATAGGATGGAGGCTTAAACCCTTGGCCATATCTCCCAATAATCTCACACATCTTAATAAACTCAGGGTTTTTTACACAATTGAAGGGAATGGCACTTGTGTAAAAAAATCGGCCTACTTGTTGGCAAGCTTCTTCCCTAATATCTTTCTTGAACATGTGATTAATGGTAGATTGTGAACTACCTTGGCCATCGCTATGTGTTTTGGGACCTTTCAATAAATTTAAAAGGTTTTGGGAATTTGAATGTCCTTGAGTGCCTAGAGTTTCTTCTTCACCAACATCAACCCATTGTTTTTTCCTTTTAGATGATGCACATTTAGCATCAATAACATGTTGTAAAATCTGTGCCTTAACATCTTCTGGAACACTAAGACATGATTCAACATCTATTTTGGTACCAGCTAAATGATGTTTAAACCTATAGACTCCTCCACTATAAGTCTTGCCACAATAACTGCATTTAACTTTTTTACCATCTCCACTAACATCCATCCCATGTTTCCACCCTATATCAGATCTATTACCAGGAAAATTCTTCCTTCCAGCAGCTACATTTTTTCCAGTAGGGACTGATGGAGCACTTGCACTTGAAGACATATTTCCTTTGATTTATTACAACAAAACAAAGATGAATAAATGTAGGAGATCAATTCATAGTTCACATAATATGTTTTATTTGTTCAAAAATGGAAAAATCTTATATTCACTCATTAATCATGAAAGTAGACAATGTAACCACTAATGAGAATCATCAATTCATAATATGACAGTAAATCCTTGCATCTCATACAAATTTAACTAACCATCTAATACTCTTGGCCAAAACAAAGAATTAAAATGATAGACATTCATATAAAGATCAAGAAGAAAAAAAATGGAAGACATTTATACACTGTAATACAAAATAATTCTGATCAAGCTTAACATCTTCATTGCTATATGCCTATATCTAAATCATTGTTCAGTAAATGCAAAGGGTAGCACAAGATATCTGCATATAAGCAGCTAAGGAGCTCAGACAGAATAGATTTCTTATACATTCTGCAATTATTTTATCTAATTTGCACCTAAACATATACCATTTGAAGCAATGAAGCACCATTCCATTTCAAAGCATAGCAAATTCAATAGAATATAAGGATAACAAATTGCACAAAAACATAACGAAACAGAACAGGAACGAGCAGCTGCAACACTATTCCATTTCAAAGCATCTATTTACCATTCCAATCAATGAAACATTATTCCATCATAAGCAACTAAGGAGCTCTGAAATTACCTGGTGGAAGAAGGAATGAGACGGACTGGATGAGCTGAGACGTGAAGGTGAGAGGCAGAGGCAAAGTGTCAGCTTCACTGGCAAGCGAGAGGCAGAGGCAGCGGCAGAGCACCGTCAACGTCAGGCGAGAGGCAGAGGCAAAGTGTCAGCTTCACTGGCAAGCGAGAGGCAGAGGCAGCGGCAGAGCACCGTCAACGTCAGGCAAGAGGCAGAGGCAAAGTGTCAGCTTCATTGGCAAGCGAGAGGCAGAGGCAGCGGCAGAGCACCGTCAACTTCAGGCGAGAGGCAGAGGCAGCGATAGAGCATCGTCAACGTCAGGCGAGAGGCAGAGCACCGTGAGGAGAGAAGCAGAGCACCGTAAGTCGAGTGGCAGATTGTAGACCGCAGAGGCGCAGACCACCATGAGCAGTGAGGAGAGAGGAAGAGCTGTCAGCTGTGAGAGCACAGTGTGTAGTGAAGAGAGAGGAAGAGCAGTGAGAGGCTGAGAGCACGGTCAGGCGAAGGCGTAGGAGGACTGCAACGTTCACCGGCCAGAGGATTTCGCGACACAGCGTTCACGGCTTCTAGGGATTTCGTTTTGCCTTTCGAATTCGAATGCTTCTGCTGCACTGTTTCTATAATGCGTCTTCAGTCTTCACACTTCAGAGTTCAGGCAGGGTCTTCAGCTTTCAACTTGTTCTTTTTTTTTTTTGGCCACCGGTGGTTTGTTTTCTTTTGGGCTGCCTGAACCATTTTCTTTTGGGCTGAAGTGCTGCTGAACCATTTTCTTTTGGGCTGAAGTGCTGCTGAACCATTTTTTTTTTGGGCAAAGAAAATGAGAGATTTAATTTTGGGCTGCAGAAATGGCCCATAAGGTAGAATCGGCTAACTCGGTCAAACTCGTCGATTCTAACGATTCTATGCGAGTCAGCACCGAGTTTGACCGAGTTAGCATCGATTCCGATTCTACTTACGATTTAACACGAAAATGCTACCTAGGATCGTAAAATCGTCGATTCTAACGAGTTAAATCGCGATTTTGACAACATTGCTTCTATGCTTTCAATCATAAACGAAAACAGTATATCTTAAAATTTATTTCCATGAAAAGTCGCCTGCCATGCGTGCATATGACCGTCCTTAATTGAAATTGATCTAAGAAATTAAAGAGACTTGAAAAGAAGGAAAAATCCCTTAATAAATAGCTAAATTACGATTGCTAATCATCACCATATAATTAGACTCTTTGATTTATTGATCGATGCATGACAACTGCTTCTTGAAGTAAAATTAAAATAAATGTAAGCACACTGAACATCCAAATCAGGGAACAAATTCTCTTTAAAACAAGAGTGATTATCTTAAGTTTCCTGAAACACTATTCTTTCTTATTTATAATGTAACTAAGTATTAAAATTTAAATAATAATTTATTCAAAATTTTGTGTACAATAATTAATGAATTTAACTATAATAAAAATTTATTAAAATAGACAAAAAAATTATGTTATATTTGATAATATTTAATAAATAATTATATTATACTTAGAGAATATTGTATTTTCAAGAATATATGATTATTAATTTATAAAATATTTAAATTCAGTTATATGCCACTATGACCAATCACTTGGAGTTTTTTTAGGAGCATCTTCTTCCTTATTTTATTTGCTAGCATTATTCTATTAATTTCGCTATATTTATTTAGAATATTTGTATAAGTTCTGCAATTTAAAAAATTATTTTGAAGATGCCTCTCTCAATTATTACTCTTAAGAATTTGAACCGCAACGTCAATTTTTTGTTTTGGGTTCATGTCAATATCAATGTTGTTACGTCAAAATTTTTTAAAATAATGTTGGATCTTGTATATATATATAGAGAGAGAGACACACACATACACACACGTTATCAAAGAACATTTTTAAACCATAAAAATTAGATAACTAATTATTATGCATTTATAATCATCAGGTTATTTCAAGGAAATAAGATAATGACCGTAACAAAAGAGAGCAGTCTGAGTTTCTCAAGTGGTAGATGCCACCAGTCATACTCGTCACTTGAGAAATCATTTAATAATAATAAAAAAAATTATATACAGTTAGTTATTTTTAATTAAATATGATAAGAAAAGAATCTTTTAATTATATCATGATATTTGTATGATTATTATAAATAATGAGATAAAAATAAATTAAATTATACATCTGTTATGTTATTATTGATTAATTTTTTGTCATTATTATTAGTAATTGTATACTTATCATGTATTAATTAAAAAAATTGATAGCAAAAATATAAAAAAACTGTCTAAATAATAATTGTATCTCAATTTTGTTTTTAGAACTCCTTGGCAGATAAAGCGCATGCACATTCCCTGCGGTTTTTTTTTTTTTGGTTAACTTTACTATCATTAAAAAAATTATGTCGTCAAATTTTGGAGCAGTAAGACAGAATATTTAATATTCTTAGCACTTAAGTTCACATAATTAACATCATGATTAAGACGTGATTTCTCTTGTTGCTTTTTTAATTCTGGGAGGGATCTAGAATTTAATTCTAATAGAGGTAAAAATCTTTAGATCAAATATTTGAACTAAGAGAAGTAAATTTTAACAATAGGAGGAGGACAAATTCTTATAAATTAAAAAATAAATTAAAAATGTAAGATAAGATTGCATATAAAACTTCAAATTTTAAAAATTTAAGAGAAGCCCTTTAGATCTATCCTTGCTCTAATCAATAATGGTAGTAGACTTTCATTCATTATTGCTATGTCAAGGCCTGGTACACCAAAGGTAAACTTGTTCATACAATTAATTAAGAGAAGTTCAACCACTAAACACGGTTATATATATACATATATAGCATTGCAACATTATCAACTGAGTAAAAACTACAAAAATTTCCTAAGTTAAATGCCTACATTACCAACATTAGGCAGTCTAATAATGTTTAATCAAATTCTTTTGCTACGTTTTAGATATACAAATATGCCAAATAAAAATATTAATATACCTCATCATTTTTATTATTCATAGAAAGATAATTTACATTTCGATAAATCTTGTAGTTTTCATATATATTAAATGTCAAATTATCCATGAATCTTAAGTTTATCTTAATAAATATTTCATCAGTAAAATAGATATATATCCGACATTTTGATAATTTGTCCTCCATAACAATATTATTTGGCCAACCTTTTCTCATTATAAACTGCACAATTTGATGGATATGAACTGATAACGTAGTGGGTGAGAAGATGACCACTTTGAACTGTATGCAAGATTTACTATAATAAATCTATCGAGTAACCAAATTTTACATTTTCCAATGACTAAGATCAATTTACCATGTAGTTTAATTGCTTTTTATTGAATAACATTGTATATATAATTTATGAAATAATAGCATAATGGGCAAGTTATAATTTGTAATAGAGCGTCTAAAGAGACTTGACAGAAACCTATTCGTTAATTCCTGAAGCTTCTGCTGATGTGGAGTTATAAGTCTGTTGTTTTAATTAGTTGGTGAAAGTATAGATAGAAATCATGGCTTCGATCTCAATTTAAAACGAGTGAATGGGCTCTTGTATTGCTCATGACCTCTAGGGAAACACCAAACGGCTGGTTTTGCTTTGAATGTGTGAGAAGTGAGATTTCACAAGACGTACAAATGCAAGTAATCTTGGTCCTTTAACGTGATATAATCATAAAACTTGTTTTTTCCTGTCCTATGGGGTCAGATTTGCTCTGATTTAGATCCCTTTCGGATAAAGATAATCTTATCTCTTGCATGATTATTTATATCTTTAATCCTCCATTTATATAGCAGAACTTTTGGGGTCTTGTTATTCCTTCCACTTTTACGGTATTATGCCCACCATTACTGCTGTCTGATTATGATTGAAATATAAATAATCTAGAATATTGAGATATTTATTGACATCTGTTAAAGCATGGATTGATGGTTAATCTCACTAATAGGGGAGAATATATTATTCTCTTTTACTTTTCTTGATTATGTTTACATTTCAGTGAAAAAGCTAATCCTAATTTGTTTTAAATTATTGATTATATAACTTAGAGTAAGTATTATTATCTTATTTTAAGAGTTTATGATTATAATTAGGAAAAAGGAGTTAACTTGGTGTAAGCTCAAACTCAGACTTGGTGTAAATTTAAATAGGCTCGCAAGTTAATTTATTAAGTCTATCAAATTTATGATTTTATTTTTTAAAAAATGTGTCAACAAGCTTGTAATTAAGAATATAAAAATTCAAATTTAAGACAAAAAGAGATAAAGACAAGTTTTTTTTTTTCTCTGGAAGCCATTGTAATCTACATTATTACAAATTCAAATATACATAAAAAAAATTATCATTAAATATGTATTTGTTAAAATAAAAATAAAATAAATATTATTTAGTTGTTATATTGAATAATACTTGTAGGCTTTCTTATTATACAAAATAATAACATCTACTACAAAAAAAAAAATTCCTAATCATGGTTTTTTTTGTGGTTTAACAATGGTTTTTACCACATTTGTTTCTGATTGTCGGTATATCTTTGGTTAAAATATGGTTTAACCACAGTTACAAAAAATTGTGGTTAAGACATGACTTGACCACAATTGACTGAAAAAGTGATTACATTGTTGTGACATAACTGCGGTTTTCAAACCATAGTTTAACCATGGTTTAACCACAGTTGTAATTAGTCATTGTTAAACCATATTTTAGCTACAATTTTAAAACCATGGTTAGGACATTCTAAAATGTTGTTAGATCACTTACTAAACCTTTAGCATTTTTAACTGCTGACAATAGTTTTTTTTTTAAAGCATACTTTGTTCTTGTTTACATCCATGTCTTTTTTGTTATAAACCTGTAATTCCATAAAGAACAACTCCAAACAACACATTCAACCAACCAACAACATTACATACATTACATACTAACATATTAGCATAGAATTCTCTGAATATATATTAACATAATTTGTAACACATTCCAACTAATAGAATCCCCATTACATACATAGAATTCTTCAAGTACATACTAACATATATACGAGTTATCTAAATTACATATTAAATATACTAGAATGCGGATAATGAGTTGCATGACATGATGATGTGTGTCCACTGTTGTGATTACTTGAAACCTAAATTTCAAATAAAAAAGCAAGAGGTAATGATATACCAAAGATTATGATACATGAAAATATAAATGAAGCAGAGAAAATCTTAAAAATTACCCCTGTATTTTGTAAGCTAACAAGCTCAAGTGGCACTTATCCCCCAAAACTCCACAGAAGGAAAGTCATCCATACTTCTATTTGCTTTATTCGAGCATTATTTTCAACAATATAGCCATCATTTTCTATTATTTTCTACTTAAGCATTTCCACCTTATTATGCAACTCATTATTGGAAGGACTAGAGGATGGGCATGCATATCCACTTCCACAGCATCCAAATATCTAAGTTGGGCAAACAACTACCCTAAATCCACACACTTGACCATAATGCTTTAAGGTTCTCAATGCCCTGGCCAATGAATCATTGATTGACATTTCTTGTGATGAAATATCTTATTGCTCAATTTCAACAATTTTTTCCTACAAATCGAAACAAAAAGAAATAAATCAATTCAAGAATTGATCATTTCAACAAGAGCATAAGTTAACATCTTTGTACCACATAATTCAAACACTTACACCTAATGTTGTCAAAATCATGATTTGAGGTAGACTTGAAAAAAGAAAGTTAGACTCATAACGTAGAATCATAAAAGTTTACCTATACCTGTTATTTAAGCTATTGAATATAACCATATCATAAAATCACATAAAATTTCATACATAAGTACTTATTTTATATTCCATAAATCATATTGTATAGTTTTCATTCAAATCAACATACAAAGTTCAATAAACTCCACAATTCATTGTTCATAATCCATAATCCATAATACATAATCCATAACATATAATACATAATAATCATTTATTTAACATAACAAACTCTCAATATAAATTCAATAAAGATTATCAATCCCACGACTATCATTGCTTCTAGAACCTTGATCATCACCCATATAACCTCTACCTATCTCATTCTCATTCTCACTATTATTATCTTCTTTTTCATCCTAAAAATCATCATCGAAAATCCATATTGTTAGATTATTCACCATCACTAGTACCACCAACATTAGCATCAAGCTAAACTACCAAATCACTCATGTCTATTGTCGTCGCAAGAGGATTAACTTGAATAGGTTTAAGGACCTCATCATCTTCCTCAACATTAGCTTTATTTCCCATCTCCTCACTTATCCATTCATCATCAGAATGAATATCATCAAAATCATAAATATAAGTTCTTGTAGTTACTTGTTTTTTAACTTCAAATTGCACATCACAAATGCCAAGTCATTCATCTTCTTTTGGTGTAAGCAATTTCTTTTCTTGGGATGAATCTAAACAAAATAAAAAATATTGATAAGTACTATAACCCCTTAAAAAATGAAAAAAATAAAAGAATTTACAATTTTATAATTACTTACCCTTTCAAAAGCATTCCAATTACATTCACATCCAGAAGAGCTACAACATAAGCTAAGAATGCAAATTGCTAATCTTTTAAATTCTGGGTATCCATCTCTATAGGCTTCCCATCATTTTGCTGGGGTCACTTATGTTCTTAATGTCTGTGCACAACCATAACTAAATATGTCCTTTGTGAAATGGAATTTGAGCAATTAGAACTCAATCTTGTCTCTTTCCCCCTTATATTTAATCAGTCTTGCTACCCATTCATACAACCCTTACTTAACCATATAATCAGCTTAGAAATTAGTGTTGAAGTGAAAATGAGGATTGAGGTAGTATGCAACTGCTTATAAAGGCCTATGTAATTGAGCATCTCACCTTTCATCAATTATGTTCAATACAGGCTTATAGCTGTAGTAATAAACAAACAATGAAGTCAAAATACATTAAAGATAAAGACACCTTCATAAGGTATACTAGTTTGTATATACCTCCTTGAAACATTTTTGAAGTTCATCTTAATTTTTGCCTTTGCACTTTCCATTGCTTCATGTATGAATCCCAATGCTAGTTTTTCATCTGAATCCATTAAGCAAATAACTTTAATAAGAGGAGCAGCAGCTTTAACGCAAGTAATAATATTCTTCCACAACCTGTTATTCACAACACTTCTTGCGACTTTGTTCCCATCTTTAGTAGCAAAAAATTTGTTATCTTTTCATTCCTTAGAATTAAATAGGTTTGTCAATGCCACTTTATGTTCATTAAGACAACCCAATGTCAAATAAGCTGCTGAGTCACAACTGGCCTAATCAAGCCTCTCCCTTTTGTAAATTTTCTTAACATATTAATGAGCATAGATATTGCATGAATGTAAGTTGTAATTCTTCTGCCCCTACTTATGGCTTCTTTATGCAACTCTTTTTTTTTTTTTTCTAAATCCTCCAACATCAAATCAATGCAATGGTCTATATATGGTGTCCAATACAGGTGCTTTCTTTTCTCTATCAATTTTTTCTAGCTACTTTGTAATTTGTTGCATTGTTAGTTATTATTTGCACCATATTCTCCTCTCCCACTTTTTCAACAACTTCATCAAGCATCCAAACACTTTGTTAGTAGTTTTAGAAATATGAGAAGTGTTCAGTGAATATTAAAACATGGTCCCTTTAGGACTATTGACTAACAAATTACAAATGGAATAACTTTTATTATCTGTCCAACCATCAGACATAATGGAATAACCCTTTTTTTTTTCCCCATTCTTGCTTAAACTCTTCAAGCATGGCTTGTGTGTTTTTAATTTCTATATTCAACTATCTTTCTCTAATCTCATGATAAGATGGAGGCTCAAACCTTTGTCCATATCTTCCAATAATCTTACACATCTTAATAAACTCAGGATTTTTTACTTAATTAAAGAGAATGACACTTATGTAAAAAAAAAAAATTAAGTTACTTGTTGGCAAGCTTCTTCCCTAATATCTTTCTTGAACATGTGATTAATGGTAGATTGTGAGCTACCTTGGCCACTGTTATATTTTTTTGGAGCTCCCAATAAATTCAAGAGGTCTTAAGAATTAAAATGTCCTTGAGTTCCCTGAGTTTCCTCCTTACCAACATCAATCCATTGTAACACTTGTGCCTTAACATCATCTGGAACACTAACATATAATTCAACATCTATTCTAGTGCTAGCTAAATAATGTTTGAACCTATAGACTCTTCCACTATAAACCTTGCCACAATAACTTGAAATTTTTTACCATCCCCACCAACATCTTTCCCATGTTTCTACCCTATATCAGATCTATTACCAGGGAAATTCTTCCTTACAATAACTACATTTTTTCTAGTAGGGGGTGATGGACTACTTCTACTTGAAGACATATTTTCTTTAGTGTATTACAATAAAAACAATAAATAAGTTCATATTAGCTAAAGAGAAATCCTAATTCTAAATTCCTATTCATTGCAAGAAAGAAATAAATTTAACTATAAATAAACCATATATGCACAAGTACTTGGAAACTCATAGAAAAAATTTAGTATAAGATATATGAAAAGTCATCAACTCAGTATATGATAGCTACTATTGAGTATTCCATTTAAAGACAACCAAATGCTTGTCCTATCTTTAGAAAATTCTATAAACTGCTAGACAATATCAAAGACTAACTCTATATTCATATTACTCCAACAATACCTGTATAGTTGTCCTATACATGGGCAGAATGGATCCCTATACTGTTGCCTCATCGGTTAGCCACATTATAAAATTGAGTCACATTTGTATGTACCTTCATTGTGTATGTCATTACAGGATTAGTCCCTCTAGAAAATTTTAATCACACACAATGTGAATCCATTTTGCAGATAGAAGCCATAAAATTAAGTAGAATTACTCAAATTCATTTATTGCAGATTACTTTCTTCCTATTGAACGTCGATTTTTATAAATACTCCCTTCCAAATGATTAGAAATCCTAATAAACAACACTGCTGTGAAATTGAAATCAATGAGATGTGTAACTTATTGTATGTCATAGTTATTACAAGCAATAGCAAATTCACAACTAGAGTGAAGAAAATAAAAGTGAAGAAACTTACCTCGTTGTGACAGATAACAATGTCAATTCAAAAAGAAGGGGAAGAGGAATCCAGCAGCGTCAATTCGAACAAAAAATTTTTGCCATGCTGCTATACGAATAAAAGATAATAAGAATGAGTGAATGACATCAACGGCTGAGATGTGAGCACTTACCAATGAAGAAGAAGACATCTCTATGGCACATGATAGAGCAACTCTGGGGCGTCATTGAACTAAAGGAACGAAGAGGAAACCAGGGCGTCAATTCGAATGGAAAGATGTTGTCGTGTTGCGATTCCAAGAAGAGACGATAAGAATGACAACAATGAGAAGCATGAGCACTACGCAATGATGAAGATGTCTCTGTGGCACATAATACATGAACGAATGGCATGAGCATAGCATCGGGTCTGGACTCTTTTGATCTTGGTTAGGGTTTTTGTTTTTTTTCCCATCGTGGGCTGTCCAAAAAGTTGGGCTTACATAAAAAGCAAAAAAAAAAAAAAAAAGAGCTGTAAACTTGACTCGGCCAACTTGCTTAAACTAGTCGATTTTATCAATTCTATGCAAGTCAAAGGTGAGTTTGAGTGAATGAGTTTTGATTCTAATTTTAATCCTAATTTAACTCAAAATTGCTACCTAAGATCATAGAATTGACAATTCTACCAAGTTAAAGTACGATTTTGACAACATTGAATAGAACCATTTTGAACTAGAATCATATAGTTTTGATTTTTGAAGTCCATTGTAGGCATGTGATATCTTTTATTCTTATATTTGTCTCCTTAAATAATTAGCCGCTACGTTTAAATATATATGCGCAAGGAAATCATTAGACTTTTGGCTCGAAGCAATGGTTTCCTTGGCAAAAAGTAAAAATAATTTTTGTACTTGTCAGTTTGATTACGCTTTTGCTCTGGCTATAAGTACGCATATACAAAGAATCAGAATTTCAGATCAACTCACCTCAACTCATATGGGAATCAAGAAAAGAACTGTTACATATACGCTAAATTCTTTAAATCATTGCAACAGGTTAGATGGAATGTTATTGAACAACTCGCTTATCTTACAATTGAACACTACTTATAACACTAAGCATGTTTAGGTAAATATATCGGAATGCAGTGCAAAAGTACGTAAATACGTACCAAAGAACAATAGAATTATTGAAGGAACTAGACAAATTAATGACAAAAAACACAAAATAGAAGATTTAAAACTTGGTGATCCTGATGTTCAAGTACTTGTCTGCAAAGTGGGCAAGGTTTCTGAATTCGTTATCATCAATGAGGCCGTCGTGATTAGCGTCTGCAAATTTGATGCCTCTTTTGCTCTTCCATGACGCAAACAGCCCTCCGGTGAGTCGCACAGCCTCTTTTAGTTCAGATAGGCTGATTCTGCCGTCACTGTTGCCGTCAAATCTCTTGAGCCACCGCTTGAACTCCTCCACACTCATCACTCTCTTCCCGTCGCTGGTCACATTCCATTCTATGAACGCCATTCTATGATTCTGTTATTTCCCTCTTCCTAATTTAGTTCGATCTACCTCTTTCTATGTCTGTTCCTATTGGCTATACTTGCAATGCTTCAAACTTCTAAGCCTTTCCTATTTATATTGCGCACGTTCCTACTTGTAAACAATGCACTATTAACATACCACGTATATTATTATAATTGAGTTTGCGCTAATTAATTCCTTAATTAGCTTCTTGAATAAGAATTCCATTGCTATAATACTTTATCTAAATATATATTAGCCGCTGCCGCCTCTCCCTGTGCCTAACTTCCATTATATATTATTTTCTGATTTAAAAACTTTAAAGGGACATTCGGATTATCGATACATTAATAAATCATCTCTAGTACTCTGTATTAGGACAAACTGGCCTGCCTTTATTTCCATGATCTGACTGCGCGTGCATGAACATCCTGATGATTGTGCTTCTCTAGGGGCCGGGCTTTTCCTATTTGAAATTGATCTAAGACAAGAGAGACTTGAAAAAAAAAAATCCCTTAATTTACGACTGCTAATCATGTTTATATATATAATTAGACTCCTGGATTTATTGATACATAACACATGCTTCGAATGAAGTAAAATTAGCAATAAATTTAATAAGCACACTGAACATCCGGATCAGGGAACAAATCCCTTTAAAATGTTTCAGTTATAATGCCTTCTACAATACTTTATATATGAAAAATATAATTATTTAAATGTTTAAAAACTTGTTGATATGATATTTAAATAACATAAATATAACACAACTTAAATTTACGTGTTCCATATTTGATATATATTGTTATATATATATATATATATATATATATAATCAAGATTTTAAATACTTACATACCACTTAAAGGAGAAAAAAATTCAAAGGGCGACATAAGAAATAAAAAACTACGGTGTAAAGTAGGAAGACGGTGGGCTAAGTGAAGCATTAGAAATTTTAATTTTCAGCTCCATGCCCCCTTGTGCGTAGAGTTTGAAGATTGTCAACAAATGAATATTGAAAAGAACAAATTTGTGGCCAAACTCTAGTCTTTAAGTTAGCCAAATTAGGCATATATTGATCACAAAATAAGATAAAGGCCGCTGTATAATCTTCGTTATATATATTATAGACGCCAAGGAAGAATGATCAGGACTCAACCTCATATTCTGAACTAATTATATTAATTCTAGATTGTCGCTCATTTAATATGATAAACTAGCAAAATTATTCTGCATAGTGAGGGTGTAGACTACAGATGAGCGGAATTTTTTGGGTCCAGATTCTCACCTTTTTCTTCACCCTCCTTTTCTAGTTATATTGAAGAGAGATAGAAACAAAAATAGTGGAACCAGCTTAAATGGTGAGTCCCACTTGAAAGAAGAGGATCTAGATCCAAGTTTTTTTTTATCTTCTTTTCTAAAAGAAGTTATGCAAAAATTGAACATCACTTTACCTCATCAGAATTCAAAGATGACTACAAAATTTATCTACATTTTAGGAAAAGTCAAATAAACATAGGTTGGTGATATATATATATATATATATATATATATATATATATATATTATATTACTAATTACCATGCATCTATAACATTTTAATAAATCATTGCGTACAAAATTATGACCAATATATACTTTTATGTCTTTATTATTTGGATAATTTTACAGAGAATTGGGTCTTTGTTTTTTTTTCCCAGATGTATTTCGAGATTTACATCTTACTAATATGTACATTGAATTATATAAAAAATTAAAGTATTTAAAAAATCTTAAGATATCTTTAAGTATATACAGAATTTGTTAAAAATTTGAACACTTTGACAATTATAATAAAATTTTATTTTCATAAACAGATTTTGTTTCAAATATCAGCTATACAGGGAGCATAAATTCAATATATAGTGTAGGACGTCGTGGCATATATGTGATTCGATAGACTAGCTTCCCAATTATTGTACTTTTCTCTTTCTTGCGTAAGTATTCCTTCTTTTTAGGAGCATATTTATTTTTTGTTTTTCCAAGATTTTTCATCCATACATTTTAGATGGAAGGTTGATCCTCAAGTAAAGTTGAATTATTGTCATTTTTTGAAGTTTCAAATAGTTGCTACTTCTCTGACTAGTCAACCATGGATTTTTTAGAAGCATCTTTTTCCTTGATTTGTTAACTTTATTCTATTTGGCTGACTAATATTTAATTAAATATGAATATATATATATATATATATATATATATACATCTCTTTAATTTTGATATTTATAAATAAAAATTAAAAAATATCTCTCTCAATTATTACTCTTCAGAATTTGAATCCTAATGTCATTTTGTTTTTATCAATGTCATTAACGAAGTTGTTACGTCAAGTTTTATCATATGTCATGTGATAAATTCATTTGTAATAAATTCTGTTAATAATTTTAACAAAAAAATAGACCAAAAAATTCAAAAAATAATAAAGAGGAGTATTTTTGTTGTTGTCAAAGTTTAATAATTTCCTCATATATGATTCAAAATTGGAGAAAATATTTAATTTTTTCCTTTAGATAATGTTTTGGATCTTGTCTCATTTTTCTCGCACGTGAAAGAATAATTTTATAATATACTATTAGATAACTTATTATTATGTAATTATAATAGTCAGATTTTTTCAATGCAATAAATTAATAATGACCATAACAAATGAGAGTAATTAATCTGAGTTCTTTAGACGTAGATGCCAGCCATCCCCCGACCAGATCATATCGTTTATTCTTGGATTGTTTCATAATTTTTTCCAAAACTCCTTATTGGCAGACAGCTGCATGCTCATAGTTGGAGGCTGCGATTAATGAACCATATGCCATCAAAATATGAAAGCTCTATTATGGACTTGATCTAATCAATTTCCAGTTAGCCTGGACTTTTTTTAGTCTTGATTGGGGTTTTACTTTATGCTGATCTATAATTGGGATAATGGAAAAGGGGAGATTTATCGAATGTTAAACAGGAGAGTAATCGAGCAATTGTTCGTAGAAACTAGATTAAATTTAAGAATTAATTTAGATTTTTCTTGGCAAAAACTAGAAACATAAGAAATTAGTTGGGAAAATAATGAATATATAGATTGTAAATTTATTCAATTTATAATTTCCCATTGTCAATAAAAAATATAATCAATATTGTGGGTCTATGTAAAATTTTAAAACTAATAGCATCTAGGTTCAAATATAAAATTTATTAAATATTGAGCTTCAAATACATATGACTATTAAAAATTATATTATATTCACGTCTAGTTGACCACTTTGTACATTTTCATACATCACATGTTAATTATATTAGTGTAATTATTTTTTATAGTACTCAATAATTATTACACATAATTGATATCAGTACACAAATCAATCTCTTTCCCAAATGAATATCCATCAACGTCTTCTCTCTCTTCTGCTTGTAACTCTCTGTTGGGTAGACTTGGCGGCAGGATTTGCCTTTATTATTCCAAAAAAATTAAAAAAAAAAGGATGTCTTGGTCTTTTAACATATGGTTACAACAATTTTAGCGGAGTGGCATAGTACCAATTTTAATTTATTCACCTTTGGGTTACTCAATGGTAATATTCAGCCTGTAATTATGAATCCCTGGGTTTTTGCATGAAGGCTCGCTGAGTATATAGTTCATGAGGAGCTTCCGGACACATCAGAGGAGGGCTCGACATTCTTTTGCAGGAAACTAATCCGAATGGGAGAGATTAGATCCTAGACTAATCCGAATTCTCTTTATTTGAATTAATCTATATTTGGTGCATTTGAATTATATACATATGAACTCATAATATTAAAATAATGAAAGTTTTCACGCCAGATGCACAAAGCTTAACGGCAGATAATCTTTGTTCAACTCTAAACTCAGATGAAGAGCATTAGGCTTTGATTAAAGGCTAAACTTTTAAAATTTGACTTCGAATTGGATATAAAAAAAGTCAAGCTTATTTTTTAATTGAGTTTTTTTAAAAAAATTTGTATTTATATTTTTATAGTTAGACCTATTAAACTACTCAAACTTTTTAAAATTATAATCAAATTTATTTGTTATTTACAATTTGATATATGACATATTTTATAGTTATTAATACTTATAAGATTATATATAAAAATATTGTAAATACAAATAACTTGTTATATTGACATAAATTCATTAGATTGGTGAAACTACTTTTTATTTTTTTTACTTAAATATTACATCTTTTTTAAGTAATAAGTTTTTTTATTAAATAAATATTGATTCAACGGCGAGCTTTGGAAAAAAAATTTATCTTTGACCCATTTTATAAATAAAACTTCTTTGTTTAAGTTTATTTTTTTTATTGAACAAACCTTTTAAATTATGTTAAAGTGTAAATATTACAGTGACTTGTCTGAATATGTACTTAGAAAATATATGGTCTCCTCTGTGGGTTAATTATGCAGTTCGATATAAATTACTTAAAAAATAAAACGAGAAACTTCAAACAAATTAAAGGGTAAAATAATTTATTGTTCCAAAGAGAAGCTTTTATTCACTGGGGTCATCCACTCACAGGACAAAGTGGAAAGGGAAGAGCACGTGGTTAATTTCCGACTTAATAACCGTACTTACTGATTGCATATTTGATGACGTCATTAAGCTCCTCTCCGCTAATCACCCCGTCCTTGTTGCTGTCAGCACGACGGAAAGCACGGTGAGCCCTCCACTTAGGCACGTACGCCCCAAGCTCACGAAACGCACGCTTCAGCTCCTTCTTGTTCACACCACCATCCCCATCCCTATCTGCTTCTTTCACTATTTTCTTTATCTCCTCCCTTTTCCTAACTTGTACTCCTCTCCCACCTGTGCCTACCAAAATAGCCATTCCTCTCTCTTTCTCTCACCCTTGTCTCTTCACCACGGATGCAGGGTATACACTCACACACACATGCACACACAAATACACACACATATATGTGTGTGTGTCTATATATATATATGTAAAATGGGGTCTACATATGGAGCATATGTACAGATGCTTGATCGTATAAAAAAGACTATGATTCAGCCCATAATTTATGGTCCATTATATTTGGTTTTATTTTTTGTACCATACAGGTTATCATGACCGAAAGCGAATTTATAACCGAAAGAAAAATAAAAGTAGCGCATAGAATCTGGCTATTGGGAGGCAACTCTGCTATATATATATATATATTTTTTGCATCCAGCTTCTAAATTCTCTGTCTCGTCCATTTATTAGGTTAACTATATATGTACATATGACCTTTCTTTTTCAAGTGCAACAATGCCAATTTGTAGCTACTACACTGGATTACTGATGATAGTCTCTAGTTATTTGTCTCTATACTTGTATTGTTATTAAAGACAGTTTGACTCAGTCTTCTTTAATTTTACTCCTAATTGCACGTATGGCTACTAGTTCAGTTAGGTTTGAACATTTCTCCTTTCCTGAAAAATGAGGAAAAAAAAAAAAGGACAAAAAGTGGCCTTTTACCGGCTGTTTATAAACGGTGTTGATAAATAAATTCGTTTTGTGGTAGTTTTAGTCCTTAAGTGCCTGTTAGATGAGTCTGGATGGTCTACACTCAAAATGTTACTATAAAAAAATAAAAGAAATTTTGAAAATATATGAAAAATATGTGATGCTGTTTTCTATAGTTAGTATTTTGACTGCACAGGATTCATTCCAGCCGTTAGACTGCCTATATATTTATTTACATCATTTAATAATATTTATAAATGTATCATTTTTGCAATTTTTGTCGGGTAAGCTTCACCAAAAAACATCGCAGTTAGGGCTCATTGGTTTCCGCTGATGCTGGAAATACTGAGTTCTATACTTTGGGCCTGGTTATTATTTCCTTTTAGGATATTGGAAATGTTGAGGTTTCAGATGTGCTGCGCCAATCATGGGCTTAGGTTCGTCTTTTGCCAACGTCATCTAATGAGTTTCGTGGATTAAAGTCAAGTAAATTTTTTGGTGCCTCGCAAGATTTTAAAGAACCGATATTTATAACTTTCCCAATAACGAGAAGTCATGTGAAATGTTAAGTTGAGAATACGAAAAAATTCAAATGTTCGAAAAGATAATTTTTATATTTATAGTTTTAACCCAAATCGTTTTTTACATCTGTCTACAACTTGTGATTTCAATATATATATATATATATATATATATATATATATATATATATATATCTATCTACTACTTGTATATATATTTCAGGAACTTATCTTTAAACTTTAGTTATTTTATTTTGAAGCTCTAGTCTGTCATCCACTTGTTCTGCTTCTATTGCGGCCTTTCCAGTTCAAACGAAAGTGTTAACCAAAAGTGACATACTGATATATATATATATATATATATATATAACTATACTTTAGGATTTTCGGTAATGGAGATCGGTGAATGTTGTGCACGTCGAAAATGCGACAGTATAAGTGAAAGGAAGAGATAAGAATCAGAATGTAGGATATAGGAAGATAGAAGAAAGCATTGGAGTTTAAAAAAAAAAATGAACTAAAAAATGCGTAAAAACCGATAAAATAAACTCAAATCCAAAACAAGAGTGAAAATTTTAAAACACCCATCAATTAAAAAAAATACAGAGAATCTTCTCTTCTCCTCCTTTCTATTTTGGCATTTATGGGTTTTTTTTTTTTTGTTTCTAAATATGTTCCTTCTTTTACAGAATCTAACCCGGTATAAACTGTTTGTTCTTACATTTGTAAACTGAAAATTTGGTATACGGTTTTTTGTGCTCTCTATTTTTAACATTAAAGTTACGTTCGACTTAGATTAAGTTTATGAGAACAGATTTTTCTCGTTTTCTACACCTGTCAGATTTTGGATTTTCAAGGTGTGCCACACATATATATTTACTGTCATTACTTGAAAATTATTCGAAATAGTGCTTGTTGCTCTTTACCTAAAGCACTTGTGTACCAAGTCGTTCAAACTTTGCTATGATCATATTGTGCTTGATGCCGGAAACAGAAGAAGAGAAAAGGGCGCACGTGAAGAACCAAGCAGAGGAGTGATGGTAAATTCTTCTCTTCTTTCAATCCCTTTGAGTTATATATATATATATATATATATATATATATATAATAAATTCAATTTTTTTTAAAAAAATAAAACATAAACAACTTCACCTAAATTTTTCTTTGTTCACTTTTAATTTCATTCTCTATTTTTTGTTTTATCAACATTATCTAATTTTCGTTTAAAATTATAAGCGTTCTTTACTTACTGACTTTGAACCTTCTATCAAGTTCGTAAATAAAATATAAATTTTCATAACTTAACATTATAAGTTCAGATCTAAAACTAGAAAATTATTTTACTTTTCATAAAAAAATTATGAACAAGTATTTTTAAAAAATTACCTAAATATTTTCCTTATAATTATAATAGAAACATTTTAGAAAAAGGTATTACTTCACCCGAAAAAAAAGACAAAAAAAAAGAACTTGTCGGAAAGGTTATAAAACTTAACTAGTGGACTAGTAAACAGAATGGAAAATTAAAGAAAAGATTTGAGAACGTTATAGCAGAGGTTTTGAAATAATATTAAAGCCGGGCCCCCCCGGGGGGGGGGGGGGGGTGTGGAGATGAGTATATATAAAACATAAAACTCTGGTACAATATGCAAACGAAGTTAGAAACCAAAGGGGTGGCATCTCCTCCTGTCACAAAGGTAGGTAGGTAATAGAGATACAGAGAGAGGAAGGGAAGATGAGAGTACTTGAGAGTTTAGGTTTACATATAACCGTACTTGGAGAAAGCATATTCAACAAGATCATCAAGCTCAAATCCTGAGGTATTGACGAGACCGTCGTTGTTGCCGTCGGCGTGGTGGAGACCGCGAAAGACTCTCCAGTCTGGGACACGTGCCCCAAGCTGCCGGAAAGCCTGCTTCATTTCCTTCTTGCTCAGCCGGCCGTCCCCATCTCCATCTGCTTTCTTGAATATCTCCCTTATTTGCTCCTCCGTTAATGGTCCTTTCGCTGCTGTTTTCCTGAACAAACCCATCACTTTCTCTCGTCGGTTATAAACACCTGCTTTAATTAATTCACTCCCATTTCTGCCTTCTTTAGACGACTCTGGCTTTCATTTATAGCACCAAGCTTACTGTGTAGGAATATGGAGGACCGGGAACTTCATTCAGCCAGCACGACACCCAGAAGAACCAGGTTCTAAAGCTCTGCACTATCACGCCCAAGGCATATCAAGGTCGTCACAGGCATGACGCATGGACTATGAAGTCACCCTTGTTTACCAACAGATATGAAGCCCGCAAACTTTCCTTGATACTTCATTGTCCATATCCAACCAAAGATACAGTCTATACTGTTAGTTTTGATATGTACTGACGTGCATATTAATTTACTTCTTGAAAAAATAATTGATGTTTAATTGATACTCTGTTTTGTAGTTACTGACATGCACTATCTCATCAAACTATGCGAATAAACTTTAGGATATATTACAATAACTTTCCCTCGGATTTGGGTATATATTATTCCAAGTTTATGAAATGACAATCCCTGCCACTCTCTACTATGTTGAAATGTATTTTACCAATCTAACCTTGACTTCTAACTAATTTTAAAGCAAAATAATTTTTGGTTTTCTACTTATCACAAAATTATTATTTTACTCTCTCATTTATTGAAATATTTAAAATAATCACTCACTTATTAAAAAATATCACACTTAATCATTTAACTAGTTTTCATAAAATTATTATATATAGTCCTTTGTTAAACTTTGAATCCTAATTTAATAACTAAATTTGATTTTTTTCTAAAGTGGGAATCAATTGTGACATTTTTCAATGAATGGAGGATTTTTTTGAACATTTCAATAAGTGAAGGACTAGAATAACAATTTTATAATAAATAAAGGACCAAGAAAATATTTTACTCTTTAATTTTATTTTCTCACATTAATGTCATTTTTTTTTTCCTTTTACCAAAAGTAAATTACAATAATGCAAAGAATCAGCCCGCTATATTTTGCGTTTTGAACAACCTAGGTATTACATTTATATTTGACTTGCTACAATATAACATCAGGCAATAATAAAGATGGATAAAATATCCAAACTCTATGAATGCTTGTAAAATTTACTTGTTTCAATATTTAAGTTTGGTAATAGTCATGGATCTAAAGAACCTATTATATATAATTAAAGTGAGCTCCCTTCATGTGGAGGCTTTGTTGATTGACGAGAAGTCTCAGTTGATCAAACTTTCAGCTTCTTGTGCAATATCTTTTCACCTTTCTAATATATGTATCAAAAACTTTTTGAAATGCCTAAATTCTTCATAGTCAACAAGAGAAATTATGAAGTAATTAATTAACATTACCAAATAACGTGGTGTTACCTGCAGTTTTTTATTTCTTTAGCCGTGGTTTAAACCACTGCTAATACAATTACCTATGGTTACATCAACGACTAGGAAAATGTGTGTAGGTAAATACTTACCTGTGGTTAATACAACCGCTGGAGAAACATTACAATTAACCGCAACTAATGTGGAATTAAATTAACTGCGATTAAAATGAGGAATAAATCTGGCAACAGTTGTAAACACGACTAATCCTTAATTTTTTTAAAATAAAGCTAATATATATATATATATATATATGTTTTTCCATTTCTTTCCCTATTCAATTTCAACGCCAAAGATAGCCAAATAAATCAACTACACCATCATTATCACAAAATAACCCATACATTCACAACAATAAACATCATCGTTATCTCAAAATAACTTACATAACTACATTTACAACAATAACTACATCATTATCTCGAAATAATTTAAACATTATTAGGCAGTCACTAAATACTTGATGATAAGTTTGATAATAACATAGCCCTACTTTCATTCACATAATCTAAAATATAGTCCTAATAGACACTAACAGTGAGAAATGCCAAACAAATTTGTAATCTACTCTTGCGGTTGGTTGAATTAGTTTTGGGAGAAACTTCCATATCCACTTGCTTGATCAGGTGACTACAATAAAACATATAAATAATGCAAGTCATAAATAACATTGAACACATAGTTATGAATAATAATAGATTAATTTGAAAAATTACCAATGATTGATGAACTGTGGCATATTCAAGAGGTAGCTCTCCTAGATATTTCTGCATGAAGAGATTCATCATCGCATCGAGCCTAAACTCCAAGTGAGTGACCTTATTCTCCAACTAGCCATAGGTAGGAGCAGATGGGTTTGGTCAAATATAAGACCATAATGGAGGTCTAAATACATGAGATGGGGCTGGACTCAATCCCAATCATCAAACACGACTACAATGCTCTTAACTACCTAAAGCCAGGGCTAAGGAATCTTGAGTTGATATAACTTATGATGTGGATACTGCAGTTTCATGTACAACAATATTTTCTTGTATTAACCAAATTAATTTGGAAATTACATGAAAAGAACAACCAAATGACATAAACTAAGTGTTTACAATTGGTTAAACAAAACTTACACTGATCTCTTTAGCCTTATCACTCATAATGACCCATGTCCTTACCTTACGGTTTCCATCTATAAGTATTACATTTTTTGTAGCTATCCTTATTTGTATTCTCTCCCTTGTATAACATACAATCATTGGGGCATGCATGAATTTTAGTATAGTTGAGTCTAAGTTTGTTAATTGTTTTTTTTTTTTTTGCCTCATGAAATGAAGGTGGAATCTTAGCATGTTCAAAGGCATTAACCAACAACTCTAGTATCAACGACATTGCCTTGTCAATTATTATGTATAGACACTTTATATGATACAATTTCACCAAAAAGGATAATTTTGAATACTTGTCACACCCTTCATATAAACTTTTTGTCAATCTCTAATTAAGTCTATCAAATCTGTATTATTGTCTGACACCATTTAGTTTGGTGGTGAAGACATGACTTCATCTTCTTTCACACAATGATTACCGGGATGATGCTTAAATGCATCATTAACCATGTCTTGAATAGGGTTATTAACAACAACCTTTTCATGAATAACTTGCGGCATTATAGGGGTTTCAACTATGGTCCACATCAATTTTCTCCCCATGTCTAAGCTAAACAATGCAACCTCTTGTAAATGGTTTAATAATTAAGTGATCATGCACTACTTGCTAGTCTGCCACTTGTTAAACTTGCATTTTTGACATGGACATATAATCATACCCTTGACACTTCAGTTAACAACTGCAAAGTTCAAAAATTTATTCAATCCATCAAAATACTTGGGGGTGTTTCTAGGCTTCTTAATCCAAGTCTTATCCATGTTTGGAAACAGGTTTAGCTTGACTTCAACTCTCTTAATAAAATTCAGTACTTTTAAAAAATATCTAAACATGAAGCAACAAGTAACATTGCACAAATGAACAAATTTAATTGCTACATGTGACTTAACACCTATGGCATTGCAATATAATTACTATAAGATAAATACATTGATAATTACGTAACATACTACATACAAATATATACAAATATATATATATATATATATCTATATATATAATACGTCACTTATTCTTAGTACATAGCTTTTTGTTACTTTTAATTTTTTGAGTACATATTTTCACATCTAACAATATCCTTATTCAATATGTGATAATTTGAAATCATTTTATATAATTTGATAAATTTAAATTAATCAATATAAATTATTAAATATTTTAACAAAATATATATATATATATATATATATATATACACACATATATACCTTAAATTTCATATAATCAAAATAAACAAGATACAAAATAAAAAGCAATCAAACAAAACCAAAATAAATCACAAAAAAAAAAAAAAAGCGGGTTACAACAAGAGGCAGAACTGGCCGACCAACGATTAACCACGACATGGCAAGCATTAGCACACTGACAAAGAGGAAGCAGAGTAACAGAGGGAGAGAGGTGTCCAGGATCCCAGTTGAGCAGAAATTGGGGAGAATGGGAGGGAATATTTAGGGCTTACTTTACCTGTAGTTTGATTCAAATTGCAAGCAAAGTAAGTGGTCTTACCTGCGGTTTGATTACCTACGATTTTAATCAAACTGCAGGTAATATAACAACTTTCCCTGCGGTTTTTACTTAACCATAGGGAAATGGCACTTAATCACTGTGGTTAACATTACCATAGTGATTTGCCTGCGATTTAGTGTTAAACCGCATGCAAAAATAAATTTAACTACAGTTAGGGAATATTTAGGGCTTACTTTACCTATGGTTTGAATCAAACCACAGGAAAAGTAAGTGGTCATACCTACGATTTTAATCAAACCACAGGTAAGATAACAATCCTTTCGGTTTCCACTTAACCACAAGGAAATGACACTAAATCATTGCAGTTAACATTACCATAGTGATTTGCCTATGGTTTAGTGTTAACCTACATGCAAAAAATAAATTTAGCTACGGTTATAATAACTGTAAGTAAATAACTGATGGAAAAGGTAAATTATTGGTAATGTAACCGGCTCTTAAATCAAGAATTTTTTGAAGTTTAAGAATTTTTCAAAATTAATGAGAAAATTAATGAAGTTTTCATTGTCAACAAGAAAATTTATGAAGTAATTATATAATGAATTAATTAACTGCATTTTAGATTGTGAATTTTTGAAATCTAAAAATTTTTGTAGCAAACAAGAAAATTAATAAATTAATTAACTATTTCTTAAATTAAAATTTTTCTTTAAGTTTGACCAATTTTTTAAGTCAATGAAAAAAAAAAGAATGAAGTAAGTAATTAATTGTCTCTTAAACTTTATAGCAAGAAATTATAAATATAACTTGGCATGGTCCAAAATTAAAGTAAGAAAAAATGATATATAATTGAATGATTTATTCAACGATTTAGATCATTCAAAGTCAGAAGTAGAGTCAATCTATTATATATAATTAAAGTAGGCTCTCCCTTTAATGTGAGAGCTACGTTAATTGGCAAAAAACCTTAATTGATCAAACTCTCAGCTTTTTATACAATGACTCTTTACCTTTCTGACACATATATTAAGAATTTTTTGAAGTACATGAATTATTCATAGTCAACGAAAACATTATGAAGTAATTAATTAATGAATTAATTAATTGTCTTGTAAATTGATAATTTTTCAAAGTGAGAAATTTTTAAAATTAACGAGAAAATGAATGAAGATTTCGTTGTCAACAAGAAAATTTATGAAGCAATTAATTAATGAATTAATTAAGTGTATCTTAAATCATGAATTCTTTAAAATCTAATAATTTTTTTTAGAGTAAATGAGAAAATTGTAAAATAATTAACCATTTCTTAAATCAGGAATTTTTTTAAGTTGGAATAGTTTTTGAAGTCAATGAAAGAATCATGAATTAAGTAATTAACTCTCTCTTAAACTTTATAATATGGGACTATGAATATAACTTAATATAGTCTAAAATTAAAGTATGGGAAAATGATATATAATTGAATAGTTTATTCAACGGTTCAAATTGTTCAAAGTTAAAAGTAGAGTAAAATTTGATTTCATCAATTTTTGATATTTTAGAGTTCTTCATAAAAAAGTAACAATAAGAGCTTCTTTATATGTAAAATAATAACTTTTGTGATGATATTCTTTCAATAAATCCAATAATTTAAAATATATTAACATATAATAATATAAATTAATTTTTTCTAACTTTGCAATGTATGAACATATAAACTAATTTTGAAAGTAATTTTAACGGTTCAGAAGATAATATAATGCCGCCTATCATGGAAGTCAGTGTAGATACAAATTTTGATAGTTCCAAACAAGAACTGCACGTTCATAATTTAATGAATTTTGATCTTCCATCGAATTTGACGATTCTTATGGTGCAAGATTTCTTTTTAAATAAAATACATTGTTTTAACTTTTTTCTTACAAACGGTCTTTTTACAAAGACTATAATACAAAGAGTAAAAGTATGTATAGAATATATTTTCTCTATTTCACCTATTTTTTCTTTTCTTTGTTCGTTTTTCAAAATCTACAAAATATTTATTTCAAAATAGTGATGTGAAGAATTCTAATTCCAGGAGTTATTAGGTTTCATTAATCTTAGTATTATATGTAGGAATTTGTGGCCAATGGTATTTTAGTTCACCATGTGTTACGTTTCCCAACAGCTTAGTATTATATGGACTACTACAACGTTGTTAAAAATTCACATTGTGAGCCTGATCTTTAATCTTAAACTTTTGGTCTACTGCACTTGTCGTCAAGCCATTTGTAAACTTAAAGCCCAATGCCCAATCTTGTTTCTAACTAGACCAAGATTTCTGTCCAATTTCAACACTTGAACTTTAATGTAAAGTCATAGGTCAAATTAAATAAGATCAAGTTCAAACAACTCAACAGGTAGGTCATATGACCAACCATACGGCATGTTTGATAGTTGGATTTGAGGAGACGGAACAAAAATGAAATAACAACATTCTTACTTTTATGTTTGGTTTTATTATCCTAACAATGTAGTTGATTTGTACAAGAATCGTTAAGGAATGTGATAATTTTTTAATGAATGAATATTTGAAGGCATTTTAGCCCCCAGATGTAGACAAAAGTGGAAAAAAATGCCCCCAGATCTTGAAAACTCCTATCCCAAATCTAAAGGTCCAAGGCTACAGTGCTCACCATAACCCTCGTTGAACTTGCGCTTGGAGTTGAGCTGGGAAGAACGCCACTGGTTGTCTACCACCGTGAGATTTTCTAACAGTCAGAGTACGAATTGAAGCAAGTGAATCTTGCACTTACCGTGAGCGTCATTTTATTGTTCATTTAACCAGATATGCTCCGCCATTATTTACTGTTTATTTAACCAGATCTGTGTTTTCTTTTATTAGTGTTATTTCATAATCCAACTCCTGTAAGAACAATGGTGTGTACTATGTTTTGAGTACCAATGATTTTGTAGATTTATATATACAGATATGGGACACGTATAAATAACTGATATGACGTTGGCTTGTGTTTGAACCCATGTGACTGATGAGTAGCAATGTTTTTCGTGCTTATACTTTAACAGATTATATTTTGTCCTTCTTGGTTTTAATTCAAGTGAAATGTCATTACTAGTTAGATGTATTAAGTAATAATAGTCAATTAAGCTAGTTCAGAATAAAAATAGAAAGCAGACAATAATTGGTAAGCCAAAGATCTTTTCTCAGTTAGCTTTAAGTTGGTTTAGAAATAATTTGTCTCCCACAATTTTGTCAAACAAATATAGAACTAAGAAGAACCTCTTTTCCTGTATATATAATGCAGAAGCAGATTATTAACCAGCACGGTGAAAGTTACACATGAGTTTTACTAATGGATAGAAGATAGATAAAAGATAAATTTTGCACAGTCTAGTCATAAGTTCAAACTGATATGCAGAGACACAGTACAAAATTTGTAGATTCATAAGAATGGCGGAATTCAGCTCTACTATATCATGCTCACAGATGAAGGCACTTAGTAAAATATATAGCAAAAAGACCTAGTCCCAAGATCCAAGAAAAGGCATGCCCAGAAAAAAAGAACCATGTAATGCTAGTTCTAGGTCTCATCAAGGAAGGCGGCTTCAACCTACATGAAATTTAATTAATGAATTAATCATTATATCATATGCATAATCTTTTTTTCCTCTTTTCTTTCGTCAAGGAATTACAGAAAGGAATTCCAAGTAAATTTTCTTTTCCTTCAACAAACAGTAAGCCAAACAAGTGGTTAACAAGGTTAAAAGGGTGGTTATTGTGTGAGGCAAACATTAACTTCATTAACCACTTGTCTAGTTAATCATTTAGGAAATTGGAAGATCATTGACAAAAATTCCTTTTAAAAATTTTTTAGGGGTGGGAGCACGTACGTAGATAAATTAAAAATAACCACTTGTCTAGTTAATCATTTACGTCTTATTGTTGTTTAGAAATAAGAACATGCTTTGATTCCACAACAATTTGTTTGCCAACACAAATAATACGTAGCACTAATCCCACTTAACCTTTGTTTGTTAACATAAAGAATATATAACATTAATCCCCTTTGCTTTTCTAATTTAAAATAGAATGAAATGAGGACAGTTACAAAACAGATACCTTCTTCTTCTATACTTGCATGAAAGCCATGTTAGTTATATGTAAAAAGCAATTGGGTGCTATTAGATTGACATCCAACGTTAGTTATTTGTAAGGATGGTGCAATTGCAATTGTAATTGTTATTGAGTGGTTGTGTCTAATGTGCTTGTTTTTAAACAATTATAGACTAAATGAGAAGAGAATTATGGTTAGTACAGTGTTATGGTAGGTGAGTATTGTGGTTGTCATACATAAGTTGTTTTTGGACAAAGGGTTTAGCATTGCTCCATCTTAGAATCATCTTCGTAGTAGTTCTTATGCCTAAGATTTCCATCGTAAAAGAACCTACCTTAAGAACTTAGTTAATAGTAGTGACACTAACTACTACAACCAACTTTGAATATATAGGGAAACCTTTGATCATCTATATGCCATGTTTAATACCATAGGTGGGTTGAAACCAACAAAGCACATGTTTGTTGATGAGTAGGTGACGATGTTTTTGCACATACTTGCTTATCACATTAAAAATAAATTCATCCATTAACATCTTTTTTTTTGTGCTCCTAAGATGCCCAATTCATTTATGTCTTGTTTGGTTAAGAGGGCTCTAAAGCTTATGGAGGGTGTTGCGAGATGCCATAACTAGGAGGCATGGGTTGAAAGTTCCTTTAGGTGAGATTTTATATCATACTTTTAGTGTTTCATGTTATCCCCCTTAACATTTCAATTTGTATGGTCTAGGTTGGTATTACTTAGTTGATGTGAGCTATACCAATTGTGAAGGATTTCTTACACCCTTTAGAGGTCAAAGATACCATTTGCACAAAACAATATGAACTTTAGTTCTACCTATAGTTCCAACACGTGGTTTACCTTTAACCTCGGATTCTTTACAGTGAACACTCAAAAATTAAATTCAAATATTCAATGTGATTTAAAATATAAGTGTATTAGCTAGGAAATAACATATTAGATGATATTCAATGTAGTTCAATATAATTTAAATATTCAATGTAAGTTAGAATATAAGATGAAAACCACGATGCTTTCTGAAAATGGGAGCATGGTGGTTTCATCAGTCAAGATCTTGAAAAAATTTATAATTCTATAATGTGCCTAGAAACTATGAACTGGTTTATACAAATGTTCCTCACAGAACCATATATAACCTCATAGTGATTCAATAAATGATAGCTTATTACACATTTGCACATATGATATGTGATGTGCATGAATAATGTCATTAGGTTTTGTAGATGCAGTGTAAAGAATGCAGGATAATGCAGAACGATGACCACCTCATGTAAAATAATCCAATTTCCACTACTACAACAATGTCACATGGAAACAATATGTCATAATTACTTGCATAATCATAATTGGTCACATAAAGAGAGTCACCTGGAGAGATTACACCAATCGGTACATAATCTTTTGCCATTTCATATTGTCCCACATTGTAACTATACAAAAGGGGCCATAGGTTACAATACATAAAAATGGACTACAATAGTAACAATAAATCATTTGGCCTATACATTACAAATACAAAGACATTACATCAAATATTTTCACATTTCTCATTTACATTTTCATCAACCATATCAGTAGGAGTAATGCCATAAATCCCCCTACAACCTTCACCCCCTACTACACACTCTAATTTTAATATCCTATGCACTTGTTCATCGACCATCATCTTGAGAATGCAAATTTCTTTATGTAAATCAAGTCGTCTGTGCTCATCTATTACTGTAGGTACAATTGTAAAGGATAACCAATCAAAGAAATTTCACTTGTTTTACTCAAGCTTGATGTACAATTTATTTGGGTTCTGTTTAGATTATGAAATCTGTATAATTGCTCCTTTCCCATATAAACACTTATGAATATGAAAGCCACCTCCCACAATGCTAAAGCTTTCACCAATGCTGCAAATTAACACCTTGGGCCTACATTGTCAATGTTTGTTACTTCTACTTACAGAGAAGACACAAACTTGCTTAACACAATATCTCATCAAGTTCTTTAACAAAATAAATGTTTTTGAATTATCTAAGCTTAACTGTAACAAATATTCATTTGTGAAGATTTGGATAATAAATATGTATATTGTACTTGAATTTTGTCCTAAACAAAAATAGTGTATTTAGGAAAGAATGGATTACTAGAATAACAAAATATATGGTATAAATGTAGTTAGCAGAAATTGTCATATAAAATAGTATAAGAACATAACAAAAGAAGGCATCAAACAATAAAGCCAACAAAACAAGGTTAGTTTATTTTGAATTGCATGCTCAGTATATTCAGTGCATAAACACTCAAAATCTTATAATTATTTTCTTTAAGAAAATGTAGAATAACATTCACACACAAAATCTAAGATTTTAAGCTATATATTTTTTGAGAAAGCAATATGAAAACATTATTCATATTTACATATATGAATTTTAATGGTCGAAGACCTTAACAATTTTTCATGTTCATCTCTTTCTAGATGTAGTATCAAGTACAATTCGAGAGAGAAAAAAATTGACAAAAACCTTACAAAGTAAAATGACACATACTACCCAAATAAGATGCATTCAGCAAACAAATTTATGTTATACTTTTCAATCACCTCTTAAGCTTCTACTCATGTTATTTTTGCAAGTGATAGACAAATCTTCACCTTTAAATCGAATATGCAATCCCTTTATCCAAAACCCATAATTTTGTGCTCTAGCTATTGCTTATGATCTCAGCCAATCATCTTCTTTATCCTCAACAATCACCAATACACCATGCATAGCTTTACATGGTGGTTAAACTACATTGAAGTAATAGCACCGACCAGAGAAAGGTTGAAATTGTCTTTCATCAAAACACAATGGTCATGGGATAAATTTTGCATCAAACTAATAGGAGTGATGAGTTCTATGTCAAAAAACAATGATTGGAGTGAGCACGTGTTTTTATTTTTCTAATGAGGGCATTGTGGTTATTTTATTGAGCAAGGCTAGCACCCAATAGGGGGTGAATTGGGTGTTATATAAAATTTTCTGACTTTAAAATTCTTTGAAAAGATTTTTCAAATTTAAAATAATTAGAGTAAATTATGTAACTAAAAAATGATAAATGTAGAGTATAAAGAAAGTAAGGAAAGAGAGCAAGCACAGAGATTCATCCTAATTTGATTTCTACCTAAGCGTACGTCCAGTCCACAAGGAACCTCTTGAGATTTTTTACTATTTCAATAATCAAATACAACAACCAAGGAAAACCACTCCCTTAAACATAATTCCTGTGTAGAACCTCATCCTAATCCCAAGCATTCTCTGCTTTGCTCCTTTAAGGAATCTCTTTGAACTTAACTAGGGAGAACATCCCCCTTAACCCAAACACTCTCTGCTTGTTTCGCTCAAGGAATCTCCTTAAGCAATAACCAGCAAGAACCTCTCCCTTAAATACACTTCCCAAGAAGAACCTCTTCTTAATCCTAAGCACTCTCTACTAGACACCCTCAAGGAATCTCCTTGAGTTTCTCTTTCATAGGAAAGAAAGAATTACAAAAGAATAAAATATCTGAAACAGAGTATATAGAACAATTAAGCACTAATGTAATAAAGATCTGATAAGAAAAAAAAATTTATAATATAATAAATGTTGAATATTTTTCCATGTTCATTTAGAGTACATAGGTTGCATTTATATAGTCAAAGATCCAATAAATCCGTTGGGAGTAAGAGGGGATCAAGAATTTCAAAATATGTTTGTTGTAAATCAATTATGACTTTTTATCACTACCCAGATGACTGCTTTCTCATGACCAGTTGCCTGGTCCTTCTTTCCCTCTTTAATTCCCAAATTTTGTTGGCCTCTTTGTATGTGTAATACATATCAAACAAATAATTAAACAAAGTGTTAATTATTGTATATCTATATACCTTGTTTGTATGTCCAAAGCTCCAATGTTTTTGCATCAGGGGTTGATGATAACATTGGGTCAGTAAGAGTTGAAGCAACTCCAAGCATATTTAAGGAAGAGAAATTCTACTCTTGCCATCTTTGAAAATTTTTATCCATTAAACACTTGGATTTTTTATATCTCTAGACATGACTTGGCATAAGGAATAGATGACATGACTGAAATAGTCATAACTCCTTGATTGGACATTGTAGAAGGTGTTGCGACAGCAGGTGAAAGTGCAAGATCATTGGAGGAATTGGTAGCAGCAGCAGTGGTGTCCATATTCCTAAGATTTTAGGGAAATTAGTGGTTTGAGTCACGTTGAAGAACGATGTCCTTAGGAATATTTCTTGAACACACGAATTTTACTCAAGATTAAACATACCCTTTTGAGAGATGACCTATGAGCATAAGCTAGCAAGTAGAGAGGAGAGGAGAAGCTTTGATTGTTGTGTGTTATAACCCAGAGATATGCTTGGTATTTATAGGAGAAAAAAACTAGTCGTTGGAAAATTAATATTAAATAAGATCTCACTCTCCCAAGTAATATGAGTCTTCTTTTCAAATACTCATACTCACATTTTTCAATAAAACCAAAACCTACTCTTTTACCTTTTGGCAATATTGAAAATTGCACATGATTTCAGTTTGGTTCACAATTTGAATCAAAGAATTTAGCTCTTGTCATTTTCTCACTTTTCAATTTCTTCCAAAAGTCCATTTTTACTACTCTGTAGTTATCAAATTCGCATTTGGCACGGTACTTGAACAATGGCAAGAATGGTTCCAATAAAAGAGAGGACAAGTATGTTCATGCTGACCTAGACATGACAATCATTGAAGCTAGAAGGTTGCCTAACGGTGAAAACCAGAGAGAGATGTGAAATTAGAAACATGCGATAGGCAATTGTATATGATAATTGGAATAAGTTTTTTCAAAAATAAATAAAATAATTAATTTAACACTGTTAGTGAGTAGGATGGGAAAGTGTGAAAAAATGAGAGTTATCTGACAAAGCCAATAAAGTGTAAAATAACTATCTATGTGTCATTAGCTAATTATAAACTTTGATAAAAGTATACATAGAATAACATATAAATCTTGTTCCTTTACTTAATTCGTGGAATTACAGCAGGAAGCTACCTCTTCCTAATATAGAAAGTTGAAATGTATGGCATTTATTGCTCATCGTATTCATATTTCATCTATAAATGAACAGGTGAAGGTTGTGCCACTTGTAGAATTATTTGTGTAAATTTCATTATTACTCTTTACATATTCCTAATAGTCGAGATTAATCTTACGAGAAGCTATACTCATTTATCATAATTTTGGTGTTTTCAAACTAATTAGATCTCTTGATGTGTATTAGTATCGTAAATTGTGTAACACCATAAAATTTTCCCCTTGGATAAAATATTTAAGAACCCTAAGAATGTAATTCCTTACGTGCCTATACTAAGAAAAAAGGTAGGATAGACATGGTTGAGAAATAAATTTAAATTAATTAAAAGAAAAATAAAAAGAGAATTAATGATAGGCTAAATATAAATCAAGCAAAGATCAAACTTAAGATTTAGGCTTAGCTAGTCTAACATGTACTTATACTATCCAATAGTCCTAGGTTTGAACCCCTCGAACGTAGCCATGTAATAACTCATATTTTTTTAGATTTTTTCCACTTTTCCATCCCCACCAAAATTACTAAAACACCCATCAGTTTATTTTTCCTTCCTCGACATTTTTCTTCTTCTTTTCACGAACAAACGCTTCAAATAGTAATGGGAGAATTCTTCATCCTTTCCTCCACAATTCACTGGCATATGTGTTCTTGTCCCCTATGCATTAATCTTTGGCTAGATTTGGATTGGTTTCTATTGCTAATTTGACTGAAAGTATGCTAAGGTCTCGATGCCACTTCATGATTCCACTAGTGTTTAGGAGAGATTCAATGGATTTGAAGCACTATATGGGTTTGATTTTCAACTTGAGAGCTTGTATGGTGAAGAACTCAAATTTTCTTAATTTGTTAACATCAATAAGCCTCAAGGAATGAAGATTTAGGTTATTGAAGTTGAAATATAGAGCAGCAAGTAATTTGGTGATTTTCTCAAATTGCTTGAATTTCCTTTGTTGTAGGGAGTAGATTAATGAAGGAAATCTTATTAGGAGTGATTAAATGACATTAGATAATTTTTTAACTTAATGAATAAGTTTTTCTAGTGCGGTTAGCATAATTTTTCCCAAGTCATTTTGATGATGTTAGGTTGGTTTAGTATAATTTCCTTTGGAATGGTTACTATTAAAAAGAGAAAGTAACTTGAATACACACACATTAATAAAGGAATATGGGTATATGTATTTAATTGTATATGTATGAATATATAAATATTTTTATATGTGAGGGTCTATATAAATACAAATATCTAAGTAATAGTCTTCATTCCAAAGGAAAGGTGTTAAATATCAATTAAGTAAATTCAAGAAAGGTGAGTCCTTTTCCAAGGAACAAATGAATTGAAGTAGAGTAATCTAGCTGGGAAATCTGTCCAAGGAAATAGAAAAGGTGATCCGTGGGTAAATGGAATAAAGAAAAATTCATGGAAACTTTAGATAAACCACTAAATTTGATTCAAGTGAAGATTTTTAAGCATGACTTAATAGGGATAAGACTAGTGAAGTTCAAACAGTCTTCTGCATAGATGACAAGGTCAAGAAGTTGAAATTGGTAAGAGTTAACATGGGAATGGCAGTCCATTTTTGCAAGTAAGGTTTTAGGATTGGTTCATATTTAAGATGATATATTTATTATTTAATTCAAATCACTGTAGGCTTCTCCCTTGAGTGGAAAGGACATAGTATATTGCCAAATTTGTCTAGGTGAATAGATAGCATCCCTAACTTAATAAAGTTATTTCTTATCTTTATTTCTACATTACATTTCTTAAATTCTGTTTTCATAATTGCTGAAAATTATGTTTTCCTTATCAAATGAATTTGCAATAGTATTTTACCAAATATAATATCGTGTATAGAATTGACAAGAATAATTTAGAGTTACTACATATGTTACATTACGGTTATATTTATGCGACTGCCAGACTAGTTGGTTTTTCACAAAGTTAGTAAATTCCATACACACTCATTTAACTTTCCAATGATATCGGAAGGACAAGTTTAGGACACAAAAAGCTAACAATGGTTTTGTTAGCCCTTGGTGCACCTAGGAAATACCCAGCTAGTAGATTATTCGTGAACTGTTGTCTCATCCAGTTGATTATTTGTGAGTTGTGATCTCACGCTAGTTGGTTACTTACCCATAAAGTCTATTTATCCTTGCCAATTTCTAATATACCCTTGTTGGGTGTGTGCCCGTGCCAGATTTTGTTTGTCCATGATAGTCCTTTCCTTGAACAAATTTTCATGAATGAACTATTTCCATGCTTCATTGTTGAACTTAAATCTTTGATTTGATTTTTACCAAGCACTTCAAAAAGAAAAGGGTTAACTACTTTATATGAGAGGTCATTGACTATATCTTTGGTTAAGTTGTATTGATAATCTTTATAGTTCATTAAATAGCAAACTTTTGCTCTTGCAACTTCTTTATGCTATATCTTGTTTTACTTCAATTCACTTTCATTTTATTCCTTTTCTTAACTGTCCTATTATATATGTTTTTTAATGACTGATTTTAGGGTGCTATTTGTATGTTGGTGAATATTGGAATATCAATAACGAAGTTAATCTGGTTCAGGAGATGGAAGAGTAATCGTATGTTTTGATTGGTGAGCCTCACTTTGTTGCACATAGGTGGACTTACTTTTATTTTGTATTATGTGTTCTGAAAAGAATAAGTTGTATTTTGTTTATTATTACTCTAGTTGTATCTTGATGACCACAGGCTAGATCCCAGACCCCATAATTGTACATTTAATTTAAATTTGAAAGAATAGCTTTCTTTATGTTGATGTAGGGTTGGTAGGTGTTGTAAAAAATTTTTGAAGAGTCTAACTTTCAGGGAGGCTTTATCGAAGTTTCCACGGAAGCTGAATCCTTTTGTGTAGCTTGATTGGCAATTTTAAAGTATAAACTTAACATGTTAGTTATTATGATAGTTACTCCCACTTTGTGAACTCTATATTTGTAGGAATATGATTTTCCCCTGTTTTTTGTGCTAATCACACTCCTGATTTTTTTAGGTGTGACAAATTTTAACAATTTAACAGTATTAAATTAGTAACAAATCTTATTGCATGTATTTAAAGTTTAGAAAACAAAATGAATTATTTTTTAAAATTTAATCTTACTAACACAAAGAATTTAAAAACTTAAACAATTATAAACAATTTAAGCGCAATTGGTATAAGAAAAAGTGTTACAACAAGACTAAATATATTCGTCATTTGATTGTTGTGCAACTGAAAATTACGTAACTATACGTACCAAAGAACAAATGAACAAAAAGGAAAAAAGTTGGCAAATGACGAGAAACACATAGAAGAAGATTCAAATTCTAGTGATCCTGATGTTCAAGCACCTGTCTGCAAAGTGGGCAAGGTTTTCGAATTCCTTCTCATCAATGAAACCGTCGTGATTGGCATCTGCAGATTTGATGCCCCTTTTGCTCTTCCATGACGTAAACAGCCCTCCACTGAATCGCACAGCCTCTCTTAGTTCAAATTGGCTGATTCTGCCGTCAGCGTTACTGTCAAATCTCTTGAGCCACCTTTTGAACTCCTCCACACTCATCACTCTCTTCCCGTCGCTCGTCACATTCCGTTCTATGAATGCCATTTCTAATTTAGCTGTTCCTCTCCTTCACTCTGTGTTGCTTCTCGCTGCCACTTGGTATGCTTCTAACTTCTAAGCCTTTCCTATTTATATTGCCAACATTCTTAGTGTGATAAACATGGATCAATAACATAGTTTAGTATACGTATATTTGCTTATTCCTTGTTTGTGGATATGAATTCCACTGCTATACTATAATATATATGAATATATAAATAAATTAGCCGCTGCCGCCTCATGTCTACGTATAAATGCCTAATTCCCAAGAAAAGGTATATTAGTTTCCTGGTTCAGAAAAACTTAAAGGGATAATCGGATTATGTGTATAAATCATCTCTAGTACTTTGTATTAGGACACCCTCCCCACCCACCAAAACACCTTTTTTCTTTTTCTCTGTATACATTCATGGGATCTGTCATGAATATTTACACCATATTTGGTATTGTGCCTAAAATTGTGAAGTGCTTTTTATATATAAATTATTTAATAACACTTAATTTTTCTTTAATTTTTTAATTTAATATGTGATGTAGATAGTTTTATATATAAGATTTAAACATATTAGATTTATCCGATGTGGGACTTAAAAGCCTATCACAACCACCTACTCTTTAACTTACTTTTTCAAACTAACTAATTCTATGTTTATGTATAAGGTTCAATCTATTACATACTATATGGGAGACGTCTATCTCTCCTGATCATTGCTTTATTACGGGTTTCACTATTTTTTTCCTTTAGTGGGGGGAGTTTCCTTAGTTGAAATTGATTAACAGATGGAAGACTTGTTCTTTAATATGGTTTAATCAGCCACATTACGATTGTTTATTACTATTTTTTTGTATAAATTAGTTTTTCTTCAATAAAGGTCTAAATTACATACAGCTTTCATCTTTTAAAAAAAAAAAATTAGATTCACTTTTCCAAAAGAGAAAAAATTAAGTTACACTAATCTCCTCAGTAAAAAGATAAACTACAATTATATCTATTTTAACCAAAATACTTGTATGTGTGTGTGTGTGTGTATATATATATATATATATGTAACAAATATATATTTGATCAATATAATATAGTGAGTTTCTAAATCTAGGAAATTGTAAAGTTTTTGAAGTAAAAGTTTAGAGGGAAAATTAATTATTTAATCTCTATAATTTGTTTTTATAAGAAACTAATATTAGTTTTAAAGATATTTTATCTTTTTTTAATTTTACGGGAAATGGTATATATTTTTCAAAAGAACATAAAAATTATATAATTTAAATATCTTAACTGTTAGGGAAAAAAATTGTCTTAATAGGATTACGTACTAATTTGATTTATATGTGTAGGTCACAATAATGAATTAAAATTTCAAACAAATAGTTTTTGGGAATGTAACTTGATGGTTAAGCACTCAGAACAGCTAATTCTGGATGCATTTCCCAATTGAAATTGTTTCAGTTACTTCGGCTTGTATTCTATACTCTACAAAATATTAAAATAAATCTTAAAATATTGTTGATCCCACGTTGTGTAAAGGACGACACGGAGATCTTAACCTTTACACCGACAATAATATATTATAGATTAATTAGCTTGTGTGGAACGAATATGTATAAGAAACATTGTACCCAAAAATTTAAAAAAAAACATATAAGAAGTCATTTGTGTCTGAAATTTGGAATCTTTAAGTTAGCCAAAGTACTCCTTTTCTATAAATCAAATAAAAAGGTGACAAACCCAATCTGAGAAATGGCATAACTGGGTGATTGTGATCCTCTTATTTTGCTTTACGCAACTTTAAATCCAGAGTTTGAGAGGTAATCCGTTTATGCTTTTCTTTTGGGTAGCATAAATAGCGATACTTTTCTTTTCATAAATTTTTGTTCTTCACCCTACTTCATGTCCCCCACACACACATCTCATTTTTGTTCTTCCTTCGCATGGGATGTAGGAGGATTCTATTTAATTTCATGGAAATGTGAAATTAGAATAGACTCAAAAAAATAAAAAAACTCCTGCATGTAACTCGAGGCAAGCAAAATAGTTTATGAACAATTATTCTAAGAATTTTCTTTTAAACTTTATATATGGAGATAGAGAGAGAGGGCTTTGTTGCAATTACTACTCCATTATGTATGTCTGGATATAAATGAATATAGAGGGGTGAAGGAAGGTTGTTTGTGCCACTAGTAGAATTATTTGTGTAAATTTTAAAGAACACATTCATAATTTAATTCAGAGAGGAGATTTATATGTTTCTCTTAATTGCATAAGCTTATCAGACTCTGGTTAGGATCACTGATCATACGAGATACTCATAGTGTATTGGGTGTATCTCAGATTTTCACAACCTAAATTTCTTATGAGATATCGACCGAAAAATACTTGCAGGTATTCCTCTTAAAGTATCTCAAATCTCTATAAACTGTTTTCTTTTGTATCTCTATTGTATATCGTATAATAGTTTAACTTTCTTATAAAGGCAAGTTAGGGTTAAAGTTTGGAATTAATTCATATAATTACTATTTTATTCTTATTTAATGAGTACCCCTTATGGATAGACACTGTATAATATCTCAATAAATTTAAACCCTAAATATTATATAATATTTTAAAATCTTAGTATTAGGTTTGTATATATTTGCTAGGAGTCCAGATTAATCTTGTGAGAGATTTTTTACTTGTTTATCATAACTTTAGTACTATTCAATAATAATATTGCCCAGTTTTGGAAAAAGCAAAATCCACCTCCCTGTGGTCAGTTGGTCACATTAGAGTAAACTCATTGTATAAAATTACCAAAATACTCTTGTTATCATTTAAGGTAGAATATAATGGATTGCTGTGCAGAAGTACGTAACTACGTACGAAAGAAGAACTGAATTATTAGGACGGATGGCAAAGAATACAAAACAAACAAAAAAATTCAAAACTTAGTGATCCTGATATTCAAATACTTGTCAGCAAAGTGGGCAAGATTTCTGAATTCATGATCATCAATGAAACCATCATGATTAGCGTCTGCAGATTTGATGCCCTTTTTGCTCTTCCATGACGCAAACAGCCCTTCGGTGAGTCGCACAGCCTCTCTTAATTCAGATAGGCTGATTCTGCCGTCACAGTCACCGTCAAATCTCCTGAGCCACCGCTTGAACTCCTCCACACTCATCACTCTCTTTCCGTCGCTTGCCACAATCCGTTCTATGAACGCCATTTTGGTTTAGCTCTTCCTCTTCCTCTGTCTGTTGTTGTCTTGCTTCTTGCTACTTGCTATGATTCTAACTTCTGAGCCGTTCCTATTTATATTGCACAGTTTTAGTGTGATAAACATGCGCCAACATAACATACGTATATAATATTTCATCATTACTTACTGGAGAATAAGAATCCCATTGCTAAATTAATACATACATATATATATATATATATATATATATATGTATTATATAATATTAGCCACTCCTCGATGCTGTCGCTCTATACCATATCAAAAGTATATGTTTATTAGCAAATATAGAAATTCTAATGGGACAATATAATCAGTTAATTAATCACGCCTCTTCAGTACGTTGTATTAGGACAAACCCTGCCCCTTTATACTTACATGCTATAGTCTACAATAAATTAAACACATACAAAATATTCCGAAATATCTGAGCTGGTCTAGTTGTGGATTCTTTTTACTTTTCTAAGGTATCAATTCCCCCTCCAAAGAAGAAAAAAAAAAAAACTAAAGAAACCAAAAAACAAGGAAAAAAGTCAAGCATTATTGTGGGTTGTGCCCCTCAAATTTTGGATCTAAGGGGCAACAATAAAAATGGGTACTTTTGTTCTCTTAAATTCCTGGCCATATATAATTCTAATTAAAGGGATAATCCATACAAATTTAAAGGAAGGCTGAAAGCTAATTCCTCATTAATAAATAATTGAAGGCCCTGTTGCAATCATTGCCCCATATCTTGGTCTGAATATCGATGGGTGCTGGCTGTGATTCTTTCTAGAAATATTTGGGTAAAGTTCAATCTTAGCTCCACATAGTTAAAGACTCTTAGATAATAGATATATTATTCAAGGTGGATTCTTTGGCGTCTTCGAGAATTTGGATGCATTAATGTCTTTAACAAGTGGACAAAGGAGATATTGTCAATTAGATTGATAATTGCACATTAAAATGTTAAAATTTAAAAATAAGCCCAAATGTTTGTATATTTGTATTTTAGCCCCTAATTTTTTCAAAATTTTTATTTATTATCTCAACTCCCTAAAATTATAAGATTCACAACTTCACCCCTATACTTTATTTATTTTTACTGCTAACCGAAAATAATTTTATCATCATTTTCATTATCTTCGTTCATCTCCTACTGTTAACTATCTTTATCTTTTACAATGACTTACTCATCCAAATTTTTATCATTCAACAAAAGATTTTACATGAAATAATTTTGCTACTAAAATATATCTTATAATTTCTACCATTTTCTATGAGAGAATAATTTTAGGATAATAGTAAAATAAATACAGTATAAGGGTGAAGTTGTGAATCTTATAATTTGAGGGAGTTGAGATAATGAATGAACATTTAAAAAAAGATTAAGGGCTAAAATATAAATATAAAAAAATTTGGGGTCATTTTTAAATTTTAACATTGTAATGTATAGTTATCACCTTGATCACTGAGTTGGCCACATCTCATTTGTCCACCTTGTTGAAGGCATTGCTGCCTTCAAACTCTTGAAAGCACCAAAGAATCCACCATCTTTCAATGGGAGTTTTCTAAGTATGAGCTGACAAGATGCAACGAAACATGAGTAAAAATTGTGAAGCGCCACCATCTCGTCTCTCTCTAGTTTCATCATGAAGATTTGCACAACACAAACATGTTAGAAACGAAAATTAGGAAAAACAAAAAAAAAAAAGGGGTTAAAGGCAATTAAATGGCAGTATATTGATTAAAAAAAGGGATCGACTTCATGTATTCATGTATAAATATGGGTGCAAATGTATATTTTGTGTTAAATAAGTGAAGGTGTATGTTGAATAGAGACATTGAGTAAGGTGAGGTGAAATGAGAGGGGTATATGTCATTGGTGTTAATTATTTTTTGTTTTCAAATAACAAAAATATTTCCTTCAGTTTAGTCCCCTTTTGAGCTCTTCAATTCTACAAAGGGAACATTCATTGAACAGTAAATTGAGACATTAGAAATCGCATCTTTTTATTTGTTTATCCCAATTAATGCTTAAAAATAAATAAATATAACAAAAAAAATTTCTAAAATAGCCCCCAATGCACCAAAACGGAAGATTTTGAATTATAAAAAAACCGCGATACTTAATCTTTCTATAGATTAACAGGGCACACAACTAACTTCCAAATTAAGGTTTATGCTCGTTCGAAGTCGTACCAACGTAAGTTCCATTTGTTAATGACAACCTTTCTTTTTGACATTTTAACACTCAGTATTTGGAAGATTTTACAATGTTCTTTTCGCTGGCGGGCTGTACCCCTTTCTTCCATATATGCTTCAAAGATAGGCATCATGACTTTCACTTTTTCCGCTTCTTTTGAAATTGTGGGTTTTCCCATATAAGGACAAAAGGTACCACATAGTGATGAATTACATGGATTATATGGATATAGAAATTTGATCTGAACGAAACTTTTCAGAGAAATAATCAAAGTTGAACTGCACACTGCACAGGAGTTCGTAACACTATAGATAAAAATTAACTTCTGTGAAAGAGAAGTTCAAAATGAATATGAAGAATCTCACAAACACACGAACGTCCCTTTGTTCAGGGAGTCATGGGTTAATTTGTGACACTTTGGGAAGAGGATATATTCTCTGGCTCCACTGAATGAGGCTAGTGTATTTTACTCTTTGACAAGGAAGTTAATATGCTGCGAGGCATGGCCTAAGAAACTTCCATGAGCAGTGATTTCAGTACCAATCTACCAAAAGACAGTCAAATCTAATAGGAATTTGGAACGCGATGCATCATAATCTAACAAAGGAGCATGCAATTAAGGAGATATGATTAATTAATCTTACTCGTAGAGAAAGAACTTCAAAAGGTAATCTTTAATGAAATCTAATTATCCAAGTTCTAGAACCTGAGGTGGCTCATACAGTTTAGGTTGAAAAAATATTAATTAAATGATACTAACATGTTCATGTGGTGCTATTTCAATCCAATCTTTCATAAAGAAAAGTGGAAGTCTCATACACATAGTGGTAAATAAGTATTCATATAATGATTTAATTAGATTAACACACTACATTATTTGTCACATAGATATGTTAATTTAAATATATAAATTTCAAAACAATAATATTTAATACCCTATACGTACTATCACAATAATTAAAATTAATATCCAATAGTTATATATGCAATATATTATGTTTTTATTATATTTCTTAAAAATTTTAATTTTAAAGTTAGTTTTAATTTATATGCAATCTTCTTATTTATATAGTTTAAAATATTAAATATGATATTGTAAAGTTTGTGTTAAAATTATACTTAAAGTATGGTTTAAGAAAATTATAGTGTTTATCACTTCTTGAATAAAAACACCATGGCAATTATAACATTACATAAACAGATGCTGCAATCACCTCCATTTGTTTAATCAGTTGAACGGGTTAAATTAAAATGATCATATTAAATAAGTTTACATATAAATATGTAAATTCAATCGACTGTAAATAGTGAATTAAATAAGTCAATCTAGTAAATTTAAGACGTTTTGATGCACATTTCTAGTGTGATAAACGTGAAGTAATAACATAGCACGTATATTATTATATGTTAGTGCTTATTCCTTCTTCTTCGATAAGAACTCCACGGCTATTATAATACTATATATAGTAGACCCTGCCGCCTCAAAAGTATTAGTTTCTGATTAAAAAACCTTTAAAGGGACAATCGGATTATCGGTACAAATCACCTTGCATGGAACTTTATATGTATTAGGACAAACTTGCCTGCCTTTATACTTCTATTCTTTCAATCATAAACGAAAACAGTATATCTTAAAATTTATTTCCATGAAAAGTCGCCTGCCATGCGTGCATATGACCGTCCTTAATTGAAATTGATCTAAGAAATTAAAGAGAGACTTGAAAAGAGGGAAAAATCCCTTAATAAATAGCTAAATTACGATTGCTAATCATCACTATATAATTAGACTCTTTGATTTATTGATCGATGCATGACAACTGCTTCTTGAATTAAAATTTAATTAAATGTAAGCACACTGAACATCCAAATCAGGGAACAAATTCTCTTTAAAACAAGAGTGATTATCTTAAGTTTCCTGAAACACTATTCTTTCTTATTTATAATGTAATTAATTATTAAACTTGAAATAATATTTTATTCAAAATTTTGTGTGCAATAATTAATGAATTTAACTGTAGTAAAAATTTATTAAAATAGACAAAACATTATGTTATATTTGATAATATTTAATAAATAATTATATTATACTTAGAGAATATTGTATTTTCAAGAATATATGATTATTAATTTATAAAATTGTTAAATTCAGTTATATGCCACTTTGACCAATCACTTGGGATTTTTTTAGAAGCATCTTCTTCCTTATTTTATTTGCTAGCATTATTCTATTAATTTCGCTATATTTAATTTAGAATATTTGTATAAGTTCTTCAATTTTAAAAGTTAATTAGAAGATGCCTCTCTCAGTTATTACTCTTAAGAATTTGAACCGTAACGTCAATTTTTTGTTTGGGGTTCATGTCAATATCAATGTTGTTACGTCAAAATTTTTTTAAATAATGTTGCTGATCTTGTATGTATGTGTATACATATAGAGAGAGAGAGACACACACACACACACACGCGTTATCAAAGAACATTTTTAAACCATAAAAATTAGATAACTAATTATTATGTATTTATAAGCATCAGGTTATTTCAAGGAAATAAGATAATGACCGTAACAAAGGAGAGCAGTCTGAGTTTCTTAAGTGGTACATGCCACCAGTCATACTCGTCACCTGAGAAATCATTTAATAATAATAAAAAAATTTATGTACAGTTAATTATTTTTAGCTGAAATATGATAAGTAAATAATCTTTTAATTATATCATGATATTTGTATGATTATTATAAATAATGATATAAAAATAAATTAAATTATACATCTGTTTTGTTATTATTGATTAAATTTTTTTGTCATTATTATTAGTAATTGTATACTTATCATGTATTAATTAAAAAAATTGATAGCAAAAATATAAAAAAACTGTTTAAATAATAATTGTATCTCAATTTTTTTTAGAACTCCTTGGCAGATAAGGTGCATGCACATTCCCTGCGCTTTTTTTTTTTTTGGTTAACTTTACTATCATTAAAAAAATTATGTCGTCAAATTTTGCACTGCCAGAATTATGGCATTCATAAAGTACACATTTAAAGTATTCATCAGTTGCTCTTTCTGTTTTTGGAGCAGTGGGACAGAATATTTAATATTCTTAGCACTTAAGTTCACATAATTAACATCATGCTTAAGACGAGATTTCTCTTCCTTGTTGCTTTTTTAATTCTGGGAGGGATCTAGTATTTAATTCTAATAGAGGTAAAAATCTTTAGATCAAATATTTAAACTAAGAGAAAAAAATTTTAACAAGGAGAGGAGGATAAATTCTTATAAATTAAAAACTAAATTAAAAATGTAAGATAAGATTACATATAAAACTCAAAATTTTATAAATTTAAGAGAAGCCCTTTATATCCATCCTTGCTCTAATCAATAATGGTAGTAGACTTTCATTCATTATTGCTATGTCAAGGCCTGGTAAACCAAAGGTAAACTTGTTCATACAATTAATTAAGAGAAGTTCAACCTCTAAATACGGTTATATATATATAGTGCATTGCAACATTATCAACTGAGTAAAAACTACAAAACATTTCATAAGTTAAATGCCAACATTACCAACATTACCAACATTAGGCAGCTCAATAATGTTTAATCAAATTCTTTTGTTACGTTTTAGATATACAAATATGTTAAATAAAAGTATTAATATACCTCATCATGTTAAATAAAAATTATGGGGTCAGATTAGCTCTGCTTTAGACCGCTTTAGGATAAAGATAATCTTATCTCTTGCATGATTATTTATATCTTTAATCCTCCATTTATATAGCATAACTTTTGGGGTCTTGTCATTCCTTCCACTTTTACGGTATTATGCCCACCATTACTGCTGTCTGATTATGATTGAAATATAAATAATCTAGAATATTGAGATATTTATTGACATCTGTTAAAGCATGGATTGATGGTTAATCTCACTAATAAGGGAGAATATATTATTCTTTTTACTTTTCTTCATTATGTTTACATTTCAGTGAAAAAGCTAATCCTAACTTGTTTTAAATTATTGATTATATAACTTAGAGTTAGTATTATAAGTCTACTCAAATGAACATCTTTACTGGCCTACTTCAATGACCAAATTTTGTTTATATTACGGCATTTCAACAATGATATTCACGAGAAGGCAAAAGAAAATTTAAACTTGAAACGTGGTTTTTGTCTAATTACTTGATCTTTTAATTAATGAAAATAGGATGAATCACTTTTCTTCCTTATAAAATCTCAAATTTCAGGAATACAGATAAATTGATTGCTAACTGGCATGGGTATGAGAACGGAATATTATAATTGCTGTTGTCGAGCTGATCATACTTGAAACGAGAAATTATATATTTAGGTTTTTCTTTTAAAGAATGGATACAAGGGATTAACTTATAGTGGTGAAAATTAAAACAGTACACGTCTCTAGATTTTTTTAAAATAAAGGAATACAATTCTTTTCTTTTTCATCCTTGGTTCTTAAATATGATGTTGCTCATTATTGTTTTACTTGTAAAACTGATTTAAAGGGTTTTGAGACGATTTTCTTTTAAAAGTGTTATTAATATAGTTGTAGGCATAATTGTCAAATTCATAATTTTATTATCTTATTTTTAGAGTTCATTATCATAATCAAGAAAAATGAGTTCACTTAGTATAAACTCAAACTCGAACTTGGTGTAAATTTAAGTAGATTCACAAGTTGACTTATTAACTCAATTGAACTTATGATTTTATTTATTAAAAAAATGTATCAACAAGCTTGTAATTAATAATACAAAAATTCAAATTTAAGACGAAAAGAGATAAAAATAAGTTTCTTTTTTAGAAAGCCATTATAATCTACATTATTACAAATTCAAATATACATAAAAAAATAAATTACATTAAATATGTATTTGTTAAAATAAAAATAAAATAAATATTATTTAGTTGTTTATATTGAATAATACTTGTAGGCTTTCTTATTATACAAAATAATAACATCTACTACCAAGAAAAAAAAAAAAAAAGTCCTAATCATGGGTTTTTGTGGTTTAACAATGATTTTTACCACATTTATTTTTGATTGTCGGTATATCTATCATTAAAATATAGTTTAACCACAGTTACAAAAAAACTGTGGTTAAGACATGGCTTGACCATGATTGACTGAAATAGTGATTACATTGTTATGGCATAACTGCGGTTTTAAAACCATAGTTAAACCATGATTTAACCACAGTTGTAACTAGTCATGGTTAAACTATATTTTGACCATAGTTTTAAAACCATGGTTAGGACATTCTAAAATGTTGTTAGATCACTTATTAAACCTTTAGTAGCATTTTTAACCGCTGCCAGTAGGTTTTTATTTTTATTTTTAAAGCATACTTGGTTCTTGTTTACATTATTGTCTTTTTCTATTATAAACCTGTAATTCTATAAATAACAACTCCAAACAACACATTCAACCAACCAACAACACTACATACTAACATATTAACATAATTTGTACCACATTCCAACTAACAGAATCCCCATTACATATATAGAATTCTTCAAGTACATACTAACATATACAAGAGTTATCTAAATTACATATTAAATGTAATAGAATGTGGATAATGAGTTGCATCCCATGATGATGTGTGTCCACTATTGTGATCAATTGAAACCTGAATTTCAAATGAAAAAAGTAAGAGATGATGATATGCCAAAGATTATGATACATGAAAATATAAATGAAGTAGAGAAAATCTTAAAAATTACCCTCATATTTTGTAAGCTAGCAAGCTCAAGTGGCACTTATCCATCAAAACTCCATAAAAGGAGAGTCATCCCTACTCTATTTGCTTTATTCAAGCATTATTTTCAACAATATAGGTAACCTTTTCTATCATTTTTTGTTTCAGCATTTCCACCTTATTATGCAACTCATTATTGGAAGGACCAGAGGATAGGCATGCATATCCATTTCCACAGCATCCAAATATTTAAGTTAGACAAACAACTACCCTAAATCCACACACTTGACCATGATGCTCTAAGGTTCTCAACGCCCTGGCCAATGAATCATTAACTGACATTTCTTGTGATGAAATATATTATTGCTCAATTTTAGCAATTTTTTCCTACAAATCCAAACAAAAAGAAACAAATTGATTCAAGAATTGATCATTTCAACAAGAGCATAAGTTAACACCTTAGTACCACATAATTCAAACACTTACACCCAATGTTGTCGAAATTGTGAACTAGGTAGACTCAGAAAAAGGAAGGTGGACTTGTAACGTAAAATCATAATAGTTTACCTACACTTATTATTTAAACTATTGAACATAACCATATCACAGAATCATATAAAATTTCATATATAAGTACTTATTTTATAATCCATAATCCATATTGTATATTTTTCATTCAAATCAACATACAAAGTTCAATAAACTTCACAATTTATAGTTCATAATGCAGAATCCATAATATATAATTCATAACATATAATACATAATAATCATTCATTTAACATAACAAACTCTTAATATAAATTCAATAAAGATTGTCAATCCCACGACTATCATCACTTCCAGAATCTTAATCATCACCCATATAACCTTCACCTATCTTATTCTCATTCTCAACATTATTATTATATTCTTCTTCATCTTGAAAGTCATCATTGAAATCCATATTGTTGGATTATTTACCAACATTAGTACTACCAACATTAGCATCAAGTTGAACCTCCAAATCACTTATTTTTATTGTCATCGCAAGAGGATTAACTTGAATAGGTTCAAGGGCCTCATCATCTTCCTCCATATTACCTTTATTTCCTATCTCCTTAATTATCCATTCATCATTAGAATGAATATCATCAAAATCATAAACATAAGTTCTTGTAGTTTGCTTGTTTTTTAACTTCAAATTGCACATCACAAATGTCAAGTCATTCATCTTCTTTTGATACAAGCAATTTCTTTTCTTGGTATGAATCTAAACAAAATAAAAAATGTTAATAAGTATTCTAACCCCTAAAAAATGGAAAAAGAAAATAATTTACAATTTTATAATTACTTACCTTTCAAAAGCACTCCAATTACGTTCACATCCAGAAGAGTTACAACATAAGCTAAGAATGCAAATTGCTAATCTTTTAAGTTCTAGGCATCCATCTCCATAGGCTTCCCACCATTCTGCTTGGGCCACTTATGTTCTTAATGTTTGTGCAGAATCATAACTAAACATGCCCTTTGCGAAATGGAATTCGAGCAATTGGAACTCAATATTGTCTTTTTCTCCCTTGTCTTTAACCAGTCTTGCTACATATTCATACAATCCTTGCTTAACCGTATAATCAACTTGGAAGTCAATGTTGAAGTGAAATTGAGGATTGAGGTAGTATGCAGTTGCTTGTAAAGGCCTACATAATTAAGCATCCCACCTTTCATCAATATTAGGTATACTAGTTTGTATATACCTTCTTGAAACATTATTGAAGTTCATCTTAATTTTTGCCTTTGCACTTTTCATTGCTTCATATATGAATCTCATTGCTGGTTTTTCATTTGAATCCATTAAGTGAATAACTTTAATAAGAGGAGCAACAACTTTGAGGCAAGTAATAATATTCTTCCACACCCTATTATCCATAACACTTCTTGCCACTTCCTTCCCATCTTTGGTAGCAAAAAATTTGTTATCTTTCCATTCCTTAGAATTAAATAGATTATCAATGCCACTTTATGCTCATTAAAATAACCTAATGTCAAATAAGCTGTGGCAAAATGAGTCACAGCTGGCCTAATCAAGTATCTCCATTTTGTGAATATTCTTAACATATTAATGAGCATTGATCTTACATAAATGTAAGTTGTAATTCTTCTGCCCTTACTTATGGTTTCTTTATGCAACTCTTTTTTTTTTTTTTAAATCTTTCAACATCAAATCAATGCAATGGTCTATACATGGTGTCCAATACAAGTGTTTTCTTTTCTCCATCAATTTTTTCCAACTACTTTGTAATTTGCAGCATTGTCTATTATTATGTACAGAACATTCTCCTCATCCACTTTCTTAACAAGTTCATTAAGCATCTCAAACACTTTGTTAGTAGTTTTAGAAATATAAGAAGTGTCTAGTGAATATGAGAACACGGTCCCTTTAAGACTGTTGACTAAAAAATTACAAATGGAACACCTTTTATTATTCGTCCAACCATCCAACATAATGGAACAACTTATTTTTTTCCATTCTTGCTTAAACTCTTCAAGCATGGAAAGTATGTTCTTAACTTCCATATTCAACTATCTTTCTTTAATCTCATTATATGATGAAGGCTCAAACCCTTGGCCATATCTTTCAATAATCTCACACATCTTAATAAACTCAAGATTTTTTACACAATTAATAGGAATGACACATGTGAAAAAAATTGAACTACTTGTTGGCAAGTTCCTTCCCTAATATCTTTCTTGAACATGTAATTAATGGTAGATTGTGAACTACCATGGTCACTACTATGTTTTTTTGCAACTTTAAATAATTTCATGAGGTCTTAAGAATTAAAATGTCCTTGAATGCCCTAAGTTTCCTTCTCACCAACATCAACCCATTGTCTTTCCCTTTTAGATGATGCACAATTGGCATTAATAATGTGTTGTAACAAATGTGCCTTAACATCATCTAGAACACTAACACATGGTTCAACATTTATTATAGTGCTAGCTAAATGATGTTTGAACCTATAGACTCTTCCACTATAAACCTTGCCACAATAACTACATTGAACTTTTTTACCATCCTCACCAACATCCTTCCCATGTTTCCACCCTATATCAAATCTATTACCAAGGAAATTCTTCCTTAGAACAACTACATTTTCTCTAGTATGGGGTGTCGACCATTTCCTTTTGAAAACATATTTTCTTCGGTGTATTACAACAAAAACAATAAATAAGTTCATATTAGCTAAAAATAAATCCTAATTCTAATTTCCTAATCATTGTAAAAAATAAATAAATTTAACTATAAATAAACCGGTATATGCACAAGTACTTAGAAACTCAGAAAAAACTCAATATATGATATATGAAAAGTCATCAACTCAGTATATGATAGCTACTATTGACTAGTCCATTTAAAGGCAACCAAATGCTTGTCCTATCTTTAGAAATTCTATAAACAACTAGACAATATCAGAGACTAACTCCATATTCATATTACCCCAATAATTCCAGCATAGTCACCCCATACATGTCAGAATGGATCCCTATACTGTTGCCCCATCAGTTAGCCACATTATAAAATTGAGTCACATTTGTATGTACTTACACCGTGTATGTCATTATAAGATCAGTCCCCCCAGAAAATATTAATCACACACAATGTGAATCCATTTTGCACCCAGAAGCCATAAAATTAAGTAGAATAACTCGAAGAAGGCAGGATAAATCAAAATAAAATAATAGTAGTTATTGCATATTAGTTTCTTTCCTATTGAACATCGATTTTAATAAATACTCCATTCTAAATGATTAGCATATCCTGATAAACAACACTACCATGAAATTGAAATCAATGAGGCGTGTAACTTAGTGTATGTCATAGTTATTGTAAGCAATAGCATATTCACAACTAGAGTGAAGAAAATAAAGGTGAAGAAACTTACCTTGTCATGACAGACAACAAAGTTAATTCAAATAGAAGGGGATGAGGAAACCGGTGGCATCTATTTGAACAGAAAGTTATTGCCATGTTGCAATACGAAGAAAAGATGATGAGAATGAGTGAATGACAATAGCGACTGAGATGTGAGCACTGAGCAATGAAGAAGATGACGTCTCTGTGGCACACGACAAAGCAACTTTAGGGCATTGTTGAACTAAAAGAATGAAAAGGAAACTGGTGGCATCGATTCAAATGAAAAGCTACTACCGTGTTGTGATTCCAAGAAGAGATGATAAGAATGACAACAAGGAGAGGCGTGAGCACTATATAATGATGAAGATGTCTCTGTGGCAAACAATACATGAACGAACGGCATGAACAGAGCATCGGGTCTGGACTTTTTCAATCTTGGTTAGGGTTTATGTTTTTTTCCTCCCATTGTTGGTTGTCCGAAAAGTTAGGCTTACCAAAAAAAAAAAGTTGCAAACTTGATTCGGTGAACTCGCTTAAACTAGCTGATTTTGCCAATTTTGTGCATGTCAAGGGCGAGTTTAAGTTAGTAAGTTTTGATTCTGATTTTAATCTTGATTTAACTCAAAATTGCTACCTAAGATCATAAAATTGGTGATTCTACCAAGTTAAAGCACAATTTTGACAACATTAGATAACACCATTTTGAATTAGAATCATACAGTTTTGATTTTTGAAGTCTATTGTAGGATTATGATATCTTTTATAAAGTCATGTAATAATTTATTTACAATACATAAACATAGAATTGGGAGATATTAAGATAAAAAGATCTGACTTGATGTTGAAGATGAGGTAGTGCAGTCTTGCAAAGATATGTCAACCTATAATATCTAAGAGAGAGTTCTCAGAGTAAGCAACCACCAGAGAGAGTTATTGTCGCTAATGAATTAAGACTTATATCAAAATAATTTATAGGGTTTTATTTTAATAATAATTTATTATAATATTAAAATAAAACCCTTAGATATACATTAAAATAGTTTACTATTTCATTATTCAAAAGAAAGGAAGCTCATTAACTCTCTTTTAGTAATTAACTCTTAAGTAGCAATCTGATGGGATAATTACTAATGCCCTTGGGCTGTAGGTTGGGTCTCTGCCTAATGGGTTTTTGGATAATCTAACCCATTACTGATTACCCACAATGAATATAAACCCAATTCATTCTTAATTTATCAATTATAACATTAATTGCCTAATTAGTCATAACAAGAGATTAATCTAATAGCATAATTAATGTTAATCCATATAATGTTAAAATATTCTAACAATCTCCCACTTAGATAGCATTAATTAAATTATTAGGTCAATCAACGAATACATAATTAAGAAATTAACATTCACATAAACACATAGATGTGTGTATATTTATATTTTTTGAAACCACACACCAAGATCACTGAATCCAATAGGGAAACAAATGATACTAACATTGTCATAAATTAGTTTCAATATCTAAATAGAATGGAATACAAAATGACATTTGAAACATCATATTACAATGTAAAAGTCCTTTAAGGACTCAACTCAAAAATTTGGTGTCAAATTGTACCACAGAAGCCCATCAAGGACTCAACTTCTACTCCCACTACACCAAGACTACATCAAAATTCAACAAGACCCATATGAGTTATATGATTTGAATTACTCTTATAGGTAGACCTTTGGTCAATAGATCTGTCATCATGCGTTCACTACAAATGTAAACCATGCAAGTCTGAGATAATGAAGATTCATAAATGAAGTCACGAATCAAGGATGTTGAATCCAATAAAGAAAGCAATGTTATAAATGCCAGCAAAATTTCAATTCAGAATTATATCCAAAATTTTGGCAAAATTGAAAACATTGAATCTGATAAGGAAACAAATGTTATAAGTGCAAAAAATATACCAAAGTGTTCCTTAAGAATACAACTCAGACTCTCACTAAACTAACACATCAAAATTTGAATATACCCAAGAGTTATATGTTTATAAAACTCTAATGGGTTTGTCTTAGTAAATAGGTCACCTAAAATGAGTATGAGATTCATAGATCTTCTTTCTAACAAACAGGAATTGAGTATCAAAATTTAATGCAATTGAAATTCCTGTAACTTTGAGAGAAGCACATAATAGAGTCATATCGCAACAAAATGGTCAAGACTCAAAATATGCACCATAACGGAACTTAATTTCCTTGACCATATTTCCTAACAAATGACAATCACAAAACTAGTGACAAACTCTTCACTTATATATAAAGCAGCTGTAAATGTCCATTTGACACTTCTCAACAAAACAGCTCCTTCAAAACATCATATCCCAAATGATGTATAATCTGAATCCTAATATCCCATTATTTCAAATGATTCAGATTTCAAGATAGTCAACATGTAATATTTTGTACCCTGAAGGTACCTCATAATTGTATTTGTAGCCTTCCAATGATCATACCTAGAATCACTTAAATATCTGCCAAGCACACTAACAAGAAAAAACAATGTCCAAACATGTGCACATCTGGGCCTATATCAGGCTACCAACAATAGATTCACATGGAACTTTGTCCATCAAAGTTCTCTCATCATTATTTTAGACACAACAATTTTAATAGCCTATCACCACTTTGCACAGGTGCAATACAAAGAGTACAAGAATACATATCAAATTTCTTCAGCACTTGTTCAATATAGGTTGCCTGAGATAATCCAAGAATGCCATAAGATCTGTCACGGTGAATATGAATTCCCAAAACAAAAAAAGATTCACCTAGATCTTTCATATCAAAGTGGCATGACAAGATGTGCTTTGTCTCATTTAATAAGCACACTGAGTTATTGGCTAATAGGATGTCATCCACACATAGCACATCCTCATGTAAGTCTTCATCCAGTGATGTTGTTTCCAACATCCATTTAGTAACTTAGCAAGTTCCCACTCATTATTATAGTGTATGGAGGTAATTTTATCATTCATAATCTCAAACCACTTAGATGAATGAGGACCTGACACAGCTTCATTAAAGGGAGACAAAATCTGTGTCATTAACAATATTTGACTCAAATTCTTGCAAGTACATTATGTAATCATCTAAAATTTTAAGTCTACAAATCTTCTGTGATCGTATCAAATTAATGATTAGTTCTCCCACATCAGCTGTAGGAGTTTCCACAATAGGATCAATTGGATTCTCAACAAGAATGTCATCTGTAATAGCATGATCTACAGGTAGAGATGACAAAGATGGCATAGATAAGATGGCATCCTCACAATGCAAACTGATTAATCTAGGAACATCACTCCCACTGTCCAAGTCATCCTCAAAATAAAACACTCTATCAGATTCAATAACCTTGGTAGTATGATTAAGACAATAAAATTTGCATTCTCTGGATCCTGAACAATACCCAATGAAGAATCCACTGACAGTTCTAAAATCAAGTTTCTTGAGCTGAGGATTATAGGGTCTTACCTTTGCTCTACAACCTCATACACTAAAGTGCCTCATACTAGGCTCCTTACTAGTGAAAAGTTCATATAAGGCCTTTTCAACTAACTTACTTGGAACTTGATTTAGGATATAAGCTGTTGTCTTAAAGGCATCACCTTACAGAAACTCTAGTAAGGAAGAATGATTGATCATGCTTTTGACAATGTCCATCAAGGTGCGATTACACCTCTCAGCAACTTTATTTTGTTGTAGAGTGTCATGCATAGTATACTAAGCTTCAATTCCTTGCTCTTGTAAGAATAGTGCAAAAGGTCCAGGGTTTATACCTGTTTCATATACCTCCCATAATATTCACCACCTATGTCTGATCTTACACTTTTGATTGCCTTCTTAGACTTTAGTTCAACAACAACCTTAAATGCCTTAAAGACATCCAATGAGTTTGATTTATCACACAACAGATCAATCTATCCTAATCTGAAGAAGCTATCTATAAAGGTTATAAAGTATTTGTAATTATCCATAACAGTAGGTGTAATTAGTCCACTAATATCTGTATGGATCAATTCCAAAGTTAACTCAAATTTATTTACCCCTTTCCTTCTAGCTTTAGTGGGAAGTTTTCCCTTAATGTATCAACACATGATTCAAAATTAGAAAAAATTGAAGTCATGTAATATTGTCTGTCTAACTATCCTTTCTAATCTCTCTTTGGAGATATGACCTAAGTGTTGGTGCCATAACATAGAAGAATTCTCATCAATTCTTCAACGTTTGTGTCTAATAATGGCATTAATAGATGTCACAGAGGTAGAATCTGAACTAACGTTGCATTCAAGCAATATAAACCGCTCATTAAGCTAGCAGTTTCAATAATGACTGAATTAAAGAAAATATCAATTCTACCGTTTCCTTGCCAAAAGTAATACCCATGTTTATCTAATACAGAACTAGAAATCAAATTCCTCTTTGAACAAGATATATAGACAACATCATATAAAGTTAAACTATGTCCAGAATACAAGTTCAAAACTACAGTTCCTATGCAATCCACTGCAGCTGAACTTCCTTCCACTCCTAAAATGGTCATTTCCCTCTCAAGTGGGCTCCTTCTGTCTCTGAGCCTCTTCATTCTCATACCTACTCTTCAACTTGAAGCAATAAGAGATTTTATGGCCCATGCCTCTTACAATAATAGCATTCACTCTTGAATTATTTATTCTCTTAACCCTTATTATTCTTACTGCTCTTATTGGGTCCAAACAGTTTCTTGCCATAGGCCTTACCTTTACTTTACTTCATATTTCTAACCTTGCTAGATGAACCATGTGAAATATAATTCACTAATTGTGAGAATTTACCTTCTTTATTGATTCTTTTTCTTAGCTCACTATGGACATTATATGATCAATAGACCACTCTGGCTCTTGGAAATTATAAGTGGTTCTCAGAATCCCATATTCAGTAGAAAGGGATTAGAGAACTCTATAAACCAAGTAGCTCTCATCCAAGTCCACACCATAGGACTTTAGCCTATTGTAGTAGTTGACAAGCTTCATCATGTGTTTACACACTCCCGACGCTCCATCATAGTGAGTGTTATCCAACAAAGAAAGATAACATGTCTTTTAAGTCTTATCTAACTTTTTGAATTTCTCACTGACCGCTTTGAGATACTCCATTGCAGTGTCCTTCTTAGGAATACTTTGTCTGATAGTCTTCTAAATCGTATACTTGATGACAGTTAGACAAATCCTATTGGACTCATACCATTGCTTATGGTAAGCTTTTGTCAGGAGTGCTAGACTTAGCGATGAGATCTGCTGGCTTAGGTTCTCTTTTAGCCAAATCTTCCTTGGTGATCGTCATATACATATCAAAGGACTTAATCCAATCATCATAATTTGTCTTGTTTAGAGTTTTCACCATAGACAATTGCTAGAACAGAGAAGCTGAGGGAAAACAAATGGGAAAAATATAATTATATCCCAAACACATAATTATATAACAAAATTTCCATAACAAGACTTAGCTTCAACAACTGTGTAACAAAACATTCATTATATCCTGCCTGTGGGCTCAAAGTATGATAAATCAAGAAAACTCATACACACCAAAGAAGCATATTATCAAAGAAATGACACAAAATGCATCCACAATCTCCATATCGATAGGATACGTGAAACCATGAATACATCAATTAACAAATCATCACTAATAAATCACAAACATGCCTTATTCACAAAATTATATTGACAATGTCACATCGATAGGGCATATCCATTGTCAACATAATCATACTCTCTACTACTGGTTGCCTCAACAGTAACCTCTCCCTCAATGATCTAGTGTGTGCTTTCTTGAGTAAACAGATAATAACCACAACAATTAGGGTTTTATTAAGCTCCACCATCATGATTGGACCCATAATAGGTAAATACAGGACCAATAGATGCAAATGGGACATTATGGCCCAAAATAGAGTCCATTTGCTCATTTCATCATTTTTTTGCACTAAATTAGGAACAAAATATTCACATATTACACAAATAAATTTTGTTTTAATTCCACTGGGTATTGTTAGGGAAAGTGACCAATATATATTGTTTCTTATCATGTATAATTGTCTCACAAATTTTTTCAAATCAAAATAGTGTCACTACACTGCATTTTGACGCCCTAAATCTCTAAGAAATTTTTTTAAAAAAACATACTTCTAGGCTTCCAAAAGTTCTAGAAAAAATCTCCAAAGAAATGACGCGTGGAGACAAACTGTAGAAATTTAGGGTCAAGAAAATGAGCGTGTGAGACACACGTGCTCACACGCATCAAATGCACGTGGGCTTCGCCTAGCCCATGCGCCAGAGCTTCTTATTCCTTCGATAGGTCTGTAATACAGGTCATCCAACCCAATTGTGACCCATCACTCAACCTGACTTTATATAGCGTTTCAGCGAGTGTTTTAGACACTGAAATGTTTAGAATTTTATAATCTATAACTTCCCTATCTTATCTTGGCTAAAACACGAAGAAATAGATAGATAAATGGCTTGAAAATTTTGATTATTCAAGCATCTCCAAGCTTTAATGGCAATTTTTGACATCACGGGTGTTAGGGGTTGAAATAGGTATCAAAATGACCATTGTGTAATAGTCTACAAGTCCCCTAAACCCATTTTGTCCAACTTGATCTGTACATCGAGTAATTTCGCTCGAAATTTTTGGGTCCTTTAGGCTTTAATGGGTTGAAATTGGTCATCTCTTTTCAGGCTTCATATTGGGCATTATTTTGTTTGAAATATTCAGATCTACAAAAACCTCAATTTTGTTCAAAAGAATCCTTAAGGTTTGAATTAATTTCATTCGAAAAAAAATTAGGGTTCATACTTGTTCATGCAATATTCAATATTGGACTCCTTCTATAGCCAGCAAAATTTTAATCTAACATTAGGCTCTAATACCAATTGAAGTCATGCAATAATTTATTCACAATACATGAATACAGAATTGGGAGATATTAAGATACAAAGATCTGACCTGATGCTAAAGATGAGGTAGTGTAGTCATGCAAAGAGATGTTAACCCACAATACCCAAAAGAGAGTTCTCAGAGAAGGCAACCACCAGAGAAAGAGTTATTGTCACTAATGAATTAGGATTTATATCAAAATAATTTATAGGGTTTTATTTTTATAATAATAATTATAATATTAAAATAAAACCCTTAGATATACATTAAAATAGTTTGCTATTTCATTATTCAAAAGAAAGGAAGCTTATTAACTCTCTTTTAGTAATTAACTCTTAATTAGCAATATGATGGGATAATTACTAATGCTCTTGGGCTATAGATTGGGTCTCTACCCAGTGGGTTTTTGGATAATCTAACCTATCACTGATTACCCACAATGAATATAAACTCAATCAATTCTTAATTTATTAATTATAATCAATGTTATCAAAATCGCGATTCTAGGTAAACTCGTTTTGAGGAGGTAAACTCGTAACGTAAACTCGTAATGTAGAATCGTAAGAGTTTACCTATAATAGTAATTAACTATTGAAATATATAATTATATCATTAAAATTAATATTTTAAAATTCAAACTAATTTTTGAATTAGTGAAAGTAATTATTAATGGTCTACTAGTATGACTATAGTTAAAATGGTGATAACTTAACATAAATATTTTTTTAATATTATATATAAAAATTTAAATTCAATAGGTATTAATAAACAAATACTAATAATTTGAAATTTGAATTAAAATTATTTATACAATTATAAATATGACTATTAAAGACTATTTTGTTAAGACAAATAAATTAACAATATATTAATTTCATATTATTTTTGGGTAAAATATCATATTATAAATATTTAAAAAAAGAAAAAAATTAATATAATAATATTTAAATAATTTAGATTAAAACACAAATAAAGATTCTTTTAAATAAATTTAAAATAAAATTCAAAAAATAAGTGCAACAAATTATATGATGCTAGTTACATGCAAATAGACACTTTTCTTTGTGTGTATATTCAAATCGTCTAAGTTTTATTCTTTTTGAAATTATAAAAGGATGAAGAGAAAATATATATAAAACGTTTTATGTTTATTCATAAGAATGGTTTTGGAGTAGTGGAATTGGCCTTTTTTTTGAAACTATAAAAAAGATTAAGAGTAAATATATATAAAAGGTTGCATCTACCTGCTCAAGAGCAGTGTTGGATCAGTGGAATAACTTGCTGCAGTGCTAGGCAGAGCCCGTGTTCGAGACATGGAGCTACCATTTTTTGAAATAAAAGGATGAAGAGTCAATATATATAAAACATTGCATATATATTTACAAGAGTAGTGTTGGCTCAGCGGAACAGCATGCTGCAGCAGAGATAACACACAGTTTGATTCAAACTATAGGTAAAGTAAGTGGTCTTACCTGTGGTTTGCGGTTTTAATCAAACTGCAGGTAAGATAACAACTTTCCCTTTGATTTCCACTTAACCGCATGGAAATAACACTTAATCATTGCAGTTAACATTACCATAGGGATTTGCCTACAGTTCCGTGTTAACCTGCATGCAAAAATTAAATTTAGCTGCAGTTATAATAACCGTAAGTAAATAACTGTTGGAAAAGGTAAATTATTTAGTAGTGTAACCACCTCTTAAATCAAGAATTTTTTGAAGTATGAGAAAATTTTTTAAAGTCAATGAAAAAAATAATGAAGTAAGTAATTAATTGTCTCTTAAACTTTATAGCAACATATTATAAATATAACTTGGCATGAACCAAAATTAAAGTAAGAAAAAATAATATATAATTGAATGATTTATTCAACAATTTATATCATTCAAAATTAGAAGTAGATTCAATCTATTATATATAATTAAAGTAGGCTCTCCCTTTAATGTGGGAGCTCTGTTAATTGATGAAAAACCTTAGTTGATCAAACCCTCAACTTCCCATACAATGACTCTTTACCTTTATGATATATATATATATATATATATATATATTAAGAATTTTTTGAAGTGTATGAATTATTCATAGTCAATGAAAACATTATAAAGTAATTAATTAATAAATTAATTAAGTGTCTTGTAAATTGAGAATTTTTCAAAGTGAGAAATTTTTAAAATTAATGAGAAAATGGATGAAGTTTTCGTTGTCAACAAGAAAATTTATGAAACAACTAATTAATGAATTAATTAAGTGTAACTTAAATCATGAATTCTTTGAAATCTAAGAATTTTTTTGGAGTAAATGAGAAAATTGATGAATTAATTAACCATTTCTTAAATCGGGAATTTTTTAAGTTGGAATAGTTTTTAAAGTCAATGAAAGAATAATGAATTAAGTAATTAATTGTCTCTTAAACTTTATAACAAGAGACTATAGATATAACTTAATATGGTCTAAAATTAAAGTAAGGGAAAATGATATGTGATTGAATGGTTTATTTAACGGTTCAAATTGTTCAAATTCAAAAGCAGAGTAAAATTTGATTTTATCAGTTTTTGATATTTTGGAGTTCTTCAGAAAAAGTAACAATAAGAGCTGCTTTATACGTCAATAAATCCAATAATTTAAAATATATTAACATATAATAATATAAATTAATTTTTTCTAACTATGCAATGCATAGACAAATAAACTAGTTTTGAAAGTAATTTTAAGGGTTCAGAAGATAATATAATGCCACCTATCATAGCAGTCAGTGTAGATGCGAATTTTGATAGTTCCAAACAAGAGCTGCATGTTCATAATCTAATGAATTTTGATCTTCCATCAAATTTGACAATTCTTATGGTGCAAGATTTCTTTTTAAATAAAATGCATTGTTTTAACTTTTTTCTTACTAACGGTCTTTTTGTAGAAAGACTATAATACAAAGAGTAAAAGCATGTATAGAATATATTTTCTCTATTTCAACTATTTTTCTTTTCTTTGTTCATTTTTCAAAATCTAAAAAATATTTATTTAAAAATTGTGATGTGAAGAATTCTAATTCTATGAGTTATTAAGTTTCATTAATCTTAGCATCATATGTAGGAATTTGTGGCTAATGGTATTTTAGTTTACCATGTGTTACGTTTCCCAACAGCTTAGTATTATATGGATTACTACAGCATTGTTAAAAATTCAAATTGTGAGCCTGATCTTTAAGCTTAAAATTTTAGTCTACTGCACTTGTTGTCAAGCCATTTCTAAACTTAAAGCCCAATGCCCAAACATATTTCTAACTAGACCAAGATTTCTGTCCAATTTCAATGTTTGAACTTTCATATAAAGTCAAAGGTCAATTAAATAAGATCAAGTTCAAGCAACTCAATTGGTAGGTCATATGACTAACCATACGGCATGTTTAATAGTTGGATTTGAGGTGATGTAATAGAAATGAAATAATAACATTCTTATTTTTATGTTTGGTTTTGTTATCCTTACAATGGAGTTGATACGTAGAGAATCCACTTTACCTCATTTGAGGAATAACTCATTCCATTGAGAGGTTAAAGAATGTGATGGTTTTCTAAGGAATAAATATTTAAGGGCATTTTAGCCCCTATATATAGACAAAAGTGGCAAAAAATGCCTCTAGATCTTGAAAACACCTACCCCAAATCTAAAGGTCCAAGGCTACAATGCTCGCCATAACCTTTATTGAACTTGCACTTTGAGCTGAGCTAGGAAGAGTGCCACTGGTTGTCTACCATCATGAGATTTTCCAACAATCAGAGTATGAATTGAAGCAAGTGAATCTTGCACCTACCTTAAGCGTCATTTTATTGTTCATTTAACCTGATATGCTTTGCCATTATTTACTGTTCATTTAACCAGATCTGTGTTTTCTTTTATTAGTGTTATTTCATAATCCAACTCTTGTAAGAACAATGGAGTGTGCTACGTTTTAAGTACTAATGATTTTGTAGATTTATATATACAGATATGGGACATATATAAATAACTGATATGATGTTGGTCTGTGTTTAAACCCATGTGATTGATGAGTAGCGATGTTTTTAGTGCTTATACTTTAACAGATTATATTTTGTCCTTCTTGGTTTTAATTCAAGTGAAATGTCATAACTAGTTAGATCTATTAAGTAATAATAGTCAATTAAGCTAGTTCAAAATAAAAATAGAGAGTAAACAATAATTAGTAAGCTAAAGATCAGTGGATCATCCTCCAGACCTCATCCACTCTTCCTTTCGAGACTATACGAAGTTGCATACATTGAGAACTTCTAATAAAGGATTGTTCTCCAGAGTAAGTGCCTTAATCTTTAATTTCTTTAAGTTGAAGGCTTTCCATTAGCTAATCTATTTACGAATCCTGGGTTGGAGAAGTTGTTAACACTTAAGCTTGAATATAGTCCTAAGGTTATAAAAGCATTTTATTACAACCTCACATATAACTCCACTAGTTATCTAATCACTACTGAGGTTAGAGGGACTGGGATTATTTTTAGAGAGGAAATACTTGCTCAGAAACTCCAACTCCCCACTTATACCTATTATTACTTCACTAACAACCCAAAACCCCTTAAGACAGTAAATAGTTATAATAAGTTAGAGGCTTTAAATAGGATCAGTGAAGTACCTATAGAATAGCTTAACACTCAGCTAAATGTCAATGATTTGTCACTGGAGAATATGTTGCTGCATTATTTCATTGCTTACTACATAATTAATAAATTTAGGAATTTTGCATATGTAAGTGAACTTGAATTGTTTATGATGAAATACTTATTGGAGGAAGATAATTTTAGGATGACATGGTTGATTATCCAAATGATGGTTTCATGCAAGAAAAAGCAGAATTCACCCTTACCCTTTTAGTACTATCAGTACTGCTATTCTAAAGAACTTTAATGTATATTTACTTGAGGATGATGTGGAATCCCCTTAAGAATTGGCTAGAATAATATAGCATGGTTGGGTTTCATTAAAACTCCTCAGGGTCAGTGGGTTAGGAAAACCCTTAGAGCTCAGAAGCCTCCTCTAGTAGCACCATTTATAAGGCCATTTGCATCATCACAACCTCTTCCATCAGCAGCTCCAGAGATAGTAGAGGTCCTTTAGCTCTAGTGCCACCATCACCTCTAGCTCTTTCATATTAAGCATTGGCACCTATGGAAGGCATGATCATCCTTGAGCTAATCCTGTTAGCTGAGATCTGAGCACTTCATCAAAAGATGGACAATGTCAGCCTTCAGATGCAAACCCTACAGGAGACCAATGTTAACATAGATGCTCGTGTTCAACGCATCGAAAGCTTTTATGATTAGTCTCCATAGGCTAAGATATCTAGTATAAGAGCTAGATGTTCTCTTCCTCCCATTTTGATGTGACAAAGAGGGAGAGAAATAAGAATTATTAGTTAGGAGGCTTTCATTTCTTTATCAATTTAATAGTTTTATTTAAACTATTTATCAGTTGTTGAACTATTTGATTGTTATTAACTTTATCAGGTTATCAAGTTTAGTTAAATACTATTGAATCTTATGTTTTTTAGATTGAAATTTATATACTCACTGTGATAAGTCTAAATATTATTAAATATGTTGCATTATAGTTACTAATCATTGAATAAATATGCTTGAATAAGTATATATGATTTTGATAATGATGTAGTTGATATTGTACACTTTAACTGTTGAAAATGTTATGATTACATCAACTACTAAGTATTTTGGAAACACATATACTTGAAAAACTTTCTTTTTAGAGAACTAGCAACTTTAGGTTTGTCAACATAAAAAAAGGGGAGATTGTTGAGCCTATTTGCTGAAGACTTAAGGTTTTGATGATAACAAACATCATATAAATTTTTTTCAATGTAATACATAGGTTCTAGATATTCTTCAATATATAATCATGTCATAGGAACCTTTGTAAGTAATATTGGGTTGATAGAAATTGTTTAAAATCATTATATAATTGATTTTGAGTCTTACAGGTTAAAAAAGGTTAACTTTGGAAATTCTAGATGTTCCTAGTCGACTATCATGAACCCAGGAATCAACTGACCCTTGCTAGTTAGCTGTCAACTCTTGTCCTAGTTGACTAGATGTTTCAGAGAGGTCTCAATCGACTGACCTACCTTTGAGAGGTCCCAGTTTACTGTTGGCTTAAGCCTTAGTCAACTAGGAGCTCTCTGTAAGTCTATAGTCAATTGGCCATACCTAGGTCAAGCCCAATCAACTGCCAACCTTAAAACCAATCAACTAAGAACTCTCTATAAGAGACCAATCAACTGGCCATGAGTGAGCAGTAGACTATCAAGGTCCATATTTGGATTTTTAAAGAGGGAAAGAGGGACCAGGCGACTGGTCATAAGAAAGCAATCATCTGGGCAGTGACAAAAAAGTCATAATTGATTTGCAATGAACATATTTTGAAATTCTTGATTCCTTCTTTCTCCCAACGAATCTATTGAACTTTTGACTATATAAACACAACTTATGTACTCTGAATGAACAAGGAAAAATATTCAAGAGTGATTATATTATAAATTTCATCTTCTTATTAGCTCTTTATTACATTAGTGTTTAATTGTTCTATATACTTTGTTTCAGATAGTTTATTCATTTGTAATTCTTTCTTTCCTATGAAAGAGAAACTCAAGGAGATTCCTTGAAGGTGTCTAGTAGGAAGTGCTTAAGATTAAGAAGAGGTTCTTCCTAGGAAGTGTATTGAAGGGAGAAGTTCTTACTGGTTATTGCTCAATGAGGTTCCTTAAGGGAAACAAGCATAGAGTACTTGGGTTGAGGGGGATGTTATCCCTGGTTAAGTTCAAAGAGGTTCTTTAAAAGAGCCAAGCAAAGAATGTTTAGGATTAGGATAAGGTTCTTCATGGGAATTATATTGAAGGGAGAGGTTTTCCTTGGTTGTTGTATTTGATTATTGAATAGTAAAAAATCTCAAGAGGTTGCTTGTGGACTGAATGTAGGCTTAGGTAGAAATTGAATTAGGATGAATCTCTATGCTTGCTCTCTTTCCTTACTTTCTTTATACTCTGCATTTATCATTTTCGAGTTACATAAATTACTCTAATTATGTTAAATTTGAAAGATCTTTTCCAAGAATTTTGAACTTAGAAAATTTTATATAACACTCAATTCACCCCTTATTGGGTGCCAACCTTACTCAATAAAATAACCAAAATGCCCTCATTAGAAAAATAAAAACATATGCTCACTCCAATCATTGTTTTGACATAGAACTCATCACTCCCATTAGTTTGACGCAAAATTTATCCCATGACCATTGTGTTTTGATGAAAGACAATTTCAACCCTTCTCTAATCGATGCTATTACTTCAATATGGTTTAATCATTGTGTAAAGCTATGCACGGTGTATAGGTGATTGTTGAGGATGAAGAAGACGATTGGTTGAGATTATAAGCAATAGCTAGAGCACAAAATTATGGGTTTTGGATAAAAGGATTGCATCTTTGATTTAAAGGTGAAGATTTGTCTATCAGTTGCAGAAATAACATGAGTAGAAGCCTAAGAGGTGATTGAAAAGTATAACATAAATTTGTTTATTAAATGCATCTTATTTGGGTAATATGTGTCATTTTACTTTGTAAGGTTTTTATCAATTTTTTTTATCAAATTGTACTTGATATTACATCTAGAAAGATATGAACATAAAAAATTGTTAAGATCTTGGACCATTAAAATTCATATATATATATATATATATATATATGAATAATGTTTTTCATATTGCTTTCTTAAAAAATATATAGCTCAAAATCTAAGATTTTGTGTATGAATGTTGATCAACATTTTCTTAAGGAAAATAATTATAAGATTTTGAGTGTTTATGCACTAAAAATACTGAGCATGCAATTTGAAATAAACTAACCTTGTTTTGTTGGCTTTATTGTTTGATGCCTTCTTTTGTTATGTTCTTATACTATTTTATATGACAATTTCTACTAACTACATTTATACCATATATTGTGTTGTTCTAGTAATCCACTCTTTCCGAAATACACTATTTTTGTTTAGGACAAAATTCAAGTACAATATACATATTTACTATCTAAATCTTCACAAATGAATATTTGTTATAGTTAAGCTTTGATAATTCAAAAACGTTTATTTTGTTAAAGAACTTGATGAGCTATTGTGTTAAGCAAGTTTGTGTCTTCTCTATAAGTAGAAGTAACAAACATTGACAACGTAGGCCCAAGATGTTTATTTGCAGCATTGGTGAAAGCTTCAGCATTGTGGGTGGTGGTTTTCATATTCCTAAGTGTTTCTATGGGAGAGGAGCAGTTATATAGATTTCAAAATCTAAACAGAACCCAAATAAATTGTATGTCAAGTTTAAGTAAAACAAATGTAATTTCTTTGATTAGTTATCCTTTACTATTGTACCTACAATAATAGATGAGCACAGAGGACTTGATTTACATAAAAAAATTTGCATTTCAAGATGAAGGTCGATGAACAAGTGCCCAGGATATTAAAATTAGAGTGTGCAATAAGGGGTGAAAGTTGTAGAGGGATTTATGGCATTACTCCTACTAATATGGTTCATGAAAATGTAAATGAGAAATTTGAAAATATTTGGTGTAGTGTCTTTATATTTGTAATGTATAGGCCAGATAATTTATCATTGCTATTGTAGTCCACTTTTATGTATTGTAACCTATGGCCTTTTTGTATGGTTGCAATATGGGAGAACATGAAATGGCAAAAGATTATGTACTAATTGGTGTAATCTCTCCAGGTGACTCTCTTTATGTAACCAGTTATGATTATGCAAGTAATTATGACATATTGTTTCCATGTGACATTGTTGTAGTAGTGGAAATTTGATTATTCTACATGAGGTGGTCATCATTCTGCATTATTTTGCATTCTCTACATTGCGTCTACAAAACCTAATGACATTATTCATGCACATCACATATCAAATGTGCAAATGTGTAATATGCTATCATTTATTGACTCACTATGAGGTTAAATATGGTCTTGTGAGGAACATTTGTATAAACTAGTTCATAGTTTCTAGGTACATTATAAAATTATAAATTTTTTCAAGATTTTAACTTATGAAACCACCATGCTCCCATTTTCAAAAAGCATTATGGTTTTCATCTTATATTCTAACTTACATTGAATATTTGAATTATAGTGAACTATATTGAATATCATCTAATATGTTGTTTCCTAGCTATTGCACTTATATTTTGAATTACATTGAATATTTGAATTTAATTTTTGAGTGTTCATTGTAAAGAATCTAAGGTTAAAGGTAAGCCACGTGTCGGAACAATGGGTAGAACTAAAGTTTATATTGTTTTGTGCATATGTTATCTTTGACCTCTAAAGGTTACAAGAAATCCTTCACAGCTAGTATAGCCCACATCAACCAAGTAATACCAACCTATGCCATGCAAATTGAAATGTTAAGGGGGATAACATGAGACACTAAAAGTATGATATAGAATCTCACCTGAAGGAACTTTCAACCCATGCCTCCTAGTTATGGCATCTCGCAACACCCTATTTAAGCTTCAAAGCCCTCTTAACTAAACAAGACATAAATGAATTAGGCATCTTGGAAGCACAAACAAAAAACATTAATGGATGAATTTGTTTTTAATGTGATAAGTAAGTATGTGCAAAAACATCGTCACCTACTCAACAACAAGCATGTGCTTTGTTGGTTTCAACCCACTTATTGTATTAAGCATGGCATATAAATGATCAAAGGTTGTCCTATACATTCAAAGTTGGTTGTAGTAGTTGGTGTCACTACTATTAACTAGGTTCTTAAGGTAGGTTCTTTTACGATGGAAATCTAAGGCATAAGAACTTCTACGAAGATGATTCTAAGATGGAGCAATGCTAGACCCCTTGTCCAAAAACAACTTATGTATGACAACCACTATACTCACCCGCCATAACACTATACTAACCATAATTCTCTTCTCATTTAGTCTATAATTGTTCAAAAACAAGCACATTAGACATAACCACTTAATAACAATTACAATTGCACTTGCACCATCCTTACAAATAACTAACGTTGGATGTCAATCTAATAGCACTTAATTGCTTTGTACAAATAACTAACATGGGAACACACCTTTCATGCAAGTATAGAATAAGAAGGTATCTGTTTTGTAACTGTCCTCATTTCATTTTATTTTAAATTAGGAAGGCAAAGGGGATTAATGCTATATATTCTTTATGTTAACAAATAAAGGTTATGTGGGATTAGTGCTACGTATTCTTTGTGTTAGCAAACGAATTGTTGTGGAATCAAAGCATGTTCTTATTTCTATACAACAATAAGACATAAATGATTAACTAGACAACTGGTTATTTAATTTATCTACATACTTGCTTCCACCCCTAAAAAATTTTTAAAAGGAATTTCTGTCAATGATCTTCCAATTTTCTAACTGATTAACTAGACGAGTGGTTAACGAAGTTAATGTATGCCTCACATAATAACCACTCTTTGAACATTGTTAACCACTTGTTTGGCTAACTGTTTCTTGAAGGGAAAAAAATTTATTTGGAATTCCTTTCTGTAATCTCCTTGACGAAAGAAAAGAGGAAAAAAAGATTACACATATGATATAATGATTAACTCATTAATTAAATTTCATGTAGGTTGAAGTCGCCTTCCTTAATAAGACCTAGAACTAGCATTACATGGTTCTTTTATTCTGGGTATGCCTTTTCTTTTATCTTGGGACAAGATCTTTTTGCTATATATATTACTAAGTGCCTCCATCTATGAGCATGATATACTATAGCTGAATTCTGCCATTCTTATGAATCTACAAATCTCATACTGTGTCTCTACATATTAGTTTGAACTTATGACTAGACTGTGCAAAATTTATCTTTTATCTATCTTCTATCCATTAGTAAAACTCATGTATCACTTTCATCATGTTAGTTAATCATCTGCTTTTGCACTATATATACAAGAAAATAGGTTCTTCTTGGTTCTATATTTATTTGACAAAATTATGAGAGAAAAATTATTTCTCACAAGAGAGGTAAGAATGGTGAGAATCACGAGCAATTAGGGTTTCAACTGCTCTAAATAGCTATTTGAACTAATTAAACCCTAGATTCAAGTGAATAATAAGTCATTTGGAGCAAAAGGGAAACAAAATTACCAAGATTTTGTAGGGAATGGGTCAAAAGTTGGGATGCAAAAAACCTTACAAAGAGCTCACAGTTAATTGCTCATGGCTCCCTAAGCTATTGCGCTCTCTGAAAAGGCCAACAGTCGACTGTTATCCTTATGGCAGTCGATTGGTCTATGTTTAATGTGACTAAATCATCAATTTTGAACCATTTTTCTTAGTTTCTAAGGAACCTATCTCCTATATACTCATCTAAGCTTAGATTTCTAGTCAAACCAAAGTAATTTTCATGTTATTTGAAGGGATATCTCTAAGAATAATCATAAATTTCCTGCAAAAGCAATCTAAGATCACTTTGATACTTAAGTTAGTTAACATTCCTCTTAAACAAATGACGAAACAATTTAAAATTTTGATTTTTACAACCAGCAAAATCAACATCTGAATATTCTACTAAAGTATTAGTGGATCTTTTTGGATACCATAAACCCATTTGTATTGTGGCAGTAATGTATTTAAAAATTTTCTTTACTCCTAAGTGATGAGATTCTTTAGGACAAGCATGAAAATAGGCACACATACATACACTAAACATGATATCCACCTACTTGCAATTAAGTATAAAAGAGATCCAATCATACCTCTATATTTTAAGTTGTCATAAGGTTGACCTTTGTCATCAACATCCATATTTGCTATTGATCCCATTACACTATCTTTTACTTTGACATTTCAAATCCATACTTCTTAAGCAATTCTTTGACATATTTGGATTGACTAACAAATGTTCCATTTATTTGTTGTTTGATTTAAAGGCCCAAAAAGAATGTAAGTTCCCTCATCATAGAAATTTCAAATTCTCCTTACATCAGCAAATTCTTTGCATAGAATCTTATTAGTTGGACCAAATATAATATCACCACATATATTTAAATAATTAAAATATTATTTCTTTTCTTTTTGAAAAATAATGTTGTATCAATTTTTCCTCTTAAGAAACCATTCTTAATTAAAAATGTTCTCAGCTTTTCATACTATGCTCTAGGTTCTTGTTTAAGACGGTGTAGAGCTTTTCTGAATTTGAATACATGATTTGGAAGATTTTGATCCTCAAATCCTGAAAGTTCTTCAACATATACTTCTTTTATTATGTATCCATTGAGAAATGCACTCTTAACATTCATTTGATACAATTTAAAATCATTTACACATGCAAAGGCAAGTAACATACAAATTGCTTCTAATCTAGTTACTGGTGCAAAGGTTTCATCATAATCAATTCTTTCTTCTTGATTATAATCCTTAGTAACTAGTTTAGCTTTGTTTCTAATGACAATTCCAGACTCATCAAGTTGAAAAGCCCATTTGGAACCAATGATTGGATGATTATTAAGTATAGGAATAAATTCTCATATTTAGCTTCTTTCAAACTAATTTAACTCTTCTTGCATAGCTGAAACCCAATATTCATCCTTCATGACTTCATCAATTCCTTTTGGTTGAACTTGAGATAAAAATGCTTAACGATTATAGATATTTCTAAGAGAGTTTCGAGTGTTATCCCTTTGGAGACATCCCCAATTATTTGCTCGGATGGATGATCTTTCTTGAAGTTCCATGCCTTTGGAAGATTTTAAGTAATATCTTCCTCCTTTTCTTGGTTAGACTCTTCATGCAAAGAAAGTTATTGGTCTATGTTGGTGGATTCATTCTCATTCTTGATCTCTTGAGTTTCAAGCTTATCTCTTATTATAAGATTATTAAATTTTACTACAATTTCTTCACAAGATTCCTTTCTTAGCTCAAGAGGGTCAGATTCATCTTCATTTACATATATAGATTCCTATAGTCATAGTTCTTTTATTATACACTTAAAATGTTTTGCTAGTACTAGAGTATCCTAAGAAAATTGCTTCATCAAATTTTACATCAAACTTACCCAAATGTTCTTTTCCATTGTTAAGCATAAAACATTTACAACCAAACACATGCAAATGAAAAATGTTATCCTTCCTTCCTTTGTATAATTCATAAAGTGTTTTCCTCGAGATTCGTCTTATCATGGCTCTATTCATGATATAACATGCAGTATTTACTACATCAATTGAAAAATACTTAGAAAGGCTTATTTAATTGAGCATTATTCTAGTCATTTCTTTTCAGGTTCTATTCTTTCTTTCTACAATACCATTTTGTTGCGGTGTTCTCAATGTAGATAAATTATACTAAATTCCATTTTCATCACAAAAGTTGATAAACAAACTATTTTTAAATTCTTCACCATTATCATTTCTTATTTTCACAATAATTATACCTTGTTCATTTTTAATAGACTTTGCTAACTTAAAAAAGATTTAAAGGCTTGATCCTTGTGGGATAAGAAAAGTGTCTAAGTGAATCTAAAAAAATCATCTATAATTACAAGTACATAATAGTTTCCTCTAAGATTCATAGTCTTAGATGGCCCAAAGAGATCCATGTGAAGTAATTGTAGAGGTCTAGTTGTAAAGATAATCCTTTGGGTTTGAAAAGGCTCTTAGTTTATTTTCCTTTCTGACAAGCATCACAAAGTTTGGTTTTATCAAATTTTAATCTAGGTAATCCAACTACAAGATCTTTCTTAGCAAGTTTTTCTAATAGACTCATACTAGTATGAGCAAGTCTTTTATGCCACAACCAACTTTCATCTTTGACACTTATCAGACATTTTGAATCAATAGTAGGGACATTGTTTAAATCAATAACATAAACATTGCTAACTCTATGTCCTATTAAAATGGTATACTTTTCATCTAAATTTTCAACTAGGCAATGTTTTGAATTAAATATAACTCTATTATTTTTATCACATAATTGACTAATGCTAAAAAGATTGTGATTCAATCTTTTAACAAAGACTGCATTATCAATAAAGGTAAAGGAGTTCTTACCAACTTTCCTATTCCAATATTTTTCCTTTTCCACTACCTCCAAATGTGACATTCCTTCCATTTATTGGTTGAAGGGAAATAAACTTGAATTTATCTCTAGTCATGTGTTTAGAGTATCCACTATCCAAGTATCATTTGTCTCCGATAGCCTTTATGCATACCTCATTTTCTTTATTGGCCATTAGACAATAATTACCTTCTTTATCTTCTTCAACATCTGAGTCTTCATCTCTTTCTCCCCAAGTAGCTGATAGGTAAGTATTCTTCTTTTCTTTTCCATTTTTTCTCTTTGTATTGTCCTACTTTTTAAATATTGAGGACAATCCCATTTGATATGTCCAATTTTCTATATTTATAGCAAATAGGATGTTCTTTACTCTCTTAACTTCTTCTAGTTGATATTCTTCCATTGGCTCTTCTATTGTTAAAGAATTTCTTAAATTTCTTTATAAAGAGACAAAGATTTTTTGCATTAATTTCATCTAGTAATTCATCATCACATTCTTCCTCACCTAGATATATTGATGTTGCTTTGAAAGCAACACTCTTTTTCTTCTTATCTTGTTTCTCAAGAAGTTATTTCAACATTGGTTTATGCTCTTAGAGATTTTTAAAGAGAGCTGCAACTGATTTCACTGATAGTTATTGGCTTCCTCGATAGCTATCACTTTTGTCTGCCATTCCATGGGAGGTAACTTCATGATCTTATAGGCTCAATCTGTTTGTGAGTCTGTCTTCTTGAAAGCTATCACATGATAAATAATATGAGTAAAATGTATTTGCATTTTTTTAATATTTTCTCCAATATTCATTTTGAATAGCTCATATTTTTGTATGAGATTATGAATCCTATACGCTTTTATACCAAATGTTCCTTCATGAGTTATTTCTAAAGCTTCCCATATTTCTTTAGCATTTTGACAGTTTGATACTATAAAGTATCCTTTTTGACTTAGTGCACTAGTGAGAATAAGTTTAGTTTTATTATTTAATAAAACTTTTCTTCTATCTTCATCATTCCATTCACTTTTGGGTTTGATTAAGGTCTTACCATCTTCTATTTTCATAGATACATATGTATTTTCCTCAATGGCATCCCAAATGCCAATGTCAACAGCTTCAAAGAAAATTTTCATCCTTAGTTTCTAATATGTGAAAATTTTTACCATTGAAACCATAAGGTTTTGTAATAGATAGCCCTTTAGGCAAGACACTATCACCAAGACCAATCATTATACTCTTGAGACAGTTAAGTCTTCAATCAAGAGTCTAAGCTCTGGTACTACTTGTTGAGTAAGGTTGGCACCTAAGAGCAGTTGAATTAGGTGTTATATAAAATTTTATAACTTTAAAATTCTTTGAAAAGATTTTTCAAACTTAAAGTAATTAGATTAAATTACGTAATTCAAAAATGATAAATTTAGAGTATAAAGAAAGTGAGGAAATAGAGCAAACACAAAGATTTATCTTAGTTCAACTTCTACCCAAGCTTACGTCCAATCACTGAGCAACCTCTTGGGATTTTTTACTATCTCAATAATCAAACGCAACAACCAGGGAGAACCTCTCCCTTAAATACAATTCTTAGAAAGAACCTTTTCTTAATTCCAAGCACTTTCTGTTTGACTCCTTCAAAGAACCTCCTTGAACTTAACTAAGGAGACCCTCCCCTTTAACCTAAACATTATCTGCTTGTTTCCCTCAAAGAACTTCCTTGAGCAATAACCAGTGAAAATCCCTCCCTTAAACACACTTCCTAGGAAGATTCTCTTCCTAATCCTAAACACTTTTTGCTTTACACCCTCAAGGAATTTCCTTGAATTTCTCTCTCATAAGAAAGAAAGAGTTAGAGATAAATAAACTCTTTAAAATAGAGTATATAAAACAATTAATCATTAATGTAGTAAAGAGTTAATAAGATGAAACTTTTGATATAATCACCCTTAAATATTTTTCCTTATTCATTTAGAGTCCATAGGTTATGTTTATATAGCCAAAAGTCCAATAAATCCATTGGAAGTAAGATGGAAGTCAAAATTTTCAAAATATATCCATTGTAAATCAATCATGACTTCTCTACCACTGCCTAGTCGACTACTCTTTCATGGCTACTTGATTGATCCTTCTTTCCTTCCTTAAAAATTCAAATATAGACTCAGTCAATTGCTCACTCATGGCCAGTCAACTAATCTCTCATAGAGATCTCCCAATTGATTGGTCCTAAGGTTAGTAGTTGACTAAGCATGACCTAGGTGTGGGCAATTGACTGGGGACTTACAAAGAGCTCCTAATTGGCTAAGGTTTAAACTAGTAATAGAATTGGACCTTTTAGAGGCAGGCAAGTCATTTGGGACCAAGTGGCCAGTCAACTTGGACCTTTCTGAAACATCCCAATCGACTAGGATAAGAGCTTACAGCTGACTAGCAAGGAGCTAATCAATTGCTGGGCTACTGCTTGTCTACTGGGAACTTGCAAAGTTCCCAAAGTCAGCCTTTTTTAACCTATAAGACTTAGAATCTATTATATAATGATTTTAAACAATTTCTATCAGCTCAATATTACTTACAAAAGTTTTGAAGAATGATAATATATTGAAGAATATCTATAACCTATAAAAATCTTTCATATGATATTTGTTATCAACAAAACCTTAAGTCTTCAACAAATATGCTCAACGTATTTGGTTGTATTCCTACTTCTTTTTTAGTGTTTTTTTTTTTTGGGCAACCAAACATTGCAATGGTAATACTTTTGCTTTCCTTTTGACGACTAACCAAACGTAGTAATGACCATTCTATCACACTCCATTATCAATCTCATTCCTTTAATTTTTTTTCTTTTTTGGCAACCAAATGGATCGTATGTGTCAACAAGCAAGTAAGATCTAATGAATGATATTAAGAAGCCTAAGGGCATAGGTTCAAATGGAAACTCCCTTGGACTTAAACATTAGAAGGACCTTTTTTAAAAATAAAAAAAAAGTTTGATTCATGCCTTACTTTTCCTTCTACTTTCAATTCTTAATATCTTACGCCTCTTTAATAACTAAACAATGAAGGGGAAAATGTTTTTTCTTCTTCTCGACATTAGATGAAATCTGCCAAGACCTAAGGCCAAAACACACCAAGAGAAATAATGTGGGCTTACACAAAAATAAAGTCAGCCACACGCAACAAAGTCTTTAAAAAAGAACAAAGAAAAATAGCTATTTAAATCTCTTACTTTTTGCACCAATATCAATTTGATTCTCTACAAATTCACAATATCAAAATAATTTTTCAAAAAATCTTAATGTCATTAGATCAGAATGGTTCCTTACCTTTATATTATCAAAACAAAAGAACTTACTTTGCTAACTCTAAAATTTTCGAGACACGATTTTAACACTGCAATTAGACCTGATCATTGGGCCAGACTTTTAAAAATTGGGTTTAAATTCAAACTCAAAAAAAACTCAAGCTCGTATTTTAGTTAGATTTTTTTATTTGGGTTTTTATACAATTTTTCAGGTCAAGCCGATCGGGCTAATTGAGTTTTTTAAATAATGGTCAAATGAATTTGTTACTTAAAATTTGAGATAAATAACATAAATAATTGTTATTATTACATGTAAATTTATATATAGAAAAGTTGTAAATACAAATGAGATATTGTATTAGCATAAATCCTTTAAATAAGACATATTAATTTTTATTTATTTATCAAAATGTCACATTACTATAAGTTTTTTTTTATATAATAAATTTTTACTAATTAAAATAGTATTCATTCCGATTTTCAAGCTCGAACTGGGTTTTAAAAAAGTATGAGTCCAATCCATTTAACAAATCAAACTTTTTTCATTCAAGCTTAAAATTTTTCAGGCTAGATGAAATTTTTAAATTATGACCAAGTATGAATGTAATAGATATTGATGCAAAAAAAAAAAAAAAAAAGCAACTAAAATGACTTTCGCTCCATCGTAAACACGAGAAAAGCTATACCCTGAATATAGGCATGAGATCTAGAACACAGGCTCAAAAGGGGCATGTTTTAAGGCCCAATCAACGATAGGCCCATTGGGCCTTTCGAAGCTTCTCATTTAATCTCGCACGTGACGCCGGTCGTGCCCACATCGAACCAATTTATCATAGGGTAAGCGACTAGTAGGCAAGGCTGGGTTACACGCTTCCGTGTCTCGGTGTTCCCTTTTTTCGAGTTTGAACATGGAGTCCTCAACGAACCCTCTACTATCGTTTTCCACCTTCATCCATCAGCACTGCGTCCGGCTAGGCGCGGAGCTGGCGAGCCGATTCGAAGAAACTAAGCGGCTCGCTGGCAATTGGTCGCGTTCCTCTCTGTCTCTGGCGCCTCCACCTCCATTCGCCTCTCTGGCACAGCCCAAACACGCCTTAGCTGCCACTTTGAGTTCTGAGCACGTCGCAAAGTCCCTTGCCGGCACATCAGTCTACACGGTCAGCAATTCCAACAATGAGTTTGTTCTAATTTCTGATCCTGATGGAGCCAAGTCTATTGGATTGCTCTGCTTTCGCCAGGAGGACGCTGAAGCTTTTCTTGCCCAAGTTTGTATCCTTCTTGCTTGTTTTACCAGAGATATAGTATATGGGAAACACTTATGCCAAAATTCATCTTTGTCAAATAAGAATGCAATTATCTTTTCTTGCTTTAATATTTGTCGCATTTGGATTTCCACTAGATGAAAGGTTGCTTTTCGGTTGAACTCACAGTCCTACATTTAAGACTGGAAATTTGAGTGATGTGCTCGCTGCTTTATTTAGGTTCGGTCGCGGAAAAGAGAACTGCGAGGCCAGCCGAAGGTTGTCCCCTTAACTCTTGACCAGGTTATCCCATTATCTATCTATCTCGCCCTATTGGTTCTTTTGTGAGGTAGTTATTATTATGCAATCTTTCCATGGTAGATTGCTTTCCAGAATAGTAGAATACCGGTTACTTCACTATGCTGGTAACTGAGATTGGTTTAGAGTTACTAAGTCATCTGTAGGCATAACTCTATGAGGTATCTGGATGATAGAGCATTTTCTTCTTGTTGCAATTATTTCTGAATGCACTAATGTATTGGCATCTGTTACTGTTAATACCATAACACTGATGTTGTAATTTTTTCTTTTTTTAAAAGATTATCATGTTCTGCGGCCACATTATCTCAAGTTTTTATTCCATATATGCATCATTCAATGCTGTTAATTGACTAGTCTATAAGGTATATGAGGTATCCCCCTTGCTTAGATTGGTGTGTTAACACTGGGGGCATAATTCTAGTTTATACCTTGAGCATGCTCATCCTTGATCCCACCAAACTATCACCTCCTTGCATGGTTGCACCTATGGGCCAATTGCTGACAAAATAGTTTTGAATTGTGACGAAAAATCTTAATGTGGCATGAAAATCCATGTAGGTAGGTACAGAAACAAAGCAGTCCATTTTTATTTTTTTTTTGGTAAATTACTCTTATCTTCTTTAAGAGATGCCCAAACTACACGATCCTCCCATCTAGTTTGAAAATCTACACTCCCATCCCTTGAAATAAAATAATGTGCCGCCCTAAATCCAACTCCTTTTCAGTAAAAGATAAACTACAATCACAACTATTTTGACCAAAATACACTTAAATCTATTATTTATATAATATAACAATTACTAAATATGTGTTTGACCAAATATAAAGTGGCAATTTTCTAAATTTGAAATAAAATAAATATATGGTTTCCAATCCAAAATAAATAACATTGAAATAGAAGTTTCAAAATATGTATTTTTATAATTCTAGTTAGTTATATTTTTAATGAAGGAAATCAATATCATTCTTATGGGTATTTTGGTCACCTTTAGCTTAGAGGGTTTGTGTATATTTTCATAATAGGAGGGAGGATTATGTAATTGAGGCATCTGTCGTGGGAGAGGAGAGTAATTTACACTTTTTCTTATGTATTATAAATTTATTTAGCTATGTGACTGTTGGGTGTTGGCAACTTAGCATTAGTAGTCAAATAGTCATGTTCTTTGGACATATGCCTGTGGTCTATACTTTATACGCCCATGATCTAATGCCCACCCTTCTACACTAGGGACCTCTTGCCAGTCACTGCAACTGAGATGAGCCTCATAATGGGCAATATCCTTTTTCAAGCCTCTTTCTCCATAATATTCTACTTCTTTGTGTTACAGGTATATATGTTGAAGGTTGAAGGCATTGCATTCCGTTTTTTGCCAGATCCAGTGCAGATAAAAAACGCTTTAGAGGTCGGTATCTTTGATGAATTTTGTACACAGTTTGATTCACTCTGAGCCCACACCCCGAAACCAGCGTTTTATTTACTGACGGTAACAATATTAGTTAAGCCAGTTGGGCATGAATATGAATGATTAGGAAAAAAAAATGAAAAAAGCCTCAATCTGATAAACATGTTACCTGCAGTATGTTGATTGGCATTATGACGTTATTTATTTCTTAATTGTATTTAAAATAATAATAAATATGTTATTGAATGCTGTAAGATTGTGTCTCATATTGTTCTTCATTTTAACAGCTGAGAGCAGCCAGTAAGAGTGGGTTTGATGGAGTTCCTGTTTTTCAGGTATGTTCTCTTATTTGTTAAATTTAAGATCTTTAAAAGGAAAATCATTTTAATGTAAATATGGCATAAGATTATCTATAAAGTAGAAACCTACGCCTATTATATAGATGCCACTCCCTTTTTTTTTTTTTTGGGTTCTTTTGGGTAGGGGAAAAAGAGGGAGGGGTGGTTGGGTAGTTTACAAACATATAAATAGTACCAGTGTCCTTGTCTTTTTGTCTAATCCATATATCAGTGTAGAAAAGGGGATATTACTATTACTAATGAATCCAATATGTTTTCATTTCACTCCACTTCTATTAGCTATTTGATATTAGCCAACACGAAGTATATGATGTGTAAATTTTCTATCCAATAGCCTTTAAAATGCATGTAGCACCATTAGTAATCAAATATGTGGTAGTTGTTAATTAACCCTTTTCTCTCGTACACACTTACAGTCAGACCTTTTGGTTGTCAAGAAGAAGAACAAGCGTTACTGCCCTGTATATTTTTCAAAGGTTTGTTTTACCCATTAGTCTCTTTACGGTTTCACTTACATTGTTAAGACATAATTGGTTAATTATACGTATGGAATTACATTGTCTAGATCTTATCTTTTACTGGTTAACTGTACAGGAAGATATTGAGAAGGAACTATCCAAGGTTCCTAGGGCATCTAGAGGACCAGGAATTTCTCAGCATATTATGGTATAAAATCTGCCATCCCATTTCTTTCTTAATTCCTTTAGTGTTTTGGAAACTTGGAAAAAAATTTGAAATTCATTCTAAGAGTTGATTGTTATATGTTGGATCTTGATAAATTTGCAAGTTGTTATATTGCCACCCCTAGCCCCTGCCAATCATAACTTAGAAAAACTAGAATTGATTATTTACTTATATTTGCTAAAACAACCGTAGTTGATTCCAATTCTTTAGGTTTTGTGCAAGAGCTGTCTTAAATAAAAAATAGCCTTGGGGTTCTTGTTCTTGAATCCCATCAAGATCTGCCTTGTGATTTTACTTCATAGACCTCCTATTGTAACCATACACACGCAGGCATGCATGTAAATACTTCATACTTTTGAAATTGGTGGAATGCCCTGAGTAGGGCATTGAGAACTAGGTTCAATCCAAGTAACCCAACCTGATTTGGGTACTAGGTTGCGTCATTACTTGATGGTTGGTATCATGTTTGAGTTTTGAAATTTCAGGGTTAGCTGATTCAACCAAACTTTTGTATAATTATACATTGTCACATAATATGTCAACCTACATTGTTCAACACTATATATATGGTGTTTTGGCAGTGTGGATAGACCCAGCCTCAACCCAAAGTGCATAATGGTGCTAGAGAACAGACCTGATTGCCTCTAGCCAATGAACCCCACACTAGAAATACATTTTCAAAATTGTGTTTTACATATCTTGGCATTAAGAAATTTGGATTCAATTTGTGCTTGGTGGAGTTGGGTTTGAGTGAAACCCATCCTTCTTAGACCTGTAGTCCTCATTGCAGTAGTGTGGGCTAAGCTTAAAACTTTGCAACCTGAAAACCAACTGCAAAGTTGGTTAATTTTTTCGGGTCTTTGAAAGACCTTTTCCATAGAGCCGTGAAACTGGCCCCTTATGTATTAGCGTTTGAAAATTTTAAAGTTATTACATTCTACTTTGTTTAAAATCATGTGGCTGTGACAACGATTTATTTCATGTTGAATTTTAGGATTGAGTTTGACAACAATTACAAATACATGTCATAAACTCCTTTAATCATCCTTCCCTGGAAAAGGTAATGGGAAGAAGTGAAGAATTTTTGTTTGTTGAATGAATGAAGAATAGGAAGTAGAATAAAGAAGTATAATTTTTTGTGCGGTTGATGAAAGTGAAATCAGACCCTGCGGGAGAAAATTATGATGACTATAAGAATTAACTTGGTGTAGCAGATTTGTTTGCAGAAGTCATTTTAATTCTTTGTTATCTATCATTCAGTTGAAGTTTTTTTCTTTTCTTTTCTCTTTAATAGGTTGGCAGTTTGGAAGATGTACTGAAAAAAATGGAGGTAATTAGTCTGCTAACAGGTTAATTGCTTAAACCTCATCAAATAATTTGATTTTTAACTAAGTTTTCTTTGTTCCCCGGTGCAGATGAGTGAAAGAAACTCAGGATGGGAAGATTTGATTTTTATTCCACCAGGCAAAAGTCATTCTCAACACATACAAGAAATAAATGCCTGAATCCAGGGTGAAACTTAAGTTAACCATAGTTATATGTTGCTTCTACGAGCAAATTGGGTGTTTTTGTACTCACGTTTCAGCCGGTAAGACGCCTGGATCTCTGCCTTTAAATTGTTGTGTTCTTCTGTTCTCCTTGTCTTCTCTAAAAAAGTCTTTCTGATGCAGAGATTCTCGGGATATAAGTCAAGAGTGTATGTGAGAGGTCATAACTGCTAACATCCATTTCAGTAAGAGGTCGATGGAGTGCCAATTGTGTGTATTATAAACTTCATGTATGAAAGGCAATTCTACTCGTATATGTACAGCTGAATAATTATTCCGGAAATAGCTGTACTTTATACCTTGAATTATAGTTCAATGGATTCAGGGGAGATGGTGATATTTATATACATTCGTGTTGCCTTTCTGTGTTTTGTTAAGACTCTGATTTAAGAATTCTATATCATTTCTCGAAATTTTTGCGGGCATGTTTGGCGGGTCGGGCAGAGGAAAAGCAGCTATTCTCATAATTGATTCACCACCTGAGGAGTGATTTACCAAATTCCTAAAAGTCATGGTTGACCTACTACGGCACCCATTTCCTTGTAGATTGTGGTCCATTGGTCTCTTTTTATTGGCTCCATTCTCAGTTAGTCTAATCATCAGAAGGCTGACTTGCAGGCAAAATTATGATGGTTTACCAATCGCCGGGGCTATGATCGTGCAAAGCATCTCCCGAAACATCTTGATAAATTATGATATAGTGACACACAACCCACAAACCCATTGTGTATCTATAATGAACAAGATGAGCAAAAAGGGTTTATTATCATATATCGCATATTGGTGTAGCCTCGCCATTCCGTAACGAATAACTGCGACCTTTCTTTGCGCGTAGGAGGTTGACGCTCCAACCAAATGGTTGTTGGGAGTTCCGGCTTACCTGCCCGTAACACTGTTCTTAATCGGTCATTTGTCTTTTGCTTTTACTACTATACCCCTCCCTTTATTTCCCCAGATTTGAACGCGCTCCATTTGTTGGAATTGATGTTGGTGGGCAGAATTAACTAAGCCAAGACATGGAAAACGTGAGGATATTTAGGTAATTTTGGAAGGACTTCCGGAAAAGGGAAGACACATGGAGCTATATAAATGGCCCGCCTTGCTCTAATATTTACTCTAATTCTCTAACAACTGCCTCCAAATCCTTGCTTCTTATTCTAATCATCATGCTTAACTAATACTGCTTTTAAACTTAAAAAGTTGGAAACCATTTAGATATATTCACCAATCCCCGTTCGAGGCACTGCTGCTAGTACCCAAGGGATGGAAAGTACGGGTCTTCAAAAGATGGTGAAGACCGCACCATCTAAAGCTTTAATTATCAGAATCAATTTGGTTTTCCTTGCCTTCTTCTTGGTTGTTTATGCAACTTTTCTTCTTCGGCCGTCTTCTTCAATCTACTTCGAGAATGCAGCCTCCCTCGTGAGGTGCTCCTTGCGTGAATGCCATCACAAGGTAAGGTGAGCTTACAGCAATGGTGTCCTTTGGTGTGTGTGTATATATATATATATATATCTTTATCATGAAAATAAGATAACTGGATGCTTTTTACAGATTATGATCAGATAATTGAGTCTTTAATTAGTTTTCTCCATATACTATATCTTCCACTTACTATGTTTTCATCGAAAATCTTGATAACAAGTGTCTAAAACAACTGTAATTTAGTCTTAGCTCTCTATCTTATTCCCCTTAAATTTCTTCTCTGTTTTGTGTTTTGGAAAGCATAAGAAACATATTGTCTGATGCGCCATATGGTTGCGAACATTCTAGGCAGAAAAGAGCATTAAAATGAAAGCAGTGTTGGAGGAGCCTCAGGCCAATTCGCGGAGGCCAAAGGGTATTGCAAGTAAGATAGAGGTACCAAGCTTCTTTCGCGAAATGGGGAAAGGGATGAAGATTGGAATGGTGAACATGGATGAAGATGACGTGGGAGAGTGGAGGTCACAGGGAGAAATAATAAACGTTTATTTCGACAGGGTATCACAGTTCTTCAACTGGACGGATTTGTTCCCTGAATGGATAGACGAGGAGGAAGAAAGTGATGTTCCATCATGCCCTGAGATACCAATGGCAGAGTTGGAAGCATATGAAAACATGGACGTGATCGTGGCTAAACTGCCATGCAAGCATCCTGAAGAAGGGTGGGGAAGGGACGTGTTTCGATTACAAGTCCATCTAATAGTGGCAAATCTGGCTGTGAAGAAAGGGAAGAAGGATTGGAATTGGAAGACGAAGGTGGTATTCTTGAGTAAGTGTAGACCAATGCTGGAGCTGTTTCGATGTGACGACTTGGTCAGACAGGAAGGTGACTGGTGGTATTATGAGGCAGATGTTACGAGGTTGGAGCACAAAACATCGTTGCCTGTTGGATCCTGTAAGTTGGCCCTGCCCCTCTGGGAACAAGGTATGCCTTCAGTTCTCAAATTCCGGCTTTTCTTTTCGTTCTTCATTTGCATTTACTCTAAAGGTACGATGGCGTTTAGGCTGAGGCTAGAGACATTTATTCGGTAAATGTGAGTAAAAACGACGACGTTTAGGCTCAGGATTAGGTTAAAATCCATACGCGCCAGGTAGGGGTCGAACCTACGACTTTCTGCTTAGGAAACAGACGCTCTATCCACTGAGCTACAGGCGCTTGGTTGTAATAATTTGATGCTTAAGTTAATTTCTTACTGTAAAACTTATAGTAGTTAATATTTCACATCTATCTTTTCGAAAGGTACAACGAAATTATCATTGATTCATTATACAGCATTTTTTATGAAAAAAAGGTACAACAATAACATCATTATTTGAGCATCCATTATTATTAATATTATAATTTTTTTGGCTTTTCAATGAAGCAAGCGTATAAACTATTGTTCATGGTACGAAGGAAGCCTCCTCCGACTTCGGCCATCAACCTTATATTTCTGGATCTCTCGGAAATCGAATGTAGACATGGCAAAGATCAATTTTTTCTTCTTCTTTTTTTCAAGATTTATTCGCGGAATACATCACGTTTTTATTGTTAAATAATTTTTTAAAAAAGAAAATCTGGAGAGAAGACAAACAAAATTATAATGTTGGACTATTAATACATGTAATTGTTGTTTTCGTGATTCTCAAACTAGAGACAACCAACCACCGAAGAAGTTTGCTTCTTAGTAACTTGCCGACGTTTGCCCTATCTTTTAAGAAAACTTTTTCCCAGGTTGCAAGAAAAAAAAAAAAAGTTAAACTATTATTTTGTTGTTTTCTGAATTAAAATTCATAAATATACCATGTGCTTAGGATTTGTTTTCCTCTGCTTTGCACGAGACTCTATATATTCATTTCGTGAACATAATTTCTCAAAAAATTATCTGTTTGTTATAGTTTGCTTTCTTAATTTTTCTTATTTTAATTTATGTCATTTTGATCATTTTTCTATTGCATTAATCAATACTTTTCTAAACACTAAAAAATGGCTGAGAAAATATTCTGATTTATTGAATAAAATTAAAGAATTAATATTATATAAATTAAAGTGTGAAATATTAAATTTATCATAAAATAGTAATTAGAACATCAAAACACAAGGTAAGCCAAAATAATAAATGGAATTATAGTTGGACTATATTTATTTTTTTATTCCTTATGAAAAATCTGAAAAATATATTGATTTCAGGAATTGACGAGGAGTATGACTTGTCGAAGATTCGGAAAAGCGTGGCAAGCGGAGCAAGAGTGAAACGCGAAGCCTACGCCACCGTGCTCCACTCTTCTGAATCCTATGTTTGCGGCGCAATAACCCTGGCTCAGAGCCTCCTCAAAACCAGCACAAAGCGCGACCTTGTCCTCCTCATAGACAACTCTATCTCCGTTCCCAAACGCCAGGCCCTCTTGGACGCGGGCTGGAAGATCCGAATCATCTCCCGGATCCGAAATCCCCGAGCCGAGAAGGGCACTTACAATGAGTACAACTACAGCAAGTTCCGGCTATGGCAGCTCACCGACTACGACAAGATCATCTTTATCGACTCCGATATCATCGTTCTGCGCAACCTCGACATCCTCTTCCACTTCCCCCAGATGACGGCAACTGGCAACGACCAATCCATATTCAACTCCGGCATAATGGTGATCGAACCTTCCAACTGTACCTTCCGCGTACTGATGGACCGCCGGGACGACATCGTATCGTACAACGGGGGAGACCAAGGGTTTCTGAACGAGATATTCGTGTGGTGGCACAGATTGCCGAGGAGGGTGAATTACCTGAAGAATTTCTGGGCGAATACGACGTTAGAAGCGAGCGTGAAGAATGGGCTATTCGGGGCAGATCCGCCCAGGCTTTACGCGATTCACTTTCTGGGATTGAAGCCTTGGCATTGCTATAGGGACTATGACTGTAATTGGGATGTGGAGGATCAGCGAGTTTATGCCAGTGACGTGGCACACCGGAGGTGGTGGAAGCTTTACGATGAAATGAACGAGAGGTTGCAGAATTTCTGTAGGTTGACGAAACGACGTCGGACTGAGTTGAATTGGGAAAGGAGGAAAGCTGGAAAGAAGGGATTACCAGATGGGCACTGGAAGATCAATATTACTGATCCCAGACGAGCTGGCTCTCAACTGATGGATTAGGATTTTCAATTTTGTATTCTGCCTTCTTTGCCTCTTCTCATTTTTTCCTTTTTTTTTACGTACATTACTTACTTTTGAATGGTACACATAACACATGGAGAATTGGACATTTTCCATGAGTTTATTTATGTGTGAATAGAGTTGTATGTTCAATTTCTAAAACCTTGAACGGTTATACTATACCTCCATTTTTTTGGGTGCCAAAAAATAAAATGCTACTGCAGTTTGTAATTAATATACTGATCCTTCCAACCCAAGGTCCTTCAAATTAAAAGAAATACTAGAAATTATGTCTTCTTTAACTATATTTTAAGATGGGTTAGAGTACTTTTTATATAATTATGTAATAAATGTATCATAATTGTAAGGACGTTAATAATAAAAAATAAGTGAGCTGAATGCAATAATAAACAAAATTCGTGTAATCTATCGTCGTTTTCCTGACAACATTGCCTGATACATATATCAGCAAAACCAGAACAAATTTAAAATAAATCATTTGCTTCATCTCATCACGATGATCTATCTATGTTGATTGAACTAAGAAGGTACCTTGAAATTACATCCATGCTCACAAAGAGACTATGCAATACCAAAAACCAGTAAACAATTTTTTTTACAATAAAAAAAATTAATTATTACAAACTGTATCAAAAAGTAGTTCATGATATTCTTTTTTTAGTCTTGTAGAAGTAGTTCATGATGATTCAACCTCAAGATAGCAGAAGCTGGATCAAAATATGAATCAAATTATCTTCAGCAACTACTCAATCTTCTAATGATCTTTTTTTTCTTTCTTTTGGGTTTTACTCAGTGGATAAACTTTGCTCTTAATTATATTGTGAGGAGAGTGGTCAGTGTCACATCCACAATGGTCATGAGCAACAACTCGAAGAATGATTGGGTGGAAGGCAAGAATCGACGAAAGAGAAGGATTCGGGCAGTAAAAGGATGGTTGAGCAAACCCAATGTATAGGTACACCTACTCAACCAGCCAACCTTAATTAATTCTACTAATGCATTTTATAATATCGTTTAGTATTAAATTATTCGACCATCCACCACAAACCATGACTCCGTCAAGAAAGTTGTCACAAAATGTTGACACTTACTTCCTCATTCTGATAATTCTCTTTGCATGCAAAGCAAATCCAGTTTGGGCAGAGTCGTAAGCATAGAAACTATAAACTACTGTTAACCGTAGCTATACCCTTATCCTTTTAGCTCAAATTGTATATAGTTTTTTTAAGCATTTTTATACGTAGACGTTTGGACCATCTTGTGACATCAGTTTTGTATGTTTTGAACTTATTTTCACAAGTTTTTTTTTTTTGTTTATATATAAAACCACAACAAATGGTGCGAAATTAATCAAACAAGTATTGGTGCTAAGTCTTTCATGATCTGATAGCAATCTGGGCCCATTAGAAGAGTCCAGGGCCCAATATAGATTGAACAAAGCCAGTAGCAACCAATTAGTGCTAGATATTTTGGATTGTTAGGAACTTAGGATTATCTTGTGGCTTTTGAAACGATTCACATTAAGAAAATAATTTTTTCTAGATGCTACAGTTAAAAGATATCACAAAAAATTCTATTTGTACATGATTACTTCATTCTTAAAAATTAGAATGAGTCATTTTAAGTCAATACTGAATTTAAAAAGAATTTGAAATCACAAGAAATTAGAATATAATTTTTCAATTTTTTGTGTACAAATTTTTAAAAAAATAAAAAGACCTAAAAAATTTTATTTCGAGTACCTTTAATGCATGTGTGTCTTCGAGGGACTCCGAACATAGATTCTAGAGTCCTCTAAGTTCCATTTATTTTTTCTTCATAATTTACTTTTTAACAAAAAGAAAAACTTTATTAAAAAATTATAAGTTTCCACTAAAAATTGTGAAATATTATGTTGTGAATGTAGATAAATTATGAAATATTAAGTTGTGAATAACAAATATTAAGTGAAAAAATATAATATATACTAAATAAGCTAATTAATTGCAAGTGAGAAATTATAGTTAAGCACATTACTTAGAGAAATGATATATAGAAACATATATAGTTCACTTTGTAATGATACTAGCAAGTGAAATAGGCATAGTGAAAAATATTGTAATAATTCAAACTATACGTTATGTGCCTATCATACAATTTAATTTGTAAAAAATAATAAAAAATAAGGTATAGATATCTACTTATCAAAATAATGATTATTGGTTTCACAATAAGACATTATCCTTGTGCATTGCATTTGTTGTAGTGCAAACTATGCAGCCTCTTAAATGATGTGTCGGAAATGGTAAGCAAATTCCTCTAAAAAAACCATTTATGGTGGCCAATGCAGTTATATTGAGCATATGCTTTTGCTACTATTTCTAATCTTACTCTGCATAATTGGTATACTTAAGAGTGTTCTTTTACTTGTTAACCTTTATGTAGCCAAACAAATTCCCAACAAGCCTCTTTCCCTTATGGGAGTGGAGGATGAGATAATTGGGACTAAAAATAGATCAGGAAAATATAATGTCAAAGAAGGCTGTCATATTTTATGCTCTAAGCAGAGAATTAATATTATCTCCGAGTTTGAACACTGGGTAGCTCTTTGGAAGACAATGCTCTCTTTTAGAGTCGTTCTTTTTGCATGGAAACTTTGGTTAACACTCTCCCTATTGGAGATCTACTTTATTATGGTTATGTTGACTTTTCCATTATATTTTCACCTTTCTTGTAGTTATACTTGTTCATGTACATTAATTATTTATGAACTAAAATAATTAATTTTAAACTGTAATTCATATTTAATATTTACATATATAAAAAGAAATTTAATATTAAATACTTGATTATGAGATCTAGTAATCCAATATACTCTATAATCATTATTCATACTACTTAAAAAAACAACTGAATTATTTATTACCAACTTACTTTATTATTCAATTTAAAGTACATATCAAATATGTAAAATTATTCTACTTTAATCAATTTAGATGTTTCATACTTGCTCAACTTTTCATCAATATACTTAAATAAAAATCACTTGGTTAAAATAATTTCACCCAACGCTACTATTATTATTATTATTATTATTATTATTATTATTATTTTCTCCGTCTCTCATTGTTTATGTCCAAAAATTATGTTTTGTGTCAAAAAGAAAATTAGGGAAAATTTTTATTATAAATAAATAAATACAACATCAAAATAACAAGATAGGATTGAGTAAAGTCAGCAAAATGTTGGCCCACCAATTACTATTTAACTGAAAGTCCTACAACTTCAACCACAAAAATTTTGCTCAAGAGACCAAGAACCTAGGCAAAATAAGTGAGAATGCAGCATTCAAAAAATGGCCGAGGAGACCATTTATAAGTCCGTCTTTTAATTTTATGTCGGAATGCAATTTCTTTTTTATTTGTCAAGCCTGAAGAGATTAAGGACACTTGTGGGCCAATATCCTGTCTCTTCATAAAATAAGATTCCATTAGCAAAAATTGATAGAATCAGACTAATTCACCTGGTAGCTTTTTTATTGCATAATAGTCAAAATTTTCTATTCGTAATATAAGGGACACAAACTCCTTTTAAAAATTTTGAGAATCAAATTGATTCAATCAGGGTCTCATAATGCGTAATTTGATGATGTAATACTTTTTCTATTGTTGGATATTAAAAAAATATATTTTTTTTAAATGTAAATGGCTTAAAAAGCCTTATTTTGTGGTGCGTTCGTAATGGAAAGAGTATGTAAAAGAATCTCATAAAAATTGTAATGGAGTTTTATCCTCTTCTTGAATTAAGGAGCCTTTTATCATTATTTGTTTTCTTATTAATTCCACACGTTCATTTATGTTTTTGTTATTTTGAATATAATGCTATCATGTGGTGTGTTTGGTTTGGTATTTAAAAAATTTAACCAAAATTAGGTTTAAAAAATAATTATTTTATAAACAAATATTTTTTTTAATATTTAGATTATTTTGTATACAGAAGGATATCTAGTTAAAAAATAATAAATTTTAAAATATACAAAATAAACTGTAATATATTAAAAATCATTTTATTTTTTTATTTTTTTCAACTATATATCATTTTTTATAAAAAAATAAAATATGAATATATATTTATCTATAAAAATAATTATTTTTTATTTTTTAAAAATATATTTTATATAAAAATTAAGGATAATTAGATACTCTTCTACCAGAAAAAATCCCCTCAATATGACTGGAGGGGATTCGGATTCCAAAATGTCCCTCTACATATTTTAGTAATCTCAATGGGAGTTCTATACGGCATAAAAGAATCATTAAAAAGAGGAAAGGTGCCTCAGTTTTATATGCAAGTGGATGTAAAATAACACAGTAAATTAAAATGGAAGTGAAGTATTCATTTGATATTTGAGAAATGAATTTCACAATCACAATCAAATATACAAATGGGGTGCATATTATTCAGAAATTAATATTATCATCAAAATATTTTCTTATATTCGTGTCATGTTCGAAAAGTCATCAGTTGCTTACTTAACCCTTACCAAAAAGTGAGACTTCCCTACAAGCCAGGGAAATATTATTCTCAATCTTGTGTCAATGCTGCCTTCTACGTGGCAAGCTCCCAATGGCGGTGTCCACACCGAACAAATACACAAGACACTCCACAAGAATAGTCAAATACCAGTTTTAAAGAGACAATTGGAAAAATAAGAACACAAAGGTCACATTCATTAATTTGAATCGACCGGAAGCAATTGCCCCTTTCTTATGGTCCCATTGTTCACAATCCATAAGCCTCTCGTCTAGCAATCGGACGGTCCTCACATTGCCTAGTGGACAGCTGGGATATGGATCCCGAGCCGCAACGCAAATGTCAAATGAGAAGGAGGGTCGTTTTGGTCATTTGACATCCAACGGATTAGTGGACTGCGTTGCAGCAAGGATTTGGTAAATTTACCTAGTACTCAACCTAACTATATAATTCTCTTTTGAAAAATTCAATTATATAAAATCGAGTTATAAAAATTTATACAGTAAAAATATAAATTTAGGAATTTACTAAGGGCGGTGACGTTCTGAATGACGACCTCTGAGCTCGGATTTAAATTTTTTATATTTATATTTTTTGTAGATTTAAATTTTAATAAATATTAAATAATATTTATTAATTTTATAAAATTTAAATTATTAAATTTTTATTCAACGCTCTAAATTATATTAAGATTTAATGCTGGAATCTTTTTCCTCTTAGCTCTGATCCGCTCCCCACAAAGCCGGGTTGTGCGCGTGTCATGCAATTGAATAAACATCCTTGTAAGGTACTTCTAAGATTTGAATTTGTGAACGCAAATACAAGGCGACAGACCACTCTGACCGCCTATATATTTTAGATTATTTTTAGTATAATTTTTGTTATCTCACGCATAATTAATTGTCATTAACTTTAAGAAAAGCGAAAACAGAAACTGGTCGGTAAGAAAAGAAAAAGAATAAAAGCTGGACCACATGGGCAAGTAAAGCAGGGCAACCAGGCTGTGAAATTGTAGTCAAAACAACTTTTGTCTCTTTTAATTTCTTGTTTTTTTTTTTCATAGGATTCCAACTCGCAGCATGATGATGATCGTCAATCATGATCACCTTTCGTGTAAATGCGGGTGTTTTATTGCCAGTAGTACAGTAAATGGGATGGGTAGAAAATACAGGCAAAAGATGGGACGTAAGAAATTGTATATAAAATAATGTTTTTCCCAAAAAAAAAAAGAAGGATCTCGTCATTGAAAGAGAGAATGAGAGAGCGCACAGATGGATCTAGTCTGTGATGAGGTAGGCTCCACTAACTGTGCACCCTCCCCGTTTTTATCTCCATTCTATTCTTAGCTTCAACTTTTCCACCTTAATTATTTTTGTTGAATCTAATTTTAATTTTCATCGTTTTGTCTCCTCAATCTTCAGAGGTCGTTAATTTCTGCTAAAATTCAGTCATCTGATTCGTTGCTGCTAAATCCAGGTACGTTCTTCTCTAATTTCCTTTTTTCCGCTTGCTAAGACTTTTTTTTTTTTTTTTCTTTTTCCCTTTTCAACGCAGCTAGTTACTGGTTAATCTGTTTTGTTCTTGATTATTTTTGTGTAATTAGTGCGTCTTTCCTCGTTGTAGCTTGAAATCTGAGCTTTCGCAATTCCCTTCTTGAGGAAGGCAAGCCTTATAAGTTGAATTACTGTTATTGACAGGAGCAGGATATAATATATTTCTCTTTCGTAGTCTAATTGTAATAGGAAGGGAGACAGAGCTCGGGAGATATAGTGGCTCTGCTGTAAGTGTGGGTTTCTCTAATTTTTTGTTTTTGTTTCCTCCATCGATATACTAATATCAGCAGAATTTTTTGACAGCCCTAGTTCTGAATTGGGGAGGCTGGGTTCCGTGATATGTTTGTCCAGAGACCACTTACATAACCTCGTATTGTTGACAACTTGAAACTGACAATTTTGGTCTTCAAAAGGTTAGCCGGTTCTGATGTTGTTCAGCATAGGTCCAAATTGTTCAAGAAAAAAAACAGTATACTTAACCTGGCTTACAAAATAGATATGAATACCACTTTTGCATGAGTATTTATTTTCCAATGGATTTATAATTTACATTAATTTCTTCCCACGTTCCAAGTTATTTTGTCTTTGTGAATTTGAAGTTGATTTTTATATAAATATATATATGACAAGGAAAGTTATTAGCTTTTTCATTTGTGATACGATTTTTATTTGTCTCTTTTTTTTTTTTTCTTTGGGGATTGATTGATCTTGAAGAAGCATTGGGACTCTTGAATAACTTTAGAAGTGCAGTTAATCAGGGTTGAAGTATCAGAACTTTCATTACAAGATCTCTATATCTATCAAATTAATAGCTGGCTTTAGAATGCTCTAATTTCATCTATTTAGTTCATTTGCCTTCCATTGATTGGCATAGTTTACTTTGAAAATTTTAAAATTCTCCATAGAGAAGTCTCAAGTTGTACTAAATGCAGAGCGAGCATCATTTTATTATTTTAGGCAATGAACTGAAACTTTGTTCCAGTACCATTTTCCTGACTTCATTGAACTGCCCAATAGAGTCGAATAGAAGAAACAAATTTAATGATTATATAAATATGTCAACCTTGATATTGTGCTTAATGTTTTGGGAGCAACAACCCCTCTTAATTTTGAAATATATATGGTAAATTTGCATTTCTTTTTCTAATTGTAATATGGTACGAACTGAATTGCTTAAACAGTGGGGAATTTTCTTGTTTATGTATTCATTTTTCATTGATTGATTTTGTTTATCTGGGTTTTAGACACTTCTTTGGCACTCTGAGCTGCTTCTTTGTATGGAGGATGCCAAAGAGAAGCCATCCCTCTCTGAATCGTCTTCAAAAAGTGCTGAACGGATATCACTGGCAGATACCCCTGAAGAAAATAGTGATGTAATAAACCCTACAGATAATCATTCTTACACTGAAACTCCAATCAACTTAATCAGTAATGGAAAGGGGGAATCTGGGACTCATTTGCCAGTGACTGAATTCTCCACGTTAGCAACATTACAAAATGCTTCTGATGGTCAAACTGTGGGACATGATGAAATTCTTCCTGTGGATGATTCTGGGTCAACATCAATCAGTGATGGAAAACGGGAATCTGGGACTCATGTGTCAGTGACTGAAGTCTCTAAATTAGCTGTGCAACCAGATGCTTATGATGGTCGGACTGTAGGACAAGATGAAATTCTTCCTGTAATTGATTCAGCTTCAACCTCAATCAATAATGGAAAAGAGGAATCTGGGACTAGTTTGCCAGTGACTGAAGTCTCCAAATTAGTAACACCACCAGATGTTTCTGATGGTCAAACTGCAGGAGAAGATGAAATTATTCCTATAGATCATTCGGCTTCAGCCACAATCAGTAATGGAAAAGAGGAATCTGGGACTCATTTGCCAGTTACTGAACTCTCTGAATTGGTGGTGCCACGTGATGCTTCTGATGGTCAAACAGTAGGGCAGGATGAAATTCTTCCTTTAGATGGTTCAGCTTCAACCTCAAATGGTGATATGGTTGGCATGACAGAAACAAGCAACGAGGGAACAGTAATGGGAAATTCTAAACCAGATCCTGTAGAAAACATTTCTGACAGGCATCAATCCCAAGATGATTGTACAAATGTCACTCTTGACACTGATGTTGATAATCATAATTCACTCTTGGCTTCTGCTCCTACTCATTCCATGCAGCTAGATGCAAAAAGAGGCCTTATTGATACAGCAGCTCCATTTGAATCTGTCAAGGAAGCTGTTTCCAAGTTTGGAGGAATTGTGGATTGGAAGGCCCATAGAATCCAGACTGTAGAGGTATCTTTCTTACATTTGTATTTTATATGACCAATTGTCTTCATTTATCTGCCTTAATTGCATGTTTTACAATAAAATACACTGCTTCAATACTATTTCTGCCTCATCAGGAAAGAAATTTTTTGGTTATTTCAGTTGCTTCTTTAAGCTCATACAAATATCCATTAGAAGATGGCTAAAAGTTAAATGCTATGCTATGGGTGGAAAAGATGAGATTAATAGTTGTCCAGTACTTTTTTTTAATTATTGGTGGCAGTTGTAATAATTAAGTTAAATGCTATGCATTAAGTGTTGCCTGGATGTCTAATATCAAGGGGAATTAATCATTAAACTCCTAGCAGTTTTGAATTTTAAACAGGCTAAAGTTGTTGGCGATAATACTTTCCTGATACTAATGTTATTGAATTAAAGAAACTATGGATTGTGTGATTCTGAGAGTTAAATCTTAAATACTATCTGAATAAACTGAGTTCAACAATAAAGCCATTAGTAGAACTTGCTTATGTACATACTATATGCTATGTATTTTATGATTTCTTTGTTTAACGAGTAAATTTAGACAGCAACGAAGGATGAATTATGGTGTACATATCTTTCTTTTTTATCTCTTTTTGGTGCTTTTTGCCCTATGTTTACCAAGGTCTTGCTCGTCTTGGTTTCCAACATTTTTTTTTTGCAATGCTGAATGGAAAAATGATGAGTTTCTGACTTGCTACTAAGATGACTAGCTGACTCTTGACCAAAAATGGTATCTTTGTCTACCAGAACTGCAATTAATTTATTTCAGTTTTGTATACACAGAGACGGAAGATTGTTGAACAAGAACTTGAAAAAGCATACGAGGAGATTCCTGAGCTTAGAAAACAATCAGAGGCTGCTCAAAAGGCAAAAACCCAAGTACTGAAGGAGCTGGACAGCACTAAGAGACTAATAGAAGAACTAAAACTTAACCTGGAGAGAGCACAAACAGAAGAGCATCAGGCACAACAGGACTCAGAACTTGCAAAACTCAGAGTGGAAGAGATGGAGCAGGGTATTGCAGATGAATCTAGCATTGCAGCAAAGGCACAGCTTGAGGTTGCTATTGCTAGGCATACGGCTGCTGTTTCAGACCTACAATCTGTCAAAGAGGAGCTGGATGCTTTGCGTAAGGAATATGCTTCTTTAGTGACTGAAAAAGATGTGGCTATTAAGAAAGCTGAAGAGGCTGTAGCTGTGTCAAAGGAAGTAGAGAAGACAGTGGAAGATCTCACTATTGAGCTAATTGCCACAAAGGAGTCATTGGAGTCTGCTCATGCAGCACACTTGGAAGCAGAGGAACAAAGAATAGGAACAGTCATGGCCAGAGATCAAGATTCTCTCAATTGGGAAAAAGAACTCAAACAGGCAGAAGAGGAGCTCCAGAGGCTAAACCAGCAAGTTTTATCTGCAAAGGATCTCAAGTCTAAACTAGACACGGCCTCTGCTTTGCTGCTTGATCTGAAAGCTGAATTAGCTGCATATATGGAAACAAAATTAAAGCAGGAAGGCGATGAAGGAGGAACCTCAAAAGGGGACCTAGAGGAACCAGAGAAGAAGACACACTCTGAAATACAAGTAGCAGTAGCATCAGCCAAAAAAGAACTTGAGGAAGTAAAGCTCAACATAGAGAAAGCAACTGCTGAGGTAAATTGCTTGAAAGTGGCTGCCTCATCATTAAGATCAGAACTTGAACAAGAGAAATCTGATCTTGCCAACATTGGGCAGAGAGAGGGAATGGCCTCCATTGCAGTTGCATCTCTTGAAGGTGAACTAGACAAGACTAGATCTGAAATAGCTTTGATTCAGATGAAAGAGAAAGAAGCCAGGGATAGAATGATTGAGCTACCCAAGAAACTACAACAAGCAGCTGAAGAAGCTAATCAGGCCAACTTGCTTGCCCAAGCAGCTCATGAAGAGCTTCGGAAAGCAAAGGAGGAGGCAGAACAAGCTAAAGCTGGAACAAGTACCGTGGAAAGTAGATTACTAGCAGCTCAAAAGGAGATAGAGGCTGCCAGGGCTTCTGAAAGGTTGGCAATAGCAGCAATTAAAGCATTGCAAGAGAGCGAATCAGCTAGAAACAACAATGAAGTGGATTCAATTGCTGGTGTGACACTTTCTTTAGAAGAGTACTACGAGCTTAGTAGGCGGGCCCATGAAGCAGAAGAGCGAGCCAATGTGAGGGTTGCAGAAGCTAATTCTCAAATTCAGATAGCTAAGGAGTCTGAATTGAAAACCTTGGAAATGTTGGATGATGCTAATAAGGAGATGCTTGCCAGAAGGGAATCTTTAAAGGTGGCCATGGATAAAGCTGAGAAAGCAAAGGAAGGAAAATTAGGTGTTGAACAAGAATTAAGAAAGTGGAGGGCTGAACATGAGCAACGAAGAAAGGCTGGTGAATTTGACCAAGGAGTAGTAAACCAGAATAAAAGCCCCAGAGCTAGTTTGGAGGGTGGTAAGGAAGCAAGCAACTTTCAGCAAGGTCCCAATGCAGATAATTCTGGACATTACTTGTCAAGCCCAAATGATTATGCGCATGGAAACAGCACTGAAAATGGTTCATCCCCAGAAATCAGAGTCGGAAAGAAGAAAAAGAGGTCATTTTTCCCACGCGTTTTAATGTTCTTTTCTAGGAGAAGAGCACATACAACCAAGTCAGGGTAATCCCTAATTGAAATCTTATGCGGTGACATTCTGCACTTACCTTGCCTCTCATCCTTTTGGAGGCCTTGAAGTGACCTAAAAATGCTGAGACTTCTCAAATTATACTGAAACTGTACATTTTGGTGATTATTGTATGTATGGTTGATTGGTTTATTCTGTCTCAGTGAAAGGATTTGTGTGTGGTCGCCTGGTCGGTCCTTGGTGAAAAGAGAAAATAAGATGGATCTGTTTTGTGTATAGGCTTTTGATATACTGTAACATCAGCTTTTGTAAAGCTGTGTGAGATTTGACAAAATGAGTTTTTTTTTTTTTTTACAGTGCATACTCTAGAAATTGGAGCTCCATATGAGAATCCATGTGCTTTGTTGGCATGGTGTAGGCATATTGGAAACGCCGTTAAGCTAATACAGTAAAAGCGAGGGGAATTCGAAGATTATGTTTGCTCACAAGAAACATAAAAGTTTTTATTCTGTCATGTGTCAAATTAATATCATAGTGTAATGAATGTATTTAAAAACCTAAGTAAGTTTATATAATTCGTCATTCTTCCCCATACTAGTAGTTGACTGGCCCAGGAAGAAATAATTGTTTTCATAATTTAGTCAAGTCGTGATGTTACATGCAACTGAGAATGGCACTCCTTAGAACTAAGAACTAGAGCTGGCGAGGGTTTGAATAATAGTTTTGTGCCATGGATTGGAAAGATGCTCCACAAGGTTATCAATTGGTCCAACATGAGTCACTGGAGCTTGCACAAAGATGCCAAGCATTGCCACCATTGCTAGTCGCCCTGTAAGTACAAATTTACCGCCATGAAATTAAGCCTCCAAGTGTATATGAAATCACAGAGAATTAAGAAAAGCATACCGTTCTTAATTTCTTTAAGCTTCCATTCATGAGCATTTTTTATGTCTTTAGCTAGGCCGAGAGGATTTAGCAAAGGGCCCCCGGGGTACCTGTTTGTTGAAACAAGACTATCAACCTCAATGCCTACTACTGTAAGTCCAGTAAAAAAACTCAAAAATACAAACGGGATTAAATTGAGAAAGAAATGTAAAGATAGAGCAGAAGGATTCTTTCAGTAATTAATTACCCTGGCTCTAAGCCTTCCAATGCAGCTTCCAATCCAAAGAAGGATCCCTCTTTAGCTTGAGATCCAGGACTAACGAAGTCCATGTACCTTTTTGTTTCAACAAAGCTGTGCAAGTAAAGGAGATTATTAAATTGATGAATCCTCCGAAGCAAGAAGAAAATATGAAGGCATCAAGCTGAAGTTGCCAAGGAATAAGATTCGACCCCATCAAAAATAGCTGGATAATGAACAGAGTCTCTGTATTGGCAAAATATTTTCCTGCACCGGCTTCATACCAAATTGGTATCGTTTTAAGTCCTGCAACGCGAAGTGTCTGCACAGCAGTTAGAGATCGCCAACAAGCTAAGGGAAAAATAAAAAACCATCACAATTACGGGAAAAATATAAGAACTTGAAAAACTAGGAGGTTAATTTAATATCAAATTACGAATTCTTTCCATGAACAATACAACATATAAAAACCAAAAAAAATTGGAGCTATGTGACTCACATCTGTCAGCAGAATTCCTGAGACCCCAATCATTGCAAAGCGAGCATGAACCAGCTCTGCTTGCACATACCACTTCAAGCTTTTCGGGTCCTCTCCAAGTCCAAGTGGGTCGAACCCAAAATCTCCTGCCAGACTGTAAAACTTACCATGATGTTACATTGAAAACATGCGGTAGTAGATTTTGGAGAAGATGAGTTCAAGGACAGGTTGAAGGACTCACGTTCCATCAAGATAAGGTGGAGGATCGAGCCCTGGGAGCCACGTAGGTCGCTGCTGAGCTGCAATACAAGTTCTCCTACAAGGCTTCGTAATTTCTGCACCTGCATGCCTGAGCCACGAGGATGTCCCGCCTGCTGAAGATTTATTAATGCTCGAATTTTTAAATAAAGTGCATGGCTGTAAAGGGAAACTTCTTCCAATTGCTGATGCCATTCTTCTTTATCTTCTACTGAAGGACGACAATTTGAGCGCCGAAAATCTCCACTTTCACCACCACCAATACCACATAATCATAGACCTATTTGTTTGTCAATTAAAAGAAAAAAAATAAAAATAAAAATAAAAAGGGGCCCCCTTATCCATGGACATTGGACGGTTGGATAAGAAATGTCTGCTTCTAAGGCCAGGGCATCCACTTACCGATACTTTCTCCAACCTTGAGACACTCGCTTCACCCCCTCTCCAACCTTCAGAACTAATTTTTCACGAATCAGAATGAACTTTATGGTCTCCAATTTTCCATATTAGAGTCCTAAGTTATTTTATTCCACGATCAACTGTAAGTCAAACATGGAAAAGTGTTGTAAAACCAAAAAATATATATCTATTATAACCATAAGGTTCTTCACTTAATTTGTACAGTCTGCGATCCTTTTTGTTTCTTCAGACCTCATGACATGAATCACGAGTTCAATTCATAGTAATGTAAAGGACGAATAGAGGCCGTGAATTCTCTACCGACACACTGCACAAGTTCAACTTAACCAAGACTAGTAATAACGAAAAGGAAAAGACTAAAATGAGAATACTTGGATTCCAGGTCCAACTAACATTACAATGTGAGAAAACTGAGTAGTGAATACACTGGTACAATTTGAAAACTATCTCTAATCCCCTTCAATCAAACGTTATACATACAATTGAAAAGTTCAAATGAACCATCTGAAATGTTTATGTCATTAATAAATCTAAAAAAGCTGACAATCAAATTAAAACGCGTGTCCATGGTATCATCGCCTGCTGGATATGCTGAATGAGCTAATCTTCATTGGGGTTGCAATTACCAGTGGAGCCTCAGGAGAATCAGTGACTGCAAACTTGTCATGCATGAAACGGCTTTCAACGATGGAATCTTCCTTAAGGACAATCTTGTAGCAATAACAGCTTTTTAGACCCTGCTGATTATGGTAGCACTCATGAGAACCGTCCTTGACTTGTTGGAAGTTCCATATCACACTGAATTTCCCCACTGTGGCCACTATATGGCGCTCCTGCTTTCCATTCTCTGTGACCTATACAACCGGTGAGATGAAATTTATAAGGATATATGCATATGTTATATATATATATATATATATATATATGTGCCCATACGAAATTCAATTGATATATAATAAGATCCTACAACTCATACATCTCACAAGTTTCATGAAAGAAAATGACGGCCAACTTTTCAACTCCAAAAGGATAAGCACAATAACAAATTAATAATGATTGAAGATACACAGTTAAACAAACCACGAAATTTAACCTGCCCAAGTGGTAGATTACTTAATTATTTTATTGAAAATTATCTAAATCCAGGTCAGACAAGCTTATCTGGTAATGAAAGTAAGCATTAACCACAAATGGGAATACAAAAGAATCAAAAGAAAAAGCAACAGAAGATGCAAATTTCATACTCTAGGAAGCTTCTATATGAGGTCCAAAGCAAAATAGGAAAATAAAAGGTAGCATGTAAAAAGGCCTTAAGCACTAAGCAGTGTAACGTCCACAGATGTAGTGTTTTTATCGGCATATGCAATCTATATTTTTTCATTCGCAGACGCAGGGCAACTTTGAGCGACTGTAATAAATTAACATTTCAATTTCAAAAACACAAGGCAGGAATTCGAGATTGAAGAATTTACGAGTCCAGACATAGGATATGTTATATCATAATTCATAAGCGAGCAGGGAAAGGGGAAAAAAGACAAACTTGTCCTTACCCATGAAAACTGAGCTTTACTGAACTTGTTATGTACTCCAGCTAAATGTGAATCCAGGGGAGTCAGCTTCAGCAACCTTGGAGCCGCAATCCTATTTCCCATGCGTCCGCTAAAACCAGTTTTTGTCTTCCCATCTTTGTCAGTAAAAAGAGTACAAATAAGGACCAAGTAGGTGTCTGTTGTACCCACGATCCACTTCCCATCGAACGTTACATCTACATGAGTAATGGGTGAACCAAGGCCCGGAAAAGCAGTTTTCGCCTGCCTCATAGAATTGACTGAATACAAACGGATCTTCCCATCAAGAGATCCTACTACAATGGAACCATCACCGGTGGTGGCAAAGCATTGAAAATTGGTCCCCCGGGAAAACTGATGCCCCTGGGTCCAATTTAAGACAGGAGTACTAGAGTTAGCCAGATTTTGAACTATTCCATTGCGATCACGCATATCCCACCTACAAAGCCTATTATCATCCAATCCCAGAAAAGTAGATCCTGAAGGATCCAACTGAGCTCCCTTGTTATCATTGACGATATCTCTCATTGTAATGTCAACCCCGTCCTTTCCAAACTTCCACTCTGTTACAATCTTCCCAGTCTCAATATCAAGCTGATGAAGCCCGGTTGAATGAGGCTTTCCACCACCTAGTGGACTCATGAGGAGCATGTTGGTCTCAGCCTTCATCAGAAGAGCCTTTTTGGGAGCAGAATGTACCATAGATGAACTGCTATTTTGATACCCACTACCAAAGTTCACAAAAGCACCTTTCCCATGAATTCCATGAGCAAAATTCTTCACAACCTGAATGCCAGAATCACCAACCAAAAAACTATTGTCCAACGCACCCAACGCCAAGCTCTGTATTCCACCATTTGCTGCTTCCTCAAACTCCTCCCTCAAGTCTTGGTTTGCCCTTATTGGTGTTGCAGAACCAGGGCTTTTCGAAAAGCTATCCTCCGCATCTTCCCACATAGAATCGTCAGCAGCCTCTGGTTTGGCCCACCCAATAAAGTCCTTGCCATAAATTTTAAGTTTGCTTTCTTCCGTTGCCTCAATGCCATACGTGTTCTCAAACAGACAGCTATCAAACTGAGCGACAAACGCCTTATGATCTTCTTCAGAAAAGAATTTCATAGCCCAAACACCCTGTGCAACAAAGTCAACACGACGTTGGTCCCCGAAAGTTTTCAATTGCATCTCGGTGGCCACCTTCACTCGAATTTTCGAACCAACCTTCAAAACCCACCACGACTCCCCTGCTTCATCACCTTCATCTTCGTCTACGTCTTCATCACCACCGTCAACTCGGCACGTCCTAACAAAAGAGTAAGAAGTGAGCTTTTCAGAAGTTACCCATTTAGCCTTCGGGGTGTTTCCACCGACGTGAAGGTAGAGCTTGACGGCATTCTTCAGATTGGGGTTATGGGAAGATGAGTATTTGAGCTTTAAGGCCCTAAGCTTTGCCTCCACAGCATCGAGTGATGACGGAGTTGCAGTCTTCCGGTCTGCAGAATGCTGGCGTTCTTCTTCGGCGTCTTGGTAGTTTGCTTCTTCGTCGCTGTGGTTCTCGGAATCATTCTCTTCGTCGGAGTCGGAGATTTCTAAATCTTCACGACTCTGAGACACACCCATCTTTACCGCTTCGGATTGAAAAGTGGAGGATGAGAAGATCTGAAAGATGGGATCTGACTGGAAGTAGAAGGATCAGATCCACTAAGCGTCGAGCGCAAGTTCAAATTTTGAAAATGGAGCGCTTATTTCAGTTTTGCGGCTTTTTCGGCGTCCTCAGTAGAATTATTGAAATTGAAAACAGGGAAACTCCTATGGATAACCGGCTACCTGGAAAGACGGGTTACCCACGGCCCATGTTATTATCTAACGAAAAAAATTATTTTCTATATGCTTATATCAAATTTTTTCAATCAGTTAATAATATGTGTGTAATTTTTAAAAATGTATGAATTAAAAATGTTAATTAAAAAAGTGGATGAGGTATAAAAAATTATTCAGATATTATTAATTGATTGAGAAACTTAATAAAGGCATATAAGGAATTTTCTTCTTAAAATAAACCTATTCTCAATTATGAAAAAATTTGTAATTAGGGCAAATAGGAATGTAATATTTTCCCTTTTGGGACTTAGATGTCGTTTATATGTTTTTTTTTTTTTGAGCACTAAAGTTGAGGGTTCTTTTACCATATAATAATTTTTTTAAAAATTATTTTAAATGCCCTTTCTATTTTTTTCTCTTTTACTAAAAGTCTTCTTCATGAGAAAAGCACTTTCCGGTTACCAGAGTTTCACATTTTATTATAGAAAACATATGATCTATGCTTATTTGGTGACAACCAATCACAAGGAAGGTGGTAGATAGCAAATCCAACAAATTAAAAACAAAAATACTTTCAATTATAGAATTTATAATTAAAGTATGTATGGTCGTACCCATTAGAATCATCGAATTGGTGATTCTAATGTTGTTGACAACCCAATAATATAACATAAAAAGAAATAAAAAAAGTGAGATTTGCAATTTAATAATGAAAATAAAAATTATAACTAAAGGAATTAAACAAATCAACAACTAAATAAAATATTTCAATCATATAAAAACCAATAAATGAGATTTAAATCAAGGAAAGAGATACTTAGCTAAGGAATGTTTTTTTTTTTTTTTGGCTTTTTAAAAATTGAGCATTGATGTAAAATTAACTCCCTCTTAATGACAAGTGGCTAAAAATGTTGACTCTAGCAATCTGATTTCTCCTAAATTTATTGGCTAACAAGCATTCTTTAGTCAAATTTAATTAACTGACAACTTCTAATAAGTACTTCAGATTTAATTAGCTAATAAAATTAAAATTAAGAGAATACTAACACCAATTTATCAAAACATAAATGCAATGCTCAACAAATTAATTCTTATATTCTATCAATATAAAAGGAAGCTTAGTTACAATCATTTACATCGATTTTCTATTAATATTGATTCAATATAATGATTATATATTCAACCAAATCAAATTGAGAATAAATATTATCAAGCAAGATAAATAATGGGCTTTCTTATTTGCTTACTAAAAAATTAAATTAAATAAATTGAATATGTAAAAATGTCATAAAAGAAAGAAGAAGAAAAAGATTCAAGTATATCTCACTGTCATGAAGAAACCAAAACTTTGATTCATTAGCTAGATACAAGGGATTTAGCGTAGGTTGTCCAAAATATTCAATCAAAATAAGATTCACGAAGCTTAAAAATATCCTGCACAGTGTTACTCTCACTAAAATAAAAAATGGAGAAGGAAGAAGAGGATGAGATGATGAGATACGCTAACCTAATAGGCCTTTTCCTTCTATTGTAACTAAATTCTAAGTTTTTCTCCCTTGAAAGAAATTATATATATATATATATATACATATATATATATATATATATATCTCGATCAGATTCAGAACCCACTTTTTTCCCTTTTCTTGCACACACATAACATTCATTTGCAGCTTATAACTTCTATGCATTTGATGAACCACTCATGGCTTGTCTCAAAACTTAATCCAATGAAATGAGCTCAAAACCTACATACAAACCCTAGCAACTATTCAAAACTTGATTTCCTACTTAAAAGCATTTAAATTAAAGCTAAAAAAGAGATAAAAATATGTAAAAATAACAAACTAACAGAAGGCAAAATATTTGAGAAGATTCATTATGCATAGCTACTCTGGTTGCTTTTAGCATATTAAGTTTATTTTAATTAAAATAAATTGATCTCATTTCAAGAGATGGATAAATATATAAAAATTTTATTTTAAGTTAAAAATTGAGTATTTTGAGTAATGAAATAATTTTAGAATTTTTAAAAAAGTGATCTTATTTGAAAAAACAAACTTCATTATAAAATTTATTTTATGAAATTTTTATACTAGAATGAATAAATTTAATTATATTAATTAAAAAAATTAATTTTCCTTTTTCAAAAAAATGGGAGAGTCGGGTCATTAATTCAGGGGAATGTCCCCACATTTGTTAAAATATTATAGGATTGCATGACCCTATGAAAGATTTTTAAAAAATTTGGAAAACAAATCTATAGAAATAAAAATGTTAGATTTTAAAGCAGTAAATGAATAGAGAAAAATATACTTTTGGTCATTTACTTATTACAAAATTGTAATTTTACTCCCTCACTCATTAAAATGCTCAAAATAGTCTTTCACTCGTTAGAAAGTGTTACATTAAGTTTCCTACTTTTAAGGAAATAACTAAATTTAGTCTCTTTATCAAATTTAGCCATAAATCTAAAGGGCTAAATTTGGTATTTTTTTGGAAAAATCAAATATGACATTTGCTAATGAATGGATGACTATTTTGGACATTTCAATAAGTGATGAACCGAAATGATAATTTTATAATAAATGATAGACCAAAAAGATATTTTACTCCAAGTTGAGAGTCAAAATGTTACACCATATAACCATTATCATCTACAATAATTCTTTAAAATTATTACCAAATGCTGTAGTGATTAATTTTAGGTTTTAAAAATGACATTTACAAATTTATACTATTAATTAATTTTATCATATTCAAATAATTATTTTTGTTTACAATGTCTATGAGTATAATGTTGAAATATGCTAGCACCCAAGAGGGAGGGTGAATTGAGTGTTTATAAAAATTTAATATAAAAAAAAAATTATTTCCCAAATTGAAAACTTGATGCAAAATGATTTTCAATATATAAGTATAAAAAGCAATAAATAACATAATTAAAGTGTAATAACAAGAGAGTAAGGGAAGAAAGAAAGCAAATAGAGCTTATTTTGATTCAGCTTCAACCCAAGCCTACGTCTAGTCCCTATAAAACCTTGAGAATAATCCCTATTAAACCAAACTCTCTTTAAGAAAAACCTTTCCTTGAATTTAATCTCTCCTTAAGGAATATCTTTCCTTGAAATAACAAATCTTTTCAAGAAGAAACTACACACAATAAGAAAACTCTCAAAAGAGCAAATAACACAAATGAAGCTCACTAGCAAGAATAAAGATATTTAAGAGCATGAATTACTCGTAATATTTTTATCACTTTGTTTCTTGTGATTTCTGAGCTCTTGAGACATGTATTTATAGCCCAAAAAGCAAGAAAACCATTTAGAGCAAAGGAGAAATTCAAACTTGTACAACTTGATTGTTGGAAGTAAGTAGCTCTATTTGTTGACTTTATGATCATCCTCTATTCCATAGCCGCAAATTTAGATATTCATAGCTCTTGCATTTCAACTTTATTTTAAAAGAATTTTATATCATCAAAAATCTCTATAAGTCTATTTTCTATTGTGATAAGTTTCATTGCAAAATTCAATTTGCTTGTTGAGATATTGTTGAAAGAGTGATAAAAGGTTAGATAACAAATTGATATACAAAGCCATAATTTGATACATTTATAACTCCTTTATTTTAAATCAATTTTAAGCATGTGATATATGACTGGAAAGCTATGTGAGTCTAATTTCATATAAAATAACCTCATTTCAAAATTCTTATTGGTTGGTGAGATATTGTTGAAATTGTAACTAGAGGTAAAAAAAAAAAAAGGTGTGATCTCAATATTTAAAATTTTTTCAATCATAACTTCTTAATTTCAACTATATTTTTAGCATGTGATATATGAATAGAAAGATATTTAAGTTTATTTTTAGATTCAATAGGTTTCATTTTGAAATTCTTTCTTATTTGTGAGATATGATAAAAATAGTGATATAAGGTCCAAAAACAACTACATTAAAATTCATATCTCTCTTATCCATTTGGTCCAAACTTATACTTTGAGGACCAAAATGTATTAGGCCAATAAATGTAAGTCCAAATGGATTTTAAAAAATAATGATAAGCTTATGATAGTTAGTCCAACTTGTAAGCTAAATACTTGGTCAAATTCATATATTATAATATGCATATTTTAATAATAATTAGTAGAATATAAACATTTTTTTTACCATACATATGAGATTCCTATAAATATCCAATTTTAGTTGTCTATAATATTAGAGCCTATTGGATATAATATAAATTCGTATATCTCATATAAGGGATGATTCAAGTATAAATTATTACATGTTAATGATTAATCAATTAAACATATGTTGATATTATATGTCTAATTCATTTGTTACATTTTTGTCACATATTAATCATTATAAAAAATTATAACATTAAACCTTAGGGTGAATAATCTCCCCCTTTTTTATAATGACAAATTACTAAAGAAAAATATGTTTAATGATAATGTATGCCATGTAATAAGCACAAGCACATATTTTTTTTCTTCCCTTATTTGACATCAACAAAAATGTTTATAGAAAAATTTAAGCACACATTCCTTTATTATTCATGTAAGTCATATAATGATGTCAATTCAGTATAATGTAGGTCTCATAAAAACTTATCATTATTTCATTACCATGATAATTGGAAAAATGTAGGCTACATTTAAAATTATATTATCAAGTATATAACTCAAATTTTGCAAGATATAATCAAACATGCAATTCTCCTTATCTTTTTAAATATTAAGATAACATGCAAAAATAAAAGAAAACACTTCGATGCTTAAGTCAATAAGGATAATTTGAAATTGCTATCAAAACATTTAAATTATTTTAAAGTTCTTTAGGATTGACCATGCCTAATTGTCTTTTTATAAACCAAAATATTTCATTTGATAGAGGTTTTGTGAAAATATCAGCAAGTTAAAAATCAATTTGTATGAAATCAATTGTAATATATTTCTTTTGGACATGATCCTAATGAAGTGATGGCAAATTTCTATATATATAGTGCGAGAGTACATGATGGGATTCTTAGTAAGGTTTATTGCACTAGTATTATCACAACAGATTGAGATTTCTTTGAGGAATACCCCATGATCCTTAAATTGTTATTTTATCTAAAAAATTTGTGCACAACAACTACCTACTGCAATATACTCAACTTAAGCTATAGGCAATGCTACATTTTGCTTCTAGCTAAACCAAGATACAAGAGAGTTTCCAAAGAATTGGCATGTCCCATTAGTGCTTTTTCTATCTGTTTTACTTCTAGCAAAATCAACATCAGAAAATTCCACTAGAGTGCTGGAAAAACCTTTTGGATACCATAATCCTATTTGAGGTGTGCCACAAAGATATTTAAAAATTCTCTTTACAATCGTGTAATGAGATTCTTTTAGACAAGTACACATACAAACACTAAACATTATATCTAGTCTACTTGCAATTAGATATAAATGAAGCCAATAATACATCTATATTTTGATGCATCAAATGGCTTTCTATCTTCATCCATGTCAAAGGAACTCATTAGAGTTTCACTTGGTTTTGCATTTTCCATTCCAAACTTGGTGAGCAAGTCCTTAATATACTTAGTTTGGCTTATAAATATTTCATCATTTTGTTGTTTAATTTGAATCCCCAAGAAATAGTTGAGTTCACCTATCATAGACATTTCAAGTTCTCCTTGCATCATGTCAGCAGACTCTTTACACAAAATTTCATTAGTAGCACTAAATATTATATCATCCACATAAATTTAAACAATTAAAATGTCATGATTTTTCTTTTTAAAAAACATGGCATTGTCAACCTTTCCTCTTGAAAAACCTTTTTTAATAAAAAAGGTGGTTAGTTTTTCATACCAAGTTCTTAGTGCTTGCTTTAAACTATATAGAGCTTTTCTTAATTTATATACGTGATTTGGGAAATTATGATTTTCAAAACCTGGAGGTTGTTCAACATAAACTTCCTCCATTATGTATCCATTGAGAAAAGCACTTTTCACATCCATTTGATATAGTTTAAAATATTTTATGCATGCATATGCTAAAAGCATTCTAATAACTTCTAATCTAGCTACTAGAGCAAATGTTTCATTATAGTCAGTTCCTTATTCTTGTTATATCCTTTAACAACCATTCTAGCTTTATTCCTTGTGATAATTCTTGATTCATTAAGCTTATTTCTAAAAACCCATTTAGTGTCAATAATAGGATAATCATTGGATCTAGGAACAAGTTCACATACTTGATTTCTTTCAAATTGATTTAATTCTTCTTGCATAACTAAGACCCAATGTTCATCATTTATTGCTTTACCAATATCCTTAGGTTCAATTTGAGATAGAAAAGCTTGATGATTGCCAATATTCCTAAGAGACTTTTAAGTGGTTACCCTTCGAGAGATATCACTTATGATTTGATATCCTTTTTGAATTTTCACTCTTTATGAAGACTTTGAGCAACATTTTGTTTATCTAATTGTATTTCCTCATATTGCTCCATTTGACATTGGTCATTATTCCTAATGAATTCATCTTCTTTTTCTTTTACTTTGTTTTCTTCCTTGGCTTCTTTTGTTTCTTGACTTTTACTTAAGGTAAGATTATTAAGTCTCATTACAATATCATCATCAGATAACTTTCTCGGCTGAAGAAGGTTAGATTCATCAAAATTTACATGAATTAATTATTCAACAGTCATTGTTCTTTCATTATACACCTTATATGCGTTGCTAGTACAATAATATCCTAGAAAGATTGCCTCATCATACTTTGTATCAAATTTGCTTAGGTTAATTTTACCATTATAAAGCATTTGAAACTAAACACATGTAAATGAGAAATGTTAGGCTTCCTTTCTTTGTATAATTCATTAGGAGTTTTATTCAAAATTGACCTTATCAAGGCTTTATTCATGACATAGCAAGCAATATTTATTGCATTAGCCCAAAACTATTTAGGAAGGTTCTTTTCATTAAGTATGGTTCTTGCCATTTTTTCTAAAGTTCTATTCTTCCTTTCTATAACACCATTTTTTTTATGGTGTTCTAGGTGCAAAGAAGTTATGCTAAATCCCATTTTCATCACACAAAATCCATAAAAAAATTGTTTTCAAATTTTGCTCCATAATCACTTCTTATTCTCACAGTCGTCAAGCCTTGTTCATTTTGAATGAATTTTGCCAATTTGAGAAATGATTTGAATGCTTGATCTTTGTGAGAAAGAAAAAGTGTCCATGTAAATCTTGAAAAGTCATATGCAACAACAAGAACATAGTAGTTTCCACTAAAACTCATTGTTCTAAATGACCCAAAAAGATCCATGTGAAGTAATTGCAAAGGTCTTGTTATGGAGACAATGTTTTTAGCTTTAAATGAGCTTTTAGCTTGTTTTCCTTTTTGGCATGCATAACAAAGTTTATCTTTTTCAAATTTTATTTTAAGCAAACCTATGACTATATATTTCTCAGCTAGTTTATTTAAAAGACTCATACTAGCATGGACAAGCCTTCTATGCCATAACCAATTATCTTCATTTACATTAATATGACGTTTTAAGTCAAGAGAAGGTTCATCATTAAGATTAATTATGTAAACATTATTAATTCTTTATCCTACCAATTTTATTTTGTTATCATCCATATTCTCAACCATGCATAATTTGGAATTGAAAATCACTCAATTGTTTTTGTCATATAGTTGACTAATACTTAAGAGATTATGATTAAGACCTTTAATAAGAAGCATATTGTCAACGGAAGTAGAAGAATTCTTACCATCTTTTCCTATCCTTATGATTTTTCCTTAGCTATTGCCACAAAAAATGACTTCTCCTCCATTTTTGGGTTAAAAAGAGATGAACTTGGCTTTGTCTCCAGTCATGTGTTTGGAATATCTACTGTCCAAGTACCATCTTACTCCAGTTGCTTTCATACATACCTATAAAAAAAATTAACTTTTGTTTTTAGGTTCCTAAATATCTTTGAGTCCTTTCTTGTTAGTTGTACCTTTAGGTACCTATATTGTCTTAACTCTTAGAGAATTATCTTTCTTGTAAGCATAAGTATACGATCCATGTTCTTTCTCTCCATAATAAAAACACGTGATAAAAGGAGTACTAGTCACAGAGGCATGAACAAATAAGTTTTTATAATATTTTTGTCTTTTGTTTGAACTATATCCTGGTCCTGCTTTATAAAAAACACATTTTTATTTTCCAAGTAAGATATTTAATGTGTCTTTTTCTTTAGTAAATTTTTACAAAGTATTAGTTAATTTTTCTTTTTCTTTTAGAAATTTTTCACATTTACGAAGTGAAATTTTTGTAATCTTTTCTTTGTAAGAAGCATGTTCTTTTTGAAATACATTGTAGTCATGTTTTAAAATTTCATATTGTTTTTGTAAATAGCTTTTGGTTTTTATCAAGGAGTCATTTTCTTCCTTTTCTTTCTTTAATTCCTTTTTAAGAGATAGGTTCTTTTCTTAGAAGAGGTTAAAACTTTAGCAATTCTAAGAAATTCATCAATGGCATTTTGTAATTCATCATAAGAAGGTGAAGAACTTACCTCATTGTCTTCGCATGCCATGAGACAAAAATTTGCTTCTTCATATGAATTGAGATCACTTTCTCCCCAAGTTGCAGAGATATATGCTTTCTTTTTCTCCTTCCTTTTTCTTCTCATAATTTTCTTGTTTCCTTATATATTGATGACATTCCAATTTGATGTGATCGATTTTTCTGTACTTATCACATATGGGAAGTTCTTTTCCTTCTTGATTTCTTAATCTTCTTCCACTAAATTTCTTATTTTTGAGAAATTTTCCAAACTTTTTGACAAATAGGCTAAGAGTTTCTTCATCAATGCCATCAGTTGAGGTATCATCAAAATCTTCTTCCTCTTGGTAAGATGAAGTAGCCTTTAATGAAAGATTCTTTTTCTTGTCTTGGCTCATGTTCTTGAAGATTTTCAAAGAGAGTTGCTACTAATCTTACTAAAGCTTTGACTTTTTTAATTGCTGTCACTTTAGGTTGCCACTCTATGTGTAAAGATTTTAAAATCTTGCATACCTGTTCAACTTGAGAATATGTTTTACCAAGTGTAGCTAAATGGTTAACAATATGAGTAAATCTAGTTTGCATTTCTTTAATTGTCTCACTGGGATTCATTTTAAACAATTCATATTGGTGTGAGATTGTATATTCTACTTTCTTTAACACTAGTGGTTCCTTTATAGGTTATGGCTAAGGCTTCCAACATTTTCCTTTACACTATTATAATTGGATATTTTAAAGTATTCCTCTTAACTCAGTGCACTTGTAAGAATGAGTTTAGCCTAAGCATTTAACAAAACTCTTTTCTTATCAGCATTATCCCATTCACTCTTTGGCTTAGGTATAGATTTGCCACCTTTATTTTTAATTGGTTTATATGGACCATTTTCTATAACCTCCCAAAGGTCAATGTCAGCAGCTTCAAAAATTAGTTTCATTCTTAGTTTCCAATAAGTATAGTTTTCACCATTGAAACTAGGAGGTTTATTAATAGAAAGCTCTTTAAGCAACACACTATCATCAATACTAGCCATTTAACTCTTAAGACTGTTAAGTCTTAATACCAAGAGCCCAAGCTCTGATACCACTTGTTGAAATAGGCTGGCACCCAAGAGGGGGTGAATTGGGTGTTTATAAAAATTTAAGATAAAAACAAAAATTCTTTCCCAAATTGAAACTTAATGCAAAATGATTTTCAATATATAAGTATGGAAAGCAATAAATAACACAACTAAAGTGCAATAACAAGAGTGTAAGGGAAGAGAGAATGCAAACAGAGCTTATCCTACTTCGGTTTCAACCTAAGCCTACATCTAGTCCCCAAACAAATACTTGAGATTTTTCACTAACTTGTAATTTGTTACAAATATTTGAGAATACTCCTTTTAAAACCAAACTCTCTTCAAGGAATACATTTCCTTTAATTTAATCTCTCCCTCAACGAATATCTTTCCTTGGAATAACAAATCTTTTTAAGAAGAAAATACTCACAACAAGAAAACTCTCAAAAGAGCAAATAACACAAATGAAGCTCATTAGCAAAAATAGAGATCTTTGAGAGTATGAATCACTAGTGATATTTTTCACTTTGTTTCTTGTGATTTTTGAGCTCTTGAGACATGTATTTATAGGCCAAAAAAGTAAGAAAACCATTTGGAGCCAAGGAGAAATTTAAACTTGTATAACTTGATTGTTAAAAGAAAGTAGTTCCATTTGTTGACTTTATGGTTGTCCTCTATTCCATAGCCACAAATTTGGATGTTCATAGCTCCTTGATTTTAACTTTATTTTGAACAAATTATATATCATCGAAAAGCTCTGTAAGTTTATTTTCTAACCTAAAAGTTTCATTGCAAAATTCAGTTTGGTTGTTGAGATATTATTGAAAGCGTGACAAAAGGTCAGATAACAAATTGATATACAAAGCTGTAAATTGAGACATTTATAACTCCTTTATTTTACATCAATTTTTAGCATGCGTTATATGAATAGAAATATGTGTGAGTCTAGTTTCATATGCAATAAATGTCATTTCAAAATTCTTACCAGTTGATGAGATATTGTTGAAATTGTGAATAGATGTTAGGAAAAAAATGTGATATCCATACCTAAAATTTTGACAATTATAACTTCTTAATTTCAATTCTATTTTAAGCATGTGATAGATGACTAGAAAGATGTTTAAGTCTATTTTCAGATGCAATAGGTTTCATTTTAAAATTCCCTCCTATTTGTGAGATATGATAAAAATAGTAATCTAAGGTCTAAAACAATTATATTAAAATTCATATCTTTCTTATCTTTTTGGTCCAAATTTATATTTTGAGACCAAAATGTATAGGGCCAATAAATGTAAATTCAAATAAATTTTTTTAAAAAAATAATAAGCTTATAATAGTTAGTCCAACTTACAAGTTAAATACTTGGTCAAATTCATATATCCCAATATGCATATTTTAATAACAATTAGTAAAATGTAAACATTTTTTTTAACCATGCATATGAGATTCTTATAAATATCCAATTTTGATTGTCTATCATATTAGAACCTATTGGATATAATATGAATTCATATAAAGGATGATTCAAGTATAAATTATTACTTATTAATGATTAATTAAGCACATGTTGATACTATATGTTTAATTTATTTGTTACATTTTTGTCACATATTTGTTATTATCAAAACTTATAATATTGAACCTTAGGCTTAACATATAATACGCTAATTTTTTGAAATACAAGAAAATACCTTAATAATTAATATATTAGCATTGGACTTGATCATGAGAAATACCAATATGAAATTTGTATTGACAGATTTGTTTTTCTTAATACTTCTCTTTTTTATGTTTATATAAGTCATTAATTTGTGGGATTTGCTGTAAATATTGACAATTAGATTAAAATTTTAGTTACTTATTGCCTTTATTCTTTAAAATTTTAAAAATAAACTCATCAAAACAATTTTTTTCAATGTAACATGGACAGAAGATGTGCACCTAAAACATGGTGGATTTTTGTGTATTTGGATTTTTAAATATAAATAAATTTTGATAAAATTTGAATTGTTGAATAAAAAATTGATGATTTAAAATTTTATAAATTATTAAAAAATTATTTAATATTTATTAAAATATAAAATATTAGATGAAAAATTTATTGATAGAAATTTGTTTAATTATAAAAAATAAATTTTCAAATGTAAAAATTCCAATCTGGCATAGGTTGCAAGTAATGCGTGAATAGTCAACCATTAATTGAAATTTGAAAACTTACATACTTCTAATTATAGAAGGAGAAAACTTATATGTTGTTCCTTATATATTTATATCATGTTCATCAATCAGTAAATGATATTTGGACAATTTTTTATACCTCATTTATTTTCTTATTAACACTGTTAATTCCCACTTTTTAAAAAATTGTACACATGTCATTAATTAATTGAAAAAACCTAATATAAGTATATAAAAAATAGTATATAAGTTTTATTTTTCTATTTTAATTTGTTGGATTCGACATCCATAAACTTTCCTATGATTGGTTGTCACTGAATAAGCATACATCATATCTTTCCTATTATAAGATGTGAAACTTGGTTAATGAACAGTGCCTTTCTTTTGAAGAAGACTGACATAGAAAAAAAAAAAAAAAAGAGAGAAAGGCATTTAAATTAATTTTTTTTCAAAAAAATTATTATATGATAACAGAACTTTAAACCTTAGTGCTCCTAAAAACAATTAGCATATAAACAACGTCTAATTCTCAAAAGGATAAAAAATTTTTTAAAGAAAGCAATAGATGTTTTCTAAAAATTTATGACATGGAGAGATTTTTTTTGTTTTTTTAATTTGGGTTATGGAACTAGCATATAAACGCTATAGATTTTTTTTGTGGACACGACAATTAATTTCCTCCAACAAATTACTTTGATTTCTTTTAGTAGATTAAGTTTAATTTAATTAAAATAAATTGATCTTACTTCAAGAGATGGATAATTTATCAGAAAAATTATTTTAATTTAAAAATTAAATTTTTTGAATAGTAAAATTATTTTATAATTTTTATAAACGTTATCTCATTTAAGAAAAATTCATTATAAAATTTATTTTATGAAAAATTTATATCAAAATACAATTTATTTTATAGACTAAAAATTTATTTTTTTAACAAAAAAGAGAGATGGTGGTTAATTAAGTGGGAACTTTTCCCAAATTTGTAATAAGGAGCACAACTCCCTACAAAATTTAAGGTTTAGGGTGCAATCCAATAAAATTAATAAAATATCATAGGGTTGCGACACACTTTGCAACCCTATAAAGAATTCCCAAAATAAGAAAGGACATGTGAAAATAAAATAATTGCAGAGGTTTTACACGATTAAATGCTACAATAATTGATTTAGAGTAAAAGAGCCTATAACTTCCTTACAATTTCAAGTTTATATTAAGAATTAATTAAGTTAAGAAAACAATTAATGAAACTACTCGTTAAATTAATTAGCTACAATGAAATTACGAACATAAATTAAGTTGAAAGAATATAATTTCATGATGCAAATTGATGAAATTTGTCCGGTTGTATTTCTAATATTTGTAAAAATATGGCCATAGTATTTGTTTTGGTGAGAAATGAAAATATAAGAAGATGACAGCATATCTTAATAATAATGTGTTTACGATAAGAAAATATTTGAAATTAAAAATATCTTATATTTACAACAAATAAAGTAACTTTTAATATTTTTTCTTAGTGTAGCTTTCAAAAAGTATCCAAAAAAAAAATTAAATTAAATACATATTCATAGCTTTTTATGAAAATAAAGAGAAAAACATTATTTTAATCCTCCACTAATTAAGTTAGTCTCATTTTGGTCATCTACTTATTTGAAGTCTCAAAATGATCCTCTACTAATGGAATCTGCTGCAAATTAGTCCCTCCATCCTTGTGCTGTTAGTGAATGGTTGATTTGGATTGTGATTTACTGACATGGCCAACCTATAATTTCCTCATCCCTCACACATAAGCTAAACAAAATATTTGAACAAAGTCAAGATTAAGAAATTTCATCTTTTCTATGACGTCAAAAGCAGAAGAAATTAGTCTTTTAAGGTGTTGCAGAAAACAAAGGAATGCAAGGGGTTCGAGGATGTCACGCCCTAACAACTGAAGACACAATTAGCACAAGGAACAAGATGAATCTCACTGTTGTAAGCTTATCAGACACCTCAGGAGATCCGATTATAGTATGAGAAAATAGAATTATTAACACTAAGAAAAAATATATTCATACTAACTAGAATATTAGTTATATTTTGTGTAAAAACTTTAGCAAGATCTCCCTTAAAATTTAAATCTCCTGAAATGTCTACAACGAGAAAACCTAATATACAACAGAAAGGAGAGCTTTGCTCTTAATAATGTTTACGATAGATAGCTATCACCCACAATAAATAGGACCATTTTCCTGTATACATGGAAGACACTAGATCACAAATACATACCTTACAACAAAAAGGACTTGCCTTTGCGAACAATGCAAGACTCACACAAAGAGACACCCATTAAGCGGCTAGTTTTTAGGTGAGGGCTAAAGTAGCTCTACCATATAAACAATGTTAGAAGGTGAGTGAAAATTCAGCAAACAAATAATATTAATTATGCAATAGAAGGGACAAACTAAGTATAATAGAATTTTTCACAAACTATTATCTTGAAATTTGAACACCTTTAACAATTAATATAACCAGTACCAAAATGAGGAAATGTTGTTAATCTTCACATAAAATCCCAAATGAAAATATAAATAAATCCTGAACGAAAATATATCAATTTATTTGCATCATAAAAGTATCCAAATTAAATTAGGGATATCAAACTGAACCCTCAAAAGTCTAGAAAAATTGAACTAGCTCAAGGCTAACATATAAGAACAAATCATCAATTAGTCACAAGCTTCAAGCTCATAATAATAAGAATAATAACCTTAGGTTTCAGATAGAATATCATAACGTTGGCAAAATGCCCAATCATATCAAAATACATATCGTAGTGCACTGCAGTTATCATTTACTGTCATTAGCTATAGGGTTCTGTTTTATATGCATTCCTAAAAATTTCTTTAACATATGCAAATCTATAATCAAAATTAGAACTTTAGAATTTTAGAATTTGACTTATTCACAGAGACAAATAAAAGTAGTTCAAATCTTATAATCATAATACATCATATATGCAAAATCATATTCCTTCATAATTAAAGAATTAAAGTATTTTATGAATATGGAACCAGAATACTTCAAAGTATAGAACATAGAAATTCAGATGTTTAGAATCATTTTAACTCATAAACTCAAATTTAAAGGAATTTTGAAATACAAAATCAGAATAATTCAGAATTCACACAATCAAAATAATAAAAAAACACATAGTTAAAACGATTCAAAAATTTTGAACATGATAATTTAGAGGTATATAACAAGAGTGCTTTAGAAAATACATAATTAGAGCAATTCAAACATTTAGGAAATTTAGTCAATTGCTTAAAAATATTTTATTAGATCCAGAGCTCATAAATACTTATAGAATACATAAATGATGAAAATTTTAAATTCTAAGAAGCTTGCCTCAAGGCACTGAGATTTTCAATAACAATTTTTTTCGTAACAAAATTGTTTAAAATCAGAAAATACATGTAACTAGCATTATCTACTCACCTGAATAAAGCACACATAGCCCATTTTCTTATTGTCTCCTCTACTACCTACTAGATACAGTGCAACCGTTATACTCATAAAAACAATAAACATGACCTTAATGTCCTTCACTATTATCATCTTTGCTCGAATAAATTCATAATGAGCAATCCCACAATAACTTCATTAACAAGTAATTTGGCATCATCAAATGACCTTCGTTCCAAATTGCTTCCTTTCTTTTAAATCACAAACATTCCTTTAAATGATTGTAATTGTCATGACTAGCACATAAATGCATATACACATAGAAAAATGCTCATGGGACCCAAGTGGTCCATATGTTAATGTTTTCATTCTTCTACCAATGACTAAGACCAACATATATTGCACTTTGAAAAATACTCCAAGGTTTTGGTAATGTCCTTATGTCCTTAAGATAAAAATTTTTGCCAATTAGGAATTTAATTGCCTTTAAGTCCAAAAATATAATTACATAAATATTCCAAGATTATGACCTCATATTTTGTTACTTTCCCACTTTCACCTTTATTAATGGAATTATTTCTGATGTAAGACATTAAACTTTCCAACATTATTATTTATATGCAACTCCAAAAAATTAAATATGCCAAAATAGGTCAATTAATGCATTCCACATAGCTTTTAAGTTGTTCAATATCATCTAATGGCTTAAAAATTAGACCACTTATAACAAAAGTAATCATTCAATAATAATAGCCACCTCAATTGAGTTTTCCTTCATCAAGCTTCCTATTACAATAATGGAATTTAAGATAAATTAGAGAAAATTCCTAAATTGACTTTACCACTCAAAATGACAACTACCAACAACTTTAATTCCTCTTCTTAAGGTCCAATAATACTAAAGGATCAAGAAATCTTCATATATCACCATTCTATGTTGTTCAACTCCTTACTCAGGAAGAGGGGTTTTAAATTGAGTGATTCAAACATCAAATTAAAATATGGGAATTGTTAAATACTTACTTAAGATCAAAACCCCTAAGGAAATCTCACAAAACTCCTTCAAATCGAACTCTAATTTATATTTTAAGTTTACTGTTTATATTCTTTGCCTAAAAAGGAGGATTTTTGAATCAAAATGTTAATTCACCAAATTAGAAGCTTAAATAGGCAGAGAACTACTCAAAATTTATTTGGGATACATACCCGAATGAAATTTCAAGCAATTTCACCTAAAATCATGCTAAAATTTGAATTTATTCATTATTGTACATGGTACTCACATTAGAAATTGGAATCTTAGACTTTAGCTACAAAATCATAAAATCGAAAGTTGAAACCAGGAGAGAACTAGACGAAATACCCTTATAGAGTAAATCCATTAAGAAATTTAGAGTACACCTACTAAATCGAGAGAATTTCACATTAATTTCGCACCTTAGCATTGACTGCAAAGCTCATCAAAATTTTTGAGGTGTTTTGTGTCACCTCTCATTGGCGACAACCCAGAATATGTTAACGGTGGTGGATAGCAATGTCATTGCACTTGTGCAAATCAAAATCGTGAGGGAACAAGGAGAAATGTTCTCCTTTACATGAATGAAAAATGCGTTTATAGAGTATGCAAAGAGAGTGAAATGTGGAGAATAAAATGAGCAATTTGGTCATTTCATAGGGGGCATGTGGTCCACTAAGAAAAAAAAATAGATTATTGCCTAAATGGTCATAGTAGGATTCAAACTCCTGACATTAGGGATATGGGTGTTGTGTCTTAGCCATTGAACTAGGCTTTCTTTCATGTAATATGTTATTGGAAAAAATGTATGAGTTCTTCTTAACATTTTTGTTTCAACCATTTAAATCTTCATAACTACCATTCTAAATGTTTTACCTTCCTTCGTCTGACCAATATAGATATTTACAAAATTGTTCCACTGAAATAGAATTATTAAATGAGAATTTTTTAGGAATATTACATATGAACTTGAATAATATATGAACAAATCGATAAGAAGGAAATCCATGTGGCTACTTTTATATTCTAGTTGACTTTTATAGTCATATAAATTCATAATATCTTCAAAAAATAAACTTTGCAACCTTTAAAGCATGACATTGTTAGTTTTGCATCTAGGTTTTTCATATAAGACAATTATTGAAACATTCAATGAGTGGAAAACCATATAACATGTAATGAATTTTTTTTTTTTGCTAACAAGAAATTCATTCACCACAAAAGCCACGAAACAATGACACTAGAATAGAAAAACACAAGGAAAAATAGTAAACCTGCAAAGTCACAAACAAACAAACACAACCCAAGCCAATGTACTAAGAAAGAAACAAAAAAAGAAATAAGAAAACAAGAAACTACAACACTAAACCATTAGCCCATTAAAGAACCAACATTACCCCACTCCTTTCTTACAAAAGGAAGTATTCAAATATGTAATAACCAAAAAAGAGGATGGGGGATTTAAATTTTAAACAATCAGGCATATCCCTTTATGAAAGGATTTAGCAAGCCAATCAACTACTAAATTATAGGATCAACATGTCCAAGTAGTAGTCAAGGAAGAAACCTTTAACCTCAAAGAAAAAATGTCTTCAGCAATTGCCTCACTCCTCTAATCACGACATGACTTCTTCTTTTCCAATGTAGAGAATAAATTTAAACAATCACTTTCCAGCACTACATTTTGAAGCTTTAAATCGATAGCCAACAAAATACCCTTTTTCATTGCAAGAGCTTCATACATAATGGTAGAGAAGGCTAAACAAGGGGCATTATTGCAGCAATCCAACACATTTCCCATATGGTCCTTTACAATAACCCCAATACTAGTATAACCTTTTTCTTTGTCAAACATCCCATCTATATTGATCTTAACAATATCTACTTTAGGAAACATCTTCCCTCATATCCTTGTTGAGATCTTCCTTAGACAACCACCCTTTGCAACGCCAAAATTCAACCAACGCCAAAATTTTTTGCCAACCTAATAGTCATTAAAGGAACAGAAAAAAAAAAAAGGCCTCAAAACAAAAAGAACACTAGCTTCCTATATATACCAACATATCATACAGACCAAAGGTTTATTGAAATTAGTGAACTCAAAATTAGAGAATATATTTAGGAGCTATGGATATATCTTAGGAAAACCAACATTATTCATCATTAAGGTCAGCCTACAACTAAACCAAGCAATTCTAGTCTAATAAAAAAGACATATAAGATGCTTTACAATTTGAATACCAGGCTTAGAGATTAAGCAGGCAACAATAATACAACATTTCCTTTTCCATAAAGCTTTTTTGGTTGGGATTGCCCTACACAATCTCTTTAAAAATGTTTTCCTTTTAGAGGAACCCTTAGTTTCCAAACCTATTTACACATTAAGTTAGAAACTAAAATGGAGGAACATGGATCATTGGGAGCACACAACTCAAACATAGCCCTTGCCACCTTATACCTATCTAACATCAAATTATTAATGATTGAATATGTGTGTTTTCAGTATTTTCTAAAGGATTTGTAAGTAATAGATTAAGCGTCATGGTTGATTAAATTTTTGAATGATTGGTAAGAGATAAAGAAGGGAAAGAGTAAGTGATACAAAATTATTTAATATATTTGCTTCGTGTTATATTAAATTTCTCTATGTCCATACATATATATAAGCAAGTGAAAGTTTGCATCAATTATTTTAGCCACCCTATACTTCAACTTTTATATCTAGGCTCATTGAATTTTTGCAACTATGCATACAATTTGGAGACAATGGCTTTAATTCACATGACACCATGTCACATCACTTTATTTTAATCAATGACTTCTTGCACCATTACTTTGGATTTTTAGATTAATCAACAATACTCCCTTTTAATCTAGAAAAATCCATAACTCTAATAGTCTCTTGGAACTTGATGAATTTCTCCATAATGACAAGCTTTTTAAAAACATTTATAAGTTAATTTTCCATATTGCAAAATTGTAATTTGCTTTCTCCTTGTTCTATGAGCTTTAATATGAAGTGGATCTCAATATGTTTGGTATGGCTATGGAAAACATGATTCTTTGTTATAGTGATGGAGGACATTTTGTCATAGTAGATTTTTGTTATTGCATTCATAGGTTGGTGTAGATTCTTCAAAATTCTTTTGAGCCAAATTGCTTCATGTGTGACACTTCCTACTAACATTTATTCAACTTTTGTTGATGAAAGTGTGATTGTCTTATGCTATGATGACACCCATGAAATCACCTTTGAACCAAGAAAAAAATCATATGTAGTTGTGCTCTTTGAATCATCAATGCTACTTACTTAGTTGCTATCTATATAGCTAACAAAATTACAATGGTCTTTTACTTCATACATAATACTAAAATTCTTTATGCCCTTGATATATCTTAAAATTCTTTTAATAATTATGAAATGAGACTTTCTAGGCTCACTCATGAACCTTGAAACAATGTTGATTACATACACTATGTCTAGCCTGGCTTTTATGAGATAGATCAACGATCTAACAAGACTTCGATAAGTTTTCTTGTCGAATTTGTTTCTCCTTCTCCATTCTTTCTTATGATAACTTCTCTTTTCTTATTGGAGTGTAAGTTGGCTTGCAATATTCCATCTTCAACTTCTTTAACAAATCACCTGCATATTTTTTTTTTAGAAATAAATATCTGTCTAGGCATTTGTTTGACTTGTGATATAAGAAAATATCTTATGAGACCAAGATTGGTCATTTCGTTTTCCTTTATCATGGCTTATTTAAACCCTTCATTAATCCTTCGTTGTTGTTTGTGTAAATTAAATCATTAATAACTTTGATTTTATCCTTAATTTCCTTTATTAAGAGTAGTTGTTTCTGCAAAAAGTGTTTATGAATTTCAAATTTCACTCTTAGTATTGTAATTTTGATTTCAAATTAGTAAACTCTTCTCTCATGACTTGAGTGCACTAAATCTAAGTGATTTACTAACTAATTTTAGATTGGGAAGCCTTAGAGAGACTTGGATTCTAACTTTGAAGAATTGTGTTTTAAGGGTTCAATGCTTGAGCATTCAAAGCAATGCCCAAGTATTCACTGTTATTTCAATTTATGTGTTTTAGTCACCTACTGCTTAACCATCCAACCCATTGCTTAAGCATCCATTGGTCACTCAATACTTGGGCATCCAAAGTAATGCCCGCGCATTTGTCATTTTTTAACATGTGTGAAAATTGGACTATAAATAAAACTTTTTCTCTTTTAAAGGTAACTTTTGGAAGGGAAGAGCCAAATAAGCTGAGAAAAGAGGAAAAGAAAGAAGAAAGTTGATTCCAAGGGATTACAGAGCACTACAACCATCTTGGGATCAAGGAGACCATTGAGTTTGCTTACTTTTTCTTCTTCTACCTTTGTTTTTGTAGTTCTTTAACTATGTTTAGTGAAACTTCTAGAGCTAAGGTGACGATGTAGCTTGACTTAGATGATGTTTTCTTAGTTTTCTTACTTAATGAAAGTTTCTATTTCCATTAATTGATTGTTTATCATGGTTCGTAATGCTTTTTATGACTTAGCCACTCATAAGTTAATTTATCATGTATAGAATTAGGAAATCCATATGTGTTCTTGCTTATGTGTTAAACACCATAATCTAACCTTATTTAGGGATATATAATGGTGATTATATGATTTTTTTTTTAAATTTCCATGCTTTTTGGTAAAGCCTTTTCTAAGTGAGATTGTGTAAGGGATTAAAGAATTTCATATAGTTAAAAGAGGACTAGCATTGCAAGGGATTGGTTGCTAGTTAATTTAGGATTTTAACCATCAATTGTGGAATAGAACTTGGTCAGGTAGGGATTCTAGGGTTCATTAGAAGGTTACGTGAAATAAGATCCCTAGCCATTTTTAATATTTATGTTCTCTCATAGTTTTGATTGTTCTTATTGTTAAAAAACACAAAAAAATTATTAACCAATTGCTTTTTGTTACTAGTGCTTCTTGTTATTTTCATTAAGCTCCATTTAATCCTAACTTTTCATAGTTTAAATAATGTTAAATTGGTAAAGTTAGTATTTGGTAATCAAAATTATGTTGAAGCAATACTTTCTCACTTGTATATTGCTTAAGCAATTTGGTATACTTGCTGAGTGGGTCATCAAATTTTTGACGTATAGACACAGGATGAGGAAATGATCTTTCTAAATCTTCACATACAATAATGGCTCACTTGGGCTTTTTATGAATACGTGATCAAGAAGATACTGTCAATTTTGCTATGCCATACACTTAATGCTTGCTTTAATATGTAAAGTGCTTTCTTCAAATGGTAAACTCTATCTTCTTTACCTTGAATTATGTACCCTTGAAGTTGCTTCAAGTACACTCTTATTGCCTCCAAATGAACCACATGGTCGAAGGTCTTATTGAAGCTAATACCAGGTTGTTAAGAATAACCTTTTTCTAAGAGTCGTGCTTTGTATTTCTGGATGGATTCGTTTTTATTATAGTTGATTTAATAGACCCATTTTAGCTCAATGATATCTTTTTCTTTAGGCTTAAACACAAGCTCCCACATTTGATTCTTCTCAATCATCTTTGTTTCTTCAACCATAGCTCTTACCCATTCTTGTTGTTTTATAACTTCATCAAATTTTTATGGCTTACAGGAAAAGAATACTACGTTGCAAGTTTGACAAATATCTTTCAATGATCACATCATTCTTGGAAGAGATGAATATGGTAACTGGCTATTCTGTTTTAGAGTTAGACTAGTACTTGGGTCTGGGTTATCTCTTGCATTCTCCTCAGCTTGAAGATGTTAAGCTCTATTAGGAACTTCATTACTCTATTTTCAGTTGGCATCTTCATTAAATATCACGTCTCTTGAAATGATTAAATGTCTAGTATTAGGATTGTAAAGACAAAAACCCTTGGATTCATCACTAGAGTTAATAAAGATACATTTTTCTTCTTTCTTATCTAGCTTGTCTTTACTTCCTTTTAGGATGTAAGCATAGGTAATGCATCCTTTTGCATATGTTTCTTGTACTCCTTTTGCTTCATATCTATTCATGTTGATTTCTCTTCTAGGATTAATTCCTGAAAACCTTTTACCACCATATCCTACAAGTGTTGCGAGATAAATTATGTCATCATTTTTTTACTCCAAAATCATAAGCTTATCCTTCAAATATGGGGATTGAAGCATGAGTATAGACATATAGATTATGGGCAGAAGTGGAGGCTATGAAAAGTAATATATGATGTACAAAAATATGGTGACAAGGTAGCTGCATATAACTAGGAATTTAGAACAAGAGATTTGTAATTAATAGATTATGGGCCACGGTTGATTAAAATTTTGAGTGATTGTTAAGAGATATGGAAGGGTGAGAGTAAGTGATGCAAGATGATTTAATATATTTGCTTCGTGTTATATTACATTTCTCTTCATCCATACATACATACATACATATGTGTGTGTGTGTATATATATATATATATATATATATATATATCTATATAGGCAAGTGAAAGTTTGCATCATTAAATTTTACAGCCACCCATACTTCAACTTTTATATCTAGGCTCATTAAATTTTTGCAGCTACGCACACAATTTAGAGATAATGACTTTAATTCACATGGCACTATGTTACACCACTTTTTTTTAATCACATGGTTTCTTGCACCATCACTTTTGGATTTGTATAGATTAATCTCTAATATTTTCCTTCATTAGACTTTTATTTTATATATATATATATATATATATATATCTCATGTTAGTTGGAAGAAAATTCCGAAAAGTTCCTCATGATTTTGTACGTGAGAGCTTAATTGAAGCATCCTTTCGCCAAGTGCTATTCATGATTTCTATTTTACACATTTTGCTCAACCTGCTGTTGGGAAACAGAAATTAATAACATAAACTTTAAATTGAGAAAAAATAAAATTTTTTTAACTGATAACATAATAACATATCTCATCCATGACAGAAATGTGAAAACTACCAATAATACATTTTCTGAAATTCAAAATGGTATAACTTCACTGATTTATGAAATTTTGAAAGTCACTATGCTTTTTTACAATCTTTTCTGTTCAGTTTTTGTAACATTGCAGTCAATGAGGGACGCACAATTGACTTGACTGAAGGTTTGAATATTTCCTATTATCTATGACCAAATCTAGTGTGCAGAATGGCTCATCAGATAAGAGAAACATGAAGAGAAGTGGCGGGGATGTTGGAGGCTGTAGCATTCAAGACATTGATTAGGGATTTGTGATTAATAGTTCCATTTAAAATAGTCTTGATCATGACGATTCAAGGAATGGTTTTTTTTTTGAATGAGTAGCAGTAGCATGAGTAAATCCTATTTAGAAAATGTAACTGAGTAGCCTGTGTTGGGATGAAGTTGAAAATCCTTGTGTTTCTTTCTTTGTTTTCTACAGCATCGCGTTTCTCCAGCTTTTAACATAAAAATAAGAAGATGGTAGAGAAAATGGGTTCACTATGTCAGCAAATCACAATCCAAATCAGCAAAAAAATTGTACAAATTAGCCATTCACTAATGGCACATGGACGGAGGGACCAACTGGCAGCAGGTTTTAATTAGTGAAGGATCATTTTGAAATTTCAAATGAGTGGAGGACCTAAATGATACTCAATTAATAAGTGAAGGACTAAAATTGGCTTTTTCTCCAATTACATAAAACCAATAACTACGATGACCAAAGAATCTCTAAAGAAGGAACAGCAGTGTACATGTAAATATTCCTCGAATTTTTCCCCAATCGATATAAAATTTTCTTTCTACATACTTCAACAAAGAGTTTTTGTATTAGATATCCGTTTTTTTTTTTGTCATTTATTAGATATCTGGTTATTCGTTCAATTAGTGCATTACGGGAATCCACAAAATTCCTTTTTAACTTGTTTTAAATTGCTTATGTGACATGTTATTTTTTGTCCTCTTTTCTGCTCGTATGCTTATCTTCAGTCCATTTATAGGGGTTCACATGAAAAAAAGAAAAGAAAAAAAATAAAAGAACAAAGTCAAAGCACTAATAAGTACCATCACACTAACTTTCCAAATTAACAGCAGTAATCCCGAACTGGATACAGTAATTATGGCTGTCATTCTTCTTATATGAAGCCGTAAGAAATTTGCTTTATTACGTTAATGGGAAATTGCCATATTATTCAATATTAATGTTATTGGAGAATTGCTAATAATGATGCTCAAGTCATCAGTGGAGTTCCCACACGGCGTAGTCTTGTCCACTGGTAGCGAGCACTGCATTCCGGGGAAGAAGGTTCCTCAGATCCCCATTGGGTCCAATCTTGACCACCACCTTGTTGTCAATCTCTGCCATATAGAGATCTGCATCAGCCGCCAGAATATTCACGCTGCTTGTTGGGTTTATCCCATTCTTCTTCCTTATATCTGTCAACTTCTTTAAGGGCTCTCGCTGTTCTTGCCAATCGATGTAGTGGTCATAGAACTGCACACACACAACACAAACAAAACCAACATGCCGTTAATATTCGCAATCTCGTGGGACAAAACTAAACACAACAAGGTACATACAATTGTGGGATGGCCTGGGTGAGTGAGAATGTAGGCGTATCCGAGCATGACTTGGTCTCTCGGGAAGGGCCAGGTTTGCTGGGACCAAGTGTCATGGTTGTCAATAAAGGTGACGGCGTTAGATGGCTTTGTTCCGATCATCCCCGGTGGCTTCCCGTTCGCATCCTTCATCCTCCAAAGTTCGCCCTGTACTGCAGCTCCCAACACCATTTTGGTCGTGAAGTCGAAAGCCGTGACAACCCCACCTGCGTCTTGCACCCAATTCACCAGTCTAGCACGATGCGCGTCTTGGTTAGCCAAGGGTCTTCCATCTGAACCTCTGGTCACGTTCTCATAAAGCTCCCCAACTGCAAAATCCGGTGTGGTCTGGTCCATGTAGATTTTGGTGAACCTCGGAGCATAGCCTACCACCATGTCGAACCTCCAGCCTGCGAATCCAACGTCTGACTTCAACCAGTTCATCCAATCAGATAGCTCTTGCTGCACCCTGGGATTGGTGTGGTCGATGTCCGGTGCACCCCACCAGTCATCCCCAGTGTCGTTATTTCCAGTGCCGTTAAACCTTTTATCTGATCCACAGATTTCAGACACGTCCCAATCTAGACGGGTGTCGGGAGTACCACCTTCGAATATGCTTAGTCCTCTTTCGTCCAGTCTCTCTGCAGTTCTATGATTGATGACTATGTCGGCTATGCATTTCACTCCTCGATCACGGAATGCCGCTATCAGTGACTTCAATTCCTCCTTGTTACCGTATTTTGAGGTGTCAAGATCATATAATCTTTTCGGCAAGTACCCTTTCATATTAAACGCAAATTCATTTGAGGTTCAGAATATTCGTTGTCGCAACATTTGGAGGTTGTTACATTGATTTATATTAAACTTCATTAGTTTTAAGAAAACAGAAATTCACAGCAACTCTAATCTAACCCTTAGTGCATCAAAAGAGTCTTAGTATGAGCGGCACCTACCTTGAGGACCATCAGGGTGAGAGTTGGAGGGAGGAGGAAGCCAAACATAGTCAACTCCAAGATCCGCAATCAGAGGCACCTGGGTCTTTAGGTAGTTGTAAAATCCTCCTGCTTTTTCAAGGGATGCCCAGTTGAACCCCTAAACGTATATACATCGTGTTAAACTCTCAACTTCAAGTCTACACGAGAATTATTAATTTGACCACCTAGCTAGGTGCTGTGTGTGTATGCTTGTGTTTGTAAGTACAAATACATGTATAGAGAGAATGAGAGTGAGGGAATGATCAATGAATATGGTCATAGATACCTGAAATAGAATGGCAGAAGAGGAGAAGGATGGGAGAAATGAAATGGAGAGGCAGAGGAAACAGAGAGAAGTGAAAGACTTCATGTTTCTTCGATTTTATGGTGAAGCTGGAGGTGGTTCTGCGACCTTTTATAGGCATCTTTCATGGCGGTGCTTTGAACTTTCAAATGATCTAGCAGTGTCCTCTCTAGTATGCTATTCAAGAAATATCAAATCATGCCACTACGCGGAAAATGACTACCATGTTTGACTAAAAGAGAAGCCGATCCTCATGTCAAACTCGAGCAAGCTCAATAAAAACTACCATTTATGGCAAACACTCCGCAAACATCGTTAAATACGGATGTATGATAATTATATCGATCCCATCATACACCATTGTGCAGATGAACCGGTGGTGTGCTGAGGTGATCAAGAAGACTCCAGTGTAACTAATTGAGCAAGGCTAAATTTATTTGTTTAAAATAAGGTAGGCTTATTTAGGAAGAGTGGTTTAAGTGGTATATATTATAAATTGAGTTAAAGGGTCATGGTTGAGAGGCTTTTATATAATATTTATTAATTAGGAGGAGCAACCTCAATATTACAAACGATATTACTTTCAAGTAAAGATGCTCATACAATATATCTAAAAAAAAAAAAAAACAGGGTGGGGCTAAATATGAGGCATAGATTTAAAAAAGAAAAAAAAAATGCGATCATTTTCAGATTGAATGACTTAATTTCAAACAACTTGGAATATATGTTTGTATGTGTATGTGTATGAGAAAATTTTATAAAATTATATAACAATATTATAAAATATATTATTTTTGCATTTATATATATATGCTATATAAAACAATACTTTACCATTGATAAAATTGGCCATGAGTTCATCTTGCCAGACATTAAAAAGCTATATATATGTTTAATGAATAATTTGGTATTAATTAATTGGAATTTTTAACAAGTTTTTTTTTTTGTTTTAATTAAAAGACCTAACAAGTTGAATTGAAGTAGCTCACGTAGTTGGAAAAACGCACGCACTATGAGAGAAGAAATGATTCATTGCGTTGAAATATTGTGAAAGATAGAAAGAGGATCAACGAGGCAAAAATGAGGGAAGAATGCAATCAAATAGTAAAATATGATCAAAATATACAATAACATTTTGCCAATTCAGGGTTGTGCAATTTATTTTTATCAACTTTAAAAAGTTATTCTAATGAGATTTTGTGACGCATAATTTATATATTAATTTTTTATCCAAAATTTTAATATTATTTTTTCATGTATGATGAAGAGGGTCAATCAACATAAAGTGCATCTGATATGTTGTTAAAAGTTATAAATACCGTTTGTTGTGAAAAAAATATGAAAAGAAATTATTTAAAAATAAAATTCTCATTTATCACTTAAGATAATATATTGAATATAATGTATTAGTTTAATTTTTTTAACCGGTGTTGATTAATGATGTTATGATCTTAAATGAAAAAGTAATGAAAAGTCATATATCACAAAATTAGGAATTCAATATAGGTTTATGATTAATTTTAAAATTACAACAAAGTAAATTGCACACTTTAATTTTTTTGAAAAAAAACTATTTTATAGTATGAACTTCAAGACAGACAATCTGATTTATGATTTATCTAATGCACATTATAACATCTACGAAGTTCCAAATTTTCTTGCGGAAACATTCAGAGTACACGACACGGCTGCGTGCGGCTGCGATCACAACGAAGAAAAAACATTTGAATGCTTATCCAATTGAATACGAATGAGATGGGAAACACAAGTCATCACTTTGCATTAGAAGATCAGATATGGATGAGCATCAAATCATGCCATGATCAAGGGGGATTGATCAAAAGTCAAATCTGTGGGCCTCATGCTTCCCATACACATTAATTCGACCAAGTTTTCTATTCTAATATTTGGTACCTTTCTTTTCTAGAAGTTAGGTTTGCTATGCGGAACGTAAAACAAAGGAAAAGCAAAATTTAGGGTAGGGATGGTTATATTTGTATTTGAAGATTTTTTATCTACTAAAAAAATCTTAAAAGTAGTTTGAAAATGAGGACAAAAATCATACATCAATCCTGATTCTTATCAATTTTATATAAATATTTTTAAAAGTCTTATATACATGTAATAATTTAAAATGGAAAATCCATTTAGCTTTAAAAATTAAATGAACATTAATCATTTAGTCCCTATAATTTACCCTTAGTTGTAAATTGGCCATTATAGTTTACTTTTTAAGAAAAATAACTGCTTATAGTTTCAAAAGTTTGCTACCAGCTCCCCATCGATCAAATCTGTTATGACACCGTTAGTTTGCGGATGACATGGTTGACAAAATCCACGTAGCTTCTGAATTGGATTCTTCCATGGCAAACATGTCCACATGTGCACCCAACTAGGATTAAACTATAGAGTGAAGTGCTGCAATTTTTTCTTCTGGCTATAGATCTCGTTCAACATGCAGCAAAGAGGATAAAAATGCTTACAAACCAATATGATCTGGTAAGGTTACAATGTCTCTATTTTTTGGAATGATTCTCCACATGTAAATGGCATGGGATTCTGGAACGTTCAAACTACAAACCTCATAAGGCTCCGAAGTTTGGATTCTCAAATCGGGTTAGCTCTGGTGCCAAGCCCTATAGATTTTGCATCAATAGCTCCAATGCTAGTGATTTCTCGCCTGACTCCATTGCCACACAAGCTAACTCAAAGAGTGCCCCCTTATGTTCTTAACATCGAAAGGGCTCTCTAAGGCATGTGCAATTCCTTCTTACTTTCATTGAAAACCCATCTCTCTTTTTCTTTTGTTTGTTAGAAATGCAATCAGTTTATGGAGATTAAGTTTAAAATGTAGCAATTACAAATGTTGATGGTTGACTAGGCATTCTTGGAGGAAGTTCATTCCAAAAGGTAGTGGCAATGTGGATTAACAGTGCACTTGATGAGGAATTCTCGGACTTAATTTTTAATTTGAGGGAGTGAATCCAAGTTTATACTCTAAGCATATATTTTCCCACTAATTTTTTGGCAGCTCATCATATATATGGAAATGATGAAAGTGATTGAAGGACATAGGTATGATGATAAATGTAGAATCCCACTAATTGAGAATGTTGTGTACCAAAGAGAGCTTGTTTTCCATGCTATTGTTTTCAAAATCTCAATTTCTTTTCTTCTATATTTGTCTATCGCTCTATTATTTTACTTCACATCTCACAACTTAACCCTATAACAAATGTACTAGTTCACAATCATGGAGTCTCATGTAAAGAAATTTATGGATTATTGCCAAGACGTAGGTAAGTGTCTTTGCTTATTCAATAATGAGAATTGTTGTTTCTTATATTATATGATGCTACAGCCATGCTCAATCAGTGGGCCTAGACTAGTTTACACCAAATTAGGACTCTTAGTTCAGACATTGATCCTCCAAGGAGGGGACATGCTTCCCTACTACGCTGCGACAATGCTTTTGAATGGTGAAACAATGAAGATTAATGTTACACTCGTGGATAGATGTTGTGTACAAATTGCCACGGTGTAAGTATATATAATTAACAAGTAATATAGTAGTGAAAAATCAAGTATCATCCCTTAGGAACTCTTGCTAAGTACTAATGCTTTCGTGGTTACCTTATCCAAGCTAATTGCAATATACAGATTAAACAAGGAAAAAAAATGAAAAAGAACTAATAGAATGAGACTAAAGAGATGAATATATATGTATATATATATATATATATATAAACTCCCTAGAATTATGGTCTGATTCAACATTTCAATTGCAATAAGATTACTTTCCTAACTTGAATTCAATGGTCATGAATTAATCTAAGCTGATAATATTATTACAAGAATCTGTTGACCCTTTATAAATTTTTTTACCTTAGTTTAACTCCCTATATTTTTATGAGAATTTAGTTAAAGAGATGCATTACATATGACTAATCACAACTCTGCTACTCCGATAAGTAAATGTATATGCTAAAGGAAAATTGAGTTAATTTAAGCAATTAATTAACATCAATCAAGCAATATTAAGCTTTATAACTAAATTTGGGCTTCTCTTTCAAGAATCCGTAAACCCTTAACATAAACCCTAATTGGTGGCTAAGCAACAAGGGCACAATGTAAAATTGAATTGAATAAATTCATTCACAATGAAATTCAAGATGAAAAGTATTAATAATAATCAATTCACATGCCCAATAGCCATAATCCTAGAGGAATAAGAGCTTAGCCAAACATATCCATGTATACAATCAAATTTGCCCCAAATAACAACCAAAGAAGAGGAAAAGAAGAAAAATTCCATTTTCAAAGCTTTAATCCACTTTTTCTCTTGAATCTCCTCTTAAAATGTCTTCCTTCAATGAATTCTAGCCCTAGAGCTCCAAGTTTTAGCCTATTTAGCCATATAGTAGCCTTAATCCTTCAAAAAAGCCTTCCGAATAAGATATTTATTGCTCTAAATTGCAAAAAGACCAATTTAACCTTCATTTTCTGCACCTTGGTGCCATGACGCCACATTTTGGCGCTAAGGCACCGAGTTTCTAGTCTTCTATATGTTCTAATGTTATGATGCCAAGTTGTTACCTTTTGAACTAGCTTCAATATTTGGCCTATAGCTTTCTATTCTAATGTTGGAATTTGATGAACAATTACTCGTTGGAAACATCTCGAAGAGCTTTACAATTTTTCATGAAAAAGCCATCTCCAAATTCCAACATGTAGGGGTCCAAAAGTTGCCTTAAAGTTAGGTGTTTACTTACATAAAGCCAATACCATCATTTCTTCTTTCCAAAGCTTGGGTAAAAACAAAATCCACATGAGTGGCTTCTATTTGGCAAAGTGTTTGCATGTAAATCATCAAATTAATATGAATTAATACTAAAATAACATAAGACTTAGACCAACAAAGGCAAAATAACTCAACTAGTACAATTTACTTAAAACCAACATAAAACTAATAAAATTTGTCAATTACTTGTATGAATGTGACTAAAATAACTCTATTTCATAGAGTTATCAATAGGATTTTGATGATTCCTTCATAAGCTAACATTAATTCCTATGTTCTCTTTTCCTTGACAAAAAGAAACTGACATTATGATAAAAAGTAGGAAATCATTATATTCACAACAACCAAAGTTGAAACTTATTTGGTGTAAGCAATTGCTAATTAATTTGAAAAATATTCATTGCTTCATGGATACAACGCTTCACAGTGTCAAACCAACATATATATTCTATTAAGGTTACGACTTAGATTTTAACTTTAAGTTACTTAAAATCTTAGAAACGTTTACCTTATGTTAGAGCTTCGTAGATTTTAATGAAAAATGAAAAAATGATAACAGATGGTGGGTATTTCATGTTGGTTTCCTACTATTAAGCCACTCCTTGCTACTTTACATTGGCAAGCTCTCACTGCTAACTTTATTTTTTAAATATCATGAGTAACACGGACAACAACCACGTGGATGCACAAGCAGACACTTTCGCCACGTAAAAATCAAGTCTAGCAGCCATGTGGATTCTATTAACCATGTCATCAGCAAACTAACAGTGTCATAACAGCTATGAATGAAGGGGAGTTGTTTGCAATTATTTTGAAACTATAAAGAGCTATTAGAAAAAAAAAATTATAGTGATTAATTTACAAACAAGGGTAAATTATGGGGGTTAAATGATCAGTTTTCCCTAAATATTAATTTCACGCATAAGCATGAGTTCATAATCTTCTTCTTAGAGATTTAGGTGTTATAGTAGCATCGTTTTCAAAAAAAAAAACTCAGAGTAGCATTGGGAATTACTTACTAGGCATTGAAATTACTTAATAGAAAGTTGGCTATTTATGATAAATTAAATTACTTAGTAGGCATTAATTAGTTTGAGAAATTTTACAATATATAATTGTGTAGTAGGAATATTTTAATTTTTAGGTGAGGTGTTATGCTATAATGAAAACATTAATTACATTTTGAAGGGTTAGTTGTGATTTATATATATATATATATATATAATTATTTAATATTATGTTTTGTTATTTCTTATAAAAAATTCGATGTCCATTTTAAGATATGTGAGGATCTACATCCCTTTGAAGATAAAGAAAAATTCCCACCTCATCAAGGAAGGCAGATAGGGAAGGAATAAATAGTTTATACCCTACCCCACAAGATTGTTATCCCTAATCTAAAGTCTTAAAATATTATTAGATTTTCCAAAAGTAAACTGAGATCAAATTTCAAGTTCAATTTGACAATGCACTTACAAAGGGATGAATATGTGCTTTTAAAAATTTTTGAAAAATTCTATTTTTAATATTACAATTAACTGAAAATATTTTTAGTTGACTATAAATCCTAAGAAATAGTTGATTGTGATAAAATATAGTCAACTGAATTTTTCTACAATTCGTTTATTCTATCTTGAAAAAAGAAAGTTAACTGTAAATTTTTCAGTGAACTATATCACTTGAAGATAAAAGACAGGTGAAGAAAACAATTAACTATAATATATGTAATTGATTGTAAATAAGTTAAAAGTACAAAGACCATGGATAGAGTATCAAACACAACAAATTATCCTAGTTCGGCTAAAAACAATGCCTACTTCCAGTCCCTTTGACTCCATCATGGGGTTTTCCACTAAGAACGATTCGTGTACAACTTCACATAGAGTTTTCATATGCTCACTCTACATATAGGGTTTTCAAGCTCAACCTCAAACTAGCTAGAGTACCTCACTCTAAAACACTCTTTTTTTCTACTAAGACAGAGGCTTGAAATAGTTGTAGAATATGAGTTTTCAAAACCCTTATAAACTGGGTTTTCACTAACAGTACACAAAATGCTCTGACAAGCAGATAAACTAGAAGCTAAGCTTAAGACATAAGAGTTTTGAATAATACTGATCTATATTTTTCTTCTCTTTCCCTGTCTATCTTTGAATCGCAGTAGAAACACGTATATATAGCTTTTTAGAAAATAGTCGTTAGAAATCAATAAATGCTGCAAATCTTCATGATTGAGGAGGTGATCATGTTAATCCTCGTTTGAGAAAATAGCATATTTCTCAAATTTTTTTGAGAAAAAGGCTAGGTCTTGTAGGTTTATGTCATTTTCATCATCCTCTTGCTGTCTAGAGGTTGTTGCAGCTTTTAATGCCATATTTCTTTCCCTTTTGAGCTTGTAGCATTTGAGATGATTGTTTTGATAAGCTATAAGAATTCTTCTTTACTCATCCTAAGTTAGCTCTTTGAACCTTGAGCTGCTCTCAATGTTGTCCACCTTGGATTTCTAGCTTTCTGGGAAAGACCTTAGCACTCTTTTTACTATTTCATGATTGATGTAGGACTGTCCAAGTAGTTTTAGTTAACCCAAAATTTTAGAGAACCAATTGAACATAGCTTCTATGTCCTCATTTTCTTTCATTTCAAACAGCTACAATGTCTATTGCAAAGTTCTTATTTTGAAATCCTTCACGTTTATTGTTCTTTCATGTGTGACTTCAAGTTTGTCCCATATCTCCTTCGTAGTATCACAAGTTGAAATTTTATCATATTCTTCACTGCTGACAGCATAATAGAGAATGTTAATAGCTCTAGCATTTGCCTGAATTATTTTGATGTCATCCTCATCATACTTCTTTTCTCGTTTGAGTTCTCTATTTTCTGTTTTGGGAAACTTTAGACCTTGCTCAATGACTTTCCACACTAGGTAATCTATAGCTTGTATGAAGATCTTCATTCTGCCTTTCCAATGTGTATAATGATTTCTATTGAAGTAGAGTGGCCTTAAGGTTAAGTGTCCTTTATTGAAATAAGCTCCCTCAAGGTGTTGTAAAGTCATTTTCTGCAAAATAGATCTTTCCTCCTGGCTGTAAGGTACAGATCAAGTATGATCAAAGCTCTGATACCAATTGACAATGCACCTAGAAGGGGGGTGAATAGGTACTTTTAAAAATTTTTGAAAAATTCTATTTTTAAGATTATAGTTAACTGAAAATATTTTTAGTCAACTATAAATCCTAAGAAATAGTTGAATGTGATAAAATATAGTCAGCTAAATTTTTCTACAATTCGTTTATTCTATCTGGAAGAAAGAAAGTTAACTATAAATCTTTCAGTGAACTGTGTTACTTGAAGATAAAAGACAAGTAAAGAAAACAGTTAACTATAATATATGTAGTTGACTATAAATAAGTTGAAAGTACAAATATCAAGGATAAAATATCAGACACGATAATTATTGCAGTTCGGCCAAAAACAATGCCTACTTCCACTCCCCTTAACTCCTTCAAGGAATTTTCCACTAAGAATGATTCTTGTACAACTTCACACAGAGTTTTCATGTGCTCACTCTATACACAAGGTTTTCAAGCTCAACCTCAAACTAGCTAAAGTACCTCACTCTAAAATACTCATCTTTTCCACCGAGATAGAGGCTCGAAATAGTTACAGAATATGAGTTTTCAGAACCCTTATAAACTGGGTTTTCACTAACAACACATAAAATGCTCTGATAAGTAGATAAACCAAAACTAATCTTAAGACTGAAGAGTTTTGAATAATAATGATCTATATTTTTCTTCTCTCACCCCGTCTATCTTTGAATTACAGCAGAAATAATACAGATTTATATTTTTCTGCTCTTGCCTCATCTATCTTTGAATTGCAGTAGAAATAATACAGATTTATACTTTTCTGCTCTTGCCCCGTCTATCTTTGAATTGCAGCAGAAACACATATATATAGTTTTTTAGAAAATAGTCGTTGGAAAGCAATAAATGCTATAGATCTTTATGATTGAGGAGGTGATCGTGTTGTTCCTCATTTAACCTCCATGGCATACGAGTTGCAGTTGTAGTAGGCACGATTCCTCTTGGACAGATGAGAACGCTATTAATGGTCGTCTTTGTCGATAATTCTAGGTGAAAACAAAGAGGTGCAGAGAAGATGTAAGAGAAAGTGTCAGAGAAAGATTGATACTTGTCTCCTTAAGACTACTTTTAAGTACTGTGTGTTGGAGAGAGAGTCATGAGTTGTCTTCCATTATTTGTGGTTTCTAACTTGTCATGGGCTTTTAATTTAGGCTGAGAAAGAGTGTCCATACATGCTTATTTTTCTAATGTGGACTGGGCATGTTTTTTCTACATTTGGTTATCATAAGTCAAACTTAAAATTGGGCCAATCACTTTTAGGCCAACAAAATTAACCCAAACACTATTATACCCTTAATTGAAGTGACAAAAACACTATAAAATGAAATTAAAGAAAATGATTGCAAATTACTTTGTAGACATTCAATGAAAGAAGATCTAGGTCTCTAATTTCCCTTTTAAGTCTTTTTTATTAAATGAAATCCACCTCCTTTATTCTTGTATCTTGAGCACAAGCCTAAAGTTCATAAGTATTCATTTGGTTCTTCCAAATTTCATATGAATTTAACTAATAGATAAATTTGCTATATTCCTTTAGTAAATTGATCTCTAATAGTAGGTTTAAGTCCCAACCTTAATTTGAGTACTTATGACAGTTAATTATATTCTTATCCTAGTTACAAATTAACAATTACAAGTTAATTATAAGTTGTATCAATTGGTTATAGGTTTAAGTTTCCTCTTCTAAGCTCCACTTGAACTAATATATCAATTTCACAATTGGCTAAATCATGAAAAGTATTAATATCAAATTGACACAAGTAACCATTGACAAAAGACAAAGGAATTACATGAAATTCATCTAAAATAGAACTTAGGGTTCCATTAGATGCCCTAGAAAAAAAATTAATTCAATATGAGTGTAGTGACAACCATACTAAAAGTAAATACAAATCCTTAATTCATAAAGAAGAGTAAAGAGATGGAATAGAGAAAAAGAAAAAGAAAACTCTTTTAAAAGTAATCTTTAATTCCCAATCTCTACCACTCTTTTAGAAAATTGGCTCTTTGCATGTTCTATGTTCTCAAATGACTGTCAATCTTCCCTCCTTGCAATTTTCCCACCTTCCCTTTGTGTTTTAGGGTTTAGAATAGACTTAGGCTTCTTCACTTTTGAAATTATGCATTTTGGGCTTTCTTTATAAATGTAATGATGTCCTAGAATGTTTTTCTAGACACCTAGGAAGCATTCTAACCATAAACCCAAATTTCCTCACAATATCTTTATCTTACTAGCGGGCATCCGTGTGATTTTCTTAGTCATTTGGATGCTTCCCTGCCACTGACTTTACCTTTTTCGTTTTTCTCCACTTTTTGATGTAAACTTTCATTCTATTTGCTCATTCTTTAATTTCCTTTATTTTAAAGACTCAAAACACAAGCAAAACCTACAAAAACATATCAAAAGACACTAAAAGTGAACTTGTTTATTAGAATATTGACTAAATTATACCTAAAAGATGACTTATTTTCAAAGAGTCATCAATAATGACGTAAAAAAAATGATACAAAAGAAACAACAATACATAAGTCCTATCGCAACAAGACGTTACATTTTTTTGTAGTCGTTATCTTTTTATGACATTTTATAGCGCTTAAAATCACCATAATGCTCCTCTCTGGGTGCTAAAATTGTTGCAAAAGTAGGTACAACTAAACTTTTTTTGGTAGTAAAATTTAGCCAATGGTAGAAATGCTGCTTAACAATCTGTGGTGATGTATGAATTTTGAAATTGTCAAAAAAATGTTTGAAGATAATGTGAAAAATAGGTTTGCCATTAGTTGAAATCACCAAAAATTGTCACTTTGTGGGGATTTTGTAATTGCTGAAGAATGTCATTTGGTGGGGGCTTTTATGAATGCGGGAAACATGACATCTTATAGGGGTTTCAAAACTACTGGAAAATGTAAGTTCTTAGAGGTTTGAAAACTATGGCTAAAATGACATTACCTATGAAATTTTTTTCTTACATATCACTTTTAGAATTTTTTTCCCCTTTTCATACATAGTAGAAGAAAACATATATACTATGAAATTCATTCCACACACTACAAGGAAATAACTAATTAGGGATAGATTTTTTTGTCTTTAATTAGAAATAATTTCATCTTTAATTGATTAGAAACGTAATTTGGGATGATTTTTTTAATCCCTGATTAAGATGCTACAAAATTTAGGGACAGAAAAAAAAAATTTCATCCTTGAAATTAGGACACATTTTCCATAAATTTAGGAAGAAAGATTTGTCCATAATTAGAGATAGATTATGGACAGGTTATTTTGTCCCTTATTGAAATGGAAACATTCATCTCTAATTTGCTTTCCAATAAACAAAAATATTAAGCAATAATTTAACCACTGCTATACATAAACACAATTTTAAAGAAACTAACAAAATAAAATACCCTCCATTTTTAGACACCACCAAAGACAAGCTTTGTAAGATCAAATTCAACAGTTAGTAACTTTTAGATATTAAATTAATTAATGCATTGAAATAAATGAAAAAAAATAACTAAACATTAAATTGAACACAATAGGGAGGCAAAATACACTTTCACTTGAAATAGAGTAGATTAACTTCTTTCTTTACTTGGAACAATAGATTTACTAAAAAATAGAAATGGTAAAAACTACGCAGGTCTTCTTGATAATCTCTAATAGAACATGTGTGATCTTAAAATAAATTGAATATGATTGATTTAAATCCATTAGTTTCCATTCCAAGCTAATAGCCTAAAATTAATTAAAAATTAAATAATACTAAAATGCACATTCTGAATAAGATAATATAATGATAATTGTGAATACCATAATTTTTTCAGGAAACTTTTAAAAATAATAATAATAATTAAAGGAATCTTAAGTAACTTAATTCACAAAAATAAGTTAGAAAAAAGTAAAAATAAATAAGTATTAAAAAAGGAAAGTTGATTGAAAATTCAAAAAAGAAAATGGTAGGAAAAAAAAAAAGAATTAGGCCCAAAAGAAAATGAAAAGATATAAAAGAGTTTAGAAAATTGAGAAAATTTAAAATGAAATTGTTTTTTTATTTAAAAAAAGACAAAAGCAATTCATTTGAAATTTGGGCCCAAAAGAAAAACAAAAATGTATGTATGCACATAGAGAATTACATAAATTGAAATTTAAAATAAGAGGGACACATAAAGACCAAAGATTGCATATGAAAAATCAAATTAAAAAAATATAAATAAGAAAAAGGATGAGTTGACTAAAAATGGAAGAAAATAGAATACCAAAATTGTGAGGCTTCTTTTGGAGAGAGTAACATGTAGAGTGAGTTGAAAAATGGAAATAAAAATATCTCTAACCTAGGATACATGGCCTAAAAGTGGGCAAAGAAAATGTGGAAATAAAAAATAAGAAACCTTGAAAAAGGAAAGATTGATAGCAAGCAAGGAAAAATCGATAATAAAAAAGAAGAAAGGAAACCCTAGTTTTTTTAGTTGAAAGTAAGCAAAAGTAAATCAATGATTGGAAAGGAAAGGAAACAAAGGAGAGAATTTCCTTTTTTGAAAACCAAGACTCAATTTAAAAAAAAAAAAAAAAGGAAACCTTAGTTTTTTTGGTTGAAAATAAGCAAAAATAAATCAATGATTGAAAAAGAAAAAGGAAACAAAGGGGAGAATTGCCTTTGTTAAAAAGTCAAGGCATAATGTGAAATGGAAACTATCAAAAAGGAAAATTGGAAAGAGTTAATGGGTAATTTGAAATTTTCTTAAGGAAACCCTTTTTTTTTTTTTTTTTTACACTAAAAAGATAGAAGAGGATTGAAGAAAAGAAAAGAAGAAACAAAAGGAAGAAGAGGTCGAAGAACTTGAGTCAAAGACAAAGGGAAGAAGGTAACCTTTCATCACTAATTTTCTGCATTTTGAGTAGCTATGGTAGCGCTGAGCTAAGGGTCTCCTTTAATGGTGATTAAATGATGGAAATTTAATACATATTTCTTTTCTTGTGTGGCGTGTTTATCATACTAGTGAATTGATGCAATATGACATGTATGGTGCTAAAGATATAAGAGTTGTGTGGTGTGTTTTCATGCTAAAAAATCATACGTGAGCATGCATTATTTTGATGCATTTTTTTCTTTTTATTGTCTGCTAAAGGTTGTTGAAAGTGATTCTCAATTGGTCTCTATTATGTGTTGAAATTTTTTCTACACTTTTGCCTCATCTTGTTCTTATGAGTTGTGCCGTTATTTTATGTCCCATAGGAATGTTTTTGCTTTGCCACCCCTTTCTCCTCTGAAAAATCTAGCATGCATTAGGCTCCATTTATGGTGTCTTAGGCTTTTAATTTGTGCTTGAATGTTGCCTAATTTTCATGCTTTAAATGATGAAATTTTTAGTGTTATTGAATATGTTTGCTAGATGTTTGTTAAATAATTAATGGAGTTGTAAGTATGTTAATGAGTGCAAGAAGTTCAAGTACTTATCCTCCCTATGTTGTTACTACTTCAATGCATTTAAAAAACCTTTCTTTAGTTACCAAAGTTGGGTTGAAAGTTAGATACTAATCCCATTCATTTTGTTCCATAGATTTGTTATATGGTTAACTTTTGTGTTGTTCAACAATGGTTGTCAATGCATGAGTTCACTACCCAACTTATATGAGAACTTGGTGATTCAATTTGGAGATTTGTGGCTAAGTTGCTTCCAAGCCAAGGTGTAAAGGAACATATAAGCAATGATGGCATATTGGGGGTAAGCTAGTAAGACTAAGTGGTTTAGTTATTTTTAAGTTTAATTGTGATTTGTGTACTTTTAGAATTTTGCAAACAATACGTAATGATGAATACCTAATTAGACACCAACACACACAAACATCAATGCATGCTTTTATGGATGATGCCATGTGAGGTCTAATGCCTTCATAAAGATTTTTACTTTAGGATTGCCATGTGAGGACTAATGCCTCCAATGGCACACTTTTGAAAATTAATTTCACTTTTCTATGTGATGACGGTACCATGTGATGTCTAATGCATCCATAGATATATTTTGCAATTTTTATTTTCAACATTAGTACTAGCGTGTGAGACCAACATTTTCATGAGCACTTAATAATTTACCAGTTAAGACATGTGAGATCCAACGACTCTGTAGGCATGTCTTAATACTTAGCATGTATGTTTAAAATATGCCTTGAGGGCTCCAATGGTCAATTGCATGCATTTTCTAAATACAGTTTGATTTTATTTCTTCAAATTATTTCCAAATAAAGTATTGTTTATTATTTCAAGAGTTTCTTTTAAAAAAAATTATCCTTCAAATAACCAAAGAGATCAAAAATCATATTTCCCATTATTAATTTTAATTTAAAGAAAAACCAAATATGTTTCCAAAAATTTCAAAAGAAAATATATAGAAAAAAGAAAGAGAGCAAGAGGGTGAGATTATATGTTTTCCTAAATTAAAACATACCAATGTAAACTCTAAATCATTTTATTTACGAAAATTGGTTTAATTTCAGCCACTTTGTCCTTTTTGAAAAAAAAACAAAAAACAAAATAGCCAACAAATTTCTACGCTTTTTTAACGAATTATGTGGACTTTGATCGTTATCATAGGGTACATAGTAAATATCCATTTTTTTATTACATTAACTTCATTTTACTTTTCTTTTGTTATTTTCGTGTGTATTTTGATGTAGGCAATTTAAAATTAATTCAAGACCATATCCTTTACTTCGCTTGACTAATTTATGATAACCATATTCACTGATGGATGTTGTGAGGCACTTAACACATTCCCTATACTCAAAAAGACTCTTGAATCTATTACTGGTCACATAGACCACCCTTTTATTTTCATTCAAGTCTCTAAAATTTTCCTTTTAAAAATTTTGGTGGCAATCCCAATAAGTTGGTTTTTGAAATTAGTTTTGAGAATCAATCTACACATTTGTTTTTCACTTTTTTGCCACGATGTCAGTTATGTCAATAATAGAAGGGGAATCCTTTCAACAAGTAATCCATGAGAGAATTTTGAATTGCACGTGTTAAAATTTCTTACCTATATTTGTGATGCTTCAAAGAATACTCACAACTATTAAATCTAAAACTTCTTATGCAAGCAATGTTCAATATTTCAATGCTTATAGTCTAGTGTGTTTACAAGGATTACCTATACCAATCTAACTTGTTATCTTCTCCAAAGATATGTGAAATGAATAGACTCAAGGTATTGTTTGAGGAATTAAAATATTTTAATTCAACTTAGCTGTCATTAAGAGCCATTCACATAACACAACCTTGCAAGGAGAAAAGAGAAAAAACATAGTTCCACCAAGAACATCACCAATCAACACATGATTACCACTTTACCAAATCTCATAACATGGCTCCATTACCAGGACTACAACCCTTCCAAACCATATGAGATAATTGTATTCAATTTTGCCAAAGGCTAGATTACCTTGGAAATATGCCTTTTTGTTAAAATTCTTGGCAATATAACAGGGTCGACTTAAAAGCACAACTAATAATCCTCAGTATACATACAAGGCAAAGAGAAATAAAATTTAAAATAAACTAAAATTTAAATTTAAAGTAAACTTTTTTTTTTTTTTACGTAGCAAAGTTCTTTCTCTCTTCTTTTTTATTGTTAGTAACACATTTCTTTTTTTTGGGAACATTTTTCTTGTTAGTAACTCATGATCTTGTTCTTCATGTAAAAATATGGGAGAAACAAGTTGTCCAAATATATAGCAAAAATTAAGGAACTTTCAAATATGAATATTTTATTATTTCAACCTCATTAGACAAACAATTTTTTCAATAGGTCTTCATCTTGATTCAAAACCTTTAAGATTTGAATCATTATGTTAATCTACTTATATACTTCTCTCGAAGTTCATTCCATTCTAGTGTGGGACTTCCATCCTACACTAGTACCCAACACTATCTAAACAATAACTCTCTCAAAGATATTATATGTTAAAAAATACTTCAAGTGGCATATAGGTAGTTCGTGCTTTTCAATACTTGAGATTAAATAACAATTGTAAATGAGTTTAGAATACAGGTAACAAGAATTCAACATTAATGTGCCTTTTAAAAGAAATCGAAGACCAAGTAGGAATGTATCAATGTAATCATTGGTTTGATAAGAAAGGTAGCCTAGTAGTTATTCTTTCCTCTTTTATAATGTCCCTTACAAATGAAAACATAGTTAGCACTAAATTTAATTTAAACTAGACATCTACTAGTTATTCTTTCCTCTTTTATAATGTGCCTTACAAAAGAAAACATAGTTAGAACTAAATTTAATTTAAACTAGGCATAGTGTTTGAAGTTTAAATTAAACACCAAGTGCAACTAGAAATTGTAGAATAACACAATTAATTTAATAAAGGAAGACTAATAAGTATTCCAATGAATTCCTTCCTTGTGAAGATATTTTAAACAACAAAAGGGTTTTTATATGTTTAGAATCTCTACCATCAATGAAGAATAAGATTCCATTTCTATTATATATGGTGAGTCAAAAAGGTTGAAACTAGAATGCGAAAGTCTTTCACTTGTTTGGTTTCTTCTTTAGCTTTAATGGCCTCAATGTGACCTTGATTGCTGCATCAAAAATTGTTTTTACTTTATAAAACCCATAATAAAAGGGGAATAAGGACACACACTTCATTTGAAGTGGGGAATTCTTGAAATAGAAGCCCAAACTTAGTCATAGAGTTGAATACCGCTTAATTGATATTGATTAATTGCTTAAATTAACTCAATTTGCCCTTAAGACAAACATATACCTAGATTAGCGGAATCTAATTAGCCATACATAATGCATCTCTTTAATTTGACTTTTATAGAAATATAAGGAATTGAATCAAAGCAATAGAATTTACAAGAGATCGACGAATTCTTACAATAAAATTAGAGGCTTAAAATAACTTATGAGCATTGAATTCAAGTTAGGAAGGTACTCATATTGCAATTGAACTTCCAAATTAGACAATAATTCTAGATAGTATTCTTTGATATATACTTATATCTCTTAGTCTCACTTTAATTGTTCTTTCACATTATTTTGGTTTAATTTGAATAAGTAATTTGCTTGGAAGAGGTCGATATCATAGCACTAGTATTAAGCAAAAAGTGTTAGTTAAAGTTCCCAGAGGATGAAACTCATTTTCTTCACCATTATATTACTTGTTAATGTTGTATACTTGCACTGTGACATTTTGTTTAACATATCCTTAAACATCTAGCAGTCTTTTCAATTTCTAGATTAAACAAAGTCCTTTTCCATGTTTTGTCTTGGTGATTGAAAGAATCAAAATCAATTAAACCAATCCCTAGCAATGGTGCCAAAATTTAATGAGTGTCAAATCCAACAAATTAAAATAAACCTACTCTCAATGTGAAATCTACAGCTAGAGTGAATAGAGTTGTGCCCATAAGGACTGGTAATTAAGTGCTTCTAAAAACCAAAGAATTAATGTAAAGAAAGGAAGTAATAAGAGAAGGGATTTTCACAAATTAATAACAAGAGCGAAAATTGAATTTTAAACCAATTAAACTAATCAACAACTAAAGAAAATATTCAAATATAAAAAAACCAATTAAGACCAAGAATTTAATTCAATGAGAGAAATACCTAGCTAAGGAATAATTTTGTTTTCAACATTTTCAAGAATTGATCATCAATACAAAATAAATTCCCTCTTCATAACAAGTGCTAAGGTTACTAACAAGCTCTAATAATATGAATTTCTCCTAAATTCATTGACTAAGAATAGCTCTCTAGCCAAATTCTAATTAACTAACAACCTTAAATAAGCATGTAAGATTTATTCAGCTAGCAACATTAAGAACAAGAGAATACCAACACTAACTCACCAAAGATAAAAGAGATGCTCAATAATTCAGTCCTTACATTCTAACAATATAAAAGAAAGTGACATTAAGAACAAGAGAACACCAACACTAACTTACCAAAGATAAAATAGATGCTTAATAATTCAGTCCTTACATTCTAACAATATTAAAGAAAGCATGATTACATTCCTTCATATTAACTTCCACTTAAATTTCTTCAATTACATATTAAGTACTCAACCAAACCAATTAGAGAATAAATATCATCAAGAAAGGTAAGTAACAGGCCTGTCATCTACTAACTCAAAGATAACTTCATTAAATTAGGAAAGTAAGAATGTTATGAAAGAAGGGAGATAAAGAATAATCATTCAAATCTCACAATTATTAACTTGTCAAAACAAACATCCCCTAACTAGATGAAAAGAGTTTAGCTACACGTGATTAAATCCTTCGAAATCTCCATTAAAAAACATGTTACAAAGTTGTCCAATGTTCTGCATTCTATTTCTCTCTCTAGAACTAGAAAATTGAAAGAAGTAAAGAAAGGATAGAGTGGAAGATGCCCCAAGGGTATATATACTAACCTAAACATCATAGATCTTTCTCAGTCTTTCTTAACTATCTATATAATATGTTCTTTTTTTAAAAGAGAATACAAAGATACCCCAAAATCCAATAGAACCTTCTCTTTCCTCCAATTTTGTGCATCCCTAACATCCAAGAGAGATCAATATCTTTGAAAACAAGTTCAATAAAATTTTTTTAGTTTAAAATAATAAGTTAAGTCGTGGCTACAGTTTACTTTGTAGCTTATAATTTTCTGCCATTGATACCATGCTCATGACTTACTTTAATACTTGATCTAATGAAATCAACCAAAATCCAATTCGCAACCTAGGACAACCATTCAAAGATTTGATTTCCTATTTAAAAACATCAAAATTAAAGCCAAAACAAAGACCAAAACATATAAAAATAGCAAATTAACACATAGCAAACTCGTGGACTTGATCAAATGTTCGTAAAATACTTGGCATTTTAAAGCCTTTAGCCAATCAAATAGGTGTAACAAAGGCCTATCTGTTGCGATGCAGTCAGAGAAAATCTAAACAGAATTCCAGTAAAAGGATCCAAATATTTCCAAATACTCCATATACCAACAGCAAATCCATTACTTATTGAAGTTCATATAATGCTTACATGTATCCACCCCTTGCAAATGCCAACATACTTTAACTATTTTAAAGCAAGAGTCAATGAAGGTTCAAGGGTGAATATCATAAATCAATTGTTACGAGTTGCATATTCCATGGAAACTATTAAATAAAAAAAAATTCATTTTAGTGTTAGATTGGGTGTCAAATTCACTTAAAACTAGTCTGGCCTAGTTCAGTAATATTTTTACTTTTAAATACTACTTTTTTCAAAGTATTTTATTTTATTTTTAATAAATATTTATGATAAAATTTTAAATTCTTAATTCTTTTTAAATCTTAATTATTTTGCATTTTAAATCTTTATTTTTTATTTTTTTCCCAAAAAATAATTTTATTAATAATTTTAGACTTCACAATATATAATTGTGCATTGGGAATATCATATTTTTGAGTGAGATGTTATACTGTAATTCATTAATTCTATTTTGTGTAGTTAATTGTGTTTTTAAAATGTATATAGTGGTTCTATTTCATTTAATATTATTTATTTTTTGTTATTTTTAATAAGAAGAATTTGAAGTCAATAAAAAGGGAGATGAGGGAGCGACTGACCGAAAACAAGAATCGATAATGGGAGAAACAGTTAATAGTGGGGAGTGAGAGACACCTCCCTTGCGCACTACAAGATTGCCCCTTTATTCTCCAAAACGCTTCTCAAAAGTCTTTAAAAAGCACTAAAGAAAGAAAAAATAACCAAATATAAATTTATAAATTTGACCACAAAAAGATAAAAGCATAAGCAATTATAAAATGTCTCTAAGATTTTTTCGCCAAAACTTGTGAAATAAAATAATACATTTTTTTGGGCCAAAAAATCAATAAATTAACAAATCCAGCTTCTGAAAGATTTTTCTTTTTTCGGGCGATAAAGCATCTAAAAAATTCTCCAACTAGCTTCTAAATTTTGCACTGTTTTATAAGCTAATATTTTAATTTATGTAACATTTTTAGTATACTCACAATTTTAAATACATTAATGTACTCAATTATAATGTGGAGATATAATTATAATAATATTAATAAAAAATATTAATATTACATTTATATTCTTATATTATAAATGAGTGTATTAATAACTAAATATTTTATTGAAGTTTTTATAAATAAAATTTATTAAAAAATTATCTGAAAAAGCCAAATTAGAACGTCCTTATCACTCTAGTAAGGCATAGATGTTAAGTCTTACATAGAAAATAATAAATTTTTTTATAAACAGAATCAATTTGTAATTTATACATTTTTTATCCAAATTATATAATTAGATCTTGGCCAAAAAGTTTGAAATATATTTACAATTGCTCTTATCTTTAATTTTAATTACCTTACAATCTACAACACTAATTATGTGATCTTTCATTCAATTTTTAAAATGCATCCTTGTTTTCTTGATAGCAAAAGAAACATTAAAAAAGATAGCCATGCTGACATAACGAGTGGATGAAATGAAAACATCATCGAAGGCCGTCTCGTATTATACATTTGGAATATTCAGAGTTGATCAAACAGTAGATACAGTATCTTACACAGAGTGCATGATAGTTTATTAAATAAAGGTTCAGTGCGTGGACATTCAGAATCCACTCACACAGTGCATGATAGTTTATTAAATAAAGTTCAGTGCGTGGACATTCAGAATCCACTCAAGCTCAGAGTAAATTTTAGAGGCTCAGAGGAGGAAATTTTACAGACTCAATATGCTCTGTCCCAGACAGTATGGTCGTCTTTTCTTTCTGGCCACATACACAGCATAATCTAGGCCAGTGGTAGCGAGTTGGAAATTACAGGGAATAAGTCCTCCTGAATCCTTCTTTGGCCCAATCTTCGTTATGACCTTGTTATCTATCTCAGCCACATAGAGATCAGCTTCAGCTGCTAAAATTTTCACACAGCTTCTCACACTTATCCCATTGCTCCTCCGGATCTCACTCAATTTCACAATCTCCTCCTTCAGGCCCCAGTCCAACAAGTGATCGTAGAACTGAAAAAGTTAGAGAAATCATTTTCAGTATAACAGTCTAAGCATATTCATGAACGCATATTGAATTTAACCCAAAGGTTGGACTTCGGAGAAAGAATGTGTACTATTGTTGGGGTTCCAGGATGCGTTAGAATGTAGGCGTATCCTTGCATGACTTTGTCAGAAGGGAATGGCCAGAGTTTCTGAGTTGAACCCGTGTCATGGTTATCAACGAAGGTCACGGCGTTTTTTGGGTTTATCCCGATCATGCCTGGTGGTTTCCCATTTGAATCCTTCAACCTCCATAGTTCGCCTTGTACAGCAGCTTGAAGAATCCCTTTGGTTGTGAAATCAAAGGCAGTGACAGCACCACCTGCAGCTTTCACCCAATTGGCCAACGCATCACGATGAGCGTCCTGGTTGTACTCAGGCTTCCCATCTTTCCCATAAGAAAGAGAATCCCATTTTTCCCCAACTGCGAAATCCGGTGAGGTTCGTTGCATATAAATTTGGGTAATATTGGGGGCATAGCCCTTCACAAAGTCAAATCGCCACCCATCAAACCCTATTTCGGTCTTCAACCAATTCATCCAATCTGATAACTCTTTCTGAACTTGAGGATTGAGATGGTCGATGTCTGGTGCGGGGTCGTATGGCTCTCCACTGTCGAGATTTCCGGTGCCATCAGAGTAGGCAGTGTCATCTCTGCAAATGAAAGATGGACCCCAATCGAGACGGGAATCTGGAGTGCCGCCTTCGAAGAGGCAATAAATTCCTCTCCCGTCCTTCCTCTCTGCAGTTCTGTGGTTGATGACTATGTCGGCCACGCTCTTAATCCCCTTTTCATGGAGAGCTGCAATCAGTGATTTGAGTTCTTCCTTGGAACCATATTGTGATGCATCCAGATCGTATAGCCTTCCCGGAAGGTATCCTTAATTCCCAATCAAGGGAATCATAAAGAGACAGAAGGCATAGGCACAGGCATTATATGACATGGGTATGGCACAAAATGTCAAAAGCAAAGCTTCGTGGCCAAAAATTGAGTGAGAGTTGGTGGTGATTAATATCCATGAATTGGAGTTACCTTGAGGAGCAACAGAGTGAGAGGAAGGAGGGAGCCAAACGTGGGTGATCCCGGCACGGGCGAGGTCAGGTATGGTGTTCTTGAGCGAGTTGTACCATCCTCCTTTGTAGTTACTTGACTCCCAGTTGAAACCCTACCACAACAGAAGCTTATTCATGTGCAATTATGATTGTGAGTTGAATTAAATTTGTGTGTGAAACCAAACAAGAAAGGTGTGAAACCTGAAAGAGCAGGGCAGGGGATGCGAAAAGGGGAAAGAACGAAAGGCAGAGGCAAGAAATGCAGAGCAAAGTGAGGAAACCCATGGCCTCAATTTTGTAACAACGTTGAAGAAAAACACCTATTAGTTGGTCTTAATTAATATGGACTACTAATTTAATATATTTAGGCATTATTTGCAATTTTAAAAAATTTGGAAGTGCGCCATTATGTAACATAAAAGTAACAGTCAAGACGAAGGTGGAATTGAAGCGAAACTGAGGGCAGTGTGAATACAAGTCAGAAACTTCGGAGTTGTTGGAGGTAAGATCCACAGGTTTGGTACTATAGCTTATATAGCACGAGTAATCAAGATCTTTTTTTTTTTTTTTTTTTTTTCATTTTATTGATATTTCATGATCTTATTATTAATTTTTAAAATATATTTGAGTCTGATTTTTATTTTTATAACTGAATTACTTTTACAAAAAAATTTAAGAAAATATTTTAAATAAAAAGTAATGCTTTTACTTATATAGAAGATAATCTAGTTAAAAATAAAATATTACTTAAGCTATGTTTAAAAATTTATATGATAATAAAATATAATAACAAATAATAAAATTAAATAGAATGGAATAAAAAATTAATTGTCATATTATTTTCTTAACATTAGCTTTATAGCTATTTGAATTTCGGATGGTATTGACAAGTCATAAAGTTCTTCTTCTTTTACAGGTATATTTCATCCTAAGAAAACTTATCATTATATTTATTGTTATTTTATTCCTAATCATCCATTTAAACACATGTACAGCTTAATACAAATTTCTCTTGTTTTATGTGAAGTTTAGGGTTTAAGGTTTACTTACGTTGCTATTCTAAACTGTATAACACTTTAGAAGTATTAAATTATAAGAAAGAAAATAAAATTTATACCACTTAATTTATACGTTGAAAAAATTGTCTCATTGGACCATTGATGTGCCGCTCTCTGTCTTATAAACGATAATATCCACCAAAATGTTTGGGAACATTATTTAAAATGTAACTTTTTCACGTAATTAATTCAAAGTAGAAATAAGATTTTTACTTTGTTTAAATAGAAATTTGAAGGACAAATGAAATTATAAAAGAAAATTCAATATTAAACCAACAAACATTTATTTATTTTAAGTATACAAGCAAAATTTTAAAACTTCCAAATATTCAGCCAAACAGTATTAAAATTGATTAAACAAGGTACAAAATATTTTACGCAATGCGCAGGATAGTTTCAGTACTTTATCTTTTTAGCAGAGGACATATAGAATCCACACTAGCTTAGTGGAATAAATTTTGAACCATCAATATTTGTAATTTGGTTCAATTCTTTCCTTCCCACACAGCATAGTCTTGGCCAGAGGTAGCGAGTTGGAAATTAGAGGGAACAAGTCCCTCGAGGTCCATCTTTGACCCAATCTTCATTACGACCTTGTTGTCTATCTCAGCAACATAGAGGTCAGCCTCAGCTGCTAAAATATTCACACTGCTTTTCACATCGATCCCATTCCTCCTTCTTATCTCACTTAATTTCCCAATCTCCTCCTTCAGCCCCCAATCCAGCAAGTGATCGTAGAACTGCAAAACAAAAGATTGGAGAAAAATCATTAGCATATTCGTGAACGCATATTGAATCTAACCCGACGGTTGGAGTTTGAAGAAAGAAAGTGTACTATTGTTGGGGTCCCAGGATGCGTTAGAATGTAGGCGTATCCTTGCATGACTTTGTCAGAAGGGAATGGCCATTGTTTCTGAGTGGAACCCGTGTCATGATTATCAATAAAGGTCACGGCGTTTTCTGGGTTTATCCCAATCATTCCTGGTGGTTTCCCATTTGAATCCTTCAACCTCCATAGTTCGCCTTGTACAGCAGCTTGAAGAATCCCCTTGGTTGTGAAATCAAATGCAGTGACAGCACCACCTGCAGCTTTCACCCAATTGGCCAACGCACCACGATGAGCGTCCTGGTTATACTCAGGCTTCCCATCTTTCCCATAAGAAAGAGAGTCCCATTTTTCCCCAACTGCGAAATCCGGTGCGGTTCGTTGCATATAAATTTGGGTAATATTGGGGGCATAGCCCTTCACAAAGTCAAATCGCCACCCATCGAACCCTATTTCAGTCTTCAACCAATTCATCCAATCTGATAATTCTTTCTGAACTTGAGGATTGAGATGGTCAATGTCTGGTGCCGGGTCGTATGGCTCTCCACTGTCGAGATTTCCGGTGCCATCAGAGTAGGCAGTGTCGTCTCTGCAAATGAAAGATGGACCCCAATCGAGACGGGAATCTGGAGTGCCACCTTCGAAGAGGCAATAGATTCCTCTCCCGTCCTTCCTCTCTGCAGTTCTGTGGTTGATGACTATGTCAGCCAGGCATTTAATTCCCTTTTCATGGAAAGCTGCAATCAGTGACTTCAGCTCATCCTTGGAACCATATTTTGATGCATCCAGATCGTACAGCCTTCCCGGAAGGTATCCTTTATTGACAATCAAGGGAATCATGAGGAGACAGAAGGCATAGGCATTATGAGACATGGGTATGAAACAAAAAGTCAAAAACATAGCTTCATGGCCAAAAATTGAGTGAGATGATGATTAATATGCATGAATTGGAGTTACCTTGAGGAGCAACAGAATGAGAGGGAGGAGGGAGCCAAACGTGGGTAGTTCCGACACTGGCGAGGTCAGGGATGGTGTTCTTGAGCGAGTTGTACCATCCTCCTTTGTTACTTGATTCCCAATTGAAACCCTACCACAACAGAAGCTTATTCATGTACAATTATGATTACGAATTCAGTTAAATTTGAATGTGAGTTTGTGCATTTGTGAGTGTGAAAACGAAACAAGTTGGGAAAACCTGAAAGAGGAGGACAGGGGATGCGAAAAGGGGAAAGAACGAAAGGCAGAGGCAAGAAATGCAGAGCAAAGGGAGGGAAGCCATTGCCTCACGTCTGTGTTGTTACTTGTGTGGGTGGTGGCCTTATATAGGCATCATTTGGTTGATTCAAAGAATCTTCAAAATGCGCCCTTTTGTCAAGTAACGTATAAGTCGGCAAAGGTAACGTAGCAAACAAATAAAACATTATTCCGGTCTTTCGTATATAACATGTTTTAATTTAATCCTTTATAAATTTTTTAATTTGATTTCTCATACATAAAATATTTATCAATTTGGTCTTCAATAATATTTTTTATATTTTTTAAATTAAAATTTTTTTCAAAAACATTCTTAATAACAAAGTTATTTATGAGGAATCAAATTAAGAAATGTTTATACATGTGAGATTAAAATGAAAATAAAATTTTATAAGGGACCAAATTGAAAATTAATTTATTTGTAAAGGAATTAATTGAAAATTTTTTTTTACAAGGAACTCAATGAAAGGCCAAAATAAGATTTTACTCTAACCAAAAAAAAAAAAAAACACAAGGGAAAATAAAACCCCCATCGGTGTAGCTACAAGTAAGAAGAGTTCTTGGAGATACGATCCACATGGACATACTTTTTTATTTTTAAAATACGCATATATATATATATATATATATATGTATGTATATATATTATTCTAATTTTTAATTTTTAACTAAAATAATTTTACAAAAAAATACATAAGAAAATATTTCAATTGAAAATTCATATGTATTTAGTTTAATGAATGGTATTTTTGCTAAAAAATGAAAAATATTATGTTTGGGTATATAAAAGAATAACATATAATGGCATATAATAAAATTGAATTGAATGAAATAAAAAGTTAGTATTATTTCATTGTTTGAAAGTTTAACTTAAGAGGAAAGAGATATTAATGAAATAAATGACTTATAAATTGTTTTTTTAATAATACCCTTTATTTAAGTAATGTAATCATTCTTTTTTTATTCTATTTTATCATTAAAAAAATTCCCAAACAATGTTAAACCTATTTTTACTAGTACACTCATGTCAAATTATTCTATTAATAAAAGTTTATCACTATATGTAGGGTTCCTGCTATTATTTTTGAATAATTTTATTAGACTAATATATTATATCAATTATTATATAGATGTCTTAATACTTGTTATTATATTCTCATTTTGATTGTTATATTCCTATATATTTTATTCATTGTCGTCCATCCAGACACACTTTCAAGTATAATGCAACTTTTGGTTCTATACGAGGTTTATATATATTTTGAAAATAAAAGGTGGATCCATGTAAATTTAATAAAATTAAAAAAAATGGTATAATTTATTTTAAATTATATTTGGCTTTAGAAGTGTTAATTAAGGATGAAAATAAAATTTGATACCACTCTATACTAGACCTGATTATTAAGTCAAACTTTTAAAAATTGAGTTTAAATTTGAATTCAGAAAAAGTACCCATATTTTTCGAGTCAGACTATTCAGATATTTTTAAGTTATAATCAAATTAATTTATTACTTAAAACTTGAGATAAATAATATATTTAATTACTATTATCATATATAAGATTATATATAGAGAAGTTGTAAATATAAATGAGTTGTTACATTGACATAAATTATTTAAATAAAAGTATTAATTTTTATTTTCTTATCAAAATATTACATTATACTAAGTTTTTTTAAAATCTTAAAAATATATTTATTCAGGCATTTTAAGTTTGAGTTAGTCTTTAAAAAAATTTGAATCTAGCTCATTTTATAAATCAAATTTTTCTAATCAAGTGTTTTTTATTCAAATTTTATTTTTTAAAGTCAAATTCATCAAATTAAGTATATTTTTAAAATTACGATAATATTTATTTTATATATTATCCTTCGTAATAACGATAATACCCGCCTAACGTTTAAAAGACGACGAGGAGGACCTCGAGCCGAGAGTATCGGGTTAATGGGAAACAAAATGAAGATAGTCAAAGTTAGACATTCATATCAGTCTTCGGACCAAGACGTGTCTGGTAAATTCCATCCTAAAGCCTGCAAGAATTTTCTTTTCTGTTTTTCAGCCAAAAGATTGTAAGAACGTCATTTCTATGAATTATGCCAAAAACTTGCGTTCACATTATGAATTATGTGAACCAGTGAAAGTAATGTATAGACGATAGATTTGACACAAATGTTTCTTAATTATGAATGATGAGAAAATTGTTTCAAGAGGAAGTTTATCTGGAGAAGGGATAAATGTGCAGCGGCGAAGAGTGTCAGATCCAATATTTCTTTCTTTTCTCTATCATTTTTCAAATTGAGAATCTCAATCTATTTATGAATTAAGAGAACTTAAACTCGATTATGTGGAGGCTCGAAAATCCATACACAGAGCCGTTAATCAAATACAGTATAACATTGATACATCAATACTTAATAAATAAATAATTTTTTTGACCGGTTCTGATTTATGACCAATGTAATAACTTAAAAAATTTGCTAAATTTATCACATAATGCATTTTGAAAGAAATACATAAGTCACTTAATATGTAAATTACCAATCTCTTACGATGTCAAAATTTTATACACACATGACTAAATTCAGATTTGTTACTTACTTCCTTGTGAATATGATGCCTATTGGACCTCTTTTTTTTTTTTTTTTTATAGATATTTTTACTTCATTTAATGTTCACGAAATACATCAATTAATTAAGTACAGTTTGAATGTAATTTTAGTTTGTTGCAAAAATGGATACTTTCGTAACTTATGTTTAGTAAGACTAATTTGATTTATGAACTTGTTATAGTTAATTAACAGATTAATTAGGTATACATTGAATCTAATTTTAGTTTGGTACAAAAATGGATACACCTATAAATTCTATTCAATAAAATTAATTACATTCAGGACTTTATATTGGCTAAACAAAAACATAGAATAATGATACTTTGTTATTTGTTATTTAGGTAATATTTGTATAATCCCAAATACATAGTACGTACATTTTAAGTTGAATATTTTGGAAAAAAGAAGAAGAAGAAAGGAATACTACATAATTTAATAAATCACTTATAATTCTGAATATTAATTTATAAAGATTTTAGTGTATATCATGGCAACTTGTGAGAAGTATATAGGTTGAACGGAAGAAAACTTGAAAAAGATAGAAATGGGATGAGGTAAATGAAAATGCAAAGAAAGAAATGGGAAACAAACAACAACTTGGCGGCTGTGAGGGCTAAATAACAAAATCATCTTCAATGTTTGAGATAAAGCTTGCAGTCATCTGATAAGGTGGGACGCAACCCTTGATCGTGGCACCAAGAAGAAGGATTCAGGTGCTTCTATGGCACTCTGTTTCCCATTCGCAATCTGCACTCAATTTTTTTGTCTAAATTTTCAAATCAGATGATGTTTGTAAATTTCTATACATGCTATTAGTTTAGTGAAAATATTCTGACCTATTTATATTACAGTTAATTTAATGTATTATTTTTAATAAAATTATTAAAAAATAAAAGTATAGATTATTAAAAAAATAATATATCAAATCAATTATTACATTAAAATTAATCAATTTTTTTTTTTAATTTAATCCCAACTAATAATGTCTTGGTGGCCGATTGACAAACTACGGGCCTTGCAAGAAAGGGCACATGATTGAGAAACGTCAGATTTGTCATTAATGGTATTACGCATGAGTTAATTTTCTGACTGCTTTGTCATTGTTGGTGCTAGGATTTAAATTTTCTACGTTTAATAATTTAAATTTATTGTATGAAAAATAATATCAATCATTAAATTTTTATCATATAATTTGTATTTTAATATATACTAAATCTTTTTTAAATTTGTTTTAAAATTTAGATAATTAAATTTTTGTCTAGATTTTATTAAATTCTTCTATATTTAAATTTTAACTTGGTCAAATCCAAATCCGTTGGTGCTTGGTGTGGTTTGCTTTGGTGTTTTTCTGGTTTAATAAATTTCTTTTGGCTAAGAAAAAAAAAAAAAACTATCTGACTACTCTTATAACTCTTGTGATTTAAGTTCCCAACGCGGCAGAACACTGACATGCACCAAGACTAAATAGATTCGGATCCAAACTTCAAATTGTCAGTGCTCATGTCCCACCAAGAAATGCTAAATAAGTTCACGTATAATAATTTTCTTTCTAAACTTCCATTACAGAGTTGGAATTCGGAGTAACTAAGCCTTGGAAGTGGAAGCCAAAATCAACAATGAAAACAAAATTAATTAAAATATTATCTTTTATGTACTTACTATTTTTAGTATACTAGTGTACTCAATTATAATAAAAGAATATAATTGTAATAATATTAATTCAAAAATAGTAATATCACAATTATATTATTACATTATAATTAAATATACTAATACACTTAAAATAATGAATATACTAAAAATTTTATCATTGAATAATCATAAGTCACATTTTTAGGGTGACAGTTACACATGAAATATAACTTATTAAATTGTAAAAACAAAAAAATTGTTATAAATGAATTAATTGTGTGAATATCTATAAATCTCAAAGAGTGACTATTTAGTTTCATATTTCTAATAACCCCTAAAGTATTGCCAATTATGTTAATTAATGTGTAATTATGTTAATGTAATCTATATGTTTGCTATTATGCCAACAAATAGGACTATATACTAAGGATCATGTACAAAAAGAAATGAATGAGAACACTCCTATCATTTCTCATATCAATTTCCTCTCTTATTCTCTCATTTATTTTTCTTTAGTTTCATAACACATTATCAGCACGATCTTGCTCCAAGTTCACAATTCAAATCAAATTTGTTCATTTTTTATTTGATTTGAGGTCATCTCTTTATCCCTATATTTTATTAAGATATTATATTGTTGAAATGATCTTATAATGGTATTATACATGTTGTCAGATAAGTTTTCTTATGATCTTTTTCCTCTATACATGGTCATACATCTATTTGATAATACTCGTTGAAAAATTATTAAAAATTATTTTGGTGTATGATCAATCCATTAGAAATTCTTGTCATCACAAGTAAGAAGGTAAGACTTTTTATTTGTGCTTTATATTATTTATAGATTCAATATATTTATCTATGTTTGTAATATGGTTGTTAATTTGATATTGAAAATCAAAAGGCTACGTATGATTGAATGGCCAGCAATCCAATCATTTTTTATTATTTTAAAGCCAACAAATTTATTTTCAAATGGATAATGCTCATAGAATATGTGTATCATCTTTTGATGACTAGCGAGGAAGCAAAGTGACTATAAATTTTGTTTACTATAACCTTGATAACTATGTATTTCATGCCACCAAATTGTATTAAAAACTCTCAATTTCAATATATTTATAAGCAATATTGACCATTTATGACCTATGAGTCAAAAGGGTGTTAAAAGTAACTCACCGTGGATAGTAATATAAACTTATTTCTATGGCTAATGGTTACAATTTATAATATAATTTAAAAGTTAAATGAAAAGTTCAAAAGTTATTTTGAAGCCTAAAAGACTATAAAAGGTTTAATGAAGATATTGTTATTGTAATATATATTTTATTATGACAATTTATGTAGTTTATGAGAATTCTATCTTAATTACACTTCTCACATATTAATCAAGTCATTAGTCATGCATAAATAATGGATTAATTATAATAAATTTATATTCATTAAAAAGTCAATTGCAACTTCTTGTCTACTTATAATAAACACTTATATGTACACTTAAAAATTAAAAAAGTACCTTAGTTGCACATTTGTGACACTTGTATTAAGAAAAGTGTGTATTTTTATTACTTATTTATGTGTAACTTTATTTCTTACTAATATCAAATATGTTTAAAAGAATGTGAGCAATATGGGAACAATTTTAAAATGATGATACATTTATTGAATTTAGTTATATTTGTTTTATATAATATTGCGTCGTATGGATATCGACAATGAAAATTTAGTATATATATTCCCTAAAGTAAATAATGTATTATATCAGGAGACTATTAATTACTTGTGTTACACCAATTTCCATAAGTAAATTGGTAATTAGATTTTTGTTTACATATTCCATGTAGTGAATATAAAGCAAGAGAGAAGGAATTTGTATTTTCCTTAAATTTTTATGCAAATGATGTTGAACACCATATATTACACAGACATTTCCTAGAAAAAAAATGTCAATATTTCATTATATTTGACCATGGATGACAATACAATGAAGACTTGTCATAATTTCCACCTGAAGTGGAATAATGAAAAACATTAACAATATTTCACATGAAAATAAGATGCTTTCAAAGTTTGTGGACATAAGTATTGTATGTCAAGTTTTTAGTATTTGTGAATACCAAAATGGAAGGAAAGAACATTATTATAGCAAAATTGAAATTATGATATATGATATTAATATCGAATGTTCAAATCACAAACTTCATTTAGTCATATTATGATGGATTTGTGTTTCTGTGATAGAATTGATCCACCCAAGCATAGACTAATGCTTAAGTCCAAACATGAAAAAGTAATTATTACTCTGCTTAAAAAATCTAATAGTAATCATCGAAGTGTAATAAAATTATAATTTCATGAGAAAAAATAAAGCTCTTGAAGAGCGATTATGTTTACTATGTATTATACAAATAAAGTTCTAATTTAGATTCAAATAAAATCTATTAAAAAAAATTTTCATAATGATTTATTGTGAAAAACATGGATGGAGATATTGAAAAAGATATAGATTTTCCCAAAGATGATATCATACAAATTTGATGAAATCATATAAGAAAGTGAACCAGAAGTTCATAAATGTTTGACATGACCGATTAGGCCATCCCAAGTCCATGATGTGAAAAAGATTGAGAATTTTCATGATTTATTATTAAAGAACCTAAAGATTATTTTTTAACTAAATTTTTTTTATATTACTTGTTTTAAGGGCAAATTAGTCATTTGACCATCACCAGTTAATATTGTGATTATATCTCTTATATATTTGAAACTTATTTGATTGATAATGAGCTCATTCATTCAATATTGAGTATTGAAATATTATGAATAGATGCATCTTTAGAATGTTTATGTCATTATTATTAACTTGCAATTTGAAGTTTGCAAGAATATATATGCACAAATTTCATATTATGCAATAAGAAAATTTTTCATTCATAGTACTAGGGAAATTATATCACAATTGATGATTAAAATTTTATTGAAATACTTGTTGAGAAGTCTAAATTGGCCATATTTTCATACTTTTATGGTCTAATAGAATATTTATTTGATGCCTCCAATTATTCTTTTAGACCAATTCTTATATAAACACAAAGCTCTATAATTATTTTGATAGCATATTATACGCATCAAGCCAACAAGTTATATTTGAAAAATCTCCCTAATAAAATTAAGTTTTTGGGTTATGTGCCAAAATATTACCCATCTCCACCACAATGCTCAAATATGAGTCCTCATTTGATGTTAAAAGAAATTGTTAGGATGAATATCCAATGGAGATATATTTGTACCATTGTTTGACCATTATTATTTAGTTATCTCAAAATTAGGAGGAGAAAATAGACAACTGAAGTAAAATATTACGTAGCATGCATTAGTATTTTATTTTGTAATCCTCACATACCACAAGTAAATATAAAAGGGTTCACTAAAAAGTTAACAAATGATCTTCTAGACGCATAACCTAAATGGGGTGATGGAAGTGCTTATCAGTTGCAAATGCTCCAATTATATTGATGACCAGTTCTATAAAAAATTTAGAAAATGAAAAGGAGAAAATAATTACGATGACCAAATCAAGGAGGCATGTACTCCTGAAGAGACCTTGATATAACTAAATCTCTAAAATAGATTCAAATACTTGAAAGTAGTAATGTGAAGAGATCTTAATAAGTTATGTGATTAGAAGAAAATATGGAACTTGAAAAGAAATAGTTGTCAACAACATAATAATATAATGCATATTATTATAGAATTAAGTAAGGATTATGAATTATTGAAAAGTATTGATATAAAAGTACTTGGCCAAAGTAGAAAGACGCACTAATATTAATATGTGAAAGTTAATTAAACCTGTAGTCTAAACAGTTGAAGGTGTAAAGCCAGTGGAATACATATGATATCATGAGAAAATAAATGAGAATGATATATCATGAATTATTATACAAAGCTTTTAAAAAACTTGGCATTTGATTATGGGAACATATTATTTTGTGGTGGATATGATTACTTAGTCTGGCACTACATAAATTATATATTATGCATCTGACAAATGTGATCACAAGTTACTTATAAGAATTATTACATGATATTATGTAGATGAAAATCCTTAAAGAATTCGAGACGCCTGAACCATGAAATTCAAGCTCTTGATATACTTATGAAAGACATTTGTAGATGCAAGAAGTAAAATTTTTGAAAGAAAATCATAAATGATTGCATTTGTTCATGCTTTATCATCAATTGAAAAGAGACTTTACATAGATGAAGCACATCCATTGAGTACCCTAATAGTTGTGAGATTTTTTTTATATCTAAATAAAGATTCATTACAATCTCAAAAAGATGATAAAGAATCTATATTTTTGTGCTATTGATATTAATTTGTTTTGTTCAAATTTTCTAGATCTCTACTAACTAACTATACATATGCAGATATTTGTTTGATATATATAAAGTTTAATCACAAACAAGTGTGTGTGTGTGTGATATCATATCATGCTAAATTGATACATGAGGTAGTTTGAGTATATGAATGGCCTAAGTCAGCAACCCAACATATTCAGAAGATGTGTGATTTTTCTTAGAGAAAAGTTTTTAACAATATTATACGAAGATAATGCAGCATGTGTGTGTGTGCCGGGGAATACAACTATGTCATGAAGCTTTATAAAATAAATTTTAGCTACTATTTCGTCATATCATGCTGAATTGATACATGAGGCAGTTTTAGTATATGAATGGCTTGAGTTAGCAACCCAACATATTTAGAAGATGTGTGATTTTTCTTAGAGAAAAGTTTTCAACAATATTATACGAAGATAATGCAGCATGTAGAGATTAATTAAAAGGAGGGTACATTAAAGGAGATAGGATAACAAATTTCAACAAAAATTCTTGTTTACTGATGATCTTCAGAACAATAACAATGTGCAATAGATTCGAGCATGTGACAATCTAGCATATTTGTTTACTATGGCATCACCAACATTCATAATATTGGGAAGCGATGATTTAAAGACATTAAATGATGCAATCATCAAGGGAGTAATTAGGAAAGTAAAAGGCGTGCTCTACTCTTTTTCTTTAATTAAGATTTTATTCCATTGGGTTTTTTTTGTAAAGTTTTTTAACGAGCCAACTTACAATAAGTATCACAAATATTGTATTTTTTTTTTTTCCTTCACTAGGTTTTTATCCCATTGGTTTTTTCTAGTATGATTTTAATAAGATACATTATTTGTTAATAGACACCTAAAAGGAGTGTTATAAATTAATTGATTGTGTGAATATCCATAAACCCCAAAAAATAACCTTTACTTTTTATGTTCCCAATAACCTTCAAATTATTGCAAATTATATTGATTAATGTGTAATTATATCAATATAACTTATAAGTCCACCTTTATGCATATAAATAAGACTATATACTAAAAATTATGTACAAAAAAGAAGTGAATGAAAATATTCTTTTCATTTCTTATATCAATTTTCTTTTTTATTCTCTCCTTTATTTTTCATTAGTTTCATAACAAAATCCTATTTATCGTGCTTTTATTTAACAATGAACACCTAAGAATTGCAAGATAAATTCAGATCTTCGTCGCCCAAGAAATCACATTAAAGCACCCTCTATATTTTTCGGCCCTCATTGCCCCTTTACAGGTAAAGGACGTAAAGGTCCATGTTCCAGGAGATGCAGCTCTGAAGTTATTGTTTTCCAGGACTCCAGGGGTTTCTCCATTTTAGATTACTTATATTGTTTACATGATCTTCTGTCATAAATTGTGTACAACCGTTTTCATTTGAATTTAACTAGAAACAAAATAAAATTTAGTAAAACTAAATACACTGACGTGTAGTCACATCAACAACTCGTAGAAACAGAACAAGAAACCAGCAATTCTCATTTTTCAATAGAATGTTGGCTGGTTTCGGGCAACATAGGGTGAACAGGCATCCCAAAATATAGTAAGGATTCATCCAACAGTAACAGATGAGGGTTTTGGTACACCTAATGAAACAAATTTTACATATTGACAGGCTTTTCCACCCTAAGTTTAACAGGAAATAACATTAGAGATAACATTGAACAGAGTATTAAGGACGAAAACAATTGACGGGCCGCGCTAAATAATACCTCCTGCACTGTTGATGCAGTTAAAGCATCCAACTACTGACACAATAAATTGGTAATATTTAAATTTTTGGGCAGATTTGCAGAACATTATCTCTATGTACTTAAGAACAGAATACACTTATGAGCCATCTTAGTCTTATAAATGATGATGCATGTAAATTAACTACAGATATTTAGCTTTTGATGTTTTCCACTTTCTTTGATTGGTGCCGAAAGATAATATAAGCAATCTTGTGCGAGTAGGCATGGCCATATTTTCTCACATCTTGGCAGGCTTTGGGAAGATATCAGGAGTGAATTTCTGGGCAGCACTCAAACTTCCCTTAATCTTCATCGCACCCCTGAATTCAAAAAATACCAGGAAATCTCAATGCATAAGCACGAAAAAGAAATGGTAGAACAGATTGACATTCTTCAGATTCTTACTTCACCAAAAATTCAAGTGAGAATCTCAAAGTAACTCCAATAATTAAAAAATTAAGTCAAACTCTCCATGGAATTACTCAAAAAGAAAAGCTAAGCATCGAATTAATCCATTGAAAGGTCAAACCTTATAAAAGCCATCTGCGGATTCATTTTCCCCAGGGCAACTTTCACAAAATCCTCATCCTTAAATGAAAATGTCGCATCAGGCTTCCCTCCTTCGTATGGCCCTAAGTACCCATACATCCATATAAAAATACCACACAGCATCAGAGATGTTCTATTGGTTTCCCAAAATATGAGTCAATTAGGGCAAAAAAGTGGTCCAATGCACAGCCTAATATCAATAAACTAAGTAGAGGATAATTTTGGTTGGTTCAGGAAATTTTACATCTTAAAATTCTCATCCATGTACAGAATAAGACAATGCTCATCATTCAACAGTCCAGTAGTGGCACATTATTGAACTTGTCTTGGAACAGTGCAACTTTTTAATTTGCAGAATTCATTTGACAGATTAGTAACAAATTTTGCTGCTGTGATAGGTATCTGATGGAAACATAGTTTTGAACCTCACAAAAAGGTAGTAGTGCAAACTGCAAAGCATACTAAAACGCGTAATTTTTGCTGTTATATATTTCATATGCTACTCATGCTTATAATGCTAATTTGATTCTCCCGTTATCACCTTTACTGCTGTTGTCACACGATTTTCTTCTTCTATTGGTGACAAAGATATGTACTTCAGATATTATGAAATTTAATCAGGTGGAAATTACATTTACATACGGTAAACAAGAACAATCATTCAACATTTCCTCGTAAATTATAATGCATGGTATAATCAATTCAATTTTCGCTATAGCTGAAGTACATGACAGAGGAATTATAAGATAAAGCCCAATGAAATTATAATAAGAAGAAGAATATGGAGAAGAAGAGAAAAAGTGAAATTAAGAAACCTAACCTTTTTTTACCTCCCCTTTCTTGAGATCAACAGTGTAGACGACCTCATCGACTCCAATTTTCTGTAATCCATGGAGGAAAAATAGAATTCAAAGAAAAAAGGTAAACCTACAATAAGTGAAAGGATGAGGATAATAAGGGCACAAGTGAAAAAAATAAAAAGAGGATGACCTTGGGGGCAATTTGAATCTGATAAACGAGGCCAATCTTGGCGAGCTGTTTTCCGGCGTCGGTGGAGAGATGCTGCTTCATCTGCTCCATGATAACGTCGGACTTGAGCTCAGAATTCATGCCGGAATAAGCCATTGCCTTTGCCAGTCCTTACTTGCCCTTCTCCAAGACTTCCTCGCAGTGAATGCAGTTTTCTTAATTCACAAATGGGGCAGGTGAGAGAGGACAATCCAATTAATTCGGCAGATCGGAATCCGATGAGGAACTCCGCACGCCTTTCAATGTATTCTGGCTGACGTGTCTAGTGACTAGAAAATGCCGGAATTCTTAAGCTTAGGCTGGATTTGCATTTTTTTTTTATAATTTTTATAAATTAGATAAGGCTTTTTGAGGTTTTTTGACCGTAGTGCAATCATGAAAATAATTATTATCCTATGTGTAATGTCATCAAAAGTATTCATCGAGATGTTATTTTTTCTTGCTATCACAGAGTAGTAGTTTGGTACAAGATAGAACTCTTGTTGGTTGCGTGAGATGCCAAATTGCAATTAGTGAGTTGTGACTTCTAATTTTATTTTTTTAAAAAAAAAAATTAATTTGAGTTGTGGCTTAGGTCATACCACAACTCATGAATTTTTTCCTTGTTTTTAAATATTAATTGAGTTGTGACCTAGGTGAGGCCACAACCCTCAAATTTATTTATTTTATTTAAATTAATTACTTAAAATTAATTGAAATATTTAAGTAATAATTTTATTTTTTAAAAAATTAATTTTTGTCAAATAATTAAAAATAATTACTTAAAATTCATTAAATTTAAAAAGTAAATATGTATTTTATTTTAAGTTCAAACGATATATTGGTAGATTATGAAATTAATATATTTGAACACATAGATATGAGCACAAATATATAAAAACTACAAAGCATAAGACTTCAACTAATTTAAAGTTCAATGAAAAAGGAAAAACATGTAATGAAAGTATTGACTACTAGTCCCACATTAAGGAGCTCGACAAACTCACTGAAACCAATAAGGTTAGTAAGCTAGATAAATGAAGATGGACCAACACCCTCTAACCCAACTGACTAACCTTATGGGTTTTAGCAATATTGATGCTCTATTTTATGCTCCACTCCCCCTACAATCTCCTTGCTAGGTTGTGATCCATCTTACTTCATCCCAACACAATTGTTTATGCACCAGGGTTCCCTCTCGACACTATTAGCCAATTCATTTGCCTTTAGTTCTCAATGTCAGTCCTTCGATGTTGGAGGACCATCGCACTCATAGCTTCACGGCCTTGTCACTTTGCATAAGCTTATTCCCCTAGTTCAATCATCTCAGTAGGATTTGAATTCTCCACCCACTGCAACTTTAATCGCCCCTAAGGAAGAAGATGACGAAGACGATGATGAAGACCAAGGAAAAGAGGAGGAGCTATAGCCCTAGCATCATCATCCACAACAAGTTCGTCAAGCTCTTCGATGTGGGACTAGTAGCTACTACTTCCATTACATTTTTTTTTCTCCTTTTTCATTGAACTTTAAATTACTTGAAGTCTTATGCTTTGTAGTTTATATATATTTGCATTCATATCTATGAGTTTTTAAATATATTAATTTCATAATCTACCAACATATATTTATATCATTCATACTTAAAATGAAATACATATTTACTTTTTAAATTTAATGAATTTTAAGTAATTATTTTTAATTATTTGAAAACAAAATTATATTTTAACCAAAAAATTATTACTTAATTATTTCAATTAATTTTAAGTAATTAATTTAAATTAAAAAATGAATTTAAAGGTTCTGGCTGGCCTAGGCCACAACCCCAGCCACAACCCAATTAAGATTTTAAAAAATAATCTCATGATAATGCCATTTTGAAAGGGATGATTTAATGAGCATGAGTCCCTTGTTGTAGGATATATTCAATAAGGTAATGGTAGGTGGTTTTAGTCCTCGATTTACGGGGACTATCTAATCATTTTTTAATTTTATTTTACCAAAAAAAGTTGTGTTCTACCATAGGAGAACACAATATCCATGGTAGAATTTCTACAACAAAAAATCTATTTTAATGCCACAGTTGCATCAAATTTAATATTTCTTTAATTAATATATGGATTCCTTTAGTTTGTGTGGTTTATAAAAGTTGAGTAAGGGTAAAAGAATGGGAATAAATTTTAGCCCATTTTTATGTACGGTATGATTACTATAGAAATCTTATTCCCTTAAAAATCTTCATTATTGTAGATAAGGGAATGACTAAACCCTCCAAACTTATTTTGTGAATTAGTATTAATCCAATTATTAGAACAATTTTATGTAATTATTAAGTAATCAATATTAAACTAAACTAAGAATTGATCAGGTTCTCGTTGACATTATAGGTAATATGTGATGTGTTACATTAACTATAAGCCCATTGGGTAGAGAGATTAAGAGAGAGATTAAACAACCCACTATTGAACATCTCATTGGATCATTGACCAAAAGTTGATGAAGAGAGATTAAGCTCATTTAATTGAGTTAATTATAGAGAAGTTATTTTATTAAAATAAAACTTTTTTTATTTTTATTATTAAGTTACAATATAAGGGTGGCTTATATGGCAATTTCCATAAGAGGCAAGTTTTTTCCTTTTGGCAAGCTTACTCCTTAGCTTTCTCTCTTTAGCTCTCTTGCACTCTGTACATTGGGCACTGTGAGTTGCTAGTCTCTGACACTTCGTCAAGCCATGACTGGCGCATCAGCAACTCTAAGACGGTGTTTATTTTATGCAACTCCCATTTCAAACATTATTATTTGTAATGTTATTTCATCGAATGGTATCAAAGCCTTAAGATTGTAAAAATAACCAGTGTTGGAAAATTAAAGACAAAAGTATAAACCCTAAGTTTTATTTTAGGTGAAATTTGTCACAAATCTTATCTATGGAAACAAACTTAGGGCTTTTAAATATCATAGGATTTTGAGCAAAATGATGCCCAATATGTGCCCAAAAATAAATGAATAGCCTTGGCCTCCATTGACCCATAGCTTGAAAATTTTTCACTCAAATTACTTGAAAAATTTTTGCTCAAATTAGGGGTTTCGTTTATAAGATGATTTTAAGCCAAATGACACCCATTTTACATTTCACCCCCTTAACATTTGCGAAATCATGATTTTGCCATTAAAGCTTGAAATGCATGAAAACCTTTAATCTTTTTAGCTAATTCCTTTCTGTTGCTTTGTGTTTAACCAAAATAAGATGAGGGGATTTGTAGACTATGAAATGATGAAGTATGAGTTTTTGGAGATTTTCCATAATTTTTTTAGGCCTATAGGTATAAGTTTTGAATTTTCTTGTAGATTTAGGAACTTAAAATGCAATGTGATTGCACTGTTGGAAAATTTTGTATGACAACCATACAAAATAAGGAGCAATATATCTTGCTCACTTTTCCTAACGATGCTCAAAGAATTAAAATATATTTGTTTGCATAATTAGTGAATATTTTATTCATAATTTTGCGCACAAAGTGGAAGAATGATAAATGGATTCTGTTTTGGACCATATTGGGTCAGCACCTAGTGGTTGTATGTTTACCTATCGAAGGCCTAATCATGATAGTGTCAACTTTATGAACCACCATGGTTATGGTTAATATCAGTTTGCTCTTTAAAATACATACTATAATAATTAAAGGAGAGGATAATTGTTGAAGTAACTAGCAAAAGAGAGTGAAGTTATGTTGATAATGGACATGCTCTATCAGTGTGACATTGCTAATATAATTTTATGAATTAGGCCTATTTATGATCTATCAGCAGTGATTCATTGATTGATGTATTCAAATTTTCTTGTATCTTATCGATATGGAAATTGTAGATGTATTTTATGTTGTTTCTCTTAATGATATATTCTCCTGGTGTATATGAGTTTTCTTAGTCTGAGGCCATAGGCATGATTATGATAAACATTTTGTTAAAAAGTTGCATAAACTGAGTTTTATGAAGGAAACTTTGTTTTGTAATGATGTTTCTGGGACATAATTAATGTTTCCTATTTTTTCCCCTCAATTTCTCTATTTTAGCAACTGTTTATGGTGAAAACTCTAAACGAGACAAATTATGATGATTGGATTGAGTCCATTCATATGTATCTAACAATCACCTAAAAGGATTTCACTATGATAGAACCTAAGTCGACGAACCTCACTGTTAAATATAGCGTTGCTGTCAAGGCTTACCATAGATAATGGTATGAGTCCAACAAAATTTGTCTAATAGTCATAAAGTATACAATTGAAAAGACTATTAGACAAAGCATTCTTGAGAAGGACAACACAGTTGAGTATCTCAAGGCAATTAGTAAGAAATTTAAGAAATTTGATAAGACATAAAAGACCTATTATCTCTCCATATTGGATAATACTCACTATGATGGAGTGTTAAGAATGCTAAGTACATAATGGAGCTTGTTAATAACTATGACAAGCTAAAATCCTACAATGTGGACTTAGGTGAGAGTTACTTAGTTTATCAAGTTCCCCAATCACTTCCAACGGAGTATAGGGTCCGGAGAACCACTTATAATTCCCAAGAGGCAAAGTGGACTATTGATTAAATGATTTCGATAGTGACTTAAGAGGAAGAGCAAATAAAGAAGGCAAATTCTCATGTGCAGTTAGTAAATTATATTTCACAGGGTTCATCTAGCAAGGCAAGAAATGAAAAGCTGAAAGGAAAGAAAAGGGCAAGGATTATAGCAAGAAACCATTTAGACCTAAGAAGAATAATAAGAATTATAATGGTCAAAAGAAGAAATCATTCAAAGGTGAATGTCATTACTGTAAAAGGCCTGGTTATAAGATCTCTAATTGCTTTAAACTAAAGAACAAACATGAGAAAAGAGGTATTTCCTTCCATATTGCCCATCTAGCTCTAGTGTGTTTTTAAATCCAATAGTTTTGAAATCTTTTCAAATTCTTAGTGGTTAAATTTTAGAGTAATTGTCCATGTAACTAATTCCTTAGAATGGCTTAGAAAAAAGAGGAGCCCAAATGAAAGAGAAAGAACCATCTTTAGAGTGGGAGAAAGTTCGATTGTAGTTAGTTGTAAAGGAATTATAGTCTTAAACTTACATTATAGACATTATTTAACTTTAAGAAATGTAGTTTATATACTTTTATCAAGAAGGAATTTGATTTCCAATTCTGTAATGGATAAACAAAGTTATTCCTTTTGGCAAGGAAATAGAAAATTGACATTTATCTTGATTTTGTTATTGTTGGATTTACTTCCTTGATGAATAGATTATATCATTTGAATGTGAATGTTAGTCTGGATTCTTCACTCAGTGCATATGTTAATGCAATAATTGAACACAAATTTTGAATAATTGATGAAAATTCTTCTAAGTTATGGCATCAACATTTAGGGTAATATCTCTTGAGGGAGATTAGAAAGAATGGTCAAATAGGGAATATTACATGACTTAGATTTCTCTAATTTTGAATCTTGTGCTACTTGTATCAAGTGAAAACTTCTTACTAAAGTTATGAGTAAAATGGCAAATAGATCTGAAAATATTTTGGACTTAATCCATATGGATATTTATGGACCTATAACTCATATTGCCATGGATGGTTATAAATTTCATCACTTTTATAGATGATTCCTCTAGATATGAATGGGTGGATCTGTTACATGAAAAGTCTAAGTCTTTGGATGCCTTTAAGGTATTTAAAGCTATTGTTGAGCTAAAATCTATAAGACAATTAAATATGTCAAATCAAATAGAAGTGGTGAATATTATGGCAAGGATACTGAGATAGGTAGAAACCTTGGACTATTTGCCCTGCTTTTATAAGAACATGGAATTGAAGCTCAGTATACCATGCTTGACATTCCCTAAAAGAATGGTGTTGCTGAAACGAGGAATTAAACCTTGATGGACATGGTCAAAAGTATAATCAGTCACTCCTCTTTACTAAAGTTTCTATAAGGTGATGCCCTTAAAATAGTGACTTATATCCTAAATCAAGTTCCTAGTAAATTAGTTGAAAAGACCCTAAATGAACTTTTCACTTAAAAAAAGCTAAGTTTAAGGCATTTTCGTGTATGAGGTTATAAAGCAGATGTAACACCTTATAATCCTTAGCTTAAAAGACTTGATTCAAGTACCGTTAATGGATTCTTTATTAGGTATTATTCTAGATCTAGAGAATACAGATTCTATTGCCCTATTCACACTTTCAAAGTCATCAAGTCTAATAGAGTATTTTATTTTAAGGATGATTTGGATAGTATGAGTGGTGCTTCTAGGGTTATCACTCAGTATAATAAAGATACCATGCTACCTATACTAGTTTCATCATTTCTTTCAATTGTTATTCATATTGGTAGAGATGATATTCTTATTAAGAATTTGATTAATTATGTCCTAGAATCTCCTGCAATTGGTGTGGAGAAACTAGTTGTTGAATTAAGTCAGTTACTGAGGATTCATAAACCTACAATTCTAAATGATTATATTGTATATTTGTAAGAATTCAAGTCAGATGTTGTTGATGACACAAATCTTATCTCTTTGATGAAGCTATGTTAGGTCCTCATTCATCTAAGTGGTTGAAGGTTATAAATGATGAGAATGCCTCCATGTATCGTAACAATGTGTGGGAGCTTGTTAAGTTATTGGATGGATGTAAGCTTATTAGTTGTAAGTGGGTCTTCAAGACCAAAAGAGGGGCCGATTCTGAAGTTCAAAAGTACAAAGCTAGACTTATAGCTAAATGTTACAATCAGAGGGAAGAGATTGATTATATAGAGAGCTTTTCACCAATATATACTAAAGATGCCTTTAGAGCTATGATGGCTTTTATTGCACACATAAACTTTAAACTTCACTAAATGGATGTTAAAACAGCTTTTCCAAATGGAATTTTGCATGAGGATGTATACATGAGACAACTGGATGGATTCACTGAATTAGGAAAAGAACCTTTAGTGTGTAAGCTAAAAAGATCCATCTATGAACTAAAACAAACCTCAAAGTAATGGTATCTGAAATTTGAAGAGGCAATTACCTAACTTGGTTTCACAGATAATGTCTTTGATCAATGTATTTACTAGAAATTTGAAGGAAACATTTTTGTGATCCATGTGATGTATGTGGATGACATTTTGTTGGCTAGTAACTCAGTGAACTTATTGAATAACAAAATATATCTTGTCTTGCCGTTTCTATATAAAAGATGTAGGTGAAGTTTTCTTTGTTTTAGGAATTCAAATTCACCATGATAGATCACATGGCATTCTTGGCTTGTCTCAAGCTACCTATATAGATTAAGTGATGAAGAAATTTAAAATGCATTCTTGCACTCCTTGTGTTACACCTATGTAGAAAGATGATAGGTCTTCAAAGTCATTATGTCCTAAGAATGATCATGAGATGACCTTAATAGCCAAAGCTCCATGTGTCAGCTATTGGCAGCCTGGTGTATGCCTAGGTGTGCATACGTCTAGACATTGCTTTTGCTACTAGTGTGCTTGACATATATCTAAGTGATCCTGGGTAAAGCACTACGTGCTGACTTTTAAGAAGTTAGAATCATTTGAAATAGTGGGATATTTTGGTTTAGACTATGCATCATATGTTGATAATCATAATTCTACTTCTGGTTATATCTTTATGATGTTTGGAGGAACTATTTTGTGAAAGAAATGCAAGCAATCAATAATAGCTTCCTCAACTATGGAAGTAAAGTATATTGCTTATTATGAGACCACCTACCAAGCCATATGGTTGAGAAATTTAATATCTAGTATGCATTTTGTTGATTCTATATCACTACCTTTAACTTACGATTATTCTTTTACTGTTAGTTTTTCTCATAATGATAGAAACTTTAGTCACACTAAAAATTTTGATGTAAAGTTCTTGTTTGTTAGGGAAAATATTGTCGAATCTTAGACTCGTTTGATTCACATACTAGGTGAATGTATGTTAGCGAATTTGTTAACCAAAGGCTTGCCCATAGGAGTCTTCAAGAATCATGCGACTTATATGGGCATTGTTGAAAATTTTGATGTAACCTTAGTTTAGTAGGAGTCAAAGTTAAGTCTTTAAGGGACTTTTGTGATAAAATATGACACCGAGATATTATTTTGTATTATATTATATTTAGATATTAGGACTAAGTCTATGATAATGTTAATATTACTTGTTTCCCTATCAGATTCAATGATCTTGTGTAGTTTCATGTCTAAACTTAGTATGATTTAATATATACACACATCTGTGTATTCTAGTGAACATTGATTGCTTAGTTATATTGTATAATTGATCATCCTAATAATTAATTAATATTATTCAAGTGAGAGATTGTTAGAATACTTTCAAATTAATTTGTGAATTAGCATTAATCTAAATATCAGAACAATTTTATGTAGTTATTAATTAGACAATCAATATTAAACTAAACTAAGAATGGATCAAGTCCTTGTTGACTACATTATAGGTAATCTGTGATGGGTTGAATTAACCACAAGCCTCTTAGATAGACACCCTAACCTTCAACCTAATATTAAATAATGATTATCTCATCGAATTGACTAAGAGCTTATTTTGAGAGAGATCTAGCTCATTTAACTAAGTTAATTAGAGAGATCTTATTTTATTGAAATAAATGTTTTTTTTATTATAATTAAGTTACTATATGTGGGTGACTTATATGGCAACTTCAATAAGAGGCAAGTTTTCTTCTTTTGGCAAGTTCTCTCCCTGGCTTTCCTTCTTTAGCTCTCTTACACTCTGTATACTGGGCACTGGGGGTTACTAGTCTTTGACACTCCGTCAAGCCATGGTTAGTGCTTCATCAAATCCAAGTCAGTATTTATTTTATTCCATCTCTCGTTTCAGACTTTATTATTTATAATGTTGTTTCAGCATGAAATTGATTTTGCTAAAACAACATCATCTCCTTTAACCATTCTCTTTCTTAGTTGTCATCTTCACAATCCCAAATAACCATTCAACAAAGATCTACTAGTTGATATCCCTTATCCTTGAAAGCCCATCATGATGCAGCAAGACCTCGTAGACCAAAAATCTTGGTCCACACAACTACAACTTTAGTCACATTGAACTTTGAGACCAGTTTTACAACGCTATATATGACATCAAACCACTGTACCTTAAACATTAGAAGGAATTTATAGGTGCCCAAAAAGATTGAAAATCAATTTTAAAATATGGTGAACCCTAGAAGATAAAAGGAGGCATCCTAACAATCATGCTATGTAATTTAGATCTAAATGAATCGTACTTAACAATTATCTCGAAATCACAAAACTTTGCACTCCTTGAGTGGACATCCGTAAATGTGATCTTCTACACCCTCTAGGAGCCACTGTTTATCCAACAAATTTAGGGTCCACGATAACCCAATGAGGAAATGGACAACCAAATGACGTCATCACAAGATTTTCCATTGTACGGGTCCCAATAATGAACCCATTGGAACTTGTTACTCTCCCTGTCAAGACAATACCCAACCTAATTAATGTCAAGGTGATCCACCAATTAACCCAGCATATATTGGACCTTCAATTTATGATCAACTCCCTAATACGCTAATGGTTATAAATGATTTGGTTTTTCTCTACCAGGTGTGTCTGGATAACCCCCAAAATCCATAACATCTTAACCTAAGCTAGTCATGTCAAGAATAAATGTCTCTATATTATTAATAATTATGGTTTTTTTTTTCGCATCCGTGTATTATCATATGATTAAACAAGTTCTTATGGATACCAGTTAGATTGTATCTAGGGATGGAAACTTTACGGGATGGGGGCATAGAGACATCTTCATTATCAATTATATCTCCCATCCCCATCCTCCACATCAAAGGAGATTTTTTCCTCATCCCCATTCCCAACAAGGATACATATCTCCGTAGATACCCACGAGAACTTTGAATTTTCTTATAAAAATTAAAAAAATAAATAACATATACATATATATATATATATATCTTAAATTTAAAGTTCAAGTTCCTTGTTTATGTTATTTAACAAAATCTAATTAAGTTCATAAAAACTACAAATATTCAAATAACATGTTTTACAACAAGTTCTATAAGTTACAATAAATGACTCTTAATAAGGTAAGTTAATTATGAAAAAAAAATTGACAAAAAGATAATTAAACTTAAAATAAAACCACTTAAATAATTCTAATTTCTATGTTTATCCTCAATCATAATTTACAAATAATAAATATTATTTTTTCAAATATTCACTTCTTATTCTTTATTACAATGTGATTGCAGCTTTGAAGCATTTTGAAAGTAATTTTACTGTATCATCCAATTCTAAAAGAAGTGGAAGACTAATATATATTGAGTGGAATTATTTTTGTAAGTTAAATTGAATTTGTTACTTTTAATTATTATAATTATAAATAACAACTGAAGTATAAAAAATACAAAAATTAGTACATAAATATATATTTAAAAAATATTTATATAGAATTGGTAGGGATGGGGACCCACCGATTGAAGGTATGATCCTTATCCCTATCCCTAAACTTCTTTTAAGGAGAGATTTCTTTCCATCCCTATCTTATAGGAAAAAATTCTCCAAATACAAGTCCCCAAATAGGATAGTCTTTACAGGAATTCCTAAATTTAGGGACTTGTTGCCATCTCCAATTGTATCCTTTCTTCATGAGAGATACTATGTAAACCTTTATGAATAATATCATCCGTTGCAACAAATTTCATTACCATTATGTGATTACAAAATGTGCCCTGCCAGGGAACATGAAGTATAAGCTTATTTAATTCCACTAGGCCCATGCCCTTCAAATACAAATTAGTGCCAAACATGTGCAATGTATGCTTCATGCATGTCCAAGCTCCTTTTGAGAACCATCGTAAATTACTTAAAAAGTTTTGCTCTGGTCACCCTTCATATCCCTAATACATAGAATGCCTAAGCGTTCCATCTCAGCCTCAAAGCCTAAACCAACCTCATTCACGTATGGACTTGTCCTATGCGTCTTACGTGACCCTCTACCAATGTCTCCCGATGGCAATGCAGTATTCGGTCTGTTTCTCGTTGTAGCTTGTTGACCTACAGCAAAAAGGCTTTTGTTCTAACCTCACAATAAGTCTCAGTTATGTGCAACAAAAAAACTGTCAACTAGATCTCTTTCATGTTAATCTTGATTAATAACTCCATCACAATGTATGTCAATTGATGCCCTTGATCCATTAATGGCCTAATATTTATAACTGGCCTACATGACAACATTTCAAATTTCCAAATTTCACCTGCAACTTGCCAAATTAATTTCCTTCCTGGTAAGTAATGCTTATACCTCATGTCAACTCCTACAAGCTTTACCTACATGATTACCCAGAGTACTTCCTAAAAATGACTCCTGCTATAAGTGTGCCTCACATCCTTTTCTACCAAAACCAATTAATGTTCTAACTCCTAGACATTTATTCACTGTTCCTTTGGTGGGACCTCAATCTCATTCAAAATGCCCGACATTGTTCCCTCATGAGGAACCTTATTCCAATCCAATTTAGCGAGAATTTCAAATTCAAAAATCCTGGCCATTTACGTGTCAGAGGGGGGCATTAAGAGTAATATTAAAGGGTCGCCGCAGATGCAAGGGGTATATAAATCCCACCATTTCCAAGAGTTTTAAGCCATAAGACCCACTCCCACTAATCCATTTTCTTGTATCCCCAAAATGCCTCGATAAGGCTTCTTCCAAGTACACTCGAGGAATGTCTTCCTCACATACACTTAATGTCATCTTAATAAAGAATAGTGTATGAAATAATTGTTGAACCTATTTTCGATGAAAAGCCTTAATTTCATCTTAGTTGTAGCAGAACAACACGAAGATGGAACCCCACACCTTCACTAACTGCTCTAATTTTTGTATCATTTTGAATCTGAAAATGAATGATTCTTCAACTTCTGATGTTTCACTCATAACACAACCTACCATCTAAATGTACAGCCGACCAGAAGTGTAAAGGCCATGAAAGAGTACATCTTTAAGATTGTGATTTCACCAAATGGAGAACTCTTTGACGAGATTTAAAAGACAATCCAAACGACATTTATGTCGAGGGTCTAAGCTATGGAAACATATACTAGGCTCTCAATTTAGTTCAATCCACAGATCCTAAGATGTACATGATCCACTTCGATAAGATCAAACACAATATAGACATGATCTATAGGTGAGACCATATAGGAATGAGGTTGGTGTAGGTTTTGAGGCCAAGACCAAATGCTTAGGCATTCTGGGTATTGGGGATGTAAAGGGCGACCAAAATAGAACTTCTTTAGTAATTTACGATGGTTCACAGAGGTGCTTAGACATGCATGAAGCATACATTGCATACATTTGGCATTAATTTATATTTTAAAGGTGTGGGTTAAGTGGAATTAAATGATCTTGTACTTTATGTTCCCTGGCAAGGACATTTTGTAATCACATTAATGGCAATGAAAATTTTTGCAATGAACTATATTATTCATAAAAGTTTACATAGTGTCTTTTGTGAAAAAATGATACAATCTAACAGGTATCCATAAGAACTTATTTAATTACATGATAATACATAGATACAGAAAAAATGGTTATTATTAATAAGATAAAGGCTTTTATTCCTGACAAGACAGACTAAGGTTAAGGTGTTATGGATCCTGGGGTTTATCTATATACACTAGGTGGAGAAAAAACTCCACATCTATAACCATCAACGTATTGGGGAGTTGATCTTAAACTAGAGGTCCAATATATGCTAGGCTGGTTGGTAGATCACTTTGACATAAATTGGGTGGGATATCGTCCAGATTGGGAGAGCCATAAGTTCCAATGGGTTTATTATTGGGACCCGTGCAGTGGCAAGTCTTGTAATGACATCGTTTGGTCACTTATTTGCTTTTCAGGTTACGGTGGACCCCAAATTTGTTGGGTAACTAGTGGCTCCTGAAGGGTGTAAAAGATTGCATTTGTGGATGTCCACTTGAGTAGTATGGAATTTTATGGTTTCAAGAGAAATGATAAGTACAATTCATTTGGAGATAAATTACACAATACGATTGCTGGGATGCCCCCTTTTATCCTCCAAGGTTTGCCATATTTTAAATTTGATTTCCAATATTTTTAAATGCTAATAAATTCTTTTGAGTGTTTGAGGTACAATGGGTTGACATCATTTATGACATTGTAAAACACAATCTATTAAGGTGGCAAAGGTCAATGTGACTAAAGTTGTAATTGTGTAGGCCTAGACTCCTTACCTATGAGGTCTTGCCACATCATGACAGGCCTTCATGGATAAGGGATATGGGTTGGTATGGTCTTTGTTAGGCTGGATAGATGTTGACGTGAGCCTAGGTTTTGAGGGGTTCTAGCCCATTGTTGAAAATTAAGAACAAGGGTGTACAAATCATGTCCAAATTGTGTTTGATCTTATTGAGGTGGATCATATACATCTTAGGATCTGTGGATTTGACTAAAATGAGAGCCTTGTCTGTGTTTCCATAGCTCAGAGCCTTAGCATAAATATCATTTTAATTGTCCTTTCGATCCTGTCAGATAGTTCTCTATTCAGTGAAATCACCATGCTTGGAGATGTACTCTTTAACAACTTTTACACTCCTGGCTGGTTGTAAGTTTGGATGGTAGGTCGTGTTCTGAGTGCTAAGATTTTAAATGAAACGATAGATGCAATGCAAGTGTGGACATCAAAAAAGGTGAAGATTAGGAGTGTGATTTGTATTTTCAACAATTTTGTTCTGACTTTGATCCTTATATTTGTCATTTATCTTAAGTATCTCAAGCCTTCTCGATTCTCAAATTTGATTTACTAGTCAGAGAGTGTGAACACTCTATTTCTAATTACCTAATTATCTAATGCACCAATTAATTAATAATTAAGTGAATAGGAAAAATTAAAAATGACAAAGCCTCAAATGACATCCTTAAGTAGGGATAGTTTGAAAGTAAAAATATATAATGGGAGACAATTAAACTTAAAACCCAAAAAATAAAATTAGCCAATAATAATAATAATAATTAAAGTAAAAATTATAAAAAATATATATATAAGAAAATAAAATTAGAAAATTAGAAAATCTAAAAATAAAAGTTAATTAATAATAATTGTAATGGTAATAAAAATAAGGAAAATTAAATAAATAAAAAAAAGAATTTGGTTTTGGAATGGCTTGCGAGCATAGCTCATTTCCTATTATCTCAGCTTATACATGGTACCTGTTCTAAAGCATTGTGGAAAGGTGCTAAGGATTTGGCTAATGCATATATCCGATCTTGTATTATGCTTTACAAGATCGAATTGCATGAAAATGGAAAAGCACCTTTTGAAAGCGAAGACTACCTTTAACAGGAGCCCCTATTTCGGTTGATAACTGGATTACTTAGGCTTTAGCATGTCTCGACTCAAAAGATAGCCCAAGAGTGGTTCAATTAGCAAAAAAGAGGGTCTTTCATGGTGATCTTAAAGTGACCCTACTCACCCTTAAGGCACATTTAGATTAGCTAAAGAGTTTTAAGGTTCTCACGCTTAAAGGGGGGTCAAAGTCATTGGTAAAAAGGTGGGGCCGAAAGGGACCAAGAGGACTGAGAGGGCAGATAGCAAGAGAAGAGGAAGAGAAGGAGTTGAGATACCAAGGCAGGGAGAATAGAGGAAGAAGAAAGGGCTTCGAGGGAGTGAGGAATAGGAAAAAAAGGACCTTAGAAGTCACTGTTTTCTCAGCTGAGAAACAGAGATATAAGACCATAAATCAAGAGGCAGAAAGAAGAAGAGTCGAGAGGGGGGAGGCTGAGTAAAGAAGAAATTGAGACCAAGAAGTAGAGAGAGAAAGAATGAAAGGAAAGACTAAGAAGAAAAAAAAGGGGAGGCTGAGCAAGGAAGAAACCATGACTAAGAAGTAGAGAGAGAGAGTATGTGTAAGTGAGTGAGAGGAAGGGCTAAGAAGAAGAAGAAAAGGAGGTTGAGTGAGGAAGAAACTAAGACTAAGAAGTAGAAAGAGAGAGTGAGAGAAATGGCCAAGAAGAATAAAGAAGGGAGGCTGAGCGAGGAAGAAACTGAAACCAAGAAGAAAAGTTGAAGGAGGACAAGAGGAAAAGCTGAGGGGGTATCCTTGTTTTCTTCACTACAAAACAGAGCAGAGACCGAGAGAAAAGGAAAGGAGCGGTAGATGAGCTAGGAATGAAGATGGTGGGCTCGACAGATTGAAATAGATGAAGCGAAGTAACCTAACTCTGTTTTATAACTCTGAGGACAAGGCTTCAAGACCATAAGAGGAGATGGCACAGTCGAGGCACTGCTAGAGGTAGCTTTTGAAGGAAGTATAGCCAATGACAATCCCTCATCCTTGCAAGAGGCCACGAGCTCAAGGACTTATGGGATAGCTTCACCGCCACGACGACAGTAGCTATGGCACCCTACTGCGTACTTTTCAATCCTCTATAGTCACTGGAAAACGTTCCCCTGGAAGTGGCTTCATGGTCTCTATAGCTGCCAGAGCATGTCCTTCTTAAAGGTGGCTTCGCGATCAGTATAACCACTAAAGAACGCAATCTAATTTAGCTGAAGTAGGTAACTTTCCTTTGTGTTTCTTTTCATTGTCATATTCAGTTTGTGGCTATGGGTGTTTTAGTTTCTTCAATTTTTTTTTCTTATTTAGCTTTTAACCGGGCATGAGGTGAATGGTATTTGAAATTTTTATGAAATTTGGCTCAGGAATCTTTATTACTTGTTCTAGTTGGTTAGAGTGAAACTTCAACTTGAACATACTAGCCTAATATTAGGTATTGTAACGCCCTTTTTTGCTATTTAATATGGTATAGATTTGAGAATTATATATATATATATATGGGAACACATATTAATGAGGGACGTAATAAACATGTGGGTGCCTGTTAGTTACATATGGGGACGTGGGTTGGCTATTTGTTTTCGATACTTCCTTTTTTTTTTTGTTTCTTTTCTTCTCTTTTTTACTTTTTTTTATTTAACTTTATTTTATTTTATGTATTTATTTTCTTATTTTATCATGATCTATATACACACACACACACACAAAAGAGCTCATTATCATTTGTATATGTGTTACATGCATGAAAAGAATTGGTTTGGTACATGCATGGAGCGCATGCAAGGATGTGGGTTGTCTCCTATTTTCGATGAATCATCCTTTTTATTTTATTTTTTACTTTGTTCTTATCACCATTAGTATTATTATCATTGTTACTATTCTTATTATTATTTTATCCTAATTTTTCAACAATACCACGTGAAAACACTAGTCTCCTTAGGCACTTAAATAAAAGTCATATGAGAGTTTTTTTAATCTCCTTTGGCTTCGAGGATAATATCTAATTTGGCAAAACTTCAAAACAAAAATTTCTGGGTCATTGAAATAATCTACCTTCATACTTTTTAATTTAATAATTGCTATGTGAGGTTCCTCTCCTCTGACACCTAGGGAGTAGACTGGTGGGGTCATGTGAGATTTTTAATCTCTTTAGGTTTTAAAAGTTAACATATGATTTCAAAATCAAAAATCATAAAAATAAAAATCCCAAGAAATCTCAAATAATTTCTTCCATATTTTGGGTTACCACGTTAGATTGTTGATCTCCTCAAGTATTCAAAAGTTAACTAATAGAGGTCGTGTGAAATCTTAAGTCTCATTAGATTTTGAAAGTTAAGATCTATTTTTCAAATACAAATATGGACAAATTCCAAAATACAAAGGGGTGTTTTGCCCATTATTTGTAATAAAAATATAAGAAACAAATACTTTTCCATTATAATCTCACCTTTATTTTAAAGATAAAATTCTAACCTAAAAAATTTTTTGAAAAGTCTTTTCTCATTATCATTTCATTTAAATTTCAAAATAAAGGCTAAAATTTTAAAATTGAACTAAAAATTAGAAAGAGAGACAAAACAAAAGGAGCAGGGAAGTGATATTAGATCGATTTCGCAATTAAAACACACCAACCAAATTTCAGTCCTGTTTAGGTTGCAAAAATCTATTCAATTTGAACTATCATAGTTTTTTTCACAAAAATATGAAAACACCTAACAGATACGCAATTTTAGTCGAACTACAAAGACTTTGATCCCTATTATAGGGTATGTAGGCTATAAGCTTTCACCCTAGGTCAAATCCGCCCTTTGAAAATATTTATATGTTTGCTTGTAGTATTATTGTCTTAGTATTCTCTGTTTAACAAGCATGCATGTCAATATAAGGGTAATTGAGGTGAATTTAAGGCCTTTTTCAATCTTATTTGACTAGTTTAAGATAATCATCCTAATGAACAGGTGTTGTGGGGTGCCTAACACCCTCCCTTCACTCAAATAAACTCCCGAACTTATCTATGTTTTTCATAAACTATTTTGCCTTTTCTTTTTTATTTTTAAATTGGTTTTCTAAAATTTTCAATTAAAACTTTTGGTGGTGACTCCAATAAATTGATTTTCAAGATTCATTTTGAGAATCAATTTAACCTCACTTTTTATCCTTATTGCCAAAAGGTCGGTTACGACTAAGAGAAAGAGAAGGAATGAACATGAGAATGATTAATGGCTTGAGAGAGAGAAATCACCATCCATCATGCTCACAACCCTTCTTGCTATCGTTACTGTTCTTGATGGTTTAAGGAAGAAGATGACATTAGTCAATGAAGCAATCTTAAATTTATTTATTTTACTTAATTAAAAAATAATAATTCATATTTGAATTTGTCTATTAAGCATATTATGGTAATTTAATAAATCTTCATGTTCATTCCCACTTTTTTTAATATCATATCAAACATAATATATGAGTCTAAGATCTTATTATAATACCCATATTATAAAATTTATTATAAATTTCAATTAAAAATATTATAAAACGAGAATTATAAAAAATGCATTAGAATTTCTAAAACATAATAGTATAATTACAGATAACAGAAGTTCATATATCCATTTGTTTATACATCTGTATAGATAATTCAACAAAACTCAGAGAAGGGGTATCAAGCCATCAAAATTAGGCCTATTATTAAGGATTGATTCAAGACTTGAAAAACTAGTAAAATTTATGCATTCTTATGACAAAAACATAAGTGGTATGGCGCGTATGGCCATATTACATCTTACAACGATGATTTAATAACAAGTGCTTCCCAATTGATGGGATAAATACCCATTTTACATGGACTTCAAAAGAAATTTGGTTATTCACCATCCAAAAACATCATTAATAGAATGGTGAGAATAGTTTCTCAGTAACATGAAAAAGCATATATGATACTTGAAATATCCATGGAATAAATTATTACTATAAATTATGATTTTTATGAAATATTTATAGATGTCAAATATCATAACATACAAATATGCATTAGCAAACATATGACGAACAGAGGTAGACAATGTCCTTAACCATTAGGCATTGGGAAGTTATAAATAGGTTATTCAAGTCTCACAAAACCCAATACATGACTGTCATACCCAGGCCATCGAGTCTCACGAACCCCAGTGCTTGACACTTGATCGGTAGATGCAACCCCACCTTTAGCTAAGGCATCCCCCAACAAGTACCCAAGACAAAGTCAGATAATATAATCTTTATCTTAATATGTCATCTAAGCCATCATGTGGTGAAGATAAGATTAGTTTAAGAGAGAATATCAAGATTAATGGGATATAATACCTTATTAAGGAATTCATTGACAATATATATTAAGGCAGCATAACCAGTCATTACCAATGATTCATAGTATATATTAAGGCGGCATAACCAACCATTATCAAATAGTTCACAGTATATATTAAGGTGGAATAGCCAATCATTATCAAATGGGATTCCAAACTATCAATAAGCACAGTGTACAGGAATAGTTTACTCTCGCAAAGAGTAGTTCTCTTATCAAACAACCATATTGTCACCCTATCATATAAAGTTGAAATGCACAATAACATAGGTAAATATAGTGTATGAATAACAAAATATTTATGTAAGGATACATAATGCATAAGAAAATTCACACATTAAAATTCTTATCCTAAAGTTGTTATGGCTTGCATAATATTTCTCTAGATATTTCAAAATATCTATCTAGCCTTAATCTTCTTTAATCGACCATTCTTAGACGTTAAATGGGCTCATTGAAGGTTATAATGACAAAATTTTAAGATAAATGACCATAGGCCTAAAGAGATTGGTTATACAATATTATGGTGTGTTTTAAACTTAGGTACATTTACACACCATAGCCAACCATTTTTACCCTTACATTACCATAAGACCATTCAAGAAGAAGAAGAAGGAAAAGGAAAAGAGAAGAAAAGAACCTAGAATATCCTAAATCATTTTACCTAGATATGCTCTCTTTTTTTGTAATTCTCCTAAAATTGCTTGTTTCCTTCCTTATTGACCTAAGTGTGGAGTGGAGAGGTAAGAGTGAGTGAAATGGGCATGGACAGGAATGAAGGGAATGATGTGAAGAAAAGAGGTACGGTGTGGGGTATTTAAAGAGAATTCAATGGCTAGGATTTAACTACATATTTTTAATTCAACGATTGTGATTTAATCTTAAATCATAAATATCTAAGATATGATTATAGTGTGGTCCCCACGAATATCTAATATTTTATTATGGTATGGGCCCTATATGTACGGGCCCCGCATGTTAAGATAATGTCATGTGTTCCTCATTGTGAATTTACCATTTTGCCCTTAGCATTTTTCAAAAATGACCATTTTGCCCCTATGCCTTAAAACTAAGTTTTATGTTGTTTTCTTCAAATGATTTAACTAGGCATATTTATTCTTGTTTAATTCTTTCTAATTTCTCCTAAATAATTTAGCTTATATTAAAATCACTAATTTAGGGATGTTACACTTATTCTACCTAAGTCCATTCCTATTCTCATCTCTTATCATTCTCACAACGAAACATGCCCTTACATGAGACCATATGCAAGTAATTTTTTGTCGAATTACTACAACAAAAAATCTATTTCAATGCCTCAATGGTATCAAATTTAAAATTTTTTTAACTAATAAATGGATTTCTTTAGTCCTTGTGGTTTATAAAAGTTGAGCAAGAGAAAAGGAATAGGAATAGTCTTTTAGCTCATTCATATGTATGGTATGATTAGTATGATAATCTTAGTCCCTTGGGAATCTTCATTACCATATATAAGGGAATGGGCAAACTCTCCAAACTTGAAGGAAATTTATTGGTCTCCTCAAAATGAAATTGATTTTGCCATAATACCATCATCTCCTCTAACCATTCTTCTTCCTCAGTCATCATCTTCTCAATCCCAGACAACCAATCCCTTGTTGTCTTCCTGTCAAGATTTTGAACGAATTGATAGACACAATACGAGTGTGAAAATCTGTGAAGGTAAAGATAGGGGGTGCGATTTGTATTTTTGACAATTTTGTTCTAACTCCAATCTTTATATTTGTCATTTATCTTAGGTATCTCAAGCCTTTGCGATTCTCAAATTTGATTCACTAGTTAGAGAGAGAAAGAAAGAAGGAAGATGAGAATGATTGATGGCTTGGAGAGTGACCGCCGTCCATCATGCTCACTGTCCTTCATGTTGATCGTCATCACTATTCTTGATGATCTGAGGAAGATGATGACATTGGTTCAGGAAGAAAGCTTAAATTTATTTGTTTACTTAATTAAAAAATAATAATTCATATTTTAATTTGTTTAATAAGCATATTATGGTAATTTCACAAATGAGGAGTCTAAGATCTCATCCCATCAAAGTCCATTCCTATTCTCATCTTTAATCATTGTCACAACCAAACATACCCTTACATTAATTGTTGAGAATTGTGATGCATAAGAAAACATGAATTAAAATCCAAAATCAAAAAAGTTAAAATATTTATTTATCATTTATTCTGTTTGTTGTTTGAATGGTTTATAAGTATGTTTATAAACTCGTGTAGGAGTTTGTCTCACATATAATCTCGTTTGAATTTATGTTGATTTTTTTCTAAAATTAGTTGTGTTCTCCAAATTCATGTTTATATAAAAGTGAATAAAACTTGCATATGTGTTTTCAAATAAAATCCTTTAAACATAAATTGTAATTATGCAAACTCATATTTAACTAATACATGAAAATTAACTCAGTCCGATAAAAAATGCAAATTAACATATCCATTATAAAGGTTCAATTTTGGTTTACTAGTCATGCTGGACCCACTCATGACCAATTCTTAACATATAACGATCAAGTTCAATTTGGGCACAAAATTTAATCATATATAGCTAATTTAAAGTTTAATCATAGTTGATTTATTCCTCATTTATAGCTAATTTTCATAGTCACAAAGTTTATTAAGTTTTAAAAGAAGAGATCTAAAATCCCTCGTGCGTGAGTAACTTTCATTTTTGTCTTTGTTAGAAAAAATATCAAGTAAAAGGAATAACAGTAAACTTTACATCAAATCTCTCCATAAGAACTATCACCTGTTAATTATAATCACGAACTTCTTGTTTTTGTCTTGGTATAATCCATAATTTTAATTTCTTTTATTTTTTTGATAAACATGGCAACGAAAAATGTTCAAGAAAGATAGAAACTAGCAAACAATAAATCTAGGACGACAAACACCCTGCAAATCAACAACAATAGCTAAAAAGGCAAAATAAATAATGGAATCAAAATACTTAAACAAGAGAAACTTATTATGGTTTTGCTTAGTAAAGGCATTAGTAGCAAACTTAGCTTATCAGAAAATATGAAAAATTTAGACACATTAATCTAAATTCAACCACTGTCGTATGGCACAAATCAAGTGAAAACTTCCAAGTGTATTATCTTGTAAATTTCAAACCATCTTTACCGCGATAAAAGAATCAAGCTCCGCATAGATAGACCGATATCCAGCTTCAAAGTAAAGTTTGAGCCCATAAAAATAAACACTAGAGTTTTGCTTTGGTAATCGTATAATTTGAAAAATTGAAATTAAAACTTTTGATAAATTTGTCCCTACTATCTCTCAAAACTCCTCCACAAGCAATAGTACTTTGATTCGAAATAAAATTATTAGTATTAAGTCTAAAGGCATGATCAGAAGAAGGAAGCCAGTGAATATGCTAAATAGTTAAATCCCTGACAATTCTTTTAATAAGTTGGAAATAAAAAAAACATTATAATAATCTAAAATCAAAGCAATTAAATACCTCGGGAACTGGATTAGTTCAATATTAACTCCTTCAAAAAATCTTTAATTTCTCATATATTAAATCTCTGTACAAATAATTAAAAAAATATAGAGCCAACTTACCACGCTTTCTGAATAAGATTTTAATTTCTTTTATAGATGTAAAAGACTGAGATTTTTCCTAGAAGCATCTTGAAAGTTATTGCAACCACGTATTCCATACACTGTTTTCCATATAATATTTTTCTTAAAAAAAGTTGATCTCAAATTGAATGTGGAATATTCAATTTCTATGGGGGCTGTTGCAGCGAAAAGCATTGACGAGTGGAGAGAGAGAGAGAGTAACAAAACGCAAAGATGATATGGTGATTGCGTGTCTCCTCCCCATTTGAAGTTTTCTGTGCAAAGATATCGCGAAGACGCGCTTTACAACAGTCGCCACGAACAGATAGGTAACGGACCCTTCCCTCTTACGGTGTTCTGTATCATTTCTTGCTTGAAATGAAAGGCTTGGCCTCTCTCTGTTGCTACCACGAATCGTCTTCGAAGATTGTCTTGGCCCTTTTAGTTATTTTAAATAATAGCCGTATTTCAAATGTTTACGCCTTTCCATCGTTTGATCTTATACTCATTTATTTTTCACGAGCACAAATCAAAGGTCTATTTTTTTGCAGTATAATTTGGAATCTTACAAGAAGGTAACGCTGATACATTAGAGCGAGAGATAACAGCGTTTCAGTTTGATGGGTATTACTGCCAAATTTACCCGAATATATTTAATCTTTTTTTTATAGAACAAGATTCCACTGGGGAAAGATCAATTCTATTTTGTTGTTGCTCAAGCTATGAAGAAACTTTTTTGTCTTTTTTCAAACGAGTCTTTCGGTTCTTGTTGCTGCTGAAAGCATAGGAATAACCTTATCCTCGCGAGCCGAGTAAAATGCAATTAACGTGTGGCTAGCTGCTTTCTGATCTTTCTTCCTTTATTTATTTTTTTGGGTTAATTTTTCCTCTCAGACTGGGCTACATTTGCGAGTGGCTGTTTTTTGGAACACGCATTATCATGGTGTGCTAGTAGTTACAGATCACTGTATCTGCAGACTTCCAAAAGATCGCTCAACAAGCGGTGCCAGAGTTCTGGTGGTTGTCATAGTTTGACAATGTTTGATTTAAAGATGACCTGTGTCCCCGAAATATTCACACTACTATAATTACTGCTAAGCTTTCTGTTTTGTCAAACATCTATTTTATTCAGTCAAAATTGCCTAATAAATTAAATTTTATACAATTCTCCGTTACATTTGATTGCAGTTCGAACCCTTCCTTGAATAGGCTCCCAAGCTGAGTCTCCTTGCCTACGAAAAGGGTAAAAAAGTATAAAAAACTTTCTTTTCACTCTTAATAGAAGTCATTTAAGTACTGGGTCGTTGCTCACCAAGATGCCGTTTTTAATAACTTGAAACATATTTGAACAAAGAGAAATGAATGATTAAGAAAGATACCCATCACTCCCATTCTATTAGATACCACCAACCATCAAAATTTCTTTCCAATACATACAGGATTTTGTCTGGAAGGATGCCCCGGGTTGCCGTGCAGAATTTTCTGTATAGCAAGTCCTTTTTCAGTGTCAGACTACACTCACAGCAACAAATTGCTTCTAGAATTTCCTATGTAGTATCCAGCTTGGTTACTGGGCAAGTTCATAAGAAATTATGTCTTGGTAGAGCGAAAACCGCACCTATAATAAGAAGTAGCCACACATTTGGCCCGAGTAACATAAGAGTTGCTGACGAGTATCGAGAAGATTTGTCTGAGGAAGATGATGATCTCTGTCCCGTTGAATGTGTTCGAGAATTCAAAACTGATGAAGAGTTCTGCAGAATTCTGGACAAGGCTAAGGACACTGGATCTTTGGTTGTGGTAGATTTCTACCGCAACTCTTGTGGAAGCTGCAAGTATATTGAGCAGGGTTTTGCAAAACTCTGCAAGAAATCTGGTGATCAAGAGGCTCCTGTAATCTTTCTAAAGCATAATGTCAGTATGCTATCTCTTTAGCTCCTCTATATTTCAAAAAAAAAAAAATGTTCACTATATCAAATGGGACGGCGTGAGTATAAAGTAAGTTCTTATAAACTGGCGATTTGGTAAACTCATTTTTACCTAAAGTATCTGTCTCTCTAGATCATGGGGTGTTGGTTGATAAATTATAGATTGACCATGTTAATTTTATTTTTTTCCAACAGATGGACTTATAATGCCATTGGTTGCAGGTAATTGACGAATATGATGAACAATCCGAGGTAGCTGAGCGACTTAGAATCAGGGTATATCCCTTACATTGACTGTTGAGTGATTTAAATCGAAGTTCTAATCAATGTGATAGAGGCCTGGGATATCAGTTAACCATCAGGCTGATCTACACGTTTAACTATTTTTCACTTTTGTGACTCATGTCTAAATTTATATGATTCTCTCTTGTTAAAGGACTCAATTGGTGCAGAATGCCCGTTTAATCTTCCGTTTGGGCTCCTCTTGCCATTCTCAACTATATTCTGCTTATTTTTCAAATTACTTTCTCTGTATCTGCACTAGATTTCCCTTTGTGTTCATTTGTATTATAAAAAAAATTGTATTTAAGCGTTGCACATCGAGCTTTGTGACCCATCGAACTTAAAAAAGAAAATGAACTGATGCAGAGTGTGCCTCTTTTCCACTTCTATAAAAATGGGGTCCTCTTGGAAGCATTCCCAACCAGAGACAAAGACAGGATTGTTGCAGCCATTCTCAAGCATACATCTCTTCAACTCCAAGATATTTTGACTTAACCTCAAGCGATGGTGAAAGCTGGTATTGATGTATGCGTTTGTGGTCAAGTTCTTTTAAACATGAATAACACAATAATTTTCTGTTATTGTATATTGACAGACATTGTAAGATACCAGTGTTCCTATCACTATTGTAATAATATCTATTTCTATTTGATCAATGCTGTTGAATGATTGTGGATATTTTACTACAGCCTTTTCATTTATGGGAAGATTTTCCTGTAAACCTTCACGGGTCTGTCTGCATTTGCTTAAATACAACAGATTTTCTGAAAACCATTTGATTTGAACTGTCTTTACTTGTTTTTGCAAGAGAAGGGAAAGAGTGGATTGCTCACGTTTCCATTATATATGGCCCATTATTTAATTAGACTAGTACTGAAGTAACTGAACTTGCTGCCAAGACTTATCTTGTACTTTGAGAAATACAGATAATCTGCCAAGGACAAGCAGCTCCTCGGGCAGACCTTGACCATTCCAGGCTCATATTAAAGGGTAGGACATATGAAGGGGATTGATCTTAAACTCTGAAGTTCTTTACCTATAGGGTGGCCACGGTGGTACCATATGAGCTACTGGTGACTATGCCTCGTACATTAGTGTTTGTCTTTGAGGTAAAGGAAGCAAGCAAAACATAAGCGACTAGGATTAGAAGATAGGGAGAGGTTAAGGTGGCTCGTATAAGGATGTGGTCCTCACGAGCAAAATATCATAGTAGAAGCAGACGAGACAGAAGCATGGGGTTAAGGGAACCAATCTTGGTGGGGTCCCTGTCCCTGAGGATCAAATACTCCAAACTATGAGGGTGTGAGTGAGGGTGCCTCAATAAAAGCATCTGAATTAATAAATTGTCACTCAACCAATCCCACAAGCAAAAACGTGGCTCTTCTGCTGCCTCGACCACATGAATCATGAATTCGCTTGAAGCCATGGTGTATGTAGTTTTCTCGCCTTGTACGTTACTTATCACGTACAAACAACAAGCCAGGGATAGGAGTGCCATTCGAACTTCTTTTTTTTTTTTTTTCAATCGCAAAGAATGCATTAGAATTTATGTAAAATTGAAAATTTAGATTGGTAGCCAATTTTTCTCCATAACCCCTTTCATTTCAAATTTAATTATACATAATGGTTACCAGTGGTCATACTCGAATAAAAAGAAGCACTATCCCCCGTTTGAGGCCTTTCCCTCTTCTTTTTCGGGAAGCCCGGGGAGAGAGGATTACAACGGGGATAGAGGGGCAAAAATTTAATAATGCCTAGGGAAAATCACTGAGGAAAAATTGGAATAATAGAGAAAGTGGATGGCATTCAGGTATTATCATAAATCGCTTCCATGCTGCCTTCTAGCTGGTAGATTCTCTCCAAAATCTGGCTGGTAGTCCATTCACTGGCACTGGAAATGGCCAATACTGAATCCCAAATTGGGATCCTTGCACTTCCCACCTACACCCAGACAAAATGTTACTGTCAGCAGTCATACATGTAGATATGTAATACCATCTCCTGTATCTTTTTCTTCTCAAACCAAATATCTAATTACTTTCTCTTGTTTAATATATGACCACTAGTGTACATCAAACATTTGGTTCCTTCATGCTGATTTCAAAACTCAAATTTTTAATTAATATTATCCAACTGATCTTTGCTAGTTATGGTTGATCTGGTTGAGGGACAGTATAATTCCTCTTCGTTAATCTATTTACTGCTTTCTTTTCCTTTTTTATGCTATATCACCTTTTCTAGTCGCAGTACCTAAACTTCGTGACCAAATGGTGGATCATAATCAGCATCTCCAGCTTAGCAAGCTGATTGCCGGGGCAGGCATGCACTCCACTACCAAATGGCATAAAAGTATTGGCTTTTGGTGCCACCTAAATGGACAAACAACAATAAAAAATAACATATAAAAAATACATGATTTGTCAAATGTCTTAATATGTCGAAATGACTTTTACTCTACACACTGATAAGAGGGAGACTGATTCATGCGTAATCATATCATTTTGACACCTAGTGGACTGTTCAGACATGCATACCTCAAACCTTGAAGGGTTAAATTTCTGAGGATCAGGGAAAAAATCTGGATTATGATGAATGTTTCTAAACAGAGGCATAGCTTTCCATCCTTTTGGTATCAGGAACCCTGTTTCAAATTCTCACGTCAGTCATTCCTTTATATGTGATCAAATTATTTACTATGGACCTGTGCAGTGCAATGATTTTCATCTTTCATTATCAGAAATCAAAATACTTCCACTCTGAATGGTGCATTTTAGACCCACATAATTTCCCATATTTGAGTACCCCATATAGGCTGTCACATTTCTCTTACCCTTGTACTCTACATCAGCCACGGCTTCTCTGAAAGTGAATGATATAATGCTTGCCATCCTCAAGCTCTCCAATACGACCTGACCAAGTCCACAGTTTCCCATTGTCAGCCACTCGTGCAACAAAATGGCATCCGACACATATTAGCCTCAATACTCAGCAGAAACTTCTTTTATTTTATTCGTTTTTTTTTAATACAAAATATTGTGTTCTTTTGAAAGTAGTAACATGCAGGTCCTGGTAAGCTTATCTGGTTTAGCTTGGTGAGACAGTGAGAATCAGCATTAATTGCATACCTTGTAGGTAACTCGCATGCTTCTAGTCTGATCCCAACTCAGTGGTAGGTTACCTTCATTATTTGACCTGTGAATAGCCTTCTGTTCCACCTGTAGATCGTGCAACGAGCATTACCACATGTTATAGCATTATTGACAAATTAAAGCATCTTTAATTCAAATGGTTACAACCTAGTGATCATACCGTTACAGCTTCCAGAAGTTTGGGCTCATCGTGCAGGTATTTTATTATCCATGTCATGACACTAGCTGTAGTGTCTTGAGCAGCAAACAGCACCCCAATAATGTTATCTGAGATTTCCTCATCGCTTAAGACTTCTCCGTTCTCATTTTTCCAGCTCAATAGGCAGCCCAAGAGATCCTTTTCAGGTAATTTCTTCTCTTTCCGCTCACTAATTATATCTCTTATAATCTTGTCAAGTCTCTTTCTTGCCTATATGTTGAGAGTTCAATGAAACATGAACATTCAAGCTTCACAACGCAAACAATATTTAATATATTTATGACATGAGGTCAAAGCAGTCTTTTAACTGAAAATAGAAGGCTTACCACCAGTGCCTTCTTGAACGGGGTTCCTGGAATGCTAGTGGGAAAGGAATTGTAGCCCCTGTCTACTACACAGTAGTTCTTCTTTAGCTCCTCTTTAAACCGGGGGTCCAGATGGCCGAAAACCGTGAGGATACCCACTTCAAAAGAAAACTGCAAGCATTCGAACCAGGGGTGACCACTTGGATTATTGACCCTTATTGATTTATTTATGACGCACTTTTAGTTAAAATAAATATATATAAAAATAAATGACAGAAAAGCATACAAAGTTCAAATATAAACAATATAATAATGGTTCCAATGATTGGTATAAAGCTAGCCAAGAACCTACTCTTTTCATTTCAATAAATGTGTTAATGACGGGAGCGTCAACCCAAGAATTCATGGCAGAAACAGCCAAGGCTTCAATATGGGGCACCAATTTGCGAAGTGATTCAAGGGAGAGGGAATCCTGAATGAGCTTCCTCAAACGCATATGGTAGTGACCTTGGTGGAAAAACAGAGCAGAGGGGCCAATAAGGCGTTCCTTGCTTGTAGGGTACGTGGGCTTGAACAAGTGAGTGTGAGTCACGAGCACAAAGCGTGCTGCCTCAGGGCTAGCCAGCATCACACATGGACAACCAAGAATATTGGTCTTGAATATTTCGCCGTACCTAAAATCCAATCCATTACATCACCGACTCATCAAATGAGGAGAAAGACAGAGAAAGAAAGAAGAAGAAACAGAAGTAGCAGTAGATAGCAACCTTTTCTGTTTGGCGGCGAAGAAAACATTTGGGGGCTGGGAGTAGAGTTGAAGAGTTTCTCCTATGTACGGCCATCCCATTGAACCAGGAGGAAGCTCTGCACTTGTATGGGGTTTTCTTTTTTGTCTGTTTAAGAATAAGAAGATGGAAGAGCATAGGGTAAGTAAAAAGACAAGAATGTAAGCAAGAAGTGCATCCATTTGTGTAACAAAACTCTGTTGTTGGGAAAGTGATAGCGGGTTAGGTAGGTGTCTTAGAGCGAAATGCAGGGAATATTATGACTCTGGGAATTGTGAGTGATGGAGGGAAGGGGAGCGGGGGAGAAGCAACTTATATAGAAAGAGCCAAGGACACCCCTTGACTTGGCCTAATTGATTCATTGGGTGAGTGAGGTGGATAAAGATCCTCAGTTTCTCTATAGTAGGCGTTAGCCAATGGTCACAAAAGGTATATCATGTACGTAGCTAAATATATATGGTTATTACTCAAAGGAATAACGTTATAAATCGAGGATTAGATTATGTCGTAATTACGCTGGCAATTTTCACTGTCCATCCGTTTCACGTTCACGTTCTCTTTCTTCTTTTTTTCTCCCCTCTCCAACGAACCCTTTTTGGACATGTATCAGTAACCTTATGATTATTATTATTATTACTATTATTATTATTATTATTATTATTATTGGTGTAGGAAACAAATAGCTTTAAATTATGGTTAAATAAGATTCTAAATTTTAAATAAAATTTATTTATATATTTATCAAAATATAAATAATAATGATATTGAACGTTCTACTACTATAGAACGTGCTTAATCGAAATTATTTAGTTTCCACTCGAATTAAAAATGAAATGTTAAGGTCGAATTCAGCATGTGAATGAAATTCTTCTATATGCACATATAAAATTGTTAATTATAAGATAATATTTAAGCACCATATATAATATTTAAAGCTTTATAATCAAAGTAAAAATATTAGTACAATAAAAAAATAATACCTATATAAATTTAACGAAGAATAAAATTAAAACTATATTCAAATGTGCTTAAAAGTATATTATAATATTTGAAGAGAGAGGAAAGAATGGAAGAATTATAAACGGTAAAAAGCGAATTCAGGGAATTTTATCCTTTTACTTAATAGTTTACAAAAAGGAGAGGTATAGTTTATTCCATTATTATAAATGTTCATTCGTCCATTTGCAGTGAGATTTAAATTTTGGATTCATAACATAAATATATGCGATTCTAGTGCTTAATACTAATGAGTTCTATTAGACATACAATATATTTTCAGTATCTAATCAACTACAATTAATAAATTAAATTTAAGATCTTGAATTGAATTTTCTTCCACTATAAGCCAGCCAAGGAGGGCAAATGCTATATAAAAGTAGAATCGTCCGAATGATATTAACTTGTATCATCGGTATTACATGGTAAATACATAATAATAAGATGCCTTAATTAACAAGTGCTATAAGAAATTTGCATACACATGTCAATATATATATAAATATCATCAAGCGGTTATACAGCAAAATATATAGTGACGACTTTCGAAGAAATAGCAAGTACTTCTGTAAGATTGAGAGAGATTTCATAATTTGAATATAATTTATGTGGATTATAAACTAATTAAATTAATATTAAAAAGTTACGTAAGCAAGTTAGAAGTGATGTATTATGATAATTAAAAGATCCTACGTATTTATTACAATTGAAGAAACAACCAGCAATTCTATTGACTTTGACCTTTTTTTATGAAGAGCAGAGAAGCAATCAGATCAGTAGTAAGATCAAGCACATGATACTTCCATTACATCGAGAAGGGCCATCCTTCTCTCAATCTTTGATTGCCACCTGTTAGGTCAACTTTTCATTTGGAAATTCTCATATTATAACTGTCGGTTTTAATTTTATATCATAGACAAAGGCAAAACACATCAAAGAAAAACAAATTTAGTGATCAAAGTTGACGAGCCAATAATGGTATTTCAAATTTATTATAATGAATTATATTAATTGGTAGTAAAAAAAAAAAAAACTTTATGGAAGTCTAAAAGGTGATATCTTAGGATATGGATCGTGTTCCCAAAGCAAAACACATCAAAGAAAAAAAAAATCAGTGATCAAAGTTGACGAGCCAATAATGGTATTTCAAATTTATTATAATGAATTATATTAATTGGTAGTAAAAAAAAAAAAAAAAAACTTTCAAGGTGATGGAAGTCTAAAAGGCGATATCTTAGGATATGGATCATGCTCCCAAACTGGGAGAAATGAAAGATAAGTATTAGGAAACTATCGATGCCTGAGATAACACTTGCTTCCCTTCGGACTACGTATTTATGAATTGGGAGGCAACATCTAGTGCTTGCCATAATCTTCATGATTCAGGATTTCGACTTTCCAAGACATGTGTTTATTGTCACCATAGAAAAAACTATATATTTCAATAAGGTGCTATCTCACACGTCCATCTTTTGGTGCTTGCTGCTGAATTCAACCTAATGGAAAAACATACATGACAAAGTTTTGTCACTGTAGCATGTAAAATTAGTACATACTGACTCGTGGCTGAATATCTATGTAATTTTTGTTGGGTGGGTGTGTGTGCTTATTGTCTTTTAAAAGGACCCAGTAGTAAGTACATTGTTTGGAAGAGCTAATTATGAATGTATGTATATTCATTTATTTTCAACCATTTTTGTTATTCAGTGCAGCAAACTATTCCTTAAAAGGTACATAATTTTATGCATTATTCAGATTTTATCTCTCCCTTATTCCCACACCGTTTGCAACAATTTCAGAACCCTGTATTTATTTCACGCGAATAACCAACGCTGATTAGCAGTCAAGAAACTAATGACTTCATAACTCATATATGGTACCAGTTTCAATATATAAGAGTTTGTTTCTAAGTTAGTGAAAGAAAAAAAGAAAAAAAAAAAAAAAGAGTTTGATTCCAAGTTCCTCTCCCTTTTGCATAGTAGTAAAAAAAAAAATAAAGAAAGAAATCTACGTACGTATGAAGTATGAACTGGACACGTCTATTTAGGGGAAAGATAAAAGAAGCAGAAATTGACCAAAGAAAAAAAAGAGAAGGAGAAAGTTAAAGAGGTAGTTTTGGGTGTAGGGACGGTGGTGGAATCTTTTGGTGTGGGCCCGGGGGGCAGTGGCATCCAGCTAAGGTGTTTGGATTTGAAATTCTTAAGATATCCGATCCTCTACAGAGCCACATTCGATTGGATTTTGGGCCTGTGGGCCTGATGGGGGGCCATGCATGATTCTTGTGGGGCCAAGGATGCGGATAATTGTGAAGTTGAAGTTCTTGAGCGTGGACCCACTAAGGAACTATAGTTAGGCCTGAGAAAAGGAATAAGAAAAGAATGAAATAAAATAAAAAAACTTTGATGTCAAAATTAATTTTGTACAAAGTAGAAATGAGAATAAAGTTGATATTTTGCGTGGTATGATGAACATAATGATAAAATGGGAATAATAATAAAATGAAAAGATCAAAATGTCCCTAGTATGCTATTATAATAAAAAAATTAAATTAATATTTTTTAAAGTTATTTTTAGGATAATATTAATAAAATACTGAGTTATTCATAATAAATATTAATAATATTAAAATAATCACTCTTTTTCATTTTTTAAAAGATTACAATATTTATTTTTCAATTACTTAGCTGAAAGTTAAAAATATTAAAATATTAGTTGTTAATTTTTAATTAAAAATATTTTTGATTTAATTGAGAAAAGTATTTAACTATTTAATTTTAACAAATAAAATAACTTTCTGGCAAAAAGCTTAGCATGGAGGGTAATTTTGGCAAAAAATCTCATTCCCAAGAATCCTAAAATTTCCATTAGTCTAGGAATGAAAACCTGACAATGAAACCTCTTTCCATTGGCAATCCTTCTTTATTGTACCATATCTCCGATAACAATTTTTTTTTTTGTCTTCTTCCCAACACATTTATTTTCTTACACTAATCGAAGTATCTTTATATAGTAAATTTATCTATCAATCCTAATCAAATTTTAAATTAAAATAAGAGTAAGACTTATTAAATAAATAATTTGATTAAACTTAGTAGACTAAATCAATTGTGTAATAATAACTAATATTCTTTTATCAAGGTGTCACAATCACCTGCGTGTGCAGGTAGAGTTTGAATTCGACGAATCGGGATGCGAGTCGCCATCGAGAGGCCAGCTGGACGGACACCTGTCAATATATTTGTGGCCCATTTCCAGAGTCTTCCAACGCCACAATGCTTCCCCCACGCCACCGCCCTTCTCTTCCTCCCCTTCGCTGCCCCTGCTTTCACCCCCTGTTTTCAAAATTAATTCAACTTTTTTTTTTTTTAATTTAGGAAGAAATTTAGACTTTATTATATATATGTGTGTGTGTGTGTGTGTATGAAGTTCTTTTATATTGTCATTTCTAACGGGTTTATTTGATTGAAATCATTTTTAAAATTTTAATTTTTTTTAAATTTTTGCACGATTCGAAACTGTTGCAGTGCCTTTTCTAGTTTTTTGTATTATTATATTTTTTTTCAAAATTAATCAAGTTAAGTGTGGGTGTGGAAAAACTATAACTAGAGAATTTTGTATTATTTATGTAGCTTACCTTGTCTTGTTTTTCAGAGTATTTGGGTTTCTTGGTTTATCCTATTCATGGTTCAATCCATTTTGCCATACTATAGTATCGTGATAGATATTGTCTGATGTGTAGTCAATAATGAGATTTTTAATATTATTAATATTTATTTTCTTTATCATATTATATTTTTAAAGAATATATATAATTCTTTATCAATTTCATTACGACTCAACTATAGTTAAATTAGTGAATCGTGCAATTCAATAATCGTTCTATATTTACAAACATTGCTTTCACATCTTCTTCCTTCCTTCTTTATTTTTCCTCCCCTGTTTAAGGACAAAGATTCAGCACACTTATGTTACAAATAGAATCTTCTAATATTTTTCTGGATGAAGTTTTTATAAAATAGAAAATTTTCTCGGTTATTATTTAAAAAAGAAGAAGAAGAAGGAATATTCAACTTCCACATTTTATGTTTTGGTCTTTTCCCAGAGACTTACTTTGTTTTCTTCATTAGACATCTTAATTTGTTTGGCTGGTTTCATTATCGTCGTTTTATTCAATTTAATTTATTTATCAACTCGTCTAATTTTTTTTGGCAGACACAGATAATTACGGTTGCATAAGTGTGTCAGTGTGAGTGTATATTGAGATGCTAATGCAGTCGTTATTATAATCTCCATCTGGATGATACTGGTCCACAAGCTCGACCTTGTCGTCCTGTGTCATTTTTTTCTACGTCATTAAAATGCTCGTGATTCATAGTTAATTAGCTCATATCTATATATATATATATATATAGCAATGCATTTTCGTTTATCATTATTCATTTTGGGTTCTAAGAAAGCAGAAGTTTGTATACTGCAATCAGTTGTATTCTTTTCCCCTCTTCATTTTCATCATTATTTATTGGTTTTTTTTTTCTTTTGGTCAATGCATCATTATTTATTGGTTAAAATAGCTTAATAAGCTAATTTCGAAGATCGTATATATTTATATCGCACTCGAAGGCAATTTGGGAATTCATATTGAACAGGTCAGCAACGTCCCTAAGTGTTAGTATTTCTCTACACACACATTTATTGTCAGTGTATTAAACTTGGAATCAATATATTAATGACAAAGCTGGAGTTCTGATCTATGGCCATGAACTAGCAATGAACATAAAAGTACGTGTAAGGATAGAGAATGGAGATGGAGCAGTATACGTACTACAATACTATGAACCAATGAAGACTGGACAGGATAACAAGGTCATTGGCATGCGTTGAAGAGATGTGCCCCACGACATGTGTGTGTAGAGTAAACAAAAGTACAAATGGTCCAAGCAACATGCACTTAAAATTGAGATATCGAAATCAGTAAAAAGTGAAATTCTTAATCAACAGTGAAGATTCACTAATGTATGCATTGAACGGTCCATGTGGCTTAATGCCAAATTTGTAGTAACATCGCCTCTCCTCCATGCAATGATAAAAGTTGGGCCAAAACTTAAGAAATGACACTCAGTTGTGTAATCTCAACTTTAATGTATGTACGTGAGCAATCACATGCCCTTGTACCAAACCCTACGTGTTTACATTTGAGCACGTTGGAAGAAAAAGATGGCCACTCTCTCAGATTCTCTGCGAAACACTCGAACTAGCCATGCCCTCTCTCTAACTCTCACTATATCTGGTTTGCCCTTATTGGGGAAACGTTGTATCCTTCAACGTGAACAATCATGCATAGCCTCGAGTGCAACTTCTTAGTACGACACACTTTACAGGTGTCGTCTATATGCGATCTGATCCTTCTTTGGTCGTTGGCAGCGTGCCTAACCATGAATAGCTCCGCGAGGCACAACGTGACAGCTAAATCTAAATGAGATATCTGGCCTTTCAATTATAAGGGGCACGTGTCTGATTCTTACATCTCCTGCGCAGGGCCATGACATGAAATCACCATGCCGAAGGAAAAATTTGGACAGATAAATAATTAATAACGAAGAAAACTTATTTGTAATATAAATTTTTATTGTAATTATAAATTTTATAATAAAGATAACAACTTATATTACTCAAAAATCTCTTTTGTGAAATCATTCAAAAACTAAGAAGAAAGACTTTAAATAGTTATAAAACAACTTTTATTATGAGTCATCTAAATTGAGAAATTAACGCATATTCAAAAAAATATAAGATTTTAAATAAATAAAATATTTTTTATATTAAATGATAACTCCCTACTTCCTTAATTACTCTAATTTTACATTTAAAAAAATTAAATATTATAATTTATAAATTGACTTATAAAAAATATCTTCTAATCCTCTTATGGTTAGACAACTATTCATAAGATTTAGGCTTAGGGCTTCTACCCAATAGGTTTGTAACTTATACAACCTATTACTGATTACTTACAATTAACTTAGACTTAATCCATTCTTGGTTTATGTCAAAATTGGTTATTTAATTAATTAACCCAATAAATTGAACTAATAATAAATTAATGTTAATCCACAATATTTAAAAAAATATTTCAACAATCTCCCACTTGAATAGTATTAATTGATTATTAGGACAATTAATTAAATAAATATCAATTAAAATTAAGCAACCAACATATATATAAATTATCATACAAAGCTTAGAAACACAATATCATTGGATCCGATAGGGAAACAAATGATATTAATATAATCATAACACAATATAATTTAATCCAATAATGAAACAAATGAAATTAATATGGTCATATGCATAGTTTCAAAATCTGAACAAACTGGACATTTAAGATATCAAATTACATCACAAAAGTCCTTTAAGGACTCAACTCATACTCTCATTAGACCAAGGCAACATCAAGAATTGAACAAAACCTATATGAGCTCTTATAGGTGGCCTTTGGTTAGCTGATCCACAAGCAAATGTTCACCAAGGATGTGAACCACATGAGTCTGATATAAAGAGAAAATTCAGAAATGAAACAATGAATTAAGAACATCGAATCCGATAAGGAAAGCAGTCTTATAAATGTTGACAAAGTTTCAATTCTAAATTATATCCAAAATTTTGGCACAACTAAAAACATTGAATTCGATAAGGAAAGAAATGTTACAGATGCCAAAATATATCAAAGTGTCCCTCAAAAACATAATTCAGACTCCCACTAAATCAAGACATCAAAATTTTAAAAATTACATAAGAGTAATAAGCTTTCAAAACTCTAATAGGTAAGTTTTAAGTAAATGGATCATCCAAATGTTCAATATGAGTATGAAACTCACTAATTTTCTCTCTTAAATGAACAGGAACTGAGAATCAAAATATGTGTTGTAATAAAATTCTTGTAATTTTGAGAAAAGTCTATAACAGAACCACTATCACAATAAAAGAGGTCATGGCTCAAAATATGTGCACAACAAAAGTTCATTCCTTTAACTACATTCCTTGACAAATAGTCATCACAAAACAAGCAACACACTTTTCACTCATATTTAAGAGGTAGTTGTAAGTGTCCAATTGACGCTTCTTAAACAGCTCCTCCAAACATCATAAAGATGCATGCAAAGGTTGAGGTAATAGTAAGTGTTTACATGGAACTTTCAAATGAAAAAATTCCTCCAAAACATCATATAGATGTATACATAAGTTAAGACAGCTACGAGTGTCTATTTAACATTTTACCACAATATAGCTCCCATAAAAAACATAATTCTCATCAAGCTACTAACAATGGGAGTAAATGGAATTCCTTTTCCATCTTAGTCCTGTCTAGATAGGTGCACCATTAAAAAAACAAGAATATCTTATGAATTTTATTAGTACTTAGTCAATAGGAGCTCAATGAGATAAAATGGAAAGACACAAAACTTGTCACAATAGGACTAAGTTCTAGAACTATAAAAAAAGGTCTAATTAAGATATTCCATATTAAGTTAACGTTAAAAGGTTAACATCACACAAGAGCTTAATCCCACCTCAAGCTAATAGTATGTCTTACATTATAAAATTAAAGATATGACTCCATATATCATTGTTAAACTTAAGATAGTAATGCCCTAAATGACTTGTTTCAATGCAAGATGAATCCCTCATTTTGAACAGTATGTGCTCATTCCGTGAATTTATAAGTTCATCTATTAAAGTTTCCTTATCTCTAGTTAAAGGTCCAATTACCTTTATAATCATTCCAAGAGTGTCATTAATGGAAACTGTCAAGAAGGCATATGAGTAATTAGTTCATTCCCTATGATCATTGCCATTTCAATAGTCTAAGGCTTCTACTTATTCTTTTGTACCTGGCTTTAGTACAGAAATGTTCTAAATATAGTCTATATAAATTCAAAATCAATACTGTGTTAGATATCTTTTAGTTGATTTCATCAACTTGCTTCCCAACAACATTGGGTTCATATGAGCTAGTGCTAGAGGGATAGTTGAAATTGTATACCATCTTATGATCCAATTTTAATAATAAATCTACTTACCTCATAAAGTTCAAAATTGTTAACTCAAATGTTATTAAATAACAATTTTTTCTTGTCACTAATTGTGACTTGTGTTTTTAGTCTTCACTGAACTTGTTTTTGACTTACTATTGAATCTGAAAGTTAAACAATTCATAGTGAGAGGTTTTCCCATTTCCATTTAGTTTTTCCCTTTAAGGAACTACCTCAGTTGGTTCATCAATTGTCCATTTATCCATTTGGCTATAAAATGAAGCCTTTAGTAATTAAACAAAGACAAGAAATACCCACAATGTATGTTATTTCCAAAAAAAAAAAAAAGGTGATTGCAAGGCTTCATCACAAGAGCTTAAAATGTGTTCCTCAAATGGCAAACAATTCTTCAATTTGAGTGTTCTCAAATAGGGAAGGTCATGGTCCTTCTTAAGTCTTATTAAGTTGTTAAACCTTCTCCCAGATAGCCCACATAAATTCCACTGTTATTTTTGTTTATGCCTTCGCACACACCCCAATTTGGTGATGTTGTAATATAAGAAAGGTTATCTTATTTACAGTGGAATGGATATTAAGCATAGTAGGTGTATTTGCCTCTAGGCCGAGGCCATCATTACAATTATCATGACATATTTTAGGGCCTTTTAAGTCATCATAAGTTATCTCATTGAGAATTTTCATTGCTGATAGTTATTGGAGTACAAGAGTTGAAGTAATGAAATTAGGAAACATTAATTTATAAAACAAAGTTTCCTCTAAAATATAACTCAACTTATGTAACTATATTTACAAGATTATTTATCATAATCCTACTTAAGGGCCCCAAATTATAATAAATTGATAAAACTCATTATACATCAAAAGACCTATACAATTAAAATGTCTCCAACGTCTCCATACTGAAAAGGCACATGAAATATTAAGACATAAATCCAATTGAACCTCAATAGTATCAAATCACATTGTCAATGTTACTCAATAGTGTGTATCCACTGCCAATGCAATTTATCCAAAAATAACTATACAATATTCATTTGATACGGATGCCTCAATTAAATTAACTAACAAACACTCATACAATTGGTCCCATGATAAGTGTGTTCACAATTGCAAGGTGCCAATTGTCCAAGTGATCTTCACATTAAGTAAAATCACTTAGTCATGCCTAAGAGCAAGCAAACAAATGTTAACAACTTTGATGCCGTGCTATCTCAAAGGATGCATGAATGATTGCCAATATTATAAGATAAACATTCTTTTAACCTCTAATTTTGTTAAAATTAGAGAGAATTTAGACAAACAATATTAGGCATTGTATAGTCACCTTTCTTGAAGGTAATATTGACTATATGCAGTCTCTATTTGACTTTTATACAAAGTCATTAGTCAAGTTTTTCAAAAGGAAATAAAATGTTTGAGACGTAAAATGCCCAAACGATTATTTATAATTAAGTTTAAAGAGAAGAAAATTCCATGAATAGTTGGCAATATCCTAGAAGGTTGTATTGACTTCAAACCATCTTGTTTGTCCTTTGTATAAAGCCCAAAACAAGTTTCACGGTATTCAAAGGTCCCAAAGTCAATGAAAAATGATGGAATTTAGGCCTAAAATTAGACCAAATCGACTTTGGAAATTTGTCTAAGTGTCAAGCTTTAGATGAGCTCTCTAGAATGGTATTATAAGTTTAAAAATTTCATTTGTACTAAAAGTCATGTCTATTTGGAGTTAAGTTACCCATTTAAACCTACATTTAAGCTTTCAACAATCAATTAAGCCCAATTATTTAACCGTAATAATTTATTTTACCCATGACAGATTAGTATATTACGCAAAGGGTTTGAATAATTAGGACAATAATTTTCATAACCAAATTTACTAAATTTACATTAAAATTGGACTCAAAATTAAATTCAGCACACCACTAAATTTATAAAGGCATAATTTTCTCTAAAAATTATTTGGCCCATCAAATTGTTCTACCACTAAGAGTATGAAAAATATGTGGTACTAGGATGCATTTAGAATATACACAAAAATTTTCAACCTAAAATTCAGAGAGTACATATCTGAAATAGTGTGTGGAATACCATAGAAATTTAACAACTTATTTCTATATTTCAAAAAATTCCAAAAATTTGGCCCAAAATAGGCCCTGGAAGTAGGTCCACATGCCCCCACACTCCAAAGTTCGAGAGTGGGCTTAGTCATCCAACACTATTCATTGTCTTTCCTCCTTCAAATGGGTCAACCTGACCCGTTTTCAAACTGATTTTCTGATCTGACAAAACATAGTATTTTGAAGGCTAATTTTGGTTGCAAAATGATCAATGTTTAATGATCTATAAATCCCCAAAGTTGATTCTAGCCAAAATCAATGTTTTGAGAGAAATAAGCATAAAAAATTTTGAGTTTTTCGCACCTTTCGCGCTCCAATGGCAGACCCTCATTTTACAAATGTTGAGCTTCAATATAAGTCTCATTTGGTTTGTAATTCTTCACATATTAAAACCCCTAATCTTGTTTCGGCAAACTTGATCTACATCTCAAGTAATTTGATTAAAAGAATTTTAGGTTTTCTTAAAATTGAATGATAATGGATACTGAGATTCAGAACGTGATTTTTAAGTGTGAAAAAGATATCAATCTACTCGAAATCCACTAATCTTTAAAATCCTAAGGAAATTTTTGAGCTAAATCCCTCCATATTTTAGTATTTTGAATTGAACCTTTTTGAAAATAAGTGTTAATGGAGGTATATTTCAGCTATGGGTGTCAATAGGTTCAAAGTTTCTAGATCTACAAAAGCCCCAAATTATTTTCTAAAGACTTGTGATTGGTTCCAGAAAATTTTAATGCTTATACTGTGTTCATCATCTTATTCATACTGAGCAGATTAGTAGTTATCAAATCTAGAACTCGAGCTCTAATGCCAATTGAAGGAAAACTTTGGGAAATCATAATGAACACAAATAAGTAATCCATGAGAAAGAAAACTTATCTGGAATGTAGATCTTCATTGCAATCATAAATTTTGTGATAGAAATAACAACCTACATTGCCCAAAAACTTCTTTTGTGTACTCAGTCAAAAACTGAGAGAAAGAGAGAGTGAACTTTAAATAATCATAAAATAAATTTATCATGAGTCATCTGAATTGAAAAATTAACGTGTGTTCAAAAAACATGTGGTTTTAAATAAATAAAATGTCTCTTTTTATTTTATATGATAACTCATCATTTCTTTAACTACTCTAATTTTATATTTTAAAAAATGAGATATTATAATTTATAAATTGACTCATAAAAAATCCTCCTTTTATCCTCTTAGTCAACAATATGATAAGATAAGTACTAACAAGATGTGGGCTGTAGGTTGGGGCTTCTTTTCAACGAGCTTATGAGTAATCTAGTCTATTACTGATTATAATCAATCAATTCTTGGTTTATATCAAAATTGGTTACTTAATTAATTAATCCAATAAATTAAAATAATAATAAATTAATATAATCCACAATATTTTAAAAAATATTTCAAGGCCTGCAACAGTAATTCAACGTATCTATACACACTCTCTCTCAATGTTGCCAGCCAAGTGCTTCTTAGTCATTAGTATCTTTTGTATATATGTATTCATATATATGTGTGAGAAAAAAGTGCTCGAATGCCTTTTAAGCCAGGTATATATTTTCCCTATATAGCTGGTTTTACCAACCACACGTAGGTTAACAAGTCTGTTTATATCAAGATATAGTATAGAAAATATTGCACAATGATAATATGAATAAGCATCCATGCGAAATGAAACTATATATACAGCCTTTCTTGTTTAACATGCGTCTTAGATTCTCATATATATTTTGGAATTCAAGTACCTGTGACTTATATTCTTTGCATAGGCATTTTAAAATATTATTAAAAACTATATTTTGTACCTATATATCACATACAACTATATAATTCAGGTATATGAGATATATGAGAAGTCAATAAATCAACATATGAAGGAGAATGAAAGAGTACTAAATTACTAGCCAAAGAGTTGTCAAAATAACGTTTGATGGATCTGTCACTCCTATAACGTAGATGTGTTCTTTGTTTCATATAAGTACTAACTTTTTCATTGATTGTGTTTCCCTACATGCACGCGCGCAAAAATTACTTTCCCATAAATACACATGCAGTACCAAAGACTCCAACTGTAATTTGAATGCCATTTATATGTCAATATAAAGAAAGCAAGTTAAAACCAATAATCACCGATAAGATCAGATTTAGGGTTTAAAGTTTACGTTAGAATATGAGTCACAAAGTAATTAAACCTCATTTTTGTAAACCAGATTTTAACTATTGGATGTATGTGCATATGATACATAATTAAATTTTCTCACCGTTGGGCGAGAATGCAACATGGTCACAAGATCTTTAAATTCGTATCCAACCATTTAATTATTATCGGTTGTGCATAATTATAAATTTAGTGTACTACACAAGTAATGAGGATGAATCTTTCTGTACGCATGATACATTTATAGAAAAATAGAGAGAAAAGAATAAAAGTGAGAGGAGAAAAATGGGTCTCATAATCATGAAGTTTCTCTACTTTAATTGCAAGAGTTATGGTGTACGGCTAATGTTTATAATTTCAATATGTCTCTAATTAATTATATTTGAAGAATTCACAAAAGTTTTACTCCGTGTGTAACTTGAGTTAAATATACATATGAGGATTAAAAAAAAAGAAAAGGAAAAAAAATTGTAGTAAGTTTTTTATTTATTTGTTATATTGTTCTTTAATTAAAATATGACAAGTATATAGATTTTTTAACAATATCACAATATATGTATAGTCATTGCAATAATTATATAATTTTGAACTAAATTGTACACTTTTACATTATTATTGATTCACTACACACTTGTTATATATTTGTTAAAAATTTTGAGAATAAAGATATAAGAAACTGTATCTAAATTTAGTAAAAAAAAAAAAAAAAGAGTTACAATCTTATGTTTCCAAAAATATTATATTCTCTAATTATGATGTAATTAATTATTAACTATTGAATAATATTTTATTAAATAATTACTCAAAATATTAACTAGTTTCATAATAATTGTTCTTGAAATATTAGTTTGAATTTAGCTTAATTAATGAAATAATTATAATTATAAAACTATCAAAATAAATAAAATATTTCATATTTAATAATTAATTGCTTAATAATGAGCAAAATACCTATGATTTCTCACTTATTGCAAATTTTTCATTTTCGTCAATTATTCATTATAATAGTCAAAATGATAATTTACTCATAAGAAAATATCATATATAGTACCTTACTTCTAAAAAAAATATATCAAATTTAGTTAATCTACCAAATCCTAAACCCAGTGACAAAGCCACAAATGAAAAATGAGGGGGCCACATATTTATTAAGATATTTGATATATTAAAAAAAATTTCTTTACTAATATAGTATATAAAAAAATATTTAACATCTAGTTAAATAATATATTTTACTTAAATGTATCAAAAGTCAATATCATCAAACATGAAACAGCAGTGCGTAGATATATTCATTTTATCAACAAAAGTATTCGAAAATGTGTTTAAATAAAAATATAAATATAAATTAACTAAACCAAACACACTCATTTTTTCAAGTTTTATTATAGCAACTACTTCCCAAACAAAGAGGATAAACAAAATAAGATAGTCATTACTAAGGTATGAAATGTGAATAATGCTTTTGAATAATAAATTTTCTATTTTAAGTTGTATATCTACCTATGATTGAGTAAAGATTAAAGAATGAAGATGAAAGACTTAAAAGTAAATAAAAAACAAAGAGAGTGAAAATGCATGACAAAAATGAACTTACTTGAAAAAACTTTAAAAGAGTGAAAAAGATAACACAACAACACATTAAAAAAAGTTAAATAAGGACAGTTAAATTTTGTTTTATTCGAAAAAAATTAGCATTTACTATTTTATAAATAATGTTAGGGACCAAATGAAAATTTTTTTTAAATATGCGAGATAAAAAACTAAATATCACTCACTGCCTTACACACGTACATATTAGGCATTTAGGTTGAGCAAGGCTATGACATATACCCACCCATCTTCCTTTCGTCATTGTTTAAATCTAAAATTGAGGATTAAAGTTGGTATTTTTAAAAAAGTGAAAGATTAAATGTGTTATTTTTTAATAAATAAAAATTATTTTGAGTATTATAATGGGTAAGTAACTAAATTAATAATTTTATAATAATTGGAAAAAAAATTGCTTGTAGAATAATTTTCTGTCCTGGCTGGCGTGGTGGCGTTGGAGTGGTGTAAGTACTAGTTCCTTGAGCGGCCGCTTGACCTCCAAATACCAAATCTTCTCCTCACGCCACAATATACATGTTCTCATTTCCATACGCGCCAATACCAAATATATAGAATATTGATTGTTCCATTACCTTGCCAAAATTCACATCCCAGGTAATGTGCTTATAATTAACCAGGTAACTAATTTTTCTTGTTTACATAAGTTCGATAATAAAATTAGGTTATTCTGAAACTATCCTTCACAATGCCAACAGCAATGTTAGGGACCCTTGATATTTTAAAAAAGTTACTCAACTAAATCCTGAGCTACAAGACAATTCTGGAAGTGTTGATCATCGAACACAATGACTACTTGAAAAAGAGTTTTGAACACTTGCCGACAAAAGATGAAGTCAACTCATATCGGATAATTAATGGATAATTCCCATATATGTTAATTACATACTAAGCTTTGTCTTGATAGATATCATCATACCTATTACTTCATGCAATTTAATTTACTATATTCTGTTGATTATATAATTAATGGAATTCGTATGATTCTAACTAAGAGAAAATAATACAATTCTGAAACCAAGTAGCTGAGAGAAGCCGAAAATAAAGTTTTTGTTATACTTGAAAGATCTATAACCAAAGTTTTGCCTCCATAAGGTTTTCGAAAAAAAGCATACAAAAAGAGACGTACATTGCCTTCCAGCTCGTGTAGCTCAATGGCAGATACCATGCAAAGTAATAAATTATGGAGATTAGATGCAAAGTTATCAGGCAAATAAAACATACTCTAATGTTCAGTTTAGTTGAGTGATATAGGAAAGAAAATCAGGGAGAGTAATTAGAAACCAAAACTAGGAGAAGCAGGGATTTAAGTCCATGTATTTGTTAATGTTCTGTCCATAGTGAAGAATCCAAGACTTTCATCTAAGTAATTGTAACCTATTGGTTAAAAGCAAGCCCTCTATGTTCGTTCTTTCAATACTTCCATATGCAAAACAATAAGAAGGCATGGTCAGTTCAGTTTGGACACTGGAAAGTGGAAAGAAGAACAAGCTTATCCCCTTCCCCCCTATGTGTGTTATTCCGTTTTGGTGTTTGGCCAAAAAAATCGTATAGCAAAATCAATCAAAGAAAGGAACGAAAAAAGGGACTGATTAGTGGGGCAGAGCCCTTGCAACTTTGCAAATGTTAAGCCCTACACAACACACAGCACCGATTGGGCATCATCATATTGAATCGACCAATTAGTGAAACGAGAAAGATATATATGCATTACTGAAAATTGTGGTTAAGAAAGCAGAAAACAGACATTAATATTTCTGTCTAAATCAGCGTGTAATTGAAGGGACCCCGTTGCTTACGAAAAAAGATCCAGTAAATGGCACCACACATGAATAATATTATTGATCACACATCACCATTTTCCCAGCTGGAGGGATCTTATAAAGTCGATGAATTATTGGTCGAATCCCATTATACCATTATCAATGGGAAAGGCTAAAAGAAAAGAAAAGAGACATTATAAATGGGATATATGGCGGCCACCAATTGACGAGGAGGGACAATATCATCGATCTACATAGTACGGGTCAAAATGGGCCTCCTTAATATTATCACTTATCACCGCATCTTCATCAGACTCAATCCCAGTGTCGGTCGCTCACCAACTTGAAACTTGCAAAATTTGACATCAATTATTATTATTTTTTATATCTCGAAACTTTCTGTTAATTGCTCTAACATAGTCTAATTATATTTGATTAATATTCATAAATAGTCTTAATCTGCAGTTTGATTGTGAGTCAGCAAACATGGAACGAAAAATAGACAGGTATTTAAGAATGAGAACTATGTACACTGCACCATCTACCTTGTCCGTTAATGAGGACAGGTCAGTTCATATGGTTATTCGATCAAATATTCTTCATGCATTAACCATACTATGGACAAAATCATGGAATAAGTTGGACTGAAGATGAAGAACGTCATGGGTGACGATGAATCAAGAGAGTTGAAAGCTTTTGGACGGCCGCAAGTTGAGTATTCCGATATGAAAACGAAAGAGGATGGCTTCCATTAGGAAGCTGATCCTTTGAGTCCACTCGTATACCTTTTTTATCGTCTACACGTATGATAATAATTATTATTGTTTTTAAGCCTGTCATCCATTACTTCAGCCATATCTTTGGCTGCTTTTTACCCAAGAAACAGAGAATAAAGGACAAGACATGCATGAGTGCATTACAACTTACATAATAATCCAACAGAGACAGCAAAAGTCCAAGCCGCCAAGAATGAAGGATCGTAGCTCCATTCACCACACTTCACCAATTTCCACTATCGATTTTGCATAATCATTGCCGACACAACCCAAATCCACCAGTATTCAACCAATTATATCCACAAAAATTAACCTATTGACTAGTAAGGGAATCTAGACTTCCTGGATTTCTTTAATTAATAGAATAAATAATACTAATCAAGGTTAAACTAAAGTTCTTTTTCCCTTCCATATAGTAGGATATTTTCCCATTCCATGAAGTAAAAGTACTCAACGGTACACTTTCCTGTCCAGTGTCAACTCTTGGATTGGACCTATGAGTAAAGGCCCATACTCAGATTAGATTTGTTAATATGAAGCCATCAGACAGACGTACCCCAAAATTATTCTTCGTCAGAGAGGCCAAAGCAGCTGCTCTGCTGTCCCCAAAGGCACTGGAGATTGATTTCGGAGTCACTATAACTGGACTCTGGACCCATCCAAAAATGACCACACCAGGCCATATACTATAATGTGCTTTGGTCTTACCCACGATGGACGAGCAGACTCCTTTTGTAGATGGAAGATTTCCAGAACTCTAAAGATAAAACAGTATATTAAGCTTTGAGACTGTACAGATAAAATAAAACCAATCAAACTAGGAGTGAAAATGCTTCCAATCTGCCTTTCACCTTGGAATGTTGTAAGTGAACTTCAGGACATCCGTTTCCATTTTCACCTGCACCAAATCTCCCTGGGGATTGATTTCATATATATACGATACCAAGGTAAAAAATCTCTGAACTAAAACTAATCAGGTAATTTACCCCGGAATGTTGTAAATGAAAACTTCAGGGCATCCGTTTCCAATTTCACCTGCACAAAATCTCTCCGGGGATTGACTTCATATATGTACGATACCAAGGTATAATCTATGAACTAAAACTAATCAGATAAATTACAAAGATTAGTTGGGGTTGGAACAAGAAAAGGCACAATAATTGGCCTTTGAATTACAAAAACTGAAAGGTAATCAGCATTGGAAGGCAAACACCCAAAAACCCACCCAAATTTATGGCTATATGGTAAATTGATCTTAATTATATTCCAACTGCAATGTGCAGAACAACTTCAAGCCCTTTTTCCAAATCGAGTTATCAATGACTGGCACCTCTGGTCCATATATCAAACAGCAGTTGTCAGTAAATGAACCAATCATTCTTGAGGCAACCTCTTTAAGAACACAGATACAATCTCATAACCAGAAAGTCACAGTTAAAATAAAATTCAATAATATAAAAGAAGATACAGTATTACAATAACCTTGGTCATGAATAGAAGAGACAGATAGTCATAACAAACTTAACAGAAAGCAATTGTAATTCTTAGTCAATACAACATCAAGGCTCCAAGCCACACAGCTATCAAAGCAATTAAATTTGGAAGTCCTAACAGAGACTAGAGAAGCATATACAAACCAACTTGTACCGTTTGATTTTATTTTGATTCAAAACAGAACCAAACTGAATCTATGAACACCCCCAATAGCGACAGTCCATAGGCCTAAACCTTTTCTCGATACTATCCAGATATTTTGGATACTTTATACTTGGGAGTAGAATGAAGTATGTTGAAATTATTGTAGGCATGCTTGGCAAAACCACTGATAGTACTCCTTCTAAAATTTAATGAAGTTTATTCAAGAAAAGCAAAACAATGGCTATCAAAATCACCAATTTGGAAGATCTATCCCGTGTGCAATAAGGTGTAGGAGAGGCATTTGTGGGGATTAATGAAGATGCAAAATGGTGGGTTGAATTCCAAGCCCTAGAGACACATTCAACAAGTTCATATCTTTCCATCCAAACACTAAACAAGATCAAAATTAAGATAAAAAGCATATGCACCTTCTTCAACACTAATTCCCAAAAAAGGGTGTGAAAAAGGGGCCAGAGAAGTGCTGGCACACAAGGCACACAAGAGCATGTGCAGTGACTCCTAGTGGCATCATGTTAAGGACAAATCAAGTTTGGGATGCACTACGAATTATGTGGTCACTCATCTAATTCGTTGGTTGGAGGTACTCTCATATGTCAACAATGATGGTTCCAAAATTCTAGCAAACAGGTGGAGTTATAGTAGTAAGTTGGTAAAGAGAATGGTTATAGTAGTAAACAGGCTCTAATATTGTTGGCATGTGCTCCTACAGTTCGAGGCAATCAACAGGTCGATATGTTCACTGCAGGACTACTAAATCAATTCGACTTGAGGTGGAGTTGCAACAACCACTCGATTTAGCACATGCTATGAACTTAGCCCACACTATTGAACAAAAGCAGCAAATCATGTGGAACACAGGTATACACATGGGATCTTGGCAAGGCACTCAAGGCAGCCCCACTACTACCCTAGTTATGGGTACACAAGCCTCAAAGAGTGTTGGGGTGCCCAATGGCAATTTAGGGTCCAATTCCGATGTTATAACCTTTTTGTCAAACGATTGGACCGTGCAAAAATGACTAAACAATGGGCGAAAGGGCTATGTTATAATTGTGATGAGTTGTACACGGCTGTGCATCAGTGCAAGACAATGTTTTGGCTTGGAATTGTCAATTTAGCAGGGATGATGACCATCATTAAAGAGGAGCCTAAGCCAAGTTGAGCTTAAGGACATGCTCTTTGTCTAGGAAGGGAGTAATGTTACGTACACATTTATTAGCAATAAATTGAATAAGGAAACTTTATTTCCAACATGATTTTCCTAAATAAGAAACTTTATTTCTAGTATGATTTCCCTAAACAATGAAAATTTATTTCTAGTATGATTTCCTTGAATAATGAAACTTTATTTTCAGCATGATTTTCTTTATAGTTGACCTTCCTATTTTGTATTAAGGGAATGATTTCCTATTTATGACCTTCCTATCTTGTAATAACGGGCTTTGTTATAAAGGAGACAGATTCAATAAGAAATGCAAGTCAGATTTCAAGGAAAACTTGTAGAGAGTCAAAACTCTCTTCCTAACGAGTTTTAAGGCTGTGACTTTGATAGAGACTAGTTCCAGAAGTAATTCTCTACTGAATTATTTATAAAAACAAGGACTAGCCTTCTCTGTAGAAGATCAGAAGAAGGAATCCTTTAAATACAATAGCTAAGTCAAGTAAGGGAAAAACATAAATGAAAAGGGAAACCACCCACTAGCATTCGAGAGGCCCAGGACTCTCCTCACCAAGCCAACGTCTTCTTTGCCCTTTAACCAACTCTGCCCATGCACTATATTCTCTACCCGACACACTTCTCTCTCTCTAGCTCACCTCACACGTGTTATGTTAGTTATTAAGAATATTCTCTCCTAATGGCATAATAATCCCAACCTGTTTGCCTTTCTTCCTCTCATAGACCCTCATAGTTGGGCTTAAACTTATGGGCCCATCATTTTTCCCCCTTGGAGCTGTAACTTGGCCCCAAGGTGGAATTATGGATATTGCAACTGGATCACTTCTGCATCCTCCTAAGTATTCTCAGTCATAGGTAAGTGCTTCCATTGACAACTTCCGAGCTTGGATCACTTCCTCTAATGATACTTGTAACTCCCAATCATCAGTGAAGTTGACTGGCAAAGGTTGTGCCACTGAAGTATCAACCAAGGATTTCTTGAGTTGAGAAACATGGAAAACTGGATGAATGCAAGCATCAGAAGGAAGCTCAAGTTTATAAGCCAACAGACCATACTTCTCCACAATGCAATAGGGCCCATAAAATCTTGGTGACAATTTCTCATTTGGTTTCTTAGCTAATTTTTTAAACTCATAAGGTTGAACTCAAAGATAAACACGGTAACCCACATGTAGTTCCACATCCCGCCTTTTTCTATACACCACTTGCTTCCTATAATTCTGTGCTCACTCCAAATTGGACTTAAACTGATATAGAATCACATTACGCTCCTAAAGTGTAATATCCAGCGCCTCCACACCTATAATTTCATCTGACCATCTGAACACTATAAGAGGATCTCTTCCATACAAGGCTTTGAAGGTGGTCATGCCAATGGAGCAATTGAAAGAGGTGTTAACCAAAATTTTGCCCAACTTAGCCATGAACTCCACTATTAAGGATTATCTCCAACAAAGCACCATAGATATGTTTCAATACTTCTGTTTACTACTTCCGTTTGACCATCCGTTTGAGGATGATAACCTTTGTTGTACTTAAGAGTAGTGCTAGCCAGCCTAAACATCTCTTTCCAAAATTGACTCATGAATACTCGGTCGCGATTAGACACAATGGTCTTAGGAAATCCATGTAATCAAACCACCTCCTTAGTGAATAATTCAGCCACTTCTTTTGCGGTATAGGGATGAGATAGAGCAAGAAAATGACTATCTTTAGTCAACCGATCAACCACCACAAAAATTGTATCAAACTTATGGGATTTTGGAAGCTTAGAAATGAAATCCATGCTAACATCGCCCAAACCTGTAAAGGGTAGAATAAACCAGGCAGGCTCATGGCTAGGTACTTATTACGTTGGCATATCTCACATCGAGCTATAAAAGATTGGACATCTTTTTTCATGCCTTCTTAATAAACTACCTTACATAAGCAATGATAAGGACAAAAATAACCCGAATGGCATCATAAAGGAGAGGCGTGGAATTCCTTAATCAAAGCAAATGTTTGTACAGAATTTCCAAGAAATACTATTCAGCCATGATAAAGCAACGTGCAACTATTGATAGTGTATCCTTCTGGTACTATTTTGCCAGCCAATAAATCTTGAAAAATAGCTTTCAACTTCTCATCTTGTTATATGAGCTGGTTGACATTCTCTATCCCATCATACTGCCAAACAGATAAAGAATAAGTCTCCAACTCAATTGCTTTCCGAGAAAGAGCGTCAGCCACCATGTTTTCTTTGCCAAGTTTGTACTTTATCTCAAACTTGTAACCCATCAGCTTAAAGACCCAATTTTGCTTATCTAGGGTTAGAATTCTCTGATCAAACAAGTATTTAAAAGCTTGTTGATCTATTTGAATAATGAAACAGTGACCCCATAAGTAGTGTTGCCATTTCTTCACTGCTAAAAACTCTCTCTCATAAACAGAATCACATTTAGCGCGTTCAAATAACAACTAGTCAAAATAGGCAATTGGACAGCCACACTGCACAAGGACAACACCTACTCCCCCACTTGAGGCATCAACCTCAATCTCAAAAGGCTTATTGAAGTCAAGAAGAGCTAAGACTGGTACACTCACAATAGCCTTCTTTAAGGACTCAAATGCCTCTTGTGCTTCAATTCCCCAAAGAAAGGAATCCTTTTTCAGTAATTTAGTTAAGGGAGCTGCTAATTTACCATAGTTCTTCACAAATTTCCGATAATAACCCATTAAACCAAGAAATCCCCTAAGCGCCTTAAGCGTTTTTGGCACTGGCCAATTCACATGGCTTCCACTTTAGCTGGATCAGCCTCCCCCCATTTGCTGAGGATAAATGACACAAGTACTCAAGCTTTGTCTTAGCAAAATCGCACTCCTTCCTATTAATGACCAACCGGTGCTGTCTCAATATATCAAGGGCTATATGAAGATGATGTAAATGAAGTTCATAAATATTGCTATAGACCAACATATCATCGAAAAGGACCAAAATAAACTTTCTTAAACAGGCTCGAAATATATCATTCATTAGGGATTGAAATGTTGAAGGAGTGTTGGTCAAACCAAAAGACATGACTAAAGAACTCATAGTGTCCCTCATGAATTCTAAATGCAGTCCTATGCTTATTCCCTGGTTTTACTCGGATCTGATGATATCCAGATTTAAGGTCTAGTTTAGAAAATATTACTACACCTCCTAGCTCATCCAATAACTCATCCACGTCTGGTATAGGAAACTTATCAAGTATAGTGATCTTATTAAGAGTTTTATAACCAACGCAAAAGCACCAACTCCTATCCTTTTTTTTCACTAACAAAATCGGGCTAGAAAATGGGTTGGTGCTTGGTCAAATGATGCCCCCTTTTAGCATTTTGCCTACTAACTTCTCAATCTCATTCTTTTAGGCATGGGCATAGTGATAAGGTCTGACATTTAGGGGTTGTTCACCAAGCTTTATAGCAATAGAGTGGTCATGGGATCGCTGGGGAGGTAAACCAGTTATAGGAGTAGAGACCATAGAGAATTCATCCAAAAGTTGCTGAATCTCTGGTAAAATAAAAGGGGCTTCTGTAATAGCACTCAATTCTGTATTATGGAACTCAATAAAAATCCTTCTCCTTTCTTCTTGATGGCTTTAGTATTTGACCGAAATGAAGCCTGTGATCTTGATAAGGCAGGCTCACCGTGCAAGCAATGCCAACTCCATCAATTTTAATTTTCATTGAAAGTTAGCCCCAATTAACTCTGACTTACGCCCAAAGCCACCAACCATGTCATACGCAATACCACATCAACACTGTCTAATAGAAAGAGGCAAAAATCTTGAATAATAGGCAATCCTTGTAGCTCAAATTAAAAGCCCAAACACACCCTATGGCCAAAACATTTTCTCCTATCACCAACTTTCATTGAATAAGGCTTGGTAGCTATCATAGGTAATTGTAAATTAGCTATTGTTGCTTCAACTATGAAATTATGGGTAGCCCCACTGTTAACTAGCACCAAGACTCGTGTACCACCCAAAGTCCCTGTCAACTTCATTGTTTGAATGCCACTGATGCCAACAATAGAATGTAAGGAAAGTTCCATCACTTCCATCTTCGACTCAAACTCCTCATTTGTTGTCACTTCCTCAACACTTGTTGTCTCTACCTCCTCGTCATCCCCTACTAACAATACCATAGCATGTAGTTTCTTATTTTTACACTTATGGTTGGACCCAAACTTCTCTTCACATTTAAAACATAAGCCTAACTCCCTTCATCAATAAATTTCAGCTTTAGGAAGTCTTAGTCAAGTTAGATGTCTGTGTTGTGATAATAGGAATGATATAGGTGGTGGAATTCTTAGGCTTCTCTAAAGGTTTGGCTTCCTGATTCTTGACTTCAGCACTACTAACAGACCATTTAACAAAGTTGAAAGGGTTATAAGTCTTACCACAACCAAAAGGAAAACTAATCCACTTCCCTGAGCTATTTAAACGCCATTTGAAAGCAAATTTCTTCTCCTTAGCTTTCTCCAATGTTAAATTATGCCCTTTAATCTGAAATACATGGTCCACCAGCTAAGCAAGAATGACAGGTTGTAACATACAAATGTCAACTTTGATATCATCTGCTAAACCGTTCTTGAATATGCCCATAAGAACACTGTCAGGGACATCACGTAGAGGAGTTGATAAGAGCTCAAATTTTTCACAATACTCACTGACAGTACTCTCTTGTTTCAACGCTAATAAAAGCTTGTAGGCATCGCCAAATTGATTGTTGTGGAAGTGAGCTATGACTTCCCTCTGAAATGCAGCTCACGAAGAAATAGGTGCCGAAACTTCGACCCACTGAATCCAATTTAAAGCACACCCCTCCATTGCCATTGATATTGTCTCAAGCTCATCACGCTCTATAAAACCATTGATGGCAAAGTAGCGGTTAAGCTAGAACAGCCACCCAATAGGATCCTCTCCTTTGAACAATGGTAAGTCCATACGTCAAAACTTATTGTTGTCAGTATCGATCAACTCCATATCGATAGGAGCAATGTCGCCTTCACCAATGGCAATACTGGACGATGCTCTGTTTTCGTCAACAACTGCCTTCCCTCAAGCCTCCTGTGACATTGATGACTGAATTCGATCCAACTTATTGCCAAGTTCCATCATCATCAATTTGAGCGAATCCATGTCTTCCTTGACATCATCCATTCTAGCCTCCATTCTCGTACCCACCATACCTCGGAAAGTCCAGCTCTGATACCAAAGTATGATAGCGACTAGTTCCAAAAGTAAGTCTCTACTGAATTATTTATGAACACAAGGACTAGCCTTTTCTGTAGAAGATCAGAAGAAGGAATCCTTTGAATACAGCAGCCAAGTCAAGTAAGGGAAACCACCCATTGGCATTTGAAAGGCCAAGGACTCTCCTCAGCAAACCAATGGCTTCTCTGCCCTCTAACCAACTTTGCCCATGCACTATATTCTCTACCTAACACCCTTCTCTCTCTTTAGCTCACCTTACACATGTGTTCTGTTAGTTACGAGGAATATTCTCTCCTGATGGTGTAACAATCCCAACCCATTAGCCTTTCTTCCTCTCATAAACCTTTATATTTGGGCTCACACTTATGAGCCCATCAGACTCTCTCTTGGGTTACAACCTTCAACCACCATAGGTTGATTAAGGAGTAAGAATAAGGATCAGGACCAACTGTTCGAAGGAGACTTCCTTATAAACCAACCGGTGACTTGATCCAAAACCAGGGGACTAAACAAGCATTTGATGTAGAAGAAATAGAAATAATAGAGGAAAAAGGGGAAGTGAGAAAGAGATATAGGGAGATATAAAAGAAAAAGGAAGAGATACAAAGAGAAATAGAGGGGGAAGGAGAAGAAAAGAGGGGGAGAGAAGGCTAACCAGCCAAGTTAACTTTATTAATAATCAATCAAAAGACTACTCTAACCGTAATTACTAAGGGCTTTATATATGAAAGATAATTAACAAAAGGATAACTAAATTCAAAATAAAACCAAATAAATAATTTCTGATTCCTATGTTTATTCATAATCCCTAATTTACAAATAATTAACAATATCTCCCCTAATATTTTCTTCCCATTCTCCATTAATAATATTGGTTAATTTTTTATGCCTAGACAAGAGTTTGCTAATTTGGGCCAAAATCTAGGCATAAAATAAATATCAATTGTAAAATTATGAACTCCCAGGTTGGCAAGACAAATTCAGTGGGAACAAAAGTCATAAACAGCCTATGCAAAATCAATTTTCAGGAATTTGACCTCTCGAAGATAATAATACAAATTAAGGTAAAAGGATAGTGTATAATGAGACAAGCTGATTAACAATCCAAACAGAAGGTGACGGTGAGACAGAACATTTTTAAGTCACAAGGCAACATAGGATATGGTTATGACCAGTTAAAAAGTTGGAGGAAGCTGAGAAACTGAAGTGACATCTCTATAGTCTTAAAAAGTATTGATTTTGGTGAAGAGGGACACATTGGTAATTGTATGGATAAAAAAACAGATGCTTGTAATGCTACTCACTGCTGTATTTGATCAGATAAAAGACATATTCCTTCATATAAACATATATATACCGGTTAACACCTCAGAGAAGGAACGAAATAGGTTCAAAGGGTTATCACAAACAAGTATCAATGCAGAGTCCCAAAAGGAGAAAGAAAAAAAGAATGCAGGTAAAATAATGATTCCCAAAGTAAGTATAATGACACCAAAAATGAAACAGAGCATACAGATACAGAGTGACAGAGGAAACCTGTCTGTAAAGTGGAGACTGAAACTTGAAATCCACTAAGAAATAAATATTGCAAGTTCCTTGAACTGGGCCCGGATTGAATTCACATATGTTTATCAAATGGTCAAATAGAGTACTCTATGATACAGTGGTCTGAAAACACAAAATGTTTATGCATATACTTTAGAAAAATAAAGGTAAGCAGAGAAACGAAGGACAAAATAAATAAGCATGGAACCATATTCAAGAAAATAATCAGCTTGAACTACCCAAATATGTGCACGTAACAAACCTGAGGCTCATCATGTACATAACATTTTTTTATTTATCAGAAAGGAACAAAGCAACACTGGCACTGCTGGAATTTCTCCTAACAGGCCCTTTAAGGTAGATAGATAAACAGAGAACATCATTACAAGCAAAAGAATGGTAACAAGAACTAGATTTTCTAAACTCAGTTATGAAAAATCTATTGTCTTGCCAAACTTACAATGCACATTTTTCCAGAAAGGACCAAAGCAACACTGGCACTGCTGGAATTTCTCCGGACAACAGGCCCTTTAAGGTAAATAGATAAACAGAGAACATCATTACAAGCAAAAGAATGGTAACAAAAACTAGATTTTCTAAACTCAGTTATGAAGAATCTATTGCCTTGCCAAACATACAATGCACATTTTTCCAGACATACATCATGTGACTTAAATTCTCTCAAAGATTTCAAGACTACAAAAGTAACTTATTGCCAGCCACAAATGGGGTTGTTCTCATGATGTTCAAGCGGCAAAAGCACATGGACAAGGGTGAAAAATACAGAGCATTTTATCAAAAGTCATGAAGAAAAGCTAATGTCAGATAGTACCAGGAAAATTTTGTTAATACATAATTGTTTTTTAGAGGAGCATACCTGAACTTGTTAAGTGGTTAGTATCCAGTATAAGCCATTGATTATGCCAAAGCACAAGTCGATAGATTTATCAAACATTAAACTACTAGTTTTCAGAATACATTGGAAGCTGAACTTAAAGGTAATGCCAAGCTTTGGCCTTAAATAGATTTGCAAGTCTTAAGCAAATTTTAAAACTTGCAGTCGTAAAAACAATTGCCAATAACAATTATCCTAAATGCAACAAAAAAAGAAATTGTTGATTAAGCAAAACCTGTACACTATCCTTCATACCATAGGCTAGAGAAGGTTGAATACCTTTATATGATTTGGTCTATCCAATTTGACATGAGAAACATAACTTTCAACAAGAAATTTGAATCCAATCTCCAACTCAGCATTAAATCATCCATCTGGATAGTGTTTAAGTATTTCTGACCTCTGACACCATGGGACAAAACTATGATACAGATCAACAGCCGCAACAACGTCAAATAATTGCCCAGGAGAGAACCTAATAGTAACAGTGTATTAGCATACATATACAAAAAAGACAGCATTGGCAAAGTATTATCTTCAACAACAATGCTCAGTAGCTTGTTATACTCAGGATAAGAAGACACTTCATTCACTCATATCCACATTTATTCCATACAATCAAATTAAGAAAATGTATTCAAAAATAGTAAAAAAAAAAAAAAATCAGAGATGAAATTTAAATAGTAAGATTGTAAGAAATAAACGGACAAATTATAAAAATCTGTAAATGGGCAAATCTGATGTCCGAAGAAGGCTTAAAACTAACGGTTAAATATCTCAAACGCTTATCTTTTTCTTTTTCCAATAGAAAATATCCAAAACACTTTTAGGGGGAGAAATAAATCTTGTGAGAAACAAGTACAACAAAAATAATCATGAGATTATCGTGCATTAAATGATTAGATATCAGAAAAAGATAATCAGCAATCAGCAGAATTGCACAAGGGAACAACCAAATTCACCGTAGCAATAAATGGAACCTTTGCTAAAAGACATCTAACAATCAGTTGATACAAATACCAGTAACACAACACCACTTCCATCAGAAAAAATTCACAGAAGTCATCTTTGAAAACGAAAGTCTGAGAATTGAACAGGAAAGAACAACTCGCATATATTCGTCCACTCATACAAAGAGAGAGGAAGAGTATCATGTTACCCCAAAACGCGCCTCTCCTCATAAATTTTGGATATAACACCTTCACCGTCGCCGCATCCAAGAAACTGCTTCGTTTGAACGGCATTGGTATTACACAAACCACCCATAAGTGATATAGAATGAGTGCGGCAGCTCAATGGTTTATGAAAGTGCCGATTCTGAATACCCAAACTGGATTTAAGACATTGCCATTGATCAGATGTCCTGCGATGCGGATTACTCTCTATGCGCCCTAACAATTGTCTGCAATCATTTTTACGCGATATGAAAGAGCAGAGTGCTTTTGAGGTCGACAAAAATGTTGGCATTATGATGTCCTTGGAAACCTTAATTTTCAAAGGGCGAAGCTTATATGATGCAAATCAGATATGCACCTTTCACCACAGAATTATAGCAGGAACCATGAAATCCTAACTTCATGGATATAAGAAGCTGAAAATGAGGTAGTCGCTACAAAACGAGCACGGAAGGTTAACCCTAGGAAACGAAAATTTGTTCCAGGAAAAAATCTTCAATACGGATTCTATCTGCAAAGCTCTGCAATTGTGAAGAGAATTCCTGAGATGTAACAAGAGGAGGACGAGAGGAGATTGGGATTGATCGTAACTCAAAACTCAGTTCCGTCGGGTCTATAAAAAATTTGAACAAATAATATTCTATTAAAAATTGACTCATTTTATAAAACAGGGAATTTAAAAAACTCAAATTCATATTTTTTAATAAAATTTATTAGTAAAAAAATTATTATAATATGAAATATTGTTAAAAAATAATAATTAATATTTTAATTAAATAAATCATTTGTATTTACAACTATTATATATATAATGTTATAAATGATAAAATAATTAATTATATTATTTATTTTAAATTTTAAATAATAAATACATAAATAATAAAAGTTTAAATACACTCATAAGTTTAAATATTTTAATATACTTAATTATAATATTATTTTTTAAGTTAATTTTATTATAATTATAACACATTAAAAAATGTAAATATATTAAATTTAGCACTTAAATGTAATTATAATTTTAAAAAATTTATTTTCTCAATAAATTTAACTTAAAAAATATGAGTACAAATCTGTATAAAATAATTTGATTTAAAAAATGAGCGCCCGATTTTCGTAAGTGTAGTTGGGGGAATTAAAGTTCAGGTGGCGGTTCGTTAAGATGGTGCAAATAGTCTCATTTAAAAAAAAAAAAAAAAACAGTTATTTTTGTTGAGTGCTAAAACGACGGTTCTTCAACATGAGAAATGAAGCCTCGCGATTCATTAAGCCACGTCTGTATTTGATTTGACCATAGAAAAGAAGTAAATCGGTAAATGACGCCGTTAATTTGCACCCACCGCTCACGTGGAGGGAGGTTTGAACTTGAAATCAGCCTCTGCCATCCCGCCTAGAAAACAGAAGGTTGTCCTCCAAGGCTGAACCATTTGGTTCTCTACTTATTTTTGTTTCCTTTTTATGTTCGCCGTTTGAAAGAATATTTATTTTATGGGTTTTGCTAGCAAGTGTTTTGTGGAAATTGGTTAAGACTATTTATTATTTATAATAAATTAATTTTAACTAATGAAATTAATCAACAAGTATTTTGTTACACCCCAAATAGAAAGTACAACCAGCACGAAGGGTAAGACATATACAATAAATATATAAAGCTCTGCTCTCGTAATAGTTATCAATCAAATAGCCTAATATATATATATAACTTACAAAATCTTATTTGTAACATATGAAACTACTAAAGTTCAATATATATATTAATTACAATAAAAGAATACTTTTGTCTTTGCAAATAATGTAGGGCTCACTAAAAGGAATCCAACTCAGCTATACTGTGAAGGAATGTTCAGACTCAACACTGCTATCTAAAAAATGTAAAAAAATAAAGGTAAGTGACAATCACTTAGTGAGTAAATATCTTTAACTATACCAAGAAGGGGACAAACGAGGATAATGAAATATTTCACAATCCTTTTACAAAATAGAAAATTAGTAATAAATATTTATAAAGCCCTAAACTTCAAAATATTTTAATGGAAAGACATTCCACATAACAAAACAGTAGATCAGCAATCGTATCCCAACATTTGCTAGTGGTAGCAATACAATATAGTAGCAGCGATGAGTATAATGGCTCACATATAGTTAGTGATACAATATAAAACCTCAATACAGTAATACAGTTTATGGTACACTATGGTTAACGTCTATTGCCATTAGCTACAAAGTTCTATATGAAATGAAATTTCCAAAAACAATTTCTTTTATAACAGTAAAAATCATTACTAATATACTTAAACAATACAACATTATATTTCCATAAATCACATAACAAACAACATTATTCAATATAAACAGTTTATTCCAAATATTTTAAAAAAGAAACACAATTCATCTTTATCAAAAGGTTTTAAAAACGAGACAGTATTTTAATCATTATATAGAATTCAATACAGTTGTAAATGAAACTTAATAATGAAAATTCTGATATAATTTTAAAGGAATCAGAATAATTCTCAAGAAATGATTTAACTATCTTTGGGAGCATGTTCCCAAGACAACAGAGCAAATAAAAACACTGTTACAAAGGAAAAATTTTGAAATATAGAAAGCAAGTATAGTTAGTAATATTTACTCACCTGAGAGGATTATACCAATATCTCTTTAACCTCGTTTACCCTTTCTTATTGACAATTGTCTTAGCCACCTATAACATTAAATAAAATGCTCTTAACCTCTAATGTTCATGAAACATTTAACCATTTAATCATTATACCTACCTATTTACATAGTCCTTCATTCACCTTTAACCCATAACTTCTTCAATTTTACTCGCCCATTTTTTGATAATACTCCAAAATGCTTATGGTCTTTAATTCTATTTAATATATTTTATCATGCACTTATTAAAATTCCAATAACCCACCATCAACACCAATGTCACCATACATATTATCTAATTAAATTCAAAGACCATTCATTCAACTTTCATTATTGGTCAATGTTATTTAATCAAGTCATATAAGACCTCTCATTCAAATTCCTCCTTTTTTTCTCTATAAAAAATCTAGGAAAAATAAGAAAAATTAGTAATTCAACTTATAATTCAAATTAAAACTTCCAATGGTCTTAAATCACTTCCTAAATACATAATAATATTTGAAAAGCCCAAAAATTTTGAATTTTACCTCATTACAATATTACAGATACACCTAAAATTTGGGGTTTTTCAATCTGATAACTAAAGCTCACAATTGATATGTGATTTTAAGAGAGAAAGATACGAAATTTACCTAACACATGAAGTTCTAACTCAATTTGAAGCAATCACCTCAGATTGAGCTCCAATTTGTCTATTTTTCAAGTGAATAGTGCCACAAATTAGGGTTATTCATTTTGAGGCTATATTTGACCAAATTGATTGGGGATTTGTGCAGAGAATTGGCCAAAATGCATAGAAAAACCAAATTCCTAAGCTAAATCAAAGTAAACGCACCTAATTTCATGAAATTTGAGCTAGAAATGCATTGTCATTCACCATCGGATGAGCTTTGTTTTCTGGCAAATTAGTGGCTGGTAGAGGACTTTGTGATGCCAATGAGGATGTTGGGTTGCTGGACGTTCATTGGTGAGGTTGAACGGTGACTAGAAAGTGCTCTGAATGCCCATTGGAGAATTTGCACAGTGACAGACATGAGAAGAAAAACAACTAGAGCGTGTAGGAGAGTCTAATGGCAAAATGACTCTATTAAGGCATTTTAGTAATTGAATTGGGGATATTTTGCATTATTAGGTCAAATTTTTCCTTTGAAGATACTTGGATTCCATATTATATTTAGTTATAAGTGCTAAAATTTACATAATAAGACTTAAATACTCACATTAGTTGCTATCTCAAATGAAATTTTATTTACATCTATATTTAGTACTTCTTCAAATTGCTTTTTGAGTATTCCATTATCATGTAAATCTTAGCCCAATCTCAAGTAAATTTTCTTCCTTTCCTCAACTCTTAAAATAAAATAAATTATTATTTTATTGTATTTTATTTTATTATTTTTTTTTCTTTTGGGTATTACATATTTATCATTATTGATAATGGATACAATAAATAATTCTTGACTAATTTCATTAGTTAAAAATTATTTATCATATGTAATAAATGATCCTTAACCAAGTTTTAAGGGCATTGGTTAGTAAAATCCTTATTTTGTAAGTAGAGTAGGTTTTCTTTAATGCAAAAACTCATTGATGAAAAGTTCAATTAATTAAATCTTTAATTCTTCATATGATACTTTTTATTTTTCTCTTATATGTATCAAAAATTCTTTAAAGTATATAAATTTTTTATAATCAATGAAAAATAAATAAATAATTAATTAATTAATTAATTACCTTTTAAATCAAAAATTTTTTAAATTGTAAAAATCTTTTGAAAAATTATTTATATATGTATACATCCGCACTTACGTACCCAGCAAAGGAGCCCTTATAATTGAGGGTGGGCATGCGTCATTTTATTTTTTTTTCAAAATTCACATATTAAAATATAACTAAAATACTATTGTGATCATCTACTCATTATTATACTTTCAATTTGGTGTTGCTCTTTATTTCTAAATTTATGGTAAGTGAGCTAAAACTTAAAATGTTATGGTTCATCTTCTAAAGTATAATACTCACACTTTATATTTTTTATTTTTTATTTTCTTGATATGGCTTAAAGTTCAATTAAATTATTTTAGCTTTATATGTTACGTTATTAATTGACTAGAAGATTGAATGTGTTATAATTTTACTATATATCACTAATATAAAAGTAAATAAGTAAATTTATAATTCAATTTTTAGTATCTTACTGATATTATAAATTATGATTTTTTTCAGGAAGATATGAAGAATTTTCCAAAGAAAAACTAAACATTCAAACAACAATCTTCTTCTAAATTTGTGAAATTAATCTTCAACATTAACAAATTAAGATTAATTTTAAGCATTTGTCAGTTCATCTCATAAAACAATCATAAGAGTTGTTGAGGTATCACCATTATTATTGTTTATTATTTGTCATCTTTTTTATCTCACATAATCCAAACCAAAGAAATTTTTTTTTTTACTAAAATAAGCATAAGAAATTTTGCTATAAAGCTATACTTTTAAATTTTAAAAATTTTCATTTTTTCTGAAACACAAAAAAAAATTAAAATTTTAATTTTCTTACAAAACAAACAAGGACTAAAATTTTGTGGTTTGTTAAGCAACATTTATTAATCTTCTTTAGTTCAAGAACTCTAGTCTTCTTGATTTGCTCTCCCCGCCAAACCTGTATTAACTATTAATTACTGTTAAATAAATATTTCTTTTTAAAATTATTTGTTTTGACCTTTAAACCAATTTTATTAGGAAGAGTAGTCATATTATAAATTCAAAGTTAATATGAATTTTAATTATAACGCAATTACTATTATATATAAAAAAATTATTATAATTATTAATAACATACATTTTAAATTAATTCTACAAATATATCTTATAAATATTTTAAATATAGGAATAATATCTAATATAATTGATAAAATATTATTTCATATTTAATAATTTATTCATAATTAGAGTTTATGATAATCAGACTTTATAGTATTATCACTTTTATTAGCCAAAAATAAAAAAGAGAGAGAGAAATTAGATTAGTGACATCTTCCGCATGACACCAATGACAGATGATCAAAGTAACTGCTATTAATACCATTAGAACTGCTAAAAGTATAACCACACTAAGCTAAAAAAATATATACATTAACAAAAGCCAAAAATTTCATGTTTTGATGTTCAAGTTAAGCCAATCCCTCTTTTGCGGCCTAAGAACGCAGTATTTGCACTGACCCTGCAAGTGATGCTATACTCTAAGCAGCAGAAACACAATTTGTTGGTCACATCTCCACTGGTAGACTACTTGCCCATAGGCACCATCTGAAAGAGCATTTAGAAATGGATAATACACAGTTCAAGAAGCACCCCACAAATTCTGACGTCTCACTCTCAACCCAAACAAGTAAAATTAGATATAAATTACCAATTACCTGATCATTGCCTGCAGCATCATTTTTCAGAGATTTCAGCCTTTTAACCTTGCTGCTTCTCTTACTTTCCTTTTCGCCTTCCACTTCTTCATCAACGAAGTTCTGATCTGACATCTCTGCAAAATTCAGATCCTCTAATTAAAATACTGACGTAGAGGAAACCGTTTTGTTCACGGCATTCATAGAGTAGATACAAAACACAGTAAAGCTAAGACACACATGTGGATAGAATTGCAATAATTAAAGCCAAGGAATTATAATGCAATCGAATTTGGATTGCAATTGATACTCTCCATCATACATGAAATCAGCAGCTATGTGGATTATTCGTGCCAAGAAACCTTAGATAATGAAGCCAAAATTTGAAAGATAAGTTTCAGAGCGAAGGAGACAGATGAAAATTATGGAGCACCTGTGTTATCGCATAACATGTCCTGATGAGAAAAGTGAGATTTATGCAGGTGAAGGTGCCCTGAAATTGTATCTGAACCAGATATAACTCCCCTCCTTTGGCCTGAATCGTCCGCTTCAATTGTAGAAGTGACACTTTCTCCAATTGCAGGAGATGTTACACTTCGGTGTTGGCTAGAAGATCTGAAGCGCCGAATCCAAGGATTTGCGTTCAAATCATGGCACTCATTAGTCCTACTCGTCTGAGGATTTTCTCTTTTGAAATTGATGTTTTGCCAACAACCACCTCGAAGCACCTTGAACTGTAATTGAGCAAATAATTCAGTACACGAGAGAGAGATAAATAACACAAATCTTCAAATATTCGTAAAGAACAAGAGAAATAGTATAGACCTGGCCAGAAGAGGTGGTAGAAGGAGAGAAAGTGCCTCCACGAGAACTCCAGCCATGAATATGCTTGGAATCATATAACTGGTTCACAAATGAGGCTTCCATAGACTTAAGATACAGACTGTGTTTCTCGTTTGTCCACTCTGCCGCTGTTGACGTAGATTCCGTCACCGTCTTGCCCTGGACACCCAAAACATCAAAATACAAGAAGGATTTGCCAAAAATAGAAAAATAAAAAAAAGCACATCATCCATATAGTTTCTTCTAACGAAGAGGGCTTCCATAAGACATAAAAAGGAGCATAGTAAATATTGCTAAATACTACTCCAAAGATACCAAGTAAAAAGGAAACTCATTTAATTTAGAAAATCTAGTTGTTGTTTTGAATGAGATTATAGAGTATAATACGATTAAATTAATCTAAATTAATTTCTGGAAAGTTCTAACTCTTCAATGAAAATATTATAAAATCTCTTTTCATAATTCGTATTACATCTTGAATAATAATCAAGTTCATGCGGCAATATGCTTCTTTCCTCCTTTAAACAAGTACTACCAAGATAAGAAAAGTATACGATTAGTGTAAAGAAAATTTTCAAAACTTGAAAGATAATTTTTTTTCCCCTAACTGTTTAAACGAATACATAAATCAGGAGAAAAAAATATTGCTGCAGTTCATTCCCAGTCAAATAAGTATTATTAAAGTTTGAACAATAAAATATTTTAACATTCTTCACTCTCTCTCTTGAAAATTGATGTAAAATTAAAACCACTTTTGAAAGAAGTTCGTGAATTTTCAAAACGATAAAGCGATATTGAAGTATTCTGTTAAACTTCTTTAGAAAAAAGAATAGAAAAGAAACCTTTACCAAGGTGAATAAAATATTGCATTTTGAAGATTGCGTTTGGGATTATACCGCTATATAATATTTGTTATGTAGAATTCCTTTTCAAGAAAACTATGTAGTAGTGGAAAGAGCCATCAAAACAATAATTAAAAAAAAAAAAAAAAGCACAATAAATAGAGTTGTCCTTATTTTAAAATCAAAGGACACAACTTCATGGCGCCGTGTTCTTGTGATTTTGTTGGTTTTCAGAAGCCACAAGGAAACAATTTAAAACCTAACACCATAAATAATCCTATATTTCTTCGGATTCTTCAAAAGTAGAGGATTCCTCTGCTCCGATGAACAAGCGAAAAGAATAACAAGGATGAAAGACAGAAAGACGCAATTTGGGTGCAGAATGGAAGTTACCTGCATCTGATTGGCGGGAAGAGCTGTAAACTGGGCCGAATCGATGTGGAGGGCGGGTGAAATCGTCCGAGCTTCTCTTCGTATGGTATTTTTCATTTCCAGAGAGACGATTCGGGAGAGGAAGAGAATGGATCGAATGGAATGAAGGAGAAGGAGAAGGAGAAGGAGAAGAAGAAGGAGGAGGTGGGGGCGGTGTTAGGAAAACAAATGAAGGTTACAGTTGTCAGCACTTTTACACGTGTCGTGGGACCATAGCATCGCCACGTCACCGTCTGACTTTGATTAGAGCCAATGCCAGGACAACGCAGTAGATATTTTATAAGAGCATCAAAAATATCTGTTATCCACACTTCAGAAATTATGACTTGAGGAATTATATCTGCATTGAAGATAATATTTAAATTAATTTATAACATGATATAATAATTTTACTTTTAATATATTTGAAATAGTATATTGCATAAAAAATTAATTATATTAAAAAATGAATTAAAATTGAGTACAATTTCAAAATAATAGAATTTACTTTATTCATTATGTGCCACTCTATTTTATTTTAACTTTTATTTCTTTCTTTTAATCAAACAATAAAAGAGTAAACCATCAAAGATAGCATCAATTATTATACTCAACTTAAATGCCTATATATCTTATGGATATCATCTGAGACCCAGGACAGTCATAAAATCTGTTGGCCGGAACTAAAATATCTAGAAGCATCAGTAAAATTCACGACATATAAAAATGGTATTCTTTTAGTTTGAATATATTCTTAAAAGGAAAACAAAGTTCAATAAAAAAAAAAATCTTGTCTATTCTGGTCACTTGGTCATTTTCTGTGTGCTCCATATCTGAGCTTTCTCACTCACACGGTTCCTTAAAGCATAAAGGAGAAAAATATCCCGAAAAAAATACATGATATTTCTTAAACACAGTAAAACTATTGTGGATAACTCATAGGTGCGGGTTTGCTTAGGAAATATACGAGTTACAGTGAAACTGTTGTAGATAACTCATAGATGCCGTTTTGCTTAAGAATGGAACCTAAGAAATATGGGTCATTAGTGCGGATTCAAATATATATTTAAAATATAGGAAAATTTTTTATTTAAGACTAATAGATGTAATTAATTATTAAAAAACTTTAAAATTTGAAATTATTCTAAAGACATAATCTCATTTTATGATTTTTTTAATTGACAAAATTACTCTTAAACTTCACATTTTCTATTATTTACAAATCACGTTCGTTCCAATTACCAAATAATTTTTCATTTCTTACCATATAATTTTTATTTTTAACTAGTTGTTCTAACAAGTAGCTTATAAATTTATTGCTACCAAAGTTTGCATTACTTACAAATCATAATTGTCCTAATTACCAAATAATTTTTATTTCTTACTACATAATTTTTATTCTTAATTAGTTAGACTAACAAGTAACTTATAAATTTATCACTAACATGATTTGCATTACTTACATATCAAGTTCAGCTTAGTTACTAAATAATTTTGCATTTCTTACTATGTAATTTTTATTTTTAGCTAGTTTTAGACTAACAAGTAACTTATAAATTTATTATTATCATGCGTTGCATTACTTACAAATCATATTTGCTCCAGTTACCGAATGATTTTGCACTTTTTACCACATAATTTTTATTCTTAACTAGTTAGATTAACAAATAACTTATGGATACACAAACCATGATAATAATAAGTTCATAAGTTAATTGTTAGTCTAACCAGTTAAGAATAAAAATTACATAATAAGAAATGTAAAAATATTTGGTAATTAGGACGAACATAATTTATAAGTAACACAAACTATGATAGTAATATGTTTATAAGTTACTTGATAGTCAAATCAGTCAAGAATAAAACTTATGTGGTAAAAAATGTAAAAACATTTAGAAACTAAAGTGAATGTGATTTGTAAGTAACGCAAACTATGGTAGTAATAAGTTCTTATTAGTCTAACTAATTGAGAATAAAACTTATGTAGTAAGAAATGTAAAAACATTCGATAATTTGGAAGAACGTGATTTATAAGTAACACAAATCGTGGTAATAATAAATCCATAAGTTACTTGTTAGTCTAATCAATTAAGAACAAAAATTATAAGGTCAAAAATGTAAAAATATTTGGTAATTGAAGGAAATGTGATTTGTAAGTAATATAAATAATAATAGTATTAAATCTTTAAGTTCGAGGATAATTTTGTCAATTAAAAAGTCATAAAATGATAGTAGGTCCTTTGAGGTAATTACACAATTTAAGGTATTTCTTAAGAATTAATTGCATCTACTTGTTCTAAATAGAAATTTGTCCTAAAATATAATTTAATTTTAAAAATAATAATTTTTTAAAAAAATTATTATAAAACATATTAATATTCTAGACAATTTTATATACAACATAACATTCTATTAAAGTGAAAAAAATTGAACAATTTTTAACTGCTTATTATTTATTTGATATATCTTATAGTTTGTTTCTCACTAGTAGGATGTGTGTAAAAAATATCTAAAATATTAAAATGTCTAATAATAAATTTTTTTAAAAAATATTTTTTAAAATTAAATTATATTTTAAATGTATATTTAAATTTAAACCATTAAATTTTCATCCAATAACTTATATCTTAGGATGTATAAATTATGTTCAAATAAAATTCAAGATTCAACTTAGTCTAATAAGTGATGAGCTGCAATAAGGTCTCCTTTTTTAATTTAAAAATAAATTTTAAAAAATAAAATAAAATAATTAAAGTTTTAAATGAAAGCAATGGCATGAAAAATAATTAAAATTTGAAAAAAATTAATATTTTAAAATTAATTATAAATAAAAAATATATATAAATTATACCAATAATAACGTCTTTAAATTAAATATGAGACTTGACTTAACTTAATTATAAAACTTGGCTCGACCAAATTAAATTATATTTTTTGCTTTAAATTTTGGTCCACCCAGTATAATTGAGGCAAGTTGAGTCTGCTTATTATCCGTGGCATCACCTCCCTTCCGCATGGAAAACGTGAGTAACTTTCAATACAAATATCTAAAATTAATGACAAGTCTAATAAAACTAGATACTCAATATAAAATATAAAAGAATACTTTATCAAATATTTTAGATTTAATTAATTAAAATTTTAATTTATTTAATAAATAATAACTTTTAAGAGAGTCATTTGTATGTAATAAATATAACAATAACAATAATTTAGTAAAATATTTTTAATTTAAAATGATCATCACTCAAATATTTTAACCATGACTTGATAGTAGTATATTCAATTTTAACTCATTGACAGGTTTGCACATAACAATTTACATACCTACTTTCTATGAGTACAAATATTTCAAAATATGTAACATTTGTATCAAATACGATATCATATAATGAGTTATTATATAAATCTATATGTACCAAATTTAACTGATAGGTTTCTTACAAAAATTTAAATTTATACAGATAAAATTGAATTAATTAAATTTTATAAGATTAGAAGCATTTTTTTAAATTGTGATTTTTATAATTAAATTAAGATATTCAGATTAGCATTTATCATTTACAAAAAATTAATTATAATAGTACATAACATAAGATATCATTTTTGCACAAGCATAACAAAATTGGTTAGTGCATGACCTACCTAATGTCCATGACTTGAAAAATGAAGATAAGCATAAAGCATCATGTTTGGAAGTTCTATATTTTATGATGACTTCAAATAAATTTATATATGCTTACACATTCATTAATTATCTATTCCAATACATTTGCAACCCAAAACTATAGCCAAATACCACAGACAATCAAACCAAGACAACTATTAATGTATTTTTATATAGCTATAACTGCAAAACTCTTAAAATAATTAAATTATTTCTCACAACTTATAACAATTCATTAGTTAATACATAACCTTTTTAAATTTTCTTTAAATCAATCTAACTTAGTGGCCTAACAAATTAAAAACAAATAGACATCATGTTGTGTGTGTGTGTGTGTGTATATATATATATATATATCCTTATAGAAAAAAGTTAATTCCAAAGACATACAAAATCTAATGAAACAAAACAATTATATTGACTTTTATATTCGAATTTTAAGAGAATATACTGCACTAATACAAATACCCCTAAAGTTTAGGTTCTAAAATAAAGGTACAAAAACTACTATTCAAACATCATTATCTTCCAAACAAAATAAACAGCTTAAGCAACTAGCCATAATGCCAAAAAGAATTTCATTTTCTTTTCCCAATATTAAGATTAACAATCATTGACAAAATCATTAATAAAAATCATTGGCAAAAATTGAATAACATATATAAATCCTTCAAAAGAAATTTTACATGTACACGACTACCCCCATAAAAATACATATAAAAAAAAAAAAAAGAGAATTTCGTAGACATAAATTCTTTATCGAATCTATATAACCTCATACAATCATTTAGAAAATCTCACATGATTATTTTTAATGAGTAAACATATATTTTATTTATATATATAATTACTTGAAGTTTAATAATTTTAGACTGAAAATTTTTTAACAAAAATTTTAATTTTAAAAAATGAAATTAATCTAATTAAATTTTATAATATTAGAAGCATTATTTTTAGTTATACTGTTAATAATTAAAATTAAAATGAGTATATGATATTTCTCTATCAATTTTGATACAAAAATTTTCTTTGATAGCCAAATTAACATTCATCACTTACCAAAAAAATCAATTATAACAGTAAATAACATAAAATACTATTACAAAGAAAAATAAATTAGAGTCCTCAAATATTTTTAAAATAATATTTATAATAATGTAAATCATTATACCTCTTTAGGCATAAAAAGAATTGGTTTGTGTATGACCCACAAAATAATAAAGACTCAAAGGATAAAGATAAGCATCAAACATCATGTATGGAAGCCTTGTCTTTTGTGATTGTTTCAAATATATTTATATATCCATACACATCTATTAGTTATCTATTCTAGCACATTTGCAGCCAAATATTACTAGCAATCAAAATCATTTCTCACATGTCTACAATTGGAAAAATCTTTTACTGCTAAAAAATAGTGATTTAATTGTGGCTTTTTTTTTTCTTTCACATTTAACCGCAACTAAATGTTTTACCTGTGATTGGTTTGACCGTAGCTAAATACAGGGTGGCTAATGAGTTTAGCTATAGTTGGAACCAACCGCAAGTAATAAGGTGAAGTTGTTTATTGCTAAAGATAAAATGAAATAGTTGTTGTTTCGATTGAACCGTAGCTATTTCCATTAAACTTTTCCTATAGTTTGTCCAATCACAGTTGAATGTCTTTAGAAGTATTAATTTTTTACACGTTATAGCAGTGGTTACAACTGCGGCTAATGTTCCATTTTTTTTCAAAAAAATACACATTTAATTTTTTGGTAAGACTTGCTAATTTATAATTCATAACTCAACTTTAACTAATATTATAATTAAAACTCATACAACCCAATATTATTGTCAACAAAACATATAGTCATTTCACTTAAGAATCTCAAACCCAAACAACATGTTCCATTTACTAATTATCTAAGTCCATTAAAGATAACATGCTACTGAAATTATAACTATAATATAACATAGTCCTCAAAGTTTTCAAGATTATTAAATCTATTGATCCACATCAAAAGCTGCTGGAGAATGATCTGCTACACTCAATCGATGTCTATTTGTATGATTCAGTACCTAAATTGTAGTATAAGAAATAGTAAGACACACGTAGAGATTAAATTGTAAGGTATAACTAGTAATCTAATATATTGAAATAAACTACAATGCATATATTCAAAACATCATCATTGTTGTTTGGAAAACAGCAAGGTCGGGAGGCATTTGACTTGAAAGTTTATGTAAAAAAATTCATCATGGCTTGTAGTTGTGCCCTTTGATATTGTATTTCTTTACTTTGTTGTTCTGTCATTGATTGCATTTTAATAAACTAACTTTACAACTCAATGTTAGAAGGACAAGATGAGCTTGTTCCAATACAAGAATAAGAAGAACGTCTAAACACTTGGGATGGTAATGGACCCAATCCCATCTTTCGAATACAACCCAGGTACTCTTGCCTTCCAAGAGCAAATGCCAATGAATCATTGGTAGAAATTTCTTAAGACATAGAGATTGAATTAGATTTATGGGTAGCAATCTTTTTCTACACCTGCAATATTGGTTTGAAAATAAAACATAAACATAAATATTCTCAACAATCTTTTCTTACACTAAATCATAGCTTAACCCATTTAATAATAAATTAAGGAAACACTTACACCAATTGTTGTAGCCTCATCATTCATGTAAGATCCATCATATGCTTATGTGCTACTGCCCATACTTCTCATCTACTTACCGAACAACCTAACTCTAACCTCTACAATTAACAAGTACACAATAATACATATGCATGTTAAAAAAAAAAATACTACAATATAGTTACTAGAAATTAAGATTACCATCTTTGCCTCTTTTTGCGCAATACTTTTCATTCTACTTATGTTAGACATAGTTTGCTTCTTTCTATTATCTATTCTTTTGGGCATTTTGCTATTCATTAAGAAAAGAAAATCATAATTCGGTTTCAACAGAACTTGTCAACAAAATAATTAATGTTACTTTAGCTCGAGTTAAGACGATAATTGTCACGACCCAAATTCATTAGTTGTGATCGACGCATAAGCTATATCAACTTAGCCCAGCTAACATAAAATAACATTTTTTTTTGTCATTTTCTAAAAATATCGATTATAAGACACATTTTGAAATATAATTCAACAATTTCACAATGATATTAATTGATAAACTTAATAATGTCTCAAAATATATATAATTGGTATAATAAGGAAATAACCCATACAAGGCTTATAATACTTCAAAAAATCTCAAAAAAACAAACACCTATTAGCCACCACCTTGGAGTTAGACGTACAATATGATTAACCTGGAATGACATACCAAAAAGATATAGACAATAAAAAAATTCCCAGGGCAATTTCACTAGCACTTACTGATATGAAAAATATTAAAGAGAGAGGTGTAAGTCTATCGCTGACTTAGTGAGTGAATAAATAACAAAGCAAGTAGAAAGGAAAATAATAGAGAACTTTAGATATTTTTAACAAATAGCAAGTTTCGATAATATAATTTTATATGAAGTGGGTATCAATGAATGAACCAAGATCATCATACTCATATTCCTTTACAAGATATGTTTCAATAATTTATAATGTATCCCTTTACTGGATACGTCTCAATATCTTATATCTGTATCCCTTCACCAGTCATGTCTCAATAATTCATATTTGTATCCCTTCATCGGATACATCTCAATATTTTATATTTGTATCATTTCACAGGATACATCTTAATAATTCATACTCGTATCCTTTTACTGGATATGTTTTTAATAATTTATTTCAATAAGGTGCACAAAGGCGTTACTCTTGCTAACGGCTACAGGGTTCTTACATGAATACCCGTTTATATTTATTGAATAATGTAAATAGGATATAAATAAATAATTTTATTTGAACATATTTACTACTATAAAGTAATTTAAATAAGAATAACCTTGAAAATAAAATAAAATAAAAAGTAATTAAGAATGAGGTGACGATAATATAAAGGATTAAAATTTATATCATTTGAAAACCTACAAATCATTAGTATCTATACATTATTTATCAGATATGGAAATCATAAATCTTATATAAGTGTCTAGTCTTTTAAAAATAATAATAATAATTTTAATTTCAATACTCTTGATAGTTTTGGAATCACTTTATATCTTAAAATTTACTGAATATTTAGTTTATGTTTTTCTAAGTCTAAATTGATCTATGAGCCTTTAACATGGTTTAGTTCCAAAATGTTCCTAGCAAGAAAATATAGTAACCCAACATACCAGTGACTGTTTAGGTGGTATAATCCTGCCGTAGATCTCAGAAGTTATAGGATAAATTGCTTTGATAAGGAACTCATAAAATTTAAATTAGTCATTTATATGGCATAGTCTGTCATGGTCTGTCTTATACAAAGTCCATAAGGCTCCATAAAGATACTATTAAATTTTATTTTAGTGTCTTAATTCTACTCAATCTATTAAATGAGATTCTACTACCATTAATAGTATAATATGTAGAAGTTTGTAGTATAAAATAGGTCAATACTTTTAAAAGACTAGTTTAGAGGAAAAAAAAGTTTATCTATATATAATCCATATAAAAATAAAGAAATTAAAAGTTGGACAAAAAAATAAAGACATTTGGTAAAATAGAAAGTACTACTTTGCTAATTATACACTCATCGACAGGGATCAATAGTAAAAATCCTCTATTCCTACAGCACAACCCAGATTAAAAAGGTCTCTGCAAAGCTACCTCTCACACAAATATAAACGCTCATTCGACTTCTTTTTCCAGTTTAAATGAGAAAATTAAGAAATGTTCATGCTATTGATAGAAAATTTTAAATTACTATGCAAGTTACTATTTGACACTGTGCAAATAGTAACCATGCATTTCAGTTGAAATTTGTACAATAACCATGCATTTTCACCGATATTTACTATGCAAATTACTATGCAATGATTAAAATGATATTTTTATCTCAGAAAATATTTTTTTCCATTTTAGTCCTGAAAAATAGTTAAGGTTATAATTTGTAACCTAAATACTATTTTCTCCTTTCATTTTAGTCTATAAAATTTTATTTTATTTTTCTAAAAATTTATATATTTTTGGGGTTATTACAATAATCCACAAACAAAATCAAGTAATCTCTATCAATGTCATCGAGACACTTAGCAATTAATTACTCTTGATTGCAAGCTTTACATCCCTACTTTGCCACAAATCTTGTCTTTTGTCCTTCTATTTCTGTCCAACAAACTTTAATATATAGTTCTTGTGCAACTCATTGCTAAATAACAAACTTCACATTCAACACAAAGTCAATAATCTTAGCAACTATACATCCAAAAAATGTAGAAAAGTGCTGAGGTAGGCAAATATTACCTAAATAGTATTGTTGTAAACATTATCCTTAAATCTATTGGTACTTTTTTTCCACCTAGGATAGCTTAAAAGAAATAATCTAAAGTCTTTACCAACAGAGCCTAAGAACCAATTTAGCAAACCACCTCTATATCCAATTGGTTGACCAAGAGGGTTCCATTCTAAGACCTCCCTCTCACAATAGGGAAGTGATCATACATCATTATAAGTTAGAACTTTGGTATTTATTGTGCCTTCATTATCTGTGAAGTCATATTTAACAAATGAATTATAGTGTACTTAAGTAAAACACAACAATTTTATAGCATTCGTACCAATAGTGTCAAGAATCTAAGCTTTCTTGCATGAAGGTGGACATATGGCCTAGGAAGGTGCATCAGTAGCTTCACCCCATCATTAGAACCAATGTCTGCAGCCCCTTTATCTAGAAATGGGGTCCTTTCACTGGTCCTCACTTGAGGAGGAATGTTCAAGGTAGGAGGGACTTGCTCTGAGGAGTCACCTCAAATGTTGCCAAGGGATTAATACAAGTTGCACCATGAGAATGACCAAAACTAGTCATCCTATTCATGAACTACTTCATCTTTAAAATTCCAGCCAAAACAAGATTATGATAGTTAATATAGAATTTAAACTGAAAATTAAGTAAATCAAGCTACGCAACATATGTGAAACAATATATATACATATATATATATATAACATTCTTGAAATTTAAATGTTAAATTTCTTATTTTAAGTGAAAAAATGGTTTTTTAGTTGGATAAGAAAGGGAACGCATTTAAAGCAAGGATATATTTTAACATTTTATATAGTTGGGGAAATACTGGAATAAGGAAATCAAGAAGACTTATATATTAAATGATACAGTATTCTACACGTGTCCCACTAAGGACCTTAGTTTGAACCCTTACCATGTGCAAGTTTAATGTTATCATTTTTTTTCTTGGAGTTGACACATGTCCCACTAAAAGAAAATAACCATATTGCACTTAATTCCATCTTTTTCTCCCTTCTTCTTCATGCACAGCGGTTTCTAACAAGGGTAGAATTAGCTCTGATTTCATCCTTCCTTCCCCCTATGCTTGTTCATTCAAGTGACACAAGTGTTTAAGCATCCTTTTTAGTCGGTAAATGTCTCTTTCCGGTATCAAGTTGGCTAGAAACAAAAGGATATTTGACGACATACTCATATGTGATCTTGATACATTTAAGCTAATACTAGTGCATTTTCCTTTAAATCATCATGAGGTTTCATTCTTGGGAATTATTTTAAGTGATATCTCTCTCATTTTTGGTGTCTATTAGCCAAAAATAGCGAGACTTCGATGGAGCTTTGCTTACGTAAGATCAGAGCAAATTTGAGTGAAATTGATAAGTTTGTCTTCAAATTTCCATAGGGCCTCACTTCCTTAGTGATTTTCAACCCTTTCTCTCCCATTTCCACTGATCAATTTTGCCTATACAGCTCAAAATTAAAGGACCCTAATTTTTGGTACTATTTATGCACAAAAGTGGGGAATTTGAGCCCAATTCGGTGTAATCTAGTCAAATTGAGTTAGGGCTTCACATATTAAGTAAATTTCAAACCTATCTCCTATAGAATCATTGGTCAATTTCAAGTTTTATCTTCAGAATTGAAAAATCCCAATTTGGCTATATGTGTTCTTACTTATAGGGTGATGAAATTTGAGGTTTTTGGATTCTTCTAGCATCACTAAGCATCCAATGGAAGGATTAATGTAATTAGGAGTTATCATTTTAAGTGGTAAGTGGATTTCATAATTTTCCTATATTTGTTGGACTTCATCGACATAAAAAGAGGGAAAAAGGACTGGAAAACATTATTAAAGTTGATTAAGTGGCATTAGATGAATATTATAATTTAATGAATAATTCTGGGAATTGGTTGGTTGACCTTAATGCCACATTAGTAAAATTGATAATCTCTTGATTCTGAAATAAAAGTAAATTAAAGCTTGTTAGAGAGGATTTAAGGTATTAAATATTATTTAATGTCATGAATTAATCTTAGTTTAAGAAAGTATCGTTTCCATGCTATAACTGAAGTTGGATTGTCAGTAATCATGAAGAAGGAAGTGAGAGAAAAAGCTTGTTGAAAGTGTATTGAAGCATAAATGAATAATTAAATTCTTAGTCAAATAGAATTAATCAAGTTATATGGGAAAACATATAATGCTACTAATTAGGATTAAATTAAGTATGTTTTCAACGCTGGAATCTGAAATATTAAATAAAGGGGTGAGTGGAAACTCAGTGAGCAGATAATTCTAATAATATAATGGGGGGACAGACTGACAATAGTAGAGTTTATTACCAGAACTTTCTTTGTTTAAAACCAGATAACTTACAGAGATAACTCAACAGTTCCAAAAGCAGAGGGAAAACCATTTAATGTCAAATAAGTCCAGCCTTAAATTTTCAAGTCATGTTCTTAACTTAACGAATCAACATTTAATAAGAATTTAAAATATCCAATTTAACATAATACATTGGGAATCTCCTACAGAAACATCATATATTCATAATACATAAGTAGCCCAAGGCTAGTGTAATTAGATTAGAGCAATGGTCCATGATCGGCCATAGGCTCTGAATAAACATAATAATGGCCTTAAGCATCAAACAAAATATGGAGGTAAGAGCACCATATCCAACCATATCAAAATACCAATTGCAGCGCACCACGGCTAACTTTTACTATCGTTAGCTACAAGTTTCTATTTTAGACACATTCCTAAAGGTTTCTAAAATATACAAACATTCATATTCAGAAATCATAATTTTACTGTCAGACCACTTCAGAATTTCATATTTTAATAATTCATAAATGCAGAATCATAAAGTTCATAAGCCAACAAAATTCCTTGGTTTTAGAATATGCAATAAAATTTATAGATTCAGAAGTCTACCTAAGGTACTAGAGATATTTAAAAATAGATAATTTAAAACAAATCTAGCAAAATTAGGATTATCTACTCACTAGAGAGGATTATACTAACATCTTCATAACCTTGTTTACAATCCACTTGATAACAATTGTCTTAGCCTACCTATAACATTGAATAAAATGCTCTTAACCTCCATTTAATATTGTTACCTACCTATTTATCTAGTCCTTTATTCACTTTTAACCCATCACTTCTTCAATCCCACTTGCCCTTCTTACTTTGAAAAATCTTGAAAAATTAACTTTTTGGCTACATTCTTTAATAATATCCTAAAATGCTCATGGCCTTTACTTTTATTCAATATGCTCTATTATGCACTTATTAAAATTCCAATAACGTACCATCAACACCAATGTCACCATACAGATTATTCAATTAAATTCTTAAACCCTTCATTGGACTTGTATGATTATTCATTGCTATTTAATCAAGCCATATAAGGTATCCCATTCAAATATCCTTTTTTTTTTCCTCCATGAAAAATCTATATGGAAAATTAGCAATTCAACTTATAATTTAAATTAAAACTTCCAAAAATCTTAAATTACTTCCTAGATGTATAATAACATTTGATAAATCCTAAAAATTCAAATTTCACCTCATTGCAAGATTACACATATACCAATAATTTGGGATTTTTCAATTCGAATGCTAAAACTCATAATTGATCAATAATTTCAAGGGAGAAGGATGTGAAATTTACCTATGATATGAAGTTTAACTCAATTTAAAGTAATCATCCTAAATTGAGGTTAAATTGGCCTCTTTTTTGAGTGATTAGTGTTGCGAGTTAGAGTTCTTCAATCTAAGGTTATTTTGACCAAATTGATCGGGGATTAAGGAAGAGAATTGGCTCAAATGCATAGAGGAACTAAATTCCTAAGCTAAATCAGAGTAAAACACACCTAATTTCACGGGTTTTTGAGCTAGAAAATGAACCTGTGATATCCCAATGGTAAAGCTGTGATTTTCGGCAAACTAGTGGCCAGTAGAGATTGCAAGGATGCTAGGTTGCCAAATGTTCACCAGTGAGGTTGAATAGTGGCCAGAAAGCAATCTGAATGTTCGTTGGAGAATTTGCACAATGAAGAACCCGAGTAGGAGAAAATGACGGGTAACTGATTTTGTCTGAAAAAAAATACTCTTCTTAGGGCATTTGGTAATTTAATTGGGGATATTTGCCTTATCAGATCAAAAAAAAAAAAAAAAACTCCTTTAAAGATATCTAGTTTCCATATTCTGTTAAGTTATAAGTGTCAGAAATGCCCATGATAAGACTTAGGTACTTACAATGATTGCTATCTCTGATAAAATTTCATCTACATCTATATTTAGTATATTTTGAAGTTCCTTTTTTATTATACCATTATCATGTAAATTGTATCCCTATAAGTGAATTTTCTCCTCTTATTCAACTCTTATAATAAAATAAATTATTTATTATTATTATTATTATTTTCTTTGGGTATTACATCAAATTTTCATTATAGTCGTTGTTGACTTATTATCAAATAACACATCTATTGCTTCATTTGGCTAAATCTGTATGTCAACACAGAGCTTCCTAATGCTCTAGTGTACCCTTCCTAAATCACTGGTGAAGCAATAGTCTAATGCATTTTTCAGATCATCACTTGATCCTTTTATGTCATTGTTAGTGAAGTTAACCAGTGTTGCTTCCTTCTCCTTTAAATAACAGTTACTAAAATCATAAATTTCTCCACCTTAAATTGGTCCTTATGTCCTTCCAACATAGAACCTTGATTTACTAAGTCCTTCTGTCCTTCTTGCACAGAACCATGAGTTTGTTCCATTTAATAAGAAAACTTCTCGATACCATTTTTACACTTAATATTTTAGCAACAATTTTTCACATACATCACATGTATCATTGTGAAATGTATCTTATATTTTCTCTCAAGCAATTGACTAATGCTTAAGAGGCTCTGGCTAATTTTTGGCATAAATAACACATTATTAATAACTTTTGTGCTAGAGGCTATCCTAATGGCAACACTCATTTGCCTTGTATGCTTACAAAACTTCCATCTCATATCTTTATCTTTGACTTATACCTTTTGTTTACATTCGTGAACACCTTCCTCTTGGAAGTAGGATCCTTTAGCTTGGAGAACTATAAATGCTCATTCCTCTATCAGGTCAGGATTTTCAACTACTTAGGCTTTTTAAGGCTATTGCTCTACCATAGCCTTGCACACTTTTTTTACATGTCCAAAGCAAAATCTACATTGCACACTAGGTATAAACCAGCAATATTTTTTAGGATGACCTTTCTTGTGGCAATGGGAGCAAGGTTGAAACTTACCACTCCTTCTCTTATATATGTATCCTTGCTCATTTTCCTCCTCTTCATCCTTCTTCTCCACTGTTTCTCTTTAACCTATTAAGGTTTCTTGACTCTTTCCTCCTTGGTTTGCCAACATGGCAGTTTCATTAGGTTCCTCAAGCCTAAATATCTTTCTTTGCTCAACTACGTGAAAAGAGTTCACTAACTTAACTCAAGTAAGCTAAAAAATGTTCCTTGAGTCTTCTAAAGAGGAAATCTTTGCTTCAAATCTTTCAAGCAGGCTAGCCAACACATTATCCACCACATGTTTTTCAGGAAGCTCTTACTAAATAGCCTAATTTGGTTAACAGTCTTCATAAGCTTGTTTGCAGACTCTTTGATAGGTTCTACCTCCTTTATTCTTAAGAGTTCAAACTCTCTCCTCGAATTTAAGACTTGCATTTGTTTAGCTTTTTTGCTTTCTTGAAACTCATACCTTAACCTATTTAATGCCTCTTTTTTAGTTTCGTACACCATGATTCTTTTAAAAATGGTTTCCATCACAAGGGCATGTATAAGAGAAAGAGCATTGAATATCTTTGTGCCCTTTTCTAAATAATACTTCATTTATGCCACTATGAAGTCATTATTTAATGAAGAAGGATCATATCCAGTCTCTATTAACTCCCATATATAGGCTTTCATATTCACTGCCCAAAGTTAATAGTTTTCACCATCAAATATAGGAGGAACACTAACACCGAAGCTACTAAATGCCATAGTTGAATGAAGCTACAAAGGATTTTAATGAGAGGGTGAGATTTATATGGCTAGCTTGCTTCTTCGCATAGGTTCCTTCTAAGACCACTATGACTCTGATACCACTTGTTAGCTTTTAAAAGCTTAAGGAAGCAAAAGAAAAGATGTAGAGTTACAAAGAACAAAATGAATGGAAGAAAATAATTTGGTTCTCGTATGTTCTCCTTTTAAATCGAGCTATTTATACATAATACAAGTCATTATTATTAGCTAACCTCTTATATTAGCTTGGAGCCACCTAGTACAACTATCATCATGACCTAAACTAGCTTGTAGCCACTTAAAGTAGCATTATTTTGTATACTTCAAGAAGCAATTAAAAAAGATTGAACAAAATTTACTACTTTATGAAAATTGGGCTAATTTATAATAAATATAACAAATCAACAATAGATACATATGAAATATAGATCAACGAGAGAGAGAGAGAGAGAGAGAGAGAGAGAGAGAGAGAGAGAGAGAGAGAGAGAGAGAGAGAGAGAGAGAGAGAGAGAGAGAGAGAGAGAGAGAGAGAGAGAGAGAGAGAGAGAGAGAGAGAGACCAAGAAAAGAAGATAAATAATCAAGAGAGATACAATGAGATATATCAATGTCATTGTTGTTATACTTGGAAAAAGAAAAAAAAAGACCACATGTCTACAGAGATCTGACAAGATTTTGTCAATATTCCAATAACCTTAAAGAGAAGATAAATCGTGACGAGGAGGAGAAAGTAAATTTCTTTTAATTAAAATCTTTGGTGCACTCATAATTGTGAGTATGCTAATACATCTAATTATAATGTAAAAACATAATTATAATATTAATATTATTTGAATTAATAATATTACAATTATGTCTTTACATTATAATTGAGTACATTAGTATATTCAAAATTGTGAATGCATCAAATATGACATATTTTTTTTATAAAATTAAAAATAATAATTAATATTTTAATATTAAAAGTATATTTTTATAATAATATTTAATTATCATACTAATAATTATTTTTTAATCATAATAAAAATAATGAGTTATTTTATTAAAAGGATATTATAATCTTACGCTTAATCTTTTTTTATTTCTTACCTCTTTTTTCAACATCATAAAAAACACAATACCTAGACTAAAATTTTATTCTATCAAAGACCAATTTCATTCCCATTCATAATCATTGTATAAACCTACACCAACAGGATTCCTCACATCGACGCCTTACTCCAACGTTAATGTAGTATTCACTATATTCGGCTTGAACGTTCCTCTCATATCTTGATTTTGAGAAAATATCGCTCAGTAGCGAGTCTAAATTGTCTACAATGATGTCTATTGATCAAATTGCACAAGTAGCTTAATATAAACCATTAAATTAAACTTTTAGATTTTATTTATTTTGCTCATTTAAGATAAATTTTAAATATAGACCATTATATCTGTATAATTATTTTAATACTAACCATAAAATCTGCTTACTTAAGATAAAAATGCAAATAGTTGCTTGGCAACATTGGTTTAAGTGGGTGACTCATTTTATTTTGGTTCTCAACAGTTGTTCCATTTTCTAACTGCTTGTATCTTTTATGATTATTTTTTTGGCTAGAAGACATGGATCATGACAACAAAAGATGAAAGAAAGAGCAGAACATCCAGAAAACAGCAAAACACAGAAACGAAACTGAAGACAAATAGAGCCAGAAAAGAAAGAAACACAAAATAGCAGAAACCAATAAACTCTCCACCAAAGCCAAACTAGCCAACACCAACTCTTCCATTTGAAGCATCAGCAAGCAAGATAGCCAAAAATGAGAATGGGGGATTAATATTCCAACCCGAAGGGCACATCCCCTTATACGAGGCTTTAGTAAGTTAATCAGCTGCTAAATTACACGAACAAGGAACCCAAGAGAAAGACATTCCAGGAATCCTGAGGCTGAGAGAAATAATACCATCAACAATCACTTGACACCTCCAATCCAATGAGCAAGACCTGCGATTCACAACGGAGATTAAATTTAAATTGTTAGATTCAAAACACACCTTCTGAAGCTTCAGATCCACCATCCATCTTACACCTTTCCTTAGAGCTAGTGCTTCACTCATTAAAGCATAAAAAACTAAACAAGATTCACTACAACAATTAATTAGATCTCCCTTATGGTTTCTTAAAACCACTCCCAAACCGGCAACACCCTTCTTCTCATTATACATTTCATCAGTATTTATCTTCACATAACCTTCATCTGGAGGAGACCAGAGACAACACTCTTTCAAATTCTTGTTCCTCTCAACAAACCACCCATTATGAAACCAAAACTCCTGTTAAAAATTCTCAGCCAGCATAACAACAAATCCAGGCTCCACGGGTTTATTCTTAAAACAGAAAAGGCACATAGCTTTCCAAATGTACTAACAATAAACACCAATTAACACTTTATCAAAATCAGACAAATCATCATTATTAAACCAATCAAGCAACTACTTATCCAACCTAGACACCATATTATTCGAAAAGCAAGTCAACCTCCAAACCACACCACTTTTGCCCAATTGCACAACAATACAAGGTGTTCCACAGTTTCCGCAGAATCAAAACAAACTGAATAGATAGGATTTTCCCTACCACAAACCTTCATTTGTAAGAAAAGCACCTCTATAGATTCTCCACAAGAAGTGTTTCATTTTAGGTGGAATTTTTAACCTCCAAATACACTTACACAGATCTTTCGGAACCACAAAGGAAGAACTAGGAGCCACATTAACCACACTAACTTGTAAGTTACTAGCAACCTTATATCCCTCCTTAACTTTGTAATGCCCATATTTAAGCTTTAACCAAACCCATCTGTCTTCTCTATCATAATCTGAAATGGTAATCTTTCTAATCGCTTCCTCTTCCTTATTTGAAAGATGCCTTTCTGCATCTAACATATTCCAGGAGTTATTACGAATCAGCGACACCACCTTCATATTCTTGCAATGCTTTCATTACCAACAGCCTCTAATTTCAAGTTAGGAACCCCAGGCACCCAAGGATCACACCAGACTTTAATGCTTTTCCCATTCCCCACTCTCCAACAGATATTACCTTCCAAAAGACCTCTCCCCTCAAGAAGGCTAGCCCAAACCCATGAAGATTTAACACCCTTCCTAGCCTCCATAAAACATGAATTGGGGAAATAAATTTCTTTAAGTATTCTCACCCATAGGTCATCCGGAAATGTTAAAATTCTCCAACACTATTTAGCCAGAAGTGCCAAATTTAAATTATGAAAGTCCCTAAAGCCTAAGCCTCCCTCTCCCTTAGTCACCACCAATTTCTTCCAAGCAACCCAATGAATCCTCCCTTTTTCCTCTTGTTGATTCCACTAAAAATTGGAGATAACACTATCTAAATCTTGGCAAGATTTCTTTGGAAAAAGAAAGCAAGCCATAGGAAAAGTAGGCACTGCTTAAGCTACTGCTTTAATCAAAGTCTCCCTACCCCCCTTAAGACAGAAAATTATGCTTCCATCCACTATTTTCTTCCTTACTTTCTCTCTCACATAGGCAAGTGCTCCAATCTTCGATCTCGCCCATAGAATGGGCAAACCTAAATGGCAAGGGGAATCAGCAAGACTAATACTAAAAACATGACAGATATCTTCCATAACCTTATCCGGAGTATTATTAGAGAAGAAAAGACAAGATTTTTCCAAATTAATACCCTGACCAGGGGCAGCACAATAATCCTTCAGAATATTATTCAATACCTCACAATTACTAACATCCCCTTTCAAGAAAAAAATTGAATTATCAGCAAATAAACAATGAGACAACTCAGGGCAATTTCGTACAAGTTTTATCCCTCTTAGTCTACCATTATCAACAAGACCAATAATCATATTAGAAAGGATATCTGCGACAATAATGAATAAGTAAGGTGGAAGTGGATCACATTGCCTCAAACCCTTTTAAGGTTTAAAATCAGCCACTTTTCTTCTAGATGAAACCAGATTATATGAAACTGATCACACACATTCCATTATCTTTTGCACCCAATCATCACAAAAACCCATCTTCCTTAGAACCTTATCCAAAAAGTCCTACTCAATCTTCATATCAAGTTTCAAGGCACACTTATATTTCCTCCCTTTCTTGGTCTTAAAATAATGAAATGCTTCATACACAATAAATATATTATCTTGAATTAACCTACCCAGTACAAAAGCTCTTTGATTAGCTGAGATAACTCTACTGAGGCTCCCCTTCATTCTATTGGCCAAGAGTTTCAAGAAAATTTTATAAGAGAAGTTACATAAGCTTATTGGCCTAAAATTCCCTACTGTTTCAGGATTATCTTTCTTAGGAATAACAATCATATTAGTGACATTCAGAACTTCTAAAGAAAATCCAGATTTAAAGAAATCCATCACCATATCACAAATTTGATCACCAATAGTTTCCCAGGAATGATGATAGAAGGTACCTGAAAATCCATCGGGACCCGCGCCTTCAAACCTCCAAGTTCAAATGCTGCCACTCTGATCTCCTCTTTAGTACGCATCAGTAGGTCAACCACATTCTTCACAACATCCAGCACTTTAACCATCTCTCTGGTGCCCACAGTAGAGAATAAATTTATGAAATTCTGCTCAAATTCCACAACAATTTCCTCTTCCTCCCCTTTCCATCGATCATCGCTGCCCCTAATACGTAAAACTTTGTTCTTTTGCCTTCTGAAAAGCGTAGCCACATGAAAAAACTTAGAATTTCTGTCTCCCCATTTCAGCCAGTTAACTCTAGACCTCTGAGCCCAGTCTTCCCTCTTCCAGACTTCTTCTATTCTACTTTCTAACTCTTTAACCTTTCCAGTTGCAACTCATCCCAAGGTACTTCATAACAAGATTTCAACTGACCCATCAACGAATCAATAAGCTTATAGCTATTAGGAAACTTCTCTTTACTCCACAAAACCAGAGAACGTCTCACACCATTGAGTTGGTTTACAAGCTGCATTGGGACCAAAATAGACCTCTGACCATTTATACACCAATTCTCCTCAACAACCTTATTATACTCCTCATGTTCAAACCATTGAACTTCAAATTTAAACTGCCTAGGCGTTTTTAAATCAGTAAAGCATATCTCGAAAAGTATGGGTGAATGATCTTTCATTCTTTCGTCATGTTATGGCTTGGCATAAAAGTTAAAAATATACAATTGACAAAATCGCAAAAAGAAAAATTCAGTCCAAAATGAAATCCAACTTAGCATGGTCATTAACGAGTCTAAACATACCACTGTAACTTGTTCAGGATTATGTCATTTTTTCTAAATCCAATGAGACAAACTCGTTGAGAGCAAGAATGGAACCAAGAGGGGGCGTTCAAAGGTCTCTCCCTTAAATTTTTAAATTTTAATTTTTATATATAATTTTTTTTTAATATTTTTAATTTATAAGAATTTAAAATTTATCTCTGTTAGTTCAAATCTTTAATTCAAAGACTTCTGCTCTTTTAAAATCAAATTATATATTCGTCTTTAGTTAAAAGTCGTCTTTCACAAATTTGTTGTAGCTGCTCTATGTCTTCTTTGAACTTAGCCGTCGTTGATAAATCTATGCATATCATAAAAAAATTCTAACGCAGTAAAATATACTTGTGGGTTTAACTTTTATTGTTAGTGCACTTTGTTGTTTATCTTAGCGTTTTAATTTTTTGTTTTCTTTTTCTCATATTTTTGGACTTTTCCGCAGAGAATAGAGAATGCCGATCTCGTCTTTTTCTATTTTAATTAATTTAATTTTTTGATTAGCAGAAAATACTTGTAAGGTATGAAATAAAAGAGAAACAATGTGGAATATGGGGTGTGATCAAACATTGCCTAAAAGAAAGTGTTGATAGCGATCAAAATATTGACAATAAAAGACAATTATAATATTATGACGATGGAGGATCCACTCTTCCATTCTTTTCAGACTGAGAGAAATATTCTTCTCTCAAGTCCATCGACTTCGTCAGATCTATCGGCTGGCCTTTCTCAACCCTCTAGCATTTTGCTTATCAATATCAATTAATGTGTATCAATTAAAACAAATTAAATATCTCAATATTATAAAATAAAATTTATCACATAAACAAAATTATACTCGATAACCTTTTTCTTTGATTTCCTTTCATTGGTAAGATTAATGTGATATAAAACTTGATTATTACAGTATAGTCAGTATAGAAAGACGAGATGAACCATGTTCAACTAGGCTGCCAAGGGACTATCTTCTACAATGCAGCTTCAGTATCATGATTATTAGTTCTTTGTGGTAACTCAATATTAACTGTACTTTGGTCATTGTTAGCCAGTGTGTGCCATGTATCATTTGTTTCTGGGGCCGGGGTATTTCTTCTCGTGTGCTTCTGTATCCAGTTCCTAATGTTTTGGACGTTCTTTCCCACAGAACTAGTAAGGTTGACTAACAAAGCAATGCTGGCAATGCCTCCAGATATGTAAAATAGGCCAAAGAAAGGACGAGGACCTAATTGTTCATTTTCTATCTTACCGTTTAACAACCCACAATCCGTCTTGGATAGCATTTCCGATTCTAAATGTTGCACTTCTCCACTTTCTATTGCTTTAAACACTGCCCGTGATACGTCATATGCCAGAGGCGAACCTTTTGGGAATGCCTGCATACACGGTAATTTTTTAAGTAATGACATTTCAGTATATTGTGGACTTTCTTTTAAGAATGAGAGAAGCAGAAAGGAAAGAAAAAGAACCCACAAAGCCTAATCCACCAAGCTTCAAGGTCGGTCCTGCTTTGATGTAACCCTTGCAATGGGTAGCGAGGAAGACCTGAGCATGAGGGGCAATAGTGAAAGCTGCTCTAATTTCTTTGTTCTCAAAGGCTCTTGGGAAATCGGTGATGGAGTCGAATCCCCTGATGTTCTCGGGCTTGAATTTCAGTTCACTAATCAAATAATTGACCAGAAAAGTTTGCTTGTTGCACCCCACCACTGCATTTGTCTTTAGCAGGGTTTGTATATCTGGGATTGAAGGTTCAAGTTGAGACACTGTCATCATCGATGACAGGCTCGCTGTAAAACTAGCCGACACTACGAGAATTGTAAATAACCAAGGTGCCAGCACTGCTCTGGCCAAGTTACCTCTCACGGGTTCTCCTGCGAATGAAAAATTGCAATACGTTAATTAGTGCAACTAGTGAGATATCAGTATATTACGACCATAGGAGCACAGTACCACTTATATGGACCCTACGATATTGTTGATTTTCATAAAGTTGTGGAGATAAGGAAGTTTGACTTGGGTGTTTTTGTTAGACTTACTATGCACAAAGAACAATAGGGTGACAGAAAACCAGAGCATAGCCCTGAATCCTCTAAGCTCGGGATTGTCTTCTTCAATGAACCAGATGACAAATGCTATGAAGAGGTGCATTATTGCCATTAGTAGCCACATTTCTTTTGTGAAGGCATCCATGAACATCCATGTTTCTTTGGATCTATCTGGCTTTATTCTTACTACCATCGAAATGCCAGATTCAAGGTATGGATGGCTAAACTCGGCTTTAGCATATCGGTTATCTATTATTTGTATATCTCCGATTGCAGCATCAAGAACCTGTATCAGAAGCATTGTAATTAATTAACTTATGCTGCCCGGCCTTAGTATCTTTAGATCAACAGAACAATAAGTTCATACATAGCATGATCATATAGCAGAGTATAGAGTTGGATTTAGCACAAAAGACATACATAGTGTTTGCTGTTTGGTATTTACCTTTTTGTTGACTTGCTCGACTAATTCGTCGTAGGTGCCATTAAAGGAAATCAATTCATAGGGCAAGTCATAAGGCAAGCGCTTCACAACTGCTCTGAAGACCTCGATTGAAAAACCCGTGACGAGAGTTTCGTTCTGTCTCTGATCGTTGCTCACGTTCACAAATTGAGGACATGGATCCTTAGCAGGAAAACCTATCTTCAAAGGCTTTTCTTCATTACTGTAAACCCAACCCTTTGGTGCAGTTTGTAATCCTCCTGGCCAGTACACTACACCTAAAACTCTGGCAGAACCACTCGTTGTTGCCTCCATTACTTGATGCTCGATGAGCTTCTCTGAGAAACCAGAGACCGGTGACCAGTATGCTAATTCATTATAACTTCTTCCAATAACATTAACTATCTTATAGATCGGTACTTCCAATAATTTACGATCTCTGAAGCTTATCCTGCCACTGAGGCCCTCGAGATTAGTGGATAAAATATGTTCTGATAATTCTTTGAAGGAAAAGTTCCTTTCTGATTTGTTTACAGCGTGAGCAATTGCCCATATCGCATCATAAGCTCGAAGAGCGAAGATACTTGGCTGTGGGTTTTCCTCTTCAGGGTATTCCAATCCAAACTCTCTGCGGAATATGGATTTAAACCGTTTGAATGTATCGCTTATTTCCATGAAGTTGGTTTTGCATCCCACAACACCTTGCATGTTGAAAGTATCGGAAGAATCCAGAGAGTCAAGATGGCTGGCTATATCATCAGCGATGATCCACACTGAGCCTTTTTCCATCAGTCCCATTTGCTTTGCCTTGTCGAAAAGCAAAATAGAAAATTCCAACGAAGACTGTATAACCAAGAAGACCCTGTTAGTTTTGTTCTTCAGCCTCGCGAACTCCTCTTCTATGGTGGCTCTTGGGTCTAGAAGAGAACTCAACGAAGGGAAAGCGACATGGCGATCAATCTCAGAATTAACACTCCTAAGAGAATAAGATAGGTGAGTTAATATCTCTGAATTAGAGGAAAATCCATGGTTATGTTCGAAGATTGCAGTCACCTTCCGCCACTTGAATTGCTCTACGATGGCTGCAATGCATTGAAGGTGATGGCTAACATCGTTAGCCACTTGGATTAAGTGTGGTAATCGACTTGGTATTAATTCTGGACTAGCGGTTGATGTTAAAGATATGATTGGGACGGTGGATGAGGATTTATCAATCTTAGCCACCTGATGTGCTCCATTGCGTTTTGCTTCTATGACAAGTTGGACTTGTTTGCTGTCTGCAAGGGAAAGGTGTGAAGACAACAGAAGAATATTGGTGTACGAGAAAAAAATTTATATGTAATTTTTTATATTTTTATTATGTCATTTTTTAATTAAATAAGTATATAAATACGTATATGATTTTTATAAATAACGACATAACTTTTGAATTAAATTATTCACTTTTTTATATTGTTATTAGTTAATTACATATTTATAATATGATATGTTAATTTAGAATTACAGTAACAAATACACTAGAAATTGTACCTAAGTCTCTGTAGCAATAAAAAATTTAAAAATAAAAATCATTTTTACAATACAATTTGTTTCATATAATTAAATACAATAACAGTTCCTACTGGCCATGTATCTAAATTGTCAACAAAAGTTGTTAAGTGAGTAATTTGAGGAATATAAAATGTCATCATTTTTTTGATAAAAAATACAAAATATTATCTTGAAGTAATGCACACTTGCATAGGTCAAAGCGATATGCTTGTGACTTTAAATATTCTTAGCCCTTAAATTACGACGCATCTTTTACTGCATGTCAAATTGTCAATATCCATATAACAAATGGATAGAGGCTTACATAATTGCTAAATTATTGTTTTGAATACTGTTAGATTCTAACATTATTTTAATTCATGACTAATTTAAATTTATGTTATTACAATCATTTAGTCTTAATACTTTTCAAATTTTTAAAGGTTAAATATAATAATTTTTTATGGTAATTCTTTGGTGCTACACTATGACATATTAAGAAAAAGACGCATGGCAATAATTTGTTATATTATGTTAATTATGTGTCAATTCACAATAACTTATTATATTTATATTTTAATCTCATTACTTTTAAAAATTTTTTAATTTACTTATTCAACTTTTTATTTTTCAATAACCAAGTAGAATTATTAGTTTGAAACTTTGTTAATTCACCCATATATTTTCTTTTTTTTTTTCAATAATTCCACAATTTCTTAATTTTATTTTTATTTCAATATTACGAATTAATATTTTGTGGAGATACTAAAAATAAAAAATAAAGGGATAAATTAAAAATATTTTTAAAAGTTTTGGGTTTATGAATAAAATCTAAAAATATTATGGTCAAAATACAAATATAATAAATTATTTTAAATTAGTATACAATCAACATATTTTAATATATTATTGTCACATGTCTTCTTTTAAGCCTGTCACATTGTAATTGTATTAGTTCAATTAATTTTATAATTTTATCAAATATGACAACTTTTCTTTATAAGAGACTAAATTTAAAATAAAAACTAATAATTGACTAAATTGAGAATAAATTTTACAATAATGTTTTACTTAATATTTTGAAATAAATAACAAATTATAACATTTTTTTATTTTAAAAATTAAGAGAAGAATTGAGGAGTGAAGTAACTTCTCATTACCTTTGACCCCTTACATACATTTCAGGTTAATTGTAATCATAATCTATGTATGTACTTTATAAAAAAAAAACATTTTACACTAGTTTGAAAGACTAGCGTTGTTCCCCTATTTCTTTCCTTTTTCCCTTCCGCCCATTCCTTTCTACCAATCAGACGCTAAAGAGATCAAAAGATTCCAATCGCACATATAAAAGTATAGATTTTATATCATACTAAAACTTAATAGGTATACAATTCTAAAATGGTGTCTAAATATACAAAGGAATTGAACGTTACCAGCCGTATTGCGATGCGAATCGTTGAAGTTGACAAGAAGCTTCAAACAAGTTAGGCTATTGACATCTTGGATGGCCATTTCCATGGCCGTCTTCTGCTCCTTACCCACTCGTGAACTGAAGTCAATGACGGCCCCCATGTTCAGAATCTTAGGAGGCAAGTGTGAGCAGTTCCCTTCTGTTTCATAAGCTTTAGAATTTGACCATGTTAAAAATGGCAGCACCAACCAGAACAGAAATAGAGACATGGAAGATCTACCACTTCTGAAATACAAAAGATGAACCGCTGACTCCTCTAGAGAGAATGCAAGTCCCTGAGTTCCAGTGCGTCCATTTCAATTATTTATACATAATCATTACTGTATAAGGATATTAGTCGGCTTCTGACCCAAGAATTACGATCATGGCCATGAAAAGTCAGACGAACGTTGGGGCCGATTTGTAAATTGCTCAAGCACTTGGTACGTAAGTCACTCCTCAAACAACTAGGCATCTTAATAACTTGAAAAGTTGTCGCCCAAGAATATGGTATTGACCTCACAGAAACAAAATTATAAAAAAAAAAAAAAAATCTCAATTAATTACCTTCTTTATTTTTAATGATATGCATTAAGTTGAAACCTTGATTTCCTGAATGCTTCCTATATCAATTTTTCATATGTTGGCGCCAACGCATGAACACTTGTTTAATTGCTTTGAATACATTATTTAAGTTCAGACTACCTCATCGTTATAAGAATATTGTTGGTAGTGTCTAATCTGATTCATTTTTATTGTGTCCTTCCTCAATTGTTATGGAGATGAGGGCGTTGTGTAACCAGTTTTGGTAAAGAGGGAGAAAGTGTGACCTTTTTTATATTGAGGGTATTGTTGTCATTGACAATAAAAAATAGAGTTTTACGTCATTCGATTTTGTATTCCATTGAATCACAATTAACAAAGGATTTAATTACACTGAATTTAAGAGTAATGACGACAACGTGACTACAAATTTTTCTTTTTCTTATTTGGCCTCTATCATTGTAAAATGAAAGAGGTAATGAAGTGAAAAAAAATTTAATGTCCATTGATTTTTCATTTGGGAGTAAAGTTCTGATTTGGTTCTTTAGTATTTTAAATTCAGTTTTTTACAATTTCTTTTACTTTGATCTTTACAGGTGATGTATTTTTTAATTTAATTTATCATAAATTTATCTTTTTAATTTGGTCTCACATATAAAATCATTCATAATAATACCATTAATATTTTTGATAATAATATATTTTTTTAAGAATAATATTAATAATATTTTATTTGTTGAAAATATATATAAGTGTGAAGAATTAAAGTGAAAAAATAATTATAAATTAAAAAGTATCCTATGATTAATTAATAAAAATTATTTAAAATTAAATTATATTATTTTATATATAAGAGGACAAAAAAAAAATGTTACAGCATAATCGGTAAATTACTATTTACTAGGTTAGTTACTAATTGAACCCAGTCTTTTTTTCTTTTTTTTTATCTTTTATCTTTTATCTTTTTTCTCATTGGGAGAAATGGAAGGCATGTCAGATAACTGATAATTGAACGGCAGTATAGTGGCGGGCAGAGATGGTTATGGCTTCATTATCTAAATCACCACCGCATGTCCACCCTCCTCGCACAAACCCTATCTCTTTCCACTTATCTCCGGTGATTCTGTCTCTCCGTTTCTTTCGGAACGCATCCCTGCTTCGACCTCGTCTCTCTGCCTTCAAAACCGGAGCTGACGGCGACAACTTGCTGAAAAGGTCAATCGTTTCGCCCGGCGAGGACGTCTCTGGAATTTTGGAGGAAGATAAGGACAGCCGCGTTGACGGGGACTATGAGGATGATAGTGAAGAGGAGAGATGGGTTGACTGGGAGGATCAGATTTTGGATGACACCGTTCCTTTGGTTGGCTTTGTCAGGATGATTCTTCACTCTGGAAAGTAAGCTTGTCTTTTGCTTTTCCTTAATATTTGAAACAAAATATTCTTATATTCAACTGCAGTTCTCAGAATCTCAATGGTTGAAAACAAAATTTCTCAGGGCCCTGCAGATATTGGGAAAATGTCGATATTGTCTGTCATATTTGAAAATCAAGTCTGTTTAAAATACAAAATAAAGTTTAGGCACTGCAAAATGTATTTGTTTGATTATGAGTAGGATTAATTTCTTGTAACTCAAAATCAAAGGTCCAAAGTTTGCGAAATGCCCAGAGGCCAGCGGGCGCACGCAATGTATACAAGAGGTAAATTCAGTCTAGAGTGAAATAGTCGAATGTAGTCGATCAATTGATCAGGAAGTAGAAAGTGACAAACTTTTGTTGATGAACTGTATTTGTGTGGTAGATATACGGCTATGTTGCTCATTAATTGTTATCGCCACCAATCACACTATTGGCACTTGTCTGTCCTTATGAGATATGAATTTGTATATAATTCTGATCCTGATATTTGCTTTAAACTTTGCATATAATGTATATGTATGTTCTTGACGGGATAGTTTAAATGCATATTCTTCCCTGAGTCCAAATAATCTGCCCGAGGGTTGTGTCGTATATGTGAATAGGAGAATTCAGGAAGCTACTAATGGTACAATTGATAAATATGTTGACTTTGAAGTAGACCTTATCATTATGAAGCAGTTATCATTTCAGAGTTCTTCATCATGTCCTTATAAGACCCTTGCCTTAATCATTTGTAATTGCTATTCTTTTCTCTCTTTTTTCTTTAGGCCAAATCGCTGCTTTTCTTTTGGAATAAGCTAATATGTCTTCTCTCTTGATGTTGATGCGGAACCCCAAGGTCATGAAGAACTTGAAACTCCTGAAACACACACTATGACAAGAACATGAAATGGAATGAACCTCAACCTATTGAACTCCCAAATGACAAATGCAAATGAAAACACAAATGATAAGTTGATTAGAAATAAGAATGAATTCGCCTTACAAGATTACCTCGCTAAGAATTAATTCTTGTTGTAATAAAAGAAGACAAGTTATCCTCCACTATAGAGCTCTGGCCAAACTAAGAAGGAAACTAAAGAGTTTCTTTGATAGAATGAAACTTGATATCGTACAAAGTTAAGGCTCAAGTCTTTTTATAAGCTTTAAACTTACTAAGAAACCCTAATTTCGAAATGCAACATTGGGTCCCCAATAAGTTGGGTTAAACGATGTTAAAAATAACCATATACATTCTAGGCCCAAATTAATTACAATGTGGTCCAAAACATTTATATCAGTAGCAATATTTTTGGAGGATATAACCCAAACAAATTGGGCCTTCATTTGGGCTAAACATGACTCAGATTAATCACTTGGGTCTCCTTCTCCAAGCCCAAACCGTCCAAGCAACTTTCTTCTGCATTCTCTAAGAATTTTCTCATATAAATTTGTAGCGATTCCTTGAACTTCTTAGCTCTTAGTCTTGTAATTGAACTCGGAAGAAAATTTAGATCATTATTCAAGTCATCATGTCTCTCATCATCTGTGCTCACATAGGATGTCATCCATTATCCATGCTTGTATGGTTTACTTGCCCAGTTGGTATTTCATTCAGAACGGAAGAGGGGTCTGAAATCAGTGCAGCTTACCTATAACCTGTCTCCTTATGCAAAAGAAACCCGATACGTTCAGTAAAAATAAAACTAAATTATCATAGTCTCACAGACGTATGTAGTGTTCTGTTTTCCTGTAGTTCATGTTACTTATAATAATAATTTCCTTAATGTGAGTTCGTGTTATAGATATGAAAGTGGAGACAGACTGATTCCGGAGCATGAGAAAACCATTCTTGAGAAGTTGCTTCCCTTTCATCCAGAATTTGAGAAGAAGATTGGATGTGGAATTGATTATATAATGGTATATCTCTCTCAACACATAGTGACATACTCTACATTTTCTTATCAAAAAGGCTTTAAATTAACTTGAAAAAACTTTCCAATAATTATCATTATTGTTATTTCATGGGACTAGTCCGATATTTATGAAGTTTGTGGGTATAGTAATCTAATTGGAGACATGATCATGACATCAGATGTTGCCCATTGTAAAGTAATTTTTCCGTCCAATTAGGTGGGTTTGGTTTTTTATATTCACCTAACGGGGTAGTTCATATTTCAAGTGATGTAATAACAATTGCACAGAAGCAATCTTCTTTGGTTTCAACTTTGCAAGTTTGAAGCTGACTTCTTCGGTTCAATTTTTTCATCTTATGGTAACTATGGATTTACATAATGATTGCATTGTCATACCCCTGTAACGTCTTTTGCAGGTATAGTAATTGACTTATATTATTTTCACACCTTCAAATTTACACTACTTCTCTCGTACTGTATTTTATAGTAAAATCAACTTACATCACGTCATATAATATTTAAATCAATTATAACAGTAAATACAAGAGAAAGTGTGTTCTCTGACCATCTTCCGCTGAGTTCCAACATCATTTTATGCCTTTTAAAATTAAGAGCGATAAATCACACTACCCCAAAATTTGAGAAGGTTTATTCGCATTTTACCTTGTATTATGATCTCTATCAATTTGCCACTTTCATCTACTTTCTTAATTCCAAATTAATCTTTTTTTTGAGGGGCAGGAGGGTGATTATGATACTTGGTTTGCAAGTTTTAGTTGATGCTGATACATATAGATCATTATTTCTCTTTCTCCTCTATGAGCAGGTTGGATATCATCCAAATTTTGAAAGATCCCGGTGTTTGTTCATAGCACGGAAAGATGGAGAACTGGTTGACTTTTCTTATTGGAAATGCATCAAGGGTCTTATCAGAAAGAACTATCCCTTGTATGCGGACAGTTTCATTCTTAGACATTTCCGACGGCGCAGGCGTAACTTTTGAAGGGGGCACTCTGTCCTTTGCTCATTCTAATAGTTTATATCAGAATGGTTTCTCTTTCTATAGGCTTTTCACTTTCTCTCATTGCTGGTAATATACCATTTTTAATGCGCTGCTAGTGGAGAAAACGAACATAGAAGACTCGTGGTTCCGTGTAGGGATTAGCAACTTCAAAGATGGTCGTCAACGCAGGAACATTATACCTTTTTATAGTTGATACTGTTCCTGTTGATTTAATTATTCTGGATGTAGAATGTATGTAGTGGTATGCTCAGCTCCTGTTACTTGTGTACTTCAGTGATATTGTTCGTTATCATTCAACGAGTTTTCAATTAAAAGGAAAAAAAATGCATTTCTGAAGTTTGTTTTCCATTTGCCTGCTATTATTGGGGTCTTGATGTTCTGCAAAGAATTAATTACTCTGAATAAATCGTATGATTATGATGCACGGTGTCTTGGTAGGATGCTTTTAAAGTAATGTTCAGTGTCACTTGAGCTTTGGCAATCTCTAAGAGAGGCTCATCTTACGATTACTTTGATATCTAAGAGAACAAGGATCTCAGATAATGGAAGAGTCAGGCAAATGTACAGCATGCCTTATAGTCTCTGGGCCTTTTATGACCAAGACTTGGAGGGTAAAATGGTAACTTCCCTAAGTCAGATAATGAAAGTAATTCGTGTGACAGCTCCAAGTTGGTTTGCCAAACGGCCATTATGAAGCTAGTTGGACTGTTCCAGATAGATAAAAGTCCAAAAAAAACCTAAGTTAGACCAAGACCTCGTAGAAAAATTAGAACATCAGAGGGGTTTGTATATATTGAGGGGAAAAATATTTTCTCAAAAGTATTTATCAGTCTTGGGCCTCGATTCTTTGAGTTACCCAGGATATTTAATGGGTCAAAACTTGCTAATGTGAATTAGAATTGTCATGTAAATGCATATTATACTACGCTTATAAGTTATTATGACTATGTAACGCGTGTATTTAGCTTGCATTATAAATTTTTATTCAATATTTTTTAATTCATTGTTTAAAGTTTAACCATAATTCTGATAGTTTAAAATATATTTATTTATTAAAATTAATTAGTTATTACATATATATATATATATATATATATTCATGAAATCATTTAGTTCAATTTGTAATTTATTACAACGTAACTCAAGCACCCTCTTCAGTTTAATATTTGGTCCGATTTAAAAAACGTTACATTCCTCTTGATGTTGACCTATTGGACTGGTCTAACCAGATTGGCACTCATCATTTGAACTTATATTTTAGTGCCTCCAGACAAAAGTTGTGGCATTATTTTTTACACTACCAATGACTGAGTCTGACTACACGGTTACTACTGCTGTCCAAGTATGTACACTAAATTCACATTCCAGTCGGAGTAGATCACGCAAAGCCATTGATCCCTCTCAGAAAAAAAGTACAGAACTCATGTTGAAACCTGATGTACTAAAACTCTAGGAGTGGGATTAAAAAACTAACCGTATTAAACACTAATTCTATCCCACATTATATGTCACCTCCTTACAGGTCTATAACAACCCAAACCCACACGCACCTATCTATAGCATTAAGTATTACTAAATATGATGTGTAGTGGGGAGTACGAGCCAAAGTTTATTGGTACATAGCCCATAGGTGGTTTGGGTGCATGTGGGTTGGACATTTGCGGTGTGCTCCCAATGTCCACCCACATTCTCATCCGTGTTTTTTACAACCTCATAATCTAGTCCTGATCCCTTTGGCACATTTTCATTCGACAATTTCACCCTGCAAGTATGTCTAGTCGACACCTCTTCATCCACTTCTTAACTATATATCTTTGAGAGTGGGCGACGATTGTGCTAGGCAATCAAGTTTTGCACCTTTCCTTTCTCCGAGGCATATTGTATAACTAAGTAACTTGATGCAACATATGTACTTGGCTCCCTGAAATAAAATAAGAAATTAATTAGTGAAGTATGATATTTAGGACTCGTTTATTTGACGGAATTATAGGTAATGAAAAAGTGAATGAGAGAGGGAATGAGAGAGAGAGAGGAAAAGTAAGTATGTACGTTTGATTGCACATAGAATGAAATGAAAATAAAACTGTCATGCTTTATTTGTTTTGATAAATTAACCAAAGAAAGGAAAGGAGAAAGACCAAAGTTATTATATTACTCTTGAATTAAAAAATTATTATTATAATATATATTCAAAAATATAATAATTATTAAATCTTAAAAGTAGGAAAAATATATTATATACAAATTAAAGAATATAAAATAACTAACACTATGATAAAATATATATATATATATATATGTATAGATTTTTAGATTTTATACACACACACACACACACATATATATATATATATATATTAATATCTAATAGAATTTTCTGTTTTTATTGTATATTATATATTAGAATATTTATAATACTTAAATTTAGCACATTAAATATATTCCAATTTTGAATTATATTCATTTTATATTATATATATTCTATTATTATTATTATTGTATTTATTGGTATATTAACATAATTAAATATTTATATAATATTTTGAAGCCCAATCAGCTCGAATTATATAACATAATTGAATTTTTTTTAATCTTAATGTCAATATATTTAAGTGATAAAAATGGTGGCAATAGAGTGAGGATGAATCAAGTAGATGGAAGCAAATGAGGCAAAGACAGACAAAACAAGAAGAGGCCAAAGTTAAGGGCAAACTTGTCCATTTAAAATGCTTTCCTCATTAATGCCTAAGATTCCATCCACTTTCAGCGTCAATCGACTTTCCTGCAAATGAGGTAATTTAGTTTACCGAGGGAGAGGCAATCCATCAGCTTATTTGGTAACCAAACAAGGTAACAACTCTCCATTCCCATTACCACGTAGATATTCCGCAAACCAAACGTGCTCTTAGTCTTAACAACAAAAGATTCTCTACAGTCATCCAACTACTTTCATCATTTATAGTTATATAAAAAAAAGAATGTAAACGAGAAAAATTAAAAAGTGGGTATGGTAAACAAAAAGAAAGACAAGTGAGATGGCCCAGATGCACATGTAAATAATGTCATTTTCCTTTTTTCAATGGGAGATGACTGATATACACATGTAAGATATGACTAACCAGCACATGTGAATAAAAGTTGAAAAGTCGTATGCAATTGTTTGCTTGAATAACACGGGATTTGGTTGTCTACTTAAATAGCACTAGTTGTTTTTTAGGATCTGATAAGTGATAATTCTGCTCCTAAAAATTATTATATGTGATAGTTTTACTCCTGAAAGTGATCATTAAGCATTCACATAGAGAACGACATACAAAATGTCTCCTTTAACAATGATGAATAGGACTCATTGCTAGTGAAACTAATAGGGAGAAACTAAGGATTGATAGTAGAGGAAGATGAATTCTACTTAGTTAGGAGATTCTTAATGATGAGTGTCATTAATTTTCCAACGATGTGAAATACTTTAGCGAACATTTGGCATCCAATAGGCAGACTCTGTATAAGGATATATAAGAAGGACGATATACATACAAGTTCTTTTACGAAGTTGACATCGAAAGAGATATGGAAGCCAACCCATGGACTTTCAATAACCATCTACTGGTTTTTCATAGGCTAATGGCGAGAGAAGACCTTAAAGATGCCCCTCTTTTTTAGGTAGATCTTCGGATGCAGATACATGACTTATCGATAGGCTTAATGTCAAAAAACACGGCGTCTTTACTAGGTAATTTTGCAAGTCAGTACATTTAATATGATGCCAAGGCTATACCAGAAGGGAAAACTAGCTATATAAGGGTCAGAATCTGTTTTGATGTTAAGAACCCATTGAAAATAGAAAAAATTGCCACTGACTAATAGAAGGAACATGTATTGATCTTTTAAATAAGAAAGATTATTTGTCTTCTATTTTCTATGTAGGAGGCTTGGGCACTTTGAATGCTTTTGTAAGCTAAGGAAGGTGGCTGGAAGAGGGAAGAACCTACTAATGGAATGGGATATCACTCTAAAAGTAGGTGGGCAGCAAAATATTCTGATGCTCAACAATTGGCTTAGAGATTAGGTGGGGCGAGATTAGTAGGTTGTTAAATAGGAATAAATGTTAATCAAAGTCAATCGAGATTTGCGGAGCACGAATTGCAAAATATAAGCAAAAGGGAGATAGACATAGTTACTATTTCAACAATAAGTAGGGAGGTTAGTATAACCACTTTCTTAAGACAAAACAAAGATATTATTCTGCATCAGAATATACCAAGTGGGTCAGACCTAATTTGTTGCATGGAAGAAGAAAGTTCAATAGAACAAGCTAAGAATAAGAAAAGGCTTAGAGGTCATGAGAAGAGGCATACCAATGGGTCTAACAAGATTCCCTTAGAGGAAATTGACGTGAGTAAGAGTCCCTTCACAAATAATTTATCGGTGGGCCTTATGGAGCAGACTCACTGGGTCTAATGATTCTACTAAGTTGGAACTGTTAGGGTTCAGCCAACCCCTGGCAGTTTGGGCTCTAAGGGAGCTATGCAAGAAACACAAGCCTAACATTGATTGTTGTTTTGTTAGCAGTAATCGCATCAAGGAGATAAATAAAACTATCTACTTTTATTGTTGCTTTATGGTTGACTATAGAGGAAGAAGCAAAGGTTTCAGTTTGCTTTAGAATAATGATATGAACCTGGAAATTATTAATTACTCCTGCCAATTTATTAATGTCAGAATCTGGTCACGAAATGAGCAGGAGTGGCATTTTATGGGTTATTACGAATACCCTGAAAGAAGCAGATGTGGGGAGGCTTGGTATATGATCAATGAACTCTCTAAATTAGACAAGCTTCCATGGATGTGCTTTGGAGATTAGAACGATCTTCTTAGCTCAAAAGATAAGAAAGGCGGTGGTGGCGTCTTAAATTTCCTTCTCTCAAGTTTTAAAGATGCCATTGAAGTAAACAATTTGAACAATTTGCAGTCAAAAGGTTACACCTTTACATGGGAAAGAAGGACAATAGCCAGCAATGTGGTGTAAGAAAGACTGGATGATGCGATGGCTAATGGTGACTTGTTTTACATGGTCCTGAATAGTATATCGGAAGCCTTGGTTGTATTGTACTCGGATCAAGCTTCGCTAAAGGTGTCCACAAATCCAGAGCAAGCTAGGAAAGGTAAAAGAAGATTTAAATTTGAGAATTATTGGTTTTTATGAGAAGACATAGTTGACGTAGTCACTAGAAGCTAGAAGGCAGAGTCACATATAAAAATTAGTAGAAGATTAACTAATTGTCGAAGACAGTTAATGAAATAGAGTCGAGACTTAAATGAAGATTACTAGAATCAAGCAAAAGAGATTGATAAGAAGCTGAATGCACTACGCCACAACTCAGAGAAAACTCAGAACAACAAGTTTTACAAACTAAGGGAGGAAAAGAATAAATTATTGTAGCAAGATAAGATAAAATAGAGACAACGATCAAAGTTACATTGGCTTAAAAGAGGGAATCGTAATACAAAATTTTTCCATACCCATGCATCAGCATAAAGGAGAACCAACACAATCACAGAATTGATCAACAATGACGAAGTTCATACTTCTGATCACAATGGTACGCGAAATCTAATTCTTGATCTTGAGCAAGTGTATAAAGATTTAAAGCTCAGTCAAATTATATTTTAAATCTTATAAAGAAAGTGGTGACGGATTGCAACAAGGATATGCTGACAAAACAATTTGATGTTTATGAATTCAAGAAAGTCGCTTTTCAAATGTATCTAGACAAGTCTCCTAGCCCCAACGAATTTAATCCAATCTTTTTCCAGAAGTTATGGCATCTTATCGGAGATAAAGTGGTAGAAAGTTGCAGTAGTTGGTTGACTAAGGGATCTTTTTTGAAAGACTTAGCAGAGACGTTGGTGGTCCTTATTCCTAAAGACAACTCCCCTCTTAGCTTGAAAGACTATTAACCTATATCTCTGTGTAATGTACTCTACAAGATTATGGCAAAGGTGCTAACTAATAGACTGAAGAAAATCCTGCCTGATCTGATTTTTGAGTACCAATATGTGTTTATCCTAGGATGCCTGATTACAGATAATATTTTAGTAGCTTTCAAGCTCATCCATTCCATGAAGAAGAAAATAAAGGACAAGAATGGCTACGTAGCCATTAAAATAGATGTCAATATGGCATATGATAAAGTAAATGGTGTTTTTTGAAAAGAATAATGGAAAGAATGGGTTTTGATACTAAAAAAGGAATTATACGGTCAAATCAACATACTATATAACATATAAATTGGGATTCAATCCTAAGCCAAACCTCATAAAAGATCCATAAAGCAAGTTGTGAGCATCCAGAAATCTAATTCCAGTGCACACCAACTTCAAAAGTAGAGGAGTTGAAGCTAATCTAAAATGTCCATTCTGCCAAGAACTTGAAGACACTTCCCATGCTTTATTCAACTGTATGCATGCAAAAAATACTTGGAATGAATGGAACGATCTTGGAAGTGACTTAGAAGCCCATAGCTTCACTAATTGTTTTTGCTTTGTTCTCTTCAACTATTTGGTTAATTTAAATGAACAATCATGTTGTATCTCATGGTTACTATAGAACACTAGAAATCAAAAGGTTTGGGGCGACAGTTATAAGGGAGATAGGCATTTAATTACCAGAGCCCGTAGAATTCTAGTTGCATGGAAGCAAGCAAATAAAAAGGAGGTAACCCTTTCACTTAACAGTCAAGCACAATCTAAAAGAATTGAAGGATAGGATTGGTCATGTTTTACAAATGAAGCCATGTTTGTAGATAAAGAAAGATCAGGGTATGGCATAATATTTAAGAATTCGAATGGAAAGATTATTTACTCTATATCTGGTTTCTATGATGGAACTTACCATGTAGAAATAATTGAAGCTCTTACCTTTAGAACTATAATCCAGTGGGTCTCGTACAACTTAAATTCTAATGGTGTGTTTTACTCATATGCCTAGAATCTTATTAAGGCCTTGAATTGTTCTGATGATGATGCATCTAAGCTAGGCAGCATAATCCAAGATTACAGATATATTATGCTCTCTAGACATGATTACTCATGTGCATAAATTGGAAGACACCTCAATTTAATACCCATAATTTGGCTAGAAACTCCTTGTATTCTTATCATTGTCAAGTTAGGACATATGTTCCTAATTATCTTTTACTTTGATTATTATGGAATGAAGCATTTCTTATCCAAAAAAAAAAAATGGAAGAGGAAGAAGAATGTGAGTCTATATACAATTTTACTCCTCCTATATCGAGTTTTTCTTTTCCCTACATGATGCCTATAGGGAATCCATAGTAACAAAGAATGAGTAAAATATTTTTTTATCTCTTATTTATTATAAAATTATTGTTTTAGTCATTCACTTTTTAAAATACTCAAAATAGTTATCTATTCATTAAAAAAAATTCATACTTAATCTCTCACCGAATAAAAAAAATTAGATTTAGTTTCCAAATTTAAGGTTTGATAAATGAACTAAGCTTAGTAATTTTCTAAAAGTGATGAATTAAATATGATATTTTTTAATGAATGAGAGATCATTTTAAACATTTTAATAAATGAATGACCAAAATACTAATTTTATAATAAATAAAAAATTAAAATAATATTTTTCTCAACAAATAAATTAAATATTATATAATAATAATGATATCAATTAAACAGAGGATTAGTATTGTTTAACCCGTAAATAGTTACTTGACTGGGACTACACCACTCCAAGGATATGGTTTCACGTGGAAATAGCTAAAGTGCTTATCTTTTGCAGAGTTGGCTTCACCTACCAGGCAAAACCGCACCATCAATATGCTCTTCCAATCTTTGAATAGTGATGCACTTTGGAGGATAAAGATCACTACTTTCTTTCACTCTTTGTCGGCATCCGGTGACGATGATAGCATCGTACTATCTCCAAATTTTGACGTGGCTATTCAGTTAACATCCTTTTTGTTTCTTATTTAAATTTAAATAGCTGTTTAGTAATTTTGAATTTAATGATATATATATATATACATATAAAAGAGTTTAGAGAGGTCTTAAAGTCTAACTCAATTATTTTTTGACATTCATATAAGCCCAACACGGGGAGAATAAAGTCTGAGGCTCCATCTATTAAAAGTCTTCTAATTCGGTTATCGACTTTATATGTGTTTGCTATGACTTTCTCAAGAGCTTCAAATTTATTACGAGTTTATAGGGGAAAAATGTTTTTGCGTACCCTAAATGTGCCAGAAGATTTGGAAGCAAGAGCTGATTTATTGGAGTTGTGGTTTATAATATTAATATGGCTGTTTTTGTCCTATATCGCTTTCCTAATTAGAGTTTGAAACATGTGAAACCAACTCGTGAGAGTGGGCTCTAAAAGTAGTTCAGAATTAAATAAATGGATTTTATAATTTGAATGAGATGATTGCCTTCAAAAGATCCCTTGTTTGACTAAATTTGAGAATCCTTATCGCCTTCTTGCTACGTAAGTGGTTTTCTTTATACATCCATTGTGACATTCATACAAATGACTTTATTTTATGGATCGTTTAAAATTTTTGTAAACTTTTTTGTAAAATTAAAATGAACTGGAGAACAATTAAATAAATAAGTGAGTGTGTATAAAACTTATTTTATTTGTTCTATTTATTTATTTTTTCTTTTAATCTCTGACTTAGAGATATGTATGATTTGAATTAACCTAATCAACTTGACCTAACTCAATTATTTTAAGTTAAGAATTGTTTTTTCATTTTTTATTTTATCCTAAAATTAACAATATTTTCAAAGAAATAGTTTCTCTTTCTATTTGTAGTGAATATAAATAATTCTTATTAATATAGAATATTCTATTTATTAAATATAAACCAAAATTTTTAAAAAAATTAAAAAATAAAATTTTAAAACACACACACACACATATTGTTTTTTATTTTTTACTTTATAATAAAATTAATGACATTTTAGAAGAACTTTTTTGTAAAATTAAAATGAACTGGAGAACAGTTAAATAAAAAAGTGAGTGTGTATAAAACTTATTTTATTTTTTTAACTTATTTTTTTCTTTTTCTTTTAATCTATGACTTAGGGATGTATATGATATGAATTGACGTAATCAATTTGACATGGCCTAATTGTTTCAAGTTGAGAATTGTTTTTATTTTTTATTTTGTAATAAAATTAATGACATTTTAGAAGAAACAGCTTCTCTTTTTATTTGTATTGAATATAAATAATTCTTATATATATAGAATATTCTATTTATTAAACATAAACCAAACTTTTTAAAAAATATAAATAACCAAACTTGACCCAATATATACCGAGCTCAACTGGGCGGGTCTTAAAACTGAACTAAATAATGTGACCTGTGTAAATTATGGGCAAGGTCATAAATTCAGTACAAACCTGACCCCATTCGAAATTTGTTCATTTATACTCTGATTTTATAAATTTAACCAAAAAAGTATTCAAAGTTCGATATTTTGGCGAAGATAAATAAAATTTTTACCTGACTAAAACCAAGGAAGCTGCTTTGAGGTTCATGTTTGTTAGTGCTGCGGATGCCGCTGGATGATCAGAATGTTGCAGAGCAGGTTACGTACAAGAGGAAAACCAACGAAAACATCATCGAATTTGCAGCTTTTTGTTTCGTGGGATTAAAAAGGCAAAACCATTTTTTCACTTTTCCTCACAAATGACACAATCCAAAATCCTTGAATCCTCAAATTTTGAAAAGATCATAGTTAATATATCACGTAACGTTGTTGACCCGTAATGCCATGGAAGGTAATCCATATTTTACACAGCTTTCTTGCTCATTAGGCAACCATTAAAAAATCTTCATCTTCACCATCTTATATATATATATTTATGTCTCCTAGCTTCATGGGTGATAATATCTGCTCTTTTGTTTTGTTTTTTAGGGCTGAAAATCTGATCTTTGGTTTGTGTCGGCTCAGCTCTGCACGCTTTTTACCGTTTGTCCGTTCACGTGCAGCAAGGGAGAGAAACAGAGTTTAAACGAAAATCTTGAAGTCAATTTATTTTATAATAAATTATGTTAATCTCTTTTGACATTTCATTAAATTATAGGTTGCCTTGTTTGACATTTTAATGAATATTATGAAATTTATTTTCTAAAAAATTAATTTTTATACAAAATAAGACTGGTCTTTTATTTTTAATATGATAATAAAAATAATTGAATTGATGTTAAACTTTAACCAAAAAAATGTAATTTTGTTAAGATAAAACAGTTAAATAATATTATTTTTAAAATATATTCATAAAATAATAAAAAAACTAGAATGTAAGTTTTAATACAAAAAGAGTATAAATATAATTTAACAAGACTAAAAATAACTTTAATTTATAAAAAAAAAAAAATTTCCTTGTTCGTTTTGTTTCATTAATTATATTCATTTTTTGTAACATTTAATTAATATAAACACATAAAATAAATTGAGTATATTTTTTAAAATAAAAATATGAGTATAATTTAATTAAATATAAAAAATATCAACTGAAATATAAGTAAATCAATAGTAACATAAAAATTATATAATTTAATTTACTACAATAACTAATAATAATATAATTAAAAAATTATATGTCAATAACATAGTAAATATATAAAAAAAAATAACGTGAATTTTTTTTGTTAAAAAAAACAAGAAGTGTCTTGTTTTGGGTTTCATGAGGCCGTAGTCCACAATGGGACGCCACCAGTTATCTGTCTAAAGAAACGTGAAGGGCTTGGATTCCACAAGAAATGAAGGAAAAGATGATTGGGCGAATGTCACATCGGAGGCCTCCTACCCTCCGATGATTGGTCCACGTTTCCGAAGTCGGCAGTGTCCTACCCCCTCCACTGTCCCCTTGCGTCTTTCTCAAAAGCGAAAAGAAAGAGAAGAGACATTGGACACTTGGCGTCTCTTCAAAACAACCCACCTCAAGCACTCTCTTTTTTCCCCATAATTGGAACGTAAACTAAGGTAAATTACCCTTTTTTCTTTATTCTCGCCCTCCCTTGGCGATTTATGTTGTATTTTTCTTCTTTTGCTGGTTTTGAGGTCTTATTTGAATTACCATTTATCGTATTTGTGTTTTTTACGGCAATCTGATCCTTTCCACGCCTCTAACTTTTTGATTTTATCCATTGTGGTCTTGGTTTTATTATTCGAGTTATTTTCGTCTTTGTAAACGCTGGCTCTTGTTTATCCGGGTACTATTACTAGCGCCAGATTTCTGGTTAGGGGCTTTTTGGCTAGTGTTGATTAGGATCTTCAACCATTTTAATTTGGATTTTGCATTACATTGGAGCTACAGCTTCTGCATGTAGAGTTATTCAAATAATGTATCCGTAGAAGAAAGTGTTAGGTTTATGATACAGTGCACAGCAAATTGAACTTCTTTCTACTTGATTCCTAAAGTTTAGCTTTCGTAGGATTTCAATGTAAATTCTGGTTAATCATTTCTCTGTTTTTTTTCTTTTAATCACTAATCATTTCTCTGTTTAGTGAATCTATTTGTTTTTTTTCTTTCTTTTTGGAGCGAGGGGTAGGATTTACCGATTTAGATTTGTGCCGGTGTAAACTTGGATGAGCTTCTGACTCTGTTTCGTTCAGATTTCAACAAATTGGGTCCAACATGAACTTCGGAAATGGCCATGGGAGCGATAACACCGGCGGCGGAAGGCCGCCGGGAAATTTTTCCCTTACACGACAACCGTCCGTCTACTCTCTGACATTCGAGGAGTTCGTGAATACTGTGGGAAGTTCAGGAAAGGACTTTGGATCGATGAACATGGACGAGTTGCTCAAGAACATCTGGAGTGCTGAAGAGCTTCAAACAATGGCTTCAATGGGTCCTGGTCAACAACAAGGTGGAAGTGCCTCTGGTGGCAATTTGCAGAGACAAGGGTCCTTGACGTTGCCGCGAACACTTAGCCAGAAGACCGTAGATGAGGTTTGGAAGGATATATCCAAGGACAATGGTGTGGGGAAAGATGCTCCTAATGTGCCGCAGAGACAGCAGACTTTGGGAGAGATGACTTTGGAGGAATTCTTGGTGAGAGCCGGGGTTGTCAGGGAAGATGCACAAACACAATTGATTGGAAAACCAAACGGCGGAGTTTTCGTCGATTTATCTCGCACTGGGAATAACAGTGTTTTAGGAATGGGTTTTCAGCAGATGAGTAAGAGTGCAGGCTTGATGGGAAACAAAATTCCTGGGAATAATGACCAACTATCATCTCTTCAGTCTCGCACCAATTTGCCGTTGAACGTAAACGGTGTTAGATCGAATCAGCAACAGCTGCCGAGTTCACAGTCAGCGCAGCAGCAGATATATCCTAAGCAGCCTGCTATACCTTATGCAACTCAGATACCATTAACGAGCAACGCCCAGCTTGGTAATCAAGGAATTAGAGGTGGAATTGTGGGGCTGGCGGATCAGGGTTTGAATGGAAACCTGGTTCAGAGTCCTGCACTGCAAGGTGGAGGGATGGGTATGGTTGGTTTAGGACCTGTGGCTGTTCACGTAGCTGCAGGATCGCCAGCTAATCAGTTGTCATGCGATGAAATTGGAAAGAGTAATGGTGATACTTCGTCAGTGTCGCCAGTTCCTTATGTGTTTAATGGGGGTTTGAGAGGGAGGAAGAGCAGTGGGGCTGTGGAGAAGGTTATTGAGAGGAGGCAGAGGAGAATGATAAAGAATAGAGAGTCAGCTGCTAGGTCCCGGGCTCGCAAGCAGGTAATTTTCGTTTTAGAACCTCGTTTTATCCTGTACCTGTCACCACCCCAGCATGTTACTTTTATTGTGATTAGTCTAAATTTGACAGTCAGAGCTTAGTGCATCTGCTCATTCAAGTGAACCCTTGATGCAAGAGAACTTTTTTTATTTCTCCATTTTATAATATATGTAAAGCGAGAAACTGATACAATAGCTTTGAAATTGTAAAATTACCTTATGACCATAGTAGATTAAGACCCGTATGTGCTTGTTTTTAACTCATCCTTAGTGCTGCCGCCCTCTGTCTACTGGCCCGCGACGGTCAATTGTGCCTGCATTTGTAGACGTACTTCAATTAACAGGAATCAGAAAGAGTTTCCGTAGACTTAAACATGATAATATTGCCTATGGGTTTAATCAGGAGGGTTTAATATCAAAAGCCATTTTTTTAAAATTAAAAGAAAGTACAAGGATTTGCATCACGTTATTGATTTACTAACACTACTAGCCATTGACATTCTGCTTTTATCCTATGTGGACATGTTGTATACCAAAACTTCATGAAAGATTATGCAGCAGAATGGTAATATGATAGCGATCTGACCTGATGAAAGGGAAAGATTATGAGAAGTTACAGTCATGAGAAGTTGTAAAGATCCTGGTTATCACAAGGTAATGGACCATCTGGTTAAGGGAACGTAATAAACGGTTGCATCATCATAAAATTCATAAAATCTTGTAATAAGTTAAATGTGTTTCACCTTTGAGTTTGTTTTCTGTTGGCACATTATGTGGGAAGAAAGTACATGAGAAGTATATATAATATATCTAGAATCTAGATATTTACTGCAAATTCAGTCTTGCATTTCCATTTTCACTTCTTGCAGGCCTATACCATGGAATTGGAGGCAAAAGTTCAAAAGTTAAAAGAGGAGAACGAAGAACTTAGGAGGAAGCAGGTAATTTTTGCAGTTGGTACTTGCCACCTACAGATCCTGGCACACATATTTACACAAGTACCTGCTTAAGTTCTATTACGTTCTCATTACTTTCACTAATGGATCATTATTTGGATACTGTAGGCAGAGATCATGGAAATGCAGAAAAATCATGTAAGTAGTCCTTTGGTTTGCTTTTTCTTTTCCAGCAGGTTTCATTTTCTCCCTCATTGTTTATCACATATGTTTTTTCTGACACTCATAGTACCGCTATTGTGGCCCATTACATGACTAATTGACCATAATAGCGTGCTATCATGGCTTTAGCTTTCTACATATAACATACTATTTTCTTTCACCTTGAATTTTTTTCTTGGAGCGATTTTACTAAATAAAATACACTTCAATGTATAGAAGATTTGGCAAAGGTCTTAGGCAGAGACAATACTTTGCTAGTTATGATAATCTTTTCCACAAAAGGTGACTAATAGCCGCATTTTATAAAATATTTACGTATTTAGTGGTTATTCTGTCTGTCTCCTCAAGTTGGTACACTTGCCATAATCAACATATGATGAATCAGACAGTTGGTTTGGTGCAAAATGGTTAGTCGGTATGCCGTCCTTACCGCATAACTTACGTTCTTAATTATACTGTCATCAAATATTAGAATAAGCTTTTAAATTCATTTGTAATATAATTTCTATATCATTTGTGCGTATGTCCATGCTTCTGTTACTTACTTTTTCACTTGTTTTATTTCTTTGATAATCGTTGAATTGACATGATGGTCTTTTTCGGAAAAACCAGTAGGAAATATGCTTCTTTATAAGATCATGTCACTTGTTTAAAAAATCTGATTAACGAGGGACTAATTTAATTCAGTATGATGCACGTATTTAAGTTTTCTTTTTCCTGTTGCGCAGTTATCACCAACTATTACAGTCACCTATCATTCATCTCAGTAGCCTGTTTGGTCTCCAATTTGAAACTCTTCCAGTATGATGTATATACTGTGTGATTAAGAACTAGCCTTTTAGCACATATACAGTTAATCTTTTTGAAAGGCTCGTTCTAAATCTGCTGGAGCAGAAAGATAGAATGTTTCAAATCTGCTGCGTCGGTTAAAAAAATGTATTAATATCAATGAGAAGTTTTCTGTTAAAGGACAAATGTTCTGTATGTATGCAGTTAATTGATATACTAACCATTAATGCATTAGATAAAATCGGTTTTCTTTTTTCCCGAATTGTGACTAAAAATAGCGTCATTGGAAGTCTGCTTCCAATTTTTGGTCTTTACCATTTGTTCTCTGCATATTATACTGTAATATACAAAGACTAGCAAAACACATTTTCTCTATGTAGATTCCCCGCAATTGTTGAGCAATTTATATTTCATATATATGGTGACGAATTTATGATACCTTAGTACTAAATTATGTGGCTTCTGGTAACATCTCAGGTTAAGGAGATGATGAATTTGCAACAAGGTGTTAAGAAACGATGCTTAAGACGAACACAAACTGGTCCATGGTAGACTGAAGATGGGACGTTGGTTCCACCGTTAAAAGCCATATATCTTAGATGACTGTAAATATAAAACCGTATTTTGCTGTAGATTCAGATTTCAGAGGTAGTTTCTAGGTTAGCTTTTGAAAGTTTGATGTCTGGCTTCTCTTTCGAACATCATGAGTAGTTAGGCAGGGAATGAAATATACCATGAGAATGTTTTAGCACACGTCCGACGACTGCAGTTTCATGCCACCATTGTTACAATCTTGTCCAGTTTGCTCTTCGCTGGATGTGATTGATTGACAGGTTGGAGTTTTTGGTATAAAGTTAAGCACTTCTCTTTGTTTGCTCAATTGATGGTATCTTGGAAGAGTGGCCGACATGAGATCTCTGGCCGCGCATTTTTCTGGCTGCATTTATTATAGACTATAAAAGGAGCGGATTCTACATACTTATGCTGGTTTTTTAATTGTAAAACTTACTAATAGGTCATAACATGCGACTTTCATCTAATTCAGGCTAATAGTCCTGCAAATTCATAAACGCACGTAATTAACGGTAAGTTCCAATTCAGTTCTCTACACATTTTTCAATAACACGAGGCTACCAGAACTGCTATACAAAATAAACTGTGGTCTGGATGAAGACTAAGGTTTCATGTTCATACAGACGTAATTTTCTCCTACGCTCATCTGGGTATATCAGAATTTGTACAAATGGAATCGAGTATAACATTTTATCCCCAAGAAATCGAGCTGATCCCCGAGGCATCTGCCAAAGATCACGCAAAATTCAATAATTGTGGATGCTCTTATAACCCAGACGTGTAGCTGAACTTGCCTGCCATTCAACCAGACTTAGGATTAGCCTTTCAACGCTACCCCCGCGTTCTTTGCTCGTCTAGTCAATTACATTGTTTCACCATGGCAGGGTTAATAAACATGACAAAAGTACATCATCTTATCCTTATCAAGATAAGCGCTGTTACTATGGTAATTATTGTCGCCTCTAGACCTAAACTTGACTATTAGGGATAGCTGGTAGTTAATTCCATGTTCTTCCAGGAAATAATCTTCCTCCGATCCCTTCCTCTAAAGGATCTGGTCAGGAACCTACCACTGACTGGTTTGCATAGACCAACATCAACCACAGAAGTACAACTTCTACCTTCAGACGATTGGGAAGCCTCGTCTGAATGATAGTCAAATAACATAGCAAGACATCGCACTTGATGAGCCAAGACATAATTTTGTTGATCGGCAGGTAGCATCTTCAGCATGTGAAGATTGACCTACAATTTAGAGACGGAATCATGAAATATTACCACAAAGAGATAAAAGATTTTGAGAAAGCAGTTAATACTCAGACGCAGGTTATCACAGCAGGTGGTTTTCTTCTCTTTTCCCATCCTTTTAATTAGGTTGGGTGAGGAGTCAAGGTGACGCAGCTGGCTCACCCATCATTGCATCTATAAGCTAAAATATTCTATACACTACCATCCAAAGAATCCCCTGTCCCTAAAGACTCATGTCCCCAAAATATAGTCTAGTCTAGGGATTTTATTGCAATAAACCTCTCGGAACATCAGTTACTCACCTCAGCTTCCATAGCACGAAGTTCATTGTACCACTCCAAATCATCATTATCTTGATGTTTTTTCCCAGAAGATACAAAGCAAAGACTCAACGCAAAAAGAGGAGGCCTAAGAGGATACTCCATACTGATCTTAATCTGTCAGAAGAAAAAGACAAATCCTGGAAATGCCAATTAACCAACAAATGACAATTCAGATAGAAAACGGGAGGCATGTATATACCTTGGCTTCTAGAGTCACATTCCTCTTATCCACACCGACTTTTCTGCTTAGAACAAGGCAAAATTCCTTGATCCCAAAATCCATCCATGAAACCTCAGACTTTCTAGAACAGTGATCATACAATATATCCTCAGGTTCTGGTTCAATTTGAGCAGGCTCATCAAGATCACTCTCAGCATCCAGCAAAAAGTCAGAGTTCTCATCACAGTTCTTGAAACTTCGTGATTTAACTTTGTTGAGTTGGGGAGTGATGCTTTTGGAAATTAAGCTCAGTTGCTTAGAATGGTCTAGACTAGATCCTTTTGAATAAGGAAGTCCAACATCACCGACAACAGACATGTTAGGCAGCAAAGATGGAAGTTCTCCATCTTCCCTAATACCCTCTAGTTCTTCCTTTGTGGTACCAGATTTCTCAACTACATCAACATCCATTGCTTCCTGACTATGCTCCTCCTTATCCATGACAGCCAGAGATGAAGCCTCATTAGATAGGACTCTAACAGATGACCAAACATCCAAATTGCATGAGGGAGTGTGCAAAGCCCATGGAACACTTTTGCAGGATAGAAGAGGCCACTCAAGTTTTGCAAGTGATTCAAGCTGCTCCCTGAAAGCCAGTGAAAAAATGCCACAAATTTTAACTTAGGTATGCTCAACCACAGTGACAAGCAAGAAACCAGGAAGTCATCAAATTTAGAATGGTAGGTTGGAAAAACAATCTTATGCAAGCAGTATGCACAGCAGCGAGGGGAGCAAACAAAAAATATAACCATTTATAGCTAAAGCAAAGGCCAAGAACAAAGTTTCAGTTAATCACATTACAGTATTTACAAGATCAAAGGTGACAGGTGTCAAACCTCTATAACACTTTAAGCGTGCCAAAAAGGCACTCAAACGAGTGAAGTAAGGCATACAAATTAATAATTGTGATAACTGTAAATGGTTAAAATAGGAATAATGCAAAAAATATGCTATATAGAAGAAAAAAATAAATAATTATAACTTTGTAACAACACTTGACATATAAATTAACTATTCAATGTTGTAAACATAATAATATCGAGTCAAAAGACATAATAATCATCAAATGCACTAAATTTAGGATAATATCACCATGCAAGCATAATAATCATTAAGTTAAAACTCATAATAATAATATTAAGTGCACTTAAAATCATTAAAAAATTTTGGTTAGGCTTCTTAAGCTAACCCTAAGTAAAAGAACCTAATGGGCACCCTAACTTAACTAAAGTGCTTGCCTGGAATGCCCGAAATGCACCGAAGGTGCTGCCAGGAAAGCGCTTGGCTAAAGCCAGCTCCTCTCATGATAGTGCCTTGCCTTGGCACCTTGGATTGGCCCCTATCTAGAAATCCAAAATAATCCAAATCTTTTAGGGCGAATATTTACCCTTTCATTATCGATTTCAGATGTAGGGTTAGTGCATGATTCCTCAAAATAAATGGATTGATTCTTGGTTTGTTTCACCATCCCACCCAATGAATAATTAAGATTCATTTTTAATAAAATCTTAAGAATTCACAGATTTCACTTCTCAATTAATGGTTAGGCATGAATCGAACAATGGAGCCTCTAATTCCATTTTCTTTTTTCTCAAGTCAACCTTCCTAGTTTTCAATGACCCAAGGCTCTTGATTTGTTTGTTCTATGAATATTGTCATCTAATTATGGATTAATTAATACTGATGCTTTATTACACTACCTTTTATGACATAACTCATAAACCATATTGGAATTAAAATTTTTATCATTGATTTTGTTTTTCTCTCTTTTTTCACCCTTCTACTTATCCACATATTCTTATTGCTTCACAACTCAATCAGATTCATTTTTTAAAGCAAGATTTCAATTGATATAATGATATCACCAATATATCATATCTTTACTTAAATCTTGACTAGTTCTTTAATGAATACCAAAGTAGGGTCCTTCATATTGTAAAATTTTAAACACAAAAGAGTGGCAACTCACAAAAGAGCCAACTGAGCCTTTCTCCGTGAACGAATTCTCTCCAAAACCGTCTGTACCCGGTTCTGCTGACGATATAGGGAAAGCCCAGATATGACATCTTCACTCTTTGCTGCTCCACTGTTGGCTGATGCTTCACGGCCAGTAAACAGTAAAGGAGAAACCTCAGGCAAAAAATCAATTCCCGCCAGGTGCTGAGCCCATTTATAAGGACGTGAAGTTCTATGTACATTGAACATTATAGCATCCCCAATGAAGAGCTTGGCTGACTGAATGACAATTCCAAAAGAATATAATGACATAAATACTAAGTTCAAGACAGGTAGAATGATGAACATGCCAATGAAATGCTAAGAATAAATCCATACTTGTTGAGGAAGCTCAAAACCTGTGTCATCAGGGAACAAATTGCATAAGATGTCATTCTCAGGACCATCATTAGATGCTTCAATTCCAACACATATAACATTCAACTTCGCCAAGTACTCAAATTTTAGAGTAATAAGTTTTGCAGACTTAGGATCAGAACCCTCGTTATCATAGACATGGAGGATGACTTTCAGTGGATGAACTTGAAATACTCCTGCCTGGTCAAGGCTCTCCTTGCCTTGAACCCTCCTTGGCCGTTTTCTCCGCCTCTGACCATCTTCTTCTTCATCAGGCCCATCATCATCTATTTTAGAACACTCTATGGTGGTGGAAATGCCTGAGCAAATAAAAACCATGTCACAAAATTTCCTGAATTTTCTGTTTTGGGTAGGAGAAAATACTAATAAATCAAAAAAAATTTTGGCCATAAATTCATAAATCATATTTGAAGGTCCACAATCAAAATACCCAGATGCTTTAGCAATTCCGAAGCTAAGTGGGGTGCACAATTAGAAAGATTGAAGATATACAATCATACCTACTATTGAGCCAAGAAAATATGGCACAAAGACCATTAATGAAAATGACGGTCCATGAATACTAGACATTATTAATAAAACATCCTTTCTGTAACTCTCTGGCCTGTTGTTCAACATTGAAACTTGAAACTATCCATAAATTTTATTTTCAAAGTTCAACAGTGTTCTAACCATTGGAGTGATGGTCTACTTTAAAAATTAATCATCAAAAAGATATTGAAAGGTTAAACTTCATAATTCAGTAAAATCACTACCAGCTACAATAGTATCCAATTAAATTTAAATAATTGCTAGAATTGACTCATCAACTTTTTATTACCAGTGTCCTTTTGAGCTTGATGGCGGGCAAAAGTTTGAGCATCTTTCAGGCTTCCTATGATCTCCAGATCAATAAATTCTCCAAATGCCTCCTTTTGAGCCAACAGCTGTGTATAAATCACATAAAGAGGTGGTGGAAGCAACTCTGCTGAATGATGCTGCTTTAGTTTCTTTGTATACAGAACTCCTAGTTGATTTTGTATTGGCAAGGATGTTTTCTTAAGAGATTTGAGATGTGAAGGGAGACTTGAGAGGAACTTCTTTCGATTTGCAATTGTCTCCAAAAGACTCTTCTTTTGTTGTTCCAGTTTTGCATGAAGTTTGCAAAGCTCTTTGCGCTAATACACATTCATAAATGAATTTTATAGCATATTCATTATTATTCAGAGGAAAATATAAAGGCAGATTAGTGGCACAAGCATAAAAAACCAAAGAATGAAGCAAAATAGTTGTAAATTAACAAGGCACATCTAGAATGCCATGCACCCGCTCAACAGGTAAACACAATACATAAGATGCTCCATTTAACTTTTACAACAAAACAAAATATCTATTTAAGTAACTTTAATTCATAACAAATAAAAAATATACAAGTTCAAAGAAAACACACAAGCTTAACATATAGGGCATTTTGTGTTTCTCTTATAATCCTTCTTTGCTATAAAAGCCATTTCTATTTTGTCCATATGGAAGTTTTGCAGGAGGCATTATAATCTAATTTGGGACTTGCAATCATCTAAAAGTTCACCGGTTCCATTATATTGCATTGCTACCAGAGATGAGTCCTGGAGTTCACAAAACTATTAAGAGTCTGAAGTTCCTAATTTATGCTCCTTATCTAAATGTCAAAAGGCAAGAACTGTAGACTGATTCCAGGACTTAATGACCGAAAACTTACACATCACAAATTTTTTTCCACTAAGCATATATTATTAAGGATTCAACAATGTCTCAATTCAGACAAGATGTAACAAATGAAAATGTCAAAGAAGCCAAAGATGGAGCCAATGATATTAAAACACACGTTGACACATGAAATTTAATAGCTATCAGATATCATGCTTTTCTCCAAAGTCCAAAGGAAAAAATTATAAGGCACATTTTAGCACTTTTTTCCCCCCTGTTTTCCTGACTTCTTTTCTTTTGTTTCTATTCCATCTTATTGCTCGTCGCATGCCTACTGTGACAATTAGCAAGTTCCTAGCAAATAGAACAAGTTATCACCTGGAATAGCTCGAAATTGAGCCTTTTAAGCATCAAATTGTGGGCACTATCATTTGACAATACAGAGTTCTTTATATCTTCAGGTGCATCACGAAAGAATTCTTCTTCATCTACCAGTTCTATGTCAGGGTATTTTGTTTTGAAGTCTTTGCAAGCCTTTATGGCTTTAAGATAGTGACTTTTCTCGTACATCAGGTTGTGAAGTTGCAAGGTTGTGAAGTCTACAGGTGCCTTTGCATGTTCAGTTTCCATTTTAACACGGTCTTCCTCTATCAAGATGGAGCGATTTGCCTGAACACATGTTAATGCATTCAATTCAAACCAAAAAGATGCAAATTTTCAGGAATGAAACAATGGCACATGGAATAGTTGAATTATGAATAGATGTATAGATGGCTCGTCAGCTGCCTTCAAAGATCAATGTTAGAGTAAATTTATGGTTCATATGTAGTTCCTAAAGAGAGAATGCAGAGAGCTGAACTAATGTGAGTGTCATATTCATCCAAATGTGGAAGGTGAAAGGACAAGGTGAAGAAAAGAGTTAATTCGGTTGGCAATGTGGTACATGATCTAAATCAATGATACAAGGTTCCTGGCAATATAATTGAAAAGTTCATAACTTAGCAAACAAAAATCAGCAGAAGTTGCCATAATTTATAATAGTTAGAAAGACAGCCAATATTATTATAGTTACATTCAGTTATGATTCGAAAACCAGCAAGAAATCCATATACTTTTTGTTTTTATCAGTGAAAATCAAGGGGCAAAATCCCTCAAAACACCAACAGTTGCAAAATGAGCATCTAAGATAAATTTTAAAGGTAAGCTTGGTAAAGTAATTTGCAAACTTTTTATTTTCCAATTTCTCTACCAAGCATCAAGCAATGAAAACTAAACCTTTCCACCCCTCCCATTTTCAACCCCCTGCTTAAACTGCCCCATTGCATCTTCCATCTCTCATACCTATCACACCTAAAAGTCCAGACGACCACTCATTTGCCAAACACGCATGAGATTAAGGTTCTTATTAAACTGACAGTTAGAGGTTTCGTCTACTCCAAAATTTCAAATCGAAATTGCTAGTATATGGCCCTTATTTCTTTCATTTTAATTAAAAGAGACTACTTGTAAAACGACATTCTACAGTTGCCAAGAACCTGTTTCGGGTACAACCACAGACCTCGATGGCGTGCTTTATTTCACCCTAAGTTTGAACAATGTATTATTCATTTTGAATTTATAAACAAAACTTAAGCCACGAAATTAGTTATAAGCCCTAGAGCAGAAAAGAAGAGAACGTGGAGTATAGGGACCTGGCGAAGAGTGACAAAGTTGAGGAACATCTGAGTAACGAGCTCTCTGAGCTGCGATTTGGGTTTACCATCTCTTTTAAGAGAGAGCATCTCGGCAACGATCTTCTCTACCGAAGCTTTGCTATTGTGCAGCATTTCGTACGGAGACTCATCCAACCTGCTTTGATCCGCCGACTGCCCATACTGTTGGTCTTCTTCTGCCACCGGAACTGAACCCTCCTCTATCTCACCATCTTCCATTCTTCACCGCAGCAGCAATGGAGAACCTGAAGCCTACAATTTTAGTATGCGGGGCGGGCTCACTGCTGTTACTCCAAAACCAAAATAATAATAAGAAATAAAGAATAAGATTGTTTGAAAAAATTAGAGTAAATGAATATAATTAAACAATTTAAATTTTAAAATTATATTAAATCATATAAAAAAATTAAAATATATTTTTAATAATCTTTTAATAAAAGAGATTTTACGAGAATTCCAATTATATTTCAATTGATTAGTTTAAGAAATTTGACATGGTAAATGATATTTTATGATTACACTCAATTTAACTTTGAATTGTTAAATCTATATACTTCATATATTGATATTTATTAGATTAGCGCATTTACACCCAAAATGAAACAAATCATTTTTCTCAAATTATAACATTTTAATATTAGAAAAAAGTTATAGAATTAATTAAAATAATTTTAAAATACAAGCTCTTTTTGATGAAAACTTTAAATGTACTATCTTAATTGTAATTTTCTTAATGACAAAAAAAATTTATTTTTGTTAAACTTTACCCATTTTGATTTTATCTTAAATACATTTTTGTGTAATACAATGTCTAGAATTTTATAATAGATTTAAATATTAATCTTTTCTTTTATAGTAATAGCTTTTATTATCCAATATGTCTGGCACTACTAAAAAATGAAATGTTACTTGCCTTTTTTTTTTACTTTAACAGCGGTTTAAACTGCTGCTAATACAATTACCTGTGATTACATTTATAACTAATGAGGGATTAATTTGAAATCAGTTGTAACCCCTACTAATCCTCAATTCTTTTAAATAAAGCTTTTATATATATATATATATATATATGTTTTTCCAATTTTTTCCTATTCAATTTCAACGCCAAAGCTAGCTAAATAACATCAATTACATCATTATTATCTCAAAATAACCTATATATTCACAATAATAAATATTATCATCATCTCAAAATAACTCACATAACTATATTTATAACAATAATTACATCATTATCTCGAAATAACTTAAACATAATTAAGTAGTCATTAAATATTTGATGATAAATTTGAGAATAACATAGTTCTACTTTTGTTTACAACATTTAAAACATAATCCTAATAGACACTAACAGCGAGAAATGTTAAACAAACTTTGTAATCTACTCTTGCAGTTGGTTGGATTGGTTTGGGGAGAAACTTCTATGTCCACTTGCTTGATCAGGTGACCATAATAAAATATATAAATAATGCAAGTCATAAATAACGTTGAACACATAGTTATGAATAATAATAGATTAATTTGAAAAAATACTAGTGATGGATAAACTATGGCATATTCAGGAGATAGCTCTCCTGGATATTTTTGCAAGAAGAGATTCATTGTCGCATCAAGCCTAGACTCCAAATGAATGACCTTATTTTCAAACTGGTCATAGGTAGGAACAGATGAGTTTTGTCGAATATAAGACCGTGATGGAGGTCAAAATACATAAGATAGAGCTAGACCCAATCCCAATTTTTGAACACAGCCACAATGCTCTTGACTACCTAAAGTTAGGGTCAAGGAATTTTGAGTTGATATGACTTGTAACACTGATATTGCAATTTCATGTACATCAATCTTTTGCTGTATTAACCAAATTAATTTGGAAATTACATGAAAAAAATAACCAAATGACAAACTAAGTGTTTACAATTGGTTAAACAAAACTTACACTGATCTATTTAGCCTCGTCACTCATATATGACCCATTAGCATGTTTATGCATAATTGTCCAAACTTATCATATGCTGACTAGGCGGTCATACTCTAACTCCTACACAAGTTGGAAAAATTGTAACACATACATATGAACAACAAGAGTACAATATGAGTAATAGAAAATGAAGTTACCATCTCAGCCTTCCTACGCACAAAGCTCTTAGATCCACCAGTGTAGGTCATTAATTGCTTCATTCTATTGTCTTTATGTCTCATGGCGTGTTGCTAATCATTAAGCAAAACATAATTATATGCTAATTTAAATGGAGTAATGACATTCATTACCTTAGTTATTGGGTTTAGTCGATAGTTAACAAATAAAGCCCACTGATCTTTGTTAACAGTTTTAGGAACTTTAGCAATTAATTCATCTCGGTTGCAAGTGTTGTCATTTTCTTTTTCCCATAATTGTTATCTTCGATCCTTCCACTTCATGCCAATAGATTTGAAGATATAATTTTTATGGAAATCATCGTTAACAACACATTTAGCCTTCAAGGTACAAGAATACAATTAGCATTAGTTCATACATAAAGTGGATATTAGTTCAAAAGTATATAAACATTACTTGAATAGTGTTCTTGTACACAACGTCCTTATACTCATATGGAAGTTTCTTCCAACTAGGAAAGCTTATGGGAAATAAATCAAAATAATTTCCAAGAGCCCTCAAAAATCTATTCAATAACCTAGCATCGTCACCAGTTAGTTGAAATGTTTCATTCCAATGAAGTATAATCCTCTCTCCTCGAGGAAATGATTAGACATCATTATGTGTAACTTCCTTTTGCTTAGTTGTGTCATCCTCATCTGCCATTCCAAACTTAACACTTAAGAAAGAATTGTATTTATGCCAAATACATCATAATTATTTAGCATACTTACTAACCATGTCGACCAACCAAGTCCTCTTATGTGAAGGCAAACGTGTAATTCGTAAAGGTGCTTTATCCTCATGTTCATCACCATCATGTGCTTCATGTGGTATCTGAGTACTTCAAGGTTGATTTGCTCTAAAGGATTACTCAAAGTAGGCAATACTTGCCTAGAAGAACCACCCTCAGTTTGCGGTGATGCCATAGGATCACGAGTAGGGCATGAACTACTATTCTTTGTAGTGTAGAATCATTTCATCTTTAGGATTCCTACAAATTAATCATACGAACACATTAGATAATTTACATAAAGAATTGAAATCACATGAACAATATGGCATAACTAATAAAGACAAAACTAAACACCTTGCTAATGGAATATTTTCTTCTCCTTCAGGGAATAATATGTCCAAGTTTTTATGTTCATATAGTTCATTTTTGTAATATACATTCTCATTATCTTCTCATATTTCATTATTTCATATAAATCATATGGCTTAAGATATATGGAGATGTTCCAATTCTCATGTACCTCATCTTGAACATAATAAACTATTTGAGCTTCTAAAACTTGGATGTATGACTCATCATCCTCATGGTTGTCGGTATGTATCAACTGACCAAAATTTACACACGTAAAGCCTAAGTCATCAGTTATAATTTTTCTAAGATTAGTTGTATTTGCCCACATACATTTCAACAATGTGATTGTAAAATGTCCATGATAATTTAGCTCAATAACATCAACTAATTTTCTATAGTAAGATACACCGCCAAATTGCATATTGTCATCACTATTACTTGAATAACTCCTTGTTTCAAATGTGTCATAAACTCCATTATTTTGTATTTTTAGCCTTTGATCTCACTCTAATGTCCGAAACTTAAATCCATTAACATTATATGCATTATATCGCTTCGCAAGATCAATTGGTCTTATGGCTAAATACTTAAAATCATCTTAGTAAGATCCAGTATTATCATTTATTATATGAAATATGACAAAACAATGGTCACAATCATCCTAAGAGTGAAGCAAATGTCAACTGGTAAATGTACTTACACGGCGATAGAATCATTCGACAAATTCTCTGTGCACCTTCTTATCTATCTCAGATGAAGATCATGTACGACTTCTTAATTATCTTTGTGTGATGTCCCTAAATTCCCTAACATACATAAGCGTTTAATGAAATATTACTAAGCATGTGGTTTAGGGTGAGTGTATTCAATAGTCATAAAGATGTAATTTACTTACCAAAGGTAAAAATCTACTTCTTTACAGTTGGTCAATACATGTCGATGTGCTTGCATCTTTTCCATTAGAGATGAATTGAAATAAGTAAAGGATCCAACGTTAGGTTGATCATCAACACAACTTGGTCAATTGTATGTAGTCTTAATTCCCTCTAAATACCTTGAGCAAAAAAATAAGACCTCTTAGGCCATGTAACCTTTAGCTATAGACCCTTCTAGCTGAGCTTTGTTACATACATAAGATTTTAGTTTCCCCAAATATCTGACAGACAATTAAGAAGTATAAGCTACGATTGGAAGCTAAAATAATTAAGAACAAAGTGTTTAGATTTTTACCTTTCAATTGGATACATCTACTGATAGTAGACAGGACTACTTAATTTGGCTTCATCTACAAGGTGCACAATCAAATGAACCATAATAGTAAAGAATGAAAGAGGAAATATCATTTCCATTTTGCATAACGTTAGCACAACTCTATTGTGGAGCTAGTAAAGTTATTTACATTCAATACTTTATTACACAAGTGTCTAAAAATCCAACACAAATCAGTGAAAGCAACAAATACTTGCTTGAGGAGTGTCTTTCTCAAGGCCAAAGATAGAAGTTGCTCAATGAGAACATATAAGTCATAACTTTTCAATCCACCAAGCTTTCCTTGTTTCAAATCAACATACCTAGATATGTTGCTAGAGTAACTATATGGTACAATGATATTCTTTAAAGTCTTAAGAAAAATGTACTTGTTTGCATTGGTGAAGGTAAATAATGCAATAGGATATCTACCATTCTCATTTGGTCATAGATCAGACCTAATCCCCATGTTGTGTAAGTCTTTATGTGCATTTGAGTGGTCTTTCGAATATAAGGAAATAAATTTCCTACATTTGAAAATCAAATGCAAATGAATTTGATATAATTTATATTATTAGATCAAAATTTAATAAATTGTTATTTAATTATTTAATATTTATTAATATATGAACCATTTGATAAATTAAATGACTTAAATCCCTTTAAATTTAGTACACTTGGATTCTTAATTCAAATGCTATATAAAGACATTAATATTACAATTTAGATTCAACGGTATAATATACTATTTTTTTTCTAATTCTTTTAAGATTCAAAATTCTTTTTTTTCCATCTATTTTATTTTTACTAATGTGGGCAGATAACTAATGCGATACAAGTATACACCACCAAGTAGTAAAAGATAAATATAGTATTGTTCCTAGAGAGTTTTTATTACAACTCATATCTATTATATATAAGTAAAATAGGCTTAATTTAACGTCAAAACACCAATGACCAATGATAAATGTTAGTTGATCAAACCCTCGGTTTTTTGTATGACGGTTGTTCACTTTTTTTATACATGTATCGAAAATATTTTGAAGTGCATAAATTCTTTGTAGTAAATGAGAAAAATTATGAAGTAATTAATTATTCACCTCGTAACTCAAAAATTATCTAAAGTCTGAGGATTTTTTAAAATTAATGAGAAAATTGATGAATTTTTTGTTATCAACAAGAAAAATTATGATTAATGAATTAATTACTTGACTCTTAAATTGAAAATTCTTCAAAGTCTGAGAAAACTTTAGAGTGAATAAGAAAATTAATGAACTAATTAATCACCTTTTAAATCAGCAATTATTTGAAGTTCGAATAGTTTTTATAGTCTACAAAAAATAATTAATTGTCTCTTAAACTTTGGAATTATAAATATAGCTTAACATAATCCAAAACTAAAGTAAAAAGAAAATGATATATGATTGAATGGTTTATTCAACAATTTAAATTGTTCAAAGTCAGAAAATGGAGTCAAATGTGATTTCATCCATTTTTAATGTTTTAGAATTCTTCAAAATGAATAACAATGAAAGGTGCTTTGTATGTCAAAATATATCTTTTATAATGGTGTCCTCGTAATGAATCCAATAATTTAAAATGTGTTGGCATATAATAATACAAGCTAATTTTCTTTTAAGGCTCGTGTAATGTACAGGCAAATAAACTAGTTAATTATTAGTACATATATAATTGTGTAATTCAAGCCATCAATTGTGAAAGATAACAGTAGAAAACTTGCAATTAAACTAATAAACACAAATTTAAAATGAGATGTAACTTTAACAAAAAGCATCCTTAGGATTATAACTTACTGTAGCACTTCAATTTTAATTCAGTTATTTTCTTGACTTGAACTCATTAATTTATGAACTAGTCTTAACCTCTAACGTTATTATAAGAATCTATCAATCCTTTTTAAATCATATCACAAATTCAATTTCTTATATTTTTTTAAAAATTAATTAGAGAGATGTATTATGTATGACTAATACTGACTCTATAAGTCTTATAGTTATATGTCTATTCTACAAGTAAATTGAGTTAATTCATACATTTAATTAGCATCAGATAAGCAGCATTAAGCTTTATAACTAAATGTGGGTTTTGTTTTTTCTAAAAACTCCCCACATTCTCAATATAAACCTTAATTGTTGACCAATCAACCATAGAATAATAAATATTTGAACTAAATAAATACATTCATAATGAAATTGATGTAGGAAAGCAATAATAATCATCAACTTATATGCCAAGGATCCATAATCACAGAGAAATAAAAACTTAGCTTATCATATCCATGTAAAAAATCCAATCCATACCAAAAAACATAAGTTTATGTTTATAAGTTTAAGGAAGGATGGATTAGAGTAGTCATTAATGGAATAACTTGGAATGGAATAAAGTGGAATGGCTTGAGTAAATATATTGTTTAAGAGTTTTAATGAGGAAAGGGAATGACACCTATCAATTTTCTTTGGAAGTTATAATAAAATGAATGGAATGAAATAACTCATTAATTATTTTTTCCAATATTACTCCTTGTAACATAAACATATGATTAATAATTTGTCATTGTTCAATACATAATGTTATGTAATTCTCCTATCCATATTTTTTTATTTTATTTACTAATTATCTTGTCTATATTTTTTGTCTAATGCATTTATTACAAAATATCTATGTTGCTTCAAAAAAAATTTTAAAAGACAAGCTTAAAAAGCCAAAACAAAAAGCTATTGACAAAAAAAATTAAAAAAAGATGAAACTAATATACATCGTAGATTATTTCATTCTCTCTTTTTTATGTTGAAATTTTAAGTGAAAAAAAAAAGTCCATGACCATAATGATAGAAATTAGATAAAGTTATAATAATTGAAATTTGGTATATTAGTAATAAGATAAGCGTACATTAGTAATTTAATTTCATAAGTCACTTCATTCTATTATTGACTCCCAATTTGAAAGGACACCAAAATTAAAGTTTTGGATGGTAAGGAGGGGTATTGGTGTCCCTCCCTTACCATCCTATTTCACCTTAAAAAAAAATCTTAACATAAATCTAACATATTTTAGTCATTCCATTTCTTATCACTCCTTTCTCAGTCATTCGTCCAAACATAGCCTAAACAAAAAAACGAAGAATAAAAGAAGAATTCTATTTTTGAAGCCTCAATTGGCTCTTTCACTTGCCTTACTTTAGCCTCTTTTACTTCAGAACAACTCTCATGCTCCTAAAAACCCTTGAAAACCTTATATATCTTGCCTAGAATTGCCAAAAAAAAAATAATAATAACTTTCATTTTTTATGCTCTGGCACCAATTTTCTAGTTTAATGCACGTCCTAGTGCCATGGTTAATTGCTACTTATTAGACAAACTTCAATGTTTTACCTATAACATTATGCTTTGATGTCAAAATTTGATGAATCACTCATTGGAAAAATCTCAAATAGCTCTACTACTTTATGTGAAATGACCATCTCTAAATTCTAATTTTTAAGGGTCTAAAAGTTAGGCACTCACTTAAGGCCATCATTTCTTCCTTCCAAGGCCTTAGGAAGAACAAACCCATGTGAATGGCTTCTAAATGATGATATTTAGGCCACAAAATTATTCATTCATCACTAAAAATAACTAAAACAATCATAATATAAAAATTATTAAATGAAAGTTAACTAAACAAACAAAAATAACTCAAAATTAACCCTTAAACTAGATTAATTATACAATGATTGAGCATACAAGTGGCTAAAATAACTCTATTTCATATAGTTGTTATAAATGGACAAAATCTTTTAATTAATCCAACATAATGTGACTCAATCATATTCCTATCATTAATGAGAAAAATATTAAGTTGGGTTTTCACATTTGAACTTAGTTTCATTTGGATCATTTACAAACTATAAGTCATAAAATGGTCTTCCACTTTGACCATAGTTGCATTTTAGTCATTTACAAATTGAAAATTTTAAAAACAGTCCTCCACTTTTCAAGATTTGACTTAAAATAATCATATTTAATTTCATTTAAAAAGAGACTACTTTTGGTAAGATATTGGAAAGTGAAGAAGTATTTTAAAATTGTCAATTTATAGATGACCATAATAAGACAAAGTTCAAAAGTATAAGACCATTAGATTTTTTTTAAATGTAGAGGACTAAAATAAAACTAAACTCAAAAGTAAAAGACTAAAATTATATATTTTTTTTATGTTGTTAATAGCAAGCAAATATTGCGTGAATCCAAGTACAAAAGAATTGTCTTGATAAAAATAAAAGTACAAATGAATTGTGGTTAGAAGAAAATAGTGCAAATATTAAATATTTTTAGAAGCTTTAAAAATTTTATTGAACAAAAACTTTTAGGCCTAAAAGGAAACTTGGGAAAAGTTTTGAAGACTAAATGTAAAATTTTACCCCCAAAAAAAAGTACAACTTTATGATGGAATTGTTAGCATGCCTACTAACTTATTATTAGTTTGTTAATTTTATGGTGAATTATTCCGTGTAATTATAGAAGTGATACAAACTAAGATAAAGAATGTCTTAATGACATATCAAAATAATATATTGATTGTATATCAACATGATTAATTATATTCATATTTTAGCTTTTATTTTTTTTAGGTTTATTTTATAAATCTAAAATTTTTGTTAAAACTTTTAATTTATTCCATTTATTTTTTATTTCTCAATATACAAATATTAGTCATTAGTTTACAAATTTGTTAACTTACTTTTGTATTTCTTTTTTTTTTTTGTCAAATCGTTAATTATATATTTATTGATAATTTATAACAACTGATTTTTAAATGGTTGTTGAGAAATAAGAAAGTAGAAAGGATTTTTTGAAAAAATTTAAAATAAATTTTGAGTTCATTAATAAAATTTATAAGATATTTGAGTTAAAATATAAATGCAACAAATTATTGTAAATTGTTTATAATCACCTTATTTTGATATATTATATATCTTTTTTTTAATATATCAAGTAATAATTACACTAAAATTATTTTATGATTACTCCAAAGAATTTATTCAACTTTATTTGATTTAAATTAATTTCTAAGTTTACAATTTATCCAAATAGTACTTTATCTTTTATTATATTTTAATAAGTATTACAAATTGTCAAGTCCTTTATTGTAATTATAGGTCTAATTATAGCGAGATGGCATCCCATATGGTTGTTAGCTCTGATATTAATTGTTGTATGATATGTTCTTAATGTTGTTTTAAAGTTGATTTAGGTCTCAATTTAAAATTTTAAGAAATATGACAATTAACGAAGTAAACTATCATGTGATACTTTAACGTACTTAAAATTATCTTAGTAACAATTGAGTATATGAATTTAATAATTAATGATAGCTATAAAACATAATAAAAGATAAAAGCATCAAATTGGCCCTCTATTTATATACTTTGTGACAATTTAATTTTTTACAAATTGTTTGAGACAAATTAGTCCATCAAAAAGAAAATTTTGTGAAAATCGAGTACCTTATTAACAATATCGTCAGTTGAATGCCAATATGGATTGGACTGTCAATTTGCTTATATGGATGTTTTCTACACAAGTGAAAAGAAATTATGCCAAGTCACCTACACATTAGCAATTAGGGCTATTAGACCATGTTGGAAGATATTCTTCTATTTTGAAAATAGAATGTCTGCTCCTTGCCACAAAGGAGACTAATACGCAAAATAAGACAAACCATCGTGTGCTCCTTCTTCACTTGCAATCTTGAACGACAAAGACTTGCTATAGAAGGCTGAAGCTGAAGTTGTTATAGATGGCGGATGGTGAATGTTGTTGTTGTTGCACACTCACATATCAGAAGGTATGGTCTCAATGCTTGAATCATTGCTACTACAAATGTCTTTAGATTGTTAACTTAGGGTTTAGAAGTGTGTTAAAATCTCAAGATTGAAAATAAAATTATTGTAATCCATTCTTTCTATATTAATCTTATTATCTTCGACATTGTCATGGTCGAATAGCCTTTAGTTTCCCACCCTTCAGTTACCTTCATCCAAGTTAGTAAACATAACATGGTACTAAAATATGCTCTCGAATCTAGATTTGACTTGGTGACAATATAATTTATAATAATTGCTTGTTAATCATTTGTAGTGCCAACATTAGTTATATATGCATTTTGCATAACTTTGATAGATAATAAGATTCCATTGTGATTTTTAATTTCTTCCATGCTTGTTATTGAGTGTTGGGTATTCAATTTGGGTTGTGCTTCTTTATTTGGTTGAGTTGTGATAATTTATGGGTAATTCTTGTTATGTGGTTGAGTTGTACTAATTTATGAGTAATTCCTATTATGTATTGTATGTTATGCTAATAATTTTAGTTATGATTGGGTGTGGTTGGTTTTCAAATTGATTATGTACATTGATTTGAAATAGGATTTCATCATAGGACCACAAGAAAAATTAGTTTGATTTTTGTGGTGGATGTGGTTGGAAAAATTTGGTTTAATTGTTAAACTTAGATATGGTTTGATTAAAATTTGGTTTGTTGGATTATAAGAAGTTTCATACTGAATTTTTTATTTTATTGTGGTATATGCATTATTTCATATTAGCTAAAGAAGTTTCATATACTTAGGATATTGTTGTTCAATGCATTTTACAATCCTATTTATGTGGACTAGACTCTAAAAACATTCATTTGTTGTCATGTTTTATTATATTGCTGACATTGTATTCATTCATGGAAATCCAAAAACAACATAGGAAGAAAAAAGCAAGGTGTTTAAAAGAAATAAAAGGTGGTGAAGGTTCTACATTGGACGAGTTATCATCAACTTCATCATTACCCAAGAATCTTTCATGAGAGGGGAAAATACTTTATCACATAGTGATTGAAATTTCCACCATGAGAAAGAAAAAACCTAAGGAGAAATTTCATGGTTTGTCCCATGTACAAAAAGGGACATCTTGCTACTTTTTCAAGTAGTTGGATGAAAAATGCTTGAAATGCAAAAGGGAGAAATTTAAAGTGAAATTATTGTCCACTATTGTTGCTACCCTATGTTCCACATAGTTATGTATTAGCTAATGTATTAAAGTAAGAGTGCCCAGTGTGAATGTAATTGATAGGATAGTAACTATGTATTGGTGCATTCTATTTAGCTAATATAATTGCTACTTTGGAAGAGATAGACATACTATAGTGCATCTTTATTTGTAATAGTTTCCTAAGTTGATGTTTTATGTGTTGGAAGCTTCTTTTTTTTGTGTGTAAATTTCTATTATGTTGGAAGTTAATGCTATCATATCTATTTGATATCCCACAATGTTAAATTTATAAGTTAATTTTGTTTGCAATATTACAAATAGGATTAATATTATTTACAACTCAATAGCGAAATTGTCAAGCTTTTCCTTAACAAGTCTAGTGACCATGTTCAAATCTTAAACATTGAAATTAGTGTCATATAAACTATAGTTCATTCATTTGTTTTGAAAACAATTTTGTAAACTAATTTTCTTACCTAAAATAATTACATTTTCAACCAATCGTTTTTACACAAACTTTTTTAAAGAACAGTAAAAGAAAATTGAACAGAAGTGTGTCATTAGTGGATTAAAAGATGAAAAAGCAAGAAGTCCTGTAATTGCAATATGACATCAAATAGTCAGAGTTAAATGTCAAATTGAGAATAGGAGAACTTTTTGTCATGTAACCATATTGAAAGAGTTAATTGTAAACTTTTATGTAAACAATAGATCATGTATAAAATAAAGTTAACAATGTGAATAAATTTACAATGTAAATATCAAGAGTAAATGAGCTAATTTAACATATGCTTAATATGAGAATATGATGCTATTTCATCATATTAGATTGATTTATTTAAAAGAGCTCTTCATCTTTATATGCTTTAGAACAATTTTTTAAAGCAAAGCAAATGTACCTTTGATTGTTTATTGCCATGCATGTTAATTTCTTAAGGTTAAATCACATATAAATGTAGCAAAAGTGGGAGAATATTTAAAATTACATTTTGATGGAATTGTTTACTTTAGTTCTATTGACCATGTCATCAACATAAATTCTACTATAGTGCAGTTCAACATAAATTCTTATATCAATTAGTACTTATTTGTCAAACCAAACAGTATTAATCCATCCTTAAGCTCACACCCAATAACCCCTTTTATAAATAGAAAAAGATATAAAAGTAAAATTTATGCACATAAATGGTAGAAATAGAAAAAAGATGCAAAGGTAATTTCATTGAACAACATATAGTCTAAAAGGTTGGCTTAAATAATCATATCCATTAATAAACACCTAAACAAGTACATGAAATTGATTCTAATATTCATGTTCTAATATCCACCAAAATAAACATAATATGTTATCCATGCACTTCATTTGATGTTTGTCCATGATTCTTGGATCCCATTTATTTGTGCTTCGAATTGTGTCCTTTCTAATTGTCCCCTCTGCCATGAGATCTTAGAATCCGAGTTTGTTCACACTATCCTGGGTTAGTACCTGGAGCCTACATAAATAATTATAACTAAAATATCATAGTTTATTGCACTTCTTGTACATGATTTTGTGATGCTTTCTTACTTTTGTTACATCATTGGATTGTTCACCCCCAACAGAGTCTTTCCACTTTTGTTTTTTTAGTCTACCTATATTTTTCTTATTAGAAGTAGTTATATTTTCTCTTCATTGACCTTAGACCAAAAATTTTGCTCATTAACTGGTAGCATATATGGTGCATACACCTTCTCAAGTGTCTCCTTAGTAAAGTTATAATGCACAAACTTTTCAGCCTAAAGGTTCTTTTACCTAATTGTGGCTATCACATGCTTACAAGGTATACCATATAGGTCTTATGACCTACAAGAGCAATTGTATGCACTTATATCTATCACATATATGTTTAACCTACAAGAAACCTTAAATATCTCAACATTAAGGTCCCTGAGCCACTGAAGCACCTAAATTATACTATTTCACTTATTTTCTTCTAATGTAGCCATCACTCATGGACACAGAGGGCCTTTTACCTGTTACATATTATCTAGTTGTGCAATCATCTTTCTTATTGTGTATAACCTCATATCTATTAACATAGTTATGATAGGCTTGCCTTTGGCCTCTACAATCTTTATGTTGAATTGTTCAAATGCTTATTTGGACTACTACTCACTTGGAATTTTTGACAAGTACTCCCATGTCTTATCGTTAAATTGTTTTAGGTTGCTCATATTGGTTCTAAATTCTTGTTACATTGTCAACTTTGCACACTTTCATAGAAAATTGTTTAATTCCTTTGAATTGTTTGGCATAATTGTTGTAAATGTGATACGCATAGAATCTATGATCACTGTTTGGTGACAACTTCGTTATAGTAGGAACTAGACCTTAATCAAAGAATAAGCAAAAAAATATGCATAAGATATGGTAATGTGTTATTAAAATAAAGCTAGAATGAGGTTTACCTTTTGTTTAGTGATAAGACTATATGAATGGTCATTGGCACTAGGGCCAATGTGCTCTAACAAAGTCCCTATGAACCATGTCTACGTCTCTCTATTCTTTATGTCAACAACTACTAGAGCACTAGGATAAAATGTGTTGTTACCATCTTACCCAATTGCAAACAATAGAATACCACCGTAGTATCCTTTTAGAAAGCAACCATCTAACCCTATCACAAGCCTACAACCAATAAGGAACCATGTCTTACATGTATTCATGTACATGTACAATTTGTTGAATGATGAAAGGAGTTTAGGAGCTACTTTGTAAGTCCCTACTTGATACTTTAACCCAAGATTGCTTTATACTCTCTCCTTGCAGTAATTTAAAATTCACTTATATTGCTCTTTTTCATTTCCCTTCATAAGGAAGTTTGCTAAGTTCCATGCTTTGTATGCTTACACACAATGATGCAAAATTCATCTTTAATGCAATTCACCACATCTTTTGTCTCTGACTTTGTGTTACATCAGAAAAAGGGTAGCAACTTAACAGTGAGCCACTTAGAGTTAGCTTGTTGAGGTTTTAGAGTCCTTTTACACATATGTTCATTGATGAAAGTCTTTAATTGGGATGAGTTACTCATATTTGATCATAAATATAAGATGATCCATGGACAAGGATCTTCACATTGTGCCTGACATCTTTTTACATCATTCTTCATGAACTTTATCTTAACCCTAACATTGACTGTATAATCTTTTACCGCTTGCTTAAAGACTGTAAGGTTCTAAAACTTCATGTCCAATTCAAATGCTACCTCCCTAAAGTTAACTTTCTCATTAAATTGGGGCATATCACTATCTCCTTTCCATTAATGTCCTCCTCGACCTCTATGTCATTATGGAGCTTTTTGGAGATATACTCATCATCAACCTTATGGAGAATATTATGCTCTTCATGCATCGGTATGATGTCTCTATCACTGTAAAGATGACCATAAAATCAAAGATCCTGTATTTGGTAATTGTCATAAATCAACATGAAAGACATGCTTGTTAAACATATTATCATTGTCACAGCTACTTGAGTCTTCTTCACTGCCATCACTATCCTTATATCTAACTAGACACTACTCAATATCAATTTGTCCAACTGGATGTGAAATATCGACCTCAATTGGTTCATTCATGATTGCTTGCTATATACCCAAGAATATAACATTTCACTTTAGAAATAATGAAGATGAATATATTAGTGTGTACTATATAAGTATATTAGAGGAAATTACATTTATTCTCCCTTATATTGTTAGCTTCATTACAATAATTTTATTCCTTCTAATACCTAAATTAAAATTTTTAAATTAAGTAAAGTTACCGCTTTTTCTATTTTTCATATATACGCACACAAACATATATATACATACATACATACATATATATATAATACATACCTCATTTCTCCTCTGTCCATGGCGATCTGTCTTCCTTGCCTCCATTCACGATCATGAGTGAGGAGGGAGCATAAGGCGATTTGTCCTCTTTTGTGCATTAGTCTTTTTCGCAGCAAGGTATACACATTCTGCTTCCAAAAAAGAAGAAGGTCTTCTAACACTTATGTGGAAAACATCCACATCAACAAATTGACAATGCATATTGGTGTTCAACTAATGGCAGTGTCACGAAGGGATTCGATTGTCACAAAATCTAATTTGTGAAGAACTAATTTATCTTAAACCATTTGAGGGACTAAATTATTGCAAATGGTATAAGTGGAGTACCAATTTGGTACTTTTCTCCACAATAAAATATAAAAAGCTTCTTGGCATGTCTCAAACTTCCAAAGTTAATTTAAATTTTAAATAAAATAATAATAATAATATTACAAACTTTATCCTAATTATCTCTTTGAATAATAATTCTTTGAAACAATGCAATAAAATAACTATAGTTAAATATGATGTAATGTTAAGAAATAGTTAATAAAAATAATGATACTATAAAAGATTATTGTTGGAGAAACAGATTATCCTATTAACAATTTAATCTTGACTATGTACATTTTATTAGGAAATAATTATTTAATTAAATAGGGGTTCAGGCCATATAGTCCCTTAGCTTGTATCCAAAAGTTTAGAAGACCATGAAATTGAAGGAATAGTTATGGAATGGAACAAACGGCCATGAAATATCTTATTATTTAAGAGTTGTAACAAAGGATGAGAGAGTTTTCTTGAACAATTGTTTAGAATTAGTTGTTTTATATACTATCCCTACAAAACCAACTTATCATTATTAATGAGTGGATAGAACGACTTATAATGAATGAAGATTTAATAAATTTAACTTAAAAAGATCATTTCATTTCATTTCTTTTAACTTGGAACACAAGGATAAATTGGATATTTGGATGGTACAAATGGATATTGAAATATTTCTTCATTATTTCATTTTATTTAAAAATAAATATCCAAATAGTGACTGATCCCGTTTTAACCAGGGATGGATCTCAAAAGAAGCGTGAGGTGCAGTCGCTTCCTTGGATGTTTGAATTTCTAATTTTATATATAATTTTATTTGATATTCTTAATTTAATTCTATAATTTATAAAAGCTTATTCCTCTTAAAATTTAAAAATTTGTCTCTATTGATTGAAATAATTTATTTGAAGACTTTTGTCCCGTTAAAATCAAATCCTAAATCCATATATGATTTCAACCATTCCACCTAATTTTATTCTATCCTAAACATTGGTCCAAATTTAGTCTTAAGATATGCTTAGATAAAGGAAAAATCAATTATTTGGTCCTTATATTTTACTTCAACTTTTAAAGTAGTCCTTATACTTTAATTTTTTTCAAACAGCTCCCTAGTCTTTCAAATTGTTTGAGTTTTCATCCTTACCGTCGATGTCAGTTATAACGACAACAGAATTTTGTTGACATGGTAGGCTGTGATAGAAGATTATATGGCAAATAGGCTGAGTTGGACTAACTATCACCAGAAAAAAAAAAAAAAAAAAAGCAGTTAGGCGAGCATGTAGGAGTTGTCCAACGCAGAGCGAAAGTTTAGCTGTCAAAGCCGCTGACAAGAACGACGACGATGGTAGCGATAAGGACGACCTTGTTCTTCAGGATACCGTCGCTTAAGAGACCACTGTCATGGTCAAAGACCCCAAAATCTATAAATGAATGGTTTTGCAAGTACCAAATGGTGGGGGTAGTGCTTTGGGGTTGATGTAGCTTATATTGCTTTTCATATACCATGAAAACAAAGGAGCACGAGAAAACAGGGGAATCAGCTTTGGAGATGGGTGAAGCAAAACTCGTACAAGAGAAGAAATCTAATGCAAATGCTTAAGTTGCTCTGCTTCAGTGATATCGTGATTGTGTGTTTGATTTTTAATGACATCAGTGTAAATTAATTTTTTTTTCTAATCTGCAAACTGACATTGTCCCTTTTCCTCCTCTTTTATTTCTTTGAAGTCTCCACTCAGACAAAGTCAAATCCCACGCTAAGAAGTGAAAAACCTACCATTAAAAAGCTTGAAGGGAACTCTATAACTTTCCCTTCAGGCATAAAGGGAGAAAACAGATTAAAAACTTGAAGACTAACCATAAATAGACCAAACCAAAACCCAGTAAATTTGTAAAAGGCAAAGAGCATTTGAAGGAAAACTATCACACCACGAAGTAAAATTCAGTTACTAACAGTATAGCTCAAGAAATTACAATCTTAAACGTTGGTATGTCAGGGAATCTTATTAAATAGGCAAAAACCAGAAAAATATTAGCCCAATGTTCAAAGGAGAACTAAAATCCAGTTAACCTAATGTTAGGCAATCTTATTAAACGGGCCAAAAATTCAGTTACTGTTAAAGAAAAGTATTAACCCAATGTTCTGGTGTTCAAAGGAGAACTGTAATTCTGAAGAAGAAGAAGTAGTAGAAAGAAAAAGGATGGAGTAGTTGTTTTAGTGCCATTTTGGATGGAGTAGTGGTTCCGGTGATCAAGAAATGAGGCAATCATAGTTGTTCTAATGTCATCCTTTGCCAGCCTGCTTCTAGTTCTGATGGGGCTTCTCCGTGATTTGCATATTGTTGCTTGGTTTTGTTGAAGACTTTGAAGTAACAGAAATTAGAGCAACTAACTGAAGTCCCCACCACCAAAGGCCAAAACAATTGCAATATCTTTTGTTATAACATTGAGTCCTTCTCTGACCGTCGTTTTCAGAGATCGTCCTTATCCCCACCATCGCCGTGGTTCTTGTCAGCGGCTTTAGCAGCTAAACTTTCACCATTCCTACTGTGTGTTGGATAACTCCTACACACTCGCACGACTGTTTTTTTTTTTTTTGGTGATAGTCCAACTCAGCCTATTTACCACATAATCTTCTGTCACGGCTTGTCATGTCAGCACCGTTACTCCAGTCAGCAAAATTCTAACGTCGTTATAACTGACCTTGACGGTAAGGATGAAAACTTAAATTGTTTGAAAGTCTAGGGGGTTATTTGAAAAAATTTAAAATATATGAACTGATTTAAAGATTAAAGTAAACTATATGGATGATGAATTTTTTCTTGAATAAATGATAAGAAATAAAATAATCACATGTCTAAACTATAAACGCTAGACTGTTTTTGAACTTTCGATTTACATACTAGTCTTGACACTTTTTTGGAATGCTAAGGTCAACGATAAGGATATTTTTTCCTTTTGTTGTGGCTGGGACCAATGTTGGTTGATCATCGTGACAATAATTCATGTAAAATTCATTCAATATGTGGGTTGACTTTTTTTATTCCTTAGATCAAATTAAAATAGTTCTAATGATCATATTAACCTAACCCATTAGAATAATAAATTAAAAGTATTTTTTCACAATTATAAAAATAATTGTACAAATATAATTATTACGTTATATATTAAAAAATTAACGCATAATAATAACATATTCAAATAAAATAATTATATGTCAATTTATAATAATTTATTATATTTATATTTTAATTTTAATATTTTAGAAAATTAAAAATGATGATATAATTAAAAAATTGGAGAATTATTGAAAAATCAAAAAGATATAGAAGTGAATTAACAAATTTGCAAACTAATAATTTTGTGGGAATTATCGAGAAATAAAATATAAAGGGGGAAAACTAAAAATTTTACAAAGAAATTTGGATCAGAAATCAAATTTAAAATTTTTGGAGATCAAAATATAAATACAATTAATTTTTTTAGATTGACAAACAATTAATATATATGTTTGAAAGTATTTTCTTTTTAAAACATTATTGTATCAGTAATTATGTAACTATTTGTGTCAAAGATTTCACCTGAATTAAATTGACCAAACCATTTTATCAACTTTAAAGTGCACAGATAATAGTGGAAATGGATTTTTTATGGATTTGATATAATTTATATAAACAGGTCATATTTTAATAAATTTTAAAAAACTGTTTTATTTCTTTTTAATACTTTTGAACTATTGTACGATAAATTCATTTCCGTCTCTTACTTGCTCCTTTCCACGTTCAATTTACTTTAATATCTAAATTCAGGAATTCAAGTTATTACTATATGCGACTTTAGTTTTTATAATTAACGTGGGAAATTTTGTGCAAAATGGACCGAATAATTTATATATTTTAACGATTTTGAAACTACTTGAGGGAAAAAGTTAGTGCCGGGAACGTCGAAAGAGGATTGACTGCCGGGAGTAGCGAAGCGGGAGAAGAGACTTTACCCTTGCGAGCAGCGACCCAAGTCTTCTTTCACTGAACTATGCGATGAACACCTCCGATTCTAAATGCGATGGCCCTGCCATCAAATCTCTTGGTTCTCTCTTCAAGCTCACCCAAGTCTTCCTCTGGTGCCACTCCTTTTTCTCACACGCATTAAGCTAGGTCTTCTCTTTATCTAACCCTTCTTGCTTCTTCTGTTAACTTTCTCATTATTTGCAGGGATGATGGCGCGCAGGTTTCATCCTCTGCCGAACGCTCCGTAAGTTCTCTAGCCTGCGACTGAACTGAATATTTCAAAATTTTTTAAAAATCTAATTTCTCATTTACTTTGATTCTTTTACATTTATTTACCTAGATACCGGCTGAAGCCGATGATAATGAAGGCTTAAACCTCGTTCCTGAAACTGAAGGTATGTGCTTCTTTTCTTCTCATTTATGTAATCGGAAATTTGAATGATATCTTTAGTTGCCTGCACAATTTTGTGCACCTTTGAACAGAAAATGGGTGAAGCAATTGTCCCAAAGATTTTTTTTTTTCCGAAATTTTTTTTTTCCCGCAAAAAAAGTCACTCTTCTTTAACTTGTGAATTGTTGTCCATAAAATATTGTATTGATAAGCAGAAAATTCTTTACCTGAAGCATCTTATTTTCCGGGAAAAAGTGGTGCCTTATTCATTAATATGTTTTGTAGTTCTTGTTTGTTTGACAGTGCTGGGAGACTGTATCTAATATTATTCTTATGTAATTATCCTGGCATTCCATTTGAAGATTTGGAATTTACGAAACGGATGTCTGCATTGGGGCTTCCTCTCTCCTTTCACACAAATAAGGAGGTATGCTTACAAATGTTCTTGAATCTTCCCAAGCAATATGCTTTCCTCAAAAGTCTAAATTTCTTTTTAAATTAAAATTTTCCCTTAGTACCATATAAGTAAGTCTGCATTTTAAGTCACTCAATGTTTCAAATCTTCACTATCAAAACTGTATTCATCAATTAGTAATGATGTCCACAATCTAACTATAGTGCACTTTCCTGAGCAAATTTGAATGACAGTGGAAATCCAGATTATGCCTATGTGGCTATGTGAAACCATAATCTTAATATCTATGAAACTTGTCTAATCATTTTCAATATGAGCATTGTCATTCATTATTCTTTGTCATTGGTGTCATACTCTTTAATTTATTATAAATTATATCTTTGTTCTATCTTGTTACAGAGAAATGGAGTAACAAAAGGCAAAAGAAAGGGTACTAGATCGAAGCTTCCACAGATTTATCACCATCCTGTAGATGAAGCTCTATCCAGAGCGAATGTTGAGGTGGTTGTATCTCCTGCCGAATTTCATGATAATACAAACAATTCTTTGTCATGTATATCAATGATGGGTGAAAGTGAATCATGTCACTGTGATGTTGCAGTGGGTGTTGATATCTCCCAATGTGCCTCTGGCGAAGGTGACAATTCAGCAATTTGTACTGAGGTTTCCTATGGTGTTATCAGGGATCAAAATGATGATGATATATATGAGGATGTGAATGATGGTGCCCAGGATAGTGACATATTAATCAGAAATATCGTTTTGAGTGATGATTTGAAAGTTGCATCAATTTCACCTGCTGGAGCTTCAGCTGGAAGTGGAGGCAGTTTGACAGGTACTGGTGTCAATCCTTGTGAAATAGAAAATGGTGAAAAATTGATTGATAATGAATGTTTAGAAGTTTTTTCAAGTATTTGCAAAGACACAGAACATAAGACCATTTGTGATGGTGACGGCGCTGCAACTTTGCAGCCAATGACTCATGAATCAGATTCATTTCCTATGAGTTCAGAAGGGATTGGATATGACAGGATTGCCAATTCAAATGACTCCGGTGAACTTGGAGAATGGATGGTGTGTTGGGATACTTTCTATGCGAGAAACTACTTTTATAATATCAAAACACATATTTCTACATGGCACCCACCCCAAGGGATGGAACATCTAGCGATTGTTGGTTGTACAGAAATGGATAATGCTGCTGCTGTAACAGCAACAGAGGAGCAAGATTCTCAGAACAAGACTAACCCACTTGAGGAAACTTTGATTATGGAGAAATTAGATGGACAACCACACGATAACTGTTCACATGAGATTGGATTTACTGCTGACAATATGGTCTCTGATATCAGTGTACAGAGTGATGGCAAATCCTTTGATCATTCATACGAATTTGTTGAGAGTAGTAGTTGCTATGATGGAGTTTCATTCTGCTCGATACCAGAGACCTCGGAGCATCACGTCAGGTATTTCATCTTATACTTAAACCCTAGCATAAAATGTGAAAATGCTTCTCCTTTAATTTATAATGTTATGACCCTGAAAAAGTTTTATTTGTAATGTTACAATGGGCATATTTTTTCTTTTCCCAAGACAAATTATTTAATTTGCAAAGCTAACAAAGCCCTTCAACGTTAAAGACTTATTAGTAGTTAGAAGAATAATCAGAACATACTTCTTCAAACTTGCATTTCTGATTTCTGTATTCCACTTGCTCTCCTTATACTTGATATCCTTTGCAGCTCCCACGAAAGATGCATTAAAGCAACTTCAGAGGGTAATGATACATATTTGGATATCACGGTTCCTGTTGTGAATGGGTTGCAGGCTAAGTCTGATCCTTCCATGAAATTACAGGAAATAAAAGTGAAAAGAAAACGAAGACAGAGAAGATTGTATATTGAAACTAAAGGTTTGTCACATTCTTTTGCTTATCACCTGGCTTCTATCATATGGTCACTGATTCCCACTCTCCCTCAACTTGTTTGCTTTGATTTTGATAATATTGCTTTTCTGGAGTCAAATATTGAGAAAATTAGATACATGGAGATATTGCCATACTATAATGAGTTTATGATGTAAGTTATCACATTTAGGCTGCTGCAGAGATCTCTTTTCTTTATCTTGTAGTCGCATACATGCGCAGTCGTTCCTGGATAGGAGAGTGTTTTTAAATTCAGCTTAATGGCATATGCTTCTCAAAAGCAAATTAACCAAAGATGAACTGGCGATAGATGCTTGTATGATTGATCAAAACTGCTTTTGAGTGTCTAATGTCGCAAGACATTAATGCCTTTTAATTTTTGGTTCCTACGTTAATAGGAACAATATAACTAATTGTTTTGATTGCAGTCTTCCAGTATTTGTAATATGTTGTTAATAGCTGTTGCCTATGTGAAATTCTGCTTTTGCATTCTACAGATCTCCAATTTCAAGAAATGTGTGAAGACTATTCTGCTACTATTGGCAAATATTGGTGTCAGAGGTACAGATTATTTTCTAGATTTGATCAAGGTATAAAAATGGATGAGGAAGGATGGTTTTCTGTCACTCCAGAGCTGATTGCTCGGTATCATGCATTACGTTGTGCTAATGGCATCATAGTTGACGGTTTTACTGGTGTTGGAGGAAATGCTATCCAATTTGCGCAATGGTGAGTACTAATTAGTCATTTGTTGCTAGCCAATGGATATATTTTAGTTTATGATGATTTTGGTGCGTGTCTATTGCTAGATGTATTCTCTAAATTCACAGAAGGACTAATAGTTTTTAGTGAATAAAAATTAATGTATATATTTATTTCCATGGTTAATTTATTCTTTCAAGCACCAAAATAGTGTTAAGATGACAAAGCATGGAGGAGGCTTTAAATGATGTGTCACAACTGTCGCACCTGACAAGACGTTTTTTGGTATTTTGTAATCTTCTCATTGATGCATGCTGCCTGATTTTGTTTCAAGTTGCTTTGGTTATGTGATGATATACTGTAAGACCATCTACCTTACTGCACTTTATATGTTCTCAAAGTCTTGCTTAACTTTCCATCCTACTCTTGAATAGCTTGATGTGGCAAATAAATTTAATAGTTTATAATGGGTTTGGGGGAATTGGGCTAGAGCCTTAACAAGTATATAAAAGGAAAAGTAAGAACAAGAAGGAGGGACTAACGTGAATGAGAGTGAGCTATCCAAGGATAACTAATGAGTCAGGTGTCCTAAAAAATCCCGGGGGGGGGGGGGGGGGGGGAGAAGAATTCTTTTGGGATGATCGCTGATCTTCCAACAATCAGAGGACCATTTACTTCCTTTTTCTTTCATTTACATTTCTATATTTCCTTTTCTGCCATTCCCATAGCTTGGAGGTGGAGCACATTCATGTAATTAAGAAATACAGAGGGAATTCCATCAATGTAGGTAGTAAATATGAGACGAGAGGGAGTGGGGTTGGTTAAAAAAATGAAACAGAGCTGGAATTGCAAGGGGTAAAGAAAGCAGAAACTTGTTCTCCTTTTGACCTTGGAGAAGCTGACTTGGTGTTTGGCATTGAGTGTTTGGAATCTCTTGGTGAAGCTAGAGTTAATTGGTGGCAATTGACTATGAAGTTTAGTATAGCTGGAGAATGGAAGTGGTTAGGGAGTGATCTAGCATTGGCTAGGTCCTTACTCTTAGCTCAATACTTAAGTCTATAAAAGGTGGAGGGCAGGGATTCTTAATTGAGTTTGGTGAAATTTCATTGCATGATGTTTACAAGATTTAAAGCCTAGAATACAAAAATTGTTGCAGAAGTTCCTGAAGTTTGTGAACCAGCCATTGGGTTATTATTCGAAATATCTTGCAATACTTCTTTAACAAGGAGAACAACCCCCAAATATCAGATCATACAGGTATGATCACGTGCAGATAGTTGAAATTAAGAAGTTAATCAAGGAAATGCTTGTAGTGGGAGTTATACACCCTACTAGTTGCCCTTACTTGAGTCTGGTGTTGTTAGTGTTGAAAAAGGATGGTTGTTGGCATTTTTGTGTTTAAGCAAGATAATTATTTTTGATAAGTTCACAATACTTGCAACAGATGAGCTGTTAAATGAGTTAGGGGGTGCGTCAATTTTTTCAAAGCTGGACCCAAAATGTAGGTATTATCAAATTCGTATGAAGCCTAGGGATGAAGAGAAAGCTGCAACCTCATGAGGGCCATTATGGATTCATGGTAATGCCTTTTGAGCTTATTATTGATCCCTCCACATGTCAGTTTTTAATGAATGATATTTTCAAATTTTTCTTGTGAAACTTGTATTATTCGTCTTAATGACATTCTTATGTACAGTTCTGATACTTCAACACACTTGGTTCAATTGAGGAAGGCTGTGGAGGTACTGTAGTGATTAATTAGAAAAATGTGCTGTTGCCTGACCTGAGTTGGAATATCTTGGGCACATTATATCTGCCAGAGGTGTAGAAGCATATTATTCCTAATTAGAAGCAATGGTTAATTGGCCCATACCAAAGGGTTTAAAGGCTTTAAGTGGTTTTATGGGGTTGACCAGGTATTACATGAGGTTTGTGAGAATTTATGGTAAGATGCTTGCCCTCTGACTGATTTACGTAAAAAGAATGCATTTAAATGGAATGATAAGCTCAACAAGCCTTTGAAGATTTGAAGAAGACCATGACCATAGTACCTATGCTTGATATTTCTCAACCATTTGTAATTGAGACAGCCACTTTAGGAGCAGGAAAATGGGCTGTATTGATAGAAAAGGGGAGCCATTTGCTTATTATAGTCAAGTTTAGCATATGAAAGGTAGTTGACGGCCATTGTTTATGTAGTAAAACTTAATGGGACATCCACTTGTGGTAAGAACAGATCTAAAAGCTCTTGAATATTTGTTGGAGCAGAGAATCATTGATCCATACCAACAAAAATGGGTTTTGAAGCTTATGGGCTATAAAATTGAGGTTAAATATAACCAGGCCTGGAGAATTGTGTAGTAGATGCTGTCACAAAAAGCGGAAGCTTAAGGCCTATTCTTTATGGCAGTTTGAAGAGTTGAGAGTCTAGATTTCATAGTTAAAAAAGATGAGAAATTAATTACCGTTATACAACAACTCATAGTAGGCCATGAAGCACCAGTTAGATACACCCTAAAGAAGAAATACTTGTTATATCAGAGTAAGATGGTGATACCCAAGGCGTTAGCAAGAAATGTAATATTAATCAGGGAATTTCATGATTCCCCTATATGGGATCATTCAGGCTGCTTATGTGCATACAAAGACTTGCAAAAGTGGTCTTGGGAGAGTATGAGATGTGACAATCACAACTATGTTGCTAATTGTAAAATTTGTTAACAAAATAAGTACCAAGTGATGCATCCAGCTGGTGTACTTCAGCCTTTACTTATACCCCAACAAGTATAGGAAGATGTTAGCATGGATTTTGTCATTGGGGCTGCCTAAATCCGAAAATTTTGATGCTGTGATGGTGGTTGTAGTCTTGTAGACAGGTTGACGAAGTATGGTAATTACATTCCCCTTCGCCACCCGTTTTCATCAAAGTGTGACTGAACATTTTACCCTAGACCAAGAAGTCCAATGTGTCAGATAAGGACTGGGTCTTTATTAGTCAGGTTTGGCAAGAATTGTTCATGTTGGTCAGTACAACTTTTTAGTATAGTTCAGGGTATCATCCACAGATAGAATGATAGATGGACAAATGGAGGTCGTTAAAATAGAAGTCTAGAAACGTTTTTGTGTTTTGTGGTTGGTTTTCCAAGATGGTGGGCAAAAAATGGCTTCCTTGGGCAGAATATTGGTTTAATACCACCTGTAACCAATCAATGGGGCTGGCTCCATTTAGGGACTTGTATCGTGAAGAGCCTTTAAACTTGTTCAATTATAAGATGTTTGTTCAGTTGTGGAGGATGTAAATGTCAATCAGGGAACACAACTTGGTCTTAGCAGAGGTAAAGAACATTTGGACTTTGGAGTGAGCGCATGTGTATATGAAATTATGTGCTAATAAGAAAAGAAAGGATTTGTCTTTTGAAGTGGGTGATCTGGTTTACCGGAAGATCAATCCTTATAAACTGATATCCTTGTCTAAGAAAACTAATGAGAAGTCGAGCCTAAGGCTTTATGGTCTATATAAGATATTGAGAAGTATGGGGCAGTAGCATATCACTTAGATCTTCCTCAGACACCAATGATACATCCAGTATTCTTTGTGTCTCAACTTAAGCAATTGTTAGTTGCTTCAAACCCATCCTAGCAACTTCCTCCATTTTTAACCGAAGAGTTGGAACTCAGTTGAAACTGAAGTCCTGAGGAAGGCAAGGAGATTAACCAATGGGCATGTGGAGATATTGGTGAAGTGGAAGCAGTTACCTGAATTTGAGAATATCTGGGAAAACTATGATGCCATTCAACTGCAGTTCCCCACATTTCACCTTGAGGACAAAGTGGTACTTGTTTGGGGGAGGATGCTAGGCTTGGGAGAATTGGGCTAGAGAGTATATGAAAGGAAAAATAAGAAAGAGAAGGGTTGACCAGCATGAATGTGACTGAGCTGTACAGGGGTGACTAACTAGCCAGGTGTCTTTTGGAATAAAAAAAAGAGGGGGGCGGGGGGAGGGGGTGAGAGTGAAGTCATCATGAGAATATTTGTGCTGAGGGAGGGCAAGTAGAGGTAAGGAAGATTTCTATTGGGATTTGGGAGAGAGCTCTAACATATCGAAAGTTATAGGACCATTTACATGCTCTTTCTTTCACTTTACATTTCTGTGTTTCCTTTTCTGCTATTCTCATAGCTTGGAGGCAGCGCTCATTCATATCAATAAGAAATACTGAGGGAATTCCATCAATTAATAACTGCAGTACATCAAACTTCAAATTTATTTGCATGTTGAACCTTATATACCCCAGTTACTGTATTTTCATTTCAAAAAATGTCTGTATTTGGGATCAGATCATTCACCTTGTGTTTTCCTTGTGTCTTGGATTCAATGTCACTCTCTTTGACAATGTGGTGTTCAAGTGTAAGTGGTATGATTATAGGTATTGTAGGAAAGATAGTCAGATATATGCTTTTAGTCCTTTTTGGCCCCATTGTTTTACTGTGGGTTTTGCTTTACTTATTTTCTGTCTAGGGTTCCAGTTTTAAATGTTCTTGTACTCTTGTCATTGCCATTTCTCATTTCACATGATGATCTTATACTCTAATGTGCAACAAACTTTCCTATTTAATTGTATCGTCTAGTTGAGGGATTCAATTTAATATTTTATTTTTAGGCTACTTTTGGTTACTAGAATGTTTAGGAATGAGAATGGGAATAGGCTATGATGGAATGAAATTTTAGGCCCATATATTGTGTTTGGTATGATATTGAAAAAAGAGGTAGGAAAGGAAAGGAAGACTAAGCAAAAAACCATAATATCCTTATGAATAAATTAATATGATTTTTTATTAAAAAATATTATTGTTATAAAGCAATTCGTTTATAAAATAAGAATTTTTTATTTTATCTCATCTTCACCATATACTTGCCAGAATCTACAGTTGGAAGGTGAACATCCACAATGCACATTAGACATAGCAAGAAGGTGAATAGATTCCAGAATCATATCTTTTCCCCTTCTCTTTGCTATATATCTTCTCTCTCCATCGTTGGATATGGCAAGAAGGCAACATCTCCATCAAAACCATATCCTCTTCTCAGATCCTTTCTTCTTCAGCTTCGGCTGTGGCTATCTTTGCATTCAACAACAGTCTCATCCAGGCATACCTCAAAATTTCAGCATCCTCTCTCTCCCGGTGTCCTTCTCTCTCAGCATTGTCTCTCTTTCTCTCTCCTCTCATCGATCTTGCTGGTCTCTCTCTCCTTTAATCAATCTCACTCTCATCTCGTCAGTCTCTTTACCAGCGACATCTTCTGTTACCAGAACTGGACCCTAACCTCTCTAAACTTAATCAGATCTGACCACTACAAAGGGGCATTAGGGTAAATGTGTGAAACATTCCTTGGAATCAAAGCCAATTACCTTGGTGGAGGGTGGGTTTCATCATTCCCACATATGTGGGAATGAAGATTGCCAAAGGAGTGGGATTCCCGTAGCAAAAAGCATACCCAACATGGGAATGGGCTGAAAGTCCATTCCCATTCCTTCTCCCTCCTTCCATTTCTCCTAACCAAACATGCCCTAAGTGTCTTGTGTTGTAGTTCCAATATCAAGCAGTATCCTCGTTCATTTCTTCTTATGTTGGTATATTGTTGATGTTGAGTTTACATGGCCAATGCTTTTGGCCTTCCCTGAAAATTTTTCATTTAGCTTTTTTTTTTTTTTTAATGATATTTGATTTCTGTATATGGAAAATGTATTATATGATGTTATACTTACAGGTGCAGACATGTAATTGCAATTGATATTGATCCAAGGAAGATTGATTATGCAAGGCATAATGCTGCTATTTATGGGGTGGATGGACAAATTGACTTCATTACGGGTGACTTTTTCCTTTTGGCACCGAAGTTGATGGTACTAAAGTTGCCTTTTGACCATATTTTTTGCTTGCTGTTACATCTTTATGTCCTTTCTTGTGTGGGCTGGTCAATTCGTAATTGTATTTTGTGGTTAGGCTAATTACCTTTTGGACTGTTTTTAATATGATCAACAAAGATATTGAAGACAAGTAGTAACAAAAGTATGCTCTATTCTTTTTTATTTAAAAATTAAATCATGCTCTATTCCTGTACTTAGCACTTCCTACTGCCATTCTATAGTGGTATCAAATGCTGACAGTTTTAGTCACAACAGATAGTTATTGATCAAATTCAATTATAAGAAGTTGAACTGAGTATCTGAGAAAAGGAAAGGGTGAGGGGTGGGGGGAGGAGTTGGTTAAAACCTTAACCATCTGGAATGGAAGCTGTGGTATGCATTACCAATACATGCAGCCATGGCAGATGTTTCTTGTACTCTTATTCTAAGTAGGCAAGCCACGGTTTAGACATGTAGTTTCGACATCATTATAGATTGTCTTTAGCTTCTCTTCTGCTTATGTACTCATATTATTGTTTATATCTAAAAGAGTTCAATCTGCAAATTTTTGTTTATATCTGAAAGAGTTCAGCTACAATGTTTGTCCTGCAGGCCAATACTGTTTTCTTATCTCCTCCTTGGGGGGGACCTGATTATGCCAAAGTTATGACTTATGACATGAAGACAATGCTTAAGCCACATGATGGGTTGGTAGATTATTCTGTTTTGTTTCAGTTTTCCTGCTAATTTTATCTTTTCATGTAGATAATATCATTTTAATTGTTCTACTCATTTTAACTTTTGACGTGCAGATATTTTCTGTTCAGTGTTGCAAAGCGAATTGCTTCTAGAGTTGTCATGTTCCTGCCAAGAAATATTAACTTGAACCAATTGGCAGAATTATCTTTATCTGCCTGTCCACCATGGTCACTAGAGGTAATGATTAACTCCTTTTTTAGTTGATGTACTTTCTAGTGGAAGCCTGATTGTCCAAGCCCTCCCCAATCACCCCCACCCCCCCAACAAAAAATAAATAAAATAAAAGAAACCACCTCCAAAAGGGGAAAAATGGATTGACGTTATGATTTTTTTTTTTTTATATTCCCATGAATATATAATTGCGTTAGTTTGTTTTAGGTACGCAAGAATAAATAATAGTGGATATGTTACCATGAATCATTAGTGTAGTAGTGTACAAAATATGCTAGCTGTCTTTATATACCTTTAATTTATGATGTTCCACTTCCCATAAACGTGCTTTATCAGATTATGGTTTTGGGATATTTACTTATGGAGCATGGTAGAAAAAGAAAATTAAAGCAGACTACAAGTAATGTTAGCTGTGTTTTTGTGTGTGTATTGGAAGTTGGAGGTATGAACAAGGATGATATACACAGCTCATTGATCATTGTGATCCATTTCTTCAACCATGCTTTACTTTATTTGATTCTTTCTTTGGCATGGAAGTGATTGAAGTTTTATATTAAAAAGGTGCAACAGCTGTAAGTTAATTTCGAGTTTGGACTTCATCTACTTGGCTCTGCTAACACTATCATTGTTTGAAATTTGATAAAATTAAAACTTGTCATTGGCTGGTAGTTGCATGAATCTTCCTTCAAATAATCAGTACTAAATTATGAGGCAAAGATGTGCCATAGGAGAAAAGTGGACTTTTTTTTTTTCCCCCTAGAATCAAAAGGGAGAAGTCTCTCTACAGCAATGCTAAAGTAGGTCGGTCCTTAATCTTTTGTGAAGCAAACTATTTAACTTGGTTTTATGTCATCATTGTATTCTAAGGTAACAAAGATGTTCTGTATTTAACTTGATAAATTATTTCTCACTTAGTATCATGGTCTCAGGTGGAGAAAATCTTTTTAAATGGTAAACTGAAGGCAATTACTGCTTACTTCAATGATACAGCAGTTGGAGGGTGCTGAGTTAAACAAATCTTCTTCTTGTATATGCTAATTGAAGGGACGACACTTTGCTCCATATGGTCTCAGTTTTTCTGTAAGTTACAGTAGTTGTCCTGATAATATTCTGTAGCTTTACAATTTTTTAGCTGTGCCAAATTTTTGCAAGGAGAGTTCTGTAGTGCAATTTGTTGTTAAACTAAATTAAATACTGTAATTTTACGGTTGGTAGTGATATGGTTGACCACGAGCTTGGAATGTAGTTGGTTCTCGACTTGTTGAAGAATTGAGAGCTGAATTGGGAATGGGGATCCGAAGCTATGATCTAGATGCCAATATAACAACTTCGAAGGTCTTGGTCAAATAAATTTGAAGGAGCCCTAAAACTTAATGATTCATTATATAAGCAAGTCTACATAAAGCTAATGTTTGATAGGATGGTTTGAAAGAATGACGGATTAGTTTATTGCCCAAATCTTTTTGTTACCCTTTTAATAATAAAAGGGAAGTTAAGAGTGTAAATTATCGAACCAAATTTGTAAGTAGAAAACCTCTAATTTATTCCTTGATTCTCTATATTTTCATTCTATCATCAACTCTTCTGCCCCCTTTCCCTCCAATTAATTATCTGTTTCGTATTTGATCGAATCTTGTGCTGTGGAGAGGGAAAGGAAGAATAGTACGAATGAGGAAGGCAATTTTGCGGGACAGGGCAATCAGTACTTCGTTGTTTTTCTTTCTTATCATTTTCATATCTCCCATTTTCATCTCTACTTCCTACTGTGAAGAAAATTTTCTTTCCATTTCTATTCTCTAGGGGGATTTCTTATTTTTTTAAAAAAAATATTAAAAAATAAAAATGTTTATAAATATGAAAAAGATAAATTTAAAATTTAAAATCCTTGCTTATGTTATTCAATAAACTCTACTTAAATTTTTAAAAAATAAAAAATAATTCAAATGACAAGTTTTAAACAAGTCTTAAAAATTCTAAAAATTTAAAGAAATAACTTTAACAAATTAAAACATCAAATTCAAGACATATTGATATCAAGATATCTTTTTCATAATGTATGAAATTTTTATTATAATTTTTTCTTTTTGTGTGAGTATTATTTTAGTCTATTTGTTTTCGCTATCTTGATATGTAAAAATTTTGTACGTTTGAAGCATCAATTAATAATTGTCTCAAAAATAAATAAGTATCAATCAAGATATATTCGTCTAATAACTTAATTTTGACTTTATATTATGAGTTGAAATAATTTTTTTTACATATTAAAAATTGTTGCACTTTTAATTTTCTTTTTGCAAGTTAAATTTGAAGATGTAGTAAAATATTATTAATAATATATATACATATATAAATATTTAGATCAAATTGCCAAGGATAAACACTCTACAGAATAGGGAGCTTGATCTTTCAAATACAGAATCTCAAAGAAGACAGTCTCCAAAAAACAATTTAAATATAAAAACGTTTTGCTATCCTCTTAGTACGCTTGGAGGATTGGATTTGCTTTTTATATACTTTCATGCGTGCGTATTATGTTTGGACAGAAAAACTCATAGACAAGGTCCTAGGGAATGAAATAAATAACAATGTAACAAAAATACCCTCGTGACTATTTTTATGAATATTATTCATCATGTTTTTCTTATTATTGGTAATTCAAATATGTATTATTTTTGGATTAAAATATTAAAAGATAACTATATTAATATCTTTTAGGTTAATGCTTAAAGATATTTTTTAACAAAATTATTTTAACAGTTTTTAGATCAGGATATTATGAACGTTTATACAGTATTACTTTCTCTTATATTATCTTCACTTAGGGAAGAGTAAAATATTAATTTTTTTTCATTTTATATCAAATATAATCATAAATTATAAATATTCATGAGTCAGACCAAATTGTTTGGCCTCTTTTTGAGAGGCGTAAGTGGATTTTTAAGAGGCTTTTTTCCTTATAACAGGTAAAGAAGAAAAATTGCGCAGTCCACGGTGCCTCACGTGGTGAGGCTTGCAAGAAACACGATCTCGATTTGTCCCTCGTGCAGTTTCTGAACCAGTGGATCCAACTTAGAGTTGAAAATTGAGGCCGGGCTCTGACTCACATGTTGGCAGTCCTCCGTAGAATGAGGACCATCCTACCCTCACCTCATTTCCCAAAGCCACCAGAAAGATTATATAAAATATAATGCTACAATTTATTTTATCATCATACCATGCACCTGTGATTAGATCCAACAATTTCACAATGCTTCCTTTTTCGTTTAAAGAAAACAATAACTCTTGGAATAGGTGGTTCTTCCCAATTGAGCTATCAAATACCGACGTCCATATGCTTCAATAACGACATTTTAACCAACCGATTTAAGTTGCTAGTTGGTTAGTTAGTCATAGAATACATCTATTATTTGATTTTTAAAGGAACCGAAAGTTATTGTATCAAAAATTTAAAATAAATAAGATAATTTTTTGTAATCTTTATAGATTAAAAATTTAAATTAAGAATATGAGATAAAAATATATATATATATATATATAAATTTTCCAGCAATTATACCTTGAACTCCTTGCATTTTTTTTTATTAAAAGTTAAAAATAAAATTACGTAACGCGGGTGGCATTCAAATAATCTAAATATTTACGACAACTCGCTTTCAAGCATCAAAGGTCGGGGGTCCAAGCTTCTGAGTTGTGCAGGTTGGATTGAAGATGATGTGAGCTGGAATTTTCTGTGGGGCTTTAAATAGTAACTTGATGGGTCAATTTTCTCTTCGAATTGTGAAGTGGCATTTGTTACTGCCTTTAATCATTAAGGCACTTGAATGTTGCGTACGGATTAGGAACGACTAGGTTCTAAATTTGGGATGAGGTTTGAAATTTGTATTTTGAGAACGACGGATGATATTTTTCACCTTGTGCGTCTTTGTTTTTGATAATTTTATATAAATATTTATTTTATAGATATATATTAATTTTTATTTTTTTTAATATTTTACTAGTTATTTATAATTATAATAATTAAAATTTTAAATTTTAATTTAACTTAAAAAATAATTTCATTCATTATATATTAAGCTTTTACTTCTTTAAAACTTTAAGGATATAATATGATTATTTTTGGAATATTATAATAGAAAATATAAAGTGAATATTAAAAAAATATTATTAATTATTTATAAATTAAAATTAAAGATAAATATAGAAATTATAATTATTTAAGAAACTTTATTTTAAATTGAATTATCTTTTTGTTAAATTTGTTTACACAATTAACTTATTCTATTAAAAGTTATTTATTACAACTTATAGAATTTATTATAAAACTTGTTATTTGGATATTTATAGATTTTATAAATTTAATTAAAATTTGTTAAATAATATAAATAATGAACTTTAACTTTAAATATAAGTTATATATATATTATTTTTTTATTTTTATATGAAAATTCATAACCCTACTGAGAATCTGCGGAGATTCCCACAAGGGATGAGGATGAAGAAAAACCTTTCTCACTTCGCAAAATTACCATCCTTACTACGAATGTTGTTGGGTATCACATTAGAATATGGATCGCAATATTAGACGTGGTCGTATCTATTATTAATTATATTTTTTATTTTTATTTTTATTTCTTTGTAGCGATGTAGATTTTGATGAGAATTTTGAATTCTTTTATAAAATTAAAAAATAAATAATATTAATATATATTTTTTAAAAAAATAAATTTAGAATTCAAATATTTTGTTATGTTATATAACAAACTCTAATTAATTTATAAAAACTATAAATACTCAAATAACAAGTTTTATAAGTTACAATAGGTAACATTAACAAGATAAGTTAAATATAAAAAAACAAGTTTATCAAAAAATAATTAAATTTAATATAAAAATATTTAAATAATTCTAATTCATGTTTATTCTTAATCATAATTTACAAATAATTAATATATTTTTTTTAATATTCACTTCTTATTTTCTATTACAAAGTGATGACATAATCTTATTATATTGTTCAAGTTTCGAAAAAAATGAAAGAGTAATATATAATGAGTGGATTTATTTTTTAGTTAAACTAATTTTTTTTAATTATTATAAATATATATAACAAGTGAAATAACTAAAAATATAAAAATTAATGTGTGTGTGTGTGTATATATATATATATATATATAATTGGCAGGGATAGGGACCTTAGGAAACGAAAGATATGATCTCTATCCCAATATTTAAACTTTTTTAAATGATAGTTTTTTCTTATCCATATCCTCCACAAAAAAAGAGTTCTTAGACGAAGCAATCCCTACAGGAATCTTTATATTTGAAAACCTTCTAGCACCACTATGATAAAAGATGAAATGATATTATTTATAATGATTAATTTAAAATAAACTATTGATAAAAATTTCTTTTAAGGATGGAATGATGTAGTAATGGAAGGATTCTGAAATCTTTTGATGTTATCCAAAATTTTATTTATTTTGTTTAGTTAAATTGTAAGGTTTGAGATGGAATAGAATGATTAAGTATAATATTATCATTATGTCATCTTTAATTAAAAATTACTAAAATAACAATTTTTTTGTAATGACAATATCATAAAAATTATTCATAACTATTTTTTTCATTGATGACTCCTACTTTTTACTTTTATTAAATTTTCAAACTGATTAAAAAATACTTTGCCATTCCATGATTCGTTCCATTTTATTGTATCGTTTTCTTTCAAAATTAGCTAAGATCCCCACCAGGGTGCTGTGTAGCAAATGCGGTCGTTTGGTGCACAATTTTTTTTTTTAATTGTTAAATATTAAAATATAAAAATAAAATAAATCAATATTTTTGTACAATATATTATTCTCTTAAAAAAAGGGGGAAAAAAAACAACTTAGAAGAATTAGCTTTATACCTCTCAGCTTCTTGTTACAATATAACAATGCAACAAGATAATTTTTTAAAAAACCTTCTCAAATATTAATTTTTCTAAAAGAATTAAAAACACATAGACATGAAAGCAATACTAATTATTATTTTAACAATAATATCGTGATTTTTTAATATACACATTATTATCATTTTAATATATAACCTAGTAGAATATTATCATGTAAATACAATACTACTATAAATATAATAAGGGCTACTGAGATTCTAATGATATACTTTATTAATTTATAAAATGAAAGTGTCTCAAGATTTAAATATTATTTTATATCCTTTTTCGTCAATTTAAAATGATTAGCTATTTTATCCCTTTTTAAATGTACTTAAATACTAAAGGATTGACAAATCAGAACCCAACAAATAGAAGATGAAAATGGAAGCATAGAGGCTGGAATATATATATATATATATATATATAGAGAGAGAGAGAGAGAGAGAGAGAGAGAGAGAGGTACAAGTCGCATTAATTTTTTTTTTTAATTTTTCGTAGGATGTCAGAATGGGGCATCACATGTGCGATCCTGTCATTTCTCTGTATACAGAGATTTTTCAATTTTAGAAATTAAAATAATCTCGTTTTTAAAAATTATTGAAGGGGATTTTTTATTTATGGGAGCGAAAGATATTGTCGGCACTAGCTTACTGTTCAATTGTTCGCGCTTTTTTCAACGGAGACGACACAGACCCTCAAAGAAAGAAACAGTCATTACATTTTTTTCCCTCGCAATGAGCCAAAAACACTACCCATCACTTTTTGGGATTATTATTCCCACCAATTGTTCATACTATTATTATTATTATTTTCATCAAATATTGTCACTTTCTGTGATCATCAGTTCATACTTTTCGTATTAAATATTCCTTTTTGGATATAGTTTCTAACCTTAAAAAAAAAGTCTGAAGTTAACGGATATAATGTGTTACTATGGACTGGGGAGATGACTGTAATCCCATAGGTCACTTCAAAAATTAATGTGTTTGTTTGGATTCTCATTGGAATAATGTGTTTTGAGTCCATTTGAATTTTAAAATTAATTTTTGTCATTATACAATTTATTTAAGGTAAAAACAAGTTTTTTTTATTTTTATACAAATAAAAATTTGGAGGACAAAATTAATTTTAAAAAAATATCAAATACTAAATTAAAATTTCTACTTAAACATGCAAATGAATTTTTGAATACCTCAAACACGAAACTAAATAAACTATTAATACATGGGGAATGTTTAATTGATGTATTTCTCACTTAGAAAAATTAATTATATTTTTATTAATAGTTGGTCACTAATGTATTATTAATATAAGAGTTACGTTTAATTGATGTGTCGATCATTTAAAGCAGTCAGTTACTAACATTGTTTATTATCGGTAGTTGTTATTTTACTAGCATATTTAACAACTATTAGCAAATGTGTAGGATAAAATTTGTCTTTTGAAAATAGTTGGGTAAACAGAATGGATTCTTTAAATTCTTTTGTAAATTTTGTTGAGATAATGACATATAGTGTATAAGACATAATTTTTTTTAAAATTTTTTTAATTCACAAAAAAAATGTATAACAAGAATTAGTGCATTGATAATGCGTAATTAACGGATGGAAAAGATGGTTGCCCCTTTTAATGAAGAAAGTGATACCGATCCTTTCTTTTGTTCCCTAAAGAGTAATATTATTTTAATCCAGAAACTAGAAAGTTTATTTTAGTGCGGTGATCCACTCACTGGCAATAAAGCAGTAAACTGCACGCCAACACAATCATCACACTCTTCCTGCTCTAATTGACGATTACTTTATTCTAATCACCTGCCCTTCAATGGACTATCTTAACCTTAAAAGCACTTTAAGCTCAGTGTAACTGATGTACCATAACGTCATTTAAAGTAGCAGTCAAATCCTTATATCATATGGTCAAAGGTAAAAAGAGGGATTAGCTTAGGAAGCATCATTAAGTTTGACAAAATTTGGAATTATTATTATATTTCCAATTTCATATAATTTTATTTTCAAAAATTTACAATCATTAAACATAATTTCTCGCTGTTAATTGCAGTTCACTCTCCAAAATTGCTTCTTAATGGCCGAAAAATTATTTGTCGTTTTTATTGTATGGTCCAAACAGTCTAGTCACACAGCCTTCCTCTTGAAAAGGTATACGTCATTATATCCTTAAAATCGGTTGTTTTTTCTTCAGTCAACATCACAGGTCATAACCAGGAGCCGTAGTTCTTTCAGTTTCACAGTTGCTCCGTTCCTCTCCTACACTGAGCAATGCCGGAGTTAGGGTTTCAAGAGCGATCCTCGTCGAGGGCGGAGCTCAGACCTCGCGATACTAGCCCTGACTCCGTCATCTTCACACTTGAATCTAACTTCAGCCTCTTCTCTTCTGCTTCTGCTAGTGTCGATCGCTGCTCTTTTGCATCTGACGCTCATGACCACGACTCTCTCGCCTCTGAAATCTCCCTGGTACTCTCATTTCGTTCTCCCCAAGTCTGATATTACTGTATTTTCTGTGTATTATTTTCCCATTGAAGTACACCCCTGGAAGACCAAAAACACGGGACTGTTTTCGTGTGATTTGGTCAATTGGCCTTCTTTGTTTCTTATTGATGCCGATCGACTTTAATGCAATTTTTTTGTTTCTCTTTGAATTAATGGAGCAAATGGCAACTTCTTGGTTTTCTCTTGCTTGACTCTGGTTGTCTTGGTAATAATATAAATAATGAAAATTGACGAGACGGTCCCCTTCTCTCTTTCTGGAATAATAAGCTTGGATTTCAGAGTGTACGAACTGCCATGACGCATGTCTGAATGGTCGAATCTAGGTCCGAACATTTGAGATTCGTCCAATTCATGGTGTTAAATTTTGGGATCTCTTGCAGCACTTGGCAGGGCATGGTGGCGATTTTTCTCACAATGAGAATTGGGATGGTCCAGATCCAGATCCGAACAAACATGCATTAAACAAGAAGCATAGTCGTTTCTCGAGAGAGGGAGAAAAAGCGAAAGGTACAGTTCATTTGTTTTGTTTTTTATATGTTAAAAAGGTCCAAAATTCGTAAAGCGACGAGGCCTTGCCAACTTTTATAATTGATTTGCCGACGGGTCTCACTCCCTTTATCCACGTACATTTCTCGCAGTTCAAAAGGAAGACAGCGATGCTGATGACACTGAAGACGGAAATCAACTCTTGGAAATGGATTCTGCAAGGAACTCTTTCTCGCTGGCCCTCAAAGGTACCGGACTACCCTCCGAAACAAAGCTTGGGCTTTAGCTTATTTTTGATCCCGAGAATCTAATACTTTACTTTGCTTCTCTATAAAGAATGTCAAGATCGGAGATCAAGATCTGAAGCTTTATTGATAAAGCCAGACCGACGAAGGCCTGCTTCCTTGGATATGAACAATGCGACCGGATCTTCACCTCGACTGGGAACCATGAAAAAGAGTTCAGTATCAACTCGCCGGTCGAACAATTTCCCTAGTCCTGGAACACCGAATTATCGGCATGCTGGTGTTGCAATGCAGAAGGGTTGGAGCTCTGAGAGAGTTCCTTTGCATGCCAATGGCAGTCGGAAGCACGTCAGTTCGGCCTTGTTGCCTTTAAACAATGGAAAAACATTGCCATCAAAATGGGAAGATGCTGAGCGATGGATTTTCAGCCCTGTTTCAGGAGATGGCACGGGGAGGTGTTCCCTTCCACCTCCCCAGAGGAGGCCAAAATCAAAGAGTGGTCCACTTGGTCCCCCCGGAATTGCTTATCATGGACTGTTTTCACCAGCAGTGCCCATGCTCGAAAGGGGAAATGCTGGACATTTCATGGCAGGTTCTCCATTCACAGCTGGTGTTATCCCAGCCGATGGATTGGCAATCCACTCCAGTGGCCATGATGGAGTACTTCCGACTCGAACAGAGCCATGCATGGCCCGGTCAGCTAGTGTGCACGGATGCTCTGAGATGCAGAGTCAGCCAACAATGCCTTCTCAAGGTATTTCATCCATTCTTGGTCCTTATCTTCCGTTGGATTTGGACATATTTATTTTTGAAGTTATGTCTAAAACTATCTTCATCTATACGAAATGGCTAGTGGAAAGTCACTTGTTTGAAGCATGGTTATAAAAGGATTGACTTTGGATGAATTTGATATGAATTTTCTTTACCTAGCTTTCATGTAATTTATTGTCTTTTGGGAAGTCCCTTAATGTTTGATTACATAGTTATTGTTGTCGCAAGGTGTGATCGGAGCTAATATAAACTATTGTATGCATGATTATGTCATCACAAGTATAGATGGTGATATTCTTCTGATGTGGTTTTCTAATATGCTACTATGCATCTGATTTTGCTATCTTACAATTGTTTTAAGATACAGAGGAAAATTTCGATGGTTTCAAAGATGCAGCCACCAATGTATCTCGTGCTGTTTCAAGGAGGGACATGGCCACCCAGATGAGTCCGGAGGGTAGCCCGTGCTCCTCTCCCAGTATGAGGGCTTCTTTCTCTGTCTCCACTACACCTGCTCTGCTTGTCACAGATTTGCAGAGTGCCTCTTCTTCTAAAATAGATATCAGAGATGTGCATATAGATGAACGTGTCACCATGACAAGGTGGTCCAAGAAACATAGAGCCCTGTTCACTGGCAGAGGCTCTGAAGTTGTTGACAACCGGAAAAAGAAAGAAATTAGTGCTCAATCATCAACTTGGCACGTTTCTGAAACTGCAAAGCGTGTTTCGAAGTATGCCTACTTTTGGTATTGTATAATTTATGCTCAATTTCTCTGGCAAATATGGGAAAATAATTGAGGACAACTATATAATGACATTAATAGGTGACTAAGATTTAGGGAAAATTTTTTATACAGTGAGGTTTTCTCTTCAAACTCAAGTTTATTTCTCTATTCATATCCTCGCATTATGAACTACCTAGCAAATGAAGGGATCCATTTTAGTTCTTGATAACACAAAAATAGTTTGAATTACTCGTGTAGGGCCAACAGATTTCTGCGATAACTTTATATTGTTAACAAATGCCGGCTATTTTAATTGTCCAGGATTAAAAGGGAGGAAGCCAGAATCAATGCATGGGAGAACTTGCAAAAGGCGAAAGCCGAGGCAGCAATACGGAAACTAGAGGTTATTTCCTTACATTCTCCTTAAATCCCAGTTCTTGGTGCTGGAATATTTCCCTTTTTCCTCAGTATAATGGCAATTTTCCTGATCTTATTTGCAACCCATTTTCTTCTTTTCTTCCTTTTTTTTTTTTTTTAATAATTTTAAAAGGAGATTGAAATATTACAGATCAACATCATCTTTATTATTTTTGCCATTTCAGATGAAGTTGGAGAAGAAGAGATCGTCTTCTATGGATAAGATTATGAACAAGCTGAAATTGGCTCAAAAGAAAGCTCAGGAAATGAGAAGCTCAGTTTCAGACAACCAGGTCCATCAAGTTGGCAGAAATTTCCACAAGGCTATATCATTTCGCAGAACTCGCCAGATGGGTTCCTTGAGTGGTTGTTTCACCTGCCATGCCTTTTCATGCATCATCCAGCACTGATTCTTTCACTGTACATGTGATTCTGGGTAAATTTCCATGTTAAACCTGGCCCTAGTTTAGAAAACAATTTTCATATCTTTGGTATTTGGTTTGAAATTTCATTTAATCGCGAGCTCTTCAACACCAGTTTTCATATAACTTTGGAAAGTTCTGATTTTTGTCAGTATGTATATCAGATATTGAGAAGTATCGTTGGCTAGTTGTACAGGAATCAATTGCTAGTGTCAATTACCAGTGTCCCACAGATACAAATTATAATTTTCTTTCTTCAATTTTTAAGATTTTAAGAATCCTAGAAAGCCACTCAAATTTATTATGCCCTTGATTGGCTAATTACATTCTTCATTATTTTGTGCTCTCAACTAAAGACTAAATGCTTCTAACCAGGTTACAGAAGGATTTAATGGACCAGATGGATCTGAATGAATGCCGTACAACAGAGAGCAATTACTATTTTTGACAATAAATCGGTGTCACTGCGGTTTTGCAGTGCATAAGACCAGATAGCCAAGAAACTTAGTGTGCAGTTTGCCAAATCCAAGCCGTTGAATCAATTAAATTGTCATGAAAAATCATTGTAATTTATGTGTAAGCAATCTAAATGTTCAACTACAAACGCATCGTTTCAAGTTGAAACTTATCTTCTTGAATTTTTGCTACCCAGTTTACACTTCACAGCTAAGTGAGAATCCATCGTACTGTGAAATGCAGTACCTCAATAATGTTAATAGATCTATGCACTTTATAGATAATGCAGCCAATGCTTAAAAATCACAGCAACTTTGAAGCTTGTGTTTAATTACATGAATGTTTTAGTAATTCTAACAATTTCAACTGAAGGTATATCTTCTATTGTGACTATCATTGAAGTATGAAGTGCATAGATATATATGTTAGAAGCTCTATTTTCAGGCATTAGCAGTATTGGGTATCCTACAACCTTGCTGGATTCTGTTAGTTGTGAACCATGACTTGGGTATAAGAAATTAATTTCAGGTAAGTTTAAACTTGAAATCGCATGTTTGCAGTTGAACATTCAAATTGTTAACGTATCATGATTGTAACGACTAGATGACAATTTTATTGAATCAGTGGCCAAATTTAGCGAACTGCACGTTGTAAACTTTCAAGAAAAACTTAAAAGGATCTAGAGGCCCAGGTTTCTCTCCCTGGGAATGAATATGTACTTAAATCAAATATTAGAAATAAGCTTGTACTTTTAATTTTGCTCTACATTGACGACAGTTCGTGTTCAAATGTAATCTATCAATAGTAGAACCAAAAAATTTATCCACAGTTCTACCATGTATCATTTCCTCTTCGTTCTTGCGCCCCTCACTCATATTTCAGTTATTCTGCACTAGTTATAATTTCCGACGGCCAAAAGAAAAAAGTGGGTGATAATGAAAAACCATATTTGTGCACCAGAATTATCTATGAAATTGAACATGAAATGTTCTGGTTTGTCTAACATTTGTAAGTTACACATCTTGCAAAATTAACGTTTTACACCACAACCGCCTGTATTCCTAATTAGCATGGCGCAAACAATGAAAATTTTGGCAGTAATAGACAAAATATCGCACACTCAGCATTAGTCAGCTTTGGAATCTTGCTGATTTTGAAGTTTCAGAGATGCAGGTAATGTCCCCAATCGAGCAAGATTCACGTAATCATGAGGAAGATGACCTGATAATCCAGGAACTATCAATCCAACCAGCCTCAGTAGTTTCATGAACCAAACTTCTTTATAGTCCTCTCCTTTAACGAATGGGATAATAAAACTCCTTATTAGCTCCCAAGCCGCATTTAAATTCTTTGGTATAGCCCACAGCAAGGAGAAGTAATTCTTGTTTGGCTCCTCCTCTAGAACCTGCATTTCAGTACAGAATTAACCATAAAGCTCTTCAATTATAGCAAAGCAAAGCACAGAAGAAAGCATAAGAGATGCCATAAAATTTATACGTACCTGCCCTTGGTACAAGCTATTGAAGTAGAGGCAAGGACCAAAGTGCTTAAACAAGAGGGTTTTGTCATCGTAAGGGATCCTAGGCACCATGTCGTTGCTGTAAACATACCTCATGTACTTTACATCGTACTTCTTCAACTTGTCCTTCATGAACTCACCAAATTGTTCGTCCCCTACTCTTGGCTGTCCAAACGTATAAACCCCCTCTAACTTGTCCAGCAACCATGCCTCTTCATGCAGTGCAAGAACAGCTGCAAATAGAATAGCCAAAGCTCCTCCCAAGCTGTGGCCTGTCAGTATGAACTTTGCGTTCTCGTTTTCCAGCAGCATCTTTTTCAGCTTCTTTCTGATTACGTAGTAAGCAAACTCATGTTGGGCCTCACTGGCTTCTTCTATCTCCTTGGGCCACCCACCATTTTTCTGTAGGCCCAAAGCTTTCATGAACCCCCCATGGATCTTGCCCACATTGGGTAACTCATACCATGAGATGTCCACATCTGTCCTCCATTGATCAGCATCAAATGGCTCTGTGCCCCTAAATGCCACTACGATCAAGTCGGGTTCTGACTTTGAATCTTGGACTATGAGTGCTAGTGTGGAGAGAAGTTCTTGGTATTCTGCGCAGCATGATTTAGAATGTTCTCAGTGTTTGGTTAATAGTCAAAAATTCCCCTCGGAATGCAAAATAGTTAAGAACATTATACAACTGCCAGAGTGAAGAAAAAAAATGTTCTCTATCGGTCAAATTAATAATAGCATAAATATACTAGGAAAGATGTTTATAAATAGTTTGTGAGTATCTTAATTAAGAATAAGAAAGTTGGTTTAATTTAATTAAAAAAGAAACTCTACCAAATATTTATGAATACTGACATCCACCAAACATATTTGAATATATCTCCAAATGAGAAATGACCCATACGTAAAGTAATTAGCACTTAAGCCGTCGTGGCATCGCAAATGGAGACGGTTTGGTTGTAAAGCAATAACCCGAAAAAAGTAAGTAGCATCGAAATTCAGGGAAAATAAGAAGTGTTATGCATTAGGCTATGTAAAAATATTCAAGAGAGAAGTTCAAGTTCATTCATTTCTTTTTAGTAAAAGTACTAGTTGAATTTTTATAGCATATATATATATATATATATATAAAATAACCAACTATGGCTTAGGACTACAAATAACGTGGTTTCAAGGGGAAACGCACAACGTTAACATAATCACTTGAAGAAAACTAAGTAAATTTTTTTAAAAAAAAAAAAGAGGAAGAAAAATAGGAAACCCAACTAAACAATTCCAAATGGTCTTTCACTTTAATTTTATTAACATATATCATAGTCAGAACTAGCTACTTATTTCAACTTTTGAGATATATATGGATAATAAAAACAAACAATTATTATTTTGTTACAAAGAAGTCATAAAACCTTAGAAATAGAAATTGAAATAAATGAGAGGATCAGAGATTCAAACTGAGTTTTTTTTTTTTGGTGGCCATGAGGTTCAAACTGAGGTTGGTATTATGTAAATTAGAAGATCGTTGACTATAAAACAATAATTTGCTATATATAAGAGCTTCCCCACTTTCATGTCTTTCTGTACTTTAACACCAGATATTTTTGGAACTACTGGCTGGCTATTAGCTTTCATTTCTTCCTCTCTGTTTCATTAGCACAATTAAGCACGACCATGGCCAATTAAGCATTTTATCTTGTACTGTCTCATTAATTGATCAGCATTTTATTGGTGATCTTAAAAAAAAGGTATATAATTCTGAATTGTAAAATTTCCATCAAAATTCTTGATCTAAAGGGTTCACTCGTCTTTCAAGGGTCAAATAATTCTGAGATACTTCATCAAACCAAGGTTAGGTGGGAATTATTATGACCAATCACTAGTTGAGCCAAATAGTCAGCATCAGTACTCTGGCCTAAACTTTCTTATTTCCTTAAAACGTGATTTGGACTATTAAATGGACAATTGATATTGCGCAATAACAATGGAAATATATGTACTTATATGCCTGTTTTTACTATTAATGCCGCCTTGATAAAATTGTTGTTTTCTGTAAATTCAAAACAATCAAAGAGATTATCTTACCATCACGCAAAACTAGATTCAGCCATTTATTTCTTATCTTCAAAGGAAAAATTACTCAAGGGTGCCTTTATACACACTTACCGTTCCAGAAGCTGTGTAACCCCAAGAAATGCATCTGCAACCACATTATATTCGATCATTATAACATAACCAGAAGGAAAAAAGATTGGTTCTTTCTTGGTTAAACTATATATTGTAGTCTAGATAGTCAAAAAGAGGTAATAAACGTACATCCCAATGATTTGTGACAGCAGTTTCAGCGAACTTTTCGTTCTCGTAGGACAATTTAGAGGCCATCACAGATAGCAATCCTTTATACTTTGCATCCTCGTGTTTAATACTCTTGTCTAACTCCACTCGCGGGTCAAGGCTTCCCACCACCGATGTGAAATTCGCCGATGTTCTCTCCGGTGATCGTACCATTTTTCCTGCATTCAACATCACCACCCCAAATAACACACATTAACACCCGACCAGTTGATAATTAAACAATGAAAAAGCTAATAATTAGACAAAAATAACTGAACTACAGAAAAATCATTGGCACATGCCACATGCATGCATGCACATGCACGGAGCCATAGGAGAAGCAAGTTTGAGATATGCCGATAGGGAAATAGAAAATAAAGATTAGATAAAGGAACCTCTGAGAATGTTGAACGAAAGCCTTATGAAGCCTCCATTGCTCGATAGAAGATTGAGCCACTTCTCCACTATGTGTCCTATTTGATAGAGGGACTTTTTGGAGGTTAGGAGGGCCATCTGAGCCACGACGGAGATGAAGAGGATCCATCGACGGCGAAATTCCTGGTACTCGAGCTTTTCTGGGCACTCGATGAACCTTCTGTTTTCTAATTTAGACGAAAAGAGGAGACGAACTAGATCCACCACACTTGCTTCTTCTGGCTTCAGCAACAGATAATTGCCATCAAATGGTTGCTTGGAAGCCATGGCTTCTTGTTAAGATGGCTTGGTATCCGAGTGGGAGTATTATTGAACAAAGATGTTGATGATAGTGATGATGATAATATGAGATTTGAGTTGTCGTGTCAACGTCTCAAACAGAAACCTTGTAAAGTTTAGGAAATGCGGGTTTCATTTAATTATGTTCATATCTATGGAAGCTAGGTCTTCGAGGTAAAAGGTGAAATTTTATAATACTGGTGGTTGCTTAGACAGCACAAATTATATAATAATAAGAATAATAATTAATGACTTGTATTTTGATGTTTTGCCCTTTATTAGCCTTCCTTTGTGAACGCTGAGATAATTTATACGTTTAAAGAATTTAATATTATATTGTCTAATTAAAAAGCTGAGTTATATTTTGATAAATAAATAATTTCTATTTATAGTATAAAATCGAGCTAACTCAATCATAATTTACGATTAAACTGACCATAAAATAAAAAATTTAATAACATAAATGGCAGGAGCACCAATTTTTCAAAACTAGTTAAAAGTAATAAAATAAATTACGTCTCATAAACTTTAGTTTTTTACCCCTAAAAAATTCTAGCAAGATTTATGGCTTTTGCCATTATACTATATAGATGCTGAAATTATAGGTGCACCTTGATTTAAGAAAGGCTCGCTACTACTTTTGACAAAAGTAAGAAATCCACTATTGGATTCAAGCATTTGATTTTGTCGCATGGAAGACCGTAAAACTAAAATAAGAAGATATTCTGCGATTCTTTATTAGATAAAAGATGACCATTATCATGTCATGATTATCTCTTAATTAAGTTTACATTGATACGAATAAAGGAGTGTAGATAGGCCTGCATTTTATCCACGCGTAAACCCACAAACGTATTGCAAGCTATTTCTTCTTTTTTATTTTTTAAGTATTGCAAGCTTATTCATATGCATGTGCAATTTGAAAACCGTTTTATTTTGTTAATTATAATTGTGGAATAATGGATGATGTTCATCGTTTAATTTAAAAACATTATTTTGCAATTATCAGAGGTTTGGAAACTCAGTCCAACCTCGATATTTAATAAAAAATATGGATTAAAAATGGAGGAAATTTACACGCAAAACGCGCTCAATAAACTGATTAGTAGAAAGTCAATGCTAAGATCCCTTTTCTTATTATTATTATTATTTTTGCTTGTGTGCCTTAATTAGATTCCTCTATTCGCAAATTGCCTATTAAATATTTCATTATTTAATATTCAAGCTAATTAATAAACTCCCCAGTGTTTAAATTTAATTCAGATGACTTTTTCCAAATCCAACTCTTCATGTCAATGGCCCTTCCCGGAGCTTTTTTTTTTTTTTTTTGTCAATAATAAAAATAAAATAAGGAAGGACCAGTCACACTTACACATATTTCCTTTGAATATTAGAATTAAGTAGAACAAAGAAGGAATAAACGTTAAAAAGTAAAAGGTAACTTCTCAGTTTTGAGCCATTGAATTTGACTGTCATAGGACGGAAGCTAGAACGAAAGTGCAGAGCCTGAAAATAGGTTAAAATATACATAGCCGGCCAACTTTAAAGTCGTTACTTTTAAGGTTGACCATATTAAATTCCATGGCTTACATTATAAGTTAAGCCGCCTCGTTAGATTAATCAAGGATTAATGTTCACTGTAGAAGAAGAATCTTAACGAGGTTTGTCTTCATTGCATTGATTGTCCTTTGATTATACATTTTTGTAGTATAGGGGCATTAACCTGTAGGGTCAGACCCTACCAACGTTACTACGAGAATTTAATTGAGCAAGTTGCGATTGACCATATGCCAGAATACGTGTCACCGAACACCCATATAGAATATATGAACCTTGGGGTCGTTGTATAATTGGGTTTTTCCATTAAATTTTGTGTGCCTTCTCAAGGTCTGGACTCAAAACCACATGGACCAATTCCACAATTTTAACGTGAAAAAGAAGTTTTTTTTTTTTTATTAGTTGCATTATTTATAATTGATGGAGAAAATTTTGGGGCGAATTAATAGTATTGTTTATGGTGGTTGATGAAATGGTCACAACGGTGAAGGACCTTCAAACAACGTACATAAAGGAAGACAAGGTTAATTGGAATGACCATAGAAAGTAAGTGATCGAGCCAAAAATATAATTTATCAATAACCCTTGTTCAATTTAATGATAGATTTCAAGATAACAAAGAAAGAATGAGAATGAATCTTTTGTAATTAAATATGTACTATATATACTTATAGAGAGAAATAAATAAAAAGAGAAAATAAGTAAAAAGAAGAGAATAAGTCCCATCAATATTTTACGCGATGATAAAGAAAATCAACATAGTTTGTTGGAATCTATAATTGATGTTACGCGATGGGGACAAAAGTGATTGATCATTTTAGTTTCTGCCATCTGATTACTCATACATATATATACATATAACTAAACTGAACCATTCATATTTTACTCCCTGTAGTATTCATTTTTTGCAAAACTAAATCATATTCTTGACATTTTTACACTAAATGAAATTTCAAGGTTTTACTGAGTTATTCAAAATATTGAAACAGGCCACAAAATCAACGCTCCAAGTCTTCCCCTTGTGGGTGTGTAAGTGTTTACTTCTCCTGCACGGCTTAACCCAAAGTCTTGATTTGAAGTTTGAACATGGATCAAAATTTTCAATCACCAAAAAAAAAAAGAGAATTCAGACAAAAATTTTAGGGGCTAAAATACATTATATCAATCAGAAGAGACAAAACCATGGAGGAAAATTGGACCAAAAAATCAGAAAGTATATGTACCCTTCAATTCAGAGAATGAAGTACAAGATCCAACCCGACCGACCAACCAATCAACATCTACAAATTGAAAGCCTTCTTACATCATTTACTCTACCCGTAGGTCCACTTTCAGCCCCTTCCACCCATCATTTTCGTCTCTTTCATTTGCTTCATCTACGATCATCAATTACCAGCAGAAATTAACGGGAAAGAGTTCCGTTTGAAGTTGAAGGGGTGGATGAAGAAAATGTTAAGGGGAAGATTACGTTGGCATAATCCGACGTGGACAGCCACGTGAGATGAACCTGTAGGAGTTGGAGGAGCCTGCAGGTGGAGATCACGTGTCAGGATGTTGACGAGAAACGACGTCATCGCCGTGCCCAATCGTAAAAGCAACCACCCCACTGTGTCAGATTATCACGTGGATTTCTCATGCATCCTCTATCTCACTAAACTCACGCCCAGAATCACACTAAATTCCATGCACTTTCTCTCGACAACACCACCTGCTAGCCTACAAGCACCTCAATCGGCTCGTCCTCACACTACTTATAGCTCCCGACAGGGCCTATATCACCTTTTAAGAGTTTTACTTTTCCAATCAAATTCATTCTATCTTTTTCATCCTTTTTAACAGTTCAAATTCTCTCACTTTAACGCATAAGTTGACATTAGTTTGTTGGAAAGAGAGGTTATAGTTATACTATGTTAATCTTATTACACGCAATGCAGTTTTTTTTATTTGGCCAAACACGCGGCGCTATGCAGTATTGAAGAACGTCATTTTTGCTTCTTTATTTCATTTTTTTTATATAAAAAAAAGCCTCAGAAAACCAGACCAGCCAGTCTCTCCCATAACCACCGTACAGGTGTCCCCAAGAGTGGAAGCACAGAATTTTCGTGTTCTACCCCTGAACAGTCCATCAATACAACTTGAATTTATCTGCCAAAGCATGCGCCCCCTGTTTCTTTCATTCATTCTTTTTTTTTTTCTTTCAATTTATTAAATTTGCTCTAAAATAAGCAATTTGAGAAGTTTTCCCTCCTATTTTAATTTGTAGCATATCGACTACGCCATGAAATCTATCGATCAAATTTGCGGCATACCCGCATTGACACACATGGACATCGACAGAAGGAGCAGTGCTAGATTTTCTCCAAATTTTAAATATAAAACGGCTCAAATTGGAATTCATTGTCGTAATTTTGATTATAATTAATTAATAACAATTTAAGACAGCGACCAGGAAGGAGCGCAACGACAAACTAGAAGCCTAAAGTTCACAGCAAATTAAATTAATCAATATCAGCTGATCCATGAACAGCGCATATAATCTACATATATAAAAACTAATCAAGCTAAATAAGTACACGTAACTATTATCATGTTATGCATCTCGGAAATGCGGAACATTTGGAGGCGGAGCTTGGTAAGGTTTTGGAAGAGGAAGATAAGAGGTGGCAGTTGCTGTTGACATTGCCACAGGGAATCCCATCTCCGGAGGCCTATTGGCGGCAGCGCGCTCGAGTGACTGAACCTGAGTCTTGAGAAATTTGACGTAGTGAATGGCTTCGTCCAACATGGAAGCAGTGTCCATCTTAGTCCCTCCCGGCACCAGTCTCTGCAGTATCCTTATTCTCTCGCTGATCCTTTCTCTGCGGTGGCGAGCCGCCACGCTCTGAGGATCCTTCGAAATCTTCACGTTCCTCCGCTTTGGCGGCTTCACTGACTCTGGGTCTATGTGTATTGGTTGCATGGCCGCTATCCTGAATATCATCTCCCTCATCGCCGCCATGGATATCCCTTTCTCTGATGCTCTTCCGTAGCCGTTTCCTCCGCAAGCTGGTGGAGCTTGCTCTTGTAGCATAGGGGTAGGGTTAGCGAAGGAAATTGTTGTGGACTGTAAGTTTGTGAATGAAGACGATGAAGCCATGGCTGGGTTGTCAAGAAAATGTGGCACGGTACCATGTATGTCGGTGCCCGTCGTAGTTGCAGCGGCGGGGTTCTCCGGCAGCGCAAAGTCATTAGGGACGACGTCGTTACTGTAGGCTCCAGAGAATTCAGGGAGTTGCATCATCATCGTCATGATGTCCATCTGATTATCCTCTGAAGAAGATGACTTTAACAGGTCCACGCTGTTCATTTATGTATCAAATGGGTTTAATCAAGCTGGTCAAAGGAAAGAAAAATTTGAGGGGAAGAAGACAAGCAAGGATAAAGTGGGATCAGAATCAAAGGTGAGGGAGTAAGTGAAAGGATGGAGAAGTATTAAAGGTGTATCAGAGAAAAACTTGCAAATCAGAAGTTGGACAGAGAGATGGGAATGATAAAAGAGAAGAGTACTGGAGTGGTAGTTATAGCAGAATGTGCAGAAAGGCTTAGATTGATAAGAAACAAGGAACAATAATAGTGAGAAATATAATATACTAGAGATATCCGGAACAGAATAGCAAAGAATCAATATCTTAGGGGTGTGACTACTGTATGTATATATAACAAGCGGTTCGAGCACAAATATTTTATTATTACAATCATAGAGGAAGCTTTCTTTATTCCTTCACATTTCTCTACACAATGATATGCTGCTTTGCTTGCAATGATTATGCTTAATATTTCCTAATTAGGAAAGAATGCTCTTTTGAAATTAGAAAGAAAAACATACGGCTGAATAATAATTAATGTGTCAAAGGGCATTAGGCTGGGTGTTATATACGCCATTGAACTTGAAAGCCAAATCTTTAGTAGTGACCTGAGTATATATCATCCATAAGATCTATTTGTCTACGAATATTATCAGAGTGAAGAAATATCTCATACAATATTATCTATAGACCTTAATTAAGATAATTAACTTTTACCCAAAAAGAATTAAGGAGAAGTGACAGGGGGAAAGGAGAGGAGAATAACTTCAAATATATTGCACAGTTTAAGATTTTCGATAATGATATGTAACAGACTTTACTGATTAATACAAGTGCTCTTCTGGGCGGCAGAAATCATTTTCGTGTGACTGCGAGTAAGCTTAAGCCTTAATTAGCCTAAGAGTCAATTACTTTTTTTAACGATCCAAATTGAAGGGCCACTCACATGACAGCTGTCAGAAATCCTACCTTAGCCTTTTTAATATTTAAATGAGTTGGCGTGCCGCGTGAGACAACGTCGCGATTGGCGGTGGCGGATTCACTGCCGTTGGATGCAACTGAGATCCAACCAATGAGAACGTAAAGGAACTAGTAGTGGTGCATCGATTAGTCACGGTTCATTATTGAATGCAAGCACATTATTCCTCATGTGCCGCAGCCACAGAGGGAATAATCCCGCAGTGATAATAGAAATTACGGAACGCTTTTCGAGATGGATCAGGTTCTGACTTGTGATGCAAGCTGCTTCATGTGCCCGTTTTCTTAACGAACTTACCCCTCCGTGACCCACCTTGCCCTATTTTTTTTCACCTACGATCTAAATGTAAAGTTTGGGCCTTAAATTTTTTATATTTTTGGCCTTCCATGCATTAAATAAATTAAAACATTGATGACTGCAGTGAATTCTGTCTTTATAAAATATTCATCAAGCAAGTATGTATATATGTCCGAGACATGTAAAAATATACATATTCTAATTTATTTCATGGTTGAAGCTAATACACGTGTCAAAGGAAAGATGAGTGACAAAATTTGTATGTGGAATATAGTAAGTGAGATTAGCTTGTATTATATAAGGATTAAAAAAACCATATAGTGAGGGGAAGGTGGGCCTAAAGTGTGGAAGGGGCAAGGCACATGATAATGTGACGTAGACGTTGATAAGGTAAGGGGACAAGTGAGTGCAATCGGTCCGGGAGCGACACGCTTGAATTTGGTACGATACAAGTTATATTATGATTGACCAGGAGGCTCCCCTTAATATTAGTATTTTTGTGGCACATTATTCTATTCTATATTTATTGTAATTGTTTCCAGAAACATATTAATATTATGAGAAAATAAATCTCTGGGTCTTAAACAAATTAGGCAGGTTATATGTCAAGCTAGCCTGATCACTGTGATTACCTTGTGCAGCAGAGATATATTTAGAAAGAAGGGAACGTGCATGTATTTGTGTTGGAAAGTGGGTGCTCTATTTTTCTGAAACCTCCAAGTCTCCCATATGGAAACACACAGAAAAATCTCTCCCCCACCGATATATCATGACTTCAGAGCTTTATTTCCCTCATGTATTAATAATATTATATTAAAGGAATAATTAAATGAGGAATTTTTCTTTTCCATGTATTTAAATACAAGGGGTGGAGGGGGAGGGGGGTGGGGACAGTTCTCTGCCAAATACGTTTGAGAGGATAAAGAATCCAAAGGGGAGAGATTTTGTTGTTGGTGGCCTATTTTTACTTTGCATTATCGCCTGTTATCACCTTATCTTCTCTTCCCCACATGTTTTTACATTAATGATTCTACCCGCGACTATTATATTATTGGTATTATTATAAGGACACCAAACAAACTGACATATCTATATATAATATAATATGAGTGTTATTCAATCTGCCAACTTTTGTGCTATCGGGAAACGCAAGGGTAGGTTCGGAGCAGAATAGAAGCATTGATTTAATAGGAAGGGAAGACGAATGAGATGGTCCCGGGCTCTCCCAGGTCTGTGTGCCTGCACGCCTAAATTTCATACACTATGAAGTTAAATCATTTTCTGGTTGCCCAAATCCGCATATCACACAGTGGAAGAATCTAACCACTTGTTTGGATCCAACATTCTATAACTTCATTTTCACAGAACGTTTTTCCAGGAAAGAAGAGAAAAAGAGAGAGCGTAAACTAAATATAATGGATCGAGTTTGGTATATCAGAGATGTACAGTGCAATTTCTTTGGTGTATGGTGTTTTGGGTCATAATGTCATGCTGATGTCACCGGATAGGTGTTGCCAGCAATTGCTCTGTCAGGCATCTTCCTTAGAATTCATTAACTATAGCTTCCTCACATTAATTGTGCATTTTCAAAGCAGAAGAATTGACCAGTTGTTAACATTTTCTCTTCTAATATCTAATCACCCAACCTTAAGCTTTTTGGTTTTTTTTTTTTTTTTTTTTCCATTTGGACTGTTACTCTTGAGTGTTGAAAACTCCGGGGTGGGGGATCACAGTTCGGTGCTTCACTAAGCCTTTATACGTGGGACTATAATTCATAACAATTCCCTGGTATCCTTTCTCGCAGTCTCGAAATAAAAATGAACTAATTGGATGTGAATAAGTGTTCAAATTCAATTAATAAAAATCGTCTATTAAAATACTTTCTAACTTTCTCATTATTAAATATTTACTTGCATTGATTTAGTTGATTTTGTAATTTGACAAGATAATGGATGATATAATGAATAGAGTAAATTATTTATTATGAGTCTAGATTCTTTCGTATTCTGACAGAAACATGAGGATTGTGTTTTTATTATCAGACTTTGAATGAAAATTCAGTGATATAAATTTGTTAATAAAAAATTTGATCACATACAATATATATAAATTAACATAAAATCTAGATGATTAAATTTTTATTCAACGATGCACACTACTTAAATATAATCATCATATTCTCCATTATAACATGAGAGAATCTGATATAAAATAACCCTTGCTTGAAAATGAGTTTCGTTGAAGTAATTCCGGCATCTTCTTTATTTACAATCTCATACTAACCTAAATAAATGTGTTTATTATGGAGTGTATTTTAATAAAAAAAAATTGAAAATTTACATAATTTGATATAAAAAAGCAAATTTGTATGATATTAACAAATATGTTTAATTTAGTCTAATGAATATATATTTTTTTCGGTTTCCATTTAATACCTGCCGAGTTGCAGGTTTTGTAATAATAAAGGGAGTTTTTTCTTGGACATGCAGTAATAGTAATAAAAAGAACTGAAAAAAAATTGCAAATGCAACGAAATTGGATACGTGTGAAACATGTTTATTGACGAGAGAAAATTTTCTAGTTGAGCTGTAGTATTGGGCTTCCTCATTGACGTTGGAGATGAAGTGCGGATATGGTGGTCCAAATGGATGACAGCGGAAATGGGAAGAAGAGCTGATAATGAGAAGTGATGAGGTGAAGAAAGGGAAAGGATCACATGCTATACAGCATAATGTATTGTGTAGTATAGATTATTAGATTAATGTGAGTTTTACATTAATCTATGAATTGAGAATTTAACAATAGCATATTGTGCTATAAAACATGGGATCATAACTTAAATGGAAGTGGGACTGACCATTTTGACCTAAGAGGGGACTCCAAATGTTCTCAAAACTCTTTCCATCTCGTTTCAATATATAATAAAATCTTCATTTAATGCTTGATCAGATGTGTCGTGTAAATAAATAAAGTCTATTAATCAGTTCGGGCTTCAGATTTGTCTGGGATTTCAAAACCAAAAATGGAAATAGGCCAGAACATAGAAGCCCAAATCTCCAAATCCCGATGCATTTACGGACAGATGTGGCTCGTTAAAATAGGCCCATTAACACTCTTATTGGGCCAGAAAATATAACGTTTTGCACATCACCCGGTTTTGCTATGCTACTTTCATTGACTTTAATTTATTTACAAGACTCTTAATAAAGCACGAGGGATTAGGGAGCAATGGGAAAAGGTAATTAAAAATAAAGTGGACGGGAAAAAAGGAAAAAAGAGAGAAGGAAAAAAAATAAGAAAAGGAGAGAAGAAGTGAAAGGGTATTAAACAGTGTACAGCTTTACATATTCACAAAATCTTCTTTTGTTTACCTTTTGTCTTAATGCTCTGAAACCGCCTCAGTGGTAGGATAAGGCTGTTAAGCACATCACATAGCGCCTCTCAAAGAGCTAAAGGGTAAAGCGTCTTTGCACATTGATCCGTATCCACTTTTGAAACCCATTACCCGCTTTTCTCTTTCCCTTTCCCTTCCTCTTTCTCTCTCGGACATTCGAACCAAAAACCGTATCTCACATTCCTAGCTACCAGCCACACGTGTCGTACTTATCACGTGCCACTCCCTTCCGAAAAGACAAGAGGCTCTCTCCGAGAAACACATACACACTCACACTCACACTCACAAGGCAAAACTAGTGCTAGGGTTTTTCTTTCTTTCTATCTTTTGAAACTTTTTGAGTCGTATGAGACGAAATTATATTATTGCATTGCACGACAAAGATACTCCAGCTTTATGTTGTTTAATATGAGCTGTTAGCTTTATCTTTATTCTCCTGTCTGGTGTCTCTCTCTCCAGAGACCCAAAATAGATCTTTCTTAACTTGCTTTCTCCTACACAGTTTCTCTGATTCAGATTTTAATACTCCACATGAATGGTTATGCAACGGAAGGGGTCAGGAAAAGCAAAAACCTGTGAAAATCCTTGGTCAAACTTTCTGTGACGCTTTACCCGTATAGGGAAGTAGCCTGCTGTAGGAGTACTATATATGCGACAAGAAAAGAAAAATACTTTACAGGGACGAATTTCTGGGCAAAGCAAAGGCACATATGTATGATATATGATGATAGATATATTATATAAGGCTCGTCTACCGGTCAAGCTACTCTCTTGTTTCTCAGTGCTCGTGTTTTTGTGTGGAAGAAGCAAAAAAAAAAAAAAAAGATGTATAGGAAATAAATGACTACCCCAGAGAGGGGAAAAAGAGTGTGGAATCCGAAGAGATGTGTATAAACGCTAAACGGATGTCTACTTAAAGTGGGAAAGGCAAAGGTTTCTAGTCCTCAGAAGAAGTATAGAAGCCTTGATAGATACATCTCGAACAACATATTTAAGTCAGTTTCCCTCACATTTCGCTTTCATTGAATTATTCAAATCCTTGTTTTTTCCCTGTTCATAACCATATATTTTGATTTTTTATATTCCCTTTTTACACCTCTATCTGTAGTTTTCCATTCGTTTTTTTGGGGAGGAAGAGTGATAAGATTCCATTCCTTTTCATTCCATCCAACCGTATAAGACCTTACTTTTCTGCCCGGCTCACGATGATGTAAAAAAAAAAAAAATTATAACTCTCCATGAAATGAAACGGTATGATAACCTTCTTTTACCATAAATTTTAGTATATTGGTCTATCTTAGGACAAAAAAAAGAAAAAAAGATACCCATCATTATAAAATTATTAATTAGTAATAATAACAATACTAAGCAAAATCATATAATGCTAATTATGGAATTTTCCATGAACGAATATATGTCAATTGGTGTCAGCTTGATCCATGGATCTTTTGTAGAATCACTCGTCTTTTTATCGGTTTTTGAATTGTGATGCAAGATGTTGCTGACTCGTACATTCTAAACTATTAATGGGGCTAGGTAGAGAAAGCCCTAGAGAAAATAATGTTTAGGCCAGCCTGTTACATTCTCAGTTCTCAGCTTTTTACCCAATAGAACTGCAAGGAACACCTTTCACCTTAACTCTCTTTTTTTTTTTCTCCTTCTTCCTCTCGCTACCATTAATGCAACTGAAACATGCAGAGATCAAAATGGGTGAAAGAAGGAGATGAACAGGAGGAAGAAAAAGAACCCCATTATGAATAGCAATAAATTGCACCAGTTCAAAGAGAGAAAACTCAACCAGAATCCGGACAGAGAAGATGAAATTCAAAGTTTTGCTTTTAATTTGATCTTCACTCTAACCAAAACCTACCTGCATCAATGGATGATAGGTGGGGAACAAAGATAATATTGGGCACCAAGTTATATGTACACAGAATCACAAACAACAGTGACACGCACGCACGCGCACACTCAAGTTTCCATCAATATCATTTTCCTTCTCTGAGACTTAAGATCAAGGGGGAAGTAAAAAAATGAAAAGAAAAAAAAAAGAAGAAACAAACTAATGAGAGGGAAGTAAATGGAAGTGGTATAGCTGGAATTCTAACAAGCGGAAGGAGGCATGAGATTCAAGGCCAAGTCAACTTTTTCCAAGACTATTCGAGCCTTGTTCATGTCGGAATTGGACGGAGTAGTATCAGAGTCAGGGTGCACCCTTTTCCTTGAATGAAGGGACACACCAAAAAGCTTAGCGTTACTGCAGGGCTCTTCCACAATAGTGATGGAGCTTCTTGACGTGTTCGTGGGAGAGCTCACAAGATGGGGTAGTTGAGGGATAGTTTGCTTAGGGTTAGTGGAAGTGGAATAATACCCCAGAAGCTGGTTCATTGGCCTTTGCACCATGGGAACATTGGTATTAGCCGTAGGCATAGGAGAGGGAGTTGATGGTTGCTGTGGGGTACATGTATTGGATAGGAGCAAAGAAGGGTTATAAGAATTGCTGGGAGCAACAGGCTTGACATGGTTCTGAACGAAGTAGATGATGTCGTTATAGAGCTTTTTCATGTGTGCCAGCTCAGACATGAGCATGTTGTTGCTTCGCCGCAGTCTTTCATTATCCTCGGAGAGCGAAGCGACGGCACCAGTGCCTCCCCGTGGAGATGTGAGGGGCGGGGAGTCACACCAACTGGGTGGTTGTTCGTCGGAGTCGTTGGACGGCGAGACGCTGATTCTGGCGGTTGAGAAGGGAAAGAAAGTAGGAACGTTGAGTCCTGGAAGTGGATGATGATGAGGATGATTTATGGGTACCTGCTGATGAGGCTGAGCCGTCTTCCTTCTGTGAATCTCGCACAGCAGCTGCTTCTCTCCTTTCCTGAAAAATTCATTTGCGAACTCCCATCTGTCTGGCACGATCTTCCTAAAACCCTAGAGGAACCCAAAACAATTCTAGTTAGAAGCCATGAAGAACGTAAACCAAAAATTGAACGAGAAACAAGAGAAGGTTAGGGGGTGAATACATAGGTGTTGAGCTGGCGAACAAAGCTAGAGAAGTTGTTGTGCTTGAAGTAGTTGGGAAGAAGATCTCTAGCGAACTCAGGGGGACGCCAAACGACGAAGGTGGCGTCGTCTTCCCCCCAAGACACAATGTGATCCGTGGTGGGATCATCCACAAGTTGGTATGTCTTGGTCAGGAACGGAGCCGGCACCGATTTGTGTGAGTCTAAAGACAGTAATATCCCCTCACAATTGTCTAGCACCAGAGCCATCAGGCACAGATACAACAAGGTAGGAAAGATCAGAAAGGAGAAGAAGTAGCAATAGTGCGTGAACCGTGAGGGGAAGTGCTAAGTGGGTTAGTGAGAATGTGAATGTGAATGGAGGTGGATAAAAATGTTGAGGAGAGAGAGGAATTGAAGTTGTAATACTACTGTGTAATGCGGTAATTTGGTTATCTCCTCGCTTTTCTGCTTTTTGGTTTTTTTGTTTTTCTGGTTTGGGGAGACGGAATTGTCGGGTAGGGGGGTATTATAATTTTGTTTCCCTCCTCGGTTATGCAGTAACTAGGGAGAGAGGGAATATGTGTCTGTCTGTCTAGGACTGTGAAGTAAGGGCCTTTCAATACAAACCCGTGACTCTCTCTTTCTACGTGTGTGTGTGTGATACACTGAGCCTTCTGACATTGATCCGCCCCTCGCTTACCCTCTTAAAATCACGCACAGCATGAAGAAGAAGCTGCAGTACATGCGAATTGACCATTGCATCCTTCTTCTCGACCTCTTTTTCTTTCCCTCTTTTTTTGTCCCCTCTTATTCCATGAGTGCAAATTAGTCAAACCCCTTTCAAAATTCTTTTTTTTTCCTCGAGTTACTAAGCAGTGACGCATTCATTGGAATCTAGCCGTGGTTAAGATGATATTAATTAGGAATAAAATATGGCAGTAAGGATGTTCCCAAAGGTAAAGCAAGCCTGGTTACTAGGAGATTCCAGCGAAATAAACCGGTTTATTGGGTATTTGACATTTTCCTTGTGTGGGTTAAATTAAATAATAAGAGTGAAGCAAAGAAGTAAGAGCAGAGATAGGAAGAAGAGGCTGGGTTGGCTTCACGTCAAACGAGTGTCCTCTTTTCAGTTTGTAGTTTTCCTTTTGTTGTTTAATGTCCCCAACCCAACACAGTCTCCAATTTCGAATCCCTATCATTTTTTTCTGCTACGCCTTATCTCTCTCTGGCAGATATAAGGCAAAGCACACATTGAATTACGTGATGCAAATTAAAGACTGTTGTGGGTGACGACATTTCTTCCTTCCATTGCTTCTCTTCTTCCATTTGCTTCTCTCTGTACCTTTTCTTCTCTCCTTCTTCTTCTTCTTCGCCTTTTTGTTTTGTTTTTCTTCTTGGTAAATACACATTTCAAACTTCAATACCATATGGGCCAGAGACTAGTCTCTGGCAGCGACTACCTTTTACATGCTAGGTTACAATGTAGATAACCCTGTTTAGCTTTCCTTCGCTTTTACATTGAGTCTCCAATTTTGGCTCTCCCACGGCTCGGCTTCCTTCTGCTGACGTGCCCAGGTGATTGAATTATTGACCCCAAAAGTTCTCATCCATAACTGACAAAATTTTTACGGCTTTTCCTCCTCCATTTGCATAATTCCCCTCCTAACAAGAAAAAAAAAAAAAAACTCCTTTACTTTCTATATTATACTATAATACTTGGGAAAAGATATATATACTAACAACTAAAAAACAGAATACCAATTTTCGCATTTTTCTATAACTACAAGGTTATTTTTATTAAACCCAGATTGTTCTATAAGGGATAAAACTCTTTTCTTTTTCAAGAAAAAGAGATATATAAATAGGATGTGTATATATATATATATATATACTATTTGACCATTACGCTAACGTTCAAAATTCACACTAGCAGTTAGCAAGGACAAAAACCAAAAAAACAAAATAACAGGTTTACTAGTAAAAATTACAGAAATATTAAACCAGACAAAAACCTTACGTGTGTTCGGTTACCTCGTTAATTAGTATCACGTGCTTTCAATTTTTCATATTTTTTCCATCGTAATTTAGTTAGTTGGCCTTTGTAATTGGAGAGATTTTATTGTTTTCATGCAAAGTTTGGTGCTTAATTAAAATAAGTAAGCAAGGGTGGCCTCGGTGACTGATTGCGGCGGCGAAGCAAGATGTAGTAGTAGTGTTTGTGATGGCAACCAGTAAGGATATCCAATAATGAAATTAAACGACAAGTATATGTATATTTGATTTTGTGATAGTAAGTGAAAGTAAAAGAGTAGGGACAGAGAAGCAGATAGAGGGCCAAAGCAAAACAATAGGAAAATGATGACTAATTATTTCAGACAGATACCAAAACTGATTGTTTTGATAATGTGGATCATTCTCTATATTGGAAAAGCAATGCTCAACTGTCCCAGTTCCCCACCCCATATCATTGTTTTTCACTTTGCGATTTTCTTGCTTTTCTCGTATTCAATGTCCATATAATTAAATCCCTATAAATAATAATATCTCCTCCATAATTTTTTTCAAAACCCAAGCTTAGCTTATGAGAGAAGCCATTACTTTCTGATCCAACAATTAGATTGTAGAATCACTTTAAAGCTTACTCATTACTTCCCAGCTAGCACTAACCCACCAAACGGTGCTGAAACAGTATTGTCCCTACTCTCTATTCATATATTATACTTTTGGAGCTACTACATTTACTATTAGAACTGTTGGAAACTAATTTGGGCTATGTTATAAAATGTTGTTCACTAATAATATTAACAATGAAATTGCATAAAATTGTGCATAATGTCACGGTACTTCATTCGTTGACTCGTGGTATCGTGACAACAACTCTCCTCTTGTTAATATTACAATTTTGGTCTTTGACTTAACATTAAATTATTATTTTATTTTTTTATTTATTTTTAGATATTGACATTTTTTTTGTCTCCTCACATAAGTTCACTAAATTGACTTGAAGGACTATATATGATAATAATTTTAGAAATATGGAAATAAAATAAAAATTATTAATTAATAGAAGATGATTTTAAATTAAAAAAAATTTATAAAAAACTGATAATTTAATGATCGGTCAGAAATTAAAATAATATTGTTTTTTTACTAAACTTATATTTTAGATTTTATTTTTAGCAAGAAAAAAAAATGATTTGTTGCTTTTGCATGAGCTACAGACTTTACATTGAAGTCGAAATATCAGAAAAATGAAGAAGCAGCTAGCCAGGAATACTGGCAGCTTCAAGTCCCGATATTCAACTAAGATGGGAATGGATGGCTCTTTCCTTAGCCTAGTCTAGTGTCTATTATGATCTCCAAAGAAGAAGAAGAAGAGGAAGCAGAAGGATGAGGAGGGGTAAAAGGGACCAAACTGATATATAGCGATAATTATGTTGTGTTGTGACTTGTAAAACAATCATGCCCTTGTTTATCTTTCATTTTGCTTCTTCTTCTTCTGTTTCCACAATTCCCAGTTCAATCTCTCACTGACTCTTTTGCTGAACCATTGCAGCGGCTGACATGGACACAGTACGTAGTCCTTTTTTGTTTTGACGAACCTCATGAGTATTCCCAGCCTCGTGATTCTTGTCTTGTTTTTATTCTCTTGAGAACATATATTTATTACCACCACCTTATTCCCCTGTTCATGTTACATGCATATTTATGGGAACCATGGCGTATTTTTACCTTTTTCTTTTATACATTCCTTTTCCCCTCTCATTATTTTTTATTTTTTCCCAAACATCAATTTTGAAACTGAAGCAAGTTTTTCTTTGTTGTCAAGCTCGACAGTCATTACATTTAAAGATTCAAACTTGGTCATAAATTGTTGTTCCAGAAAATTAGGCCCGTTGATTGGCTTGACCGTTGTCCAGATCCCATTAGACCTAATTATGTGATTATAAATGGATGGAAAAGCTAGGATTATGTAGGCCCATCAGGTACGAAGTGGGGTCCTTTCTTTGCTTTGGGTGATTAGTAACTAGCAAGAGAAGCGTTTGATGAAAAAGACAGAAATAGCAGGGTAATTTGGCAGTTATAATGGGCATATCTCAAATATATATATATATATATATATATTCATTTTTCTTTGCTTATGATTCAGATAATTGGAAATATAAGGGAAATGGGTGCTCGAAAGAAATAGGAGAGACCCCAGAGAGGAAGGGAATATAGAAAATAAAGACTTATTTTCGCTCACAAGTTGTCAGCAACTGAGACAGATCTTACCGAGCCCACCACCATCACTACCAAAATTCACTTGACCCACTCTCTCACTCTCACTCTCTCTACTCGTTGGAGAGGGAAGAAGATTCTATTCTAATTTCTAAAACGCAGTGAAAATGAAGCAACCCCACCACCTTGCTATCACGTGACCACCGCCAGTACCTTTCAAATAAAATCATTTTTGTTATTATTGCTTCTCAAAATCTCCCATGACATTTTCAAGGAGCCAACTTAATGCCTAAAAGCACACACTCGCATTAATTAAATACATATAAATTATTCGTTAATAAAATCATATCTATGTGTATATATATATATTTAAAAAAAAAAAATTTACTGTGCACTAATGCTATCAGGCGTACCCTCACCAAAAACATGTGTTAATGACATTGTTAATGATTCTTTTTTAATATTTAATCCTTCTAAAGCGAAAGAATCAAAATCCGTATTATTCTAAACCATGCGACAAGACAGCCAAGGTTGTTTTTTTATGTCTGTTTCGTCTGCTTCCCAGACCCCTCTTCGCCTTCCTTGAGAACACGTTGCCATATATATTCATAAATATAGATATATATATATATATATATATATATTTACACAAGTTTAAATTAGAAAGAGGATGATGAGAAGAAGACAGGTAGCTAGCTCTGGTAATGGAGTGGAGCATATGGGACATATATGGTGGGTTGAATAAGTTGAGTTGAAGGTTCAATTTTAGGAAACATTAATTAATCACAAGGTCACGAGGGGCTATGGATCCCACAGTGGAATTGGCACTCTGATAATAAAGGACGGGACAAGATGCCTTTTTGTCTTTCTATAGCTCTTTAAATTGCACCAGAGGCTCTTGTCAAATTCCAAATTTTTGGAGTGTAATTGGCATAAATAATGGGAATGATTCATTTTTGTAAGTCTATCACTATGTTTTTGGATCAATTATACTAATGTACAAATCATGCAATAATGTAAATTCATGGTAATCTTAATACCAAGTAGATTAATAACTATAAATTTTTGTAGAAATTTTGGCAGAATCTCATTTGTAATTGAAACCTACCAAAATTACTACAAATATCTACCCATTAAAAATAAAATCTAAAAAAGAAAACTCAACTCTCAAATCATCTAATAACTAATAAAATTATGACAAAATATGGGAATAGGGAACTTGTCTATGACCATCTATACACATTTAAAGTTATTTACATTTTGGGCAAATTACACTATTACAAAAGTTTGATACCCAGCAAACGAAGGAAAAAAATCCTCTGTAGTACAAGTAGAGTTCTTTTAACCTCTACATTTAGAAAGTTGTTCGTTATATGAAATTAAAGAAAATATAAATAGGTAGCATTCCAATAACAAAATTAATACAAATACCTTAAGATATGTAGAGCTCTGTGTAATTTAATTCATAACAACTTCTCAAATATCTAATACTATACTTGTTAGCACAAACCTTTAAAATAACTAGTTCTTTGTTAATCAACATTTAAATTCTTATCATAATAAGGCATAAACATGCATTAATTACACAAGAGAAAGGGAATTCAATGGTGCAACATAAAATAAAGGTCATGGATTTACTTCCATGAAAATCAAGTCGGTCAATGATACTCAGCCCTTGAAAAATATATTTATCGATCAATGATTCACAGCCCTCGAGGAAACTATATCATCGGTCAAGGGTATTTAGCTCTTGAGTAATTTAAATCAAATGATTGTGAGGCACAAATTCACACTATTTAATCCCTATAATACTCATTTTCAATACAATCACCTTCTAATTGTTTTTACATAAATAACATATCGCCATAACATATTAGTTTGTTTGTGATATTATATCCACTTTATATGAGTTATGCAACATCACACATAATTCATAATTCATTTGAAGAGAAAAAAAAATTAATCAAGTTTGTAGACTATTCCTTGTTAACAATAGGACAATTGTCGTTATATGGATTTGCCATTTCAAATTCTTTTTTTCCTAGGTGGGTTTTGCCTACTTAAGAGTTATTCATATAATTTAAATTTAAATAAAATGAATACTCTTTAATTCTATGTGTGACACTTGCGTACATTGATTCTATTGCTTGCTCAGGAAATTCTCCAGACAACTTGATAATTTCTTTTATATGGAAAATTTCTGTTGCGTCATGTTTAAAGGCATTTAAATATTAATAGATTGAATTAATTATAAAAAATGAATTTAAATGCAAGAAGCACCTTAAATAATTTAATGTGGCAAACTCACTCATTAATATGTTTATCAAAAAGTTTTCCATCATCTCGTCCCTTCTAGATCACATACTTCTTTCTAATCACATTATTATTGTACCCACCATTGAGATTCTTTGACAACTCCTATATATATATATATATATATATATATATATATATATATATATATATGACTGCAATTTTTTTATTTAGTTGTTCAAGAAATTTTCTGAAGCCATTGCTGATTTGAATGTTCCCAGTAACTGATGTCCGTTCCATACTATAAAATCAATTACCAAGAAGTTTGTCTAAATAGTTTAAAAAACATTTCAAATATTAAGATCGATGACATTCAAATGGTCTATAATTAATTAGATGGAAACATTTTGAACAACAAGATGATCCATAGTAATTCGAAAAGATTTTACGTTACTTTTGAATAGAATAAAGGAAAATAGTAGTCTACTATAATTTATGTTATAAGCCATATTTTCTTCTCCCAAAAAAAGGTGATAAAAATGTGTCATTGATTTTCTGAAGTGAACCGATATATTATATGCACGAATTATATATATGTAAATTCTGGTAGAAAATTTTAAGTATATATGAACAGTAGAAAATATATGTAGTGAAAATTTGTGTACTATTAAGTGGTTGGTCGTACGGAAAAGTTGGACACTATTACGGCAGACTACGAATAAATAAAAAGAAAAACGTTGATGAATATATATACTTTTCCATGCAAAAGTTGAATATTAATTGCCCTCGAAAAATTAATAGACGTTGAAAACCAACTTCCATGCAAAGAATAACACTGCTCTAACCACAATATTAGTATTCCATCTTATCAATAAAATAAAATAAAAAGCTAATTTTAACTTACTTTTGAGCTACATTAAAAGGAGAGAACTACAAGAGAGGTCTTTCCTCATCTATCTTTCATCCCCTACTTTTTAACTTTCTCTCTCTTTTCCTTCTCCTTTATTTTTTCTTTCTCTCTTTCTTAAAGTCATCCATACGACTTCTACGTGGGAAAAAGGAGATCCCCTTCTATTTACGTGACATGAGATACCATGCCTCCTATTAAAGAGTAAGAATAGAACGAGTAGTATATTCATATTCTACCGTGTAACTCTCGCACCAAACACCCTTATCTTTTTCTGATTTAAAGAAAAGCATATAGGGAAGCGTTAGATAATCCACTTGATTTGATGTTGGGCCTAAGAACAAACTCCACTAATTAAAAGCATGCTTCTGATGGATGATGAAGCACAATGATATATATGCATGCATGCATGCATGGCCGACCTCGCATGTCTAATAGTGGGACCCAAATAATGTTTTCAGTACGATTAAGGAAAAAAACACACCCTTGCTTGACCTAAACATGATTAACCAAAAAGCATTACTCACCGAATGTCAAAAAGGACACAGAAGAAGTGGTGGTAAATTTGGTTTAGAAGCAGAAGAAGAAGATAAGTAGGCAGGAGGTAAAGGGGAACATAAAGGCTGTTGGATCACATGCACATCACATTCTTTTTCTCTTCCTCCTCTTCTTTTTATACTGTGGCTAAAGAACGTTAATGAAGAAAGAAATTTTAAAGGTGACTTAACTACAAAAAATAAATGAGACAAAAAAAGGAGGAGGGAATAGTTCCACTATTCCGCATTTTGCAGTTGAAGGCTGCTTCTACTTCATCGTCAATCCAAGAGAATCCACCAGATGATGAACCTCCTTTTTGGGTCCCCCCCTCATCATTTCATGCATATAGCACATTAATAGTTGAAAGACCCACCTCTCACGTCCATTATACTACTTTGTAAAGCTAGCATTTGCTTAAAGTGGCATTTTTCTTTCTGTGATGCCAGCCAATAATGCATGAGTGCAATTGTTATCAAAGTAGCAACCCGATCACCTATTGAAAACAGCCTCACTGTCATAATCTTCTCATCGATTTCTGGTAAAGATAGAAATAAAACTGATGAATCGTAAATGATCCATCGGAATCCAGATTTATTTTGATGCTGTGATCGGAAAATCATTTGCTTTGTTTGATAGATCCGGACTGTCCTGTTTCCTGCAATCATTAATTATCCTACTTGATTTTTAAATAAATATATAACCTATGCATGTAATTTTCTATAATGATACAAATATAATTGGCGGGTTATTGCCACCTAATTATCCACTAAACCGGAACCCTTTTGTCCGAGTCAATTATATCTCATATAAAGTTCTTTTTGCGAAGTGATCTGATGGTGATACAGTACTCACTCGATTATATACCCGAGAACGGATTTGGCGGTTTGCCTCAAATGCTATTTTATCACTGTTGTAAATAGTAATATTCTCTCGCGGCGCCGCTAGCTTGTGATGAAAGTTATATATATTGCATGCTGATCAAATGGTGAACTGCCCTGAAAACTAGATTCTGCCTAATAAATTCGCTAGCATGCCTTTTACAACTTAAAATTTATATCTTTTTCGAGAAAAATATGAACTTAACATGTTTGAAGTTTGAACTAGTCCAGCTCTTGAAATGACACAAGAATTATGACTTTAAATATGGGTTAAAGCACTAATGTAAAGCAGCTTACACCCATGATCTTTTTTCCAATTAGTATAGAGTATAGACTGTGGAGAATATTGTCACTTACTAGCGAGGAACGAGGACACATGTCCATGTTTTTATTAAGAAGTGCGACAAGTGCCCAATAGCAACATAACATGAGTATGAGGGTTTTGGTTTCCGAACAGATTGATGTTCAAATTTGAGGATATGGAGATGGATTGAAAACCGAGAAACTAGTAATTACGGTGGTTTTAGGGTTGCAGCTAGCTACTCATTTTAGCAAGGACCACATACTGTTGCCAAAAGTGGAACCAACATCCTTTGGAGTTGGCTTTATTAATATTGACAGAGGAATGGTGAAGCTGTAAATTTTCACTTCCCACCCAAAAAAGCATGGATACGCACCAAATCATCTTTTGTAGATATATGTCAAAGACCAGATGCAACCAGCAGGAAAGACAAGGCGTACGTCCAAGTTCATGGTGGAGACAAGATAGAGATGAATGTTACTTTAAGTGGTTCAATACTTCAACTTTCAAATTTGCGGATAACGAAGAGGACAATCCCAGATCATAACCACAGCTATTTGTGGTTATCATAACTGGTACAAAAGGTCTCGCAAATTGTAGAACAATAATGTGAAAGCTAATTTGGTGCCTAATAAGAAATTGCATTGATTTGCTTCACATTAACTATTACTCTTTGTTTCTTCACGTAAAAGGATATGAAGAAAAATATAAAGATACTTACGCGTCCAGATTTGCTATTTGATATAGTTACTTGAAAGAATTGTTGGCTGTTGCATTACACAATTCTTTATATTTAAATTGTTCGATTTTTTAGAGTCTTAGTAGTCAAAATTCAAAATTTTTTTACTTTCTATGGTTACTAAATTAAATCTAAACTATTAAATTACGCAATTACTTTAATATTAGTCATTAGATTCATCAATTTCTTACTAAATTTAGCAAATTCAGATTAAATAAATTTCCTAATGAAGAGGAAGAAGAAGGAATTTTGGTGAAAGAATTTTTACCAAACTTTTAAAATAACAAAAGTAAAAAATAAAAAGATTTTTTAACTAAAATCCTAAAATTTCATTTCCTTCAATTTAAATTTTTTTAACTGGAGGAAAAAATTTTAAATAAAAGGAGAAAAGACATTATTATTTTATTTAATTTCTTTTTCATCTTTCTCTTAATTATTTTATAAATATTTTTTTCTTTCTTTTAAACACCCAAACAAACGCTTAATGTGAATGAGAAACTAAGGACATCGCTCTATGCACAATTTCTTGAAATTTTCTAGGAGGCCAGGTACTATAGGGGCACCTCTCTCTTGTCTTTCATTGGGATAAAGAGTGAAGATTATGAAGTTTTACTAGTGGTGGCAAAAGAACAAATGATCCATTTACGTGGGGGAAAGCTTTTGCTTCAGAGCGCAATATCGATCAAAAGCAGAAGATGTGGGCATAACTAGCTACATGGTTCGATTAAAGAGGAATAACTTTGACTGCAAAACAACAGAGATATTGGAGTCGGATCAGAAATTCACTGAGCCATATGATATCTGTGTTAAAAGAATGGCATAGTGATGCAAAGTGGAAGGAAGCAGGCCTAAGAGAAGGCTGGCTACAGACCCCACAAAAGAAGAAGAAAAAAATATAATAAAAGAAAGCCTAAAATCAGCTTTATGGGGAATAAGGATGAGGTTGCATGATTGAGATATTTGAACTGAAGTAGACACTCACTCTTCTCTAACAATAGTCTTTTGGTATATACATTTCACTTAATTCTCTATTTCTAGCTTTTGATGATTCCTTTAAACAGAGATAAAGAAGAAAAGGAAAGTGAGGAGAGAGAGAGGAAGGTAGAAAAAAAAGGGGCAAAGGAACATGAGTGTGACAGGACTTAGATCGGCTGGAGTTTGCGGTGGAAGGAGGTGGAAGTGGAGGAGGTGGTGGGAATAATTATAATAACAATAATAGATTGCAAGATAGATGGTTATAATAATGGGCGAAGCATATTCACTTTCCTCTTTGTCATCACTTTCCATAACATGATTAGAAAAAAGTTCGTCAATCTTCTCCACTTCACTCTAAGAAAAAGCATTCTCTTCCTACGTCCTTTCTCTGCCTATCTGCCTTTGACACGTCTTGTCCAGTAATAATTATTCACAAGTATCTTGGATGTTTTGTTTAAACTCAGGCTAATATCCTATATATTGAATCGAGACCGGAGTTCAGAAGAAGGAAATAAGATAACCAGAATACAGACAGATATTAAAATCGTATCTTTTCATTGGTAAACATGATAAAAAAGTGTAGTTTCAAAATGTATTATATAGCTATAGAAACTTAAATTTGTCCAACCGACCCCTTAAACATTGTCTGTGCAGGTGTTACGCGATACTTACCAGTAGCTTAAACAACATTTTTCATTGGAGTGCAATTATTACAAAAATTTAACTTGATTTGGTGTAATGAAAGAAGGCTTGAATTCATTTTTATGGTCAACAAAGAAGGCTCGAGTTCACTCGGCTGAAATGTTGTTGACAGACGGGGCCGCTTGAGTTCATGATGGATGGGCTAGCAGACCTGGATGATATCAAGAAAGAGCCTGTGTCAATAAATGGGCCAAATGGGCTACCTCGCCCATTTTAATTTGCATCACGTAAAATAATAAATTGGGAGGAGCCCAAGATGTAAGACTATTTCCAAGAGTGGCAGAGTAATCCAATAGCATCCAACAACAATTAGATAGATTTTTTTTATTGTGCACAATACTGTAGGATCATCACAGACACAGTGATCCATCGACTTAAATGTACATAGAACCTTTACAGGTATAGATTTTGGATTTGATTAAACAGATGACCAAGGATTTGGTGTCACAGTCCGAAAAGTTCTTCGAAGCTGTAACAGTATAGATCTAAGCGCCCCTGTATAAATTTGATGCTACTACTTATTTTGTTCTCTTGCTTATGAGCTTCTTTTCCACGTGACGTCATTGGCAGGGAGTAGACAGGAAAAGTCTTGCAGGTTCATATTTATCCCAATCACATGATGTCACATGCGAATCTAATCGCTAAAAGACACAATTTTTGTTGCCCGCACAAAGAGCAAAACTTGTGCAATTGAAATCCAAGCAAGTCGCCAAGATTGACCACAAATCCTCTTCAGGCCTTCTCTCGTGGCATTATCCGAGAAGTTCGAAACATGCAGAAGGGGCTTCTCTCAGCGATGGGTGTTTGGTTATTACTAAGTTCTTAACTCAGTGGAACCTATGTCAAGCGCTATATATCTTTGTAAATTGGTTCGTTTCAACGGCTCTTTACTCCCAATTACATTAAGACGAGTTAAAACTGTCTGAGGTACAAGCTACTAGGGAATAAAACGTGTAACAAGTAACAGTTAAACACATAATTAAATTATAATTAGAGATTTCACATGTAAAGTGTCCAGTTACATATAGACCTCCATGCCGATAAATTTTGAGGATTGACATAAGGGGCAAAAACTGAGCTTACTTTCACAATCTTTACAGAGGCAGAGATGCTTACATGGTATTAAAAGCATGCTAACTTCATTGACTCTGCATACCTTACAAGTCATCATCTCTTTCATATCATTGTTATCCTTGGATAGCAGGTGAAAATCAATGTTACGGCCATTGCAGCATGAAGCTGTATCATCTACCTCACTGTCGCCACATCCTTCTTTGCTATCTCTGCCTTGAACATATACTTGCTGAAGATTATACTTGAGAGCAGCAATCATGTTCTCATTGTATCTGGCACGCTGTTGCCAGGCACCTGCTTCAACAGTCAACTGTTCCATTCGCTCTTCAAGTTCCATGTTCCTCTTATTAATGCTTTCGACCTCAGCTTCTTTCTCATGAAGCTTCTGTAGGAATTTGTCTTCAACAATTGATATACTCTGAAGTTGCGTTGCCTGAACCTTCTCCAAAATTGCTTGTCGCAGATGTTCACCCTATCATAAAGGAGATAATTGAAGTTGTCATCTTTGGATTGTGCACAGTTAGATTGACATTCGAAGCATGCAATAAAAAGAAAAATTGTTGATTGGCAATCCCATGATGCAGAAAACGGGATGATGGTGAAGCTTGATCAGATTTCTTGAAGCATGCAGTCAAACATATATGATTTTTTTTTTTTATCCTAACACTTGAATGGTGAGAAGTAAACTCTAATAAGCTTTAATTATCAGTACACACATTTGATTGAATTTTTGTAGAAACATATATAGCAACTGGTTTCATCATTGCCAGCCCAATGACAGTCAGAAATAAGGAAAGGACAACTCGCCAGCACCTGATTTAGAAACCCAGAATCTTACATATGCATGCTAGTCGATATCTGCACCCCATCATCAGAACATACACCACCCTTTCAGATTCTTTTGTGGGGTTTTTGTGTGGTGGTTTTTGGGGGGAGAGGGGTGGGGGGGTTCTACTTCAAAATTATGATCATAAGAAAAAGGTCGCTCAAAATGGAGATGGAAAGACACATGTTCCTTGAATAAATCATTATTTTGGCCCGTCATTTATTAGTTGATTCTTAATTGGATCCCTCACTGATTTTCAGTTTCAATTTGATCCCTCACTTATGAGTCTAATCTCCATTTGGTTTCTTTAGTCTTAATTTGGTCCCTCACTTATAAGTTTAGTTTCAGTTTGGTGTTTCACTTGTTAAAAACTAAATGTATTAACTTTCATATTAGTGAGGAACTAAATTAAGACTAGACTCATAATGATAGACAAAATTGAAACTGAAAATCAATGAAAGACCAATCTAAGACTGAACTTATCAGTGGGAGGCCAAAATGGTGTTTTTCTTCATGTTACTTTACTTAATTCTGAATGACCAAACAATTCATTTAAAGTACAAATATACCACTATGAACACCAAGTACTAGTGAACACTTAGACTCTTCTTTTAAAAGAAACAAATAGCAAACTCTTCATCTACTATTGTTAAACAAATGAAGCGTGGAACATCAAACAATGAGAATTGTTGTTACTATGAGGTATGTGGATATTTAAAATAGAATACATTGAAAATCAGAAAACTTGTTTGGTGATGGTATTGCCGTGGGCATGTAATGGGAAAGAACATTAGTATAATGTTCTATTTTCTATTACATCTGATCTCACTTCTCAACTGTATTTACTTTTAACATTGATAACAGAAAGTTCATACAGATTCAGTTAGTGGTCTTGCAACCAGGATCAAAGCACTAACAAAGCAGATAAAAATAAAAACAAAACATACCCCCTTTATTCTTTTAAGTTAGACCATTCAATAAAAATCACTAAACAGATTCATTTATTGACCAACAAAAGACGATGACATATAAAAATGCTTAAACAGTTTGGTGTGTTCATATAACAATAAATCCAGTTTCACTGAAAAATAGGGTTCTGACCTTCAAATAAGTTGCTAAGAAAGATGAAGTAGATATCGTGTACTAACCTTTATTCTAAGATACCTTTGTATTTCTGCATCCTGCTGCAGTAACTCACGTTCAATATCGTCGCCAATGATTGATAATAAAGCTGAGTCTCCGGTGGACGCCATACGGGTATTGTCAAGTGACAAACCCAATCCAGTAGAGACTGATCGAGTTTGCAGGAAATCTATTGAAGATATCTGAGAATTGTTCTCCAGAAAATCCTGTTCTTTTAGCCTTTTCCTCTCGGGTTCTAAGCTGTAATTGCATTGTAAATCAGCTCCACCATCACTACCGTCAGCAGGAGGAAACGGACCGGGCGCAAACCCAACAACATGAACTAAAGAAACAGCAGAACTGAATGAGGGTTGGTTTTATATATCAACGGCACAGGAAAGTAGCTACTAGCACCAAACTTAAAAGGACAAGAGAATGTTTATGAATGTCCGAAATTCAATTATTCAGAAACAAAAAGGAAAAATTTAAACTTAAGTTGGTCAAACGGTGCCCAAAACCCTAGCTTAGTACATTACCTTCATTTTTCACACCCAGAAAATTTTTCAGAGTAACAGATAGATATATCGTTCCTGAAAATTTTTAAGTAAAGAAAAGAAGCATACAAAACAATATATATGAACAAAAAGGGGAAGGGGTGAATCTAAAGATCAAGATTTTACATACACGGAGGAACATACGGAGGATGCTGGGTCTGATCTTGTAAATCAGCTGGGTTATAGAAAGCAACCACCGGATGCGACATCTGACCATCCACTGTTTGTAAATTTCTGCAAGAAAATCAAGAGGAACAAAGAAAGGGAAGCAAAAGATGAAATACCAGATTGATGACAAAAAAAGAATATTCGGTAAAATGAAAGGCAGAAAGAACGAGAATTGTTTGGGATATTAGAAATTTTCATATAATATTGGGCAGTATTTACCTGAATGGTTTCGTTTGTGGTTGTTGTGGCTGGGGTTGGTAGTGTTGTTGGAAGCGGTGCTGAGGGAGAGCCATGGTTGTACAAGAGAGAGAAGGGAGGTTCTGTCAAATAGAAATGGCGAGGTGGCCGATGAAGGAAATTCTGCAATTTCTAATTGTCCCCTTCCATTTCTTATATTTATCAAAATGTATGCAAAATTCTCATCCGGTTTGGCCCAAATTTAGGATTGGCTCTTTGAGATTTTGTGTAATGGAGTCCGAATGGGCCGAAATTCGAATAGGCCCAAAACTAAAGGGCAAAGAAGTTGATCAATCTATTCTCGCATAACTGTGGACCCAAAGTATATCTCGCAAACTTTTTTCTCTTATATGTGAGATAGAAAAAAGCGAAGTCTTGGCGTACGATAATCGATTATAAATCCTCGTTAGTAATTTTCAACAGAACATTAATTTATAGTTATGAAAATTTATGTCATAAGATTGAGATCCTGAATCAAATTTGACCAGCTTACCCCCTGGTGGTTTAGAAGATAGGAAAGACGAGAGGCGAGGCACTGGCACCTTCAACAATCAAAGGCTAATAAATTCAAGGTAGTCTTTTCACTTTTTTCTTTTATGCCTCTAGATTTAGATTTCAAACAATTCAATGAAGAGTGCAAACGAAGTTGTTGCCTGTTGAAAAATGAACACGAAAGATGGGTTTTGTTATACATGTCCATCCATTACCATTCATTGAACCCCATCGTCTATAGCTTTGTTCCTTCCATTACCTTTGACTTCACTTTTGCGTTCACATTCACATTCACATTCACATCCCATTTCCACTTCAACATATATATATATATATATTGTCAACGAACGATGGCCAAAAACAAAAAAGTTTGTCAACAAACGCCACCACTTTCGTTTTCAAAGCTTGTTCTTCTTCTTTATTAAGTAGTATGTTTACACTTTGTATTCTGATCTCAGTTCAGTTTTTCTATTTTTAAAATCTTTCATATCGAACACATGATTAGCTACCGTCGAATAACTTTATTAGTTGCTCAGGTCAATAATAATTAATCGGCAACTAAATGTTGATTAACACATGTGAATTATTTAATTGGGAAATTTGGCCATTAGCACCAACTAACAACTCATTTTCTGGAGAACAAAAGATTAGCCAACTGAGTTAGAACCACCTAACGCAAGCTCTGGAATGGCCTTTGGATAATCTCCAAGGCCATGCAAGCTTCTCAAGGCAGATCTTCCAATGCCAGGTTTATTTGTCTTGCTTGCTAGTTGCTACCACACCATGCATTCCTCTGCCTTCTTATTCTACTGTTTTACTTTTCCTCCCTCCGTGATAGGTGGGGACCTAGCATTTTAATTTGAATTTTCTTCTTTCTTTAATGGTTTTAAATGTTAAAGGGCCATCTCATGTGATTTTTGTGTCTACAACTTTATTCCAAATGAAATGGGCAAGGAGTTGCTAATAAAGAAGATGGTCATTTTTCCAGCTAGCAAATTTCACACATAATTTATCAGCGTCTTTCTGGTTTCATTTGCACCTTCTTCAACTATCATATTATTAATTTTATCTATCATTTTATGCTGCCTGAAAATGGAAACCTCCACTGAATTTTACATATCAGCGTTGTCAGGGCTCCATAGAAGACTAATACTGCAATCCTCATGGATCTTTTAGATCTTTATTTTCTTTTCTTTTTTTTTTAATAAATTTTCTTCGCTGCCAAACACGTGCACCAGAATTATGGGTTCTCAATTCAGGACAAATGAACGCAATATTTTCTATGCTGAACTGGCAAAACAAGTTAACCTCACTTAACTGCTATACGAATCCCAAAATGCCTCCATAGCTTTGCTAATTCAAACGACACAACAAATTAGGAAATTGCTCTGCTGGAAATTGCATTTGAAGAAGTAAGGTGAATCAGAATAATAATTCAGGAAGCGGGCATCGTGGAGCTTAGACTTGCTGCATCGAGTTCTATTGGCTTATTATAACAATAAAAATCTGAATAAGTGCAATTACAACATTAGGATTTGGGATTGAACAAATTATTTCTTACTTGTACCTTAAAAGAAAATAAGAAATTGGAGAATATTACAAAAAATATATTAAATACATGGAGGAAAATCATAATTCATGGATCACTCACAATTAAGTCTACACCGTACGCTGGAAGACAACCTGTCCTTATCTTTCCACTATACAATAATGGGTCAATGTGGCAGCAAAAAAGCACAGAAACGCGTTCTTCGTGTCCTGCCCAGAGGCCTTTACAGCTGGATCCCCATTTCTTTCCTCATCTAAAAGAACCAATGAAATGAATAGTGGTATCAGATTTTTTTTTTTTTTTGGGTTTCTTCTCCATGCGGAATTCTGGATCAATCGTATGTGCATGAATTCTTGAGGGGAATTGTGGCATTGAGCTTTTTTGGATCCAGAGTAATGGAACATCCGATCCTCTTGTTAAATTTCGGCTTCACCAACTTCCCAAGAACGTATGCTCTCGATCGAACCACAAAATTTAACTTTAACGGTACTGGTATGGTAGGCGCACCCGTTGAACTGCTCAGGCCCGCACCGCTTCCATACAGGGCAATCTTGTTACCCATCACCGGCACACTCACTGTTCTTTGACTTTTTCTTGACTGATGAAACTTCTTCATCTGCAATACCCCAGTTCATTAAAATATCTTAATATTGAATTTGAAGCTAATGAATGGAATAATGAGTTTTGTAGCTTACTTCTCCGGAAGCAATTACGATTTCTGAAAAGGTAAGATCTAGAGGGGTTGAGGTAACATGGACCCCAAAGAATGTGCCAGTGTTGCGATATATGAATTTGACGGTGGAATTCAAGGAGATCATATCGGTGGCCACTCCTGTGGAATCCGAACCAGCCTGAACCCTGAGATGATTAAATTTGATGCTCTGCAAAATGGAAATTCGAATGGATCAAAACATATTCCTAAGTTAATTAAACTATCCGATATTCTCCCAAAAAAGGGCAGGAAGGCAAATTACCTTCATGGCAATTTTGGGCTTCATAGGCTTACTGGCACCCCAGAGAATCAAAGAGAAGACAGTAAAGAGAAGAATGAAGCCGAGAACAAAAGCGAGGAAATAGCAGCGACGGGGGAGAGGCTTATGGCGCTCTTCCATTGGAAGAAGACCCTCTTCCTCGATGACATCGGGTTGCTTCCATGACTTCTGAGGCTTGGTATGGGGAGGACGAGAGGCATCGTTGGGGGAGATCTTGCGGGATCCAGAGAACCTGCTAGAGGAAGATTCGCGAGAGTGGTGACCAAGGGAGTGAGGGGGAGATCCCATGGGGCTGAGCACTGGGGTGGAATGAAACGACGTCGCCGTCTTCTCCCCATCGTGGGAATCCCTGGAGGGGCTCTGCACGTAGTACACCGGTCGACGCGGAGATCTTGCCGGAGAGGAGGCGGCGAGGCTGGTCACTTCGGAATCCGTCTTGGCGTGCATTCTGGTATCTATCTCGAAATTCCCTCAAACTCCAACTCACAACAAATCAATCAAACTGCAAGTTGCCTTCTTCAAAAGAGAAGATCATCAGATCTTGAATTCCAGAACGTATAACAGTGGAATCTGAGTCTCAGTCTGAATCCGAGTGTTGTGAGCTGGCCTTTTATGAAGAAGCAGGTTTGAAAGGAAAATTGAAAAAGCATTAATGGGGTAATCCCATTGGCTGATTAATAGTGTTTAAAACATATATGCTTTACTAAACTAGAAAGAAAAGATAATAATAAATTAAGGTGAAAGAACAGCACCAACATCACATGGGAAGGAGGAGGCCAAAGACAAAAAAGCAAATGCGCTATACTCTAAACTAATGACCAGACAGCTCCATTACAGTTGTCACTTAACGCGATTCTACGGATGATTGTGCCGTTGTGTGAGATCACAACTCTGCCCTACGCCATTCCTGCACCTATAATAATTGTCCTAAATATTATTTGAAGATATTAATACTCCTTTACTTCCAAATTGACAATTATTTTGGCTAGCATGACAAAAGCCATCGCTACAAGCCTAGGACAATCAACAATTTTCATTTTGTTCTTTCAATAAATGATTCAACAATCAACATATTGTCTCATTCATATTACAAAACATTTTAGTTGTAGTTGTTTAATGATTATCAAAATTATGACACCAATTTTACTCATTCATAAGTATGGTGTGTTTGGTCGAGTTAATAATTACAGTATTGGAATTTTAATAGTGATTCTCTTGTGATAAAAAGGTTAATTATTATCAATTAAATAAATGCATGTGGTATCTCGTTATTATTAAATAATTTAAATAAAGAAAGGGCTTACGCTTCTTATATAGAATTATATTTATATTACAACTTTTTTTTTTTAATATTTTTGCTATACTCTTTTTCAATAAAAATATAATAAGTATTTGGTTAACTAATAAATATATAATTCAATTTAAAAATAAACAATTATTTGTAATAATCATTCATGTGTCATAATATAATTTAAAAACTATATACTTTTAAATCTATATGACCAAAATATAAACAACTACATATAAGTTTCTTCCTTTCATATATCATTTGCTTTTTAATTATCTAAATTATCTTCAAAACAATTTATATGAATGTAAGTGTATTTCTTCAATGTAAAATTCTTTATTACTAAATTTAAGATTCAAATAAATCATAAGAAGCCCATTCATAATTTTCCAAATATTTTGGTGGAGTAGGGATATCTACATATAAAAAATACAATATAATTTAAAAGTTAAAAAACTTCACCCAGATAATATTTTATGGGCATTGAAGTATATAGATAGTTGTTTAAAATATTTCATTTGTTGTTGTGATTTTATAGATGATATATATTTTTTATAATTAGAATTCAAATTAAAAATTATTTATTATAAAATTCTTTTTAGATAAGTGGATCCTGGTCTGTAGATTCCGTAAAGATAAAAAAGAAATTATTCGTTGACTGTAAATGCTGAAGTGGAGGCTATAATACCTACCCATACCATGTCCAAAAACTGGAGGGGTTGTAGCTTAATTATTGCAAATTTTGTGGACAAGATTGCAATTTACAGAAGTGCGTCGGTGCCCTGGTGTCCCGTGTCCAACGATGGTGTGAGGAAAGGGCAAATAAATCTTTTCATTAAATATATATTGACTTAAAATAAGATATTATGCACGCAACAATTTGAGGTATGATTCGCATGTTTATGAACTAATATAATAATAGAATATATAATAATACAGATGAGTGTTGAGTGTTGACTGTCTGCTTACAAAGCTTTTGGTTTTTTGTCAAAGTTGCAACGTAAAAGGGCCCAATCCTTTTTTCTTTGAGTCCAATTATTCCGACCCAATTACGTTTACTGGCACCAACGTGTATTTATTTTGTTGTTCTGGTCAAGTAATTTAACAAAAAAAAAAATGAAAGGGAATTCACTACCAAACTTAGTGAGGATGAAATTGAAGGTAACAGTTCACAAAATGAAAACTAACATCTTAATTAATTTAACTTCCCAATTATATAACGAACGCAATGCAATTTCATTCATTGACTGATACTGTGATAGATAATTAGCTGAACCCATGACGTTTGATGAGTTAGGCGCTCGATCATTTAAAAACACCACAAAAGAATTACTACTTATATTAATGTTGGTACGTAACTACCTATATCATTAGTAAGGTAGAAAATACTAACTCAAGATACCATAATGGAGGGGACCGATGCTCTGTGAAACCAAAAAAGAATAACAACTTGGCCCGAAGAATATCATCTATGGCCATAAAATGCATGAATTCGATGCCCCCTAGACGTGGATCAATAAAGTTCCAAAAAAGGTCTAGCCTTATTCAATTTCACCCTCGACTGTCTCCTTTTTAATCATTTTATCGTCCTTTTCTTCATAACAATTATTTCGGGAATTAAAAATATTGAATACATTCATAGATTCATAGTAAAAGATTTATATACTTTTTTTTATTGTAGAAGCTGATCAAACTCTGATTGGGATCACTTATCAAATGAGATACCTATAGTGTATTGGGTGTTTCTTGGTTTTCACAACCTAAATTCCTTCTTGAATGCGACTGCAAAATATTTCGTAGGTATTTTTCCCAAAGTATCTATAGCAGTCTATATCTTTTTTTTTTTTTTTTTATCTATCGTATAATAGTTTATCCCTATTTATAAAAGGCTAATTAGGGTTAAGGTTTAATAGTAATATTTATAATTACTATTTTACTTTCATTTAATAAGTATTTCTTATGGGTGGATTCTATATAATATCTTAATAGATTTAAACCTTAGATATTATACGATATTCTAACATTTCCTATTTACACATAATGAGAGTTTTCATACGCTCTAAACTCAAGAAACATATTCTCAATAAATTAAGAGAACAATTTCTCTTTATAATCTACAATCATTTATATAGGGAAAATAGGCCGTGCGACTAGCATACTATGAGAGCATCAATGCTATACATCAGTTACGAATATACAGACTCTCGTAAAAAATGCATCTACATGTAGATCATAAAGTATGCATGCACTCTAGATCATAAAAATCACATTCAAATATCTCTTAATGATCTCATTTATCATAATATCTTGTATTCACAATCATGACACACAAGTCATAACTGGTATATTAGTGAATACAGAATAATGAGATTCTCTTTATGATTTTCCTCTTCCCACGATCCTATTAACACATACTTAGCTCGTTTTTCTAGACATGTTCCGCTAGACTAAATCATTATTCATAGTCCTTAGGTAACACGCTAAGATAACAAACACTAAGTTGCATTTCAAGTATTTGATCGGAGTCCAAAGGTACAAATATAGAGTCAGCGTAAAGGCTCAAGGGTTTCACACAACCATGAGTTGAGATCACACTTATATTAACCTATATGGTCGGCATTTGCACACATAGTATGAAACATGTGCTACAACATTCGTCCTTTTCCCATTGAGTGTATGTTTATTTCATAAATAATACTGTATAGATGATATTTTAGACACCACAGGGCTAAAACTGAGTTCCTTAATCTACACAATGTTTTGAACTCACATTTGACAATTAAGGTAGATTAGAAATGATGAACTTATTTTATCAAAACAATTATAATGACTTTATGTCATCAATCAGGTGACTTAAATGATTTTAAATATAGTTGCTATCAATTATCCTCCAGACAATTTTCTCTTAAAATGTTGTCTCATCTCCAATGTCACAAAGACACTGAGGCGGTTACCTGTGTGAAAAGATTAACCCTTTTGTCTACCTGACATACTTAACAATAAATAAAAATGTACACAACATTCAAATAAAGATATGTAAACATGGAAATCAAACTTTATTGATTATAAAAATACATCAAAACATCTTTTTCTATGAACAATGGGAAAAAAATAAAAAAATACAAATGAAGTATGCTAAATTCTATGCAATCCTAAAGACCTAACGTGTCTCACAAACAAGTATCTAGAAATAAGCTTTGTTAGCGGATCTACCAACATCTCATGCGTAAATACATACTTCAAGTTCACAATCTTGCGTGCAACCATGTCTTTCATATAGTGATACTTGATAACTATGTGTTTGGTTTTACAATGGTACTTTGGATCCTTAGTGTATGCTCAATGCTTTCTGCTTTGTACAACAATTGATCCAATAACCTCTTCAACCAAATAGCCTCCTGGGCTACTAAAGATAGGGCCACGAACTTTGCCTCCATCTTAGACAAGGATAAACAGGATTGATTTTCACTACTCCATGGTGCCATCACTAAGTAAGCAAACACATTATGAGGTAGACTTTTGCTCATCTAAGTCCCCTTCATGATCAGGATCAGTGTATCCTACCAATTGTAGATCTTTATTGCCTTGATAGCAGAGTACATAATCAGCAGTCCCCTTCAAATGTCTTAAAATCCTTTTTATAGCTTCCCAATGTTTAGGACCTAGGTCGAGTTGATATCTACTTACTAAGCCTACTGCTTGACAGATATTAGGTCTAGTACACATCATAGCATATATTAGACAACCGATTGTATTATAGTATAGAGTTTGGCTCATACGCTCTTTTTCCATGGCAATCTTATGACACATTTCGGCACTCAAAGTTCGGCTTGTGCTGATAAGAGTGTCAGCAAGGTTACAACTTTTCATACTAAAATGTTCCAAAACCTTTTTGATGTAATTCTCTTACGAGAGATACAAGCTTAGAACAAGTTCTTGAAATCTTAACTTTAAGAATGTATGTAGCTTTACCCATATCCTTCATCTTAAAGCGAGATGACAATTGGGTTTTTACCTCGTTGAACAGCTCTATATCATTTCCAGCTATGAGTATGTCATCAATATATAATGTCATAATCACATACTTGTCCTTAGATCTTTTGGTATATACACAGTTGTCTTCACTCATCATAGTGAAACCATTAGATATAACTGCATTGTGAAAACAAATATACCACTGCCTTGAAGACTATTTAAGGCCATATATAGACTTCAAAAGTCTACAAACTTTTTCTTCTTAACCCTCTTTAATGAAACCTTCAAGTTGTTCTATATAAATTTCTTCATTTAATTCTCTATTGAGAAAGGTAGTCTTTACATCCATCTGATGTAATTTAAAATCTAAACAAACCACTATAGCTAGAAGTAAACAAATAGAGGTAGATCGTACAATAGGAAAAAGAAAGTCTCCTCATAGTCAATTCCTTCTTACTGCGAATACCCTTTTGCTACTAGTCAAGCCTTAAATTTTTCAACCGTGCCATCAGGTTTTTTCTTGATTTTGAGAACCCACTTGTTCCTAATAGCCTTATGTCCCCTTGGAAGATCAACAGGTTTCCAAACATTGTTAACTTTCATAGAATCTATTTCCTCTTCCATAACTTCGGGCCATTTATTTTTAGAGGGGGATAAAAGAACCTCTTTAAGATTTCTTAGCTCATCTTCATTTTGTAGGAGTATTGTAACAAGTTTGCCATATTTAATCTCATATCGTTGACGAGGAGTCTTTTTACGTGAACCACGTCTCAGTTGTGATTCATTGAATCTTGTTTCATTGTTCCCATTTAGATTAATATTGCTCTCACTCGGATCAAGAATGTTAATCCTACTCCCACTTGGAATAATTGGCTCAAGAACACTCTTATTCGTATTAAATAATGAAGAAGGTTGCTGATGAGAAACTAATTCATCATCTGCTATAATCCTCTCACTTGAATGAAGTGGTCTTAGTGTGTTCAGATCCTCTATTTCAAATAAGGATAGATTTTGACCTATCTTACCCTTCTTAGGATATTCATTCTCTAAGAATGTGACATCTCTATATTTGAATTCAATCACGCTCCCATTGTCTTGTTGACTTATAAACACATAACCTTTTAAAGTTTCTAAGTATTTAATAAAGATATTTTTCTTTCCTCTTGGGGCCCAATTTACCATACTTGTGAAAGGAATCATGTGTATAGGCAGCACATCCCCAAGGTTTCATAACACTTTGGTCAGACTTTTGCCCAGTCCATAACTCATATGGAGTAGTTTCAACTGATTTCGTAAGCACATGGTTAAGTACGTAGGTTGCAGACATCAATGCATCACCTTAATAGTTGATTAGCAAATTAACCTATGCCATTATGGACCTAACTATCTCAAAGAGCATTTTATTCCTTCTTTCTGCAACACTATTTTGTTGTGGAGTATTTGGAATAGTCAACTGATGAACTATCCCTTTCTCATCACATAATTCATTAAATTGAATTGACAAATATTCTCGGATTTGATCGGTTTGAAGAGCTTTAATCTTCTTATCTAATTGATTCTTAACTAAGTTCATATAATTTTTGAAGTAGCTTAATGCTTCTGACTTATGAGAAATCAAATAGACATAATCGAAATAAGTATAATCATAAATAAATATGATGAAATAATTCACTTCGTGCCTGGCCTTGACATTCATAGGCCCACAGATGTTAGAATGAACTAATTGCAATGGAAAATCAGCTCTGGTTGCTTTACTGAAGGGTTTTCTTACAGATTTTCCTACTAGACAAGATTCACAAGTAGACAAATCCATTCATTCTATACTAGGAAGCAAACCCTCTTTTACTAACCGCTGCATTCTCTGTTGGCCAATATGACTAAGTCTAGTATGCCATATATTTATATCATGATCATAATCATGCGTAAAGGCAAACATGGAAAAACTAACATGATTATTAATGTAAGATTCATCATCCAAACCCATAGAAATAAAACCTTCGGTTACATAGCTAAAACCATAAAAAACTGAGTCATAACTCAATTTAACACAATTGTCATGGAAATACAAATCATAGCCTAGCCTAAGTAAAACCAAACTGAAAAAACATTCTAAAAAATTTGAGGTGCATAAAAGACATTATGTAAGATCAGGTATCGAGCACCACGCAAGACTAACTTGCATGTTTCAATCCCTTTGACAGCAACCTTAGTGTTGTTGCCCACATATATCCATAATACTCTATAGGGAACTCGCTAGAAGTTAACAAAGGCTTCACGGTCCTTTGTTATGTGGTCTATGGCTCCTGAGTCTACAATCCACACAAGGCAAGATTTAGTAAGCATACTAGAGCTAAAAGCACAAAGTTCACTAGCATAAGCAGTGTATGTTACCTTTTTAGGAGGCTTAAGGCAATCACTCGCATAGTGTCCCTTCTTTTGGCAATTAAAGCACTTAACTTTTGCTATATTCATCTTTCACTGATTTTTTTTGCCTTGCTAATTAGTCTTTAGCTTTTTCTTAGGTTGAGTTGGTTCTTTGTTCTTTCTATAGCTCTTTCTCTTTGAACTACGTTTTCACCTGAAGTTGCCATGTGTAACTCAGGTATCAGTTTGGCTAATTTAAGCCTTTATTCTTCGAGTTTAAGGTATCTCTGGACATCTTCTAAAGTCGTGATTCAGTTATTGTGAGTGAGATGCATCTTTATATGCTCCCACGAACTAGGCAAAGAGCGAATGACAGTTTGGATCTGCTGCTTGTCTATTAAGACATTTCTAACATCTTTTAGTTTAGCAATCATGTTTAACATCAGCCTCAGATGTTTCCTCATCAAATGTTCTGGGCGTTTCTTATATGAGTCAAATTTGATCGTTAGAGAACACAATTTAAATACGGATATAGTTCTAAACCTTGTTTTCAGAGCATTCTAAAGCCCCATAGCGCTTTGGTGGTCCTTGAACTCCCTTAGGATGTCATCATTCAGAGTGCTCAGCAACGTAATGTGAACAGTGGAGTTTTTTTTCTTCCAAGTGTCATAAGCGTCACAGTCCCGCCTATGTTAAGCTATGTTTCCAGCTTCTGGTTCTTCCTTTACATTATTGAAAGTCTCAAGAGTCTCTTGCTTTTCTAGGAGATACTAGACTTTCATATTTCAAATCTCATAATTGTTGCCATTTAACTTCAACCCCTTGTTGAGCTCAGCAATAATACTTTTAGAAAATGTAGTCATTATTTACAGAAAAAAAAAAAGATAGACTTGAATCAGGATCAGATAATTAAAAAACACGCAAGATTCAATGTTCACCATGCTTACAAATTATGACATTAAGTATCATATGACTAAGCTAATTAACCCATGCATAACTTGTAGTCGAAAGAGCACAAATTGCCAATCATCGTCCTAAGCTTGTATACAAGATGTAAATCAACGAAATCAAAACACAACTAAGTGTCCTAATCATGCTACAAACAAATTATAAATCATGATTTTTCAAATCCTAAACAAATTAACATTTGTTAACTATCATGTCAAACTAATTAACACATTAATAAGTCAATTACGTAATGCTAAACTAATTAACATTCATTAATAAACATGTTCAACTAATCAACATATTTAATATATGCTTTTAATGCTTTAACAAATAGCAGATTCAGTACGTGGCATTGTTAGACGAAGAACATAGATCTAAAGCTAATCTCTTAGGACCAGTAGCCCACAGTTTTGGGTTCCCAACCTATGTATAAATCCAAAGTGTAAAGGCTTACGCATGTTAAACAAATCAACACAATTAAATGCATAATTTTAAGCTAATTAACATTATATGTCTAAATTTTCTATTGGAAGAAAAATGAGAAAACAATAAAAAAAATAATGTTAAACTAATTAACATAATGACAAGTAATCATATATTACTTGACTGAAATTTATTAGGATATAAAAAATTAATTTTTTGCAAAAATTAATTGCATTTATTAGAGGCTAAAAATATAAATACACAATTTATATTTTTGAACATATCTAGATGTTCATTAATTAAAGATTTAACAATTAGGCCTCTAACTATTATGTTGGATGGGCCACGTGCCTAATTAAAATATCAAAGCCCAACTCTTTCAAAAAATTGCGTAAAAAAAACTTTTTTAAAGGCCTAAATCTTCTTCAAAATTTTTAAAGGCCTAAAAAAAAAATTTAGGCAATAAGCCCAAATCAAACCTTATAAGCCCATTTATTTAAAAAATTTAGGGTTTCTGAATTTTTTTTTAATTTTCAAAATTTTAGAATTATTTTAATCTTATTTTCGAAAAAATGCATCAGAACCATCTCCTTCATCTTCTTCCTTCCTCTTTTCTATTTTTGCCACCTTCCCTTTGCAGCTCACCACTACTCGCCCGCCAGGAAAGTGACTAAGGTCGCCAACGGTAGGAGTTTAGCGTCACCAGCAGCCATTATTGACAGCAATAATGACGGAGAGAGACATATCTCTTGGTGTGGCGTCGAAATTCACAACGAATGCAAGCTCCTTCATTGCGTCTTCGTTGGCTGGGAGCAGAGGTGGCTAGAAGCGGTGTCTACCACCACTGTGGCATAATCCATGACCACTGCTACCGGTGATGAGGTAGAGAGAGTCACTATCTCTTGTGCGATGCAGGAGGTGGCGGATTTTGGCTTGTCATCGGTGGTTTCCCGCTATTAGGGAGTGCCGGCGACAGATATGAGAAGAAGGAGAAGCTTTGTGTCACAAGCATTCTCTCAGGTGACGAGTAGTAGGAGAAGGAATTTTTTGAAATTTTTTTTGAATTCTAAAACCCTAATTTGAAAGATTTGGGTAGGGATATGTGAGTTATTGGAAGGAATGAAAATTCTAAAAAGATTTCGAAACAAATTTTATCGCGAAAACCCTAATTAAAATAGCCTCCAAAAATATCTCAAATCCCAATAAAATATACAAATGATCAGAAAACCAGCTTATGACTTTGATACCAATGAAGGGAATAAAAATAAATAAATGAACACATTCATAGATTCAGAGTAAGAGACTTATATACTTTTCCTTATTACGAAAGCTAATTGAAATCTGGTTGGGATCATTGATCGAATGAGATACCTATAGTGTATTGGGTGTATGTTGGGTTTTTACAACCTAAATCACATCTCGAATGTGACTGTAGAATACTTCACTGGTATTCTTCTCAAAACGTCTAAAGTAATTTATATTTTTCTTTTTTATCTATCGTATAATAGTCTAGCCTTATTTATAAAAGATTAACAAAGGTTAGAGTTTAATAATAATTCTTATAATTACTAGTTTACTTTTATTTAATAAACACCTCTTATAGGTGGACTCTGTATAATACCTTAATAAATTTAAACCTTAGATATTATACGATATTCTTACAGTATGTTACAACAATATTGCATAACCATATCCCATGCTACATGCTTCTTAAACTATAACCTTGCTCGTCCAATGGGAAGTGATCATTATCATTGTAGCGAATATATATTATTTTGACTTGCAATACACAGTACTTTTAATTAACCCTACGATTATATGGGTTTGGAGTTGAGACTAGTGACCACAATCGGGCTTCGGACCACGTGTTTCAAATCCGTCCAAGTGAGATACCCAGAAGCTACATTCTCCTTCGTCATTCGTGGTCCTTCTACTCTCAACTTGAAGCTTAGCTTCTCGTTCTTCTCCTTGAACACCAACTTATTAGGGATGACGCTGATCTGGAACCCTTTCACAGGTGTAATGCTTGCTTCGTACGTTGTTTGTCCATCTCCAACATTGGTCACTGTTCTCTTAAATTCTTGCACTATTTTCGACCGAGGAATAGTGGACGAGACGTTCCCACTATTGAAGAAAGCAATGAAAGAGGGATAATTAAGGTCCAAGGAGGGTTTGGAGCAATTGTTGGAAGAGGATTTGGTGATGATGGTAATGTTCTTTTGGGTGAAGTTTAGTGCACAAAGAAGATTCACATAGTCTTCAATTTCTGCATCGTAAACCAGTCCAGGGTCAAGGGATCTGTTGGGGTTAATATGACCAGCTCCCATGGCTAGAGGAGAGGTCGGTTTGTAACTGTCTCCAATGTCTTTGATGAGTGCGAGGGTATTGTCCATTATGTCGGATGTAGTCATTATGGCAGACCGAATGGCTGCAGGGCTCCAATCAGGGTGTGCTCCCTTTAGAAGGGCACCTAGTCCTGCGACATGTGGACATGACATGGAAGTCCCAGATAGCAAATTGAAGTTGCTGAATAGATTCTCGGACTCCAACTCTGTTGCAGGAACTTTTTGGGGCCATGCTGCTAAGATTAATGTGCCGGGAGCCATGACATCAGGCTTCAACACAAATGGGCAGCTTTGTGATGGCCCTCTGGAGCTGTAAATATCCACACTTGGTGCTGGTTTGGTGCCCAGAACTGTCATTTTGAAAGCCATGCTTGCTTTTGGCTCTGAGTTCTTCTTTATGTAATCTTTGATGATTTCTCCCTTCATTGGATTTATAAAGATGGACGGGAACTTGGTCTGAAGATGAAGTGTGATGTCAGGGCTATTTGTTATGAACACACCCCCCACAACTTTCGCCCTGTCAAGATTATCCACTTGATCGCTGAGGGTTCCATTCTTGTCCTCACACACCACAATCTTGCTCCTAACTAGTATTAATCCCTTCAAATTGTTACACATGCCCATGAAAACCACTGGATTATTCTGGCTTGTGGAGAAGTTTCCTGGGTACAGAGACAAGCCAGTGAGTTGAAGTCCGTTTTTATTACAAAGATTTAGGGTCCCATGAAATTCACGATCCAAGGTACCAGCAGCCACAGTTATGACCCACGGAGTTCCATTGTGTAAAGTTTCAAGAGATGGCCCTTCGTTCCCTGCTGACGTGGACACAAAAATGCCTCTCTGTATAGCTGCAAACGTGGCTATAGCAATGGGGTCTTCATACAAAGGAACGCCATCATACCCCAAGGATAATGAAATAACATCTACCCCATCTGCTATTGCTCTATCAATTGCAGCTATTACATCAGATGCGTAGGCTCCAAATTCCCACAGAGCCTTATACATAGCCACTCGAGCTCGTGGAGCTACGCCTGTTGCTGATCCAGAGGCGTACCCAAAGTAGGATGCACCCTCAACTTGACTCCCTGCTGCGGTGGTCGACGTGTGAGTTCCGTGACCATCGGTGTCACGAGTGGAATTCACGGCTATGGTAACGTTTGGATTCTTGGCTGTGAATCCTTTGTTAAAGAATCGAGCTCCAATGAGTTTCTTGTTGCATAACGATGAATTGAATTGGGTGCCACTCTCACATTGGCCTTTCCATCGAGAAGGGATTTCAGACATACCTTGGTCTCGAAAGCTTTCGCTTTCTGGCCAAATTCCAGTGTCCACCAATCCAATAATGATGTCATTGCCGTAGTTTGAGGCTGGCCATGCACCTCCTTTTGGGTTGAGACCAAGGAATTGGGGTGAGTGGGTTGTGTCAGGTTTCACAGGCAAATCACGAACTGATGAAATATAGCCCGGAGTGGTCTTAAGGGCTTCAAGCTCAGAAGAAGATAAATATGCACTAAAACCATTCATGACGTTGGTGTAGCTGTAGATTAGTTTAGAAGAAAAGGAGTTAAAATTGGTGGTAACTTGAGGATTGTCAAATACGGAGGCAAGCGTGGCCAAGTACCAGCTGTGTTGGGTGGAGAAGGCTTTAGGCATGGCTGATAAGTCCATGTGGACGATGTAATTGTCGGACTGATCAGCCAACGTGAAGATGGTGTGAAGGATCACGATGGAGGCGAACCACAAACAAACACGAGTATGTGTGCCCATTGCTAATTACTAGGACTGGAAACGTTGGGTTCTTTTACGATTTGAAACTAAATTCAAAGGCTTATATGTAGAGAAGCAAGAGGTAAGTTTAGCCCCAAGAGATTCCTTACTGATACCACCATATAAGGTTCAAGTTTTCCCTATATAGGGGACCTCGTATGTATTATCAACAAGCCATGCTCGAGCTGTGGACCACTATTGTCCTTTATAAGTATCACCTTCTTTATTTTCTTTTCTTTTTGGGCAGTTTACATACTTTTGGACGCAAGGCTTGATTAGTTGTGTATAATTCATAACTTGGGCATTTTTCTACCACCCATTACTTAGTTTGGCAGCATATATATATATATATATATATATATAAACTGAATCTTATTTTGCACATTATGCAATGAGTTTGGCGGCAAATAATCATGGCTTATTGAAATTAAGTACGAAAAAGCTTAAATTCAAGATTTTATATTGCAGATGCATCAGGCAAAGCGCAATTAGCGAAGGGACAATTAAAATTCAACTTTTAAAGAAAATAATTAAGCTTAGATTGTAATTATCAATGTGATGCATTATGTGAAGAATATTGAGGATGTGAGTGACAAAGTGTGAAAAAGACTAGTAGGCACGAGAATCGCACCGTGCATGTGCCCACAATCGCATCACACAGGTTGACTTAGCCTAGAAGGGTTGTAAAAGGTGAGTATGTGGGCATAAATAACAGGCAAATCAGATAGGATATATACATATGACAATGAGCAATTCTCGGTGAATACTTGTATTTATTAATTAGGTGCATTCTATAGACTAACTCAAATAGCTAACTAGGTGATCGTTATCAGTTAATAATAGCCAGTGCTTCTGATCTGCGTTGATATTGATTCTATTTTTAAAGGAGGGAAGGGGCCCTTCTTCTGTGGGCGCATATGGGGCTATTATGTCATTATTGTCATACGCATGCTTTGGACCAAATTACTTCTCCTTATTGATAGACATGGCATACTGAGCTAGGCTATATGTTGCTTTAAGATAGACCCTGAGAAATCAATGATAAGGAAGGTTTCTAAATTGCTCTTCTGCGCCTTTACCTCAACTATTATATGAAGATAAATAGAACTTTGAAACCCTGCAATAAGAGTGTCTAAAACTTGTTTCTTTCAAAAGTTAAGACTTCTAAGTTGTTTATTTCCTACTGTTTGTAAAAATAAGTGAAAAGAAAAAAGAAAAGAAATCAACTGTGAAAAATTGAAACCTGATTAACTATAAATGTTGACTCAACGATTTTGTCCATGTAATATATTTACTCTGACAATACTAAACAACTTCTAAAAAAATTGACGGCTAAATAAAACAGAGATTTGCGGTCATGGATGCAGGAGCATTACCATTGGTATTCCGTTCATTGAATAAATATATTAAGGCATTAACACTTGGTGATGGCTAGAGATGGCAAAGGTCTCGCCTATTTGGAAGTTTTTATTGGAATTGTCTTATTTGAAGATTTTTTTTATCGTATGGAAAGGGAAGGAAAACAAATTTCCCTCAAAATAATTTGAAGTTGGGATGAGGTCATATGAGTTCTTCGTCTTTGACACTTTGACATAAATATTTTAAAATATTTTTATATGTATTATTAGAAATAAATTCATTACATCTTCAAATTTTAGACATTAATTTTTTTGCGGAAACAAAAAATTAAAAATATAACTATTTCAATACAAAAAAAAATTATTTCAATTAATAATATTAAATTAGAGTTATTTTTTTAATATATTTATTATTTTATTTTTTGTAATTTTTTTAAAAATTTAAAGTTCTAATCAAAATTTATGGAAAGTCGCATTCTCCAAAAGAATAAAAAAAATTTCTATAAAAATAAAATAAGAGACATGACCAATAATACAGACCAAAAATCTGCCTCCGTCCTACAAAATAGTCCTGTCCTTCACCGGATAGAACTGAATAGATGGATTTTGATTTCCGTTAGTTAGCTCCGTGTTGTTTGTACAGTGCTCGTATCATTGCTGCGCGGTATGTGGGCTACTGGGCTTTGATTGGCTGAACCTGACGGTTCAATAAAGGAGAAAGGTAAAATTTTGCCGTTACTTTGGCCCTTCTCATCTTCTTTTTGCATTTTATCTGTGACTGTGCTTTACATCTTAAAACGTGGGTTAACATCAATTCGGTTGATCCAGTTAATTCAGCTTGACCTCACTCTATCACATAATTAAGGGCCAGTTTGGTTAATCAAATTATTTTTTATAGAAATGAAATGAAAATGGGAGTAGGAATGATAGAGGAAAAGGAAAAGTATATATATACATTTGATTGCATATAAAATAAAGTAGAAAGAAAATTATTATATTTTGTTTGATTTAATGAATTAGCTATTGAATGAAAATGAATGAAATTACAGTTACTATATTACCTTTAAATGATAAATTATTATTATAATTTATTTTTTAAAATATAATAATTATTAAATCTTAAAAATAAAAAAATATTCTATACAAATTAAAGAATATAAAATAAATAAAATATAAAAATGTATATATTTTTTATATTATATATATTTTAATATTTAATAAAAATGCGCCATTTTAAAGTTTCAGCCAATTCAAAGGAACTAAAAAGGCATTGTGCTATTACCAATCATCTATATGTTCGTTTTTTTTTTTTTACAGAATCTATTATATCATTGCTATTTAATACAAACTCACCATTAGTGACCAAAAAAAAATACAAGAGCGCATCATTTTCTCTAGCTTTTCTAATGAACAGTTGTGCTTTTCTGACACTGTACATATTGAGGATAATTTGGGCCACAAAAACATCTCTCCCTGAAGAGTTGGCTGATTCCATTCATTTTGGATTCGAGACTATACTCCCACGAATGCGGGAGAAATGTCTGCCGAGGGAGAGGGAATCAACCAAACGAGGTAGACGGAATGCCTCTACCTCTCCCGCGTTGGATTTTGTCCAACCAAACGTGACCTAAAAGATGTTTGCATCTTAGACTGGGTTGGACACATCCCGAAGTGATTTGGTCCAATAGTTCGATATTATTTTTTATTTTATTTTTTTAAAGGTAAATTTTTATAATAAAATTTTAAAATATTAAAATATTTTATTTTTTTAATTTTCTATTCTAAATCTGAATTTTTTAATTACATTATATTTCCTTTTAAATTTTTTTAAAAGACATTTCTTTTTTATTTAAATAAAAAAGAGAGATTAGACCCAACTTAATTAAACCAGTGTGGGCATTAACTAGGTTAAGTTGAGTATCAAATAATTAAACTAAGTCCTAAATCACCCAAAAACCCAACCTGCAGTCAGCACTCTTGTTAAAACTTATAGGAGGTCCAATTTGGTTTGCATCAAATTGGATAGTTTATGGTTTTTTTTTTCACTTCAAAATTTAAGATATTTTAAAAAATTCTCATATTTTCTTTTAAAATATCATACTATATAAATAAATGATTGACTAATATCTTTATATAACCGAAGACGAAAGATCCATTCGTTTGGCAATATCATTCTTTTTAAGTGACTTGATTCTTGCAAAGTATTATTTTGCTTTCAATTTGAGATTGGTTATCATTAGAGATATGGTAATTTTATGTATCAATATGTGTTTCTGCTGCTTTCCAATAATTAAGCTTTATAGACTTAAAATAATCGTATAAACATGTTATTAAATGAATTGTGCATAAATTTTTTTTATTCAATTATTGTTTTTGATAGAATTATGGTTTGGTTTAACTACCCAACAATATTAACTGTTTTGATGGGAAAAATATTTGATTTTTTTTTAACTAGGTAATATTTTATTTGTACATTAATAATGTACTAGATTGTATATTGACAAAACCCCCTTTTTAGTCCTCCATTTATGGGCCTATTTTTATGTTAGTCCCTTACTCATCATAATTCTTATTTTAATATTTTAATCTCTCACTTAACCTAAAGTTACCTAAATAAGTCCTTCTGTTATTGAAGCGTCAGTCAACTGCTAATGTGGCATTTTTTTATACTGACATATAATGTTAGAAGCTCATGTGAAAAAAAAGAAAAAGAATTGTAGTAAGCAATATCTGTACATCTCACCCATCCTTCCACCTCTACGAAACAACCTAATGATCGACTACTAGGCACTGATTAAACACCAAGCCAGGTCTTCTGCGAAACCAACCCACCGATTGAATATTAGGTACCTCTACCAACACTTCTTCTTCTTCATCTTTTTCTTCTACCTACTCTTTTTCTTCTGCCGACACTTCTTCTTCTACTGACATGTTATGTGTTAGTTAATAAGAGAAACAGAATGGTAGTTAGTTAGTTAGTGCTAACTAGATTAGTTAGGGAGTTATTGCCAACTAAGATGGTATTAATAAGAGGTTAGGGAATGTAATCAGTGTGCAGAAATAATAAGTAATTTTAGTATTCCTTTGCATACCAAAATTGGTATTAGAGCCAACGAATGTGAAAATGGCTCGCAAAACACGTTCAATCGCAGGCGATCATCAATGAGAGTTTGAGTAGGAACTCAATCAAAACAGAGTGGAAGTAGGCAAGATTCGAGGTTCTATTTCGAAGCTAGAAGGATTAGTCGCTGACATGGCATTGAAGATTGTTCACTTGACAACGATGATGAACGATGGTAATGGTGCGTCAAATTCCAACGATGGTCATGCAGGAGACCATCAACTTCAATTTGGTAGCTACTAGCTGTTGCATTTTGGTGTATACACATTTCCGACAAAATGTTCTCTGATAGATTTTCTAAAGTTCGACAGAAACAGGTTCAAAGGATAGGCTTTCCACTATCGATAGTTCTTTGAGATTGATGGCATTCCGATTGATCAGCGGATTTGTATGATTAGCCTGCACATGGAGGGACGAGCGCTACAATGGCACCAAACATTCATGACTACTAAGAGGCTGATCGAACTGTAATAACCCAAGTAATTAGGATTATTAATTCAACTGATGGTATGTTATTCTGTTATGTGAATTAGTATAATGAGATTGAGGCTGGCTCAGTGGTCAGGCTCCAGACTACATTCCTCAGGACGTGGGTTTGAGACTGGGAAGCTAACCTCCATTGTTTTTTTTTTTTTCTGGAGCTGCCACGTGTCCCCTCATACAGTGAAAGGACGAAATTGCCCCTCAGAGTTTTTTTCTTCTTCCTTCCTCCTTCGTCCAGCCGAGGTGCAGAAGAGAGAGAGAGACCTTCGCGAGTTGTAGTTGGGAGCCACCGTGGTCGTGCCTCAACCTCGCTTGAGCTGAGCCGCACCCCTGAGCACCACTGGCCAGTCACCGGCCACCTCTCGCCACCGTTCCAGCTGGAAAACCGCCACCTTCTTAGCAAAAAACACCGTGGAAAACGCGAGCTTGCCTGGCCGTTGGTGAGCTATTTTTCTAGCGTGTCTTGGATGGGTTGTGTACCTTGCTTCTTGGCCGGCCATTCCCACCTGGATTCGAGCTCGGTTGGCCGCCGGTGGAGCTGTTTTTTCGGCGAGACCGAGGAGCTCGAGCATAGGAAGTTTTGGACGATTTGGTATGTTTTTACTGGTTTTCTCTTGAGATTGAGCTTAGAAGTAGCATTTTCGGCCCATAAAAAACGAAATTGAGCTCTAAAACCATGGATTTTGGCTGCTTGTAAGAAGAATAGCTGATAGGGACCAAAATGAAAATTTTCGAAAATTTTGGGTTCTTGAGAAAATGGAAAACTGTTGGCTTGTAATTGGTTCATATTAACTATATATTAATACTTTTAAGTTGATGGGCATAAGAACTAGGAATTTGTATTGAATTGCATTAGAATGGAGGCTAGGGTTGAAACAGGGACCAAAATGAAAATCTGGAAAATATGTGGGGCAGAAGTGTAAAATTACCACATGTTAGGGAATGAAAGATATAGAATTAAAGAGATGGGGGGTTAGGCCCTAAATTAGGATAATGAACCGAAAGACGATTAATTCCTGCGTGAACGTTGGTGTAGGTGAATCGTTAGAACGATTCCGATACCCCAGGAGGGCAGCGTACCACTCGTGTCAACCAGAGTTCAGGTGCGCTGATAGCACCCCGAAACTCTTATTATACCTGGGTAGTTCTTGCTTTAATTGTTTTCTAAATATAAACAAATTCTTTGTGATTATGCCTTACCGGATTAGGGGATTAGAAGTAAGGGACCTTCTGTATATGTTGAATGACTGTAACTACAGTATTGGGCTTGTGATATGCTTAGAGGTGATTACTAGATAGTTATGGCCAGAAACACAGATAATTTTCGTATATTTTCCATCTTTGTATGCATGATTGACTTAAATCATTGATTTTGGGAGGATGACGAATGATAAACCTTCGCGAGACGTAACTCGCGCCTATTGGTCAGTTACCCTCGAGGACTGAGTGTCCTCGCCTGTTGGTTAGTTACCCTCGAGGACTGAGTGTCCTCGCCTGTTGGTTAGTTACCCTCGAGGTCTGTGTATCCTCGCCTGTTGGTTAGTTACCCTCGAGGATTGTGTATCCTCGCTTGTTGATTAGATGCCCTCGAGGGTTGTGTACCATCGCCTGTTGGTTCTTAGCAGTCTTTTTCCTGATTGATTTTCACTATTTGATTGTTTATTTGAGAATGACTTTTGACTTAATGTTTCAGAAAAGTGGGTTAATTAGCTCAACTGTTAAATTGCAAGCAAATGGATTTAAACACTGTGGCACTGTATTAAATTCTTGATTTCGTTAAAGTTTCTGTTTATATATGAATTTGTTTACTGACTTGGGGTGCTATCTGTCAGAAAATTTTTGGTCCCAAATAGAGAATTAGACGACCTTCTGGAGCCGGCGGAGCATTGACCGGGGAGCCGCGTTGAGCCGCTTGGTTTGGGTGCGAGGCGTGCCCTCTTGTTTAGATTATAAATTTGGCATTTTTCTTTTTGGGATGTATACATATTTAGATTGGTAGCCATTTTTGTATACGGGATTATTTTGTGACCACAGCTGAACCCGCCATGTTTTGTCTTATGTTGTAATTAGTGGATTGGGCTGGTGGGAGCGGAGCTCCCCTATTCATGTATTGCCTTGCAGGACCTTGTAGAAATCTCGGGATATCCTATTTACTGGGGAGGTGCTGTCGAAATTTCTACAAGTTTCCTTGTTTTGTACTGAAATTCTCATCTTATATATTAAGGCAAACAATATTCATGGGGATTGGATCGGTGTGATAGTGATTGTCTCTCTAGGGTTAGGCTTATAGGTCAAGGGAATTTCCTCGTGATCTGTGCCGATCCCACTCCAGGGATTTCGGGGTGTGACACGAACTTTCATGGACAGATTATATGTCTGCAATTGGAGTGAGATTCGGTGACATTAAGAAGGCTATTCCATTGGCTTAGTTGAAGAGGCTAAAATAGGATGGAACGATTCTTGATTATCAAGAAAAATTTGAAGATCTCTTGGTTGAAGTTGTTTTACCTGAAGAAATGCATATTAGCTTGTTCCTAGGTGGATTAAAGAGTGATATTGAAGCATATGTGAGGATGTTCCGATTATCAACCTTAGAAAATACAATATATTTAGCAGGGTTGCACAAAGATACCGCAGGAGCAATGTAAGATAGAAGCAAAGTCTTATTCAAGAACTCTAAGATTCAATTTTCTCCATATTCTAAAGCTATTGTAGTAAGTAATAAATGGAGGATACAGAGTTAAGCAAGACTGTTACAAGTGGGAAGGCACTTGAAAAGAATATGAAGCAATTAACAAGATGGATGAAAAAAGGAGAAAGGGACTTTGTTATTGGTACGATGACAAATAAACTTCCAGTCACAGATGCAAAAATACTCAAGCCTTTTTTATATATGTGGAGGAAGAATGTATTGAAGATGGAGAAATCGTACACACTGAAGTAGAAGATGTCGAGAATTTCAGGATAGATGACAGAATGCCTTTGCTGTCATTGCATGTTATTAATAGTTGAAATGATTTTTTGACCTTGCAGGTGCGTGACTTTATAAAAAAACAATCAATCACCATTTTGGTTGACACTTGCAGCACTCATAACTTCATTCATGCGTGATTAGTGAAGAAATTATGACTTAAAATAGATTATATACTGGGGGTTCAAGTATCTATAGCAGGGGGTGATAGAATTAAGGTGAACAATATTTGTACACAGTTCAATTGGATTATGCAAGGTATTGATTTTTATGTGATGAATCTTGGAAGGTATGATGCTATACTAGGGGTCTAATGGTTAGCTTATTTGGGAATAATTCAATTTGATTACCAACAGTATACTATGCATTTTTCATTAAACGAGAAATCCTATAGAATCAGTGGAATGGGCAGTCGTTAGATTTCCTTCCATGATGAATTGAGTGAAAAGAAACAACTTTTACATTATGTAGGAGTATTTTTGTTGCAGTTGGATATGTTAGATAAGAATAAGTTAACATTAAATCCCTAACAACAAGAAGAGATACAAGCTTTGCTATGAGACTTTAAAGATGTGTCCCAGATTCCAAAAACATTGCCTCCTTCCAGGTCATTCGATCACAACATATATTTGAAGGATGAGAAACCAATTAGCTTGAGGCCTTATTGTTATAGGCCTATACAGAAGACAACAATGGAAGAATTAGTGAAAGAGAAGACTAGCAATGGAATCATTTAGCAAAGTTCCAGCTCATTTGTTGCCTTAGTAGTGCTAGTTTATCAAAAGGATGTCATTTGGGGATTTGTGTTGATTATTGGCAACTAAATAACTAAACATTCAAAAATAAATTTCCCATTCCAATCATTGAGGAGCTTTTGGATGAATTATAAGGAGCAAGTTATTTTTCCAAGTTAGATCTTCATATTGGGTATCATCAGATATTAATGAATCCAACGGACATCCACAAGATAGCCTTTCAAACTCATGAAGGCCTATATGAGTTTCTGGTTATGCCCTTTGGGCTGACCAACACCCTAGCTACATTTCAAGGCTTCATGAACTTGGTTTTCAAATATTATCTTTGGAAGAGTATACTAGTTTTTTTTATTATAATATTTTAGTCTATAGCAAGACTTAGAGTGATCATCTAGTACACTTGTTGGAAGCTTTACTGGTCCTTAGACATCATGCTTTATTTGCAAAAAATGCAAATGTGAGTTTGGAGCAAGGGAGATTGATTATTTAGGGCATGTAATTTCTGAAAAGAGAGTAGAAACAGATCCTAAGAAGTTGGCAACTATGAAATCTTGGCCTATTCCTAAAGACCTCAAATCTTTACGGGGTTTCTTTGGACTTACAGGCTATTGTCGTTGCTTTGTGAAGGGTTATGGATCTATTGGTAAACCTTTAACATATTTGCTTGAGAAACATTCTGAATTTATATAGACTTTATAAGCTAGCAATACCTTTAATTCTTTGAAAGAGGTGATGTGTTCAACTTTGATAGTAGCCCTTCTAAATTTTTCTCTTCCCTTCACAATTGAGAGTGATGCATTTAAAGAAGGAATTTGAGTTGTCCTATTATAAAATGGTCATCTTATAGCTAATGTTAGTAAGACGCTCAGTCCATCAAAGAAGAATTTGTTTGCTTATTAACGGGAGTTGATTACTATAAATTTTGCAGTATAGTAGCGGAAGTAATACGTGTAGGGTCATCATTTTGTGATAAAGACTGACCATCAAACATTAAAATATCTGTTAAAGCAAAAAACAATTTCTTCGGAGTAGCATAATTCATAAATTGTGGGGCTTGGATTATACAGTTGAGTACAGAATGGGATCTAACAATGTTAGCATTGATGCATTATCAAGGCAAGATAAGAAGGAGAATGAAGGGTGTTTTGCTGTTACATCAGTTTTCTCTAGTCTGAATAGGTGGGTATGAGAGTCCTGGCAAGAGGATGATAAGCTACGCATCATGATTGCTACTTTGCAAATTGACCTTACATCTTCTAAGAAGTATACTTGGGATCAACATACTTTTAAAAAACAAGGGAAGTTAATCGTGGGAAATGATGTGCACTTACAAGAATAAATTCTTAGCAACTTCTATAACAGCCCCTATGGAAGGCATTTAGGAGTAACTTCCACTTATAAATGTTTATCCTCTATATTTTATTAGAAGGGGATTGAAAAGGATGTTTGAAGATATAGGCATGAATGTAGTATTTGTCAAAGATTTAAATATAAAATAGTGGCTTCACTGGGCTTATTGCAGCCTCTGCCTATACTTACTTCTATTTGGCAGGATTTGGCAATGGATTTCATTGTAGGTTTGCCCAATTCTTACAATAAATAAGTTATTTTAGTAGTTGTGGATTGGTTTACCAAAGTAGGCCACTTTATGGCTCTTTAACATCCTTATGCAGTAATGGATGTTGTTCGACTCTTCTTCACTAATATTATCAAGTTGCATGGCATGCCTCCATCTATAGTAACATATAGAGATCCCATCTTTTTTAGCATTTTTTTGGAAAGAATTGTTTAAGCAACAAAAAGTGAAGTTATTATACTCATTAGCATATCATCCATAATTTGATGGTCAAACAGAAGTTTTAAATCGATCTATTGAATGTTATTTGAGATGTATGACTGGTTTGCGAACTAGAAATCAAATCTAGGAGTTGATTGTGCGTGGGGAAAGTGTTAGGCACCCACAACACTCATTCTTAAGAATGATGACCTAAAGTTGATTGAACAAAACATGAATGACCTCAATTTAAATTTTGATTTCTCTAAATAAACATGTGCAAAAGAGAAATAATAATAAAATAAAGGAAGAAAAATAAAATATTTACAAAAGCAGACTTGACCTAGGATCAGAGCTTAGGGCCTATGTACCCTATGATGGGGATCAAAGTCCACGTAGTTCGACAAATATATGTGGCAGTTGGTTGGTGATTTTTACTTTTTGTGAAAAAAGTAGGGGTGTTGAGATTAATTTTTTCTTTTTTGCAAACAAAACGAGATAAAAATTTTGTTAGTGTGTTTTAATTTATGAAACTTGATTGATCTCACTCTTTTGCTATCTTCATTTTTCCACTTTTTATTTTTTTTTTGTTCATTTTTGAAATTTTCACTTTAATTTTGAAATTTAAATGAAATAATAATGGGAAAAGATTTTTTAGGATTTTTGAAGTTAGAATTTTATTTTGAAATTAAAGTAAAATTATAATGGAAAAATATTTTTAAGATTCTTGAATTTGTGTGTGTGTTTTTTTTGAAATGACAGTTTCTTTATTTCAATTTGAAAGAGACCAAATGATATAGGGGAAGTACTTCTGGATTTTTTATTACAAATAATGGGCAAAATAAACCTTTTTATTAACTTTCAAGACCTGACAAGACTAATGGTCTTATGTGGCTTATACTTCTTAATTCTCAGGTGCCTGAGGAGATTAAAAATCTTACATGGCAAACTAAAATGCAGAAGAAATTATTTATGATCTCTTTAATTTTTTTTAATTTTTTGGGGGGGTTTTTATATTTATGGTTTTAAATTTTTGAAAATATTTTTTTCATTTAAAATTCATAAGGGATTGAAACTATTAAGGCAAAGGCTCTTCTTGGGATTTTTGAACATATACTTTTTATTTAAAATCATAACTTACCTTTTAAATCAGATTAATGTTCTCACATGGCAATGCCAAAAATTAGGATAGGATAATAATAAAAATAACTATAATAATAATAATAATAAACAAATACATGAAAAAGAAGTAAAGAATGAACTAAACCCCAAAAAAAGTGGAAGAACTAAAAAAAATTGAAAAAGAAAAAAATGCAAAAAACACAACCATGTTCTCCCTTTTTCATGCACATCACATGCATGTATATATATGAAAAAAAAAGCATCAAAAGTAGAAAAAGAAAAGGACAAGACCATGTCTTTTTTTTTTTTTTTCATGCACGTCACTTTCATACACTTAACGTGCATGAATATATGTATATATATATATATATATATCACTAATGATTTTCAAAGGACCATCCCCCTATAAACCAACGAACCAATGTTTGGCAACGATAAATAATAAAAAAATGGTTTTAAAGTTGCATACTTATTCACGATAACATTGCCTAAATAATGTAGAGATACCGTAAAGCTTCTACCAATTCTCATAGGAGCATCCAAACAGTAGAATACACATGCTCATAATAGCTTCGTCCTATGAACAGGTCCAAGGGAATGAAATATTCTATGTACAATAGGCATAAATGTATAATATCAGTCATGACTTCCACTAAGTCTCAAATATGAAGCAAGGATACTAAACCATGTTATAGTAAATTGGAGCCAACAATCAGTGCATTCTTAGAAACGTATATCTGCCCTCACTAACTTGTTCAAGATTTAGTCCCTAATCCATATTTGTGAAAGTTGCAAATCAACCTAGACGCATAAACTTGTAGCATCCTAATTCGTTTAACTCCTTCTATTTCACGTTTTCTTTTCTGCTTGCTAGTTCTTCTATTCTACTCATTGTTTTAGCTACCCTGTTTACACCTTTTGGAACCGGGCTGCACATCTTTGCTTCATGGCCAGATGACAGGGGGTATCTCAGCTCTCTCTTCTTTCTTGTTTCGAGCTCCTTCTTGCTCTGTTATTCCCTATTTCACGATGTGAGAATAGGTTGATCCACATAGGGGTTCTTTTCCTCTCCTTTTCGGTTTCAAGTTCTTCTTATCCTCTTTCTGTTCATTCCCCTCTTGTTCTCTTAGCTCTTTGCTTTATTTTTTTCTCCCTATTGGCTTCACTTTATTTCCTTATCTTCTTTGAGCTCGACTCCACTCTCCTTTCTTACTCTACTTAGTTAAGGTCCTTCTCTCTTCTTGGTTTCACTTTGTCTCCCACAGTTTCTCACTGTTGCAGAGAGCTGAACTCAGAACTCCCTTTATACATCGAGTTCGCTCTTATCTTTGCTCTCCACTACAGTGCTCATTTCTCTTTCTCTCTTTCTCTTCTCTCAGCTCTCCTGCCTTGCCCTCTTTTTTTCGGCTTCCTCCTTTTTTATAAGATTGTGAAGACACTAAAAATGTTAACAATAAAGGCATTAGGACGAGCTAGAATGATGTGCCATTTGTTGTTAGTAAAAACACTCTAACTTGATCTTGGTGTAGCATGGTGAGTGAGATACGAGAGTAGCATAAGTCTTGTATAGGTGGCCAGCCTATGGAGAGTTATAGTGGTGTGGGTGTTAGTATGTATTAGGCATGGGGTTTTGCATAGGAGTTGCAGTAGCATAGGTGGTCACATGTGTAAGAAGTGGCGTTTTGCATGGGCACATATGGATCTAGTACCTTTTTATTTTTTATTTTTTGACATTTTGCTTTTTTTTTTATTCCTATTTTTTTCAATTTTTGATTTTTTAAATATATTTTTTTATTTTGTTTTTCACATTTTTTTGATATTTTGATTTTGCTTTTTATATTTTTATTTTTATTTTGTTTTTAGTATTCTTATTTTTTTTACATTTATCTATTATTTGACTTTTATTTTGCGACTCACCCATTTTTATGTACTTAATTAATGAATGAATTAATTATTAATTTTTATTCATAATTTTTTTTAGGGTGGGTTGTTCATAATTCTCCCTCATTACTTGTTTCTTAGATGCAATTTGCTAGTCTTGCCTAAGAGCAAGTGAAGATGTGAAAACACATGCTGGGTGCTAGCATAATCGAACTTTAGGGGTGTCTGTTATCACAGGGCTTTGAAAAGAGCCATTCTTTACAGGGCTTTGAGGGTGCCAGCCGAACTAGGCTTTAGAGGTGTTTGCCATTACCGAGCTTTGAAAGGTGCCTATCTTTATAGGGCTTTAAGGGTGCCAATTGGAACTGGGCTTTAGGGGTGCCTACCATTACATGGCTTTGAAAGGTGCCTATCTTTAGAAGGCTTTGAGAGTGCCAATCGGTATTGGGCTTTAGGGGTGCCTATTGTTACAGGGCTTTGAAAGGTGCCTATCTTTACAAGGCTTTGAGGGTGCTAATCGGTACTAGACTTTAAGGGTGCTTGCCATTATAGGGCTTTGAAAAGAGCTTATCTTTACAAGGCTTTAAGGGTGCTAGCCGGTACTGGGCTTTAAAGGTACCTGACGTTACAGGGCTTTAAAAGGTGCTTGTCTTTATAGGGCTTTGAGGGTGCCAGCTGGTATTAGACTTTAAAGGTGCCTATTGTTACAGGGCTTTGAAAGGTGTCTGTCATTACAAGGCTTTGAGGGTGGTAACCTGTACTGGGCTTTAGGGGTGTTTACCTTTACATGGCTTTGAAAGGTTATAATGTGAGATTTTGGTCCCTTGGTTAGCATGCGCTTGGTGATATTAACTAAGGTAGAATACAAGATGTAAGATTCAAAATTTACTGAAATGTAAGATTTGTCTTAGGCTATGCTTTGGATATATGTGAGATGCATGATACTTATGAAAAGCCTAAACATGTAGGAACTTAGGTTTTTCTTTGCCTTTTTCATAGAGGGGTTGTTCTTTATTACTTATTGAGACTTTAAAGAAAGAGGTAGACTACTGACTAGTATATATATATATACAAATATGTATATATGGACATTTTTTTTATCATTATTTAAAAAAAAAATCACAAAATCATTTCTTTAGGTTACTCCCTTTATTTTCAAAAATGTGATTATTTTTAGGGAATGTGTTGTGCCCTATTTAAGATACCCCATCTAATTAGATTCCCAGAGCTTGGTGTCCTTTGCAAAATTATTTGACTAACTCGTAATCTAATCAGGCTAATGCTATGGTCTTGATATTTAGTGTCAAATTTTGCCATGCTATTGCTAGAATTCATGAAAAATGACTCATGTCTTTGCCTTTGGGCAGTTCTTTCATCTATTTTCCATACTATGAGGCTTTAAAGGTCATTGCAGAGGTAAAAAAGAGATTCCTAGATGTATCACTTTATGTCCTTGTCTAGTTAATCATCAACCCTTAGACGTCACTCATTTCATGCAAAGCATCAGTACGATAATTTACAGGTGAATATGAACAAAAAGCATATCGAGATGGAAGAGAAATTACCAGATGAATAATTCCTCTAGAATAAGAATAAAGGTACAATACTTTCATGGATACAAGAATGATAAGCATAAAAGAACCAAGTTAGAGCAGTTCTTTCATAAAAGTCCTCAGCTTTGGTCCTATATAGTTACATTAAGTGATTTGCCTTAGTGCCATGAATATGCATTTTATAAATCCAAACTAAAGTTCCCTCTCCATTTTTGTGCTCACTCCTTGTGTTCTAATAAGCCTATCTTTTTTCCTAAGCATAGTATTTCTTGACATCATCGGCATTAATGGGTCTTGGAAACTCATGCCCATCATGTCTGTCAATATTAAAGCTCATCCTGAGAATGCATGTTTGACGATATAAGGTCCTTCATACGTCAGAGCCTATTTGCCTTGCCCATCTTCTTGATTTAGTAAGATCTTCTTGAGGACTAGATCACCAACCTTGAACTCCCTTGGGCAGAGCTTTTTGTTGAAGGCTCTAGCCATCCTTTTTTAATACAATTGCCTGTGGCACATAACTGTGAGCCATTTCTCTTCAATCATATTCAACTTCTCATAACAGGTGCTTACCCAATCATTCTCTTCTAGATTAGCTTCAATCATCACCCTTAAAGAGGGCACTTCTACTTCGATTGGGGTAACGACTTCCATCCTATAGACTAAGGATTACGAGGTTGCTATAGTTGAAGTACGCATGGTGGTGTGATATCCATGTAATATGGGACCATCTCATACCAATCTTTATATGTGATAGTCTTTTTTGCAATGATCTTCTTAATGTTTTTATTTGCTGCTTTAATTGCCTCATTCATTTGTGGATGGTATGGCACTGAGTTGTGATGCTTGATTTTGAACTACTCACATAGTCTTTTAATTTCTGTACTATTCAAGTTTGGCACATTGTCGATAATAATTCTGGTAGGTAGCCAATATCAACAAATAATATTTGTTTTTAGAAACTTGACAAAGGCCTTTTGAGTAACACTGGCTAATGAGTTGACTTCAACCCATTTCATGAAATAATCAATGGCCATAAGTATGAAGCGGTGTTGTTGTAATAGACCTTTCAACAGAAGAATAAAAAGTGGTTTAAATTGATTCCCAAAATGAATCTTGAAAATCAATTTATTGGAGTCACCACCAAAATTTTTAATAGAAAATTTTAGGAAACCAACTTAAAATAAAAAGGAAAAATGATTTGTGAAAATAGAGATGAGTTCGAGAGTTTATTTAAGGGTGGGAAAGGTGTTAGACACCCTACAACACCCGTCCATAAGGACGGTTACCTTAAACTAGTCAAATGAGATAGAATATGGCCTTAAATTCATTTTAATTATCCTTTTATTGACATGCATGCTCATTAAACAGAAAAAGACAAAAAACAACAATACTAAAAACAACCAAATAGATATTTATAAAGGGTGGACTTGACCTAGGATGAAAACCTAAGGCCTACGTTCCCTATAATAGAGATCAAAGTCTATGTAGTTCGACCAAAGAACATGTGGTAGTCAGTTAGTGATTTAATTGATTAATTTTTTTCATATATATTTTTTGTTCCTTTTGGAATTTTGGCCTTTATTTTAGAGCTAGGATATTTGTGTTTAAATTCCTTAAGGGTTTCAACTTATAATCAGCCGGCGAAGGAAATAATTATTAATCCTTAAATGCCTAAAGACACTGGGGTCTCATACGACCTTTATGATTAACTTCTAAATGCTCGCAGAGACTAATGATCTCACACAGCCTTTAGGAATTATTTGATTTTACTATTATTTATTAATATTTTTTTACCATGTTTATCTTAGAAAAATGTGTACTAACTTTCAAAGCTTAAGGAGCTTGAGAATTTCACATGGCCTTTACTCGTAAATTTCAAAGTGCCTAAGGAGGTCAGTAACCTCACGTGACAACTTTCCTAAAAAAAAAATATTTATTATTCTTCTGTCATTATCAATATTTGTTGTTAAAGGTGTTTTTATTATTGCTATTTTTATTCATCTCTTTTTATTATATCTTTTGGTTTTGAAAAATCATTAATTTTATAGTCTAAGGAGACCAATGCCTCACATCGCCTAAACGCCAGAGGAGACTGACAGTCTCACACTGACTTTATAATCTTTTTATTAAAGTGATTTATTTATAAAAGAATTATGCATTGAATTCCATAGCCTCAGGAGACTAAGATCTCATGTGATTTTTACCGGTTAATTTCATAATGTCTAAAGAGATGTAGGGTCCCACATGAGTATTCTTAAAAATTAAAAAAATAATAATAATAAGAATAAAAAGACAATCACTAATAATAGGAAAACAAAATAAAGTAAAGATAATATGACAAGAACAGGCAAGTGTTAATGTGCAAGCGTTCCCTCCTCATATATCATTTGTTCATAGATTATTTGTAAATGTGATTTGATGAAAAAGAGGATAAGCCAAAGAAAATTAAAATAAAACAAAAGGAGGCAAGGGAGACTACAATAATACGACGAGGAAAGAAAAGGAAAAACTAAACAAACAAAAGAAACCAATGGCTAATTTGTACATGAGAGATCAGACATGTACATACTATTTGTAATTTTCACATGGTAGGGAGAGCAATTTAGGAATGCAATGTCTAAAAGTATGTACACCAATTACTAGTCCTTTTAGCTATGCCACAATCTATTCAAAAGCCACTCTTACTACTTAAGAAAACATCACTTTGAAATCATATCAAGCTAATTCTAGTGATGAGAACAAATTTTAAAGAGGCAAGGTGATGCTTACATCTTACTCATGTACTATACCATAAAAGCCTAGTTCAAGTTCAACTAGTTATATTACATGAGTGGTTCATATTTCTTTGCTTCGTTCTGTCATCATTTATTTTCTTTCAATTTCTTGTCTTTTGATACTACTCATCTGTTATTAATTAGGTTCATTCTTGTCTTTTCTTAATGCTAAATGCCAACGTGGCTTCCACCATCCACACTATTTGTTTGCAAAAACTATGCACCCATTAACTAACTACAAAAGTGGAGGCTTTCCAACTAGATTACGATCCAATTTTAATAGAAACATTATGCTAAAAGAGAGAGAATATGAGCCACGAGCAAATTATAACCTAAATCAAATCATTGGGTTACGTATCTTAAGCTTCTTAACTCATGTTCAAAAAAATAAAAAAAATGACATTGAAACTCGACTCAAAATAGAAAATTATAGCCCTCAGATATGGAAAATGCATACACAAGCATCATGAACAAAAAGAAACAGAAGAAGAGCTTCAATCAAGGAAAAATCTGTGATATTTCTATCGGTGATTAACAAGAAGAAATACAGCATAAATGTTCATAAGGAAATAACATATTAATGCAATTATGGTGGACTTTAGCATCCCCTTGATCAGCCACTAGCAAATAAAAAGAAGTGCAGTGGGCAAACACAAACTAAACTAGAAAGAAAAAACTAAACCAGAATGAAACTAGTTAAACTTGGCATCCATTTGATAGCAACAGGACCGAGTAGGTACAATTCTTAAATGCAATGACATGGCAGCTCAAACACTCTGAAGTTTCATGCCATTTGAGAAGAAAGCTAAGGCAACATGAAAGACAAAACTATGCTGCCTAAACACATTCAGATGGAAGGAAACTACCATAAGGTATTGCATCTTTTTTTTTTTTTTTACATGAGCATATAAAAGGTAAGAACATGTGGCGGATCTAGATGGCAGATGACACGACTAACATGCAACAAAATGAAGTAGAAAATGAAAGTGGCATGTAGCAGGATTTTCGTCTTTCACTTTCGAAAAAGAAACTAGGATGATCAGTGTTGTTTTCAATAGCCACATGATCTTATGCATGTTAAAATAAGAGTAGTATGAAAGCAAAAATGAAAAAGAGTTTAGCCAATGATGCTAACCATTCTCTTTGGATTTTTTCCCAGTTTTGAACCTCCCTTCCTTACCTTCTTCAAGTCTCTCTCAGCAGTCCTAGGAGCTTTCATTGTTGTGATACCTCTCCCTCGTTCAGCACTCTCTCGACTCTTACCTTTCACTTGTACTCTATTTCTTTGACGCTCAAACAGGGGTCAGCCACTCTGCTCCTCCTTCTCTCTTTCTTTCCCTTTCTCTCAGCTCTCCCTCTCTATTTTATAGGTGGAACTCTCTCCTTTTCCAGCTTCTTCTTTTTATTTCTTGTCGCTTAGTTTTTTGGTTCCTCGAAGAGCTTGAATAGCCACTTCATTGCTGAGCTAAAACTTTCTCCCTCTGTTTCTTCTTTGCTTAACACCTTTCTCCTTTGTTAGCCCCTGCTTAATGACGTGAAAATAGAGTGTTTCCATGTAGATTCCTCTTAGCCCTCTCCTTCAAATATCAAAGCTATAAGTTAAAGCCGAAAAAAGTTATGGTCGTCATTTTGGGCTTCTTCTTCTCAGTGGTCATGCGCAGCTCAAGCAAGGTATAAGTGGGGAAAGTGACAGTGGCTATATAACGACGTGTATACTAAAGGATGCCCATGTGCTTGAGTCTATAGGAATGGTACCCCATTTGACGTTCTCTTTTGCTTCTTAGTATTTGCTTCTTTTTGTATGCTCTTCGGCTCACACTTCTGGCTCTCTTCCTCCTTTAGTTCTTCCTTTAGATTTTTTTACCACTCTCTATATTATCTCCTTTTTTTTTTTGTCCCCTCTTCAGGCTCTTCTATTTTATAGAGACTTTAGCCATCATGCAAGCATGCCCTGCTCCTATCCTTTTCGTCGGCATCCAAAGGAAATGCATGGCCTGTGGCTTGTCAGCCACTTGCAGGGAAAAGCCGCATGCCTTTTCATATTTCCTCTCTTTTCCCATTTTTTTTATTGATTATATTATATTTCTTTTCTCTTTTTTATTTTAATTTTTATTGTTCTAATTTGTATTATTATCATTATTAATCTTTATTTTTGGACTTTCTAATTTTCTATACTTCTATTTTTTTTAAAAATTAGTTTTCCTTTCTTATGATTTTTTTTACTTTGATTTATTATTATTATTATTATTATTATTATTATTATTATTATTAAATAATTAATTAATTCTTATTTTTAGATTTTGATTTTGCTTATCTTAAAGTTCTCCCATTATTCATTTTTAATTTCAAATTGCCTCCACTTGAAAATGTCATTTGAGCCTCTGTCATTTTTATTTTACCTATTTTCTTAAGTATTAATTAATTGGTGAATCAATTAATTAAATAATTAAGTAATTACGGGTGAGGTGTTCACAGGTGTCTATTCGATACTTTAGGGTTGATCAGGCCAATTACATTGATTCCCCACATTGAAAACGACTAGGGCGCTGCTAAATTGTGGAGTGGGACCGGAGGAACGTTGATATTGTCTGAATAAATTTGGCATTTGTGACACTTTCTCACATAATCGATGCAATCTTTATCCATTGTTATCCAAAAATATCTATATCTATGAATTTGCTTAGCCATCGTGTGATCATTTGCATGTGTACTATATATTCCTTTATGAACTTCGGCCATGATCCTTTTGGCTTCTTTTGAATTAACACACTATAACAATGTGCTATCGTAACCCCTCTTACCAATGACATCATTGCTTAAAAAGAAATTCATGGCTAAGCGCTTAACAGTCTTCTTATTGTTTTCAGTAGCCTCGACTGGATATGTTCTATCTTTAATGTACATTTTTATGTCATGGAACCATGGATGTCTGTTAGACTCCTCTTTTATGTTCAAGCAATGTACTGGAGCTCCTCGTGTCTCAATTTGGATTAGCTGAACTTAGACTCCACACTCAAGATGAATCATCGCTACCAATGTAGTGAAGGCATCAACAAACTGATTCTTATCCCAACTCACGTGGTGAAAGTTAATCTACTCGAATTGTTTAATTAACTGAGTTAAGAATTTTTGATACGGTATTAACTTTAAATCCTTAGTTTGCCATTCTCCCTAGACTTGGTAAATTATGCAAGTGGAATCGCCGAAGACCTCGAGGTTTTTTACACCCAAAGAGATAGCAGCTTGAAAACCATTGACACAGACTTCATATTTAGTTACATTATTTATGCAATCAAATTCCAATTTGATGGACACTGGGAACTGCTTGCCTTCTGGTGACACTATTACCCCTACCTCACCATTTTCATATGTGTTGACTGCTCCATCAAAATACATCGTCCATTTATTTTCTTCATTTTCCATACCATACCCTAATTCTTTTATAGCATAAATATTTTCACCAAGGAAATAAAAGTTTAATGGTTGATATTCATCCATCAGATTCTCTGCTAAATGATCCACTATGGCACTTCCTTTGACTGACTTCTGAGTCATGTATTTCACATCGTACTTCAACACTACTTGCCACTTCAAAACCCTTCCCATAATGTGTGGGCTTTCAAAGATATATTTGATTGGATTCATTCTGGAAATAAATCAAGTGGTGTAGTACAATATATACTGCCTCAATCTTCGAGCTACCCATGCTAACCCATAACATGTCCTTTGTACCATCAAGTAACGCCTTCACAGTTGTTAAACTTTTTGCTTAAATAATAGATCGCTTATTGCTTTTTCCCTAGATCATCTTGTTAGCCTAATACAACTCCCATTGAACCAAGCAAAATTGTGGGCTACAAAATTAAAGGCTTCCTGGGCGACAGGGGAATTAGGATTGGTGGGTTCAATAAGTATTCCTTTATCTTATCAAAAGCACACTGACAATTATCATCCTATCTGCTTGTATTGTTTTTCCTCAACATTTTGAAAATTGGTTCACCGGTTGCTATCAAGTTAGCAATAAACCTTGTTATATAGTTTAATTGACCCAAGAAACTATAAACTTCTTTCTCTGTTCGAGGTGGCAGCATCTCTCGAATTACTCTAATCTTATCCGGATCTACCTTTATTCCCTATCAACTTACAATGAAACCCAACAACTTCCTCGATATGGCTCCAAATATGCACTTGTTAGGATTTAACCTAAGCATAAATTCACGTAACCTTTCAAACAATTTCTTAGATCTGCCACATGGCTATCTTTCTCAATTGATTTAGCTACCATATCATTGACATAAACTTCAATTTCCTTATGCATCATGTCATAAAAGAGTGCTACAATGGCTCTTTGATAGGTTGTCCTAGTGTTCTTCAACCCAAATGGCATCACTCAATAGTAATAAGTCCTACATTGGGTAAAGAAAATGGTTTTCTCTGTCTTCCTTATGCATGAGAATTTGATTATATCTCAAATAACCATCCATGAAAGAGTACTGATGATTTCGTGTCATATTGTTAACTAACACATCAATGTGAGGCAAAGGGAAGTAATCCTTTGGGCTCGCTTTATTCAAATCCCTATAATCAGTACACATTCGAACTTGTCCATCCTTCTTTAGGACAGGAACAATGTTCGCTACCCATTGGGGATACTTGGCCACCTGGAGAAAGCCAACATCTAACTACTTTGTTACCTTTTCCTTAATCTTTAAAGAAATATCAACATTCATTCTTCTTAATTTTTGCTTATTAAGCTCAATGTTTGGATACAACAAAATCTTATGAGAAGCTATTTTTGGGTTAAGTCTAGGCATATCTTGGTAAGATCATGCAAATACATCAATGTAATCTTTAAAAAGTTAAATCATTTGGTCCTCTGGATTATCTACCATTTTAATCTCTTTTTTATTCTCATCATTCCCCATATTTATTATTTCAATTCTCTCATCATGTGGACATATCCCATTTTTAGTTGACTCGAGCAGTTTTCAAAATGCTTGGGTTAGCTTTTCATTATCAGATTCACAATTATGCATATCAATAGCAACAAGTGGTTCATTTAACAGAATCTCAGGAAATACTGTGTTGGATGGGAATTCTAAGGAATTTAATTTCCTGGAGGTGACAAGAAATTGATAATGAATAGAAGAATAATGAAGAATAAATAACAAATAGAAATTTCATTCACACAAAGCACTAGAGTTTAGATGAAATGTCAACATTTTCATTCAAAAAATAAACTATTTAATCATCTTAGGCTAAACTCAAAAGAAAATGAATGCCATAAACAAGACAATTACTCTAAAGGGATAACATCCAAAATCCCTTCAGTCTCCCAGTTGTCCAAAGCTCCCCCAGATTCATCGATTAAGATCCATGCCTCCATGCCTTGCACAATTTCACCAACAACCATGTAGATACCTTGTTGATTAATCACTTCTATATGGGTAAAAAATGTTTCTTGAATATATGGGACTTCCTACTTCTTAGGTTCTTTCCCACCCTTCAGGCTTACTTTTTCTTTCATCTGTTCTTCCAATGAGGGCTTATATCCTAGCCCTTAGCAATGTGGATTCTTCAACAAGTCAATTGGGTATTTAATGCCTTGAAGTTGAGCTCTTAGTCCCTTTCCAATTTCATACCCATTCCTCTTCATGATCTTAGCCACAACCGCATTCACATTCTTTCTCTGGCTTGGCGGTTTCTCAATCTCAAGATTCTAAAACAATGTCTCTTTAACCAAATCAGCTACTACAATATAAGGAATTGAGTTCGGTCTACTAATCATCATTTCCTCCTCTCCCTTAACAATAATAATCTTTCTACCGTTAATGAACTTAACTCTTTGATGAAGCATAGATAGCATAGCTCCAGCTAAATGAATCCAGGGCCTCCCTAATAACATGGTATAAGCAGGGTCTACATTCATAACTTGAAAGTCAACGTTGAATAGATTAGGGTCAATTTCTAGGGGAAGGTTGATGGTGCCTAGTACCTCCCTCCTAGAGCTGTCAAAAGCCCTAACTACCATATCACTACTTTCGATACTTGATGCATCTATCAAAAGCTACTCTAGTGTAGTGAGAGGTAGTACGTTAGGAGCCAACCCACTATCAATTAAAACTCTTACCATTATAAACCCATGACATTTCAGCGTGATATGCAAGGCCTTTATTTGACACATAAAAGATCTCACAATTTCATATTTAGAAAATGCAATGATAGAAGAGGACTTGACAATGTTCATTACGTTTGCCACTTTTTTAAGCATTATATCATGCTACACATATGCTTCATTCATAGTCTTATGTAGGGCCTTCTGATGTACTTCAGAATTAGGAATTAATGACAAGATTGAGATTCTCGCAAGGGTCTTTTTTTATTGCTATATAACATCATATTCACTTTGTTCTATAATTTGTAAGAATTCCCTATCCATGATTTCTGTGCCATTATTCTTATAATCTTTCTCACAAACTTCTTTCCTTTTTACAATTTCTTTACTATTTCCTGGCAAATACACTCGCCCACTTTGAGTGATTCCTCCTACCTCAACCACATTTGAAATAGACCCTAATTCTGTTTTAATGACTATTGCTGAGCTTTAGGCTGCTCTATTGATTCACCATATTTCCAATGGACAGCTTGATCACTTTCATAAGGAAAAGGAGTTGGCATGTTTATAATTAGCACAAGCTCTCTTTGAGTGGGCATAATAGGTGGGGCTAATGTTTGTGAAGTTTGGTTAATGACCAAGGATATCTTTCCTGTTGGTTTCTCCCTGATTTGGTCATTTATGACTAACTCGAACTTTCTTCCTCCAATCATGCACACTTTGTCTTTTCCTTTCCTTACCAGTATGACTCTAAATTCCATCATCTTTTTGATCTCTTGCTTAAATTGCAGGCATTCTTCAATATCATGCTTCATTGCTTCTTGATGATACGTGTAAAATTTACACTCGTTGCCCTCTAGTTCCTCAGTTAAGGTAGTTTTTGGAAGCTTTACTGAGTACTTAGTATTTCTTATATGGGTGTACAATGTCTCCATTTGAATTCCTACATTAATTGAGTTTTTAGAGAAGTCAACATCTTCTTCAATAGCCCCCATTTGTCTTTCATGATTAGAAAGTGGATTAATGGTGATAGTGGAATTTTCTCCTGCTTTGAGATGGACCAGACCCGCATCTATCAAATTAAGCACATTTCTTTTAAATGTAGTGCAATACTCAATTGAGTGTCTTGATACACCCATATGATATTCATAGGCAACATTCAAATTGTACTAAGTAGGATATGGGGGTTGAAAAGGCTTGCAATAACACTGGCCAATAAGCTGTGCTTTTCAAAGTTTTTGGTATAAGTCAGCATTTGTTAAGGTGTAATTAGGCTAAGGGCGATTATCTTTTGAACGAATGAACCTTTGTCCCATACCTTGCTGGTGAGAGATGGACCCCAACTTAGTTTAGCTTTGGTTCCCATTTCCTAACTGATAAGAAACCTCTTGTTAAGATGAAGACGGGGATGAAGATTGCACGTAATTCACATCCCTTTCCTTCTTTCTGTTATTGAGAACTTGTTTGGGATTACTATAACCTTGAGTAGTCAAGAGCCTTCCATCTCAAATATCAACATCTATCCTCGCTCCAATGTCAATCAAATCAGTGAAATCATTAATATGTGTCCCCATTATCATACTGTAGAATGGGTCAAGTAAGGAGCGAAAAAAATATGAATAGAATTCTAAGTTAGCCATCAGAGGCTAGACTTGTGATGCAACTATTCTTCATCTTTAGGCATACTCTTTGAATGACTCTGTTGATTTCTTTCTCATGCTTTTCACTTATTTCCTAGTTGGAGCATTTTGGAGATTGAACTTATACTACCTTGTAAAAATCCCAGTTAGGTCTCTCTATTTGTGTATCTTTGACTGATCTAATTGCTTGTACCACTGTAAAGCTGATCCAAATAAGCCTTCAGGAAAGAAATTAATGAGAAAATGTTCATCCCTAGACCAAATTGACATCGTTATGCAGTAAGACTTTAAATGATACACCAGATTACTGCTTCCATCAAATTTGTCAAAGTTTGACACCTTGAACTTTTTGGGTATAGAAATTTTTAGAGTAAAACAAAGTTCCTCCAAATCAAGGGATCACTTAGTTGCAAGTCCCTGTAATGCGCGTAATTGATCCTTCATCGCAGATAACTCCTCATTCCATGTCTTTTCATCAGTTTTACTTTCCTTTTATATTTTGCTATAGGAATTTGGAAACTATATGTCGGGTCATCGCTTAGGGAATCGTGAGCACTTGTTGTTCTAGCACATCATTCACCATATCCATGCTTGTTGGCCACTTGTACAAGTGGGTTTGGTACCCGTCCTTGAGTCTGGACCTCATTTATCCCATGTGTTGGGCGTGATTCATTCGTGATTGGTACAAGCATCACGCCAATCGGGATTCTTGTGAGCTGGCCCGCCCTTTCCTCTATTATAGGCAATGATTGGCTAGTTCCTATTTGAACACTGGTGTGGTTCTTTTCAGCAAGGGTTGCTTTCATCAACCTCATCATTTCATAAATCTAATTCTCTATAGCGGTCATATAAGTATCCAACATTGCTATATCACTCTCACCCTTAGGGTTTTCGTCCAATGGATGCTCTTCCATTTGCTTGCTCCTTGCTCGGGTATTATAAACTCTTGAGGGTTGTTGAGTCTGATTAGATGGTTTCTTTGTGGGAGGCACAATTTTATTTCCTTTGTTTGCCTTTTCTCTCTCTTTGTTCCGCAAAAAGAAAGTTTAAATGAAACAAGTTATTTAAATTAGTATAGATTAGTCAGTTGATTTATTAGTTTATTGATTTTTCAAGAGGGTTGCTTTGGCATGATGATTATTGGCACAATTGGACCTTATGACTTCTGAGGGGACTATAAAATCCACATAGGAGATCAAAGTTGAAAAACTAAATACAAAAGGGAATTAATATCCCTACATGATTGGCATCACGAGGACCGGGGAGGAATATAAGCACATAGAAATTTTATTCAAACTAGATGTTACATAGTTCATTAATATGCTAAACATTCATCAAGTCCTTCAAATCATCATAAATACGAGTACACAGTGCAAAAAAATGTTTGATATAACCAGAGGTGTCTTAAATTGATTGGCCATACCATTTGCCCTGTTGAATGCATTGATAAATCTAGGATTATATTGTTGACTAGGTGCACTAGTCCCCTAAAATGATCCATCCACTGCTCTAGCTTTGCCGATCATTTTGCATAGTGAGTATCCCAAGTCCTTGTTATCTCAGCCTGTTGATCTAGTTGTTCCACTAAGTTTTGGATGATTATAACTTTATCACTCCTAACTATCACTAACTCATTCATTCTACTTTCAAGTTGCTGTGTGAGCATTCTGACTTCTTGTTGAAGTTTGTTATAAGAGGTGTAATGTTTAGCTTGCTTTTGAAGAGCTTCCATCTCATTAAGGGCCCTCACCATCTTAGCTCTATTGTGTATTTCACATCTTTGGGCCTCTTCGATCGTATCCTTAAGTTTTAAGTTTTCTGCCTTTAACCTATAAACTTTAGCACTTACTTCCCCCTTTCTTTATTTCTTAGCTTTGACGAACTCTTCTTGCATGCTGGCATATTCTCTTTTTAGTCATATTAATTCTTCAAAATGTTTTTCCTTTTGCTTTTCCAAGTCCCTCACCTCTGATTTTCTATCTTCAACAGATTTAGCCAAATGCTCCTCCACTTCTCTTATATTGTTGCTTAGCAGAGGCTTCTGAGATCCAAATAAAAGATTAGCTCATTTACATCGTTCCTTGAGCCATGCCTCGTATCCCTTCGTTGTCATAACAACTCGTTTACCCAATTCAGGCCTGCCTTTGTACATCACTCTAGTCTATGCTTCTCTCACACGTAAGTTCCACTCCTTGGCCTCGGGATCACCGTGGTGAATTTGGATCTTTTGAAAGGCTTCCTTTAAAGGTACGTCTTGTTCATATGCGAGTTGGCAGTGAGTGACTGAGGGGTTGTAATTAATGCAACCTCATGGACTCATAACAGGTACGTTTTTAAACTATCCACAATAGTAGAGTATGTCTTCTCTCTCCCACTATGCCAACTTCCATAGAATTGATTCGTCCCTTAATTTATTGAAATGTTGTTCCCAACTTTCTTGATCCATTTTCTTTAATCTTGTCTCATTGTCAGGAATTTGTGATACAAATCCTTCACAATTAGTGTAATCCCTAAAAGGGTGGTGGGTAGTTTCAAACCTCACACCCATTTAGTACCTTTTCCCATATAGATGATTAATGACCCACATGGTTAATAGTTGCAAGCAGCACTTCAACTTACCTCCTTTCTTTTGATGGTAGAAGCTTAAAGTCATAAATGTCTTAGCCAAAATTGCTGGTATAGGATTCACTTGATGATTCTCTACCATTAAGAAAATGCTAATAGCCACTAAATCAATTATTCCTACAGCAGATGGAAATAACACTAGACCGTAGATAGCTAAAGCCAAGATTTTTTGAAAAGTGATCTAATCACCCTTTTCAGTTGAGACTTCCAACTAATTTTCCACATACTTTCTTGAGATTCCTTCAGTTAACCCATTCTTGATAAACTGTACCTTATTAACCCCCTCTCCTATAATTTGGGCCCCAATATGTTTTGATGGCTGGTACCCAGGGTACATGTACACTGCAACATCCTTTGCTATTGGCATTTTCAAAAGTCCTCCATATTCTTATAAATTTGGGGTAATTTGGAAGATCGGGAATGTAAAATACCTCAGTGAATCATCCCTGTATTGAGCTATAACAGAGTGTCACTGATTGGATTGGAATAAACAGTAAATTTATTATATCTCCATATTCTTTTTGGAAATCTCTTAGCTGACCTCCTTTGAGTTTCTTACTTAACTAAATTAAGCTTTTCAAAGGTTTAGTTTCCGCTTTAATTATAATATTTTTCCCTATCAGTCCGACCTCGATCAAGTTTGGGTTCTACGACATGTTCGTTTGCGCCATTTTGATCAAGTATGCTTAACAACCTACCTTTGACAAATCACTGCTAAAGGAGTTGAAGGGATTAAAGTTCATGATAATGATGTAATAGAAAATTTTCTTATCATTTGTTCCTCAGCATTTATTACTATGTTGATGAATTACTAATATGTGTCCTTAAGCCATTATATTCCCTTTTCAGGTTTGGTGATAACCATGATGTAAAATTAAAGGAAACAATGTGAATAGTGGACTGACAACCACGATCAATACATTATTAGGCAAATGTGTAGTTTAAAAACAATTCAATTTCTTCAAGAGATAAAAGATTGCACAGGGAAGAGGAATTGGCCATTAACTTGAGAGAGGAAATGGTCATTCACTCATTTAATAGTAGAAACCCTTTTTGTCAGCCTAAAGAATCACTGAGCAGTCATTTGGTTCATTCTTGTGATAATGTTTTTATTTGTAAAGTGATAATGCATTATAAAGGTTTTCTTTTTTTAAAGAATTTTCATGCATGAGAATGCCCATGTAATGCATGATTATGAAGCCGTAGGGTTTAGAAACCTTTTACAGGCCATAGGTGGTTTTGTTAATATATACTTTTATTGTAATTAACATGTGTCCTACAATGTAATGACACTTCAATTAAGAGCAACATTGAATTGTCCACTTATAAGTTTGATCATGACATAACAGTATACATGTTGCATGTCAGGGAAAAAAAAGAGATGTCCTCTTGTATCCTAACTCAGGGAAACCTTAAGCTAAAGATGCTAAACCTCAGGATGCCAAGTGCTAACTCAATGGGTGAGGTCACTAAGTTTTTACTATTACAGTGCAGGCTGTGAGGGTAGATCTATCTTCTTAAAGGGATAAAAGTTCCTCAAATTGCCTCCACCACAAAAATGAAGATCTTGCTATACAAACCTAACCATAAGGGGAAGAAAATCCCACGTAGATTAGGCCTATATAACAAGGAACAATTCGAGTGAAGTCTTCATGGTAACCTTAGGAGGCGTAAAGCCATACGTGGAAACCAATAGAAACTTTGACTAACCTAAGACGTACACATACTCGAGTGTGGGGCCTAATAGGAATCTGTGTAAGGTACTGTGTATTTGTGAAGTGTGTGAGAAGAGCAACCATACTTATTGCCTAGAGACTACCCAACCCTTATCTGCTAAGCATATTAAGCAACCAGATAAACAAATATATAAGTCGTCTACCTTAGAGTCATGTTATTTAACCTAGGACATGTTATCATGTAGCCATATAATTGAAATACATACACAAAGAGAGCATTTATATATTGTCTATTCCAAATATATACAAGTGTATTTAAACAAACACCTATGTACAACTGTTAAATAAGGCATGCAAACTAAAACATGTTATCAAACATAACCATGAAAGGCAGATAACACATGAAAAAGTAATCAAAATAAAAGAAAAAGCCCATATTATTTTGCACAATCAACTTATATAAGCTTGACTCTCAAAAGGTCCTTAATGGAGTTGCCAAACTGTCACACCCGAAATGCGACCGCAAGGCGTGAAAAAAGATTAATTTTTAATTTTCGCTAAAACAAAAACCAAAATTTAAGAGTTGCCACCAAAATTTTTATAGGATAAATTTTGGAAAACCAATTAATATGATAAGGTGGTTTGCAAACTAGAAATCAAATCCAGGAGTCGATTGTGTGTGGGGAAGGTGCTAGACACCCTATAGCACTTGTTCTAAAAAATGATGACCCAAAGTTGAATGAACAAAACATGTATAACCTCAATTTAAATTTTGATTTCTTTAAACAAACATGTGCAAAAAAGAAATAATAATAATAAAATAAAGGAAAAAATAAAATATTTATAAAGACAGACTTGACCTAGGATTAGAGTCTAAAACCTACGTACCTTATGATAGGAATCAAAGTCCACGTAGTTCGACAAATATATGTAACAGTTGGTTAGTGATTTTTACTTTTTGTGAAAAGAGCAAGGGTGTTGAGATTAAAGAAAAAATTTTTTGTAAACAAAATTTGATTAAAATTCAGTTTTTGTGTTTTAATTTATGAAACTTGATTGATCTCACTCTCTTGCTCTCTTCATTTTCCCTCTTTTTAATTTTTTTTTGTTCATTTTTGGAATTTTAACTTTAATTTTGAAATTTAAAAGAAATAATAATAGGAAAAGATTTTTTAGGATTTTTGAGGTTAGAATTTTATTTTGAAATTAAAGTGAAATTAAAATGGAAAAATACTTTAAAGTTTTTGAATTTGTGTTTTTTTAATTTTTGAAATGACAGTTTCTTTATTTCAATTTGAAAGAGACCAAATTATATAGAGGAAGTACTTTTGGATTTTTTTTATTACTAATAATGGGCAAAATAAACCTTTTTATTAATTTTCAAAAACTGAGGAGACTTAAGGTCTCACAGAGCCTATACTTCTTAATTCTCATGTGCCTGAGGAGATTTAAAATCTTGCATGGCAATATAAAATACAAAAGAAATTATTTATGATCTTTTTTATTTTTTTTATTTTTTGGGGATTTTTATCTTTATGTTTTTAAATTTTTGAAAATATTTTTTTCATTTAAAATTCATAACGGAGTAAACTATTAAGGCAAAGGCTTTTTTTGGGATTTTTGAATATATACTTTTTATTTGAAATCATAAGTTAACTTTTAAAGCTTAAGGAGATTAACGTTCTCACGTGACAATACCAAAAATTAAAATAAGATAATAATAAAAATAACTATAATGATAATAATAATAATAATAATAATAATAATAATAATAAACAAATACATGAAAAAGAAGTAACAAATGAACTAAACCCCAAAAAAAGTGGAAGAACAAAAAAAAACTGAAAGACAGAAAAAGCAAAAAACACAACCACGTTCTCCCTTTTTCGTGCACATCACATGCATGTATATAAGTGTAAGTATATATATATATATATATATATATATATATATATATAAAGCATCAAAAGTAGAAAAAGAAAAGGACAAGACCATGTCCTTTTTTTTTTTTCATGCACGTCACTTTCATGCATGACATTCAAGGGAATGATATATTCTTTAAACAATAGGCATGGATGTATAATATCAGTCGTGACTTCCGTCAAGTCTCAAATATGAAGCAGGGATAACAAACCATGTTATAGCAAATTGGAGCCAACAATCTATGCATTCTTAGAAACGTATACCCTCACAAACTCGTTCAAGATTTAGTCCCCAATCCATATTTGTGAAAGCTATAGATCAGCTTAGATGCATAAACCAATAACATCCCAATTCACTTTTATCTAATCCTTACCCATGTTCTTTATCATATATCACCATGATTTATTTAGACACTTTATCCTAAGGAACGGACACTAAAAATCAGTAGAAATCAAAGAAGAAATAACATAGGCTTACCTTCTCTCGTGCTGTGTTGACGCCTTATTCTCAGAATTAGAAAATAGATATCAATGTCGCTCAACTCCTTCTATTTCACGTTTTCTTTTATGCTTGCTAGCTCTTCTATTTCACTCATTGTTTTAGCTACCTTGTTTACACCTTTCGGAATCGGGCTGCATGTTTCTGCTTCGTAGCCAGATGATAGAGGGTATCTCGGCTTCCTCCTCTTTCTCGTTTCAAGCTTCTTCTTACTTTGTTGTTCCCTATTTCATGAGGCGAGAACAAGGTAGATCCATATGATGGTTCTTCTCCTCTTTTTTTCAGCTTCAAGTTCTTCTTCTCTTCTTTCTATTCATTCCCCTCTCTTTCTCTCAACTCTCTGTTTTTTTTTCTTCTCCCTGTTGGCTTCACTTTATTTCCTTCTCTTCTCTTTCAGCTTCTCTGAGCTCAATTCCACTCTTCTTTCTTACTCTACTCGGTCAAAGTCCTTTTCTCTTTTCCATTTCACTTCTTCTCCCTCAATCTGTCATTGTTACACAGAGCTGAACTCGGAACTCCCTTCATGCACCGAGTTCTCTCTTATCTTTGCTCTCTACCACGGTGCTCCTTTCTCTTTCTTTCCTTTTCTTCTCTCAACTCTCTTACCCCTCCCTCTTTCTTTCAACTTCCTCCTCTTTTATATGGCTATGACGACATTGTAAATGTTAACAACAAGGCATCCGGACGAGCTGGAATGGTGTGCCATTTGTTGTCAATAAAAACACTCCAACTTGATCTTGGTGCAGTATGGTGAGTGAGTTACAGGTGCAGCATCGGTCATGTATGGGTAGCCAGCTTATGGAGAGTTGCAGTGGTTGGGTGTTAGTATGCGTTAGGTATGGGATTTTGCATGGGAGTTGTAGTAGCATGGGTGGTCACATGTGTAAGGCGTGGGGTTTTGCATTGGTGCATATGGGTCTTGTACCCCTTTTTTTTTTTTTTTTTTTACAATTTTTTGACATTTTGCTTTTGTTCTTTTTTTTTTTTTTTAATTCTTATTATTTTTTTAATTTTTTCCTAATATATATTTTTTATTTTTATTTTCACATTATTTTTTTCATTTTGCTTTTCATTTTTTTTTTTAATTTTTTTTTTGGTATTGTCATTTTTTTACATTTTTATATTATTTGATTTTTATTTTGGGACTCACCCATTTTATATTTACTTAATTAATGAATTAATTGATTATTAATTTTTATTCATAATTTATTTTAGGCATCAATGTCATTGCTTTTCTCATCTACACTTTCATGTTCATTCTCTACAGTTGTTTCCACCACTACCTGAGTATTTTTGTCACTAACATCAACCTCCTTTTCTTGGTTTCTTTGTTATGTGTCACCATTGTGATTTTCTAAATCTGCCTTAGTTTTACAGTCTAAGTTTGGCAATGGGACCACTTTGGCTGGTTCAATCTTCCTCGGTGAAGTTACCACATACTTGTACAATGTTTCAGATTCAACAGATTAGTTAGAGGTGGTATCTTCATCTTTCTTCAACAACTTCTTCTTGGAAAGGAGGGAACAAATTTTCTCTAGCACCTTATCTCTTGTAGAATTCACCTTCCAATTGCTACACCTCATTGCAGGAAGAAAAGAGTGAGGAGCTTGAAACAGAATGATTATTTTGCAACACAGACCAGAAGGATTAGCGTCAGTCAGTCGACCAAGCTTCCAACAAACTAGTGAGCAGTTTAGTGTCAGTGAACTTCACTTGCAAAAGCAGATCAACCAGGGAAAGTTGACAGAGACAAAGTTAGTGAACGAAAATCGTCGATAGAGTCAACGCGAGGGCCAGAATACGACGATGGACTCACACCACAGAACAGAATGCGTTGACTCTTCAGAGGCCAGGGAACATATCGTAATCTTGTTTAGATACGAGAAGGAGTGCTTATGTGGAAAAGGGATCTTTCGTGGAGGGCTTGTGTGGTAATTATTTTGCTTAGCCGTCGTCTATGTCATCAGTAAACTTGGCACGTTAGCAGATGACGTGCCACATCATCAAGTATGTCAGAACCAACTAACGGAGGGAGCAAAACTGATAACTGACAGATAAGTGGAGGGCTGCTACGGCAATTACAATCAGTGGAAAACTAAAATAGAAAAGGGCTCAAAAGTAAGGAATCAAAATGGGGTTTTACTTATTGTATATTAAAATAATAATAATTATTATTATATATTTAAAAATAGAATATTAATGCTAAAAATAATTTTTATTATCTTTTTACTTTATTTTTTTTTATGATGATAGTTTTTCAAAAAATTAATATTTAACCATTTTTTTAAAATAAAAGGCAAGCAAAATCTAACCATCAGGATCCTCCCTTTGGCTTTTTGAGTTATATATATTAAAAAATTTATTTTATTTTTAAAATCCTATACAACAAAAAGTATTACACTTATATTCTGTATTTTGGATTAAATCGGATAAATTTAGTTCAAATCAGAAGATTAAAAAGTGAACTCAAATTAAGTGACTCCGAGTATGTAATTTTTTCTTGGAGTATGTGTACGTGATATGAAGTGAGGAGGGAAGAAGAGAGAATTGGGTCCAGGAAGGGCTTTTTTTATTTAAATATTATAATTTAAAAAATTAATTTTTTAGATCCTACTTTGACAATATTATTACATCCAAATGCTTAAAATGTATAAACTAATTCACTAATATAAGTCGCGAATATGATCCAACATATTTTTTCAAAACTTTTTTAAAGGCATTCCCCAATATTCCAATGAGCAGCCCGCCATAACACATATATTTTTAATTTGTCAGAGGGATTCTGTATAGATACATGGGATGGGGGATGGGGCACATGCCCCCATGTATGCCCCCATGTATATATATATATAATAAAAATTATATGTATATATATTAAAAATTACATATTAATAAAAATATATTAAAATATAAAAAATAAATATTACATTTATATATATAAATTATATTTATGTTTATTTTAATTTTTAAAAAATTAATATATTAAGAATGTAAAAAATAATTTATGATATTTATGAGAATTTTTTATTTAATATATCTTTTTTTTAAAATTAAAAAAATTGTACATTAATTAATGTTAATATTTTAATTTATTGGTTTGATTGTTAAATTATGAAAATATTGCTTGAGTAATTTAAGTTTAGATTTACTTATTTGATATATTTGTTTCTATTTTTTGATCATGTCAATTTTTATTTTAATTTGCAACTATCTAAAATAAACATATCAATTTTAATCATTATAATTTAGTATTTTATTTATCAAGAGATTTAGATAGCACAAAATGGTCTTTGTTTAAATACGTAGTAATTTTTTATTTCATCATGCATTTATGAAAATTCATTTAGTGACCAAATGTTATGTATAAATTTATATGAGTTATGTTGCAAATAATTAAAAGATAAAAAATTAACAATATATGTATATAAATAATTTTGTACTCATTTCTAAATTACTTTGTGAAAAATCAAATTAAATTTATTTATTTTATTTATATTCATTCTATTATTTAAATTTTAATGTTTTAAAATTGCCATTTTATAAATGTTAAATATTTGGATTGTTTTAACTTTTCATTCAAAATTAAACTTGCGAGAAGCAAATGATGTAAAACCCATTTATATACAAATTATAGATCCTTTGTGTTTGCTATTTATTCTTTTCACATATTAGAAGAAAAAAATAAAATAAGAGTCACATTTTTCAATGCAAAAATATTATTAACTATAATATAAAATTTAATCTTCAAGTCTTTTATAATTTGGTGAGCACAATATTTAAATAATTATTAGTAAAAGTAATAAGTAATGTATAAATAATATTATTGTTAACATTCTAGGGAAATTTGAGCTTAATATGTAAAACAAAAAATTTTCTTTTTCAAATTCTGATCTAACATAACAAAACACCAATAACCCATCAATTAATGTAATCCATCATAATTATAATGTGATTTCATTTTTTATTCAATTAAAAAAAGTAGTACTGATTCGCCATGGTAGTTGATAAATTAGTGCAAATTTTGACACCTTAAACTTATTTTTCTTCTTACAGGATGAATACCATTTGCTTAAAATAATTGAATTAAGTATTTGGGTATAAAAATTTGTCAGAAAAGGATTTAAACAAAAAAAATATTTTATTGTAATTTTAAGAGGATTATAAGAAAAGAGAGTGTATCAAGGTAACATGATTTAATAAATTCTAGTTTCTCTTCTTTTCTTTTCCTTCTTTTTTTTGAATGATTTTCATGGTAATCCCTTTCGACCTAGAGTTATTTATCTTGAAATTTTGTCACCATGATTTTCCATGAGCTCATTCAAGGTCTAAGAAGGATAGAATTATAGAAGATTGAGGATAGATAGATATTTTGAAATATCTAAGGAAATATTATTTAAGATATAACAACTTTAGGCTAACAATTTTGATGTGTGGATTTTCGTGTGCATTTCGTATTCTTATATAAACATTTTGTTATTTATGCACTATAATTATCTATGTTATTGTGTATTTTAACTTTGTATGATAGGGTGACAATATGGTTGTTTGAGAAGAGAACTATTCTTTATGAGATTAAACTATTTCTGTACTCTATGTACTTATTGATAGTTTAAAATATCATTTAATAATGGCTGGCTATGCCACCTAAATATATATTGTGAACCCTATAAGTTCCATAGCAATGCATTATATCCCATAAATCCTTCAATTTATGGCAAGCCATACCGCCTAAGATCAATGACAGGTTGTGCCACTTAAATAGTCTTAAACATTTAAGAGAGGATAAGAATGTATATTTGCTGGAAACATCTTGAATTTAATTGACATTGAAGGGATTCTTAACCGTCATAAGAACATCAGTGTTTAGAGGATTACAAAAGAAATCTTGATAGTTCTCTCTCAAACTAATCTAATCTTAACCACATGATAGCTTAGGTGATATATTATGATAAAGATTATATTGTTTAACTTTGTTTTGGGTACCTGCTAGGGGATGCCTTAGCTAAAGGTAGGGTTGCATTTGCTATTCAAGCATCATACGCTAGGGTTCGTGAGACTTGATCACTTGATTATGAAAGTCATTTGTTGGGCTTCGTAATACTTGAATAACCCAAATATGACATCTCAACACCTAATGGTTGAGGACATTGTCTATCTCTATGTGCCATATGTTTGCTAATGCATATTTGTATATTATGATATTTGACATTTTTACATATTTCATAAATATCATATTTTATAGTCATATTATATTCTATGGATATTTCAAGTATCATATATACTTTTTCGTGTTACTAAAAAACTATTCTCACAAATTTCTCTTAAAGTCTATGTGAAATGGGTATTTGTCCCATAAATTGAGAAGCGTTTGTTATTAAGATCGTAAGATGTGATATGACCTTAAGTGTCATACTACTTATATTCGTGTCAAAAGAAGGCATGAATCTTACTAGTTTTTCAAGTCCTATTAGACATAATTTTGATAGATATAGACATAAATATAAATATAGGTTTAATACCCCTTCACCCAGTTTTGTTAAATTATTTATACGGATGTATGAACAAATGGATTACAAACTCTTGTTATCTATAATTATACTATTATGTTTTAAATATTCTAATGCATATTTCATAATTGCTTCTTCATCTTCTTTGTCCCTATTAGTCGAAGCAGACACATCAAAAAATTGTTGTGTTAGACCAGTTCTTGTAAAAGAAAATTTTCTCTTCCAATGTAGAGCTACGCAAAGTCTTCCTCTAGTGTATTGAAATGGATTTTGCATATCAAAGTCATTAACTGTGGGATTAAGTTAATTGCTTTTCATCATAACAACGTAGTTCAAGAGAGGAGAGGACAATTACTCAGCAACAGTGAAGAGTGACATGATTACAGTATAGTCTAAGGGTGATTTTGGGCTCAACATTTGGATTATCAGGTGAAGGGCAACTTTCCATCAATATCAGGTGGGAAACCAAATTGCTTTCCTTGGAGGAAAGAAGTTTCCAGACAAAAGGTTTCCTTCAGCTTAATGTAAAACAAACATGAGAATTGGAATCCTTTTCCAATTCCAAGACCAACTTTATTTCATCCAAACCCAACACCAATTCTTTCTTCTTCCCTCCTTACTTCATATTACATGCACATTCTCCAAGAAAAAATTAGAGACTCAGAATCACTCAATTAAAGTTTACATTTTAATCTTCTGATTCATATTTAATTTGTCCAATTTAATCCAAAATATAAGATATGAGTGTAATATTTTTTGTTGTATAGGACTTAAATTTTTTTTTTTAATATATATAAATCAAAAAGCCTCCTCATTTCTCGTCAAAATCCAAAATAAGGTGGGGCCATGGTGTAGGAAAGAGATTTTTTTTATTTTTTATTTTATAAATATATTTTCTCTTTTTTTGTTGTAATTTTTAAATTTAGCATAACATCATTATGTCAACCACTGAATGCATTCATCATATAGTTAAAAGTAAAATCTTTATTACACTTACAATTTTGAATGTATTAGTATACTTAATTATAATATAGACACATAATTGTAATATTATTATTTTTAAATTAATAATATTATAATTATATCTATATATTATAACTAAATATACTTGATACACTTAAAATTATAATTACATTCAATGGCACACACATATATTAAAACCACCGATCATCTTTATTGCTTGACCCTAATCGTGCTTGTTGCTTTATGTAAGCTTTATTTACTTTTTAATCATAGATGCCTTCGTTCATTGAGTCCAATACTTTTTGATAGTTTAAAATCTCATTTGATAATGGCTGGCTATGTCACCTTAATATATATTATGAACATTTGATAATGGCTAACTATGCCCCTTAATATATATTGTGAACCATATGAGTTTCTTAGTAAGACATTATATCCCATTAATCTTTCAATTTATGGGAAGTCATACCGCCTAAATGATTAAAGGAAAAATAATGTTATTACACTTCTTGGGCCACAACTTGAATTCTATGATCAATGACAAGTTGTGCTACCTAAATGATCTTAAGAATTCAAGAGAGGACAAGAATGTATCCTTGTTGGGAATATCTTAAATATAATTGACATTGAAGGGATTCCTAACCATCATAAGAACATTAGTGTTCAGAGGATTACAAAAGAAATTGATAGTTCTCTCTTAAACTAATTCAATCTTGACCACATGGTAGCTTGATGACATATTAAGATAAAGATTATATTGCTTGACTTTGTTTTGGATACCTGTTGGGGGACACCTCAGCTAAAGGTGGGGTCGCACTTACTAGTCAAGTGTCATACGTTGGGATTTGTGAGACTTGATCGCTTGGTTATGAAAGTCATATGTTGGGTTTTGTGAGACTTGAATAACCCATATATGACGTCCCAATGCCTAATGGTTGAGGATATTGTCTACCTCTATGTGTCATGTGTTTGCTAATACATATTTGTATATTATAATATTTGACATCTTCACATAATTCATAAAGATCATAATTTATAGTCATATTATATTCCATGGATATTTTAAGTATCATATATGCTTTTTTGTGTTACTGAGAAACTATTCTCACTATTCAGTTGATGATGGTTTTAAATAGCAAATTACCAAATTTCTCTTAAAGTCTATGCGAAATGGATATTTGTCCCACCAATTAGGAAGCACTTATTATTAAAATCGCAGGATGTGATATGACCTTGCGCGCCATACTATTTATGTTTGTGTCAAAATAAGACATGAATCTTATTAGTTTTTCAAATCCTATTAGGCGTAATTTTGATAGATACAGACATAGATATAAATATAGGTTTAATACTCCTTCTCCCAGTTTGGTTAAATTATTTATACAGATGTATGAACAAATGGATGTATGGATTTTTGTTATCTATAATTATACTATTATATTTTAGATATTCTAATGCATATTTCATAATTCTCACTTCATAATAATTTTAATTGAAATTTATAATAAATTTTATACTTTGTAAGAAGGTTGTTACACCATATATTATAATTGGATATACTGGTGCAAGTTCACTAAAGGTAACACCTATTTTATTTTTTATTTTTAGTATTTATTTATAATTAAATTAATTTTTTATCTAAAAGCTATATAATAAAATAATTAGTGATTTAATTATATTTCAAAATATAATTATATATATTATTTTTATCATGAATAATTAAATATAATTAATCATATTTTTTATTCAGGAATGGCACTAAGTATATGGTTGCAATGTTCTTGCTAGTTAATTAAATAATTATATTTAATTATCATTGCTAAAAATAAAAAAAATTATAATTATATTTTGTAATATAATTAATTCGCTAATTATTTTATCATATAGCTTTTAGATAAACAATTAATTTAATTATAAATAAATACTGAAAATAAAAATTTAATTATATATATAATAAAAAAGTAAAGAATAAAAATTACTACTAAAATAAAAAATATTTAAATACTAAAAATTATTTTTATTTTTAATTTAAAATATGTTTTTAAACATTTATAAATATGATCAATAATATTAATAAAATCTTTATCACTTTGGCATCCATATGTAGGTTCCACTGAAGTCTTCACGCACCAACCACTTCCTCCCTCTTTTTTCCTCTCTCTCTTTTTCTCTCCAAATCTTTACACGGCACGTATGGTTTTCAAAAATTTTTGGAATGAAATAAAAGAGAGAATGAGAATGTAAAAAGAAATGATAAAAGTAAAGAAAGGTAATACGTTTGGTTGTATTTAAAAAGAAATGAAATAAGTATAAATTAATTTGTTTAGTAAGAAATTAGTTAAGAAAAAGAAAAAAGATTTGATAGCAAATTTACCATATTACCCTTGAACAAAAATTTTTTTTATACCACAAATTCTAAAATATAATGATGATTAAATCTTAAAAATACAAATAAAAATAGAAAAAATATTCTAAAAAAATATAAAGTAAATAAAATTATGAAAATATATAAATGTGTATATAACTTGGATTATACATATAAATATTTGATATAATTTTCTATTTTAAGGTATGTTATATATTAGAATATTTAAAAATTAAAAATTAAAAATTTCCTAATTTTAAATTATATTCATTTCATATTTCATATATTCTATTATTATTATTATTATTACTATTATTATATTTATTATAATATTTATATGATTATAATACATGATTAAATACTTGTATAATATTTCTATATTATATAATATTTTATATAAATGTAATAATATATTAATAAAAAATATATAACAGCTTCTTAATTAAATGATATAAATATTAAAAAATAGATAAAAAGCGATAGAACACGTCTCCCACTATGCCTTCTTATGCAGCTTTTCCTAGGTGGTTCGTCTTCTTCTCACCTATCTTCTTCTTCATCTTCTTTGTCCCTATTAGTCGAAGTAGACACATCAAAAAATTGCTGTGTTGGACCAGTTCTTGCAAATGAAAAATCCTTCTTCCAGTGTGGAGCTGCGCAAAGTCTTCCTCTAGTGTATTGAAATGGTTCTTGCAGACCAAAGTCGTTAACAGTGGGATTGAGTTGATTGCTTCTCATCACAACAGTGCAGTTCAAGAGAGGAGAGGTCAATTACTCAGCAACAGTAAAGAGTAACATGATTACTGTATGATCTAGGGATAATTTTGGGCTCAACATTTGGATTATCGGGTGAAAGGCAACTTTCCATCAATATCAGGTGGTAAACCAAATTGCTTTCCTTGGAGGAAAGAGGTTTCCAAACATATAAAGGTTTCATCCAAAACCTTTTCCAATTCCAAAACCAACTTTATTTCATCCAAACCCAGCACCAATTCTTTCTTCTTCCCTCCTTACTTCATATTACATGCATATTCTCCAAGAAAAAATTACAGACTCAGAATCACTCGATCAGAGTTTACATTTTAATCTTCTGATTGGGACTCAGTTTGTCCAGTTTAATCCAAAATATAAGATATGAGTGTAATATTTTTTGTTGTATAGCATTTTAAAAATAAAATTTTTAATATATATAACTCAAACAGCCTCCTCCCTTCCCGTCAAAATCCTAGATAAGGTGGGGCCATGGCGTAGGAAAGAGATTTTTTTTATTATTTTGTAAATATATTTTCTCTTTTTTTTTTTTTTGGTAATTTTTAAATTTAGCATAGTGTCATTATATCAACCACAGGATGCACTCATGATATAATTAAAAGTAAAATTTTTAATATATTAATATATTTAATTATAATATAAAAATATAATTATAATAATATTATTTTTTAAATTAATAATATTATAATTATATTTATATATTATAACTAAATATACCGATATCCATCAATTGTTCAATGGCACACACATATATTAAAACCACCGATCATCTTTATTGCCTGACCCTAATCGTGCTTGTTGCTTTATGCAAGCTTTATTTACTTTTTAATCAAAGATGCCTTCGTTCATTGAGTCCGAAACTTAATGAATGGTTCTTTAATTTATTTTATTGAAATTTTTTCCACTCACCGAAAATATGTTATTAATTTTTTTAATTTTAAATCCTTTTACAATCAAATGCAATTAGGGTATTTCCTTTTTAAAAAAAGAAAAAGAACAAAAAAGAGAGTAGAATGTTCTTTTATCTCTTAACTTTATCCCTGCATGCATGCAGAAATCCAAGTCCCCCCAATTTAGGTGGGGCCCGCCTTATAGCCATTAACAGGATTGGGCCTCACATGATGAATCCGACGAACATGATCTGATCTTACTTAATAATAATCCCTCAAGCAGAAAATGACTGATACGCTTTGCGTTTTCGAAGTTTGAGTATAATCGTAAAACGAAGTCTCGGGTAGTCAATAATGGATAGTAGGTTGGGGTCATTCTCATGACAATCATGAGCTGGGGCTTGGTTTAGCTGGGTCGAAAATATAAATGCGAGCATCTCACGTGTTCTATCTTTCATTACACCCTGTCATGCCTTGTTGTCACTCTCTGCTGTCCAGACGGTAAGGATGCATCATGAAAAGAGATTGATCGATTTTAGTATATTTATGTAATAGTTAATATAATATATCAATTTAAATAATATTTATTTTTTAAAAAAATTATTTTTTTATTAAATATTTATATTAAAATTTATATATTAAATCAATTATCATTAAATATACAAGGACTAATTAATATTTGTTCGCACACCATTGACCCGGAGCCCATGGCCACGCACCATAATTCCACTGTTCTCATTCCTATCATTATTGTACTGTAATTCACAATTAATGCTCTACGTTCTCCCTCTTCACTTTCACTTGCAGTTATCTATCAACCAATTGTCTGTTTCAGATGGGAATATGTAATATTTCAAAAGCTCACTATTTGGAAGAGAACTTTTTCTGTAAAGAGCAAGGAGAGCATGTTGGATTTGTACATATCAATTATCAGATCAAACAAATGTATTTCGTGTACACTTCAAGGACACAGGAAAAGAATAATATAGTGTAGTCTTTCTAGTGGGGATGAGAGGACTGAATAAAAGGAACAGTGTACTTCAGTTTTTCCAGTCACAGATGGGATCAGCCCATTTACTGTGAGCACCGCCCTTTCTACTATTCTTCTGAAAGTTGCTCCACCATTTCTCCTTCGTTTCTGATGCACTGCAGTCTCCACCCAGGTGGCTTTTTGTTCATTATATTGCTAAGCTATTGGTGTTTCCAACTTTTCCCTGCGAACTCATTATTTCAATTCGAACAATTTGCAGTCTTCTGGAGTTGATGAAGAGCGTTTAATTGCAGAATAGCTAGAAGTAAAACGAAGCCAAATCACGGATGTCCAAATCCAGAATAAAAACACCAAAATATAAAGAGATTGACATGTAATCTGAATGGGGTCAGTGCACGAAAGAATGAAGGTGAAGTTTACCGTTAGTCTGAGGAGGACGATATTTCTTGAATTGATCTCATTTATTAGTTATTCTTAAATAAGAAAATCTATACGCATTTCTATAATTCGCTTTTATAATTTTATAGAACAATAAGAAAATCGTGTTCGACGCGAATTTTATATATATTACACATTGGGAACAAACCAAATTAAAGCCATAACAAATTGAATAATTTCGTCGCATGCACTGCAAAAGTGGGACGTTCAATCAAGGACCGAAGTGATCCTCTCCACTGTCCCAAAATCTGATTTTGTTTCGATTATATTACAGGGACCCCGTATACAGACAAAAAGGTGATTAATCTTTTCGCGACAAATTCATTTCCTTCACTAAAATTTTGTCATCACCCAAAGGAAAGCGAAAGAGAACAGATACGAAATTATGAAAAGTAAATACATGGTGCTTGTACATCAAAATGTTCATTAACTTCATTATCTGTCTTTTTTAATAAAAACTCTAGCAGAAGCAGAATGACTACTATACTTAATGGCCATGCAATTGATGAACAGAAAGTTTCTACACTTCTATTCAAAGTGTCAATAGCTCGGAGAGCAGAGTTGTGTCAAATTGTAACCACTTGTACAATGAACATCATAACAGAGTGTGTCATAGTCAGCAATTTTGAGGTACCTCTGTAGCTTATAATGTCCCGGAAGGAAAACAAAAAAGAAAACTTGTGTTCAATAAGGTGGCCTCCAATTTAACAAGTCCTTTCTGTCTCTCCCCGATATCAGGCTTTCTAAGACACATCGGAAGACGGGTTCTTTTTAATTCTTGTGGTTTCCAAATGCAGTTGTGGTGTGCCATCAGAGAGTGCATCCTTCACATTAAACACGAGAGTTGTTATTATTCTGAAAAGATTAAGAAATGAAATAATGTCATAACAGAGTTACCTTGGATGATGAAGAAGGGTCAAATTGTCCAACATGAAATTTGAATCTAGATGAGGTATCTGGATTGGTCATGTTTGTCAGTGAGGGCAAGATCACAGGCTGATCTAATATGCTACAATGCTTTGGAATATTGAAATCTGGCTGCACCAAGCATTCGCTATTTGCAGATGAGGCAATTCCGCAGGAAGAATTCTGATATCCATTAGGCTCGTCAAAATTCAACCCGGTCTGAGCCAGTGTCATAGGTTGCTGTCCTCCTGGTAAACACATTGGATGCAAGCTGAAACCATTTCTCATCATTAACATCTGCAGAACCAATCACAAATGCTAAAGTAACAATCTTTGGAGGAATAATAGACAACTAATATTCATTGAAACCCACGATTTTTGGATGTAGCAGTCCGAACTTAAGGCCTTTTTGTCCCAATTAACAGCAATAAATAAATTCAAGTTTTAAAACAAACAATTTTGGGGCTAATACTAATATTTAAGAATCTTGTGTATAACTGAAACACTTCTCCATCGCAAATCATTCTTGAGCATACAATCTCAGCACGGGTGCTTTTCTTTTCTATTAATTCAAACAAAACAATAACTTAACAGCTTGAGAAGTAACACGATGACAAACTTTCACAACTTGTATTAATTCTGAATTTGTGGCCTAGAAGTGATATAATGCACCGACCAAAACAGGTTTCAAAATTTTTTCTTTTTAATCTTGAGTCCAAGTATTGGAGGCGAGCTCATTTATGAGAAACCAAACAAAATTGAAGGTAAAAAGAGGGGCACGAACGTGAATAAATTTGTGACGGTCATCGTTCGGTTACATTGTACGTTATCAGTCTATCACCAGATATTCAGCAACAACAGAACTTGGGAAAAATAAATGGGGAGCATATAGAACGACAAATCATATCATAAAAGTTGTCATATAATATCACAGACGCAGGCTGACAGAAAACTCACTTGCACTTGAAGCTGAAGCTGCTTCAAATATTCAATCGCCTCCTCCAGCATTGAAGCTTTATCCGTCTATTGAAAACAAACACAACTTACTAATCCAACAGAAATGAAATGAAATTGTTTTTCTCGTAAGATCAAACTCGAAGGTCAAAAGGTCCATAGAATACCTTGTTAGAATTTGGAATTAAGTTTTGCAAGGCCTTCATTTTCTCGTTAATCCTACTCCTCCTTCTCTGTACATCAGTTAAGTCTTGTCAACAACTACTCGGAATTATTACTTAATGTAAGAAGTGAACGATTGAAAAGCCAACCTTTTCAGACAAATTATGAACCTCTGCAGCTCTACTCCTCTTTGAGGAAGTACTTGTTGGGACTCGCTTTCTCTGCGACTCCTCGGCATTCTTCTAGACCCAAAAAGAAACCACCCATAACAAAGTTACTCATAAACAAAAACGAATCTCTGTTCAATTACAGTGATTTCTTAGAGGTTAATAAATGGAGGAAAGAGAGAAAAGAAGCTTTCAAAATTGAGGCAAAATGCAATTTTTTTAAAAAAAATTAGAATAATATTGTAAGACGTACACCTCATTTTTGTAACTTTGTTTAGTTTTGCACTGAGTGGATTGGGATCCGCAAAAGTACTGATGTGAAAAGATCATTTTAAAGTTTAGAAGTTTCAAATTCATTATTTACTTCCATTTTATCACCAGCAAAAACCCAAAGAATTCAAGTAAATCTGGCAACCAAAAGGAATTTCATCAGAGACGGGCACAGCTACCTCGACGGGACAAATGAAATCGCCGGGTTCATTCTCCGGCGAAATTCTTTGTTCTTTGAAGGAAGTATTCTCATCAGAGTCGTCAACACCAGTCGGCAGAAGCTCGTTTCCAGTAGCCTCTTCCTCATCAGCCGGAACGTAAGCATAGGGATCAGAAAAATTGAAAGAATCAGCAACTGCATCCGAAGAACCAACCGACTTTCCATTATCGTGCGGGTGGCCCGACCCCAATTGGCTAAACCCGGTGGTCCCCACCAGCGGAGGAAGCCACGGCGGTGGTAAGGTCTTGGGTTTGGAGGCGACGCAAGAGGAGGGAGAGGTATGGAGGAGGTGGGTGAAGATGGTGGAGAAATCATCGGAGTCAGAAGACATGCCGGAGGCGGTGGCCAGAGAGGAAGGCGTTCCGTACATATCCGCCATTGAAAGATCAGAAAAAATGGAAATGTTTAGGAGCTTAGAAAGGTTCTGTGGTGATGACCAAATTGCACAAAAACGCCTGCGTTCATCTTTTGTACTTTTGTTGGGGTCTCAGTTCTGTGGATGTGTCTCAGCCATTTCTGGTTAGGCTTTGCATATATAAGTGGGTTTAACGTTGCGGCGTGGTTTCATGCACTCTGTACGAGGTCGTTTTGTGTTGTTAATGGCATTTGATTACTCTCCCGCCTCAATTACTTCCCCTAGTCACTTTCACCTTTTCTCCCAAACCATCTTTTTTTCAAACAAAAAACAAATTTCCCACTTTATCTTACTTTCCTCCCGTTTCCTCATCCTTCTTATAGACTAGACAGTCTTAATCGAGTCCTTTCTTTTGGTATTAACTCATTAAATTGGAATTTAAAACTACAATTAATTATTTCATACAAAATCCTTTATATGTTGATTAGAACGGAATTATGCAATTTTGACATGAATAAATGTGCATCTTCATACGAAGACAGACCCGGATCAATGATTGCATTGTTTTTGTTTTTTTTTTTGTTCAATAAATTAGGCGAGCTAATTTGAAATTTAATAATATTTGATATTATTTTATTTTAAATTATTTTCTTTAAAAAAATTAACTTTCCACACAGTAGCAATTTTTAAAAAATGAATTGATATATTGAAAACAAAATTACAGTATTTAGTTAAGACTGTATATTAATTTAGTTGTTTTCATGATCATGTTAAAGAAATTATGAACTCATATAATGAAAATAATTAATATTTTGACAAACATAAATCAGATAAAATTTTTTGACAACATATATCAATGAATTAAACGGAATTTGAGTGTAATTTTAAAAGAGAGTACTGCATAATGACTGCAGTGGTGTATACACTTGCATCCTTAGGTTATAGGATATTTGTAATTTTTTTTTTCTTTTATTCAATTTTTGATTGTTCTTCAGTTCTTCAGTTTGACTGGAGGGGCTCTTGAGCATTCAAATCTGCGGACGACAGTTCTGAAATTGAAGAAAAAGAGGTGTTGCTTTGTCCCCAATTAACCCAATATAAGAATTTGAAGAAACAAAGAAAACAAGTATAAAAACAAAAAAAAGGAAAAAGAAAAAGAAAAGTCAAAGACGTCATAAAAATCAACACCGTCTTATCCAACCAAACGGCCAGCAAAGACCAATTTATTATGGAACCCAAAAAGTGCAATTCCCGAGGCAGCTTTTGGTAGCGTGATAACAATATTGCCCTCACACCACAGCGTCCTTAGTTTTGAGCACAGAACAGAGACAATGGGATTTTCCTTTTTTCTTTTTTTTTTTTGTGTTCTTCGTAAGGACACTGACTCGAACAACATACATTTATGGGCTCCAAAAATGTGCTTCAATCGGGGGAGCCCATAGCTTGATTATGTGTTGTATGTATTCCCAAAAACAAAAACAAAAAAAATATAAATTCAAGATTCAGAGTTATTTACCCTAACCATGTAATTGTACATAACTTGAAGATTTATTAATACCGTATTTAATTTGAATGAAGATATTTAAATTTATTTAGCAAATGACAGTAATATAAGAAGTCTTCTGGTACAAAATCAATGTCATTATGATATAAGGAATATAATTTAAGACTCATGTAGCACGTTGAATAATCTCTCAATTTTATATATTGTCTTAATTTTAATAAAAATGGTCACATGTTAATTTTAATCTTCTTAAACCTCTAATTGAATATAAGACGAATACATATTTGTCTTTTACAAGAGGCCGGAAAAAGTAGCCAGTTTTGTACATATTTCATTAAATATATAAAGAATTACAAAAGTAAAATGAACTTGATAGGTAAAGATAACTTTCTAAATTTTAAACCCCACGAAATTCAATGAACATTTGTGACACGAAATCACTACAATTTTTTTATCATAAAAAAAATTTCCCGCCACTCGTAAGGTGAGAACAATTAGAAATTAAACCCGTGAAGATCAAATGCACCCTCACTAACATCGACATGTGAAGCACTAACAATATTATTTCATTTCACAAACCTGTACAAAGCTAAGGAATCCCACTCCTGATATCAACACGCATTTCAAGTGCGTAGAACGATGATAATGGGAGCACCACCAGAGCCATTAACAGATATGCCAATCGAACCATAAGCAAACTACAGCTTTTCAGTTTATATTAGCAGCTTTTTATGCAAGTTTAGCTTCCATAGTTTCATACATCAGTGATCTGAGTTATAACATTAATTTGCACACAATCAGCAATGTAATAAAAACTTTTTATAAAGGCAGTAAAAACCAATCCTGATCAACTAGAGTTTAGGCAAATAATGTTTCCTTCAACCAACACCAATTATCTGTCACATAAACTGCGAGATCATTGGCTTAAATAAATAAACAAAATGATATAGCGAAAATTGAAGGAGGGGGAAGGGGAGACATGTGATTTGTCAGATGAGTAGGTGCTTAAGCATTTACTAGACTACAGATAAAAAGGGGGTATGACAATTGACAAGGCAGCAAAGCACCAGAGAATTCCGATTCAATTGACCAGAGTTTACAACGTAATTGTGCCAATTCTCTTCATCTCCATCTCCAATTTTTGGGATGGAATCAAATGCCTGAGAATGGAATGACATATCTCACGATGCCAAGCCCGTTGTCTTACAAATGGGACACAGATTCTTGTGCATTAGCCACTGCTTGATACAGTCAGTATGGTAATCATGCCCGCAATCAAGTGTTCCAATATCATCTTCGTCATTATACTCTTCCTGCACATAACACAATCAAAGTAGTAAGAGCCATGTGCATGGTTCAGCAGATATGCACACGCATGAAATGTAACAGAAAAGTCAAGACAGCCAGATTTACCTGACAAATACAGCAGGGCTCTGCCTCCCGCTTTCCTGTTTCAAGCAAATACTTCTTCTGTTTCAGAAGTTTCAATATGGTATCCTCGCTCAATCCAGTACTCACATTTCCAATGCGCTCTTCCAGAGCCAACAACTCCTATTATATTCAGAAATGTTAAATAATAGGAAACTCCTTAGAATGACGCATCAACTTGATTATTAGAAAGGAATAAAAGACAGTAGAGATTATAAAGAGGAAACCAAATGAAGAGTTTTCCTACCTCATAAGACATGTTATCGACATCAAGACGCATATCCCTGTGTCGATCATGAATATCGGCCATTCCAGAAAAGACTGATTGGTCAAGAATCATAACATCCTGTCACAAAATTGAGCCATAGGTCTTACACGACTAATTTAGAAGCTCACTGCCTACCTGAATGAAATGATGAACGGATAAAGATTCATGTGTGTTGCTAACTTTAAGCTAGGAGTTTCCTTGGTAACAGGCAATTTCTCCAATCAGGAAAAATCCACAAAAAGTTAGAACTTGTAAACCCAACAAAAGAGGCTTGCTTGCATCTTTTAAACCAACAAAGTTCTCATGACTAATTTTAGGTAGAGAAAGAACATAGCATAAGTTAACAATTTTGCATTAGTCCACTCCTCTACTCAAATTCGATGTATTAGGCTCAAATAATTGCTTAAGGTATAAGAGGTATGAACAGAATGATATACACTTGGGAATCAAAGGAAAAAAAAAATCATTGTTTGGCCTGCTAGGGCCAAATTTACAATCTTTTTTTTTTTTTTTTGAGAAATACAATCAATGCTTAATGCTAATTAACAGTACAAGTGTTCTTTCTTTAATAATGGAATCTAATATGATTTATACCAGAGTTGAAGACAATTAGAAAATAGTAAAAGTTAGAAAGGAATTTGCCAAAAAAAAACCTTTACTCAAAATCTGGGTTTTGCCAAGCTACATAATTAAATTATTTAAACTAACCTCAAATTGCAAGCCTCCCCCCCTACGCATGAGGCCCAAAACATTGCGGAGCTGCATAACAAAAGGGCAAAGAAAATGTCAACTGCAAGAGAAAAATTATTCATAAATGCAACTTAGATATTGCAATTCTCAAGGTATAACAGAACAGAGAGCTCCAAAAGTGTCCCATGCAAGCAGTATGAGGACATAAGCTTAAAGATAAAAAATAATAAAAATAATATTTCCCCAACCACCCAGCTTGTTTTTAGACTTGTTTTGCTTACAAGAAATCATTATCAGTTGTTATCTTCAAAAATCTACCCCATCCATCCTGGAGTTTGCCCTAATAAAACTCACAGCCCAAAAATACTTTCAACAGCTTTGGAAAAAGAGGAAAATAAGGTTCAGATTAACCCATACAAGTTGCTGCACCAATGGACACATACTTCACAAATGGTTGAGCCCAAGGAATAACAAATGGGGGGCTCAATTATATCTATTTTAAAGTTGGACACACAAGTGTAAGCTAAATGCATTGAATTTGGCAAATACAGATTTTAAACAAGTCAGTTTCCTCTTAAACAATTTCTGGAACAAATGTTTAATTCTTTATATTAAAAAGAAAGCTGATCACCCAAGTGCTAGGATGACTTCAATATCATATTAAAGCAAAAATCTTTCCCTGCAGTAACACGTAAGATAATCATTGAAAACTTGAAAACAACAAAAAGAAGAATAGAACGCATACCTCAGAAACTAGTCTACTACTACTTCCTTCACCGGCAGTAGCCAAAGTTCGTAGTGAATAGGGAATTCCAAATTCAGCATCACCTTGCCTCTCCATCCACAAAGAAGATCTTGGGTGTGGATGTCCATGGCCACTGGCAGTAGACGATGGCACCCTTGCTTCAGATGAAGCAGGAGGACCAGAGCGCAAAGAATAATTATTACTTGGACTTGGACTTCCAACAGCCTCAGGAGGAGAAAATAATGATCGACGAACATATTCAGATAATCTGCGTGGATAATGTGGAGGATTAGGACGAGAAACCCATGTTGAGGCAGATGATTGATTGTTAGCTGAATTTGATCCAGCCCGTGACGTAGAAGCGACATTTCCTGACATACTTAAATTTCCACTACTTGAAGCTCTAATTGTTGGATTTCGAACAAGATTTCTTAGATCAGTTGCAGTTCCAGGTACAAACACTGGGCGTTCTAAAATGCTTCTAGACATATTTCTTGAGCTTGCTTCCTCACGCCGTAGATTATCCCTATCTGTGCAGATAATTGAACTTGATGAATGGCTGTTTCTTGAGCTAGAACCACCATTCCATCTAAATGATTGTACATTCCTTGGTAAAGCAGGAACATGGATCACAAGGGGCTGGCTTTGAGGAATTATATTATCTACCACCGGTGCTGACCTCAAGTCCAGGGAATTGTCAACAGGAGGAAAGCTTTGTGACATTGAAGAGGATGACATATTAGAATGCCTATTCACACTCCCAGTAGAGAATGCAGAGGGAGGAATTGAATCTTGTTGGCCTGAAGGATTTATCCTCAAACGAAAATTCCTGTGGAAACCTTCTGAGCTCCCTGCAACATTTGAATCAGGAAGGCTTTCAGAAGCTTCATCCCCCATTCCCAGCCCAAGTCTAGCATTTACTTGTTCAGATGAAGCAGATCTATTTAAACTGCTCCCAACATTATCCTGAGTAGGAAGAGTGTGCCAAGCACTACTTTCGGTATGCTGACTGTAACTAGAACTACCACTGTCCGAAGATGGTCCAACATTTTCTTCAATGGCCTTTCTTTTACAAGACACACGGCGAGCATCCAGAGAACAACCTGACCGGCCATCTGAGCCTTCTACCAAGAAGCCGTTATTTCCAGAAGGAAGAAGAAGTGTACCAGAGCCAATGCTAGGTGGAATATGCTCATCTACTGATCCACTAGACTTGGGCAAGCTAGGATGCTCCAAATGCCGACTACTATCACTACTACCATCTGCCAAGCCTGCATTTAAGTTTAGATTTGGTGACAACATATGAGAATTGGAGCTGGGCATATACATAGGACTTGAATTGACATTATCTGCTGAAAGAACAATTGTTGGTTCAAAGTGCCTTCCTTCTGATCTTGGACCAGCTACAGCACCAGCATTAATTGGAGATGACCATCCAATTTCTCTTTTCTGCTGACTATTGTTAGTCTCATTCTGTGTATTACTAGAACTTGGCTCACCTAAGCTCCATCCACTAGAGTTCTGCCATTCATGGTTTATAGAATTCACAAATGAGGGGTTCATATCACCCAGTGGAAGTAAATACTCGGGTATATCATTATCTGCAGGATTCCTCATACTATTCCAGCAAATTTGCTGATCCACAGAAGGATTACTTGATGTGGATCCACAATCAAATTCTAAGGTTTCAGACAAGGAACCAATTGCACCCCTCTGACCTTGCATTGGGGAGGCTCTAAAAGATTCACTAATCAATACAGGTAAATATATATTTGATATCCTCAATAATGAACCATGTCTAATTAGGCAGATCTGTACAACAAAACAAGAAAAGGATCAATAGGCATTGAAAACAGACAAATCTTAATTAATGTTGCATAAAAAATAATCATTTTCTGCTCATGCAACACATGATGCAATTTAGGCCTATGAAAACATTTGTAACCACAAACACTTATTATTACCTAAAATGCTTAACTGTTGTGAGGTTTACCCATCTGCTGAAGCTCTAAAAACTGGTTTTTTGCTTTTTGCCAAAAGCACTTAGCTTTTGCAAGACAGCCACATCCAAACAAGCAAGTAAACCACTTGTAATGCTTCTTAGTGTAGTTTAAATGATTATGCAAATTGATAATGAATTATGTGTATGCATTCAAACATAATGAACTTATAGAAATCAAAAAACAACAATTGCATTGCCCAAACCAAGTCAGGATTTTTTTTTTTTAAATCATTGAAAAGCAACAAATATCCTATGTTTCAAAATCATCATTCTTCAATAATCCTTCATAACTCTATTTTTTTTTGTTGACCTTCGACTGCAGTAGCAACTTTAGTTAAGCATAGGGCTATGAGGATTTACATCTATGCTCTCTGTGCAGCAACACTGAAAGTGAATGATGTGATGGTAACATAAATGCAACAAGCCCAATCAGCTCAGAAGCATGATGTGGGAACATAAAAGACTTCCATTACCCTCATCTAGTATTGTCTATAGAAAGGAAGAAGCAACACTAGGAAGGCCAAAGCAACCTAGAGGTAGAGTATTCATTGACATAAGATGGTAATGGCATCTGCTTCAGTAAATTGTCAAAATATCAATCGCTGTTGTGGCTCCTCGTACATAATGTAGCTTATGTGTTGTCAAAATACACAGACTGTACATTATGCCACAAGGTAATTTGATATAAGTCACTAAACAAACCAAAACCACATCCATCAATGAAGTCGATGCAGAAGAACTAAAGATCATGCTGAGCACGCTTAACCTCAGGATGTAGAACGTGTACGCATTGCCAGACATCACAACTAACACCACTCAGAACTCTTTCATCACTAGAGTCATGCAATATAGATGCCGGACATGTAAAGTAAATCCCACTAATGCACCATAGGCAATCAATATAAGTCGAAGAAAATAGCGCACCCACCAACACAATAAAGTCAACTCCTTATACAGAATGTAATGAACCAAACGGAAAAACAACTGCAGTGTTCCCCAAGATCAGCTTGATCGGTGACAGCATTAAATTGGGTTTAAATCATTCAAGACCAGCTTGAATTAGACGATTCCAGCTATGAACCGAGTGACCGGAAGACCAAACAAAATCCAGCATAATTCAACACACAAAAATAGTTTAAGATTATAAGAAAATTTCCATACCCACACAAAAAAGCCCCAAATCATTGCAAAGTTCAATAGTATGATTAAATCCCAAAAAAAAAAAAAAGAAGGAAAATAAACTGGGTATTCATTGATTCCTGCCAAATCACCGACTGATCAGACCAAAGATAATGAAAAACAAACTAGGACAAGTGGACGAAACTTACCGGATGAAAACACCAAAGAAGGCCGATCTACCGGAAAATCATAGGACCAGCAAGAGGGAAAATGAAAACAAGGGAACCGCCCATGTTGCCTGCCAGTGCTTGTGATTAGATTGATGGCTCGTTCCCCTTTCTTCCAGGGGTAACAAAGAGGGTAGATTACCCAGTGAGAAACGCAAGGGGGAAGAGGAGAGAGAGCCCTGAATGGTCTGGTGGAGGATATGCAATGAGATAGAGCAATGAAAAAAAAAAAATGCATAGAGAGATTAAAGAGGACAGTAATCTTTAATTACCCTACAGAGAGAGAGAAAGAGAAAGATTGCAATTTCCAACTAAGAAATGAATAATAAAAAAAATCTTGATTAATATGGTAGGACAATAACTGATAAGGAAATGAGGCCAAAGCCCATGCCTAAAGGTTAAGGTTTCCCCCTCTTAGGCCACTTACCATAATGGCTGAGATTTTTGCCTCTCATTTTTCTCTCTAAAATTCATCTCTCTAAGAAAATAAATCAATTAAGAAATAATTATATAATAAATGACAGTAAGATCATTACAATGAAAGACTCGGCTTCCAATGCGCGCCGAACACAACACAGCACAGCCCCACTGGCAATCGCCCTTTGTTTCAATCTCTTTCACACCAAAGCACCACCCTCCCTCCTTCCTTCCCTACTTCTCTTTTACCATCCCATTCACACTCACACATTCACATGCCAATGCCTCCTTTCATTTTTTTATTTCTTCCCTCTTCCCTTGTGTGGGCCCCATTTCATTTCTGTGCAACAAGAACAGGAAAATCCATGATTATACACGTGGCTTTATTTTTAATCATTTCGGACCCACACTTAGATGACTGGCATTTTTCTCTCCCACTCCTTGTCTTCATGCACCAAAAATCTGGGCGCTTCTTTGCATTCGCTTTGACTATCTATTGTATGGACCGTTTCTTTCCCATCACAGTAAATTATGTAGCCTCAATATCAATAGTAAATAAAATGAGACCAAAAAACGAAGCATCATGGTGTCGCAAAATTCCTCGTCTGGTACAATTTTAAGTGCAACTTAACCATATAGCAAAATAGTGGGAAGATGATGAGGACCAACTCCAAATCGTTGCCTTTTGGGCTTTAGCTTACTCAAACCACAACCAATTTACCTATGATATTACTTTGCTTTAAAGAAGCGTGAATACTGATCATACATGGACATAAAATTGTTCAGTACGTTGGCAGGCTCCACCACACTCTTTTCTTCTTTCCCTTTATATATTATTCTTTTGTTTTCCATTTAACAGAGAGGGAGATGGGATAGGATGCAAAGATTGGATTTCGATCTTGTTTAAACGTTGTAGGACATGTGTGGATCTTGCCCTTTTTATTCTTTCCTCTAATTTGGTCATTTTTCTTTGTGTGCTTCTTTCTCCCACTTACTTTGTGTCTCCCACCCCATTCAAATGGGGTTGCGTTGCTTTCCATCTTACCCACTAAATGAATATTTTTATTCTAGTTTAGGCCACGGTAGCAAGTTCCTAGCTCCCCAGTTGCTTCGCTTAGATAATTCCTTTCACATACGATAAAACCCATTACAGATTACAAAGTCCAATAAGATTAGAATAATGAATCTCCCACCCGAGCGAATATCTGGAGTTTTCCATGCTTTTCACAGCCCTTCCGTCACCTTATATCTTTATCTTATTATTTTTTAATTGATTATACTTTTATTTTTTCTGACAACCTAGAGTATGGATAAATAATTGTTAACGCCTGCTTGCAGAATCAATTATCAGTCATGCACTAAACAGCCCCTAAAGTCAAATGAACTTAAATGAAAAAAAAAAAAAAAGGAAACTCTGTTGGATACGGTAAAATTAAATGCATATCTACCCGGACACATGTATTTATTGAAAGTAGTAATATTTCACCCTTAGATACAAAGACAGGGTGCGAGAACTAGTGCGATGATAACGGGATTTAAGACGGCTGGAGTTGTACATTATTATTATTATTATTGTTTGATATATTAAATTATTCAGACACACATTATGTCCTTGCTTTATTGATATCTTATATTATTTTTTTAAAAAATAGATTTATAAATATTTAGTTATTATACCAAGCATAAAAATACTAGTTAATGTGGGTATCTGATTTCATACTTTGATACTAGTTGAAAATATGTCCAGAGGTAAAATGTGAAAAGCCAGAACCCATGGAATATAGTGGTGGAAGACTAATGAGTGAATTACAGCAAATTGGGGGATGAATCAAGAAAAGGAGTGAGAGGTACAAGTGGGTCACTTGCATTGGCATATGGGAGGCTGAGGCAGTGTCAAATAAGTTGTATATATTGCAATGATTATTATGCTCATGCCAGGTCTCATCCCTTTCTGTTGCCTAGAGCTTAATGCAAGGAAGAGATCAAGGTTGCTTCATGCTATTGCCTACCACAACTTGTCGCTGTCACAACTCACTTGGTACTTGGCCCAAATTCAAGCATCTTCCACCAAAAACCAAATATTTTTATCAAGGCTGCAAATGTCATTGTCCACTCTTGCATCTTATACAGGGAAGAGCAATACCATACCCATGTCTTGCACAAGAGAGTGAAGGGTGTGAATAATGTCACTTCGATTCGGAAAAATAAGAAAGTAACAAGTCATATCAATGTCGCTGTTAATTATAAATATTATACCCAAGAGTCATTGCCATTTGAATTTTGAGGTTTTTGTCTAATTTTGTTTTTTAATCCCGAGAGGTTGGGCTAGGTCTATGTGACATACAAATTAAACATACTGGACACCATTGCAGTCATCGAACAAAATAGGCATATATGACAATTAATATTCTTAGGACCTATCCCTGTGAGTGCAATGATTTATGATATTTACAAGGAAGCATTGGTAGCTATGCTTGACATGGCTAAGGAAGCCAATGAAACGTAACACATACAATTCCTAAATGTCAAATTTGGATTTTTTACTATTACAATAGTTGTTGTGTAGTTATTTTTATATTATATTTAATCACGTGTAATTATTTTTAATACATACAATAATAATAATTGCTGTGAAAATAAAAATTCGAATTCTTAAACAGCTGTCTAATTGAGCCAAAAAGAGAGACACAAGCCTTGCTGTTAGTGTGATAAAAATGTTCGCTGTATCATTGACAAGGATAAATCAGCGTCAAAGAGAATACAGTATTAATTAATGACTAGTCCACCAATCAGCAAAGTAAAAATCAAACAGTAAAGAAAAGGTCCTTAAATGAAAGCAATATTTGCGACAATGTAAGCAAGATCAATGTCAGATAAAAAATAAAGCGTACTATATTTACAACAAAGTAATGACATAATTAGCTAATATGTTTTCTTTTATTTAATCGATAGAGCAGTAAGAGATTTAAGAAAAATGAGGGCACGTTGAAAAAGATAAAAAGAAGATATAAACGGGTAAAAACAAAATAAATGGATGATTGCTGTCGAAAAGTTGGTTACCAAACATTTTCCTTTTGGTTTTCGAGATGAAATGCATTATTCATAGTTAAGACTGTTTGAGATGTTCAAGTAAGTTAATTTTTTATTAGTATCTAACAAATTGATTAATTAAATTTGTTGGCTCAGGAAAGATGCCTAGATCGAATTTCTTTACATTCACTCCCTAAACCCTAAACTAAGCCTTCCTATTCATTTAAAAAATAAGAAAATTATTATTAAAACATCCCACAAGAATTGGATTAATAGCAAACATCCCTTGAATTTTTTTAAAAAAATAAAAATTTAGTCCGCAAGCATTCTGTCTCTTCTTTTTTTTTTGTCTGTTATTTCCATCGCAATCCACATTAAACATCTAACAAACTTTTATTTGTCGCCAAATCAGTATGTCTAAAAAATATACTGCCAATTGGCAATTACACACCAAATATCTGTGAAACTAGATAGACGTACCTGTTGTATGGAGAAAAAAAATTGAGAAACTTGTTTCTGTTTTCTCTTTTAAGTGATACAGTCTGTAAAGAAATCTTCTAAAGAAAACAAAATCACGAAAAGATAAAATACCGCTTCAAGAAACGGGCAAAATGGGAAGCAGCTGAAAAGTTTTGACCCAAAGAGGACAGAAGTGAGGAGCTGCTTAAAAAGATAGACAGAGGCACAACCCTTTCAGCCGACACGAAAGAACCTGGGCATAGAAAGAACACATTCAACTCATAGCCCATACTCCGAGTACTGGAAAAGAGGCACATAATTTTACAAATTTAATAAGTTTTTACTCCATTTTAGTTATATAAACATTTTTAATTTCAACAATGTTAACACCCTGCTAAATTTGTGTAAATAAATGACAATCATATGTCTTCATTGTCGTATAAACGATGACCAATGTAATCATGGTGCATGTCGTGCACTCGGTTGGGACGACTGACAGTACTTCAAGACCAAGTTCGGTTGAAAACGTCACCTTTTCTTTTTAAAAAGAATTTTTAGCTATATGAATAAATAAAAGCAAAACACAGCCACGCAGAAAATACATACTTCAATCAGGAATAAAATAAGGATGAAAAATAAAAAGTTGGTCAATGGCAGTGAGGTACGTCTATGGCAATAAAGTTGGAATCAATAATTGCAGTTTGCACCAACAAATTGCAGTAAGGAGGCGGGGAAGATCTTTCTTATAAAGTACCACCGAGCATCACTCCGGTAACACCAAATGAATGAAGTCATGCTAATTCAAACATAACTAGATACAAATAGTGTCACATTCAGAGATGGCACCTTGTTATTAATCTTCATAATTCATACCATGAAGATCATAAAACTCAGCTTCAAAAAGCAGGAAGAAAAATGTTCGGGCGACCCATTAGCTATCTTTATAATTAATATATATAGAGATGCAACATCGCTGAGAAAACCATACTAGACCAGCCATAACTCGGTCCGTTTGACCCTCAAAGCCAGCCAAACCAGTCAAGAACTGACAAAACTGGTGTAAGCCGGTTGACTTAGGCCCTGATCTGGTTTTGTATTAGTTTTCATTTTTTGTCCAAATGAATTTGGACATATATCTATAAGAATTTATGACGTTCATAGATTTGCTGTCACATACAATCTATTTAAAAAAAATTTAAATATTAATTTGATTGTAAAATATTATTTGTGCACGATTGTGTGTGTGTGTATATATATATAAAAGATTTGATCTTGGTTTGACTATGGTCAAACCATTAAATCATAAACCGCTCTTTATCATAATCAATGACTGGTCTAATTTTAAAACATAGATTTAAGGTACATCCAATATCCATCGGCATCAGAAGAGATAGGAACAATAAAGTAGGATATATAGGAAGGGAGTAGGCCTTACTACGGGGAAGATTAAAGACCTTTAGTATTCCCGGTAATGCTATTTTAATTAAAGACACCTTCAAGGGAACAATGGCGGCGCGAAGAAAGATGTAGCTGCCCATACTTGTAAATCGCTTGTTGCAATTACCAATCGGAATATACCAATCTGCATTCCTCTGGAGCAATTGCCTTCTATTAGGCATAGGAGAGAAATCTGCAGGGCCAAACCAAAGAATACCTGCTGAATATTGCTTTAAACAGGTTCAATAGTAGAATTTACAACCATCTATCAACAAAGTGACTACCTTAATATATGACGTGATCCTTCCATAACATTTGCTCAACTCCATTTGAGAGTATGTTTCATCATTTGATGGCTAAAAGGTAACTCAATATTCTAAATATTTCTCTTTTCCTTGGGTTATTAACCCATTTCTGAATACATGTGTCTCATGTCATTTATCCAAGATTAGGATTAGAATTCACATATCTCTTTAAGTCAACCAATTCATGTGAGATCATCTAACTCTATGAAATCCTCCTCTAAGATGGAGAGTACATGCTGCTGAGATGTCACAGCTTCAACAAACATTCCAGCACCACCACAAAGTACAGAAGACCTTCCCTGATTAACCATAGATGACAAGTAAAAGGATTTAATGCTTACTAGAAGCTTTTTTTTCACTAATCAATAGAAAATAAATGGATATGAATAGCACAAGGACATACTCTAGGGAAGCTGGCTACATTGACATGTTAACTACGCAACAGTTCGACCAGTAGAGCCCTCTATTAACCATTAAATGTGCTTTCCCAGTTTCAAAGAGATAAAGATCACTTAATTTTAATAAACTCATTAAATAAAAATAAAGATATATTTAAATATTTGCAGTTTTTTAGTGTAAAATTTGGCATATGATCTTCGGTGGGAAGCTGTGGGGGAAGAGTCATATGACTTGTAACAGAAAACCAACTATATACATAAAGCCCTGAACAGTCACCATAAAAGTCACAGACACATGCAGCATTTGAATAAAAATAGACATTATAAAAGGCTACACGCAAGAGTAGAGAATGGCTTCTCACCAAGTCATTTATTAACAACAACAAAACAGTTAACAAAGCAAGGGTAAATTTTAATATATTTACCTCTCCACTACCATGAGGACCCCCGGAACATTGGAAAGTAGCAGCAGAAACAGGCGTAGTGAGGACCTTATGATCATCTCGTTCATCAGCACATCTCAGTGGATACAGTGAAATATCCTGTTTTCTGTCAATGGATCTGTCATCACATACTTTAATTTCAACAGCATCCGGTGCAATGAATCCATCATGCTGAATACCAATGTGACGTACTGCTGAGACACTTTCTTCTACCCAAGAATTCGGGCCAATCTCTGATGCACTACTCTTATAATAAGGCTTTGCAAATACACGACAAAGGACAAAAGAAGCCTGCACATGAAATAAAGATATGAGAAAACTTCCCAGGAGAAGAAAAAAAAAATTACCAGGCACCTACTAATACAAATATGCCATCCATACATGAGATAAGATCATTCATTCTTGTGTTAATAATCTCGATCAAACAGGAAGACACCAATATGCCTCCTACATAGGCATAACTGATATCATCCATATCATGTCTGGGAGATGAATCATAGACATTGAGAAATCACAATATCCTGATAAAGTTACAAATATAGCATCTAAGTTCTCAAGGATGAGGTTTCCTTAATATATCTAGAGACAGAAAAGGTGACAATTGAACTTAATTACCGAAAGTGCTCCAAATAAGTTATACACATGTGTAGAATGCAGATTCACAAAGATACTCAACCGAATTGCACAAATTTTCATTCATACAGGAATCAGTTGCCCTCATGATTTTTCTTTTTATCCATAAACATTGAACCGTCGTGCTATCAAAGGAATTTCTACAAGGGGGATAAACCTAGTTAACGGCAGAAAGTCGCTGCACTTACGAAAGAGATGGAGTTCATAAATTGACAGCTGCCTCCGCTGTCCACAAGACTGAATCTGATATACTAGCATCAAATTAAGAAATTAAATTGAAAAACAAAAGGGAGGACCGAATTAGGTACCTTCAGATGGTCAAGTAATGCATATTCATAGAGCGTCCAATCCGTCCTGACTGCGTTTTCCAACGAATTCCCCAAATAGAAAACGAAGCTCGTCCTCTTGCCCAAAACCAGCTTTCCACCACTACCTAAAACATCTCTAACCCGTCCCTGTCTCATCCAATATCCACTTTTGACCTTCCTAGTTTTCCGTCGGATTCCCTTCACAGACGTGACCGTATAACAGTACCAATGCTTCTTCCTTCCCCGGTAACCATAGGAAAAGGACGCGATATCAGGCAATTCGAAAGGATCATGGTCGTAGAGGTCAATCTCTCTGATCAAATCGCAACCACAAAGATTGCCGTCCCCGTTGGCTCCGGAGTTTTTGTTAGTTAAATAATAGCAGAGAAGCTGCTCTTCGGAAGGGTAGAATCGGCAACCTGGGGGGAGTGAGGCGCAACGAGACTGAGGCTCTCCCATGAGAGGGAGAGATTGCTAGGGTTTTGGGGAGTTGAGGAACAGAGCAGCGATGTTGGACTGTGAGGGGGTTCTGAGTATTGCTTTGGAATGCCAAAGACGGAAACAAGGGAGTAAAGCGTGCTCGTCAAGCTTCTCTTCCGATTCCGCGTGTCTACGTGCGAGCCTATTTGTATCCAAGTTATGTACTAGCACGTGACGCCTTTGTCCCTCTCGCATACATAATAAGTCAATCAGGGCTAGGCTTCTCGTCTTATGATTGGTGAGATGACGAGTGTTTCGGGGACTTTTGTGGGAATGTCTTGCTAGGTGGTGGCTGCTTTACAAATTCGAGCCTATTGGGTGACTATGTTGCTGCGGAACATACAATCATACCTTTTTACAAATTTTCTTATTTACAATGGAGGGATATCCGCTATGAAATATTTGATTTTTTTTTTTATTGGTAGGATGAAGGATTCAAGTTTATAAAACTTTACATGAATCCGAGAGCAAGATAGATTCATAGTATTCGACGATGATGTATTCAATTTTATAAAGCTCAAATACCATCAACCCGAAAGCAAGATCGAGCCATAGTATTCAACCAAGACCATAAGCGAGTTGAAGCACTTGAAAAAGCACTTCCTGGGACGGAGAAGCAAAGAAATCCAAGGCTTCATCAAGTAGGAATACAAGAATCTGTTGAGACCAAATATATGATCAATGTGAAGGACGCCGTATCATTTGGAACCTCAGGAAGGAATTTAACTGAGAGTCCAAACACACAGCCCAAATGCACCAAATTGGAAAGGCCACTGACATAATGCACGCCAATCAAAGTTTACGGACAGAGAGGTTGGCCGGATAAAAAAGACAGCCAATTGGGTCAAGCACTGTTCTTGGGCCCAGACGGTATAGTTTCAGCAAGCTAAATTTTAGGGCAAGTGACCCACAACCCAGGTTCATGACAAAATGAAGCTTCCTCAAAAGGACACATACAACGGTACAGCCCATGGGAACACTTCCCTGTGCGGACAAAAGTCCTATTTTGGTATCTCACTTCTTATTCTATTTCTGGTTTGGTCTCCTACTCTTTCAAAATTTCATTTTAGTCTCTTACTCAGTGCTGTCAGTCAAATTGGTTTGTGTAGTCATCCTGGTGTTAAGTGGAAGCTAATCTGCTCATTCAATAGTGATGTGGGCCATTAAATGCCACAGTAGATCCCCACTAACCTTAAATCTCCAAATGACTTGAGAAGCAATTTTGACCCCCTATGCTATAGGGATTTTGTTTGCACACATAGAGCTCTGCCTCCCCTATTGTCATCTATTCCACCGTCATTGTTGTCCCGTCATGCCATTAAACGCCTCATCGTTGATCACCTCTAGTGCAAGAAAGATAAGGAAAGAAAAGTGTCCTTTTAGTCACAAAAATAGAAGGCACAATCTCAGAAAAGTGGAAGAGCTAAAGGATTCACATTCGCCAAGGTAAAAGCTCATCTCATTCATCACCATTAGTGACTTTGATGAGGCTTGGTTGATTATTGAGTTTGTGTGTATAGGGACAATTAATGGAGAGGTCTATGCGTAAGGGTATTTTAAAGTAGAGTTTAGTTTTTTTAATTTCAATTAATTGGGTGAAATTCATTGATTGTTAGGAGGATTTATTTAGGCTAATGTAGATGATTATGAAGGTTATGTATTTTGACCATCCTTGTCAAGGGTTGTTGTGTGTCTTGATTTGTGATAGCTCGATTTGAAATGGTTAATTCATTCAAGATGCATGAATTTTAACCATTTAGTTAACATAGTAAAATGCAAAGTCGTGAGCTGAGTCATGTATATTTAGTTTGCAACAGTGCAATTTATAAAGAAATCATACTAATTGCCCAGTACATTTAAGTTAAATTTTTATTTGTTAAATGTAATTTCAATTCTTAAATTTGCAACAGTAGTTGATGTCAACTGTAGTTTCAATTCTTATTTGTGTAACTTGAAGCTCCCCTGTACATTTAAGTTAATGAAAACACATCAGTGAGCATATGAATTATAAAGGAATCACTCTAACTTTTTGAACAAATAAGAAGCAAGATGAACATACATGTTTAAGACCCTATAGTAATCTAACTTGTGAAACAACTTGACAATGCCTTGGATTATTTAGTTCTTTTGTTTGGTGTGAAATAGAATGTGAGAAAATCAATAATATACTTTTATTGGGCATGAGATATAGGGCAAATGTGAATTAAGAGTTATGATTCGAGTCACGTTAACAAAAAAGAATCTAGGTAGGAAGTTCATGGGTTGTCTCCTTCATAACCATGACACTGGCTGCAACTTCTTTGTATGGGTAGATGATAATTGCCTAAATTGTGAGAAGGATAAATTTAAAGTCAAATTGATGTTATATGCAATGGTTGTGAAGGAGTTGTTACCTAAGGGTCTTGGGTCTATACAGATGTGAAAATGAAGGGTTTTATATATAGATTCGATACAACTCTAGAAACCTTATTTTGACCCTTACTCCGAAGATTGTTGTATTTGATCTCCTAATTAAAATCTTGTAATTGTTGAAATTGCTCATTCTCATTGTCTTCCATAAGAAGCTTTGCCTCTTTCCATGCCCCATAGGCCTTGCCTATTGGTAGTTGCTACTCTAAGGCAAAATAACTCCATATAATTCAAAATGTCTTTTTCATTTAATTTTACATTACATTGTATGTAAACACCTCATTTTTAATTACTTAATTATTTAGTTAATTAATACATCAATTAATTAATAATTAAGTAAATAAAAAAATTAAAAATAACAAAGTTTCAACTGATATTCTCAATTAGAGATAATTTAAAATTAAACATAAATAATAGAAGATAATTAAATAAATTTAAAATAAAAAAAAAGTTAATTAAAATAATTATAATAAATCAAAGCAAAATTATAAAAAATAAAAAAAAATATATAACAAAAAAAATAAAAATTAAAAATCAAAAAATAAAAATTAATAATAATAATAATAATTAAAAAAACAGTAATAAGGCTCTGAGCAACATACTCTCACGTAAAAAGCAGAAAAAAGCCGAAAAGAAAAAAAGGAGCATGGCTGGGCAGAGCATACAAAGACAAAGGGGAACACAAACAGCCGCTGATCAGGTCCTCTCGCCCTCAAGCCCTTCAAATAAAAGATGGCGTGAGGGAGAAGGAGGACTGGGTTGAAGAAAAGAAGAGAGAGAGGAAGAAGAAGGAAAGTGAAGAAGACGAGCCAGAGATAAAGATCACTCATTATTCTCCCAGTGAATCAGCTTAGACCCTCTTCACCGTGTCACTTTGAGCGCCAGGCGGAGCCACCGCACCCCACTTTCCAGCCTCCACTTTGTCATCTCATTGTTCTTGGTGAACGGACCAGCAGGCGGCAGCGGTAGTGCTCTCTCTTTGCGCTCGAACCTCTTCCATAGAGTTTTCAGAAGACTTGAAAGGATATTGTTGGGCATAAGGTAGCTTCGCTTCTGCTCCACTGAACTGGAGTAGTAGCAATGGAGGGGTTGAAGGTTTTAGATGCTAATCTAGTTGTATATGTTCATCCTTCGAAAAGTAACAAGGTTTCCTAAGCGATTCTCAATGAGCTCATCTCTTTGCTTTTCACGTTCAGTGAAACCTTTGATGGAGTTTTGTTGCCTATGTTGTCAACTTTCTTGATAAATATGCAGAAATTCTTTCTGGAGTTCATCCTTATTTTGGTGTTAGACTAAAGGCAAAGTTATTACTTTTTTTTCTCCAAAACCAAATATGCTTTTAGAAAGGAAGGTAGTTAAGCTTACTTAAGAATGTATCCATGTCATTGTGCTTGGCTTTTCTTCTGCAATTATAACTGAGAAAGACGTTAGGGAAGAGTTCAAATACAAAACTAAACGTGGGCATGATATGTACGCAAGCAGCAACGCACAGCGACAAGACCCAACTAATCGATTCCATGCCATCTGGCAATTTCTCCATACAACCACACGCACCGAGTCCTTCATCTTCTACCATCTTCTTTTCTCTCAGTTTCCCCTTCGAGGAAATAGAAAATCCACCCTTAACTTCGGTCACCCAATGGCTGCTTCTGCCTCTGCTACTACAGTGCTATTTCTGGACAAAGTTGACTTCCTAAAAGCTTTAAAATGGCAGTGATATACGTGGTGTGGCCATTGATGGTGTTGAGGGAGAGCCGGCTAACCTCACTGAACTTGTTGCTGAAGCAATAGGAGCAGCCTTTGCTGGATGAATGCGATTTCACGAGGTCTTACCGGTGCCGGTCTGGAAGTTGTCCAATACAGATTAGCATCTACGCTAGCCATGTTCAATGGTACTTTCACAAAGGATGAAGCATTCTTTTGTCTAGTTGATGGGTCCATTATGATAACAGTGAGTCATCTGCCTTTTAACAAGAATGGATTCAAATTTTTCACAAATGCTGGTGGGCTTGGGAAGGCTGACATTAAAGACATCTTAGAGCGAGCTGCAGACATATACAATCAATTTACAGCAAAGAGCTTAATGGAATAAGAGGGAGAGGCTTCAAAATCCATGAAGAGAGTTAGTTACATGACTGTGTATACTTTTAATTTGGTGAAGGCAGTTCGCAAAACAGCTGGAAATATAGAGATGCCTTTGGAGGGATTTCAGATAGTTGTGGATATACCAATGGAGTTCTGGAGGAGACATTAAAGCGTGATTGAAGCCAGAGAGGGGGAAGAATCAAAAGAAATAGAGTGTGAGAAAGCCGAGTGAACGAAGAAGGAGACAAGTATGGATGTTCTGATTGCTCTCTACTCTGTTTTCATTCTCCTAAGCAGAGGTAATCAGAGCATGCCTCTCAGCCTCTTCTTAGATGTTCTTTTGTGACTTGGCATGTTTTCTTTTGGGGTGATTTAATAAATTGATTATGGGGGTTTTGTCATCTTATTTTTAGCATCTGTTTCTCCCTAGATTTTTTTCTTTCTTCTCTATCTTTGGTCTTTGTAAAATTAAATCCTTTGAGTGAATGTTTTTTAGCTTTATCTTCAGTTCTGGTCTTTAATAATTACTCTGAAACTATCATTATTATTATTATTATTATTATGTCAATATGAGATTAATTTTTATCCTTACAAACAAGTTTATAAAAAAATATCAGATGAGAATATTATTCTCCTTAGATCTTGGGATCGTATGAGATTTTAATATTTTTAGACATCGAAAATTAGTATATACTTGTTTTAAAAAAATGATAATAATGCAAAATAAATACTTTAATTAAATAATTTATATTATTTACGAAATTATCGTGTGAGAATATTGTTCTTATCACATATTTGGGATCCTGTGAGATTTTGATCTCCATTAACCCCGAAAACTAGTACATACTTGTTTTAAAATAATAATGACAATAATAATAATAATGCAAAAATAAATATCTTAATTAAGTATTTTCTATTATTTACAAAATGATTAAGTCAGTGTTTTATAAAATTTAATAAATTAAAAATTGCAATATGGGACTCGGGTCACTGTAGGCTTTAGAGAATTGATCTTATTAAAAATAAGACTAAAAGAATTCTAATTTCAAGATCCATAAAAATACATAAAAACAAAATCCTGAAAAGTTCCAAATATTTTACTCCATATTTTTTGGTTCCCGCGTGATATCGTTCATCTCCTCAGGCACCCCAAAGGTTAATTAGTAAAGACCACGTGAGATATTGAGTCTTTTCAGGTTTCAAAAATCAACATTTAAATATCGGGATGAAATAATAAAAAATGGGGAGGTTTGTCCTACATATTATGTAACTAAAAATCCTAAGAATATTTTTCATTTTAGTTTTACTTTAAGTTTCAAATAAATTCTAATTTTTTTAAAATATATATATATATATATATATATACAAAAAAATCATAAATTAAAAAATCATAGAAATATTCTTCCATTATAGTTTAAAATCCAGAATAAATTCTAATATATATATATATATATATATATATTAATTAAAAGACTTGTTAATCATGATCTCACTTTCAAAATTAGAAAAATCCAAAAACCAAAATATATATATAAATTTAAAAATTCCAAAAGATGGCTTGCCATTATAATTTTGTTCTAATTTCAACAATAAATTCTAATTTAATAAAATCCAAAAAACAAATAAATTCAAAAATATTCCTTTCATTATAGTTACAATTCAATTCCAATATATATATATATATATATATATATATAAACTCCCAAAAATCCTAAAAATCTTATCCCAAAATCATTTCATTTAAATTTCAAAATAAAGATTAAAATTTCAAAAATAAACAAAAAAATTAAAAAGAAAGAAAATGAAGAGATAAGGAGAGTGAAATTAATCAGGTTGTCGTAAATTAAAACACATACACCAAATTCAAATCCCGTTTTGTTTACAAAAATCTATTTAATTTAAATCCTCCTGTTCTTGTCACAAAAATTACAAATCATCAACCACTAGACATGCCTTTTGGTTGAACTACGTAGACTTTGATTCCTATCACGGGGTACGTAAGCCCTATACTTTCATCCTAGGTCAAGTCCATCCTTTGTAAATATCTATTTGTTTGCTTTTGTTATTGTTGTTTCTGTCTTCTTTGTTTAACATGCATCTATGCTAATAAAAAGGTAATTGAGATAAATTTAAGGTCATATTCTATTTTAATTGACTAGTTTAAGATAACCGTCCTTATGGACGGGTGTTGTGAGGTATCTAACACCTTCCCTACACTCAAATAGACTCCCAAACCCATATCTGGTTATGCAGACCATGTTGCCTTTTTCTTTTTGTTTTAAATTGGTTTTCCAAAGTTTTCTGTTAAAAATTTTGGTGCCGACTCCAGATAAATTGATCTTTAAGATTTGTTTTTAGGAATCAATTTAAACACTTTTTATTCCTTCTCACTGAAAGGTTGGTTACGACATTGTAAAAAAGGCAACAAATGTACAACAAACCAATTGGAGCTTGCCTATTTAGTCTTCAAGGTTTACCATAGGTATGTCAATTGTTAAATGTTATCACTTGGAAGGAATTAATCATCTTTTACCACAAGTAAAGTATCATCCATATGCAAGGATCTTCACATTTTGTTCTATACCTCTTGGAGTCATTTTTCACAAACTTCACCTTAACACCAAGATTGATGGCATAGTTCCTTATAGCTTGCTTAAATAACGTTAGATTTCTAAACTCCATCCCTATTTCAAATGAAACTTTCTCGAAGCATACCCTATTTTAAAACTGTGGATATATGATTTTCCATTTCTCCCTAACCTCTTTTTCATAGTCAATATCACTTAAAAGTTCTTCAAAATTATATTGTTCGTCTTCATATGGGACAATGTCATGTAATTAATGATCCTGATTCTCTTCTTGGGAGGGGTATAAGATCAATATACCTGGAAAAACACCAAAAACATGTCAATTACACTTATGCTTAATTTCAATAGGTTCAAATGTATGAGTAAGATAGCATATTGTTCAAACAAATAATTGTCCTCCTTATCGATGCACTATCATTGAATTCCTCATATCCACTTCTACGGGATCTACTTTCGTACTCTTCAATCTTAGTTGTTTCCCCCTCTTGGTCGCATTTTACTTCAACATCAATTTCTTCAAACATCTTTTAACTCGTGCCTAATATATTGCGGATATAATCAAAACCATTAATGAATTACAACTTATTCATGTAGGAAATAAATTAAAGTTCATCAATGGGGTAATAACATTAAAATCCACTTTGTCCAATTATGATGTTTAGAGTTGATTAGTGAAATGTACAAATAATTTTTATGTTCACTTCAAGGCATCAATACTATAATGATAAAGCAAATACATGACCTTTGATGAGTGTAAACCAAATATACAACAATAGTAGCATCACTTACCATACTTTAGCAACTTTTATACATGCTAACAAAAAGGAAATTGAAAAAGGAAAAAGCATTGCTTGAAGATCATATACTTAGTTATAGTTCTTTTTATAATGTATTAAATTAGCCTTTTATTCAATGATCAAGTTTACTTTTATTTATGTATGTGTCTAGCTTAGCTTTTGGTGATTAATAGCTAGTGAATGAAAATAAAATATTGCAATGATAAATTGATAAGGAAATAACTCAAATATGTAGAATAACACATTTTAAATCACAATATAATGAACTGATTTCAAACCAAACCATTTTAAATCATGAAAATTCTCCTCTTATCCTTTGAAACATGCATATATACATAAATATTATAATTCATACCATATGGGTTTAGTCCATTTGTCATTTCTAATTTGATTCATATTATAATTAGTGCTACACATAAACTAAATATTAACTTACTGGTTAATAAAATTGAAGATCAAGTATTCAAAATCCAAAAATTTTATTGTTATTATGCATAAGCCACCAAGTTGAAGACCATAATATTACAATGCTTCTTCACTATAAGGACAAACAATCACATTCTTACTTTATACAAGAACCCCATATAGGCAAATTTTGGGATCATTAATATTCAGAATCCATTTTTTCTTTTAATTCTTTCCCATATCCTAATCATGTAGCATGCCTTTTGTTTTTTGTATTAAATTATATAGGAACCTCTCAGGGATGCTCACATGCTTCTATTGGCAAGCTGATATGGTCTTACATAAAGTGATTTTCCAATTACTTTTCCCACCATCCCAGTGTAGTATTAAGTAGTGCCTTTTAATGCTAGGTTCTGCAGAATGGATAAGTTGCACACTAGTGGCTGCTACAATGGATGGTGGTCTTTTAACGTAGTAGTAGCTACAACGAAATGGATAGGGTGTTTCACTTTGATTGAACCTACATGCCAGTTGCGATTAAAGATGAATTAGGACTTATTTTACTTCGATTAAGTTAAGGACCACTATGTAGGTTAGGGAAGAGGTGAGTTGTCATCGCAATAGGCATTTAACAACCTATGTTAGCACTTAATGACCACCTCAGTGTCCACTTAATGCCTGGATAATTGTAAAGACTAATTTGACAGATGGACCACTAAGTAGAAAACTAAAACAAAATTTTAAAAGAGTGGGCGATCAAAACAAAAATAGAACTAGAAGTGGGGGACCAAAATAGGGTTTTTATCTTAGCCTTCCATGCATCCATCATGTGTCCCTAAGGATCATTACATTTTTAGCACCAAAATATTTAGCCACGTTGTGGGTTTTTAAGCTCTAGCTGCACTTATAACTCCTCGTAAATAAATGCCGTTTTTTTAAAGCATATTTATGAATCCAAAACTCATTTTTTGTTAGAATTTGTCAATTACTTCCTATGCATTTTGTATCTTTCAATAATTCCTTCAAATTATGAATTTATAGATTAGAAAAGGAATAAAATTAAAAATTTGAAAATTTATTAAAAAATTTAAAAAGTGCAAGAATGAATCAACAAATTTACATATTAAGATTATGAGAGATCATAAGAAAATATTAGAAAATAAAGGATATAAATTGACAAATTAACAAAAAAATGCAAGTTTATAAGTAAAATTTTAAAATATAGAGACTAAACTATAAATACAACAAATTAATGTTAATATATAATCAATATATTCAACATGTTATTATTTTTTATGTCACATAATGACTATGATACGTTATTATATATACCTCAAAATAATGCCATATCACTTTTATTTCATGCAACTTCAAGTTAAGTAGTAACTTGCAAGAGACATATCCTCTTCCATGGCTGCCACTAATTATGTTGAGTTATCACCTTACAAACTTTTAGCGATAATAGTTTGCGATTTTTTTTATAACTAACAATGATTTTGAGCCATTAAAGACCATAGTTATAGACAAATTGCTAGTCCTCTATATTCTCAAATTGATCATGAATCTTGTAATTGTTTCTATCCTTTACGACCACCTAAAAATCATCTTGCATATGCCAAGCCTGCGAAAATGCATCAACCAATGAACTGGATTATCTTTCTTATCTAATGAAATAACTGCAAGATAACTCGATTAAAGGCTAAAGAGTTGGGAATTCAAATAGAATCTCAAGACTTTGTTGGGATAACATGAAAAGAGTTCACTTAATAGAAGATAAAGCACATGTGACTTGTGAGTTTTTGCCACTATTATGTACTACTCTTCATCTAGACACAACCTCTATATATAGCCAATACACGTTAGTAATGCATCATGTTATAAAATTCCAGGCCAAGTGGTCCCACCCAAATGATAACTCTATGAAATAGAGTTGGTCACATTCATGTTGAATAATTGAAAATTTTTATTAGTTCTATATTGGTTTTGAGTAAATTGTGCTAGTTAAGTTATTTTGCCTTTGTTGGTCTAGGTTTTAAGTTTTTTTAGTATTGATTTATGTTAATTTGATAATTTACATATAAATACTTTGCCAAATAGAAGCCACTCGAATGGATTTTGTTCTTCCTTAAGCCTTATGTTACCATAGATACAGCAAGAAAGGGTGAATTGTTATGTGGGAAAGTAATTATAATAACAAGAAGAAATACATATGATTTTTCAAAACATTTGTTTCTTGAGAAGGTAAAGCCACGTACTACCTAAGGAAAAATCTATGCATAAATATAAAAGGATAATGTAGAAAGAATTGAACACACATAGATTTATATTGGTTCAGTTCATCTTTGATCCTACATCCATTCCATAGCTTAGATAGCTAGGAATTCCACTTTCCAAGCAATCTAAATGTTGAGCCCATTTGCTAAGAGATCAATGTTTTGATGATAACAACATATGAAGAAAAATTTTCTTATGTAATACTTAGGTTCTAAGTGTTTTTAATGTTTAATCATGTATTAAGAACCTTTGTAAATGGTATTAAGTTGATAGGGATTAATTGAAATGAATGTATAATCAATCCCAGGTCTTAAAGGTTGAGAAAAATTAATTTGGGAGCTTTTTGTCAGTGAACAATCACAAGCCAGTAGTTGATTGGTCACTTTCTCAGATGAAACCAGTTAGTTGCCAGCTCAAGCTTGATCAACTAGGGGTTCTCAGGAAGCAAGCAATCGACTGGCCACTATGAGCAGTCGACTGGCCACCTCCCAAATCAAGTATTAGTCAACTGCCAGCCTTGAGACCATCGACTAGGAGCTCTCTGTGAATGACCAGTCGATTGGTCCAAAGTGGGCAGTTGACTATCGGGGTTCAAAATGTCAAAATTGTGAAAGGGAATGAAGAAACAGTCGATTGGTCAATGGTGAATAGTCAACTAGTTAGTGATAGATAAGTTATAAGAGATTTATAACGGCTATATTTTGAATTATCTAATTTCCACTCACTCCCAATGGATCTATTGGACCTCAATTTTTATAAACTCGACTTAAGACCTCTGAAATATGAAAAACAACATTCAAGAGTGCTTATATTAGTTGTTTTCATATTCTCTTCAGCTCATTATTATATTAGTGCTTCAAGGTAACATTTACTCTATTTCAAAGAGTTATTTGATTGTAAAATTTTCTTTCTTTTAAAAGAAAGTCTTAAGGAAGTTCCTTAAGAGAGTTAAGCTAAGAGAGAGTTTGGGTTCAGGGGAAGTATATCCCTGAGAGTGAGAATTCAAGGAGGTTCCTTGAAGGTGTCAAGCTATGAGGCTTGGGAATTGGGGAGAGGTTATCCTGAAGTTTGTATTGATAATTTGAGATAATGAAAAACCCAAGAGGTTACTTAGGGACTGGATGTAAGCTTGGGTAGAAGCCGAACCAGGATAAATATCTGTGCCAACAATTCTCTCCTTACTCTTTTTTATTCAACACATTTTTTTTTTAATTTTGTTGTTTTCGCTCTTCAAAGGAGTTTTTTAGTTTAAATTTTTTATAAAACCCCATTCACCCCCTTTTGGGTTTTAGCCTTGCTCAAAAAGTGGTATTAGAGTTTGGGCTCTTGATTTAAAGATTTAATCATCTTAAGAGTATAAATGGAGGGAAACGACGATAATGTTTTACTTAAAGGGCTGTCCATTACAAAACCTTTTGGTTTCAATGATGAAAATTTCACCTACTAGAAACTTAGGATGAAAATTTTCTTTAAAATTGTTGACATTGACCTTTAGGATGTTATTGATAAAGGTCCTTATGTGTTATAAAAGAGGAATGAGGCAAAACCATACTTAAACCTAAAAGTGAATGGAATGAGACAGGTAGAAGAAAAGTTTTATTAAACAATAAAGTCAAACTCATTCTTACTAATACACTTAGTCAAGAAGAATATTTCAGAGTTTCAAATTGCGAGAGTGCAAAAGAAATGTGAAAGCCATTAGAAATAGTTCATAAAGGAACTTTAGGAGTAAAAGAATCTAGGATTCATAATCTTACCTAATAATATGAATTATTCAAAATGAATCCTGAAGAAACCATTAAAGAAATGCAAATTCATTTTACTCACATTGCAAAATCATTTGGCAACTTTAGGAAGACATATTCACAAATAGATCAAGCTTACAAGATCATGAAAGCTCTCCGTATGGAATGGTAGCCTAAGGTGACAGCAATCGAAGAAGCTAAAGGTCCATCAGAAAATCAATTGCTGTAATCTTTGGATATCTTCAAAAACATGAGCCAAGATTGAAACAGCTTTCTAAAGAGCAAGATAAGAAAAATAAGGGGCTTGCTTTCAAAGCTTCATCATCAATATGTCTAGATGAAGAAGAATATGATGATGACTCTCTAGATGAAATTAATGAAGAAACTCTTGGTCTCTTTGTCAAAAAGTTTAGGAGATTCTTCAATAGCAGAAGAATGAGTGGAAGAAGACTAACCAGAAGAAATCAAGAAACTAAGGAGCTTCGTATCTACTATGAATGTAGAATACTTGGGTATATCAAATGGGAGTGCTCACAATTTCTAAAGAAATAAGATGGCTTTAAGAATAAGAAAGTGAAAGAAAAGAAGAAAGCTTATTTATTAGCTGCTTAGGGAGAAAGTGATGATGATGATGAAGAAGTCAATCTCTGCCTTATGGAAAATGAAGATGAGGTAAGTTTTCTTCCTTCATATAAAGAATTACAAGATGCTTTTAATGATTTACATGCTGAATTTCTCAAGTTAGCAAATGCCTTAAAGTGTTCAAAGAAGAAAATTTTATTTTTGGAAGAAGATTTAGAGAAGAAGAAAGAAGAAAATAACTCTTTATTTCAAACAAAAGATTCTTTGGAAAAATAAATTGCAAAATTAGAGGATGACTGCACTAATCTAAAAAATGAACATATTGCTCTTAAAAATAAATCCTTTTATAATTATAAAACTCTACAAAAGGAATATAATGATTTGATATGTACTCTTGCCAAATTTACTAAAGGAGAGGATAATTTGAATATGTTACTTGGTAAATAAAGATGGTATAGGGTATAATTATAAGAAGAAGTAAATATATTATAAGAATTTCTTTATTCCTATTGTCATGACTAACACCCTATTTATCACCTATTATTACTGTGGCAAGTAAGGGCATGGTTCATATTCTTGTCCTTACAAAGATGATAAAATTCTGCAAGGCAAGAAAATTTGGGTTCCTAAGGGAACAACTAACATTCAAGAACTTAACAAGATTTAGGTGCCTAAAAATAAAACTCAACATTCTTATAGCTGTGTTTGAAAGCTATCAGAACAAAGTAGTACTTTGATAGTGGATGCTCTAAACATATGATTGGAAATAAATCAAAATTTATTTCTCTTCAATCAAAGAATGGATGGAATGTTACATTTGGAGGTAGTGGACATGGGAGAATCACGAGTATTGGAAAATTTAGTAATAGTTCTTTCACCACCATTGATAATGTGCTTATTGTTAGAGGATTGAATCATAATTTTTTGAGCATTAATCAATTATATGATAAGAACAATAGAGTTGTATTTGATTCAAAACACTGCCTAGTTGAAAATCTGGATGAAAAGAAAATTATTCTCATAGGACATAGAATTAACAATGTATATGTCATTGATTTGAATAGTGTTCCTACTGCAAACTCAAAATGTTTGATAAGTGTAAATGATAATAGTTAGTTATGACATAGAAGACTTGTTCATGCTAGTATGAGTTTATAAAACCCAATTCGTCTCTTCTTGGGTTCCAGCCTTGCTTAACAAGTGGTATAAGAGTTTAGGCTCTTGATGTAAAGACTTAACCGTCTCAAGAGTATAAAGCAATAGTCCAACCTTTAGAGTCTTCTCGTCAAAGAATAAGTTGGAGTAGAACTCCTGTACAAGTTTTGGGTAGACATGTTCCTTAAGAAAGAAGAATAACTCCCAGATGAACTGGCAAAACAAGTTAAAACACTTGAGATTATTTTGGCAAAAGAAATGAAGATTTACCTCTTTTATAGGTGTAACACGTTGCTTCTTATAGTGGTTTTTGAATCATGCCTTGGCATTGGGTTCGTCGAGAACTTTTATATTATATCCATGAGAGGAAATCGCAGATGTCTTATGCCTGTAATAAGCCATGGATACGGGCAAAAAAAAAAAAAAGATTCAAATGATGGTATGTAAGTATTAAACAATGAAAGGAATAACTAACTTATAGGAACAATTGTGAGATTGCATTAATGGAGTAATGATGACAGGGGTAGTTCAGTTGCGGAAGGCGTTCACGACTTGGAAAGTAGTGAGATTTAGGTGATTTTGGTTAGTTTGATTTGATTTAATTCCAGAAGGATGTTGATAATGGATTTTGAAAAGTGTGTAATTTTGAATTTATCCTGGAAAAGAAAAATATCTACTAGGTTGTGGATTTGGGCTTTGTGTGAGGATTAAGTTGAACTTAGTAGTTCAGATGAGCTTTATTGGATTATCTTTAGTTATATATTACATGTGTTCAGATAATTAACTTTCAATCATACCCAATTCACGTTAGATCTTATAAAACTATTCTTTAATAAAAGGTTTGGTAAAATTGTTTGCAGGTTAGTCTGTTATTGAAACAAATTCAATAGCAATATTTCATTTAGCCATGTGATCTTTAAGAAAGTGATGTTTGATATTAATGTGCTTGGTTATTGAATGGTGAACCAGATTCCTATAGATATTAATGTCATTGGTATTATCACATTTAATAGGGATAACTTTTTCTGTGAGCCCATAGTTATTGAGTTGTATCATCTAGAAAATTTAAGCACAATAGGTTCCTACAGCCACACATTCTGTTTCTTCTATAGACATTACTATAAAATTTTGTTCCTTACTATACAAGGACACTTAGCTAAGTCCCATAAATTGACATGTCCCACTTGTACTTTTCCTATCTATTTTGCAACCTCCAAAGTCAACATCAAAGAAACCATGAATATTACAAGGAGATTGTTTGGGATACCATAGATTGATATTTTGAATTCCAGCAAAGTATCAAAGGATTTGTTTGAATTGTCAAATATGACTCCTTGGGATCTAACTGGAATCTAGCACATTGACATATACTAAACATTATATATAATTTGCTAGTAGTGAGATACAATAGTGATACTATCATCTCTCTATATTTCTTTTAGTCCACTTAAGTGTTATATTCATCCTTATCAAGCTTGAGAGATATGCTGATTGGAGTTCCAATAGGTCTTACTGATTTCATTCCAAAGCATTTTAGTAGTTCTTTTGTATATTTTATATGAGAAATGAATGCCACTTCCTTTAGCTACTTTTCTTGTAACCCAAGGAAAAATGTTATTTCTCCCATCATGCTTATTTCAAATTCCTTAGTCATAAGGGCAAAAAAATCTTTGCACATGCTTTCATTAGTAAAGCAAAAGATTATGTGCCAATAAGTGCCAATAATTATTTTTCCTTTAAGAGTAGGAACAAGTGACCACACTTGATTGCCTTTATACTGATTTAATTATTCCTGTATAGTTATAACCTAGTAGTCATCTATGAGTGCTTTAGTTACATTCTTAAGTTCAATCTAGGAAACAAATGTCACATGATTTATAGTTTTATATGATGAACATGTCTTAATTTCCTCCTTAGAATCACCAATGATAAATTCATTTAGACATGTTGTTAAATGTCTTTATTCTCTAGGAATTTTGTGTTTGTTAAATGTAACATCTTCTTTTTATGAGATGGGGTTGACATACTTATTTGTCTCTTCAGAAGTATGCTCTTTAGTGGTATCTTCAAGAGTCCCTTCAGTAATAAGAACCTTGGTTTCTTGAGCAATTTTTTTAGGTGACTTAGGAAACTCATCATTATCATCATTTTCCTATGGGGCACTTCAAAAAGCACATTATCTTTACTTAAAACAACATGTATAATCTTTTCTTAATGATATGAGAGTTCCTATTGAATACTCTAAATGCCTTACTGGATGTGGAATATTTAAGGAAGACTCCTTTAGATATTTTAAAATAAAATTTTCTCAAATTTTCTTTGTTATTAATTAAAATATAACATTTACTTCCAAAAGCACAATAATAGCTTATAGTTGGTTTACTATCTCTCTAAAGCAAAAAAGGTGTTTTATTTAGGATGGGTCTGATTGTACATATGCTCAACATGTAACAAGACAGCTTTAACCCAACAACTTTTAGGTAGGTTACTTTCACAAAGCTTAGTTATGGCTATATCAAGGAGACTTTTATTCTTTCTTTCAATAACACAATTTTGTTATGGTGTTCTAGAAGCTGAAAAGTTATGAGTAATCCTTAATTTGGTGCAAATTTCATCAAATATTTTATTTTCAAATTCTTCGCCATGACTACTTATTAAAGTGGTGTAGTGCCCTTTCTTATTTTGAACAATTACACAATAATTCTTGAAATACTCAAAGCATTCATGTTTATAGGTAAGAAAGTATACCCATGTGTATCTGGAGAAATAATCAACAATAACGAAACCATAATTTTTACCTCACATGCTCTAAGTTTTGATAAAGCCAAATAAATCCATGTGAATGAGTTACATCGGTCTTTCAATGCATATGTGATCCTTTGATTGAAATGTAGATCTTAACTATATACCTTATTGGCAGACATCACAAATGTAATCCATTTCATATTTAAGCTTTGACAAGATAGATACCGATTCCTTTTAAGATAACTTTGATATTAACTGCATGTTTATGTCCTAATCCTTTGTACCAGATCCAACAAATATTTTGCAAAAGAAGAAAGACATTTAAGCAACCTTATTTTATCAGTATGTAGAATATAAACATGATCATTTCTTCTTCCTTTAATGATAGTTGTACCATCCTTAAATATTAAACAAGAAACAGAGTTAAATGCCACATCATATCCTTTGTCACGTAGTTGGCTAATAATAATTAAATTATGTTTCAAGCCATTCACAAGATAAACATTGTCAATGGTTAAAAAATAATTTATAACCACTTTACCAGAACCTATTATTTTTCCCTTTTTGATATCGTGGAAGGTGACTATTCTATAATTTCCTCTTGTGAGTGAAATTAAATGACTTTTCTTTCCAATCGCATGTCTAATGTAACCAGTATCTAAGTACTATTGTCCTTTCCTTCCTATAGGTTTTGGTGAAACCTATAAAATAGTTTAATTGGTCTTAGGTACCTAACATTTCTTGGAACCTAAAGAGGTTAGTGCATTAGACATTATTGGTTGCTTAGCCAGAAAACAATCTTTGGACAAATGACCTTTCTTATGGCAGGCATAGCATATCTTTGACAATTTCATAAACTTTTTCTTATTAATTTGTTTGTTTTGTTCGTATCCTAATCCAATTTATCAAGATATTTCTATTAGCTTCCAAGAAGAGCTTTTAGATTTTTTTTTTGAACTTTAACAAATCTAGCCAAATTATTTGTGATATTTTTTTTTTTACTTTTCTTTTTAGTTCCTCATTTTCTAAGTTTATTCATTAAAAATCTTTCAATTTCCTTGTCAAGAAACACTTTTTTTCTTTTAAGAAACCAAGGATTTTCAAAACTTTCAAATGATAACTTTTAAGTCTTCTATATTTTAATATAATTATGTTAGAATCATTCAATAACTTATCAAAAGCATTGAAAAGTTCATTGTTAACTCTCCAAAAGAGAGTGAACTATACCTAATTTTATAACTAAAAGGCCTAGTCTTCAAAGCAAATTTAATAATTATGGATGCATTTTAGCTAGAAATATGTTATTCCTTACAAGTGTAACAACATCACCAAGTTTTTAACTCATTTAAAAGATTTTTTGTGATAAATTTTCTAGGAAGTAAAGCTAGTGCAATCATAGTAGCTGAGGGAAAAAGAAAAACATGAGAAGTCAAAGATGAAGGTCCAATGCCCAGGTACTACAATTTTAGCACCTGGGCATTAATTCTAAAGACTTAGTGCCCAGGCACCAAAAGTCCAATGGCACTAAGTCCAATGCATGGGCACTAAACTTGCATTTTATAATTTCAAAGTATGAAAGTCAACACTCAAGCATTAACATCAGCACCTAGGTGCTAGAATTTTAGCTCCCAAACACTAGAGCCAGTGCCCAAGCACCAAAAAACCATTGCCAAGCTTGAATTTTCAAAAAAGAAAGCACCCAGGCATCAAAGATCCAATGTCTGGGCACTAAAAATAGAAAGTTGGCACCTAGGTGCAAGAAAGCCAACACCCAAGCATGCTGTCAGGAGACCTAGTTTAAATATTAGGGTTTTAGTTGAGTTAAGATACCTAACACCACTCAAACTTTAACTCTGGAGGTTTCTGAAGTCTATAAATAAGGCCTTCACGGCAGTTGTTGAAGACATACCAAGCTAGAGAGCAATAGAGGAGAGTTTAGCAGTACTCTTAAGAAGGGTTTTTAGTAGGGTTAGGAGAGAGTTTGTGAAAGAAAAGGTAACTCACTCTGAAAGTGGACTTCTCTCTGAACTATTTCTTTTCTTCTTTCGATTTTCTTTTCAATTTTATGTTTTGAACATATGTTGATGCTCGGCTAGTAAGTTTAGTATAAGATTTTAATAGAACCCTTTGTGGGGTTATTTTTATATGGTAGGAGTTTCTTATTGATGTTTTGAATTCATTTTACTCATTTTCATTCTATGCTTAATGCTTTTTAAGCATGATCACCTTGGAATTGAACTAGAATTTAGGCTAACTCGAAAGAGAAACCCTAAATTAAGAATTGAATGGAAATAATCTTTGTTTGCATGCTTAATAAGTAATAAGTATAACAATTACAGTCAAGATGACTGTACTTGACTATCTTAGATAACTACAATTATGACAAGACTTATCAATTGTCTTCACAACTAGTTGTCAAAGAAATATAAGGAATAGAGGGAAGCAGTTAGCTTTATGTAGATTTGAGAGAATTATATATGCAATTGAATCCCTACGTTAGTAAACTAGTTCATAACTCAGTAAAGAAGTAACTTTCAATACAAAATAACGACATATTGTGGTAAAGTCAGAGTCTTTGGTTCATTCATTTGATAGTTTATTGTTATTAGCATTTATTTTCTAGTTGTTCACTTAATAATCTAATCCATTTGCTTGAATTGAAAAGCTTAATAGTAGTATTAGTCCACAATTAAAGCTAGGTCCTCGTGGGAACGATATCCTACTTATACTTTATTACTTATTGTCACCACGTGCACTTGTGTGTATAGATTCAAGCAAACACTCATCATAGGTGAAATATTGAGTTACCTTACTTTCAACATTTCCTCATGAAGAACACTTGTCATGAGACATAGATCATTTGTACAATTGTCAATAGTAGTTTCTATATCTTCAATCATTAATAAGCACAAATTTGCTATATTGTTCTTTTCATTGTCATTGAAGTCTAAAGTCAAATCATCATCATTCTAAGAGGAGTTTGCCACAATGCTTTTTTTTTTTTTCCTTTTTATCTTTGTTAAGTGGATAGTCTGCTCAGATGTTGCTTATTTTCTTGTAGCCACAACAAGTTACCTTCTTTTTTTGTTCTAGTTTTCTCTACAAATTGTAAAGTCTATACATGCTTTTGGAAAAAAGTACCAATTCTTTATCTTTAGCTGATTCCTTAGGATCTTCCTCCTCAAATAGTTTTGATGAGGTTTTTAGATTAATTTCTCTATTTGATTTACTCTTGTTTAGATAGCTTCCTTCATAGGCAATGAGATTTCCTTTAAACTCTTCAAATTTCATGGTTCAAGTTTTCCACTTATGATTGTTGTAGCCATGATAACTTTTTAGGATGAGTTAAGATTTCTAATCACATCTTTATCAAGATAACATTTCTCAAGAGTATCAAGATCATTTATTATTCTCCCAAATCTATTGAACATTTATATGATATTTTCTTCATCAGTTATATAAAAAAGTTCATATTTTTACATTAGTGTATCTATTTTGGCTTTTTTGACTTCAGATGTTCCATTATAGGTGATCATCATCTTTTCCTACATTGCTTAGGCTAAGGGACATTTGACAAGCTCCTTGAATTCATCTGCATTCACAGCATATAATATGAAGTTTTTAGATTTATAATTTACCTTACATTTTCTTTTCTTAATGTCATTCAATTCTAGAATTTTTTATCCATTTTTTTTTCTGTCTACTTTATTTGTGAACGTTATTGAACCATACTAAATCACAACCTTAGCATCAAAATCAGTTGATTAGATTAAAATTTCTAGCTTGATCTTCTAGTAGGTGTAGTTTATTCCATCAAATTATGGTGATATATTTATTAAGAGTCCTTTAATGGGCGTATAAGTTGTCATTCTATGCAGGGTCTTTTCTCTAAGTAGTTTTACCTAAAAAGTACAGAGACTGAACTCTGATAACACTTGTTAGCATAGATACAACAAGAGAGGGTGAATTGCTATGTGGGAAAGTAATTAAAATAACAATTATAAATAAATATGATTTTTCAAAACATTTATTTCCTAAGGAGGTCAAGGCCTATTGTCGTAACTGACCTTTTGGCGAAAAGAATAAAAAGGGTTTAAATTGATTCTCAAAATAAATCTTGAAAATCAATTTACTGGAGTCGCCACCAAAATTTTTAACAGAAAAATTTGGAAAACCAATTTAAAACAAAAAGAATAGGTAAAACAGTATGTGAAAACAAAAATGAGTTCAGGAGTCTATTTGAGTGTAGGAAAGGTATTAGGCACCCCACAACACCCGTCCTTAAGGACGGTTACCTTAAACTAGTCAAATGAGATAGAACATGGCCCTAAATTTATCTCAATTACCCTTTTATTGACATGCATGCTCGTTAGGAAAAAAACAACAATAATGATAGCAAATAATTAGATATTTATAAAGAGCGGACTTGATCTAAGATGAAAGCCTAGGGCTTATATACCCTGTAATAGATCATTTTTACATATTAAAGTTATTTGTTCATTTGATATAAAGAACTATGCATTAACTTCCAAAGCCCAAGGAGGGTAAGATCTCACATGGCTTTATATAGATTAACTTTTAAGTGCTTGAGGAGACAAATAGTCTCACTCGGCAACTCCAAAAAAATAATAAAAAACCCAAAGTTAGTTTATTTGGTAATTTTGTAATTGGAAAGAACAATATCATACACACACACACACACACACACACACACACACACACACACACACACACACACACACATATATATATATATATTATTTTATGGTAAGATGCGGTAATGGAGAAAAGTGAACAAATCTCGCATGTGAAATCCCTAAGAAGTTTTCTCCTCCATCACTTTAATGATTATATATATATATATATATATATATATACAAAACTACCTCTATACCAATTTTATGTTCCAATATCTTTATTTCAAGAATGGGCCCCATAACAAACTCTAAAAGCAACGCTTACAGATTAGAATATATATATATATATATATATATACTCTTACTAGTTTTACGTTGATCCCAACCCATGAAGCGTATGTTTTTCTAACATCATCTTACTCCAGAACACAAAAGTTATTTTTTTTTTAATGATTAATCCATTTAAGAAATGGATTTGTTTTCATGGAGCAAGAGGACCACAAAAATGGACTGATGCATTTTCCCCATGTTTGGCTTGTACCCGATGCATATATGGATTGTGTTTGACTACACTATTGTGTTTATTTTTCGGTTGTTGATGTTTGTTGATAACAGGGTTATTGCTGGAATGGGTTTGTGAGTTAAGGATATCATTGAAGTGCCAAACCAAAGTGCAACATGAACCTCATATGGAAGATGAACAAATAAAGATGACATGCAGTGACATATAATGGAACTTACAAAGGGAAGAAAAAAAGAAACGCCACTCTGAACTGAAACCCGTTGAGAAAAAAAAAACTTGCTGCCAAAGCTTTAAAAGAAAGGAGAAAAAAAAACATAAATATAGAACCCCATGGATGAAACCAAGGATAAAGACCACTACATGGGCATGAGATTGTTATAGGAAAATAATGAGATATGATGTAGCCTAAGTTAAGCATGTATTGATAACAAAATAAGGGGTTAAAGTAGCTAACCTTGTCCTACATTTTGACAGCAAATAGGGTGATATTGTGCCATGAAGTTATAGTATTTTGATAGCCTTGGAGGAAAAAGATGCAGCAAACTTATAACAACCTTTTTAACAACAACAAAGGAAAAAAAGTGTAGCAAACTTACAACAGTCTTTTATAGAAAAATAAGAATCTCATACAATTAGTTCCAATGAGTTTTTAATAGCCAATGGAGAAATCAATATGCAGTAAGTTTCAGCCAAGGAAACATGACAAAAATTGGGTAGAATACATCAAAGGATGAGACAAATAGCAGTGAGATGAAAAGAAAAAATGAAGAACAGTCAGAGATTACCTTTCTGACCTCAGCTCTCTCTTTTCTCAATAGCTTTTTCCAAGGTCGAGCTCACGTTGCATGATTGCTACTCAGCTCGTGTTTACTCTTTCATACCTACCACCCTTGTTTTGTTGTTCAATGGCTCGTCACTCTTGCCCAGCCAACCTTTGTTTCATATGCATGAAAATAAGGCCTTTTCTTCCTCCATTCTTCATATTTTTCTTTTCGTGTTTCTGAATCTTTACTCTCCCACCTCTCTCGAATTTTCTCTCCTGTAGCTCTACATCAAAACTCCAAACCAGAGCAAATTACTTCAAGCTCTCTTCCCTTCCCTCTTCCCTCTGGTTCTCCCCTCCTCTTTTCTTCTTCTTCCTCTCCTCCCCTTCTCATTCTTATAAAAAATGGAGCCACTGTCTCTTTCCCTCGGTCCTCTCTATGCCGCCTTCTATTTTTCTAACCTCTCACCCTACCCATTGTAGTTGAGAGCATCGTTCAGCTTTTTCTTTCTTTTTCCTCGTGTAAGCTTTACATGTAAAGAGTAGGGTAGGTTTGACTCATCCCTCTTTATAGCTACCTTTTCTATAAGCACAACAGATGGGAGCATCAAGAAGCTAGCATTTACTATTTTGTTCACTCTAAATTTGTAAGATGAAGGAGTAGCATCTTTCTTATAAAATGATAATATGACATATTTTGCTTTTTCTAATCTTTGTCTCTTCTGTCTTTTGTTTAGATTTTCAATATGCTTGTTCTTTCTCTATTTTGATTGATTTTTTAAATCTATTTGTTATTTATTTTTAATTTAAATTCTCATTTTATTGCCTTTTTTGCTTCAACACCTATTTTTTATTCATTTTAATTTTAAATCATTTCATTTTAGTTTTACTTTTTCTAATTTTTATTATTATCTCTATTAGTTTTCATTTTCAAGTTTTTTACTTTTCAATTTTTGTGTTTCTTACTATTCTTCTTTTTTCCATGATTTTTACTTTGATTTATTATTATTAATTATTTTATTTTTGGATTTTTATTTTGCTTGTCTTAAAATCTCCCTGTTATTTATTTTCAATTTCAACATGTCCCTAATTGAGGATGTCATTTGAGTCTTGGTCATTTTTAATTTTCCCCATTTGCTTAGTTATTAATTGATTGGTTAATCAATTAAATAATCATGTAATTAGGGATGAAATTCACACCTATGTACTTCTTAAGTACATATATAAAATAATAAAGTAAAGAGAATTGAACATATAGAGATTTATAGTGGTTCAAATTACCATTCATCCTATGTCTACTCCCTGGTTTACATAGCTAGGAATTCCACTATCTAAGCAATCTACATACTTTGGTCATCCTAACAAACAAAGCATAACCATAAGCTTTAACGCCAATAGATTGGCAACCCTCAACTAAGGATTAGTCCTACAAACTTTTACAATACAACAATAACCACTACAATTATCCCAAATTCTAAAATACAACAATCAGTAAGATACGAAGAAAATTTTCTTTTTTACACAACACACACATTCACACGTAGAAAGATATATGAATAACTAAACACAATCACTCAGACTCAAGCACACAGTTAAGGATCATTAAATGAATTGATCATTTAAGTTCTACCTTGTATTCTTTGAAACACTTAGTATTTATGTTGAAGCAGACCAACAACTTTCTTAATAGCAAGTTTACTATCTAAGAAGTTTTTCAACATTTCTACGAGTATGGAAAGTCTGATGATAGTGGAGTTACTCGTTGTGGTGATCATGTATTTGATAACATAGATTCTTTGGAGCTGGTCAACAATTAGGAAAGAAAACATTTTTGTTAATCTTAGGCTTTTATAATCTTTGGGCTAATCTAAGTTAACTTGTCTGGGTTAGGCCATTTGTGTGAATCTGCCACACAAAATAGTTTGATTAGTTAATATAACATTTTGAAATAACCATTTAATAACATAATAATAAATATTTCAACAACTTGGAAGGAAGAAATGTTGATATTGGCAACGTGTAAGGGAACACTCAACTTTGAGGTAACTTTTGGACCTTTAAATGAAAGAATTTGGATATGGTTGTTTCACAATTAAGACCTTTCCAAAAAGTAGTAGTTCATCAAATTTTCAAATTAGAATAGAAAGTTATAGGCAAAACATTAAACCTAGTCCAAAAGATAGCAATTTAATGCCATGGTGCTAGAACATGTAGAAGACCAGAAGCTTGATGCCATGACACCAAAACATAGTGCCAAGGCTTGGAAAATGAAGGTTAAAATGGTCTTTTCAAATTTATGACCATATTTATCATATTTTGATTTTTTTTTTTTTTAAGCATTAGGGTTGTTCTAAGGCAAAAGAGGCTCAAACTTGGAGTTTTAGGGTTAGAATTCATTAAAAGAAGACATTTCAATGGGAGATTCAAGGGAGGAAGCTTATTAAAGCTCTGAAAATTTAGTTCTTCTTCTATTCCTCTTCTTTTGGTTTTTTTCTTATATAGATTAGATTGTACACTTATAATTTGGTAGGCTAAGCTCTTATTTCTCTAAGATTATAGTGATTCACAAATAATTTATTGAATATTGTCACTTTTATTCTTGAATTTCATTGGGAATGAGTATATTTGGTTCAATTTTACATTGTTCCCTTGTTGCTTGGCCACCAATTAGAGTTTATTTTGAGAATTTAGGGATAAAAGAAAAGCTCAAATTTGGTTGTAGAGTTGAATATCGTTTGATTAGTCATAATTAATTAGTTTAATTAACTCAATTTTTCTTTGGGATAGACATATACCTAATATACTAGTAGAGTTATGATTAGTTATACATAATGCATCTCTCTAATTTGATTAACATAGAAATATGGGGAATTAAATTAAGGTGATAAAATTTATAAAGGGTCAAAAAATTCTTATGATGATATTAAAGGGTTAAACTAATTGATGAGCATTGAATTCAAGTTAGGAAAGTAACCTTATTGCAATTGAAATGCCATATTAGACCATAATCGGGGGGAGTTTTCATTTATATATACTCATCACTTTAGTTTTAATCTATTAGCTCTTCTACATTACATTTTTTCTTATTTAGTTTGATTATTACAATTAGCTTGGATAAGGTAACCATGATAGCATTAGTACTTTGCAAAAGTCTTAGTGAGAGTTCCCAGTGGATGATACTTGATTTTTCATTGCTATATTACTTATTAATGGTATATACTTGCACCATGACAAGTTGCAAACAATACCAAATAGAAGAAAAAATTGTCCCAGCAAAACTACACTCATAGATACACACCTGACGTCGATAACAGTACCCTATATTGTAAAAATATAATTTAAACTCTCTAGGTGAATGAATGGATTTTTAAAATGCATAAAGTCAATTTCATTGTTTATTTAAATTCTTAAAATGCATTATCTAGAATAGTTATTAATGTATCTAAAATAATGTAGTTCATGTATTGTATGAGTCATGTATTCAGAAAAGTATGATACATGTATGAAGCATTATAGAAGATTCAAAAAACTAGCCACCAAGTGAGCCTTGCATACCCCATGCACTACGTGTTTGAAGCCAAGTGAAGCAATTGAAATATAGTTAAGAAATAAAATTTCCTCTCTTTCAATATAGTTTCTCTCTTCCTTTTCTAACAAAATGGTATCAAGGCCTGGTTCTTTAGTGTGGAAATGGCAAATAGTGGAATGTTTCCATTTCAGTTTCCTCGTCTTACGAAAGAGAATTATGAAAATTGTTGCATACATATGAAATAGTTGTTTGGCTCATAAGATGTTTAAAAGATTGTGAAAAATAGATATTTACATATGTAAAATGAGGCATAATTGTCACTAAATTAGAATGATACTCTGGCAAAAACAATGAAAAAAGATTAACAAGCCTTCACCATCATCCATCAAGGATTGGATAATCGATGTTTATGAAAGTGGCTAGTGCTACCACTATAAAAAAAAAAAAAAAAAGCTTATGAGATTTTACAAAAGTTTTCAAAGAGCTAATAAAGTGAAGAAAGTATGCCTCCAAGTGTTAAAAGGTGAATTTGAAGCTTTGCAAATGAAATAATATTAGTCAATCTCAAATTATTGTTCAATAGTGTTGGTTATTGTGAATCAAATGAAAAGGTATGGAAATTAAGGGGAAGATGTTCATGTGATTAAGAAGATACTTCATTCTTGTCCCTAAAATTTGATGTTATAGTTTGTATCATTAAGTCAAAAGATCTTGACTTTATGACAATTGAACAAGTTATAAGTGAGTTATAAGCCCAAGAAGACAAGATATGACTTTGGAACGAGTTCTCAAGACCAAGACATCATTGAAAGATTATGGACAATAGATGAATCACAATGGAAGAGGAAGAGGTAATCATAACATTTGTAACAATAAATAGCAACCAATAAATTAAAGGTCGTGGAAAATCCATGGTAAAAGGTAGAAGCAATTATTTTAGAACAAATAAAGAAAGTTATGACAAGTTAAATGTTGAATGTTATAATTGTCATAAATTTGGACATTATTATTAGGAGTGCTAAAATGGTACTAAAGGCAAAGAAAAAATGGCCAATCTTGCTAAAGACAAGTAAGAATTGGATGAGCCACCCTTATTGCTAGCATGCAATAATTACAAAAAAAGTGAAATAAACTTGTGAAATCTTAACAATGGAGCAAGTAATCACATGTGTGAATATAAAAAAAAAATCTTTGTAGAGCTTGATGAGAAGGTTAATGGCAACATTTCATTTAGAGAGTTTTCAAAAGTTCAAATTTAAGGTAAAGGTACCATTCTTATCTCTTCAAAGGATGGTAGCCATAACCTTATCACCTATGTTTACTATGTTCCCAAATTAAAAGCAATATTTTGAGTTTGGGACAACTCCTTGAAAAGTGTTATGGTATCCATATGAAAGATTATTGTCTTTGGCTAAGAGACTAAAGTGGAATTTGATTGCAAAAGTCATTATGTCAAGAAATAAAATATTCATGTTGGATTTGAAAACCATTAAAGTAAAATGTTTAAAGACTAGCGTGAAGGATGAATCATGGCATTGCATAAGAGATTCAGTCATTTGAACTTTGGTACACTTAAAGCCTTAGATGAAGAAAAGATGGTAAAAAAAAAAGCTACTAATTATTAACCACCCTAATTGATTCTAAGAAGCATGTAAGATATAGTTTTCCGAAAGAAGCAAAGTCAAGAGAAACCAAGCTTTTTCAACTTGTTCATATTGATGTTTGAAGACCGATAAATCTGCCATCGTTTGATAAAAATTGATACTTCTTATTCTTCATTGATTATTATAGTAGGATGTCTTGGGTTTACTTTTTGAAGTAGAAATGTAAAGCATATATTGCATTTTAAAGATTTGAAAGCTTTTGTAAAAAATGGGAGTGACTTTGTAATTAAGTCCTTAAAGTTCGATATAGAAGGCAAACTCATTTCCAATGAATTTAATGACTTTGGTAAGTCATATAGGACACATCGAAATGGTGTCGCATAGAGGAAAAATGGAATCAGTCTTAATATGGCTAGACATATTATGAAAGTAAGAATAAAGTGGAAAAATAGAATCATTCTTAACATGTCGAAGTTATCTCTAATGTTTTTTACTTGTCCAACCATTCACCAACAAAGAATATGAATGGTCAAACACCTCAAGAAGAATAGAGTGGAAAGATGCCAAGTGTTAATTATTTGTAAGTATTCAGGAGTATTGCTCATGCACATGTTCTTAATCAAGAATGGTTTAAGCTTGATGATAAAAGTGCTAGCATGTTTTCATTGGCTATGACTCAAAGTTTAAAGGATACAAATTTTACAAGCCAAGCAATGGGTGGATAATTGTAAGCAAAGATGTTAAGTTCAATGAAGAAACAAGTTGCAATTGGGAAGCACTTAATGAAAATTATTATGACTTTTTTCCTTATATTGAAGAAGAAGATACTATGTCACCAATCCAGCACATGAATCCTCCACCTTTTACTACTCTAATTCATTAAGCATCTTTATCTTTTGAAGATAATTTGAGTGACAAACCTTGAAAAACAAGAAGCATCTATGACTTGTGTAGCAATACTAAAGCTATCAATGATTTATTATCAAATTCATTGAAAAGAACAACACTTGGGAGTTATCTACACTTCCTAAATGTCATAATGCTATTAGAGTTAAATGGCTCAAGAAGAATAAGAATGCTAAAGGAGAAGTTGAAATATATATAAAGCGAAGCTTGTTGTAAAAGGCTAAATACAAAATTAAGGCATTAATTATAATGAATTATTTACACATGTTGCTCATATGAAGACAATACATTTAATCTTTCATTGGTGGCTCAAATGAAGTGGAAGTTTTATCAATGTAATGTGAAGTTAGCCTTTCACATTGGCTTTTTGGAAGAAAAATTTTATATTGAACAACCTATGGGCTACATTACCAAAAGACATGAAGATAAAGTTCTGAGGCTCAATAAGGCATTGTATGGATTAAAGTATGCAGCTCATGCATGGAATAGTTGTATTAATAAGTATTTTCAAGATAATGGATTTGTTAATTGCCCTCAAGATTATGCTCTTTATATAAAATGCATGTTAATAAAGACATCTTGCTAATTTGTCTCTATGTCGATGATCTCATCTATACTGGAAACAATTCAAACTTATTTGAAGAATTCAAAGGTAGGTCACGAGAATTTGACATGATAGATATAGGACTCATGTCCTATTACTTGGGCTTAAAAATAAAGTAAATGGAGGATGGAATATTTATGTCATAAGAAGGATATATAAGAGAGGTATTGAAGAAATTCAAAATGCTTGATTGTAATCTTGCCAATACACGTATAAAATGTGGAATGAAATTGTCAAAGTTTGATGTTAGAGGAAAATAAAATTCAACTCCTTCCAAAAGTCTCGTTGGAAGCTTGAAATACTTGACAAGTACAAGGCTTGATATTTTATTTGCAGTTGGAATAACAAGTCGCTATATGGAAACTCCTACCTCCACTCACATGAAGGTTGCTAAGAGAATTCTTCATTACTTAAAGGGAACTATTGATTATGGGCTATTTTACTCTTCATCAAATGACTTTGAGCTACTGGAATATTATGACAGTGATTTTATTGGTAATATTGATGACAAAAAAGCACTACAAGATTTCTGTTTTTTATTGGGAGATTGTGTTATTTTGTGGTGTATTAAAAAGCAACCTATTGTGACACTTGGATCTTGTGAAGTTGAATATATAGCAATAGCTTCTTGGACTTGTCATGTTATATATTTAACTTAAAAGATTCTTAAGACCAATATCAAGTCATGGACATTTTTACAAAGACTTTGAAATTAGAAAATTTTTAAAGAATGCAAAGGAGGCTTGGCATTATTAAGAAAGTTTAAAATTATGAAGGAGTGTCAGAAAATATAATTTAAACTTTCTAGGTGAATGAATGACTTTTAAAAATACAAGGAGGCAAATTCATTATTTAGTTAAGTTCACCACAAAAATAAAATAAGTTGTCGTTTCTTCTCGGTGGTGGAAGAAACTACAACTAATTCCCAATTTAGCTGCGGTTTGAAAACTAAACTATAGGTAATTCTTGCACTTAATAAAACCGCAAGTAAATACCTGTAATTTAACAAAAACTATAGAAAATACATGCGGTTCTCTTTGAACTGCAAGTAAATGCTTATGGTTAAAATAGAACCGCAGGTATTTACCTACAATTTATAGAAAACCACAGGTTTTACATGTAGTTAGTGTAACCATGGGTAATGCAGTCTATAGGCCTAACAAAATTGTTCTCCCTCCTGCGTTACGCAAGTCTCCCCTTCTACATTTTTTCTTTCCACCTCCATCATTCCTCATTCTAAGCTCTCCCTTATTAAATATTCTGTCACTATTGTTGCCCTACCTCCATAGAGGTCACCGCTGGCTCCTCCCCACCAACAGTATGTCTCGTTGACTAGTGGATAGTCGTCGGCAAGTTGTAAGCTTTTTTTTTCATTTGTTAACTTTTTTTTCCCATTTAGTTGAGTAATCTTGAGGCAATTAGAGGAAGACTCACACTGCCGTTAACCTAAAGACGTTACTGCCTATAACTTTAAGGTTAATTTTTTAAAAAAAAAATTTCCTTTTTCCAATCAATATGCTTTTTTTTTTTTGTTATACATGTGTTAAAGTTCATATACTTTTGTGCATGAATTTATATACTTTTTTGTTAAAGTTCAATATCTATAATGAAAACTAAGGCTTATTGTGGTTACAAATGTTGTTTTAATGAATATGTGTGTATATGTTGCAATAATAAATATTTAAATTAGTGTTTGGTTGGTGTAAAGTTCAAAATTTGGAGCTTTTAATAAATATATGAATGTTTGTTAACTTTTAGAGATTAGATTAATGCTACTTTGTGTTATATGTAGTTTTTTGTGTACCTAGGTACTTAGCATTAATTTTTCGAGTAATGTTACTTTATGTTTATAATCTCTTTGTATAAAAAGGAAATCTTTTGGAGGATTTGAAGTAAGATACACTCTTATGAAATGGGTAAGAGCTGGATTGATGTGCCTTGAAATACTTGGAAATACATGAAAGGATTGAAAATTTTTTTAGATTTTGCATTTTCTAAACGTACTGTTGGTGGTAAAATAATATACCCATGTCCAAAATGCAAGTTTAACAAGTGGCTTACTAGAGAATAGGTATTAGACCACTTGACTGTTAAACCACTTCCATAAAGGTGCATTGTTTGGCTTAGACATCGAGAAACAAGTGGTGTAAATACTATTGTTGATGTTCCTATGATACCACATATAGAGGAAGAAATGATTAATGTCAATGATCCTATACAAGACATGGTTAATGATGTATTTAGGCATCATCCTAATAACCAAAGTGTTTAAGATGATAAAGTAATGTTCCCCGCACCAAGTCATACGATGCCCAATGATAGTGCAGAGTTATTAGAACTATTTAGAGATGAAAAACAAAGTTTATATGAAGGGTGTGAGAAATATTCAAAATTATCTTTCTTGGTGAAATTGTACCATATTAAGTGTTTGTGTAGAATTATTGACAAGGCAACGTCAATGATATTAGAATTGTTAGTAGATGCCTTTGAGCATACTAAAATCCCTCCCTCATTTTATGAGGCGAAGAAAATAATTAATAAACTAGGGTTCAACTATACCAAGATCCATGCACGTCTAAATGATTACATGGTATATTTAAGGGAAAATGTAGAATGAAATACTTGTAAAAAATGTAACACATCTAGATGGAAACTAAAAGGAAAAAGCATATCTAGTAACAACAAAAGGAAAAAGAAGTTACCTGCAAAAGTTTTGCAATATTTTCCACTGAATCCTCATTTGCAGAGGATGTTTATGTCTTCCAAAATAGCTCAGCATATGCAATGACATGCAATGGAAAAGAATAATAATGGTATGTTAAGGCATCCAAGGGACCCAGAAGTATGGAAGAGATTTGATATAATGCATCCTTAGTTTGCTTTAGAACCTCAAAATATACTCCTTGGATTAGCCATTGATAAGTTCAATCCATTTGACTACTCAAGTACTAGTTACAACATATGGCTAGTAATACTTATCCCTTACAATCTTCCTCCCTGGATATGTTTGAAACAAAGTTCATTCATTCTTTCAATTATAATTCTAGGAAAGTGTGCACCAGGAAATGATATAGATATTAATTTGAAATTGTTAGTAGATAAGTTGAAAGAGTTATAAGATGTTGGTGTTACAAGTTTTGATTCTTACAACAAATAGGTGTTTAAAATGCATGTAGTTGTGTCGTTGACTATCAATGATTTTCTAGGGTTTGGAATGTTGTTAGGATGAAATACACATACTGGGTTAGCCTATCCATGTTGTAATTTTGACTTGACATCTACATGCCTTTCATATAGTCAGAAATGGTGTTTTATGGGTCTTCGTCACATTTTTTAATTCAAGACATAAATTTAGACTTGCTCAGAATTGATTTGATGGAATAATAAAGAGAAGGAATCCTCTCATAACAATTAATGGCTCTGATGTTCTATAACAAGTTGAGAATGTCAATGTGGTATTTGAAAAGGAACTGGAAATCGAAGGACAAGGTTGAAGATGTCAAAGAACCAGTGATTCTAAGATAGACACTTAACAATGGAGAAAGAAAAGTATATTTTTCTAACTTCCATATTAGGAGAATAACTTATTATGTACAATCTTGACGTCATGCATATAATAAAAAATGTGTGTGACAATGTCATATTTACTTTGCTAAATGAACCTAGAAAATCAAAAGATCACATAAATGTACAAAGAAACTTACAAGAAATAGGAGTAAGGTTTAATTTTTGGCCTAATGAACATGGTAGATTCCTTCCTGCATTGTACACGATGACAAATTCAAACAAGTACCTCACTCTTACGATTTTAAAGAATATAATCGTACCAAATAGGTACTCAAGCAACATCTCCTAGTGCATTGATGTGAGACAAAGAAAGATTGGTGGATTGAAAAGTCATAACTCATATGTTCTTGTAGAGCAACTTTTACCCTTGGCCATGAGAATGACACTTCCCAACCAACTATCAGCAATCCTAATAGATTTGTGTTCATTTTTAAGATGTTTATGCAGTAGAGTGTTAAATGTACAAGAACTTGACTAGCTACAGGATAGAGTGGTTGTGACATTATATCATAATGATTTTCCCACCTTCATTCTTTATAGTCATAATTCATTTGATTTTACATTTACTTAATGAAGCTAAGCAAAGAGGCCCTATTCAATATGGATGGATATATCCCATTGAAAGGCAAGTGTATTGATACTTTTTCTAGTACTTGTTTTAACTTGCATAATTTACACCTAAAGCTTATAGTTCATTGTTTTCCATTAGGTATATGGGTAAATTGAAATCTTATGTACGTAATAAGGCTCAACCTTAGGGTTCCATAACTAAGGGTTACATGGCCTAGAAGGTTTTAACATTTTATTCAAGATATTTAGATTAAACTGAAATTATGTTCAAGCAACCAGCTCATGTAAATGATTGACCCAATGGAAGGTTATATAAGGTTTCTACTTTATTCCCACCTATTGGAAAACCAGTTGATGGATATAATTACTTTATCTACGATGGAAAAGATACAAGTACACAGACATATGCTAACTAATTATGGAGAAGTTAATCCTTTTCTTTAGTAAGAAATTTCATTTGATTTACAACAAGAATACAACAACTACATACAATATTTTCATATTCGATTTTCCTTGTAGAGAATTTAAGGACCACTTGCGGAGAAAATTAAGAAATTGCACATGATCTTCCTCTAAGGTTAAGAAGAAAGTCCAAAAAGAATTCCTTGAATAGTTCTCTCACTGTGTAAGTACCTTTGCACTCTCCCTATTTGCAAGTAGTAGTGATGCACGTATGCAGTTTGGAGGTATGTTGTATTATGGAAAGTTGATTGACATTATTAAGTTATGCTATCAGGGTCGTTTTACAGTAATCTTATTATAGGTAAATGGGTGAACATAACTAATCTTAAGGGGATTGTGGTTGATGAATAAGGGTTCATTTATGTAAATTTTGCTCAGTTGATACATACTAGTAATCTTGAAGATGATGAATTGTACATCAAAGCTTTAAAAGCTCAAATGGTTTATTACTTATAATATAAGATAGATAAGAATTGGAAAGTTCCCATACACCTTAAGCCACGTCACTTATATGAAATGAGAGATTGTGATGACAACACATATTATGAATGTGAGTCGTATGAACCACAAAACTTATATGCGTTATTTCCAAAAAAAAAGAAAATATACGATTGGTCATAGTTGTCAAAATAATGAGTTAACTTGTTAAACTTGCTAATTCTACGTTTTTAAGTGGAGAAATTGATTTAACTTGGTCATAGAATCAAAATTAGAGTAGACTTAATCAAAATTGGGTAGAATCAATCAAACTCAAATAGAGTTGCCAACTTTGACCAAAGTCAACTAAATTATTTTTTTAAAAGTTTTTGGCCTAAATATGAATAATCCAATATTCCAATCAATTTTTTTAAGAAAAATTAACTAACTTTAAGCTTAACTCAATTATTTTAACCATTGAACATAAACAAAACTTATATTACAAATATAATTACATTATTATGACTAATAAATTTTACTTGAAATTAATAGCAAATAACGTATTATATTGTGATTAAATGGTTAACTCTAGTTTCAAATTTAATAAAAAAAAATTTCCATTGCATAGCTTAAAATACATTGATATATATATGTATTTAATATTTACTCTAACATGTTTACATTATTATTACTATTAAAATTACTATTATTTTATATTTTAATTACTTTGAATTTCTATATTAGTAAGTATTATAATGGCAAAGTTTGCCTTTAATTTTCTTTTAATAGATTTAATCTTAACACTTCCAAAGAAACTTTTAAATTCAATTTCTATCTAATTAATTATAATTAAAAGTTATATGATTCAAGTATATTTTCCTAATAATTTTTTTTATCATTCATTAGTTCTATAATTTGGGTTATTACAATAGTATTCTGTATATATGTATGAATTTTTATTTGTATTTTTTAAATTTAGTTATGTTTAATAGCTATTTATTAATAGAGGCAAACTCTTACGATTCTATGTTATGAGTTTACGTTATAAGTCTACACCCTTTTACAATTCTAGCTAAACTCACGAGTTTGACAACATTGCCATTGGTAAGGTGTTTAGTTATGCTTATTTGTGTTATTATCTATCTTGTATATTTGTTTCTTATGCCTATGTTTTAACTTATGTTTATTTCTACTCTTAATAGGGCTTATAAAGATGAAACAGTTCCTGAGCAAGTAGAATAGTTCAAGACACTCTCATGGTGCCACTTGTAGTGCTCAAGGAGCATCAATAGAGAGTGAATGTGGCTCTTATAGTTAAGTGAGAGACCAACTCATGAAAGTACTCCACTTCCACCTTGTTGGACTCTAAACCTAGGTGATGCAGATGAGCATGAGATAGCTAAAACACCTTCATAACCTCAATATCCTCTATCACGTAAGACAACTTAGATTGTTAACATAATTAGTACATATGCTTGAAAATTTCAATGTATTTTACTTAACAACACTCAAATTCATGTGCTAAACTTTGGTTCACAGATGAAAATGGTATAATGAAGCCAAAAGCTTTAACTTATAATGATGTTTAGTCTCTTCCTCTCGATGAATGGGTTGTATTACAATGGAACCCTAACGATCAACCAATAGGAGATGGCAGTGGTTTGCTAAGTAGATTCTTAGGTTGTCTTGCTAGAGACTTTGAATTGTTTCCTCTCAGCTATCCTAGCTAGAAAAGAGTTCCATCTAATTATAAAGAACATGTTTACAAGAATACTATTCAAGTAATTGTTGTCAACCTTTAAATATGTTTACACTTTACATATGTATCATTAATAACAATGTTCTTGAATTTTGAGGGCTAAATTTGTAGTTAATAATGATATGCATATGAGCCATATTTTTAAATTTATTGGATTGAAATGGAGAGAAAGAAGATAAGAATTGTGGTAAAGTAGGGATGGTGGCACTTGTATGCGTGAGCCCTTAATTTCTAAAGTTCCCAATGGCATTGATAAAGATCATTAGACTTTATTTGTTGATTATTGTCTTAGCTCACAAACTAAGGTAATAATATGAATTTCTTGATTTAATTCTTATGAAACTGTCTTGTGACTATATTTTTGTCAATGAATAGCAAAATGCCTAGAAAAACAAAGAAAATAGAAAGAAGTAAACCATCCGCCACATTGGTCGAATAAAGACTATGGCACACAAGAAGGCAAATATGGTAATCTCAATTGGTAGTTATTTAATTGGACTTTTCTCTATTACATGTATCCATCATTATTTTCTAGTCAACTATAAGAGTTGAAGTCAAGTCATCCAATCAGTCGAGGAGAAGTATGGACAGCCACCCATAAGCATATTGATAAGTCGTTTGTAAGTGATGAGGTAAGAATAATTAGTGTAAGTTTTCTCTAATTTGACTTGGATGTGGAAATGTTTATATTTTGTTTGCTTGTGTTAGTGTAAGTGTAAATTGATCTGGTTAATGCAGGAAAAGATTACTGCACACAAATCTAGTTAAACATTTGTATCTTAAGAAATATCAATGGAAGACTCCTTAGACTTTGCTTTAGAGAGATAAGAGCACGAGGTCATGTTCGAGGAATGGGATTGTGTCCATTACTATCCCAAGTGTTTGGATGTCCCTCCTGCTCTTATAGTGGAATGAACTCATCTGGTCCTTTTAATAGGAATTTACAAAATCAAGGCCTTGAAATGAGATCGGTCATAGAATATCAAAATACAAAGTTAAAAAACCAACATAAAAAGATAGAGGACCAAGATAGAAAATTTGAAGATCAAAATAGAAGGTTTAAATATCAAAATAAAATATTTGAGACAACGATGGGTTTCTTTATGCAAAACTTTCAAGGTCAATTGCCTCCTGATATTGTTGCACTTCAAACATCATCCGTAATGTTCTTAATCCTTGCATTATAGTTGCTTTTTATATGTTACACAACTAATTATGGCTTGTAATATATTTTTAATATGTTTACTACTAATTTTTAAATTATACTTTAGGTACCTAATCAAGCAAGTAGGCATAATTGAGTGTAACAAATCATTTTGCAAACCTTTCTAACCATGATGCTCATTAGCTTTATTATGTTAACATGTATTCATGACCTAGTTATATATGATATTATGATTGTTGTATCTAGTGTAAGACATTATTATGCTTAGTCTTATTGATTAAAGACCATATATTGTGATTGTGGTAGACTAAAGCTTTGATTATGTGAGACTCTTGTTTAAAGATAATGTTGATGGTAGTATGAATGTTACATTATATTATTATTGGTTTCTTTTACTAGTTAAAAATACATTGTAATAAGCAGGTGTATAAGGAAAAAATTAATTAAAATAAATTTAATAAAAAAATTTGCACAATTACAGCAGTTAAAACTGTTGCCATTGTTTTTAAAAAATTAAAAACTATGGTTTAGCAGCAGTTAGAATAAATCGTAGGTAAACCACTAAAGCTTTAGTTGCCATTGTGCTAAATCACAGTTATTACAATATGATAGAAAACACATGTAATTAGCAGCGGTTTAAACCATAACTAAAGTAAAGAAAAAAGTCCATCACAAACATTTTTGTTATAGTGATTCTTAGAATATGTTTGATCAAGTATTATCTAAGAATGTGATTAGTGTATCTCAAATTGTATGATTCATGTATTGTATGAGTTGTCTATTTAAAAAAGTGTGATACACATGTGGAGAACAAAATAAAAATTATGTAACCAGCCATCTAGTGAGTCTATATCTATATCCTCTATATTTAATGCTTGAAGCCAAGCTAAACGGTTAAAATATAATTACCAACCAACCATTTCCACACGCATGCCTCGTAAAGGTTGATTCTGAGGAGCCCGGCCGATTTAAATGGACTTAAAAAAAGTAATAGGAGGCGTGAATTTATCAACAACTGACAACATCATTCAAACATGGTAGAAAAGACGAAATGGGGATAGACATGGAAAAAAGTAAAACGACAGTGCAAGTATATATAAAGGCCCACTTGAGGAGCACTGCGACAAGACGCTGCACCTTCCGACCCTTGAAAAGCAATTAATTATTAGTGTGCACAGTAGAAGATATTAGCCAGTCATGCATATATTGAAGTTTACTTTGTTGGGCACGATGTATAGGCGGAAAAATAAGTAAAGGCTATGGTAAAAATTTTGTACATACATATCAAATTTTGAACACCAGTTTGATCCTTTCAGCCAATAAGTTGAAGTAATTTGTCATCCTTTCTATCACGTTGTCGACATGGATAATCCAGAAGTGCTTGCACAGCATCATAAGCTCAGCATCCACCTTTTTCTCTGCATTTAATCATAATTTTGCACCATAGAATTTGAAGTAGCTAGCTAGATTTAATGTTTAGGGACATATAATGTTCATATATGAATGTGTGCCTTCAAAACATATAATATGGTAGTTTTATCAATGTGTCTGTAACAATTATACATCTGGGAATGCCCAAATATGCTTTTGACAGCATGAAGAATATTCACTTTAAGTTTTATAATAAATAATTAAGAATTTGATGATGAAGTTACCAGAGTATATATGTACTATTTAATTGGCATGTGAGCAGCATATTCATAACTTTAATTTTTTAATTTATAACAAATTATAAAAAATTATTTCAAGCAGGAATTCGAACTTGAAATATAACCTTCTTTAGCTCCATCTCAGTTTCACCAATAGACAAAATCTGGCAAGAAAAACAGTAGGTAACTCCCAGGATGAATGAGCATGACACACTTAAAAGAAGCTTATTAGAGTTTATATTAGAAATAAACGCATGGTATAACATATCTAATTTGCTGAAATTAGGAATTTGATTTGTTATTTGGAAAGATAAGAATACTTTATGTTCACCTGAGTTTCAAAACTAATTTATTATATTACTTTCATAAAGCCAAATTGAGCATATATAGATGACATTTATTTTCATCAAAAAATGATATGTATATTAATCACTTTAGATATATTTAATAAAGCTAAATATGATAAAGCAGGACCCGTGAGATGCTCTTTTAAATCCTAGTGGTTGCAACATGATTTGCTCGATGAACACTTGCAAATCAAATGTGTGCATTGCTGGTTCGGGAGTGAGTTAGTGAATAAATTTAGTTTTCATCGGTCAAAATTTGAACTTTCAAGAGACCACAAAACCACTTTTGATACGTAATAGTATTATATTGGCAAATAAAGAAAAAAGAAAATAATTTTATATATTTGGTGCAAACACATTCAAATAACAAAGGATTAGGCTTGCTGATACTTATATTTCTGTTATTAAATTTTCTTATAATTATCATATAATAAATATATCGTTAATTTCTACTAACATATAAAGTATGTAATTTAATTTAAAAATTATACAATCATTTATATTTTTACACATTATTATATTGTTAAAAATTATATATTTATTATCTTTTAATTAAAAAACAACATAATAAATGTGTATAAAATACTATAAATATGGTTTTCCATGTGACATCAGAATTTGATTCATAAGAGCTAACAATACAAATCAAATCTTATTCGCTAATCGTACTATACTAGTAAAAATTTCAAGGCTACATAGGGAGGGAGACTGAATTCATGAACTCCTCATCTGCTTCAAGCGCATTCATGGAATGAGGGGGAAGACACACTTCCAAATCGATGCTTCCCCCTCCTTCAGAACCAGGATACGACGTCACTTTGCCATCATATTTGTTGGCATAACCACTTCGAACAGCCACCGCCTTTCCCATTCCAAATTCATTGCCGTACATGTCGAATCTGGGTGAGCTCCCCATCATCACAGTGAACGGGTCACAAAACCGATCCAACTGATACACCATCGGACTCTCCAACCACCCTTTCACACCCTCACGCACCGCTTTGTCACCATGGTTCGCAACCGCCACGTGTACCTTCCACGCCGCCCATCCAAGGTCACGCTCTAGCAACTCCCCCGACGTCGTTTCGGTACTCAGCGCGTGAATCGAGTTCCCGAAGTACTCCTCCGGCAGCGACGGTTCCATTCTTAGTCTGTTATTGGCCGCCAACTTGCATGTCGTTCTCTGACCAAGCGGGAGTCCGCGCGCGCGTGTTATGCACCTCCATACCAGTGCCGATAAGGACTGGAACGAAGATATATTGGTGGTATTGGACTCGTGGTTGGCTTTGGCTTTTAACTTCGCAATGGAATCTGATGTGAAGTGGAATATTCTCTCTCTAAGCGGGGGTGCTTCAAATCTGCTAATGAATTCGTCATGATTTTTGAAGGGAAGATTGATTAGCGGACCACAACCCTCAGGGAACCAACGATTGAGAATCGGTGGACGCGAGATGGGAATATGAACATCATCGATATCATACCTATGATCGGATTGTGCTCGAAAGATTTCAGACCATGTATTGAAGAATCTCCAGTAGGAAGTTCCGTCGGCAAGGCTATGGTTCATGGAACACCCTATGAAGACGCCGTCTATTAATTCGGTGACTTGAATGGACAACAAAGGTACGGTATGACCGTCGTGGTTGACTGCTCTGTCATGGTCAAAGAAGGATTGGACTACCAAGGGGACATGGAGGGGGGAGAGGATTTCGGATATGGTCATGTCTAAAGTAGCATATATAAATCTAGCGCCCTCACTGTTGTTGCAATCAACGAAGATGGTGTAGGAGGGAGGATGTTGGGTTTGTTGGGTGACCAAGCGGCCTGCGAGGGGATAGAAATGGAAGAGGGCGAGAGAGAGGGAGTGCTTGAGTCGATCGAGAAGCGTGTGGATGAAATGTTGATGATTGAGTGGAGGAGGAGGCTTGTGGAAGAGGAGGCCTTTCTGGATGAAATGGACAGACATCATAGCAATATCTAATGGATTTAGATAGCATATGTGGTTGGACTGGTCCAGTGGGAGGTGTGGCTTAATGAAGCATTCCGAGATGCGTCGGACGGTAGGGGGATTCATCCTGCCTCTCCCGTAATGTTGACTTTTGAGAGCTGTCTTCGGAGATCTGAGAGTTCGATGCCTGATTATGTTTATTATATAAGCACCAAGCACCAAGCACCAGGACACTCCAGGACCCTGCTGGACGTCAATATTTTTCTTTTTTCAGTGTTTTCTTGCTAGTCTTGTACGCTAATAGTTACCGAATATTAAAAAAAAAAAAAAAAAAAGACAAAAACTTAGATGTTAAATTTAATTTTGGATAGTGACCTATGGAGCAAAGTTCATGAAGCTGAGTCATTGTCTTCTCTCTTAATCTTTTTCAAGATATATTTAAATTATAGTTATTTTGTTTTCAAATTTTATGTTACCCTTTCGTAAAATTAATGAATAAGTTAAAATCAGGTTAATAGAATAAATAATATATATATATATATATATATATATTGTGGGTAAACAAAAGTCCTCTCCAAGATAGCTTGGCGGCGCTTATAGCATATATATATATATATATATATATACATATATATACCAAACTATACCGTAATAATTTTGCTGCCCTAGTCTTGTGCATTATTCTCGGACGTTAATTGATGATCAGATTTTTTGAAGTTGTGGGAAAACTTTCACAAGGGTCAATAATTGTCTTTCTCAGAAACGCTTAGCGATAAGAAAGTTAAATGAGCTGTGACCCATGAGAACTTTATTGAAGAAACCAAGGTGTGCCACGAGTAGATTAGTGACAAATCAACTGTACGTAAAAGGAAGGAAGAGTCATCATGTACAAGGACTCACAGCAGGCGCAAAGAAGTAGGCATGAACAGTGGTATACAGCGATGATAATTTCTCGATAATTATTTGAGGGGATTTTTTCCGGTAAAAGGAGTGTTATTGGATGATTCTTAATTTTTCTATAAAATATATTTTTAAAAAATAAAAAATAATTATTTGTATAATAAATATAAATTTATATTTTAATTCTTTTATAAGAAATGATAGTATTTAAAAAAATATGAAGATTAAATTATTTTTAATATTTCACAGTTTATTTTGTATATTTTAAAATATATTATTTTTTAACTAAATATTATTCTGTATGAAAAAAATTTAAAATATTAAAATATATTTGTTTATAAAATTAATTATTTTTTTATTTTGTAAAAATTATATTTCATACAAAAATTGTGAACCATGGATCTGACCCTCGTGATTTCCAGTTACTAGAAGGAATTCGCCGCCAATGATTTGGTTCCACTTGTACACTTAAGCCCTGCTTAGTTGTTGGAATTAACATGAGCGAATGGAAATAGGAATGGAAGTGTTTCCCACTCTCATGTTTAGTTGATAGATTGAAACTTTATTCCCATTTCCTATGGAGCTTACTCTCCCTCATATATGGGAGAACTCTTTCCTTAGTTGAAGTGATGGAATCAAACTATTCTCTTGGGAATGAAATATACTAAACAAAAATATTTTTATTTATAATAATTTTCAGACAAAAATATCCTTATAATATATTAAAACCCTAATTTATTATTATTTATTAAATTATTATTATTATTATTTATTTGATTTATTATTTATTATTTATTAAATTATTATTATTATTATTTATTTGATTAATTATTATTAATTTATTAAATATATATTATTATATTATTAATTAAGTATATATTACTATATAATTATATTATTAATTAATAATTCAAATAGATGTCTACTTTTTTTATTTTATGATAAGGGATAATATAGTAAAATATGCACATTACCTAATTGATTCTCATTTCTTCTCAACCAAATAATATTTTAATATTTACATTTTCATTTTCATTTTTATTCTCATTCTCATTGTATCAATTCTAACAATCAAATGAGATGTCATATAATTGTCCATTTGCCAGGTTACTATTAAAGAGAAGGATGTGTTACATGTTCTCGTAATGTAGGCCACTCGGAACAAGCGTTGGTTGGCATGTAAAGAAGTGGGGAAGAGGACTGGTCACAGAATTTTAGCAAATCGACTTCGGAAATTATGGAGTCCACTTACAAGGGTGCCGTGGTCCCCGACCCTCTGGGGATAAAGATTGCTGCAGGATATTTCCAGTTTTCTATAATTATGAATTTAGGTTATCGAATTTTTATTTAACAATTAATCTATATCTAGTATTATAAAAGAAGTAAATTTTTTAATAGAAAATTTTTACATCATTAGATAAGAATCAACGGTCCAGGAATTTATTGCAGAGAATCCCTCTGGCCTTTATATTAGTGTATAATTTCTAATAAAATAAAATTAAGATGCATAGAGAAATGTTATCATATAATTAATAGTTTATGCACTGTCATATTAATATAATATATTTAACAGGGAAAAAAAGATTTTTGATCGACAATGTATTAATTTAATCTTCTAAAAACATATTAAAATAATTCTCTAAACTGGTTTAGTTCTTTTAGAGAACCAAATTGATTTTAAGGCTAAAAGTAAAAAATAAAAATTGTATATTTCTCATATGCTATATTTAAATAATAAAGTAGTATTAATTATTACTTAATCTTATGAATAATAAGTTACTTTAATGATTTAATAACTATTTTGTAAATAATAAAAAAAATAACAAAATTTGATGACAATATCTTACCAAAGATTTAAAAATTAAGTAAAAAAAACCTATATTTACACTGATGTTTATAGACTAAATTTTGAAAGAATACATATCAACATTTTTTCTGAATCTTTTGTATTTGGTTTTTTTTTTTTTTGTTTCTATATTCTTTCACTTTATTTGATGTTCATTCTTTCTAATTCTCTATTGTATTTTATTTCTATTTTTTTACAAAAAAAATATAATATATTGTAATCTATAATCTCGACTCCCTAAGAAAAAATTTTCTCACCGAAGTCCTAGACTAATTGACGGCGAGAGTTAATACTATCTAGCTCATTTCTAAGAAGCCAGGGACTACACTCCTTTGCCTCGCACTAATAATATTTGGCTCGTTTCTGCTTTTTTCTGTCCCTCTTTTTTTATTGTTAAGGGAAAGAGAGATAAATATAAAATAAATAAATAAATTTTTCATTGAAGTAGAGTCTACGTTTTTAAATGGGACTTATCATTTAAGTGAAATTCATCTACTCTATATCTATTTCTTTTTCACATGATAACATAATAAGAGAAAAAAACATGAGAAACTCCAACTCAACGATGATTTAGGATGCAATACTTGCGTGTGCCAAAGTAGAAACCTAATTTTAATTAATATGATGATAATTACAATAGGTTATTAGCACTTTGGGGAGAACAAATCCCCTCCAGCACCATTTCTCCTGTAAATTACTAGATCCAATAGCTAAAAATATGAAGATTTTTTTTTAAAAGATAAAAATTAAGTATTTTATAAAACAAGATATATTGATATTTTAGATATTTATTATAAACGATGATATCTTATTAGAGAAATAAAAAGAAATAGGATTAAACTACTTCTAATAAATAACAATCTATTCTATATATCTTACAGTGTTTTTTTTCAATAAAATGTTATTTTATATAAAAATGATTTAAAATATTAATATATCCTATTTTAAGAAAATACTTGACTTTTATATATTTTTTAAATATCTTTACATTTGGAGCTACTGTATCTAAATCTAATGACTCAATATTTTACAAGACAAACAATTTGAATCTACTTATGAGTTAATAAAAATATGAGATCATGTTCAATCGTAATGGATTATTAAATAAAAATTTAATGATTTATATTTATAAATAAAAAATATAATTACAAGTAATTATATTAATTTAATATAAATTTAAAATATTAAATTTCATTTAATGACCAATCATGATTGACCATAAGCTTAGGATTCACAACAAATGGGAGGATCCAAATTGCAAGAGAAATGGTCCCCTCTATTTAATGAAGAGGACTGTTCACTGGTTTGGGTTAGAATTAATCCTAGAAGGCCATTAATTTATTCTGGTAAAAAATCCTTGATTATGATAAGTTGTTGTATGGAAAGATCAGAATAGCTACATAGGCATGTTTAAGAATTGTGAAAGGGAAAAAAATGACCCCAAAGTAATCTATAAAACTGAAGATGAGGAAGAAATAAATAATGGCTAAAATACCTTCTTATTGTTAAAAGTTAAAATGTTCTCAAAAATTATTCATAGTTAAAAGAAATAATAAATAAATGGCTAAAATACTTCTTATTTTTCGATGCTTTTCTTTTTATACCAAACTCAAGAAACATTTCTTCTCCTTATTTTACTCATCTCAGCATACTCTGAGGCAGATACGGAATTGAAAAAATAATATGAAACAAAACAGTAACAGTAATGCATTATTTAAAAAGAAAAGAAAAGAAAAGAAATATATTGCATTAATTATACAAGTTGAATTGTTTTTATACTTTTGACAGGGTTAACTGGACCAAACTTACCATTTTTTTTATTTTAAAGACAACTGCCCCAAAATAGACCTTTATAGGTGTACGGCGGCCTATACCAATTCAGAAAATGACCATGTCCAATGAGATGCTGTGAAAACAAACCATGAAATTCGTGAGGGTCGGTGAAATAAGACTGTTTTCAGTGTTTGTCACCAATCTTTGATATCCGTGCAGTCGATATATAATATAGTACTTGTGTGGCTTTTGGAGCCTTATACATTAAAAAACTTTCTTTAAATATAAGAGATTAAAAAGAATTACAACCTAGTGCTATACTTTGAGCGAAGCACAACTCGATTCATTCACACTTTTTTCTAAAAAAAATTAAGTCACAAGAAATTGGAACGATTTCTTATGGATAAATTAAATAATAATAATAATAATAATAATAATAATAATAATAATAATAAAATAAGGACTCAAATAATTTTATTATCAGTGCTTTAAAGTTTTTTCAGAGATTTAAAAAATTACATTCGAGTTCCTTAACAAAAAATATTATTTTAAGTCCCTTAAATTAAAAGAAAAAAATCAAGTGATTCAATCACCCTGAAATTTTGATGCAATTTCTTTTTTTGGTTTCATGTAATTTTTTAAACAACTTCATATGAAAGAAAAAATAAAATCAATATAAGAAAACAAAACATTCTGTTGTGTTTAGTGAAGAAGATAAGAAAGTATAAATGTGTGAACAACAAAATGCAAGTTAAAAAAAAAAAAGTAGAAAGATGTAATAAATATATTAAATAGGTTAGATAAATGATACTAGGAAGTACACTAGTGAGAAATAATAATTCAAACTACATGTCACAAGTATAAATTTTTATGCAGATATCAATATAAATAAGATGTAAATGCCTATTCATTAAAATAGTGGCTACTAGGCCTTCTCCTTGCGCAATGCGGTCATCGTGGCTCCAATTGTGTTACCTCTTCTTCTTGTGTATCATGTTGTGCAACCGATGATGTATTGAAATCCAAAATCAGGGTCTGAACTGGAAGAATTGGCTACTATGGTGTAAAGAACCATTGTTTAGACAAATCATCAAATTTGAAGAAGGCATGTCCATACTCAATAGTAAATGTTAAGTAAATGTCAGAAAGCACCTGATATAGGGTGAATGAGAATGGTGACGAAGGAGTATGTGTATAACTCGATGTCATTGGAGATAGAACATAATATGATGATCCAGCACCGTCAAAATTACCATATTGATAGGTGGTCGTAAGTAAGGAAGGACCAACAATGTTAAAGTCTTGATGTGTTATTGCCCGGGTGGAAGAAAAGGAAGATGTACCTCCAACTACTATGGATGAAATTGTTGCTATACACTAGCTATGTATTAGTCTTCCTCATTAATAATTGGTAACTGGAATGACATGTACTCGTGTGCCCACTTACCGGGCCTGTCCTCTAGTATGCGTGGTTGCCTGGACAAGTCTGAAGTTGGTAATGCTAGCTGGTCAATCACTGAGAAGCATTATTCCCTAAGCACTTTTAAGATGTCTTGGCAATATTGGCCAATAGTCCCACGAAATTGAAGATATTCAAAAGGTAGGGTCATGCAAACTCAACCTATAAAGGTCCTTGGCAATGTCAGTCTGTAAACAAAGCCACATAATTAAAATTTGAAGTTTAGTGAATGTTAAACAAAAGTAAAAAGATTGTATGGGTTACAACATAGCCCGCAACATTACTTGCGAGATGATCCATCAATGTGTACATTGCAAATACTAACATATGTATGTCAAGTTACAATCGATAAATGCGGTAGCCATGGGTGCCTGGACCAAAGCATCTCACCATCTATCCTATATCTCTATAAGTTGTTGAGGCTCTTAATAATTTTTCATGGTTTTTCCCTTCAGTTATAATGTATGGAAGGAACCCAAGTTAATTAGACTATTAAGAATGAATTGTTACCAGCTAACTTGGCAAAGGACACGATCTGACTGATGCCATTCAATAATATAAAAGTAGATTAGAGGCACATAAGCCATTCATATATCGTGGGAAGTCAAGCAATACTCTGGAATTAATGCTTGAACATTGTCTGGTTGATGCAGTTGCTATATAATATGTCATTTTCAACAATGTTATCTATAATAAATTACAAGGGAAAAAAAAAAGAGTAGATACATATACAGTAGTATGGCAACAAACCTCATTGTCCTCCATCTGATCTAGGAAAACTTGGTATCGATGCAATGCATGTTACCTGAATCAAGGAGGGCGGCCAACATTCCTCCACCTATGAAGTTGGAAAAATGTAGATTATGCATTGTATGTGGTAACTAAAAGAAGTTTGATGTACTTATGCATACGTGGAAGCCCAATGGGGGAATCAATGGGCCTACATCAATGCAGGGATTTAAGACAGGTGGTATCTATAGTGCAAGCACTGGAAAGAGATCCCAAGCCTTGAGGTGCAACAGAGTCAAGCATCCACCTATGCCACGCTTCTCAGGCTTTGTAGAATTATAAAGCTCCCGATATAGGTGTGTTAGAACTATAAATCCCCAACTACTCTGACTAGTCTCTTAGAAGTTTAAAAGCAAAGGGAGGTGCATTAAGTAAACTTAGTGGAATGACTTGTCTGGGAAAAGAATACCCCTAATGAGTCTAAAGATGTATGCACAGGCAAAGCATTGAACTTGCTCGTCATTTGCATCATCTGGGAGCTCATTAAAGTATTGTGCTAACCATGTCCTGCTTAGTCATTACCTAATAAACTAGCCAACTGGTGGTCTCACTCCGAGTAGCAAATCATATACATCCAGCGACATATAGCTTATGGATCCTATAACTAGCTATCCCTCACAAAGAAACCCAAGCTGCACGACAATGTCCTCTAGTGTTATTGTGCACTCCCTGCAAGTCATGCGAAATGTGTGAATCTTTGGCTGTCGTCACTCAATAAGGCCCAAGACTAATGCATAATCATATTCAAATTGATCAAGTCAAGACACACCATAGAAATAAGCTTGACGAAGATAGTTTACTATAGCCACGAGCAGGTTACGTAGTCAATCTACATGTAAAACATGTCAAGAAGTCGATCTCTCTACACATTGAAGTACACATTAGGAAAAACAAAACGTAGGTTGTGTGTTAAGTAATTACACAAGAATGTCATACATGTCCAAGCCAAATGGCCTGTGAGATGTGTTGTGTCTATAGGTGTAACAGAGGTTGGTCGTTTGACCTAGGATTAACAACTTTTTAATACTTTGGCCATTGCTTAACTATGAATGCATGTTGTCAGTTAAAATAGATATATGTTGAAACATTGTTTGAAATGCACATATGGAAAGAAAAGTATGGACACACAACAGATAATAGGAAAATAAAAGTGTTATTCATTTGTTTAACACATACAACACATACTAAGAAATTAATGGGCATATTCCATATACTATTGGTTGGCACAACAGTGAAGATAAGTGGCACGATTATGTCTGGTTTGTCTGCACAATCTACATCTGTTCTATTGCCCCGACATTCTCTAATCCATCTCTTTGCATATTCAACTAGACCTAGGTTGCCTTTTCTCTCATATCATCCAATGGAAACATGGGATCAATGAGGTTTACTTTACAATATCGACTGTATTGGCAATTTTGGCGATCATATGGCTCCTTCACTTCAAAATAGGCATTATGTCGGTCGAATGCACATACAAAACAAGTAGTAACTACACACAAATTTGCTTTCATCTTGTTATTAAAGGTCTCAAAAAAGACTTGTCCTAATTGTATTTACACATGTACTATTTTTGCACACTTGACAAAGTACTCATGCACTCTATAGAAGATGGCCTTTGCCAAGCTAATTATAGGCAATGTCTTAACACTGTTGAACACTCCATTCGTGCTTTAAGCAAGGTTGGTGGTCATACGCCCATACTGACAATCCTCTAAGTCATACGCCCTGGTCATTTATGTTTAGGGATGTCAACGGTCTATGCACTATCTTATTGGTGTAAAAGGGGAAGCTCAGCTAATTAGGTGTCGACAACAAGTTGCTCGTACGTGTATTCGATATTTATAAATTTCTCTTTTAACCACATCGTCCTAAAATGTTTATTGAGGTTGCATGCCATATGACAAATACAAAATACATGATGAGCATACAGTGGTTGCCACCCAGTTTATGGGTTCGATGTTGCAACTAAAATTAATGGGTGCTGAAATGAAATCAAGCACATCCATTGCCTATCTTTCACCACACGTGTTTGCAAGTTTAATAGGAACCATGGCCACACAACTTGGGTCTCACTTTCTACATTTGCAAATGCAAGTGCCACGACATTATATCCTTATATTGTGAAGTAATCATTAATAATGTTCCTTTACATTTCCTACTAAGGAACACTCCATCAATTTGTAGAATTAGCTTTAAGTATTCAAACACATCAATGTACGGTTTTATGCCCAAAATACATGTCAACACATTGTTGTTAGTTCCTCCTCTAAATTGTTGTAAGGATAATCCCTGTCATAAAATTTTACATATTACACAAGCATAAAATGTTTTATAGCTGCTAGCCACTTTGGTAATAATTCATATGAGTTTTCCTAATTACCAAACGTTATGACCATTCTCGATGCTTTGCCTTCCATGCTTTTTAGTATGACACAATATAGCTAAACAAGGTCTTCATCCTTTCAATTTTCTAAAATACCGACACACCTGGTTTATCTGTCACCATCCCAACAATACATAATGCGATGACATCAAAATCTAGCTTTGGATGATCATGAGAAAGGGAAACAGTGAGGCATGTATGTGGTCCCCTATATTTTTTTATCTGCCAATGATTGCTCCCAGCCCTTTTACATGCCATAACCCTCCAGTTGCATTTATCATCGTAATTTATGCATCGATATTCTTTGTATTTTTTATATGAATGATACACCATAAAGGTGTGGTGTGTACACATGCATACCAGTTTGACTGTACGCCTTAAAGCCAACTTATTTATATATTGCAATCCAACATGTAACTCACTGTTATCCAACAAATCACCTATTTCTTGGAAATCGTGATCTATGGCTGCCTCCATATTCACTTATGAGAAAAACGTTGTCGTGAGATCTTGAGACACATTTGTGGGCTATATTGGTATGGTATTTGGAAGATCTCCTGTGCCATTTCCATAATCATTTGACTCATTCTCCTTATTCTTTTCATTCAACGTAAATACATTAGCTATATCATTTACTTTAACTAGTGGGTGGGATGAACTAGTATTGGGGCAAACTAATGGACCATCTCCCATGTAAGAACTGATAAATGTTGTTGGATTCTTTAGCTCATTGAAATAGCTAGAAAATGGTAGTGTGTTTGAAAAATAATTATCCACAGCTTGGTGTTCTATGTTAACTCCTAGTTCAGTTGTCGAGATGTGAGCATATAGCTCAACCCCACTTAGCTGTGTTTGAAATCGTGACGCTACATGCCACATGTTTTGAACATCAAAATTGTCTTTCAAGGTACTTGTCATAATCCACAGGGTAACTAATCCACAGGCGAGAACACTCAGTCCTCGAGGGTAACTAATCCACAGGCGAGAACACTCAGTCCTCGGGGTAACTAACCATCAGGCGAGAACACTCAGTCCTCGGGGTAACTAACCATCAGGCGAGAACACTCAGTCCTCGAGGGTAACTAACCAACAGGCGAGAACACTCAGTCCTCGAGGGTAACTAACCAACAGGCGAGAACACTCAGTCCTCGAGGGTAACTAACCAACAGGCGCGAGTTACGTCTCGCGAAAGCTTATCATTCGTCATTTTCCAAAAATCAAGAATTTACATCACGCATGTATACAAAGATGAAATTATACGAAAGTTTTCTGTGGTTCTATTATATCTAGCTAGTAACCACCTCTAATCACATCACAAGTCAAATATCATTCAACACATACAGGGGTCCCTTGCTTTAAATCCCACAATTCGGTAAGGCAGAATCAGAAAGAATTATTTACATTCAGAAAACAATTAAAACAAGAACAGCCTAGGCAATAATAAGAGTTTTGGGGTGCTATCTGCGCACCTGAACTCTGATCAATGCAAGCGGTATGCTGCCTCCTCCTTGGGTGCCAAAATCGGCCTTACGACCCACCTGCACCGAAGTTTATGCAGGGATTAATCGCCGTTCGGGCCATTATCCTAATTTAGGACCTAACTCCCCCATCTCTTTAATTCCGTATCTTTCATTCCTTAACGTGTGATTATTTACACTTCTGCCCCATATATTTTCCATATTTTTCATTTTGGTCCCTGTTTCAAGCCATAGCCTCCATTTTAATGCAAATCCAGCAAATTTCTTAGTTCTCATGCCTAACAGTTTAAAGGTATTAATCTAGAGTAAATATGGATCAATTACAAGTCAGAAATTTTCCATTTTCTCAAGAACCCAAAATTTTCGAAAATTTTCACTTTGGTCCCTGTCAACCATTCTTCTTACAAGCAGCCAAAATCCATGATTTTAGAGCTCAAATTTGTTGTTTAAGGGCCGAAAATGCTACTTCTAAGCTCAATCTGAAGGGAAAACTAGCTTAAACGTACCAAATCGTCCTAAAATGCTCAAGATTCGAACTCCTCCTTCTCGCCGGAAAAGCGGCTCCAACGGCGGCCAACTGAGCTCGTCTTCAGGTGGAAAGGACCGGCCAAAACGTGAGGATCACAACCCGTCCAAGCCACGCTGGGAAAATAGCCCACCAACGGCCAAGAGAGCTCACGGTCCACGGTGGTTTTCGCCCAAAGGAGTGGCGGTTTGCCGGCTGGAATGGCGGAGAAGGTGGCCGGTGGTGCTCGGGGGGTGCAGCTCAGCTCAGGCGAGGTGGAGGCTCAACCACGGCGACCCTCTGCTCTCTCTCGCGAAGTCTCCCTCTCTTCTCTCGCTCTCGGCTGCACGTAGGAAGGAGGAGGAAGAAGAAGACTTACGAGGGCAATTTCGTCCTTTCACTGTGGAGGGGACACGTGGCAGCTCCAGAAAAAAAAACACTGGAGGTTAGCTTCCCGGTCTCGAACCCGCGTCCTGAGGAAATGCAGCCTGAAGCCTGACCACTGAGCCAGCCTCAATTTCATTGTATTAGTTCACCTAACACAATATTATACCATCAGTTGCATTTAAAATTTTAATTGCTTGGGTTATTACATTTTTATTATATACAGAAAAATCTCCTTATTTTAGAATTCATCTATCTTGGTATTTTAAACATTAACTTTCAAAACCTAAGGAGACTCAGATCTCACGTGACCTCTACTAGTTAACTTTTGAGTGCCTGAGGAAATTTAGAATCTCATGTAGCCTCTACCAATTAACCTTTGAGTGCCTGAAGATATTTACAATCACATGGGGTAACTCAAAATATGGAAGAGATTATTTGGGATTTCTTGGGATTTTTATTTTCATATATTCTTAAGGGTTTTGAAATTAGAATTCTTTTAGTTTTATTCTTAACAAAATCAATTTCCAAAGTCTACAAAGACTCAAGTCCCTCATGGTATTTCCTGATTAATTAATTTTTATAAAAGATGAAATTAATCATTTTGTAAACAAAAAAGGGTTATTTAATTAGGATATTTATTTGTACGTTTTTTTTATAAATTACATACTAACTTTCAAAGCCTGAAAGGATACTTAAGAATCCCACATGACATTTTCTTAAGTGACTAAAGAGATTAGTGTTTTCACGTAACACTGTTAAAAATTAGGAAGAGGTAATAATAGTAATGGTAATAATAATACTAACGATGATAAGAATAAAACAAAACAACAAAATAAATAAATAAATGAATAAAAAAATCAAGAAATGAAAGAACCACTCACGTGCCTTTATGCAACCAAGATGCACGTTGGTAGATGAAGTAGAACAAGCAGCAGCAATGTGAGTCATTTCCAAAGCCCCCTTGAAACATATCTTCAAACAACTGTTGTAACTCCTCAAAGCTCTCCTAGCTTGTTCCTCTTACATATTGCTGCATCCAAATCTAATGATGTTTAGTCTTGGTATTCCCACTAGTATGACCTTCAGAGTATGGCATGGGCTCTAAGTGAAAAAGGATAAATATTTTCGTTATGATCATAACACTGCCTCTAGATAAGCAAACTAAGGACTGAGGTCTCGTCTACAAGTCAAGTATTCAAGATCTACCAACTCGTGTAACTATATACTGTCCTTTTTCAAGATCATAGATTGTTTTCAGTTGAGGTTTCCTCCACCTAGATGTAGACCATGCTATAAACAACAATATTACAAAAATCGCAGTAAGTGAGAGGAGAGTCGGTGATCCATCACTTATAGTAGCAATCCAATCATGGTACAGTACACCTGAATTGGTTGTGCTATGCAAGATAAAAGCTCCCAAAGCCCAATTAAGCGGAATACTTCCCACCTGATTAGCAACTTTAACCCTCTCATCATTCAAAGTAATTCCAAGACTATCGTGAAGCAAAGCAACTATGTATGCTGAAGAGAAGCAATATCGAAGCAAATCAAGAGACTGGTACTTTTTTTTTTCAGCTTTGACTAATCCTCTCCACAGAATTCTTCACCAGCTGTCATCAATTTAGACAAAAACACCCTTGGCCCCAATTCAAAAAACTTTGATGTGTAGAAGAAATTTTCTGTGGCAAGAAAATTCCCTTGAAGCCTAGGTATTAAAGTTGATCCCATGTCACAATGGTGATAGGAACATTTTTCTTTCCCTTTGTGTAATAGTGTCAATGCTGCATATTTGCATTCCAAAAAGTTTTCCCTACTTTGAAGCATAGAACGATATCGATTTTCTTCCTTCACTGAACCAGGAGAGAGATTCACTGACTCAACATTGCGAGAATAGCCTTTGGGAGCACACGGATCTAAAGGCAACCTCTTCTGAAGAGATTGAGTAGCCAAGTTAAGATCTCCTGACATAAGTGCTTCCCTCAATGAGTCATGAGCAGTATTCAGGCCAAAATGAAGAAAGTTGTTGCTGTAAAGATTGTAAATGGTATTCCCAAGTCTAACAGCACGTAAGAACCCAGATGGAATTGACTCAGCTGATACAAAGGTCACCTGAGCAGAAGCCCCACCAATTTCCATAATCCTTGTTGTATATAAAAGATCACCTCCAAAAGTACCAAGCGTATAATTTGCAACAATCCAAGCATATACTCCTTCATCAGCACCTGTAATGACAGAAGCCTATTCGTCCCTAAACTTAAATCTAGATGAATGGAGCACTCCCCTACATGACGCCAGTATCTGCTGCTGCATATCTACTTCTAGCATCCTCAGCCCAGCTGTCGTAACCGACATGTCCAAAGCCTGCGTTTCTTCCCCTGTTCTGCAAAGCAATGATAGGGGCGTTCCTCCACAGTGGCTCTGCTCTTCCTCGGTCTCGGCCAGCCCTCCTTCCTCTAATCGGCTCCATCAGCTTCCTCTTTCCTGATATCACATCGACCCTCCTGAAGCAGAATTAGATGACGAGGGACTAGATTGGGAAGCCATTGAAGGACATGTTGGGAATTTGTAATATGCAGAACGAGCTGGGTAAAGTCATCAGAGAAAGACCAGGATGCAACGAAAGAAAAAGCTAGAGAGTACAAAGACTATGCTGCGGAGAAAGCCAAGGAAGCTAAAGACACCGTGATACAAAAGGCAGGGGAGTACAAGGACTATGCAACAAAGAAGATGAAGGAAGGAAAGGACGCTACCATGGGGAGGCTTAGGGAGCTGAAAGACCCCGCTGCTGATGCCGCTAGAAGGGGCAGAAGCCTTCAGAGATGGCAGAGTTGGCTAAGAATTAGGCTGTGAAGACCACGGAAGGCAACCAAGCAGAAGGCTTCAGAGACGGTAGAGGCAGCTAAGGATACGACTAATGAAATGACGGAGGCGACCAAGCAAAGTGGAAGGTGAAAGCTTGCGGTTACTGAAATCTGAAAGCACAACACTCTTGTTGCCTAGCCGACGACAATGAACTCCTTCGCTTTTACGACACCCCTCAAGTTCATCCACTCGAGCTTCCCTGCAACGAAACCACTGTGTGTTTTCTGAGCAACAGCAATTGAGTTTCTAAGATAGGGAGGCTTGGCCGCAACATGATCCTTCAAGCTCCATCTAGCAGCTGAGTTGGTGAATGATGATAGAGAGAACTCGAGGAGAGGTGTTGTATGATAAAGAGTAGACAAGAAAAGAGAATCCAAAGAGAGAGTTAGTCGTTCTGATACCAAGTTAAACTTGGCTGTAATATGACTGAGGGTCCCTTTTCTTTGATCGCTCCTCAGTAGCTTTTTCTAGCATTTTTACTGCAGCTCTTCACGTGAAAGGAGTCACAGCCTCATTATTTTATTTTATTTTTTATTATTATTACCATTATTATTAATTAATATTTTTCTGAGTTTTTAATTTTTTATTTTTGTTTTGTTATATATTTTTTATTTTTTTTATAATTTTGCTTTGATTTATTATAATTATTTTGATTAGCTATTTTTTTTTTTGGATTTTGAGTTTATTTAATTGTCTCCTATCATTTATTTTAATTTCAAATTGTCCCAAATTGAAAATGCATTTGAAGTTTTATCATTTTTAATTTTTTTTATTTGTTTAATTATTAATTAATTTGTGTATCAATTAATTAATTAATTAATTAAATAGAAATAGGAGTGTTCATAGTACTTATATAGTACTATATTGAGTTGAATAATGGTAGGTACCTATATATCAATTCAGACACAAACTGATTTGGAGAAAGTCATAGCTTCCGTCCAATCACCTGTTTTAAGTCCCTTAAACTAATGTTTATGTCTATTGTAAGCATTTTTACATTAGTGCATTCAAACGTTGCACCTTGGTTACTTTCGTGAATTCTTTCATTCGCATGTACAGATACAAGTTTATTCATGTTATCTATTTCTTATCCTACATTGCGCACTCTCTAATAAGGCAATTACTTAAAGCACATATTAAATATTAAAAATTATTAAACTATAATCCTCTTAAGGTTAATATTCATTATGATATCTTCTTCTTCTAATCAACATTGTAACCTAGTATTCTACTAATAGATGTGGGGAAAAAAATTATTTTAATCAATTAAAATTAAATGATCAAATATTAAATTTTAATTTCATTTCAACATAATATTCAATTCCAATTTATATAACATTTCAACATAAAAATTATATACCCATGAATTAAATTTCATTGAGAAGGGTTCAATGAAGTAAATATTTAATTAACATAACATAGATTACAAGTAGAATTTTTTCATTATTTTTTTATTATTGAATTAATAAAATATACAAATTAATTTCTATTAAATGATAAATTATAAAATATTCAAAAATTCATAAAATAACTAAATTATAGATATTTTTACATAATTATAATATAACTAAGCAATAAATATATTCTCAAAATTATAAAATAAATAAATTATAAATACATTGTCAACATTTTAACCTAACTAAATTATAAATATACTCTCAAAATTATAAAATAATTAAATCACTAAATTATTCTCAACATCATAAAAATAACTAAATTACAAAAATAATCTCATCATTATAAAATAACAAAATAACTATAACTACTATTAAATTGTCTAGTTTTAATAGTCTATATAGTAGTAATTAGCATTAAAAATATAACATCAAAAATTTTTCCCCACATTATTCTTCATTTATTCACCTATCTAATAATTATATTCATTTATCTATGTTAATTTTTTATGAACTAAAATATTTAACACTAAACTATAATCAAGATTTCTCATTGACCTATGTAAAAAGCAATTTCGTATTAAATACCTAGTTGTGAGATCCACTAATTTAATATACACATTAATAATTATCTACACTCCCAAAAAAAATATCTAATTTATTCTTACTACCTTAACAATGAAAAATAAATAATTATAACAAACATTTATGACAAAAAGATAACTATAAGGAGATAATATCATATTTACCTTATAATAAGGAGATAAGATGTGGTTGGACAAGTAATTTTGGCCACGTCAACAATTAATAATAGCAAAAGCTTGGGCCATGTATGCAATTTCTGCCAAAATTTTTCACCCTTCACCAACATAAACCAACAAAGCAGGAGAAATGAAGCAGAATAAAGCAGAAAAGACGAAATAGAAGAACAAGAATGAGTCTATGGAGGATCTGGACGAGACCATTTTATACTGCCTAACAAATAGTCAAAACGTTTCTTTTTTTTTTTTTTTGTAAATAACCGGTCCGAATTGATGAGACAAGACACTGAAGTGTCCTATCTCTTCAAATAGAGATTCAGGCTAACGGAATCTGACTGATACAAAAACACAGTTTCCAAGTCAGTCTATTTTTTTTTTAATATTAAAAGGGACGTGGACTAAACTGTTAATTCAGAAACAATGTTTTCAAATTATTTTATTATTTTCTTTAAAAAAAGGTGGAGAAGTGAAGTGTTTTACTTCATTTTTCAATCCAAAATTTATTGGGTCTCTCACACTGTCACTCATTTAATCTGAATCTCAATTTTTATAATATCATAGTAAAATACTTTTTGATCTTTTGCCTTTAAAAAAACATTTTTTAATGTGTATGAATTAAAAAGCCCCACCTGTGTCCTAATTCTACTAATGCCTACAAAATTAACGATGGTAATATAAAAGACGTTGTATTCTGTAATTGACCAACGTCAGGTGAAGCCCCCACAAAATTTTAGGGATCTCGAGCCAGCTTTTGAATTCTTACAAAAGATTATATGTATATGGAGATGTTTATGTCAGAATTTTGCTAGGGACTGTCTCAATCAGTTATTGGTTAAAAATCTGTAATTGCATTTATTGATAATAATAATTAATGTTTTATTATTTTTTATTATATTTAATTAATGATTTCTTTGGTTTTATTTTTATAATAACATTATCTTTCATATTTTTCAAGAAGCATAATTAATCTCTTTTATTTAAAAAAATTTATAATCAATCTCTAATAATTTTTACATCTCCATACACTTAAGTAGTATTTCTATATTATCTTTCATTTTTATTTTTTAAAAATATTTTTTATTTATTTTAAAATTAATATTTTAAAATGAAGTTTCATGAGATATAAAATATTTAAAAATTCATTGGCAATTTATTTTAATTTCTTAAGAAATAAAATAGATTGATTATGCATTTTGGAAAGATAAAGAGTAATATTGTGTAAAATCAAAACAAACAAAAAATTCATTAATGACATGCAATGAAAAATGCTAAAAAAAAATTAATTATTACTATTAATGAATTCAATAAATGCTCCTTAATATAGGGTACTGGTTATCAAAAGTCATATTTTTATTACGTTGTTTTTCAATCAAGATATGATAAATATATGGTTAACTAATATGATGTATAATTTAATTTTAAAACAATAAAATTATATACAGTAATTATAAATGTGTCGTGATATAATTTAAAAATTATTTATTTATCATGTTTTGATTGAAAATGAACTTAACAAAGATATAAAAATTTGGATGTAATTTTTTTGCCTTTTGCAAATTCAACACACAAACTTAAAATGGAGAAACAAACAAATCCAAGGCTTCACCAAAAGTTAGAATATGAAAGTCTATGCGTTGTGAATCAGGAATAAGGATCACCCGCTATGCAATAAATGCACAGCAGGTCACAGTGATTTTAACTTATCAATATTTATTTTTTAAAAATATTGAAATAAAAAATAAATATTTTTCATTTTTCAAATTTTTTTTGTAAGACAATTTTTAATTAAAAAAGGAAATCTTTTAGGATGTTAAAATTTTAACAAGTACTTATTTTTTTAAAAAAATATGACAAGAAAACAAAAGAAAATTTTTTAAATATAAAAATGTTAGTTTTATAAATGGAGAAAGACTAAATATTTCTTAATGTTAGAAGTTCTACACTTTTCATACTTGTCATCTGAGCACACAACTATTTTTTTTAATTAATAGATGGTAAATTATTAAAAAGTATATCAAAATAATATACAAAGAGGTAATTTTATTATATAAAAAGTCATTCCGTGAAAAAAGAAGTTAAATGCTTCATTTTAAAAACTTTAATAGTCATTCAAATCCATAGTTTTTACTTTTTTAAAAAAATAGATCATAGATAATAATTAACATCTTATGCAAAAACCATAAAAACATATTTATTTTTTATTTTTATATTTTTGAATAATAGAAAACAAATTTGTTATTTTTTAAAACTATTTATTCTTAATTTTTAATAACTAAATATTTATAAATAAAAAATTACTATACTCTCAAACAACGTCATTTAGGTGCACAGCAGGTGATCCTATTTGGTGAATCACGATATCAATAAAAACTTTAGATGAAAGTAGCCATTCCATTCGGCGGGGTCAAAATTTTGGGTTTATGGTGACAAAGTTGATATTTTTTCTTTTTATATTTTTTTGTCGATGTGATGTGCAAAGAACAGAATTACAGAAAATCTGCCATATGGGCCAAAAGGGGGAAAATTGATGTTTCGAGAAAAGGTTTATCAAAGTACCCCTTTCTCCATCGGGAACGGCTCCTGTAGTGACTAAGTTAAATTCACCAATCAGAACTGTAACGTCTTCCTTAATCACCATATGGTTGCTCGAAAAATGATTATATTTGCCAAGGTCGATTGGATTTGAGGCATCGTTTTTGTCTATGAATAATATTGTCAGGCTTTTAGAGTTAGACCTGGGCCAGTCTTCGTTATTGATTATCGAAGACAGGACTCTTCTGATAGCTTTGTATAGAAGAATTCACGTCGAGTCGTTGTTACCATCCTTCCAAGTCCAAGTTCTAATGTGTTGACCATTGAAGGAAATAGAAATATGAGCATATCGGTGTTTGCTCCATTTCCTAGAGGTCTTAGACTAGTGAATCATTCTCCATCCTTCACCATTATTGTAAAATAGGATCAATTACATTTGGTTTAATAGTATCTTTGCTGTTTTAAGATCCTAATTGTAGATTCCAGGCTCTATGATATCCATTTATGGATCTCCAAATCTCCTTCAAGGTCTCATTTGGATTAAGCTTGAGACATGAATAAAAATGACTATATTTTGAGTAAACCAAATGAATTAGAGAGTGGTATGAAAAATTCTGTCAAACCTTGGAGGGAGTTGAAGGTTGATTGATCCTGAGATGATCATATTAGTAACTAATGAGTTGGGTTAGGTGGCTCAATTTGGTCCACTCTCATTCCAAGAGATGAAGTGAACCATATAGCTCTTGCGAACAGACATAAGATGAATAATTGGCTTATCGTTTCATCATCATTGTTGCAAAGGTGACATTTTTCTTGACTATTCAAATGATTACGTTGAAGGATGTCACTAACTAGTAACGCTTATGAGAGAAGTCTCCTAGTGAAATTTAGCATTATGAATGGAGACTATTTTTCTATAATCTTTTTCAACTAATATGAAATTGAGCTAAATTATTCCAAGTCCTGATGAATGAGTAGTCATCTTTAATAGGATATTCACCTTTTGAGTTTCTAGTCCATATTAGTTTGTCCTGAACACTGGTTATAGAGAAGGGAATCCATAGAATTTCTCTTTTTTCATTCTTATCATAAAATTGGTTCAATTTGTGCCCAACCCAGTTAAATTTGGATTCATTCATCATATCCGCTACTCTGAGTTGATCAATGTTATTGTTTTCCTTTGCTTTCCACCAAATCTTGTTGTCTAGAGGAATGTCTTTACCAATGCCGACACTCCATTTTAAGTTGGATGTTATTAGGTCTTAGCTCTTTTTGATGCCTTTCCAAATCCATGAAGAGTTAGCTCTTGTAACTAGTATCCCTTTCCTATATATATATATATATATATATATATATATATATATATATATATATATATATTTGCTAGAATTGCCTGAATAGATCCATTCTATTTAGGATTAATGATTCTCCAAGTCTGTATGGCTAGGAGTGCTTGATTGAAGTCTAGAATTTTCTTTATACCCAACCCTTCTTCTCAAACGGAAGATATATTTTATCCCATCTAGTCAAGTGCCTTTTAGGCCTTTGATCCTTAAAACCTCAGTAAAAATTAGCTATTTTTGAATCCATATGATCATAATATTTTTTTTGGTAACTTAATACACGACAATTCGTAAATAATGCTGGAGCTAAGGACTAACCTTATCAATGTTAAATGCCCCGCTTGAAAGAGTAGGGAAGCTTTTTATGTTTGAATTCTCTGATTAATTTTATCAATTATATTTGGGAAAGTTAAATGACGTCCCCTTTTCTCTTCTAGGGTTATGCTTAAGTATTTGGCCAAATGATAGGAGTATTTGATGCCTAAGGCTTTAGAGAAAAACTTTTGAAAATCCTTGGGGTATTTGAGTTGTTGATCATGATGGATTTTTCCTTGTTAATGTGAAGACCTAATAGGGATGAAAACAATTCTAGATTGTTTATGACCTTAATGTAGGATTCCTTGGAAGCCTCGAAGAAAAGAATTGTATAATCTGCATACATTAAATGAGTAATTGGGGTTGTCATTTGCTGAATTCTAATCCCTTTCCATAATTTTTGTTGTTCTTTTCTTAAAATCATCTAAAATAACACGTTGGCACATAAAATGAACATGAATGGAGATAAAGGATCTCCTTGTCTCACTCCTCTTCTTAGGACAATGATGGGAGATCTCAGACACACAGAAGGAATCATGTAGTTGACAGTAGACACACATTCAAGAATCATATTAATCCATCGTGAAGGAAAGTTCATTCTACAAAAGTGTAGCCGCAAGGAAAGGCCAAGATAAGCTGTCAAATTCCTTTGTTATATTTAGCATGAGCACTCGTACAGCTGCTTGGTCTTCCTTGTCTTTTTAACCACAATGAGAATTTCAGTTGTCATGATTATATTGTCTGTTATGGATCTCCCTTTGATAAAACCACAGTGGAGCGGAGCAATATAATCTCCCAAATTTTTTCAACCTGTTGGCTATGGTTTTGGAGATAATTTTATAGGTCACATTATAAAGACTGATAGACCTAAAGTCTATAATAGACTGAAAATTGTCTTTTTTAGGTAGCAATATAATATTGGTTATATAATTTTGTTATTAAAGTGATTGAAGAAATTATAATTTATTTTTTAAGACTCGGTCAGAGGAAATTATAATTTGTTTTAATATATATATATATATAGGTATGCTTTTCGGACAATTAGTATTAAAAACAAAAGCATTGCATTACATACTTGAAATTCGGAATCGAATTTTTATTTGGAAAGATAATAATACGTTGTTATCACCACATTTTCAAAACTAGTTTATTATATTAGATATTAAGTTCAATATAAAGCCAAATTGTTTATTGAAAGCATAGTGGTTTCTATACTTAATGATTTTTTTAATTATTTTCATTAAAAATTGAAATGTATGTTAATATTGAGCCACGTTGATTTTAAATTTTTAATATATATATGATATAGTATTGAGTTTTGATGTAATTTGTTTTACATGTCTTAAAATTTTGAATCCATTTATCATGTAATTTTTTTTATTTGATATCTTAATTTAAACTTACTTAATTCATGCTTATGTCATGCATATGATTTCTGCAAACAATAAAATTTAGGCATCATTTTTGATGTACTAACAATTTTAAATGCACTACTGTACTTAGTTATAATGTAAGGATATAATTATAATAATATTAACTTAAACGATAATAATATTATAATTATGTCCTTATATTATAATTGGGTGTATTGATGCACTCAATATTATAAGTGTACTAGAGATTTTACCCAAAAATTTATATTTATTTTTTTATTTATTTTTATTTCTCTTCTTTTCTTTTATTATTTTTCCATCTATCCATTCTTTTTATAATCCCTCGCTCTTCCTTTCTTATTCTTCCAATTTCATGTTTTTCATTCTTCATTGCATTTTAAAATTACAGCTTATCTCCTGTTTTAAATTCATAATCATGGGTGTGTACAAAATAAAGACTTTGGATAAACTTCTTAAGTCTGATACTCGCACCTCCAATGTTTAATTTTTCTCTTCATGAAATATTCTCTAAGCTCAATATGAAATTAAATTTAGAAACTCAATTGGATCAATTTAGTTGTGAATGCTAAGTTGCTAACCTATTAGAGTATTGATTGTGCTAAAATTTTATTATTGATCATTAATATAGAAGTAAAGAAGTAAATTTGTATTTCCTTTCATTTTATTTAAACAATATATTATAAAGATGTAATTTTTTTTTCTCAGTAGCATATAGGCAATTTTTGTTTTTAAAAAATATTAACATAAGTGCAATAATCTCCCTCTTGACATTATAAATATAATCTTTAAAGATAACAAAATAGGATTAGCTTAAAAGATTTGCCATCAAGTTCCAAAAAAAAATTATAATTTTCTAAAATCACCCTAATGATGAAAATAAGATAAAAAATAAAGCATATCAATTTCACTTTACTAGGGTTTTGGTTTTGTCACTGTATATTAACCACTCTAGATATATTTAAGAAAACTTAATTTGATTAAGTTGGACTTGTGAGGTGCTTTTTTAAATCGTCGGTGTTTGCTTGATATGCTCGATGAACTCTTTCAAATCAAATTTGCATCGTTGATTAGGAATAAGTTTGTGAATTTAGTCTTCATCCCTCAAAATTTGAATTCCAAAGAGACACAAAACCACTTTTGACTGGAGGGAGGGGCGCAACGTGACCCGCCATTTTCCTCTTATATATAAAACTTAATAATCTAGTTAAACTTTTAAAAATTAAACTTGAATTTAAATTTAAAAAAAAAGTCAAAGTTTGTATTTTAATTAGATTTATATCTATATTTTTCAAGTCAGTTGATTGAATTTTTTAAAATTATGATCAAGTCAGTTGATATAAAAACTTATAAAATCATAAAGAAAATTATTAATACAAATGAATTGTTATATTTATATAAATCCTTTAAATAATATGTATTAGTTATTATTTATATATCAAGATGTCATATTACACTAAATTTTTATTTAAATAATAAGTTTTTTTTAAAATATATTTATTTGGGTTTTTCATACTGAACTTTAAAAAGCGTGAGCCCAACCTTGTTTAGCAAATTAGGTTTTTTTTGTTCAAACTTTATCTTTTCAACCTAGACTCATTAGGTCAAATAAATTTTTTAAATTATAATAATGTGTGGGTATATATGTATATATATATATATGTATATGTATAATTAGTTTTTGGCCCCCATATATAATAAATAAAATCTTTATTTGGCCCCTCAAATTACTTAAAAATATTAAATGCTTATTTTTAAAATAAAATAAAATTTAACTTTTCTTTTTAGTTATTTTCAATGTGCTTTTATGTGCTCTCTCCTTGTTTAAAATTTTTTCAAGTTGATTCATCTATCTTGAGTTCAATCATGTCTCTCTACTTTCTATTTAATTTATGTCTCTTAACATTTATTTTTCAACGTTCATTCAGTTATAGGTACAGCTTTAAGTAGAGACTTTAACATTACAACACTTATCACACTTACACCTTCACTTCTTCTTCAATTTTTCTTGTTAAGTTTTGCACCATTTTCAAAGAATTTAGCTGTTTTGGAGTTTTATGTTTCGTGCCTTCCTTTCATTTTTCTTTTGTACAATAATTTATTAATTTTTAATTCATTGCTTCATGGTTTATTTTATGTTCATGCCTAATGCTTTTATTTATTTATTATGATTTCACTTCACTCCGTCCAAAATTATTATACATTTGTATCTTACTAATGGTTTTCTGTACCATACTCTATATTTTGTTTGTCCTCTTTGTTTAGAATTAATTGCTAAATATACATAATAGTTTTCTTCTATTACTTGTATTTCTTATTTTATTATTGGTAAATGTTTTATCTATATATAATAATAAATTATTAAAAAATAAATGTATTTAGTTTAATTTATTTATATTTTCAATATTTATTGAAGCCTATTATTAGATATTATAATTAAAAAATGAGTGTATTTACATTTTATGTTATTTGATATTTTATGATACTAGCTCTACATATATTTAAATAATCGTGTTATCTTTAGTGTACTTAAAATTTCAGTATATATAGTTATAATATAGGGATATAATTATAATAATAATAACCTAAAAATAGTAATTTATTTGATTAAATATTAAATTTCGCTTCATATAATATATTGGCAATAAAATGTTATATATATATATATCAAATATCTTCATCAATTTTTTAGCCCCCTCACTTATTATTCCTCCCAGTGAGTATTATATGGACAAATTGTGTGAACACCCCATCAATATATATATATATATATATATATATATATATATTTAAAAAAAGGAAAAAGAAAAAGAAGAAAGAGTAAGATGAAAAATAAAACTAAAATGAAAAAAACACAAGCAAAAATATCAGATAATAAATTTCAGAAAATGAAATAACAAAGTTAACAAAAAAAAAAAACCACAAAAAACCGAATTAAAGAAGTCAAACAATGAAGAGAAGAAGGATAAAAGACAAAAATATGGCAGCCTCCCTCTTCGCAGGTTACACGAGAAAATGTGGCTATACACAGGAGCTATGTTGAGAAATTTCTTAGACTTACAGCCTCATATCAACTATCTCTGCAATATGCTTATATGAAGTAAAATTAGCATCAAGAAGGAATGGGGTAGAAGCTCTCTCCTCTCAGCTTGTCACAAGGATGGAAAGAAGCATTAAATTGGAGATTGAGACGTGAGTGAAATGCAAGAGGAGGTCATGGTGAAAGAAAGAAAGGAAAAAAACTTAGTTGAGAGAGGAGAAAGAAAGTTGAGTCTGAGAGAGGGAAATGAATGAAGTAGGCACTGAGATCCCCTCGTCTCCTTGACTTGAACACGAAGCAGAGCCAAGTGAGAGACTTGAACGTGAAGTGGAGCTGAACACAAGCACTGGAACACAACAATAAGAGCTCAAGAATTGTGTGTCACTTTGGTAGCGTTGCATAACCGTTGAGTGTTCTAATGGCCAGAGGGCTTTTGATTGTCTTCACCACACCAAATAGTATAGGAACAAAGGGAGAGCAGGCCTAGAGAAAAATGAAAGGTGGTGCAGATTAGAGAAGGGCTTCCAATTGTCTTCACCATACTAAACAATATAAGAGAAAGGAGGCAGTGTAAGAGTAAACTAAACGAAGGAAGGAGATTCCATTCTTGACTTTCTTGTATGGAAACAAGTTTGAGGGAAGCTCATCACCCGTAAGGAGGTCCTGGTAAACCAACATCTTTATGTAGTTTTCATTGTACTAAACAGAGTTCTAGAGGAGAATGAGAGAGAGTTGGAAAATGAGTGAGAGTTGAGAGGGACTGAAGAGGAGAGGTTGTGTTTTCATGCTCTAAAATAGAATATGGTGGAGATTAGAGGAGCAGTCCCTATGTCTTCACTACACCAAACAACATAAGAGGGAAAACTCTTTATCTTCTGAGTGAGAAGACAAAGAGCTTGAGTGATCAGAGTGGGAAGCAAGGAGGTGAGGAAGAGGTAGCCAACTACACTCATCTTACTACAACACCCATTACCTTCGTGTGTAAACGTCGAGGTGGCAAAAAAGGGCAAAAAAAAAAAAGAATATAAGAAGTAAGGCAACCATGGATAGAGCCAACATGAAAGAAAACTAGGCCTGAGGAGAAGAATGTGAGAGCTTAAGCTGCCTAAAATAGAAAAAAAAAACTCCTCTGATTTCATCGCCCGAAGACAGGGGCAAACAAAGAGAACTGTTAGAATGCTTCGGCATTATGAATGGAAGCAAGTCTAGGAGATTGATGGAAATAATGGAGTGAGCACTTGGAAACTGAGAAAGGGGAGGATTTAGAAGCCACAAGAACATCTATTTTACGTATACAAAAACATAATGGAAGGAAGAAGATTTTAGGACAAAAGCATGATGGAAGTGGTAGAAAGTGAGTAGAGTGTCCAAAAGACTGGGGGTTGGCCAACAAGGTAATCCGTAAGTCTTTTCTATTTGTATATGCCTTCGTATGCATGCTGGAAGTGATTTCAACTAAGTTACATCTCAGGATGCTAACGTTAGTTTGAAACTTTGTATTGTGTTCGAAACCTCATCATTTGCCTTTGATCTCCTAGAGTAGTCCAATAGTGTTTGATGACGTTGTTTTTTTTTCAAAATTCAATAATGAAAATACTGCTAAGATCATATCAATCATTCTAGGGAAATGAAACTTGGTTGCACTATGCGCATATTTCTTCTCGGTCCCCTTGGTTTGTCTTGAGCCATTTTGAGCAAATCACATGTAGGCATGTGGCTTTATCGATACATGATGCAAAGTTTGTCTGCATGTGGGATAAAATTTGATCAGCTAGGATAAAGGCTTTTGGGATCCAATATAATGAAAGTGAGGATAGTGTGCATTAATGTCGACCAAGATAAGTTTGAGCAATGTATCTTACATATGTTTCTCTTTTTACTTGTTTAATATCCTGTAAGATGAAGGTGGCATAAGATAAGGGGATTGGTGAGTTATAATATAAATTATATCAGTAATAAACTCATTTTTTCAAGCCCATTTACAATTACCTTTTTTTTTAATATATTTTTTTTTTTGGTTTTTGATCAAGCATAAATTTTAGGACTTGAGGCATATGCGAGGTGTTTCACTACTTTGAAGTTTTGATTTCATTAATCTTTTGTCGTGTTATTGTTATTATTATTATTTTGCATAGACTAGGAGATGCAATGATATGTGCAAGAAAAGAAAAAAAAAAGAAAAAAAAAACAAAAGAAAGTAATGGCATTGTAAAGTGGTGCATAATGGGGATGCTTTTGAAAAAAGAGTTAGCGGGAGTCTTGTCCTTATGGTATATATTGATATGAGAATGAATTAGAGGCATTTACATCCACCCAAGTCATTATACATTAGTGTTTGTTTTTTTTATATATATAGTCTTTATTACATTTCAATTTTATTTGTTGTTCAGAAAATGCCATGGAGATTATTCTAAGCTTTTAAGAATTTTTTTATAGCGAGAATAATAATAATAAATTTTCAAGTTATGAAATTATTTATTTTGTATTTATTTAAAAATAAATAAATAAATAAATAAATCATCATATGAGATTATAGGTCTCCCCAAGCACTTAAGAGCTAACCAGTAGAAGCCGTGTGGGATTTTTGTCTCCTTAGGCTTCAAAGGTTAGTTTTTATTTTCTTAAAATAAATAAATGTATACGTAAATAAATAAAAAATAATTTTAATTTTAAAATATTTTTAATTTCATTTTATCTTACTCTATTTCTTATTTTATTTTATCTTATTTTATCATCCAATTTTTTTTAAATCACTGTGTGAGATCATAGGTCTCCGTAGGCACTTAAGAGTTAATTGATCATGTGAAATTTCTAATCTTTTTAAGCTTTGAAAGGTAAGATAAAATTTCAAAGTTAACATATAATTTTCAAAAAACTATAAAAGAAAAGATCATAAAATACAAAAAAATCCTAAAAACCCCTTTTTCATTATAATTTCATGTCACTTTCAAATTTTAAATCAAATCCCCTTTCTAAAAATCCAAAAAAAAATTTTAAAAAGAGGGAAAATGAATAGAGCAAAGGTTTGAGATCATGTTGGTTTTGTGAATTAGAACATACTAACTAAATCTTAAATTTGTCTAATTCACGAAAATCAATTTAATCTCGTCAATCTTGTTCTTTTCCCAAAAGTAGAAATAGAAATCACAATTAATTTCTTCCACATCTCATAATGCTTGTGAAATCGTTAATTTCCTCATGTATTTGAGAATTAACTAGTAAAGGTTGTGTGAGATCCATAGTCTCCTTAGATTTTGAAAGTTAATATCTGTTTTTTTTTTCAAAAATAAAAAGGTGAGATAATTCCAAAATAAAAGAAATGGTTTATTTTGCCCGTTATTTGTAATTAAAATATTCTAAAAAATATTTTTTTAATTATAATTTCACTTTCAAAATTAAAATAAAATCCAAAAAATAAAAAAAGAAAAATAAGAGGAGTATGGAAATGATATTTAATAGATTTCATAAATTAAAACACTAATCAAATTTCAATCTTGTTTTGTTTACAAAAATTTGTTTAATTTTAACTCTCCTCCTATTTTTTTCGCAAAAATATAAAACCACCACCCAAATGCACGCATTTTTAGGTCGAACCTCGTGGATTTTGATCCCATGCACAAAGTATGTAGGGCCTAGACTCTAATCCTAAGTCAATTTCACTTTTGTAAATATTTTATTTTTCTTCTTTTATTCTATTTTCTTAATTTATTTATCATTTTCCTTTTTTGCGTGTGATTAATAAGAGTAATCGAAATTTGAATCAAATTTATACTTATTTTACTTAATCAACTTTGGATAATGTATGCTGTGAAATGTCTAACACCTTCTCCATGAACAATTAACTCCCGAACTTGATCTTTGGATCGCAGATTATCTTATCTTATAAATTAACTTTTTAAAATTTGTCCTTTAAAAATTTTGATTACTAACTCTTAAATTTTGGTTTTTATTTTTTTAAGTCAAAATTAAGATTATTCTCTTTTACTTGCCGGGCGGTCACCTTTAGAAACAAAAAAAAGTATTTTATACATATTAGGTGCAAAACCATCAAATATCATAATTTGATTCATAAGAGCCAACAATACAAATCAAATCGTATTCTTTGACCGTACGATACGTATAAAAATTTCATGTCTACAAGGAGAGGGAGACTGAATTCATGAACTCCTCATCTGCTTCAAGCGCATTCATGGAATGAGGGGGAAGACACACTTCCAAATCGATGCTTCCCCCTCTTTCAGAACCAGGATACGACGTCACTGTGCCATCAAATTTGTTGGCATACCCACTTCGAACAGCCACCGCCTTTCCCATTCCAAATTCATTGCCGTACACGTCGAATCTGGGTGAGCTCCCCATCATCACAGTGAAAGGGTCAAAAAACCGACCCATCTGAAACACCATCGGACTCTCCAACCATCCTTTCACAGCCTCACGCACCGCCTTGTCACCATGGTTCGCAACTGCCACGTGTACCTTCCACGCCGCCCATCCAAGGTCGTGCTCTAGCAACTCCCCTGACGTCGTTTCGGTACTCAGCGCGTGAATCGAGTTCCCGAAGTACTCCTCCGGCAGCGACGGTTCCATTCTTAGTCTGTTATTAGCCGCCAACTTGCATGTCGTTCTCAGACCATGCGGGAGTCCGCGCGCGCGTGTTATGCACCTCCATACCAGTGCCGACAAGGACTGGAACGAAGATATCTTGGTGGTGTTGGACTCGTGGTTGGCTTTGGCTTTTAACTTCGCAATGGAATCTGATGCGAAGTGGAATATTCTCTCTCTAAGCGGGGGTCCTTCGAATCTGCTATTGAACTCGTCTTGATGTTTGAAGGGAAGATTGATTAGCGGACCACAACCCTCAGGGAACCAACGATTGAGAATCGGGGGACGCGAGATGGGAATATGAATATCATCGATTTCATATCTATGATCGGCTTGTGCTCGAAAGATTTCAGACCATGAATTGAAGAATCTCCAGTAGGAAGTTCCATCGGCGAGGCTATGGTTCATGGAACACCCTATGAAGACGCCGTCTATTAATTCGGTGACTTGAATGGACAACAAAGGTGAGGTGTGACCGTCGTGGTTGACTGCTCTGTCATGGTCAAAGAAGGATTGGACAACCAAGGGGACATGGAGGGGGGAGAGGATGTCGGATATGGTCATGTCTAAAGTAGCATAGATAAATCTAGCGCCCTCACTGTTGTTGCAATCGACGAAGATGGTGTAGGAGGGAGGATGTTGGGTTCGTTGGGTGACCAAGCGGCCTGCAAGGGGATAGAAATGGAAGAGGGCGAGAGAGAGGGAGTGCTTGAGTCGATCGAGAAGCATGTGGATAAAATGTTGATGATCGAGTGGAGGAGGAGGCTTCTGGAAGAGGAGGCCTTTCTGGATGTAGTGGGCAGACAACATGATAATATCAAATGGATTCAGATAGAATTTGTGTCTGGACTGATCCAGCGGACGGTGTGGTTTGATGAAGCATTCAGAGATGCGTCGTACGGCAGGGGGGTTCATCCTGGCTCTCGCTTTAGTGTTGAGAGATGCCTTCGGAGTGTCTGAGTTCAATGTCTGATATGGGATTGCTGCTTGTTCTCCTAGTATACATGCAGCAAGGAGCGGGCCACTCTAAAACCCAGGTAGAAGCTGCCTCCCGCGACTTACCTACTATGTTTGGTACTTTCTTCTTAGTCTTGTGCATTAGTTCCTGATTGACCGGCATTTAAAAAAAAAAAAAAACTTAGATATTGGATTTAATGTTGGGTTCTAATTAATTGTGGGACAAATTTCATAAAGCTAAATTATTCTCATCTCTTGATCTTTTTTAAGATATATCTAAGCTATTCAGCTATTTTATATTCAAGATATTATATCACGATTATGTAAAATCAAAAAATAAGTTATACTTATCTCAAAAAATAAGTAAAATAAAAAAAATCTTGTCATTGCAGCTAATTTCCTTCGGTTGCAGTTGCGGTTTATTTACCCACGGCCTACCAAACCGTAGCTAATGGGTTTAGCCACCCTGAGTTTAGTTGTGCTCAGATGAATTGTGTTGTGGATAATCCAATTAGCAGCGGTTAAAATGCTAGTACAAAACTACAGCTAACCCGGGGGTTTTTGGCAGTGACAGTTTGCGCTCTACGACAAGCGCCTATAACACAATAATAATATTATTTTTTCTTAGCCAACTGTACAATTCTAATAAGTTTGCTGCTTTAGTCTTAATAAAAAAATAATAAAGGAGAGGAAAAACTTGCACTCTCCATTATGATTTTACAGATTGCCATCTAGGTGGGGTTGGTGTGGATTCAGCAATATTATGCTTTCCAAGTTCTGGATCTGTGAATTATCACAACAGCTTTTTCTTTCCCGAAATGGGGTTCCATTTTTCATGGATCAAGATTATTCTCTAACTCTCCATTAAAAGAAAGAAAGAAAGTAATTCCCCCGTGTTCCTTCATCCGTTTTCTGCTGGGAGAGTTTCCGAAATCCTTCCGTCAATTTCTTTAACCTCCGACGTCGCAGAGAAGACAAGGAAGTTTCTGAATTTCTAGACTTAACCAAACGCAACGTTTCGGATGTGGATGGGAAAGAGAGATCATGTCAGAAGATAGATAACAGCTCACGTCAGCTTCAAACTGCATATGGATGGAAGGACTGCTTTGTATCATGTTTGGATTAACGTACAACGTTAGCAAATAAATGAAAAATAAATTGAGAATGAGTTTTTTTTTAAGGTCCAAATTGAGAATGAGTTTGAAAGTAAAGAATTAAAATAATAGTTTTTATTTTTTAAAATTCTTCCTAATTAAAAAATTTTACATTTGTTAAGAAATTTTCAATGCTTCTCTTTTCATATTACACTCGATAAACATTTTGTATCCTTATTTAATTCATCTTAGCATACCCGAGGCAAAGACGGACTTTAAAAAAATAATATGAAGCAAAATGTGTTACATTATTTTTAAACGAAATATATTGCATCATCTATATAATCTTAAATTTTAATACTTATTTTAGGGTTAACTGAACCAAACTTGTAATTTATTTATTTTGAAGACAACTGGCCCTAAATAAACCTTCTGTGAATACCAATTCAGAAAATGACGATGTCAATAGCTTGCTGAGAAAACCAACCGTGAATTTGGTTGCGGTTTAACGGGTTGGTGAAGTAAGAACAAAGAATGTTTCAACATGTGTCACTAATGTTTGATATTCTTGCGGTCAACGATGGTAATATAAGCGACTACGTCGTATTTCGTATTTGACCAACGTAAGGTGAAGCCAACAAGTCAAGCCTTTTTGGGCACTCTGAAAGTTTTTGTGATCTAGGGAGATCTAGGGAATGTGATTGAAGGAGGGAAGAATCTACCAATGCAATAGGATATCACTTTGAAAGTAGGTGGCTGGTAGAATATTCTGATGCTCAACACTTGGCTTAAAGATGAAGGTGGGACGAGATTAGTGGGTGGTCATATATGAATCAATGTCAATCAAAGCTAGCCGAGATTTGCATAGCGCAAATCGCGAAATATAAACAAAAGAGAGATAAGTATAGCAACTATTTCAACAATAAGTAGAGAAGTTAGTACAACGACTTTCTCAGGGCAAGACAAGGGAATTATTCTGCATCAAAATATATCAAGTGGGTCGGGCCCAATTTGCTGCGTAGAAATAGAAGTTCTACTAGAACAAGCTAAGAATAAGAAAAGGCCCCCAGGTATTGAGAAGAGGCATATCCATGGGTCTAATAGGATTCCCTTAAAGGAAATTGACGTGAAAAAGAGTCCCTTCACATATAATTTACAGATGGGTCCTGCGAAGTAGGTTCGTCGAGTCTAATGATTCTACTAAGTTGGAATTGGCGGGGTTTAGGCAACCTTTAGGCAGTTCGGGCTCTAAGAGAGCTATACAAGAAACATAGGCCCAAAATACTTTTTCTTGATCGAGACACTCGTTAGCAATGAGTGCATCAAGGAGATAAGTAAAACTATCCACTTTGAGTGTTGCTTTGTGGTTGACTGTAAAAGAAGAAGTGGAGGATTAGTTTTGCTTTGGAATAATGATATGAACCTAGAAATTATTAACTACTTCCTCCAGTTTATTAACGTTAGAATTCGGTCACTGAATGAGTAGGAGTGGCATTTTATTGGTTTTTATGGATACCCTAAGAGACGCAAACGTGGGGAAGCTTGGCAAATGATCTGTGAGCTCTCTAAAATAAATGAACTTCCATGGTTGTGCTTAGGAGATTACAACAATCTTCTTAGCTCTGAAAGATAAGGAGGGTGGTGGTGACATCCCAAATTTCCTTCTCTCAAGCTTTAAAGATGCCATTGAAGAAAGCGGTTTGAACGATCTGCAATCGAGGGAATACACCATTACCAAGGAAAAAAGGATGGCGGCCAGTAATGTCGTGTGAGAAAGATTGGATCTTGTGATAGCTAATGATCTTGCTTATCATTTGTTAATTAAAAATCCCTTGAAAAAAAAACAAAAAAAAAACCTGATTTCAAAAAAAAAATCCAAAAAGTATGGATTCCAAAATCCCAAAAAACCCTAAATATTCTTCCCTTTAGTTTCATGCCTTTTCCAAAATCTAAAATAAGAACTTTTAATTTTAGAAAATAAATCTATTATCCAAAAAAACCAAAAATCTCAAAAAAAAATAATTCATCTTAATAATTTAGTTCCCCTTGGAATCTTATTATAAAATAAAATCCTAATTTCAAAAAAATAAAGACAAAAAAATGCAAAAAAAAAAATCTAAAACATCCTTTTATCAACATTTTTTATTTTCCTCACAAATAAAAATTCTAATATAAAAAATCTAAAAGATAAAAATTCAAAAAATCCTAAATATTCTATTCCATGATAATTTCATTTAACTTTCAAAATTAAAATAAAAATTCAAATCTAGAAATGTTAACCAACAAAAAAAAAAAGGAAAGTGAGTAGAGCTAGAGAGCGAAATCACTTTTCTTTTTCCTTAATTAAAACACATCAAGTGAATGCCAAGCTTCTTTTGTTTATAAAAATCCAATGATTTTTGTTGTCTCCTTTTTTTTCATAAAATTAAAAGATATCAACTTATTAACAGACATTTTTAGTCGAACTATATGGACTTTGATTCCTATTACATGGTACGTAGGCCATAAACTTTCATTATAGGTTTAGTCCACACTTTTGTAAATATTTATTCATTTGCTTTCGTTATTGTTATTTTTGTCTTCTTAGTTTAAGGAGCATATATGTCAATAAAAGGATAATTGAGATAAATTTAAGGTCATATTCTATTTGTATTAACTAATTTAAGATAACTGTCCTCATTAACAGGTGTTGTAGGGCCTAACACCTTCTCCACACTCAAATAGACTCCCGAACTCATCTATGTTTTCATAGAGCAATTTGTCTTTTCTTTTTGTTGAATTGGTTTCATAAAGTTTTTCGTTAAAAATTTTGGTAGTAACTCCAGTAAATTGATTTTCAAGATTCATTTTGGAAATCAATTTAAACTCTTTTTTATTCTTTCTGCCAAAAGGTCGATTACGACAATGTATAAATTAATATTAATAATCTTAAACTTAATTTATTATTAATTTTAATTTATACATTTATTTTAAACACTAATTAAATTATTATCATTCTTGTATTAAAATTAAAATTATTTTTACTATGTGAAAATTTAATTTTTATTAAAATTAATTTTATAAGATACAAAATATTGATATAAAAATGAAGAATAAATAGTTTTAAAAAAATAAAAATAATAAATATCAATTATTCAAAAGTTTATCATAATTTAGTCTATGCTTTAGATTTTGAGATATGGCCATTTATGTAAAATTGGATAAAGTTTCAGTAAGTATGGAAGATAAAAAAAAAAAAAAGTGTGAAAAAACAAGTTTATGAAAGATAGCGCGATGCATGGTTGGGTCAAGAGTGAAGAGTAGAAAGCAGGCATTTGTTTACTCATCCATGTTATGCTACAATTTTTTTTAATGAAACTAAGGGACTCAAAATATAATTTTCTAAGTCTTCTTAAAGTTATCAAGGGAAAATTTTTAAGTTGCCCAAACATATATTTAAAAAAAAAGTGGCAAAAAAAATTGAGTACTAAAAAATGAATAGGACCTAGACTAGTTCATTTCAAGTCCCAATAAAGTACGTTGGGACTCGGATTGAATTAATCTGAGTCTAAAAAAAGTATAGTAGGACTCGAATCTTAAAAAAGTACATTAGGATTCAAATTGATTAAAAAAAACAATTTTTAATGCACGTTGATCAAAAAGCGTTGCAACTAATGTCGTGGTGGTCTGTTAAAGACCACTATTCATGATGATTTTTGACAAGCTGTCATGTAGTTACAGTTTGTATGAAACTGCTACATATAGTGATCTCATGCAAATCACCATCGACCTTGACATGGCACTTCATGAATGAACTATTTCAATTATAGCACCTCATGGGAGATTATTATTGGTTAGTTGAAGATAACGCTATCCAAAAAAAAAAAAAGTGATCTAATGTATAAATAGCAAAGCTCCGTTGTTTGTTTCCCCTTTTCATTTTCAAACCATTATTAGAAGAGTGAAGAGAATAATTTTAAGGAGGAAACATTTGAAGCTCCTACATTCGTGAGGTGTATACACTCCTGCAAGTATGAGGTGCATATTTTTTGCTGGAGTTTGTTGCAGGAAGTCCCATTGCTATTTTTGTCAAAAATTTCTCCTACAAGTAGTCACAATTATGTAAGATAATGCTTCCAAACATGGTTCTTTTTCAATAATATTTTTGCTGGCAACATTTTTTTGTTCCTTTAGGTAAGGGACAGTAAAATTTTTGTGGTTTATATTCTAAAGTTTATGATATTTGGCATATAACAGATATTAGAAATTAATTAGAATTAAGAGATGTAATTATATGAAAAGTTGAATAAGATTTTTTTTCTTTTTTGAAACTGAACATTGAATTTGTTTGGTTGTAGAATCTATTAAGAAAATTAATTAATTAATCAATTAATCAATAATAATAAGAAAAGAAATGGCAAAATTTTGTATGATGGGAAAAAATTGAAATTATATTACTGAAAAATTTAATTAAAAAATAGTAATAAAACGTAGAAAAATATAATAAACTTTGTAGATTACACATAGGATTTATTTGAAAACGTTTTCTTCGAAAATTCAATTAAAAATATAAAATAGTAATAATGGTAAAGTTGGAAGAAATGGAAAAAAGGATGTGGTGGGGAAAAAAATCATAAGTGTATGGTAAAAATATAATAATAATAATAATAATAATAATAATAGAAATTTATGAATTATAGATTAAAAAGTGTATAATGTTGCAGATGATATGTATAAGTTTAAAATTTAAAAAGTAGATTTATATTAGAATATTAAGAAGTAATAGAACAAAGATATTAAATATATATATAAAACTTTGAAGTAGATTTAGTGTATTTAATATATAATATTAATATATTTAATATTAATAAGATGTAAATATTACTGAAATGTAATTGGAAAAAAAATATTAATAATGCTAAAGTTTGAATATATGAAAAAAAAAAATGATGTGGTGGGAAAAAATATTATAAATGTATGGTAAAATTATAATAATAGAAATTTGGAAATTATAGATAAAAAAATGTATAATGTTGTAGATGATATGCATAAGTTTAAGATTTAAAACATGAGTTTCGGTTACAATATTAAGTTGGAGAATAAAAAAAATTAAATGTATAAAAATTTTGAAGTAAATTTAGTCCATGGTTTTTCAAATGAAGTATTCAGTCTCATTACACACATATATATGTCAATTATAATAAAAATATATGAATAGCCAAAATACAACATATTAAAATAATCAAATCTAGAAACATAGGCTTTGGACCAGTTGCAAGAATATCATACTAAATATGATCAGAAAGGGAGATATATAATACGACAATCTGACCTGAATTTGTGGTAGTCATGTTTCTTCAAATGAGAAAACTAGAAGAGAATTGCAACTCACATTACCCAAATTTTACTAGAGAGAATTGTCATTCAAAATGAAAGAGAAAGACTGAAAATTAGGACTTTCTAAAATAACTAAAAGTCTCTCATATATATAAAATAAAATAGGTTTTGATATTTTAAAAAAATAGCTTATTAATAAGACTAATTTAAATGAGCCAAATTCATCTCTCAATCGTCAACTCTTAATTAGTAACCTGATAACTAGATGGGATAATTACAAATTAAACTTAGGTTATAGGTTGAGGTCTCTACTCAATGAGCAAGTGGATAATCCATCCCATTGCTTATTACCCATATTTAACAAGAACCTAATCCATTCTTAATTTAAATTAATATTAATTGCTTAATTAATTATTACACAAAATTGTTGTAATAATACAATTAATGCTAATCCATAAAATTATTTCAACAATCTCCCACTGGATAACATTTATCAATTATTATTAAGACAATCAATCAACAAAGCTAAGCAATTAATATTTGTCAAAACACATAAATATGTATATGTTAAACCATATAAAGTTCATAAATGAAACTACACAAGATCACTGGATCCCATAGGGAAACTAGCGATATTAATATTATCATAGACTTAGTTTTAATACACAAACAAAATGGGATACAAAATGATATTTTGGTAACATATTACACCACAAAAGTCCCATAAGAATTTAACTCATGCTCCCACTAAACCAAGGCCTCATTAAGGATTCAACCAGACTCATGAGTCATAAAATTTTGAAATACTACTATGCGTAAGCCATTGGTCAATAGATCCACTAGCATATACCCACCATAAATGAGAACCACACGAGTCTAAGATAAGGAAAAATTCAAAAATGAAACCATAAATCAAGAACATCAAATTTGATAAAGGAAACGATGTTATAAATGTCGACAAAGTGTCAATTCTAAATTATATCAAACAATTTAGCACACCCAAGAACATTGAATCTGATAGAGAAACAAATGTTACAAATGCCAAAAATACACCAAAGTGTTCCTTAGGAACACAACTCAGACTCCCACTGAACCAAGATATCAAAATTTTTGAAATACCCAAAAGTTAGGAGTTTCTAAAACTCTAATAGTAGTCTTGGTGAATTGATCACCCAAAAAGGTTCAACATGAGTATAAGATTCACAAATCTTCTTTTCAATAAATAGGAATTATCTATCAAAAGTTCAATGTATCAAAAATTCTATTAATTTTAAGAGAAGCAGAGTTGTTGTCGTAACAAAAATGGTCAAAACTTAAAATATGTGCACAACATAAATTCATTCCTTTAACCATGTTCCCTAACAAATGGCCATAGCAAAACAAGTGACATACTCTTCACTTATATATATGAGGTAGCCGTAAGTGTCCATTTGACACTTCTCAATAAAACAACTCCTCTAAACATCGTAAATATGCATGCAAAAGTTGGGGTAATTGTAAATATCCACTTGAGACTTTTCAATAGAATAGCTCCTAAAAAGCATCATAAAGATGCAAACAAAGTTTGAGTAATTATAAGTGATTGCATGATACTCTCCAATATGACAATTCCTTTAAGACATTATAAAGATGTATACAAAAGTTGAGGTAATAAGTGTTCACATGACACTTTATAAGACAATTCCTCTAGGACATCATAAAGATGTATACAAAAGCTGAGGTAACTATAAGTGTTTGTATGACACTTTCAAATAAGATAGTTCTTACAGGACATTATAAATATATATGCACAAATTGAGGTAGCTAAAAGTGTCTATTTGACACTTTACCATGAAATAGTTCCTCTTAAAACAACATAAGATGTACATACAAAATAGATTTCAAATAATCAATCAAATCGTATAATCTAAATCCAGATTGTCAACAATTACAAGTGAATCAAATTCATTGTAACAAAATACATGATTCAAAATACCTTGTAGGTAAAAAACACAATTATCTAAGTAGTTATTTAATAATCCAAAATAGGATCACTCAAGTATATTCGAAGTACACTATAGCAATGGTTATATCAGTACAATTGTATTCATGAGAACACATTAAACTGCTAACAAGAAAAGCAAATGGAAACTCTTTTCATCTTAGTCTTCTCTTTCTTACATTAAGGACCCAATAGGTTTAAATAACATCTCTATCACCTATCTGAATAAGTGCACCCCTAAAGGAATAAGAATGCATTTCGAATGCTATGAGCACTCTATCAACATGAGATCCTTAAGATAAAAAAAAAAAAAAACAAATTTGAGACCTATCACAATAGGACTAAATTCTAAAAACATAAGAGGTCAAACTTAGGTTTACTATGATGCGTTAACACTAAGAGGTTAACATCACAAAAAAGGCTAAAGTCACTTCAAGCAAATAGTATGTTATACATTACAAAAATAAAACGATGACTGCCTATAATCTCATCAAACTTGAGATAATTTTTCCTCAAACATGTTTTAACTCAAGATTGATCATTCAATTTGCACATCAAGTGCTCAATCTATGATTTCACAAAACCATCCACTGTGGTTTGCTGATCTCTTATCAGAAGTCCAATTAACTTTATAATCAATCTAAGAGTGTCATTTAATGGACACTAACGAAAGGTATAGGAACAATTAATTCCTTTTACCTTATTACAATCACCATGATCATATTAGGCTTAAAACCCTTTTCAAATTTCTCTTGTAACCCTTTTGAAGGCCTACTCATAATCACTAGTTTGTACCCCAAATGTGAATTCCAAAAAATTTCAAACATGGTGATAGATTATGACTGACTTTTTTAAAAAGGTCACAAGTATGAAGTGTTAGTCATAACAATATATTTTCTATAAATAAACCATGTCAGTAGCTAGAAATTTAGCGATTTGACATATCATGCTATAATATAGTATAAACATAATAAATAACATAGAGTTACAAGCTTTCATGTTAGTGGTTAACTTAGTAATCTTAGACTCCCTCTTGTCCCTCGGCACCTAACTCCAGCAAGAATAATTGTTTTTAATGTAGTTTATTCAAAATCCAAAAATTAATGTTGTATGAGATATTTTGTTCAATCAATCTCATTTACTTTTTTGTCCAAAAACATGACTCAAATAATGAGCCCTACAATACTTAAGATTGTTATAATATCAAATTTAGTGATAGAATCGTAAGATTCAAAAAATAATTAAGAAAGATAAACTCAACAACGCTGAATTCAAATTAGCTATAGCTAAAAGGACAGTCCATTATCTTATGATCCAATTACTATAGAAGATCTTTTGCTTTTACAAGATCCCAAAATAGCCAACTTAAATATTACATTAACTCAGTATCCACTATTCTTATATCTAATTAGGACGTGGGCTTCTAGTTCTTTGCAAACTTATATTCAACTCATAAATGGATCCAAAATTCAAAGAATTCATTGTAAGAGCATTACCCATTTTCTTTGAGTTTATTCTTCTCAGGAACAACCTTAATTGATTCATTGACTATCCGTTTATCTAGCTGGGTATAAGATGAAGCTTTTAATAGTTAAACTACGATAGAAGATATAAAAAAATGAGTCAAATGTGGGTTTTTCTCCAGAGACATGACTAAATGATTTCAACTCTATGATAACATACACGAGCTTCAATATATGTTCTTTGAACACCAAACAATCCTTCAAATCAGGTGCTTTCAAATTGGAAGAGGTCATGGCTCTTCTCGACCCTTAACGAGTTGTCTAAACATTCCTCCTAGTATTCGTCACATATTTCACTGTTATTCCTATTAATGCCTTCTCTGACATACATAGCTTAAGAAAGGCTACAAAAATAGTGGAATTGTTGCTAAGTATGATAGGTGTATCCACCCAAAAGCCAGGGCCATCAGTGTAGTTGCCAAAACAAATTTTAGGGACTTTTCAAATCATTATAGTTTGTCCCACTGAGAGTTTTCACTGCTAATAATTGCTGTTAACAAGAGCTGAGGTAACAAAATTAAGAAACATGTATTAAATATTTGCACGTAATTATAAAACAAATTTTCTTCCAAAAGACTCAACTTATGCAACTATATTATAAAATTGTTAATAATAATCTCGCCTAAGGGTCCAAGATTACAATAAACTAAGAAAACTCATTATAAATCAAATGGCCCACACAACTAAATGTCTTTAACATCTCCAAACTAATAAGGTACAAGAAATATTAAGACATCAATTCAATTGAACCTCAATAATATCAAATCTCAATGCTACACCATTAAGGTGTATCCACTGCTAATATAATCTACCCAGCAATAACTATACAATATTAATTTGAAATGAAAGTTTTAATTAAATTAAAACAAACACCCTTACAATTAGTCTCATGATAAGTGAACTCACAATTACAATATGTTATTTTAAATGATGCATGACTTACTGCCAAAATATAAAACCAATCATACTCTTCATCTCTAATATTGTTTAAATTAGAGAACATCCAAACAGACAATATTTGGCTTTGTATAGTTACTATTCTTGAAGGTGATATTGGCTTTAAACAATCTTTATTAGTCTTTTATATGAAGTCCAAAACCAAGTTTCTCAAATTTCAAAGGTCTTAAAGTCAATAAAAATAATGGAATTTGGATCCAAAATTGGACCGAACTGCCTTTAGCAAATTGCCTAGGCATTGGACTCTAAATGAGCTTTCCGGAATGGTATTGTGAATCCAAAATTCCATTTGTACTAAAAGGCATGCCTATTTTAAGTCAAGTTGCCTGTTTAGGCTTAGGCTTTCGACAATCAATCTAGCCCAATTATTTAATTGAAATAATTCATATAATTCAGGTCACTCATGATAGATAAGTATATTGTCCAAAAGGTTTGAAATAATTAGGAAAATAATTTCCATAACCATATTCATAAAATTCACACGGTAGTTGCTCTTAAAATTAAATTCAGTGCAATGGTGAATTTATAAAGGTATAATTTTTTTTCTTTAAAAACTACTTGGCCCATTAAAGTATTCCACATATGAGAGTGTGAAAAATAAATGGTACTAGGATGCACTTAGAATATGCACAAAAATTTTTAGCCCAAAATTCGAAAAGTACTTATTTGAAATACAACGTGGAATATCATGGAAATTGAAGAACTCATATTTCTTGATTTCAAAAAATTTCAGAAAATGACCATTAATTAGGAAATAAAAATTAATTTAAGAGTCAAAATTTTAGGCCAAAATAGGCCATGGAAGTAGGTTCACATGCCCCACGCACCATGGGGTGCGAGTGAGCCTTACCAAGTGGCACTATTCATCTTCTTCCTCATCCCAACAAGTTTTGAAAGGGGTTGCCAACCTGCTATTGATCCAACACAATACCTAATGATTTTTTAATGAAGTTTAGGGTGTTCTTGGTGTCAAAATGCTCAAAATTTTGATATCTACAAAATCCCTAACCAGATTTTAAGAGAACGCACCATTTGGAAGGATTCTGTATCAAAATATTATGAGGTTTTCGAGTTTGGATGTTAATAGTGTCTAAGATATTTTCTTCGTGTTTAGGGTGGATATTAAGAACCATACTATTCTAAATTTCATGATCTATGAAAGTCCCATATTAATTTTGAACAAAAATGCTAGATTGGAACAAAATTTTGATCAAAATTATGGCGCTTTCTTAAGGTTGAATGTTGACAGTGATCGAGATGTTGGTTTGAGTTTTGGGCATATCTTAGACACCATTCTACTCGAAATTACTGGAGCAATAAAACCCTGAAACTAATTTCATGTAAAACCCCTTCAAATTTTAAGAAATTTTGTGCTCGAAAATTTGGGACCTTTTCTCCTTATATGTGGTCCATGGTTTGTGAATGACGCATTTATTCTCATTATACAAATGTGTGTCAATTATAATAAACATATAATCAGATCTAGAAACCTAAACTCTGATACCAATTACAAGAACATCATGCCTAAATATGATCATAAAAGGAGATATAAAATAGGACAATCTAACTTGAATTTGTGGCAGCCACGTTTCCTCAAATGAGAAAATTAGAAGAGAATTGAAACCCATATTACCTAAATTTTACTTGAGAGAGTTGTCGTTTAAAATGAGAGAGAAAGACTAAAAATTAAAACATTTTAAAATAACTGAAGCTCTTATATATATATAAAATAAAAGAAGTTTTAATATTTTATAAAATAAGCACATTAATAAGACTCATTTAAATGAGCCAAATTCATCTCTTAATCGTTAACTTTTAATTCGTAATCTGATTGAATAATTACTAATTAAACTTATGTTACAAATTAGAATCTCTATTCAATGAATTAGTAAATAATTTAACCCGTGATTGATTACTCACATTTAAAAAGATCATAATTTATTATTGATTAAGATTAATATTAATTATCTAATTAATTATTACACAAAATTGTTTTAATAATACATTTAATACTAATCCACAATTATTCCAACATTTTTTTCCTTGTCAATGCCCATCTCTTGTTTCGGTCTCTCGGACCCCACTCCAAAATTTTATTATAAAATTTTCTGTTCGCCTACCCCTTACGCAATTACGTTTCGGCCTTTCCGTTTGTGCCTTCTTCCTCCAACGCTTGCCAGATGAGTGTACGTTTTTCCTGTTTGCCAGCTGCCACAAAATAGACGCAGCGAGAATAAACTATCCAAATCAGCATCTTTTTAACGTTGGTTTAAAAGAAGGTGGAGTACCAAAATGAGGTTGAAGCAATGACTGAGGGACCAAATTGGTATTTTTTGGCTATTTCCAAGGGCAGACAAAATCTGGTTTAATAACAAGGGGGTTTGGAAGGTGGGAGAAATGGTTTCATAATCCATTCTAGGTTGCCATTAACGAGAGGGAGAGAAAGGGAGGAGACGATGCTAAGGACTTCAGGCAGCAGTTGTTATAACCTCGGGGCTTTAGAATTTTTCTACAGTTAATAATTCATTTTTAATATGGAAATATTAAGATATGGCATAATTCTATTCAAAAATCTAAAAAATCACTTGAATGCATATGCCCACATTTCTCACATTATTACTTCTCTTAATAATTTGTCATCCAAAGGTTAAAATTTCTTCTACTCACCTCTTGCATGTTACCACTTGTCTTATTAGATACACTCTGTATATATAGCGGATCATGACCACATGACTGGATACAATGCCATCAAAATTATAAACAGCAATCCTTATCAAATAACTCGCTGCAATCACGCAAAACTAACCTATAGAACCAGGAGCCATAAAGCAAAGTGAATTAAATAAACTAAACGATCCAGCAAATGTAACTAAACCTAAACAAAAAATATAAAACTCCAGAGTTCAAAGAACAAAACATGGCGTCCATTGTAACGACTGACACCTATATCTAAGAGCCCTGAAAAAGAAAGTTTCAAAAGTTGGAAACAACCAGACTGGATCACAGCCAATTGACCTTACAAGCTCTAAGAGACAAGATTGTCATTCAGCGTGAGCGAGGCCAGTTGATCGGCTGGGCTGTCAACTTGCTGAGCAACGTTTCTCAAGACATCCATGGCCTCGGCAACTTTTGCCTTGAGAGCATCAGGTGATTCAATCAGATGCAATACCTCAGTTTGGTCCATCTCCAAAAGCATGCCCGTAACCTTAGCTGCAGCATCATGCTCCAGCTGATCTACAAGAGGGTATAAAGCTTCACCCAGCATCTACCAAACCATTCATGGGACGGAGTCAGTATGACAGGAAGCTATTATCAAGTGCAAATGAAAGCAAAACTATAAGTCAACTCAAGTACAAAACAATGGCAGGAAACAGGACTTACAGTCCTCTGCTGTTCGGGTGTAGCATTTGCAAGGGCTGTAGCCAAGGCCTGAATAGGCATTGGTTGTGCCACAGCATCCCGCATTGGTACACCACCCATATCATAAGGGACAGAAACCATTCCTCCAACTCCACCTGGCATTGGAACATCTGGCATGTTGCGACCAGGAGGGTAACGATAGGCACGTCCCCTTGGAAGCATCTAATTAAGTAATACAGCAGGCATCAGGCAGACAGAACAATGAAGACAATAAAACCACAAAAACTGTTCATGAACAGACCTGCTGCTGCACAAGAGGCACTGGCTGGGACTGTGGCACAGGACCTGCTCCACGACGTCCCCCAGGGCGCTGACCTTGTGGTCCCTGCTGAACCATTGGGACAAAAAAGTTTGGCATTGGAGCACCACCAGGTCTCATCCCAGGAACAAGTTGCTGCTGATAACCAAATCCAGCCTGCAATGCAGTTTGCAGGGATGATTACTTCAAATCCTCATAATTGTAAACCAAATATTCATGACATATTGCAAATTCATAACAAACCTCGGCACAACCTACGGATGTAACAGATGCAGAAGGAATAGAATACGCTAAAATTTAATCAAATTTAACCACACCTTTAGCTAAATATTATGCATAAGCACAGTAAAATAAACATGAACAATTAATAAGCTAACAAGAATAATGACTATCCCATTGTTTTTGCACAGATCTTTCAAAACATGGAAACTTCAAAAACAATGTAGTTTTAACTCATAGTAATCAAAATCTTACGATTCACAATTTGAATCTTATAATTCAAAACAAGTCATAAAGCAAACAATATGAATCGCTAGCTGAATTATAAGTAGATATAAATCGTACGATTCACAAATTGAATCTTACAATTCGCAACAAGTCACAAAATTAACAATATGAATAAATTGCTAAATCAAGTATGAATAATGCGATTTAAACCAATATAGTAGAATAACATAACTTTGCAATTCAAAAATGTGAAAAATCAATGAATTGGTATCATGGTATTGTATTGTTGTAAGCATAATCTATACTTTTTATAAAGAAAGCAAAGAAGATATTATTTGAATTTATTTCAAGAATTAATTACTGACAAATCATATGGTTAACAAGGTTCTCAAAAATTTATTATGAGTATTTTATGCATATTACATGTCATATTTTATATTTCAAGTTATTTTTTATTTGTTACTGAATCTTACAATCCGATACATTATATGATTCACGATTCAAAAATATGCCTTTCGATTCGCGATTCGTATCACGATTTGATTACTATGGTTTTAACATATACTAAAATTGAATAACGAGGCAGACATCTTGTAAGTAATTACTTGTGGAGGAATGATGGCAGGAGGTGCTTGCCCATACAAAAATTGTTGTCCTAGGCCTGGAGCACCAGGAGGGTACATTGGCATACGAGAGCCCACAGAAGGAACCATTGCAACCGGCCTCATTTGTGAAAATTGCGCCTGCATGAATTCAGTACTCAGACTTGGTAAAAAACAGACAACTACAAAAGAATTAAAATTACTTTTTAAAATGATAACTGAAGACCATTTTGAATTTACATATATGATCCCAATCTATGGTATCACAAGTTACCTGAACCCACAATAAAAAATTGAAGAACATATAAAACATACAAAATTTTTGAAGCATTACGAATATAACAGAATATTCTACAACATTATGAACTTTAATTGAAATCAGAATGAAATGACAACAGCGATAAACTTTGCTGAACTAAAAATAGAGGAGGAATTTTGCTACCAAAGAAATTGAAATGTTGTTTTAACATGTAGCACAGAAACACATGATACACAGAAGAAATACCATGCATGACCGACCGCAATGTACTGACAAACAACCAGGGAAAATACTCACAGAAACATGTATTTTTTATCAATAAATTATTTTTCCATATGAAATATTAAATAAATAATCACCCAATTGTTTCAGCAGGATTACCTGCAATCTGGCTCTTCTCTCCTCCTTCCTTTGAGCAAAGGCAACATATAGAGGTTTGCCAGCAACCATTTTACCATTCATCTCCGCAAGCTACAAGTATCAACAGATTTGCATGAGAACATAACAGTTCCATATCAAAACATACAGAATTCTTACAGAAAGATAATAACTTACAGCTCGAGATGCTTCCTCAGCAGTTGAAAAGGCAACAAATCCAGAACCTCTACTAATTCCACTTGGGTCCTGCATAACCTGTGGTTTCAAGTCAAGATAAATGCATTTATTAAAATTTTGCTATGAATAAGATTAACAGTTTTACCATAGCATAGACCAACAAAAATGAGAATCATATTCAGATACCTTGCAAGAAACTATTGTACCAAACTCACTGAACATTTCCTTTAGTTTTTCATCACCAATGCTATCATCCAAATTCTTGACATACAAGTTTACACCTTGATATTTGTCAATAGCTTCCTTCATACTCTCCTCGAATCGTCCTTTCAACTCAAGCTCCCTTTCAGATTTTTTCTGAGCTTTCCCAACATACCACTCCTTATCATCAAATTTCTTTCCATTAAGTGCTTCAACCGCTTTAGCAGCATCATCTGCATTTTCAAAATTTACAAAACCAAAGCACTTTGACTTACCATCTGCATCTCTCATAACTACAGCACTAGTAATGGTCCCATATTCTCCAAAAGTTTTCTTCAAATCTTCATCGGTCATTGACTCTGACAGGTTTTTCACATAGACATTATTGAATTTTGCCTTATTTGAAACACTTTCCCTATCCTGCTTTCGCAGAAAATGCCCTACATAGACCTGTTTATCATTCATCAGCATGCCATTTAACTTATCAATTGCATTCTGCGCAGATTCTTCTTTGTCAAATTGAACAAAACCGTAGCCTTTGGACTGGCCAGACGAATCTGTTGCTATCTTGCAAGAAAGAATATTTCCAAATGCAGAAAAAGTTTCATGTAAAGCCTTGTGGTCAATTGCCTTATCCAAATTCTGCACAAACAGTAGAATAAATTATTTTAAGATTGAAATGGGAAACTAAAACAATTGGGGGAAAAACTGTTCACTAACTGGTCATCACTATAGAAATACCTTGATAAATATATTTGCTGTACCGCTTTTCCGAGCACTAGGATCCCGATTAGAATACATAATCCTAATGGGTTTGTTGTTCAGTGGAGTGAAATTCAGTTCATCCACTGCTCTGGCAGCTGTAGAAAAATATCAAAACAAATAGTAAGCAATCATTCAATACACTGTTTCTCAATATCTCCTATGTATATTTAGGGTAACTGCATGCGAGTGTGAGAGTTTGTGTTTGAGAAGAGTGCTTCCCTCGTAACGAATTAGGATAACAAAAAAGCAAAAAACACAATGAAACATTTAGTCGTCATTAATATCCTAAAGAAATAATCCAGAACAGCATTCCAATGGTTCACGATGATAACCTGCCCGGACATATTCGTCGAAAAAATGACAAAGGACTTGAGAAAAACAAAAACAATCATCGAAGATTCAAAATGTTCCGTCCATCTAGGTATATTATCAGTACGCACAAACTCCATTGGTATAAACTAATGACTGCTGCTCTCAGGAAATTTATTTCGGAGATAACGGGACTGATACACACCTAAAGAATGCATGCCAAACGAACTATACAATCTTCACCCGTAGGCATGTTCATAATATTATAGTCAAGGCTAAAAAAGTAAAGTATACGAGCGAAAAGACTAACCATCCAGGGCATTACTGTAATTAACATAACCGTAACCCAGGGATCGACGGCTGGTAACGTCCCTGCATACTCGAACAGAAAGAACATCACCAAACCGGTTGAAGACATCGAAGAGCTGAGAATCGTTCACATTCAGGTCGAGATCCCCAACGTACAAGGATGCACCCGGGAATTGGTTCACAGTCGGGGTCGGTGCCAGACCATTGGGAGCAGACACGGGGTTCAGATGCTGCACTTGCGTTTGCGCCATCTCACACGCAACACAGAAGCCTTTGTCTAGTCCTATTCTTTTTGCTTTTTTTTTCTTGTGCTTTAAGGTAATCCGGTCAAACCTCTCTAGCTAATGAAGATAAACTCGAGGGAGGGATTACAACAATTCGAACCCTAAATTTATAATTATCAAACACGTACGCTGGCAACGTAAACCCAAAGTAGACGCAACGATAATCCAAAAAATTAACTTGAAAGCTTAGAGGAAAGTTTATGGATTTTTCTGGGTAAGAGGTGGTGAATAGAGAAGTGTAAAATAGGGATAAACCCGTCGGAGATCCGAACGGATGCCGATCAAAGCAAAACCAGAAACTGAAAGTTTTTTTCTTTTTTGGGAGGGCAGCTCTACCTGCACCGCACCGGCGAATACGTAACAGTGGGTATTATATAGGGGATTGAGAAACCCTAGTTTAATTCGGAGAAGGAATGTGGACCATCAGATGTGATCTGACGCTTTAGATGTAAAGGACTAGATGAAGTGGGGCCCGATGAGAAAAATCAGGTGATTCCACATCATAGATAAGTAGGAAATGTGAGGAGACGTGGCATGCTCGCAGTATCACCACTTTATCAGTGACCACTTCTATACAGACTACAGACTAGTATATGGCTCGAATTCTATATAAAATAATTTTAAAAATATATTTTTATGGGATGGGCCTCAGTCCCGTTGGCTCCGCATTTGATATTGCCGTCATCTTTGGAGATTTTGTTAATTCAAAATTAAAAAAAAACCTCAAACGCCTTCCAATCCAATTCAAATTCAAAATAAAAAACCTTAAACGCTTTCTAATCCAATTCAAACGGAAATAGATTTGATAAATTTAAAAATTCAAATTTCAGTAAATTTTATATTTTAAAAGATTATTAAAAATTATTTAATATTTATTAAAATTTAAATTATTAAATAAAAATTTAATGATTCAGATTCTCTTAAATATATTAAATTTAATTTATAAATGCAAAGAAGCAAATGACATAGTTTGAACAAATTGTGATCCAATTCAAAATTTTTGACCAATAGTTATGCTAGAATTTAGTTTGAAATTAATGTATAAAATTAAAATTCAACCTAGTAGATTCAATTTTTCAAGGCATATAATAATTTTATTTTTATAAGTATAACTCAATTTTGGTTTATATTCTAAAAAAAAATGATTGCACTTTATAATTTGCATATATCATTTTACTTTATAATGTCAGCCTAACAATTAATTGAAATCTTTTTAATTGTAATTCATTATGAGAATGACTTCCCAAAGTAAACATTAGGCAGTTGTAAATATAATGTCAAGGTTGCTTAAGTTGGTATTTTGATAATTTTAAAAATATTATCAATAATTAATAGAAAATGTTAAAATATAAAACTATTGGTAATAATACCAAAATGAAAAACAAAAAGTAATTAATGAATTATTTTAAATAAAGTTTGAATAACAATATATTAAATATGAAAATTTCAATTGATGTTTAACTTTTGGTTCAATGGGATTAATATTAAGCAAATAGCATAAAGATGGAATTGATGAAATAGAAAATGTACTATTGGGAGTAAACATTTTTATTTTTAGAAGTCATTTTATATCCATATAGAATGATAGAGACTTTTTAAAAGATATCTACAATCTTATATGATATTTGATTCTATAATTTTTTTACTACAGACTATGGAACTTTGTTGCAGGCCTATTCAGATATTAAAAGCACAAACATTGAGGGATGGTCTGCAATAAGTTTTTGCTTACATTATCAAAGTCTCAATTTATTTGTTTATTTATTCAATGTTCCTATTATTTAGTACGGGCTTTGCAAAAATTAATCAATCTTTAAGCATTAATGTTATATTAAAGTTTATTGGTTTTCATTAAATCCATCTTTAATTTAGGATGTTGTAACCAAATTTATTTATCTTGGTTTTTACGAAAATGAAATGATAAATAAATTTTGATTTGAATTACACTTCAAAAGGTTTATCATAGCAATCATTTTGACTTTGGATTATTGTCACATTGAATTACACAACATACTGTTAAGCTTTACATACAATTGCGCTCACATAGGGTTCTTTATTAATTCAATATGATTCCTAATGATTTATTTCCAACTGCATACAACATTATTCTTTTTATTGGCATATATAAAATCCAAATAAGTTACCTCACTCTTATATGGTCTCAACTATCAATGTTACTATAATTAACAAATAAATATAATTCATTATTTTGTGAATCATATAATAAAATCAATACTTGTCAAATTATAATAAATTATTAAATTCAATTCTTTTCACTTTTTCCAATTCAAAATCATAACACTTCAAATTATAATATATTAATTAATTCAATTTTCTACTTACACATGTAAACACCATTCTTTTAAAATGTATAAGCGTATAGCAAGTTAGATTTATCTTTTCAAAAGCTCATGCAATGCACGGATGGTACACCAACATCATTCTTGCAAAGTTGACACATGTCTTTGAAAACTTTGAAATTTTGATATGGTTAATATGATGTATGGATCATTCATTAACTAGATACATTATAAATGTTGAAAGGCAGGTAAATAACTGTTGTAAATGTTAGACAATTTTATCTTAGCCTACTTTCTTGTTATGAAATTATTTTATTATAAAAATGTTGGATAAATTTTTACTTTTGGGTTCCCAAAGTATCCAAAATTATAACTACCATGTACTGCTTTTTTTTTTTTTTTCAGAAAATGGCCTAAACTTCAAAAATTCATAACTTTCTTTTTACAATCCCAAATTAAGAAAAGTCTATGTTATTTTCTCTTTAGCAATTCTAATTTATTACGGTATATTCATATAAATTTTAAATCTTTTCTATAGGTACTGAATAGCCCTAGACCAAACTAGCCTATAGAATTCTTAATCTAGGGTTATCATAGGATGTGCAAGAAATAGAATAGGATTTAAAGTAAGATTTGAAGAAATGTGCAGGGTGTAGGCCTATAGGGTATTTAAAGATAATTAAATGTTAGGATTTAATTAGGGCTTTTAGATCCTATAGTTAATATGTAATCCAAATGGATAGTTAAGATTTAGTATTTTAATCTAATGGTTGTAATTTAATCTAAATGGATAGGTAGAATTTAGTCATGTGATTTTAATCCAATGATTATGATTTAATCTAAGTGTATGGCTAGGATTTAACTACTTTAATACAATGGTTGTAATTTAATCCAAATAGATAGCTAGAATTTAATCATGTGATTTTGATCCAATGATTATGATTTAATCTAAGTGTAAGGCTAGAATTTAATTACTTTTATCCAATGGTTGTAATTTAATCCAAATGGATGACTATAATTTAATTATGTAATTTTAATCCAATGATTATAATTTAATCTAAGTGGATGTTTACAATTTAATTATTTTAATCCAATGATTGTAATTAAATCCAAATAGATATTTTGAATTTAATTATATGATTTTAACCCAACAATTATGATTTAATCTAAGTGTATGGTTAGGATTTAATTACTTTAATCCTATGGTTGTAATTTTAATCCAAATGGATGGCTAGATTTAATCTTGGTTATAAAATATCTAAGGGTGGTTTCACTTGTCATAGGGAAATTACTTGTTTACCTTTGGTGTTCTATAAAATGACCATTCAAGCTATTATATTAAAATTACAATTTTGCCCCTTAGCCTACAAATTGACCTATGAGCTATTCTCTTTAAATGATTTAATTAGGTATGTTTATTCTTTCCTATTCTTTCTAATTTCTTCTAAATAATCTAATTTAGTAAGTATAGGAAATTATTAAATTAGATATGCTACAGGCACGACTAACTATAGGGATTATTTTTGCAATAATACCCACATATACACACCACAAAAAAAAAAGAGCATGTCAAATTTATTTAGAATCAAATAAAAATAGATACACTATCTCGGTATGACATAATATAAACGTCAAAATAGCAAATTTGAAGAAAGTCCCACCCACATTAAGAGTACCATTGACAAGCTAAAGAAAACAACATATAAAAACTAGAAATGGATGAAATTCTACTAAGGTCAAATCTAATAGCTTAAATCATTTAGAGTTATTCCTGGCAAAAAGCACCATTCGATAATAGTTGAGCTTTAATGAAAGTTCAACACAATCCATAAAAAAATACCATATCAAGGAAACCATTTATAAGCTCAAGAACACGACAATAAGAACAAAAGGAAAAAGCACTCTACGCAACATAAAACAAAGATTCAACACATAAAATGACAAAAATTCCACATGATAATCAAGGATGGTTAACAAAAGTAAGATGCTGGTACCAATCGATTACTGGTGAAAGAAGTAGAAGCGACATAGAGAATAGAGCAAGGGCCATGGCTAGGAGAAGGAGATCGATGACGGAGAAGCGAAGAGGGCATGTGTTAGGGTTTAAGGTTTTTGTATGAACAAAAAGAGGATTTTGTATAGACTATGCCAAATGGTTAGAAGAACAATTAGTGATACCTTTTTGTATAGGAAGAAAGTTTGCAACACTATGAAAAGATTCTCTTTATTTTTTGTTTAATGTAGTTATTTAATTAAATCTTTAGTGCTTACTTGGTTCTTAGCTAATTAGGAGTTGTTTAGAGAGTTGTTCTTAACCAATATATCTAAGGAAGTTTAGTTCACTAGAGCTTGTTAGTAACTATAGCCATTTACTAAAAAAAAAGTGAGGAGATTCATCTTAATCAATGCCAATGATTAACTTAGAAGGACCAAACAATATAATCCTTAGTTAGATGTTTATTCCTTGATAGACTTCTTTAATTTGCCTTTTTCCTTATATTAAAATTATTTACTTCAACATTGTCTGCTTGTTTAATTAATTTAATTTTAGTTGCTGTCTTTATTTTATTTTGTTGAATCCCCATTTTATTTCTTCTACGCGTTTACTCTTTGGTTATTTTCAAGTGCTAAAATTGCAAATCCTCATGGGTATGACCTTACTCCCTCTTGTTGTAATTATTTACTTACTTTAATTTAAGAGTAGACTTTATTTTTAATTCGATAGATTTGACACCCATCAAATTTTGGCGTCATTGTTGGGGATTGGTACTTAACTGATTTTGATTCTTTTGATGACCAAGATTAAATGTTTAGAAGAATTTTACTTTGATATAGAGATTGAGAAAATTGTGAAAAGCCTTAGAAACGACACACAAAGAAAAGACAAATTTCTAAAGCTTCATTTTCAAGCTCTACACCTCATCAAGCCTTAAAGGAAGAATAAGAGCCATCATTAGAACTTGTTGAACCACTAATTGAAGTCAAGTCAATAGTTGAAGAAATGGTTAGAGCAAGAACCTTAAGAAAGTTGGTCACCCCGTCAGTAAACCAACTACCTTTATGCATCACTAATCTGGACTTAGATGCACTATTAGAGCTAAAATATGGATTGATACACTTGCTACCCAAGTTCAAAGGATTAACCAATGATGATCCATACAAGCATATAAAGGAGTTCTATATAGCGTTCTCAAGCATGAAGCCTTAAGGAGTATCTCAAAAGCAAATTAAGTTGAAGGCATTTCCTTTCTCCTTAGATGACATCACAAAGGGTTGATTAATCTACCTACCCTTAAGCTTCATCACTACTTGGAAAGACATGGTGCGGATGTTCCTTAACAAATATTTTCTCGCTTCCCAAGCTATTAGTATACGAAGAAGAGAAACTAAGACTATTCATGAATATTATGAGTGATTTAAAAGAATATATGCTAGTTTTCCACAACATGACATTTCATAGCATTCTCTCATTCAATACTTCTATGAGAAGTTGTTATCTATAAAAAGAAGGATGTTAGACATAACTAGCAAAGGATCTATTGTGAACAAGACTCTACTATAAGCTAAAGACTTGATTTTTATCATAATAGCCATATCTCAATAATTTGGAAGTAGACAAGAGCCACTAAGAAAAGTTATATGAAAAGAGCATATTTCACTTAAATCCAAAATCAATCAAATCACTATTATAATCTAAACCTTAGTCATGAGTAAAGTGTAATAAGCCAATACATATAGAATTTGTGCTAATATGGACCATCCTATAAACATGTGTCCCATACTCTAAGAGGATGAGCAACAAGTAAATGCCATTGAAGGAGATTTGATCCATATTCCAATACTTACAATCCAGGGAGGAGAGAGCATATTAATTTTAGTTATAGAACAAGGCCTAATGCCCAACAATTCTAACCATGACTTATGACACCTTAAGAACCTTCCTTTTCATCGTCTAAGTCAAATATGCTACTTGAAGACATTATAAAGTCTCCTGCCACAAGCATACAACAATTCCAACAAGATAAAAAATCAAGCATTCAAAACTTAGAGAATCAAGTTAGCCAATTAGCTACCTCACTAAGCAAGTTAGAGTCAAAAGGCAAGCAACCTTTTCAAATTAAAGTTAACCCAAGGCAAAATGAATGTCATCACTTTGAGAAGTGGTAAAGAGTTAAAAGATGTACCCAGAAAAGTAAGTCGTGGGTGTAACTTAACTACAAAAATAGAACCAGAGGCTAAAATCATAGTGCAGAAACAAGACAAGGACATTTCCACATAAGTTAAGTCTACCAAGTAAGATGAATTAGTCATAAAGCCTCCTTTTCCAAAAAGATTTGCTAAATCTAAGAAGCATACAGAAGGAAAGGAGATTTTGGAGAGTTTTCACAAGGTAAAGGTGAGTATCCCCCTTCTTAATGCCATTAAGCAAATAGCCCGTTATGCAAAATTTATCAAGGAGTTATGTGCCAGCCCAAAAAAAAAAGTTAGTAGGGTATGAAAAAGTGAGCAAATGAGATAATGTATCTGTAGTAATTCAAAAGAAGTTATCTCCCAAGTGCAAAAACCCATAGATGTTTGCTATCTCTTTGTAAGATTAGTAATGTTGAATTTTTGAAAGCCATGTGTGATTTAGGTGCATTAATTAACATCATGCCTTTGTCTATCTATTCATTCTTGAATACAGGAAAGGAAAGAAACAAGTGTTATAATTCAGCTTACTAATAGGTCAACTATATACCTCGACGGAGTACTTGAGGATGTTTTAGTTCAAGTCAACGATTTGTTGTTTCCTACTGATTTTCTTATTTTGGATATGGAAGATGACAATTCTTCTAGATCATCAAATATTCTTTTAGGATGACCATTTTTTTAGTACTACTAGAACTAAGATTAATGTGCACGAAGGTATCCTTACTATGGAGTTTGATGGTGAAATAATAAAGTTTAATGTTTATGATGCTATGAAATATCCTAGTAAGGTATCCACTCTTCGTCGTGTTGATATCATTGACCCTCTAGTGCAAAAAGCTTTAAGTTGAGTAATGAGGATAAGTTGAGAGTTGCATTATGCAAGAATATTGATCAAGGTATCTTTGGAAAGGCTAAAATGAAGTTTAGAGTGGATGATGAGCTAAGAGAAGCAATTCATCAGTTAGAGTCCTTTAAGCCTAAGCTAAGTGACATTTCATCTTTTGATTTACCCATCTCTCAGACTAAACTTTTACCTTATGTTGTGCAAACACCCACAATGGAGTTAAAGCCACCATCTGAGCATTTGAAGTATGTATTACTAGGAGAACAAGAGACCTTACCAGTGATAATCTCCAACAAACTGATGCAATAGAAGAAAAAAAGTTAGTGTGAGTTCTTAAAAAGTATAAAAAGGTTAATGGGTGGACTGTAACAGACATCCAAGGATTGAGTCCATATACTTGTATGCATAGAATTCTCCTACAAGAAAATTGCAAGCTATGTATAAAAGCTCAAAGACGGCTTAACCCATAAATGATGGAAGTTCTCAAGAGGGAGATTTTGGAGCTTCTTAATGTTGGTATGATTTATCCAATTTCGGATAGCAAATGGGTGAGCCCAGTTCAAGTGGTTCATAAGAAAATAGGAATAACAATGGTAAAGAACTTTGATGAAGAGAAAGTGCCCCATGTTCAAAACAAATGGAAGGTTTGTATAAATTATAGGAAGTTAAATTCTACAACTAGAAAAAAAAAAATCATTTTCCTATTCCTTTTATTAATCAAATGCTTGAATGTGTAGCTAGTAGAACTCAATATTCTTGTCTTGATGGTTATTCAGGTTTTTACCAAGTTTCAATGGCACCCGAAGATCAAGAGAAGATAACCTTCATATGCCCATTCAGAACTTAGCTCTATGCCTTACTATGATTTAACAATTTAAAATGGAGCTTCTTTGTCTTTGCTCACGTTGCTACTTCATGCTAGGTGTTCATAGGCCTGGTTAACCTGGTCATATTAAGCCGAGTCAAAATAAAAAGAATGAAAATTTTATCGAGCAAGGCTAAGTCCTAAGCATAAGACTTGGTCCAACCTAATTATATTTTTATTTCTTTTTTAATTTCTTTTTATTTTATTTATAATAACTTTTATTTACAATAAATTTTTGAAATATTAATTCTTTTCAAACTTAATTGCTTCTCATTTCAAAAAATAAATTTTTGTTCCATTTTTATTCATTTCAAGTCTTAATTTTTTATTTTTTCCTTTAAAATATTATTTTTATTAATAAAAAAATTACAAAATAATACATAGACACATCCAAGAACCCATGTAACCTGCCTAGGCCCTAGTATCTAGGAAAAGACCCAATCTAAAATTGAGCCAAGTCTAGGTCTTGTAATAACTCAACCTACCTCGAGTAGACTCATATTCACCTCTAGTTTATATTGCTCAACTTGCTGGTTTATCTTGCTCACCTAGTGGTTTGGATTCAATTATGTTAGTTGATCTACATGCCATTCAAAAAGACTTTAGTTGATATAGTGGGCTCTCTCACATTTAAATTCATTTAAGTTATAGATACTTTCTACTGTGATCTTTTGTAGATAGAAAGAAATAAATCAATATTTATGATATTCTGAGCACATTAAGTTTGTTAAAAAGTTCTAATTATAAGGTTTTTTTCATTGTCCTCTCCCAATATATTTTATTTAAATTTGTCATGTAAAAAACACCCAAAAAAAAAATTGAGTTTATATAAATTATTGTAGGCTATTATATCTTAATATTATGATTAAAATTTTAAATTTTCAAAATCGTGATAAATCAAAAATATTATATTTAAATATTTAAAGTGTTAGAGCAACTCATCCTAAAAAAAAAGCGAGTCACAATTTGTATATTTTTAAAATTAATAACAAGGACTCACCTACAAAGTTATGAGTGCCAATGTAATACATAAAGCAATTCGGCCCCACCAGGGGCTGAGTCCTTTTATTATATATATATATATATATATTATAATGTTTTGTAAAATATTAAAATATAAATTTATTAATAATGACCAAAAAATTTTATTATAAAAATTTATGTATGAACTATTTTATTTAAATACTTTTATTTGTGAAGGGACAATTATTGAGATAACTCTCTCAAACAAATACAAACATAAAAGATAATTAATTGTTTTGCAAAGTATTCATAAATTATTATTTTTTAAAACAAAACTATACTTTCGTAGAACCAGTTTGTTTATCTTAATATTATAATAACAAATTAAATTTTAAAATCATATCCAAAATAATTTATTTATTAAATTTTGTGATGATTTGATAATAATTTATAAAAAAGATTTAAAAATTATTTAAAGTCCATTATTCCCATTATAGAGTTGTCAAAACTTATAGAACCTAATTACAATCCTAATCTTAATAATTCAAAATTTGAGTGACTCACCCTCAATATATATATGTTCAATTGTGTTGGAGACTATATATATATATATATATATATTATTTTGAGCACTTTAAAGTCAATTATTGATCAATTAAACCATTATGGTGAAAGGATTAACCAATTAGAATATCAATTAAAATCTGGTTCATTTAACCAGGCAGGCTCTTCAAGCCAACCCATTATTCCAAGTTCAATATCTCCAAACCAACAAACAACTCCAGATAGCCCAAACCCAATATCTCCTCAAAAAGAATCTTTTTTAGACAAAATCAAAAAAGGAAAAAAAAAAGTTGAATCTTCTGATCCAATAGGCCCAATAGCCAATCCACTAGTAAGAAAGACTCTAGCCCTGAGCCCAATAACACCAGCTAAAGAAATCCAAAAGCCAACTCTAATACCTTCAAAAAATCTAGGCCCTAAAATCCAAGAACACTTTGATTATTTCCTCATGTTAATCAAATCTCTAAATAACCTCAATTTAAACCTTTCAATATCTTGTTCCACCATTAAGTTTATTTCCCATTATGCCATTAATAAAGCCATTATTTACCCTGGAACAAATCCTGAATTAGTCCGAACTTTATTTAGCTATGGTTTAATCTAATCTATTTATCCTTCCCAAAATATGAAAGAAATATCTCTCCTACCCAAATCCTTAATTGAAACCTTTAAACACTATTTTGGTATAGTAACCCAGTATCAGGTATATATAAGGTGTTATTCTACTATAGTTGAATTTGCACCTGATAAATTTTATCCTCCTATAAATCTCATTAGATTTGGAACCACCAAACAGCCATTTAAGTTTGAAGAAGAAAAAAAAGAACCCATTCCCGATGACCAAATATTCTCTACTTTACCACGTTTAAGAGCCCAAGAAATGCACATCATTATGAATGAATTAACTCGAACTTTAACAAAAGATGAGGCCCAATAGACCTACTTTACTAGTTTGACCACTTGCATTTATTCCACTGAACGAAATAGTAAGCAGTATAGACAATTTAAGAAGGTACGACTGAGTAAGAATAAACAATATAGACCACACTGAATCGACTAAGAGAAGAGTATACGAAAAATTATCTGAGTTCCCTGAGCACAACTGTAAATATTGTCAAGAACAGAACGATGAAGAATATACCCAACTCTTAAGCTCTATTGACCTAAGTAGCAACTGACAAAAAAAAAAAAACCTACAGATAAGACTGACAAGCAATTAAGAAAAGGAAGCTACTGACACCAAGAAGAAGCACGTGAAGAACCTGCAGACAAGACTAACAAGAAATCAAGAAAAGGAAGCTGCCGACACTAAGAAGAAGCACGTGAAGAACATTCTCGAGACAAATAAGGACAATTATGAAGATGGTAGACATTGAAGGACATCTACGGAGAACAAAAGTAACATGCAAAGCAACCTAAGGACCATTATCAAACCATTATCACTTCAACTTTGGTATGAGACAATAAAGACCGAAGATTAAGCATCTAGCATAGTAGATTTAAGTCTATTTAAATTCTTTAGTTTTTCATTATATCACACACAGCCTTCGAAACTTGAAATCTCTTGAGCTCTTCAGAGAATTTAACATTCCAGCGCCCAATCCTTTCCTTATATATTTTCTCCATTATCAATAAAAATATTTCCATTTCCGCTATTATTGTTCAAAGTTCATCTTCTATTTATAGTCCCTCCATAATTATTGAAGAATATCTGCAGAAATCTAAGGTATAAGGAACTAAACTCTTGTAGGGAAACTAAGGTGAAATTTAATTTCTAGAATTGACAAAAATGATTTGATCTTGCTGTTTGATTACCGGTAAGATTATTGTTTATCAAAAACATGTTTAAATTATAACCTGAGTACACCCTACGTAGGAAATGAAATAGGATTGTGCTGGTATAAGGATGAAGGAGGGAGGTTTGTACATTAAGTACTGTAAAAGACCCTTGTATGAAAGAGGACAAGGTTCTTTCAAACCTGTCTTTAAATTGGTAAAAAATTAGGTTATAATCTAAGCCTGCTTTCATTAAACAGTGATTTTACCAGGTTGTCATATACAATATATATATATATAAATGGATGTGCCTTTTTACTTTTCTTTCTTTTGGTATGTGAAAAGAAAGTAAATGGTAAACAAAATACTGAGGGATGAAGGAAAACTACTAAATGTTTCTATAAATTTTATTTCTCACAATTTTAGTTTTGAATGAAAATTTTAAAGGATCCATTTAACATTTATAAAAGGCAATTCTTGAACATCAAATTTAAATAGTAAAATAAATATGAATGATTAATCAATAAATTTAATTTGATTGTGGGAATAAGAATAGGGAGAAAAATCTTCCACTAAATAATTTGGAAATGAGTACATGATCATCTTCTGTGGTTCATAGATATTTGTCTTAATCAATTCTACATTAATGCTAAAATAAGAAGTATTAATTTAGGTTGTCTTAAAAGTATTATAAATTTTTTAAGTTATAATCAGGTCTAATATATATATATATAAATATGATTAGTAAAATGAATTAGGCTCATATTTTTTTAAAAGTCCAACCTGAACTTGAAATGCTCAAATAAATAATTTTTATAATAAGAAAAAACTTATTATTTAAAGAAAAAACTATGTAAAGTGACATCTTGGTAAGAAATTAAAATTAATACTTCTTACTTAAAGGATTTATGCCAATAATATAACTCATTTGTATTCACAACTTCCTTATATATAATATTACAAGTAATAATAACAATTAGTTATATTATTTATCTAAAGTCTTAAGTAACAAATTGACTTGTCATGACTTAAAATGGTCTGATTGGCCTAATAAGCCTAGCCTAAAAAATATGAATAAAAGTCTGACTAAAATATGTTCTTAGTGTCGCACCCTTAACCAAAGAGATGTGACCGGCATGAAGGGTGAAGCATACCTCACTTCCGTGAACTAATAAAAAGGCATACATAATCACATCATATGGTTAATATATACAATTTATATGAATTAAAAATAATTAACTAATTCATTACATGACTTTTATATGAAAATTTTGGCAAAGTCTCTCATAAACATGGACTTCCTAAAATTTTTAGAAATCGACATACACATCAAAATATAGAGAGAGTTATACTCTCACAAAAGTTCTTAGTCAAATAGTCTAGTGTGTATATATATATATATATATATAAAGCACACAAAACACTGTCTGTGACATATAAAGTTACTAGAGTTCAATATATATAATATTTACAACAAAAGAATATATTTGCCCTTGAGTACAATGTAGGGCTCACCAAAAGGAGTTTATCTCAATGTTACACTACGGAGGAGGGTCCAAGCTCAACACTACTATCTGAAAAATATAGAAAAATAAGGGTGAGTGATAACTATTTAGTGAGTAAATATTACTAACTATACCAAGAAGAAAACAAACAAATGATGGAGTTTTCACAAACTTTTGATCATTTAAAAAAAATAACCATAAGTCTTGAATTTTAGTAAAGACATCATAATTTTATGATAATAAAATCTTCCCTGGCTCAAATATAATGCATTAAAAGCAATTTAAGTCTATGAATTTAAAAGTACAAATATAGAAGTCATCTCATAAAACCAACAGTAAAATAGTAATTAGATATCAGCATTTGTTAGCAATAACAATACAATACGATGCAATAATCAGTGGTGAGCAAGTAGGCGTACAATTAGTCAGTAATACGGCACAAGGCCTTAGTACAATAATATAGTAAATGGTGCACCATGGCTAATGCCTATTGACATTACCTACAAGATTCTACGTTATATGCACTTCTATGAAAAAAAAAATTCTTTAATAATGAATAACAACATAATTCAATTTTAAATAGATAAAAAATAATCTTTTAGTCTAAGAAATTTACAATAATCAATTCCCTTTAAAAATTCTATAAAAATCATATAGTGATATGTTATTTAAATCTTACTAAAAATCATTCAACAATTAAACTATTTCTCAACAGTTAATACAAATATATGAACAGATAACTATATAACAATTTCCATAATATTTGCCAAATTTTTCAAAATAGTTTCAAGGAAACAATTCCTTTTTTAGGAAGTTTGTTCCTTAGGCGATAGAGTATCGAATTATACGTCAAATCACATAAAAGATTTAAAATATAAAGAATAGGTACAATTAGTAGTATCTACTCACCTAAAAATGGTTATACCAACCTTTTCCTAACTCTGTCTACAATTATTTTATTGATAATTGTCCTAAACACCTATAACATTAAGCAAAATGCTCGTAATCTCTAATATCTATGAATTATTTAAATCTTTTTACCTAACTATTTTATCTAGTCATTCATTTGCTTTTAACCCATAATATGAATTTCCACTATTTAGAAACTCTCAAATTTTCAAAATAAAACTTTCCATAATTTCTTCAATTCCATTTGTACTTCATACCTTTCAATATATTGAGTTTATTCATAATTTTCCAAAAGTGCTTAAGGCCTTCAATCCCACTTTTTTGAATGAACAATACCAGAAATGAGGGCTTTTTTATTATGAGTTGATTGAGCAAAATTAATCTGTGAAAATGATAGAGAAGCGACCAAAAATCACTAAGAAACTACAACCTTAAGTTAAAACGAATAATAACGCACTTAAATCGAGTGAATTTGGTTGAAAATCCTACACCTATCGTGTTCAACGTAGTTGCTATGATTTCTGACTAACTAGAGGCCGGTGGAGGACACTCTTAGGTTGCTGAGAGTACTGTGACACCAAACATTCACCGACAAGGTCAAATAGTGGTGAACAGTGGTAAGAACGGTCTAAAGGAGGAGGAAACATGGGTATGTGCAAGAAGAAGTAAAAATGAGAGAATGAAGAGAAAATGATGGAGAATAAAACAACAAGGGTATTTAGGTAAATCTTTTTAAGTATATCCGATCAAAAATCTTTAAAATATTGTATTTACACAGATTGGGATTCATCTATAAATGTTGGGAATTCATAAGATAAGACTTAGTCACTCTTATAGGCTTCTAATTCATATATAATATCATATGTGTTTATATATAATATTTCTTAAATTTCCTCTTTGAATATTTTATTATAATTTAAATCTTATCCTTTTTTCCACTGCATTTTCTTCCTTTCTCCCACTCTTAAAAAAAACCAAAAAACCAAAAATAACTTACTTTACATATGTATTTAATGGGTACTTTTTTTGAATTCGAATTTAAGTTTGATTTTTAAAAGGTCGATGATTAGGTCATATATATATATATATATATATAACCCACAAGGAGGGGAATCCCAATTGAGGGTGAATCCTTCATTTAAAAAAAAAATTATTAAATATCTTTTTTTTTTGTTAGATTAAGATTTCTGAAGTACATATATATAGACACATACTTGGCTCAAATTTTCAATGATTGTATTGTTCTCCATTTGATTAAATGCTAATTTCTTCTTTCAAGCTTTAATCAAAGTGAATAAGAGTATGAAAAGGAAAATTCTTATTGCTTATTGAAACTTCTAGGCCTTGTTTAGTTGTTAGAAAGACTAAGAACAGGAATGAGAATAGGCTTAAGAATGACAATAGGCTTTGATGTAATGGAATCTTAGACTCTTGTACTATGTTCGATGATTCCAGATTAATTCATAATGAAGGCGAGTATGGCCAGAGCAAATCTATACCAGATTAAATGTTTGATGATTCCAGTGTCTTAAACAATGGATGAACTTTTCCAACTAGATTGATGGACACCTATATTGTTGGACTGATGAATGAAGATGACGAGATGAAAAGGAAGAAATCGGCCAGAGAAAGAAACCAACGAGAGTGAGAGAATGAAAAAATAAAGGAGGGCATAGTGATCATTTCATTATCCATTATTGGGAATGCCATCCATTCCCTTAAGATGCAGAGGAATTGGCCATTCCCATATTAGTAGTAGGAGTCAGATTCCTAAGGGAGTCTCATTCCTTTGCTATTCCTACAATCAAATAAAGGAACAATCAAATAAAGGAATAAGTCTAACGCCCATTTCCATTTCCTTTCTTCCTTTTTAATTCTAATAAGCAGACATGGCCCTAAGCTTCTTAATACATAATCATATTTCATCCTACGTATGACCTTAAGTCTTTGATTCTAATTGTTTTCATGGCAAGGCAGGTGACCGTACAAGGCTGCATATAATATTTGTGAGTTCAAGTATATATATATATAGAGCAAATGGGAAAAAAAAAAAAACCTAAAAGAGAGGCTGGTGTATTAATGTGGGCCAAACTAAGAAGAAAGCGGGGATGGATAGTGAAAAACTTGCCTTGCCAAGTTTTGGGCTGATTTAATTTTTTTGGACTTTATAAAATTTTCCCATTGAAATTATATTGTCCATAATTAATTATTAATTTATGAAATATTAATCTTTTACCAATTAATTGACATAAATTATTTTTAAGGCACCAATTAATTATGAAAAATCAATTTTGGGTGCCAAATAATGAAAAAATTAATTTTGGCACACATTAATTATGAAAAATTAATTTTGAGTGCTATTTAATTTTTTAAAAAAATAATATTTGGCACCATTTTATTATGGAAAATTAATCTAACATGATTTTAATTCTGTCAAATCATTTATTGGGTGCCGATTAATTTTGGGAAAAATTGGTCTTTCTCCCATATAGTAATGAAAGTTATTTTTTATGCCATTTAATTATGAAAAATTATTTATGGCTATATTTATTCATTTGGGAATAACTTTTAGCAAAAAGAAATTTAATTAGTTGACCACGTATGGATAAGTTGGTTAATTAATTAGTTAATTCTAATAAAGTAACCAAACAATTGTGCATATACATGTTTAAATGCACATACTAAGTTTAGATGTTAATTGATTAGCATGTCTAATTAGGGAATAGCCATAAATGCATGTGTGTTCTTGGTTTGGATTCACAAATACATAAATCATATTTGAAATTAATGGTATCAATTCTAATTAAATATATAAATATAACATATTTTTACCTACAAGGAGATATTTATATTGAAATATATAATTATGATCAAATTAAAAATTACTTCATGATTTCTAAGTAGCCCACAGGTATTTTTTAGAGTTGATTAATATGCTTATTTAATTCCTACAATTTTTTCTCAAATGACATTGTTATTTGATTTTTCAAAATTTACTAAATATAGAAGATGACAGAAATGAGGCAAAATGATGCTATCGTGGGAAAAATAACATGAGTAAGTTAAATGGGATCCCGCTTGTGGTTTTTTTAGCTAGTTTTCAAGTGACTATCCTAATGCAAATAATCATTTTGATTGAGATGCTAAATTAAATAATTTTGTCATGTAAAGCCGAAAACGATGCGTTGGGTATGTGCAATGTAGGTAAAACTACTAGAACCTTCCTTCAATGTCCCAACGCCAAACTTGAAACCTAGCTCTATGCCCCACTATGATGTGACCATTTGGAGCGGTGCTTCTTTGTCTTTGCTCGATTGCTACTTCGCGATAGGAGCATTCATCTGCCGGGTTAGCCAGGTCAATATAAAAAGAACAAAAATTTTACCAGGCGAAACTAAGTTCCAGGCATAAGCCTCGTTCTAATCTAGTTATTATTTTCATTTCTTTTATATATTTTTTATTTTAGTTAAATAATTTTTATTTATAATAAAATTTTAAAATATTAATTCTTTTTGAATATAATCACTTTTCATTCTAAAAAATAATTTTTTATTCCATTTGTATTCATTTTAATCTTTATTTTTTTAATTTTTTCTTTTAAAGAATCATTTTTATTAATAAAAATTTTAAAATAATAATTGTTAGAACATCGTATAATATTTAGAATTTAAATTTGTTAAAATATTATACAAAGTCCACTCATAAGATATGCTCATTAAATAAGGATAAAATAATAATTATAGGAATTAATACTAAATCTTAATTCTAACTAGCCTTTTATAAATAGAAGTAAACTATTATACGATAAATAGAGACTTGAGACGCTCTGAAAAAAAATACCTGCAAATATTCTGCAGTTGTATTTAAAAAAGAATTTAAACTGTGAAAACTTGAGATATATAGAATATATTATAATTATTTCATTCGATGAGTGATTCTAATTAAAGTTTGATAAGCTCCTATAATTTTAAAAAATATATAAATTTTTTACTCTAAATTTATAAATATGTTTATTTATTTTTTTATTCCCTTCAATAATATATAGAGCTAAGTAAGACCATATATAACTTGATTGGTCTGATATCTAAGAAGAGATCTGGTCTAAAAGTGAGCAAGTCTAGGTCTTGTAATAACTCAGGTCACCCCAAGTGGACTCATATTCACCATAGTTCGTGCCGCTCAATTCGTTGATTCACCTTGCTCACCTCGTGATTTGGATTCACTTTTGTTAGTTGATCGACGTGCCATTTAACAAGACTATAGTTGATATGGTGGGCTCTCTCGCATTTAAACTGATTTCAGCTATAGATACTTTCTATTGTGATCTGTAGTGGACAGAAAGAAATAAATGAGTATTTATGCTATTTTGGGTACATTGAATTTCATAAAAGTTCTAATTATATGTTTTTTTTTCATTGTCCTCTCCTAATATGTTTTCTTTAAATTTGTCATGTGAAAGAAAACAAAAGAATGAGTTTGTATAAATTATTGTAGGTTATTTTATCTTAATATTATGATTAAAAAATTACAATTTCAAAATGTCATAAATAAAAAAATATTACATCTAAATACTTAAAATGTTAGAGTGAATCATTTTAAAATAGGCGAGTTATATTTCATATTCTTTTAAAATTAATAATAGGGATTCGTCCACAAAGAAAGCGAGTATCTCTTCAGTTTATAAAAGAAATCGCCTCGGTTGGCCAAGTCCTTTTAATATATATAAAAAAACTATATATATATATATATATATATTATAATGTTTTGTAAAAACATTAAAATATAAATTTACTAATGATGACAAAAAAAATTATTATAAAAATTCATGTAGGAACTTTATTTGAAGACTTTTATTTGTGAAGAAACAATTATTGTGATGTCTCTTTTAAATAAACACAGGCATAAGAGATAATTAATTCTTTTGCAAAATATTCAAAAATTATTTTTTAAAAAAACAAAATTATGCTTTAATAGAACAAGTTTGTTTATCTTAATATTATAATAAAAATTTAATTTTTAAATTATGACCAAAATAATTTATATATTAAATTTTGTGATGATTTAATAGTAATTTACGAATAAGATTAAAAACTTATGTAGAATCCACTATTCCCATTATGGAGCCTTTAAAACTGATAGAACCTAATTACAATCCTAGTCCTAATAATTCAAAAATTGAGTGACTGGCCCTCAATATATATATGTCCGGCTGTGTTGGACACTTTATATATATACATATACATATATATATATATATATATATATATATATATAATTGATATATATTAATTATAAACTAAAATTTGTTATTTAGTATCATTTAACATATTATATATATAACATTATAAAAATTATATATTTATAATTTTTCTATATAATATTATTTAATGGAGTAGAAAATGCAATGAAATTACTTAACAACTGTTGATAAATTATATTAATTGATGAGTTACTTATAATTTTGAAGTGTGAAATAATATTGATATATTTAATGTTGTAGTTAAAGATATATATATATATATATATATATATATATATAGACGTGACTCTTACTTTTCTTTCTTCTAAGTATGTGAAAGGAAAGTAAACAGTAAACAGAAAATACTGAGGGATGAAGGAAAATTACTAAAACCTAATTTATATAGATGAAAAAAAGAAGACAAAAATATAATGTCGGAAATTGATATTTAGGTTAACTTTATTTTTTTCTATTTTAAATTATTATAAATATGAAGTAGGATTCACTACTTAAATGATTTTACATATCTTATTTCTCACTATTTTAGTTTTAAATGAAAACTTAAAAGGATCCAAATACTTAATATTTATAAAACGCAATTGTTAAACATCAAAACTTAAATAGTAAAATAAATATGAATAATTACTCAATAAATTTATGTTGATTGTGAAAATAAGAAAGGGGAAAAAATCTTCTACTAAATAATTTAAAAATGAGTACAAGATCATGTTCTACGCTTTTAGATATTTGTTTTAGTCAATTCTACATGAATACTTTTAAAATTTTTATGCACAAGTATTATTAATTTTTGTTATATATATATATATACCATATCATGACAACTTGGCAAATATTTGTACTTAACATTGTTAAATCAAGAATACAAATCTAAATTATATCTCTTTGGATCAATAGTCAAATTACTATTGACTATAAAAATATTAGAATAAAATAGAGAATAATTCTTTACCAACACTAAATTGAAGGGAGAAAGTCTTACTATTGAAGTATGTAAAAAACCTCTACATGAAAGATAGTATAATTCCTTTTATATATATACATATATATATATAACCCATAGGAAGAGTAATCCGATTGAAGATGAATCCTTCATATTTTTTAGAAAAAAAATATAATATTAAATATCTTGTTTTTCTTGTGAGATTAAGATTTTTGAATATATATATAATAGTAATAGTAATAAATAATAAATAATATTAATAGTAATAGTAATAAATAATAAATAATAAATAATAATAATAATAATAATAATAATAGTAACAGACCTAAAAAATCCACAAATATAGAGAAAGAGAATCCGCTCCACCCTGTATTTTTATTTTTTAAACCTAAAAATAATCGAACATGGAGAACATGTTTACTACTAGGCCCCGACATTGTCCGAAAGACAAGGCCCAAATGTCTCCCGCATTGCCCAGTAGCACCTAAATCATGCGGTTCGAACAATAAGGCCGAAGTTTCCACAGCGTTAACCGGGGCCGTTTATTTGAAGCGGGAAAGAATGAATATAACACTTTCCTTTAGCAAAAAATCTTTATTACAATTTTTAAGTCTTTCTTATTCGATTCCTTAATAAATATATATTAATTACATTTTTTAAAATTTAATATTCTATAATTAACTCTTTCAAAAAATGGTTTATACATAAATTTGAAAGGTTGATAACAAAAATATACATATTATACTTGAATTTAGTCCAAGACAAGAATAAATAATGAGTCATTCTCTTTCCTAATAGTCTGATCGATCGACCCAAAACCAGAAGAAAAATAGAAAAAAAAATATGATAAACTATTGGCGCGCGCGTACACACACTATTATAATTATATATATATATATATATATATATTTGTAAAAGGACACATGGCATTGGTATGCTGCAAATGCTTTTAACATGGTTTTTCATGTTTGGTTCACTTTTAGTTTATTTAATTAGTCCTGTTACATAATTTACAAATTATAAATTACAAAAGAGAAGCTAAATTCTACCAACAAATCAAAAAAACACGTACATAAGATGATTGGGCAATCAAAATATTTACATCTCCATGTGCATATATGGATTTCGTTAGATATTTATAGAAAGTAGATGAATCTACTATCAAGAAGGCTAAAGTAAACAAGGGCTTATTATGCAAATTTTAAAAATAAATGGTGATTAAGCAAATGGATTGAATTGCATGGAGTATCTGCGTAATTTTCCTACTTTAATTATTAATTGCAAATTATGCAGATACATATTGGTGAAATTTGGCATTCCAATTAATATTTTGCAATATTCCTCAGTTAATTATCAGAATTCTTTTTACCAGGATTTTATTTATAAAATTGTTTCTCTGTATAATATTTCATGAATTTAATTTTAATTAATTAATTTATCTATAAAAATTTATTATTGTCAAACACTACATATTGAAGTAATCATAAAGTTAGCCATATTTATTAAAGTATACAAGTTTAGCTGGTAATGTAGTGCATATAAATATTTCACGACAATCCGTACCTAATTGATGCAAAAATGGGAACCTAGCTATTTTCAGAGAAACAATAAATTGAGTACCATTTCTATTTTCTTCCCATCAAAATTTCATTGGGTTTTATGTTTCAAACAGAACATGAAAAAAAAATCGTTAATTATGTTTTGAGTTGGACTTAGACGACTCTAGAGTCTAAAGCGATATTCACAATGATAAGGACGACACACAGAAAACGAGGAGAAACTGGTTCGCTCTCATGTTTCAAATCGTCGATCCTATCTTTTCCCTCCTAAGTGTTAAAAGTGGGGGAGGTTAATTAAGGAGTGGCCCTACAAACCACTATATGTGATGAAAAAAAATTTGCATGTCAATGATGGAAATTTAAAGAAACGCATGTACCCTTTGACGGTTGGTGTGCCTGCCCTACTTTATGAAAATCGGATGAATAATGCGATGAGTGGAGTATCTAGTATGATTATCTTTTAAGTTTTCGGCTCAAGGACAATCATGCTTTTCATTAAGAAGCTTAATTAAGGTGTAAAAGATCAGGCTTAAGAAGAAGAAGCAGCAGTAGCTGCGTGGACTTCAGTGATCGTAGCTTCCACTTTTAACCTAAAAGCTTCGATTCACAAGTTTCTGTAGCGAAAAGGGTGGGTTTTTCAAAGTCTCACACCCACCCAGCTGAAAATGGGAGAGAAAAAGGGAACGACAAATTAAAAAGGCATTGGTTGCAAAGTCAGGAATAGCATTAAGCGGTAGAGTACAGAGAGACAACTTTGTCTTTCTTCTTTCCCCAGCAGAAAAGAAAGAAGAAAAATAAAGCAAAGCACATAATTCAATCAGTATTGAGTAGCAAGATCATCCCCTTGGTGGTTACGAAAGCTGCAGGGCGCAGGATATGGTGGAACAACAGCGAAACCCCTTCATCTGCCTTCCGGGTGCAATGGAAAAAGCTCCAGAGTTCTGTGTTCCTCCTCTTTACACGACCTGCTTTGGTCTTGGAAGCCCTCAAATACCCAGTTCCTACACTTCTTCTTGTACGGACTATCTTCCTCTGTTTCTACTACTTCCCCCTGCGTCCAAATTAAACATGGATCCATCAACTTCAGAGGAACAGAGAAATGCATGACAGCTTGAGAGATGCTATAATTAATGTAGGTAATAGAAAACAGTAGTCACATAATTCACATTCACCTACCCTCGCTTCCAAAGTGATAGTAGTAGTAATAGGAGTGGAAACTGTGGATCTGGGACTATGAGAAAGGCCAAGACTGTTGCGCTTCTGCTTCTGTCTCTCGCGTGCCTTGTGATTCTGGAACCAATAGAACACATTCTTGCCTTCGATTTTCCCATACTTTCCAAGCTGAGCTGTGATCTGCTCTATTTGTTGAGCATTTGGGGTTCGCATCCCACCTCTGTATAACATCTCCAATATGCCTATCTGTTCTTGCGTCGGATTCCATCTCGTCCCTCCCGGATGCGTCTCCACCTGCATATCAATTAATCAACGATTAGTAAGCCCATCCATATATATATAAATATATTCCATCGTACCAGTGTGATTAACATGAATTACGCGGCTACCTGAGGGGAATCTTTCTTGATGTCGTCGGAGGAGGATGATCCGAGTTTTCTGGGGCCACTGTCGGGTCGAATGAAGGTCTTGAGGTCGAAAGGAGCAAGAGGAGTAGTAGTGTGGGAGTTGGGGAGCTTGGGAGCAAGAGGGCGAAGGCGCTTGCACCCAAGAGAGAGAGAGGGTTCGTGCTCCCAGAGTCCACGTGCCAACTGATGCACCTTCATGCTTCCCATGGTGGAGAACTCGATGATAGGCACCTCACTAATTATATAGAGCACGACGCAGGCTAAAGTGACAAAGTGGGGAGTGAGGTGGTGCCTGCAACAACCAAGACCAAATGATGAGCGACGGTTGACTTTGGGTTTCCCTCCTTTAAATTAAGCTAAAACACACACACACACACTCACTAGTACTCTCACTTGTGTGGATATGTGTGTATGTTGGCCCGTCAAATCCCCTCCTTTTTTGTTTTTTTCCTTTTCCTTTTTTTGCTTCTTCTTCTTTCTTAGGGTGTCATGATAAGGTCTCCATGCTTTTCGGTGGCCTCTTTGGCTCTCTCTATTTCAAAGCTTTTGGTGAATAAAGTGAAGTGAGGAGAGGAATGAGAAAAGATTCCTCCAATCCCAAAACTTGAAAATGCAACACTTTGATCTGCTTTCCAAGATACGGATTTTATTTATATAAATGGATGAGGGAGAAGGGTGACTACTGAATGCTGTCTCTCTCTCTGTCTTTTTAAGTGGCAGAGAATGTTTAAGACACAAACTCCTCCATATCTGAAACTTATACTCCTCAATTTCCACTCCTTTCGGAAGTGTAGCTCCATTTCCCATATACATTTTATACTCCTCATATATATTATATTATATTACATATGCAGAGACCATGCATAATCCAGCCTCCATATCTTCACCCAATTTTTAAATCCAAATAAATTCCTGTTGTTGCATTATATATCAATATTTCTTGGAGTCCATAAAGTGCGTACCACATATGACATTATATACATGTACGTATATTCAATTCACATAATAGGATTGGACAATAATTCTCACTTCCGCGTAAACACATTATTGAGTTTTGAGTGCAGCTGGCAACCAAGTCATCACGTGGCTAAAGGTAAACAACTAAACATCCAAGAGATCCCAACACATAGTTGTACACGTGCGTTTCAACATGTGCGCACGAGAGGCACGTACCGCACACGTGTTTCGGTCAAAATACATGATGGTCAATCATCACAATCATGCACCCGCAAGCGAAGCGCTCATTATCCTCTCCTTCACTTTTTTGATTCTATGCTTATCAATTATGATTATCAATGAACAACTTCTGCTACTTGCTCGCCATTATACCCAACCAGTCAGGACTCAGGAGACAGTCCAACATATGAAAATAGAAACTTTCCTGTTCCGGGTAATAATTTCGGGTAGCAGTTCTTAGGTAGTTCTATTTCTCCTTAAATTACAGAAATTTGTGTCCAGCCAAATTAAGTAGTAAATTTCACATAATGTAGATACTGTTTTCACACGCGCAAATATAACATTTGCATACCATTTACTCCAGAAAAAAGAACAAAAAAAAGTAGGGTGTGACGGTGTGATGAATTTCAACTTCAAGATCGCACGTTAGATGATGGAAGGTTTAAAAGACACAGAGCCACCCACTATAATCTTTTTTCAGTACATTTTCTTAGAAGGATTTATGACTCGACGAGTATAAATCATTACAAAAGTTGGGTATGGTAAAAAGTTAGCTGGATAGTTCCCTTTCAAATATCTGAGGAAATAACTTTTAAAGTGAAAAATGTGAATGCAACAAAGAGGAAACTCCAAAAGCAAGATGTGAATTTCACGCAATTTTTTTTTTTTCATAGAAAACGCTTGTGAATATATATATCAACCTTCTTTTTTAAGGTTTCAATTTTAGATATTGTACTCACCCCCACCATGTTACACACACACATACAATTACTTATTCAAATATGTTAATCAATCGAAAATCTATTTAACGTGCAATTTAATGAAGATTAATAAATATTATCTATATACTCGTTTACGAGTTGATAGGCCTTTTTAGTTCTTATTTAGGTATCATTAAATATAGCCTTGGCAATATGAAATAACGTTAATTTATTATTTTGAAGTAGTTTTGATTAGTTCTTCTACAAGAATCTTACATGAAATTATTATAAGTACATTTGATCGCACATAAAATGAAATGAAAATGAGATTATTATGCTTTATTTAGTTTAATGAATCATTGAAAGAAAGAAAATGATTGAAAGAAAAATTATCATATTACCTCTGAACAAAAAATTATTATAATACAAATTTTAAAATATAATAATTATTAAATATTAAAATTAAAAAAAACATATTCTAAATAAATTAAAGAATATAAAATAAATAAAATTATAATAAAAAATTGTATAGTTTTTTAGATTATATATATAATAGAATTTTCTTTTTTATTGTATATTATATATTAAAATATTTAGAATATTCAAAATTATCATATTAAATATATCTTAATTTTGAATTATATTCATTTTATATAATATATATATATATATATATATATATATTCTATTATTATTATTATATTTATTAATATATTAACATAATTAAATATTTATAAAATATTTTATATAGTAACGTTTTAAAGCATAGAAAATCCGTTTGAAAGCCAAGTGTCCCACTTTCGAGTTTGATTAATCAAAATCCCCTTGAGCATGTTGGTAAAGTGCCCGTCTCCCTTCCTGTAACCTCAATGCTTTTTACTACTAAATTCTTGGATGTGAAGCGTGTTAAAATTGTCAAAAAACAATGAAGGTTTCAATTAAAGCAAACACGAAACCCGCTCATAATTTATTTCGATTGAAGCAACATAGTAGACAATCTTAGCTATCCATTGATACTCAGTGTGCAGAGGTTATGAGCGACAGCTGGTGGTTGATTCCTTGCTCACACCATACAGCTTAGAGTTATGTTGAGAGGATGAGATTGGATGTTAGTTTCCTTCTATTTCTTTGTTGAAATAACCACAAAGTGGCTATTGCAGGAGGAGGTATTTTTGACATTTGCTCTAACTTCTCCAGGAGACATTTCGCATTCCATTCATATTTGGGTGGAAGCGAGATTGCGGCATTCATGGGAGAGCACTCTCCTGAGGTGAAAAAAATCTTGCAACTTTATCTAAATCAAACTAGGTTACGAGAATTTCTCTCCCTCGCTCCTGGTGATTTTCTACCAAACAAATGCAACGGAAGTGTCCGTTTGAGGAATTTTTCTCATTTTAAATTTTATCTACTTAATTTGAGCGAATTGAAACTTTTAGAATTTCAAGTAAAGGTGAGAAAACTGAAGTTTAAATGTTGCCTAATTCAATGTAAATGAATGAGGCGTCTATGTACGAAGATTCGTTTACGATATTTGATGTGACCCATTAATCTGTCTAACGTCTAATCCCCGGAAAGCACCGTGCTCTTTCTTGTGTCCGATCCCATTCTAACGCTTCCGGCTTCTTTTACCAACTCCTGTGCCCTTGTTCCCATAACAGTTCCTAATTTTTCCGTGCACGTACATTGACGTCCATAATTCATATATATATATATATATATATATGTGTGTGTGTAATGGCCTGCACCGATAGATAAAATATTTTTCATGAGGTTAAGATGCATAACTTTTGATTCAGACAATAATTAAATCTCTAACTTGAGTGCCATGGTGAAAGTAGGGGAGTTAGTTTATTATTAATTTGGGGGTATATTTCTAATTACCTGTAATTAAAGGGGAAAAGTTTGAGGTAACCTTTTTAAACTGACATGGGATTGGGCAGATGTCACTATACGTGGAAGTGGAAATGGTGAGATAATGATATCAAAGTTGACAAAGAGGTGGAGGCCATGTTGTTTGGCTTAATTCACACAACACAACAGATCACAGATATCCCGTATCTGATTGCGCCACATTTGTATCATATCATCGCCCTTCAATCACGATGGCACAGCCGGACATTTTCTTTCGTCTCAATCTATACCTAGGTTTTCATTATTCTGTTCCTCCCGGTCTTAACATAGCCAATTCAGGAGCTTCTATTTCTAGCTATAGCCTCTCTACTGCCAGCTAATCTTACATATATCTCAATTATTCCCCATGTCACTTCGTGTGTTCCCCAGCATACGCAATTATATTTATATGATGCCAGTAGTATATACAAGGGGCATGCATGTAATCCAATAACGTCATCAACTTTTCTTTTTTTCCCTCCTATATGAAGATGTAATTAAATTAAGATGATTTTTTTAATAGTCACACTTATTCTAATGATTTTGGACTTGAGAACAGATACTATAAATTATGATGTAATAATGAGTTCAAAAAAATAATTTTATTTATTTAATGTTATATAATATATTTTCCAATATATATGCTAGTAATGTATAAATGGTGCATCATACTAATAATGATTAAAAATATGTGTTATTTTTTATACATTCACTATATTAATTTATATAATTTTTTTATTTTAAATATTAACCTCAAAAATAACAATATTAAAATTATGTATTTATATTATAATTTAATGCACAAAAAATTTTACGTCAAAAATGACATTTTAGTTTAATTAATAACACCGTAAACAACCGTTACTAATATGAATTCGACTGTGATTACATCAATCCACTAAATGCGCTGTCACTCTGCCTTAAACTAAATATAAAAGTCATTAATTTATTATACATGATTAGAAGCTTCATAGTCTTACACAGAGTTTCACATCGATCAAGGAGCCTAATTTAACGATGATAGTTTGAGTCTAAAAAGTTCTCTCACTCAATTAATTTGTCCTTTGATGTAAGATCTCTCCTTTTAAATTTATACACTTACAAACTAGATCAAGGTACAGTATAAAAAATTGTGTTTGCTAAATGCTTGTGACAATGAAAGATAATCCCTGGTGTCATATTTTTAATCAGGTGAAGTACATAGGCGAATAATTGTAGCTAGCTAGTTCAAAGTTTTTTTTTTTAATATGCATTCAAAAAATAAAAAATATTCACACTGTTTATATTTTTCACTCTACAGTTTTAGCGAGCTAAGCTAGTCAAGTGGCATAATAACAAGCTAGTTTAAAGTTCTAAATTTAAAGTCCCTTCATTAAAATATTTTTAATTTCCATCAATTATGTAAGAAATAGATGTATGACAGATGTTATGATTTCAGAATACATATTGGGCGTTGAAGGAGAAAAATAAAACAGAAAAATAGAAAAGCAGAAATAATTGGGTGGCTGCTACAGATAATGATTGTACGGTAGAATGATGAGGGTGAGGAGGAAGCGCCAAGAGGCAAAGATAACGGAAACGAAACAGAGAGAGGACAGGTGGAGGAATGTGATTGGAGGGAGAGAAGGTTTGTCGCAAAGAGGATTTGGCGTTTAGCAAGCGAACAAAGGTTAAACACAGAATGAGATTTGATTTTGAAAATGTGGGTCAAAGATAAAGGCGTAGGAGAGAGAAAGAGGGAGAGATTGGGGAAGTTGGGTGGCATGATAGGACGTGGATCCCACACAGTGGAAGAAGCGGTGGGAATCCATCATGAGGGAAGACAACGCCATCATTTGCACGTGTCCATGGACCATACATTTCAATCCCACCCCTTCATCAAACTTGTTATGTAAATTTTATAGTGAATTTCCCATACTCAAAATATATGTAAGTTTCGAGAAATAAAAAAATATAATAAAATAAGTAAAATAATGTATGAAATTTACTGCTCTCTTTTCACTCACTTTTTATTTTCTTTCTATTTTTTTTAATTGCATCATATATTATGTTGACATTGACATTGCATTGGCTAAAATACATTATACCTTACCATCATCTGCTCCGTTCATTTTTCGAATAACAAATATGTCTACTATTTTATGCTGTTTATGAATCAAAACCTTGGTCATCATATGGGTAGCATGATATGCAAAATATATGTAGTCATTTTTGTACAACGTTTTTCACATTTTGTGCAAGATCATCGATTCATATAAACTTGCCCATTATTTAATTAACCTACAATAGATTTTAGAAAACCGGGACTTTTTATAGTTAACACTGTTTTGCGTTGAGTTAGAATTGGGTATATATTATGCATGGATAAAAAGGTACATGAATTAAATGGGTACATGACATACTTGTTAACTTCTTTAATAATTCAAACTTCAGCGTCATATCCTACGATTGTATCCTGATTGTAAAGAGACAATTAATAAGCTAATTGATTGTAATAATTAATTACATCGTGATTAAGTGAGAAAGATCGTGAGAAAAAAAAAAAGTTTTAACCAAGTTGCTATTCGGTTCATGGGGACATTTGTGACAATTGTCTTGAAACTCTAACGGTTAGAAGGTCTCTGATCACATACTTTTGCCTTATAATATTTTTTCAGTCTTTAAATCACGTATTTGATTAATTCAAAAATGGACATTGTCAGGACTCAATATTAAAAATAACACTCAAAGTTACATTCTTTATATACAAGATAGTGATCAAATTCTTATAATATTACAATTAAAGAATATCAATATAATGTTTACATAAGAATTAATTAAATTCGCTATAGTCTACAGGGTTAAACCAAGAAAACCCTCATGCACATATGTTCGAATTTAGACAAAGTGAACTCCCAAATTAAAAGAATCTGAATTCTCTACAGTTTTTTGTGTAAATTTTTTGTTAAGTTAGAAAGAACTAAAAAAAAAAAAGAGATAACGGGTAAAAAAAAATTTATATACTTTTTCTTAAGTCTATATCTCTCCAAAATTTATAAAAATTTATAAAAGTTAAATGTAGAGAATCCATTTATAAATTAAACTGATTAAACTCATAATTTTTCTCTTTTTCGGGCCGGCTGGAACTCGAATAATTTATTAGCTTAGACCCTAAGCACCCAAACAATTGGTAGGTGAGATGGCTTGAAACACAAAATGGAATGGCAAGAGGTGGAAGTGTTGAAATCTAGCAATATAGATGAAAATAACATGCGAGTATCATGTTCGCCTAGTTAAATTGTTGAGGGGAAGTAGTGACTTTTGATTTCTATAGTCGTAGACCTCATTTTGGTTGGAAACCTTTTTAGCTTGGAAATTGATGGAAAGGGATTGTTGGTTGCTTTAATGTATAAAGCCAGGTAAAGTGAAATGCGGGAAGCATCATTGTTTGGATGGAAATATATTCCCAACTAGATCTAGATGGGGTATCTTTATATACACTTAACTCATGACTTTTATGTTGCACAGTGTTAATTCCCCTTTCCTTTTCCTTTTTTCTCGAGAAAGAGAAAGAAAGTTGAGGAGAAGAATGAAGAGCATGATCGCACGGTGAAATACTTGTCATTTCATGTAAGGGAAAGTGGGTGCAAATGCGCAGAGAAAAGGATTTTGTTAAGGAGAGGGAGAGTGAATTAATGGATGACAGTCCAAGCACACTTAATTGAATTGATGGCACTGAAAGATCATTCCCCTGTACAAACTTTTCTACCCTCTTACCTCTCATCTCATCTCTTTCCTTCTTTGCCTTTTCTTATTCTTTCCTCTCCTTTTACTTCTTCTCTTTCTTTTTACCTCTTTGTGTTGTTTGCACAAACTCGATTGAGTAAAAAATTTGACTACTCTTCTTAACTCCATCGTCTCTCTCTGTTCATCCTCTTTATCTTTTTCTGGCATAAAATATTTATGAATAAAGATTAATCATACACTTTCTAGTAGCAAAACCCCAGAAAGTGCGCCTCCTCAAGGCTAACAGGAAGGAATGACGTTATTTCTTGTTTTCCCGCCAAAGCACCTACACCAATAATACATATTGATATATACTTTTGAAATATTGGGTTTTAGTCAAAATTTTTTTGACGTTTTAATATATGTATTTTTATAATTATAACTTTGTTTATTTGAGAATATTTTTATGCTTACTTAAGAATAATCTGATCTATATATTTTCTTTCGGATATAAACAAATTAATCTAGATATATATGTTTAGTAAATTAGGTATATTTTATAATTTGTCTATTTCTTTGGGCATTTATATAATAAGTTAATATTAGTGGTTACTCTTTACTTGGTTTTTTTTTTTGTTTTTTGGGGGGGGGGTCTTCCTAATTAGTCCAGCTTGTTAGTTCATCGGAACTTAACGACAACTGGTTGATGGCCTTAGTGAACATGTCACGTGTTCGGCCAATGGTCCATATATCTTTGATGGGCTCACTGTATTCATTGGATCTTAATTACTAAGTCAGCCTTCACTTTGTCATTATGGATTAGGCTCTATCTACTTCTGTTTTTTTTTTTTTTTGCCTTGTCTATCTACCCAGTTGAATTTGCCTTATATATTTTTCCGCACATACCTTTGGAGCATATTAAAATAAAATTAGTGTGATCCATGAACCAATGGGTGTACACGCTACTGCTGTGTATTAGTACAGTGTTTTAGGTTTTTTTTTTTTTTTCCTTTGGTAAGAGTTTGTCCCAGGCTCCTATCTTTATTTATCATAGGAATAAAAAGATAGATCAGAAAGAGGAAGGTAGAATGTCAATGTAGAAAAGCAGAAACGTGATTAAAAAAAAATAAATTTACCTCTCGTGAAGTTATTATATATTTGCGATCGAAGAAGAACCACCAAGAATCTGTCGGTATTGTCTTCCCGTGGGATCTAATTTCACTGTGCGCAAATTTCATTTGCGCTCTGGATGAACGATAACGGAAGGACTACTTCCTTCGCTCAAATAGACTAATTAAAACGATTTTATCTACATTTATATATATATATATATATATATATATATATATATATATATATATATTAATCACCCAGACTATATATCAGTATAAATTTTGGGATATCTTTACCTATTTATTACGAAGTGTTTCAACAATATCGTTGATGAAGGAAATACCATAACTTTTTATTTTCCCCAAATAACTTTCCATGAGTAGCGAGTACTTAGTTATTAGTGGATAGTTAAAGAGTGCATAGGAAAACTCGTGGCGTGTGTTTGGATAAACCATGCAAAATTTTTTTTGAGCTAATGTGATTTACAAATTTAGAATCAAAAAGTGACTTTACATAACCATAATGAATTATCTTTAAAAATTTTAATTTAAAAAGTGTGTTTTGTTATTAATGTATTTTATTCAACCTATAAGTAAGTTTCTTCATTCCTAAACAAGTGGGAGTTTATATGATTTTAGAGGAAATTTCAACGTCAAATCAAGCGACATTATTTATAAAGTATACTTTTATTTTGGAGTATAAACAAATTTTGAAATGCTGTCAAATTAAATACACTATTATTTTTTTAAAAAATAAAAAGTGTCCATGAAAAATTTCAATAAAAAACAAAAATGGAGAGTAAATTAACATGACTATAAAAGATATATCAAACTAGCCACTATCAATATATAAGTGATATGAATTTTTTTCTGGGCTTTAAATTTTACAATTAACACCATCTTTTCATTCCATATTTTTGGTTTTATAAGTAGAGAATTTTTTTTTTTTGCCCAGAGTGGGGAAAGACTTTTAATACGAAGGTTTTATTCGTTTTGGAATTTAGAGATGTGGCTGTGAAGTGCATAATTAACACATTTACTGCTATCGCTATTATTTTTGGTGCGCAGTATCATATTTCATGATTAAGATACACAAATGCAAGGATGAGAATCAACGGACAACTTGTTTAGAAAGCCTTTATCATCTCCTTAGTTCATGTGGATATTTTCAAATCAAAGTAAAAGGACTCTATGATAGTTGGAGAAGGAAAGGTTCCATCTGTCGTTTTCAGTTGGATGATGTATCTCCAATTCATTGGTAGGGTAGAGGAGCACCAGGACATTCTATATGACATCATTTTTTCAGTACCTACGCAAGGTATTTTAGTATATTTCAGGTGTCGATATATATGAATGGGAAAAATATATGTACATACGACGATATAATCGCTAAAATATAGAGGAACAAGACAACAAACTTGATTACAATGATATACATGTATGAAACGAGGAAGGCCATATAAAATGAAAGGTCTTGTTCAAGAGCGTTAGATTAGGGATAACATTTGTCAGCTAGCTTTGGCCTTCTGGATATTTTTTGGTAATTAAGATCTCATCGCTCGTGGAAAATTAGATATAATTAATTGATGAGTTGCATCTTCTTCAAAAATTTCAACCCATGTGTCGTGTACTTACTTGGTCAGAGTTGGATTTGGACGTGGCAGCACTCAGCCCTGTATTTTGTTCTCAGCCGTCCTTTGTAAACTAAAGGACTTCATATGGGCTTTTGTCAAATCTTTTGACTCGCTCACTAATCACTGGCAATGATCCAATATCGCTTCTTACAATTGTATATTGATGTAATGAGATAAACCTAATTATTAACTAAGGCTGATTATCTGTACAAATCAAATGATACCTTATACAGTGTTCATTTGAAAAAACAAAAGAGCATCTTCCTTGAAATAAACTTTAAAATTTCATATAAAAGCATATTTCGGATTGAAGGTCGACGTAACAACATGTTGAAGGGAGAATTAGTAACTTTGAAAAAACATATAAAAGTACAGGGGTGATATATATATTGTTTTGTTATTGAGGGCAATGACCTAGTTGGGATCCTTCAACAATTATTGGAAAGCATCTGCTGGGGAATTTGGGATGATAACGAAGAATGGGCACTGCCCTATATAGCTTTTCAATACATAAACACACATTTGGCCACATGCAAAGCAATAAGATATTTTTAGTGCAGAGGACGGAGAAATCTTCACTTGCTATATCAGAAACATTAACATTTGGCCAACATTAATTATACGGGATGAGATGGAATTGTGTAATCTATAAGATTAAAAAAAATAGAAGAGGACGCAGGTAGGGTCCCACGTTAGACATGAAACTCCGATAAACAAAGCTATCCACCTTTCCCGCGAAGATGACCGGTGAGAGACAACGTTTCTGATTGAGGTCCACTGACTCCAACTCTCCAATCTTTCTTCTTCTTCTTCTTGTGTGCTGTCATCAAAATTCTTCATCAAACATGTTTTGCAGCTCAGCTCTACTCAACTCCCCCTTATCGCTTTATAGCCACTTGTTGCCTCTCCACATCCTCTATGTTTGTTTCCATGCGCCTTCGTTTCGCCACCACTGTTCCTATCCTTATCCCTTAATTTCCCTCTTTCTAATTTTTTTCCTCGCCTATCCACTTATTCAACTTTTTCATCGACATAACTTGAAACAATTTGAGAGATATAGCACACATATTATTCACATTAGCAAAGCTATATATATTTAGAAAAAGAAAGAAAAACGATTCTTTCTTTTGGAATAACACAAAACAAAAGAAGAAAAAAAAATCTCTAACAACAAGCACGATAGTTCAATATTGGATGACTGTTTCAGGCCACCAACAGAACAAGCAACCACCTTGTTACACCTGAGAACATAACAGCATAAGCCCCAAGGCATAAGTATTAAGAATTACCTACTGACTACTGCGTACTATCTGTTGGGAAATTAGTTACAGGACAGTCCTAATTTTGAGGAGACTCATCAGTCGGTTCCATCATCTAATTCTAATCCTCGAGGGAGTCTTCGGGTTGTGGATACTCATTCAAGTCGGGCTTGTCGGAGGTGGTTTGGGTAGAAGTAGAGTGGGAGGAGGCATGAAGGGAGGTTTGGAGGGCGTCAACTCTAGCGCCGACTTCGGTGGCTTTCTTGCGTATGGAATCGGCGGACATGTCGCCTCGGATGAAAGCGTTGTCGTCTTGGAATAACAGTTCGGGGAAGTTAAGACAAGCGGAAGGGCCTCGAAGATAGAAAACAGCGGTGTCGTATGCGCGTGCGGCGGCGACCGGAGTGGTGTAAGAACCCAGCCATATCCTTGACCTTTTGTTGGGTTCTCTGATCTCAGCCACCCACTTACCCCACTTCCTCATCCTTATCCCTCTGTATGGTTTCTCCTTTCCTGCTTGTTGGTGTTGTCTCTGCTGCTTCCGCTTCTCCGGGCTGCTTCTGCTTGTTCTCATCGTCGAATTCCTCGAACGACACTCTCCTTCTTCCATGTTGATCACTAGCTACCTACCTGGGTTATGCGGTAACAATCGCCTTATCTTAATTTCAAGGTGAAAATGGAAGCTATTTCTATAGCATCACTTGCGCACACATATATCTATGTATGAGTAAAAAAGTTATGAATTTCTGAAAATTTAGAGGAAGATTCTGTTTTCCAAACCCAGAGAAGCCTTGGCCCCGAAAACACGTTGCTGTTGTATTCGTTTATATTTATATATGAAAAATGAAGGAAAGAAAAGAAAGAAGAAAAGAAGGATACTTGTTATCGATGTGTTTAATTCTTTCTTTTAACTTTAGAGAGAGAGAAGAGTTTCCTACTTGGCTGCTAGTCTGTCGACTGGGCACGGCCGCCACGTTGAGCTTCCTTTAAGATAAATCCAAACATGGCCGACACAATCCATCAGACCCATCTCTCTCTCTCTCTCTCTCTCGAATTTGAAAGGTCATTTTGATTTTGTTCGCAGATTCATCATACTCTTGAGCGCCGACGTGGATCATTACGCCACTTTCTACTATACATATATATATATATATATATATAACATTAGCGTATTCATTAATACGTATATAAATGTATTTCTCATTTTTTAAATCACAAGAGAACTATTTTTATTATAAAACAATAAATGATTTAAAAAGTTCTCCATTATTATTTTTTGTTTATTCTGATTAAATGATAGGCATCGTAATTTGTAAATGAAATACACAGACAAATGCCCACGTCCTTTTCTGCTTTGCCGAAGGTCTTTGTCTTCTCTTTTTTTTTTTGTTATCATGATATATATATATATATATATATTTTTTGGAAGCGTATGTTTAATTAAAAAAAATGATAATTTGTGAGAGTAACTAATGGTGAGATTGGGGAAAAAAATTGATATAGATGTGGAGAGTTTGTGATGAAATAATGTGAGAAAGAGGGACATATGTACTGGGTGGGTGGAGAGAGGACAAGTGGATGAACATGTGGAGAGGGAGAGAAGTGGGTGGTAGATGGATAGACGAAGGGAGTGCCAACAGAGAGGATGACTTTCCGTCCACGCAATAAGAAAGCCATTTTAGATTGTCTTAGTGGAAATCACAATAACAAAATTCGCTGTTAGTTTGTTTGGTTAAGCACTGCATATCATGACTTTTTCTGCCTTCCATTCATCACATTCATTTAATATCTCATAATATGCCGTATTTGCGATGCGATGAGGTGGGAATTCTGAATTCAATATTTATTTTAAATTCGTGTCGGCTTGGAATTGGTTAATGTTTTATGTGGCTTTTTCATTGGAGTAGACCGGTGATTAGTCACTTTTTAACATCAAATGATCAAGCCACTCCACACCCAGAAACACAATAATTGATTACCCTCCGTAGACATTTAACATTAAAATAATAAAAAAAATTGCCACCCTTAAACAGCAAAAACACGAAAAGAATATCTTTTCAGCTAAGCAACAAGATAGGCAAGAAAAAAAAAAAAACCAACTGAATTGTGGAATGTGGAATTAATGGACCACCCACACAAGGACCATGGACTATATATGGCGGCAAATCCCCCTAGCTCTTCGTCAATCATCGCTCCCAAATGAAATATGTATATGTGATTAATCAAGAATTCGATGCTCTTAATATTCTTGAAAAAAAATCAATTAGCATAAGTTAGGGGAAGATAGGAAGCGTCGCATGTTAGATGGAATTTGTGGGATTTCGGAAGAAGAGTCAAGCCATTGCAGAGGGCATACCCTAACTCAATCATGCTTCTATTCTCTATAAAATGTCACAACAAACAACTATAAATTATCAGTGTGGCAGAAGAATGATGCAAATTTAGCTGATGCAGGAAGTGGGCTCCACCTAACTGCCCAACATGGAGGAGGTTTAGTCGGCAGTCCATTTTGTCCACTACTGGCATAATACTATATTACGATTCTCATTTCTCAAATTATTTTGCCTCATTGTCATCATGTCGCATTTGACATAAAGTATTCCACACTGTCTTTATCAAAGGCTAGGACAATCAATATTAAAATAAAAGAAGAACTCCATAGTCTCGTGTTCCTCTTCTTGTTCACCTGCCTAAACTAGTAAAGATGCATGAATTGGCCATTAAATAGTCAAGATTCAAGAACCCTGCAACTTGCAGATGCTTCAACACTTTGACAGCAAGTAGCCCCAGACCGTCCATCATGTATTAACTATAATGCACCTTTCACAACAGCCATATAATATTTAACAGACCACATACTTCGCAGCAAGCAGACATATACAAAGTCCCACATCACTATCAGAGTTCTCACTTGGACTGCTGGGTTCTCGTGTTGGGTTTTATCGTTTCAGGAGCAAGAAACATTATTGTAATTCAATCCTCTACTTAACTAGCTATTGGATTTGGAGAGCCAAAGCATCAACCAAATGACGAAGATATTACGAAATCAAACCACTCGGACATCCACTTCACTGAAGAGGACTTCGCTGAACACGAAGAAATGAAGCTCAATGAGATACACCCTCAAGATCAGTATACTATCCCTGGCATTTTCTAAGATCACTGAGAATATATGATGAAAAATTATAAATTTGGTGAAGGGCAAGTGAGTCAAGTTGAAAACCTGGTTTTCTAGGGAGTCTGCTGTCATTTTCACACTAAAACTGTGGGAGAGCAATTAATATTTCTAGATTATCTGAAACCGTGACTAGTTGGGGAGAGAAATTAACAGTATAGTTAAAAAGATAAGATATTTTCTTTTGCTTTTAACATTGAAAGTTGCTTTCAATATTAAAAGCTCAATTGTTCTTTCTTACTGTGTGACGTACATGAATTGAGAAATTTAAATAGGACAATATACGTTCATTAACTGCAAGCATTGTGCAATTTTACCCCAACAACAAAGGATCTATATTTTAGAATTTAGGGTTTAATTTTAAAAGTTTAGGTACTGTACACGATTTCCAGACTTCCAGTACTTGCCCTTCCTCCAACATCCTAGCTGTTTTCTTCCAGGTTTCATCGTCCTTCAACTTTGATTTTCATGATCAATTTATTTGTTTGAGTTCAACTGTTTTCTGTGTTTTTAGTCTGGATTTCCAGCAATATGTCTTGGGAGCCATAACAACTTTATGCTGGTCCATTTCCAAATCTCACTCATTGCCGTCAGTCCTTCCTTAATATTTGTGCGGCTAACTGAACATATCATATCACCTCAGAGAAAGTTGCCCTTAAATGTCTATATCTTTCACTTAAATTTGATTAAAATTTCATGCTTCCTTTTTCTTTTCTTTTTTCTATTCAGCAGAAATTTCTTGTTCGAACCCCTTTGTTAGTTAACAGAAAAATAAATAAATAAATGAACTTTAACGGTGATGTAGTACAAATTTTCCATAGAAGGGAAAACATAATCGTGAAAGTAATATAGAAAATTGAAGACAATTTCGCATAATAGAGTAGAGCTAACTTTCAAATGCATAGCCACCTAGGTGATTGAGAGGGCGGGAGTTTGAATAAAGGATATATATAAGTTTGAGTGTTCGACTCTCTTTTTGTATAACCCAAAAAAAAAAAGAAAAAAAAAGTAGACGGAATCTGAAATGCATCCTGTGCCACACTTCTGAAGCTTCAAAAACCAGCTACTTATTGCAAGTCTTGCATATGGCGAAAACTATTAATGCAGAAAAATAATTTAAAAAAAAAAGAAAAAGAAAAAAGAAAACGGCAAAGAATAAGCATTGTTACATTGTCGCAAGGAAGATTGTGCGACTGAGCCTAAAGTCAATACTTTACTGTGGCATAGGATGCTTTATCAAGATTTCATAAGAAAAGATGACTAGGGGACCAAAAAGAATCTAATGAAGGGCTAATTAAAGTTCAACCAGATCAATTGACAAATGGTTTAAATCAGTATGGTACCTTCGTACAACCAAGTCATGCTTGAATTTTATAAAGAAGGGATATAGATGATGGGAGTGTAGCGAAGGAGCATTGTCTTCTGAAAATCCATCGAATATAAGCTCCTACATCATTTTTCTACAGCTTTATCTCCTTCTTAACAGACTCATCTATCATGTTTATGAAGCTTTTACTAGTTGACAATTTTTAATGCATTGCCTTACTGAGGGGGCTTCTATATTCCTGCGTAACAGTGAAGTCTCTAACTCCACGTCTCCACCTGCTTTTAATTACTATGTCTTCCCCGTAGGAAAAACTCTGTATGTAACAGAATCAACATAAAATTGTAGTAAAGGATGAATTATATGCAAGAATGTGACATCAAATTGACTTCAGGTTTGGCCTTCAAGTGCCTTCGCTTTGCAAAAGTAGAGCGCATTCCCTTAGTGTTTTCTTCATTGGTACCACAGCGCATTTTTCAGAATTCATCACAAAATTTGGGGAAGTCATGGTGCGCATAGATCCCTAGCCTCAGGTTCCCCGTCTCTTCACTTAATCCTTGAGCGACTTCAAGATTCCCAAAGGCAAGTTTGCTTTCAATGACAAAGAAAAATGGTCAAACTATAGCCAACTTTTAGAACACATAAATTTTATCTATAACACGAGGTCCTCTCTCCGAAAACCTTCGCAAAAATGACTTGAAAGAATTTATAAATCACTATAATTGCATTGATACATGCTAAAAAAACTTAGATATATCACATGCGTACCGTTATAACCAAGTTAGCCAGATTAAATACTGAACTAAAAGATTTCGATTCGGTTATGGAAAGACCACATAAATGCAACGTAACTAACGAAAACAAAAGCCACGTGTATCGTGTTTGCAACCCATGTATACTTTGGGTGGTTATCATAAAAGCCACATAAAGGATCAGAAGAATACATAAAGTTTGATGGAAACTGAGAGTGATAGATTGAAAACCTAAGTCCGATGAAAAATGCGCATTTTAGTCAGCTTTCCCAAGGAAAAAAATGTCTCCACTTTTTCAAATTTCAACCATGACATAATCATTTGGAATTTAAGCATCTAGGAGGGAAAAATTCTCATGCACACTGAGATATTTATGTACTATCCAATAAAATGAAGTCATATAACCATATACGCTGGTCTAAAGGAGCTAAGAGGGGATGAACTGATTCTTAAAAATTTCAAAATCAGTTGTACTTCTTTCAAAGTTTAGGTTTGTAATATTTATAGACTTTTTGTCTTTGAATAAATTATTTAAGTTAAGAAGGATTTTTTCTTTGTGCCTTGATGGAGAAAAAAACATAGAAGGAAAGTGACAGATTAAAAGATAAAATTAATTCACGAAAGGAAAAATAATAACAGGAGTTAATAATGACTTAAATAATAGTATAAATGAAATTTGATATTGAGATTGGCACAACGACTAAGCCTTACCCTAATAGAATGTAATAGTGTATATTCTTGTTTATGTATGTTGGCATATGCATGTTGTGTAGTGTAGGTGAGTGTAGAATATTATAGAAGGCCTTAGCCATGTGTGTTAGTAGTCTGTTATATAGCTGTCAATATTTCATTGGCTTACGTATAACAAAAATGTGTATTTATACCTGACTTGTATGCATTACCAGAGCATTGCAATTTATATATTTTATATTCATTCCTTAAAATGTGCTTCCTCTATCTTTCTATCTTGGTATCAAAGTTTTTCAAGCTTACTACCATGGCCACCTCTAGTTACACATTACTGGTTACTTCTTCCACCCTTCTTGTTGTTTCAGCTCCCCATCCTTAAAACCATTTACCTCTTCGTTTAATTAAACCTACGATGTCAAATTGGACAAAGCCAACTTCCTTATCTGGAAATCCATTGTTTTGTTGATCATCAGAGGCCATAAGCTGGATGGCTTTATCTTGGGGACCAACCTTTGTCCCTCACCATTGGTTTTTGAAAGTGCAAAAACTAAGAGCAACCCTAATTATGCGGATTGGGTCTCCACCAACCAACTACTTCTGGGGTGGCTTTATAATGCCATGACCCTCGAGGTCGCGTCCCAAATGCTCCATTATACCACATCTCATCAACTTTAGACTAGTGTTACTGATCTTCTTAGAGCTCATAACCACTCTAAGATTACTTTGTTCAAAAATGAACTATAAACTATTAGAAAAGTGTTATTAAAAATGGATGATTACTTGTTGAAACTTAAGTCCATTTCTAATAACCTGATGCTTGTTGGTTGTCCCATTTCTAATGATGACTTAATCACACAACCTCTAATAGGTCTAGATGCTTACTACAACCCCATTGTAGTATAGCTTTGTAACAAGCCTAGGCTTACTTGGACTGAGTTTCAGGCCTCTCTTCTCACCTATAAGACTAGGCTTGAACAACTTCACCAATTCACTATACAGATGCTTAGCAATTCTTTTGCTAGCCTTTCAGTTCACCATAATGATCTCTCTCGTAAACATACACCTCATGACTCCTTTCGAGGTTCCTGGCATGCTATTAACAATTGAAGTTCTTAGGGTGGCAAAAGAGGTCGAAAGGGATTATATGGTGGTAGTCATCTGATCTGTCAAGTGTGTGGCAAAGGAGAACATACAACTACTACATGCTTCTTCAAATTTGATCTAAATTTCATGGGATCCACACTTGATAATTCAAAGCCTCATGATTATGCTATTGCCTTCTTTGCATCTCTAAGTATTGTTTCTAAATTCCTCCTCGTATGTTGGTAAGGCAAAATTATTTGTGGGTAATGGTGCTACTCTATCAATTAAAAACACTGGATCTGCTTTACTTTTATGTGGCTCATCTTCTCCATTACTACTAAACAAAATCTTATATGTGCCTTCAATTACCCATAATCTCTTAAGCATTTCCAAATTGACATCTAAAAATGGTGTTTATGTTGAATTTCATTTGCATGGCTGTGATATTAAGGACATGAGCACATGGCCAACACTACTTCGCAGGACGCATGAAGGAGGACTTTATCAAGTTCCTACACCAATAAGCCTAGCTAGCGCTCATGCACTTTTATTTGTCAAAGAAAGATGGCACCAACGACTTGGTCATCCCCTCATCCAAACTTTAACTAGGACTCTACAGCTTTGTAATATCAAAACTCTTAAAGATGATTTTAGATTTTGTGAAGCTTGTCAATTTAGAAAATCTTATGCTTTACCATTTAAGCTTTCTCAGTCTCAAGCATAATACCCATTTGACTTAATTCACACAGATGTTTAGGGTCCCTCCCCATTAACTCCACATTTGGTTTTCGCTATTATATTCACTTTGTCAATGATTATACTCGGTTCACATGGATCTATCCCTTAAAGACAAAAAGGGAAGTGTCACACCCCATAACCTAGGAGTGTGACTGGCACAGGAGATGAGGAAAATTCTCTGACCTACAAGCCTACACTTGATAAAAAATAAAACCGTATCCAAACTTTCAAACCTTGCATCATGCTCAACATAAAATTTCCCCCTTCCATAAGGATATCTAGTCTATTTACAATATAAAGATTTTGTAGAAATTTCGGCAAAGTCTCCCTAGTAAATAGGACATCCTGATATTTCAACAAAATCATGTCAATCCAACCAGACAATACATAAAGAGAGCTCCACTCTCACCATAATGAAACAACAAAATACACAAAAAAAAAAGGAGTAAGGACACACAATCTGTGGTCATCAAGATACATAGCTAGAGCAAACAAAAGAATAGCTGCCTTGAATTTATATATACAACCTAAAAAAGTGTGAAAAACAAAATGAATAGAGCTAGTCCCTGTAAAACCAAGCAGGCTCACCCAAGGAGATCCTTGATCACTCCCTCGAGCAAATCACCAGCTCCACTATCTGAGACAATAAATTTTTTCGACAGATAGTACTCCAAAATTAGTAAACAATATATATATATATATATATAATCAACAATCAAAGGCGTCTTGATAGTTTATATGAATTAAGATAAACATCAATTTACATAAAAAGTGTCTCCAAAAATATAAATCAAATATCTTATGAACATAGTAAGACATGTTTTATTGCTTGAATCAAGATGCCTCTATAAAGTATAAAAAATAATAGATTCCTAAATATTTGTTATGGGGAAGGACTACTGTGTACTAACATCTAGATATCCAGTGAGGGCACACAGCCCACAAGGGTAACTCACAACAGGTGATGACACATAGTCATCGAGAGTAAATAACCAATAGGCATGAGGTTATAACTCATAAAAATTAATCATCCATTCGTCCACGTGTGATGGCCGTCACACGGGGTTAGCACCTCCATTAACCCTGCTAGTTGGGTATTTTCCAAGGTGCAACAAGGGCTAACAAAACTACTGTTAGCTTCTAGTGTCCTAACTAGTCCTTCCAAGCCCAACGAAGTATAAGACAAGTGTGCATGGAATCACTTTACTTTACAAATACTAACCTATGTGGCGGTTGCACTTAACCGTACTAATAATTTCTCAATGGTCTTTACCAATCCATACATGATGTAATTATGTAAATTACCTTTAGAAAACCCTCTTATAGAATTTAACATTTCTGAATAATAATACTAACAATAATAATGATAACAATAATAATCAAAATATTCTAATAAAGAAAAGAATACATAAATCACGTAAAGGAGTTGGGGGTGCTATCTGCGTACCTAAATGTCGTTAACTAACAGGAAACCTAATTTCTTTCAACTCGGGTGGAAGTCTTACCACTAAAACATTCCTATGCCGACAGGAAATTAAATTACTTCCCTTCTTTTATTTCAAACATTTTTGGCATCAAGTTTATATCGTAAGTGTTTTTAGAAGTACTATAATCACCTTATCATCTGCCATTCTTCAATTAAGCCTTAATATCATCATATTAACAGAGAGTTTCTCTTTCTTTCACCCAAACACTATTAACATCAATTTCTCATAAGAATTCTTACAACCACAAAGAAACAAAACCTTATAAATATATCACGGTAAGAATATTCATTCTAACATATCATTAAGTAATAAATAAATTCTTAATTTACTAATTGCTAAAACCTAATCCAATCATTCTATTAATATAAATTCCATTATAAATTTTTAACAACATGATTAGACTAAAGGTTATTTACAATAGGCTCTTTTACATACTTATCCTTCTTATTAACTCTTCCATAAATATAAAATTTAAGCTAAATTACGAGGAATTATCAATTCATCTTTCCTATCAAAACAATAATTTCTACTTGTTCCAATCACTTCCTTTATGCTACTAATTGAAGCCTCAAATCTCAAAAAGTTCAATTTGGTCTATCAAGAACCTTAATTCATGACAAATTGGGGGTTTCCAAATTGACCTAAATTTCTTGGAATTAAGAGAAGGAAATGGACAAGATTAATAAGAGGAATAAAAGGCACATCGAAATTTTAAGTTTAACTCACTAGTTCGAGCTCAATTTGAAAAAATTCGCAATTTCCTCCCATTTTTGGAACCTTAACACAGACACCATAAACATTCACTAAATCTAAAGCAATTTTCATGATAATGAACGCAAAATTAGGTGGGAATGGACGAAAATGAAGTGAGTAACAGAAAGCACAACAAAAACGCAGAAAAAATCTCATCATTTACGTTGAATTTCCTCCTATTTCGCGGTGAACTTTGAACAACAATGAAAAGATGTTTTTTGCTTGAAAAATGGTAACTTCCGACCAGTGCCTTGCCAGCGATGACAACACAGATGACGGAGATCAACACCGGTGATGAGAGGTTGAAGAACGACAAACATGTAGTGTAGAAAAGTATCTCCGTATGCTGAATGCTAAAGGGAATCGGGAAGAAGGAAATATAAGCTGGGGGTATTTTCATCATTTCATCTCTTAGGAATAGGTGTCAACATCTTAAAAAAAATAGAAGTGGGGAAGCTAAGATTTGAACCCTAATCTTCTTAGATAATCAAAGTAAGGCATAACCATTGAGTTAACCTCAATTTCAGAATATTTTTCCACCTCAGATAATGTTATACCTTACTCAACATTCTTGATAATTTCCCTCTTCTTATTTTAGATATTATTTTACTTCATTCACTAACAAAATGATTAATGACTTGATATATATATATATATATATATATATATATATATTCTTTCTCTAAATAAAATTATTGGGTCATTACAGGAAGCATTGACAGCATTAAACATATTAAAAACTACGATTGAAAACCAGTTTGAGCAAAAAATCAAGATACTACAGAGTGATTAGAGAGGTGAGTTTAGGAGTTTTGTTAAAACAACTCAAAACTCAGGAATTATTTTTCGATACTCATGCCCTTACACATCTACTCAGAATGGTAGAGTGGAACACAAGCATTGTCACATAGAAAAGCTTTGATTGACCCTGTTAACACAAGCTGAAATGCCTCTGGTGTACTAGAGGAAAGCATTCCAAATTGTAATGCATCTTATAAATCGACTCCCAACACATGTGCTTTAAGGACACAATCCTTGCTTTCTCATTCATAAAAACCACCCAGATTATACTATAAAAGTCTTCAAGTGTGCCTGTTATCCATGCATGAGACATTTCAATAAGCATAAAATGCAATTCCATATTGAAAAATGTGTGTTTCTTGGCTACTGGAACTTGCATAAGGGATACAAGTGTTTAACCAACACAGGCAAAATTATTATATCCAAACACCTTATGTTTAATAAGGCTAATTTTCCTTTCTTGACAAGATTCCTTGATCGCTATCAGACAAAGACTCAACAAATTTGAAGCATGTCCTTTGCTCTACCCTAAGGTCTAAAAAGTAGCTCAAGAATTTCCGATGTTATAACTTCTAGCTTGTCTCCAGTCAATGATTCTCAACACTAGTCCTAATGATTTTATGTGACAACCCAAATGTAGATGTCTCACCTCAAAGCTCTATCGCAAACTCTAGTGCCAATCAACCAATATAGTTTCCAGACTTAAGCACCCATGTTCATGACAATAAAAAAACATAGTACTACTCGAGCTCAACAACTTGTAGATTGTTTAACGAAACCTTTAACTCATCTACATTTATAGGAGCTTAGGAGCAAACTCGGGGTGATAGGAACACCCTATCGTTTGCGGAGGTGATAGAATGCAAAAGTGTATATTCTCACTTATGTATGTTGGCTTATGCATGTAGTGTAATATAGGTGAGTGTAGAATATTATAGAGGGCCTCAATCATTTAGGTCACAAAACTATTATACAACTATCAATATTCCATTGGCTTATGTATAACAAAAACGTGTATTCATACTTGACCTGTATGCATTACCAAAGCATTGCAATTCATATCTTTTATATTTGTTCTTTAAAGTGTGCTTCCTCTATTTTTCTATCTTACTCTTGCTTCCTATTAGGTATTAGATTTGAATCTTAGCTCCTCCTCTAGTGATATTTTTCTTGGCATTTACACATGGCATATTTTTGGGCAAAATGTATCCTTGCCATTTTTCTTCTCTCACGCACGAGCTTTTTTGGTTGCACACAAAGAATAGATTATTAGAAATTTATCAAATAGAGATGGACAAAATCCGTATCTAAATCATAAAAAATCCATGTATAACTAAATCTAAGGCAAAATCAAACATGGATAAAATTTCGTATCATAATCTTTAATCTTTAAATATTTAGACATGAAATTATGGATTTTGTCTCAAAATTGACACGAAAAAGTTGTGTCAAATTGTTAAAATTTCTATCTTAATATAGTAACCAAAGTCATATCCAATATTTGATTTATTACTAGAAATGGATTGATTTCATCTATGATTCCGTGATTATATATTAGATACAGAAACATTTCCATCTCAAAACCTGAATTTACATATTTCATCTCCAATTCTATTTCTAAGTATTAGGTATGGAATTTATTCTGTCTCAAATAAGTAATTTTTAATTATTTAATAATATTATTTGTAAAAAATTAAATTAAATAAAGTGATGTATATTAGTCAAAAGTTGTATATATAACATTAAATAGCTAGAATATAGTCTGATTGCCTCAAAATTCTCCATGCCACGAGATTTTGAACACCACGCTCATCCTCTTCAATCTACAAAAAGAAAGAACTAGACTATATGAAGATCATGTCATTAAAGTATAATCTCTTAAAAAAATAAGAACGAAAAATGATACAAGTGCTAAGAAGCAAAACACTAAGATACATATGGGTACAAGTACAGATCTTTGAGAGAATATTTCAGATATAGAATTACAAATGGCATCTATGCATGATCGTGAAACATGCTATAGTTTTATTGATTTTTATAAAATAAATAAAGCTAAATATTGAAGCTGAATCCATAAACTAAGCCACAGTTTTGAAAGCGTCCAGCTGCGAGACTATGCAAGGCAAACTGGCAACAAAATGGTCAACAAGAGTTGGTTTAAGAGTAAATCATACGGTTGTTATTTAAGTTTTATCAAAATTATATATATATATATATATATATATATATATATATACACACACACACACACACATACGAATATTTATTACGAAAAAATGCATCCTATAGTCCAACTTTAAAATTTTTTTATTAAAATAAAATTTATTAATTTAAATATATAGTTTTTTTAACTTAAAATATTTTTAAAATATAAAGTGTTTTAATAAAAAAAATTTAAAATTAGTCTAAGATATAAATTAATTTTTTATTTTAAGAAAAGTTAGTATGTATCCAAATAATGTCTGTGAGCTTCTCATTCAATCTAACAGAGAGAACCATAGTAATTAAAAAGAACATTCATATCCATAGAAATCTTGCAATAATGATAATGATGGAACACATCAAACACTATAACAAATCTTCTTCAATAATGTTCTAACAATTATGAAAGAAGCCCATTGTAAAGCCATCAAGACCCAATCCATGCAACATAAAACTCTCCCAATTTTGCCTGCTCAAAAAGTCTCCCCAATCAAGGAACCTTAGCTGGAGAAATCAGGCACCAATCCAGATCTTCAAGAAAAGGCTACTAGGAGAATCTTCTATAAAGAGGCTTAAGAAAAACTGGCTAATCTCTTCAGCAAGCATAACGATTTTATCTTTAATACGGTTCTCATCCTCAAGCTCCAATTCATTTACCAGTGGCCATTCTGTGAAACAGTTTAGTAATTACATCCATTCATAAACATAAAATCTTCCAACCCTTCATAAGCTCCTTCCCACAAATTTTTTTACATAGAAATAGTCATGGCCCAACCACATATTCTCACCCCAAAACAAAAGCAAAGTGAACGCAAACAAGTCTTAACAGAGTCCCCTAAACTAAATCAGGAAAAGAACCCACCTAAGCAAGCACTCGGCAATAATAATCTACCCAAACAGTAAAAAGTCACCAAACATATGCTAATTGATTAACTAAATTATGCATTTAATAGAGATAAGTCTCTCATACTACTGGGAACACTGACACCACCTAATCTCATTTGGAAATCTAACTGTACTAAAATCACCTAGCACCTTGAGGCAAGGACTAAAAAAACACTCGCCTAACTTATGTGAGAAGTTAAAATTAAGGATAAAAGAAAAAAGCAGTACTCAATTGAAGAACAACTATATTTTTTACTATTGTAGTATACAAGTATTATATTAAGTAACTACTCAAGCCCAATATTCATATAAAATGGTAAACTTTCTAGACAAAATATGATAACAAGCTATAAAAGGTTCAAGTTCATTAATTATAAACAAAAAAACAAGCGCTGAATTCCACACACACACACACACACATATATATATATATATATATATATATATATATATATATTTATTTATTTATATTAAAAAAAGAAGCCAAGGCCTTGTTGGGCCATATAGTGAACCACCACTTCCCCTTATCTAATATTAAGACAAACCAAGACTACATAAACTCTGTCAATTTACAGGTACTAATTTTTTAAGATATGCTCAAATTTTTATAGTATAATTAAACAGTTCCAGATCAATGATTTTGTAAGAACTCATACTAAACGAGTCTGGTGCTAAATCCAAAACAACATAACAGAGCTATAGGTTGGAAAAAGAAAGAAAAATGACAGAAGCTTCTCATTAAAACTACACAGATCAAAAATCAGGAAAAAATATAGATTCGAGGAGGTATTTTAATATCCCAAGAACTAAATGAAACAATAATATCAAGGACCATACAATTTTCATACAAATAACTAACAAGTCAACACCGTTTCAGTTGGATTATCCAGGGCATATAACTGAGTGTAATTGAAGGTAAATTGACATACCAATTCTCAACAAAGGGGCTGCCCAACTTCAAGTTTGCCCCCCTGAACACCTGACTATTATGCGAAGCCCATTACCTGCCATCTTCTTTTCCTTGCCAGATACAGCAACTTTCGTGACAGAGAAGGAGGATTGCTTCCTTCGAATTTTTTACATTTCTACCTGCCATTAAGCTGTCATTTTTGCATTTTCTCTCTTCCATTTCGCCATTCACCACCATTTCCTTTTGCTAGGAATCTGAATCTTTCATTCTCTTTTCTTGCATCGTCTTGTGAGTTTTGTCGCACATAGGAGTGCTGCGTTTTTCCTCCGAGCTGCATCCCCTCAATTCCTTTTCATATCGAAGCGTGGTTTTGTGTAAACCATTCCCCCCAAGTTTTTGGAGTGCTGTCCTGTGAAGTGCGAGCAACGTCCCTTATTCTTTGAAGCTTTCTGGTTTGACTCCCATGGATGGCGGGAGGGGTTCGTTTTTCCCCTTACGGCGGCAAAGTTTAGATGCTCAAGGTTTTTTGATATGAGTTGAGTATGACCTGCGAGGCAACAACGAAGACAAGCCCTCAGCTTATAGCCAAAGATCGTGGGAATTTGCGCCCGCGCACTTCCCATTCTGATTCGTTCTGTAAGCTAAAAATGTCAAATTCAAATAGTAATTTGAATAGAGGAATGCACACTGTCGAAAATAGAAAATAGCATTATGCGAGTCACAGTGAGAACAAGAAAAGGCGCAGCTAGGAGTGGAACCTCTGAGAACTTTCTCGCAGTCTTCGTGCCTCTATTCCCCATCGCTGCTCGCCTATTGTTGGTGTGTTATGGCCGGAAACTCCCCAAAATGACGCGAATACCCATTTCTCCACACGACGCTAAGTTAGAAAAAAGATGCTATTTGAGCCCCAATGGGTGAGGAAACTAAGAAATTGGTTTGTGCCTTTGTTGATTTAGGTATCAGTTTTCCACCCTGAAAAAAAGACTAACATGAAGCTATTGTCCATCAATTTTTGGAATGTCATGGCAGTGTGAATAGGGCTTAGAAAGGTAAATTTCAAAATTTTTTGATCATGATAGGTGAGTCTTGAATTGTATGGTTTAAACTTGTAAGGACAGAACTTATCCTTGTTATTTGCATCGGCCATGCTCCAGAAAACAATCTCGTGAACAATGACAAGGATCAAGAGTCTTCTTGTACAAGCTTTCTTTAATCCATTTTTTTTTTTCTTTTTTCTTTTTTTATCCATCGCATTTAATATGGCAAGGTGGAATAAGACTTCTTGTAAGATCATTGTTGACATTCCATGCACAAGCACAATTCTATTTCTGCAAGAAGAGCCCAAGTGAAACTTAAAAAACCACATGGGTCAAGGAGGATCTCACACTTGAGAAATGGAGTCCGGCCGATTGTTGACTTCACAGCACAGAAATAACATTTAATGAATCCCACAAAAAACCAATTATCTGCGTCTCATCGTTCTTCATGTTCATCCTTGATTTCATCCAAATCGCTCACATCGTCATGATCTGCGTCCTAATGGGATACTGAAGGTAAAGCCGTCACTTTTTGCAGAAGATTCATTTCAACCAAGGAGTTCAGAAGTCCCCTACAAGGCTACAACCACCCTTGATACAGAATATATATATATATATATATAGTTACGATTTGCTTCCCCAAATTCCCCCATTCATTTGTTCCCAATCCCCTGGGCTTGAAATTTTGGGCTGAAAATGATCCAATTCAGAGAAAGCTTAAATACAATTCTGGGCCTTGGGCCCCCAGTATTTACAAAAAAGAAGTGAAGAAAGCAATGTGGGTTGTATGTTGGTTAGGATGAAAAAAGATGAACGTCAGTCCCCTTTTATTTTAACCGAACATATTGACTAATAGAAACAGATGTGGAAAGTGCTTGGTTTTTTTTGGGTTAAATTATTCTTTTTGTTACAATAACTTTATTCAAATTTAATTTATTCTTATAATTTCAAATCTTAGAATTAGATCTTTATAAGTTTTAAATATAAATATTTTGTTAAATTTCAGAGATATGTGCTATCTTGAAATTCTGAACATGCATAATATATATATATATATATGCGAATAAAAATAATAAAAATATATAATTAAGCATAATTAATTCAGGTATATGTCATGTAATGCAATTTATTTAGTGATTTGGGTAAATTAGCTTGAACAATATACATTCAAAGTGTTCTGATGATACATGCTTCGTCATATCAGAAAATTTGATGGAATATTGAAGAAAGTTTAACAATAAAAACTAATTTTTATAATAAAAATCATTAGAGTCTAATTAATTACAATTTTATAAACCATGAAGAACTGAGTTATAAATTGAATGAGATTATAAAAATTGATAGAATAATTTATTATTTTGTCAACTATTATTCTTCTTTTGAAATGATTTGTTTTCTTATTTGTGTAGCTTATAAGAAATAGTTGAAATCATATATTAATTATCCAAATAAGGATGAGGTAGCTCATTTTCATTTGATCTCTTTTGATTATATTGTATTTATTCATTCACATATCTTTTTTTTTTCCCCAAAATTTCCTTCTCATCAATATAGGAAGATCACTCTCTCAGGATGGAACGCTCCAATCTCAGTAATGCATCATGATCATCTAAAAAGCTTCAATTCAGCCTATGTCTTTCTCAGTTCCCACTACACATACCTTATACTGCATTCATTAATGAATAGAAAAAATTGAAAGCTACTCTACTTGATGCTTGGTGGAAGCTTAATTAAGGCATGGCACATGCACTCAAGAGTCAAGAGTATGATTAATTAACAAGCACATTTGCCATACTATATATATACCAGGCTAAATACTTGATTTCTTTTCCATTGTTTGAGCTTAATTAACCACCATAAATTCGTTATGCTGACGCATGTGTGACACGTCGTTTTTGGTTTTTGGTTGTGAGGAACCCAGGCCCTTTGTTGCGAGCAACGTCCAAAACGGCTTATGCCCTCCATTGAGAGAACTCTTGTCTGCAAGAGGAGGGACAAACGAGATTATGAGCTTTTACTTAAATAAAATGTTCTTGCCTTGTAATTCTGCCATGAATGCCACAGGCTGATCATTACCTTTAGTTACCATCAGTGGTGTGGCTTCCTCTTTGCCTTTCCCTTTTGCTTTACAAGAAAAAGAGCCTTTGGTTCCGTTGTCTTCCTCACTGTGTCTCATCTTTTAAGATAAGAGTGCAGGGTCCTGTTCCAGTTGACTTACTACTGATTGCCCTGCATCCCCTACTTCTATTACTCACTTTCCCTTTGTTTTTTCTTTTCTTCACAAAAGGCTATGCTAAACAAGTTTAAGTTAAACTGCCAAATTATTTAGATGTAAAGGGAATAGGGATATGATATGATTCCCCACCATGAAAACGACAGCATTACAGAACATTGCTTTGCGATAATGGCAGCACCTAGGTCCTCAGCATAATACAGTACACAAAATCTTAGTTACGGACTTTGTTAAAAGGAACCAAATTCGACTCACTCGTAAGAAAAAGCAGAGTTCTTGACTTGTGGCGTCAATTTATGTGCCTTTACCTTTGCTTTACGACAACTTTGGTATCTCAGTTTTTTAGTGCACTCCTCCTCCGTCATTCAATATCTTTCAACTTTATTTTTATTCTTCTTGGGATTTTGTTCTTTGACTTTAACCCTTGATATATGGCTATAACATTAATTTTCTCCTTGAATGTTTCAAAAGTTTTGCATAATTTTATTAGAATATATATCTGAATTTCCGTAAATATAATATTGGATTTGCTTGAGTTAATCACCGATTACACGTCGTTCAGCATATAATAAATGGACTCGAGTTCATCTTATATCCTCGTAATAGAAAAAGCATGCTAGAAGAAACTCCTATTGGTCAAGATATCTAGATTATCATCTTACGAATGTAATGACTTACTTAACAACACTAATAAAAGCCATCAGTCATAATTCAAATAATGATGCCCACTTTTCTCAGCTGCATCAATCCGAAAAAAGCAATACAATAATGTATCATCATCAGAATTAATAATTGGTCAGAGCATGATTATTAATTATATGGTTGATTGCTCCTTTATTTTTTTTGTTTTGGATATAACCAGGCCGAAACGACACTCGTCTATAGAATTACGACTGAATATATAATTCCACAAAATTTAGATTGGAAATTATATAGATGGAGCAAAGTCACTGTATTAAAGAAACAATAATGGAGTGAGGATAAGATAGAGATGTTTGGCAAGGATTTTATAAATAAATAGATAAATAAAATAAACATGAAAAAGTAGCCAATGAGAAAGAGGAGATAATATGTTTGTTTTATTCGGATGGCAACACAGCTGGGTAACATTTGGAATAGGGAAAATTGATGGAATAAGACAAGATCAACATGTGCAAGTGCAAGTGCAAGTGTTTTGGTGGCACTGTACGGTGCACCGCCACGTTAGATAATTAAAATCATCGCCAGAAGCAACAACGAGAAGCAACAAGAGGCCATTGGAATTAGCTGCCTTGATGACGGAGACTAATAAAAATTGAAAACAAAAAGCCATGGGAACACATACACATTTAATTTAGTTGTTGGAAAATGCAGAGTGTCGGTGTTCTTCGAAAGCATTAAATAGTTCAATTCTAAACTAAGAAATGTAAAATCTTTTAATTGTAAAATAATTTTAATTAATAAGATGCGTTAATTTTAATTAAATATTTTTTATGATTTTATTTTTTAAAATAATTTCATGGAGACTTATATTTAAATTAACTATCACATAAATGTATTGCATAAATGTATCAACACTAATTAATATCTTTTTAAGCAAAATACAAGTAGAATGACTCAATTATTTTCTTTTTTTGGAAAAAAATGTGATACAAATTAAACAAAGGAACTCACCGATTGGTTATTTCTGGATTTTATTTGTTTTGGTTGATAATTTCATTATCTTTATAGCAATATTTTTTTAGTCCCGCTAATATTTGAATTTTAAAGTAAAACAAAGGTAAGGATATTTATTAGTTTGGTTCGATCCTCCCAACTAACTGGATGATTGAAAATCTAATCTAATTAATTCAGTAAAATTAGCCAACTAAACTACGTGGATGGATGATTTAAAAAAAAAAACGAAAGTTACTTTTTTATGAAAAAAAAAATCTTGAATTTAGATCATGAAAACTAAAATTTTCAACAACAAAAATTTCACTTTGAAGACATTTTAACATAACTTTAAAGTTAATCCAACCACAATTATGTGAAGACTCATGCTGAAATCAAAGACCATCAGATAGTTAATATGTAAAGTATATAGTTATAATATTATGTAATTCTTAGCCAGTTTGGATTGAATATTTAATATAAAAATTTAATAATTAAATCGAATTGAATCGTGCATAATCTTTATTTAATTGATCCAATTGACAAATCAAATTTTATTCAACGAGATCGGATTAGTTTAGTTGAAATTGGATTGATTTAATCTTGATGAACCATAGAAAAAGAGCAAGAGCAGAAAAACAGTTTTGAGAGTGGTAATAATGCCAAAGAACAACATAATAATCAGGAGTGCTTGCAACGAATTCATCTCTATTAATTAGACCTGGACCATTCGCTTTCTAGAAGTGCTTCCAATGGAAAGCTCAACTTCAAAAAAAATAAAATAAAATTCTTCCATTTTATCTCTCTCTTTTGAACACAATATATATCAACGAAATGCGTTTATTGCTTACTAACGACGAGTGTTTGTCGGTTCATATGTATTTAATTATAATTTGATGGCATTGGCAATGTAGTCTTCCGCTCAGAAAATTCGCTACCTTATGAGCTACGTCCACTTTTACGGTTTGGTAAGACACAGTAAGCTTGTTCCTCTTCCTGCATGCCTTAATTGAACCAGTCTTACAGTCCACGCCTCCAAGCCTCCATTTTTCTACCCTTTCATTCTTTTCTTCTTTTACCATTTTTCATTTTGTTCTTTTACGATAAGTCCTCCAAAACCAAAACCCACGCTTTTCAATTTAAAAAACAATCTATGCATCAATATTTGGGAGGAAAAGAAAGCAGAAAGAATCTGAGCTTTTGGCAGAAGAGCAAGAGATGATCGAGCGGATAAATATTGCGGTGGTGGCAGCCATCGTCGGATGTCTTTCAACGCTTTTGTTGGTTTTAATTTATCGTTGGTGTTATCACAGAAAGGGTAGAAATTTCGTAGAGCCGTCGAGCCTCACCCGAATGGCGAGCCTCCAAGCAGCCACTGATAGACTTCATCAACAACACCAGCCTAATTTTCATCATCAATTTGATCAGGGAGGTAAGAACAAGGGCAATTATTTTGTGTTTCGTCGTGGGATCTCTGGAAGGCCTTTGTTCTGTTGGGCTGATCATCCCTATATCGCGGCTGATGCTGTAGAAAATGGATGGTCTCGATTTGCTTTCATGGGCTACAAGAGCCACATGTCGTCTCCTTCAAAAAGATCAGCCCTTTTAGGAGTATGTGCAGCAGGTGATCATGGAAGAGAAACAGAGGCCGAGGTTACCTGGGAAGTGTGTCAGGGATCCGCTGATTTTATGCAGAAGATAAGATTAAATCCTGGGCTTAAAAGGGTTCCTCCAAGCAATCCTTCTATGAATGTTGTTTCGGTGATTAGGACGGCTCTACCTCTGCCTGGCCCTCCTCTGGGAAACTACTCATTCCCACAAGAGGCCTATTTTGAAATTACCGTTCTGTATTCTCGTGGGGATGATTATGAATCTGTTGGGAAGAATAGAGAAGGTGAGAAGGCAAAACTCATTCAGGATAATTTGAATGCCAAAGGGAAATCGGAGGCTTTGGTCCATGTTACCAGTAGTCATAAAATAAACAATGTTGAAGAAGTCAAACTTGACGGTAGAAAAAGTGAATCTGTGATGTTCTCATTGGGGTTAACAGCAGGAGGATCTGTCCCTTTGAGAGTTCCGGGCAGCTATCCTGGGAGCATCGGCTTCAACTCCAACGGTTCTGTCTTTCTTGATGGTAAATTACTTGCTCTCACATCTTTGCTTTCAATGTTCACTTACCAATTCAACAAGGTATTCAGATTCAGAGCGTCACCATTACTTTTTGTTAAAGACTTGTAGACCAGAGGCCAGGGTCTGTACTCTGTAGGTGACAGTGATAAAGTTCACGGATTCACATTTCTAGAATTTGTTTTGCGATCATGTGTTAGAAAGGTTACAGCAAAACCCACTCAACACCCATTTCTCACCTAGAAGATTAACACTATGATAGGACCACAGGAAATGTTGCACAATTCACAGTACAATGACACGGCCACAAACATAAAATCCCACTAACAACAGTTTTCTTTTTTTGTCATTATTTGTATCAGTTTTGTTTATTTGAAGCTATTCTAAAAAACAAACACATGGACACATCACGCGCACACTAACACAGTTATGCCCAAAAATGGTATTAGTATAGTGCTACCTGATTTCTTTCGAGTTGCAAGACATGTACATGTGACCCTGTGTTGGGTATCTCCCTTTCAGGAATGAAGCTTGTATTCGAGTCCGATAAGGAAGAATGGGTAGGAAGTGATAAAGTAATAGGATGTGGGTTTGATCCGAGGCAGAAGAAAGTTTTCTTCACATTAGACTCAGAGTTGGTGCATGTAGTTCACAGCCAGTCAGAGGAATTTGGGACACCACTCTATCCAACATTAGCTGCAAATATTGACATTCTAGTATTAGTAAATTTTGGACAAAGTGCGTTCAAGTATGCTCCTGCGAATGCACAGAGAACACCAAATCCATGCTTTATAGCCCCTCTTGTAAATTCCCCTGCTAATACCCTGGGCTACGAAGACAGCAAGGAGCTCTTTTCAATGGGAAGAATTGATTCTCAGTGGCTGAATCGTTCTGCAACCAAAGGCAGCCACAATAATGGGACTAATACTCGAGTGGTAGATTTTGATGAGGAGTCCGAGGCTGATCTATTTGAAATCGTCTTGGATGGTTCTGAAAAACCTCCCAACTCAGCTTCGTAGCTTCCTTCCATCTGTATGGATGGTGCATGTATAATCCAAGTTGTCCTAGTTCTGACTTCTAACTTCGTTGCTGCTCGAGTTGTCCCATTGAACTGGGTTTTGCCCTTCATACATGGGCTTCATTTGGAACTATGTTTGCTGTTCTGTCTCATCGTCTCAGTGGTATCTACCAAATGAGGGGCTTAATGCCTTAGCATCAAGTCCTATACGATTACACAAAATACACAGACGCAGAGGTTCATAGATATTGGACACGTCTTTATCGTCACAGATTCACAGGTGAAGAAGGCTTTAACTTCGACCACTAACTTTGTCATATACGGCTTCGTCTTTTTCCTTTTCCTTGGGCTGAACATATAATTTTGTCTTTTGGAAGATTACATTCTTTTTCTCTGTATATATTAATCATATATAAGACCTTTTTTTTTTTTTTTTCTCTTTCTCATAAGCAGACACGACACAATCAGAAATTATAATAAAACTTTCTGATTTCTTCCCTTTACTACATTACAAGTTTGAATAAGAATAACCCTAACGTAATATCAGGACCTTGATTAAAAAATGTTTCTTCTCATCTTTCGTAATTAAATTTTAGTCTAAAGCATTAAAAGATGTCTTAATGTTTCTTTACAAGAATTCAAATGATTATCTACAGAGTATACGCACCTAATATCGCAAATTAGAAACTTTATCCGTATATATATATATATATATATATATGTATGAAAGCTATACTTATATGAATAAAATAATATATAACAGAGAGTATATTCTTAACACAGCATGAGTTATTTAGTACAATTTAATGTCCGTAAGCTGAAAGCCGCCACTAATAGCTAAATGTATGTTCATGAAAGATTGTTGGAATATTGTATCAGAAAGGCAGCCTCACCAATTTTCCTAATCCCTGTCGATGAGATAACCATTAAGAACTGATGTTTCAGCATTCTTTTGATTAAATGAAACAGAAGTTACAAAGGAAGAGAGAAAACTACAGAAATCGTGCCAAGGAACCATATTTGCAATACAAGAAACTAACAACATTAAGTCACTAGATCGAAGAAAACCCTGAACCAAAAGCTTGGATGCAACTTCACTGAAGAGCCATTCAGTAACTGAAGTGATGTTTCAGAACATAACAGAAGAGGTGAGAAGCGTTCAATTTTGACCACTCAGGATTAAGGCTGCAACACTTTGCAACGATTCAGCTGCCTTTCGAAGATCAAATTCTGAATGAGCTGCCGAAACAAACAATCTAATTCCTACAGGCAAATGGCATATATCTACTGTTGATCTTTAGGAGCCACCACCAATACACAATCTTGCTTCAAAACCTGTGATACACGGGATTAGTTAGAGGTAGATAGAGATCAATAAGGCTGTTAAGAGGGTTAGTGGGGTAAAACGACCGTAATGAGATATGGGAACCCAGAATGCTAGGAAACCACATAGCATAATGACATTGTCCAGGAATACATAGATGTATCCATATTTTTGTATCCTGAAAGAGGACTTTACTATGAAATCAGAAGGAAAATTTGTCAATGATATGGGAGGAACTTCCTTAAAACTTACGAGTAACTCCAGATTCTGCACGATGACCTACCGTGAGGTTTGTTGAATGTCCAAAAAATACGCATAACTCCCTTATTTGATAGTTTTAACTTCAAGAATCACAAAGGCCTCTCTTACTTTAAATTTTAACTTAGAAAAGATGAAAGCTAAAAAAATTTAAGGAAAAGACAAATGGTAATCGTAACAGTGAAGTTGACAAGTAGAAAACAACATACATGTAATTTTAGCCGGAAAGGCAGCATCAGCAAAGGAAACAAGAAGCAATAATTATAAGAAACGGATATCATAAAGGGAAAGAAACTATGTTAAGGCTTTCATCCTTGAGAAGTCATCACCTTTCCAGGATTGGTGGTTAATACTGCATCTATTTACTTAGTGGAGGAAACAGGGGATTTGGAACCCATTCATTACAGAGCTCATCTATTTCTTGCGGACATTATGTACGCATTACAATAAATGTCAACTTACAACAAGATAAAGTCTACATCTGAATAAAGCGAATGATCAGCAATAACTATAGCCCAAGTCCACATCCGAAGAGCATTTTCTTCTATAGAAAATTTGAAGAAGCTAAGTCACTAGGATAGTCGAGTGTAAGACATATCCCCATCTTAGGTCCCTTGAATAACTAAAACTTCATTCATTTTCCTATTGTTTAGGGGAGTTTTAAACACTGACAGAAACAGCTATTTTAACTATACAGTAAGTCAATCCTAATTTCCCACACAAATCAAGAGGTAAAACTTACTTAATTTAAATGAATTAACCACATAATAGTTAATAAACGTCATCTTTATTTTCACATAACAGTTTTGCACAAGCCTACCTGATATGATAAGCATGGTAGCTTCCAATTGTAGTCTGTAGAGATGACGGATGTGGAATGTATCGTCCAAGTTGTGGTGGTTCTGGCATCTAACAAAACTGCTGCTTTAGTGTCCGAGATAACTTAGGTTTTGGCGCTGATACATGGGTCTCCTATAAGAAGCTTAATGCTTATTGACCAAAAGAGACAGAAAAAAACGAAGCCTAATGTTCTGGCATCTGCTCATAAAAGATTATACAAAATACGGAGACTCAAAGGTTATTCATAGTCATTGCAGACGTCTTTATCATCACATGCGTGTCATTCTCGACCAAAGAATTAATGCTTTTAAGAGATCATGGCGCCGTTCTATTTCAGGCATGTTCATACAGTATAACCAATTTAGCATGACAGAGAAAATATTCAAGGTTCTAATTAAGTATTTAGCAAAGCTGAGTTATATAGTACGTTTGATGCAATACAGATCTCAGTAAGTTATGAGCTTTACCTTGTGCCTTCAACGGAACAATGACACTGATTGGTGAAAGTGTCTTCATGCAACATATTAGAATATCGTATGACAAAGGCAGCTTTAACAGCTGGATCACTCCCTCAACCTTCTTGTCTGCGTCTCCATCCTCATTTCTCATAGGAGACAAATTCCTACCATCCGGTTGGGATAATTGTGTTCATCACCAAGCCAAATGTAAGATCGAAACAGACAAGTCTAGATTGACTTCCCATTTGCCATAGCCAACAAAGTCAATTTGGTTGCGGTTCTCATTTTTTTTTTTCCAAATGCTTATGATGTGTGAGCAAACATTTTATCTCTTATTTCAAAGAGAAGTCCAAGCAGGGCCGTGGGGCTAGGGCATTTCTCTATCTCAGTCGTGCACCGCCAAGCAACACCACCGCCAATAATGTCTAAGTCTCTTCAGGGCAGAGATCGTAGCCAAAATTGATCCATCAGTAAATTTGGTGAAATTAAAAATTTAAAGGGATGAAAATAATAAAATTTAAACAGTTCAATAAAAATTTGATAATTTAAATTTTAAAAAATTATTAAAAACTGTTAAATATTTATTAAAATATAAACGATTAAATAAAAATTGATAATCTAAATCTTTAAAAATACAATAAATTTAACTTCTCAAATTATAAAAAGGCTAAATTCGGAGGAGTCCCCTAGCTTCCTCCAAGCAAAATCGAGGAAGGACTGAGCCAAGTGCTCTCTCTCTGTACACAGTCCCACCAACCATTTCTATATCATTCATTAATTACTTGCCATGTCATACGATTTAATAAAGTTGATACATTCCAGTTTTTATTTGTACATCTTATTCTGTTAAGATAGTAAACATCACTAAACACTGACCAAAAAAATAACATACTAAACAAGGATAAATTTTTTGCTGCAAGTGAAAAACGTCCACTTAGCTTGAACTAGGTTCAGTCCAAAAATTTGATTAAACCAACTAGTACTCAAACCAAACAAGTCACTTCTGTTAATAACTGGTTTGGTTTGGTTTTGATTCAATGAATTAAAACTAGAAAAATATATTTTTAATATTTTACTCATCATATAATCATCATTTTAAATTTTTATTTATTAAAATATTTAAAATAATTTTTTATTCATTAAAAATGTTTATACTTGATTTCTCACTTTTTTAAAAAAATCATTAAATATAATTTACCTATCAAACTCTAAACTTCAAAAATAATCCTCTAAATCTATTTTTTAAATAAATTGAAGACTAAATATAACATTTTTAATAACTGAATAATTATTTTAAATATTTCAATAAATAAAAAATTAAGATAATAATTTTAAAATAAATGAAAAAATTTTTAAATTATTTTACTCGAATTAAAACAACGCAATCCATGAACACCCCATGCATCCTGAAAGTTACAAGATCCTCACATTTGTAAGGTTTTGCAAAAATTCAGTAAAGTTCAATAATCAAAATTAAATAAAATTTTGAAACTCACAACATAATCTTAAAAATAAATCATCCTTAAAAAGTATTCATATATTAAATGAGAAAACTGTCATTTTGATCCCTACATTTTAATTTAATAACAATTTGATCCTCTACATATTAAGAATGACAAAATAATCTCTCATAAATTAAATAATAAACCAAACAAATCCCTTTGTTACTCTTATAAAAAGGTATATATAGATTGTTTTCTATTAAAATGGAAGTAAGATGTACACGTGAGATGAATTTTTTCTCACCATCATCAACATCCCACTAAGTATAAAGTATTTTTTGGATTTCTTCGATCAAAGTTAGAAAAAAAAAAAAAAAAAGCCACAAATATGGTATAGATTTACTCAATGTGATCCTAAGAATATTTCACACTTAATGAGGTCCTAGTATTAGTGGGGGAAAAAAAAAATTATTTTGCTTGTGCATCTATCCTCCACTTCAACAAAAAGTAGTAAGTAAAACCAAACTTCAAACTCCGCCCATTACACGCCCTCACATTTTTCATGCAGAGAAAATGGACCAAAAATAATGAATGATCCACAAGGCATCTTTAATGAGACATTAACCAGTGACCCATTGTTAATAGTCAGCTTGAAAATCAATGCTTCAGTCTCAAACAGAACTTTTAAAATTGAATTTATCAAGCCAATAAATAGGTCAATCATATGACAAAACAAAACGGAATGCTAAAGAACAGGTGGATATTGTTTAGCCTGCTGCCGCACCCTTCGTCTATATTCAGCAGGTTCCTGCATGTCAATGCAACATTGTTTATCACGAATTGTTCAACAGCAACATCAGAAATTTCAGATCTGGATCCAGAGGAATGAAGAAGAACCTGGATGAAAAGCTGGTACCCTTCAGTTTGTGCAGGATCAGCAGGATTGGGTTGGTCCAGGAGATCCTGAATGCCCACAAGAATTTGCTTCACTGTGATAGCCGGTCTCCAACCCTTGAAAAACAAGTACAACAATCAGGGAAAAAAAATCCAGGTCAAAGTAACAGAATCTGCACATATAATAAAGAGTAGACTTCTGCACTTACGCTATCCTCATTAAGGATTGACAGGCATACAGTTCCTGAAGGATAGACATTCGGATGGAAGAAACCTTGGGGAAATTTGCACTTCGGTGGCTTACTGGGGTAATCCTCACTAAAGTGAAGAGTAAGAGGGAAGTAGCCACCCTCCCAGTCAGTCTGCAATATTAAGAAGGTTAATGGCATAGTTTACAGCTATTGATAGACGACTACAGAGATTTTTATCTTCCAAACCTATACAAAAGGAATAAAATCAACTGTACAAATTAAAATAACAAAAGAAATATCAGTCAGAATATACACTTCTTCACTATCCTGTGTGATGGATCTAGCCATTTAAGAATGGTATAACAGAATGAAGCATTCTTCCCTTATTAAGAAGATATGGAACTCTAAAACAAACAGAAAATAATCTCAAGTCTTAATGCTATACCAAGTTACACAGCTTCACCTGCACTGCAGAGAAGGTAGGTAAAAAGGGAAGAAACGAGCACTGAGCATAAACCACTTAACCAAGTATCTGGAGGTAAACAACAAAGTGTAGGCACAGTCCTGAATTCACGGCGTACAACTAGCAAATTACTAATTTCCAACTGCATCAAGCATTGTTCTAGTGAAGAATATAAAATTAGCTGACAAAAAGTATACAATTCTCAATTTGCCATCTCCTTATTGACTGACAGCGCAAGCTATCCAAGACAATAAAAGTATAAACGTTTAACAGCTTAGCCTCAAATTAATCTGGCCATAATTACTTAAAAACTCCCAATATCCATTGAATTGTCACAAACGTATTGCATGGTTCGTGCTCAGACTAATGTCATTGTCCACATCCTTTCAACCAGTATTCAGTAATCAGTCCTTCAAAATATGTTTCGATCCTAACAGTTCAATTGAAAGAGCATGCTAAGCCTCGCCCAAATCATCCAATTGGACTACCCTACCGATGCACTACTTATTGAGTTATTTCACAATCAGCAGTCATATACGAAGAGATATTATTTCAAAAACCTGAGTCAATTTATTTATTTTGTATTTTTTTCTAAAATGAGTCAATGGTTCAAAATTGATAACTTGCCCTGATTGTCAATAGAAAGTAAAAAATGGAACTTTAAATCACCATTTTAAGTTCTATGCGCACGCTTTAAATTAAACGAAGAATGTAATATACGAAGAGAAGAACTCACTCCGGCCTTGCCAGGGATAATGCAGTGCCACACCATCAAATTCACAGACCCATCTGATCCGGTTTCTGGTTTCGCCACGAAACCCTAGAAAAAGGAAAACTGTTTCGTGAATGACTTCCTCAGAGAAAATTACAAGAGAACAAGTAGATAACAACGCAGTATGCTTGCTAAGACGGAAATTATTGGTGGTACGGACATGTGGGTGATTCTTACGCCAAGCTTTGCGCTCCTCCGCAAGACGACCGCGCGCTATCCCACCCGACATCTTGCTGTAGCTCAAACTTTCGACGTCCTCGGTTTTCCAAAATTTTCAGTCTCGGATGGATACGCCAATAGGTAATCTTTAAATTCTCTGTGTAATATATATAAAGAAAAAAAAATATTATAAACATAGGTAACAGTTGATTTAATATATTAATTTTAATAAAATTATTTTAAAAAATAAAATATTAAAAAAAATATTATTATTAAAATTAATAGACTATATCAATTGTTATTTTATTGTATTAAAATAAATTAATATTTTAAAAAAAGATATATCAAAATATTAAATTAGATTTTATATTTTATTTTCATGTTTTTGAATTAATATATAAAAATATATGTTTAATTAATAATAATATAAAAATTATAGTTCAGCTAAAAAATTATATTTATCTTAAATATTATTTAAATAGTATATATTTATTATATTTTAATTAGATAATATCATATTAAAAATATATACAAAATTAATAAATATAATTCTATATATAATATCGCTAACCTCAAATCTGTTTTTTGGTTAAAAGATTGTTACTTTCATTAAATACATCGTCAATATTATCAAAAACAAAAGCCATCAATGAAAATTAACGGGGAAAAAAAAACACAATGTCAAATCATATAGACATATTCTCTAATCGCAAGGGCGTGCCCTTTATTTTAAACATTTGAATTTAATTTTAAAATTAAAATTTAAAATATATTTTTAATATATATATATATATATATATATATATATATATATATATATATATAACGTGAGATATATTCTGAATTTTAAATCATGAACCTAAACCTAATGCAAAAATTAACTTGAACATATCTATTATATAATTAAAATGAAATAGATGTTATATAATATATACATACATATACAAAACAATAATTTTTTTCTTTTTCTTTCTCTTAACTAGTACTAAGTCTCACGTAATATAAGAAAATTTGAGGCAAAGGACAAATTTAAAAAAACAGAGGGCGAAATATATACAAATATATATATATATATATATATATATATATATATATATATATATATTTATATTTATATATATATATTCTCTAGTTTTTAAGAAAAATGAATTATTAAAATTTTCTATTTTTATTATCTCGTTAAATTCTTCTCTTATCACTTGAGATATATTGAAAATATACAACTCACTCCTATATTATAAAAATATACACAAAATCCTCCTTAAAACTAAAAGATAATCAGAATATCATTAAGGATAATAATTCTTTATGTAAAAAATATAGCATTAAAATATATGTTCAAACCTTCATTTCAATCTTAATTTATTTTGTGTTGAAAATTATATCATTAATTTATTCTTCAAGTGTAAATCTAATACTTATATATATATATATAAAGAGAGAGAGATAAAGGAAAATATCATTTTTTCTCTATTTTTAAGTTTAGTTTCATTTTAATTCTTTAAAAATTAAAAGTCTTAAAATAGTCGTCTACTATTGAGTTTAATATCATTTTGATTTCTCACAAATTGAAAATTTTAAAATAATTTTTCACTTTTTAATATTTAACTCAAAGTAGTCTCTCTTTAAATTAGATCAAGAAAGATGATTATGAGTCAAATCTTAAAATAGTTTTATCTTAAAAAAAACTATTTTAAGATTTTTAATTTGTTAATGACCAAAATAAAATTAAGTTTAAAAGTAAATGACTATTGAGACTTTCAATTTGTAAATAACTAAAATAAGACTAAGTCCAAAACTGAAGAATCAAATTAATATATATATATATATATATATATATATATATAAATTATTGTTTTAGTCCAAATAAGTTTACTTGTAACTTTGTAAGAAAGGCTGTAGCATATATTTTTTTGTTATTTTAGAGAAGTGGCTTTTCTTTTTCAAAATAAAGAGGAAAATCTAGTAATTTAGGGACGAATTATGTAAAACTAAGACATTTGTATCCATTGACAATATAATATTTCGTAAATTGAAATCGTCTCTTATATAAAAGAAGCAAAGTTACTAGTTTTCTCAAATAATTTAAATTAATTTTGTTTTTGTATGTAATATTTACACAAATTTATAATGTTTTGCCCTTAATTATAATATTGAAAGAATTTTGAACTAACAGGAAAAATTGAAATTATAAATGAGGCAAGCTGTGTAAGGGAGGACCTATTAGGAGAAAGAGAATGTACATAAAATAATTGTTAAAATTTAATGAAAAATCATCCGGAATTTCATACTAGTATAAAAAATACTAAATTTTTATTAAGATTAACTGTAATTAACTACTTTTTGTAATTTAATAACATTCAAGATCTAGCATTGACTGAAAACAAAAGTATAATTATAAAAGGTGAAGTAAGAATTTCATTGCTTCTCACAATTAATTCTATTTGAAATTTTATGTTTCTATTTTAATTTAAAATAAAAAAAGTAATTTTCTTATGCTGCAAAGATCAAGATTAAAACAAAAGAATAGGGTTATTATATTTTGGTCTCAGCTCTCTATTGTTTGTCTCATGAAAGCTGCAAGGTCAGTCACACTAGTGAGGAGGATGATCATGTTGGTGACATTGGGTTCAGGCTATTAGTGGCCTAAGTTGTTCCAGTGTAAGATCTACCTGATGGTTTGTCTTATACCATAGTTCCTGTTTAGAGCCTTTCTACTGCGCCACCCCATTATCCTCCACATGTGCACCATTAAGGGAGATCGAGTAGAAAAAAGAAAGATGCTTGTTTGGACTTGTAAGATTCTTTGGTCCAAATGATGATGTTCCAGCCATTGTAATTTGGGAATCATGATAGATTTAATGATCTACTCATCAGCTTCTTACTTTCTTCTTTTTTCTATTCATTATCCTCATTGCTTCAGGCTTGGTCAGATTATTGGTTCAATCTGCAAATTTCTTGATCGCTGCATAAGGGTCACGTTTGTTGCCTATGTGGATAACCTAGTTCCTATGATTCTAAATAACAAAGAGAGCAACCAGGAAAAAGATAGTGAAGGTCATTAACTTTGGAAAGCTTCCATCGTCGATAAAGAGCCAGCTCTGAAGCCAACGTACAATATCTTGGTTAGCAAAGTTATCAATTCTTATTCCAATGGGGGAAGCAGATCAAATAACTCTGGCGAAATGACATTGAAGAAGAAAATGGTTGATGGTTTCTTCTGCTTCGTTGCACAGGCAACATTTGATTTGTGTGGGGAATTGGTGAGCGTGTAGCACTTCACCAATGGGAATGACTTTAGATAGTTGTCTCCAGGCAAAATTGATGATTTTGTACTGAAGCTTACTGCGCCAGAGTTCTTTTCAATTGGAGAAAGAGCTAGGATTGTATATGTCGCTCCTCAAGGTGGTGTAACCATCCTTAACCGACTAGCTACCCGCTTTGTTACCATTCCAAATTAGAATATCTAGTATGCCTGTTAAAGAAACCTGGATTAATTGAATGCTATTTTTGACTGGTTCAGAGTAGACTTCTCTTAACTTTTCTTTGTCCCATTTGGTTTTGTCTCTATTGAGGAGATTTGCCACCCCGATGTCTCCTGTGTTCATTCTTCTCTCAGCTTGAACCAGAGATGACGATTTATGGGAATGGTTTGAATGGTACCCACTCTCCATTGGAGCTTTAAGGTTGTTAGATGTTGGGATTTGACAATTCTTTTCCAAACCCAGGATGAGTTGGACCTAAGAAGGATTTTGCCTGTCTCAACACTGCAATATTTCTTGGGAAGAAGGCCTTTGGTGCATAAAATCTTATAAATATGTTTTACCTAAGAGGGCTTAGTTGAAGGAAATTCCAAGGCCTCCCCTTTGTTTGAGAAGACAAAGTGTGTCTTAATTGGCCAGTGCATCCTTGGCTTATGATCTTTAAATCCCTATAGAAATTGACGATCTTGGTGTTTATTTGAGCATAGTACTTTTTAGGCAAGATGATGCAATAGAGTTCATAGATTAAAAATAGAATTCACCACTGATTTGACCAGGGTGAGTCTTCTAGCTTAAGAAAGGAGGGAGGATTTCCATGTTTGCCTAGACATGTAACCAGTGAGTCACACAATGTTTTATATTCATTTTGTAACATCTCATAATATCCTTAGTTAGAAATATATGTTTTTAGTATGGGTATAAATTATCATAAAGCTTTCTAATCAAAACCTAAGATGATATTAAAGAATAATATTAGTAAAATGAAATAAATTTCATAATGCATATTTTTTATGAAAGGAATTAAATATCAAATTTTAGAAACTAAAATGAAAGAGAAAAAGTTGTCTAATAAATTATAGTTTTAACCATTTATTTCATTGTTGACAAGCAAACAGGCATAGAAAAAAAAAAAAAAAGAAATAGTGGGCCTTGTATATTGAATATAAATTTAATTAAAGTAATTAGAATTAAATAAACGTGGCCCATATGTCAAAAAAGTTACAGCAAAAATTTATTAAAATTTATTTCACGCAGGTCTACAATATTAATTGAGGTAGTTGAAAGTTGTATTTTGACGCTTTATAAATTGTGCATATTTTTCCTTTTTTCTTCACTCATTAGAGTTAGAAAAATATAGTGTGAGTAAAGTTTGGACTATAGTGAAGAATCAACTTGTGGAAAATTCATATTTGTGATTGTGTAAAAAGAGTCTGTACTCTTATTCTTTGTATGCCTGTTTATAACTAGGATATTAATATACTTCGTTATATTTTGCTATGTATATATTTATTTGGTTAGTTTGATTCATCTATAAATTGTCACAAGGTAATTTTTAATGACAAATTAAACTCTTGAGTTTTTAAATTTACCATGATAATAAATTAGCTAATATTTAAACATGATGATGATGAGTATGATAAGGTAGCCACAAGTATGAGATTGTGGTTACAATAGAAACCAGATATGTATTTATGCATTAAGTTACATAGCTAGTTTAATGTACCTAGTTCTTGTAGTATGCATCTATGATGACGATGATGCTTATATATTTTGAATAAGGTACATGGCTATTGAAATTTGTATTCTCACTCAAGTTTATTAATATTTTTCAAGTGAAAGTTTCAATGGAGATAAGGGAAAACAAGTCATTTGATAGGCTTTAGAATTATTTTGTCTTGTATTATTTGTACTTCTATAAGAAAATGATGTATATAAGCTTTGTTATAAAATAACTGTGATGGATGACTGTTTCATGATAATCCTTTTATCGTGAGATATGTATATAAGATAATTACTATATGGATTTTGATGTAAGTAGAATCTATAATGGAGGTTTCTTTTTTGTGTAAAATGTTTGTTATATGTTTATAATTTAATAAAATATTTAATGACCATATATTGTTCTAAGATTTAGTATAAAGTTTTTTGGATATATCAAATTTAGGAATGGTCAAAGTTAATTCCTCCTAGCTAATCAAAACAAATTAGTAAAAGCTTTAAAAAAAAAAAAGACTAAACTGAATTGTTTGGATTTAATATATATAAGATTTATAAAAGTTCTTAGTAAACTTTTTTTCCTTTTAAAGATGACACATATAAAGATATAATTATAGAGAAATATTTTTAAAGGTGTTGCACTTTTCATTATGTCAAGTTATGATAATATAATTGTGTTAATACCAAAAGGTATGAACTTATTTATTGCAAAACTTTCATTTAAGTTATTTAATTTCTCATTTATATCAATTAGTTAACTTAATCTCTATCTTACACCATTTTTTCTCCCTAATCTAATTTACTATTGCTATCTCTTATTTCAACTCACTGACTATTGCTTTTCTTACCTTTCATGATCAAGTGAATTAAATTTTAGTATCTCTCACAATTCGTATCATTTTTTCCTCTCATTCTCAACACATTAACTTTTGAACATTTTACTACATAACAAAGATTAATTAGATTAGCTATATTATAAATGGAAAAATAAATGTTAAGAAAATGGTTATAGAAATTTAACTAATAACTTTGCATCTTAAAAAATTAATAAAATAAAGTTTAAAAAAAAATTTATTAACTTTACTAAATAAATAAAAGACATGATATAAGAGTTTTGTACTAGGACACAAAATATTTTAATTTGCTAGTCTACTTTAAAATAAGTGTATACAAATAACAATAGAATAAGGAGATAAGTTAATACTCCATAATTAATCAGTAGACTTTGTAATATGCAACACCCTAACTTATCACAGAAGGAGAACCACCAAAAGAAAAGGTAGCATTCACCAAAGAGTAAAAGGAAATTAAGGTCTATTGTAATAGCATCTTAGGGTTTCCCTGAAGAGTGCATTTGCTGCAATAACCCATAGTTTCCTTTGTGCCATAGCGTATAGAGGAGGAGATAACAAATCTATCCATTCAAGCAAAGGAGGATTAAGCATGGTAGATGGATAGGATTGAGAGGGTCCAAGCCATAAACTTATCAACATATGATTTGTGTTTGGTTGGAAGATTCCTTAAAATAATGGTATACTTTCCTTCATTGAAAAATACTCAGGTGAATATGTGGCATCCTTTAGGGGGTGTACATAAAGGATATCGAAAATAATAGGATCTTATTCAAGTTTTTCTGTGACGTAGATATTAATCATCTGATAGAAGGAAGACCCTCGATATTTAATAAATATCTTTTTATTACACATAGACTGCAAGTAGAATAAGACCCACATTGAATTTCTCTATTTTGGTCAAACTTTTGGGAGAAAATTCATGATTCACTTATAGGTTCACTTATAGGTTTAATGTCAAAAGGTATGGCAAAACAATTTAGAGACTTTGTTGGAAAATTTTTTCAGTACAATGCATAGGCACTGGAAGGAGGTCGAAACATGTTTCTCATAATAAAGGTGACTATGGATGTGCAAGAATCGCTAAACAAAGAAAGAAGCTTATGCTTGCAAATGGAGAAAGTGTATATGTAGGAATTATATACGAGAGGTTAACGCTCTTTTGCTTTTTATGTGGGAGGCTAGGTTACACAAAAAGTTTTTGTCACATGTGAAAGGTTTTAGGTGGAGGCAAGTAGTTGAAAATGGAGTGGCATATCTTGTTGAAGGCTACAGGCAAACCAAGTCCCTTGGTGACAAGCTGCTCGTTATACAAGGAACCAATGAAGTGGTTGACAGGATCAGACACATCAGATTAAAAGAAGGCACAATTTATGGAATTTAAATCCTTTCATAATACATGCATTTCCTTTTCATACATATATAAGTCAACAAGTACAAGAGAGAGGGCCTTGTTGGATCTATATAATGGCGTGAACACTGATTGGTATAAGGAAAGATCTCAAATTAGGTTGCACGGGCACAATCAAACAAAAGGTCAAGGCCCAAATGATGAAAATGATCCACTAACTATTGTCAAAGGAAAAAAAAATGAAAGAAAGCAGGTGAGGATACAAGTCAGTATGCAAGGACAGCATGAGAGATGAAGAATTAGGTCAGAAAGAAGGCAACAATCTTTTAAGTCAAATTATGGGTATTGTTATGTAGACCTACCAATAGCCATGAAATACTAATTTGGAATTACTAGGGCTTAGGCAATCCCCATGCAGTTCAAGCTCTTAAGGAGCTAGTACGTCATAAGAAGCCAAATATTATGTTTCAGATAGAAACATTAATACATAGGACACGAATAAGAAGATTAAAAGACAATTCAAGTTAAAAAATGCATTATCAGTTGATTGACTTAGTAAATCAAGGGGCTTAGCTATACTATGAAGAGACACAATGAACTTGACTTTGATGACATATATATAAAACTTCAATGATGTGAAGGTAAAAGGTGCTGGTGATAAGAAATTGAAACTTAGGGATTTCTATGGATTCCTAAAGCATGCCTGTAGATGTAACTCTTAAAACATCATGTGAAATCAAGCTAGGAGTAATGACCTCCCATGATTATATATAGGGGGTTACAATGACTTACTTATGTCTTATGAGAAGGAAGGTGGTAAAGCATCTTAATTCATTAGTTGAAGGATTTAGAGAGGCCATAAAAGATAGCGAACTCCATGATATCAACTTTAAGGGTACATGTTTATGTGGGAAAAGAGAGGTGTTAGTGACACTGTGGTAAAGGAAAAAATTGATTAAGTTATAGCGGATCAAATATGGATAACGAAGTTCTTATATAAGCAAATGACGGTGCTTGTATCTTCATATTTGAATCACTCCTCAATTTTAATCAATCAAGACAGATTATTGTTCAAAAGGGAGGAAGCCACAATTTTGTTTTAAAAATTTGTGGTTGGTAAGGCTAGAAATTTGCGAATTGGTGGAGGAGAGTTGGAATAGATCATGAGGTTGGAACTTTATAGGAAAGTTAAAAAATTACCAAGAGAAACTAGAAAACTGGGATAATTGCACCAAAGAAAATGAAGTGATGCAACTAAACGAGATTGATGAATTGCTTTAGTGGTACCGTGAAGAAGATAACAGTGGCCAAATAAACAATGAGGAATATAAGTGATTAAAAGAGAGGAAGGACACAATTTTAGAAAGACAAAAGCTAAAATGGAAGCAAGAAGCAAAGGTGTTTTTGCTAAAAAATGGGGATAAGAACTCACAGTATTTTCTTTTTCACGACTCAATACGGAGGAAGAACTACTAGATTGAGGCATTGAAGAATAATAACAGTAAGTAGGTCTATAAAAAGGAGAGGTAGCATGAGTTAGTGGTTTCATACTTTTTTGAATTATTTACCACGGGCATTATTTTGGATCTGATAGTACAATACACTATGAAGAGAGTAACATAGGATGATAATGCTAGCTTGTTGAAGCCTTTTAAAGTCCATAAATTTAGAAAGGTTTTGTTTCAAATGCATCCTGATAAATCATCATGCTTGGAAGGTTTAAACCAGATTTTTTATTAGAAATTTTAGCATTAAATAGGAGATAAGGTGGTGAGCTGCTATAAATAGTGGCTAGATACAAGATGCCTGCCTTTTGATATGGCAAATACTTTAGTGGTTTTGATCCTGAAGATAAGCCACCCCTAATCGTTAAAAGATCTTAGCCTTATATCCTTATGTAATGTGCTTTATAAGATAATGTCGAAAGTACTAGTGAATAGACTAAAAAACATCCTCCTACGAATTATTTCCAAAAACCTATCAACTTTCATATAAGGAGACTTATCACTGACAACTTTTTGGTGGCTTTTAAGCATACACACAATGGAAAGGAAGAGCTAGGGAAAGTATGGGCTACTAGTACTAAATATGAACTTTAGTAAAGCATATGACAGAATTGACTAGCGTTATTTAGATGCAGCTATGTTAGCTCTGGATTTGAAGGGGAGATGGGTTCAATATATTATGATGTGCGTGAAAAATGTGAGATTTTCTTTTTTTACTAAATCAAGAGGAAATTAGGCCCATTATTCCTCAAAGAGGGTTGAGATAAAGGACCCGTTATCTCTACACTCATTTATTTTGTATGGTGAGAGCTTATTTGTTTGCTAGGACAGGAAGAATGAACAAAGCTAATCCATGACGTGAGGGCGAGTGCTAGAAGGCCCAAGATTTCACACTTATTGTTTGCATATAACTCGTTCTTTTATATAGTGGACGAAAAGGACAATGAGAAGATAAAGCAGATTTGGAGTACTTACGAAGCAGCTTCAAGGCTAGAGATAAATTTTTATAAGTCTAGCATTTTCTTCAGCACTAACATTAATCAATCAAGGTGCGTCAAGATTTGTGATAAGCTGGGAGTTCACTCCCTTATTAATCATGACAGAAATCTTAGCCTTCCTTTGTTAATAAGGAGAAGTAAGAAATCAATATTTGCATTTCTGAAGGATAAACTTTGGAAGAAAATTTAGAATTAGCAAAACAATTTCCTTTATCGTGCAAGTAAATAAATCCTCATTAAATTTGTAGCCTAGGTTATTCTATCCTTTTATATGAACATCTTTCTTATTCCTACTTCATTATGTGACAAGCTTCAACGCATGATGAACTCCTTTTAGTGAGGAAAAGATACAAATGAGGGGAAAGGAATTAAATCGCTAGTAATAGATCATATGTACAATAGTAAAAGGATAGGGGAATGGGATTTCACAACCTCCATTGTTTCAATATGGCACTTTTGGGAAAATAGTGGTGAAGATTTGGTGATTCATCCAATACTCTTGCTTTCAAGGTTCTTAAAGCAAAATACTTTTCGAATTGGGATTTTTAGTCCGCTTGGGTTGGTCCTACTCCAAGCATTTTACTTGGAAGAGTATTGTTTCAGCCCAAGATATGTTGAAACAAGGTATAAGGTGGCATGTTGGTAACGGCGAGGCAATCTCACTGCAGTATGACCAATGGTTGCCATATGATGGGGGGTTTTTTTGTCAAAAGCCTATGTCAGCAAGGAGTGGAAGTACTTTGAGTTAAAGACTTCCTTCTTGACATGGGACGAGGATGACAGTACACCTAGAAGGGAGGGGTGAATAGGTGCACTTAAAATTTTAAACAAAAATTCTGTTTTGAAAATTTTAGTTAACTGAAAAATTTACAGTCAACTGTAATTCACAATAATCAGTTGACTGAAATAAAATACAGTAGACTGGATTTTTCAGTAAAACGTTCAGTTTCCCAGAAGAGAAGAAAGAATAAGAGAGTTAACTGAAAATATCTTTGGACAAATATAAAATGCAATAACCAGTTAACTGTAATAAATTTAAGTTGACTTATCTTTTTAGTTTATGAGTTCATAGTGACAGCAAAAAGGACAGTTAACTGTAATATTTCAGTGACCTAATTTTCTTGAAAATGGCCTATGGAAGAAGGAATCAGTTAACTATAAAATTTTAAGTTGACTAAAAAATATACTGAAAGATAAAGATCAGGGAAAGAAAAACAAACACTCAAGTTTATCTTGGTTCGACCAACCATAATGCCTACTTCTAGTGCCCTTGGCTTTACCAAGGGATTTTCCACTAAGAAAAGTTTTCTTTCATTTTTACAAGGAATTTTCACGTGCTAACTCCAAACACAAGGTTTTCTATCTCAACCTCAAACTTTACAATAACCCTCTTCTCTACTTGAGATAAACATATACCAATCAGTAAAGAAAAGTTTTATAAACCCCACACAACTAGGTTTTCTTTTAACACCTCAAATTTGCTTATGAAAAAGTAGATAAATCAGAGACTAAGCACTAAGAAAACCAAATAAAATAACATTACAAAATGCTTCTTTCTTTCAGCACTTTCTCATTTCTGTTTCGTTGTTCTATGTCTTCGAAGGCAAAAGCTTCACGATATTTATAGCTTCCTCAGAAAGAGAGGTTGGCGAGCATTTATTACAGAAGATATTGATGAAGAGAGAGAGATTTCGTTGCTTCCTCTTTGATTGCCATGATGTATAGTTTTTTGCTCCAATGGCATGGTGGATTCGAGTTTTGTTGAGGTGCCATTAATGGTTGCTGTTGATAGCACTTCCAGTAGGGAAGAAGGAGGAGCAGGATGAGTGTGGCAGAGGAAGTTCAGAGAACTCTGATGGCTTTCACTTCACAGCAGCTTTTGTATTTTGGATGAGCTGTCTTCTACTTGTGAGTTGAGATGAGTTGAGTTTAAAGTGCAGCAAATTTGTTTTTCTGATGTAGGTTAGGCCTTTCTTCTTCATTTGATTTGTCATCCATCAAACATGGGTTTTGAATCATTTCATGTTTTGGGCCAATAGAGGATGGCACAGGGACTCAATCAGGGGGATGTTTGATGATGAGGAAGTGGACTTAACAACAAGAATTCCTATTAGCTCTATGCCAAGAGGTGATAAGAAAATTTGGCATTTTGATAAGCGGGGTAATTATAGTGTCAGACTGGGGTACTTTGTTGCTCTCTCAAATGGAGATAGGGATACGGAGGATATCAGAGAAGATAAGTGGGGCATGATCTGGAACCTTGAGGTGCCACCAAAAGTCAGAGAATTCATATTGATGGCCTGCAAAGGCATCATCCCAGCGAAAACTAATCTGGCTTCTAGAAGGGTCCCTATATCAACTCGCTGCCAAGGCTGCGAAGAAGTGGAAAACTAAGCTCATGCTCTCCTGGAATACCCTACTGCTGTAACATGCTAGAACAAGCGGGGCCTAGCAAACATAGCTAACAGCATTGAATTTAAGGATTTCTTTTGGCACTTTCACAGCAATTCACCAGAGCTCACTTGGAGGAATTTAGCGTCATAAGCTCGAAGATATAGAGCACCAGAAATACTCTGGTCTGGAAGAACAAAGTAATTCCATCAGATTTCATCATACGTGATAATCTCTCGTTTCTGAAGGACTGGCAGAAAGCACAGAAGGCGCTGGTGTCTTTCAACGTCCAGGAAGCGAGGGTGGAGGAGAGCAGCACTTTTCAGAATGCACAATGGGTGGAGTGGATTGGCTACTCTGATGCAGCAATTTTCAAGAATGAGAGGACATCAGGTTTCGAAGTCATCTTTAGGAATCAGGTGAGTTTATCCATGCGTTTTCAGACACGCTAACTGGTGTTCATCTGCCTAGGATCTTGGAAGCCATCGCTGTCCAATCTGCACTAGTTTAAGTTTCAACACACCTTCCAGGACCAGGGTTGCTTCTCGTGGATGCTCAGGAGGTGGTGTTTGCACTTAATACAGATGTTTCAGATATTTCGAAGTTTGGTCTTATAATTAAAGACTGCAAAGATATTCTTTTTACTCTCAATGAGATTGAATGTAAGTGGATTAAAAAGGCTGGCAAATAAGGAGGCTCACTACTTAGTAAGCGACTCTATTAATCATGCTTGCCCACATATCTGGGACACTGATCCTTCGTCGGTGTGATTTTGCCTATTAATACAAGTGTCGTTTTCTTCGAAAAAATAAAACAGAACAGGATTTCACCCATTAATAAACTAACGTAGGTTGCATTTTGAACTTAAATCAAACCAGCCAAAGCACACAAGACGGGACAATAGCATTGAACCCACTATGTAAACATTCAGCCTAGAAATATCTGCCTGTGGAGATATGTAGCCAATTTCACTAATATTCGTTAAAAAAATCAATTAGCTGAAATATAGAGTGACATTAGTAACTCTGGCTTGACTTTACAGAGCAAACAAGTAAAATCTTTAGGAATTTTCTTTTTTCCCAAAAAAAAAAAAAATTCCCGTAGACTTTACCCCAGCTCATGCAATTAAAAACAGAAAACCCCTTCAACAAATTATCGTATCAGCCATTTAACAGCTTTATAACATCTAACCTGAAATAGCACATAAAAAATATTACATAAACTATCAACAACTATAGGCCTTAGGTGGCCTGCGCTTCAAAATTGCTGAACTAACCATAAAACACTGATATTTCAGTTCATACGTAAAGAGGAGAGAAGAAGGAAGGTCTGCAGCATTCAAACGTGACCATTCAGGACTAATGCTGCAACCCTCTTCAACGATTCAGCTGCCTTACGAAGATCGGAGTCTGAATGAGCTGCCGAGACAAATAATCTAATTCCTACAGGCAAACGGCATTTGTCCAAAGTTGATCTTTTGGAAGCAACCACAAATACAGAATCTTCCTCCAAAACCTGTAAATACATTTTCACTATCATTAGGTACAAACAGTTAAAGATAAGCTGTTACAATTGGCATATAAGATTCTCTTACACGCTCAGCTATATCTTCAAGCAGTCGTATGTCATTTTTCATGGAACCTGTTGACTTCTCTAATCTCAAATAAACAATTGGTGATTCTGCATTACTTGCTATTATCAAGCCTTGTATGTTTGATAATCCTGCATTAGCCCAATGCATATTTTAATGATATAAGATCCTAATCCTTGTTCTAATGGTAAAAAAACAAATACTAAAACTCAGCACTTCAGATGTTTTTCAAAAAGCAAAACAAAAACACCATCATACAATGACATAATTCATTGAAGAAGAGGTAGTGAGATCAAAGCCCACCTTTCCATAGGACAGAAATGTTAGTCTTCAGCTTTGTTATCAGATTTGGATTGTCCTCAAGGATGTCAATAGCCGTAATTGCAGCGCTTGCAAGATATGGGGGCAGAGAAGCAGAAAAGACATAGCCAGAGCTACTTAATCGCTGCATGATTGAAAACATTATGAGATATTATTAGTACTTGGAAAATGGATGAGAAAAATTGCTGGCATCATAAGATAGTGATAGCAACTTTAAAAGATCCCTCCATCAGACATTTATCACAATTTGGATTTCTATCAGATCAGGAAGAATATTGATAATAGGAAAATAAGATGGGAAACTGCTTGGAAAAAAATCCTTAATTTTCTCAGTATATTCTAGAGACCAAGCCTATTACTTCCGGATGGGTATTATCACATAAGAAACTTTCATACTTGGTGATCTATAACTCTAGCACTTCCGGTGCAGAATCCGCCTTCTGTGGCCAGTGCATGTCCCATAGCAGCAGTTATGATATCTAACTTCTCAACCTGCAATGGATGATCATAATTCACAACTAGCAATGCAATTCAAAATATTAATGAATTGCATTCAGTGCACAACACATGCACATCTATTCCAATACATACTGGAACTCCAAAATATTCAGTAAGTCCTCTTCCAGAACCTCCAAGCACACCAATTGAGTTGCTCTCATCCAGCAAAACACGAAAACGGTATTTCTCCTTCAATCTAATGATCTCATCTAAGGGTGCAATTTGGCCAGAATTCTGAAATTTAAAAAGAAAAAATTATATTAATGGGTAATGGTCAAGCCATTTCAGTTTTATGCAAGCATACACAGACAAAGTAAGGCAACAGCAGTGAAAAGATGAATAGATCTATTCATATTCCATATGGAGGGGAAAAAAAGGGCAATAAATATATGTGTAGTCATTCTTTATGCAATGGCGTTGAAACTGACACAGATCTAACAGTAACAGTCATTCTTTCATATACAATACCATTACAGCCAGTCATCAATTTTGTTTCTTCATACTGACTACTAACTCATAACATAAGCATGAAAATGGATGCATAAAAAGAGCTTGTACCAAACAAATGAGCCCCTGAAGCATATAGACATGTTATTTCATGTCTCCAGAAAATAAAGTTTGTTCGTTATTAATTTTATACATGCAACAATGAAAGGGGGTTGCAATTGCTGATAACTCTACTATCAGCAGTCCTGTATAGCAGTAATTCATTTAGGATGATTTACCAATATTTAACAAGAAGTCAGCAATTCAAGCAACCTCCTAATTTTGAAGATCAAGGCCTGAACTCTCCTTAAAATTACTTATTTTCAAGTTAGATAAATGCATATAAAAAACAATGTCAAGATGTAAAGCTACTCTACCATGCATGGCAGACAATATCTACCTGGTAGACAGCTTCAACAACAATGTACCGCCTCAACTTCTTGGCCCGCTTATTTTCTGCAGTGATTTTTTCCAGAGTTTCTCTTAAAGAATTCATGTCATTGTGCTTAAAATACACCACTGTGCTTCTTGAAAGATAAAGGCCATTCTGTATCCCCCAGTGGACTCCTTCATCTCTGTAAAAGACAAACCAACTTATATGTAAAACTTACACCTGAGACTTCACAAGAACTAGCAGTAAAAGCTCTAAAATTATGTCAAATCATTATGGTCATAGAAGCCTTGAAGTTCAAGATGGCAAACAAACCCAAATGCAAATCATTCAACTAGTCTTCCCCTGAACACCAGGGAGTTTAAATAATACAGCCTCCATTCATCACTTATATTAATCAACACTATTCTACTACAGGTTCAGAAATCACATGCGGCTGGACACGTAATTCTGTTCTTACTTTACCAGGCTCACGCTATGCTGTACATAATCAGCTAAGAAAAGAAGCCACAATGAAACATCATATAGCCATCCAACTAACACTATACTTTTCATTGCTCATTATAAATGTCATAAGACTAAAAAGGGGGAATAGGAAAAACTGAATTAAACCACAAAATAGAGTGTCAAAGACAAGCCTATGTGTGCTTACACAACAATTATATCTCCTTTCTTAGAGAAAGCAGGAATTGCACTGAACATGGTGGAAAGTCCATAAGAGTAGAGAATTGAATCAGGTGTTCCCAAAAATTTTGCTATTCTGGCTTCACAATCAAGGTGGACATCTGGGGTAAAAGAAATATATTATAAGAGGAAAAACATTTTCTTGAACAGAACTTAAAAATAAAACGCAAAACAATTAAATTCAATTAGGGCATGCTATAATATTGAATCTTACCGATTGTTCCATAAAATCCACGAGGACCACAAGAACCAACACCATATTTCTCTACAGCAGAAGAACATGACTCCTGAAAGAGAGTTACCGTCAATGCTCTATGTTAATTTCAAGCCCAAAAGAAAAATATACTAGTGATATGAGAAGAACTGAAGAAGTTCCTTACAAGTAGCTTCTTATGACCTATCAATCCAAGATAGTTAGCCGAGGCAAAATTAATAACATCATTACCATTAATTATGGTATGTGGCCCAGCAGCACTGCATAAAATATAACTCGTCAGCAGGAAGACACAAATAGTTGTCCACTTTCCATTATAATCCTATAATTTAATTTCCAAGACATCAAGACCATAATAGCATTTATCTACCAGATTTGCACAAAAATCTCCCATGAGGTTTGATGAATGTCCAAACATTAAGCATAACGCCCTTATTTAAGATTTTTAACTTAAAAAATTGCACAGCTCCCCTTTAACTTTATGTTATGTAGTAAACGAGGTATGTTTGACTTCAAAAACAGAAAGGTAAATACCTGTAAGCGTCGAATCACTGCAGAGGTCTATGTACTTACTCTTTCACCTTTTTTTTAAAATAAAAATCAAGAATCTAAGGAAAAAAGTTGTAATTGTAACGGTGAAGTTGACCAGCAGAGAACAACATACATGTAATTTCAGGAAAGGAACTCCATCAGTAGGGGAAACAAGAACCAAAAATTATAACCAATGAATAACATATTATTCAAAAGAGAAATAAACATTTGATCTCCACTATAACCTAATAAAGCTTAGGTAATAAACTTTAAATGTAACAATCAACCCTCAAGAATATCACAGATAGTGAAAACGTTACATATCAGTTAAAACTAACGTCTAAAAGCCATGCAATACCTTATCTCTCTTTAATCTTCCCAAATTCCCCCCTTTGCTTTAAGTATGACGTGACAATCATGTGGCTTTTAAACATTTAGTTTCAACTAATATACAACATTTTCACCTTCCATGATAGTTTAAGGTAAAATTTTGCGTTTTAAAGCTTGTGCACCAAACCAAAGATTAATTAATCTATAGTTCAAGGGAGCTATATGAAGTTTCCCATATAAAAAATAAATAAAGGTGCTCATAAAGGACAAGTCATCACTCATCACCTCTCCAGCACTGGTGGTTCATACTGCATCTCTTTACTTAGTGGAGGAATCAGGGATTCTGGAACCCATTCATCACATAGCTCATCTATTTCCTGCAAGCATTCACATCAAGCATGCATTACAATAATGTCAAATTACAACATGATGCATTTTGGGCAGAACAGAACAAGGACTACTATATTAAAATTATTGGACTTTCACCATCATCTTTAGAAAACTATTGGAAAAGATTTGAGGGATGCAAGTCATTAATATTCACTAAATAGAACAAGGAGCACTAAAGACATTAACAATATAATCAGACTAGCACGTTGACCAAAATTACAAAATTTAAGTAAATTCAACTAATCATCTCATATACAAAGACAACAGAGTAATAACCAAAGATATAAAATAGGCAAGCACGCTGAAAGGACTGTCTTACAAAAGACTATATCTCTTACAATCTGCAATTTTTTTTGTCAATCCCTTCCATGATATGTTTCTATTACATCTGCATACATAATCACCCAAAAGCAAGCCCCTTATATCATAATACATAGAGATGTACTGTACAACCTACTGACATGGGCAATGCGGCAAGTGATCAAATCCAAACTTCATAACCTGAAATCATTCATGTCTTGAATTTTAAACTATATACTGCTCAAAGACAGTTAAAAACAAAACTTATATATCAGCATAGTTCCAAATTAGCATTAGAATAAACCATATGACCAGTGAAAAACAGCCAAAGTAGACAATGGAAGAGCATTTCAACTACAAAAAACTAAAAAAATCCATCAACCTTGGAAGCTCAAAAAAGTTATAAGCCACCTTAGGTCCCTACAATTACTAAAATCTACACTAAACAAATCTCTATTTACATTTTATAGCCTTTTGCAACATTATAGACCACAATAGAAACGTCTATTTCACTACACAAAAATAAATCCTAATTTCACAAACAAATCAGGGGTAAAGTCTGTCAAAATTTTATGAGTTAACCAAATAATAGTCACTTTGCGGAATAATGTCACTGATAACCCTCAAAATGCCATATTTACTTTCATGTAACAGGTTTGCCCAACTTATAAATCAGCTTAGCAAAATCGGAAGTTACATTATTAGCTAAATATATACACTGAGTGGTATTCAATTAGCTGAAACAAGACAATCAAACCAACCTTCTCTCTCAAGGGTCGTTTGGGAGGCTTGTAACTTTTCTGGGAGAGCAGGAAAAGAATGACCACCAGAAGAACAACTTCAACAAATAAATGCCCTTCAACCAGATAGCAAGAATGAGGAAAAGGTAAACAGTCAGTCACATTTTGTGTCATCCATAAAAGGAAAAAATATTTCAATCAAAGGATATCAGATTCTACCGCCAATATGCACTCCAAAAACTACAGCTCGTGCAGAAGGAGCATCTAAAGCCAATGTCACCCATTCTACTGTAGTGTTCAGAATATTCAGGACAGCTGAGGCCATGGTAGTCTTAATATCTCAATTAGTCAAATAAGGAGGCCTTCAGCGTCATTCATGTAATTGATAGTAGTCACACTAGTCAACTCAAACTACTGCAAAATATGGCACAATGATGATTACAACTAGGTTAGTTCATTTAAAACGCATTATACGGTAAATAAAACGGTGATAGACCAAAGAAACTGATGAAGAATATCAACCTAAAGTATGTACGTGCTAACATCTATTATCAAACCTTAGAATAAGAAACAATTACAATAGTTAAGAGAAGACGACAATTCTTCATTTGTGATACTAGATTAGAAGTTAAATAAGTTGAGATAAAATTTCTTTCTTCAAAACGTTGAGAGTAATTAATCCCTAGTCCATAAAAGCAGTCGAACATAGAGCTATCTTGTAAAATGAAAATGCATCTTTCGGGAATTATATCCGAGCGGAGTCTGAGCAAAGGGAAGAACAGCCATAAAACCATCGACACTTAAGACAGCATAACTCGTTCTAAATATCATATTCTCTACCAACGATTCATATATTAGAAGGAAGTAGCGCCAATATGTCTTCAAAAGTTACGAACAGCAAAACCAACATTACACATAACGGAAGCCAATGGTTGCCAATTGAGTAACATCCAGTTTCCTCAATATCATATTAATCTTAATGTAAACTCAAACCACCATTTCATGTCGTGCTTAAACCACCCCAATTCCCCGCATAACCTTTGTTTCGCTATATCCTCGGACGCAAAACCATAAAATAGTCGGCCAAAATTCTCATTTCATCGCGACGACTCTTGCCAAATAAAGTTACACGGCTGAAAAACGAGAAGGTTCACAGTTTGGGGATCCGCAAGGCGCAACATAAATAATAGCAATGAAGGAAGTATTTTGCAACATAATTAATCAATTCAACACCATGTCTAGCAAAAGATTCAATCAAGATCGATATTACACTTACCTCGTGATTACGCGGGTACAAAGGTTACGGTAGCAGAGAAAGTAGGACGATTGTGAATCTACTACTACTTCGATCGATTCTCTCAGATTCAAAAAAACAATGGGTGAGGACGGGTCAAACAAGTTGAATTTGAGCCTCTGCATTTCCAAAGGATTTTTCCATTCTAAACAGTGAATGGTATTGAGGACACGTCACCCAATTTGCTAACTTCCGACAGAGGCGGCGTCCTTAGTCTCTTTCTTTCTCTGCTAATTTGCTTTCCCGTGTTTTTATTTGTCTTTTTATTTTCAATATCTAGACATTATAATTATTCAAAGTCTAAATTCTAAATAATTAAAACCCAACATGTGACGATATAAATATCCTTATAAAAAATTTAAAACCTTTTAAAGTAGAAGAAATAAAAATTTGAAGTTATAAAGGAAGTTTGGTTTGCTTATTTCCTATTTTTACTTTCACTGAAAACAAAATTAAAATGAAAAATGCTTTTATTATAATTTTATAATACTTTTTTTGTGCTCAGAAGCCCAAACTACCAACCAGCTAGCTTAAGCAAAAGTAACTCACATCGTTATAAATCAATACATAAATTTATTTTCTTCTGTTAGGTTAAAATTTTTTGTAACTGCTATAAGTGGTTGAACTTTCACTTAGTAATATGTTTATATAGGTTTAAGATTTTCTTATTAATTTTGTTTAAATAAAAAAAGTTTAGGGTGGCATTGATGGTAAATGGGGCAGCCATAATTTGACAAGAATACTTCTCTGTTCCCATGCACGCAGCAGACGCGCAATCACATGGAGTTGGTGTGTAGTGGGCCTGGATCCCACTACTCACAATGCAAAGTTCATTCTACATCATGACCCAACACAAGATTTCATTCTTTATTTTGTCCATAAAGGCCCAAATATATCGGAGCCTTTGGGTTTCTCTTCCTTCCTTCATTAGGCCTCCAAGAAAGAGGACAGAAAATTAAAAATTTCAGTGCACATGTTATGTTGCATCCAATTATCCTGATCAGGTACGAGTATTAGTGGGATGTAAATCATGGAATAGCGTTCACCAAATAGCCAATCATATCTAATCGTCCTAAAAGCCACACATAGGTACTTATCTGGCTAGGCCTCCGACAGCGCATTGACGCATGCTAATGATGAAAGCTTGCCATGTTGCACATGTTGTGTCTCCAAATTTATGCTTTAATACCCAAGTCCCCAGCTGCAAGAAGGGGAAGATACATATTTTGGAGGTATATATTGCAGTTTTTATCCAAGACAGGATATAATGGAAAGCAAAGCACAAATTGATTGGATTGGGCCACATATGATAATTACGTTATGGGAATCATACCTTCCCTATGAAACCACAGGTTATGTTTTTTATGTACTTGAAATGAGTGCAAAGGAGTGTGTAAACTGCGCCATTGGACCTTAACATAGTCCAAGTTAAGTTCTAATTATATCATTAATGATTCTGATAAATAAAGTGGATGGAGGAGTTTGGCTGGGAGAGAATGATAGGGCGAAAGGAGGCAGAAAGATGCGAGATTGGTCAGAAAAAGTGGGATTAGGAATGATGTTAGTGATGTAAAGGAGGTGGGAGCATGTGAGTTAAAGTTCCACATGGGATTGAAAGCACAGAGAAAATAGGTGGGGTAACAGAGGTTGGGCTTGAGAATAAAGCAAGCACTACTGCACTGTTGCAAAGTTATTAGCCTCACTGAAAGCATAAAGGAAAAAGCTACTGCCTGCCTACTTACTGCCATTTTTCAAAAGAATGAATATAGTTTTCTCAAATCATGTGATGGTAGTCGTGCTTTTGATAGATAAGGACCTCTCTTACTCATCAAGCTCATATAGAACCAAACTCATCAGTTCCCTCACTCGCTGCCACACACAGGGAGAGAGAGAGAGAGAGAAAGATCGAACGACAGGGTCATTTGGTTTGTAGTTTTGTAATTAATCTGATCATAAAATCATGTCATTGCGGTTAAAAAGGTCATTATCCGCTGGATTAATTGTGTCACATAGCTAGAGGAAGCACTGTTGTAACTCCCATTGATGTTACTAGTATCCGCTTAGCTACTAGTTTTTACAAAGATATGTCGCCCCAAGAAGCTGAAATAAACAGTTTAATGGGGCCACTTTGTGGTTGCTTTGTTTGCATCTGAGCTAACGTTCGGATGATAAAATCCAATGAATGCTGAGTTAGGTTAAAAAGGAAACTTCAGGTTGAGATTTTATGCACCCACCCTCCAACAGTTCTCGTTTCTTCCTTCTGAATAAAGGAGCCAGAAATTGCAGGGGAAAAAAAAAAAAAAATAGTTTTTGCTGCAAAGTTTGCTTTGCTTGCAGTCCACCACATCAAGAAAAATGCTACCAAACAGAGGAGAGGTCATTTTCTGTTTGGATTGAACAGTAAAATAAATAACGCGCTCAGAACAGTGTCTGATATTAGCTTTTCGCGTTAACGCATGAACTGTGCAAATAGAGTTCCCAGATACTTTTTTTTCCCAGAACTTGGAAATTTTCCAGCCATCGACATATTTAAGTAATAATAGTATTAGTTCTTTAATGTTTGTTATACGTGCAACATGTTTCCAGTACTTGAGAGTATGCTCCTCATTCATTAATGACTAATGAGTAGAGCAGTTGGAAGCTGGAAATGATATTTCCAGTAATGGCCCACTTATCAATTTTTGCCACGCTCTATGATATGACATGTTAAAGAATTTTTTGCTTCCTGAAATTTTCAACTTTAATAAGCGAAAGTCTAATATTTGTAGTAGCTTCATAAATCTGCAAGCTCATAACACCTACTTTGAACTGTATGTGAAACTCTCTTAATTAACTCCTAAGGCTAACATAATTGAGTCAAGACATGCTGCTAGTAGGATGCGTGGGTTCAGAGCTTGTTTCTACTTTACTTTGGCTGAATAATTGAGATGGAAATTCAGAAGTCCAGGATGGAGAGCCAAGATCTGATGGATTCAGCAACGCGTAAACAAAGACACTGTACGGAAAAACCATTTGCTAAGTATGATTATGCCATGCCGTTAAACGAAGTTGTATGGAATGATGAAGTTTTTGTTATATTTATATGCAAATATGATTTAATTATGCAATCATTTATTTTATTTTTAAAAATTACACTGCCTCCTCATAAAATTAAAATAAAATCTATAGATAAATTCATTTTGAACAAAATAAGATTATAATAGTTATTTTTTTATATTTAATGAAATTTTAAATCATTTAATAAAATTAATAAATATTAAAATATATTTTCTAAAAAAAAGATATGAAAAAAATACTTGCTAATATTTAATTTCAATAATTTCATGTATTAAATATAGTAAATCAACATATGCATCACTATTATGCCAAAAAAAAAATGTAACTTAAATTTTTAATACAAAATTAATAACATTAGAATGAGAGTTTTGATCGCAATACATTTTCTTGTCATAATTTTGATCTTTTAAAAAATCTTATTATTGAGAATATTTCGATCACAATATGTTTAGTTGTAATTTTTTAAATTTTACAAATAAATCACAAATTTTTTTTAAAACAGTTTGAAAGGTCTTAACATTTTACAGCCTCTTTAAAAAAGAATTATAATTTACTCAAAATTTCTGCAAAGCGGGAGTCCTCTAGGCGAGCTAGTCCTACTTGGAAATCCTGTTTCAATTTCTTCAGGATGCATCATTCGCAATCATCGTGGAGCTTGGATTGTCGGCTTCTCTAAATTCCTGGGTTTGAGAACAAGTATTCTCGCTTAGGTATAATCAATCGCCAAAGGACTATACTCAGCAAGAGCATTTGATTGCAAGATTGATCGTTTAGCATGTTTCCATGTCTGCATTGTCCCTCCTTATATATTAATCAATGCATGTCCTCCGTGACCGCCCTTTCAGATTTTGAATAAAAACACCATACGCGAGGCAAATGCATGTGCTTATGGCTTGCAAAATTTGACAAGAGAAACAGATCTGATCTAATCAATTTTGACTTTCTTCGTGTTTCTGTATGAACGTATTGAAGCTGATCTTGGATGACCTCCTCGAAGAATATGAATTAGCTTTTGTGGTTTTGTAATCTGATTACCCTTGATATCCAATTTTCCAATCAACGAAAAGAGAAGTATTGAACCTGAGAAATTAAAAGAAAAGCGACGCTGAGATAAGTAGTCGTAGGGAGTACGTGACCGTTGGGATTTGGATGTAGTTTCCAAAATTCGATCGTTGCGCGTACAAAGGAAGGATGAGCTGGTTTTGCATATACATGTACAGACCATTCACACTTGATAAAGTAGTGAATACGATGCTTAAAGTGAGAGAAACTCTAAAGATGAATTTATTTTAGGGATGCCATAAAATGTGTACAGAGTAGGGACCATCAGAGTCTGACCGAGTAAGCCTGGGTGCGGGGCCCCCCAAATAATAGAAGCCAATCTTGAGCGCCATGTGAAGGTAGAGACCACACAGCTGGATGTGTCCAATTGGTGGGTCACTTTCTCTCTCGCCCACATTACTTCCAACCCCTCCTCTCCGGTCTTCTCCATCCATTTCTAATGCTTCACAACGCCCTCTCTCTTCTTTTCTGCACTGCCTTTTCTCCACTCTCTTTTATGTCTTTCGGTGCAATCTGGATCTGTAATCCTTACTCTTTTTATTTTATGCCTTCCTGCCCGAGGAAACAGAGTTAATTAATTAATTGATTGTGATGGTTTATTTTCTATTTTAGAAATTTTGAAAGATAATACTAAATTGAGAGAACTCAGACTCTTGAAAGTGTGGATATTTTTGGGAAGAAGATTTAATGCAATTAGATTTATCCAACCAGGTTAATTTACACTTTATATTTTAATAATAGGTAAATTACTATTTTTAAAAAATATGCCCAAATTACATATTCTTTCTCTAAAATATATGTAAGTTCCTTAAAGTAAAAAAAATTACCAAAATACTTGAAAGATAAAATTAATTTCTATCATTAAAAATATAACTTGCAAGAAAATCAATTTCTTACTATTTAAATTTCAACATAATTTATTTTGTGTTCCACATAATAATTTAATTCATTTTAAATTTAAAACTTGATTATTTGATATCAGTCAAATATACATTTAATCTTTGTGATATTATAAGAGATGTGTAATTATAGTTTACTTTTATTGTAAAATGTTGGCCTTATGAGATGTTAGCAATCAACTTATGGATTTGCTGTTAATATGGACGTACATTGATGCTTAGCAGTCCAATTTGTTGATGCGTTAAGTACGCATTGCAAAGCCTCTCATACACGCTTATAGGATTCTGTGCTATTAATATAAGAAAATAAAGTAACATCATGATTAGTAATTATAATTTTTAACTTAATAATAAGCGTTTGATTTTAACATAAAAAAATTGGTGCAGTGTATCATTAAAATTTTTTTTTAAAAAAAAAAAAATATATATATATATATATAATTTTTTTTCGAAAGAGGAGTATAATTTGCGGTTATATAATAGCTAACGTACACATTTTCCTATGAAGAGGCATTCAAATGTATTTACATTAAGAAATGGAAAAAGAGAACATTAAAGCCATAGAAGCGAGAAGGTTTACAATAAATTCGCGATAAGACTGCTGCACATGTAGAGAAGAATGAATGGATGTGATAAAACATTAACTTCATAAAGTTGAGCTATTTGTAGAAAAAAAAATAAGAATGGAAAAAATAATTGTTATTTTGTGACTATAGAGTAAGAAAAAAAAAAAAAAAAGGAGGCCCAAATTATGTGCATGGCATAATGCGTGTCACATAAACAAAAGAACTATGGCACCTGTGAACCTTAATGATAATGATGGGGTACCGTCTATAATGGTGTATCCGGTTCCGCATCACGTGGCTTTGTGCGCTGGGTTATTCCTTTTTCTACCTCCTTCTCAAATCCACACAACAAAGTAGTAGATTTCATTCTCAATAAAAAGTCCTGCCGTCTATTTCCTCCTCCTTCTCCTACCTTATTTATGAATGAAAATGAAATATGAAAGTAACAAAATATACAAAAGCAAGGGCAATTTGGGAAATCAAGTCATAAAAGATTCACAGCACGCAACCGTCTGGACTGGTATGCAGTGAAGCTGAAGGAAAATGATAGTGGTTGTTGTCCTTACGGTTACCATGAGCAGCCTCGGTGTCCCCATTTCTCAGTGACTCTATTACCACAACCACCCTTCATTCTCTCTCTCCATCTCGAGCTATATTACTTTCTCTCTCTACCGCTGTCCGATACTTTCACTTCCCTTCTTTCTTGCCTCCGTAGTTACTGCATCACTTTCCTGTACTGAAAATTCTCTGAACTCCACTGCGGACATTGAGAACGGTTATCCGAGCAATTGGATCTTTCCCTCCTACTAAAGCACACGTCCTGCTGGAGCTCCCTCAGATTCATTTTCCATCTATCTCTTTCTGAGCTGCTTCCACATGGAAGCAGGGGAAGATTGTTGTGTCAAGGTTGCGGTCCATGTCCGACCGCTCATCAGTGATGAGAAGCTTCAAGGGTGTAAAGATTGTGTCACGGTCGTCCCTGGAAAGCCTCAGGTGCACTCCTTTTCAATAATGTGATGGTTCAATTGTTTCTATCTACCCTGAAAAGCATGTTATTGGCTCATTGGGGGAGGCAGGGCTTGCTTGGTTGCTTGTTAATAATTCAGTTTTGCATTGTATTCTATGTGGCATTGAGCTTTGAATTGATGAATTATGAGAGATCTGGATCCAAAATCGCTTGCATTATAAAGATGAATCGTCTAAATGAGAGAGCGGAACGGGATTTGGGCCGTGGTAGAACCATCTCCTTTTCCTATTTGACTTTGAAATTATTATTACGATGTCATGATTCGTTGGTTCCCTAATTGAGCTATTTTACTTCATCCTATTGTTGGCTTGTAAAGCTATAGGCTTGAACACAAGCACCCAATAAACATGTTATTTTCTTAAACATTCTTTCGGGGATATAGGGGATCGGCGGTGACGATAATTCACGATGTATAAATTCAATATGAGGAGGAGGGTTTCCACTAGTTTTTGCAATTTCGCTTTTATCTGGTAGGATCTTCGTGTTCAAGTGACTTTGAGTGAACGAGATGGCAGGGAATCTTGGTAAATGAAAGTGGCTCTTTAATTTATTGGTGTCATGCGGACTACAGCCCACTTACTTGTCGCATTGGTTGTGTCTTTCATGTGTTTCAGTTCCAAATTTAGTTCAAATTCCACTATTATATGGTCTTAGTAGATTTTATGAGTCATTTTCTTCTTAATAAAACCTTCACAATAAATATATCTGTATACGCTTACTATCTAATCGTCAACTATTTAGTGCTAATGATTCTCTCACACTCGAAAATAGTTGGCTTTCTGAATTTTTTCCTTGTTTCTTGTTTGCATGCTAATTACTTATTTTAGTCTTTAGACACCTTCATCTAGGATAGCACCTTACTGTGGTATCCTAAATCAGGTGAAAATTTGGGTGGAATCACTTACTAATTGTGATTATAATACAGGTGCAAATTGGCGCCCATTCATTTACATTTGATCATGTTTATGGGAGTACTGGTTCTCCTTCATCTGCCATGTTTGAAGAATGTGTTGCTCCTCTTGTTGATGGTTTGTTTCAAGGATATAATGCCACCGTTCTCGCATATGGTCAGGTACAGTTACTGTGTAGGAAGATAGAAGTGATGTTCTGCTACACTTATTTCTATTTTTTACACGAGATGTCACTTTTTCACTGCATTGCAGACAGGCTCGGGGAAAACATACACCATGGGGACTGGTTTTAAAGATGGTTGCCCAACGGGCATAATACCACAAGTTATGAATGTTTTGTTTAACAAAATTGAAACCTTGAAGCATCAGATTGAATTTCAGTTGCATGTTTCCTTCATTGAGGTCTGTTGATACGTTTTTTACAGCCTTGACTTTTGGAAGTTTCATTGTACTTTAATATCTGAGTTCTGAAGCTTATAAATTGAAATGCTAGAAGTTATTTCAATAAAGTGTCTGACCTAATTTTTTGATTATGAAAAGATTCTAAAAGAAGAAGTACGAGACTTGCTGGATCCCACTTCTATGAGCAAACCAGAAACTGCTAATGGACATGTGGGAAAAGTGACTGTTCCTGGTAAACCCCCAATACAAATTCGTGAAACATCAAATGGTGTCATTACCCTAGCTGGATCTACTGAAGTCAGTGTTTCCACACTAAAAGAAATGGCTGCTTGCCTGGAACAAGGATCATTGAGCAGAGCAACTGGAAGCACAAATATGAACAACCAATCCAGGTTAATAATGGCAATTAATTTGCTGGCCTTAATCTTGCATTATAAAGTTGCAATTCAAAATGCTTTTACTGTTTACGCTGCTGTGTTTCTCTTCTATTAATTATTCTTCTTCTACCATATGTCCAACTAGTCGTTCGCATGCCATCTTCACCATCACATTAGAGCAAATGCGTAGGCTCAATCCTGCAATTCCCAGTGAGAACAGTTTAAATGGGACCATGAACGAAGAATATCTTTGTGCCAAGTTGCACCTTGTGGATCTTGCTGGATCAGAACGAGCTAAAAGAACAGGCTCTGATGGTCTGCGTTTTAAAGAAGGTAACCATCTCTGACTTATAGCATCTAAGTATGCTTTGATTATTAAGTAATCACTAATTACTTGATCTTTCAAACAGGAGTTCACATTAACAAGGGTCTCCTAGCCCTCGGTAATGTTATTAGTGCACTTGGTGATGAAAAGAAGCGAAAGGAAGGTGTTCATGTACCTTATAGGGATAGTAAACTTACTAGGCTTTTGCAGGTTTGATATCTTTACATGTAGATTTCTTCTTCATAATGATGGTGAATATGTACAAAGATTATTAAATGATTTATCATTATTATTTGGTTCTCTTTACTATATGCTGGGGCTAGCGGATGGGGAACAATTGCATGATACAGAACTAATAAACCAATTATATAGCGTAACAAATAAAAATGTTGTTTCATAGCTTTTATTTATGTGAACATTAAATTCTTGAATTTATTATTAACTTTTCTTAATGAACACTGCTTGTTCTTCCATGTTTCTGCTGGTCCAAATGATGCCAATACTTTTACCATCTCTAAGTTGGTTGCGAGATGAGAGTTATAGAAATTCCATACATCTACTGTTAAGCATGGCCAACAAAATTTCTCATACATCATTCAGCTGTGAAAAAGCGCATGACTATAGGTCTGAATGTTGATGTCCCAAGGTTTTTCTTCATATCAAACTTGAATATAAGCTTTTATAAAGGTTTCTTGTCAGGAATCAAAATCTATCTGATAGTTCTGCATTTAGTGATCTGGATCATGCTTAAATTCCTTAATTGATAATTAAATTTCCCAGAAGTGAAGAAGAAATTATTATTGCTGATAAAGAAGACAATATAAAATTAAAAACATATGAATGAAAGGTTTTGTACTCTTCCTCTTTTTTTTTTTTTTTGCTTTGTTTTTTTTGAGAAATATTTATTTTCCATATATTTGCTGTATTTAGATAAAGTTATATGGTTCTGCAGGATTCACTTGGTGGTAACAGCAGAACTGTTATGATAGGTTCGTTGTTCTTACTTGTATCCCAAATCAACTTTATGCTTCTCTCCTATTTTTGCCCTTGGAAGGATGAAGTTTCAAATAAACAAAATCTAATCTTCTGAAATGGAACTTATATGATTTATTACAGTTTACTACTACATATTCATAAATACAGTTCTATCTTTGAAAGATAGGAGTGAGGGAGCATAATGTTAAAAACAAATAAATACATGCTTTGGCCTTGCATATGCTTACTATTTGGAATATTTTCATTCTCAATCCTTCCTTTTTCCACCATCTGGAAGTGTTTTTCCGGCAGATTTAAGTGATAACTAGACTTATTTCAACTTCTATATGGCAATAAATAATTGAAGACAAGAAACCTTGTTTGTTTCTGGTTTCAATCCTAACCTTTCAAGTTGCATGTAAAGCAAGCTGTGCTAGCATGGATTTTTATTTCTTACCACAGAGATATTTCTTTTCCAGCCTGCATAAGTCCTGCTGATATTAATGCTGAGGAAACCCTAAACACTTTGAAGTATGCAAATCGTGCACGCAACATCCAAAATAAACCTGTTGTACGTATTGAATTAATGTTTGTCTTACCGTTCTGTCATTTGACATTGAGATAGTTTGTTGCCATTTATGTTAATTTTGGTACTCTTTCTTTGTTATGCTTTTCCATAGATCAATAGAGATCCCATGTCCAATGAGATGCTGAAAATGCGACAACAACTAGAATATTTGCAAGCAGAACTTTGTGCTCGTGCTGGTGGCTCTTCTGAGGAAGTTCAGGTATTTGGCTTCTCTTGACTGGAATCTGTGATGAAATGATAGTTACCTTAATATATTCCTATGATAGGCAATTGTTAACACCAAATGGACATGGTTTATGGTGTATGGTAGTTAATCCCTCTATCAATGAGTCATCATGTTGGTTGGAGAAAAATTTTCTCAAGCGGACTTACTCCTCTATTTTGACCCACAGAGACTTCTCATATAATCTGCTGTATTTAAAAAAAAAAAAATCACATGTAGAAATGGTTTGTACTTGTATAATCAAATATATAATCTTTTTAAATTTGGTTATGTAGGTCCTCAAGGAAAGGATTGCTTGGCTTGAAGCTGCTAATGAGGATCTTTGCCGCGAACTTCATGAATACCGTAGTAGATGTTCTGTTGTAGAACCTTGTGAAAAGGAAGTTCATGTATGTATTTTGATTCTTCTTTTGATACAGTTTTAATGCATACATTTGTGCTTTTATCTATCTTTGGTTTATGTATTCCACTTAATAGATTATTATGTCCATTATTATTATATAGCAAAAAGTGAGTTCAAGTTATTGGCTGGACCGGCTATAAGTCCAAGTTTTAAAACTTTTTCTTTCAGGATGGTAGCTCATGCATTGTAAAGACTGATGGGCTTAAGAGGAGCTTTCCTATAATAGCATCTGATTATCCAATGAATGAAACAGCAGGTTAGACTTTCCTTAGCCTGGGCTTTATTAATCATCTGTTATTAATGCTAGCTTAAATGTGCACTTGCCTAACCTAGTCCTTTTGCTATCTCTTTCATGCTACTACTTAATCAAGTGCGATTATAGCTGCTATAATTTAGGGTTATGATTGCTGAATTTAGCAGGTGATTCAAGGGAAATTGAAGAAGCAGCAAAAGAGTGGGAGCACACACTTCTGCAAAATAGTATGGATAGAGAGTTACATGAGTTGAATAAACGCTTGGAGCAGAAAGAGGTTGTTACAATACTTATAGATTGGCATCATTAAGTTCAATATATGCTCATTATACACAAATCATGAACACATTTAAATCAATATAACCATGGGCAATTTCAGTTCTTTAAGTTGATTAACCTTGAAGTGAGCAAAGCACATTTCTGATGGATAATTTTTTGTATGCTTTTATTGTCTTATCCTACAATTTGATTCCTATGACAATGTTATGACCCATTTGCCAGGTATGAGACTTGAGTCCCACATTAGATGTATGGGATTCTGATATAGGGTTATATGGACTTTGTGCACTCTAACCTCATGAGCTAGCTTTCAGGGTTTGGCTCTCCTAAAGGTTCATATCACATTTTCATCACATGGGATTCAACATTAATAAGACACCAACAAAACAAAGAAAAAAAATATTATAATAGCAGCAATGAGTGGTTTCCACCCAGTGTTATTTACGAATTAGAAGACATTATGTTTTAAATGTATTAAAAGGTACCTTCTGTATTTTATTCTTTTTTTTTTCTCTCTCCTAATGTTCATATTGATATTATTGTCCAGTCTGAAATGAAGCTTTTTGGAGCATCTGATGCCGAAGCACTCAAGCAGCACTTTGGAAGGAAGATAATGGAATTGGAGGATGAGAAAAGAGCTGTCCAGGTTCAAAAGAAGTTCTGCAAAGTTATTTTACTCTTTTATTGAACTGATATTCATATAATTAATTCATGAATGCAGCTAGAGAGGGATCATCTTTTAGCTGAGGTTGAAAATCTTTCTGCCAGTTCTGATGGACAAACACAGAAATCAGAGGATATCCATGCCCAAAAATTGAAATCACTTGAAGCGCAGGTGGAGAATTTAATTTCAAGTTATATTGAATTTATTTTCTCATTAGGAAGATTGGAAATGGAAGAGATTTTAAATTGCAAGAATCTTTTCAAAATTCATGGATGTTAGATTCTGGATCTGAAGAAGAAACAAGAGAGCCAGGTTCAGCTTCTTAAGCAAAAGCAAAAAAGTGATGAAGCGGCAAAGAGACTGCAAGATGAAATACAATCTATAAAGGCCCAAAAGGTTGAGTCTTGTATTTATTTATAACTAGAGTAGAGATCATGTGATATACTTGATCTGTTATAACCTGAATACCATTGCAGGTTCAATTGCAACAAAGGATAAAACAAGAGGCAGAACAGTTTCGCCAGTGGAAGGCCTCTAGAGAGAAAGAGCTCCTGCAAGTATGTCTGGCTTCCTCTTTTATTTTTTTTCTTCCTTCATAATTTATCCATGATACTTAGTCTGAGTCCTGATAGTATATACTGTTCTAAAGCTTTTAAAGGAGTGAAATTCAAGAGGCAATATTGAAGGTCATGATCAATTCAAACTTGAATTTACATTTGCTGTCAGTGCTACAGTTGAGCATGACTATACACATTTTGATCGTAATGTTTGATTTACAAGAAACTGAAACTGGACTTTCCATCTATTAATTATATCTGCAAAAACCTTGTAATAATTATATTTTTGCAAATGCAGTTACGGAAGGAAGGGAGGAGAAATGAGTATGAAAGGCATAAGCTGCAAGCGATAAATCAGCGACAGAAAATGGTGAGTATTTCTAGGTTGTTTAATGGCTGCATTGTTATTCTTATTGGTCATGTCTTACATACTGTCCAAAATTAATCTAATGAGTCATTTGCAATAGAACTTTGCCAATGTAATTTGGAATATCTTCTCATCTTAAGTGTTTATTTTTAAATATCTTCTATACAGATACTCTTGTTAGTATTTCAAGTATGACCCATTTCCAGTGGATTTTGAACCTTAATAAAGTTTCTACTCAAATCCACAAGATGATATTATTGAGTAAATTACACAAATCTCCTGAGATTTGTTAAAATTACATGGATCTCTCCTCTATTTTCAAGATATATATGGAACTCCCATTTAAAAAAAAGTTGTGCAACTCTGTAGTCTAGATTTAAATTTTTTCACTAAAATACCATTCATTAACCTACATATATATTTTTTTAATTAAAAAAATTTTAAATGGAGGGTATATCAGTAAAAAAATAAAGTTGGACTAAAAGCGTAGATTTTGAAAATAGAGGGAAGGTCTGTATAATTTAAACAAAACTTAAGGGAGGTCTGTGTAATTTACTCTATTACTTTATACTCATCAATTGCAAACCTAGGATGTTTCCATTGATATAAGGTGTAAATATTAAGACCAAGAAACAGTGGGAATTCTTTTCTTTTTAACCTTTTTTGGGAGGGTGTGGAGGAGAAAATTTTTCTTGTCAAGCTTTTTTCTAAAAAATCGATAAAGCATCATTTAGGCTTATAATAACAAACAAAAATAAAAGTAAAATTCACTTCTTTTTTATTGGAGTCTAGATAAAAATCATTATGGTTCTTGCCTGCCCTTCGTGGTACAATTCAATTAGAACCGAACTGGGTAAAATATCCAAACTACCGTCTAAATGGTGTCAGTTCAGTCAATTTGCAAGCAACAAGTCACAGATGTGAGCAAAACATTAATAGAGCTAGATTGGCTGTGTCATGTAATCAACTCATGACAATTTCAGACAATGCTTTGTTAGCAAATGAAATGTCCGGAAAGAAAAAATTCATTCAGACAGTACAACACATTTTATCATTCACTTACTGTAAGTTTTCCTCTACTTATAACTTAACAACCATTTTATCCAGGCACTTTTATAGAATTAAGTATTGACACATTAAATTGCCTATGTTTCCCTCTAGAAAATGTCAGATATACAATGTAAATAAATAAATAAATACTATTTAGGTTAACTTTTGCTAGGTTAAAACAAACTATTTTAATTATAACAAACCAAATTAAAACAATGTGTTGAATAATTCTGTTTCATGGTTGTTCCATGCACCTAGCATGATTCTCCCTAGGAGAAAAAAGTTTAGAGAAAAGTCCTCAGTCATTGTTGACTTTGTGGTTGTCATCACTGGTATATGACATATGAATATGCATATTTCTTTCAGGTCCTTCAAAGAAAGACTGAAGAAGCTGCAATGGCTACCAAGAGGCTAAAGGAGCTGTTAGAAGCTCGTAAATCTTCCATCCGAGATACTTCAGGTATGAGTTGTTAATGGACATAGCCTGAGACAAAAGATGCATGATTTTAGTAGCTGGTATCTCCAGTATGGAACATTGTAGAATCATCATTATTAGACATTTCAAATGGATATTTTCCTGATACGCGTTATGTATAGGAGACTGTCTGTTAGTTAATATCATGAGGTTTCAGTGTATGCACTCTTCCTTTTTGTTTGATTTTCTTCTTCTATTTCATCTGCCAGCTATTACAAATGGAAGCGGAACAAATGGGCAGGTATTGATCTTTTCTTCCTTCTCTTAGATTTCTTTTGCAATCTACTTGGTCTAAAATAATTAAGTTTCCATGCTGCATCATTAGAGCAATGAGAAATCCTTACAACGGTGGCTTGATCATGAGCTAGAAGTCATGGTGAAAGAGCATGAAGTCCGTTTTGAGTATGAGAAGCAGAGCCAAGTGTATGTAACGCATATATTCTTTCATTATATTCATAATTATTGATCTGGTGTAGTCATTAATTATTATGGTAAATCTTCAGGCGAGCTGCCCTTGCAGAAGAGTTAGCCATGCTGAAGCAGGTGAATGAATTTGCTGCAAAGGGCCTTAGTCCTCCAAGAGGAAAGAATGGTTTTGCTAGGTATAGTTTGTATGAAACTAATTTGTGTTTGCCTACTTTCTTACTTTCCAAAAGTCATGAATCCTTAACATGATACCAAATAGAAAATGGAAAGGAGAACATCCCTCTCTTTATGTTTGCTTTTAACACTAGTCTCACTTCTCAGAGCGTCCTCCATGTCACCAAATGCAAGAATGGCAAGAATAGCTTCACTGGAGAATATGCTGAGCATATCATCTAATTCACTAGTGGCAATGGCTTCTCAACTTTCCGAGGCAGAAGAACGAGAACGAGCCTTCACTAATCGTGGACGCTGGAACCAGTTGCGCTCAATGGGAGAGGCCAAGAATTTGCTTCAATATATGTTTAATTCTGTTGCAGATGCGAGGTGCTTTGTTTTACCAAACTTTCATTCTTGGTCACTATATATATATATATATATATTCCACAACTCTGAAAACATTTTAACTTGTTTTATTATAAGTATATAGGATGTTCTGTATTTCATACACAATTCTAGAAAAAGGTCCTTGTCTTTCTTTTCTTTTTTTTTTTAATCCGTGTTGTCGTAGAAATTCTAAAAATGAAAGAATTAACAATAACAAGTATACGAAAGAAAAAGAACCCTTTTTTTATTATTACTATAGGTTATTATGGTTTGTAGAGAGAGAGTGGGGAATGACTCCAACATGCAAATAACCATGTGTTGTTTGCAGTTTACCAAGGCAGATATCTCTATCTGGCTTAATCTTACTTGTTCTTTGATGCTGCTTCTGATACTCACATGTTTTAGAGGAAAAGATATCTTATAGGGCTCAACGTTGTTGCTTTCGCACCCAGCATCTTGTTTCTTGATTGGAGAAGAACAAATTCAATCAGTAATAAGCAAAGAAGGGAATTTATTTCGACACTTGATTGCTTGGCCTTCTTCTGTTTTCCCTGAAGATCAAAATATTTATCTTTTGAGATATGACTTGTTCCTACGACAAATATAAAATGAGAAGGGACAACCAAGTCCATTTTCAAAGTACTGTCATTCTTAGTGTAGAATAAGCTTATTAACCAATCTGCTAGATGAACATGAGAAATAAAGAGCCCTGCTCACTGAAATAGTGAAATATGACATTATTATTCATTGTCAAATTGCTACATGCATTCATTTGTTGTTTTGCATGGCATGTTGGTATACATTGTTGAAATTTTAGGTTTCTATTTTTCTCCAGGTGTCAATCGTGGGAGAAGGACATGGAGATCAGGGAAATGAAGGATCAAATCAGAGAACTTGTAGGCCTATTACGTCAGAGTGAAATGAAGAGAAAGGAAGCTGAGAAGGAGCTAAAATTGAGAGAGCAAGCTGTTGCAACCACATTGGTTACTCCAACTTCTGTAAGATTACACTTCTCTTGGTGAAGCTTATATTCTAAAGCGTTGACCTTTAAAATTACAATAAGTAGCCTTTACGGCTTGCATGAAGTTAAAGTGACATTTTAAAGTTCAAACAGAAATGAATTTGATGTTGATGGTTTTACCTCTCAAGCATACTATGTAAGTTTGAAGTACTCAGTAGTTTATTACAATTAGGTTATCATTACTAGTCATTTTAAAAACTATTAGATTTCTGAGAACTTCCAAGTAGCCTAGTGGAGATATTGTTTGTTTGTCGTGACTATCTCCTGTAATTAGGAATCTCAATAATTGTCAGAGTATCCCTTGTTGCTGTTACTATATTCGTAGCAATTGGTTTTTTGGCATTCTTTTACCTTGTAAACTTTGGTCATTGTCATCAATGTGTGTCTTGGACATTTGGTAGTTAACTTATCATCATTTAATATTAACAGGGAAACTCGCCAAATTCATTGAAACATTGCGCTGATGATATGAATGGAACCTTATCTCCTGCATCTGTGCCAGTACAGAAACAGCTCAAGTATACCCCAGGAATTGTTAATGGCTTAGCCAGGGAATCCGTGGCATTTATAGATCAGAGTAGAAAGGTAAATTCTTGCTTTGTTTACATGGAATTGGAATTTGCCTTTTTATTGGGATAGATATGTGAGATTTTCTGTTAATGCAGATGGTACCCATCAGGCAGCTTTCAATGAAAAAACTCGCAATTGTAGGACAAGCTTCTGGAAAGTTATGGAGGTGGAAAAGAAGTCATCACCAATGGTTAGTACAATTCAAGTGGAAGTGGCAAAAGCCCTGGAGGCTTTCAGAATGGATTCGCCACAGTGATGAGACAATTATGAGAGCAAGGCCACGTCCACAGGCTTTGCCACGTGTCCTATGATCCTTTATGATCAGTGAACTACTGTCGCTCAGTATTCAGTTTTGAACTAACGGGAGAGATCCTAAACACAAGGCATTGGAAAGAGCAGAACATTAGGCGCAGGTAGCAATCTTTATGGTTTTTTTTTTTTCCCTTTCCATTAAATGATGGACCTCTTGCAACGCACTTAAAGCCCTCGCCATTAGCCTACTCCTGGTGTCATAATTTATCTTGAAAATGTTACTTTTTGTTGAAAAGAAGTGCATTTTGTTATTCTTAACTAATAACCAAGCCCCTTAGGACCCAGGCAAGAGTAGAAGTTTTCAAATTTCTGCTAACGAATTACATTTGACTCAATGGTAACCTTCCAAAAACTAGGGTAAGAAGCATTGATCTGACTGACATTTACCTTTTCTTTGCTGCAGTGTAATATACTAATATTAGTGGCTGCTCACCATATATATATGCCTATAGTCTTGGATAATGCCATTCTAATCTTGGGAACTTCGTTATAATTACTGCACACGGAGCATCTTGTGAGGTTTGTTGCGATGTTGCCAGCATTGGCTCAAATAATTACCTGAGGAGGAGACAGGTGCTTGCTAGACAAATTATCTTGGAAAAATAGTCTGTTCATACCAACATTTGTAGAGAAAAGGGAAAAAATTCTTTCATCAATTCTTGGAAATGTGTATTAAGGGTATTTTATTCCTTATTGTAATTTGCTATGGTCTTGATTGTGTTCGAGCCCATTATTGATTTTGTTGATAGTTTTATACAGTAGTGTTTCTCTGTTACATAATGACAGAAGGAAATTCTTCTAGCTGTATTTCTCGAATTCCAGGGCTTCTTGTGTGTAAAGAACATTAGTTACTTATTATATATTGAAAGAGATTCTACTCATACACCTTTTGGAAACGGCGTCTTATTTATCTGCGCTTGTGCATCACCTTTTTTCTCTCTCTGCTTGTGTCCGTTGAGATATGAATTTAGGTTCGCAAATGACGCTGCTTAACAGCTCAGTTCTCAAGTAAATTCCATCTGTCAGTTTTCATTGAACTTTGCTTGTGACCAAAACAAGGAAAACGATCTTCATATCTTTAACTTGATAAGCTCCACTGCTAGGTATGTGTCTCCTTGCATAAACTAATGTAAGATTTGATTTGAAGGGGACATATTTAGATCAAAGAGGCAAATTTTTTTAATTAAAAAGGTAAATTTAATATTATGTTAACAATGGACATGCTCTATCAATATGACATTGTCAATATAATTTTGTGAATAAGGTCTGTTTGTGGCTTGTCAACGGCAATTTGTTAATTGATGTATTCATGGTTTCTCATATCTTATCGATATGGAGATTGTAGGTGCATTTTGTGTCGTTTCTCTTGATAATGAGCTTCCCTGGTGTGTATGAGTTTTCTTGATTTATCATAGTGCAAACCCTTAGGTAGGATATGATGAGTATTTTGTTACACAGTTGTTGAAACTGAGTCTTGTTACGAAAACTTTGTTATATATATAATTATGTGTCTGGGACATAATTATATGTTTCTTATTTGTTTTTCCCTTAGCTTATCTGTTCTTACAATTATTTATGGTGAAAGCTCTGATAACATTTGATAGCGAAATTAGAACATATAATTAAACATGATCACAAATTGGGAGAATAAATAAATTAACAATTTGACCTGATGAAGACGACATCGTTGATCTGAGTATTGGTTAAGTCTAACAAGTTTAACTCACAATGCCCAAGAGCGTTCCTCAAAGTGTTTTTTACGGCAGAGAGAGAGTGACAGATTTAGTATATGAAAACTAGGGTTTCAGTGTGTTATTTATAGGGTTTTATTTTAATAATATAATTAATCAATATTATTAAAATAAAATCTTTCAGAATCTTTTAAACAATTTCTCATTTAATTAATTAATCAAAATAAGCTCATTAAATCTCTCTTTGGGTAACAATCTCAAATTAGTAATCTTATGAGATGATTACTAATACTCTTGGGCTATGGGTTGAGTTTCTGCCCAGTAGGCTTATAGATAATCGAACTCATCATCAATTATCCACAAATAAAATAAAACTCAATCTATTCTTAGTTTATAAATTACAATATCAATTACCTAATTAGTTATAACATAAAATTAATCTAATAATATAATTAATGTTAATCCATATAATATTAAAAAATATTCTAACACGTGGGCAAATCAGTTTACAATGCAAATCAGTTTTACGTTCGAATTGTGAACTTGAGTTCTATACCACAAGTATGAATTTAAATATGAAACTTGTATAAATTTTTTACTTTCCAATTTTGTGATTTAACTTTAACAATATGACTTTTTCCCTGAAGTGAAGCAATCAAACAGTGGCCTGGACTACGGTTATAGAAACAAAATCTGTGAATAAAAATATGTTGTGTTTTCAACTTTATTAGCACTCCGTTCAAAAAAACAAACTTTATTAGCACTAAGAATTCCAATGTAGAGTCTACTCATCTCGTCCCTTTAATCCTTCATAGTCTATTCCCATTTCACGTCCTCTTCTAAGCCTGACACCATGTACTGCACATTTTTGGGTCTGGGCTTTAATTTTCTTCTGCCTAAATAGGTTAGACCCACAGATATGCCCACTTTGTAAGGGGAAATAATATGGAGCATTATGTGACCAATATCCTAATCTCTTAATTAAATTTAATACAAAATCTAATGATTAATGACATAGGTACCAAAAAAGAAATATCGAATGAACCAGGTATTATATTGATGCTCATCACTTCAATTGTCAACATACTTTCCCCGAGCTTTCCCCAAAAGTATCAATATTATAATTCTAGCAAATTTCTTCTATTGGCGTAACGGGTATACCTGTATTATTATTATTTTTTTCTTTTTTAATATTTTTATTTTTGTTTTGAAAATTCTCTCGCTGCTGCTCACCTACCACAGTCGCGACAAAAATCAGTAGTAATAGTACCCCACAGATAACACAACTGCGATGGATTGGGCGGCTGCATTCTGATAAGCCCACTCACTTCAGTTCCGTCGTCCACATTGATGGATTTAGTTAGAAAGAAATCTTGAACGCATTTTTTAATGCAAAAAAAATTGTAACTTTATGATTTTTAAAATGCTTGCTCCCATGAGCGTTGCAAAATGCAAACGTGAACGAAGTTTATTCTAAGGTAACGTCAACTCCAAGGCTGGCATGATCCACTCTTTCAATTTTGTAACATTTTAATCATAATAATATTTGATGAACAGCCGAAAGGCTTCTTCCACTTGGGTATCTGCAGGTTCTCTGTTGGCATTTATAATCTTACAAAACCAAGAACAGTGCCTAATGACATGGATATTTTGATGAATATCACGTCGTTGATTATTTATAATAATCATGCATCGGTGGGCTGTTTTTGAGCTGGAACGCATGCCCTTCGTTGTCCATCATCAGTGTCACTCGCAATTTGCAAATCATGGGAGTAGTTGAGTTATTTTGCCTAATTTTATGTACATGACGACATCCTCTACCTCTGCTAAGTCTTAATCCAACACCAAATTGTCTGATCAATTTGCTACGGGATGGGAAACGATCCAAAATCGGATGCCTCGGGGACCAATTATGCAGCTGATTTATAAAATGGTGGTGACTTTGAAAAACATATCCAAATAAAGTAACGTCTTGTCAAACTTTTATGTATGAAATTTTGCAATTTTTTCTTCACACGGCAAAAGTAACTTTTCCAACCTGAAGGGCTAGAAGGAGTCATTTGCTATTAGTCCCCACTGGAAGAACGGCCATATCCTGGGGAAAGCACCTTCTTGTCAATTTGAGACTCCTTTTTTTTTTTTTTTTTGTTCATTAACGTTGTACAAGCTCTCATAACCTTATCCTTTTCTTTTAAATAATATTTCTCAATATTAGGGATCTGGAAATCGTTGAAGACTAAGAATTTACGTTTTCTTCAGCGGAACTAGTGCAAGTGGAATTCGTTGACACTATTGTCTTGCAAAAGCACCCATTAAAGAATTTTTTATAATCATCGTGAAACAGAGAGCTCCGTATCTCTTCTTTCTTTGACAGATTTTCATGGACTCAGGCTTTAGTTCATTCAATCAAAAGAGAACCTCAGCATTCTAAAACCATCAAAGAACATTCGTTAGTTGTTTCCAAAATTTTCCTCACACTCACAGTCACAGTTCAACTACTACAGGGCATAGACACGTTCCCGTGTCGTCCAATAGGAAAATGGGAAAAAAAAAAATTATGATAGAGCAATCATGAGTCATGAGATAACTTGCAAGTAATTCATTTGCCACTAGACAAGTAGAAATAAGTGGGAGGGAAAAATGGAAGAACCACACAATATTTGGCACAATTACGCACCACACACACAGAAAAAGAGAAGATGATAAAATGCAGACCATGTCTTAGCACTAAAGCGAAAAAGAAAAAAGAAAAAAGTTAAGGAGAAGGAGATATCTCAGGAATCGCAGAAACCGAAGATTTGTGGAAAGGAAGCTTGCAAGGAATGAAACTATGAAACCACATGTGGGGGCACATTCTTGGGTGCGCAAAGAAAGTTGCACACTCAGGCACTGATCTCTGGAATGGAAGATCGGGAATGCAGTTGTTCCTAATATCAAGAGCCCCACTCTGAATTAAGGTCCTACACAGGGGTCCTACGTAGGTGAAATAATTATCTGAAAGTGATAAATAGACCAAATTTTCCAGTCCACACACCACTTCCGGCACCATACCATACAGTAGATTACCAGCCAAATTGAGGAGCTCCACATTCTCAAGGCAACCCAAAGACATGGGGAGTGGGCCTGTTAGCTGGTTGTTTCCAGCATCAAACACTCTGGCCTCTTCAAGAAACCCAATCTCATAAGGAAGACAACCTGTTAATCGGTTGTTCAGGAATAGAACCTCGGTGAGAGAGGACAAGGCTTTGGGAAGGCTTCTAGGTATTGGACCCATGAATTTGTTATTCGCTAAGGTGAGGTAAAGAATATGAGTGTTGCCTAAGTTATCAGGCAATCTCTGAGTGAAGTCATTGTCGTTGATGAAGAGGGCATCGAGATTCTGGGTGAATATCTGCGGTGGGACAGCCCCAGAGAACATATTGAAGCGAATGTCCAGGAATGTTAGGGTGATCATACCCAGGACAGCCGTGGGAAACGGACCAGACAGTTGGTTGTTGCTTACATCAAGCTCGTAAAGATAAGGGAGCTTGGAGATTTTGGGGGAGATGGTGCCCCTAAAACTGTTGGAGTTTGCATGGAAGAGAGCAATATCAGGAAGCTGATCGATGAAGCCGTCAAGGGCAGGTGCACCAAGTTGGAATCCATTGAAATCAATGGAGGCCACAGCAATGGCTGAGCTGTTGTCTGGGGGATTGTCACAGTAGAAACCTTTGTAGCTGCATATATCAGAGCCTACCCATGATTTGGTGACGCCCAGGGGATCAGAGGTGATGATGGACTTGAATTTTTGGATAACGGGGTACACAACTTCAAGCCTTTGGTCTGCAAATACCAAAGCATCTGTTTGGAGAGGCAAAGTTGGAGATACTTCAAAGCCTAGTGATTTTTGACACGGGGATTTGAGAGGTATTGGGTCGAATTCATTGTTGCAGCTTTTGCTAAAGACCTCACCTCCACCATCTTTGCTGCTGTAGCCACTGTTGAAATTGAGTGTGCCTGTGTGAGCGTCATGTGCTGAAATGTGGACAGGAAAGGACAATGTGAAGATGCATAAAGTTGAAAGTAGAATCTTTTTGGGAATCCTGTTCATCTCTGTCTGCTATTCAGAGCTACTTTCAATTGAAAGTTTTCAAGGCAAGAGGTTGCAGAAAGAAATGCTCATATACCAACTAAAACTTATCCCTTCAGTGTTTATATGGAAAGATAATGGGAGAAGAGAAGCATCTGCAATGCTAGAGTTATAAGGAAGAAAGCAAAGTGTGCTTTGGCTTGGTTGGTAAACATATATTGTATGAAATAACATAATAATTTATTCACAATATATTAATATATAATTGAAAGATATTAAAATATAAAAATTTGATTGATGCTGAAGATGACATAATATAGTTTTGTAAAGAGATATCAATCCATAATATTTAAGAATAGGCAACTACCAAAAAGAGTTATTATCGCAATTGAACTAGGGTTTACATCAAAATAATTTATAGCGTTTATTTTAATAATATTAATTGATTATAATATTAAAATAAAATTCTCATATATATATATATATATATATTAAAATAGTTTCCTTTTTCATTATTTAAATAAAGGAAACTCATCAACTCTCTCTTATTAATTAGCTCTTAATTAACAATCTAATGGGATAATTACTAATGTTCTTGGGCTATAGGTTGGATCTCTGTCCAATAAACTTATGTATAATCCAACCCATCACTAATTACCCACAATGAATATAAACTCAATCCATTCTTAATTTATCAATTATAATATTAATTATCTAATTAGTCATAACAATATATTAATATAATAGCATAATTACTGTTAATCCATATAATATTGAAATTTTTTACCAATCTCCCACTTGGATAGCATTAATTAAATTATTAGGTCAATCAACGAATACATAATTAATCAATTAACATTTACATAAACACACGGATATTTGTATATTTATAAACAATACAAAATTCAGAAATGAAATCACACACAAAGATTACTGAATCCGATAGGGAAACAAGTGATATTAACATTGTCATAAATTAGTTTCAATATCTAAATGTAATGGAATACAAAATGGCATTTGAAACATCATATTACAAAGCAAAAGTCCCTTAAAGACTCAACTCAGAAATTTGGTATCAAATTGCACTACAAAAACCCCTCAAAGACTCAACTCATACTCCCACTAGACCAAAACTATATCGAAAATTAACAAGATTCATATGAGTTATATGATTTGAATTAGTTCTATGGGTAGGCCTTTGGTCAATAGATCTATCATCATGCACTCATTGCAAATGTGAACCATGCGAGTTTGAGATAATGAAAATTTAGAAATGAAATCATGAATTAAGGATATTGAATCTGATAAGGAAAGTATTGTTATAAATGCCAACAAAATTTCAATTCTGAATTATATCCAAAATTTTGACATAACCCAAAACATTGAATCTGATAGGGAAACAAATGTTATAAGTGCCAAAATATACCAAAGTGTTTCTTAAGAACACAACTTTAACTCTCACCAAACCAACACACCTAAAAATTCAAATATATCCAAGAGTCATATGTTTCCAAAACTCTAATGGGTTTTTTTTAGTAAATAGATCACCCTAAATGAGTATGAGATTCATATATCTTCTTTTTAGCAAACAAGAATTTAGTATCAAAATTTAATGCAACTGAAATTCCTATAACTTTGAGAGAAACGCACAATAGAGTCATGTCGCAACAAAATGGTCAAGACTTAAAATATGCACATAATAGAATTAATTTCCTTGACCATATTCCCTAACGAGTGACAATCACAAAACTAGCGACATACTCTTCACTTATATATGAGGCAGCTGTAAATGTCCACTTGACACTTCTTAACAAAACAGCTCTTTCAAAACATCATATAAATGTAATCAGAAGTGAGTTCAAGATCATTAACAAATGATATATAATCTGAATCAGAATATCCTATTATTTCAAATGATTCAAATTTCTAGATAGTCAACATGCAATGTTTTATACTCTAAAGGTACCTCATAATTGTTTTTGTAGCCTTCCAATGATCATACATAAAATCACTTAAATATCTACCAAGTACACCAACTAGAAAAGTAATGTCCAAACGTGTGCACACCTAGGCCTATATTAGGCTATCAACAACATATTCATTTGGAACTTGGTCCATCAAAGTTCTCTTATCATCATCTAGGACACAACGATTTAAACAACCTATCACCACTATGCACAAGTGCAGCACAAGGAGTGTAAGAATACATATCAAATTTCTTTAACACTTGCTCAATATAGGTTGCCTGAAACAAACTATGAATGCCACAAGATCTATTACGGTGAATTTGAATTCCCAAAACAAAAAAAGATTCACCTAGATCTTTCATATAAAAATGGCATGACAAGATGTGCTTTGTCTAATTTAATAAACACAATTAGTTATTGGCCAATAATATGTCATCTATACATAGCACATCCTCATACAAGTCTTCATCCAGTGATATTGTTTTCAACATCCATTTAGTAATTTAGTAAGTTCTCATTCATTATTATAGTGTATGAAAGTAATTTTATCATTTATAATCTCCAACCACTTAGATGAATGAGGACTTGACACAACTTCATTCAAAAGAGACAAAATATGTGTCATCAATAACATCTAACTCAAATTCCTGCAAGTACATTATGTAATCATATGAAATTACAAGTCCACAAATCCTCTGTGATCATCTCAAATTAACAACTGGTTCCCTTACATTAGCTGTGGGAGCTTCCATAATAGGATCAACTGGAATCTCAACAAGAGTGTCATATCTAATAGCATGATCAATAAGTAGAGATTACAAAGATGGCATGGGTAAGATGGCATCCTCATAATATAGATTGATTACTCTAAGAACATCACTCCCACTGTCCAAGTCATCCTTAAAATAAAACGCTCTATTAGATTCAATAATCCTAGTAGTATGATTAGGACAATAAAATATGCATCTTCTGGATCCTGAACAATACCCAATGAAGAATCCACTGATAATCCTAAAATCAAGTTTCTTAAGCTGAGGATTATAAGGTTTTACCTCTGCTCTACAACCTCATACTTGAAAGTGCCTCAAACTAGGCTTCTTACTAGTGAAAAGTTCATATGGGATTTTTTCAACTGACTACTTAGAACTTGATTTAGAATATAAGCTACTGTCTTAAGGACATCACCCCACATAAACTCTAGTAATGAAGAGTGATTGATCATGCTTCTGACCATGTCCATTAAGGTGCAATTACGCCTCTCAACAACTCCATTTTGTTGTAAAGTACCAGGCATAGTATACTGAGCTTCAATTCCTTACTGTTGTAAGAATAGAGCAAAAGGTCTAGAGTTTCTACATATTTTAGTATACCTCCCATAATATTCATCACCTCTGTCTGATCTTATACTTTTGATTGCCTTCCCATACCTTAATTCAATAGCAGCCTTAAATGCCTTAAAGGCATCGATTCAGATATTTCATGCAACAAATCCATCCATGGTAATAGGTGTTATAAGTCCATTAAATTTGTGTGGATTTAATCCAAAATATTATCATATTTATTTACCCCTTTAAATTCAAGCTATACTGAGAAGTTGTCTCATAATACACGCAACATAAGATTCAAAATCTAAAAAATTTAAGTAACGAAATATTTCCTGTCTGACTATCCTTCTAATCTCCCTTTGGATAAATAACCCTAACACCGATGCCATAACATAAAAGAATTTTCTTCAATTATTTTGCATTTATGTCCTATTATTGCATTAATAGATGTAGCGAGTGGAGAATCAGGACTAACATTCATATTCAAATAACATAATCCATCCATCAACGAAATTGACCCAGCAATAACATAATCAAGGAAAATATTAATTCTTTTATTTCCTTGCTAAAACCAGATAATCACGTCTATTTAATACAAAAATAAAAATCAAATTCCTCCTTGATGAATATATATAATTAACATGACATAAAGTTAAACAATGTCCAGAATACAAGCTTAAGATTAAAGTTCCTTTACAATTAACTGCAATCAAACTTCTTCCATTCCAAGAATGGTTATTTCCCTTTCATTTAGGCTCTTCTTGTCTCTGAGCCTCTTCATTCTCAAGCCTATTCTTCAACTTGAAGCAATTAGAGATTTTATAGCTATGTCTCTTACAGTAATGACATTCACCCTTGAATAATTTTTTCTTTTGACCTTTATTATTCTTATTACTTTTCTTAGGTCTAAACGGTTTCTTGCCATAGGTCTTGCCTTCACTTTTCATTCCTTTCAACTTCACATTTCCAGCCTTGTTGGATAAACCATGTGAAATGTAGTTCACTAATTTTACGTGAAAATTCACCTTCTTTATCAATTCTTCCCTATGGGTCACTTTGGACATCATATAATCAATAAACCACTCTGGCTCTTGGAAATTATAAGTGATTCTCAGGACCCTATATTCAGTAGGAAGGGATTAGAGAACTCTATAAACTAGATAGCTCTCATCCAAGTGCACACCATAGGATTTCAGCTTCTTATAGTAGTTAACAAGCTTCATTATATGCTCACACACTCTTGACACTCCATCATAGTGAGTGTTAGTTAATGTTATCCAGTAAAGAGAGATAATAAGCCTTTTAAGTCTTATCAAACTTATTGAATTTCTCACTGACTGTTTTAAAATACTCAACTATGGTTTCCTTCTTAGGAATATTTTTTCTAATAGTTTTCTTAATCGTATACTTGATGACAATTAGACAAATCCTATTGGACTCATACCACTGCTTATGGTAAGCCTTCTCAACAGCGCTATACTCAGTGGTGAGATCCACTGGCTTAAGTTTTCACAAAGCCAAATTTTCCTTAGTGATCGTCAATATATATTAAGGGACTCAATCCAATCATCATAGTTTATCCTGTTCAGAGTTTTCACCATAGACAGTTGTAGAAACAGAAAAACTGTGGGAAAACAAATAGGAAACATATAATTATGTCCCAAACACATAATTATATAACAAAATTTCTATAATAAGACTCAGCTTCAGCAACTGTGTAACAAAACATTCATCATTTCCTACTTAAGGGTCTGAACTATGATATATCAAGAAAACTCATACACACTAAAGAAGCATATTATCGAGAGAAACGACACAAAATGCACCAACAATCTCCATATCAATAGAATATGAGAAACCATGAATACATCAATCAACAAATCGCACTGATAGGTCACAAACAAACCTTATTCACAAAATTATATTCACAATGTCACACCAATAGAGCATGTCCATTGTCAACATAATAATACTCTCTACAACTGGTTGCCTCAACAGTAACCTCTCCCTTAATGATTTAGAACGTGCTTTCTTGAGTAAACAGACAATAACCACAACAATGGGATTTCATGAAACCAACACCATCATAATTGGGCCCACGATAGGTAAATACATATCCACCAAATGCAGATGGGCCAATATGGCCCAAAACAGAGTCTGTTTGCTTATTTCATCATTTTTTTTTTCGCACTGAATTAGGAGCAAAATATTCACATATTATGCAAATAAATTTTGTTTTAATTCCACTATGTATTTTTTGGGAGAGTAACCAATGTATATTGTTTCTTATCATGTATAATTGTCTCAATTTTTTTCATATCAAAACAATGTCACTACACTATATTTTGAAGCCCTAAGTCTTCAAAAAATTTCAAAACAAACATACTCCCAAGCTTCCAAAAAATTTGGAAAAATCTCTGAAAAATAGGAAATGACACGTGGAGACAAACTGTAGAGATTTGGGGTCAAGAAAAATGAACACGTGAGACATGCGTGCCTCATATGTGCATGGGCTTTGCCTTGCCCATGCACCAACCCTTTTTCTTCCTTCAGTAGGTTTGCGGTTTGGGTCATCTGACCTGATTTGTGACCCATCACTTAACTCGACAGATTCTTACCTTCTAAGAAGCGTTTCATCAAAATTTTCAGAACTTCATGATCTACAACCTCCCTATCTTATCTTAGCCAAAACACGAAGAAAAAGATAGATACATGGCTCGAATTTTTTTTTTTTTTTCAGGTTTTTAGAAACCTCTAAGCTCCCATAGTAGGCGTCGGTTTCGCGAATGTTAGGGCTCAAACTGGATGTCATTCTTCTTGAAATTCCTCAGTGAAGAAAAGCCCTAAGCTCATTTTGTCCAACTCAATTTGTACATCAAGTAATTTTGCTCAAAATTTTTCAAGTCCTTTAGGCTTTAATGAAATTGGTCAGCTCTTTTCAGACTTCATACTAGGCATCATTTTGTTTGAAATGTTCAGATCTACAAAACCCTAAATTTTGTTTTAAAGAATCCTTAAGGTTTGCATTAATTTTATCTGAAAAGAAAATAAGGTTCATACTTATTCATGTAATATTCAACACTACACTCCCATAATAGCCAGCAAAATTTTAATCAATCCAAAATACCCAAGAGAGAGTTCTCAAAATAGGCAACCATCAAAGAAAGACTTATCGTCGCAATTGAATTAGGGCTTACATCAAAATAACTTATAGAGTTTTATTTTAATACTAATAATTAATTATAATATTAAAATAAAAGCCTCAAATATATATTAAAATAGTTTCCTCTTTCATTATTTAAATATTTCTTAGTAATTAACTTTTAATTAGCAATCTGATGGAATAATTACTAATGTTCTTGAACTGTAGGTTGGGTCTCTATTCAATGAACTTGTGGATAATCCAACATATAACTGATTACCCATAATGAATATAAATTCAATTCATTCTTAGTTTATCAATTATAATATTAATTATCTAATTAGTCATAACAAGAGATTAATCTAATAGCATAATTAATATTAATCCATATAATATTAAAATATTCTAACATTTTACTCATCCAATTTATAAAGGGAATTAGACACAACTTTTATCATTGGGTAACTAGATTTACAGAAGAAAATAACCCAAATGAATTACTTCTTTTCCAAATCCAACATAAATTTCATTTTCCTACGATAAATCAACCACTCGTATTGTTCTGTTTTCAAGTTTCCTCAAATGTACAACATATTAAATTCTTAACCAGAAAAGATAAGTTCTCCATTTGTCATCAATAAAGCAAAGATATCAACACTAAGAAGGATTAAAAAAAAGAAATCTAAAATCACGAACCAGTAGTGGCAGATTACAATAATCGATCGCTTCACAGTACAGCTTTTTAGTTTTGGTCCTCCATCTTTCATTTCTTTTTCTTTAAGTAAGAATAAAATTTCTACGTCGTATCCATCAGAAAAAACGAGATATAATTATTTCACGACGAGCATATCGTAAGCTTCATATTTGTTGATTATTGTTATCGTCATCACTTCACTCCACTAGTATTACGTCGCAGTCTATAGATAAACATAAAGCAATTCCTACTGTATGTGATGGCTTGTAACCCTCGAATCTATTAACTTTTCTTCTGAATATGTTGATTAAGTCACATTATAACACTACTACTGGTTGATTCTAATATTATGATATAATATTAAATTTTAATACACTGAGACCGAGATTGAGAACTGTCCATGCAGTTTAAAGTAGCGACAAGATTTTACTATTTGATACAAAAAGCAATATTAAACCATGATAAACAAATGAATTATACGAGTGGATTAGGTAATTTCCATTAGCATTTACCATGCAACCTGAAGCCCACTTAGAATCTATCATTTAAAAAACAAACAAAAGAGATTATGGCTTTTCTTTTACTAGGTAAAAAGATTCAAGCCTAGAAAAACTCATCAAATGGTAAAGCAACCAATTCATGCTTCACATTAATCAAATTTTTTCTCTTCGAGTGTTCGTTAAAAAGGAAGCATGATACTCGGTTAGGTCAATCACCAGATTTGTCAGGCCTTCCTTTTCCACGTGGCATCACAGACTCTTCCCCCTTTTTTTCTTTTTGTGTCCTGTTCTTGTCTGAATCAATCTCGTAGCGTAAGTTGCTGTGTTTGGGCTTTTCAGAATGATTCATAACAATGGACTGGGCTTTATTAACCAACTTCCATCAGCCCACTAAAGGTCGAAGTGGAATCAATCTGCATACTAGATCCTACGATTAATTCGACTGAAATAAATAAATATGTGGACTGTAAATGAAGGTCCGCTTTATTCCCATTGTAAGAATTAAAAAATAACTTTGAGAATCCCCTAATAAATTTTCTTTGAAATATCTCAGCATACTAAATATACAAATTTCAAACTGCCTGTTGCCTGATGTATACACCTAGAGGAATGGGCCTTCCTTCTCAAAAGCTTTTTTTGTTTTTTTAATGAGCTCTTTGAGGTAATTACGCATCTAATATCTAATTAGTGTTGTGAAGGTGCGTCGCTATAATCACCAAACTATGACTCTATTATTTTTACTAAAAATAACCTATTTTATAATTCAAAATTAGAATAAAAGATCAAATATTAGTATTTTAGTTATTCACACCTTTGTTGTAATAGGCTATTCATATTCTCTGCAGATAATAATTCAATATAATTAAGTAATTAAGCATACAGCCTTCTTTCTGTCAAATGTATGAATAGTTAATTTTCTAATTTTTGAACTTAGTTTTGAAGTATCGAGAAACAATTGATGACATTTGGTGGAAAATTATAGTAATGAAGACGCGACGTCATTGATAGGCTCGAGAAAATCGATAAAATTACAGCGAAGCAAGCACCACAACAACGTTTCAACTCATGGAACCCATATTTTGACTTTTGTGGTTGGTTGCCATGTAGGTCACCATAGGCCTCAAAAGTCAACAAATCCCCCCCTTGTTAGGCTGTCAACATTTTCCAAATTGTAATCGTTGCTTCATTCTTTATCCTTTCTCTAACGTACAACACACGAAACGTATTCATCAAACCAATCCATTTCAATTCCAACACGTGTCTGCATGCATATATTGTATTTTTTTTATCTGCATTTTTTTTTACCATCATTAATTCAAAAAACTCGCATATATCCATGTACGTAGCCGCTTCTGAGCTGATTCCACTTCTCTTTCCTTAATTACTTTACCCAATCCACACAAGGTGACAACATATTTTTTTAGGACAATTAGATTTTTTTTTTTAAGTTTTTTGGAATTAAAATACATACTTGAAATTCAGGAAGTGAACTTTAATGGCAAATAAAAAGAAATAAAACTGCGATGAACTGACTGAATTAAGCAGATATGTACCGTTCTATTTCTTTTTTTTCTTTAAATAAAGGGCAAGGGAATACATGCAGTAGTAATGTGATTCGGAAAAGGAAAAAGAAAAGAAATGGTATGAGGAAAGGGCGCTAATTAAGACAGCGAAAAGACGAATCATAAAAGTACTAAGTACAGAAGCGCAATACTCATGAAAGACTAGGAAGATTCGAGGACGACGGCCGCTGCAACCTCGCGAGAGTGATTATGATCTGCTTCGTAGGTGACAACGAGCATGTTAGGATCGTCCAGAGCACGCTCCACGTGTTTGCGTGCCGGGCAGCCTCTCACGCTACTACACTTGTAATAACCCCTTCCATATTCAAACAAATACCCAACATATTTCAGAAAACTCGATGTGTCACTGTAACTTGTGACATGAACTCCACCAACATAATATAAATAGCAACAATTCATACCTGGGGTGAGGAGAACCCTTGATGGGTTTTTGTCCGTATTTTCTCCACGAGTAATCATCAGCTGGTATGTCAGCCATCTTCGAGCTGATTGCTGGCACTCTAATTACTCTCCTTATCTTTGATTTCCTGCATCCATCAAATTAACCTTTATGCATATGCCACGGATAATAAATCAGAGTATCATAACAGATTAGAACAGAAGTGACGGCAATACTAATTTCAATCCCACAATAAAAATGAAGATCAGATTATTAAAAAAAAAAAAAAAGTAGGATGGCTCTACACCTCTACCTTTTCTTGGAGCAATGGCATCGCCCAGAGGATGATCCACACTTGACAGCGGCGTCGTCCATTGAATTGCACTTCCTCTTTAGAGAATTTGAACACAGAGGTGGCTTGCCCATGTAGGGTCCCTGCTGTGTCCTATGATTGTGAGTGATTTGGAACCCCGAAGAATGACATGGTTGTTGCAGACTTTCAGTATCCCCCGTTAACGTAGACATATACGAATTGGCAGCGGAAACTGAAGGCGTCGACGCCGAGAATGGGATACTACCATTTGCTTCCTTCTTCTCCACCCGATTGAATGAGGAAGGTTGGTTTGCCTGGTGAGGCAGAGGCGGGAGACGTAAAATCGGTGTAGGGCAATAGACCTTGAAAGCAGAGGTTTGCTCTGTTTTGATTTGTTGGCGTTCTGGGACAGAAGGCACGCGGGTTTCCGAATCCAGCGTTTGCTGTAATTGGAGAAGAGGAATCGATGGCAGCGTTGTAGGAGCTTTTCTGAAACGAGCGTGACCTGTTCTTGGCCTATCCAGCAGAGAAATGACCCTTCTGAACTTGTTCATAGCCATGTCTGCTACGGCTTCCATTTCCGAAGGCCCTCTGGAGCTAGAAGCCTCCTCCTCTTGGTCTTGGCGATGGCGTTGTTGAGAAATCATTGTCATGAGCTTCTCGGCGCTATGAATGCCTGCAGCTGCAGCTTCCTGCACCGCAATCGTATTGTCATCCGTCCTGCCTCCAAAACTATCATCCCCATAACCCGATATAAGCTCTACAGCCATTAACGATTAATCCAATAGCATGGAGGGTAGAAGCAAAACGATACTCGCAATCGTCTTCTTCGTTATTTCTCGAACTGACCCTTTTACTTTCTTGAATGGCTAGATGGCATTGGTTATAGGGGAGAATTAAGTCGCGGGTGAATAATCATGGGGTTGAATCTTTTATTACTTACGAAGCAAGAGAAATGATTGAAGATAAAAGAAAAAGCAGAAAGGGAAAGAGGGGGAAAAAAGAAAAGAATTGAGAAAGTTAAGAGGAGGAAGGCGGTTTTAGTCAAGGGGATGCGTTCTCAAAGCGAAGCAGCTCAGAAGGGAGAGAGCGGTCAAACTCACCAACAAATAACCGAGGTACACGTGGCAAAAACAGTCAGTCAATTGACCTTTGCTTTAAGGTGGGTCCATGTGAAGGGTGTAGACCTGTTGACGACAAATGGGAAGATGGAGGGAAGGGTAGGGATAAGGTCAAAAGCAAGGGAGTAGCCGTTGGATTTTGATGAGAGAGAGAGAGAGAGAATGGGTTAAAGGTCAGTTGGGGACAGTGAGGCAGAGTTGACCTTTAACGTCTTTTGATGCGGAATGAGGGAAGGTCAGGATGGAGGTGGCGCGGTGGGTGGGCCCATGGGGTTCCACTTTAACCGGACACCGGAAGCTGAGTCAAAGTATGAGTCCTCCAATTCAAATAACATGGGATTCTTTCGCTCTTTCATGCCACCCGAGGATTCAAGAACCAGTTTCCCTTCCCTCTCCACTTTTCTTTTTCGTTCAAACTTGTGTTGGAATCAGGTGCTTTATCTCTCTGTCGTTCCCTTTGGAATTTCGGTTATATTTTGCTTCTTCCTCCTCCTCACGGACTCAACACTGATTTGAATGAATACAAAGGTAAGAGGCAGTGATCCAGCGAGGGCATAACATTAAAGTTATTTGTTGATCACGGGGTCGTGTTTTATTACATGTTCTACGACAAACATTCATTCTGTCACCAATACATGGATCGACTGTCGAGCCAGGGCTCTCTAAAAGTAGGGGGTTCAATATTTAGAGTTTAGTTAGGTTTCGCCACTTCCTTTAATAGGGGGATTCGTTCTGCAGCTTCGTCTGTTATTTTGGACTTGGCATTTACAATAAACGGTAGACTGGAAGGGACTAATTTGATTTGATCTGGCTCAAAAGGGAGCAACGTGATGCTGGTACAAATTGAAAACAAAAACGAGTACATACCAATAATAATAATGATAAAAATAATATAAAATTTTTTGTATATTCACAATTTTAATTATATTAATGTATTTCATTATAATTTAAGGTAATAGTTATAATTATATTTTTACTTTATAATTAAATATATAAATACATCTAAATTTGTGAATGTATGTTTAAAAATAATAATTACTAGTGAGGTAGTGTCAAAGCTTGCATCACTATGCTTGAGTTTGCTATGGTTACGCAGGTGGATTCCAATACTAATGACTTTGTTGTAAAATTAATGATCAGTATTGATTGCTAGAGAAAATTTAATAATTTATATTTAAAGTTAGATTATCAAAATTAATAAAATTAAAATTCATTATCAAATAAATTTGACAGTCATAATACTATTGCAATATATGCAAATATGGGATCCAGACTCTTATGTGGCATGGACAAAAAGGGGAAGGAGAGAGAGACTAAAGAGCATCAAATTGGTGTAGTTGGTTTCCCTTGTAAACAGGATTTATCTAGCCTGGTTTTGTGTTACATTTGTTTTTTCAAATTTTCTCTTAGTTTTCAAATTTTTGTTTCAACCAAAATTTAAAAACTATTTATGTATTAGTTAATAACAAAACTTAAAACAAAAATTTTTTGATTTACTTTGGAGTAAAATTAAAATTGTACCACTTCAATACAAAGAAACTGTAGCTCAGTTGGTCAAAGCTAAACCATTAACTCTAGAATAAATTATATTTATTTAGTTATACTAATAATTCTTTTGATTTATGACACTCAATCTTTTAATTTTAAATTTCTATATAACATGAGACAATAAATTTTTTATATTAACAATAAAAATAATTATATTAATTTTAACATTGAAAATTAACATTATGTTATTACTGGATCCTTGGCCAGCGTTAGGTGGAAAAATATAAATTCGTTTGAATTTATTAGTTCCGTAATATGCCAAAACATGAGGAAAATGCATGACCGTGAAAGTTTTTTTGTCTTGTTATTATTGAATATTTTATTTAAAGTTTAGGATTTAGTTTGAATTTTAGTTTATTTTAGCTAAACACCGAAGAGTCAAAGACAAATATATCGGTGTTTTTTTTTTTTTTGGCAATTGGTAAAGTGTTCAATAATTTATAGTTAAGGAGGTTAACAAACCAAAAAAACAAAATTAGGGAAATAGGGAGAAAGCCCAATACATATAAAAATTTAACAAATTGATATTACATATTATAATAATCTATGCTCAACAACTTGGCAAACAAACAGAATAAAAATTAACAATAATGTGAAAGATTTCATTTTCGGATCATGCATATCAAAACTCGCAATGCATAGTGATTGACTAAATTCAAAAACGATAATCATGGCTACGCTGTGATTGAAACATGTTGACTTCTGATATTTCCTCTGTCGCAATCCCTTAAATGGTGGAATCAATTCCAACTCATACATTCAACGAGTCATGACGACCATCCATTAATAGAGGAAGATAATTATAGGTAATTTCAAAGAATGTTTGTTCTTTTTAAAGAGCTGGAATTCTTTTTAGCTAATATATACTTCAATTCTAAAGTATTAAATGACTTTTTTTATATTATTATCATTAGTTCTCTAGTGGCTACAGTTATTGGATGTCAAATTAATGTCATTACATTTGCATAAGTATTTCTTTTCAGTGAACTTAATTTTTTTTAATATTACAGAAATTCTTAGGTGCCTTATCATTTGAATTATTTATATTTAAGTCAAACTTTAAAACTATCAAAAAATTTATTACTATTATTATTTTAATGTGACGTCCCATTTTTGGGCATTGAATGAAACGTACTTCCCAAAAATGTGAAATGCTGATATTTTCCCTATCTACAAGTGGGCCGTAAACTAGTCTCTTTGGGCCTCTGAGCTATTTGTTGTTGCTGATATTTGGGCCCACACAGAACACCGAAAATGAAATACCTGAATGCTTTTACAACTAAAAACTTGTAGATTATAAAAATGGCAAAAAAAAAAAATGCAGAATATAAACAATTGAGAGCACTTGAATATTGTTTTTAATTAAAAAAATTGAAAAATATAAATAGCCCTCTTTCTTTCACAAGTAAGACTTACAAAATATTTAATTCAAACAATTAACGGTAAAATCTATGAAAGCAATTAAACGTGGTCAAACTCCAAGTAATTATAATAGTGGTAGTGGATCTAAATTTGTAAAAAGATTTTGAGGAAAAGCTTCTTTACTTGTAGTTTCTCATAAACAGCTAATATAGTAAGTGCATTTATTCAATAATAATTCTGGAAAAAAAACTATGAATGGATTATTTTTTATAAAAAATATGTAGGAAAAATATATTTTACTCCTTAAAATATAACCTAATTATTAGGACTAATATTACATATAATTACTACGAGGTAATTTATTACAATATCATCAAGAGCCTTGTTTTAGTAGTATTCCTTCTCCACAAAATTTCAGAAACATCTGTTGCATTTAATTATTAAAGACAATTGTTTATATAATGTACAAATAGTCGTTTGCTTTCTATATTTTTCCGAATCATTGAATTCTTAAATAATATAATATTTCAGAAAATATTTATAAAAAATGAGCTACATTCTAATATCAAATATATTTGGTACTAATTCGTGTTCGGTTTTTTTGAACCTAATATGTTAATTAATAATACTTTTGTTCATAATGTTGTTCTGACAAAAGTACTACATCTACATGCTTAAACATGTACTTCTATAATTTTATTTTTAAATTTTTATAGTGATTTGCGGGTATGGTGGTGAATACCCTTCAAATTTTCCTTTTTAAATTTTGAAGTATGAGTGATTGTGGGCGACACACTCAATGTGGATGAGGCACCCGTGACGGCTCTTTCACGTACGTGTATATATATATATATATAAAATATAAAATAAAGAAATCAATATATATAATATTATTATATTATTTTTTAAATTATATATATATAATTATTTTATTAAATAAAAATACAACCATATTTATTTTAGTTGTCTTATTAATATTTATTTTATTATTTAAATTTTAATTTTTACATAGTTAGATATATGTTTTAACTATATATGTCATTTAAATGATTGATTTTATAAAATTTTTAAATTTTAATTATTTTTATTTTGATTATTAAAAAAACAAAAAAAGAGTACATATCAAATTTTTCATAAATTTAGTATATTTATTTTTAATAATATTAATATTATTATTATCATTGTTATTATTATTTTATACAAGATGGCAACAAAAATTTAATTTAAAAATTTTATGTGAGAACTGTTTTATTTGGAGTTTTTATTTGTAAGGGATTTATTTGCGATAATTGGTATGTATTTTTTGAATAAATATAAGTAAACAAAAGTAAATGTGATGATTTTAATAAAAAGGTGATTAGTTCTATTGTAAAATATTTTCAAATTATTTTTTAAAATAAAATTATGTTAGGTTGTTTATCATAATTTTATAATAAAAAATTAATTTTCAAAATATTGACCAAATTGATTTATATATTAAATTTTGTGTACAGTATGCCATCTCCATTATTGATATGTTAAATGGGTTAAATTTATGCAAAACAAAATATATAAAAATTATTCAAGATATATTGAATAATCTAGTATGCAATTGTTTTGTATAAATTTTAATAAGTTATGTTATAATTTTGATAAATTACATCAATGGATTAATTGATGAGTTACGTACAATTTTAAAATATAAAAAAATTGATGTATTTAAAGTTGTAATTGATAATATTTATACATAAATAAATGTAATATTTATTTTTTTAATATGTAAAATAATTGATATTATTTACTGATTTATTTATATACATTATTTATATTTTCTAATTATATATATATATATATTAATGGGGAAGGATAAAATATCAGATGTGTCAGGATTTTGTCTTTATTAAAGGCGAATCCTGATTTTTTAAAAAAATAATTAAGTATATTGGTATTTATTTTTGTCGGATCTGAATTTTGCCAAAAAATTTCTTTTTTTCATGTATTGAGCTCAAATTTCCAGTCGTGTTCTTCCGTATATTTCGGATCTGGATAGAACGTCGAAATAAAAAAGAAATAAAGAACAGAATAGAAATATAAAAACCTCCCTAACATACCTCTGACGACACTTGGCGTGACAGCGTAAATGTACGTGAATTCTTTAAATGTTTTTATGAATTATTTTGTAAGTTTTGGCGAAAAAAGGTTATAAAGAAATAAATAAACCTATACAGATTTACTTCATATTTTTAAAAAAATTTTAAAAAAATCTATTAAACATGCGTCCGTGATCCATGACGTGCATCACTTTCTCCCTTTGCTTGTGGAACTAATGGGAACCAAACGTGTGGGACAGAATCAGAGGTTCAGTCAAACATTACTGCTGCCAATGGCCCTCTCAATTGACAAAAAGTTTTATTTTTAAATCAACTTTTGTAATTAAAATCTTTCAATAATAATATGATAAATATAAAATGGTTATAATTTTTTATGTAACTTTTTTAAACAAGTCATACATTTATTATATCATTACTGATAAATTATCATATTTTAATTAAAAAACTTGTTCACAAATATAAATCTAATTGTCAATTTTCTTCCAAAATTTATTCTAATGCAATATATATATATATATATATATATACACACACACATACATACAGGTAAAACATCAATATTATAATATTAGATACATGAGTGTATAATTGGTATAATGTTCATTAAAAAAAATATTGTTCTTACCTCTTTTTTTTCTTGAAAACTATAAAAGACAATTTATGAAGTCCAATATCTGACAGAAAATTTAGTTATTAAATTTTAACTGGCATTAAACTTGCGCATCTAAGTATCCAAAAAAATAATAATAAATTGTTTTGATAAAGACGATTATCTATATATTTATAAATCTTCAAGTTTGAAAACAAATTTGATCATCCATTGAAGCTGCCTTTCTTTTGTATTTTTCTTACTTTCATCTCTCTTGCAAGCTTCTGTTTTTCGTCTTACACACATTTTCATTTTTGTCCCTTCTTGTGTCGTACTTTCTTAGTGTATATGGCTATTTTCTACGGGCAATTCAACCTTTTATTTTCATGACGTAGATATCATTTATAATTGTGTATAAGCAGCACCCATAATCATACATGGGATGAAAAGAATACAATCAATAACAAATATATAAATTACAAAAGGAATTGTAATGATATACATAGCGCGCCAATATACAATACAACACTTGACAGATAAAGAATAAGACTAATAATTAGTGTCATTTTTTATATATTTATAATTTTAATAGTATTAATACATTTAATTATAATATAAAAAAATTAAATAATATCAAATTAAATATTATAATTATATTTTATATTATAATTAAATATATTAATATATTTAAAATTATAAATATACTAAAAATTTGTACAGCGTTATTAATTTTAGTCACTAAAGACACGCCAAGAGGTATGGTATAAAATTGAACATTTTCTTTCCTTGTAGGCCCACGCCATGTTCGGGATTCCTTTTTTATTTCAACATCAACTGCTCGTACTTCATCTTACAAAGTCATTCATTATCCTATTGTGTCGTGTGTCTCGTGTCGTTTAGAGCTGCACAGTTATACCTATCAAGGTGGATTAATCCGGCTCACCCGTACTAACTCATCTGAGTTAGTGGGTTAAATGAGCTAATTTATTTAATCTATCATAATGTGGTAGGTTAAAAATTTTAACCTACCCCATCTGGTGGGTTAAGCGAGTTGACCCGTTTAATCCACCAAAAAATTAAAAAAAATAAAATAAAATAAAAAATTTAAATATAACTTTTTTTAAGCATATGTCTTGTTTAATCAATTAATTTTATATCAATATAAATAAATAAAAAATAACTAGATAAAAACAAGTTTAAACGAATTAAAATAAGTAAAGTAATCCAATAATTCAATGATTCATTAATAATAAGAATATGATTATGAGCAGAATATTCAACTATGACAAATTACAAAATAACAGAGACAACACAACAAATACATTATTGTTAATTTTTTTTAAATAAAAAGATGCAGTGGGCTGCAGCGCTAGACTGAGTAAGTGAAAAATAAAAAATAAAAAACAGACAACCCATTTAATTTAACCCGTGAGCTAGCTCGTTTAACTCGTGGGTTAAACGGGTTAAATTGATAAAAGTATATTAAACAGGTTCTCAAAGAAACCCTTTAACCCAACCCACCTCTTAGGTGGGTTAAATGGGCTCGACTTGGTGGGTTGAACTCGTTTTAACGGCTCTATACACAGTCACATAATGTAATAAACCGTTTTGCCAACGGGTCGGGCCATACTTTATTTTTTTTCCCCGTCTTATTGTTTATTAATACAGAATTAAAATTATAAACCTGCCTGAAGATAAGAGAGCAACGTGTTTATTTCAAAAACAGCCCTAAATAAAGGAACTGAAATCATTAGAGTACATATAGAGTGGACAATATTGGCACGTAGAAAATATATGGAGGTGGATGAAGTCCCATACATGCTAGAATTGGGGCGGAGTCAGTAATTTAAAGTTAGAGGGTCAAAGATTAATTAAGCATATATTATATAAAAAATTAATAATTAATTAAATAACATATATATTATTTAAAAATATTCATAGTCAATATTATCAAACAATAAATAATATTGTATATGTACATTCTTTTTTTTCAAATATAATATTCAATTTCAGTAAAAATGAAAATATGAAATTATTAAATCAAATACATTTATTTTTTTCAAAATTTATTATTAAAAACTAATAATAAAATAAAATATACAAATAATAGGAAAAAACCATTATATATATATATATATATATATATCTCTCTCTCTCTCTCTCTCTCTCTCTCTCTATATATATATATATATATATATATATATATAAAACAACTAATCTTTAAACTAAAAGGATAAATTATGTGACATAATAGAGAAAATTGTTAGTAAGATGAATGCGTGCAATAGTTTTGCACAGTACGAAGAAAAACTATGAACAAAGATGAAGATATTAGGCATGAATTATAAATGAATTATGAAGCAATAAAACAAAAGTTAATAAATTGTTATACTAAAAAATGAAATGAATGGATTCTTAAAAAGTCAAAATATTTAAGAAATATATAAAACTTAGACAATAAAAATGAATTGAACTAAAGAACATAATGTGAAGGTGTGAATGTGTGATGTGTGAATAGTCATGGGGCTAAATTTACCTAAAATTGTATTTATGCATATAATTTAGTGAAAACTATAAAAGGAATGTTAGAGACATAAAGTTAAAAAAACACATAAAGATATGATTAAATTGAAGTTAAATGAAAACTTGGAAAAAGTTCAAAAAATAAATAACAAAGTATAAAAGTATATTAGAAAAAGTTAAAAGAAAAAATCTGATTTTTTCTTTTTAATTTGAAAGTTACCATTTAATATTTAATAAATAATGTAAGGGGTCATAAAAAAAGTGGCTTTCATTATGGGGGTCAAAATCTAAATTACACACTGTAATATATATATATATAGGAATTTGGGGGGACCAAATAAAAATTTCTCTTTTATATATGGAGCCAATATCTAATTTGCACATTTACATACACTGATGGTGAAATTTTGGGACAACTGAGAAACGATTTAGGCTCTTTGCAAATTAGATGGAAAGTTATAGAAATATTTATATAAAAAAGAAGAAATGAAGTGAGAATAAAAAAATAAAAAAGAAAAAAAGAAAGCATACACTATTATATTTTTGTGTGACTCATTTTCTTGTTCTCATTGAATCCTACATATCCCACTTGAAAATCGTAGAGAATCCATTGAAGAATCTACAATCATGAGACTCCAGATAACCCATTGTATATGGATTGGCAGAATTCAAATGAGTCAAGTTAAAAACAAAAGCCACGTGATCATGTTATGGCCAAACGTAGCTTCATGCCCAGTTTGCGTTATCTAGCGTTCATCTTGGCCATCGAGCCACAATCACCATCCTTCTTCCATATTCTTCTGCAGAATCTCCAATTTCTTATCCATTCAATCGGATTCCTGTGATTTTCTTTTCTTTGCATTTTTTTAATTAAAAAATCTGCATCCATTGACAATCTCCCCTGCTCCCTGCGTCCTGCTGGTCCCCTTGATGGGTGCTTTTCTATTAATCAACCTTCCACTTGCTGCAACTTGCAAACTTCAAAATAAATAAGATAAGGAATCAAAAGATTCTGTATATTCTACATTATTACGTTTTCCGAACCAAATTAAGGCTAGACTCGATGATGGGGCCAAATTTTTTAAGAACTGAATCTGAATTCAAATCTCAAAAAAAGGCTTGAATTTGCTCTTTACTTGAAAATTTTTTAATTTATATTTTTTGGGTTAAATTTATTAAATTAAACAGATTTTTAAAAATTATAATTAACTCTATTTGTTATTTAAAACTTAGTAAATAATATAATTAATTATTATTATTTGTAATATTACATGTAAAAAATTATAAATACAAATGAGTTGTTGTATTAGTATAAATATTTTAAATAAAAAATAATTTTTATCTTTCTTATCAAAGTATTACGTTATATTAAATTTTTATTTAATAATAAATTTATTTTTATTAAAAAATATTAACTCAAATTTTTTAGACTCAAGCTAAATTTTTTGTCAAAAAAATTTAAACTCAATTTTTTTCACAAAATTTTTTTAAATTAAATTTATCAGACCTAATAGACTTTTTAAATTATGAGAGGATAAAAAACTAAGAATGACAATGCCTATAATTGAGGGTGGAACCGGGTCACATGGGAACTGCAGGCTTAAAGTCCAATGATTTGCTGATTTGATTATTTATGCAAAACTGATTATCTTATTGGCAGAATAACTTATACGGAGAGGAAAACAAAATCAAATTGGATTAGTCTGGTGTGGATGGTGATGAGTGAATATTTGACTATCTATTAAACGGGATTCCTCCAGTCTCTTTCACCCAACTCGGAAGATATTCCGTTTCAGCGCTGGGGCGTCGTGGGGGAATCAACCACCGTTCTCTACGGTTCCACATGTACTTATTTCAGTCTTGCTTTGTTATTCCATTTTCATAATTTCATCAAAGGTTTTCTCAACTATTTTTCTTTCATTCAGCGTAAACCCAGACTATGTCAATTGAGTAAGCCATACGTATCTACGATGTTCAGGATCCAAGTCCCTTGGTCCTAACTAATATCTTGACATTTTTCAATTTCATTTATTCTCAACCTGAATTAAGCTCATTTTCAAATGATCACATTTAGTAGTTCACCTCACATAATCACATTGGTCATATCTCTTGTGGATTTACTAGTTTTGATTGGCGTATACTCTGGGAAACACGCATGTTATTCTTTATTTGCTGTAATTATTCTCTTGTCTTCTCTCCAATTATTATGGTTGGGTCTTGGGACATTTGACGCAACTCAAGATAGGTTCTAATGTACTTATGCAATAAGTTAGTCTTAATTAAATTATTTAAAGAAGAAAGTGGAGTTATTAAGAGAATAATTTAATTAAAATTTACATATTATTTTATTTGTCTTATAAATATATTAAGATCAACTAATATTTTATTATTATTATTATTATCTTTTATCATATTCTTAGATTATTAAAAAAAATTCATTACATAACTACTTATATTTTGAAATGTTATTTGCTTATTTTGCTGAGTTTTGTTACATCTATATTTTGAATTTTTTTTTTACTTTTATTTTGTTAAATTTTTAATGGTTTCACATTTATTTTGATTTTTAAATTTTTTTCTTCCGAGAAAAATAAAACATATCTATATTTTAATCTGTTATTATAATAACTCATTTCACCTACCAGAAGTGACATTATCGTCATCAAATCTCACCACAGACATTAAGCAAAGTTTTTTCATCGAGAATCATGTTCTTGAAAAAATAAATAATAGGATATTTGTCTATACAGACAAATGATTAGGATAAAAAATATGAGGCCCTGGAGCTGTTCATCTTGGAGAGGACTACGTCGTCCACTTGTGCAGCCTGTTGGTCAGTCGATATCAGCTAAAAGAATCAAAATAATTTAAGAATAAAACAGTCACATTTTTTTATGTGTTTAAATTCTTCATCTTCAAGTATTTATGTCAGTCTTCCCAAACCACTCCCCATCATCATAACAATTGCGATAATTAGCAAAAGCTTTACTAATCATTTTGCTCCTTTAATCAATTTTCATTCATTTTTAACTATTAATTGATACCATATTTGTCTATTAATTTAATATAATGTTTATTAATATTTTATAAGTAATCTAAAAAGAAACTAATACACATTCATCAACATTGAACAATTTAAATTATGAGTGGTAATTAATTAAAAAGAAATGAACAATTTATAATTTACAAGGGATGCTGACAAAGAGCTTGTTTAGTATGCAGCGTATTTTTTTTTTTTTTTTGGGGCAAAATAATTGATCCGAGACACACAAGTCGCTCCGGCGTGGGTCATGCAAAGTGACAAAAAAGAAAAAGGCGAGTCGCAGTCTCCCGCTCATTTAAGGCACCTTCCGAGATAAAAACGTGGCACATCCTCATTCGTAAACAGCATTGACGCGAAAGATATTCATTTTATTTATTTTAGAAATACAAATGAGTTGTTGTATTGGTCTTTGACTTCGGCGACGGCACCTTTCTTTGACCTCGCGGGAACAACGATCTCAACAATGGATTTACCGTAAGTCAAACTGTAAAACTCTGTGGTTACGAGTTAAAACACTTAACCGCGGTTAAACTTAGCAGTACCTTGTTCAGCGCGTGAAATTGGTCACCCATCCTGTCGCGTGGAGTATAGTAATAGGCTCGACCCCTTCCCCCCATTTCCATGGGCTATTTAATGACTATCTGACTATTGGCAATTTGGCATTAGGCAATCCTCGCCGTCGCTGGCCTACCAAAAGCCAATCAGCGTGCTTCCTAACGCAAAACGTTTTTACACTCTACAGTGTACTATATTTGATGCTACTAACCCGTAAAATTAAATATTAATTATAATTTAACCCCCAAAATATTATCCCTATATTTCTCTTTCTGCTTATATTATTTCCTACCTATTTTACCCTCATATTTAATCGATAAAATCCAATTCCTACCCCTCTCCCTTTTGCCTTTATAAGGTCCCACATACACTGCCTCTAGATTCTCACCCCTCCTCATCTTCAAGATTTTCTCTCCTAAAATCATCTCAGATGGCTTCGTTTAGATCGTCTCCTGCCATGATGATCGTCCTTTTGTTCACCGTCTTCACCTTGTCGTCGGCCTTGGACATGTCGATCATCTCCGCCGACAGAGCTCACGGCGACCGGTCAAACTGGAGGACGGATGAAGAGGTCATGGCCATGTACGAACACTGGCTTGTAAAACATGGCAAGGTCTACAACGATTTGGGAGAGAAAGAGAAGAGGTTCGAGATCTTCAAGGACAACCTCAGGTTCATCGATGAGCACAACGCTGAGAATCGGACCTACAAGCTGGGTTTGAATCGGTTCGCTGATCTAACCAACGAGGAGTACCGGGCCAAGTATCTTGGAACCAGGATTGATCACAAGAGGAGGATTGCCAAGACCAGGAGCAACCGTTACGCTCCACGTGTCGGTGACAATTTACCGGAATCTGTTGATTGGAGGAAGAAAGGTGCCGTCGCCGAAGTCAAAGACCAAGGAAGTTGCGGTTAGTACCGTCTCTCACCCTTTTTCTTTTATTTTAATTTTAATGAAAAAAGTATGTTCCTTTATTTTTATTTTTTAAACTGAGTCTGTATCGCTGTATCTGTATGCGTACATCTGTATTTAGTTTAACCTGTATTTATGGCTTTAAAGTTGATGGGTCCTACGTCCAGGGCAATTAGACCATATAAACTGAATACTTTCCAAAAATTATTCTTATTATTATTTTATATGTCGTTGTTCATAACAGTGAAATATTTTTTTTACTAATAGAAGACAGGTAATACTTGTAGCTTGAAATCAATATTTTTCTTGACAAGGTTTGGATACCCTGATTGTCAAGTTTTACAATTAGTCGCTACTTTATATTTCGATAAGTGAATTTTAGTCTTCTTCTGAAAAGAGTAACCGATATAAGTGAGACTGTTTTCTATTTAGAGTGTGCCTTTTGCGAATTATATTGTTGCAGCTAAAAAAATGATGGTAAGAAAAATGGAGGGACTACTGGAATTGTTGATTTTTGTCGGTGTAATTTATTTGAGTAATAAAAATAAAGCACTTCCTCACTCTTGTCCATGTAAACAAATTAGTGCTATGGTTCCTGAAATATATTGAAAGATGATTTTCCCCCCAAAATAGGGCGAAGATATTACTGGTCCCTCGCTGTAAGCTAGCTTCAACGTAAGTTAGTTGTTCGTACCTTTATCATATCGGGCAGAAGGGCTGAGTTATCTCTGGCTGATAAATTATGCTACAAGACAACTTATAGTAGGTTCACCCTTAGATGCACCTCGCTTTGAGAATTAAAAAAATGTGTTCTATTATTGCTACTTTTTCTTTTCGCAAACATAATAATGGAAGTCGTTGTGTGATATATTCTTTATGCTTTTCTCCTCATGTTAGTATAATATATATATATATATATATATCTCGGTGAACGTTGGGTGAATATTTGATTAAACGTACCGGAAACGATAATGAATAGAATTTAGAAGGTATCCAGATGAAGGAAGAAGATAAGCAAATGGTGGGTTGAAAATTAGTAGAAATGCACATGGCCGAAATGATGGGCCCATTTTCATCTTCTTCTGGATGTATACGCACTCGGATTAAGTGAAAAGCCACTGAGTGCTTAGATATTTTGGTCTAAGGCTCACTATTGTAAATCTGCACTTTGGGGCCAGATTCTCTTGGATTCCTTAATATCAATTGCCAATATTTATATAGTTTTCTGGCCCATGAAATGACATTTTTCGGTACTGTCAAAATTTACTAATAACTACTAAAGATATTCATTGACCTGTTTTGAAAATTAGAAAAGTTGTAAAGAGTTCCCTTAAAATAAACAAATTCCTTTTATTATTATTTTTTATCATTGTTAATGATTTGTCACTTAAAAATTCCTCAACATCAAAATTAGTATAAAGATCTATTCATTGGAATGTGAATGTTTAGGATTTAATTGTCAGATTTAAAAGTTTAAGAAACTATTCACAATTACAAGTGACCCAAAGTTTTGTATAGTTTTTGGCATTCTTCTCTATAGTTATTTTTCCCTTTCATTGAAAGATTCTTTTTGGCTAACATAAAACATTTATTTAACATAGGATGAAACGAACTGCTCAATCGAAGTTTTGGATGGTATTATATTACTGTTGGTAATTAATTATTTACTAATTTGTTTACTTAGGGGATGGGCAGATCTTGTACTCCTATCAATCCCTCGGTTTAATGGCTTTAGGGGCGGTGTAATAGCCTAAAATGTCACTATTGCATGACCAACTTTATATATACGTTGAGGTGTTCTGATTGACTTATTCGATTGAGTTCCTTTATGAAGGGAGCTGTTGGGCATTTTCAACTGTCTGTGCGGTGGAAGGAATTAATAAGATAGTGACCGGAGATCTAATTTCACTATCAGAGCAAGAGCTGATGGACTGTGATAGATCTTATAACCAAGGATGCAATGGTGGCCTCATGGACTACGGTTTCCAGTTCATCATCAACAACGGTGGCATTGACACCGAAGAGGATTACCCCTACCGTGCTGTTGATGGTACATGTGACACATACAGGGTTAGTCTTGGCTTGCTCAAGAAAGCTTGTTGAAAATAGTTAACACTCTAATAATAAATTTTGCTCTGTCTTCTCGACAGAAAAATGCTAGAGTCGTCGATATTGATGGGTACGAGGATGTTCCTGTCAATGATGAGGGAGCATTGAAAAAGGCTGTTGCAAATCAGCCGGTGAGCGTTGCCATTGAGGGTGGTGGCAGGGAATTCCAGTTATACGTATCTGTAAGTCTCATTCATTTTCTTTTCTACCAGTGAGACAACATTAGCAATGTTCCCCTTGTATTCTTTCCAAAGACACCAAAAGTAATCAATTATCTAACAGATCTGGTGCTATTTGAAGGTTATTTAAATGATTGTTTTTGGCGGGTTGTTCCTGTATAACAACTGCCTGAGCTTTCTTACTTAGTGTATTCCATTTATTTAAAATTGTCAGGGTATCTTTACGGGAAGATGTGGTACAGCATTAGACCATGGTGTTAATGCTGTCGGATATGGTACAGAAAATGGTCTTGATTATTGGATAGTGAGGAACTCATGGGGCAAGAGCTGGGGAGAGGATGGGTATATTAGAATGGAACGTAATCTGGCTACAACCAATACTGGAAAATGTGGAATCGCAATGGAGTCCTCCTACCCCATCAAGAAAGGCCCAAATCCCCCTAACCCTGGGCCATCACCCCCTTCACCTGTGAAGCCACCAACTGTGTGTGATAGTTACTACAGCTGTGCTGAGAGCACTACTTGCTGCTGCGTATACGAGTATGGAAATTACTGCTTTGCATGGGGATGCTGTCCTCTTGAGGCTGCTACCTGCTGTGAGGACCACTACAGTTGCTGCCCTCACGACTATCCTGTCTGCAACATTGACGAAGGCACCTGTCTCATGGTAACCATTACAATCTGGATTCAGCTCTTCGGGAATCTAATTACTTACTACTAGTCAAGATTTTTCTTTCATGACGTTCCTTGCATTCTCGTAATTTTCATACATGTCTTAGCTGAATTATTTCTGTGCACTGCAGAGCAAGGACAGTCCTTTTGGAGTGAAGGCTATGAGGCGAACTCCAGCTAAACCCTACTGGGCTTTTGGAGCTAAGAACAAGCTAAGCAGCGCTTGAGTGAATGGCGTGAATATTGAAGCAGTGGACAATGTCAAGGGAAGGACGAAACAGTATGATAGACGATAATAGATATTTTTCCTAGGTTTCATCGAACTGCATGCATATAAACTATAGGCACACTGATCTCTGCATCTGGGACTTCATCAGATAAATTGTCTGTAAACTTTAAAGTCAAGTATTGGCTCTGTATATAGCGCTTTATCCATGCATTGTTGTATTAAAGCCAGAAGGCATGAATATATTGATTATTCAGTTTCCTACATCTGTAGATTGATTCCGCAATCATTTGACAATGTTTGAATGAATTTTATCTTTATTTACATGAGGCTGTATTAGCTATCTTCATTATATTGATGTTCTGCATGAGAAGCCAGGAGTAACATAATTTTTTGTTACAAAAAATTAAAAACACGAAGATAAATAGTAGAAACTGATAAAAATGGGTGGAGTACGAATTGAGTTCACGTATATTATGGCGTCCAGAAAAGATGTCAGTGGAGTTATTCCTAGACGTGGTTAACATTAATTTTAAATATGGAAATCTCTGAGCGAGTGAGATAAAAGCAATACTCAAGGTTTCTCTTCGGTGCAGGGGTGGTTTCTCTCCGGTGTGAGAGTATTCAGTGAGTTGAGTTTGTGGATTGTTTTGGATTTGCTGATTACGAAGATGGAAGATGTTTCAGATGATGCTGTGGATTTGGATCGGTTTAAGATTAAATACGATCATTTTGGGGACAAAACTCTTGCTGCAAGTTATGCTTCGCAAATTCATGTGGTATGTTGGGCCTAATGTTTTCCTATTCAACTTTGAGAGGATGGATGAACATGATCGAGTATTGCAAGATTGTACCAGGACTATGTGGTATGTTGTCAGGTACTTAAACTGCGTCAAAGTTATCTTTGGAAGAAATCTCCTGACTTTTGCCCTTCTTGAATGCAAATTCATGGTCAGCCTAAAGAAGGAATGGCAAGATGCATGAATATACCTCAGAAAGGATAATTAATGTAAAAATTGATGTTCCAATTAATGGCTAGCTTTAGATCTGCGTGACTGGACTGAAGTTTTGCAGCCACCACTTAGAGTTGCCACTCCGTTTTGAACTGAGCTCATTGGCATTCAATGTTTTGTGTGGTTTTCAGCGTTGGTGTTGTGATCTCTCCTTAGTTTTTGGCGTTCTGAACCTTCCTTCGTTGCTAATTTATTTTGGTGCAAGTGCTGCGTTTGGAGGTATGAAGTTAGATAAAGCAATTGGACTGAGCGTTTGAGCGTTAATAGCGATGAGCGAGGCTCTTGGAGGCAACTAGCGTCTAGTGAATACGTTAGCATCTGTTATGAAGGTCCGAACGCTCTGTTTTCCTTTTCTCTATGGAATTTAGCAGTTAGCATCCATTGGAGATGGGCCAGTGTATAGAGGGGGTGTTTTTTGACAAGTTCTGCTGGCAACGGTTCAGGATTAAGCAGGGAGTCACCGAGGAACTGGTGTGCAAGGTGAGTTCCAGATGTTTGTTCATTGGCAAAGAGTTCTAGGTTGAACAAGGAGTCGCCAGCGAAGCTTTAGGGTCAAGTTTACTTTTCGGAAGGAGGTACCCTTTTCATTTTCAGCTTGTTTTATTTCTCTGCTTGCTTTGATTATTGCTGCCTACTTTTGTTTTTCATGTTCTACCTCTTGCCTCCATCCACTCTTTCCAGTTTGGATTTACTCCCAGGGAGACGTAGGGAGGTAAGTTTATTTTCTTATGTTTGCGGGTGAGGTTTATAGGTAGACATGTATCCTTTTAAGTGAAGTTTTGACTTGCACAAATTTATTAGAGAGTATTCAAATGATGGAAAAGCAAAATATTTTAGCAAGAAAAAAGAAAAACATTAAGGTTACAAAGGCTATACATAAAGGATCAGAGGTCATGTCTAATGTTGTTGAGATGATAGATGTGGGGAAGGAATGATCGCTCATGGAATAGTGGAGATGGAGGGAATGTATAAGAAGGATGTTAATGAACATAATATTTCAATGAAGCCTACGTACAAAGATATGGTGATGAACAATGATGAGAATGATGAAATTTCCCCCAAGGAGATTGTTTAGATGGTGGCTAAAGACTATGTTGTTGAGGAGAATAATACTCATAAGGAGCTTGCTTAACCTTTTGATCCTAATCTTGTGGTGCAGCTTACCTTTAAGGAGTATAAACAATGGTGCCGCTCTTGGACACTCTTTTTGTATGTAAAGCTGCTGGGAAAGAAAATTAGTTTTAAGGTCATGAAATCTTGGGTTTAGAGAAGATAGACCCAAAATGGTGAGGCTAAAGTTATGGATCCAGCTGAGGAATTTTTCCTTGTTCATTTTGCTAAGAAAGTGGACCATAATTATATTTTATATGAGGGCTCGTAACTCATAGCTGACCATTATCTTATGGTGTAACGTTGGTGATCTCTATTTCAACCTTCTTAAATAGGAAAAAAAAATAACAGTTTAGGTTCGTATTCCTAGGCTATCAGTTGAGTTATGCAATAAGGACTTTCTTTAGAAGGTAGAATCTAAATTGGGTACTACATTGAAAATTGATGAACTAATCTCTATCCAGTCTAGGGGTAAATATGCATCATTATGTATGGAGGTCAGTCTTAGCAGACAATTGGTGCCCACTATTACCATGCTTAGAAAGACCTACTTTGTGGAGTCTAAAGGATTGCATCTTATCTGCTTTAGTTGTAGTACTTATGGTCATAAGGCAGATGATTGCCTTCTAGCCAAACCAAATCAAATACCTAAACAACCCTTAAAGGCGAGCTCTAGCGAATCACCAATGATTGTGGGAGCTGAAGGTATGAACATTGTGATAGAAACTAGTACTACCTCAAAAGAAGGGTGAAATTCCCTTGAGATAAATGATCTGAATGGTATGGTGATTAAGGATTTAGTTCATATGTTAGAGGAAGAATATAATTCTTCTCCTGCTAATCACTTTGAACCATAAATGGTTGTTAAGTGCCTGAAACGAAATTATGTGGAGACAAGGCATCATTCTGACAGAGATAAGATAAACAAGACTAATCTTAGTTTTAATAGCACACATTTTTCTTTATTAAAGAATGACTTTGGGGTGGATACATCAAATAAGAAAGAAGAGCAATGTTCTTACAGGAGGGTCAATGGTGATATGGAAAATTAATGGTAATATTCTCAAGGAAAATATTGCTAACAAAACCACGTTTAAACATTAACAAAAAATGGCCCAACAAATGGGGCTGAAGACTTCTCTCTGCCTAGAAAACCATAATAGGTAGTCAGTTGGTGCAAGTAGGTCTAAGTTAAAAACCCAAAAGCAAAACCAAGTGAAAAATCTATCTGTCGAAGCCCTCAAGGAGCTAGCTATAAAAAGAAAGGGTTAGGTGTTCATCAGAATAATCTCACTTTAGATTGTGTTTACTAGCAGGATAATACTAGTCAGAATAATGTTCTAGATCTTCTTGCCACACATGTTCAGGGTCTAGATAAGGAAACCTTGGAGTTTGTTCAAAAACTATGAACAATCTAAAAAAATAAAACTAGTGCCTCTAATCCTCTAGACCTTGGTTCAGTTTTTGAAAGAAGTATGAAGGTAACTGAAGGAGTTGTTGGGGAAATGATGATAAATATTGATATTGATAATGTTGTTATGGCCCAAACTGGACTTGCACTAAATGCTTTGGGGAATGCACTTCCTACCAAGCAAATTAGCACATATTGCTATCTTAATCCTTCATTTCTTATCCTTTAAATGAATGTTTTAATTTGTAATTGTAGACGTGTCTCAAGATGAGGTTTCACTATAATGATTAATGATTTGATGAATAGATATTGTACTAATTTTTTATGTTTATTGGAGACACATGTGAGTGGGGAGAAAGCAAAGAAGATTGTAAAAAGGTTTAAATTTGATGGTTACCATATTTAGGATGTTGTAGGTTTCTCTTGTGGTATTTGGTGTCTATGGAAATTTAATTGTTAGTAGATACTAGTTCTTTAGTCTCATCGATAGTTTATTTACATGCAAATTGCTTTTGAGAATTGTAGCCTGTGGTTTTTAACTGTTGTTTACGAAAGTCCTCAACCTACCTCTCTGAGATATCTTTGGGCTAGCCTCAAGGAGATTTTTAGTCAAACTATGGGTTGCTGGTGAGTAAAGGTGATTTTAATTCTGTTTTGTCTATTAATGATTATTGTGGTTTTTTAAATATGTCGTGTGACTTTACTATTTTTGGGATACTTTGCTTAACTGTGACCTTCATGACATTAGTTTCTAAGGATAACCCTTTTCGTGACAACGTAATAATAGAAAAAGATTAGATCATTTTGTTGCTAATAGTATCTTGTCTACTCTTTTTGATAATGTTATGGTCAAGCACCTCCCTAAGCTTAAGTTAGATCATATTCCAATCCTTTTTTATTTTGAGGGCAATGACTTAGCTAATACTGTGGGAAAGCCTTTTTGGTTTTAGCTTCTTGGATGACTCATGATACCTTGCAAAATCTTCTGCAAAGGTCATGGTTGAAGAATGGGGACCTGAAATCTAATATTAACTCCTTTATTGAGGCAACTAAAGATTGGAATAAGAATGTTTTCGATAATATAATTAAGAAAAAGAACAAAATCCTGTTGAGATTAGAAGGTATAAGTCATTCTCTAGGTTTTCAAACTAATGTTTTCATGAAAAATTCTAGGTTCAATTATGGAAGGAGTATGAGACTTTGGCTATCCAAGAGAAAATTTATTGAAAGTAACTTTCTAGATGTAAATGGCTTTCGTATAGGAATCATAACATGATTTTCATAGTATGGCTTCAGCTCGAAAAAGAAAAGATAGAATTCTTATGTTAAGAGATGAAAATGGGTCTTGGGTTGAAGACTAAAATACTTTGCAAGAAATGAGTATTTCCTTTTTCAAGAAGCTGTATGAGGAGGAAGACTTCCATGACCAATTCCTTATTTTTGGTATGTTCCTTAATTTGACAAATACTGAGTTTTTTTCTTTAGTGAAACAGGTTACAGAAGAGGAAGTTAAGAGAGCTCTTTTTAATATGGGTGCTTGGAAAGCCCCTGGTCCTGACAGTATTCCTGCAATATTTTACCATTGTAACTGGGATCATGTGAAAGACTTCATAATTAATTGGGTGATCAACGTGTTTTATGAGCTAACAACTATTCATTCTGTAAATTAGACCTTTATTTCTCTTATTCTGAAAGTTCCTACTCCTAAGATGATGAAGCATTATAGACTATTGGGTTGTGTAATGTGGTGTATAAGTTGATGACTAAAATTCTTGTTACTAGACTTAAATAGGTTATGCACAAAATTATTGGGTCAAATCAATGTAGTTTTGTGTTAGAGAGACAGAGCGTTGATAATATCATTATTGCACATAAAGTTGCCTATACTATGAAGACCAAGAAGGGTAATGATGGTTTTATGGCCTTTAAGGTGGATCTTAAGAAAGCCTATGATAGGCTTTCATTGGATTTTATAAGGGACACCTTGGATGATACTGACCTTCTAAAAAACATTATCAATCTAATTTGGTGAAGTGGTACTTCTGTTGACATGCAATTGCTCTAAAATGGTCATGTTACTGACTATTTCTCTCCCTCAAGGGGGATTTGTTAAAGGGATCCTATCTCTCCTTATCTTTTTGCTCTCTGTATTGAGAGACTTTCTCAATCAATCTCTTTAGCTGTTGAGCAGTAACGTTGGGATCCTATTTCTTTAAATAGGAGATGACCCATCTTTTCTCACATTTTCTTTGCAAATGATCTTATTTTGTTTAGAACTGCTTCTATTCAACAAGCACATGTATTAAGGAGACTTTGGAGGTTTTCTGTAGTAGCTTAGGGTCAGAAGGTTAATAATTTGAAATCTGACATTTATTTCTCAGTTAATGTCCCTTAGGATAATAGACATGAGATTAGCTAGTTTTTTGGGCATGAATTTAACTAATAATCTGGGAAAATATTTGGGTGTTCCCCTATTTCATGATAGATGTTCCTACAGAGATTTCCGCAATCTTATTGATAGAATGATAAATTGTTTAAATGGTTAGAAGGCTATTACTCTTCTGCTTATAGGGAGAATCACTTTGGCTCAGTTAGTCTTTACTTCTATTCCTACTTATGTGATGCAAAGTACAAAAATTCCTTTTTAGGTATGTGATCGTATGGATAAAATTTGTAGGGATTTTATCTAGAATAGTTGTGCAAATAAGAGGAAGATCCATTTAATTAGTTGGGATAACATTTGTAAATCCAAGAAGTTTAGTGGCTTGGGTTTCCGAAGAGCTCAAGATTTCAATCAAACTTTTTATTAATAAGTAAGGTTGGAATCTTATTCATAAGAAAGAAGATATTTGGGTAAAGGTGGTTCATAGCAAATATAGTTATTCTGATGCAATTATTCTGATTGTTCACTAGTGCAATGCTGCATCTAATTTCTGGCGTGGAATTGTTCAGATTTAGGTGCCCTTTTATTGTAATCTTCTTTAGCGTTTTAGGAATGGTAATTCAATCTATTTTTGGACTGATCATTGGGTGTCGGGAGTTTATAATCTTGCAAATTTTGCTACCATTAATGTTAATGATAATATACGAGATGAATTAATGGCTGATTATGTTCTCGAAAATGGAGATTGTGATGTTCTTAAACTTTAACAAGTTTTTTCTGCTGGTTGTGTAGATATTATTATTCCTCTGAGAATCTCCTCCTTGGCTGAGGATGTTAACTCTTTGGCCTGACTTTTGAATATAACTGGTATGCTTTCTTGTAAATCTGCTTTTAATTCTTGTTTTGGAACTAATTGGAACTTTCAGTATGATCTCTTTGGTAAGATTTGGAAACTAAGTGTCCCATAGCATATTTGAGCCTTCATATGGCTTATTATTGATGAAGCTCTTCTCATTAATAGTGCTCACCATCGTCGGTCTTTGGCTGCTTCTCCAATTTGTCCTCTTTGTGGTTCTAGTAATGAAATAGTGCTATACTCTATTCATGATTACACTATCCCTGGTTTGGTTTGGAAGAGTATTGTGCCTAACTTTCTTCATATGGGTTTTTTCCAAGGAGACCTCATTCAATGGCTAGATTCAAATTTTAATAAGGGAGCTCCTTTCTTTAATAGGGTAAGTTGGCTCTATACTTTTCTATCTATTTATGCTAAAATTTGGTACATGAGAAATAGAAGAATCTTCGAAGGGGTTATTATTGAGCCTGCTAGTTTTTTGAGGTATATGACTGCTTTGGTTCTAGATTATTACCGTTCCTTTTCTCTGCTCCAACTTACTAAAAGGATATCCATTGGATTCCTCCTCCTGATCATGCCATCATGCTCAATGTCGATGGTTTTGTTTCAAATCAAGGTTTTGCAGCTTGTGGAGGACTATTAAGAGATAGTAGGGGCAATTTTATCAAGGGTTTTAGTGTCAACCTTTCAAACTACACGATTTCCAATCCTGAACTTTGGAATTTACTTTATGGGCTCAAAATTTGTTTTGAAGTTGGTTATAGGTTTATCTTTATGGAACTTGATTCCTTAATTGTAGTTAAAATGGTTCAAAATTTATAAGATAATCTGCATGTAAGCTTTTATCTAGTTTGTACTATTAGATACTGGTTGGATTTGGATTGGTTTATCCAAATTTCTCACATTTTTCAAGAAGCAAATTTTACTGTTGATACCTTACATAATCAATTCCCTTCTTTCAAGTGTTTTGATACTGTTCCTAATTCTACCTCCCTAACTGACTTACAAGGTGTTTATCACCCTAGACTTTTGGCTTGCTAGTTCTGTTTTCTTGGACATTTTGCCCCATTGTTTATAAAATAAAAAAAAATGAATGACAAGATCTAATGAGTCCAAATTTGGTATGAAGGTTGGTCATGTTCTAACGATGGAGGCACCTTTTTTTGATCACACGTAATTATTTATTTCTATGTGTTATTGTCCATATTAAAATGCCTTTACCTCATGGTTTTCAAAGTGGATCTGAAAAAAAATTGGCAACAAGAAAAAATTAGAAAAGATAGCGGAGAACTGCTGTACAGCGACAGATGGAGGTTCCATGGTTTTTGGGTGCATCAACCATATTGGATAGGTTGTGGCCTTGTGGGTCTCTCTATGGTATGATAAACTGCAGGACTACTGTTATTCTTGTAAATGTGGTCATGATACGAAGTTTTGTACTTGTGTGGAAGTTGGAATGTGTGACACAAATACTCATGCGAGAAGAATGGAAGGGCTTGGTATGGCTCCAGTGAAGGCAGTGGCAACGATTATTATCTTTGGGAAATCCAATTATGATCCTTCGACGATGGAAGATGTTCATGGGGCGCGTGAGACCCAGACGTTTGGAGTGACACGGAAGAGCATGGTGCTAGGCTAACGGTTAGAACAGGAAATATGGAGTTGGACACGTGTGATATTGTCTGAATTCGTCCGTTAATTTCAAGTGTCGATCACGGATGTCCTATGTGTTCAGAAAGTGATGTTGGTGATGACATTTATAATTACTTGTTCATATAATCCAGTAGATTTTGTTAATTTCACAATATGTTTCTGGAATTATAGATCGTTGAAATTCTGTAATTTGATTTTAGTGTACATTTTCTCTATTTTATCTGCTTATAAAAATTACTGCAGCTGAAGATTAGACTGGGTCTCTTAATGGTTCTTGCTTTAACATATCTAGTGTCTTCAAACGGGAGTTTGATCGACCATCAATATGACCATGTTAATCTTCTGATCCGCAGATTTTAAAAATTCTGAAACATAGAAGTGTAAGAGGCCTTAGCATGATATCCTTCGAGCTTGAAGTTGTCGGGTACACCATAGCACTAGCTTACTGTCTTAACAAAGAGCTTCCTTTTTCAGCTTACGGGAACTATTATTTCTATTAATCCAAGGTGCGTTAGCACTTTGTACATTCTTACTTTGGTAATTTGGTATCTGACTTGTTTCCTCCTTTTTTTTCTTTTTTGATACAGCCATAGTTTTGGTTGCTGTAATCTACTACTATTCTCAACCTGTGGGTAACTCGATATGGATCCGGGCACTACTGTATCCTTCTTACAGAAGCACCGTCTTTTTATTCTTACATTCCGCAAGATGAATGACTATGCTCCAACATTTCCTTGATATATTGGTTTTCAGATACTGTGCTCTAGCACCCACTATTTTTGCTGGTCAAATTGAACCTCTCCTCTTTGAAGCTCTGATTGTGAGTAGTAACTTTAATGTTTAATATGCATTTACCTAATGTCGCTGGAGTTATTCTACACATAAATCTTGAGTGCTCCCCTTTGACAATTTCACGGCCGTTCTTCTGTTTATCTAATGTCCCGTTTGTCCTGATGTTGATATGATCTGTTGCAGGCATCCCAGCATGCTATTTTCCTCTTCGCTAGGATCCCTCAAATATGGAAAAACTTCTCTGTAAGTGGGAACATGAAGGCTTGCCTTGTGTTCCTTTCTGATTGTAGAGAATGACCTGGTTGTCTCAAAGTTTATAAATTAGTTGTATGACTTACTGCATACACAACTTTTGGTTCTCCAGTTACACAGGCTGTATATTTCCCTCTTGGTAGTGACGAAATGATACTCTTTATTGTGGGGCTCTATGATATTAGCTTTCAGTCAAGCTAACTGCATACAAGAATCTTGTTGTTGATATATGCCATGGTCTTGAATGTATATTACTATTACGCCCGTTTTTTAGGACTAACAAGGATCTAATGGTGCTCAATTGTAATAAAAGGCAAAGATGTAATCCAAATTGTAATTATGATTGTAAAATTTATTGCTAAAATATTTTAAAATAAAGCACATTGACCTTTTCTTTCACCCTTCTTATTCCTCATTGGTTATCTTCTGTGGTCTGAGCAGAGTAGAAGCACAGTGGAACTCATTTTCTAGACATGTTTCATGAATTTTGGAGGTTCAATGGGTAAGACAGTATGGTTTTTAGTGGGATATGGATTACAATTTGTGTGAGTTTTCACTTTGCAGACTAACATCTATGTGTCTACTGGTTGCAGTTAGATTCTTCACCAGCATCCAAGAAAATGCACCAAAAGTGGTATCCTTGCTTACTTATTGTTATTATCACCATCCTTATCTTCTTTATGTCATCTTCATCATCAATGATTATTCGATCAGTTTTTGGTATTGATAGTGGCTCTTTTGTGTCATGAAAGGTTATAGCTTGCAGCTAAAGGTGAGAGACATTTCATGTTTTAATGCTTTCACATACCTGTATTCTGTGATTTACAGTCCTCACTGATGTATGCTCAATGTAGAATGTCAACTTTTCAGTTAGCAGTGGTAAAAGCTTTGATCGATTGTTTCTATTTCTCCAGATATACTAATTTTCTAGTCTCGTTTTTCGGTGGGTAACTTTCAGTTGAAACTTGAAAACCACTTCCATGCTGTTATTTTGTCAGAAAATTGTACTGTACAACTGAACTTGTTTTACTAATGTTCATTAAGCTACGAGGAAACCGTTTTCTTATGTTTCTGTCTGATTACACCTCGTTCATTGTTTATCTGAAATTGAATAAACCTCTCTTTCTTTACCAAAAGTAGCTACTTTTACATCTTGATACTAGTTTCCATAAGGCATATATATTAGTTGCGTTGGCCTCCTTAATATCTTTGAAGTATTAATTGGCTCTCTAATGAGTATTGCAACAAATTTTACCATCTTAAGTCAGATAGTAATATATCAAAAACCTCGGGCAGTTAAAGAGAAGAAAATGAAGTAGGAGAACTGGAAGGGGTGATACGTAACTTTCTGCTGAGTTTTCTCAAGGACTGCTGTAGCTTACGGGCCATGCCATGGGCAAACTTTCATCAGTCTTGAATTGATTAATCTTTAACCAGGCCTCGTTTAAAGTATTAACTGCTGATGGGTTGGGCCATCAGAAGGTGGTCAGCAATTCCTTAATTAACAGGTGACTGTTTATAGCTCAAGAATTTGAAAGACTCTTGGTGGTTTTTCTACCCCTCCTTATCTTGTTCGCAAGGTATAATCATACTTCTTTTTTAAATATAAAATGATTAAAAAGAAGTTCTTGAAGGTTGGCCTTTCAGTTCTATAGTTACATATACTGTGATATTTTATCAATTTCTCCCCTTTTGCTATCTCGAATAAGGTTGGGCTTCAAATCCCTCTTGGCTTTAACCGCTGCCAATCAGCTCGCTCTCTTTTTCTCTCGCACTCGGCGGTAGTATGTTATTTCTTGTGAGGTTGCCTTGTCATACTTTGCTTTTAATAATGGCAAATGGCAAAGCATGTAGTGATCTTCTCCAGTCATACTTTGCTTTTAATAATCGCAAAGTATGTACTCTGGATCATTTTTTACCCGCAAAGATAATTTTTAAAAAAGAAAAGGTTTGCTCTTCATCTCTTCTTTTGGGCCTCTAAGTTTTCAAATGTAATTGGACTACCGTCTGCCACCGCCGTTGTACCGCCTTTTGCCTGGCTTTGCAGCCCTTTTAATGCGCAATTGGACTACGACAAGCAGGTATCTTTCTTTATGGAGTCAGTTTTGCCATGGAGACTTGTGAAAGCGACATCCTCCTAGAAGTTTATAACGTATTGATTCGATTATTTATTGTGTTCCTGTATATGACCCCAAAAAAAAAATTATGTCTTTCGTTTTTCTCTAAGCAAAATAAAAGGTTATTTTGCAAGATGACAGTCACTGCTAAGAAAATTGGCAATCACTGCCTCAGATTTCAGAGGCATCGATTATGTTGGTATGAATACCTCTCGCACCGAAGACAAATATATATTAGAATGAATGTGAGTTCAACTACTTAAAAATGTCTACTTTATTTAATTTCCATGGACTCGTTGTCACGTAGAAAGAATGATAAAGCAAAGATAAAGGCATGCTCAAGAGGTCTACAGGTAGACAAAAATTATAATAAATAATTAACTATGCATCAAGGTAGTATGACTATACTAACGAACCACATTCAATATACCTAGGGTGAAAGTGGTACCAAAATTTGTGTTTCACGTTAGTTTCACATAGCATCAAACCCAAGCCTAATCTCTGATGCAAATTCTAACATTATGAAAACACGTACAAGGGCTAAAATTTCTTCCCACTATGAGCTTCTTCTCTTCCCATCACCCTCTCTGTCTTAAAAATTTACACAAAGTTTAGAGGAAAGAAGAAAAAATATCGAAATTCTAAGGAACACCGAAAGGTGGCAAATCAGTAATTAGTCATGACATAATGTCACCTATCTAGTAACTCTACTAAGAAAACTGGTAAGATAACACGAGAATGACCTGATAGTTAAATATTTTAAAAAGATGGCAACATGATACATGCGTCAAACGAACTAAAGCGAAATAGAATCAAGCATGATTTCTACAAGTATACTGAATTTGGCAGCTCAAACCGAATCAAAAAGCAAAGTCATCCCTCATACAAGAAAAGCAAGTATAACTGCTAATAAGCTGGTCTGATTTGAGTCCGTACAATTTGGCAGCGGCCTTCATATGGTTAAGATAAAATCTGAGAACCCACCTTATGACCTTATATGATAAGAAGATCATGTTCGACAACAGATGCTAAACGACAAACACATTGAATTCATTTCGCTGCAAACAAGCTACGCTATTAAGAGGAGAAGCTCAAGGAACACAGAATAAAATCAAACAAGAGGAGTTCAGTTATTTCAATTCATAAGCCAGAGTAGAAGCTTGCATTACATTCCTCCCCAGTTACCTATCAAAGCTCTAACAAAAATGTAATATCGAAACTCAGATACACACATCATGGCTAATCAATTAAATTCATCATCCCTGAAACTCTTACATGCTGCAACTTACAAAATTATGTAATCTAGGAATCAATTGGATGATATGGACTGAGAAAACGTAAAATCAACAACTAGAGTAACACCAAAGATAAGTCGGGAGAAAAAGAAAAAGAAATCGACTTTTCCAATTTAAATTAAGAGGATTCATCTTAAAAAGCAAAAACACAACACACAAGATAAAACTTTAAATTTAAATGCAAGAGAGAGAGAGAGATTGAGAGAGAAAGAATTAAGTTAGAACATCACAAAATAATAGAAATGGTCAAAGACTTGGATTGCTCATCGCTTTGGTGATTTAATTAAATGCTCTTGTCTAACCATGCCGAGAACTACTGTTACCACCAGACAATCTTCTCAAAGTGCAAGCCATTAAACTCTTCCCAGAGAAAAGTCCTAACCTTGACTTGAATGAAGTTGATCGACTAGTACTGCTTGATGCAATGGGAGCTGAAGCTGCTGTCTGGCTGGGGATTGAAGGTAATTCTTGGGCGTTATCTTGGGCTCCACCATCACTAGCACTTGCGTCCTGAATTTCTGTATCGCCAGCATCTAAATTTACAGCAAGCGATCCCCTACTTAACCTCAGCCAATCTGCACTCTCAGCTGTTACACCCTTGCACTTCTTAATCTTTACTTTGACCAAATTCGGGCACCCAGCTGCGAGGGCTTCCATACCATGATCAGACACAGGGCAACTCTTAATACAAAGTTTCTTCAACGCTATGCATTTCGCTGCAATGCACGATATTTCAACATCACCAACTGTGTCACTTCCACATAACGCCAATCGCTCTAGATTCTGGCAATTGCATGCCAACATTTCCAAACTCGCGTTAGTGGGATTGACACCAATAAGGACCAGTTCCTGAAGATATGTGCAAAATTTAGCAACTGCTATTAGACCTTCATCACCTATACGATTCGTCTTCCACCCGTCAATATGAAGTTTTCGTAACAGCTTACATCGTTCTGCAATTGCGATGAGTCCTAAATCTGTGCACTCTGAGGTCTTGACAAGATGCAAAATTTCCAGAGTCGAACAATTAGAGATTGCCGCCAAGCCAATATCGCTAGTCTGCAGCCTCTCAAGGTGGAGTTCGACAAAACTTGGTACTCGATCCGCTAGAAGTTGAAAAAGTTTATCCCAGTCGCCAGCGCACCTGAAGATCTTCAAGGTCCTTAGATTCTTCGAACCAAGAATAAGTGGCCCGAAACACTGCCCATTATATAGCTCCTTTAAGCAAATTGTTTTGAGAGATGACGCTGCAACACCGGCTCCAATCGGCTCCGTCGTTGCTCTATCGGTAATTCCCCGGAGACGCTTTACAGTTAATTCTTCCAAAGAGGCGCAATGTTTGAGCACAGCGTTCATTCCTTTGGCTCCGAAGGTGCAAGATCCACAGGAAAGTTTCTTCAAACCCTTGCAATTCTTTGCAAAGGCCTCCATGCCCGTATCCGTAAGTTCACGGCAGGCACGGACTTTCAGGCGAGTAAGATTAGGGCATCGTTGAGAGATGAGGTCAAGCGCTTCGTCCCCAATGCTAACGGATCTACGGTCGGATTTCAAAGCGAGCTTCGTGACGAAATCGAATCGAGAGAAAAGAGAAGGGATAACCGGGAGAAGATCTGATTGAGCGTTGAGGGAGAGACGGTGACGGCTCTGTCCCTCGATCTGGAGCCACCGCCGGCATACGAGGGAGCAACGGTTGCGGTCGGCGGAGCTAAGTGACTGGAAAATGCAAGCCAAGCACTCGTCGGGAAGATCAGAGATGTAGTCCGGGACTGCATGGATGACCTCTTGGAGGGACTCGCGGTTTTCATCGGGGAGCATGGGAGAAACGGAAGGCGTTGATCTGGACTTGGACTTGGGTCGGTGGGAATGATAATTTTGTCGACGGCGAGGTATTGCGGCCGTGGAAGCAGCGTGGCCCATCCACAGAGATACTTGAAATTGGCCGGTTTAGATGAGAAGCTTCAATCTTTATCAATAGTACGCTCTCAGGCTCTATCTTTACCTTTCCTTAGTGGAAGTGAGAGCCACTCAGAGCCAAGGATGATGGTGGGTGCAGTTGCAGAGTGTCCTATCTTCTTGTTCCTCATTGGAAACGTTCATCGCTCAGTGGCCCTCAGAGACGGACATGAAATCGGATTTCATTCGGGCTTTTCTGCGCTCCTTTTAGCTTTGGGTATTGGGAATAGAAATATTTAAAATAGAACATCCTTCGACTAAGGTGTGGACAACCTCATGGGACAAGCGTGGACTCTCATGGCCCAAAAGCAAAAGAAGAGGTCTAAGGCCGGCGAGGGCGTTATTATTTGAATTTATAAAGATTTGGATAAGGATAGATTTTGAATATTCAAGAATCAAGATTGATACTTCAAATCTGATCGATCAATTGTCTTTTTTGTTTTTAATAGAAAGAGAGGCCACTTGGGCCACGAATCAGTAATCAGGAATTTGATGCAAGCGTATCCATATGTACTAATTTACAATCCATGTGACCTTCTGTAGCTTTCTTTACCATTGCCGATAGCTTACGATATCGGGAAGGAAAATAATAATGGCCATACTAGATATGTCTGATTGTTGAATGCTGATCAACTTATTGGTTGTAGCCTTAAGTAAATTCTTCGTCATTTTAGTTTTATACAAATTTTTATTTTATTTTTTAATTTAAAAATACACAATATTTTTTACAAAATAATTTTAACTTATTATTTATTTTATGATTCATCTAAAATTTAATCTCAATTTAAAAAAATATATTGACCTGAAACAAGTTTATAAGTGTGAATTGATAGTTTCATGTAAATAAATATTATTTAAATCAAAAAATTATTAAAATTGGCATTAATTTCATGCGAATTATGAGACAATGAGTAAAATTAAATCATTTTAAAAAATAAAAGATGATTTTCTTACATTCAAAAAAAGATAACAAAATTTAATTTTTTATAATAAATTGAATAATAAAAAATGTATGTAAGCATTGTTTGTAGCTTATAATAAGTTGTTATAAGGGTTACATCAAACAAATTGTTTTTATATTGTTTTAACATAAAATATTTATATATGAAAAAATTACTTTATTATTCATCATTTTTTTAAGTCAATTCAAAATAAATATCAAAATGCATAATATAAAGTGACAATATAATTTTTAAATAAAGACATTATCAACACGCTGGCCTTCCAATTATATAATATAAATCAATCATTTCTTTTTAATAATTTCTTACCCAACTTTTCAATCTTTACGAAAAGAAAAGAATAAAACAAAAATATAGCTTTCATTCTCAATTTTGCCCATGGCCAAAAAGAATCTTAATTTTTGCCCATACATGATGTCCCAGTCCGATTAACTCATTTAGTTCTCGATACGTTTGGGTCATTCGGTTTTCAAGAAATTTAATTAGAATAATTTTTTTTATCTGTAAGTAGAATATTAGATATAGTATAGAGCTAACCTGACTATGATTTCCTTACATTAGATAATGAATGCAATTTGATATTAAGAATGGTAGATGCTCTTTATAGGCATTAATTGCTCCGTATTCTAAGTTATTGAATTGTAGTACACGATAAATCGTTTGTATAGTTTGACTTCTTAAATAGGGTAGCTCAAGAAATTTAATTTATTTGACCATTTTGAGAAGTGATTCTCTGTTGTACAACCTATTTGTTTGGACAGTGTGAGTTGTCCGATCTTTGTGGGTCCTACATAATCTGTGAGACCTATTAAAATTCGATGGATCACGCTGCACAGCCCAACTGTAGAGCAGGTGATCGTTTTTCGACCTTTCACTTTGTTCTTTTGATGCTATCATCCCGTTGTCTCAGACCAACTAACGATGGAATATAGCCTAACCAAGCGAATGGGCCATTTCGGCCCAATTTTAAGGGTGGGCTTTCGGACGTCGCTCTTGTTCATCGTAGACTGATATGATCATCGCCATCACCAGTTTCTCTCAACCAGCCATAAAAAATGGCGGGTCCTCTACTTCTCCGACAGGCTCTGCTACTTCGCTTTCGGCTGCATAACTACCAACGTTCTGCCGCGGGAATTGCTGTGACTGTGACGCCTCATCGCCAATTCTGCAGTGCTTCCACCAACTCGGAGTCGGGACAAGCAGATGAGAAAGCAAGTTATACTGCTGAACTCTTCAAGCTACTGAGAGCTAAGGACCCCCCAAGTTACTCGAGGTCAGATGACCCTGATTATCGGAAATGGAAGGATAAAGAAGAAGAAATCCTCAAGGACATTGAACCAATCGTTAGGATAACCAAGGATATACTCCACTCACGAAGGTCAGTTTCTGACACTCATTCCTTATCTGAATATTGTTACTTTTTGTTGTACTCTAACTGTTCGTCGTATTGTCGCTAAGAATACGCGGCACACCGTCGTATATGCAAACGAAATAAGTTGTATAATCTATCCGCGAATGACAATGGATATGAGCTAGATCATCGTAAGGGTTCATCTTTGTAAAAGATGAAAAGATAAGGACTAAGTACTTCGACTTCTTCGTTGAGACAGTTTAGCATCTTATCTTTGCAACTCTACTTCGTGGTTCCATTCGCCTCAGCTCAAGTGCCATTCTTTTCCCTAATACCCACTATAATAGTGCCCAGATGGAGAATTCGCGACGGATTATAGTCTGATAGCAAATGGAGAACGAATTTTCTGTTTGGAGACTGCGTGGCATGAATTCGTAACATTCTTAACAACACTGACTTTAGTTTCGTAGCAAGTGATACGATGATTCCAATGATTTCCTTAAACAGCAATTTTAAATCTTAGTCTTCTGAATTCAACAAAAAGTAATTATTTACCTGATCACATGAGCACGATGCAACAGTAGTTATCAACATTTTTCACACACCTTATTGTGGTAAAGTAATAACCCAATACATAATGTTCGCCCTCTAAGGTTTCTATACTTGTCTCAACTTTATGGATCTTGGGCCAAAGTCCCATTATTCTACTATTGAAAAATCCAAAGTTCAGATTCTCTTCTTGACAATACCTTATGAAACCATATTAATTCTTCAACCAAAAACTAAACATTAGAGTATCATTTGCCTCTAGCACTCTTGGTTGAGTGATCGTAATCCATTAGTGTATATAGGGATAGCATTGCTGTATACCTTATCGTGTGACTAAATTAAAGCATATTTGAAGAGGGGGAAGAGAAAAATCATGAAACTGCTAGTCTCCGCAAAATTTCTCATAAACATATAGACAGACAAGCATAACAATACTGTGCAAGCTTCAAATCCTCCATAATAACTGTTGCAAACAGTGCATGCTTGCCTGTAAGTTTCTGTATATAATGTAGTGAAGGGAAACAAGTTTTTATTTCACCTTGTTTAATACTCAGATAACACACATATTTATATACAAGATATACCCTAAGAAAGGAAACCAATTAATATTAAAGTTGGACTAATTAATGCTAGATTTGGACTAATAAATGTTCCAACACTCCTCCCCTCAAGTTGGTGAATAAATGTTCTGCATTCCCAACTTGGATATAATAGTTTGAGATGCTGCATTGTTGAGTCACTTGGTGAATATATTTTATATCTGCTAGCTTGCCTCTTGTTGATACATAAGAGGTACAAATAAGACCACTATCTAACTTTTCCTTTATGAAGTGTCTATCTATTTCAATATGCTTTGTTCTATCATGTTGTACTGGATTGTGTGCTATGCTTATTGCTGATTTGTTATCACAGTATAGTTTCATTAGTCTATCCCACTTGATCTACAAGTCTTCCAAAATGATCTTTAACCATAGCAATTCACAAATTCCTTGTGCTATAGCTCTATACTTTGCTTCAGCACTAGATCTAGCCATAACATTTTGCTTTTTACTTCCCCACGATATAAGATTACTGCCAAGGAAGGTGCAATAGCATGTAGTGGATCTTTTATCAACTAGTGAGCCTGCGTAATCAGCATCTGTGTATACTTCTAGCTCCATCCTTATGTTCCTTTTAAATAAGATTCCACATCCAAGATTACCCTTTAGGTAATGCAGTACTTGATAAGCAGCTTGCAAATGTACTTGCTTTGGGTTGTGCATGAATTGACTTATCACACTAACTACATATGCTATGTCAGGTCTCATATGTGAAAGATAGATGAACTTTCCAACCAATTTTTGATACATTTCTTTGTCCACAATAGTATCTCTATTAGCTTCTCCCAATTTGTGATTAGGCTCTAGTGAAGTGTTTGCAGGTTTACTTGCCATCTTTTCAGTCTCTCTTAACAAATCAATCACATACTTTTGTTGTGAGATAAAGATACCTTGGCTTGAGTATGTTACTTAAATTTCTAGGAAATATTTCAGTTTTCCTAGCTCTTTAATCTCAAATTCTCTGGCCAAACACCCTATTAGATTTTTCCTTTCTGTTTTGTCATTCCCTGTTACAATGATTTCATCAACATAGACCAACAATGTCCTAACTCCCCTTGAGTCTATGTGTTTAATGAATAGAGTGTGATCTCCTTGACTTCACTTATATCTTGAGGTTAACATCACTTTTGTAAATCTCCCAAACCAAGCTCTCGAAGATTGTTTTAATCTGTATAAAGCTTTCTTCAATCTACACACTTTGTTTGCTTCTATGTTGTCTCCAAATCCTGGTGGAATGCTCATGTAGATTTCTTTGTCTAGATCCTTATGGAGAAAGGCATTCTTCACATCACATTGCTATAGTGTCTAATTGTAATGGGCTGTTAGTGATAACAAGATTCTAACTGTATTCATTTTGGCAATTGGGGCAAAGGTCTCTTGATATTCTACTCCATAAATTTGAGTGTATCCCTTAGCAACCAATCGTGTTTTATACCTCTCCAGTGATCTATCAACTTTATACTTAACGGAGAAGACCTATTTACGTCCCACTAGCCTTTTCCCTTTAGGTAATTCAACTAACTCCCATGTCTTTTCTTCTCTAATGCGTTCATCTCAACCTTCATGGCTTGCCTCCATTCTTCCCTAGATAATACCTTAGATGGAGTAATGGGAATGGTAATAGTGTTTAGACTAACAAGAAAATTTTTATGTGATGGCAAGCTGGTACAAAGAGGAATTCGTAACTGAATTTTTATTTTCTTTTTCCCCCTTACATCTTTGAAACTGTTGCTTATATAGTTACTCAGCTTAAGCAACAGTTAATGCCAACCACTACTAACAGTTTAACAGAATGACTAACAACTATCAAAACTAACTACAACAACTAACTCATAATAGAAAGTAACAATATTACAGCTAAGAGTTACCCTCACATATTTCCCCTGTAACAACTAGCTTCCCCCCAAAAAACAATACATCCTTGTCCTCAAGGATAACAAGAAGTGTCAAAGTTTGGAAAATGTTGTTGAATTGCGAGCAGGGGTTCCCATGTGGCATCTTCCAGACTAGCATGTTTCCAATGAACAAAAACTTTAGTCATTGGTAAATTGCCTTTCTTAACAGCCCTGCTGGACAGAATTGCCTTTGGCTCCATCAAAAAATACCCATCCTCGTCCAACTCTGGCAAATCAGTATCAACTGTCCTCTTGTCACCATGATGTTTCTTCAATAAGGCACATGGAATACTGGATGTATTCGCCAATGGTCAGAAAGATTCAACTTACATGCAACCTTACCAATACGCTCAGTTATTTCAAAAGGTCCAAAATAACAAGCTGAGAGTTTGTGAAGAAGGTTATTAGTTTAAGTATTGCCCTTGAAAGGGTGCAATTTCAGATGAACCCAACTTCCAACCTCGAATACCCTATCAGTTCTTTCTTTATAAGCCTATTGTAACATCTTATTCTTAGCCTTAGCCAAATTCTGTTGAATAGTGGTAATCACAGCCTTCTTCTCCTTTAACTCTTCATCCACACAGTGGTTTTGTGAATCTCCAGCCATATAAGGCATGTGCACTGGTAGTTTGATGCCATAGACAACTTCAAAAGGTGATATTCCAATTGCAAAATGAAGCGAAGTGTTATACCACAATTTTGCCATTGGAAGCCACTTTATCCATTGTTTAGGATGGTCTCCAGCCATGCAACGAAGATGGCACTCTAGTGATCTATTTAGAACCTTAGTTTACCCACCAGTTTGGGGATGATAAGTAGAAGAGTAGTGTAGCTTCACATGTTGTTGACGAAATAATTCTTTCCAAACCATACCACAAAAAATTGCATCTCTATCAGTCATTATAGTTCTAGGCAATCCATGCAACTTAACAACATGATTGAAAAATAATTTTGTCACCTCAAGTGTTGTGAATGGGTGTTGTAACGCTATAAAGTGAGCAGCCTTACTAAACTTGTCCATCACTACTAAAACCACCGTCTTATTATAAGACTTGGGGAGGCTAACTATAAAATCCATTGCGAGGTCTCGCCATATAGATGACGGTGTTGGAAGAGGTTGTAAAAGTCTTGGGGTTGCCACAGTTTCATTTTTAAACCTCTAACAAATGTCACATTCCCTAAAAAACACCCTCACATCCTTCTCCATCCCTTTCTAATACAATGCTGAAGCTAGCCTTTTGTAAGTTGGAGTTACCCTCAAGTGACCACCATAGGGGCTGTCATGAAAGCTAGACAGTAAATCTTGCCTTAATTTCCAATCACTCCCCACTATTGTTCTGCCATTACGTTTCAAGACGTTTTAGTGATAAGTGAACTTTTTAATAGAAGTTGGATCAACGTTCGATTGACTAATAATGTGCCCCAACTTGTCATCTTCAGCCTAAGAAGCATGCACATGTTTATGCAATCCTGAAAAAATTGAAGTAACTGCTAAACATGATGCCACTTCTTCATGTTCCCTCCTTGATAGAGCATCGACCACTACATTTTCTTTACCTTTCCTATACACAATTGAATAATCAAGTCCTTATAACTTGTGAACCCACATGTATTGATCTGATGAAACAGTTTTATGTTCCAAAAGATATTTCAAGGTTAGGTGATTAGTTTTAATCATAAAATGATGAGCTTGCAGATACTGTTTCCACTGCTGGACAGCAAATACAATTGCTGAGTTCTCTCTCGTAAGTGGAGAGAGTTTTATCTCTGGCTGAGAGCCTTACTAACAAATGCAATGGGGTGTCCTCCTTGTGACAGAACTGCCCTAATAGCTTCCTTTGATGCATCAGTCTCAGTCATGAAAGGTATGGAAAAGTTAGGTAGTGTCAATACTAGAGTTTTACTCATAATGCCTTTCAACTCTTGAAATGCTTTATCTGCTTCAATGTTCCACTTAAAGTCAGTACTCTTCTTCAATAGTCCTGTGAGAGGTCAAGCAATAGCTATATAGTTCTTCACAAAGCATTTATAATAGCCCGTTAATCCTAAAAACCTTCTCAAAGCTTTTAGAGTTTTAGGAACAGGCCAAGAACTCATAGCTTTAACCTTCTTAGGATCTGCCTCAACCCCCTTCCCTAATATAACATGGCCCAAATAGTCTACTTGCCTTGCACCAAATTCGCATTTACTCTTCTTAGCAAACAAGCTGTTGTTTCTAAGAGTTTGTAATGCTTCTCGTAAGTGGCGTAGATGATCCACCCATGACTTACTATATACTAGACTATCATAAAAAAATACTAGGACACTATTCCTCAAATATTGCTTGAATATTGAATTCATTACCCCTTGAAAAGTTGCAGGAGTATTTGTAAGGCCAAAGGGATTTACTAGAAACTTGTATAATCCTTCATGAGTGCGAAACGCAGTCTTGTGGGCGTCTGCTGGATGCATTAGTATCTGTTGGTAGCCAGCTCTCAAGTCAAGTTTGGAAAAAAATTTTGCTCCATATAACTCATCTAAAAGTTCTTCGATCATAGGTATAGGAACTTATTTTTTATTGTTTGATTGTTGAATTGCCTATAGTCTACGCAAAAATGCCACGTCCTATCCTTCTTATGAACTAAAACAACTGGTGTAGCAAAGGAACTTGAAATATGCTGAATTATCCCATTCTCCAACATCTCTCAAACTAAGTCTTCCATAGCTGTTTTCTGTGCAAGACCGTATCTGTATGGCCTCAAACTTATTGGCTTATCTTCCTTCAGCACAATTGTATGATCGAAAGACCTTGATTAAAGGTTGTTGTAGTATGGTTAAGCCCCATAATGTGATAGGACTTGTTTGCTAGTGTAAAACCAAACTGATGTTTTCTAAAATCAAATTGAACCTTCCTTAACGTAGACTGCCACTAAACTCCCAATATTGCGTCATAATTTCCTAAATTCATCACATAGAAGTCAACTGAGAACTAGTGACCCTGCATAGTCCAACCCAACTCCTTACAGAGGCTATCAACTTTGATTTTATCACCCCCTATCACTGTCACCTGAATGCTTGGTATATAACTTGATTTGAGTAAGAGTTTTTTGACCAAAGTTGAATGTAAGAAATTATGTGTGCTTCCCATGTCAACCAGGATGGTAATAGGTTCCTTTTTTAAGAATCTTTCTACTCGTAATGTCGAGTAGTCCTCTAATCCATTGATTGCATGGATTGAGATAGCTAGCATTGTTTCCTGATCTTCACACACGTTATTGTTCTACAATTCCCCCTGTAACTCTCCAGTGTCCTCATTATTGTCCATCTCTACATGTATCAAGAAGGCTTGAGTTGGTCTAGAATGATGAATACTGGTGTACTTTTCATTGCACCAGCAACATAATCCCTTCTTACGCTTCTCATCCATCTTTTTTTTTTGGTCAATTGCTTTACTGGTTTATCAACTGATGATGCAAGCTTCTCCACAGTCAATGTTTTTGTTACATCCCTTTCATCTTGCCTGATAGAGGACCCACTAGACTTGATTAGCTCCCAACGCGTCTTCATGCGACCTCGCTAAGTACATTGTGTTTACCAATGTAGAAAGTTTGAACATGCAAACGTATGCCTCAATGTCAGCTTTAAGGCCTCCTAGAAACAAACTATTTTGCATCTCTTTTGGCAGAACTGCTTCACTCAGCAAATCTTCGAACTTCTCCTAGTATTCTAAAACAGAGGTTTCTTGCTTCAAATGTTTCAATTGTGCCAGAGGATCAACCTTCTTGATATCGCCAAAACGTATGCCAATTGTAGTGAGGTAATCTGTCCACGATAACTCCACCAAGCGTCGTGTAGCCATGAATGTTTGGTGCCACTGTAATGCTCTGCCTTCTAAGTGGAAGCTGAGAATCGGAATTCTTTGATCCATTGCAGTTCCATTGATTTCAAAGAATTATCAGCATCAGAATGACTAACCCTTGAAATTTGTTGGAACAAATTTCAGAAAGTTAATTTGAGAGAATTTGGTTTAAACAATGTATCAAACGGAAGAATTTGGTTGAAATGTACGAAATTAAGGGCGATTCTCCATACCACGACCTTTACTCGAAGCTCCATAGTCATTGTTCATTATCGTCGTTAATTGCATCATCTTTGTTGCCATGTCTGCAACCAGACTCTCGAGCTTCGAAATTGAATCGTGAATCTTGACTACTTTTGTTCAATTCTGATTCAATTCTTGCTTAATATCCCTTGCACGTTCGTTAGTCGTAGAATGAGTTTCTCCCACCATTGGAGGAACGAGAGGTTTTGATACCAAGTTGGTACAGAAAGGAATTCATAACTGAGGTTTTATTTTCTTTTCCCCCTTACATCTCTGAAACTATTGCTTATATAGCTAGTCAGCTTAAGTAACAGTTTATGCCAACCACTACCAACATTTTAGCGGCATGACTAACAACTAACAAAACTAACTACAACAACTAACTCGTAACAGAAAGTAACAATATTACAGCTAAGAGTTACCTTCACATATTACCCTCATAAGACGAACATTTTTCAAATAACACAAAATGAGAAAGTGGATACAATGGTCTCTTAGTACATTCCCTAGTTCTTTGTCCAAGGGCAATTGTAATATCAAGGTCATCATTTTTTTTATTCATCCAAAGAATTAGATTCGAAGTTTGTTGTTACCTCAATTCCAGGGTCAGAATTAAAGCCTTGGTCTTGCATTGGTTCAAGAGCTGGAGTGTTCCATTGTGAGTACACCTGCAAATACCTTGTAGAATCAAGAACATTATCTGTAGAAATATTTTTAGCATTCAGATGATGTAGGGATATGGACTTAGAGTTTTTATGTGGAATGGATTCAGTGTTGGGCGTAGGTACCTTAAGCTAGGAAGTGGAGGAGGGTAAGAAAAAAAATGGATCATTGTCCTTATCTTCCATTAAGATATCCCTTTGAAGATAAGGCTTAGAAAAATAAGAAATATTTTTGGCAAAAGTAACATCAACTGAGACAGAATCATTTTGTAGGAGTATGGTAACATTTGTACCCTTTTTGAGTTGAGGAGTACCCTACAAAAATGCACTTAATGGCTCTTGGATCTAACTAATGGCTCTTGGATCTAACTTCTCACTATTGTTAATGTGAACAAATGATGTGCAACCAAATATTCTTGGCATAAGGTTTTTTGAAATTTTGAGTTTAGGATAGAATTGAGAGAGGACTTCCAAAAGGGATTTATTATCAAGTACACTTAAGGATAATTTATTTATGATGTAAGTGGTTGTAAGGATGGCTTTCCTCCAATAAGATTTTGGTACATTGGTTTGGAACAAGTAGGCACGAGCAATAAATAAAAGATGGTAATTTTTCCTTTCTGCCACTATTTAGTTGTAGGATGTTGACACAAGATGATTCATGTATGATTCCTTCCCTTTGAAGTAAGTTGATAGGGTTTGGTTAAAGTAATGCCTAACATTATCAATCTTAATCCTCTTAATTTTTACACCAAATTGATTTTGGATCATGGTTTGAAATGGGAACAAATTGCTTACATCTGATTTGCTTTTTAAGAGAAAGATCCAAGAGACTTTAGTGCAGTCATCAATAAATTATACAAACCATCGAGCCCCTATGACGTTGGTATAAGGGCCCCATTTGTCACTGTGAATCAAATAAAAGGGGGTAGAACTCCTAGTGTTATTGATTGGAAAGTGTGAACGTCTATGTTTGGCAAATTCATAGACGTCACAATGAAAATTTTCAATCCTTAAGCTTTTAAACAAAGAAGAAACATGACTTTCAAAGTTCCAAAAGAAGGGTGTCCAAGGCGACAATGATAAAGCCAAATCTTATCTTTAAGAGAAGAAATTTCTGAAAGAAATGATGAATATAATGTGTTCTTGATATTACTAGGTTTTTCTTTTGTCTCAAGGTAGTACAACCCATCTTTTACCTTAGCAAGCCCAATGCTCTTTCCCGAAGCCTGGTCCTTAACAAGACAAGTAGGATGAAAAATCACTGCAATGCATGTCTTTGGTGAGTTTTTGAATGGAAATAAGATTGGTGGACAACTTGGGAACATGAAGAACATTTTTTAAAAACAAATGAAGGATTAATTTGGATATTTCCTAGTCCAGCAACAGTAATTAAGTAGCCATCAACCATTGAAATTTTTCTATTGCTAGGACACGGAGTATATGTGACAAAGTAATGGGAAGAGTTGGTCATATGGTCAGTAGCTCCTGAGTCAATAACCCCAGAACTTTGAGCAAACTTATCTGAGACATTAAATCCATAGGAATTGAGAGGCTTACTTAAATGGGCAAATGAACAAATAATTTTATTACCTGTGGACACATCTAGGCCTTTCAACTAAGCTTTGAGTTTTACTATTTCCCCCCTGTTAAATCCTTGTGTGATTTTTTGGCTTGGTTGCTGAATTGTGTGTTTCTATCCTTGATTAAAGGTCTCTGACACTTGAAAATTAGATGAAACAATTATTCCAAACATGTTTGATACTATAACAGTAGGTCTGAAAATTGAAGGGTAAAAGCACCAGTGAAAAACAATAATGAAAGGATTTAATAGGGCTGGTCAATGAAGGTTTAGTCAATAGTAGGGTCAATTTTGGAGACCCAGAAAAACCAACAATAAATGTTGGTACTTGTACAAACAACAAACCACATAAGTTTGAAGAATGGAGTAACACGGTGGAGGACAACAATGAAGTCTGGTTAACAAAAGGTTCCCTGTGGATGTTGGAAAAGGAATTTGTAGGAAAATGGGTTTCGAGCACTAGAGAAACGAAAGGGCAACGAGAGGAAATCACATGCACGAGGAAAGATGCTGTTCACTGTGGTGTTGCGTGAGATTCATTCGCAGCATTTCTGACCACTAGTCACAGCGGTTTGGCCGAACTGGTCACCCTACTTCCTCTTAGGCTGCCAGTGAGAGAAAACCGGCCACCTACAGTGGTCACCCAAGTTTCTCCAGCAAAGAACGGTGGAGGACAATGAAGAAAAATCACTGGAGAAGAGCCAAGAGCTCTGATAAGTGAAACATTTTTTTATTTCACCTTGTTTAATTCTTAGATAAGACACATATTTATATACAAGATATACACTAAGAAAGGAGGCTAATTAATACTAAAGTTTGACTAATTAATGTTAGATTTGGACTAATAAATAAGTTGGACTAATAAATATTGTAGGACTAATTAATGTTCCAACATATAATATACAAATTTAATGTGATAATTTCTGTATCTCCATTTGTTCACTTTCCGGGTGCTGAATTTTTTGAATTTTTATTAGTATTACTTCTATAAAGCCATCCATCTTTTTTTGACCTTATAAACCTATCTTCTTGCTTTCTTTGATTTTCTGAACTAGGTACATGGATGGAGAGAGACTAACAGAAGAGGATGAGAAAATTGTCGTAGAGAAGCTTCTTGTGTACCATCCGCATTCTGAAGATAAGATTGGATGTGGTCTTGAGTCAATTATGGTAAGCTTTTGATTTGCATGATATGTTTACTTCTATCTGTAGGTCATGCTGAAATGACATTGCAATTTTTTGTTTTAGTAGTGTGATTGCTATTGGTTTCTTTACTACGTCATATGTGTCTCTGCAACTTTTGAGTTGTGTTTGTCCTATGTTAAAATGACATGCAATAACATGTGAATTCTACTTGTAGAGGAATATCTATTGGATGAGCAACGCCATCTTATATGAATTAAAATTTTAAATTGCTTTAATCCCTTGAAAAAAAAACATGGAAATGGAATAGCCAATCATTTGGAACACTGCAAGATTGTATGTTTCTTCCCCTTCTGATCTAAACATTTTTCACCTGAATTTTAATTCATATAGCAACTTTGTTGGGATCTCTAACGCTCCTATAATGGTATCTTGTACATACATCAAAATGGAGTAGTGCATTGTCTTATTTTGCCTTAGTTTAGACCAAGAATGATATATTTATATTATACTTTGAGCTATAGTGATATATGGGATTAGTAGTTAGTAAAAGTTTATTAGGATATAATTATTAGGAATTCTGCTCCTTCTGTTAGAAGGAGTTAGGTGACCTGTATCACATGCGTATAAATAAGGGATGTGCAGATGTTAGTTTGTGTTTTGAAGTAGTAAGAATTGATAGTGAAAGCTTGAAGCTATAATTTGCTGTCCTCCGTACCAATTGGTATCAATGCCAAACGATCTTGGTGCCATGGCAGGAGTACATGATGGCTTCTGGAAGCTGAAGCAAGAGATATATCTGATCTAATTAGACATCACCGATTTGTGGAACCATATGTCAAAAATGGAGAATTTACTAGCGGAAGTTGCAGCAACTATTTTCCAAGTAGAGGTGAAATTCAAGAATCAAACACGGGCCATACTTCAAGATTGTTTGTCTATGGCAAATCAAGAAGAGAAAGATTCTTTGTCTAGAGCGGCTCAGGATGACAAAGATTGCTTGGACTCGAGTCCAATGCCAAAGAAGAGGAAGAATTCCAGATAAGTCTTGAAGAGAAGCAAGAACAAGCCTATGTCAATGAAGAGGAGGAATTCCAAAGCATTCTTGAAAGGAAGCAAGAACAGGTGTACTGGGATTTGGGCCTCTCTGGTGTGATGAAAAAAAGTTGAAGACTTTACAAGAAAAGGTTAGACTATGAATGATGTCAACAATGAGCTGTACTTTATAGAACGTAACATGGATCAATATCGAATTCAAGAAAATAGGGTACTCCATGAATTGACCTTTGCAGTGGATTGCACCTCTAAACAAAAGCCTATGGGTAACCGAGACTTAATATTGGAGAAGGGCCTGTTGAAGTTTGGCATGGCCAATACAGGCACTGTCGCCATAGCTGTCTTGAGAGTCTAAAAGGCCTTTTAAGCTTCATTCAAACAAATCCTTCTTCAGTAATCTAGTGAGAGGTGCAGCCAACCTTTCATAGTTCCTTGCAAATCTTTGATAGTATTTGGTGAGACCCTAGAAACCCTTTATAACTTTATATACTTGGGGACAGGCCACTTTAACATTGCTTCAATCTTAGTTAGATTAGTCTCTACTTGTGCTGAGATTAAGTGGCCTAGGCAGTCCAATTTTGTTCGTGCAAATGCACACTTCTTGGTATTAATAACCAGCTTATGTTTCTATAACACCTCAAAAGCTCTCTTCTAGTGTTCCAATTGAATCTCATACTTTGGGCTATACACCAATATATCATCAAAGAACACTAGGATGAACTTCCGCAAAGTATTCTTGAAAAATATCATTCATTATTGATTGGAAGGTGGATGGAGCATTAGTCAATCCGAAGACCATGACCAAGAATTTGTAGTGGCCCTCATGAGTCCTAAAGGCAGTTTTGTGCTCAGCCCAAGGTGTGATCCTTGGAACAGTGAGGGGGCAATCCACCTTTGGGCTCACAAACATACTTAAATTCTTTAAGTATCAGTTTCCAGTTCTGGACTAACTTTTAGCTGTGACTCACAGCTTTGGACTTCAATCTTCCCAAAATCAATCATTTCCCCTCTTCCCTTTCTTTCGAGACTTTGGTGATAGGCTTTCTATGAAGCTGGGGACGAGTTCAAAGCTGAATCTCCTTTGAGACATACCCAAACAATTATATATCTTATCTTCTTAGATGATTGTCCCTGGTTGACTCTCACCTCTCCCAATGCCTCTAACGATTCTATACGCAGTACTATATCCACATTACCATAAAAGGATAGAAGTTTGGATAATAATCATTCCTTGAGTCTCAAGTTGGACCTCTTTACTTACCCCCCTTCTATAACTTTGCCTACCATTCCAACAGTAATGGAATAACTCCTTGTGTTTCTACTGGTATTTGCAATTCCTCTGCCACATGAGTGGATATAAAGTTATGTGTGGCTCTGCTGTCAATGAGTACTGACTTTTCTTTTCCTTCCCGGCATGTGAACCCATTAATTTCATAGTTTTATGCCCTCCAATTTCCACTACGAAATTCATTGAAAGTTCCATGGTGGCTACCACTTTTTCTAATACTCAAGTTGTGTATTTAGATACGTCAGAAATCCAAGTCATGCTATCCTTCAGTATTTGGATTTTCTTTGTTTGCCTTTCTTCGCTGCATATGATATATTTTATCCTGTGAATTTTGATGAGATTTTCTTGGTGTTCTCTCGCTTAAATTTTTTTTGCTTTTTGAAGAGACTATTGCTATTCCAAATGGCATTTCTTTGTTTTTTTCAACTTTTGTTGTTTGTGTTTGGCCTGCTCCAGATTTTTTTTCCAAAGTAGGCAGCAAGTTCAAACTATTTGAGTTCTTGTTTTTCAAATGCATTGGCATATTGTGCTGCTCAAGAATTCACTGTGTAGGAATTATTAATGCTGTAATGGTATGAATACAAAGTTATTCTTTTCTTGTTTACATACTTTTGATCTCTTAAGCCATACTTGAGATACCAATCACATTTCATTGATTAAATCGTAGTTTTGATAATTGGTTTAAAGAAATAAGAGTATGAGAATGACCTTACTTAGGTGATACTCAAGTTGTGTATTTAAGTACTTCAGAAATCTGAATCATACTATCCTTTACTATTTGGTTTTTCTTTGTTTGCTTTTCTTCTCTGCAAACCATCTATTTTATTTCCTTTAAAATTTTAGTAGCTAATACAGTTAGTGATATATACATGATTCTGATGGGAGGTTCTTGGTGTTCTCTCGTGCATATTTTTTTTTTTTTCGAAAAGACTATTGCTTTTCCAAATGGCATTTCTTTGTTTCTTAACTTTTATTGTTTGTAAATGACCTGCTCTGGTAATTGACTTCTTGTTTTATAGGTTGATCGTCATCCCCAGTTTCGCTACTCAAGGTGTCTTTTTGTTGTAAGAACTGACGGTGGCTGGATCGACTTCTCTTATCAGAAGTGCCTTCGTGAGTACATCAGACGTAAATTCCCAACTCATGCAGAAAGGTTTATTCGTGAACATTTAAAGCGAGGGAGTGGTTAATATGTATGTATTGGGACTTGATTACCGATTTTGGTTTCTCAATCTATGATAATGTGACTCTTTTCTTCCTCTTTATTCTGTTGTCCCCTGTTGTTCACTGCTCTACCTAGTTTCATCGATTGTCAATGGTAGTTGATAATAACCATTGACTGGGCATGTCAAGCCTTTTCGTTATGGGAACATAGAAAATGATTGAAGCAAACTTCACTTTGTTGACTTGTGGTATGCTGTTTGTTGGCGTTACAGAAATTGGTGATTAGGTAACTTGTAGGCAATAAAAAATGAAGTTTTATGAAGCACGATAGACCACTTTCACTATACTAAAATATGTCCTCTTATAATGTGTACGGTCTCTTCAGCATTGAAAATTTAACTACCTAGATCATGTGAGGGTGACTTCTCCCACATTATGGACAAAGCGCTGGACAGCGGTTTTACTGTGCGCGGGTGATCCGATGTTTGAAAAAAAAATTTAACAAAATAAAATTAAAAGGAAAATTTGTTCGGGTGAAAGTCGTGTAACACATTTGCTGTACTCCATTATGGACTAATTTCCTGTGCATCACAAGGATCGTGTCAGTGAATAAACCTTTACAGGGATGGGAGGGGTACAATCAACAGCACGAATCTTGGAATTTCCGCAAAATGAGTGGGAGGTATAAGATTTTGGCTTGGACCCATTCTGGGTTCTGATTTCGAGTTATCCAGCAATACTCGGTCACGGAGTTATGTTAGGAGTGGTTGAGGTCGGACACTGCGAGTCAAAAGGCTCAAGCTCAGCTGGGGTAGATGCCCAAATAGGTCCAGCCGGGCTCTCTGCACAAGTCAAAACGGTAAGAAACTATGTTCGCCCTACTTATAGATGTTTAGTTCAATGTGTGTTACCAAATCTAGAGACAGAATCATCTTTCTTCCTTTATGTTTGTTTATTTAGTCAAACAGTCATTGCAATATCACTCACAAGTAGCAAGCTGCGGCACTTTGAAAATTGAACTTCGTCTTTTTTTAATGTTATATTTGATTGCCCCCTTCCTCTTCCTATTTTACTATGAACAAATAAATGTTGCTTCCGCTAAATTACATATTCTTCCGACTATTATTCAGTTTTTTCACATTTAATTACAACATTTTCTCTATCGTTTGCCTTCTATCAATAAAATTATGGCTTTTTAATTTTCTGCACAGTATACATTTTTTCTAAAGTATGATAGTACTTTTTTTCGCTTTATTTTTCCTAACTGTCACTTTCGACCTTTGTTATTTACGGTGTTCACGCTTTTATATTACATAATAGTGTATTAAAATTTTTAGCTAAAGTGGTTCATAGTTATGGTGTTAAGCTCTTGTATATTCTTTTTTTTAAAATAAGTCAATATATTTAAATAATTTTGTGGTTAGAAAGAATACATCTCGAGTAAAAGTTAACTTCATTGATAGAAAGTATATATAGTATAAAAGATTTTTGTAACATAGATTAAATGTGCAAGAAGTTGGATAATAAATTTAACAAAGGAGGAGAATGAAGTGTAATTTAGTTGCTTATATATTTCTCTTTGTTTTTTAAGTAAATTACACTTTTGGTTCTTGAAAAATTACAAATCCAAATTAATCCTCTAAAAGTGTAAGCATTCCACGTTCTTCGTGTACTAGTCATCTTTCAATTAATTTATTCTTATTGTTTGTCAAATTTATATGAATTTAATTAAAACAAACCTCCTTTAGTATTTGAAATTTTAGACTAGAAATACTACTTCTCTTTAACAATTTATAATAAAAATAAAGAATAATTAATATTTTAAAAAATTTTGAGATTATGTAATTTAAATATATAATATCACATAGTGATATTTGAATATTGTTATTGATAAATAATAATTAATAATGGAAAACTGTTCACTATAAGTATATAATTATGCTTTATGCCCTGAACGAACATAGAGATATCATGTTCTCCCAAGTTGGTCCATTGGCATGTTGTTTACCAAGACTAATTATTCTAGAGGGAGGCTGAAAATATAACTTATTGCTTCCTGTCACCACTCATTTGTAGATGACGATGAAAAAGATCATGATGCCACTAATGCAGCTTGTTAATAGTAATAAATATTCTGAAACATAGCATGACTAGCTCAGTAATAGAGTTTTTCATACTTATTTGAGTGATTTTGAACTCAAGTTGTTTTAAAAATAGATATTATAAATTAAGATGTAATAATATTTTAAAAAAAATTCAGCCTTGTGTATGCTTTGCACCTCATATATTAAATCATTTCTTGAATTTAGTCATAAATATGCAAATTAAACAATTAGTATTAAAAAATTATACAAATTTAATAGTTCACAATTAAAGTTGAGATATTAAAATTGATTATTTCTAATTACCAAATTTAATAAAATAAAAAGAATTAGTTTAATAGTCTGCATTAAATGACGGAGAAAATTATTAAAAAAAAAAAAGTAAAATCTGACCGTTATTCTGTGCTTAATAATGACATATGGTAACAGCAAGAATATGGTCCGTAATCAAAGTAGAAGTTAGGGAAACAATTTTGCATTAATACTTGAATATTAAGGAGGAAAGAACCATTGGCATCTCCATTACTGGTTGCAAGTGTACTGGACGTTATTCTTACTAGGCATCTTCTCTAATGTATAGGATTACACGGTTATACGCTTCGGAACCGTTTATTGAAAATTACCCTTCAATGCACGCATTTCAATTTGAAAAAATGGGAACAAATTAAGTTATGAAGGTGTTCATTCTATGACTTTTGTACTATATTATTTTGGGGTTATGCTCAAATGATTATGCGTGAGACAACATTAGTTATCAAGGTGGAGTGTCTTATCTTGCTAGCTGCTAATGATATTCAGAGGATTTGATTCCCATGCAAACTGAAACGGCTACCTAATTTGCCAGAGCACGTGAACTATTCGTTCATTGTCATCTCGAATTTCAGTTTGATTAAGATGTTGTTTAAAGAAAAATGATTATTTATAGAAAAGCTTAATTATGTGAAAACAATGGTCAACCCCCTCTCTCATGATTACAGTTAGGGGCTCCTCTAGTAGTCACAACTTACCAGCAATTATTCACTGTTATGTGATTCTATGATTGCGGCAAAATCATGATCATTCATTTAGCTCTGGCTATCAATTGTGGGCCCCCATTCCACTGGTCATCGACCCAGCTGGAACAAGATCCATGTGGGCCATCTTTTGAGCATCTACACTTCATCATGAGATTTCTTTTAGTCACTTGGGCTTGCTTCCATGATCAGATTTAAAAAAAAAAAAGACCAATTTATCGAAAGGTAGATAGAACTATAGAGCGGAATCAAGAAGTTTGAAATGTTCATTAACAAGCAGCTTGTTTGAAGCCATTTTGTTTGCGCTATAGTGGAAATGTTAAATTCTCTGGAAAGTGAAAACCAGAGGGATGGGACGGGGAAGAAGTTTCACTTTTATTTGTATATTGAAGAAGTGCCCGTCTAATCGAATACATGGTTGATTGTACGATATGCAGAAAGGGTTTATGAGTCCCAATAAAGGGTTTTGCTTTCTTTTTTCTTTTTTCTGCGTGCAATTGAAATGCAAGGAATCACCCACTTTCTGATCCTTCAGAGTGTGGGCTTGTCTGACTTTGACCTGTTTGAAGGAGTGGGACTTGCTGTTTTTGTTTGAGATCCGATACCCAAGCAGAAAAGAAAAGCAGCCACTAATACTCAAATGCTACGAGCTTCGTTCAATCTACATTCATATATATATATATATATATATATATTTTATTATATTAATTACTCTGCTTTTGATCATTTTCATGTACCGAAAGCTGTACAGAAATCACTATTTCCAGTGAAGAGAGTAGTTATTTAACAGTATAATGTCTAAAATGCAGAAAAATGCTAGAATCATTTTAATAATAATTTTTATTACGGAATTTTTTTTCACAAAATAAAATTCTTGTTTCCAATATATATATATATATATGTAAAACAAAAGTATTAGAATATTATGTATAATAATAAGAAATTACTTGACTTCTGAAAATATAATAATAATGAGTCTTGTCATGAAAAGACTGCTATGACGAGTTACTATACAAAAACAGTAAGAAGCAATGGTTGAGTACGGTGAGTTAGAATGGTAAAACTTCAGAAAGTAGAATGCTGGTAATGGTAATGGGCTGGAAACCACCACTGTCTTCCACATTCCCACAACCACCACCATTCACCGCCATCACCACTCAATACTCTTCCTTTCACCACAAACCTTTTCTGTGTGTCTTCTCTTTTTCTTTGTCCCTCCACTCAACTTCGTTTCTTGGACATTGAGCCTTTCAAACGACAGTCCTACCCATTTAAACAAACAAAGAAAAGAGAAAAAATAAATAAATGAAATAAACCCAGATAAATCATCTATTGTTAATTATCTCGTGCATTTATAAAGCTGTGAGTTTATACACATTTATATTCGATAAAAAGAGAATGGCAGAAACCCTACACGCGTCTGTCTCAGTTGCTCAGCTATACGTACGGTCCACTGTGGACTGTAGCTTTGCCCATTTTCCTGCATGGCGTTGCCACATTTTGGAGTAACCCCAAAGCAAACACATAAACATACTCTCTCTCTCGGGCTCTGCTTCTGGGGTCTGCGGCTCTGTTGCAACCATTATGTGTAATGTGGCGTTGGCAGAGACATCTCTTTATCGTACCAGAAAAGAAGAATTGAGTTGTCCTTTTGTTTTACATAGTAGTAGTAAATTATGTTGGAAAGTGTTTGCTTCTATAATTGTCACATTGCCTTCAAATGGCTTTCGCCTTCTCACCCGTCAAGGAATTATACCCACAAAATAAACCTATTTCCCCTCTATAATCTTCTTTCGACTAATGGCTGACCTATATATGCTCCTAAACCAAATCAAGCTTTTCTTCAATAGACTATATAGATCCCATAGGCTGCGCTTTTTGTTTATATATATATATATATATATATATCTGTGTATGAAAAGTTGACCTGCATTAATGCTTGAGTCTTCAATTATATACAGTGAAAACTCTTGAAGATACGCCAGTATGTACAAAATGAGGAATTGAAATTGTTTAATAGAAATGCCATGCCCCACTAGAGGGAGAGGAGGCACACCAATGGGTCATTATTCGTTAAGATTATGGCTACGGGCACAGACGCTTGCGCGTTACAATTGCTTATCTACTAATTATAATTATCAAATGGTATGGGCCTTGGGCATTTTGACAGTGATTTGTTACGAGCATGCTATTATATATACACGTAGTTGGTGCCAACATGTGAGTTATACTCTTTCAATTCACTGAGACAACGGACATAATCCAGAATTATGACTATTTAATGGTCAGCCCAGTCTCCAGCACATAAATATATATATATATATATGTCTTTTATAAAACCAGGAAGGATCTGATACTAGATCCATAGATAAACACGTATTTGAGATTTGTGAATTATGAATTTATGACACAAGAACAAGATGGGTGAGAGTTAAGAGGAGCATGGCAGACATATAATATTGCATTCGTTCAAGTTATGATAATGTAATTTAGTGTAAGATCTATCTCAAAATTTTGGCTGGGTTGTGGACAAAGGAGTGTAGTTATTAATATATAAGTTTTTTATTATTTATGTAGGAAATGGGTCTGAAAATAAAAAGGCGTTAGCCTCGAGAGGAACGACCATGGATACAGTCCTTGGTTCCAATAAACAAAACCGATTCTGGAATTTCCATGCTCGGTGTTGACCATGACTTTGTTATTTATTTGTTTGTCTTTCATGGAATCTACATTTCAAAAAAGAAAAGATATGAAATTTTTTGTTTTATTACAAAAGAGAAGGCTGGACCAGAATAGGGATTTTATTGTAAAGGCTGGAGCCTTAGCTTTCTGCGTATCATGGCTGCATCAGATCAGATCCGAGGGGTCCTGTGTTATAATTTTACTCCCGCCCGCGCCAAATGAGCCCCCCCCCCCCCCCAACTCTCTCTCTCTATAATTAATGCATGCATATAGGACTGCTAATCTCGACGCTCAATGACAACTCAATAAGTCATACATACCTTCCCAACACCGAACCCACAAAAATAAAGCCAACCCAATAAACAATTTACCTCTCTTCTTTTCTTTGAATTCCTTTAAATGCGATTCACTCAACCATGGCTTTTTCTTACCCACACCAACTCTTACCGTCTTACCTCTACAATTTCGATTTACAAATAAATCCTAAAAACTGATGCAGTTCAATTTAAGGTCTAGACAAAATGAGAGGGAAGCACCCCGAAACCACGTATGGTACAATTGTCACGTGTCGAGTAATTGTACTGCGTGGCCCATGATTATTTCAGGTCTTAGCCACGAGAGGGTCTCAATAAAATAAAACGAGTCGCGGCGAAAATTCTCCCATAAAACTCATTCTTTTGCTTCATTCTCAATCCCCTCTTGTCTCTGTTTCTCTCTCAAGTCTCACCCTCGGAGGGATTCAGGGAAATGCAGATTACCGGCAAGTGAGCACGGAGATGCCACCATAGGGGATATGATGAACTAGAGAAAGACTTGAACTTGTTCTTATCTGTAGAAGATGGCTCATCATCATCATGACAACCCCAGGTTTCATCTGGATGCCTTGTACTGTTCGGAAGAGCATTGGGAGGAACAAGTAGGCCCCGACTATTTCCAACACGAATTAGAACAAGTAGACGAGTGTTTCCTTAGCAGTAACACTCAAATAAAGTCATCTCCGGTGTTGCTAGAACAGGACCTGTTGTGGGATGATGACGAGCTAGCTTCTCTGCTAGCCAAAGAACAACATAACCAACTCTATACATTACTGGAAACTCACCCTCTTCTGCCCGGAGCTCGCGGAGAAGGCGTAGAGTGGATTCTGAAAGTGAATGCTCACTACTCTTTCTCTGCTCTCACCGCCGTTCTCGCCGTCAACTACCTCGATAGGTTCTTGATCAACTTCCAAACTCAGAATGAGAAGCCATGGATGACCCAACTAGCTGCCGTCGCTTGTCTTTCCCTCGCCGCCAAGGTGGAGGAGACTCATGTCCCCCTTTTACTCGACCTCCAAGTATGTATTTTGTTCCACTCTCTGTTTCTTCATTTGTTCATAGCAATGGAATTTTGATCATTTTTCTCTCTATTGTGTAGGTAGAGGACAGTAGATACGTTTTCGAAGCCAAAACCATAAAAAGGATGGAGATTTTGGTGCTTTCCACTCTTGGGTGGAAGATGAATCCGGTAACCCCACTCTCATTTCTTGATTATCTCACTCGAAGACTGGGCTTAAGGGATTATCTCTGCTGGGAGTTCCTCAGGAGGTGCCAGGGCATTCTTCTCTGTTTCATTGCCGGTAATTTCGCAATCTCTAGTTACATGCTCAACTCCTTCACTCGGTACTGATTAGCTTCTTAAGGAGTGCATTTTAAGGCTTTTAATTGTGATGTGTATGAATTGCAGATTCAAGATTTTTGTGTTATCTTCCTTCTGTGGTGGCGACTGCGACGATGATGCACGTGGTGAATAGTGTGGAAGCCCGTCTAGGAGTTGAATACCAGAATCAGCTGCTGGGTATTCTTGGAATCGACAAGGTTACCCTCATTCCGTTGTTATCCTTCTTTGTTGCTCGACCGTTTGTAGTTCTGGTCAATTATATTAATATTTGCACTAACAGGACAAGGTGGATGAATGCTACAAGCTCATAATGGAAATGACGTCAGGGTACAAGACGAAGCAATCCAACAAACGCACGTTTGGTTCCGTTCCCGGAAGCCCAAATGGCGTGATGGATGCGTCGTTTAGCTGTGACAGCTCCAATGACTCTTGGGCCGTAGCTGCATCCGTTTCGTCCTCGCCGGAGCCTCTCTCCAAGAAGACCAGGACTGGAGATCAGCTTCTACTAAACCATCCTAATTCAGATTCTCTCAGAATTCCTCCCTGAATGCTCTTCCTGCATCTAATCTTAAGGATGGTCTTTGTATGTTCAAATAACACGGATCTATCGCCCCTTTTTTCTCTCTTTTTTGATGGGCAAGTTAAATTGCCAACCGTCTCTGCGTAAAGTACTTGCCCCCTTCAATTCTCAAGTCATTAAATAGACGACCTTCCACAAAATCTGAGATTGATGTAAATGATTGCAATGGAAGCAGTCATGCAGAGATCGTTGGCATTTTATCCGGAAGTAATTAAAGTACATGAACATAGCAATGAATTACTTGAAGAGTATTTACTTTCTCGAACCTGATTGAAATCAAGAACATATATATGCTCCCGAAATAAACTGAAAAAATGATTATCACGATCAAATAGGTCTTTAAATTACGTACTGGTTCAGATTGTATGCCTCAATCCCCATTTCATTTTTGGCTGAGAAATTGTTAAGATTCCGAATTATTTGTAGCTTGATATATATGCGGGCCTATCTATGTCCGAAATCAGAACAGTAAGGGAGTGGAGGGAGACGGAAGTGGAGACTCATGGGAGGGACAAAACATGTCGGCCACTGGAACTTATTCAAATACAGATTTTATGGCCGTTATTGGGCTGTTGACCTCGTTGGGAGTGTTCAGTTTTGAGTGGGCATTTCGTTTGAATCGGGTTTACAACTTATTCGGCGATGCTTGACTAATTAATCATAAAATTTTACACTGAGCACTTTCAAACTCACTACATGGGAATTCCCCGTGTTTGGATGGCAATGGACTAATAAAAGCAATCGCAAAGAGCTCTACAGCTGGATTAATGTCATACTTTTCTGGTCTTTCTTTTAAAATAAAATATATATATATATATATATATATATATAAAAGATGTTCTTTCCTACTTGTGTCTTTTGTTTTTGCATAAACCAAGGAGGACCTTTGTCTTTACGTATTGTATTAGATGATCTTGGTGGGTTCTGCAACGAAATTAGAGCGACGAAATCAGTAACGAAGAGTTTATCTACGTAGCTAAATGAAATTGAATTTTCTAATTGCTAACAGAATGACTTTTTAAAAAGCAAAGAAAAAAAAGATAATAGCATGATCATCATGGCCAGTTAATTTCTGAAAGAAAAGTTTGACGGGTAGATTACGATGCATGTGTTTTCTCATTCTCGTTAAAAAATAACCCAAAAGAAAATAGATAAGGAGAAAATTTATGTTGAATAGGTCAATTAGCATCCATAGGGCTAATTTTGTGATCATAAGAAGACAAAGGAAAGAGAAAGGGGGAAAAAAAAAAAAAAAGAAGGGGGGTGGGGGGGTGAGAGTGGCGTTTATCTTTTGCTTTTACCAAGTCGAAAAAAGAAAAGGTTGAGAAGGGAAGGGTATGTCAATGGCATTGAAGCTGAAAGTGGAAAATTGGTATAATTTGGATGCTTTATCGGAAGAACCGCAAAGGTTGGATGAGCGTCCCAATCAAAGGGTGGTAAGTCAATGAGGCCATATCAAAGCTATTCTATTTCTCTATTACTTCTGCTCGCTATTTACCTCTAGTCTATTGTCTATTATATGTATATATAAGTTTTTTTAACAAGAGTTCTGTCACACCAATAAAAAGTTTATTTTAATTAAATTTTTAATTTTTTGTATAATGACTCTTTATTATTATTTTAAACATATATTAATAATTTTTTAAAATATATAAATTTTTAGGAGTGAATAAAAAATAATAAAGTAATTAATTAATTAATTTTCTCTTAAATAATAATTTTTGAAAATTAAGAATTCTTTGAAATAAATGAAAAAATTAATAAATTAATTAATTATTTCTTAAATTTATAAGTTTTTGAAGTTTGAACATTTTTTAGGCTAGATAAAAAAAATAATGAATAAATTATTTAATTATCTCTTAAATTTCTCATTAAGATATTATAAATATAATTTGATTTAGTACAAAATTAAAACAAAAAAAAATGATATAAGTTTCTTCAACAATTTAAATTATCTATTATTATACATTACTCAAAATTAAAAATAAAATTAAATATAGTTCTATCAATTTTTTAAATTCTATAATTCTTTATAAGAGCTACAATGGGAACTATACCGTACAACAAATAAGATCTCTTATGTGGGTGTCCTTCCAATGATTTTATTGTCCTCAATCTTTATTTACTAATCTGAACTAATTTTATGAATTTTTTTTACTTTAATATATTTTGTTATATCGTAATATATTATTAAATTTAATTTGTTACTAACATTTACAAATACTATTAATTTAAATATATTAATATATAACAAAAGAGACTAATTTATAACGCACGGGAATAAATTAGTTTTAATTTATAATCGCTGGCTTAAAGACAACCACAACAATCTGGCATTGGCTTTCCCCTACTTCCCATTAAAGCAGCACCATTTCCCCCACTTTATTCTCTTTTCCTATCTATTTTATCATTTCAAGCTCTCTTGTTTTGAGTTGTCTACTTTGGTTCGGTGTGGTGTTAAGGTGCTATTAGGTTCTGAATTTTGCCCAGATAAATTAATTTTTGGTTTTTGTAGCTTTTTTATAGAAATTTACTTTAATTTCCCTTAATTTAGCAATAGACAACAATCCTGCACTTTTTTTCAAAAAATAAATTTATTCTTCTAACATATAATCTAAAATTTAATGTCATATTTAAGAATTCATTGATGTGAACATTATTTATTTCCTTGACACCGCTAAATTACTATTAAATTCAGCCTTTAAATGAGCAAATTATTAAATTTTAGATGAATATATCATTAAGTGGTAAACTTGGATATTTCAGGAAATAAGAATACTTTATTTTATATCAGAGGGACTAAATTAAAATTTTTATAAAATTTTGACAAAACTAGAATCATATTGTAATTATTTTTTATAAAACTTAAATGATATATTAAATATATAAAAAAATAAATTATAAAAATGATGCCCGTGAATGTCGGAGTTTATTTATTTATTTAATAATAAAGGTGGCGAGTTTGAGCTGCTGTTGACCATATAATAAGATATTCATGTTGTGGGATTTGGTGCAAATCCTACAGTAAGATAGGTGGCACCTCTCATGTGCATCCCAGCACGTCTCACCTACACATGCAGCTTCTTGAGATCTCGTATCGACACTCGAATCTATTTCAAACTCAAATAGCAAAATAAAGGAGAACAATAGGATTGCAAAGTACATGAACATACAAAATGAAAGCGTCACATTACAGAATGTGAAAGATATTTTGGGTGCAATTAGATGCAACACACTACAACATCACAGAGAGGCGGAAAAGGAATAAAAGGAAGGAAGGTGAGGAATGTTGAAATTGGGGGACAATATCCTTTGTTTTTGTCTGAGATGTCTTTGTTGGTGCTTTGTTCTTTGCTTTAGGTGGATGGGAGGTAGAAACTGCGGTGCGTATTTCAACCCCGAAAAGAAAAAGTGGTAAAAGACAAATGATACTGTATTGATTATTGCTCCAAGAAGATACCATTTGATTGGTCGCACTTCACATTTTCTCTTTCTTTTGTGGACACTTCATTTTTTTTTTTTTTTTTTATTTGAACTGCGCAGGCTCCCTCATGCTTTTGACCCCTTCGCCACTATTGTCTTCATGTCACACTATGGGAACCTTATTCGGTGCGACCAATGCTACTGAATCCACTAAGCCTCCCTCATCGATCTCATCTCCTTCATGTCCATCACCCATGCCTCCATGACATGTGCTGATCACGTGCCATCCTTATCTTATCGGCCATAAGCCCTCAACTCTGTCTTCACTTCCCTCCAATTTACCGGCTACTTTTATCTTCCTTTTTTTTTCCTTCCCCCTAATCGCAATAAGATTAATTGAAATTAACGCGTGACCAGGAAAAATGGTGTTGCCTACCTAACATGTGCATGAATTACCATACGAATATTTGCTTGTGCAGAGAGACGGTAAAAGTGGATGGTGGAAAAGGTATTCATTTTATTCACACTTTTTGTTTTCGTTTTTGTTTTTTTGTCTCTTCATTATTTTAAAGATTAAATTATGAATATGTACAGGAGATTTTGAACCCTCTACTTTACTATCTCTCGTTCTTTTTCTTTTCTTGTATTCCCATCTTTTCACTCCGCTAAAGCAGTAAACAGTATACTACAATTTACAGTATGATTGTTACTTCCTCTGTCGTGGATTCTCCTGTTGTTTCTGTTTGCATTTCTTTTTCAGTTTCCGTGTTTTTTTAGTTTAGTATGCCATTCTTTCCACATTAGATAGACACAATTTGGTCCCGGACAAATTCAATTTTGATTCAGAGAAGTGCAAAAAGTAGATGGCGAAGCCGAAAAGGATATAAATAAATGGCAGAGAGTGGCTCGAGTACTATGCATATTAGACTCATAACGGGACCATTAACTGGTCAGTGCAGGGGAGGAAATGAAAGCAAAGCACATGCCAAGTTTACTTACTCACCAATTTTGCAAACTATCGTCTGCGATTATTTGCCAATTTGCTTTTATCAAAAAAGTCATGGTCCATCCACATCAACCCCCATAGGTAACTGGAAGATATTATTGGGTGTGATCAAAGGCATTTCAACTGCTTTATACGATCTATACGTTATTCCTATTGAGAGCAGTAAAAAAAAAGTTGTATTACTACTCAACCCCTCCGTTTTTCTTCTTGTTCATATTATTTTTCTTCTGTATCTAGAGGAAGAAAGGAGATGGGGCCCAATGGAAATTGCAGAGCTCACAGGCACTGGCACGCCATGGATACACTGTCTGTCACAACTCACAAACATTAATATTGGACGTCTGCATATGAATCTATTTCCTAGTTTTTATATGTTACCCCTTGCCTTGGCAATAAATTGAAAGTTGTAAATGGACTAACAACGTCTCTTTAAATTGTTTAGAAAAGGAAATATTCCCCTCCACTATGCATAAAAATAGCTCATTTGATGGGAAGTTGCACTCTGGTCATATCATTTGATGGGAAGTTGCACTCTGGTCAATGGGTCATTAAGCTCAATTTATACAACATCAGGAAAACGTCTACAACTCATGCACACATCAGTAGTATAAACTGGAGCTTAGAAAAATCTCTACAGGCAAAAATAATTTTGAATTCTTAGATTCGTGTTTCTTTATTGCTTTGTATAGCATATATGTGTTTTACAAGATAAACCAAGCACAAACATGTTTGAATTTGGAGAAGTAATGAAGAGCCGGTAGGCACGAAAAGGGTATGGTTTGAGTGAGGAATGGGACTGGAATTGACGTAGTCCATACGGGAATCAGATGAGATTTTGAGAAAAGTGAAAGTGGGAATGGAAGTGGCCCCCCAATACTGAGATAACAATGTGATTGGGAACAGATTAATTAAAGGGAAGGGACAGGAGATACACATTCCGTGCGTGATTGTCATAATGGAGAAGGACCCGTGGAAGCAGAGAGCATAGTAGAATACAAATGTGAAATTTAATAGTGTGTTTACCAGCAACCACCCCCGCTCAGTCTCCAGAGACCCGGGGAGGTTCAGACCAGTTGATCACATGCAGCAAAGTCCAGAAAATGGGTATCCAATGGCCTGGTGGGCTTGGGCTGGTGGTGTCTCATATTAGGTGTCACCATCCAAGGACCCAAGTAATGCCAAACCTGTAAGCCGCTACTCAACCTTTGACAGGTGATCTGCCTCTGCTAGGGTGGACTATGTATTGGAATCTGGGAAACAGAGTATGTAAAATTTGGGCAATCACAATTGTACATGTGGTCCATTCATCTCTGCTTTTCCTCCCCCACCACCCCCCCTAGTGGTCCAACCCTCAATTTTCACCATTTTCTTGAGAAAGAGAATCATGGACGAGAAATTACAGAGATTTGATAAAATCTGGAAGGAGTAATCTGGAGGGAGATTGGTAGATTGGGTGGGAAGAGAGGAAAGTGACATAGTAGACGTTTTACGTGTCCGCGGGGTTTCGGCCAAACCGGAAGGAAATCATTAAAAATTGGCGCCAACTGAAGTGCATGGAAGAATTTCGAAGAGGACAAGTTAAGTATCACATATGCACTTTGGCTACTTCTCTGCATAAATCATAACCCACAAGTGCACCTAAAGCTCTGATGTTGCAGTATGTGTTGCTGCATCTGGATTTCAGTGTCTCAGATCAGATCCCCATAGATCACAACTACTCATAAATGACTACGCCAATGCCACTATACACATTACAATTACACTGCCCTACTTTTGGAGACGTTTAAATCTTGGGTACTAAGTACTTAGGCTTAGGCCCTTTTTGCCAGACAGCCTTGTTCGCTCTTCGGCCCAAATGGACCATAGCCTACGTATGAAATTATGTCCTGCTTCAAGGACACATGTATACGGGGAAAAGGAACGAAGTCATATACTCAAGAAGTATATGAATTCGTTTTATCTCAATGATTTTCATCCAAAATAAAATTTAATATCTATTGGTACTGATTGGTATTCTAGGTCTCGGGCATATCTTTCTTTTTTCCTTCGGTTGATTTAGAAACACACAGAAATTGGAAGTAATTTCCTTTATGTGTATATATTATTTTGGGTTTAAAATTTTCCTTTTTGTAACGGTTGGGATGGAGAAACCCAGTGTCCAGACCGCAGGATCTAGATGGACGAGTTCAACGATAATGGCCAAAAGGTCTCTAAACCAAATAAGCCGTGTATTCCCAAAAACAACGCAGGGAGATAGTTAATTTAAAAAAATATATATGAAACATATTCAACAAATTATCATTCACATCTTATTAATGTTGAATAAAGTGTTCTAACAATCTCTACACAAATTCTCTATTAATACTGGTAAAAATAAATAATTATGGATTAACTCTAACAAATTGAAGTACAATCAATTATGAACAAGATAAATAATAAGCTCAAATCATTCAATCACCCATAATAATACAATTAAAATAAGATGAAGAAGAGGAAAAGAGAAGAGAGTCAACATTGATGAACCTACATAATACCCCTTAGTTAAAATGTATAAATTAGTTCTTCATAACTATAAACATTTAAAATTCATGCTGAAAATTTATATTACACATTTATAATTCGAATCCAAACTACTTTCTCTCACTAAAATTAAAATAAGAAAAGAAGAAGAAGAAAATAACATAGTTTTTATAAGTGTGCCTCCAAAAGGAAATAAAATTACTAAAAAATGAAAACCCCACAACTCTCCCTAATTTTTTATTAATTTTCTCAAACAAAAATGTAAAAATCATTCCCCCATCTAGAAGCTCCCATGCCTATATCTTTGGTTTTCTAACACCCTAGCGAAAATGTTGTTAGAAATGCTTATTTGTCTATTTTTAATTTTAAAAATAATATTTTAAATCATGGCCATAACTTATCTTTTTATATTTAACTCAACTACAATATAACTTCTGCCAATACACTCAACAAAATCATATCCTTGACCTGAAACCAACAAATATAATCACAAATAACTTGATTTTATTGGAAAAATACTAAAAATAAAACCAAAATAAGATAAAAAAAAAAAGTTCAATTTATAATCTAACAATGACCTATGAATAAGATGCATCCCCATACTCTCATTTAAGTCCCTATTAGGTCGAACCAGGTTAGTGGTAGGGTGTCTTAGTTATTTGCTATTAGTTGCCGAAATTTTGAGTCAAAAATTGTCTTATAAAAAATAATACTTTAAGTTTTTATAAGATAAATTATGAGAAAATTAGAAAAACGCTATTGGAAAATAAAAATATTGAAAATGGTTCAGGAAGTGGAAATTTTTGTAACATTGTCATTGATATCCTTTATTTTTTTGATAAATATGAATATATTTATTAATTTATTTAAAATTTATAATAAAAGGATAATTATTAATAATGAAAAAATTTGTGAATAAAAAATTATATTTAAAAAAAAAAAAATTGGGCCAGTGCGTTTGTTCTCTATCTGATGGCACAAAATTTGTCCCTCCATCATGTCAATGCCAACTCTTGACTGACATACAACATTTAATCATTTGAGAATCCTACAAATCCAAACTACGAGTCACATCTGATATAAATCTTCAGAGATATCAACAGTGAAGGCTTTCCATAATTTTTTAAAAAGGCTTTTCAAATATTGCATTATGGCTTTTCAACTACAAAATAACATCTTGTAATGTATTACTGTCTGAGAGACATAGATCTCATCTCAAACGAATTTTTTGAAAGTGTCGTTCTGTGAGACATCTACCGACTGAACGCACCATGGCACCACGTGTACACCACGTGATGACACATTTTTTATTTTTAAAAGGTAATTGGATTTTGTAGTGATTATTTTAATCTTCATAACACTTAATAGAAAATCTCTCGGATCAAAATGTACGGACATTTTGTGTTGGGGTTTTGCTTTGCTTTCATTAATTTTATTCATTTGGTATCTTATCCCTCATTTGGACATACTAATCAGATGGGCCGGGGCATGGTGAACTGGACTCATTCATTAAACAAGCTAAAACAGTCACTCATCTTCGTTTGTGAGTTTTATGGCCCATTTCATGTATTTTTATATTTTTCACTAAAAAATGTAAGTTAAACAAAAATTAATTTATTTAAAAATATAAACACGAGACTGTATAAATACTATGAGGCTTTGTTAAATTGCGTATTACACACTTGGTTAAATTATATTTATAGTTTTATTTTGAAAACGTTATCTGAGTTTTGATATCTAATATGCATTGTAAAGTTGTAACATACCGTTAATAAAAAAGATAAATTTTATGCATATTATTATAGTTTGAATTTATTTTCAAAATAACACTTAAAATTAAGTTACTGTGAACATTAACATGAGGTTGTGATTAATGTAACAGTGAAGTATAGTTAAATTTTACAATAGATATATATTATTAAAAAGAATTAAATTTATCAATAATTTTTTTCAAAATTACAGTATACATTAAATATAAGAACAAACAAATGATTTTTTCTTGATTAAGGAATACAACTATATAAAACCATTATTTAACACGAGTAGTAATGTTTTTGAAAGGATAAGAATGTAATGTAATTTAACAAATTTGATGAAAAATTGGTGTAATTAGGGGTGCACAAACCTTGGGTTGGGCTGGGTTTGTACTCAACTTGTGGCCCTGGTCGAGATTCATACCAAGTCACTAAATGTGACCTAGGACTCGGCACATGACTTGGCTGGGTCTACCAAGTTTTTTTTTTTTTATATAAATTTAAATTTAGGATTTTTTTAGTAAAAAAGATAAAATTTTGGTTTATATTTGATTAAAAAAATATCTTATATCAACAAAAATTATTTATATTTAACACAAGTAGAAGAACATAGTTATTTCTTTCAAAATATCAATAATCTTATTAGAAAATAAAAAATAAAAAAAATAAAATTTATATATATATATATATACCGAGCCGGGTTGGACCAATGCCTTGGCCTAAGCCAGGACCAAGTTTTTTCATTTTAACCCTGGTCTTGGTCCAGGGTGGTGTGTATGACTCAGCCTGACTCGGGATTGGGCCGAGTTGGTCATGTACACCCTATTTGCAATTTTAAAATTAGTTATACTGATGCAATCACTATGTGACACATTTAGGATAAGACATGTGGCAATGACATGTTAAAATATGCTGATTGTATACTAACTTAAAATGATTTATTGTATATATATTTTGACCCTAATATTTTTAGATTTTATTTATGAACCAAAAATTTATAAAAATATTCAATTTATTTCCTCTACTTTTCACAAAACATTAGTTTATAAACTAAAAAAAAAAAAAGAATAAAATTTGAAAGTTCTGGAGTTATTGAAAAAATAAAGAAAGTACATAAATGAGTTAATAAAGTTATAAACTAATATTTTCGTGTTAGTTATTAAAAAATAAAAAGTTGAGGGGGCAAATTAAAAAATTTTAAAAAAATTTGGCCTCCTAAATAATATTTAATTGTAATAAGGTAAAAACATAAATATAATAAGTTATTTTAAGTTGACATACAATCAGTATAATATGACATATTATTGTCCTATGTTTTTTTCTTTGATGCGTCATATAATGATTATATTTATGCACATACTTTTATAATTATACTAAAGATTTTATCTAAAAATTTTTGTATTTAATAGTTTTATGAAAAAAGTTACCACGTAGTGTCAAACGAGGTGCCATGCTGCTGCATTAGGGGCTGCTGTTGTGTCATAAAATGGCACCTTCAATGATAATGAAGAAACATGTACTTAACCGTTTTGTTTTTTTTGTTTTTTACACAGACTAGGAAAAAGAATCTTGTGTTTAAAAACAGTTTTTTTCCCCCAAAAACATAGCACAGGATTTTGGCTGAGACAATTTACTATAGACTTTTTTTTGTTGGCCCAACAATTGAGTATAGACTATATTTATAGTAGATCGCTCGAACAGTAAAAGGGGAGGAGATGATATTTTCTCCTACAAATCTAGTTTTGATTAGTTTTAAGTTAAAATGTAATAAATCAAAATTAGAGAATATGGTATATAGCCGAACAAGAATAGCTAATAATTAATATGGACAACATTAAGTGTAATAGATACTAAACCTTGGCCGATGGTAGTTATAATGACTATTTAAATTTATAAAAAGATAATTGTTCAATTTCTATGGACTAATGTGATTTGCTTTGTAAGTGTGAATTGTGAGTAAATAACACTGAATCTAAAAGCATTTTTAATAAAATAATTTAGAAGAAATTAAAAAGGTGACAGACGAATAATGCATCGTATGTCCCCAACTTTTTTTCTCAGCCAAGAAATTTTGGTGATGAAATTAAACCCATAATTGGAATTTGAAGCAAAAAAGTAAAACAGATATTCAATTAATAATTTCACTGTCGAGGTCAACATTGTCCCCTTCTGAAGTGAAATTAGCTGCACTAGGGTATTCGATCCAGCAAACGTACCAGATAGAAAGAGAAGCAGCTTAATTTGCAGCTTTTTGTACCAGTACGATTGTCTCCATTATTACTGTCAATCATTGGAAAAGCTATCCTGAAAAGGTGAAAAAGGAAAAATCAGTGGACAATGGGATATTTCTTTTTATATTAATAAAAAAATATGAGTTCAATTTCTGAAACGAAAACAAAATGGTGACTAATTAATTAATGGTGTCATTTTAAAATTTTTATGAATGCTGTCATATCTAAACGACTTAATATAATCATATAGTAATGATTAATTGTACTATTTTGTTTAACAAAAATTTTCTGTAAGTTGTGCGAGTTTCTCTCTTCCGAGACTTTGAAAACTTTAGACCCAGGTCGAACATCTTATTCTACTTGCCAAATCAAGCTTTCACTTCCTTGATCGAGTATGAGATGAAGATCCAGAAGAAATTTGCAGGCGTAGGTAGTTAACTGTATTGGGCATTGGCTATAAAAAGATTTAATCCCAACACCTTGCTTCTGCAGATACGAAATTGAAAAATACTAGTACTATTGAACTTGCTTTCTTAAAATTAGGGATGATAATTTCGTTTGATGGGATGAGTTTTCTATCCCTACTTCTTATTTTGAGAGAGATTATTTGTTCATCCCCATTTTTCACGGAGATACAACTACAAATTTGTAAATAATAAATTTTACAATAAATTGTATAAGTTATAATAAATAATTTTTGCTAAGGTAAGTTAATTATAAAAAAATTAACAAAGAGATAATTAAATTTAAAATAAAATTATTTAAATAATTTTATTTTCTATATTTATCCTTAATCTTAATTTACAAATAATTAATATCATTTTTTTAATATTCATTTCATATTCTCCATTACAATATAATTGCTACTCTAAAGTATTTTTAAAGTAATCTTATTATATAATACAAGTTTCAAAGAAGTAAAAGACTAATATATAATGCGTGAAATTATTTTATAAGTTAAATTGAATTTTTAACTTTTAATTATTTTAATCAAAAATAACAAGTGAAATAAAAAAAAATTAATATATATATATAATAAATATTTATATAAAATTGGTGGGGTCGATGATTCACAAGGTGGGAGGTATGATCCTTGTTTTCATCTCTAAACATCTTTTAGGGAGAGTTTTGTCCCCATCCCTATTCGTATGAGAAAAAAATTTTCATATATAATTCCTTAAATGAGATAGTTCTTATGGAGATTTCTAAATTTATGGACTTGTTGTCATTCTTACTTAAAATTTAATTTATTCACTTTTATGCTACAACAGTGCTTCCCATAAAAAGTTGAGAGGGAAAAAGATGCCTTTGTTAAAAAGTAACGTGAGCTATTTATATACTAAAATGTAGGTTTCCTTTAAAGATAATATTATATATTTTTTCCCAAACGACATTTATCTTCCAAACTCTGAAAAAAAAAGTAGCTTTTGGTATACATTATAATTAATTTAAATTTACTTTTGACCAAAATCAAATTTATGGATAAATTAAAGTTGCAAAAATTTAATCGGTACATAGTCTAAAGGTAAAGAGATTAGAATCGAAGCAAGGCAACCAAGAGAAAAGAAAAGACTAGCTAGTGGGAGTAAACTCAGAATCCCATTGGCTTTCTATGTCTGGATAGGAGAATTAGAGAGCCATGGACTTATATTGGCCTTTAATTTTAATTTGGAGGGAACACCACAAGTGTCATTGTTCCCTTCCGGATAAGTAGTGAGTGTCGACTCTAATACCATTACCATCTCTCTCCCGCGTATTCTGAATAAGATCGATCCAGCAATTACGACATGCATGATCAGGTACTGTTGGATCTTATAGAAAGACTTATAGCATATTTGTAAAAGAATGCAAATTGAATTCTACTGGCTTTTTAATTTCATCCTTATAAAGCTTTGTGCTTTATATTTCGAGCATGTTTAGTAGTTAGATTTGAGATAATGGAATAAGAATAGGAAACAAAACATCCTCACTCCCATATGGTTGTCTTTTGTACAGGAAAAGCAGATTCCTACAGAGTCTATATTACCTCATTTGAAGGAGAGTTCATTCCATTAAGGAATGTGCTGACATTTGAGGACAAAAATGCCCTCACATGCAGACAGGAAAGTCCAAGAATACCCCCACAGGGAATGAACTTTGATTGATATTGTTCGTTGGAGAATACACATGGACGTGTTGCAGTTTTTTAATATTAGTCTTTTATTTATTTTTGTCTACAAAACATTATCTTGTTCATTTTTATCTCTACAGAAAAGAATATAGAGAAATATAATTAAATTAGGATTAAGGCTGACATAAAAATTAAAAATTAAATAATTAGTTTTATTTTAAATTTCATTATCTTTTTGAAGTTAATACTAGACTTTGCAAGTAAGAATTATTAGCTAATAGAATATATATTTTTAACCAAGGATTTTTATATTTTAATGGGGGAATTTCGGTCATTTAATCCTAATTATCATTTATATTTAATATTTTTCTGTCGACTAAATATTATAGAAGTATTACTTCTACTTTTTTTTTTTGTCAAACTAAATATAAAAATAACTTTTTTCATCATACTCAATTCCTACTTTCATTTTCAATGTCATTCATTCCATTTTATTCATGACAATGGACCCTTATGGAATTGAAGTGCATATGTTATCGTGTTCGATGACAGAGATGGGAATTAGGGGAAAGAGTGGAGAGGTGGGGTAAATTTGAATGGTATTAAAAATGATTAAAAATTATGATGACACTTGGGCATCTTTTTGATCCATGTGCATGAAAAAATGGTTTTTTTTAATTACATAAAGTAGTACATCAAGATACTATACTTTTGGAATTCAGATTAAATCAATTAAAATCTTAACGTACTTTTTTAAAACTTGAATTGATTTAATTCAAGTCTTATTTTACTTTTTTTGAACTCGGATTGATTTAACTCGAGTCCCAACATACTTTATTTGGACTCGGAATGAACTAATCCAAGTTTTATTTTTTATTTTTTACCATTAAGTGTTTTTGCTTTTTTTTTTTAAATATATGTTGGGACAACTCAATCATTTTCCCCTAACAACTTTAAAGGAATTTAGAAAATTATATTTCAAGGCATTTAGTTTCATTTAAAAAAATTTGTAGCAATGAATGAGTGAGCAAATACATACCTTCTTTTTTTCACTTTTAACACAATCATGCCCCATACTATCTTTCATAAACTTGTTTTTTTATACTTCTTATTTTTCTTTTATCTTCTATACTTATTCAAACTTTATCCAATTTTAAGTATATGGTCATATCTCAAAATCTAAAGTATAGACTAAATTATGTTAAAGTTTTGAATAATTGATATTTATTTTTTATTTTTTTAAAGCTACTTACTCTTCATATTTGTATAAATATTATATATCTTATAAAATTAATTTTAATAAAAATTAAACTTTCATACCGTAAATAATTTTAATTTTAATAAAAAAATTTAATTATTATTTAAAATAAATATTTTAATTATGGTTAATAATAAATTAAGATTAAAATTATTAATATTAATTTAGAAGAAAATTACTCTTTTTCTTCAAAAAAAAGTGGACTCAGCCGCAGGCCCGATGTTATTTTTCAACTCTATGTTATTTTCGAGTCGGACATCGAGTCTAATTGTGACCCGACCCGTACCGGCAGTGGTGCAGCCTCGGGCAGAGGGTAGGTGAAAAAATGGAGAAATAATGAAAAGATCAGAACACGTGACGAGAATACTTTGGAAGGCACAAGAGAAATGTCGTGTAGTCATGGATGACGTGGATGGGGGTTGGGATCTTGCAAGATTCTTGGCTCTGCCTCCGGCTATCGTGGGTGTTTGTGAAGGAGGGTGCTCAGTAGATGTGACGTCCACCAATCCACATGCAACCCTGCCCCCACACCCTCACCTCTTCCATCACCCTACACAGCTACGCCTCTCTTCCTTCTCATTTCTTTCTCCTCTTTTCAAGTAATTAATATACAAATCCCAACCCTCGTTTTTTATTTTTCCTTTTCTACTTTTTGTACCGTCACTTTTGACAACTTTTACAACATTACAAATTGCTTTTCCCAACTTTGGAATTGCGCTTACATGTTTTGTTTTCCTTCAAAGAGGGCGGCTTTTTCGTTGTCCCATGCTTTATTTTAAATAAATTAAAGGAAAGAAAATGGTCGTTCCATGTAATATCTTCTATATATTTCAGTTCTCAAATTAATAGCAAACTTCACTTAGCTTTTTTCCATCGCGATTTACGATTTACATACGTAATAGCTCATCTCATATATGCCCTTACTTATCTGCTACATAAAGCCTAGCAAAACTTCTAACTTTTGCAGTTGTATTTGAAGTCTTCTTATTTTCCTTTTTAGTTTTTACCTGGGTTATATAGACAACGCACTGGCTTTAAAAAGCAGTGGCACACAAGTCACGACCGAAGCGAAAATGTAAAGAAGGGAAGAGGTCTACCACACGATGATTCTGCTGCTTCATGTTTTGTCCTGCTCATGCACTACATGGTGTGGGCTGGGGTGGGGAAGAGGTTTCGTTCAGCCACACACATATCATCTTGGGTTGCTAGGTTTTTACGAATGATGTTTTTTTCTTTCCTTTCTCTGGTTGTCGCTGACCCCAAATATATAAATTATTGTACGATGATCAAGTAGTGCGTTACTGCGTTGCTTTCCAAATGCAAAAATCTATATGATCTTAACTTATGCCTACACTCCTGTAAAAGATATATGTTTGGTTTCTGCATTCCATGCAATGCCATGTTCTTCGGGAAAATTGACCAAGTTCTGTATATACCGACATATTACGACAGCAGTAAAAGCAAGCGAATATTAATGACCAGCTATACGTGACAGTATGCGTCTTATGGAGGACCAAAGAAGGTGTTAGTTAAATCATCAAGTTTTGGAATCTTAAACGGCAATTGCTTCAAACCGTTCACAAACAAATCACTCGGTCCCAGTGAGAGAGACGTGCAATATGCTTACCCTAGAAGCTGGGAAGCGCGCGCGGGTCTCTTTTATCGGTGGCCTCTTTAAAAAATTGCTTAATGAATAAAACTATTGCATCCATTAACAAGTCTTATTGTTTCATTATTCATTGGTTATTATAAAATAGGCAACTGATATGTAGACAAGGCCAACATGGTTTCTATTATAATTTTGGGGTTGGTAATCTGACCCAGTTAACACCAAGGTCCATGCGCATCGCATTAAGCATCCCTTGCATTAATAGAAAGAGAGACTTGTACCAGGCCACTATTCTCTTCTTCTTCTTTTTTTTAATTATTATTTTTGTAATTTAAAAAATCTAAATAATATTAGCTCTGAGTTTTTCGTGTTCAGTACTAGTCTTTAAACCCCGCCAGCCAATCACTGTCCTTTTCATCTCCTTGCAAGAGATTACTGGAAGTCTTTGAACTGGTTCAAAATTTTATAAATTATATATTTTGCCGCCAGCCCCTGGGTTTAGGGAACTCGGTTGAAAGTTGAAACTCGAAACCACCTTGACCTTATTTCTGTCACATGCTGACTGGTGGCTGCTGCACTAGTCGTTCTTCCGGGCCCACCTTTCTTTCCTTTTATAATATTTAGATGCTTTTCCGCCAAGCATGGAGATAGAATCACCAATATATTATAATAAATTTCTTCAGATTCATGCACATAGCTTTGTATATATATTAATATTAAACTTAATGTGATTCTTACCCTTGGCTTCTTGGGTTCTATACCTTATTTCTTTCAGGTTTAAATACAAAGTACTGTGACTAGTGTACTGAATAAATTTATGTGATCTACTCTAATATACTTATAAACATCTGTATATAGTATTTTTTTTTAATTGAAAATATTCTGAATATAGTTAAAAGTATAATTCTGGGGACAATAAAAGTAATGAGCTAAGCGACAATATAATTAGCGAAACGAGGGGAATCCTAATTTAAATATTGATACTGCTAGATACTTCTTGCATTAAATGTCGGCCCAGGCTTGGGGTAAATTAAAAATGGAGGAGAAGTTCAAATAGGACATTTATCTTTGTCGTTTTGTATGGATAATAAAAAAGCATTAATGTGGAGCCAAGCAAAAATAAGCTATAAATAAAGTAATCTACAAGGGACATTGGTAATTTAATTAAAACGAAGGAGAATTAAAAAGTAATTAAGAGGCGGACCAGATCGCATCACGCAAGATTCATGAGCCACGGTGTTTGACTCTTAGTGACAGTGGTGTCCCAGTTTGGAACAGTGATTGTTTTTTACTGGCAGAAACCATGAGGATTCTTTGCCGGGATGAATCTCGCAGATACGTGGGGGGCCCAGAAAAGAAAATATAGTAAAACAAAGAAAGAAAGGAAAAAAAAGAATAACAAAAATATGATGAAAATTGGTGAATGGAAAGGTGGGGCTGGAACAAGAGGACAAAAAAGGACAAGCCGGTTCGGCCTGGCTTTTGGCTGTACGCGGTGTCAATGTGCAGAGTGCTGTCTAACCAAGCCGCATTTGGAGCCACAACAAGTAGGGGGGCGAGGGCAAAATGGTAAATGAAGAGAAGCATCCATCGTTTTTGATAAGGAAACTGACTAGTCCGGGTCAGGGAGGGAGAAAGATTTAGGTGAGTATCTTTCCTGTGGCCAGGTGAGTCATCCAGTCCACTCGGCACCGGGTGGAAACAAAGAGTAGCCAACCCAACCTCGGTGCGGGTGGGGCAATTTAAATTTAATTCGAACACAATGCCCATTTCAAGTCCGAAACTCTCTATAAATTTCCCACCGACCCTAGCGAGTGTTGCAGTGGCGCATACACACACAAACACTTCAAGAGCAGAGAGAAGAGGGAGACATGGGAGGTTGGGCTATAGCGGTGCATGGTGGCGCTGGTGTGGACCCAAATCTCCCGCCACAACGTCAGGAGGAAGCCAAGCAACTCCTCACACGCTGTCTCCATCTTGGCATCTCTGCTCTTCGTTCCAATCTTCCAGCCATCGATGTCGTCGAACTTGTCGTATGTTTCTACTCTGGATTTTATCCCTTTCTCTTCATTTCTCTCGCTCTAAATGTCCTTGCTTGCATTTTATTTCTCTCTTACCAAACAGTGTAGCCACAATGTGTGGTTTCATGCATGGTTCTGATTAGTTGGTATCGGCATCTCACATGCATGTTGTTTTGGAATTCATAGAATGTAGATGAAAAATGAAACCCATATATACAAACGCTGCGTGTGGTTGGGCGATTTGTGATGGATGATTGTTGTGTGTTGGGACAGGTGAGGGAACTGGAAACAGATCCCCTGTTCAACTCTGGTCGTGGATCTGCTCTAACCAAAAATGGAACGGTGGAAATGGAGGCGAGCATCATGGACGGTCCAAAAAGAAGATGCGGTGCGGTATCGGGTGTGACCACGGTGAAAAACCCCATTTCACTGGCCCGGCTCGTAATGGAGAAGTCTCCTCATTCCTACCTCGCTTTCAACGGCGCTGAAGAATTCGCCAGGCAACAGGTTCGTCTTTCCCTGTTCTCGCCCTGTAATCGGCAAAAGCCGTATTCAATTCGAGTTTTGTCTTCTGCAGTGCGGAAAGTCTGCTGCTTTTTGTGCAGGTCACGTGTATTCATTTTGCATCACCCGCTTGTGTCACTGGTTTTCTTTATATTTGAAAAAAAATTAAAACATAAAATATTTACCACACTTTGTTTACGTGGAAGGGGAACCGTAGAGTGTAGCCACGTTGTAATTAAATAACAGTGCAGACATCGTATGTTTGTCTGGAATTAATCAAATAAATAACGAAAGAGGGTTGGATTGGTACTGCAGGGCGTGGAGGTTGTGGACAACGAATACTTCATCACCCCTGAAAATGTCGGTATGCTGAAGCTGGCAAAGGAAGCCAATGCTATTCTGGTGCGTAATGAATGCTCATTTCATTATTATTGTTAATTAATTAATCAATTAGAAGAAAGAGCGGTTGGTGTGTGGGGATCCTAACAGATGTTTATGGGGGCGCAGTTTGACTACAGGATCCCAACGGTAGGATACGAGACATGCGGAGCAGGAGTTGAGAGTCCACTGCAAATGAATGGGCTGCCAATCAGCGTATACGCACCCGAGACGGTAGGGTGCGTGGTGGTGGACGGCCAGGGACGGTGCGCTGCTGCCACGTCAACAGGGGGGCTCATGAACAAGATGACCGGAAGGATCGGTGACTCACCCTTGATCGGTGCTGGGACCTACGCCTGCGACTTGTGTGGGGTATCGTGCACGGGGGAGGGTGAGGCCATCATACGTGGCACGCTGGCGCGTGAGGTGGCGGCCGTCATGGAGTACAAAGGTGTGGGCCTGCAGGAGGCAGTGGACTTTGTGATAAAGGAGAGGCTGGACGAAGGGATGGCCGGGCTCATAGCGGTGTCCAATAGTGGAGAAGTGGCATATGGGTTCAACTGTAACGGCATGTTCAGGGGATGTGCCACGGAGGATGGGTTTATGGAGGTTGGAATCTGGGAATAAGATGCCTCTGCACTTTGTGACTAGTTATTTAGTTAGTAGGGGTTAATTCATGTTAATGCCTTTTGCTTTTTGTTTGGTGTGTTTGGCTGCACCTTTTCCTTTTTTTCCCTTTTAAGTGGGTTCTTAGAGTTAGCTAGTTTTGTTTCTGCTCGTGTTACAACTGTGAAAATACTAGCCTTGTCGTCTTTCTCTGGAAATAAAACTCATCAGTGCTATGAACCCTTCAACTTGCTTGCCAACTTTTTGACAACTTTTGCCTTTGTTTTCGGAGATTCTTTATCGACATTAAGAAATAAGCAAGCGTACCATTGGAAAGCCTGGTGCCTCATTTATTATATTAGACGTGAAAAGGCCCAACAAACCCACTTCTCCCTTCATGATTTCTTTAAAATTGGTAAACGCCGATCCTCTTTAAAACACATTTTAAATTCTGCCCAAAAAAAAAAAGCTTTCAAATTATATTAATTTATTCTCTTATCATACAAAAATTGATTGATTCCTAAATTTCAAACAAACACAAATTCAACAAGGCACTTGTTCGTTCGTAGTAATGTAATACATAATAAAAGGGGTCCACTCTGCCGAAAACAAATTCATGGAGCGAAGCAAACCTAACAGAATTGCATTTTATATAATTATTTCGAAGCATTTTAAAGTTTGAAGGACCTTAAACTAGATTTTTATTTATTTAAAAAGATTTTGATTCACAACATAATTCTTAGATATATAATGAAGGGGTTCTAAATTTCTTCTAAAAGAATTTTAAAATTTAGAATATGAATTTATGTGTATGTGAGGTTGTTTACATATATATATATATATATATATATATGTTATTTTATTTCTAAAGTTGTCACACAATAATTATCATATATTGTTTAATATATAATAATACTTATTTATTTTATTGTATTTCTGATTATAAACACATTCATCAATCATACAAATATTAAATTAAATGTTATAAGGATTTATTAATTATAATATAAACTAAAAACTAAAAAATATTTTATATTTAATAATTTATTAATTCATTATAAAAATTCATGTGCATCCAAATTAAATGGGAGGTGTTGGGGAGTATTCATTCCCAGGTACTACAGATAAAAGTCATAATGATTTGGAGGCAGTGGCAGTTCCCTTGTCATGTGCTTAAATTATTAGTACCTACACATTAAAAATTGTTGGCATTCGCTTTGAAGTTGCTCTTGTTGACTTCTCTGTCTCGTCTTGCCTATGACCCATCACCCACTCTGTCAACTTTGATGTCTATTATACTTTACTCCTTCATAAAAATTTCAATTTCCTACCACATAGAAGAACCTTAAATATCACAATTAACTCACAAAACAAAACATATGACACAAAAGTATATATAAACCAGTTGAGTTCAATACCTCTTTGGTTTTGACTAGGAATTTGGGATAGACAAATTGTCTTAAATTTTGATACGCTTGTCAATAAATAGTTTGGCAATCGCTAATGGCTTTGGCATGAACGCATTTGATGTTAGGCAGTTTGGTCCCCATTAATTAATTTGAACCTTTCTCACTCTTTTATAGGAATTCGCCTTCCCCCGATGCCAGCTGCATCCCATTTTTTATTTAATTCTTTTGTCTTCTTCACACGTGTGGTTGTCAAATTATACTCTCAAGTTCGGTATTTCTATTTATGTAATGTAGCAACAAATTGAAAATGAGTAATTGCACCTGTATTTGGCCAGCAATTTGTTTCCATGCGATTTTCTTGAAGGGGAAAGGGTAGCCTGGTTTTTGGAATCGTGCAAAGCAAAAGTTTGATGATAAATTAACATTGAAGGATACCTCAATCCTAGTTTTAAATCCCTGCTTTCAGGAGGGAACCCTATATTTGTACTATAATTCTGTGTTAGCTTTACTCACCCGTTTAAATGTAAATAATTTTTTTTTATATAAAAAAAAAAACCACAGAAACATCAGCAGTTGTTTAGTCTACGTGATTGACTTAGTTCTAATTAAGAACATTAAGGACACCCATCTGTTCCAAAAATATAATATTTGTGAATTTGTTAAAATTATCATATATTTAAATTTGAACTTTTTTTTTTTCTTTTTAAATGAACGCTAGTTGGTGGAATGGCCCATTTTATTTATTGAATCGGTTGGACGGCATCTAAAAATTCTCAATTAAGTTCGTTTGAAATCATAGACCATCGTTCGGTTTGAATTCATCCGGGCTTTGTTTGCTTGCATGTTTGTCCTCTCTGTTCTGCTGCTTTCAGAAAATAAATTAAGTAGCATGCAACGACACATCCGGAAACTAACAAAAATAATCATGATAAGTTGGAAGAAAGGGTGTGGCATTTGAAAACACTTTAAACTCGAAAGCACAGAAGCAGCCAGAATTGCCTTTTCTTTTTTGGTTTTTCCTGTTACCATATCAGAAAGTTTACTCCACAGTCCACAATCAGAAAGAGAGCCTAACGTGGACGATGAGGGGGGGGACCGAAGATGAAGATGACAAGGGAGGTCCAATACAAACAAGAACCGTGACAGAACAAAAAAAACATTGTCGTAACTGTTATTTTCATGGTTGTACAGTTAAAAATGGCACACTTTGAGTGTGCTATTGGATGCAGAGTTACATCTATGTTGTGCATTGTGATGGGAAACGCAAAGTAACGCTGACTGCACATTTGTGAGGGTGCAATGAGAGACCTAAGGCTTTCGCAGCTGTTTTGCTTTCTGTGGGATCCCAGCAATGATAATGGCACATCATGGATCCATTTGAAAACTCTTCCAACACTCCCTCCGTGATCTAGTCCTTTTATATATATTTCCACAATTGATGGCATTATTTCAAACTTTAATCTAAGGTGAATGTGATTTTCAAATAGAATCTTTCCCAGAATCTTCAACTTTGGGCTGGGGGGGACAAATGTGATCTTGACTATCGAATTCTAGAATAATTGATCACGTTTGCAGATAATCTCCTCATGATTTATCTTGGCCAATGATGCTCCATAACGTGCATGCATGGCCCTCCACTATTGACCATGTTTAGCTTCACTTTAAAGTAAAGGTACCATAAAGCTATCTCGTTCTATTGAGTCGTTAGTCCAGGAAACTTACAATATTGAGAAGATATTCTTTTAATTGATATTTTTTTGAATGGAATTAAAAGAGAAAATATACATATAAACATGATACTACATCTTCACCTAAAATCTTAAAACTTGATAAATTTCTTTAAGAGCAACCATCACAACATGTGAGTCTATTTCATATCACATCATAAGATATTAGGTCTATAGATCTTTTTAATATATATATGTATATATATTTCTGCTAATTCAATTCTATGTAATGCGGGGTTTTATTCTATTTCCACTCGACAATTAATCACAACACATTCCACCCCTACGTTAACTAGCCATGGATTACAAATGATCCGCTGAGTTTGTTCCTACGTTAGAGACAGCCCCCTCTTCCTCGTTTACCATAGCCCATCTCTCGTGTGCTCTCAGTTCATTCATTCCCAATACTGTACATAAATGCTTCTGCAAAATAACGTGAGAAATGGGTAAAAGCTAATGTACGTGTGACCCAATCATCAGTAATTTTGTGCATAAATTCCAAGACTCCTAGTTGACTGCTATATGTATAGGCATCAACACGTCAATGCGGCATTTTCTCACCAACTTGCCGCAAAATGACACCAGCTTTTCTGTCCCATACTTTTGCAGTAGGCCCTACCACAGACCAATTGTACTTTGCTTTTTTCTTTTTTTTGGTTTATTTCCATTAATTTATCACTAAGTGATAGATAAAAAAATATTTGCAGGGTACTAAAATAATTATGTCACAATTAAGGTGATGTTTAAATTGTTTTTTTAATGATTATCATTTTTTTTAAATGACTTGATTGGCACTAATATCTTATGATAGCCATCACATAAGTATCGGCCAATATTTTATTTGGTGAGATGCCAGCGTTCTTAATTCATTGTCGGCACGTTTAAGCAAATTCAAAACCTAAATTGTGTTCCTCAATGTCATTGTTGGCGTAAAACTTATACATCCTGCTTAAAGCAAAATATAAACATTTTCAGTGCAGGTCCTATAAAAAATAATTACAAGATAAAAAGTGGTATTGCTTTTTCAAATTGTTATTCACTATGATGAAGGGAAACACAGTGCAGGTCCTAAGAAATAGGGAAATGGGCTTTAGCTTTTTAAAAATTGCTCCATAGAACTAAACACAAAATTGATTTTGTTAAAACAGGACTATTCTAAAGAGGAATCCCAAATGAGACTAAGCCCAAATAACCAGTTCTGCCCGCTTTAGCTCATTACTGTGCAAAATATAAAGGTTGAAGAAGGTCGTGTGTGTATGGAGCCACCAATGGCTAGTTCATCTCGTGAGAAAATTATCATATTTTAATGACATCAATTTATTCTTGATCTATAAATTTATTATCATCAATTTAATTCTTGAATAATTTCAATGACATCAACTTAGTTCATAGTCAAGACTAAAAAAAATGTATCATTCAAATTATGAGGACTAAATTGATGTCAACAAACTTTTAAAGAGAAAATTGATAACAATATCTTTCAGGAGCCAAAGTGATGGTATATTCTAATTTCATTCTCCTACTAGTTCAGTGGTTTGAATCTGGAGTGCAAAACTCAAGAAAAACTTTAAAGGCTTCATCTACCTTCCCAGAGTTATATTACTGCTGGTTTTTGCTCTGAGTGAAAGTGTTACACGTTTGTTCTGTGAGCAGCCTGATCCTTATTCATACGACTGAGTTTGTTGAATTCATAAAAGAAACTTAGGGGTTGAGTTTTTAGTAATCTTGTGGAAAAAACCTAGGTGGTTAAAAGGTTGTAAAAGCATAGGACTAATCTTTCGAGTTAAAAAGATTGTATCGGTGTTCTTGATCTTCTAGTTTAAAAAGTTTTGTTAAGTTCTTGGATGAAGAAACTCAATGATGTTTTAGGTTTGTAAAAACTAAGTGTTGTTGTGCTGTGTCTTTTAAAGTTGCCTTCTTGTATTAATAATTACCCTTGATTATAAAACTTTTCTGCTTTGCCTTGACGACAAGAAAGGTACGTAGGATCAATTTTGTATGAACTTATATAAATCTCACTGTCATCTTCTCCTTTCATTACCATGGCTTTTAAGTTTTAAAGTCACAGTAATTTATTTGACGTAAGTTTTGATAATCAAATTGTGATTCAAATAATATTTTTTTGATTCGAAGGTCACAAATTTGTAAGACTTACGTGGCTTAAATGATTTAATTAATTAATTAATTAGTTAAATAAATAATTAAATGGGCTAATTTTTAATTGATTAATTGATTTGTAATATCCTCATGTTTAAATGTAACTGACCACTTGATTAGAATGCATAATAGAATATGATAATTTGAATTTTGAAATTATAGGATAATAAATAATTATCAATAATTATGATAATTATCTGAGAATAAATATTTATCTAGAAATTAGTCCCTATCTATGCTTATAAATAGGGCTTACGTATTCGCTCCTTATCCATCACTAACACACGCGAAAGGCTAAGAGATAAAAATACAATTTTTTCCCTCTCATAGTTTCCTTCTAAATTTTAGGAATCTAAGGGTTCATGCCAATTAAATAATAGATCAAGGTATGGATTCTTTCCTAAGTATTGTATATTGTATGACATATGAAAATTTATAAGTTTTCAAGAACTGATACACTATAATTGATTAATGATTTTCATTATTAGGGTCAGATAGATATTATGAAAAACTTGCATGAGATATCAGAGCTTAGATTGAGGAATTCATAATTTTTCATTAAGAAATTTAATCTTCTAATGATGAATTCTAATTTTTTTAAAATATAAAATTATAATATTTCAGAAATTTAATAATTCATAATGTCTCATTAAAGAATTATGGTTTCTATCAATTATGAAGTTTTAGAAATTTTGTCTGTTGCGTCAATGAAAAATTCACACCACTATTTGAATTTTCAAGAGCTGTATATGACAAATAAAATTATGTACATTGTTTGTTGATACATTAATATTGTGTAGCATTTAAAGTAAGTTTTATTTTAAATTGCTACACTTGTATATATTACATGGATGGCTTATTAGTTATCAAAAGATTGAGTTATAAAATTTGATGTTTATTAAATTTTATATGATTTATTTTGATGTCTATATTATGATTGATTTGTTAGTCTCCAAAGTAGCCAAATCAAAAACTTTTAATAGATGTCAAATTAAATAAAATTCAATTACCTATGAATATGTGATGCTATGAAAGACATAATGATCTTTGTACTATGGGTATATTGAATTTCATTGATTATAAAATATTCAAGGATTAACCAAAGGTTGATTGTAAAATATTGAAGTTCATTTATAATCATGAACATGATTGTAGTTAATTTATATACTTAGTTAGACCTATTTAGTATATCCAAAGATAGCAAATATGTCTGATTTAATTTTATATAATTGCTAATGATGAGAAATTGAAATTCAACATCAATTATGTTTTATAGTTGTATCTTAGTGTATCACCCAAAGGTGAACATTAATATGCAAGTGATTGGCAAATGAATTGTTTTCTAAATCTACATAGTACTCAAAGCATCAATATTAAGTGTATTATTTGTTGAAGTATCCATTACTAATTTACTTCATTAGCATATTTTGCTTATTCCAATTTTAATGGGTTAAATTTTTTTAACTAGAGTGAACAAGTCCAATTTTACCTTGGTGTTTTGGATTTTGATTTGACACTTTATGTTGAGTGACTTGCTGCTATTACTGATGCCAGTAGCAATGAAGAGAAAGTCCAATATATGAATTAGGAAAAGACAATCAAATTAAACTTAATGTTTATGTAAATGAGTATAGTCAATAGTATTAAATAAGCTCTTCCTAAAACTGAAAGTCTAAAAAAAAATTGAAATTTTTGGAAGAGCGTTGCCAAATAGTAGATAAGTCTCTTCTGAGACACTAATGGGTATCTTAACCACTATGAAATTTGATTAATCTTGTACCATGCATGAACATGTCATTAAGATGACAAATATAGCAACAAGACTTAAGCCCTTGGGAATGATGTGGATGAAAATTTCCTTGTACAATTCATAATTAACTCAACTGTCTAAGTATGACCCTTTGTAAATGAACTATAACACCACGAAAGATAAATGGAATGTGCATGAACTATGGTGTGTTAGTTTAGAAGGAAACAAGGCTTAAGAATTAAGAAAATCATTTTGTCCATTATGTGAATCATCAAGGAGTAGAAATGAAAGAAACATGACAAGTATAAAGACCACTGAAACTAAATAAGTCACTAAACTATAAGAAGGGACAAAATAATGACAAATATCATGTAAGAAGTTTGAGCATGTCTATAAATGATTGTTTGAAAGGTAAAGCTTGACTTGAAAAGAAAGGTAAGCTTAACACTTATATATGTTTCGAATTAAATTTAATTGAAGTTCCTCATCATGTTTGGAGGATTGACTCAAGATGTATAACTCATGTTTCTAATACGATGTAAGGATTCCTTACAATACAAACCATAATTTCGAATAAGATGTCTATCTTTATGGGAAATAAAATGAAAGCTTTAGTAGAAGCCATTGGGACTCATCGTATAATCCTAGACATTGGGTATCATTTAGACTTATTTTATACCTTTTATATATTTAGTATCTTTGGGAATTTAGTTCCATTGTCTAAACTTAATGTTACTAGATATTTTGTTAATTTTATCAACAAATGTTTAAGTTTATTTAAATATAACAATCTTATATGCTTCGGTATTCTCTATAATGGATTATACATGCTAAATCTAGATAGTTTTTATATTGAATTGCTTTTGACCATGCATTATAGTATTGGTACTAAACATGGTTTAGTGAATGAATGCTTTGCTAAGTTGTGGCATGGGCCTTTAGGTCATATTTCCAAATAATGACTGGAAAGATTAGTAAAGAATGATATCCTTTCAAATTTGGATTTTACTAGTGTAAATATTTATATGGATTATATAAAAGGGAATCAACTAAAACACCCAACGAAATGAGCTACAATAAGCATATAGCTTCTTGAGATTATACATATCGATATATATGAACCTTTTTATGTCAATTCTTTCAATAATAAAAAGTACTTCATCACATTATCAATGATTATTCACATGAAGGATGTGTTTATCTACTGCATGAGAAATTCCAAGTAGTAAATACATTAGAAATATTCATAAATGAAGTTGAAAGACAATTAGATCGAAACGTAAAAATTGTTTGATCAGAGGTGATTAGTGTAATGGAAGATATGATGAAACTGGACAACACCCAAGTCTATTTGCTAAAGTTTTTGAGAAACATGGCATATGTGCTCAATATGCAGTGTCAGGTACACCATAACAAATTAATGTATAAGAAAAATGCAATAGAACATTAATGGATATGGTTATGAGTATGAAATGTAATTCATCTTTACTTGTCTCATTGTGGATGTATGTTTAAAAAATTGCTATGTATTTATTGGATATGGTTCCTAGTAAGGCAATTCTAAATACATCTTTTGAACTATGGATTGGTAGGAAACCCAGTTTAAGGCATTATATGTTTAAAGTTGCCAGTCAGAATTAAAAGCATACAACCCATAAGAAAAGAAACTAAATGTAGGAACAATTAGTGGACATTTGATTGGTTATCCCAAAAAAATCTAAAAGTATATATTTGATTATCCTAACCATAGCACAAGATTTATTGAAATTAGAAATGTTAGGTTCATTGACAATGATGAAACTAGTAGGAGTTGAGTTCCATAAAGTGTGGAAATTAAGAAAATATGAATGCAACTTCCATTAATTTGCAAATCTTTTGAAGTAGTTATTCCTTAAATTGTTTAACCACAAAACAACAAAGAAGAACAACAAATTGATGATCCATTATCTATAATAAGCCTATAGTAAATGAGCCACAAAAGGTAGTATTAAGAAGATCCAAAATGGAGAGAATACCTGTTATTTATAATGATTATATGATTTATCTATAAGAGTCATAATATGACTTATGCATAAATAATGATCCCGTTTCATTTTTCACAGGCCATTAATAGTGATAATGTTGATAAATGGTTAGATACTATGAAGGAAAGTTAAAATATATGAAATACAATAATGTATGAAACCATGTAGAGTTGCCTAAAGGTTGTAAGAAAGTATAATGCAAATTGGTCTTTAAGAGCAAACTTAACTCTCTTAGTAACTTTGAACGTTATAATGCCAGACTTATTGCTAAAGGTTTACTCAGGAAGATGATATTGACTATAAGGATACATTTTATTACTCTTTGAGTAAGACTATTTCAGAATTATCATGCTATTGGTAGCTCATTATGATTTGGAGCTACATCAAATGGATGTGAAAATTGCATATTTGAATGGAAACTTAGAGGATAAAGTTTACTTGTATCAACGAATAGGGTTTTTAGTTGAAGGAATGAACACATAGTGTGTAAACTAAAGAAACTAATATATAGACTTACATAAGCTTTTAAGCAATGGTATCTCAAATTTAATGATACCGTTGTTAACTTTGAATTTAAAGAAAACACCATTGATGATGCATGTATATGAAGTTTAGTAGGAGTAACTTTATATTGTTTGATTTTGCATGTTGATGATATCTTGCTTGCTGCTAATGAATTTATGATGCCTATGTTGTTATGAGTTTAATGTATACAAAGAAAGTTTTTAGATACTTGCATGAAATTAAAGATTGTATATTTGTATAGATATTTAGATTTCACTTAGTAGATACAAGGGAATCTACATGTATCATTAGATACTTGAAAACACTGCTAATAATTTATGACCGTGAAACTTAATTTTAAGACTTAGAATTGTCGACAGTATTGCCAAGTTACTAAAAATTTATTGTAACAATTTTGCAGCTACCTTCATTTAAAGATGACAAGTATTTCAAGCAATTAAGTTAATGGAATTGAAATACTTTGCCAATAAAGAAGAAGTTCAAACACATATGGTGTCAATAGAACATATTAGCACCAATCTTATAGTAGTTGACCCCTTAACAAAAGGGTTACAACCCAAGACATTTAAGTATCATGTCATAAATATAGGAATTATTGATAATAAGATTATTTCTAATTTACCTATAAATTAAGTATTGTATACATGAATGAATCAAAATGATGATAAAAGGTATTATCTTTATTAAAGACATTATTTTGGGCTAATTATGCACTTCTCACTTATAGATCATAATAAGGAGAAGAGACTAGTATTGTAATACATGGAAGGGAGTACATTGAATAAATGATGTACAACCACCATGATTCATATTAGTTCATATCTTTATTTATAATAAATGAGGTCATCAATGTGTAAGAAGTTAATAATTTTTGTGTGCATTATGATTTATTTAACTATAAAGTAAGATAATATCACATGAGCCAAGTGGGAGAATGTAAATGGCCCAAGTGATATTGATTAAGTAATTCATTAGTTAAATAAATAATTAAATGGGCTAATTTCTAATTGGTTAATTGAGAAATAGTTTCTTGATGTTTAATTGTAACTAACCACTTGATGGGAGTGGTTAATAGAATATCATATAATTTTAATTTTGAAAATTGAAATTATTAGATAATAAATGGTTATTAGATAATCATGGTCGTTATCTAAGAATAAATATTTATCTAGAAATTGGTCCCTATCTTTGCCTATAAATAGGGGTTACATGTTTTCTCTTAATCCATCACTAATGCACACGTAAATTAAGAGAAACTAGGAGATAGAAACATAACATTTTTCGTTTTATATTTCTCTTCTAAACTTTGGGTATCTAAGGGTTCACACCAATTGAGTAATGAATCAAGGTATAGATTCTTTTATAAATTGATTGTATTGTACATTGTATTGCATGTAAAAATTCATGAGTTCACAAGATTTGATAAACTATAATTGATTGATGATCTCTATCATTAGGGTTCGATAGAAATTATGAAAAACTTACAAAGTCTTCTAAAATACTTTGTTACTCATGAACTTAAGAAATAAAGAGATTATCTTTCAAAACAAATCTGCTTATCATACTTCGGTAAAATAATAACCTTAAGTATCGAAGTAAAAAGTTTTAAAAACTCTATCTAATTCAACCTCTCTTCTTATATGTTGTCTGAAGTAAGAGAACATATAAGCAACTAGAGCTTACAATATACAATAAATACGTTTAAGCCTACTTTACTAAAAACAAATGTTAGAATTAGCAACTAGAGGTAACACATATTTTATGTGCTTTTTGTAAATGTAAAACATGTAGAATAATTAATTAATTTGTGTATTAGTATTAATTAGTTATTAAGCTAATTAATAGATTATACTTTATGTAATATAAAATAATTAATTATTGATATTTAATCTAATTTAAATGGATTGAATCATATGATTAGATAACTCTTTATAGGTTAGGCTATCCATAAACCCATATTGAGATAGGTCCCAACTTATAGGACATTACTAGAGCTAGTTACCTTATATATATACTAGCTAGGTTTTAACTTTTAGATTAAGAGCCCTTTTGCCTCTTTTCAACTATCATGGGTTGTAGTTATTGCTCACTTCAAAGAGGCTACACATATCAATATATGACATGTTAGATCTAATAATCTATTTTAATTTCCCTCTTGAAATTTCTAAAAGTTAGTATCAAAGTCAGTGTTTCATAATCCATAATTAGTTATTTATGTATATATTTTTGTGTATATACATCATAAAAAATTATGATGATCAAGTTTTTTTTGGATTGATGAATGCTTCTTGTCTTAGATGAATATGGGATTTTTCATTCTCAAAAACATGTTTTTTGAATTTCTTTCTCCTTTGTTCGAAGCTTTTTGAAGCTTCAATGGCAGAGCCAATAAATCATGTTTTAGGTTTGCTTTATTTCTATTCGAAGATTGCAATTTTTTTTCTTTGGTTCGATTTGTGATTCAAGTTTTTAGAATTTTTAAAATGTATTTTAGTTAAAAAAATGATTAAAATTGCATTTTCTTTAAGCTTAAAGAAAGACAAAATTTAAGGCTTGGAGCGTGTTGCGATTTGTGGGTGGAGCTTATTTTTATGCTTTAGGTAAAATTTTTTTTGACCCCTAAACATTTTAAACAATTTAATTTAGTCCTTTTAATATTTTATTTTTCCCCAACAAGATTTAACATCTTTCAAATATGTCCCTATATATTATTATTATTATTGTTTTGGGCTCAATTTGCCTTTTTGGGCCATTTGCATATTTTTTACCCTCTTATAATAATAATTTTTAGGTAATTTTATATCACAAAAATTGTACATTCTTGTATGTGATTTTTTTGATGTGTCAAATAATTTTAGTAAATTTTATGGACATCAATATTATTTACTATATTGGATATTGAATTTTTTGGCCCAATTTAATGTGAAATTATGGAATTTGGTCATGTTAATAGTATCCATAAGGTGTTCAACACTTTGTGATTGTGAATTTACCTATCATAAGACTAGTTATAAGGTATATATATTTATAAGATGATCAATTATAGTACAAAATTTCTACCTAAATAGAATTTGGTGATAGATTTCTTATTATATGGTTCTTCATGATATCATGAATTTTGTAAGAAGCACATTGGCTATTTATTTTAAGAGTTTTGCATTATTTATATTTTTTATTAAAAAATATTTTTTTTCAATTATAGTGTCATAAATGTTTGGTCTACAATAAAGTGAAATTGTTTAGAGATTGATGAAGTCTAAAATTTTTTCTTTTTGTTATTTTTTATTTTATTGATATTGGACTTCTATTGATTGCTCCTGCAATAATTAAGCAAAACTAAGAAAGACCATCTGTAGACACATTAATTATTAATATCCTATGGGTGGATTTACTTTTTGGTTTATTACGTTTCACTTGCATATGAGGATGTTTATGTCATTATATAGTAATCCAATTTTATAGATTTTTTTTTTGGTTATAGTAGCTATGCATCCACTTGTAATGGAGTTAGTCATGAAAATGTTATGAAAAATATAATAATTTATTTTAGACATTGGATTACTTGAGATAGACTATATAAATAATGGACATACCTTATCAGTAGACATGATTTGGTATAGTCATGTTGATTGATTTATAACATTGTTAACTTATTTCATTGATATTTTGGTATATGTCATTCGATATCTTAATATTTCTTGTATCCTATCAGTGCATAAGTGTACTTAAGAGATGTCGATTGTGTTATCCTTGATATGCCATTTTAGTTTTCTTGGTTTCTTGTAATTTGGGACCCTTTGGCAGGATTATAACAAATGATTTGATATTTATAGTTGCATTAGTTGGATTATAGAAGGAAATATTGTTTAAGATTATGTCGTATAGATTTTTATGTTTATTTGTGTTGTTGTTATTCCAATTACCATGCTCATGCAATTATCATCAGTGATAACTTCTAAGGGGACCAATAGTGAGGGCTATATGAATTAAATTATAAGTTAAGTATCTTGTTTGGTGTCTACTTAAGATAATTAATTGAAATATGTCAAGGCTTATAAGACTAAGAAAATAAAATATTATTGTAATTTATGTATTATAAAACCTCATATAAGGATAAATGAGGTAATAAAGTGTGATATTTTATTTCTTATTGTCTTGATATATTCCTTTTTAGTTTAGATATTTCTTACCAAAGGTAAGTGAAAGTAAATTCAATTTTGTACAAATAGGGATTCTATGGTGTATTTCTTTGTAGGCACATAGTTCCATTGTAATAAAACTTGTTATGTTCTTGGCTTGACTTGTAATGCCTACATTTGGTAGGACTCTATGTGAGTTGGACTACATTTTCACTTTTACAGTGATATATCTCATTTTAAAAAAGGAAAAATACTCAAACAACTTAGTGTCCTTAATGACAAAATATAGGGTCACATTTCTTCTGTTGCGTTAGTAATCGTAATGTACACTTAAGTATTCACTTGTTATGACAAAGCTTTTACTAGCAGTGTAAATGCTTGGTAGATATAGTTAAGTGATCTTGGACTAGATCACTAGAGTGCTACTGAGAAACCCTTTTTAAATTATTACACCACCCAATTGGAGTGTTCATGAAATTTAAAAGGCACACTTATCCATTTTTTGTGGTACATTTATTCAAGTATAAGAGAGAAAGAGGTTATTTAGATCTTATGAGTCTTTAATGTAACAAAGAGAGGACTAAGATAGAAAAAAATTTTCAATTTATTTCTAGCATTGGCAATTTGATGTATGCTCAAGTAAGTACTTGTACTACTAATTCAAATTATGTGATTTGATTGATTATTTGACATCAATTCCATGTATACATGTTATGATGTTATAGAGGGGCTATTTTTTGGTAAAGTGTAAAACTAACACTTATAGCTGCCTCAACTTGTTTCTACATTTATATGATGTTTTAGAAGAAATGTTATGTTAGAAAGTGTTATGCAAACACTTACAATTACTTCAACTTTTTTCCACATCTTTATTATGTTTGAAGAAGTTGTTTTGTTGATAAGAGACAAATAGACACTTACAACTACCCCATCTACCAATGAAGAGTATATCATATGTTTTATACAGGTTTATTGGGGAATTTAATAAGGGAAATGAAATTTTTTATTATGAAACAAAAATTTTACTCATGACCATCTTCTGTTGCAATAATGACCTTGTTGTGGGCCTCTTTAACGATTATAAGACTTTTAGTGGTTTTATACTTTTGCTACAAGTTCCTATTCATTAGCAAAAAGATTTGTATATCATTGGATCATATTGAACATTTTGAGTGATTTGTTGACTAAGGACTTACCTATCAAAGTTCTAGAAACTTGTAACTCTTGAGTACTTTAAATTTTGATGTCTTAGTTTAGTGGGAGTGTAAGTTATATTTTTAAAGGACAATTGGTTATATATTGACATTTATAACATTTGTTTTCCTATTGGATTTAATGTTCTTGGTAGTGCTGAATATTTGGATATAATTCAGAATTAAAACTTTGTTGGCATTTATAACATTATTGTCCCTATTGGATTTGATGTTCTTGTTTCATTGTTTCATCTTTGAATTTCCTTTATTTCAAACTCATGTGGTTTACATCTTTAATGAACATATACTTGCAGATCAGTTGACCAAAGACATACCCATAACTCATGTAACTCATGTGGGCCTTGTTTAATCATTAATGTAGTCTTGGTTTAGTAGGAGTCAGAGTTATGATATAATCTAACATCTTAAATGTTTTGGATATATTTACTTTCTATTCCATTTAATTTAGAATTAAAACTTTAGTTGCACCTATAACATTGTTTTCCTTATTGAATTCAATATCCTTGATATGTCGTTTCAATTATGAATTTTCTTATTATTGTGCCTATTGATTTTTTTGATATTTTTGGAATATAATGTTGATCTATTCTTATTTTACCTTATAATTAATAAATGTTATCCAAGTGGGAGATTATTAAAATAATTAATTAATTTTTGGATTAGCATTAATTAATTATTAAGCTAATTAATAGATAATACTTTACACAATATCAAATAATTAATTATTGGTATTTAACATAATTTAAATGGATTGGGTCATATGATTGGATATATTATTATAGGTTGGGCTATCTATGAACCCATATTGCAAGAAGCCCTAACTTAAAGCCCATCACCAAAGCTAGTTATTCTATATATATACTAGCTAAGGTTTCACCTTTAGATTAAGAACCTTTTGCATCCTTTTAGGTATTATGAGTTGTAGTCCTTTCCATTGTAGAAAGGCTACACACATATTAATGGATTCCTGGTTGGATCTAATCATTCATTTTTAATCTCCCTTTTGAAATTTTTAATAATTGGTTTTAAAGCCAATGGTTCTAATAACTCTAAGAATAAAGTTATTCAAGCAATTTTCATATTATCATAGTGTAATCTTGTTAATTTTAGTTAAATATTAGGTTATTTGTGTTAGTTTAGACTTTAGCATTTGAAGTTTGAATTTATGGTTGTTTAGTTGTTTTTAATGTTGTTTTAAAGATTTACATGCTTAAATCTTAGCAATTTGGAGTTACTCATTTTGTTTGTTTATATGTTGCTTAGGTTTGGAGAAACAAAAAGTTGCATTGAGGTGAATTTGCGAAGCTTAGGCCTTAAGAAAGTGCAGTTGTCTAGTACACAAAGACTTGGCACCTAGGCCTCAGACTATGAAGCCAAGGCGCCAAAACAAAAATTTCCTAAGGGTAGCTTTGTAAGTGGACAGTAAGGGCTCTTTAAGTGGCAAAAAGTAAGCTTTTTTTAGGGGAGAGACTTTAAAGACAGAAGCACAACGGAAGGTAACTTGGAGGGCAATTTAGGGCTTGGAGCAATGCATTCAAGGTGGTGAAATCAAGAAATGAACCAATTAAAGCAATGGAAACAACGTTTTTTTCTCTTTCTCTTTTTCTTCATCTTCACCATGCTTTTTGAGATAAGCTTTGTTGTAACCCTCATTATGTTAGGCTAGGTTTTCTTTCTCTAGGATTATGGCTATTATGAATGAATTTATATATTACAATTTTACTTTATGCCCTTGTTGCTTGGCCATCAACTAGGGTTTGTGTTAAAGATTTAGAAATTCTTGAAAGGGAAGCCCAAATGTAGTCACAAGACTAAATACCTCTTGATTAATGTTAATTAATTACTTAAATAAACTTAATTTGGTTTTGGGATAGGCATATACCTATAGGACTGGTAGAGTTGAGATTAGCTGTACATAATGCATCTCTTTAATTTCATTCTCACATAATTTTAGGGAATTGAATTAAGGCGATGATCAATGGATTCTTATAATAAAATTAGAGGATTAAACTAACTTATGAGCATTGAATTTAAGTTAGGAAAGTAGTCGTGTTGCAATTGAAATGCCAAATTAGATCATAATCCTAAGAAGTTTTTTTGGAGATATATATATATATATATACTCATATCCCTTAGTCTCACTTTAATTGTTCTTTTGCATTATTTTGGTTCACTTTGAATATTAGTAATTTGCTTGGATAAAGTAGACACCATAGCATTAGTACTTAGCAACGTGTTAGCTAGAGTTATCAAAGAACGACACTTATTTTTTCACCTGTATATTATCTATTGATGGTGTACACTTGCACCATGGTATTTTGCATGCAATAGGCATAATCCATATTTTGTTATTTATGCATATATATTTTCATGTATGTACATTATATATATAAAAAAGATGTGATAATCATGTTTCTTTTGGATTTATGAATGCTTCTTTTATTCGATAAATTTGGCATTTTTCATTTGCCTTTCGTTGGAGCATTGCCCAAAGAAACAAAGTTTCAATTTTTTAATTACCCAATTACTAATTTAGACATCATTCCAAAGTCTAAGAGAATCTTCATGATGACAACTTTTTAGCTTTGTCAAGTGACTTTAATAGCATAGATTCTAATTCCTTCATCTCTATGGACCCTTCCATTTACTTAATTGTCTGTAACAGACTTGACTATTTAAGCATGGATCATGTTTTGCCTTGAACTTTAGGAACCTTTATGGATGCTAATTTATTGTTCAAACTAGAAGACATTACTCTTTTTAAGCTTTGCTTGCACTTGATGCTCATCGAGAATTGTATCTTTTCTCTTATATGCTATAGAAGCGCTTTACAGATGGCTAGAATCTCTCCCATCCATTCATGAGGACTATTTCATCAATGTGGGCTTAGTGGTTAAATTTTTAAATCATAATGAAATTATATGGCAACCTTGGCCTACTAGGATTTTTATTTAAATGTTATTCTCAAGTCCTTTACCTTTTTAAGGTACATACTAGCTAATGTGGACCATATAACTTGGGTCCATTTTAATGAATACTTTACAAAATATTTTATAAAGCATGGTTTTTGAACATGACCATAGGCCTCTCGTTAAAGAATGCCAAACTTTAGTAACCTCCTTATCAAGATGATGAAGTTTTGTACATGTCTGGATCAAGACAAAAGCAAGGTTTTGAGGCAAGCAACAATGACCATAGGGCTAATTGTGTTAAGCTATTAATCAATTCAAATTGGTTTCTTCCTTTCAAAAAGTGTAATAGAGCTGCTTTAGATGGAATTTCCACAAAAAGATAATGAAAGCTATCTCAGTCACCCTTGAAGCAATTAAAGAAACAATAGATGAATTTGACATTGCATATGAATATAAATAAGGTGACACCAATGCATAAAAGGGCTTAGGAAACTGCCTATGGAAAGCTTACTTAAGCACTATGAGTATCTTCAATTGGAATTATCATGGCATAAGGCAAACCATAACAGTTTAAAGATTTAAAAGCTTAGTTTGTAAACATATGCATGATTTTTTGTTCTTATATGAAATTAAGCTACTAGTAAATACAGTTAAGAATAAAATTACCCTTTTAAACTATTTGCATGTGTTTTGTTTGGATCCCTGTAGAAAATGTGGTGGTATCTTCCTTACTTAGAATAACTCATTTTTTATGAAATTGTTGGTAGCTGTCATAGTTGGATACATACTATGACCTCGAATCACAAAGGACAAACCATATTTATTACTTTCTTATATGGGCATCCTAATTAAAAGTGAGGAAATACTATATAGCTGTGGATTAAAAATACTGCAAGTGAAATCGATGAACCCTAGTTATTAATTGCAGATTTTAATCAGGTTTACACATTGAAATATAAATTCAATAATTGTACTACTTTGCCTGGTGTGTAGGCCTTTCAAGATGTTATTGACTATTGTGCTCTTATTGATACATTGCTTAAAGAGTAGTGATTTTTATAGACTAATAATAAACAATGAGATTTCACTATATGGGAAAGATTAGATAAAGCATTTTGCAATCATCATTGGATGCAATTTTTTCCAAACACGTACTTTCATATCCTTCTTGTGGTGGCATCTACACACTCTCCCATTGTACTTAGACTTGGTCACTTAGTCTAAAGGAAAAATGAAGTTTAAAATATTTGAACATTCTTGATTGCATTTCCCACAATGTCAAGAGTTAATGCATCAAAATTGGTCTCAATGTGTATTTGGATATGCTAACTTTATGGTGTGGAAAAAGCTCTAATCAATGTTGTCCTTACTTCAACATTGGAATTAGAATTTTGTTGGCAACATTTCTTATCAAATGAAACATGTTGAGACAGTTCTTTAGAAGATTCAAGGAAATGTTCGTAGTATAAATACTGGTTCAGACAAGAAAGATATTCGAAGTTCTTTGAAATTTTTTTATGACTGTGAAAAATACTTTGGGCATAAAGAGCAAGGTAGACATGAGTAATTCATGGGGATTGAAATACCAGAAACTTTCATACTTTAGTTGCCTAGAGGAAAGCTATCATCATATATTGGCTCTTTAAAATGACAATGGTGATTAGTTTGAGAGGTAATCTATTCTCGAAGTTCTGACATTTAATTACTTTAGTTTAATTTATGCAAAGAATGTTAACATGGGCAATGAGGCTATCTTTGGTCTTTTGCAGGATATAGACATTCTTCCTTTTTCCAACATGCATGTTGAGATCTTTAATTCTTAGTTTACTGATCATGAAATTAAAGTTGTTTCCTTTTCCATGTTCTCAGATAGTGCTCTTAGGCTTATGGCTTTATTACCAGATTTTTCCAAACCTCTTATGATATTGTGGGTACTGACATATGTGGTATGATGGATTCTTTTCTTAACAGTAGATATCTTCTTAAAAGTTTAAATTGTTCACAAACTATAATTCCTAAAACCCAACACCTGCAAACTATGAACGACTTTAAACTAATCAGTTTTGGAATGTGATATATAAAATTATCTCAAAGCTTCTTTGCACTTGTTTGAGTAATGTGCTAGATCAATTGATTGCCTCAAACTAGAATGCTCTCATAAAAGGTCGCTTTATTTCAATCATGTTTGCTTGCTTTTGAGCTAATGTACAAAATTCAACATACCAAAGGTAGAAAACTACATTGGTGCAAGCTTAAACTTGATATCTCAAAAGCCTTTGACAATATTTCTTAGAGTTTTCTTAATGTTGTCTTGGGTAAAATGAATTTTCCTTCCAAATGGATTCAATGGGTAATGTAGTGTGTCAGTATTGTTGGTTATCAAATTCTAGTTAATGATATTCCTTTAAAAACTTTATTCCAGATATATGGCTTACATCAAGGTAACCTTTTGTCACTTTACTTTTTATTTTGTGCTTTAATGTCTTATCAACCCTCATTTATAAAGAATAACTGAGAAATTCTTGGAAGGTTATTAGAATATGTATATCAATGCAGCCTATCTCCCATCTCATATATACTGATGATACTCTTATTTTCTTTAAAGCTACCACTAAGTTAAGGGCACTTTTAATTTCTTTAGTGGAATATCTCAATATCAATTACTTAAAGTAATGGCAGGAGTTTTCAAGGTTAAATATGTAAGCAAACTTAGCAAGTACCTTGGTGCATGGGTTGATGCTGAAAGGAACAAGTCACAATTTCAAGAAATAGTTGCTAAAATTGATACCAAATTTATAGCTTGGATCAAAGCTTCTCACTTAGGCTAGTAAACTCACGATAATTAGATCAACTTTCAATTCCTATATGGTTTATCCCCTTGCACATTATTATATTCCTAAAATAATTTGTAGTCTCATTGATGCTAAATTTGTTAATTTTTTAAAGATATAATGTAAATGCTTCTTGTATGCATTTGTTAATGAAGGGAATTAAATAATGAACACATTCATAGATAATTTAGGGTAGGAGACTTATATACTCCTCTTGATTATGGAAGCTGATCAAACTCTGGCTGTGATAACTGATCGAATGAGATATACACAATGTATTGGGTGTATCTTGGGTTTTCACGGCCTAATTGCCCTTTCAAATACGATTGCAAAATAATTCACAGGTATTCCTTTCAGAGCATCACAAGTCTTTATATCTTATTTATCGTATAATAATTTAGCCCTATTTATACAAGGTTAGTTAGGGTTAGAGTTTAGTAGTAATTCCTATAATTACTATTTTATCCTTACTTAATGAGCACCCCTTATAGATGGACACTATATAATATCTTAATATATTTAAACCCTAGATATTATACAATATTCTAATGTCCCCTACTTACACATAATGGAAGTGCTCATATGCTCTAAACCCAAGAAACATATTCTCGACAAATTAAGATAACACTTTTTCCTTATAATATACAGTTGTTCATACAGGGAAAGTAGGTGTTGCGACCAGCATACTATGAGAGCATCAATGCTATAATCAGTTACGAATATATAGTCTCTCATCGAAAACACACTTGCATGTAGATTATAAAGTAAGCATGTACCATAGATCATAAGAATCACATTAAGATATCTCTCAATGATCTCATCTATCATAAAATTTTGTATTCATAATCATGACACGCAAGTTATAACTGATATACCGGTGAATACAGAATAATGAGATTCTCTTTATGATTTTCCTCTTTTCACGATCCTATCAACATATACTTAGCTTGCTTTTCAAGACATGTCAATAAATCATTACATATAGTCCTTTGGCAACACGCTAAGATAGCAAACACCATATTGCATCACAAGTACCTGATCGAAGTCCAAGGGTACAAATATAGAGCAAGCGTAGAGGCTCAAGGGTCTCACATAATCAAGAGTTAAGATTGCACTCATGTTAACCCATATGGTAGGCATTTGCACATATGGTATGAAACATGTGCTACAACATTTCTCCTTTTCCTGTGAAGTGTATGTCTATTTCACAAATAATGCTGTACAAATAATATTTTGGATAGTACAAGTTTAAAACTGAGTTTCTTGATCTACACAATATCTTAAACTCACATCTAGCAACTATGGTAGACTAGAAATGATGAACTCATTTCATTAAAACAATGTTAATGACCCTATGTCATCAATCAGGCGACTTAAATGATTTTAAGTATCGTTGCTCTTAAATTATCCTCCTAATAATTTCTTTTAAAATCTTGTCTCATCTCCAATGTCACAAAGACATTAAGGCAGTTACCTATATGAGAAGGCTAATCATTATGTCTTCCCTATATACTTAACAATAAATAAGAATGTACACAACATTCAAATAAAGATATGTAAGCATGGAAATCATACTTTATTGATTATCAAATAACATCAAAATATCTCTGTCTATGAACAATGGAAAAAATTAAGAATACAAATGAAGTATGCTAAATTTTATGCAATCCTAAAGACTTAAAGTGTCTCACAAACACATATATAGAAATAGGCTTGGTCAATAAATCTGCCAGTATCTCATGCGTAGATACATACTTCATGTTCACAGTCTTACGTGTAACCATGTCCATCACATAGTGATACTTGATATCTATGCGTTTGGTTTTGCAATGGTACTTTGGATCCTTGGTGTATGCAATCACAGCCTTATTGTCACAGTATACTAACACTAGTTCAATGTTTTTTGCTTTTCACAACAATTGATCCAAGAACCTCTTTATCTAAACAGCCTCCGAGCTATTGAAGAAAGGGTTATAAACTCTTCCTCCATGTTAAACAAGGATACACAAGATTATTTCTTACTACTCTATGAAATGACGCCATCATTGAGTAAGAAAATGTATCCTGAGGTAGACTTTCGCTTATCTAAGTCCCCTTTATGATTAGCATCATTGTATCCTACCAATTGTAGATCTCTACCCCCTTGATAGTAGAGCGCATAATCAGCAGTCCCCTTCAAATATCTTAAGATTCTTTTTATAGCTTCCTAATGTTTAGGACGTGGGTCAGTTTGATATCTACTCACCAAGCTAACTATTTGATAGATATCAGGTCTAATATACATCATAGTGTTTATTAGACAACCAATTGCATTCCTATATGGAGTTTAGCTCATACGTTCTCTTTCGATGGCAGTCTTATGACACATTTCAGCACTCAAGGTTTGGCTTGTGCTGATAGGAGTGTCAGTAGGGTTACAACTTTCTATACTAAAACATTCCAAAACCTTTTTGACGTAATTCTTTTACGAGAGATATTAGAGTTTCTTAGAACGATTTCTTGAAATCTTAACTCCAAGAATGTATGCTGCTTTACCCATATCGTTCATCTCAAAGCGAGATGACAACCAGGTCTTTACCTTGTTGATAAGCTCCATATCATTTCCAACTATGAGTATGTCATCAACATATAATGTCATAGTCACTAGAGTTGACTGTATTGTGAAAACAAACATACCACTGTCGTGAAGATTGTTTAAGGCCATAGATAGACTTCAAAAGTCTACAAATTTTTTCTTGTTGGCCCTCTTTAATGAAACCCTTAACTTGTTCCATATAAATTTCTTCATTTAATTCTCCATTGAGAAAGGAAGTTTTTACATCCATATAATGTAATTCAAGATTTAAACAAGCCACTATAACTAGAAGTAAGCGAACAGAGGTAAATCATACAGTAGGAGAAAAAATTTTCTCATAGTCAATTCCTTCCTGTTATGTATACCCCTTTGCTACTAGTTGAACCTTAAATTTTTCAATCGTGTCATCGGCTCTTTTCTTGATTTTGAGAACCCACTTGTTCCTAATAGCCTTGTATCCCTGTGAAAGATCAACAAATTCCCAAACATTGTTGGCTCTCATAGACTACATTTCTTTTTCCATAGCTTTAGTCCATTTATACTTAGAAGGGGATAAGAGAGCCTCTTTCAGATTTCTTGGCTCACCTTCAATTTGTAGAAGCATTGTAAAAAGTTCGCCACCTTCAATCTCATATCGTCGGCGAGGTGTATTTTTATGTGAACCATATCCCAGTTGTGATTCATTGAATCTTACTTCATTGTTTCCATTTAAATAAATATTGCTCCCACTCGAATCAAGAACAATGGTCTCACTCTCACTTAAAATGAGATCCATTTGGCCGCTCCCACTTGGAGCAACTAGCTCAGAAATACTTTCATTCATATCTAATGATGAAGAAGGTTGCTGATGAGAAACTAATTCATCATTTGCTATAATCCTCCCATTCAAATGAAGTGGTCTTAGTACGTTCGAATCCTCTATCTCAAATAAGGATAGGTCTTGACCTATTTGACCCTTTTTAGGATATTCATTCTCTAAGAATATGACATCTCTATATTTGAATTCAGGCACGCTTCTACTGTCTTGCTGACCTATAAACATATAACCTTTTGAGGTTTCTAAGTATTTAATAAAGATACTATTCTTTCCTCTTAGGCCCAATCTACCATACTTGTGAGAGGAATTATGTGTATAGGTAGCACATCCCTAAGGTTTCAAAACATTTAGGTCAAGCTTTCGCCTAGTCCATAACTCATATGGAGTGGTTGCAACTGATTTTGTAGGCACATGGTTAAGTACGTAGGCTACAGACATCAATGCATCACCCCAATAGGTGATTGGCAAATTAACCTGTTCCATCATGGACCTAACCATCTCAAGGAGCGTTTTATTCCTTCTTTTCACAACACTATTTTGTTATAGAGTACTCGGAATAGTCAACTGATGAACTATCCCTTGCTTATTACATAATTTATTGAATTGAACCGACAAATATTCTCGACCTTGATTGGTTCAAAGAGCCTTAATCTTATCTAATTGATTCTCAACTAAGTTCATATAATTTTTGAAGTAGCTCAATGCTTTTGACTTATGAGAAATCAAATAGATATAAACAAAACAAGTATAATCACTAATGAATGTGATGAAATAATTCGCTCTATGCCTGCCCTTAACATTCATAGGCCTATAGATGTCAAAATGAACTAACTTCAGTGGAAAATTGGCTCTATTTGCTTTATCAAAGGGTTTTCTTGCATATTTTCTTACTAGACAAGATTCACAACTAGACAAATCCACTCATTTAATGCTGGGAAGTAAGCCTTCTATAGCTAACTGTTGCATTCTTTGTTAGCCAATATGACCAAGTCTAGCATGCCATATATTTACATCGTGATCATAATTATATGTAGAGGCAAATATGGAAAAACTAACATTATTATTAATGTAAGATTTGTCATCCAAATCCATAGATATAAAACCTCCGGTTACATAACTAAAACCATAAAAAAACTGAGTCATAACTTAATTTAACACAATTGTTATGGAAATATAAATCATAGCTTAGCCTAAGTAAAACCAAAACTGAAATAACATTTCAACGAATTTGAGGCACATAAAGAACATTATGTAAGATTAGGTCTTAACCACTACACAGGACTAACTTGCATGTTCTGATCCCTTTGACAATAACTTTAGTGTTATTGTCCACATATATCCAGAATGCTCCATAGGGGACTTGCTAGAAGTCAACAAAGGCTTCACAGTCTCTCGCTATGTAGTCTGTGGCTCCTGAGTCTACAATTCATACAGAACAAGATTCATTAAGCATAATAGAGCTAGAAACACAAAGTCCACTAGCATAAATAGTATAGGTTATCTTTTTGGAAGGCTCAGGGTAATTACTCGCATAGTGTCCTTTCTTCTAGCAATTAAAGCACTTAACTTTTGCTGTGTTCACCTTTCGCTGCTTCTTTTTGCCTTGCTTATTAGTCTTTGGCTTTTTCTTAAGTTAAGCTAGTCTTTTATTTTTTCCCCAGTTATTTCTCTTTGAATCATATCTTCCACCTGAAGTTGCCATGTGCAACTCAGGTATTGGCTTAGCTAATTCAAGCCTTTCTCCCTCGAGTTCAAGGTGCCTTTGGACATCTTCCGGAGTCATGATTATGTCATTGTGAGTAAGATGTATTCTCATATGCTCCCATGAATTAGGCAAAGAGTGAATGACAACATGGATCTGCTGCTTGTTTATTAAGATATTTCTAGCATCTTTTAGCTCAGCGATCATATTTGACATCAGCCTCAGATATTTCCTCATCTAATGTTCTAAGTGTTTCTTATATAAGTCAAAATTGATCATCAGAGAACGCAATTTAGATATGAACATAGTTCTAAACCTTGTTATCAGAGCATTCCAAAGCCCCATAGCACTTTGGTGGTCCTTGAACTCCCTTAGAATGTCATCATCTAAAGTGCTCAACAACGTAATATGAGCAGTAGAGTTCTTTTTCTTCCAATTGGCATAAGCCTTACGGTCCTACCTATGCTAGGTCGTGTTTCCAACTGCTGGCTCTTCCATGACATTATTAAGAGCCTCAAGAGCCTCTTGTTCTTCCAGGAGATACTTGACTTTCATACTCCAGATCTCATAATTGTCGTCAATTAGCTTCAACCCCTTTTTGAGCTTAGCAACAATACTTTTGGAAATTGTAGTCATTTTTTACATAAAAAGAAAGACAGATATGAATCAGGATAAGATAATTAAAAAACATGCAAGATTTAATATTCACCATGCTTACAAATTATGATACTAAGTATCATATGATTAAGCTAATTAACCTATGCATAACCTGAAGTCAAAAGAGCACAAAGTGCTAATCATCGTTCTAAAGTTATGTGCAAGGTGTAAATCAACGAAATTAAAACACAACTAAGTGTCCTAATCATGCTACAAATAAATTGTAAATCATAATTTTTCAAATGCTAAACAAATTAACATTTGTTAACTATCATGTCAAATTAATTAACACATTAATAAATCAGTTATGTAATGCTAAACTAATTAACATTTATTATTAAACACGTTAAACTACTCAACATATTTAATATATGCATTTAATGCTTTAACAAATAGCAGATCTCGTATATAGCATTGTTAAACTAATAACATATATCTAAAATAAATCTATTAGGACCAATAGCCCGTAGTTCTGGGTTTCCAACCGATATACGAATCCGAAGAGCAATAATATAAGGGTAAGGGATTATACATGTTAAACAAATTAACACAGTTAAATACATAATGTTAAGCCAATTAACATTATATATCTAAATTTTCTATAGGTAGAAAATTGACAAAACAATTTAATAAAAACAATGTTAAACTAATTAACATAATGACAAGTAATCACATATTACTTGACTGAAATTTATTAGGATATAAAAAATTAATTTTTCACCACAAATTAATTATATTTATTTGGGGCTAAAATATAAATACATAATTTATATTTTTGAACATATCAAGAAGTTCATTAATTAGAGATTTAACGATTAGACCTCTAATTATTATTTTTAAAATGAGTCAAATGCCCAATTAAAATAAATTCTTACAAGACCCAAAACTTCTTCCATAAAAATGAAAAATAAAACCCACTTTTAAAAAAAATCTTCTAAGAATATAAGACCCAAAATAGAATTTTTAGTAATGAGCCCAGATCAAATTCTATAAGCACATTTACGAAAAAAAATTTAGGATTTCAGATCCAAAAAAAAATTTTAGGGTTTCTGAAATTTTTTTAAAAAAAATTTTGAATTTTTTTTAAGATACCCAAAAAGCAAAAAACCTTATCTTTTCTTCCTCTTCCCTTCTCTTTGTCACCACCGCCACAACAACTTCTCTGTTGCTTTGTCGGTCGCCCACTCATGCGCACCAACAATATTGTTGTGTGAGGTCCCGAGGTCGATGAGAGAGGACGACGTGATAACAATAATGTCCGCCACCATAATGACGTGTTTCGATCGTCATTCCTTGACAGTTTGCCTCATTGTTGCTGGCGGTAGTGAGTTCAAGAAAAGGGCCGACCAAAAAAAATTGAGGGGGAAATTTTTTTTTTTTTTTTGCCAAGGGGTTGCAGCGAGAAGCTTCAGTGACAGAGGTGTCAGCGACGTGGTCGCCAGTGACAGCAGGGTTCACCTGATGGGGGAGTCTCGTTGGCAACCATTATTGTCGGCGGCAGTGAAGAAGTGGCGAAGAAGATTCGACGTAGAGAAGGAATTTTGAAACGCAGAAAAAGAAGCAACTACTTGAAAAAAATTCAATTTTTTTTAATGAATTTTGAAACCTTAATTTAAGGAATTTGGGTAGGGATGGGTGAGATTCTTGGAAGGAATGGAAATTTCAAAAAAAAAATTCTAAACAAGTTTTATCTCAAAAACTCTAATTAATAGAGCCCTAAATAATATCTTAGATGCCAATAAAATATTAAAATTGATCAGGAAACCAGCCTATGAGATGTTCTAATACTAATGAAGGGAATTAAATAATGAACACATTCATAAATAATTTAGGATAGGAGATTTACATGCTTATCCAGATTGTGAAAGCTGATCGAATTTTAGTTAGGATCATTGATTGAATGAGATACCTACGTGTATTAGGTGTATTTCGGGTTTTCACAGCCTAAATCCTCTCTCGAATGTGACAGAAAATATTTCGCAAGTATTCTTATCAGAGTGTCTCAAGTCTCTATATTTTATCTATTGTATAATAGTTTAACCCTATTTATAAAAGGCTAGCTATGGTTAGTGTTTAATAGTAATTCCTATAATTACTATTTTACCCTTAATAAGCACCCTTTATGGGTAGACACTGTATAATATCTTAATAGATTTAAACCCTAGATATTATACGATATTTTAATAGTTAAATTGGTTGAATCTTTGCTCAATGTCATCTGTTAGAGGACTTGGATTTAAATCTTCTCATATTTTTAACGTCTTTGTTAGCTAAGCATGTTTAGAGAATTGAGGATGCATCTAAGAGCTCTTTTCTTGCCAACAATATGAAAGCAAAGTATTGTCATCCCTTGTTTCATGGATGTTTTATTGGAAAATCTAATTCTTTTTTGATATGGCAAAGAGTCAAGAAGTCTGAGCAGCTTATTACAAACTGAATGCAATGGTAAATTAGTAATGGAAAGAATATTCCTCTAAATAATCCACTTTGCTGGAACATGCAATTAGGTAATACTAGGAATATTTTTGAGGTATCAGACCTTAATATGCATCCAAATAACATTTGGAATATTCAGCTAGTTCGAACATTCTATGATGATGATTTTGCTGCACAAATTCTTTCTATGCCAATTTCTCTTACTAACAAGCGTGATTCCATATCATGAATGGTAATGCTTCAAGTGTTTATTCTGTAAATGATGGATACAAAGTCCTTTGGAATGAGCAGCATCAGTCTTGTACACTTGAATTTTCTAAATGGAAGGCTTTTTGGCGAGTCCAATTACCTTATTGCATTCTGATGTTCACTGGGCGATTTATTAAAAAGGCTGTGCCTGTTGGTGATATTTTTATCCAACATCATATTAAAACAGAATCGAGATGTTGGTTATGTCATAAAGACTTTAAGTCCATCAATCATATCTTCATAACTTGTCCTTTTGCTAGGGCTCTGTGCATTGCATCTCCTTTATCATTATGTGTGGATTTGTTTGAAAGGCATATTGTTACTCCTTGGCTCAATATCTGGTTCAAACATGGGCGAAACCCCTCTGATCAATACAAATTTTTCACAACTCATATCTTACTGACTATGTTATTTGGCTCTCACACATGAAATAGTCCATAAGGGTTTGGATCCTAACCCTTTTAGGGCTCTATAAATATTTGACGTATGTGAAGAATACTATCAGACTAGTCTTCATCACAATGTTGTCTTATCGTCCCCCCAGAAACCTCATCCTATTCTAAATATAAGTTCCCATTCCTTTCAAAGGGTTGGAGGGTGGTTCTGAAAATAATAAATAAATTAAAAAGGACTTTTTAGATGATGCAGACATTCCAATATATTGAGCTTGATAGTCAACTAGTCAAAATTTGGAAGATGGAGAACTATCAACGTTTAGAGATCAGAGCTTTTATACTCAAAGCAGTCAGGAAAGTTGTTCAATGGTTGATTCAACAAGATGTTTCTACCAGCATTCGCTCCTTACCAGTTCTCTCCCTTCACGTCATTGGTTCTTTCTTCTCTCAACTGGATATCATAATCACAGTTTTCTCAAAATCATTGGGCGGGACATTCAACAATTAGCTGCAAATTTCCTCTCCTTCTCTTCTGACATTGCTTCTGAGGACCTCTTTCCTTGTCTTAATCTTCTTCCTAGCATTACTTTCATTTGTATGCTTTCTTTTTCTTATATATATATATATAAAACAAATCAACCATTTAAAAAAGGAGAACAAATAGTATGTATAGGGGGAGACACAGTGCACCTCTCAATCATATTTAAAACTTTAGCCTTCCTGTAGTCTTCTTTATTTAAAATCTAAGCCACACAGTTGTAATTGAGCTAGGTTACAAATCTTATAAATAAACTAAGACCACTAACCACTATCTGTAATTAATTTGGGCCGGGCCGACCAACCGGCCATCCCAACGTCCAACCCCTAAACATTACGTTGTCACTTTTTCGTTTAATCATATAATGGTTTGGATGGATATCAGATGCATGATCATATGAAAAGGTGAATTTGTATAATTAATATGCAATTTGGCGTGTAGTGGGTGTTGAGAAATAAGAAGAGAGCAAGTTGTGTAAATCCAAGAGGGCAAGCAAGGCATTGAGGGGCCTGAATAATAATAATAAGGAATGAAAAGGTTGCATCTCAGACGTACGTATTGGAGCTGCAACTTTTAGGTGGGGAAGCAAATTTATAGGGAATGGATGGAGACGTACTAAGCTTTTTAAGGTGCTTCGGCCCAATCAAATCACTCAATTAACAATACTATTAATGTTGGTTGTAAGGCACTCACCTATTAATTTAATTTTAATAAATTATAGTTTTATAATAAGAATGATTATGAGCGGAGGCGAAGGGCCTTTTGGACTCTCCTTAATCCTCACCCATTTATCATGACTTGAGTTTTTTATGTAGTCAATTATCCCAATGGGTCCCACCCCCCTTTGATATTATGCATTGGACGGTGTACCTTATAGCACGAGAAACACGATTTTATTTCCACCAATTTACCCTTTCTCTTCCTCATAATGTTAAACTTTTTTACAGGGTGTCACGACATTAATATCCTTCACTGTTTTGTCTTTGGTGAAACCGAATTATCTTAGGATGCAGAAGGTTCAGTGATTTTTGTATGTTCTTAATTATCATCTTGTTTCAGAGCAAATTCAAGAGTTGGGACTTTGGGTGGGGTGTTTTGGCGAGTGATCGGAATTGGAATTAAAACTGTCAACTTAAATTTTTATAAGAAATAATATGGAGCTTTAAAAATAAATTTTATTATTAACACTTCTATATTTGAATTTTACTCTGGTAAGCGCAACTATTTTAGTAAATGGATCGGATCTCGACAATTAATACCAGCTAAGCATATAAAGTCCTTTTTATAGGTTGTATGAGTCAAACTGACTTGTCGTCGTTTTGTTACAGCTGCATTAAAGTGATAATATTTGATATCCAAGCTTTCTGATTCTTCAGGTATCTAAAACTACACCCAATTGTCCTGTATTTCATGTTATGATTAGTTCAAAGCGAATTGCTTAGCTGGAAAACTGTTTACAACATGAAAATTAAAGATAAATTTAATGTTAAAATTATTGTAAAAGAATATGAACTGAATTTTTTCCTATTTTAGGAAAAGAAGAAAAAAAAAAAAGGGGCGTAAGAGATGGGATGGAGGAGACGTGGTGGCGAGGGGAACGAAAACATAGTAAGTGGATGTTGCGGAAAATCATGGTAAGAGGGCCCACTCTTATTACGAATCCCCAGACTATGATTCTCTTTGGGAGTGACCAAGTGGGATATAGCTGGCATCCGCCTACGTGTCAACCCAACTTCTCATTCTACGGTTACGTCCGTTAAAGTTTTGGATTTTCATTGGATTTGAAATGCTCCCTTCCCTGTCTTAGACGGACAAAACCACCACCGCCCCCACTCCCAACATTTCCGCATCTTCTTCTTTTCCCCTACCCCTAATGCATTTTTTTTTTTAATTACGAAATCCAAATCTATTTAACTCTATCAGTAACTCACTCTTGCACTCTATATTAAAAGGTCCAAATTACAAAATGTGCACTTAAATGGCGTATTTATGAATGCAGAAGATCTTCAAATAAATTTAGATTCATGTATTTAAAGCTTATCATAATATAAAGACAAGCTATACATATGAAGTGGTTGAGATTAGTGTAGGGAGGGACAATATTTTAATGAAAAGCTCCTTTTGGGTAGGAAGTATCGTAGCAGGAGGCCCAAGGTAGATACATGTTCGTAAGATCATGTGACCGACAGAGCTCAGTGAGAATCAAACCTCTTTTATTGAAATATTAATCACCAGATTAGGCATTCTGTAACAAGTTGTACTTAGGAAAATGGCATTTTTAGTAACACTTTGCCTTTCCGACCATCTACCTAATACATTTTCAGTCCCAATTGGGGGAATCCAATGCACAACTTGCCTTTCATAAAGCAATCCAACTCTCTCCCTGCATCATGATATTATCTTTCGGCTTTTATCTCTTTTTTTTTTTTTTTTTTTTATTTCTTAAATAATTGATCCATGTTTCCATGCTTTTCAAATTCAATGTTTCTTCAAATTTCAAGTGTTTTTAATATTTTGTCAATAAAAAAAGTCACTTATTGTTTTGTGCAATTAATTTAATAGTTGATTGAATTCAAATGGTACGGAGGGTGAGTCCCGTGATATGCACTCGTGCGACAAGATTCATTTCAGGGACAATGTACAGGACAACATTAGTACAGGATAAAGGATGCATATGTATTTCAAGTTCGCTGAGCATCTCAGTATCTCATTTTTCATTTGACAACAATATAACATACTGTTCTCTTAAATTACAACAATTATAACTTAATTGCAATTCGATACATCCACTTTAAAACAATTACTTCCAATTAATCACAAAAAAAAATAAAATATGTAAAGGTCACGTGATATTTCATAATTTTTTTCTTTTGAAAAAAGTTTATGCTATAATTGTAACTATACTCCGTGTAATTTTCTTGCTATACGTAAACAGAATTCCTACAAGTAAATTACTGTTCCTTTCAAATCTCAACAACCAGTCGAGGGTGGACGATGCTACAAAATTGTGTTGTAGCGTACTCTATTTTTTTTTTTTTTAATTCCTCATAATGATGGGACATTGTTGCAGTTGCATGCATGTATGAACATCCAAATCCGGGCCAATAATTAAGCAAATTGTTGTGTTTAAACAGAGCATGCATTTGTGACGAATATATCTTGTTGAAGATTTAAGTCGTGTTCCTTTCTATCCTCAATGTATGATTGATTATGGAGAAATAGGTTCGGAAGAGTAAGGCGGTGGAGTGGATTCGAGGAGTGACTGACACGTGGCAGTAGTGATGTGAGGTAAGTAAGGCCGTTAGAAGTTGTGCTCAGAGTTCGACCTTTTATTGGGTTGACAGGCTGGACTGACAATATATCAGTGGCGTTCTTCTCTCATCTTTTGTCGTTTTCCTTGCCAGTTCAGCACTTCCGTGCCTCCTCTTCCCTCATTTATTTATTTTATTTTTAAATTAAAAAAAAAGTAATAAATTTTTTTGAAAAATTGTGTGGGGGTTGTTTCTTCCCCAGTCACCACCAAATGCTGTCCAGGTTGTCTCGGTCAAAAGTCATCTCATGCACCACCCAACGTGCCCCCCGTACGCATGCCTTTCCATTCTCTGCACAGTATTATTTTTTCTTTTTTGTAAACATTTTATAATTATTTAATATGTTTGCTTTTCAAATTTCTAAATCCTAAATATAAAAAATTTAGAAAACGATATTTTAGAACTGAAAATAAACTTGTGTATTATCATTGAATAGCTTTTCATTTTCGGCGTTAAAGGGAAGAAAGGGTTGGCGACAATATCCGGGAAATCTAACTTTTCTCGGCCCCTAAACAATCTCAAATTTATTGAAACTTTGTACATAATCGCATGAGTAAATAGTATGTATATGTGGAAATATATTGAAAGATGTTTTTTAAGCAAGCGGCCTTTTACTACCCCTTAATTTATTAAATAGCAGATAAATTATAATTTTTACATAGTGGTTGACTGGGGATGAAAAATAGAAAAAGAAGAGAGATGGGGGAAGCAAGATAAAAGGCAAAGAGGGAGGTACAAGTTAGTTAGCTATAAATTCAAAATTTTGAAGAGTGCTTATATCATTAACTGAAAAAACAAAAATCAGAAAGCAGATGGAAGGACGAAAAGCGTGATAGTGAAGAAAGGAGATATTTTGAGGAAGGTTGATTGCAAATAGGAGAACACAGTAGCTACTTATTAATGGGCGCCGAGAGCGTGACCATACGTGTAACTCTCAGAGACTCCCAATTGACGCGTGTCAGTTTGACAGCTGTATACTAATAACTGAATTGCCTGGAAGAATCCTCGTCACCACTCACCACCACCAGCTCAACCAGTCATCCTTATCGCCTTCGTATATATATTCTCTCCCTTCTCCCTCCTCTCCTTTCTCTGTAGAAATTTTGACTACCCATTTCTCTTAATTTAAATATTTATACCCAGAAAAAAAAGGAGATATTTATAGTTTTGTTTTTAGTTCAGGGTTTCTTTGATAACAGAGAGCCTAGACAGAAAGGCCTAGAGCAGCGGTATCCCCTCCCCGACTGCTTTCATTTCCATTCCATGGCTTCTCCAAAGAAAGACCTCGATCGTATTAAAGGCCCATGGAGTCCCGAGGAAGACGAAGCCTTACAAAGACTCGTTCAGAATTACGGCCCTAGAAACTGGTCTCTCATCAGCAAGTCCATTCCCGGTCGATCCGGCAAGTCCTGCCGTTTACGGTGGTGCAATCAGCTCTCTCCCGACGTCGAGCACAGGCCTTTCACGCCCGAGGAGGACGACACTATTATCAGAGCACACGCCAGGTTTGGCAACAAGTGGGCCACAATCGCTCGCCTGCTCCACGGTCGCACCGACAACTCCATCAAAAACCACTGGAATTCCACTCTCAAGAGGAAATGCTCCGCCATCGCCGATCCTTTCAATCCCGAACCCAATGAACACCAGCCTCTCAAAAGATCTGCCAGTGTCGGTGCCGCCACAACTGTTTCCGGTTTGTACTTGAACCCGAGTAGCCCATCCGGCTCCGATTTGAGCGATACTAGTTTGCCCTCTATGTCTCCCACACAGGTTTACAGACCCTTTGCGAGGAACGCTGCCTCAGTTCCCTGCACCCAACTACCGGAAACAGCCACTTCGGTTGTTGATCCACCGACATCATTAAGCCTATCGCTGCCCGGATCCGATTCGCGTGAAGCCTCCAACTATGGATCCGGAACGAATCAGAATGTCAGCCCGACCCAGTTACAGCCGAATCCGCCTTCTGTGACGCCTGCAGCACCAGCTGTGGGAGGATCAGTACAGCAACTGCTTTTGCCAGCTCAGAGCAGTCAGCAATGTGATCAGTTTGGTTATGATAAACCATTCTTCAGCGCCGAGTTCTTGGCGGTGATGCAAGAGATGATAAAGAAGGAAGTGAGGAATTACATGTCTGGGATAGAGCCGAATGGTCTGTGTATGCAGACCGAAGCCATTAGAAATGCTGTGGTGAAGAGTATTGGAATGGGCAGAGTTGAGTAGAGAAGGATGATGATGCTTCCGAATCAGCTAACTCAGCATGAATTGGAGTGGAAACAGCGAACCAAACTGGGGAAACGGAAATCATCTTTTATTTTTCCTTTGTTTCAATTTTCTTTTTTCATTACACCAAAAAGAAAAAAATAATAATATTTTCGATAATGTACAGAAGGACACAACGAAGTTTCAGAAAAGAACAGTAATCAAGTAGCGTATTCTGTGAATGACAAACACAAATGAAACGATGATCCAATGTAAATTTGTTATGCCACAGATATCATTTTCAAACTTTAAAAGATGGAAGAAAAATTAATTTTTGCTTCTGGAAGGAAGAAAGAGTTAGTTTTGTAGTTTTTCGACATTTAGAAAAGTAACAATAATTATAATGAAGTACGAAATAGAAAAACAAAGTCCTAGAGCTTAGGAATCGTGAAGATGAAGTTGTTGATGAAACAGATAGACAGACAGGAAGAACACAACCGTTTTTGTAGGTATTCATTAATTTGAAGGAAGAACAGTTGGCGTTTCTGTTTGATAGGAAAAATAAATAGGGTCCAATTCAAAGAAAAAAAAAGAAGAATTTTTGTTTGTTAGCTATAATTTCTTCCACAAGTGACTGAGTGATGCCATTGGAATTCAGTCATGCTGGCGTGACGATACAAATAAAGAAAAGCAACGAACGAACGCATGCGAATTTATACGCACTCTATAATTTGATTGATAATTGATCGCGGGGAGGAAAATACTGATTTCACTTAATTCAGGTTATAGACAATGTCAACGTGTTTATATGCTTATTTAACAACTGTTCACTACACGTCTTTCTTGGTTTGAACGTTGCAATCTGAAAGCTTGAGTTTTTATATGTACTTCTCCACTATCTATCAATTTCTATCTCATAAAAATGAAATGTTTCTTCAAGTGACAGAATTATTTCCTTACATACATGCCCAAAAGTAGAAATTGTCTTAATTTATTATTATCACATAAACAGCCATCACATATCATACTTACAATTTTCAAGTCAACCAACAAGAAAAAGGTAACGGTGCAACTGCTAAAAGAGGGTGATACGCGACATATGCATAACCGCTGCACTTTTCAACTATATAACAACATTAGTATATAATCTTCTCATTTGAAAATTAATGCCGTCCAACTGATAAATTGAAGGAATATTTTTCGTGTCACATATTATGTTTGTTTTATACAATAATTTTTAATCATTAAATATATATGTATAATTAATGCATGCAATGATCTCTCACTAATCATTGGGCCAGCATTTGTTAAGGAGTTAAAAATGCTATCTCTCGTATGCCATCGCTAAACCGAACTTAATTACGAATGTGTATATTCAAGTAAACGTGGTTAATCTTTCATAATTGGGCCACTCTGGCCGGTGCATTGCTTTCATTATATTAATAGATACATGAATTAGGGTAGCAGTTTGGAGATTGGACTACATGCATGTAAATAATTACAGAAATAACGGTATCCGTTTGTAAGTTGTAAGTGTAACAAAGTAAGAACAATGGCCCAAAGACTAAAAAGATTGAAATTCTCACATATTGTTGAGCCTCAAGTTCCAACATGGCAGAGTTTCCGAAGCAAAATGGCTCGGCCATGACAGAGTCTCTGGGTAAGGAGTTTATTGGGCCTGGACTGGACATGTCTTAGTTTTGCAGTTCAGGACAAATAATGGGCAACATGCTCGTGTTGCAAGTTCGTTTGTCAGGTACGGGAATCTTAATTGATGGCAAATTATAATATTTGGGTGTGGGGTACGAAAGGCATAATCATTCTCCAGTCAGCTCGCTGAATATCAAGCCGGTTAAGAAAGAGAACATGACTTTCCTCGGATCCTGATATATATCCCCATGGAAAATTACCGTTGTAATTAACGAAAAGAGGAATAAGCCGGCAAAATATAATAAAAATGTTTAAATGGAACGTTCAAAGTCTTCGCAAATTATATGACTATTAATTTGTTCATGTTCATTTGGAAGGTTAGGTCCACAAACCAAGCAGCCATTTATGTATAAATGACAGAAACTCGTGCCCCTGTAGGCTTATCTAATCACCAACCGGTTCAAGCTTTCTGCACTTGTAAATGCATATCCTAAACTTTCTCTTCCTTCTATTTGTACTGTGGATTCCTGCCCCATGTTCATCTGCAGCGTCACATACCCTTCCAGAAGGCTCATCTCTCTCGGTTGAGAAACCAAATGATACTCTGGTCTCAGCCAATGGCGTCTTCTCCGCTGGCTTCTTTCAAGTGGGTGATAATGCTTTCTGCTTTTCCATGTGGTTCGTAAAGCCCAAACAACCCACCCTTGTTTGGATGGCAAATCGAGACGAACCCGTTAATGGGAAAGCTTCAAAATTAACACTTACAAAAAATGGCAATCTCATTTTGAACGATGCAGGAGCAACCACCATTTGGACTACCACGACCTTCTCCTCTTTGGAGGTGCAACTCAAGCTCATGAACAGCGGCAACCTCGTCCTTCGTACTTTACAAGGCACTGTCTTATGGCAAAGCTTTGACTCCCCAACCGACACCCTCCTTCCCGGTCAACCTCTCACCGAAAAAGCAAGCCTTATTTCATCCAGAAGCGCCACCAACTTTTCCTCTGGTTTCTACAAGCTTTATTTCGACAACGATAATGTTCTTCGCCTTCTTTTCAAAGGCCCTAACGTTTCCAGCGTGTACTGGCCAGAACCGTGGAAACTTCCCGTTGATGCAGGCAGGTCCACCTACAACATAACTAAAATTGCGGTGCTTGATCCCTTTGGCCATTTCACGTCCTCTGATACATTCGAATTCTATCCGTCTGATTACGGTGTAAGACGACATAGACGATTCATGGTGGATCCTGATGGTGACTTGCGTCTCTATAGCTTGAATGAAGAAGATAACACGTGGGAGGTTTCATGGCAATCCATATCCCAACCATGTACCATTCATGGTATTTGTGGAGCTAACAGCATGTGCACTTACCATCCTTTCTTGGGCAGGACTTGCTATTGCTTGCAAGGATATACGATGAAGAATCCCAACGACTGGACTCAGGGTTGTAAGCCTCAATTTACAACCCCCTCTTGCAATCCCGCTGAGTTCGGTTTCGTCCGTCTTCCCAGCATGGAATTATTCGGCTATGACTTGGAGGTAATCCGGGTTTCAAACTTGACACAATGTGAAAGTAGGTGCTTGGAACTTTGTGATGTTTGCAAAGGCGTCCAATTCAAATTCAACGAAGTTAGTACTTTCAATTGTTACATTAAAACAATATTGCTCAACGGAAGGGATTCCCCCAATTTCGATGGAGATATCTATCTCAAATTGCCAAAATCCACTCTGCTCTCCCCCAAGGATCCTCTGAAACATGTACCACTGAAGTGCTCAGCTGGTCAGTTTCAACGCTTGGATAGAATTTATGAAAATCCCAAACAAAGCGCATGGTTGAATTTCTTGCTTTGGTTCGCTAGCGGGATTGGGGCGCTTGAGATTACCTGCGTTTTCCTCGTCTGGTTCTTCTTGTTTAGAAGCAGTAAGCAAAACGATAGAGGAGAAAGACAGCAACCACTTTCTGCTACAGGATTTCAAAGGTTCAGCTATTCAGAGCTCAAAAGGGCCACGCGTGGATTCAGCGATGAGATTGGACGAGGAGCGGGAGGGATCGTGTACAAAGGGACGTTAGACAATAACCGTGTGGCAGCAATCAAACGCCTTATAATGGAAGCCAGTCAAGGAGAAGCAGAGTTTCTGGCTGAAATAAGCACGATCGGGATGTTGAACCATATGAATTTGATAGACATGTGGGGGTACTGCGTGGAGGGGAAGCACCGGCTGTTGGTGTACGAGTACATGGAGCATGGATCCTTAGCAGAGACTCTCTACTCCGACGCACTCGACTGGAACAAGAGGTTCAATATTGCAGTGGGCACAGCTAAAGGTTTAGCTTACTTGCACGAAGAGTGCTTGGAATGGGTGCTGCATTGCGATGTGAAACCTCAGAACATACTCATAGATTCTGAGTTCCAACCCAAGGTAGCAGATTTTGGCTTGTCCAAACTGCTCAATAGAGATGAGCGTGCCAATTCTGGGTTTTCCAGAATAAGAGGGACCAGAGGTTACATGGCTCCGGAATGGGTGTACAATCTTCAAATTACATCTAGAGTGGACGTGTATAGCTATGGGATTGTGGTGCTGGAAATGATAACTGGAAAGAGCCCAATGGCAGTCTTTAGCCTAGAAAACAATGGGGGAATAGATCAACGCAGGTTGGTCACATGGGTGAAAGAGAAGATAAATGGTGCTCCAACAAGCCAGTTTTGGATTGAGGAGATAGCAGATCCCAGTATGCAAGGACAATACGACACCGCCAAGGTTGAGCTTTTGGCGAAAGTGGCTTTGCGATGTGTGGAAGATGACATGCATGAAAGACCCTCAATGAGCCGAGTAGTGGAGATGCTCCAGTCATCTGAATATAGATCCATCTAATAATATTCCTATGAAATGGATCTTGCAGTTTATTTTATTCCGCTTCGTTAGTCATCATATAATTATATTTTGCTTGATTGCTGTTGGGGCTTGCATTATGGTGCATGTCAAAGGTGTCAGTTATCGTAATGAAATGTTCATTTTATTTTAAGAAACCTCCTCTCAACCTAAGATATTGAAAAAATAATTAGTTCTATGTACATAATAACTTGGCATTTCAACATGGGTTTCAATGAACATAATTAGGTCGGGGTAATCTCCCTATTTAAAGATGAGAGTAGCGATTATCTTGTGCGGTTGGTCAAAAATGGATGAACGATTATATTCCACCAAGTATGTGTTTGGAAAAGACGTCATACTAGTACGTGGATGATAACGGATTGCGGAATAATGATTGACCATAATGTGAACACCTTAAATTCATTGGATCAGAAGCAATATGATTGCAGGTTGACTCAAGTCCAAATTATAGAGTCATTTATTGTGATTGATTTTTATATTTTAAAATTGTACTTGTAGTTCTTTAATTTGAATTAAAATGTTATTTTTGTTGCTTAATTTTAATTTAACTTTTTAATTTAATTTTTTAATTTCATTATAAATTTTATTGAGTTTTAATTTGTTTCTTAATTTTATTTTAAATTTTTTTATCCATTAATTTTTTTAATTTCTATTTAGTCATGTAACTTTACTTCTACTTTTACTTTTGTCTTTTAATTTTGTTTTATTCCCATTTTACTTTTAAATTTTAAAAACTTCTTGAATGTGTGTTTTTTTTTTTTACCAACATCAAATTAAAATGTTTTAAATATTTAGGTTATGTATGAATTAAAAATTATAATCACTAGAAAACTGATTAGGTAAGGAATACTAAAATGAAAAAAATAAATATTAGAACAAATTCAGGTATCCATCAATTTAATTTGCAGAGATAAGACAAGAGTTGAACTTTAAAATAATTATTATTATAATTCATGGAACTTTCACATATCAATAAATAAATAAAAAATAATAAAAATTGAGTAGCTTTTGAAAATTAAGGCCAAACTAAAATTAAATAAAATTAAAGGACAAAAGTGAAACTTAAGATAGAGATGAGAGACCAAATTAGAAGCAAATTAATTTAAGGGATTAAAACGGAACTTAAAGTAAAATTAAAAGACCAAATAAAAGTTAAATAAAATTAATAGAAAAAAGTAAAACATAAACTAAAGTTGAAAGATTAAGTTAGAACTAAGTAAAAGTTAAGAGACAAAAATGAAATTTTAAGAAAAATGAAGAGACTAGAAATGTATTTATGTCTTTAAAATTTTATAATTGAATTGCTATGAAGATAATTATATTACTAATATGACAGTGGGGGAGATTCTTTTTATGGTAATACTGATACTGTGGGAGGTAGTGATGGTGCGTTTGAGGCCACAGTACTTGCGGTGGATGCAAGTATGAAACCATTCTGTGTGCTGAGCAAGTGGAAGCACCGCTGCTGACATTTCACCAAACCATGCAAATTGAGGCCAAAAACGGTTTGCCATTTTCTGCAAGTGGGTATAATCAGGCCAAATAACTCTCAGTATAATACTGTCGTCTTTTATATAAGAAAGGAAGGTAATGGCTTAACGAAGACTAGTTGGGGAAGGGAGAGCAAGTTGGCATTCTAGTTTATTTTTCTCTGAGGATAAAATTTGATATAGGGCGGCATCTAGATGAGCCATTTGGCTACAGATCCGGTACTAAGTATTTTTATTCGACGTTTCAAAACTTTTTATTTTTCATTTTTTAAAAATGCAAATTCATATCTTCCATTGTGAACCAGAAAAAGGATTCACCTTCATTTAGATCCCATTCAATAATATTCGTATGAATTAGATGATAATCTAATCTGCGTCTTGCGGTTTTTTTATTCGTTGGCTACTTAGTTATCATATCGTATTTTGCTTGATTACTGTTGTTGCTTGCATTATGGCGCACGAGAGATAAATTTATCGTCATGAAAATTTCGTTTGATTATAAAAAAGAAAGTATTTCAATTGATTGTTATACTCTAAAATTTTATAATTCAATTGCTATCATGATTATCCATCATTGTTATTGCCATTGTAGAATATTACTAGTATCATAGTAGGAATATCTTTTATCCAAGAGCTAGTGATAGTGCGGTTGAGGCCCAAGTCCATAGTGGTTATCTAAGAATATTTCTTAAATTTGGGATATTTAGTTATTATCATAATTTATATCTAACAATAATATTTAAATAAAATTATTATGCAGAAACAAAGTAACAAGACTATTTTTATCATAAAATAAGATAAACGGATATTTTAAGTCATGAAATTAATTTTAAACTTGACTTTTACAACAAGAGCACATGTTAGTTAAGCACCTTTTAATCAAACTATTATATTTGCTTAGATGATGAACGTTCTTTTTGCTGAGCTACTGGAAGCATCGCAACTGACCTTTGGCGAAGCCATACAAAGTGAGACGAGAAATGGTAGGGTTGCCATTTTAGACATGTTGGTACAATCAGCCCAAATGGCTTAATATAATATTACTGTCCTTTTATATCATAATGCAATGTATGGTGATTGTTGCATGGTTCCAAGGCCCTACGTTGAAATAGGTATTTTTTTAAAGAATGGATTGCAATGCGTAATGAATAGGAAGGTGGGGAAGGGGCCACAAGTTGACATTTTTTTTTTAATGAGATTAAATTCTTTTTATATAAACAACAGGACAAAACGCTAATTAAAAAAAAAAATAAGAAGTAACAAGGTGATAATTAATATAAGGTGACATCTTATTTGACTGAAAATTGGGATATCTCCATGAATTCCATCACCCTTATCATATATTTGATCCTTAATTGCCATCCTCCGTTCTTATTAGATTTGCCTTACAGCTATTTAATAGAGCTTTTCGTGATGAAGTGTTCATCACACCTATATATATATATATATATGAAGTAATTATTAAGTTTTTTGGGTAAAGATATATGGTTGTACATGGTTTATCTTATCTCCAATGATTTCAGAGGATTCTCTTACAAAAAGCTTTATCCTTCAATTCACTAATAATTACGTATCTTCAAAATATATAAGAATATATAGATTAGTAAGTAGGTTCAACTTATAAATATCATATATAAATTGTTATTTTCATATTGACTTAATATAATATGGTGTCAAGATTTTATATAATTTTCAATTCATTGGTGTTAATAATATCATATTTAAGTATGATAAGAATGAGAGATATAAAAAGATAAGATAATCTGACAAAAAAAAAAAATAGCAACTATAACGTGAATTTGAGAGTGGAATAGCAAAGAGTAACATTCTACAATAGTCATGTTTGCAGAGCTGTACACAAATGAGAGATGACACAAAATCTAAAGCTTTAGAGATATTTAAAAAGTTTTAATAATCTTAAAACCGAGCTATAATTTTATTAAATAAGTTTTAATATTTTTAATAAAACAAAGTCGCTAACAATTCTCTCAATATTAACTTTCAATAGTAATATGATAGGATAATTACTAATTAACTTGAATTATAAGTTAAAAGTCTTTATCTAATAGAGATAATTTAACATATAACTAATTACACACAATTAATAATAACTCAATTTATATTTTATTTAGACTAATAATATTAATAACCAATTATTAACAACAAGAAATTGTTATCAATTATTAACAACAAGAAATTGTTTTAATAATAAAATTAATACTAATCTACACAATAATCAAAAACTATTCTAACAATTCAATCTTGTAATTCAAAAACAAGCACTATCTTTCTATTTCCTTAAAAAATAATTTTACTTCACTCGTTCACTTCTAATTTATTTAAAATGACCAATCTAAAAATATGTTGACTTAGTGATCAAACTTAAGTGTAGGTTAGCAATATATATATATATATATATATATATATATATCTCTCTCTCTCTCTCTCTCTCTCTCTCTCTCTCTCTCTCTCTCTCTCTCTCTCTCTCTCTCTCTCTCTCTCTCTCTCTCTCTCTCTCTCTCTCTCTCTCTCTCTCTCTCTCTCTCTCTCTCTCTCTCTCTCTCTCTCTCTCTCTCTCTCTCTCTCTCTCGTCTAAGTTATCAAATTGTTAAGTTTAACATCAACTATGCCATTGATTATGAACAAAAGAGATAAAATTAATAACCAATTATTAACAACAAGAAATTGTTTTAATAATAAAATTAATACTAATCTACACAATAATCAAAAACTATTCTAACAATTCAATCTTGTAATTCAAAAACAAGCACTATCTTTCTATTTCCTTAAAAAATAATTTTACTTCACTCGTTCACTTCTAATTTATTTAAAATGACCAATCTAAAAATATGTTGACTTAGTGATCAAACTTAAGTGTAGGTTAGCAATATATATATATATATATATATATATATATATATATATATATATCTCTCTCTCTCTCTCTCTCTCTCTCTCTCTCTCTCTCTCTCTCTCTCTCTCTCTCTCTCTCTCTCTCTCTCTCTCTCTCTCTCTCTCTCTCTCTCTCTCTCTCTCTCTCGTCTAAGTTATCAAATTGTTAAGTTTAACATCAACTATGCCATTGATTATGAACCAAATACACTTAAAATGAAGGTGAGATCAAATTTAAAGTTTTATGAAATTAGAAGAATTAAAAATGTCCTTCTATATAAATTCTTAGTGTAAAATCCCATTTCTAATCAAATTGAACTAAAATATTCTTTGAATGAATGAATTCATTTTAACATAATACTATTTACCAAACTAAATTTATTATCGAAGATCGTGGCTTATATGTTCAAAGTTTTGTCTTTCACAGAAAATTCCGTGTTGCTCTTAAATTCTTGTTACCATAGAATAGTAACCTATGGTTATTAATTATGCGCCCTCACCCTTCCCAAATGAATGAGATAAATTATGTGAAGTAAATAAACTTGTACGATTAGACTGCATGCTGCTTGAGCCAATTCCACTCGTCTGAATTCTGTGTATTAAGATTTTGTGTATTTGGTTTATTTATATTGTTCTATTTCCTTTTTTTCTTTGGGTAATGTAGATATACATTTTTTTTGTAACAAAATGTTTTTTTTTTAATTCCCCATGGAGGTATATGTACTACATAAATTAAGAAACTATTGGGCCTTCATCTTCATGATGGGCTGGATTGTCTAACTATTGATGTTATAAATGTCTTTCTGCTTAAAAAATGATGGCCCAAGTGAATCAAAAGCCAAAATAAAAAAGACGGCCCATTTTACCTAGAAGAAGTACAGAAGTAGTTGAAGTATCAAGCCCAACCTATCATGCCTTCACTGAAATTGATTAAAAAAAAAAAAAGAAACTCCATTCAAAGATATATTTGGATAGTCAACATTTAACAACACACACTTTAATCCGAAATTTAATGTTTAATCTTTTTATTTTTGTTTCATTTTTATTCGGTTTGTGCTTCATTTGTACAAAAAATAAATTACAAAATTAGCATATTTAAAATCTTTTTACTAGTTCTAATTAATAGTTGTAATGTAATGAATTTATTTTAGTCTAGATTTTAAAAAATATTGTTATCTTTTAAATTTATATACCAATTTTTTAATTAAAAGGTAATTAAAGAAAATATTTTTTTTAATTAAATTGATTTTATTCAACATCTTTTCTTTTTGGCTATAGTAGCCATTGCTATTTATGTGTATAACAGTAAAAAGGATTTCTATGCATCATTATACGTATGTAGTTTACGGTACTCAACTCAAACTAACCTCAAGAGGATTATTAAGAACTGACAGTGAAAACACTACACTAGGATGTTAGAAACAATATGCAATGTGACTACGAGATTCACATTTTATCTGGAACAAAGGCCTACAGTTGCATGAGTAAGCGGATCGAAGGAAAAGCTGAAAACAAGAAGACAACTAGGCCAGAGAATCACACACTTTTGCAACTAGCATGTTAGTGTGAATCATTTTCTTAACTTTGTAGCATCTCTATAACTTGTCTCATGGTGGGCCTTGCATCTCTATCTTCCTCTATGCACTGTAAAGCCACTAACTGTGCACCTAGAGAGGAGGGGTGAATAGGTGCTCTAAAATTTTTACAAAAAAATTTGTTTTAACGAATATAGTTAATTAAAAAAGTTACAGTCAACTATAATTCAAAATAAATAGTTGACTGAAATAAAATACAGTCCACTAAAATTTTCAGTAAGACGTTTACTCTATCAGATGAAAAGATAGTTGACTGAAAATCTCTTTAGTCAACTCTAATTTACAATGAATAGTTAACTTTTATAAAATAAAGTTGATTGAACCTTTCAATAGTGGGTTCGCTCTGTTAGAGGGAAAGACAGTTAAATATAAATATTTCAGTGAACTGTATTATTTGAAGAGAAAAGATGAATGAAGAAAACAGCTAAATATAAAATTTAAAGTTGACTGAAAAATAAATTAAAAGACAAAGTTTAGGGAAAGAGAATCAAACACACCAATTTATCATGGTTCGACCAACCATAATGCCTACTTCTAGTCCCCTTGACTTCCCAATGGATTTTCCACTAAAAATAGTTTTCTTACAAGTTCTTATGGAGTTTTCACGTGCTAACTCAAAACATAAGGTTTTCTAGTTCAACCTCAAACTCTTAAACAAACCCTCTTCTCCCCTGAAATAGAGACACAACACCAGTAGAAGAAGAAAATGAATTTTTATGAACCCTTACAGATGGGGTTTTCTTTAGCAGCTCTCAAGTATGCTCTAAAAAGCAAATAAACCAGAAACTAAGCTTCAAGATGAAAAAATTTTAAATATTATAGAATGCTTTTTCTCTTTAGCTCTTTTTCGTTATCTTTCTTGTTTTCACCTTGATCAAAGGTAGCAGTTTGACATATTTATAGCTTTCTTTAAAAGTAGTCATTCGAGAGCATTTAATGTCGCAGATCTTCATGATGAGAGAGATATTCGGTTGCTCCTTCTTTGACCACTATGTGGTATAGATTTTGGACTCTATTGGCACAGTTATTTTCAATTTGCTGAAGGCACCATTAATGGCTGCTTTTGTCGGCAGCTCCAGGAGGCAGAATAGAGGCGCATACAGTATGTGGCAATGGGAGTTCAGAGAAGTTATGATATTTGTCTCTGCAAAGCAGCTTTTTGTATTGTGTTAGAAAAATAAGCTTTATGAGCTGTCTTCCACTTTCTTATGCTAACATGGGCTGAGATGTGGGTTGAGACTTACATTGGTCTAGACTTGCTAATTCTTCTAATGTGGGCTGGGCTTTGGTTTGTCATTAATCAAATGTCGATTTGGGCCATTTACATTTGGGCCAACAATCTCCTCCTTTTGATGATGGCAAAACCAATTGGAGAAACTTGCAAGAGCTCCCCTTAAAACTAAGAATCTTTACATAGCAAAGAACATAATAGCCAGCACATATGGATAATATCACAATAATTAGCTAGCACACATGAATAATATCACAGTAATCATAGTATTGGTTATTCAAAAAATTATCACAATATCACAATATCATTTGTCACAGTAACATCCATTCAAGATCAATAATATCATAATAATATTTCTATAACATTCATCAAAGTTAATCAAGGTCAATATAGCAATATAAAGTATGGTCAAAGTAATAAAAGTAATACAAAGTCCCAAAAAGATAGTTAACTGAAAATAAATGCAAGGAAATTTAAGTTAACTGAAGTTATTCTCTCATTTTTTGTCATCGCTCAAAAGGAGAGTAAGCAAAAAGAAGGGTCATTATAGGCCATATGTTAGAGAAAGAAATCCAAGTCAGTGACGCCTCGAAGATTGAAGAAGCTGCTAAAGACCCACATGAGATTGAAGTATGATGTTCCAAAGGTCTTGAAAGCACTGAGTTAGCTGTGATTCACGTTATTGTAGAGCAGCCTTGGCGCCTTGGATATCAGTGCTGATTGTTTCTTGTCTCTAATTGTATGTATTCAGTTGCTTGCGAATGATGGAAAACTCATATTGAACTTCATTCAGTTGAATGTGCATGGAAACCATAAGAGTGAGCATCTGAGTTTAGTTATTAAACAAGGTGTTGAGTATATAAAGTGGGTTAGGAAGGAAGTTGTCCACTGTTGAAGAAGGTTCTATTGGAGTTGCAGAGGAGGATGGAGGAATAGAAGCTTCAGGAAGGTCAGAAAGGGTAGGATCTGGTTGAGCTGGAGGGTTGTTAAGATCAGCCATTCTTATCCACCTTTCATCCACAAATTTGTATTTCATTAATTTGAAGGATGAAACATCATAGGTGGCTGTAATTTGTTTACAAGGGTGCTGATCCAAATTAACTCTCTAATCTCTAAACAGATGGATAAGAAGCATGCCATAGGGAAGACTGGAGGATGGATCTAGGTGGGTGGTGCTTTCCAACATATACTAAAGGATTTAATGATGAAGGTTTATAGGTTGCTGGGCATATAGACAAAACAACAGTAGCAATTCCCTTTTACTTAGCACTTCTAAAAACCTAGTCTTAGGAGAAACACATGTGGCAATCATGTGAGCTTGGACTTTGCCTTTAAAATAGAAAGCTAGCCTATTCAGTTTTTAACCTTGTGAAAATTCACTCCTTTCTACCAGTTCATTTTTAACTTCCTCAAAAGTGAAGTTGAAGGTTTTAGGCTATTTGCTCTTAAAGAAAAACTTATCTTCAGCTTTAAAATGCATGTCCAAAATGTTAGCTATAGTACCTTCCTCTACTATTATTCTGACCCTATCAACTAAAAATTCAAGAGTGGACTCATCACCCAGAACAAATAGATTAATATAAAACTTTCTAACCAGATCTTCATAAACAGGCTCAGATAGGGTAAATATGGGGGACCATCCTAAGTTTCTTATCTCTGGTTCAACAGGAACATGGAGATTGGCTAGTTTGTCAAAACATATAGTTCATCCATGTGCTATGAGTTTAGAAGCAAAGTACTATCTATATTTGGTCTTATGTTCAGTTGACTAAAAATGTCTCAAAACATGAGAGGAAGAAATGCCTTTTCCCTTGCCATTCTTAGGTTGTGAAGAAGAGGTTGTGTTTCTTGTTGAAGGTTATGTAGTCCACAGTAGCAGAGGAACCTCCAAAGGAGTTTCTTCAGTTATAGGGTTTTCTGCAGATGTGGGGATTTCATCAGGCACCAGGTTTTCATCAACATTGATAGGATGTTCGTCTTCTTTTGGTGAAGATGAAGGAATCATTATTTGATGCTTTTATCTAAAGGATGTCGTTTTTGTAGAGGGTGATGAGATTGGAGATTCGGTGACCATGGGAGTGTCTTCACTCACAAGAGGAGGAGGATGCTCCTCAGTAGTGGTTGCTGGAGGACGTTGAGTTGCTGCTGATCAATGTGTGGACCATCATCGAGAGAATGTAGCATTTCCTTCCATGGATGATGGTGGTCAAGAATAGTGAAGCTTGTCATAGCAAGAGTGAGAAAGAGAGTTCTGATATGAGTGTTTTTGCGAGTTCTAGGGCACGAAACAGTCAGAGTGAGAGACAGAGAGATAGTCTAATCCTTTTGAGTCTCAAGAAAAAGCTAAAAAATGTCTTCTAAGATCAGTGAGTGAGAATAGTGACAATTTCAGAGTTGGTTCCCAAGAAACGGCTTATGATGTAACTGTCATAATGGTTATGGAGGGAAAGTAGAAAGTCTCTGACAGATTTGACTTGGTGATCAACAAAGCACACGGTTTTGGATATCTCATTTTCAGATTGACAATTTTGGCCTCAGACAAAAATCAGTTAACTTAAAATAATATAGTCGACTGAAATTAAAGTAGTTAACTAAAAATGTTTTACAGTTGACCAGTTTGTCTAAACTTTAGTTAACTCAAAAATTTATAGTTAACTGAAGTTTCTAATTTTAAGTTGATTGAAAAAATTTCAGTTAACTGTTTTTATAAGTTTTCAGTTAACTAATAATTTTTAGTCAACGGAAAAGACAAAAATTCAATTAACTGACAAATTTATAGTTGACCAAAAAAGTTCAGAAAAACTTATTTTTCACACAATTCAGTTATTCCAAGTTTAGAACATAGAAATTTGAACCTGTCTTCATGAAGGGGCTTAGTGAAGAGGTCAGCTAGCTGATATTCAATTTGAACAAAGTTTACTTCAATGGTTCTTTGTTGAACATGATCTCGAATAAAATGATGCCGAACCTCAATGTGTTTTGTTCTTGCATGATGAATAGGGTTCTTTGTTAGACATATAGCACTTGTGTTGTCATAGTAAATAAGGATTTGTGATAGAGATAATGAGTAATATTCAAGTTGTTGCTTCATCCACAGGAGTTGAGTGCAGTAACTTCCAAGTGCCATATATTCTGCTTCGGTGGTAGATAATGCCACTGAGGTTTGCTTCTTGCTAAACTAAGAGATTAGGGCCTTGCCAAGCATTTGACAAGTTTCACTAGTGCTCTTTCTATCCAATTTGTCTCCTGTAAAATCAAAATCTACATATCTAACTAGAACAAAGTGATTAGTTCTAGCATTGTCACACCCCAAATCCCTGGAGTGAGACTGGCACAGGACACGAGGAAAATCCCCAAACCTGCAAGCCTACTCTAGATGGAAATTTATAAGCATACCAATATCTATGCGATTTGCACCATATTCGATGTAAACTTTACCTTTATATAAGGATACGTAATTTATACAACGCAAGGAGTTTTGTAGAAATTTTAGCAGAGCCTACCCAGTAAATAGGACATCCCGAAATTTTTACAAAACCCTATTAGGCAAACCAATACATACAAAGAGAGCTTCGCTCTCACAAGAATGAACCAATAGCATACACCAATAAAAAAAAATGGGGAAGGTTCATCTGTGGTTAATATACAATCTCAAAATGGACAAAATAATGGTTACCAACAAAATTTATATATACCTGTCCAAAAAATTTCCATGTACATAAAAAATGGTCTAAACTAAATCCTGCAAATCCAAGCGGGCTCACCAAAGGAATTCCCGTCAATCCTTTGCTCCCTCCAGGAATTCACTAGCTTCCCTATTTAAGACAATAATTTTCTAGCAGATAGTAACCTAAAAATTAGTAAACAATATACATATATAATTCACAATCCAAACGTGATCATGATTTGTATGAAATGAGATAACATTTAAGTTATAAATAATAGTAACTAGTTAGTTCATGCATAATGTAAAACATTGAATTAAAATGCTTTACAAAGTGGAACAAAAAAGAATCAATAAGTTTTTAAATATCAATTAAGGGGACAGACTACCATGGACTAATTCAGTGTGGCACACTGCCCACAAGGGCAAATCACAATAGGCGAGGACATATAATCCTTGAGGGTAAATAACTAACAAGTGTGAGGTCATAACTCATGAAAATTAATCAATCATCAGTCCGTGTGTCATGGCCGTCACACGGGGCTAGCACCTTCATTAACCTTGCTAGCTGGGTAGTTTCCAAGGTGCACCTAGGGCTAACAGAACTGGTGTTTGCAGCCAGTGTCCTAAGCATCCTTCCGAAGTTAAGGAAAATAAAACAAGCATGTATAGGAAAATGTCAGGTATGCATGAAATCAATTAACATTTCAATATTATTTTATCCGACGGTTATTCATAACCGTACGTATGAAATTTCTTAAAAGTATTTATCAAACCATACATGATGTAATATATAATCATGTCAAGAAAAATCCATCTACACAGAAGTTACAATACCAATTAAAGTTACAATACTAATTAAATAAAATCATGACTCATAATGTAATTGTAAAACATTTCCAAATAAAGAAAAATGGATTGTATAATAAAAAGTGTTGGGGAGTGCTATCTGCACACCTGAGCGCCATTAAATACAAGTGACCAAATGCCTTCTTTTAGGTGACCACCTCACCCATAAGAACTTCCTACGCCAACCGAAAAAGGAAGGAATTATTCTTCTTTCTCTTCTCTCAACCAATTTTGGCATCAAGCATATATCATAAGAAATCACCTCATAACATGTGATTTAACACTAAAGAGTCCCTTTACTTTTAAGAGGCTTACCACAACAAGGAATCAAGGTCTCAATTAAGACTACACCAAAAACCCGAAACCCAGGAAACTCGGCCTGGCCCGGCGTAATCGGGCTGGGTCGGGTCGGGGACAAGAGGCACCGGGTCGAAGCTTGGGGAAAAGGAAGAATGAGAGTCTACCAGGTCGGGTTGATGAAAAAATGGGATGCACCTAATCGACAGACATATTTTAATTATATATTATTTACTTTATTTAATTTTTAATCAATTTTGTATCATTTATTTCATCTCTCGCTCTCGCCTGTCGTAGAATCGTAGCCCTAACCTAACTCTCATCTCTCGGTCTTGAATTCTCGATGCTCATTGACTTTGTCACTCTATCTCTCATCTCTGGTCTGAGACAGTCTCTTTGTGAACTTGTCGCCGCTGTCTCTTTGTGCTTGTCTGTCATTACATGAAGGCGAGTCTGCTGTTGTGAAGGTATTGGTATGTTTGTTCTTCTGTCCCAGCATACTTTATACTTGCTTACCATTTGATTCTATTTTAGCCTCATACTTTGTGGTTTTATTAGTGATATGGTTAAATCAGAGTAACCACTAACCAACGAATGATATATGTAACTATGTAAAGTTTCAACTTTTAGTTGAAATTTCTTCTTGGATATTTTATTTGGTTTTTGAAAGATTTGGCTTCAAGATTTTGGATGATTAGGTATACATAGTTCCAAAGTGATTATGTAGAACTTAATAGTTAGTATAAGAATTTACTAAATGCATATTTAATTATTTGTTCTGAGGAATGGGAGCTTTGCTTTAATTATGTGTTTCATTTTTCCTTCTTTGATATATTAAGGAACCAAAAAAAGAAAAAAAGTCTGATGTTAACCTATGCTAAAATGGCCTTACTTATGTTGCTGACTTGCTGTTACATTGGGAGTAAGAAACTCTGAGTTTAGGCTATGTGATTTCTGTAATTAATTTCACTTTAGACACTATGCCAAAATGACCTTACTTATCTTCAATTTGAGTATGAAAAAAAGATAAACATAAATATGCAGATACAACTAGTTTTAGTTAGAGCTTAGGTGCTTGACCCACTTTATGAAATGCCCCTAAAAGGAATTATATTTGAATGTCAGTAACTTTGTGAACCTTTATACATCAACTCGCATAATACATCTGTTTTGTTATTTCCACTCTAGAGGAAAGTTAGAAAGTTTTAAACATAAAAAGATAACATAAATATGCAGATAAATTGTTGAGCATAAATTCATTCTACTTTTCATCTTTTCCTTTAATTTATCATTAAACAAAGAAGAGTCAGAATTTAACCAATTCCAAAGAGGTCATAAATAACCTGCATTTAGGATGAAACAAGGAGTATTGTGCTTTTACTAACTAGAACTTGGTTTTCCTAACGCATAAGGTGTATGAGTTGTTGAATTCCTTTTTCTTATTCAAGTGTATGAATATATGTTTAAATAATGCATAAAATTGAGTGAAATAATAGTTGCATATAACTATCAAGTTGGTATAGATCTATATGATTATTTATATGTTGTACATCAACTGAATGGAATCATGAATCCATGACTAATATTTAGTGAAATGATTTAAAAGAACTCTATAATAGATTTTTCTTGATTAAATACATTGAGTTGTGAAGTATGAGTAGGCCATGTAAATTGAATAATGCAAATTGATGATGGTGTTCTGCTTCTTAGTGTAGTATAAGTTTGTCTAACTTTTCTATTACATTTCAGGTCTAAAAGAATTAAATTCAAATAAGAGGAAGTGTCAAGAACATTTTGATGTTTACAAGGAGTGTAAGAAAAAGGAGGTAAGGAATTATCAGCATTTACTGTACCTTGTATTGTTATACATTGCATATTTTGAAAGACTGAGAATGGAGCCTTAACTGTTGCATTTGAATGATGGCGTTCTACTTGAAATGTGATGTACGAAAAATAGAGGTCATTTGATCTTGGAGGTTAAATTATAATTTACACTCTTGTGTTTTCGACTGAACTCAATTCGCCTCCCTTTAGTTCAAAGTGTCACATTCAACACCTTTGTGGTTTGTTCAATTACCCTTAACTATCAGATGATATTTTACATCCATATTTTTTTTATAAGAAATAATAATGAAAAAGTTAAAGCAATGAAAAATATAATTCTTAAATGTTTGTTTTGTATAGCTTATACATTGTCATTGTGTTTAAGGTTATTGCTAGGAGTAAGTGGACAACTTTAATTTTGAAATCATAAGTTAATTCTAATAATAACTTTAATAGACTATGGATCTGTTTAAGCTATAGGTGAAGCAAACTTTTAGCTATGGAATTATTTATCATTTTGACATTTGTGTGGTTATCTAAGTGCTAATACAAGAGAGCTGAATGAGACACTTCAAACCACAGGGAGGGGATCTTATTTCGGGTCGAACCATGAGGGGGTAAATTGTAACTTACCCCATATTGGATGGTAGTTTTCATGTAAGTCTATATGGAAGTAATCTTAAGCACTGCTGCTTTGCTGCTATAATCTTACCTTACCTTACCTTACCCCATATTCAGGGAATCAGACAAGTACCTTTTTTGTCCTTTATGTTTGGGGTGAATTTCAATTTCGTGCCAAAATGTTTCTTTTTCTAAGTCAATTTTGTCTTACATGTTCATAAATCTCAATGTCTTCAAGCATATGGGCTGTGGATTTGGGATTGTTTGGGCTGTGTTTCTGTATGTTTATTGTTCCGTATTGATCAAAGCTGTGTTATGGTTAGCTTGTTTCTTTAGTCTCTTTGCTATAGTAGGCTTTTTTCATTTTCAAACCCCAATACCTACTTTAGTATTAAACTTAAGTTGCAAACTTCCAGTTTAATATGCTGTTAAATGTTCCACTGTCTTACTTGATGTTGGATAGATGGATTCTAGTAGTTAACAATCCCCAAGAGAAGGCCAATCCCAAGCCAACAACGTGCCTTATTCCAACCCAAACCCGATAGCTACAAGCCCTAAAAATAATACCATGGCTCCGACATCTACATCTGCATCTACAGTAGGGTCTACTGTGGTAAGTGAGAAGAGAAAACTTCCCCCATGAAAGTCGGGTGTGTGGGAGCATTTTACAAAGCTCCCATTAGAAGTGACCAATGGGGAGGTTTGAGCAGCTTGTAATTATTGTAGGGCTTCATATACTTGTGACCTTAACAAACATGGCAAAACTCCCTTAAAAAACATCTAGAAACATGTCAGAAGCATCCCAATAGGGCTAATGAGACATCCCAATCTATGTTAGCCTATTTGACCCCACTAGGTTCATCTCAGCTAAGAATATTGTACCTACACACTATAATGCATATGTGTGCCGAAAAGCTGTGGCTAAATATGTGATATGTGATGAGGTGCCATTTCGAGTCATGGAGAGGTATGGGTTTATAAGTTTATTGAATCAATTTGAACCTAGATTTCCTCCTCCCTCAAGAATGACTATTGCTAGAGATTGTTACAATATCTATCTTAAGGAAGGTAAAAATCTCAAGGCTTTGTTGAAGTATCTGGAAGCTTAAGTACTTGATAATGAATCTACAGTTGATATCTTGGCATGGTGGAAAGAAAATTCATCAAAATATAAAGTACTCTCTCGGCTTGCACGTGATGTCTTAGCCATGTCAATGTTTACTGTCGCTTTTGAATTAGTATTCAACACTGGTGGACGAGTGCTTGATGTGTTTAGGAGTTATTATCACCCAGGATAACTGAGGCACTTGTGTGTGCCTAGGATTGGCAAACCCCTCGAGAGTCTAAGTTTGATGATTGTGACTTTGACCAGTTTGAAGTATTCAAAAGTGCTGCATCTGGTAAGCTCTTAGTGAGTTAATATCTAAAGTTCTCTTTTCATTGTCAAGTTTTAAAAATTAATATCAATTTGTTTGATTTTTACAAATGTTTCTAGGGATTCAAGTGTTACACATGGGATGTTATGAACAGTTATTGAAGTTTAGTGTTTTTTTTATTTTCAGTTTATGAACACTTAATGTATGTTATGAACAGTTATTGGTATGATGTCAGTAATTTTTAAGGCTACATTTTGAGGCCACTTTTTAAATTATTTCCATTGGTAATTGCTCTACTATCTTTATTTACCCTATCATTATTTATTGACAATGAAGTTAGTTTATTAGAAAAATTAAAAGTAAGTTGATATAATTTTTGTTTAAACATTTGGATTCACTTTGGCATAAACCCAATGACATTACATTAACTTAGGCTTGGTTTTCTTTGTGTGTGTATGTCACTACCCACTAGTGTCCATACTCAAACTTTGTAAGGTTGCACATTTTGTGCACAACACCAACAATGTTGGTCACTTCCAAAAAGTATATCTTCATCGGTGATGCTCTTTTAATTTTGTTCAATGATTTTCTCTTTTATGCTAAATCCATATAATAGCATGAATTCCAATTTTTCCTTTTGTTGCATGGTATTTAGCTCTCATGGTTTTCTCTTTTAGGCCATGACCTAAGCAACTTAACTCAGGAGTTGGCGGCAAATGATCTCCATAGGTTTGAGTGGAAATTTATGCATATATTTAGAGGTAATTTAATTCTCATACTCAAACTTTCCTTCATTGATTGTTGTTTTAGTGGGCATATGGAATATCTAAACTTGAATGGAACATCATACTTGTATCAGAAGAGAAATCCTAGGAACATTGTCTCGTTACTACTCTATTGCTTAGCATTTTGGCATTCCTTTTGTATTGGTTAGTCAACCATGGAGACACTTGCTTACAACTGGCTAGAGTACATTTGTCACCTCCAAAAGATTGGTAGCTGGAGATGCTTTTGTGTTTTTTAGGCATGTGAATCTTAATCATTTCTGTTGGTTAGTGCTATAGATTATGGACCTTCTACTATGGTTGTCTGCTCAATGGTCACTCATGATTTTTCTCAGGGGAGAGACCAGGGAACCGAGAGTTGGTGTTCAACGCCTTGCCCGGCAATAGAGTCTAATGCCTTCATCAGTAATATCGAGCTAGAGCATGCATCTTAGAGTGCTTGCTACTGCTTCCCATGTTGTTACAACTTGGACTATGTTTGTGGTTTACTACAAACCAAGGTCTAAAATCTAAATATGAATAGATCTTATATAGTGATGCCAGTGGCTTATTGTTTAACAGCCTCTAAGTATGTCTTACTCTGCCTTTTGATATTGATTTGATTCAAGACTAGACAATATATAATTAGTTTGAATAAATATCTAGAGGTAATCAATAATAAGTTCTTAGTTGGCATGCGTTTCAAGATGAGATTTAAGGGACATAACTCACCTGAGAGAAGGTATCCATGTTAATATCATTACCAATGAGTGTTGTGGGCCTTTAAGTTGGTCATTTATTGTCGTATCCTATATGATCCTTTGGTCAGGTTTTCTGGTACTAATGTGGTGGTTGTTTTCTTTGTGTTGGAGCAATTATATTTTCTTTGTCATTACTCATTAGGTACAATAAGATGAACTAGCAACAATTCCAAGGCCAGAGAGAGTTTCTCCCCAGGAGATAGAACCTTTTGTGGCTTCTATAGCTCTAAATCTCATTCAACTGGCTGTAAAGAGCAAGAGATCTCGGCTTACTAATGTCCCATCTTCTGGTTGGAGTGACTTTTGCCCTCACTTATTTTAGGCCCCTTTGGAAACAAATGTATGAAAACTCTATCAAATTATCTATCAATAATCAAAGGCAAACTATTTTACTAAAGACTCATGATTAATTGTTATTTCAAATGGGCTTTATATGTTAAAATTGAAAGGATATTTGGCATTCCTTTTTTTTTTTCCCGTTTCTTTTCCCCTATTTGGCCAAGGATATTTGAGAGACATGAACATGCTAACATCACAACATTGTTCCTTGATGGTTTAAACCCTTCAGCTAGCTGTATTTTTGTTGCGTTATCCACCAAAAAACTTGGTTGGGATTGTAATTAAGTTTAGATAGTCATGCTGAAAGATTTACATGCTTCTTTCCATGGTAGTGTCTAGTGTTTGCCATAGTTTTGCACACAATTTAAAGTACTGAATTGTTGATTACTTTCTTTAAAAGATTTAGAAAGACATATAACTTGATTAAAAATTCAAATGTGCGATCACTGCCAGTGCCATATATCTTCTTTCATTTCTTTCTATCTGTAAAATGTATTTTCATTACATATAAGAGAAGTTGTGATTGGTCTACTTTTCATCATTTGTTTCTACAAGTAAAATTTGCTACACCAGTGACTAAAGAGGAAGTTTGAAGGGCTACTTGGACTTTTCTTCATAGTCTTGCTATTGCTCAAGTTGTGGCTCCAAAGGATTGTATGACACTACTTCCCTTTGTCTTTCTAACTATTTTTTCTACTTTTTCATATTTACTAAATTTTCATTGTCTGTCATACAAATACAAAATTATCTTTCGTGTGAGAAGGTGATCAATGTACTAGTGTCCATTTTCCTTCCCTTTTCCTTATCTTGCACATTTGACATGTTCTATAACTAATTTTACCTTTTGTCTTATAATATGGAAAGTAGTGTTTGGTTGTGATATAGCCTTTACATAATGATAATATGTCTTGGCATCTCACCACCATAAAGCAACAGTATTGGGAAACACCTCTTTTTTAATCTCAATCTTTTATCTGCTATATTGAAATTCTGACTTAGTTATTTTAGAATTTTTGGTTTCCCTGTATTATTGCAATTGCTTACCATACTTAAAATAATAGACCTATTTTCTTCTATGTTGCTACCTTTAAACTTAAAAATCACTATTATGATTAGTGAACAGTATACGCAGACCCAGCCAGGCCCGTTTGTCCTAACCCAGCTGGGGCTTGTTTTTCAATTTGATATATTTTTGGGCCGGGCCTTGAGTCTAGGCGTGGCTCGGCCCTGCCCGGCCCTTGTGCAACCCTAGTCTCAATCCTATAATCTGACAAGAATTCTCACTTTAGTATATAATCAAGGAATAACCAATTTATCAATTCTCCATCATTCAATTCTCGTTCATTGTCTTCCTACAACTCCCATAATTAAATTTCTCCAACTTGCTTAAACTATAGGTCATTTTTACACATTCTTAATCTTCCTAAAGCATTTCCATAATTGCAAAAATTCAAGGAAAATCTAACATAATTCCAAATCATCATTCCTAACCAATCAACAACTTCTAAATATCTCAATTGTTATCTTAAAGCTATTGATTAAGCCTCAAGTCCCAAAATTTCAATTTGATCCCTCTAGAACCCTAATTCTCAGCCAAAATTGAGATTCTTCCTTCTAAGTTTGAATTTCATGCAATTGGCAGCAGGGAATGGCCGAAAATGATCAGAAATTAATAATGCGTATCAAAATTTGGCATAAAACTCACCAAACCGAGCTGAATTGGACGAAAAGTTGAAATTTGGCTTTTCTCAGAACCCTAACACAACCCGCCAGAATTTTGTAGCAACCATTGGTCGACGGGGCTCAGAATTAGGGGGAAAACATTGGCAATAAAGTCAGTAACAAAACCCATAACAAAAACTTTGAAGAAAACGCTTACCAGTGCTCTGATTTGCTTTGTGATTTTTGGTGCTCATAGTGACGAAAAATCAGGTTTTGTTGCTAACAATGGCAACTTTTTACTAGCTTCTTGACGGCAACGACAGCACGGTGGTAAGTGGCAGCTCCAACAACGCAAAATGGCAGCTCTGGTGGTTGCACAATGTCATGAAATTCCTCCGGTGCTCACTGCTTCATAGTGTCGAGGAATAGGGTGACATAAGGCCAGGGGTAGATTCATAATTTCACATCTGAGGACACATGTCAGTGCCTAAAAAAACAAAGGAAGTTAGGGAAGTCAGGATTCAAACCCTTGGCCTCTTGAATAATACACATGAAACCTGACCACTAAGTCTGCCTCAATCTCAAGGTATATCTTCACTTAATAAAATGTTATACTGTAGTCAAATTTTCTTGAAAATTTCCCTCTTTTTATTTTTCATTAACTATATGATCAAATATCATTATCCCACTAATCACTAATTATTGGGTCATTACAAGGATACCATAAGCCGTGATCTTGAGTTCCTATAAGATATCTAAATATTCTTTTAATTGCAACATAGTGTAATTCTTTAGGACTAGTTTAATATCTAGCACACATGCAAATGCTATTCATAATATCAGGGTGACTAGCAGTAAGATATAAAAAAGAACTAATCATACCTCTAAATACCTTTTGATCAAAATCCTTACCATTTTTGTCCTTGTCTAAGTAGGTGGAAGGATTCATGGGTGTTTCCATAGGTTTTGTATGTTCAAAACCAAATTTGTGGAGTAACTCCTTTGTATACGTGGTTTGACTAATGAAGTTTCCTTTAATTGTTTGCTTCATTTGGAGGCCAAGGAAGAAAGTCATCTCACCCGTCATACTCATTTTAAATTCACTTTGCATGAGCTTGGAAAATTCCTTGCATAGATCATCATTAATACTTCCAAAAATGATTTCATCAACATAAACTTGTACAGGTATAGCTTCTTTGTTAGTTTTTCTAATGAACAAGGCAGTGTCAACATTTCTTCTCTTAAAATCATTTGATATAAGAAAATTGCTTAACCTCTCATACCAAGCTCTAGAAGCTTGCTTTAAGCTATAAAGGGCTTTTGAAAGTTTATCACATGGTTAGGCAATTTTTCATTTTCAAACCCAGCTGGTTGTTTGACATACACTTTTTCATTTATAAAACCATTTAAAATGTTATCTTGACATCCATTTGATATAATTTAAATTCATGTGAGAAGCATAAGTAACTAGCATGCTAATGGATTCTAATCTAGCAACAGGAGCATATGTTTCATCATAGTCAATACCTTCTTGTTGAGTGTATCCTTGGGCTATTAGACGAGCTTTATTTCTTATCACTTTTCCTTGCTCATCTAGCTTGTTTCTAAATACCCATTTAGTCCCTATTATGGAGGCATCCTTTGGTTTCTCAACAAGATTCCATACCTCATTTTGTTTAAACTGGTTCAGCTCCTCTTGCATGGCTAGGATCCATCCTTTATCATTTAATGCCTCATCTACCGTTTTATGCTTCATTTGAGAAAGAAGACCTAACTTGTTGTTTTGCTTGAATGATGATCTAGTTCTCAGTCCTTCTTTTGGATTTCCAATAATGAATTACATGGGATAGGTGGGTGAGTGTTTACATTCTCTTAGAAGTCTCTGTTCTATTTTGGATTTTTCAATTTACTGTGTTTATTTTCCAATTGACTGAAATCTTGATCCGAAGGAATGTTTTTATTTGTGTTCAGTTGACTGCATTTATTTTCTAGTTGACTAAATTCTTGATCAAGTTAAGTTTTCTAATTTTCGTTTAAATTAGACACATTTTCTTGAATTTTCTTATTTGAGTGCTGAACAGATATGGGCGTAGGTTCTTCATCATCATCTGTGACTATATATTTATTTGAAATTGAGTTAAAGTCATTAAAAACTACATGCATGGATTCTTCAACTACTAGTGTATGTTTATTGTTGACTCTGTATGATTTACTAAAGGTTGAGTATCCTAGAAATATACCTTTGTCATTGCGAGCATCAAACTTCCCCAGGTTTTTTTTTTTTTAATTATTGTTGTGAATAAAGCATTTGCAGCCAAAAGCATGAAAATAACTAATTTTGGGTTTTCTTCTTTTCCAAAGTTCATAAGGTGTTTTCAAGAGAATATGCCTTATTAAGTAACGGTTCAAAATATAACAAGCAGTATTTATAGCTTCAACCTAAAAGTATTTAGGAAGATTATTGTCAATAGCATAGTTCTAGCTATATCTTGTAATGTTCTATTCTTCCTTTCAACCACACCATTTTGTTGTGGAATTTTAGGAGAAGAGAAGTTATGGTTAAATCCATGCTTATTGTTGAAATTTTCAAAAATTTTATTTTCAAAATCACCACTATGATCGCTCCTAATACTTGATATCAAATACCCTTGTCCCTTTTGAACTTACTTGCAAAATATTTTAGAGACTTTGAAGGTTTCATCCTTATGACTTATAAAGTATACCTAAGTGTATCTTGAGTAATCATCAATGATAACAAAAGCATAACTTTTTCCACCAAAGCTTTTATTTTCAGTAGGTCCAAACAAGTCCATGTGTAATAATTGAAGTGGTCTAGAAGTAGGTACACAATCCTTAGGTTTGAAAGAAGACTTAGTTTGTTTGCTAAGTTGGCATGCATTACATATATGATCCTTTTCAAAATTTAATTTCAGAAGAGTTTTAACAAGGTCAAGTTTTGAAATGAGATGCATGCTAGCATGACCTAATCTTTTATGCCATATCCAAAAGTCATTACAAATTGATGAAAGACATGTGATATTCTTTGTAAATAAATCTTCTATGTTTAAGATGTAAATTTTCTCATGTCTTTGTCCAACAAAAAGTGCTTTGTCGCCATTGAAGACTTTACATTGAAGTGATTCAAACAATATTTTGTAGTCTTTGTCACACAATTCACTTATGCTAAGAAGATTATGTTTGAGTCCTTATACAAGATACACATTTTCTATGCAACAATTAGGAAGTAATTATACCTTACCTATGCCAACAATTTTACCTTTGCTATTATCTCCAGAGGTGACTAATCTTCCATCCTTTCTTGATATGGAAGTGAACTTGGAAGGGTCTCCTATCATGTGTCTTGAGCAGCCATTACCCAAGAACCATTGATTTTGAAAGTTTTTTCTTTGAGACAAACCTCATTTTCTGATGTAGCCATGAGGCATAGGTTGGCCATTTCCTGCTCTAGTTCCTCCTCTTCTTTCATCTTCATCATCATCACTCCATGCAGTGAGTGCTTTTCTTCTGTTTGAGGTTTTGTTGAATCTTTTCTACAAAAAGGGGCAATCGGAGCGAATGTGCCCATTTCTTCCACATTCATAGCAAGTTATGGAATTCTTCCCTTGATCATCTTTCTTGAACTCCTTTCGTGGAAAGTTCCTTTTATTTTTCATGAGCTTACCTTTTTGTCTAGCATATTTCTCAAATTTCTTTGAGAAGAAGGCTAGGTTTTGTAGGTCCACTTCACTATCATCATCCTCTTGCTGCTCAGACATTGCTGCAGCTTTTAGTGCCATATTTCTTTCCCTTTTGAGCTCGTAGCTTTTAAGGTGATTATTTTGGTAAGCGATAAGAATTCCTCTTAGCTCATCGTAGGTTAATTCTTTGAACCTTGAGCTGCTCTCAATGTTGTCCACCTTGGATTTCTAGCTCTCTGAGAGACCTTAGTACCTTTTTTACTATTTCGTGATTTATGTAGGACTGTCCAAGTAGTTTCAGTTGACCCACAATTTTTGAAAAATGATTGAACATAGCTTCTATGTCCTTATTTTCCTTCATTTCGAACAGTTCTAGTTCATATTGCAAAGTGCTTATCTTTGAATCCTTCACATTGGTTGTTCCTTCATGTGTGACTTCTAGTTTGTCTCACATCTCTTTCGCAGTATCACAAGTTGAAATTTTATCATACTCCTCACCACTGATAGCATAATAGAGGATGTTTATGGCTCTAGCATTTTCCTGAATTACTTTGATGTCCTCCTCATCATATTCTTCTTCTAGTTTGAGTTCCCCATTTTTAGTTTTGGGAAATTTCGGATCTTGCTCAATGACCTTCCGTACTGGGTAATTTGTGGCTTGTATAATAGTCTTCATTTTTCCTTTCCAGTGTGCATAATGATTTCCATTGAAGTAAGGAGGCCTTGAGGTGGAGTGCCTGTAACACTTTCCAAAAATATGATGCAAAATTTTGTTCTTAGGAAAAGGGAAAGTATAAATATTTGTGGTGTATATTATTAATCAGATATGAGCTTTGGCTTAGTGGTAAGGCTTGGCATCTAGATAAAAGAGGGTATGGCTTCAAGATGTAGCTCCCTCCTCCCTCAGAAATTTTTTGGTGATGACACGTGTTCTCCTGCCAGGCAAAAAGAACAAAATGCTCCTGAAAATTTCTTCTTCTTCCTGTGAGCTTCTCTTCCTTCAGAAAACTCATCTTCTCTCTCTCTCTCTCTCTCTCTCTCTCTCTCTCTCTCTCTCTCTCTCTCTCTCTCTCTCTATTTTTGTTCCACCGTCACTGTCTGTCACGCCACCACCTTCGACCAGTTTTCTCCCTCACCGACGACGCGTTCTGGACGGCCACCTCCAGTAGCTGCCGGCGACAGCAGCGTTTTTCCGATGAGCTTTGTGATAGCCGAGTAACAACGACTTTGCAACAGATTTTAGTGTGTTTTAATCAATTTTTTCATGAAAATGATGTTAGGAGAAGCATTTTCAGCCCTTTTCTATTGAATTTCAACTTTGGAAGCATGATTTTAGGCTAGTTTTTTAGAGTTGTTCTGATAGGGACTAAACTGAAAAGTTTTGAGATTTTGGGGTTTTCAAAAAATGGTGAAATGCTGCAATTTAATGGGTTTAAATTGGTATATGACATGAAACCCTATTGTTCTTCATGGTTTTACTTGGGTTGAAGGTAAAAGTATGGAATTTGGGACTAAGTGAAAATTTAAGAAGTGTTTTAGGCAGTGAATGTAAATTGATGAAAATTCTGGGAAAGTTAGGTGATGGAATCAGGGAATATGAGCTAGGGTTTGTTTTTATTAATGATAAGGTAGAGGAATAATTCCATGCTTTTCAAATGGCGTAGGTAGCTCTTAGGGGTAAGACGGTCACCCAAGCGAAGACATTAGGTCGTTGATAATTAACGACGCTCAGATGCGCAAATAGCACTCCCCAATACTTTTCATTACATATTTCACTTTTCATTATTTGGAAGTGTCTTATAATTACCAAATTGATTTTGTCATGAGTTTACTTTATGGAAATGTGCAATTATGACTAGATGAGTATCTTGACATGTTTGGATTACATTATGCATGGCTTGAACTTAACTTTTAAGAATCATTAGGCATTCGGTTCTGAATGACCGTCAGTAAACCATTATTGCAAAACAAATGGATTTCATGCGTACTTGCGATATTCCCATAGGCATGTTTGTTTTAATTCCATTACCATTAGACAAACTAGTTAGGACACTGGCTGCCAACAGCATACAGTTAGCCCTTGGTGTACATAGGTAATTACCTAGCTAGCAGGGTTTATGATAGTGCTAGCCCCGTGTGACAACCATCACACGAGGACCGATGAATGATAAACTTTCGTGAGTTATAACCTCATGCCTGTTGGTTATTTGCCCTCGAGGATTGTGTATCCTCGCCTGTTGGGATTTGCCTTTTGTGGCTGTGTGCCACACTGGATGAGTCCGTAGTAGTCCTTCCCCTGAAATGTTACGCAGAAACTTATTGATTTTTGTTCATAGCATCTTAAATTCAATGTTTTGAAATGTGCATTTTCTAGCTGGAAATGTTTATCTGTAACGGTGTTTACTTGTGATTTAAAAGTTATCCCATTTCAATCAACTCTTGATCATATTTTGACTTCCATTCATATATGTAACTTTATTATTGATTTTGGGGTGCTATCTGCTGAAAAAATTGTCTCAGATAGGGAGACAGACGACTTCAGCAAAGCAATGACGAGAATTCTTATGGTGAGCCCACTTGGGATTGCGAGACTTTTGTTTTTTGGATTATTTTGATATCCATAGCTCATTCTTTTTGAGATGTATATGCAGTTAGGGTGATAGCCATTGTTTTGTTATTCTGAGATTGTATAGTGATCACAGTTGAACTTTTCTTATTGTTATAATTGGATATATGTTGTATTGGGTTGTATTGGTGAGAGCGGAACTCTCCTATATGTATATGTTGTCAGATAGGATATTGTAGAAATTTCAGGATGTCCTATTTATTGGGGAGGTTCTACCAAAATTTCTACAAAACTCCTTGTTTTGTATTAACCACTTATTTCTATATAAAGGCAAAGCTATTATGTATGTGGTGGAAATTGCATAATTTTGGCATAGTATTAAATGTCCATCCAGTGTAGGCTTGCAGGTTCAGAGATTTTTCACGGTCCTATACTGGTCCCACTCTAGGGATTTTTGGGGTGTGATAGTGCCTTTCACTAAAATAAGCTCCCTCAAGATGTTGTGAAGTCATTTTCTGCAAAATGAATCTTTTTTCCTAGCTGTAAAATACTGATAAAGTAAGACCACAACTCTAATACCAATTGATAGTGCACCTCTAGGGGAAAGGATGAATAGTTGCTCTAAAATTTTTACAAAAAATTTGTTTTAACAAATATAGTTAATTGAAAAATTTACAATCAACTATAATTCACAATAAACGGTTGACTAAAATAAAATATAGTCTATTGAAATTTTTAGTAAGGTGTTCATTCTATCAGATGAAAGGAAAGTTAACTGAAAATCTCTTTAGTCAATTATAATTTGCAATGAATAGTTAACTGTAATAAAATAAAGTTAATTGAACTTTTCAGTAGTAGGCTTGCTCTGTTAGAGGGAAAGACAGTTAACTATAAATGTTTCAGTGAACTGTATTACTTGATGAGAAAAAATGAATGAAGAAAACAATTAACTATAAAATTTGAAGTTGATTGAAAAATAAATTAAAAGGCAAAGTTCAGGGAAAGAGAATCAAACAGGTCAGTTTATCTTGATTCAGCTAACCACAATGCTTAGTTCCAATCCCCTTGACTTTTTAAGGGATTTTCCACTAAGAATAGTTTTCTTACAAGTTCTTACGGAGTTTTCACGTGCTAACTCCAAACACAAAGTTTTCTACCTCAACCTCAAACTCTCAAACAAACCCTCTTCTCCCCTGAAACAGAGGCACAACACCAATACCAAAAGAAAATGAATTTTTATGAACCCTTATAGGCAGGGTTTTCTCTAGTGGCTCTCAAATATGTTTTAAAAAGCAAATAAACCAGAAACTAAACTCTAAGATGAAAAACTTTTAAACATTACAAAATGCTTTTTCTCTTCAGCTCTTTTTCGTTCTCTTTCTTATTTTCACCTCGATCAAAGGCAGTAGATCGACATATTTATAACTTTCTTCAAAAGTAGTTGTTGGAGAGCATTTATGTCGCAGATCTTCATGATGAGAGAGATATTCGGTTGCTCCTTCTTTGACCGCCATGAGGTACAGATTTCGAACTCCATTAAAGTGCGGTTGTTTTCGGTTTGTTAAGGGCACCATTAATGGCTGCATTTGTCGGCAGCTCTAGGAGGCAGAACAAAGGCGCAAAAAGTATGTGGTAGTGGGAGTTCAGAAAAATTCTAATATTTGTCTCTGCAAAGAAGATTTTCATACTATGTTGGAGAAATAAGTTTTATGAGCTGTCTTCCACTTTCTTATGCTAATATAGGCTGAGATGTGGGCTGAGATTTTCATTGGTCTAAACTTGCTAATTTTTTTGTTGTGAGCTGAGGTTTGATTTTATCATTTAGTTTGTCATTAATCAAATATAGCTTCGGCCCATTTACATTTAGGCCAACAGCCAATTCCATCAAAATTTCCATCTCATATGACTCCAAATTTCCCTGTATCACGGGGTCCACAATCTGCTCCAACAAAGAGGCCTTCGAGGATGCTTTGCTCTTCTTCTCCCTCACCCATCCCACCAACCTGTGTTGCCTCCCTTCTCTACGACTCCCACTAGCGTCTTGCTCACCACCCACTGTGGGATTCCTCCCAGTCATCATCTCCAACACCACAAGTCCATAGCTGTAAACATCTACTTTCGAGGTAATCGGCAAATTGAAAACCCACTCAGGAGCCATGTAACCGCTGGTGCTCCTTATTAGGGAGAATTGCAGTTCAAAACAAATAATGGGCAACATGCTCGTGTTGCAAGTTCGTTTGTCAGGTACTGGAATCTTAATTGGAGGCAAATTATATGTTATAATATTTGGGTGTGGGGTACGAAAGGCATAATCATTCTCCAGTCAGCACGCTGAATATCAAGCCGGTTAAGAAAGAGAAGATGACTTTTCTCGGATCCTGATATATATATCCCCATGGAAAATTACCATTCTAATTAAGGAAAAGAGGAAGAAGCCCGCAAAATATAATAAAAATGTTTAAATGGAACGTTCAAAGTCTTCGCAAATTATATGACTATTAATTTGTTCATGTTCATATGGAAGGTTAGGTACTCAAACCAAGCAGCCATTTATGTATAAATGACAGAAACTCGTGCCCCTGTAGGCTTAGCTAATCACCAACCAGTTCAAGCTTTCTGCACTTGTAAATGCATATCCTAAACTTTCTCTTCCTTCTATTTGTACTGTGGATTCCTGCCCCATGTTCATCTGCAGCGTCACATACCCTTCCAGAAGGCTCATCTCTCTCGGTTGAGAAACCAAATGATACTCTGGTCTCAGCCAATGGCGTCTTCTCCGCTGGCTTCTTTCAAGTGGGTGATAATGCTTTCTGCTTTTCCATATGGTTCGTAAAGTCCAAACAACCCACCCTTGTTTGGATGGCAAATCGAGACGAACCCGTTAATGGGAAAGCTTCAAAATTAACACTTACCAAAAATGGCAATCTCATTTTGAACGATGCAGGAGCAACCACCATTTGGACTACCACGACCTTCTCCTCTTTGGAGGTGCAACTCAAGCTCATGAACAACGGCAACCTCGTCCTTCGTACTTTACAAGGCACTGTCTTATGGCAAAGCTTTGACTCCCCAACCGATACCCTCCTTCCCGGTCAAACTCTCACCGAAAAAGCAAGCCTTATTTCATCCAGAAGCGCCACCAATTTTTCCTCTGGTTTCTACAAGCTTTATTTCGACAACGATAATGTTCTTCGCCTTCTTTTCAAAGGCCCTAACGTTTCCAGCGTGTACTGGCCAGAACCGTGGAAACTTCCCGTTGATGCAGGCAGGTCCACCTACAACATAACTAAAATTGCGGTGCTTGATCCCTTTGGCCATTTCACGTCCTCTGATACATTCGAATTCTATCCGTCTGATTACGGTGTAAGACGATATAGACGATTCGTGGTGGATCCTGATGGTGACTTGCGTCTCTATAGCTTGAACGAAGAAAATAACACGTGGGAGGTTTCATGGCAATCCATATCCCAACCATGTACCATTCACGGTATTTGTGGAGCTAACAGCATGTGCACTTACCATCCTTTCTTGGGCAGGACTTGCTATTGCTTGCAAGGATATACGATGAAGAATCCCAACGACTGGACTCAGGGTTGTGAGCCTCAATTTACAACCCCCTCTTGCAATCCCGCTGAGTTCGGTTTCGTCCGTCTTCCCAGCATGGAATTATTCGGCTATGACTTGGAGATGATCCGCGTTTCAAACTTCACACAATGTGAAAGTAGGTGCTTGGAACTTTGTGATGTTTGCAAAGGTGTCCAATTCAAATTCAACGAAGTTAGTACTTACAATTGTTACATTAAAACAATATTGCTCAACGGAAGGGATTCCCCCAATTTCGATGGAGATATCTATCTCAAATTGCCAAAATCCACTCTGCTCTCCTCCAAGGATCCTCTGAAACATGTACCACTGAAGTGCTCAGCTGGTCAGTTTCAACGCTTGGATAGAATTTATGAAAATCCCAAACAAAGCGCATGGTTGAATTTCTTGCTTTGGTTCGCTAGCGGGATTGGGGCGCTTGAGATTACTTGCGTTTTCCTCGTCTGGTTCTTCTTGTTTAGAAGCAGTAAGCAAAACGATAGAGGAGAAAGACAGCAACCACTTTCTGCTACAGGATTTCAAAGGTTCAGCTATTCAGAGCTCAAAAGGGCCACGCGTGGATTCAGCGACGAGATTGGACGAGGAGCGGGAGGGATCGTGTACAAAGGGAAGTTAGACAATAACCGTGTGGCAGCAATCAAACGCCTTATAATGGAAGCCAGTCAAGGAGAAGCAGAGTTTCTGGCTGAAATAAGCACGATCGGGATGTTGAACCATATGAATTTGATAGACATGTGGGGGTACTGCGTGGAGGGGAAGCACCGGCTGTTAGTGTACGAGTACATGAAGCATGGATCCTTAGCAGAGACTCTCTACTCCGATGCACTCGACTGGAACAAGAGGTTCAATATTGCAGTGGGCACAGCTAAAGGTTTAGCTTACTTGCACGAAGAGTGCTTGGAATGGGTGCTGCATTGCGATGTGAAACCTCAAAACATACTCATAGATTCTGAGTTCCAACCCAAGGTAGCAGATTTTGGCTTGTCTAAACTGCTCAATAGAGATGAGCGTGCCAATTCTGGGTTTTCCAGAATAAGAGGGACCAGAGGTTACATGGCTCCGGAATGGGTGTACAATCTTCAAATTACATCTAAAGTGGACGTGTATAGCTATGGGATTGTGGTGTTGGAAATGATAACTGGAAAGAGCCCAATGGGAGTCTTTAGCCTAGAAAACAATGGGGGAATAGATCAACGCAGGTTGGTCACATGGGTGAAAGAGAAGATAAATGGTGCTCCTACAAGCAAGTTTTGGATTGAGGAGATTGCAGATCCCAGTATGCAAGGACAATACGACACCGCCAAGGTTGAGCTATTGGTGAAAGTGGCTTTGCGATGTGTGGAAGATGACATGCATGAAAGACCCACAATGAGCCGAGTAGTGGAGATGCTTCAGTCATCTGAATATAGATCCATCCAATAATATTCCTATGAAATGGATCTTGCAGTTCGTTAGTCATCATGTAATTATATTTTGCTTGATTGCTGTTGGGGCTTGCATTATGGTATATGTCAAAGGTGTAAGTTATCGTAATGAAATGTTCATTTTATTTTAAGAAACCTCCTCTCAACCTAGGATGTCGAAAAAATAATTAGTTCTATGTACATAATAATTTGGCATTTCAACAAGGGTTTCAATGAACATAATTAGGTCGGGGTAATCTCCCTATTTAAAGATGAGAGTAGCGATTATCATGCGCGGTTGATCAAAAATGGATAAGCGATTATATTCCACCAAGTCTGTGTTTGGAAAAGACGTCATACTAGTACGTGGATGATAACGGACTGCGGAATAATGACTGACCATAATGTGAACACCTTAAATTCATTGGATCGGAAGCAATATGATTGGAGGTTGAGTCAAGTCCAAATTATAGAGTCATTTATTGTGATTGATTTTTATATTTTAAAATTGTACTTGTAGTTCTTTAATTTTAATTAAAATGTTATTTTTGTTGCTTAATTTTATTTAATTTTAATTTAATTTTTTAATTTTATTATAAATTTTATTGAGTTTTAATTTGTTTCTTAATTTTATTTTAATTTTTTTTATCCATTACTTTTTTTTAATTTCTATTTAGTCATGTAACTTTACTTCTACTTTTACTTTTGTCTTTTAATTTTGTTTTATTCCCATTTTACTTTTAATTTTTAAGAACTTCTTGAATGTGTTTTTTTTTTCTACCAACATCAAATTAAAATGTTTTAAATATTTAGGTTATGAATGAATTAAAAATTATGATCACTAGAAAACTGATTAGGTAAGGAATACCAAAATGAAAAAAAAAAAATTAGAACAAATTCAGGTATTGATCAATTTAATTTGCAGAAGATAAGACAAGAGTTGAACTTCAAAATAATAATTATTATAATTCATGGAGCTTTCACATATCAATAGATAAATGAAAAAATAAAAGTAAAATATAAAAAAAATTGAGTAGCTTTTGAAAATTAAGGTCAAACTAAAATTAAAGGACAAAAGTGAAGCTTAAAATAGAGATGAGGGACTAAGTTAGAAGCAAATTAATTTAAGGGACTAAAACAGAACTTAAAGTAAAATTAAGAGACCAAATAAAAGTTAAATAAAATTAATAGACAAAAGTAAAACATAAACTAAAGGTGAAAGATTAAGTTAGAACTAAGTAAAAGTTAAGAGACAAAAAATGAATTTTTAAGAAAAATGAAGGGACTGTATTTATGTCTTTAAAATTTTATAATTGAATTGCTATGAAGATAATTATATTACTAATATGACAGTGGGGGAGATTCTTTTTATGGTAATACTGAGACTCTGGGAGGTAGTGATGGTGCGGTTGAGGCCACAGTACTTATGGTGGATGCAAGTATGAATCCATTCTGTGTGCTGAGCAAGTGGAAGCACCGTTGCTGACATTTCACCAAACCATGCAAATTGAGGCCAAAAACGGTTTGCCATTTTCTGCAAGTGGGTATAATCAGGCCAAATAGCTCTCAGTATAATACTGTCGTCTTTTATATAATAACGGAAGGCAATAGCTTAATGAAGACTAAGGTGGGGAAGGGAGAGCAAGTTGGCATTTTATTTTATTTTTCTCTGAGGATAAAATTTGATATAGGGCGGCATCTAGATGAGCCATTTGGCTACAGATCCGGTACTAAGTATTTTCATTCAACGTTTCAAAACTTTTTATTTTTTATTTTTTAAAAATGCAAACTCATGTCGTCCATTGTGAACCAGAAAAAGGATTCACCTTCAATTAGATCCCATGAAATAATATTCGTATGAATTAGATGATAAGCTAATCTGCGTCTTCCGGTTTTTTTATTCGTTGGCTACTTAGTTATCATATCGTATTTTGCTTGATTACTGTTGTTGCTTGCATTATGGCGCACATGAGAGATGAAATTTATCGTCATGAAAATTTCGTTTGATTAAAAAAAAAAAAGTATTTCAATTGATTGTTATTCTCTAAAATTTTATAATTCAATTGCTATCATGATTATCCATCATTGTTATTGCCATTGTAGAATATTACTAGTATCATAGTTGGAATATCTTTTACCAGAGAGCTAGTGATGGTGCGGTTGAGGCCCAAGTCCATAGTGGTTATGTAAGAATATTTCTTAAATTTGGGGTATTTAGTTATTATTATAATTTATATCTAACAATAATATTTAAATAAAATTATTATGCAGAAACAAAGTAACAAGACTATTTTTATCATAAAATAAGATAAATGGATATTTAAGTCATGAAATTAATTTTAAATTTGATTTTTACAACAAGAGCACGTGTTAGTTAAACTCCTTTTAATCAAACTATTATATTTGCTTAGATAATGAATGTTCTTTTCGCTGAGCTACTGGAAGCATCGCAACTGACCTTTGACAAAGCCATACAAAGTGAGACCAGAAATGGTAGGGTTGCCATTTTAGACATTTTGGTACAATCAGCCCAAATGGCTTAATATAATATTACTGTCCTTTTATATCATAATGCAATGTATGGTCATTATTGCATGGTTCCAAGGAACTACGTTGAAATAGGTATTTTTTCAAAGAATGGATTGCAATGCGTAATGAATAGGAAGGTAGGGAAGGGGCCACAAGTTGGAGTTTTTTTTTTAGATTTTTTTTTTTGGATAAATAACGGGATGAAACGCTCAATAAAAAATAACTAAGAAGCAATAAGGCGACATCTTATTTGACTCAAAATTGGGATATCTCCATAAATTCCATCACCCTTATCATATATTTGATCCTTAATTGTCATCCCCCGTTCTTATTAGAGTTGCCCTACGGCTATTTAATAGAGCTTTTCATGATGAAGTGTTCATCACACCTATATAGAGAAAGTAATTATTAAGCTTTTTGTATAAAGATATATGGTTGTACATGGTTTATCTTATCTCCAATGATTTTAGGGGATTCTCTTACAAAAAGCTTTATCCTTCAATTCACTAATCATTACGTATCTTCAAAATATATAAGAATATATAGATTAGTAAGTAGGTTCAACTTATAAATATCATATATAAATTGTTATTTTCATATTGACTTAATATAATATGGTGTCAAGATTTTATATGATTTCAATTCACTCGTGTTAATAATATCATATTTAAGTATGATAAGAATAAGAGATATAGAAAGATTAGATAATTTGACCAAAAGGAATAGCAACTATAACGTGGATTTGAGAGTAGAATAGCAAAGAGTAACATTCTACAATAGTCATGTTTGAAGAGTTGTACACAAAAGAGAGATGACACAAAATCTAAAGTTTTAATAATCTTAAAACCCAGCTATAATTTTATTAAATAAGTTATAATAATTTTAATAAAACAAACTCGCTAACAATTCTCTCAATATTAACTTTCAATAGTTATATAATAGGATAATCACTAATTAACTTGAATTATAGGTTATGAGTCTTTATCTAATAGAAATAATTTAACATATCATTAATTATACACAATTAATAAAAATTCAATCTATATTTTATTTAGACTAATAATATTAGTAATCAATTATTAACGACAAGAAATTGTTTTAATAATAAAATTAATACTAATCCACACAATAATTAAAAATTATTCTAACAATTCAATCTTGTAATTTAAAAACAAGTACTATCTTTCTATTTTCTCAAAAAATAATTTTATTTCACTTGTTCACTTCAAATTTATTTAAAACAGAAAATTTAAAAATACGTTAATTTAGTGATCAAACTTAAGTATAGGTTAACAATATATATATATATATATATATATATATATCTAAGTTATCAAATTGTCAAATTTAACATCAACTATGGCACTGATTATGAACAAAAGAGATAAAATTAAAACGCTTAAAAAAATTATAGGACAATATTCGTTTAAGATGAAGGTGAGATCAAATTTAAAGTTTTATGAAATTAGAAGAATTAAAAATGTCCTTCTATATAAATTCTTAGTGTAAAATCCCATTTCTAATCAAATTGAACTGAAATATTCTTTGAATGAATGAATTCATTTTAACATAATACTAGTTACCAAACTAAATTTATTATCGAAGATCGTGGGTTATATTTTCAAAGTTTTGTCCTTCACAGAAAATTCCATGTTGCTCTTAAATTCTTGTTACCATAGAATAGTAACCCATGGTTATTAATTATGTGCCCTCACCCTTCCCAAATGAATGAGATAAATTATGTAAAGTAAATAAACTTGTACGATTAGACTGCATGCTGCTTGAGCCAATTCCACTCGTCTGAATTCTATGTATATAAGATTTTGTGTATTTGGCTTATTTATATTGTTCTATTTCCTTTTTTTCTTTGGGTAAAGTAGATATACATTTTTTTTGTAACAAAATTTTGTTTTTGAATTCCTAATGGAGGTATATGTACTACATAAATTAAGAGAGGGAGAGTAAGAGACAATAGAGTGAATATGCCTTGTACACTATTTCCTTCCTTTTTTTCTCATCTGTTACTCTAAATTGAAAGCACTACTATGGGTCCTTATCTTAGAAAATTTATTCCTGGTGAACCAATGTTCCAAGTTCTCTTATTTCTCTAAAATCTTCTTGCTTAATGTCCTTATAAGGAGATGAAGCAGTATGAAGCAAATAGAGTTTTAGAATATCAGTATAGGAATTGAATCGATGTTTGTAGCGAACTCCTTTGGCTTCAATCTATAGTCCTAAGTTTGTTTGTTGTCTTTTGTTTGTCCATTATAAATGTGTTGAGTCACCTTTACTTTTATTTTCACGGGTGTACCTTTAGGTCTTTTACTTTTGCTTTATTGTTGGGTGTATTATTAAGTCTTATCTCTATAGATTTGTCATGACGTTTCTCTCTCCACTTATATAAGGAGCCTTCTCCCTTTTTGTTATTCATTCAGAATAGGTTTCATTATTTAGTAATTAGGGATGTAATGGGCTATCTATTGGGCCTTCATCTTCATGATGGGCTAGATTGTCTAACTATTGATGTTATAGATGTCTTTTTGCTTAAAAAATGATGGCCCGAGTGAATCAAAAGCTAAAATAAAAAAGACGGCCCATTTTACCTAGAAGAAGTACATAAGTAGTTGAAGTATCAAGCCCAACCTATCATGCCTTCCCTGAAATTGATTGGAAAAAAAAAAAAAAAACTCCATTCAAAGATATATTTGGATGGTCAACATTTAACAACACACTTTAATATGAAAAATTATGTTTAATCTTTTTATTTGTGTTTCATTTTTATTCGGTTTGTGCTTCGTTTGTACGAAAAATAAATTACAAAATTAGCATATTTAAAATCTTTTTACAAGTTCTAATTAATAGTTGTAATGTAATGAATTTATTTTAGTCTAGATTTTAAAAAAATTGTTATCTTTTAAATTTACATACCAATTTTTTGATTAAAACGTAATTTAAGAAAAATGTTCTTTTAATTAAATTGATTTTATTCAACATCTTTTCTTTTTGGCCATAGTAGCCATTGCTATTTATGTGTATAACAGTAAAAAGGATTTCTATGCATCATTATATGTATGTAGTTTACAATACTCAACTCAAACTAACCTTAAGAGGATTGTTAAGAACTAACAGTGAAAACACTACACTAGGATGTTAGAACTGATATGCAACGTGACCGCGAGATTCACATTATATCTGGAACAAAGGCCTGCAGTTGCATGAGGAAGCGGATCGAAGGAAAAGCCGAAAACAAGAAGACAACTAGGCCAGGAGAATCACGCACTTCTGCAACTAGCATGTCAGTGCGAATCATTTTCTTGACTTTGTAGCATCTCTATAACTTGTCTCATGGTGGGCCTTGCATCTCTATCTTCCTCTACGCACTGTAAAGCCACTTCCATCAAAATTTTTATCTCCTCTGACTCCAAATTTCCCCGTATCACGGGGTCCACAATCTGCTCCAACCAAGAGTCCTTCGAGGATGCTTTGCTCTTCTTCTCCCTCACCCATTCCACCAGCCTGTGTTGCCTCCCTTCTCTATGACTCCCACTAACGTCTTGCTCACCAGCCACTGTGGGATTCCTCCGAGTCATCATCTCCAACACCACAATTCCATAGCTGTAAACATCTACTTTCGAGGTAATCGGCAAATTGAAAACCCACTCAGGAGCCATGTAACCTCTGGTGCCCCTTATTCTGGAGAACTTCGAATTGTCAAAGTCATCTCGCTTGAGAAGTTTGGACAGCCCAAAATCTGCTACTTTTGGTTGATAATTAGAATCCAGAAGTATGTTTTGAGGCTTCACATCACAGTGCAGAATCCACTCCAAGCATTCCTCGTGCAAATATGCTAGACCTCTAGCCATGCCTAACGCAATATTGAACCTTCTGCTGACATCCAGAGCATGGGATTTGGACCCCAGGTTTTCAGCCAAAGAACCATTCTCCATGAACTCATATACCAACAGCCTATGCTTGCCCTCTGCACAATATCCCCACATTTTGATCAAGTTCATGTGATTAAGCATTCCAATGATGCTGACTTCAGCAAGAAATTCTTCCTGTCCTTGATTAGCTTCGTTTAGTCTCTTGATCGCTGCAACTCGATGATCTGACAATTCACCCTTGTAAACAATCCCACCTGAACCTCTTCCAATCTCCTGACGGAAACCTCTGGTTGCCTTCTCGAGCTCTGAGTAACCATATTTTCTGAACCCAGAAGCAACGGGAAGGTAGCCCTGCTCGTATGCATCGGACTGTCTTCTTCGGTTTCTTGTCAAGAAGCACAACACCCAAAGGAAACAAATGATCTCTATCCCCCCTATACCATAAGCAAACAAAACCACGAGCTTCACTTTTCCATTTTGATGGGGTTTCACATACCCTCTTTCAAGCGTTATTGTTTCGTTGGAACAAACGGCATTTGATTCCTGAAGTAATTCTTTTTCCATGGAGAATGAAGTGCTTTTAGGCACTCTCAAGTAGACATTCCCTTGGAAATCGGGTGAAAAATACCCATTCATCAACAGCGTCTTTGGGAAACAATTAAAATAGCCTTGGTCCTCATTGAATTTATACTGAAAGCCTTTGTAATCACAGGATTGCAAACTCAAGTTCAAACATCGCTCGAAGGTGGAATTTTGAGTATATTCACGGTCATAGCCGTAGAAATCAACATGGGGAAGACGCAAAAAGTAAGACTCGCTTGGGTTGCAGGAGAAATTGCGTTTTGGTTCACATCCCAGAGACCAATCACTAGCATTCTTCCGTCGAAAACCTGGAAGACAAGAGCATTTCCTTCCAGAACCAGGATCATAGCTACACAGGCTATTAGCACCACAGATTCCGTGAATTGTGCAGGGTGTTGATATGGCCAGCCAAGACACATACCAATCCTGTCCTTCGGATTCCCGGCTATAAACTCGAACATTACCATCGGAATCAATTTTCAATCTTCTTTGAACCACTCTGCCATAATCGGATGTTGCAATACTGAGCTGGTCCGATGAACTGAAATTGCCCAAAGAATCAAGTACCGCAACCCTACTTCCATTGTAAGTGCTCCTTCCATTCTCCCAACTCACCAGCCCAGGATCGGGCCAATATATACTTGAAATTTCAGGACCATCGTACAGAAGACGGAGAACGTTGTCGTTGTCGAAAAACAGAGAATAAAAACCGGAGGAATAGTTCGTCTCACTTCTTGAGGAGATAAGCTTTGTATATCTAGTGAATAACTGTTGAGGAAGCAGAGTGTCCGTAGGGAAATCAAAGCTCTGCCACAAGACGACACCCTCCGTTTCACGTAGAACAAGATTACCAGTGTCGTAGAGAAGTAGCTCAACGGAGGATGCTGAGGAAGTGTCGGAGGCCCACGTGAACTCGTCAGCATCCGTCAAGAGAAGATTACCAGATTTAAGAAGAGAAAGTTTAGAGCGCCTTCCGTTGACCGGTTTATCACGATTGGCCATCCAAACGACGGTGGGGTGGTGGGTGAACCACACGGCAAAGCAATAGGCATTATCACCGACAGCTTGAAAGCCGGCGGTGAACTTGCCATTGGGTGAAACCAGAACATCTTGTGGGTTCTGTACCAAAAGGGACCCGCCCTTGTTGAGAGTTCCGATTGTCGAAGACGATGATTGAAAGATTAAAACTGAAGATAGAATGAATAATAAAACCCACATACTCGCCAACCCCACCATGGAAGCTTAGAGATGAATGCGTTTGGCAATTGAGTGTTGTGAAGATAAGACCAGCATTTTATTACGCCTCTTTGACAAATGAGAACACAGTGACAATTAAGGTTGTGATGTGTGAATACGTGGGTCGCAAGAGGCGTTTGAATTCCTCGTCGATGTGATGTTACACATTGTAGCAGTTCAGATGAAAATAATATTAGTAGTTAATTTGGTATATTAATTTTAATAAAAATTATTTAAAAAATAACATTATTAAAGCTGATACATTATATTAGCTACTACCGTACGAGGCCCAATCTATTCAGATCCAATTTATCATCGATATTCATTCCAGGCATCGCGAGTGATTTCTAACTATACAGGCGAAGTGATGCCTGGAAATTGACCGAAATGCTAGAAGTTGAAATATCTTGGCCAAACTTTTGAATAGCATGAGGTCGCTGATCCCCAGTTTTTGCCTTCATTAAATGCCATATAATTTTAAGCATAAAAGATTACTTTATCAATTTGATTATTGAAAAATCATTTTTTCCATAATTTAATCTTCTATAAATAAAGTATTTTAATCTAGTTTTTTTCAAATTTATTTCCTAATTGGAGCAATAAATACTTTTCACCGACTTATTTAGAAAATAAATGTTTGGTGTCATAAATTAAGAGATTTTATCTGTAAAGAATTGAGTTAAAAAATGTGATATTTCAGAAATTATATTCAGAAGTTTTATATTTACAGGATTAAATTGAGAAAATAGTTTTTAGATTTTCTTCTCAAATTTAATTTTCTTCATGGCAACTTAAAATTTTGTAACTTACTCATTCTATGATGTCATATTGTCATGTTTATTTAATTCCAAAAACTAGAAATTAACTTGTTTGTTTTAAAATTGTTTTAATTCTATGATGTCACCTTAAAATTGTTTTGAAATTAACTTGTTTTTTTCAAATTATTTCTTGTATTTGACTAATTCTTAATTTGTGTTCAATAGAAAAAAAAAATGCTTTTGATTCCACTGAGAACCAATTATATACACACATATACATATATATAGTAAGGCAAAAAATATAAAAAATTAAAATAAATACTTAAAGCCTGGCGGAATAAATATAGTTATGTATCCCGTATCCGTTCACAGCTAGTGCTTTATGTTTTGTGTTTTTGTGCTAAATTATTTATGAGAAAAAAAACAATTAGATATAATTCTGTGCTGTGGACGTAGTCATCTGAAGCTTATTTTTATTGGTTTTAAAAAAAACTGGTTTCAGTAAGCAGCTCGAGTCATGGACAATCTTCTTCAATCCTTTCCCTTCTTTGACCTTAACCGGTTGTTTTAATTTTTCCTTCTTTGCTTAGTGTGCGTGTGTGTGTATATATATATAAAGATGCAGCTTATGGCCAAAAAATTAAATTAGATGCAACTTAACTAAAATTTTGTGATAACAGTTAACTTTCATAAGGAAAAAAAAATAATTTTATTACTTATCTAAGTATGATTTATTTAAATGAAAACATTTTTAAAAAGTCAAAATTTCAGCAATTCCCTTTGACTCTGGAGACTCTGCAATTTATTTATTTAAAATTTTTAAAGTTGATAACAAACCTCTAATGTTTATAGTTTTGTGTACCATAAACTCTTCATTAATTTTTTGGTCTAAAATCCTAACACTAATTCATATAAATTAAGTCAACAAAATCAATATCAATATGTCATCTCAGTAGTAGAATAAATGCTTTTTATTTTTTATTTTTCATGTTTATTTGAAAGGTCGAAGAAAATGACAAAGAAGTCTACTAGATTATGGGTTAGCTGTACTATTTACGCTGACTTAGCCTACGGGTATAAGTGACGTTAATGTTTTAAGCTACATAATTAATAAACGAGTTAAGCTGTACAAAACTTAAAGGTCTATTATTAAAATTCAAGCATTTATATGGGTTATATCCCCTTAATTAAGAGCATTTGTCCCATTTTGACCTAAAAAGAAGTCAAATATTGACTACAAAGTGCCTAAAACTAATTACTTACATTTCCGAATGCTGTTAGTTCTTTCATGTGAGAATCCTCTTTGAGGGTTAATTGGGAAAGCGATTAGGAGTTGCGGAGGAATAAATTCAAAATTAGGGTAAACAAACATTACAAAGTTGTTTTTTTAACGTGTACTATGTATATACTTTACATATAAAATAAAATATTAATTAAATACTTTTAAACATTACGTAAGGCTAAGGCAAATATGTTAATGGATCGTCATAGCCCATCTTGACTGGAAGCAAGCAATGGCCATAAAGACTAGTTTACATTTGGGTAAGCTGATTAACGTTCAATACATACTAGTGCGAGGGGACGAGGCTGGTAATTGATATGATAAACAAGCCTTCGTCTAGTACTCCGTATATTTAAGATCAATACGTAAGCAAGTGCTGGAGATCAATCTAAACTTTCAATCCATCTCCATTTCTTGGATTCCCCGTTCATGTAACGGGAGTAGGCTTCCAATGCCCTTGCTTTGTATGCGAACATTACTGACGAGGAAGTTTGGATTGACTCAATGTCCCCAAGCTTTACAAACGTATAAAGCTGGGAAGTGGAAAACGATGCATCAGCCGATGGTGCACACTGATCGCTGTGCCGTGTTCTTCCCGAATTGCAGGGTAATTAGATTTAGGAACTAGGACCACAATTATTGCCCAGACAACAGTGTTAAGACTAGACTTTTACTTTTCAAAACCAATTAATGCATCATAAATTCTGTACAGTTGGCTACACTTTGGCTACTCACTCTCTTCCGGTCTGTGTCTGTAATTGCACACTATGCGACAATTTAAATCACTGCAAAAGACCCTCAACACCGAGAGTCCTTTCTCTCTGTGTCCATAGATTTTTATGAATGCCAAAAATTGAGGCATTCAATGCCAATGGCTGAACTTGGGTGGCTTCGGCACGGCTCAATAGGAATGTGATGTTTTTCGCTTTTTGCTTGCCCGCATTCAAGTTCTGTAAAATATCAAATTCTCAATACACATTTCAGAAATACAATGAATTTACAAATATGAGGGGCTGTTATACTCCTGGAAATGATAATCTCTCTATCTCAACGTCGCTGACAATAGAATTCCCAATACTAAATTAAGGAACAGTGACTAATCTGAGATTTGATCCAGAAGAAATATATAACCGTTCTGAAATGCCTTCTATCACAGCAACAATAGCTCAGCAATATTATGTACAAATCGGTTGTTATTGTCTCCTAACCTAGTCGTCTAGTTTGTTTGTGCTGTTCTCAATATCTTCTGGGACATGGTAAGTCGAGAGAAAAAATGTGTTCGAATTCTTCTGTAGGAACCTGCAACCACAAGATGGATAGTAATCAAACACAAGTCAAAGTCCAAGCACATAAAATCCACGTGAGCACCGTAAGGGCTTAGGTCCCCTCGCCTCCTTGCTTCTTTTCCCGTTTTATCAAATATACCATAGTTTTTTAATCAAATAATACTTTTCATTGCAAAAAAGTTGAACTTCTTTTATCCTATGTTCCATAAAAAACTCAGTGGAATAAACAAAACACAAACTTTCAATAAAGCAAGCCAAACAAGACATTATGAAAAAACAATGGGCGCCAATCAAATCACAAACTAAACGTAGGCAGTTCCAGAACCTATTAGTAACTCGGTTTCTGTATACTCGTCATGTCTTCAAAGAAACAATTCTAAACTGTTAAACTTCACTTAACCCCCTCTAAATATCTTTGTCTCCTTTCTTTTTAATTTTCAATTTTGATTTCAATTTTAAAATTTGAAGGAAAAATAAAAAACCATTAGTTAAAACAAAACTTCAATGCGAGGAAAAGATAATATACTTGAGAAAGTCGACCAATTTTGCCTGCAGCTGCATCATTGTCTCCTCTTCAATATTAGCATGGAACAATAATTCAGGCAACTTAACTACAAATTCCAAAAAAAAATATACAATATCAATTTTTAGATAGAACAGAAGAATTGCATTGTTAAAAAGAAACTAGATAAAAGATGAAACTTTACCCAATACAAATTTGAGAAAACCATGAGAATATTACATTCAATGCTAGTCTGCGAACCATAACAATGAGCAAAATAATAGAGAGCACCTAGGGAATAATCTACATGTATATAATAAGTGAGGGTGGGCCAAAAGGCTAGCAATCCCCCTTTCCCCCACACCCAAAGCAATCTATGTTCTAAATCGACATAACTATGAGTAATGAAAAATTATAAACTAACAAAATGGTTATATTAATACCGTTCCATTGCACAGACAACAAATTTATAATTCTCAATCTAATAATAAGTGGTCCTCACTGTGAAATGAACATACCAAAGAGACGTAACAAATGTTCTGCACCATATACAGTAGAAGGAGTGATATCATCAGGGCAAGCTTCTTGGTACTGCTTACGCTCATTCTTGTACAAGAGCATCACTGGCAATGCTTTGTCAAAGTAACAACGCAACCCTTTGAAAATTTCTCCAACTGAATCAGCTATCCTATATCAAACAGACTATGTTAAACAGTAACTATTCAGCATATTAATAAACAAATATTGACACTATGTGCCAAAGCAATAGCTGAAGGAGTAGCCAATACTGTATTACGTCAATAATCCCAATAGATGACATCTAGAAGCTTGGTTCCAACTTAACACAGGGTAATCATAGCTTTTTCTATATATATATATATATATATATATATAAGAGTAATCATAATGAAACTTGCTAGTAAGATGTGGTTATTGCATTGACCATGCACAAAAGCAATCTGATATAAATAACATCAACAACATTCCTGTCCAAGTACCTTAAGGTAGACAAACTTAACGACTCCGAGGGTAACACAGTTTGTAAAATCATTATGGGGCCAAGATTTATATCCATAAGGTCAAATTGCATATACAAAAACCTCCTTTAACTTTGACATTTTGGTAGATAACCCTTTGTAGTTTCAAGGCATACATTCATTTTCAGTCCCTCTAGTTTCGTGAAAGTTCCAATTTTAGTCCATTTGGTTTAAAAAACAGACAATGTAGACATTCCATTTTTTAAAATTATCCATTTTTGCTCCTTGTTACATAATTCATCAAAAAATTTAACACCAAACTTAGTAGATTGCTAACTTAGATGCCATTTTATTTGACACTGTTAAATTACACTCAACTTTGGCATCCAGTAAACTGTTAAATTTTGGATAGAGATGTGCAAGTAAGGTAAAGTTAGATCGTATTTAAGTATAGGAAGACAACATTGCTTGCTTTTGAACTAGAGGGACCCCAAGTTTATTTAAGGCTAGTTTCAATTTTGGTAATTAGCCTCTTCAACTTTCATTATATGGCAGATAGCCCACTCTTTTAAAATCTCATAAATTTATGACTGTTAATTAAAATTTCAACTAAATAAAATAAATTTGAAAGAAACTTAGGAATACACATCTTGAAACTTTGGGAGAACCACACCATTAAAAGCTACAACTCATGAGGTTGGAGGACTCACATCAAAATCCCATACTTCCAATCTACAACTCAAGTCCCATACCTTGCAATCAGGTCCTAACATCTCTTGTAACCTTTTAATCAATGAACAGAATTAATTGCCACATATTGAAAGTTTAAGCTGTTAATTGCCAAAATTAAAACTACAAGGGAGTCATTTGGCAAAGAATCCAAGTTGAAGAGGGCTTTTGCACGTTATAGCCAAAAATATAACAATTCCTTTATTTTTTTGTTCTGGTACACAAAAAAGATCAAACTTGTGACCTTCTCAAATCCCCATGCTCCCAACCACCTAACCTAGCCTCTGGTGGCAAAAGAAAACAATTTCGAGTTACCATATTAACTGCTACCCACCAGTAGGTGAAAGAGAATAAGTACTTAAATTCTGAGATGAAATCCAAATGAATCATATGTGTGCTTCAATCCCCTAGATAGAAAAATGTTTCAACATCATGCTAAACCGTAGAAGGGGGCTCAGGATGAACTTACGAGCCATCTTTCTTCAACCTGTAATCAAGATACTTCTTCACTATGTCATTCACATTTGGTGTACGAGGAAGTTTAACAAGCTGCACAAAAGAACATAATAAACTCTTCTCAAAAAGTTTTCAATGGAATAGAGTTTCAATATTTTGGGCATCAAACATAAAAATTATAGAATGCTTTTCAGAATGACAAGATCATCACAGTCAATATCCAAATGACAAACAAAACAAGATGCAATAAATGAGCATGTTACCAAGTCTAACCCAATAATGTAAAAGCATTTATAACAGAATATTGTGATATAGGATAAGGGAAAGGAAAATAACCATTAACACAAAAATTTCTCTGTACAATGCTCTTGGGTCAAAATCATAGGCAGAAAAAGCAAATTAAGGAGCCATTTGGAGCACAGGTTCCTTACAGTCCCTACTATATTGGACACCATGATATAAGATACTAAGATACCATGCAATTTGAAATTCCCAAGTTTGGAATGAGAATTGAAAGTAATAAATAATAAATACAGTTGATGCTTTATAGAAGTTTGTATAACTAAAACTTTAAGGGCATTAGATCTTTTTTTTTTAATACCACCAAAAATGGTGGCATCTTATGCCTCTAGACATCTTGAGTGTCAGTTATCCAACACAGGCATCTTGTATGCCTGCTGGCATCCAAATTGCCATGGTGAAAATGATGGTGTACAAGATCTATATCACTCTTGAAAGTTCTAAAATGAATCAAATAATTAAAATTCAAGATAACTCAAATGTATAAATAGGTTTAGCATGTTCTGTAACACGTCAAAGCATATGGTTCATAAAGAAAATAATGCGTTGTAATATTTCAAAAAAGTCTATAAAGAGACACAATATAGCCACCTTGCCCAGATGAGTAATAAATTCACAATCATCAACTAATTGCTTCTTTAGTGTTGGGGGAATCTGAAGGCTCACAAGCTTGTCAGAATGTACAGCAACTTTTTCCTAACATTTAGCCAGAGAAAAAGAATAAATTAAATTTAAATCCTTTAGCCAAAAGAAAGAGGAGCAAAACTGTCCCCTCCCCAAAGAAAAGGAGAGGAAATTCGAAATCCATCAATTAATATCATATGACTAATTCAACTGATAGTTAAAATTAAATCATAATTAAAAGGAATATAAAAATGCAAAGTGTACAACCAGTAACTTAAACAATTCTAAAATTTAGAACCAGAGTACCTTAATGAGAGATTCCGTCTTTCGCTTCTTGCCTCTTGCTGCTGCATTATATTTACCCCAAAATAGCTTAGACAGAGAGTAGGGACACAGGCAGACTAAAGTAAAGTTGATTTAAGATATTTGCACATTATAATAATAAAGTCTTATTCTCTAATCAGGACATATGCTACAAGATTACCCAATTACCCTCCATTAGATCACATAATTTCTTGACCAACTGGCTTTCATGGCAACTCCTAATTTTATTTTTTTTTTTTTCAATCTTAGAGGATATAAGATAACATAGATGCAAGATAATGGAAAAATAATAGCCTAATAGTTAAATTGGAGAAAACGAATGATAAGAGCAGAACACTATGGCAGCAAGTACATTGTTAAATTTTCCTTTTTTTTTTTTTTTCTTTGGAGAAGTTTTGGGGGGGGGGGGGGGGGGGGGTTGGTTGGCGCGGAACTGTCATATCCAATTTCTATAACTTCCACCTTCTATATCTCAGTCTGTATTACACGGAATACAGCAGCAATAATTCAATCACTGTGACCTACAAAACACACACACACACACACACATATATATACGTATGTATAAAGTGTATTGCTTTTCCTGATTCCTAAATGGCATCAACGACATCTTCAACCTCTCTACTAGAGTCCAAGATACAATTGACACGGGTTCAAATGCTACTAATTCAGCTTTTACAAATTCAATAACCTCTATACTATGCCCATGACCATGAAACACAAAGTGTATGTTCAACTATAGCATTCAAGTGAAGGTGGGGAAAGAATGAGATGAGATAAGGATTTCTTCAGTAGATACTCCCCGCCCTCCCTCCTTCAAAAATGAGCACGTCACTGCAATTTAGGTACTGAAATAATTAAAGTGTAGAGAAGAAATATCTGACCATTAGAACTTTTGGACTTTAATTGTGATGCACGGGCTGGCTTTGTATTCTTGTCATTGCCATGTTTCTCATTAATCGCAAGTTTTTTCTGTAAATTTTCCTCAGTGTGTTTCATCAAACGATCCACACCGACCCATTCATCCCAACTGTAGCAGAAACAAGCGCTAAGAAACCATATGATCCCGGACTTCTTAAACTTAGAAGTCAAAAAGCCTCTTTTTAGCGGCTGAATAAAAAGACAATATGTTTACCTCTTGTTCCAACCCTGAAAGAAAAATAACGCTGAGTTAAAACGACGAAGACGTAGAAGAAGAAAGACGCTAGTAGGGTAACAGAAATCCTTGAGGAAGGTACAAAAAATGAGATATAATACAGGAAAAACACTACTTACAAGATAATGAACAAAGAAGCTCCATTCTTTCAGCTTGTACTCTGTTTGTAGCACCTTTGAAATAAGACAAATAACAGTTATGAGTAGTTTAATAGGTACAATTTCCCTCCGTCCCTCTAACAGGTTGTCAGAAGCTGACGTTAATAGAAACAATTTACAATACCTTAACGAGAATAGTACACTGGAGAACGTAAGAACTCGAAGTCAAGGATTAATGAGGTCAATCCGACAGAGAAATGTAAGCCGATAACAAAAAAGGAAACAAAAAATGGAGAGTAAGAAAGAGAAGGAGTGAGCATGGAGTACCTTGGCTTCATAGATTCGAGTATTATGGTAGGCGAGGACCTTCTCTCCCTCGGCGTAGGGAGAGGAAGAGGAGTGGTCGGCGACATCATCATCGGAGTGAGTTCTGCTACTGGTGCCCGACTCTGTCGCAGAATTAGCGGTAACTCCAGCAATTGTCTTGGAGATTCCCATTCAATTCAATCTTCTCACCAATTAACGATTTCTTGTACTTGGGAGGGTCAGGTCTCTCAAGTTTTGCGGCTTCTTCTGATTTCTGTCACTTGCCAAGCGCCATTGCCAGGGATGCAGAAGCAGAAGTCACAGCAACGAAGGCCGTACTAATCGATCTTTCGGTTTTCCTTCACAAGTTGGCAGCAAACTTCCGCTGTTTCTCTTGACCACCCTAGGACAATCTCTTCCCAAATCAAAATGGTACGAAGGCAAAGAAGGAACCCGAAATAATAATTAACGTCTTATTTCTTTTTTTCCTCTTTCTGGGGGATTAATGGCTACAGACTTGCTGCGACTTCGTTAATTTCTTTTAAATTTTGTCACAGTTTTGCTTTTATTTTTGATGAAATGAAATGAATTTTAATATTTAAACGGAAGCAATATCCTATGTTACGAAGTATTGAATAAATATAAACAAGTCATTTTATAATTAATAAATATAAAGATTTTACCCTAATATTATTATCAATTAGACAAACATTTATTAATTACCCAAAATAAGTATAAGATCATTTTATTTTCAATATATTGGTTCAATTACTAGTTACTATTGTTTTTGAAAGGAGAAATTAATTATACATAGTTTCCCGAATTATCGTTAAATCACAAAACTGGCATTCAATGTCCAAAACATAATATTTTATTTAAATTATTATAAAAATAAAATATTTCGTAGTTAGATTTAAGTATAATTTTTTATATCTTTCTTATTAAAATATTTTAATAATAATCTAGCATGAGTGAAAAGTTATTTAAATAACTCATGTTGAGTTGTAAAAGTTATGTTTGTTTGCAATATATATATATATATATATAATTGTCATAATATTATTAAATAATTATAAATTTTTAATTTTTAATATAAATAAACATAACAAAAGCCCATAAAAGCCAAAAACTACAGCAGCACCATAACAAATTGTAAAATATTTGAGAAAAAAATAAATAACTATTAAAAGTATTAGAGAATAATTTTTAAAGTTAAATCAATTTAAAAAAATATAAGCATTACCATGAATTTAAAATATATATATTTTTGGATAAACTGTATTTCATAAAATAAATAAATATATTTTGTGAGTATTTTAGCTGCTTTTTGATTTGTGTATATTTCTAAAATTTAGAAAATGATCATGTCATTTAAATATATCTTAAAAATGAAACAATATACTTAATTTTAAATGGTTAAGTTCGGATTTAGACCTTGTGTCTTGAGAATGATAATTAATGCCACATAATTTTCGAAAGCCTAAATTTAGTATCTATGGTAGAATATAGATAATTCAATATATTCAGTGTATATTATCAGCCATAATATATATTTCATTCAATTGATTGCATACATATAATAAAATGTAACATATCACACAGAATAGAGAGACTGCAAAGGACAAAATAGATCCTCGCAAAATGCTGTTTATATTCCTTGGAACTAAAAGATAATGATAACAAATTCTAGAATAACAAATCTCCCTACATTCTACAGACACAGCAAGAACTCCCGTGTCCAATGAACCACAAAAGAATAAAAAATGAACAAAATGGTTGTCAGTTGAAGACAAACTATAGGAGTGACCCCTCCTCATTGATGGAATCCATAAATGGGGTATGAACTGTGAACCATATCTGAAGTATGAAAGCTGCAATGGCTTAATGCCCTACACCAGGGCTTGGACCCGACTTTATGGTGACCCTGAGATTCCGAGAATTGGTGAATGAGTGGCCTTCCCCTCCTGAGCTCGGGCCTCCAGTTTTGACCCCACTTACAAATGATCCCTCCAGAATAGCCTCAATCCCTCTGCTAATAGACCCACTGAATTTGGCACCACCAATAGGATAAGGACGACCTTCTGTAATGACGATGAAGGAGCTTGCGAGAAGAAGCAGAACACTCAGGAACCTGAGAGGCTTGAGATTTTCGGCCATTTAGATATATGTATATGGTAAATGGTTTATTGTAGTGTGAAATGACTGGGTTTAGGCGCTTAGCTAACAATAGCTATAAGCAACGATGCTGTAGTTTGAAGATGCAATGGAATTTGCGATATATGAATTTGGTTCGAAGAAGGAGGTTGGATGCGCCCTTCTTATAGTGATGATCGTAGGAAGAAGAAAGGAAGGTTGCGTGTGGCAAATTCAAAAACGTGAATAGAATTCAAAGAGCGTTTGAGTTCATTGTTGCTCAAGTCAATAAAATAAAGTAACAAGGAATAAGAAGGAATGTCCATTTGACCAGTGATTCCGAAAGCAGTGGACTGTGAACATAGCAAGTGAGTAGGTATTTAGTTTCCAAACACACTACCGCCCATGTGGAATTCCGACCACCTGCGTAACTGCGTGCGTAAGGATTTGACTTCAGAATGATAATACAGTGGTTTCATGGAGCAGACAAGTGTGTAGTCTAAAGAGAAATCAAAGTCAAAAGTGTGGAAGGAGGAACATAGGATTTCACCAGTACTTGCCTACCTTGCTTTCATTTATGACCTTTCTTTTGCTCTTCACTTTCATGGGCAATGTGTGTATGTAATATCAATTACCGACAGCCGGTGGGAGTTTGGTGAGGAAGGATCTATGAGATTTGGATGCTTTTTTATTTCGTTGGTTACGTGGCTATAGTATGGCATAAATGAGTCCTTTGACCAGAAAAGGAAATTCACTTAACACATCCTCACACGTCTCTCAGAAAACGTTGGTTAATTTGGAAAATATGAATGTGAATTGAGTTCATTTCTCCGGAGGAAAAAATTTTAGGAGTAGAATAGATTACTCTTACTCTAAGATAGAACAATGCTCCAATGATTGATGTTTATGAACAAAAAGTTATTTGCTCGAATCAAATACAATGTTGCTGTGTCGGAGAAAGTACTGAATCTACATTAATGTGTGAATGATTAGAAAAATATAGGCTAATTTTTAGAAATATGTCATGAGATATTTGTAATAATGTTTTTAGATATTTTAACAATAAAAATATAAAGACAATAATTTATATAATTTATGTTATAAATAACGGCCAATATAAGTACAAGTATCATTAGAGAGTTAATATGGCCAAAAAAAAAATTAGAGATTTAAGATTTCGTTTGAACATATTGCTCAGTATTTGTTTGACACTCTTTTTCGCTTGAATGTGACTTAGTTTTAAGTAGCAGGATCACATGCAGTAATAGCAAATGTTATAAATATTTCGAGCGATTGGATCATAGTAATCACATATGGTCATTATAATCTAATAGTTTAAAATGGAGATAGTCTATTTTGTAACCGTAATCAATCCAAATAAACGTGTTAAACGTGGTGTTATAATTATTGGTTTTGAAATGAAAATTAACTGTTTTAAATTAGGACACCCTCAAATAGGGTTCAATATTAAATTTTTTTTTTATAAAAAGTTATCAATCGTTATTAAGAAATTAAATTAAAAAATTTTGTAGCATCTTACATATTTAATTTAGTATGATGAATCAAAGGATCTAACTTGTTTTGACTGCAACACCTTTCTTGAAAGACCTACCAAATCATCTTACTATGTTACTTGTTGATTATCAGTATATAATGGCATTGTTTGATTGTTATTTTTAAAAATTAAAAAAAAATAAAAAAAAAACTTGTCCAGTAATGTGTTTTTTATCAATTGTTTTAATAGATTTAAAATTTGAAAAGTGTATTTAAGAATTCAAAAACAAGAACAATTTTTTGAAAATTATTCTTTTTTTTCAAAATTATTTTATTAATGACAAAATTGTAATTTTACAAAAAACAAAAAAGATTTAGATAGGATTATAAGCTAGATATGAATAAAATTTAGGTTCCAACCCAGCCGATAGGTAACAAATTGCACTAGGTCATCTCTTAGTTTATTTTAAAAAAATAAATTTTTTCAAAAAATCAAAAATTAAAATAATGAAATTGTAAAAAGAAATGATGTTTGAAATATTTGTCATAAACACAATTTATTATAAATAAAATAAATTAATATTTGAAAATAATATAAAGTCAAGTTTTGAATTAACCTAATATTTAGTTTGCTTTTATTAAAATATACACGCACGCAAATACATGTATACCTACTTACACAAATACAAACACATAAATAAATTTGCTACATACGTACACCTGTCCATGCAAGTACGTACATATGTATACACCAAACATGTTTAAAACACACACATATTTATAATGAATATTTAGCATGAACGCATAAATACATGCACAAACACAAGTAAATATAATAAATTTGTTCAATACACGCACATATATATGTACTCATGCACACACACATATATATATATATATATATTGAACATGTAACACACATAAATACATTGAACGAATATTTATATTTTTCATAAATAATAAAATTAGAATCAAATTTAAAATTACAATTTTATATTCTAATTCTTTACATGGCCCAAATATAAAATTTATAATTTTGAATTAAGTTCAATTCTAATAAAATTATAATTGAAATTATAATTTTACATTATAAATCCATTTTTTGTACTAAGCAAGGTCAGAGGAACATGTATTTGAATTTTTTTTTCAAACAGTTTTTTATTTATTTATTTAGTGTGTTTCTAACAATAAAGAGTTTAAACAAGTTTTTTTAAGTTTTTTCCTATTATTAAAACCTGTTCTAAAAAACAATTTCATAAAATTGTTCTAATAATATAAAAACAAAGAATAAAATCAAATAAGCCCTATTACCTAGTTTTATAATTTTGTTGTAACAAATTTGTAATTTTCTCTTTTAAGTGCTATTATGAGATACTGTTAAAATGCAGAAAGTTATTAAATTAACTTTGTAAAATCAATTGTTTTATATATATATATATATATATATATATATATATATATATATATATATACGTGTGTGTGTGTATCATGGAAGCCTTTGTTTGATTGGAACCATCGTTTGATCAAATTTATAACTCCTTGTACGGTAACATTTTGCCTTGATATATGCATTGAAAAGTCTTTGAAATGTGTAAATTTTGTGGGGTTAATGAAAAATAATAAAGTAATTAGTTAATAAATTAATTAATATTTTTTTAAATCAAAATTTTTTTTTAAATTTGAGAATTCTTTGAACTAAATGAAAAAATTAATAAATTAATTAATTATATCTTAAATTACGAATTCATTGAAATTTGAATTTTTTTTTAGTGAATGAGAATAATAATAAATTAATTAATTAATTGTTTATTAAATGTCTTAATAAGAGACTATAACTATAACTTAATATAGTTTAAAATTAAAACAAAAGATAACAATATAATTTATTCAATAATTTAGATCGTTAATTGTCATATATATTACTCAAAGTAAAAAATAAAATCAAATATAGTTCAATTAATTTTTAATATTTCAAAATTCTTCAAAAGAGCAACAATAAGAGTTACATTATATGACAAAGAAGATATCTTATAATGGTATCATCTCAATAAACTCATTATTATCACTTTTTTTGGCTTACCAATCTAACAAAATCAATTTTGTGTTATACTTTGTTTATATTACAATATTTTATTAAATTTAATTTTTTCTACTAACACTTATAAACACAATTGATTTAAAATGAATTAACATATAGCAAAATAGACTAATTTCCTTTAAGGCTCATACACTGTGCAGACAAATAATTTACTTTAACAAAATTGAAACTATGCTATTAACTAATGTGTCATTACGTGAAAGAATCCTTGTCCATGTAAGGCTCTGACTTTGAATCATCAGCCCAGTATTCTTTGTTAGAACTAAAATTGGTTTTTTTTTTTTTGGCTTTTTGTGCCATACACATTAAAATTGTTTTTGAAATGTAGAATTGTAAGAAATATTACATCTTGATGCTATAGAAATTGATACTTACATTGAATAAATTACAGCCCCAATAAATTTTTGCTTGGGAATCGGAGCAAATCACTCTGCCTCCCTATATGTAAAAACATGATGCAACTAACTTGAAAACAGTGTTTTCAAGCCTATCAGCCTATTGAAAAGGGTCGTGGACTAATTTTAATATTAAAATAAATAAATAAATAAATTTGACCGACTAAGTGAGATTCCTATTTGAATAGTCTCATCAATTTGTGCAGCATTAAAAAAAAAAAAATCCCCTTATTGATCGTTGCTTCAACCTCTATGAACTGGTCCCCTCCAGGTCTTCATTCCTTCATTCTTCCTCTTCCGTTTTGCTTCTTCATTTTGTTCCTTTCTGCTGATTAAGGGTCAAAAAATTTGGGTGAAATTGCATCAGTGGCCCAACTTTTTGCTATTTTTAATTGTTGAGGTGGCCAAAATTACTTCTCCAACCCCATCATATCTCCTTCTTATCATAAGGTAAATATGATATTTTATTTTGTTATATTTATTTTCTTATAAATGTGTGTGTAGTTATCTTTTTTTTTTTCATAAATGTTTGTTATTTTTGTCTTTTTATTGTTAAGGTAGTAAAAATAATTAGATTTTTTTTAGTGGTGTAGATAATTATTAATGTATATATTAGATTAGTGGGTTTCAAAACTACGTATTTAATACTAAATTTATTTTTACATAGGTGAATAAGAAATCTTGATTATATTTAGTGTTAAATATTTTAGTTCATAAAAAATTAATATAGATGAATAAATATAATTATTGGATAGGTGTATAGATGAAGAATAATGTGGGAAAAAAAATATTTGATGTTATATTTTTTATGTTATTTAATATTGATATAGACTATTAAGAACTAGACAATTTAATAGTAGTTATAGTGATTTTAGTTATTTTATGATGTTGAGATTATTTTTTAAATTTATTTCTTTTATCATTTTGAGAATATTTTTGTAATTTAGTTATTTTATAATGTTGAGAATATTTTTACAATTTAGTTATTTTATAAGTTTGAAAATTTATAATTTAGTTATTTTATAATTTTGAGAATATATTTATAGTTTAGTTATTTTATAATTTTGAGAATATATTTATAATTTATTTATTTTATACATTTTTAATATTTTATAATTTATCATTTAATATTAATTTGAATATTTTCCTAATTTGAGAATTAAAAAAATAATGGAAAAGAATTCTACGTTTGATATATGTTATGTTAATTAAATAGTTACTTCATTGAATCCTTCTCAACAAAATTTAATTAATTGAAATGTTATATAAATTGAATTGAATATTATGATGAAATGAAATTGAAATTTAATATTCATTAATTAAAATTTAATTATGTTATTCCACATCTATTAGTAGAGTACTACATTACTATAGTTGATTAGAAGGAGATATCATAATATATATTAAACCTAAGAGGATTAAAATTTAATAATTTCTAATATATAATATGTGTCATAAGTAATTGTCTTATTAAAGAACATGCACTGTAGGATAAGAATTAGACGACATAAATGAGCTTGTATGTTTTTATGTGAATGGAAGAATTTACTAAAATAACCAAGGCACGACATTTGAATGCACCAATGTAAAGATGCTTACAGTTGACATAAATATTAGTTTAGAGGACTTAAAATAAGTGGTTGGACGAAAGCTACGACTTTCTCCAAATCAGTTTGTGCCTGAATTGATATATAAATACCCAACATGGTACCACACAATTACCTTGGAAGACAATTTTGATGTGCAAAATATATGACATGCACGTTAGAATTTCGAAAACAACTATGTGGGGTTAAGTTATGCGTACACATCTCAACAACTAAATTAGTAGTTAACATGGAACATCAAGCAATGGAAGACTATATTCAAACCTCACTACCATTATTTAGCTATTTTAGTTAGCCAAATAATCCAACAATATTTATTAGTTCTTACATGGGAGAGGGTATTTCATTATGCCCTAATTCTAGTTCACCCTATCCATTAGTTGAAGTAAATGATATGATTGATGTTGAGGATGAAAAGGAGTATGATGAAGCATTTGAGTTAGACAAAGAGAAGGAGGATAATGACGTGGTTAGCACAACACTTCAATAAGCTCCCACATGCAAACGATGAGCAAGTTCAATGCTTTGCTCGTGCATATATCTTTTAATTGATTAAGGGTATTCTTTTCTCAAACAGGTCATCCCACCAGGTTTACTTAATGTATCTCCCTTTACTCTTAAATTTTAAAGAGGCTAGTCAGCGTAGTTAGGGATTTACAGTTTTAACACACCTATATCGGGAGCTTTGTAATTCTACAAACCTTGAGGAGCGTGACGTAAGTGGATGCTTGACTTTGTTGCACCTTTGGCCATGGGATCGCTTTCTCGTGGTTGCACTAAAGAGACCGGTTTTGTCGGATCCCTGCACTAATGTCTACCCTTAATTCCATAATTGGTTACTTGAACCTCTTGTAGTTATCACTTGTGGTGCATAATCTATATTTTTCAAGTTTCATAGGTATAGGAACATTGGCCGCCCTCCACGATTTGGTGAACGAGAATTGCGTCAGTATCAAGTTTCCTACAATGAGGTTTGTTGCCATAATTTTGTCTACATATCTATACTTTTTTATGTAGTAATTTATTATGGGTAACCTTATTTGTTGAAAATGATTGATTACATAGTAATTGTATAAACTAGACTGTTTGAGCAATAAGTCCAGAGTATTACTTGACATTCCCCGATATATGCATGCCTTAGGTGCTTATAATCTACTTTATATTATTGAATGGCATCAGCCATATCACGTCCTTCACCAATTTGGTTAACAACAATTCAATCATAATAATCCAATTAACCTGAGTTCCTTCCACACATTACAACTGAAGGGTAAAACCATGAAAAATTAACAATAAGATCATGCATAATTTATAAAAATACTTTGGTCCAGGCACCCATGGGTACCATGCCCACTGATCGTAACTTGGCACACATGGGGTGGTACTGACAACATACATGTTAATGGATCTATCCCACAAGCAGTGTTGCGAGTTATATGGTAATCCGTACGGTCTTTTCACTTTTGTTCATCATTTATTAATGCAATTACTTCAAATTTTATTTATGTGGCTTTGTTTGCATGCTAACATTGTCAAAGACTATAAGTTGAGCTTGAATGACCCCTAATTACGAAGTACCATCAATTTTATGGGACTGTTGGGCAAGATTGCCTAGACATCTTGAAAGCGCTCAGAGAACAACGCTTCTCAATAGTTGACTAACCAACACCACCAGCTTTAGACTTACCTAAGTGGCCCCACATACCAGAAGACAGGTCAGGCAAGCAGGCACACGAGTACATGTTATTCTAATCACCAATTATTAATGAGGAAGGCCAAGGATATAGCTAGAGTAGAGCTATAGTTTCATCCACAATAGTTGGAGGTACATCTTCCTCTTCTTTCAATCCAGTAACATCGCATCAAGACTTTAACACTGCTAGTCCTTCCACACTTATGACCACTTGTCAATATGGTAATTTTAAAGGCGTCAAACTATCATATTATGTTCCATCTCCTATGACATTGAGTTATACACCTACTCTATCGACACCATTTTCATGCACCCTACATTAAGTGCCCTTTGACATTTACTCAGCATTTATTGCTGAGTATGATCATGTCTTCTTTGAATTTGATGATTCATCCCAACAATAGTTCTTTACACCAAAACAACTAATTCCTCTAGTTTATCCCTAATTTTAGATTTAAATATGCCATCAGTTGCACAATAAGATGCACAAAAAGAAAAACAACAAGAAAAATAGCAAATAGGCTACACAGTAGGAGCGATGACAAATGCAATGCGGAAGGAGAAGGCCTCCTTATGGAACCAACAACCATTATTTTGATGAATATGCATCTACATCTTATTTATATTACTATCTAAATAAAAACTTGTACTTATGACATGTAATTTAGACTATTAGTTTTCACTAGTGTGCTTTTTAGTATCATTTCTCTAATCAATGAACCTAAACTTTAATTTTTACTTGCAATTAACCTATTTAATATATTTATAATTCTATAGTAAGTCTTTTTTTCATGTTAAATGTATATTTACATGGATACAATAAATAACTAATATATTCTTATAAAATAAATATGATGTAGAATTACACATAACTCTAGCCATTGTCACATTATATATGAGTTCTTCTAAACTTCTATTTCTCATTAGTAGATAGTGTAAACATAGGGAATTGGTGTGGGAAATGAAGTTAGAGACCTCATATTTATAGAGAAAGGCTAAAACCCACTTCCCATCAAAGTGAGCATTAAAAATAGAATATTTTCATATTATGTCCTAAATGGGTATTCAAAAACAAAATATTCTCATATTATGTTTTATATAATTTCAAAATAATCAAACTACTATAAGGTGAAATTTGCACCTAGAGTGTTAACAATTAGGTGCTACATTTGGTGTACTCACAATTTTGAGTACATCATTGCATTTAATTATGATATAAGGACATAATTGTAATAATATCAACAAAAAATAGTAATATTACTATTACATCCTTACATTATAATTGAGTGAAGTCAATTGAGTGCAAAATACATGTATAAAATTAAGAGATATTAAGATATAAAGATATGACTTGATGTTGCAGAAGACATAGTGCAATTTAGCATAGAAAAAGATAACAATCCATAATATCTAAGAAAATTTTTGTCAAAGTACATACACAATTTCAGAGAGAGTTATTGTCCAAAATCTAAATTAGGGCTACACTAAAAAATAACTGATAGAGTTTTTTTTTTTATAATAATAATTTGAATAAAATAAAACTCTCAAATATATATATATATATATATATATTAAAATAGTTTATCTTTTCTTATTTAAATAAAAAAACTCATTAACTCTCTCCTAATAATTAACTTTTAATTAGCAATTTGATAAGATAATTACTAATATTTTTGGATTGTAGGTTGGGGTCTTCGCTCTAAGCTTGTGAATAATCCATTACATCACTGATTACTCACAATGAATATGAATCCAATTAATTCTTAATTTATAATTACAAAATTAATTGTTTAATTAGTCACCAAAAGAAATTTACCTAATAACATAATTAATGTTAATCCATAGTGCATTATTGTACTCAAATTGTGAATACACCAAAAATTTTGCCTAATAATTAACATTATAGAATATCCAAAAAATAACCAACGTTCCATAGTTCAATAAGTTGTATTCGCAGTTTCTCTACCTTTCGCCGAACAATGATTTATCCTTAATTGTCTCAAAGGCAACACCACTCCATTAGAATCCAAAAAAGGTTGCTTATTCAGCGATCAGCATTATGAATCCCAGTTCTCCAACATGCAAGCTTGCATTTCATATTCTCAGTAGCATTCTCAAGGTCGTAATTCTGACATTGAATTTTTAACACTCACCAGAGGAAGAAGAGGACGTGAGAAATGAAGAGAACTAGGCATCCTAAACTCGCCTTAAAATAACATAAACGGCTAAAATCAACATTTAAATTAGAAATTAAAGGATCATGCATGGAAATTTGAATCTTCCCTATATATATATTTCATATTTTAGAGAAAAACAAATATAGAATAAACGGACTTTATTCAGGTGAGATTCATTTGAATTATGAATCTTGTATATATCTCTCTCAAAAATTGCTAAAAAAAAAAAGATCCAAATCTCACGCATTACAGACCTCCCTGACAATAGATCTTTCTACTCTTCTTCAGAGCCACCTTTGTTTGAACTAAGTTGGTGTTGCTTTTTGCTACCCTGGATGCTAATCGTGGGAAACGGGTTTCAAATGGGTTCTGCTGTCGACGGTAAAAAATTAGTCGACAGTGTTTAGAGTTGATCAGTAAAGTGTAAAATTATTTTTTATGTTCATTTTAAGGAATGGAAAAAGAAACAACTGTACTTTTACCAGACAACAATATTATTATTTCATCATTCAGAGCCGTTGACATTTTAGTACCCCGCTATACCATCAAAAACCGCTATTATGTCCTGCAATGGTAGCTACCTTCTGCTAATAGATTTCACTGCATTATGAAATTACCATGTGCGGAAAGTTCGAATGTTTTCAAGTTTCTAGACATGTTAGTACTAGCTTTTATCATCATGTCAACTTTAATTTGATTTATAGAGAAAAAATATTGATTAAAATTGAGAGAATGACACTCATCTCACGTCAGAGAGAGGACAAGTAAAAGCCTCAGATATTATTAGACAAATTTTTTGTGATTTGATTGAGTTGATATACTATATATTATCTCCCAATATTTATTCAATTAACAACAGAATAAAACGTGAAGATTAGAAATTGGGAAAATGGAATGGCCAATGGGTGGATCAATAATGTTACATGGTACTCGTCTAAAGGTCGCTAGTGCCTAGTTCGATGACTATCCCCGTAAGTTTGGAAATCCAACAAGGAATGAGGAGTTCCACTTTGCTAAATGCTGTACAACTATCGAACATCAAACTCACATGAGGCTTTTGCCAATTCGGTTCCTGTATGGAGCAGAAGGACCTTTGCTTCTGTAGAGAAACATACATCCCCATCTTCTCCCCCCCCCCCCCCCCTCTCACTTCCTTGGTTTTCCTCACAACCAAACACTAATTTTCTTTTTGCAAAGCACATAAATCGAGCAACAAAGTAGAATTTAATCTTCAGATTTATCAAATTATAATACATCTCATTCCACAATTTCTTCCCAATTTACAGTACAAACTTAACTTACTAGTCAATAAAATTGCAGATCTAGTAACTGAAATCCAAAAATTGCACAAAATTAAATTAAAAGAGAACAACTCAAAAGCCGAATCTCAGGCAGAAGATATCAAAGTGAAATCAGAAGCACGTATGGAAATTCATTTGCTTCTGTTATTGAAATTCATCTTCTCGTAATAGCGGATAGAGAGGAGCGACAGGGAGAGATGAACCTCGTCTTTCCCCAACCGAGGGGGCGGTTTGGACCGAATCATCTGCGGGAACGCAGCCCAAGACGAGGAGGAGGAGGAGGAGGAGGCCGACGTGGATGCGGAAGAAGACTGGGGCTTGGACAGTGGCCAGAGGTAGAACGCGTGGAGACGACGGAAGCCACCGAGGGCAAGGACCACGGATCGCAGCTGTTGCTGGCTACAGCCGGTGTTAGCCCACTGCTTGGTGCAGATCAGCTCCCAAAGCCGCTCGTCCTGCGCCGTATTGTGCCACTGTTTGCTCACGCAAGCCGCCATCGCCAGCGTCCTCGCGTCCACGTGCTTCAACACCTCGAACAGCAGATTGTCATCGAAGTACACAAACCCACTAGAGTTCCCAGAAGCTCGATCCTCGCTTTGTTCGTCTGAATCTGCCAGCTTCACCTTTTCATCCTCTCATCGTCGCCGGGATGTGGACGCTTCATCCCAAACCCTAAGCCTGGAGGCTGGAGAAGTAAACCAAGCTTTTGTCGTTCCCCAATCCTGCAATAGAAAATAAGAATCTGGAGGGTGCTTTCTGATTCTAACAGTAGTCGGAGGAGAAGGTATATATAAACAAATTGGAGCCGTAATGGAATGGGATAATGGGGTATAAGATAAGGAGATTAGGAGGGGTCGGTGAGGGAAGATAATGGGGGGCAGCAGAAGTAAAGGTCAAGGTTAGGGGGTGCACCTGCTTTTGAAGCTTTTCGAAGACGACAATACAAGAAATGAATGCGCTTCGATTCTTTTCGGTGATTGACGATTTTGTCCCTTGCTACTCACTTCACTTTCTCTTAATTACAGCATTAAAAAAATAAAATTAAAGTGTTTTTTTTATTTTTTTATTTTTACCGTCGTCACCCAAAGCCCTCGTTTTGATGGACTTTTTGGCGTTTTATATCTCCTTCTTCCTCATCATTGCCCTTTATTAAAAGGGGCGTTTCAATACCTGCACGAGAAGAAACCCTCCCGAATCACTGAATCCGGCCGCCTCAAACGTCTAGTAGTCCAAATATCATACTCTAGAATATTAAGAAATTGATACAATAATTTTACAACATTTTTATTCATTAGACCGAACACTTTATATATTAAATTTTGGAATTTTTTGAATTATAAGTTCTTTGGTTACAAAAATGCGCAAAAGTCTAGGAGTAGAAAATGAAAAGAATTTGAGATAATGTTAATACTTAAAAATAATAAGTTGTGCTGAGAATTACAGCTAATGAATTAATTGATAAAAGATGAAAGGTCGTGCTATTGAGATATATATATATATATATATATATAATTGTATGATTAATTAATAATAACATAAAAATGCATAATTTAATTTAAAAATTATATAATTATTTATAATAATCATAGTTATTTCATGATATTATTAAAAAGTATATAACTATCATGTTTTAATTATAAAAAATTACATATAAGTTTTTTTTGTAATTTTATATCTTTGTTCTGATTTTTAAATTAAAACATGATAATTATATTAATTATGTCCTTTAATTAAAATATAACAATTATATAATTTTTCAATAATATTATGTATAACGAATGCAAATAGCTATATAATTTTTAATTGAATTATACACATTTTATATGTTATTATTAATTAATCAAATATTTGTAATATGTCTTATAACAAAGATAAACATGTCTATATATATATATATATATATATATATATATATTAATTTAATCAATTCCTATTTAAAACTAAACAATTTCAGTTCGACGGCTGTTGAAAATTTTAGCACCAACGTATGACGGTTAAACTCTCATGCTTCAGGTGCTAATCTTGGATTTTGAAACTTAAAATCTAAATACATCTAGAATAAAACAACCTGAGTATACTATGATTATAATATAGTTATGATAAAATAATAATTATGGATAAGTAAGGACGAAGGTTCAGGTGTTGCTTTATCAAAATCTGCAAAGCACCTTTTAGAAAAGAGACTGAGATATAAAAACATTTAATCAAGTATGATTGAGATTATATTATAGAAAGACGTTTTCTTTAATTTTAAAAAATTTAGATTAGATTCGCTAAAAAATATTGGTAAATAACACTCATTTTCATGATCCTTTATAAGGTGCATCATAAAATGGCAGGACTCGTGGGAGGAAAACGAAAGGAGAGGGAGCGGAGGGGAGTAACCCCACGTTGGTAGTGAAAGCAGATTGGAAAGGATTTTGCTGCAAAAGTTGGAAGCAATATATTTGAGAATAGCAATGGAAAAGGACAGCTTTGGCATTTCCTCACTCCCATTATCAGCTTCAGCTTCAACGGCATCTTTATTCCGTTGTCTTTTATGCTTTCTTCCTCTCCTTTGTGCACTCCATTTTCTGCAAACTCCTCACCCCACAGGCCTTGCACCCATGTTTTTCTGTTCCTTTCTGTGACAATCTGTGATCCTGGACTCCGGATTATCTTTCTTAAACACTTGAATGATGTACTACATTTACTTTTCTCGTAACAAATCTTATATCATAATTACATCTATTTTGACATATATATATATATATATATATATATAAAATTAAAATATTTTATATACTCATAATTTTAAGTATAATAATATACTTAATTATAATATAAGGATATAAATATAATGTTATCTTTTTTTTAAATTAAAAATATTATAATTATATCATTATATTATAATTAAATATATATATACACTTAAAATTATAAATGTATTAAATATAACACTTTATATATATATATATATATATATTACTAAGACAAAATAATCGTTGTGTGTATTTAAAAATATATAAAATTGATTGATAAAAATAAATAGTATATTCACAAAAACTTTCTTTGAAAGTAACCAATCTACAGATAATAATTTAATTTCAAAAGTAAAATTGATATTAAACATATGAAATAAATAAGTATATATTATATAAAGTTTTTTTCATATAAATTCAATAAAATTTTGAAATAAAATAAATTTATAACTATTAACAAACAATAAATAATATTAAAATAAAGATTAAAAAATGTAGTCTTAATCTCAATAAATGAATTAAATTTATTTTTTAGCAACATTTTAATCATCCAAAATTTCTACTATTAATAAGTCGAGATGATAAAGGGAAAGCTGTTAACGTCAACAACACTAAATTCACATAATGTGAAAAAAAAAATTGCAAATGGTCCTGTCACATTGGGCCATTATTATTAGAGATAAACGAACAGTTTTAATGTATAGTAAAAATTATAATTAAATTAATTAATATAACATCTGGCCTATTAGCTCAGTTGGTTAGAGCGTCGTGCTAATAACGCGAAGGTCGCAGGTTCGAGACCTGCATGGGCCATTATTTAAATTTTCTTTTACCAAATTCTATAGATTTCACAACTTCTGCAGAAAATGTTCGTCTCATGGTTATATAATCGTCTTCCAACGTCTCATTTTCTCTTTTAAACTACTATTTCGCTGAAAAAGGAATTAAATAATATGCTGTTTGGCTGATTTATATATCTACAGGACATAAACAATATGATCTGGATCTCACCAATTAATGGTATCATATTAAAAACAGCGCGTGATCTAATCAAATATTTAAACTCAATTGAATAATTCCTGCCAATGCTTAGAATAATCAACTTTGAATATTTATAGCAGAGAGTCTCATAACTTGCATATCTTTTTAATATTTCATCCCTAGCTTCAATTCCTTGTCTACACTTTTTAACATGAATCATTATTAAGTTCGCTGCGTTAGATGTGACAGCAGGCATGACTTCAATATTATATTTCAGGGAAGGCTGATCATTTGCTCACTGACAACTGATGAAGAAATCAATAATCGAAGAAAGAGCAACAGAATGTTACGAAAAATTCAGCAAATATATATTTTTATACTTAAATGGTATTCTTGTCCGAAGTGGAGAAATTGATTGATATTAGAGCACATTTATCTTATTTTTTGTCACTCTAATTACAAATAGTTCATAATACAAACACCACCCTAACTACCCTTCAACATATTAATATCATTTGCAGCCTTGAAATAATACTCATGAAGTAGACAAATCGGACAATAACCTCTGCGGATTCAATCTGTTGAAGTCAAAATGCTACATATCTTACAACCAAATTAATGCATAACACATATGTATATGTTTGGCAGAATTGATAATGTGAGTTGCCAAAGAACACCCGAATATAGTCTTCAATTCAAATACTTCATTTCAAAAATCATCACAATTAACATTTCCCTATGTAATAAGCAAATGACCCATATCGTGAAGAATATAATGGTGAAATTGGAAGTCCTTCCCTGTATAATAATTAAGTAAACGAGCGATATCATGAAGAATGAATAATGGTGGAGTTTGAAATTCAGCACGAGGTGCTTGTCTATATATTGAGCACAGACACAGATAGTCATGCTCGGTGGAGAAGAGCGAACAGAAAGCAAAAGGAAAAGATGTATCTATATGTGTGTTGGAGGCTCAAAATCTACAGCTAAAACTAAGAACTTATATTAAGAAATGATTTGATGGCCCATTCCTCCATGACTAGGACCAGAGTATGCTTGAGCCGTCCGGAAGTGGGCGATGGGTCTGGAGCCTTCAGCATGCAACGAAAAGCATAAGAAGATAAGGAGCATCACAACGAGAGAGGTGAACAAGACGCCATTGGGATGTTTCATCGTTCCTCTCTTCATTCTGCGTTCCTGTAAATTCTGGGTCGTTCTAGCTAGCTACTTTCTGTGAAGCAGGCATACATATATTGGAGAATAAGAGACAAGATACGAGTTTTCACAGGGATGTGTTTCACAAATTATTTAATAGTTAGTTGGGTTCTGGTCCAGGCTGTACTTTTTGGCTTTACGTACCTGCACCTCAATATCTGTCTTCTCTGCTTATGAAACAAGACTATATTGGAGAAGGACAGTGCAGAGAAAAGGAAGCTACTTATGACTTTTTCCAGCTTTCGAGTGGGAACATTATGGATAAGACAGAGGTTTCGATTTGCTTCTCAGATTCCGTACGACTTCGAGGATTTTGCTAATTTCCCATTTGAAACGCCAACATCATATTATTAAACAATCTTTCCATCCATTTCCCAGGTAGTAAATCAAATATTTAGTTCCACATTAAAATATCAATATGGAATACTGAAAAACCTTTTCTTATTGACTTTTTTCCTGCTCTCACGCATTAGAATAATGTCTGTGAATGTGAATGAAAGTAGACAGAGGAACACGTCATTCATTAAGTTGTGGAAAACGCCAAGATCGCCCCAACTTCTCCCAAAAAGTCCGAGCTTATTTTTTTTTATATATTATCTGTAACGTTTCGGTGTTATTAATATATCAATAATGATACTTATAGTACGACAAATATTTTTCACGAGTGCAAGTTATTCTCATGTGGTAATGCGAGGATCATGAGAATGTTAAATTTCAGAATCCAAAGTCTAAAGTAATAATTATTATAGAAGGAAGCTCACAAAAGTTAACTGCAGTGTACAATATGAAACAATATTGATTGGGAGTCCACAAGAACCGCATTGAGTTGACATTGCATTAGGCAAAGACTTCCATTTTGTTTTTCTTTTTAATAAGTTGGCGATTATCAACCTCGTGCCTCACAAGGACACCAGCCATAGATTTAAAAAAAAGCAGTATAATTTTGGTATGAAACATGAGATTGGGTCACGTGGATTTATTTGCAGGTGATCATACCAGCAGCATATGACAATTATGAGATGAAAAATAATAAAACAAACAGGAATCGCAGAAGGATTTGGATTAAACTCAAACGCAGACATAAGCTTGGATCTCTGAAGAAGAATGTGTTTGCGATGAAGTCTTGTGTTAGTTGCGTGATAATCTTAACTCTTAATCTCCGCAGACCGTATCAAGTTGCATCCTGATCTGGAGGGTTCTGCAAAATCTGATAATTAATGATTTGGACTTCAATTAACTAGTTTCAATTTGCAAAAACTTCAGCCTCTTTACGATCACGAAGCCATATATATATATATATATATATATATATATATATCTCTTTAAATTATGGAAGAGAGGCCGGGATTATTAAATTACTTAGATTGTACATCAAGTAGCTTTTTTAATGTAGTATAATTAAAGGGATAATTCTCATCTTATGTACAACTGCCAAAAACATTCATATGAGATGATTTTTTATTTTTTTTTTGTCACAAAATAGCAATTTGGTCAAGACGCAACTTTGTTGGTTACAACAGAGGCCTACAACCAGTGAGTTGTGGCTTCCAGTTTTGTTTTTTTCTTGTAAGAAATTAGTTTGAGTTGTGTTCTATGTCAAACTACAATTCATGAAGTTAATATTTTCTTAAATCTCAATTGGGTTGTGACTTGGCCTTAAATTTATTTATTTTTAATTTAAATTAATTACTTAAAATTAATTGAAATAATTAAATGCTAATTTTATTTTTCTGTTAAAAAATAATTTTGTTGTCAAATAATTTAAAAATAATTACTTAAAATTCATTAAATTTAAAAAGTAAATATGTATTTTATTTTAAGTGTGAATGATATAAATATATGTTGGTAGATTATAAAATTAAGGTATTTGAAAACTCATAGATATGAACACAAATATTTATAAACTATAAAGAATAAGACTTCAACTAAAATAGTTCAATGAAAAAGTAAAAAAATCTAATAAAAGTAGTGGCTATCAATCCCATATCAAGGAGCTTGACAAACTCGTTGTATACGATGATGCTCAGACTGTAGCTCCTCCTTTTCTCCTTGGTCTTCATCCTCGTCTTCGTCATTTTCTTCCTCAGGGGCAATTAAAGTTACAATGGATGAAAATTTCAAATCTTACTGAGGCGACTGAACTGGGGAATCGACTGATGCGAAGTGACAAGGCTTTAAAGTTGTGAGTGTGATGGTGCTCCAACATTGAAAGACTGATGCTGAGAACTAAAGTCAAATAGATTGGCTAACACTACCGAGAGAGAACCTTGGTGCATAAGTGACTATGTTGGGATGAAGTATGATGGATGATGAGGAAGCACATGGACATGAGCTATCTAATGGAGAAGAGATACAAAGCAGGGATCTTTATTTGCTAACCAGTCCTATAACAAAAGCTCGGGCTAAGAAACTTCAAGAAGTTATCCAAGGCTTAATAGTCCGTTTACATGTGGAGGAGATCCAGTTGGAAAAGTTAAATTAAGAAAAGAAAACCTAAGTCATCAATCTTATTCAAGTCTAACCAGATGAAGACTCAATTACTTTGGATTAAGCTATCTTGTTATTTGTTGTTGCACTTGGATCTTATTTTGATAGTTTTGAACCTAATATATGTTTGGTTATATGTTAGGCTTTTGTTTTAGAAGTTTTAGTAGATTTTGGGCCTCTGAGACTCATTTTACTGAAGGCCCAAGGGGGACATCCGAAATTAGGGTTTCTTAATATGACTATCCTTATAAAAAGGATTGTAGTATCTGCTTGAAGGGACTTTGGCATTAGAATATACAATTGGTGAGAAATCTGACCTTCTTGGCTCTTTTTGGGCTCCATAGTGATTACAAGTGTTCTTGCAATCTTTAACCCTCTATGAAATTAGTTTCTAACTCCTTATAGCTACGAGGTCAATCTTTTTTTTTGGTTTTGTTTTAATTCTCTGTTGGTGATTCAAGTTGATTCCAAAGTATTGGTATTAAGTCTCACGAAATTGTTTGTTGGGGTTTGTATCAATGGACCTGACAAGGAAGATTACAGGGGGGTTGGAGTATAAAATGAAGCATTAATATTGCTAAAGCTTGTAAGGTTAGTAGGCTAGGTTAGGGGATGTTGGTCCATCTTCATTTTCGCAGCCCACTAACCTTATAGGTTTCAGCGAATTCGTCAAGTTCCTCGATGTGGGACTGGTAATTACTACTTTCAGTAGATGATTTTTCCTTTTTCATTAAACTTTAAATTAGTTGAAGTCTTATACTTTGCAGTTTATATATATTTGTGTTTATATTTGAGTTTTTAAATATATTAATTTCATAATCTACCTACATATATTTATATCCTTCACACTTAAAATAAAACACATATTTATTTTTTAAATTTAATGAATTTTAAGTAATTAGTTTTTAATTATTTGATAACAAAATTATTTTTTAACCAAAAAATAAAATTATTACTTAATTATTTAAATTAATTTTAAGTAATTAATTCAACTTAAAATAAATTAGTTTAAGGCCACAACCCAATTAAGATTGAAAAAAGAAATAATTTCATGAGTTGTGGCCTGGCATAGGCCACAGCTCAAATTTATTTTTGTTAAAAAATAAAACTAGTTGTAGCTTCTCACTAATTGCAGCCTGACCTATTACGCAATCAACAAAGTTGCGTCTTGGACTAAGCTGTTATTTTGTGATAACAGAAAAAAAAAAAAAAAAATAGCATCTCATTGAATACTTTAAGTGCTATGCATATGGAATAATAATAATAATAATTCATATGATTGGACTGGAGTAAAAAAAAGTGAAGTAATACCCTCCGAAGGATATTTATGTATGGCAACCAATGAACTTAATTTTCAGAATATGTAACCTAATTTGGTACAAAGTAATTCAGTGAAAAATGAAATAATGCACAGTGACCGACGGAAGAATATGTTTCTATTCCCCGATTTAAATTTCATTAAATTAAAGTTTTATTTTTGAAGTAAAAAATTCGTCAATTAAAATATTATTACTATATATTTCTTTAATCTTTATTTTCCTTTGTGTGAATATTAATTATATAGCAAAAAATTTAGGTCAAACATACTCAGTTTGATTTATTTTTCAAAAGAAAATAATTTTCATGTCTAATTAACTTATCCTAAAATAAATATTTCTTTTCCTTTTATGTTTTTCAAAACATCCAGTGATTAGACTAAATTTTTTTTATGAAACATGTTCAAATTACAGGGTTTTCTTATCTAATCTATTTTAAGACTATCATACATTTACACCCTGAAAGTAAAATATAACCAAGTACCCCAAAATAATATTAATTTATTTTTTTAAAATAAAAATTATTAGAAAATTATTTTAAACTTTTATTTTAATCTTATTTATTTTCTACTAAAAATCATAAATTTAATTCATTCAAAAACTTTGCTATGCTTACGACAATGTTTATATTAATTATAATGAGTGAAACTTTATTTTAATTTTTCATAGATGGGGTGTTTTTTAATGTGATCTCCTGTAAAATATTTTATTATTTTAATTCTTCACATATAAAGTATTTTTAAATTTAATCCATCATAAAATTACTTTATTAATTTGTCTCCTCACAAATAAAACATTTATCAATAATAACTTTATATTAATTAACTGTAAATAAAATTAACAGGTATGATAACATATGTCAGTATATAATAGATTATTAATAATATCACTTTATCAGTCTACTACGAATGAAATTAACATATTTGATAGCATGCAAACAAATTTCTAATAGACTATCAATGATAACTTTATATTGATCTAATGTTAATTTCACTTATAGTATTACTGATAGGACAAAAAAAGTAATAATATTTTTAATTGTAAAAGACTAAATTGAGAAATATCCATATATGAAGGATGAAACTAAAAAAATAATTTTATGAGGAATCAAATTGAGAAATACTTAATTTGTGAAAGGTTAAAATAGGTTTTACTATTTATTACGATATATTTAATACAAATATTATTCTTAACGTGATATTATGGCCCATAAATTAGTTAACTTTCAAAAATTATTTTATGACCACATTCCCCAATTTTAATAAATTTTTATCAAATAATTTTATACTTCACTACATTTAAAAAGTTGATTATTTTATATTAATGATATATATATTTAATAAATATTATGTTATATACATATATATATATAATAGACATAAAAATATTTTGGTAAAAATAAATATTATTTTTTTTGTTATTGACTACATCGTATATTTTAATTTGAAAAAAAAATGTATGTTCTCAAAATGGGAAGACGCTATAATTTGCCCATGTGACCATCAATTGAGACGAGCACTGACGGGAACACGTGAAATTGCCCTGTTAGAATGCGATACACATGTTCAACGACGACGGGGCTAATTCCAATATTGGGACGGAGACGAGTGGAACATATTAACTAGTAATGTATTAGTTTAATAATATTACGAGAGAAATAATGTTAGTTTAATTAATATTTATTATAATTTGATATATAAATGTGTTATAATTGAGTTTTTACGACCTCGCCTTTATGTTTCTTAACCTAAATTCAAATCTTTATTATCGTCGTTGCTCCATCCATTTTTGTTTGTCTCCTGACTAATCTTGATTATATTAGAGTAGACACGTCAGCTTAAAACAGAAATTGCTTAAGAAATGTGGAGTGAAAATGGGAAATGCTGCGAAAAGAAACACACATGTATTATTACGGACATTCCGGTTAAGTTCATTAATGCTAATAGCCCCCACTCATATGTATGGATACGGATCACAAGCCATACGCTAGATATAAATACAAAAATTTTTTTTTATAATTTTTAATTATAAAATTTTATTTTTTCTTTGACCCACCACTTTCCAATAGGTCTACAACGGTGGATTGGCTTTGCATATGTATCCCACCGTCTTCAACTCCAAAGCACATGACAGTTCAACTAAACGTGTACCCCTTTCTCTATTCGTACATACAAAGCCACACACAGCGTGTTACATCTGAATGAATGATGACGAAGCCTGCACCGCGTATGTACCATATTATAATTATTACATAGTTCGATGTTTTTTAAGAAAGAAGTTTAACCTGAACATGCAAAAGCATAAACTCCATTCCTTGTCAGAACAATTTTAAGAAATTTTTAACTAGAAAATGGAAAATAATCATTTCTATACATATGGACGCCTAAACTTCAATCTAACTCAATTTATTAGACAAAAAGAAACCGTCTAGTCCTCATTAACCATTATTGGCGTTGTTTCTTACTCAATCATTGTTGTTTTTAGCTACTAATGAAGTTTGACTATTACAGCATTCCTGCAACGATATTAAAAGCAACGAACTTGGATCTTTTATAGTATTGCAAAATTTGCAATAAAATTAAAATCTAATGACTCATATTTTAGTCTTGGTTCTGCAATAAGATGTACGATGATATGCAGGCTAAAAGCAACCTTCATTTCGCGGCAAGTGAGAGCCCTGCTCAGTCAGCATCAGGCCGTACTATCCCCCACAAATTCTTCAATTAACTAGTCAACTAAGCTTTGCAGCTTTGAAGGGCCCACCTGGAAAGCGTTTCATTCACCGTCATCAGCATAAAATTTCTGTATATAAACCAGTAATGATCATTCAGGCCAACCCAACGCTCAAAAAGCTTGAGAGTTTTGGAAAACAAAGATGTCGTTGAAGATGAAGAGTCTATGGGCTGTGTTGGGAATCATCATGCTCGTGATGTCATCTCAGCTCAATCCTGCACATTGCCGACTTCTTCGACCGGAGGTATCGAGCAGGAAGGTCGCTGATGGATGTGAAGATTTCGGAGGAGCAGAAGCAGAGTCGTTGTCTCTAGGAATGCCGTCTTTTGCTGTTTCTTCTTCGAACAGCTCCAGCTCTCTCCCTTCAGTGCTAAGCACCTTGGCATTTAGACTAGCTTCTGGACCTAGCAAAAAAGGCCCTGGACACTAGTTCCTTTAGTTGTTCTTCCGTCGCTTGCTTGTATAATCTTTATATTGTTCGTTCTTAGTTATACTATAGATTTTCTCTTCCTGGCATAAATATTTACTGGTTTATTGATATTGAGTCTCCTAATACCTCAGGATTCCATCACAACTTAATGAACTTCTTCCACAGACATCGATCCAATATCTGTGGTTTGTATATCCTTAATGTAAAAGCAATGCGTTATTGCATCACACACTCTTACGAATACAGTTTATGTGGATATAGTCATCACGACAGCTTCGCACTGTGCATGAATCACAAAACCATCCGCGCGAATTCTTTATTTCTTAAGATATAACACAGAAAGCAATGAACGTGATAAAGTTGGGTATCTAGAGATGGCAGCGAAAACTACTTTTGAGTTGCAATTACAGGGCAATGTGGACCAGTCTGAATAGAGGTTGCGTATACTTTACAAACGTCGCCAAACTCATAACTCCAGTCAAAGATAAGATCACGAAGGTAGAGAGACTGATACTCTTCTGCCTAACAACGTTGACCGAACTGCCTGGCTGCATTCTTCAATACTGAAATAGAAGTCAATATCACTCTTTTTATCGTCTTGGAAAGATAGTGGAATAGAATACTCTCGTTCTAAATAAAAATCGCAGTTTCTTATTCTTTTTTCTTTTGGAGGGTCAAATGAGTGGCGTTAGCAAACATAAATAATGGGAAAATTTACCAAGTAGCTGGCTGAGTGGATTTTATTAGTTTCCATAGACTCAGATTTTGCGCAACATTAGTATACTTCAATTCATTTTTCTAACTAAAACAGTTTACTGTCCACAAGTTTCTGAGGTATTGTGAACGAGTTCAAATTGTTGCACGCATATTTACTATTTAAGATTTTTGGCAGGAACTGCCGAAAATCAAAGAGCATGGATGCAGGACAATTTCTCCGCCTTAATTTTAGGGACGAGGACATAATTACTCATCCCATCTTGTCTCTGTTAAAATGAGTGAGAAAGAAAAAAGAAGATGGTGAGTTAGACAAGAGACATATGTCATATTTGAGGAAGAGAGCTGAGATTAACGTTTTCAAACCTATAAATTTATTTAAAACAAAAAATATTAAAGATCAAACATATTATCATTCAGGCAACTTATAATTTAACCTCTTATTTTGTTAATTACTCTATGATCTTTTGTCACCGTCAAGCAAGAATCTTTCTGATCAAGTCTTCATTGCCTCGTTGAGTTGATCAGTTCTTAGGTTCTTCAACTCACCATCGCGCCTTCTCCTCAGATTCTTAGTTAACAACACAACAATACTACTAATAGGTTGATTAATAAACCAAAATTTTATCTGTGTGGCTATAATAATTCGTTATCCAAGGATAAAGAGTTGCTGAGGTTATATTTAATTTTGGTTTGGCATTCTGTAGATATAGAATTTATGTACTTTTTACAATATAAATTCCAAAGAAGTTTCCAGGAATGCAGGGAAGTGAAATGCAAAATGTTTACAGTATACGAACGGCGATGGAGTGTGATTGATGGTGACAGGGATTGACGTGTATCTGTACCTACTAAGTTGCCATCCCTAACCATACCAAAACAATTTATTGCACCCGCCAGTCCAAATCGCCGCGTGATTCTTTGTTGAGTCCTATGTCAAACATTTAAGCACAATCCCAATTTGCACTTTTTTTCAAAGTGTTAGAATTATGTTAATAAATGAAAAGGAGTTTTGGTATTGAAGACGAAAATATTTTGTATCAAATGAGTATTTTCTTTTTCAATAAGTTGCGTAAGGAGAAGAATTTTCATAACCAATTTCTTATTTTTGGCATGTTCTATAATTTGACAAATATTGAGTTTTTTTCTTTAGCTAAATAAGTTACAAAAGAGGAAGTTAATATGAGTGCCTAAAAAGCCCTTGGTCCTGACAGTATTCCTGCAATATTTTACTGTTGTAATTGGGATCATATGAAAGACTTCATAGTTGATTAGGTGATCAAAGTGTTTTTTCAGCCAATAACTATTTATTTTGTAAATCATATTCTAAAAGTTCTTACTCTTGAGATGATGAAGCATTATAGGCCCATTGGACTGTGTAATGTGTTGTATAAGTTGGTTATTAAAATTTTTGCTATTAGACATAAAGTGGTTATGCCTAAAATTATTGAACCAAATCAATGTAGTTTTATTCTAGGGAGACAAAGCGCTGATAATATCATCATTGTTTAGAAAGTTGTCCATACTATAAAGACTAAGAAGGATAATGTTGGTTTTATGGCCTATAAGGTGAATCATGAGAAAGCCTATAAGAGGCTTTCATGGTATTTTACAAAGGACACCTTAGGTGATATTAACTTTCCAGAAAACATTATCAATCTAATTTGGTATAGTGTTATTTCTATTGATATGCAATTGTTCTGGAATGGTCATGATACTTGCTCTTTATTTCCCTCAAGGGGGATCTATCAAGGTAATCTGATCTCTCCTTATCTTTTTGTTCTCTATATTAAAAGACTTTCTCAATCCATCTCTTTAGCTGTTGAATAGAAACGTTGCGATCCTATTTCTTTAAATAAGAGAGGGCCTATCATTTCTTACCTTTTCTTTGCAAATGATCTTATTTTGTTCAGTATTGCTTTTATTCAACAAGCGCATGTTATTAAGGAGACTTTAGAGGTTTTCTGTAAAAGTTTGGGTCATAAGGATAATAATTTGAAATATGACATTTATTTTTCAGCTAATGTCTCTTAGGACAATAAACATGAGATTAGCTAGTTTTTGTGCATTAATTTAACTGATAATTTAGAAAAATAGTTAAGTGTTTCCCTATTTCATGATAGATGTTCCTATAGAGATTTCTAGTATCTTATTGATAAAATGATAGATCATTTGAATGGCTGGAAAGCTAATACTTTTTTGCTTGCTACGAGAATCACTTTGGCTTAGTCAGCCTTGCTTCCATTCTCACTTATATGATGTAAACTACAAAAATTCCTCTTTCGGTGTGTGATCGTATGGACAAAATTTTTAGGAATATTATTTGGAATAGTTCTACAGATAAAAGGAAGATCTACTTGATTAGTTAGGATAACATTTGCAAACCCAAAAAGTTTGGTGACATAGGTTTTTAAAGAGCTCGGGATTTAAATCAAACTTTTATTATGAAGTAAGCTTGGAACCTTATTCATAAGAAAGAAGATCTCTGGGTAAATGTGGTTCTTAACAAATATAGTTGTTTTGATGCAATCATTTTGATTGTTTGTTAACACAATGCCATATTTAATTTTTGGCATGGAATTGTTCAGATCTGGGTGCCTTTTTATTGTATTCTTTTTTAGCGTCTTAGGAATGGTAATTCAATCCATTTTTTTGGACTGATCATTGGGTACTAAGAATTCTTAATCTTGAAGATTTTGGTACCATTGATGTTGATAACAATATACAAAATGAATTAGTGGCTGATTATATTCTCGAAGATGGAGATTATGATGTTTTTAAACTTCAACAAGTTCATTTTGCCAATGGTGCGGATATTATTATTTCTCTGAGAGTCTCCCTCTTGGCTGATGATGTTAACTATGTGGTTTAACTTCCGAATATCACTGGTATGTTTTCTTGTAAAACAAATTTTTATTTTTATTTTGGAACTAATTAGAACCTTCAGTATGATCTTTTTGGTAAGATTTGGACACTAGGTGTCCCTAAGTGTATCCAAGCCTTCATGTGGCTTGTTGCTAATGAACCTCTTCTCACTAATAGTGCTTGTCATCGTCGGTCTTTAGCTGCTTCTCCAATTTGTCCTCTTTGTGTCTTTAGTGATGAAACAATGTTTCACTCTATTTGCGATTGCACTATCACTAGTTTGGTGTGGAAGAGTATTATGCCTAGCTCTCCATTTAGGTTTCTTCCAATAATACCTCATTCAGTGGCAGGATTCAAATCTTAATAAGGGAGCTCCTTTTTTTATTGGAGTGAGTTGGCTCCATGTTTTTTCATATATTTGTGTTGAAATTTGGTACATAAGAAATAGAAGAATCTTCGAAAGGGTTATTATTGAGTCTACTAGTTTATTGAGGTATATGACTGCTTTAATTTTGGATTATCATTGTTCCTTTTCTCTACTCCAATTTACTAAAAGGACATTCAAGGATTTAACTACTCAGCATATCCATTGGATTCCTTCTCATGATCATGTCGTTAAGGTTAATATTGATGGTTCTATTTTAGATCAAGGTTATACAGTTTGTAGAGGATTGTTAAGAGACATCAGGGGCAATTTTATCAAGGTTTTTGTCACACCCCAAAATCCCTGGAGTAGGACCGGCATAAACTACGAGGAAACTCCTCGAACTTGTAAGCCTTACACTGGAAGGACATTTAATATCATGTCGAATCGATTCAATTTGCACCATATTTAATATAATTTGCCTTAATATAAAATAAAGGTTTAAATACAAATAAGGAGTTTTGTAGAAATTTCGGTAGCACCTTTCCAGTAAATAGGACGTCCCGAAATTTCTACAATATCTTGTAAGGCAATACAACATATAGGAGAGCTCCGCTCTCACCAGCACAACTCAATATAGCATAATTACAAAATACAACCATTAAGGAAAGTTCAACTGTGGTCTCTATACAACCTCAGACATACAACAAATGGCTATCGTTCTAAATATATACATATAAAAAATAAGCCATGAATATCGACTAATAAAAAAGAATAGGCCTCGCAATATCCCAAGTGGGGCTTACCACAAGACTCTCGGTCACTGCTCTGCTGCCTCCAGGAACTCGTCTATCTCCCTATCTGAGACCAAATTTTTCCGGTAGATAGCACTCCAAAATTAGTAATAAGATTTTATATAGAAGTAGAAAGCAAAACATGATCAAGAGTTGAAAAAAATGAAATAATGTTTAAACTGCAATAATCAATTTTGCAAATCAACAATTTCAGCTAAATAACACACTTTTCAAATCATTGAATTTAAAGTGCCATTCACAAGGAATTAATAAGCTTCTAAATATCATTTCGGGGGAAGGACTACTAAGGATCAAATCGGTGTGGCACACAGTCACAAAGGGCAAATCACAACAGGCAAGGATACACTATCCTTGAGGGCAACTAACCAACAGGCATGAGGTCATAACTCACAAAGATTATCACTCATTGGTCCTCATGTGATGACCTTCACACGGGGCTAGTACCATCATTAACCCTGCTAACAGGGTCATTACTTAAGTGCACCAAGGGCTAACAGAACTGCTGTTGGCAGCCAGTGTCATATCTAGTCCTTCCAATGATAGTGAAATTAAAACAAGCATGCATAGGAAAAGTAGCAAGTATGCGTGAAATTCATCTGTATTTGCAATAATGATTTATCAAGCGGTTATTCCTAATTGTACGCATTAGTTCAAAACCGTACATAAAGCCATTTCACATATCAAGGGATTTTATTACTCATAATCTCAATTTTGGAAAAAGATAGTCATGACAAAATTAATAATGATACTTATAAAACATTTCCAAGAAATTAAAAGTGAAGCATAAATGAGAGTATTGGGGAGTGCTATCTGCGCACTTGAGTGCCGTTAAGTACCAGCAACTCCATAACTTCTCTTGAGTGACCTTATCACTCTTATGAGTTACCTACGCCAATCGGAAAGCAAGAAATTACTCTTCTTCCTTCTTTTTACTCAAAAAAACCCTAACTCATAATCCCTAATTCCATCACTAACTTTCCCATACTTTTCATCAATTTACATTTTTTGCCTTAAAAACTTTCTGAGTTTTCATTTTAGTCTTAGATTTCACACCCTTGCCTTCAATCCAAGAAAAACTATGATTAACAATAGGTTTTCATGTCATACACCTTAAAAGTGTTCTTGCAAGATCAATTCGAACCCATTACAATGTAGCATTTCACCATTTTCTGAAAATCCCAAAATTTCAAAACCTGTTGGTCCTTGTTAGCACAACTTCTCAAAAACTAACCCAAAAATCATGCTTCCAAAGCTGAAATTTGATGGATAGAGGCCGAAAATGCTTCTCCTAACATCATTTTCATGAAACAAACACTTAAAACTCACCAAAATCATCCAAAAAGTCGTTGGTTTGAGCTTCACGAAGACCATTGGAAAATCAACGTTGCCGCCAGCGGTTGCTGGAGGTGACCGGCTAGAACACGTCGCCGGTGAGTGGAGGAGCTGGCCGGAGGTGGTGGTGGCTGGCTGTGGCGGCAAGGAGCAGCAGAACTCACAAAAAATGAAGCAACGTTTTTTACGCAAAATGACGGGAAAGAGATGGAAAATGGAAGAAAAAGTAAGGGGCAATTTGGTAATTTCACCTTTAGGGGACACGTGTTAGCACCAAAATATTCCTGAAGGAGGAGAGAGCTACATCTCAAACCCATGCCTTCTTGAATCCAGATGTCCAATTTTACCACTAAACCAAAGCTCATATCTTATTAGTAATACACACCACAAAGATTAATACTCTCCTCTCTCCTAAGAATAAAATTTTTTTGCACTATAATTTGGCAAGTGTTACAGTTTTAGTGCCAACCTTTCAAACTGCATGATTACCAATGTTAAACTTTAGGGTTTACATTATTGGCTCAAAATTTGTTTTGAAGTTGGGTGTAAATCTATCATTGTGGAACTTGATTCTTTGATCGTAGTTAAGATGATTCAAAATTTACAAGATAATCTGTATGAAAACTTTCATCTGGTTCATGCTATTAGACATTGGTTGAATTTAGATTAGTCTGTCCGAATTTCTCACATCTTTCGAGTAGCAAATTTCGCTGCTGATACCTTTGCTAAGCATGAACATAATCAATTTTATTGTTTCAAGTGTTTCGATATTGTTCCTAGTTTTGTCTTCCTAGTAATTACTGTTGACTTGCAATGTGTTTATTACCCTAAACTTGTGGTTTGCTAGTTCTATTTTTTCTTGGGTGTTTTAGCTTGTTGTTTATACAAAGAAATAATAATAGAAAAAAAGAATTATGTTACACTGTTCAACACAATACCGCACCCTGTTGTGCCTAGGACAGAGCAGAGATTTCTGCTTCATCCGAATCATTGGCCACCCATATTGTTAGAGAGAAACAATTCTTAGTAAACACTTTGTCTGTCTTCAAACCGCGATGCGTTATTTAAGAGTGTGAGATTGTACATGAGAAGTTGGGCTAAACAAATGTGAGTGTTGTCCCACATCCCTGAAAGCATATGAAGAAGCCCGAGCTAGTAGAATAAACTATATTGGCAAGCCAAACGAGTTACTCATTCCCCATATGTCTAGCCCATATTTAGTATCGAACAATGAATCAACACGTCTCGTTCATGTTCAATTTTGCAGAGGTTGTTCCAGTGCTAGTGCCATGGCATGCACCAGCTGCAGAGAACGTATGTATTCTTTACAACTTAGATGGAGGAATTTATATATGAATGGAAAGCTAATGTCTGTCTCATATGACAAAGGGCTGGAGAAATCGTTAACTGCAGCTCATTGGGTCTTTCTTACCAAATTCGTAAGTTATTAATAGTGAGAAATTCAAATTGATCTCATCAGATATTAAGGAAAATATTAGTTGCACCTGCTCCCTCAAGTCAATAAAATTACCTTGCTATAAAAGAAAAATCGATTGCAACAAAAATTAAAAAATAAAATTGAATAAATGAAATGTATTACTAATCCAGAGACAGTACAACAAGATGAGATACAGAGCAAATCTAACTCGTAGTACTTCTGACACGCACTCAGTACAAGAGAGAAACACTCAAGAGGGAATAACAGAAAGGAAGTCAATACAAATTCCACACATCATTCCTATTGGCCTAGTCTATTTATAAGTTCATCTTGACACGAGGCTTACGTGGATGTGCACTACTTCTAACAGCTGCCTCTTCCACGTGATCCTGTTCATTCACGCCATCCTCCACTCCATCTCTAAAAACCTGCAGTTGAGATGTATTCTGGACATGGGCTGGATCCATACTCGGACCATTTGTTGTTGGGCTTATAACATTGTTACTCCTCCTATCAAAATGGACCTTGTCCTTAATGTTCAAATTTGGATAAAGCTGTTGGAAACTAAGGGTATCTTCCCACGTGGCCTGTCCAGCTGGTTAACCCTCCTATTGCATGAGGTACTAAAGTATTCATTATTGACCTTGTTTGACTGTCCGTGAACCTAAAATTGTCTGAGGCAAAAGCAAGTTGTGTTGTTCCATCATCAACAACAACAAAGGCACATATTGTGACGTAGGATCACCCACACATTTGCGCAGTAGTGAGACATGGAAAACAAGATGTCTTTCTGCCGTGGCTGGAAGGTGTAAACGATAAGCAACTGGTCCTATCTTTTTCGTGCTGAGAATGGCCCAAAGCATTATAGCCCAAGCTATTAGTTTTTCCACAGAGCTAGTGAATTCTACCGATATGGCTGTAATTTTACGAACTCCCAGTCTCCCTTCTGGAAGTTAACTGCAGTGCAATGGAGATCAGCATTATGCTTCATTCGCAATTAAGCTTTGAGTAGATTTTGATGAAAGCGATCAAGTAGAGCATCTCGAGACAATAGCTCCTGCTGGACGTCCTTATTATCTGTTGGTGCTAAAATATAGTGATGTAGAATTGCTGATAAGTGACCATAGACAGCCTGGAAGGATGTCATACTAGCAGCAGTGTGAAAAATGGTGTTGTACCAGTATTCAGCCCATGGAAGAAATTTGTACCAGAGGCATGGCTGGTCATGGACAAAGCAGCGGAGGTACATTTCAAGACACCTATTGAGGATTTTTGATTGACCATCAGTCTGAAGATGGTAAGCGGTACTCATCTTAAGAGTGGTGCCTTGTAATTTAAAAAGATGTTGCCAGAATGAGCTGGTAAAGGTCTTGTCTCGATCAAATACAAGAGACTCTGGCATTCCGTGTCGATTAACAACCATGTTAACAAACTTGGCAGCTACTTGAGCACTGATGAATTGAGATCAGAAGGCACCAAAATGGGCATATTTTGACAGTCAGTCAATGACTACCAAAATGACACTGAAGCCACAAGAAGGGGGTGAACCCACTATAAAATCCATAGCAATATCAGACCAAATTTGAGTAGGAACTGGTAAAGGATGGAGGAGTCCTGCGGGTTGAGTATAAAGAGTTTTTGCTTGTTGACAAATGAGACAAGTGGTCACCAAACGTCTGATATCAGCTTTCATACCAGTCCAAAAAAATTGGGAAGAAATTCAAGCCAATGTTCAAAGAGTTCTAGCATGTCCGCCAATGGGAGAGGAGTGATATTCATAAAAAATACGCTGCTGTAATATATGGCTTTCCTTAGGAATAACAATATGTGTGTGCCCGAATAATAGTCCAATCTTATGAGAGTATCCTGCTGGTAATGGTTAAGAATTGATGACATTATGCAAGTTACTGTCAATTGCGATAGCTGCTTTAATTTCATCAAGAAAGGAGCACTAAGGAATTAAAATTGCCATGGCAAAACACCAGGATAAAGCATCAGCAACAGTGTTGTTCTTCCCAGGCCGATACTCTACTGTTTATTGGAATCCCAGTAGCTTAGGAAGCCACTGTTGCTGCTCTGGAGTTTGTATATTGCAAACTCTGTTGATCTGTCTTTATAATGAATGGGTGACCCAACAGATAGTGCCTGAATTTCGCAACTGCTTTCGTGATAGCAAACATTTCCCTTGCATAGGTTGAGCGTTTCTGCCAAATAAGGGTCAGCTTACAAGAAAAGTAAGCAACTGGATGTTTGTTTTAATCGAGAACTGCACCAATCCTAGAACCTGAAGCGTCTGTCTCCAGAATGAAGGGCAACGTAAAGTCAGGTAACGCAAGTACCAATGCAGAAGTAACAGCCTTCTTCAGAGCATCGAATGCCAATTGAGCTTCTAAGGTCCACGCAAAGGAATTCTTGCGTAATAACTGAGTCAAAAGACCAGAGATGGAAGTATAGCTTCTAATGAAACAGCGGTAATACCCTGAAAGACCCAGAGAACCACACAGCTACAAGAGATACAGACAAGTATGATACTATAATCTTCGTTACTACTTTAATATGAGCTCTAGTTCTAAGAGACAGTACAATCAGTTATCTATAGATCTTTGGTTCTCGAAAATATCTACATCTAACACCAAAAAGCACTTGGATCATAATGGCTTCCCGCATGATAATCAAGGCTGTATTTCTACATAAGGAAAGTTAAAAGCCGTCGCAAGTAACTGGCATAAATGGAGTTCGCAAAAAATATCATATAAATTCTGAGACTGTCATCAGTCCCATTACAACTTAAATAAGATCGTAGACAAATAGGATACCATCGTTAATACACATGACTCAATACTAGCTGTGGGAAATTACACGAAAAAACCCCAAATGAATGCAGTCCAGCTAAAGAATAATTTAAATACACTACAGCGCTTTGTGCCTGAATGTCACTCTGATTATGGCCGATGCATAGAATCAGGGTAGCTAGACTGCTAAATAGAAGAATGTTTAACATCCAATCGTGAGTCACAATTGCAGCAGCATCACAAGACATAAATTTGACGCGCGTAGATGTGCTTAAAATCATGAGAAATAGAAAAACCGGGATAAGACCGCAATATAGTTAATTAAGTACGCAAATGTCAATCTACGGTTGCCATACTTGGCATCAATAAAATTAAAAAGTTGCAGCTATTTCTTTTGAAGAACTATGATTATAAAATATCAACTGCCTTTAGGTGACGAAAAACGAAAAAAAAAAAAATTCCACGATGAATATTCTTAGGGTGAGGTTAATATACATACATATATATATATATATATATATTACAGTTTAATCTTTGACTAATATAGTTGTAAACTTGCAATTACATAATACATTAATGAACCCCATCAACTCTAAAGTGCTTAAAAAAGTACAATATAAACCCAATCCTAGATAACCTTAACTAAGAATTTTGATAGACAGTTAGTCCAGACTCAAGATCCCCTTGAGCTCAAGAAAGCACAATATATAGAACTTACCGAGCAGTAAAATTTGATTTTTAAGCAAAAATTACATCTTCGAGCATGTGCCTACTATAGAAATAGATCAGCAAGCTTGTGAAAGAAAAAATGAACAAACTTATGATCACATCACCTGGAAAAAGAAAAAGCAATACAAGCATCTATAACTACAATTCAACCAAAGGTAACTCCAAGTCCCATAGAAATAGTTTTTATACAAACATAACAAAAAAGAGTCAGATTGCTGACAAGGTACAGACTACAGAATAAGTTTTTCTGCTTGTCTATAATAGAATATCAAAAATACTACTGAGATTCAGAGAGAATGAAGAAGACTGAAAAATTGAAAGATAGCTCAACTAGCACAATGTTGAGAAAATAGGTAGAGGAACAGTTGGGGAGAAAATGAAGGGACCAAACAAAAGGTATTATTGGCTCAATTACTGTGTGTAGAAAATTGATCCCTCAACCTCTATTCATTCTGATATTATCACCACATAAAGATATACCCTTGACGGAAAGGAGAAAACTACACTGTTCAAGTAACTAATTGTTGTGGTAACTAATACAAGTCTTCAACAAGTAGTTACAACAACTGGTAGGCATAGATAAGCAGGAAGCCTTCAGCAAACGCATTGTCACAATATGTGAAAACAGGTAGTATTTTTAAAAAATAATATGATGCAATGCAGCAAGGATATTTAACACAAAACATACACAGGCTCATGAAAGAGGCAGGGTAATGCCCATGCCAAACTGATACGGGTATTGAAATTAGACATTTACATTGATCGATTTCTATAATTTGAAAGTCAGAAGCATTTTCACAATGTCGACATCCCAGAGCAAGTTCCATCCCCTCACCAATTCCACACTTTTCAATCAGATGGATTGGAGAAAAGTGATCGTAAAAATCAGTCAGTTAGCTTAAGAAAATCTGGCGATGAGTTCACCTACAGAGGGGCCACAAAGATAACCAATTATGCAAACAATGATGCAAGCCCGCGGATATGAAAATCATTTCGAGCACAATGGACAAATCAAGACAACAGGAAATGTAAGGTTGTTCATGGGGAAGAATATGGAATAAAAATTAGCATCAGAAATAGACAAGTTCAAACCCTCAGTGAGAGCGTCCTACATACCAGACACCCTAAGAACACTATGAACGGCAAACCATATAAAAATCAAGACTCAGACTCAGCAGCAGAGACACCGTCCGCGTGGACGGGAGGAGGTACGGGGGAAGTGGATGTCTGGGTGGCGGCATTATTGACAGCAGCAGCTCTGGCCTTGACAGTGTCGAGCATGAGCTTGCTGATCTCCTTGGAGTAGAGCTGGATAATCTCGATACCGTCATCGTCGGGAGAGGCAGAAGCAGAAGCGGTGAAGAAAGCCTCATCCTCGATTCGGCGGGCAGCGGCGGAGGCGTCGTCGGGGGACATAGTACCGTAGCGCTTGGAAAGGACGGAGGGCGTAGAAAGGGTCTCGATCAAGCGATAAATGACGGCATCACGGGTACGCTGGGTGGGGGGCCGGATGCTGAAAGAGACGGGTTTGGAAGGAACGTCTGGGTTGAGCTGCGCCTGCGCTTCCATCGGCGGTGGATTGTCTATGCCCTTGTGATTTCCGGTCGGGTCGGGCATCATAAGGAGCACCAAGGGTTTTGAAGTTCATGGTCACGACGCGAGGATTGAGCGGGCTCAGCGGGTTCGTCTGAGCTTTTGTCCGATAAAAACAAAAAAGTTTGTTTGAAATTAATTGAATTTTCTGTACGTCCAAAAAAGTTAGATCCAACTAAGTTAGGATTGAGAGTTATATCTGGATAAATAAAAAATAAAAAAGCTTGATAGCTATATCAATATATATATATATATATATGTATATTAATTATTACATTAATTAAAAACTCTATACTGGACTAAATTCAACAAACTAAATTTTGTAAATAAAATTTTACATTAGGAGATCACTTGTTTTTTCGTTTTCAAAACAGATTTTTAAGTTATGGACACCTCTATGATTAACAGTTAACGCCACTATTGGCCCCCAAAACAAAACAAAACACCTATTACGAACAGTACTAGACGGATAAACTTGGGGAGTTGAGGCCTTCCGGCATCGGGGGAACTATATTACTTTGTATTTTAATTATTAATAGCATTTTTTTCCACGTCACTTCGTTAACGTGGGTCCCATTTTATGCATGAAAATTTAAAAATAAAGTGAACATTAAATTTATTGAGAAACATAAAAAAAAAAATAATAAAACACGAAGCCCATCGTTAGCGTTTGAGAAGAAAAATTTCTTCTCAGGTCGCAGCACGATACCACATTCAATCATTTTATCTATGTATCTATAGTTATCTATATTATTATCTACGAAATTTCTTTTAAAAGATTTAAAGTTTTCCTCTTTCAAAATGAAGCTATCAAATATATATATATATATATATCCTGCCCAAATAAGTAATGATATAATGAAATTCAATATCATAAAACTTGTGTGTGCGTAAATATATATATATATGATCAGCTAATTATATATTTTTGAAATTGTGTATAATTGTTGAATATTAACAACATTAAAAATAGGTGCCACTCGACACTCGTCATAGATTTACCATCTAGTATCTACCATTATATCTCTATAATTAAATTTCTTTCGTCGTTATGAAGGCATTAGTATCTACGGGATGAACGAATATGTATTATATTGGTTTATATGCTTAGATTGATCAATAATGGAGTAAACTTCAAACGTGGCTTTGTTGGTATGAGAGTTCAAATTAATGAAATAAAATAGACACTGCCTTGTTATATCTACATAAACGGACTGCCCAGAAGCAAGCCAAATCCAAATTTCATCAGTGGATCGAATCTTCGAAAGCTCGTCCCAAGCAAAGAAGCTACGGGTATAATATCCGTAAGGAAGATGGTGAATGGCTGAGACCCACTTCCATTCTTCTGCTTCTGTTTCTTTTTGTTGCAAACTTGCTCGCCAAAAGAAAAGCCAATCGTAAGAACCTCCCACCCAGCCCTCCAGGCTTACCCTTCATAGGTCATCTTCATCTTCTAAGCCAACCTCTGCATCGAAGCCTCCATGAACTTACTGACAAGTACGGCCCCATTTTATTTCTCCGCTTTGGCACTCGCAATGTCCTCGTTGTCTCCTCATCTTCCGCAGCTGAAGAATGCTTCACCAAGAACGACGTCGTTTTCGCACACCGCCCTCGTACTCTTGTCGGGAAACATCTCGGTTATAACTACAAGACCATCGGCTCCTGCTCCTACGGCCACCACTGGCGTAATCTCCGCCGTCTCACTACCCTCGAGCTCTTCTCCGCAAAGAGACTTGCTACTTTTACTGGAATTCAAGAGGACGAGGTTAGGCTTTTGGTGAAGCAGTTGTTCGAAGAATCCAGAGGAGAGGCGAGAGAGGTGAATCTGAGAGCGAGATTCGTAGAAGTAGCTTTTAATACCATGTTGAGAATAATTTCGGGGAAACGGTACTACGGGAAGGACGTGGTGGCCCGAGAAGCTAAGCAATTCCAGGCTCTGATGAAGGATTTCACGGAGCTTCAAAGGAGTGGGACTTTGAATGATTTTCTTCCGATACTGCAATGGGTTGATTTTAAAGGGGTGGAAAAAGAAATGGTGAAACTTATGAGTAAGATGGACAGCTTCCTTCAGAACCTGCTCGATGAGCACCGGAGAGACAGGAGCATGAGTGTAAGCAACAACCATATGATGACGTCGATTGATGTTATGTTGTCCCTGCAACACAAGGAACCAAAATTCTACACCGATGAGAACATTAAAGGAGTCATTCTGGTAAGTTACATATTGGGTCTTTATCATTAATCACAGATAATATCGCTTATTTTTTGCAGGCTCATAAATTAAAATATATTAAAAAATCATTTCTCCATCGACAATATTGACTTCCAACCCTAAATAATGGGACACAATCACATGGTTACAGAGCTGTTTTGATTTCTTAATAATGTTGCATATCTGATCTTATACTTTGTCTTATTAAAATGCAATGCCGCACATCTCAATAAAGCACCCTAGGATTTTTCCTTCGTTTCCGTTTCCCCTAAGGGTATTGGCATACAATGAAAATTGAAGTCGGCCTTTCAATTCGAAATGCGTTATTTTGATATCAAAGTTTGGTGTTCATTGGTGTATGCTCCATGTAGAGTGAGCTGTTAATCAATGTTATTCTATAGCATGGAAAATTTCAATTCTCCCCATGAAAGAAGCAAAAGAAACCAGATTTGGCCATCAATTTCTTATTTTCAACCAGTGGATCAAAATGATCTTTGGGTTTGATTTTGTAATCCACGCATGATAATTATGCAGACTTCACTAGTTGCTGGATCTGAAACTTCAGCTTCTACCATGGAATGGGCAGTTTCTCTTCTCCTGTAGTATCCGGAAGCAATGCATAAAGCAAGGGCTGAGATAGACAAAACTGTGGGACAAGATCGACTGGTGAATGAATCGGACCTATCGAAACTCAAGTACTTGCAAAACGTAATAACCGAGACACTTCGTCTATACCCTGTGGTTCCGCTCTTGCTACCCCACGAGTCCTCCAATGATTGCACAGTTGGGGGTTACGAAGTACCAAGAGGCACAACGTTACTTGCCAACTTGTGGAGCATGCACCGAGACCCCAACATGTGGGAGGACCCTACAAGGTTTTGGCCAGAGAGGTTTGAGAGCGTAGAAGGTGAAACCGATAGCTACAAAATGATTCCATTCGGTGCTGGAAGGCGAGCTTGTCCAGGAGCTGTTTTGGCTAAACGAGTAATGGGACAGGCCATTGGAGCCCTTATTCAAAACTTCGAGTGGGACAGAATTGGGCATCGAGAAATCGACATGTCGGAGGGTATTGGAGTCACCGTTCCAAAACTAGAGCCCTTGCTTGCCTTATGCAAGCCACGCCAGGTCATGCTCAAACTTCTATCCAATCTTTGAGCTCTGCGTTAACTATCCGCATGTGCTTCACAGAAGTTGCTAGTATATATATTTGGCCAAAATGAAAAGAGTTATAACCAATTACTTATCTTGATATATACTGGGTTGAAGTTATTGTGGATTGAATGATGATTAATGCGTGCTTTCGTTAAAGTTATCTCTTACTGATTCTTATTTAAATCTTGTAATTTATACTCCCTTCAGAGTTCAGAAGGCTAGCATGTTCTCATATGCTAGGATATTGTATACTAATTAAGATATTCGGCGTTATATGTGGCCCAGCTTTCGCACTAGATGACAAACGGAAAGGCAGGCGCTACGATTAGAGCCCACTCAACTCGTTGACTTGAAGCCCGTCTGTCTTTCAGTGGAAGCATACTTTTATATTATATACTTCAGCATCTCCTGCTCCCGCAGTTCTTAATTAATCTTTAATTTACACGCAAGTCTTATGCTTACGCTTATACTTTGAATTTGAGCTGTTGAGTGTATTTATACTCGATGCACTTAACAAATTTTTTCATTCATTTGTGCTTACTTTTAAAAAAATATTTAAATTTTAAATAGAAATATTCTGAAAACACAGTCGAAAAGTAATATCTATTGATAAAATTATATAAAAATATTTTAATCAGTACTATTGTGTTTGACAATATTTTTTACTAAAATATAAATTTCCAATTAATATATAAAACATTTAAATTATTTTAATTGCATATATGTTACATGAGCTTTACAAAGGTGACAATTTTTCCAGTCTTGACGAAAAACTAAGCACTATAATTTATCAAAGTCTTATGAAGTTATTTTGATCGCTACAACTCTAGATGATCGAACATCGCATGTCACCTGAATGCACAACTCTATGACTTGACTTAATCTGATTACCATCAATTTTGCATACCCTCGGGAAGCTTATAGATAAAGGTATTTTCACAACTCAAAGGATGAGTTTGAACCAGTACATCACAACGAGTCTTAATTATATCGAGAATACCGATACTCTCCCTCTCTTCCCTCAAAAAATTAGGCTTCCTCTACATTTATTTTTCCTCTCCTTAGGCATTTACTCTTACATTTTAATATTCATATTTGTCTATGCCTAATATCTCTCTGAAATAATATAATATATATGTATCAAATTGCTTCATTCACTACATATTGCAAATAATTAAAAAAAGACAACAACTATTGAAATGGGAGTGATATATTTATTTAAATGGTTAGATAAAAATCAAGTGACTATCCAATTTAATTCATCTGCAGGGAGAGATCAGTTTGAGAAAAGAAAAAATAGTAGAGAATAATTAGACTGACAGAACAAATTAACAAGAAAAGTAGGGAAACTCTTCTGTTATAACACAGGCTGCAATATACGCATGCTAAATTCCGTAATTCATCCTTCTTTATATACGGAGAGCTCTTATTCCCGCCATATCCGAAATTCAAAGAAAATAAACCTAGTTAATTTCAGCCAGTATTTATTTAATTAATTATGAAACGTGAGAACATCATTATAGTTCATAAGTTGGAGAGAAGGGTGAGCATGTCTTGGCGTGGCCTTATTAAAGCAACCAAAGGCTCAAGCTTGGGAAGGGTAAGTCCTCCTCCCTCCATCATGTTGAGTTCCTGATCGCCAATTCTCTTCCACTCAAAGGCTTGAATTAGCAATCCCACAGTCAAGGCCATGACTCTCTTTGCGAGATTAGCCCCAGGACACTGCCTCCTTCCAGCTCCAAAGGGAATCATGTTGTACCCTTCACTGCCTTGCCCGTTCTCGAACCTCTCTGGCATAAACTTCGTTGCATCTTTCCAGTGCTTTGGATCTCTCTGCATCGCCCATATATTCACCATCAACATTGTCCCTTTTGGTACGTGGTAACCGCTAACCGTACAATCCTCTGAGTTCCTGTGGGGAACTCCGAGAGCACCCGCAGGATACAGCCGAAGAGTTTCTAAAATTACATTCTGCAGGTACGTCAGCTTGGGTATGTCTGATTCATCTAAAAATCGGTCTTTTCCCACGTGTTCGTCTATCTCAGCCTTCACCTTCTTCATTACCTCTGGATGGTTCAGCAGATTTGCCAGTGTCCATTCCATGGTCGACGCTGATGTTTCAGTCCCTGCTGCTATCACTGCCTGCATTTCATTATAATCATATCACTATAGAAGAATTTATATTTAATTAGTACTCAAATTCTTTGAAAAACACGTAAAGGCAAATGAATCTTCTTCAAGAATATAAGTTTCTTTATATATATATACTATGAAGAAAGACTGATCCAATGTCTTTCTTGGAATTAAACAATGAAGAAGCTAGCTAGCAGTGTTCTAATTTCTTACCGCTGCAATTCCTTTGATGTTTTCGTCAGAGTAGAACACGGGATCCGTTTCCTTGAGAGACAACATAACTTCAATCAAGGTCATGGTCTTTGTCTCACGGCTGCTATTGGTGGAGCTTCTGTTTCTCTTGTGCTCGTCAAGCAGGTTCTGAAGAAAACTGTCCTGCTTCTTCATCACCTGCTTCATCCTTTTTTGGACCCCAAAGAGGTCAAACCATTGCAGTATGGGGAAAAGGTCATCCACGCTAGGATTAAGAAGATCGAAAATATCATCCATTATGCTCTTGAATTCCGTGGCTTCCTGGGATACCACATCCGATCCATAATACCTCTTCCCTGAGATCATCCTCAACATGACGTCGAAAATAAGGTCGACAAATCTGTGTCTGAGCTCCACCTGCAACCAGCTTCCTCCAGACTTGTCGAACAGTTGCTTCACCAAAAGCAAAGCTTCATCGGCCCTTACGCTACTCAACATGGCAAGTCGGCTCGCAGAGAAAAGCTCCTGATTGGTTAGGCGTCGGAGGCCTCTCCAGTGATCACCGTAGGGGGCGAATCCCATGGTCTTGTAGTCGTAATTGAGATGTTTCCCCGCAAGAGTAACGGGACGGTTTGCAAAAACGATGTCGTTCTTTGTGAAGCATTCTTCTACCACCGATGGTGCAGAGATCACCGCCACTTTGAGAGTGCCGAAGCGGAGGAACATGACTGGGCCGTATTTCTCACTGAGTTTCTGGAGAGTCCGGTGAATGGGAGGCTTCATGAGATGAAGATGGCCTATGATTGGAAAGCCAGAGGGGCCAGGTGGATGGCTTCTCCGCTTCCCATCTCGTCTCAGTATCAAAGTGGATAAACAAATCAAGACGAACACAAGCGAAGCTGGAACAAACCAGTGAGGAAGTTCCATGACCATATTTGCCGAAATTAAGGAATTTTTGGAATTGGAGGGAGTGGGACGACGTTGCATATGGACGAAAAGAGAGAGATATATATATATATATAACAAGGCTTTGATGGATTGGCCACTTAATTACAGCATTTTAAACACAAAATATAGATGACGAGGGCACTGGGTAGCTTTTCTAAATAATTCCATTAATTTTTTGATGGCTGCTTATACTCAAATATGGATTTTTTTTTTTTTTTTGTGAGGCGGTTAATTAGTTTGTACTTTTGATTATCGCAGCGGTACCCCTATCTTGTTGACCTTATTTAAATAAATATGTCAATATATGAATTTAAGCTCAAGAGATATGCCTCCGGTCCATGCATGCTTGAATATATAACTATCATGAAAACTCAAGACTTTCGCTTGGTATGCATTTGACACAACACACAAGTGCTCTTTCTTTCCTATATATTGTCAACAAAATTATTATTAAAAATTACATAATACTTTATTTATTTCTAATGTATTTATTGTTATAATTAAATTCATTAATTAATGAAAATTATTTTTTAATAATTAATAATTAATGTATTATAAATAAAAAATATGATGGTCTCAAAAATATAAAATTATCACCCTTGTTCGTTTTCTCGTACACCATTCTTGTTCATTAGTTGACAGCATGATTACAAATTAAGAGATCTGACGGTTGTACTTTCGTTTTTGCTTTCTTTCGAACCTTTTTATTATACCTAGTGTTTTAACTAATATGTGGCAGTAATTATTTTTTCCTTTTCGGGGAAAAAAAATCTTCTGATGATCATAACCTATTTTTCGACGACTAGTTTTGGAAGTAAGTCAGTGGATGAAGGTTTTTTTTTTTTTTTTTTTTCTTGTGGTGATATTGTTTCAAGTATTATTTGTGAATATAATATTTTCCAAATAAAACTGACATAAAATTACTTTTAGCTTTCAAGTTAGCAAGGAGTGGATCAAGTTCAACAATCAAAAGATTTTGTTAGTTTGAACCAAAATATTTGGACAAAACTCAAACATTCTTTAATGAAATTTGGGTTAAAAAGACACAACCACATTTAAGAAAGAAATGAGAAATCAACTGGGGTTTAAATCTCCCATAAAAAAGTGATACCAAACAGGAATGTAAGAGGAGCATTTGCATAGAGTGATGGGCATATGTTGCAGGAAATACCATGTTTTCTATTTGTGAAATAATTAATTACTAAATATAGGATAACATTTTATCTTTTTAAATTAGATTTATTACTATAATTAAACTCATTAATTATGCAAAAAATTTTAATACAATACTGTTTAATTATATAATTATTAATTATGTCAGACAATAAAGATGAATTTGCATAATAAATAGTTTGGAAAATTAAATTAAAATTGTGTAGTTGTAAAAATAATTTTTCAAGTCTTACATTGAATAAATATACAAACTTTTAAGTTTATATAAATAAAAATTCACATAATTAGAAAAATATAAATTTATTAGTAAAAAAAGTAATGAATAATTACTTTTAAAGACCTTAATATTTTTCTACGTATACTTTTCTTTACAACTTACTTATACGATAAATTTTTTTACCATAAAATGTCGCTCCATTCTTCAATTGTCCGTATTAGTTATTAAATTAATGACGAGCGCAAAGAACATATGCAATTCGGATCAATATCAATGTTTCTCGCATAAAACGGGTGCAATTTTCTTGTATTGATAGACTAAACACTTGGAATATTTTATGAAAAACCAAGATTAACTGGAGGCCGATTAGCAGTAATATTTTCTTACGTGTTTATCAATTTAAAATCTAAACGTGATTGACTATTTCGTAAGAAATGATCCAGTGCTGATGAATATACAGTAGCTTAAAAAAACGCCAACAGTCCAAGCCTAATGAACTTACTTTTCATGTCTTTCCCAAATTCGCACGTAATATTAATTTTTTTCCCCCTTCATTACGTACAATGGGTGAGAATTCAGAGCTTTTTGTGGCATCAAGTCCAGTCAAATTTTGAATACAAAAATAAGTCAAATCTAAATTTTCTTCTCTTGAGATACACGCGAGCTTAGGTTATATTTTATAAGCCATTTCAAAGCAATAAATCATACATCCCCATGTATTTTCAGCCTCTTAAATCATTTAAATATGTCACAGTCTTTGTAACATTTAAAAATAATTAAAAAAATATAAATTACACAAACTATCTTGAATTTTGTTGAAATATAATTTTTAATATCACAGTCGTCCTACGACTTTCGTATCATGATTTTTATGTTTTGCAAAAACCCAGTTTAGAAAAGGAAACAAGTATCGTGAGGACAATCAGAAAAACAAGTAAAACAAAAACAAAAGCACAGACCTAAATTAGAAAGTTATGAATTGATGGTTTAAAAAATATACAATATTCTGATACGTAATCGTTGATTAATTGATTTCTTGGCCGTTAATTTTTATACAACGTGAAATCAAATCATAAACATGTCATGATGATCTGCATGGCGCTTCCAGAGGATTGACTTTGCGCATTTGATTAATTATGCCTTCAATTCTGAAAATTTATTTATTTTTTTCTTTGTTAATCTCTCCACCATAAACTCTAACACTTGACCACAGATTACTTATTGGTATTTGAATCAATGTATCTTCACTGACTTTTTCTTTGTTCCCACTGCTTTGAAAATGTTCATATCCACGAATTTGGCTTTTCTCAATTTCCTCTTTGTCAGTCCTCCATTAATTTCAAGATTGACACAATTTGGCATTCAGAGTATAGTTTATTTGCTCAGATGGTGTAACCGAAGGAAAATAGCCACAATTCGGCATCCTTGCGTAAGATCCATAAATGACATGCAACTTCGTACCTCGTGATCATCAGAACCAGAAAAAGTGTGCGAAGGTGTTGGTTAATGTCTTAAAGATCCATTTTGCTACATGTCATACGTGCATGCATGTAATCTCTTGTCGGAATGACACGTATAAAAACAATTGCCTTCATGTAAGTATATATATGTGCATCGACTCATGCTAAGTTGCCATTACAAGACCTGCTTGGTGGTTTGATATATATATATATATATGGTCTATGTTGCAAGTTTATTCTTTAATTAGATCCACTACTAGAAATATTAAAATTAGCGACAGAAATCCGTCACTAAATTCTAATATTAGTAAAGATTAGTGATGACCAACTGAATGTGTTTTTTTTTTTTTGCTAAATCTTTAAATTTAGTGACTGGTTGAAATTTGTCACTAAAATTGATCACTAAATTTATTATTTTGTGACAAATTTGTGAGGGAAGCAAAAACTTAATTATTTAGTGATGGATTAGTGAGGGACTTAAAAATTTAACCATATCCTATTAACTAGTGGCAGGTCAGTGACAAACTCCCTGAATTTAATATATTTGTATTTTTCAAATTTGATTTATTTAATAGAAGTATTTCAGACTAAAAAATTCTGATTTTTTTTTTATAAAAATAAACTCAAAGAAAGTTATTGTAAATATTTGTATTATATATAATTTTGTTATGTGTAAGAAAGTATATAATATTATTTATATTAATTAATATTTTAGTAATTTAATTTATAACTTCAACTAATTAGGCATATGATGTATGTTGCAAGTTTATTCTTTAATTAGTTTTAGGAATGTTCTAAGCGAAGAACCTTAGTTTCGTTACTAAAAGAGTATAGGCTATAGTTAGATTAGAATTTTGAATGACGGCTAAGACTAAGACATGAAAGGACGGGAACGAGAGGCATTAAAATGGTTAATATATTTTCAAATTGTCTACGTTTCCTACACGTCCGGTCATGTGTACATAGGACCTTAAAAGCGATTTCATGCTTCTTCTTTTTTCTTTTTTTTCATTAAATGGAATTTACTTCCACTATAATTTCATTTTCACGTAGCTTAGTATGCACTTAGTTTTAGGTCTACTTCATTGAATACACTTAGCCTTAAGTTGCTTAATGGGCTTAGCCACTAACATGGACTTTCTATATTTGGAGCTTTAATAGCTTGAAGGTGTTAGTAAACTATGATGTGTGGTTTAAGCAACAGTGATTTAGTTGTTTGTATGAATGATGATTAGACTAATTTTGCATATGATATGAAGAGAACAAGTAATTAAGCTTTATAATTTGGATTAGGAGTATTTTCATGGAATTCAAAGTATAGTTTACTTGCTCAAGTTACTGCTGAAGCAGAATTCATTACGCCCTCTGGGTTTGTGAATCAAGCCATTTGCCTCACAAAAATTATGAATGACTTGGGGCAGGTACAACACGATCCTGGTATTGTTAATTGCGAACAAGAAAGAGATTTGATAATTACACACAAAGAGGATGATGACTTTTCGTAAATAATAATTCATAAGCACTTCTGTTAATCAAATATAGAGGATAATCATAGAAATAAACTATTAAATTATTTTGGACAGTAAGGGAACTAATTAAACGGAAGCAAAGCTCAGTTAACGCAGCTTGAATCAGTATGCAACAATCAAACAAATACAAGCCAAATGTTAGTACCTTATAACTCAGCAGGAAAATACAATTTATAATGCAAAGGCGATTAGAAGAGTTAAAGGAGAGAGAATAAGCACATGAATTCATCTTGGTCTGGTCGTGGAAGAGATTTCTTACTAAGAAAATAAGGTTTTTTTTTATATCCGCCAACAGGCAATGGTCTCACAAATGTTTTAAGGTTTTACCTTCAATACTAAGATTTTCCCCTGTTCATTCAAAACGGATTACAAGTTGGTTTTCCTTGCTCACTGATAATATTGAGAAAGTTTTTCCTTGTTCAACTTGGACGAATAACTTTTTTATTCCCTAACTCAGAACAATCTCCTTCTACACTTTCTCAAAGCGAGGTGGGTAATGCAAACAGAAATATGATGGCAAACCCATTCATCTCGAAGACATTACTATAAGGCTCAAGGTTTGATCACTCTCCAAGTGAGAGTACCCAGAAACTCAGCTTAATAAACAATTTATACTGCAAGCTAGAACAGGGAGAACTTATACATAGTACATTTGATCTCTGATGCCTCAATTTGAAAAACGTCTCTTTTATACTTAAACTCGGCTACTAGCTGTTAGAAAATTTTCAACTTAGAAATTGACTTTTTGTTTGAATGATTCTTGCCGATGCATTATTCGATTTCCTTTTCAGCTTTGTTTTAGTCGTTGGGACCAAGATGGAGATACTCGTCCTCTGTTTTTCGAAGCTATGATTTGGTGCACCTCTTGGACAGAGAATGGCTTGATTTTAGCTTCGATATTTGATTTCTTGAACATGTTCCTTCCTGGCTTGACAAATAAGACGTTGGACATTACTTCCGTCATAATTTGCTTGTTTTGTTTCCGTGTAATCTCTGCATCGTTAACACCTATGACATCTTTAATTGTTCTGATTTTTGCTTCTTGATGGTTATAGCCGTTTGAGATTGTTTCCCAAAATAAGTGGAAGCTAACTCGTTCTACATTGAAGGATTTTAATCTGATCAAGGAGAGAGAACAACCATATATCAGTCTTCAATTCAACCAATCAGCTTTAACACAATGCTCTTGGAATTGATGAATTAAATTCCAACTCAAAGCTTCTTAGGACTTCAGCTTTAACACAGTGCTTCTCTGTACAGACTTTAGCTTCTTCAATCTTCATTATTTATGCTTCACTACTTCATCCCATTTCTCCCCGTCTCCTTCTTGGTATTCAAAATTACGGTTTCTTTTCTCTCTCTAGTTGTGGCTATAAGCAACTTAAAATTAAGGTTTTAAAGTGCAATATCCTATATTTAATTTTCACCTTATTGAGATAATTTGTAAGCTCATTAGTCAATCAAGATTTTAAGAGCTTAATTGAGTCACTTTAATCTTAAATATTAAGCTTGTAAAAGATCATTTTTAAATTGTATTGATCGTACTATAATTTAAAATATATTCACTATTTTGAGTGTACAAGTGTACTAGTATATTTAATTATAATGTAAAAATATAATTATAATATTATTATTATTTTTAATTAATATTATTACAATTATATATCTACATTGTACTTAAAATTATAAGTGTATCAACAATAATTTAACAATTTTATTACAAAAGAAATTTTTTTTAATAGGATATATATGGACAAATTTTGAAAGGGAATGCTACTTGAATAATTTTTATGCAAGCCTAATAAACTTAAATTTTACCAACAAATTGAGATTAATTATAAAAACTAATTAAAATTTCAACATATCACCCTAATAGCCAAAATAAGATGCGAATATCATATTTGCCCCCATTGGCCAAGAGTTTGGGCTCTGCCACTGGACCCCAAAGGTTTTTAGTAAAGAGAAGTGAAGCATTATGGGTAAACCCTCAAGCAAGACCAAAGGATTTGATTCCACCTTTGTCTTAACTAACCTCCTCCGTAAAGGTGCTAACGATCTTAAAAGCTAAAAAAAATAAAATAAAATTCTTAGTATATAAAACCCGTTCTTCTTGGGGTCAAAAAGAAATAATTATATACCTAAAAGGTTTTGGAAAAGAGTTAGTTTGCAATCTGAAACCTTGAAATGTCTAAATGCTTGACCCCTTTTCTTATAATCTTATTTAGATCGATGGGCAATATTTCTTCTTTAAAAATGAATTGTTAATACAGGATGTAGTAATTAGAAATGGAAATTGCTTTTATTAATTCGCGTTTTCAAGAGATTCCAAGAAAATGAGATGAACATTGGACAGGAAGGGGGTGAGCTTTTCTGCAGATCTCCATCAAACCGTACATGTTGAACGGTCAAAAACGAGCTGGATCAATGTGCGGTTCCAGTTCCAGCTATCACCCACGGGACCTGTGGGAATTATAGATTCCCAGATTCCTTCCCTTTCAAACGTACCAGTACACTTACATCACTCTTCAACCATTTCGTAAAATTTCTTCCATCCTTCACTAAATGAATCCCTTTCGATTGTCATTTTATCAGTAACCAGTACACTTGGTGTTTTGAGATTGCTGCTCTTCCTCCTTGGAACGACTGTGACATTTGATTTGAGCTGATACTCTCAATCCACTGATGCGGATGTCTTTCTTACTGTGTCGGAACCCTGCACTTTTGAATCGTTGGATTTTGAAAGATTGCATGCTCTCAATGCATTAGTGGTTTGGTTTCTTCACAGAACAAGAATAATGGTTCCTCAGAAAATTAAACAATCTGGAACAAACCTTTAGCTACAACAGGATTAGATTTGAGGGTCTAAAATGACTAATAATAAAATGGATTGACAATGTAAGGAGTGAAATTAAAAAAATATATACGTTATTTTATTGTTTAAAATTTTAATAAAAAAATAAGTAATTAATAAAATAAAATAATGTATAAATTACTTTCCTAATACTATTTTTATAATTAGAATGTGATGCTAATAAATTTTTAATAAAATTTATATAACTGTAACTATATCATAATTTCATTTCATTTTCTCTTAAACTCTCCAATTTTAAAAAAAAAACAGAAAATATATATTTTTTGAATAGTAAATAATGGTCTTGAAGTATAAGAAGAAATTTCAAATAATTTTTTATTTTAAATTAGTCATTTTTTTTTTCCATATACTTTCTAATCTGTTATTTAATTTACCTACCTTCTCATTTATTTATTTCTCTATTTAATTTTCATTTTGAGGACAACAGCATGTAACGTCAGCCTGTGATCCATTGAACCAAGTTAGTGGGTTTATAGAGTGAATTAATTATAACGTGGCGTCTTTCTACATTATCCATTTTTGAAAATTATTATTTGATATTAAGTACTATAGAATAGAAAATTTTTTTATCTGTTACCCAACTATATAAAATTACAAATTCAGTTGAAAGATTTGAAGTCCAATGAGCTGTGATACCCCCACCGCACTGAATGACCTGAATCAGAGGCAGCAAATATTTCTTTTGTGGGACCGTAATTCCCAATATAGGATGAATGAAATCCATTAATGGCCTCCACATTCAACGAAGCTTCAATGGGAATTCATGACTGTGGCTCCCAGTGTGATATCATGGTACTACCAAAAGACCTTCACAGATTATGATGAAGCTGGAAAATAACAACAAAGTGGTATGCTAGCCGAAAGAGAGACAACACAATTTAATCATCACAAAGTCTCAACACTTTATATGTTCAAATTAAATTTACAAGTCCCGTATACATATTAATTGTAGTGCAACATATAATATATGAAAAGTGAAAAAAAAAAAAAAAAGTCTTGATTGATGAAGGAGCTGGGATGCAAGCAAGGGTGTGATTTCCGAGGAGGAAACAGCATTCCCCCCCAACCTCAAATCACCGTTGACAAAAATGCATCAACCTCCTGTACAGTAAAGAGTAATTCTCCACAGAAAATGAATCTCGAAAGACTCTTAACTTCCATTGGCGCTTCTGCTAATCAAACACAAGGTGTCCAACCTCACTGGAGATCATAAGGGAAACGCAATGCTCAACGATTGTGGAGAGGGTCTGATGCATTGGGGACTTTCCTCTTCACTGAGGAGTACAAGTCAAATGGCTGCCTTCCAAGCTGCTTCTGCTGCTTCACCCTCTGTTTTTGATTCGCTACCATACTTGGTATGTGGTTGCTCAAGCCTACCACAGAGGACTCTTTCTTTTCTGCGCACACTGGGAATGTAAGTAACACAAGAACCATAACCCTCCGAAGCCAACCTACTAGAGAGAACTGCTGGAAGTGCATATTGTTTGCCTCAAGGAGTGAGGGAGAGGAGGTGATACTTATAATGGGAGCAGAAAAAGTAGGAGAGATCAAAAGGCAAGCACTCGATTGGAGAGGAAAAGCTATTAGGTTTTGTTTGGGCAGTGTAGAAGGAAGGAAGGAAGGAAGAAAAAGGTGATGTGGTGTGTTCATTGAGTACACCCTGCAAACAAGGGACACATCTCACGAGACAACTTTTCTGCTTTTGCTTTAATATATTCTTTGTCTTTCACGAGAACCTTTTTTCTCATCTCCTTTTTTTTCCCCTGCCCTTTTCTGATTTTCTTCTTCTTCTCGCTTTCAGTCTCCCCAAAATGAGGGTCACTCCAACTCCAATTTATGGCATATGTATTCAGAATTTGGCTCTTGTGCTTTTTCTTTATTAGTTTGTCCTCGCATTGCTTGCCGCACTTAGGAAAGCAGTCAATTTGCTTCTTATAGCTCTATGTGGTACGCTCTAGTAATCCAATTATAGTCACCTAAAAATGAGCAACATCTCCGAGTATTTCTGTCTTTGAATTTCTCTCTCTCTCTCTCTCTCTCTCTCTATCTGTTTTGTTTTTTCGGGTTTAGCTAAGCCTATCTGTGTCCAGCCCAAACTTGATGTATCATTGCCCTCTCATTCTTCCGAGGACTTTTTCTCTACTGCATCTGCATGCATTGCTTTGGTCCTATGTTTGCAGAATCTTTTTATAAACAAATGAAGCAATCAGTTGCTTAAAGCAGACGTTATGAGTAGTCAAATCATGCGTAAGACTAATCAACTAAAGACTCTAGCAAATGACCTCCGAGTATTTCACTGTATTCTGAATATTAAAATATTAAATACGAACAGGGTATTCGACACTTTGATTTTTCTTATTTGAATTTTATATATTTATATTCCCTGAATTTAATATTTGAACTATTTAAATTTTAATAAATATTAAATAATACTAATTTTATAAAATTTAAATTATTAAATTTTTATATAATCGTCCAGAGTTCATATTTGGGAATCCATTTCCGATTTTATCGTGTGCTTCCATGACAGGTGGTGTTTTCCCCAAGGAATGCTCCTTCATTATAATCTAATAGGAACCTCAGCAGACAGGCTTGGTCACTCACTCTCCCTTTGTGCCTCTCTCCGTGTTATACCTTCCTCCTGAAATTGCTGGTTTAATCTTCATGTTTACCACTGCCATGGCAACTTAATCTATCAAAAAGTCAACATTGATAAAGTGTCTATATTTAACTCATTTGATCGAATTATCAAATTCCCACTTGACCTCTGATCCTCATTAGTATGTTTTAAAGTACATCATGAGCCTGTAATCTTGGCAGAAAATTTTGTGGAACCGTATTATCGTTGGCCAATTATGTCGGTGTGTAAATCACAACTCAAATTAATCTAATCACCCTACACTTGTCATCTGATCTTGTTGGCTGGCTCCGATTCATTAAAATTTCATTCGGATCTACTTAATTTGGAATATTATAATATATTTAGATTAGATCTCCTGCATTTAACCTGTTAATTCAAGTAATATCAGTTCTTTTAAGTCATGCAATAAATCGTTGAAACTTTTGTATAAATTATTTGATAATCAGATGCTTATTCCTAGTTAAAACATAAAATAAAACAATTATATCAACAGTCATGATGGATGGTTATTCTAATTTAGTGGACATGCTTGATTTAAATTAAATTATTATACTGCCATTTGAAATTAGTTTTCTTATTTCTAACTATTGTGATAGTTATAAATTTTTTTGACAAATTGAATTGAGTCACTTAACTGGCAACTTGAGCTCTAGACCGATCCAGCTGGTTCAAAGGCTGTCTTTCGATTGGTCTTTTTTATTATTTGAAAAAAAAAAAAAACACTCAGTGACTTGTTTCTACTTTGAAGTATTCACCCAACCCATGCTTCTTCCATTTTGACTGGCTTTCTGAGTTTGAAGTTGTTATCAGTATTGAATGTCTCACTTTATTACTTTGTCTATGACTCAAAATCCTGCAGATTCATTATTTTTTTGTTGGTAAGAAGACCACGTTAGAGATAAAAAGAGATGAAAAATCACTCGTGTGTGTGATGCTCTTAGCATGTGATTTTTCCAAAGAGTTCTTCCCTTGTTTGAGGTGGTGCCCGCTTTGAAGCATCTAAAAGCCCATTTTAAGTTGACTATGTCCTAAGAGATAGGAGAGAATCTAAAAGGGTCATTTCCTAAACTAAGAAAAAGGCTAGTCTCATTTTCATTGAGAAAACAAAGGATGAGGTCTATTGTACTAGGATTTGGCCAACCAATTGTCTTGGTGACCTAGAACAATATGAATATGATAGCACCAAAGAACAAATTTTTCTTATTCATGGAAATACAACTTTTCCACGAGAAGTCTTTGATGTGGACTCTATTGAGGACTGCAAAGACACGAAACTCTTTATGATTACTATCCCTTCGTCTATCTCGGTACTAGCACGTTAAGATCCAGCTGCTTGTGCTGTTCAAATTGAGGTGTATAGTTTCTTGGATTGGGGGCTTCCTAGTTTTCTGAGAAACTGGCTTATGGGAATGTCCTTACGTGTTATCTGACAATACTTTCCATATCTCGGCCAAGGCTTTCCTTGGGCAAGGGGAGAGATTGGAGAAAATAACTTTATTTATTGTGGCCTAGATAATATAGCAAGCTGTTATGACAAATTCTATGAGCCCCTTGAGTACACTTAAAGATTTCTGGCTTTGGGATAGCCAAGTTGATATCCAGTGGATAGGGTTAAGTGGTTGGAATAAGTTGACCCTGATGCCCAGAGGGGATGTAAACCATATGGCTTTAGCAAACGGATAAAGAATAAAGGTATGACTAATCAACTCCTCTTTCTCACTGTAGAGGTGGCATAAGTCTTGATTGTTGAAATAGTAGCATTAGAGGATATCTCTAGTAGGCAACAGTTCACTAAGGAGTCTCCAAGTGAAATTAAGAATTTTAGGAGGGAGCTTCAATCTCCAGAGATTCTTCTAAACTAGAGGCTGTAGCAAGGGGCTTATTCCTTCACAAAGCATGGAGTACCCTTCCTTGACACTATAATCTCTTGACCTAGTACCTTTCCAAATTAACATATCAGCCATACCTGTTAAAGAGAAAGGAGTCTTGAGAATCGAGTTTCTTTCCTTCTCCTTATAGTACTAGGCGAGCTTGGATAAATCCTAACGTGTCATGTTCATCAAGATGAGATTCACCACTCTAAGATCTTGGATATTTGTCCCATCCTTGGCTCCCTACCATCTATGATGTTGTAGAGGAATTCCTTTACCATATCTAACTTTCCAATATTAGATTTCTACTCTTCTGAATGCCTTTCCAAATCTATGAGGCATTAGTCCTATCAAGGAGTTAGCCTTTTTAGGGACCATAGTACTTCTTTGCTAGGATTGAAACTAACAAGCCTATAGGATTAACGCTAAGAACTCGCCAGTTCTATTTAACAAGAAATGCTTGGTTGAAGTTATGGGTGCTTCTTATACCTGATCCTCCTTTTTCTAAAGGTTAGCTGATTGTTTTCCAATTTGCAAGATGTATCTTTGGCTTTTGATCTTTCAGCCCCCAGTAAAAGTTAGCTATCTTTTAGTCTACCATAGTAGCATACTTCTTTGGAAGGTTTATGTAGGATAGTTCATAAACCAAGCTAGAGTTAATGAAACCGGATTAGCGTTAACCTTCCAACTTGTGACAGGAGTTTGGATTTCCAAAGTTGCAGCTTCCTATCTACTTTATCCACCAAATCTTGAAATGTCTGATAATTATTTCTACTTGGATCAATATGAATACCCAAATGTTTCCTCATATGGTTAGACTACTTGAAACCTAAGATGTTGGCCAAGAATTTCCTAAAGATTCTGGGAACATTAGGACTGAAGATCACCATAGATTTCTCCTTATTCGTATTAAGGCCCGCCATGTGATTAAAGTCTGCCAAAGTGTCTTTAACCATTTTACATGAGTCCTTGATGGCCTAAAAAAAGACGAGTATGTCATCTGCTTACATCACAAGAGAGATGAGGTCAGTTAACCTTCCAATTTTGATGCCCTTCCACTTTTTGGATGTTTCCTTCTCAAGAATCATGCAAGAAAGAACATTCACAAAGATGATATATAGGTAGAGAGAAAGTGGATCTCCTTGTCTTAGACATATGCCCAGATAAATATTAATGGTGTGATGCCCATTGATGATAATTTGGTATGAGACGGTAAACATAAATTGAAAAATTAGTTGGATCCGGGCTGAGGGAATTTCATTTCAAGACCACTAGTACGATTTCTAAGACAAGCTATTAAAGGCCTTAGAGGTATCTAGTTTGAGGACTAGAGCCTTTTACCTCTTCTTTTCCTTTTCTGAATGATGTTAATTGTTTCTGCGACAATCAAGATGTTGTTTATGATGAGTCTGCCTTTTAGGAAAGCAGTTTGGAAGAGAGATATGTAATCCTGTAGGACAACTCATAGCCAATAATTAAAAACCTTAGAGATAATCTTGTAGGCCATATTGCAAAGGTTGATAGGTCTATTGTCTCTCATAGTTTATGGCTTGTCATTTTTTAGCAAAAGGACAAGGAAGGTTTTATTCAAAGTTTTTAGCATGTAACCTTTCTCAACACAGTATTGTACCATTGTAATTATGTCCTGTTTAATTCAATCCCAGTAGAGCTGGTAGAATTTTGCATTCACACCATCCAGGCCAGGTGTGCTATTTGGTTTCATGCTAAACATTGCATTCTTGATTTCTTCCTTGGTGATAGGTCTATTCAAGTCCTTAAAGTGGGCTAAGGAGAGTTCTAGAATGTTTAGAGAGTTAAGTCTCTCCTCTAGGTCCTCTCCTGTATCTGGTGAATTGAGAGCTGCTAAAATTTCCAAAAAGGAACTTTCTATGTTATTTTAACATCTATCCATTCACCATTGTCAGCTTTGTCAAGTTTGTGAGGAGGCTAACGTTGAACATAGATTTTGCAAGCTCGGAATTAGTTGAGACAAGGCCTAAGTAGTTCCACCAAGAAAAGGAAATGGCTTGAGTGGCATACAATGAAGAGAAGTTATCCACCCAGGCGAAGAAGGAAGGGGGTGTTTGAAAGAGGGAGGCAAGGTTGAACAGGTGGCCAAGATAAGGAAGGTCATAAGGGTAGAAAGATTTCAGGGTACATAAAAAGGGAGTAACACCAAGAAAGCTCAAGTTAGAGTCTAAAAAGGGTTGGTCCTTAAGAGTGCCGAGAGAGAGCTTGTCTTAAAGGTTTGCCTCATTCTTGCACCAGTCAAAATCAATATCAACATTACAAAAAACAGGGAGGTCGCATTCCATAGGGTAAATGTTGTTCCAATTATGACACGTTTCCATTAGGACATCCTATATATTCATTAATTTTTAACATTTAGAATGAAATTTTTTTTGGCCAAATAAGATTCATTCCAAAGCAAGAGATCATATAAATAGTTGAAACAAAATAAAGACAGAGTGACTGACAATCTTAAAGCACAGTGAAATGAAGACAGGTATAAAGACACAGATTCAAAAAGGTAGTACAGACTTAGCAAACTTAAAACTAAAGAAATAATAGACTCAACAAGACTAGACAATGAAAACAACTTGTTCAAATCTTATCAAACATTATCTACCTATTCGTTCCCTTGAGCTCTGAGCTTCATCCTACAAGATAGAAATCAAGGAAGGTGAGTGCTGGATAGCCCAACCAAAGGGGCATACCTCCTTAGTAGTATTCTTGGCTGGCCAATCGATAGCCAAGTTTTTTAGATATACAAATTTAAGTTAAAGAGCAATCACTGAAGCTTTTGTATAGGTTTATCACATCATTTACCAAACTAGCAATCTTTCAGTCAACCACATGTTCTATTTTAGTAATAGCTTTTACAAGTTCTTGGCAATTAAATTCAACCTGACAATGCTTCATCTCTAATTCTTTTGCCATTTACAATGCTTTACGTAAAGTCATAACTTCAGCCATGAGGGGGGACGAAGCATTACTAGGAAAGTAGAATTTTGCCATAATAGAACTAGTATTATTACTACAAGTTACTCCTACACCAGCCTTTTTCTTATCATTAAGGAAGCTTCCATCCATATTTATTTATAGATAGTACTCATCATGTGGAATCCATTTACCATCTATTGCAAAATTTATCACTGCATCTTTACATGCCTCCACCAAATAGTTAGCCTCTCAATACTCACTAATAAGAGTCCTAGCTTATTTTACATTTTCCATATAGGCTATCATATCTTTTTCAAACACTACAGCATATTTACTTTTCCAAATAAACCAACATGTGTATGCAATTACAACATCAAATTTAGAAATTCCCCACTCACAGATAACTTTAGTTAGCCAAGTTTCAAAACGTGTTATATTGTGTACATTAACATGCAGTGTAAGATAGGTCCCAAACCAAACCTTCCTTGATTTATCACAAAGTAAAATCATGTGTTCTACTGTTTTTCTATCGACCTCACATATTGGACAAATAGGTGAATGAAGACATTTTCTTTTGTATAAGTTTTCTCTAGTTGCTATTGCCCCTGAACATAGCTGCCATAAAAAGTTAGTGATTTTTAGACCTACCTTTATTTTCCAAATATTCTTCAATAGTAATTTTGGAGCAAAAATTGATGAGCAAGTTACACCTGTCACACTTTCAACTTCTTTTCTTTCAGCAATATGATACCCAAATTTAACCATGTACTTCCTTCTTAGTATGTACCCAATACAACTAATCTTGTACATTTGAATTGGAGATAGGAATGCACTGGATTGCTTCAACTGCTCTATGATTTAGCCACTGATGAATACTAGAAAAGTTCCATAATCCATTTACTATATAATTGGCCACTTTAATTTTTTCAAGATCCTCCAAGGACAACGACTTTATAGCTATAACCTTTTAAATTTGGGACCCACGGATCCTTCCAAAAATTAATCTTTAAACCATCACCTACACCCCAGCTCACATTATTAAGTAGCAACTCTCATCCTTCCAATATACTTGTCTAGCCCATAATGCTTTAAAACCCTTCCTAGCTTTAAAAAAATCTATATTTGGAAAATAAAGACCTTTTAAAATTCTGACCCATAGTTCTTCAGGATGATTTAGGATTTTCTATGCCATTTTAGCTAGTAAAGCTATATTGAAACACCTGATATCTCTAAATCCCAATCCCCATTCATTCTTTGCTACAACTAATTTTTATCAACAACTTTGAAATTAAACTATCCAACCCCATACATGTTTTTCATGGGAAAAGGAAGCATGACATAGGAAATGTAAGAATAACATAAGCAATGGATTTAATAAGGGCTTCTCTACCTACCATTGAAAGTGTACACTATTTCCATTCTTGGATTTTTCCTCTGACTTTATCACAAACCCATACAAGAGCACTTGTCTCTGACCACCCCCAAAGTATGGGTGGGCCAAGGTATTTTCCTAGGGCTTATACATACTCAATACTAAGGGCTTCACATAGCTTCTCCTGAAGAAAATGAAGGGTGTTTGTTGAAAAGAATACACATGATTTTTCAAGGTTGATTACTTGCCCAAAAGCTTTTCCATACTCTTCCAACAAATGTCTAAGCACCCTGCAATTCGAAATAGAAGCCTGCATAAAAAAAAAAAAAAAAAGGAATCATCAACAAAAAAACAATGTGCTAGCACTAGATAGTTCCTTACCAGTTTTATCTCCTGAATCCTCCCACTGCAGCACTCCTGGTTATCATTTTGAAAAAAACATCAACAACTATTATGAATAAATATGGTGACAAGGGGTCTCCTTGTCTCAGTCTCTTCCTGATTGAATATTTGCAACTTTCTTCCCTGATAACAGTAAGTTGAACTGCTCTTATGTGACACACTCCATAACTCTGTCCACCCATTCAAAACAAAATCTCATTTTAGCTAACACCCCCTTCAGAAAGCACCATTCTACTATGTCATAAGCTTTATTCATATCCATTTTAACGGTCATTTCATATCTTCTATACTTCTTTGTTTTCAGATAGTGGAAGGCTTCATGCGCTATCACAATGTTGTCATGGATTCCTCAACCAAGCACGAAGGCTCTTTGGTTTTGTGTGATGATTTTTGGCACAAGACTCCTTAATCTATTAGTCATCACCTTAGAGAAAATCTTGTAAGAGAAGTTACATAAGCTAATTAGTCTAAAATTCCTAACCTTCTATAGGGACTCTACTTTAGGTATTAAGACAAGGTTTGTGCTATTAATATTCTTTAAGTTGAATCCTCTTTAAAAAAATTCTCTCATTGTATTGTAAATTTGGTCACCAACTGTAGTCCATGCCTGATGGTAAAAAACCCTAGAAAAACCATCGGGGCCTGGGCCATTTAATACTCATAGTTCATGGGTTGCATTATTAACCTCTTTATCTATAATTGGTGTAATTAGAACCTTATTGTCTTCATCCCTAATCACTTCATTTATATAGTGAAAAATGTCTGTCTCATTGCACCCCATAGAAGACATGAAAAGATCAATTATAAAACGATATTAAACAATGAGCAATAACATTTTCATCATCTATCCACTCATTAGTATCCACTTTCAGCTTAGAAATCATATTGTTTTTGTCTTATTCGCGTAGTGACAATGTGAGAAAAAGCTATATTCTTATCCCCACATTATAGCCATTGGACTCAAGATCGTTGAGCCCAATACATTTCCTCTTGTTTCCATAGCGCCTCTACTTATTTTCTCAAATCAATAGCCAAGTTCAACTTCCCATCATCCCAATCACCTTTAAAAAAATTTTATACTGCATCATTAGTGGTTCAATTAACTTTTGATTATTTGGAAATTCCTTTTTGCTCCAACAAATCAGTGATGTCCTAACTCTGTTTAGATTTTCAACAAAACCCCTCACTATAGTAATTTGAACAAATCTATTCCATTTCCAATTGCTATGTATGACTTGCAAACAATAGGATTTTGTAACCATATTAACTCAAATTTAAAGCTCTTGGGTAATCTACTCTCTTTCAGATTAAGGACTGCAATAATAGGACAATGATTAGAGCCTATGGCTACTAAATGTAGAATTTGTGCCCTACTGAACTGAGAATGCCATGCTACATTGCATATTGCCTAGTCTAATATCTCTTTAATATGTGCACTAACTTCCCTTCTATATGCCCTAAGTGAATTTTAGCCCATTAAACTCTAAACTAATTAAGCCACACTTAGTCATAAATATTTTGAGTCCTTTAAAACTAGACTGCGATCTAATTCTGCCACCTAATTTTTCATGATTGCCTAACAGGTCATTAAAATCATGAATGTAGACCTAGAGATAATCAGGACCAGGATTACACCTCCTCAGTGTGTTCCAAAAATCAGTTTTGTCTTTATCATTTGGTGGTCTATATACACACAAGATAAACCCTCATAGGCTACCTATAATTTCATCAATTTTAAGATGAATAACATTTTTAGAGAGGAACATAACATTACCTTTAATAGAGTCATCCCATTATAATGATAGACCCCTAGATAATCTTACTGGCACCACATATGCTGCATTAGCAAACTTCAACTTCTTTTTAATAAAATCAATCTTCATCCAGGTCTCCATTAAGAAAACTAGTAAGGATTTTTGCTCTTTACAAATATTAGAGAGCACTCTCAATATCAAGGCAACCCCCAAGCCTTGACAGTTCTAGGCTAAGATACTTATGGCGCCTTAGTGGCCTTATTGGGGAAGCCACCATCCCTTTCAGCATCATCAATAGACAAGTCCTTCATCTAAGCAAATTAATAAGCAATACTGTTCAAATAGAGAGAAATAGGTATCTCTAACATATTTCTCTGTTTCTGTTCTTTACCCAAATGAACATTCTTAGCTTTTTGTCATCCTCCAACACAAGATGCACTCACTATTTTCCCACTCGATGCAGAGGTCACAATTTCATATTATAATTCAACTTCATCCAAATTCTCCGCTTATATAGTGTCATGTAACCATGTGCATCCTCACAAATCTCCCTTTTGAGACTAACCCTTTTGAAGAGCATAAGCCAAGTCGACCTCATATTGATGTTCAGAGGTCACGATTAACTTTATCTTAAATTTTATATTTGCTATTTAATTTAATTTTATTCCAATTTTATCTTAATTATAAAGAACTACTCAAATAGTTTTTTCTACCTTTCATATTTTATGTTTTTATTTATATATTGATATGTGAAAGTGTAGTAGTTATTATTTTTATATTTAATCATTATCTTATTCTTTCATAAACTAAATTGATTGGTACTTAATGGTCAAATTTGTTATATTATTTATTTTATTTATTTTTACTATTCCTTATCCAAATTGTTTTATGATTATCATAACTCTTAATTCATATAAAACATAAATATATAAAGCATTTAAATTTGATGGCGTCAAAAGAAGAAAATTTTTTTTGAAGTTAAGATTAAGGGTCAAATTGGAACAAAATAAAATTAAGGGATAAAAGTAAAACAAAAAAAAAAGTGAAGGAACAAAATTGAAACCAAATGAATGTAAAAAATGCAAATGAAACTTAAAATAAAATTGAAGAATCAAATTAGAACCAAATAAAATTAAAGAATAAGGTGAAATTTAAAGTAAAATCCAAAGATTGAATTAAAATTAAATGAATGAAAAAAAAAACAAAAATGATACTCTAAGTAGAATTAGAGAATTAAAATTGTATTTTTGCCTTCTAATTATTTATACATTATTTAATTATTTTTCTAGTTCAACCAATTTAATTAGTAACCCAACAATTAAACCGATAAATGAGAACCATCTCCGAATTAATGACCTGTCTAACTTTAATAATTATGATTATTAATTTAGATGAAACCAAATTAGACAAGACAAGCAAAAAAGAAAACCGACCCCCTTTGCTCCATGGGTCCTATAGTAAGAAAATATTGTATATTAGTTTCCTGTGCCCGTGCATCTTGGTCCTTAATTTTCTCCTGCATCTATGCCCCTGGTAAAATTCTCCCAAATTGTGACATTTGACAATTTAAAAAATTTATAGTTAACAATAAACTTGATAAATTTATTATGGGATACTTTAAGTTAAAGAATTGTTTTGATTCATAAAATAATATTTATTACTCTGAGATCTTACATTAAAAAATCTTTTATTTCATATTCTCAAATTCCTTTAACAAAAAATAAATTTAAATTTGAAGTCTCTTAAAATAATTTTAAGAATTGAAATATATTATAAATTATAATCCTTAATTATAATTCTCTTTTAAAAATTTCACACCACCCCCATGATTACGTGTAACGCGTAAATAAGTCAACTCAGACAGCGCAATTCAATCCAACTCTTTGATGAGATGCTTTTTGTAAGTATTCAATTATGCCAACAGAATTATTGACCAAAAAAAAGGTTATGTCAACAGAATTAACTCACTTTCACATACTAATTTATTTTAAAAAAATTTTTTGCTGTCAAAAAATTTCATAAATTATTAAAAAAAACTTAGTCCATTAATTTAGAGTATTTTATCCTATTGCTACAGTAAAAATATATTGCATCAATATACTACAAAAGTATATTCTTTTGATAAATAATTTTACAATCGCATTATATAAATTCATGTAATAAAAAAAATTCATAAATAAAGAATTGCTGGTTGCATGGGACTTTTTAACGCAACCAGTTAAGCAAAATTTAATCCAATGGGTTGCGTCGAGTTGCTCCATGCAACTCATGGTTTTTATTTTTCTAATTTAAAATTTTATAAAATTATAAGAATTTTAATTAAAATTATATAAAGTTATAAAATATTTCTTTATTTTTTAAATAATAGTATGAAAATTAAATTTATACTAATAAAATAATTATAATTAATAGAATAGTATTAAAAAATTACAATAAAAAACTTTCACAATATTATTATAGCTATAAATTAATTTTAACAAAGTAATTTGAAATTATTTAATCATAAGTATTAATTGGTGAATAGGTCAATAGTTCATGATTATTTACTTTTATATAATCTACTTTATTGAAATTAAATAATAAATAACTACAATATATTGGATTTTATTTATTATTAAATAGTATATTAATATAGTAAATTAATATTATTTTATTTACTTTTGTATGTCTTTTTAGTCAGTGTAATTATTTGCTTTATTTTTGTAGGCCTTTTATCTCATGTTTTATATTAAAATGTTTAAATAATAAATAAAATGCTTATGGTGCGCCTGCTTTTGTGACTATTTTGCGTGTCAATGAAAATAATATTGACACAAATAATAAAACTCAATAATTCCAAAAAAAATAAAATCAAGAAAAGCACAATAAAGAGAAAGAGAAAGAGTTTGTCCGTTTTAAGTAAGTAATATATGTGTAAACTTGGTGTTCCCTCTGATTCTCTAAAAAATCCAAGATCTTGTGCTAATTAGTGCATTTTGATCATGTCAATTCATATAATTTTTATTACCAAAGTTTATTAATATCCAAACAAAAATTTTTAATGCATGATGAAGTAAATCTTATATTCTTAGTAATATTATAATTTTTTTTATCTTATTTAGGATTTTCCTGTTTAGTAGAATAGTTACAATTAATAACTAAGAAATGTAATATTATTAAGAATAACTAAGAAGTTTTTTTTTTTTTTTTATTTTGCCCAACAACACCACGAGATTACTTACTTGAAATAAGCAAATCTTTTTTCTTCCACTTTATTGTGCTTCGCTTGAAATAGTTTTTCCTTTTTTAATTATTGAGTTTAATTATTTGTTTAATATTATTTTCACTTACACATAATGATCACATACACATGAGTACGTTAAACATTTTATTTATTATTTAAAATAAAATATTTGATATACTCATAATTTTAAATACATAGATATACTAATTATAATATAAAGATATAATTATAATATTATTATTTTTAAATTGATATTATTTTAATTATGTCCCTACATTATAACTAGATGTACCGACACATTTAAAATTGTAAGCGTACTAAATATGACACATTTATTTAAACATTGTAATATAAAACATGAGAGAAAGGCTTACAAATAAAGCAAATAATTACACTTACTACAAAGACATAAAAAATTAAATAAAATAATATTAATTTACTATTTTAATGTACTATTTAATAATAAAATAAATCCAAATATATTGTATTTATTTATTATTTAATTTCGATAAAATGGATTATATATAAATAAATAATTATTCACATATTAACCTATTCACCAATTAATATTTATTATTACATAATTTCAAATTAATTTGTTAAAATTAATTTATAGCTATAATAATATTGTGAAAGTTTTTTTATTGTAATTTTTATTTTTAATAATATTCTATTAATTATAATTATTTTTTAGTATAATTTTCAGACTATTATTTAAATAAGTAAATAAAAATTTTATAACTATATTTTAATTAGAATTCTTATAATTTTATAAATTTTTAAATTAAAAAATAAAAGTCATGGGATTAAATTTTGCTTAATTAGTTACGTGGGAAGTCCTACACAACCAGCAATTTATTTAAAGAAATATTTTTGATTGTGTGGATTTATATAATGTGATTTTAAATTATTGTTAGAAAAATATATTTTTATAACATATTGATGCAATACTTTTCATTGTAACGGATATTAGTAATAATTATTTTTTACTGTACAGGATAAAAAAATCATTGATTTAACCTACCACTTTGATAAACTAGGCCGAATATTACAATCAAGAGATCATTGATTTAGCCATCTTAGCAGGCGTTGGTAAAAAGAAATAAAAAACGATTGTGCCAAAGAGAAAGATAGGCGAAAGATCAAAAAAAATTTTAATAAAAATATTATTGTAAAATTTAATTCCTCATCATTCTCATTCATATATGTTTTTAATATCATCCCAAATATAATTTATGAATCCAAAATTTCATTTTATCAAAACACGTTTTCATTCTCAAATCCATTTCTATTTTCATTGCATATCAATCCATGAGCCAATCATTGCTCAGTAAATTCCGCATTAAAGACCAATTAAACTTGGAAACAATCCCTTCAAAGGACAAAGATTTGTAAAACTGGGCAGTCTTTGATTTACAAGGAGCTAATCTGTACAATTAGATAATCACCAAAGCAGCTGCTAATCAGTGTTTCTGTACTAGCTAAAGCTTTTCTCCTGGAACTGTCGTGTCTAGCAGTGAGGCCTACGTTGCCTTCAGCTTCGCCATTGAAGTCTAATTTGTTAGAAAACATAATGCGGGAAAAAATTACCCCAATTTCCAAAATTTCAGTTCTCAAACATCTTGCGCAGATTCTGCAGAAGATACCAATTTCCATTGCACTGGACCCTTTCAGAAGAGAACAGATAATTATCCATAAGAAACCCAAACCCTTCGTGTAATGGAACTGTCGTTTCGTCACTATTCCTCGAAGTAAGAAGCTGGTATCTCCGGAGGGGAAGGCAGGACTGCCACAGTTTTGAACTGTTTCCATATAAAGATCTCAATTCAGTCAATTTGCCACTTAGAAGCTCTACAAGTAAAATAATACAAAGCTAAAGGGAGAAAAGATGGCATTTACCTTGTGCTGCTTGTATTTCTCCCTTACAGCTTGCAAGGAGGCTGCTTTTCTCGCCAAATACAAGTCGTGTAAGATAAGCACGCATTGTTTTAACTCATGAGGTTTGTATCCAGAACATTTTTGCAAGGCTGTAGTCTGCAACAATCACTCAACTTGATGAATACCTTGACCTAGAAACACGATACTTGAGTAATTTCTAATCAGAAATATAACGGTACCATGACATCAAATACTTACCCAGGGATGGACTTTAGGCCAGATGATAAATCTGGCAAGAAAAATGACTGATGCAGCCACCATGGAAGGCAAGAACTTTACAAAATTATAATCTAACAAACTTAGTTCACCAAGATAGTAACCCAGAAACTCAATCTGCAATTTTTTAGTCTGAAAGTAAAGAAAGACAAACAATCAGACAACATAGGAAGTGTTCCTTCAAATGTGAAGATAGATATAGAATATTTAAACTCACTTTCTGATTCTCAAAAGCAATCCCAGCAAACCTCCTGTACCATTAATTACACACAATCAGCCTAATGCCATTTATATCGGGGTTTAGATATTTGCTTAATAGAATAATATGGTCAAGAACAAAATTCAGCGTTCTTGCCTTACAAACGTCTTTACAGTAGGATATCCCACTTCAAAATTTAGTGACTTAAGTACATCAGCTTCCATCTGTAGAACCTACATAGTTACAAACAACCAAAGGGGAAAAAAATTTAGGGGAACTGACAGAGATCATAAAACCCAAAAGGGTAATTTTATAGCAATCAGAAGAAAATGAACATTTACCTCTGCCTGGGTGTATGTGTTATCAGTAATGTAGCAGAAATCTTCCACATTAGGAGGGCTGATTTCTTCATACTTCCTGCAGAAAAGAATGGCAGTAAAGTGTTATGCTTATCCAGTTCAGAGTAACATTTGCATAACTTCAAACATCAAATAAAGCCTTACGATGCAATGAGCATAGATGAAACGCCCAGCAATTGAAGCGTCTGCCTACTGACAGGATTATCAGAGAGAAACCTATCAATGTAAGAAACCGAGAGATGAAGAGTGTCTGAGAGAAGCTTATACTCCTCGGCAACCTCCACTAACCAATCGATCAATATTCCTCTCGCATTGGCAGTTATGTCTTTCTGAACTTTCTCGAGGTAGTCAGGCATTGGTCTTCTCTTCGGTTCCATCTAAGAAACAGGCAATCATCAGAAAAGGGAAAGACGAAAAGCCAAAATAGATAGCAAGACACTATTCTGTATCACTCTGACCCATTCTCTTTTTTTGTTATCTCCAAATGATCCAATGGCTCAGGAAAAATTAACCACTTGAGCCTGAGAAAAATAAAATCAACAACGTAACCCAGAATTACCTCCATTTTGCGAAGGTACTGATAGATTTCAGAGACAAAAGGCTCGTTCTTTTGCGGATCGGCTAACTTCACATCCGTGTCTAGCTTTGAATCAGCTTCCACTGCCTTCTTCTCCTTGACCTTCGCATCATCCGATGAAACGTTCTTCTTTGACGCCGCTGCCTTCTGCACCTTGGTAGTCTTTCGACATTTCTGGTTCAAAGTTAAGGGAAGGATCGCATTCGATATATTGCGAAGTTCCCCCAACACCACACGCTTCTTTCGGGGAGACTGATTCTGGGCTAAGCTGGCGGCTTCGGCTCTCCTCTTTGCTGCGCGAGTCTCCATCTCCTTGATTAAAAAATGGGAGGGAAAGAGAGGAAGACGATTCCGGCGACAAAAATAGAACACAGATCGAACTGGGATTGGGATGGACAGACTATTATACTCAATGAAAAAAGGAAGAGCGGCATGTCTAGTTTTTCAAACACAAAAGGTAAATCGAAAACGAAAATGTTTTCTAGTGCCGCTATTGGTGACTGTCTGAAAGTTTTTAGCTTTTAGGCTCGATTCATAATTCAGGAGTACTGGGTTTTGATTTAAATTTTCATTTTTTTTCATATGGCGGGTTCCATGTCCTTCATAATTATCCATTGTAATGACTAATGAGTCAACTTTTTTAGGTTTACGTTTAATTATTTTTTTTTAAAGGGCCGACCCATCAACGAATTAGCCCAGTGGTTGTGGTTTGTATCAATAACAATTTTCTTATAGCACTGGAAAGTGGAAATATATGTTGATTGAGACATGAAGGTAATATTTAGCACGATCAAAAAATTATTATTAACTATACTCTTATAATAGTAATAATTGTACATTGTTATTATTAATAACTGATCACTAATGCATTATTATAATATTATTAACTTATGTAATAATAATTATTCATATGATCTTATAACACTATTTCCAGTTATAAGATTTTTTTTTAATTCACATTTGTCGTACCAAAACATATTGTCCATGGGCGGAGTTGGCTTCGTACCCAGATACTCTGGATCCTATAGTTCCAATATGTACTGTGTGTTGGGCCTCTGCTCTTGATGAGATGGACTGACTGATTAGTGGTTTGACTTTAAAAATTTGGAATGAAAGACTCTTCACATTCTGAAAATCGTATTTTGTCAAAAAAGAAAAGAAGATGTCATTTTACAGTACTTCAAACTCCCAAATGAGTGTGTAAAATTTATCCATTACTGTTATGTTTACGATGATTGGATTTGGGTAATGATAGTCATTTAATTTTTATGACTGTGCTAATGGCTACATGAAAATATTAATTATTATTACACACATAAATTTATATTAGTTTCTAACATTTAGTCTTTCAATAAGCACTATCTTAAGATAAAGTATATCTCAAGCAAGAAAGAAAAAGTCAAGCCTTCTATTTTCACGTATGAAAAAAAATTATACGAAGGTTATTTCTTCTAGAATTCACCTAGCATTCAATGGGCTTATCTGAAAACTTCACCAAAGAAAACAGCGAATACCTAATGTTCAAAATACTTGCCATTCAAATACCCGCCATTAATATCAGAAACGGTTAGTTGAGTTGAATTAAGCGAGAAAGCTAAATACCCCGCCTTTCTTCAACCATGGGCTGGACTACAGAAACCTACCAGTCTTCTTCTTCCCACTCTATTTCTCTTGCGCGTCTTTGGCAAACTTGCCTGAGTGATAGTGAGTGAACAAAACACTGAGAAGCAATGAATAGGACATTCTGGTTGCCTCCAACCCAATCTCATCGATGGTTGCATCCACCTCCTTCGCATTCTCAGCGATGGCAAGAGACTTTGGCGCGCCTCATGGCTCCTCTCACCCTTTGGATATGTGGCATGTAAATTTTCATCTTTCGTAGCATCATCCTTCCATCACTCCTCTTTCTAATATATTGCCATACCCATTTCTCTGTTTTTGCAGTTTCTGTTATGCTCCGATATGGGTATTTTGGGGAATCTCGTCTCGTGCTTGGACCCAGCTCATCCCGTTTGGTGAAAGCAGGTTCTGTATTTGTGAAACAAATTGAAGTGACGGGTGATTATAATAGTGAAGTTCTCGTGCATGCATTCGATGAAGAACCTGAATTAAGCGCCCAAGCTAATTGGAGTGCATCTAATTTCTTAGTTGTCGCGGCATACAGTTGCAAGGTACCACATTCCACAATTTGTTTCGATATTTTCCATGATGTTAGTTTCAGTGAAATTTAGAATAATTGATTCAATACATCCGAAGAATGCATCCGAAGATTCTGTATGTTCATCTCCAGGGATATTCCTTGTGGTTAAATAAGGGCTCCACGATCCATATGAGATGGGAAGCACCGACCAGAAATTTAAAACATCTGGAAGGGGTCGTGATTAAAGGTTACTTGAGGGGAATTCTTTTGCTCCCTCTTCGTTTTCTTTCTACAAAGATAATAATTTTCTGTGATTTAAACTGTTTAAGAATTTCAGGTTTCTAACAACAGACGCATTCTTAATTTACAGGAGAAAGAAAGTTTGAAAAACTTCAGCCTAGACAGACAATCTCCCGTGATGCAATTGCAGCCCAAGAGACTACGTACGGTGGTAATTAACTTTCTGATTCAAGTACATGCCTGAAGTTTAATATTTCAATAACAACCTTCTTTTGAATCTTTCAAGAATTTCAAAGTAACAGCCATAAACATTAGCTTTTGACTTAGGCAAGGCCTTCGGTTGACCAAGTACTGTTCTTTGATACTATGGATGTTGCCAGGTAAAGAAGTTGAATACATCGTCAAGGAAGACGACAGGTACCACATTGGGGTTAAAAACATGAATGACAGGAATATAATATTGACCATGAAGGTTAATGTTTCGGCAAAGGTTTATGATACCACCAAAGCCCAGAAGATATGCTCTACTGCAAACGGATTGTGCAGGCTGAGTCTCCTCTTCCCTAACACGCATTACGTAACTCTAATGACGACCAACAACGTAAGGCACTGATATAGATACACACACACACACACACACACACACACACACACACGGATTTGCTCCTATGGATCTTCACAAAATTAACTCAACACTATTCATACAAATTGACCACAGGGATATCTTGGCGATTGGTCTGTCGAAGTTTCTTTTGTGGCTCGTTTGGTTACTTACTTAGCACTTTTAGGTACATTGAATGACAGTACCTTCTAGTGAAGCAGCGGTCTGACTATATATTTGTCACTTAAGCTGCCTCCTTTCTCAATTTGTAGGATTTATAGTTGGTGTTGTATTTCTGATACTGAAATACCTTGGAGGCTGTGATGGTGAACATGATCAGAGTACTAGTGTGATCGCAGACACATATCGAGCAAGTGATGTGACTGCAGCGCAAGAGGTAACTGAAACTGAGCCTATGTTGCAGGTGAAAACAAATCGAGTGACATATGGAACAAACCAAGATGATGATAACTCAGATGCATCTAGCAGCTCTTCGGAGGAGTTATATGACGAAAAATTGTGTGTCATTTGTTACGATGAACAACGCAACTGCTTCTTTATTCCTTGTGGCCACTGTGCTACTTGCTATGACTGTGCACAGAGGTACACAAATTTGAAGATTTTCATATGCTTTTACCTACATATAAATTCTAGGAGAGTCTCATTAAGATGCATTTTGCAGGATTATGGATGGAGACAGCAAAGTTTGTCCCATATGTCGGAGGCTTATTCACAAACCTCGAAGATTATTCCATAGTTAGGCGCGTCAACATGTAATGATGTTGATTATTGAACTAGGGAGGTATTGTAGATAGTGAGGAAAGTTTGAGAGGAAATTAGGACAATGTGATACTATCTTCACTGTGTGCGATTCAATTTGTAGCTCAACGTACCCCATGGCTTTGGAATTTTTGCTTCAAGCTGCAGGGCTACGAGTTACTCTGGTTGTGTGAGTTCATCTGGCCCAATTTATTGAGAAATTATTGTTACAGATAACTTCAGTGTGTCAATTAATTCTGAGTTTTAGTGATTACTCAGCTATAAAGTACATGCGTAGTTTGTCATTTTTGCATCTTTGACTGGAATTTAATTTTTCCTTTACGTTTGACTCATGAATCCTATGTACTGAAGCTCTTCAAAGATGGGAAATGATAGTACAGACTACAGAACTAACGTCGACATTGTTCGCATTCATTTCTGAAAGAATTATATTAAGCAAATAATATCCAATTGGTATTACTTCTATTCTGCTCAGCCTCTGCTGTTTAGGATTTTTCACATCTTATTATGTGGTTTGGATTCATAATCATGGAACTATTTGTTCTGTCTTTCTTTCTCTGGGCTCCAGTTCAATAGTGGACAACCCTAGTATAATTAAATACCAGTAATCTTTCATAAGTATGGATCTTATTCTGCAAAAATTGATTGGATCCAACCACTGAAAGGTTTGATCATTTTTCTTACTACTTTCTGCTCTTCATATTCTAATCCGCCCTCTGAAAGCTTTTGCTGCCAAAGAACGACAAACTACTGCTTCTCTTATCCATTACAGATCATTGATACTTCTACAGGGAGACCTATTGTGTGCTAAAGCATAAACGGAAGGTCTATATATTTTTGAAAATATTTTTACTGCAAACGACTTTTCTGTTCAACAAAATTTTTATTGTGTGCTAAAACCCTACTGTCACTTGTTAAAAAAGAATGCTTCCCCATAAAGAATAGAGAAGCAACACATAGCAAGGAAAGAGAGACCTTCTCTCGAATATTGCAGTGTGATTGCTGGAATGAGGAGCTACCCCTGTTGCTCCTGAATGAAAACTAATCATCGCTCTAACAGCAAAAATACTGTCACTGCTCACTGTTATGGCTAAGAACTAATTTTTCAGCATTAGAATTATAGATAAGAGATAATCTAAAGTCACGAATGCATCGAATTTTCCTAGTCCAAAGTGAAATGAATATTAGTCGAGCAAACCAAATTTGAGTGGAGAACAAATGTCATTTTCTGCGTAGCAAACTGACAGGAACCTCACAGTCGCAGCAAACACAATATGTTGAAGAATTTGGAAAGCGATGAATGTAATGAAACAAATCATAATTAGAAAGCAGAGAAGGACCAGTCATTGAGAGAATCAATAACTAGAACCGGTGAAAGTGCTGAAGCATAGCCACTTTCTTAGCAAATCCAATGTTTATGGTTATAAAAGCAGATGCGACAGAACTCAGATGCTAAAATCAGATATATCTACACAGTAGGTCACTGTAGCGCTTTATTTTGGGATTAGATACTTGGCCTTCAAGTATTACTGTCGCCTTCTCGTTGGTAAGTGCTGACGAGACGGACCTTCATAATCATATTTCACAATCCACCATCTCAAATCGCTCACTCTCAGTTTTTCACGTGGCCTCTGTGTGATGTAACATTCCTAGGTTCAGCAAATCAGTTATGGCCTCCATCCTCTACATCGGTAGAAATTTTAAGGTAGATTTATAAAGAGATAAAAGAGAATAATTGAATAGGTGGAAAAGAAAAAACTGTTTCATACATACTTTCTTTATGTTTTTGTTTCTTTGAAATTTATAAAAGGTTACATAAAAGAAATTTAGATGATTCATTCTCAGTTTTTCCTTTAACTTTTGGAACAGAGAGATATGCCTTAAAATTTAATATAAAGTTTTATTAAAGATATTATTTATGAAAAAATATTTTCTAAAGCTTCATTTTTATATTATAAATAAAAATTAAAAATTTAATATATTATAAATTTTAAAAACTTGTTTTCATATTAATCAAGTATGTAAAAGCATTTCAGTCATAACAAACATGATTGTAATTTATTTGTATTATAGTTAAAGTATTTTTTATTTCACAAGAGAAATATAAATTTTAAAATAAAAAATATTTTATATATTTTAAATATCCTGAAAAATATATATATATATACATAAGTTGGGAGTTGACTGAAAAAATGGAGTTCCTTTATTACCCTCTATCCACCATTGATTCTATTGCTTTGTAATCCACGTGGTTGCCACACGCCCATCCATTTCATTACCGGAACTTGAGGACAAAGAATTATTAATTAAATTGGCAGATAGTTTATTTAATGTATCAATTTTAGTAAAATTAATTTTTTAATAATTTAAGTAATTTTATTAAAATTAATATATTAAATTAATTACTAAAGAAGTACGTCAATTTTAGAGGGAACACTTGCATTTCAAAGTCGATCTGCAGTACCGGGGGCGAAAGCCCCACCTTTGTCCTTTGTTTGTGCTTCTGATGGTGAAATCTTGTTGATGGATTATAGAGTTATCAAGGTTAATTTTTTAGTGGTTTGTTTTAAGACGTTGTCCCTAGTCATCGTTGAAATCTTTTACATGAAAAATGAGAAGTAGATGGTATAATTATTAAATGCATCTCAAGAATTCATAGAAAAGATCAAACTATTAAACAATTTCTGCATGTATCCTTTACTACTCGGAACAGTGCATCAATTTAATGGAAACCTCAAGTTGAGAGTTTTTATCTTGAATTTTTCTAAACCAGAATTGTAAAGGGTATCACTCACGTAAGTGCAAGTGATAGAACATTATTGTTATTATTATTACTATTAAGCTTGTTCCTAAAATTGTAACTTGCTTAGCAGTTACCACTTCAACTAACTAATTCTGAATAATTAAATTTTTATTGTCGTTTAAAGATATTTATATTTTATAAAAAAAATTTTAACTTGTCATTCTTTAAAATATAACATAATTCTATATATATATATATATATATTATTTTATTTATATATATTAATTATTTTATTTTTAAATATTATTTATACGATCCCGCCAAGTAGATAATACTTTTATATGATTGAATGGTAAATTAACCAATTACATTTATTCTATTTTCATCTTATTTTTAAAAACTAAATCGTTAAGCTAATATTTAAAAACCAACTTGTTCTGATATGTAATCATTCGAGTAAAATTTTTTATATTTTATTTCATAGATAATGATATCTTCATAAATATAAGAATTTTTTTTTGTCAGAACATAAATATAAGAATTAAAGAGTAAATATTTCAGAACTTTGAAAAGGTTTTGAGTCTTCGTCAAATGACGAATTTAACCGGGACCGTTGACGTGTCCATATGCTATTGGCCCAGTCCACGCCACTTTAGCCATTCGGCTCCATTCGACGGGTATAAATATTGCATTGCACCGGCGTAGTTGGTCCGCCACCACCGCCTGCTCGGCGAAAAACGCACGCGGTAATTGCATACTACCCCTTCTTCGTAAGCCTACCGGAAGTTTGAATTGAATAAAACGAGAATTTATAGACGAGTTAATTTAAGCAGTCTCTCGGCTGGTTGACAATGAGACCGCAGACCCGGGAAGATGAATCCCAAGAAGACGACGACCGGAACGAAGAAGTGAACCGGTTGCTTCAACCCCAATTTGAATCAAGACCGTCGTCATCGGACGAAGAAGAGGCCGCTTATGAAACAGGCGAGAAAATTCTCATAGTAGATTTGGACTCTGCCGACGACAAGGATTCAACGACGGTGCCACCTTTCTCCTGGAAGAAGCTATGGCTTTTCACCGGACCGGGGTTCTTGATGAGCATAGCTTTTCTGGATCCGGGAAATCTCGAAGGAGATCTCCAGGCTGGAGCCATCGCCGGCTACTCTCTGCTCTGGCTTTTGATGTGGGCCACAATTATGGGCTTGATGATTCAGCTTCTTTCCGCAAGGGTCGGGGTGGTCACTGGTCGGCACCTGGCGGAGCTGTGCAGGGACGAATATCCTAATTGGGCTAGGTTGGTGTTGTGGTTCATGGCCGAGCTGGCCTTGATTGGTGCTGATATTCAAGAGGTCATTGGGAGTGCTATAGCTATACAAATTCTTAGCCATGGGGTGTTGCCGCTCTGGGCTGGAGTCGTAATTACTGCTTCCGATTGGTAGGGCATTTGCATCTCTTTATACTTATTGTTCCAAAGTTTTTTGTTGGTTCCAAATCTGACAAGGCGTCATATTGTTTGTTTTAGTTCTTATTTCTTAGAAAGTTTGAACTTACTAATTGGAAAGACTTTGCCAAGCAATGGGTATTTAAGTTATAACAAAATGAAGGATTTTGATTAAATTCAAGCATAAAGCTATGCATATCACCAATATAGAGGGAAGGAAGACTCTTTTACCTGTAGATGTTTTGTCAAATTATGTACTAAAGTGCACGGATCTAATGGAGCAGCTGGGAAATGTTATTACATTTCGAGGCAAGATTCTGGGCTCAGCTTAGACGTTTAAAATGCATTTATGTAGGGGTGAAAAATTGTTAAATCAAAATTATTTATCCATTGCGTATGTTAAGCACTTATTAACTAGAAAGCTGTGATGAAAGTTTTCAATTAGTATAGTTCAGAAGGACAACTATTAACATTTGAAAGCATCAATAGGATCCCCCGTCAACAAAAAATGGAAAACTTTTCATTTCTGGTGACAACAGTCCAGATTCAACTCTTCAAAAGATGAAATAGAAAGACAATCTAAAGCAATATTTTAGATGATTGCAGCACTAGCAAAGGCTGTAAGAATGCCTAAATTTTACACATGAAATGCTTGTCAACAGAAATATCTAGGATATGTTTTAGTTAAAAATCATAACCACCATGATTCATGACTCCAACTCATCAATAAGAAATACAAAGGTAATTATCATGGTCGTATAAGTTTAATTAAATGACTGCTATTCTATTATGTAATTTTTTTTAATCTCTGTTACATCTAGAGTCTTGACAACACATTTGCGACAAGTTAAGCAACTGATCATGTCATGTCTTTGGGACCAATTTTTAAGTTCATATTTTATATCCAAAATTTTCATCTAAAGATTCCTTTCTCTATAATGATATTATCAAGCCTGCTGCAATCTGTCATTCTTGTATCTTTATGGTTCTTCTTTGATGTTTTTCATTAGAACTCTGCTTATTTTTAACACCTTGATTTTTTTTTTTTTCAAACTTTTCATTGTGCCAATCATTAGTTCTTTTAAATCTTTAATTATGGGAACCACATGTTTTCAAATTGTGCTGTCTTAGCTTACCATAATTTTTAAACGTTGATCAGCTTTTCATACAGTTTTAGGTTCGAAGGTGACAATAAAGTTGTATATGATTGTTGAGTTTTAGTCAGAGAACCATTATTTACCACCTCTTCTCCTCTTCGACTGGTTTTCCTTTCCCTGTTTTTATTTCCTGGCTCTAGCTTGTGTAAGTCTTTGAAAACATGCTACTTTTCATGTCCAAATATGTTTAAGTTTGGTTTATTTCCTGTGTCATTGAACAGTTTCGTCTTTTTATTTCTTGAGAACTATGGAGTAAGGAAGCTGGAAGCTGTTTTTGCAGTTCTCATTGGGACAATGGCCCTTTCTTTTGCCTGGATGTTTGGTGACACAAAACCTAGTGGAAAAGAACTCTTGATGGGTAAAATTTTATCGAATCATGTAATTCAAATCACATTATTTATTATATGGAAGAAATATGTGTCTTCTGTTTAATAGCTGCCTCCTCCCCTGGGCTGTTCAGAAAGAAAAAGGATTTTACAGTCCTTGGCCTGTTCACAAGTTTAACTAGTTTAATCCTTCCTGCAGGTATTTTGGTTCCAAGACTTAGCTCAAAAACAATTCGCCAGGCTGTGGGAGTTGTGGGTTGTGTCATAATGCCTCACAATGTATTCCTGCATTCTGCTTTGGTACAGTCAAGGATGATTGATCCGCAAAAGAAAGGCCAGGTGCAGGAGGCTCTTAACTACTATTCCATTGAGTCAACAGTTGCTCTATCAGTCTCCTTCATGATCAACCTATTTGTCACTACGGTTTTTGCTAAGGGGTTTTACAGTACAAAGCAGGCCAACAGCATAGGATTGGTAAATGCAGGGCAGTATCTTCAGGAAAAGTATGGAGGAGGGCTCTTCCCAATTCTTTATATTTGGGGTATTGGGTTATTGGCAGCCGGACAGAGTAGCACCATTACTGGCACATATGCTGGGCAGTTCATTATGGGAGGTTTTCTGAACCTTCGTTTAAAGAAATGGCTGAGGGCATTAATCACTCGAAGTTTTGCAATTCTGCCAACTATGATTGTAGCTATTGTTTTCAATACATCTGAGGCATCACTGGACATTCTGAATGAATGGCTGAATGTGCTTCAGTCAATGCAAATTCCTTTTGCTCTGATTCCCCTCCTCACCTTGGTCTCAAAAGAGCAGGTCATGGGGAGCTTTAGGGTTGGGCCTGTTCTTGAGGTGCGTCTTTCATGTCTTTGTTCTTTCATTTGATCCAATGTTTGTATGATCTCTTAAACGATGTATTGCATGCTTAATGGTTTGAAGTTATGTTTTCATTTTATTTGATAACATGGCTTTAAAAGGTTATAAGAGACACACTGAATTAGATGTTATGGGAAGGAAATAAAGTTTCCCTTTTTTGAGCTTGTTCTCGGCAGCCACTATTATGTTTTTCAGGTAATTGTTCTCGGTTTAAATCAACAGTGTTGGACAAATTTTAATCTGAAAATTGAATCTCAAAGACTTCTATTAATTCTTTGGCTATTTGAATTTGTCAATCATGATGAACCCTATGCTGTTTGGTGGGTTGAAATAAATTTCTATGTTTGTGTGATACTATCCTGTCTTTTTTAGCCAAAACTTAGATGCAGTTAGTTTCAATGGTTTTTTTTTTTTGTCTTCATTGGATATGTTTCTCATGGCTAATCTGGACATTTATCTGTGGCTTGATCTATATTACAAGTTTTGCTATTGTTTCAGTTTGTTTGTTTATAATTGGCCTATGAACATTATTATTAGTTGCTATCAAACATTATTCGCAATTGTTTGATTGTATTTTTATTGGGTAGAACTGAATCAACTGATTCAGTGAGATTAAAAACAAATTACGTGGAAGATCTGACTACTATTATAAAAGTATCCATGCCATTCCAAAGGAAATATCCTTAAAGTACTAATCTTCTGTCTTGAACTAGTTCTCTGATCATGAATGATTCACTATTAGTTCGTGTAGTTAAAGCTGCTTTAATTTAGGTTATAGTGTTGCTTGGTTTGCAATTCTTGGGCTGCTAGAACTTCAGGGAATTCTCTCGTATTTCAGTAAACTGATTTTCATGCTTTTAAACATCAAAATTTTGTTAAATAATATATTCTCATTTTTTTTCTCTTTTTTTTTTATAGAGGGTAGCATGGACTATTGCTGCGCTGATAATGGTGATCAATGGGTATCTATTGTTAGATTTCTTTCTTTCGGAAGTGAACGGTCTGCTGCTTGGACTTGTAGTATGCTCCTGCACGGCTGCTTATGTGGCATTTATTGCATATTTGGTCTCGCTTAGTGGAGCTCTTCCTTTATCTTGGGTTAATCTACTTCCCAAGAGATTTTCTTTTTCAGGGATCTAAGTCAATAACTTCATGCGTCATGAAAAAAACTGGAAATTCCCGTTACTCAATCTTACCTATGGATATTTTGCTTCACACATCAAGAAGAATGCTTCATAGAGTGTCTCCAGCCTTGGCATACGCATCAGAGGGAGCACAAGATTGGATAGTTGAAAGCATTTAAGTCAAATGGACTTCATTATTGCAATGAAGTTGCACAGGTTACCCTCCATGTGTAACAAGGTGAAAATATTCTTTCCTTGGAAGATGTGGATTGTGCAGCATTAGCTATCAACGTCAGTAACTTCCCTTTTCCTACATGCCTCATTCTTTTTCATAACAAGATGTGTGCTGCTTCATTATTCTTTGATGTAAGTAAGTTGTACGTAACAGTCAAACTGGCTAGGTTTGCTTTCATGAGGAGACGCGAAGTAGATTTTCCCAGCTGAGGGTGGCTAGGGAGACAACAGAGATAAGTTGTAGGGGTTAGTCAATAGTACAACAAGGAGTAGATTACTTGGATTTTGGCTTGTTCCGTAGTTGGTAATAAATAATCTCATCTGTAGCTGCTATTCAGTTAATGCACTCTCACAAGCGAGCTCTTAGAACTGAAAACTGTGTAGCCGAAGTCACAGGCTGTATCTGCTGACAATTTAAGCAGCCATAAACTCAAGGCATGAGAAATCAAGGTGTTGCTCGACAACCGATGATGAACAAATTACTGCTACCTTGGTGAACCGCGATGGACTTGATGTTGGTTGATTGAGTTAGACAACTAACTAGAAATCTGAGTTATCTGATTTTGTACTTCGGCTCGAGCTCCTTTATTTCAAATGCCATTTCTTAGTATGCCAATCTTGTTAGTCACCAGTATAAGTTAATAACACTACTTAAAAATTGATTTGTAACTTTTTACACCGGGGTTCAAATCTCTATTTTCATCTATAAGAAAGAAAAAGGATTAAATTTGAATTAAAATTCTTTAAGAATTTATTGTTAGATTCGTTAATAAAAACATATAACATGAAATATTATTTTTGAATTACTCACTCATATTGTCTGTAAAAAGACTACATATAGTTTGTAATATTTATTGGTCCAATATAAATTAGAGCTAAAGAGAACTCTGTTTCTTTAATTTTTTTTCCTTATAAAAATTTTATTTATTATAATCTCCCTTTCTTTCTCCATAAAATGGAACAAAAGATGGTATTGTTATAATAAAATAGTACCTTTCAATTTAATTTTATAAAGGATATTGACATACTAACATAAGTATATATATATATATATATATATATATATATATATATATATATGAGATAAAAGATAGTATGGAATTTAAATATTATACCTGTATTAAACAATCAAAGCTAAACTTGAATTTACTCATTTCCACGTAAGTTCTACTACACATGAAATTTCTGACTACTTGCGGTGAAAATCAGAATTAATAGCTTTGAATTGGAAAATGGCGAAAAGCGAGGCAGTAACCAATATAATAACATTATTATTCCACTATTCAGAATTATTAAATGAAGAGATATTGATTAAATAATTATTATTATTTCACTCAAGTGGCTCAAGTGATATTGATTAAATAATTTATTAGTTAAATATATAATCATTAAATGGACTAATTTTTTATTACTTAATTGAGAAGTAATTTTTTTATATTTATCTGTAATTAACCACTTGATGAGAGTGGTTGACAAGATATTGATAATTTGAAATTTGAAATTATTAGATAATAAATAGTTATTACATAATCATGATTGTTATCGGATGATAAATGTTTATTTGAACACTGATCGCTATCTTTGTGTATAAATAAGAGTTACATGTTTTCTCTTTATCTATTTCTAATACACATATAAATTAAGAGAGGCTAAGAAATAGAAATACAGTTTCCCTTTCATTATAGTATTCTTCTGAGTTTAGGAATCCAAGAACTCACGTCATATTTAAGCAATTAAGCAATGGATCAAGGTATGGATTCTTTCCCAAATTTATAATATATATTATATAGTATGTGAACATTAATTAGGCAATGGATCAATGTATAGATTCTTTTCTAAATTGATAATGTATATTGTATGACATATGAAGATTTATGAATTCCCAAGATTTGGTAAATAATGATTAGTTGTAGCTTTCTATCATAAGCATTAGATAGAAATTAAATAAAACTTACATGTGGTATCAGAACCTAAACACATAATTTTCCATTAAGAAATTTAATCTTCTAATGATGAATTTTAATTTTTTATTAAAAAGTATAATATTTCAAAACTTTAATAATTCATGATGTCCTACTAAAGAATTATTGTTTCTATCAATTATAAAGTTTTAAAAATTTATGTCTGCATCAATGAAATTTAGAAACTATTACTTGATAGATTTAGGATGCATAGTCATGAGTTAAAGATCCACTGCAATATAGAGATTCAAAATAAAAATGTTACTAATATTATATGATGTTTATTTTAAAGTTCTGTCATCTTTACATTTTGCATCTTTCATATTTATGTGCGCATCCTGTTAATTATGAATGTAAAGGTCATTTTTTACTAGATATTTTAACATGACTGATGATGAAATTAAAGTAGATAGATAATGAAAAGCTCATGCCCCATTTGAATTTTCGTAAGTTGTATATGACAAATTAAGTTATGTATATTGTTTATTGATACATTAATATTGTGTAGTAATTAAATGAAGTTTTACTACTACATTTATGTATATTATATGGATGACTTATTAATTATCAAATGACTAAGTTATAAAATTTAATGTTTATGAATTTTATAATATTAAAATTTATTTTGATATTCATATTATGGATAATTTGTTAGTCACCAAGGTAGCCAAATTAAAAAGTTTTGATAGATGTATTCAAATACCCAAAATTATGTAATGCTATGAAAGATTTAATTATCGTTGTTTTATAAGTATATTGAAGTTCATTGATTGTGAAATATTTAAGGATTATCCAAAAGTTGATTAGTCATTTAATAATTATAAAATGATTATAGTTAATTTATATACTTAATTAGACCTCTTTAGCATATCCAAAAATAGTAAATATGTCTTATTAACGTATATATAATTACTAATTATAAGAAATTGAAATTCAACATAAATTATATTTTATAGTGGTATATTAGTGAACATTAATATGCAAATGGTTATTAAATGAATTGTGTTCTGAATCCATATAATATGATTCAAAGCATTAATGTTAGGTATATTATTTCCTTCAGTATCTATTCCTAATTTGTTTCATTTGCATATTTTGTCTATTCCAATTTTAAGAGGTTAAGTTTTTTTTTTTTAAATGAGCGAACAAGTCCAATTTTGACCTTGGTATATTGAATCTTGATTTGACACTCTAAGTTGACTGTAACACTTGCCAAATTATAGTGCAAAAACTTTTGTTCTTAGAAAAGAGGGGAGTATTAATCTTTGTGATGTGTATTATTAATCAGATATGAGCTTTAGTTTAGTGGTAAGGCTGGGCATCCAGATTCAAGAGGGCGTGGGTTTGAGATGTAGCTCCCTCCTCCCTCAAGAATATTTTGGTGCTGACACGTGTCCCCCCACGGGTGAAATTACCAAGTTGCCCCTTTTACTTTTTCTTCCATTTTCCATCTCTTTCCCATCATTTTTGCATCAAAATGTTGCTCCATTTTGGTGAGTTCTGCTGCTCCTCTCTGCCACAGCCAGCCACCACCACCTCCCGCCAGCTCCTCCACTCACCGGCGACGTGTTCTAGCCAGTCACCGCCAGTAATCGCCGGCGGCAACGTCAATTTTTCGACGGTCGTCGTGAAACTCAAACTAACAAGTTTTTTTGCAATTTCGGTGATTTTTAAGTGTTTGTTTCACAAAAATGATGTTAGGAGAACCATTTTGGCCCCTATCCATTAAATTTTAGCTTTGGAAGTATGATTTTTGGACTAGTTTTTGAGAAGTTGTGCTGACAGGGACCAAAATGAAAAGTTTTAAAATTTTGGGATTTCCGAAAATGGTGAAATGCTACATTGTAATGGGTTCAAATTGATCCTATAAGAACACTTTTAAGGTGTATGGCTTGAAAACCTATTGTTAATCATGGTTTTTCTTGGATTAAAGGTAAGGGTATGAAATCTGGGACTAAAGGAAAACTCAGAAAGTTTTTAGGGCAAAAAATGTGAATTGATGAAAATTCTGAGTGGTGGAATTAGGGAATCTGAGTTAGGGTTTGTTTTGAATAATAAGAAGGAAAAGGAGTAATTTCTTGCTTTCCAATTGGCGTAGGTAGCTCGTAAGAGCGATAAGTCACTCGAGAGAAGGTATTGAGTTGCTGGTAGTTAACGACACTCAGGTGCGCAGATAGCACTCCCCAATACTCTTCTTTATGTTTCACTTTTCATTATTTGGAAATGTTTATTAATATCATTTTAAATTTGAGCATGACTAAACTTGATTAGGATTGAAAGGATGAGCAGACGAAATTCTTTAATATATTATATGCTGTTATATATAATTTTGAGAAATGAATTTTGAGAAATATCATGTGTATGGTTATGATTAGCTGCTAGATAAACCATTATTGAAAGACAATTTGATTTCATGCATACTAGCTGTATTCTCCTGTGCATGCTTGTTTTAATTACATTATCATTGGAAGGACTAGATAGGACACTAACTGTTAACAACAGTACTGTTAGCCCTTGGTGCACCTAGGTAATGACCCAACTAGCAGAGTTAATGATGGTGCTAGCCCCGTGTGACGGCCATCACATGAGGATTGATGAGTGATAATTTTCGTGAGTTATGACCTCACGCCTGTTAGTTATTTGCCCTCAAGAATTGTGTATCATCGCCTATTGTGATTTGCCCCTTTGTGGTTGTGTGCCATACTGGATGGGTCCTTAGTAGTCCTTCCCCTGAAATGACCTTCAGAAACTTGTTGATTCATTGTTTATGGCACTTTAAAGTCAATGTTTTGAAAAGTGTGTTAATTAGCTAAATTGTTTACTTGTAACGGTGATTACTCATAATTTAAATGTTATTTCATTTCATTCAACTTTTGACCAAGTTTGATTTTAATTTATATATGAAATTTGTTACTGATTTTGGGGTGCTATCTGCAGGAAAAATTTGGTCTCAGATAGGGAGATAGGCGAGTACCCGGAGGCTGTAAAGCAATGATTAGAAGTTCTGTTAGTGAGCCCCACTTGGATATTGCGAGACCTATTCTTTTTTATTAGTTTGATATTCATGATTTATTTTGATATGTATATATATTTAGAACGATAGCCATTGTTTTGTATATTTGGGGTTATATAGGGACCACAGTTGAACTTTCCCTGTTGTTGTATATTGTATTGATGCTACTGGGCTATGTTGGTGAGAGTGGAACTATCCTATATGTGTTTTTATTGCCTTACAGGATATTGTAAAAATTTCAGGATGTCCTATTTATTGGGGAGGTTCTATCAAAATTTCTACAAAACTCCTTGTTTTGTATTAAACTTTTATTTTATATTAAGGCAATTTATATTACATATGGTGTAAATTGTTTAGTTTTAGCATGGTATTAAATATCCCTTTAGTGTAAGGCTTGTAAGTTCAGAAAATTTCTTCGTGTCCTGTGCTGGTCATACTCCAAAAATTTTAGGGTGTGACATTGACCGACTTACTGCTAATACTAATACAAGTAGCAATGAAAAGAAAGCTTAATTATAAGAATTGGGAAAGGACAAATAGATTAAGCTTGATGTTTATATGAATAAGTATAGTCAATAACATTAAATTAACTCTTCCCAAAATTTAAAATGCTAAAAAATTTATGAAATTTATGAAAGAGTGCTCCTAAACAGCTGATAAGTCTCTTGCTAGGGTATTAATGGGTACCCTAACCATCATGAAATTTGATGGTTCTCTTACCATACATGAACATGTCATTGAGATGACAAATATAGCAGTATGACTTTAAGTCATTGGGAATGAATGTGGATAAAAATTTCCTTATATAATTTATTATTGACTTATTACTGTTAGAGTATAGCCCTTTCCAAATGAACTATAACACCACGAAAGATAAATGAAATGTGTATGAATTGCACAATATGTCAATTCAAGAGGAAGGCTTAAAGATCAAGGAAATCATTATGTCCATTATGTGAATCATTAAAAAGCTAAAAAGAAGAAATGAAAGAAACGTGATAAGTATAAAGGACCATTGAAGTTAACTAAGTCATATTATTAAATGCATGCAAAAGGACAAAAGAGTGACAAATGTCATGTAAGAAATTTAGACATTTCTAAGTAAAAGGAAAAAAAAAAAAAAAAGATGATTGTCCAAGGTAAAGCTTGATTTGAAAAGAATGGTAAGTTTAATGCTTATATATATTTCGAATCAAATTTAACTAAAGTTCCTCATAATGTTTAGTGGATTAACTCAAGATATATAACTCATGTTTTTAATACGATATAAGGATTCCTTACAATATGAACCATCATTCCAAATGAAAAGTTTATCTTTATAGGAAATAGAATGAAAGTTCCAGTTGAAGTTGTCGGGACTTATCATTTAATCTTAGCCACTGTACATCATTTATACATATTTGATACTTTTTATGTACCTAGTATCTTTAAGAATGTAGTTTTATTGACCAAACTCGATGTTATTTGATATTCTATTTCTTTTGGTAACTTATGTGTAAGTTTATTTAACTATAACTATCTTATGGACTCAAGTATTCTCTATAATGGACTATACAAGTTAAATCTTGATAGTTTTATGTTGAATCACTTTTGACCTTGCATAATAGTATTTGTATTAAACATGGTTTAGTGAATGAACGCTCCGCTAAGTTACGACATAGGCGTTTAAGTCATATTCCAAAGAAAAATTAGCAATATGAGTAAAGAATGATGTCCTTCCAAATTTGGATGTTACTGACCTAAATATTTGTATGGATTGTATGAAAAGAAAATAAACAAAACATACAAAGAAAGGAGTCATCAGAAGCGCTCGTCTTCTTGAGATTATACACACTAATATATATGAACCTTATAATGTCAATTCCTTTAATAAAGAAAAGTACTTCATAACCTTTATTATTAATGATTATTCACGTTATGGATATATCTATTTATTACTTAAAAAATCTCAAGCAGTGAATGCCTTAAAAATATTCATAAATAAAGTTGAAAGACAATTAGACAAGGAAGTAAAAATTGTTTGGTCAGATAAAAAAGGTGAATATTATGGGAAATATAATGAAATTGGATAACATTCAAGTCCATTTGTTGAACTTCTTGCAAAAGGTGACATATGTGCTCAATATACAATGTCAGGTAAACCATAGCAAAATGGTATATTAGAAAGACACACTAGAACATTAATAGATATGGTTAGGAGTATGATTGGTAATTCATTTTTACCTATTCCATTATAGATGTATGCTTTGAAAACTACCATGTATTTATTGAATAAAGTTCTTAATAAGGTAATTTAAATGACACCTTTTAAATTGTGAACTGGTAGGAAAAACAATTTAAGGCACCTATATGTTTGGGGTTGTCAGATAGGATTAAGAGTAAATAATCCACACAAAAAAAAAAAATTGGATGCAAAAACAATAAGTAGATATTTCATTAGTTATCCAAAAAAATCTAAGGGGTATATATTTTTATTGTCTTAACCATAATACAAAAATTTTTGAAACTAGAAATGCCAAGTTCATTGAAAATGGTGAAATAAGTGAGAGTAGAGTTCCACAAATTGTGGATATTAAGGAAATAAGAATGCAAGTTTCATTAATGTGCAATTCTTCTAAAGTAGTTATTTGTCAAATTTTTGAACCACAAAACAATGAAGAATAACAACCAATTAATTATTCTATTGTTCATAATGAACTTGTAGTAGATGAACCACAAGAGGTAGTATTAAAAAGATCCCAAAGAGAAAGAAGACTAGCTATCTCTAATGATCATATGATTTATTTACAAGAGTAAAAAGATGACTCAGGAATAAATAATGATCTAGTTTCATTTTCATAAGCCAATAATAGTGTGATAATGCAAATAAATGGTTAGATGCGTGAAAGAAAAGTTAAAATCTATGGAATATAATAATGTGAGGGACCTTGTAGAGTTACTTGAAGGTTACAAGAGATTCAAATGCAAATGGGTCTTTAAGGCTAAACGTGACTCTCATGGCAACCTTAAACATTATAAAGTTAGACTTGCTGCCAAAGGTTTAATTCATAAAGATGGCATTGACTATAAGAAGGCATTTTATTAATATTTAAGAAAGACTTTTCTAGAATTATTATGGCATTAGTATTATGATTTGGAGTTGCATATGGCCAACCAGTGGGATTTTTAGTTGAATGAAAGGAACATATTGTGTGTAAACTAATGAAGTCAATATATAAATTTAAACAAACTTCAAGGTAATGGCATCTTAAGTTGAATGATATTATTTTTAACCTTTGGATTTAAAGAAAACACTATCAATCATTGTATATATTTCTAAAGGTCAGTGGGAGTAAGTTTATATTTTTTAGCTACGTATATTGATAATATTTTGCTTGCTGCTAATGAATTTCTTATGCATATATTATTATGAGTTTAATGTATGCAAATAATGTTCTTAAATACTTGCAAGGAATTAAGAATTGTATGTCTATATAAATATTTTGATTCAACTTTGTAAATACAAGGGAATCCACTTGTGTCTTTGGTTGAAAAGGCTATATAATGAACTACGAGTTTGCAGTATGCTTTGAGAGCACTGTTAATAATTTATAACTACGAAATTTTATTTCAGGATTTAGAATTGTCAACAATATAGCCAAGTCATTGAAAATTTATTGTAATAGTTTGCAATTATTTTCATTTAGGGACGTTCAAGTATATTAAAATGCTAAGTATATGAAATTGAAAAACCTGGTCCTTAAAGAAGAAATTTAGAAACATACAAAGTCAAAAGTATATAGTAACACACTCTTATGATTGTTGACTCTTTAATAAAAGGGTTATAGCCAAAACATTTAAATATCATGTCATAAATACGGGTAGTATTAATAATAAAGATAGTTGAACATTACTAGAGTATTGTATTTTAATATTGAGAGTTTTGCAATAGATATGTTTTTGATTTATCTCTTTAAGTATTATTTATATGAATGTAATAAAATGATGATAACAAGTTTTGTCTTTATTAAAGACATTATGTTGGATCAACTGTTCATTTTTCATGTCATGATAAGGAGAAGAGACTTATATTATAATACATAAAAAGAAGTACGTCGAATAAATGAGATACAATCACCATGACCCATATTATTTCTTATTCTTATTCATGACGAATGTTGTAATCAACATATGAAAAGAAATTAACAATTATTATATGCATTATGATTTATTTTATCATGAAGGAAGGTAATATCACATTAGTCAAGTGGGAAAATGTAAAAGTGAAGTGGCTTAAGCGATATTGATCAAGTAATTAATTAGTTAAATAAATAATTATTAAATTGGCTAATTTCTATTTGGTTAATTGTGGATTAGTTTATTTATATTTATCTATAACTAATTACTGATAGAAGTAGTTAATAAGATATCTAATAATTTGAAAATTTGAAATTATTTAATAAATAATTATCAGATAATCATGATTTATTCATCACTAATACACACATAAATTAAGATAAGTTAAGAAATAAAAACACAATTTTCTCTTTCATTATTGTACTCTTTGATTCACATCAAATTTAAGCAATTAAATAACAGATCAAGTAATGAAATGCATATTATATGACATATGAAATTATGAATTCCTAACATCTAATAAATTATGATTGACTAAAGGTTTCAATTATCTGGAAATTAAGGAAAACTTATACAAAAGACATTTTAAAACAAAGGGTAGTCTGTTGTTATTTGCAGCAGCAGAACCCCCTGGGCTTAATACAACTCTGCGTCCAGCATTTTCTCAGGAAATCTGTAGACTATGAAGTAAACTCATTTCGAAGCAATAGAAATGCTGTAATTTATTCCTAATATTCTGTCAGCTTGCTTTTGAAGTGAGCTCAAAACTTTGATTTCTGACATGCTGTGATAGTCTGGTTTTTCTTTTCTTCAAAAGCAGAGTAGCATTTGATCATGAAGTATAATTAGTATTATTTAGTGAATATAAGAATAATATTAATTTCGGCGGAGTTTTATTTCCTTCATTATAATACATGAGAGGAAACAGAGGAAGAAGAAAACAATTTTTTTAAAAAATAAAAAATAAAAAACTGCTTCTCCTTCCATTTACACTTTACGGAGCAGTGTATCATCACGTGTCCATGCCCCATATGGATCCTGTCTACACTAATTAACGTGAAATTTTCAGCCAATTAACCATCCCAAGGACTGACGTTGAAGTTTTCATGACTTTGACTTTTTTTTTTATCAATTATTCTTCCTCGTAATATGGTCTTCAATGTGCGTCCCCACCCAATAGTGCGTGACAGCTTGGATTTTCCACAACCGAACAAATTAAAAGCGTTCACTTTTTTCTTTGCGTTAAACAAAGGATGTGAAAGACCCAAACTACAGAACACAAAAGCCACACCACAGTCCTGAGGAATCATCAGAAGGAGACTGCCAAACTTCACTGGAAGGTTCTGCAGGCACATGCAACCCCATTTCTCTCAGTTATATAATGAAACAAAACCTTAATTATATCTGTGTCCTTGCTTTGTCTCGAAGTAACCAGGGAGCAAAATTGCCAAAGGTTATTGGACCATTTTCTATATCCTGCTATTGCTTTGTTCGCTGAAAATTCCAGTTAATTATACCAGTGTGATGAAGAAGAGATGATGTGATTTTTTTCTTTTTTTTCCCTTGTTGCAGTTGCTTATGACTATGAGTGGATGATAATGGATCCACCTCTAGAAAACAATCGATTTCGCCCCATAAAAAAGGCACATATTTATTCATTACCAAAAGATGTAGTATACATAAGATAAGTAGAATCAAAGTGTCATGAACCAAGATCCTCAGAACTTAAGGACCCCAAGTTATTTTCACCATAATATATCTGAAATCCTAGGTACGACCAAATTACTAAAAATATAAACATGAGAATATTAATTTAAGGTGATGCGAAAATTTTGTTGAGGGTCCAAGGAGGAATATATCAGATGATCAAGGGCATTTGGGCTTGCCCTTGGAGTTCTTGAGGTCCCTGTAGCAAGGGCACTCGTCCTTGTTGCCATAAGTCCCAGAAGGCACGCAGTTGCACTTCTCACAGCAGATCCCGCAGAACTTCAAACATCTGTCCTTCATTCCTGCTTTCGAGCATCTATATGCGCATTTGGAATCGCAGAACTCTATATATCATTTCATTCAAAGAAAACAACAAATTAGGGAGGGAATGTATTATTTTTTCAAAAAAAAAAATTCTGAAGAATATATATACATATATATATATATATATATGTATTATGTAGCCTAGGAATCTTTTGCAAAAAGCGAGTGAAAAGTTTTTAAAAATGAGATTCTTATAAAACTAAGATTTAAAGACGCAACCTGCTCAACACTAAAAAGGCATGGCGAGTGAAGGAGTTGAGCTTACCAGAACCGGCCATGGTGACCTCGATGAAAGAGGAACAAAGGACAAGGCAGGCAAGTAAGAGAGTTGCAAAGACCAGCTTCATCTTATTTTATCTGTGATCACCAAAGAGGAAGGACAAAGGAGGGTAATTGTGTGACAGTAGAGGAGTAGTGAAGAAAGAAAGAAAAGCAAAGAGTCTCTGAAACTGAGGAATGTAGGGGTGTGACGGTGAATAGAGGGATCGGGGAACTATTTATAGTAACAAATGAAGGGCCGGGTAGGTGAAAACTTAGAAGATGTTATTATTGAAATTTTATTCTGGATATTTTAAGATTGGATAGACGGTAAGGGTGAAATGATTAAGAAATGTCATGAATTATTGTTTGGAAATTTTTTAAAAAAATAACATGAAAGGGTAAAATAGGAATTTTACGACTTTTTTTGACGTGCAAAATTCAAAATTTGTTTACTATCCAAGGATTGAAATAGAATGAAAAATTTACTTGAAGTATACTTTAGTTATAAAAGTAAATTATATTGAAAATTAATAACAAAAAATAAAACCTCGACAAACTCATAACTTCTTGCGTCAGTGTCCAAACTAAAATTTATGAGTGACTTGACAAAAATGCAAGCGAGTGACAGCTAAGCGGCGATTATATATGAGGATGATGCGCATTCCATGTAATTCATTGTTAATTGGCATATTGCCTTATTCAGGGTATCGGACAAGTAGTTAATGCTTTGAAGGAAGCCTGCCAAACTTGGTGTACATGGCTTCTATTTTTGGCTTTCTCAGTTTGTGTCTTCCACCTTCACGCCAACTGGATCTTCTATTCCCGTTTCTCAAAGCGGTAATAGGATCATCATATCCTCCTAACTCACACCACAAAAGCCAAACAAGCTTACGTTTCAAGTTCCATTCAATCCGGACTCCTCCATCTTTATGCTTATGCAAAATATAATCCTCACCGAACAAAAATCAATAAATAAATATATAAAAAATGATGTGGCATTTTCGTCTCAACAAAATTACATTTTTGATGGTCTTCATATTAATATAAATAAGACTAGCGTAGGGCGTCAGTCTATATTCTATTGTTCCATCAAATTTCGTGCTCTCTTCCGCACTCAATTTTTCTCGAATCATCGTAGGAAACAAAACAATAATGATATCACGTTTAAATAGTACATTACTTACCCTGTTTTGAAATACAGGAATGCTTGAGGTAACGGAATGGACCCCACCCCTCAAATATGGTGACGCCATGTGGGATGGCCTAGTAATCACCGTCCAAAGCTAAGCTGTGTATCTTCTTTTTATGTCGCTTTACCCTTCAATCTCTTCCTAATACATTATATTTTGGACAACTCGAGTCTCCGGTGGCGTGCTTCTTTAATCCATTTTCATCAACTTTAAGTAAGATTGTGGAATATTGACACATAACTAGAAAACCTGACTGGGTAAGTTATTCTTGAACGCATCTCTTGCAGCAATCTTTACAAATTAATGAATCACATAACCAAGTTCACCTATTATGAATTTCATATTTAATTACAGAGCAAGAATAAGTAAACTCCTCTTAATTATATCATATCTGTGATGTCGAGGCTAGGCCTTAGGGCTTAGGTTGATTCAGACTTTATACACTTCTAGTGGGGCTGCTGGAATTTGATGTCAGGGAAAAATTATACCATACATTTAGGTCATGTTTAATGAAATAAAGTGATTATTAATATAATAGAATAAAGTAAAATAATTTGAGTAAATATGTTATTTAAAAATTTTAATAAAAAAAAATTATTAATTTTGTTTAAAAGTTATAATAAAATAAATGAAATAAAATGATTCATTAATTATTTTTTTTTAATATTATTTCTTATAATATAAACATATGACTAATAATTTGTCATTTTCAATACATAATGTTATATAATTTTCATATCTATATTTTTTTAATTTTATTTACTAATTATCATGTTCATATTTTCTGTCTAACATGTTTATTACAAAATATTCATATTATTTTAAAAAATTTTAAAACATAAGCTTAAAAAGCCAAAACAAAAAATTGTTGACAAAAAAATTAAAAAAATTGATGAAACTAATCTAAATTATTAATTTTTTCATTCTCTCTTTTTTATTTTAAAATTTTAAGTTAAAAAAAATAAAAAAAAGTCATGACCATAATAATAAAAATTAGATAAAATTATAATAATTAGAATTTGATATATTAGTAATAAGATATACAGTTGTAATTTAATTTTTTAGGCTATTTCAAACCTTCCAATTTGAAGAAACACCAAAAATGAAATTTTGGATGACAAGGAGGGGTTTCGGTGTTCCTTCCTTGGCATCCCATTTCTCTTTAAAAAAAACACATCCAAACATAAATATAATTTATTTTAGCCATTTCATTGTTTGTCATTTCCTCCTCAGTTATTCATCCAAATATAACCTTAAATTATATTGTGAAATAGAAAATCAAATGGATTACTTTTATGGTGAAGGGACAACTCTAAGTGGACCCAAAAATTCAGTACTTTATAAAATGTGAGAAAGGGAGAAAAGAAAATTGGAAGATGGGGCTGAGTGAGAGCTTATGCAAGAAAAGAAAGAGTTGGAGTGAGGCAGGTGAACACGTGTCCTAGCTATTTGCGTTGCTTAGTTGAGACCTGCACTATAACAACTTGTATTAGTTGCGTGGTAGGGCACTCGGGATTTCTGTTGAAACAAGAGCAGTGTCGCCACCAAATGCGCCCATGCTTCCTTCGTTCCATGTTTTTATCATGACGCCATGATTCCCATTTTTATTTCTTCATTTTTTATATTTTAATTTATAATTAATCAATATAAAACATTTTATGCAGTTTTTGTCTGTGATACTTCTTTTTCTAACTTTTAGGAAAGCTCCCTAACAAATATGTGACTCTGACTCGCAGCCCAAAACCACAAGCCTTAAATTAAAGGCCCAAGTGCCATTTTAATTGGCCCATGCTTATGAACTATGAGGTGAAATAAGAATGGACATGTGAATAAGAGTGAGGAAGCCTCACATTAGATAAAAGTGTAATAGATGAAAGAACCCATTCCACATACCTAATTGAAGTATGGTGCAAGTCTATAAATATAATCATTCTTCAAATCTAATAGAAAAAATGTCCATTAGTATTAGAGTCCCATACTTTGTTTCTGAAGTGGGAAGCACTTCAACATGCTAGTGTTGAAGAAAAGTGAAGAAATATTTAAGTGCAATAAAAATGTCTGTCTTCGTCTTTCCTGTTAAACTTTTACACTGTATAATCACGAACGTGCTTGACTGTTGGCTTCTTATAGAAAGTTCTTGTAGTGTCCAGTTATAAAAGGCCGTTGGGCATGTGAAAAGGATTTTTTTCAATATTAGAGGGGCTTTAAAGGAAGAGACTGGAAGATGGGTGGAGAGTACGTACAAATCAGTCCCACCGAACCCCACACTCAATTTCTTTTCTACTGCGGCTGCTTCAAGAGGGTTCCATCTTGGACATATAATTTGTCTTTTTCATTAATTTCCTTACTTAAATCTCGCTTTACTCATCTGCCTACTAATAATATACCACAGCTCCCAAACCTAATCTTTGGAAAAAGAAAACCCCCGTCACCTCAATCCAATCTAACAATCTTGTATAAGGAAGGCAAGGTGGAATGTGTAATTATTTGCTCTCTTGTAAGCCTTAATTTGAAGTGCATATAATATATATATATATATAACTATTCAAGCAGAAAACAAATTTCTGCGCCAACATACTAGTTAGTATGTTTGAACAGCTGAGAAAAAGATATCTGATAGAATCTTCGTAGGCACTCGTGCATTACGGTTCAAATTAAGTCACTAATTAACCTCCTAATTGATAATGTTAGAATAACTTATTTACATTATTTTTATATACAAAAAAAATAAACTTAGACGAAACAAGAAATGAAGGACGAATTTAGGCCATTCATCAACAGCCACAAATATTGAGATTAGCCCATGTTATCTTGACAAAGAGGGCAATGGGATATGAATTTTTTTTTAATTATTTTTTAAGAATTTACAATGTCAATTTATAAATCAAGAAGAAATTGAATGTGCACGAGGTTGATCACAAGTAGGAAAAATTTCTAACACCTGTTTCCTTCTTTCAAATGGAAAGAAATCAACATCTCAATGACATCGAGAGAAGATAGAAACGGGGATGCAAATTCTCATTGACGCGTCACGGCACCGTGTAGTCCATCTGCATCTCCCACTTATGTCACATCGGTGTGTCTAGGCCATTCTACATATTGACCCACTGTTAAGAACTCTCTGGCAACTACCAACCCTTTCTTTCTTTCTTATATATCTCCGCTTTCTCTTCTTCTCCATCAACAACACAATGAGGTGGTGGTGGGCTGGAGCTATCGGTGCTGCCAAGGCAACTCCCAGTTTTCCTCATTCTCTTTGTTTTTAACTCTGATACCTCTGCCTTATTCACTCTCAACCTTTTCGTTATCTTATTTTGCAGAGGAAATGCGACGAAGATGAAGATCCAAGAAGCATCCAGAGCGTGGGGCTGGTGATCGGCGTCACCGGCATCGTCGGTAACAGCTTGGCTGAGATTCTACCTCTGTCGGACACACCAGGAGGACCATGGAAGGTTTATGGCGTGGCTCGACGGCCCCGACCCAACTGGAACGCTGATCATCCCATCGAATACACTCAATGCAATACTTTGGATCCAAACGACACCCAGGCTAAGCTCTCCAAATTAACAGATGTCACGCACATCTTCTACGTCGCATGGGTTGACAGGCATACCGAGCTCCAGAACTGTGAGGTCAATGGAGCTATGCTCAGGAACGTGCTACGCACAGTCATCCCTAACGCTCCAAACCTCCGCCACATATGCCTTCAGACCGGCGTTAAACACTACATAGGCCCCTTCGAGTTATTCGGAAAGATCAAACCCCACGAGCCACCTCTCACTGAGGATATGCCCCGACTCGACGCCCCTAATTTCTACTACAACCAGGAGGACATTCTGTTCCAAGAGGCGGAGAAGAAAGAGGGATTGAGCTGGTCCATTCACCGTCCTCAAACAATACTTGGATTTTCCCCATTCAGCTTGATGAACATGGTAGGCACGCTGTGTGTGTACGCTACGATTTGCAAGCATGAGGGGATTCCCTTGAAATTTCCCGGATGCAAGGCAGCGTGGGAGTCTTATTCTACAATTTCAGACGCGGACTTGATATCGGAGCAGCACATATGGGCTGCGGTGGACCCAAATGCCAGAAACGAAGCATTTAATTGCAGCAATGGGGATGTGTTCAAGTGGAAGCATCTGTGGAAGGTGCTGGCGGAACAGTTCGGGATTGAGAATTACGGATTCGAAGAGGGTTGGAATTTGAAGTGGGCGGAAACGATGAAAGAGAAAGGCGCATTGTGGGACGAGATTGTTAGAAAGTATGAACTGCAGCCCCTGAAGTTGGAAGAGATTGGTCACTGGTGGTTCGTGGAGACTATGTTGGGAGGGGAGCCTTTGATTGATAGCATGAACAAAGCCAAAGAACATGGTTTTTTGGGATTTAGGAACACCAAGAATTCCTTTATACATTGGATAGACAAGACCAAAGCTCATAACATTGTGCCTACAATTATTAATTAGTGTTTGTGTTTGTGCTATACGATGTGATGGGGGTCTTCTAGAGCGGTGTGCTCGAGAACTTTCCAGATATATATGTGAAATAAATCATGAGAGAAAGGGGTGTTTGTAGGGGAGGTTTGTATATGCGTGTATGACCATATAGTAATAGTTCTACAATAATTTGCTGTCACAGGCACAGCTTATCCATCTGTTATGGACAACTAATCTGCACAAAGCAAAACCAAAAAAAACCTACCTCGACCCATTTTTGTTTTGGCATGCTTCCGTTACGTTCCATGGCGTTTACCTGTATGGTTTAACTGTATGTATAGTTCCCTTTTATTCAGCCATTCAATGAGGAAGGTAAATGGTTGGCCAAAAAGAAAAATGAACAAGGTAAATGAAGTCGTGTTCAGTTACGTTGCAGGGCGTATTCTCTCACTCTCTCTCTCTTTCTCTTGTAAGTTATAACTACGGTAAGCATACAAAGGAGCGTATTAAAATTTTCTGGATTCCCATTGTTCACGATAGTAGAATTTTATCAAAATGGATGAAAAAAAAAAAATCATTTAGTCTATCTATTTTATTTAAATTTGTAAATTGATTTTTATATATTTTTTAAATGACTCCTTATAATTTTAATATTTTGCAATATCTTCCTACTGATAATGAAGTATGCAACAGAGTTATGTATGATATGATGTGACAAATCTTTGGTGGAATGTCCAAGTGAAAAGCAAATGCTTCATGGGATGTGAAGCTTTATTCTTTCTAAAGAATGAAATCCTTGCACGTGAATGCCAATGTTTTGCTCCTTTCGATGTCAAGATGCGAGCCTTGGTTTGTCCTTTATAAAGGGACCAAGAACTGAAATGGCGCGTGAATGGATGTAATTTTATATATATCTAATTTGATGAAGACCAATTACTATAGCAGTGGGATTAGTAACGCAAACGGCTTTGTTGCTTCCATACACGTGTCTATGGTCTGATCTTCCCATATAACATGTTTTCAAAGCACATTTCTGTTTGATAAGACACTAGCAAAATTTAATCTTAGAAACATAAGGTTGCGCTGCTGGTAAAATGCAATTCCAATGGAAACTTAGGTTGAAACTCATATAATTTTATCATGACTAACAGTTAATTAGTTCAAAACTAAAATAAATTTGAGCTTGGATCGAATTTATTTCGATAAAAGGTGACGATCACAGACAAGTAACCAAACTATAGCATGTTTCACGCTTGAACTCCATGTAATATATAAGTTTAGAGCAAGAATATGCAAGAAAAATAAATAGACAAACAAACATACGCAACGAACACAATATTCATGGAGGCTACTTTAGACAACCACAATATTCACAGTGAGTCAAATTTTAAACGTTTTCCTGACATAGATATCTAATATATGAGGGAAAACTCAACAAGGGATTCTGCAGTCGTCGTCCACGGAAGTAGGGGAAACTCCGTGCAATACTCGGTCATCCATCAATTAGATTCTGCAGCATTTGCCCTTCCTTTTGTAGTCGAGATATCAAATATAGCCAAAGCTCTAGCCGTGCGTTCATTCTCTGCTCTTCCTTTAGCGTTCTTTCCCCAAAAATTATTTAAAAAAAAAAAAAAAACACACACACACACACACAATGCATCAATCTGGCATCTCCCATGGCATCTGAAATTTCTTCTTGTCCATGTAATTTTGCCACATCACACCATACATAATGGTGCTAGAGGCTTCATCAACTATAGGAAGTATGTAGCAAAACATTGAAATTATAAGGAATAATTTGAAAAAAAAATGAAGTATAAGGACTAATTTGTAAATTCGAGTAAAGTATAGGACTAAATAATTAATTTTTCTAAAATAAATTTATAAAATAACTTTTCAAAACTAATTGTAGACAATGGAAAAAAGAAGAAGAAAAATTACTTATTTTGAATTGTGTGTGTGTGTGTGTGTGTTTTTTTTTTTTTTTAAGAAATCACGTTTATAATGTGATTGTTTGAGATTTATTAAAGTGTCATTAATAAAATTCAATTTTTTTTGTATTTTTTAAAACAAAATAATAGAAGATATATTTCAAATTTAGTTTGTGTTTCTACATTTATAATATATATTCTTTTTTATTTTTAAAATAGATTATAAGTGTTATAAATTATTTAATAATGTGTATGCTATAATCTCATAAAAAGATTTCAAATTATCCTTTTTGAAGTGACATTCCAAGACGCTTTCTTATGTTTATTGGTGACTTTTTATGATCATTTTTGGTACAACTCATAATTAATTTGTATTTCACTACTATGCAAATTAATTTTTATTTATGGACATTAAAGCTATGTTTGGATGGAGGGTTAGAGAGGGAGTGGCAAAGAGTGAAATAGTCAAATTTGAATGAATGCATGCTTGGTTGTTTTCATGAGAAGAGAATGGAATGGCAAGGAAGGGTCTCCAAGATCCTCCCTAGCCGTCCAAAATATCATTTTTGTTGTCCCCTCAAATTGGGGGGGTTAAGAATGAAAAGGAATGACTCACTAATTAAAAATACTATTATACCCTTTCAAATTTTTAAAATTACAAGTTTATTAAATGTTTGTATCATGAATAACAAATTTAATCTTTATCCCATTCTTCTATTCAATCATTAATTAAAATATCAAATTTATTTATTTAAAACAATTTTAAAATAAGTAATTTTTACATATTATAAGTTGTTTACATAAGATATATATATATATATATATATTTTCATAATTATGTTGCATTTTGTGAATTGAGAAATTAAAAGAATAAACAGAAAAATGAGTCATATTCTTATTTCATGTATTGAACAAAAATAAAATTATTAGTTATATGTTTATGTTATAAAGGGTAATATTGAAAAAAATAATTAATAAGTTATTTCATTCCATTCATTTAATTGTAACTTCCAAACAAAAATTTTAAGAGTCCCTTTCTTTCTTCATTAAAACTTTCAAATAACATATCTATTTAAATCATTCCACTCCATTCCATTCTATTTTATACCATTCCATTAATGACCACTCCCTTCCATCCTCCCTTAAACTTCCAAACATAGCCTAAGTTTTTATGAAAGGTCTATTAATAGTGTTATGTACCAAAGATGAAGTATCTAAGTAAAAGATAATGTTCTTCCCATTTTTCTTTCAATTTTCTCTCTTATTCTCTCTTCTATTTTATATTAGTTTTATAACTTGTTATCAACATGAGTTTGCTTCAAGTTCTCTATTCAAATCAAATTTGTACAGTTTTCATTTCATTCATGGTAATTTCTTCAACCCCACTATTTTATTACGATATCATATTGTTAAAATGATCTTATGATAATTGAATTTATTTTTGTATTTAGTTTTATAAATATTATGTATCATGCATAGTGGCAAATAATCTATATGATCAATTTCTTAAATACATGGCCATGCATGTAGTTTATAATATTCATTGGCAAATTATTAGAAATTATTCTGATGTAATGTTAATTTTTAAAACTTTTCTTGTCTTCACAATAAAGTAAGGAATGTTTGTTCTTATTTTATATTATCTATTGATTCAAGATTTACTTATATTTATATGGTTATCAATTTAATATTAGAAAATACCTTGAAAATAAAATAGTCAAACATAATTAGATGGCGAGATGCCACACCATAATTGATCATTTTATAGTTAACAACCTCGTCTTCAAATGAAAATTGCTCATAGATAATTGTGTGTCACATTTTGATGAAAAGGAAAGTTATATGGCTTTAAATTTTTTTAGATTAAAATACACTTTGGTCCCCTGCTTATTACAAAATTGTCATTTTGGTCTCTCATTTATTGAAATGTCCAAAATAGTTTATCACTCATTGAAAAATGTCACATTTGATGCCTCATTTTTTTAAAAAAATTATCATATTTAGTTCCTTAGATTTAAGGTTTAGGGTTTAATAAAGAGACTAAATTTGGTAATTTTTTGAAAAGTGGAAAATCAAGTGTAATGTTTTCCAATGAATAAGGGACTATTATGGATATTTCAATAAATAAGGGACTAAAAGTGTATTTTTCTTTTTTAATTATAGCCATGAAGGCTACGTGCTTCATGCTACTAAATAGTATTAAAAACTTTCTATTTTAACATGTTTATGAGCAAATTATTGGTCACTTATTATAAATAAAATAAATGGGTGCTAAAGATAATGACCCACCATGGATATTTATATAACATAAAATTATTTTATGGCTAGCCATAACAATTTACAATATGACTAGAAATCATATGAAAATGCCAAAATGATTTTGAAGCCTAAATGGCTATAAAAGTTGAGTGGACACATTATTGCAATGCATTTCATTATGGTAATTTATGTAATTCATGATAATTTTTTCTTACTTATAATTCTCACATATTATTCATGTTATTATTCATTCATAAATAATTGATTAATTGTAAGAAATTTTTTATGATCATAAAAAAAAAAATGTTCATTGCAACTTCTTGTTTACCTATATTAAATATTTATACATAACATTTGAAAGATAAAAAAAATAGGGCACAAAGGTGAATTAAGAAAAAGTATGTATTTTTGTTACTTATTTATAAGCTATTTTATTTCTTATTCAAATTCTAATATCGAATATGATTAAGAGAAGGTAAGCAATATGAAGACAATTTTAATATACTAAAATGATGTTATCTATATTGGATTTATTTATATATGATTCATATAATATTGTGTAGTATGGATATGTCTATAATCAACAATAAGAGTTCTAGTATACATATTTTCTGAAATGAATTATATATTATATTATAAGACTATATATTACTTGTGCTACACCAATTTCCGAAGTAAATTTGTATAAAAGTTTTTGTTTGCATATTCCACATAGTGACTATGCATGTAATAAGTAAAGGCGAAGAATTTATATTTTCCCTTGAGTTTTTTTAACAAATAATGTCAAATACCATATATCAAATCTAAACTTTTCTTGAAGAAAATGCCAATATTTCATAATATTTAACCATAGATGAAAATATAGTGATAAATTGTCATAATGTTCACCTGAAGTGGAATAATAAACAAGTTTAATGATATTTCACAAGAATATGAAAAGCTATCATAATTTGTAGATATAAACATGAAGACACAACTATATTGGTATTTGTGAAATACCAAGAAAGGATGGAATGAAAATTATTATAAATTGTGATCTATGATATTAAAATAAAATATTCAAAATGCAAACTTCATTTAAATCTACTGTGAAGAGTTTCATGTTTTCATGATGGGATTGATCTACCTATGTATATATTGTTTAGGTCCAAATATGAGTGATATAATAGCAATAATTGATGAAGTGTAATAAAAGCACAATGTTACGAGAAAAAAAAAAAGCTCATGAACATCAATTATGTTTACGATGTATTATATAAATATTATACCAATTTAGATTCAAATGAAATCTGTTAATAAATTTATTTCAAAATGATTTATAGTGAAAAACATAGATAGAGATATTGAAAATGATATAAATCTTTCCCTAAATATGATATTATATAAATTTGATGATATCACATTAGAGAAAAAAAAAAAAAAGGAACCAAAAGTTGACAGACATTTGCCATGATCGGTTAGATCATTTTAAGTCAATGATATGAAAAAAAATAAGAATTCACATGAATTGTTACTCAAAACTTAAAAAATTTTTATTTAATAAATTTTTCTATATTATTTGTTTTAAGGGTAAATTGATTATTAGACCTTCAACAATCAATGTTGGATATCTCTTGTATATATGGAATATGTTCAATTGATAATGGGCTCATTCATTCAATGTTGATTTTATTGAAATATTATGAATGGATGCATATTTAGAATGCTTATAGCATTGTTATGAACTTGCATCCTAAAGGTTGCAAGAATATATGTGCCCATTTTTCATATTAAACAATGAGAACATTTTTCGTTGACAGTAATAGTGAAGTTATATACCAAATTTAATGATTGAAAGTTCATTTAATTTTTGTTGAAAAGTATAGACTGTCCATGTTTTCATAGCTTTACAGTCTAATATAATAATTGTTTAATGCCTCATTTCATTTATTACACCAATTCTTTTATGAGAGCAAACATCTATATTATTTTTGAGAGCATATTGCATGCATCAAGCTAATAGGTAATATTCAAAAAGTCTCCCCTAATGAAATTGAGAGTTTGGTTGTGAGTCGAATATTACTCATATAAAATTTTTTAAATATACCATTGATAATCTTATTTGTCCACCATAATGCGCAAAGATGAATCCTCATTTAAGGCTAAGAAAATGTTAGAATAAATATCTAAAGGAGATAAAGTTGTGGCATTATTTGCTCATTATCATTAGGTTATATGATTATCTCTATGTTAGAAGGAGAGAATTGAGAACTGAAAAAAAATATAATGTAGTATGCATCAATATTTTGTTTTGTGATCCTCACATACCACTAATGAATATTAAAAGGTTCATTGAAAAGTATAGCAAAAATTTTGCCAGAGACATTTGTTAACCCAAATAGGATGATAAGATTACTTATCAGCTATAAATACTCTAATTATATTGATTACTATTTCTATAAAAAAATTTTAAAAATGAAAAGCAGCATATAATTTAGATGGCAAAATCAATGAGATAGGCATTCTTAAAGAGACCTTAACGAGATTTAGGTACCTAAAAAGAATAATATGGAGATATCTCAATAAGTTATGTCATTATAGGAAAATATGGAACTTGTAAAGAACTAGTTGTCGACAATATTATAATATAGTGCATAATATCATAGAATTGAGTGAGGATTATTAATTATACTGAAGTATTGATATGAAAATATATGGCCAATATAAAGAAAAAAAGATGCAATAATATTGATATGACCTATAGTCTAAATACTTGCAGATGTAAAGCTAGTGGAATAGAAATATTAAACAAGAATGATATCATGAATTATTACAATAAATTTTTTAGAAATTCTAGCATTTGATTATAAGAATATATTATTTTTTAGGTAGATATAATTATTTAGTTTGACAGTATATAAAATATATATTATGTATCTAACAAATGTAACCACAAGTTATTTATAAGAGTTATTACATGATAGTATGTAGATGAAAATTCTTGAAGGATTGAGATGCTTGAAGCACAAAATTCAAGCTCTTGATATACTTATTAGAGGCACTTGTAAATTCAAGTAGCAATATTTTTGAAAGGAAATCAGCAACGATTACATCTACCCATGCTTTTTAAAATGGACTTAGAAATCGTTTATTTATTACTACTTATTAATTGATAGAATTCTAGAAGAATTTCCAAGTGCAATATATTATATGAAATAAAATTTCTAGAAAATAAATTTATATCTTAAGTTATAAATTGAACACTTAATAGATAAAATTTGTTTTCATCAAATTCAAAGATACTTTACATGAATAAAGCACATCCAATAGGTACCAGGGATAGATCTAAGAAGGCAAAGACGGGGCGATCACCTCCTTTGGATTTTTAAAATTTCAAGTTTTATATGTAATTTTATCTTATATTTTTTATTTGTTTCTTTAATTTATAAGAGCTCTGCCCCCTTGGTTTATAAGAATTTGCCTCTTGGCTCAAATCTCTGATCCAAAGACTTTCATTCTCCTTCAAATCAAATCCTTGATCTGTCTCTGACCCCAATGGTTGTGAGATTGCTTGATATAAATAAAAATTTATTCCAATCTCAAGAAAATGATGAAGAATCCTAGAATACCATATCTTCATTCTATTGGGGTTCTAATATTTCTAGCTAACAATGCATAACTACGTATAACAGTTTGCTTACATCTTAGCAAGATTTAGTTCCTCTATTAGGATGACATAGTTATTTGATATACATAAAACTTAATCCCAACGAATTGCTTTTATATGTGGGAATACACCTATGTCATAAAACTTTAGAAAACAAATTTTATTGATACTATTTATTTAAATTTTGTTGAATTGATTGCAATGCTTGAGGAAATACGTGCATATGATTAGCTAAAATCAATGATGAAGATGTGTGCTTTTCCTTAGAGAAAAAATTTACAATAGTATAATATAAAGATAATGCAACATACAGAGATTAACTAAAAAAAAGAGTATATTAAAGGAGATAGGAGAATAAATTTTAACAAAATTGTTTACTCATGATTTCATAAGAATGGAATGTGCAACAAATTCATGTGTGGTGATAATTTAGAAAGTTTGTTCACTATGATTTCATTAACAACTATATTTGAAAAATTAGTCAACAGTATTGACATTTGCCAATGAAAAGATTTTAAGTGATGTTGTCATTAGGGGAGTAAAACTTTTTTTCCTTAAGTGGATCAATTTTATTGAATGGACAACTCTAAGTAAACCACAAGCCTTAAATTAAAGGCCTCAGTGCTAACTTAATTGGCCCATGCTAGTGAAATATGAGGTGAAATAAGAATGGACACGTGAATAAGAGTGGGGAAGCCTCACATTATATAAAATTATAGTAGATGAAAGAACCCATACACCTAATTCAAATATAGTGCCAAAGTCTATAAATATAATCATTCTTCAAATCTAATAAAAAAAATGTCCAATAGTTTTAAAGTCCCATACTTTGTTTCTGAAGTAGGAAACACTTAATATAAGCAAACATGAGATTAGATTAAAATGCTAGTGTCGAAGAAAAGTGAAGAAATATTTAAGTGCAGTAAAAGTGTCTGTCTTCTTGTTTCCTGTTATACTTTTAAACTGTAATCCCGAATGTGCTCGACTGTTCGCTTGGTCTGTCTTTCTGCTTTGAGTAGCCTGTAGTTCCTTTACCAAGTATAACTAAGGTCACTCTTTGTTTTCATATATTTCAAATATCGTTATTATTAGTTACACTTAATTTTGTTATCCCTGCTCACATTATTAGTCAATAACAAATGTTTTTAAACAAAAATCTGTATGTGATATGGGCCATATCGTTTGTACTGATCCAGCCCAAATCGAGGAAGTTGGCAGAAGCTCGGCATAGGAAGGCATGCTGCAACAGATTCACGTGGGGCAGGCAATCACATGACGAAGCATTAGAATGAGAAGGCCAGTGGATAAAATGAATATATAAATAGGGGGAATAATAGGAGTGAGAAGTGAAAGTTTTATTTTGTCCTCTTCCCTCTGTACTTTGCTTATGTTGCTTTCAGTTTGAGTCAGTAGAGTTGCGAGAAAGGATTTCCCTGTATCTTATTCTCGTGTAATCCTACTCTGATATAATGATACATCATTCCTTTTCAATCTGTTAATTTAAAAGCATACTTATTTACACAACAATTAAATCATGAGAAATGTTGATAAACCGATATCAAATTATACAAGTGAACATGTACAATTAAAAATGTGCGCTGCTATATATTGGTGCAAGGTTGGATCTTCAGGTTAAAGATGATTTATTACATATAATAAATAAATTTTAACTAATGAAATTAACCTCAAAGTATTTATTATTATTCATAATGAGTCAATGAATAATATTTTATTAATTTTATTAATTAATAATTGTTTGTTGCATAATAAATAATTCTTAATTAATATTATAAAGACACTCGTTAACAAAATTCTATAAATTAACTGGTAGAACAATTGGGATTCGGGTGTAAAGCAATATTAAATTCCTGTCATGAAGTGGCATAATCATTCTGAACGAGGATTTGGTAAAATCTTGTGAGATGCTTATGGCTTGTTATAGAAAGTTCTCAGAGTGTCCAGTTATAAAAGGCCGCCATTTATGGGTTGCAAGGTGCTGGCATGTGAAAAGAATTCTTTCAATATCAGAGGGGCTTTAAAGGAAGACTGAAGATGGGTGGAATACATGCAAGTCAGTCCCACCGAACCTCACACTCTCAATTTCTCTTCTACTGCGGCTGCTTCAAGAGGGTTCCATCTTGGACATGTAATTCGTCCTTTTGCATTAATTTCCATGCTTAAATATCGCTTAATTCATCTGCCTTATGATGTACCATATCTCCCAAACCTACTCTTCGGAAAAAGAAAACCCCAGTCACTTCAATCCAACTTAACAATCTTGTTGTTTAAGGAAGGCAAGGTGGAATGTGTAATTATTTGCGCTCTTTTATAAGCCTCACTTTGAGCGCACACACACACATCTATAGTTATATTTTTCAAAAATTTTTAGCTGAATAATAATATTTCGCATATTTATGAACTACCAATATAACCAATCAAGAAGAAAACAAATTTCGGCGCCACCATACTAGTTAGTATATATGTTGGAACAACTGAGAAAAAGATATTTGATAGAATCTTTGTAGCCACTCATGCATTACGGTTCAAATTACGTCACTAATTAACCTCCTAATTGATCATGTTAGAATAACTTATTTACACTATATTTATATATAAAAAAAATCAAATTTAGATTGAACAAGAAAGGAAGGACGGAATTTAGGCCATTAATCAATAGCCACAAATATTGAGATTAGCCCATGTTATCTTGACAAATAGGACAATGGAATTAGAATTTTTTATTTTATTTTTCTTCTAAGAATTAACAATGTCAATTTATAAACCAAAAAGAAGTTGAATGTGCACGAGGTTAATCATGAAGGGGATAAATGCCTAACGTCTGTTTCTATCTTTCAAATGGAAAGAAGTCGACATCTCGATGATATCACATCGAGAGGAGATAGAAACGGGGATGCAAATTCTCATTAATGCGTCACGGCACCGTCTAGTCTATCTGCATCTCCCACGTACGTCACGGCGGTGTGTCTATGCCATTCTCCCAATTCGGATGATGATCTTATTGGAAATGATAAAAAATTAATTTTTTTTATTAATATTAAATTAAAAAATATGTTAAATTAAAAATATATATGAACCCTCTGGCAACTACTGACCTTTTCTTTCTTTCTTATATATCTTCACTTCCTTTTCTTCTCCATCAAGCATTCGCAACACAATGAGCTGTTGGTGGGCTGGAGCTATTGGTGCTGCCAAGGCAACTCCCAGTTTTCCTCATTCTCTCTGTTTTTAACCCTGATACCTCTGCCTCATTCACTCTCAACCTTTTTGTTATCTTATTTTGCAGAAGAATTCCGACGAAGATGAAGGTCCAAGAATCATCCAGAGCGTGGGACTGGTGATCGGCGTCACTGGCATCGTGGGTAACAGCCTGGCTGAGATTCTACCTCTGTCGGACACGCCAGGAGGACCATGGAAGGTTTATGGCGTGGCTCGACGGCCCCGACCCTAGTGGAACGTTGATCATCCTATCGAATATATCCAATGCAATACTTTAGATCAAAACGACACCCAGGCTAAGCTCTCCAAATTAACAGATGTCACCCACATCTTCTATGTCGCATGGGTCAACAGGCACACCGAGCTCCAGAACTGTGAGGTCAATGGAGCTATGCTCTGGAACGTGCTACGCACAGTCATCCCTAACGCTCCAAACCTCCGCCACATATGCCTTCAGACCGGCGTTAAACACTACATAGGCCCCTTCGAGTCATTCGGAAAGATCAAACCCCACAAGCCACCTCTCACTGAGGATATGCCCCGACTCGACGCCCCTAATTTCTACTACACCCAGAAGGACATTCTGTTCCAAGAGGCGGTGAAGAAAGACGGATTGAGCTGGTCCATTCACCGTCCTCAGATATTACTTGGATTTTCCCCATTTAGCTTGATGAACATGGTAGGCACGCTGTGTGTGTACGCTACGATTTGCAAGCATGAGGGGGTTCCCTTAAAATTTTCAGGTTGTAAGGTGGCGGGGGAGTCTCATTCTACAATTTCAGACGCAGACTTGATATCGGAGCAGTACATATGGGCGGCGGTAGACTCAAAAGCCAGAAATGAAGCATTTAATTGCAGAATTGGGGATGCATTCAGGTGGAAATGTCACGTACGTCATCGGCACGGGGAACAAGGGAAACAAGGTGTCCCTCGTTTTCGTAAGCTTCTAGTAAGCTTATTAGACATTTCAAAATAGTAAAACCTTAACAAATTTATGGACATATCATTATTAAAGGAATCAATTTAATTTGTCTAATAATTTTAATAGAGTCTCTTTTAAAATATGAATTTTTCAATTTTTACAACAGATATATTTAACATATAACAGATTGGAAAGCTATACTCTTGCACATATAATTATAACATAACCCACAATTATGAAAATACATCAAAATATTCAGTATATATACAAGGGAGTAAGTACATTTAATTATAAATGTACTATAAGAAACCGTTGCTCTGGCAATAGGCTAGACTCACAAAAAAAATAAAAATAGAAACATTGCAACTTCTACTTTGTAAGTGGGTATTCTGCATCAGTGTTGGAATCTGAAATGTTAAATAAAGGGGTAAATGAAAACTAATAATGCAAGAAAAAGAACAGACTTGCAATGATAAGGTTTTCGTTGTTTAAAACCAGATAACTTATAACCATAAATCAATAGTACCAAAAGTAAAGAAAAACCATTAACAGAGTATATTAGAAATCTCTTACAGAATCAATTAATATTTAAAATATAGAACTAGCATAAGGCTAATGAAAACATATTAGAGCAATTAACCATTATCAATCTTAAGCTGAATAATTATAGTAATGGCTTAAGGCTGCAAACATAATATGGAGGTAAGACGTCGTACCCAACCATATCAGAATACCAATCGCAGTGCACTACGGCTAACACCGTTAGCTTTAGGATTCTATTTTGGACACATTCCTAAAATTTAGAAAATATATAAACATTCATATTCAAAAATAAGAATTTCAAAGTCAGACCACTTCAGAGTTTCATATTTCAATAATTCAGATAATTCAAAATGCAGAATCATAAAGTTCATCAACCAACAAATTTCCTAGTCTCAGAATACGAAATAGAATTTATAAATTTAAAATCTGCTCAAGATACCAAAGATACAAACATTTATATTTGAAAATAGATACTTTGGTAACAAATCCTACATAATTAGGGTTATTTATTCATATGAGAAGAGTATACTAACATCTTCCTATCTTTGTTTACAATATCCTTGTTGACAATTTTTTTAGCCACCTATAACATTAAATAAAATGCTTTTAACCTCAAGTATTTATGAATAATTTCAATTATTTAATCATGTCACCGACCTATTTATCTATTCCTTAGTTTACCATTAACCAATCACTTCTTCAACCCAATTTGGCCTTCTTACTTTTATTCAATTTACTCCATTATGTACTTATTAAAATTCTAACACCTACCGTCAACACCAATGTCACTTAGGGGTTTTTCAATTAAATTCCAAAATCCTTCATTCAACTTGCATTAATGTTCATTGCTATCTAATCAAGCCAATAAAGTTTCCCATTCAAATTCCTCTCTTTTTCTCTATAAAAAAATCTAGTAAAAATACAAAAAATTAGTAATTCAACTTATAATTCAAATTAAAATTTTCAAAGAAATTCTAAATCACTTCCTAAATGTATAGCAATATTTAAAAATCTCCAAAAATTTAAATTTCATCTCCTTCCAAGATCACACCCAGACCTATAATTTGGGGGTTTTCAATCTAGAAGCAAAAACTCACAATTGATTAGTGATTTCAAAGGAGAAAGATACGGAATTCACCTATGATATGTAATCCTAATTCAATTTGAAGCAACCACCTCGAATTGAGCTCAATTTTTTTTTGAGTGAATAGTGTCACATATTAGGGTTCTTCAATCAGAGACAAATTGGACCAAATTAATCAGTGCAATTAAGGGAGAAATGGCCAAAAAAGATGTAGAAACAAAAGCCCTAAGCCAGATTGAAGCAAAACACACCAATTTTTGTGAATTTTGAGCTGAAATTCGCACTCTTCGCGGTTGCTGGAATAACATCTTTTTCTCCAGCCACCTAGAGGTCGGCAGCGGCGGTTCACAGGCTGGCGATGTTGCTGTAGCTTGAAGGAAGCACGGGCAAGGAGGAACGGGGATGTAAAAGGTGGAGAAAATTCACACAGCAATAGTGTGCAAAGGCTGCATTTTCTGGCATATAGTGGCTAGTAGGGGTCGCTGGGAGGCCGATGAGGCTATTGGGTCTTCGACCGACCACCATTAAGGATGATCAGCAGCCAGAAAAGGTGGAAAACGCATGTGGCCGATCTATACAGTGACAAACACGAGGAAGGAAGAAATACGGAGAAAAAAAATAGGAGTCTAAATGTAACACTTGCCAAATTATGGTGCAAAATTCTATTTTTAGGAAAAGGGAGAGTATTAATATTTGTGATGGGTATTATTAATTAGATGTGAGCTTCGGCTTAGTGGTAAGACTGGGCATTCAAATTCAAGAGGGCGTAGGTTTGAGATGCATCTCCCTCCTCCCTCAAGAATATTTTGGTGCTGACACATGTCCCCCTCAGGTGAAATTACCAAATTGTCCTTCTTACTTTTTTTTCCTCTTTCCCGTCATTTTCACATCCAAAGCTTTGCTCCATTTTTTGATTTATGCTACTCCTTTCTACCACGGTCAACCAACACCACCTCCAGCCAACTCCTCCCTTCACCGACGACGCGTTTTGGTCAGTCACTGTCAGCAACTGCGATTTTCCAACAATCTTAGTATGGCCTAAATCGACGACTTTTTCTGCAATTCAATGAGTTTTAAATGTTTGTTTCATGAAAATGACATTAAGAGAAGCATTTCCAGCCTTTATCCATTGAATTTCAGCTTTGGAAGCATGCTTGTTGGCTAGTTTTTTAGAGTTGTTCCGATAGGGACCAAACTGAAAAGTTTTGAAATTTTTGGGTTTCAGAAAATGGTGAAATTCTTCATTGTAATGGGTTCAAATTGATCCTATAAGAACAATTTTAAGGTGTATGGCATGAAACCCTATTGTTAATCATGGTTTTTCTTGGGTTAAAGGCAAAGGTATGAAATTTTGGACTAAAATGAAAACTCAAAAAGTTTTTAAGGCAGTAAATGTAAATCAATGAAAAGCCTGGGAAAATTAGTGATGGAATTAGGAAATATGAGCTAAGGTTTATTTTGAGTAATAAGAAGGAAGAGGAGTAATTCCTTGCTTTCCAATTGGCGTAGGTAGCTCGTAAGAGTGATACAGTCACCCAAGGGAATGCATTGAGCTACTGGTAGTTAATAACACTCATATGCGTAGATAGCACTCCCCAATACTCTTTGTATATACTTTACTTTTCATTATTTGATAAGGTTTTAAAATTATCATTTTTAACTTTGGCATGATTATATTTTATTAGAGTTGAGATTATGAGCAAATGAAATCCTTTAATATGTTAGATGACTTATGTACGGTTTTAAAAATGACTTTGGAGAAACCTCATGCGTAGGGTTAGGAGTAACCGCTTAGTAAATCATTATTGCAAATACAAATGGATTTCATGCATACTTGCTACTTTTCCTATGCATGCTTGCTTAAATTCCACTATAATTGGAAGGACTAGTTAGGACACTGGCTGCCAACAATAGTACTGTTAGCCCTTGGTGCACCTAGGTAATGGCTCAACTAGCAAGGTTAATGATGGTGTTATCCCCATGTGATGGCCATCACATGAGGACCGATGAATGATAAACTTTCTTGAGTTATGACCTCACACATGTTGGTTAGTTACCCTTGAGGATTGTGTATCCTCGCCTGTTGTGATTTGCCCTTGTGGTTGTGCGCCACACTAGATTAGTCCATAGTAGTCCTTCCCTCAAAGTTATATTCAAAAATTTATTGATCCTTTGCGTATGGCATTTTAAATTTAATATTTTGAAATGTGTGTTATTTAGTTGAAACTGTTGATTTGTAACAGTGATTACTTGCAGTTTAAATGCTATTGTATTTTATTCAACTCTTGATCAAGTTTTGATTTCTATTTATATATGAAATTTTGTTACTAATTTTAGGGTGTTATCTGCTGGAAAAATTTGGTCTCAGATAGGGAGATAAGCGAGTTCCTGGAGGCAGCAGAACAGTGACGGGGAGTCTTGTGGTGAGCCTGCTGGGGATTGCGGGATTTATCTCTTTTTTTTATTATTATTTTTTTGTAAATGGCTCATTTTTTTTAGATGTATTTATTAGAACGATAGTCATTGTTTTGTATGTCTGAGGTTGTACAAGGACTACAGTTGAACTTTCCTTATTGTTGTATAATGAATATATGTTGATAGGCTGTGCTGGTGAAAGCGGAGTTCACTTATATGTTTGTATTGCCTTACAGGGTATTGTAGAAATTTTGAAATGTCCTATTTATTGGGGAGGTTCTGCCAAAATTTCTACAAAACTCTTTGTTTTGTATTAACCCTTTATTTTATATTAAGGCAAGTTATATTGCATATGGTGTTAATTGTATAGTTGTGGCATGGTACTAAATGTTCATCCAGTGTAAGGCTTGCAAGTTCAAGGATTTTCCTCGTGTCCTGTGCCAGTCTCATTCCAAGGAGTTTGGGGTGTGACACTGAATGTAAGTAGGTATTATAATAATGTAAGTGGGGGGGGGTATTTCACTCTATCAGATTAATTTTTTTTTTTAGATACTTGGTTACCATACTCTGTTGAATTATAAGTGTTATGAATACACAAGATAAGACTTTAGTACTCACATTGCATACCATCTCAAATAAAATTTTATCCGCATCTATATTTAATGCTGCTAGAGTTCCCTTTCAAATATTCCACTATCATATAAATTTATCCCTGTCCTAAATGAATTTCTCTCCCTTTCTTCATCTCTTAAAATAAATTAAATTATCTATCATTATTATTATTACTATATTATTATTTTCATAGGGTATTACAGGAAGATCTGTGGAAGGTGCTGGCGGAACAGTTTGGGATTGAGAATTACGGGTTCAAAGAGGGCTAGAATTTGAAGTGGGTGGAAATGATGAAGAAGAAAGGCACAGTGTGGGACGAGATTGTCAGAAAGTATGAGCTACAACCCCTAAAGCTAGATGAGATTGGTCACGCATGTGGATCACTTCTAATAACTGAATGGAACTATTTTCTGTAGTAAACCGTGAAGGTCATTGGATTTAGATCCAATGGCCATCAATTTTTTGTATAAAATATATTTTTAAAAATAAAAAATAAATATTTTTATAAATATATATATTAGATTATTTTTTCATACATAAAATATCTACTTGAAAAATAATAGACTCTAAAACATACAAAATAAATTATGAGATGTTAAAACAATTCAATTTTTATATTTTTTAACTACATATCAATTCTTATAAAAAAAATTTAAAATATGAATATATATTTATTTATAAAAATAATTTTTTTAATTTTTAAAAAATATTTTAGACAAAAATTGAGGATCTCTCTCTTTTACCTGGGATATCCGGACTCGACTGGTCATTGGTAGTGGCACGTGGAGACTATGTTGGGATTTAGGAACACCAAGAATGCCTTTATACATTGGACAGACAAGACCGAGGCTTTTAACATTGTGCCTAAAATTATTAATCAGTGTTTGTCTTTGTGCTGTACGATGTGATGGGGGTCTTGTTGGACCGATGTGCTCGAGAACTTACTAGATATATATGTAAACAAAATCATGAGGGGAAGGAGTGTTTGTAGGGGAGGTTTGTATATGCGTGTGTGACTCTACAGTAATAGTTTTACAATAATTTGCTGTCACAGACACAGCTTATCCATCTTTTATGGACAATTAATCTGCACGAAGCAAAACCAAAAAAACTCGACCTTTTTTTGTTTTGGCATGCTTCCGCTACGTTCCATGGCGTGTACCTGTATAGTTGAACTGTATGTATAGTTCCCTTTTAATCAGCCATTCAATAAACAAGGTAAATGGTTGGCCAAAAAGAAAAATGAACAAAGGTAAATGAAGTATTGTTCAGTTACATTGCAGGGCGTATTTTTTCTCTCTCTCGTTTGTAAGTTATAACTAGGGTAAGCATACAAAGGAGCTTATTGAAATTTCCTGGATTCCCATTGTTCAAGATAGTAGAACCCATTAAAAATGGATGGAAAAATTAAATGTTTAGTTAATATATTTTATTTTAAGTTTCCAAATTAATTTTTATATTTGTTTAAATTGCTCCTTATAATTTTAATATTTTGTAATATCTTCCTACTGAGAATAAAATCTGCAACACAGTTATGTATGATACGATGTGACAAATCTTTGGTAGAATGTCCAAGTGGAAAGCACATGTTAAATGGGATGTTCAATTAAACTTGACCTCTGCAATTTTTTTTAAACACACAAGTTTAAAGTTTAGACTTGGGCTTTGCAATATTCACCGAAGAGAACTAGGACTCGACAGTTGGGGCTGAAAAATCGCACATTCGGAGAGGAGGAGGGAAACTCTATTCTTTCTAACGAATGAAATCCATGCACGTGAATTCCAATGTTTTGATGTCGAGAAGGGAGCTTTGGTTTGGCCTTTATAAAGGGACCAAGAACTGAAATGCGTGCGAATGGATGTAGTTTATATATATCTAATTTGATGAAGACCAATCACTATACCAGTGGGATTAATAACGCAAAAGGCTTTCTTGCTTCCATACACGTGTCTATGGTCTGATCTTCCCATATAACATGTTTTCTAAGCACATTTTTGTTTGATAAGACACTAGCAAAATTTAATCTTAGAAACATAAGGTTGCGCTGCTGGTAAAATGCAATTCCAATGGAAACTTAGGTTGAAGCTCATATAATTTCATCATGACTAACCGTTATTTAGTTCAGAGCTAACATAAATTTAAGCTTTGATCGAATTTAATTCAATATAAGGTGATGATCACAGACAAGTAACCAAACTATAGCATGTTTCACTCTTGAACTCCATGTAATATATAAGTTTAGAGCAAGAATAAACAAGAAAAATAAACAGACAAACAAACAAACGCAGCAAACACAATATTCATGGAGGCTACTTTAGACGACCACAATATTCTTGTTGTTCATGTAAGCTTGCCACATCACACTATACATAATGGTATTAGAGGCTTTATTAACTACAAGGAGTATGTAGCAAAACATTGAAATTATAAGTAACAGTTTGAAAAAAAAAAAAAAAAGAGTAAAGTATACAGACTAATTTGTAAACTTAAGTAAAGTATAAGGACTAAATAATAAATTTTTTCAAAATAATTTATAAAGTAACTTTTTGAAACTAAGTGTAAAGAATGGAAAAAAGAAGCATTATTTATTTTGAATAGTGCGTGTGTGTGTGTGTTTTTTTTTTAAGAAATCACGTTTATAATGTGATTGTTTGATATTAGTGTCATTAGTAAAATTCAATTTTTTTTTGTATTTTCTAAAATAAAAGAATAAAAAATATATTTCAAATTTAGTTGGTTTTTCTACATTTATAATATATATTCTTTTTTATTTTTAAAATAGATGATAACTATTATAAATTATTTAATGATGTGTATGTCCATAACCCCATAATAGGATTTCATATGATCCTTTTTGAAGTGAAATTCCAAAACCCTTTCTTATATTTATGAGTGACTCCTTAGGATCATTTTTTGTACAACTCATAATTAATTTGTATTTTGCCACTATGTAAATTAATTTTTATTTACGTACATAAAGTTTTCATGAAAGGTCTATAAATAGTGTCATGCACCAAAGATAAAGTATCTAAGCGAAACATACACTACAAAAAAAAAAGGCTTTTGCAATAATTTTTAAAAGGCTTATGCGAGGGTTTTGACAGTCACAAAGTGGTTCTACAACGGTTGATGGAAACGTTGCAGAAACCTCCATCACAAATGAAACAACAACATTTTTCGTTAACCCTTGTAGAACTCGTTGTGATGGCATGTTCTTGCATAGGTCATGTAACCCTTGTTAAAATCATCGCAAAAACATGTTATTGTGAGGGTTAAAAAAAGTATTGCAGTATTATGATTTTGTGACAGTTTTTTTTTACTATTGCAATAATATACCATTGCGACGATAAAAAAAATGCCTCAATGTCATGGTTTTGTGATAGTTATTACGACAATTCTTTTAACTTTGGTTGGATTCACAACTTATAATTTTATTATGACCTTGGTTTGCCTTGATTACATATTAATTCAAATGTCCATTATCCTATTATTAATAAGTGTGCAAAACTTGTTAGTTGTCACTGGCATCAATGAATGATTACCATTTTCATGAGCAAATTGACTTGTTCCACTTGAAATGCTAATGTTTCAAAGTAATTTTCATGCCTTTAATCCTTATTAGTTAATATGGCTAAGTGTCCAACAAATGGACCTTGTGACAATTGACATCGGTGGTAACAAATATTAAAACTAGAAGAAATTACAATTGAGTTAATGTGCTGCTAAGGCAAACTAAGGTCATAATAAAATCATAAGTTTAAAGGCACTTGCAAACACAAGTTCTCGACTTCGTAGGTGCTTTTATATCAAATATGAAAGTTCCAAGTTTAATCTTTAATGGATCTAAAATGGTTGAGCATGGAGCGTCATAGGTCCATGACCTAATGACAATAGGGCATGTTGTAGACCTTTATATTATTGAGGTCCACATCTAGACATTATGATGGTTGTTTTTTTAATCGTCATAATACATGTAGTTTTGCAACGGTTGTATTGACTGTCATTGTGTTGATCCTTTATGGTGATCAATAATAACCATTGCAAAGAATTTTTCGTAACTCTTATTCTCTTTTCTATTTTCTATTAGTTTTATAATACATTATCAACACGAGTTTGCTCCAAGTTCTCTCTTCAAATCAAATTTTTTCATTTAATTCATGATAATGTCTTTAACCCCACTATTTTATTAAGATATTATATTATTGAAATGATCTTATGATAATTGAATTCATTTTAGTATTTAGTTTTATAAATATTATGTATCATGCATAGTGGCAAATAATTTATGTGATCAATTTCTTAATACATGGCCACACAAGCAATTTGTAATATTCATTGGCAAATTATTAGAAATTATCTTGTGAAATGTTAATTTTTAAAACTTTTCTTGTCATCACAATAAGGTAAGGAACTTTTATTCTTATTTTGTATTATCTATTTATCCATGAGTTACTTATATTTATATGGTTATCAATTTAATATTAGAAAATACCTTGAAAATAAAAAAGTTAACCATAATTAGATGGTGAGATGCCACACCATTGTGGATCATTTTATAGTTAACAACTCCATCTTTAAAGGGAAATTGCTCATAGATAATTGTGTGTCACATTTTGATGAATTAAGAGGAAAGTTAAATGGATATAAATTTTTTTTAGAGTAAAATACACTTTTAGCCCCTTACTTATCACAAAATTGCCACTTTGGTCCCTCACTCATTGAAATGCCCAAAATAGTCCCTCACTCATTGGAAAATGTCACATTTGGTCCCTCACTTTTTAAAGAAATACCAGATTTAATCCCTTAGTTTAGGATTTAGGGTTTGGTTAAGGGATTAAATATAGTAATTTTTTGCAAAGTGGAGGATCAAGTATGATATTTTTGAATGAGTGAGAAACTATTTTAGATATTCTAATAAGTGAGGGACTAAATTGGTAATTTTATGATAAGTGAGGGACCAAAAGTTTATTTTATTTTATTTGGTTTACTATAGCCATGAAGGATATGTGCTTCATGCCATTAAATAGTATTAGAAACTTTCCATTTCAACATGTTTATAAGAAAATTATTGGTCACTTATTATAAATAAAATAAATGGGTGCTAAAGATAATGACCCACCATGAATATTTATATAGCATAAAATTATTTTATGGCTAGTGGTATCAATTTACATTATGACTAGAAACCATATGAAAAAGCCAAAATGATTTTGAAGCCTAAAAGGCTACAAAAGTTGAGTGGACATGTTATTTCAATGCATTTCATTATGGTAATTTATGTAGTTCATGATAGTTTTATCCTACTTATAATTCTCACATAATATTCATGCTATTATTCATTCATAAATAATTGATTAATTGTAAAAAAATTTTATGATCATAAAAAAATGTTAATTGCAACTTCTTGTTTACTTGTATTAAACATTTATACGTAACATTTGAAAGAGAAAAAAAAAAGAAAAAGAGGCACCTTAGTTGCACATTTGTGAAAGTTGAATTAAGAAAAAGTGTGTGTTTTTTATACTTATTTATAAGCTATTTTATTTCTTATTCAAATTCTAATATCAAATATGATTAAGAGAAGGTGAGCAATATGAAGACAATTTTGATTTACTAATATGATGTTATCTTTATAGGATTGATTAAGGATATGTCTATAATCAACCATGAAAGTTTTAGTATACATATATCTTGAAATGAATGACATATTCTATTATGAAGTTATCCATTACTTGTGCTACACTGATTTCCATAAGTAAATTGGAATATAGGTTTTTGTTTACATATTTCATGTAGTAAATATACATGTAATAATCAAGGGTGAAGAAATTTGGATTTTCCCTTGAATTTTTAAATAAATAATGTCCAATACCATATATCACATTTAGACTTTGAATATTTCATAATAGTTAACCATGGATGAAAATATAGTGATAAATTGTCATAATTTCCACGCAAAGTGGAACAATGAGAAATTTTGATAAAATTTCACAAGAGTATAAAATGCTCTCATAATGTGTAGATATAAATATGAAAACACAACTATATTGGTATTTGTGAATTACCAAAAAGGGATGGAATGAAAATTATTATAAATTGAGATCTATGATATTAAAATAAAATATTCAAAACACAAACTTCATTTTAAATCTACAATGAAGAATTTGGTGATTTCATGATGGGATTGATCTACCTATGTATATATTGTTTAAGTCTAAATGTGAAGGAAAAATTATCATTATGCTTAAAATGGATTTTAGTGATCCAATAGTAATCATTGATGAAGTGTAATAAAAGCACAATGTCATGAGGAAAAAAAAAAAAACAATAAAGCTCTTCAAGAATGATTATGTTTACCATTATTACACAAATGTTGTACCAATTTAGATTCAAATGAAATCTGTTAAGAGATTTATTTCATGATGATTTATAGTGAAAAACATGGATGGAGAAATTGAAAATGATATAAATCTTCCCCCAAATATGTCGCTCTAGCGCTCGAATATCAAATAAGCACAATTTCTCCAATTTTGGGTATAAAAGGAACTTTAAGCCATTGTAGGGAGGAAGGAAGCAGAGGAGGCTAGGGTTTCAAAATTCTCTCTAGGAGAGCAATGAGATCTTGTATTTTCTTAGGCTTCCAAGGTGTTCTCTCAGAAAGAGAGGCCAAGGGTTGGTCTTATTGGATCTCTCTTGGCCAAACCTCAATGGATTCTTCTATTGAAGTCTCCTTTCACTTTTCCTCTTCTTTTGTTTTATGTTTTTCCTTTTCTTTTCCTTGATGTAATCTAGATTTAGCTTGTTGTTAGTTGTTGTGATGGATATTAATGGATATTGAGAAAGGATTTATTAGTTTTGTATCTGCATATGTCAAGAGATATTATCTCTTTTCTTTTGTAAGTATGGTTGATTTATGAATGTATTTTGCTTCTTATTTAGGGCTTTTATATGTTTTAGTCAATTTATAATGTTGCAAGTGGATTTAAAGGTGTATTTTGTTAACTTCTTCCATAATCTCTTGTTATGGAGCCAAATGCCCACAAGGTGTTTAATGAAATGCTTTATGCGGAATTAGGTGTATTTGTCTTAGACTACTTGAAACCAACTTTAAAGTGAATTCATTCTTGAGTTCTCAATATTTTTTCCAAGAGCTTAATGCACCTTAGGATTAGTTTCCTTTAAATTGTTTAGATATGACTTTTAAGAGAAGATAATGGCTAAAGTAGTGTAATTCTAACTAAATTGCTTAGATTTGACTTTCAGATAGGTTGTGGTTGGTAATTTAGCTCTTAACCTTAATGCATTCTAGGAAAGCTTTCATTTAAATTGCTTGGAATTGACTTTTAAATGGAATTAGAACTAGAATTAGGATATACACTGGATTCAGGTTTATCTTCTTAGTGACCTAAACTACTCAGAAGTATAATGGGACTATGTGGGTGTAAAGTCTAACATGAACTTGGTAATTCTATTTATCCTCACACTAACTCTCTATTGGCTTAATCTACTATAGTGTCTTGAGCCTTTTATTTTTAGTTGAGCCTTTAGAATATTAGTTTAGCTTAGTTATTCTCTTTGTTACACTCAAATTGTTTCCTAGTGACTAGTTTATCTGAGCCACTAGTGTAAATATGTAAATAATCACACTAACTCATTCTTTTGTACATATTATATATTTTGATAAGAGAAAATTTAATCTTAAGAACAATAAAGATAATACTTTATCCTCGTAGGAACAATATTAGATCTTTTAGATCTTTTTACAACAAATTAACCCGTACACTTGCAGTTCATCATACATATAATGTTTATTTAATATAAATGTACACACTAACACAAATGTATATATATATATATATATATAAAATAAATGTTACATACATACATACACATATACATACATGTGCATGCATGCGCGTTAGCGCCACATATATGACACATATAGATGTGTGTGTATATATATATATATATATATATATATATATATAATGACTATATTACATGATATATAAAAACATTAAATATACTAGTCTTCATAAAATAATATCATTATACATGTATATGCTTATACACATAAGTACAACTTAATATTACAACACAACACTATAATATAAATATGATATAACACAATATTGTACACGTATATGCTCACACATCCATGACAGAACATTTATCACACATATAACAGGTTAAATAATCTTGTTCAAAAATATTATTTTAAATGCTAAATATAATACATTGAAAATAATATCTTATATCGCCTAATTTAAGTTAAGAAAAAGAAAATATTTTAAAAAAATTAAAGTATAAATTATTTTTAATATATTATCCACGTTTATTATTTTTAAAAAATATCTATCTTTCATCTAAATAATAAAATTAAAATAAAAATTGGAATTATAACTCTATATTCTAATTTTTTTACCTTGTCCAATCATGAATTTTAAAATTCTAAATCAATTCCAATTCTAAAGGAATTGGAATTAGAATTATAAGTCTACATTCTAATTCTAATTCTAATTCTTGATACCAAACAAAGCCTTAAAGATTTTTTTATTTAATTAATTTTTATATATTATTTGTTCCAAGGGCAAATTGGTCATTAGACCATCAACAATCAATGTAATGATTAATCTCTTGTATATATGGAATATATTCAATTGACAATAAGCCCATTCATTCAATTTTGACTTTATTGAAATATTATGACTAGATGAATATGTAAAATGCTTATAGCATTGTTGTCAACTTGCAATTTGAAGTTTACAAAATATATTGCACACTTTCCATATTATACAATGTGAGAAAGTATTTCGTTGACAATAATAATGAAGTTATATCCCAAATTTAAGAAAAGTTCATTGAATGTTTTGTTGAAAAGTCTAAATTGTCCATGTTTTCACACTTTTATGGTCTAATAGAATATTTGTTTAATACCTCAATTTATTTATTAGACCAATTCTTTTATGAGAGCAAAACTCTATATTATTTTGAGAGCATATCATACGAATAAAGCTCACAAGTAATATTCAATTTGTCTCCCCTAATAAAATTAAATGTTTGGTTGTGAGTCAAATATTACCTATATAAAATTTTTAAAATGTATCATTGATAATCTTATTTATCCACTTAATGCACAAAGATGAGTCCTTGTTCGAGGCTAAGAAAATGTTAGAATAAATCTTAATGGGGATATATTTATGGCATTGTTAGCTCATTATCATTTGGTTATATGATTACATGTAAGTTAGAGGGCGAGAATAGACAACTGAAAAAATATTATGTAATATGCATCAATATTCTATTTTCTAATCCTCACATACCACTAATGAATATTAAAAGGTTAATTGAAAAGTATAGCAAATAATTTGGCAAAGACATTTGTTAACCCAAATGTAAGACTACTTATTAGCTGTAAATACTCCAATCATATTGATTACTATTTCCATGAAAATCTTTTGAAAATGAAAAAAAGCATATAATTTAGATGGCAAAATCCAGGAGGCAGGTATTCCTAAAGAGACCTTGACGAGATTTAGACAACTGGAAAGAATAATATAAAGAGATCTCAATAAGTTATGTCATTATAAGAAAATATGAAACTTGGAAAGAAATAGTTGTCGACAACATTATAATATAGTGCACAATATCATGGAATTGAGTGAGGATTATGAATTATAGAGAAGTATTGACATGAAAATACTTGGCCAATATAAAGAAAAAAAAACACAATGATGTTCATATGACTTATAGTCCAAATACCTAAAGATGTAAAGCTAGTGGAATACAAGTAGTGATATTTTCGAAAAAAAAGTTATAAACGATTACATTTGCCCATGCTTTTTAAAATGGACTTGGAAACTGCTTATTTATTACTGCCTATTAATTAATGGAATTTTGGAAGAATTTCCAAGGGCAATATATTATATGAAATAAAAATTTCTAGAAATAAACTTCAGTCTCAACTAATTGATTGAACACTAACTAGATGAAATTTTCTTTCATCAATTGAAAAGATACTTTACATGAATAAAGTAAATCCATTGAGTATCAAGGATGGATCCAAAAGGGAAGCGAAGGGGCGATCACCCCCTATGTTTTTTAAATTCCAATTTTTATATATAATTTTATCTTGTATTTTTCATTTGATTCTTTAATTTACAAGAGATCTCCCTCCTTGGTGTATAAGAATTTGCCCATTCGGTTTAAATCTCTTATCCAAAGACTTTCACTCTTGTTGAAATCAAATCATTGATCTGTCCCTGACCCTAATGGTTGTGAGATTGCTCGATATAAATAAAAATTCATGCTAATCTTAAAAAGATGAAGAAGAACTTCTTGATCTTAGAATACCAAATCTTCGTGCTATTAGGGCTTTAATATTTTTTTACTAACAATGCATAACTAGATATAACAGTTTGTTTACAACTTAGCAAGATTTAGTTCCTCTTTGAGATGAACATGTTGGGATGAAATAGTTATCTGATATACATAAAACTCAATCCTAACAAGTTGCTTTTATATGTGGGAATATAACTATGTCGTGAAGCTCTAGAACACAAATTGTATAGATACTACTTATTCAAATCATGTTGAATTAATTGCAATGCTTGAGGCAATATGAGCACATGATTAGCTTAAGTCAATGACTCAACATATCTAGAAGATGTGTGGTTTTCCTTGGAGAAAAAGTTTACATAGTATTATACGAAGATAATGCAGCATGTAGAGATTAATTAAAAGGAGAGCATATTAAAGAAGATAGGACAATAAATTTTAACAAAATTGTTTACTCATGATCTTCTGAAGAATGATGATGTACAATAAATTCATGCATGGTGATAATTTAGTAGGTTTGTTCACTATCATATCATCAATGTAACACCTAACTCTAAGCACAAGATAATTCATTAGCTTAATTTTGGTTAACACATGAATTCTACTATAACTTTGTCTCATTCAAATTTTTGCAACTAAATAAAATTTTTGTTATCTATTTTTTTGTTATTATTATTATTATGTAGCAAATTCACATATAGATTGCCTCTAGTTTTTCCTTAATTTCATTTTTTAATCACAGTTTTCCTTTTCTTCACAAAATTAGCCATATTTTGAGAGATTTCGAAAATATAGTTTCCATGTTTCAAAAATTCTAAAAATTTCCAAAAATAAACTTGTTTGTGTCTAATTTTTGTCATAAAAATATAGGGCCAAAATTCTTTAAAATTTCACCTAAACCAAACTAATTTTTAAAATTGTTTAGCTTGGTCCCTTAAATCTCAGACAAATCTGTTTGGCCTTGAATCTAAGGAAAAGTAGACCAAAATTTTATAAGATTTGACATTAACATTTCTATGTATGTACTTGGCATGTTGTAAAAATTTCATATTCAAAATCATTCATTTGCCTCTTCAATTTTAAAAACTAGAAAATATATCTAGCTTTGTTTATGTGCCCTTAATCTGAAATGTTTGGGTTTATTAGCCCCACTTGCACAATTTTAATGGCTATAGAAATTTCCAAAATAAAGGTTTAACATGTAAAGAAACACCATAACAAGTTTTATGTTATTCTAAAGTCATTTCGTTAGCTATTAATATTCATAAATAGGTCTGATTGCATAGTTCCATCCTTCAATGGCAACTTTGGCCACATAAGTTTACTTCCAACATACTTCAACAACACACAACCACCTAGTTACAAAAGATGCTCAACATACTTAAGTCTTAGGATATTAACCCACAATTAGTTACATCCCCAAATATAACAAATCCAAGAACATATTCCCATAAGGATTTTTAATTCTATTGGACAGTTGATTAGGTTGCTTCTTGGGCACCTGGAATTAATATTAGTAACAAAAATGAATGAAATATAAATCTCAATAGCTAGCCACATTTCAAAAGTATTAATCCTAGCCTTAAAACATGCCATACAATTTAATTTATTGCTATAAACAAATATGTCATTGATTGCATACATATAATGCCACGCATACTATATCTCATCTCACTTTTTAATGAGATTGACTCTTAATCTCTTCCCACTCCTCGTTGGGGAATGCTACATCTCTTCTCACTACTAGTTAAGGAATGCTATATGTCCTCCCACTTTTAGGTGAAGAATGCTTTATATTTTCCCACTCATAAGTAGGGTAATATCTTACATTACAAATGGATGATAATCACATTAAGGAAAGGGAAAATAAGGCCTTTATTCATTATCCTTTCCAACAATGTATAAACATATCTCTATATATCTATCTAGCATATATGAATTACAATCTATGCATCAATGGATAACACAAGTTAGAATTATAGAAAATGCAAGGTTTAAGGGTAAGACTAGCTACCTTGTCTTCAATCTCATTTTCCCTTCTTGAAAGTATCCAAGTCCTTAAGTGGAAGATTTATAATGTGATCTAATCTAGACATATAAAAAATGCCATACATGTCAATCTACAATTGAACATTTACTAATTGTCCACAAGGTTTCTCTTAACTTTTATTCTCCTTTATTTATATTTTGAGTTATTATTTCACTAAGGGAGTTCTAAATTAAATTATTCTAATTTGTCCTAAGGCCCTCAAAATTTCTTATTGATATTCTTAATTAAACCCTTATAAATTTCCATTACCTGATTTTGGCTAAGAAGCATTAAAACCCTTTAAAAAGCTTAATTTTGACCAAAATCAATATATTAGTATCATCATTAATTTCTAACATCAATAATCAAAATAAATGCCTAATTAAACTAGAACTTATTGTTATTACATTACACCAAATTCGTACATCAATAATATGGTTCAAAAAATAAAGAGTTTGAAACTTATATATAGAGAAACTAAACATTTCTAAGGTCTTTGCTTAAAGTGATATCTACTACTATTAAATTGTTTTTGCCTTAATCTCTATTTCTAAAACATGTATTATCCCCTTTTAAATCTAGTAACAAGACATACATTTCATCTTATTTTATTTTAGTTAAAATTTTAAAAATGTTACTTAAGAAAATTAGATCAAGAGAGTATGATCATTTAACTCTTAGCTCTTTAAATTGACTACTAAAAGAAAATACAAAATTGATAGTGGAATAAATTACATCACTAGAAAGCTCACATGGTTCTAAACATTTTTCTCTCTTACACCTAAGGCTAAAGATGAGAGGTGATACCTCATGCAAGAGCTAGACACTCCCTTTTCAACCTTATGTTTTATCCTCCATAACTAAAAGCTAGAGTTTTTCTTTCTCTCTCTTTTGTCTTTCTTGGTTTTAGCTAAAATGAGTAAGAAATGAAAGGAATGACATCTTAAAGTGAAGATGATCAAACCATTAATTAGTAGAGGACTTCTAACTATTAAAACGTTTCATGTCATTAATTACTTGAAGACTTCTAGCTATCAAATTCTTTCATTCATTAATTGGTTGAAGACCTCTAACTATCATATTGTTTCATTCATTAACTAGTTGAAGACCTCTAACTATCAAATTGTTTCATTCATTAATTATTTGAAGACTTCCAACTATTAAAATGTTTTACTTTATCTTATCCTATATGCTTTCAATATTCTTTTCCTTGCATATAGACCCCTATTGGACTTTTCTTTTCACCTTTCTCTTAGTTTCAATCGAAGTAAGAAAAAATAGATAAGTGTGTCTAAGCATGCTTTAATGAGATGGAGAGGTAACTAAGTGGTGGTCATACTTTGTCTCTTCCCATAGCATCTCTCTTTTACATATGAACCCCACATAGACTTTCTTATTGACTTCTCTCATTTTTGCATGTGACTTACTTCCATGAGGCTACAAGTGACATACAAATCCTTTCCCATTACAATTGCTGAAAAGTGGCATGTATAGAAAAAAAAAAAATAAAGAAGAACAAAGCATAAGGTGGCATCTCATTTTGTCTTTTTCTCTACCTTTTTTCATAATATGCTATACACTTACGTAAGGTTCTTCTTAAAATTCAAAAAAGTCTATGATTGCTAAATGACTAGGGCAAGCTTCTAAAAATAAAATATGATAATTCCTATCTTAGAAAAAATTATTCTTTCATTTTATTCCCTTTAATTATTGTTAAACTATTCACTTAGAACATATAAAAATATCTAACCCCAATTTTTTCTATTTTACTTAGGTTACAATCTACTTCACAAATTTATCCTTTGATTTAATTAGAAAATTTTTTCTATCCTAATGACCTATTTTCTAATATTTACATTTTACCCTTACTTAGATCATACTTATAACTAGGGTTATTTTGGGATATTACAATCAACATCCACATTTGAGAAATTAGTCCATAGTATTGGGATGCGCTAATTCAAAGACATTAAGTGATGTTGTCATCAGGGGAGTAAAACTCTTTTTCTTTAATCAAGGTTTTATTCCATTAGGTTTAGCTTGGTAAGGTTTTTAATAAGGAAGCTTGCATGTCATAAATAGTGTTCTCTTTTTCGTTCACTATGTTTTTATCCCATTGGATTTTTCTTAGTAAGGCTTTAATGAGGAACAATATTTGCTAATGGACATCTAAGGGCGAGTGCTATAAATCATTTAATAATGTGGGTGTCCATAAATCCTATATAAAGGACTTTAAAGGATCCTTTTTGAAGTCATTCCAAGACCCTTTCACATGTTTATGGGTAATTCTTTAGGATCTTTTATTGTATAACTCAATTAATTTGTATTCCACCACAACATAAAATTAATTTTTATTTATGTACATTAAGTTTTCTTTTATGATGAAAGACTTATAAAACGTGTCATGTACCAAAGATAAAGCACCTAAGTGAAAGATAATGTTCTTCCCACTTCCCTCCTAATTTTCTCTCTTATTTACTCTTCTATTTTCTATTAATTCGGTAACAATAACAACATATTTATAACATTATTTTAGAAAAAAAAAATTAAGAACAAAAATGAAATATACTTGTTTTTGTTCTTTTTAAAGATTGATTTTATCCAACATATGCAAAAGATAACTCTCCTAATAGAAAAATGAAAGATTAAATTATACAGACATTCCCTAAATTTTGATTGAAATTACATAATTATTTGAATTTTCTCTCTATTTTAAAAATTTAACTTTAGTTTAATTTTAAATTTTTGACTAAAATATTTTCTATTAACCTAAATATACTTGAAAAATTATTTAGTTAATGAAGGCTATTTCAATGCAAAATTTTAAATTTGACTAAAATGTAGCATAAATTTTTGTTCAATTTCATTCGTAGATATTAGTGAGTTGTACCGCGATGGGATTGTAGTATGCATCAAGACCAGCTAGAGTTTGCATTACTAGATCTTCCATAGGAAGTGGATTGCCAACTAGAGTAAGATTATCGGATAAAGATTTCATCTTGGCAAGGTAGTCCTCCATCTTAAAGGCACCTTTACAAGTATTTTGGAGCTCAGCTCTAAACAACATAACACAAAAGCAAGTATGTGCCCTGAAAACTCTTGTGTAACATGCCAAAGTTCTTGAGACATTAAGTAGTGTATTAGCTTAGGTGCTACCTCTACTATCATAAAGTTGAACTACCAACCTAATAACAACTGATCATGAGTTACCCATTCTTCATATTCAAAATTGGGTTGTCTAACATTATCACCGAAGAGAACAAAAGGAAGACAAAACTTTGTCCCCATAATATAGCCATCCAACTTGTGACTATGAATGACAGCAAGTGTAACAACCAAAAATCATTAGTCGTGACTGGTGTATAGGTTAAACTAAGCAAGCTTAACAAGCCTAAGATAACATTCTTACATAGTCCATAATATATCAATAAAATACATTAAACGTACTATAAATTATAATTCAAAGAAATTTTTTGCAAGTTGCCTAAAATCCAACAATACCTCTTTAAAATTCAGTGTTTTCCAAACTTGTACAACTAGTCATATTTCAATAATATCACAATGATATTAATAAACTAGTTTAATAATCTCTCAAATTATACATTTAATATAGTATGGGAATAACCTTCACAAGGTTTGTAACACTTTATAATATTTATAAACCTAAAACAACCTGACATCTAGTAGCTACAACCTTGGAGTCAAACATATGTGATGATTAACCCAAAATGACACATCAACATGTCTGACTAACAAGAAAGTTTCAACTTACTTTATCACATACTAATCTAATATGTTAAAAAAATAAGTGTAAGTATACCACTGACTTAGTGAATGCATAAATTACAAAGTAAATGAAAGAGGAAACAATAGAGGCCTTAGAGTTTTTAAGCAAACATTTATTTAAGTAAAGAAACAATTTTCAATAAAATAAAAACACAATTTCTAAATGTTATAATTTTGTATAAAGTAGGTGTTAAGGAAAGAACCAATATCATTATACTCATATTTCTTTACTAGATATGTTTCAATCATTCATACTGCATCCCTTTATCAAATACATCTCAATATCTCATATCTGTATCACTTCACTAGATATATCTTAATAATTCATACTCGTTTTAGTTCACTAGATACATTTCAATATCTCATACTCGTATCTCTTCACCAGATACGTCTTAATAATTCATACTCATATCCCTTCACCGAATATATCTCAATAATTTATATCCATATATCTTTATCGAATATGTCTTAATAATTCATTTTAACAAGGTGTACCAAGGTTGTTACCCCTGCTAATTGCTACGAGGTTCTTACTTGAATTCTTATCCATCCTTTAAATTATAAAATCCATTGGATATAAATAAATTGTGTAAATAAGATACATAAATAAACTATTTTATTTAAACATATTTATTACCATAAAGTAATTTAAATAATAATAATCTGAAAGATAAAATAAAATAAAGAGTGGTTAGGAGAGAAGTAACAATAATATAAATGATTAAAATAAAAAATACAATAATGTAACAATCATAGAAAATAAACTTAGATAAAATGCCAACATGAAACATGTAGGTAAAATAAAGGAAGCAATTATAATTAAAAGTTTTACCATAACCTTTCTCCTTTCATATAATATTTCTTCCTTAATTTATATAATATAACCTTCACTTTATCATATCATATATATGCTGTTGAAAAGTTCAAAAGAACATAGATTTGTTTCCCCATAAAATGCAAAGTATGGAATAAGAAAATTGAAAGTTGAACAAGAAAATAAAAACATTCGGTAAAATAGAAAATGTTACTTTACTAATTATACACTCACCAATAGAGATCGATAGTAGAGATCTATTATTTCCACAGCACAACCCCAATTGAAGAGATATATACAAATTTACCTCTCACACAAGCTCAAATATGAATTTACTACAAAACACTTCTTCCACGACCTCTCTTTCTTTTATTTTCTTTTCATTTAGAATGAGAAAACTAAGAATCATTCGTGGTTTATATAGAAATTTTCAAGTTATTATTTGGTATTATACAAGTTACAGTGTAAGATGTTGCCAACACATTTCTGCTGACAAGATTTTTTATGAAAGTTAAAATTATAATTTTGTCTATGATAATATTTTTTTATTTTCATTTTAGTCCCTATATAATTATAATTTTTACCCAAGCATTATTTTCTCCTTTCAATCTAATCCTTATGACTTTTGGACTCTACATTCGCATTCCATCGACAATTTTCAAAAAAAATAAACTATAATTTTACCTAAGATAATATTTTCTATTTTCATTTTAGTCCCTATTAAATTATAATTTATACCCAAACATTATTTTCTCATTATGTTTTAGTCCTTAAAATTTTATTTTATTTCTTTAATATTATTCTTAAATTCATCTTGAGTTTAACTAGAAAACTATACTATCATTTATACCCTGTAAAGATAATTTAATTTTAACTATATACACTATTAGAATGTTACATATTATATATATATATATATAAAATTTTTGGGTTATTACAGCAAGAGTGACGGAATTCGAGAGCAAATAATTGCTCTTGTCTAGCTTGACAGAACAACCATGTGTGAATGTATTGAAAAAGGGAGTAGGTGGTTTTTTAGTAGAGGCAAAAACAGGAAGACTAGTGGCGCTGAAAGTAGAAGATGAAATCATGATGGCGCTAGCCTAAATTTAGGCTCTTGATACCAGTAGAGAAGATGTGAAAAAAGAATGTAATAGATTATTCTTGAATGAATAATTATATACACAAAATGAATGTTAACCCCTCAAATAATAAAGTGACAGATATACATAAAAATAACAGAATGAATATAACTACTCTACAAAGAATAAACGTGAACAAAGGCCAAATAATCCTGTGGATCAAGGTACAGAGGGAGCTTGACCTTTATTGCTCGACAGTGAGGGAAAGGGGTGTTTTTAGGGGAGGTTTGTATATGCGTGTATGACCTTACAGTAATAGTTTTACAATAATTTCTTGTCACAGGCACAACTTATCCATTTGTTATGGTCAATTAATATGCATAAAGCAGAACCCAAAAAACTCCCTAGACCCATTTTGTTTTGGCATGCTTCTGTTACGTTCCATGGTGTTTACCTGTGGGGTTTAACTATATGTATAGTTCCTTTTAATAAGCCATTCAATGACCAAGGTAAATGGTTGGCCAAAAAGAAAAATGAACAAGGTAAATGAAGTCATGTTCAATTACATTGAACGAACCAGATCCCCTTCTACAAAACATACACAGCAATAGATAAGTAAAAAAAAAAAAAAATTCCACGAGAAAAAAAATAAAAAAAATTTCGGTGAGGAAAAGTTGTATAGCATGCCTACTATACACCATCTGATCCTCACTGACATTGCAGGGCGAATTCTTTCATTTCTCTCTCTCTCGTTTGTAAATTATAACTAGGGATAAGCATAAAAAGGAGCTTACTGAAATTTTCCGGATCGATGTTGTTCACGAAAACAGAACTTATTAAAATTGGATTTATAAGTTAACTTTTCAAAATTAATTATAGAGAATGCGAAAAGTAAAAATTATTTATTATTTAATATTTAAGAAATCACGTTTACAAATCATAATGTGACTGTTTGAGATTTATTAGAGTATCATTAATAAAATCCAAATTTTTATATTTTTTTTGTTTCGAGAAAAAATACAAAATATGTTTCAAATTATTCTCTACCAATTTATTGTGGTAAAATGGTCCTTCAAAAATTTGAAAGTTAATAAAAAATAATCCTTCATATTAGTTATGAGTGACTTATCTTTAATCTAAGAAGAAATTACTTTTATTTATTATAGAATTTTTTTAGAGACAATTTTAGCACTACAAATTTGTAATGAACCAAATTGACACTGGGACAAAAAGTTGGAGATTAAAATTGTGATTTTCTCATTTATAATATATAATCTTTTATTTTTAAATAGATTATAACAACATATTTATAAACATTTTTAAAAAAAATTAAGAACAAAAAGGACTAATATACCTGCTTTTGTTCTTCTTGAAGATTAATTTTAAAATAAAAGACTAAATTATACGGATATGCCCTGAATTTGAATGAAATTACAGAATTATTTGAATTTTCTCTCTATTTTTAAAATCTACACTTTAGTCTAATTTTAAATTCTTAACTAAAATATTGTCCATTAGCCTACATATAGTTGAAAAACTATTAGCTTAATGGAGGCTATTGCAATAAAAAAAATTAAATTGACTAAACTGTAGCACAAATTTTTGTTTCAATTTGTTCCAGACATTTAAAAATAAAGTAGAATTTTGTTTTATATAAACCAAAATGTAATTTACTTTAAGAGATAAAACAAGTGCGTTCTGGTTCTGGATCCAAACCCAATCTTTAGGTCAATGATCTAATGGCAGAATAAAAGCATGTATGGGCTTTTTCTTGCTTTGGCGCACACTAATTCGAAACAACTGTCTGTGCTTTCGTTGGGATTTTATTCGTCCCTGCGGCACTTTCATTTCTATTAGCTGCTTCGCCGGGGAGAAATGGTTCTTACGAACTTCAACGGAGTTGGTGTAGGATTCGGTATGCCTTAATATCCCGGGAGTTTCAGTTTCTGGCGTTCTGGTTGTCATGATTTCTCTACATTCTGAGTCTTCGGTTTCCATCTCACAGTGAATATGTGCTTTCAGGTTTTGGAATCGGTTGCGGTTTTGGTGTAGGATGGGGTTTCGGAGGTCTGTTATATTCCTGCTATATTTAATTTCTTGTTCATTTTCGTTGCTGGGCTTTGCGAACTAGGAATAGTTCAGAGACGGTCAGCTCTGTGTGCAATAGCAATACCTAAACTTCATCTTGCAATGTTGTAATTTTATATGTTCTGATGAATAATCACTGCTTGGCGGAGGCGATAATTTGGATACCGAGCTTGATTATTTCAGAAATATGAGTTCTTTTGTGACCCATTGAAAAGTTTTACTTTCCTGGGCCAAGTTCTTCAGGCTATGCAGGTCATTCAATAGTTGTTACTTTGTACAAATTCCCAAGACATGTTTGCATAATAAGAAAAAAAATCATGTTCATAATCGTTTTCTTTCGCTTCCTCCCATCTCTTTCCTCTAATTTCAGCGGTGACCATTCCACATCCATCGAAATTTTTGGCTGCTATCTACTATTTAAGATATAAATTACATTCTATTCAAGTCACTTGGTACTCTTGAAAGTTACTTTCTCACCCATTTTATATTAGCGGATAGGAAGTCATATCTGGAATTTTAAATATGGGTGGTGGTGGAGCTAGAAATCATAATTCGGTGATAGTTTATTCTTTATAGTGCATTGCGTTTATCTGCTTCTCGCTAGAACCTAGGTTGAGGTAAAATTTTTCTAATTACTATAATGACAGGAAACTTGGTTATTTGGAATTTAAATTTAAAATTTCTGAACTAAATGTATAAAAATTGCCATTTTATGCACAATATTATTGCTAAAACAACATTTGAAGTTGATTTTCTTTACAAGATTCATTCAGATAATGAATCTGTTAGAACCTAGAAGGAACGTCTATTGTCTTTTTCTAGAGTATCAGGAGAAGCGGACATGCGGTGGATTGAGGAGCATACTTGCTGCTGATTACTTGTACCTCTAGTCTCCTCATCTTTAAATCCCTGCGGTGTCTATCAGTTAAAGTTTAGCAAAAGGAATATCCTTTCTATGTAGTGTTAGCTGTGTTATAATGACCAATGAAAATGATGATGCCTTGCTATTGCAGTCTGGGTTTTGCCTCTTACATGTGTCTAAAGAAATGCGCCATTCTCTTTTCTTTTTTTCCTTGCGTCAAAATTAGTGTAAAATAATGCAAATGGTTAGATTTTTCCGATGATGAAATTAGTAGTGACATCTTGCAGTTTTGCTTCTGATTGATCCCATAAATCAAAGCTTAATAGAGGTCCAAATAGTTTTTTCTCTCTTTTCTTTTCTAATATGATGCTTTTGTTTCCTGCTACACAGGTATGCCATTGAATTTCCTGGGTCTTGGTGCAGGTATACTGCTCTCGATATCTTGCTTCCTTTGTTCTTTCTTTAAATTGTATTGACAGGATTTATTGGCAATATCATGCTATATAATGTCGGTAGCTTTTTTGCTCGAAAATGTGTTTAAACCTAAGACCTTTTCATCAAAAGTGCAGCAGATGTATAGCTTGCCAAGTATCACTTTTCTTTCAAATACCGTTGTCCCCTCCAATCTCGACTCTGGTTCTGCCTTTGATAACTTCTTTGTATTGTCTTAAGTTGATTTGATGTTTGTTGGATTTGGCATGTCTTACTGAGTTTAATAAATATGGATTGTATTTCTGAAGGTGGGGGCTGTGGAATAGGAGTAGGACTCGGGTGGGGATTTGGTACTGCATTTGGTAGTCAGTATCGGTCATCAAGGATCACATTTAAAGGAGTGGAATTTGACAGTAAGGAGAAAGTTGTCAGCAATGAGATCTCAAAAGGCAGTTCACAAGTGAGTGCTTCATAATGTCGCATATCAATATGAGTCGGTTCTGAGTCTGCACTTACAGCTTGCTTCCCAAAGCTGGACATCTTCGTAATGTTCATAGTTGCTAGAGTTGGTTTGCTTGGAGCGCCTCGGTCCTAAATCCACTGATATCATGCACTCTCTAAAGATACAGTACGAATGTGCTTTAGTTTATGTTCCTTTTGATTCATTGCGTTGCAGTTACATTATCACGGGGTGTGTTTGATGGCAATTCGCCAACTTCATTTTCAACATTTTATGCTGTTTGTTACGTCTGGACCCAACTATCCACCGCTGTCGTGGTTGAATATATAATATGGTCACAAAATAGAATCTGGAACCTCTAAGTTTTTGGTATATGTTTTTTTGTAAAGTTGGAGAGAAATGAAAAGAAAAAAAAAAGATAAAAAGAGATAAAATGAGTCTCATACATTCTCTCCTCTGTATCTCTATGTTTCTTCGAAATTTATAAAAATTTTATAAGAAAGAAATTTAAAGATTTCATTTTGCACAAAAAACTGGTAGACTCCTGTCAAAAGGACGACTTTCAATCAGGCTAATGAGGCCACAGCTGGGTAGCTCAGGTGATAAGGGTAAGGTAATGATATGGATAGTGTTTCAGCGCTCAACCTTCTTTGAAGTTTTAAAAACTTGCCTACCTTCTCTATGTGTTTCAAAAAGATCTCTCCTTGTGAACAAAATAAACAATGATAGAATCTGCAGAATTTTTTAAAACTTTGAATCATGTGTATACAATTACAATATTGTTCACTATCAAAAGTTGACAATGGAGATAACGTTGTCATTAATATATTTGTTAATTTATTAAGAAATATGTGTAACGACAGATTAAATGAGCTTTTTTAATTTTATTTGTTGTATGTAATTTTTATAAACTTTGGATTATATATAAATAGCTTCTTGAACTTTGGGTTTAAGTTTTAGGGTAAATAACTTTTTAAATTTTGGGTTATGTACAGATAATTATTTCATGTATATGTATTTGCTTGCTAATTAACAGACAAACTAATAGTAAGAAAGTTATTTGCATAATTTCATGTTTGGGGTCCATTGTCATGTATTGAAGGTTTAAAAAGTTATTTATATATGGCATGAACTTTAAGAAGTTTCTCCACATTTTAATCAATAAATAAACGATATCATTTTAAATACTAATGATCTTCCTACAATAATAATGTATTTGGTTTGGCATTTAAAAGAATCAAAAGCCTGTTTACACATTAAAATTAAAGTTTGCCTGACAGCTAGTTTCATTTGGCTTCGTATTTTTCGGCAAAATTATTTCTTGTATTGGAGTACAAATAATTTACTTTTACATTAAATGAATTATATTATTAGCTAAACCTACTTTTTTGAATAAAAAGATTTAAATATAATCAACGTTTATACAAATTTAATTTTAATCAAAATCAAAATTATCAATTTGCAATTTACCTATCTACCATTGATATGCTGTAGGGCCGCAATGGCCGGACCATTTGACTTGGCTATTAGTAGAGATTTGGGCAATCAGATTGTGAGTTGTGTTAATTTGCATTTACTTTTTATCTTTATTAGATTGCTAACTGGCACAGCATGTGACTCAATAAGCAATCATGCGGGACGGGCCCATATGAAATATGGGGGGGCGTCCCATTTCTCAAAGGGTGGCATGTCGGATCAAGATCATTTCTTGTTTTGGAGGTAATAAGAGATGATTCTGGCATTATTATTTTTTATATATTATAATATTTAAAAATTATTGTCATACATATAAAAAAAATTAGTATTTTAGATTTGTTTTTTTAATTTGATATCATTTTGTTGAAAAAAAATTGAACAACTTCATGAGAAATAGTTTAGCACACTGTATCAGATGATATACTAAAATTATAATGATATATATTTAAAAAATTTTATTATAAAAATAATTTTTACATTCAACACTTTGTAGTTCTTTTTTCTTTAATAGTATGATATTCTATTGTGACTAGTTTATAAGCTAAAATGATTAATAATTTGTGTTAAAAAATAAGATGGTAAAACTAAAAAAAATTATAGTTTTAAAATAAAATTTAATTATAATTTATTGTAAAAATTAATTTTTAATAAATTTTATGTAATTAAAAAAAAGGGCAAAAGGTGGCCAAATGGCCACGTTTTGAACAAAGGACCCTCTCTTGTATTCTAGAGGATCCATTCTCGGAGCACGCACGTCTCTTTATTTATAAGTTTCAAAATATATAATTTTTATTAATTTGTAATAAAAAAATAAAGAGATTTGTATAAAAATAAATTTTGAATACTTAAGCTTTAAAAATACATTTTAAAGTAAGAATTATAAAAATTAAAAAATAATCTTATTTTCAATGGTTCATAATTTTGTTATATGCTTTTCAAACTTTTTTCATTAAATTAATTTATTAGATTTTTAACTTGAAAATCACCACTAAATAATAATTTTCATATAATTAATCTCATTTTAATAGATAAATAATGTTATATAAAAAGATTAGCTTATTTTATGAACAATCTTATATAAAATAACATTTTTTATAATATTTTTTAACTTTTGAAATAAGATCGATTTTCTAATTAAAACAGACACTGAATCCTCAAATTTATTTTGTCTTTGTCTTTTAAACTCCTTGTTTTAAAATATTTAAAATATATTTATACATTTAAACATATGTTAAAGAGAGAAAATATGAGGCTTCAAATCTTATTTTAATTAATGAATTGATCTTACTTCGAAAAATAGAGAATATAACAATCAAGTTTATTTTTATATAAAATTGTTCATAATATAAGGTTTTTTTATAAAATAATTTAATCTTAACTTAATGGTGATTTTCAATTTGGAGATATTGTAAATAAATTTTACGGAAAAAAATTTGAAGGGCATATAATAAAATTATGAATCTTCAAAATAAGGTAATTTTTTCAAATAAAAAATTTTAATCTCTCAAATCTTTTCCTTCTTTCCTTTTCAGAATCCTTACCTTAAATATATTTTTATATAATTTTATTTAATTTTTATCAATTATATAAAAATTATTATTTTTTCAACTTATAAATAGGGTCCCACACAGTGATGAAGCCAAAAATATAAAATGAGGAGGCCAAAGATCAATTAAAATATTTGATACATCAAAAAAAATTTACCACTAATATATTATATGAAACAAATTTGATTTTGTTCAAGTAATATGTATTGCTCAAATATATCTAGGGTCAATATTATCAAATATGAAACAACATAGGAAGCTGATGTACTCATATTTTCTACTACAATATCTAAGGATGGGCTTTAGTCAGAATTAAAAAAAAATAACTAAACCAAACACATTCATTTTTCTAATATTTATTATTACAATGTAGATAAAACATGAAATAAAATAAGAAATGCAAGGAATAGGAGTAAATTATTATAATATATAGCAATTAATACTCAAACAAGAGGACATGCAAAATATACAGTACAATAGAGAAAACTACAGTAGTTTTACGTAATGTGAAATAAAAGAATGAACTAAAAATAAATGCATAAGACATGACAAGAAATAAACTATGGAACAAAGAAATAAAAATTAACGAGTCAATATACTCAAAAAATGAAATGAAGGCATGAACATAAAACTCCCAAGTAACTAGTCTTTAAGAAAGGTGTAAAATTCAAACAATAAAAGCTAATATGAATTGAAGATAATAAAGTGAAGGCGTGAAAGTCCGATGTATTAAAAGTGCTATGATTGTTGAAACCTACCTAAAAATGCTTATATATATAATTAATGAAAACTAAAGAGTTAAGACTAGAGGGATAAAGTAAATAGAACAGAGAAAATATAGAGATGTATTTAAATGAAGATAAATGAAACGATTTGAAAAATAAAATTTTAAAAATAAAACAAAGCATAAAAACACATTAAAAATTTTTGAAAAGAAAAAGTAGAATTTTTTTTATTTTGTAAAAATAGTATTTCATATCTCTATTAAATGATACTGGGGCAAGTAAAAATTATAAGTGTTATATATGGGTTCAAAATTAAATTACATGTACACATGAATTAAATAAGAAATTTTCGGGCACCATGGTATGTATGGGCCTTTTTCCCCTCCACCCTTAAATTGTATTTGAGAGTTTAAAAGAGAATAAAATAGAATAATTATTAATGGAATAACATAAAAATAAATAAAATGATTAGAGTTAGCATGTTGTTTAAGAATTTTAATAAGAGAAGGTGACTTGTTTAACTTTTATTTAGAAATTATAATAAAATAAATGAAATGAAATTATTTATAATTTTTTTTTTACTACTATCCTTACAAAAAAAACACATCACTACAATATTTTTATTATTAAATTCTTGATAAAGGGTTGTAAAATTGAGAGAGTCTCCATGAAACAAATTTAGTCTAAGAATATGGTGATTAGTTATGATTACTTATGGTTCAATAAGCAAAATAATAAACAGCATCAACATTAAAGGCTTCTTGTTCTTAAAAGATTTGAAAAGAATAAATATTGAGAACCAAATAATTAATATTACAACTTCTTGTAGTTAATATTACATTCCAACTAAAATTCTTTTTCAAAAGAAAGTTTTAGTGATTAAAAGATTTGAAATAGTAAACAATGAGATTGAATATTATTACTCCAAATTTTCAAAGAAGAAAGAGAACAAGATTTTGTGCTTTATAATAACATTGTGTATATTTGTAATTTTATGTAAGATTTTAAGGTATAATTGTATTTTAATATATGATAAATTATCAAGCTATTTACCGTTCCATTCCATTATTAAAAAAAAAATTCCCAACATACATAAATCCTTTCCATTGTTTATTACTTCCTTCTTAACCATTTATGCACGGAGGCGCATTCCCGCGATAATTTTTTGAGTGGAGGACAACTGTAATCCAATGAAGACCAGAGATAATTATAATTTTAAAAAATTAAAAAAATGAAAAACACAGTGAACTTTTGAATGGCAGATTGGGTTGGATATAAGACAATTATGGCTTAACTTACCGTCAAAGTCGCCATTTGCGTGTAGGACAAGCGATCGGACTGGTAGCGAAATAGAATCAGTTACATTACTCCATGTGGCTTTCTTACGCCTTTGGAAAAATAGGCTGAAAATCTGTCGTTCGACAACGAAGACTGGTAGACATCTAACTCGGCAACGTGTTAGTTGGAGGTGCTTGCAGGATCTAAACGCCATAATCCGTTCTTAGCGCTTACAAAACTCGCCAGCTTTTGCTAAATGTGTGTACAAGTGCATCATTCGCTTCATAGAAACTGTACTTGAACTCTCTTCCGGTACCATGGGGGAACCAAGAATTTTCACGCTTTCCCAGGTTGCCCAACTCAAATCCAGCAAAGATTGTTGGCTGGTGGTTCATGGCAGAGTAAATCCTTCTCTTTTTGTTTGTTTGTCTTTTACATGCTTTGTTTATGTGGTTTGGTGACCATAATTTATTTTTTACATACAGGTGTTGAACGTGACCAAGTTCTTGGAGGAACACCCAGGAGGGGAAGAGGTGCTGCTAGAGGTGGCAGGTAAGGATGCGACAAAGGAGTTTGATGCTATTGGGCACAGCAAGGGAGCTCAAAATTTGATCCCCAAGTACCAAGTGGGAGTCCTCCAAGGTCACTCAATCCAAGAGCACGACACTAAGTACAGTACCTATAATGAAACCGAGAAGAAAGAGATGAGCGCCTTTGTCATCAAAGACGACACCGTGTCCAAATCCAAGGCCTTATTTGAGTTCTTTGTTCCTCTCCTGGCTGCTTCTCTCTATTTTGGTTACAGATGCCTCACCAGAGCAGACCACGTTGCTTACTAGGTCATCTTATCCGTCCAAGTCTCTCTGAGGCTCTTAGTAAATTATGAAGTGCATTAAATAAGTGTTCAACTAGAAATTCGGATGGTTTTTGACTAAACAATATGGTGTTTATGTAACCCTAGATTGTTTTCTGTTAAAATTTCTCCTTTCAAGCTCTGTACTTGGCAAAGCAAATGGTTGCTTAGATACTTGTTATTCACAATTAAACAATTGCCAGCCATATTTTCAAGAGTATAATCTTACAAATGGTTAATTACTCAAGATACGGGGCAATCACGTCTTAATAGGCTGCGAAGAAGCACTAGAAAAAAAGAGTTAATGAGGATATATATTCTTTGTACAAGCTGGGCTAAAAGCTTCGTGGGAATCGTACCAAGTATTACATGTAGTACGCCAATTCAATATGTCATCTCTGTCTTGTGATAATAACAATTCTGAAACTTATGGGAAAAGAAAAATGAAGAAAAAACAATAAAATCAGAAAATTGTAAGTTGGTAACTCTGCACACCAATCTCCAAGCACTTGTGGAATGTTGATGAATATTGACACCGTGAGTCTGAAAATCAGAAAACCTTCCTCTCTCACCATGGATTAGAAGGACTAGTACCTAAAGATTCGTTGTCCTCCGTGCTGCTGCCAACTACAAACTCGTTGACATTGCATCTAAATCTTCCCTCTACATTGCGCGAAATGCAATTAAAACTGCAGAAATAACAATAAGTGTAAGCCACCTAATAAGTGCTTTTTCAACAAAAACAAATTACCACAAGCCAGAATAGCATGACTTTGCAATTCAAAAATGTGAAAAATCAATGAATTGGCATGGCAGTGTTTTGTTATTAACTGTAATCTATGCTATTTTACTAAGAAAACAAAAAAAGATATCATTTGAGATTATTTCAAGAGTTAATTACTTACAAATTATATGACTAAGGAGCTTCTCTGCAACTATCTTGAGTATTTTGTGCATATTGTAATTTATACATACGTCGTGTTTATAAATTAAATTATATTTCCCTTGTTACTGAGACTTATAGTTTGGTACGTTATATGATTCACAATGATATATGCTTTCTGATTTGTGATATTTTCATGATTTCACAATCAACATAGTATGTCTGCCTTTCTTCAGTGTAGCAATAATATCAAATAGTTACCAAGCAAGTACAAACCAATTCATAAGAATAAAAGCAAAAGTACTAAGTTCTCCACTTCATATTCTATTCTTACTGAATGCCTATTTCATATCAAAGTTTAACAAATTTAAAGTTTCCTCATGCATATATATACGAAATATACAACAGCAACAAAGACATTAAAAGTAGATAAAATGCCAGGAGAGAACAGAGGAACTAAAATGCCAGGAGAGAACAGAGGAACCTTTCTGAGCAAAGATTCCAAAGAAATGGAACAAAAGAACAAACCAGAGCTTCTGATGGGGGGAAGCAGATGTAAATCATTACCAAGAAGGCCCAAATTATTGAAATTAAGAAATATATACACACACAGACGCCTAATTAGGTTACAATTCCTTAAAGCTCAGAGTCTTTCCAAAATTATATGAAATTGTCGTAGCAAATTGCCAACATGCAAGCACATGCATATGTGTATGTAAGCAGTATGTGTACCTGCCAAAGAAAGATCTAGAGCTTACCAATCAAGCAAAGGAATAGAAACATCCAGAGAAGCACCTGAACAGGTCGACTGTATTGCATTTGGTACTGAGATCTTTGAAGCTGTCTCTGTATAGCCCCATACCACCCATATAGTTGCTTATCATAGCACTCATCACAACTATCAAGATAACTCTTACTTCTTTCATAGCACACACTGATGCCCTGCTACAATATCAAAAAACACAGCATCACTGATTCAACAAATGCATTAGAAAACACTCAAGCAGGGACAACAAAAACAGACTAAGAGCGCACCTTATTCAAGTCAGCCGATGGAAGCAGTGCACTATCAGCTCGTTGATGACTATCCACTGCTTTCAGCTTTCTAAAACCATTCTTTGGCCACTTCATGTTAGAGACAGATTCCATAGAACTAATAAATCCTGAGAAACTGGGTATCTTATGCACAGGACCAAAAGTTCTATTGGAAGAACCATATGGTTGCACATCATCAGAAACTGCAATCTTCCAAGAACCAATGTCAGCACTAGCACTAGCTGTCCTACGATGCCCATGTAAATTCTCTTCCTTTGATTCCAAGGAATCCCACTCAGACGAAATTAGATTTTTTGAATTATTAATGGAATCTTTATCACTTAGTTGTTGATTTTCACTGTCCCTACCATTACTTTTTGTGGGGTTTTTGCCTTCGCCAGCTGGTACTCCTGAAAGAAATAATGCAAGCTCATTTCGCTCTCCTTCATTCAGACGCACCCAAGGCAGAGATGCCACGCCATCTGAATGGATGGTTTCCTGTAAAGACTGCTCTACTTTTGTAATTTTTTCCTCAATGGCAGCAATAAAATCTCGGTGCCTATTTTGTGCATCAACACTTGAACTTTTGCCGTAACTTGACCTGACTGCCCGTTCAAATTCCTCTAACTGCATTGCCGACACAAAATGTGACCATAGTCATTTTGTAGAAGAAGGCCAGTTTCAAGTAAATATTTAGCATGTTTGCGAGGCGTAGGAGGACAATTTTCAAGTGTGATAATGGCAATCAAGTTTACGAGGGAGTACCTGCCATTTTGCAGTGCCGAGTGAGGTTTGTAGATCTCTGCGGAGTTCATCAGAGTCCCACGTACTGGAAGCATCTTTTTTTGCGTGAGTCCATGTCCTATAAGTAGATTCCATCCTTGAAAAGAAAATGATAGCAAATCAATAAGGGCATTCAAAGGACAAAAATTAAGCAAAGCAGATATTTTGATTTCTGCGTTATCAAGTGTTAGTTAAAAAAAAAAAAAAAACCAATCACTAGAACTTCAAAATCATAAGCTTCACATTCTTTGGGATAAGAATAATAATAATAACAGCAATTCATCCGGCCGAATTTGCGAGGTGCAATTATTTCCTCTTGCGAAATGATCCAAAAGATGATAAAACCTCCGTTTCTATATTTCTCTCGGCAACCCGGGGGAAAAAATCGTAAATTACATAAAAGCACGAAGATTAACGTAAAATGAAGAACCCCTAAGAAAGCAGACCCAAATGGTCGAAGTGGTTGAAGCGAATGACGGCTACCTGTCTGCAGATTCCTGAACCTCTTCCGCCGCTGTAAAGAAAGGATCTTTTTCCCATCGATCAAAACTTGACGCCATTGGGAAATAATGGGGCGGTTCGAACGATAATCAGAATAAATGGCCAAAAAAGATAAATCCAATATAAAAACCCTAGCGAGGAAATATTCGCTGCAATCTCCTGCCAAACTTGGCTTAGAACATGAGTTACGCAGAACAAATGAATAGAATGGATACGTGAAACACAATTCCGATTAGTTGCCAGAGAAGGATGCGGCGGTCGCAAAATGTAATTACGAGTAAGGTGACATGAGCCTTACCGCAACCAGCCACTTCGATAATAAATTTGTTTCTCCCATTATTTTTGGTTATTGCAGTCAACGAACTTTTCTCCTGGTTAAACCATGGAATCCATGTACATCCGCACGCGCAATATCCATGCCAGGCTGTTACGGCGTCGTTTCTCCGGTGCTGCCAACGTAACGATCAATATAAATTGGTTTGGTATAGACTTCATTACGGAACGAGCTTGTATTGGAGTTAATTTTTTTGGCCCAGACTTAAGCTTGTTTTTTTTCAAATTGGGACTTGGCTATTTTAAATTTATATAATAAAAAAATTTATAATACCAAAAAGTTTAATAGATATAATTTATTGAACCAAAAAAATAATATTAACAAACTTGAAAGAAATAATTATCATTTATAAAATTTTAAAAAATATATTAAATATATTTATATAATCTATTATTATGTAAAATTACAAAACATTAATGTGAAAAAAATTATCATATATTGTCAAAAAATTTAATAAAAATATTCCAAAATATATAATTCAAGCAAGCCAAACTTTAAAAAAAGTTCGAAGTCATTTCATTTTTTATTTAGACACAAAAATTGTAGCCCAAATTTGAGCCTAACTTTTATTCATTTTTTTTTAAAGTCAAGCTTACCAAATTAGACAAATTTTTTAATATATGATCATATCTAATTTGGTATCCCATCTCGTCATCCTAACATTTGTGAAAAAGTTTATTACAAATAGGTGAATCCCACTTGGTTTTGACCCAGGAATGAAAGAAAATAATAATAAAATGTATATATGTTAATATAAATTCAAAATATTATTTTAAATTCCAAATCTAAAATTGAAAATTAAGTATATGCAAATTTAACTGTACAATAATTGTTGATAAATGAATTGATACTTGAACTTTTAACTTGCATGAATTAATATTTAGGGCTCAGATAAACTAATTCTAGTTTCTAAAATTTTATTAGTCCACCTATTGACCATGGGGGACTTAATAGATTCTATGTATTCAAAATCAAATGTGCAAATGTAATAATTTATATTAGAGAAATTATACAAATTTAATGGTATGTATTTAATATTTAAAAATTAAAATTAATAACTCCAAAAAATCATCAATGGAATCTAACTGTGAGTCTAATAATCTACATGGAGTGAATTGTGCAATCTAGTGGACAAGTATATAACAATTGGTTAAAAAAAAAAATATATATATATATATATATATACACACACACACACACAACATAGTAGGGTTGTACATACTTTGAACCGAGTCGAGTTCGTATCAAACCCGAAGCTCACCTTGGGATAAGTATTGAGCCAGAAAATAAGGCCTGACCTTGGCCCGACCCAACCCGATAAACCTAAGAAAGAGGCCAGGCTGGGTTCAAGAGAATCAGGTAAGGTCACTTTAGTAAATTGAACAGTAAATTTTTTTTTGGTCATCAAGCATTAAAGTCCAAACTTAATAAAGCAATTTGATATCATAATTTGTTAGCATAATAATTAATATAATAACAATATAAATTGAATTTTCCCACTTAATAACCATTTTTTCTTCATAAGAAAAAAAACAAATGCTTTTAGATCAATATTCTTTATTTTTAACCGTACGCATGAGATTTCTCCAAAGTCATTTTCAAAACCGTACATAAAGTCATATAATATATTAAGGAATTTCATCTACTCATAAGTTCAAGTCCGATAAAATTTAATCATGGAAAAATTAAAAGATGATAATTATAAAAAATTTCCAAACAATGAAAAGTGAAGCATAAAGAAGAGTATTAGAGAGTGCTATCTATACACCTGAGTGTCATTAACTACCATCAACTCAATGTCTTCCCTTGGGTGGTCGTCTCACCCCTACGAGCTACCTACACCAATTGAAAAGCAAGGAATTATTCTTCTACCTTATTATTACTAAACACACCCTAACTCATAATCCCTGATTCCATCACCTAACTTCCCCAGACTTTACGCCAATTTACATTCACTGCCTTAAAAACTTTTTAAATTTTTCACTTTAGTCCTAAATTCCATACATTTACCTCCAACCCAAGTAAAACCATGATGAACAATAGGGTTTCATGTTATACACCTTAAAATTGTTCTTATAGGACCAATTTAAACCCATTAGATTGCAGCATTTCAACATTTTCTGAAAACCCCAAAATTTTAAAACTTTTTAGTTTAGTCCCTATTGTAACAACTCTAAAAAACTAGCCTAAAATCGTGCTTCCAAAGCTGAAATTCAATGGGGAAGAGCCGAAAATGCTTCTCCTAACATCATTCTCATAAAAAAAAAAATCGATTAAAACTCACTAAATCTGCTGAAAAAGTCATTGTTCTTGGCTCCTCAGAAACCCGCCAGAAAATCTACACAACCAACGGCCAACGAAGCTCGACGTCAAGCGAAAAGTGACAGCAAGGAGGTGAGGCATAAAACCCACCAAGAAATGATGGAAAAAGGACTCACTGGAGCTCCAGTAGCCTTCATGATTCGCAGTTCCTCCAAGATGGAAATCACGTGTTTTCTCACCGAAGAAGGTGGTTTCAGGTTGTAAACCCACCGACGACGTCCACGCGGTGGTGAGGCATATCTCTGGCGAGGCAGAAGGATAGTTACGGTGGATGTTCAAAAATCAAGCACCCTCCACTGCTCCTGTTCGAAACCAATGGGGAAGAAGAGATAAAAGCAACTAGGGGCATTTTGGTCTTTTCACATTGGAGGGTGACACATGTCAGCTCTTAAAAAAACAAGAAGAGTTGGAGAAGTCAAGTCTCGAACCTGTGGTCTTTTGAATATGCACATGGAACCTAACCATTGAGTCAACCTTAATTTCATTGTAAGGTTTCACTTGATAAAATAATATACTTTAGCCAATTTTCTTGCAAAATTTCTCTCCTTTAATTTTTCATTAACTAAATTATTAATTATAATCTACTCTTTTAATTCTCCATTAATTAGGTCATTACATTCTCCCCCTTATAGAAATTCGGTCCCCGAATTTAGCATTTCTACATACCTGAGTCAGTGAATAAATGAGGATATTTGCTCCGCATATCATATTCTGATTCCCACGTGGCCTCCTCAGTGGATTGGTTCCTCCATAACACCTTTACTGACGGAATCTCTTTTGAATGAAGCCTCCTTATCTGCTTATCTAGGATTTTCATAGGCACCTCTTCATAACTCAACCCTGTGTCAACTTGCACTGTCTGCGACTCAATAACATGTGATGGGTCATGCAAGTATTTCCTGACCATAGACACATGAAAGACAGGGTGGATATTTGATAACTCAAGTGGCAATTCAAGCTGTCTAACCCTTTTTGCCTAGGGCTATATCTTATGTAATTTATTATTATTATTATTAGTTTAAAAAAAAATTAAACCAATCACTAGAACTTCAAAATCATAAGTTTCACATTCTTTGGGATAAGAATAATAATAATAACAGCAATTCATCCGGCTAAATTTTCGAGGTGCAATTATTTCCTCTTGCGAAATGATCCAAAAGATGATAAAACCTCCGTTTCTATATTTCTCTCAGCAACCCGGGGGAAAAAATCGTAAATTACATAAAAGCACGAAGATTAACGTAAAATGAAAAACTCCTAAGAAAGCAGACCCAAATGGTCGAAGTGGTTGAAGCGAATGACGGCTACCTATCTGTAGATTCTTGAACCTCTTCCACCGCTGTAAAGAAAGGATCTTTTTCCCATCGATCAAAACTTGACGCCATTGGGAAATAATGGGGCGGTTCGAACGATAATCAGAATAAATGGCCAAAAAAGATAAATCCAATACAAAAACCCTAGCGAGGAAATATTCGCTGCAATCTCCTACCAAACTTGGCTTAGAACATGAGTTACACAGAACAAATGAATAGAATGGATACGTGAAACACAATTCAATTCCAGAACTTCAAATGGGCCTATATACCTAGGGCTCAATTTACCCTTTTTGCCAAACCCTATAATCCCTTTCATGGGAGATACACGTAGAAACATATGGTCGCCTTCTCTAATTGTCTACATAGGCCTTTTGTCTACTTTGTGCTATATGCAATCTCTCCTTAATCAACTTTACCTTCTCCATTGCATCCTGAACTAAATCTGGCCCCAGTAATTAAGCTTCACCTATTTCAAACCACCCATAAAGAATCATACCCCTTAAGAGTGCGAGGCAAACCAGTAACAAAATCCATAGTAATTCGCTCCCATTTCCATTTCGGTATCTCTAGCTGTTGATGTAACCCGCAGGCCTCTAGAGTTCGGCCTTAACTTGCTGACACACCAAACAGTGAGAGACAAAGTATGCTATATCCTTCTTCATACCACTCCACTAATAAACTTGCTTCAAATCTTTGTACATCTTGGTGGATCCGAGATGCACGATATAAGTCAAACAATGACTTTCCTCCAGGATCGTCTTCTTTAATTCATCCACTTGCAATACACAGAACCTCCCTTCCTACCTTAGTACACCTTCTGCATCCACAGTAAATTCTTTATTCTTCCTCTCCTTACAATCATTTATTAACTTGTGTAACTCTGGATCTGATCTTTAAGCAACTTTCACCTCATCAACAATAGCAGAACTTGATTGCATGTGAGCCATAAAAGCTCCTAATTCACTAATCTCAAAGTTTACCCGATTCTTCTCTAATTGCTGCAGTTCAACAATTAAAGGTCTCTTTACCTCTTGAATATAGGCTAAACTTCCCCTGGATTTCCTGCTTAGAGCATTCGCCACCACATTTGCTTTACTTGGGTGATAAAGTATGGTGCAGTCATAATCCTTCAATAACTCTATCCATCTCCTCTGCCTCAAATTCAAGTCCTTCTGCTGAAAGATGTATTTCAGACTTTTATGATCCATATATATCTTACAGGTTTCACCGTACAAGTAATGTCGCTATATCTTTAATGTAAAAACTACTGCTACCATTTCAAGGTAGGGAGTAGGGTAATTCTGCTCATGTTTTTTCAACTGTCTAGATGCATAAGCTATGACCTGATCATTCTGCATTAAGACACACCCTAACCCCACACCAGAAGCATCACGATACATTGCATACCCACTAGTGCCAGAAAGCAAGCTCAAGATAGGGGCTCAAGTTAGACATTCCTTCAGTTTTTGGAAACTAGCTTCACAAGAGTCGCTCTAGATGAACTTTGCATTCTTTTGGGTCAACCGTGTCAAAGGAGCAGTTATCCTAGAGAAATCCTTTACAAAACGTTGATAATATCCCACCAAGCCTAAAAAGCTTCTAATCTCAATAACAGTGGAAGGGCAAGGCCACTTTTGAACTGCTTCCACCTTACTTGGATCAACTTGAATCCCTTCCTTAGAGATAATGTGGCCCAAGAACGCCACTTGTTTTAGCCAGAATTCACACTTTGAGAATTTAGCATAAAATTGCTCTTCCCTCAACCATTGCAACACTATTCTTAAATGTTGTTCATGTTTACTGGGGCTCGTAGAATAAACCATAATATCATCAATAAAGACAATCACAAACTTGTCAAGAAACTATTTGAATACCCTGTTCATCAGGTCTATAAAGGTTGCAGGTGCATTAGTCAACCCAAAAGACATTACTTGAAATTCGTAATGACCATAACGAGTACGAAATGCTGTCTTAGGAACATCTTCACCCCTGATCTTTAACTGATGATATCCTGACCGAAGATCAATCTTTGAGAAACACTGAGCTCCCTGAAGTTGATTAAAAAGATTATCAATTGGAGGTAAGGGATACTTGTTATGTATTGTCACCTTGTTCAGTTGTCTGTAATCTACACACAACCTTAGAGACACATCCTTCTTCTTTACAAATAGGACAAGAGCACCCCAAGGTGACGTGCTAGGCCGAATAAACCCCTTCTATAAGAGATCTTGTAATTGCTCCTTTAACTCCCTCAACTCTGCAGGAGTCATCCGGTAAAGAGGAATAGAAATGGGCTGAGTGCCTAGAATCAGATCAATAGAGAACTCAATGTCTCTATCCAGTGGCAAACCCAGCAATTCCTCAAGGAAGACATCAAAAAATTCCTTTACCATATGAATCTCATCTAACCCAGCTACTTGTTTCTTCATATCTTTCACCACAGCTAAAAATCCCTGACACCTGCTATTTAAAATCTTCCGTGCCTTAAGAGCAGAGATCACTCTAGTTGAAGTCACCCCTGCATTCCCTTGTAATTCATAAGGAGCTTCCCCAAGAGTTTTAAATTGTATTACCTTTTGATGGCAATCTAAGATTACATGGCAAGAGGCTAGCCAATCCATACCAAGAATAACATCCAGATCTACCATCTATAATACCATTAAGTCTGCCAGAGTTTCCCTATCTCCGATTGAAATTTTACAGGATCAATATATTGTATCAACCATTACTAATTCCCCTAAAGAGGTACCCACTAGTATGGGATTGTTTATGAACATTGGAGTACCACACAACAACTTAGCAAATTAAGGAGAAACACAGGAATGAGTAGAACCTAGATTAAATAAGGCACATGCTTGATGTAAGTCAACTAAAATCATACTTGTCACCACCTCATTTGATGCTCGAGCATCCTATCGAGTCAGTGCAAATACATGTGCCTAGCCCCTACTTGTTGATATCTGCCCTAGCTGCCTGAGCCTCTCCTAGGTATACCCCTATCAACAGAAGTAAAAGGGCTTGTACCCAATGTGACTCTATGTGGGGTAGAATAGGCTACGGCTACATCGAGTCCTGGCTAGAAACTTACCGTGCCAAAGGACAATTCCTCTTAAAGTGGCCCGTCTGTCCACAATGGAAACATGCCCCAGTAGCATGATAGCATACCCCTAAATGAAAATTCCTACAAGTATGGCATGCGGCTCGTGGATGGGCTGAATGAGATATATCATAGGACTTGGTGGTCTTGTTACCTCCCATAGTAGGCTGACGAGGAGGATCACTATGTAAAGGTGGTGCATATGAGTGAGTCGGGGTCTAAGTAGGCCTAAAAGATCTCTAAGGCCTAGATACCCCAGATCCCCTGATGAAGTACCAACACCAAACTGCTTCCTCCCTTGATCTCTTTTCCTCTTCTTACTAACTATGTCTTCTTCCATTTCTTGTAGTTCAATTCTACGAGCACAATTCACGACCACAGAGTAAGAAGGTAAAGTATCCATATGAGACGACAAAGCACGATACATGTATTTGGGTAATCCTATTAGAAATCTTTTAATACAATGCCTCTCTGTGGGTACTAGATGCGAGGCATATCGGAAGAGTTGAGTGAACTTTATGTCGTAATCAAGCACAGTCTTACTAAGGGTGTATCTGAGTAACTCAAATTCACGGGCCCTAGCATCCCTTACACTCTGGGGTATATATTGATCCATGAACAGCTCCTTAAACTTATCCTACTGCATGGGAGATAATTCAACAAATCTCTCACTCAATACTGTATGAAACCACAAGTAAGCTACATCTTGAAGCTAGTACTTTGCAAACTCAACTAGCCTAGTGTAAGAACAACGCAATGCCTTACACAATTTTTCCATCCCCTCTATGAAGTGGTAGGGATCTTCTTGGCTATCAGACCTTGTGAAAATAATAGGCCCAAACCTCACAAACTAAGCTAGGGTCACCTTCTTCGGTTGTCTAGCTTGAGAATCTCTGAACTCTGTTCATGTTGGAAGCACATTAGTTCCCTGAACTTGTGAACCCTATTTCCATTCCATGCGGGAATCAACTCTTAGTGGCCTAATAGCTCTAGGACCTCTGGTACGGCCCCAAGTTAGGGGAACTTCTGTTGGACGGATGCATTTTCTGACCTACCCACTACATCCACCCCTCGGCCACCAACTCATGTATGTAGAGGCATCCTCAATCCAAAACACAAGATAACAAACATTCAGCCTCCACAGTTACCAATTAATTTGAAAAGTGACATATAGGTTCAATCAATATCAAGAAAGACCTATTGAAAGAACAAATATACCAACACCCTAAACCAGGCCTTCCATGGTATCCCAATTATGCTTATGCCCGGGTTTAATAACAATAATGGAGACCCCACAGAAAGACACTGCCATCCTACAAGACCACAGAAGAACCCTTAAACTAAGCTCTAATACCAATATGTCACACCCCAAAATCCCTAGAGTTAGTAAGCCTTACACTGGAGAGACATTCAATATCATGCCAAGACTATGCATTTTGCACCTCATACAATATAACTTGCCTTTATATAAAAATAAGGGGTTAATACAAAATAAAGAATTTTGTAGAAATTTCGGCAAAACCTCCCTAGTAAATAAGACATCCCAAAATTTTTACAATATCTTGTAAGGCAATACAAACATATAGGAGAGCTTCGCTTTCACCAGCATAGCTCAGTATAGCATAGATCCAATATACAACAAATAAGGAAAGTTTAACTATAGTCACTATAAAAACCCAGAATACAAAACAATGGCTATCACCCTAATTATATACATACAAAAAATGAGCCATGAATATCAAAATAATAAAAAAGAAATAGGTTCCATAATTTCCCTAGCGGCTCACCAAATGACTCCCGTCACTACTTCGCAGCCTACGGGAAGTCACTTGTTTCCCTATCTGAGACAAAATTTTTTCGACAGATAGCACCTCAAAATCAGTAATGAAATTACACATATATAAGTTGAAATCAAAATGTGATCAATAATTGAATGAAATGGAGTAACATTGGAAATTCAAATAAATATCATTATGAATAAACCACTAGCTCAATAATGCATGTGTCAAAATATTGAATTTTCGAACTCTTGTACAAAAAAAAAATCAATAAGTTTTTGGGTATCATTTCAGAGGAAGGACCACTCTAGACCAATCCAGTATGGCACACAGCCACAAGGGCAAATCACAATATGCGAGAATACACAATCCTTGAAGGTAAATAACCAACAGGCGTGGGGTCATAACTCACAAAGCTTTATCATTCACTGGTCCTCGTGTGATGGTCATCACACGGGGCTAGCACCATCATTAACCCTACTAGTTAGGTCATTACCTAGGTGCACCAAGGGCTAACAGTACTACTGTTGGCAATCAGTGTCCTAACTAGTCATTCTTAAAGTAATGGAATTAAAACAAGCATGCATAAGAAAAGTAGCAAGTATGCACGAAATCCATTTGTATTTGCAATAATGGTTTACCGAGCAGTTATTTCTAACTGTATGCATGAGGTTTCTCCAAAGTCATTTTCAAAACCGTACATAAAGCCATCTAACATATCAAGGAATTTCATCTACTCATAAGTTCAAGTCCGATAAAATTTAATCATGGCAAAATTAAAAAATGATAATTATAAAAAATTTCCAAACAATGAAAAGTGAAGCATAAAGAAGAGTATTGGAGAGTGCTATCTACACACCTGAGTGTCGTTAACTACCAACAACTCAATACCTTCTAACTGTCTCACTCCTACGAGCTACCTACACCAATTGGAAAGTAAGGAATTATTCCTCTACCTCATTATTACTAAACACACCCTAGCTCATAATCCCTGATTCTATCACCTAACTTCCCCAGACTTTACGCCAATTTACATTCACTGCCCTAAAAATTTTCTAAATTTTTCACTTTAGTCCCAAATTCCATACATTTACCTCCAACCTAAGTAAAACCATGATGAACAATAAGGTTTCATGTTATACACCTTAAAAGTGTTCTTATACGACCAATTTAAACCCATTAGATTGCATCATTTCAACATTTTCTGAAAACCCCAAAATTTCAAAACTTTTTAGTTTAATCGCTATCAAAACGACTCTCAAAAACTAGTCTAGAATCATGCTTCCAAAGCTGAAATTCAATGGGGAAAGGCCGAAAATGCTTCTCCTAACATCATTCTCATAAAAAAAATCGATTAAAACTCACCAAATCCACTGAAAAAGTCATTGTTCTTGGCTCCTTGAAAACCTGCCGAAAAATCTGCACAACCAACAGCCAACGAAGCTCGACGTCAAGCGGAAAGTGACAACAAGGAGGTGAGACATAAAACCCACCAAGAGATGATGGAAAAAGGACTCACCAGAGCTTTGGCAGCCTTCGTGATTCGTAGCTCCTCCGCGACGGGAAATCACATGTTTTCTTACTAAAGAAGTTGGTTTCAGGTCGAAAACCCATCGGCGACGTCCACGTGGTGGTGAGGCGCAGTTCCAGCGAGGCAGAAGGATAGTTATGGTGGATGTTAAAAAATCAAGAACCGTCCATTGCTCTTGTTCGAAACCAACGGGGAATAAGAGATAAAAGCAACTAGGGGCATTTTTGTCTTTTCATGTTAGAGGGTGACACCTGTCAGCTCCTAAAAAAATAAAGAGAGTTAAGGAAGTCAAGTTTTGAGCCCGTGGCCTTTTGAATATGCACATGGAACTTGACCACTGAGCCAGCCTCAATTTCATTGTAAGGTTTCACTTGAAAAAATAATATACCTTAGCCAATTTTCTTGCAAAATTTCTCTCCTTTAATTTTTCATTAACTAAATTATTAATTATAATCTACTCCTTTAATTCTCCATTAATTGGGTCATTACATAATAAATTGATAAACAAAGACATAATTAAACATAAATGGCACTAGATTTTTATGCTTAATTTGCCTCTAAAATTCATGTAATACAACAAGTGGTTTACTAAATCATTTTCAAGTTATCAGTATGTAATGACCTAATTAATAAGGGTTAGAGGGATAAATTATAATAAATAAATTAGTTGATGAAAAATTAGAGGAGAGAAATTTTTGCAAGAAATTTGACTAAGGTATAATATTTTATCAAGTGGAATCATACATTGAGATTGAGGCTGGCTCAATGGTCAAGCTCCATGTACATATTCAAGAGGCTAAGGGTTTGAGACCTGACTCCTCTAACTTCCCTTGTCTTTTTAAGAGCTGACACGTGACCCTCTTCAATGTGAAAAGATAAAAATGTCCCTAGCCATTTTATTTCTTCTTCCCGATTTTTCTTCTAGCAAAGACAGCAAAGGAAGTTAGTGTTGAGCGTCACTAGAGCTACCCCCTTTCACGTCATTGGAGCTGCTATCACCACCTCGTGGGATTCGCCGGCCAAAAACCGTCATTTTCCTAGTGAGAACACACAATTTCTACAACGGAGAAGTCGAGTATCGCGACGCTGCTAGAGCTCCGATAAGCCTCCTTTTTGTTGTCTTTTGGGTGGGTTTTGCTCCTCACCTTATTGTGTCATTTTCCACCTAATTTCAAGCTCTATTGATTAGTGACACTGCAGTTTTTCCGACAGGTTGCATAAGGTTTTTGATTTCAAGCTTTCTCAGCCATTTTGCTCGAATTGGGTGAGTTTTGAGTCAAATTTTGTTATACATTGTTAATTCTAGCTCATTTTTTACCATAATCTACTGCTAATTTCTTGGAATTCAAATTTGGGATGGAAACCCCTAATTTGGCCGAGATTTAGGGTTCTTAGGGACCAAATTGAAAAAATTTGAGACTTGAGGTGTAATTAGTAGCTTCAAGATAGCATTTGGGATATTTAGAAATTGTTGATTGGTTAGGAATGATGATTTGGAATTAATGCTTTTTTTTCTTGAATTTTTGCAAGCAATGGAATGCTCTAGGGAAATTAGAGATGTGTAAAAATGATCTATAGCCCTAGGCAAGTTGGAGAAATCTAATTATGAGAGTTATAAAAAGAAATTGAATGAGAATTGAATGGTTGAGAATGGGAAAGTTCATGGTTGCTTGATAATATGCCTAAGAGGGAATTTTGGTTTGGTGAGGTGATTAAGACTTAGTTTTCCATTATGGTAAGCCTCTTAGGAGTAGAAAGACTTTTTAGTGTTAAATCTCATGCTAGAAAGTGATTTCTTATAGTTTCTGCTTAATGCCACAATTGGTTGAAGGAAGAGGAAAAGGAATAATTCCTCATTTTTTAATTGGCGTAGGTAGCTCTTAGGGTGAGGCAGTTACCCAAGGGAAGGCATTGAGGTTGCTGGTAATTAACGACACTCAGGTGTGTAAATAGCACTCCCCAACATTTTTCGTTACATACTTTACTTTTCATTATTTGGAAATATTTTATAATTACCATTTTCATTTTAACATGACTATATTTTATCATAATTGAAATTATGAGTATATGTAATCTCTTGACATGTTAGATGACATTATGTATAGTTGAAAATAACTTTTGAGAAACCCCATACGTACGGTTATAAATAACCGTCGGGTAAAATAATATTGAAACAGAAACTGCTTTCATGCATACTTGTTATATTTCCCCTATGCATGCTTGTTTTATTTCCATTACTTTTGGAAGGACTAGTTAGGACATTAGCTGCCAATAGCAATACTATTAGCCCTTGGTGCACCTAGCTAATTACCCAGCTAGCAAAGTTAATTAAGGTGCTAGCCCTGTGTGACGACCATCACATGTGGACCGATGAATGATAAATTTTCTTGAGTTATGACCTCACACCTGTTAGTTATTTGCCCTCGAGGATTATGTGTCCTTGCCTGTTGTGATTTACCCTTATGGCTATGTGCCACACCAAATTAGTCCATAGTAGTCCTTCCCTTTAAATGATACTCAAAACTTTTTGATTTTCTTATGCAAGGCATCTTAAATTCAATATTTTGAAATATGCATTAACTAGCTAGTGGGTTTAATTGTAACGGTGTTTACTTGTAATTTTAAGTGTTATTCCATTTCATTCAAATCTTGATCGTGTTTAATTGAAATTTATATACGTAATTTTATTACTGATTTTTGGGGTGTTATCTGTCAAAAAAAATTTGTCTCAGATAGGGAGGCTAGTGAATTCCCAGAGCTAGCAGAGCATTGACGGGAATTCTTTTGGTGAGCCCACTTGGGATTTGCAAGATCCAATTTAAATTATTTTGATATATATGACTTATTCTTTTTGATATGTATATAGTTAGGGTTATAACCATTTTTTTGTTATTCTAGGATTGTATAGTAACTACAGTTGAACTTTCCCCATTGTTGTAAATTGATATATGTTGTACTAGGTTGTGCTGGTGAGAGCAAAGCTTTCCTATATATATATATATATATATATATATATGGTGCCTGTCAAGATATTGTAGAAATTTCGAAATGTCCTAGGTACTAGGGAGGTTCTATCAAAATTTCTACAAAACTCCTTGTTTTGTACAAACTGCTTATTTTTATATAAAGGCAAAGTTATTATGTATATGGTGAAATTTGCATAGATATTGGCATGGTATTGAATGTCCATCCAATGTAGGCTTGCAGGCTCAAAGATTTTCCTCATGTCCTGTGTTAGTCCCACTCCAGGGATTTTGGGGTGTGACACAGTGTCTCTATTTTTATTTCATTACTAACCTTTAAAGCTTCTTCAAGTCTAGAATCAACTAGTGCTTTAAGTTGGGGTTGCTGCCAACTATAAAGTACATCAAATGCTTTTTCAAGATGCCAGCCACTAGCCTTCAAACCTTGAAGCGCCACTTCTTCACTACAATTACATAATTAGATATCCCTCAATGATAACAAATGTAAAAGAAGTGCAATGTAAATTCTTATTAATTTCTACAAGAACCTACTAAACTAATTTTGTGCACTCAGTTGAAGCAATAAAAAATATGTACATGATTTATAATATTGTACACGGAAATTCTACATGGTATCTGAAGTCAAATTTTATTGTTATTAAAAATATACACTGCCTAGTAAAATGATAACCATATTGAGCCAAAAGTCATAGATGATTTATTACCTAGCTCCAATATGAACTACTGGAGTTTGTCACGGTGGACTGACAAAGTGAAATACTAATACAAGTCAAACAAGTAAATAAGGGAACAAATTAGCCAAACAAGCAAATAACCATACACATACACACACACACATATATATATTAAAGACTTCCTGAAGCAAGACATTTATCTGATGGGGCAAAAGTTGAGAATGTGCTTTTTTAATCTCCACTGCTTATCAATGAAATAAGCTGTAAGACACATATAATTAAAGTTCTAAACTGATGTCCAACAATCTATAGTCAAACAAACACGGGAACATGATTGCTTCAATAATTGCTTAAGCTTCTTAGATTCTTCAAGGAAAAGCTTATAACAGTCTCTGGCAATAGTTACTCACGATGGAATGGGAAATCTAGGTTCTAATCTAGCATTATATTTTCGAAACCCTTGCCCTTCCACCACCCAAAATGGCATCTCATCATATATCACAAATTCAGCTAGACTTCTCCGACACTCCTCATAATTGTACACTTAAGAAACCAAGCTTTTTAGTTAAACACCTCCTAAAGGCTCAAGCAATGCTAACATGGATTGGTTTTTTTTTTGTCCTGAGCCGTATGTGGATGCTTTTGACATCTTGCCAAATGCTTCTTTAGATAGTTAGTACCATGTTTGTTTGGGTTGTAGACATATAATGCATCACAATAATTACAAGTTGCTCTAATTTCTCCGTTGGTCTCTTTTAAAGGAAGCTTCACAAAATGCTCCCACGCATCAAATTTCTTTGCAACTGTTTTCCTCTTTGCACTTACCACAACAGATTCAATAGCTGATGCAAAAATAAATGCATAGGGATTTGCCTTAGAAGGTATGGGATTTCTGGGGTAGGAATGCTACCACTTTGGGATTGACCTATGGGTTAGGTTTGTTGCATACTGCTTTGAGGTTGGTCCATGGCTTAGGGTTGTTGGATACTTAAGTCTGCCATTCCAAATACTAGATACACATTGCATGCAAATTCCATATTATGTGCTAAATTCTATATTTCATATTTAAATACGTCACAACGAGATATGAGAGAAAGACAATCAAACTACTTTGATATAGTCTGAAACATTGAGGTTACTAACAAGTTCATAAAGCAAATGCCCATCAAAATCAAGTTAAGAATCATCAGATATACAAGTAAGAGAAACACAAGACAAGGAGGTCATTGATAAAGATTTTAAAAACTTACTCTATTGGTTATAAAGACAGTGACAATAATGAAATTATAACGGTTCATATTCCAATTAAAGCCAGTTTAACCAATGACAAAACCCTAATTGATGTTATAAATTCAACCTTATACACTTTCACTAATATTTAGTATCATTTAGTGTCCACATAATCAAGGATATTTAGTATCATTACTTCATTAGCTCCCAATTTCAGTTACTAGAGTTGAATCATAAAGTAGTTGGGTTCAATTTACATACCTGTTCGTTGCTATAAAAGCTGACTAAGTTACAGAGATGATGAGATGGAGGTTGAGGCATGGAGCGATGACTAAGTTACAGAGATGTCAAGATGGAGAGTGGCAAAGACAACACTGGACGAAGAAAGAGACACAAATGGTAAACGAAAGCTACCAGATGACGACAAGCCATTGAGTGTGACAAAACAACCAGCCAACAAGGGGGAGTGAATGGCTATGACTCACAAGAGAGAAACAATGGAGAATGAGCGAAACAATGGAGACCGGCAGGGAGTGAATGCCTGTGATAACCTAGATGGGAGGAAAGCATGAAACCGAGAACAACAACGAATGATGTAGAACAAACAACTGAGTGTGTGAGTTTGGGTTGTGCCTTAGTGCACCAGTGCCTGTGCAAATTAACGTTAGGATAAGACTAAATTAGGAAATAGGAAATGACTAAATTGGTAGTCAGGGAAAAAAAAAACATAAAGCCCAGGCCAAGCCAAGTAAACTAGCCTAAAATCCTACCCCTTGTCTTGGGGCGGCCCTACTGATAGACTCGATGCACTCCTCTAGTCTTTCCCCGATGGCATTTATGATCTGGCTCGAAATGACTGGACTATACTAGATTTTCAAGCCTTTTGAAGAGCCTTACAACAAAGTCATATAGTTATGAGAAAATATATAAGACTTGGTCAAAAGACTTAAAAAAAAAAAAGAAGAATGGGAACATAAAAGGATATAAAAAAACTAGCTTATTTTGTTTCTTTTTGGTAGATGAACTTGTTTTTAATTTAGGTTTTTTCATAAAATTATCTTTTTATTTTGGTTTTTTATTATTAATTTTTTTAATTTTGTTTCGCATAAAATTATTGTTTCAATTCAGTCCCTGATAAATGAATATTCTTTAATTTAGCTCTCTACAAATAAGACCCTTATTAATAAAATTTTAAAAAATATATCAATTTTTAAATTGTAAAAAAAATTACTAATAACTATTTATTTGTAGGATCAAATTGAGAAGCACTCATATATAATGGATCAAATTGATAATCAAATGATACAAAAAAAATTAAAAAAATTTTATATGTGAAAAAATAAATTAAAAAATGATTTTATAAAAATTAAATTAAAAATCTCCTAGTAGAGACTAAAATAAATTTTTTTCGGAGAAAATAATTTGTGCAGAGGAGGAGAGAGGAAGTCCCGATAATCCGCGGCTCATTTCAGATTTCACAAATCTTGGGGGCGTATGTGTAATTATGAGAGACATAGCGGAGGCAAGTCCTACTTGACATTTCGTGCTTATTGAGGCAGGGTTTCAGAGTGACACTGAAGTCGAGGACTCAGGCATGAACGAGGAACAGCGACTATTAGAGGCCGCGAAGAACGGCGACTCCGACAAGGTGAGGAATCTTATAGAATCCGGGGCTGATGTCACCTATTTCGACGCCGAAGGTCTTTCTCCTCTGATGCACGCGGCAAAGTTTGGCCACGCCGAAGTGCTGAAGATCCTCCTCTCTGCGGGCGCTCCATGGAATGCTCTTTCTCCTTCCAACCTCTCTGCCGGCGACTTCGCTATGGAGGCAGGTCATCAGGAGGCGTTCGAGGTCCTCCTAAATGCCGGTATGTCCCTTTTCTTCTTGGTATCACTTTGTCTTTTTCTGCTCGATCTGCCTTTCTTATTTCCCTATCAATACGAGTATCAGCCAATCCGCAACTACTATGTATTTGATTAAACTTATAGTCCACTAAAAAAATTCAATGCCAATTCCTGCTATCATTTCTTATGTTCGAGTCACTGAGAATGCTTATGCGCTTTTATTACCTAGCTGACATGTAGTTGTTTCAATTGTCTATATCATACACCTATGAAGTAAATATCTTTGAGTTTATCTAAGAGTGTTTTTGCAGGCCTAGGACAGTAGGACTGGAAATAGGGGTGGGGGGGGGGGGGAGATGGAGTGAAAATTAAGAATGTGCCGAACCATGCAATATGTCTAAATACATTGCCAAGTTTCACTCCTTACCTTTTGACGCCTTCTAATTTCAATCCTACCTGTCATACCCTGAGTGTGGTTTTGTTTTTCATGTATTGAGCAAGTTCTACTTAATCAGGCATTCAAGCTGAGTTGGTCCTGGGTACAATAGCAAGGAAAGAAAGTAAAAGTGCCTGTTTTGGTCAAGATTACTTGGAAGATAGGGTAAGTTTTAGCGAAGATAAGCTGATGGACTCTGATAGCAAAGCTGTCATGATGGCTTGGGAGAAGCCATTGATGGAGGCTCATGCTAAAGCTGTTTGTTCAGGAGGTGCTCACATACTGAATATTGGATTTGGAATGGGTCTTGTGGATACAGCCATTCAGCAATACGCACCAGTGACACACACTATTGTTGAAGCCCATCCAGAGGTTTATGAACGCATGCTTCGAGAAGGTTGGGGGCAGAAGGAGAGCGTAAAGATAATTTTTGGTCGTTGGCAAGATGTTCTGACTCAGCTTCAGACATATGATGGTAACTGCCAATTCTTATGCTCATAAACATTGATACTTGGTTGCATCACTGCCGTTGATTGAATTGCCTCTCTCTTTGATTCCTTAAAATACCAGTGTAACTAATATTTTGTGAAAACTGTTCTTTGTGAACATCATAATTGGTCACCAAAATATTTTCAATCAGTACCAGTTTTACAATTAGGAACATGAGTTTTTTTATCTATTTATTCTTTTGTTTCTAATGCCTGGTGAATTGTAACTGTATGGCACTATTACTTTTTGTTCCAACTCTTTGATATGATGATTTGTCTGTACTTTGTGTAGGCATTTTCTTTGACACCTATGGGGAATATTATGAAGACCTAAGAGAGTTCCATCAACATCTTCCTGAGCTATTAAAGCCTGGTGGAATCTACTCATTCTTCAATGGCCTCTGTGGAGGCAATGCTTTTTTCCATGTTGTTTACTGCCATTTGGTGTCTCTTGAACTTGAGAATTTGGGGTATTCCACACAATTAATTCCATTGCCTGTTAAGGATTGTTTGGGAGAAGAAGTTTGGGAAGGTGTGAAACACAAATATTGGCAACTTGATACGTACTACCTCCCTGTCTGTCAGTCTACGGAGGACTCTGAATGATGTTAGGTTTTTTTTTTTGTTTTTTTCTTGTGTTAATTGTTATCAATGAAATATTTATTAGAATAGTTCTAAAAATCCCGTCTCTTTGCTTGCTTAACCTACCAAATGGTACTGTACTTCAGTTAAATCTCAGCGGCTATTGAAATCTTGAATTTTATATAAGAATTTTGTTGCTCAGAGCGTTCCAGACACTTAGAAGTTATAACATAGCTTTGAAGTACACTGCTACCAACATGGAACAAGCAAATGCATTATAACACTGTTGGATTCCATTTCAAAAAATACTTGAGAGGAAACCTAATTTTGCATTTGTAGTTATAGCTTCTTGTTCTTGCTTTATGAGTAAAGACGGAAATTCACATACACGCACATGCAGCTCAAGTCCTCTTCCTTCACTTGTTAAGCTTTTCTATTTTAGGCTATATTAAAGCAGATTTGGGCGAGGAGTAACCAATCCTGTCAGTACTTTTCCTCTCCCTTTAAAATCATCCCGATCATCTGAACTGTGTTTGATGATTCAGCTGAAGATATGTGTGAAGGAACGTGCACTTGCCCAAGCATTGCTATAGCGGTCATACTTCTTGATTGATTTTAGAAGGAAAACCTGCCATAGGTAATTGCCGCAAGCCTGAAATTCCATCAACTAGATGTTGGGTCCATGATTCCAGTTCAAAAAAAAAAAAACGAATCAAAATATTGTAATTGAATTGGCAGGGATCGTATTCTGAGTCTGAGGATTCAAACGGGGAAAAACATCACTCCTTGATAATACATCAATATAGATGGAGTTGATTTTATGGAGATTGACTATGGCTGAAATTCCGTTTTAGAATCGCTATTAATCGACATTATGCCAAATTGGCTTAGTTTAACATGATTTGATGACGAGAGAATAGATGTAGAATTCCAGCGACTGCACTGAGGGGAACAAGATCTTGGTCCGATTTTGCTTTCTTATATTTTCCACAACAACACTAGAAAATTTTGAAATTATTACCTGATATAACTACTAAAGACGGGGTCACTTGACACTCTAGTTATTTCGTATTTCTCTTTTTTTCGCCCAACAAGTTATTTCGTATTTCTCTAATAAATAGAAAATCCTACTACTTTCGTCTTCTAGAGTTTTTTCTTCGCTACGAGTAATTAATACAGCTAAAGTGTTGGAGTGAGGTAATATGTCATTTACATACATTCAATCAAATTAATCTTTTAAAGATTTTCTTGTGTCACGTGAAACATACAAAGTGAAGCACAATTCCGCAAAGCTGGGAAGAAATAGAATGGAGAGTCATCTTTCATTAAAATGCGCTACTCATTAACTTGTAATTTCCTCTGTAATTATCATTTTCTAGGTTCCCAAATGTCGCCAGAAAATGGTAAACAGAATACAATAACAACAGAGTATTACAAGAGTGAATACTAATAGCGTTCCCAGGTTTTATCAGAGTTGAAGAGCTACGGTCTCCAGAAATGGTCATGTCCAGCTAAAAGCAATGGGAGAAACTACTTTATGTTTCCCATCTGACCATTCCAGATAAGCAAAGCTGGTTGTGCCAGCAGGCTTTGAAGTAGAGGTGAACGTCACCGTGAAGCTTTTCTTCTCGTTCAGTTCCGCAAAACCAAGTGTTTGTGGTTCAACCACAATCTTCACCGACGGAGACTTCGATGACACAGAAACGTTATACGTTGCTGGCGCGCCCACATTAGTTAAAATTCTCGTATATTGGACTCTGGTGGGTCCACCAGAACTGCCCCCTTTACCTGAAGCAGCTTCCAGAGGAACAGCAAAAGATGGATAGTTCAAATCCTCCACTCTGTACTTCTTACTCGAGTCGCAGGTAAAGTCTTTTCCTGTGACTTGTTTGATTTGATTTGAAGTGTAGTTCAAGGCACAAAAGAAGCTCAGATAGTCATCGACGGTAGCATCATACACCAGCCCGGGATCAAGTGCAGCCACTGGATTCACGTGCCCAGCGCCAAAATCAAACGGTGTAGCTGGTTTCCCGGAGGCAACATCTTGTAGGGTTGCCCCATTTTTGTAAGTCGTGTATGCTGTAGTCATGAGGGCAGACCTTATAGTTGCAGGGCTCCAATCTGGGTGAGCTCCCTTTAGGAATGCTGCTAACCCACTTACGTGGGGGCAGGACATGGATGTCCCAGAAATGATATTGAAGCTCACGCGCCTCGTATCTTCGGGCAACCCGGTCGGTCCAGCTGCGCTGGTCCAACCAGCTAGGATGTTCACTCCTGGAGCTATTAAATCCGGTTTGAGTATTTGTGGCGTCAAGAGATTTGGACCTCTGGAACTGAAAGCTGCAACCACAGGGGATGGTTGAACTCCTAACTTGGTGCCTCCGAATGTAATTGTAGCCGAAGGATTTGGGTCAGAGAAGGTATAGTTCTTGACTGCGTCGCCGGATTTCTGACCCAAAGCTGTCGCTGGAAGGAAATGAGCGTCCGCAACTAGCTCTTCCCCGTAATCCGCAGTGTTGGCTACAATCAACCCAACGCCACCAGCCTTTTTCACCGCAAGACCCTTTTCCGCCCTACTGTTTCCACCTCGATCGCATATCACGATCTTTCCCGAAACTTTTGAGTGAATCAAAGTGTCTTCCTCGCATAAACTGGATCCGCTGCTTACGTTACCTGCATAAACAAGTGGCAATGGGGTATCAGGCAGGAGTTTGCCGGAGTAAAGAGAAGTTCCGGTGTATCTCTTCCGGTTTCCAAGGCTGACATCGGCTGGAAAATCACGGTCTATGGTTCCAGCACCGACGGTGGTGATCCATGGCGCTACATTATATAAGTTTCCTGGAGTAGGACCACCATTTCCTGCTGAAGCGGACACAAGTATACCCTGAGCTGTGGCTCTAAATGCTCCAATTGCGGCAACGTCGCTGTAGTAATTTCCTGTATCTCCCCCGAGAGACATGGATAAGATATTAACACCGTCCTCGATGGCCTTGTCAAACGCAGCAGCGACGTCAGATAGGAAGCATCCTCCTTTCCAACACACCTTGTAAATTGCCACTCGAGCTCGTGGGGCCATCCCCCTTGCTGTCCCAGAAGCAAAACCGAAGAGGCTAGCCCCGGCAACTGCCGACCCACATGCTGTAGTTGAGGTGTGGGTTCCATGGCCGTCATCATCCCTCGGTGATTTTGATTCTGCACTTTCGTTGATGGGTCCTAATGATGCTTCGTAGCCTTTGAAGAAATACCTCGCACCCACCAGTTTCCGGTTACAGTATGATGCACTAAAGTTTTTCCCACTCTCACACTGCCCCTTCCAGCTACTGGGTACCGGCCCAAGTCCGGTGTCGTCGAAGCTCTTTCGCTCAGGCCATACACCGGTGTCGAGTATTCCAATAATCACATCGCTCTGTTTATCGGAGGCAGGTATATAAGTGTCGATTTCTTCTAATCCAAGGAATTGTGGTGTTCGAGTAGTGTGAAGCTCGTATTGAGCTTCAGGGATGACAGACAGAATTTCAGGTTGCTTTGCAAGTAAGTCTGCTTCTTGAACGGTCAACCTCGTGGAGAAACCGTGGATTATATTTTTGTAGGTGTAGAGCATCTCTGCGGAGTCTGATACTGATCTTAGTGAGGAGTGAAACCATTTGAGATGGTCGCTGAAACTTGGTGTCATGCTGGAGTTGTCCATGTGAACTATGTATGTGGTTTTAGAGTGTCGTGTTTTCTTTTCTGCTATGGTGGATTTTCCAGAGAACATTAGCAGCAGAACAATCTGAAGAAACTTGAAGATCAACATCTCTATCGCTTGTTCACCCACCGTGCTCTGCCTCCACAATTCGACTTTCAAGTGATTGAATCTTTGGCTTCTTTGCTATTGCCTGAAAAATGCAGGGAGTTAACTGGCATTTATGGTAGATTCGGAACAGCGTAATCTGCTTATTTAGGTAAAAATTCTTTTACTGGTAAACTAGTTTCATATTCCCATTTGAGCTTGGAGGGCTCCTTTTGGAAGTTGCCTCAGGAACTGGAATGGGACGCAGAATCGCGTTGTCCTCAAAAGAACATTGTTAAACAACCCCAGAAGAAAAAGATGGATATATATATATATATAGATTAAAGTTTCAGGTACGAAGAAATGGTATTTTATTTTGCATGCATTCTCTTATTTACCTCAATAGGAAAAGTAGGGTCCGTGAAGTTTCAAACAATGTGTACGCCTTTTATGATCTATCCATGATTCGCTAGCCATATATTCTTCAAATTCTCTGTTCGATAGTCCCATTAAGTTGTACACCACATAAACTTGTATGATCTATCTTATAAGTCGTAAGATACCATGTGTATATGAGTGGATAATGGAATTATGACACGAAGCCTGAGGGGGAAGGCTGGCAAATGAAATTTCACATGCGCTTGTATTGATGTGTTAAAATATAGTATAATATTTACGATTTAAATTTATTAAAATATTATATATTATCCACCTATAAAAATATTCATTAAGTGAAGATAAAATAATAATTACATAAATTGTTACTAAACTTTAAACTTAACTAACTTTTATAAAAGGGTTAGACTATTATAGATAACTAAGATATCTATAGAAACTTGAAACATTTTAAGAAGAATACTTACGAGTATTCTGTAATCGAATACTAACAGTCAAAATTAGAAAAGGAATTTAGATTGTAAAAATTCGAGATACACCAAACACATTGTGGGTACTTCATACGATCAGTGATTTCAACCAAAATTTTATTAATTTCTGCAATTAGGAAAAGTAGGTAAGTCATTTATTTAATTCCTTCAATATGCTTTTACATGCCATATTTTTGTTCATAAAACGCCCTCCCTTTCAATTTTGGGTAAAGAAATTTGAGCGGTACCGTGTGATCAAAGAAAAATCAAAACGAAAGCCATTTTGTTTTCAGCAACTGTGCGTTTAGAAAAAGAGGAATATCTCTCTTGCGTGTATTCAACTTGGAAAATGAGAAATAGCAATAGCAAGGATTTATGGTGGAAAATAAAATTTGCTTAGACCATGCTGATTGTAGTTATAGTTAGTGGAGATGAGTTTCAAGCAAGAAAAAGTATTGCTGATTAAGAAAAGGGATAAATCATTAGAGACATTTGAGTGTTTTATAACTTCTAAACTAGTTTGTTCAACTTTATTGTGGCAATTTGCTGGAACGGACCTACCATTCCTTAATGCTAACCCCATAGGTTAAGCACTCTGCTTTCTATTTCTTAATTCTTTGTTTGCTGCAAGTTGCCAAATGATTGCGAGTCGTTAACTTTCCCAGCATCCCACCAGGATAAATGGTGTTAGAACGCTAACTGATAAACGTAGGATTTAAGTTATACGACAAAAGAAAGAAACTCTTTGAGCTGATTGTAAATTTGACAAAGCGAGCCATGCATAGTGCATAGTGTCTAGTCGATTACAAATTGTTTAGTCTTAAACTATTCATTCAGTCAATTCATAAGATGCTGGCGTAGTTGATGGAGGTCAGGGTCGAGCCAAAATCTATAATTGATTTATGGAAGATAAAGAGAACCACGAACCATCCTTTCCTACTGAAAGCTCTCTTTCCACAATGTGGTGTCATATCAATTTCTATCAGAAGCAAGTTAAGTTGCCACAGAAAATGAAAGAATCAGCAATCAGGAAAAAGAAAGAAAGAAAAAAAGAAAAAAAGAAGGAAAAGAAACAGATGATTAGATCAAAGAATCCTGCATGATTCGTGGCTAGTGGAATATCTAGTAAGATCTTTTGCTTTGTGGTCTCTTGTAAGACACCAATCCATCAAGCAACTGATTTTGGCACACTATATAGGTGCCACATGTATCTCAAGCAAAATGTTATCAATTTATGGATTAGCTATGGCCAGCGGGACCCGCATACAGACGCAGATTAATATTGTATATATTTCTACCAACCTTCGGTTGAAATATAGATATCAGTCACGCCAATGTATTTGCACCAAAATTCAATAACCATACAATACATAATCTATAATGGTTATATTCTTCTTCCACCAGAATATGGACAAAATTATTACAAATATATTGTAGAAGCCGTTCCTGAGTTGAACGATTAGATTATGCAGAGGGCTGCTTCTGATTAGAATTGATAAACTATAGCGCTTAATTGCATGAATCATGATTATATTCAACTGGGAACAAATTAAAATGCATTTGCTTATGGATACAAGTTGTGCACTGCATACTGTCAGTAGTTATCCTTGTGTAACTTACTGTTAAATTTTTGTGAAGTCGAGGCTGCACTACATGCTTCATTTATATAATAATTTCGAATTATACCTGAAGCATAACAAAAACATATTAGACCTAAGAGTTGCACTATAGAGAAAGGGTTAAGGACCGAATAATTAAGATTATCTATTGTGATGCCATAAGAGAGAAGAGAAATTCAAATAAAATAAATAATAAATAAACGCACCACAGCACTGCTAGCGTAGTTGTAAAAGAGTTTTATAACTAGGGAAACTAAAGATAAAATACAGTTTAATTTAGATTTTATTTTGAAGAAATTTATCATATGTGATTGTTTAGTCTTTATAAATATCATCATTGTTAAGTTATCGTTTATAAATTCTTAATTATAATATATTTCATAAAGTCAAGAATGCATTCCATGTTTCATTTATATAATAGTTCGGAATTATTACCTAAACAATAACAAACATAGTAAACCTAAGAGTTAAAGTAGCAAGAATAGGTTAAAGTGTTGGGCTATGGGGATTGATTCACAGTTTAAATTATAATTATGTCATTGTAGCAATAAGTACTCAATAGGCTTGATAGAATAATCTACCAATAACACAATACAACAAAAATAAAATATGTGCAAAGAAACTAAAGAAGGAACACCAAAATTTATTGTAAAAGCCCTTAAATATCGAGGGAAAAACCACAAGACAAATTCTAAAAAATATTTTACTATATGTTGGATAATTACAAAATATTATTTCCACACTCTCTCACACAAGAGGTAATATAGTGTTTTCCAATGAGACCCCTCTTATTCAAATACTATAATTTTATAATAATTGTAGTACTAAGGAGTAATAGAGGTGATACTCAAAAAATATCCCCGGTGTATTTTCCCACACCCTAAATTCTCTGGGGTTTACTTACACTCTGTATTCTTCTCACACTCAAAGAATAACTTTGTCACTCACTCACTATACAACTGAACTCTTTGTTGCTTGATGATCCAAATGAGCAAGAGTGAGCTCATATTTAGTAGTGGATAGGGCAACACATTTTTGCCATTTTGATTACCAGGACACTGATCCCCTTGTGAAAGGAAATAAGAATCCAAAGGTAGATTATCTGCCATATAGATCACCAGTTATATTCGCATTAGCATAACCCTCCATAATTGGTTTTAATCCTCTAAAGCTCAAGCACATTCTCAAACTACCTATCAGATATTTCAATATCCATTTCACAGCTACCCAGTGGTCCTTACCAAGATTGGAAAGGAACCTACTAGCAACTCTAATCGCGTAAGCAATATCTGGCTGAGTACAAACCATGGCATACATCAAACTCCCAATTGTAGAGGAGTAAGGTACAATAACTATTTCTGTCTTTTCATCATCAACAATAGGGCAACTTTATTTACTGAGTTTGAAATGATTAGTCAATGGTGTGCTAACTGGCTTAACATTCTTCATATTGAATCTTTCTAGAACCTATTCCACGTATCATTCTTGTGACAACCAAAGCTTTTTAGCCTTCTAGTCTCGCAAAATTTGCATACATAGAATTTGCTTTACAGGGCCTAGGTCTTTCATATCAAATTACTTAAATAACTCCTTATTTAACTGGTCAATCATCTTTGCATCCTATCCCACTACCAACATATCATTTATATATAGAAGAAGGATGATAAACTTATTACCAAGAAATTTTTTGACATATATATAATGATCTGTATCAGTCCTGGTATATCCATCACCTACCATGAATGAGTCAAATTCTTGTGCCATTGTCTAAGAGTCTGCTTCAATCCATACAGACTCTTCTTCAATCTCCAAACTATATGCTCCTCCCCAACTTCCTCAAATCCTTCTGGTTGATCCATGTAGATTTCTTTCTCTAAAACTCATTTTGACAACTGGAGAGAAGATCTCATCAAAATCTATTCCTCGCTTACGTCCAAATCCTTTCACGACTAAGCAAGCTTTATACTTCACCAACTTGTTGCCATCTTTTTGAAACTTAAATACCCATTTATTCTTTAAGGCCTTTTTGCCTTTATAAAGTTTCACAAGCTCATAAGTGTTGTTCTTCTATAAGGAATTCATTTCTTCTTAGATGGCTTTCATCCAGTAGACTCTATCCTTATGAATTTAAACTTCTTCAAAACTCTCTGGTTCTTAGTCATCAGAGAGAAGGATATACTCTAAACTGGGGTACCTGCTGGACGGATGACGCTTTTTGTCGGATCTCTTAAGCAGTGATGTAGCAGTTTGCTCCTCCTGCTTAACAGTTTCTCCATCTCCAGTATCTTTAATAGTTAGCTCATTATCAACCCTTTGTTCAAGTAACTATCTCCCTCATGTGGCACTTTCTCTAGTATGAGAAACTAGTGTCAAATCAGCCTTACCACTAGGTTCATTAGTTTTCTCTAGAATCGTAGAATCTGACATATTTTCTCTTTCATGAAACCCTACGTCTTTGCTTGTAATAATTCTCTTTTTTTTTTTAATCCTATAGCCTATAGCCAAATTTCTTATCTCCATAACCCATAAATATGTGAGGAATAGCCCTATCATCGAGCTTTTGTCTCTGCTCCTTACTTATGTAAACAAAGGCTTTGCATCCAAATACCTTCAAATGAAAGTTACTAATATCATGTTTGAACCATACTCTCTCAAGAATATCAAAGCTCGAAGGAACATACAAAGATCTGTTAATTAGGTAGCACGCCATTTGAACAACTTCACCCCAGAATAACTTAGGCAATTTAGCTATTCTCAACATACATGTGATTTTCTCCATAATGGTTCTATTGATGCTTTTGGTCACACCATTATATTGTGGCGTGCCAAGAACTATCTTTTCATACCTGATGTCATGCTCAGTGTAATAGTTATTGAATTCATGGGAAGTATACTCACCCCTATTGTTGCTCTGAAGACATTTCAAAGGTTTCCCAACTTCTCTTTCTACTATGGAATGAAACCTCTTGAAGTATTGAAATGCCTCATCCTTCCTCTTCAAGAAATACACCTACACCTTCCATGAACATCATTAATGAACGTTACAAAATATTTGTTACCTCCTAGAGTCTCCACCTCCATGGGTCCACATACGTCAAAGTAAACCATATCTAAAATATTATCTTTTAGCTTCGATGTTTTACTGAAACACACCCTATAATGTTTGCCAAACAAATAGTATTCACAAGGATTTAGCATTGTATCTTTGGCATAAGGAATTAAGGACTTCCTAACCCAAATCAGCAATCCTTTTTCATTTAAATGAACTAGTCTTCTATACCACAAATTTGGTGAAGCATCATCTTCGACTGTATTCAACCCTCTAATCCACTTAACTTGGGTCTTATATAGTGTGTTTGATACTATTCCCCTAGCAACAACCGTTAAGCTTTGGACAGCTTCTAATTGCTTTCACCAAAGTTGTTGTAGTATCTGGCTAGATCCAAAGCATGCATGGAGATTAGATTCAAGCATAAATCTGGCACATGTTGCATGTCCTTCAATGTGAGTGTGCAACCAAAGTTATTCTAAATGCACACATCATCAACCCCCACAATGTCTGCATTACTGATATTACCCATCTTTACTTTGCTGAAGTCTCCTAATTTATACATAGTAAAGAATTCTTTGTTAGGAGTGGCATGATATGGTGCTGTTAAGTCAATGACCCATTCTGCACATGAATCTGCAACATGGTACTCTTTTTCTTCAACAAAAAATATCACCACTTCCCCTTCTGTCACAGAGGTTATAGAATTTTTATCATTAGTTGTTCCTTGATTCCTCTGATTTTTCCTATCTATGTTCTTCCAAACATTGCAATTCCTTTTGATATGTCCTTCTTTGCCGCAATAGTAACAACTAAATTTTTTCCTAGACTAGGACAGCAATCGATCTTTAGATTTTTAAAATGTCCTTTATTTATATTTCTTCCCCATCCTCTGTGACTAGAGCTTGGGAATCATGTATCCTCAAATCTTTCCTTTTAGTTTCTTCATTGAACATACTAACTTTGACTTGGATTAAAGAAAGTTTTCCACTCAACACAAAATTGCTTAGTAACACCACCAAGGTCTCCCAGTTGTTTGATAAATAACTCAAAATTAATAGTGCTTATAGTTTATCATCCATAGTATCTTCATGGTATTTAATTGATTTACCAGATTTTGGAAATCAATCAAGTATACAGCAACTGATCATTCATCTCGATACTTGAGATTCACCAGCTTTTTAATTGCGAATACTTTATTCTGTGCAGTTTTTCTCTCATAAAAATCCTTTAAATTCTTTCACAAAGTATGGGTATTAATCTCTATGGCCACATGGTGGAACACGGCAATATCTACTCATTCTCTAATTAATCCAATGGCCTTCTAGTGTTGTTTTCTCCATTCATCAGCAGTACATCATCAGGTTTTATTTCCCTTTTCTCTACAGGATCATAAAGATCCTTTTAGTAAAGGATATCTCCCATCTTCGGTTTCCAGATAGAGTAATTTGCAGCTATCAACTTGATCATGGTGTATGTATTCTCCTCCATAATTTACATAGCACAACCCACCAAAGCTCAACCTTGCTCTAATACCACTTGTTGGGCTATATGATCGATTCACAATGTAAATTATAATTATGTCAATGTGACAATAAACACCAAATAAGCTTGATAGAATAATCTACCAATAACATAGTACAACAAAAATAAAATATGTACAAAACAATCAGAGAATGAACATCAAAATTTAACATGGAAAACCCCTAAATACCGAGAGAAAAACTACGGGACAAACTCCAAAAAATATTTCACTATATGCTAGATATTTGTAAAATATCATTTCCATACTCTCTCACACAAGAGGTAAATATAGTGCTTCCAAGTGAGACCCCTCCTACTCAAATACTATAATTTTATGATAATTACAGTACTAAGGGGTAATAGAGATAATACCCAAAAAATATTCCCGTGTATTTTTCCCACACCCTACGCTCTCTAGGATTTACTCACACTTTGTATTCCTTTCACACTCAAAGAATAACTCCGTCATTCACTCACTATGTAGATGAACTTGTTGCTGTTTGATTATCATAATAAACAAGAGTGAGCTCTTATTTATAAAAGATTAGAGTCATATAAGACAAAACATCATTCGATGTATTGTTCACAAGTAGTTTAATTACACATGCATAAAATGTATATTTCAAACTCACATATGCAACATTTAACATTTTTAGCTTATGTTGTTAGACTTCATAATGTAGTACCACCAAATTTCAACAAAGTAATTTATCTACTTTAACATTTAATATTTAGCTAGATCTCACACAACTAAATTTCAATATAGTAATTTATCTTATTTGAAATTTAACATTTGGCTAAACCTTACATAAAGGACGAACAAGATTGTTTGTTGGGATACCATTAGAGAAAAGAGAAATTCAAGGAAAATAAATAAATGCACCACAGCTGCTTGTACGAGAGTTTCATTACTCAAGATTTAATCATTTTAGATTTTATTTTGGAGAAATTTATCATATGTGATTGTTTAGTCTTTATAAATATCATCCTCGTTAAGTTGTCGTTTATAAATTCTTAATTATAACATTTCTTTTGTCGTTCACATTTCTCTTGAATAAAAAATGAAAGGGAAATGCTACCCGACATATAATAAACATGGATGCAAACCTACAATTTAATCATTTTAACATAATTCTTTTAATTAAGGAAAAATGCATTTTATCTCTCCAATCTAGCATCTACTAAACTAAGTCTTAGGATTAATTAAAAGCATGTAATCAAGGTTTACAACAATTATGTTTAAGAGGGAATTTATAATTTTATACGTTTAGAAATTGTGATAGCTTTACTTCACTGAAAATATTTTCTTGGAATCATGATGTAAGTTTTTGTCTTTATTATGTATGTGGCTCCTTAACAAAAATCTTAACATAGTTTCGAACATTAGAGGTCTAAGATTTCGAATGCGAAGTATTTACAAGACAAAAAATCAAGCAAATCGAAGCATAGGTAAGACCAACCAATGAAGGAACACTGCATGGAGAGGGGCGTAACTCTTGGATTGGGATGGTACTGTTTTTAATAATATTTTAATAGCAGGAAAGATTAAATATCCAACTTAATTATAGTCTTAGTAAAAACAATTTTAAATCATAATATTTTACTCCTAAATTATCACTATTGATAAAAATGTTACACATCAGTTATAATTAATATTTAAAAAATTCACAGAATTATATGATACTTTCATATATATATATATATATATATATATATATGTCTCTAGCATTTCCTTAAATTTTTATTTTTCTACTTTTATTTTACTTAAATTTATAATTATTTTAACTTTAATTTTCATGAATATATAATATTTTATAATTTAAAAACAAACATTGTATCTCAAATTCGCATATTCAAATTATAATCCAGCTATAATTTGAAAGAGTTAGATGTAATATTTGTCCTCTTAAACTGGAAAGCAAAAAAGCATATCTCTATTATGAAAATTAGGCCTCAACATAAATTAAAAAATCTCGTTCGGCTTAAAGAGTCCAATTCAAAAAATATATATAAATAAAGAAATTTGATTATAAAAGTTTATCTTATAAAATAGATCTAAGCTCATACTTTTTAAAAAACTTAGTTTCAACTCAAAAAATTCCAATTAATATTTTTTAATAGAAAAACTTATTATTTAAACAAACTTTAGTGTAGTATAACTTTTTGATAAAAAAATAAAAATTAATATCTTTATCTAAAAAATTTATACTAATATAATAAGTTATTTGTATTTATAATTTTTTAATATATAATCTTATAAGTAATAATAATTAGTTATATTATTAAATTTAAATTATATGTAATAAATAAACTTGATTATAATTTTAAAAACCTCAATCACTTAATCCAAAATCTATGTATAAAAATCAAATAAAATCATCGAACTTTTGTAACCCTGAATTTTAGCCCAAATTTCATTAGTTCCACTCAATGATTAGTCTAATGAGGATAGTACTTGATTTATGTACGGTACTTTCATCAAGATCTCCTATACGTGCTGGATTTCAGAATCATTGGAATAAGAAGAAAAACATTCGGCTTAAGAATATTTATTATTTAAAAATTTTAAAATATATAAAAGCTGAAAATTATGAATTATAATACTTCCCAACAATTATGAGGTGGTAGTTGAACTTCTCTGTGGTACATGGTATTAGTTTTACATTTTTTATAGTTAAATTACACTAATTTTTGTTAAAAGAATTTAATCACTTATATATATATATGTGTGTGTGTGTATATATAGAATAAAAGGTTTTTTTTAATTTACTTCATGTGAATGACCTTAATTGTTTATACAACATATATTTATTCTATAAATAAAGGTATTGAACTGTTCTATTGTCATATTAATGATAAAATTAGGTAAAATTTTTGTACATTCATAATTTTAAATACACTAATACACTCAATTATAATATAGGAATATAATTGTAATATTATTATTTTTTGGATTAATATTATTATAATTATGTTCTTATATTATAACTGGATTCACTAGTACACTCAAAATTGTAACTGCACTTAAGGTGGTGCTATAAAATTATAGTATCAAATTAAGTAAAACGTTAGTTTTATTATAAAATAAATTAAAATTTTTTTATTATACACATCAAATATTAAAATATGATTATTAGATATAATTTAAGTAAATTTTATGAAAATAAAAAAAAATTCTATTTTTGTTAACCTACAAGTAGACTGATAATTGCATCAAGCCGAAAAGAGCAGGTCAGGTTTTGATTAAAGGAAAAAGTTCAAACCCATCTTTCTAATCAAGTCTTTTTATTCAAATTTTTATTCATTTATTTTATATGTATAACAAACTTTTTAAAGTCATAAGTAAGTTTATTTATAATTTAGAATTTGAAATGGATTATTGGATTACAAATTATTATTACTTGTACGATTATATTTAGAAATACTATTAATACAAATCAATTGTTGTACTGTCATAAATCCTTTGAGTTGTTTTCTTATAAAAATATTATATCATATAAACTTATAGTTTTATGTATAACTACCTTGAATTAAAAATAAACTAATCTAATTAATAAATTTATATTTTACACTTTTAAAATTAAGATAATTTTATTTTTAGTGTCTCAAATTTTACGTTATGTTTTGTATTTTAATAATTAAATAAAATTTCTTTTGAATAATAAAGTTTTCATTAAAAAATTGATTCGAAAGTTCGATTTGAACCAAACTGTTTAAAGAAGGAACTTTTCTTATTAATTTTTTTCAATCGACTTTTTTCCTAACCAAATCTATCGAACCGGACAACTATGATCATGTCCACTAAGGAATTGGAAATGGTAGGTAGTAGTAAAAGGTATGATCTACCAACTAGCCCGAAGCATCTAGTGACAGCAAGAAATCTTATCAAGTATCGTAGTTGGCCAAAAAGGACAGAGCGCTTTCTATGGTCATTCGCTAACAGATTAGAGAAGCCCTCCTACTCCTACTGCCCCACACAAACTTGTTTGGGCCTAATCGCTGCTTCGATGTTGTCATTTTGTGATGCATGGGAAGAGTTGATATGCTTGCGGGCTTAGCTGTGGTCGTATACTATCAATTTGTCCAAGAAAACGACCTTAATTAAAAGTCCATGTACATAAACTTCACCAAATACCCACAACCATCCATACACTTTTATGTATCTAGTATTCCAAATTCCGTTATGAAACTTTATAAATGTATTTATTTGGAGTTGTTAATTGATAAATTTTAATTATTTAAGACGACTGTTTCCCCGTTATCCACTTTCTTTTCTAAAATTTGTAAAGTTTAAACCAAAGAGCCATTCTTTCATTTTATTTGTGTTCGTTAAGAACCATTCTTCTCACACACAAAGAACTGCTTGTAGTATTCCAACTCAGTTTTTATTGACCAATATATATATATATATATATATATATATATATATATACATATTCCAACTCATATTTAAACAAATAAACTACTCGCCTAACCGCTGAAGCAGCATCTTAGAAGTTTGGAACGCTAACCAATTTTTAAATAGTGATATAATATTGGGAAGCACGTAAATTCATATATACATGCAATTATCAATTAATTTACAACACAATATTAACAGTTCAATATTTAAGAACATATCAGCATATTATTTAATGAAGAACAGAACACAGCACGCAGACTCTTATTCTCGGCAACAACAATTAGTCTTCCTTCTGCTGAAATAAATGCAGGAGAATGTCACACTTGGCACGGGAGCTGACAGAAATGTCATCACTTAGTAACCTGAAATATCCCACTTATTATTACTTCAATCCAAAAAAATAAACTTCATGCAAATGTTTTTAATGCCACATTAGATGTGACTACTCTAGGATTTTTGCTGAGTGATATCTTCTATAAAGAAAAACAGAACAAAAGCCAGACACTTTGTGAATGGATTCTATTATGTTTTGGTGAAAATATGAAAAAATACGAGTCATATTTAAATAATATAAATTCTTGAATAAAAATTTATTTGTCCAACTTTTATATGATCACATATTGTCAGATTTATTATTTATAAATTTAAATTATTAAATTTTCATTGAAAATATAAATATATCCCTCAGGCAAAAAAATGAGAAAATTTGCATCGAAAAATGACCCATCAAGTTGTTTGTTATAAATACAACAATGATAAAAGCAATGATTCACACACTGACACCATATATAGAAAGACTGTATGATATCCCTCTAAATGTTTAAATTCCCTTGGAATCTCCTTGCAAATTTCCAACATAATTGCTTATGTCTGGCTCCTCTAAAGTGAGGGCATCTAGAAAGCATAGTGCACATGTCTTTAATTATTGATGTGAACTGCACAGCTAGTACCATAAATTCTTAATTGGGTGATCAGAATAGACATTTTCAGATAAGATTCAATACTATCCAAGCACTTGAGTGTTCAGCTCCTAAGGACCCAAAATATATTAGCTTCTTCACACTTCTTGCTCGCAATAGAAGCATAAACAGAGTATTTATTTTTGACTTTTGGGTAAAACTGAAAATCATGGAAATAAAACAGTTCTTCACTACACGAGATTACAATGACTAAAGCGCAGAAATGATCAGCCTGAAGAGTTTTACAATCTTACATGGTTCTCCAAATCTGACTCTATAGGTAGACTATCCTGGGCATCGGACTCTTGTTCAAGGGTCCTGCTGGGTAAATGTAGTCACCATTAATTTAAATATACACAAGCCACGCATGATTAAATCCAATAGTACATAATACTGGAAGTTTATAAGAACATTGGGATAAAAAAAACCGCCATACACGACCTTTGAGTTACGATATTTTGTTGACGAGACAAAGAAGTGCCTACATCAGTAGCAGAAGAATCATCTGACCTGGCAGGTTCATGTTCACTTTTACCCTGCAAATATGTTTCCATCAGATTCAACATTGCTTGAGTCACTGAAAATAATTAACACTGCGTTAAATGCAAAAACTCACAGCAGAAGTGCTTTGCCCCCATCCAGGAACTTTCTCTGAAAGTAGGGTAACATACTGCTCCATAGCAACCTCTGGACTCATGTTCCCCAGCTTTTGCCAAGCATTCCTTGCACAACGTAATCAGTACCGTCGATCACTCACACAAAGCAGCTCTCAACCCTGTTGTTATAACTAGCAATCAAGCCATACCTTGTAACTTGTACAGCACGGCCGTACGTGTTCTTTGCATTTGTTTATCAACTTCGAAAAATTTTTTCTTCAAATTTTTAATGTCCTATATGTTAGTATATATAAGATGATCTTGCATTTTATCTATTAAGCTGTCAAAACTTAGTCTCTATCACGTGTTGGGGAGAATGACTAAAACAAACCAACCATGCTTGAGAACTACACATTAATTACTTTTGCTAAAAACACCACAGCCTTTAATCTATTGATAGACTGATTCCAAATATTGCAACGATGCATTCACAGTCGAAGTGTGATACCAAATTTCTAAATGGAATTTGGATCCCCTAATTAAGAGAATGAACCTATGGCCTTGTGTCGTTTCCTAAATCGAGACTATCCTCTGTCACCAACTAGCTTTAGCATTTTCCCTAAGTTCTGAAGGCAGCATTTCATGGTATGTTCGCACGTGTTCTCGGAAAACCGTTTCCAAATTACATTTTACGAGAGCAAAACAAAGCGAATAATAAGAGGAAAGAACGTGATAATGTAGGTAAAGCAATTCAACAAGCATAGTACGAAGCATGGATTATCGACAGAGATGAAGAAGAAGTAGGAAAGTTTGGTACCACTTGGCACGGGCAGAGAGCTTGAGAGGCATTGGCTGTGGCTCGCGGCAAGGCCCTTCGGTAGCAACCTTGTGAAGGCCATACAACTCCATCTGCACATCGTTCCCAATACTTGCCACTGAGTCACTTCCAACAACAAATTCCGTAGCCGCCATGAAAACCTTCTCTAACTCACTCCTCTCAATCCCCTCCCAATCATCTTCAATATCTACTGTCACCTCCCTCCCTTCATCTCTTTCCTTTTCATCGCCTTTCACAACCGTAATCTCCTCGGAATGATCAGGGATTTCTTTCTCACTCGTTTGTTTTTTGCTGATTTCTTCAACACGCTTCTTATTGCTCTGTTCAGCAGGACCACCAAGGTTAGGTGAACAAATAAATTCTCCTGTTTTACCACATACGTCGACCTCGGCGGTCTTTGCTTGCACTGATTCCTCCATCAATTCAACAATCTTGGACACTTCCGACACTGTTTCCTTATTGGACTTCTCCTCTGGTGACATCACCGGCAATTTAACAGCATCTGAATCAACCTTAGTCTCTCCACGGCTATGTTCAGTTTCCGAATGTCTTTCAACCAGAAATTCGTCTGCCTTTTCCATGACACCGGAATCAACTGTAATCTCTTCACGGTTATGTTCGATTTCCAAATGTCTATCAACCTGAAACTCGTCGACCTTGCCAAGAACATCGGAATCCGCCACAATCTCTCCACGATCATGTTCGATTTCCAAGTTACTTTCAGCTTGAATCGGAAACTCGGCCTTCCTCTGGCTTCCAGTGCTCTGAACTCTCAATTGTTTCCCAGACCGTAATTCTTCCACGGTAATCGGTTCATCAGAATCACGATGGCCACGACCAGCGGCCGTAGCCATAGAAAGAAGCTTGGCAACAAGAAAAGACACAACAAGCGCCAGAGACGCAGTGACGAAGAGATCATAAAGAAGCTCCATGGTGATGGCGGAACGGTTCAATTCAGAATCACCAAAGCAACAGATTATTATTGTAAGGCAAGCGAAAGGGTTAACACAGGATTATAGAATATTGAAGACAGAATTAAGGAAGGAAAGGGAGGAAGGAATAGAAAGCGAGGAGAGATAATCTGCGGCGAAGAGCAAAGCATATTCTGCTTTCCACTTTATGCTTTGGTCGTTGTAGGCTGTGTGGGTCCCAATGGTGCCCGAGACATGGGTGAAACGTCACGGACGTGTTACAGAAAAGTGCGAAAAGCCATTTCCACATACAGGTTGACTGAGACGAGAACTCTGACGACTCTATAACTTTCGTTACCATCGAAGGCAACGCGCGTTTCTCTCACACGCTACTTGCGCGTATGATTACGGCAGACTCTTGGGCTCGGGCTCCTGTCTCTCCCTGTCAGTGTTACTGGAGCGTATCCGGACTCAGAATTTAGACGAACCCAAATATCTGCCCGCGTTATGATTATTTGGTCTGGTGACATAAGGCAGTGGCAAACCGACACGCCACTCACAATTTTATTTTCTAATATATTTAATTTAATATAAAAATATAATTATAATAATATTAATTAAAAAATAATATTATAATTATTTTTATATTATTATTGATAATATAAATACATTTAAAATTATGAATACGTTTAAAATTTTACTTTTATTAAATCGGTTATAAGCAACTAAAAAATGAGTTAAACAAAGTAGTTTGTTTTTTTTTCCATTTTTAAATGAGAAGAAGCTATACTTCATTAAAAGAACCTGAATTGATTTTCCCCTTGCTGGTTTAATTAAAAACTAATTCGTTGGCCTAAAAATATATTAAAGCCTATATCTAACTTGTTTCAGTCATCGTTACAACCTGGATATTACTTGCATCTTGTTACCAATAAATGAAAAGTTTAACGCAATTTACCATGGTCGATCTCAAGGAAATCAAACTACACGTTCTTCAGAATAATGCAGCGTCACGTGTCTTAGGTTTATGTTGTGAATGAAACAGATCACTCACTCTGACAATATTATTTATATTCTTACGAGTGTTTATGCGATACTTCCAAATAATTTCCAACCACCATATTAAAGATAACTTCAGTATCAAAACATGGGTTATAATTGATTAGCAGATGAGTCCACCAATGCTTGAAATTTAGATCAAAATATTTCGGCAACCACTGGCTCTGCAGGGTAAAAGTTGGACTTGATTTAAATACGAAGTAGGCATCAATATGTGCAGATGACTAGGCAAAATTCTCACTATGTTTCTACACAAAGTCCAACATTGATTGAATTAATTTCCAGTAATATCCAATTGTAGTAGGCCAAACGTCCTGGGCTATGTATAGCGACGTTACCAAATAAATTCAACTGCCGGTCTCAGTCCGCCCTCAGCAGAGATTCGACTTTAGTTGGTGAGCACAAGATTAAGATAAGCCCGGCGACGAATTAACAAGACCAACATCACCCAGACAGTCTTTTGTCATTATTCAGCTGGGGCCTCGGAATGAATTTTCTCGTACAAGCGATATATCAGTGGTGATTTGGACATCTGGGGCTCCCTTTCCAGGGCTGCAATTACGTCCTTAACAGAAATACTACGAACTACCCGAGTTTGATGTGCAATGGCCTGATTTCTCCCAAGTTTTCTAGCAGCCCCTGTTGGAAGAGAACATTCAAGAAAGTAGAATAGCAATTAAAAAGTAGCACAAATCTTTAACCGGAAAGCAGGTACACAGGCTATATGTAAACCAAACACGATAAGCTGCTACAATGAAGAAGAGAGATCAAAATTTATTGATCAAATTCAGATAGTTTAACACTAACTTTTGCAAATGATTTGATAACATATTATAACTTTTGTCATTTGACTTGAAAAAGGGAAAAAAAAAAAAAAGGGCATGCATTCAAAATATGATGTTTCACTGGGAAAAGTTATTTCCCAATCATAATACAAGTCCAAGTGACCCAACTCTAAAGACAGACACAACTTCTCTGTCGCTCTGTGTAGCCCTTTCAAAGCATAAGCAACCAGCAAGGCAGCAGATATTTAACTCAGGCAGGCAGTACAAGATAAAGTTATAGCTTTGTTCTTCTCTCCCTCACCCCACCCCGCCCCACAAACTTCTTTCTTTCCTTTTGACCCACATAAAATGTATTTTGAAGTTTGAAGTAAATTCTTTGGAAGCTTTTAGCAATAAGCAATTAGTTTTCTTCCACAATTTAACGACAGCACCAGTGGCCAAGGCAGTATAACAGAAGCAGGAGCGCCTGACCACCCATGAAGTGGGAGAAAACTAAAAGGGTAGGCCATCGTACAGTTATAAATTCAAGACATCCTCATATACATAAAATAACTTAAAGCAAATCATGTTTCTTAATTCTTTCATTCCTCCTACCTAAGTGATATGATGAGTGGCACAAATGATATCTTAAATTAACTGCCATCTTACAATTGCATCGTAAGACAAGTAAAATATTTGAATAATCAATTTGAAGGGAACCTACCAGAACTTGCATGCGAAGCTGAAACTCTTTTCTCCCCGTCTTGATTATCCTTTGTACTTCTTCCAGATGAAGATGAAGACTTGCGGCACACATCTTTAGCTGGTTGAGAACTAGATGATGTGTCCATCACCCCTTCACGTTTTTGACGGGCTTGCTCAGCCATAAGTTGCCATTTGGACAGCATGTCATCTCCCCCAACAGCAGCTCGAGCAGCAACATTTGCAGCATTTGTCCTCATCTTATCATCCTCTTCTTTATTTGCCTGCCACAAATTAAACATAAAATTTCCTATATACACTAAGGAGAAGCAATAAACAAACAGGAAATATGAATACCTTCATTGATTTATTACGACTTTCATCCTTATCCTTGTCACCATCAGCTCCAGGATTACTCTCAGCCTATGCATTACAAGGTTTAAATGATAATCTAAAAAGTCTCAGACGCAGGTATACACAACAAATGCATATTACGGGAAAAGTTCAGAGACGCAGCTTATATCATGTCATTATAAACCATACTAAAAGAACTTAGTAAAAAAATATCTTTTGAGGTAGAACACACTTCGTTAAGTTTACGAAGCTTCTCAGCTTCAGCCTGTTTCTTCTCCCACTCTTCCCTTGCTTTCTTATTTATTGTCATGATTTGTTGCCGAACATCTGAGGTGACAACAACCCGGTGTCTGGTCTTCTCAAAATCAACTCGCTGGTAGGGAATTGATTGGGTGTAAGGAATTGTATACATCAATGAAAGACAATTCGTGCAAGCAGCTAGAGGAGACAACTGACCTGTTTTGAGAGTCTGATTAGGTTACTAATCAGTCCACGCATTCTTTCCTCCACACACTAAACATTTACTCAAGTCATGAGTTTACATGCAAAACTACCACAATGTAAAGTGAAAATTTGCTCGTATCTCACCAGAGACAAGCATTTCTCTACATCATTGCCAACACCCTTCAAACCACACTTGGCCACTGCCAAAGTGACAATATAAAAAGTATAAGGCACTGTGGGCCTAGTATATGTCTAGATAAGTTTGAAGTATGGAAAGAATGTAAACATATGGACAGCAATAAGCAACAGAAAAAAGACTAACTAATATCAATCAATTTGTTCTGCAATGGAGCTTTCTGCAGAATCAGCCTTTCTTCTTCTTCTTGCACAACTCTCCTAGATGCTTCTGAAATTCGACTGTCCTCTTTGGGCCCGGAAAATAACTGTTCTTCCTCCTCCTGTAAAAGGTAAAAATACAGGAAGGATTAAGATTTGATAGAAAGCGAATTCCCTATTTTAGAATTATCTGCCACGATCAGCTTGGCAAAGTATCATACCCTAAGATCAACTCCACTAACAGCTGTAACATCGTTAAGCTGTTCAATGCTTTGCTCCAGAGAAGCTCCAGACACCTTCTGTTTTTTACTGTAGGATAGTGGGCAGATTATGCATAGATTACAATGCGTTCAAATTAAATATACTAGTCCAAAAACTAATCAATTATGATCCAGTTGAATAAGATAGATCACCTTGGAGGCAGTGGTGAGGAACCATGTGCTTCAAGTGGTTTCTTCTGGCCAAGAGAAGGCTTTTTCAGAGGGGTCCTTGCATTAATACCAGAAGGGTTTGATGGAATCTGAGAGCCTAACTGATAACATACAAAAGGGAACAAGGAAACAGGCATCTCTAAGTACAAAAAATCAATATATAATACAAGGCATGCACCGTTCACATAATGATACTTCTATTAGTAAGAAAGACCGTATTGTAAATAGAGTAGAGTTGATGTTGTTATTATTCCCACTAGCAATGTTTTGAAAAAGCACAACGAACACAACTATGCCTTGTCATTCTAAATTGCAACTTGTAATACATCTTTTTAAGTTAGACTCAGTTACCCCATTAACTGGCTTCAATTGAAAAAATCTATTGCACATTGCAACATTGCAACAGAAGGACAGAGTGCATGTAATGTTCAATTGTTCCTAGCTACAGATGAAATTTATAAAGTAGGAGAGTAAGAAGAACTAGCACTAAAAACAGCTAAGGTAAAGTTTCTAGGTTGGATGGAGAAAGAGTAGAAAACTGAAGCTTTATGTGTGTAGATATAGTCTAAGTCATGAGCAACTATGCAACCAACAGGTGTATTGCAAGTCAAATTGAGGGACATTTAGGGCTGAAAACAGTACCAGTGAAATTGATAAAAGCAGGTTGACGGAACCTGAGGAAAATTCAAGCAAAAAACAATGAAGGTTTTCATGTGAAGTTCAGAAATCATTACTACCATAAGTAAAACCTCACCCCCCAGTGTGTATTGTTGCTATATTCACATTTAATTCCATTGCAACACAAAATTAAAATACAATGAGACATGATACGAATCCCTATTTTAGCTACCTTTTAGGCAAAAATCATACAGCTACAAGCAATACACGCAATGAAGGCAGGCAAATGTCTCATAGGAACATCTTATTCAAAATGTGATTTATTAAGAGAAACCAAAATACTAGCATCAGAATATTGTATGTGCTAAACAGTAGTAAAACAGATAATGCCAATGAGATTACCGGGACACTAGGTTCAATTATTGAAGGAGAAGCAGAATTGGACGGCAACAAGCTAGAAGAAGTTGTAGGTTGCATGCTTGTAGATGCTGGAAGACCTCTGGAAAACTCATCCTTTAAAGTTCCTTGATTGCTAGTTCCCTGTTCAATCTGAGCTGTGTTAACAGAAGGCAGTCCATGTAATTTAGACAAATGTTGTCTATGTTGCTGTTCAGTAGATAGGTCATTAGGTTCCTTTTTGACATAGGAAACAGATGACAACAAGCCCGAACTTTGTTCTTTATTTGTTGAAGGTTGCCAAGCATTGGGTGTTTGCTGTGGTCCTGCATTATTTACAACTGGAGTGACAGATCCTCCCTGCAGTCTCTTGGGATCGTTAACGGAACTCTGTCTATCAAGTTTTGCCATGCCAATCACATTCATACCCTGTGTTGCCCCCCCTAAGTGATTTGGACCGATGTTTTGATGAGGAATTTGCCTCAAATGTGAATCATGTGGTTGTGCCTTGAGAGATGTTGAACTGCTGCTTGTCCCAGAATAAGGGTTATAATTAGCACCACTACTTCCGTATGCTGACGGAAAATGCAGATGCTGTTGCTGCTGCTTATTCAGGCCTTGTATGTGCATTGAGGACCTTTCTGTTTCTTGACTAACAGAGTTGGAACTGGAAGATGGCAACTGCCTTGGTTGTACTGCTTGAGATTCTACTTTAACATCCATTTCCTGAGATTTTTTGGCATTGTTCTCCATAGTTGGATAAACTGATTCATTCTTCACATGGACAGTTGAAGAAGTAACATGAGAATGATCTGCAGGAGTGTTCATACCTCTCTGATGCAGTTGTGCTAATGCATGGGGGTCATTAAATTGAGTTGCACCTGAACTAACAGTAGGCATCCTCATAGGGTGCTGTCCAACAGGTCCTTGGTTGGATCTTGTCTACAACAGAAGAAAAAATATAGTTCTTAGCATGAACCTGATAACATACATATTGGCTTTAAAGTATCAAATAAGGCACAACACAAACCACGCTCTCTACATACCTGTGATTGCACTCTTGATAATGCCATTCTCAGCATCTGATCCCCTACAATTCCTTTCATAAGCCTCACAAAATTATCTTTTGGAATTTCGTCTTTCTAAAACATATAACAGCAGAGACCACAAAACTTAGTAACATGTCAAATGCATTCATAAATCTTTCATAGCCTATACCATACGAATTTGAAAAAAGCGAGTGGAGGGAGGACTTTGCTTTGATTGAATTGAAATACACACCTTCAATTTAGCAAACAAAGTCTGGAGTTGCATGGCTCTGTCTTTGGCAAGCTGCGGAAGCAAAATAGGTAGCAACAGGCCAAATGGTACCTGTTTACTACGATTTAGTTGGCTGCTTGGCTGCTCAGTTACTGTTGCCTGTTGATTACTCATCTGCTGCAACTTGAAATATTGAGATTCATTGCTGGGATTATGTGTTTTGACTGGCTCACTATTAAGAACTGGATCTTTTCCAGGATTTGGGATTCCAGTTGTTTGAGGATTTTGGAGGGAACCTTGTACAGTCTGCCCATGGTGACATTCATCTTGAGATTGTTTCTGTGATAAAGGAGGATGATTTACATCCTGAGAAGCAACATTCTGCAGCTGTTCCACAAGAGATCCATGTTGTTTCATCTCCATCTCAGATGAAGGTTGTTCTTGCTGCTGTGTAATTTTAGGGTCTTGTTGAGTTTGACGGTCAGGTTGATTGTCATGGCTAGAAGTTGGCCACTGTGGTAATGACTGACTGAATGTGTTATTGTTTCCTTGAGAAAAAGCTGCAGCAATTATAGTAGCATATGACATGTGAGATTAAATTACATGAATCAACAGCAATTAGAAATAATATTTTTAAAAAGATTATTTTCCTAGATTTCTAAAATTCTGCTAGTATATTTAAACTGAACCGTGGAATATGTTAGTATTAATGAATCATATACAAAATTTCCCATCCAAACTGAAAACAAAAAAGGAAAAGAAAAATGTGTGATAAATATTTCATAGGAAAAAAAAGTTGGCAAGAAAGTAAACTTCCAGAAAAAGATTCAGGGAAGAGGAATCTGATGAGTCTCAGTTTCAAAGTTTAAACAGGTAAAAAAAAAAATATAGAATGACAAGAGGATAAAAAGAATGTTAGCAAAAAACTATCTTCAAGCAAAAGGATGAGTAATCAAACCACACAGATGCTTAACAGCAGAGCTAATACATAAATTTGTATATTTAATTACAGGGCACCTCCCAGACCTACTCAAACTGTACCAGTCACATAGCATTTCAAGAAAAATCAAGACATGTATCATTGAACTTGCCATTAACTACAAACATACCTTGGTTTTTCAAGGTCAAACATAATGTTTGGTTTTTCCATTTTTATTTTTTATAACATATAATAAACTGAAACCCAAGTTAAACAATAATAACATAAGATAAAAAGAAAAAAAATAACAAATTAAAGAAATATTATTGGACATGAAATTCGGAATACAATGATGCATACCTGCGTCTGAACCAGAAGGCTGAGAAGTAGATGTGTCTCCTCCTATGTCTCTATTTAAGGCAGCCTGAAATGCTTCCACATCTGCCCCTGAATGCATTGTTTCATCCTGTGGAAGTCCAAGAACAGATGTGCCAATCCGTGAATGAAGAGAGATTTTTCAGGAAATAAGATAAACAGAAGAGAGAAGAAAACCTCGTCATCTTCAAGAAGCTTCACTATAGACGGGTCCATAACAATTCCGAGGCACCACTATCTTAGCACATAATTGAAGCAGCTGAACAGATATGGTGTCGTTAACATATAAATTTGACAGCAAGCAATTGGATCATTTTGTTCAACTTAGATATATGCAATCTCAGATAACTCAAAATATTATTCACTTTACTTCACTCTGGAGATGATACAATACACAGAAGAGAGAGGAAAAGTGAAAAGCCTTCATGATCTAACCACTGTATGAAATAGATAGTGAAGTGGGATTGGCAATCAGTGGACATCCAGATTTTTTTTACATTATAAAAATCCAAAGGAAACATCTGTTATCTAACTTCTAATCAAATCCCAAAAAAAAATACACTTCTAGTCTAACATCCGTATCCAAAACTATCCAATATCCAAGAAACTCAGCATAGCGGGGAGGAAAGCAAAAAAAAAAGAGTACTGAATACTGGTATCGAGTGTTGGGTATTGAGCACAGACACACAGTATACTTGATACCCAACTAACAAGAAGACTAATGCACATGCTTTATAGTCAAACTAATTCTGGTTTTTTGCAGTCACTTATCACCAGAAGACTGAATAAGATACTATGTAAGCCACTCTATTTTTGTATCTTTCATACCAATTTGAGAGGTTAAGGACCCGCAGAACCATCCCCAACAAGTCAAAGAAATAAAAGTGTGAACAAGCTCACCGCACACTCGCATGCGCAAGGTGATGACACAAAGACTAAATAAAATGAAAATGATCAACAAATTGAAAAGGAAGGGAGGCTCCACTGGAGCCTTTAGAATCATAACCTTGTGACTTCAACTTAAACTAAATTGAGCATGAGCATGTAATAATTATGCTCCAAAGTGGAGAAATGCCCAAAACAATGCAAAATAGTTTAACTTTCATCCTAATAGGGGAGCTCTTTATCAAAGTTACTAAAATGAGAGCATTCATTGACTCCCTGTGTGAGGGATCAAATATAAGAGAAAGGCAGCTCCGTTATTTCATACTCTTGACAGTTGTGTATATCAGCAGACGATATTCAGGCTCTTAGTTAGTTAGTGGCTGTGAGAATAAAAGGTTGTGAGTTATGTGTATTCACTATCTTTGAGCAATGGAATAAGTCATTCATCCCTCTATTTCTCCTCTCTTCTCTCTTCTATCCCTCTTCTATTTACTGTTCATACCACACCGACTCTCTTGCGCTTAGAAAATAATGTTCAATTGTTACTAACAATCTCAAACACGAGTATTAGTTCCTCCAATAAAAGAAAAAGATAAATGAACCGTCGCAGATTAATCACAATATCAAATGTACAAGCAGAAAAGACTAGGGTCCATGCTAAATATTCTCGTTCCTCGGTGAGTTTCTAACAGGACCCAAAAGATTGGTAAACGACTTTACCTGTGAGGCTCTTGAGCTTCTACCTTCGACGGCGATGTGCAATCACAGCATCTCAGGTTGACAGGTCCTCTCTCATCGACGTGCAGTCTAGGACCGGCGAAGACAGCAGGGAATTTTGGGGGAGACAATGGATCTGCTATGCGATGTGTTGGGAATTGGGGAATTAGGTTAGCGAGGACCTTACGAGTTCTTTTAGAATTTGTGTCAAAATTTATTTTGATCCCATCACTTTATATCGCTTCCAATTAATCCTATATGTTTGAAACGTATTAAAATAAATTTTTAAATTTTAAATTTATATCATATTTATCCCTTAAATATATTGTCTAAAAAAATTTGAGAAGATTTTCAATTTTAAATGATTGTTTTAAATCGTTTCAAATATGATAGATTAATTTAAAACAATAGGGAAAAAATTAGAATTTTAAATTTTTTTGTTATTATATGATGTTTGCTTAATTTTTTTTAGAATCTTTTTTCTCCTTCTTCTTATTTATTTTCACTTTTTTTATTTTTATTTATGTTATTTTTTTATCATCATTATTATTTATCAAGAAACTTATAATAAAATTATCTTCTTTCTATTACTTTTCTTAACTTTATTAAATTACGTAACATGAAAAAAAAATTAATATAAAATATAGCAAGCATCAACAAGAATAGAAAGAAAGAGAAGAAAAAATTTAAAATAGTATTATAATCTTTTAATTTTATTTATTATTTTAAATTAATTCCTTATATTCGAAACATTTTAAATTAGTTTCTTCGGTTTGAGTTTGTGCATGAATAAGACTATTAGTAAGCATTTGACTCCCGGAAAAAACAATGGGTAAGGAAAAAAGCTTTCTACATATTGGTCATATTTACATTTTCTTTTAATTTAATCTCTTGTAGATTAAATTTTGCTTTTAAATTAGTTCCTCATAAAAATATATTCTGAATTTAATTCTTTATATATAAGTATTTATTAATTTTGTCACTTTGTAGTTAACTATATCCTTGAAAATATATTATTTTAAAAATATAAAGAATATTATTAATAATACTTTTTGTGAAGGATTATATTAGAAAAATATTTATATATTGATGTCTAAATTAAAAGATAATTTTACAATATGATAATTAAAAAATAATTAAAATTAGATAAAAATGTCTTTTATATATATTTATATATGTGTGTGTATGAGTATGAATTTAAATTTGTTACATTTTAGTGAAAATATATAAATCTAATAATTAATATTAAAATAATTGAGCGTATCTAATAATCTAAAATAAAATTAAGTGACTGCTTTAATCCAAAATTATAATATGAAACATATACAATTTTAAATTTTAATCAAACAATGTGCATTAAATAAACAATGTAATTCAATCATTAACATTAAAGTGTAATATTTTTCTCAAATGCAATCAATCTATTTAGTCTCAAGGACAGCACGCAGAGCGAAGGGGTTTCAACAAAATCACTTGAACCTTGTGAGGAGAAAATATTAGTTGAGGCTGGTATACCAACGTGACAAGGTGATGTGGTATTCTATTCCAATAAAATTTAAAAGAGAAATAGGAGAGTAAGAGTAATGGACTTTTATCAAGCAAATATGATACTTTGCTTTAATAAAAATAGGAAAGAGAAAAATATGAGGCAAACCTTTTTTTTTTCTCAAAGTTCACACGTTCCCCTAATCGAATTGCCCATAAGCATGGCCAAGAAGCAAGAAAGTGTTAAAAAAAATTACAAAGAAGCAATAATAGACACCAAAAAGAACACAAAAGGGAGAGTATTGATGGAAATTGTACGTGCCATAAAAAAACATTAATAAAACGTGATTGACATTAAAAAAATAGATAATAAAATTTTATAATTTAAAATATAAATATATAGTTGATACAATATAAGGAGAGCAGTATAAGTGACAGAAAAATTAAAATTATGAATGAAATTCAGTTTCTTTTTTTTTTTTGGTTCACTGTTTTAAATTTATTTCTTTTAATTACACGTGCTACACATTTTTTTATTTTATCTCAATTTATCTAATTACCTATGTTGTTTGAATTTATTACTTTATTTTCACAACTATTGGTTGTTAAATACAAGTATTGTACATAACTCTAAATGTAAAGATCTAAGGTTTAATTGTATAAGATGTTAGATTTGACTATTGAAGGTAGATGAGTGCATGGATTTTAAAGATTATTGCTAATGGGGTTTTATGACTTTTTTTTAATAATTTCATAATGAGTGTTGAAGTATAAAAAAATATTCATTAGGTCTAAGCTCAAGCTAATGTAATCTTTACTTATTTTTGTTTTAAGGGTTGTAACTACATGAACATACAAGTCCCAACAAATGGACTAGGAAGAAATCATTATAAATAGTTTTGCCTATTGTTCATGGACCAATAGAACATGTACATTAAGAAATTCATTCTTTTTTCATGAACAAGATCTATACATAGCTAGCCACAACATTGCCTATGTGACAATATCAAAAGTAGTATTGGATATCTTTAATTACAAAACTAACATATAAAACAAATTCCATAGCTCTTTTACTCATGATACAAAGGATAATCTTATAAGTTCAAATTCAAAAATTAATAGCATTAATCTCATCCACAATACTTTCTCATCTATTCTTGGGCAAAAGACAACCCAACTTAAATTACTCTAATTCTCTTGTAAATTCATACTTGGATACTCATTGTCGGGTGTCTTAAGATATCCACATGTCATGTTTAGAATTCCTTGCAAAGCATATAGGTTGAGTTAAAGATTAAATATATCAATTATATAGGAGATTGACAATATCTTTTATTAACTACTAAAAAAAACAAAATATATATATATATATATATTTGTTTAAGAATATATTGGAATTTGGATACTTGAGATAGTAATGATGTGAAAGAAATGGGAGGTGGATAAGAAAATTAAAATGGAATTCAATTAGAGGCATAACCCAGTAACAACATAAAAAATAAAAACATTCATGTATGTGTATATATATATATATATTATACTTTATAAGCTTTAAAGGTATAAAAAAAAGTGTCATATACCTGATTTTGATAGCAAAGATGCATATGAAAACTCATACTCCATGAGCTTTGATTTAAAGATTTCACATTCGATTGTTGTTGTTGAATTTGTCTCTTCGAAGAAGTCCCCTTCTTTTGCTTCTCAATGGCACTCTTAATTCGAGTAGAAGTTGCCTATTTCGACCTCTTTTTATAAGGATTACAGATATGAATCAAAGGATCTTCTTGAGCATCATTGTTATCATTTTCCATGCAATTATTGTAACCATCACTGTAATAACCCAAGTAATTAGGATTAATAACTCAACTGATGGTATATTATTTTGTTATATGAATCAATATAATGAGACTGAGGCTGGCTCAGTGGTTAGGCTTCAAGCTGCATTCCTCATGACGTGGGTTCGAGACTGGGAAGCTAACCTCCCATGTTTTTTTTTTTCTGAAGCTGTCACGTGTCCCCTCCTACAGTGAAAGGACGAAAATGCCCCTCAGAGCTTTTCTTCTTCTTCCTTTCTCCTTCTCCCAGCCGAGGTGCAGGAAAGGAAGCTGAGAGACATGCAGATCGAGGAGCCACTGTGATTGTGCCTCAACCTCACCGGAGCTGAGCCGCATTCCCCCCGAGCACCACCATCCAGTCACTGGTCACCCCTCGCCACTATTCCGGCTAGAAGACCACCATTTCTGTCGCGGAAAGCCGTGCAAAACGCTAGCTTGCCTGGCCGTCAGTGAGCCGATTTTCTGGCGTGTCTTGGACGGGTTTTATACCTTGCTTCTTGGCTGGCCATTTCCACCTGGATTCGAGCTCGGTTGGCCACCTGTGAAGCTGTTTTTCCAGCGGGATCCGAGGAGCTCGAGCAATTAAGATTTTGGATGAATTGATGTGTTTTTACTAGTTTTCTCTTGAGATTGAACTTAGAAGTAGCATTTTTGGCACATAAACAATGAATTTGAGCCCTAAAACCATGGATTTTGGCTGCTTGTAAGAAGAATGGCTGACAGGGACCAAAATAAAAATTTTTGAAGATTTTGGGTTCTTTAGAAAATGGAAACCTGTTGACTTGTAATAGGTTCATATTGACTATAGATTAACACTTTTAAGTTGGTGGGCATGAGAACTATGAATTTGTCTTGAATTGCATTAGAATGGAGGCTAGGGTTTGAAATAGAGACCAAAATAAAAAATCTAGAAAATATGTGGGGCAGAAGTGTAAAGTTGCCACACGTTAGGGAATGATAGATATAGAATTAAAGAGATGGGGGGTTAGATCCTAAATTGGGATAATGAACCGAAATATGATTAATTCCTACGTGAACGTTGGTGCAGGTGAATAGTAAGAGCGATTCTGGCACCCCAGGAGAGCAGCGTACTGCTCGTGACAACCGGAGTCCAGGTGCGCAGATAGCACCCCCAAAACTCTTACTATACCTGGGATTGTTCTTGCTTCAATTTTTTTCTAAATATAATCAATTTCTTTGTGATTATGCCTCACCGGATTAGGGGTTAAAAGTAAGGGACCTTCTGTATATGTTGAATGACCTTAACTGCAGTATTGGACTTGTGATATGCTTAGAGGTGATCACTAGATAGTTATGATCAGAAACACAGATAATTTTTCGCATATTTCCATCTTTGTATGCATGTTTAACTTAAATCCTTGATTGCTAGGAGGATGACGAAGGATAAACCTTTGCGAGATAGGACTCGCACCTGTTGGTTAGTTACCCTCGAGGATTGAGTATCCTCGCCTGTTGGTTAGTTGCCCTCGAGGATTGTGTATCCTCGCTTGTTGGTTAGTTACCTTGAGGATTGTGTATCCTCACTTGTTGATTAGATGCCCTCGAGGGTTGTGTACCCTCGCCTGTTGGTTATTAGCAGTCTTTTCCCTGAATGATTCTCATAAGTTGATTGTTTACTTGTGAATGGCTTCTTGACTTAATGTTTCAGAAAAGTATACTAATTAGCTCAACTGTTAAATTGCAAGCAAATGGATTTAAACACTATTGTATTGTATTCAATTCCTGATTATGTTAAATTTACGTTTATATATGAAATTGTTTACTGACTTGGGGTGCTATCTATCGAAAAATTTTTTGTTCCAGATAGAGAAATAGACGACCTTCTGGAGCCGGCAGAGCATTAACAGGGGAGCCATGTTGAGCTGCTTGGCTTGGGTGCGAGGCGTACTCTTTTGTTTAGATTATGATTTTGGCAATTCTTTTTGGAATGTATATATTTAGATTGGTAGCCATTATTGTGTATGGGGATTATTTTGTGACCACAACTGAACCTGCCACATTTTTTGTCGTATGTTGTAAATTATTGGACTGGGCTGCTCCCCTATTTATGTATTACCTTGCACAACCTTGTAGAAATTTCGGGATGTCTTATTTACTGGGGAGGTGTTGCCGAAATTTCTACAAGTTTCCTCATTTTGTATTGAAATTCTCACTATATATATTAAGGCAAATGGTATTCATAGGGATTGGAATGGTATGTTAACGATTGTCCCTCTAGTGTTAGGCTTGCAGGTCAGGGAGATTTTCTCGTGATCTGTGCCGGTCCCACCCCAGGGATTTCGGGGTGTGACAATCACTATTACTCTTAGAAGAGGCATAATTTCTAATTTCGACTTCAAGTTCGTGGAGTCTCTTCTTTGCTATTTTGACAGTTTCAATATCATTTGCACTCAAACTCATAATATTGAAAGATTCCCTCATCAAGTCCTTAAGATCATAAGCTCTTGATGTTCTCAAATCCTATGAGCACGAAGCATTGTCATTATTTCAAATTTCTTGTCTTACACTTTTTATCCATCTCTTCAATATGTATTAAGCTGGAATCATAGTCATATTCACATGATTATTCATTACACATAATGCATGTCGACATAACCACCCTAATAATTGAAATAACTTGCATATGCATGAAATGGTATTATTGCTTAAGTCAACTCTCACAGTATGCTCTAAGTGTCTAAATTCCCTCACCAAAATGTAAGTATGAACTGCCCCGTCATGGTTTGAACTAGTGACATGCCATGACATACTCTCAAAGTACTCTGCTTGAAATTTCTTAAAGATCTTATGAGTATAACATGAGTTGCTTGTTGTAAAATTCCACAGTCAACACTAAGTCTTGGCATACCTCTAGCACATTCAAAATCGTCAGCCACTTGAGCTTCACACATCTTTTCTGCTTGCTTTTCATAGTGGTTGACAAACTCTGTTAATGACATTGTCCTACAAGACAAATATTTAAAAATATTGTTTGTGCTTTCACTTCTTTGTGTCAATCTTATTCCAACTAAAAACATGTCATGATTAAATGTGGGACACCATTTATGGTGCAATAAGTACAAATTAGACAACCATTTATTCTCAACAACATTCCATTCTTTACACATATCCTTCCAAATTTGCTCCATCACATCCTCTAATTCAACTTCATGCAAAATTAGGTTGAATTTTTCCTTGAAACAACCATTAGTAAGAAGACATGAAATGTGTTGAGTGGCATTTTTAGAAATATGCCACACACATAAACGATGTATAGTATGAGGAAAAACCTTCTCAATAGCATTTGCCATAACACTATCTTGTTGGTACAATACGTAGTGTCAAATACTACTACATCGCCAAAACAATCATAATCTAGTCTTGACATAGCATCATATTAAAAAAAATTAGACATTCTATTTTGGTCATCTACTTGAAACGAGTAATAAACATTACTTCCACTTGCTTGTAAAGACTGTAAATGTTTTAGAAGGCTCTGGTAATGTCCTGTATTCAATAAATTGATCCTCTTTAATTGTAAAAAATGTTGACAGTCACGTACAGTAAATCCAACATTTTTTGCTCTACCCCACTTCATTTGTTAGATATGAATAAGCTTTTGTTGCTTTTATCCCAAAATCTACCATAATGCTAAGAATGCTTCCTTTTGTATTCGTTATCTTTCAACAAGATCTAATCAAATGCTTTTGGTTATCCTCAATGAAAGGATGATTATGGACCTCATTGAATTCAATCACCTCCCAAACACCTCCTTTAACAAGAAACTTAATTTGAGCCTTGCAACAACATCTTTTTAATGTCCTTTCAAATATTTTATCTTCACAAGGAGAAAATTATGGATATCCTGCACAACAACACAAAAAATTGTATCTTTGAAGCTCATGTTTTCAATCATAAAACTTTTTCCCTTTTCAAACACTAAATCCCTTTGTGAATGCATATACATTATATGTCTTATAAGCTTCTTCTTCACTATCAAGGGTCATGCCAATTTTAAATTGAAATTTTGAATCCACTAGTGACATATGTGAATATGTTGGATTTTTTAGAATTAAAAAAAGCAATAAATGAATAATGCTCACATTGTTCTTTTTCAAAATTTATAACTGCACTTAGACATGAAAACAACAAAGAAAGCACTCAAGTATGTGTGTGTGTGTGTATATATATATATACACACACATACATAGTGATATTTTAGGATGCAAATGCAATATCAATAAAGTTAATAATGGAGGTGAAGAATTAGATACATTAACTCACTTGCTTAATCACCTTAACAGTCTTTTAATCTTACAAAAATTAATACATACATGAATCATATATTGAACAAGTAGTATTATATATATATATATATATAGAGAGAGAGAGAGAGAGAGAAAATCATACCCATTGATTAGTTTCAATAAGTTATACCTTTAAGTATATTCGCGAGCACTGCAAACCATAATCTCATTGTAAAATGAGATGAACACTGAATATAAAATGATATTTGGCAAATAAGTAGTGAAAAAAAGTTTAAAAGAATTGTTAGAAACTATATATAACATTTGTAGAATTATCGACATACCAGTAGATTGAGGGATAAGAACTTGCTTTAGGTATACCTTGTGAGTTGCAGATTCATTACGCTTTCAGCATTTTTTTGGTTTTCGGATGAATTATGTGCTAAGAAAAGCCACCAAATAGTGAAATCCAAATTCAGTTTTAATATGACTCTTCATATCTTTCTTATCAAACCATTTTATCCTTCATTTTATACTAATTGATAAATTTATCTTATTACGTTAATAAAAATCTGATACACATTCTCTCTTATTACATTTTAGCCATGCTTACAGGCAATTCGAGCAGAGGAAAATGTGAACTTTGAAAAAAAATGGTTTGCCTCCCACTTTTCTCTTTCTAATTTTTATTGAAGCAGAGTGTCATGTTTGCTTGATAAAAATCTATCACTCTTGAGAAAACATTAGCTGAGGCTAGTATACTAACATGGCAAAGTGATGTGGTATTCTATTCCAATAAAATTAGGAAAGAGAAATAGGAAAGTAAGAGTGATAGACTTTTATCAAGCAAACATAACACTCTGCTCCAATAAAAATAGGTTAGCTCTAAGGCGTGTAGTCAAATTGTGTTCTGTGTGCGCATACCACACATTTATGATGTACTATTCATATGCAAAATATGAAGAATATCGATGTGTAAATTATAGAGATAGTTGCAACTGGATGGTTAGGCATGTAAAAAGGTAAGGAGCAATCATTAATAGATAACAAAAATATAAGGGACCACATATATACCTCACCACTTCCCTTTCTTTAAGATCATCCAAAGCTAGATTCAAATGTCATTGCAACATGTGTTGTTGGGATGGTTATAAATAGACTAGATGTATCAGTATCTCAGATAATTGAAAGAATAAAGAACTTGTTTAGCTATATTGTCTCACACCGAAAAGTATGGCAGGCAAAGCATCGAGGGTTGCCCGTAGCGTTTGGTAATTGGGAAAACTCATATGAATTACTGCTAAAGTGACTAGCAGCTGTGAAATATTTTATGCCTTGGTTATATATAGAATTTTGTTACAGGAATTGTCCTCAAAGTAGTTCAGAGGGGAAACTTACAGTAATGTTTTAATATGTATTATGGGTATACAAACTGTGCATTGATACATTTAAATACTTGAAGTTGATTCTACATATTCATGGAACATTCCTTAGTGGGAAATATATAGGAACATTATTAATTGTTCTTCACAAGAAGGGGACAGGAATTCATGCCACTTACATTTGCAATTATGGAATATGAGACCCAAGTCGTATAGTCATAGTCTCTATTAAACCTACGGAGATGTGTGGTGAAAGATAGTTAAGGGATATGCTTGATTTCATATTGGCAACTATTAACTTTAGCCACAGTATCAAACCTACAAATTGGGTGGCAACTACCATATGCTCAAGATGTCTTTTGTATTCATCATATGGTAAGTAACCTTGACAAACATTTTGGGACAACATGGTTAAATGTGAAGTTAATAAATATCATATATGCATACAAGCAATACATTGTTAACACCCAATTAGCTGGGCTTGCCTTTTAACACTAACAAGCTAGTGCATGGATCACTTAAATCCCCAAACACCAATGGACCAGGATGTATGAAGTGGAGGGTCAACGATACAAGCATATGACCACCAACCTTGTTGAAAGCATGAATGAAGTATTCACAGGTATTAGGGCATTACCCATAGCTGGCTTGGCAAAGGCCATCTTTTGTAAAGTGAATGAGTACTTTTTCAAACGTGCAGAAAAGATGCATGCACAAATACAATCAGGACAAGTCTTTTATGAGACTTTTAACAACAGGATGAATGCAAATTTGTGTGCGGCTAATGCTTATTTTGTACGTGTATTCAACCGACATAATGCCTCTTTTAAAGTAGAGGATCCATATGATTGTTAGAACCTCTAATATGGTCGATGTTGTAAAGTAAACCTTAATGATTAACAATGCAACTGTAGGGAATTCCAAGCTGAAAAATACAAGTGCCAACATGTTCTTACTACTTGTGCGAAAGCAACAATCAACTAGCGCTAGTACGTCAATCCCGTATTCAATTGGAGACAGTGCATAATGCATACAGAAGTGAGTTCTACCCACTTGGAGTGTAAGTGCAATGGCCACAACTCGATGGACCAAAGTTAGTGTCTAACCCATCAATGATACGAGAGAAAGGGTGACCTAGGTCTAGTCGAATATGCAACAAATTGGAGAATGTTGGAGGAACCGAACAGATGCGGGTTGTGCAAGCAGATAGGGCACAATCATGCCATTTGTCCACACCATCGTGCTAACCAGTAGTATATGTAACAGGCCTAGTAATTTATTACATCTATGTTTTATGGGTTAAACAATTCAATAACAAATTTATTTTCCCATTATGTGTTGTATGTTCATACTTTTCTTTCCATATATGCATTTTGAACAATGATTCAACATATCCATTTTAACCGACAATGTGCATTCACAGTTAAGCAATGGTTGTGCAGCAAAAATATGTTAATCTTGGGTCGGAGGACCAGTCTTTGTTGTAGCTTCAAACACGACACATTTTACAGGTCATTTGGCTTAGACATGTATGACATTGTTTTGTATTTGATTAACTCACAACCTACATTTTGGTTTTCCTAATGTGTACTTCAATGTATAGGGAGATTGCTTCTTTGTACTAAATGTGTTTTACACGTAAATCGACTACATGACCAGCCTATAGCCATTGTAAACCATCTTCGTCAAGCCGATTTCTATAGTGTAACTCGACATGACCAATTTGAATATAATCAAGCATTAGTATCGTCCCTCATTGAGCGATGGTGGCCAGAGACTTACACATTCCACATGACCTGTGGGGAGTACACGATAACACATGAGGACGTTGCCATGTAACTTGGTTTACCATGTGAGAGATTATCGATCAAGGAGCCCATGAGCTATATATGGCTAGACATATATGAGCTGCTACTCAAAATGAGACCACTTGCTGACTAGTTTGATAGGTAATGACTAAGCATGATGCACAACACTTTAATGAGCTCCAAAATGATGCCAATGACGAGCAAGTTCAATGCTTTGCCATGTATACATCCTTAGACTTATCACAGGTAATCTTTTCTTAGATAGTTCATCCCACTAGATTTACTTAATGTATCTCCCCTTACTTTTAAACTTTGAAGAGGCTGGTCAGTGTAGTTAGAGATCTATAGTTTTGACAAACTTGTATAAGGAGTTAAAATCCCCAATGAGTGTGGCATAGGTATATGCTTGACTCAGTTGCACCTCTGGGCATGGGATTGTTTTCTAATGCTTGTACTGGAAAGACCACTTGTCCTGGATCCTCATACTAATGTCTACCCCTTGATTCCACCATTGGGCTTCAAGTATGCATAAGTACTTCAAACCTCTTATAGTTACCACATATAATGCATAATCTATATTTTTTCAATTTCATAAGTAGAGGAACATTGGCCACCTTCATCGATCTGGTTAATGTGCCTTACATCAATACTGAGTTTTTTTAGACTATATAGGGGACGTTGAGGTTTGTTGGCACACTTTTATAAACGTATCTACACTTTTTTTCTCGTAATTTGTCATCGGTAGCCTTGTTTGTTGAAAATGGCATATTATATGGCAATCGTATCAACTAGACAATGTTTGAGCATTAATTCTAAAGTATTACTTGACATCCCCTGATATATGGAAGGCTTGGGTGCCCCTAAATTATTGAATGGCATCAACCAGATTGCGTCATTTGCCAATTTGGCTGGTAACAATTCATTCATAATAGTCTAATTAACTTGGGTTCCTTCCACACATTACAATTAAAGCGAAAAATCATTAAAAATTGGCAAGAAGACTAATAGATATGTGTGATAGATGGTGAGACATTTTAGTGCAAGCACCTATGGCTACCAAACCTACCAATCATAACTTAGCATACATGAGTTGGTACTAACAACGTACACGTTGATGGATCCATCCCACAAGTGGTGCTACGGGATATTTGGTGACCCATACAATCTTTTACATTTTGTTCAACATTCATTAAATTTTAAATTTTAATTACATGTCTTTGTTTGTAGGCTGACATTGTTGATTACCTTTATAGGTTAAGCTTGCATGACCCCTCACCTATGAAAGTACAATCAATTTCATGGGACTATTGGCTAGGATTGCCAAGACATCTTAAAAGATGCTTGGAGAACAACATTTTTCAATGGTTAACCAGCTAGCACAACCATTTTTAGACTTTTCCGAGCGACCACACATATCAGAGAGGCAGGCCCAATAAGTAAGCACATAGATACATGTCATTCTGGTTACCACTTATTGATTAAGAAGGCCAAGGACATAGCTAAAGCGAAGTTACATTTTCATCCACGATAGTTTAAGGTATATCTTCCTCTTCTTCCACCTTTGCCACACCACATAATGACTTCAACACTGCTAGTCCTTCCACACTTACAACCACCAATCAATATGGTCAGACCATCGTATTATGTTCCATCTCCAACAATATTGAGTTACACACCTATTATGCCGTCATTATTCTCATTCATCCCACAGCAGGTGCCCTTTGACATTTACTCAACATTTACAGCTGAGTATGGCCATGTCTTCTTCGAATTTGATGATTTGTCCCAACAGTGATTCTTTACACTATAACAATCAATTCCTCCATTTCAGTCCCTGATTTTGGATTTACATATGCCACCAATTACGCAACAAGATGCACGAGAAGAAGAACAAAAAGAAGAAGAGATTGCACAATTGGAGTCACAATGACTGCAACACACAAAAAAAAGGCTTCATTGTAGAATCGTTAGCTACTATTTTGATAAATAAGCATCTACATCTTATTTATATTGTTATTTGCATAAAAACTTGTATTCATGACATGTAGTTTGGATAATTATTTTTCGCCTGTGTATTTCCTAGTATTTTTTTTAGTCTATTTAATATATTTATTACTTTTATCTACTTTTCATATTTCTTAACTTGCATTTTATTATTCACACATATATGTTTTTTTTTTCCTTCTTCACTACACAATAGAATTTTTTTTACATTAATTTTACTTTTTCTTTCATATGAAATTATTTTTAAAAAATTACATTCAAAATTAAAAATATTTATCAACGGCAAATTAAGGAATCCCTTGAATTTTTTGTTTAAAGGGACTAGCATGATATTTTTCAAGTCCCTTAATTTTTGCAAAATATTTATAGAATGTCTTTATTTATATATATTTTAAAAAATTTTGTGAACAGAAAATTAGAACCATTAAATCTGATTTTCTGTCACAAATTCTTTTTCTTTTTCTTTTTTTTAAATTATAGGTGAATCGAACCAACCATTCAAATTCCGCATTTAGTTGTATTACTTCTTAATCTCTTTTTTTACGATAATGCCTAGCATGGGGTCCACATAGACAGGACAAGCTATGAGACGTGGCGACACGAATGATTGGGTTTGGAGGAGAGGCGTCGGATCACTTCATGCCCGTCATTTTCTTGAAAAAATATGCTGCCAGCCAATCCCTCTTTACGCTACATTAATCTTTACAACTCCTGAAACTCTAATCTTTTCTACAATTAAATTATTTTAAAATTTTAATAAATCTATGTCATGATCTTTCTAAACCACGTAATAATAATTCAAAGTGTCTTATTATTATACTTTAAATTTCATCTTAAATTAATTTCTTAACTTTAAATTTAATGTTTCTCAATATTTTTTAGTATGATCTATTAATTTTATTGTGTTTATAATTTGATTTCTTAACTTACAAAAATCACTCAAATAATTCCTTCTCTCAAATGTTAAGATGTTTGATAGAAAAATTTTGTATGACTCCTTAACCCCAAACCGATTTTATCAGAACTAGGTTGTCAATAAGCCAATTAGAACTTTGCTATTGGGCATTTTATTTAAACAGTATTAGCGAGAACGAAAAATATAAAATAATTTTTGAAAATTAAAGACTAAATTGGATGAAATGAAATTTAAAGATGAAAGATAAATTAGAAGTAATGTTAAGGAATTAAAAGTAAATAAAATTAAGAAATGAACTGGAATATGAAATAAAATTAAAAGATTAAATAAAACTTAAACAAAATTAAGCGACAAAAATTTAAAAAAAAATAAAAAGATAATAATAAAAGTCCATATAAAATTATAAGACTAAAAATATATATTTTTTTACCCTACATTAATTTGTTTTAAAAGCAACGATTAATATCATGTATGATTAATGACAGTAAGGATCCCTACTGTTTAATTTTTTAATTGTGTAATAAAGACCATTATATCAAGAATAAGTTCTATAAAATATTATAAATTTCACTTAATCTAACGATGCTAACTTGACAGTTAATGAGCTGTTCACTAGATAATTCGATTAGTGGACGGGTATTGCAGTGGAACCCACTTCCAATGGAGGTGCTTTCTGACTAGGGAAGAGGCTGACGTGCACCGCACCATTTTGATGGCTTCGCTTTGCAGAATCCTATGGCCATGAAGTCAGCTCCTATCTTTCTGACCTTCAACTCCAATCGATAGATTCCTCAAATCTTCATTCTTCACAGTACATAGTTTACAACACGTAAAATCCAGTAAATCACCCACCACAATGCATATTCATTCTCCCAAATCCACTCTTTAAGCTACCACAGATCATGAGAGATTGACCTATCGCAGAAACAGCTTTGCTAATGGTTGGTTTTGTTACCATAACAGATAGTTCTGTTTGTCATTACAGCATTTCAGCTTACAATATGAGATCAAATCCCATCAGATATTTTTTTCAAAAAAGAAAAAAGGGCTAAAATGGAAAGAGATGTAATAAAATTAGGCCAAAATATCACCGGAATTCATTCCAGTTCACAGCGCCAGACTAGCCATTCTTTCTCATTCCATTATATTGTCTTCCCGGACATGCATTTCTTTCTCTTTCTCTACTTGTACTGTTGTACATACATATATATATATATATATATATATATATATGAATGTACTCCTAAACGAACAGATTCAAAAGCCTTTTCTTCTGGCCGCGGCAACTGCCACTGCTCGTCATCACCGACTCCCCTGTAACCGATGTTACACTGCTGTACTTGTAAGACTCCGGAATCAGCGAAAGATCGAAGTCCTGCTTCTGATTCATCTCTCTGAGATCATGCACGAACGGTGGCCGAAATTCTGCATCGTAAACATTCTTACTGACGGTTTCAAACGGCTCATCCAACATCGGAGCCAGAACTCTACCAAGAATCTCCGGTAACGGCCGAAGAACACCTCCGGCGAGGACTGTCTCCACGGCCACCCGGCACACGTGCCAATTGCCACTCCACAGGAGTCCAACGGCACCGTTCACAGGATTTACCGTTCTCCCACACGCTTCCAATAGCAGAGACTGAAACAGGGCTGATGTTTGTAGCAGAAGCCAAAGCAGTCCATAGAATTAATCACTATTCGTAAAAGCTACACTCAAATAGTTCAATTAAAAAAAACTTGAATAGTCCAATAGAGTCTTGTTATTTACAAGAATGAGAAGGGTACCTGGTCTGTTGGATTCAGGGACGGAGGATATGAAGGAGATGAGGTCGCTACGGCCGAAGAATTTGGCAAGGAAGAGAGTGGCATGGGCTTGTGCTTCAGGGGATTCAATCCACCGCAGGCTCGACCTCAGAGAGCAGTTCTCGCTGCATCCCTTTCGGAGGGCTCGGCAACCACTGCAGCTCATCTGCACCGTCCTATTAATTGATTGCAGAGGCAGGCTTCAAAACACACTGGTTCTGAGATGAAGCTTGTTAACACTGAGACCGATAATGTAAGAAAAGAAAGGAACGGATGATTTCAAGGGAGGCTTGTAAGTAATGAGATTGATCTGTGGTGGGGTTAAGGGATAACTGTGGTTAAGTCAGTAGGTGAGGGGTGAGTGGGGTGGGGTCCACTGGTGGGGCTCTCGAGGGAATATATCTTCCAAACTTTGGGCAAGAGCGGCTCCGTGTTTCCGCAGCTATTTGTTCTCCGTGCTGAACCGTTCGATGTTAAGCTCATCATGAGAAACAGCCGTTGGATTTACCACGTGTCTTTTCACGGATTTTACGAACTTGAGTTGTGTACGATGGGAGAATAAAAGTTGAAAGCGGTCAGCAGGCCCAAACCCACAGAAACACCTGGCAGCGATTCTTTTCTTTCGTTTGCATCACCCAAGGCCAGTAAGTTAAACGGACGGTGATTAAAAAATAAAAGAAAACAAAAATGCAACGACAAAGGAACTTTTGAAAATTTTCAAATATTATTTAATTTACCACAATTTTTTTTTCCATTCAGTTCTTTAAAAATAAAAATTTTAAATTAAAACATTCTTTTGTTAAATAAAGATATAATCACTTATCAAAAGTAGCTAACATTTATTCAAATGCCAACCCATGGGTCATTTTTCTCAGTTGGTTGGGAGTGTAAGATATTTAAGTAAGTCTAACTTATTAGTTCACAATTGGTGCGTTTGCGTGGCAGTATGAAAATATGGTTTTATTTAACTTAATTTGTATTGAGTATAACTTTGACTCAATGCAGAAAGAATTTTTTTGTTTGTTTTAATACATCAGTTTGGATGGCAAACGTGGTTTATAAACAAGAAACCAAATATCTTCCAACCTCAAGTTTAGTCTTCGGAAGAGACTTCCATAAGCACCAAATGAAAAAGTAAACACACTACATGCACTCGCATGTAAGTTATATTAGCTAATTTATTAAGTGATTGTCACTTTACTAATTGAAAATTTTCAGAAAATACTTAGAAATTGGATTATGAGACTTCATATTAAAACAATTGATAGAAAAGTACTTTTTAAACTAATTAAATTATTAATTCACTTAAATTTTATATGCATCTGTTATAAGCATCATAGAGTTTCATTTCTTACTTATCGTAATTATTTTTCTCAAGCTCTCTTTTTTCTTTTTTTTTTTTTGAGAAAAAAAGTTCTCAACCTCCCTTTGATACAACCACCGATGGAAGTTAGAACTCTAAGCTCTCACCGACTCCGTGATGACGTCATAGCAACTAACCATTGGATTTATGAAACTCGTAATTAGACTAATAACTGGGGAGAACATAAGATGTCAAATTGTTCAATCACACTGAAGTTTTCAATAATTAAACCTTGGGATGAGTGATGTGTGCAGACATTCCAAGTTCACTTTGGCCCATCTCCCTCACAGCTTAGCCCTAAACTAGTATGCGTTTTCATTATCTTTGAAATTGTTATTATTGAACTTGCGTTCGGTAATGTTAATGCAATGCTATATTTCTAAATATCGAGTACTTGTTCAAGTTTTAGCCACTTTACTCCCGTGTAGCATCCATATTGGAGGCTTAATTAATTAGATTTAAGAGCCAAAGATAATCCGACGATAGAATTAAAGTTAATGTAGCCAATAACTCCGCAATGGCATGCAGTAGTATATTGAAAGAAGGATTCGCTGGTGACCATTTCCATTTTAATAATTTAAGGGTGAGATCAGAGTTCAGGATATCCTTTTCTACTTTATGCTGGAGATAAGCAAAAGAACATTGTTTATTATTGTTTAACAGAGAAGAACTATAATATAATTGTAATTGGTTTGAACTGCTCACTTAATTTGGCTGCGTAGCTTTCCGGGCATCACGACAACTAGTTCAGATCGTTGTAATTGTTTGAAAAATGTTCGAGTATACCGTTGGAAAGAAAAAGCCTGACGAATAATATTAAAAGTAACTTTTAATGTTAAAAGTTAGTTCAATGTTAGCAAATCTTTCACTTCTTAAAAGTATCACATCTCGTATTATATTGCAGAAGACTAGTTCTTTTAACAATAAATCTATTTTTCAAGCTTCATTTCCAACCACTTAACATAGTACTAGATCATTCACACTTCTAAATTCGTCTTGGATTTGAATCTTTTTCTGCTCATGTTGAAGGGAATACACACAAGGTGAGTCGTGCACATCACTTAATTAAGTCCTATGAAACCCAATACTTTTGTTTATTTATTTTTTAACATGATAGGAACACAGAGAAAAAGAATAAGAGGATCCTCGGCTTCCTTTCGGCTGAAACCTGTTGGTTTCTTTCTTTCTTTCTTTATTTCTTTTTCTGGGCTCCGTTCGTTTGTGTCTGCCGAGAATCACATGTTTTGAAGCTGCTAAAATATGGTAAAGATGGGCTGGGTCTTATAGCTTATTTTGGGGGTCCAAACTTAGCCCATCTGTGATACATGTGATTCTAACCTAATTAATCCCATTTTAGTCAGTGTATGGGCCCCGAAGGCTTTATAAATATTTAATATCTTAAAGTTGAAATTGAGAACGAAAATACCCATTATGAAACGACAGAATAAAGGAGGTGAGGCTTTCGTTATTTACATCGCTACTAGTAACAAAATAGTGTTAATAATTGAGGGCGGAGTTAAAGACAAACCAGAAAAGGAAAGAGAACAAGAAGATAGGGACAGAGGCATAGGCACAGTGTGAGAGAGTGGGAAAGAAGTAAAGAAAGGATGTGCTGCGTAGGCAGCTAGCAAATGGCATGTTTAGTGGTGAGTGTAGATGCCACGTGTAATGCAAATGAAGCAGATACCATCCCATACGTCGTGGGCAACAGCTACCGCTCCCTCTCAAATCATCCACACAAATCCATACTAACATACTACAGTTTCAAAAGTGGGAAAAGGCCTATGCATGTTTTACACTCTTACGATGGAAAATGAGAACAATCCACAACGTTTGCGTAACATCTAAGGTTGCAATTGAGAAAAGGTAAAAAAAAGGTTCACCGTGTACAGGGAAATTAAGGAAAAGGTTCATAAAGTTTGGTATACTATAATGAAATGGTACCGTCTTTAGCATGACCGCGATTCAAAGAACCGGGACATTTATGCAGGCCGGAATTCTGAACATTTGTTGAACATTGGCTAAGATTAGTTCGGCTGACTGAAAAAAAGGGATTCTGAATTCTGATTTATGGGTCAATTAATTCTGCATCGAACAACTTGTTATCCGTTTCTTTTTTACTTTTTATGTTGCCTTAAACAAATGAACGAGTAATTTAACCCCACTATGCCGGTATCTTAGTAATTAGCATTACGACGGCAATTACATATTCCATTCCTTGGGTTTATTAGCGAAGCACTCATAAAGGTTCATTTAGCTTGTGGGACCGAAATATGCCACAATTTGGAGCCTTTTAGGTACTGGAATCTTCCCCAGCCCACCCATGCTTTACCGATTCGGCTTCTACCACTTAGTTATGCGAACCGTAGATGCAGCTGTCATAGGTGTGCTGGTGGTCAAATTGAGTTTGTTTCCAGTTATTGATTAGTGGATCCTTTATTTAACAATTAAGATTGCGTGGCATCTTCGGATTTTCATTTATTTTTGGTTAGCGTGAATTGTGGATGTTATATATATATTATTCAACTTGCCGTAGTTGGAGACTTCAATTTCATGATCATGCATGACGTATTCTTTCATCTCTTGTAACCCCAATCATGCTTCTCAGTTCTCAAGATCGATATTCATAGAATAAGATATCTCATAGACGTAGTTTGCAAAACCAACCACTGCCTTACACTACTTTCCTATTTAGTATTCTGCGACTTATTAAACAGGCGACTTGAATTTTCACAAACAAAACAAAAACTTGAATTTAATTAATTACGCCAAATTACTTATAAAAGTCGATATGCTGTCAGGTCAATGAGTGAATCCTTCTAGAAGCGGAAAATGTACAGTCATGTTACAGTAAATTACGAATAGATTAACAAGAATGGGCGTGTGTGAATGTAATGACTTTGGTCCTTAATTAACACGCAAAGAACAGAGTCGAAAATGTCAAAGGAATATGGTTCAATTTATGAGGGTGAGACATAGGACAATTGACAACAAACTGGCCTAAAATTGGGCACCTGCTTTGCCAACTATACACGGTGGTTGCTCTTTAGTCTTTATCTTAAATCAATGTTGGGTGCCGCCAAATAAAGGAAACACTTGTACCCCTTCTCAAAATGCCTATCCCCAAGAATACGTATCACTGCGGTAAAGCAATTTGGTTTGGACGACTAATTTGGGAAGGCCTGGCGATAACTATGAAGGAAACAAACGACACGTATGTTATTACAAAGCAACAAATTTCATTCATTTTTTCAACAAACAATCTAAACATATCGCGTTGGAAGGCAACTTAGGCAAGTAACGACGTGTAACGCCACGTGTCATCGTCATCCACTCTGCACCATAACCACGTGAAACAGTCCAAAACCTTGGTCTTATCCCTAACCAAGCACCCTCCGTATGATCTTCACTCTTCCCACCCACGCCTTTCTAGTTTCTACTCCTAGATATTTTTTTTTTTAATCACTTGTCTGAATTTAGCTAATTAACGATTTTGGGTAATCGAATCTTTTTCTTTTTTGGAGGAAAACAGTAGAAAGCGTGCACTTTTTGCGTGAAGTGGTGGTGGACATTGATGAGCTGCTGCCCACACTCCACACTGTGCTAACAGGAAAAACCGTCAGCAACTTGCATAGGCAGAAACATGCGCAAGTGGTTTCGACTGAACTCAGCTGGCTCTGCCATCAGTAATTGCCTCACCCTTCATGCGTATCTGCTGTTTCTTCATCAATGGTGATTTCACGGCGTCGGTTAGGCGGCGCATCCACAATACTAATAAGTCTAATCCACGAGAGAAAAGAAAACAGAGAGACATAGGAAAAGACAACAAAGTTTAATTTGAATTTCAATGAAAATAAATAAATTGAATTGCCACTGTCAAACTACACAATCTAAACCAGCGAATAGGATCTGTTTACTGTATGTACAGAAACAAATAAATCCTAAAATGAACAAACAGTTGAATAATTAAAATAAGAAGAGACTAAGAATTTGATTCATTTTGATCTAACTTCCTAATGCTCTGATTCTAACTAAAAAGACGAAGTATATATGCTAGTTCAGTGGTCTTGAGGGATTTCGATTTTGGGAGCTAGCAGAAGGCGAGGCTTTTTCACTGGCAAAGGGCTCTCCACCTCGTCGTCCCCGGACATGAAGAACTTGGCTGAAAAATCGGGCAAAGCGGGAAGGTTCAAGTCGAAGTCCCGGTGGCTGTGGCTGGCGGTATGGGTGGACCCAACCCCTTCCGAGGCGGTGATAGCACTGTTTCCGCCGCCACCGGCCCCAGCACCGCCGTCGTAGTGGCAGCGTTTGTGTCCCCCCAAGGCCTGCCCGGTGGGGAAGGACTTGTGGCAGATTGAACACTCATGGGCTTTACCCCCAGCGTTGGATGCAGTGATGGTGGTGTTTGCAGAAGTACTTGTGACAGCCGAGGAGGTGGACTGATCTTCCCCGGCGCCAACTCCTGCTGCGATTTTCCGGTGACTGGCCTTGTGTCCTCCAAGAGCTTGGTAAGAGGAGAAGGCTTTGTCGCAAACCGAGCACTTGTAACTGAGCTTGGGAGCCGTGGTTGGATCTGGTGCGGTAAGCGGCGCTGACTCGGATACAGCAGCAGGAGGAGGAGTACCCTGAGGGGAGCTATGGCGGTCAAAGGCGGTGGGATTGGTAGCGGAGACACCGGAGCCGCCGCGAGCCAGCATGATAAGGCAGAGAGCTAGATACTCTTCCTCGGTGCAAGAAACTTGGTCAAAACGGGTGCGCTTGGAACGCTTGCGCTTGGTCCATGGCTCCAAGGAGTGAAGGTTGGAGTCCAATTCGAAAGGGAAGGATGTGGGAGCGGTGGTGGGTGATTTGAGAGCTTCCAGAGCCATGTGATCTGATCTGATCCGACCTGACCTCAAAACAAAAACCAAAGCTGCTATGTGGAAGCAAGAGACAGAGAAGAGAAGATCGGTGAGATGTTGGTTTGAGTTGAATTGGATGAGCTGGAGTGGGAGTGTAGAGGGGTTTATATGGAGGTCGAGAAATAGAGGTTGGGAAGTTGCGTGACAAGTGGTGAGAAAAGCGCGGTGGGGAAGTTATTGCAATATTTTTTTAATTTAAAAAAAGAAGTGAACAGAAAGAGTACAGATGCACTGATAGAAGGAGAGTTTTCTTGGTGGCCAAGTGTGACCCTTAGTCGGTCAAATAAAGTGTCACTACGTTGTGGGACTGACCTACTATTCAAACGTTTGGTTTTTATTGGAAACTGAGAGTGAGAGAAGTCACTGAGACCGAGTGGATCCTGAAGCGAAGACTGGTTCTAAGTCAAAATCCACAAAAAGTTCAAGGCTTTTATTTATTCATTTTTTAAGAGACGAATAGTTGTGGAAACTGAGCTGTAATTGGAACTAAAGAGAGGGGGCGGTCTGAACGAGATTTGGTCCACAGCAGCCGGCTGTGGTAGCCTAAGGGCAAAGAGCGACAAGGCAATATGACTATTCCTTGTCAATATCCTTGGGGGCCGACCTCTTAAAACCGTGTAAAGTTTGACAAGTTGAAAAGTGAGTGAGGGATGCAATATCCTCGTTCATTCATTCATTCATCCAAAAATAATGTATTGCAAATTACAACACCGCCATTTGGCGAGGCTTCATGCTTCAGTCTGACATGAGGTGAGACGAACAAGCCACCTAAATTGGTGGAGCGACTGATGTGGGAATCAAAGTTTTTTGTTCCCATTATTACTGTGCACTAATGCCCAATTTTGCAATTAATTTTTATGCTGGATTTTCCCAATTTTGTCCACACGATTCTATGTTTTGTTTCTTTTCAGTACTTCCCCTTTCTTCATATACAATTTGATTTGGTTGGCATAATTCATTAATTAAAACGGGTGCGCTTGAAATCTTTAAAATCCTTTTGATTATTACATTTATAACACGAACAAGGTGAAATAAATTACCGCAATAACACAACTAAGCAAACAGATTTTTGGGGGTTTATTATTATAATTCATGCCTCTCTTTCTTTGGGACAATAATGATTTCCGTCTCCTTGAAATCGTTATCTAAAATGGAATATTGCTACTTGTGTATACATTTTTCAATCAGAAAAATATTTTTTAATGTGAAGTGAAGATACAAATGAAAGTACCAATTGCATGGTAAATATGCATGAATCTTTATGCAAATTCTCACCAACTTTAACGAACAGGAAAAATATATATATTTGAAAATGTGTCGTTACTAGTTTGACGAAAGATGGCTATGAGTGTTTTTAATTTAATTTTTATTTTCTTTGAAAAGCTCAAAAGCATTTGTAAATTGCACCGAGAAAATTTGTAATCACACCTAATTTTTGTCAAGATGTTCGTAGAATTAACCGGAAAACGGGAAGGAAAAGAGAGGGAAAAAGGTTATGATATAATAGGGTTGAACTGTAATAGCATACTATAATCTAAATGGCAAAAGTGGGTGAAATTTTGGTTGAATGTATTGGGAAAATTCAGGAGGTTGATTTGAGAGGAGAAGTTCAAATTGAGTGAATGGAAGTAGAAAACACACGTGCATCATAATACTGAGGAAAAGGGTAAAAGTTGATATTTATTGCGAGTCGGCTCTTGTACAACAAAGTCTTCGGTGGAGTCATGGGGTGGGCTATCTAGAACGGGAACTTGGAAAGCTACGCGAAGCATCCAGTTCAACCCAACATCAACCACACGTGCACTCTCATTTTTTCTTTCCTTTAGTCCTTTTTTTTTTTGGGCTCTCCCGAGAAATTGAGAGTATTCTTAGATATGGGGACACGTTTGTCGTGACGTCATCTTCGAATGCTTTCAGGGCCCAGATTTTGTTTAGTATATCAATTTTTCTTTTTTGTTCTAAAGAATAGTTGTTTTGGCGATGGTTTATCCTTCTCCGCGTATTGTTGCAAGGGTAGATTCCAGTTGGCATTTATTGAAGTATTAATATCAATCTTTTTTTGTTCGGTCCTTGTGATTTCTAATTAAATTCGCGCTAATTTTTTACTTTATACATATATATATATATATATGTGAAAAAATTTTTAAAATGTGTAAATTTTTTATAATTAACAAAAAATTATAAAATAGATAATTAATTAACGAATCACCTTTTAAATTAAAAATTTTTTAAATTAAGGTTTTACTAATCAGTATTCTAAAAGTACTGATTAAGAAGTATTTATTGTCTTTTAAGAGCAATAATTATTAACTTTTCACTAATTTTCATGGCATTTAAATAATGGTTTTTTTATTTTAGTTTTTTTTTCTTTGACAATGTACCCTTTCTTTTTTTTCAAAAGGCATAATTAATATTTTTTTAAAAAAATTATAATTAATTTCTAATGAATTTTTGTATATTCATACTTCTAAATAATATCTCTATATCACTCTTTAATATTTCATGAAATTTCATTTAAAAAGATTAATTTTAAAATAAACAAAAACTATTGTTTTAAAAAAATAAGGATAATATAAAAATACTATTTAGATGTATGGAAATATAAAAATGTTAGAAATTGATTATAAATTTTTTAAAGCAAAAAAGATTGATTTTTTTAAAATTTAAAAAGATAATATTGTCATAAAAACACAACTAAAAAACCATTAATTAGTTGTTATGAAAAATAGTGGAAAAAGTAATAATTATTGCTATCATTAAGGACAATAAATGTTCCTTAACTTCTACCATAAGTAAAACCCTTAAAATTAACTAAAAAAATTGATAAATTTTTTATTGTCAATAAAAAAAATTATAAAATAATTAAATAATAAATTAATTAACTGTCTTTTAAATTGTAAATTATTTAAAGTCTTTTAAATTTTAGGAATGAATGGAAAAATTAATAATTAACTACCTCTTAAATAATTTTTTTTTGTTGAATAGATTTTAAAGTCAACTACAAAAATTAATGAATTAGTCAATTAATTGTCTCTTAAACTTTATAATAAAAAATTATAAATATAGTTTGGCATGATACAAAATTAAAGTAAGAGAAAATAATATATGATTGAATGATTTATTCAACGATTTAAATTGTTTAAAATCAACAATTAAGTTAAATGTAATTCTATTTATTTATGATATTTTAGAGTTCTTTATAAAGAATAACAATGGAAGTTGTTTTATAGATAAAAAAAAAAAAATCTTTTGCAATATTGTCATTTCAATAAATTTAATAATTTAAAATATATTAATGTATAATAATACAAATTAATTATTTAAGGCTCGTACCACACAGGACAAATAAATTAGTTATAGATTGTTTTATAACATTTCTAAGATTAGTAAATAAAAGCTAATTGTATTGGCTCCCTAAAGTATCCTTTAGCTACTGCTGCTGCTGCTTTAGCAATTTGGCTGCGTTAACAATAATTTTAGAAAATTCATATTTCTTGCATTTAGTAAGTAATGTAAAGGATAAATTTAGTGGAAAAAGAAAAAGAAAAAGGAAATTTGAATGAGTAAGAGGAAAGAGCTAGAGTTGTCAAAGTGAGCCAACTTGATCCATTTAAGTTGGTTAATTAAATGAGTCAACCCATTTAACCTACCATATGGTGATTACCTGGTGAGTTAAATGAGTTGACCCGTTTAATTCACTAAAAAATAAAAAATATGAAAATTCAAATGTGACTTTCTTTAACTACATGTATTGTTTAATCAACCAATTTTTATATCAGTATAATTAAACAGAAAAAAATAACTAAATAAAAAATAAGTTCCAATTGATTAAAATAAGTAGAGTAATTTAATAATTCAATGATTCATTAATAATAAGAATATGATTATGAGCAAAATATTCAAATTTGACAAATTACAAAATAATAGAGACAATATAACACATGCATTAAAGTTAATATTTTTAAATAAGAAAATACAGTGGGTTGGGGCGCTGGATTGGGTGAATGAAATTTTTTTTAAAAAAAAACAGACAACTGGTTAAACTGGTTGAGTTGATAGAAATATACTAAACAAGTTTTTAAATGAACCCCTCAACCTAACCCACCTCTTAAATGGATTACATGAGCTCGATCAAATAGGTTAAACCTGTTTTGATACCTCATAGGGTCAAACTATACATTCTCTCTTTCGTTCGTTATCCTCTTATAAAATTTATACCTTGCATTTAGTTATCAAATCAAGAGGATTAAATCTGAACTTCAGGATTGTCAAGAGTTAATGTAATGTGGGAATATACTGCTATCGAAATAAATAGAATGAGTTGAGCAATTAATAGATTAAACAATGAATGAATATAAATAAAAATTCTATGTGGCTGAGTGATTTGAGCATAGAGAAAACAAACATAAGTAATTGCGGAGAATTACAGGTAAAGACCATAAATTTATAATATTTTACGAAGAATTTTAAATTATAAAAACGTTTTAAAGGATTCAAAAGACTAAATGTGAAAATAATCATATATAACGGAGAGAGGTGTATATACGAAATCAACAATATACCATATTATTGAATTTTGATTTATGCTTTTTGATTAAAATAAATGAAATGTTGAAAATATTTGGACTTTATATTTAAGGCTTCAAATGTATCATTGTAGTTAATCAGTTAGGGGATAATGATAAAAAAACAGAATTTTAAATGGATTTTGACTTTGGGGTCAAGCAAAATATGGATGGTTTTTGACTAAAATTTACATCTGAAATTTACCTTTGCTTTTTCTGAAATTGTGTGCACTACTCAAAGCTGGTTTTCTAAATCCCAAGTCGACACTCACCTTCACTTCGTTGCCGTGGCCTTCCCACTCTGTAAAGCATATATTCCTTCTCCCATTTCCTTCGTCCAAAAGCAATCGAATTAAATCAAATTTCAGTTATTTTTTGAACCCACTTTAGTTTATGGTCACCAAATTAATTTAGTTATAAATATTACTTATTGCTATTAATAAAAATATTTCAATTAATCAACTTAAAATCGATAAGTTGATAATTACTTCTTTGAGCTTGAGATATTAAACGAGTATTATGCAATAATGTCTCAGCTTACCAAATTGACGGCGGAAGGGAATAAAACTTCTAATTATATCAAGTGACCAAGTTGGAGTAAGTACTAGACAAATTAGATTTGCATAAGGCATTATGATATGTTTGAAAGTTTAGAAAATATAATGAAATATGTTAGAAATAAATGAAAGGTTGTAGGTTATTTTAAAATTGTTTGAAAAATTAATAAGAAAAGTAAGATCCTACTTTTAATCATTTTTAGAAAATTATAATTTAAAATAATTTATAAGAATTCTAAATAATATTATTATAAAATCAAATAAAACTAGCTGTAATTATGTTTACTTTTAATTAATGAATGTATATATGTAATTTATTCAAATAAGTCATCCTTTTATTATTGACTTCTCAATTTAAATAATCAACAAACATTAATTTTTGAATGGCATAGAAGGTATAGGAGACACTTTTCTAAATTCCATACCATTAATAAATAATGACTTAGTTGACTTTAACTATCGTACTTCTTACTATTCCGTCTCAAACTATCCATGCAAATATTAAATGAAAAGAAAAAAAAATTTATAAACTTTTACTTAAAAAAGGCTAAATTGGGCCAAGTAGGTTATAAATTATAATGAGTAACTTTTTTTTTTTCAAAAAAATAACTTTTGAAAATCTACATTTAAAATTTTAAAAGGAAAAAAGTTTGATCCATATTTAATATAGGAGGTATATCATATTAATAAAAATAATTCATATTGAACAAAGAGAAAGTAATTATTCCAAAGAGATAATTATTAATTATATTTTAAAAAGAAGTTCATAACAAAAAAAAAAATCAAATTAGGCAGTGTCACTGGCTTAGTCTAAGACCGAAATTTATATAAAATAACTAGTTCTTCAATCTAACTTTCATATAAACTAACTCGAATCGACTCAGGAAAACTAGGTTATACTAACTCATGTTCAGTCTTACCTAACATATTCTAAAGGATCAGAGAAGAAAGAGAGTAGTGATGTAAAACCGAAACTCATGATCAGCAATTCAGCACGTGATAAATAAGTCCTTTATTATAATTTTTTTTTTTTGTGGGCCAAAGATAAATAAATCATTGCTTACATACATTGCAGGATTACTGGTTGTTTTAGGTGGAGGCCCCGCAGTCGAAAATGAACGCTGACTGCTCAATAGTATCGGTCCCAGACAAGCATCGGGTTTACCTGGGTTTATGAATTTATGAATTTGATTAAAATAATAATCAAATCAACTCCCGAGTTAGTTTATTCTGAAATATGTTATGTTCTTGCTGACCAAACCAACAATAATGAAAAACGTGTGATTCTTCTTATATGACTTTTCAGCCGGAGAATGGATAGGTACAATCTTAGCACGACAAATAAGTACTAAAAATATATATATATATATAAGAAAAAGATAAGAAGGCGGATAGACAGTAGTCATGTGACGCATTGCGATACGTACGAAAGTAAAAGGGATATGGTCGGAAATACGGGTATCTGATGCAGTATATCGGTAAATTACGAGAATTGCAAGTTGAAGCTATGAAGGGTTATAATTCATGGATGGAAAGCGGCACATGTTGCAGCTTTTGTTATGCTTTCGCTATCTTTTGTAGTGCAGTTTACATAAATGGCAACATAGGTCGTGGCTTCATTTTCCACTTGCTCTTTTGACATGGAAAGCAACCTAAATTAAGGCCAGAGTAAGGGCTGACCTCAGTTTTTTTTTTTTGGGGATTTTTGGATGAATTAATCATTCATGAAAGAAGGGCGAGAGACTTGAACGGACACAAAGGCCATGGACATAGGCCTGCTGCTTCGAATATAGACTCATAGCAAAATATAATTCTTAAAATATGTCATATGAAGTCATCTATTAGTTTATTAAGAAATTTTGTAAAAAGGTTAAACGAGTTAAATCAAATAAATTACTAAAAATAATATTAAATGAAAAATGACAATAATTAATGGGACCAAACAACTTGTTGAAAGACTCAATTCTTGAACTCAAACTATCAATACACTAAAATAACTCCTTCATAGTGGAAATGAAGTGAAGAATGAGATTTCTGATTTTTTTTTTCTTATCTTTCTTTGATTAAGGAGTAGTAAAAAAAAAAAAAGGTTAGAGAATCGGGCATCTTCCAACAATAGAAGTATGGGTGCGCTTTTAAACTTGGACAAAAAATTGATGGGTACAGTGGATTGGGCCAAAATAATCCCAAAAAAATATAGGTATACATATTATAAATCCAACCCACTATTCGAATAAGTAAAGCGTGCTAGTTCAATATATTTCATCAATCTTGAATAGCTATACAATAAAATTAAACAATCTTCAAGTTAAAAATGAACAGAACAAAGTAGCTAAGCGTTGTTTGTTTATTTGACAACTAATTTAATATATTAATTTTAATAAAATTATTTATTTAATAATTTTTATTTTTTAAAATAATTTTATTAAAATTAATATATTAAATTAACTGTCTAATGTGTTACTACCAACTATTATTACATGATAGGGTCATGGCAGGTGAGAAGCAGTAGCTTCGAGAACATCCCGAAAGAACAAATACCCTATGCTTATAGATGGGACAGGCGTGCAACCACAACTGAGTTCAGAGACTCTGGACATTTGGAATTGGACCTAACTTCCCCAGAAGGCCCGTGTGACTTTTAGATACTGGCCCAATGGGCTTACTGGAAAATTTAAATTTTAATTCTTACCGACAACCAAAGGGTATTTTGACTTTATGTTCCGTTCAACGACCACAAGGAAAAGTAAAAAAAAAAAGACAAAAAAAAGTTAATGTCCCTTTCTGACAAAAAACAAAAATTAAGAAGGGGGTATTATGATCTTTTTAACCCGCAGAGTCATTGCTGCTTGTCCCTTTCTTACTGCTCCTTACCCATGCACAGACAATTACATATATATAATATTAATTATTGTGTATAAGAATTTTATGAATAACATCATTTATTTATATTTTAATAATTACCAGTTTTTAAGCTATTTTTAAAGAAGTATTGAATTACATTTATTATGCTTTTTGGGCATTGTGCCCATCTTTCATTTAGAAAATAATTACTTATACTAATATAAATAATTTTGAGATTTTCTGTCAATACTCAATAATCTGGAAATCGTTTATAAATAATATAAGGGAAAAAAGTTAAAAATATCTGTATAAGAGTGGAAATTTAAATTCTTTATTATTTTTTAAATATAACAATTATCATAATTTAATTTTATACTAAAAATACTTTAAAATTAAATAAAAATTAACTCGAACTTAATTGTATGGGAATTCTTCATTGTCAATTGCAATTGGGCACTAACTCCGATGTCCAAACGACATGAACCTTATCAACCCACGAGGGATAGAGAGATTGACGGACGGGAGTGAGACGTCAGGCCGAGAAAAGGCATGGACCACCCCAAGGTGGTAGAGTCGCAGTACCTGACCCAACCCTTTGCTGGACCATAACGCCCTTTCTTTTGTCCTTTTATTTAATTAAATAACTTCATTTGATTATGCGTTATCGACCCAGTTGATCTGTATTAATGAGTTTTATGACTTTAGGAAAGTAAGGGGGGCTGCTTACACTGTAATCTAATGCTGCAAATTGCAATCCATCCTTTTCTCTTTTGTTTGTTTAGGTCATGACCGAGTGGTAGTATACATGTGAGGAAGTCAAGAGATGCAATCAGCGTCCCTTGTGTGCTCGTTGAATTCGTTGTTTCCATCTTTTACCAGCACACTCCCCTCTCATCTTCGCTCTCGGCCTCTGTTTCGAAGGATCTCGTATTCATCGTCTTCATTCCTACCCGGGAATCCTTCACGCAGTGATCGATCTGCCCCTGCTACTCTGCGCTCTCCTGCTACTTTCTCATCTTTCGGTATGCTATGCGCGAACCCCACTAAGTACTACTTCGAATACTGTCTTTGTGGATTCTGATTTCCTGAAATGTGTAGTCTTTGCTAACAAATATTCGTCTCTTTCTCAAAAAGTGAAACTGGGAAGATAAGGGATGGGTGGTTGGAAATAGGATTATTTATATATTATTTTAAACGTGGCTGCTATCCTCACTAAACTCGCCACTCTCCAACTCCCCTTCCGATCCTTTATATCAACCAACGCGTCCTTCATTTCCTCTTTGTCTGTTTGTCGTTGAGCAGCGGGTGACTCTACACAGATTCCAGAGATGGCTGTGAAGGATGGCCAGGACCCTCGAATAGCAAGAATCTCCTCTGCAATCCGAGTCATCCCCAACTTTCCCAAGCCAGGTTTCTTTCTTTGTTTTCAAATAATAATACACTATATTAGTATACTAATTTTTTCTGTTTTAAGTGTTTCGGCATTGTTTTCTGTATGTTGATGCTACATTTTACCTTTCTGAGATTCTTAGTTTTGGATTAAGAGACGCGTACTTTTTTTGGGTTTTATCTTTGTACTCTTTTGATTTTGGCAGGGATTATGTTTCAAGACATAACCACTTTGCTTCTTGATACAAAGGCTTTCAAAGACACGATCGATTTGTTTGTGGAGAGATATCGAGATCAAAATATATCTGTTGTGGCAGGTATTTCTGCAAATATGTATCAAAATTTTAATGTTTAGTTGGCTTTTAATAGGATTGTAAGTTTACTTTAATTGGACATGTTCTTCTGTTCCTGTTTCTAATGCACCCTAATCCCCGACCGCAAGCCAAGTTCCTTTGAAGATTGCTCAAGAAATACATAAATCTTAATCATAATGACATCAACAAAACCCTTATATATTTGTATACACTGCCCTGTCCTTTAGTCTCCTGGAGCGTGTTTTCAGTTAAAAATGGGGCGCATTGGAGTCTGTCTGATCCAAGTAGAGGGAGAAGAAAAATATGTAGAAATCTTTTGTTATTGAGAATGAAGATCCCCACTTCCTCTTTCAGTCAACCATTTCCAGTCTGCATTTTGTGGTCATTGGCTGTAGTTCATTGCTAAGAAGCAAAAGCATTGATTCACATAGTGAGTTGTCTTTGTTGTTTTTATATGAGTGTTTGACATGTGTAACAGTTTTAGAATCGAGTATAACTTGTTTTTGAAGTGTCCATGTGTGGGCGTGTCATTATCCATTCTATTTTTATGGCTTTTGTTACAACAATGATAGTATACACTGTCACTAGGAGTATAACAAAATTCAGGCTCCTGTTCAATTGAAATTTGCATAGAATCAGTAATTTGTTCTTGGCGGTAGTTCAATTACATGCCAATTGGTAACTTCTGTTTCCATCATTAGAAGATCGTAGCAGATTCACTCACCAATCGCCAGTATTCGTTGGAAGTGCATTTTTCCTCAGTTATTGTTTTCAAATCTACTGAAAATAAGCTATCAGTCTGTATCTGACAACTGCATTAATGGCAAAATGTAGGTGTTGAAGCAAGAGGCTTCATATTTGGTCCGCCCATTGCATTAGCTATTGGGGCAAAATTTGTGCCCATGAGAAAACCCGGTAAATTGCCAGGTATATTTATTGCACTATTCTATTAGAGTACTGCATTCAAGTTTATGAAAAATTCTTGGTTCGCAGATAATTATTGTTGGTGATCAATTACCTGTAGTAAAATATTACATGGTTTCCTAAATGTGATGTGATATAAGTTGTATCAATTTTTATTAAAGGGACCAAATGACCTTGTTTTTGTGCTTTGGTCCATAATATTACAGATATTGGACTAAGGACTCATTGTCTACGAATTTGTACATTGGCTCTCACGTTGAATTTTGCTACGTTGTTCTTTATCTATTATGTCTGTAAGATGTTGAAGGCATCTTGATGCTAGAGACTATCTTTCTTTCTCCCTTTATTCTATGATAGCTTTTGCAGGGCCTCCTACATCTACCTTCAGTTTTCCCTCTTGTAAGAAAATCTACATTTTAAAAGATTGAAAGATAAGGGGGAAAATCATGAGAAAGAGAAAGATACAAGGAGGGTTTTTTGTACCTATGACTGACAAATTTGTCAACCTAAGATCACTTGTATTTAACACTTACTTAAAAATAATGTAAAGGAATAAAAAATCATATGTAGCTGTGTTATATAACACTTTACAGATTGATTGCACGTCTCGAACAAATAGAATTATCCCCTTTTGCTGTTTCTCTGCTTCACAAGACTTGCTTGTTGTGTTAAATTTATATGATTGTGGACAATTAAAACACTTTGCATCAGGTGGAAGAATATAGGCTTCTTTGCCCTTGCCTTTTTGTGTGACCATGGTACTGGTTAATTGTTATTTATGGTTGTAGATATTTGAATCTCTGCTGTGTACAATTTTCTAAGTTCTGTGTCTCCTCACTGTGCTAGCTTCCGTTTGCTGAAAGCACTTTAGTATTATGTAATGGGTAAGAACTTTGATGCTTGTGTTTTGATTCTCTTTCAGGGGAGGTTATCTCAGAAGAGTATTCTTTGGAGTATGGAACTGACAAAATGGAGATGCATGTAGGGGCTGTTGAACCTGGAGAACGAGCCTTAGTCATTGATGATCTTATTGCCACTGGAGGCACCTTATGTGCTGCAATCAGACTACTTGGTAGTAGATCATAGCCTAACCTTTGTTTGAGCGTATGATATTCACCCATTAACATAAATGTGTTGGAGAAATTGTTTCTCAAAATTTGTCAGCTATGCTTTAAGTGGGTCCTACCCAAGTTATGCCACTTCCATGTTTGGTTTGATATGATGGGACCTATCTGTTGAATGACAAGTGCTGGTGGAAGGAAGGTTTGCTGTGCCTTATGGCTCATCCGGCTGATTGAGTAATCAACATCTCAGGAAGAAAACTTTATGGATTAATCGAGTTTGTGGAAGTTGTGAAAATGTGCATTATTGGTTTTAGGATCTTTTGTCAGAAAATAAGAGATCATCCTATCTATGCTCCACGGCCTGCATTTTCTTTAATTATAATAATACAGATAGTAGGACATGTATAATTAGGGTGGAGACAATTGAAATCATTTTTATGGGTACTGGGCCTGATATTAACCTTTTGATCTACTATTGTATGCTTACAAAACAAGAGACTTTTTCAAGTGAACGCATGTTTTCTCATATGTAATCTTTCTTCTTTAACATTGGAGTTTGATATATTCTTATTGGTTCTTGTAATTCTCTTTCTTGTAGAACGTGTTGGAGTGCATGTGGTTGAATGTGCTTGTGTGATTGAGTTGCCAGAGTTGAAGGTATGCCTGCACAAACGCAAATATAGTTACTCTTTCCATGGCTTGTAGTTCTTCAGCTTAATGTATATTTTCCACTCAAGCTAGTATAGTTACCTCTCTCCCCCCCTTTTCTTCATCTTTTTACCCTGTCACCACTGTAACATGTTATAGAGGAAATTTATGTGCAGTCAAGTTGTTTTGTGTTTCACAAAGATCTGGCGAGGTATCTAAAATTGATCAAATGGTCTACTCAGCAATGTCCTGTACTGTTTTGGTTTTAAAAATTCAATATTCTCTCGAACATGTGGATTTCCCAGGTACTTTTTGTGTTGGGATGATCTAAAAGAAAATTATCTTCATAACTTGCGTATTACACTCTAGAAAATCAAGCAACATGAATAATGAAAGTAAGAAGTGTGTGTGAAATCTGCAGTATGCCATAAAAAATTTTGGAAATTTTGAGAGACTGTTATCTCTTTCTTTTCTTACCTTGATTCAAGAACATAAAATCAACAAACACAGAAATTGTTGGTTAGTCATCAGTAGTGGATGTGACTAGTGCTCTCCTGCTGTGATCTGACATGTTTGACTAGAATATACTGATTGCATTTGCAATGCAAGCTGAAGGCTCAAAGAAAATTATATAAACACCTCTGTAATAATTATTGACTTATCGGCGTTCTAATTTACTGGTGCGTTATAGATTGTACCATACAGTTGCACTTATGGTTCTAAATGTTTATCCCAAAATTTCTATTTTTGAAGTAAGATCATTATTGCTGCATAATTTTGTGCTGGAAGGCACTGTAATAAGTATTCTTGTAGATGGGATAACAATGTAAAGGGATCTTAAACTTTAGTTACCATAACTACCTATCAAATTGTTAAGTACATACCTTCTAGCTGTAGGGTATTTTCTCAAGTGTTAGAGGTGATGAATAAACTTACACAAATCTTGGGTCTTCAGTGGTCTGGAGTGACAATTCGTTGTTATAATGATAAATCATTTTCCTTCTTCTGGCTGATTTCAGGGACGAGAAAGGTTGGGGGACAAGCCGCTATTTGTGTTAGTTAATGCAGCTTGAGTTCAAGTGTTATGATGATGTTCCCTTCTAGTTGTTAAATGACCACGTTGGTTCTCAATTTCTTGGAGCTTCACTGAAGGCTGCATATTTTTCCTTAAGATGTCTTGATATTGAAATAAAGGGCTTGTTTCTGGTTTGGCTGCGTAGGGAACTGAATAATTAGGTTTATTGAAATGTATCCAACGAACATTGTCACACGTAAGACACGTGTTCCGCTTTCAGCTTATGCTATTACGTTGTGGATGTATTGGGTATTGGCTGTTGATAATTTAATCTAAATCAGCTGTCAGTATTTTATTCCGTCAATGTGACTACCTTTGTGTTACTGCTTGCTAACTTGATAGGTAACTTCTACTAACCCGCATGAGTTCTATGGAACATTTTGTCATGAATTTTTTAGGTCTATAGTATAAAGCTTAGGGTTAATACACCTAATGTTATAATTTGGATTTTTGTTCTAGTCTCTTGTGTATATATACCAAAGGTGTCAGCGTGTATACGGAGCCATCCCATAACAATTCTTACCAATGAAATTTTTTTCATCTAGAGAAGAGATTCTATATTCTAACTTCAAAGAATGACGATGATTTCTTTTTCTTATAATAAGAGAGAGAATGATACAAGGGAAATCAAAATATTTATGTTTAGTTTATTTTTGCTTTTTATTGGTTTCTTATTTCATTTTACTTTTGTATGACTGCATACAATACAGTGAGTAGAACACAGCGGAAGATTTTTTTTCCCCTAAGAATATGTATATAACCTTATCTAAATTTAAATGAAATTCTTGTCCACGCTGTACTATTGACTTCTTTTTAACTATAATAAGGGGTTTCAATTCTTAATTTATGTTCTGTTGTCTGAGTTGTTCCCTCTCCCTCCCTAACCAATATAAAACTAACTCATTTATGTCATGTGAAAATAGGCAAAACTCAACTTGTCTTAGGTGATTAGATTATCGTTGCTTGTTCTGCCCCTCAAATTATTTTATTACTGTGAAATATCAGTGTAAAAATACACTTGTGGTATATATATTTAAATTCATGGTTGACATATTTTGTCTAATTTTACTCCAAACTTAGGAAATATAAATACCTGTTACTGGCGCTTAAATAATATTTAACTGTTCAACATAAAATTATTGTTGCCAAAGAGAGCAACGCGGATATCCTGCAGTAAGGCGAAATACTACAGATTCTCATGTAACCAAATCTCAGTCATTCGCTTGATCACATTGCCATCATCGTGCCTCGTCTAGCTTGGTTTCAAAACGCACCATTTTGAATAAGTGAAATGGTACATTTTGAGGCGGTTTTTTATTTTTTAAAACTGGCACCTCAAAACAATGTCGTTTCACTTACTCGAAACAGTGTGTTTTGAGATTACGGTTTTGAATAATGTTGAGACGCAAAATGCACCGTTTTGACGACGTTCACCAATTTACGTCGTACTCCTGTGCAGGCTTCTATCATGAAGCTTGAGGAATAGGGCAGAATGATTAGTGAAGTAGGGGATGATTTGGCACCAAAAGTTTTGGCATTTAGAGAAACCTGAAATGCAGAGCATGGTGAAAGGGATGTAGAAGGGACATCTCTCGTTTCAGTGGAAAAGAGTGTCTACACTTGCAAGTCGCTTGCATTGATTCACCGAGCACCCTGTTTTCTATCACAGGAGGTCGACATTGTCGACAGCTAAGTTCAACGACAGAGGAGGAATGGAAAATGTGCAATTTCAGACTACATTGTTAGGTTTGATTTCCATGCACTGGTTTGTAAGCTATAGACAATGAAGAACCATGAATGAAAATCAAATAGTAAAGAATAACATGGAATATGGGTTTACTAATTTGCGTATCTGGAATAGCTTCTTGTCTGGGCTGATTTGTTTCGTGTATTGATGACTAGCCATGGGAATGTATGAAGGTTGATATATAATGAACCTAATGACCCACGTTGACGGTAAAATTTATTAGTTTAATTTGTGTTTTAGATAGGGTAAAAATATTTATATGAAAACAATTTATTGATTTAGTTTGTGTTTAATAGAAGCCTCTTTTCTGGGTTATTGGTTTAGTCAAACATTGCTTTAGATCACAATGATAAGCCACATTTTACTTATTGTTTTGATGTTATATTTGCCTATTTGATTGAGGCATGTCCAGAATTTGGATCTAAATGTTTCTGTTAGAGTGAAATGTCTGGGGTCACTAATTCAAAGAAGAGGATTAGAGCTCAAACAGTATAAAGCCTTCTTTTTTATCATTTGAGTATACTATATAGAATATAGAGGTAGTATTAAGGACATGGAAAAGTGATGATGGATCATCATAGGTCAGTGCTATAATCTTGAGTGATGGTTTATCCATATGTATTTGTTATTATACGATGTTTTTAACTATTATTCGTTGGTGGATTGTAGGGAATTAGGATTATCTACTACTGACTTGACTGATGCTCAGAATAATGAATTTAAATGGAAGCTAAAAGTTGGAATGGAGTTTGACAATATAAATGCAGCTTGGCAATTTTGAACTGAGTATGGTTCACGAGTGGGATTTGGAGTGAGGAAGTAATACTTGAATAAAAAGAAGAAAGATAAATGTGTGACTTTATGGAAATTTGTTTGTTGTAAGGAAGGAACTCAGAGGCAGACAAACGAGACACTCCAACTATTAATCATTGGCTTTATATTAGAACTTATTGTCAAGTAAGGGTTAATCTTGTAACAAAGAAAAGGAAATTGGTGGTAAATGATTTTGTGGAAAGCCATAATCACCCACTCTAACTATCGAAGACAACACATATGCTGACGTCCTTTCGTAAGATATCCAAAGTTCAAGCACATGAGCTTGAACTAGCAGAGGACTCAGGATTCTAACAGAAAGTGACATTTCAGTTGATGAGCACACATACGGGTGACAGAACCAATCTTGGGTTTACTTGTGTGGATGTGAAAAATTATTTGCGATCAAGAAGACAATGTAGCATGGCTTATGAGGAGGTAGGGTGTTTGTTCCAGTATTTCTAACAATAGTTGTTGGATAACTTTATTCTTTCATGCCTATCAAGTGGATATTGAGGAATAAATAATGAATGTTTTTTGGGCTGATGCACGTATGATAATTGACTATGAATACTTTGGTGATGTGATTTGCCTTGACACTACTTATTGTATTAATCGTGCACACAAACCACTCACATTGTTTTCTGGCTTCAACCATTACAAACAACCAGTTGTCTTTGGAGTGGCACTGTATGATGAAATGGCAGAATCGTTCAAGTGGCTATTTGAAACCTTTTTGGAAGCCCATAGCAAATAAAAAAAAAAACCACATACCATTTTTATTGATTAGGACTAGGCCATGGCCAAAGCTTTAGGTAAGCTTTTTACTTTTGATTATTACATTTATGTAATGATGTCGAAAGTGCTTGTTTGAACCTTCGCATTATTGTTGCAGGTTTGGTAATGCCAGATATTTGCCATGGACTATTTAGATGACACTTAATGCAGAATGCTGTTAAACACCTAGGCAATATGATGAAAGGTGACTCCTATTTCATGACTGACTTGAAAAAGTGCATCTATAAGTTTAATGAAGAATACCAGTTTGAGGTAGCCTGGGTGACAATGCTCCACAAATACAATGTCCTTAAAAACACTTGGTTGAAGTCCAAGTACGCCATCTAGAAAAAATGGGTAGCGTGTTTTATAAAGTAAGTTTTTACATTGGGCATACGAAGCACACAACTGAGGGAGAGCTTAAACTCTAACTTCAAGACCTGCATGAAACCAGATGTGAGAATTGTACAGTTCTTTAAACTATTTGAAAAAGTGGTTGAGGATAAATAGTACAACAAACTGAAGAGTGAATTTGATGCCTGAAATAAGATTTCAAGGTTGAATTGTCAGCATTCTTCCATTTTAAAGCAACTTGCAGAAGTATACACATTATCAGTGTTTGACTTATTCTAGAAAGAGTTTGACATGTTATTTGCTGTAACAAGAAGGCATTGAAATGAAACTCAACCTATATTTGAGTATGTCTTATCTATGACAAACCAAGAAAAGGAACAGTGAGTCATATTTGAGCCAATTTAGAAAAAAGTATATTGCAATTATAGGAAGTTTGAAACGCTTATAATATTGTGTAGCCATGTTTTAAAAGTTTTCATTGTCTTGGATGTTGAACAAGTGCCAGACAAGTATATTTTAAAAAGATGGACGAAGAATGCACGAAATGACATTGTTCATGATGTACGGGGCAAAGAGGTTGAGGGAGACCTAAAGTTGGCTAGTACACAATGATATAGGCAATTATGCTCCAAGATGATTAAATTAGCCACTGAGGTTGCTACATGTGAGAAGTTGCACTCTTTTGTTGATAAATGTATGGATGATGTATGCAAGAAAGTGATGGACCTTCGTTTAAACAAAAGAATTGTTGATAAATGTTTGCATAATGCTAATCTAGACACAATCCCAATACTTGACGATGTAATTCAACCATGGGGATTAAAGGTGTGAATTGGGTCTAACAGACGTAAGCGAATGAAGAGTTGGGTTAAGGTTCAGGCCAATAAGGAAAGAAAGGCTTCGGTTATGAGATGTTGGAAAAATAATTAGCATGAGGTATATGAGCAATGGTTTCCACGCATTATGTCACTTATAATCATTATGTCCTGTTACTAACTTGTGATCATTTTGTCCTTATAGGAAAATAAACCATCTAGCTCACAGTTGTGTGGATTCTTATGTTTAGCTTCTCCAGTATCGTATAACAATTGTCATGCAGACGAGAATGAATTTAGTTTCACCCAATTTTTATTGGTAAGTGCTATTCACGAGTTTTTCAAGTGTATTTAACTTTAGTGTTCTCATTTAATTGTGTTTGCTTGCTGTGTTATACAGGAATCGATGTAGGTTCCCACACAATCACTCTTAGATCAGGACATATAAGGTGGTTTGAGCACTTTTATTTTATTGTCTTTGCTCACCACCTTCATTTTTTAGGGTAGGACAACACTTGTATTTAGTAGGGTTACATATCAATTGTATTTAGTTAGGGCACTGATCACTTTGATTTTAGCACTTGATTTTTTTGTCCGTGCTCATCATATTAATTTTTTGGGATAGGCAACACTTGTATTTAGTTGGGGTACACATTACATGTATTTAGAGGGGATAATTATCACCTGTAATTTTTTGTGCAATGCTGTAAGTAATCAAAAAGATTAATATGTATTCCTTTTAAATTCTCAAATACATGATTATTTTCTACTACAATATTACATCCCAGCCTCTTTGCTCCTAATTTGGAAGTAATTTCAAACACTATAGCTCCTTAGCATAACCCATTACAATTTACATCATGCCTATTCCTATTCTATAGTACAATACATTCAAGTTTACATCACAACATGTTCATTGCTTCATATGCATTCTCTTTTTGAATCTTGAATATAGCACTACTTTTCTAGTTATGTTTGTCATGAAAATTTGCATCATAGCATAGCAGTCCAGTGTGAGAGACTCATTTATTAAAGCAAGAGGAGTCAATCATTTGATTTTCTATAGCTCATTAACCTAGTACAGCTCCAGTACAGCATTGGTATGCTCATTCACTCATTCACGTAGTTATAAAGAAATGTTCAAATATGGTCAATTCTAAGTATGTTCAAGTATGATCAATGTTGGACTTGGGGCACTTATACAAAATATGTTCAAATATGATAAATTTCAAACTTGAGGTATTTGTTCAAATATGCTCAAATATGATTAGTTTAGGTATGCTCAAATATGATCAATTTCATAAATGTTCAAGTGGGAAGTCATTTCAGGAATGTTTAAATGTGATCAGTTTCAAATTTGGGAACTTGTTCGGATATGACCATATGATCTCTTTTAGCATTGTATGTGTTATGCAACCAATAAATATATGGATGTACCAAGATACATTTCAACCAAACTCAGTCAATGAAAATTGAAAAACCAATGAAACCAAAATTACTTAATCTATAGCAGTCCCGTGTTCAGCTTGAGTAATAAGTTTGGTATAGTTAGTCTATAAAAACCAAAATTTTCAATCATTTGAAATTTAAATCTATATATTAGAGTATAAGGTAACAAAAATCTGAGTTAGACGCTGATTTGACTAGCACATGTTAAATATTGCTATGTACAATTTACACTGAAATTTCACCCAATGTCCTTTCTATTTATAAACTTCTAAGAATTTTCACCAGTAACAAATAACTAAACCAATGCCCATCCTATACTTTACATTACAAACAAAGTAAAGTAAAAATAAGATTATATGTCTAGCCAAAAAAGAACAATATGATTATTTGTGGTGTTAAGACAAGAAAACAACATAGAGTGATTTGTTTCATTTTAAGTAATTATGCATATGCAGCATATACATCTATCACACAAACAGAATTAACAAAACAAAAATGCATCTACTTCACAAACAAAATTGCAACAATAATATCGAAGTACATAGCAGATAAGAAAATGAGATTAACAAGCTAATTCTCATGGTAGGTTAGTCCTTGATGCTTAGATACCCTACATAATCAATTATTAAATACAATGCAAAGCATCAGGAAGTAACACAACAATATCCTAAGTTTTACTTCCACTTAAATTTAGTGCAAAACCATTGGTAATAGATAACAAAATCTATCAACCAATGAAAGCTAACTTGATAAAAATGAAGCCCAATATTAATATTATAGCCTAGTTCTCAAGACCAGTTCTATTCAATCATGCATACTATGTTTATAATTTTTTGTAAGCTCATTCTTACTATTCAAACCAAATCTCTAAGAAATCAACAATAAGAATAAATAACATTACAAACCTGGCAAACACATGACTTCAAGAATGAACCTTGAACCCTTTCAAGTAGAAAATGACAACTGAGGAACTAAGAACGTAAAAAATAAACAAACATGAATAAGAAACGAGCATAAAGATACTCAAAGAAATTACAAATCTAGGAAAAGGAATTGTCCAAGCAATTAGTTTAAAGTATAAGAAATACCCAATACCAAGGTAGCCATTTTCATTTAAACCCCAAGTGTAAAGCTCTCCAAAATCTATAAAAAAACAAATACATAGAATGAAACTATAAACAAAATATGGTCACATTATTAGCACAAAATTATGCTGGGAAATTGATGAATTACTTGTCAGCACACAAGTGTGATAACCACCACATGCAACTTCTTCCAAGTATGGAAGTTCACTAATCAACGATGGCTTTGTTGCATTATTTTTCCCCCAAGAGAGCTAGATATTAAGAATAATACTCATTTTTACTTGCATAAGATAAAATAAGTGATAAAAAGATGCTAAGCGATCAATGAAAAAAAAAAAAAATTAATCACCACTTCTTGAACATACCAATTTGTCAATGCCTTTTTCACCAAATATAAAAACAAAACCATTCTCTACAAAATTTACATGAATGACGATATAAACAAAGGGTGAATGGAGGATAAAACCAACGGATATGCAGAGAGTACAAAATAAAGCCAGCAGAAACAAAAACAACATTAAGGCATTGATTCACAGCAATTGCATGTTTAACCTAAGCATATATAAAGGATGAAGCCAAATCAACGGAGATAATAATCAATGTTAAGAGGCCAATATATCCATCGCAAAAACAAAAACAACATTAAGGCATTGATTCACAGTACATCTTGATTTCAACTGACATTTTCTTGGATTCCTTCAAGTCTTGCCCGACAACTCACTCACTTGTGGTGTGAAATTGTGATTCGGTGAACTTCGTTTTAGGCCACCGCAGCATAAATAAGGAAATCCTCTGGTTCAGCTCTTCTTTGTCCTAGCATTTAAAAAAAAAACATGCAATAAAACAATGTCGTTTTGAGGTGCCAGTTTTCAAAAAAATAAACGTCTCAAAACGTACTGTTGACATTGATTATCCAATGAGTCATGCTTAAACTTTCATAGTATGGACTTGCTACCATCCATGGAGAATAATGTTGTGAAATATATATTTTAAATAATTGTTAACAATAATGGGCTGAAAAAGGGAGTTGTAGTTGGTCCCTTTGTTAAATTTCTTTTCAAACCTCCATGACTGTACTTATAAATTTAGTCTTAAAACATTGGAAATACATTATATTATCATGTATCCCGCACCAACTACGCAATTATATTCTAATGCCTTCATGCAACTCTTTGTGGCACAGGTCATTTAATTAATTAACCCAACACATAAGACGTGTTTTCTATTAAATACATATATTTCATGTGGTCTAATCCTTTGATTATGCTATTGGAGTTAGCCAATATTTTTATATTGATTCTTTTATTTCCCCTTTTTTAGGAGATAATATTTAATAATCATATTCTAATGTGTTACTGATTGCATTTTTCCATTAAGCATTTCTTTATCCAAATAAATATAAGCATTTTTAGAAAAAGCAGACAATTAAACCTAAAGAAAGTAAAATTCAGAAATAAGTGTTTCATCTATCTTTTTTTTTTTTTTTCCTTCCCTTCCAGATAAAATCATTAAATCATGCTAATTTTTTTTTAGAAAAACTTCAATATATAAACATCCCTTGGTGGTTTTGAAATATAAACATTTGAAATGTCAGTAAAGCATGAGACATATCCACTTATATTTTTGAGTCACTCATATATTTTGCATTTAATTTCTTAACTTGTATTTAAAATTTTTGTATAATTTGAGTTATTGTGTTTTTATGTAGAAAAATTATAAGATACAATAATAGATAATAAGAATTAAGATGCACGTAATATGATTATAATATATTTAAATATAATGGGAAGGGAGTTTGGTGGAATGGTACATGAGAAGCGACTGTTCTCCAAGGACCTTTGTTAACACTGAAAAGTTGCAATCTTTGCCGAGGGGAATAGCCCTTTGTCTTTTGGGGATGAAAACCCTAACCCCAAATCGTGGAAGCAGGGGAGAGGCCAAGGCATATTGACCAGATTTTCAAGAATAAAATCAGATCTTTAGGGTCTCAAATCCTCTTCGGTTTTTATAGTTTATTCACTGGATTTTTATTTTTCATCTCTTGAACGTTTGGGATTATAGGGTTTCTCTAAGGCATTTCCAAAGGTCGTGCAATGGCCGGTGCAATTTCCATAAGAACAGACCATTGGAACTTTCTTCGAATAAATGTGGTATTAAAAAATGGGGAAAGATCAGTCCTTTTTTGACGCGTGGAAGGGAACTCGCGCGAGGAATGGCGGAATCTAAGGATAGCTAACGTGATTGTTATGAAAGTGTTTAGAGGCTTTGTTCTGATAATCTATTGGATTATGAGACTTCTGTGACGATGGATTAATCTTAGCTAAAGATATCACAGCTGGGTTCTTGGCTCTGTCGTAGATTTTGCACTGCTGGCTCCTTATGCATAAGTGGAAATCAATAACATCACTTTGTTTATATTTGCTATCTGATTTTACTGCTACCTACCAAATACTTACTGGTTTGACTTTTTAGGGTTATGGGATATCAACCAGCAATGTCAATGCCGTATGGAAGAGTACATTGTTGCTGTCCTTGAATTTGGAAGGGATAGGGCGAGAGCAAAAGTAAGAAAAAAACAATTGTTTGATCGGGCACAGTGAGGGTATCAATATAATTAAAAACCTAAACGGCGCAAAAAGCTTCTTTTGTTGTCTTTAGTTTTAACACCTACAGTCCGTAAACTCAAAAGTCATAACCCATTTCATGATCAATAACAATTGTGTTGTTCAGATGATGTGCATGTTAGAGTGCTGGGATCATGAGGTTTCCACTGGTTGGCCAATGCTTTACCTTCCTCCACTAGCTAAACGTTGGTTACCATGCCTCCTGTTTAAGTTATATCATTAATCCATTAGTGTGTAGATATGACAGCCTAGATCATATGATCTCTGGGATATTACACCAGAAAGACTAGGACATGGTGGAATACGATTCGTCTGCATTGCATCTTAATCTTATAACAGTTTATTCTATAGCTGGTATATACTGTGAGAGTTTTAGCAAAAAGGGAGAGTTTGTTAAGCTGAGGCGACAATGAGCGAGCTCCGCGGTCTATGTCGGGGTTGTAAATTACCATAAAGAATGTCAGACTCATCCCCACGATGTGGCCGCCCATGGCTGTTTATTTATTATTTGCCAACAGAATTCTTTCTGTTTATTATATATAGGGGAGACTTCCACGTTCTGACAGTATTAAAAACGCGCATGCTTCAAGCCTTCGTTAGCTCTAACTATATGACTATCACCATTAATTAAGAGATTTATCAATCACAATTAGTCACCTTCAATGATTACTCTTAGACCTCCGTTGTCCTTTTGATCAGAGTTTTAAGAAGTCTAAGCTGTCTAAAGGCCATTGAAGCTTGGTATTATTTTAATATATCATAACATGAACTTTGGTACCCCTCTGAGTTGTCATTTGCCTGGTATTGGCCCCGCAGTGGACTCCTAAGTTTAGTTACAGAAAACTAGGACCTACCCAAGCACAATGATTATGAATTAAAATTAATATTCACAAGTGAAGTCAATCCTTACACTATCATTTCTCTTTGGCAATGGGTATAAATGTGTCTCTAGTTTTTGCTGATGGCAAGCATCCCTTAACTTCTCTTCGCAGTGGTATTAGACCACAAAAGAATAGCCATTATTTTCCTTAGGCTTCCAAGTAGACAGAAAGACAATGGAATCACTTAGAACCTTTCCTGACGTAGAAAGGGGTTGCTTTCGCGGAATGTTTGCATCAGAGGAGGTTGATTACTCACCACAATATCTTGGCCAAAGCTCACTTCTGCTTGAGGAACATGGTGGAATGATTATTGGAATTGAATCCACACTTTGCTCTGCTCCTGAAGCTGGGGAGAATGAGAGTATGTTTGGTTCTTTAGATGCTATGAACTCAAATTTGCAGTTTATTTCTCAAGACAGCAGCTTCAATAGTAATTGTAGTGCCGATACTTTCTTCATTGCCAATCCGGGTTATACGAACTACTATCACAGTGATCCTGATCAGGCACTAGTAAACGATGCCTGCATGCCCATGAATTTTTGCATGATGGATGAGAAAAACACTGGCTCTTTTGTCCCACCACTTGGGGACGTTTTAATGGAGGAGAATGTTAGCTTTAATGATCGTGGACGGAGAGACAGAGTGGAGAATTCTAATCAAAGTCTAGCTGAGTTCACTGCTTTTCCTGCCAAACAGATGCACCTCAAAAGGAAGTTTGATGTGCCGGAACAGGAGGCTTCAGCAGAAGATAATAAAATAAACATCAGCTCGTCCGAGAATCAGAAGAAGAAACCTCGTGTTTCAAAAGATGTAAGTGTTGTCTTTGATCATACATGTCTGTATTTATTCTACACTCAACATTAGAGGTGGAAGTCTGTAAGAGTTTCTCACTTTAATTTCCAAATTCAGGTGCAAAACAGTAAGAAAATTGCAGGGCCGAAGAATAACAAGAAGGTTACCACAAATGGCCACGAGGTAGAAGAGACTCATACAGGATTAGATGGACAGAGCTCAAGTAGTTACAGCTTAGAGGACGATAATGCTTCTCAGGAAACTAGTGGAGGAGCCAGCTCAGGGTCTAAATCAACTGTGCCTCAAAACTTAAATCGGAAGACAAGAGCCAGTAGGGGATCAGCAACAGATCCCCAGAGCCTTTATGCAAGGGTAATTTACTTCAAAATTCATACTTTCATTATGTGATAAGATAGTGTAGTATATTCAGTATGTAATACTTATTCTCATCCGTGAATCTTGCAGAAAAGAAGAGAGAGAATAAATGAACGACTGAGAATCCTACAGAATCTTGTTCCAAACGGAACAAAGGTAAGAATGATTTATTCTAATTTATTTGCGTTTATTTGGTGGGATTGGGTGGGACAATAACCAAATTAATTGGTTGAAAAGCATAGGACTAAGAGGAGCACTAATGCATTTCACGAACTTTGATTCAGGTTGATATAAGCACAATGCTTGAAGAGGCAGTCCATTACGTGAAATTTTTGCAGCTCCAAATTAAGGTAACAGAAGACCTAAATTGCAGAAAGTTTACAATTTTTCTTCATACAGATATAGACCCCAACACAACTTTAATACCATCAAGCTAACTCTTTTCGTTTATTTTTTGTTGTAGCTTTTAAGCTCTGATGATCTATGGATGTACGCACCAATTGCTTATAATGGAGTCGACATTGGACTGAATCTCGGCCGCAAGATTTCTCTACCTCTTTGAGCTCGTGGGAGAGACTAGTGATCCCAAAATGACTCTTTAGGAAACAAGAAAAGAACATGATAATGCAATATATATGTTCTAACTTTTTATATGCTAATTTGAATAATGCTGGCCTCTAATGCATGGGGAGAATCCTCACATTTTTATGAATCACATGCGTATGTTTCTTACACTTGTGACACCATTAATTGATACGGTGGCCATAGCCTTGGTTCTGTCTTTGGTTCAAAGAACTTCCTCTTACCGATGAGCTGAAATCTATATCAGCTTAATCTCATTCTTCACATAAAAAGAAAATCAAGATCATCATAGTTAACATCTGATCTATCAATCTAATCGAGATCCTTGGGATAGAGCATATGAAGAAATTACATAAGATGAGCAATTTCTCTTTTAGCGGAGCAAATGAAAAGAATTCAAATTAGTAATCCTGTATATTTCTCAAACTAAATATGAATAAAAAAATAGTTAAAAATCAAAATTCAATTGAGTTCACTGTTTCTTTACCATTCTATTCTTTAGTCCACACTTGATTGAAATGCAGAGACAATGCGGTTCTTAACCACACTGAGAAGTGAAAAGGAGATTATTGAAGTTATTCTTATAAGTTGATTTTAATTTTAACAGAGTTAAGTTGCTATATAGCGCTAGCACTGAATCATTTGAGAGCAACTATATGTCAAATTACAAATTATCGTAGAATAGGATTGTTTTGAAGTATTGTTTACATGTGTATTTGCTTAAACCTAAAACATGGAATCCATATATCTTTGTGAAGTGAAATAGGTAAATGTAAAGAGTAAGTACTTCCTTACACTATCTTATTTATAGGGAAGAAAATAGTATTGTATACTGAAAGAATTAAATAAAGAATATATTTATAAATAATTCAAGTTAGGAGATTTACATACTTCTCTTAATTATAGAAGCTAATCAGACTCTGGCTGAGATCATTGATCGTATGAGATACCCACAATATGTTGGGTGTATCTTGAGTTTTCACAGCCTAAATTCTCTTTTGAATTTTGATTGCAGAATACTAGCAAATATTCTTCTCAAAGTGTCTCAAGTCTCTATAGACTATTCTCTTTTGTATCTCAGTTATCTATCGTATAATAGTTTTGTCCTTTTATAAAGGCTAGCTATGGTTAGAGTTTAGTAGTAATTCATGTAATTACTATTTTACCCTTATTTAATGAGTACCCCCTATGGGTGGACACTGTATAATATCTTAATAGATTTAAACCCTAGATATTATACGATATTCTAACATATACTGTGTATTACAATTAGTACAAATAGTACATTCATCGTATCTAGAGTCTAGACACCTATGAACCTAGCCTATTTTATGTACAATATTCTTCCTAATATATATTACATTCTAACACTCCCTTTCAAGCTAGAGCATATAAATCATATGTGCCAAGTTTGTTACACATGTTATCAATCTGAGGACCCCTGAGACCTTTGGTAAGTAATCAGGAAGTTGATCATTTGAATTGACAAACGTGGTAGCTATGCAACCAAATTGAATTTTCTCTCAAAGAAAGTGGCAATCAACTTCTATGTGTTTGATCCTTTCATGAAAGATTGGGTTGGAAACAATATGCATTGCCACTTGGCTATCATAAATTAAGTCCATCTGATTTATACTTCCAAATTTCAATTCATGGAGTAGTTGCTTTAGCCGTATGAGTTCACATGTTGCTAAGGCCATAACCTTACTTTAGCATTGGCTTTTGCAATGACATTTTGTTTCTTGCTTTTCCATAATATGAGATTACCCCCAATGAAAGCACAAAATCATGTGTGATATAAGTACCCTATTATGAAATTGTGCCACTTCTATGGCTAAGAAATATTTTAGTTTTCCCAAATCTTTAATTTGAAATGGTTAGATAAATGTTATTTTAATTGAATGCTGCCATTTTGATCATTGCCCCATAATGATGATGTCATCAACATAGATAACTGAATATATGCACTGACCATATATAGTGTGATGAATAAATTAAATGATCTGCTTCACTATGTACCATTCCAAACTTCTGTATAACATTGCTAAACCTACTGAATCAAGCACAGGGTGATTGTTTTAGACCATAAAGAGATTGACGTCATCGTCATACCTTATCAGACTCCCCCTGAGCAACAAACTCAGGAGGTTTCTCTATATAAACTTCTTTTACCAATTCACTATGAAGGAAGTCACTTTTTATTCAAGTTGGTGAAGAAGCTAGTGTCACATAACAGCAATAAAGAGTAGCAGTGAATAGAGGCTATTTTTACCACTGGTGAAAAAGTGTTTCCATAATTGAATCCATAAATTTAAATGTAGCCCTTTTGAACAAGATGAGCCTTTAGGCGGTCAATATGCCTATTTGAACCAACTTTGCATTGATCCATCTACAACCCACTGTGGTTTTGCTTGGTAGGAGAAAGACTAGTTCCTAATTGCCAATGAATTGAAGAGCAGCCATTTCATCTAGCATTGCTTGCCTCTACCTAGGATGAGACAATGCCTCACTTACATTTTATGGAATAGAAATAGAATCCAAAGATGAGATAAAAGTAGAATACTGGATAGACAAACAGTGACACTTAAAAAATTGTAAACAAGGTGAAGGTTACTGGTAGAGTGAAAAACTTTACAAATGGCAATTGGGAGACTCTTAGGATGAGAGAGGGCCAAGGTTGGGTCCATCGCTGGAGTAGTATATGAATCATCAGGTAAACCTTTAAGGTTGATAGGAAGACATGGGTGAGGGCAATCCTTATATGTCTGAAGAGGAGATGGAAGCTTAACAGGGACAATGGGGGGAGGTGAAGTAAGGAGATGATTCAAAAAAATAGTAGAGGAGGTGAAGTATGGAGATGATTCAAAAAATGTCACATTTGCATAAATAAAAAATTTCTTGGCGATAGGTGAATAACACTGCTATCCTTTATGGAGGTGAAAATAACACATAATAGATTTTAGCTGCAAGCATATCTTTATTAGGGGTTAAATCATGAATAAAACAAATGCAACCAAATATATGATGTGGCAATAGAAATAATGACTTATTGGGAACTAAAATAGAATAGTGAAATTCATTTTGCATCACAGAAGAAGGCATACAGTTGATTAAGTATCATGTCATAAGAACAACGTCACCCTAATAAGTATAAGGCATGTAAATGAGTAAAGTTCGAGTAGTCATAATAAGGTGACGATCCTTATGCTCTATGGTGCCATTTTGTTTAGGAGTATGAGCACAAGAGGACTAATGAATAATTCCCTACGAAGATAAAAAATCTTAGAATGAATGTAAAAAGATTCATATGCATTATCACTACGCAATATAGATATAGAAGTAGCAAATTAATTTTTCACCTCAGTATAAAAAGATTGGAAAATGGAGAATACTTTAGAACACGATTTTATTAAATATAACTAAATGCAACATGAATAATCATTAATAAAGGTTGCAAAATCCTGAAAACCTGAGACAAATGACACATGATATAGGCCCCAAATATTAGAATGAATAAGTTTGAATGGGGACACAACCCAATTATTAACATGCTTGGAAAACAAACCACAAGCTTTTTACCAAACTAACATGACTTATAATCTAACGATAATAAATAAGAAAGTGGTATAATCATCTTCTAGAGTTTAGAGAGATTGAGTTGACTTAAGCAATTGTAAATAAGAGCGAGAGAGGTAGTAGTGTAGGCAACAAGAGTAAAATAGGAGGTAAGGTAATAGAGGCCTTGAGATTCACGTTCTACATTAATCATTTGATTTAAACTCTAGTCCTATTAGGAGACATGTTTATCAGAAAAGATGATGGAACAGTCAAATATGTGAGCTAACTTGCTATAAAAAAATGATATTAAAAGGATAATTAGGAACATAAAGGATGAAATCCTAAATGATGGAAGGAAGAATAGTGGCCCAATGCCTTTGGCAGTAGTGGTACATCCATTTACAAAAGTTAATGTGAAAGACAAATGAAATAAAAATAGAAGAAATAAGATATTTGTTACCAAAAATGTGATCAGAGGCACCAGAGTCTAGAACCCAAGGACCAAGAGAAGGATGAGCTAGACAAGTAATAGATTTACCAATTTGAGCGATTAAGGCCACGATAGATATCTTTCATGATCTCCGGTAGTCCAAATACTCATCATAGTTTGATAGAATTAGGGGTTGAATCCTCATTAGCTCATCGAAGGCTGTATAGGCAACATTGGCTGTATAGGGCAATCATTCATGAAGAGCTCGACAACGGTCATGAATATGGTTGAATTTGTTATAATAAGTGCATTGAAGTCATTTTTAGTTACCTTTGCATTCGTTGCCCTTAAAACCACCTCTATCCCAAGTTTATGATGTCAATGTTGCAGTGTTTAGGGCATGAATAGTAGCAGTAGGCGTCGCGGGAGCAAAGGAAGACACATGGACAAAGCGAGTGAGCATATCATCCAAATTGATGGTCTCAAATAAGGTCAAGGTTAGAATTGAGATTGATCAATGTCATGACCATGAAGAAATTGTCCCACTATTTCTCTTGTACACTGATTGGAGTGGCAAGAGGCATTAGATAGCATAATTCATGCTTCAGAGATTTAAATGACACATATATGTGGTAATATCCAAATGCTGATGCTTGAGGTTGACAATATTAGAGAAAACATCGTAATATCAGTATACATCGTTACTATAAATCATGGTCGCCTTTGTCCAAACATCATAACAAGTATCATAAGACTAGTACATGTCCAAAATGGTTGGATCCAAAGAGTGCCATATGAGGACATAGAGTTGAGTGTCAATTCATACCCAAGTAAATCGTTCAACCTTTGGAATTTTGGTTTCTTTCTTAGGCAAATGATTTGAGTATCCTTGTCCTTTAAACTAGAATTTTACAAAAGCCACCAATCATTTGTAGTTAGGACCATAATGTGAATTAAAAACAATTTTATACTATTGAATCACTATTTATAATTGATCCAAGGTTGGAGTTTAAGTTTTGATAATTAGGGTATAAATTTCATTGATAGCCATATATGCAATTTTTACTATATTAATTTAAAAAAAGAAAAAATTGAAAAAGTTTAAGTTTATTTTAGTTAAAAAAATAATTTTGTCTCAAACAAGATAAATTTATGAAAAAACAGGTCAAAATTAAGGAGGCGATCAACTCTGTGGCAAGACTAACTAGACACGATATCATACGTGTTCAAACAAGCTTATGTGTGGAAACAAAAGTAGAAACATATGTCTGGCATGTGACAGTGCGTGTCACTAGAGTTAGATGTCAGACTACTAGGGTTTAGCTGATTGGTAGCGTTTAAGGTTGATGGTGGGGTGTGTGTGGATAAAGGAAAAGTGGCAGGGCGGAGTCACGTATAGTTGAAGGTAGGTAAATGCCCCCCTCAATTTTTGAAATTACATGTATATATAAGATATAGGATATTGATATTATGCCCTTATATTTTAAAATTTTGAACCCTCTAGAGAGCCATAGATATATACAAATTTTGTATTTTCTTTCCTATTCAATATTTTAACTTGATCCCAATAAATTCACACATGTATTATATATATATATATATATATCTTAAAAAAATTACATATTTTTTTGCTACTTTTTTTTCCCCACTTCATATCCACACATACACGATTTCCTTCCTCTCCCATCAACATCAAATCACACATATCTCTTCTTTTATTTCACTTATTTTATTACTTAGTTTTTCTACACATACCTCTCCTTAAACGTAAAGTGTTCTTTTGTCTCATTCTTCTTTATTCACTCTTCCCTCTCCTACTTAGTGTCTATCGGTCTACTTTTGCTCTTTATTTTTTTTAGCCATATCTGATATCTTACTTCTCTCTCTTCATCTTGTCTCTAAAATCCTTCATCTTCTCACTTCTCTTATTGCTTTCTCATTTGGCTCTTTGTTCTTGGTTGGCAAGTTTGAAGATTCAAATATCAAACTCTCATTTTAGCCATATTAATCAATATTGAAGATGTAAGTTTTTCTTTCCATATATTTTTATTTTTTTTATGATTTTCCTATTTTTATAATTTTTTAAATACAATTTGTTTTTCTCTGATCACCCTTTTTATATAAAGCAAAGGAAGAAGAAATTAGCATTGGAAGAAAGACTATGTGTAGAAATGAAAATTTCAATTAAAAGTGATTTTTTTTATTTAACTGTAAAAACTCATCATTTTTGAAGTAATGGAATATTAGATTAAATAATCTTTTAGAATGCATTGAATGCATAAGGTTGCTTAGGATAATTATTTTGAAATATATGTTAGACAAGGCAACCAATACCCAAGAGGGAATGAATTGGGTGTTTACAAGAATTTTGGTCCTTTACAAAATTACTTTGCAAAGTACTTGGTATGAAAGATACTTGGAAGAGTGTGAAGCATAACAACAATTACATTCATCAAGGAAAGATTTATGTTGATGCTTGGAGTATAAAGATAATAATTTTTCTTCCTAAAAATAGAGCACTCAACTATATGTAGTTGCACTTAATTCAAAAGCTTGTTTTCAAGCAAGCTTGAACAATCATACAATCTCTTTGACAATAAAATTACCTGCAGTAGATATGAAAGAATGTATCTAACAAGAAATTACAATACTTCATGTAGCATATTAAAATAAAAACAAAACATCAATTAAGTAACTCAAATTGTAAAAAGTAGAGTAAAAGAGAAAGCAAACTCTAATATTTATCTAGGCATGACTCCAATCCAAGCCTACATCTAGTCCCTAAGCTTCCACTTGAAATTTCTCCGCTAATTCCACAAGTTTAACTAGACACTTGTAAGCCTTTACAACATCTAACTTAAACTAGAGTTATTTACTCTAAGACCAAATAAAACTACTCATCCTAGAGAAAAGTCACTCCAAAAGATTCCTCACTTTTATTTTCTCTCCCAAGGGATATACCATCCTTGTCTTACAAAGATCAACAATGAGTAATATTGCTCAAAGAAACTTTCTCAAAAAGAAGATATACAAGATAAAGCTCTAAGAACTCAAATGATAAATAATATGCAAGTTAAGGTTCAATGAGGTTTGTTTTTGTCTAAGATGTTAAAAAAAGGTTTAAAAAAAATCACATTATAACATTTGGTTCATTATGATAATATATTTGGAAGGTCATATTTATAGACAAATATGAAAAATAACTGTTAGAAACACAAAAAGGCCATTATTTACTTTTGAAAAAGCTGACCTAATGTTACCAGGTGTCCCAATTGACTATTAGTTCAATTTTACGGTCCACCAGTCGACTTGTTATGAGGGATAGTCAATTGGGCACTTCCAACGACATAGACATAATTTTAAATGATCATAACTTTCTTATGTTAACTTCATTTTGAGTGCATAACCTATTGTTGGAAAGCTCTTTCAATCTATTTTAGGAGAAATGATCAAAAGATAGACTAAAAGTTAGAAAACAATTTTATGCAAAATCCATATCTCATGACTCAACTTTAGATGGTCATAACTTTTTTATTTGAACTCTGTTATCTTGTAGTCTTCAAAATTTATTAATTATTTAATTTCAAATACAAAGATTGTGAATATATTTAAGAGATTAATGTTAGTATATGCATATGTTTAATATCTAATTACAATTCTATTATGTTATTATTTTTAATTAATTAATTGTTTTCTTATTATATTAAAACATGATTTATGACAGATGAATTGCAAATTCTTCACTTTTTTTAATGGAAAATGGAAATATTTTTTAAGAGAAAATTACCATTGGAGGAACAATCTTCATCTAAACCACATGAATTAAATCTTGTGCAACAACAAACTAATATTAATTTAAAAGATTTGTAGTCAGTTCCTAGAAAATGAATTACTATTTCAGCTTACCATCCAAATGACTAAGATAAGATATAAAGAGCATAATTGAAAAAAAGACCATGTCAACCTACTCAACATGATTTTCCTAGAAGAAAAATTAGGAATTCTATCAGAAAATTTTGTCCCTCTTAGTTTAATGAATTTGGCAACAAGTTAGAGTTCAATATAGAAAAAGATACAACATTTTACTTGTTTTGTTACCTTTTAGGCTTGATTTAAGGAAGCAATCAGGTGGAGATTCATTTATGACAAGAAGATTTACAAATTGGAACAAGAAAGAAAGACTTTCATATCATGTTGAGGTCCTAATAGTGCTCACAAATTTGCTTGGAAGAAGTGTCAAGATTGATGAATCAAAATCAATACATTGAAGTTGCTATCTCTCAACAATTTGAAAAACTTTTTGATCAATATCTAAGAAATCTTTCTCTCTCGCACTTCTCTTCTCTTTTAGTCTCTCTTCCTTTTTTATTTCTTATTATTCAATCTCTCTTTCTTATATAAAAAACAACCTTTTCCTGGCCTCCTATTTTGACACCTTCATCTTAAATTCTCACCGCTTAGTTCTTTCTAAGCAACCTCTATTATAGTCGCTCCTCCCTATCATGTTGGTAGGAACATCCTTTCCTATCCATTTTAGCATAGGAATGGGTTTATTGACCCTTTTTTTTTTTTTCCTCTCCCCTCTTTTTTATATGGTGTGACTCGTCTTTTCTTTTAGTATCTATTTTTCATATTTATTTGTGGGGGACACACCTCTTTATCTTTTTTTTTTTCTCTATTTTTTTCTTAAGTCAATTAAATTCTAGTTATTCTTATTTAATTATTCATTTTTTATTTTGACCAAATCCCTATTTCCTTTAATTCAATTTTTCTCTCCTTTTTCATTTTGATTAATTAATCAATTTTCTTTTTCCTTCTCTTATATATATATATATATATATATATAAGGGTGTTCGCACATTTGGTTGCATCAATTGATTGTGTTTACTTTCTCTTGAAGCAATGATTGACTTTTTGTAATCATGATGAATTAATCAACTTTGCTAATCGAGGTAATTTCCTTGAACTTTTTAAGTTTCTTGCTGACCACAACGAATCAATAAATCATATTATCATAGAAAAGACTTTTGAAAATAATCGATTAATGCCCTTGAAATTCAAAAGGATATTATTCATGCTACAACATTGAAAACCACTAATGCTATTATATGATTTTAGTGCCGATCTATTTTCCATTATTGTTCATGAGTCGCGACATATCAAATAATGAGCAAATAACTGTTGCTTTAGTTATGTTAATAAGAAAGGAAATATCATTTAGCGCTTTCTTGGTATAGTGCATGTTAGTGATACAACGACTTTATCAATGAAAATAACAATTGATGAATTGTTTTGCAAGTGCAAGTTAAGTATATCAAGCATTTGTGGACAAGGTTATGGTGGTGCTAGTAACATGTAAGGTGAATTTTATGGTCTCAAAAGTTAGATTTTGAAGGTAAAATTTTCTATGTTTCATATGCATTTTTGCTTATCAATTATAGCTTACATTAGTAGCCACTACTAAGAATCATATTCAAATTATTTCTCTTTTTAATTTAATATCTACTTTGTTGAATGTTGTTGAGGGCTTTTGCAAATGGCATGATACGCTTTGTGAAAAACAAGTAGCTAAAGTTAGAGAAGCAATAGGAAGAAAGAAATTCCTAGTGGACAAGGCTTGAATTAAGACACTAGTTTCAAATGAGGTGTTGATACTTATTGGATTCACATTACGCAACCTTGATAAATTTAATATTAATATATTCTTTTGTGATTATTGTGCTTGAAATTATAAAGGAAAATGGGTCAAATGCTAATAAGAGAGCTGAAGCTAATGGTCTATTACATTTATTACAAGATTTTGGTTTTGCATTCACATTACATTTGTTGAAAAATGTATTGGCATCTCAAATGAATTGTCACAAGCATTGCAAAGGAAAAATCAGGATATCACAAATTCCATGAAACTAGTTAGCAATTCAAAACAACGATGACAAGCTACAAGAGATAATAGATAAGAATTTTTATTGCATGAAGTGACTTTATTTTACAATACACATGATGTTTGAATTCTTAATATGGATGAGATTTTTTTGTCTAAAAGGAGATTGCGACATGGAGATAAAGCTCAAGATATCATATAGAACATCACTATGATGTTGAACTATTTTATATTATTATGGACATGTAACTTCAAGAACTGAATGATTGTTTTACCAAGACAAATACAAAATTACTTCTTTGCATGACTTGTTTAAATCCATTTAATTTGTTCTTAACTTTTGATAAGAACAAGTTGATGAATTTGCAAAGTTTAATCCATGTAAATTTTCTTCAATTGATTTGGTGATGCTTGATAATCAACTTGAGACTCACATCGTTGATACACATAGTCATGTTGAATTTGCATCTTTGAAAGGAATTAGTTGTCTTGCAAAGAAGCTAGTTGAAACTAGAAGACATGTTAATCTATTAGCTTATTTATTATTAAAGTTAACAATGATTTTGTCTGTAGCCACAACAATTGTAGCAAGAACATTATCAACTGTGAAAATTGTGAAAAATTGACTATGAAATCAAATAGGAGATGCATGGAAGAATGATAGTCTAATAACCTATATTGATATGGATGTTTTCAATAGCATTGACAATGAGGTGATTATTGAACAATTTCAAAATATGAAATTGTGTAAAGGACAATTGTAAGTTATGTAATTTTGTGGATTATAAATATAAATATATATATATATATATTGAAATTAAAATTTTACATGATGTAACATTTATACATTTAACTTAATTAGATATTAGTTATTGTCATTTATTTATGAATTGTTTTTCAAAATCATATAGTGCCTCCATTGACTCTGGGTCTTGACTCTACCACTGAAAGGTGGGTAATGGAGATCTAGGGTGGGTAACCCAGAGAAGGGAGGAGAAATTCAAAAAAAAAAAAAAAGGGTAGAAAAAGGGAAATTAAGGTTTAAGTTGGAAAGAGGTACACCAACGAGAGGGAAACATAGTAGGCTCTAATACCATGTGAAATAGGTAAATGTAAGATGTAAGTACCCCCTTACACTTTATCATATTTATAGAGAAAAAAGAACTGTAGTACAATATGTAATATAGTTAGTACAAATAATACATTTATCATATCTAGACGTCTATGAGCATTACTTATTTATGTACAGTATTCATCATAATACCTAAATTCTAACAATCTCCTCTCATGGTGACTCATATCTTAACTTCTTTATTTAATAGCAACTTAGGACACTAATGACTTTAAATGAAATGTAGTAATTTCTTTCTTGTTATTTAGAAAGTAAATTAAAATTTTTGCCATTTGAAAATTGAATTATGTGTGTTGAAAAAAAAGTAAAATTGAATTATGCATATGTACACCATAAATATATATATATATATATATATATATATATAATGGGGATAAATTTAGGGAAATTTAGAATTTATTTTATTGGGATAATGTAAAATCTTGATAGTTTTATGAAATGTTAAAAGATTTATGAAAGTATTTTAAGATTTATTTATTCATTCATTCATTAACTCATTTATTTAGGCTAAATATAAGGAATTTATAATTATTCACGTGCCATTATATAATTAAATTAATTAATTTCTTAGTTATATAAATAGATGAGATTGCAACCATATGAGACCTGTAATTAATAAAAATGGACAAATATGAGTAAATTAAATAAGGGAACTAAATAATTAAGCACAAAAAATTATCTTCTCCAAGGATTAGGAAAAAATATATTTTTTAATAACAAATTTAGGCTTACATGTTGAATTAATTTGTATGAAATATATATTAAAATATTGTGGATTGGTATTAATTTATTATTAAGACAATTTATTAGGTTAATTAATTAATTAAGCAATTAAATTTTTTGATATATAAATCAAGAATGGATTGGGTCTGAGTTATTTGTGGGTAATCAGTGATAAGTTGGATTACCCACAACCTATTGGGTAAAGACCCCAACCTGCAGTCCAAGTCTTGTCAGTAATTATCCTATCGTATTGTTGACTGAGAGGATAAGAGGAATATTCTAAAAGCATATTTAATTTAAAATTTGAGTAGTTGAGAAGAAGTGGAAAGTTACCGTTTTAATTAATTTGAATATTTTATTTATTAAATAAAGGCAAGTACTCTAAACGTGAAAAAAAAAAAACTTCCCACATTTTGAGGAATCATCATATTATTATTTTCCTTATTATAATATTCCTCTCTGTGTGTGTCTTTCCCTCTGACTTCCACGTATGAAAAGATTTGTGAGCAAAGCAGGTTGTTTACTTTACTTACAGTATTATAGCTGCATTGAGTGCTTCATTAAGTAAAACTTTATTGTTATTGATTTATTCATCTATCTTCCACTATGATATGGAATTTTATTCAATCAATTGGTATAAAAGCATGAGTTATTAATCTGTATCATATCATATTGTTGTTGTCAAATATGTGTATAGACCAATGTTAAACCTAGATTTTTTTCTGGGGATAAAATTCATCATAAATCTTAGAGATCTTTTTAAAACAAAGTTAGGGCTTTTGTAGATTAGAGAATTTTGAACAAAATTATGCCCATTATGTACCCAGAATTGAGATGAACATACTCGACCCTTAAAGCTTAGGTCTAAAAAATTTTCAAGTTTAATTACTTGGTGTATAAACCAAATTTGTCCAAATAGGTTTAGGGGTTTTCTTCCCTTAGAAATTTTGAGTAGAACAATATATATTTTGAAGCCCAACGTTAACGAAAAGAACATCCTCCATAGAAGACCAACTCGTCAGGAAAAATCCTAAGTTTTGAACCAAAATTTTCCCAAATACTGCATGTTTTATGAAAACTAATCAAGGGGTATTGTATATTGTTAAAAAATAAGCAAAACGACACCAATTTTGACCCTTGAAATGTAATATTTTAACAAGTCAAGTCAACTAAATCAGAGGTTGAACCCTAATTTCATAGTTCTACTCCACGTGCCCTATTTTATTTTTAGGTGATTTTTTCATAATTTTTTAAGCCCTAGAAATAAGAGTTTTCAAATTTCTTGAAGATTTAAGGCCTCAAAACAATATGTAACTGAAGTGTTTTGACTTGAGAAATTTTTTATAGTGACTAGACATAGTGAGGAATAGAATACTGAGTTCACTCTCCCTAATGATGTCTGAATAAATTAAATGAATTTATTTTGCATAATTAGTTAATTTTTTAACTCCTATTATGAGTTGCGAAATTAATCTATGAATAATAAAAATCCAATTGGTATCATAATTATTAGTTTATACCTTTAAATAATTATTAAGGGTAAAATTAGTCATTAAGTAAGGTCAGGAGAGTTTTATTTATATTAATAGTGGACATTCCCTATCGGTGTGACATTTCTAATATATATTGTGAATTACAACTGTTTATGACTTGTTAGCAGCATTTTTTGTTAATGTTTTTATAGTTTCTTGTATCCTATGGATATGGGAACTATGAATGCATTTTTGTGTAATTTTTATCATAAGTTAAAACCAAATTGACATGAATGAGTTTTCCTTGGTTTATTGTGATCTGGGACCCTTAAGCGAGATTGCAATAAAAAAATTTGTATATAGTTGCATGAACTGAGTTTATTAAGGAAACTTTATTTCATAATTATATTATTTTGACATAATTAATGTTTCCTATTTTTGGCTTTCTTAGTTTCTACATTCTAACAACTATTTTCAGTGAAAACTCTTAATGGGACAAACTATGATGACTGGAGTGAGTCCCTAGACATGTATTTGACAATTACTAAAGATGATTTAGCTCTAAGAATTTCAAAACCAGCAGAGTCTATAGTTGAGTCAAGTGCTACTGATAAAACTTACTAAAATAGGTGGCATGAATCAAATAGTATTTGTTTGATGTTCATGAAGTTTACCATTGATAAGAGCATCAAGCAAAGTATTTCTAAGAAGGATACTGTTGTAGAATATTTAAAGGTTATTAGTGAAAAAGTCAAGAAGTTTGAAAAAACACAGAAACTTTATTATCTTTCACTGCTAGATAATACATGCTATGATGGAGTCTCTAATGTGCGAGAGCATATAATGAAACTTATTAACTATTATAATAAGCTGAAGTCATATAATGTAGACTTAGGGGAGAGTTACCTAGTTTACAAAGTGTTATAGTCTCTCCTTGCTAAATATAGTGTCCTCGAGACCACTTATAATTCTCAAGAAGTTGAGTGGAATATTGACCAGATGATTTTCATAGTAGTTCAAAAGGAAGAATCATTGAAGAAAGCCAACTCTCATACTCACAACATTAATTATATTTCTTAAAATTCAAGTAGTAAGGGTGGTCATGAGAAGCAGAATGGTAGGAAGCAAGATAGTAAAGCTAGTGGCAAGAAATCTTTTGGACCCAAGAATAATGGAAAGAATTATAAGGGTCAGAAGAAGTCATTTAAGGGTGATTGCCGCTACTACAATAAGCTTGATCACAAGATATCAGATTGTTTCAAATTGAAGAATAGGCATGAGCAAAAAGGTACCACTTCTAAAATTGCCCCTCTAGGACTAATATGCCTCCTAGCTCTAATATGTTTTGAGTCTAACAATTTTGAAACTTCTTTTGATTCTTAGTGGTTAGATTCTGGTGCAACTATTCATGTGCAGAGGCTCATAAAAAGGAGGACGCCAAGTGAGAAAGAAATGACTATTTTTGAAGTAGAAGGAAGTTCAGCAGCAGTTGATAGCATATGAACTGTTTCTTTAAATTTAGAATCCAAACATTATTTAGTGTTAAATGACATTGTTTATATACCCTATTCTAGAAAGAATTTGATTTCTAATTCTGTATTGGACAAAAATGGCTATTCATTTTGGCAAGAAAAAGGAAAAATTGATATATTTTTTTAATTCAATTCTGGTTAGATATGCTTCTTTGTTGAATGGTTTATATTGCTTAAATATGAATGCTTGTCTAAATTTGTCTCATAGTGCACCTATTAATGTTGCAATAGGGCATAAACATCGAAGATTTGATGAAAGTTCCTTTATGTTATGGCATCGACGTTTGGGCCAAATATCCAAAGAGAGATTAGAGAGAATGGTCAAATAGGATATCTTAGAGGAATTAGATTTCTTTGACTTAGAGACATATGTCGATTGCATAAAGAGAAAACTTCCCGCTAAAGCTAGGACTAAAGGGGCAAATAGGTTTAAGAACATTTTTGAGTTAATCCATATAGATATATGTGGATCTATTACACCAATATCTATAGGTAGATTCGAGTACTTTATTACCTTCATAAATGATCATTTGAGGTATGCCTGAATTGATTTATTAAATGAGAAATCTGAGTCATTAAATGCTTTTAAGACATTTAAGGCAGCAGTTGAGTTGAAAATTGGGAAGGAAATTAAATGTTTGAGATTTGATAGAGGAGAAGAGTTTTATGGCAGATATACTGAAATAGCTAAGAATCATGATCTATTTGCCTTGTTTATACAAGAACATAGGATTGAAGCCCAGTATACAATGTTAGAAACTCCTCAACAAAATAAAGTTGTTGAAAGACATAACCGTACATTAATGGATATGGTCAAAAGCATGATCAACCATTCTTTCTTACCAGAATTTTTATAAGGTGATGCATTAAAGACTATAGTCTATATTCAGAATCAAGTTCCCAGTAAATCAATTCCAAAGACACTGTATGAATTTTTTTCAAGTAAAAAGCCCAATTTGAGGTATCTTCGAGTATAAGGATGTAAAGCAGAAGTAAAACTATTTAATCCCTAGCTCAAGAAACTTGATCTTAGAACCATCAATGGATTCTTCATTAGATATTACACTAGATCGAGAAGGGACAGGTTTTATTGTCCTACTCATACTGCTAGAGTTGTTAAGTTTGATGGGGCATTCTATTTTAAAGATAACTTAGATAGTGGGAGTAATATGCCCAAGATAATTAATTTGCATATAAAAGATACAACATTACCTTTACCTGTTTCATCTTCATAGTCATTCCCTGGTCACTTTAATCTAGATGATGTTACTTGGAAAAATTCAGTAGATTTTGACATTGAATAGCCTACAAAAGATTAGCAGGTGGTAGCTAATGAATTGATATGGTCTCAAAGAGTTCGCAGGCCTACCATTCTAAATGATTATATTGTTTACTCACAAGAATTTGAATCTAATGTGGTTGATGGAACTGACCCTATCTCTTTTAAAGAGGCAATAATAGGGCCTTATTCTTCTAAATGGTTAAATGTTATGAATGAAGAAATTGTCTCAATATGTCATAATGATGTTTGGGTACTTACTGAACTACCAGATGGACATAAACAAGTTAGTTGCAAGTGGATCTTTAAGACTAAGAGAAAAGTAGATGATGAAATTGAAAGGTATAAAGCCAAACTCATAGCTAAATGCTATAATCAGAAAAAAGGCATTGGTTATACAAAGACATTATCTCCTGTATCTACTAAGGATGCTCTCAGGGTGGTCATAGCTCTTGTTGCACAATTTGACCTTGAACTTCACTAAATGGACGTCAAAACTACGTTTCTGAATGGAAATTTGCATGAGGACGTATATATAAAGCAACCTGATGGATTTATAGAATCAGGGAAAGAACATCTTGTTTGTAAGCTAAATAGGTCCATCTATGGACTAAATCAAGCTTTAAGGCAGTGGTATCTGAAGTTTGATAAGGTGATTACAGCACTTGGATTTGTTGAAAACATCGCAGATTACTGCATCTATCAGAAATTTGAGGGGTGTAATTTTGTAATTCTTATGTTATATGTAAATGACATCCTGTTAGCCAGTAATTCTATGGGTCTATTGAATGAGACTAAATATATGCAATCATGCCATTTTGATATGAAAGATCTTGGTGAAGCCTCCTTTATTTTAGGAATTCAAATTCACTGCAATAGATCACGTAGCATGTTGGGTTTGTCTCAGACAACTTATATTGAATAAGTGTTGAATAAGTTCAACATGCACTCTTACGTCCTTTATGCTACACTTGTATAGAGAGGTAAAAGATTGTCAAAATCACAATGTCCTCAAAATGACAATGAAAGGATTGCAATGGAAAGAATTCCATATGCATTTACAGTTGGTAGCTTTATGTATACTCAGGTATGCACACATCCAGACATTGCCTTTATGATCGGTGTACTTAGCAAGTACCTGAGTGATCCTGGCCATGATTATTGAAAGGCTGCAAAGAAAGTCATAAGGTGTCTTTAGGGTATAAAGCATCATATGTTGACTTTCAAGAATACTAAATCATTGGAGATTGTGGGCTATTCTAATTCAAACTATGGATCATGCATTGGTGATCATTTATCCCAATGATCATAAATCCACTTCAGGATACATCTTTATGATGTTTAAAGGGGCTATTTCATGGAAAAGTGCTAAGCAATCAATCACAACTACCTTAACTATTGAAGCAAAATACATCGCTTGTTATGAGGCTACCTACCAGGCCTGGTTAAGGAAATTGATATCTAGCATACATCTTATTGATTCTATATCAAGACTTCTAACCATATATTACGATAGTTCATCTACTGTTTGTTTTTCTCAAAATCACAAGAATTTCAGTTGTACAAAGCACTTTGATGTTAAGTTCTTATTCGTTAGAGAAAAAATTACTAAATCTCATACTCGTTTGATTTACATTCTGGTGAAAATACGCTTGTGGATCCGTTCACTAAGGGCTTATCCATGGGAGTATTTAAAAATCATGCATCTCGTATGGGTATTGCTAAACTTTGATGTAGTCTTGGTCTAGTAAGAGTTTCAGTTAAGTCCTAAAAGGACTACTGCATTGTGAGATGACATATTGAATGTTAATGTTATGATCCATTTAATTTAGATATTGACCACACGTTATAATTATATCATTTGTTTCCCTATTGGATTCAATGATATTGTGTTATAATTATATGGATATCATTTGTTTCCCTATCAGATTCAATGATATTTCATCGTTTTATGTCTAAACTCTGTATGGTTTGTATGTATATTTTAGTTGCTTAATTTTGATTGATATTTGTTTAATTAGTTGTCTAATAATCAATTAATACCATCCAAGTAGGAGATTGTTAAATTAATTTTTATGAAATATATATTAAAACATTATGGATTAGTATTAATTTATTAGTAGGACAATTCGTTAGGTTAATCAATTAAGCAATTAAATTTTTTGATATATAAATTAGGAATGAATTGGGTCCGAGTCATTTGTAGGGAATCAGTGATAGGTTAGATTATCCACAAGCTCATTGGGTAGAAAGTGATTATTTTTGTAATAACTATATATGTGTTGTGATATAATTAATAAATTAAATATTTATTATGTTGGATTACCCACAAGCCCATCAAAGGATAATTAAAGTTGGGATCAAAATATTAATCAAAAGAAATTTTTAAAGTTCAATTTTCTGTAAGTTTCCATAATTATTCATGTTTATCTATCAGAATTTTTAGAAAAACCTATGTATAGTAAGGCGGGATGTTAGAGTGTATGTATGCTAATTAGAGTAATTTTATTTGTTATGAAAAATTCATATAAAATTTAAAATACTTTATTATACTTTAGGTGATTTATTAGAAATGCATCAATTCCACAACGTTTTGTGCTGGTACAAAAATTATATTTCTTTTCTAACTTTGATATAAGATATAACAAGTCAATTGATTATTTTTTAAAGTATAAACATGAGAAATATTTTTGAAGTGAATGGAAAAAAATGAATTGAAAGAGTATTTATGTAATAATTAAATTTAGAACTTCATATTCAATTTATCAAAGTTAATGCAATTGAAATTCTTCGAAGTAGGAACAATAAGGAAATTTCAAGATGTTGGAATTCAGGCAATGAATTAAGATTTAGATTGTGGTTCTTTAAACTTAATTTTAGATTAACCTAATTTTGTAAACTTCATTTTAGATAAAAGCAAGTTTATATAGTCATAATTGATATTTAAAAACTTTTATATGAAAAGTAAATTTTGTCATCAATACAGTTCATTTCATTCAAAGTGGAAAGCAAATATTTTTAACTTCCATGTGAATGAGAGTTTAGAGGACAAAGGTTATTTGAAAAAAAAAAATCTAATGTCAAACTAAACAAAATTATATATAGGTAAAGTCACAATTTTAAAAAATATATATTTAATTTTGGGTCAATACTAAATTAACTTTCTTATCAAACTAATTTTAACTATTTTATTCATGTGCATTTGGATGGATAGAAATCAATAAGATAAAACAGGAACAATAAAAACAAAACCTTTTGTTTGTTTAAAAAAATTTTAAATAACAAAAGAGAATAAGGAAGGAGGGATTTTGTTGGGTAATGATAATTTTTAAGAAAAAACTTATGTATAGTTTGTTATAATTTTATTGTGTTATTTTCCAATTAAAACATAATGAATATTTAATTTTTTAATTATATCACAACACATATATAGTTACTACATATAATTGTATTACTTTCAAATTAAATTATACATTATTATTAGATAATCATACATTTGTCACATTTTAATTAAAATACAGCATAACAAAGGTATAAGTAACTGCATATAAGTCTAATCTTATTTTTTTATTTCCTCTCAAATTAAGGACTAAAGAGAGATAATACTGGATTATAATTATGAATCAATATTTGTATTTTAAAATTTTATGATCTAATTTATTATAATCTTATATTCCAAAGAAATTTTTGTTCTATATTTATTATTTTGTTTATTTTTTAGTTCATTAAGTATGTAACTTACACGCTACTTTTTATGAAAAGCTTGATTTTATATATATATATATTATCATCGTAATATTAAAATCTTTACATACAATTTTTGTCCTTTCTCTAAAGGAAAGTAAAAATATATTGCGTGGGTTTATAATTTAAATAATTTCCTATATCTTTTCAAAATAATTCTCTAATAACATGAACTTTTTCTATCATTATATAAATATAAAAAAGGCTTCTTTCCCTTCCAATATCTCTTCCAAACATATAAAAAAGAAATTTTTTTCAATTGTTGTATTAAATTTTCTAATAGAAATAAGATAACTAGATTTCATTATGTTGTAATGTGAATGATTATAACCCTTATATAAGGACTTCAAAAGATCTTATGTAAGGTGACTTTCTAAGATTCTTTCTCACGATTCTGGGTGACTTTTTAAGATACTTTTCTTGTATAACTGTTAATCAATTTGTACTCTACTACTATATAAATTAATTTTCATTCATGTACATTAAATTTTCTTTTATGATGAAATGCTTATAAATAGAGCCTTGTACCAAAGATGATGTACTTAAGTGAATGAAAGTTACCTTATAATTTCTTACTCAAATTTTCTCTTGCTCTTCTTATCCTTTTTAGATTTCTAGTAGTTTTATAACACGATATCAACATGCTTGTGCTCAAAGTTTGTGATCTAGAATATGAATATTTCTCATGCTTTGGTTGCACACAAGATTCAACTGAAGACATGTTACAACACATACTATACTTAAAGATCACAAATATTTTTTTTAATTTAATTGTTAGTGATGCTAACATTAATATTATATCAGGTAATGCAAAACCGATTAAAGGCTTTGGAAGAACTACTATATTATTACTTGGAGTGACTACTTTATGGTAGACAATGCATTATTATCTATAAAGTCTCAAAGAAATTTATTAGGCTTTAAAGATATATAATGCAATAGGTATCATAATGTGAGAAAAATATTGAATATTTATATATCACAGCCATTGTATCAGGAAAGAAATGTGTTATGGAGAAATTACCTACATTGTATTTGGGTATGTACTATATATATACACACACACACACACAAAATTGAAACACATGCTCTAGTAAACCATAAGTTTGCTTATCCAAATATGTTTGTTATTTAGCATGACTAGTTAGACTATCCTGGATCAATAATGACGTGAAAATTATTAAGAATTCTCATGGTTGTCCATTGAAAAACTAGAAAATTCTTCACTTTAAAGAATTCTGGTGTGCTATTTATTCCTAAGGAAAACTAATTACTAAACTATCACTAGCTAAAGTTGGGACTGAATCCCTAACATTTCTAGAACACATCTAAGGTAATATATGTGGCCTAATTCATCCACCATATGGCCCATTATGATATTATATAGTTTTGATAGATGCATTCACAAGATGGTCACATGTGTGTTTATTGTCAACTCATAATCTGACGTTTACGAGGTTACTTACTTAAATAAGTAAATTAAGAGCTTAGTTTCTAGATTATGTAATTAAGACAATTCGTCTTGATAATGCTGGTGAGTTTACATCCCAAGCCTTTAATAATTATTGTATGTCTATTGGAATAACAGTTGAAAAGCATGTTGCTCATGTACACACATAAAATGGTCTAACAGAATCATTCATTAAATGCTTTTAATTAATAGCCAGACCAATGCTTATGAGAACAAAACTCTTCGTTTCGGCTTAGGGATATGTAATTTTGCATGCGGTAGCACTTAAACATATAACAAGCTACCATAAATACTCTCAATTACAATTGGCTTTTGGTCATGAATCGAATATTTTTTATCTTAGAAATTTTAGATGTGTGGTATATGTACCAATTCCTTCGCATTGTGCAAAGATGGATCCTTAAAGGAGGTTAGGAATATATATTGGTTATGAATCCCTTTCAATAATTAAATATCTTGAACCATTAATTGGGTATTTATTTACAGCATGGTTAGTTGATAGTAATTTTCATGAAACAATTTTCCTAACATTAGAGGGGGATAATAAGCATATAGGAAAAGAAATTACATAGAATACATTATTATTATCTCATTTATGTCTACATACAAAGCAATGTGAACAAGAAGTTTAGAAAATAATTCACTCTGCGAAATCTTGCAAATCAACTGCTAGATGCATTTACTGACCCTACAAAAATTACTAAATTTCAAATACTAGTTGAAAATGCTTCAATCCTGAAGTGTGGAAGACCAGTCGGTCCCAAAGATAAAAATCCTTGAAAAAGAATAATCGAGATGATTAAATAGAAAGGGCGATACCCATGAAAAGACAAGCAATGCTTCTAATGAGATTGAAGACATAACTAATTATAAAACCCTAGAAAAGGTTCAAGTACATGAAAATAATGAAGAGATCTCTATAAGTTATGTCAATATAAGAAAAAGATGGAACCAAAAAGGTATGTTTGTCAACAACATTTTTTCATATAATGTTATTGTTGAGATTATGAAACAGAATATGGATATTGAACCGAAATCTATTAAAGAAAGTAGACATACAGATGATTGGACAAAATGATAAGATGCAATTCAATCTTAATTAAATTTGTTTTTAAAATGTGAAGTTTTTAGGCCTATAGTTTAAATACCAGTAGGTGTAAAGCCAATTAGATACCAATGGATATTTGTGTGAAACCAAAATGAGAAAAATAAAGTCATTAAATACAAAGCATGATTTGTAGCACAAGGGTTTTCTTGAAAGTCTAGAATTGATTATGACTAGACATATTTTCCTGTGGTAGATACAATTACCTTTAGATATCTTATCAATTTAGCAGTGCATGAAAAATTTGATATGCGTTTAATGGATATTGTTACAGCCTATTTATATAGCTAATTGGATAGTGAAATTTATGCAAATCCTTGAATGATTTAAATTGCCAAAAGCAAGTAGAAATTCTAGGGAAAATCATCCAATACATTTACACAAATCCATGTACAAATTAAAGCAATCTAAGCGTATGTGGTATAATTGTCTCAATGATTTTTTGTTGAAGAAAGGTTATATTAATGGCCTAATTTGCTCATGTGTTTTTATGAAACTATCTATATCAGAGTTGGTCATAATTGCAGTATATGTTAATAATTTCAATATTATTAGAACTCCTGAAGAGCTTCAAAAAGCAATTGATTTCTTAAAGAAAGAATTTGCAATGAAAGATATAAAAAAACAAAATTTTGTCTTGATCTACAAATTGAGCACTTATCAAATGGAATTTTCCTTCACCAATCTGCATACATTGAAAAGATCTTAAAGCGATTTTATATGTATAAAGCACATCCACTATGGACTCCCATGGTTGTATGATCACTAAATGTGAATAATGACCCTTTTCGTCCTCCTAAGGATGATGAAGAATTTCTTGCTCTAGAAGTACCATACCTTAATGCCATATGAGCATTAATGTATCTTGTTGATAGCACAGGACCGTATATTTCTTTTGTTGTAAGTTTGTTTGCAAGATTTGGTTCTTCTCCAACATGAAGACATTGGAATAAAATTAAGCACTTGTTGTAATATCTCTGTGGGACTATTGATATGAGGTTATTTTATTCATCTGAATCTAGATCACATTTTTTTTGCCTAGGCAAATGCATGATACTAGTCTGATCTATATAAGGCTCGATCTTAAACAGGTAATTAACTTACATGTAGGAGCACAATTATATCATGTTGTTCTACCAAACTGCTACTTTTTCAAATCATGTAAAAATAATTACAATGCATGAGGCAAGTTGTGAATGTGTCTAGCTTAAATCATGGACCCAACATATCAAAAATATGTGCAATTTTACTTTAGAGAAGAAGATTCCAATGATATTATACAAAGATAATGCAACATGCATAGCTTAACTAAAAGGAAGATACATTAAAAGAGATAGAACAAAACATATCTATCTTTTTTTACTCATGATCTTGAAAAGAATGGTGATATAGATGTGCAACAAACTCGTTCATATGATAATCTAGCATATTTATTTACCAAGACATTACCAACAATCACATTTAAGAAGTTAGCCAACCGTATTAAGATGAGTTGACTAAAAGATATTAAGTAATATTGTCATCAGAGGAAATAAAGATATATTGTACTCTTTTTCCTTAACCATGGTTTGTACTCTTTTTCCTTAACCATGGTTTTATTCCACTGGGCTTTTTGGTAAAGTTTTTTAATCAGGCAGCTTATAATGATATTATGTACTTTTTTTCCCATTTTTATCCCATTGAGTTTTTTCTAGTAAGTTTTAATTAGGCATATTATATATCAATGGGCATCAAGGAGGAATGTTGTAAATGTTTGTGGTGTGGACGTCTATAACCCTCCTGTAAGGACTTCAAAGAATCCTTTGTAAGGTAACTTTCTAAGACCTTTTGTCATAATTGTGGGTGACTCTTTATAATACTTTTCTTATATAACACTTAATTAATTTGTATTCTACCACTTTGTATATTAATTTTCATTCATGTACATTAAATTTTCTTTTATAATAAAAAGCCTATAGATAGACTTGAGTGAATGAGGGTTACCTTATATTTTCACTCAAATTTTTTCTTGATCTTCTTGCTCTTCTAATAATTCTAGTAATTTTATAACATGTTCCATTTTTCTCCTTTCAGTTTGGTTACATTTTATTTTTCATGTGGACCAGTCCAAATCTATGAATTATGAAAAGTGGCGCATAAAAGAATGGTAGGCCGACGCAAAATATATTTGGGTTACACATGGGCTTTACCCATAATTGTGTGGCGCAAGCCCAACTTAGCATGCCGTGAACAAGACCTCTCTGAAATCAAATACAGGGAAGCTTCCGATGGCTTTCAGCATGCAATGGTAGTCTGGGGCAAACACTCCCACTTAGCTTCAGGCTGATTATGCTTTATATGCTTACACGAGGAATTTTTCGCGGCCGCCTCGCTGTCATCTAATTCGAAGCATTGGTAATCAGTATTCTTTGCTTGGTTGTGGAATTGTTGTGCATCATTTGTCTTCGACTGTCGTTGTACTTGTGGATGCGATGTCGAATCGATATGGGCAGGGCAGGCAAGACGGGAACAAGGGTTTCGCCAAAGCCCAGAAGAAATTTGTGCCCAAAAATTTAAATCCAAGCCCTAGCGGGTCAAACCCGACTCTCTCAACCTCCCTCAGACAATCGAATTCATTGAAACAATCCGATGGCCGTGCTGGAAGCAGTGGTAGCGTTTCAGCATCGGCGGGCAGGGTTCAAATAGCCGAGGATGGAGAGTGGGTATATAACAGAGCCCAGGGCGGTAATTTCGTAAAATACTTGCCACAAGACGAGGCAGTGGCTGCTGGGCATGGCGCTGAGGAAGGAGGATTGGATCCCGTGGAATCTCAGAGAGTTGTGGATCTTTTGAATAGGGAGTTGTCTCGTTTGCTTAAGTTGAAACCCAGGGAATTTTGGAAAGAAGGTACTTTGCTATCGTTGCTTTCTTTGATGTATTTAGTTGATTCTGGACATGCCCAGTGGTACCAAGTTACTCTTTACCATCACAAGATATTTCGTTCGAGAAAATTCCATACCGAGAAATAAGAGACTAGTGAAATTCAAACATTTTTATTCTGGGGCGGGTGAGAGGAACACAGTCGACTTTCAACCTGACTGTTGCACTAGGGTGGAATTGGAACTTTAACTCCAGTACTTGTGGAGAAGCTCTTGTGTGTAATTGTCAACAATTATTAAAAAATAAATAAATAATTTTTTTTTGTTACGTAATTAGAGACCCAAGTTTATTGTTTTCCCTTTTATGTAGTTTATGAATGGGCTAATGAAGTTTCGGTTAAAATCAACTTGACTTTCTATTTAACCGCTTAGTTATTCTTTGCATTTAAAATTTCTCGAATAGTTTCGCTTTTATATTTATGGTAGCCAATTTTATGGCTAGCACCTCCCCTTCCTACCCACACTCTCACAAACAATGTCACTTGTGCTCTATAGTTGAAGTGCTTCTTAGAGTCATATTTTATTAATTAATTCTTAACTGCTATGTAATTTCTGTAATTTACAGTGGCTACTGACAGCTCCTTGCATGAGTTTCTGGACAGCTTTCTACAGTTTAGAAGCAGATGGTATGATTTCCCGCATCGTGGTGCCAAAGGAATAGTTGCTGGGGTTATTGTTGGAGAGCTTGAATTAAGCCGGCGTGTTTTTATGGTATTGTATCGCATGTAAGTTTGTCTGAAGTTGGATTGTGATTTCTGCTATCTTTTCTTGGATTTTTGTAAACTGCATGTTTACATTGCTCTTATCATCATTATTGTATGTCTTGTAGTTCTTCTAATAAAGATCCAGGTGCTCGGGTTGCTGATAGTCTCAGTCTGAGAGACCATGGAGGTGGGATGTCTCTTATCTTTTCCTATTTATTGACAGTGGCATAGAAATAATTAGCTTTAATTTTCCACAGTACATGTTTCGTTGTAACAAATTCTTCATTAACTTTGTTATGGGATAAGTTTGTCTTGATGGCTTCGCACTGGTGCTTTTGGCATTTTTGTTTCTAGGGAGTCTCTATTTTGAACTATGGAGAGATTAGACAACTTTGTTGCAGTTTTGAGCCTCTTGGGCTTTCTCTTTTTTTTTCTTTTTTTTTCCTTCTAATGTTTTTGAGGATAATTTTTTCTCCCCCTAGTTGCACATCTTTTCTTTCTTCTTTAATAATTTTGTTTTTGTTTAAATGCCCAGTAATGTGAGGTTTTGATGACTATTCATATGCCAAATTTGGTACGGTAAGCACCATACTGCATCACATTTGATGAATTTGTGGGCGTCATAAAGTTGTTATAACATAGGCAGAGATTGGAGCTTCATTCTTTTTTTTCTTCTTTCATATCACGTTGAAAACAAATTTGATACAGCATGAAAGATTTATTTGAGACTAAGTCTGTGTTCATGTTCTATAAATTTTATGGATGTATCAGAAGTCATTAGCATGTGCAGTTTATTAAATTTGTCAGTCACTGCCAATGGTGGTAATTGATTCTTAAAAATGTGTATCAGGGTAAGGGATGTTGCTTATTTAACTAGTCCTTTGTTTAGTTTGCTTAACACATAATAACCCACGTATTTATTAAGATAATTATTTACATGTTCAGGGTAGTGTTGGGCATTTACTTAATATTTGTATTGTTTCTGATTCGCTGTTGTTCACTGATTCTACCTGTAGTTCTTTTGCAGGAGAAAAAGTTGCTTGACTTGCCAAAGTTGTTAGATATATGTGCCATATACAGTCATGAAAATGAAGAGTTGACAAGATTGCTTGTAAGAATTCTTTTAATAACAAAGGTTTAATTTGCATGAAGAACCACCTCTATATGCTTTAGGTTCCACAGATTTTAATATATAACTTCAGAACTTCTATCAAAAAGTACTACGGGAAGTTTTTTTATTTTTTTTTGGTTAACAATTTTCCATTTATAGATTAGAAAGAAAATTTTATTTATAAGAACGTTGTCAAGCCATTTTGGCATCCATCAGTTGTTATTGCTTATTAGTTAGTCCATCACCAAGTGAATAAGATCCAGTTAGAAGGGATATCTTCTGACCCTTGGCAGGATGGCTTGGGACAGATTGGGAATATATGGTGATCCTTAAATAGCTATCAACCATGTTTGTTGATACACAGCATCTTGAATAATATAACGTAGCTGTGTCAGACTTGAAATTATTGTAATTTTATGACATGAGTGGAAATGGGAACATAGGATCTCATAAGAATGGGTGAATGTTCCTTAATTATTCTTTTTTATTTTGACACATTTTTAGAATTTCAATTCTTAATAGTTGAAATACAACTCTGGCATTCCAATTTAATCATGCTTATAGAATCTGAAATTAAGGGTCCAAAGTTTTTACTGTAGATAATATTATACGTCTCATGGATGTGCCAAATCCAGTGTTCTGTTTCCATGAAAGTGCTATTTATATCATATTATATGCTAAGGTCTTTCAGGTAATTTAGATATATAAAGAAGATGAATGCTTTGTCAAGTTGATGACATTGGTCTGGCTTTCTGGGTGGTTTGGTTACTATTGTAGGAGATGTCCAGATATTTCCACGCCTTCCAGAAACTGAATTTTTCCATGTAGAACAGAATTATTCTCTGCCACTTCATTTGTCATATATACAGTTTACTTGATATACTGGTAGACCATGAGATTGACTGTTTGTGGTGTAATAAACAGACTCTAAATTTTTAAGCATGATTATCCTGAAGTTATTATAATCAAGTTAATGTAGTATTTACTATTTCGTTTCCACTTGTTATTCTCTTAATAAAGTGTTGCATTTTCAATTATTTTGAGAAAAATTAGAAAAGAAATTCTTGTTCTGGTATAAGGAAAGCTTTCAATTGAATTGGTTTTTGGAATTTTCTCTTTCTTGGTACTGTTGGGATGTCAATGTCATGTGGAACATGGATAACGTGGTTATCATAAAGCTAACCGCTCATGCAACAAGTTACTTCCCTTTCCACATATATTTTGCCGCTAGTTGCCCAAATGTGAGTTTGTCCCGTTGATGCATTGTGTTTGATTGTCACCAACAATTAGATCAAGTAGATTAATATTCGTTAACCCTGCAATGGAAACTATATTTTAGCTTCGTAAGCTTTGCCATTCCTCGTTGGAATTATATATTTGTTGGTATTTGGTTCTCTCTCCCTCTTTCTCTTGAGTTATAATATTATACTAGCCTGCTTGTTTTGCGACTTTGTTGGTTTCAACTGTGCCGTTCCTCTATGAGGTTTTGGGCTCACTTGAGTAGGTCTCAAGGTGAACTTCACTCTGTTGTAGTTTGTGGGTTGTGTTGTGTTGCATCTACAAAAATATTTCTCATGCGTTTAACACTTTGGCTTGCCATGTTTACTTTTTTTTTTTTTTTGTGTGTTTATTTATCTCAATCCAAGTGGTGTAGTCTTTGTGGTATCTGTAGTACCTCCTTTATTGCACTTGTTAGATATCACAATGAAAACTGTAGACCTTCACTTAATAGCTTAAATTTAATAGTTGAAGTGGTTCCTGACATAATACAGAACTTCCATGACCAAGTGGTCAGGAGTTCAATCCTCACAATATTCATCATAATTAAATAAAACTTCAGCACAAGGTAGGTGGGCTTATGCTTTGTCCACACTTAAAGCCTAAAAGGTTTTTATAGGAGGGGATGTGTTAGAGATTATAATAAAAATTATTCATAAACCTGCACTTAATAGCTTAAGCTTTTGAGTTAAAGTGGCCCTAGACAATAAATTCCGTGCTTACTTTTCTCTATTCCTCTCTGATTTGTAATCACATCTTTCAGGTCAGAAATGCTTTGAATGCTCAGCCTTGGATCCATGATAATCTGACTGCTGTAATATCACATTTTCTTGGAATCACCCACACAATGCATGATCGATGCAGTTCATCATTGGAGGTACTTTTTGTAAATTGACAATGTTAAAACATGATATGTCCATAATTTATCAATTTTGTTAAGTTTTGAGTTTTTTTTCTTACAATTTCTTTCTTTTTTTCTTGTCATTGCAAATGATAAATTTCATTATGGTGTTCAAATGTGTGGAGCAGTAATCCCTAAAGTCACTTGATGGACATCTTCTTAGTATTCTAAATCCTATTCTTGTTCATTTAGCAGCTGTTTTTTATTTAATGTTGCTTGTAGTTTATTGGTAAAAAAAGAATTTGCCTGTGTATATTTGTGACCCGGAAAATAAATAGGTAAAATATAAAAGAAAGAAGAAAGTCCAACCAAATTATATATGTGCTGTTTTAGAAAAGTGGGTTCTTAATCACCTATGCTTTCACGGAGTTTCTCCTCTCTCATTCAACTGACTTTTTTTAGCGCTTAAGGACAAGTATTACCTTATAAGGTATGGGCAAGTTGCAAATTTTCAAACTGAGACATATTTGTTATGAGAGAAATTTTGTTGCTGATGGGCTTTCCAGGTTTGCTAGTGGGAGAAAGATATCTAACAAAATTTAGCATAAATATAACATTAACTAGAGTAGGTATCCTCGTATTGTGTGTGTGTTTGTGTGTATATAATGTTACTAATTTATTAATTGGGACGTTAACCAATATTAAAGTAACAAACTATCTTCTATGAGTAATAAACAATCTATTCATGAATGCACAAAACAAGTATGCTTATGAACATGGTTTGTTATTAATTGAGTTTTTTAAATTTTTAAGATTTGTTTATTTAATTATTGAATTAACATGAACATCCTATATTGAGCTTCTTCGTGCACTGTTCAAGTTTATTGGTTTGATCACACCCCTAGTGCTCTTTCTTTTCACCATTCCATAAGTAATTTGACTTATTTAAAGCACTTTAATGCATAAGTTTCTCTTTTAGAAAGTTAGTCATATTTGATTTGACTCATTATAGAAAGTAAATCTAAACATTAACTATCAAATAACATTTTTTCAATATTCTTTTCTGGGATTATATGCAGGTCTTATTTTCTTCTGGAAAACTGGATGATCATAGTGCTAATCGGCTTCAAGTTGACCTGCTTGAGGTGAGTTACTGTATGGAAGCTATCTCTTCATTTTTATGAATATATTAAATTGGATAAGTGTCACGGGAGCAAACTAGAATACAAGTAGGACTGTATATTGGGGTTGGGTGGGGGAGGGGGGGAGTGAAATTTATTACACTAAGAGTCTTCTCTTGCTTTCTATTTGATATTTTTCCTAGAATAACCACCATTCCCTTCCAGTCAGGTATCCCCTATTATAGCATTAGTTTCCAACAATCTGTTTAATTTCCTTCCTTATGTCTGTGAAGTAACGCTAATTCCAGCAATGCTCAAAAACAGTCATTGGCATAAGCCTGAACTATCCTCATAGTTCAAGAAACATTAAATTCATTGCCACTGATGAGTATATTACTAATTCATTCACTATCTTTCTTATATGACACCATGGCATTCCCTCTTCTCAGATTCTTTAGAGATAATATCTTATCCCTAACTGCTATCTATTTGCCCATGGCTAAAAAAGACATTTTAAAGTGAAATTTTATGTGCCAACTGGCTTTGGGGGAATTTGTATAGTTCCTCCCTTTAATTTCTTGAATGATGTCCAAACATGAGAACTTATTTAATTGCCATTTAGTTTACTCATGAAACAAAATGTGCAGCATTTGTTTATCGTGTTCTTTAGCTTTTCTGAAGGATAAGATCAATGCAATTTGTTTTTGTGATAGGTGATGGACTTTATAAATGATGCAATTGTATCAATGGATGCTTTTGTTAGTGCATACAATCCAGCAGCTATATTTTTTTCTTGCCCAGTTGAAATAAGGTATTTTCCACGATTGAAATTCTTGAAATTTTGTGTAACGCTGAATGCAACAATTTTCCATTGTAAGAATATGTCATTAAAGTGGAGTTGGTCGTTTGAAATTGATGTTTGCCTGAGGGGATGTGTGTTACAGTATTTGTGGCACTGATGCTCAAATTTTCTAAGTGATGTCTATTTCATATCCTTGGTGAAAGAATTTCAAATCACTTGTTAAACCCTATATATTGAGTGTTGATAATGTCAATAGTTTTCATGGTAAATTGTGATGTCTTTTGATTTGCATTCTTACAGTTCTGGGAATGAGGAGCTGCTAAGCCTCCTTGCTAGATTGCATGATTCTCTTCTTCCATCCTTGCTAAAGAGCTTCCATACTATTTTTGCTGACGGACAAGATGGAAGAATGTCGAACATTGTTTTAAGTTTGAAGATGTTACAGATGAGATTGGTGAAATTTGGTTGGCAATTATTGCACTTCTGCTATCTTAGTGATGAAATGTTCAGAGATGGCTACCCTCTTCCAGCTGCCACAAAAATGTTTCCTGCCAATGTAGAGGACCCAGTTGTCAGAGCAGATATTCTGGTTCAAACATTTAGAGAGATCAATGCAGTTTCACTACAATTCCAGGAAAGCCAGCGGAAGGAAACATTTCTTCAACATGTTGAAAAGAATTACTATATTTTGAAAAGGGTTGAGAGCTTACAAAGTAATGGTAAATGATCTTGCACATACACAAGTTTCACTTGCAGATAGTGTTTGTGGTGGGAATTGCATATACCAGTTGAAATTAATGTGGTTTTTGGTAAAAAGTTTGATCCTGAAAAGTCTTCAAGGTGGCTTAAATTTCTTCTTTTGTACATATAAGGTGGAATTTGGTCACTCTGACCCCTCAATTAAGTTTATCTCACTATTAATTGTTAGCTTGATTTTTAATCAATCATAGTTGATGGCATCCTTGCACCTATTGTTTTCTAATTTAGTTGCCGTCATTCAGGTTGGATATTCATTGATGATGAACAGTTTCAGTATATATCTGGCATTTTGAATTTTCTGAAAGAGATTTATAAGGAGCCAGATTCTGCAAAAACCCCTGTGAATAGTAAACCATTGCAGATGGATGAAAATGCTGCAATAATGGAGTCCAAAATTAGTCAAATAAGAGACCTGTTTCCTGATTATGGCAAAGGCTTTCTAGGTGCATGTCTTGAAGTCTATGACCATAATCCAGAAGAGGTGATTCAAAGGATTTTGGAGGGAACCCTCCATGAAGATTTGCAATGCTTGGACACATCGCTAGATATAGTACCACCAGCCCAGTCTACCACTGTGGACAGGAATGATAAAGGGAAAGGTAAACTAATAGACTCTATGTCAATGTCGTCAAATAATGCAGCAGCTGTTAGCAGGAATCAACAGACAGAGGGGCCATTGATTTCATCCTCATCATCACTTGGACATTATGTGAGGAAATCTAAAGCTGACTTGCCTGACGCCAGTATTCTGGATAAAAAGGATGAACAAGATACATTAAAAACTGCTGTCCTAGTTTCACAATATGAATATGAAGACGAATATGATGACTCTTTTGATGACTTGGGATTTAGTGTAGCAGACTCTGGATTAGAGGAAACTGAAGTATTGGGGGACACAGTGAAGTCGGGAAAATCATGGCCAACTGTGACTGGAGATACTGCACAAAATGCCCCTAATTCAAAATGGGGTTCGAGGAAAAAGCCACAATACTATGTCAAGGACGGTAAGAATTACAGCTACAAAGTTGCAGGTGCCATAGCAGTTGCAAATTCAGAAGAAGCTTCACTGGTTACTCAAGCTCAGGAGGAATTAATATATGGTCTTGGGCGTGGTGGCAACCTTCCTCTTGGCGCGGTAAAGAAGCTGACAGATTCCTATAAAGATGACAATAACGAATTCCAAGTTTCTAAAACAGAAGGGAGAGGCAATCTTGGTGGCAGGGGAAGGAAGGAAGGGGAGAAATCAATTAATTCTCATGTGCAGCAAGACAAACAATCTGATGTCTCTGAGGTGGAAGGACGGGGCAATATTTCAAACTCAAGAGGCAGAGGAAGGAGGGGAGGAGGAGGAGGAGGAAGGAGCAACCATTACAGGAAGGACCGAGCCATGAAGAAGCACTTCTCTGGGTTGAGTGGTTTTTAGAAACACATGCGAGTGCCGTATACTCTTTTCGCCAAATTGCCATTTGTGCCCGAGGCAGATCCCGCCGTTCACTGATGTTTCTGCCTTCCATGGATAACTTGGGTCATACGTCAGAGAGAGTTAAAATACACCTGCAGATGGGGCTGTGTCTTTCTTGTATGTATACTTATGAGGAACTTTTGGGTGCTTTTTCGGTCAGAGGATTAGAGCGATCCAAGCATAATATTGATAATCTTCTCAATGAAATGCATGTAAAAAGGGGAGTCAACCCTAGGGATACTAAAATTTGTTTGCTAAGTAAAGAAAGCGATATGGAATGGTTTTTTCTTTGTTTATGTAGCATTGAAGGTAGAATTTCTGTTCAGTTTTTTTTTTCTTGTTGACTTTTTTGGACTTTATGCATAAAAATATAAAATGACATAGTATAATATGCACGAGCTAGGATCATCAAAAAACAAAAGCAGTCACACAAGGAGCACATCTTTTCGACAACTCCTCAGTCTTCACTGAAACCTAAATCCTTTATTATTAGACAAATCCAACAGTTTATAGCATGATGGGTTCTCTCTCTACTAGTTTCTCTCTTGTCCTTGAATTATACCATGAACGTAATAGTAGCTAGAGTAATACTAATCAATACAGGTTGATTTACCTTAAACTAATGGAAGATTATTTCAGCGAAACTACGTAAGGGAAGAAACATCCACAATTGTACGGTTATGAATATAAGAGCTGTATACATGTAATATTTTATTCCTAATCTACATGTACTATTTATTCACCCCTCTTGAGTAGACAAAACTTTTCCATACTTCATACACTGTATTATCTGCCTTTTTAAAAAAAAATATAAATCTGATACAATTATCATGATGGATTAATCGTTTGAATTTCAATTTTGTTACAGATATGTATATTTTTTTAACAATAGATGATACCTAACACATACCTTCTAGTTGCTTCTTAGTGAATCAAATGAAGAACTTGTCATCTCTCCACGACAACTCGTTTTACTTAAATCCCTATTACAAATACATAGTAGTGATGTATGAAACATTTCGTCATTTCCATTGGAAAATGTGCTTTAATTTTATATCTTATATTAACCACGAGATTTTTCTGGTTGAATCAGTTGACTAATGCAACAGAAAAAAGAGGAGAAAACATAATTAAGAGCAACGTCCACCAGCTTTCAGTTCCTTTCTTTGTTTTTCTTTTCTTTTTCTAGTCTTTGAGGTACAACAACAAATACAAAACAAGAAAAGTCTGCTATTCTAGAATACCATGCAAATGAATAGAATGATTGCAACTTAGTTTGTTTTATTTTCAAGAAGAGTAGAATAAAAGAATTTTAGGTAAAGGTTGCGTTGGAGGTTGTAAGAAGGATTAGAAAAAGATAGTCAGTAATGAAATAATTTGAAAAGAAATAAACTGTAATAGATTAATTTGAACCATTCATTCTTTCAAAATGAAGGTATCATTAAATGAATGAAATAAGATGGGGTATAAATTTTTTTTTAATATTATCCTTAAAAAGCTAACTCATCACAACAGTGCTTTAATTAGTAAGTACAAAATTGTAATTCGCAAGACTTTAATTAAGCAAGTCATTTCACTTCGTTATCTTTCAATTTATATAATAAGAACAAAAATCAATAAAAAAGAGAAATGATTATTCAACTATTCCTTTCTCTTCTTGTCTTTTCTTTCGCCTTCTTCGGATCCCTCTCCTCCTTTCCACCCAACTCAGTCCTGTATATATTTTAAGAAAACCCAGTCAAAAGCAAGGCCTTCCCGGGTTCCTCATAATCTTATGGCCGAAGAAGATGACCTGTCCCATCCAATGCATTTATTTCTAGCGGGAAGAACATCTCTGGTCACTCTCAGAAAAGCCCAATGAGCCCATCATACCAAGAACGAGTCCTGCCCCGTAAGACGAAAAGGAAAGCAGATATGAAACCATAATTAACTATAGAGTTTGGAGCTATCTAAAAGTCTAAGTTTATTTATTAATAATTCGGCCGCTTCCTGCGGACACACCCAGCAATGGATTTTCTATCTTCTCATGGCCACCATAACACATAAGCTTGCAGTCAAATATCGCAACCTGTTTTAGCGTTCTACAGAAAACCACCAACACAAACTCTTTCTGATCTCCGATGAGGAACTCCGGCAACTACACCGTCGCGGCAGTCGCCAGGTCCCCTACGGAGCCTTCTTCAATGGATCATAGAATTTGGAGCAGATTGCCGGCCGAACTGCTCGAGCATGTCCTCACTTTCCTCCCTCTCAAAACCTTCTTGAGTCTGAGATCCACTTGCAAGGGTTTCTCGTCTCTCATTTTCTCCCCTTCCTTTATCGCCAAACACTCTTCGTCTTCTTCACCCTTCTCTTCGTTTCTCTTGCTGTCTCACCCTCAATTTCACCGCCACTTCCCCCTCTACGACTCTATGCTTAGCACCTGGCGCAACGTATCTCTCTCTTTCTCTGATTTGTTTCACAACTCTGAGCCCCCTGCTCTTGTCTCTTCCTCTGGAGGCCTCTTTTGCTTGTCTGATTTTACTTTATCTTCCTTGTTTGTTTGCAACCTCTTGGCCAAATCCTCCAGAAGAATCGATTTCCCAACCTACTCTTCTCATTTGGAGCATCTTACTCTGGTCTCTACTGCTGTTGGGTACAAGATATTCCTACTCTCTTCTGAGTCAACCTCAAATAGTGCCTTCGTTTATGATTCAGCCGCACTTTCTTGGCAACGATTTGATGGTTTTGATTTGATCCTCAGCGACAACTATCACCAGCAAGGCGTGTTCTATAATGGGGGCTTGTACTTTACAACTCCTGAACCATTCTCAGTGGTTCGCTTTGATATTGAGAGTGGAAAATGGCAGAGGCCCAATAGTTTACTACCCAGCCTACTCTCGTTTGTTCGATTGGTTAGTGACGGAGAGAATATGTTATATTTGGTTGGTGGTATAGGAAGTAACGGGATCTCAAGGAGCATAGAGATATGGGAAATGGGTGAATCGTGGAATTGGGTGAAAATGGAGACCTTGCCAGAGCTGATGTGTAGAAAATTTGTGTCGGTATGTTACCATAATTATGAGCACATTTATTGCTTTTGGCATCATGGAATGATCTGCATTTGCTGCTATACATGGCCAGAGATCTTGTATTACAAGGTTTCAAGAAGGACTTGGCATTGGCTTCCCAGGTGCCCCTCTCTGCCTGAGAAATGGAGCTGTGGTTTTAAGTGGTTTTCATTTGTTCCTAAGCTATATACTCTTGTCTGAGTCAGTTTCTCTTCGGTTTTAGTTGTTCGTATTGTTAGCTGATTCTGGAATTCTTGTACATATTGACATAAGGTAAATTTTAGAATTGAGTTTTTTTTTTTTTCTCCATTTACCTTGTCTAGAAGCTACAATTTTTTTTTATCAACTCGAGCAAAATGATCCCAAGTCCTGCCTGCCCAGGGTTTGTTTCTTCTGCGTGTGTAATTTGTACTAACAGGCTAACAAACTTAGCAGACATATTGACTTTCATTCATAGATACACGAGTGCGGCAAAAATGCCGGCGCACCCGTATCTGGTGCGTGTCCGGTGCAGACACGCGTATGGTGCGCCGGCACGCGTGTCCGCCACATGTCCGGCACACGAAAATGCTGCGACGCCCGAAACTTTTTTTTTTTTTTTAATTCAGACAAAACTCAATCGATCTTCCCTCTTCCTTCACCTTCAACTTTCAAGTTTTGCTGTCCTCTTCCTTCTGTCGCCTCTGCACTGCATCTTCTTTCGAATCGCTGCCTGCTCTTTTTGTGAATCTATGTTGAATGTTTGGGTGAATACGAGTGTACACGGTAGTGTTTGGGTGTTTGACATAATAATAGTATAAGATTGTTACATTTAGTTTTGTACTTGTTTTATGTATTTATATATTTATTTATATTGCCATACTCATATTTTAAAATTTTAAAAATTAATATATATTATGTATCGTATACGCGGATTCCTTTTCATTATTTTCCTGTAACAATTTGTGTTGATCGAAAGATCATGGCTTAATATATTCTTGTCGCATTTTCGGTGTCAAACTTAGGATTTCTGGAAAATTGAACCTCTCCGTTGTGATCAGTAGTGCGTTTGTTGTCTTGCTTTTATCAAGCTTTAGTTTTTGTGCTGAAGAATGGAATCGTCTTATTCGAAATCGACCAAGAAATGACTTCCAGAATAAGCAGGAATGAAAATCTAATCTCTAACATCATGCTAAAGGATGAGCTCAATTGGATGACATGTTGACCGAGTAAATTTTGAGTATTGGTTTTGGGGTATAAACTAGAAAAAGATAACAATTAAAACAAAAGAATAATGGTTAGTACCGACTTCGCTTATGGTCAAACCGAACTCTTTCAATAGTATATATCTAAGGAAAGGTCTGAAATTTTCAATTGGATTACGAGATACCCAATAGCTCCGGCTGATATTTTTTATCCCTCTCTTTGAATATTGACTCATATAGATAATAATTTATTGAATAACTTGATGATTTGATTTTTAGATTATCATTTTTTAATTATATGATTCAAAATTTTAATTTTTAATTTTAGTTGTTAAATAACTAATTTTTTTAATTTGATCATTTAAAAATGGAGACCCTCAATTTAATTCCTCCAAATAATTTCTCCATTAAATAATGAAATATTCCACTTTTTGTTAGAAATACTGATTAAACTGAGATGATAGAAATGTTTTACAAATTAAATTAAAAAAATAATTTTTAAGAAACTAAATTGGAAAAAGAGTTGATCTTTTGAAGATTAATTATTAACTTAGTCTAATTCATTTGCGACTGTGCGAGGCCGCCACGACTATTAAGTACTAGAGAAAGCAGGTGAAAACATGGGGCAAACGTTGTTTCCTGTTCGTGAGCACTGGAATTGGTGATGCAACTTCTTTGACTGGTTACAGTGAATTTTATTTTCAATATTATTACAGGAGAGGCTTGGAAGTTTACAAGACGATTTACTTGTGAGCAGCTTACACCAGGAAAAAAGTACAGCGAAACACCATAAACTTAAGATATATAAATTATAAAGGATGTTAAATTTTAAAAGTATTCTGCAATATTATGAGATTAAATTTTGTATTTCACTTTTAAAAACCATATCTTAGGATTATGGCGCCGCCCTAAAACCTTTTGATCATGTTCTCAAAATTTTAGTACAAAATTTTTCAAAATACAAATAAAAAGTCTTTAAGTCTTTTAATATATTTTAAAATTTAAAGTCTTTTATAGTAATAATTTAAAATTATAATTATCTCTTCTTACACACAGTTTTTTCTTTGAAAAACTCAAAACAAGTAATCGAGATGTATTGAATCTCACACTTTCACGTAGCAAAACATATCAAATAATGTTAAACACAGGTTTATATACAATCTACTAAAATAAGACGATACCAAATAATTATTTGGATCCCACAGTTACGACACGCCATTTATTACTTAGCAATAAATGACTCTCACACTTTGACGTTGCAAAACCACCGTGTACATATCACAGCGGAATCGAGATATATGATTTGACTATTTTATTAGATAATAGATAGTGTATAAATAACGTTACAAACCGTAACAAATTATTCATGCGAATGTTTTTGAAAGTTTAGCAGATCAGTATGCTTATCTGTCGCTAGTTCTAATTGCTCGCTACTATAATGCTCCATTTCTCCTCGAAAGAACTGAAACGAAGTCTCCACGACTATGAAGTCATGAGTTACTTGGGATCAATTCCAAATGTCTGACAGTGTATGAAAGTGCCCATATAACTGAAACTCCGAAGCGGAAATTCGGAAATTTCAGAAAATAATAAGCGGGTCAATATGTAACCGAATACATCTTTTCCAACTGGTTTTAAATCACACTGTCAATAGCAAAAATCCATTCAGAGACAACCTTTTCCAGTCTCAACATACAATCAATCAATTTAAAATAATAGGAAGTAAGGACTTGTACTTTCTTTTACCATTTCCTAAACAATCTTACTTTCATTTAAATTAATGTAAGAAAAATGTGAGAAAATCGCTTAGATATTATACCTATTTATAAATCTGTATAACTGTTTTAAGGCCTCAGAGCGAGTGATAAACCAAACTTGGGACTCCTCTCCAAAGCTTGGGTCTGAAAGGCGCCAGAGATTATCAAGAATGACTTGGGAATAAGCTCATGCTGCAAAAGGGCCGAAAGATTGCCATGGTTGTTCAGCTTTGCCTTCACTAACGTCTGAGGATTAATTACATATGAACATCCGACTGTCAAGGTGTTTTCATTTGTAGAAAACCTTCTGCTAATCTCTCCTACAACAGCTCCCCCCTTCAAATGATCTAGGTGGTGCAAGTACGATGCCTTCAAGGAGTCTCCCTTGTCAGCTCTGCAAAGGGAAGAAACTGATTTTATCTCCGAGTAAAAATTTGTCATCCTTGATATTGTGCTCTGATTTATGGCCAAAGGAAATTGTATAACATATATTTTAATAATCAATGTAAATAATAATTTTTCTACCTTTACAACACCTTATGTTAAGTAATATATTTGAAAGTTCTTAAATAACCTCCCAACCTATCTATGATAGGCATCATTTCAATTCATTCAATCAATTAAGATGTATTACTTGTGCTTATTGGACATTCAATCATTAAAACACCTCTATTACTTACAGAATTACTGAAGCGTTGGAATTAGGCTTTGTCAAGCTCACACCAGCATTGTACTTTGCAAACTTGCCAGAAGCAGTCAAGTAACTCATTTCTGCTCCAAAGGCAATGCTGGGGGTCCCGATTGTTGCAGAAAAATCAATAGCAGGGGACTCGTTTAGACCAACAGCAGTAGTAAAAGCCACGTGATCATGAAGATACTGAATCTCTAACTGCAACGAAAGGTATGATTATAATTTATCAAAGCAATGATGATCTCTGTCAAACTTAGCATCTCAATACAATAATAGTACCTTGCTAGATTTGTAATCAAGTAATTTTATTGTAGCAATCGTTTTTGTGGAAGGCACAATATCAGATATTGTAAATGTCGTCAAAACCTGCCAAACAAAATCATCTACTATCATGCAAAGCTCAGAGAAAAGATTTTAGATTTCGAAATTTATAAATTAGAAGTTAGGAAGCTACCTCAGATTCGGTATCAACTTTGACATCAACTGTGCCATTGTTGTGCTTAAATTTTGCACCCAGATCCCCAGAAGACAATCGTCCTTTCTTTACCAAAGTTGAGTTCAAGTCCTGATATTTAAGAGGTAAAAATCACTAGTATTCAACAAAATTGAAATATATGCAAGAGGGAAATGAAAATGCAAAGCTGCAAATAAATTCACAAATGAATCCCCTGCCTTTTTAAACAGGACTACTCTCCCCCTACCGAGATCAGTTGAGTGAATTAAATATAACTAAACTGAATTCACAAACATTAAAGCATCAACAAATTACAAACATATGTTGAATAGTGACCATATAAGTTAACAAGAAAGCACAACAGACGGAGTGGAACTGATATGTCATGTGTTTATATACACTAATCAGATCTATTCAGCAAACCCACCAATTGATCAACCTGAGTATTGGAGGAAGGGGTTAGAAAGGATGCAATGGAACTAAACGAAAAATTCTCACATTGCACAGTAGTCCCATCCCATTAAGTCGGGAATCAATGACATAATAATTCATGTGTTCAGCAACATAGAAATTAACAGGAGACAAACTCATCACAAAGTAAATCGTATAAAAAGTAAGTACAGTCAATTTGGGATCGAGATAGGCAAACGAATGGTAGGAAATGAAATAAACGTACCAGAACATTACCGCTGGAGGAGGTTATCGTGAATCTTTGGTCGGAGGTATAATCCTTGTTGAGGAGGTCTGCGAAATCAAACAGATAAGAGATGATACGCGCAGGAACAGAAGGAGTAAGGAACCATGACACTAACCTCTCGATTTCTTGCCAATGTCCGAAAAGAGCCCAGGTCCCTTGCTTGACATTTCTGCAAAGAGAGAGAGACTGCACAAGCACAACGGAGAACTCGAGGATTTTGCAGACGAAGTAGGGGTTTGGGGTTTATGTAGGGTTTCTAAACCAGAAGTCTAAAACCCTTCCTCTCCTTTTGTGGGCTGGCAACAGAGATGCTGAAATTTTATAATTGTAATTATTTGATTTGTCATTTCGGACGTAAAAATATAAAATGAAAACACACTCATTTTTAGGAAGAACCACTTCATGTTCGTAAATGGCAATGGCATATAAGAAGTTTGTTTTTCTAAGCAGTCCCTAAAGTCCGAGCAAAAGAAAACTTGAAGGAGAGCAAGGCTATGTTGTGCACGTGTACGACGTCGTAAAAGGCATAGAAAGATTCGGGAAAAAGGGAGTTGTAGCAATGAAAAAAATTCTGAAACCTCAATATTTAAATTAATTAATTATGTTGCGTTATTATCCCAAATTAGGAATGAAAATTCTTTCCCTTAGTGGAAATTGCTTTAAATGAAGGTATATATTTTCTCGCACTCGGTAAGAATCATGTTATAATATACAGAAGAGAAAATAATTACTCTTAGATTATCAATCAATGGTTAAAATTAACTCAAAACCTACAACAAATATGTGGTCCACATCCTTTTTAAGTGATTAAATTATACCTTTTACATTCAATTAGTTACTGGATTTGACATTAAACTTAGATGTTCTTTTTTCTGGCTTTGGGCTCTTTACAATGAAGTGCAACAAGCAGCAATAAATAGTAGGCTTGCAAGGGTATAACAGGATTTGAGCAAAAAACAAAATCCCATCCCCTTAGCTCAAAGTTATTGAAAAATCTCTAATAAATTTTGGATAATTTGATTATGATCTAATGATCTAAAATTTACTGGACTATTTCTTACAAATATATCTAAAAAATTATCTCATAAATTTTAGACTAACAAATTTTAATCCAATAATCCAACATTTACTGTAAAATCTCCAACTAGTGTAAGAGATCTCGTAAGTGGCTTTGAGCACAAGAAGTAGGGATCTCTAGGTATTTATAAACAAAGTTAGTAGCTCTTGAGATTATTTGTGATATTTTAATTATTTTAAAAATGATATTTCAGATATGTCCGAAATAAGCAAATAAAAGTGGGTTATATTGGAATATAATATTTGGTGTAAACTTTAGAGATTTGAGCTAATAGTGTTTTATATTTTGAAATAATCTGAAATCCAAATTATGCATGTAAAGTCCAACAATATTTGTCTAACCAGCCTAGCTCTGCTTCCTGAACATTTAGTTGGCTCATATTAGATATTGCTTAATAGAACAACTTCAATAAAGGCTAATGCTGACAGCTTGTTTGACTACTGTTCTAAAAAATAATTACTAATTTTGTGAAAATTGCTAATGCATCTTCTGAAACGTCTGAAAATTAGTATATAACATTATAATACTTAAACTGTGGTATATTCAGAAGGAAAAATTGTTAAATCCATCTACTCTCTCATTCTCAAAAATGTAAAAAAATCTCTCTAAAAAATTTATTCATCTTTCTCACCAAACTCTTCTTTGAGCAATTAAAAAAATGGTGGAGCTTCAACAATTATGTATTGAAAAGTTGGCATTTAATGGATGAGAAATTTATCCATTCAAGCTTACACATCTAAGGTAACAATTTATTTTTGTGTAAGTTGGTGAAGTAGAATAGTTGGGTATTTAAAGAGGTTGATATGGATTGAAGGAGAGGAAGCGAAATGGCAAAAAAAAAAAAAAACAAAGAATAAGATGTAAATTATGGCCATATTTATTGTTTTTTATTGAGCTAAAAAGATGTAAAAGAGTTCACTTCAAAGGGCTTGATATGCTAATATTTTTGTATGTTTCTCTATATGAGATATAAAGTATTGTATTTCACTTATACTAATATTTTATATGTTTCTTTATGTAAAGGTCATGGGATTAAGCTTGTTGATTTAAACTACCAAGTAATATATAAGAGTTGAGTTGTTTGGACTCAAAATATAAGGCCATTTCATATTTCAAGAAGTAAAACATAGAAGTGTGATCATTGAAAGTTACTACAGATTTGGTGTAAAAGCAGAAAATAACTAAGCTTCTAGAACCTAGTTGTATTTGTAATTGATAGTAAAATTTTTTATGTATATACTTGGAGAATAGATGTAGAATTTATTATGGATTAAAAAACACTATAAATATATAATGTGATTTTTTTTTAACTTTGATCTCTTTATTTTTTATTGTATTAATACGAAGAATTCGTTTTTTATCACCTTATCCTTTAGTAAGATAGTAAGAAACTAAATATATTAATGCTTAAAATTTTGTTTTACATTAGTTTGTAAATATTAATTTTAGATTTGCTTGAAACTTGTGATATTTATTTATTATTTCATTGTTTTACAAAAATTCAAGTTTTCAAGTTATTTTGTTATAATATAGTAATTCAGAAAAATTTTTTGGTACTCATTCTCTTGTTTTAAAATTTTATAATATGTGAAAAATACAAAAAAATTATTTTTTGATTTTAATAAAACTACTTTTGGCTACATCTATTTTGAAGTAGTTATCCTTTCCACGGAAGGTGAATTTTAGCAAATAATTTATTAAATAAACTTAAAATTTTAAAATGCCAATTTACCCCTCTTGGCTCACGATCTCAAAATAAAGATACGATAACACCTATCTTTATGGCAATTAAAGTGGTAAAACATGTAATCCATTTTCAAGCACGTTTAACGATTTATATGGACGAGTGAGGTTAAAGAGATCTAAGAAAATTGCGGGACACTTGTCAGCATTCTACTGGTTGGAAAAGTGCTATGGCCTGATTAAGTCTCGACCGGATTGATCATTTGTGGGCTTACACTAGCGGGTGATTGATTCAAAAGGATGATTCGAGATGGATCTTCGTTTTTAAAAAATAAGGATATTTTGTGATTTTCACTTTTTTAACTCCTGACATGGATGAAATGAGCAGCAATTGCGGGAGAGTCAGCATAGTAAAAGTAAAGTAATAGCAACCATTTAAGCATTGAATCCACGTGGCAAAATATGGGTGCAGCTACAGTGAGTAAACCCTCCCCGCCATAATACCCAAACGATCCGTTCGCTAGCAATTATAAACCAAACTACCAAAACCAAAGCTCACGAGTCACAAGAAAAGGACTTGACTACCAAAAACAAGCCAATACGGATTTTCATAGGCACGCGTCTAAAGTGAGCCCTCGCACGTGTTTGCTCGTCGGGAATTTGGTACGGTCAATATTGAATATGTGCACGTGCCAGCCCATACCCCTAGGAGGTGAAGGTATACAATTCAATGTTAACGGTATCTATTCACACCCCGTCGACTTCCGTAGTCCCGTATATTTTGTACCTCACCTCTCTCTCCTCCCTGTCACTCGGAACTCACGCGAAAAGCTCTCGTCGGGTCCTAAAATCCACCGTCAATCACCATCTTCATTGTTCCTTTTGGTGAAGGGCAGAGGAGAGGCATGGGAACGGAGAGTCCCGCGAATTACACATACATGGGGAGGAGTATCAATGAATTGAGTATCAATGATAATTCCTCTTCTGCCTTCAGCGATTGCAACAGTGACAGATCTGGTGAATTTCCCACGGCTTCTTCCCAAAGCCGAAGCCTCCTGATTGCCTGTGCTTCCGACAATTCTGACGATTTTATTCGCCAGCTGGTAACCGATCTCCAGTCCTCTTCGATTGACGAGCAAAAGCAAGCTGCCATGGAGATCAGACTACTGGCCAAGAACAAGCCGGAAAACCGCCTTAAAATGGCCAAAGCTGGCGCAATTAAGCCGTTGATTTCGCTAATGTCTTCACCTGACCTTCAACTGCAAGAGTACGGCGTTACGGCGATTTTGAATCTCTCACTATGTGACGAGAACAAGCAGCTTATAGCATCGTCGGGAGCGATAAAGCCTCTGGTTCGAGCCCTCAAAACAGGGACATCAACGACTAAAGAGAACGCGGCTTGTGCTCTGCTTCGCCTCTCGCAAATAGAAAAGAACAAGGTCGCTATTGGAAAGTCCGGAGCCATTCCTCTCCTAGTGAACCTTCTAGAGAGCGGGGGTTTCCGCGGTAAAAAGGACGCCTCGACGGCTCTGTACTCCCTCTGTTCGGTAAAGGAGAACAAAATAAGGGCGGTGCAAGCAGGAATAATGAAACCATTAGTGGAATTAATGGCTGATTTTGGATCAAATATGGTGGATAAATCAGCGTATGTGTTGAGCGTGCTTGTATCGGTGCCGGAGGCAAGGACGGCGTTGGTGGAGGAAGGAGGAATTCCGGTGCTGGTGGAAATCATAGAGGTGGGGTCCCAAAGACAGAAGCAAATAGCAGTGGTTATACTATTACAGATTTGCGAGGACAACGTTGCCTACCGTACTTTGGTGGCTCGCGAAGGAGCGATACCTCCGTTGGTGGCTTTGTCGCAGTCCGGCGCCAATAGCTCGAAGGAAAAGGTTAGTGTCATCAACTCTCAACATTATCCGGGTCGTGAATTGTGGTCTCTGCTCAGGTCCACCACTCTTGGTCGCTGATGTGGCAATTCTCCTACAGCCACGTCAGTCCCGTCATCGAGTTTTTTTCTTGAACTTCCTCGGCTTGGAAATGTTCTACGAACAATAATTAACCAGGCATGGGCTTGTGTGTCTTTTTCCGGGGAGCCCCAGTACCCAAGTTTAGTGAAACGAGGGATAATTACAATATAGTTTTACGAAAAATATATATATATTTAATAACTTGTGGGTGGGGCTGTGTTGGCTTTTTGTCGCTTACTGTTTGTGTGCGTGCGGACAGGCGGAGACACTAATAGAGCTTCTACGGCAACCAAGATCCGGCAACGCCGCTGCCCGTGCGTCGGAGGTCTCACCGTAAGCCCCACCACCCATCATGTTATGCTCATCTGCGTTACCCCAGGCAATCAAACAGTGAAGCATTCACGGCACGTTGAAAAATGAAAAGAAAAATGAAGAGGGAGAAGACCAGAAGAAGAGATTGCAAATATTTTTGCTACGGAAAAGCTTTGTAAAATTGTAATATATGAAACGAGTTTGTTTTTGTTTTATTTGTGGGTTTGGAAAACATCGCTCCTCCACCAGCTGCACTTGTACTGTTTTTTAAATCAGTGATATTGTTTTGAATGGCATTATTGCCATTGTATACTCACTTTATTTTATTTTTATTGAAAAGAATGTATAAGTTTAAAACATCTTTGATGAAGCGACCTTCTTTCTCATGTTATGCTAAGAAATGTTGTGCCAAAACACACTCAAACGTAGACAAATAATAAACTGACTTGACAGTTGCAATAGGAAGAGGTCTGGATTCCGGAAGGGTCGTTGGAGGAGTGAGTTTTGGTTTTGGTCGCGTAAGAAACTAGAACGATTTGGAAGGAGTCCACATGGTTCGCGTGGACGAGGGCAAATCACAAAACGAGGCGCTAGGAAGGCCTGATGGAGATTAGAGAAAGGAGGGAATCGTAAGCACTTTATTTTGTATCTCTATAGATTAATATATTATCTCTTCATTTACGGAAAGTAAAGGGCGACCAATCTATTGATTCCACAATTGGTCCCTCGCTTGACGGCTAGTGGGCTTCTCTTTCTTTACTTATGCTTTTGTTTTTTGCGCTCGAACTTTTCTTTTTGTTTTTTGTTTTCGTAAATGTCTTTCAATATCACGTAGCATTAGGGATGACTTGACCTAGTCCATCAAGTGCTGTTATCAGAAGATGGCCTTCATTATGTCTCGGAGCCAAATAAAAAGAGGGGTGGGAAAGGGAATATACGCGGTGTGAAGGATGAAAGTATTCTAGAGAGTAGAGACAAGATAAGGAAATGGAGATAACTTCTTCAAAACGAAAGGAAGAAGAGAAGCAATTCGTTATCCTCCTCTCTCTCCCACACATTTACATTTTATTAGGCGTCATCAACCCTGGCCTTTACTCCACCTGCCCGGTTTGTGTTTGGACTCCATTTGTAACTAGATCAAGTCATGCCAAGTCATTTTTTTTTTAAATTTAATATTAGAATTTATTTTTTTTAAATTGTGGTTTCATATTTACTTATATTATTTTATTATCTAATTCCTAAATTGTTAAAATTTAGACTAGACTTAGATATATTTTCGTACATTTTAATTATTAAATTTCTCAATTAACATATGACAAGTGTATATTCAATCAATAGTAACATAAAAGTGTATAATGTAATTTTAAAATTATAAGGTTATATATTATAATTATATACATTTTGTGATATAATTGGCAAGCCATATATTTATCATATTTTAATTAAAAAAATATTATAACAAAAATATAAAAAAAAAATTGTGTATAAGTTGTTTTCTTAAAACATAATGATCTTTTTTCACGATCATTAAAAAAATCTTTTTGAGGATCCAACCAATATAAAATGGAGGAGTAATTTATACAAATTTTGAATAAGGTTTGACGATATCTAATATAATTTTTGTTTAAAATGTTACATTTATAGTTTTTAACATTTTAAATATCAAATAAAAGTATCATATTTGTTTTATATTATGATAATGAAATTAACTCCTTGTGCAACATTAAATTTAAAATTTTACTAAAATTTGTTTACTATTATATGACCTTTTAAATTACAGTCTTATATTAGTGTCTAACACCAAATAGTAAAAACATTGAACATGAATTTTAAAAATAAAAAGTATCAAATACAATTTTATAAAATTAAAGATGAAATTAGTGTAACTTAGTCTATAGAAAAAAGTGTCTCTGTCACACAAGCAAAATTGTAACAATATAAACTTGATCATAATTTAAAAAATTCATCTTACCCGACAAGTCCAATCTAAAAAAAATAAAGCTCAAACAAAAAAAGTCCAAATAGAAAAACTTTATTTATAAAATAGACCGAATTTAGACTTTTTTTAAAAACACAACCTGAACTCAAAAAATCAAAATGAATATTTTTTTAATTAATAAAAACTTATTATATAGAAAAACTTAGTGTAATGTGACATTTTAATAAAAATAAATAAAAACTAATACCTCTTATTTAAAGGATTTATGTCAATATAATAATTTATTTGTATTTACAACTTCTCTGTATATAATCTTACACGTAATAGTAATAATTATTTATGCTATTTATTTTAAATTCTAACTAATAAATTGATTTGATCTTTATTTAAAAATTTTGATTGACCTGATAAGCTCAACTCAAAAAATATAGATTAAAGTCTAAATAAAAAAATCCAATTAAAATACAAGTTTATGTTTTTTTTAGTTTGAATTCAAGACTAATTTTAAAAGTTTGATTGGATGATTATATTTATAATAGATCAATATTTAGCATTTTGTTTTTTTGGCCAATAAACTAATAGTTAGCATTAACAAATAAGGTTGGTAGAAATCACCTTGGAAGGAAATAAAAGAAAGGGGATTTAGATATATTATATGTATTAGGGGTGACTGTGGGTCGAGCTAGCACAAATTTTTTGTTGACCCAAGACTCAATTCAAATTTATATCGAGTTATTTTTATTGGGCCCTAGACCTGTCCCCAACCCAGTTAGACTGAGTTATTGATCAGAAGGGTCGTGTTTGCTTTTTTTAAAATATAAATTATTTTTGTGAAAATGATTTTTTAAAACAAAAGATTAAAAAAAATGAGATTTGAAAAGAAATAGAATGAAATTAAAAAAAATTTTAAGATGAGGAATAAAAAATAATAAAAATTTGAAAAGAATTAATATTTTAAAATTTATTTATAAATAAAATTTATTTTAAATCAAATTAAAAATAAATATCAAGTCAGGCTGGTTAGGTCTTATGTCACTCTTAGGACCTGCCTCGACTTGATGAAATTTATAATTTTTTTTATTTGATTCAATCATAACCCAATTAAATGTAACCAAATCAAACCAAGTTTACAATATTAACCAGGCCAATACTCACCCATAATATGTATTGATAGTTGACTTTGGCTAGCTACCTAGTTGGGTAGAACTTTAATATTTTTAAGTGTTTCTTGAAAGAAAATAAATGAGACCTATTCAGTGGTACTAAATTTAAGTTGTCTCTAATTTAATGAGTGTGAGAGTTTTATGTTGGACATCTAGCTATAATCATTTGAACCAAAAACTTAATGGAGCGTACGTATTACAATCATAATCATAATTATATATATGTGATAATTTTTTTGTTTTTTTATTTAAATTTAAGAGCTTAATCTTTTTTGAAATTTAATTGAGTTATACCTCAATACTTTTTTTTTCCAAAAATTATTCTAGGCTCACTTTTAAATTTATTTCTTTGTTATGAAAGTTAACTTTTTACACATTATGTGCTTTTAAATAAATTTGTTTAAATATTTATATCATCATCTTAAAAATGAAATTATAATCTCATGTTGGAACTTACTATTTACTTAGTTTCTATTATGATCATGTTAAGAATGAAATCATAACTCTATTTGTTGTAAAAAAAATTAACTGACAAGAAGATAACTAAAAGAAATATTTTGTTATATATATCAAGAAGACTTGAGTATAATTTTGAACATAATAATAATTATTATTATTATAATTTAGCCAATTTTAATTAAAAAGCAATATATTTTACTCAAAATTTATCAGTAATTATTCCCCTATAACATCAATTAACGCACTTTAATTATGCATTGTTGACATGTAATTTTTTTTTAAAAAAAAGTTATGTGAAAAGATCCATATGTTAATATATCTTATTGCATGAAATGTTAAAAGGAAATGTCACCGAGAAAATAATATGAAATTGAAATTTAACATGATGTATATTTTTCATTAAATATTAAGTGAAAGAAGTTATAAAAAAAATGCATAAATCTTATAATAAAATAAAATAGCAAAAGTGAATAAAAAGATGCGAGTTTGTGTGAAAGCTAATGTGTCGTTTCTTCCTCGTCCTTATGCTAAATGCTGCATCTCTTCTCGGCCCGCTCTATATCCTAGTCCCGCTGAAAGGTAAAGCATGCTCTTATTTTAGGCTTTTTTGAATTTTAGGATTTATAATTTTATAATTTCTATAATTATAAAAAATTAATTTATATTATTGATAGAAAAGTGAAATTCATGCTAGAAATTTTTTTTATAAGTCAAGGAGTCAACATTTTTTGTTAAATAATCTTATTATATTTGATTCATAATAACGAGTTAACTAAATAGCTATCTTGCAATCTCTTTTTATATGTTATGATCAAGTTAATTAAAAATTAATAAATAATTATTTCACACATTTTTTATTTTTCTCTCGCATTCAGATATATTTTTATATAACAAGAAAGATTAAAGGGAGCAGTTATCTTATCAATTGCAATATATATTTAAAATTTATTATAAAAATTTAACTAAAAACTTCGTGTCTTATAAAGTTAAAAAAATTTATGTAATAAATTTTTTTATTTTTATTGAATAGGTAAACTTTTTTTTGTATTAAAATTTCACTTTAAATTTATAAAATAAATCAAGATGTCAATTTTCAAGCGTTCAAATTTTCTGCTATTACAATAAATATTGAAAGTAAAAATAATGACTATGCACAATTAAAAATAACTTAAAATTAATTATACATGACCCAAAATAGAAGAGTTACAACACTTAATATAACAGTGAGTAATCCATTTTCCAATCCTCAAACATGTACCATTTTCCAATCCCCAAAACATACTAAATGCATATAGGATGCTTGATACCTTGATTAATTGGTAATCTTAGAAATTGAACTAATATAAGCAATTCTAGCTTTGTCCCAATTGCAAGTTTTGGGTAACATTATTAAATGAACCCAATGTCACGTTAATCATTAAATGGTTAATTATAACGATAATTATATGATGGTCCATATATGAGCTTATTATATATTTTAAATTATTCCGTACAATTGTATTAATTTGAGCTGGCGAGTTTCTGTTGGCACCGACATTATTTAAAACTTCTTGTTCTTTTTCCCTTTTGTACAAGGTCGTCTCCAACCCCACCAAGGAATTGAAAAAAGGGAACCACCTAATTAATCTTCAATTTATAATTAAACCATTATATTATTTAATTTTTTTTCCCTATAGTCGTTTGCTTAACCTGTGTGTTACATTATTTCTCATGTTCATTCCCCATTTTTGTCCCCTACTTCTTCCAGGAAAGATACATAAGAAAGGCTGGAGCCACCCTTTAACTCAATTATGGGTGAAATATTATATATTCTCGTTGTTTGGATTTAGAAATAAAAATAATTTAAACTTTCAAAATAATAAGATATCCAACAATGGGCAAGCTATAGTGTGGAGGATCCATGGTGGAAACAGAGCAATTATGTGGATACGCAGTTATTCTCTTTGCTAAAGTCGACGCACGACCATACTAGCATATATCATTTTCAATATTTAAAATTATACTCTGGCACGCCATCAAGTACAGAATATTATAACGAGACACTAATAACAAAACATTTAACCTATATATGAATCTAACCTATAGATCAATCAGAATGATATTTATGTATCGTTAACAAATTAATAATTGATAATTTTTGGAAGCTAAGAAGACAACGACGGTGCACCAAATGTGAAAATACTTTGAATTTTCTATTATGTGTAGAGTTTAGTTTAAAGAAAGAAGTGACACTCCCATTCTCATCTGACTAATCAAGAAGCTTCTTTACATATTAAAATGCAAAAGATAAAGCGTTACCGTCTATTTAATTAAACTAGAATGAAACCTGAAGTTCTAAAAGCCATTTAAATGTAATAATATATAAGCAAAAGTGAGGGTTAATTAAAGGAAGCAGAGAAGAGTATTCCTTCTGGTTTTCTCTGCATATACTTAGAGATTTGGTGCAAGGGCAATACCTAATCAAAGAAACTGAAGAAATCTTTGGATTGGTTAAATTCTGATCTCTGACATTGATGCCAATTTTGAAAGAAGAGGAAGTGAATTAGTTGGGTTGGTTGCATCATTGTGTGTGAGTTGGATTAGAGCGTAAGAAATGAAGTGTAATGCAGAAGAGACACGCATTGACCATCACAGTATGAAACCTAATGAAGAAGCGAAAAAAATGAACACAGAAATAGATTGATAAACTAGAGTGACATAATAGAAGCCCCACCCAGGTAGAATTAATCGGAATCTTCCACCTTTCTTCTATGTAAATTTTCTACTAATTTTATTGAGAGAAATAAATAAATAAAAAAAATAAGAAGAAATGTATTATATCTATATTTTTTTACTCTTTGTGTCACTTGCTTTTTCAAATTTTTATAAAAAGATATTATAAGAATATACTGAAAGCATCCGTTCAACCCGCAGGAATAGCTATGAATGTTGTTATAGTTGGTAACATAATTATCAAATTTGTGAGTTTATTATTTTACTAGTTTATGATTATATATTAAAAAAAATGAATTAACTTATTATAAACTCATACTTAATATAAATTTAAGTGAATTCGTAAATTGATTTATTGAGTTTATCAAATTTATGATTTTAACATATTAACTAACTTGTAAAATCAGCAACATAATAATTTAAAATTAAGATTAAATAAGATATAGATAAATTTCTTTTCTATAAAGTCTTTATAATTTATTTTATTACAAGTTTGAATATATGTAAATAATAATAAAATTACATTTAATATGTATTTATTAAATAAAATAAAATGAATATTATTTAATTAATTATATTAAATAATTATTTATGTATAACTATCTTAAAATATTTATGTTAAATATTACAAATTATAAAATATGAATAACTTTTATATAATTAAATATAATTTAAATTACATATGACTAATTTATAAAATTACATATTTTGATAACTATTTATTAATTGAAACAAATTCTTATAAATTTACGTTAAAAAGTTCACCTCTCTTTTATTAATTTATCTCATTTATCTAAACTCGCAAATTTAACCATTTACGAGTCGTTGGTAAAGGTGGACGCCGTCGTTTTTGTTCCCACTGAGTGATGATTACTGGTGAGACTCCAAGACTTTGGGCGAACAAACGCCGGGCAATAATCAGCCAATCATTTTGACTATTGACTCTTACTAAATTGCTTCCTGCTCAAATTAAGCGTGTGCAAGGCCATTTAAAATTTGACCTGGTTAATACTAACCCTTCTAAGTTGTTGGAGATATTTTAGAATTCAAACTCATTATACCCACTGAACCCTTCCAAGTGCCAGTTGAATATAATCCAACTTAAACCCACAAAAAATCAATTACACAATGAGATTTCCAGGATTTTCTTTTTCCAATAAATTATAATTCAGATTACATGTTGTCACTTGCTAATATGTGTGGAATCTAAGAAATTTTGGGTAAATATTACTAGTAGAATTAACATAAAAAGAATTAGTGAAGATTGACATAGGTTGAAATGAGGGCCGCGATACAAGCCCAATATGAGGAATGGGCTTCGGAATGAGTGTCATTGATGGGCCTAGCCCACTCTGGAGTGTGATACCGACGCCGCAAAGCATGGCAATAAAGATACCGGATATTTGTCAGGAAAACCGAGTGCATTTATTCTGAGATAATATATGTCTCCGATCCGATTCTCAACTAGGACTAGGGCGTGAGTATCCGATCCCCACCTCATAAAGGGTTTGTCTCTACCAAGTAAGTGACTTCAATTTCTCCCATCTTTCAACAAAATTACATATGCATTGCTCGAATTATATGATATTTTTCTTTACAAAATAGAAAATGATTCTATCAACTAGCCATCAGACATACAAAATAAAAATTCCCCCACCAATAAGAAGAAGTTGATTCAAGAGATATATATGCATCAAGTCTAAACGCGTACTCAAAGAATATTCAAGATTTTTATTTGAGTCGTACCACTTGAACCCAAGATAAAAACATGGGACGACTCAAACCGTGGACACAGCACATGTTTTTTAATTTTCATATCTTTCATTTGCCTAAACAAATCCAACTTGCTCATCGAAGCCATACTCTGCTCTCCTGCTCAACTTACGTTTAAAATCGATCTAAATTTTAAAGTTGCTAATTCTAGTTTCCAAAATTGTAAATATGTTCAAATATGCACTGTTTCATGAAAACAGTAGATAAATTACTGCATAGGATTCAAAGTTGTTTCAAAGTAGTAAACAGAAAATTTAATTCCCCCCAAGTATTGCCTTGGGTGTTGGTGAAAAAAGTTTGAATTTTTATTTTTATAAATTATGATTTTTCAGAGAAATATAATATACATTTCTAAAAATTAAGAATATAATTATAATACCCATTATTTTTATTAGCTTGAGAGGAAGACATACTCACGTTGAGATGTGTTATGGACCAAGAATGCCAATACGGCCTAGCCCCATCCATAGTCTGTATTTATCTTGGATCACTGCAAGAAGATTATATTTGACATATTAATATTATTATTATTGTCGTTGTTCGCTTCATATTATTCCCGTCACATCTTATTATTTAATTTCGTTCTCTTATTTATTGACCAATCAAGAATATATATATATATATATTGCATGAAATTGGAACTTCAAAATAAAAAAGCAAACATATAATTACTATAAATGGCCACGCATCACATGATGATCACGTGCCGATTCTTATCCTTTCACACGTCATAAAGTAAAAATCCCAACTCTACGTACTAACGTCCACAGCTTATTCGCCAGGTGTCCAGCTTTCGTGCGCTTAGTACAAGCTACAGTACACTTCGTCTCTTTTCAACCTCTTTTTTAAAAAATAATAATTAAGAAAAAAAAAAAGGTTCTTCTACCTCTAGCTTCTGTAGCCCATACCGGCAGTATCTATCCAGGAAAGCAACTAGTAACTGCACGCGCCTCCAAGCGACACGCGCTACTGCAAGAGGGCTATTTCGAGCTGGCGAGCCAAGTAGGAAGGAGCACTCAAATGAGGAAGGTGACCCTCCGTGTCCAACCACTGAACGGTGCTCTGACCACCCAAGTGTTCCTTCATGTAAGTCGCCACCGACGCCGGCACAGAAACATCCCTAGCCGTCTGCATAATACAACACGGCACCTTCACTAAACCTAGAATCCCTCTCAGATCGCTGTTGAACACCGTCCGTGACACAAACAGCGATATGTCGGGCCTCATGTTGAACAAGGTCCTCGTAAATTCTCGAACAGCCGCCGGAACATCGGCTCCCACGGCCAGCGGCGCGAAGCCGTGGCCCCACGCTTCGTAGTTGGCCTCCATTGCGGAGAAAACTTCTTCGATTTCGCCTTGCTCGAATCCTCCGTGGTAATCTTGGTCGTTCAGGAATCTGGGAAAAAGAAAATGCGTAATTAGGAGGCAGAGAAATTTATGAGATTATGGGTCGGGATTGTTACCTGGGAGAAGCGCCGATGAGGATGAGTTTGGTGAAGATGTCGGGCCGGCGAATGGAGGCAAGCATTCCAATCATGGCGGAAATAGAGTGGCCGACATAAGCGCAGCGAGGGACGCGAAGAGCGTCGAGAATGTTAAGGAGGTCGTCGACGTAGGCGTCGAGGGTGGTGTAGCGGCGGAAATCGAAGCAGTCGGGGTTGACGCTGCCGGCACAGACGAGATCGTAGAGAATGACGGTGTAGCGGCGGGTGAAGTAAGGGAGGATTCGCTGCCAGGCGGATTGGTCGGTGCCGAAGCCGTGAGCGAGGACAAGGACTTTGTCGCCGGAGCCTTCGACGCGGACATTGAGTGCGTCGAGGATGAAGTTGCCCATATGGTTGATTTTGTTTTGTTGGGAATCTGATGGGAGAGAAGGAGAAGGAGAAGAAGGTAGCTTGGTACGAAGAAGAGGGTGAGGAGAAAATAAGGTGGGTTGGTGTGTGTGGGTTTGGTTTTTCAGTGTTATCTGTTTGATTTTTCTTCCACTCCCCTCTGGTCTACGCCTGAATGTTTAGGTGATATTTATTTATAGGATAAATTTAAATTATACTTTTAATTTAATAAATATATCTTTATTTTTTAAAATTAAAGTCGGATTAAGATACTCTAAAACAAATATTATTTTTTTTATTAAAAACTATTTTTTTAATTTTTTGTTTTAATATTATTTATTCTGTATACAGCATTATAAATATAGTTTAATTTTATTTAAGATGTTTATGTTTATTAATATTTATTTTATATATTTTTTTAATTTAAAACGATTTTTTAATATTTGATCTTTTCATCAAATATTTTTTTATTCGTAATATTTAAATATTTAAATCTTTTATATTGATTATATATATTTATGACATTTGCTATATTTCATATGTAATTTCAAAACCGAAAATTATGTATTTTTTAACTAAAAATATCATATAATATAATTATTTCGCAAAAAAGAAATTCACCCATAATCATAATTGCCAAAGCCAAAATAGCAAGAAGCAAAGAAGAACCTGCTCCCCTCCCCCTCTCCCTTTTTTAACCAAAAAAATAAGCTTCTTTTCTCTAGTTGGAGCCCATATTTTTTTTGGTTAGAAAACTGAATGACCTGAGCAACAACAATTTCTTAATATAATAATAATGTCATCGTTCTTTTAGTTACTAGTTGTACGTTATATATATATATATATATATATATATATATATATGTATATGTTCCCAGTCAATATCGCAACTTGGTTTTAGAAAATAATTTCCCTTTTTATTAAAATAATAATAATTTCCATTTGATATTTACTTTAAGGTTATAAAAATCACCGTGTTTCTAGTACTTGCATATTTGAGCTCAATGTAATAATAACAATAAAAAAATGAACAAAAAAAGAGAGAATGAAGATGATTGGGTTGGAGTATATGATGTTAGGACTAGAGATGGAGGTTTGCGTGGGTTGGCATGGGTGCGAAGGAATTCGTATTCTTTGCAGTTACAATAGGTGTTGTCTATGAGAAAAATAATCATGCACACAATATCTGTTATAACATCAGAGATCCAAATTAGGGTGCGAAGATTGGTGCCTTAGATCCTAAATAAACACGAAAGTAAGTAGCCTCCATTTGCAGCTTCAAAACTGGGAGTAATTAATTGGGACATCTGTCATGGGGATCACTCCAGAAATATTTCTGCGTTGCTGTCATTTTATTGTCCACAACTTCATCCATTTGCTAGTTAGGTTCATATTATTAATCACTAATCAAATCCATATGATTAATGGCAACCATAATCTAGTAGACTTAAATGACACAGATGCTGATGGATCGAGGGGTGACATCCTGATAGTGACGGCCTTATGCACTATCATATTATCTCCAATGTAAATCGTAAACATAGTAGAAAATACAAATATCGAATTTAAGAATCCATATCTTTGGCCATGGATTTATCCAAGATTAACTCTAGAAACACTGTATTATCCAAAAGGACAAGAAGCCTGGACCGTACGGCAGCGAGACGTGTATGATGAGGACAAAAGGGAGAAAGAAGATGGAGGACATGATTGTGCATGCGTTAAAGTTGAAACAAGTACTATATATTATCCAATCTTTCACAATCTGAAATCAGATTTGTGAAGGCAACATTGATAATTTTCAGAGACAGTAGTAGCCTTCCCCCTCTTCTTCTGCATATCAATTCCTCCATTTCTCTCCTGTTTCCACATGCATCCCACTCACTCCCCACAACATATAGATATTGACCCCAGCTTTCTTCTTCGTCTCTTTCATATATATATATATATATATATATATATATATAGCGAGGAAGTTAGATCAGGGTATAAAGGGGAAGGTGGGAAATGAAAGATAAGAGCGCGTATCCAGGAAAGCAAGTTATGTTGATAAGTTTTGGAGATGGGGCCCCAAAAGCTCTCACTGGCATATTCATTTTGAAACAAAGACAAGGACAATAGAGAGAGAGAGAGAGGAGGTCATTCAATTTCAAAGATTGTTGTATGGTTTGTCGATGCGAGTGTGGGGGCAAATTTTCTTGTGTGTCATAATTGTTCTGTGTGCTGAGTCATTCCTATACCTCCCTTTCCCTCTTATCTGCTAGCTTTAATTTTCTCTCCAAAAAGTTCGTGCTTTATGCATGATTTAGCATCTGCCCATATTCTTGACATCGTCTTCACTTGAAGGGATAGCTGGAGTGAGAGAGATGTATAACTAATCCCACGTTTAATTAAGTTGGAACCATTTTTTCCGTTCTTGTTACTGTACATTCTTCCTTGTGTGGAAAAATCTCTCTTCGCTTTTATTATCATATTGAATTAGTGGAGGTTCCACGTGTGCTAGATCCCTCAAATCTGAGATTTGAGAGTACTGAAGCAAACCCATTCACAAATAAATATATATCGTTCTCTTTCATATATATATATATATATATATATTTATCCTGTACAACGTATGCAAGACTTTGTCAAGCTAGAATGGGTACCACTACCAAAGAAAAAGACAAGTAGAAAAAACCTAGTGCAACGTGTGTGGTTTGGGTTTCGTACCTGAGATAAAGGAAATTATGATATCTAGAATTAATTCTCATCCTCCATAATAATTATATAAATTAAATTTCAATAGTTTAATTACCGTATTCATAGAGTGGAAAAAATAATTGTAATACAAAGACATGAAAAATATTTCATAGTGGCCAACGTTTTCGAATTGTAAACAAAACTATAAAACTTCCTATATGCTGAAGAAAAATTAAATCAACAATTGACTTGAGATAGTAACCAGGAGTAGGAAGACAATAATGATTTCCATGTATTTTGTTTTTCCCTTTACTCATGTAGGAAATGATTCCAGATATTAATTATAGCTGCAATTAAATGATTCTCTTCTGTTGGATTAAAATTTTAAAAAATTTGTAGTTGTTAGATCAAAATTTGGAAATGTTCATTACTCAAATTAGTAACTTTTTTTTTTCTAATTAAGAGCCATTGAATTTGTGCAGTTGTTTATGTGGATGATCAAATCTATACTATAAAGCTGAATCTTTAGATTTTTTTCATAATAACAAATTATTATGCTTTAATAACCGAAAAAAGGAAGTTACTATATATGCTTTATATGTGTGAATATATTCCAAATTCATCTTTACCCTCTGGGTAAAACCCAAATATAATCAAATACTAATACATATATATGCCTTCTGGTTTGTTAAAGTAGGTCAATTAAATATTATTACATAGGATTCGATTTCTATCTCTTCTGATTTGTCTGCTGTACTACCAAATCATATAGTTCTTGGATTTCTTCCTTGCGTGGAAGTTGCGTTCAAATATGAAGGATTCTAATTTGATCGGTAAGTGATACAGTAGAGAGAGAACTAGCTTAAAGTTTCATAATGATGCTAAAAGCCATTTCTAGACACATTGGTGGGAACAATAATTAATATAACATGGCTTTTCCAAGTCAAAATCATCAACACTTTAACAAGGTCTTGTATATATATATATATATATGCCTTTAACATATTTAGAAAGAAAAGCATCTGAATAAGATTGACATATCAGGAAGTGATCGTGTTCTTTGGTTAAGAAATGAATAGATATATAAGGGAGTGTAATACCAAATGATATTATTTATTTAGCCAGAATATAGAGTTCAAATTTTTAATTGAGATTTGAGATAGGTCATGTAGATGATTTATACATATATGTACTGGTCTCTTGAACAACAATTAAAATGCTGTAGAAAATAACAACTTTATCCTGTACACAAAATTATGGGGTAAAGAATTAATCCTATAAAATTATTCGACGTTATACGTACGTGGCATATTCTGAGAACTTTTTGAACAAACATACATCCTCCTGTTATTTCATATGACAATCGCATAAAATAATGGGGTATGGAGAAAGTCATTCAAATGCAAGTATTATTAGAGAAGAGAATAATTTGAAGAGATTTTAGACATAATGATTAAATTCCACTGAAAAACATAAGTCCATTATCCTTTTTTGATTTTTAAATCTTAGATTCATCCTGTACAAGCCAGGTATCTGGTCTTACTCCTTTTTCATATATGCCCAACGTGTATCAAGGATTCAAGATAGAGAGAAATAATTGGAGATAGATTTTATTTTTCTTGGCACGCATGTAGCCACCAATTGTGGCAATACGATTAGGATGTGACTTTTGTGTTGCATCTTTTGACTTTTATTTTATTTTTTTGAAAAAATTATTGTGATTTTTCAGAGGCTAGGGTACGCCATATTAAATACTATATTTTGTTTTAAAAATATCAACCTTTCACATTTAACATTCCAAATCATATGGGAAATGGTTAAATGTCTAATGCAGTTAAGTTTGTATTAAAAAACCATTTAGCTGTCTTTATTATTACGTTATAAAATATTTTTATATATATGTAATTATTTTATATTTTTATTATATTGTTTTCTCCTAAAAACATAACATATGTTTTATTTTTTAATTATATCATTATTGTAGATAGTTATATTATTTTTGAATTAAATTATACATTTATTTATTATTACTTAACCATAATTTGATGACAGCGTAAAAATAACATTGACAAGTGCATATTATAAGTCCAAAAAAGTGAGGACTTGGTCTATTTCTGTTTGCTTCTATTTCATATTTTTAATAACAAGCCCCTTCTGACAACAGTAAGTGAGAATAGGATCAAAGTCAAAAAATTTATTACAAAGTGGGTTATGTTATATTCTTGGTCTTCAGTTTCAAAAATCTTTCAGAACCCTATTCCAGTAATAACATGATCGGTTCTTCATTAAACCTTGCACTAATTTTGTCAGTTCTAATCTTATAATGACAGAAAAAATTAGATCGTATTATTTAACAGAAAAAATAAACATAATCTAGTATTGTTTTTACGTACTGTAGGGTTTCAACATCCCTCAATGGGTACACAATCAAACTGAAAAAGAAGAGTTGGAAAAAAAGGGTGGTAACATAGGAGCAGATGGTGGATAACATTGATGAGCAGATTAAGGAATATATATGGATATAGAAAAGAGAAATAGAAGAGATATAGTACTGTCATGTCATGCAAGGTCAAACGCACTTTAGTGATTGAAGAATATAAATAAGGAAATGAGTTTGGGGTTTGTGATTTGATGTTGGTGTTAAGCGAAAAGAGATGTTTCCTATTGCCTGAATAATGGCTGAATAGTGAATAATGGATATCATGAAACAAATAAAAAGGGAAAGGTTGATTAGAAGAAGGAGAAGAGGAAGAAGAAGAAGAGGAGAAAGAGATAAGCAGACAGGGAATAGAGGGTGATTAGATTGCGCCTGCACGCGTGCGTTCACATAAGCCCCACATATTTTATTTCTTTGTTATAGGATTAGGTGGGGTTTCCCCCCTACATCATTGCCTTCATCCATTTCCTTTATGGCTTTTTTTTCCAAAAAAAGAAAAAGAAAAAGAAAAAGAAATCATTATAATAGTATTATTAATTTTTTTTATTATTTAAAAAATTATTCTATTTAAATCGTAGAGTAGATTATTTCAGCTCCCATAAGGTTGGTTAAATAATATTATAGTACTCAATTTATTTTAAAAATTATTATCAATTCCCCTAATATTTAATCATCTATTATAAAAACTTTTCTTCAACTTTACTTTACAGCAAAAAATTTATTTTCTGAATATGATTTAATTTTTAATATGAGATTAAAAACAACTAAATTGATATGAAGTTATAATATGATACAATGATTTATTCTTAATTAATATAACATGCGGTGAAGAGAAGTTAATGAATATCAGAAAATATTCAGTAGGAATCGAGTGTAATTTTTAATTAAAAAAATATTGATTGCAGTTTAGTCAAATCAAAAAAATTGGTTAATGGAATTTAATCACAGTAGAATAAAACAAAATTGCAGACAAATTGTATGAAACAAAATATGATTTCATGCAAGAACAAATAAAAAAATAATTGTTTTAACACAATATTTAATCTGCTTATATGGGCTGAAGGATTGGCCCATGAAACACGCCGTTGTTCTTAGCGGCAGCCTGGGCCTCAGTAGGCAGCAACATTTCAAATACATGGAGGCCCATTTAGAAGTGAGTGAGGGTAGCCCAATTCGAAATTTAGGGTCTTGCAATTACAAAGTAAAAAAATAATAATAATATAAGTTGTTCAATTTTTTTAAGTTAAAATCAATAATTTTGTGATTTTTATAAATTATTATATAAAGTTAAATTTTATATTTATCATATTAAAATTAAAATTAAAATTAAAATTAATATAACAATTAATCCTGTCCCTATAGAGATTGAGAAATAAGGCTAATCCAGTTAGGTCTATTCTTCAGCATGATCACATGTAGGTTGCCTCTCAATGGCATCTATGTGGAGAATTTTAAGAATCTATCCATCACTTAATTTTGTAGTATCATTGTCCAGACTCTCTGGTTTGGATGTGATCTCTCAAATTGTACAAAATACTTTTAATCCAATTCATTATTTGAATGGTTGGACATGTGATTTTGTTATCTAGAAAATTATCAAAATAAATTCACCTACAACAGTTCTGTTGTACAGTGATAATCCATTGATAAAAAAAATTAACAAACAAAATTTATATAAATTAAAAATTGTATAATAAATCTGCTGTATATCATTTAATTCATACTCAAAAATTATTGGGATCAACTTTGCAAAGCTACATATTGCGTATATAATATCTCATTTGTTAGAATTGGACTTAAAAATTGGTCATATTTTGATAAGAATTAGATTCAAAGAAAACATTACAAGTTTGCTTCCAAGTTACATCATGCTCTTTGTCCAATTCAAATATGTCCCTTCTTAGATGTTCAACAATGACTACTGAACTGTCTTACTGTTTGTTTAATTTCAGAGTAAAGTCTGTAAATGAAATGTAAGTTTTGCACTAGCTATACCATATTCTTACTGGCTTTCTGTTTAGGTAGTTGTGGTCTCTAAAGGTTTAGAGAAGAGTTTGCTAATGCCTGGCATTAGAATTATAAAATATCATAAAACTATATTGTTTTTAACTTCAAAATGAATAATATTTGCACCTTAAAAGATATCAAATTCGTTTACTATTATATATATATATATATATATATTTATTTATTTATTTATTTATTTTACAATCTCAACAGTTCATGAATAACATTTAAATTTTATTAGAAATGCACATGACTTTTTGAAAATATTTAAAAAATAAATATTTCAAGCTTGTGAGCTTAAAAGTTAGTGTAATAAAAAAGGTTTTCTTCAACGTAATTTTTTTATCAAAAGTGTTTGAAAATATTATTTTTACCTTTCAATTAAGTTTTGTCATAATTTAAAAGGTTTGTTTAACTCGACAAATTTGACTTTACAAAAAATAAATATAGGCTTATTAGATAAATTTTGAATAAAATATTTGAATATAAAAATTTAATTGTAAAATGGATCAAGCTCACTATTTTTAAAAGCTTAATTTATGTGCAAAGTTTGAGTTAATAATTTTTTTATATAAAAAATTTATTTTGATTAATAAAAAATTGCAACTTAAGAAGTAAGATATTAAAAATAAAATTATCCTAAATGTTACCTGAAATATTGATAAAGACATAGCAATAAATGTTTTTCGTTTAAAAGATTTATGTGAATATTGAAATTAATTTGTATCTATGATATTTTTATATAAATAATAATAACTATTAATTATATTATTTACCTTAAATTATGGATAACAAATCAATTTAGTCATTTGAAAAATTTGGTCAGATCCAAGAAACTTGGCAAAAAAAAAAAAAAAGAGTCCAAATAAAAAAACGCTCAGACCCCTCTTTTATAAAACGAAACCCCATTTTTTAGAAAAAATGGGGGTAAGTCGTAATCAATTTGTCTTTTGCTCGCAGCATATTATCTTGAGATATTAAATGCCTCTAGAGATGATGACATCGACGTGGGGGGCGAGGCGGCTCGCAAATTGCATTATTTTTGCGACAATAAAGACCCAGAAAGTTAAAACCCAAAAAATTATAAATCAACTTATTTAATCCACTTTAATCTAATGAGTTGAGATATTAAACTTAATTTATTGGCTGAGTTTAATATATTGACCTACTTAATCTACTACATATTTTTTAAAAATTATAAAAATAATATTTAATTATCAAGTCAAATATTGAATATTTGTTAGAATATTTTTAATATTATATGGATTAGCATTAATTATTTTATTAGATTAGTACCTTATTAATTCTAATTAGACAATTAATGTTATAATTTATAAACTGAGAATGGATTGAGTTTTATTTTAATATGTGTGAATAATCGGTGATGGGTTCGATTATCCACAAGCCCGCTGGGCAGAAACCCAACTCACAGCCCAAGAGCATTAGTAATCATCCCGTCAGATTACTAATCCAAGATTGTTATCCAGAGAGAGATTTTATGGGCTTAATTTAAATTTAAACTTGTTTTAAAGATTCTGAAAGATTTTACTGAATAATATTGATTAATTATATTATTTAATAAAATCTTATAAATAACACATTGAAGCCCTAATCTGATATACACGTTAAATTTGTCACTCTCTCTCTCTGCGTCAAAACACTCTGAGAAACGCTCTTGGGCATTGTGGGTTGAACTTATTAGACTCAACCAATACTCATATCAACAATGTCGTCTTCATCAGATCAAATTGTTGATTTATTTATTCTCCTAATTTGTGATCATGTTCAATTACATGTTTTAATTCCGCTTTCAATATTGACATTAAAATTTTATTAATACTATTTATTATTGATTAATGTTTAAAAATAAAAAAAATAAAAAATATTTGAAATTATACAATATTAATTCTTTAAAAAAAAGTATTTTATAAAATTTTTTAAATCAGTCAACTCACTGACCCACCAAATTAAACTGTTTAAACTTTGAGTTAATCGGACTATTCAAGTTTTGAGTTACCAAACTCCGATTCCCACAGAGAGGGACAAATTATGGTTGACAATTGTGTTGTGCCGTGTAGAATAGCGTGATATAATTAAAATATATATATATATATATATTGTATATTTATAATTTTAAATACATTAATTTATTTAAATGCTATAATATAAAGGTATAATTATAATATATTTACAAATAATATTATAATTGTCTTTATATTATATTTGAGTGTATTAAATATTTTATTTTAAAAAATTATCTTAATTTAAAAAAAAAATTGTACTATACCATGGGAGAATTCAAAATATATTTTAAATTAATATATCTAATTATAATATAAAAATATAATTATATTAATATTATTATTTTAAATAATATTATTATAATTATATTCCTATATTATAACTACATATAATATAAGTTCACAAAGTAAGATGTCACTGTAATGATAATTTAATCATGTTCATCTCTTGAAGCAACTTCAAAGTCAATTAGAACGCTACAAAGTTTTACAACAGAAGACTTTATAGTTATATTTTCTCACGTAAGTTTTTTTTTTTACGTGGATCTTAAATTTTGCAGAAATTTATGCATTCATAAAACTTCATAAGTATTAGATAAAAAAATTCATTAAAATTGAATAAAAATTTGAAAATATATGATCATATGACATTAAACTCAAATATAAATTTTCTTAAAATTAAGATTTATTAATATAAATCATATATACACAACTAATTATTTAGACACACATATATACTAATATAATTAAGTAAAATAAAAGTTATTATACTTATTATAATGTGGGTTTGGATTAATATTAAGTTAATATGATTTTTGAATCAATTTGATTTTAAAATTAATTTAAGTCAAACGTAATTTTATATTATTATTTATTTTTTATTTTTGTATAAACGAGATTTAAAATACAAAATTAATTTTGATAGAAATCAAACCTCAAACTAAATAAAAATATTTGTAAGACAAATCATGTTTAAGTATGTAATACACTTTAAAACTTTTCAAATACTAAATTAACTACACCATCAATGTATGAAAAAATTCTCATGGGATGGAAAAAATATAATTCTCCTTCGTTCCTTCCCATGTTTTTAGCAAAAAGAAATATAACCCTACTCTCACTCTAAAACCGTTTTTTTCCTTTTCTTTTTGAAAAAAAAAATAATCCTGAACTCTAAAACATTTAAGACGACCCCTACAATATATTCACGAGTCGAGCAAATTACTTAATCAGGTCACTTACATTTAGGATTTAAAATTTTAAAATTTAAGATTTAGAAACAATTAAAAAAAAAGAAAAAGAAAGTATGTGAGACCCACTCAACACATTGTGTCTCTATTCAATTTGGATTTTTTTTCTTGTATTTATTAAAAATAGATAGACACATAATAAATAATATTTATTTTTATTTAAATATATAAAATCTATTTAAATAGTAAATATAATTCATTATGTATCTATTTTTATTTAATATAACAAAAAAAAAAAAAAAAAGGACATGAGATTGGTCACTTTCTAGACAAAAAACGTTTTGGGGCAAAACCACTATCCATAATAAAATCCCAAAGGTCGTCCCATGTGATCGATGAAGGCCACTAACCAGGCACGCGCAAGGGTAAGTGCAACCACTCGCCAACAACACTTATTGAATTGTTTACTACTAAAGTAAAAGGAGAAAAAGAATAGCAATTAAACAACACCAACGAATAACGAGTAATTGATCATTAATTGTAAATTAAAATTATATTAAATAATTATTTACAACATTAAAAATATTAAAACAATTAATTTTATTTTTATTTAATTAACAAATATAATGATAAATTATTTGAAATACATAAAATTTTTATTATAAATATATGATTAGATTTGGATGTAATTATTTAAATATTTATTATTAGATTTTTCAATCAATAAATAATAAATATATGATCGCTAATAAAAATATGAAATTTACATAATTTATTATAAAAATAATAATTATACGCGTATAATATTACTTAAAAATATAAATTTATCCTATTTTAATTTAAAAAACATAATAAATACATATAAATTTTTTCTGTAAATATATATAACTTATAAAACATTGCGAGAAAACAAAAACACCAACATGGGTCCCATGCCTTCCGTAGCACATTCTGTCCATACACCATTGGCTCCTTTCAACATGCGGGACAACGGGAATCCCGTTTCCCAACGAATCAGAACGCCGGAAAATGTTTTTCGCTTTTCACATCGGCCCACACGGACCAATATTTTATTTTATTTTATTTTTACCGTTTCTTGCTTTTCTTCGTTTAGAAAAACGCTTTACCTCTCTCCAGCGAAGGCAAACCAAACTTTAGCTTAGTGTTGACTAGCAGATCTTGCATTTTTCTAGTTTCAACTGTTTCCTCTTGTCTTGACGCTACAGGAAATTTGAAATTTGAAGTTTGCAGTCGCAAAATCTCGGTTTCTCCTGATCGATTGCAGTTATTCTCCTGCTTTTCTTTCCAAAAGCAACATTAAGTTGGGAGGGAATACAGAAAATTTTCAATATATGTCAAGAGAATTTGATCTTAGTCCGTGAAATCGATTCCCCATGTTTTCCATGAATTGCTTTAGCTTTTCTTCCCGAACTTGAATGAGCTGAGTGGATTATAATAGATTTGCCTTGAGTTGCCCATAAGGTAGAGAAAAAGGCACAGATGGAGAGTTACCTGAATCAGAACTTTGGGGATGTGAAAAATAAGAACTCGTCGGAGGAGGCGCTTCAGAGATGGAGAAAGCTTTGTTGGCTTGTGAAGAACCGTAAGAGGAGGTTTCGCTTCACTGCCAATCTCTCCAAGCGATTCGAAGCCGAGGCTATAAGACGCTCTAATCAGGTTTTTTTTTTTTTTTCTTTCTTTTTAATACATGCTTTCCTTCCACTTTTATGATTGGCCAGAAACTTTGGGCGAAGCTTAGCAGAAATTACTCGCCTCGTCTTACTCTTGCAGAAAAAGACAAGTAGGGAAAAATAGTATCGGATTGCAGCGTTTTCTATCTTAGCTTTCATTGTCCTCCTCCATATCCCGACAAAATGTCCCCAATCTCCTCAATTTGAGTATTTATTTCACTCGAAAGCTCCATTTGTATATGGAATTATAATTATGTTAATTATGTTTGAGCTGACAAATTACTGTGGTTAGTCAATTGATTAGATTGTGTTTTATTATGCTTTGATCTGGATAATTGCCTTTCTTTTCTGCTGTGTCTGTCGTATCTCCAAGATAATGCTTGATATAATTTACAACTCAGTTCAAATGGAAAGCTGGGCTGCTCACGAGTAATTAGTGGGCTGTATTATCTTGGTGATAACAATTATGGGAAGAGCAATTACTCTGCTCCAGAAGTTGGTTTAAATTGAGCAGAAAAATCAGATGCTTATGTTAATAAGGGCTTGATGCTACCTTCAGATGAACTACAGGAACCCGTGACACTTAATAATATACAGGAAATGGCAATACCCCGCGTTAACCTTGTTGCCAATCACTTAGAATATTGTTATTATACATAGTAAACACCTCCTGAGCGATATATGTTCTTAAGTTTTGTTTTTTTGGAATGCTTTCGCAATAATATCTGCAAAATGCAAAAATTATCTTTAAAGTCAGCCCTCCTAGCATATCGTATCAGCTTTAAGGTTATGCTAACTAAGATTGGAAGCCAAGCCAAAAATACTAATAACTGTTATCCTCGTGTAGAATTGATCAAACAGAAAGAACTAGTAGAGTACTTCATTTAAAGAGCCTTTCAAGTTTGGCTAGTTTAAATTTACCAAATTCTTTTAAAGCCTATGAACAAAACATAGCAAGGACTTTGAATTTGAATTGAAGAGTTATGATAAGATTGGAGCTTTGGTTTTCCTACTGCAATACCATGATACATCAACATTTTACCCCAAAACCTTAGGCTTATTGAAAGATATGGAATTGAAACTTGATAGATGTTGTAAATATGTTCCAGCATCTCATTTTTTTGGTCCTTTTCCCCCACTTTTATACATTGTAGGAGAAGTTCAGAGTCGCAGTCTTGGTTTCACAAGCTGCACTTCAGTTTATTCATGGTAAGAGGGTCCACCTGCTTATATTTGATAATTTATATAAGGGTTTTACGTTTACTTAATAAGAAAACCTTCATTCTCTCCAGGTCTAAATTTGTCAAGTGAATATACTGTACCAGAAGAGGTTCGAGCTGCAGGTTTCGAAATTTGTGCTGATGAGTTGGGATTAATTGTTGAAGGCCGTGATGTGAAGAAGTTGAAAATTCATGGTGGGGTTGAGGGTATTTCCAACAAGCTCGCTACCTCTATAGATGACGGGCTATCAACGTCTGAGCAATTACTAAATCAGAGGAAAGGAATTTATGGAATTAACAAATTTACTGAAAGCCCTGTCCGGGGGTTTTGGATTTTTGTGTGGGAAGCCCTTCAAGATACGACCCTTATGATACTTGCTGTTTGTGCCTTAGTCTCTTTGTTGGTTGGCATAGTAATGGAAGGATGGCCCAAGGGCGCGCATGATGGAATTGGTATCGTTGCAAGCATATTGCTTGTTGTGTTTGTCACTGCTACAAGTGATTATAGACAATCATTGCAATTTAAGGATCTAGATAGGGAGAAGAAAAAAATTACAGTTCAGGTCACACGAAATGGATGCAGACAGAAGACCTCAATATATGATTTACTTCCTGGTGATATTGTGCACCTAAATATTGGTGATCAGGTCCCTGCTGACGGACTATTTGTGTTAGGTTTCTCTGTGTTGATAAATGAATCAAGTTTGACAGGAGAGAGTGAACCAGTGAATGTCAATGCTCGTAACCCTTTTCTTCTTTCTGGAACTAAAGTTCAAGATGGATCTTGCAAGATGCTTGTGACGACTGTTGGAATGAGAACCCAGTGGGGAAAACTAATGGCTACTCTAAGTGAAGGGGGAGATGATGAAACTCCCTTGCAGGTAAAGCTCAATGGCGTAGCTACCATTATTGGGAAAATAGGTCTTTTCTTCGCTGTTGTGACTTTTGCTGTTTTGGTCCAAGGACTGTTTAACCGCAAGCTGCAAGAAGGGTCCCACTGGAGGTGGTCTAGTGGTGATGCCAGGGAAATTTTAGAATTCTTTGCTGTTGCTGTTACTATTGTCGTTGTTGCAGTTCCTGAAGGTTTACCCTTAGCTGTGACATTGAGCCTTGCTTTTGCTATGAAAAAAATGATGAACGATAAGGCACTTGTCCGTCATTTGGCTGCTTGCGAGACAATGGGATCTGCCACTACTATTTGTAGTGACAAGACTGGTACTCTAACCACCAACCATATGACTGTTGTGAAAGCTTGCATATGTGGGAAGATTAAGGATGTAGGAGTCTCTAAAGTCTCTTCTGATTTCTTGTCTGATCTACCTGATTCTGCTCTGAAAATCCTACTTCAATCAATATTTAACAACACTGGAGGAGAAGTTGTCAAAGACAAAAATGGCAAGATTGAGATTCTGGGAACACCGACTGAGAGTGCACTCTTGGAATTTGGGCTGTCCCTTGGTGGTGATTTCCTCCATGAACGAAAAGCGTCAAAAATTGTGAAAGTGGAACCCTTTAACTCTCTAAAGAAGAGCATGGGGGTGATTCTAGAGCTTCCTGATGGTAGCGTCAGAGCACACTGCAAAGGTGCTTCTGAGATAATTCTTGCTGCATGTGACAAGTTTATAGACTCGAGTGGCAAGGTTGTTCCACTTGATGAAGAATCCATCAATCAGTTGAGGTATACAATTGAAAATTTTGCCAGTGAAGCTCTGCGAACCCTTTGCCTCGCCTACATGGAGATTGGAAGTGAATACTCAATTGAAAGTGATATTCCTATTAGTGGGTACACATGTATAGGAATTGTGGGTATCAAAGATCCTGTTCGCCCTGGTGTCCGAGAGTCTGTTGCCATTTGCAGGTCAGCTGGAATTACTGTTAGGATGGTTACTGGAGATAACATAAATACTGCCAAGGCAATTGCCAGAGAATGTGGAATCCTAACTGATGGTATAGCAATTGAAGGCCCTGAGTTCCGTGAGAAGAGTGACCAGGAATTGCATGATTTAATTCCCAAAATTCAGGTGTATACTGATAATCATGCCATTTTAATCATTATTTTCGGTATTCTTTGCATAGAGAAAGGAAGAGAAAAAAATAAAGACGAATTAAAATTACATACTCACAGACGAATGCACACTGTTCTAAACTTGATAGTTCCACTTAGAGGTTGTTATGATCATGTCATTTTCTTAAAAGAAATAACGAGTAGAAGGATTCATTTGAAGTTTACTTTGCAGCCTATGCAAATTTCCTCTTCTGTATATCCCTCCTTTTTATACGCTGCAAATTACAGTCTTTATGAAACTCGTCATGCTACAAATTGTCATCTAATTAAATGCATGCAAATGGCTACTGCAGAAAGTTGTGCATTGCCACTGCATGGAAACAGGCAGTAATGGACCTTTAGAATTAGAACTTACTAAGTAAACCTTGAAACACAAAAGTATGAGATTGTTGGTCTGTTTCATGATCCTTTACCGAGAAGAAATTTGTCTATTATCCTACATGTGATATGTCTTTATCTGCAAATGCAGGTTATGGCTCGATCTTCACCTATGGATAAGCATACCCTGGTGAAATGCTTACGGACCACATTCGAAGAAGTAGTTGCAGTTACTGGTGATGGTACGAATGATGCTCCTGCACTTCACGAAGCAGATATTGGACTTGCAATGGGCATTTCTGGAACTGAGGTGTGCCGAAAGCACTCTATTTGATTGTTTATCTTGTGTGAGAAAAGGTCTTTTTCTGAAACATGAGATGATGAATTTTTTTCCTCTTATATATATTCCTACTTGTCATCAGAATTATATAAATAGGATTTATATGTAACGTTTCACTATGTTTATCTTAAAATGCAACTATTCAAATATATTTTGAGAATCAATTTCCTAAGAATCCCCTAATATGTATTATGGCATGTGAAACACTAGGGATATACAGAATGGAAAATGGCACCTTCTAATATAGTCTATATAACAATTAGCAAAGTCTTTGGTTGAACTTGAAGAGATGCTTTACCCTACATATAGTAGCCATTTTCTCAATTTCAAACTTCTATATTGCTTAGTAGTGAAAAAATTCTTGGTCCTTGGAATGAATGTTATTCTGAATTTCTACTTAATTATATATCTTATTATCTTATAACGCTGTTTTGCCAAATTCCAGGTAGCCAAAGAAAGTGCAGATGTGATAATACTAGATGATAACTTTTCCACTATTGTGACTGTGGCCAAGTGGGGTCGTTCAGTCTACATAAACATACAGAAATTTGTGCAGTTCCAGCTAACTGTTAACGTTGTTGCTTTAATTGTCAACTTCTCTTCTGCCTGTTTGACTGGTAAGCTTGAAGCCCTCCTCTTTTATCTCTTCCCTACGCAAGTTAAGATCTTTTGCAGTAATCTTACTTCCTATTTCATTTTTTTCTCATGTTATATGTAAACTACTAGGAAATGCTCCCCTCACTGCGGTCCAGCTTCTATGGGTCAATATGATCATGGATACTTTAGGAGCACTTGCACTAGCAACTGAACCTCCTAATGACGATTTGATGAAAAGGCCACCTGTTGGTAGGAAAGGGAACTTTATCAGTAATGTGATGTGGAGGAATATCTTGGGGCAGTCTTTATATCAGTTTGCTATAATCTGGTTCCTCCAGACGAAAGGAAAAACAGCCTTTCGTCTTGAAGGCTCGGATTCTGATCTGATATTGAATACACTTATTTTCAACTCATTTGTATTCTGTCAGGTAAACTTAAACTTCATGACATTGGCTTTAGAGTCTATCTTTCAATGCATCTATATGGTCCTGAGACTCCAACGACAGGAATTGCTTGGGATAGAATTTACATCCTTGTCCACATCTGCTTTGGAGAATATTTTCCTTGATGTAGCCAATTTTTTGTTTTTCCATTTTACCTTGTTGAACACATAACTTGGCCAGTTTTTTTTACCCCTTTTCTGTTCTTGTCCAATTGATAGAAGTTTGTTTTTTGGTCTTGGTCAATTATAAACCGTATTCCAACTTAACGGAAGAAAAAAAAAACTGTGGTTGTGTCTCCATTTACTTGTGTATCTATTTACTTGCTCTTTGATTCTGATAATGAAATTTCCCTGTCATGCAAATTTCTTCTGTAGGTTTTCAATGAGATCAGTTCCAGAGAGATGGAGAAGATAAATGTCTTTGAGGGTATACTGAAGAACTATGTGTTTGTGGCCGTTCTCACTTGCACTGTCCTCTTTCAAATCATAATTGTTGAATTCCTGGGTACTTTTGCAAATACATCTCCCCTTAGTTTGAAGGAGTGGCTTGGTAGTGTTTTCTTTGGGTTTCTTGGAATGCCAATTGCGGCAGCTTTAAAGATGATCCCTGTGTGATCTGTCTGAAGTCAGGCTAGACGAAAAGAGGTACTTTCTTATTTGTTATGCTCTCACATTTAGATCAAGATGCTTGTTTTGTCCCTTATCTCTTTGAAAAAATGCCACTGCCGAAGAGTTCTCTTAGTGTAAAGCTTGGTAGGCCAGCAAATTAAAGGCCAAATTTTGTCTTTGCTACCGGTGATGGAACACAACTCTTATAAGTTTTGCATGCCATCCATTTTCAATCTGATTTGAACTGTATAAATTAAAAACTTCCATATTGTATGGTGAGTCTTGTAATAGATGGATTTTATTTTAGTTAATTGCAATAATTTATTTGATTATTAATATTATTTATGATATCCTTCTAAATTTGCCCCCCATCCCTCCTTATTTTCCTGTAGATACAGATGAATTACTTACACTGCCATGCTTGTGTCTGCATACCTCATATTGTATAGTGGGGATCATGCTTATGTTCAAATTGGCCCGTTACCATGGCACTCTTCCATAATTGGTTGGACCCTGGTAATTGTGTTAGGCTTAGGTGAAAAGATAAAATGAATGGAGGCTGTCATTTATAGGTTGGCTTCTCCTTGTATCAAATAAGGGTGGAGTACTAGAAATACCAACGAGCAATTGAGCTGGGTAAGTTCTAGAGGTTGAACATTTTGAGGTTTAGGTAGCTTGCAGCATCAGAGTATAATTAGCAGGAGCATCCAAGAACATTATGACGAGTATTACAATTTAGTTCTGTTACAATGCCCGTCATGTACTTTAAAAATTGAGAAGAATGTCGATTCTCAACTTGGCATGGCATACCTTAACCTTAAGTTAGACCTACTTCCAATCTGCATTTATAACTAGGAAATATGTATCCGGTGGGATAGGAACAAAGTGTAACATACAAGAACATATAAGTAAAATTCTTTGAAATTAATGCGCTATTGTGTCTCACTGTCATTACAAATTACGTCTGGCAGGTTGGTCGGCTTTCCCCAAGCGATGGATTGAAATTGATTTTGTTGCTTCAATTCTGAGAGGTAATGATCATGGATAGCTGTTATGGACAGAGACCACAATGGCAGTATCCTTAGCACCAAGCTTGGCCGCAGGGAATGGTGATTCGGATATAATTGTGGGTGCCGTAGGACGGACTCCTCATTGTCCTTCATAGAACTTGTAACTCATTTGTACTGGAATCGTGTGCTAAATATTGTTAAAGAATGTACACTAGTTGGACGGTTAACAAAGTTCATTGATATGTTAATTATTTTCCCTGGGATTGCGCTAAATAGTTAGCCTAGCTTCTCAAAATCTGGTTTTATCTCCGCGGCTGCTGCGCTCGCATGAGAATTTAGATCTTGATAACCTAGTTATAAAATTTGGAGATTATTAGCACTTAGAAGTTGGTGATTGATCATGTGTATAGATGAAACGTGGTAGATTCTTAACTCGCACAAAAAGGAAAAAAAAGGAAGAGGTGTTAAAAGGGGAGGATGCCGTTCCAAGCAAGACAAGACAAACGCAAGGCTTAAAAAAGTGAGGGAGAAAAGCACTGGTAAAGACTCGCCCGTTTAGACCGCACACGGCAATCATGTCACGACTTCGCCTCTTACTAGGGAACAACATACTAGAGAAGAGAGAATTGATGTATTACACTATCAATTACTCTTGGCACATATTCTAAGATGATTAGTTTTAAAATCTTTTTCAATTGTCAAATTCAAAGTACTCCTAGTCTGATGTTCTATCTACTAGAGATTGAATGGTATGTGCATTCTTAACCAATTAACGGAAGCTTGGATTTTAATTTATTGTTGTGAAGTTCAGGCTGTGAAAATACCATGGCAACATGTTAATGCCAAACAAGAGCAGAAAACCAACGCAAACCTTACAATGTCTTGGGTTGCCCCATCACTTACAACCTACATAGAAACTCGATTGACTTAGCAAAGAGTGGCCGTGGTACTAAAAAATCCGTTGCATCAAAGCATAATTAACGTAAGAATTACTTTTGATTCTACAAACAGTGGGTGGGGTTTCATTTCATGACCCCTGACCTTGAACACAGCGAAGCAGATAAAGGTATGAAGCCAAAACGGGTAGGGTCTACCTTAAAGGCACCACCAGTGACCAGACATTCAAACAATTGTAATCACATTCAACTTTACAAAACTTTCTGATGCCCAATATGCAACACAAACTATGCATCCAATCACAGCAACACACTTCTCACACCCCCTTTTGAAGACACTAACAGAGCATCCCAAACACCGTAGGGTTGCAAAAGTCATTACAAAACCCATTAAAAGTGGGGAATGAAGGTTAAAAAGACCCAGGAGAAGAAAGAAAATAAAAGTGGGGGGAGGGGGGGGGGGGGGAATTAAAGGAATGGGAAAAAATGGCAAAAGATAGAAAAGTAAAAAAGAAAACAAATCAGTATCACTATCGCCTATTTGGCTCTGTTCATCAAGGAGCTTTCCATACCAATATCTGACATAGTCCACCTGGTAACTTGAGCACTCCCGACTTCTGTATATTTGCCCAAAGCCAGGATTTTTATTCACGTTTCCTCTTCCTCTGTTTCTCTTGCTTCTCCTCAGGGACACGTTCAATCAACCTCAAACTATATTTCGTCAACTAATAATCAACACCTTTTCTTTCATCATTATATATATATGTATATAAGAAAAAAAAAATTGAACACTTAATCTTCACTGAAAATTGTTAAGCAAATTCAAAGTCTAATTTCCCTTGTGGAATATCTCAACTCCCATCATGTGTGTTATGACTTTCTTTGTGATAATGGAATGTGAGTCTTCTTCTCTTGGACGTAGCAGCAGAAGTAACTAAAGAACTCTCTAGCAGGTCGATTGCCATCGATCGGGTAGGTGAAGGAGTCGAGGAATCTATAAACTTGTCTGTTTTAGTGTTCTCCACGTATAATCTACGGATTAGATCATAGCACGCAAATATGTTCTCCTGTGAAGACTAAATAGTTAAAATCTTCCCTCAATCCTAAGGGTTTGGATTAATCCGAACATTAAGTTCTGGTACATTTGATCAAAAAATAAATAAATAACTCACAAGTTCAAGACTCCTACATCGAGAAGCCAAACTCATCTTCAATTCTATGGCTTTTCTCGTCAAATGCGGATCCATTGCTGCCAAAGTAGCCGCACCTGCTATCACAGATGGCCTATGGTCCATCAAATTGACCTCTGCATAGTAAATCATATACTAGATTAATGTGCTATTGATCACATGGAAATATATTCATTGAGTAATTCATATAATCTGATGAAAAATTCAACTCAATGCAAGATGTTTTGAGGTAATGCTCATAATTTACCTTTCATTAATGTGAAGATGAGTTGCATAGTGTTTGACCAGATACGAGTTGGTGGGGGTTGGTTGCAGAACTTTGTGATGAAATAAGGTAAAAAAGCAAAGGGAGTAATAAAGCCCATATTCCATTCCAGTGTGGAGAGCACCAAAAGTTCCATTCTCTGAATGACTCTGCTTTCAAAGTTACAATCTTGTAAAGGGAACTCCGATAGCGCTGGAACATCGCACTCCTCCATCTTGGCGGCGAGAGAAAGGCATGCAACTGATAGTAATCGAAATGCCCAATACTTTTCGCTCTGCATAACATACGGTTATTAATCAAGAGTGATGAATACAGGGAGTGTTGGCATTTGCAAAAGAGTTGAACTTACATCAATGGACCGTCTAGAAAGGAATCGATCGAAGTATGTGACAGACAAATAAGCTGTTTGAAAGCGAAAGCCGAATGTTGCTCTTGTCTGGAGTCAAATTTACCAAAGAGAAAGTAAAACAGAATCAAACTTTCTGACTGAAGTTTCATTAATTAATGAATCTCAATCAAAACATAAGAGAATGGGTTAACTGTTAGACTAACTTTGAGAATCCATTTGATAGCATCTAAGCGAGCAGTTTTGACCCAATCACCCAACACCAAAGATTCATCCCTTCTGAACCCAAAGCCGATCTCTCTCTCAATCAAAATGTCTACATACTCATCCTCTGAAACCCTATACTCCTCCCACTGAATGCATGAATCTTCATCTACCACCTCTCCTTCGTTTTCTTGGCACAGAAGGCTGGACGCAAAGTCATCCATTTTTATTATTTTAGGAAAAAGATTTCAAGAGCTAAAGAAATGAGATACCATTTTGAGAACAATGAGGGGAGCAGTGATATAGCTGAAATCCATATGAGGTTGTTTAAGCAATTATAGATTGAAGCCAGTAAGATTATCAAGAGTAACGGGTAATAAGAATCAGCATTGGCTCCAAACGAGGCGATATTTTAGTGGTTTTGGTTTATGTGGGGGCGAGAGTTCAGTGCTTGTGTTTTCGTGTGTGATTTGAGTTTTGGGTTGGGTTGGGTAAGTATCGAGGATGATCAAGGTTTTGACCATAAAAAGCCTTTGTTTTTGGGAACAAGTTAAAACAGAGTGGAGACCTGTCTTGCACACGCGAGCTTCGGCAGCGCGTGTCTACAACTCCGGTCCTAATGGCCCGGTTCGGGTCGGGGCTTTTTCTCAAATGAGCTGAGAACCGTACGTGGGTCCGGTCCCACCCCTAAACCTAACCGCACACAAGTCATATAAGTGGGCCGGGTTTCAGAAGAGGCATGCTGGAGGACCCGTAAAAGAAGACTATACTATGACTCAGTCCTGACGCCCTGGCCAGTCAAATATTTATAGCTATTATTATTATGTTGTGTAATATTATTACTTGAATTACTCTGATGTGTCCATTCATTATCATATCTTTAAAATTTTAAACATTTTAAATTTAAATTTATCATTAAATTTCATTAATATGTTATTAAATTCTGCTAATATAGTTAATCAGGTGCCATATTAGAATGTACATAATTTATGCCAATGTAATATAACGAAATTAACTCACATGTGATGTAATCAATGTTTAGTGATTTATATAAGTTTTTTAAAATAATAATTCAAATTTTAATTTGAAATGATGATATTAACACTATATTTATTTGCATACAATTAATAATAAGTCGATATTGTTAAAGAAAATTTTATAAAATGTCCTGGTAGTATATAATTTTGTATTATATATGTCTGAGGGAATATTAATTGGCGAATATCATACACATGCACACTTCAAGGTCTGATCTAATTTTGTAGACTAGGGTTATGCAGCAGGATTTTTTTTTTTCTTTAATACTCTTGCAATAAAGTAAATTATTACTTTAATAATTTTTGTCTTGTCGGTGTTAATTAAGTATCTTGATATCCGGACAGATATAGTATTTTTCTTTTCAGGAATATAGCATCCAAAAAATAAATAAAAAATATATTTTTATTTGTCACTTGTTATAAAATTATTATTTTAATTTTTTATTTATTAAAATGATTAAAATAATTTTTCACTTATTAAAAAATATTATTTTTGACATTTTATTTTTTAAAAATTATTAAATTTAATTTTTTTAATTAAACATTAAATTTTAAATTTAAAAGATTAAATTTGATATTTTTTAAAAATATGAGAGATTAAATGTGATATTTTTTAATGAATAAAAAATTATTTTAAATATTTTAATAAATAAAAATTAAAATAATAATTTTATGATAAATAAATAATCAAATGATTATTTTTCTTATAAAGTAATAAAAACAAAATTAATGATTCCATGAAACGCTCCTATAGCCATTATATAATTGGACGATGTCCTATGAGTGAATTCATTTTATAAACAGATATTACTTATATTCATATGTACTATCATATAGCTTTTTTCTGTCAAAAATAATATTATATAAACTAATTTAAAATTGTTTTAAAATTAAATTACTTATTTACCGAAACACAAATTGATATAATATTTGTAAAATCTTTGGCAGCAAAGTCAAATTTACCAGCTCTAACGAGTATGAATTACTTGCACACCACGGCGCAAGATCCAAATATCTCTAATTTAACTGTCAAATTTCAATATATCTTTCTATTAAGCTAATTCAGCTACGTTGTAGTTGTAAACTAGCTCAGTTCCAAATTCGCACTTTCACAACTTTGAGTACTATCCAGTATGAATTAAGAGAGAAAACAATTTATTTTCAATGGATAAAATTTTCTTAAATTTGGACTTATGTACTTATAATTTTTATGCATAATAAATTTTTAATTTTTTTTAAATTTATACAAACAACTAACTAGCAGATAATAAATTTGTTAATTTATTAACAGATAGAGGATAAGTCTGATTAAATGAATCTTCTTAATCTTATTTTGTAAATAAATTCCTCAAATTTGTTATTATGTGCAGACAATTTCTTAATTAATTCTGGTTATGTACAGATAACCTTTTATATATATATATATATATATATATGTTTCTGCAAATAACATAACAGACGAACTAATAACAACAGCCAACAGAATTACTCACACACTTGGTAATGTTATTGTGAAATTTTAAAAATAAAAAAAGTTATTCACATATGACTCAAAATTTGTAAAAGTATCCTACATTTTAGCACTTTTTATTGATTTTTATAGAAATTTAATAAATATACGGGGCTTACTTTGATGATATATTTCTCAGTTGCGGAGCTTGAAGAACAATTTTGGGAATCACACTAGATACTAAATACCTGCTTTGCAAATATTCTGTATTTAAAAATGTTAACTTTTGTCTGACCCAAAATAAATATTTTAATTTTTGGATTAGCGTGTAGTTAATTTGTGGTATTAGCTGTATTTAATTAATATAGATTTAGAGCGCTGTGAGAATTATAAGCATGTTTACTTAAACACATAATAAAATACTGATAGAGATTTTATAATTTTATTTTTGGCTTGATACTGAGACTTTGTCTTCAAACTGAATAGAAATAAAGTACTGAGACTGATCATTCTCATTACTTTCAATTATATATGTATTTACCGTCTTCCTGTATATAGTACAAAGTATAGTTATTAATTAAATATTGTCATGTAATCTTTGTATGTCTTTGGTCAAGCTATATAATGTAGTTTTAAATTATGATAAACTGAAATTTTAAAATGCAAACAATAATTATTTATTTTTCCAAATATAAATAATAATAATACTTAAATGTTTACTACTACTGCAAAAATAAATACTAAATATTTCCACAATGTCTATATTATGAGGCAAATTATTATTATTTATCAGTTCACGATACATGATGCATAACTTAAACATATACAAAGAGGAAACTAGCTAGTAGCATATTTCTAACTAAATTGAATTCCATATAAAATTATTTAACTTTTTGAACGAAAGCCAGTAATTAAAATCAGTTTAAAATATATATGTTTGACTTCTATACTAAATTTTTAAGTGGTGTATAAATTGTTTAACCAAGTATTTTTTTTTTTGTATGAAATGTGATTACACTAAGCATATTAATTAGTGGCTTCCAAATGCATAAACCCTAGCATGTGTGATACGAATATAGAAAGAAAGAAAGAAAGAAGACTCGAAATTCTAAGTCACTGAAATATAATCTGTGCTCAGCCCCAAATCCGCTATGTTTCACAACTTGGATTTTTCCTCTGCCATCTCCGATCAAGCTAAGTAATGATATATAGTTCAGAATTCAGAGATCTCTGAAACAGAAATTTTAGTGTCATAAATTTCACAGAAAATCACCCCAAAATAAATTTTTTTCGTTTTTTTTAAAGTAAAACTAGTTGTTATATTTAACAGTAAAATTAATATCCACAATCTATGACTTAATTTGATGCGAATATATTTTCCTTTTCTGTATGTAAATAATTGCATCGCATTATGCGAAATTGTCATCATAACTCCACAGTGTTTTTTGAAGATCTTTAATCTCTGGGCTAATACTGATGACGGGAAAAGAGGAGGAGTTGCAGACTGGAGAATAATCCATATCCATAGTCCCCATTCACCAAAATTTCTCAGAGCTCGAAGATATGTGATGGCAAAGTTTTGTCCTTATCAATGGAGGTTCTTTCACTTACCTACAAAACTTCATCAGTTGACACTTTCACCTGCGCAACGTACTACGTTCTGCTTATGCTTCATGTAATGTTGCTATCCTTCCTCGTCTCTTTCACAGTTATTGGAGGGATATTTCCACATGCATTTTGTTCCCACCCCCGCAAGCAATGCAAATTAAAGTAAATGTTGAAAAATAAAATAAAATTAAAAAGTCCTTTTTTATTGCTATTTTTAATTTCCCCTACAGCTAGCTATGACAGACTTGGGTACCATTCATGTCATGTACGTAACTCATTAGCTTTTTTCTGCACTTATTATGACAGTAAAGTCTCTCTGCGATGTTTAACATGCACTTGTTCTTCCTTTTCCCTGTGCACTTTTCTTATAGCATGACTGTATGTAAATATTTAAGATCATATAAGAGTGAATCCTATGTTCAACTCATATTAATTTTATCATGTACAAATCATTGGGGTCACTTCAAAAATCGTTTCTATGATCTATTACTTTAATTGCATTTTGTGCCTCTCCATTATAATTTTTTTAACAGTACGCTATTCTCTTGTAATTATAATTAATAAATAATATATAAATAGATCTAATTATAATTTCAAAGGTCTGCCTAATTCAATAAGTTTATTTCGAAAAAAGTAAAACTTAAACAAAAATGTCCAATTTATAAAATGAGCTAGATTCAAACCTTTTTAAAGTTTATCCTGAGTTTTAAAAGTTTGAATGCATACTTTTTAATGAATAAAAATTTATTATTTAAAGAAAAATTTATTATAATATGATATTTTGATAAAGAAACAAACTAATACCTCTTATTTAAAAGATTTATACTAATATAATAACTTATTTGTATTTACAATTTCTCTATATATAATTTTATATGTAATAATAATTATTATTTATATTATTTATTTTAAGTTTTAAATAATAAATTAATTTAACTATTTTTAAAAGGGTCTGACGGCCAAATAAAAATACCCAATTAAAATATGAGTTTAGACCCTTTTTTTTTTTGTGTCTAAATTTAAACCTAATTTTTAAAAATTCGACCTAATAATCATGTATATATATGAGCTGGCATACAAATAATGTGACCTCAAGTTACCTTATGAGCAAGATAATGTGTACTCGACTTATCCCTTATCATGTTTTGCTCCTGATAATCCTGACATGAATCTAAGAAATTTTTATTATGTAGCTCGAAGGAAAACTTAGGAGGGAGTCGCGAGATTGGTTTTACAATTATTTTGAACAATTAACTTATTACTGATCTTTGTAATATCTCAAGTTGTCCATAAATCTCTCTCCAAAGCCAAGGATTCTAGACGTATACTCAAATAATCCATTGATTAATGTTGCACTAAGGACTATACATGAACCTGAGCTAAAGCTATATATGCAATTGACAGGAATGAGAAAACTGAAAGCAAAAATAATAACTTCACTGAGTGGAGAAAATGACAGCTATATATGCATATCGTTATCATATTGTACATCATATGCATTCGTTCTGACTGTTTTCAATTTTAATAAATGTCGACATTTGTATCTGTATACAATATATATTCAAACATCTCTCAATAATATATCCTATGGATGGAAAAGAATGATTGATGAATCCTTAAATGGGGGGGCCAGTGCATGTTTGAAATCTAAGTTATTGACTTTCAGGTTTCAGCTAGAGGGTAAAAGTAAGTCAGCTAATTACTACAGATTTTTAGTTATAGAGAAGAGGCCAAGTAGGGAAGCAATTAATAATGTGACAGTAACGACTAGAAATGGTAGATATATATTAAGGCCTGAGAAGATTAATTTTCGTACAGCTTGAAAAGGAAACTAGCTAGCCTCAGGCCATATATGGGAGTGGGACGCAGGATCGATCATATGTCAAACTTTCAAGAAGTCTTGCTCATGAAAAAGTTGATGTTAGGTACGCATGGGGCTGCGTATTTTATGGACACATCTTGTCAATATAGATTACCCATTCACTTTTTCCCTTCTTCATTTTTTTTTCCCCTCTAGGGTGGTGGAATTTTCATCCAATACAGCCAGAATATAGAACATTTTTCATCAGCATGTGCAGGCGTGGGGGATTTTATATAGCTTGAAAGGAAGAAGAGCTGTAAAGTGTTAAACTGGTATGTTTATGTAAAGCTCCTGAAAACTGTCATGTACTAATACTATACTGACTACTGAGTCTAAATTAATGACAAAAGAATCCAGCATAAAAATAATACTGTATGTTTTAGGAACTAATGAAAGAAAAAAAATAATAAAGAGTAGCAGATAGAATCTATCCTTTTGGAGTCAGAAGACTGGAATTGTTAATGGTTATATGATTAGTTTTACAAAAGCATCTACCTGCACTTGGATTCCTAGCATGCTCAGTTCTTAAAAAGATCATTAATTGGAAGTTTAAGCAGATTAACGGCTTCATTTGGAATGACTGTCCTGAAGAAAAGCTGCACTAATTAACAGTGATATCTCTCGCTCATTGCTGAAAGCACACATTAAATTCTCGCATCCATGGCATTGATTGACCAATTTAAGAGAGGAGAGAGAGATCACAAGAAAGCATATGCAACAGTTTGATCAGTGGAATTCACTTCTGAATGTTGATTAGAACCATATTCCCCTGAAGGCAATACTCGAACCATAAAAGGAGGCAAGAATTAACGTAATTGGAGGTTGGTGAAATAGTTAAGTAATGCAGAATGTGAAGGGTAGAATCAATACTAGAAAGAGAGCTAAATAGTAAAAACAATGATGGGTGAGGGAAAGAAGAGTAAATAGGCAGCATGGCATGATTGTAGTAGGTGCCTTATAAATTATCTGACACACAAAGGGAGGGGTTATACCCCACAAACACTAACTCCCATGGCATCTCCTTCAACAAAAGTGCGTGCTGATCTTACCTTGTATATCACAAGGGGTAGTCAGAACAGAGAGAGTATTGGGGTTTGAGATTCCCAATGCTTTGACTGTCCCTATCTCTTCCCCTTCTCATTCAAACTTGGCACTCCCAAAACCCACCGGGCAGTGTGTTCACATGCCTGATTTAGTTCCACTGAGCCTCCACCATCATTCTCCATCTCATCTCCATGCCTTGTGCACCCATTTCCACCTTTATAAACTAAAGCCTTTCCCCTTTTTTTTTTATATCCATTTCCAACACATGGGCCTTCGGATTTGGACGTGTTTCCATGTTTTGAAACACCACAAAACAACCACTTTGTGACAATAGCATCATCTCCAAACACTTGGGGCTTATTGAACACAGATAAAGGAGAAACCCCTCCATGCCATATCATTTACTTATAATGCACCCACCCATATCACCTACTGTTTATCTTGCTTGTCCACAATACTCCAGCTGTTTTCCTAGTGTGTTTACTTGTTCCTGCAACCACACTCAACTATCAGACCCACCTTCTGAAATCTCTCTTTACCTCCAGGGATTACGTAGAGAGTAAATGGGATTTATTGGTGCCGACTTGCCTTTTCTCTAAAGAGATTCTGTGTCTAGATTCTGTGAGCAGTCCATTAACAGTGCATGCAGATGGACCTGTTGTCCAGCTGATAAATTATGATGAACGTAAGCCCACTTTCTCCAAATCTGATTGGCCCATCAAGCCCATTACAAAAGTGTACGACATAACCATGTGAGGACCGCGTTTGTCCCATCGTGTACGGTGCACGACGCAAGCACGCTCGCCTATCGACTTCGTTTTACTTTTCTTTATCTCAACGTCACGTCACGTCGCAAGCAAAATATTAATTTAATTTAATGAACTAGAATTACGAATTCTGCCGTCAAATAATGTCGCCTATTTCGCGACCTTTGTTCTGTAGATGTTTTCCTTGTTTACCGCAATAATTGCATAATCGGCTAATGTTTCCGTCTAATTGTGTTCTAAAGATATTTCCTCCTTAATTTGCATTAAATAAAACCCTATTACATTCCTTCTTTGGTGACTTCTCCCTCAAACAAGCCAGCCACGTGTGCAAGTCTTAGAACCCCGAATTAATTTCCATGCACCGAAAAATCAACCTCACCGAATCAACGGTGGAGTATTTGCCACGCAAGCATATCCAGTACGAATGTTCCACACCACCCAATGCTACCACGAAGCAAAGCTTTTGCGACCTCTTTCTCTCTCCCCTCCTCGTTGCTGAATCTCCGTTTCATAAAAGCCGCTTATTTTCTTCTATTCTATTATTTAAATTCTACTTTATTTCCGACATACATCTCTTCCGATTCTCCGTAGACTTTTAATGGCTCATTCATCATCCAGCTTACTCATTTTAATGTCGTTATTCTGTCCCATTTTTATTCAATTCAGTTCCATCGATATCATACTTCTTCAGCTCCCAGGTTCTCAGATAGGAACTCAATCTTGTCCCAGTTTCTAACACGTCGGAGCAAAAGAAGGAGCGTCACAATGGGAAAGCGTAAGCCCCGCCCCACCCCATTTTTGCCAACGCGTTGATATTTTACCCCGTCTCGTAGATAAGAGTTCAATGTCTAGGTTGTGAAAATTCCTTTTCTTGAGTACAGTTTTAGGTTGGTATGGGTATTATATATAGGTCAAATCAAAAGTACCTAGCATGATGAAACTAAACGGAATTGCTTATTATAGTATCGCCCCTTCGTTTTCATACATTTTTAACATCTAAGCATAAGAATGTTCAAGTTTCTGGCCTGTCTTCGTATTTTTAAAACAACTATAATGATGAGAAGAATGTTGGTTCAAATTCTGGGTCATCGGCAGGTAATTCTCAGCGTAGACATGCTGCGATGTTGGATAGCGATGATGATGGTTGTGTGAGCTTGTTCTCACCGGTCCGTTCTGATCTCATGGCGGTGTCAAGGGCTGAAGAAGTGCACTTGGATCAAGATAGTTTGCTCGACCGAGCTCTGGATGCTTTTGATGAGAAGAGGTAGGTGTTGGCAATTACTACGATGGTTTACTATCGAAAAGCTTTGGCCTTGCAGTGATAAGGATAATGGAATCAAATGTTCATATATTGCAAATTGATATGGTGTCTACCTCATGTCCATTCTTTATTTCTACTTCTTCATCTTAGGCCTAAAGGATTTTTTTGTTTGGATGAAGGGGTTCCACGAGGGAGAATGCTTTGTCATTTATTATTGAAGCATTCAATAGCAATATGCAGTATCAGTTTGTGGAGAAGAAGTAAGCGCTTCTATTTTGATTTGTACATTTTCAATAACATATTTCGTTTTTTGTCTTATTTACTTGCTACAAAAGCAACGATAAGATAGATTGTTATCACTGTTTTTTGTCAAATGCAACCATATACTCAGTAATTCACAATGAATAACCTTTTTGCTGGGCGAGTTTTCTTTGTCCTCTAGCGTTTTAGTTTGAGTGAGACTAATAGTTTATTGTTCAATGGAAAATTAATCACAGAAGTGTTGTGTACCTATAATACAGCTGTTATATTTCACCCAATTACTTATTTGTCTCTCTATATATATGACGGTTATGAAAATTCTATAACTTCTTTCAAAAAAAAAAATCTATAACTTTGAGGTGCTTTCCTATTCAGATTTGCCACCTTATTGCATCACTGTGTTGGTTTCGTAAGAAAAGGATCCAAAAAGGCTTCTGCAAAGGAGATTGCTTTGGCTTCTCATGCCATTGGTAAGATTTTGATCAATGTGCTGGTGTAACATATTGTCTTCATTTACTCAAATATTTATTTTTTAATCTTTTGTAGGTTTGTTGGCATTGACTGTTGGACAAAGTGATCAAGCACGCGAGATATTTGAAGAATCCATATGTTCTATTGATGAATCTCTTGCTTCTCAGTTAGATGCCTCAAAGATATCAGTAAGTAGTTTTCTCTAAAAAAAACTTTTGCTAGGTCTTGGGCTAAACTTTCCCTACTGATTCTTGAGAGGCACTGATGGTAAATTTTCTCTGCTCAATTTCATCTACTTTATAGTTGGTGGAGTGCTTGGCCATAGTCACTTTTGTTGGCGGGAATGATCAAGAGGAAACAGAGAGATCAATGGACATGATGTGGCGAATCATTCATCCTAAATTAGGTTCTAATGTAGGCATCTGTTTCAAAAATATGTATGACTGTTCTGTGGTTTTCTAGTCTTATTAGTTTTATTTGCTGATCAACACCCTTGCTAGTAGAACTGATTTGTAAGTGTAACGTGTCTGATAATAGTTTAGTTGCGTTCAGTGCTTAGAATCTGAGTATGAGGAAATAAGAATGTTTTCTTTTTAGAATTGTGTTCCTCGTTTTTCTTCCTTAGATTTACTGTACGAGCTATTTCATTTTTCAGGTAGTTACAGTCAAACCTTCTGCTCTGTTAATAACCATTGTGGTGTCTGCTTGGTCCTTTCTCCTCTCCACCTTAAGCGAGTTGAAGCTAAACTCTAGAAGTTGGCAAAAGTAAGAAATCTTATTGCTGTGCAACCTGTTTCATTTCATTCCTACCCTAGATTAGGAGATGTGCTATTCTTGCATTTTGCTGTTAGCTATGGATGGTCATTAGTCTAATTATCCTGTTTATTGCTGCAATAGATGATCAATAAACTAATTGATTTGTATTGTTAAAGCAGCTCAATATCTTATTTATCTAGTCTTCTAGACAAGGAAGACCGGTCTATACGTAAAGTTGCTGGTGAAGCACTGGCTCTAATTTTTGAGATAGGAATTATAGAGAGCAAACCACAGGAAAGTTATGCACATATCCAAGGACTAAAAGGGAAGGTAATAAATCAAGTTAAAATCCTATCAGTGGAGGCTGGCGGAAAAGGTTCTGTCAAAAAAGATCTTAACAGTCAAAAGATCTTGTTTCGAGATGTATTGGAGTTTTTTGAGGTAATTTAGATCTACATGGTTATTATTCAAAACTATACATTGCTTGTGGTTCACCTAGACTCCTGAACTGGGGATGCCTTTTGATACTAGTATGGTTACTCTCCTGAAATTTCAATGAAGATCGATGGTGATTTGCTCCAGACATCATCATGGTCCCAAGTGATACAGGTATTTCTTGCTTTCGTCCATTATCACCTACAGAGCTCTCCTCTTCCGTAATAGCTTTTTTACAGCTGAAGTTTTGCAGTTGAACTTTCTGAAGCGTTTCTTGGGTGGAGGGTTTCTTAAGCACATGCAGGTTGGTGTTCTCTTAGCGATCTTCTTTTGTTTTCAAAGGATTGTGTTTCTGACTGGGTGCTCAACCCCCCCTTCTCTTTTCTTCCCCTTCTCCTCCCTTGGCAAAATAGGAAAATGGTCTCCTTCATGATGTTTTCAACTTCATACCCAGGAGAGGGAATTTCAGTAACAACAAATATCGAATGACTAATTGTGAAAAGGTAATTTTTTACTACGGATGTACTTGGCCATCTTGTGTTTCTTTCTATTTGTTAATTTGGTCTTATTTCCTTATACTTGTCATCATCATTTCATCTTCATTGTATTCCCTCGCAGAGAATGTTTAAGTCTCCAAACTCGGTTCTGAACAAGGCAAGGACACAATCACTTAACAAGCAGCGGATGTTATCTGAGGTACCCATTTTTCCCTTGTAAATAATATCAGCTCTTGACTTTCTGTCGAAAACTTGCAATGCAAATGGCATAGCAATTATTATCTTTTCTTCTTTGAGTTGGGTTTTTTTTTTTTTTGGGTGGGTTGGGGGGGATTCAGTACTTAAATACTTTTTTGTTGCAAGCCAAGTCGAACACCTGGTGGCCTGGACTCTGTTCATTTAATAATTAAGCTTCTCATGCTCAACTTCTTTAATAATTCAGTTTTTAACTTGCCTTCAGAGAGGCCCATTTAATAAACAAGTAGTTGTGGCTCAGTTTACACTCATTTAATATTATGTAATGCATAAATAATAAATATAATTTTAATATTAATTGAACCCTTACTGAGCCAGGAAATTCTCAAGCTCAACTCATTTAATAATTTGAGCTTCAAACCAAACTTAAGCCCGTTCATTTATTATATGATTTAAGCTTAATCAAGCTCTAGGTGAACCGAGCTCGAGTTGCTCACTAAAAGCTGACTCGGTTTTTTTCCTTTTTTGTTGGTTTCAAGAACTTGGTCAATCTTGCAAAAACTGCTGTTAGCTTTGCACATGCCCTGTCATTTATGTGATCGTCTTAAATATTGTAGGTTTACTATTATCCTGATCCTCAGTTATTTATTTATTTCTTTTATATTCTCTCCCAACAGAACAGAAACCTAGGCCAGTATGCAGTGAATGTGGTTGATAACGTGGCGTGAGCTGGAAACTCGAATTATGATTAGTTCCGGAATTCAATCATCCATTATAGCTCTGTTTGTGCGTATTGACTTACTGGAATGGATTCAAATATTTCAAGTTCTACCCAGATAACGTCATGTTGTTATATATTGTCAAATATAGATAGCCATAGGAGACAGTTGTTTGTACAGGCTCTCCTTGCGAAAATACTCAACAAAATTTATTTCATTATACTATGTTTAGGAGTTTAAGGGATAATGGAATAGAGTGATCATTAATGAAATGACATGAAATAGAGTGGAATGGTTTAAGTAGATATGTTGTTTGAAAATTTTAACGAGGAAAAGAAGTATTTCTAAATTTTTTGTTTAGAAGTTACAATTAAATGAATAGAATAAAATGACTAATTGATTATTTTTTTAAATAATATCTCTTACACGATGCAAAATATTTGTTTATGAAAATTAAAAAAGGGTATAATAATAATTTTAAATAATTGAACTACTCCTTTCTACTTTTGATCCTCCAATTTGGAGGGATAAAAAAAAAATTATTTTGGATAGTCAAGGAAGGTCTTAAAGATCCTCCCTTGTTATTCTACTTTTTTAAAAAAAATTTGTCCAAACATACTTTTTATTTAAATTAGTCATTTCACTCCTTACCATTGCATCAGTGATACCCTATCTAAATATACCCTAGAGTGACATCTACAGTCAACTAGATAGTATTTGACAAAAATACATTGGCGTATACGGAGTTCATTCTCCAATCCTATGACTGACCTCCTAAGAGTGTACATCAATCTTTTTTTTTTTTTTTTTTAATTATCATTTTGTATCTTTTTATGTAAAGTAAAAAAGATTACGTTGTAATTTGTTCCATAGCTGTAGAGTTGAATAAATTTCTATGTTTCAAGCTGAATGCAGAGACCACAAAGTTAGGGAGGGTGGGTGGTGTTTCTGGGAATTTGCTACTAGAGTTCTGCAGTCTGCACAACAAAATAAATACGTTAGATGAGAGCCTTTTTTCCATATAATTTGATAAAGTTTTAAATTTCTTTTATGAGTTTCCTAGTTTCTTGAATTACTTTTGGAGTTCATTATTTCAAACTAAAGAAAACGTCTCAATGATTATTTATCATATCTGTAAAATTCAAGATTTTAAGATAGAAAATCTTAAATAAGTAACTAGTGATACGAACCACATATACTTCTCAACCAATAGATAACATTCAACCTTCAAATTAGTTAATTTTAAAAGATTGAAAAAATTATATGCAATTTTTTATACTTTTATTATTTATTTTTAATTCAAAATATAATAAAATATAATATTTTTAATTATATTACGATATGTACATATTTATTGTAAATAATTATGTGTTAAATTAAACTGTACACTTTATTATTGATTAATTAAAGTTAGTTGACCGAAAAAAAGATTAATTAAAGTTAAGTGAAAAACCTAATATAGGAAAAATATGAAAAATTGTACCTAAATTTAATTTTTTTTAAATAACTACCTCATAGCACAATTATCAATTAATTATTTTAAAAGTTAAATTAAATATAACATACAAATAAGTCGGTTAACAACCTACAGGAGGGAGAATGAATTGGAAGCCCTAAATTGGAAGAACGTAATTTGAATCCCTCAAGTCTCGCTGCGTGGCTTGCCAATGGGTGCAATGGCGGCCTCGGATGCAGCGTCGTGCACAGATGCAATTCGCAAATATGCAACAATCGGTACTAGAAAAGATAAAGGTTTGATTCTCGACGTCAGAAATCGTCTTCTCGAACTGGGCTGGAAAATCCACTGTTCTCAAGATGCCGGTCCACCTAAGTACTCTTATATGTCGCCGGCCGGCAAGACTTACTATTCTCTTAAGAAACTCTGTCAAGATTTTGCCTCCGAATCTCTAGTTTCTGATGAATACGATTGTTATTCATTTTTGCTTGATTCTCCTCAGCATGAGGGTTTGTTGCTTGATGAACAAGCAAGAGAGGGCAAAACTCCTTTTCGGGATTTGGAGGCTTATGCTTCTATTTCTGAACTTGAGCCTGAACCTGATGCACTCGTTGTTGAATCCGAATATTGTCCTCAAGCAGTGATTGACTGGTATATGCTTTCTGGACAAGAAGATTTTAAGACCAAGGGCAAAACCTTTTTATCACGCGCTTTGTCCTTAAAAGCGAAGAAGCATCTTCGTGCTTTGGGATGGACGTTCTGGTATGCTGACAAGAAAGGAAGGCAGGAGTTGCGCTATAAATCTCCTCACACTGGCAAGAATTATTACTCTCTCAGAATGGCCTGCAAATGCTGCATAGAAGAGGGAGGATGCGGGTCTAAAAATGTTTCCTCGAATCACGAACCTTCGACTGTCGTTATTGCGAGTCCTGAAATTGAGTTCCCTTCAACTAATACAACTGCACCTTCTGCGGAAACAGGCATTGTACAAACGACTTTGAAGAAGCCAGCAAGAAGATGCGGGAAGAGAAAAAGAGAGTCATTGGATGATGATTATGAATGTCCGATTGGTCATTCTCAAGCCGAATTAGATGCCTTCAGTTTCGTAGGTGGTAAACGAGGTAGACAACTACGATCAAGCATAAGAGTAAGAAAGGGAAATGAGTCAGCGACTTCTGAATCAGTACAGCGCAATCCTCGAACAGTCGTCTCATGGTTGATAGACAACGAAGTTGTATTGCCAGGGGCACAAGTTTATTACCCTAATGGAAGGGAAGGGGTGAAGAAAGGAAGGGTCTTTGGTAATGGAATCAAATGCGATTGTTGCGGTGAGGAGTTCACCCTTAGTAGATTTGAAGCTCATGCTGGGAGTACAAAACACAGACCAGCTGCCAATATTTTCTTGGAAGATGGTAGGTCATTGTTGGATTGCCAAAAGGAAGCCTTGCGAATTCATGGGGTAAAAAGCTTGAATTCACAGAGGAAGGATTTGGTGAAGGATAAAAAATATCAGGATCAAAATGACAACGTTTGTTCTGTTTGTCGTTATGGGGGTGAAATAATTCTATGTGATCGATGTCCGTCCTCATTTCACCAAAGCTGCCTGGGTCTTGCAGAAATTCCTAATGATGATTGGTTCTGCCCTTCATGCTGTTGCAAAATATGCAGCCAAGGCAGATATGAAGAAGATTCTAATGATTGCGTGGATAATAGTTTTCTCGTTTGTGACCAATGTGAACGTAAATATCATATTGGATGCCTGAAAAGTAGAGGGTGTACCAAGCTGAAAAACTATCCTAATGAAAGTTGGTTCTGTAGCGGAGATTGTGAAAATATATTTTTGGGACTGCAGAATATGTTAGGAAAACCATTTTCTGTCGGAATAAATAATCTAACCTGGACGTTACTAAAGACCAGGGAAGCCAAAGGCTCTGAAGCTGATACTTCTGATATTGATTCCTTGACACAGACTGAGAGCAAGTTGAATGTGGCTCTTGAAGTTATGCACGAGTGTTTTGAGCCAGTCAGTGAAGCTCGTACTGGGAGAGATATTGTTGCAGATGTTATTTTCAGTAGAGGTTCAGAACTCAGTCGTTTGAACTTTCGAGGCTTCTATACTGCAATTCTGGAGAGAAACGACGAAGTCATCACAGTTGCCACTGTAAGGATTTATGGGCAAAAGGTTGCAGAAGTGCCTCTTGTGGCCACCAGGTTCCAGTTTCGAAGACTTGGAATGTGTCGTATTTTGATGGATGAGCTTGAGAAGAAGTTGAGTGACTTGGGTGTAGAGAGAATATTTTTGCCTGCTGCTCATAATGTACTGAGCACGTGGACAAATTCGTTTGACTTTGCAAGGATGACAGATTCTGAGAGGTCTCAATTTCTGGAGTATACTTTTTTGGACTTCCAAGACACCATCATGTGCCAGAAATTATTGAAGAAACCGACAATGGAAACTAGAGAAGTCAGGCCTAAACCCTGTGTTGATCTGCGGCAGAACCATCTTCTATCTGGGACGGTCAGCTGCATCACCGAGACTTGTTACTAGAAAACGGGCAATGAAATATTCTAACAATTGAATCCTGTATTTGACAATTCTACCGTAGGGCATAATACTATTTTGATGGCATCTTTGTAAGCTTTGCATATAATTAAGTAATGAGACAATCGGGAGATTCATCTCCAATGAATCAATTTCTTTTCCATATTTAATCGCTTTTGAAAAGAGTCTATCTTATTCCTTATTTAGATTACCATTCCTATCGACCAGCAAAGAATCGAAGTCTTATGTCCATGTTATATATAAGTTGATTGAACTGAAAAGGATGTCCACAACAAATATGGTTGTTCCAAGGTCTAAAGCAGCAAAAACAGGTCTCTTTATACATATGGCATCTACTATTTTTTATTTGACAGATGGCATCTCTTGTTCTAAAAGTTACGAGTCATTGTTGATTTTATCTCAAATAGTTATTTTATGTTAACTTTATTCTAAATATTTGTTAAAATTTTTAAATTTATGCTCAATTTTGATATCATCCAAATGCTTCACGAAAATTGTTGATGTGTCATTGTATGTGACTACAATTATCATTAAGTGTGGGCCTACAATGATTAGGACTGTCATTTATTTCGTCATTATCTTTTGCTTTGACATGTACAAAATACTCCACGACGAATCAAATGCTAATAAAGTACTTGGTTTATAACTTAATCTGCTACTTGTGCATGCCTCAATTTTATCTTTGATTGAGTTGTGAAATCTCAATTTTCAGGAAGTATATAGAATATATCATCGTAAAAAAAAAATTAAGATTTAGAAAAATTAATTATTTAACCCTTATACTTTAAATCAATTTTTAAGATGATTTTTATATTTTTTTTAAAATTACTTTTCACACCGTCCAAACATTCGAAAATTAATTTATACTGTTTATTTCTGAATTTTGATAAAGTCATGCATAGGTGAAACTAAAAATATCAACTTAATTTAAAAAAAAAAAAATAGACGTTTGGAAATATTCATTAAGAAAAGCATTTTTTAAGTTGCTGCATTCAACACCTGAAACAAATTCTTATCACCCTTCTACAAAGAGCTTAGTGTCCCTCAGCGCCAAAGCCTTTGCTGCACCCAAACTTCTAGCCTCCTCTACGGTGTCTCACAGCTCGCTCTCACAGCCAAACACCAAGGGCAAGGGATGAATTGTAATGACCCAATAATTGGATATTAGTGGGACAATGATATTTGATCATATAGTTAAAGAAAAAATAAGAAAAGAGAAATTTTTAAGAAATTTGACTAAGGTATAATATTTTATTAAGTGAAAACATATTTTAAGATTGAGGTTGGCTCAATGGTAAAACTTTATGTGCGGATTTGAGAGGCTAAGGATTCAAATCTTGCATTTTCTAACTTCCTTTGTTTTTTTAGGTGCTGACATACGTCCACTTCCAACCCGAAATGACCAAAATGCCCTTGGCGTTATATCATCTTCCTCCCGATAAATTCGACGCAGAGAGTTGAGAGAGAGGAACTGTGAAGCACGTTCACTAGAGCTATCATTTTGCCTCGCCAGAGCTGCCCCTTACCACTGCGTGGACGTCACTAGCCAAAAGTCACCATCTTCAGCGAAGAGCAGTTCACGATTTCTCGATCCGAGATGTTGGAAAACGAGAAGCCAAATCCGATGCCAATAAGCATTTTCTTTGACATTTAGTGTATGGGTTTTGTTCTTAACTTGATGGTTGGCATTTTCCCCCTAACTCCAAGCTCTGTCGACGGTGATTTCTGCAGATTTTCCCGCGGGTTGCGTTAGGGATTATGAGGTCAATTTTTCGACCAAATTTAGCTCAGATTGGTGAGCTTTGTGCCAAATTTCGATATGCATTGTTATTTTCAGCTCACTTTCAGCCATTCCCTGCTGCCAATTGCATGAAATTAAGTCTTAGGATGAAAACCCTAATTTTGGCCAAGAATTAAGGTTCTAGAGGGACCAAATTGAAATTTTTACAACTTGAGGGGTAATTAGTAGCTTCAAGACAACAATTGGGATATTTCGAAGTTGTTGATTGGTTAGGAATGATGATATGAAATTTTTTTAGATTTTCCTTGAATTTTTGAAATTATGGAAATGCTCTAGGAAGATTAAGGATGTGTAAAAATGACCTATATTCTAAGCAAGCTGGAGAAATCTAATTATGGGAGTTGTGGGAAGACAATAAATGAGAATTGAATGGATGAGAATTGGTAATTTGATTATTGCTTGATAATATGCCTAAGTGAAAAATGCTGGGAAGGTGATATGATTAAGACTTAGTTTCTTATTGTGGTAAGCCTCTTAGAAATAAATGAACTCTTTAGTGTTAAATCACATGTTAGGAGATGATTGCTTATAATATATGCTTAATGTCACTATTGGTTGAGAAAAGAGAAAGAGGAATAATTCCTTTCTTTTTGGTTAGCATAGAAAACTCTTAGGGGTGAGGTGGTCACCTAAAAGAAAGTATTTGGTCGCTCGTATTTAACGACGCTCAGGTGCACAGATAGTATTCTCCAACACTTTTGTTATACAAGTCATTTTTTCTTATTTGGAAATGTTTTACAATTACATTATGATTTTGTCATGACTTTATTTGATCGGTATTGTAAATTATAAGCAAATAGAATTTCTTGACATGATTATATATTACATCATGTATGGTTTGATAAAGACATTTAAGAAATTTCATGCATACGGTTATGAATAACCACCAGATAAAATTGTATTGAAATGTTAATGGATTTCATGCATATCTAACATATTTTCCTATGCATGCTTCTTTTATTTTCCCTACCTTCAGAAGGACTACTTAGGACACTGGCTGCAAACAACAGCACACCTTAGTAATTACCCAACTAGCAGGGTTAATGGAAATGCTAGTCCAGTGTGACAGCCATCACACGCAGACTAATGAATGATTAATTTTCATGAGTTATGACCTCACGCCTATTGATTATTTACCCTTGAGGAGTTTGTGTCCTCGTCTATTGTGATTTACCCTTGCGGGCTGTGTGTCACACTGGATTAGTCCATGATAGTTCTTCCTTTTAAATGATATTCCTTTGGTGAGCTTGCTCAGAATTTGCAGGATTTAATTTAGACTATTTTGATGTATATGGCTTAGCTTTAGAGATGTTTATAGATAGCATTGATAGCCATTATTTTGTTCATTTTAGGATTGTACGTTGACCATAGCTGAATTTTCCCGATTGTTGTTCTTGGTGTATACTGTTGGTTCATTCTGGTGAGAGCAGAGCTCTCTTTGTATATATTGGTTTACTTGACAGGGTTTTGTAAAAATTTTGAGATGTCCTATTTATTGGAAAGGTTCTATTGAAATTTCTATAAAATCCCTTACGTTGTATAAACCGCATATCTTTATACAAGGCAAGTTTTGTAAATCGCATTGATATTGGTATAGTTATGAATTTTCATCTAGTATAAGCTTACAGGTTTGGGAATTTTCCTTGTGTCCTATGTCGGTCTTAGTACAAAGATTTAGGGTGTGACATGAATTATGATTGGAAAGTGGTGTTACTTAAGGTTGTGGTTCTCATTTTCAGTCTTCTTCCAAAATGCTCAAGTCTCTTTTCTTCCTCTTCCAAAGTAAAATTTTTCACAACTCAAATGCAAAACAAAAGAAAAAAAATGGGATTAAAAGTGTGCATCACTTCGAGCGTTGGTTAATACAGAATTGAAGTCCAATTCAAACTACCATGAACCACAACACAGAGATGACATCAAATTATAAGATAATGTGAAGCAGACAAAAAAAATAATATGATGAATATGAAGCATGAATGAAATGACAAAACACATTCACCACAGCTATGCTGTGGACCAATCTTAAATTGACTTTGTAGGGATACAGAATTGATACGCATGGAGAATAATGACCTAGAATCAACACATAATTCATTTAAGACTTTAAGCCATGATACTCAGTCACACCTGTTAATGGCATTTTATTCATAGAGTCAGCAAGTTAAAATATAAGAACAAGAAAAGCTGACAAGAGTGGGAAAAAATGACAAACAGTGAGCTCCCACTACAAAAATGGGAGAAAATAGGCTTCAGTACACCATAAAATGAAAAGGAAGAAAGGTCATGATCAATTATCTTAGTTCTATCTCTTTTCTCTCGCCTCTGTGCTTCTATTGCTCCCTACTTTGTTGCCCCACTCTCTGTTGTCTCTCCTCTCATTGCATTTCACTCTCTGCTTGTATTGCGGTGTGTGTGCTGCAAGAAGCGGTGAAGAGGCTCATGAGAGATTGAACCACAGTGCTTCTGGCTCACCGTTTGTCAACCACAAGAGGCGTCAGTATTGGGATTTTAGAGCTAAAATCCCTAAATGGTCAATTTTTTTTTTCAATAAAAGGTCAATAGAAAATTCAATAATAAACAAGAAAGCTAAGGAACATGAGTTACAAAACCAATTGACACGTGAAACTACTGATATCTGATCCATTTACTTTTGTCGTCATGTGAAACCACTATGGTGTTGGTGTTGATCCTAAATGGTCAAATATTCATTATGAACAATCATTTGCCAAGTTGGCATTTTAAGCTTCACGTGTTATGACAACTACGTGCTGTAGGACACTTCATCAAAATTCATATGGTGTTTTAATGGATAATAGGAACTAATCTTTAAATGTTTGAAAAATAGGGGAAGTGATTTAGATAAAAACAAACTATAGGAACTATATTAAAAATTGATGTAAAGTATAGAGGTTAAATTATTGATTTTCCTTTAAATTTTTTGACAAAAATGTAAGACGCACATATAAATAAATTGACACAATGATCCTAAGCTTTTAGGCCAAACTATCTTTTACCTTTTGGTTTTAATTTTTCAAATTATTTTAAAACTAATTTAATATGTAATGTCGCACTTATACTTGTGGATATATTTATTTGGAATATCATGTTCAATATATCAATTGAACATGATAAGATAAAAATTACTTTATCATTAAAACTACAATGATGAAAAACATTTTTTGGGTTGGTATTAAGATGTCATAGATATCAGCAAAAATTTTTCAGAAACTAAAACTATAGTTAACTTTTAATAGTATTAATAAATAACTTAAGACAATACGCACACTATTTGAATTTTTTATACAAATTCAAAAATGTGAAATCTCCATAATAAAGTTGCGTACAAGGTAACAACCTATCAGTCAAAATGACTGAGGGCATTCGGTCGAAGTAAAAGTGACTGCTTTACATACTACTTTTCAATTTACTGCAAAATATTACAAGAAAACGTCTTTGTGACTTTTACAAGAAATTATGAATAAAACCAACAACCACGCAGGCAAAAAATCCAGTATAAATATAACCAACTATCTATACATGCAAATGGCTGCGAGCCTGCAACTATTTTTTGGGTGACGTTATGAGGGAAATACACATTCTACAACCAGAACAAAGTTTAGCTCTCAAATACCCACAAACATCTTACAGCAACTGCAGAGACAAAAGGGAGAGAAAGGCTTACGAAAAAATAAGGATCGGATTTTATCACTGAAATTAAAAGGAATGATTTAAAAAACGCAATGGACCAAATATTCAGTTACTCCAGTTGTCCTGATCCTCCGCAGATCCTTCATTCTGCAGTTCACATCGACAAGGTCAAACAATAACATCTTTGAAAGAGCGATTACTTGGCATACAAACATGATGATCTAAATAAGACTGAATTTCAAGAACGTACCACTTCATCATCGATTAATCTAGGTGGTGACCAAACTAGAATTTGTCTATCATTTCCACCAGTGTAGAGTTCCTGTAGACAATATAGAAATCAACTAGAAATTCATAAAGATTGTGCTCTGCGAAAAACTTCAACATTTCAGATGTAGTCAAATTAAAGAGGGTTAAAAATATCATCTATTTTATATCTACAGATTCTTATCTGTGGCCTCCGCTGATTTTCTGGTATATACTAGCCCTCAACTGAACAAAATTCCATTGTTATTCATTCCTGAAATAATATTCTTCTTCAGTTTAATGACCCTCAATAGAGATATTTTAGAAAGTACTACATTTCCAATCAATTCCAATACAAAACAAGATATTGGGGCGCAATGGCCTAGAATATTCATGGACGAAATTAACCACAATAAAATCAGTCAGTTACCGGGACAGATTACATCACCACTTATCAATTTACTTCTAGATGATTTCGGGTGTGAATATAAATAATTTCTTTGCTATCCTTTTGTCTAGTTTCCTATTTAGTAAATGATAACTAAGTTGTCAATGTCATATTCTAACAAGTCCTCATAATTTAAGTCTCCTTTCTTCCTCTCCTATGAAAGAAAAAGACCAATCTCATTGCACGTAGATCCAATTTGGTGTCTTTGTCTTTGGGTCATTCCTTTTACCTTTTCCATAAGAAAAATGAACAGTGACCCATGAACATACCTGGTCTTGTTCACTAAACCAGCAAGAATTCACACATTCATAGTGACCACGAAATGTTGCATAGGTGTTCCCTGACCACAAGTCAAATGACTGAAACATAAAAAAGTGCTATCAGAATTTATTACGGTAATTTTATGATTTAATCTAAGTTTTAAATTTATGAAAAAGTATAAGAAGAATGTACTTTCACAGATCTCATGCAAGGAACAAAAACAAGACTTGAATCCTGAGTGGTGGCTAATTGAATAGGTTTGTTGGTTTGAAGGCGCACAGTTTCAAAGTTCACAAGTGTGTTGCATCCCGATTCAACATCCCACAACCTCAACCTTGAATCAGATCCTGCGTTCCAACAACACAGGAGAGAGTTTTAGAATTTTAATTTGCATAGCACTGTGATAGTTTGCTAATTATAAAAGAATAGTCTACAAATATTTTGTGAAATCATATTTTAAATTATCTTTTGCATGGATAATTATTAAGATTCTGCTATAGCAAGTAAAAACAACCTGCACTTAAGAGATACATGCCATCCTCAGTAACTTTTAACCCAATCACAGCACCATAATGAGCCGTTGCACGATCTTGAGTAGACAGCATCCCTGGATGTAATCTCTGCTTTATTGGTCCCTTGGCTGAAACTCTACCTATCGCCAACTGTCTGCTACCACTCCCATTAGAATGTTTCTTTTGTGCAGCACGTGGTTTAGTACTCAGACTCTGTCCTACCATGGACTTAGATGTTGAATCCTGTGAGTAATTATGTGGAAATTGTTAACTAGGCAAGCTTCAATATAAGAAACTTTTTAGTGGGATCATAATCTTCATGAAACTAAGATACTAAGTATTTGCTGCACTTTCGGCTATATGACTTAGATTGTTATGGCTTGTATTTAAGAAAAGACATAATGATTGATGCATCAATATTTGCAGACAAAGGATAAACTAAACCAATATAAAACCTTAGTTATCATGGAGCATTTAAGTATTGGTGGGCGCCTTCCAAGCTGAGTTGAAGACTGATTCAACACTAAGAAACAGCCAGCTCGCCTGATGTCCCAAAATCGTATGGCACCATCACAACCCCCAGTTACCAGGACCCATTCACTTGAAGTAGACCATTCCACAGTCATTACTCCGTCTGCTATCATAGAGAGAATCTCATGAAATTATGATCACTCACACAGATAAATATTTTATTTTAGCACAAATCATGCAAATGCACACTGTGACAGAGGCCCATGAATTTAGATGCTGAATAATTTGGTAGACAACATATTTTAACACTTCCTCTAAAAGCACATCTAGTAAAGTCTGTCAAATAAAAATGAAACACAAACATATTGGATCATATCATGAAGACACTAAATTGGCCACACATGTTTGCAAGCACCAACTCTTGGAAGTGCATATATCACAGAAGTCTATGTTATGCAGGAGAATTCAACATGTTCTGATAATCAGAAAAGCATTGATGGATTTAGCATATTAAACTCTTCCCAAGTATGATTAATGTATTGCCCTTAAGTATATCAGTCTCCCCAATGAACTATGGCATCCTGGAAGGATCTACTAAACTTACCGCTCAAAAAATACATTCCAGTAACAAGAGAAAATATTGAATCAGCATGTAAACTGATACAGCATAAACTGATGAGATAAAACTATTAACATACCACGGTGACCAGATAGCGTGTGAGCAAATGCCCCTGAAGCAATATCACAAAGGCGAACTTGGACATCCTCAGTTCCAGCAGCGATAAGCATGTGCGATGTTGCCAATGTAGACATTGCAGTCCTATAGACCTTTCCAGGCATTTTGAAATTCACCACCACCTGTAGAATTTTATATATAAGCCATCCAAAAGAAAATAAAAGAAAAATTATTCGTTTTTTAATAATGCAACCCAGTACGTATTAAGGAATAAAGGAAGATCACGATTCCAGAAGGATAGTCACCTGGGTGGTATTTGTGTCCCAAACATTTATATGATGATCATATGAACCTGTGATGAATAGACCTGTATCAACAGGATACCATATAGCCGAGGATATGGCATACTTGTGCCCATGATCATGTTGCTTATCGACAACAAATATGCACTGGTGTTTAGATATCAGACCACCTGCTTCATAATCCGTGGCCCGTTGAACATCGTAAATTGCTAGAGAAGCATCAGATGCAGCAGATAACAAATATCTTCTCTCTGTCAAATCAATCTGATTTCATGGTCAAAATGGTTGGAGTTTTGGATATTCCTAAGGATGCCATATTAACACATCAGCTACATGCTAAAACAATTTGAAATTCAATAGGCATTTGGAAAATGTGCCTCTTTTACAAGACTCAAGTACCTAACTTACAGCAAAATATGAAAATGTTTCTTCCTCTTCATCATGAGAAATAAAGTCTGAATTGGTTCCCTACGGTTTGGTCTTCCTCTTAATCATACAAGACATGCATAGTCAAAAACTAACATGAAATTATCAAATTTTTCAATGAAAAAAAGGAGCTCTGTCGCAATACCGCATCGCTATAAATAAAAGTACAATTTACGGAAGACGAAATTAGTAAACTACCGATTATCTTCAAAAAAACTAGAGCTGTAAACAACGAACTCTATTCGCAAGGTAACTGATGATTTAGAAAGAATACATAAAAACAAGTTTAGAGCACCTGAAGCGAGTTTATGGCGCCCTTATGAGGTGAAACAATATCTTTGTAATTGGAAAGTTGAAGCTGAGCAATTCGATTGGACTTAAAGCGATGAGCGAAGGATTCTGGGCGGATTTTCCCCTCTTCTCTGTCTCTGATCTGCTTCCACATATTCGGAGCATCTTCGAATAGACACACACAGTCTCTCCCTCGCAGCTTCTCCCTCGCTCCAATACATGCACACTCCTAACTGAATCGTAGAGATAAAATTAACGAAGACCCTCGAACAACTCTCAGCTTCTTCCCCTGCTACTACTGCTTCCACTTTTTGCCCTGCTCCTCTGTAATTTCGCAGGAACGCGATTGCACCGGATATGATGGACAAGAGGACTTTCTGGATTGGGCCTAAAGTCTTTTTATTTGCGTTCCGCATTAAACAAATACCGGCCCAACTATTTGGGCCAATTCTGGGCTCCATAGGGTTTCAATTTGTGTAGACTCAAAGGAAACTTGGCCCAGAAATCATGGGCCTAACCTGGTTGAAGGCTTACAATCCAAAGCAAAACCCCGACAAAAGGGACCGGCACATGGGCAAGTGGGAATTGCAGAAAATCAAGTAAACGACAACAAAACAACCACCTCTTCCTGCCCAGTGCTGACTGCTTTTCAGCCTTCACTACATGAGCATGATTGCCACCTATTCCCTATAGTCAAGTACAAACAAAAAAAATTGTGATTAAATAATATCATATGTTAATGGGTTTATACCTCATCCTCACGTGACACCATTCTAAAATTGAAGGCCTAGATGGAAAATGATATTCAAAGAATATATGTTTCAATTATTTTTTATAAATTATTTCATTTTTTAGGAATTAAATTTCTTTAAAATATTTATATAATACTTTTTATATCTTTATTGTATTATTCTTTAATTAAAGTATGATAGATTACAATTTTCAATATTATGTATAATTTTTTTTAGATAACTATATAAATTTGATTATTCATTAACTATGCACTTGTCATTTGTTAATTAAAGAACTTAATAGCAAAGTTATAAGGATTTGTATTTAAAATTAATCCTTTTTTTTTTAACACTGAAATATTGTATCTTGAGACTTTAGCACACTATCTTGAGATCCATTTATGATGTGTTTACAATGTCTGCAAACATGGTTCTTAAAAAAAAAAAAAAAAGCTTCATAATCATTCAAAATAATTTTAAAATTTAACATTTATAATAAACGTTTTAAACTTATGATCTCAAGTATAATTCTCTCTTTAAAGCTCCATCTGTAGCCATAACTTTTTTCCTTCCTACTCCTATAACATCACACTTCACTCATAATTTAAAAAAAAAAAATGGTATCAAATGCCTTCTAATATTATACTTTTTTTTCCTGAAAAGATCTGAGATTTTCCGAAACATCCCTAAAAGCTTTATCTTTCCTCTTCAGAAAAAAAAAAAAAAAAAGTCCCAAAAAGGATTTTGTATTACTTGAACAACAGTTGAGTGTTTTTTTTTTTTTTTCTTTTTTAGCGTAAAATATAACATTTAAATTTCAACAACATACAGACGGTAAAACACTACGACCTATAAAAGAAGGGACAGGACATGAAAGCTCGTAAGCGGTGATTTATCCGATAATCTCGCACATGGCTTCACGGAAATTGGTTTAATCGGTTCAATTTGAGAGAAACAAAAGCGAAATCATAGTCCTAATCCATGACTTTTTAGATGAAAGTCGCATGAGAGGCCCATGAATTCAGGCAAATCAAAACTTGTATTATTGACATGGGCTACTGTGGGCTTTTTCACTTTTCGGAAAGAGCTTCTCATTCTCAGACACCATATAACAAAGTAAATTAAAGTCGAGGGATGTAAATAAATTAGCAAGCACTTCTAAATTCAAGCCCTGGTCTCATCATGTAAATAAACGAAAAAAAAAAAAAAAGCATTTGGTTTTCCTTTAAAATGTCATAGAACATGCCGAACCAGCTTGAAAGAAGAAAACTTACCGTTGAAAGAAATAACCAAAAGGCAATAAAATCTTTTGACTTTTAAAATGTAAAGTTTGTAAAGTATTTTTTAAATTAGAGAAATATAGAGAAAATAAAGAAAATAAATAAGAGGTGAGGGTGATGGGGGAAGAAAGTAAAGTACTGAGTATTTTGAATTCAAAATGAAGTGCAAATCCAGCTTTCCCCCACGAAGCCGCAACACAATCATGGTCCCCTTACCTTATACTGTACAACGGTGGCCCATACCATACTCGTAATAGAATATATATTTACTATGCTTTTCAACTCTCTCTTCAGCTCACTACTGATTCTGCTCACAAACAAGACTGTCCTCTGCCTTTTATGCAATCCTCCACGGGAAACTCATTCCATCACCTGCCACACCCTCTGATATCCCAACACTCATCATTATCCTTCACATTAACTTAGTCTTAATGTTTCTTCTCGTTTGTAGACGAAGATAATTGTCATGCTCTTACAATCTTAAATTTAGGATTTAATTTTAACAGGACAAAAATTTTTATATTAAAGATTTAAATTAATAAAAACAAATTCTTACCATTTAAAAAACAGTTTTTATTAATTAAAAAATATAACATCTCGCTACTTTCCTTAAATCTATACCCGACTAATATTAATATCATTGTAAGATCAATCTGTGTAGTGTTTTTTTGTTGGGAGAGCATTCAGATTATATTAACCAATGACCTGATCTCGAGATAAGAGATGCACTCCATCATGAATCATGGAAACATGGAGAATTTACCAAGTTATGTTGCATATTCTGATATCTCGATAGTTGAACATAGTATTAAAATACACATGCTTACTAGAAACTTAGAATTTATAGTACATTTCAGCAGTTACATACTTAATTATTAATTATTATATTAAATACATTAATTTGGATTCGAACTTTGAAGCCAACACTTGAATGACTTTGATTGGGTGGATAGATTTAAAATAGGGTGGGATGAGATTGAATAACTTAATCCGGTAGATTATTAATTGGATGTTTTAAAGCTTACGAAGTAAAAGTTTCGCTCTTCAAACACACCTTACTACATTAAAGACATTATAACATTCACCATGTAAAGTATAATCTATATTTTCATTGAATTTTCAGTTATTAAAGTGAGTTGTCTTTCTCACCTAATTTCGCACCACTCACCATCTTCTATTAATGAGGAACCTATTTCTACTTTTTTCTAAATCTCCTAATCAAATATCAGGAAAACTTATTTTCTTAAATGTATTATGTTGATATGAGAGATTAATCTAATAAATTGTCTAAAGAAAAATTTAATTTCAATTCACGCATAAATTTATCCAAAAATATTCTCATCACATAATAAAAAATATTAAGTATATGATTATTAGATTTTGTTTAAATCCAAAATACTAAAGGCTATTGAACCGAAAGTGGTATTACTGTTGGGCACCATTGAAGCAACATTTAAGGCGACACCAATTATAGAAGACGAGCTGACAATCAAGTGCGTCATGCTTTGGTGACTCTTGGAAGCAGCACAAGAGTAGGCCATGGCATGGGTTTGGTTTAGCTTTCATTTTCCTCCTTTTAAATACGATGCTCCAACTCTAACTACTTCTTTACTCAAGTTTTCTGATTCTGCCTTCAGTCTAATACCCAACTTCTATCGACGTATGAACGCCATAAATAAAATTGTTAGAAAGTTGAAGCGCACAGAATCTGTCAATCTGCCAACACCTGCGACCCTGGGACTAGCTAGCTTTGCTCCTATTAGCCTAGTCCCATACCGAGGCTTTCAGTACTCAGAAAGTCACATAATAATATTAATATAATGGAAATAATAAAATGACCCATTTTAGAGATCGATCTCTTGAATTCAGTTCATAACATTTGTTCCCTCCTCTACCTCTCTTCCATACTTGAAGCACACTGCAGTCAATTTCTCGGGCGAAGCGCTCAACAATTTGTGGAACCCCGTTTCGGATAAATGGCGATTCCCACGGAAGTGTAGCTTTCATGGCGTCGACGAGTGCTTGGTAATTCCAAAGCTCTGCTCTCATTGTTTGTCTCGCCCTTCTTATTTCCCACCCGTGTTCTTCTGGACGACCTTTTGTCCTCTTCTCTTTCTCCGACCTCCCTCGTTGTATTTGGAATGATAAAACCTTCGCTCTCTCTCTTGTTAATCAAGTTTGATGCCTTTTGATTTATTAAATTGTTCCATTTGTGTGGGCGATTTCTGAAGTGTGGTTTTCTGTTGGATGGGAATTCTTCTGGACTGGTCTAGGCTACTCTCGGATCTCCAGCGCCCGGTGTTCGATTGACTGTTTCGTATTGTAGGAGTTGCAGATTTCAAATGCGAGGTAAAAGAGAACACTGTGACTTTTTGCCATTCTTCTGAACAAACTTAGAAAGTTATCATGTTTAGTCATTTCAACTGTGTGATCATTTTGCAATCGCTGTTCATTGAAGGTGACGACCTCTCTTGAAGGCGTACATTGAGAAGTGATATCGTTGCCTCGCTTGTGAGGGGAAGATCCAAAGTTTACCGGTTGTTTTCGAAGATGTTGTGTGCTTGCTCCGGGGAGCAATTCAAATTCGAAGAGCCGCCACAGTCACCGGAGTCCCTTGCAACAAGGGATTTCTCTGCCAGTGGGCTCTCTTCGAGGACTGGGGATTGGGAATCCAAATTTGATGACACCCAAGTAGACGAAGTTGAGTCTACTCTTAAAGAAGCTCTCTCCTTGAACTACGAGGTAGAAATGCATTTGTTTGTTTGTAAATTTAATTGGTCAAAGTGAAAATGACGTATGGAATGATTCTGCAGATAGCATAATACTAGTATTTGATTTTTCTTTTTGGATGACTTGCAGGAAGCTAGGGCTTTGTTGGGGAGGCTTGAATACCAAAGAGGGAATTTCGATGCTGCCCTTCAAGTATTTCAGGGGATCGACATTAGGGGTTTGACCCCAAGGATGATTAGGGCTATTGCTGAGAGAACCAGGCAAAAAAAGCCACGTTCTAAGGCCGATCGTGTGCTTCCCACTATAATGTCAATGCATTCAGTAAGCCTGCTTCTTGAGGCTATTCTGCTTAAAGCTAAATCATTGGAGGGACTTGGGCGCTACATTGGTATTACTATCTTATTTTCTCTTTGAATTTGGCATCTTCTGAGTTGTTTGATTAAGATGTGTTTGCAAAATGATGCCAAATTTTGCATGTAGGATTAATTTACTTCCCAAAATTTTGCAAGTTTTTGCATATGGAGCATCAATAGTGTCAACAATTGCAATTTCCTTATATTTGTAAACTCACGAGTGCCAATTCTTTAGACTCTGATAGTTTCTTTTCTTTACCAGAGGCTGCAAAGGAATGCAAAGTAATTCTGGATACGGTTGATTCTGCTCTACCAAGTGGAATGCCTGAAGGTATTGCCGAAGATTGTAAATTGCAAGAGATGTTCCACAGAGCATTGGAGTTGCTTCCAAACCTTTGGACCAAGGCAGGCTTACTAGATGAAGCCATCACTGCTTATCGGCGGGCTCTGGTCAAGCCATGGAATTTGGAGCCGCAAAGGCTGGCTAGCATGCAAAAAGATTTAGCTACCACGCTGCTTTATGGTGGTGTTGAAATAAGCCTCCCCCCTCACTTGCAAGTATGGGGTCTAACAACACCCAAGGATAACATTGAAGAAGCTATACAGTTGTTATTAATACTCATGAGAAAGGTGACAATTCAGGAAATTGAATGGGATGCTGAACTATTGGATCATCTTACATTCGCACTTTCAGTGACTGGGATGTTTGAATCACTGGCAGATCACGTCGAGCAGATCCTTCCAGGTATCTATAGTCGTGCTGAGAGGTGGTATTTTCTTGCTCTTTGTTATTGTGCTGCAGGACAGAATGAAGCAGCATTGAACCTTCTGAGGAAGGCTTGCGGTAGTTCTGAAGCAAAGCATAGACCCCATTTTCTTTCCTTTTTATTAGGAGCAAAACTGTGTTCCCAAGATCCCAACCATGCCCCTGAAGGGATTAACTTATCACGTAAAGTGATTGATCTAGCCAAGCATCAATGTGAGCATTTTCAGGGTCAAGGTCACAAGTTTCTCGGTGTTTGCTATGGGGCTGCCGCTAGAAGTTCTGTGCTGGATTCTGAAAGAGTTATCTGTCAAAGAGAGTCTTTGAACTCTTTAAACCAAGCTGCTGTGATCGAAAATTGTGACCCAGAAGTTGTATTCAGCCTTGGATTGGAAAATGCAGTTCAAAGAAATCTGGATGCAGCTTATGAGAATGCAGTGATGTACTCAGATATGATTGTTGGCTGCTCAGGAAGAGGTTGGCAGCTATTAGCACTCATAGTATCTGCACGGCAGCGGTTTAAGGATGCTGAAACTATAGTTGATTTTGCTTTAGATGAATCCGGGAGGATGGATCAGTTACAACTTTTAAGATTGAAAGCCGTGCTTCAAATAGCTCAGCAGCAACCTAAGCAAGCAATAGAGACCTACAGAATCTTACTAGCACTAATTGAAGCAAGAAAGGATTTGTGGATTCAATATAAGAACTACGATCCAGCAAACACACTGAGACAAGAGGTGCGTATAATAGCTTGATATGTTAAGTGTTTTAAAGTAGTAACACTGCTCTGTGGGAAGGTGCTAGAAAATAAGAGGCTTATGTCAACTTTTAGCTGTCTGAACTCTGCATAAAATTTTTGTTGCTTACGTTTGTCGTTCTCTTTGCAGGCATTAACAGGAAGGAACTTGGAAATGGAAGCCTGGCAGGATTTGGCAACCATTTATGCCGATCTCGGTGCCTTGCTTGATGCAAAAACTTGTGTGGACAAAGCCCGGTTGATAGAATTTTTTTCTCCCAGAAGTTGGCATATTACAGGTAGGAAACCTGTCTGTTCAAATATTCTATTAATCATTGTTGTGTTTATTAACATGGCAAGATCATGCATTAACAAGTCAATAAAATTCCATGGATGTCGCACAATTGCAGGGACATTTTTTGAAGCTCAATCATTATACAAGGAGGCCATTGTTTCTTTCTCAATCGCATTGTCGATAGAACCAGATTATGTTCCCAGTATCATTTCAACTGCAGAGTTGTTGTTGAAACTCGGTATGCAATCGCTTCCAATCGCAAGAAGCTTTTTAATGAACGCTTTGCGGTTAGAACCCACAAACCATGATGCGTGGTTCAACCTTGGATTGATCTCAAAAATGGAAGGCTCATTACAGCAAGCAGCAGATTTCTTCCAAGCTGCTTATGAGCTAAAGCTTTCAGCTCCAGTGGAAAGATTTGTGTGAACAATTGTATCTTCTTTGCTTGAGAAAAAGTGAGCTCAACCAATAGCGAGATAGATTAGTCACAAGCGACAACTGAATTACAAATAATCATCCCATGATTACCACTGCTTGGTTATTAATTTGTTTAAAATGTATAGCAATTCTAGCTACTTATCTGTAGATCTACTTCATTCTGCTCTAATCAAATGTCTCTCACATTCCACAGTTGAATTAATACAGGAAGCCATTACTTCATTGAATTAATTTGTTTTCATGATGGTTTAACTTGCCATTAAACTGAGCTTGATAGTTGTTCGGACCTTTTTTATATGAACTTTTTGTGTCGTGAAAGGAATTACTCCACCATTTCAAATTGCTCTTTCATAGCGTCGGGTGATATCATTGGCATAGCTTAGCTTCAGTTAAGTTCCTCATAATCCACCAAATACTATCACCTTTATTCTGAACACATTAGATAGGGAGGATTTCTTTGTAACATAGGTTTAATTTAGATTTTAAGCCTCTTATTTTATCATGCGATTATGGTATAACCAAATCGGATTATCTAACTTTTGCTTCTTTGATGGGTCAGACCAGAAGATGAATAAGAATGATGCATTTTATCAATTGTTAATCTGGTAGATCCCGCCCCTCATTTTTGAGAATATTTATCTGGTTCGGCGAACGATGTGACTGCGATTTAAAAGATATGGTCGCACCTAATTAAAACAGTTGATTGTTGTATGGTTCAAAAGCAGCACAATACTACCCCACAACTATTCATTTAAATATGAAACAATCGAATCTAGAATCAGTAAACAGGGTGATCCTGTTCAAGTTAAACGTTTTCTTATAGAAAGATAAAGCTGAAGAAATATCAAGAGAAAGAACATCAGACTGAATTCTGAAAACTAACCCTCGTTTCCTTTACACGATGAATTCTTCAAAATCAAAGAGAATATTTCTTGGTCTAAAAAAAATTGAAATTTGACTGATGATGCATTTGTGGTGAAGACCATCTTTCGTCTTTAAAACTAGAGAATCTGGCAGTGTGAAGAATATGACTGCACCTATAATTAGTACTGCAAGACAGAAAAAAGAAACCAACGACAATGGGGAAATGGCCCTAATCTGAGAAAACAGGTTCAATCTGTTACAAAAAATAGCATGATATCCTCAGGAGTGGCTCTAGTCTAGATAACCAGAAGAAACCAGCTAAGCACATCCATTCCAAATGGGTTGTCTTTGATTCAGAAGTTCAGAAACTTTGGCTTAGTCATAGTTAATTAGTTTTCTAAATAGCAGGTTTGATCCAGAAACTTTTTTTTGAAAAAACACTTAATTGACAATTTGACATGCACCCAATTCAGCCTAATCTTGATCGAAACTACATCTTTCTGTAACCCGCCCTCCGTCTGTGAATCATTTATTCATGAGGAAGAGTGGTATAGCAATTTGCAAATAGTTCTTATGCTAAACTTGGTCATCATTCATGTCTTTTTTATACGTATGCGTATGCCTGCAACAAAACTGATTTTGCCCTGATAATTGCTATTACAGCTTTGTTGAACCAGTGACAATAGTTCCATTGTTGTAATCATGAGCTTTGTTTATACAAATCTTATACAAAAGAAAAAGGTTTGTTACACCACACAAAAGGCTTAACTTGTGTTTTAGAGTTTGGCCCAATTCATGGTGGAGGAACCACCAAACCAATCCCAGCATTCAACAGATTGGTTTGCTAGATTTCTTCAGCCCTATCAGATTGATTTGGTACAAGAATTTTAACCACTAGTTTATATGTTGAATTGAAACAATCGAGGCCATGCATACATGTAAAAATTCTCATATGAACTAAACAAAACAGTAAGTATTTACAAAACAGAACTAAACAAGGACGTAAAACCAAGACAACAGGCCATATAAGTTCGATCAGATAGATTATTTACCTCTTTACAAGAAATTTGACTACCACAAACATATTGGTCAACCTCAACCCATCTGCCACTGCATTGATAATTGACGGAGTCAAAATATATTCTAAGTGAGTTCTAATAAACTCAATATAGTATAAACCATTTAAGAATTGTTAGTCAAAATCCATAAGGAACAAAGTAGCACATTACAGAGAAATAATTCAAAAAAAAAAAATTGCAAACAAATTCCTAAGCAATACGGATTGAGTCCCTTTCTAGATATATATAATGACACTGTAGAGTTAATAACAGTAACAATTAATGCATGCTAAAAAAAATAAAAAGTATCTTGAATCACTAGACCTTTAGAACTGGTTCGCCTTTATTGGGGTTTGCAGATTGCTTTGCCATTGCCTGTTGCTGTGCACGTGCAGCTCGTCCTGCTGGTGAATTATCAAATTGATCTTGCCTGCAATACAAACAAAACATACAATTCAGGCCTACATTTACCTGTACTGTCACTAACAAATATTTGTGTTTGTGCTGCATGCAGGAGGTCCTAGCATTCCTTCTTTTTTTTTTTTTCTTGGCTTCATCCCTTCAATGCAAGTTTCTGCTATTATGCTTCATCTGCTAATACAAGTGGACTTCTATTGAATGTTAGGACATGTCAATCCACAAACATGTCAAAATGCGAATGTATGTCATACGCAGGTCCTTTCCTGTTATCCTATCCATAAAATTTAGGTCACAATAGCGGAGCTCTCGAAAGTGAATTTTCCCTAGTGACACTGCTACTGATTGATGCCTTCAGTGGAAAGAATACAGAACAGAGCAATATTTATTTATGATGTTCAAAGATGAGAAGTAGGAATAAGCTCTCGATGAAAATCAATTCCCTTGGAATTGTAAAACCAAATATAAGCCCCAGCTCAATAATTGAGTGATTTTAAATAAAAATTTAGAGACTAATACAGAAATTCAATTTTTGGCATTGAGGATTCTTACTCTTCTCGAGGGATGACAAAGCAATAGAAGCAGATACAAAAATAAGTCAGTCAAGGTACATAAATCTTATGCATAAGCATTATGCCAATAGATTAATTTTCAAGTTTATGATGATCAAGATTCCAACATACCATGTGGTTATTCCATCAAAACCCCAATTCGTGAAATACTTGCACGAATTCTCTGTTTATTAAAAAACTATCATAACTATAGCAGTCGAATTAGAAAGAAAAAAAAATGAATTCAAAAATGAAAAGGAGAAAGAGATGGGAGAAATTACCTTTTCTGGGCGGCTTCCGCTGCTTTAGCGCGAGCTTCTTCAGAAGCCAATCTCTCCTCTTCCTTGGTCATTCGCTTGCTGCCTCCGTCGAAGCAACCAAAGCACAGTCCCATCTTGCCGCCTCTCTGTCTGTCTCTGTCTCCCCTCCCTCTTTCTCTCTCTCTCTGTTCAAACCTGCTCCTCTTCAATCTGTATTCTCCTTCTCTGCATCCTTTCTTCCCCTTGTTGGTTTTGACTTTCCTTATGTTGTGGATATTCTTATATTCTTTTCTTATAATCTCATGTATAAAACGCGTTTTTATCTTATTTATGATTTATCCATTGCTTGACCCTTACCGCGTTATCCACTCTCCTGTTACCTATATATGGTAGTGTTCACTCTCGGATGGATCTGGAGACTTTATATTTGTACTCTTTATATTTAAAATTTAGATTATTAAATTTTTATTTAATAATTTAAATTTCATCAACTTTATTTATATTTAAAATTATTAAATACAGGATTCCAGTATGATCCCCCGATCGCTGTAAGTGTATATAGCGTGAGGGGTTGTGTTTTTTCTTTTTTTTAATCTCCGTGTCGTTCTGCACCATACGGCGACGTTTGAGCCATCCCCGCTAGTTCCTGCTGTTCCTAGCCTAGGAGACCTCGAAGACTACCTATTTTTTCTTTTTTCTTTTTTTAAACCTGGATTTTCTAATTTTTTATTACTTTGTTTTTTTGTAAAATTCAAAGAAAGAAATGATTATATAGTGAGTAGCATAAAAAATAAAAAGTTACATACATAGTTTCACTGTTTATATCATGTTGGATCTATTCTAAATTTTATAAAACCAAATGGGTACATTGATTAACAATGCATTTAGAGAAGAGGGGTGAATAGATGTACCTTAAATTTAAGAAAAAAATTTTGTTTTAAAAATTTAGTTAACTAAAAAATTTATAGTCAATTGTGATTCATAATATTTAATTGATTGAAATAAAATACAGTCGACTAAATTTTTCAATAAGACGTTTGTTTTACGAAAGAGAAGAAAAAATAAGAGAATTAATTAAAAATATCTTTGATCAGATATAAAATACAATAATTAATTAACCGTAATAAATTTAAGTTGACTGATCCTCTTAGTTTGTGAGTTAGTAATGACGGCGAAAAAGACAGTTAACTATAAATATTTCAGTGACCTGATTTTTTTAAAAATAACTTATGGAAGAAGAAATCAGTTAACTGTAAAATTTTAAATTGATTGAAAAACATACTGACTGATAAAAATCAGTGAAAGAAAAATCAAACACTCATGTTTTCCTGGTTTGGCCAACTATAGTGCCTACTTCCAGTCCCCTTGTCTTCTCCAAGGGATTTTCCACTAAGAAAAGTTTTTCTTACACTTTCACAAAGAGTTTTCACATGCTAACTTTAAACACAAGGCTTTCTAACTCAACCTCAAACTTTACAATCACAACAACCATCTTCTCCACTTGAGATAGAGGTATACCAATCAGAAAAAAAAAAAAAAAATTATGAATCCTACATAACTAAGTTTTCTTTAACAGCGCAAATAAGCTTCTACAAAGCAGATAAACCAGATACTAAGCACAAAGAAAACAAAGTAGAATAAAATGTTACAGAATGCTTTTTTTCTTTAGCACTTTCTTGTTTATGTTTCTTGGTTCTGCTTTCTTTTAATGGCAAAAGCTAATCGGTATTTATAGCTTTCTCCAGAAAGAGACGTTAGAGCGCATTAATTTTAGAAGATATTGATGAAGAGAGAGAGATTTTGTTGCTTCTTCTTTGGCTGCCTTGATTTACAGATTTTAGCTCCAATGACATTTGGCTTCGAGTTTCACTAAGAAACCATTAATAGTTGTTGCTGACAGCTCTTCTAAGAGACAAGAAGGAGGCGCAGGAAGAGTGTGACAAAGGATATTCATAGAAAATTTTGATGACTTTCACTTTACAACAGCTATAACTGTCAAAGTGGGTCAACCCGGCCCACACGAGCTGATCCACTCGAGTTGGTAGGTTAAACAAATCAACCCATTTAACCCCACTATAAGATGGTGGGTTAAGCAAGTTGACCCGTTTAACTCACCAAAAAATAAAAATAAAATAAAAAATTATAAAAATTCAAATGTAATTTTTTTTTAAGCATATGTCTTATTTAATCAATTAATTTCTATATCAATATAAATAAACAAAAATAAATAACTAAATAAAAACCAAGTTTAAACGAATTAAAACAAATAGAGTAATCTAATAATTCAATGATTCATTAATAATAAGAATATGATTATGAGCATAATATTCAAATCTGGCAAATTATAAAATAATAGAAATAACACAACATATACATTATGATTTATTTTTTTAAATAGAAAAGTATAATGCGTTGGAGCGCTAGACAGATTGAGTGAAATTTTTTTTTTTAATAAAAAAGACAACCAGTTTAACTCGTGAGCTGACTCGTTTAACTTGCAGGTTAAACGGGCTGAGTTGATAGAAATATATTAAATAAGTTTTCAAAGGAACCCCTCAACCCAACTCACATCTTAGGTAGATTAAATGGGTTTGACCCGGTGGGTCAAACCCGTTTTGACAGCTTTAACAATAGCTTTTATACTTTTGGATGAGCTATATTGCACCGGGCTAAAATAGGCTGAGTTAAAATGCCACAAATATAATTTTTTTATGTGAGTTGAGCCTTTCTTTTTTATTTGATTTCTCATTCATCAAACATGAATTTTGGGTCATTTTATGTTTTGAGCCAACAATTAACAGTAAAATCCAATTTGAAGAAAAGTAACATCAGCAATAACATGGAAAGCTTTGCTTATACTATTTATCATAGGAGGTGATCTTTTGTATTACGTTAGAAATGAGCAGTCCAGTGACGTGATCAGGTTTCAAGTGTTTCTTCAATACAAAATTTTAAAATGGAATTAGATGTAATTGTCAAGAAAACATAATATGTGATTTAAAATAAAATCAATAGTCTTCATTCTTTTACAAAATTATTGACATAATATAATTATATTCCAAAAAAACCTGATATAAAATAATTTAAAAAATTAAGAATCATCCAAGTTTTGTTTAAGATTATAGGTTATTGCTAAGCCGTCTATCATGCATAGTCTAGAGATTATTATTATTATTGTTTTTGTTGTTGTTTATTTTAGCCGAATGATCTTGACTTTTATGAATGTGTAGTTTTTGCACGAGTTAAACGATAAGGTAATCTAATTTCTTATACTTTTCTTGTAAGCTGTGAGTTAATTTACCTCGTGAGAATAAAAAAGAACTTATAAATAAGGGAGAAAAAATACACTGTCATTTGTGGCGAACCTTTTTCAATTCCTATGAGAAAATAATAATGCGGGCATTTTATTTTGTCAATCACCCATTTGTACATTATTATTTTGCTCCATAACTAACATTCGATTGGAATCTTAAAGTTGATGAGTCATAAATATGGTTAGCTTTATGTCTTATCAGTTATCACATAATGCGTAAGAAAAGAAAAGAAAAACCAAAAGACAAAAACTTAAATTGGAAAATTAGTTGAAAGTAATATATACGGAATAGCTAGAATATATCACTCAAGAGGAATTAGTTGGGGAATGGCGCCAAAATACCGAACTGATTATTGCTACCATTAATGTCTTGTGAATTTAATTGAAGATCTTAAATATTAACTACTCAGTTGTCGATTGATATAAGATGGATACCTACATTCGAAAATTAAATTCAAATGTTTCTATAATTAATTAGATATTAACCTTTATTTTTATAATTAATTAGTGAAATATTAGTTTAAAAATTAACTAATAAGGGAAAGATTAAATTAAGAATAAAAACTCTGGTCCAAATAATTAAAAATAAAAATTAATGAAAAGCTAAATTAAAATATAAATCAAATACTAAAATAATATTTTAATTAATATTTTTAATAAAAACATATTACTAAATACCTAAAATATCCAAACCCGATTTGAGATGTTACCATTGACTGGGTACACTTACTCAAAATACATGAGTAGAGAAAAAGACACTCTTGAAACCCGTATTAAATGTTTTTCAAATAAAGAAAATGATATAAGAAGTAGGCGTATATAGAGAATTTACATCCTTGCTTTATATCCAATATCTTTCTTCTTACTGTCTCTTTTTATTTTATAGGAACTTTGTAGCTTTATTTTATTTAGGTTGATGCATTATTGAATTCATATTCATAACTAATCTATCCTTAGAGAGAGAGAGAGAGATATATATATATATATATATAATATTAATTTATAGTCTTACAAATTTTAAAAATTATTCTTGAATGAATTTCTTTGTTATAAAAAATGAAGGTAGGGTGAAGATTGAAGAACAACAGAGATGAATAATAAAAAAAAGATTAAGGAAGAGGGAAAAAATGATGAAAGAAAAAAGAGAATTAAAAAGAAAAAGAAAACAAAAAAGAGAAATTTTTCAAAAAAAAAAAAAAAAATATATATATATATATATATATATTATTGCTTTAACTTTATGTTTAAAACTAATTCTTTAAGTTTAAAATGTTTTAAATAAATAATTTAAAATTTAAATTTGTTTCAACTTCTCTCTCTATACAATACTTAATGGACAAATATAAAACTTAAATAATAATTTTGAAATACTTTAGATTTAAAATAATAAATAAAGATAAGAAACTATAGTAGTATTATAATCAAAATTGCAAATGTTATTTACTAACTTTTATTGTTAGAATAATACTTTATAAATTGTTTAAAATAATTAAATAATTATAAATTTCAAAAATACTTTTTAAACTATACTTGAAAGATAATATGAATATTAGATATTTTGAAAATTTTTATTCAATATGTTTTTTTTTGTAAAATGATTTTAATATTTTAAATTCTCAATAAATTTGGAATAGCAAGTATTTCAAGTGTGTAATAAAAATATCCATTAAATTCAGATAAAATTCAAATATCAATTATATTTTTTCCTCAATTTAAATATCTGAATTTTAAGCAGATACACACCAATTACCAACTTTAATATCAAAATTCAAAAAAATTAATGGTAGTAATTATTAGTTCAATATTTTGGTGCCATTCCCCACTTGAATCCTATTGCTACTTGCTCCTTAATCATATCTTATATATTTGATTTAACATTTGAAAATTTTAAAAGTTTATTTGTAGATCTAAATCGTTTAGTTCTTATCAACTCTAAAATTTACAATGAAATCTCAAAATTTTGTACTTGATCAATTTGTGCTAAGTCCATAATGATTCGTTCATATTAAGATTGGAATATGATTTAACAGAGATGAGCTTGTTTCAAATTAAAGGTAAAAGGGATTTAATTTTTTTAAATATAAAGCACGTAAAGTACCTCAAAAATATACAGTATAACAAAAAGAGTTTGTATAAGACTCACTTCTCTTCTTTTTATCCATTTCCTTTTCAGTTATTTATCTTTTATCTTTTTCTTTTTTTTACTTTAGACTTCATAGTTTAAAAGGTTCAAATTATAAGAGGTGTGAACCCAAATGTCATACAATTTAGGCCAACGAATTAGTTTCAATTTCACCTTTCAATTTTTTAATCATTTACCTATTTTTCATTTTTATATTATATGATGGTTTATCAAAGATAAGGCTACCCATATTATAACCTTAAACGTCATAGATTTCCATAATATTTATCAACTCTAAAATTTACAATAAGATCTCAAAATTTTGTACTTGGTCAGTTTGCGTTAAAAGTCCATAATAATTCGTTCTGATTAAAGTCGTGGAATTTGATTTATAAGATATGAGCTAGTTTCAAATTAGCGGTAAAATCAATTTGTATTTTTTAAAGTATAAAGTTTATAAAGTGTTTTAAAAATAAAGAGTGTGACATAAAAAAAAATGTATGAGACTCACCTTTTTATATTATTTCCTCTTCTATTTTTATTTTTTTATTTTAAAATTGCTTCACATTTTAGACGGTTCAAATAATAAAAGAGGTTTGAGCCCAAGTACCATGCAATTTAGTCCAACGAATTGGTTCCAATTTCACCTCTCATTCTTACAGACCAACCATACTGTATATACACTTATGGCCAGAAATACAAAATACTGTATATATACAATTAACATGTCATTGATGAAGACTACCATCAAATTAGCCTTGACTCTGCAAAAAGACTGACTCATCAATCCATCACAAGCGCATTACCAGGAAAATCTACATATATTCACAGAAGCAAAATCCAAACCCACAAGAGGGAATTAAAGAAGAAAAGAAATAAGAAATACGGTGATGAATCTCATGTCACCCTCACCAGCTTTTCTGATGGCCATGGTTCCTCGGAGATCCTAAAGCTTGACTCACCGTCCTCTTCTCACTCAACCCTCTCACATAATCTTTCTTCTTCATCGACTTTCTCGATTTCGAGCTCTCCTTCAATGTCGGCACTACATACCACAAAATACAAGTCCATAGTGTTGCAGCAGATCGTCCAAACACCGTCAAGAACATCAAAATCAATATAATCACTACTGGCAGATAGGACGATGGTCGTCTACTACACATCTTCCAAGAGAACCTCTTCTTCTCTGCCTCCTTGCGATCGGATTCCGAATTAGCTTGCTTTCTAGATTCTTCCACACCAGAAGATTCCATCACAGGCTTATTATCCGTTAACTCTGAGTCACAAGGCACGCGTCGTACTCTGAGCTCTTCGCTTTTGTGTTTCCGTTTGACTACCACTGGGACGAAGTCGTCTGTGTTGGTGTACACGAATCGAACAAAAGAAATTTCGTGAGGGCTCATCTGCGAGTAAATCTTCTGCCTCTTCTCATTCAGATCAGCTAGAAGTGCAGAAAACTTGTCCAGCCCACGCGTCGAATACGGGTTATTGTGCTTGCTTGCCTTGCTATGGCTTTTGCTTCGTCTGGATTTTCCTGGGGGAGAATCAGAGTCATCTTTTTCTTCGCGATGAAAGGTACCACAGATAAATGAACCAAGCATATGGAGAAATTTAGGTCTTTGCTATGAGGAACTTGTGGGAAGATAAATGGCAGATTGAAACAGAGGATGGAACAGAGGCAGAAGTATATATAATCAAGATGTGAAGAGAAGACCAAATCCAAGCATGAGTGGGCCTTACGACGGTTCAAAAAGCTTAAAATTAAATCCCGTGTCAGCGTTTGACGTGGTTCATTTTGTTGATCTTTGACTTCTTGGAGAGGAGGAAACTGTACCGTATTTAGTTTATTGTTTCGATAGAAAATGAGTTGAGGATTATACAAGAGACAACATGTTCCTTGGGAAGAAAGATGTTGATTCTATAATAATATAGCGACTTTCACAATGATGCCATATTATAATATTCTATGTGTCTGGTTGATTTCATTTGATCTTCCTCTTACTTTAGAATTAACAGCTGATTTTTTTTTTTTAAATTTATATTCTGCCAATCAAAATGCATGATTAATTCGTTGTTTCCAAAATTAGAATTATTTAATTATCTTTATTATTATATTAAGAATAAAATCATAATCTATTATTTTATTATTATTATTATTAATTTATTAAATATATATTATTATATTATTAATTAAATATATATTAATATAATAAATTATTTATTATTAAAATTATGCTTCTTAATTTATTTTTATTATTAATATTATTATATATATATAATTATATTATTAATTAATAATTCAAAAAAATGTCTACTTTTTTTTTGTTTTATGATAAAATATAATATAATAAAATATGTACACTATCTAATTAATTTTCAAGTGTAATTTATTAACTAAACGAAATAAAGAGAAACATACACATTCTCGTTTCTTTCCAATCAAATAATATTTTAATGTTTTCATTCCATTTTCACTTCCACTTTTATTTTTATTCTCATTTTTATTCTTATTGTATCAATTTTAACAATTAAACAAATCTTTATATGTTAACTTAATTGTCCTTGCTGTCAACTTAAATCTTATATTATACAAAAAGTTATATTTACTCTATATTATCGAATTTATTGCCGAGTGAATCCATGTGCATGAGAAGGACATTGGTTGAAATGGAACGCTGCGAGAGTAGATGAGCAACGAAAGACAAATTAATGGGACCTATTTGTTAATAACAATGACCCAAAGTCTATCCATTTACTGATGTAACGAAGACTTGTTCATGTTAGAAAGTTTGAATTGTATTATTTTGTTATTGGGTCAAACTTTTTATATAATTTATAGTTTCATACTTCGTATTTATCTCATAAAAAATTCATATTACCGTAGATTTTTAATTTTTTCATACATGATTACTGTTTTGAAAATGAACCAATCCCTTGACTATAAAATATGAGATGCCGTCAACTATGTGATACCTGATAACATGCATAATTAACATAATGATCTCATGATTTATAGAAATTATTTCACGATTTACAATGTGTAAAATTTTAAATTATTACTATGAATCTCAAATCCAACTTCTTAAACATAGATGCAAACAAAAACAACCTACCTTTCCGGTTATTAATCATGAAAACAAACACTAGCGGCCAATGAAAGCTATGCTGTCTATTTGGCATTCTGATTACGACTGCAACGATATCATCAAAAACGTTTTCAATACCGTCCTAGATATTCAAAACTAATTTTATTAGTTAAAAGATTATTTATTGTATGCAATATATTATCCTTAACTATTTATTAGAAAAATCTTTTTTTTTTTTATTTAAAAAAATATTTGTAAAGTAAACCGTTTCAAGTCAACGTGCGAACTTTCCAGGGGCATCTCTGTACGGAGGGAGTTCTGTAGACAGTAGATGATCGAAACGCGGTGATACGCTGATCCTTCTTTCATTAAACGGGAGCTTTGACCACAAATTCAAGATCACTTTCTTATATAGGAAGCAACATTCTGAAATGGGCTTAGCGATTTGCAATAATTAATAGCAGTAGTCTCTCGTGAATTGGTATAAGACTTTGTTATTTATGCTGCAGCCTCGCGTAAAACGAACACGTCAGTGTTAATTTGTTTTCCTTGAAGGCAGCTTGAAATAGTCACAATAACTGAGCAATAATTTAATGGTAATAATTGTTCTGTAAAGTCAGATTTATTAGAGCCAGCAATTTAATACTTCTAATTTGATTTCAAAGTGTTAAAATTATTTCGTAGTTTTAGTTTTCTAGCAGGAATATTAAATATAAACCACTCAACAATAAAAAAAAATATATGGGAAATAGATTGGGCTGGCGGCTAATGAGATGAGGCATGGATTGAAATTACGGTAGTCTACATTTGCCACTTAGTCTTTCTTATTGTGTAAAGTATACTTTTTTTTATTATTATTTATTATAAAATTACTATTTTAACCCATTATTAATTGAAAATTTTAAAATAATCGTTCACTCATTGAAATGTATAAAATAATTTTTTGTTAATTGAAAAATATTATATTTAATTATTTATTTTTAAAAAATATATCATATTTAATTTATTACATTTAAGATTTAGGATTTGATAAAAAAATTAAATTTGGTAATTCTTTAAAAAGGGAATGACCATTTATGATATTTTCTAATTAATAAGAGACTATTTTTTATATTTCAATAAATAAGAGATCAAAATAATAATTTTGATATAAATGAGAAAAAAAAAACATGTTTTTCTCCTTTCTTACTCTTATCAAACAAAACATTAAATTACACAAAATTTCTGATAACTTTTAAATTTTGTTATATTTAAAAAATACACTTTAATATAAATTAATTTTTTGTTTTATTTGTAAAAATATATACGTAAAAATGTATTTTAATTAAAAATTATATTTTTTTAGTTGAAAAGTTAAAAATTAGACTAAATATTTGAAACTTTTTGTCTTAAAGACATTTGTGTATATTCAGACAACGAAAGAAAACTGTGTGTAATTTTTTCTTTTCGCCGTCGAGAATTTCGTATAATTTGAACAAAAGTCAAGGGAGGGTAGGTAATTTTATTCATAAATCTATTGGAACAATTGTTTATTGTCTTTTCTTTTGAGAGAGTCGTTACTTGTTTGAAGCTGAAGTTTCACTGCAAATTATATGAAAATATAATATCGGAAGTCAGAGGCAGAAAACAATGTGCTTGTGTATGATGGAAGGGTCGCCAAGGAGCCATGAGTATATATAGATGTTCATGAACGTTTTTGCCATTAATTATTAGTAAACCTGTTATGGGCAAAACAAAAAATGCGTTTTTCTTGAATAATACCAAAGTCAACTTCTATGCTTTGTTTTCAGAAGTATTTATCGCTGACTTTGTGGGGAATAATATGTAATTAATATATATATTCACCTTATCGCCTAGCTAGCTTACTCCTCGTTTTCTTTTAAAAACTGAATGGTAAGGTAAAAGGGGCATTCCGAGAATCGAACTCGGGACCTCTCGCACCCAAAGCGAGAATCATACCACTAGACCAAATGCCCTACTTATTGTAATTAGCGAAATTTTTTTAATTATATTAAGTTTTGACTTTTTATCAAATGGTGAAATTCACCTGGAAAATGTACAGCAGGTGCAAACTGCAGAGTGGGGCTGCGATGGATTAAATGCGAGCTGTCATCATAATTGGAGTTTGATGGAAGATTGCAATAACCAATGCACAAGCACAACCATCATTGCGGGTTCGTGTGCACATACTGGTAGATCCAACCAAGGACATAGATCACTATAATTTTATTTCCGTTATATCATGGTTCTTTGTTTTTTATTTCTAAAAAAGATATTTCTTTCCCTTTATTAACAGACTCTGACATTTCTAGCGAAGCGCTTGAAAATTCTAGTGCCTATAAGAGGTTGTTTGTGGAAAAAGCTGTTAGTTTTGGTCTGTCATAGGCATAAATGAAACTTTCCCTATCCTTATAAATGAAGAAAATATATGGGATGGGTGCTATTATATGAAAAGTCAGGCATGAGAATGAAAGCAAGCCAGCTGGGTGTTAAATGATAGAGAGCTGGCAGTTGCCATATGAAGATATGGGACCTCACGACCACAAAGTCGCTTTTCAAAGCAATACGTATTGATTAAACCAAAAGATCTAATCGCTCTGATTTTCATACTTTCTTGATACTTGTAGACTACAATTCGACGAAGAAATAACAATTACAAAGCCAACATGTTAGGGTCCTGCCAGTAAAAGGGGCTCAAAGTCACAGTCCTTAAAAAACAAAGCCAATTAGGCATTAACAAAAGTAAAAGTTGCAATATTTCTCTAGAGAAAAGTTGTACTGTGCTGTTTTGCTAACTACGAGCTACTCTGTATATTTGTTGCAATTTACTTATTCGTCCTCACACTTCGAGACAATGAGAGAAAGATAAGATACGTGGTAGAGAATCGTAGTTAGGTGCATAAGATTTGGACAAAATGATTGCAAGTGACATTATATGTGCTAAGAGGTCTGCTTTAGGTCTCCGCAATTTTCTGCAGGCCACATTTGTCATTCCCTTTTCCTCATTACATCTTCATTGCTCTGTTGAAACAGAGAATCATCTGCTTGCTTCTTCTAGGTAAGAGTGGCAGCGGAGAGGATAAGAAAGTATGGCATTTGCGGGAACAACCCAGAAGTGTATGGCTTGTGACAAAACAGTTTATCTGGTTGATAAGCTAACTGCGGATAACCGAGTGTACCACAAAGCTTGCTTCCGATGCCACCACTGCAAAGGAACCCTCAAGGTCTATCTATCTCTCTGATTTTATCTGATACTTGCTTTTGTAATTCTTCTTAGATACAGTCTCAAGAATTGGATCTGGTGTCTACAGTTGATCGTCTGAATAACTAGGTAGATGTACTAGAAATACAACACTGAGTGACAATTTTTTTAGCACTGACTTTAATTCAATTCCTTGGTGGTTTTAGGATTAAGCATTCTCATCCCAGGACAACTAATGTCGGAACTTCTACAAGTTCCTTGTATGATTGTACTTTCTATGTTTCTGATCATTTCTGATTTGTATTCAGAAGAATTTTTCGTTCCTAAAGCTCACAAGGATTTGATGCTAGAGAAGTCTAGATCAAACCATGAATTAAAGAGGAAAACAATTGATCAAGTCTCATACTATCCATATATGGAAAATCTGTGTATTACTCTCCTCTTCTTTTCACCCAAAGCAGAGAAAATAGCAGTTCTTGTGACTTGAATTTTGATATACATCCATATCTCTGGAAATTAAGGTAGATCTGATTCTTTGTCCTATTCCCGATGTCTGCTTTTTACTTTACATTGCCGAAACTCAAGTGGCAACCTTCACTTGTTGTTGTACTTATTCCTAAATTGTCGTAGAAATTTTAACTGATCAGCACAAGATATTGGAATCCGTTAATCTTGTTTCGTAATATGCTCTTGGCAGTTTCAAGATATCAGTTTTTGTGAGTTTACTAACAGATAAATGTATTTGCAGCTTAGCAACTACAACTCTTTTGAGGGAGTTCTTTACTGTAGGCCACATTTCGACCAACTGTTCAAAAGAACTGGTAGTCTCGATAAAAGCTTCGAAGGTAACAAAGGATCAAAGGCTCGAATTATTAAGTTCCCCCTATATATTTCTTCCCAATAACTCATCAATCCAACTTGCTTTTGCCTGACTAGGGACACCAAAAATTGCTAAACCAGAAAAACAAATTGACAATGAGGTAACAGATCCTTATTCTGGGTGCTTGGTAGTGCACAAAAGAACAATTTCAACTTTCTAGCATTCATCTAATTGTTGAGTCGTTCTAACCAGAAACCTGCAGCAACCAAAGTCTCAAGTATGTTTGGTGGTACCAGAGATAAATGTGCTGGTTGTCAGAAAACAGTCTACCCAACTGAAAAGGTAACTCATTGATAAGTACAAAGCATCCATTGCCACACAAGTCATCGAATTTCTGTAATCTGAATCAATGATACTGAGTCTAAAACTACTCATTCTTTAACTGTAGGTTACGGTGAATGGCACTCCTTACCACAAGAGCTGTTTCAAATGCTGCCATGGAGGGTGTGTTATAAGTCCTTCAAACTACATTGCGCACGAGGGTAAACTTTACTGCAAACACCACCATATCCAACTGATCAAGGAGAAGGGCAATTTAAGCCAGCTTGAAGGTGATCATGACAAGAGTGCAACGCATGACCAAATCAATGGGGAAGAAGTGGCTGCCTAGTGCCTAGACATGAGATGGTTGAGAAATGAGAGGATATTCCCTAATTCAATTTCTATATTCTCTGCGCCTTTTGCATTAATTCTTCTATCCTGCATGGTTTGCCTTTATTTGGAGTCCAGCAAGCTTTTGGCCCGCAATTAATATGGTATTCCTCTGTTTTCAGTTGAAGTGTGTGGATCTTCATAATTTGTTTTTGGAGTGATTGTGAGATTGTTGATACCCAAATGAGATCTCGAGCATCTGATTCGGAAAACGTGATTCAGAACTACGTACTTCTGTACTTCTTGAAACTCATTGATTTTCACAAATGCTTCGCCGCACTCAAATTTCGTTTTCCCACTAACGTAGTTCTCTCTGTCATTCGTCTCCCAAGAGTACCTACTACTTTGTGATGCTACCAAATTTCCTTTCTACCTAATTCGAACATATGTAAAATTCTCATATGGCAGTTGCACAAATGAGAATGAATTAACTGCAACTTGTTAGAAATGTGAACATGTCCTAAACAATTACATATAGAAAGCCGTTTTTCCTGGGAGAGAACTAAAACCACTCGAACCAGTGGAAAACAGTCAGATGCGCTTCAGTTGTTTGTAGAACAGGGAAAAAACAGTGGACGAGAAAACAAACTTAAACAAGTGCATGTTGGACTTCTGTGAATCCTGCTTCTGATAGACCATGCAATACTCGACTACGGTGCCAGTGGACGTTAAAAAAACAATATGGTTTGAACATTGCAACGCTCAACTTGTGGGATATTGCATATTGGCATCTGAAGAAAGCTTATTGTAAGTAATTAATGAAGTGAAATATACAGCATCACAGCCAACAAACGAAAGCAGTCATAATCTTTGGTCAGGAAAAGTAAGGTCATAATGTGACATCTCTGTTAGATCCTCAGTGAAGAAATATACGGAAGTAGTGTCAATCAGGTAGAAAGGCCGCAGTTAACTGAAACATTCACATTCTGTCCTAAACACAGAAGAAAAGGACATAAAGTGGCACGAGACAATCATCCTCAGCGGCTTCTTAATCTTTTTAAGATAAAGAGACATCGGCTAAGGAAATTGCTATGGTTGTCAATATTATAAATTTAATAGAAAATAATACACGATGCCACGAGGTATGGTGGCATCCGGTTACATAACTAATCTAAGCTTAAAGACTGCACAAGGAAATTAATCATGAGAGAGATCTAACTAAAATCATCATGGGCAATATGCTTCAGGTCTATTATAAAATTGTCCCGAAGAAAGCCAAATCCAAAAGTACCATTCTGGTACTGCCAAATCCTTCCCTCCGCACTCCGAGGATTTATTGTTTCAGCCAGGTCTGGAATAACTAAGTCATAACTCGAGCTTATGTGAAGAATTCGATTTACCACATCATTTTCGGTCAGAGGGAACTGCTCGTGAATCTCACTGTCTGCTTCAAGTGGTCGGAGATGAATACGAGTGTCGTATAAATACTGCTCCTCTGGGGAAAAGGGAGATTCTACAAATGTAGTATTTGTTGTCCAGAAAACAGGGACATAACTGGAAAAACGTTCTGCATGATTCCCAACACGGCGACAAGCAATGCCCCCAATGTCATCATAGGTCACAAGATAAAAGGCCAAACTCATGTCATTACAAATGCCCTGCAGTATTGGTATGAAACAGTCTAATGAGTCGTCATACCACCCCATCATTCATTTTCAAATCATCTAATTTGAAAAAGAAATGAAAAGAGATTGTGCAGTAGACTTTCACACAAAAATCTTCCAGTAGAATGATCCCATTTACTAATCTATCTTTACATGAACTCAATGGTTGCATCTCCTCAAGGCGTTTTAAATAGTGTGTTTCCTATGTTGGAGGGACACTTTTTTGCAGGCTATGAACATAAAGAGACTACCAACAACGAAATTTCACAGCTCTCCTAACAGCTAGTCCACATTAGAGAATAAATACAGTCATGTGTTCTTTTAACATTTCTCCTCCACTCTAAACTTAATACAGGTTTGAAATAACAAAGGTGTCTTTATGATTCAAACTTATGTTCTCCACAAGCAAATAGAGAAACTGTTCAACCAGTTAATGATATCAAATGACAGATATCAGAGCACCATAAGATATCAATTTTAAAACTTCAATATAATGAGCATAGCAAGTTGAATGACAAGTTCAACACCTTCCATAGGCCTTGCAAAGGGCGTAATGGCGTGGGTGCACAATTAACAATCTTTACAAAATGTTCAGGCTCCCATTTCCTTCTGGCTAGCCTTTCCTTCTCCCTCCTCCTTTGTTTCCTCGATTTATCACTACCGGGGCTTGTCCTGTTGGCAAAATGCTGATAAATGTCTGACATCAATCTGTCCGGTAAGCTTCCTGGTGATCCACTTTCGGCACCAATCAGGTCTTCTCCAACACAGCAATCATCTCCACTAAAATTCGTGCTACTCGAGCTTCTCCTGAATCCTTGTTTCCTTTGGTCTTGACAATTGAAATAGATGAAGTTTTGATTTTCCTCCACAACAAAGTGTGTTTTTCCCATAAAACTAACATTGACCGGAATCAGTTCATTCTCAAGCAAGTCGAATTGCTCAGAAGTCGCAAATTCCGCGGACATTTCACTTCGCCCATCGGGATCGAGAAAATTCACAATCTGTCCCTCCGGCGAAAGACTCATCCATAAAAATGGCGACTTTATTACATCGTAGGTACCAGTTTTCGACGGAGAAATTCTGGAACCGGCAAGAAATGATGGGCCCCACTCGAAGAAAACCAGCGATGGTGATGCAATAGCGATGCTTCCCGGTCCGCTTCGACGCCAAAAGCCAATTAAATTCTCCCATTCGTTGAGGGTTTTGTACAGAAGGCGGTAGGTAATTTTCCCATTGCCCCATTTCGCGATCTGGGTCTTCGAACCCCACTTCCTGTCGCACATGGTAAACCAGAGTTTACTATCGTTGGTACAGAGTGAGCCGAATCGCTTCGATGTGCAGGCGAAGGTGACAATTTCAGATGGTGTGAGGAAGGAGAGAATACATAGCTGAACATCTTCGGGGAAATTAGTGAAGGAAAGCGAACCCCTTTCGTTGTCTGTAAGATTAGGGTCTTTCAGATTGGCCATCTCTGTCTCGACTACGATACTTTTCCGCTGATCACGTCGTTTCTTTCTATAGGAAATTTGGTCTGGAAAAGAAAGATCGGAGATATAGAAAGATGGGGAGAGCAATAAAAGTATGGAGTTTGTTGGGGGTATTGTGCTGTATGGAAAATAGGAACTTCGTAGATTCTTGGGGACTACGGAATAATTCTCAGATCCTCAATCTGCAGTAACGATGACTTGGGTTCGCACGAAACTCCAGTCGAAGTCGTGCAACAAAAACGGCAGCGGGAAACGTGCCGTTTTCTAGTCTGGTGTCAGCATTTTGTCATATATTCGTGCAAACGACGAGACGTTGAACCGGTAGCCCAATAAAACAGTCCTTGAAAATATTCATTGGTTCGATTTCTATTTATAATATATATATATATATATATGTATGTATGTATATATATGAATTTAATTTTAATTCATTTTAAAATATAAGAACTATATTCAAAAAATTATTGTAAAAGCAATTATGAAAAGTAAGTGCCCCGCCACCGAATTGTTTGGTCGAAGGATATGTTCCAACAAATGATTTATAGAATACAACCGAATGATGATTGAAAATAAAATTATTTATTGACAGAAATTTTATTTTTAAAGAGAATAGAATTGTTAAGGATTACATTTAAGTCATTCAAAAATTCTTTTTTCTATGCTCCAAATTTTAAAGTCAAGAATGAAATCAAATGGATTGTTTAATTAAACCCTATAAAATATAATTTTTATTTTCATTAATTAAACAAAACTTTAAACACAAATAAAGATAATATAAAAAAGAACAATTCATAAGTTATTCTATTGTAACTTTTAAATGATTTTCTCCCATCACTCATTGAAGACAATATAATAGTCAAAACATGGCCTTTTTATAATATATTTTATTTCATTTTATGAATAATGATCTCATTTTATATTTAACACTTATAAATATTTGTCTTTGAGAAGTGAAATTTCTGAAAATTAAATATTGGTCCGCAAATTCATTCGGAACATGATGTTTGTAAGAGAATTCTAATTATAAGAAAATATTTTGACAAAAGTATCTTTATCATTTAACTTAAACTAAACAAAATAAATAGCACTGTGGTAATATTTTTAATATTGGAGCCATTGGAGGGTAAAGTAGAGAATTTATTATGTTAATGGGGCTGATCACTGGATTGAAGGTAAAGAGGTTGAAGACTAAATTTAAAAATATAGCTAAGTTTTTTGTCGAAGTGATGCATAAAATATTATCAAAGGAAGAAAATGTTAACTCAAATGGAGGAATTAAATATGAACAACCCAAGACTATTTGCTTTGCATATGAAACTTAAAAAGACCTAAAATGACTACTTTATAAATGCCCAAATATTATGTTAGATGTAGAACCTTCTTTGTTGGGCTACAATTTAGATAGACTTCAGTGAGTTTAATTAAGAAAACAAGAGCCATGTTTGGCTACACATTATTAGCTTATTTTATTTTATTATATTTGAACTTATGTTTACTTAAGTCTTATAGGGTTTCTTTTCTTAAGAGAGTCTATAAATATTTTATGAGACATTACTTTGTAGTAGACCTGTGAATTAAGAACATTTTTTTCTTTTCTTCTTTTAAGAAGATTGTGTTTTCTTTACTACTTCTTTGAGTATAATTGCCTCAATTCTCCTACTTGCAATAAGAATTTGATATCTTATCAAGAGAATTTTTTTACTTTATGGCGATTTCAATTATTATTTATTGCATTTCTAAGAACAAGTTTCTTAAGGGTTTAATAGGGTAAGAATTTAGATTTGATTGTTGTTTCATTCATATTATATGTTAGCGTTTTAGTCTCTTTAAGCTAGGGTTCTGCATCATTTGGTATCAAAGCATTGGTCAAAGATAAATTCTTATTTATCTTTTTCAATTTGTGTTTGTTGCAATTTCTTTTTATTAAAATATTCAAAAAGATCTAAAAGAACATACATTAAAAATAAATAAAAATGAAAAAAGTGAGTGAAGTTGATAAAATTGCATAGTCAGCTTAATAAATTAACTTGATTCCCAGAAATTGAAGTTAGGTTTCCTGAGTGCTTCAAATTAGGAACTTTTAATTTAAACATTCAAATTTTAAATTGAGCTTGCATAATTGAAATTGCTTATGCCTTTTAATGTTTAGACTTGAATTCACGTGATTTAGGTTTTGTTTAGAGTCATTTTCGGCCTTTGATTTGGGTTGACCAAATTCTTTACATAATTTTTATCTTGTCTATTATTTGCATTTTATTAGTTATCATTTACTAACTTTAGCCTAATTTGCATCCAATTAGGTTACTTGAGTAACATTTTGCATTATTGTTACTTTAATTACATAATCCCACAACATACATTATTGCTCATGTGTTATCTTTGCTTCCTTGCTGGTTATGTGCTTTTGCCTCTAAAATTTATGTTTTTCTTTATTGTTTAGGTTTTTCCTTGCTTTCTTATAATTGCTACACTTAAGGATTTCCTTATTTGAGTTGTTAAGTTCTAAAGTGTAGCTTGATGAATGAAGCTTGAGTGGTAAAAGGCTTAAGTAAGCAAAAAAGGAGAGTAAGAGCCACTCATTGAGTGTAAACATGAAATATTACTTCTCTTAAGTGAAACATGTGAAGAAGTGCTTCGTGAGATTGTTTTACTAATGTTTCTTGCAGGTTTTTAAAATATCTAGTCTTCCAATAAGAATGGTAAGGAACGTGTGCATAGTGAAGGAGAACTTGAAGTGCAACCTGATTTGAAAACAATGTATAAAACATTTATAAATGAGTTTCAACAATTGTCTACTAGATTGGACGGGCTGAAATAAAGAACAAATGAAGTGTCTAGAATAAGAACATAAACACATTGTAAGTCCAATAATGGTATACGACAAACAGAAGAGGAATTAGAGTAATTGTACAGTGGTGATTATGAGGCTAAAGTGGGTAGTTCAACTAGGGATAGAAGAAGGAAGGATGAGACAAAATGGAAGGATAGCAACATTAATGCTATCAAGATGACCAACCCTCTACTTAAAGGTAGAAATGATGTTAAAACCTATTTTGAATGGGAGAGGAATTTTGATATGTTATTTGCATGCCATAATTATTCAAAAGAGAAAAAAGGTTAGATTGGCTACATAGAGTTTTTCAGATTATGCTCTAGTTTGGTGGGATAAATTAGTAAAGTCTAAAAGAAGATACGATAAAGGCCTTATCATAACATGGTTAGATTTATAAGTGGTTTGAATAAGGTAATTGCTGATATATTGAAGTTGCACCATTATATTAATAGGAATGACTTGATTAAAATAGCAATGAAGGTGGAGAGACAACTAAAGAGTAAGGGGATAACAGGGACTTTTCCTAATTCCAACACTAAATGGGATTCAAAATGGTTAAAATTTGATGACAAGAAGAATAATAAAAGCTTAGATTTTAGAGAAAAATAGAATTAAACTTACTCCATGAAAAGGTGCTTCTAATTCTATTTCTAATTTTTCTAAACGTAAAGATATTAAATGCTTTAAGTGTCAAGGGTGATGTCATATGGCTAATAAATGCCCTAATAAAAAAGCTATGTTTACGAAAGGTAATGATATTATTTTTTATTCTTAGCATGATGATAATAGTAGTGATGATACCATGCCACCATTAATGAATGTAACTAGTGATGAGGAATATGTTGAATTTGTTGTCAAAGGCAAATATCTTGTTATTAGGCGTGTTTTGTACTCTAATGTTAAATAAGAAAGCCTAGATCAAAAAGTAAATATCTTTCATACTAGGTGTTTGTTTGGACGTAAAATGTGCAGTATGATCATTAATAAGGGTAGTTGTGCTAATATTGCTAGCATTACATTGGTTGAGAAGATGAGGCTATATTGTGTTAAGCATCCTAATCCATATATGTTGCAATAGTTAAATAAGAGCAATGAAGTGATAGTGACTAAGCAGGTTGTGTTTGCATTCTCCATTAGTAGACATTTTAATAAGGTAGCGTGTGATATAATACCCATACAGGTTGACCACTTATTGTTAAGGAGACCATAACAATTTAATAGACGTGTAATGCATGATAGGTACAAGAATATGTATTCATTTGAACATTATGGACAAGAGTTTACTCTCGCACCATTATCTCTAAAAAAGATGTATATTGATCGAATGAGGTTGCAAAAAGCTTCAAATGGGGATATGGGTAATGAAGTTAAAGAAGATTAAAGAGAGATAAGTGACCATGAGCTATAGAAAAAAGATAAAGGCCCAATTGAGAGTGACTACAAAAATGGTAAAAAGAAATAGGAACATGTATGAGAAAAAAAAAACTAGTAACTAAAAGAAAAGAAAAAAGTGAGTAACATAAGGAGAGTGATAACAATAATAAGCGTGAGAAGAAATCAAGTTTTTACACAAAAGAGAGAGACTTGAAGAGAGCTTACCAAGGTAAGAGAGCTTTAATAATAATTCAGCTTCAAGAGGTTTTGGTTTTAGAAACTAACTTAAACCCTTAGTTGCCTAATGGTTTTGTTTCTTTATTGCAGGAATTTCATAATGTTTTTCTTCATTAGACGCCTAAGGGTTTACCACACTTGCAAGTGATTGAGCATCGATTGATTTTTTGCTTGGAGCTAGCCTTTTTATTAGATTAGGTTGTAGAAATAATCCTAAAAAGACAAATGAGCATCAAAGGCAAGTGAATGAGCTTTTGACAAAAGGTCACGTAAGAGGGAACATGTGCTCATGTGTTGTGAAAGTGTTGGTAGTTCCAAAGAAGGACAGAACGTGGATGATGTGTTTAGATTGTAGAGTTATTAATAAAATCAAATTAAAGTCTCAACATCTTATTTTTGGGGTTAGAAGATATGCTTGAGGAATTGCATGGTGCTTCCTTTTATTAAAATTGATCTCAAGAGCAGGTACCATCAAAATTTGAATGAAAGTCGGGAATGAGTGGAAGACTACTTTTAAAAACAAAATATTATTTGAATGTGTGGTTAATTATGCCTTTTGATCTAACTAATGTACCTAACACTTTTATGATATTAATGAACCATGTTTTATGCGAATTTTTAAGGAAGTTTTTTGTTGTTTATTTTGATGACATATTGATTTACAACAAGTCTTTAAATGATCATATCATGTATGTCAGGGCTATTTAAAGTATGCTAAGGAAGGAGAAGTTATATGCTAACCTTAAGAAGTGTATTTTTTGCATTGATAAATAAGTGTTCCTTAGTTTTATTGTGAATGCACATGGTATTAAGTTTGATTAGGCGAAGGTGAAGGCTATTAAAGAATAACCAGTGCCTAAGAGTGTGAGTGAAGGCTATCAAAGAATGGCCAACACCTAAGAGTGTGAGTGAGGTGAAAAATTTTCATGGTTTAATAGGTTTTTATAGGAGATTTGTGAGAAACTTGTCTATTATTACTGCCCCATTGACTAATATTGTCAAGAAAGATGTTGGGTTTAAATGGGGAAATGAATAAGAACTTACATTTAGTTTGTTGAAAGATTAATTGTGTTTTATTCCTATTCTTGCTTTGCCTGATTTTAATAAAACTTTTGAGAGAGTGTGATGCATTTAGAACTATATTAGTACCATTTTATTACAAGAAAAATATCTCATTACGTATTTTAGTGAGAAATTAAATGGTGCTTAACTTTGGTATTATACTTATGACAAAGAGTCATATGCCTTAGTTCATGCATTGGATGTTTAACAATATTATTTACTTCTTAAGGACTTTGTTATTCATACTAATCATGAATCCTTGAAGAATTTAAAAGGCCATGGCAAATTGAATAAGAGGCATACTAAATGGGTAGAGGTCATTGAGACTTTTTCGTATATGACTTGTTACATGCAAGGAAAAGAAAATATAATTGTTGAAACATTGTCTAAGAGATATACCTTAATCAGTACACTTATATCTAAGTTGTTAAGGTTTGAGCAATTTAAATACATGTATGCAAATGATGTTAATTTTGCTACTTATGAAAGAAGTGTATTTAGTAAATTATATAGGCATGAAGGTTTTCTATTTCGTGGCAATAGAATTTGTGCACTTGCATATTTTGTGCATGAAATGCTTGTTAAAGAATCACATAGTAGTGGTTTGATGGGTCACTTTGGTATGCATAAGACTTTGGATGTGTTACTTGAATATTTTCATTAGCCATGCATGCGGAAGGATGTTAAAGAGTTTGTGCTAAATGTATTGTGTGTAAGTAGATTTAATGCAGATGATGATGAAATGTCCGTTGGAGATTCGATTCGGTCTTCCTAGCTTCTTAAAAGATAAATGGAGTTTCTTTTAGAAAACCAATTCCTTAAATGGTTTAAAATACCATTCAAACACTATATAAGTTAATTTGTCTATAAAAACTTTAACCCAAAGGCTCACAACAACATTAACTACTCTCTTTAATGCACTAATGAAAAATCAATATGAAGATGTGAGAATAACTTGAGCAATTTAACTAAATGCTACTAAGCTACCACAATCAATCATTAGATATCTTGAATTATACCAAACCCAATAATTCTATAATCAAGTGCAATAATAATTCTTACAAAACACACATCAACACATAAATCCCAAAATCCAATCCAACATATAAAATTTTACAGCAAAGTAATTCAACCTATTAATATAATCAAAATGATTTAACTAAAACACAATGACTACAAGAAAGGATTAATGGAAAGGATTAAGAAAACTCCCTAGTTGATGCTCCAAGCTTATGCCTCCTTAATTCTCCTTTGGGCAAGTGATGTCTAGATGCTCATAGCTGAGAGGGATGTTTCACCAAGCTCGAAAACACCAAGAACACCAATGTGGGTGTAGGAAAATGATGAAAATATGAAGAAAATGAAAAAAAGAGTGAATGTGGATGAGTTCTTAGCCACTCCTTCACTTCCCGTTAAGTCTACAGAAACCCTAGTATTTAAAGCATGACAATTTGGGTCAGATCTTCCAATCAAATCTGGATCAAAAATAAAAAATAGTGCAGCTTAGGTAGAGTTCACCATGGTGAATTACATAGAGACGAGATATCAAAAAAGAGACTTTACCATGGCAAACTACATAGGAAGCACATTTTGGGTCTTTTCTGCAATTTTTTGACTTTTCTGATCCCCGATTGCAATTTCTTCTAACTAGTCTTTGAATTTGGCCTATATGCTAGAATTCAAATATTGTAATATTTCTAATTCAATTAATCTAAGTCAAATTAGTAGAAAAGTTACAATTTTACACTTAAAAAACACATTTTGCAGGAAATTGCCTTTATTCCCAAATTACCATAAGATATTATCAAATCATGCATTTTAAGTTCTTTAAATCTTATAAAACTCCATGAATTGATATTAAATAGCATGGTAAAAATGAGTAAGATCAATTCCCCCACACTTAAACCTTTGCACTCCTAGGTAAAGCAATCAAGTAAAAAGGAATTAGGAATGCAATAAAACTAGTGTGAACCCAACAAGTTCATGACGTGGAAACAATAAGTCAAATGGTCACACTCTTCAACTAGCAATAATGGTAAGCTAAACATATAAGGTAATTAACCAAAATGCATAAGTAACCAAAGGAAAGTAGTGTTTTGCTCAACTCACCTAAATTGGGTTATTTCTCTCAAATCCTCTTGACAAACATCCTACCATAAGCTTGCAATAAGGGTCTTGTGGCGGGCCATAAGGGTATCCACTTCCCTCAAATAGGCATTCATCTTCTTCTTATGGTGGGTTTCTTTTTCAAACTGTAATTTAAGCTAGAGAATGTCCCATGATAGGGATGCGAAAGTCACTGTCGAGCTGTCATTGTTGCTCTCTTCATCTGCCTGAGTTTGTTCAACAACTTTTTCTTCTGCCTCATTGTTCTCTTCCACCTCCATGAACTCTTCCTGGATATTAGGTCCTGCCTTACCTCTGGTGTTTACTACTCTATCATATTTTAGGACCACTAAAGGTTAAAATTTGATGTTAGTATCAAATTAGAGGACTCCATCTGCCTTATACAAATAAGAAATCATATGCAAAAAAATCAAGCTTTGACCTTTCTGTTTGCTATGAATGACTTTAAACAGATTATCCAAAATCAGATCCTCAAATCTTATGAGTTGATATATCATTAAAAGGTATATTAAAAGTACAATTTTCTACGGGACCTGACTAAGGTGTAGTGTAGGGCAAACATTGGAAGTAATAAAGTGGAGCCAAGTTCTAACATCTCGATTAAGGTCGTTGCGCATAAGGTAACTTTGCCCTCTATAAGGCTGAGTCCATTTAGTGGTATCATCTCATAAGGTAGCAGTTATGTCATCAAAAGAAAATTAGGTGGATTCGTTAAAACAACTTTATATTAGCAGTGAGGTCTATCAGGCAGCTTATAGAATCTCTTAATGGCATCAGCAGTAAAGAAGTCTACACGCACCTTTCTAAAATGAATATTCCTAGGAGAATAAAATCTAGCATAACTGTATAAATGTCTCACAAAAGTTTCATTCCCTAACCTTCAAGATCGATCATCTTAGTGAGTTTAGCATTCCAAAGCTAGACGTAGAAGGGAATATCCATATCAAGTGCAAATTGCCTTTTTTGGATAAGTTGCTTATGGTTAATTTCTACCTGAATTTCCTCATATAATGGTTGAGGTGGGGCACAAAAGCACTTAGAAACCATTAAACTGTAAGCCAATTACAACACAGACAACATATAATTGATCACTCAACAATTAGAAAAGATAATTTCCTACAGCCTATTCTTAATCATTACTCAATCAAAGTCAAAAGAAAAGTAAGAAAATTACCTATGCCGCCGGTGAAGGGAGGAGTAAAGTAAACACCAGAAAAGACAAAAAAGTGAAGGCAACAGAGGAGAGGAAAATGGGCAATTATAGAGGTTATGGGGGAAGGAGGTGTGGCTGTGAAGGTAGAAAGAGATGGGCGTGGGTGAGGTGATAAAGAAAGAGGGATCATCGGTGGATGAAGGAAGGGCTATCAAAAAGCGAAAAAGATGAGGGGAAAGGATGTGGCTGGTGGATTTGGGTATGGGAAGAAGAGAGAGATGGTGGTGGAAATGGACGGTAGATGGCAAAGGAAGTGAAGAAAAGAGAAGAGAATGAGGTGGTTTCCAGAGGAGGAAAGAGAAGAGGGATGGCCGGCGAGAGGAAAGATGGATAAGGATGGCTGGCAGAGGAGAAGAAATAGGATAGAGGATTCGGTAGTTATGAAGGAAGGGTTTGCCACTGGTAAGGGAAGAAAGACGATGGCTGGTGGTTGAAAAAAGGGCCATTGGTGGTGAATGTCAAACGAGAGAGGGAGGAGTAGAGTTTATGTCACGGTGAAAATGGAAGGTTTAACCTACGATGTATTATTATAACTTTCTTTCAGGATCCAACAACGTTTACCGCGGCAAACAACATATAGAGTTGAGGGATGAGAAAGAACTTTTATGCGAAAATAATATACCTTTGCTGCAACGAACTACACAGTGAGTTGTATAAGAAAAATGACTAACTTTCACTGTAGCGAAGATCATAGAAAGAATAAAAAAAATGAAATAGAGACTTAGCCATAAAGAATACATCAAATAGTTGCGGTGAAAAATGCAGTAACATAAGGAAAGCACATGGATCATAAACAAGTTCATTTCAAGTTGGATAGAAGGATCAGAACTAATTCATCACATGCACAACAAGTACCAAGAGTCGTGGAGCAATCAAATAGGCAAATATCAATGAAAATAAAACTACGTCTACTCTATCAAAGAGGCTTCCTTCTCCACACTTATCTCTCAACCAAGTTCAACAAAAATATTACAAGTAAAGTCAAAATTATAAGGGAAAAGTGGAGGAAAGAAACAACCTGGGGTAACAACTTCAGTTTCTTGAGCCTTTCTTGATAGAGCTTCAGAAGGTGACCATTCACCACTTGTTTTGTTCCATCATCTTATAGCTCTGTGGCACCATAAGGGTGAACCTTTATGATAGTGAAAGGTCTATCCCACGGGCCTTCAACTTGTCATCCTTGAACTCGAATCAAGCTTTAAACTTTAGTATTTTATCTCCAGCTTTGAATTGTTTTCTCATGATGCCTTTATCATGAATTTTCTTGGTTTTCTCCTTGTACATCCTTGATTTTTCATATGTTTCAGTTCTTAGCTCATTTAACTCATGAATCTGCATCTTCCTTTCTTCACTAAAGGCTTCCAAGTCCATATTACACTTTCTTACCGCCCAGTAGGCTCTGTGTTCTAACACTACAAGGAGGTGGCATGCTTTCCTAAATACTAAGTGGTGGGGACATCCCTATAGGCCCATAGTGCATCTTTTAACTTTATGCTCCAAGCACATAGTAATCCACAAGAATCAACAAACCCTTGACTTATACTAAGATATCCTTTGTGATGTCATTGGGTCTCTTAATCGATCTGTCAGCTAGTTGCAAGACAACCATAGTAGGTTGTAGGGTTTTAATACCCAATGATTTGTAGATCGAATAAGGTATAACATTAATGGCTGCCCCTAAATCTAAGAAGGCTCCCCCTATGGTAACTTTACCTATAGTACATGAGATGGTGAAAGATCTGGGGTCCTGGCATTTTACAGGGATTTGTGGTTTGAATAAGACAGAAACATTGGAACTAACTTGCACTCTTTCATTAGGTTTGAACTTTCTTTTATGTATGCATAGTTCCTTAAGATATTTAGTATATGGTGGAGCATTCTTAATTAATTCCAAAAAGAGAAGGTTAACTTTTAGTTTACTAAAGAATTCAATGGTATCTTGTACAGCTTTAAAAGTAGCAACCCTCTTAGACATGAGGTACGAATTAGGAAAAAGAAAGTCTTGGATATTTACCTCCCTACATTTGGCAATTAAAGCTCCCTTTTTACTTGTTTATCCTTGATTATTGTTGGTTGTTGATTTGCTTGCTTGCTTTAGAATTTCTTTTTCCTTTTCTTGTTCTTCTATATGGGGAATTTTCTCTTGATCAGCTTCGAGCCTTGTTACTTTGATCTTTTCTAATAACTCTGTTTCTTTAAAGCTTTCAAAATGCCTTACGGAAATGGGAGTAGGGCTTTGGTTATCACCCATATCTGCATCTTCTATGCTGCTCTCATTAGCAAATCGCACTTGCTTTCCACCCTGAAGATTTATAGCATTCAACGAATTTGAATTAATCATAGTGTTTGAAGGCATCATTCCACTTATCTAGGCTTGTTACTTACTCATGTTGTTAGAGAGTTGAGTGACATATGCACTCAGATTATTATGCTTAGTCTCTATTTGTTCAATCTTGGTGAATACATTCAAAAAGTATGATTCAAATTGTTTACTCATGGCAGTGATTTTTCCGTCAATATTGGATTTGTCCTTCTCCATTTAGGATGACAAGTCTGAAATTCCCTTCAAGATCAACTATGAGTCATCATTTTTGGATAAAGAGTCTTGTTGAGTGGGGCCTATCAAATTAGAAAAGTTAGGCCTTTGAAATTGGCTCGAGGGACCTCAATGGAAATTAGAAGTGTTTCCTTGATATGTTAAAGAACCCCTTGGTAGTTAGGGTTACTTTGATTGTTGTCTTCTCCCCATTTGAAATTTGTGTGGCCCTTCAATCCATGGGTATATATATTAGAGTAAGGATCTCTTTGTTAATACATGGCTAAGACCTTGACCTCTTCATACTAATTGGGACAGTCACTAGTCATGTGCAATAAGGAATTACAGTATGTACAACTGGCAACCACTATAGCTAGAGATTGGGGTGGTCTGGCTCTAAAGCCTTTAACAATAATGGTAAGCTTAGCTATGTCATAAACCAATTTAACTAAGAGTGGGTCTTTTAGAGATTGGTCGATCTCTCTCACTACTCAAACTTCTCTCAATCCAATGTGTTGTAGATTCAAGACAAATTTTCTGATTAAAGGCCATATCTCACTAGCTTCCATATCCTCTACTGATCCATTAATAACAGCATTTAATATATCTATGTCAAGAGGTAAAAGCCCATTCTAAAAATATTGTACCAAATGCTTGTCCTGTATTTAATGGTTGGGGCACATAAACAACATGTCTTAAAATCAGCTCCAAAAATCATAGAAAGACTCAAGTTCATCTTGTTTAGCTGTGAAGATCTCCTTTCTTACAGTAGAAGCCTTAGTAGAAAGGAAGTATTTCTCCAAAAATGCCTTTCTCAACTTGGTCCAAGATTGATAAGCATTCTCCATATAGATGGGCAAGCTCTTATACCATTTTTTTGCTTTTCCTTCAAGAGTTAGGTGGAAGACTTTCCACATCACATCTTCAACCCTTGCTGCTACAGGCTTCATGGTCATGCAATGCATGTGTAGAGCATTCAGATGTGTGTACAGATTTTCACCTGCCAAACTATAAAATTTAGGAAGTGAGTCTATTAATGGACCTTTAATCTTAAAATCTACTTCAAAATTAGGGTAAGCCTCATACAACTGTTTAAAATTGGCATCAGATTGTGTAACTTCCCTTATTGTTCTTCTTCTCTGGTTATTAGCTCTATTATTCTCACCCACTCTCTCATGACCATTAGCTCTATTAATCATGTTGTTATTGTTGTTGAAAGCATTAGGATTTAGAGGCTCCATTGTTAATTGAATAGAGATTTCTTGCTCAAAGTTAGACTATTTAGTAGTATGCTCATCCTCTACAATCACCTTGTTAGAGTTTTCTACCATCTTTTCTTTCCTTATTCTTCTCAAACTTCTCTCAATCTTAGGGTTCAAATGAGTTATAGATGTTTTGGATTTCTTAGGCATGCACAAGCAATTCAAAAGAAGTATGAATGTACAAAATCACCAAAAAAATGTATGAGTGTGTATGTATGAAAAAGTGTATGAGCGTGAATGGACAAGAAGGTTCTCAGGGAAAGGTAAACAAGATTTGCTAAACAAACTGGGTTAGTTGCGGCAAAAATATGTTTGTGCCGCAGTGAAGTACACAAAGGCGAAAGATTTTCAAAGAATGAAGTAGTTCGCCATGGTGAACTTTGCTTTTCATCACGAAAAAGAACACAAAGGCAAGGATCCTAGGATTTCAAAGTAGTTTGCCATGACGAAAAGTGATGTTTGCCACAACGAAGGTGTAAAAATTTTGAAACCTTCGAAATTCAATACGAAAACACACTTTTGCCAAATTTTAATGATCTATGCACTTTCCAAAATGTTTATCACTTTAAAATCTAGCTTCCTAATGTTATTTCATAACAAATACAAGGTTGATAATTTTGAAAAGAATTGTCTACAACCAATAAGAATGAATCAAAAATCACTTCAAAAACTCAAAATTGGTGTGGCAATCTCACAAATGACAATAACCTATCTGAAATGAGATGTTATACAAAGGAAAACATATTGAGTCTTCCCTGATCACATGATTGACCCCAAGTCGACATAAAATTGACACACAAATTATCAAAGGAACTAACTAACTGGCTCCCCGGCAATGACACTATTTTTTACCAAACCCTCGTCGTTAGGGTGTCAAAAGCTAATACCAAATACAAAAATACACTATAGTGATACAATCTAGGTCGTGTTCACTTCAAAGAGCCTAGTTTGTTCTTAGATAATTTGAATGCAAAAATGTGTGAAGAAATGGGAAATTTTGGGGTTTTGTTTTTGTTTTTATCAAATGGATGGAACTTGAATGAAATGCAACAAAGTGAAATTATTTTTGGGATTTTTGTTATAATGTGAATATTGATAAAATAATTGGATTTAATGCAGATGATGATGAAATGCCCGTCAAAGATTTGATTCAGTCTTCCTAGCTTCTTAAAAGATAAATTGAGTTTCTTTTAGGAAATCAATTCCTTAAGTGGTTTGAAATATCATTCAAACACTAGGTAAGTTAATTTGTCTATGAAACCTTTAACCCAAAGGCTCATAACAATATTAATTACCCTCCTTAATGTACTAATGGGAGATCAATGTAAAGATGTGAGAATAACTTGAGAATTTAATAAAGTGCTACTAAGCTACCACAATCAATCATAAGATATCTTGAATTATACCAAATTGAATAATTCTATAATTAAGTGCGGCAATAATCCTTACAAAACACACATCAATGCATAAATCTCAAAATCTAATATAATATATAAAATTTTACAGCAAAGTAATTCAACCTAACAATGTAATCAAAATGATTTAACTAAAACACAATGACTACAAGAAAGGATTAATGGAAAAGATTAAGAAAACTCCCTAGTTAATGCTCCAAGCTCATGCCTCCTTAATTCTCCTTTGGGCAAGTAATGTCTAAATACTCATGATTGAGAAGGATGCTTCACCAAGCTCCAAAACACTAAGAACACCCATGGAAGTGTAGAAAAATGATGTAAAGATGAAGAAAATGAAGGAAAAAGTGAATGTGGGTGAGTTCTTAGCCTTTCCTTCACTTATTCCCCTCTAGTTTGCAGAAACCCTAATATTTAAAGGGTGGCGAGTTAGGTTAGATCTGGATCATAAATAAAAAATGGTGCAGGCTAGGTAAAGTTCATCACGACAAACTACACAGAGACAAGATATCAAAAAGGAGAATTCGTTGAATCGAAAATGCATTTTCACCATGGCAAACTACACAAGAAGTACATTTCGAGTCTTTTATGTAATTTTCTAACTTTTCTAGTCCTCGATTACAATTTCTTCCAACTAGTCTTTGAATTTGGCCTGTAATGCAAGAATTCAAATATTGTAATATCACAAATTCAATTAATTTAAGTCAAATTAGTGAAAAAATTACAATTTTACACTTAAAAAGCACTTTTTGCAAGAAATTGCCTTTAATCCCAAATTACCATAAGATATTGCCAAATCATGCATTTTAAGTTCTTTAAATCTCATAAAACTCCATGAATTGATATTAAATAACATAGTAAAAATGGGTAAAATTAGTAGGCAAGCTAGGTCTAAGTTAATGCCCTATAGATTATATACAACCTTACCAGTTCCTTTATAACTCTATGAAAGTAGAGTTATTCAAGCATTTTCATACTCTATCATGGTATAATCTTGTTAGTTTTAGTAAAAATTTGAATCATTTTTGTTAACTTAGGCTTTTGAATTTATAAGTTAAAATTTATGGTTGTTTAAATTGTTTTAGTGTTGTTTTAATTATTTACATGCTTAAATCTTAGAAAATTGGAGTTTTTCATGTTTCCATTTTTACTCAGGCCTTGGATGAAAGAAAAAAGTGTTTTGGCATTAGGAAAGTAAATGTCCCAACTTTGAGGCAACTTTTAGACCCTTGTATTTCATAATTTAGAGATGGCTATTTCATAAAAAGTTGTAGAACTCTTTAAGACATTTCCAACAAGTGAGAGTTCATCAAATTCTGATATTAGAGCATAAAGTTCTAATCAAAATAGTAAAGTTTGTATTGTAGGCTACCATTTGTAGCCTAGGTATAGGAAATTGGAGCTTAGGCGCCATAATGTTCAAAAGTTCTAAAAAGTTGATGCCTAGGTGCCAAAACATGCATACTACCCCGAGAGTTTAGCGCTTAGGTGCCAAAACATAACTAAAGAGGGGCAAGTTTGTCGTTTGACAAAATAAGGCCAATTTAACTTAGATTTTAAGGGTTTTTCAAAGAAAAAGACTCTGGAGATAGAAAGACACTAAGAAGGTAATTAGAGCTTCGATAAAGGCATTCTTGGTGGAGAAATCAAAAAAAGAACCAATTAAAGCAAAGGAAATGATGTTTTCTTCTCTTCCTCTTCTCTTTTTCTTCTTCTTTACTATGTTTCTTGACTTGATTTTGATTGTACATCTAATTATGCTAGGCTAGGTTTTTTTTCTCTAGGATTATGGCTATTTAACATGTAAATTGATTATTATTGTTACTTTTCCTCTTGCATTTTATTATGAATGAGTTTATTCAATTCAATTTTACATTGTACCATTTTTACTTGGCCACCAATTAGAGTTTATGTTGGGGATTTTGGGATTCTTGAAGGAGAATCCCAAATCTAGTCATAAGACTAAATATCATATGATTGATGTTAATTAATTACTTGAATTAACTCAAATTACCTTTAGGATAGACATATTATTGGACAAGCAGAGTTATAATTAGTTGTATGTAATACATCACTTTAATTTAATTTTCATAAAAATATAGGAAATAGAATTAAGGCGATAAAATTTAAAAAGAATTGATAAATTCTTATAATGAAATTAAAGTCATAGACTAACTCATAAGCATTGAATTCAAGTTAGGAAGATAACCGTATTGCAATTGAAATGCCAAATTAGATCATAATCCTATAGAGTTTTCTTTTATATATACTTATATCTCTTATCTTGCTCTGTTAATTCTTTTGCATCATTTGCTATCTTGATTAATTTGAATAATGCTATTAACTTGAATAAGGTAACCACGATAGCTTTAGTACTTAGCTAAAGCTTTAATCAGAGTTCCCAAAGGACGACATTTATTTTTTTCACCACTATATTACTTATTAATAGTGTGTACTTGCACTATGGCATTTTGCATGTGACATTCCTATTAGCCCTTAGACTTATATTTCCTTCAATTTTGTGCTTGGATTGCTTAGGGTTATAAAAAGGGTAGAGATAGTATCTTTGTTGTTGTTGATAGGTTTAGCAAAATGACGCATTTTATTGCTTGCCACAAAACCAATGATACAATAAACATTATTGATTTGTTTTTATGAGAGGTAATTAGATTGCATGGGTCCCAAGATCCATTGTTTCAAATAGGAATGCTAAGTTCTTGAGCGATTTTTGGAAATGTGTAGTGGGTCAAAATTTGAAAACTTGGGAGGATTGTTTGCCTTTTATTGAGTTTATTTATAATAGTACAATTCATTCTTCTACAGGTTTTTCTCCTTTTGAGGTTGTGTGTGTTTCAATCCTTTAGCTGTTTTGGATTTAATATCTTTATCTTTATGTGATATTTTTTGTTTAGATGGAGAAAAGAAGGTTGAAAAAGTTAAAATAATTCATGTGAAGGCGTATTAGATTATTGAAAAGAAGAACTTGCTAACAGCTGAAAGAGTGAACAAAGGGTGAAAGCAGATGGTGTTTAAACTACATGATTGGGTTTGGTTGCATTTGAAAAAGGAAAAATTTTTTAACCAAAGGAAGTTTAAGCTTAAAGCTAAGGGAGACAGTCCATTTCAAATGTTAGAAAAGATTAATGGTAACGCTAACAAGATTGATCTTCTAGATAAGTATAATATGTCTAATAATACTTTTAATGTTTATGATCTTTCTCCTTTTAACATGGATTCATATTTAAGGACGAATCTTTCTTAGGTGGGAGAAAGTCATGTGGACATAGTGACATTTCTAACATTAGAGCAATTGGAGGGCAAAATGCAGAATTTATCATGCCAGTGGGATTGATAACAAGATTAAGGGCAAAGAGATTGAAGACTAGATTTAGAAATTTAGCTAAGCTTTTTGTCAAAGTGATACAGAAGAATTATCAAATGAAGATAAAGTTAAGTCAAATGGACAAGGAATTAGAGATAGACAACATAAAACTATTTGCTATGCATATGTGACTTAAATAGGCCTAAAGGAACTAATTAATAAAGCCCCAAATATTTACTTGTATGTAAAACCTTTTTCAAACTACAATTCATATAGGCTTAAGTGAGTCTTATTAAGAAAACAAAAGCCTTTTTGGCTACATATTATTATTTTATTTTATTTTATTAGATTTAAGCATTGGTTTACTTAAGCCTTACAAAGTTTATTTTCTTAAGAGAGTTTATATATACCTTATAAGACATTACTTTACGGCAGACTTGTAAATAGAATATATTTTTTTCTTCTCTTTTTTTAAGAAAAGTGTGTTATTTTTATTACTTCCGTGAGTTCTGCTTCAATTCTCCTCATGAAGAATTTGATATCTTAACAAGGTAATTTCTTAATTTGTAGCAATTTTAATTCTTATTTCTCCAAGCCTTATCATCTACATTTCTAAAAATAAGTTTCTTAAGGGTTCAGTAGAATAATGATTTAGATTTGAGTGTTACTTGATATATATTATGTGTTGGCATTTTAGTTTCTTTAGGTTGGAATTTTGCATCACGGGGACATTTATATAATTTGAAAAAACAAATGGCATTTGGTTGCTAAAACTAAATGGAATGAGAATATTTTTTAATAGTTTATTCTATAATACTTTTAACACCATTGGATTAAGATTTAATAATCTAAAATTTACTAGACAAATTTTTTCAATTTAATTTTAATAAAAATATTCATTTTAAATATTATTTTTTACTATTAAATTTTAATTCAATAGTCTTAAATTTACTAAAGACTCTCTAGGAGATTGGCTTATGAAATAAAACAAAACGACTACTAAATAAAGAAAGTTAGTATTTGTACTAGTAAGCATATGCTATGATATGAGAGTTCTTTTTATTGTTTTCAACCTTAACATAAACATCTTACATGGGCTTTCTATCATGACAAATACACTTGGGCTAAGGCTTAAGCATATGCTATGCAGTAGGAGTTCTTTACTTTATGGCAATTTTAATTTTTAATTTTCCAAGTCTTATCATTTGTGCATCTAAAATTAAGTTTCTTATGAGTTCAAGACAAGGATATAGATTTAATTATTGCTTGATTTATATTGTATATTGGTGTTTTATGCTATGTTTGAGAGTTTAAGGAATGATAAAATGAAGTGATCATTAATTGAATGGCATGAAATGGCTTAAGTAGATATGTTGTTAGAAAGTTTTAATGAGGAAAGGGAATGATACCTATCAATTTTGTTTAGAAGTTATATTAAAATGAATGAAATGGAATAACTCATTAATTTTTTTTCTAATATTACCCCTTATAACATTAACATATGACTAATAATTTTGTCATTATTCAATATATAATGTTACGTTATTCTCCTGTCTATATTTCTTTATTTTATTTACTAATTATCCTATCCATATTTTCTGTCTAATACATTTATTACAATTTATCTATGTTGCTTTAAATATTTTAAAAGGTAAACTTTAAAAGCCAAAAAGAAAAATTGTTGACTAAAAAAAGTTTTAAAAATATATGAAACTAATTACATTGTAGATTTTTTCATTCTCTCTTTTTCATTTTGAAATTTTAAGTAAAAAAAAAATTCATGACCATAATAATAGAAATTAGATAAAGTTGTAATAAGTGGAATGGTCCTCCGTGATGATAAGCATATTAGTAATTTAATTTCCTAGACCAATTCATTTAATCATTGACCTCCCAATTTGGAAAGACGCCAAAATTGAGGTTTTGGATGGCAAGGAAGGTTCTTAGTGTCCCTCCCTTACCATCTCATTCTACCTTTAAAAAAAAATCTAAACATAAGTCCAACCCATGTTGGTTATTCATTCATTGTCACTTCTTTCTGAGTCATCCATCCAAATATAACCTTATACTCTTTATACTAGAGTTTCGCATCACGAGGACATTGATATAATTTAAGAGTGCATTTAGCACATCATATATGGTTAGATTGCATAAACTTATACGATGTGATTCACCTTTATAACTTTTTTAATGCATACATTAGTATAAGTTTATACGGTCAACTCCAATCAATCACATTTAATACGGTCGAGTGTTGTATTACTAATATAGTTCCTTTTCGCCTGATTAAGTTTGATTGTATTAGTAAAATATTTCTTAATTTACTCTTATAAATTTTTTTTAATTTATTCCCTCATATAAGATATTTTTCAATTTGATCCTTTCTATCTTTTCAATTTAGTCTCTCATATAATTATATTTTCAATTTAATCCCTCAATATATACATTTCTCTATTTGATCCATCACAAATAAAATTGTTATCAATAATATTATAAAAATAATTTAATTTAAAAATACAAACTCATAAATTTTTTTAATTTGATCCCTCACTTATAAGATATTTTAAATATGATCCTTCATAAAATTGTTTTTGTCAATTTAATCACTCACATATAAATATTTCTCCTTTTGATAAATCACAAATAAAACTTTTATCAATAATATTTTTTACAAATTACTTCATTTAAAAGATATGAATCCATAGAAATTTTTTCAATTTGGTATCTTTTATGTAAAATTTTATTCAATTTAATCCCTAAAATAATTGTCTTCTCAATTTAGTTCATCACATATATACATTTCTCCATTTGATCCTTCACAATAAGTTGATTTAATAAATAAAAACTCATAAAAAAAATTTCTCAATTTGATCCCAAACATATGGTATATTTTTCAATTGACCCCTTATATAATTTTTTTCTCAATTTAGTCCCTCACATATGTACATTTTTCCATTTGAACCCTCACAAATCAAGTTGTTATTAATAATATCCTCAAAAAATACATTAATTTAAAATATATGAACTTGTAAAATTTTTTTTCCAATTTGGTCCCTCGCAGATGAAATATTTTCAATTTGTTCCCTTATAAAATTATCCTTTCAATTTAACCCCTCAAATGATTGTCGTCTTAATTTAGTCCTTTACATATGAACATTTCTTTCTTTGATCCTCATAAATAAATTTGTTATCAATAATATTTTCAAAAAATAAGTTAATTTTAAAAATATGAAAGAAATTCTTGATAATGATTTTATTTATGAGAGACCAAATGAATAAATATTCATATGTGATAGACTAAATTGTGAAATGTCATATTTTTTAGGGACCAAATTGAAAAAAAAATTATAAGGGACCTATTTGATAAATATTCTATATGTGAAGGACCAAATGAGGTTTTACTCGTTTATTCCTTATTTCAAATTTATAATTTATCACCAAATATATAATTATACTATTTTATACAATACAATATGTTAGACAATGTCACGTCAAATACCGTATAATATCAATTTTTTATCAAGCTTTATCCTATTCAACCTTATACTACCCAGCCTTATCTTATCATGTCTTATACGATGTGCCAAACAAGCCATAATGAAACAAATAGCATTTGGTTGAGGCAATAAATGGAAAGAAAATCTTTTTTGATAGCTTATTCTCTAATAATTTTAAGACCATTAGATTAAAATTTAATAATCTAAAACTTACTTGACAACTTTCTTTGATTTAATTTTAATAAAATATTTATTTTAAAAAAATTATTTCACACTGTTAAATTTTAATTCAATAGTCTTAAATCTACTAAAAACTCCAAGAGATTGGCTTCCAAAAGAGAACAAAATGACTACGGAGAAAGAAAGATAATATTTGTACTAGTAAGCATATACTAAACCCTAAACCCTTAGACGGCTTAGTTAGGCTTCCTATAAGGACAAATATGGCCCCAAGTGAACCCCAAGTTGACAGAGCTGGACCAATAGCAGAGTAGCTGACATACTACGCATTCTTCAGGTGGTTTCGTTAAACTTCTATATTAGCTGAGAGTCGTTATTTTGTACTGAGAGGAATCGTTTTACACAGACTAGAAGCTGGGCGTTGTGTTGGAGCTAATGGCGAGTTCTCTGCTAAGAGTGCCTAGCATTCTCGGTTTTCATGGAAGAGGTCCATTTATTTGTTCGACGAGATCACTCTGTTCTGATGCCCTAGTGGAATCGGACGTCAAGCCAGGGGAGGTTGGTATGATCTCCGGTATTCCGGAGCAACATCTTCGCCGAAGGGTATGCTTCTTACTCATTAGCTTCTTTTGCCTCCTTTCGTCGAGTTTCGTTCAAATTGCTGAAAAATAATTGCAAAAGTTCTACAAAAAAAAAAAAAACGCAAATTATGAAAATAATCATTCAGAAAGATAACCAATGGTGTTACCCGTGATCGCCTTGAATATCAAAATCCGAAAGACACTTTATTTTTCCATTTTTGGCATGCTGCTTGGAAATTATTATAGTTTTCGAAGGATTATTGCTCCGTATTCCTCGCATGATGTCCTTAAAAGCCAAAGCTTAAATCGAAATTTGACGCAGTAGGGGGAATCCTGACTTTTGTCTTGTGTATATCCTTTAAGATGGACTGCTCTTTCAGACTAACGGTCGCGGCATTGAGTGATTCCGGCTTTCTTCGGGCTGAATTTTCCGAATTGCTTTGCACACGAAGGGAAGGAAATTTTCTTTTCAGGCGTGGCATTTGAATGGACTAGCTATTATACTGTAAGTGGCGTGGTGATAAGTGAAACTAACCGAAACCAAAATATGTATACTCGAGGTTGAGGGTTTAATTGAAGACATAGTTAGGCACGATTTTAGGAACCGTAAAAGTTGTGTTTTTATATTTTGTATAGTTTGTGTGGATTTTTTTGTAAAACAATCAGTTCTACAAGCTATTCATTCATAAACTTGTTGAGGTTGGATAAAATGGTTGACCTCTATTTTTCTTCTCCTTAATGAAATTATATTATTAGGTATTGATGGAGGAGCTGAATTTTTTAAAAATATATTTATTTCTCAAAGGTAGTATCTGCAATTAGTATGAGCGTCTTATTCAAGTGTATTAACTTGACTGCAAACATTCACTGATAATAATATAATTAAAAAAATCATAAATGATCACATACTGGTGGATTTGCTCTGATCTTTCTGAAGTATTGATTTTAAATCACCTCATTTTTCTTTTTCGCTTGACATTCTGTAGATAATGCTACCGATCTATTCTATCAAGGAAGACATGTTTTTAATTGCTTGGATCCTTGTTTCCTAAAACTTTACTAATTAGTTAGCATTGTTTATATTACAGTAACACCGATTAGTTGTGTAAAGAGAAAGGGAGGAAAAAAGAACGAAAGGTTGTATTTGTATATCTACGTGACTCTTATTATTCGTTTATGCTCTTCTCACATTTATATATTAAACTTTTTAAATAAAATTTTTAGTGAACTTATAATTTTAAATATATTAATATATTCAGTTATAATGTGAAAATATAATTATAATATTATTAATTTTTTATTGATATTATTATAATTATATCTTTATATTATAATTGGATGTACTAAATTTTGAGTGCAAAATTGTGAGTATATAAAAAATGATACTTATATTTTATTGTTAGGGTGTACTTTCCTCAATACGATTATACAAAAAGAAGTAAAAAAAAGGGTGCAAACTAAAGTCCATGGGGTTTATTTATCATTATAGATATATAATTAAGTGGCTGCAAATCATCTACAGTAATATGTCTTTACTGCAGATTCTGTAGTGAAATGTGAATCATTGGATTTTTGATCCAATGGCTCACATTTTATTTATATTAGAAAATATAAAAAAAATTTGAATCATTGAATCAAAATTTAATGGCTCAATTTTCACTACAAAATCTACAGTATTGTATAAGATCCGAATCCAGTTAAATAACCTGGCTTTTAATCGGTCAAATCACTGCTGACATATTGGTTATAAACATTTTAGACGGAAGAGCCTTTGCCTTCAAACCCCTTAATCTGACTATGTAAATGTATTCCTTCACTAGAATTTGTCCCTAACATGTAGCATTCTTGACTTTTTTGTACTCTTTTGGTTCTTTTCTCTTTAATGTGAATTTTGCCTACAACAATTTGACTTCGTTTTTGTATACCAGGTTATCATATATTCCCCTGCTAGAACTGCATCACAACAAGGCTCAGGGAAAGTTGGAAAATGGAAAATTAATTTTCTGTCTACTCAGAAGTATGCTTTTTCAATCAAAGATTTTGATTTCTTGTTCGTATTCATTCGTTCTTCTTTGGGCTGTATGAATCTTAGCTCTTTTAAATGCTAAACGGTTTAAAACAGAATATCATTGTTGGAGAGAGTAGCATCTTGTCCATGAAAGTTGTTTATCATTTTTAATCGAGTACAAATTCGGAGACTTTAGGTGTTTCATTTGCGTAATTGACATGTTGCTGCCATTTTCTTCTATCGTAATAGGTGGGAAAATCCGTTAATGGGTTGGACATCAACTGGTGACCCATACGCTAATGTTGGAGAGGCAGGTCTCTGTTTTGATAGCGAAGAAGCTGCAAGGGCTTTTGCTGAAAAACATGGTTGGGAATATACGGTATGTTCCTCTGTAGGTTTGCTGCTGCGTAGTTAAGGTCTGCCTCTTATCATAATCGACCATCACTATCTGAATCTTTGCTGCTGCGAAGTTAAGTTGCACCTGAGCCGAGTCTAAGGTTTTTCTAGTTCTGATCATTTCAAGAGAAAAGAAAAGGCATATCATTCTTTCTTTTGTTTGACCTAGTAATTGCATGTTATGTTTGTAAATTGTAATCTTTATTTCACATCACATGTCCTTGCATCTGAAGTATACAGGAGGGGGACTTTGAGAAGTATATTTCTATTAATTCTTTTCTTGTTTGGTTCGATTTCACTTCTCTTTTTTTCAGAAGATATAGGCTTCTTATCACTGATATAGAAAAACTCTATAGCTGAATATATTTGACAGCGTTAATTAGGTTTAAGTAATATCCATGTGTCTGTTTCTCGTGGTTTTCTATCCTTGACAAATAAACTCCTTCAACTCCTTTGCAGGTGAAGAAGCGTCACACGCCTCTTCTAAAGGTGAGTTTCTCTCTTAAAGTCCAGTAAAATTTATATATTTTGCTTCTCTTTCAACTCCAGTTTTGCACTTAGTAAATTCTCTTCCGTATTCCCCCGCCCCAAAAAAAAAACAAAAAACAACAAAACAAAAATCAAAGAACTATCTGTTGTTCATCTTTATTGCAGCAGAGCTAGAATTTTACAGAGATAGAAGCATGTTTTCTAACCTAATATCTATGTATAATATTCTTTCCTGTCATCCTCGCATTTTTGCTCTATTTGGTCTCCGACAGAGCCTCTCTAATTTTTGGGTCAAATTGAAACTACTTATTGCCTGCAGCCTAAATCATATGGTGACAATTTCAAATGGAGAGGGCCACCGAAAACTGAAGATGATTAGGGTGGCATCGCAATCTACGGATATCATTGTTTTTGATACGTGTAGTGGTATGAACTTGAGATATATCGTTGGGTCCATTTCTATTGTCAGAGTATGTATATGAAAGACACTTGAAAGTTTGTGGGAAATAGCTTAGTCCCTAGTACATATCGAGCACAAGCTTTATAGACATTTAACAAAATAAACTAGAAAACTATATTGATTCCTAATTTACACGAATACTGTATACAGATATGTATCGCAGATTAGTTGCTTGAACTAGAACCATTTACTGTAATATTTCAAAGATTGCGACTTGATTCATAAGGTTCTCTGCTACGAGTGTGAAACCTCCATGTAAAGAGATAGTCCTTAGATTCACAGAATACTCTGATAACGTCACAGAAAGCATTGATCGAGCTCTTCCTCTCGTCTGTTTTCCATTCTATTTTTACCCAGCACGAAAATCTATTTGATGAAGTTGGTATATTTGAATCAGAGAGATGTAGTGTCACCTCCCCACTGATCCTCCTGCACGGACCACACCGAACCTGTCCATCGCCGGTATCCATCGAATCGAGCCAAGGACATTCTGGTTGACCCACCATCTCCTTGTAGGCGGAATTAGCCATCCTAACCTTGTTGTTTGAGTCTGATATGACAGCCGGCAAGACCTCAGACTCAACCTCTTCCTCAACCTCCTCCGGTTTTTTGGGGGCTTGAGCTTCTGGGGGCAGGCTTGGGTCTTCAATAACGCTCCCAACGCATATGCTAGAACTAACGGGGCGAACTGGCTTAGGTGCTATAAGATTGCTTACAATTGGTGCTTGCAATTGCTTAAGGAGATCTTTTTCTTCTGGAATCGTTGCTGTGGTGTTCAAATCGATAATCTCTTGTGCGCCTTTCATTAGGTCAAGTTCTGGTGTAAGGGGCTGTTCAGTGACGATGGGAGCAGGGGGGGAACATGGAAGAAGTGGAAGTGTCACTAGACTCTGCGTGCTGGTAGGCTTTTCTAAGCTGCAATTGAGGAGTCCATGGTTAGGAAGAGGGAGTTGAGGAAGGGTTGAGGCAAAGCTCTGAAGAGGAAGATTCTTTGCTGGAGATGTAAGATGACAAGGGGAGCAAAATCCCAAGACATGGGTCTTCTGTCTTTTGAGGGAGGGCAGTGCTATAGTTCCTCTGCCTCTCTTTCTAGTCCTGGTGGGCCTAGCTTGCAATTGTGGCCAGAGATTCCTAAGGTAAGGAGACTGTTTGATCTTTTGGGACAGGGTGGAATCCACGTTCATGGAACTTGAGGGAGTCTCAGGCTTCGGAGCTATGGGCCTATACTTGGACATGATTTCAGCAGTTTTTGCTATGTTGCTATAAGGATTCAAGGTCTCGATCATGGTGGCAACTTTCAGTTTGTGCACCACTGCGTTTTTGAATAAGTTATAAAGGGGACAAGAGGGAGGAAGCAAACGGTGAAGGTGCTATGGATTGTGTAAGAACATTGAAGTAGAAACTGGTGAGAATGCCACAAAGAGGAGAGTTATAAAGGAGTGAGATTGGAGAGAGGAAGGAAGGATGGGAGTGTGTATTGGAAGTGGAGGCTGAAGGAGGAAGGAGGGTGAATTTTAAGTTAGAGAACGGAGCAATGAGGAGTGGGCAACATGAAAAGAAGAAGGACGAGAAAGTGACACTTGGAAATGTACGGTGGGTACGTGTTGAGGAGGGTGAGGAATGAGGACATGTGGATATTGGGCAGGAGTGGGTCCATGCATGCTTACACATATGACTGATACATCAGATAAACGAAAAGAGAGAGAGGGGGGAGGGGGGTGGTTGAATCTGTGACGCCAATCAGGGGGCTGGCTGGGTGGCATGTTGACGGCAAAAGGATGTGAGATGAGAACGCGTGTGGAGATGGCCGCCATGCGTGAAAACACCTATTAGGATTGGTTTGCTCGCCGCTGTGTTTTTTTTTTCCAATGGTCTGACGAAACATTCGCCTTTCTCAGTCGGTTACACTTGGATCCTTTCCACCTGTCGTCTCATCCTCTCCCCATTGCATGCAATGGATGAGATAGAATCTGATTGGAGGGTGAGCATTGGGGCAAACTCACACTCCCACTGCTACCATTAGGCACACGTACCCCCTGCTCCATCCCACCTTGCTATAACGTTGTTTAGTGTGCCCCCCCCTCCCCTTTCTTTTATCTATACATTCCTATCTTATAGCCTACTGTGTGATTGATTCTAATAAACAAATTTTGATACGGAGAATTATAGCTTTTAATGATTAGGTTGATTTAAAATTTGCATGTATCCAGTAATATAAAATTGAAGAAATATTAAAATGGTGATAGAGTTTAACCCCTTAGAAGATTAAATTTCTTTTTTTTTTTAAAAAAAAAAAGGCAACTTATGTTCAAAGAAAATATTTGTTTCAAGTTCCTATTTTTGTTGGTCAAAATCCAAACTTTCTTTCAAATAATAGTTAAGTAAAAAAGAAGTCTTAGATGCAGATGTATTTCTTTAATTTTTTTTCCAAAGTATGATACTATTTTTTAAAAAACAAGAATACTCATTTAAAATATTACTTGTCATGTTACTCTATTTTTGTCCATGGTCTCTTATCTTCCATTGTCATTTTTCCTTTTACATTTATACACCTATTGTAATGTTTTTTCATATACATATATATATATATATATATAATTTTTTTGTATATTTAATTTAATACAAATAAAAAATAAGTAAACTTAAGCAAAATAAATATTTTGAATTATATTATTCAATCAAAGACTGTCACGATCGATCCAGTTGTAAACCCAACAAGTATGAATAATTAGACGGCCTGATAGGACAACGTCATAGATGAGAAGAAAGATGAATGGTAGGGGTGACGGCCTTGGTATTACGCCGTTTACTGTTCCCTGTCATTTCTAGTTTGACACATGAGTTCAACTCACTGTATAAAGCAGCCACGTAGGCATCCAATATACAGAGGGGTCTAAAATCCAGATAAACATCATCCAGTACCTGAATTTTGATGGCCCTTGAAGAAAAGTAATGCATTTCATTGCCGTCCATGAATAACGTAACCTTCCTATTTGTTCCTATTTGAATACATAATAACGTAGATAGAAATACCTGTGTTGCCTAATATGAATGAACCATAATCAAGTAACACTACTCTGGCACTTAATGGCCTTTAAAGTTCAAACAACATCGCACTCTCTCCCTTTCGCATCATAACTCTCTACGGTCTGCTCCATTTTTTTAAGTTCAGATAATCTCACTTGATTGACTGCGATTTAATTCAGATCTATAAATTAATTCTTCAGATATGACAGAGCGTGCTGGACGTTTATATATTGCTGATGATGAAATGATGCATATCGATAGTTGCTAGCATTGAGGTTGGAGAAATGATAATCCTCAGGTCATATAACGTCCTTAACGACCCAGTTTCTTAGAATTCTTCTCCAGTCATATTACTGATAAAGGACAGTTCGCGGATTTGGTGAAGCACGGGATAGTATGAGCTTAGGTTCTTATTTAATTAGGATAAAGAATTAACCAACACGTTTGAATGTTTAGTAAAAGAATTTTTTTTGTTTGAAAAATATTCATATGGTTGTTAAAACTCTAGTATAAAGGAAACAAAAAAGAAATTAAAAACTCACAAATTTTTCTTTAATAGCAGAAGTTATAATATGAGATAAATGATGCAGATTGAAATCATTAATCATACAAAATACTCACATTATATTAAAAATATTTCAAAATTTAAACATACAATAACAGGTGTTATAAAATTGTATATTTGCCTTATATGAAAGACTAGTTAAGATTTAATAGTAATTTCTTAAATTATCATATTATTCTTATTTAATAAACACCTATTATAAATGAATCCAATACAAATCAATCACTAATATTTTATTACGAAAAAAATGGTCTACAACCATGGTATGGACAAAACTAAGATTAAGTTGTTGTATTTTCAAAATATGTAAAAACGTTTGATCATTATTATCTTATAGACTAAGATAATATTTTGATATTTTAATTTTATTTATTTTTTAGACTAGCGTTTTAAAATTTCAAATTTTCCTTATAAAATTTTGTTGATAAAATTTCTCAAGTCCGATTGTTTATGCCTCAACTAAGGTGGAGTTTACATTTTTTTTCTATTAAAAAAGGATGACATTTTTTTAATAAGAAGACGACGAGAAATAAGGACCAAAAAACAAAGGATCAGGAAGAAACAAGTCGTAAGTTTATGCACAAATTAAGAAATCTCTATTGTACATGGGAGCTAGCTAACACGGCGATGAAGGATGGAAAATATGCATAATGATATATAGAAAATGATGTTTACTGAATGAGAAAGGACAAAAGTGGGCCCCACTTGTGACGAAAACCAATGTCGATGAGTAAATTACGGAAAAGTTGGCGAATCTTCCGTTGTCCTTATCTTAGAGACACACGAAATTTGACAAAACACAAAAAAAAAAAAAAAAAAAAGACGCATGAAAAGTATGTACGGGGCTTGTAAAAATGAAGTCTTTTCACTTTTTCTACGTTGTAAGAGCCCACCAATCCCGCGTCATAAACCACCTTCTACTACTTCCTTCTTCCAATACGTACAAATGTGTTTGTGTAAATGGATTCTTGTGACCCACGTTAACTATAGTTATTTTATAAATATTATTGTTTGATTTAAGATTTAATTATTTTTTAAATTATTTTTGCTTTCTAAATTTTTATTTGTATAAAAATAAAAAAATAATTAATTTTTCGGTTAAATAAAATATATAAATAAAAATTAATTTATAAATATAAATTATGTTGATCAAAATTAATTTTTAAAATTAAATTACCTTAAAATGACAATCCCTTCATCGTATGATGTTAGATTTCGAAAAAGAATAATTTCCCTTAATCAATGAGAACGCAGTCGGTCTGCAAGCTCTCTTCTTGGGAGAGAGAATGACCGAGTAACAATGAAGTTTTGGACTCTAAGTCAAAGGAAGGTCGATAAAATCATAAGTTTAAACAAATTCGTAATATAGATTTATAATATAAATTTATAAGAATTTACTTTAATTAATAAATAATTATTAAAATATATAATTTTATAGTTTAAATACTATATATATTAAAAAATTATTTAAATGTAATTCAAATTATATTTAACCAAACAAAAATTATTCATATTTCATAATTTGTAATATTCAATATAAATATTTTAAGATGGTCATATATAAATAATTATTTAATATAACTAATTAATTAATTTTTATTTTATTTTATTTAATAAGTACAAATTAAATATAATTTTATTATTTTTTATGTATATTCAAACTTATAATAAAATAAAATATAAAAATTTTATAAAAAAAAAATTTGTCTATATTTTATTTAGTTTTGAATTTAAATTATTATATTGTTAACTTTACAAGTTAATTGACACGTTAAAATCGTAAATTCGATAAACTTAGTAAGTCAACTCGCAAATTTATTCAATTTGTACTAAATCTAAATTTACAACGAGTTGACTCAATCTTTTATTTACAATCGTAAAGTCAAATAATAAACTCGTAAGTTTGACAACTATGGTCATTGTCCTTAAACTTGCCCAAGCACGGCACATTTGTGAGTCAATTTTTTGACTTGTTTAGATAGATAAAAAATAATAAATAAAATTAAGAAATTATAATATTGTTTTTATGTATAATTTAATAAAATTTAAAGCAAACTCAACTATTTTCTCTTTATGGAAGGATTGAACTAATAATAATTTACTCGTTTTAAAAAAACTAGTCCAACCGAAAACAGTCAAAAGTAATAGAAAACTATGCTAGATCATCTAAAGTGGTTTTTATTTAAGTGTAACAATCTTAATCATTAAGTTTAATATAAAATGTTGGATCAAATTTTCACATTTTACGAATTTTAAGTTTTTAAAATTATTGATTTTAGTATAATTAAATTTTGAATACACAGATTGTACATTTTTTTTTTAATATAATCAAAATTGCAGGGGACAAAGCCATTTTAAGAGCTCTGTAAGTCGTTATTAATTTACGACATATAAAAATGGTAAGTGACCTTCTTTGACAATGATATCATTATTTTTGTGCTCAGGACAACTATCCTCGTCCATTTCACACACAACAAATAAATCAAACGAGAAAGACAAAGAGAGAAAATACAAAAAAGGAGGGAAATTAATATGCATGTTTCCATGTCCGTTTTATTATATACTTATTCAATGCAAATAGAGAAATTAACATTAGTCAAGCCACGTGAAATAATTTCCACATCCCCTCTGGCAAACATATCAATCCTTAATCTACTACAGACACATCTCCAGGCTGCACCACAAAAATTAACAAACAAAATTCGTCAGTCACATGGGTGTATAATTTCTATCACCACCGAGTTTATATAAAATAAGAATTTATTTATTTTTGCATTTGTAAGTTAAAAAACTCTATACACATTAAAACAAGAACTTTATTTTACAATTAATTTTGCTTAATTTAATATATATATATCTTTAATTTTATCTTATTTGCATAAAGTTAAAAAAAAAAATATTTAATACATACTAAAAAGAGAGTATTGTATGAACCATCCCTGTAAGAAGCCAAGGTTGGGGAGTATGATGGGAGCCATTAATCCAATGGCCAATATATTTTTAACAAAATAAAAAATAACTATTTTTATTAATAAATATATATATATATATATATATTTTAGATTATTTTTTATACATAATGATATTTAGTTAAAACATAATAGACTCTAAAATATACAAAATAAACTATAAGATATTAAAACTTATTTAGTCTTTTTATTTTTTTAAATACATATCATTTTATATAAAATAAAATTAAAATATTAATATATATTTATTTATAAAAAATTATTTTTTATTTGTTAAAAATATATGTTATAAAAAAATTGAGGGCCCATTAGGAGGAGAGCTTAGAGTTGTCGGCGGTAAAGTTTATGGCGTTTTATTTAAAAAGGTCACATCAGGCGCGTATTTTCATGCCCTGTTTGCTTTTGCGTGTTTTATGGATTCGGGTCGTCCAATCTCAGGCGTTCATTTTTCTCAATAATGACAACTTTTTGGTTTTTCTCGTTTCATTTCACTTTTTGTTGGACTGCTTCCAGGTTAAGCAAAAGCAGCGTGTAAGTGCATTTAAATTTTTAGGATTTGATATCTAGATTATTAAATTTTTATTTAATGGATCAAGTTTTATTTGTATTTACATTTTTAAATACAAAAAATTCAATTCTTATACGAGCTTCAATTCTCATATTTTCATGTGCGTTATTTATGTGTCATTATGAATATACCATTGTGTATAGAGATAACAAGCTTTGAAAATATATCATGAAATGAAATATATGATCGATTTTGTTATTTAGTATGGGGGGACATTGTTTTTCCATGTTATAAGTCATTTTGGTAGGCAAGAACGTGGTATATTCGCATTATTTTTAAGATTTTTATAAATTTGAGAGAAAGGTTGTCGCATTACTTATTAAGCAAATTTTATATAGAAAAGTATCTATAATTAACACATATAATAATTTTACCTATTAATAATATTTTCAATTATACGACAATGTTAACCAATTTACAATTATAACTGGGCTATACACAATCGCCAACTAATTCAATTAGGTTTAAACTTTACAGTTCTTATGTACTATAAATAAAATAGCTTTCTACTGTCTTACTTTTATTTTAAGTTATTTTTTATTTGTACTGATTATAGGACAATATTACTTGATAATACTTTATTACTAGAATGCTTAGTTTATAATTTGAAAATTTTAACATTTTGTTTGTACACATAAATGAAAATTTGCTTACAAATATTTTTATTTGATTTGCTATATTTTTGAATTGGCGTTGAGTTAATGTGATTTTAGATCAATTTAATTTTTAAAATTGATTTTAATCAAATATAATTTTGTATTATCATGATTTATATTTAAAAATGTTTGTTTAAAAATTTATTTTTTCAAATTTATATAATTTATTTAATGTAAAAGTAATTACTTTTTACTTCTAGACAATTTAAAGGATAAAATTATTTTTTTAAAAAATTCAAATACAATCCAAACAATAATATTTATAAAACAAACCCTCATTTCAATGTATAAACGAATTTTTGAACATTTTAAATATTAAATCAAACACGATTGATATTAGATTATTTTAAAATCAATTTTATTTATCAAACGTATAAAAATAAAAATAAAAACCTTATTTTTATGTCAAATGCACTATTTAAATAACAAAAAAAATTATTTTGAAACAAATTTTTTAAAATATAACAAAAAAATTTATTTTTAAATAATATATTTTTAAAATATAAATCATGATTGTATAAAATTATATTTAATTAAAATTAATTTTAAAAATTAAGTTAACTGAAATTTATAATAATCCAACGTCATTTCAAACACAAAACACTCAATTATTTTTAAAAGTTAAGACCTAGCGTACTATAAATAAAATAACTGCATTGTCTATTTAGGTACACTCTTATACATATTTTATTGGTGGGCCCTTAGTGTTTCACCTCTGATGATGCTGATGGTAGCACGAACGGAGATGTTTCTCCCGTACAAAATGGACAAGGTCAAGTAAAGTATTTTGTCGAAGAATTTTTAGTAATTAAATATGAGTTTAATGATGTTGATTTAAAAATAAAAAAGTTATATATGATTGCGGGGTAATTACAGATTGTGCGTGATATTTAATAAAAAACTTAAATCATTAATTTTTTGTACAATAACTCATAGTTTGGGGTACATTTTCCTGTAGTGAATTCCTCCGGGTGCCTCCTGCCACAATAAATCGGCGTGGCCACTACGAATGCAGTATTGGTGGCGTGAGCACGGTCCTCCAATTATATTCCAGAAAGGGACACAAGTGCTAGCAAAAGTAGGAAAAATAGAGAGTGGTTAAAATAGAGGAGCCAACTCAGATTTTCTGGATTTTTTTAAGTATATTTAATTTTTATTTAATGAAAAAATTAATAAAAAAAATAAACATTATATATATATATATATATTCCAAAATTTCTCCTCTTCTTATCTTTCTATTATACATTCAAATTTCAAATAATTTAATTATTAAAAGGATTAAATTTAAATACAATTCTTTATTTTTATTATAATTTCTATTATTTTTATTTTTATTTTAATAAATCATAATAGTATGAAAATTGTATGATTTGTTATATTATATATATAGATATATATATATATATAATATGTTTTTTTAATGTGAAAATTTCGTTTAATTTATGAGAAGTCTTTATGAATCAAACTCTTAATTTTATGTGCGGTAATTCCTCGTATGCTTTTAATATAATTATATTTATTAAATTTGATATTACATCATCTCCCTTTAATATAAGTGTTTTTAGGAATATATTTAGAATAAAATTTTAGAATTAAATTTAACAACTATTCAGCTCCCTTTAACATCATTATTTTTATTATTTTAATCTTCAATTTAACAAGAAAAATAAATGTGATAATTATACTTACCATATTAAATACATACATTTAACAATTAGGATGCCCAAATATTTTTAATTAATGGTAAAATAACAAAATTAATATATAGATGCATGTATGGCTGTTTATATGACCTGACAACTTGTCAAACTTGGTACAATCTAGCATGTTCGGGTTGGGTTAGGTACCGAATCAAGATTTTGGACTACCATCCCAACCTCGCCTGGTTGCCTTCTCATCGTCTCTACATCTCATTTCCTCGAAGGCTCGAACAATCTCTAGTATAATCATCTTCATCTCTACGTCTCATCTCTCTCGAACAATTGTGCCTTCCCACCGGAAAACGAAGATGAGGAAGAGACAAAAGGAACAATCTCTAGTCTAATATTTTGATATTTTTTGAAATATAATTATATATTTAAATAATAATATATAAAAATATAAATTGAAGATTTTGATATTCTCTAATTATAATTATAGAATATATTAATTATTTATAAATATTTATTTTTAAAAATAAAAAATTGACTCTCAAAATTCCAAGTATTTTTTTATTATTTATTATTTAAATTTAAATTTGTAGAAAGTATTTGAGAAGTGGAAAAATAATAATAAAATAATATTTCAATGTCATAACATATAATAAGATTAAAAAATTAATTAAGAAATAAAATTATATTTGAGGAATATGTAATGAAAAAATTATTCATTTTGTACTTATATATTTATTGAAAATAATTGATAAAATTAAAAATGGTAGAAAAAAGAATAAAATGCAAGGTTCAAGTTTTAAAGTCATGATAATATAACCACATGTAATTTATTTTAATAGCTTATTCATAAAAATACTGTAAAATAAATTTTATTTTATTGGTTTTTTAATATATTAAAAATTATCCATTTATTTAAAGTGGAAATAAATATTTTATTTTATATATATATATATATATATATATATATATATTTTACAAAAACATAACACTTTCAATGGATTATTTCTTTTTTGACATTCATAACATTTTTTTTTAAATTGCTAACGATTTTCTAATAAATTGACAAACAAATTGTTACCTTTATATTACTAATAAATTTGTGACCTTATTTCATACAAATTATTTTCATATTATAGTAATTATGATATTCATTTAAATGATATATATACATACGTACACGCATATATATATATATATATATATTATAATAAATTTGTTACCTTATTGCCATAAAAGTCTAATATTTTTCCAAGAGTCAATTATATTTAGAGGGGAGATCAATTTAGTATAATTTATTAAAAATATTTTTTCAAGACCCAGTGTTGAATTAATATTTGTTCTTATTATCAAGAACATCTTCGTAAAAATAAAAAATAAGATCAATATTTGAAAATTAAGATGCCTCATTTTAAAATTGAAATAAAATTATTTATAAAATCATCAATATATGAATATAAGTGTGTATTTATAGAATGTCTTTTGTCAAAAGAGCTTTTCTTAAATTTTTTTCTTATGTTTCTATTTTTTCCATTAAAAAAGTGTTCACAAAATACTTTGGGTTCAAACATTCTTAATATCATCACTTCAATTTCTTTAAGTTACTTTTAACATATTCACTTATGTTGTAACATTACAGAAGCAAAATCTCATATCTTCAACTTTTCTATATAATTATTAAAAAAAGATATCTTTTTTAATAAATATATAAATATGATTTAAATGGAAATAATGGTAGAAAGAAAAAGTGACATAGATTTTCATGAAATTTTTAAATAACGATCAATCCTTTATATAAAAATATTCACAATAATATAAATAAGTAAGATACTTAATTTTTAAACTGCAATATAATTATTTATTAAATTATAAATTTTAGAAAATAAGATTAAATTGTCAACTTAATAAATTGAAATTTCTCAATTTTTACTACATAATCTTTTATTAAAATTTTCATATAAATTTTATTATTTTTATTTATTATCTATTTTAATATAAATATAGTTAAAATTTTAATTTATTTTAAAAATTATTATTATAAAAATAAAAATAAAAGAGGGCCCCTCAAGGTAGACTGAGATAGCTCGTGACCTAATAAAATTAAATTTAGGTTGCATATCCTATAAAATATATATATATATATATATATATATAAAGGGTAATTGTGTTATGTGACAAATTGCAATTGCACAATTTTTTTTTTAAATAGAAACATAATATAGGTAGAATAGTTTTGGCAGCTAAGGATATTAAACATTTATTATTTCAAAAATAGGAGGACAGTTAAAACCACTTTGGCCGAATCTTGGATTAGATAAAAACTTAGTTTGTGTTTAGCATGTATGCCAATTAATATTGAGATTTAAAAATAGAAAGGTTATTAAATAAATGTATGTATACCAAATAATATTGGGATTCCTAAATACATAATTGTTCAAATACTTCTAGTTAATGATAAAATAAAATGCTTGTTAAATAGATGAATGTATGTTAATTAATATTAGAGTTTCTTAATACTTTTAGTCATAGTAAAATAAAAAGTTTGGAAATAGATGAATCTATACCAATTAATATTGGAATTCCTAAAACACTTTTAGTCATGTTAAAATATATAGATTGTAAATAAATGAATGTATACCAATTAATGTTAGGGTTCTAAGACACTTTTAGTCATGATAAAATAAAAAAAAATTGGTAAATAAATACATATATGTCAATTAATATGTAATGCAATATATATATGTATATATGTGTGTGTGTGTGTATGGAAACAATACCATAAATGTGAAAGAGAAATTGATGTTCCTAATCTCCTTCAACCATTGTTACACATTGTTTATCTCTTCTCCGTTTCATGCCTCCACCACAACCAATCTCTCTTTATTGGTCAGATAAGATTAGTTTTCTTTGAAGTTCGTATCTAATTTTAGTATAATGTTTATCACAATATACTAATTAGTTTAATTTTATATTAACACTTATAAATATTATAAATCTAAAATATGTAAATATATATAAAAATTAATTTTTTCAAAAAATTTGCAACATATAAACAAATAAAAATATTATCTTTGATATATTTATAATTTTAAATGTATCAATGTACTTAATTATAATGTTGAAATATAATTGTAAATATTAATATAAAAAAATAATATTATAATTATATTTTTATATTATAACTAAATATATTAATATATTTAAAATTATAAATATATAAAAAAAATTTAATACAAATAAATTAGTTTAATTAAAAGTAGCAGACGTACAAGTTGAGAGATCCCCTCGCACGTATAAATTGTTTTCCTTCTTGGAGAAGGAGCAGTAAGTGTACAGAAAAAGGCAAAGCGGTTTTACTTGTCTAACTTCCAACCCCACGAGCACGCTGCTCTGCACCACTTCCTCTTTCTTCGCCTTCTTTCCATTAGCTTCGAATCAATGTATCTTTCCGTTAATTAGCAGTCTAAATGGAAGACAAGAAGAACCATGTGCCTCTGCCTTCCAACTATGTTACTCTCGCTCAACTAAAAGAGCGCTGGCTCAAGCAGAATGAAAAGGACAAGGAACTCAAAGAGAAGAAGGAACAACAACTTCCTCAACAAGAACAACACCCAAAGCATCATCAACGTAATCCTCATAAACACCGCCAACATCGACCCAAGACACAGCAACGAGCATGGCGAGTGAATCAGACTCGTGAAGCCAAGTCTGGGTCTGCCTCTGGGAATCGTCAACCGGAGAAATTTGGGCCTAAAATTGGGAATATTTCAGAAAGCAATCGCGTCACGATCGAGGTCAGTAGCGAAAAGCACGATACTTTGGAGGCCAAATCTGACGTTGGAGATGTGAGTGCTGGTCAGGATGGTACGAAGAAGGAATGGAAGAAGAAGCACAAGACAAGGAATCGGAAACCTAAGAATAAGGCGAAGAAGAAATTGGCTGAAGATGCCGCGCAATCGACAATGGAGGGGGACAGAAAGGTGGCGAATTCTGATGTTCAGAAGGTCGATTACAAAACGGAAATCAAATTTGAATTGAATAGTAGTACTAGTAATAATTTGATGATGGAAGTTGAAGAGAAATTAGGAACTCTATCGATGAACTCTGGGAGTGACAAGCAGAATAGCGGATTAAGGCCACATAAAAGTTTTCGTGGCTCTCAGAGAACTTATGGTGGCAGCGAGTATCGTAATGGACCTTACGGTGGCCGGAGGTATAATGATGGACCTGACGGTGGCCGGAAGTATAACAATGGACGTTATGGTGGCAGATTTTGTGGCCAAGAAGTACAGAGGCGGAGAGGTGATGAGAAGATTTGGGTTAGAAAGAACGAGGGTTCTGATGGCAATGTTGATAAGAAGATTTCGGCTAGAAAGAATGAGGATTATGATGGCAATGCTGATGGAATTGATATAGCCAGTAGCACATAAGAGAGATCGTTGTTGCAGCAGTGATTATTGTGAACATAACTAGCTCCAAATTTTTTGAGCGAGTATATTATCTAAGTTTGGGTGATTTAAAATTACATGAGCAAGTATAAAAAACTCTTGCCTTGTTAATTGCAAAGATGTCCTATTAGTTATTTGTAGTTTTGCCCATACTATAGCTGGTTTAGATAGCACTCACAAACTCATCTTATTTTTTCCTCTTAATTTCTCCTTTCTAACCTAATTAGTAAGCATCCCATCTTGATATAGGTCTATGTTGCTCTCTCATGTGCCTGCTGCTCTCACATCTTGAACTGTAATAATGGATGTAGAGTTATCTTTCAATCAATGGACATCTTAGTATAAGTCTTATCTTGAGTGTCCAATAAACATGAATGTTGCTCTTGGCCTCGGAGTTAACAGCTTTGATGGATGAAATAAACTGAAGCTTGCATTGTGTGAGTGGGATGTGTTGAAAACAGACTAATTCATACATCGCATTGGATGACTTTGACTCTTGTCCAGTTCTTTAGCTCTGTATGATCAATTCATGGTTTTTGCACGCACTTTGCCTTATCAAGGGCATCTTTGTGTAAAGATGCTTTGAATTCCTGTTGAAAAATAAAAAACTCAAAGCGTGAGAACCTTTTTATTTTATTTCTGTGTATCATGTCTGATTGTTGGCTGAATCATGAGAAGGCTTGCCTTGATTTAAGAAGCCACATGGTTGCTTTCATCTTCGTGTCCTGTCCGACTGTGATTGCCTTGTTGCTTTCATTTTGAATATCACTTTCGCGTGAGAAAGATGCGTCGCTGGGAAGTTCAGCTTATATAATGCAGAAGTTAGGAATAATGAACTCTACGCTTTACCTTGCAGGCTCGATGATTTTTTAGTTACCTGAACAAATTGTGTAGTTCCTCATAACCCTATCTTTGGGGCAAATTCCTTCATATTGATTTTAAAAGAGCACTTCTGGAACGTTGAACTTTCACCTTTTGAGAGTCGATTAAATCTGGCATGGTCACCCAATGAAATGAACGGGACACTTTAATCCACAGATAGGCTTCTTCTACAATCATGTTATCTTTTTATTAATGATTTAAATTATAGAAGAGGAAAGAAGCTGACCACGTTGCTCAAAGTGTTTAATTGCCCTGCTTTTTTGAGTTAAAGAAACGGAAAATCACAGGAGGAGAGTAAATCAACCTGTTTCTTATAATACATTCCACGATATCATTTGCTGATACTATTAACTGAAAGCTAAACTATCCTGTGACAGCCTTGTAACTTTCCAATCCTTTGGAGATTGAAGGATTAGATGATAGTCCCAAATCAGCACTTGCACATCACCCTTTGCCATGAAAGGAGTCAAAAGCCATTGGCTGTGCCCAATCTTTGAAAGTCCTACATTTAGAGTATCTAAATTCTGAGCTTCAAGACTCGGCAGTAATTCGCGAATCACACTGAACATCAGCAAATCACTTCTACTCCTCTTGACATCCACACTAATCTGTACCTCCAGTAACCATTCTGAATGAAAATTGAAAGAACGCATTTGCATTTCCTGTCATTGATCAACCACAATAAACCCCATTTTCCAGAAGTTTACGAATGCATAATACATTCATAATGTTGGCTGTATCCTTCTTGTTTGCTTTACTCAAGGACTTGGGGCCAGTCCACAGGTAAACAATTAATTTATGTAATCTAACCACTGGGACTTAGCTGTCCAAACCACAGGAGGATTTAAAATTATTTTCCATAAGACTGTTGTTCCTTGTGAAGCAAATGTTATACAAAATGAACATATTCATAATTGTCTTCACAATAAATCATATCCTTATTCATGTCTCATTGACTAAACTAGGTGATAAAGTTCCGTTTAACAAGGTTAGGACGAAGAGTTAAATCTGACCCAAACTATAAGGCTCTAGCAAAATGACGCAATAAGAAGGAATGACCCGGACTTCATCATGTTCATTACATAATACACACTTGGTTGAGGCATTTATATGATGTCTCTATAAAACATCTGCTTCAAGAATAGCCTTGCTCCTAAATTTCCGTAGGAATATTGGTAATATAAGAGCAAGTTTGATTTTCCCGAATCTGTCTGAAGGAAAAACTGTGTAATCAAGAGAACCTTGATTAGGTTTTTGATCAACCGTCAGCTACAGTACACTCACCTTTAGAAGATTTTTCACATATCATCTTACCCTCCATGCCACGTTTTGAAATTGGAGTCAGCTGGAATTAATCGCATATATTCTGCTTAAACATGCTTCTAAGCGTAGACACATTCCAGCCATACCAGAAATCATCAATCAAATCCCCAATTCTTTGCAGGTTATCTAGAATTATTTCTAGGCATCCACTGGTGTCTGCTTTGTAAACTAATTTTATTCCCATGACCAACTATCCGTCTTAAATAGTCCAAGATTGAATTGCCATTTCGCACATGCTGCTTTTTATTGAATCAATCTATGGGCTTAAACTAACTGACTTTTGCAAACAATGCGCCTAGCTAAGTTTTTTTCAGTTTGTTTGGGTCTTGCTGGGATGGACTTGAACTCAAATCTTTTTTGAAGACAACTCTTTAGAGCCAAAGCCCATTGGTTTGCGCCACTGTCAAACCATCTTTGAAAAATAAAAAATGAATAAAACACACATTTACTCTTCGACTCAATCTTTTTTGGGCCAACTTCAACCCAATCTTGTTAAGCATGAAAATTAGAGCATGGGTGATGACGATATACAGAAAGTATGAGACAAGCAAGTAAGCAACAAATACAACAAAAGGGAAAAAAGTCAAAAAACCTTGAGGGAAGAAATGGAGAGATGATGAAGGGTTCGTCAGCAGATCAAAACGGCGGATAGGGTGAGCACATGGCTCCTTATGCCTATTTTGTCTTGCTGACCTGTGACTCTGTCTCAGAGGGATTGTTAGGACTGTAGCTATATAACAATCATCAAACGCCTATAATCCCCAAGGACATGCTCACTTGTACCCTGCCTTCGCCGCTTTCTTGTCCTAGTTAGAACCCCCCTCGTATTCTTTGTTCTCTTCCTCTTGCTTTTTTCATTGCTCCTGCTAACAGTATCCCCAATACTTGGACCAAATTTATTACAGAAGAAAAGAAAGGAGGAAATTCACTAGGGAGAGAATTAGGTTTAGTAGTGAAATGGGGCTATACCAACAGTCTAAAACCCCAGTACCATTTGCATTATGTTATAATGTACTTTGAATCATGTGCTTGCTCTGGGTGAGTGGGCGCTACCATAGTCACCATTAAATCCGTAACAATACTTTATGGCTTTACCATGGTCTGGTTGGGAATATTTTACCATCACCGTAGTTGCTTCAGAGAGATTTGAATTCTCATCTCTTGAGTGGAGTCTTTAACGCCACACAACTTTTACTAAGAATAGTAGTGCCTGTAAATACGCGATAGTACCAGTTTTTCTTACCTAATTTCACTTTAATAATTGGGACCATAGCTATATCTAGAATTCATAATCGTCCATCAACACCACCTTTTCATCTCTTGGTAAGTTGTCACGTTTCTCTCAAGAAATTGAAGCTGAAGATATGACGTTAATCTTTGTGATAGGACGAAATTTTTTGTCCTGGTTGTGAAAGAGAAAGAAAGTTGAACTTAGAACAGGAGAGAGGGAATCTCTTAGAAGACTTTGAATTTCCAGAGTCGGTGGTTTGGCACTGTTGCAATTGGCAATCTTTGACCTTGGCATCAGAAGGGGACCATAGTAGCAAAGCTGGTACTACAGGGAAAAAAGGCCCATACTGCTACTCTACTGGTTGCATCATAACTGTACATGCTCTCTCTTTCTCATGCTATTATTTTACTCTCAATTTCTTTCTTTTCAATTTTCGTTGTCTTCTTAATAAATAGCAGAAAAATAAAATGCATGTCATCACTCATAACCCATGGGGCTGTAAAGTAGTTGGCTTATGTGTCTTCTTTGTTCTTATCTTCTAATGTCAAACAGAGAAGGGGAGACAAGGGGAGGATGAGATTTAAGTAAAGATTCTGCATATTAATTTCAAAAGTGCTCGCATATTAGATATAATTGAGATTGATAATCCCAGTGCTCAACAGAGCAGTATCGGAAACCAACCAGCAAAGGGACATAATCTAATTAAAAGGGAGGGACCAATTTGAGTGAGTGAGACGAAAATCAAATAGTGGCCCCATTATCTTAACGTAAAGTCACATTTCGCTGTCACTTCACTCACAACAAAGGGAAAAAAAAAAAAACGGAATGGAGATTCACTGGCTTCTTGGAATGAGGTAGGGTCATTTATTACCTAATTGAATACAGAAAGATCAAAATGTTATTTATATTACCACGTTTCCCATCTCAACCGACGTGGGATTATTTTTACTGTTTATAATTTCCACCCCGGCATTGCATACACGGTGTCAGATTCCTAGGCCAGCTTCATAAGGTGACATTATTTCCACAGTACACAAGGCACAGGTATAGGAAGAGTAGAGCTATTTTTCTGGGTCCTATATGTGTTGGAGGTACTATATGGATTTTCTACCTTTTGGGTGAGGTGAGTTTTTGTCACCTGAGTGCAAATTACAGATGGTGGGTATATATGATTGTACTCGTCTCTTGCATATGTATTTCTCTACTATGTGCTCTCAGCTTGAGTGGTTCATTTTCTGCATCTAATCTGATGATTGCATGTACTGATTTACATATTTAATACAGCGACTGAAAGCTACCAGTTAGCAATGTTTTGTTTTGGAGAAAGGGTTAGTATCAGACACAAATAAACTTCTTAGGTTAAGAAAACAAGTGCTGAACTGAGGTGTACAGGGAGGTAAAGTTTAGACTAGCGGTGAATAAATGGGTACATGTTGTTGCAAACCTATATTTTCAAAGGGAAAAGATACGCAAAGATGTGGGAGAGGGAGCAGGATGAATTTGTTGTGCAGTCAATTTGCAAAGGCCTAACTATTAATGGAAACAAAAAGGCTAATCATGAAAGTATCATTAGTTGTGGCTTCAGCAAATCAAGATTAACTTTTTTTTTTCCTTGAAAGGACAGCACTATCATTTTTATGGGAGCATGGTAATGCCATAATTGTTAAGGGAGAGATGAGTGATGACTTCTTCCCTCTTCCTCATTTCTCTCTCTCTCTCACTCGCACACTACCTACGCAAATAGACACTAGTGTACACACATGCACACAAGGCCAACTGGCAATATTGATTCATTCGCATAAAGATAAAATAAGAAGGCGAAAGGATCGAGCAAAAGGACACACGCAGTTGAGAATTATAGTGCTAATAGTTTGTTCTCTCTCTTTCTGGCTCTTTTTCTTGTATGTTGATGATTTTTTTTTCGTTCTACAGTTTCTCTCTTCTACTTATACTGAGAAGAACAACATAACAAGCACAGAAAGGAGAGAGAAGAAAGAGAGCAAAGCAGTTCTAGCTCTGAGCTCTTTTGCTTGATCGCCTGTGGTGAATGAAAATACAGTAGTGCAAACCTGAGTAAAAATACCCATTTAGTTGAATGGATATATCAGCTTCTCAATACAATAGTGCGAGTGAATCTGGTTGGACCCATTACTTAGACCAATCCTCTCTTTCTGGAAATTATTTCCAGATGAATGGTGGGGATGAAGAAGAAGATTTATCCATGGTCTCTGATGCTTCTTCTGGGCCTCCACACTATCATGATGACGATGATGAGTGCTGCTGTGAACATTGGTATCCCTGTCAGTCTTCTTCCGAATACACCAAGAACTCCCAAGAGATGAAGAAGAAGAAGAAGGTGAAGGAATCTATCAGGCATCAACAGCCATCACACCTTGATGATGACACTGCCAGTTCCCCTGTTTTCAGCTGTTCCAAGGCAAGTCATAGGATCGATGTCATTAATCATTGACCTACTATACTTCTGAAAATTTTGATTTTTAACAAATTAAAATTTTGGCTGATGTAGTCTTTTATGATGGAACAGAAGAAAGTCAATTTCTCCGGGAATGGATTAGTGGAAAATGCATTGGATTTCTCTCAAGGTTTTTCTGCAACAAGGATAAAGGTACCATATGCAGCTCTATTATTGATTTCTTTATTGTATTATGTCTATCTCCCCTGAACCACTTTCGGAGTTTATTATGTTGAGGTAAATTTGTTGGTCACTGCAGGTAAAGCCTAAAATTCAGAAGCACTTCGGCTTCTTTGAGTGCTCTCTCGCTGGAAAACAAGCTTCAGGAGAACCAGGTGATCCACTGGCATGTATATTTTGTTTCTTTAACTCCTAAGAGCAAAGGCCTCGAGGAAATAAGCTTAGCAAATGACTCATTTGTTGAGTTATTTATCTCCTTTTCAGGAGGATTCAGTGAAGAGAAAAGGAAATGAATTTTTTTTCTTCTGGAATTTGTCACTGCTGCTGCGTTGCTGTCAAAAGACGGACTAGGGGATGTCAAAGGAGAAGTCATCCAATGTCAAAGGGAATTCCTCCTTTATTTTCTCTTTTCCTTTTTTTTTTTAATTAAAAAAAAAAACTATTTGGTGTAATTTAGTCTTTTTAATGCGCTCTTGTTGCCAACGCAGTCCCAAAAAACCAGAGAGAATATAAGAAACTAAGTTAGTTTTGTCTTCAATTTCTCTGTTGTCATCAGTGGCAAGCATCTATGGGACCTGTGGGTCTTCTTCCCGGTCCAGCTACCATGTAAACTCAGCATCACACCTCACCTAGTTCATTCTTTTCGCCAATACTAGTTCATCCCATGATTCTATAAAAATATAACTTTGACACATTCGAATTGTGAAGCTCCAAAATGCATTATCATTTTCGATAGTCTCGAGAACACTAGCGGGCAGTAGTATAAGAGACAGGAGGTGTCCACGAAGTATATGAAAGAAAGCCAAAGGCCTTGTGAGTAGTGACCCACTTTATTAAGTGACGCTAGCGCCAGCCTAGCTCACAACAGCTTTGGGAGGGTAACTATGGCAAGGGGAAGCCTCTTTACATTCGAAATTGATAATGCATCCAAATGAAACCAAAACCAAAGCTTCATTTTCAGCCTATAAGGCCAACCCCACCACCATCTGATAGCTACCCGCTCACAATATGATCCATTCATAACACTGGTACAATTATTAATTTTGTTTTGTTTGCAACTGGATATCCAACTATATCTTTATTGCAAGTGTTTCTATTCTCAGACTCTGCCTTCGTATAGATCTATTAGCAAGAACTTAAAAATACGGACAATTTCCCTGCCTCTCAACAGTCAATCATTCTTTCTTGTTCCTTCCACCTTGCCTTTAGTCTCTGCTCAATCTTGAAATCTATAGATTAGAGTAGATACTGCTTAAGACACAAGTCTAGAACTTACAAAACCCATGATCAGATGTTTTTTTTTACGATTTGTATTCATAGGTAAACTAAATGATATGGACTTAATTACATAAAAGTAATATTAGTTACGTGAAATAATTTCTGAGTACAATTACATACATATAGGCTCACTTAAAAATAATTTCAGACCATATAATTTTTTACACATCAACCATAACCGTTAAAAGAAATTTTCGTTCCGTAATATTTGTCAATAACAAAGTCCAAAGAAAGAGTTTTCTTCAGATTGTACATCAAGGACTAGATCCCAGTGTTCAGGGTCTTCTGTCACCTTACATGTCTACATTTTTCCCGCAGTATAGAAGTTCAAGAAACTTTTAACAATAGGGCTGTGGGCAAAAGAAATCCATATGCTCACAAAATTGTCAAACGTCATATATTAAAAGAATTATGGACTACAGCTATTACTGATGGAGCAAAATTAAATTATCAAGATACAATACATAATATTGGAACCCAGCAATGGAGAAACAAAAAAACTGAAACAAGACTAAGGGAAATTTATCCCCACTTTGTATCCCCTCCAGCTGAGACCACCCATTCTGATGGCTGTTATGTCCCAAAAATATGTCTGTGAACTGGCGGGGCTTCTAAACTTTTGACCACTTCTAACCAGGGCTTGTCTATTAATAAGAAGGAATTTTTCGAAAGATGTGCTAAAAATAAAACAGGATCCCTGAATTGCAAAATTTCAAAATTCTTTCTATGTTTAAGTTTCCTCTTCAGAGAATTCTGTAGATTCTTCGCCAACGAATCTTGAGCATTTAATAGATCACCATCATCTTGCTCCACTGGCAAACCAAAGTCGATCAAGCACATTGCCCTGAAGGTAGAATAAGATTCAAACGTCAGATATACTGAACCCAAAAGTTATAAACATAAATTTAACTTTTCCATAATGTTTTCAATTTCAAGTCAGTCATGGCTAACTATCGCAAGTTTGAAACCAATCACTCCCAGGGTAGACAATCTCTGCTTTTAAGCAAAGAAATCAATGAACTATCATCAAATCTGACTGAGCGCTCATTGTAACAACTCCCAAAAAAAAAAAATTGCTGCAGACCAGTCTAAACTCATCAAACTTCTTCAGTGTTAAAACATTATTATCACATCCAATTTGCCAGAGATATCAATGCAAGCATGTAAGACATTTATAATTAAAGACGAGAGAAGCATAAAACAGATATGCTTTATATATGTACTGCACACAAGCAGGTTATGTATGAGGCCCATACTAATTATTTTAAAAAGGACAACATAAAAAAATTTCTGTAAAAGAATACAGTGACTATTCACTATGAAAGATGGACTGATTATTATTAACAAACCATTAATTTCATACCCAAAACATATAATGCATATGATATGCTTTACTTCTCTCATTTAGTTTAGTAATTTCATCAACCTTTATCAAACAACATTGGTATACCTGGCACTGTAAACAACAACCGAAGTTGAAGTTGAGGAAGGAGGGAATGAGAGCCCAATAACTTCACCAGGAAATTCTTGGAATCTCTTTGGAAGAACAAATGTATGCCGCATTGACCATTCTCCCAACTGCTTGGCCTCAACATCCAATGCATACACTTGATTTGAGGAAGTAGTAACTATAAGAATATTGTTGTTCTGGGGAGGAAATCCACCAGCTGTAACAGAGGCACCATCTAATCTTGAGATGAACCAGTGCTGCCTGTGGTTTGGAAAAAAAGGGGAAGAAAAAGTTAAACATTTCAAAATACCAATGCATCATATGAATCACAGGGAAGTCAAATACAGGCATTCTCATCTCCCAGAGGAAAAGAAAAAAGGTGAAGAAGCAGGAAATAAAGAATAAAAAATGATAATCGACCACCATGTTTGTGCCTCCTAAAGTTTCCTTTGGCTCTCAAACTTCCTTAAGCAAGATGACCTAGCCAATTGCTGTGGTATGACTACAAGAATAGGCCTATTGGATATATTTAGAGCAAGCAAAGTAAGAAACCTTAGTATCTCCAGATTGAATATGTATACATCTCCAATGCAATTCACGGCCGCTAGCCACTGCCCATCTGAACTGGTAAACAATCTTGTTATGGGAGGTTCAGTTGGAGGTAATTCTTCATCTTGCATCTCGCGGGAGGGGGTAAAAACATGCACTAATTTTGAACTACCCACGTCCACAACCTATGACATTTAAAGGCGAAAGTGTATCAATAAATCAAACCCATATATATAGAATATTAGTCACAAGCTCATAATAGTTTAAATAGTCCTTTCACTTTCCATAAACACAGGCAAGCATGTTTACTCAAAATGAAATTAGAAGTTTATTATACAAACATATTAATTCGGCTTTAAATATCCAACCTAACTAATACAAAGTTCAGAGCAAGAAAGGATCCAGAATAGCAACCAACAAATGATAAATTGAACGACCAAAAAAACATAAAATAATAGAATTCAATTCTGAATATCAACTCATGTAAAGCACATAACACAAAATTGAAACAAAGGCTTTCGCAAGCCAAGATGTGCAATAAAGACATCACTTGAAGATCAAACCATTCACAAAAGAGATAGATTATCAGGCAAACACCAGAAGAAATTTCCTTTCAGAGAGAAGTAAGGTTACCATGCCATACATAAAGTTACAAATGGACGTTCACAAAGACATCAAAATTAAAGAGGACAAAAGTTTTATGCCAGCTTACATATATCCTTCTATCATGCCCAGCTACTATCAACCGGGAGGAATCATGAGTAAAAACCATGGAATGAGCAAACGGTAGTCTATTAGGTAGTAGCCTTTTACTAACACTCCATGTGCTCTTCCCAACCTCAGACCTCTTCAATTCAAATAGACTAGGTTTCACAATATCAGAGTATGCAAATAGCACCCCTGAATTAGCAATTGTGCTGCAAATTATCTTCCGAGATGACTTACTCTTAACTTGAGCAAGCAGATCAGTTTTTGCAAAGCCTCCAGCTGTACGACGTGTAATATCAGGGAAGACACCCTTTTTCAATTGTACAGAAAGAACATCTAAACAGTGCGAAGACTGGACTAAAAGCATTGCTGATTGATTGAATGCAGTTTTAAGCACTAGTTGAATGGCTGTTCTCTGTGGTGCAGGGCAGATATCATGTGGAGAGAACTTGGTAAACTCCTTCACAGCATATGCAAAGAGTTTTGTGTCATCACCTGCTGATATCAGCATGGGAACCCCCAAATGGGCCCATTTACGGTAACTAAAATCAATAGGTTTTTCTTCTCGACGAGTTCTTTTAATCTTCTCATCTGGCAAGGGATCTGCCAACCACAAGCATAGAACTAAGGAACAGAAATGGTAAATGAAACTGAAACCAATAAAAGATTTTATTCACATGCATATCAAGAGATATAAAAATTGTCTCAGAAGAAATAACATAGAAGTAAAATCCTAAGACAAACCTTCTCGACAAATTGGTACTGCCACAGTCAAGGCCCTGACATCATGTGTATGAGCCCTCACATAATCAACATAAATCCATCTCTTCATCATTGCTGATGACTCAACACTGTCAGATGATACTGACTCACTGGAGAGCTTATAAAGGATAACCTTCAAATAGAATAAGCTAAACACATATCATTATAACGCCACACGGCCCGCAAATTCAATATTAAATAGTACTGCAACATAGCAAAGGAGGGGAGCAGATAACGAATAAAAAGAAAAGAAAGTAAAAACAGGAGAATATATTGACTCATACATAGCTGCAGAAGGGCAATGTCAAATGCCTAAGACTGGAAATATCCATCTCCCACCAACAACAATTCTAAGAACATAAACGGAAAAACTATCTTAAAATTGTTTAAGAAAGATCAGCAATTCTTTAAACGAGGTTCATACATGGAATACAGCAAACAGACCTCTGCCAAAAATAATAAAAGAAAGGTGTCGATTTGAAGATCTTGTGGTTCAATGCAATGAAGGGGGTAAAAATGTTAAATGCATGGGGTTTACATATTTCACAATGACCATAACAAGGAAGGGAAGCGTGGACAAAGAATAGGCCTCTTGTAACTTAATGGTCATAGAAGCTTTGATATCATGTTAAGGATCACTTCATCCCTCAACTAAGCTATTAGGAATTTTATTAATAACTATATCAACTATATGAGTGATTATTGTTTGGAATTGATGTTTGTACCAAAATAATCAGGTGATCCAGGGTTGGTTATCAATAATTAAAAATCTAAAAAAATGATGTTTGGGTATAGGAATATGCTATCCCATAATATTAGAGATTTATTAGGTTTCCAGTATTCATACTTGAGCTGCAATACGAGGTTTCCTTTTTCTTCTGGTTGCCTTAAATATGTCTGTAGTCATTAAGGGAAATTACCCTTCATCATAGTAATATTTTGAGTGAATTAATATTTGGTTAACTTTTGCTTAGTTATTTTCCTTTGCTTTGGATCCTGTCCTACATTAGTAAATCCATTCCAACCCTTAGCTCACTGAATCTACTCAGGGGGACAATCACTTCAAAGGGATTCTATCCAACTGATAAAACAGTAACCCAAATGTACAAAGTTCTTCTGAATTTTGTCAACATCGTCAGTCTTCACAGCCCTTGACTTCCATTGACAAGAATAAACAACCAGCTGCTAATACATTTTTCATGAGATTGACTTAATACATGATATATTCATAATTTAACAGCTCATTATAGGCTAATAGTAATAATACCATCTGCTTTAATCTAATAACAATGACCAAATTATGCAACTCCATACCTTGCCATCAGAACCAGCAGAGAACACCCTATTATGACTTGGCGCTGCAGCCAGAGAATATACATCTCCCTTGTGCAATGAATGTGCTTGTAAAAGAGTTCCATGTTGACCATCCCAAAATTGGACGCTGCCACTGCTGTCTGCACTAACCAGTGTCCCAGACCTAAAGAACAACCAATCAGCAACAAGGGTTAGCATATAAGCAGATAGCCAGATAGTGCTCTAGTATCAGAAGAAATGAGTAATGATGGTTGCAAATACGAAGTTAGAAGTATCAATATGCTTTCAGTTTTACCTTAAGGACAGTAACGACCATATACAAAGTTCGTGACCACTGCCCAAACCTCCATGTCCAGCTGTAATTCTATAGATTTCATGACCCAATGCAGCATCCCAGCATCGTATTAAGCTATGAGGAGACAAAGGTAAAATAGATATGTAAGAAAATTTAACCAGCTAGTGCTTACAATCAAAGTACAGGTGGAATATGGTGCTTTATCTATTTCATTGTTTGCATGGAGTACTCATAATTATATTTTAGCAAAACTCTGCAGCTGAAAAATGTCCTGGAACTTTCACATGATCATTGTTCAATGTCCATATTGATACGTACCCATCACTACTTCCTGAATACACGAACTTAGCATCTGTACTCCAAGTCACACTTAAAACTCGTCCTGAAACAACATGGAACTCGCTTAATGAAAATCAGGCAGAATAGATAGAGAATCTGTAGCAAGCATCATAACTCGGAGACGAAATCTCACCACTGACCCGAGGCAAGGATTTTGTATACACAAACTCATCTGAGCCCGAGATGGCATATATTCGCACGCATCCATCATCACAACCAATTGCTACACGTGGACACTCAAGAAGAGAGTTTTTAAGAGAGTTAGATGGGTCAGAATCCTCTTCGCTTTCACTGGTTTCATGTTCATCACGATCATTTCCAATATCATAGCTCAAATATCCATTCTCCAATATACCAGGCTCTGCTTCTGTATTAATAAAGTTACTGTTAGATGGCGCCAATGCCATTTGCCAGATTGAGACACCAACTGAATCGAGCACAGTCTGCAAATGCACATCAAACTAGGCAAGTCATAAAATAATATATCAACAATAATGAGGGCAATTATTTGGATTGATTAAAAACATTCTATTAGTTGCATAATGAAGTATACTTATGGCAATTTAAAGACATCCGACACCACAAGACCGATATTTGACTCTCGTAAAAATTTCTTAATTCTGAAAATCCTTCAAATTTGTTGCCCATGCAGTTCTTAATCAAGGTGCCAGGCACTTTTCTAATTTATTAACCCCTACAACAAGACAAAAAGAAGATTCATTCGGTTTTTCAAGCTTACTCACCAAGTGAGGTCCAAATACAAAATTATCAAAGACAAACAAAGGAAAAAACGCTAATAAAACGTTCAAGAACAGTAACTATATCACACCTTCTGCGTCAAGTGGAAAAGATCCCACTTAGAAACCGACCCATCTATGTTAGATGAGAATAACCGACCAAATGGCGTACCACTTGAACCACCAGGACACCAAATAAGTGAGGATACTCTTGAACTAGGGTCTCCATGAATAGTCTGCGTGTGTCAAGCTAAATGTATTAGAAACTTCTATGGGCTGAACTAATAATAATAATATCATTGGAAAGTTCCGAGACCAAAAAAAAATCTAAGACTAAGGAGAAGCTACTTTACCAACTGACAGTGCCAACCAACGGAGCCGGGGGAGACAAGCCAGAGCTCCAAGGAGCCATCTTCGCGAGCTGCAGCGACTTGCAAACCATCGACGCTGGTGGCTAAAGATACTACTGGAGAAGGCCTCCAATCTATTGAACTGATTTTATAAAGTTCACCCATTCTACAACAGAAGTCGAATCTCTATCAAAAGGGCCAAAAATTTTCCTGGCTGTCGGGTGGATTTGTATGTTCGTCAGGGAGTTTCAACAAATGCAAGGATGAAAGAACAAAGGAGGGCATCAGAAAGACCAAGAAGGCGAGCCAGCGAAGAGGTTAGGTTTTGGAGGGTTTAAGCGCGGCGATGTGTCAAAGGGAGGCCATGATGCGGATTTTTAATCGGGCATTTGGGTCAGGCGTCTACCCGTTTTTATTTTCAACTTGACGGTCACTTCACTTTTCTGCTAATAACAATAAAAATATGCCTAAAATTTTAGTTATACATTTAACATAAAAAACATGTTTAAAAACGTAATAATAATAATAATATGCATATAATTTTAGTTATACATTTCACATAAAAATCATGTATAAAAACGTACCAAATCAAAATTTAATTGATTATTTTTTTAATTACTTTCTTGAATAAATTAATTTTTTCTTTAAATTACACAAATTTCCTGTCTCTTACTGAACTACACATTTTTTAAAAAATCTAAAGATAATTAAAATACATTTGATAATATTAATTTATTATATTAAGACTATAACTCATTATAAAATAGAATTTTTACGTGTCTATTTCTATATTATATTATATTATTTTAAATTTAAAAAACTATCATTTATATTAATTAAATAAATATTTTATACAATAAGTATGATATAAATAACAAACATGTAAATATTTAAATTAAATTAAATATAATCATACTTTATTTTTATCGTAAGATAAATAAAGATAGTACATCTTCTGACTGACTTTGAGGAAAAGAAATAATGTTTTTGAAAATAAAAAAAATTATATTTTGGACATTCCCCTAATTTTTTGTTAACAAAAAATAACTCAAACTAGGAAAACCACTCCATTTTAAATTCCCAAAATTGCAATGTATCCTAAAACTTCCAAATTGAAGGTGGTCCAATGTTTTTAGGTTTTCATTTTAAACTCACCCTTATGTTCCATGGCTTTTCTATCAGGTCCAACGTTTTAAGGTTATGTTTAGAAGTTTAAGAGAAAATGAAAAGGAGTGTTCATTAATGAAATGGTATGAAATGAAGTAGAATGATTTGAGTAGATATATTATTAGGAAATTTTAATGAGGAAAGGAAATGACTCCTAAAATTTTTGTTTAAAAGTTACAATTAAATGAATGGAATGAAATAACTTATTAATTATTTTTTTTCAATTTTACTCTTTATAACATAAACATATAACTAATAATTTTATTTTTTGTCAATACATAAAATAGGAATGTGACTCATTTTTTTGTCCATTCTTTTAATTTATCAAGTCACAAAATGCAAGATAATTATGAAATAATATATATATATATATATATATAAATTATATAAAAATTACTTATTTTAAAATTGTTCTAGATAAATAAATTTGAGATTTTAATTAATGATTCAATAGAAAAATGATATAAATATTAAATTTGTTATTCACGATGCAAACATTGGATAAACTTATAATTTCAAGAAATTTAAAAAGGCATAATAATATTTTTAATTAGTGAGTTACTCTCTTCCATCCTTGATCCCTCAATTTGGAGGATAACAAAAATAATATTTTGGATGGCTAAGGAAGGTCTTGGAGGCCCTCCCTTGCTATTTCATTCCCTCATCATAAAAACATCCAAATATATATTCATCTAAATTTGACCATTTCACTCATTGTCACTCCTTTTATGACCCTCCATCCAAACGTGGCTTAAGTGTTGGGTAAATGGCCCATAGTCCACATTGCGTGCGACATAGTATATTATTGTGATGCCCCTAGACAAAAACTTCATTTTGGTCTCTTACTCATCCTTTCATTCCCATTTTGGTCCCCCACTTCTTTGAAAATCTAAATTAATCCCCCACTCAACCAAACATTATTCATTATGGCCCCTTTGTTAACTCACCATCCAAAAACTACAGATGTGGCATGTTAAACGCTAACATGAAAGCATTTGTAGTCTCTCTTCTGCTATGTCATCTACCATGTCACCTCTATTAAAGCGCATTTACAATTGATGAAGCTCTAGTGACAAACACTGCTTTTGTTTTCCAAGATTTTTTTGCAAGTTGTGGTTTAATTTGGATGTCAAGCCAGCCTATGAGGGAAGACGAACTTGAACTATTTGTAACACCACTTTTTGAATTATTATGGTTCAGTTCAGGTGTTGGAATCATCAAGCCAAGGCTAGGAACTTGTGAAATTTCCTTGTCTTCCTTCACCACTAGCTTTGACATACCTAAATTTCCATTAAATGGTACAAATGCCCCTCCTCTATTTTTCAAATTTCGTGACTAAATTAGGTTATTCGGTTAGAGCTGCACAAGTGTTGAGAGGGGCTGGGGCACACCTGGACCCATGAGTCGGCTCAGAAAACATGACAGCTTGAAAAAATAGACCCGGGCTCGTGGCCCCGCCTGGTAGACTCGATAAGCTGATCGGGCCGGGTTGGAATAAATAGGTCGGTCAGGTCTATTCAATGAGGTAATATATTCATTTATGGAAAAAAAAAATAACATTACCTATTGGTTGCCCTTAACAATTCCTTCCATAGATTTAATAAGTTTCATATGACTATCAGGGCTACTGAAGGCCTTTTGAAATTGCACTAAAATGAAACAAAGGCAATAATTTATTTTGATATCATTATGAAAATTAATAGCACATAGATGTTTTTCTAATAAAGAAAACCATAAAATATGTCAGGTAACATGAATTATCAAGTAGTTAAAAACTATGATAGAGTAAATAATTCATGAAAAAAGTATAAAGAGAAATTAAAACTAAGAACAAAACAAATTATAAGCAAAAAAACGAAATGAAGAGAAAATACAAATTTGATATACCTAAAAAAATTCTCACAAAATAAGATATGAAGTAAATGTCAAAGAAAAAGTTTACATCACACTCTTCATTTTCCAATGAGTACATGTGACATGATTGAATTCAATAAGGATGTTTCCTTTAGCATCAACTCTTTTATTTCCAAAAGAGCATTGTAGGTAGCATAACATTTATGAGTTTGTCTATGTTTCCCCTGGAGACATGAAAGGAACAAATGAACACAAATATAGATTCTGAGTAAGAGACCTACATTGATTTCTTAATTGCGGAAGCTTATTGATGTCTGGTAAGGATCATTGATCGAATGAGATACCTACAGTTTCTTAGGTGTATCTTGAGTTTTCACAACCTAAATCTCATCTTGAATGCAACTGTAGAATACTCGTAGGTATTCTATTCAGAGCGTCTCAAATCTCTCTCTTTTAGTAAGTTATTTATCGTATAAGAGTCTAACCTTATTTATAAAAGGCTAGCTAGAGTTAGGGTTTAGTAGTAATTTTTATAATTACTATTTTACCCTTACTCAAGGAGCACCCCTTATAGTTGCACACAATATAATATCTTAACAGACTTACACCCTAAATATTATACGATATTCTAACATCTCCCACTTACATATAATGGGATTGCTCATATGCTTTAAACCCAAGAAACATATTCTCGATAAATCAAGAGAACACATTCTCTTTAAAATCTGTAGTCGTTCATACAGGGAAAGTAGGTCGTGCGACCAGCATACTATGAGAGCATCAATGCTATACATCAGTTATGAATATATAGTCTCTCGTAAAAAAACGCACATGCATGTAGATCATAAAGCATGCATGCACCCCAGATCATAAGAATCACATTCAGATATCTCTCAATGATCTCATCTATCATAATATCTTGTATTCACAATTATAACACACAAGTCATAATTGGTATACCGGTGAATACAAAATAATGAGATTCTCTTTAAGATCTTTCTCTTCTCACGATCCTATTAATACAAACTTAGTTTACTTTTCTAGACATGTCCCGTCAGACTGTATCATTACACATAATCCTTAGGCAACACCCTAAGATAACAAACACTAAGTTGCATCTCAAGTACCTAATCAGAGTCTAAGGGTACAAATATAGAGCTAGCGTAAAGGCTCAAGGGTCTCACACAATCATAAGTTAAGATCGCACTCATATTAACCTAGATTGTTGACATTTGCACACATGGTATGAAACATGTTCTACAACATTTTTCCTTTTCCTGTAAAGTGTATGTCTATTTCAGAAATAATGTTGTACAGATGATATTTTAGACACCGCTTGTCTAAAATTGAGTTCCTAGATCTACATAATGTCTTGAACTCACATTTGGCAACTAAGATATACTATAAATGATGAATTTATTTCATCAAATCAATTTTGATGACCCTATGTCATCAATCAAGCGACTTATATGATTTTAAGTATAGTTGCTCTCAAATTATCCTCCTGATGATTTCTATTAAAATCTTGTCTCATCTCTAATGTCACAAAGACACTGAGGTGGTTACTTATGTAAGAAGACTAACCTTTTTGTCTACTCGACATAATAATAATAGAAGAATGTACACAACATTTAAATAAAGATGTAAGTATGGAAATCAAACTTTATTGATTATCAAATAACATCAAAACATTTCTGTCTATGAACAATAGGAATAATAAAAATACAAATGAAGTATGCTAAATTCTACGCAATCTTAAAGACCTAACGTGTCTCACAAGCACATATCTAGAAATAAGCTTGGTCAGCAGATCTGCCAACATCTCATGCATAGACACATACTTCACTTTCACTGTTTTGCGTGCTACCATGTCATTCGCTTAGTGATATTTGATATCTATGTGTTTGGTTTTGCAATGGTACTTTGGATTCTTAGTGTATGCAATCGCAGCCTTACTGTCACAATACACTAACACTGGTTCAGTGTTTTCTGCTTTGCACAATAGTTGATCCAAGAACCTCTTCAACCGAACAGCCTCCTAGGCTGTTAAAGATAGGGTCACAAACTCAGCCTCTATCGTGGACAAGGATACACAAGATTGTTTCTTATTACTCTATGATATGACACCATCACTAAGTAAGAAAATGTATCTTGAGATAGACTTTCTCTCATCTAAGTCCCCTCTATGATCAGCATCAATGTATCCTTCTAATCATAGATCTCTATTGCCTTGATATAAGAGCGCATAATCAATAGTTCCCTTCAGATATCTTAAGATCCTTTTTACAGCTTCCCAATGTTTAGGACTTGGGACGGTTTGATATCTACTCACCAAGCTAACTGCTTGACAGATATCAGGTCTAGTACACATCATAGCGTACATTAGACAACCGATTGCATTCCTATATGGAGTTCGGCTCATATGCTCTCTTTCCATGGCAATCTTAGGACGCATTTCGGCACTCAAGGTTCGACTTGTATTGATAGGAGATACAAGAGTTTCTTAGAACTATTTTATGAAATCTTAACTCCAAGAATGTATGCAGCTTCACCTATATCTTTCATCTTAAAGTGAGATGACAATCAGGTCTACCTTTTATTGACTAGCTCTAGATTATTTCCAACTATAAGTATGTCATCAACATATAATGTCATAATCATATACTTGTCCTTAGATCTTTTGGTATATACACAATTGTTTTCACTTATCATAGTGAAACCACTAGAGATGATTGTATTGTAAAAACAAATATACCATTGCCTTGAAGATTGTTTAAAACCATAGATAGATTTTAAAAGTCTACAAAATTTTTCTTCTTGGCCCTCTTTAATGAAACCCTCAAGTTATTCCATATAAATCTTTTCATTTAATTCTCCATTGATGCATCACCCCAATAAGTGATTGGCAAATTAGTTGGTGCCATCATTGACCTAACCATCTCAATGAGTGTTCTATTCTTTCTTACTGCAACACTATTTTGTTGTGGAGTACTTGGAATAGTCAACTGATGAACTATCCTTTTTTCATCATATAATTCGTTGAATAGAACCGATAAATATTCTTGGCCTCGATCAGTTCGAAGAGCTTTAATCTTCTTGTTTAATGGATTCTCAACTAAGTTCATATAGTTTTTGAAGCAGCTTAATGTTTTTGACTTATGAGAAATCAAATAGACATAATCGAAATGAGTATAATCATCAATGAATGTGATGAAATAATTTGCTCCGTGTCAGGCCCTAACATTCCCACAGATGTCAGAATGAACTAACTGCAGTGGAAAATTGGCTCTAGTTGCTTTATCGAATGGTTTTCTTGTAGATATTTCCGCTAGACAAAATTCACAAATAGACAAATCTACTAGTTCAATGCCGAGAAACAAACCCTCTTTTGCTAACTGTTGCATTTTTTATTGGCCAATATAACCAAGTTTAGCATGTCATATATTCATATCGTGATCATAATCATGTGTAGAGGCAAACATGGAAAAATTAATATTATTATTAATATAAGATTTGTCATCCAAATCTATAGAAATAAAACCTCTGGTTACATAACCAAAACGAAAAAAAACTGAGTCATTACTTAATTTAACACAATTGTCATGGAAATACAAATCATTGCGTAACCTAAGTAAAACCAAAACTGAAATAACATTTTGACAAATTTGAGGTGCATAAAAGACATTATGTAGGATTAGGTATCGACTACCACGCAGGACTAACTTGCATGTTTCGATCCCTTTGACAGCAACCTTAGTGTTGTTGCCCATATATATCCAAAATGCTCCATAAGGAACTCGCCAGAAGTCAACAAAGGCATCATGATCACGCGTTATGTGGTCTGTGGCTTCTGAGTCTGCAATCCACACAGGACAAGATTCAATAAGCATAATTGAGCTAGAAACACAAAGTTCACTAACATAAGCAGTGTAGGTTACCTTTTTTAAAAGCTCAAGGCAATCACTTGCATAGTGTCCCTTCTTTTGGCAATTGAAACACTTAATTTTTACCGTATTCACCTTTCATTGCTTCTTTTTGCCTTGTTGATTAGTCTTTAGCTTTTTCTTAGGTCGAGCTGATTTTTTGTTCTTTCCCCAGCTCTTTCTCTTTGAACCACATCTTTCACCAGAAGTTGCCATGTGTAACTCAAGTATCGGCTTGGCTGATTTAAGCCTTTCTTCCTTAAATTCAAGGTGTCTTTGGACATCTTCCAGAGTCGTGATTCTGTCATTGTGGGTGAGATGTATCTTCATATGCTTCTACGAACTAAGTAAAGATCAAGTGACAGCTTGGATAAGTTGTTCATCTGTTAAGACATTTCTAGCATTTTTTAGCTTAATAATCATATTTGATATCAACCTTAGATGCTTTCTTATTGAATGTTCTAGGCGTTTCTTATATGAGTCAAATTGGATCGTGAGAGAATGTAATCTGGATACGGACATAGTTCCGAACCTCGTTCTTAGAGCATTCTAAAACCCTATAGTGTTTTGGCGATCCTTGAACTCCCTTAGAATATCATCATCCATAATGCTCACTAATGTAATGTGAGCAGTGAAGTTCTTTTTCTTTCAAGCATCATAAGCTTCACGATCCCACCTATATTGGGCCGTGTTTCTAGCTTCTGGCTCTTCCATAACATTATTGAGAGTTTCAAGAGCCTCTTGCTTTTCCAGGAAATACTAGATTTTTGTACTCTAGATTCATAATTGTCGTCATTTAACTTTAACCCCTTGTTGAGCTCAGCAACAATACTTTTAGAAACCATAGTCATTCTTTACATAAAAAGAACAATAGACTTAAATCATGACTTGAAATTTTCTTTAGGGCTAAATTAATTAAGGTTTTAAAAAAAATTGATTAAATTTTCATGAAAAGATCTTCTTCTTCTTCACTAAGCTGCTCTCACTTTATATAATGTCAACTCAGTTTCATGCTTCTCCAACCTTTCATCAGCTGCCGCCGGGTACAGTAGTCATCTGCAATGCCCCGAAAGCTGAAAGGTGGTCACCGGCAGCCATAACCAAAAAATGCAGAACTTCTGCGTTTATTTTCAAAAGCCATCCCGTGTCACTTGTGCGAAAAAAGATAGAAAGCTTCTTCAAGAAGGTGGCTCAAACCGCCGAGCCTGGCAACAGAACCAGATCTCCCTAAAGGTTGTCAGCGATCTAAACGAGAGCCATCTTGTCGTCGCAGAAAGGCGCGTTTGCCGCAATGACAGTCACGTGGCTAGGTGCGTCGCATAGGCATGGAGGTCATCTCATATATGTCATCGGCGACAGTGGTTGTTGCTAGCGATCTCTATCTATTTGAAGTTGCGTCGCCAACGACCATGAGTGGGTAAGGCGGCGTGCTGTAATGGTAGTAAGGAGAAGAATAAGAAGGAAGAAGGATGAAGAAACTATCCTGTAGCATTTTTTCAAAAAAAAAAAAAAGGAAAACAAACAAACTAATTCTGAAATTTTGAAAATAAAAGATATTTTCAAAAACCCTAATTTTTTTAATGGGCTTATAGAGTTTGATTTAGGCTCACTGCTAAAATGGTTTTGGGCTCTCAAAAAAATTTTTGGCCAATTAAAAGAGTTTTTTTTGGCTATTTTTAAAAGTTAGGCCTTGTATTTTTTAATTGGGTATGTGGCCTATTCAAAAATAATTTCAGCCTAATTGTTAAATCCTTAATTAATGAATATCTAGATATATTCAAAAATATAAACTGTGTATTTAAATTTTAGCCTCAAATAAACACAATTAATTTTTTATATCCCAATAAATTTTAGTCAAGTAATATATGATTGTCATTATGTTAATTAGTTTAACATTTTTTTTTAATTTTCTTCCAATAGAAAATTTAGACATATAATGTTAATTAGCTTAACATTATGCATTTAAATATGTTAATTAGTTTAACATGTTTATTTAATGAATGTTAATTAGTTTAGCATTATATAATTGATTTATTAATGTGTTAATTAGTTTAACATGTTAGTTAACAAATGTTAATTTGTTTAGCATTTGAAAGATCATGATTACAATTGGTTTGTAGCATGATTAGGACACTTAGTTGTGTTTTGATTTTGTTACTTTAAACCTTGTATACAACTTTAGGACGATGATTGACATTTTGTGTTCTTTTGAATCCGGGTTATATATAGGTTAATTAGCTTAATCATACGATACTTAGTATCATACAAGGACATTCTATTATAATAATAGCCTGTATAAAAATGGACAGGTTAAAAAGCCAAAAGACATTCACAAACCTGGATATAAGCATACAGTTCTGAGAGACGGTGTTCATACCTATAGAGAAACTGATTAGCATCTAATTTACTACTGCACAGCCAAAGATAGAATGATATATCTTTCGGTTCATACCTAGCATAGATAAGTTACAACTAATATAATAGATTAGAAAAAATTAATGATATATGAAGCACATATATGTGTATGTGTTGAGGAGAAACATAAAAAGATTTACAGTAAAAATGGACGATAAAGGCTATCATATGACATAACTTATTAAACTTCCTCTCAAATTCCTTTGTCCAGTAAACCGATTTTTAATCAACATATATCAAAGTCAAATTATATAGAAAAATGAACACCACAATCAAATATGTAGAGAAAATAAAAACACCACAGTCAGATTACATATTGCTAGGATCCATCACAGATAGTTAGGCATATACTACAAATGGAAAAAACACTATACACTAATAAGTGTTCATAACATCTTGTGTGACGCTTGAATATTTAGAAACATATGTAGAAATCAAACAAAATGATATTGGCCTTGTAGCTACAAGGTTTAAGTTGGAAGAAGGCTTATTACTGGCTTGGGATTGGCATTCTTATGGGGATTGTTGACTACTTGCATCCATATAGCCAATTAATAAGACAATGGAACAGTGAACAACATATTAAATCGAAAGTTTGCACAAAATTATATTAAGTTAAAGATTAAGACAAATTAAAAGGAAAATGATAGCCAACATCATGCATAAAACTTTAATAGAATCAAGATTAAAGTAGCTTAAAAACAAGAGGACATCATTTATCACTTTGAACCAGAGTTTTGCACAACATTGCATTAAAGATCAAGGCTAAAAGTAGTGGAACAACATGCAACCAATTAGATTAAAACTTTGAACATAACTATACATAAAGATCAAGATTAAAAAAATTAGAAGCAAGAGGACAACATTTATCATAATGAATCAAGATTTTGCACAACGTTGCACTGAATATCAAGGCTACAAGCAATGGGATAACAAACAACATTTTAGATTAGAACTTCCATAAAATCCATACTAAAAATTCAAGATAAAAGCAAATTAAAAACAAAAGGACAATGCTCATCAAATTAAATTAGTTTTTGGCATAAAATCAAGTTGGATAGCAAGGTTGAATTATGTTTAAAACAAAGAGACAAGAAATATTGTATTAACTAAGACTACAAAGCATAGCCAAGAATTCACCTAAGATTTTACTTGACCTTACTTATAAGGACTCAAAACTAAGACCAAAGTGAATAGACCTAGATTTTGGGCAACATCATAATGCTAGATAGAGATTACTACCCAGCATGCCCATAATACCTAATAGATGGCCAAAAACCACAGCAAGTGAAATAAATTTAGAATTCACCAAAAATCTAACTAGCATTGTCCAAGTCATATAGTCATGGGGAACTAGTCAAATGAAGCAAGTAGAGGAGATTTGATGAAGAATTCTTAACACACACATTCCTCGATTGAACTAAAATTAAATCAAACTCGCAATCATGGAGAATCGACATTGAAATAAGATAGAATGAGATGATTACCTTTGTAGTTGAGCAACAAGTATAGCTTTATGTCATATTTAGAAAATTAACAAAACCTTTTTGTTTGGTGCAATTTTTTCTTTGTCCTTTTAAAGTTAAGCCACGCTTGTAGTGTCATTGGAATTTATAACTTCCAAATTACAATGCCTAAACTACTTGATTGTTAATTAGTAAACAAAGCATCTTTCTATATTAGTGCCTCATTGATTGAAATCTATGTACAAACCCATACCTCTCCATAGTAACATAAATTTATTCTTCGCTGTTTGGGTTAGGGATTTCGGCCCAAGAGTTAGATGCAACAGAGTTAGAGAGAGTGATCAATCAACAGAGGTCGGCTGGTGAGTGATCGATGGAGGCTGGAGATTGAGCGACGATGGTAGGCGATGATGATGGCTGGCTGACGCTGGCGGAGACTAAGAGCGAGAATAGAGAAGCACTGATGTAGTGAAGTAAATGTGTGTTAGGGATTTCAGTTTCACCTGTGATCGAGTGTTATGTGCGTGACGTCTATATTAAGTACTAAAAAATTATAAGAAAAAAAATGAAGAGCTCTAGGCTGGGTTAGATAAGCTAACCTTCACCCGTGATTTGGACCAAGCTTAGCGTGGAGCACTTCCACTCTTCTTCCTTCCCTCATTACCCTGCCTTCCCTATTTCAACTTGGCCTGGGGCGGGTCTACTGGGTTGGCACATTTCTATTCACTCCTATCTCCCGTATCATCTTCACAACTAAATTCCATGCATTGATCTTTGAACCCAAAAGCCCTCTGTTTCTCTCTCTATTTCTTTGTGTCATTCTAAAACTTTTGAAGGAAAATTAAACCAAAGCTCATAGACTTTCACATTCATCGTCATGGTCTTTCTCTTTGTGCTAAATTCATATAATCATTCTTTCTTGTTCTGTAATAAACTTCCTTCATCTTGATTTTGCTTTATAGGTTGATTTGCAAGCAAGTGAAATAGAGATCAATTATGAGGAGGTAAATCAAACACCAACTTTGTGGGTTTCTTTCTTCTTTCTCTTATTCAAATTCATATTTAAATGCATGAGAGAGCTTCGCCTTAATGAAAAACTAAGAAATAGTTTTGATAAATTATCTCTTTAATTTATTTTTTCTCAATAGTTTGTGTTGAATTCGAGATGAATGAAGTCTGACAACGCAAATGAATTTATGTGGATATAGAATCGAAGGCAATGGTCTTTCATTTGCCATAGAATGTAGCATCACTATGAGTAGTAAGTACTTAATTAATTATCCTCATGCTTATATATTTTTATTTAATTAATCATTTTAAAAGATTATTATTAGTTTGAGATAATATTATCTATATATATATATATATATATATATGAAATTACTGGCACAACAATAATGCTTGCTAAGGTAGGATTTGGAGTGTATGGAGTAAATAATGAAGGCATGGAGTTTTTTCATAAGTTATATAAATTAAGGCAACAACTAACAATTTCTTTTGGATATTCTGAGACTCGCTTTTCATTGTATTGCTACATTATTGGCCTTTATTAACCATTATTGGCCTCTATTAACCATTTCTGCTAGTGGAATATGAAGGCCGTTCGAAATCAAAGGGTGTTGGAATTCTTTGAGTAGGAGCATCATTCTTCTGTATTTTAGAAGTACAGTGAATTTGATTCTAATTAGAAGATCGTAAATGAAGGTTTCTTCACAAATATCACAAGTTGGGGTTGCATTTTCAATAGTTTCTATGTTATGTTTTGAGGACAAAAGAGGAGCACCCATGGGTCTTTGTTATTAGCAAGTGGTCCATGTTAGTATTTAACTGCGACATCAGTAATTTTTGGATGGTGAGTTAATAGAGGGACTGGAATGAAGGATAGTTGGTTGAGTAGAAGACCAATTTGAATTTTTGAAAGAGTAGGGGACCAAATAAAAATAGAGAGTTGAGTAAAGGACCAAAATAAAATTTTTGTCTCTGTCCCTGCGTCTGAAGCTAACTTTTTGTTTTGGTTTATCTGAAACATAACTGAACGCAAGTTAGCCCTGAAATTCCGAAACAAATGGGCCGAACCAACAATAGCCTCGTAGGCCCAACCGGGGCTATACTTGGTTTGGTTCGCTCGTTGGTTGGTTGCTTTGAGTTGGATGCTCCTCGAGAGTCGAGTAGAAGGCGAGGCAATTAAGCGAGCATTGGTGCACTCGCAAGTCCCAAAGTTACAAAAAAACTGAAATTGGAGGAAAGGAAAATGAAATACATGTGCTCTCTGCCTTACTATAGCTTGAAGTAACACCCAAAGGCCAAAGACTCTCAATTCCGATCCAATTCCACATTCCTCGATGGACGACGCATATGCCAGATCTATTCCCGAGGTAATTTTGTTTCGCCTTGTATGTTTGGTTGCCACGGGAGATTAGAAAGAGAAAATTTTGGTCTGAAATTGTTTCGCCACCTTCACTCAACAATATTTCTTCATTCGTTTCGTTCATTTTAGTTGAGTTCTTACTATTCTTGACAATATCCGGAAGCAAGCATTCTCCTTTGTCAATTCGTTTTCAATGTGGATTGTCTGGGAACCATGTGGGCTTCAGCCGCTTCCTTTCCGAATCAGTTGTTTAAATGGATTTGAACTCGGATGCGTTCTTTTTTTGTACTTCTGAGATGGAATCAATATCTTATATACTTTCGGGCTCCCACAAATGGTGGGATTCACACACACAATTAAGACAAGTGGCAACCAACAATGATCTTGAATAAATTTTATTTCTTAGAACTCGGGCTATGGACTGTCTGTGAATTTCATTTTCATGCTTTCAACAAATATACAGGGCAAAACTTTCTCAGTCTACATCTATGATTCCACTAATACCATGATCAATTGAACTAAGTCGTTGGAACGTTACTCATCACTTGCACCATTTTTTTTTATTTTTTTTATCGTATCTAGGTCCTTGATTTCTTTGGAGTGGACCCAACAAAAGGTCTTTCTGATGCCCAGGTACTTGGATGTTCTTTTTCTTCTCTTTTCTTTTTCCCAGGTTGATATTAGTGTTCTATCTGTGTAACCCCTACTCTAATTCTCCTGTAACAGTGAAAGCCGCGATGGCATACTTGCTTTCACGCCCAATTGTGTTGTTAAGAGTTCTGAATAATATTTTCTTTTATTGCATTACGCAGGTGGTGCAGCATGCTAGACTTTACGGTACTAACGGTATGTCTCCTTCTGCCGGGTTTGCTCATACGTAACTTTCCCTTTTACTAATTTAGTGGTATATGGAGAAGTGAAATAATGGAATGTGATTTATCTATGACTTACCTAGTGGCTTCTCAATCTTTTATGTTGCGGGCATACATGATAGCATAATCACACTGATGGTACTGTTGAGGGAGTTTACTTATTGGTTTCTTATTTTTGGGCTTATTAAATTGAGTATTTTGTTTTGTGCTATTTTATTTGTCTGCTGACTTTTTTCCTCTTGTTGCTGCATGTGTTTCATTTGCTCCATAGTGCTGCCTGAGGAGAGAAGTAAGTATATGGCATTTGAACTTCTTCGTCTTTCAAAATTCTCTTGTCATTGTTATATTTTGCTATATTAGCTTCTATAGTTCATGGACACTTAAAATTGAATAGTTCCTTTCTTTTCCTAGCTTATTTGATTAGTTGCCATTATTCTTAAGTTTATTGTGATCAATTTAGGGCAATTCTTTGACCTTGGCAAGCTTTATCTTAATCTTCATGGTCATTTTAGACAAGTAGGTTGGTTGCTTCGTATATTAGAATGAACATTAATCAATTTGGGGATTGTTGGGAAAGTCCATTGGGTTGCTGATTTTAACTTAATCTGTTATATCATTGCTAGTTGAGGTTTTGCAGTCTTGGGTCTATACCCTTTTTATGCCAACCTTTATTGAGCTATTATCATGCTTTATTAAAAAAATTTAGATTGGGTGTAATGAGCTGATTCTTGTGAAATCTTTAATGTAGGGGCTCCTTTTTTGAAATTGGTCCTGAAACAATTTGATGATTTGCTTGTGAAGATATTAATTGCAGCTGCAATTATATCTTTCATTCTGGCTTTAATCAATGGAGAAACAGGCTTGATGGCATTTTTGGAGCCTTCAGTAAGATATATATAATCTTCCCTGTTTTGTTTGTTACTTGCATAACCAATTTTCTTTAGTAACAAAGTTTTTGTTCAGACTGCAATATGAAGATAATAGATGATTAGGACTAAAATTTGGATATTAGGGATTTAATTTGTGAAATTCAATTTTCTACTAGGGATTGTATCCTTGTTTGGGTAGGGGGTATTCTGGTCCTGCCTTATTGTATTTTGCTTTCGTTTCTACATCAGTAATTTTTCACTAAGTAGTACAAATTTGGTGTTGCATGACCTTATTTAAGTTGAACTGTTACTATTTCAAGTGGAAGGTTCTTACTAATTGTCTTGCAAAAACATGTTTGTTTAGTTCGTGAATGCACTGTTTGTCTACTTTGCCTATTTAATCAGCTCTATCAAATGTGTAATCTTCTTGTATTAATTTCAATATGCGTACAGGTTATTCTAATGATATTGGCTGCAAATGCAGCTGTGGGGGTGATTACAGAAACAAATGCTGAAAAAGCTCTTGAGGTAAATTTAAAATAACAATATTAGAGCTTGCACTAATCTTGTGGATAATTTTTAGATTATACCTTTTACTGTTTTTGGATATCTCTTTTACGCCAAAATAACTCTTATTTTTAATACACTACTTGTCTCCGTTTGCAACAAGACTTTCCTGATTAAAACATGTTTCTAGACGGTGAAAAGTATGGGACTTTCTGTTTCTGTTTCTGTTTGTTGGTCTTTACAAGTTTACCTCACATTGATCTATTTTCTACTTTTCATGTTTTAGGAACTACGGGCCTATCAAGCTGATGTTGCTATTGTACTCCGAAATGGTAACAGGAAGCATTTATAGTAACATGAACTATATGTAATGATGTGCTGAGCTTTTTAGAATTTAGCATATCTGATTTCACTGGGTGTGGAAGTGTGATTATTTCCTTATGCTATCATTGAAGTTGCTATTTTGAAGTTTGTTTCATTAGATTTTTGTGTCATATTATACCTTGGGTATAGTTTGTTTGGTAGTTCTCTGCTTTGGCTTTTTGTCATATTGTGGAATCTTTTCTCTACTTTCAATCTTTTTTTGGGAGGGTGCAAGGGGTCACAATTAGTAAGAAAAGGCAAATGTGATTACTTTGTATGATTGGTCTTGATTTCATATTCCTGTTAGAGCCTACTTGGTAATGTCAGGAGTCTTATACTTTTTCCTCTTTTAGCATTTGGTTGTATTTTCTATGTCTTTGAAAATATATTGCATAGGCATGCTTGACTAGTATATATACTTGAACTATGTGCTGACATGTCCTCATAATTGCACTTGTTTTGTTGATTCCAGACCTTTTTAGACTGTTCTGCATATTGTGAACGGAACTCCTAGTCCTTGGCTTAAATGAAAGAATAAAGAAAAGGATTAATAGTGGTAAAGTGGAGAATAAGTTTTTGTTTAATATATGTGCTAACTTTGTTTGTTAACTTTTTATATGTGTTGTGTCATCTGCCATGGTGGTATTATGAGAATCTTAAACAAATTGCTTAAAACATGTCATTTTGATGTTTGGGATTGTGTGTATTTTAAAACAGGCAGAATCTATTTCTTGCAGGTTGTTTTTCCATACTCCCAGCTACTGAAATTGTTCCTGGTGATATTGTGGAAGTTTCTGGTAAGCAAATTATGCAATGCCTACAAACGAACTGGATTAGTTAAAATAATCCTGGGGGCCTGAAAAGTAATAATTTCTGTTTTGTCTGTGAATTAAAAAGTTGGGTGCAAAATTCCTGCTGATATGAGGATGATCGAGATGCTGAGTAATCAAGTACGTGTTGATCAGGCTATTCTTACAGGTACGGCTGCTTTATATGTCTTACACAGTGAATAGATATTTTTCTATGTTAAAGATCTATTTGCTGAATGGAGTTTAGTATTATATTTTATCATTATTTGGACAATTTACTTTGTGGCTCTCTGAATGAATAATAAATATTTTTGATAATTTCATGAAGTTTGTTTATTTGGAAATTCATTCTAAGATACTTGATGCTCACTGATTTAATGATTTTTTTTATGATGGTAGGTGAGAGCAACTCTGTGGGAAAAGAGCTTGAAATTACCACAGCAACAAAGGCTGTATACCAAGACAAAACAAATATCTTGTTCTCGGTGAGAGTGGCCAATTCTAAACATGTTGATGATTAACTGCCTTGAAGAATTTCATTCAAGTGTTAGGACTAATAGTCTGGTTGTTATTTTGAATCCTATTGGTAATAATGTGCAAGATTGTGGCACTACCAAAAGGTTTATGACACAATTCCTTGTTCGTGTTAAAAATTACGGTTGGTACTTGGTATTACTATTTACAAACTTTACTACTATAGTTTGGCTTTTACCTCAATATGTCAACCGTTAGTTTTAGTAGGTATCAAAATTGCTGGTCATTTGATGAAGATGGGTTTACTTAAGTGATTCAACTAGGTTTTTAGTATCAATGGGCAATTTGATTGTGAATGAGGTACTGACCAGCCAATTGATGTTTTCAGCAGCATTACTTCTCACTCATTGCTAATTTCAATATTCAATGTTTCTGAATTTTGGATTAATAGCTGTTGCTTCAGATTGTTTCTTAGTTTTGTAAGAACTGTCATATTGTTACCATAAATTTTACAAGTATATACGTGAAGCAATCTATATATTCCTGTGTATTTTACTTTCTTCTATTCATTTATATTCAATGCTAATAGCCTGAGGCAGCGTCCAATTTCCATAGTAATGTATTTTTATTGGTGCATCTTATGTTTCTTTACATCTTTGTCACAGATATTTGAATTAACCGAGTTAGAGGTTATTCTTCTTAGTTATCTGGGTCTGGGAGCCTTCTTGCCAATGATATTCTTTTTCCTGCAGCACTTAAATTATTTTTTTTTCTATTGTAAGATATTTAATCAGAAAGGTTTATTTTTTACTGTCAGGGAACAGTTGTGGTTGCTGGTAGGGCAAGAGCGATTGTGGTGGGAGTCGGTCATAATACTGCCATGGGCAGCATACGTGATTCAATGTTGCAAACAGAAGATGTAAGTGTTGTATTTCACTCATACAATACTTTGCTTTATCTTACTTCATGCCTTTTTCTCTGCTGCCATGTGGATGATTTTTCAGTTCTTAATCTGTAAACTAACAGCCCTAGACTTCCCTGATGGGTGTCCAGAACAAAGTAATTCAGTGACATATGTATCTATACTTCTCCCCTCCTGCCCATAAAAGAAAGGAAAGAGTAGGTCTTGTATGGGTATGGGATGGAAAATTAATCAAATATAAATATCCAACATTATCTTGCTTAACTTTGCTGCCTTTTGGTAATATAAATAATCTCATTGCTATTGGTAAGCGCCTGGGGTTTCCTCATGCTGCATATAGAGTATAAAGCGATTTTGGGTGTATGCTTTTGGCCCAAGGAAACTAGGTTATGCTTTTAATTAGCATTTATGGGTGATAAATCAGTAATGCATGCGGAATTAAAGCAAAGCTAGACATATTTGGTAGTGTTATTTGGGCTGCAATATATGCTTACTGTTTGATAGTGTGAGGATTTACGAATTGAGAAAGCTCAATCTTTCTGAGTAAAGCCTGTAGTCATAATGTGATTATTGATGTGGTTGAGCTTTTCATATAGCAGAGACATTGTTTAGTTGGTCAAAATGTTCTGAGATGTAATACTTGCACTTTTCTGCCCTTCCTGGATACATTGAAAAAAAACTGACCTGGACTTCTATACATGCATCAGCAGTGCTTATGTGTTTATTTTCTATCATTGATTGTAGGAGGTGACACCATTGAAGAAGAAGCTGGATGAGTTTGGTACCTTTTTGGCCAAGGTGATTGCTGGTTTTATGAATCACTCTCAAGTGTTCAACCCTATTGGTTTAAGCATTAATGTTCAAGGGATGTGATGCATATTACATTCCTTCTACAATTATTGATCAGATAAACTACACCGCTGTTATTGCGCTTCTGTATAAACAACCTGACAAATTCAGTTGCTGTTAATGCTTCCATTTGAAAAGTTGGGTCTGTATTTTATTCTGTCATGATGCCATTTTGACTTCTTGACCTACAGATAAGTTGAAGGGTTCAAGCAAATAATTATAATTGATTATCATTCAAACTGTAAATATGGTGCTTCAAATTATAGAATATGTTGTAGAATTTGAGAAATATTTGTGTGACAAAGCTCTTAATTGCATACCTTTCAAGGTCACTTTTCTTGCATTTCTGGAAATTGATATGGTGCTTCCTGAATGTCTGTGTTATTAGGTTATTGCAGGGATTTGCATATTGGTGTGGATTGTAAATATTGGTCACTTTCGTGACCCTTCTCATGGGGGTTTCTTGCGTGGTGCAATTCATTATTTTAAGGTTTGTTCTTGTATATGAGGATTTTTTTAACAGTTTCATTGTACAGTTCTTTCTATTATGATTTCTAATTGCTCTGGTATTCTGTTATGTATTTCCTTAGCACCATGCTTGAGTTTTTCATCATTCTGAGTGTGGTCTTTAATTGTATTTGACTACTTAACATGAAAAGCTTCATTAACTTTAATCATATTCCTGGTAGATTGCAGTTGCTCTGGCAGTTGCAGCAATTCCTGAAGGGCTCCCTGCTGTTGTTACAACGTGAGTCTTAAGACTTGTTTCCAATATTTGATTCCAAGCTGTGATGTCTTATGAGGTGGTTGTAATTTTGATTATATTAAAAGATGTTTTGGGGTGGGTGTTCATATTGGATCTGGAATTTTTTTCCTACAAGTTGAAATGAATGTAGTAGACTCAGTTGCTTCTCTTTTTGAAAGTTTTGCATTTTAATGTTTCACTCATTTATTTATGAATGAAATCGCTAATGTGAGCTGAAGTAGACAGTGAGTTAATGTTTCACTCATTCATGCCTTTGAGGCACTAATTTCTTTTTCAGTGTGGGAGAGTCTCCATTAAACACAATCTTCAGCTGTAGCTTATAACCATTTACTTTGACATTTTAAAGATTGACATTGTTGAGTTGTAGAAGTTCTAATTTTTTATCATTAATTTAATTTATCTTGTAACCTCTTGATTTAGCAAAGTCTGTACTATATTGTTCTATTTTGATTTGAGCACTAAACTAGTTTCCACTTCACTTTTGCACTGCTATTTGTATATGGATTCTGAATTAATTGATTTCTCAATGATTTTATACTTGTAATCAAGAGCTGACATGCCCCTTATCTGGATTTTTATTTTAGACAAGTAGTTTAACATTTATCCTGTGTAATAAAAAAACTAAGTTTTCTCCCTCTTTTTCTTTTATTGATTATTTAATTTGTTATAATAGGTGTTTGGCTCTTGGAACAAAGCGGATGGCTAGGTTGAATGCTATTGTTCGGTCTTTGCCATCTGTTGAGACATTGGGCTGCACTACTGTAATTTGCAGTGACAAAACTGGAACTCTGACAACGAATATGATGTCTGTTGCGAAGGTGATCTTTACTTGAAATTAAAACATTAAAGTTTTGTTCTTATGTGTTTTATGTGGATTTATGTATTATTGCCACAAGTGCCAGTCTACCAGTATGTTTCTGCCATCCTTGGCTGAATTTACCAGCTTATTGATGCTTTTCTTTTTCAAAATCTTATGCTTGAATTGTTTAGAATCAGTGATAGTGCACTCTTATAAAATATTTTCAACAAAGGACACAGAGCCCTTCTTGTAGGACCAGTGGAGATAAAAGGGTGAGGATGGAGAAATAGGGCAATAAAGAGAGAAAAAGGATGAGAGGTAGACGGTGGAAGCAGAGATATTGAGGGATGTTGAGAGGAAGAAAGAGAGAGAAAAAGAAATATTAATATTTTATTTGTTCCTAATATTTTAATAATTACCTATATTACCATTGACCATAGTGCGCCTTTTTTTCTATCCCACTCTTCATAGCACCCCTCATATAAAATAAAATCTGTTTCTGAATGCTGAAGGTCTAAATGACAACCATTTGATGCATTTGAAAAATGTTTTGTTCTGTTCTTTTCTTCCTCTTTCAGTTTAAAACTTTTTCTACATTTTTTGGGTTCCATCCTAAGTTGATTCACTCTAACATCAAATGCCACACATGGGGAATACATCATGTTATTGTAGTCAGAATGATGCTAAGATGAGAGACACATGGACTCTCACCATGTTTCATGAGTTCATATTGTACTTGTCTTGAAACATTGTGTCAAGGTCTATTTCATCTAAGCTGTTAAAGAGAGTCTATTATCAAGTGGTTGAGGATTGAATCCTTGCCTCTGCGATTCTCCAACTATATTATTTTAAGCACATGGTATGATTCACATGAGCTTTGTATATGGTTCAAGCCCACAGAGCTTTCCTCCAAGAGGGCATGTTATAGGCTTTAATAAAATCATCCAACAACTTAAGTTGTGGGATGAAAATGCTTGACAATATGATTGCGAAGACAATCTTTCTGGAGGCTTTTATATCCTTTTTTGTCTGAAACTCAAAATGGAAACATTTATTATTATTATTTTCATAATGAAATGCGCTTTTTATGCTTGCCAAGATATGTAATATAATCATTTCCAGAGAGCCTTTTTCCTTTTTCCTCTTGAGCTCGGATGTTTTCTTTCTTAATTGCTCATAGATGATTATTTCTAGCAACTTTCCTGGAGAGTTCCTACACCTTATGGTTCTCCATATGCACAGGTGTGCGTGGTTCACTCTGCAAAACATAACCCTGTAGTTACTGAATACAGTGTTAGTGGAACAACATATGCACCTGAAGGCATAATCTTTGACAGTTCAGGGATGCAGGTAATATTCTTTTCATTCCTGGATAATTGCATTCATGCACAAGCAAAACACACATCTCAGTTCTCAAAGCCTGTTAAATAACTAACATATGGAGGATAGGGGATCAATGCCGAATTAGATTGAGCCCAAAGACATCCCTAAAAAATGCCCATGCATCTAAGGATTCTTTTAGTTGCGAATATGGCTCTTTCTTCTGCTTTTTATGTATTTTATCCTTGATGGTAGACATCTAATGGCCCCGCACTCTATAAGTCTTTGAATTACTCATTACTCACTACCATTAAATGAAATGAACCATTATCTAAAGTGCACAAGTCTGTGATACCTGGGAATATATGGAGTTGAGCCATAAAAACTAAAGAAGATTGATTCCTTTCTATTTAAAGTGAAGGGGAAAAAAAGGGCTTGGAAGGTCTCTGTTTTATTATTTCAGACAAGTAATGGATATAGTATCGCAACTTTTTACTTCTTAAAATCAATATTGGCATAGGCCTATACAGCTTGGTATTAGTGGTGCAACTATGTAACATTCAAAATTACTACAGCTTGACTTTCCAGCTCAGCTGCCATGTCTTCTTCACACAGCAATGTGTTCAGCCCTATGCAACGAGTCCATCCTGCAGTATAACCCTGATAAAGGGAAGTATGAAAAAATTGGAGAGTCAACTGAAGTGGCACTTCGTGTCCTGGCAGAAAAGGTTTGTGTTATTAGCTTGTGTCTCCTGTTTATTTAATGTTACACTTATGCTCCTTTAGGGCTCAAATTTATATTCTCTGGGCCTTTCGTTATTTTTAGGTTGGTCTCCCTGGTTTTGATTCCATGCCATCAGCCTTGAACATGTTGAGCAAGCATGAACGTGCATCTTACTGTAATCATTATTGGGAGGAACAATTTAGAAAGGTATGCTTCTTCATGTTGGTCACCTTTTCTTTTCCATTTGTTTTCTTCTATCAACTTCTCACTGTATTTGTGCACTTTTAGGAAATTGTGGACATGAAATTAACTGCATATCTATGATTTATTATTTTGTTGATTTTCTTGCTTTGAGATTTGATGCTTTGCAGGTAGATCTTTTGGATTTTTCTCGAGATCGGAAAATGATGAGTGTCCTTTGCAGCCGAAATCAGCTACATGTGTTGTTCTCCAAGGGCGCCCCAGAGAGTATCATGTCTAGATGTTCAACCATCTTGTGCAATGATGATGGTTCCATTATGCCATTTACTGCTGATATTCGAGCTGAGCTAAACTCAAGGTTCCACAGGTTGGTTTTTTAATTATCTGCATTGATGCTTTACTTTTTTATTTATTGTAATTTCTTTATTCTTATTTATAGTGAATTTCAGATAGATGAGAAAGAGACTCATGAGCTTGCCATGGAATACTTGTTAGCAAAATAAGAAGTGCCAAGGGGGCACTCAACTATCCTTGTGGCACACCAGTGGGGCCTTGAAAAATAATAGAAAAGAAAGTTAGATACTTGTATGAATTTTATAACTTGAATTATTCAACTGGAATTCTTGACCCAGAAATTTTCAATGAAAATAGGATCCAGTGCATAAAGTGTAAAGAAGACACCCACTTTCACATCATCTCTATGCCAAAAATGAGGATTGGCAGTTCCTACTGGGTGATTAGTCTTGTTTATTGAAAAAATACCTGCTTTGTCAATTGACAGCTAGTATAATTTTCTTTTTGTTTCTTTTGCTTTGAGCCTTTACTTATGGTACCTGAATATCCACCTAATGAAATTTATAGCCTCCTTGGTTTCATCAGAAGTTAATGTAATTGATTTACTTCCTCCCATGGTGAACTTGAAATTTAATCATACTTAGCTATAGGTTTCAAGGTTGATCCCATCCATCCTTTCCCCTCTATACATCCATAAAACCTTCATCATAAATTTCCTCCTTGAGGAGGTAACCCAACAACTCAAACCATTACCATACATCTAATTATGGTCTTTGCTAGCAATTTGAAAAATACATCAAGGCTGCAAGCTTTATTATAGACTTTTGTCTGCCTCTTCCTTAGTTGAGGCTTGAGGTTTCCACCTTGTTGTAATTGAAGATTTTAGAAAGGAGGTCTAAATATTTCTATTTTATTCAACGTCAAATTCATCAAACTCTAATTACAGCTTATATAGCTGAGAGAATTCAAATGAAGATAAGCCAGAGATTCTAATCTAACTGAATATCCCTTATAAGTAGGGATATTATCTACTTCCTAAAATATAGGATCTGATCTTAAAAGTGTAGATTACTCTAACAAAAATAAAAGTAAAATAAAGAATAAAATCAACAACAAAATAACTTAGTCTTGCGGCAAGTCTTCGAACAGTGGTGTTCACCACATACTCTATCTTAAATTGGAAATAAAGGATTTCCTCATTGCATTGGACCAGTCATCCTAACTTGTAGCTCCATAATATATTTATTATAGCGAATCACTTGTCTGACCAAAATCCAAATTAACGAAGCTGAAACTCAATTAAAGCTTTTGATCAGGTGATGGAGCACAAGCTCTTGGAGAGAATCCACCCAAAAGACTAGCTTATTACGGGTAGAAGTCCTCAAGCTTATAAGACCCTTATTTCAAGGAAACCTCCCCAATGTGGGACTCCACATAACACTGCCCTTAAAGAGCTGACGTCTTGGCAGCTGCACTCAGCAACACTTAACTCAGTGACACTTCTCTCAACGTTGCTTCACTCTACCACAGTCAGCCCCTCCTTGATGCGGGAACCCACCCAAAAGACTAGCTTATTAGGTGTTAGAACTCTTCAAGCTAAACTTCCTTGATGTGGGACTCCATCATGATATAAACAATAGCCCAAATATAAAATCATAAAATTGCAAACATAATTCAAGATGGTAACCGCATCTTGCAGATGAATTATAAGCAGTAATTTTAAATTCAAGGTCCAAGTGGGTTTTTCATATTGCCTGTGAACTTCAATGGGTGCTATAAAAGTTTTAAGTTTAATGGAAAAGAAAAAAAATTGACTCACCTGTCTCCCTTGTAATTATCCTACCTGTATCCAGCCCAAGGAAAGTAAATTTGAATACCAAAAGTGAACTAAACAGAAAATTATGTTCATAAAAGGTCTAAAGTGTTTATGGTTGCAGAAATCTGATTTGAGAAGGGAAGCATTAAGGTCCTTGGCTTCACATATTTCCTTTTCTTGTTTATGTCATAAAACTACAGTTCTAGTGGTGTTTCTGCCATGTCAGTTTAGCCCTTTAGATTCTGATACAGGTTTTGTGTGATCTTTGGACTCAAACTATCCTCCATTGTGCTTTTTGTTGTCTGTTTTATCCCTTTTTGTGTTAAAACATTTTGTTGGTCAGTTTTGCAGGAAAAGAAACATTGAGATGCCTAGCATTGGCCCTGAAATGGATGCCTTCTGGCCAACAACGTCTTTCCTATGATGATGAGAAAGATCTCACATTTATTGGGTTGGTATGCTTTCTTTTCAATGGAGAATGCAAAGTTCAAATAGTGTTTAATTCAAAGCCTATCCTTTGTGCTTAATGCTTTTTTTTCTATAGTTAGCTTACTTTTGTTAAAGATTATAATAAAATCAAACGTTTGCCTTCGCTTAGTAGCTTAAACTTGTAAGTTGAAATGGTGTTTGACGTAACTGGGCTTTATGACTTGCCACCTTCCGTTCTTTAAGTTAAAATCAAGTTCCAGACCAAATGATGGTTGACCCATGCTTTATCCACACTTCAAGCCCATAAGGACTTTCATATGAGAAGCTATGCTATAGATTATAAGGCCTTCACTTAATAGGTTAAGCTTTTGAATTGAAATGGTCTTTGACAACTTCTAATGGAGCTATTTGTACTTCCTACTACTCTGTTCTTATTTGTGGCATATAGGATAAAGCTTTATCAAACTGCAATAAAAATTATGCTTATGTTAGCTATAAGCATAGTAATCAGAATCTTACGATTCATGATTCAAAACGAGTCGTAAAACCAACGATATGAATCGCTGGTGGAATCGAAAGTAGTTATAAATTGTACAATTCACAAATTGAATTTTACGAATAATGCGATTCAAGCCAATATGGTAGAATAGCATGACTTTGCAATTCAAAAATGTGAAAAATCAATGAATTGATATGATAGTATTGTATTGCTATATAAGCATAATCTATGCCTTTTTTAAAGAAAGCAAAGAAGATATTATTTGAATTTATTTCAAGAATTAATTACTAACAAATCATATGGGTAATAAAGTTCTCAGAAATTTATTTTGAGTATTTTATACACATTACATATGTCATATTTTATATTTCAAGTTATTTTGTACTTGTTACTGAATCTTACGATTCGATACGTTATATAATTTGAGATTCAAAAATATGCTTTCCGATTCGCGATTTGATTACTATGGCTATAAGTAGTAACTTAAGTCAATTCATGCATATTGATGATGCTTCTTCAAAACTAAGCCAATGCCTATATATTCAAGTGCTCTTGTGCTATTTTTCCCTCATATTCAACCTAAAGCCTTAATTTCCCAATCTATTATGTTTGTTGACCAAGACTCAATGGATTGGCCAAAAATGATTGATTGGTAAAGAAATTGGGTTGTGTGTCTTCAATTAGGAATTTTGATGGATGAACTGAAAGGATTTGAGGAAGGTGTTATTTTGTGTGTGTTGAATTTGGGATTTTATTTGGCCAAGGGAGGAAGTTCAATCTTCACTATATAGAAAATTAGGGATTTATGGGAAAATTGAGAATTGTGGGCAAATTAGGCATTTCGTCTAATTTTTAATGGAAATTAGGGGTTTCAATTGGCTGAGGGAGGGATTTTGGATATTGATTGGCCAATGGAAGGATTTTGGTCTTCAATGCAAAGTAAATTTCAGATTTTGTACGAAAATTGGGAATTTAGTGCATAACTGAGGGCAAAGTTAGCAATTTTATCCAAATTTTATTGGAAAAATAGCAAAAGGTGGTAAAATTCTATGGTGCAAACCATAGGAGACCTAATTGCTGACTTTTAAACTGCAAGGTAGCAAACTAAATTTTACCATGTATTATGTAATATAAAGTGACAGAAGATTGTTTTCTTCACTAAAGAAATGCATAGTGTTTTAGAATTGAACTTATTGTACTCATTGTATGTTGATTTTCTAGAACTTTTTTCCACATATAGCACGCAATCTGTGCTGATGTTAGTTTGCTATATGAAAATGTTCTATTTCATTAGTTCACTTGCACATGCTGCTTCTACCTGATCTTTTTATTGTCACTCTCTTAAGCTTTTCTCTATCATGAAGGTTGGAATGCTTGATCCACCAAGAGATGAAGTAAGAAACGCCATGCTTTCATGCATGACTGCTGGCATACGTGTTATAGTTGTTACCGGGGATAACAAGGTGATCAAACTCTCGGGAACTTTTCTTGTTAAATTTTACCCTTCAACCTTCATTATTTATTCATGTCTGAAACTAATAAATATTCAAATCAGTCCACTGCTGAGTCACTTTGCCGCAAGATAGGTGCTTTTGACCACTTGTTGGAATTTAATGAACATTCTTATACTGCTTCTGAGTTTGAAGAACTTCCAGCTCTGCAGCAAACCCTTGCCTTGCAACGTATGTCACTTTTCACCAGGTAAATTGGATTACATCTGTGATCTAACTTTTATGAGGAAATCATGCCTTGCATCAACAAAAGCATATTATTTTCTTCACTCAACATTTTACTTGGAATTCATAGTTTTAAGTTGCATTTCTTCAATGTCCTTTAGGGTTGAGCCATCACATAAACGGATGCTGGTTGAAGCATTACAGCACCAGAATGAAGTGGTATGGTTAAAATAAAATATTTTTTATCGTTATAACTACATGGTTTATTTGTTGATCTATATATGTCGTTGGCAGAGTAGAAGTGACCTCAGTGAGAACTAATTCTTTGGCTGCAATCAGAATCCAATCATCTTCTAATTAAGGCTGTTATAATCAGTTCTAGTTTTGGATCTTATGTATTACTTTTCCTTGAATTTTTGAATTATTGTGATGTCAATATTTTAGGTTGCTATGACTGGTGACGGTGTCAATGATGCTCCTGCACTGAAGAAGGCTGACATAGGAATTGCTATGGGTTCAGGTACAGCTGTTGCCAAGGTATAATCAACTGCCTTCTTTTTCCATTTTGCCTTACCGGGGCTTTTTTAGCATTCTAACTTCAGAAGACATTCAATCCATAAATGTAGGTATTATGTTGTTATTTTAACTGTGCATTGACAGAATTGTGTTAGTTAGATAACAGACTAACCGGAAGTAGTTAGCTGGTATGTCGGAAGAGGAGAAAATGTGAGAGGGAGAGGTGGTTGTGTTGAGGCTTTTCTTCTGTGACACTACAGTACAAATTAATTATTACCAAAATTCCCTGTCACCTAAACAGTTGATCCCAAATACAATATTGTACACTTTTTTTGATAAAAGATAATGGGATCGTGTAGGTTGTATCTATGCAATCCCAATATAATTTTTTCTCTAGTAAAAAACTGCACTGGTTGTGTGGACACCTCCTGCACAACCATTGAAACATAGTCTTTTATTACAAAAGGCTATGCTAAAAAGCTATGTCGAGTGTAGCTTTAGAAAAAACTAAAAAAGTTATTGTATCTTTTATTAGTACATGCTGGATCAGATCTTAAATCCTTATTGAAGCTTTTGTTTTTTCGTTTTTGGGCAATAGAAAATATAAAAATGAGTCATTTATTTATTTAATTTTTCACATAATGAGTAATTTATTGTTAAAAATACTGAACATAAAATGCCATGAAGTTACGATTTTTTATTCATTATGAGGGTAGAGAAAAAAATATTATTTTAGTCCCCATAGTTTAACCTTGTTTCAATTTGGTTCTCCATATCTGCCTTTTTTCAAAATAGTCTTTTACATTTTCAAATCTTAAAATATTTGGTTCCTCTATAAGCAGATAACTCTCAAATCAGTATTTGTGAACTGACAAAAGAGCCAATTTTCTTAACACTACAAAAAGTAAACAATCTATTTAGACAAGGCAAATGTGAATGACCATATTGAGACAGAATCAAAATGTGAGGGACCAAAATGATATGTTTTCATTAAAAATATAAATAAAATTTATTTGGCCTTATCATATTTATTATTACACCAATAGTTTTTTTTTTGACTCACTATTAAATCGAGTCCGAGACCACTAAAATGAGTGTGAGAAGTCCTACCACCGGACTACTCTTGTTATATTCTTAATTTGATTAACATTAACTATATAAAATTTATCTTAATTTGATTAAAAATTATTATTAAATAAATTAATGTTTAAAATAGTTCAATTATTTCTGCTAAGAGATCAACTACTTTTATATGGAGCCATTTATGATAAATATTGATGCTTTACAATTTAATATGTGAAAATCCTTAATGAAAACTTTTTGAATTAATGCTTGGACAATTATCAATATTCCCTCTACATCTCCATTCAGTGGTTCCACTCTGAATGCCAACAAATGGGGGATTTACATAAACAGTTCCTAACCAGCATTTATCATAAAGGGTTTCATATAAAAATAGTTTACCTCTTTAAGGAGAACTATTGAACTATTTTAAACATTAATTTAAAATTTTTTTACAGAATTAATTGAAATTTTGAGAAAATACTATTTTGGTTCCTTACATGTTGATTCTATCCCAATTTGGTCCTCTACATTTGCCTTGTCTCAATCTGATTTTTATACAATTTCTAATGTTAAAAAAATTAGTCCTTTTATCAGTTTACAAAAGCTGAGTTAGAGAGTTATTTGCTGATGGAGGGATAAGGTTTAAAAATATGGAGAACCATTTTGAAACAAGACAAATATGGAGAACCAAATTGAAACAGGATTAAATTATGAGGACTAAAATAGTATTTTTCTCTATTAATTTTTATAACTACCCCTCATAATAAAAAAATTTGTAGCTTTGTGGCTTTTTATGTTTAGTATTTTTAACAATAAATTACTCATTACGATGAAAAAAAATAATAAATGACTCATTTTTATTTTTTCTATTGACCTGAAACAAGAAGACATAAGCTTCACACTCATAAGAATTTAAGATTTAATTTGCATGTATTAATAAAGATGCAGTAAATTTTTCTTTCGTTTTTTCTAAAGCTACACTCAACATAGCTTTTTAGCATATGGTTGCATGGATTTTGTAAAAAGGCTATGCTTCACTGGTTGCATGGGAGGTGTCCACACAACCAGTGCAGTTTTTTATTAAAAAAAATTTATATTGGGATCACGTAGATACATCCTATGCGATCCCTTTATCTTTTCTTAAAAGAAGTGTACGATATCATATTTTGGATCAATTGTTTTGTCAGTAGGGGATTTTGGTAATAATTAATTTGTATTGTAGTGTTAGAGTAGAAAAGCCATTGTATTGAATATGTTCTGAATAAGATTTACCATGTTCGAGCCCTCTCTGCATATCAGTATGAGTCTTCATAGTTATTTAATATTTTCGTTTTGTTTTATTTGCCCTATTATTGTTAAATATGTTAATAAAACCAATCTTGAGCATTCACCTACTAGTTCAAGCATTTAAATTGGAAAATAGTGAATATGGTATCTGAGCGTCAGTGACTAAAAAGTAAGAGTTTAACACTTGCTGCACCCCATCTCCTAATTAAAATTAAATTTTAAGATAAAATATGGTGGGCTTGTGCTATGTGCCACTTCAAGCCCAATGGGCTTTCATTTGAGTGTGTTAAAGATAATAATAAAACATAGATAAAAAAGATTTATTAATAGGATCAATTATTGGCCTTCACTTATATGACTTGTTATTTACCCTATTTTTATTTTGGTGAGTTATCCAAATAATATATCATACTTCCTCTAGAATGCAGATGTTGTACAATTTAGTCATGGGGTTCATGGGATTAGGTTTAACATTTTTCTGCTACTTCTGGGGAAGGCATGAGGCAGAAGATAGATCCACGCTAAGTTGCAGTCTTAGATATGTAGTTCAACAATCATTTCCAGGATTTTTTTTCTTTCTGAATCTTTAAGTAATTCACTTCTTAGGGGAGCCTCATATAAATTTGGTTCTTGTCAAATCAAGTTAACAGTTCATCTGCATGTTCTTTTTTGGTAAATTAAAGTTCCTTAACAACTTTAAATCAAATTTAGGAATTTATTTCATTTTTATTCTTCACTCTCTGTTATTAGAGTGCTTCAGACATGGTGCTGGCCGATGACAACTTTGCTTCAATTGTTGCGGTATGTTAGCATATCCCTGTTTTGCTGGTCAGCTTTCCATTTCCGAATACAGTCTTCTTTCTTTTAAGTGAGAGGAAAACAATCACTTTGGTTCTTTGCAGGCTGTAGCAGAGGGAAGGGCCATATACAACAATACAAAGCAGTTTATTAGATACATGATCTCTTCTAATATTGGTGAAGTAGTCTGTATATTTGTGGCAGCTGTGCTTGGAATTCCTGATACCCTTGCCCCTGTGAGTATCAAACATGCGCCTTGTTGGTAACCTTATTTAGCTGTTTGTTTTATAATAGTGAAGGAAGAGAGAAAAGGATCTCTAACAGTCTACCCTTTTTATTATATGATGTCATAAGGTTGATTTCTTTAGTTTCTGGATTTGGAGCTTATTTCTTATATTTATCATTGATTCTTGTTGTGTAGCTGATAGTTGTAGTTATTGTCTCATACAGAAAGAAAGTGGACAGTGTCACCCATCATAGAATGCAAAGTAGTCACACATAATGTGAATTACATTTTGTTTTACTAAGAAATAAAGCTTTGAAATATCATTTTTCTTTTAATTCCTGTAACTTGTACCCAGGTCCAGCTGCTTTGGGTCAATTTGGTTACTGATGGATTGCCTGCCACTGCTATCGGCTTTAATAAGCCAGACTCTGATGTGATGAAGGCCAAACCTCGTAAGGTAGTGAGCAATCAGTTTAATATTAGGCTTCAATTTGATTTCACCATTCAAGATAATAAGTTAATTTACATGTATGAATTTGATTTAAAAACTGTGTGTGCTTCTTGGAATGATAAAGTCATATAGGATGCAAGGGCATTCAACTTGTTTGTTTGTCTGGTTACTTATGAGTTCTGATTTTGTTCTATTTGGTGCTTCTGTGTTATTCTAGGCACGGCATTTATGTTCTCAGCGTTTATGAAATGTGACCTTTCAGTGATTTTGAGATGGGCTGTAATTTTGAATAAAACCATGGGCTGGAATTGGAGATTCCATCAACCTAGAATAAATGGTCTTCTGCAGCTATGATCAGCTGATAATTCCTAGGGGAGAAATTAAGAAATGTCCAAACCTATAATCATATGATGCTTGTTACAGCTTTAACAGAGAAAATTTTAGCTCTGTTGTGCTTCCCAACATTTTTTGTGTCTTCTCTACATCAATATGTGGAGGGATATGCCTGTCATTTATCTTTTAGTATTTATAGTAATTCTTCTTCAGTAAAAGTAATTTCTTGTAGAGTGAGTTTTTTATTGTTATTTATGCTTCATTTGGTTTTGGTTGTAAATTTTTATTCCTCTGGTTTTTGTCTCCTACTTTTCATTTCTTTTCTTCTGTTAGTTTGAATCAAATCTTAATATTAATGTTTTCACCTTTTTTCCAATTATACTTTAGCTATTGGTGGAGCAGCTTTTCATGGGTTGTTTCCCTATACATCATATCCATGATTCATTTTTTAAGTTATGCAGAAAGTTGTTCAATTAAATTATTGTCAACCAAAAAGAGTTCACGATCTTAAGCTGGGTTTCTGCTACTACTATCATTATATGCATGTAGATTTTTCCTTACTAAAACCATGTGTTAAGTTTCACAGTATTTTGGTATGTCTTTCTTAATGCTTTGATTATGTTGCAAAATCGTGCTTTTTTTTTTTTTTAATTGGACATTTAACTCATTATGAATGGACAGGTGAATGAAGCAGTTGTTACAGGGTGGCTGTTCTTCCGTTATCTAGTAATTGGAGGTGACCCACTGCACTCATATATCTTATTCTGTTATTTGTATCTAGGCTAGTTATATATTTTTTATCCTTGTCCTCTCTAGTCTGAGCTTCTTTATTCCTCCCAACAAGTTTTCATTATATTTAATATAAATGATCAAAATGAAAATTCTGGTAGTGACTTAAGGAGCACCAATACTTGCTTTCTGCTGCCATATCTTATCTGTTTTTATAATGTCCTGTATGCTTGCTCTCCCTCTCTTTCTGTTATTTTCCTTTTAAATTGCTGAGTCAAATATTGTGGGCAATGTCAAAACAGGTTGGAAATTGGAAACATGAAATGTGTTAAAATGTTGAGAAATGTCCTTCAAATGTGCCAATGCACACCCAATAAAAAAGTCTCCAAAACTTATCAAACATTTGGGGTATCAAAATTTTAAATAATGAATACATACATGCATGAATGCATGTATGTATGTATGTCTATATATATATATATATATATATATATATATAGAGTATCAGTTATATAAAAATAAATAAATTAAACACTAATGCGTATGATACTTCCAAATACTGCTTAATTCTCGGCAATTGTGTATGTTTAAATACTATTTTAATAATTTATTAATAACATGCTATCGTTACTGCATCCTAGTTTTTCAAATATTGCCGTATTCCTGTATCATATTGTTTGAGATACGATACATGTGCCTTATCGGTGCATCACAGTAGTTGTGAGAAAATTTCCTCTTAGCAATTTCATGTTGCTTACAACATGCTCCAATGGGAGTTGAGAAGTTGCATATGCTAGTTTTACTCAATTCTCAACAATATGTATTATATAGTATCAATTTTATGGCTATTTATTAATTTTTGTATGTTCAAATACTAATTTAATAATCTATTATTAACCGGTTATCATAACTGCATCAAGTTGAAACTTGCAGAGCACAGAGAATTTTCTAGTATTATAATAATACTTCTGTGGAAGACCATAACTATCACATTTATTCTTCATTTCTCCTAGAAAAGATTGTTAGATTGATGTTCTTAATGTATTCATTTTGCTTCATTTGTTTTGATAGTTGTGTAAGAAACCTCCAATGGATTTCTTCCCGGGTCATGATTATTTTCTTGTGTTTGATGCAGCTTACGTTGGCCTTGCCACTATTGCTGGTTTCATTTGGTGGTTTGTTTACTCAGATAGTGGCCCTAAACTACCATACACTGAACTGGTAAACTTTTATTATATCTTCAATTATCACATGTGCCTTGTCGATAACTGAGGTGCTCAAAACACAAAAAACACTATTGTGACCTGAGTGATTTCTTTTGTAGTTTGCATTTGAGGAAATGCAAATTAAAATACCCTTGCTATATAGAATTTACTTATTTCTATCATACCACCATTTTTTTTTTGGCCAATTGTATCATACCAACATGAATGTTAGAAATTAATGAATCTGAACCTCAAGATATGTAATACAATCAGTAAACATATATCAAAGATGTTGGTGCTTTTTGAGTTTCAATCTTTCAAAGAGGAACAGAAAGAGGCGCAACTTAGATTTAAGTAGAAATGGCTAACTGTAGCACTTAAATTGATTGTCTCCTTTCTGCATGCAAATAAAATTGAAAATCACTTGTCAAGACCATGCAACAATGTTTAGTAATAAGACACATTCTACACTACAGTTTATGCATAGATTCAGTTTTTTTCTTTTTCTGGCTTCTTCAAGCCAGAGCACTATATACATGGTCAATAAGATATTAGAGTCAGTTTACTTTTTTCTTGTCTTCGTTTCTAATGATCATAGAAAATAAAAGTGAAAAGATGTTTACATAAGTTGTACCATTTTCATTCAGTAAGAAATGGAGTTCACGTATTGAGAATTTTGAAAACTGTAAAATTACACTTCCTCTGTAGTCAAAAGAAAAGTATAGTGAGATTTTGAAATTTTGCTCAACTTAATTACTGCAACCCCTACAGATAAGTAGGAAGCAAATGATGTGGTGGTGATGCCCAAAACATGAGACAATTACTGTGAGTTTATTGGGAAATGAAAATGGGAATAAGCTAAAATTTGAAGTAAGCACATTTTTTTGAAAAACTGAAGACTGTTTTCAGGAAGTGAAAATAGAGAATTGGGGAGAGTCAATGTACTCCCACAAACTATAGCCTAATTCCAAAATTGATATATGAACTTTAAAGCGTAACAAAATATCCTGATGCGCTTTAAAATATAACAAAACACCCTTTGTAGTTAGAGGTGCTCGTCTTAATGTCTGAGGCACTAAACCCTATAACCATGAGAGGCATTAGCTTTAGGCCTGCACAAGCAGGCACTTGCCTGGCAGCGTCTTTGATGCATTTTGTATCAATCTTGGCAAGTGCTTTAGGCACCTTAACATAACTGAATGGTTGGAGGGGAATGGGCAGCCTAGAAGCCCAGCCCAAATGTTTTAAAACAATCGTAGGATATCTACTTAACCTTATACTTTGACATATAGCTTAACAACTTTATATATAAGTGCACTTAATATTATTATGAGTTATGACGTAATGATTATATGATCCAGTAGTGATAGCAGTGGCTTAATTAGTGCATTTGATGATTTTTATGACTCATTGCTTGATAATTATTATGTTTGAATACTTAATTAATGCGTCAAGATTTGTTTCAAATTTACATTTATTTATTTATTTTTTATACTTTATATTGTACATATTTAGCATTTTTTCTATTTTTGAGCCTTGTTCCACTTGGACATGCACCTTTCTAACGCCTCTGGCCTAAGGCGTCTTAGAAAACTAGCACCTTAAAAGTGCATTTTGCCTTTAGATTTTTATGGAAATTTTATGTTTTTGGGTCCAGGTTTGGGTAATATGATACCCACTCTGCCCCCTACCCATAGAGACTGTGTTTATTAATCAACACAATATATTGTAAAAAATTATAAAAAAATACTATCCAAATAGCATTACATGGGTTTTGAATTATAGTAGTTGTTCGAGACATTTTTTTTTTTGTTGTGATTTTATATGAACAAATTTTATGTAAATAAGTCTCAACTCGAGAAGAACTTGTTGATTATAAAATTTTTGGGATATTTAGAGTTTCAATTTGGGGATTAAAGGATTTAATGAGGATGGAAAATTTTCTACCTGCTAAATATGGGTCTGGGGATGGGGACCATAGTATAGTACCCTACCCATGATCATCCCTATTCGAGGGAGTGCTTTGTTACCTTTTAAAGTTTGTGGGAGTGTTCTGTTACGTTTAAAGTTCAGACACCAATTTTCTAAGTGAGATATAGTTCATGGGGATAAGGTTTACTGCCCCTAGACAATTAAAATTTAAATACTACAAGCAAGCACACCCTTTCCATTAAATCTTATTTTGATTATATCTTTTTTCTTCCAGATGAATTTTGAGACTTGCCCAACAAGGCAGACAACTTATCCATGCAGTATATTCGATGATCGACATCCATCTACTGTAGCAATGACTGTGCTTGTCGTTGTTGAGATGTTCAATGCTTTGAACAATCTTAGTGAGAATCAGTCTCTTCTGTAAGTAATTTATGAGATTGGACATCATTTTCAAGTTTGTATTACTTGTTGCATCATTTAAATGAGGATAACAGAATGTCTATTTAAATGAGGGTAACAGAATGTCTCTGAACTAATAGAATACATATATCCTATCCCAGTTAAAGTATAACTGACTAACTGAGAATTGAAATTCCAACTTGTGCTGTAACAATTCTCATTTGTCCTTTTCAGGGTTATCCCTCCATGGAGTAACTTATGGCTTGTTGGTTCAATTATTCTTACTATGCTTCTTCACATACTAATTTTGTATGTGCACCCTCTCTCAGTTCTTTTCTCTGTAAGTACTTTCGAGTTGCTGTGACCATTGCTTTTCTTCCTGAAGCAACAGCTTTGCTTTTCTATTGCATTCATAAGGAATCTCACTTGTGATTGTTATTTGGTTGCAGGTAACACCATTATCCTGGGCTGACTGGATGGTTGTCCTGTATCTTTCATTACCCGTATGTAGCTTTTCTTCATCTTTCCTAGCAACTTCTTCCCCCTCCCCTTCTGATATTTAGGTAGTTACTTTCTTTGCATGGGAAATCACAGTGTAATATATGTATTCAATCCTGGAACAAAATATCTTAACATTAGAAAATTACTGTATCTGAATAGCTTAAATATAATCTCTTCTACGGAAATTTTGAAAATTTCATTTCTTCTTAGAAACATATATATCCAATTGATCCACTTGACACATGACTTTGTATAAATAGTTCTGTGTTGACTTAGTCAAATAATAAAGCAATTCATTTTTAATATGGAATTAATGGTTTGAGCAGTTGCAGAACTAATTTATCATGCTGAATTCATCAGAGATAAATTTTAACTGCCACATATTAATTTGAATATTTTCCTACTATCTATTAAATTTGGTTTGAATTATCCTTTCCTTGTTGAAAATTGTTTCATAGTTTGACATTGAATTCCTGGACTATCATTCATGTGCACCTGGATTGTGCTATTAACTATTTGGCCTCAACGTATACTCATTTTAACTTCCGCCAAGTTGTGAAATTGTCTTAATCCTTGAAATTTAGGTTTCCACACGGGTTCATCCCCAAACCTCCTCCATATGTCTCAAATTCATTCTGTTTGCTTACTTGTTACATTTACCATAATGTTCACATTTAATATGAAATGGGGAAAAAATATTACTTATTAAACCTCCTGATATGAATAAACTTGCAAAATTTCAATGTAAATTTAGGGAAGGAAAAAAGTTTATAAACTTGCACTGTTTACCATTTAACTTACTAGTAAATGTATTTTTTATTGTACAGGTTATATTTATTGATGAGGTGTTAAAGTTCTTCTCCAGACATCCCATTGGTAAATCTTTATTCCGTCTTGTCAAATTTTCAGCTCAACTTGTGATTTTAACGTTCTGTATGGGTATCTTCAACATTGCAAATAATGTTTTTCTATATGGTTTTAGGTCTGAGGTTCAGATTATGGTTCAGAAGGCCTGATTTACTCCCAAAAAGAGAATTGCGTGATAAGTAAGAGTTGGGGTATTACATGTGCAAATTCTGCACTTGCTTATAAGAAGTCGGATATTTATTGGGCTATCCTCGATGGGGATTCAAATCATCCTCCTCTACATATCTGCATGGCAGTCCAGCACTTCTACAAGGTACCAGCTTAGAGACTGTATAATATTGGTTTTGCTGGAATATATATAATTCTTGGCTTGAAAATGCCATGTGGTTTACAAGACTAAATAGTGACCAGAGATTGTTTTACATTCAATTATTCGTTTTTCTTTGGAGTATTGAACCATTTTTCCTTACGGAAGTACCTCAAAGGTACACACATGGCTCCTTGTTGTAAGGACTATAAGTTGGAAAGCTACAATATGTCATTTGTATATCGTTAAACACGTTATGTAATGAATCATGTCAATGAAAATGGGCTGAAGGGGGGGGGGGGGGGGGGGGGGGGGGGTGGGAAGGTAACAGAAGACTCAAAAGAACTATAGTTGTTTTTTGTTATTGTTTATTGTCCACTTGTGTTTCATCAGCTATAAAGTTACATAAGAATGTAGCTTTTTGAACTTGATGATTTTGAGAATATTTGATTTTGAGAAGATTTATTTAAGATGCTTAGATGGTGGATGATACGCTATCAAATATTACTGAATATAGTTTAGACACCTACCAGAAGATTAAACGTTGACATTTTTCCAAGGCTATCATTGGTGTTCCAGAGAGTTATTAAACAGAGCAATAAGAGTCTTTCCCTGGGCTGTTTTATTTTAGCAGTTCAGTGCTCCATGCTAAATGAGTGCTACAGTAGTAATTAGAAGACTGCGCTTATTCCTCGTTGTGAAGATGCTTGATTTAAGATCATTGGTTTTGCTGCTCAACGGGTTAATCCACCATTGGACCCCAAAGAAAAAAAACAGTATAATCCTTCCTTGAGAGGTCTTTCGCTATAATAACCTGCTCTATTGTAGTGGTTTGATGTGATTTGTGTCAATTCTATGACTTGTGGACCTCTTATAAGGGCATTTCACTATATACTACAGGTGCATTCAATTTGTAATTTGATAATCCATATTGATAGTATTGGTATCTTGTATCTTGCATCTGGCCTTATATTCCGCCTGCCCATCATTTATCTTATGCAGCTCTCAGCTGTTATTATGTTTTACAAGAACACTTTCATTGAGTGAATATCAAACCGACCTGATTTTTTAGCTGCTATGCAGTGTTCTGTTAAGCTGAGCCATGGGCACTTACAACCTCGACTCACCTTGTTACAGGAATCATAGTAGATATCCAAATATTGAGCATGGCAAATCCTTCTTAAATGTTGTACTTGGAAGTTGTATGTCCCCCACTCCGCAAGTAAATCTCTCAGTATCTGAATAAAAACTCCTGAAGTTGATGGGTTCGCTTACAAGACGTTAGTGAATTCTTTTTTTTTTCTTTCAATCGCTTTTGCTTAAAGTATTATCATAACTTTTTGCATTTAATGTAACTATACATCATAATCTTGATGAGTAATTGGCTGTCTTCCTTAAAAAAATAAAATAAAGAGTAATGGATCGGTTTATCTTTTCTTCTTTCAATGGAGTTTAGAATTAAGCATGACATTTTTCGGAAAAGGAGTGGATAATGAATAGAAAAGAAGAGATAATGGATACAGCATAAACTGCCAGTTCAATTACTTACTCGTTGACATACATTTTAATAAAAGCATATAGCTGTTGCACATGCACTTATTCAAACGTGAGAGAGAGAAGCTTGCCTAATAAGGCATAGAAAAAGTATGAAAATAAATGCAGTGAGGTGGCTTCTACGAACTCAAGCATGGGAAACTTTGACTTATTGCTATATTTGCAGCTAATATGTTTAGTATCTCAAGGGCCAACATTTCCTCCGAGTGTTAATTAAAAACGGTCACAACGTATGTCTTACGTATGTCATGTATGCTTGTAACGTGTGCCATCGGATATATCCTTTGACCCATAATTAATAAAGATGATGTCGAGGACAATAGTATTATTAACAATAGTTTAGGTGTATTGCAAAAATTGCGGGACTTGGTCATTGGTCTGTTCTGTTCCGAATGTATTTTTTGGTATATGAAGAGGATGAACTTATGCGTGTGTATCGGGAATTTAATTGTTTTAAATGCACTGGCCTAGTTGTTAATTTAGTTAACTTATCGAGTTAACATTTTTATATGTAAAAAATAAGTTAACTCGATGTCAAATTTAGTCAAATTAGCAAATTATTATCAAGTTGAGGCAAAACTTTATTTTAAAAATTCATGCAAAAAAATGTGCAGCGCCTATCATGATGAATGTTCAATATATATATATATATATATATATATATATATATATATATATATGACAAAAGTTATATATATATAAGTCTTGATTTTAATTTGATTAAATGAGTAAAACTTTTTTTGGATCCCTCACTTATAGGGTATGTTTTTAAAGTTAATCTCTTATAAAATTTATTTTTTATTTTAATTCCTCACAGGTAAGATATTATTTTAATTTAGTCATATATAAAATTTTTTTTCAATTTAGTCCCTCATATGAATATTTTTTAATTTCTTCTTTCACAAATAACATCATTATTTATAATACCTTTCATATTTTTTTATAGTTTGAATTTTATTTTGACCAAATGAATAAAATCTCTTTTGGTCTCTCACTTATAGGTTATCTATTAATTTGATTCCTTATAAAATTTATTTCTTATTTTGATCCCTCAAATAAAATACTTCTCAATTGAGTCACTTATAGAATTTTTTATTAATTTGGTCCCTCACATATAAATTTTTTTTAATTTATTAATAGAGATAAACTCTTACGAATCTATGTTACGAGTCTACACTCTTATTACGAGTCTACCTAAAATCACGAGTTCGACAACCTTATGCACTGAATTGATATTGAAGATGCACTCTTAAAGCATTTAGAGAGGAACTTCGCTTGATGCACAAATCACTCCCAAGATACTTTATTGTTGAAAAAATATATACTGATGCATATAATACTTTCAAATTATACTCGACTCTCAACTACCCTCTTGGAGGTTTCTAAATTACCAAGTATTGTATTACCACTATACACAGTTATGGCATGATATGATTTCATTTGTATTTAAGTAACACAAACTCACATAAGAACGTGACTCGGAAGTAATATTTTATCAAGCAATAAACCATTATAAACTAAAGTGAGAGATTTTTATTTTGTGTACATTATGAGTATATAATTATTAATTAATTTCTGTCCAACTAGCATGAAAATTTTACCCAAAAAAAAAACTATATTTTTATTATTTGTTTATATATTGAATCCAAAATAATGTGGGCTGAGCTCATTTTAATTAAAAAAAATCTGAAATTGAAACTTTGGAATAAATTTCAATGTTTGAGTTGATTATCGGTGGCACCTAAGGGGCAGCTTGCAATATTTTACGAGCTTAAGTAGTTAAAACTTTATCTAACTGCTACGTTGGCAACTAAAATATTTATAATTCTCAAAGGCCAACCTCCCAAAAGATTAAAAAAAAATGTCCATTAAAAATGGTTACAACGTCAGTCTTACTAAAATCATTCATGTATGAAACGTGTGCTGTGTGATTCATCATCTGACCTATGATTAATTGAGATGATGTCGATGACGATGGTATTCTTGGCAATGCATTAGATAAATCGTTAAAACTGGGGCACTTGCCAATTGGTGTGATCTGCTCTAAATAAATATTTTTAATTTGAATTTCTTTCAAATTTTTTATAATTTTTATCCAATTTTTGAAAAGTATAAACATAAATTGAGTGAATCCAATTTAAATAGTAAATTTCGTTTAAATATAAGCAAATTCAGACAAGTCTATTGACTTTGTCTTTATATTTTTTTTCGAAATGTGTATATGTTCAAGAAAAAAACTAACGTACATTTTTGTATATCTTTATACTATTCTTCAATTAAAATATAATTGGTATATGTCTTTTCAGCAATATTATTTACATGTATATGATTATTATATATGATTATATAATTTAAAATTTTTTATATATTTTTATATTATTATAAATTAATCATACATTTGTAAATGATTAATTAAAAAGTCTAATAGCAAAGATATAAATAACTCCTCCGAAGTCTAATATTATGTATAAAGGATTGTTTCAGTCATTAAATAATAACTCCTTTTGATATTCGGTTGTCACTTTTTGTTGTTTGATTGTCTTTTTCATCCAAAAAAATTGAACTTTTTTTTTCAATTTTTTAAAATTTTTAGTCAATTTTTGAAAAATATAGAGATGACATGAGTGAATCCAATTTAAATAATAAATTTCACTTAAATATAAGCCATTCACATTAGCTTGTAAAACTTATTAACTTTCTGTCTATTTTTTTTAAAAATGTGTATATGTTCAAGGAAAAAAATTAATATATATTTTTATTTTTTATATTATTTTTCAATTAAAATATGATAAAAGATGCATATGATTATTATATAGGATTGTATAATTTTTTTAATTAAACTATATATTTTTTATATTATTATAAATTAATAATGCATTTGTCATTGATTGATTGAAAATTTTAATAACCAAAATATAAATAACTGCTCTTAAATCTAATATTATGTTTAAAGGATTGTTTCAGTCATTAAAAAATATCTTCTTTAAATTTGAAGTTAAAACTGAAAAAAAAAAAAAAAAAAACCCCAAAATATATGAAATCGTCATAAAAGGTATGTTTTTAAAACTGTTTGTAAAAAGACTTAATTCTACTTTAAACACAAACTGACTCAAAAAGAATTTTATGATGTAAAAAAAAAAAAAAAAAAACACTAACGCGTATGATAATACTTCGAAATAATACTCAATTCTCAACTACCCTCTTGGTACCATATTTCCTTTAAATTTCAGTAACACATAAACTCACTCATAAATGTGACATGAAGTAATATTCTTGCAAGCGCTGTACTACCAACCATTGAAGACGTCAACCAGTCTAGTATTTTTCTCTCGCACACCATATAAAAATCTAAAGTAAGCAAGAGCCAAGCAGAAAATGCAAAATTATGAATTTAAATGTAGCCCAAAAAAAGATAATCAAATTACAAAATCCAGTTAAATGAATCTAACACCACTAGCACGAATCTAGGAAAGAAAGAGAAGAATTTTGTACAGTCTCAGAAATCTCTCTCTCCCATCCCATTATGCAATGCATTGATTCAAGAGTTTCGATTCTGAAAGCTGAGAATCAGAGAGTTCAGAAAACATGTGTCTTTCCCACAGCGTAGCTTCTACTTCTTGGGTACAAGTCTGGCACAACATTAACACCCTCATCTGCAAAATCGTAAGGTTTATCTTCGTCAATTTTAGCCATACTTACACTGCTAGACTTGGGTAATCCTTTTGACCCCACAGGTGGTTGTTGTGCCGTCGCGTGCTGTTTTAGCACCGAATCCATGTCGATTTTATTGGCCAAAGTCCTAACAGATGCCGCTCTCATAAGCTCTGCGAAATCCTCGCTCTCTTCGGACCTCGAGGTGTTCGCACTGTAGCTTCTGGGCAAGTTTGCGAATCGTCCAGCTGCGTCTATGGGGTTGCTGTAGTTCAAATTATGACCGCACTTTGTTATGCTTCGCACGTACAAGTCCCGCGCTCTGCCCAGAGCTCTGATTGGTGAAGTAATGAACCTCACGAACACGCTCTGGCTTTGTCCCTTGGTCCTCATCTCTACGCCTTCAAGGTGTTCGATAAAATTACTCCGCAAAGAGCTGTGTAAATTGCCCACAGTAGAAGAAGAAGAAGAAGTTAACCCCTAATTGGGTGTAGAAGATACTGATGATTGGTGAGAGAATTGAGGGAAATATGAGACGAATGAATATTGGAGAAGTGGGTATGAGAGGGAGGGTGGTTTTGTAGGGATCAGAAACGAACAAGCAAGAATGCAAGATGAGCGTTGGGTGTGAAACTGTGAGCACTGGCATGACTTTCATAGCCCACCGGATTGGGAAAAATATGATAAGAACAAAACTGTGCCAACGAGTTGGCCTAAGCTTAATTGTTTAACAATTTATGATTGTTGTCCAAAATTGAATATCCAGGGAAAAAGGTGGATTAGATGGACTGGCACAATTTCAACTTTAGTTTTTGACTTTCTTTTAATGTAAATTTACAATTTGTTCTCTCTCTCTCTCTCTCTCTCTCTCTCTCTCTCTCTCTCTCTATTTTGCTTAACAAAGTCATCGGAGAGTAGTTTGATTGAAGAACAATTGTGCCGATGCTGACGTGTAATTTACCTTCTTCCATGACTTGGGATTGACAAGTACTTCGCAGCATAAAGGGTAATATTCAAAGTGGAGAATTAAGTTCAATTTCTCTTAATTATTTTAGAAAAAGACAACTTACTATTATTGCGGTAAAAAGCATATGTATTTTTTGAGCAATGTTTTAATAATTGGATTTTACCTTCTTCCATGACTTGGAATTGACAAGTACTTCGCAGCATAAAGAGTAATTTTGAAAGTGGAGAATTAAGATTCAATTTCTCTAATTATTTTAAAAAAAGACAACTTACAATTATTACGGTAAAAAGCATATGTATTTTTTGAGCAATGTCTTAATAATTGGCGATCTAATCAATTGAAATTGGATAGGCCAAGCATACGGTCTGAATGGCCTATAGTCATATTTTAATAGCTGAATTGCTTTGCATTAGTGAAACTCGATGTAAATCGAAAAATTAATATTAAATCCAGACTCAGCATTAAAATTTAGAAGATTGACCAAGTCTATATATTGAAGTCATAATTTTTTTCAAAAGCTTTTTTTTTTTTTTAATTTTAATATTGAACTATCTTATATGTCTTAAACCTTTACTCTTTCGTCTCTTTGAGTTACCGTGACATCCAAAAAGACCAAAACTTTATTGATATTAATTAACATTGTAATATGAATGCATGTTGTATCATGCGTATGAATTATTAATACTATTTTATACTTATATTTGACTCACATTATATACATTAATTTTCTTTGAAATTCGTTGTTAATTAGAAGTATAAACACAATACAATACAGCAATTTAGTATATATACATTAAAATTAATTAATTAATACATTTTAAACATGTGTGATGTTATTCACTTCAATCCCCGATTAAATCTATTAACCTAAAAGACAGTCTCACCAAACCAATATTCAACCTTATTTTCAAAACCATAACTTTCTAAAGTTAAAGATAAAACGTTGTAATCAAGAAAATCATAATTTCATGACACCACGAGGGGTTAAAGGCACAGTAGCTTGTTTTGATTTTTGATATTCCCATCATCAAGAATCAGTAGGCGCCCCTGAATTTGTAGGGTCCATTTAAAATTAAACTTGCTGTAACTTGCAAGGATTAGCATTTTTCACTTTTTAGCAAGTTTGCAGCTCTTGCTTTCACCTATGAAAGAAAATTAAAAGCACAGGTTTGACAAACAGGTACGAGAGTGGGAGGCTGACTCTTCAATCCTCGGGAAGAAATAAAAACATTCCCGGATTGGCAAGGAATTCAGAATTAATTGCGCGGCTTTAGAATCCATGTCAACTTCTCAACATTTTTTATTAAAAAAAATAGAATAAAAAAATAAAAGATCAATAACTATACTCCGGAGTACAATTCTTTCTAGTTGATTTTGAAGGCATCGATTATAACTAAAAGCATATAATCTGACCACTTCAACTAACGGAGATGGGCATTTGCAAGAGTCATGGTTTCGTCATGCTCATTTGTATTCTTTGTTTTGTCACTGACTCAAAGGACACGTGTAAGCCACGTGGTAACAATTTATGTGCCAAGTGCCATTTCTAGTAATTATTAAATTTCTTTTAAAAAACAACTAGGGCAAAGGTTTTTCTGAAAGAAAAAAAAGAAAAAGAAACGGAGACAGAGTCATCTCCGGCAGTGGACTCGAGGGGAGATACAGTTTAGGAGGAGCCGTTTTGTTTGAAAGCGTTAGAATGGTCAATGAGGGCGGATGAATATTCTTCCCTACTTAATTAATAGTTTAATACCATTCCTTCTTTCACCTTCAATATTTTTAACAGATAAATTTAAAATGAAGATTTTTTTCAAACACCCTCTGTGACTATAAATGGTTCTCGTCCATTGATAATTCCGTAATGCATGAAGCAAAATAGCAAGAATTATGAAAAACAAAACACACAATAGAGAATAAAGGTTTGAATGAAAATAACAACGAAAATTAATAATTTCGTCTTTATAGTTTGTAATAATTTTCAATTTGGTCTTTATAATTTATGAGTTTTCAACCCTATAGTTTACAAACATATGTACTTTAGTCCCTGTTGTCGTGGTCTATTATAACACTCTGAAGAATTTTATCATTACTAGTGTGTTAGAGCAGATTTAAGTTTATCAAAGAAGTATATTGAGAGAAGAGTGATATTGCAAGAACGAAATTTAAAAAATTTATTTTTGGAGGATCAAGATGAGATAAAAACGGTGTTTCATGGATTAAATTTAAAAGATTTTATATCTTGATGATCAAATTAAGAGGAAAGTAATCTTTTAAGGATAACATTGTCATTTTACTCCTCAAATTATTGTCTTAATTCTTTTAAATTTTATTAAATTTTTTAATTTAACAAATTCCAAAAAAAAAAAGGAGTACAGTTAAGGCTTTATAAAAATAATTTAATACTAAGTCCCTGCCATTAAATCATTAAATTTTACTAACATTGTCCATGATGTAATACCTTGACATTGTTAATATTCATAATTCATAAAGCCAAAAAAGAAAAAAAGAAAAATACATGATTCTTATCTGAATGGATAACATTAAGTTACATGCATGAACGAATTTCATTCTATCATTTATTTATTTTTTCTTGTCTTACTAATACAAATCATGCATGTTTAAATTTCTAATGACTTGATGGTTGATGCCCAAGAACAGAGAAGGAACAATAATGTTGACAGGAGAGAGGAGATGAACCAATGAGAAGTATGATAGTAAGAAGGGAAATAGTATTCGGTTATGTGGGGCACTTAGAAGACCGGTAGAATTAAGGGCAGGATCATTCATAGATACCCTTAAATTATTGGCCATGTATTGTGGAAAGTGTGGCAGCTTCCATACCCCAGCAAAAAGGTTCCCCTTAATTAAAAGCGACACGAAATTGCGAATTCTATGTAAAAACAAACTTGCCAAACACGGCCCTATGGAAAGTCGAGCCCATCTTTTTATATCGCACGCAGTAAAGCGTCTTCGAAACTTGAGGCTTTGTTTGTGCGGCCATTAGCATTTGCCTATTTATATATCTTCGTTTCGTTTCGTCTCGTTTTGGTCATAAAAAGTATACGAAGAGAACAAATAATGAGTCCCAGCAGTAGGTAGCTCTCGGCAAAATGTAGGAACATCAAATCCAACGAACTTCAGAATCAAATTAGCGTTCCCTACTTGCAGTTCGTAATTTTCTTATTTCAAATGTTCCCTACTTGGTTGTCTAATTCTACTTTCAGTTTCCTTTGTGTTGTTTGAATGATTGTGAGTTTTCAGTTTCCTTTGTGTTTTATTTCTGTTAAGAGTTTTGAATTTAATTTCTGTTATGAATGATTGGATCATATGGAGCATGTGCAAATCTCAGTTAATGATAACGAGCACTTTCTGTATAGTCTTTATTGAAGCACTTTTTGTACAGGATTAGATGTGCGTAGAGTATGTGCGAATCTCAGATGATGATTGTTAGTTTTCTGTATCAGCATTGCACTTTCTCTAACTATTAGTAGCTATTGTCTTGCTCTTTGTCACCTAGTAGGAATCCTAGAGCTGCAGCTACTTTGATTGGCAAGATGACCTAATCCCTACACATATTGTGGAATATGTAAAAGGCTAGAAGAGAGACATTACAAGCTACAAGCGAAAGAATAAAATATCAAAGATAATGGTTGCAATATCACGGGTTGCGTCAGTGCTTCAATTGTGGTTGTCATAGAGCAAGTAGGTTGCCATAGGGTAGCTAGTATTGTAATGTTTATGTACTTGTAATCTTCTAGTGTTAGTGTAACTATAATGTATTGTTGCCAATTTAGGGATGATGTACTTGTAATCTTAGTGAAATTATAGTGCACTTTTGTAATGGATAAATGGTGTAAAATCAATTTATTTAAGTCAATGACAAATGGACTTCATTTGCTATTTTCCTCTCCTGCACTTACATTCATGATAATGGGTGTTTTGTCACTAGAAAATTGAGTGGTTGTACAGAAGGAAGAGATAGGTTTGTGGTTGTTTCTAATTTGAATAAGTTGGTGGTTGTTTCTGCTGGTATATAATTCGTACTGAATGAATGGACTGTACTTTACTAATTTGACAAATATTGAGGCTCAACTTTGCAGAGGACATAAAGATAGACATTGTCAAGCACTTTATTCATCTGTGAGTGGGTGTGACAAAAAGACTTCTTTAACTTGTTTGAAATATGAAAGCAGTATATATGAAAACAATCACAAACAAAGAAAACCATAGCTTCACAAATATATGAAACATAAACAAGAAAAAGAAAACTCATAAACCAAGATGAAATATATGACATATCTCATTAATATACCAAAATCCATAATTGAACATTGTCTGGTTTTGTCAAATGCAACATGTAAGGCTATAAAATCTCATCTCAGGTATATTTAAAATGAAGGGAAAATTACAGGGATTTGAAGATGTTGTTTACAATTACACATGCCCAGCAAAATGACAAAATAAAGCTATCAATATGCCTTACTTCTAAACCAATTTGCCTTACTAACAGACACATTGGCCATGTATTGCTCTTTAATCGATGCGATTACATCTGCCAGCTTCATATTCTTGTTTGCCTTCATTGTCATGGCAAGCTTGTTTGCAATCCATTTTAAAGTTGCCATTCTCCCATTGAATGTCTTTAGTCTATACGTCATTGATGACACACTTGTAACTAAGGGAATGTCACTGACATGGAAAGCGAAGTATATCTTACCTTTATGAGCCAAAATAAGCCAAACAACCTAATTAGTTTGATGACAAAGCTCTATAAAGAAAAAAATAAATTATATCAAACCACCACTTAACAAAATCTCTATTAATCATACATAAGCATATATATCACCATATAACTCTCGTGTGGAAATTTGAACAGAGTTTTTCTTGACATATGAACTTTCCAAAATTTTCACCATTAAGACCTAAGGATCACAGGGAAAGAGAGCTCCGCTCTCATAAAGGAATAAAACTAAATAATCTAAGATTTACAATACAAACTTTATACCTTGTATGTGACAATTGGTGCTACTAGAGTTAAAAAAATATGGCAATTTACAACACAAAGAAATCCATTTTCGTCTTTGTGAACAATGCAAGGCTTACCAACAAATATCTATTTGGACCTTATGCAACAGGGGAGTTCCAAGGTCATCATTGCTCTTTGAATAAAAACATAAAAAATGAGAGTAAGTGACAATACTCAGTAAGCAAATATTACTAACTATATTGGGAAGGAAATAGACAAGATTGGTAGAGTTTTCACAATCATTTAGCATCCCTATAAAACCATATGACGTTGCATAAATCAAAATACTTAAAATTAGTAAAATATAAATCACCATGTAAAAATTTTGAGTTTTATGGCAGATTAAAGATATGTTGCAAAATGAGGAGAACAAATAAATATTCAAATCATGATTTAAGAGATAAAAGGGCAAAAAAAATCTCACGAAACCAACAGTAAAATAGTAATCAGTCACTAACTATTGCTAGCGGTAACAGTTTAGTACAGTATTCAGTTGTGAGCAAAATGACTCATGATCAATCAGTGATGTGGCATACTACTTCAGTACAGTGATACAGTTCATGGTGCACCATGGCTAACGCCTATCGCCGTTAGCTGCAAGGTTCTACATTAAACATATTTATGATAAAACATTTTCTTCTATAACCATGCAAATCAATTTCAAATATCCAATCAGTAATTTGCCAAATATCCAAGAAGACATGCAATAAATAAAAATAAGAAAATTTTGAAAAGTCATGCTATAAAGTTTGTTTAGAAATTTCCTGAAATTCATATAATAGCTAAATTTCAAGATAGAAATAAATCAAGTATAAGAACTCTTTTATAGCAAAGATTTTTTGGAGATCTTATCATGTGCAGTAAGATTCTCATGGAGAAATCATTGTATTTTAGGATGTCTGTTCCTGAAGCACTAGAGTGTATAAATTCACTAGTTTAAGAAAAAAAACTCAAAAATACAGAAAACAGACATAGTTAGTAATATCTACTCACATGTAAAGATGGCGATGTTCATATTCTACTATGTCCTTCAACTAACTCTAGGATTTGGGAACTTTACAAAATTACACTTTTACCCTTACTTATACTAAAAATTGTCTCCTTTTTGGCTTTTCAATTGGGTCCTTCCCTCTCTACGTGGTTTAATTATCACCTTAACTTGGTAAATTAATACCTAACACTAATTGAGAGCTATTATTTAGGATTTTACAATTGACCTCATTACTTTACTTACAAACATGAGCCATTGACAATCACCCCTCCATACCACCTTGCACCTCGTTTTTATTATTCTTTTCAAACCACACATCATATCCATGGATCAAGAACCACTCTCTCACAACTTCCTTGAACTGAGCAATTAGTGTGAACTACATTCCAAGTTTAAATCGGAAGTCCTGGCCTATCTCTGCGGGGTTATACTGAGGATGATTGCTACTGGGGTTACATTAGGGATCATAACCCATCTCATCCAAATCATTAAAATTTAAGCCATGCAGTTCATCTATATTGTAGTCAGATGGAAAATCCTCGACCTCAATTTCAAGAATAGCAAATGGAAGCACTACATCAACAGATGTTTATTGGATAAGTATGGCACTGTAACCTACAACGCTATTACCCCAACTTCTTCAACAACATCTCTATCAACAAGTTGGTCATAATAGTCATCATCAATCTCATCCTCACTGTCATTGAATTGAATCCCCTTAGTGCTATCATTTGTATCGGCCTTGCTTTGATCTGACATTTCTTTGTTAGTTCCTTGCACACCATGACTATCTAGTTGCTTGGACACATTAAGTGGGCAAAAGGCATAACTATATATGAAAAAATGAACAAATTAATGTAAGTCTATAATTACTCCACTTGCATTATAAGTACAAAATAATACCATATGCATATAGTTAGTGACATTCTTATCCATTGTTGAGCTAAACTTGCTTCTAATTGATGCAGTTTTTCCACTTAGTCTACGTATACAATTCAACACTAAAACAAAATTAAATTCATAATTAGTAGCATCAGAGGCCTACCACTAATTAATGACGAAAGGGAAAGTTGAAAACCAATTGTACGTCTTCACTTTTTGTTGAACAGATTTAACATTATTTAAAAATGGATCAATTAAAAAAATTGTAAAGTGTTAAAAGTATGTAAAAAAAGACACCCACTGATTGTATTCTTGTTTTAAGTAGAACCCTTTTAATTGTTGGAAGTATGTAAGATATATATTCACTTACAATTTTTCCTCCTAGGTATCAAATCAAGCCCATAATAATGACACCATTTCCCCCCTTACTTAAGTAAATAGAATTGGTTTTCTATTAAACAAAAATTGTATTGACTATGTTATTCTTTTTTATTGACTTTTCAAGCAAAGAAGCCAAAACATTATTATGGCTTAAATATAACAATTTTTTCTCCCAGTATCAAATCAAATCCATAATCACACCAAACCACAATGCTAAATTTATATATCCTAATTAAAATCAAGGCTATAGGTTTGGCCGTGTATAACTACAGTTTTTTCCTCTTTTGAAAAAAAGATATATTTGTTGATTTTTGCCACATCTATGCTGCAAAGTGTGAACTACATTGCTATCTAAAGAATGTATACATGAATTTTTTTACCCCTTGCTGAGATAACAGAATTTGTTTATCAATGAATTGAAATTTTATTGACTATGGGATTCTTTTTAATGACCTTTCAACCAAAAAAACTAGAACATTTTTTTGGTGTATAACAATTTTTTCTCCTAGGTATCAAATCAAGTCTATGCTAAATTTATATATCCTAATTAATTGAAAATGATAAACCAATCATCACTTTCATTCTTCATAAATAATGTTAAATTTTACAAGAACAGTGATATGATTGGAAATAGTTAAAAGCTGTAATTCGATATAAGAGAATAGTCATAAAAGTTATGTAACTAAAATAGGTTGTGTGTATGATACATGCACCACATATTTGCCTTCAAAATATGATAGCACAACATATGACAACAATTATAACAACTCAGTGTCAACCAAGAATCCACCAACAATTACTCATGCACTAGATATTTGCCTTAAAAAAATCAAATAAGAGAACAGGGGAAAAATAATACATAACAATAGTTATAATAGAATTTAGGTAGCAAAATATAGGTTTTACTTAATCATAGGTGACTAACCTCCATAGACTAGGATAATAACATCAATAAAAATAAAGTTATTTGAACATTTGTCATCATAATAGTTATAACTGACCACTTGCCTCCTAATGGACCCTCTTTATACTACCCCATGTGTCTATCTACTATACATAAAGTTTTTGCCTCCCACCCATGTACATATGTACGTTTAGTGCTGCACTTTTAGTGGTCCCAACTACACTTTTCTTTTATCCTCATATATCATATTAACTCACTATTCAACAAGACAGTTTTTAATTTGGTGGTTCGTTCCCATGTGATCTGACACACAAGATATAGACAATAAATCATGCTTTTACATGGTGACCCCCTTCCTAACCCCAATGAATCAGTGCAATATTACCCTCTTTAGGATTCCAAGTGAAATGCATTTGCAGACCTGACCAAAGGCATTAATTCCATCTCTCATTCACTGATCTAAATGGACTCTTTATCCTCTCATTTAGTTCATACAGATGAGAAGAACTTGGCCTAAAATATTACTTTATAAATTCTGAATCCAGATGCAAGTAGACCAGTTAGTATGTAGTGCTTCACTGTAGTTGTCTTCGTCCTTCCTCCTTTCTGTAACAAAGACTCGTGCAAGTACGGAGTGTTTTGAAAATTTTTAAACTATAGGGACCAAATAAAAAATTGCTGGAAACTATAGGGACCAAATAGTTAATTTTCCCAAATAACAATTAATAAGGATAAATAGTGATTCTCACTTATAATTTCCTTTTTCCTTTAATGTCAACTTATATCCTATACTCTTTTTTATCATTTTAATAATAAAATATCACTGTGAATTTATCAACTAATTTCTCTACTTTTTTTGTTGTTCTAATTAATAACTTTAAAATCTTTAATCTCACCCTTATTCACAAAACTACAAACAATGTTAAAAATAAATAAAGTAAAACAAGCAAATTGACAATTTTACAAATAAAGTACTTTAAATCTATAATAAAATCTAAAAAAATATAATTAAAATATAAATATAAGATAAAAGTATAATTAAATCAGTTCATGTAATGGTTATCATACTAACAATTAGGTGCATGAAACCTTTTTTTTTTCTTTTTTTTCCTTCTTGGTCAAAGTGAAACCGAGGTTCCAACTTTCCCTTTCTCATTATTCTTTTTTTATTATATATATAAAAAATAGGGCAAAATGCCCAAGAGAAACAAAACTAGTAAGCCATGAGTCTAGGGTAACAAACACCTCGCAAGTCAATAGCAATAACTAGGGAGGTGAAACTAGGAATAATATTAGAACACTTGAACAAAGGTAATTGATTATGTCCATGCTTAGCAAATGTATCAACAATGAAATTTGTTTTTCCAAAGATGTGAGAAATTTGGATAGACTAATCCAAATCCAACCAATGTCTAATAGTACGAAAAGCTTTCATGCTGATTATCTTGTAAATTTTGAATTAACTTAACGACAATCAAGAAATCAAGTTCCACAAACATAGACATATACCCAGCTTCAAAACAAATTTTGAGTTCGTAAAGTAAACCCCAAAGTTCAACATTCGTAATTATACAGTTTGAGAGGTTAACACTAAAACCCTTGATAAAATTATCCTGTTTGTCTCTTAACAATTCTCCATAAGTCGCAAACCTTGATCTGAAATAGAACCATCATTATTAAGCTTGATAGCATGACCAAAAGGAGGAATCCAATGGATATGCTAAATAGTGAACTCATTGACGATCCTTTTAGTAAGTTAGAGCAGAGAAAAGGAACGGTGATAATCTAGAATCAAAGCAGCCATATACCTCAATAAACTAACGGGCTCAATAATAACCCCTTCAAATATTCTTCTATTTCTCACATACCAAATTTCAGCACAAAGATTCTTCTATTTCTTAATAAAGCAGCCAACTCACCCCATTAAAGAAAGGAGCTCCCTTATTAAGATTTAAATCCATCCACTGAATGAGGTCTCCTTAGAAGAAACCCAAATGAAAAGAGCTAGGCACAATGCTATTTCACACCAAACTAGCAATAGTGCAATCACGAATAGAGTGGAGCACTGTTTCATCATCAGAGCCACAAAGAGACCAAATTGGAGAAACAGCCAAAAACCAACAATGGCAAGCACTATTAGTGAGAAGAGCTTCATTAGCAACAAGTCATACAAAGGCTCGAATGCACTGAGGGACTCCTAGTTTCCAAATCTTACCAAAAAGATCATACTGAAAGTTTCAATTTGTTTCAAAACAAGAATCAAAAGTAGATTTACAAAGCAACATGCCAGTGATATTTGAAAGCTAAGCCACCAAGTCATCTTCAACTAAGAAAGAGACTCTCAAAGGAATAATAATATCCATACAATCGATAGGAAGGACTTGTTGAAGCTTATAAACATCTCAATCTCCATTTCCGAAAACATAATTAGCCACTAATTCATCCTGTATATTATCATCAACATCAATGGTAGCAAAATCTTCAAGATTATAAACTTCTAACACCTAATAATTAGTCTAAAAATGAATCAAATTACCATTCACAAGCTTGCAAATAAGATTACGATAAAAAGGCACTTCGATCTGAACAATTCTATGCCAGAAATTAGACATAACACTGTGTAGGTGAACAATAGAATAATTGCATCAGAACAACTATATTTGCTACAAACCACCTTCACATAGAGATCTTCTCTCTTATGAATAAGGTTCTAAGCTTGCTTTATAATAAAAGTTTGATTGAAATTCTGAGCTCTTCAGAAACCCAAGCCACTAAACTTCTTAAGTTTGCAAATGTTATCCCAACTATTCAAGTGGATATTCCTCTTATCTATAAAACCTTTTCAAATTAAATCCCTACAAATTTTGTCTATTCAATAACACACTTGAAGAGGAATTTTTGTAGTTTGCATTACATAAGTGGGAATGAAAGCGAAGGCTAACTGAGCTAGAGTGATTCTCCTAATAAGCGAAAGAGTATTAGCCTTCTAACCATTCAAATGATTTATCATTCTATCAATAAGATACTAGAAATCTCTGTAGGAATATTTATCATGAAATAGGGGAACACCTAAATATTTACCCAGATTATTAGTTAAGTTCATGCCCAAAAACTAGCTAATCTCATGTCTATTATCCCCAAGGACATTAGCTGAGAAATAAATGCCAGATTTTGAATTGTTAACCTTTTAACCTGAGCTTCTACAAAAAATCTCCAAAATCTCCTTAATAACATGCACTTATTGAATAGAAGCAATATTGAACAAAATAAAATCATCTACAAAGAAAATGTGAGAAATGATAGGCCCTTTCCTATTTAAAGAAATAGGATCCCAATGTTTCTGCTTAATAGCTAAAGAGATGGATTGGGAAAGTCACTCAATACAGAGAACAAAAAGATAAGGAGAGATTGAATCCTCTTAAGGGAGAGAAAGAGTCGGTAGCATGACCATTCGAGAGTAATTGCATGTTAGCAAAAGTAAATAATGTTTTTGAGAAGGCCAATATCACCTAGGGTGTCCCTTATAAAATCCCATGAAAGCCTATCATAGGCTTTCTCAAGATCCACCTTAAGGGCCATAAAACCAACATTACCCTTTTTGGTCTTCATAGTATGGACCGGGTAATAATAATATTATCAACGCTCTGTCTCCCTGGCACAAAACTACATTGATTTGGCCCAATAATTTTGGGCATAACCTTTTTAAGTCTAATGGCAAAAATTTTAGTAATCAAGTTGTACACCACATTACACAGCCCAATGGGTCTATAATGCTTCATCATCTCAGGAATATGAACTTTCATAATAAGAGAAATGAAGGTATGATTTACAAAATGAATAGTTGTTGGCTCAGAAAACACCTTGATCACCTAATCAACTATAGAGCCATTCACATGTTCCCAATTACAATCGTAAAACATCATGGGAATGCCGTCAAGACTAGGGGCATTCTAGGCACCCATATTAAAAAGAGCTCTCTTAAATTCCTCTTTAGTTGCCTATTTAGCTAAGGAAAAAACTTAGTTTCTGTCAAATTAGGGAACATACCAGAAACAAGGAATTGATCATAGAAGTCCTCCTCCTCATACAGCTTCTTGTAAAAGTAAATACCCATTTTTTGCAAAGTGTTTTGGTCTTTAACCCAAGACCCATTTTCATCTCTTAACTTAAGGATTTTACTTTTCCTTTTTTGAGTTGAATCCATACCATGAAAATAAGTAGTGTTACGATCCCTGTACGAAAGCCATTTACATCTGGAAAGTTATTTCCAATAAATTTCCTCTTGGACAACCAAAGCCTCATCTCCTTCCATAGTTAAACCTGAAGATTTTCCAGGAAAATATTAGTATAAAAACCTAGTGAATGACTTATACCTTCTAATCTCAACAGGATTCTGCTCTTTTCCTGATTATATTACCAAAAACGATTTTTTTACAGTCTTTTGCTACCTCTATAAAGGAGTTAATATTAGATTCTAGGTCTTGGTTCTTCAACTATGACCTTTGCTGAAGATCTTGGAAGGTATCATGAGTCAACCAAAAAGCTAAAAACCAAAATGGCTTTCCAGCAGTATTAGCTAAGCCATTACCCCCAAAATCTAGAAGGATCAGAATATGATCTAACTTGAGCTTAGGGTGGTACTTGACCATAACATTATCAAATAGAGTGAAACAGAGACCATTAGCAACAAAACGATCAAATCTTCTTCTAATATTATTGCACTACCAAGTAAAAGATTGTCCTTGGAAACTAATGTTATGAAGGCCACAGTAAAGTAGAGTATCCTAAAAGATACTAGAGTCACACGACATATTGGAAGAACCACTAATATCATCAATAGACAAAACAAAATTAAAATCACCTGCTACATAGTAGCAACTTATAGTTTGACCAGAAATCTCCTTGAGGCCAGCCCAAAGATCCCTCCGAGGGGCAGGCTGTAAACTTTCATAAACAACAGTGAAAAACTACTGGCTACAATTCTCAAAAGCAATTTGTATGTGAATAAATTGATGATGAAACTAATGAACTTGTATCTACCAACAATTAAGTTGCCATAGACACTAAATACCACCAGAGAAACCTACACCATCTTGAATGTTGTAACCATCAAATTTAAACTTTTTAACAATCTTCTTTACATTCTTGTCACTTACATGCATCTCCAATAAACATAAAAAATTAGCACGATATCTATTCATCAAATCACTAATCATTATAGTGAGTCCTCTTCCTGCGACACCTTTATAATTCCAAATTAAAACATTCATTTAAAGGATAAAAAAGAAAGGATTAAGATAACAACATGTGCTAATCTTGCTTAGTATGAGGGGTATTCCCCAAAGCATTTAGAGCAAGTCCAGTCTGGGCCCCAACAACATTATCAATATCCAACACCATTTCCCTAACAACTCCTTCAGTTATCTTCATCCTTCTCTCAAAGACTGAACTAGGGTCTAGAGGATTGGAGGCACTAGTTTTATTTTTTTAGAATGCTATTAGTCTTTCAACAAATTCCATATTTGGACCTGAAACAGGTGTGGAAAGAGTATCTAGAACATCCTTCTAACTCATATTATTCTGCCAGTAAACACAATCCTAAGTGGGATTATCCTGATGAACAGTTAACCTTTTCTTTTTTACAATCTAGCTCCTTGAGGGCTTCGACAAAGAGATTCTTCACTTGGTTTTTCTTTTGAGAGTTTGCCTTAGACCTACTCGTAACAACTGATTGCCCATTATGGGTTTCTAGGCTAAGAGAAGTCTTCAGCCCTACTTGTTGGGCCATTTTTTGCTAATGATTAAATGTGGTTTTGTAAGTAATATTATCCTTAGGAATATTATAACCAGTTTTCATATCACCATTGACCCTCTATACAAATTATGCTCTTCTTCCTTATTTGATGTAACCACCTCATAGTCCTTCTTTAACAAAGAAAAATGCATGCTATTAAAACCAAGATTAGTCTTGTTTATCTTATCTCTGTCAAAATGATACCTTGCTCCCATATAATTTTGTTTCAGGAGCTTAACAACCATCCACAGTCCAAAATGATTAGCAAGAAAATAATTATGTTGTTCCTCTAACGTGTGAACTAAATCTTTAATTACCACACCATTCAGATCATTTGTCTTGAGGGAATTCCGCCCTTCTTCTAAGATAATAGTAGATTCCATCACAGTGTCCAAGCTTTCAGCTTCCATAGTCACTGAAGATTCGCCAAAGCCTACCTTTGCGGGTTATTCAGGTATCTAATTTGGTTTAACTAAAAGGAAATCATCCACCTTATGACCATAAGTACCACAACTGAAGCAGATAAGATGCAATCCTTCATACTCCACTAAGTAGGTCTTTCCAAGCGCGATAATAGTGGGCACCAACTGTCTGCTAAGATTGACCTCCATACATAATCATGCATATTCACCCCTAGACTAGATAGAGGTTAACTCATCAATTTTCAACATAGTACCCAATTTAGATCCTACCCTCCAGAGAAAGTCCTTATTACATAACTCAATTGATAGCCCAGGAATACGAACCTAAACTGCTATTTTTTTTTTCATTTGGGAAGGTTGAAATAGAGGCTGCCAATGTTGTACCATAAGATAGTGATAAGTTATGAGCCACGGGCCCTCATATAAAGCATAATTATAGTCTGCTTTCTCAGCAAAACGAATGAGGAAAAAAATCCTCTAATTGATCCATAACTTTAACTGTGCCATTTAAAGTCCATCTTCTCTGAACCCAATATTCCATGACCTTAAAACTAATTTTTTTTTCCCAACAGTTTCATATACAAAGAGAGTTTCCAAGGGCAGCACCATTGTTCATACTCCGCAAAGGTAACTCGTACTATAGGATTAGGATCAAAAGCTTGAGCAAACTCCTCAAGAGTATTATTCTCCTCAGCAACATACTCTTTTGCCACTATTTGGACAATCTCCTCTAGGGAGATATAATCATTCTTATCATTATTCATCACCATATCTTTGTATGTAGGCTTCCTTGAAATATTGGGGTCATTAACATCCTTCTTATACATTCCTTGTATCTCCACTTCTTTCATGAGCGATCATTCCTTCTTTACATTTGTCATCTCAACAATATTAGACATGACCTCTGATCCTTTACGCAGAGCCTCTGTGACCTTAATCTGTTTCTTATTTCCTGTTAAAATATCTTGCTCTTTCATTGTTTCAATACCCTCTAACGAATCCATATCGATGAAAAATTTGCTTAAAAGGATACAAGTCTACCAAGAAACCTCACCTGCAAACATAAGAAAATAATCTTACCTCCCTACGTCTCCCTGGGAGTAAATCCAAATTGGAAAGAGTGGATGGAGGCAAAAGGCTAAACATGAAAAATAAAAGAAAGCAGTAGCAACCAAAGCAAGCAGAAAAATAAAACAAGCTGACAACAAAAAAGGGTACCTCCTTCGAGTGACTAACCTTGACCCTAAAGCTTCGCTGGTGACTCCCAATTCAAACAGAACTTTTTGCTAGTGAACAACGTCTGGAACTCACCTCGCACACCAGCTCCCTGATGGCTCCTTGCCCGAACCTGAACCATTACCGGCGAAACTTGTTGGAGAATGTCCCCTTCGTGCATTGGGCCTACCTCCAACAGACGCTAACCGCTCACACTTCACTTGGAAGCTACCACACGACCATCGCCTCACAACAATGCAGATTCACTGTTCAAAAGTGGCAAAGAAGAGAGCTATCCAACTTGATTTAAAGGTTTGTTGTGGAACTCAAGTGAGCAACAGGCATACAAAATAGAGAAGTTTGTTTTCTCATTGACAAGAGAAACTTGCAGCCCCCTAATCGGTGTTCACCTAGCAAGGAAGGAGAAAAACAATGCAGAAGGTCGATCAGAGAAGAAGAAGGCCATAAACGAACAGAAGGCAATGAGTTTGAACCTGAAATCCATGATTTTGTTTCGCTAGAAAACGATCGAAGCAGCGAGGAATGACAAAGACATGAAACGGGTTTGACAACCAACGAGCATTAGGAGAGCTCCCTTGCTCATTACTCTAACTCATGCCAAATATCCATATTTCCATGAGTCCATGACACAATGAATATTTTGAATAATTTAGAAACAAATTGTATCGTACTTAATATTTATATTAAATACAAATTTTATTGTTTCAAATTCCATATAAATGTTGTGTGTGTGTGTATATATATATATATATGTTTTTTGTTATGCTTGTGTTGTGTGGTTGCTTACATATTACTTTCTTTTAAATTTAGATAAACTTGTGTACATTTAATTTTGGTGAACAAATCAACGTAAAAAAGTAGAGAAACCGATGGAGGAACTGTCAGCCAAAAGAAGGAATTAGAGCTTTGTTTATGGAAGGGGCAAACGGATGAAAAATATCTTGCTACATATTTAATAGATCACGTTATTAATTACATTTTACATGTGAATTTTATTTATTATTTTTTACTAAAAGTTTGTTCTGAACCTTCATAAATAAAATGTTATTTAAATTAATTCTTCATAAATTATTTTTTATTTAATCCCTCAAAATTGAAGTACATACGAATTTAGTTTTTTATAAAACTATTTGTTTCAATTTAATCCCCATAGATTGAAATTTTTCAATTTAGTTTTCAAATTTTAAATTATTATCAATAACGTCAATCTATTGATATACTGTAAGTGAAATTAGCCATAAATTCATAGATGGACATTATTGATGAATTATAAGAAAAAATTACATGTCGTCACATTTTTTAATTATATTTACAATACTTTGATAGAAAAATATTGTTAAAAATAATTTTATGGCGGATTGAATAAAAAAAATACTATATTTATGAGGAACTTAAATGAAGATTCACTTTATCATATTTATTTCAATAATTAATATATTCTAAATATATATATTATTTCGTGTGTGTGTGTGTGTATATATATATATATATATATGTATATATGTATACATATATCGTTAAAAAAGAACAAGAAAAAGAAAGAGAATTGCGCAACTTGGGAGAGTCGAACATCCACCAAAAAAAAAAATGATTCAATGGCACAACTACCTTTAATGTTTGTTTGGAAGAGAAGAAAATGAGGAGGAAGGAAAGGAAAGTGAAATTATAATTTTCATATTTTTATTGATTTAAATATGATATTTTTCATTTATCATCTTTAATGTAAACATGTTATGAGAAAAATTAAATAATTAGAGATTTCAATCTAAATCAAACGATATGTCAAAATCAAAATTTCACTTTTCTTTCATGTTTCTTTCGCCCAAACAAAGAAACAAACTTATGAACTACTACTGTTTTGGAGATGTTGATCTCAAATAAGTCCACTAAGAGAGGCCCATTACCCCTTTTTGAGTTTTATTTAGTTCAGAGAAGAGGATATCACTTTTTACATATTTATTCCTAAGATGCTTTCCATAATTAACATTAAAAAAAAATCTGCTATTGAAGTACATATAATCTCTTTTTCTTAAATAAAAAGTAATTGAGAAAAAAATATAATTTATAAGACAAAATCAAACAGAATATAATCTATGAAAATATGTTGTTTAAAAATTTTCTGAATTATTTAGGATTATTGATAGGGTATGACTCTAACTAACTGAGAAACTGTTGCTAATCCTCACCCTTTTTTTTTTTTTTTTTCCAATTTAGAAAAATTTCTTAAATACGCGTTCCATTGGAGAGGGTGTTAACGTGGCACCCCATCTGCCCAATAAAATGAGAATGCTTTTTCACAGATTTGAAAAAGGGAGAGAGAAATGAAAATGTTCTCCACCTCTCATTACCTGAAGGGCTAAAACTAAAGCCACCCTGATCAGAGGATTGCTTATCAACTTCACTTGCCACTCGACACGGCACAGGAAGAAGAAGGGGGAAGGAAGGGATACTACAGTAAATCTGTTATGAAGGGACTGGTTTTGAAGATTGGCTTAACCTCAGTGTTCGTGATGCTGCACATTACATGCGGGACGAGCAACACCCTCCATCCCCTGATCTTAATACCTGGTGCGGGAGGTAACCAACTGGAAGCCAGGCTAACCAACGAGTACAGACCCTCCAGCCTCCTCTGCAACCGCTGGTACCCTCCTCAAAAGGACCAGGATGGATGGTACAGAATCTGGTTCGACCCCAGCGTTCTACTTGCTCCTTTCACTCATTGCTTCGCTCAGCGAATGATGCTCCACTTCGACCCTCACCGCGATGATTTCTTCAATAACCCTGGGGTTCAGACCCGTGTTCCTCACTTTGGTTCAACCCAATCCCTTCTTTATCTAGACCCTTATCTCAAGTGAGTCCATCTTTTTTTTAATGTTCTCGAGTGACTTTAACTTATAAGCCTTAAATCTGACTGTAATTGATGTACAGGCATGTTTCGGCATATATGGCACCGCTAGTGGATTCTCTTGAAGAGAGTGGATATGTGGAGGGCGAAACTCTGTTCGGAGCACCCTACGATTTCCGGTATGGTCTTGCTGCGGAAGGTCATTTATCCCAAGTGGGTTCCAAGTTCTTGGAAGATCTCAAGTGTTTGATAGAAAAAGCAAGCACTTCCAATGGCGGAAAGCAAGTAATCCTTATGTCCCACAGCTTAGGAGGACTGTTCGTCCTTCAACTTCTGAACCGAAACCCAGTCTCTTGGCGCCGGAAATTCATCAAACACTTTGTGGCTCTTTCTGCGCCTTGGGGTGGCGCTGTGGATGAAATGCTCACATTTGCTTCGGGGAATACTCTGGGAGTTCCCTTGGTTGATCCATTGGTAGTAAGAGCAGAACAGAGAAGCTCTGAGAGCAATCTGTGGCTTTTGCCTAATCCCAAATTGTTTGGTGGTGCCAAACCATTGGTGATCACGGAAAACAGAAACTATACAGCATTCGATATTGCTGATTTTCTTACAGACATTGGTTTCCCCGAAGGGATTTATCCATATGAAACTCGAATTGTGCCATTGATAGAGAAAATAGAAGCACCGGGAGTGCCTGTGACTTGTATTATAGGGACGGGCGTGAGAACCCCAGAGAGTTTGTTTTATAGGAATAATGATTTTGATGAACAACCAGAAGTGTATTATGGGGATGGAGATGGTACGGTGAACATGCTGAGCTTGTTGGGGCTTCAATCACTTTGGGAAGATGAGAAAAATCAAAGCCTGAAAGTGATTAAAGTTGGAGGGGTGTCTCATACGGCGATGCTCAAAGATGAAACTGCACTTGATGTAGTAAAAGGCGAGATTAGTAACCTTAATTCTTATGGAACCACCTTGGTTGCGCATGAGCAAATTTTAGAGGATGCTTATGGGCGACGATTCACAGAGTAAGTCAGTGAGCTCTAAATAATGTGAGCAGAGACCATAAAGCTATTTCTGAAAAAACAATGTAATGTTCTTCTCTTTTTCTTGCCGTGAATTATATGTTCTTTGGTAACCTTGCGTATTTCTTGGCCTCACTGTTGGAGAGTTTTCTTTCTCTTTTTTCAGTTTGAGTATGAAACCTGAAACCTACTCTAAACTTCTTGAAACGATGTGATGGAAGTATTATTTAAAAACACTGTAAAATAAATAAAATATTATGTTAAATTTAATAATATTTTATAATAAATTATATCATTTAAAAAATACAATATTTTCGAGAATATATAATCATTGTTCACACTTGAGAAATATATATTCTTTTGAAGTCATTACACGGAGAGCAATCTTAATCTACCTTCCATTACTAAAATAATATAATCATTATATTTTCTTACGTCGATCAGTATCATAGTTCCTGGTTCAGTGTTGTATCGTGGCTGGCTTTGATAGGTTGAGTCAGAACAATTGTGGGGCACGGTATTTTCTCTTAACAGAACAACATAAAAACGGAACAAATTATCTACTGTAATAAAAAGAAGATAATGTAAATAAAAAAGGGAAAGAAAAGGGAGAGTGTACCAGATCCGCTCAAGTAAATAGTATCTATTTTTTTTATTCCCTAAGTAGACTCTCTCAGACTATAAAAGAAATCTTAAATTAAGAAGATTTAAACTCTTCAGTTTGCTTAATAAATTAGAAGAATGAAATTTCCAGAAAAACCAAGTTACTATCTCAGGTTATCGGTTATGTTAAAAGTTTGTCTTAATGAGAATAATATGTCACAAGGAAGTACTCTATTTTTCCTTTGGGGTCATCCAGAGGCTAGAGTGTGGATCACAAGGACTAGTTTGGGCAAGATCTGGACTCTCTGGTGGCTGTTGGTCACTATTTTGATCACATCTTAATAGAAAGATGACAAAATTTATGACAACCTGTTCATATTTCGAATTTTAAATCAAACTCGAGTCACACTAGCCTCTCGCGCACATGACAAACCGACAACGGATGAGTTATTTCGCAAGAGTCAGTTCACATATGATTTTTCAAACTTAACCTTCCGTTCAACTTTGAACTTTTAAGCCATTTACAATTACATCCGCTAGCCACCACAGTCATATTCAACTAAACTACATTTAAAAAAAAAATTAGTTCAAAATTTTTGGGGAATTAATTCTTTTCAAAACATATAAATTGTTTTTTAAGTGTGATTTTATAGTGAATAGATTGATTTACTTAAAATTTTTTGAATTTGGATCCTGACTCTATTATGTAAAATAAGAAAAACTAATTTATTTACCTCGAAAAAAATTAATTTGTATTATTACATGTTAATGCATTTTAAATTATTGTATTTGTTAACAAGATATCATCATAAAATATATTCTTTGACGTATAAAGCAACTCTCATTGTTGTTTTTTTTTTAAATTTAAAATATCATAAATTAATATAATTACATTTGACTTTGATTTTGATTTTAAACTATATAAATTGTTAAATAAATCATTCAATAATCTATTATTTTCTTTTATTTTAATTTTGGATCATATGAAATTATATTTATAGTACCTTATTATAAAATTTAAGAGATAATTAATTATTTTTTGTTGACTTTAAAAGTTATTTAAATTTCAAACAATTCTCAATTTAAAATACGGTTAATTAATACATTAATTTTCTAGTTCACTCCAAAAATTTCTCAAACTTTTTTCATTGACTTTAAAAGCTATTCGAATTTCAAAAACTTCTCAACTTAGGAGGAGATTAATTAAATAATTAATTTTCTTATTTACTCAAAAAATTTCTCAATATTGACAATGTAAGATATAATTAATAATTATTTCATAATTTTTCACATTAACAATGAAATATTTATTAATTTTTTTGTTCATTTTAAAAAAATTTTAGATTTCAAAATATTCTCAATTCAAGTGAGGATTCATTAATTCGTTAATTAATTATTTCATATTTTTTTTCATTGAATATGAAAAGTTTCTACATCTTAAAAAATTCTTGATACATGTATAATAAAAAAAAAATTATTATATGAAGAGTTGAGGGTTTGATTATTCCTCATTTATATATAATAGATAGGCCTGTTAATTTAGACCGGAAAACAATTTTCTCTAACATAGTGGCCAAATTAGCATAATTTTCGATAGACTACAAATTTTTGAAAAGTCTAATTTAATCCCTCGCCATCTTGGGCTGGTGTGCATGATCAACTCGAGATAACTAGTTCAGGCCTAACGTAGGTCGTGCACAATCATTTTCCAGGTACTACAAAGTTTTGAAATGTCTAATTTAGCCCTACCTTCTCCAGGCTCATACACACAAAAATTAAAAAAGGCCCAAGATCTGGCTCGGAGTGAACATGAATGAAAATTAAATCAACGAAGTATATCCTTTCATTCGCTGCGTTACGTAATGCATGTGCCGCATTTTCTGGCTGGGATCTCCTGCATCGGTTTTCTCGTCGCTGTATTCTAAATCCTCACTTTTGTTTACGTGGCAACAACTTAATGGGCTGTGCGGTGTGCTTATTACTGGAGCCCGATGATGACTGTGATAGTGCCTAAACTATCTGATTGCCCCACCCCATTTTGCCACATATTTAAACTCGTCACTCGCCTGCTATAAACGTTGAAGTTTTCACCGATCACTCTTCCTCTGCTCGTACCCCTCAACTTGAAAAATATTTATTAAAAAAAATGTCATGGTTGGCTCGCTCGCTGGCGAACTCCCTTCGACTCGACGACGACGACGGCGGCGGAGACGAGTCCGATGGTGAAGAAAACGACGTAGAACCCAATCGTCCACCCGACCCACCAACTACTTCACCAAAAATCCATCAGCATCATCATCAACAACCGTACCAATCGCAAGATAATGAACTTGAATCAGACTATGAAGCGCAAGCTCGAGGAGTTAAAGAGGACCTGAACGAATTCAAGGAAACCCTAAGTCGCCAATTCTGGGGAATGGCCTCCTTCCTAGCTCCGCCCCCAACAAATTCTCACCCTTCTTCTTCTTCTGAGCACCACTCCCGTTCTGATCCCGCTTCATTCACTGTGATTCAATCGGAGCCGTCTAATCAGCGTCTTTCTGGAAATGGTGAAGGAGTTGATGCGCATGATGATGCTGCGATTTCCAGGATTCGGCTTGGAGAATTTGAAGAAATGTTCAGGGATGAGGTTCCAGAACTTTCTTGTATGGGTCCAAATTTGAGTTCGTTTGGATCGGAGTACGTTGAGGATGAGGAATTGGAAATGGAGGAGTGTGATCTAAGACGAGCAGTTGGAATAACAGAGGAGGTGTTGGCCTTCGCGAGAAATATAGCGATGCATCCCGAGACGTGGTTAGATTTCCCTATTGATGAGGAAGAAGACACAGATGGTAAGCCTGCTTCGCTATCAGTTATCTCTTTTAGCGTTTCCTGAGAATTATTTTTTCCATTGAAATTCTTAGTGCCTTTATCCTTTTTTGGACAATGGCGATAAACTCGTTCTTATTTCTGTCTTTGGAAATGCCTGACAAACTAATCTTGCCGCTGAGATATATATGGTTGTCTATGAAACTTTAACATGAAGTTCTGACTTGTGAATGGAAGTGTATATGACCTGATTTACACCAGAATATGATCTAGGAAGGATGGACACTAGCACAGCCAATGTGGTGTCTTGTTTAAACTAGTGATTAACGTGTGTCAGACGCATCGCTTCTTATTTGAAGTGTTAGTGCTTCATAGAATATGATTAGAACACAATTCACTTTTAACCTACACGTAGTCATCGTTCCAGGTGAAGCTCATAGCCTACTTGAATACATAACCTAGAAAATTAGTGGTAGTTCTTGGTTTTGATCTAAGGCTGCATTCCAGGTAATGGTAATTATTTGTGGAGGACACGGGTTATCAATTATTGGGTACTTAGACTGTAGCTTCTTGAGAATGGCGAGAGCTAATAAAATCAACATTATTGTATCCACTTTCTGCCTCAACCACGGATGTATAGATAGATATTGCTCTGGGAGACCGAAATTTCATTGCTAGTTTGACTGATTATGAGCAATTCAGTTTCCCAATTATCTTCTACTTCTTCTCATTCTTCTTGTTTTGCTTTTCCTCTCTGTTTTTGCCACAGAAATGTTACCAATAATGAATCTTTCTTTCCATTTACTTATTGTTTACTGTCGGGTGTATGAGGCTACTTAGTTTTTTTTTTCCCCTCCTAAATTAATGCGCTACTTAGTATTTTATTTACCTATTAAAGTGGCTAAAAATCTGTAACTTATCTTTTGCGCAGGAATGAACTGGAATCTCAAAAAAAAATGCTGTTGATAGTAATTCTCAAATTTGAGATATTGTAAAAGCTGTTGAAAAATTTAGTAAATTTATACTACAGAGTGTTTTACATCTTTTATTCTTTTGCTCATTTGGTATGTATATTGTTTGCTCTAATTATCAGTTTGGCTGTGTGCCCTTAACTCCTGTTACCCTTTGACTTGCAGATTTTGACATATCTGATGCTCAGAAGGAGCATGTTTTGGTCATAGAAAGACTTGCTCCTAGGTTAGCTGCACTCAGAATTGAGCTGTGCCCTTGCCATATGAGTGAAGGTTACTTTTGGAAAGTCTATTTTGTACTTTTGCATTCTAGACTTAATAAACAAGATGCAGGGGTTTTGTCTACTCCTCAGGTAAGTTACTTGGGTATTTGCTGTTACATTTTTATTGCCCTTGCGGTGACTTACAATCTGTTGAAAGATGAAATTTGAAGTCAGTTTAAATTGTATTGGTTAGGTGTTTGTTTCGTTATAATTACCTAGGTCTTTTAGAGTAGAATGAATGTTGTGGTATCTCATTAGATGGAACATGCTCATTATTTGAGTATAGGTTTTTAATGTTTTATTTGGGTGCTTTAATGTGATGGGGTAACAGAAAGCGGATCAATAGTATCTAAGCTTGGGAATAGTGTTATGAACTTCTAATAATTGATATTGACAATAAAACAGAGAGTTATATGGAGTTCAAAATTTACCTTACTGTTGCAATGGTTCCTTTAATTTATGATACTCGGAGCTCAACCTTGTCAGAAGTCCAACTTGGTCATTTGAGCTGAGGAGATTAATGTATTTAAATACAATTCAAAGTTCTTCTCCATGGTTCAGCATCTTGAGTTTATGGATTCTACAATTTCAGAAATTTTTGTGTGTCTTTTCTTTGCTCCTAGCAGGACCGTTCAATGCGAGATGTGTTTCTCAAGATGAAATAATTTCTGTTTCTTGATGAATGTCTTATTAGTCAATGGTTATTAAAAAAATTCTACGACCATGTCAGGTTGGAGGTTAATGTAGGGTTCAATGTGATGTTCCTCCCAATCCATTTTTGTTTTTCTTCTGCATAAGTGATGAATGTCCTTCTTCAGTTTGACCATCTTTTTCTCATGGTTGCTCCTATTTTGTAGCCCCTCACCTTTCTTGTGGTCAGTATTCTTCTCTCTTTGAGGGCAATTTGTCTTATGTTCAGGACATACATGAGAAAGAAAGCAAAAGGAAATGTGAAATTTATTTGTAACATTTGGTTCTTTATTTACACTCTGCAAATCATTTTTGCATTTGTGTTCTCTGGCTGTCATAGGTGCTTAGTCAAAAGTAACAAGGGTGATTCTGGCTTTAGTCTGACCTATTTCAACCCTTTGGTATTATTATTATTACGTTAAATTTTGACTTGTTTACATGTGGTTAGCTTGAATGTTGGTTAATGTATTCCCAAAGCAGGCATCTGAGGATAATGTATCATGATAAGATGGTTAATGATTGAATTAATAAGTATGGCATTGTATAGTAGGAGATTGTTTGAAAAGACGAAAAGATTAATTTAAGACTGGAAGGATTAGGCTTCATTATATTTTAGCTATGAAAATTTGCTCTTCTCTTGTTCAATTCAGTGATCATCAAGTAATAAATGCGATGGGTCCCCCATTTGTGTGTATTTATATATATATATATATATATATGTGTGTGTGTGTGTGTGTGTGTGTGTGTGTGTGGAGAGAGAGAGAGAGAGAGAGAGAGAGAGAGAGAGAGAGTGAATATGAGGGTTTATTGTGAGGAGGGTATGTAACCTTGACAGCAAAGAGTTGACACTTGTCATTACTAATTTGGGTGAGTCTAGACAATTCTGTTACTACATAATCGGAAGGACTGAAGGAGGGGAGGGGAAAGGACATGGGGGAAAAATCATGGAGTGGATTAGGGAGATTTATTTCATCTTGATTAGTTAGAGAGATTTCTATTCTTCTGCATTTGTTTTCTGATTTATGCTTCTGTCTAAAGGCATCTATGCCACTGTGGTGATTTGCCCCTGTTCTGTTACATTAATTCCATCAATTCTAGTATGATTTTATATCATTCCTGGAATGTTGTTTTTTGTTTTATCAAAATGTCTCAAAAGTTCACATCTAATTTTTTTGACACTTTCACATTGAGCTATTTTATGTATGCCTACAGTTAGTGGTGAGATTGTAGCAACATTCTTTGTTCTAATGTCTGCAGGTTATGACAGCCAGAGCAATGTGGATGCAGGAGTTACAGAAGCAAATGAAGCCTGAATCTGAATGGTATGGACGAAGCACTTCCTATGAAAGAGACATTGCTCAACATGAAGATTTCGCTCCCAGCAAATTAGATTATGCCATGCCTCATGGGTTATATGGATATGAACCGACCACTTGGCCTACAGTGGCAGATTATGAGACGGAGAAGCATGCTATTGAAAGTTCAGAAACACTTTTCATTGATAAGTCTGTCATTGAGGAAAAATCAATTCTTAAAGCTGAGGACATGGATTTAAGAAGTGACAGATCGTCAAAAATTGTTCTTCCAAAGTATGAAGATGATGAGGATGAATGGCCAGAGGAAGATTATGAATTGCAAGGAACTACCATCCCTGTTGTAAATGAAGAGGACATATCTTTCAGTGATCTCGAAGATGATGATTATGGCATAAAAATTGTTAAATCCAAAACAGAATCAAAGACAGTATGAAATTTCAACTCAAACTACGTGTCTGCTGTGAAGTGAGAACATTAGAGATGTCGGGACAAAAGAATTTGGCATTGGTGTCTCGAGCACTCTTATGGACACAATGCATGGCCGATGAAGTTTGAAAAGAGCCATGACGTGTTACAAAGTTCGGCTGTGTATCGAATCAATTACAATTTTTTAATTCCTACCTTTGTTTCCGGCTGCAAGGCGAGGCATGGGCTCTCCCCTCGGGAGTATGTATATTGGACATTTGATGGGAAAGGGTTAGGGCAAGATTAGTGATCTATTTTTTTTTTTTTGGCCTCACGACACGAGGGATCTTTTATTTGATCCTTGTTATTCAAAAAGAACGCGCACGGGATGGCTTATATGCATCAAATTCTTCTGTTTCAATAGATATACGTGCGGGAAGTGTATAGAACAACATAAATGCAGGTTTCAAGATTGTTTTCAGATATAGAATTTGGATATTTTACATGTATTTGATTCCGATTTTGTGCTCGTTACTCGATTGTCTTGTCCATTGAATATTTTATTCTTTCTTGTTAGAACTCAAAATGTATGTTAACATTGCCAAAACCGTAAGAATTGTTGAACTAATTAGTTCGTTAAAATTCCATGTCGATACAACAAAAAAGGTGATTAATAAATTAATATAGTTAATGTTTTATTCAAATAAAATTGAAAATACAGATTTTGAAATGATTTAAATAATTAACACGATCAACAAAAACATGTTTTGAAACCCAGTATGGCTGTGTTAAATGATTGTCCTTATTTTCATACTCCGATTCGAACATTCGAGAGCTCCATGCTCGGCATTTGTCTGATTTGTGGGGATTTCTTTTTGTTGCTAATCAGGACCTTTTTGTCACTATGCTTACTAGAAAAATTAATAATTATCAAGATGTAAAAAGTAACATACCAATATGCTATAAGTATACAGTGTGTATTGGTAGTGTAGAGTCACTTCACACAATTCTTGAATGTATTTATTTTTTAATTATAGGGGTTGCATTGCATGGCAGAATACCACTCAAGAAGTGTGAGAGAAGTGGCAGTCGAGAAATATGAGATGCTACTATTATATTGGGAGATTTTTTATATTAAAAAAATTATATTTTTGGTCCTATAATTTTGAAACTTTTTTTAGTTTAATCTTTATAATTTTAAAAATTTATAATTAAATTTTTATAATTTATAAATATTTTAATTTTATTTTATAATTAATATTATATAAATATTTTATTAAATTTTGTTTATGTAATATTGTCTTGACATCTTGAATATATATGATTAATAATAATTCATTATACAAAAATGTTTAGTGTATTTTAATAGTACACTAAATAAATAAGTATAAATTGAAATAAAATTAAAAAAATTGGTACCACTAAACATAAATTCCTTTTAACTTTTTTTTTCGAAGGTGTAGCATTATATTTATATTTAGTGGTACAATCACAAGAATTTACAGCCTTATTTGAATATAGTATTATAATAACAAGAAATCGCATAAAGTATATATGTTTTCCTTTCTACAAAATTACAGGTCTTTTTTCCAAAATAACTAGTAATATAATAATTCATTATTTTTTCAGTTTTTGGATTTCAAAATAATTAAAAATTTTCAAATAATATAAATAATTAATTCAAATGGTTTATTTTTATTATTATTTTAGATCTAAAGATATTATAATTAAGCCCTCATAATTTAAATAATTTATAATTTTAATTCTTATTACTATATTTTTATCTACATTTTGTTTTATATGTGAGTTAATTTTATTTTATTATTTATATTTATTCTTGTTGTTAGTATAAATTATGGTGTCATTTTCGGTACACTCACAATTTTGAGTGTATCAATGCACCCAATTATAATATAAATATATAATTATAATAATATTAACCCAAAAATAATAACATTATAATTATATCCCTACATTATAACTGGGTATATTAATGCACTCAAAATTGTAAGTGTACCAAAAATTTTACTATAAATTATAAATATTCAAAGTATCAAGACATTATATAATTAGTCACATCAATAAAATTTAACAAAATAATTTCATAATTTAAAAAAATTAAATTAAAAAATTTTAAAATATAAAGACTAAATTAAAAATTAGTTAAACTTACGTAAGCCAAAAATATAATTTTTCCAAATGTAGGGATGCATTTAATATAATAACCTCTCATCTTTCTCATTTCTCACTTGTCCTATGCCTTACACAATATTTTCAAGTGCGTGGTGATAATTAGAAAATATATTTTTTGAGCCATACAACCCTTGTAATTTTTAATATACAATATTACATTTATAACATATTAATATATTTTATTGTTTAGAATTTTGATCATTATTAATTTTCATTTAACAACAGGACAAAAAAAGTTCGTAATTAGCACTCTCTAACTCAACTTATCAAGAGTTAGGGATAGATTGGATTTTTTTTTTTGAAAACAATGGGAGAGATTAGATATTAGGAATGTCTAGTCTATTTTGTACGAGGCCCATCCAAAGTGTTTCCTGATGTTGAACCATTGTGCCTAGCCTGAAGTGTGCAAACCTAGAAGTTAGATTATGAATGTCTTGCCATATATTTATGTGAAACTTACCCATTTTCAATTCCTGCCGAAAGGTTCCAAGCTGAACATTTCTGTTAAACAAAAGTTAGAGGTTGTTTAGATCAAGCCATTGGCAAATGTCACTTGTGCTAAGCCAATAAAGAACCTATCGAAGCCTTAATGCTAGGTCGAGCGTCTGAGTGTGTTGTCTTGCTTGTGTAGGTTTTTTAGTCCATCTCCAGTCTCTGACATGTGTTCCATCAAGGAAGGAGATGAGGACAATATGTCCTCCTCTTTGGGTTTGAATTTCCTAATCCAATAAATTATAGCCCACCCTTGGCATAACTGGTCATCATTGATGACATTCTATGGGTTATGTCTTTCACCTCCCTGAGTTTGGTTGTAACTGTGAGTGCGTGTAGGTTGTACTTCATGGATTGCCCTATATATATTCTTGACTACTTGAGAAGGGTTAGGCTTGGCATTGTTGTGTAGGATTTTGTTGCGGTTTCCCAAATCTTATGAAAGGCAATGAGGAAGTACTTAGTTGCATAGTCTAAAGTGTCTAGCTTCCCTTTTGGGATGCTTAGCCATTGCATTTAATATAGTCTGGCAAGGCATGTGATGAAAAGGTGGTTGATAGTTTTCTGCTCATGATGATAGAAAAGGTAGGTGTTGGGAGTGTTCAAATGATGTATGTTCAACATGACAACTATAAGGATTGCATTTGACAAAAGTTTCCATATGAAGTTTAGGATCCTTGGGGGAAGTGTGATCTCTTCCGTTAACAATGACCTGATAAGAGACTATTGTTATGTATTGCATTATCAGCTCAATCCAATTTTACAAGAATTTCATTCTTCTCAAAACTGCTTCTATGAAGTCCCATGAGAGACAATCGAACACTTTTTGGATATCTAGTTTGAGAGCTCATTGTCTTCTCTTTGTTCGCTTGTGTTTGTGAATGACATGAAGTGCTTCCATGGCCATGATGACATTGTCTGTGATGAGATGTCCCTTTAGATAGGCACTCTGCACTGGTGATATATAGTCATCCAATATGTCTCTCAGCCTACTATAGATTATTTTGGATAGGATTTTATAAGTGACATTACACAGGTTTATAGGCTGAAAGTCTTTTATCATTTAAGGTGGGGTTTTTTTCAGAATAAGTGTAATTAAGGTCTTGTTCAGGCTTTTCATAATGTGACCCCTATTAAAAAAATTTTAGGTTATAGCATAGACATCTTCCTAGACTATATTCCAATATTGTTGAAAAAAATATGGTATTGAAACCATTTAGGCCAAGGGCATTATCTGGTTTGAGTTCAAAAACTACTTTACAAATTTCGTTGTCCGTAAGAGGTCTTTCAAGCATTTCAGATTGTATTGTGGATAGTTCAAGCACATCCAGTGCATCAAGTATTTAGGAAATCGAATTATTGGTGAGCTCAATAGGAGAGAATACCTTCTTGAAGTATAAGGAAATATGTTCTTCAATCTCCGTCTCCTACTCCATCTGGATTCCTCTGTCATTTTGGAGCCTTTGTATTTTTTTACCAGATGTTCTTTTAGAGGCTATAGCATGAAAATATTTGGTGTTTTTGTCTCCATTGAGCAACCAAGATTCTCTGGCTCTTTAAGCCCAATCATTTCTTCACAGTCATATAGAAATTCAAGTTCATGCCTGAGGTCTCGTTCCTCAAGTTCTCTTTGCCTATGTTGGATGTTATTTTGGGCATCTTGGAGTTTTGCTTTAAGGTCTTTGATTTTGTTAGGAAGATATCCTATCACTTGTTGATTCAATTGCTTTAGGGCGGACATAGTGCTTCACAGTTTGTTGTAAAGCTTAAAGCTTGGTGAGCCACTGGTAGATTGTGTCCATGCATTCTAGATTAAGTGAGTGTAATCAGGGAAGGCTGTCTAAAAATTTTCAAATTTAAAGTACCTTGACTTTTCCTGCAATTTTGGCTCCTATTTATGCTTAGAAGTACAGGGCTATGATTAGAAGTTGTAATAGGGAGTGCAGTGAAGGTGATGTATGGGAATGTCGTTATCTAGGCAATGTTGCATATGGCTTTGTCCAATATTGCGATACACTGTGAACATTCTTTTGATTATTCGTCTAAGTGTACCATTGTCCTTGAGGTAAAATATCAATGAGGTTGTAGTCTGATAAATGTTCAGAGAACACATTTGAGACAGGGAGGGATGAGTTTGAGCTGAATTGATCTAAACTTTATTAGACCTAATTGAAGTCTCCAACAATCATCTAAGGCTCTGATATGCTTTAAGCTTTTTCTCTTATACAGTCCCAAAGTTGTTTCCTGTGGTGTGTTTTTGAATGTCCATAAATAAAGGTAATCAAGAGATTATCTTCATTCAGTGTGGATGCTACATGGATCAAATTTTGATTATATTGAAGAATGTTTAATGTGTCTAGTTTTTAATTGCCAAAGTGATTCCACCACTTTTACCCAAAGAGTCAGAGCCAACAATAAGGGGGTAGCCAAAAAGTCTAAGTCTGTTGGAAACAACATCAACATTAACCATAGTTTTAGCAAGAAAGACAAAAGACATATCGTATTTACATATCAGTTTCCTAAGTCTGTAAACTATCATGGTTTTCTTGAATCCACAACAGTTCCATCTTATGTAATTTATGGCACCTGGGGAAGCTTTACTGGGCAAGCTTCCCGAACCCATGTTGACAAGGTTGAGTGAGTAGGATATGGAGGTAAAGGTGAGTTATCAATGTCAAAGTGAGGATGTCAATTTTTCAATCTTTTTCTGGGATTTTTGTTCAAGACCTTTCTCTTTCTCTTTTAGCCACTTAGTGTTGGCAATTCACAATATACCATAATGGTTAAGAGGGGTGCAGGTCTGTCTTGGTTGTCAAAAGCTAAGGTGAATCCGAAAGGATATTCAAGAGAGCTAGTCAAGTGGTGCAAGAGTCTCCATTTAGCTTCAAAGTGTTTCACTGCGAACCAGTTATGTAATAGGTAGGTGTCGAAGAGGGTGTTAAATGACGTCCAAACTATCTATTCCAAGTCATGTGGGATGAAGTCAAAAAAAGGTCATTTACAGATGAATTGGATGCTGTGAAAGGTTGAGCATGGCCATATCTGCTAGTTGAGTGAGTTGCTTTGTTTCAATTTTGTAATGAGACCAGCATTTTGTATCCGTTCATCTACAGAGGGATCATCTGGGAACATCTGAATGGTATGCCACGAGTTAGCCAAGGAGGTCAAGTTGGCTACATGATTATTGAAATGTTGCAAGGGGGCAACATGCATGATGGCCTTGAAAGCATTAGGTTTTCAAATCATCCTACATGAAAAGACTCAAGGGAAAAGCAGTTAAGAGGTGCATGAGTTTAAGGTCATGTAGGATATTACCAAAACAAGTTATCATAGAGGGGGAATGACTTAGAGAGCATGAGTCAAAGTAGTTAGGGTTGGAGCTTCTTGCCTTAGGTCTAGGTTTTTTATCCTCGGGTTATTAGAGGTAGTTCCATCTGTGTCATAGAGTAAGTTCAAGTTTAGATTATCATTGAGTGGTGGAATGTCCAAGGGTTCCCAGTGATCAATGTCCATGAATGTACAGTCAAAGGTGTATGGCTCCAATTAAAAACTAAGGCCAAGTCAAAAAAATTAGTCTTCATTCATCGTGCATTCTTTTAGTTGCATGTATTTCGTTCAAGTGGGTAGTGCTGTGTGTTGGTACCCAAGGCAGTCTATTGGCTTGTTGCTTCCATGTCTTCCTCCTTCATGACTATTGTGTTTATTATGGTCATTGTTCCTAGGAGAGGCTCTATAGCTTGGTTCCAGTATAGGTGGTCATGGTAACTTGTAGGGGTTTCAGGGTTAGATTCCATGATGTTGTTTAAGGAGCTAGATGAGAAGGATTCATTGTGGCGTTGATGATGTTTAACGGTGGTGGTGCATGTTGTTCTTCTTTTTCCATGGCAGTTGGGTCTCTTCCATGCACATGATAGTAACTACCATCCTTACTTTCCTTATAGCAGACCTTGGTGGTGCTTCTTGCTGTCCTTTTTCTTTTAAAGGCCACCGAGAGTGAGGTGAACAATGGGAAGCATAGGTCTTGAACATATCCCACGTCGAGCTTGCTCTGGATGTTAGCTTTAAGTGATTCTTGTGCTTGCATGGCTTGTTCAGGAGTCTAGTCACACTTTCTAGTGATATGTTCGAGGCATGCACATTGATAGCAATGTCGAAATACTTGCTTGTACGGGCATTCCACCCATATTTTTATTCCATTATCTAGCCTTACTCGGGATAGCTGTGAGCAATGGGAAAGATTGATCAAAAAGGCATTGCACTTGAATGAAGCAAATGTTTCTGGAAAAAAGGAAGCCTCATTCTATCTCATTAGGCTCCCCTATGATATGCCCTAGGAGTTCTGCAACTTCCTTGTTGTGAAACTTGAGGGGTAGTCCCCAAAACTAGATCCATAGGGAGATTTTGTGGAGCGAGATTTCGTGCAGGATCATGTTGGGACGCCATCTATCTACTACCAAGAGCATATTCATGATGGACTAGGGTCTATTATGGAGGAGGAATTACTTATCATTCTTGTTTTGAAATTCAATGAGGTAGATGTTTCTATCCCTTTTGAGTACCCTGAAGTCATGTTAGAGATGGCATGCTTTATGCAAAGCATGATTGAGACGATGAACTAGAAGGGTTTTCCAATTGACGAGGAAGGTGAGGATGCATGTGCTCTAGTATTGTCTCGCTGTGGTGATAGTTTCATCGTTGAATTAAAAGTAGGGGGCAGATCTAGGGAGTCTCTAGGTACCACCTCCTTCAATTGGATCGACTGAAGATATGGATGAGTTTGGTCTTACAAAGCTGCTTTCAGTCCACATGAAACTTGTAGTGAGCTCTTTCTGTCTATCCATGAGCTTGCAAAGGTGACAACGGAGAAGTAAGAAAAGTTATAGGAGTTTGATCCAGGTGTAGCCTAAACCAAAAAGAAGGAGAAGGAAAGTAGTAAGAACAGTTAGAAGAAAGATGTCAATCAGGGAGCTCCAGTGCATGCCTCGCTAGGGTAATGAGGAGTTAGAAAGAAGCTGGAGTGCAGAGCGAAGTGGGAAGGTAAGGAGAAAGATGAACGTAAATAAGTAAGGGTGGCATGCATGTAAGGTTGGAGTGCACAACAGTAGTGCCTTAAGGAGACTAAGGGTCACTGAGAAGCCAATAACAATGGGAGGAGTAATCAGGTGGTTGAGGGCCAATGATGATAACAAAGAAATGATTGAGCTAGCAGAGTGCAAAGGCAGCTAAGTTTTTGGGGAGGCAAAATGATGAAGACGTAAGGCAATAAAGGCTATAAGGGGGGGTAGGTGGTGGTTGTAAAGGATTCGAAGTTTAGGAATAAAAGCAATCTTAGGAGAATGAGTTTTTTTTTCTCTCACTAAAAGAGAGAGACCTTATCTCACTAGTGGAGGGTTTAACTTGATCTAGGTTGGATCATCTAAAGTTCATTGAGAAATTTATAATCCAGTAACCTACAATAAAATAATTCTATAAATCCAACCGTCTATAATAAAAAGTGATCACATGTAATGTAATTATTAATTTTAATCTAGTAATTTGTATTAAACAAACACTATCATTCAATAGTGTAAAAATTTTTGATAAACTATTGAGAATCCGCATGAGAGCAAGGGACTAATATTTGGATATAAATTCTCAACGCTTTAAAAAGAAAAGAAACAAGCATTACAGTACAATTGAGACAAAAAAAATTCTATGCACAACTTTAGGGGTTGTTTGATTATATTCTTTGTTTTTATGCTTTTAGAACAGTTTTGTGAAACTATTTTTTTAATAATAGATTTTAAAATAAAAACTAAAAAAACTTGTTTGATCATTTGTTTTTAAAATCACATTCAAAATTTGAAAAAACACTTTTTAAAAAATAATTCAAAAACAAGTTTTGAAAATACTTAGACTTTGTTTAGTACTAACAATTAAATTTATAATGTAGAATTATAATTTTAATCCTAATTCTATTAAAATTGAAATTAATCCAAAATTTTAAATTTTATGTTTAGATCATGTAAACATTTAGAACATAAAATTATAATTCCAAATTTAATTCTAATTTTACTAGTTAGACAGAAGATAAATATTTACTCTATGTATTTATGTGTTATATGTTTAATATATGTGTACATATGTGCGCCCATGCATACATATATGTGTGTATATGCATGTATGTAACAAATTCATTACATATGTATTTGTGCGTGTGGAAGTACGTTGATGTGTACTATGTGTGCTTGTATGTATTCATTGATACTACATATTCGTTATATGTATTTATATGTGTTAAACATATTTAGTATGTATGCGTATGTGTGCGTACTTGTATATGCATGCATGTGTATGTGCATGTATATAACAATTTTGTTATATATGTCTTTGAATTTATGCATGTAAGTATATGCACGTGTGCGTGTTATGTGTTCAATAAATAAAAACTGTGTGTGAGAGCACGTGTGTATGATTTAATCATGTTAAATTGTTTATTGAGTTCATTCAAAACCCAGTTATATATTATTTTTAAATGTTAATTTATATTGTTTATAATAAATTTTATTTGTGACAAATATTTAAAATGCTAATTCTTTTTAAATTTTAATTATTTTTTATTTTAAATCATATTTTTATTCCATTTTTATTTTAAATCTTATTTTTTTAAAATTCTTTTTAATAAAAATAAGAGATAACTCAAGTTAGTTAATTACTAACTAACTGGGTTAAGTTTCAAAACTTATTCAATTTAATCCACAATCTTACTTAAATAATTTTTTTTACAAAATTACAATTTTGCCATTAATAAAAATAATTGTGAGAAATAAGAAAATAAGAAAAAAAATTTAAAACTTGTTCTTATATTTTTATTCTAAAAAACACTTTTCTATGTTTTTGATTTTTTAGAATAATTGATAAAAAATACATTACCAAACAAATATTTTTATTTTTTTACTTTTAAAAACCAAAAACTGTTTTTAAAAATAACATTCAAACACGTCCTTATTTTCTTTCGTGTTATTTAGTTTTTGTTCTATTTTAATTGCAGACCTACATTTCTAAATTAAATTTAATTCTACTACATCTTCTTCCCCTCCCGCATTGGTGGTAACGAAGAAAGACGCTTCGCTTCATGGTTTATAAAGAGACATCCACCCACCCTTTCTTTGGAGCAATCTCAGTGTGGACCGTTCCTCACGCAGCTAATTAATATCATAATTATGAAATTCCCACCATAGTCATTGATGAAACTTCTGACATATTTCTTCTACCAATCAACGATCTCTGTACAATTATTAAAAGAGAAAGACCAAGTTCCGCAACCAGCTCGAAGGTCAGGAAGAACCACCGATTCAGAAATGCAATTTAAGATACAGTTTTGGTACATTTCAATGATGTTATCTTCTTTTTGATCTTCTTATCTGCCCAAAATTTTCGACCTCTCGCTCATCCTACCACGTCCCGAGTTTAAGACTTTACGAACCCTAGAAATTCTGGTCGCTGTAATTCGTAATTTAGGGTTCGTAATTTGTTAGCTCTAGGGTTTCTGTTTCGGCATTCCGCTTGCTATGGACCTTCCGCTGCTGAGGAAGGGCTTAAATTTCTCTCGGAGAAACAGGAATTGGCTTATATTGCTTGCTGTTTTTGGAGCCTCCGGTTATGGTGCTTATAGGGTCTATCACTTGCCCTCTGTTTCGAGGAGGAGGAAGCGGTTCGTGAAGCTCTTTGGGGCCTTGATTTCTTTGGCTGAAATGGTTTCCGATTCTGCTGACACGATTGCCATTGTCTCCAGGGACTTGAAGGAATACCTGAGTTCTGATTCGGATGAAATTCCTAATAGTTTGAAGCAGATTTCCAAACTTGCGAGATCGGAGGAGTTCTCTGCATCGTTGGCTAGGGTTACGGAGGCATTAACTGTTGGGATTCTGCGGGGATATGCATCGCACAAGAGCAATGATCATGACTCAGAGATCGCTCCGGCCACTTCCAGCTTTTCTGATAGGGTATTGGAGAAGCTTTTCTCCAAGGCTGGGACTGGTTTTGTCTCAGTTGTTGTAGGAAGCTTTGCGAGGAATTTGGTTTTGGGTTTTCACTCTAATGGTGGATCAATTGATAACTACAATACGGGAGCTCCACCAAAATCATTGGATGTACCTGGATGGGTTAATGTGATTTGCAATGACAAGTGTAGAGAGGTCATAGGGGACTACGTACAAATCTTTGTAAGCACTGCGGTTGCGGTTTTCCTTGACAAGACAATGGATGTCAATACTTACGATGAAATTTTTACTGGATTGACTAATCCAAAGCACCAAGACAAGGTTAAGGACATTCTGGTTTCTCTGTGTAATGGTGCTGTAGAAACATTCGTTAGAACTTCTCATGAAGTATTGACAAATCCGAGTGTAATATCAAAGTCAAGTTCATCCACGTCTTCAATTGTTCAGGTGAATGAATGTCCAATTGCAAAAGAAGATGGATACTTGAAACCCCAAGCTTATTTTCAGCAATTTAAACTTGGAAGCTCTATTAGCAGAGGTCAGGATAATCGATGGCTTGAACAGATTTCATCGACGCTGTTAATGCCAGCGAACCGAAGGTTTGTGCTTGATGTGACAGGGAGAGTAACATTCGAAACAGTAAGATCATTTGTGGCGTTTTTATTATGGAGGATTTCAGATGGCTTGAAGAGAAGTCTGAGTAGAGTTCATGATGAGGTTGTTGGCAATGGACTGGCACTCGTAAGATATGTTGGGGCCAAGTCATCCGTTATTCTTACTTTGTGTCTTGCTTTGTATTTACATATTCTGGGTGGTAGTAGGATTGTCTTGCCTGCTTAATTTGATGGTTAACTTACTCCCGTACAAAAAGTGCTTTAAGAATCTAGTGACAACGAAAATTAGATGATGTACGCATATATTCTTTCCAAGTATTTAAAATGAGCTGATATCTCCGTGGGTCAAAACTTTTGGCTATATGGCTTAATTATCTTCTAGGCCATTCGGAAAATCTGAAACGGCTTGACTGTTGTTTGGGGCTCTTGAAATATTTCTTTGTTTCTGTGAGTGATGCGTGCATATAACAATCATTTGTTCAATTGAACGTATCATTGTTCAAAAATTTGGGTCAATCTCTATACCACGTAGTAGAGGAAAGAAAATTTAGCAAGCAGCTTTATAATTTTAAGTTTATAGACAATCCATTTTATAGCTCTGTAATTCCTTTAATGCCTCTTATGACTGTGTTTGAGTTTATTCCGCTGCAACAGTTTAGGAACCCAAGTAAACCAATTTTATCATGCCTTGTAATATTTATTTTCCTCCCTCAGAAGAAAACTTAGTTCTGAGCTCATCTGTTCTTTTTTGTTTTGTTTTGTTTTGTTTTTGTTTTTTGTTTTTTAACATCATCTGGTTTAGGAATTCATTGATTATATCTCTTGCCTTTCTTTTCATTCTAGGTTCCCTAACACAATTTATCCTGTCTAATTGCCAAGTGCCAACCATTTGTTGCATCCAAAAACTTCGTGGAGTTTTCTCCTGGCTTTATATCAGACTAATTTCATTGTTAATGGTAGACTATTGATGTAGACATGTAGTTTGGTGGTGAGCATAGCTTCTTTCATATGCTCATCAACTGTCAACGATGGTGGTTGAAAAAGAATTCATTCTTTCACTTTGTTTAAAGTAGAAAGTTATTTTCTTCCTTTTTTTCTCTCTAGATCCTCTTCTAATAATAGGATTTTCTTCTTTGAAAAATTTAAAGTTTTTGTTATCTTGAGGAATTCATCATGTAAATCATTAAATGCATATTGTAATTCCTCATAGGAAGGAAGATAACTTACCTCTTCTTCATTAGCCATAAGGCAGAGGTTTACTTCTTCATCTTCATGATTTGAATCCTTATCACTTTCTCCCTAAGTGGCTAATAGGTAAGCCTTTTTCTTTTCTTTTCCTCTATTCTTATCTGAGTTGTCTTGCTTATTCAAGAATTGTGAACATTCCCATTTGATGTGTCTTGATTTTTTGCATTTCTTTTCCTCTATTCTTATTTGAGCTGTCTTGCTTATTCAAGAATTGTGAACATTCTCATTTGATGTGTCTTGATTTTTTGCATTCATGATAGATGGAAAGTTCTTTGGTTTCCTAATTCTTTCTAGCTGGTCTCCTTCCATTGATTAATATATTGCTAAAGAATCTTCTAAACTTCTTACATGAGTTTCTTCATTAATTTCATCTTAGGAATCATCAATGCATTCTTCTTCATCTGGATATATTGATGATGAAGCTTTAAGAGCAAGACCCTTCTTCCTCTTGTCTTATTCTTTAATGAGCTGCTTCAATCTGAGCTCATGCTCTTGAAGATTTCCAAAGAGAATAACAACTAATTTTATTGATGGTTTTTTTGGGTTTCCATTCCATAAGAAGAGTCTTCATGATCTTGTAGGCTTAGTCTGTTTGTGAGTATGTCTTCTGTAGAGCTGTTAAATGATTTATAATATGAGTAGAACAAATTTGTATTTCTTTAATTGTTTTTTCAGGATTCATTTTAAATAATTTATATTGTTGTGTAAGATTGTGAATTATGGACTCTTTTACTCCTGAGGTTCCTTCATGAGTTATTTCTAAAGCCTCCCAAATTTTTTTTGCACTTTCGCAATTTTATACTAAAAAATACTCTTCTTGGCTAAGCGCACTAATGAGAATCAGTTTGACTTTATTATTCAGCAAAACTTTTCTTCTGTTTGTTTCATTCCATTCACTTTTAGGTTTGACAGAGGTCTTGCATTCTTCTTCTTTCATAGGCACATATGGACCTTTCTTAATAACATCTCAAAGGTCAATAACAACAACTTTAAAAAAAATTTTCATCCTCAATTTTTAGTAAGTAAAATTGTCACCATTGAAATCAGGAGGTTTTGTAATAAATAGCCTTTTAGGTATGTGGAAAAACAAATTGTGAAATTAAAATATGACTATATTAATCTAAAAAATGAACATGTTTTTGTGAAAAATAAAAATTCTTGTAATTGTGAGCTTTCTACAAAAAGAAAAGAATAATTTGATAAACACTTTTGTAAAGTTCATCAGAAGAAAGGATAATTTAAACATTCTATTTGGAAAACAAATATGTATTCTTAATAAGACAGGCATTGGATATAATCCTAAGAAAAAACAAAATTATTATAAAAATTTCTTTGTTCCTATTCTTGTCTTTACAAAATTGATAAAATTTTGAAAATGAAAAAAATATGGGTTCTCAAAGGAATAACTAACACTTAAAGATCTAACAAGAATTAGGTACCTAAGAATAAAACTTGAATTAAGTGGTACTTGGATACTAGAGATATGATTGGAGACAAATCCAAGTTTGTTTCTCTTTAATCTAAGAATGAAGGAAATATCACTTTTGAAGGTAGTGGATAAGAAAAAATCACTGGTATTAAAAAAGTTAGTAAGACCTCTTTCTCCTTTATTGACAATGTGTTTCTTGTTGAAGGTTTGTATTATAATCTTCTAAGCATTAGTCATCTATGATATAAGAACAATAGAATTATATTTGATTCAAAACATTGTTTGGTTGAAATTTTAAATGAGAAGAAAACTATACTCATGCGACATAAAATTAACAATGTATATCAATTCTTGATTTTATACAAATTGGAGGAACTTCCATTTTGCCATTAACTGTTTGAACAACAAACTGCACGCTTAGCACTGACATTAACTAGTATCTCTTAACAAGTTATTATGCTTGAAATTCTTTCAAACCATAGTTAATATATGTTAATTATTCTTGTTATTCTTGCTTAAGATATCCTTTCCTCTCCTGTGGCTTCTGTGGAAATTACATTGATGTTACCATATCTTGAGTGATTCTGTATCTCATAACTTCTGTTGAAGCATTTATACACTTTCTGATTAACTAGACCTTGCTTAACCAGTTTGGTGCCATTGATTGAAATCACTGTTTTGTCGCCGTGGTATCTCAGAGTGCTTTACATCAACTGTTTTACATGGACCAGTTGCCTTGTACTCATGGCATCCACTATAGAGGGGCATCAATGGCACTCTAATATGACCTCTTCATTCATTCAGAAATAAATTAGCTGTAGCCAAGAGGTATGTAGGCTGCTGAGGTTTTATAAATCCGCGTGAATGGGGGTGTTGGAGAATTTTGTTTTTAATTCGGTTATTATGTCTTCCCTTGATTGCTATAGTATCAAGGGTATTGGACAGAGACAGTTTAAATGGCTGAAGTTTTCCCACGATAAATAGTATAGACTTCAGGCCCCTCCGTGTAAAGCAATCATTCGGTTATAAGCAGTTGGACGACATAAAGGATACTTTAATGAGTCTAGTCATCCATATATGCCTTCTTCGGTATTCAGGGTAATGGGACTTTTGCCATTTAAATCTAGTTGCATCTTAGAGAAATTAATCTGTGCAGATAAGGATTGGCCTTGGAAAACCGGATCATATGTTAGATTTCTCACATGAGCAAATGTCCTAACTATAAGCATTATTAGACGTCAGGGTTCATCCAAGACATATTTAAGAGATTCTCAGATGAGCAGTGTCCTAATTAGGAGAGGTGCGTGGAACTTCTTTACGAAGGGAAGCCTCTGCGTGACCCAGGCCACTTTTAAACGTTGAATATGGCATCAGGAGATCAAGTCATATGTATATTGTTAAATAAGAAGCATCTCTTCTCATTCCCAAATTCGGTTCACATTGTAGAATTCTATAACAACGGAACAATTTCACTAATTTATTATTTTTTCGTGCTATCTCCTAGTATTTATTTGGATTTTAAAGTTATATAATCAATTAATCTAATTTAATTATCCTATTTAATATTGCATTATATATATATATATATATATATATGTATGTACGTACGTGGCAGAAGTTGAACTAAAACTATACTTTAAAAAGATTCAACTTCTTACCAATCTAGTCAATATGTTAAAGTAATTTATTATTAGCATATGTGAACACACGCCTTTCGACAAGTTAGGCAGACACAACTGGTCAATGATGTGATTATATGAAATTCACAGTCCACTTGTGAGTCATGATTATCCATTTTGAGAAAACAGCAGTCATCATATTCATCATACAGTCGACGGAGAGTAGGATTTTTCTTGGGGTTTTTCATTCACCGTGCATCAAAAAAATATTTTTTTAAATCTCATATACATAAAATATTTTATTAAGATGCTATAATTTTAGGACTTAGAGCCCTAACATAACTTTTTTTTGACTCAAGTTCCAATGAACTTTTTCAATTGAGTAAATTAAGATTAAAATTATTAATATTAATTTATACATTTATTTTAAATAATAATTAAATTATTATTATTCTAGTATTAAAATTAAAATTATTTTTACTGTATAAAATTTTAATTTTTATTAAAATTAATTTTATAAGATATAAAATATTCATAAAAATATGAAGAATAAATAACTTTAAAATAATAAAAAATAAATATTAGTTATTCAAAACTTTAACATAATTTAGTTTATACTTTATATTTTGAGAAATGACTAAATATTTAAAATTAGATAAAATTTGAGTAAGTATGAAAAATAAAAGAAAAATAAGAAGTGTGAAAAAATAAGTTTATAAAAAGTAATGTGGAGCATGATTGTGCCAAGAGTGAAAAGAAGAAGGTAGATATTTACTCACTTATTTATGTTATATTGTAAATTTTTTTAATAAAATTAAGGGATTCAAAATATAATTTTTTGAATTCCCTTAAAGTTATAAGGGAAAAATTTTTAAATTATCTTGACATATTTTTAAAAAAAGATAAAAAATTTGAGTCGCAAAAAATATGAAATTATTCGTTCCAAATTCGAATAAAATATGTTGGGAGTTCAAAAAAAAATGGCAATGTAATGTAATACTTTATGAATTGTAAAATTTAAAAAAGAAAAATTGATGCACAGCTATCAAAACTCGTCCACACATTAGAAACGCTTCAATTACACTCAGACATGATGACAAAAAAAGACAAAGCCGTGTTTGACACTCCGACTCAACTTTTCAGCCCGAGAGTTAGGTGTTGGACAAAGTTGTACTACAGTGTAGGATGATGGTTACATGTAATACTAAATTTTACGTATGATGTTACATGTTGGGATTTTATAGTAAACATGCTGCCATTATATTATTAATCATGGGAGTTATTGGCTACTCTCAGTGACTTGGTTTGACTCTATAGTCTAAAAGCATGGTATTTAGTGCCTTCTCTCTCTCCCAAAGTCACCAACTAGAGTCTTATCACTACGTTGATGACATTTTTAATTGCCAAATCCTCTGTAGATTGGATTTTCTTTTGGCAAAAAGCGAGGTATCAGATTTGCAGTGTCCTTTGTGTTGAGAAGAAAAAAATGGCGAGTTCTATCATTGAGAGTGACAATGGCCTTTGACATCAAATCTATATGGGCGCAGGGCTCGAGATATAGAAAAGCAAATTATTCGAATCCATAAGCAGGAGTTACTAAGATAAGTGTTAATTATTATGTGAATTACACTGATGAGTAAAATCAATTATAGAGGTTCCCTTTGCAGAGAGAAGTAACCTCTGAATCAGTGGGAAAAGGTCAATAATTATCGTTATCAACCCTGTAGGTTAGCTTCAAAGTAGCACCTCACATCTCATCTGGGAGGAGGCTTCAGGCTTTCAGGTACCATAGGTTGTAACTTGTAAGTGGAGAAAAACAGAGATGAACTGGAAAATATTTGAATGAGAGAATATTGTTTGTTTGACGTGTAGAACAAGTCCAAACTCGTGGAGTCAAAAGGAGCTAGCAATATAGAAATGAAGTTTGCGTCCTTTCGCCTTGGGAATCAAACATTGTCTGCCCATCAGGGATGGAGGTTTAAAGAATTCATGTGATATAAATGAATGAGTAAAATGAGTGATTTATTTCAAGCTTAATTAGATTAAACTAAGTTCAATGAATATCATATATTTAAGTGTAAAAGAGGTGTGTAATTGCTAGGAGGCAGATAGCAGAATCTATCCATTATGTCTCCTCCGCTGCCCTACCTTAGTGCTTTACTCTATTTGGGTTCAAACTCTTCTTCTCATACTTACTATTATTTTAATTTTCATGTTGGTGATTTTTTATCTTTAATTAGGCCAGAAATCGTTGAAGTTGTTACTTATTTAACAGAACACTGAATGACCTATTGCTCTAATTAAACCTCAGAAGAAAACCATATTTCACTAATTCTAGTTTATCTGATCACAGAGTACAGAGTATAGAAAAACCAGAGGTTTGTGGAGTACATAGAAGTTTAACTAAACACTAACGAGAAATAGTAAAGAGAATTCAAACAACCATATGCTAATTTAGCACACAAAACGAAGAAGACTCTGTATATTTATGTGCATATTAACAATAACAGGCACTATATAGATGTTTGATTCATTGTATATGTGTATTAGGTTGGAGGATGCATGAGATAAGATGAAACTGATGAGTGATCATCTTCAATTTCTGGGTTTATGCTTCTGGGTATAGATATAATCCACATGTGCCGCAAGAGTCCTTCTCATCAAACATTCATCCTTCCCTTCCATGGCTTCGCAGTTCTCATCTTCCAACTCTGCCTTCGTTTCCAAAGCATCCTTCAATTCAAATCCCACAAACCCAATAAATACAAAGACAACAACATCAAACATCACTAACTCTCTGCAGAGAAAAGAACCGATTTAACTATAAAAATAAAACGCAGGCAAAATTATCCGGTCAATTTTTTTAACAGAGGAAGACCAGAAGGAACGTACCTCATGCAGGGAGGAGTGACCCCTGAATTCAGCGTTGGGACGAGAGGCGTGGATTAGTCCAAAGCTAAGCAGAAGAAAAATGGTGAAGATGGTGAACAATTTAGACATTCTTTTCAGCTTTTTCACTTGAGAGAGAAGTGGAAGACCAAGACGACGAGAATATTTTATATATAGACAAACTCGGATAGAAGCAACTGATCAGGCATGGTCCCCTGTCTGAACGCTGGAAATTTTTTTATCGAGGGTCACTCTAGAAGAGTTTACTAATATAATTGCGTCACAGTACACAATAATTTTGAATTCAGATTCTCTATTTTTGTGGTGTCGCTGTCATGTCAGTAAGAGATAAACACGTATTGAGTTGTGTTAATTACTTAATTCTACATATTTAAATAGGGATAAATATTATTTATTCTGTGTCTATTTCTCTTTAGTATAATAATAATATATGAAGAAAAAAACACAAGGGGATTGAAATTGAATAATTTTGATATGGGGCTCTTTGTATACATAAAAATAATAAGAACTTGCTAAGTACACACATTATCCTCAAGATCAGAATAAGAATTACGGAAGAATTTACTATAGTGTGCCAAATGGTTTTTCATACTTATTTAGGTGGATTTTGTTATTCTTTTGTGTCCATCTTTGATATGAAGAGCGTGTCTTAAATTTATTTATACTATATGCCTAAGAAACTTTTTAAGTCAATATTATGTGTATTTGGATTAATGATAAATGATAGAACAGTTAAAATAAGCTAAATCATTATTTGATAATTATTTTAGGATATAATGAAACAATAAATAAAAAAATTATAAAATTGGTTATTCATTTTTGTACTTTATAATAATTTATTCTTTTACAAATTAAGTGTGGCAAATTAATTTTTTACACATTTAAATTTGTACAAAATCAGTCTTTAACAAATTTAAATTTATACAAAACTAATCCTTCAATTTGGATGAATGATTGATTGATTTTGCATAAAATAAAACTTTTGAATGATTGATTTGTTATATTAATTTGTGAATGACTAACATTTTACAAAATGTAAAAGTAAATGACTGACATAATATTTTTCTCAAGAAAAATTTAAAATCTTTTGTTATCATTCAAAATTTAATTTTTTTTTTCAAATTAAAAGTTCAAAATGGAAGAGAATCATGTGTGGTACAATTATATTACTAGAATCATATTTTAGTTATAAAGAGTAATATTTAAACAAATAATTTATTAGTCATTTTATAACATTAATGATACTCTCTTTGATTAAACTTCCAAACAATTAAATAACAAATGATATGTGATGCCACTCCTTATCATATTGTTATTTATCATTTTATGTTATTTCTTGTGAACTTTTAAACATAGCTTTAAATTTGCATGTCTATACATTTAGTACTCACTGATCTAATCCATTAATTTTAAATAGAACAAGCCATTTAAAATTTTTCAATGATCCTGGTAATCCCTTTATTCCTTTATTTTAATTTTTGGGTGTGGGGGCTAATGTTGTGTGTAATTAAGAATTGTGGGATAGGATTAGGACCTACATATGAAGTCCCAAAGTGGAATGGAATTAATGGGGTCAGGTGGGTGACTCGTTTGTCACGTGCATCATGGAAAGGAATCACCGGAGGAGTTGCACAAATTTGGAAGGTGTTACCGCACTTGTTGTGGGACACTCAAATTCTCTTTCATTCCCATGACGTTTTGTTTAGGTTATACAACACGTCAGTGACCTAAAGATGCAAGAATTAGGGATTAACGACAACTTTTTCTCTTAATCCTTCAAGCCTGAGGGAGGTAGTTTATCTCTGTCCCCTAAATTATAACATATATATATATATATATATATATATATATATATATATTTTAACTCACTTATTATATTTTAGTTTATAATATATATTCTAGAATTCGAATTTAAAACTACTTTAATGAACAAAAAAAATTTTATCATTAACTACTTCTATTATACTTATTACATATATTTTCTTTTTTTTTTCTACCCACTTATTATATTTTAATATATAATATATACTCTAACTAGAATTTGAGTTTAACTACTCGGATGAGTATAAAGAATTCTATCATTAACTATTTCTGTTACATAATTACGGGCTTGCTATGATGGTTATGGTTTAGGACACAATGCGCTATATTTTCAGAAAAAATGAAAAAGAAATTGAGTGAAAAAAATCGAGTCTCGTATATGTCATTCTTTTTTTAAAATGCACATGTATTTAATTACGAAGGATCAAAATAAATCATTTTATATTTGGGATTTTTGATGGATGCGAATCCTAACATCAAGTTGTGTCAATAGTGAAAAACTCATTAAGATTTTGTTTGGGATGAGTCGAATGATTATGAATGACTCATTGGGTCCAGTTTCATGGTTCTGTAGTAGAAGTCATCTTAGGTGCAAGGTGATCCATCCTAGTAAGAGTTATCACTGTCTTAATTTTTACATGAAGTCTTTCTTTTTTTAATACAAGGAAAAGTAAGTTAGATTAGACAATTTTGTTGTAACACTGAATACTCTAAACAATCAGAGTCGTCATGCGTGATTAGAGATATAAATCAATCATATTCATATAAGCAAAATTCAAAGGCAGTCTCTATCTTTGCATGTGGATTCATTGTATGTTGTAAAAGCAACAAATTAAAGGCTTCAGGAAAGTCTTCACAACGAAATGGTGCAAAGAGATCCTTCTGAAAATCTGAACCTGCATGTGATCATCTTGTGCTCAATTATCATTTCCCCAACACCCAACATGCAAATTTGCATGTGATGATCTTCCAGACACATCTTATCATTCCCCTACCCATTTATATAATCAGAAAATTCAAAACTTTCAAGAGGAAAAACCCGAAAAAGGGAGAAGACAACCTTGCTTATGGATGATTTTAGCTAAATAAAAGAGTTAGTGAAACGAAATATTATAGAATTCAACAATCAATTATAAATATCACATCGTTGCACTGGTATAATACTTAGACCCATTTTATATGAGCTCTCTTTTACTTTGTAATCTTCTATGCTTTTTTTTTTTTTTTTTGTCGTAAACTTTGTTAAATTGGATTCTTAATTAGAAGTAGGTTTCCAGTGAGAGAGGGAACCTTTCATATGTGATAATAAGCTTATATATAGACTTGTGAGATAAAATATGTGATCAATACCCTAAAACAAATGATGGCTCCCTTCAAACTTATACCATAACAGAGTAAACATCTATAAATTAAATATTTTGGGTTGTATAATTTATTAATTAATCTATAATGTATAGATTAATAATTTATAAATTTATCAAAGCTTTTTAAAAATTTTTTCCAAAATGTTGATTTTATTCAATGTATATATATTGTGTATTACGATTACACGAATATTACTTCAATAGTAAACTACAAATTATCATTATTCTATGTTGTGTTTCACTAAAACAAATTTAAAAATTTAATTAATTTATTGAATGAAACTTATATGTATGATGATTTTTCCAGCAACAAATACATTCGATGTGCAAGTAATTAATTTGTTTAACCGCAACAAGTCCATAAATGCAATTAGTCTTGCTGAATATGGATACGTATATTTTTGCAACAAACTAAAATTACATTCAAAGAGTAATTAGTTAATAAGCTTCAAAAGCATTAAGTCAAGCAACAAATTAAAGTGGCTTACCCGTGCCTTTGTGGTTCAGTTTCAAACCTAAAAAACATTAAGTCAAGCAATGTTATACTATAGTTTGTTATAAATTTACCATGTTTGTTATAAAATATGACTGACTAAAATTATTATTTAGTCGACATTATTAATTTATCAATGTTATAGTATAGTTTGTGATGAAAGGTCTCTCAAGAGTTATTGATAAGCCATCCTAATTGGAGTAGCTACAAAAATATATTCATCCAAATTTATAAAAATAAAAAAAATGATACGATCACTTTTTATTTAAAAAAAAACTTATATAGAATTACTTATCTTTTTTCTTCAATTAAAATATGATATGTATTTAATTTTTTTAATTATATTAAGACACATGTATAATTTTTATATTAAATTATAATTTTTTATTAATTAATTATATAATTATTATATTTTAATTAAAAAATAACACATACAAAATATAAAAAATCATACACAAATCCAGTTCTCAATTTTATCGTAAGTAACAAACCAGTCAATGTTTCAGGTCGCACACGTCAATAATTTGACATGATAATTTGGGCCCCTCAAGATCGACAAAGAAATAACTGGGCCCTAAACCTCTTATGGGCTTACTATAATCATCCTTGAAGACTTTCGGCATGGACTCACAATATACTCACATCACGAATCAGATTAGGAACGATTCAAAAAAAATCAAAAGGAAAGAAATAGAAAATAATTATTTAAAAAAAAATCCGGAGAGTGATTGGGCCCAGTAGGGTAGCCCATAATTACACGCACTTCCACACTATGGGTCTCATCATCATTTTTATAGCTTGCTCATGAGTGGTTTACTTTGTTTGTGTTTACGTTTCCACCTTCCTATTTTCTTTTATATACACATCATTGCTTTATTATAGTATATTATATAGCACCATTTATGTCCCATCCAATTCCCACTCATGCAAAATAAACACTTTCTTTTCTTCTTCGCACATATAAATTCAATAGAGAAATAAAAACACGCCAATTTTCTTTTAAAAGAGTAGGGCTTAAAAAAAAAAATGTTTTAGTGAGAGAAATACTTGATGGTGAAAATTTTGATGCTAAGTTAACCAAAATTATATACACGTTATGTTATGCTTGACATTACTTTATGCTTAATAAAATTATTGGTAACTATAGCGATTTGGAAATCCACATAACACACTAATGGAAACATTGACATCTACCCAAAATATAAAAAATAAAAGAAATATAAAAAATAAAGAAACATTGTCCGAGTCATGACGCATGAAGTAATTATGCTAAGCATGAGTACAGATATGGGCATAAAGTGTATTTTCCTCACACTTTACATGATTAATGATTCATGTTTCATGCGAGTGTGATATTATAACCCACTTGAAATATATATCTCATCTAGAATGCTTTTGAATTTAATTAACTAAGAAAATCTTCAATAGAGAAAAGTTGTGTTACTAAAAAAGATGTTATTAAAAGAGCTTCATGGATAAGCATTATAACGCTGGGACAATATCTGGGCCCCTCCCCTTGTCGTGAACACTATTGATGATTAATTATAATTGATAATGAATTAAAGTATCTTTTCACAAAATAAAAAAAGTATATATTATCCAAATAAAAAGAGAGATTGTATAGTTTAAATATTTTTTTTTAAAAAATTTACTTTTATATCCTCTACCTTATTTGAAATATTCAAAATAATTTATGTTTCTAAAATACAATTGCAGTTTTAATATATTTGGTAGAAAAATATATTTAGAGTTAAAAAATAAAAAGGGAATACACAAGTTGAAGATATAATTATAGATGCCGGAAATCTACAACTAATAATAATGAAACCTAGCCACACCACCTTGATTAGAAAACTGGAAGCTTCATAAACCCATCTTTGTTATTCTGTGGCCACTTTGAAGGTGGATGCAAATTTCCATGGCTGCCACTACCTCGTCCAGCTGCGCCAGCTTCTTCAGTCTCCGATCAAATTCCGATGAGGGGTCGAGGGCGCGAGCCTCATCGAGCCAGGCCTCTCCCGCTTGCGGAAAGCTCGACGGTGTGGCCATGTGGTTCCTTAACGGAGTCACAACAGCTTTCTTCGCATCCTTGGACCGTTGCTCCTGCATCCGCGTCGCCACTGAAGAAGACAGCGAAGAAGCCAACGACTTGCCGTTGATCCTCAACGATGGAAATCTACGCCGTGACGGCGGCAACACCAGCCGGAGGAGGACAGGTAAAACAAAGAAAAATAATGGAGGAATACTCGCTGATGAAGACGTCTAATGATAGTGAAACATATACACCTCAGCAAAATCATTATCTCTTTTCTTGGTGAGTCATATATATGGGGTTATTGGAATTGTGAATTGTGCCTTTGCAAGCTTATGTTTTGGAAAAATGAAACGAAGGAGTAACTTTGTTCATTGATTGCATGCATTTGAATATGGGATAATCAAGGATATGGTTCATATGTACTATAATAAATTATATGAAGGTTACTTACGGTACGTCTTCATATAATTCCCTTGCTGTACAACTGTCAATATGTGTTTTGCAGTGTTTAATTACGTTTAAAATCTAAGTTTTTCTGTGTTATATGCACAATTAATGGCCAAGATCTCAACAAGAGATACGCGATCAGCTAGAACAAACAGGATGAGATAGACTTATAGTGAGCTATGAAGTCTGAACTGAGCTTTCAGTTTCGGCTTCTGATTGTTCATCTTCAACGAAATAGAATCGGTTATTACAAATTCGTGAAGGCATGAAACCCTATAACAGATTAAATTGTTTGAAAAATTCATGATCCATTGTTATCATCATTTACAGATTTAACGGTTAATTAGATTGTTGCACTCTGTGCTTTAATTCAATTTCCGATTCTGATAACCTAAAGGAAATCCGAAGAAGAAAAGAAGAAGCAAGAAGGTGTCACTGGGGTCACCACCGTGATTATCTCTGTACGATCTGTTGTTTTTTTTTTTTTAAATTTGTATATCTTGTCAAGATTATTAGGACGATTCACTGTAGAATGTGCATGTCGATCGTTTAAAAAATAATTAATGTGAAACACTTGAAGCAAAAGTAAAGAGTAGGGCTAAAGTTGCTTCAAAAAATTCAAAGCAAGGTCTACTCCATGTCCATCAAATTGAATGATGTTGTCCCTTTGGGTCATGATCATGCTGTTATTTCACTGGACAAAGTTTCTTTTACTTTTCTTTACTTTTTCCCATGCCGAAGGAATCCAAGGTATTAACCTTCAGAGAACAATAATATATATTATTCGAATTCATATGCTCATTTTAACATTGGCAGTGAAACATATTCCTATACATACATGTTTGATCAGGAGAAAAGCAGAAAAGAAAAAAAAAAAACTTTGTTTAAATACTGTCTCACTTGCATATTTTGAATCTGCTTGAACGATCAGCGCAACCTGCCGGCTCATACTTAAATTAATTAAAGTTGGTTGTTTTATGCATAATTTCCTGTACTGTTATTACTAAGAAGTCCACCTTATTTGGCTCTTTGCAATTTGCCCCATTCGGTTTGACCTTCAATACTTAACAAATTATCGAATTAGTCTAGTTTGTATCGAAATCTCTGACAGCTCCAATCAAAACGAAGTTTTTAAAATATAATATATATGTAATTTTGTTTAAAATCTTTGTGGTCTCCGGCGATCATTCAGAGTCATAAGTCAAAACACCAAGAAAAAGATAACAGATAAAGTTATAAGACAAGAGAAGATGTGGTCAATCATTTTAACGTTGAATTGAGTGGTTATGACCTAGCTAGTTGCATATTATTGACGAAAGAACTTAAGCCATCATGTTCAAAGTTGCAACAGGCCGGTTATTGATGAGTTTTTTATTTCCTTGGCTATTATATATTAACAAGCTGTTACTAAATATGAATGACATATTGACATTTCATGCCTTCATAAAAGTGAGAGAGAAGCTCAGAAATATTATCCTAGCACTATGGCAGAGAGTGGATCGAAGTGTCAGACTCTCTTCGGGTTCAAACTTCAAATTGAAGGTTTCAATATGTAGCTGTTTGAAGTTTTGATTAATAAATATAATTCACACTAATTAAACGGTCAGCATTCATTAATCATCTTTGTATATCCCTTACCAGTACTCACTATAACCAGCTAGAAAAGGATCAGTGTTTCAATATTTTTAAAGTTCACGTAGTTAATCGAACAAAATAAAGTTGCGGCCTTGTATAACTTCGTACATTTTTAGATGCTCTGCGGCAGGATTTGCTTGCTTGGCTCAAATATTGGATGGAGATCATAACTGCAGGGAGCAGTCAGCTTGCTTCTCAATTCTTCTTCTTTAAACAATTATAGGAACACAACACTGGACTGCTCATCTCGATTCCTCAACTATTACTTTTCTTACCTAACCAACATGAAAGGGTTTGCTCTAAGCAAGAAGTATTCTGTAGAGTACATGTGGTACAATTTACAAGTTTCATGATTTATTTCCTCTGTCACATGTAATTTACTTAAAGTGGATATATATTGAGATTGAGTATTTTATAATTTGAGCTAGAATTATATGCATACGATTAAAAAGAAAATAATGAATGACACAAAGAAATAAAAATATATGTGGAACAAACATATTAACTTTCTATTTATTGCCTCTTTTCTCTCCAACAACACGCTGAGCAATTTCCACCCATAGTTGATTCATGATTCGAATCTGATTTGTGTTTCTTGAAATCTTAAATTGTGCGATTGAAGAATGAATTGAGGCTGGAGAAATTTGCTCGAGGGGAAAGTCTTAGGTTTTTGGGCCAAATTTTCTGTGTGGTGGGCTTTGCTTTTGGACTTGCTTTCTATGAATCCTGCTTAGAACCCCAAAAAAATAACAACAAATAAACAAAAGTATCGCCGTTGCCGGGGATCGAACCCGGGTCGCCCGCGTGACAGGCGGGAATACTCACCACTATACTACAACGACTTTGTTGTGAACTAGAAATCATGGAACATATTGAATGTATAAATTGTTATTTTAAATTACTGTCTCCTCCTCACCGGTATGTACCGCTGCACCGAATAACTGCTTCTTCTCACGTGGTTGGGTGCTCGCTGGCACTGCACAGGAGTCAGGTCTTCCCTCTTGTCGTGCGGGCAGTTTTTCAATCACACAGGAGCTATACACCTCGGTCTCATCACCAAGCACTCGTTCCGAAAAATTTTTGGCCATAAACCCTATATCGATTTTGGAACCCCGAGATTCCTGTTTCTAGAACAAGTTATTTTACACGGTGAACAAGCAGCTCAGAAGAAAATGTTTGGAGATGCCGGGGAAACCCCCTCGAGGTGAATTTACGACTTAGCTGTATCTCCTTATCACGCTTGATTTTGATTCTCTGAATGAATGATTTTACTTGTCGTACTCGAAAATTTGAAATGCAATCGTAGATTGATGCAATATAATGCCGCATAGTATTTTTTTTTTCCCTTTTTATTGGATCATTTTGTATGACTCGGCTATGCTAATTATATGATTAATTGTGTAATTGACTATGTTTGAAAGGTATGAATTATTGAGCATGGTGAAGAAGCACTCGAACTTACTAGGAAAAACCGTAGTTGAGGAAAGTGATGCTCCTGATGTTGAAATGGATATGAGATTTTGGCATGACGTCTTTGATTTGTATTTTGTCCGTGGTAAGGAGTCAAGGGGACGACAAGATGACGATCTTGTGTTCTTTGTCAGAAAATTGGTACGTTATGTTTAACGAGATAAAATTTTGAAATCGGATTGCTGTTTGTTGTTTTGCTGCTTTACTCTGTGTGTAATGATAGTTTTTTCTCTAAGTTAGATTGTCAGCGTTAATTATTCTTTTTAGAAGTCTTTCTTACAGGGATCCCAAGGATATGGTTCCAATAATAATGTGGAGAGCGATGCTCCCTACTTTGTGCGCAGGTGGGCTCCTAAGGTAAACTCGATATTGCATTGAAATATGTTGAAACTTTTCAATTATCTCTGGTTAAATACTAGTTATGTGACTGTTAGTGAAGTTCAAAAGGTTTCTAGCACTTACCGTTACTATACTTTTGTACTTCACAGATGCCAGTGGAGCATCAAACATATCACATACCATACTAGTATTCTAACTTTTAATCTCATTAATCATTGCATCTCCAATGAGTTAGAACAAAAGCATCTTGGTTTGAGTTCACATTAAAGATTTTTTTTTTTTCAAAAATATGGCTGTTTCACCATCCTCCAGTCCTTGAAGTCATAGATGAAAATTGTTGTTATACCAATATTACAGTGATGCTTGAGTGTCAGTAGAATTTATGGATATCTGGCTGTTAAATACCATTAAATTGCCTACCTACCACCAAAATTCTAATGCATGAGAGATAAGACATGCTTTGATCTGAGATTCTGTGTCTCAAAATTTGCCTCCAAGCTGAATTTGAGTTTTGGCAAGCTAGAATGTGTACTTAGATCAGTTTTACTTCATATAATGTACATCTGCTTCACATCGCCTCTGTCCTTGTAGTAGTTATAGTTGTATGATTTTGATTGCAAAAATAAAAATGGTTGCATTAAGTTGATTACTGCTCATATGCAATAACAGTATATACTTTATGAGTACTATTTTTTATTCCCTAAAATTCTTTAGTCTCATTAAATTTATTTGTTGACATTGTATATGGTAGTCCATTGATCCATTGTGATGCCAACTAATCCTGTTCACTTTTTGTCAAACAGTTGGACAACTTAATTGATGAAACTTCTGTGGATGTTGACTGGAGGCGTTCATTTTACTTGAACTTAATTGCTCATACTTCATTTAGCGTAACTATTGCAATTTGCAGGTAATGATTTTCCTTGATTTCTTGTCTACCATTGTGTTTCACCAGGTGTGTTTTAAAGTTGTTTGCGGTCTGAACGCTGCAGAGAATGAGCATCTAATTCAACTCTTGTTCGCAGGATGTTACCATGATAGATGAGTTGTATCGATATGTGGCCATTTCTGGTCAGCTAGAATAGATTTCCTTTTGACAACTTCCAGCATTCATTACACTTAGTTGCTATGATTGTATCTTGGATGTGATTAATGTGAACAATACTTTTGAGATTTTATTTCTACATACGTTGGGTTGATGTTACTGTATACATGTCAGATTATTCCAGTAGTTGTATTCAGAGGCAGTACATTGGTTTTTCTAGTTCTTTTTTTTTTTTTTTTCCCTTTGTCAATATTGATTACTATCCGGTCAGTACATCTATTGATCATTATAAGAATAATTGTCTAAAATTTGATTGAACCATTCTGCAATTAAATGGAGAAAGTTGTCATATATTTTGAATAGATAGCCATGAATGGATTGTGATAAGATGCATACAATTTTGTAATTTTAAATTCGTATTTTCTTTTTCTTTTTTTTTTCGTAGACATTCATCAGGGAAATTTAAACTGTCTCTTTCTCTAGTCATCAGGTTCTTCAGAATCATCAAGCTTCGCAGAGTACACCATTGTCCCCTATATATAAGGTAATTGCAATGTAGTGAAACTTTGTCTATCATTTGCAATTATATTCAAATTTGTAACCTTTGAATTGTTTTAAGAAGGTGAATATGCTCCTGAGTAGTTCTGGTGCTGGATGCAGATGGTGAGATTAAGGTTTCAATTAGGGTGTTTTAAGTCATATAATTGGTACTGAATAAAGATTTCAAAGAGTTTATTTTTAGAGTTGTCTTTTTCTCTCCTTTGGCTTTGCTTCGAGTTCTACCATTTTGTGCTTGTGAACATTCATTGGTATATATAAGCTCATGTTACTTTTCTTCTATAGACTTCATTCAATCTCTTGAGCGGATACTTACCTTCCTCTTAATTAGCTATGGCTTTGAGGATGCATGTGTCTGTGACTGTTGACCCACCTATGGTTTGTTTTGGTGACTTGTAAACTAGGGTTTCAATATTATGATTTATGAACTTGGACTAAAGGATCCTTTGTGTGAAATTTTAAGCCCAAGGCAACTATCTCTGAGTAATTTGAAAAGCATCAAATTTAGCCGTGTGGCCCTGTGCATTTCCTCAGGTTGTAAAGACTGTTTATGCATCTCCAAGTCGTGTAAATTTTGAATTGGACTCTAAAAAGGCAAGTATTTTTATCACTTTGGATGTGTAATACTTTTGAGTTATTTCAATCTCCAATGACGCTGTCATCAACATTCAACATGTATTCAGGAAGTGGAGACAACAGCTGCTTATCCGGATATTTTTTTTGCGATTGATGACTTTGACTCCACTTTTGATGCGGTGGTAATTTACTCATTTTAGTAAGTTATTGAATTTTGAATCTCATTGTCACATCTGAAATGTGAGTATATCATGTCCTTTATGGTTCAATTTTTCGAATTCCATAATTATCATTGCCTTCTCCATAAATAGTACTTGAAGTATTGGGACTGATTTGTGCAAATTGGCTCTTTTTTTTTTTTGGGTAGTTGCATATTGAAGAAAAAAAAAATGGTATCTTGAGATGCTTTGCTTTGCTAGTAACTTGTGCAGAGAGTAACAATTATTTTTCCTAAAGTAGGTGGCTATTCTTGTTTATTAGCTAATACTTATGTTCTGCAGTTGAATGCTGCAAGATCAGATTAACGTTGAAACTATATCAAATAACCTGCATAATTATTTCCTCCTGTAATAATTAAAATATTCATGGGCTTTCACTAAATTGCTTAAGTTTTTAACTGAAGGAATCGTTAACATTGTATAGAGCCTCTATGACCAAGTAGTATAATGTTCAATTCTTGTCATTTCTTATAACAATTTAATTTCAGCACTAGGTATGTTGAGCCTGTGCTTATCCATACTTAAAGCTCCATGGGCTTTTGTATGAGGGGTTTTGTTAGATACTTCAAAAAGCTATTCATGGGCATTTGTTTAGTAGCTTTAGCTTTTGAGTTGAAATGGTTCTTGTCATGCTGTTTCATCTTCTCTGAGAATGCTTATTCCCTTTGTCTAGGGACGAGGATATCATAAATCTATCCTGATTTTCTCATTTTCTACAGGTTTTGACTGAAAAAGATCATTGCTATTGTGTAGTTCTTAATGCACATGATGGGGCAGCATTTCCTAGTGAGAAACCACGTGATTGCAGTATTAGTGATAATTCTCTTTCTAGAGTTGATCCTAATTCTCCAAAGAAAAAGGATTCCAAGGTTTGGCCAATGCATAGTTACTGGTTGGAGTGAATTTCATTCTCTATCAGAATGTTTGAATTTCTGATTGGTGCTTTCTAGTTTAGAGATGATTGTGTTGCCTGTTTTACTTATGTGTTACAGAGAAAAGATTGGATACTGCTTCATTGTACTGTAATAATAAGTTTCTGCAGAAACCTTATTTATTTTGTTCATGGCAGTGCTCAGATAGTGCTTGTAGCCTTGTTCTCATTGTTGAGAAATGAAAACATATTGATACATTCTTGTTAATTACATCTTGGATATTTTAGTAAGTTGAACTATTCTCTCTATTTTTGTATGTTCCTTCTTTTTGAGTAATGTAAATTCATTGGCAAGATGAACTTTTGAAGATGGAAGTTTAGGTATTTACAGAAAGAATTTGACAGGAGGATTTATTGTGACAGTATAAACACCAAAATTTAGGAGCAATAGGAAAATAAAAATTTAGATGACTGAAGTCCATTGTAGTTCCAGATAGAATTGGTGTCAATTTTGCAGTAACTTATTCTGTGAGCTTTTCTATGAATCTATCTAATGGAAGGTAAACGATAGTTTGATCAGTGTCTATTACTTGCCTCCTTGTGTATTTGAAAATATAGGAATTTCATTGAGTCCCTGTCAAGCATTGAGCAATTGTTACCTTTTTTTTTTAATGGGAAAATGAAGTATTGTTTTGAAAAATAGCTCTCTCCATTGATGATCAATTTTTAGATATGCTGAATTGCTGGTAGTTGTGATTTGCAGCTTACACTTTTCTCGGGGTTTGTCAGCTATCAGATGGTTCGAGATGCATATGATGGTAATTTTTCCTGTGTTGACCTTTATCTGGATAATCACCTAAGATTTCATTTTTTAATGTTGTCTATTGAGAAGATGGATGAAGGACATTTTTAATATATTTGACATCTTGCATCTCCGGGGAGATTTACAAAAATACATGCATGTGAAACTGATCTTATTTGTCATTTTGTCTTGGGAACCTAAGAAGTTTGAAACTTTGCACAAAGCTACAAACCTTGATTGGAATATAATATTTATCTTTACAAGAAGTCCTCTGTGCACAGTGATGTTATGATATTCCATCAATCTTAAAGTTACTGACATATTCATGCTTAAAGCAGTTTGATAGTATAGATTAATCTTCAGTAGCCTCTTCTTTGTATTTGGCTTCATCAAATGAAACTTTTCTCACATAAATGATACCCCTTTTTAGCATGTTAAAATTGGAAGATAATCTAATGTATATTATGTGAAATTTGTGAGTTTATTATATTTTACATTGCTTGTGGGTGCTATGTACCTGTATATCAGTTGCCTGCCTCACATACATATTTCCCCCTGAAACTGCAGCTGGCAAGTCTCGATTTGGAAGTCTTTTATCTGGGGGCCATTCTCCTGGCAAAACAGACAGAATTTACATGAAAGGTCCTGGAGGCCGTGGCGAAGTTGAAGTAGCCGTTTCAGGTGTTGCAGGTAGGCTATTTGTTTGTTGCTATGGCTTTAGAAACCTATGAAATTCTAGGCACTTTTGTTTCTTACCTTATGAGTTGATAGAAAAGATACTTGATACTTAGCAGATAAAACATATTTCACATTTCTTGTCTGCTTTATGTTATGTTATTGCAATTGAATTATTATTCTGTCTGGGTACCAGTCTCCGAAGTGTTCATGGACTTGAACACTTAGTAGATACATGAAATCCTCACAAGCAATATAATATCTCGTCTTAGCCCCTTAATGTATTATGAATCTCCTTAGTGGACGCACCTGGCGCATGAATTTGTGGTTAATGTTCAAATTCTATTATGTATTTATGTAAAACTAGATGGAAATGAAATCTTCATGTTGCAATGGCAGATCAAAGTCAGGAGGATTCAGGCCCATTTTCTCCAGTAATATCAAAGAAAGGGTTTGGCATTGGCTCAATTGTCCGGAGAGCAGCATCAGTTGCATCAGTTGCAGCGAAACATGCTTATGCCGCTGCCTCTGCCTCTAGCTCCAATTTTGATGACGAATTGATACCTTTAAAATGCAGCTTAATGTCTATATCCTTGCCCTGGGAATATATAGCATATGATCTTCTGTTTAAGGTGAGATTTTGCGCTGATTATATATTGCTAAATGAAGCGAGATCTTGTATTAGGAAACCTTCTTAATGTCTGGTCTCAACAGTTTGCTTGACTAGGGACTGTTACTGTAATTTTATATGGCTTGGAGTTAAATGGATTACCTGCACTAGGAATTAAATATTTTATCTCACTGATAGTGCCCCGTATTTTTAAATTGCTGATAGTAATTTTGTGATTGTCATATATAGGGAGCTCCTCCGGTGAACATGTGAACTCCCGATGAATTTGTGCGTGCAATGCAAAAAAGGGAGATTCAAACCTGCTAGCACACAATTTCCATGTCATCTATTGGAATTTGTTCCGCTCTTCTGACAATTGCTATAGGTGCATGCTCCATGTGCAGGCATCAAAGTGTGCATATTTGGTGTCTGGGTTATGTGAATCTTAGTTGTAAATAATGATAATATAGTAGTTAGTACTTCTGTTGGATAACTGACGGCCACACTATAAATTGCCGGGTTCTCGATAAGGCAGGATCTTTTTTTTTTTTTTGGTTTTTACTTTTTTGGTTCTTGTCCATTCTAATTCTTTGACCGGGATATAAAACGAAAGAAATTAGTGGCAGATCAAAGAAGTCCAAATGGGAGCAACAAGTGTCAGTGAGAATTAAACAAAATACACTACAGATATCGTTGGAGCAAGTTCTGCAGCAGTCACAGGACTACAATGTGCTCTTCAGTTAGTCATTGTTGGCATACAAAGATCCACTCGGTGCTTTTTAATTTTCCCGTCATCAGCATTGATGTGCTTTGCTTTATTAATATGTTATTGCTAATTATTTTTCATCTTGATGGTGCTTTAAATCATCATTTTATCTAGATTAAACAATTTCGCATCTATAATTAATTTATGTGATTCAATCCCCGGGTTGTATCTTTCTTGTTTTACGGAGCACAGTAAAAAACCCAAAAATAATTCAAGAAAAAAATGGGGATAAAGATCTACTGATACTATTGTTGTGCTGGGATTCCGCATCCTTCCCGTGTCTGATATTTTATTTCTGGCGTTTTAACTTTGAAGTTCATTTTTTTCTAATGAGGTTCCATCGTCGTAAATTTGCTACCAAAGTTAAATTGAACAGTGCTGTACTAATTGCACAAGCAAACACAGATATGACGACTAAAGTGCTACAGAACACTTACTTTCCCTTGATAATTGATACGACTCCTTGAGTTTAGATGTTGTATTATTAAAAAATTAAGATTAATTACAACAGTTATTGTTTATTTCCTTTTTCATATCAATCTCTTCTCTCATGTCTCCTACTCCCCCACTTTCATCCACCCTTACTTCTTTTCTTTTTAATAGCCATTTATTTTTGTAAGTTGTGAGAGTTATTTTTTAAAGTGATTATTATAATTTATAGCTGTTTGAGCGAAATATTGAAAAACTAATATTAGAATTCTCCAGCTGTTGTATAACTTCCTCTTTCATTCACTCTTCTCCTGTCTTTCTATAATCTGTTCTCTCTCACCCTCTGTTCGTAAATTTTTCTCACACCTCTTGCTTCTATAAATTATCTATTATTTATAGCCATCATTTGTTGGAGCAAAAAGATAAATGTATATATGAATCGTATGAAATTATATTGTCAATTTCCATATGATGCCTTTCTACCACTTCCATTTTGGCTCCTATGAAATTGATACGGATGCTTTGTTGTCTTGGTTTGGATTATAGTACGCTTTTTGCAATTTGGGCTGTCGGATTGAGTTTATCAAAAACATTAATTTAATTTTAAACGAGAAATGTTAGGTCTGTCCTATTACTTTTAATATGAAACATCATATTAATCTCATCTATAAAGAATCTAAATTTATATGGAAGTCGTTTTACGTCTCCTTTAAACTTTCTTCATTTTGACCAGCAAGGTGCATGCAGAATAGTAATATTTACTAAGTTCTAACTATTTCTTGGTTTTGGCATTCTACCCTGCTAGTATTTCACACAATAATTCCCTCTCCAAATGTAGACTTTTTAAAATTGAACTCACGCAAAATATGTTTATTAATAATTTATTATGATAATGACTAAGTCCATTATGACCTAACTTAGCCGCAAAAGTGGTGGTAAAATGTTAATGGAATCGGCGTCTGAAGATCAAGAGGAGAGAGAAGGAATAGTCAAAAGAAATAGGGTCAGTTGCTTAAGGGACATACGGCAAACAGTTGATAAAGTAGAGCCATCCAAATGGTATTATTCTTTCTTTCTAATAAAATTTTACTTGCACATGCAGCCTACTTTGACACACAAAAAGACGCGGTTGCTAAATTTTCTTTAGTTCATTAAATTAATCAAGGTGTTAACTTACATGGCAATAGAAGGATATTGCATGTTATCCTCCACTAACAGTTGCTTTAACATATGCTTTTTAGTTTAGGTCCAGGTGAACCAACTGTCCAAGGATGCTCAACGAAGAAAACTACCCCTAGAATATTCCCTTCCACTACGTACTTCATTTTTCGATCATAGTATAGGAATGCCTATATATCAGTATATGCCATATATAGAAAAAATTGCTCAAGCCAGTGCGTATTTTGACAATTCCAATTCAAACTCTGAGAAGGATGAAAGCAAGAAATATATACTTGCATCTACTCTTCATTCATCTGCTTCTACACCCAAAATAAACTATAATCCGAAATAATAAGCATGGTTATGTATCAGGTGAACACCAAATTTTACAGATTTTAATTGGGTTTGTGTAAACATGGAAATTGACTGAACCTGCTTCAAAATTTTTCCTTTGTCAGATTGGGGTCAGTAATAACTTTCGTTACCTTTTTCACCATCTTAAGTGCGTAACCAATATGATTTCGGCGCACATTCTGGTAAGTTTCTAATCCGAATTGGTGCTTATGTGTTTATGTTTGATTCTTCGTCATTAAGCTAAAGCTAATCTTCCAGAGGACCCCATTCTCATGCTATAAGGAAAAGGCAAAAACATAAAAAAAAAATCTCACTGTCTGAATTCCCCCACCACCAATGCACACCTCACATCACTGTTGCATGCCAGAGTTGGTGTGCCATATTTTTAAAAAAATAACTTTTACTTGCTTTACTTGAGGATTGATTAAATTACACTTAATATTTATCTTATCTAAAAGATTATACTCTACTTTTCTTTAATTTATTTTTTGTCATTAAAGTTAATTTTTTATGTAATACGTTTTTATTTTAATCATAAATTTGATTTAACAGTAGGTATTATTAAATTATAAATAAAATTATAGTCATTAGAATCAAAATCAATTTAATTTTTTTTTTCGCATAAAAAGCAAAATTACAATTTTATATTATGTTTATAGTTTCTTTTGACAAAAAAATTGAAAAAATTACGTGTAATTTTTTAAAATAAAAAAATTGAATAAAATAGACACCCCATACGTATTACATCTTTATTTTACTTTAGATTTTCTTTGGACGAATATAACCTTGCTTTAGAAAATCTTTTGTTATCGTGGACCCACGTGTCTCTCCTCTTCGTCCTTAAATACCCATCTCCTGGGCTTCACTTCTTCCCTTTTCCCCTCCTTTCCTCTCTCCGGTTCACTCTTTTAGCACCGGTTTTTCGATTTTGCTGCTTCAGCCTTCAGCCATGTTCATCCACGACGACGTCGTCCAAGGGGTTCAGTTCCCATCATGCCCACTTCTTGAAACTATGCTTACGCCAAGTGACATACAGGAGTTGTTGTCCCTCATTCAACCAGGAGATCCGGCCAGTCCAAGCTCCGGTTCGCAAGGATCAAGCCGGGCGGTTTACTCGGTGGACGAGAGAAAGCGCAGGCGCATGCAATCGAACCGGGAGTCAGCCCGGCGGTCCCGCTGGAGAAAGAAGAGGCATGTAGAGAACCTCACGAACCAAGTGAACCGCTTAAAACTTGAAAACCGAGAACTCAAAAACCGGCTAGGCTTCACCCTTCATCAGCATCTCCTAGTTTCCCTAGAGAATGCCCGACTGAGATCCGAATCCGTAACCCTTCTGACCCGGTTCTCGGATCTATATCGGGTTTCAGGCACCATGCTGAGCCCTTAACAAACAGTAACAAAAGAAAGGCTATACATTTATATATATTTATCACATTAAGCATCGTTCAGTATACAATAACTCGCTCTCTTGTACTGAACCATAGAAACTGGTTGGTACATGAAGGTGGTCGATCATGGAAAATGGTAGCTAGCTAGGTCTTTCTTTTGTTTGTGTACAAGTAGGAGAATTTGAGGGGGTAGTTTCGAGAAGCCCCACGTAATTGGAAGTACAATGTAAAGATTTCAGGTCTTGCTTTTTTATAGTGTTGTCACCTCTTTCTTTTGGCTACTCTTGTGAAAAGAAGGTCCTGTTTCGATAATGATTTAGTGACTAATTAAGGTGAGATAGCTAGCCAGCTGTTTAACCAAATGACGCTGGATCGGCATCTTCGCGGAATATTGTTGGTATCAAGGTTGTCAAATTAATTCCATGTAAATACGTAGCTTATTATGGGCCAAACCAAACCATGAATGCTATCATCTTGTCCTTGTTCCCTCTTTAATGTCTTTTTGGATAAATATCTTTATAAACTTTAACTACGTAGACTTGACTAAAAACGTTGTTCGGGAAAAGATACTGGAAGAGATGCCTATCCTGTCTCTCTCCCACTCCCCCCCACGCAAAAGCAAAACCAAAATAAGATTTGATATATATAAAAGAAAGCACAGAAAAATGAAATGAGTAAAGATGAAAGGAACGTGTGTCCAAAATTGTGGTCCTAAGGCCCCACAGGACCCACGCATGTGAATGACTCATAGCTAATCATGTTCACCTTTCTACCGCTATTAGCTCACACGTAATCATAACCATACATATTTGTATGTGTGTCCAAGTTTACGAGGATGATTAATTTTTGGTTGGCGCGACGTGTATTGATCTCTCTGCCGCATCCCGCAGGTAGTAAATTAGTCGGGAAAAATGCATTTTACCATTTTCAATTAATTTTTAATTACAATTTTAATTTTGATGTACGATAAAATAATTTACTTAAAATAATTAAATTAATCTCATTTAACGAACTATGTTTGAAATGATTTTAACCAATACGGAATATTTTGTTAGAATTTGAAGTTAATAATACCGGTATTTTAATTAGGCCGTATATATGTCCAAGTTATACTCTCTGTGCACATAAATAATAATAATAAAAATAAAAATCTCATTGGTGTATTTCATATTATGTGTGTGTGTGTCCAATGCTGTAAATAAATAATCAATATTATTTATTTTTATTTTGAGTTATATATACTTTTGGAGTAATTAGTGATTATCATCGGTATAAAAGCAAACAAATTAGGAATAGGGGATAATTTTATATATATATATATATAATTTATGTATGAGTCGATATTATTTGATTGGTTAAGTTAATTTGCTGATTAAACTAACGTCGGATGCCAACGTTTGGTCCCCATTTATAATGTGAGTATTTGCAAAGAGACACAACTCTTCGAAAGGGATTTATCTGAACCAAGCTAGATTTAGAATGAGAGATTCATGATTGTGTATGAAGTGGCATAAAAAGAAATTACTGTAACGGAAAACAATTTGAATAGCATTCAATGAAGGGCGTTGCATATAGACATTGATGAATTGATGATAGAAAAATTGGAAAAAAAAGAGAAAACTGATTACAACTTCGTAAATTAAGGACCTGGAAAAGCCCTACTAGACTTAATTATGCAAAGGGATTAATTAAATTGCTAGAAATGAAAAACATAGTTGCAAATGTAGATTTCTCTTGATGTTTCTGTGTAATAGATTTGAATTTCCTTCGCCATTATACTTCTTTTGCTGGACAGGCACGTTCATGTGGTGATGGCATAATTTTTGGATGTGTTACGGTTTGAGTCATGACTTGATGATGTGGTTAAAAATGGTAAAATGTCTCCAAATTTGAGGATCCTTGTAAGAACTGAATTGGAAATCCACATTTGGAAAATTCTTCCTCTTGGGGATGAGGAAGAGGGAAAATAGAAGTTTGGGGATAGGGGCACATTACCAAAAAATATGGATTTGCATGTGGTTCATTATCTGTGGTTAAATGAATTGCGGGCAAATCCTAGGATTCCTTGCGGTCACAAAACTAATTGCAATAAATCTAGATCCTCCCTCCCCTCATCTATAGATTACATGCCACACGCACAAGGAGACCTCGTTCTTTAGCTTGTTGCAGCCATCGATATTGGCCAGAATTGATCACTATTAGCCGACAACCAGTGCAGAAGTGGTCATCCATCCCCGTCGACCATCACCCGTAGTCTATTGATGTCTATCGTTCGTCCATTGCTGTGTATTGAACAAGATATGTTGTGTTAAAGTATTATTGTATCTTGAAAGTTAATTTTATAGTTGACAGTGATTTACACAAAATCTATATCCTAAAATTAATTGGAATGAAGTGAAAAGATCGAAGATAGGAATTATGAGAAAAAACAAATGATAACACATGCAACAAAGATGAACTTATTGCTAAGGTACCCACTAACTTAAATAAAGGTCATTAAACTCTATTTGTTGACTACCATCTTAGACCCCCAAACTAAGGTTATAAAAAAAAATTTTATCATTGGTTTATTCTATATTGGCTTACAATTATGTTTTTCCCAATGATTGGCAAATTTTCTTGAAGAATAAATACAATAGAAAAAAGTAGACAATGCACCACAATGGTGGATCAAAGTCTTTTGCACGCAAGAAGGCAGAGGTAATAACTTTAACTATTGGAAATCATGTTGTATTTGTTGTTTCATTGTTTGTATTGTAATTTCTATGAGCAATAATAAGAGTTAGAGTATGGATGGCTAGTTAGTAGGGGAGAAGTTTGGACGATCATGCATAAGCATGTTAATGGGTTGTTTGTTAACAAAGAGGCTCAAGCATTGAATGTAGGTGTTTATTTGTTTAAACTCCAACTACTAGGTCTGTATGGCTAGTATAGAGTTTATGAAATTGATTTCTAGTTGGTTGTTGTCATATATATTTTCCAAATTGATTTAGTTGACACAAGAAAAGATTACCAAGTTTGAATCTACTCCCATGTATAGATCACTAGTAATATCCACTTAGGATTCCTTGGCTTATGCTTTAAGAAGTCAAGAGCATTGTGGTTGTGTTCGCAGGTTAAGGTTGGGTTTATGTCCTTTTCAAGTTTTTGGAGAACCATCTCATAATTATATAGTGCAAATGACCTCATTTGCTTCTAATCATACAAAGCTACAAAATAAGGTAATGTATTTGGAATCCAAGATCAATGTAATAATAAGTTATATTATGTAGAATTGTCACGGTCAAGTGCCTCCAGAGTTTGCATCATTTCAAACATCACCAATGATGTTCTTTAAGCTCATTTATATTATAAATTTATTGATTTATGTCATATATTATATTTTCCATACCTTATGTTGTAGCTACCTGATCGTGCAAGCGGACATGCAAACTTTTTTCCAAGCCAACCTAACCTAATGCAGTAGTAGTTTCTTCAAGGTTATAATAGCTTTAGAGCCACAACTTGGTGATAAGAAACTGAAGACATATGTTAGGTGCAAGAAACCCAAGATTTTATTAACGATAAGCTTAAATATTTTAAAATTTAGGTCATTAGAATAATTTAAGAATTTGAATTATTTAGAATTTAGATATTTTGTTAGGATAAAATAATCTAGGAATTTAAAATTGAATTACTTTAGGATTATCTATTTAAATTATTTTGAATTTATATATTTTGTTAGGACTTTATATTATCATGTTTTGTTACAAGGCTTTTTGTGAGTAGCCCTAAGAACTTGTTATGAACAGTAATTTGATTGAATATTATTGAGTTAACCTAATTTTCTCCCTCTTCTTTTGTCTTCTCTTAATCTCTTCTCTTTCTCCTTAATCTTCCCACTCTTCCCTTCACTTTCTTTGGTGTCCTACATCAATTTGGTATCAAAACTTGAGCCTTCTTTGCTTTAGCCATGCACCTTGGCTTAAACTTCACCAAAATCTTGTCGAAAAACACAAACCCACCTCTTTTTGTCCAAAAACACCCCTCTCTATCCACCCAATCCCCAAATCAACACCATCATCAGATGCCAAAGGCCAAAAATGGCTAAACCCCAAAAGACCAACTGCCAAAAATCGTTGCATGCTCCTTCACATGTCAGCAAAATTTTTTACACGTGAGCTTCACACGCCTACGCCAATGAATATATTCTGCAATTTGAAAATTTCTCACCTAATTCAATCCTACACACCTCTTGCAACTATTGGGAAAGTATTTATGGAGTTTCTATTACTTTTTAGCTTTTAAAGTTGCTTAAAATAAGGTAAGCTATCATCTCTTTGAAAATTTTGATTAGTGGTTACATTAGAGGTTTCTTTTAATAAGTATATTGCCTTTTCCTTTTAATCTCTTTCCTTTGTTACCTTTTCTTTATTCCTTCCCCCTTATTTTATTGTGAAACATATTTCTTTTATCATATTTTGTTAGTCATTGTTGCTTGTTAATTACCTAGTGTTTCTTAATAGTTTATAATGATTTCCATGTGGAGCTAAAACTCTTAATAGGTTACTATGAAGAGTTCACCCTAATTACTTATTTAATGGGCTTGGGCCACATTAAGTTACCCTTTAGTTAGGACAAACTTAATAAGTAGGGTCTCTAACTTTGTGTTGGGGTAACTTGGGTCCATTTTATCCCTTAATCAAACCCACAAACCTTAGTCTTGAAAAACAAAGATTCATTCACTTTAATGTTTTCAACTAAGTGTATATTTATTTAGTTTATTGGTTTAAGTCACCTCAACATATCAACTATTTGCATGACCACTACAAAGAATTTACCAGGAAGCGATACCTTTTTAAAATAAAACCTCACTCCTTCACAAATTGCCATGGAATAAGATATTTAAAACTTGCGAAGGGGCCTGGACGATCTTAGGGAACGAGTTAAGAAGTCATGGATGCCCTTAGTTTAACCAATAGGCAGCATACTGGTAAGAACATAAAGGGCCTAGTTAGAACCCCTAGTATCCATGGTTAGAATAAAGTAGATGAAGTTTTTAGGGAAGAGAGTATGTCAGTCCATCCTCATCCAAGGACTTATGGGAATCAGCCCTTCGTAAGCCCTACTACTAGGTATGTTAGAAGACCCAATCATAAGTAAGCCACTTAATAACTAGAGTTTGTAGACAACCTTTGGGAAGGTAAAGACCATGTGGACCAACAACCTAAGAGGTATAAAAGGGTCCTTAGGCATCTTTAAGAAAGGAATAGATATGACCTCTATGACCATAGTGATATCACTAAGAAGGTTAAGCTTGAGGCTCTTAAATATGATGAAACTTTATACCCTAATGCCATTTTAGATTGGTTAGCTAAAGGACTATTTTAATTAGTATGACATGACTGATGTTCAACGTGTATGCTTTGCTAAAATGAAACTCATTAGGTCCGCTAAAAGGTACTATTCAAAGAAACTTAAAACGCTTAGAGCAACCTTCAATAGAAGTTTGGGCTAAAACAAAATGAAACTGAAGGAAAAATATATGTCCACTTACTACTGAAGTCAATTACTAAACCAATTGCTTAACCTTAGGCAAATATCTAATGTTTTTTAGTACATGGCATGTTTTAATAACTTATTTTAAGATGTGACATATAAGAAGAGCTATGGATGACAATAACTAGATTTGTCAATGGGCTTTGACCTGACATCCAAAAGGAGGTTTGATTGAACTTCCTTGAGTTTGTTAAAGATGCTTATCATAAGGCTTTAGAAGTTGAATCCCTTTTTAGGTACACCCTAGTCAGGCGTTTCTCCTCCCAGAGCATAGAGTCACAATAGACTCAAAGTTCGACCCCATGTGATTGTTTAATAGGAATACCTCAGCTTAGACTAACCTTATGTTTCTTTCCACTCCTATTACTAAAACTAATATCACAAAGGGTAGTAAATCCATTGGCTCTAGCTCACGTCCTAGTGGCCCTACCCTTAAGTGTTTTCGTTGCCATACTAAAAGCCATATTGCATCTAGGTGCCTATAATGCACTTTGATCCTCTAGCATCAACCTAATGATTCAAATGACTTAGATGATGTAGATATAGTGGTTGACCCTATTAAGTGACCCTTTAATATTGAGGATGATGTTCTTGTAAATAGATTTGACTAAGAATCGAGACATGTTAGTATGATAAGGTGTATTTTGTTTATAGTATCTAGTGATTCATGGAAGAAAACTAGTATTTTTCACACTTTTGTGAAGTGTAAAGGTAAGCCATGGATATTAGTTATTAATGAGGGTAGTGCATGAAATGTAGTCTCTACTATAAGGATATATAAACTTGGCCTTAAAGCAAAACCACACTCTACACCCTTTCATATAGCATGAGTAGATCAGACTTTCTTACCTGTTACCCAACAATGTCGTGTACCTCTTAAGCTTGGTGACTACGAAGAAGAAGTTCTTTGTGATGTCCTTCTTTTGGATATGACCCATGTTTTACTTAGGAGACCATGGCTTTATGACCATAATGTTATTAACTATGGTAGGACAATCATGTATGTGTTTAATCATTTGGGAAAAAATATTTTGTTGCAACTTGTCAAACCCAAGCTTAAGCCTATAACCTCCACAAAGCCTATGAATTAAGGGATTAGGAGCCAAAACCTTCACTTTTTAACTATAAGCAGTTTAAGAAAGAAATTCAAGAAGACAACGTGATATTTGCCTTATTTCCTAAGGTTCTCACTAGAATTACCTCGATTGTTAGTGAGGACTTACCTAGTGAAATATCTCAACTTTTAGAGCAATTTCAAGACATTAGCCCTAACGAGCTCCCTTTAGATGCCCCACCTATACGAGATATTCAACATGTTATTGACCTAATCTAAGGTGCTTAACTACCTAACCTCCCACATTATGGAATAAACCCAAATGATAGGGATGAGTAAAATAGGCAAGTCCAAGGAGTATTAGAAAAGGGATATATTAAGCATAGCCTTATTCCTTATGTTGTACTCGTCCTCTTAACCCTAAAAAAGGACAAAATTTAGAGAATTTGTGTAAATAGTTAGGAATTGATAAAATCACTATCAAATATAGGTTCCCTATCCCTAAGCTTGAAGACATACTGGACCTCGTTGCTAGGTTTAGCTCTAAAATTGACTTTGTAGCGGTTACCACCAAATTAGGATCCAACCTAAAGATGAATGGAAAATCGCATTTAAAACTTAGGACGGGTTATATGAGTGGTTAGTAATGCCCTTTAGCATGTCAAATACTCCTAGCACTTTCATGAGAGTCAAAACCCATATTTTTAGATCTTTCTTAAGACAATTCTTGGTTGTGTACTTCAATGACATATTGGTGTATATATTACAACCTTCGTCAGGTCCTTCTCACCCTTTGATATAAAAAATTTTACGATAATCTCCCTAAGTGTTCTTTCCTCAGGAATTAAGTCATATTCCTTGGGTTTATCATTTTTGAACAAAGATTAGCAACTAATCTAAAAAAAGTCAAGGCTATAAGGGATTGGCCTTAACCTAAGTCCATTTTTAAAGTGTGTAGTTTCCATTATTTAGCTTCTTTTATAGGCATTTCATTAGGGAATTTAGTACTATCATGGCCCTTATAACAGACTACTAAAAAAGGGATAAATTTCATTGGAACCGTACAGCCTCATTAGCTTTTAAGTCTATTAAGAAGAAACTTTCTAAAGCCCCGTCCAAGCTTTACCAAACTTTGCCAAACCTTTTAAAGTTGCTTGTAATGCTTCTGGGGTAGGAATAAGTGGTGTTCTTAGTCAAGAAAACCATCTAATGGCCTTTTTCAGTGAAAAGTTCAATGAGGCAAAGCAAAAGTACTCCACATATGACAAGGAGTTTTATGCAACTGTTAGAGCCATTGAGCATTGGAAATTTTACCTTCTCCTGTAAGAATTTGTCTTATACTCTAACCATTAAACCCTTAAGTTTCTCTAATCCCAAAAAACACCTAAATTGTAGACATGCAGCTTGGGTAAAGTTTCTTCAAGGGTTCACCTTTGTTGTGAAAAATTGTTTTGGGGTAGAGAATAAAGTTGCTTATGCCTTAAGTCACCTACTCACTATCCTAAACTCTATAAGTGTTAGCAATATAAGATTTGATAAGTTAAGAGATAAGTATGCTTTTTGTCCAGACTTTGGCACCATTTTCTGGAAATGAGTGAGGGTAACCGTCATGGCCATGTTGATTCTATCATTAGTGATGGATATCTTTTTTGTAGGTCTAAGTTATGCATTCCTCGTACATCCATTAGGGAATTTCTTGTGTAGTAATTGCACGCTAGAGGTTTAACTGGTCATTTTGGAAGGGATAAGACCATAACCTTAGTTGAAGATAGGTTTTATTGGCCCTTTTTGAAACATGATGTCGTTAGAATTCTGTCGTAATGTCGTACATGCTAAACTTCCAAGGCCAAGAAACAAAACATGACGTTGTATGCTCTTTTGCCTATTCCTAACTCGCCTTAGAAAGATCTTAAGTATGAACTTTGTCTTCGGATTACCTTGCACGACACAAGGACATGGTTCTATCTTAATTGTTGTGGATAGGTTCTAAAAAATGGCTCACTTTATTCCATATAATAAAACAACATATGCCTATTTTTTGGTTAAGTTGTTCTTTCGATAAATTATTTGCTTGCAAAATTACCCACTATATTTTGTGTCTGATAAGGATGTCAAGTTTGTTAGTTATTTCTAGAAAACCCTATGGAAACTCTTTGGTATTTAGTTAAAATTCTCTTAAGCCTTTCACCCATAAATTGATGGGTAAACTGAGGTTATAAATCGTAGCTTAAGAGATCTACTTCGGAGTCTATTGGGAGATAGACTTAGGAATTGGTATCTAGTTTTACTCACAGTTGAATTTTCATATAACAACTCGGTCAATAGGTCCATAGACAAGAGTCCCTCTCAGATTATCCATGGCTTTAACTTGTGCCAACCAATTGACCTTATACCCATCCCATTGACATCTCGAATCTTTAAGTTTGTAGAATCATTTACCCAACACCTTCATGAATTACATGCTGAGATTAAGCGAAAGCTTGGATTAAGCAAAACAATATAAGTTGTTTGCTAATATACACCAATACTTTCAAAACTTTAATGAAGGTGACTTTGTCATGGCTTGCATTTGTCTTGAGCATTATCTTAAAAATTCCTTTAAAAAGTTGTATGCATGAGCCTTTGGTCCTTTTCGTATTTCCAAGAAACTTAGATATAATGCATACTTATTAGAGTTACCTTCTTGTATGACCATTAATCCAGTTTTCAATGTTGAGGATTTATTCTCTTACTGAGGCACTTTTAAGCCTCCTTATTTACTTTCTGATGGTTTTACAGGTGGTTCACCCTTTTCCTGTACCTTCACTTTTTGTAGTCCCGCTACTTATTAAGACCATTGAAGCAATTTTGGATGACCAAATTGTACTTTAGTCAAAGGGTCCTCTTCGTTGCTACCTCTTTTGTTGAAAAGGTTGTTTAGATTTTGATGCTACATGAATTACCGAAGAGAAGTTTTTGTGATTGGATCTAGCCTTCTGGAGTCATGCCAACAATTTACCTTTCCAGATTAGAGTCCTCCCAAGACAAAGGGAAATGATGAGAAACTATAGACATGTTAGTGCAAGAAACCTTAGATTTTATTAAGGATAGACTTATATATTTTAAAATTTAGGTAATTAGAATAATTTAGGAATTTGAATTATTTTGAATTTAGATATCTTGTTATAATTAATTAATCTATGAATTTAAATTTGATTTACTTTAGGATTATCTATTTGAATTATTTCAAATTTAAATATTTTGTTAGAATTTTATATTATCTTATTTTGTCACAAGACTTTTTATACATAACCCTAAACACTTGTTATCAGCAGAGTATTTAATTGAATATTATTAAGTTAACCTAATTTTCTCCATTTTCTCTCTTTATCTCTCAATCTCTTCCCTTTCTCCTTAATCTTTCCGCTCTTTTGTTCACTTTCTCTAGTGTCCTACATCACTTGGATTTAATGCACTACATTATAAAACTATGTTGCATTATGACATGGTTATATATATAACTATGTAATGTATGATGATGATTATGAGATTTGTGGCTCTTAATGAAATTTGGCAATGGTTTTATTTTATTTTAGTAGTAAAAATTTGGCTTCTTATAAAGATTGAGTCAAGAAAAAAAATTAAATATAAAAATTAAATAATATTTTTAAAAATTACATATCAGTAGTGACTTAAACCGCTACCTACAGTTATAACTAACAATGGGGAAATTTTTATTTCATTGGCTGCGATTATAATCAAACCACAGCTAAATCCTAGTGTATTTACTTGCAATTATAAACTGCAAGTAAATGTTGTATTTTCAACGGTTGGAGAAGGTCGCACTTAATTAATTAACCAGGGATGCATTACCTACAGTTTCTCCAACCGTTGGTAATGTTTTTTTTCTGTTGTGGTTTAAACTACAGCTAAAGCAAAAATTTAAAAAATAAAAAACATTGTAGCAATAGCTATGGCTTTTGGAAGTAATGGGGATCATATCTCCCATCTTATAAGGTCTCCGTCCTTGTCACCAAAGGATATATATTAGTTTTTGCATTTATAATTATTTCACTTGTTATTTATATTTATAATAATTAAGAGAAAAAATCTATTTAACTTAAAAAGTAATTTCGCCTATTACATATTAGTCTTTTACTTCTTTGAGACTTCAATGAAATTTTGAGATTACTTTTAAAATAGCCTAAGGGCCCGTTTGGTTGTTAGAATTGATACAATGGGAATGAGAATGAGAATGAGAGTGGGAGTAAGAATGAGAATATTAAAATACTGTTTAATTGGAAATGAATGGGAATTGACATGTCTCTCTTTACTTCGTTTGGTTAGTGGATTACACATAGGAATCAATTAAGTAATGTGCGTATTTTACCATATTATCCCTTATTATAAAACAAAAAAAAAAAGGCAAACATCTATTTGAATTATTAATTAATAATATAATTATATATTAATATATACTTAATTAATAATATATATTTAATAAATTAATAATAATTAAAAATAATAATTTAATAATAAATAATAATGAATTAAATAAAAAATAAATAATTAAATAAATAAATAATAAGAAATTAAAAATAATAATTATTAAATAATAATAGATTGAATAAAAAATAATTAATTAAATAAATAATAACAAATTGAAAATCATAATTTAATAATAAAATAAATACTAAATAATAATAAAATAAAAATAATAATCTAATAATAAATAATTAATAAATAATAATAGATTAAATAAATAATAAAAAATTTAAAAAATAATTTAATAATAATAAATTAAAAAATAATTAATAAATAATACTAAATTAAATAAATAAAAATAATAATTTAATAAGTAATAAATAATAAATCAAATAAATAATAATAAATTAAGATTTTAATACATCACAAGGGTATTTTTGTTTGAAAATTATTATAAACTGGGGTATTTTTATCTAGTATATTTCATTCCAGGAGAGTAGTTTAATTTTAACACTTCAACTAAGGAAATAGCTCTCCCTTATATAAGGGAGAGTTGGCTCCCTAGGGAATGGGAATGAGATCCCAATTTATCAGCCAAACATGGGAGTGAGAGACACTCTTATTCCCATTCCCATTCTCTCATGTTGATTCCAACAACCAAATAAGGCCTAGAGCTGCAATCACATAGTAATGGATAATGAGAAGTGAATATTAGGAAATATAATATTAATTATTTGTAAATTAGGATCAAAGATAAACAAAAATTAAAAAATTTTAATTGTTTTATTTTAAAGTTAATTATTTTTTTGTTAAACTTATTTTTTAAATTTACTTACCTTATTAAGTGATATCTATTGTAACTTATAGAAGTTGTAAAATTTGTTATTTGAATATTTATAGTTTTTATGAACTTCATTATAGCTTGTTAGGTAACAAATAAGAAGTTTGAACTTCAAATCTAATATATATATATATATATATATATATATATATATATATATATATATGATTTATATTTTTTTTCCAAATTTTATAAAAACATTCAAAATCTTTATCCATGTGAAAAATAAAAACGAAAAAACAATTTTCTGAAATAAAAAATATAATTAATGATAAGATGGAGAATGAAAAATTACTTTTTGTTGAGAAATAAGTGATTTAAATTACGTTAAAAAATATTGTCTTTAGGAATATTTCGTAAACACATGAATTTTTCTCAAGATTAATCAGACCTTTCTAAGTCTCAGAAATAGAAGCTAGCAAGAAGAGAGGAGAGTAGAAACTTTAATTGTTGTGTTTTTTAACCTATAGATATGCTTGATATTTATAAAAATATAAAAAAAACTAGTCGTTAACTAGCTATTATAAAATAGTCATTAAATAACTATTAGAAAATAATGTTATATAAGATTTTATTCTTTTAAATAATATAAAAATTCTTTTAAAATATCCATTCTCATATTTTTTAACACTTTCAACTCTCCCGTAAAATTTCCATCTCTGCAAAATTTCTATTGCCTTTCTAGGCTGCCCATGCTTCTCGATCATCAGCCTTTCTATTATGTTAGGCTGTGGCCGGCGAGCTGGCCATTATCGATCACTACTTGTGATTAGGCTGCTTACTGCTTTCAACTTTGATATATTAAGTTGTTTTGAGGTTCGATTTATTTCTCATACTTCTCCTTTTTTTTGTTGTTGAAGTATATATATATCACTGCATGCCATTATACAGTGAATCAAATCAAGAATATTTGGTGGTTAATTAACATATAAAAATTACATTTGTCATATGAAAATAGTGCGTATCAGTACTTTAAAAACGTAATATCTTCTGTTCACAAGTTTCATTATCCGACAACCACTCATAGGTCCATGGAAACAAGACAAACGCGAAAGAAGTATAGTCAAATACTTTAATAACGTATTATGTACATCTAATTAAATTGTATCCATTCTCACTCGTGTTTCCTGTGGTCAATCATTGACGAAATAAGTAAAGAAGAACATGCATGCGCGCTTTGAAGTTATGGACATTCTACCTTACAAGTCACTCTCTCTTTTTTATGAATGGGTCCTTTTTAATCCAAGTGCAAGGAATGGATTTGACTGTCAGATTTGTAGCCCCCATCAAATCTACAAAGTATCACTCTCAACAATTTTAAAAAAATTGTTAATTTTATAAAGTTACTTCATCATAATTCTATCTATAGGTGTTTTTATTTTTATTTTTTCAATTGGTGCCATTCTACTTATTTATTGACCATAATTAGTTACATTTAATCTTAAATCTTAAATCTTAAATTTTTCTGTTCATCCCCTTTCTTCACAAGCAAGTTCGCATTGGAAGCCACCCGAAATTGCTATTTGTTGAAAGGTGATTTAGAGAAAGAAAGAAAGATGTGCTATCTTTTGACCTAATTAATAACGTTGATTAGATACCATAACAATGCATTAATCCTGAGATAACTTGAATTTTCTAGAAGGATAACTAAACAGCAATGTCCGATATTAAGATGATTTGCATTATCTTTACGCGCTCTAAACTTTCTTCTCTTTGCAGTGTGGATAAGAACACTTTTGTTGTCGGTTCACTTTACTGAATTGCTACTTACTAGCTTCTCTCATTGTCTTCAATTTTCCTCGTGTGTATTTGTACATGTGAACAAAAAACAAAAGAATTACAGGTGAAGCAAACCTGTAACAAAAGAAATTAGACCAAGCCATGAAGGATATTTTAATTTGTTTTTTTATTTCTAATTGTGATTTCCCACTCAACACATTCTTAAAGCTTTCTAGTGTTCACTTGAAAGAAGCTGGTCTTGCACTATCTTAATTAACTTGCAAATTTTATGTTTTTTTTAAAAATTCATAAAGTCTATTTATACATTGCAAATAACTGCGATCAAGTTTTCAAAACTAAAAATAAATTCCTTAAATTTTACATTATAACATATAAGGTGATTTATCATATTTTTCCCTTAACAATATTACTTCAAATGCCATTTTTATATATAATGACGCGATGAATTTTTATTAATCTAAGTTTTACATGACATTTCTATGAAACTAAGAGTACAAAAGAATATATATTTTTTTAAAGTATGAAAGTTAAAGGTAAAAACTTTTTTCAGTTTTGAAAATTTGAAGATTTATTTTTTAATGACATAAAATTCAAAATATATTATATCTATTTTCCATATCTTTTCTAAAAGGACAAATATTTATATAAATTTCTTATGTCTTTATTATGTCATTGTTTTAATTAAAAATATGATATATATATATATATATATATATTTAAAATAAAATTTTTGATGCACTCGATACACCAGTATACCTAATTATATTTAAAAATATAATTGTAATATTATTATTTTTTGAGTTGATATTATTATAATTATTTTATTATATTATAATTTAATGCATTAATACATTTAAAATTATAAATACACAAAAGATAATATTTTTTTAATAATATTGAGAAATGTGCATAGTTTTTACATATAATTGTATACTTCTTTTAAATTAAACTAATACATTTTTATATTATTATTATTGGTTTATTAATAAAAAATAATTTTTTATTCCTACGACTTGCCTATTTTGTTTATTGGGGTCGAAATTCTTATCAAATTCTAGATCATCATTATTCTTCATGATCCTTATTACGGTTTTCCAGTCAATTACTCGTGTGTATAGAATAGACCCACAAATGCTCGATCCAAATTTTGTAAGATCCAACTTGTTCAGCCCAGATATGCGGACGTCATAAGAAAATAGAGCAAGGGCATTTCCGTAAAACTGGAAAAATTCAAATCCTGAAGATAGCTTGCCTTGAAGCGGAGCCCGCCTTGTGCCATATATCAAATTTGGATTTGGCTAGAGGAACCCATCCATAGTAGATAGATCTGTGGCAAAATGGAGAAGATCTGTGTCGCAGTCCGAGTTCGGCCTCGGATTTTGGAGGATTCCTTCTATGGTAACTTCTGGAAGGTTGAAGAGAATCGCATTTCTCTTCACAAGGTTCATGGCACCCCTGTCTCTGCCTATTCTTATGCTTTTGGTATTTCAGCTTGATCCCCTTATCCTTATCCGGATTAATTCCCACGGCCTTCGCATTTGCTGCTTTCCTTTGATTCTCACTCTTTTTTCCATTTTCCTTTATTGCAGATCATATATTCGATGATAGTTGCACAAATGCTAGTGTCTACGACCTCCTTACCAAGGATATCATTCATGCTGCGGTTGAAGGATTCAACGGTATGTTTTGCACTGTCTTTGAGTATGACAAGCTATATAAATAAAAGCAAGAATTTATTTTTAATGTGCTATGTTGCTTTGCTGGTTGAAGTTAATTGTTGAGATGTGCACATGCAGGAACCGCGTTTGCTTATGGGCAGACCAGTAGTGGTAAGACTTTCACTATGAATGGCTCAGAAACTGATCCGGGGATAATTCCTCGTGCAGTTGAAGATATATTCCGCAAAATTCAGACGGTAGGTATTGCTAGGAGAGTTGTTGAAGTAGACTTACCTGTTCTTCCGACGCTGACGCCTGATTTTGAACTAATTGATTCTTAGGTTTCTCATCGTGAGTTTCTGATTCGAGTTTCCTACATGGAAATCTATAATGAAGAAATTAATGACCTTCTTGTGGTAGAGAATCAGAAATTGCAAATTCATGAGAGTTTGGAGGTTGGCCAGCTGCATTTTTAATACTTGTTGATAGTCATGAAGGTGTATAAATTTACTGATTCTTCTGTCTTCAGCGAGGAATATTTGTTGCGGGCCTGAGGGAGGAAATAGTCAATAATGCTGAACAAGTCTTAAATCTCATTAAAGCAGGGGAAGGTTTGTAGTGTAACATTCTAATAATCTATGTTTAACAGATATGCTATATTTACATTTGAAGTTGTGCTTCTTCCCAGTTAACAGGCACTTCGGCGAGACAAATATGAATGCCAGGAGTAGTAGATCGCACACAATATTCAGGATGGTATGACGCCCTAAACATATTTTTTACTTTGTAATGCATGGGATCCACTGGGGACTTTTCCTTGCTAAAGTACTTTTATGCTATGCACATAAAATATGCAGGTGATTGAAAGCAAGGGAAAGGAGTCTAATTCTTGTGATTATCTGACTAGTGATGCTGTCCGAGTTTCAGTATTGGTTTGTATCCTTTACTCGTTGCTTTTAAGAATTTTATCTTTTGTTCTATGTTTTTAAGTAGTGTATGAATGATCAGTTATTTGATGAAGCTTCTTTCTTAAATAAAATACAACCTTTAATCCGTACTTATTGTTGAAGTTGTGGTAGTAGAACTTGGTAGATCTAGCTGGGTCAGAAAGGATCGCTAAGACTGGAGCTGATGGAGTGCGTTTAAAGGAAGGGAAACACATTAACAAGAGCTTGATGATTCTGGGGAATGTTATCAATAAACTAAGTGATGGTTCAAAGCAAAGGTATATTCGTAACTGCTTCTTATATTTCAATAATTTTTGAAATGAATCATGTCTGAGCCTTTTTTACCTTTCGGGCAGGGGGCATATTCCTTATCGTGATAGTAAATTAACTCGTATTCTCCAACCGGCTCTTGGTGGTAATGCTAAAACTTCCATAATTTGCACCGTAGCACCAGAAGAGGTAGGCTGTCCGCTGTTGTTTGTCCTTACGTTTCAGTTTTACCTTGCTCTTGTTAATTTTGGTGACTAATTACAATATGTTGTTAATCCATTAGGTTCACATTGAAGAAACAAAGGGAACTCTTCAATTTGCTAGCAGAGCCAAACGCATAACTAATTGTGTTCAAGTGAATGAGGTTTGTGTGTTTCATGCACATCAAATCAACGATCTTTTTACCTTTGTATAATTTCATATTCAGGAACCAGTGAATATAGAATTATAGGTTTATGAATCGTGAATCTCAATTTTGTTTTACTTGTATATTTCTGGAAGCTAATTTCATTTGCATGCTAGTACTTCATTCTTGCGCCTTTTGGGCGAAGCTTTTAATTGATGAGGAGGACTTTGCAGATTTTGACGGATGCGGCATTGTTAAAGCGGCAAAAGTTAGAGATAGAGGAGCTACGTAGGAAGCTACAGGTATTAGTTGTATTGTGATGATAATTTTTACATTTAACAGAAAGAATCTCAAATAGTAGAATTGCTATTCAGGGATCACATGCTGAAGTGCTCGAGCAAGAGATTCTTAAATTAAGGAATGATATGCTCAAGGTAGGTTCTTTCGAGTTTCATCTGCTGTGTTTAGCCATCATTTTAGTGCCGAAGCATTAAATGCACATATTTTATCTTTTTGAATTAATTATCTGTTCATATTCCTCTGTGTAGTATGAACTGGAGCGTGAGAAGCTTGAAATGAAACTGGAGGAGGAGAGGAAGTCACGTGATCAATGGATAAGGGAGCAACAGAAGAAAATATCTTTGCCGGATCTTGAGAGGAACGGAAGTCAGGTGCGTACGTCAATAACAAATGTTTGCTTTTGCTCTCATGCCAACTTCAGATTCCATCTCTGTTTGAATTCCGGACATCTCCACCCCCAACCCCACGCCCCCCCCTCCCCCTCCCCCGGGGGGACCCCCCAAATGTCTTACAGAATATGCTCTGCTGTCCAATATTCAATATTTTAATACCTGCTCCTAAGTTCTCAAGGCCAATTTTGTATGTCTGAAGAAGATTCTCTGACGTTGGATCTTCATAATACTAATGATAATTATTATACCTGCTAATAAGTTATCATACAGCTCTAAGCCTATATATGAATAGGCTTTTATTTGTCTGCTCCGTATACGTCCTTATATTCAAGTATTCTGATAACTCTTGTTATAAACGGGACAGGGTTCTTTGAGGCACTGCCTTAAGGAAGAGTGCAATGACATTAATAGTACGTCTCAAGGAGATATTTTTAGGACCCCTTGTTCAAAGGCAGCTTCCAATGCTTTTGTTGCCACGCGTTCAAATTATTCAACACTGGTAGATTATAGCCCTCTTCCAGATGCTTTCAGCAATGTGGCTGATGAAAATACGTGGCTGAAATTGAACAAAGGTTATGTAGCAGATCTTGACTCACTTCAAGCTACTCCTGCTCGAAAGGTTCAGTCATTCCCGACAAGTGATATGACTCCTGTGAGTTTTTTTTTTTTTCTTTTCTAAATTTCATTTTATTTTTCTGAGGATTAATTTCCTTAGATATCTTGCATTTCTGTTCTGTTGTATCCGTCCACAATCCACTTCACCGCGAAAGGAATATATAGTTTGTCCTTCATAATTGAAGATACAAGAGAGAAGATTTCGGTGTCTGGAGATACTAAGCTGATATTATTATGCTCCAATTCATCTGGTTAATTCTTCCATTCTTGTGCTATACTTGTCAGATAGTATTTAACTTCATATCCTACCTTGCTATGATCTTATATTAAGTTATTAGGAAAATTAGATATCACCACGTATCGTAACTAGTTTTCTGCTAAATAAAGGTTATGGATGCTGTGTTCCGTCCTTTGTGTAATCATCTCACCTGATAATGCATACATAGCATGTACTTTTTTCTTTTTGTTTTCCTGTTGTTTTGATTAGGCTAAGGTTTGTTAGGGTTGTTCAAGTGAAAAGTATGAACAAGAGGTTCAAGATTTGAGGAGACAACTGGAACTTGCCAATCAAAAGATAGATGAACTTGAGGTTTGTATAGAAGTTACATTTATTCTCCCTTTGATCGATAGTTGACGTGCATAAACCGGTTGGTACTCCAACTGATCAGCTAAATAATAAATTGTTTGACATAACACTACGAATTATGACTACAACTGTATATTTTGTCTGGCATTGAACTGTAAATTTGAACTATGAGCATGAAAATTACACTTCTCAGTTGTGATCTTATATGTCCGAAGTGGTTTCTTCTCAACGTTACGAATCCACTAGGTGGTGCTGACATTGAGTCATAGGGATATAAAGCATAATTTCCGGGCTATCATAAAGTACACCTTGTGCTTGTTTCATACGAGAAATGGAGAGATAAAATTCTACATTCCTCTCGTGTCCTAGATGGTCTTGACTCCTGATTTTATCTACTTAGAAGCCCATGCCTTCTGAGCTTGCTTTGACTGTTCGCTTTCTTATGCACTTTTCTGTGTAATGCATATGCTTCCAGAGAAAGTATTCAAAGGAAGTTGAGCTGAACAAGCAATTAACGGCTATGACACCTAAGCATCAACAAGAAGCACGGCTGATTCGGGAAGTTCCCCAGAGTTTATCTGAATCCGTGGGAAGCTTCAAAGACACCTTTGAAGAGGCTTTGTCAGTATTGCAGGTTAAAGCTGTGCGGCACATCAGCTTCTTTAAACCTTTATTTGCTCTGATCATCTCGAGAAGCAGAAAATTAATTGTCTTCTATGTTTTAAACAGAGATTTGTATCAGACGGAAGATTATCGGCTGCTAAAGTGCTTTCGACCATGAGTGAAATTAGTGTACAGCTATTCGCATCTTTAGAAGCTTATTTTACAGTGGACATGGATGATGGCAGGGCTTCCACCGGGAATAATGCTTTGGTCCACGAACAACAAAAATGGCTTCATGAGAGGCTGAATAGTATAATCACATCATTAGAATTATCAGAAAGCACAATCACTGAGAAGGAACAAGAGAGCAGTCCACGGTGCCGCCGTGAAAATAAGGTAGTTGTCTGGCCACAAATTTCAAGATATCAATCATTAATTATGTTTGCATTCTCTGTCTTATGTCTAGGATATTTTGTGTCCTTTTTCAGAATTTTGATGCCTTAAATGTGAATCATATACTAATTAATACCTGAAGCCATGACTGGCATCAGTCGAATAGCTTAGACTAAGCAAATACTTGACAAATAATGAAATATAGTAGCTTCTCATTTGTTTCATTCTTTATTTTTGCAAGACGGTGAAATTCATTGTTATCTCATTTGAACCAATCCTTAAGGAATGATCACAGTTGTAAGAAATAATCCATGCAAGTTAATGAGATGCCTCTCATGGTGCCCCTTGTAGAAACTAAGGCTTACTCTTCACATTAGATAAAAGCTTATCTATATCATGGTGTATTCACGTGCAGTCGCGAATTTTTCTCAACCTTAAGATGAATGACTTCTATTGAAGAAATCTTTAGATATATCATGAGGATTCATTTGCTGCATCTTGTGAATAGTCGTAACCATACAGCACCGTCGTCTGAGTAAACTTTATTGAAAATGATATGTTACGTGGGGACCGTTCTAAGAAATTTCTATTGGGTAGGTAAAAAGATAGAACTGCATTCTAGATAGAATTTGAGGCAAAGCCTTGTAGGTCGTTCTTGATTTTCTTAAACTAATTTTTTAGGCAAAGGGCCCTGGTTTGGGAGAAACTGCTATTTCGAAGGAGACACTCTGCAATGAGCTCAACTCGATCAGAGAAAGGTGCCGTGGCTTAGAGGAAGAGATTAGTATCAGTAATAGCCTTCTGGAGATTTCGAAAGATAAATATGATAGCTTGGAAAAGGAATTTCTGCTTTTGAAGGGCGAAAGGGACTCTCTGCTGCAGATGGTCTCTGAATCATACCAGAGACTCGAAATGGTTTCAGACCAAAAGGAAAATGCCTTGACGGATTTAAATGCCGAAGTACTGAGAAGAAAACATCTAGAAGGAGAAATTAAGCAGTTCACTGCGGCTTTTGGCTCCCGTCAAAGGTCACTCATGTCTTACCACGGTGAAATTAAAAGCAAAGTCGAGAATTTTAGAGCTCAGAATTCAATCGCTGTACCCAAATCTCTTGGGTGTCAAGACTAGATATGTAGTAAGCCTGCAATGTCTTTCTGCCTTTTGTTTCGTCTGTACTGTAGATGATATCTATACTGTCACGAAATATTTATTTGGTTCTAGGTTCTAGCCTCACCATTCATTGGCTTAGTTTGTTGCACTACTTAGTTACTACAAAGGCTCAAGGGACATGATTTTGGTGTAATCTGTTTGGATCATGCATCGTGTTATGGATGGGGTAGAATAGAAGACGGACAGAGCATTGCTTTCTCGAACAATTAATTTGATCGGTACATATTGTGACAGACAGTTTTATCCGAGTATAAGGTTTAAAATTAGAAGGCTGTGAACATCGAGGAACATCAAAGTAGCTTTAGTTCTGTCTTATGTTCTGTTCCTTCTGAAGATACTCAACAAGCAGGCCCCTCAGTGTTGCAGTATAGTTAATTCCCATTGAATGAGCATTAGCATACGTGTCGAAGTTACTAACCCACGCTATTTTAGGCTAGAATGTAGACGTGCTGTCCTTGTACGTATTATTATTACTCCCGACACTAATAATCTTAACATATAATTGGCATTCAATTGTTTGGCAAAATAGGTACTACCGATTAATATAATTCGAGATTCTTAGTCGATTAGTCTTTGTTATTTACATATTATAATTTTTAAAAGATTAAATATTCATATTTTATTCTAATAAAATTATTACGTTCAAATACTTAAGTTAATTTGCCATTATAAACAACAAATTCACCAGACCCTAAAAGTTGTATTTTTGTATTTTTTAAAAAATTCTTTTAGTGATTCGCCAATAATATTGACGAATCACTTGCAATTTTTTCTTTTTAAATATGACACTCTTATTTTTCATGGAGGTGCCGTGGGCACTGGGCATCTCCATATCTATATATATATAATATATAATAAATAATAAATAATATAATATATACTATATAATATATATAATAAATCAATTAATATATATACAATATTATTAAATGATGTTTTATTTTTATATAATATTATTTAATTAAATAAAAATTCAACCATATTAATTTTATTAGTTTTATTAATGGTTATTTTATTATTTATATTTTAATTTTTAAATACTTAGTTATATTTTTTAGTATATATGTTATTTAAATGATCAATCTTCTAAAAAATTTTAAATTTTACTTTCTCCCTATTTTGATATTTTAAAAACAAAACAAAAGAAGTGCAGTAGATTTCGTATATGTAATTTTAATAATAATAATTATTAGTATATATGAGATGGAAAAAAATTTTAATCTAAAAATATATGTGAGAATTATTTCATTTAAAAATTTTTATTTGTAAAAGAGCCTATTGGCAATAATTAAAATATCTTTTTTGAATAAACACAAGCAAATAAAACCAAAGATGATGGCTCTAATAAGAGGTGATTAGTTCTATAACAAAATATTTTCAAATTATTTTTTAAAATAAAATTATGTTGGGCTCATTTATCTTAATTTTACAATAAAAATTAATTTTCAAAATCTTGACCATATATATATATTAATGAGTTATGTAATTTTATTAGATTACATTTTTTTACTATTTCAACTGTATTCACTTAGTATAGGTGAATCTTTGGGGATTTTTAAATTTTATTTATTTTCTTATTTTGATGATTTAAAAAAACAAAACATGAGTAGTAGATGTCATATATGTATTTTTAATTATTATTATTATTTATGAAATGCCAAAAAAATTTAATTTAAAAATTTATGTGAGAATTGTTTCATTCAGAGACTTTTATTTGTGAAGGAGTTTATTATTATTATTATTATTGTTATTATTATATATTAAACTTTTTTGTAGAGTTCACAATCTCCATTATTGAGCTTTTTTTTTTTTTTTGTAAAGTGAGAATCAACAAGGGAGATGTAAGTTCAGTTGAATGAGTTGAGTTTACACGATATAAAATATTTAGAAATCATTCAAGAGATATTGAATTTATTTAGTGTGCAATTATTCTTTTGTAAATTTTGATGAATTATGTTATATGCAATTGATATTTAAAAAACAATTATATTGTGTCATCTAAATCTCTTAATAGAAAAATACTAAAACATAATTAAATCTTAATCTCATAATAATAATAATAATAATAATTAGTACTATTATTTATCATATGAAGAATCTACTAAAAATTTTAATTTGTAATTTTTTATTGTTAAATAATCAAAATTAAATAAATGAGATTTTGAAAATACTGTAAAAATAATGATTTAAGTGATATATATGTTTAAAACATATATTAAGTGTTTAAATACTATAGTTAACCATTAAAATTTAAATAATAAAATAAATATTAATATAACTGTATTTTTTATTTAATTAAATAATATTATGTATATTATAAAAATAAATATGATAAAGGTGTATGGCACCTCTATGTGCGTGCCAAAATATATAAAAAAAATTATTCTTCTGACTCGTCTCTAATGGAGATGAATAAGGGGTGTACAAAAAATCGAGTCTAATTTGTTTTCAATGGAGACGAATTATTTTAAGCAGTTTGGTATAAAATTTGGTGGGATAAAAATCCTTTTTTATAATATTATGCTAAAAATCTATAATTGATTAGCGTATTATTGATGGTATAAAAATGTTCTTATGACGTAATTTTTTATGTCATATTTTAAACATTTTAGTCTACATATGTCAAGTTTCAAGATTTATGGTAACCCATGATTGCTAGAAGCTCCCATAACTAGTATTTAATACATATGCTCGTACCCATCCCATCCTCTTGAACCGAAGAGGGTGACATCTTTCTTTGGCAGGAGGGCTAGTTTCGTTACCTCCATTTCCCAACCTCTATATATATATATATATATATATAACTTCGAGGGTTTTTCTTATTTATCACCTTTTTCTTCTAAATTGTAGTTCATTTACAAAACGAAAGGTTGATAATTGTTGGTGAAATCTAGTTGTTTTTAAAAAGGTATGCCTTTTCCCAATTGGTAAATTATGGCAGTGGTTTGTAAAGATTACATTTAGCAAACCGTCATAGATGTGAAAAAAGTAGTCCAAATTTGCATGTCTTGTTGATCGTGCAAGGTGGATATGCTTTTCTCTTTATGTGAACAACAATGCTTTTACACATCGATAAAGTACAAAGATGCTGCGTTAACTGAAGCATGAGAAATTGATATTACCATAAACCTTTACCTTTTGCGTAAGGTCAAGCGAGGAATCCCACAACAAAATTTATAAGCTTTAGGATCATACACACTTATGAACCCATTCAAATGCAATCCAACAAATACCCGTCATCCTTGATACAGTTAAAAATCACCTACTAGACTTGGATTGCATGCAGACAATAAAAAATCGGTGGTTGCAATGCATTTTAGAAATAATTATTGGAGATTACAAATATTTAATAAGTGCATTAGTCCTAATCCAGATTTCAGTTTTAGTCAAATCAGATCCACTTGTCCTTCGAGACTAAGCGGACATGATCGTCCCATAAATTACATTTTCCATTTTCCTTTCCTTCTCCACCTGAATTTTATAGTTGTTTAACTAAAAATGTCCTTGCCATTAAGTTCTGTATCTAATAATTTTGTTGCTCTATCGCAATTATATCTAAACTTCACGCAACTTATCTTTCTCTCTCCTCAATTATGCTATACGCGATTAGACCCACTCGGTTTAAGCTTTATAAGACAGTTATTCCATGAGTGATTGTACACTGTCTTATTATTTCATAGTAACACAATAATTATTGTAATTATTAATTCAAAAATATTACTTTATTTATTTTAATAAATTAATTATTATAAGATAAAATTTTTTGTGCTCATAATTTTAAGTATATCTAATTGTACTGTAAAAACATAATTATAGTATTATTATTTTTTAAATTAATATTAGTATAATTATATCTTTACATTATAATTAAATATATTGACATACTTAGAATTGTGAATGTACAAAAAATGACACCTTATTATAATTGTACTTTTTAATTATACATAAATTAATATTTTAAGTAATAATTTAATAATATATATTTTTAGATTTAATAATTATTATGTTATAATTAGTATATATAGTGTTTTTCATACAAGTAATATTAACTTAGATATAATAGTGTAACATGTGAAAGGAAGATTACATAATATATAATAGAGACAAAGATGTTTGGAAGTGGTAAGAAATTCCTGGATTTAACTGTCAGAGACCAGTACTGACTACTGACGACACAAAATGAAGATGGGTGGGAGAAAGTTAAAGTGGCTATTTATGACGACGACATCAAATATTCAATGGTTCAAAAATCATGTTGGTTCAAATTGTCTCTGTGAATCTGTTCCAATCAGCAGCTATATCGTTATGGTGGTTGATCTTCACAAATACGACAAATTTCTTTGGGACCATTCTTATTGAATATGGAAGCAGGCCAATTGGAGAGAGCCCTGACATTGAATGCAATGGATTTAAAATAAAATCCAAATACTTCTAAGGCTAGGAAGGCTTGGAACTCATAAGGTAAAGCCAGTACTCAAAATTCCAAATAAACTGAGGACATCATCATTAAATTCTCAAGCTTTATGACCTGACATGTCTGCTGACAGATATATGTACTGTCTATAAAAATTAATTTCTCTGCACATTATCACGCCCTCATTTAGCTACCCAAATTTGCGACCCACATCTTCTATTCCTGCACAATCCATATATTCAATTTTCGAACCTCCACGTTTCAGCCCAAGTTATGGCCTCCGCAACAACCAAGCCACAGAAAAAGCTAGGAGAATTTCTGAAGGAGCAACAAGAACCATTCGTGCTTGAGGTTTACCTTCTAGAAAGAGGGTACTCCAAAAAATGGAGCTTGATTCAAGATCAAGAAGCAGGCAACGGCTACAACTATGGAGATTCAGGCAAGAGTTTGGAGAGATCAGCAAGTTCTGCTGCAAACAAGAAGAGGAAGGCTCTGCTTCCTTTTTCCAAAGTTCTATCATCTGTGTATAAGAAGTTTGCTTCTCACAACGAAAGCAACACAACCAGAGACTCTCACAACAGAGATGAAGACGTTATCATCGTCCCTCAGACTGAAAGGGTTGATCAAGTGGTTGTGGAAACAGATCGGTTTTCATCTGCTAGCTGCTCCACTGTGTTCAATTCATGCTCAGAGATTGATGAGATTGAAGAGGAGACTTGGATATCATCACATAAAGATTTAGATCAGCCTTCGTTTGTTAGAGACACTTGCCAACCTTCGAATGCTTGCAATATCGCAGTACAGGGGTACAAACTCAAATTCTTACTTACCTTCAAATCTTTAACTAAAAACCTATTCGATTCAGAATTACTCAGTATTTTAGAAAAACATTAATTAGTTTGCTTACTCTTACCAACGAAGCCAGCAGGCTACTAATCATGGGAAGCACCGTCGGAGATACATAGAAGACAGTCCTGCTTTACTGGGCAAGATACCCTCATGCAGAGTCCAAGCATTTCAAAGAAGTAAGTATTTTTGGGTGTCAAAAACACATGTATAACATTCTCTTTTGTTTCTGTTTTGAACTATGTTTGTAACGTTGTCAATTTGTCTAGCAGACAACATAGTGAATGAGGAAGTTGAGATAACGGAGCATAGAATACTGAATCGTGGAAAAGTTGTTATGCCCAAGAAAATCACTGAAGAATCGCTATTATCTGCTGCTCTCTGGGGGTTATTCATTCAGTCAGCCAAAACAGATACCCATAATATGGAGTTGCGGGAGATTCTGGGTTCTAGTGTTTCTCAAATACTGAAATCTAAAAGAGCATTGTACAGGACAAAGCAACTCCTGTTTGATTGTGTGAGAGAGATGGCAGCAACATTTCCCAGAAAAGACGAGGGACAGATAGGTTACAGACAATTATTGGAGGCTGAGGAGTTGGGGAACCTCGTTTGTGAGAAAACAAAAGAATGGGGTCAACAGGCTGGAGATCAGACAAAATTCACATACTTGTTGGCTTTGGATCAATGGAGTGATTTTGAGCCACCCATGAAGGATATTAGCTTTGAGATTGCTGATGCAATTTTGGAATGCATCAACAACGAAATTGTATCAGAAATGGTTGAAATTTTCACACCAACTATATGAATTCAGTTTTAGATGCTAGTGCCCATTTCTCATCTTTTATCATGTCTTGTTTCTCGGAAAGCCAATTTTTTTCTGCATTGACATATAGTCCCTTTAATCGTAGATATTTGTATTGAGAAAAAGAAAAAAAGGAAAAACAAAATTGGTAATTTTCTTTCCCCGACAGTTGATTACAGAACAGTCACCGTTTGATTTACTACTATCTAGTCTACCTGGATCATTTAAAGTATAAAAGTTATACACTACTTTTAAAATTAAAGAGAGAAAAGAAAGAAACAAACTCATTTTATATATTTCATATTTTAGAGAATTCAATTTTTTTAATACATACAGGATGTGCTGTTAAAAATTAATTATATGTACGAACTAAACGAACTGATAAATCACGTAAAGTATTATATTGTGGGTAATTCTTATTTAATAGTTAGAGTTTAATCTGTGCGTGGTTTTCATTTGGATTGCTAGACTACATTATATAAATAAAAAATAAAAAATTCATATATTGTAGGCCATAAATATTGAAAAAAATGTAGAATCATACTAGTTATGGTGGATGTAGACGTATAAACTACTGAGAGGCAGGTTAAACAAAGAGGGCATAGGTGTTCCCCTCCAATCTCCAAGCATTAAAAGCGAGAGCAACGAAGAGGTCCAAAATTCCCCTGGGGATGCAATCATGATGACCCCTCAACTCATTCAAAGCTGCTTTCTTTCATTGTCTTTAATTCCCCGCGTACACTCACTGCCACCCTACTACGCTGAATATCTCTACGCCATCACGCCTCAAGCATGGCACTATATTAACTTCGCCACTGCCGTATTACTAAACACCAATCCATCCACTAGGCATGTGCGTACTCTCAAATGCATCAATACCAGTATATGAAACGTAAAAAATATTCTGTTGGTATCTCACCTTTTCTCATTACATTAATTTAGTCTTACAAACATGAAAAGTATTAAATTGATTTAAAAAAAATTACAACATAATTATATTTAGTCCTTTCCTCTTGAGCTTGCTAAAATTAATTTGAGTTTGACTATTTTTTGGTCTTATTATTAAATAATTTAGTCCCTTGTCTCGTATCACTAGATCGATTCAATTTTTTATCTTTTATAAATAGATCAATTTGATTCTTCAATTTTTGACATTAGATCAATTTGGCCCCCTGTCTTTTAATATTAGATGCATTTGGACCCTCTCATATTATCACTAGATCAATTTGGTATCTTATCTTTTTCCAATAAAACAATTTTGTCCTTCAAAGATTTTTATCGTGATCAAAGTTGGTCATTAATAATAAAAATAAAATAATTATGGTGTCACTTTAAAAAACTTTTTTATGTTGGTTAAAATAATATAAGAATACATATAGGATTTAGCAATAATGCATAATAAATTATTTATTACATTAACATAAATATATACACATACATATACCATTCAACTTATACTTATTCTAAAACTACAAAATACACATTCATTGTGAGTACCCAAATTGATGCATCATTCAATAGTGTTTTTTGTTTCCTTAACCAATACAATATAATTATTTTCAATTATTTATTAATATTTTACTTCTTTTATTAAACTTTATAAAATATAATTCTCTTTAATGTATATATTTCAACTTATTATCATATATTATTTTTTATATTTTCGATAATCTTTCTTAATTTCTTTTTCCATTATCTTCTTTATATTATATAATATTAAAAAAATTTATATAGCCATCCATTTTTCAAAAACTAATATAATTTCCCTTCACTTGATATGATTTACATAATTATTATTTAGAGATTTTTATATCTTTAATAAACTTTGAAGCATAACATAATTTCTTTTCAAAACAGTAGTAATATTTTAAACTTTTAAATACAAGATAACTATTTTTGAAATCTTTAATAATTTTTCAATTATTTTTATATGATATAATTTTAGATATATAGAAATTTACATAGATCCTATTTATGTAATGCAAAGAGTTAATCAATCACATAGAATCATCTAAAAAGTATTTATTTTTGATAATATTGTATGCTTTTAAATATTATTATAATTATAGCATGAGCTTATAACTGAAATGTAATTTTAAAAGTAATTTTAATAGTAGTCTTCAAATTGCTTGCAATATAATTATGTTTGCAATAAAGTAAAATGGATCAATATTTTGGTAGTTAAAGTTATATGAACTCAACAAATAGCTAAATATTGGGGAATGATAAATCTAATTTACTTAATGAAAAATAATTATAAAATTTAATAAAAGAAGTAAAATGTCAGTAACTAATTGAAAATAATTATATTGTGTTGGTTAAGGAAAAAAACACTAATGAATAATCCATCAATTTGGGTATTGATGCCCAAATATAAATGTACTGTGGTTTTATGACAAATATAAGTTATATGCTATGTATATATGTATGTATTTGTATTGATATAATAGATCATTTATCATACATAGTTGCTAAATCCTATTTGTAGTCTTATTTTATTTTAGCCAATATTAAAAATATTTTGAAAGTGACACTATAATTATTTTATTTTCATTGTTAAGGACCAAATTTAACTATGTTAAAATCTTTGAAGGACCAAATTGTTTTAGTGGCAAAAGATAAGTGACCAAGTTGATCTAGTGACAATATTAGAGGACCAAATACATCCAGTGTCAAAAGATGAGGGACCAAATTGATCTAATATTGAAGATTGAGGGACCAAATTGATTTATTTATGAAAGATAAGGGTTAAATTGATCTAGTGGTGCAAGATGAGGGACCAAAATGTTCAATGATGGGTAAACTACTAATCCATCTCAGCTGATAATGTGTTGCATTAGCAAAAAATGATTAGACTCAGATTAATTTGAACGACTTTATGAGGAAGGACTAAATATGATCACAATGCAATCTCTGAGGGACCAATTTAGTACTTTCTATCTTTCATGGACCAACTTGATCTAATAACAAAATGTGAAAGATCAAAAGTATATTTTTCTCAATATTAAACTAAAAAATTTGACGGGCATGTGCCTACTCACAAATATAGCTTCGCATATGATGCAAATTCACTTGATATGGACATTGAAAAGTTTCAGTAGTTTGTTGTTAATCTTAAATTGATGAGTTTGAATCGTATGTGGAGCTACATGTGTATTTGAGAGTGGCCACATCTTCCTCTTAAATTTAGTTTGATGTATTTGGTGTTGGGAAATTGGTAGTTTGAGTCACGTTGAAGAACACTGTCCATAGGAATATTTTGTGAACATACGAATTTCCCTAGGATTAAACAGACCCTTCTAAGATATAACTTATGAGTAGAAGTTAGCAAGAATAGATGAGAGGAGAAGTAGTGATTATTGTGTATTGTAATCCAAATATATGTTTGGTATTTATAGGAGAGAAAAACTAGCTGTTAACTAGCCGTTAGAAAATAATGTTATATAAGATCTCACTCTCCCCAATAATATGAGACTTCTTTTGAAATACCCATACTCATATATACATATATATATATATATATATATTTTAAATCCCCCATATATTTCAAAAGAATCATTTAAAAAAAACTTTGGTTGTAAAGAAATCTTTGGGGTTAAATACGCGAGTGTAATAGTTTCGAATCTGGTGTCTTTTGGACATAAACTAGACCTAGGTTGATAAGACGTAACTACAAAGTTATGGTGAACTTCCAAACTTCTATGAACCATAAACTCTTGTTTGCAAGTTGGAGATCTTATTAGCCATATTACAAACCCCCCACAATTCTTGCTATAATTGTGGTTTTGCACTTTAATCAGCCATGTGCACGCCTAATAGTTCATGAGTGCTCTAGAGATTTTGCCAAGATCTCATAGGAGTGGCCCCACTCTACACTCATAGGTGATTTCATTAAGTGTATCTATAATGAATACACCACCCATAAGGGATATGAGAATCATTAAGAGCCTTGTGTTCATCCTTCTAATCAATACATTCTAACACTTTCTCACATCATAGAAAGAGACAATAATTAATAGTGCTAGCAGAATTAATAGTTAACTTGTTATTACCCATATGAACCATCTTCATAGAATCTCCAATCATAAAGGTTAGATTACTATCACTGTTAATTTCAAATTGGCTTAAGTCTCATTCTGTTTAATATTTCAAGGATTAATTTCCTTGTTAAAGGTTTTGTTAAAGGATTTGTTAGATTCATCTCTGATCTCACATAATTGATTGATATCACGTTATCTTTCAGCAGCTGCTTAACCACATTATATCTTAAACGAATATGTCTACTTTTACATTTGAAAGTTTTATTATTAACAATGGCTATTGCTGCTTGGCAATCACAATGCATTGACACAGAAGGAGTTGATTTTACTCTTCATGGTATTTTAGCTAAGAAATTTCTTAGCCACTCTGTCTCATTACCAGCCAATTCTAGAGCAATAAACTTTGACTCCATAGTGGATCTTGCTATAATAGTTTGTTTGACTGATCTTCAAGTTATTGCACTACCACCAAGGGTGAATAGATAATCACTAGTGGATTTTGTCTCATCTGAATCTGAGATCCAGTTAGCATTACCGTATCCTTTTAATACAATGGGAAATCTACTATATATGATGCCATAGTTTATGGTACCTCTTAAATATCTCATTAATTTAACCAATGCAGTACAATAATCACGGTTTGGGCTATGGGTATATCTACTTAATCTACACACTGCATAAGCTATATCATGTCAAGTGAAGTTCATTAAATGCAATAGACTCCTAATAATCTGTGCATACTCAAATTAAGAAATGATTTCCCCTTTATTTTTTTTTAGTTGAATGTTAGGATCATATGGAGTGTATGTCGATTTGTCATTGTAATGACCAAACTTTCTCAATAATTTTTCAACATAATATTCTTGTGTCAACAATATACCATTATCATTCCTAATGATCTTAACACCTAGAATCACTTTAGCTTCACTCATGTCTTTCATATCAAGCTTAGATGCTAGAAACAATTTTGTTCACTTCACAATATTCATGCTAGTACCAAAGATTAATATATCATCTACATATAAACTGATAATAACACAATCACCTTTCTCAAGTTTCTTATACACACATCTATATAATTCAACAGAAGTGAATCTATCATTAGTCAAAACTTGATTCAATTTATCATGCCATTGTTTTGGTGCTTGTTTCAATCCATATAAGGATTTAAGAAGTTTGCAAACTTTGTTTTCTTGTCCTATGACAACACAACCCTTAGGTTGCTCTATGTAGATTTCTTCTACTAAATCACCATTTAGAAAAGCTGTTTTAGCATCCATTTGATGATTATAAAGTTTGTAGATTGAGGCTAAGGCCATCAAAACTCTGATAGATGAAATTCTTGTAAAAGGAGCAAAAGTGTCAAAATAATCAACATCTTGTTTTTTAGTAATACCTTTTGCTATTAATCTTGCTTTATATTTATCAATAGATCCATTGGGATTATATTTGCTTTTGAAAATCCATTTACTACTTATAGTTTTTGCTCATAAAGGAAAATTTACTAAAGTCCATGTTTTATTTTTTGTAAAAAAATCAATTTTAGTTTTAATTGCTTCTTTCCAAAATTGTGCATCAAGAGATGCAATAGCCTCATAATAAGTTGAAGGATCATTTTCTACAAGATAAGTATAAAAATCATCACCAAAGGAAGCTTATTTCCTTTGTCGTTTGCTTATTCTTAAACCCTCAAGTGAATTCTCAATGTTTTATTCATTAACTATAGGTGAATGTGTGAATGTAGGTACATTAGAAATTTTATCAATTTTTAAAGGAAAAACATGTTAAAAAAACTTAGCATTCTTAGTCTCTACTATGGTATTAGAATCACACATCACTTTTCAAGACAAGAAATCTATATGCAACACTATTCTCAACATATCCAACAAACATGCAATCAAAAGTTTTAGAACCTATTTTCATTTTTTTAGGATCGGGTAACATCACTTTAGCTGGACACCCCCACACTTTTAAGTACTTTAAGTTAGGTACATACCATTTCCATAATTAACATGGTGTTTTTATCATTCTTCTTATAAGGTATTCTATTTTGTAAATGACATGCAGATAACAGAGCCTTACCCTAAAGATTATTTGGAGCTAAAGAGCTAACTAACATAGCATTCATCATTTCTTTTAGAATGTTATTTTTTCTTTTTGCTACTCCATTAGATTCAGGAGAATAAGGAGGAGTAATTTCATGAATTATTCCTTCTTTCTCCCAAAATTCATTGAATAATACATATTCACCTCATCTGTCTGACTTCACTCTTTTAATATTTTTATCTAATTGATTTTCTACTTGAACTTTATATAAAAGAAACATGTTAAATGCTTCATTTTTATATCTAACTAAGTACACCTTAGTGTATCTTGAAAAATCATCTATAAATGTTATATAATATATTTTCTCACTTCTAGTCATTGTTTGTTTTAGGTCTCATAAGTCTGTATGAATTAAATTAAGTAATTCAATTACTCTTTGTATATGAGGAAATGACTTCTTAGTTTGTTTAGACTCAACACAAGTCTCACATTTGTTTAAAATTGTATTATTAATTTCAGAAATTAAACCAAGATTTTGTATTTTCTTAATGTAAGAGATACTAACATGTTCTAATATAGCATGCCATAAATCTACAAAGTCAATCAAATAAGTAGAAGAAGATGCATTCTTATTCGTAATTTTGGAAAAACTGAGTATAAAGAGTCTCTGATTACAGTAACTTTTGCCAACAAAAACATTGTTCTTTGTTATTATAATCTTATTAGATTCAAATGACACTTTAACCCCAACCTTTCCCAGCAGAGCCACAGAGATCAAATTTGCTCTTGCTCTAATGTTAGGTACATTTAGCATGTCATTGAGCACCACAATCTTGCCAAATGTGAGCTTGAGAAGAACCTTACCTTTTCTAATAACATTCGTTGTTCTTAAATCACCAAGGTACATATGTTCTTCTCCGTCTCCCATTGTAGTGTAGAAGGCAAAAGCATATTTATTTGCACAAATATGCCTAGTAGCACCAGAGTCTACTACCCATTCTTTCACATTGGATACCATGAGAGCTTGAGAAATCACTACAACAATTATGTCATCTCCTTGAACGAAATTTGCATTTGGCTCTGAAGGCTTATCATTTCTTACTCTCTTTTTACATTAAGTAGCATGGTGACCTAGCTTCCCTTAGACAAAACAATCTCTTTTCTTTTTAAAGGTGGAATTATATTGCTTAGGCTTGTAATCAGGTTTTCTTTTTATCATACCTTTATTTGTGTAGCTTTTTTTGTACTAAGTTTGCCTTTGTGGTCATTTCCTTTGCTTTTATAGCTTTGAGTTCTTTTCAATTTTTCTCTTTTGTTATGATGTGAATGATTAAATATGTGAGCAATAGATGTCTTTGCTTGTGCTTAAGTTGCTATTTGTAATCACTCCATGAATTTAGTAACTTTTCAATCAGTATGCTAGCAACGTACTCATCAGGGAGGTTAATTTTCTCAACTCGAAGTTCTTCCAATAGTTTTTGATATTCATTGATTTTCATTTTGATGTCTTTTTTGTCAGTCATATGCCATTTGTAGTGGTTACTTATAACAAATTTTTGCTTTCCAACATCCTCGGTAGTATATTTGAGAATCACTGATTCCTAAATTTTGTTGGCTTTTGGTTTGTGCAATACACATCGAACAAATCATTAAACAAAGTGCTAATTATTGTATGTCTACATATCTTGTTTGCATATGTCCAAAGCTCTAATGTTTTTGCATTAGATGTTGATGATGACATTGGGTTGGTAAGGGCTGAAGCAACTCTATGCATATCCAAAGTAGAGAAAATCAGCTCTTGCCATCTTCGTAAGTTTTGTCCATTACACCTTTGGATTTTTGATATATCTGGAAATGGCTTGGCATAAGGAACAAATGACATGACTGGAGTAGTCTTAGCTCCTTAAGTGGAGGTTGCAGCGGTAGATGACAGTGCAAAATCATTAGAGGTATTGGTAGCAACATCGATGGTGTCCATATTCCTAAGATTGTTAAGAAATTGGTAGTCTGAGTCACGTTGAATAACGCTGTCCTTAGAAATATTTTGCGAACACATGAATTTCCCTTCGGATTAAACAAACCCTTATGAGATATAACTCAATAGTAGAAGTTAGCAAGAAGAGAGAAGATGAGAAGTAGTGATTGTTGTGTATTGTAATCCAAAGATATGCATGGTATTTATGGAAGAGAAAAACCAACCATTAACTAGCTATTGAAAATTAGCTATTAAAAGATAATGTTATATAAGATCTCACTCTGCCAAATAATATGAAACTTATTTTAAAATACTCATACTTATATATATATATATATATATATATATATATATATATATTTAACATTGGTATTGAGAGTGGGCATATGTCCGTATTAGGTGAGGTAGGCTTATTCGGATATTCATATCTTTCCATTGTAATACAATTTCCCCAAATGGATAAAGATCACAAATATGGATTTTTTATGTTTTGAAGAAAATATGGAGATTGAATAACTAATATTAAAGGAATTAGGTAAATGTGATGATCTCAATTAAATCTACCTATAGTCTTTGTTCCTGAAGGTAAATATACTAAAATCCTTTTTTTTTTTTTTAAGAGAATCAATTTCAGTTTTAATCGCTTCTTTCCAAAGTTGTGCATCAGGAGATGCAATAGCCTCATGATAAGTTGAAGGATCATTTTCTACAAGATAAGTATAAAAATCATTACAAAAGGAAGTCTCTTTCCTTTATTGTTTGCTTCTTCTCAAACCATCAGGTGAATTCTCAATGTTTTTTTCATTAACTATAAGTGAATGTGTGAATGCAAGTGCATTATAAATTTTATTAATTTTCAAAGGAAAAGTATGTTAAAAAAAATCTGCATTCTTAGTCTCTATTATAGTATTAAATCTAGCACATCACTTTTCGAGACAAGAAATCTATATGTAGCACTATTCTCAGCATATCTAACAAACATGTAATCAGAAGTTTTAGAACCTATTTTCCTTTTCTTAGGATCAGGTAACATCATTTTAACTAGACACACTTCACACTTTTAAGTACTTTAGGTAAGTTGCATACCCTTTCCATAATTCACATGATGTTTTATCATTCTTCTTATAAGGTATTCTATTTTGTAAATGACATGAAAATAACAAAGCCTTACCCCAAAGATTATTTGGAGTTGAAAAGCTAACTAACATAACATTCATCATTCCTTTTAGAGTCCTATTTTTCCTTTTTGCTACTTCATTAAATTTAAAGGAGGAGTAATTTCATGAATTATTCCTTCTTTCTCCCAAAATTCATTGAATAATACATATTCACATCCTCTATCTGACCTCACTCTTTTAATGTTCTTATCTAATTAATTTGTACTTCAGCTTTACATAAAGGAAACATATTAAATACTTCATTTTTATGTCTAAGTAAGTACACCTTGGTGTATCTTGAAAAATCATCTATAAATGTTATATAATAATTTTTCCCACCTCTAGCCATTGTTTGTTTTAGGCCTCCTAAGTCTGTATGAATTAAACTAAGTAATTTGGTTTTTCTTTGTACATTAAGAAATGACTTCTTAGTTTGTTTAGACTCAGCATAAGTCATTTGTTTAAAATTGTATTATTAATTCCATAAATTAAACCAAGATTTTGTATTTTCTTAATGTAAAAGATACTAACATGTCCAAATCTAGCATGCTATAAATCTACAGAGTCAATCAAATAAGCAGAAGAAGATGCATTCTTATTCATAATCTCAGAAATACTAAGTATAAAGAGTCCCTGATTATAGTAACCTTTGCCAACAAAAACATTGTTCTTTGTCATTATAATCTTGTGAGATTCAAATGACACTTTAACCCAAGTCTTTCCTAGCAGAGCCATAGAGATCAAATTTGCTTTGATGTTAAGTACATGCAGCACGTCATTGAGGGCTAATGTCTTGCCAAATGTGAGCTTGAGAAGAACCTTACATTTTCCAATAACATTTGTAGTTATTAAATCACCAAGGTACATATGTTCTTCTCCATCTCTCACTGTAGTGTAAAAGGCAAAGACATCTTTGTTTGCACAAATATGCCTAGTAACACAAGAGTCTACTACCCATTCTTTTACATTGGTTACCATAAGAGCTTGAGAAATGACTATAGCAATTATGTCATCTCCTTGAACCAAATTTACATTTGGCTCTAGAGGCTTATCATTTCTTACTTTCTTCCTACATTAAGTAACATGGTGACCTGGCTTCCCATCGATAAAATAATATACTTTCTTTTTAAAGGTGGGATTATGTTGCTTAGGCTTGTAATCAATTTTCTTTTTATCATACCTTTGTTTGTGCAGCTTTTCTTATACCAAGTTTGCTTTTGTGGTTAGTTCCTTTGTTTTTGCAGGTTTGAGTTCTTTTTTATTTTTGTCTTTTATTATGATGTGAGTGATTAAATCTACCAGCGTCAATTGCGTTTGCTTATGCTTAAGTTGTTGTTTATAATCTTTCCATGAAATTGGTAACTTTTCAATCAGTATGCCAGTAGCATACTTAGCAGGGAGGTTGATTTTCTCAACTAAAAGTTCCTCCAATAGTTTGTGATATTCATTGATTTTCATTTTGATGTGTTTTTTGTTGGTCATCTCCCATTTGTAGTGGTTGCTTATAACAAATTTTTGCTTTCCAGCATCCTTGGCAGTATATTTGAGAATCACTGATTACTAAATTTAGTTAGCTTCCTTGTATGTGTAATACATATCAAACAAATCATTAAACAAAGTGCTAATTATTGTATGTCTACATATCTTGTTTGCATATGTCCAAAGCTCCAATGTTTTTGCATCAGATGTTGACGATGACATTGGGTTAGTAAGGGATGAAGCAACTCCATGCACATCCAAAGTAGAGAAAGTCAGCTCTTGCCACCTTCGAAAGTTTTGTTCATCACACACTTGAATTTTTGATATATTTGGATATGGCTTGGCATAGGGAACATATGACATGATTGGAATAGTCATAGCTCCCTGAGTGGAGATTGCAACGGTATGTGATAGTGCAAAATCATCATAGGTATTGGTAGCAGCATCGATGATGTCCATATTCCTAAGATTGTTGGAAAATTGGTAGTCTGAGTCGTATTGAAGAATGCAGTCCTTAGGAATATTTTGTAAACACACGAATTTCCCGTAAGATTAAACAGACTTTTCTAAGATATAACTTAGGAGCAGAAGTTAGGAAGAAGAAAGGAAAGTATAAGTAGTGATTGTTGTGTATTGTAATCCAAAGATATGCTTGGTATTTGTAAGAGAGAAAAACTAGCTGTTAAATTGTCATTGGAAACTGGTCGTTAACTAATTGTTATTAACTACTCATTAGAAAATAATGTTATATAAGATCTCACTCTCCCAAATAATATGAGACTTCTTTTGAAATACCCATACTCATATTTTTTCTTAACATTGGTATTGAGAGTGGGCATATGTCCGTATTAGGTGAGGCAGGCTCATTCAAATATTCCTATCTTTCCATTGTAATACAATTTCACCAAATGGATAAAGATCACAAATATGGATTTCTTATGTTTTGAAGAAAATATGGAGATTGAATGACTAATATTAAAGGAATTGTGTAAATATGATGATCTCAATTAAATTTAAATAACTCAAAATTAGGATTTATAATTAGGCCAAATGTTTAAATATTCGGCTAGAATTTGACTTTAAAAATGTCCAAAATTGTATTTAATTGATTTTTGTAATTTGAATATTTATTTATATTTTTTGGACTGGTCTTATCAAATTAAGTGAATTTTTTAATCATAATCAAATCTAATTATTACTTAAAATTTAATATAAACAACTTAGTTAATTGTTATTGTTAGAGGCTCACTCAAATATTGCATGTCCTTCCATTGCAAGACACATTCACCTAATGGGTAAGGATCAGGAATCCAAATTTCTTATACTTTGGAGGAATCACATCATTTCGAGGTAGTCTAGCCAATGAAAATGAAATAGATAGTATCACCGAATCATTGTCCCATGTTTTTAATGATATTGAGATTAAGAGTTCTTAAGAAAAATTCGTCAATGAAGTTTTTAATTTAATTAGGAGATTTTTTTTTCGTTTAATTAGGATGTTAGGTTGTATATTTCTCCCTATAATTAAGCACTATTTACTTTTCTCTTTCGGCAATTGATTCAATAATAGTGCAGAATATTCCTCTGTTTTCAGTTGTATGTTTGAAATTAAGTTCGCTGTATATGCAAATGTTGCATAAATAAACTTCTTCTAAACTATATTCTAAAATTGCAAATATATAGCATTCTTAGCACGAAGTAGCTAGAGGCGATAATTTTTACGAATTAGGCATTTAGTAATGAGTTGCAACAATTTCAATGACACACTAAAATGTACAAAATTATCATCATAAGCCATAACATAACTAAATCAAGTTTTAATATCACATACTCTTTTGTACCTCTTGTGGTCACTGGCATGTCATCGTCATTTCTCGGGCTCCTGCTTCTCATCCTTATTAGAATCCACATCCTCTGTGTTGCTTTGATGCCTCTTCCTCTGCTTTTATTTCTTTATCTTTTTCCGCCTTTCTTGTTCCTTTGACTTCTCTTTCTCACAATTATCTCTTTCCTTATCTTATCTCTTTTTTTTTTTTTTTGTCTTTCCTTCTTCTTTCATTTCTATTTCTCTTATCCATCTTTCTCATTTTAGTCATGCACATAAGGAAGTATATAAAATGTTATGACATTAGATAAAGTCCAACTGTTAGGTTTTTAAGGAACTGAATTCCAACTAGTAATATGAACATAGTAGGCAAAGAAGAGCAAAACTGTCATACAAGTATCAGAATTATTCATCACATTTACTCATATATTAGTAAAAATAAAATAAAATAAATATGTTAAAGATGTAACAAGGAAATAAATGCCAATCGTCCTCCTTTACATACACTTGCAAAGGGTATTACTAAATTAGAGATTTTTTTAAAGTATCCCCAAAAGGTGTTTGAACGATTAGCTTTGGGCTGAAAATAATGGGCCTAGAAAGAGTTTTCTGCTGATATCTTATGAGCCTCATAACTCAACAAAATTGAATGTTATTGTTGTTTCAATGTAAAATGCTTATTTATGACCGATGGACATTTTGTTTGGACTTCTAATGTTCAGACTACTTCAATTGTTTGCAAGGGAAGAGTACAAGTATCAGACGACATTTAATTCTATGTTTTTCTTGGGTCTTAAAAATCATTTCAGTCAAATAAGTCGACAATTTGAAACTAAATCAATTGACAGATTAAAAATTTGCATAACTTTTTCCTCTTCCCACTTACATTCCTTCTCTTTGGTTTTTAATGTATTCTTCAAAAATCTCTCTTTTGGAGTTCTGATCCTCAATCAATCTATAAGGGGTATTACAAAATAATAATGAAAATAACAATTATATATAAAGGAATTAATCAACAACTGAAAAAAATATTTCAATAATATAAAAACTAATGAAAAATGATTAAATTCAAGGACAGGGATACCTAGCTAAGGAATGTTTCCATTTTGATTTTTCAAGAATTGATCATTGATGGAAAATTAATTTCCCCTTTCATTATGAGTGGCTAAAGTTACTAACAAGTCTTACCAATATAATTTCTACTAAATTTATTGGTAAATAAGTGCTATCTAACTAAATTCTAATTAACTAACAACCTTAATCAAGCATGTAATATTTAATTAGCTAACAATATTAAAATCAAAAGAATACCAACACTAACTTGTCAAAACATAAAAACAATGCATAATAAATTAGTTTTGACATTCCATTAATATAAAAGAAAACATTGTGATATTATATATATCAATTTTCCACTAATATTAATTCAATCAATCAAATGATTATGTATTCAATTAAAATTAAATAGAGAATACATATCATCAAACAAGATAAATAACGGACCATATTAAACATAACTAAAATACATCAGGAATGTAAAAATACCATAAAAAAAGGGAGAAGAAGAAAATTTAAATTGATCTCACAATTATAAAGAAACCAAAATTTTTATTCCTTAACTAGATACGAGGGGTTTAGCTATACATAAATAAATCATCTAGAATTTTCAATCAAAATAAGAATTACAAAGCTAAAAAATGTTATGCGTATTGTTTTTCTATCTAAAACCAAAAATGGAAGAAGAAGAAGAAAAAAAAAAAGGCTTAAAAAAGATAGATGATAAGCGAAACCCACATAATGGATCCTTCCATATCCTTTAGTAAATGCCTCCTTCATTTTCCCTAAAAAATTACAAAAATACCCAGAAATCTCCCAAAATCTTTTGTTTTTACTTTTTTCATCCATGAAAGAGAAAGGCCTTTTAAAGTGAGCTTGAAAAATAACTGACTTAAAACAAAAAGTTCAGCCACGTCTACACTTTAATTTTCTGCTTACAGCTTCTATGTACTTGATTATATGCCCAGGGATTGCGTTTTAGCTCAAAACAATGGATTCAACCCAAGAAGCTGAACATAGTTCAAAACAACACTTAAACCTTAATTTCTTAACCTAAAACATGATATTTGAAGCTAAATAAAGGCGAAAACATGTAAAAATTACACAATAACACTAAAACAGTAAACATGAAGGAAATTTCTCTCATCATGAACACAAACATTAGACTGCAAGGTCACTTTTAGTATTGATATCATCATCTTTGGTCCAAAAAAAAGTATTGATATCATTGTTATAACCAAATGTTAGGTTGTAATTTTGAAATATTTTTAGTCTTATTTTGATGATGTTTTTAGTGTTTTTCTTAGAAAATCAAGCTATTTATATTTATTTTAGTTAGTTTCATGTTAAAGAGGTGAAATTGTTGAAATTTAGGTTGATACAAAGCATGAGCAAAACTTACACTGCTGTTGAGGTGGATTCAAGGAAATAAGTCGTAGACATGGCTAGGAATGCTAATTTTAAAACTGAAAAATGGATAGCTCATCTTCTCTAACAAATTTATTTCTCTTGGTTGTTGGGAAATGTATCAAGGAGCTTAAGAGGTTCTAGAATAGATTTAGACGAGTAGTTTCCACGTCTTTTTGAGGGAAAATCATTGTAAGATTAAGGGAGCTGAAGGATTTTAGTTATTAGGTCATTTTTCTTTTCTTTTTAGGGACACTTTTACATCTAGGTTTTTTTTTCCTTCTTCCTTTCTCTCTATTTTCTAAACTTAGTGAGAGAAAATTCGAATTACAACTATGTATATGGAGTTTCAGCATGGATTTTGGATTTTAATGATCATAGATAGCTAAATTCTATATTCTAACTAAGGGATTTTATGTGGTTTCTTCAATGTTGTGAGGCTATCATAACTTTCTCTTCTTGATTGTTTATATTCCTAGTTTAATTGTTTCATTGTGGGTAGATGAATAATTTGGGCCCATTATTTATCTTGCTTATAATTGATTATATGCCAATTGGTTGAGGTAAATATGTAATTGTTTATTTTGACCAATCTATAATTTGAATTACAGCTATGTATATGGAATTTCAGCATGGATTTTGGATTTTGATGATCATAAATAGCTAAATTCTATATTCTACCTAAGGGATTTTATGTGGTTTCTTCAATGTTGTGAGACTATCTTAACTTTCTCTTCTCTTCTTCTCTTCTTAGTTATTTATATTCCCATTTTAATTGTTTTATTGTGGACAAATGAATAATTTAGGCCCATTGTTTATTTTGCCCATAATTGATTATATGCCAATTGGTTGAGGTAAATATGTAATTATTTATTTTGACCAATACAAATCAAAAATTAGTGTAAGGATTGTTGGACACTTTCTTCTGCATTAATGGAATGTGAATGATGATTTACTAAACATGTTTCATGCTTTACCTAGTTAGAAATGGTGGCTTTTTATTCTTAAAGTGGTTAGTCAATTAACTTTTAAGTACTTACTTAGGGTAGTTGATTAATTAAAAGTTGAGTAAGGAGTTTCTCTTAGCTAACATACTTAAGAAAACTTAGATTGCTAAAACTTTTTAATTACTATAGCTATTTACTAAGTGGGATGAGGAATTTATTTGGAGTCAAGCTCGCGCCTAAGATCAATTGAGAAAAACCATACACTATCACCCTTAGTTAGAAGCTTATCTTTCATTTAAGTTTCTTTTACTTTAATTTGCTTTAAATATGAATTGCTTAATCTAAATATACTTGTTTAATTTTTTTGGTTTAATTGTTATTAATGTCATTTTAGATTTACAAACCCCTTTTTTCTTTCTTTCTTTTACTATTGTTTTTAGTTGTTCTTAACCATTGGAATTGTCAATCCCTATGGATTCAACCTTACTCATCATTATCGTAATATAAATATTCACTTGAGAGTAGATAATTTTATTTTTGGTGAATTCAACACCCATCACCAAAACACACATTTATTGAGGCAATTTTTTTTAATTGTTTTTAGCTTTAATATCATTATTGTTACCAATGAAAATATTGATGACCAAATCAATCATTAGAGAAAATAAAGTGAAGCTACAAAATACCAACCTAAATAATTGATTCACCCTAGCATGCCAGTATTTTTTAAATATATCTAATAGGGATTTACTTCAACTGTGTAATTCTTTCAGGTACCATTTGCATTAAAAGAAAACAGGTGATGTCAATTCAGTTTAAACAAAATTTAAAGTGATCATATTTGGTTATGAAGCAGTGGGATAATTTTCCTGTGCCTAATTCAATATAAATGAACTCAAATATTAAGTACCAAAATTATAATTTTTTTCTAATGAGTAAGTACTACCTTAATCAGTTAAGATATGTAGAAACAAACAATTATTATTCAATCTCTAACAAGAACATTTTAGTATGTATATATTTAACACCATTGGTTTTATATTGAAACTGGAATTTATGTTGTGAACACTCAATCCTGAAATTTCAAAATAATAAAATAAATTTCAAAATTAAAAATTTTGAAGTTGAAACATAAAAAATGGGGTTTTAAAAACAAATAAAAATAAAAATTGAAAAATTTTATAAAATAACTAATGATAACAATTTTGGAGATAGGAAAAGACCAAAAAGAAAAATTAATGGCAGATCAAAAAATGCAAAAAGTAAAACAAAACAACAAAGAAGGAAGTGGGAATTCAAAATTAAAAATAATAATAATAACTCAAAAGAACAAAAAAAAGAGGTTAAAATCAGAGAAATGAAAATGGTGAAATATATGAAAATTAAAAAAAAAAACATATATGGATGCTATAACTAAAACACGGTGCAACAACCTTCCTGTATAAACATGAGAAGAAGGGAAAAAACAAAGGTCCCTTCTTTGCAGCATTTTACGAGGATGACAAAGTAGATGTATGCTGCTATCTACTGTTACAACAATAGAATAGAAGAAACAAAAGGACATAAGCTAAAGTGTTGGAAGAGGAGAAGGGGATGGTTTAGGTATTGCCTCTGATAAAAAAAGGAGCTTAAAGAGAAAAGAGGCAGAATAGAGAGCCCGAGAGAAAGTGATGGAAAAAAAGCTTCAGGGGAGACAAAATGAGGACACTCTCGGGGAGAGTTGGAGGAAGTTAGGCAAAGAGAGAAAACGTGAGACCACCGAGAGAACAGACAATGAAAAGGGAGAGAGACTTGGGAAATCTAGAGAAGGTAGAAGAAAAGAATGGAGATCATGGGAGACTAAAATAATAGATAGAAGAAGAAGGAAAGGAGATGAGGTTGGATGAAAAATTTGATAGAGGAAGAGCTAACTAAGAAAACAAGAAGCTAAGCTAAAGGAAGGAGATAAAAGGCAATCTCCATGGCTACGTTTTTAATTTTTGCTTCTGACTTAAATTTTGTTGAAACTTGTTACACATTCTACTTTCCATTGCTATAAATTTTACTGAAGCTTTGTTGCATATTATAGCCTTCCTTTGTTGTGAGCTGATTTACTGCACATTGTCTCTTCCATTTGTTGGCATGAAATCTTGTTAAAACTTTGCTGCATTATGCTCTCTATTTCTGTTACAAAACATGCTCCTATTTTGCTATACTTTTTCCTAATTTTTCTGTCACGAACCTTGCTGGAAGTTTGCTGCATGTTACCATCTATTTTGCTGTCATATAATTGAGTATTTGTTGTACTTTTTCTCAATTTTTCTGTCATGAACCTTGCTGGAAGTTTGTTGTATGTTGCCCTTTATTTTGCTGTCATTTAGTCATGTATTTACTTCACTTTTTCTTAATTTTTCTATAATAAAACCTTGCTAGAATTTTGCTGCATGTTACCCTCTGTTTTGCTGTCACTTAGTTGTGTATTTGATGCATTTTTTTTATCATTTTTTCTGTTATGAACCATACTCAAGGTTTAATCATTACACTTTCATTTTGCTATCAAATTCATGGTGAAAATATGATTCATTATATCCTTTCATTTTGCTATCAAATGACACTCAAATATGATGCATTACCTTCATTTTACTGTCAAAATTCATGATGAAAATCTGATGCATTATACCTTCATTTTGCTATCAATTCATGTGAAAAACTTGCTGCATATTCCTTAAGTTCTGTTGTCACTTTGGGCTGTAGACGCTTGATTATTTTGGCCATTAATTGATATTAAAATCTGATGATTCCCCCTTGCATTTTGTTATCATTTTAGCTTTCACACATGTGATTATTTAGGTTGCTAAAGTAGTGTCGAAAATCAAACCCACGAACTCCTCTTTTTTGCCGATGATTTTACATTGAAATTTACTAAAGTATTAACTGCCCATTTACATTCAAATGAGAAGAAAAAAAGGTTTAGGTTTTGTCTCTTAAAGTATGCATAGATTTCACTACAATAAGGTCATTGTGATTGATTAATTCATATGAAAATAAATTGGGTTTGATTCACAATGATCAGAGGCTTTATGTCGATGATAAAGAAAGAGAACTTGAATACCATTTTTTTTTTTTATCAAAATACCTTCTTTGGAGGAGTGGCTTACGTCCCATATTGGTACTGAAAAAAATTAATTTAAATGAAGGTATCTTCATTGTACTTGGTTCAATTCTTGTAAACAATATGCAATGATAATAATTTAATTAAACACATGCACACACTATAACACATGTTTGATTTTATTTAATTTTAATGTCTAGAGTCGCGACATGAGACTTTTATCTCTTCAAACATCTAGGGGAATCAACTGATGGGACCAGGTGAGACCCTGGATCTTCTTAGGTTTTACCTAATATCAGTCAGTCACATCTTAATAAATTTAGATTCCAGCAACTCATGCCTAGTTTTTTTTTAATTAATTAAATTCTTATTAAATATCTTTCTATCTTTAATTCTTTAAAATCTCTTCTCTCCCAAAGTTATACAAATGAAAAGACAAAGAGAAAAAATAAAAATAATAAAAATCCCTTTCCATACTACACACCATTTTTATTTAAAACCTTAATTTTGTTCTTTTCCTTTTAATTTCTACTGTTATAAAATTCAAAAACAATTAGAAAAGAAATCATAAATAAAATATTCCTCTTTTCTTTTGAAAATTCTTGTTTTAATTTCAAATTAAAATGAATGAATTTTCGTTCCAAAAGTTCCAAAATGAAAAAAAAATAGAAAATAAAGAAGATGAAAAGAGCTAGAAAGTGAGATTACACAGATTTCATAAACTAAAACACATCAATCAAATTTCATAATCGTTTTGTTTACAAAAATCTATTCGATTTCAACTATCTTGTTCTTTTCACAAAAAAAAAAAAAATGAAAATCACTAATCAATAGACATGCATATTTATTCTAACTATGTGGACTTTGATTCCTATCGTAAGATATGTAGGCCCTTGGCTCTAATCCTAGGTTAAGTCCACCATTGTATTCTTCCTTTATTTTATTTTCTTAATTTTGTTTCACTTTTATTTTTCTGTTGCATGTGATTGATAAGAGTAATTAAAATTAAAAATAAGGTCATACATATTTTGGATAATCAACTTTGGATAATCGTTCTTATAAATGACTGTTGTAGGGTGTCTAACACCTTCCCCACAAACAACGGATTCTCAAACTTGATCCCTAGTTCATAGGCCATTCTTTTTTTTTTTTTTTAATTAAATGGTTTTCCAAATTTTTTTCCTCTAAAAATTTTTGTAGCGATTCTTAAATTTTGGTTTTCATTTTTAAATGAAAGTTAAATTTTTTCTATTTATCTGCATCATCACAGTCACATTTCAGGTGTGACAGTTTAGCAACTACACTGGGAAACTTTGAGAGTCAAGCCCATTAAAGTTGATTGTGGAAAATATTATAGCCTTTCTTTCATTTTGATTACTCTTTTACATGATGTTTACCTTACATGAATAGGATAGATGATGTGTTTACTGTGAGTGAGAAGTTCAAGAAGTTTGATAAGACGCAGAAGGTGTACTATCTTTCCTTACTGGATAATACTCATTATGATGAGTGTCTAGTGTACGCGAGCATATGATGAAGTTGGTGAATTACTTTAACAAGCTGAAGTCTCTAAATGTGGACTTGGGTGAGAGTTATCTTGTTTACAAAGTCTTACAGTCTCTTCCAGCAGAATATAAGGTTCTCAAAACCACCTACAACTCCAAAGAAGCTGAATGGACAGTTGATCAAATAATGTCCATCATGACTTAGGAGGAGGAGTCATTAAAGAAATCAAGTTCACGTGGTCATTCAGTGAACTACATCTCTCATGGTTCATCAAGCAAGGCTGGAAATGAGAAGCTTAAGGGAAAGAAACCTGAGGACAAGCCTAATGGTAAAAAGTTCTTTGAAATCAAGAAGAACAATAAGAAGAATAAGGGTCAAAAGAAGAAGATATTTAAAGGTGATTGTAATTACTATAAGAAACCTGGCTCTGATACCATTTGATAACAAAAATTTGATCATGTAATTATTTAGCATAAAATATAATTCATGAATGCAAAATAGGGAGAATAAATTAATCAAAAAGCTGACTTTATGAAGACAACATAATTATGATGTGTACTGGTTGAGTCAGAATATTTCAACCCCCAATTCCCAAGAGTGTCTTTGAGTGTTTGACGGCCAGAGAGAATGATCGTAATTTTGTGTGTGTATAAAATTAGGGCTTCAGTGTGCTATTTATAGAGTTTTATTTTAATAATATAATTAATTAATATTATTAAAATAAAATTCTTCTGAACCTTTAAAATGATTTCTTATTTAATAAATAAAAAAAATGAGCTCATTAAATCTTTCTGGGTAACAATATCAAATTAGTAATCTAATGAGATGATTACTAATGCTCTTGGGTTGTAGGTTAGGTTTCTGCCCAGTGGGCTTATGGATAATTGAACCCATCATCGATTATCCACAAATTAAAATAAAACCCAGTCTATTCATAGTTTACAAATTATAACATCAATTGCCTAATCAGTAATAACAAGATATTAATCTAATAGAATAAGTTATGCTAATCTATAAAATATTAAAATTATTCTAACAATTACATACTTTGATTAGTTTTTCATTATTTGTACATAAGTTCCTAATTTAATGGCATGCTTTGTTCTTATTTTTTACCCATAAATTGCTTGAATATACATGAACTTGATTGGGGTTGATAACATGCTTTTGCCTTGATTATTTATTAGTTGATTACTTATTTTAGCTTTAATAATATGTTTGTTGTATGAACAACATATGCTAGGCTAGATAACATGTGGACTAAAACTTTAGGTTAGATGACTCTTATCTATTTAACTACTATTTTCTTGTCTAATCTGCTTAGCAGATGAGGGTTGGGTAGCCTCTAGGCAAGAGTTATAGTTGCTTTCCTCACACACTTCACAAATACACGTTACCTCATACACATTCTTTTTGGGCCTTATACCTAAGTCTGTGTGCCTTAGGTTAGTAGAAATTTCTATTGGTTTCCTTATGTGGCTTTGCACCTTCTAAGGTTGCCATGAAGGCTTCACTGAAATTGTGCCTTGTTGTATAAGCTTAATCTATGTGGGATTTTCCTCCTCTTATGGTTAGGTTTGTATAGTAAGATCTTCATCATTGTGGTAGAGGTAGTTCGGGAACCTTTATTACTTTAGGAAGATAGATCCACCCTTTTGACATGCACTGTAGTAGTTAAAACTTAGTGATCCTACCCATATAGTTAGCACTTAACTTCCTTAGGCTTAGCATCTTTAGCTTAAGATTTCCCTAAGTTAGGACATAGAAGTGAGCCCCTTTTCTTTCCCTGACATAAAACATGCATGCTATTATGTCATGATCAAACTCATAAATGGGCAATTCAGTGTCACTCCTTACTAATGTGGTTGATGTGATGTCACTGCACTATAGGACACACATGAATTACAATGAAAGTTTGCATTAGCAAAACTATCCATAGCCTATAAAGGGCTTTCAAACCCTGAGGCTTCATAATCATGTATTACATGGACATTCTTAAACATAGAAAATTTCTTGAAAAGGAAACCTTTACAATTCATTATTACTTGCACAAAAAAATAGTCAGCATAAGAGTGAACCAATGACTGTTCATTGCAACCTTAGACTAAAAAAACCTTTATTGTTAACAGCGGGAGGGTTGTTCCCTCTCTCAAGTTAATGGTCAACTCCCTTTCCTTATGAGACCTTTATCTCTTAAGGCAATTAAGTTTGTGAACTTACACAGTGGCTTAATACTACAATGATCACAGTCTTTAGTGCACTATTAGCATAACTTTCTCTAATTTACATAGAATGTTGTTATACAATTAAATCATAGATCTTAAAATGAGTGAAACGAAAAAATGTAGGTTATAACTAAGTTGTCGATTAACAAGTCCTTGAGGGGTATATAAGGTCCTAAAGACAAATACTGATAATTTGGTGATGAAACCAAAAAAAAAAAAAAAGCAACAAAAGAAATAACAAATAATAATAATAATAACACGAAGTAATACTAGGACCAAATAAATAGCCTTATTCGTATTATTACAATGGATCTAAATCCACCTATTTCTTTAGTTGTTTTGTCAAGAGTTCCTAGGTATAACCTATTGTGTAGGTATCACTTTTCTTCTCTTTCTCTTAGGCATTTCTTTTCCTTTTTTCACTTTTTTTGGTTTTAAATAGAGAAATTGAGTACAAAATATTTTACAGCCTTGTATAGCTTTTTTGAATTCAAGATTTTGGATGATCCACTCATGTACAACTAAACTATTTCTATCTTACTAAGGAATAGAAGTTTTGACATCTTTATGGTTGTAAGATTTGATAGGTTACTTTTCTTCTCCCTTCTTTTATAGCATTTTTATATTCCTAATTTATGTGAGTTATCTTTAAGTAGGTACGTAACAGGCTCATTATTTATCTTTCTTATTGATACTTATTCTCTAATTAGTTTGATTGAATACATAATAGTAAAGTTGTCAACATGAGCTATATAGGTTAAATGAGTTGGCTTGTATGGGTTAATGACTTAAATGGGCTAACCTGTTTAACCCATCTTATTTTGGTTAGCCAGGATTCCAAACTCAGTTCACTATGTAGGTTAAAAGGGTTAACCCCTTTAATCCACCAATAATATAGATATATATATATATATATATATATATATATATAATATTCGTTAGAAAAAGTATCTAATATATAAAAAACTTCAATTATAATGCCAAATATCTAATTTTTATGTAAAAATCCATTAATTTTGTCCATTGTTAATTAAATATTGAATATTTAATGACAAAAGAATGACAAATGCTACTTAATACTATGAAATATTCAATCTTTGATAAAAAAAAACTCCATAAAAACTCTCAATTGGATCAACCTACCAACTTACTGAGCCAGCCTAATTAACTCATAAGTTAAGTCAGCTTAGTTAATTTAACCTGCCAATGTTAAATAAGTTGAAAACTTCAACCCAACCTGCCAAAATGGTAGGTTAAATGGGCCCAACCCAGTGGACAAAACCCATTTTGCTGGCTCTACATAATAGTTTGATTATCCTATTTTTAGTGGGAAAATGATACAAAGGATTGTGATTATATTTTCTTTTGTATTGATGGAATGTAGCAACTAATTTTTTGAGCATATTTTTAATGTTTCGACAAGTTAGTGTTTTATACTCTTGATTGTTAACTAATTAAATCTTAAATGCTTATTTAGAGTTGTCAATTTTTCGATAGATATTGCCAACAATAATAGAGCCTTAGGATACAGACGTAGAGGATCATTTCTCTGTTTGTTTAAAGTGAGATGAAGGTAAGGGCAGCAGAGATAATGATCTGTTACTGGTGGGTAGAATATTAACAATGAAACAAATGAATAGTGGAACAAGAATCTCTCCTTCTTAAAAGTTGAAATATCAAAGGCAATTTAGATTTTAGACATGTAAGGGACAATTTTAAAGAATAGGATCCCTTACTTGCATTTAAAGAGGTGGATCTCTATAAATGTTTTTTCTGGGTTCAATTCCATAGAGTTCAAAAAATGATATGACTAACCGTAATATCACTACATTAGGGAATAGATTAGGTTAAGTAATAGCCATTGAAGAGCCATAGGTATAAGTAGGAATGACTAGAAGCTTTGTTAGAGCCAGGGTTGAAATCTTAGTCAAAGAACCTTTGACAAATGGTTTTTAGCTACCAAGGTATGACCTCCAAAGGCTGTGGGTCGACGTCAGTTAGAAGAACTTCAAAACTACTACTACAATTGCAGACGCTTACGTTGCGATGTGAAAACCTATAAAAATGAGAGAGTGACAAGTAAAAATGATCTTGAGAAATGTAGATATGGTATGAATCTGGGAGTCCTATCAGTAAGAGTAATAGTGTCGGTGCTAAACAAGTTAATCACAAATCAACTAGATGCAGTTATGCAAGGGCTATAAGACAAAGCTTGCTAGAAAGGAATAATGAAGTAACTGGTCCACTAAGTATTCATAAAAGAAGCTCAACATGACAAGGTTATCGGAACTTAAGTAGACTTAATTTATAAAAGAAAGGGCAAATAATGTGCTAAATTGTTAAGGATAATGGGAGTAAGATGTGGGGATTCACGACTTTTATTTATGGTCCCCCTACAAACCAAAATAAAAAGTAATTGTGGAATACTATAAGTCAACTCAACCTAAGTAGGGATGTTCCTTGGGTGGTTTCAAAAGACTTTAATGAGTTTCTATACAATTACAAGAAATAACAAGGAAGAATTTGAAATGAATCAAGTTTCTCCCCCTTTTGTGACTTCATGTAGGACGAGAACCTAATGGATTTGGGCTTTAATGGATTCCCCTTCACTTGTCTTATATAAGAATGCCTTGACCAAGCCGTCTATAATGTCAAATGGAAATCTAGACCCCATTAGATTTAATCATGTACCCCTTCTAGTTATTGACCCTAAGTTTTAATTATGATATTATTTTATTTTAAGAATAACAAAACTTTTAGGTTTAATTTATTAGAAGCATGTCGTAACCGACCTTTCGGCTGAAATTTGGAAAAAGAGGTTTAAATTGATTCCCAAATGATTCTTGAAAATCAATTTACTGGAATTGCTACAAAAAAATTTTTAACGGAAAACTTTAGAAAACCAATTTAAAACAAAATGAAAAGGCAAAGTGTTCTGCAAAAATAGAAATGAGTTCAGGAGTCTATTTGAGTGTGGGGAAGGTGTTAAGCACCCCACAACACCTATCTATAAGGACAGTTACCTTAAACTAGTTAACTGAGATAGAATGTGGCCTTAAATTTATCTCAATTACCTTTTTATTGACATGCACGCTCGTTGAACAGAGAAGACAAAAACAACAATAATGAATGCGAACAAATATATATTTACAAAGGGCAGACTTAACCTAAGATGAAAGTTTAGAGTCCACATACCTTGTAATGGGGATCAAAGTCCATGTAGTTTGACTAAAAAATTGTATCTGTTAGTTAGTGATTTTTATTTTTTGCAAGAAGAACAAGATATTTAACATCAAATATATTTTCGTAAACAAAAAGAACTAGAATTTGATTGGTGTGTTTTAACTTACAAAATTAGCTTATTCTCACTTTCTTGCTCTTTTCATTTTCTATCTTTTAAATTTGTATGGATTTTCGGAATTTGAATTTATTTCACATATGAAAGTGGAAAAGAAATATTAAGGGAAAGTATGTTTAGGGTTTTTCAATTTCATGATTTTAGAGATTTTTTTATTTTAAATTCGAAAAAGGAAAGGAATTATTGATGAAATGGATTGTTAGGATTGTGGACCCTATATGTGTGTGCGTGTGTATATATATATATATATATATATATATATATTATTTTGAAATTTGAAATTTCTTGTTTAATTTTAGAAGAGTGCAATTGTTATTGAAATATAATCTTAGGAATTTTAGATTTATGTTTTTTTTTAGTTTTTGAAATTATTATTTCCTATTTTTGATTTTGAAATAAAGGCGAAAATTATCGGGGAAAAGTATTGTTGAGATTTTACGTTATTAGTTTAAATTTTCATAATTTTATTAAAAATAAATTTCATTTCTATTTTTGAAACTTTATTGAAAATAGGTCGTTGAAACTAGAATTTATTTTTAAGTACAATGGACCGCTATCAGACAAGACCTGATGAGGCATAAGGCCTCACTTGGTCCCATTGATCAACCTCTTATTATCTAAGGAGACATAAAGTCCCACATGACAATTTCTATATACAAATATCAAAGATAAATTATTTTTATGATTTATTAATTTATTCTTTTTATTATGGGATAGCATATATTAACTTTCAAAGCCTAAAGAGATTAAAGATCTCACATGGCCCCACCAATCTATTCCCTATGTGCCAGAGTAAAAAAAAATCTCACATGGTGATTATTAAATTAAAAAATGTGAAGGTAGATTATTTCAATGACCCAGAAATTTTTGTTTTATTGTTTTGTGAAATTAGATATTATCCTTTAAAGCTTAAGGAGATTAAAAAAAATCTCACATAACCTTTATCTAAGTGCCTAAGGAGATTAGTGTTCTCATGTGGCAATGTGAAAATTAGAATAAGATAATAATAAGAATAGTAGTAATAATAATAATATGAATGATGATAAGAATAAAATAAATAATAAAAACTAGAAAAAAAAAAGGGAATGCATCGAAAATACCACTAACCCACGACCCTTACATGCACTTGCCGTGCACATATAAGGCAACGTCTTTGTCATGCATTTAACATACATATATATGTCAATAAACGCCCCCTGATATATACATGTATATTATATATATATATATATAACATCATAAAATGAAATTAAAAAAATTAAAAAAAAAAAAAACCACGTTATCATATCAATCAAAGTAAGTGCAACACATTGAGAATGCTTTGAATGTTTTCTGGATTAAATTTTGCCCCAAGCTATCTTTCCAATTTCAACAAAAAGCCTATATTTTCCCAACCTCTAGTGTAAACCCCTTTAGTCGATGACAAACTACCACATCTTGAATCACAGTAGATTTTTTACTAGAAAATACATAAGGATCTTTAGGTCATTAAAAAACTTAAACGAACCTATGGCAAGAGAAAACACGAATTAGCAACATGATGGAGTTGTTTGGTGCTAAGTATACTATGTTCATCTCTTAGGCGAACACTTTTTCCCTGCCTCGTCTGCTCTATGTCTCCATTCTTCTACTTGCTACTTCCAGCCTTTGCTTTTCTTCAGTTTCTCTCTGGTTTTTTATAGCTCAAATTTTCTTTCAGTTCTTCTCTCCTTCATTGTCTGGTTGCTCTACTTCTCAGTCTCTCTCTCTCAGTCTCTCTCTCCTCCTCTGGTTGATGCTACTTTCTCTCTCCTTCTTCGGTTGCTCCCCTTTCTTAGTCTCTTTTTCTCTTTCTCTAGTTGCTCCCCTTCATGGTCTCTCTCTTTCTTTCTCCGGTGGCTCGACTTTTCTCTCTCTCATTCTCTAGTTGTTACTTCTTTCTCTCTCCTTGTCACACCCCGAAATTCCTGGGATGGGACTGGCACAGATCACGAGGAAATCCCCATGACCTGTAAGCCTACACTAGAGGGACGATCGTTAACATACATTTCAAATACTTATGAATATCGTTTGCCTTAATATATATGGTGGAAATTTCAATACAAAACGAGGCCACCTGTAGAAATTTCGGCAGCACCTCCCCAGTAAATAAGACGTCCCGAAATTTCTACAAGGTCTTGCAAGGCAATACATAAATAGGGGAGCTCCACTCCCACCAGCCCAATCCACTAATACAACAAAAGACAAAACATGGCGGGTTTAGCTGTGGTCACAAAATAATCCCGTACACAGAAATGGCTACCAATCTAAATATATATATATATATATATATATGTACATCCCAAAAAGAAAATGCCAGATTTATAATCTAAACAAGAGGGCACGACTCGCACCCAAACCAAGCGGCTCAATGCGGCTCCCCGGTCAATGCTCTGCTGACTCCAGAAGATCGTCTAACTCTCTCTCTAGGACCAAAAATTTTCCGGCAGATAGCATCCCAAGTCAGTAAACCATTTCATATATAAACAGAAGTTTTAATGAAAATCAAGGATTTAATACAGTGCAATAGTGTTTAAATCTATAAACTTGCAATTTAACAGTCGAACTAAATAACCATTTTTCAGAAACGTCAAGTCAACAGCCATTCTCAGGTAAACAATCAATTTGTGACAAACAATCAGGAATAAGACTGCTAAGAACCAACAGGCGAGGGTACACAACCCTCGAGGGCATCTAATCAACAAGCGAGGAAACACAATCCGCGAGGGTAACTAACCAACAGGCGAGGACACTCAGTCCTCGAGGGTAACTAACCAACAGGCGAGGATACACAATCCTCGAGGGTAACTAACCAACAGGCGAGAACACTCAGTCCTCGAGGGTAACTAACCAACAGGCGAGAACACTCAGTCCTCGAGGGTAACTAACCAACAGGCACGAGTTACGTCTCGCGAAGGCTTATCATTCGTCATCCTCCAAAAATCAAGGAATTTACGTCAAGCATGTATACAAGATGAAATTATGCGAAAATTATCTATGTTTCTAATATAACTAGCTAGTAACGACCTCTAATCACATCACAAATCCAATACCGTAGTTACAGTCATTTATCACATACAGAAGGTCCCTTACTTTAAATCCCCCAATCCAGTAAAGCAGAATCACAAAGAATTTATTTATATTTAGGAAACCATTAAAACAAGAACAACCAAGGCATATTAAGAATTTCGGGGTGCTATCCGCGTACCTGAACTCCGGTTGACGCAAGCCGTACGCTGCCCCCCCTGGGGTGCCAGAATCAGCCTTACGATCCACCTGCACCGAAGTTCACGCAGGAATTAATCGTCTTTCGGTTCATTATCCTAATTTAGGACCTAACTCCCCTATCTCTTTGATTCCATATCTTTCATTCCTTAACGTGTGATTATTTACACTTCTGCCCCATATATTTTCCAAATTTTTCATTTTGGTCCCTGTTTCAAACCCTAGCCTCCATTCTAATGCAACTCAAGACAATTTCCTAGTTCTCATGCCCAGCAGCTTAAAGGTATTAATCTAGAGTTAATATGAACCAATTACAAGTCAATAATTTTCCATTTTCTCAAGAACCCTAAATTTTCAAAAATTTTCATTTTGGTCCCTATCAGCCATTCTTCTTACAAGCAGCCAAAATCCATGGTTTTAGAGCTCAAATTTGTTGTTTAAGGACCGAAAATGCTACTTCTAAGCTCAATCTGAAGAGAAAACCAGTTAAAACGTACCAAATCGCCCAAAATGTTCAATGCTCGAGCTCCTCGGTCTCGCCGGAAAAATGGCTCCAACGGCGGCCAACTGAGCTCGTCTCCAGGTGGGAATGGCCGGCCAAGAAGTGAGGCACAAAACCCATCCAAGCCACGCTGGGAAAACAGCTCACCAACGGCCAGGGAAGCTCACGTCTTCACGGTGGTTTTCACCAAAGAAGTGGCGGTTTTCCAGCTGGAATGGTGGAGAGGGGTGGCCGGTGACTGGCCAGTGGTGCTCGGGGGTGCAACTCAGCTCAGGTGAGGTGGAGGCTCAACCACGGTGGCTCCCTGCTGCACTCGCGACACCTCTCTCTCTCTTCTGCATCTCGGCTGCACGAAGGAAGGAGGAAGAAGAAGAAAGCTTCTGAGGGCAGTTTCGTCCTTTCACTGTGGGAAGGGACATGTGGCAGCTCCAGAAAAAAAACAATGGAGGTTAGCTTCCCAGTCTCGAACCCACGTCCTGAGGAAATGCAGTCTGGAGCCTGACCACTGAGCCAGCCTCAATCTCATTATACTGATTCACATAACAAAATATTATACCATCAGTTGCATTCAAATTTTAATTGCTTGGGTTATTACACTCCTTCTCCAATTGCTCTAATTCTCGGTCTCTTTCTCTCTTTCTCCGATGGCTCAACTTTTCTCTCTCTCCATTTTTTTTGTTTCCCTTTGTCTAGAGTGCCTGTTGAAGCTCCCATCGGTCTTTCTCTTTTTCTCTGTTCTCGGGTCACAAAACAGGGGTGTTTCCACACTTGGTCTGTAACCTTTGGCTCCCTCCCACACTGCCTCCTCTTCTTTAAGCTTTTCCTCTTTAGTTTTAGCTTATTCAAGCATAAGTTCTATTCAAGTTTTTGCTGCACAGGAGCCACGAAACAGGGGCTTAGCTTCACCCTTCCTCCTCTGTCACTCGCGATGTAAACCAGTTGCGGTCATGAGCTTTTCATCGACCTCCTCCTCTTTCTTTTCTCTTCTGAACCTTTCGTCCCCTATAACATAGAGCCTCCCCATGTATCTGAGCTACCCATCCCTAAAAACTAAGCTTCCATGTTCCTCTTCGATGACAGTGAGTTGAACAATAGCCTAGGAGCCATCTGCACCTTTCCATTTCAGTCTTTCTCCCTCAGCTCAAGTCTCTTTCCTCTATTCGTTGCCTATCGCAGCCAGAATGCTAGCAACTGCAGGTTTGGATTTTGCATACCATTTCTCTTGCTTTATCCTCTTGCATGTATAAAGCTTGAGAAGAAACAAGGCCTTTCTACATCCTCACTGAATTCATGTTTCACCTTTTGTCTAGCTTGCAACTCTTCTTTTTTATGTAAGCTATAAGCCAGGGAGAAAAAAGAACTATTCTTGCAGCCTTTCATCTTTCCCTTTCTGTGCATAGCTCATAGGACTTGGGTAAATCTATGGGTATATACATAAAAAAAGGCATGGATTTATGCCTCTTTAATTGCTTTTATTTGTTTCCTTATTTTCTTTAAAAAATTTAATCTTGTTTTCTGAATTTTATTTTATCATTTTGTATTTTTCATTTTTTTATTTTTATTTTTCTTATTTTCTTTTCTTTTTTAAAGAATTTTTTTAGTTTAAAATTGGGTGTTCACAAAGCATTAAGTGAAAAAAAAATGCATTTAAATATCAGACTTAGTTATTTTGTATTTACATGGGCTAACATGTGGAAAATTATATTGGACTATATTTTACAAAATTATCTTATCTTGATTGGGCATAGTTAATATTTACATGAGCTATTTTGTGAAATTTTTTTTTCTATAATTTACAAGTTTATCTTATCTTGAACAAGTCCTAATAACTTTCTTTGTTTATAAACAAGCCCATAACCTCTTGTCTTGGCCCAAATGGTTTATGAAGGATTAATGACCTTGCATGCAAGCCCACCTTGTTGCACGTGAGCCCAAATAATTTGAAAAATACATATTTATGCATATAGCCCATATTAAACTTTGTTTTTGTAAGCAATTATTGAAATTTTATATCAAAAGATAATAAAAGAGACGAAGTGAAGTCAAAAGCATTAATGGATGGCAGCATACAAAAATCATTATATGTCAAAAAGTGAAGCTATCATCTTTACAAAAGTTAAAAAATGAGGAGACAAGCCTAAAATTTTAAGAAAAGTGCTTGATTTAAGTACAAGCATGCATATATTCCAAAAATGAAAAAGTTTGTCTGCTACTTTAGGTTTAGGGTCAAAAGGGACAAAATAAAGAGCATGGAAGACATAAAGTAACCTTCACAAAGCTTTCAACATCTCTAACCAAGGCCACACACCTATAGGAAAGACCATTTGAAGACTTAGATGTCTAAAGCCATAATGATACTTTCCTACACTTATCTAAGAATTAAAAGCATGCTTTGGATATGCAAAAGTTAAAAGAAACATTAGCATTGAGCCTCAATGACAACATCTCTCCTTTTTCTCTTCTTTTCAAGTCTAACATTTAAATTTTAAGAGGAAAGAAAGCATCTTTTGAAATGTAACAGTCATATACTAAATTCTTGCATATGGAGAAGCATTAATAAGAAAGTGTGGGCAAAAATCTAAGAAAACACAGGAAGAAAAATATGAAAAATTTGTTATGTACTACGCCCAGTTTCAAGTACCTAAATTTGACTATTAGACACCTAAAACTTCATTAAAGACAAATATGAGGAAAACCAGCATACATCAAGGAAAAGTGATAGCCCAAGCACTATTTAAGTAAGAGAGAAAAGCACTCTTTGATAAGTTAAAAAATAAGAGAGAAAGTGCAGAAGTTGTCTAACACTACAAGGCTTTTGTAAAGACAAGAAATGTGTAAAAAAAAAAAAAAAGCTTCAAAAAGTTGTCATAAAGCATTACTAAGTACAAGAACTGACATGGACAGCCATGATGCTTTGCATAATCGATAAAATAGTAGCAACTATAAAGCATTATGATTAAACCTCTCTTGTATATCATTCATTATTTCTAAAGGTCAAAAAGCAACCTTGCGAAAGAGATTTTAAAATGCAACAATCATATTCTTCCATCGTATAAATCCCTTGTTGTATAAGGGTATCTATAATATCCTAGGATGACTAAAAGGAAATACTTTAATTTAATTAATGATTATAAAAAAGAAAAATTCGGTTAAGAAAGGACCTTAAAAATAGTTTGTGTCCTTAGGTGAAAAATTTTCTTGGTATAAGGGTATAAGCAATAATATTGTACAAGAAGGGGGATTGATGAAAGGCTCCAAAAAGGGACTTGGCTGAGGAAAGACACTTAAGCAGAGATTACTTTCTTCACTCAAACCTAAGAAACGAACCTTAAACACTTGTGTCACACCTTAAATCCTTGGAGTGAGACGGGCACAAGACACAAGGAAAATCCCTGAACCTGCAATCCTACACTAAATGGAAATTCAATACCATACCAGTATCTATGCAAATTGCACCATATTCAAAATAACTTTGCCTTTATATAAAGATATGCAGTTCATACAAAGCAAGGAGTTTTGTAGAAATTTTGGCAGAACCTCCCCAGTAAATAGGACACCCCGAAATTTCCACAATATCCTACCACGCAACAAATATTCCTAAGAAAGCTCTGCTTTCACCAAAATAAACCAGTACAACATATATCCAATACAATAATGGGGAAAGTTTAGTTGTGGTCACTATACAATCCCAAAATGAACAAAATAATGGCTATTTACACTATCCATATACATCTAAAAAAAATGAGTCATATACAACAAAATAGTCTAAACTAAATCTTGCAATTCCCAAACAGGCTCACCAAAAGAATTCCTGTCACTCTTATGCTCCCTCTGGGAATTCACCAACTTCCCTATCTGAGATAAAAGTTTTTTGACAAATAACACCCCAAAGTTAGTAATAAAATACATATATAATTTACAATTAAAATGTGAATAAGATTTGTATGAAATGAGATCACCTTTAAATTTCAATTGATAGCCACCAGTTAGTTAATGCACATTGAAAAATATTTAATTCAAATGCCTTACTAGAAGAATCAATATGTTTCTAAATTTATTTATGGGGGAAGGACTACTAGGGACTCATCCAGTGTGGCACACAGCCCATAAGGGTAAATCACAATAGGCGAGGACACACAATCCTCAAAGGCAATTAACCAACAGAAGTGAGGTCATAACTCACAAAAGTTAACCATCCAATGGTCCACGTGTGATGGCCGTCACACGGGGCTAGTACCTTCATTAACCCTACTAGTTGGGTAATTATTGAGGTGCACCAAGGGCTAACAGTACTACTGTTTGTAGCCAATGTCCTAACTAGTCCTTCTAAAGGTAAAGGAAATAAAACAAGCATGCATAGGAAAATATAACAAGTATGCATGAAATCAATTTGTGTTTCAATATTAGTTTACCTGGTAGTTATTCATAACCGTACATATGATATTTCTCAAAAATTGTTTTCAAACCATATATGATGTAATCTAAACATGTCAAGAAATTTCATCTACTTATAATTACAATTCCAATAAAATAAAGTCATGACAAAATCAAAATGGTAATTGTAAAACATTTCTAAATAATGAAAAGTGAAGTATATAACAAAAAGTGTTAGGGAGTGTTATCTGCGCACCTGAGCGCCATTAAATACAAGCGATCAAATGCCTTCTCTTCGGTGACCACCTCACCCCTAAGAGCTTCCTACGCCAACCGAAAAAGAAAGGAATTATTATTCTTCCTATTCTCTCAACCAATTATGGCATTAAGCATAGACTATAAGAAATCACCTCCTAACATGTGATTTAACACTAAAGAGTCTTTCTACTCCCAAGAGGCCTACCAAAGTAGGAAACCAAGTCTCAATTATATAACCCAACTAGAATTTCCCACTTAGGCATATTATCAAGCAATAATCAAATTACCAATTTTCATCCTCTTAATTCTCATTCATTGTCTACCCATAATTCCTATAATTAGATTTCTCCCGCTTGCTTAGACTATAGATCATTTTTATACATCCTTAATCTTCTTAGAGCATTTCCTTAATTGCAAAAATTCAAGGAAAATAAGAAAAAATTCCAAATCATCATTCCTAACCAATCAACAACTTTTGAATATCCCAATTGCTATCTTAAAGCTACTTATTACTTTTCCAGTCCCAAAAATTTCAATTGGTCCTTTAAGAACCCTAATTATCGGCCAAAATTGGGGTTTTCAATCTAAGTTCGAATTTCATACAATTGGCAGCAAACAATGGCCGAAAATGAGCTAAAATTCATAATGCATAACAAAATTTGACATAAAACTCACCAATCTAAGCAAAAATGGCCGAGAAAATTGATTCTGGTGTCCCTATGTAACCTGCCAAAAAATCTGCAAAAACCATCGTTGACGGAGCTCGGAATTAAAAGGGAAATGTCGGTAAGGAGGTGAAGGACAAAACCTATACACTAAATGACAGAGAAGACGCTTACTGGAGCTCCGATTGGCTTCGCTATCCTTGGCTCCACTGTGACGAAAAACCATGTTTTCTCATCGGAAATGGCAATTTCTGGCCAGTGACACGTCGGCGACGTCAATGCAGTGGTAATGGCAGCTCTGGCAATGCGAATGGGGCAGCTATGGTGATCACTCAAAAATCAAACACTCATTAGCTGCTTCTGTTTGAAAAATGTCGAGGAAGAAGAGATAAAGGACCAGGGGCATTTTGGTCATTTCATGTCAGAAGGGGACACGTGTCAGCACCTAAAAAAGCAAGGGAAGTTGGGGAAGTCAGGATTTAAACCCTTGGCCTCTTGAATATGCACATGAAGCCTAACTATTGAGCCAACCTCAATCTCAGTGTACCTTAGTCAAATTTTCTTGAAAATTTCTCTCTTCTTATTTTTCATTAGCTAATTTATCAATTATAATTTATCCCACTAATCCCCCATTTATTAGGTCATTACAACTTGTATGTTTAGGTGGCCAAGAAGCTTACAAGTAGCTTTCTAATGTTTTCTCTGTAATCTACTTAATACTTGTAATGTGATGTGGCCTTTATGGCGACACTTTGTGCATGGAAGAGTAAACAAGGTTTTGAGATTATTGTCATTGGCAAGCATGTGTATTTATATTGGATCCATGTTTGTGCAACTTGCATGTGGATATTCTTCATTCTTATTTACTTATTTGCATTACTTCTTGTATTTGTGGATTATACTATCTTCATTAGTTAGCTACTAAGGTTTCTAAATCTTACCCTTCTCTTTCTCATATGTACAGTTCATAAGAGAAGGATGTATATCCTTGATACCTTTAGCTTTATCTAGGATTATAAGGAGTTCTCTCTCATTATTTCTATGATAATATATATTATTGAATGGGAGATTTTCGCTGAGCCATGCATAAAGAGGCTTGACCCTAGGCAGCCCTTTATATTGACTAAACCTATGCCCAAACTTTGCAGCACTGTCATGTTTAGATCTTAGTAGACTTGTGTATGGCTTTATGTTATACGTTTAAATGTTTTAGCTTCTGTAAGGGACTTTTTGTTAAGTTAGTAGTTTAAAGTATGATGTAACCCTAAGACTAATGATGAGTACATGTACTAAGAAGTCTTTTTAGCATATTCTATGAAAAGAAGTTTATGGTTGCTTTTTCCTATGGTTAACCAAGAAGAAAAGTGTGTGTGTGTGTCCTTATCCACTTTATGTTTGGCCAAAGAGATGAGATGGTGTGGGCTAGCTTGCATGTAACTTCATAAGAATCTTAATAATGGGTTAAGAAAAGGAATAATATAATATCACTTGTGGGATAGGAAAAGAATTAATATTATATTACTTTGACATCAATCAAGTACATGACTCATTTGTGTGTCTCAAAGGAGAGAGAGTGTGTGTGTGTGTGTGCCTAGGAAACATAATATTATCATTAGGTAAACCTCGTCTATTAAATCACTAAGATTAATAATGAAAGAAGGATTTGAATATAAAGGCTAAGGATCTCATTAAAAGAATACCCAACTTGTGTTTTGCACTTGCTTGTTCAAGAAAAAGGGTAAAAATTGAATTTTTCCCAATTGTACAATATAATTAATATAAAAATTGAGACTAAACAAAGTTGCTAGGAATAATTAATTCAAGCTTGTTTAAAGATAGAGAAAAAAAAAGCTCAATGGAAAGGAATTTCTTTTTTACTAGGAATTTTTATGAGGGACTAATCCAAAAATGCAACAATCTTTCCAAGGTTGTAAAGAGAATATGCCATGTCTTGAAAATAGAGGCTACCTCATGTAGATCAAGAAGCTTCCCTAAAGTGATAGGACAAAAGGGCTATGATAAATTGTGATAATCCATGTAAAAGTAGGCAATGAGTACACACTATAAACCTATGCCAAAGTGTACTTATTACTTTTTCTTCTATGGGTTCCGCGCAAGTGTGTTTCTTAGTAAAAGTAATTTCTTGTTGTTTCTTTCCATGAGAAGTCATGTATATACATGCATGCATTTTCTTTCTTGCCATATGGAATAGGTTTATATGTGTTCAATGGATTAATCTTCAATAGGCCTATATTGAAGTCTGATTATCAAGGCTTAAGTTCTCTATCCATACTTAAGTTCTATTTGACCTAGCTTTTTATTTAGTTTTCATTATAAAAAGAAAAATACCTCTTATATTATAAAGCGAGCCCTCATAGTATTCAATCTTATTCTTTTCTTGTAAAAATTTTTCCTAGTGAGGAAAGTCAGTTAAAGGTGAACTGAAAGAAAACCCAGGTTGTGAAAGTTTAAGGCAAGTTATAAACCTTGCATTTTGGGTGAGCACTAAGAAAACCTAGGTTCGAGACGAGCTATAAACCTTGTGTTTTAGGTGACCACAAGAAAACCTACGTTTGATGTGAGCTATAAACCTTGTGTTTTAGGTGAGCACGAAAAACTCAGGTTTAGGGTGAACTATAAACCTTGTATTTAGGATTAGCACATTAAAACCCTTGTAAACTTTGATATAGTGAAAATCTCTTTAGTTTTGAAGGGGATTTGACATAGGACAAGGGACTTCGAACAAGGATAAACTTGCTTGTGTCTTATTCCTTTTTCTATTAATTTTCTGTTATAACTTTAAGGCACTTAAAATATGTTTTCAAGGTCCTTAAAATATCTTTCAGGCAATGGAATTTAAATTTCAAAGTGTAAAAACCTACATTGTCTTTATATTTAAACTTATCTATTTTTAGTATTTTAATACAAGGTTTGAACTTAAGGCCTATATTTTTCTAATAAATTTCTTGCATTTGCCTCTTCCTAAATTTTTCTTTAAAAGTCTTTTAGTTAAAGTGTTTCAAATACCTAAAGTCAATTTTCAGGCACTGAAATCTTTCAATGATTATTTTTAAGATTCTAGTACCTAATTGTTGTTTTCAGGCACTGAATTCTTCCAATGATTATTTCTAACTTTCTAGTACCTGATTGTTGCTTTTAGGCACTTGATTGTAAAATTTTAAAAATAGTTTTATTTATGTAATATTGAATTTAAAAATTGTTTTTAATTTACCAGAGCACCTATTCACCCCCTCTAGGAACACTATCACTAGTTTGCTTCAAAGAACTTGAATGAATCACTCCAAACCCTCAAATTTTAATGAACATGGATCAAACATGAGGAGTTTAACAGTGTTGTCAAGGAAAGTTAGCTTTACAAGGGAGGATTGGTAGACGATAACATTGAATGTTTATTGCATAATCTTGATGGGGTACGAAAGGCTTTTGTAGAAGTTATTTAAGTTATCCTTTCTTAATAATTTGAAACTTAATAATTCCTTGATGATAGAATTTAGAAACTACTACGAAGGTGAATTGGATGAAACTAATATGAAGAAGGCTTAAAAAATAACCAAGAAGATAGAATAGTTATAGGACTTCAAAGAAATGTACTTGGTTCAAACATCCAAAGTGCAATGGCTAAAATATGGACCATAATAGTATCGCGGAACGCTCTAAAGTATTTTTCACTTATTTATTCTCATTTTAGGAAGCAGGGACAACTCAAAAGTGTTGGGTTATGTAGTACCTGCTATTATAGAGGATCGTGAAAATAAATTGTTAAATCCTATATCTGATAGTGAAGTTAAAAGGGTGGTGACAAAGCTCAAAGGTTTACAGGCACTAGGTCCTTATGGTTTTTAAGGTATTTTCTACTAATCTTCTTGGAAGACTATGGGGGAAAGATTCTGTGGCATGGTAAGGAATTTCTTCCAGAGATCAAGCAGTGTAAACCCCTATCAAGAATACCAAGCTAGTTATGATTCCTAAAAATGAAGTACTAGAAACAATTAAGAAGTTCCGTCCAATAAGCCTATGCAGTTTCTCTTATAAGATTATCTAAAAAATCATGGCAAATCATTGAGACTGTTATTGCCCAAGATGATCAGTGAAATTCAACATGCTTTTATGTAAGACAGGCAAATTTTTGACAATATTCTAATTGTTCATGAAGAATTTCACTACTTAAGAATAAGAGGAGTGAGAATTAAAGGAATGACACTAAAAATTAATATGAATAAAGCTTATGATAGAGTAAGGTGGGACTTTTTGAAGCTGTCCATTTTAAAGTAGGGTTTGAAAAGAAATGGGTGGAGAAAATTATGGAATGTGTGACTTTTGTTTTCTTTAACCCAGACCTTATCTAGATAGAGCGTTGCTAACTTTTCACCTTAAAAAGGTTTATGTCAACAGGATCACCTCTCACCCTATCTATTCCTCTTTGTTGCGATGTACTTTCTAGAATGATTGATAAGAAAGTGGAGGATGATAGATTACAAGGTATTAAATTGTCTCGTGGTTGCCCCACTTTAACTCGCTATTTTTTTGCAGATAACTTGACATTATTTTTAAAAGCTACCAGAGATAATGTTATTGCTATGAAAGAGTACCTAGATAAATACTACTCAGCTTTAGGTCAAAGAATAAATATTGATAAATTCAACATTTTCTTCACTAAGAATACACTGGATCACTTAAAAGAAGACATTTGTCAGATTTTGAGGGTGAATACTATTGATGAAATTAGATGTTATCTCGAGCTCCTTGTCCTTCAGGGACAATCAAAGGTGGAAGCTTTAGCTTTTGTTAGAGACAAAGTTAGAAAGAAAATACAAAGGTAGAAGAATTTGATGCTGTTTCAAGAGGGAAAAGAAATGTTAATTATGACAACAACAAACTCTATCCATATTTTTCCCATGTCTTGCTTCATTTCTTTTAAAAAGACTTGCTCTAAGTTGGCCTTTTTTATTTCCAATTTTTGGTGGGGCAAAAAAATAGAAGAAGAGGGATTCATTGGATTGCATGGCACAATCTCACAAAGTGAAAGCTAGTTGGGGCCTTGGTTTTAAGGATTTTTGCAACTTCAATGTTGTTTTATTGGAAAAACTATGTTGGAGAATTATAAACAAGCCAAGTGATTTATGGGTGAAAATTCTCAAGGGGATTTATTTCAAAGATATAAACTTTATCTCTGCAAAGAAAAGAGCTAGACCATTTTGGGTATGGCACAATCTTCTAAAAGAGAGGAAGCTTCTAAGAAAAAATCTGTGCAGGAGAGTTGGTAGCGGCAAGCATATATGGTTTCGAAAGGATTCATGGATTCCTTCATTGCTAAATTGTAAAATTCAATTTACAATCCCTTTAGACGTTGGAAAACTCTAAAGTTGCTAAAGTGATAGTGGACGACAAATGAGATCTTACAAATTTAGAGTGCTGGCTATTTACACTATAAAGAAGGGTTACTAGATAATGTGTAATGAGACTGATAAAATTGAGGTGCATTCTATGTCTTCTTCTTATAATGCCCCTAATGGACTATGGAAAGAGATTTGGAATCTAAAAATCCCTCAACAAAGTCAAGCATTTCATGTGGAGACTTTGTGCGAATGCTTTACCTATTTAATTTGCCTTATAGCAAAGGAAATGTTCACATTCTCTTTTATGCATCTGTTATGGTCTACAACCAAAAACAATTGAACATATGCTCTTTTATGTAAACGGACAAAATATGTTTGATTTGGTTGTTACCTCTCAATGGTGAATGAAGAAAATAGAATTAATAGAGTGGAAAGTTGGCTATGAGATATCTGTAATGATAAAATACTAAATGAAATGGATAGAGCACATGCCATGATGATCATCTAGCATATATGGAAATCGAGAAGTGCTAGAGTTATGAAGAACAGAGCTGTTGAACCTGAAACTATCATTAAACGTGCGTTCTTTCATATAGCAGAGTATTAGGAGAAAAATGGATGGTTTTCACATGATGATCCTCAAAGCTTGATTTCCTTGGCTTTGAAATGGTCCCTTCCGCCCTTAAATACCATCAAAGTAAACCCATATGGAAGTTTATATCAAAATACAATAGGGATAGGCATCAACATTAGAGATCATAATGAAAATGTTGTCACATTTTATAGCAAGAAGGTGGATGCAATATTACCTTTTATGATGGAAGCAGTGGTGCTTCGACATGGCATTCAAATGGGAATTAACAATAATCTAGACTATGTACTTTTTAAACTAGATAACTTGGAGCTAGTGAATTCCATTAAGAACTTCACATATTATGATTGGAGGAGCTCAGCTATTGTTAAGGAAAAAAGGCGTTCATTTCTTGATTAGTTAAACTCCTAAGTTAACAAACAAGGCTACCGACTAGCTAGCCAAGCCTTCTACCAAGGGGATGTGTTATCCTGAATGGGAATTTATTCCCCTTTCCCCTTTCTCATATATTTGTTTAGCTTTTGCTTTTAGATCTAATTATGTTGATTTGGATACTGTTGTTAATGTCTATGCTCCCAGGAAAGAATCCAAAGCGAGTATTGGATGAAGTTTGGTAACTTTCATCTTAAGGTGCTTGCGTTTTCTATTTCTTATGGTTCTAATTTCTTTTTGTTTGTTTTGCCTTTTTTTGTCTTTTTAATGCTCTTTATTGTATTCTTTGTTTTGTTGCTTTGTTAATGAAATTTCTATTAGAAAAAAAAAGGTTATTAGTTATTTAGAACTTGGTTAGAGAGCGTATCTTAATCAATAAATTTAAGAGAAATTAGATTACTCGAATTTGTTTGTAACCTTAGCCACTTGTTATGAAGAGTGAGTTAACTTTGCATCAATGATCAATTCATGAAAATGTTGAAATGGAAACATTCCTTTGTTAAGTATTTTTTTTCTTGAAGTAAATCCTTTTTATATAATTGAAATATTTTCTTTAGTTATTGGTTAGTTTAATTCTCCTATATATAATTGTCATTTTCATTATTAATTTGCAACCCCCCTTTTTATTTCTTTCTTTCTTTGTGTTTATCTCTTCAATTGTCAAAAGCATTGAAAATTTTCAATTCTTGTAGATACGACCTTACTCACTCTAACTACAAATTTCATAATTGTAAGTTTATTTTTAATTTGTTAAATTCTACACCTATCACAATGGCTCACCAACACATATGATATTGTTGATTAAATCAAGTGCAGATGGTGCCAATTAGGGCTTAACATAGGCTATGTCTAGTCAGGTTTGCACCCAACTCAAAACCTGGCCCGGTATTTAGCACTAGGTTTCATTTTTTTGCTTGAGACCCAGATTGGCTTGAATAGACCCAATATATGATTGGAAGGTCAAGTTTAATTTTTTTTATTCATATATATTATCATATTATAAAGAAAAATAAGATCTGATCAAAAAGAAAAATTAGATCAAATCAAGAAAGGATAATATGCAAGAAAGGGGGGGAGATCAAGAAAAATCATATTAGCATGAAACAAGGGTGGAATATCATGTGAGACTCAAGAAAGAAAGGATACCAGAATAAATCTAAAACGAAACAAAGATGCACAAGAATGAGAGATCTGAAATAGAAATACACGAGGATGATAGATCTAAAGCAAAAATGCACAAACCACGAAGATGAGAGATGCACTAGAACTAGAAACAACTTTTCACCAAGATCTAAGGAGCAGATGAAACACGACAAAGACTGGGAATCGTAGAGATGAGAGATGCACGAAGACAAGAAGGGGAACGGCGATTTGATAGAAGAAAAGCAACGGAACCCCTTTTCAGCATTATTGCAAAGGAGAGATGTGCTTAAAGATTGAAGCTGAAGAAAAACATGAACGGGAAGAGAAGAAAAGGTTAGTAAATTAAAAAAAAAAAACAAGAAAAAACATTTTTTATATATTATATATATATATCTTCTTTGGGCTGAGCCGAGTAGGATATGATGGTAAAAATTAAGTGCTTCGAGATTCAACCTAACCTAAAGAACCAACTAGATATTCAACCTTTATTTTGGGATTAGTTCTTTTTGACCCAACCTGATTTGATTAGGTCAAATCGAATTTTGTTGTTCGAGTCAATGTTTAACCCTAGTGCCAAATCATTGATAGTTTCTGTATAACCCTTAGCGCAAAGCATTGACATAAGTACCATTTTGTTTCCAATAAGCCAGATAAGAAAACTTTAAGTCATTAACATCATCAGGGTTTGTTTTTCAATTTCTCCGTTTTCCAATCTTTTTTCTTTCAGAATGTTTACCTTATCCAGTCAATTCTCCAAGACTAATATCAAGTTTAAAGAGTCCTTGTATCTTGTTTAACCAATTTTCTGAATAAAAATGATAGATTACTTACAGCTAGTGTAGACAAGGAGATGAGATTAAGCACCGAAAGCGATAGCAATTAATTGATGGCTGATTTCAAATAACTAGAACATGATTCTAGCAAGTTTTTTATTAAAGAACATATACTATGTTATCTAATCATTTCATTGCATTTCAAACTTCTTAACTTAAAGAGTTACAAAAAATAATTTTAAACAGTAAAAAAGATCTCGAACTTTCTCTTTTGTTATTCGATTTCTTACCATCCAAAGACACTTCAGAAAATCATCGTACTGCCTAACGCAAAGCAGGTTGGTGTAGAGTGAAAACAGAGGGTGGCATTTGGAAGTCAAATAAATACGTCCATTTACTACCACATCAATATCATCTTTGGCTTTATGGCATTTACACTAGAGGTCATGAGTATTCGAAAAGAAACTTTACGTTTTTTCATTATTTTAACGCTATTGTAAATTTTTTAAAGATAATAATTTTACGATAAAAATATCATACAAAAGTTGTATTTTAAGTACTAGATATAGTTACGCATACAACCAAACTGGGTGTAAGGGCATCGCAAGGGCATCCCCAACGCACACGACTAGGTGGTTTTCCCAACTCTTTGAGGTGAAATTGTAAGAATGTTCCGATAAGAAAAAGAAGTACTAGATATAGTTAGGTATCCATATTAATTACCAGCTGATCACTCGTGCGTATTTATATCATGTTAGAATATTTTTAATATTATATAGATTAGCATTAATTATGCTATTAGATTAATTTCATGTTAACTAATTATAGCATTTAGTGATCTTTGTATATAGTTTCACCATTGAATCTTGCATGGTTTATAAATATACACACATCCGTGTGTTTATGAGAACATTATTATACCTTATTAGTTATTCGTTTATTGATCTAATAATTTAATTAATGCTATCCAAGTGGGAGATTGTTAGAATAATTTTAATATTTTATGAATTAGCATTAACTATTTTATTAGATTAGTAACTTGTTAATTCTAATTAGGCAATTAATGTTATAATTTATAAACTGAAAATGGACTGGATTTTATTTTAATATGTGTGGATAATCAGTGATGGGTTCGATTATCCACAAACCCACTGGGCAGAAACCCAACCCACAGCCCAAGATTATTAGTAATTATCCCGTCAAATTACTAATATAAGATTGTTATCCAAAGAGAGATTTTATGGGCCTAATTTTGATTGATTAATTAATTAAATTTAAAATTGTTTTAAAGATTCTAGAGGATTTTACTTAATAATATTGATTAATTATATTATTAAATAAAATCCTATAAATAACACACTGAAGCCCTAATTTTAAACATACTAAATCTGTTATTCTCTCTCTACTGTCAAAACACTCTTAAAAACACTCTTGGGTATTGTGGGTTGAACTTGTTAGACTCAACCAATACTCATATCAACGATGTCGTCTTCATCAGGTCAGATTGTTAATTTATTTATTCTCCCAATTTGTAATCATATTTAATTACATGTTCTAATTTTGCTGTCATATCATTGTCCAACCGTTGATTTTTCAAATTTATCCAATAATATTATCTAACTGCACAAATTTTTCCTTCTACAATCTTCTCGTTGAACAGGAAAGAAACCGTAGAACAGCTTGCGAAAATCGGCCCTCAGATGCCATAGTACACACTGATAAAACAAAAAGGTTGACTCACTGATATACATGTCCCTAGGACACAAACAAGGTTACGCCAACCTATAAATCAATCTTTGTCTACGTTTTGTGAGACGTGAGAGATGCTAACCAAATTATTGTCACGAACAGCGCAGGATCGCTTACATGAACATGAGAAAATAGACATGCTCTTCCGCAACACTGACTTACTAATACTGATACAGTCGGTACTTTTGCGAGTTTTGGTGCACTCTTTGTAAGCAGCAAAGAAAGGATCGTCGACGTCTTGCATCCGCAGGCCCTTCTTCGAAGATGTTCTATAAAAAGGAGGCTGAGACGCACATGGAGGAAGTGGAATCTGGAAATCTTGAGCACTAACATTGATCTTAGTACCACCTTCTGTCGTGCATGGAGGGGGTGGTAGATTTTGCAGCAACTCGTGCTGATGATCTCTTGTGACGCTTTCTCCATAAGATGCCTTGGACACACCAGCTTTCTTTTCCCATGAGAAGGGTATGTTTCCAGGTGAATGAGCTACTGGGTCTGGGTCACTCATCGCTTCAAGGAATGAAAAAAACAAGATTTGCCGTTTAAAGGGTGGTGAGGTTTGATTCGAGAGGTCCTTTATATAATTGTTTTACTACATGGTTCTTTACGTCATCGTATATCTCGAAGGGACAAAGCACGTTAACGTGAGCTTGGACAATTTTTTTCTGGCTTTGAAGCGAACATGAAAAGAAAGAGACAGAGAGGTTAGAGATTATTGAAGACCGGATTCATACGATTCTGCTTTGCATGTCTATTAGAAGACAGGGATACGGGACAAACTTAAGATGGTTGACTTGGTTCATGTTTGGAGATTCCTACCTAAAGCATTCATTCACAACCCTCCTAATCTCCTATATATGTCCTCACTCGTTGGATCTGTTCAAAGGACTCATACAATCAACTTACATCTGAAGAAATTTGTTCACACGTTAAATTAGGAATTTATTTTTATAAATAATTACGTTTAATTCAGTGTGTAACCACTTTGTATTTCAGACCTTTGTTTACATGTAAGTGTAAAAACAAAAAAAAAACCTACTTAAATTCAATAAATTTAGTAATAAAATTCCAATTTTTAGGTACAAATATTTAAGCATAAATTATTATTATGTAAAATTACATTTAACCAAAATTAAGTTGATACATCACGTTAATTAATTTAAAATAAATTTTGTATAATTTCAATCCTAACACCCACATTAGGTTGTTTATCAATTTATTACCATATTATATAAACATAAATTTCCTTCTTCTTTTTTTGGAGGAAAAAAAAAAAAGAATATCATTAGTGTTCTAAAATACTTTCGCCAAGTTATTAAGGCCATGACAATGAAATGTTGAATTAAATAAATAGTTGTCATTATCGAACCAGAATTCTTAAATCTGGCCTGGTAATACATATAAATTAATTTTGGACTGTTCACTTGTAAAAGAGCCAATAGCTAGCCTAGTGATGTATCAATTTGACAAGCCCTACGGCCTACCTGAATAAAAAAGTTCACAAATGATCATAACAGACTGTCATAGAATAAGGAAAGGGCACAATATCAGTTTGAAGAATTATTAAAGAAAAAAAAATCATTTTCGTGATGGATCTAAATGAATCCAGTTGTTTTCTGATGTTTATAAATCAATGTAAATGTTCCTCAAAAGTTTGAATTAAGTTTAAATTAATTTATAAAATAAAATAAGTTAGGTTAATATATTTTGTTAAACGAGAAAATTTTAAAAATTTAATCTTCAGCTTGTTTGATTTTGCTTCGTGTTCGGTTAATAATAAAATAATTTTAAAAATATATCATAATCATATGTGTTAATTAAAAATTATAAATAAATGTGAAAATCTATGCATCACTAAAACATTGTAATATACAAATTTATACGATTTTTTTACACACACATATAGTATAAAGTAACGTCATAATTTTTATTTTTTTATTTTTTTCTGTATAAATATATATTATATTAATCATATTATTCGCAAATTCGGAATTAACTTATTTATTAAATGAGTCAAACTTAATTATAATATAAATATATTATATTAGGTTTGCTCTCTATTTTAAATTAAAAAATTTTTGATCACGTTAATTATTCACAATTAAACTGGGTACAGCCGTAGTTTTTATGAAACCTAATTAAGTTGCCATGCATCCGAATACAGAAACATATAAAATTACAACGATTCAGTGAAATTAAAACGAAAGAATCTTTTGTTTGTTCTTGGGTTTTATTCAAAATAAACTAACCTAACGTCTAGTGGGAGAGAACGACAATAGAAATCTTGCTTATGAGCTGCTTGGTGGTAAAACTCCATGATATAGTCTTAATTATACTTTAATCATGCAGATGGTATTCCTCTACAAATAGATTTTTGGATTAAACAAAACCATCCTATATATCCTAACATGCATCAGCACAAATTAATAAATACTAACAAGAAATCATGCGTCTTTTTGTTTTTGTTATTGTTTTGTGCAACTTTTCCCCTGAATCACCATTGTTATGAATTTTTATCAATCTTTGAATCTTGTAAGCTAGACAATAATCGTCATGAAGTTGACATATGCACTAAAAGTTTTCTATTTTTTCAATTAATTAAGAAAAGCTTGGATCTTTTACCACACTTAAAAGGTCATTATCTAAGCGTGCCTGCACAAATGATTAAATATGATGCTTCATATTCAATGACGTTGAACATTTTGTTCTAGTATTATATATTATCATCCTAGATTTATTTTGGATTGAACGTACTGGAGGGTGACACGAAAAAAATTAAAATGTATGTGAGACTTCTCTCTTTACACTCATATCTTATATTTACGTAATATTTCTATGAACAGATTATCTTTTTTCGGTTGTATTATATGTATGGTAAATTTTACAATAATGATGTAATAGTTAGTATTGAATGAATTTTATAATGCATTCTCAACATAAAACGGTTACACCTCTACAATCATACAATATTAATAGAAAAACATGTAATATGTAAAAATATATAATTAACTAGAAGCTACCCTAAAGTAATTCGTTATATTTATATTTTAAATTTTGTTTGTGAATCCAAAACTCAATTGTTTATGAATTTGCCATTTTATATCCTTTATTTTTCTTAATTCTTTTGATAACACTCAAATTATCAGTTTGTAAATTTGTTTAGAGTTTTGTGTTTGGATTTATATTTCCAATGACTCCCTAAAGTCTCTAATATTATTCTTAATTTCAATTTACAAACCTATACTGTCAAGGAGTTATTGAAAAAAAATAAGAAAGCAAAGGGATAATTGATAAAATTAAAAGGACTTTGGATTCATACTCAAATAAAAAAAAAATTAAATTATAAATATAAAAAATTATTTTAAATTGACATTAATCAATCTATTGGGCACATGATGATTACACAATGTAAGTACTTTCAATTTAACTTAATACCTTTACACACGTATTATAATTGTCAAAGAGCATTATCTTATTAATTCAACTAGCATGTTATTAGTCTATACTTTATACGCCCTACTCTAATTAATTACACAAGTTTGTAACTTACACGTATGCTATTGAAAGAGATTTGATTTATTTTTTTCCCAAATTATTACTATATATGCTAAGAGTATCTTTTCAGTATGTACATCAGCCAAAGTTCAATCAAACTTAATTTTTTTTTTTTCATATTAGTTTCAGATATTAAAAATATAAATTTTCTTAAACATTAGTAATTTAAACTCAAATATTCAAAATAAAAAAACATATTTCATCTATCATTAGGTGGTCTCCTCATAATTAATTTGTTTTAGTTGAATGTGGAAATTGGAGATTCAGATAACATACTATTGGTACTGATATTGCCGTTCCGAACAAAAATAGTTTGGTCCACTTGCAGAAAATTAGTTTTATGGAGCTTTTCGTCAATATTTTAAAATACGTGTTTCCCTTCTTTGAACAAATACTTGCTTTAACAATGATATCTGAATTCGTTTTAGGACGGTGTTGGTTATTTATTATTTAACGGAGATATATTAAAACCAAGTTACTAAAACTCCAAGAAAAAATAGCACATTTTTTAACATTTTGTTGGTACACAAGATTTTCAAAATTCAAAATTTGAAATGGTAGACTCTTTGACCAACGCAATAGAAACAGCTGCAAAGATACAAACTCTTTAATTTCAGAAATATTTACTTTTGGATCCGTTAAAAAGAAAATTATTTGTTTTTTTCTTCCTTTGGTACAAGCGATTTTTAAAGATATGTAAATTATATAATATTTTTCCCTATTTAAAAATATTACATTTTTTTTCTGAAACCTATAAATATATTACAGTGATATCTCTGTAACAATATAATAAGTTACAATCATATCTATTTTGATTAAAAAAACATTTATTTAAATCATGTTTTTAATAAAAGAAATTAATAATTTCTTCAAAAAAAATAAAATAAAATAATAATTTATCATTTTTTTTAAAATAAGGAAGTGATTTTTTAATATTACATAATAATAAAAATAATATAATTTAAATATTTCTGAAGAAAAGAAACAAGAATTTACCAAAATAATGAATAAGAAATGAACATGTAAATCTTAGATTTGGTTTTTAAACCCAACGGGCTCAAAAGAAGGAGGGGATCCAAAGATTGCGATGTTCAAATATGTGGGCCTATCTTGAAGCCCAATATCACAGCAATAGAGCCGTTGAATCGCTCCGAGCCGAAGAAAGCGAGATTCGCCTGAGGGGTTTCGCGGCTAGGGTTTCAAACCGAAGCGTGTGAAAGTGCAAGACATCATCTTTAAATATCACCAAAGCTAGCTATTGAAGGACGAAGGAGCGGCGTACACAGCTGCGTTCGATCTTTCTTCTTCCATACTTCGCGTCAATTCCTGCAATTCCCTTGTGATTAATATGGTATTCTCGTGACCGTTTTAACCTTCTAAATTCTCAGAGCGGCGTAAAACCAGATTATTTTTCCGATCTTATCTTTTGTTTGTGGTTAATTCGTGTTTTGTGTGGTCCTTCCTTGTTTTGGTTAGTATTTTGGTTGATGGTATATCTGATTCAATGTCTTACAAGTCAAAAGAGACGAAGGGCGGGCTGCGATGATTATAAAAAATTCCTCGTTCTGAATGCTATCGCCATGGCATGACAGACACATTTACACCCATAGAATATGAGCACCGCCCATCTACTTCCTTCTATTTCATTGCGGTTTGAGAGATTTGATTGTCTAGTGTTTGTATTGGATCTGAGCTTTTTGGATCTTCCCTGTTATATGTGTTTAAATTTCTGCGTCGTCTTTTTTTATTTTGAAAACTGTTAGTGAGAAACTGTAGGATTCAGAGGAGTTGAATCTTTGATTCGCAGGGCATTTGACTATGTTTATGAGTGCTTTTTGCTTAACCAACTCCTGAAATTGACTCAGTGGTGTTTAAAGCCCTAATTTTACAGAAATGCTTGAGGTTGGGGTTACGCACACCACCATATCATTCATATTACATTCGTTCTCATGTACAGTAATCCCTGTCGTAGATTTGGGTTTGCCAGTAATCCCTGTCTTTGATTTGGGTTTGCCTGGACCTGAATTATTACGGTTGTATAGAATATTTTATTTAAGTGTCTCTGGTAGTTTGAATGATTCTCATCAACTCGAAGGCAAGTAAGTAGACACAGGATGGCAATTAAAATGTCATGAAGTATTTGAGAATAGGTATATTAAGTTTTGGGAAAAGATGATTTGGAACAAGATTTCGGAAACCTTACTAAACAAATGTATACCAAATATGATAATTTTATTTGTCCAACATATCATAGCTAGGAAAGTAGAATTCTTGGATCAATTTTTGGAAAACGTGATACGCCATTGCAATGAGAAAGAAGTTTAATTTGGATCAGCTTCTCAGTTGACCTGAAACTGGTGAGAGGAGATCTGGCCGGACTCAAGGAAAGATTTAAAATATTAATATATTTATTTGTAAATCATTTTTTTTAAAATTAAAGATTTTCTAAAATTAAATTATAGAAGTCACTTATTGCGTTTTGAAGCCTTGGATCAAAATATAAGAAGTGCAAATGGCCTTTTTCAAGTTGTTCGAAAGAGTAATATATTGCTTAAATATGATTTTGTATAACTGGTTTTGTTTTAAAAAATTTTCAAATTTTCATTAGAAAATGGAGTTTCGTCTACAATATAGTTTCAGCTTTTCTTTTACGGTATGAAAGCACAGAGTAGTCAGCAAAAGAAATTAAAACCGTCCAAGTAAGGAATAAGAGAAGATATTATGAATGTATTTGCCAATAGGAGAAAGATCTTTAACCTTTGAGACTCGTAAATCAATGTAAGTTGGGCCTAGATGCAAATAATTATACCAAGAATTTTTGGAACCATCCAATTTTGGTTTAGAATCAAGAGAATCAAATTTCTCATTCCTTAGCGTTAAGAGCTTGCTGTAGTTGACAGAATGATGTGGCATGCCGGCTTCTCTCTTTTTCCTTTATTTCTTTTGCTTCATTTTCTTCTTCATCTTCTTCTTCCTCTTATTTCTTTCTGCCTTAGGCAGGTCACTCCCTTCTCCCATTCCTTTCATTCAGTGTTATCTTTTATTGTTTCATTGATCATTGCGGGGACGACGTTGTGTTTGTCAGTAGATTAGTGAATGTGGTAGCTGATGAATTAAAGACATTATAGTGAGCGAGAAGATGAAATTGTTGTAAAATCTCTACTTATGAGGCTGACTGACATAAGAAAACGTATTTATGTAAATTATTATAGAAACAAAGTTAAGGCAAACTAATTTTCACATCAAGTAGTGATGCTCCAGTTGATTTGTATTTTGTAAGAAATATGACCCGCAACCTGCTTGATTTGACCGCCGATTCCTCTTAGCTGCCAATATTGTTGCCATTGTTTTATCTAAAACTGTTTTAGTAAAACATGAAGTCTCTGATCCACATACTTCACCTTCTCATTAACTACAAAAATACCAACTGTCGATTTCTCTGTAAGACCAAACCTCTCATCAAAAGAAACCGCCTTTGCATATGCATTGGCAATAAGCCGATGCTTTTCATCAAATGCTCTAGCCTTGTTCACGGCATCTTGTCTTATTTTCTTATAGCTATACGTTTTGCTAGCATACTTGTAACGACATCTTGTCCTCTACTAATAATTACATGGCTTCCAGAACACGCATAAGGTGTTTCAGAAGATTATTAAGCATGTGATACAAAATTTACACAGTAGTTTGAACATTATTGATGTATAATTATATGTTTATTGATATAGGCACTTTTGCTCAAACAATTAAAATGTCATTGAAATCAAACATTAAATGAGAATAGCTCATAAGGTGAAGAAAACATCTTAAACTTGTTTTTACCTTAACATTTGGTAATATATTATCTGCGGGAGCAGCATCAGTAGTGTTTATCACCACCCTTACCTCCTGCATGACATATTAGAATCTAGATTGTTTTTTTTTTTTTTTTTGACCTGATACATATTAGAATCTAGATTAGCATATGAAATTATATCATTAAGTTCCTGACATTTATCTGCATCTCACGTTTTGGCACATAGTTCTCAGGTGGAGTTATACTTGCAACCTGATCTACTTGCGTTAGCAAAAGCTGTCTATATTAGGTGCCTAAAATGTCTAAACTTATAACCTAAAACCATTTTCGTACGAGTATGAAATTGTTCGCAGAGAAACATATGGAAATGCAACAAATCGGACTCTAGTATGCAATCTTTGTGTTGTGCCTCGAAACAGGGAACAAAGACGTGCTTTCAGGAAGCAATCTCGAAGATAAAAAAGGCTCTTTCCATTCTTTCTTGTTCAATCTCTCTTGCCTAAAACTTCTCTTGTTCTCGTTACCTTCTTCCTCTACAATACTCAATTCTCTCTCTCAAAACCTCTGGTTCCTACGATAAAAACATGGGTGTTCTTAATGGTTCCTCACTGATGACATTTAACCAACCCATGTAGCCCCAAGTTAGAAAACTTACATTCATGTGGGCTTGCCATATCAGCTCTTTCCTGCACCTAAGTAGCTATCTAACAATGTTATCACAGTAGGACCAAATTTAAGATGATAAAATGGTATAGGGAGAAAATTGAAAAAAAAAAATTATAGGGACTAAATAGCTATAAAGTCTAGGGACCTAATGATTAATTTTCCCTCAATTGATTCTTCATATTCCTGGCCAAATTGACAGATCAAAGTACAAGCGACATGATGTTTTTTCAACAAATTTCCCAAAGGAAGAGATTCAGTGACTAATTTCCAGATGAAGAGATTAATCCGCAAAAGGTAGTCTAAGACTCTAGAGTTCATTCCATCTAAAGAAAGTAGCAGAGATGTTATCTTGATTGTTCTGATTGAGAGCATTGAAACCATTCTTGACTATATAGATACCTTTTCTATTTCTTAACCCGATAAGATAATCTTTTATGCCTGTATAAGAGTAGGGGATTGAGAAAATTTGCTTGACAATAACTTCTGGATAAAAATTCTTTAATAAATTCATATTCGAAGTATGATTGGAATGCATAATAAGACCTGAAACTGTTTGAATTTGAGTCTCAATATCTGACTACATATTCCACCAAAGGAGGTCTGCAAGGGGGATATCTGATCCAGCCTACCTGCCTACTCATCCCAAGATGGTCCATAGATACATTTAACTTTCAAAACATTTGATAAGGGGGTGATTATTATGCATATCTAAAACTCTCCAAACCTATTTTTTGTTAAAAAAAACAGTGTTAAAGTCCTTTATTGATTTGAGTCATAGCCCCCCTTTATGGCTAGGCCGACAGAGTTTCCTCTAGTTAAATATATGCAAACGATTGTTATTTTTTGACCTTACCCACAAGAAATTAGTCACTCAAGGAACAAAATTTCTTCTACATTTCAAAGCAAGAGAGAGGATATATTACAGTTGAATTCAGAACATATTTAATCAAAGCAAGTCACCTTAAGATAGAAGGTTCGCATTCCAGCGTTACAATTTGGAATCAATTTCATCAACTAAGGAACTGAACAGTTCATTCTTGTTTCCTCTGACATCCACCATGTTCCCAAATATGTCCCTAACTTGCTTGCATATTTGATACCAAAGGATCCAACCAGGATTTGCTTGAATTTATGAGAAACATTAGGACTAAATACCATGATTAACCTATTTTTGTTGATAGACAGATAGAAAAGCTGACAATAATTATAAAGAATGACTTGCAGTTCATTGTATGCTTTAATATTTCCTTCAAAGAACAAAATTGTATCATCAACATAACATACATTAGATGAGTAATCGGATTGGCATTTTTGCTAATTTTTTATTCATTTTCACTTCTTATTGAGCTTAGCATCAATGATCATACGAGAGAAAACATATGCACAAATGATAAAAAGGTAAAGGAAAAAGGGATTGCCTTGCCTGATGTCTCGATTAGGATAGATCAGGATTTGATGTATTACCATTTATCATGATCTAAAAGGACACCATAGAAGGACACGGCTTAATGTAATGATTCCATTTTTCAGGGGAATTCATCTTCCACAGAACTGCTTCAAGAAATTCGCTAGACATGTTTATGGTGACTCTGTTTTGGGTATAAGGATCACCACAGTTTTGTTAAAGGACTTAAGCAAGTAACCATTGTGAAAAATAGATTTAACCATTTTGATTATATCTTTACGTGCGATGTCCCAATATGTTTGGTAGAAACGCCCATGAAATCCATCAATTCCTGAAGCATTATTAGCGTTCATATAGCAGTTTTAATTTTTATATAAGTGATTTCTTTGTCAAGAATCAAAATATGCCTGGAACATTTATTTGTTCTAGAGGAACATCTCAATGACTCATATCATATTTGTGCTTTGATCTATGAAAGTGATTGAAAAAAGAGTAAACCACCTCTTCTATTTGAGTTAGATCCTCAATCCATTTTCCATTATTACTTTTTATTTGGTTGATTAAATTTCACAATCGACGCCTGGCAACCAAGGCATGAAAATATTTAGTACTTTTGTCCCCTAGTAGCAGTGTCTATCTTTTTGTACCCATAGGGACTCTTCATAGAATTCAAGATCATTTCTCAATATTCTCTCAATATCTCTGTAAGTGTTATCGTTATCACTTTGCTGAAGCTCCAGAGGACATCTTTCTAAATGATCAATACTATTAGATATTTTCCCCATAGTCTTCTCGTTCTAGAGGCAAAGAGAGGTCATGGTAGATTGCAACTTGTGCTGAAGAATAAAGCTAGTAGAGCCTGAAACTCTATCATACCAAGCTTGACACAATGTTTTTACACTGTTTAAAGAGAAACCTGAAGTTCTTAAATTTAGCAAGTCTCCGTTTAGGAATAATGTGATTATGAAATATAAATATAAGCAGAGAATGATCAAAAGATGCTAATGGGTAGATATTGCGAGATGATTTTGGAAAAAAAATGCCGCCATTGATGATTGCAAAGATTTTTATTAAATCTAACCTAGACAGTGTCATCTCCCTTCCTATTATTGGTCCATGTGAACCACTAACCTTTTGGAGAGATATCAATTAATTTACAGTCATCAATCAAGATTTTAAAGTTATTTGCACTTGGAAAAGATGTACATTTATTGATTTTATCTTTCTGCACATAAGATTGGTTGAAATCACCAATAATTAACCAGGGATCATTCGTATTTTTTCCAATATCTCTTACCCAGGTCAATAGAATATGTCTATGTTCCTTTCTAGTAAAGCCATAAACAACGGTAATGTAAAAGGTTTTCCTTGAGGAATTTTTGATTTAGCCTGTGTCTAATTAGGGGAGCAATCTAAAATCAAACACGGGAATTCCTCTTTCCAAGCTAGGAGGGTGCCACCGCTTTTGCCAATAGGATTACATCTAGTCACATAATAATAGCCAGAAGAGCAACTATATTCCCAGCATTATGTACAACCATCTTAGTTTCAAATATGTACATAGAAAGGCAATATTTACGTATTAACTTCTTAAATCTTGGAGCTATCGCGGTATTGCCCAAGCTGCAATGGTTCCAGCTTAAAGAGCTCATGGCAATTTGGGAAGCTTTATATGGGTAGCTTCCTAAACCCTATGAAGTTGTACAAAATCAAAATTTAGAGTACTACATTAATCAGAAACATCATTCACATCCTTGGGAGTTGTCTCTAAGGTAGGATTAAACCATTTAATCTTCTTCTTGAATCCAGATTGCGAAACGAAATTAAACTTCCTTTTACTATGAGGCAAGAATTGACGAGGGTAACAGTGTTGGATTGTGTTATGATTCTTGTTCATACTTATCATAAAGTCATGGATAGGGCTGAGTTTTCACATCAGCAGAAAAATAAAATTAGACTATCTAATTTTTGGCTCCAGAGTTTGTTCATATTCATGAACTGTTTGGACATGTCAGTGGTGAAGATTTAGCTTCGATAGAATCATCCTTTCCAACTTAAATAAATATAGTTTACAAAAGAGGATTTATAGGAGCCCGAATAACATTTCCCATGTTTGCCGATGTGGAACAGAAGTAAAGATGAGACCGCAGCAAAATATCTATAGTCAGAAGCACACACGGCCAGAGTTGCTAAGATACAACCTGATGGTTTTCTACTTTGACAATCAGAGCAATGTCAATCACATTACCCCCGTCCGCTGCAGTCATTACTGAGCACCAACTAAAAAGAGCAGGAGTAGCAGCTATGCAGGAGTACTAATGCCAATATGCTTTATGAAAGTTGGTTACAACACCAAAGACTACAAAAGGATTAAATAGCAGATTCCTATTGATAGAGTTATTAAACAATCTCATACATTCTTTATTAGAAATTATTGGTCAGAGAGAGTTAACGATTTGAGACATATCCACACTATTATCAAAACAATCTTTGTTAATATCTTCTGAGTCTTCTTCAATGGGAATAAAGGAAGGACCAGTTGAGTTCAATCTTTCACATGAAAATTTTATAGGCTGAGACATGTTTTCCTGTAAAAGATAGTGTTTTCCTACAAGATCCATCCGATGGTTAGGCATTTTTCCTTGTAAGGATGTATTTTGGTTAGTACAAATAGCATCAAAGTCCACATCTGAGATATGATTTCTTAAGTCCAAACAAAAGTCATCTAAAGCATCTTTCCCGTTCTCATTCTCCACTTCAAAGTGCGCTTCACTGTTATTTTTCTCCATCAGCCCTTTGCCTTTTTCAGCATAAACAGCATCTGCATATGATTGTTAAGGTGCTTTTCCAAATTTAGGAAATTGTCCCAAGTGTTTAAATTTATTCCTGCATCAGAAGTGTAAGCATTCTTCATATTAGGAGGATTGTTACAGCCTTCATGTCTCTGGTTCAATTGTACATTGTTCTGATTATTATCTTCACCTTCGTCTTGCACTTCAAAATCATCAAGGTTCACATTCCTAAAGCGTTCCTTTAGAGAATCTTGATTGTGCAAGTCAAAGGATATCGAATCATAAACAGCACTGATCATATTAGATGGTTGAGGTAAGTCTTTATTAATAGTGGCATGGCTCTTTGTCATGAATGAAATAAAAAATTCCATCCATTCGCTTTGCTTAACACACCTTAGCATTCTTCCTGAAAGATCTTTTACGCTTGAGAGCAATGGATAAGTTAGAAACCAAAAGGAATTTGAAGTTAACCACAAAATTAACATCTGTATTTGCTATATTACGATTAATTAAGTCCTCCTGCAAATCTAAAATTTGATCGATACTCCATACACAGTCCTTCGTAATATGACCAATCCTACAACATTATTGGATCTTCTAAGTATTCTCTTATAGCGACACTCTACCTGTACCTTTTTGCCATTATCCAATTTTACCATCACAGCCATCAGCAGAGGGAGTTGCGGGAAATCCAGCACTTTAACTCTAAAGAAATGAAAAATCTTTGTTACCTGCATAAGTCCATCAATGTGGCGAGGTTCCCCAACTACGCTTTCCAGGACTTGAGCAATACCACAATTCATATATTCTAATGGAAGACCCTAAACTTGAACTCACAAAGCTATCCTCTTAACCTTGACTTCATGCACAATTGTATTTGGACGCCACTTTACAAGAACCAAAAGAGAACTTAGAAAAAACCATGGACCAATTTCATACAGAAAAATCTGGCCTTCATAGTTTTGGAATTATATTAAATACACATTTCCTTCTCTACCAACAACTCTGAAATCACCCTGTACATGCCATGCATCGTGCAAAGCAAGATCAAGACGATGCAAAGGGATAGGTTTTTGATCAACTAGAACGCAAATAAGACAAGTATTCCAGTAAGCATGCTACTTTCGCATCATACAGATGTCAAAAGATAGCCCTGATCAATTCCTAGGTAGTGCCATAACAAACTCATCTTGTGCAGATTCAGTAGAAGATTTTGAATGATCTGCCCCTAGAGAGCTATTTTCAGACCAAGAAAAACCTCTAGCTATAAAATGCTGCTTATCTATTTGATATTCAATTCGTTCCATACAAAAAGCCCCAAGACGGAATGATTTAAATAGAATCCAACTAAAAGCAATGTTCTTGTAAAAGACGACAACGACAAACACCAATGTCAGCATAAAAAAGTTTCCACAAGACAACAAAGACACTGCTGAGAATAAAATACTAACAAAGCACTAAGTCAACCACTATAGGACAAAGCTAAGCCAGGGTCAAAGTCTACTTATTAGACATGTAATTGAACGCAAGACAAGCACACATCCATAAAAGCAGAAAGGTACCATTTTTAATGACATGCTGAGCAAACAGAGGCTTGGAAAGTAGAGAGAAGTCAGCTTCAGAGCCATGAGTAACTTCCAAAAGGAGTAAACATGCTCACTTGCGGAGGTCTCAAAATCATATATATTTAGTGGTGAACAAATAACTGAAATTTTCAAACCGGCAAGTTCGAGCAATACAATAAAGTTTATTTAATGTAAAGAACAATATTGTTTATAAGACAAAATCTTGCTTTAGCTAGGTTTATAAAGCTCATAGACGCCATATCATATACAAATACACCATCTGAAGTGTGTTTTCCACCCATGGAAAAGTTGGGAGTACTACTATAAGGAAGATGAGATGACAAGTAACCTGGTGCAAGAGAAGACAAATGGCATTTACGGCATTGTTAGACAAAAATCCTATTTTGGTTTTTCACACATGGGCTTATTTTCATTTGGTTCCCGACTTCTTCGAAAGCCAAAGCAGTCCCCCATTCAGCTATAACCACTTACACAACATGTTAATGGCTAAGGTGGGACGTTAAAGCTTATTATGATTAAAATACACCTTATTCCATGCCATGTCTGATTCACACTGAGCCTAGATGCCCAAATGATCTGAGAAGAAATGGAGACCCGTCATTCTGCTAGGGCTATTGTTAGCACAAACAAGCCTCTCTCTGTTGTCCATTCATGTCGTCGAATGCCTTGCCCTCTGCAACCTCTAGTGCAGGAAGGAGGTCGATGAGGGATTAGCATAGTCTAAACATAGAGAAAGGATAAATTATTTCAGCTTGTTGTTAAATTGGTAAAACTCGCTAATTGATATTGTGGCTGTTCTAAGTTCTGAATTTATTTGTCCTTGAATTGAAATGCTTATTTCTTTAGTCATTATGCAACAAGTGGTGGATTTGATCATATTCCAAATACCAAAATGGAGAAGAACCCTTCTTGCAAAGTGTTTCTTTATTATGACACATTTGAGCAGATTTTGCAATTGCTATTGTATTGTTGTGGAAGGACAAGAAGTTATCAGTGGCAACCTTAGCTGGGTTGTCCATCATTTGGTTTCTCTATGAAATGGTGGAATGCCAACTTATTACTTAACTATGTTACTCCCTCATTTTCATTATGCTCTTCTTCCTCTGATATAATGCCGCAAGACTAATCACTTAGTAATGTAAATTTCATACTCGTAGTATTGATTAGTAAACTATTGTTTTGTGTTTGGGAAAACACATTTTTATAAATAAAACTGTGTTAAATTTTCTTAAATATTTTCTATCAAGTTCTCTTGAACAAGATATAAGTTGTACATACTTTTCAACGCAAGTCAATAATGAGCTTCTTTACTAGAGAAAAATAACCACATTGTTTTTATTGAAAAAATACTATTTATTCTTCGGCAGTGTTTCTTTGTATGGTGACCCTACCAGTTTTGTATGAGCGGTATGAATATGAGGATTCTAAAGCCAACAAAGACTTGAACAGATTGTTCAGAACAGTGGATTCTAAAGTTCTCTGCAAGATTCGAATAGGACCTATGAAAGAAAAGAATTTCAGATGACTGTTTAAGCTGAACTCTCTTTAATCTGCACAAAAGTTGGCTTCAAGCATTATCTGTTCCCAACCTCAACTACTTAAATGTGAACAATGTCATTAAATCATATAATGAAATTTGGACAAATTTCAATAAAATATTTGGGGCACGTAATTGAAAGTTTTAAGTCTTAATTAAACTTCAACATCTTTAATATTTCTTTTTAACATTTTTTTCAACAATTACAGTTTACCGCTGCAACTCAAAAATCTCACAAATTACTGTCAATTATGTAAACAAACCTAACTATATAAGAAAGAAAAAGAGAAGGAAAAAATCACAATTTCAGAAACCCAGCAAATAGTTTTAATTTAGGAATAATAAAGGGCATCATCATAGCGAAATGATAGACTGTAGTGTACAGATAGTGCATCAAATAAACCGCTTTAAACCAATATGACAGAAATATGAAGCATACTGCATGGAAGATCTAACATGAAACTGTGAAACTTCTAGCATTATCTATTGGTCGAATGCCCAGTTCTAGTGGTGCACCATGTATACCCAAGAATTTTACAGTTCCGGACAATACAATTATATAGCAGGTCCGCATGATAAACTATGAAGTACTCATATAATTTTAGCACCTTTAACACTAGGCAACAACTTACTTTCTTTAACTATGAGTTTCTTCTTATTTTTATATCATTGTAAGGATATTTATGGTTCTAACTAAATTTTGTATTGTTTCCAAGAGGCTATCAATAAGACTTCATATTTTTGTGTTATATATATAAATATATATATATATATGTATATATAATTTTTCAATTTACCACCTTTGAATTGTGCTTGCTAAAGTATCCCATCTGCTGCATGGATCCTTACTCAAAAGTAGTCAATATTGGTCAGAGAAACCCCCTTACACCTGTTTACTCAATCTAAAAGCAGTAACTAGACTTCATCCTCGTATGTGACTGTACATAAGGATTGACAGAAGTGAGGTTTCAATCCCAATAAGCATTTAACGTTCCACTTCTGCAACTAACGGCTAGGTCAGCAAATTCTTTATGCCAGGATTACTACAGGGACGAGTTTGACAGACGAAGAGTAAGGTTTGGGACTGATTTAGAACTTTGACTGGGTGGGACATCAAAATAGGATTTTTGTTGATAGTGATGATAGGGTGTATTAGCCGCAACTTGTACAGATGTTGCATGTAATTGGGCTGGCTCGAACATGGAACGGTTCCATTTGCATATCTAGCCAGGCCCAAATATCCATTTTGGACCCAAAAATTCGGCCCAATTTGACTAGGATAAACGATCCACTGGTTGTAGTACAATTATACACCTCTAGGCGCATGGTTATATATATTAGCTTGGAAGAGCCTCCTTATAGTACAAGCGGCTTAGCCGCATTGTCTATAGATGGTGGAACCATTTTTCATGAACATTTCCAAAATATCATGGGGTATTACCACCTAATCCCAGCCGTACAATTTAGTTAACAATTAATACAAAATTGGAACATCTCAAGACATCTAAATATTAAAAAAGATGACAATAATATACTTTTAATCTTTTAAATTTATTTTAAGTTTTCTTTTTGCCTCTTAACTTTATTTATTCTAATTTTATTTTTTAACTTCTTGTTAAATTTTATTTTGGTCTCTTAACTTCATTCAATTTCAATTTTATCTCTTAATTTCAATAATAGTTTTACTTTATTCGCTTGATTTCATTTGGTTCCACTTTGATTTATTAATTTTATCTCAAATTTCAATTATGTCCCTTAATTTCATTTTCTTTTAGCTCGGCCCTTAATTTTCAGATTACTCCTTTTTACTTCCTTTAATTTTTAGACTTTTTTTATCTAATTGATATGAGTAAGCCCATATAATTTCTTTTTGGAAGTTCAATTTTTTCTAATTCTGCCACTTACTAAATTGACTGATACTAGCTTTATATATGTATCTATATCTATATATATATATATATATATCTTTGCTTTCCATTTTGGTAGCCCAATTTGTATTCGATGATCTTAACTGTTAATTTACTCAAAGTCTAAACATTTAAAGCATTTAAATTTGATTGTGCTAGAATGAAAAAAAAATATTTGTGTAGTTTATCAATATTATTAAAGGTCATATTGAAACAAAATAAATAAAGGGACACACAGTGAAACTCCAAGTTAAAGTTAAGAGGGCAAATAGAAACTAAATGGATTTTTTTAGATGCAAGTGAACTTAAAACAAAGTTAAAATACCAAAGTGAAACAGAATGATGTTATAAGACAAAACAAAACTTAATGCAATTGTTTGTATTTTTATTATATTGTTCACTAATCAAAACATAATAAGTATATGATTTTTTTAAATTATATTGTAATATATGTATCATTGTTGCATATAATTGTAAAATTTTAAATTATATTATACCTGTTTTATTTTATTAATAGTTAAACGTACACTTATCATATAGTAATTGAAAAATCTGACAACAAAGATGAGTAACTCTATTTAAGTGTAATCCTAAAAATAATACTTCTTGCCAAAAAACGAAATCCTAAAGATAATACATATTATAAAGTCAAAGGATAAGATTTAAACTAAATGATTAAATCCCTCAACTCCAAAATTTTTTTTTTACTAGATCAAATCCTCCAGAACAAAGCATCATGCAAATCTTAGGATTCATCCCAACTACGATATCAAAAATAGGTAAAATCATGAAGCTAAATGTAGTGCTAGGATTCGGAGTGAATCAGATGACATAACAGTTATACACATCTGAATAAAACGAGCAAACATAATGTAATAACCCAAAAAAAAAGAGTATATATATATATATATATAGTATGTTGTACGTAGTTAGAGATAAATAATATTTATAGGAGTATCAATGATAGTATACCTGCCTAGTTAAACTCAATATAATTTTAAGAATAACATTAACAAAAATAAAATAGAATTTTAAGAATTAAAATATAATGAAAAAATAATATTTTGGTGGAAATATTAATTTAACAGGAATTAAAATAAAAATAAAAGTATTGTCTTAAATAAAATTATGGTTTTAATTTTTTAGAATATTGTTGCAGCAAATGTAGCATTGGCAAGTCATACGGATTAAATTGAAAGAAAAAAATTAATGCTTGGGTAGAAATTATAATTTTATAAGGACTAAAATGAAATAAAAAATATTGTCATATAAAAAACTATAATTTTCACTTTTATTCACAATTTTGTCACAGAAATGTGTTGGCATCATCTTGTACAGTATTTTACATAATATTAAATAATAATTTATATAATAACTTGAAAATATCTATATAAAACACGAACGATTCTTAATTTTTTTATTTAAAATAAAGAGAAAAAGAGAGGTTGTGGAATAAGTGTCTTATAGAAAATTGATATTTGAACTTGTGTGAGAGGTTGGTTTGTGGATATCCTTTCAATTGGGGTTGTGTTGTGGGAATATGAAATCTATACTATCAATCCCCATCGATGAATGTATAATTAGCAAAATAGTACTTTTCATTTGACCAAATGCTTTTATTTTCTTGTCCAACTTTTAATTTCTTTATTCCATGCATTGCTTTTTATGGGGAAACAAATCTATATTCTTTTGTACTTTTCAACTGTGTATATATGATATATGGACGGATATAAAATAACATGATGATAAATGATATTACTAAATTTTATAACTTATTGTTATTATAAAAGATACTTAGTATATGAGAAGTGCAAAGTAATCGTTATATTATAAATTAAGGAAGAAATATTATATGAAAGGAGAAAAGGTTATGGTAAAACTCTAAATTATAATTGCTTCCTTTACTTTACCTACATGTTTCTTGTTGGTATTTTATCTAAGTTTATTTTCTATGATAGTTGTGTCACACCCTGAAATCCCTAAGGTGGGACCAGCACAGGTCACGAGGAAATTCCCCGAACCTGCAAGCCTAACACTGGAGGGACATTCAATATCATGCCGCCCTAATTCATATGTAATACAATTTGCCTTAATAAAAAAAAATAAAGGTTCCAATACAAAGCAAGAAAATTTGTAGAAATTTTGGTAGTACCTCCCCAGTAAATAGAACGTCCTGAAATTTCTACAATGTCCTGTAAGGCAATACACATATAAGAGAGCTCCGCTCTCACCAGCACAACCCAGTAAGCATAATTACAAAATACAACAAAATATGGAAAGTTCAGCTGTGATCTCTAAACAATCCTAGATATACAATCAATGGCTATCATCCTAGATATATACATCCCAAAAGAATCACCATAAGTATCATCTAAACAAAAGAGTACGCCTCGCACCAAACCAAGCGAGCTCACCATGGGCTCTCCGTCAGTGCTCCGCCGACTCTGGAAGGTCGTCTATCTCTCAATCTAAGACCAAAATTTTTTCGGCAGATAGCACCCCAAATTAGTAAACAATTCATATGTAATAAACAGAAATTAAATGTGCCTAAAATTTAATAAAAACACAATAATTTTTAAATCAATATTACGATTCAACAATTCAAGCTAAGTAATCCATTTTTACAAAACACTATATCGAATTGCCAGTCTCAGGGAAGCAAACAACTTATGAGAATCATTCAGAGAAAGGACTGCTAAGGATCAACAGGCGAGGATACACAATCCTTGAGGGCAAATAACCAACAGACGAGGATACACAACCCTCGAGGGCAACTAACCAACAAGCGAGGATACACAATCTGTAATAACCCAAGCAATTAGAATTATGAATGCAACTGATGGTATAATATTCTGTTATGTGAATCAATAGAATGAGATTAAGGCTGGCTCAGTGGTCAGGCTCTAGAATGTATTTCCTCAGGACGTGGGTTCGAGACTGGGAAGCTAAACTCCATTGTTTTTTTTTTTTTTTTCTGGAGCTGCCACGTGTCCCCTCCCACAGTGAAAGGACGAAACTGCCCTCCCCTCCCACAGTGAAAGGACGAAACTGCCCTCATAAGTTCCTTCTTCTTCCTCCTTCCTTCATGCAGCCGAGATGGAGAGAGAGTGAGAGGTGTCGCGAGCTGCAGCAGGGAGCCACCGTGGTTGTGCCTCCACCTCGCCTGAGCTGAGCTGCACCCCCGAGCACCACCGGCCACCTCTCGCCTCCGTTCCAGCTGGAAAACCGCCACCTCTTGGGCGAAAACCCCCATCCTAGGAAATTCGGGGTGTGACGCAATCCCTGATGGAAACTAACCAACAGGCGAGGATACATAATCCTCAAGGGCAACTAACCAACAAGCATGAGTATATCTCACAAAAGTTATCATCTATCAGTCCTCCCAACGAACAGGGATTTAAGTCAAACATGCATACAAAGATGGAAATATGCGGGAAATCATCTGTGTTTCTAATCATAACTATTTAGTGATCACCTCTAAACATATCACGAGTCCAATACTATAGTTATGGTCATTCAACATATACAGAAGGTCCCTTACTCCTAACCGCTAATCTGGTGAGGCATAATCACAACGAAATTGGTTATATTTAGAAAACAATTGAAGCAAGAACAACCCAAGTATAATAAGAGTTTTTGGGGGTGCTATCTGCGCACCTGAACTCCGATTGACGCAAGCGGTACGTTGCCCCTCCCTGAGGTGCCAGAATCGGCCTTACGATCCACCTGCACCGAAGTTCACAAAGGAATTAATCGCCTTTCGGTTCATTATCCTAATTTAGGACCTAACTCCCCCATCTCTATGATTCCATATCTTTCATTCCTTAACGTGTGATTATTTACACTTATACCCCATATATTTTCCAAATTTTTCATTTTGGTCCCTGTTTCAAACCCTAGCCTCCATTCTAATGCAAATCAAGAACATTTCTTAGTTCTCATGCCCAACAGCTTAAAGGTATTAATCTAGAGTTAATATGAACCAATTACAAGTCAACAATTTTCCATTTTCTCAAGAACCCAAAATTTTTGAAAATTTTCATTTTGGTCCCTATCAGCCATTCTTCTTACAAGCAGCCAAAATCCATGGTTTTAGAGCTTAAATTTGTTGTTTAAGGGCCGAAAAAGCTACTTCTAAGCTCAATCTGAAGAGAAAATCAGTTAAAACGTACCAAATCGCCCAAAATGTCCAATGCTCGAGCTCCTCGGTCTCGCTGGAAAAATGGCTCCAACGGCAGCCAACTGAGCTCGACTCCAGGTGGGAATGGCCGGCCAAGAAGTGTGGCACACAACCCGTCCAAGCCACACCGGGAAAACAGCTCACCAACGGCCAGGGAAGCTCACGTCTTCACAGTGGTTTTCGCCAAAGAGGTGGCGGTTTTCCAGCTGGAACGGTGGAGAAGGGTGGCCGGTGGTGCTCGGGGGTGCAGCTCAGCTCAGGCGAGGTGGAGGCACAACCACGGTGGCTCCCTGCTGCACTCGCGACACCTCTCTCTCTCTTTTGCATCTCGGCTGCACGAAGGAAGGAGGAAGAAGAAGGAAGCTTCTGAGGGCAGTTTCGTCCCTTCACTGTGGGAGGGGACACGTGGTAGCTCCAGAAAAAAAAAAAAAAAAAAAAAAAAGCAATGGAGGTTAGCTTCCCAGTCTCGAACCCACGTCCTGAGGAAATGCAGTCTGAAGCCTGACCACTGAGCCAGCCTCAATCTCATTATACTAATTCACTTAACAAAATATTATACCATCAGTTGCATTCAAAATTTTAATTGCTTGGGTTATTACACTCTCCCATTTCCATTCTAGTATCTCTAGCCGTTGATGCAAACCAGCAGGCCTTTGGTGTTCGGCCTTAACCTATTGACACACCAAATAGCGAGAGACAAAGTCAACTACATCTTTCTTCATACCATTCCACCAATAAATCGACTTCAAATCTTGATACATCTTGGTAGATCCAGGATGCACGGTATAAGCTGAGTGATGGCTTTCCTCTAAGATCCTCTTCCTTAATTCATCCACTTATGGTACACACAACCTCCCCTCGAACCATAATGCTCCCTCTGCATCCACCGTAAACTCCTTATTCTTCCCTTCTTGACAATCGCCTATTAACTTATACAATTCTGAATCTGATCTTTGAGCAGCCTTCACCTCATCAATGATAGCGGAACTAGATTGCATGTGAGCAATAAAAGCTCCTGATTCACCAATTTCAAAAGTTCACCTAATTTTCCTACAACTGCTGCAGTTCAGCAATTAAGGGTCTCCTTACCTCTTGAATATGGGCTAGACTTCCTATGGATTTCCTGCTTAAGGCATCCGCCACCACATTTGCCTTACCTGGGTGATAAAGTATGGTGCAATCATAATCCTTGAGTAACTCCATCCATCTTCTCTGCCTCAAATTCAAGTCCTTCTGTTGGAAAATGTATTTTAGGCTTTTATAATCCGTATATATCTCGCAAGTTTCCCCATACAAGTAGTGCCACCAAATCTTCAATGCAAAGACTACTACTGCCATTTCTAGGTCATAGGTAGGGTAATTCTAATCATGTCTCTTCAGCTACCTGGATGCATAAGCTATAACCCAACCATTCTGTATTAGAACGCACCATAATCCCACACCAGAAACATCACAATACATGCATATCCACCAGTGCCAGAAGGCAGGCTCAAGATAGGAGCTGAAGTTAGACATTCCTTCAGCTTTTGGAAGCTAACTTCACAAGAGTCGCTCCAGATGAACTTTGCATTCTTTCGGGTCAACCGTGTCAACAGAGCAGCTATTCGGGAGAAGTCTTTTACAAAACGTCGATAATATCCAGCCAATCCTAAGAAGCTTCTGATCTCACTAACAGTGGAAGGGCGAGGCCACTTTTGAACTGCTTCTACCTTACTTGGGTCAACTAAAATCCCTTCCTTAGAGACAATATGGCCCAAGAATGCCACATGTTTCAGCTAAAATTCACACTTTGAAAATTTAGCATAAAGTTGCTCTTCCCGTAACTGTTACAACACTGTTCTCAAATGTTGTTCATGTTCACTGGGGCTCTTAGAATAAACCAAGATGTCATCAATAAAGACAATCACAAACTTGTCAAGGAACTGTTTGAATACCCTGTTCATCAGGTCCATAAAGGTTGCAGGTGCATTAGTCAAACCGAAAGACATTACTAGAAATTCATAATGACCATAGCGAGTACGAAATGTTGTCTTAGGGACATCTTCACCCCTGATCTTGAGCTGATGGTACCCTGACCGAAGATCAATCTTCAAGAAACACTGAGCTCCTTGAAGTTGATAAAAAAGATCATCAATTCTAGGTAAAGGATACTTGTTACGTACTGTCACCTTGTTCAGTTGCTTGTAATCCACACACAACCGTAAAGACCCATCCTTCTTCTTAACGAACAGGACAGGAGCACCCCAAGGTGACGTGCTAGGTCGGATGAACCCCTTCTCCAATAGATCTTGCAATTACTCCTTTAACTCCCTTAACTCTGCCAAAGCCATCCGGTAAGGAGGAATAGAGATAGGCTGAGTGCCTGGAATCAGATCAATAGAGAACTCAATATCTCTATCCGGTGGCAACCCTGGCAATTCTTCAAGTAAGACATCAAGAAATTCTCTCACCACCAGAATCTCATCTAACCTTGCTGCTGGTTTCTCCATGTCTTTCACCACAGCCAAAAATCCTTGACACTCGCTAATTAACAGCTTCCGTACCTTAAGAGCAGAGATCACTCTAGTTGAAGTCACCCCTGTATCCCCCTGTAATTCATAAGGAGCCTCCCCAAGGGTTTTAAATTGTATTACCCTTTAATGGCAATCTAAAACTACATGACAAGAGGCTAACCAATCCATACCAAGAATCACATCCAGATCTACCATCTGTAATACCATTAGGTCTACCAGAGTTTCCCTATCTCCGATTGAAACTTTGCATGATCGATAAACTGTATCAACCATCACTGATTCCCCTAACAGGGTACCCACGAGTATGGGATTCTCTAAGCGAACAGATATGCCACACAACAACTTAGCAAATTGGGGAGAAACATTGGAATGAATAGAACCTGGATCAAATAAAGCACATGCTGGATGTAAGTCAATTGAAATCATACCTGTCACCACCTCATTAGATGCCCGAGCATCCTGTCATGTCAGCGCAAATACACGTGTCTGGCCCCTACCTGTTGATGTCTGTCCCTGATTGCCAGAGCCTCTCCTGGGCATGCCCCTACCGGCAAAAGTGGAGGGGCCTGTGCTTGATGTAACTCTATATGGTGTAGAATGAGCTACTGGCTGCACCGAGTCCCAGTTAGAAACTTGCTGTGCAAAAGGGCAATTCCTCTTGAAATGGCCTGTATGCCCACAATGGAAACACGCCCCAGCAGCGTGATAACATACCCCAGAATGAAAGTTCCCACAAGTAGGGCATGCGGCTCATGGGCGGGCTAATTGAGATACATCACAAAACTGGGTGGTTCGGCTACCTCCCTGCGTAACCTGACTAGGAGGATCACTATATGGAGGCGGTGCACATGAGCGAGTTTGAGCCTAAGTAGGCCTAAATGATCTCTGATGCCTCGGTACCCCAGATTCCCCTGATGAAGGGCCAACCCCAAGCTGTTTCCTCCCCTGATCCCTCTTCCGCTTCTTGCTAACGATATTCTCTTCCATTTCCCGTAATTCAATTCTACGAGCCTAATTCACCGCCACTGAGTATGAAGGGAAGGTATCCATCTGTGATGACAGAGCACGATACATGTATTTAGGTAACCCCATTAGAAATTGTTTAATACGGTGCCTCTCAGTAGGTACTAAGTGCGGGGCATAACGAGAAAGTTGAGTAAATTTAATATTATAATCCAGTACAGTCTCCCCAGGAACGTATCTGAGCAATTCAAACTCTTGGGCCCTCGCATCCCTCACACTCTGAGGTATACACCGGTCCATGAACAGCTCCTTAAACTCATCCCATTGCATGGGAGGTAATTTAGCGGGTCTCTCATTCAGTACTGTCTGAAACCATAAATAGGCTGCATCTTGCATCTAATATTCTGCAAACTCCACCATCCTAGTGTAAGAACAACGCAGTACCTTACACAATTTCTCTATCCCCTCTATGAAGCGATAGGGGTCTTCCTGGCTATCAGACCCTATGAAAACTAGAGGCCTAAGCCTCACAAACTGGGCTAAAGTCACCTCTTTCAGTTGCCTAGCTCTAGAATCCCTGGACTTAGTTCACGTTGGAGGTATATTCATTCCCTGAACCTGTGATTCCATTTCCCAATCCACGTGGGAATTAGCTCTCTGTGGTCTCGCAACTCTAGGACCTCTGCCACGGCCCCAGGTTAGGGAACTTTGAGTTGGACGGATGCATTTTCCGACCTACCCACGACATCCACCCCTTGGCGACCACCTCGTGTACGTGGAGGCATCCTCAATCTAAAACACAAGACAACAAACATTCAGCCTCCACAATTACCAATAACTCAAAAAGTCACATGTAGGTTCAATCAACATCAAGAAAGACCTACAAAAGAACAGATATACCGACACCCCTACCAGGCCTTCCATGGTATCCCAATTATGGTTATGCTCGGGTTTTCTAATGATAATGGAGACCCCACAGAAGGACACTGCCATCCTACATGACCACAGGAGAACCCCCAAACCTGGCTTTGATACTAATCTGTCACACCCCAGGGATTTCGGGGTGTGACATGTTGCATTATTGTATTTTCTATTTTAATCATTTATATTATCATTACTTCTCTCCTAACCACTCTTTATTTTATTTTACCTTCAAGATTATTTTTATTTAAATTACTTTATGGTAATAAATATATTTAAATAAAATTATTTATTTAGGTCTCTTATTTACACAATTCATTTATATTCAATGGATGTTATAATTTAAAAGATGGATGGGAATTCATGTGAAAACCATGTAGCTATTAGCGAAGAAAACAGACTTAGTGCACCTTGTTGAAATGAATTATTAAGATGTATCTAGTAAAAAGACAAAAGTATGAATTATTGAGACATAAATGGTGAAGCAATATGAATATAAATTATTGAGACGTATCCAGTGAAGGGATATGGGTATGAGATATTGAGACGTATCCGTTAAAAGGATACAATTATGAATTATTGATACGTATTCTGTGAAGATATACATATATAAGATATTAACATATTTGGCAAAGGAATATAAGTATGATGATTTTAGTTCTTTCCTTGATACCCATTTTATACAAAATTATAAGATTTAGAAATACCTACTTTATCCTTAAGTTGGACATTAGTGATGATAGGGTGTATTAGTTGTAACTTGTATAGATGTTGCATGTAATTGGGCTGGCTCAAGTTCACTCTTATTCCCAACTCAAACATGAAATGTTTCCATTGCCCATCTAGTTAGGCCTAAACATCCGTTTTAGGACTTCAAAATCTCGACCCAATTTGACCAGGTTAAACGATCCCCTGGTTGTTGTATAGTTGTACACCTCTAGGCATATGGTTACATCTATTAGCCTAAAAGAGCCTCCTTATAGTACAAATTGCTTAGCTGCAATGTGTATAGATGACAGAACCATATCTTATCCACAAACATTTTTAAAATGTCAAGTGGTGATACCATATAATCCCAGCCATACAATTTACTTAGCAATTAATACAAAATTAATAGATCTAGGGATGGCAAAATGTTATCACATTTAGAGGTCCCTTGGAGATTGCCCTATTTAAAGACCTGTATTTGGGAATTTTTTTCCTATGGAGATGGAGATAAGGAAAAATGACACCTTAAGTAGTTTGAGGATGGGGACGATGATCATACTCCCACTCCGTAGGATCCCCATCCCCGATAATTTGACCTAAATATTTTAAAATATATCTTACTAATAGTGATTTACTACATCTTCATGTTCAACATACATAAATTCTCTTGCGAAGGCAGAAAATTGGAAATGTAACTATTTTCAATATGGTAAAGACATTGTTTCAACTAGTAATATCAAATATGAGTTAAACTAATACTTAGACGAATATGCATTAATTGATGCTTCAAATGCAGAAGTTTATAACATATTAAGATAGTGAAAAATAAACAGATTGAAATACCCAACTTGCATATAAGAAAGAAAAAATAATGAAGAATTCACTTATGATGAAAAAGATGCCTTGATGACTTGAATTTGATGTTTTTAATTTGTTGAAGTTATTATTTCTCTAAGTTTTTAGAATTTTTAGGACTTATCTGGAACTTTTCATTTGAATTCTTTGTAGTGTTTTTTTTTTAATTTGATTAGAACTTATTGGATAACATAAACAGGGAACTTAAACTTTAAATTTATATTTTTTAATATGTTCATTTTTGTCATATTTATTAATATTTATTTTTTATAATTTTTGAAAACAAATTTGAGATTTATGAAGGGATCTGTGGGGATTCGCATCCCCACAAGAAATGGGGATACAAGCAATATTTCTCCCATAATGAGGAGTGGAAATAGAGATGATAGACATGAATAATGGTAGGGACAAGAAGCAAAAAGGCACTTTCCACCCTTGCCCCACAAAATTATCATCCATAGGAGGATCCCAAGTCATCAAAATATTAAAAAAGATGACAATAATATACTTTCAATCTTTTAATTTTATCTTAAGTTTTATTTTTGCCTCTTAACTTTATCTATTTTTAATTTGATTTTTAAACTTTTTGTTAAATTTTATTTTGGTCTCTTAACTTTATTTAATTTCAATTATGTCCCTTAATTTCATTTTCCTCTAGCTTGGCCCTTAATTTTCAAATTACTCATTTTTACCTCCTTTAATTTTTAGATTTTTATCTAGTTGACATGAATAAGCCCACATAATTTCATTTTGGAAGTTCAATTTTTTCTTCCACTTACTAAATTGATTAATACTTGAATTTTTTGTAATCTTTGCTTTCTCATTTTGGTATTACTAGCCTAATTTGTATTCGGTGATCTGAACTTTTAATTTACTCAAAGTCTAAATATTTAAAGCATGGAAATTTGATTGTGTTAAAAAAAAAAAAAAAGACTATTTGTATAGTTTATCAATATTAGGAGTCAAATTGAAACAAAATAATAAAGGGGACACACATGAAACTCCAAGTTAAAGTTAAGCAGGCAAATTGAAACTAGATGAATTTATGGGATGCAAGTGAACTTAAAGTTAAAATACCAAATTGAAACATAATAATGTTATTAAAAAAAAAAAAAAAAAAGAGACTTATATGTAGTTACTTATATTTTTATTATATTATTCATTAAGTAAAATATGACAAGTATATAATTTTCCAATTATCTAATAACATATATATGATTATTGTAGATCACTGTATAATTTCAAGTTTAATTATATATCTTTTATGTTATTATTAGTTAATCGTACACTTCTCACATATGCCAACTATGTTATCAAAAATAGGTAAAATCATCGGGAGAAATGTAGTGTAAGGATTCGGAGTGAATCAGATGACAAAACAGTAATACACATCTGAATGGAAAGAGCAAGCATACGGCCCTACCGGAAGCGTATGTTTATACTATAAATATGATTCTCCGCATCAGTTCCATTGCAAGCATTATCAAGAACATTGCTCCTAGAGACAGAATGTTTGGAAAGTCCACATTCGCCATATTTTTCGGGAAGGCAACATATTATTGAGTGGCTCAGCCTTTGACCAATCAAGGGTTTTAGCTTGGAGTTTCGTTTTCCTTTTCGTATGTACCCTAAAAGGATAAAAGGGAAAAATTATTACTGCTTCTGGCTATGGTTTGAACGATGATGAATTGATTTAAGTAATGAAAATGGCCAAACTTTAATCGATTGCTGGATCAAAAATACTACTAGCACATGTTTAAAGTAGACTATATCTAAAATTGGACTAATTAACATCACGCAAAACTCTATCTTGTCTAGCCTAAACGCGTCTTTTTTCAGCATATGAGGACTACGCTTATTAGGCCTAAACAAGCTGCGCTTTCTTCGTATGTCAGACGGTAAATCCCAATCAAAATACCATTTCTAAGCAGTTTCCCTGGCGATTTGAGAGAGGCAATAATTAAAATATAGCAAAACCGAAGTACTTTGGTTACTAGCATACAATAATATGAAAACTCTCATTAAATACGTCACACAAACACAGTCCCCACTTGATCCGGACCACGCACTATACTTCAAAAAGTTCCAAGTCCAATCAACATGTCTGATGTTCAATACAAACATATACGAGCGGACGCACAAGTCCTGAAATCAGTTTTTCGGGGGGAAACGAAAGAACAAAAGGAAAAAGTAGAGTAAAATCAAAATATCCAAACCAATTAATTCAGAGATTACATAATTTTAAGGGCAATTTAAATTATCCTTAAGCCAGCACAGATAAAATTCTCTCTCCTTCCATGGCAGCCTGAAGGGCTTGTTTGTGGGAAGGATAGCACTACAAGTTGGGAAAAGAGGAGGAATTCCCAAGAGTGGATCCAAGAAGGTCACTGCACAAGCTGGCCCCTTCAAGTGACCTGTTATTCTCAGCCCTTGGACTGCTCCCAGCGCTGCTATTGGAAAGTGATCCAAACGCGGTCTTCTGCAAAACCCCTGTAGGAAATGGCCCTAATGGAGAACTATTGTCCCACCCATCAGTCATCAGGTTAAGGGCAGATGAGTTCTTGGTGCAGTCACTTGCACTGTTATTACTAAGATGTAGAACCTCCCCAAGAGGACCACCCACAGAACTTTCCCAAGCAATTGGAATCCAATTAGCCTGCCTATTACTTGATTCATTCAGACCACTTCCCACACCCAAACCCATTTGGATTGGGTCTAGCTCCCTCGATAGTCGAAGAGGTGACAATGTGACCTTTCCATTGGAAGGAGAGGAAGGGGATGACATGAAATTGGAAGAGCCCATGGGAATAGATATTGAAAGCTGGGTACTTTCTGATTGCATGTCAAGTTTGGGCCAGTCATCAATGAAATGTCGAAGAGGTTGTTGCGATTCAGTATCTCGGTAAGTGGGGTTTTGTGTAGATCCAAAGCTGTTCTGAGAAGGGTTGAGTAAGGAGTCCGAAGTGACAAGCCCAAACTCATTCCTTGAGGATTCTGCATATGGGATTTGCTCTTTATGTAGCATAAAAGGGCTTTCCTTGGGTTTCAGATCAATGGTGGGCGGCAGCATTGGAAGGGCGGAACCATCCTGCATTCTCTCACTCGCATTCTCCTTGTCATTCATAAACATCCTGCAAGTAGAGTTTCCCATATAAACACACCATTAGTAAACAGGACATGGCTAATATTAATACTCAAGTTCACTTCCTGCATTGCAGCACCCTCTCCACAGAGATAAAGGACAAATATTTAACACGCACGAAACCATCTAAGGCTAAAAGGAATCTGAATCACTTTCCGCGATAAAAGGGATGATAGAATAGATTCCTTGATTCCGCTCAGTGCCAAACCAAATGAAAAGCTAACCACGAGAATAATTGGTGGCAAACTAGTGAACCACCTAAGATCGAGAGTGTAAAGTTGAACAGATGACAAGAGGCCTAAAAGAGAAGAGGCCCCATTTTTTTCCTGACCTGTTGATGTTGGCTGCTGCAGAAGTATCAGATGCAAGAGGCTGCAAATTCTTGGATTGGTGGTGCGCAAAGGAGAGGGTATTGGACGCAGCGTTACCTGGCACGACTACTGACGCAGAGGAGGAAGCATTAGGCATGAGCTTTGAGGCATTGGTGACAGTGTTTGCAGTAGTGGTGGTAGTGGCACCAGCGACGGCGTGGCCTGATTGGCCTTCCACAGGCTTTCTTGAACGATGGCGGCCTCTGTTCATGTGGCGCTCACAGTACTTCTGGTCCACAACAGCATCTCTTGAGCACCGCCATTTCTTCCCATCTGTTCTCCTACACCTTCCTGGCTCAGGATCAGTGTTGTTCGAGAATCCCAGATGGAAACCTCCCCATCCCACTACATCAAAACACAACATCCCCAATTAAACAGCATCATCAAAAAGAAAGATAAATCGTGAAGAAACTGTATAAGCTAGGAACAGAACTAGCCACTATGCACTTGTAAACTAATCTCCCCTGGCTCTTGCTGTCTTTGTGTGGGCAGTAAACACTAATAGAAGCAGGGATGTTTTCGAATATCGTGAATGGAAGGCTTCAGCTTAGTTTACAACTAAGGAAAAGGAACATACGTGTATTGGGTCTCAGAAGTGCGTTGGGAAAATTACTGAACCCAGCAGAATGGAGGGCTTTTCTGATAGGGATGAGCAGATGAGATGGTACGGCCATGTTTGCAGTTATGTACTTGTAGATCAAGGCCTGGTGTTCCAGCTCCATCCACTGGGACGGAGTGAATGGCCCTCTGCTTGCAGTTAAAACCCCGTGCATGCCTCCAGAGCTGTAACCTGATGATAACCCACAAGATAAAGGTCAAACAGAACGACAAATGGAAACGTAGAAAGCCAACTTTATAGTAATATCAGGGCGAAATGGAATAAAACGAGTTACTTCGAATTCTAAACGTTAAAAACTGGGCGAAAAGTAGGTATGACAGGAGAGAGAAGCGTGCTATACGTGCAAGGAACATCTAAGGGGACTAGAATGATAATGGGTTTATCCTGTATCAATTCAAGAAATAACAGTCCAGTACATCTATGCGAGGAAGACGAGATGGTAAGAAAAAGAAAGATCACAGGGAAAGATATTACAGACCCAATCAAAATTGGGGCTTTTCTTGCTCCTCCTATGCCTTCATATACTTATCTCCTTTAGTACCCTGTAGTTTACTGTGCAATATTTGACTACAATCCATCCCCCTAGACAGGAAGACAAAGATCTTTTTGAGAAATTTTCTTGTTTCACTATAATCTCGACAAGATTCAAAACGCAGGCCACACGTCCATTTCCATGAAACGACCGTCTACCCACTACTGTAGAATCAGCCGTAATGACCCATAACAGCCCGTTCTCCCTCTCGCAAAACGGACATATAAAAATTAAAAATTTAAATTTAAAAAAGTAAAAAAGCAACCCATTACGAACCATTCACCAGCAAGCCACAACCCAAATATCTGGTGACTACACAAATCACAGACGAATAGAAAATAATGCAAAAATATAAAGAACCTCGAGTAGCCACTGCTACTGCTAATGCTGAACAGTATATACCTGTATTCCTGGAGTAAGCAGTTAATGGGTGATAAGAAAAGGGCAATGTGGCATTTGGGAAGGCCTTATCCGTTAAGAGAGGCTCTGATTTGGGAGAAGAGAAGCTGAGCATTTGAGTATCAGAAAAGGGAGTGGTATTAGATCTCAGTGAAGAGTCTCTTTGGTGAAGCAGCATTGAGGCAGAGATGTGATCAGTGTTGAGCGGTTTAGAACTCCTCCATTATCTTGAGTTGCGCCTGATCTCTCCTGCTTGAGGATCCAGATCCGTACGACTTCTGCTTTAACTCAGGATTCGAAGCTTGAGAAGTAAACCCAGTAGTGTCTGAAGACTGAACCCACCAACTCATTCAGCATCTCAAGCTTCGGGGAAAATTAAGGAGCATTTCTCCCGTTGGAGAAGGCGAGCTTGGATCCTCAGCGGGACAGTAGATCTGCTATCCCACTGAGGAGTTTAAAACAAAAATTTTACACGGTTGAAAAAAATATTTAAGCCATATGATCCGGAGGCTGGAGGAGGCAAGCGCATCTTATGTGAGCGAACACCAGATTTGCTTACTTAACGCCTTAAACCTGAGCTGAGGCTGAAAACCGGACTGGTTTTGTTTTCAAGACTTGATGTCTTTGGAAAGATAAAATAATTGCAGAGAGAGAGAGAGAAAGAGAAAGAGGAACTGGCTGAAATATCTGTTACTAAGCAAATTTTGTGACAGAAAATAATTTAACCTTTCTCTCGTTCAAATCTTTTCGTTTTGCTTTGGGGTTTAAGGTCTACGGATGAGAGGGCATTTATGGAAACTTGCGCGGTCTGAGAAGGACATGGATGTTATTGTATGAACCAAGTGTGACAACATTTTTTTTATTTTGGGAGCAAAAATTGGATCTTCAATATTTGACCACAGAAATTTACGAGGATGTTGTGTTTTTTCACTTTTTATAGAATTTGGACATGAGTAGTCACAGATTCGGCCAAAATAAAAATTTTTAAAATGATTTTTTTAGAAAAACTTTTAATATGCCTTGCAAAGTCCGCTAGCGGGTTCAGAGAGAGACTTCTCACTTCTCACTCATCTTAAAGTTAAAACGCCGAAGCGGTGGGCTGCATGAACAAAGATGCATCGCCACGTGACTTAGTTGCCAATTGAAAATTTTCTTCATCTTCTCTGTCCTACTCTCTCTCTCTCTCTCTAGTGCTTTCTAAAATACAATATAATAATAATAATAATTAGTGCAATCCAACAATGCATTCCCACTTCCCTAATGAAAATAGAGTATATTGCACATTGAGCAATGGAATAACTTGAGGGCAAAGGGATACACTCCCTTGTTCCTACGCTTACACGAAAGTACGAGTACAGTTTTACTCTACTTTAGAAGGCGTCAAATTCACTTTTTTTTATGTTTCTTCCAAAAAAAGTTAATTGTAGCTTTTATATTAACGGCTTATAGACAGACACCCTAGGAGCTCACATCCTTATTAGGCAGGAGCAGGACAACTTCCATCCAGAATTAGACAGCGTCAAACAATCAAACCAAACTGATGACGATACCTTTTCTACCATTTTTTGTCCACAAAAAAACTGATGTCCTCCTCGCATCTGGAAACTCCTTGCTTCAAATTTAAATATAAGATACTTTAATATTTACTGTTCAAACAGAGGGTAGGGGTAGAGAAACAAAAAGAAATTAAATGAGTCAAATGTTTGAGGGGGATGTTGCATTGTTGTTTCCTTTCTTTTAGAAATTCGAACGGTGACGAAAACTGCACAACAATCTCCGCATTCATAACTTAATAAACTTGAACATATTTGATGTACACCATTCAAACTTATAAGGAATTAAGATTGGGAGTTTGGTCATTTATTTCTGCTTGCCATTTTTCTTCTTTAAACTCTGGAAGTTCCGAAATTCCCAAATGCCTTTGAAGACAGAAGGAATTGAGCAAGAGATGGTAGTAGGTGTAGTAATAGCTAGCTAGCTAGCTAACACCCCATTATTCTATTTCCCTAACGTGCAGGGGTGAGGAACATATTACTATCTTAACTTGACTTTGACCATGGAGACCCCACGATGTGTCCGAAGTTGCAGGAAGCATTTGGTTCGATTTTGAGAGCCCAGAACAAGATTCGCATTCATTTAACACAGACCGTATCAAACAGCGAAAATTGAGTACATTCACAAGGTGCTCGCCAAGAATTAAAAGATACATACGTGAATGGTGTATATAGAGGAAAGATAGAGAGAAGTATGTTAAGGTATTTTAATACAGGAGAAGACGAGGTGGTATTGGGGAATGTTGGGAGGAGCACATACAGTCAGATACTGATGCATGTCGCTTTTGAGAGAGCATGCTGTATCGCCAGTTAATTTGGGTGATTAACAGAGCGAAGATAAAATGGTGGGGTCTTAGAGATAAGCTGCATTGAAGGGTCCATTAATATCTGCCTACTGCCATTGTCTCCCAAAGTGGGTTTTTCCCCCCACATTGTCATCCCATTCAACTACACTGCAGTACATTACAGCTTCCATATATGAAGTGATTGTATGATTTTCTGTTCTTTCTCATACATCGAACCAAATTTCTATATAAAATACTCCATCTTATCCTTTTCTTTTGTTCCTATAGTGTTACATTATATATACAGTAAATGAAATTTATCTATGTAATAATACTGTAGCCCTTTTCTAAACCTTTTTTCCCCCCACGGTTATAAAAATACCGGACGCTGAGAAAAATGAATTACAAAAAAATATAATTGAGGATCTTAAGTTTAATATATTTATTATGAAATATTTTAAAATTAAAAATAATTTTAAAAAGTTGAAGGAATAAATTTTGTTACTTTAAAAAAATACACATACTAAAGAAAATCAAGGAATAAAATATCACAATTAAGAGGATGAATGGGATAAAATTGGAATATTGTTGTTAAAGGAAAAAACGAAGGAGAAAAAGCGGGGTGGGGCGTCAATGTCAAAATTAAATGCAGGGAAGACAAGGCCGAGTACGGTCATCCAGCTAGCGCCTGTGTAGAGCCTCATTATTCTTCGCCATCATTTTTCCTTGTCCTTATATAATATTTATTTATTATTATTGTTTTTTGCCTAACCGTCGCTCAAAGGATATTTTTTTTCACGATCAATCATGATTAAAAATTATTTTTTTGTATGGGATTAGATTAATTTTATTTTTGATATGAAGATAAATACTTAAATTAATTTTTAACTTTAATGTAAGATTACAATATTATTTTTAATATAATAGTAAAGACAATTAAATAATTTTATTTTAAAAAATTGATTTTAATTGTTATACATTAAAAAAATTAACTTAGTTTACTAATAATAATGTTGACTGAGTATAAGTGAATACTGACAAAGATGGAAATACATTGTAGAAAAATAATAAATAAAGCATATACAAAATTGGAAAGTAAATGGGCAATGATAGCTCTTATTATATTTGTACTTAAATTTTTTCATAATATTTAACCTAGATATATACTTTGTATATATACATATATATAGTTCATACTTCGTGAACTAAAAATAAGCATTTATGAAAACTAAAGATTTGGCGCGCAGCAGACAATAATTAATGGAAATAGAATTTGAATCACTCTCCACCACGTAAAAATAGAAGAAGAGATCAACGTTTAATTAGTTGAAGAGATTAAATTAAGACTTTACAGTTTAGAGTGTAAAAATATAAATTTATCTTTACTTAATAATTATTATTTACAAAAAAAGAAATTACATGACGCCTCAAGATTAGTTAATAATAGGCTTGTTAAAAATTCAAAAATCTTTTGAAAGAAAAAAACAGTTATTACTACTAATAATTTTTGTGAAAAAAACAGAGAAAGAATATAATAGATAATGTTTATCCTATCAGCCGGATAAATCCTTTCCCTTGCTTGGGGAAATTGCATTTAATATTTTTATATGAGAAGTGAGAAATTTGAGAAGATGTTGACGGGTGAAGAGGGGATGAGGTAGTGATGTGCCACGCGGGTCCAGGGTACGGCCCTTCTCATATATACAGAGGTGAAAAGAAGATACCTTAAAACTTGGCCTAATAAAAATAATGAATATTTTGTCATAAATAATAATAATAATAATAATGGGGGTTATAGTTTGAAAGAGAAATAGATAGGGGAAAGGATATGGAGGAGGAGAACGAGGAGGAGGGAGAGAGGGCGGGTAGTGGTGGGGAAGGTGATGTTAGGGTTGAAGAGAGCGAGGGGGTTCGCCTCCCCTTTGCCGACAGGGCTAGAGATGGGCCCCACCTTCTTGTCCTACTCGCATCACCTTTCGTACCCCCTAACGTTCCTTTTATAGCTAGTGGGCCCCCATCCTTTACCCTCTTGAATGTTTTTCTGATTTTCTTCTTCCTTCTTCTCCAAAAATTGTTTCCAACAATGATTTGAGATGACATCCAAATACAATGGAGGGAAACGAAATGCCTAATGCAAGCAAACTTGTTTTTTTGGTCGTCAATAATCATCTTCCAGATTCTTTTAAACGGTTCAAAAGTTCATTTTATTATTATCCAAATTGGAGCCTTGGTGATGGAACTGAAAAATTTTTGGCAAAAAATTTTAAAAATTATAATTGTATTCTTCTTAATTAAAACAAAAAGTTTGAACACTAAAGTGTAATATTAAAAAGAAGATTATAAAACATTGATAAAAAACCCTTAAATAATAAATTCATTTCGTTGCATTTTTATTCATGACAATACTATTTTATTATCTTTTAAACTCGCAATCATATTATGAAATAGACTCAATACATGTATAATTTTAAAAGAGTGATTGTATTTTATGATATTATTTTTCTTAAACATCATGCTTAACTAGTCAACTTGTTTTTTTTTAAGTAATTATTCTATTATTAAATTTTCTAAAGTTGTCATGTTATTAAAAATTTGATTATTATATTAAAATATATCATTGGAATAATTAACATTTTCAAAAATTAATTAATTTATTTAAATATAGCAAAAAAATATAATTTTTAGTCCTCACATGAAAAAATAATTAAAGATACAGTACTCCTTAATTTTTTTATTAATAAAAATGATAAAAGGAAAATTTTTTGAAGTGTAGTGTGATTTTTTTTTTTCGCTTATATTGTCAGTGCCATAATGAGAAAACATTTTACTTATTGTGTAAATATGTTCCATGATTTATGTAAAAAAATTGAATATTTCATGGAATTTATTCATTTGTTACTTAAAATTTTTTACGTAAACTTAACTATTTTCGAACACAAACATATATTACTTATGATGGTATAGAAATCATCATTTTTTTTTTTTTTGAAGGGAGAAATCATCTTAGTTAAGTGTGACGTGTAACATTGCAAGAGGAGAGAAGTGAATTGATAGGCGGGTGTGGAGCAAAAGAAAGACTTCGATGGAGATTAATTTTTTTATTAGACTTATAATAATATAGATTGAATAACTCGTCACTACATCTTAATTCAAAATTTAAAGAGATTAGATCTATGAATCCTTACTATTTTTACATTTTTTTTACTAAGTCAGTTTTATATGTAGAATTTTTTTTTTGGTCAAACTTTTACTCTAGTATAAGAACTTTTTAAACTATACTTGCATATTTTTTACTCTCATTCACGCTGGATCCATGTCGAAGAATATACATATCATCTCCAGCTGGAGATGGTATTAGGACCATTAGATTCATCTAGTGGTCCTAAACTGTATTTATTTTTTAATTTAATATTAATAAAAATTTTATTTTTATTAATTAATAATACATAAAATATATTTATGTTATAGATCTTCTTTTTTAACAAGATGTATTCTGTTTAAGAAAAAATAAATGAACAAATTTTAGCAAGTTATAGTCTCTTGGAAAAAAATATATTGTATCTTATTCAAAAGAAAAAAAAAAAGCTTTTGACAAATTACAGTTTATTTCTCACATTTTACAAATTATTTTTTAACAGATTATAAATGGCAGAAGACTGTATATTTATTTTTGTTCTTGAACAAGATACCATATTATAAAAAATTGAAATCTAAAATATAAATATATTTTTGTATATATATATTTTTAAAGTATTAATTTTGTTATTAATAATAAATATAAAAATAAATACATTTTAAAACCATTAGATAAATCTAATAGTCTTCATAGCATTTCCAATTACCGAAGAATCACCGGTAGAAGGGATCCACGCAGCGAAGTGACTTGTCGCCGTTAAAACCAAACCAAGCTGCTAATTTTTTGGGAAAGATTTGGTCAAGATTCGTAGTAAATGGTAATAATACAATATAGGACGATAACATAAATAGGAGGAGAAAACAGATCAGGCTCACCCGACACATGTGCTAGTGAGGTAAGTTAGACTAGAGAACAGTCATCCACACCCTCATCCTACGTTTGGTTACTGTTTTAACAATAATAAAGGGCGGATTCTAGAGAAGCCCAATCAAACATAATGATTTTGGAGACTTTAGACCTCATCAATGCTCACGTGACTATCATCCTTTTTTCCGTATTGTATTTAATTTATTTATCTGCTTTTTGAATTAATTAAATATGAGTGATGAGCAAGTATAGCCACACCAATCAAATTTATCCAAAAGGATAGGCCTTGTTCGGACGACATCCACAACACTGCACATCTCGGCTTTCTCTGTTACGTTACTCCTCTGAGTTTGTTGACCAAACAAAACCACTGTGAGTTTCCAAGAGATTCGATAATGTGTTACTTTGTTAGGGTTTTGCCACTCATAAGTAGTAGAAACGTCATCATCTAGCTTGAAATAGAGTAGTTTATTGGGTTACACTAACGAAACCACGTGTATCGATGCAAAAGGCTTTTTTTTTTTTTTTAGGGTATGTTAAAAAAAAAAACACATGCAAGACACTGACTTTTCTAGGGTTTCTAAATTCAATGGGGCTAAGGGGTGTGTAATCCCAAAGGCATGTCTTATCACCTTTTGCTCCTTGGTCAAAATAAAGAAAGGCTATACTATCTTCTTAATTTCTTCGCTCGACCCTGTTTTATGTAATTAAGAACCTAGCCTCAAAGGTTCTATAGGCTTTGTCTTGTATCTCTTATACTCTACTAATTTGACTGATTAGTAAGTTTAGATCAGATAGCGTAAAGCATTATCTGTGAGTTACCGGATTTATAATGACATCATGGTTATTATTAATTTGATGACTCATAACATATATTATATGTACTGTATTTGATTTAAAATCTTGATGTCTTTATGTACTTCTGACTGGAGCTTACTATCGTGGTCTAAGGTGCAGTGCAATAAAAAGAAAAAGGTGGATTACGTTTATATATTTACATTTTATTTAAAACTAATAATAAGTAAATGGAAGCGAATCTCCTGGGTTATACTAGGGTTTCAACTTGTTATATGGTATCCGACCGAAGCTGTTGATGCATATTCTGTGTGATACTTGCAATTGTAGTTTCTCCACCGAAAGTGCAACTATCTTTAAATTTTCTAATAGCAAGGTTATTTTTCTTAGAACCATTTGTCAAGTATTATAAAATTGAACAACAACTAGGAAGATGCATGTGTCCTTGTCACGTCCCACTAGCCTCGCTTTGCAAAACTACATTCAAATTTTTTTTTTTGTTATTTAATTCACACGCTCCTCGTAGTTGAATAACGAGCAATGCGTTTTTTTTTCTTAATTAAAAATAATGTTGCTATTATTTACAATTTTTACATTGTTTTCTTTCATTTTTAAACTTGGATTGAAGCTATCAAATTAGACGTTGATCGAAGTCCATCGATTCAAAATGTCATGGCATGCATAGTTAGGTACCGTTAATAATTATTTAAATAAAATTAGTTGACGGGGTGGGCGAAAGTAGCGTTAATTAATTATATGTTAATTTAGAAAAAAAGTTGGATTTTGAGCTGTACTCATGGCATCCATTAACTTTGTCATTGGGGCGACCAAAACCCCAGGAAAAGAAACGCCTCCATAGAAAATAGAGCTCTGAGTAATATATACGTGTGTTGTGCTTGTAACAATAAGACGATAAGATAACATATATAAAGCGATTATTGGTAATACCTAGACGAGTTTATTTCTTAAACTCCTAAAAGATGACCCTCGTGACATCATTTTCAATGTCCTACATCACATTCCCCACTATTATCCTTCATATACAAGTTAATCAGTATGGGGTCGAACTTACAAAAAGTCAAAATTGTCCATCGAACCTTCAAGTTGATAATTTGGCATAGGGGGTCTAATTTGACAATTGACTATATTTAACACGGAGATCTACATATATATATATATATATATATTAATACAATTTATTATAAGAAGGTTATTAGCATATGATTCTACGTGAATAGTGATGGATTATAGGTCGAATTTCTTGAGTCAGACGCTTCGCATAACAATCAACATGGATTATTCAAATCCTCAGTCACATGCAGAGAATTAAATTAAAATAAGGGATTGATAAAATATTGATTAGATAATTGATTTAATGGTGTTTCTTATATTTGTTCAAGTATCCTAGCAATTTAATATGTTTAGGGGGGTGCGATTATCGAATATTCGCACGGCAATATTATTATATTAACATGACATCTCTCGCTTTAGTTAATCTTGAGCTGCAACCCCAGCATGTGAGGAAATCTTGGGATTGAGCCCTGCTTTGTTTCAGATTAATTTCTCACCCTTTGTGTGCGTTTATATATTTCTTATTTACCAACTTCCACTAACCCCTTTCTCTGCCCAGATCTTTATCATTCTTACCCGTTGAATTTTGAGTAAATTACATTTTCCTAGCCATATTTAACTTACATTATATTTTTTTTATTTTGATAATTTTATACTCTCTTTACTGGAAACATAAATATGTATTGTATAAAATCTTTATTATAATAAAATATTAATTATAATTAAGTTATTTTTTAACTAAAATGATTTCGTCACCAGGGTTTCAGAATTAAATCCCGCCCCGATTTGGCTTACTTTATCAATTATATATACGTTTGAGACGTTTTTTGTCATGATAATTCACAGTAGGTAAAATAATGTTTCTAATAAGAAAAAATATATGTTAAGTCGTGGGAAAGTGAGAGTTATTTATTACTTTTTATTCCTAATAATGTAAAGAAAAGTATCTAAATAAGTAAAGCATGAAATTGTTAAGATTGATTGATTACTCCTAATAATATTAGGCTTTTTCTTTTGGAACAGTTATATTGATTAAGATTAGATTAGAAACGCTTAGAGTTGTCTACAGAGATTATACATTTGTAATGTACTTGTAATTTTTTGGTCACTCATTTGTAATGTCAGTATTAGAGTATTATGTACTTATGTTTTAGTGGGAGAGAACTAGCTCCATATAAAGGCCCGGTCAACGGCCAGAGTCAAATCTACTGGCCCGTCTACGACCTGTACAGAGTTTTCTTTTGTTTTTAATCATCATGGCCTTTTGCTGAGGACTTTTCATTTTGGATCAGTCGATGAGGCTTGAAATTGAGGTTAACTTTGGGCCTGATCCTTGAGCACAAGGAAATGATTCATGGGCTGAAAGGCTTCGTTGGGCCCAAACACTTAAAATCCTGGAAAGTACACGGAAGTCGGGATCAAATGAGTTGGGACTTCCACAGCGACGAAGTACGAAACTGGGGTTTTAGGGTTTCTGATGCAATTGGGGATTTAGGGATTTTGTACAGTTAGGAAGCGTGGAGACTGGATTAATTGAGGATGGATTCGGATCAAGCCAAGCTGTTTGTGGGCGGCATTTCCCGGGACACCACAGAAGATGTTTTGAAAGACCACTTCGCCAAGTACGGTTCTGTTTTGGGTTCTACGATTTCGGTGGACCGTACCACCAAAATTCCTAGAGGTTTTGGCTTCGTTAGGTTCTCTGATCTTTCCGCAGCTGATAAAGCCCTTCAAGACACCCATGTCATACAAGGAAGAACGGTCAGTTTCACTTTACTCTCTGTTTTTGTTGATTTTTCATTATGCATTTGGGCTTTTCTGGTCTTGATGAAAGAATCTATCAAATCTAGGGATATATAAAAAAATTTGAAGATGACATGGAGTTGTCGCAAATGACTGATACAGGCCATTAAGCCTTGAGAACTGGGTCATCTATAATTGTTTCGTTTAGTTTCGAATTTACATCTGTAATGTTCATTTTCCAAGGGCAATAAATCAAAATAAATTCTTTTTATATATTTCTTTTGGGGTTGTTTGATTTATAACTAGTTCTCTTTTCTTGCACAGGTAGAAGTGAAGAAAGCAATACCCAGAAGCGAACAGCAACACCAAAATCTACCCCAGACTAGAGGGACGAGTAACTGTAGTAACAATGACAGTAGCAACGATCATGTTAGCACTAAAAAGGTATTTGTTGGAGGCTTATCAGCTAGTATATCGGAGGACGAGTTTAAGAAATATTTCGAGAGGTTTGGTAGAATAACGGATGTAGTGGTGATGCAGGACAGTGTAACTCACCGGCCTAGGGGGTTTGGCTTCATTACTTTTGATTCGGAAGAATCTGTTGAAAATGTGATGACGAAAAGCTTTCACGACTTAAATGGTAGACAGGTGGAGGTCAAGAGGGCTGTGCCGAAAGAGGGGAACAATGGTTTTGATGGTGTTAATAGAACGAGATACAAGAATGGAAGAGGAGCCCCTAAAAGTTCTCCTCACTATAGTCCCAGGTATATGCCCCCAGCGTATGCGCCTTTTCCCTGGTATGGTGGTGATGGAGTATATTTTTATGGATCTAACATGTATGGTTGTTGGTTCCCCATGGGAGGGTATGGTTGCAATGGATCTGCGGTTCCATTTGATGCTCCTAGGAACTTTTGGTATGGCCCCTTGGCAACCGGTGCTCAGACTTTCCAGGTCCCTTATGCTTCTCCAACTCCTGCGTATGTGAGTGGTAGGGGTGGACTAGTTGGCGCTGAAATTAGGGGGTACAACAGCATTGCTGGATCTGCAGCGAGTGTTAAGTTTAATCAAGTCTTCAGTGTCAATGGATATCTACCAGCTGATGTGACGTCGCCTAAGATTGAAGAGGTAAAGCCGGAAGTTGAGACTCCAAGTTTCAAAGGAAGCAATGCTGAAGCTTCTAGTTAACAGACTAATAAGGTAACTCAGCCTCAATACCTGTAGGTAAATTCTTGCTGACTGCTCCTTACAGCGCAATGAAAGTTTGGTCTATTCTTTGATAGATGGTGGAAGAGCTAGTCAATCTCCTTCTGGTCAGTTTAAATTCGCGAAGCTACCTCTTCCTTAGTCATAAATATGTAGTTATAGCTTTCTGTCATGTCTAGTTCTGGAGTTTTATCAGTAGAGGATTCAGGCTTCTGTAAAATAATGGCATGGAAATCCTTTCTTTTGTTTTTTATGTCTATAAATAGGTGCTATCATTGTCTGTTTGCTGCGGTGAATCTCCCATTTTACTATTGCATGCCATTACTTTTGCATCTGGATTCCCTGCAGTCAAGAATTTCCTGCACAATTCTCTGAATTTTTACTGTCAAATTAAAGTTTTAGCTTTGGGCTTTCAACGGATCAGCAGATATGCGCAGTATCCCCTTGACTGCTGAGAATCCGGGTGATGGGATTATCATTTCTGGTTCTTTTGCACTCTTCCTGGTTGAAATGCATTGATTCGTTGTTTGCTGGGCCTTTAAATATTATCTGTTGCATAGATACACCTTGTGCATGAGACTGCAATTTATATATGCATGTACTTCGACTTTATCGACCTTCTTTCATGTTGTTGTCAGTTGTTCTAATGTTGTTGATATGGATGAAAATTTTGACAAAAGGAATGTCAAGATTATCATTTGCGTTGGGTTACAAAAGTAGTCAGATTTGCAATTTGTAATCAGGTCGTTGCGTAGACATTTGTGAGGAGCATTATTTATTGAGGAAGTTAATCTAGTGAATTCAAACCGAGGAGTGATGCAGGCTTACGACAATAATACTGTTTTGCATCCTGATTTTAGCTAGCCCCTATATTTCGGATAGTAAAAGCGTTTCTTTAGCCCTTTTATAATCTCACATTCATGTATCACAACTGTTGAAGCTACCGCCGAATATTATCATATTACTATTTTGCTTCTATAATTTGGATTGAACTACAATCGCAGTGCTTGTTATGCTGAAGATTTCTCGCTATGTCATTTAAATGGAAATGTGAGAGAGCTTGAGGTAATTAATGAGTGACAATGTCCATACCTCCAATATGCTTTTTTAAAAAACGGGTCTATCAAAAAAAAATTTATTATTGCTCTAAAATAATGAAACTCGAAGTCAGGCAGCTAGAAAGCATGCCGAAGCGAACAAGGGAGAACCCAATTTCTAAATCACTACGGGAATTATGCGTTCTTTCGTTTTTGCTAATGCTCGTGTAAACGATGTAGTTAGCACTCCGGATTTGGGGAAGTGCCATCTGTGTGATCGTCTCGATAGGTTCTAGCTACACACAAGTTTCTTCTACCTGATTGATTAACCAATTCTTAACAAAACAAAAAAATAGCAATAATTTCAAATTACTTTTTTGGACAATTTGTTTTTAATGAAGGGAAAGTTTTTTTTAATTTAATTTTAAAATTTCTTTTCGCACTCGGAGAGTGAAAATTATTTATTACTCTTTGAGGTATCATTTTGGAGAATACAAAACACTTCAACTTTATACAATTAGTTCATAAATATTTAAATTGATTTATTTTTGTTTAACAGGATGATCATTTTAGTTAAACAAATGTTTTGAATATAAAATTTAAAAAAATTGCCATTTTTAGAGGGTCAAATAACAATTATAGTTATCTTTCAGAGAAAATAAATAAGGATTAATTTCTATTGGTTGACATCGTCCAAAATGACATTTGAATTGTTTAATATTTATGTAAGTAGACTTTTTTAAGACAATACGTATAGGGACAATTTGTAATATCGTTGAAAGTTATATACATGGAGTGTGTAGTGGTTAGGTTGGTCTGACAGAACCTCAAACCAAATTAACACCGATGAAATTAAAACCACGAGTTTTATAAACAAAAAATCACAAAAAAAGAGACAAAAACCAGAGACCGCAAGTAATGGCCGAAAAAAAAAAAGCAAAAAAGATAAAATAAAATGAGGGATAATATAGCTCGATGCTGGTCGGGTATATCTTTGTGTGGAAGACAGCGTGGCGTTATTGCGAATGCGAGAGAATGATACTCATTAGCCAAGCTCCTGGAGGGGTGCTGTCTAGCAGATGCTCCCTTGCGTCCCCGGCTAAATTCGTCAATGCAAATCCATCGCTCTTCTCCAACCGTAAACCCAAATTCAACGCCCGAACAAGCCATGTAATACCCATGCAAATTACGCTCGCCAAGGCCGAGGGAGGCGTCGATTCAGGTTCAGCTTCTAATTCGGCTTCCTCTAGCGCCACGGCATCTACTCCTTTCGTCAATGATGAAACGGTTTTCGTGAGTGGAGAAGATGTTCCATTGGAAGGTGTGATCCAGTTCGAGAAACCTATCAATTCTTCACGTTTTCAAAAATGGGGGTAATTCGAACTTCTTGGAGTTAGATTAAGTTTTTGAATCCATGCATAAAAGGGAATACTTTTGCTGACAGTTATTTGGAAATTATGGTATTGGGTTATTGTGTTGCAGACGTGTGGCTCTGTTTGCTGGTGGGGATGTAATGGCCTTGCTTTTGTTTGCGACGATTGGAAGATTTAGTCATGGGTTATCAGTTTTCGACATTGAGACGTTGCGAACGGCTGACCCTTTCATAGCCGGTATGCTTGTTATTACTTTTACTGCACACAAAAAAAAATTAGATTTGCGTGATTTTAAGAAGCGAGGGGTAGAGTAGAAGGATAATAGATTAGAAAATTGAGAACCTGAATGTTTTTTAACGCCGCACAGGTTGGTTTTTGGGTGCTTACTTTCTCGGAGGTTACGGGGAAGATGGCCGTGGAATGAACGGTCTGTCAAAGGGTGTCATAGCTACAGCTAAATCTTGGGCTCTCGGGATCCCTGTAAGTTGAACATAACAAGTTGCGGCTTCAGTAAGCGCTATAAATATTTAGTTTCTGTTTTCTTGGTGTAACGATGAATGGTATGGAATCCTACTTTCATCTTCTGAGTAGTAAGTACAGCTTGAACGCATAGCACTGCTTCTATCCATAAGGACGTTTTCAGTATTGTCATGTTTTTTTTTCCAACAAAATTTACACATGTCTCGTACTGCTTCCGACTCATATATGGCTCGACAGGAAAATTTGCCTGCATTTTAGATAGTTGAGATGATGGGAATGGGATTGCTCCATCCAAAAAGTGAAAAAAAATGGAACTAAAATTGTATGATGGCAGAGTCCTTTTCTGTATCCTGTGATCATCCTTATAGAGATATCATTTCTCATTTCTTACGTTCTTGACAGATAGGAATTATGATAAGGGCAGCAACGTCTGGACATTTCCCAAACTATGGTTTCATATTTGTGACCCTGGGAAGCACTGCTGTTTTACTTACCACATGTAGGGCATTATTGTATACCATTTTTCCAGTTAACAACAGCAAGAAGAGTGATGTCTATCGCCGTGGCAGCCCCTTTGAACTTTTTGAGGTATGTGAACTTTCATGTTCATCAGATCTTAAGTTCCTTTTTAGTCTTACTCTTAGAGTAAGCTCTTCCGTTACAATTGATATCATATGAACTTGAAGCTGGTGCTACACACGTTCAGTGTCCTGAAAATATGTTTTGTAGTTGCACTGATTGAGTATGAGGTAGTGAAGTTTTGAATCAAAAACTGATGTATGTGTTATCACTGCTTTCTTTTGGTGTTACAATGAAAATGAAAAATAAGGAACTTTTACTTTCTGGCTATAGAGCAGCTATTACTATCTTAATTAGCTCATGGAATTCATGCTTGTCATTGCTAAAACTGTTGTTCAAAACTTTTAGGTAAATTTGTAAAAACTCCGACTAAATTTTGAGTCAATTGCAAATAGCTGCCCAAACTTCAGAATTGGAAAATGCTCCCTTGAATTTCATACTCTATGAAATAGTCCCTTTGTCTATAACACCCTTAATGCTCTCACCTCATATTCCATTTAAGACTCCTCCCAGCTCACATGGCAAGCTCTCGTTTGTCTCCAATGTCAAGCATGTCCAACTCACGGCATTATGGGAGAACTGGTTTTTTATTTTGGAAATTGTGGGAGCTATTTGCAAGTAACCCAAAATTTAAAGGGCGTTTTTCCCCAAATTTTTAATATGTAAGTTCATAAACTGAGAGATTCACTCAACCTACAGTTTGTTGTTTTACTTTGACGACAAGTTACAAATGCTTTCAAGTTTCTGCTAACTGTGCAAATATAAATCCAATTTGTTGATAGGTACCTTCGAATCCCTCATGGTGATCTTGTTATTGCTATATTATAAACATCTTTAGGAATTGAATAGCCATCTGTGAAAGCAACGGGATACTGAATTCTGATACAAATTGTATTCTCTTTTGTAGTTGCTCACATCATTAGTACGGAGGTGGTAGCAGTGAGTTGCAAGTTTGCTGCATTTGTAATGTGTACATATACTAGTAAGAGGTATATATCTTTTGAGTTTCTATTACCTGAATTCATTTACTATTATGTCTTGGATCGTGTTACTATGTGCAATAAGTCATTTCAATCATGCTCTGATTCATCTAGATGCACTATGGTGAACTAGATTTTGAGAACTCCTATGTTTTCAAAAGTTCATGATGCTACATGATGACATAGTAGAAGCTTTAAGAAATATGAATGAAGCATTTGTAAGTGTTGACTTTTGAGTACATTTACCTCAAGAAATTAGAAGAATAGAGAGAGGAACTGTTGGCTTTGGGGCTTAAAAAAAAAAATGTGCCTGGCACCTAGTAAGTATGGTGGATTTTATAATGCCCCCAGGGCACTGCTAAATTTGGCTTAAAATGGTCATTAATCTGGATGCTTAATCCAATGGTCAATAAATCTGCCAATTGAACAGGGTAACAGTGTCCTTGTGGTACCATTAAATTCTCCAGCAAGTTTAACTTAGAAAGAGTTATAATGTTTAGCTGCAGAATGGTAAGAATGTGTTATTAGGTCTAACTCCGTCTATAAATCTGCTGTTCATGTGGCACCGAGGAAGTTCCATGTAAACGAAGAAGTAAAGTTGTGGAAGTTTAACATAGAATATATGGTGAACCTTGGCCTAGATTTAGGATTTACTGATCAGAAGTGTCCATCAGATACATGGTGCATTCCAATTAATGGCGTCAAAGAAGCTAGTGTTAGACTTGACCATTTGAGTTGCCTTGTATCTAGGTTTAGTTATGTTGACCGTCGAAACCTGAATGTGTTCTTGAAAACCTATGAATGTTTAACTTTCTCACTCTGATATGGTTTTGGTGCACATTCCATATTCGAAGTGTTCTAAATTTCCTAATACTTTGCTGAAGAGCATGGTGGAATTGGCTGTGGTTAGTCATCAGTATAATATTACATGGTCAGGGCAACAGTTTAGGGCTGCCATTTCTTATATTTCTTTTCTGGGCCTGCCATATTTGTGTAGTATTAATGGGATAAATAATCTCTACTGGTTTCAGTAAACCCAGTCAACAGGTTAGTAGAAATTACTTAATGGTGGGGCATAAACATGCCTTGCCATCAATATCATGAAATATGCATAGACTTGAATCATAAATTATGTCAATGCATAGTGGTTGCTGGCTTCTGCAAATAAATGCACTTGAATTCAATATCCATGATCAGTTCTATTCCACATTCCTATGATATGTCTTATTTATACAGGGCTTTCTTGGCGGCAGAGGGATCTCTCTAAGGAGAGTACTAGAAAAGCTGTAGCTAGTGTTTTTGTTCGTTTCATGTTATACCTCACTGGTCACGAAAAAAAAAATTGTGATATACCTGATAATACTGTCTGATTTCCTCTTTGGGCCATGAGCACTATGTCTTGGTTGCTCCTTGTATAACACTGAAATGAGGTCATGGATCATTGGCTTACATGTTTATCCCGTGAGCTGTTATTCTATTACCGTTTAGATGTTCATCTCATGTCCCTCCATATGCAAGAATAAAGTCTGAATTCTTTCTGGTTGAAAGATGAGGCCATGGCCAGGCTATGTTATTGGTTCAATGTAGACACATCATGACTCAGGCTTTTCAAAATTGGGCCAAAAAAAAGTTGAAGCCTGTTTTTTAATCAAGTTTTTTTATCTGGATTTTATTTATAATTTTCAAGTCTAATTTTTTTTAATCATGATTAAGTTTATTTGTTATTTAGTACTTGAGATAAATAATATAATAAATTGTTATTATTACTTCTAAAATTATATATTGAAAAATTATAAATATAAATAAGTTGTATTGGTATAAATTTTTTAGATAAGAAATATTAGTTTTTATTTTTTTATTATAATGTTATATTACATTAATTTTTTCTTTAAACTATTTTTTTTAAAAAATATTAATTTGGGGCTTCTTGAATTTGGGTAAGATTTTAATAAAGTATGGGTCTAATTCATTTTACAGAATGAGTTTCTCTAGTTAATATTTTTTTTATTCAAACTTCATTTTTTTTGGATTAAATTTATTGGACTGAAGGAGTTATTTTATGATGTTTAATGATAAAAAATTTGTGTGTATATTATATCAATAAAGTTATGGTACGAGAATGTGAGTGCCTTGTGATTCTGAGGCTTACAGCGGAACTCGTTGCCCATCTAAACGCTGTAGCGCACCCCATCTGTGAAAATTCATACGTCATCAGCAACAGCTTAATATCTCTTGTAAATCACTATGTTTATAATGTCAAAAAAAAAAAAGGGAAAATCAAGCATAGATATCATAACTAGGAGAAGGAAATAATGAGATCAAAAGGTGACATGGTCCGTGCAGTTAATCTGCTTGCTTGTTGTATGTAGGGGTGCGCACGTTAGGCGCACCTTGATTTTGGTACCGCCCTATCCTTTAGGCTCTGTCCTGAATCCTATTCCTGACTAAGTGGGGTGACATCAAGTATTTTTTTAATTATTTTTATAATTTGTATTTGGAATTTTTATTTAATACATGAATTATCCTATATTAATAAAAAAAATTTCCATATTTAACAAATGTAAAACTAAGTATTTATGTCTGAGGATAAAATTACCCATATGGTTGAATGAAGTCTTGTATACTCTTAAATGTTTGTTATAAATATTTTTGTTTTGGAAGTAAGCTTAGAAGGTAAAATAGGGTAAATAATTATTAATTTTTTTTAAGATGATAACTCTTTCAAATCCTAACTTTTCAATTTAGTCCTTTAACTTAGCCTTCCAATAAATATTTTTTAATCATTTTTGTCTCTTTCGGAAATCAAATTGAGATGTTAATCCTTAGGAGTTTATGAGAGGGACGAAAATAATCTGAAATAAAATGATCGAAAATTTAAATAAAGAAATAAAAGATCGAAGTTAATATTTTCTAAATATATAAATAATAATTTACTCAAACATCTTTCACGAGTAAATTATACCTAATGGCAGGCATATGTGGAATCAGTTACTTGAGCAAAATGAAAGTTTTCTTTTTAGGTCCAACCCAAATCAAGCTTGCAAAGGACTGTTGGGCTACCTTTTATGGGCCTCCTCTGAATTTACATTTAGTTACCACATGCTACTGGACTTCCTCCTACCTTAATTTGTTTCTTAGCCCTTCAACTTATAATTCCGAAAATTGTATAAATTTTAGGGGAAATAGAGAAAAGAGAGGTGAGTAATAATCTATATACACCCTTACTCTTTATCTCAGTTTTTCACTGAGTTTTACAAAAACGAAATTAAAAGGTTCATTAGGCAAGACTGGAAGCATTATAAAACAACCAAACCAGATGATGCCGTCTTCCTCAAACTATCGTACAAATGTTTTATTTTTTGATCCCAAAATTGATCAAAATTTCAACAATCCTAATGATAACCTATGCAAATCATAAGGCTATATGTTACAGAGTGGTCCATACTTCTTTTAATTTTAAAATAAATATAACAATTCAAAATTTATTGGGAGAGTAGGAGTGTGATACTCACCAGCAGAAATTGAAGAGAGTAGGCTCAACATATTAGGGCTTAGTCTTCGTAGGTTTTGTAGGATTTAATTGTAGTCGTATGGGCTGTCCCTTGTATGCATGGTGAATATGAGACTTGTTAACCTAAGTAAATTTGATTTCGCTTGGTCACATTGAATTGGATTATAATTAAATTAAATAAAACAAATTTATAAATTGGACCGGGCAGAACTGTATTTAATGTTGGATTAGGTTAAGTTTTGGAGTTGATATAAGATCTAACTCGATTCAATTCAATATTTATTTTTAATTTTTATAATATATTTTTTATTTAATTTAAAATAAATTTATTTATAAATAAATTTAAAAATAACAATTCTTTTTAACTTTGTATTATTTTTCATTCTAAAATTTAAAATTTTTTTAATTTTATTTTATTTTCTTTTAAATCTTTTTTTTATTTTTTGTTTCAAAAAATTTATTTTTACAAAATAATTTATATTTAAAAGAAAAACTCAGCTCAATCTGATCAATAATTGAATCTAATTAAATTAAGTTAAGTTTAAAATTCAAAAAAAATATATCCAATATAAAATTAGCCCAAATCTCAAGCCAATTCAAAAACCCTCAACCTGTAGTCACCCCTTACCTTTGACTCGTTGCCGCTATGCTTTAACTTCGCTCTTATGAAATTCCCTATTTATGAAGAAAATAATCAGGATTTTATCTCGTCCCATGCCTAAAGAAGAATAAGGGTAACGATGCAATATTTTATTTATAATCAAACCATGATTTATGTAATCATCGAATATAATTGCTCTAAAAGAATTAAAAGAGCGAACGAAGGATGGCACAGTAGTGAGGTGGAGATAGGCATGGCCCATAGGGTTCATCGGATAGGATAAGCTGTTACTGCCGCAAAGCCGTCGGGAAAAGATTGTTTGGGCTCTGCGTGCGGTGTCAAATCTGTCCACTGTATGCCTGAACACTGTTCTTTTTCTGTTTCTTTTTCTTCCTTTCTTGTTTCTGTTCCTCTCTCTGCAAATTGCACTTCATTCACGGTTGACCATAATCGGCATCGCACAGGAATTTCTCTTTATGCTTGATATTGACTTCATTTCTTGGACTTGCTATCAACCTCACTTTTACGTGATTGATGAATCACGTAGCTGTGATAAATATTTTAAGCTTTGGAAGATAACTAGACTAGCAGACCCGTGATATCTGTTTCAGATTTAGATTAGCCTTCTCCTTCTTTCATGACATTAGTCTTATATTAGTATTGCGGAAGATACGATAAATCATACATAGCCGTTGCGTGGAAAAACACGAAGCATCGCTGCATGTTATCTTATGGATAAAGAGATGGTGGGGGTGGAGTGTGATGTGGAGAAGCGTATTAAGGTAGGGTTTGTAGTTTGTGATGTGGGGGTTAGCTTTCATTTTCAGTACATTCCTGGCAGGTCAGTTAATGCTTGGCCTAAAAACCTATAATACCATAAAAAGAAACATTTTTTCTTAGTCTTGTTCCATTAATGAGCAGATTGCAACGCGTGGAGGTCATTAGATAAACGAAAACCAAACACTGCAACCCCTCATGGGTGGAAGCATCTAATGCTAACGCAATATATATGAATTTATATAGATGAATATATAATACCGAATGACGACAAGTGCATGGGATTATTTTTAGGAAGGAGCCAAACCCTACTTTTGGGGAAATCTATCTATCTATGAAGCCTTTCAATGTTTACTTGTGCCAACAATCAATCAACTTTATTATACTTTTTCACTATTTTGGAACGTATGTAGACTATAGGGAGGTCCCTTGGGATGATGAGGCTGGCTTCGTTTGTGTCATTATCCTTTCAAGGCATCACAGTCTTGGTATACAACTGCGATAATTTGTGACAATGACTGCAATCTAGTGAGACTGAGTACTGTGAGGTGATATCAAGCAAAGACGAAATAAACTCGAAAGAAAAAAACCAGAAAAGAAAAATGAAAAAAAAAGAAAGAGGGAAGGCAGTGTTGATACACAAGGCAGAAAGAGAGAGAGGGAGAGAGAATCTGGAGTGATGGAGACAGGACAAGTAAGCAGAGACATTGACGTTTCAGGCCAGGCTGAGAGAGAAGGGAAGGAGAAGGAAGGGGGTGAATGTCAATGAGGTAGAGAAGAGCACAGAGCTAGGGGAGCTATGCGTCCTTCAAGTGGTGTAGCCATCAGGGCATTGATCTCATAATCCACTTTCTGTTTGGAAAGACCTACTCTCTCTCTCTCTCTGCCTTTGATGCTTTAGATTTTGTTTGGATTTTGTGATCTCACGTGATTCCATATCCCTCCTCCTCATTTATTGCCCTCTCTGCCTATGGGCTGGGCCTCATCGCAGATTGTCGCAGTTCGGCTTCAAAAGCAGCACAACATATGTTGTCTTTCAAAACCTTTAATGAAAAAAATAAATGAACGGTGGGAATAGCTACCTGCATCCGGCCTCATCTCCACCTACCAACGGTACAAGTTTCTTTATAAAAAACAAATTTAGTTAATGTCGCTTCAAGGTTTATTAAATTACACATATTTTTTTTGTTTTAAAAAACGTTCAATTTATTTTTTTAATTTGATATATATTTATAAATTAAGAAAATTATTTTATGTGAGTAAAATTAATTTTTTTACCTAATATATGATTTAAACTTTATTTATATATAGTAACAGAAATAAATTAATTAATATAACATATTAACGTAAAACTATGATTTTCTTGTAGGTGTTGTGGTTTCTTGTCCTGTATCTTAAATTCCTGTCCTTTCAGAAGTATATCCTTGTGAACCTATGAAACACCTTAGAAGGGTCTCCGTTCGCAGGTTAATTTACACACGTACGTACTCATAAATTAATACAGTATATATGTTCAATAATTTATGAAGAAAGCCAAGTATCATAATCATGGCTAAATCCTCCGTTCCATGAATTAGCTATATAGTTAAGGTTTTGATTCATTCAGCTTGCCTAAGAAAGTAGACGTGTACATGAGTGAGCTATTAATAAAACAAAAAAAAAAAAAGTGACGAGGAAAACGAACGAGAAACACCTACATGGCAGCACCTACCAACACTTCCATATTTGGTGGTCATTGAAAAGGTTGGTGAAAGTGAAACAACAAAACTAGTCCTTTGGTAAAAGGGCAGCATTATAAGAGATAAGAGAGAAAGGAGGGACTCACTGGCCAGTTTGGTAGTGCGTATGGTCGATACAGTGATGATTTCTTTATAATTATCCAAAGAATCATTCCCCACCTGTGTGCACGAACAGGCATAAGTATAATGATTTCATCACTCTCTCTCTCTCTCTCTCTTTTTATTTTTATTTTTTCTTTTTACTTCTCTTCTCTCAAACTTAGTATTTGTTTTCCCTCCCAAACACAGGGAGTACTACCTTTCACGAAGGTTCAAAACGAAATCATTCCCATTTGAAAATTTGTCTCCACCAACACCTCCCATGCACGACTGCGTGAAAACGTCTTTCCATATAAAGAGCTTCTCATGTCTCCACCAAAAAAAAAATGTACATATAAAGAGCTTCTCATGGAAAATATGCGTTGCGCTATTGCATGCTCATTCCCAACAATAAAGTTGCGAGGAAAAAAATAGATACTTTGACCCGTCAGATTACTATCACCGAACGATAAAAATTTAGAACTTTACAGTAAATGCCCCAATTATTGTGGTAATATACATGATTAGATTTATGTGTAGTTTTTTTATTGTTTAATTATTAAATAATAAGTGTACAGTTAGTTAATATTAATAAAAATATTATTTAATCTGAAAATTATATAATTATTTTATTGCATATGTATACCATGATATTATAAAAAAGTATGTATTCATCGTAACATAAAAAAAAATTAATGAATAACATAAATTTTTGTCATTAAAATAATGTGTCTAATTGCCACCTATATCGCTTAATATAGGTATTTAGGGTCATTTGTTTTGTTTTGGCTTAAGCAAGACTAGACATTAGTCAGGGGTAGGAGAGGCCAAAAATGAACATACCTGCAAGCATTGGATTCTTTATAACTTTTACGTAAAGGAATGCCAATCGAGTCGGACTCCTGGATATTTATGTTTTGATTTTAAGTTTAACAAATTTTATGGAAAACTAAGAGTTAGTTGTGGTATTTAACAGTAGCACTTTTACTTACCCCATATTATTAACTATATATCGATCAAATACTACATAGCGGTAAGATATTTCAAAATTAAAACATGATTTCAATTGATGGAACGAGTATTGAAGTAGATTTCACACTCTTGGCATGTGATTTTACATTGCGAAGAGAAAATTGTGAATTAATACGATAAGACAGAGCATTAGAAAAAGAAAAGGATCATAAAGAAAACATTTTGCTCATAAAGTCTGATTTTGGGACCCTTTTGCTTCATAAGTCCGGGAATATATGAAGCTAATCAGAGACCCACTTTTTCACTTTTTTGTCTGGAAGCAGGTGTTGACTACTCGCTCAGACGCCATAGAAAATGCAAAGAAGCTCCTGTTATTTTACCATTTTTGCACATCACGCTCGCCAAGGAGCGTCCCTTCCACTTTACTAATTTATTTTTCATATATTTATATTATAATTTTTATTAATAAAATTAATTTATTTCCCAATATAAGATTGAAATTTTATGTTTAAAAATAATAGTGAAGACAAATAAATTTATATTAAACTTTAATTTGACATGAATTTTATTTTTAATCTGATTATAATGACAGTTAAATAATTTTTTAAGAATTTATATTAATACACTTAATTATAATATAAAAATATAATTTTAATATTATAATTAAAAATTTTATAATATTATAATTATATTTTTACGTTAATATATTTAAGATTATGAGCACATTACAAATATAACTTTATTAATATATATATCGAATGTTATTGAAATTGAATAATGATTTCAAAAAATTACGTGCGAAAGAATATATTAAACCCCCCAACAAATCTTCGGCATAATATCAAATATCAAGTATGGCTAAATAATATGGTTGTCACCTCTGAAATTAAGGCAGTAAAAGTCGTGATAGTGACACGAATAACAATTCTCCCGTCAAATCAAAAAATTGATATAACAATAGTGCTTTGAATATATTTATTTTTCAAATTTACCTCTTCAATAAGTGTGTCGTCGTTATACACCTCTAGAAAAATATTATTTAATTAAAATAGAGTTTTATTATTTGATTAAAAAATTTGTTATACTGATAATTTTCAAATAGTTTGATAATTTTATAAAATTTAACTCCAGAACTGATTTTGTTAATCAGAAGACGCGTACTGGGAAGTTCCCACTTTACCGACAGTTTTATGATCATTATCTACAGTGCTGTAAATGTTTTATGGATTTTAAAATTGAAAGAAAGGAATCGAGAATAAATCAATTTATTATAAACTAGATAATAATTTAATTTTAAAATTATTAATGATTAAAGTTTTTTATTTAATCTCTTGACGTCACTTTTCAATTTTACCTATTAAATATGTAGTCTCTCAATTCAATATTTGTAAGAAGTGTTTTGCAACTCTCTTTAAATAGCTGTTTTAATTTAAAATATTTAAAATTGAATTAAAATAATATATATTTGAATTAATAAATTAAGAGATAAACAATTTTATAAGAATCAAATTACGAGATTTTTTGTTTCCGATTTTATTAGAAGAATAGAGTTTACGGCCACGCGCTTGAGCAGCGGTGACGCTTAATTTTTTTCTCGAGTAGTAAAATCATATATAGAATCGTAGGGAGTTTGAATAAACTCGACACTCTGCAGGCATGCTTTTATTTTTTTTCTCTCTCTCTTGTAAGATATTTCCTCAAAAAACCCAAACCTGGCTATGGCGAGACACACATGCGAAATGATGCCGCTGAATTAAAAAATAATAATGAAAAGGACGAAGCCTTCCTCCATAATCTATAAAATTGTGTTATTTTATTTGTTACTCAGATACTGTTGCATAATTGACAGTCCCAGGCTCCCAGCTCGCATCTGACTGTGAAAACACCGGAGAAGAAGATTAAAGATTCATACTCAGAGGTCCGATTAGATGACCCACACAAGAAATCTCTGTCCTGATTGACGGTGGATGATGGGCTGTTACCCATTTATGGTGCCCGTGATCTGTAACACTAATTTGTCTTTTTGGTTCGACCCTTTTTCTAATTAATAAAAGCAATTTATTTTTTTCTTGGATCAAAGAAAAAGGAAGGCGGGAGCGAAATTGGAGCTGTATTTAAGGTGGAATGCGAAAGAAAAAAAAATTAAAATAAAAGAAAAGGAAGATGTAGAGTATGAGTATGCAGAGAGTGGCGCAGAATGATTGTACTGTATGAAGTGACTGGAGGGACAGATATATGTGCTGCCCGTCAAATCTATCTTAAATGAAATAAAAGTAAATTAGTTTTTTACTATCTCAGTTCTGAGTCTGACGATTTTTTCTCACACCACCGGTACCAGCTCGCACTCTATTGGCCATTTCAATACCCACTAGATTCACAGTTTTCCTCATTCCATACACATATACTCTCGGAAAGCAGAGCAATAAAGTTATTTATCTCTGAATTTAATATTCTGAAGTCATTCCTCTGGGTTCATTAGGAGCACTTGTGGACTTCGAGGTGTTTTGGTTTTGGTGTTACGCTGATTCTGGGTTTATGGTAGGGTTTAAGCAAAAGTTAAGTGGGGAACGGAGATAAAGGGGAGAGCCCAGTTTTTTTTTTTCTTAAAAAAAAGGGAAAAGCAAAAGACGTGGTCTTTCTCATGTACACAGATCCCTATGGGAATGAAGTGGGTGCGTTGCTTGCTGGGAATTCATTCTTTTTGCTTAGTTTAAAGAGACCGGTTTTGTTGTCTTCGGGGGGAGAGATCGAGACGCAGATTTTATGTGAAGAGGAGTGCATAGAAGATAGAACCAAGAGTATATGGTTTGTTGAGAAATTTGCTGTGGCCTGTAGCTACACAACAAAATCTAAACCCCAAGTCTCTCTCTCATATGCAGGAGGCAAGAGATTTTCGTTATGATTAGTTTATTTCGTGTCCAATGATTGACTTGCCTTGCCGCGAGAGACACTGGTAACAAAGTTCAAACCTTGAGAATAAGGGAAAAAAAAGGGAAAGTCACAGAGAGAGAGAGAGAGAGAGGAAGAAGATGAAGTCCATGAATGATAGTAGTAACAACGATGGGAATGGGAATAGTAATAATCAAAACTGGTTGGGGTTTTCTCTCTCACCCCACATGAAAATGGAGGTTGCTTCTGGCCCTCCCCTTCATCATCACGATCATCATCAGTATCATCATCAACCCCAGGCTTCTGCTGCTGCTGTTTCTAGCTCTGTTCCAACAACCTTCTGTTTGTCGCCTTCTCAGCTCGGCACCTACGGCATATGTTATGGTGCCGCGGAAAACCCCGCGTTTCATTCTCCTTTGACCGTCATGCCTCTCAAGTCTGATGGCTCACTTTGTATAATGGAAGCTCTCACTAGATCACAAACACAAGGTATAGGTTTCTCATTATAATATAAATATTTTTTTCTTCAGAATCGTAAAGTTGTTAACTTTTCTATTAAAATTGTTTTTATGGTCCTTTAATTATGACGCTGTGGCTGTATTTTGTAAGTGATGGTGCCGAATTCGTCTCCGAAACTGGAAGACTTTCTTGGTGGTGCAACAATGGGGACTCACGATGCAATGGCTCTAAGTCTGGACAGCATCTACTATAGCACCCAAAACGGAGAGAATCAAACCCACAGAGACCATTCTCTGGACTTTCTTTCCGAGCCCTTAAGGCAACAAGACCCCATCTCTGTCCAATCACATCCTTATTATTCTGGGATTGCTTGCCATAATATTTATCAAGCACCATTGGAGCAACAAAGCAAGGAACCTCAAATGCCCCCAATGCCGGAGGAAGGCGTTGCTTGCTTCAAAAATTGGGTGGCTCCTAGCAGGGACTATCCTGCTCAACAAGGTGTAGAGCAGAAGAAAAATGGAAGCTTGGAGGATGAACACGGAGCTTCTAGGTCTGTAGGTAAAGTAGGTTGTGGGGATTTACAGTCACTTAGCTTATCCGTGAGCCCTGGTTCACAGTCCAGCTGTGTGACTGCTCCACATCAGATCTCCCCTTCCGCGACAGACGTGGTGGCCGTGGAAGCCAAGAAGAGAGGGCCTGGGAGGCTGGGCCAGAAGCAGCCAGTGCATCGGAAATCTATCGACACTTTTGGCCAGAGAACGTCCCAGTATAGAGGCGTCACAAGGTTGGTTCATCCCGCACTTCGTCCAACCATTCTCTATTTTCCCCTTTGTTTAATGCTCAGTTTCTATTCTGCTCAATTTATTTTAGTTTTACTCTCGAGGATGGATGGGTAATATTTGTAAATCGTTGTATCAGGCACAGATGGACCGGTAGATATGAAGCACATTTGTGGGATAACAGTTGCAAGAAGGAAGGGCAGACCAGGAAAGGAAGACAAGGTTAGTGAGACAAAAATTAAGCCATTGTAATTACTTCGTTTGGATTTTCGAAGTATCGTTTCCGATGCAAGTTTTGGCCCATTTGAATTAGTTTTTTTTAACCGTGTTACTAACTCATGTCTCTCATGTTCTCTGTTGTTTGGATGACGATCAATCGAATGTGGCGTACTGCAGTATATTTGGGTAAGTCCTTTCCTACGGACTCTGAAATTTCAACGGTCTTGTTATTGCTACTTACTAAGCGTTGGGTTTTACTTTTGAACCATAGGGGGCTATGATATGGAAGAGAAAGCTGCAAGAGCCTATGATCTTGCAGCCCTCAAGTACTGGGGATCCTCAACGCATATAAACTTTCCGGTATACATTTGGCGTTCGATTCTCAATGACTCTTGTAGCACTTTGCTTGCTTGGATTCAGGAATCCCATTGTGACTCTTTTCTTTGGCAGTTGGAAAACTACCAGGCAGAACTTGAAGAAATGAAGAACATGAGCAGGCAAGAATACGTTGCTCACTTGAGAAGGTACTGCAGATACTGATTAATGGGTTTATTAAAATTGACATGAGGTACCAATTATTTCATGATGATGATGATGGTGATCAAGCTTCTGTTTGGTTTGCAGGAAAAGCAGTGGATTTTCGCGAGGGGCTTCAATGTACAGAGGAGTGACAAGGTTCATTTGTTCTTCTGTCACTTTTTCCCATGAAGGTGAGATAATTAGTTGATTAGAGGCTAATTTCACTTTTTGTTATTATGCAGGCACCACCAACATGGAAGATGGCAGGCAAGGATAGGTAGAGTTGCTGGAAACAAGGACCTTTATCTTGGAACATTCAGTAAGTCCTTCCAAATTGTGAATTTTTCCATAGCCGTTATTGTATGCGATACAAAATTGTAAATTTTTAGCGATGCTATGGAATGTTATGTGTTAGGCGCCAGCGTGCTTTAAAGTAGCGTCACAGGACCTTATTTTATATTGTCATTTCTACTTCAATGCCTCTTTTGCCAGACACTAGTGACTAGCATTGCTTTTTGCAAGGCTGACCACACACCTACTTTGAGAGTTGAGATTTAACAGGTTACTTTTCTAAGGCTGTTTTCTCTGATACCATGACAAAGAAATACAAAAAGGGGTAACTTAACAACAATGGCCTGACGAAAGTGAAAGCTTTTTCGAAAATCCTTTTTTCCTTTTTTAATTTTGTGCTGAATTTTGTCTCAGGCACTCAGGAGGAAGCAGCCGAAGCATATGACATAGCTGCAATCAAATTCCGCGGGGTGAATGCTGTGACTAATTTCGACATATCTAGGTACGATGTGGAAAGGATCATGGCCAGCAATACTCTTCTGGCTGGTGAGCTGGCTCGACGAAACAAAGAGAGTGAGCCGAGAACTGAGGCCATAGAATACAGTGCAACATCGAACCAGGGCAATGGGGAAGCAGTTCAAGCCCAGAGGAACAACAGGGAAAACGGTTCAGAGTGGAAGATGTTGTATCAGTCTCAAAATGGATGTGACCACAAAGCCATGAACTGCGGAAATTATAGAAATTCAACCATCTCTATGGCCCTACAGGATCTGATAGGAATTGACTCAGTAGGCTCAGGGCAGCCCATGCTGGAGGACACTAACAAGCTAGGCATTCAATTTTCAAACCCATCCTCGCTGGTCACAAGCTTAAGCAGCTCAAGAGAAGGAAGCCCCGATAAATCTGGCCCCACATTGCTGTTCCCAAAGCCTCCGAAGATTATAAGCCCCATAGGTAATGGTGTTAGTTCATGGTTTCCCTCAGCAGCAGCTCAATTGAGGCCAGCTTCTGCGATTTCAATGTCTCATTTGCCAGTTTTCGCTGCTTGGGATGATAGCTGAATTTTGCATGTAAAAGGGGGGAAAAGGCAAGAAAAACGTTGATGGGAAAAAGGTACATGTTTGTTTTTGCAAAGTCGTTAGTGGAGGAATTTGGGGGATTAACGACAGATTGGGGGGGACCACTTATCTGTCATCTGTCTGTAAACCAAGCCTTTTTATTATATAGTGGAATGGAGATGATATGCAAATTTGAGGGAAAAGGCGTTATTAATTAAGAAGGGCTCATGATTAAATTCTGTGAAATGATGTTAGCAATGTAGAAGTGACCCTTACATTATTGAATTTGCTTTTTTGAAGTTGCTACTTTACTTAGTTCCAGCTAAGTACAAAACCAGCTCAATGTTTCCAATAATGCAAAAAGGTTTCTCCATTGACCACACCACATCGTTTTGTTGCCAATACTCGCTGCTCCATCTACATAACGCAATCATTGCACAAAACCTTTCATATCAGCTTTATTACAAGGCAACGAGGGCTCCGATCTTCATTTTAAAAGAGGGTGCCTGCAGACAGATTCTTGCATGAAAGTTTCTGGTTGGCTTAATTGTCATAATTAGTAGGGGACACCTAATTTTATTATATATCAAAAGCCGTTATGGGGTTATAAATTATCGTAACTTTTTTATTTTCTTTATCATCAACCCACTTTGCCGTAATCCAAAGAGATATTGGGGACTAAAAAGTGAATGCATGTCCCGGTGCGGATGCTCTAAAGTTTAGAGCATTAAGACAACTACAGTTGCATACTGTTATGGAGTGATTTCCCACGTGTGTACCCCTCGTGTTCTCCAAACTTGATTATCGACCATATTATTATATCAGACGACAAAGAGGAATCAATGCCGGGAAAGCTGGAAATAGTCATAAATTGAAGTTGGGAATAGCTGTTTCTCTGCATCATGTCTAATGTCTGCAACTTTGCGTCAAATAATCTCTCAATTATTTTACTACGACGTCTTAGTTATGTAGCAGCAGATGAAAAGGACAGGTTCTAGCGAGTGATCATCTGTGATAGTAGGTGCATGAGTGAGCTCAAGGTATCCAGCTGCCACCTGTGCGACATGTTTTTGTTTTCTTTTGTTCTCCCAACCAATTGTTCCTCCTCGTGTTAGGTGATTTCAAAAAGTTATTGCACCCAAATGCAAGAGAAGGGATTAGGTATAGATACTGAATAGTACTCATTCCACTAAGGAAGATATATAGTGAGTTAAATAATGGTGGCAACAGTGTGGTCAATTTAATCAATGCTGTATAATAGTATTGTTCTGGATCAAAGTAACAGGATTAAACAGTTAAGCTTGTATCAGACTGATGGTTGTACCTGGGACATAAACCTTGACCTCCATTTAATGCAAAGGAAAGGCATGGGAAAAAACAGGATTTTGTCATCGAATTTGCGCCTAGGATAACGAAATTCAAAGAATAGCTTTAAAGGACAAGGCATTCTTTTTGGCCAAGACGAGGAAAGAACCCGTATGTATTATTTCCTGTTCGCGGACTATATTCCTCTATCCAAAATAAAATGAAAGAAATAAAATCCCTTTAATTACCAGATTTTTCGGTTTTGTTGTAGACTTGTGGTGTAGAATTCTAGCGTGGCCTTTCATGAAAACGGTGCTTTTCTTTGGACCAAGGAAAGAAAAATTGGCTTGGACTAGGAAAAAGCTGGTGTATCTAAAAGAGGAACACAACAAGAAGCAGATTGCATGAAAAACAAAGGTTAAACTATAATAATATGGATGGTCAAAAAGCTAGCAAAGTCTCGTGGAAAATATAGGAAAGTAAAAGGGATACCTCACTCTGAACAGGGAGGGAAGAAAAAGTTAGATCCACTTCTATGGTTTTTCATTCTAACTTTAGATATTAGTCAACAAATATGATTACAAATCTTATTGTGGACAGCTTAAGCAGACTAACACAAACAAAAAAGAACAAAAACAAGAGTTGGCAGAGGACTGGACAGCTTTGGAAAAAGCGGGTTGCGCATGAGCTGGATCATCGTGCAAGTTTGATCAGAAGTTGAAAACTTGGCAAGGAAAATTTCAGAATTACGTACGTACATGCTTAAGGCATTGAAGACAATGAAAGGACCTGACGTTAGGATCACAAATTAAAGATTGTGCATGTGGTAGTTGAATTCAAAGGGAGTATAATTAAAGTTGAATAGGGCACCTCCGAAGTAAATAAAACTATAGGCTTCTTGTTTTGAAATGACAAGGTATGCGGATGCCTTGGTCAAAACTAGTGTCCCATAGGACCCCTCTTAACTCTAAGCCAGAGAAATCCCATTGTCATTGTAGTGTTCCCCATTGTCAAAAGTGTTGCATGATTGAAGGTAACACCATGTGAAGGAAGGATCTTCATTATGGGCACTCTTGGATATCATTAGAGACGAAGCAATATAATGTACTACTTTATAGCCCCACAATTGTATGTAACTACACAAAGAACTACAATATTGCCCGAGTTTCTAAGTTGATACTGGCTCTATATTTTGTTAGGGTCGGATAATGTTAGGTGATATATTTAGGAAGTTCAATGTGGGTGTCCCCACAACGACATGGATTGGAAGAGAGATGGTCCCAGAAATAGGTTGGAACCTTATCTTACAGATTGCAACTTGATTAGAACGTGTAAGAGAATGCACCAAAATCAGATGTCGTATAGTTGAAGAATAGGGGCGTAAGGGGACCAGAAGAAACCTTGTAAATGTGATGTGCTGTAATTGAAAGGGAAAGAACATTGTGTGAGTGTCCCCTATAGACGAATCATGTTTCTTACAAGGAGACTTCCTCTAATGCAATTAATCGCTGCCTCTTCTTCCCTTCAATTTGGTCCCGTCCTTCTCACGATTCTCAGGTGTATCCGTCGAAACGACAATAAAATTTGTAATTTGTTTTAAAAATTAATCTAATTTAATTTAATACTATCAAGTTAGACCGAATTAATTGGGTGTATAAATACTCCTAACCCTCTGAATATGGAACCGGTCCTTAATAATGGGGTACATAATGAAACCTGTGTTTTGCAAACGGCACATCCATGTTTTGTTTCACCCTAGATGTTGTAGATATTTATCATTTTCTTGAGGGAGGTTTGTGTAGGAGCCGAAATGAATATCTTGTCAGATGAAAGATTTAGTAAGTTATTTATAATAGTTTTTTAAAATCATTAATTTTAATTTTTGAATTGAGAAAATTACAAAGTTACTTTCATGCTTTTGTATTTTATGATTATGATAATTTGATTTCTCATAAATTAATTTTTTATAAATTTAAATTTATATAAAATAAGTCTATTTCTTTATATTAACAAAAAAAATGATTTTATATAAAATAAAAAATTTAAAATATTAATTTATTATAATTATATATAAAAAACTAAATTATCATAAACTATCAAACTGAGGAACCGATAATGTTCTCCTGTTGAATTACAAATACAAATAGTCGAATTTGCATAATTACATCCATAAACATGGTTAAATTTATAGCGTCAAAGATATATAAACATCCGAAATTTGTGTAAAAGCAAAGAGATGAGGATAGTAGAGAAGGACAAGGGGGAGGGGTCCCTGAGTCAGAGGGGCATGCCTCTGGGTTCTGACATCAGTTGTCCATTGTCCTTCATTTGTCTGTCACTTCCTGCCGCTCTTGTTCATTTAAATTGTTCCGTGTCTCATATTTCTATTGTCTGTCATTTCTCAAGCATGCTACTTGGTGCAAGGCAAACAGTGGTACCGCTCTGCATGCTTGGCCTAAATGAAAATAGATATCAATATTATCATTAAACTATAATTCATAACAAAAAATATATAATTTTTCCATCAAAATACTTTGCACTTAACAAAACAAAAATATCAGCAAGTTTTGCACTTTGGCATATTCTACGTAATCTATGGACATCACTCCAAACATATATATATATATATATAGGGTTTTATATTTGTAATGTAGATAAATATTGAGCAAATGTTTTTATTTTTAATCAAAATGTTCATAGTTTTTGAGAATTAGCATCTGAATTATTTATAATAATGTACGCGCATACGTAACATATAGTTTGGAGGTAGAAGGGCGTGAGAAGATAACGTTTAGTGGCAAGTGGGAACAAATAAAATTGATATTATTAATTTTGTAGTAAATAATTAAAAATAAAAAAAGGGCGGGAAGAAGGGGGAGAGGTGTCAACGTCACGTATCTAAGTGAGAATCTTGGAGAAGCGACAGAAATGCCTCGTGATATCAGGCTTTCTTCTTTTCTGGGCTGGTCTTCCACGTGGCACTTAACGCCGTCTATTCTACTGTCTCCGCCGTAAGCCTCTCTGCCCATTCAATTCCAACTTCATAAATTTCCTGTCTGTGGGACCCTCCGCACATTTATACTCTGTCGTCCTTTTTAAATTTTCACCCTACCCTTCATTTATTATTTTCCTCAACTCACATTCATCTCCCGTTTTGAACTTTTTATATATTTTTTTAAACATATTCAATATTTTCAGTACCAAAGAAAAAACATATTCAATATTATTTTTTATATGGGAGAAAGGCTACCCAGCTATAGACCTAATTGTTATAGTCTCACTGGGCCGTATGATCTCCAATATTATGGAGCACGTTAAGCTTCTTTACGGTGCGTTTTAATGAGTCTAAAGATCCGACATAACGCACCCTTCTTATCTTTCCTAGCAGACCGTAGAAACACTTAGCGGCTGAGTTCATGGGCCTTTGTTGCCGTATTTACGGGCTTTGATCTTGAAAACTCCTCCGTATGGGCTTTGCACAAACATGGGCATTGGTAGAAAACGGTGTCAACTATAGAACCTATTAAAATGTTAGAAGTAAAATATTCGATGCAATAGTAATTTTAACTCCTCCAATGCAATCCGTATACGAGGCAATGTAATATGTCTAAGTAACGGTAATGTATAAAAAATTGCTCACTAAATTGCAATAAGACATTATTCATAATATTCATTTATGAGACTCACAATTTCAGCAAAATTGTATTAGAACCCCAAAACTTAAAAAGTTTGAAAATTATATATGTACCCATTATACTTGTTGAATTTATTTATTGAAAATGAAAAAGATTAAAATTATAAGTTGGATAATGTACTATCTGTATTTTCATTATTAACCCAAATAAGTTTTTATGTTTAGTTTTGGCCATTAGACTTTCAAATCCCTAAATCTAATCTAATCTTTGCAAACGGTGAAATCCAAGAATGAAACAAGCCCTCCCTTATGCGTTAGTTCTCAATTTCTGTAATTCGGCTACCAGTAACATTTACAGCATCCCAAGGTGAAGAGCAATCAACAATATATCTCCCCTTATGCCATGAAAATCCTTGTAGAACAAGATAATCCCTCCCCGATGCATTAGAATTCTCAATCCTTGGTATTTTGTTGGCAAAAACGTTTATGACATCCCAAAGCGAAGAGCAATTGACAATATATCTCCCCTTTTACAGTGAAAATCTTTGGAGAACAAGATAATCCCACGTGATGCGTTAGAGTTCTCAATCCTTGCAAGTCTGTCGTTGGTAACATTTGTGACGTCCTAAAGTGAAGAACGATTGACAATATATCTCCCCATCTGCTGTGACAATCCTTGAAGGACAAGATAAACCCTCCTAATGCATTAGAATTCTCAATCCCTGCAATTCTGCAGCCCGTAACATTTGCAACATCCCAAGGTAAAGAGCGATCGACAATATATCTCCCCTTTTGTTGTGGAACTTCTCTAGTTTTATATAGAAGTTTTTGAAAACTAGTAATGATTTTTGTGTGATTGTAAGTGGTGAACCACGTCGAGACTTCTGTATTGAAGGTTGCTTGGACTGTATTCCTCATAAAAAAATTATCATATGAATATACTAATATGCAACGTCGTTTTGTTGGATTCTGTTTTTGTTATTTTTGTGTTTCATCTTCTGTTCAATGTGTGTTTATGCCTTTCGTCTATTTTTGTTATGTTTTTGGGTTTCTTCTTCCTATGTTCCTATGTACTGCTGTTTTTGTTGTTTAATGGAAGCATATTTCAGGCCTTCAAAAAAACTGATTCGGCTTATCTCTCTCAGGCCTTGGAAAAGTAAACCATAAATGTTAGGAATGCAGTGAAACCATCATCCCAACGCATAACTTGTTCTCATAGCATATAGCGCCTATGGCAAAGCATATGTCTTCAAAAACTCTACCGGGTGATTGCACAACACTTGCTAAATTATAATGCAAAATTTTGTTTTTAGAAAGAGGGAGAGTATTAATATTTGTGGTGTATATTATTAATTAGATATGAGCTTTGGCTTAGTGGTAAGGTTTGATATTTGGATGCAAGAGGGCGTCAGTTTGAAATGCAGCTCCATCCTCCCTCAAATTTTTTTTGGTGATGACAGGTGTCCTCCCCAAGCAAAATTATGAGATTGCCCTTCATTATATCATTCTTCTTCCCGTAGCTTTCTTCTTCCTCTACAACATTTTTCTTCTCCCATTTTCGGTTTTTCCTTTTTGCCACATCAACCTTCTGAACAGCCACGTTTCAGGTCTAGCTAGCTTCCTCCCTCACCGACGACAAGTTCTGAATGGCATCGCCGACAGTTTTTCTACGGTTTTCGCAAAGCCAAGATCAGTGAGTTTTTAGTAGATTTGGTGAGTTTTAACCGATTTTTTTTCATGAAAATAATGTTAGGAGAAGCATTTTCGGCCCTTCCCCCTCGAATTTCAACTTTGGAAGCATGATTTTAGGATAGTTTTTTAGAGTGGTTCTAACAAGGACTAAAATGAAAAGTTTTGAAATTTTAGGGTTTTTAGAAAATGGTGAAATGTTGCAATTTAATGGGTTTAAATTGGTCCTATAAGAACATTTTTAAGGTGTATGATATGAAACTCTATTGTCCATCATGGATTTACTTGGGTTGAAGGTAAAAGTATGGAACTTGGGACTAAAATGAAAACTTAGGAAGTTTTTAAGGCAGTGAATGTAAATTGACGAAAGTCTGGGAAAGTTAGGTGATGGAATCAGGGAAGCTAAGTTAGGGTTTGCTTTTAGTAATAATAAGGTAGATGAATAATTCCTTGCTTTTCACATGGCATAGGTAGCTCTTAAGATTGAGAAGGTTACCCAAAGGAAAACATTAGGTTGTTGATAATTGATGGCACTCAGGTGCGCAGATAGCACACCCCAATACTCTTCTTTATGCTTCACTTTTCATTTTTTGGAAATTTTTTATAATTATCATTTTTAATTTTGCCATGACTAAATTTTATCGGAATTAAACTTATGAGTAGATAAAGTCTCTTGACATGTTAGATGACATTATGTACGGTTTTGAAAATGACTTTTGGTAAACAATGTGCGAATGGTTATGAATAACCACCGGGTAAACCATTAATGAAAAACAAATTGAATTTAAGTATACTTGTTGTATTCCTCTATGCATGCTGATTTTAATTCCACTACCCTTAGAAGGACTAGTTAGGACATTGGCCGCCAACAACAGTACTATTAGCCCTTAGTGCACCCAGGTAATTACCCAACTAGCAGGGTTAATGAAGGTGCTAGCCTTGTGTGACAGCCATCACACGAGGATTGATGAAAGATAAATTTTCGTGAGTTATGACCTCATGACCGTTGGTTATTTACCTTTGAGAATTGTGTGTCCTCACCTATTGTGATTTGCCCTTGTGGCTGTGTGCCACACCAAATTAGTCCACAATAGTCCTTCCTTTGAAATAATATTCAAAAACTTAGTGTTTTCTTGTTTAAGGCATTTTAAAGTCAATGTTTCGAAATGCTCATTTTCTAGCTGACAATGCTTATTTGTAACGGTGTTTGCCTATGATTTAAATGTTATGCCATTTTATTCAAAGCTTCATTCACGCTTGATTATAATTTATATTTGAAGTTTTATTACTGATTTTGGGGTGCTATCTGCTAGAAAAATTTTGTCTCAGATAGGGAGACAGGTGACTTTCCGAAGGAAGCGGAGCAGTGACGGGAAGTCTATTGGTGAGCTTACTTGGGGATTTGTAAGATCTATTTCTTTTTTATTATTTTATTGTAAATATTTCATTCTTTTTTAGATGTATATAATTAGGATGATAGCCATTGTTTTGTATTCTGGGCTAATTTAGGGACCACAATTGAATTTTCCTTATTGTTGTAATTGGATATATGCTACTGGGTTGTATTAGTAAGAGCGGAGCTCTCCTATATGTTTTTGTTACCCTACAGGATATTGTAAAAATTTCATGATATCTTATTTATTGGGGAGGTTTTGCCGAGTTTTCTACAAAATTTCTTGTTTTTTACTCAATCACTTATTTTTATATAAAGGCAAATTATATTGTATGAGGTGCAAATTGCATAGTTTAGACATGATATTGAATGTCCCTCCAGTGTAAGGCTTGCAGGTTCAAGAAATTTTCTCGTGTCTTGTGTTGGTCCCACTCTAGGGATTTTGGGGTGTGACAGTTTCTTTCAGCTTGATCACATTTGGATGATCTAATTTACGTAGAATTTTGATTTCACATATAGTATTAATGTGAAACTAAAACAAACAATTCAAAGAAACTCATACTATAAAGATAGTAACAAATGAGAAATAATACTTTCTCATATTAGTAGCTATTGAAACTTCTAATTTAGACATACACTCCTACATTACATATAGAGTTCTTTGTTCCTACAACGCTATTGCTATTCCTTTTGCACCAGTAGGAATGGTGGCATTACTGATATTGTGGGACTGAGTTAGTCAATTCAGTTGGTGAACGTAGATATTAGTTAAATTGAGATCTTTTTCTCTTAAAATTGATTTAATATGTGCAAGGTCATATTGTGTTATTTTGCATTTGAAGCTTATGCATTGGCATGCAAGTGACACTTAATTTGGTACTCTCTTTAGCTATAATATGATTAATTCTTGTTTTGCGCTCATGTTTATGTATTTCCATTTCCATTGAAGATATAGAAATTTAGAAGCAATTACGCTATATATGTAGCTTTGTGATAAGGCAATATGATTTATACGTTGTGCTCTTATTGCTTCTAGTTTTTATTTTTATTTTTATGAAATATAATTAATGTGCAATATTGTTGTTGTTTAAATATGGGCTTATGAAGGAGTAGGAATGATTTAGTTTGAACACCACCTTAGTTTTTTCGTTTTCAAACTAATATGGCTAATATGCCTTTCATCATTTTACAAGTGTGTTTTCAAGACTGATCTAACTTGGTATATTTTGATAAAGTCTCAAGCGTAATGGCTTAAGGCAAATATGACATGATTTGTGCTACTCACTTTTATTGTTTTTCATTATATAAATAGGCTATAATGATACTTGAGCTATTACTAGGTTTTATGGTGCTCCCTTATTTAAGCTATGATAAATAAGTGCCTAAATATTGTTAAAATATTGCTGATTGTAAAATGTTCATACAGGTATCCAAGTAAGGAAAATTGTGTCATTTCCATGGTATTTGTAATCATCATATACGAAAACATCATTGACCCCATTCATACGACAAGAGTACTTCATGTATGAGAGAGAGAAGAGATTGTATTTTTGTATATTTTTTTTTTTACAAAGTTAGAATGAACTTGTCATAGTGTATATTTGCAGAGAAATAGAGAGGAGAAAAAAAAGAGTTTGCAGAGGGAGAGTAAGTGAGAAGAGAGAAAATAGAGAGAAACTGAAAGAAAATATGAGACAGAGTCTAGAGGAAAAATGATATTAAGAGAGGTAAGAAAGAAGAAGAAGACAAAAGAAAGTGTGGAGAGAAGAAGAAGTTTGAAGAGGCTGAGGAAGAGAGGAACAAGAGAGAAGAATAAGAAAGAGAGAAAAAATGGGAGGTTTCAAACAAAATAAATGGAATAAACAGTGAGGAATTAATTGTGAAGGGGGAGCAAGCTGGAGAGAAAAAAGATAGGTTTAGAGCTTGAAAAATAAATAGAAACTTGGGGTAGCCGAGAATATTTGACCCATGTTCTTATGGCGTGAAACAAGGTCACGACAAGAAGAAGTGAGGCACGGGGTAGGGAAGAACAACGTGCATTGAGCTAAGTTCTGCCTCCTTGTTTTTTCTCTCGTTATTGTTCTTTTCGATGCATTTTTAGATATGAAATGTGGGTTCCTTGATTTCTGATTGTGTGTTTTGGTCTTGGATGGATATGGTTATAATTAGATAAAAATGAACAAGATTTTCTGTTAAGTTTGAGTAAAGATTTTGGCATGATTATCTTTGGATTCTTCTTGTATTACAATGGGATTTGTGGGTTTGCCAGTATATTATGTTTAGGCTTGGCATGACACATTAGGTAAAACTCGAGTTGTTTTTGCATGACAAAAGTTTTTCCGTTATATGTTTGATTGAGTTGTAAATATGGCTGTAGGTAGGACTTAAATTTGAAATAGATAGAATTTGATACTTATAAGTGGTTATGACTTGGATGCACATTGGTTGGTACTGATCACGTTTGGGTATATGTCCTGCACTATTAGTCATGATTACACTCGAGCTATGAGCCATGAAGACCAACAGGGAAGAATTGGAGAACCTAGACGGATTTATATAATAATTTGATATTTTGGCTTCTTTGCAATTGTCCATCATTTAACTTTATGAATATTTACAATACACTTCCACACACAGACACAACAAATATGCTTGATTGTTATTTGGTTATGTTTTATTTTTATTTTATTTATTTAGTTATTTAAGTTTTAGAGTTGTTGTGTAAAACTTAGTGTCTTAAGGAGTCGATTAGTAGAATTGTGTAAAATCTTATGTTTCTTCAAGTTTCACCTAAATTCAGCTACTAACAACATGTGCTCAATCAAAATTTTCAAATATTAAAATTAGATTTTTGTTCATTCTAAAAATTCTATGGCACTTTAACAAAAAAAATAAAAAAAAAAGATATTATTCTTCCTAATCTCCAACATTACAAAATAAAGTAACTTTTTAGTCTTTCATTTTGAGGTAGATACATTGGACTTTCATGTTTCCTCACATAAAGCTTTAAATATTCAATTTAAACATAAAAGTAAAAGATAATCTAAATAAGCTTCAAAATTTTTTTTTATTTCCTTTGAAACAAGTTTTAACAATAAATGAGCCTTGTAAAAAGTGCTTCAATCGATTTTTTAGAATAATAAAAATATCCTTCTTCTCATACATATAATCCAATTCTAAAATCCCAAAATGCCCACAAATGTTTTCATTTAATAATTCCATGCCTTTTACAAAACCATAATAAGAAAACCCAAATTCAAAATTGAAATATATGAATTCGTAAAATACCAAAAATACTTTTCCATTAATAATTTCCTCCCTTTTTCAAAATTAAAATTAAAATCTTAATTCTAAAAATTCAAAAATCTTGAAAATATTATTTCCTTGGTAATTATGTCCCTCTTCCAAAGTTAAAATAAATCCAAATTCCAAAAATCAATAAAAATTAAATAGAGAGAAAATGAAGAGAGCAAGAGAGTGAAGTCAAGTTGATTTCATAAATTAAAACACACAAACTAAATTTTAATCTCGTTTTGTTTATTAAAATATGTTTGATTTGAACTATCTTGTTCTTTTCACAAAAATAAAAATTGCCAGCCAATTGATAGATGTTGAATCCACCAAAAATAAAATTACCTACTCTCAAGTGAATATTCATATTGCGATAGTGATGAGTAAGATCAAATTCATAAAGATTGGCAATTCCAATAATTAAGAATAACTAAGAACAACACACAAAAAAATGAAAAAAGTAGGGGAGGGTTTATCAAATAAAAAACAACACTAGAAATTAAGCAATATATTCAGAATTAAGAACTCAAATTTAAAACAAATTAAAGTGAAAGAAACCTTAATGAGAGATAAGCTTCTAACTAGGGAGGTAGTGTATGATTTTTCTCAATTAATCCTAGGCATAGACATGGCTCTAGATAAATTCCTCTTCTTTCTTGGTATATGGCTATAGTTGTTAAAATGCTTTAGCAACTTAGGTTTTCTTAAGTATGTTAGCTAAGAGAAGTTCCTAATCCAACCTCTAATTAGTTAACAACTCCAAGTATGCACGTAGAATTTAATTAACCGCTTTAAGCAAGAAAAGCCATCATTTCTAACCTATTAAAGCATGAAGCATGTTTAGTAAATTATCATTCATATTCCATTAATACAGTAGAAAATGGTCAACAATCCTTCCACTAATTTTTCACTTGCATTGGTCAAAATAAACAATTACAGATTTACTTCAACTAATTGGCATATAATCAATTATGGACAAGATAAACAATAGGCCCTAATCATTCATCCACCTACAATGAAGTAGCTAAATTAGGAATATAAACAACTAAGAAGAGAAGGAAAAGTTAAAATAACCTCACAACATTGAAGGAACCACACAAAATCACTTAGTTAGAATATAGAGTTTAGCTATCCATAATCATAACATCCAAAATTCATACTGAAATTCCATATACAACGATAAAATTCAAGCTTTCTCTCACTAAGTTCATAAGAGAGAGAGAGAAAGAAAGAAAAAGAAGAAAAACCTAAACCTAAAAGTGTGCCATCCAAAAAGGAAAGAAAATGACCTAATAACTAAAATCCTTTAGCTTCCTTCATTTTCCCCTAGTTTTCCCTAAAAACGTGGAAATTGCCTCCTAAAATCTATTCTAAAACCTCCCTAAGCTCCTTGTTACATTTCCTAACTACCAAGAGAGAGAAATTTGTTAGAAGATGAGCTATCCATTTTCAAATTAAAAATCAATGTCCTTAGTTGTGCCCATGACTTATCTTCTTGAATCCAACTTAACAGTATTGTAAGTTTTGCCCTTGCCCCATATCAGTCTAAATTTCAACAAGTTCACCTCATTAACCTGAAAACAACCCAAATAAATATAAATAACTTGATTTTCTAAGAAAAACACTAAAAATATAATCAAAATACGACTGAAAACATGTCAAAATTATAACCTAACACCAACTTACACAATTTTAAGAAGAATTACATGGACTTAGATCCCTACTGTAGGGTAAATAGGCCCTAGGCTTTTATCCTAAGTCAAATTCACCCTTGTAAATATTTTATTCTTCTTCATTTATTTGATTTTCTTAATTTATTTTATTATTTTTTTCTGCATACAATTGATAAGAGTAATTAAAATTAAATTAAGGCTATACATATTCTTGCATAATCAATTTTAGGTAATCATTCTTAGGAACTAGTGCTTTGAGGTGCCTAACACCTTTTTCATACACAATTGACTCTCAAACTTGATCCCTGGCTTGTAGACCGTCTTTTCTTTATTAATTGGTTTTCCAAAACTTTCCTTACTAGTGACTCCCAAATTTTAGTTTCCATTTTAAAAGCAAAAATTAAAATTTCTCTATCACTACCTAGTGGTCACATTTCAAGTGTGACAGTTATAGAACTTCAGAAACACAGTAAGGAAAACTTGATTATTTGAAATTGATTTATCTATTAGTAATAATAGGCCTTGCATGCCTATATCTTTCGCACAACACTATTCTCCACATTGACATGAATCTAAATCCACTTTACATGTTTAGTGATGTTTAGAATCTATATCCACTTCACATGTTCTATAATGTTTAGAATCTATATCCATTTTTGTGATGTTCAGAATCAATGTTGAAAGTCTAATATGCATAAATGTTTTGGATTTGATAGGTCTCTTTATTAAACTAGGGATGGCAACTCATGAAGTTTTATAGCTTCATCAGTCTATGTGAAGGTAAAAAGGATCCAAAAGGAACATACATATGGGTTTGAATAAAATCTGCATCGTAATACTAAATCTAGGAAAACACAGGGATTGCCAGTAACTATTATGTATTTGTGAAGAGAATATCTTGCATTCAACTATCATTGCATGGCCATAATTTTCTTGGCCCCAAAAGAATTATGCTTTTGCTTTGCCAAAACCTATCAACCTATTCACTTAAAATCTTAACATTCTCTATTTTGTGTTTTGCGAAGCAGAGTTACAATATACATGTTCCTCTTTTATGTTTTATGTCTTACCTTTATTCCTTTTCTTAGTAATTTCAATTTTGGAACAACTGCACAAACTAATCCAACATTCATGAAATATAGTTAATTCCACCAATAGATTTTCAAGCAATTGCAGGGAAAAGTGTTTCTATCAACTCATTGCATATTTACATAACCACAATAATCAATCACATGCTACTTACCTTCTTCCTTCCTCTTCTTGTTGTTGTTTTAAAATCTGATCATCAAGATCTGTAAAAGTTATAAGCCAAATTCTGATTCTGGTAATGACTGAACAATCTTAAATAGAATATAAGTTAAACTTCTACACTGACAGATCAAAAAAGAGGGGAATATACAAATTTTGCAGTTATAATAGAGACACATTACCTTGCTTCGTGAAGCTACCAAGAGATTTACGTTTCTTAAGAACTTCAAATCATTCCTGAACCTATATTCCACTAATAGATTTACTTCTTTTATACATAAGTCAGTAATATAATAATACAAACTTATCACAAAAGAAAACACACATTGTCACACTTGAAGTGTGATCGCCCCGTGTAAATTTTTTTTTTTAATTTCCACTTTAACAAAATAAAAAACCCAAAATTTAGGAGTTGCCACCAAAATTTGTAAAGGAAAATCTCGGAAAACCAATTAAAATGATAAGGTGGTCTGCGAACCAAATATCAAGTTCGAGAGTCGGTTGCGCGTGGGGAAGGTGTTAGGCACCCCACAACACTTGTTCTTAAGAACAATTACCCAAAGTTAATTATGCACAAAATTTATGGCCTTAATTCAAATTCCAATTACTATTATCAATCACATGTAAAAAAAAGAAAAAGGAAAATAATGAAGCAGTTAAAAAATAAAATATTTACAAAGACGAATTTGACATAGGATTAGAGCTTAGGGTTTACATACCCTATGATGGGGATCAAAGTCCATGTAGCTTAGCATGGAAAGGCATGTCAATTAGTTAGTGCTTTTATATTTTGGTAAAAGAACAAGAAAGTTGAAGTTAAGTAAATTTCATATACAAAACAGGATTAAAATTCAGTTGGTGTGTTTTAATATATGAAATCAATTTAACATCACTTCCTAGCTCCTTTCTTTTTCTCTTTTTAATTTTTTTTTTGGATTTTTTGGATTTATAACCTTTATTTGAAATTTAAATAAAATAATAATGGGAAAAGATTTTTTTGAAGTTAGAATTTATTTTGATGTTTAAGTGAAATTATAATGAAAGAAAAATATTTTTGGATTGTTTCATCTTTATATTTTTGCATACAGATATTAAATTTCAAGGCTCGAGGAAACTAAGGATCTCACGCGACCTCTACTAATCAATTCTTAAGTACTTGAGGAGATTCATAATCCTATATGGCAATTTGAAATGCAGAAGAAATTATTTGTATTTTTTATTTTTTTTATTCTTGGGATTTTTGAATTACGTTTTTAAATTTTTGAAAATGTTTTTTTTTTTTATCTAAAATTCATAAAGGAGTGAAACTATTAAGGCAAAGGCTCTTTTGGGATTTTTTAATATATATTTTTTATTTGAAATCGTAAGTTAACTTTTAAAGCCTAAGTAGATTAAAATCTCATGTGTAGAGCTGTCAAAGTGAGCCAACCCAACCCACTCGAGTTAGTGGGTTAAATGAGTCAGCCTATTTAACCCACCATAAGGTGGTAGATTAAGCGAGCTGACCCGTTTAACCCACCAAAAAATTTTAAAAAATAAAAATAAAATAAAAAATTATAAAAATTCAAATGTGGCTTTCTTTAAGCACGTGTCTTGTTTAATCAATCAATTTCTATATCAGTATAAATAAATAAATAAATAAGTAAATAAAAAACAAGTTTCAACGAATTAAAACAAGTAGAGTAATCCAATAATTTAATGATTCATTTATAATAAGAATATGATTATGAGCAGAATATTCAAATATGACAAATTACAAAATAATAGAGATAACACAACACATACATTAGGGTTAATTTTTTTAAATAGGAAAGTGCGATAGGTTAGGCGCCGGACTGAGTGAGTGAATTTTTTTTTTTTTAAAAAGGGCAACCCATTTAACCCGCGAGTTGGCTCGTTTAACTCCCAGGTTAAATGGGCTGAGTTGGTAGAAGTATACTAAATGGGTTCTCAAAGAAACTCCTTAACCTAACCCACCTCTTAGGTGGGTTACATAGGCTCAACCCAATGGGTCAAACCCGTTTTGACACCTCTACTCACGTGGCCACTACCTAAGTGCTTTGAGGAGATTAACATTCTCACGTGGTAATATCAAAAATTAGAATAAGATAATAATAATAATAATAATAATAACAATAATAATAATAATAAACAAATACATTATAAACAAAATAAAAAAAATTGAAGGACAAAGCAATACATAACCATGTCCTTCATGCACTTCCACGTCCCTTTTTCAAGCTCATCATGTGTGTGTATATATATATATATATATATATATATATAATGTGCATCAAAATAAAAGAAGAAAATGACAATATCATGTCCCTTTCTCATGCACGTCACTTTCATGCATTGAATGTGCATGCATGCATATATATATACACACCATGTTGCAACTTTTATGGATGAGGTTAAAAAGGCAAATATGTAAGTCCTCTATACTAATTTTGATAGCAACAAAAAGATATACACGAGCATGTAAACATAGTCACAAAATCATCTCAAAAGATCTTGGTATCCTAGGCCATTGACCATACCACGATAGAAATAAAACCATATAATCCATAATGCCATAATTCATGTTAGCTATTCAAAGAGACTTTGGAGCAATGTTCAAACACTTGGACATCACAGAAGAAAGGGATATTCAAGAACTCTCAATGCATATTTACAATAGAAAAATAAAGACATCATGTATCAAAGTATTTTAATGAAGTGAACCACATATTATGGACAGCTTCAATGTTACGAGATCAGGGGACAAGTGAGAAATAAATAAAAAATGAACTCTTAGTTTATAGCAAAAACTAGAGAAAATTTTTATAAAAAATGTAGCAAACAACATAAACTAAAAAAAAATTGCAATTATGTTCAGCAGAAATCAACAAGGTTCACACATCAAACCTGATCTTTCTACCTAGCTCATTTTTGCGTATCATGTACTTTACTCTGTGGTCGAAAAATAGGGGTCACTTGGATTCATGTTGCTTCCTTTGAAGCTCTCTCCCTTTCATGCCTTCTTGCTCTATCAACTAGCTATCTTTCTTGAACCCCTCTGTTGATCCCTATTTTTAGTGCATGTAAACAAGCTCTCCTCTTTTCAGTTTCTCTTGACTCTTACTCTCATCTCCTCACATTGCATGAGCCCTATCTTTAGCTTTCTTCCTTGGTCTCCCTTGGTCTTAGCTTTTTTTTTTTTTTTTTCTTACCTGCACTTAGCTCTTCTTCCATAATAAAAAGACAAGGAAAATTCCACTTCGTTAGCTTTTCTATTTTCTTCCTCGCCACCTCCTTAATTTTTGGGTTCACCATACACAACACCCTCTTCCTTTTCTCTCAGTCTCTTCCTCAGACTCAAGCTTCTATTCTTTCTAGTATTCGTTCTTTTTTTTCTTCCTTAGCTTTCTCTTTCTTTTCACTTGGTCACCCTCTTTTCCTCCTTACTATCTTCGTGGTCTCCCATAAAGGCTACTCATATAGCTCTTTTCTAACACTTGAAATTGAGGCTCTCTTTGGTTCTCTTTTGGCTTCTTGTCTTCTCCCTTACTCTTATGCTCATCTTGATTTATGCCTCTTTTTTATATTAGCAATACAGGGATTGAAAGTAAGTGGCTCCCTCTCCATTACTGCTTTCTCGATCCCTTATTCTTTAGCACTTTAGGGCACCAAAATAATGCCCAACCCCTTCTTCTTTTTCTTTCTCACACTTTCTCCTCCTTTTAACATGTTTTCAGGCTTTTTCTCTACTTTCTAGCTTAGTTTGGAGTACGTGTGTCATAATGGTGTGTGGTCTACATTCCTTACCATGCTTCCTTCTATGTAAACCCTTTGTTAATTCTTTTTAGTTGCCAAAATGGTTATGTGAGTAAGAGATGGTCCCCCAATCTTTTATAGCATTTCTTTTTATTGAATAGCCATGCATGTGAATTGGTGAGGAGAATGAGTGAATTTTTTTTTATATGTATATGAGAATTTATTTCTTTTTTTTTTAGTTATTTTTGTTTCCTTCTTTTTTAGGATTTTGGTTATCTCAATATTTTTTATTTTATTGCTTTCCCTACTACTTCATTTCTTAATTTTTTAATTAATCTTTTCTTAAAATTTTACCCAAACAAATTGTGGTGTTCATAGGTGCCCCTCTTTACTTGTCTTTTAGGTGCAATTTATTAGTTTTACCTAAGAAGTAAAGAAGTGAACACATATCCCAGGTGCCAGCGTAACCAAACTTTAAGGGTGCTAGCATAACTAGATTTTAGGGGTGTCAGCCAGTACTGGGCTTTGAAAGGTGCTAGCTAGAACTGGGCTTTGAGGTGTCTGCCATTACAGGGCTGTAAGGGTGTCTGCCGTTATAGGGATTCTAAAAGGTGCTTCTCTTTACAGGGCTTTGTGGGTGCCAACCGGTAATAGGATTTAGAAGTGCCTACCTTTACAGGGCTTTAAAAGGTACCTATCTGTATAGGGCTTTAGGGGATGTCAGTCAGTACTAGGCCTTAGAGGGTGTTTGCCGTTACAGGGCTTTGAAAGGTGCATGTCTTTATAGGGCTTTGTAAGTGCCAGTCGATACTAGGCTTTAAGGGTGCCTACCATTATAGGGCTTTGAATAGTGCCAATTGGAACTGGGCTTTAAGGGGTTCCTGTCTTTACAAGGCTTTGAGGGGTACCTATCTTTATAGGGCTTTGAGGGTGCCAGCTGGTACTAGGCTTTAAGGGTACTTGCTATTACAGGGCTTTGAGGGTGCTAGCCAGTACTAGGCATTAGGGTGCCTGTCGTTATAGGGCTTTGAAAGGTCGTGATGTGGGATTTTGGTTCCCTGGTAGTATGTGCTTGATGGTATTAACTATGTACAGGTAGAATGCAAGTTGCATGCTTGATGCCAAATTTCAAAATTTGTTATAATATAGGATTTGCCTTATGCTATGCTTAGATGTATGTGAGGCACATGATTTTCCTGAAAAGCCTAAACATGTGCGAATGTAATTTTTTTGTGGTTTTCATCTTTTTTTTTTTTTAAGATGACAAAGTCATTTCTTTAGGTTATACTTTCCAAAAAAGTGATCAAGAAATGCATTTTGCCCCATTTAAGGTACCCCATCTAATTAAATCCATGAAGCCTGTTGTTCTTAATTGAATTGCATGACCAATTCGGTAACCCCAAGCGAGCTAATGACACCTGTCTTTGACATTGGGTCGTGCCTTCATCTATTTTCCACATTATAAGACTTTAAAGGTCTCTGGAGAGATGAAAAAAGATTCTTAGATGTATCGCTTTATGATCCTGTCTAGTTGATTATTGATCTTAGACATCATTTGTTTCATGCAAAACATAAGTATGGCAATTTACATGCAAATATGAACATAAGGTATACCAAAATGGAAGAGAAATCATTAAATGAGTAATTCTTATGGGATAAGAATGAAGATACAATAGTTTTGCGGATATAAGAATGACAAGTAATATGGAAATATTTGAAAGAACTAAATATGAACAATCCTTTCATGAGAAGTCCTCTGCTTTAGTCCTATATAGTCCCAATGAGTGATTTGCCTCGTTACCAAATATATGCATATTATGAATCTAAATTTATGTGATCCCTATCCATTCTTCTTTTCTAGACATAGTATTTCTTGATGGCATCTGCGTTAATGGGTTTTGGTAATTTGTGACCTTCCATGTCTATCAACATATGGCCCTTCATATGTTGGGGCCTATTTGCCCCATCCGCCTTCTTGATTCGGTAAGATCTTTTTAAGAACTAGGTGACTGACCTTGAACTCTCTTGAGTAAAGCCTTTTGTTGAAAGCTCTAGCCATCCTTTTTTTATACAACTACCCATGACATATGGCTGTGAGCCATTTCTCGTCGATCATGTTTAATTGCTCGTAACAAGTTCTTACCCAATCACTCTCTTCTAGATCTGTTTTAATCATCACCCTCACAAATGGTATTTCTACTTTGATTAAGGTCACAGCCTCTATCCCGTAGACTAGGGAGTACAGGGTTGCCCCAGTTGAGGTATGCACAGTGCTGTGATATCCATGCAAAGCATACGGAAGCATCTCATGCCAATCCTTATACGTGACAATCATTTTTGCAATGATCTTTTTAATGTTTTTATTTGTCGCTTCGACTGCCCCATTCATTTTTGGACTACAAGATGTCGAATTATGATGCTTGATTTTGAATTACTCACATAACCTCTTAACTTCTAGCCCATTTGGCACATGATCTGTAATGATTCTGTCAAGTAGCCCATACTGATCGATAGCATTTGCTTTTAGAAATCTAACAAAGGCCTTATGAGTGACACTAGATAACGAGTTAGCTTTGACCTATTTCGTGAAATAATCAATGGCCACAAGTATGAAGTTGTGCCTATTCGATGTCTTAGGGTTTATCAGACCAATTACATCGATTCCTCACATTGAAAATGGCCAAGGAGCCACTAAATTATGGAGTGGGATTGGGGGAACATTAATCTTGACTAAATAAATTTGGCCTTCATGACACGTTCTCTATTATTATCTAAAAAGACTCACATTTATGGATTTACTTAACCATTGCGTGGCCATTTGCATGTGTACCGTATATTCCCTCATGAACTTCTACCATGATCTTTCTTGCTTCCTTTGAATCAACACATCATAACAATCTGCTATCGTTACTCCTCTTGTACATGACATCATTGCTTAAAAAGAAGTTCATGGTGAAGCGCTTGATAGTCTTCTTATCATTCTTAGTGGCCTCGGCTAGATACGCTCTATCTTTAATGTACATCTTTATGTCATGGAGCCATGGATGTTTGTTAAACTCCTCTTCTATGTTCAAGCAATGTTCTAGGGCTCCCCGTGTGTCAATTTAGATTGGCTGAACTTGGACCCTATACTTAAGATGAATCATTGCAGCCCATGTGGTGAGAGCATTTGCAAACTAATTTTTATCTCAACCCAGGTGGTGGAAACTGACCTTAGTGAATTGTTTAATTAACTTGGTTAAGAATTCCTGATAGGGTACAAACTTTGAATCCTTGGTTTTCCATTCTCCTCTCACTTGCTAAAGTATGAGAGTAGAATTGCTAAAGACTTTAAGATTCTTTACACCTAAAAAGATAGTAGCTTAAAGACCACCGACATAGGTTTCATATTCATCTATATTATTTGTGCAATCAAATGCTAATTTGACAGCCACCGAAAATTGTTTTCCTTCTGGTGACACTATTACTACTTGCACACCATTCCTATATGCGTTGATTGCACCATCGAAATACATCGTCTACATATTTCACCTCCCTTTCTTTCTTCTTTTAATTGAGAACTTATTTGGGATTCCCATCACCTTGAGTAGCTGAGAGTCTTCCATCCCAGATATTGACATCTATCCTTTCCCTGATCTCAATCAGATCAGCAAAGTTATTAACATGTGTTCCCATCATCATACTGTAGAACGGGTTAGGTAAGGAGCGAACAAAATATGAGCAAAATTCTGAGTCTACCATTAGAGGTTGAACTTACAACACAACAATTCTCCACCTTTAAGCATACTCACTGAATGACCCTGTTGACTTCTTTCTCATGCTTTTCACTTGTTCCCTAGTTGGAGCATTTTGGAGATTGAACTTGTATTGCCTTGTAAAAACAACAAGAAGATCCCTTTATTTGCGTATCTTTGACTGATCTAACTATATGTACCACTACAAAGCTAATCCAGATAGGCTTTCAAGAAAGAAATTAATGAGAAATTTATTATCCCTAAACCAAATTGACATCTTTATGCACTAGGACGTTAAGTGATACATCAGATTACAGCTCGTATCAAATTTATCGAAGTCCAGCACCTTGAACTTTTTGGGTATAGAAATTTCTAGAGTCAAACAAAGCTCCTCCAAATCATGGATTCCCAAGTCCCATATCCCCATAATGCATGCAGCTGATCCTTCACTGCAGATAACTCCTCCTTCCATGTCTCTTCATCGGCTTTACTCCTCACTTTATCCTTTTTTATAGGAATTTGAAAAGTATATGTCAGGTCGTCACTCGGGGAATTGTGAGGGCTTGCTATTCCAGCACGCCATTTGTTATATTCATACTTGTTAGCCACTTGTACAGGTGGGTTTAGTGCCTGTCCTTGAGTCTGGACCTCATTTGCCCCATGCATTGGGCATGATTCATTCACAATTGGCACAGGCATTATGCCAATCGAGATTTCTGTGAGTTGGCCCACCTTTTCCTCCATCATAGGCAGTAATTAGCTAGTTCCTATCTGAATGTTAGTGTGGTTCTTTCCAGTAAGGGCTACTTTCATTAGCCTCATCATTTTGTAAATTTGGTTCTCTATGGTTGTCATACGGGTATCCAGCATCGCTATACCACTCTCACCTCTGGGGTTTTCATCCAACGGATGCTCTTCCATTTACTTGCTCCTTGCTCAAGTATTATAGACTCTAGTGGGTTGTTGAGTCTGATTAGATGGTTTTTTTTTAGAAGGCACAATTTTGTTTCCTTTGTTTACACTTTGTTGATCCACAAAAAGAAAGCTTAAATGAAGCAAGTTATTTAAATTAGTGTTGATTAGTCTGTTAATTTATTAGTTTATTGATTTGTCAAAAGGATTGCTTTAGCATGATGATTATTGGCATAATTAGACCCTTTGACTTCTGAGGGGATTAAAAAATCTAAATAGAAGATCAAAGTTGAAAAACCAAATACAAAAGGGAATTAATATCCTTACATGATTGGCATCATGAGGACCAGGGAGGAATATTAGCACATAGAAATTTTATTCAATCTTCATAGATGAACTAAATGTTACATAGTTCATTAGTACACCAAACATTCATTAAGTCCTTCAAATCATCCTAAATACAAGTACACAGTGCAAAAAATTCTGATACAGTTAGGGGCATCTTCAATGGATTGGCCATGCCATTTGCCTTATTGAATGCATAAGCAAATTCAGGTATAATCTTGTTAGCCAGGTGCACTGATCCTCCAAAATGGTCCATCCACTATTCTAACTCTGCTGATTGTTCTGCGTATCGAGCTTCCCAGGTCTATGTTATCTCAGTTTATTGGTTAAGTTGTTTTGTTAAGTTTTGGAAGATTGTAGCTTTATCATTCTTGACCAGTGTTATCAAACTCGCGAGTCAACTCGGTTAACTCGCCGAGTTCACGTTTTGAGTCATGCAAATCGAGTCAACTCACTCACTAACTCGAACCTATGTCAGACTTGCTCCAACTCGCACCTGACTTGTCCGAACTCAGTGAAATCGATGAGTCAACTCCGACTTGGGCGAGTTAGCTCAGCTAGTCTTCATATCTTATTTTTCGAAAAAATGCGCTCCATGCCACTCAGCCACAAGGTTACCTTTGAGATATATATATATATATATATATATATATATGCAATACATTATATATAATTACTACAATATGTAATGCTTGACTCTATATATATATTTTTTTAAGCTATGATTTAAATCACTTGATATATTGAACACTCAACAATTTTGGGGTCTTAATTTAAACCAATTAAGTTTTAATATATTGGAAAATTTAAATATTAATTATTTAATATAGTTACCTAAAAATAATGAAGAATTTATATATTATTAATGTAAATTGCTGAAATTTGATGCATATATGGTTAGGAAATTAGAATTTCTCGTTAGCTAATTTGTGAAAAAAGATCAATTTATATTTTCTTTATTTCTTTTCTATAATGGTTAAGAAATTAGGATTTCTCTTTAGCTAATGCGAACTTATATATTATTTTTATTTGAGACTTAGTTATGTTAAATGAGTATTATTTTATCATGAATAATAAATTATGAAGCTTATTGAAATTTGTATATTGAATTGAATTAAAAGTATAGAATGTAGATTATGAATAATGAAATGAGTATTTATGTATGAAATTTTTTTTATTTATATGATATAATTATGTCTAATATTTATTATTGTAAACTCTTACGATTCTACGTTACAAGTCTACCTAGAATCTAGAATCGCGAGTTTGACAACCTTACTCTTGACTGTCACTAACTTATTCATTTTGCTTTCAAGTTGCTAGGTGAGCATTCTAACTTCTTGTTAAAGTTCATTGTAAGAGGCATAATGTTTAGCTTACCTTTCAAGAGCTTCTTTCTCATTTAGGACCCTCATTATCCTTACTTTGCTATGTAGTCATGCCTGTGGGCTTCTTTAACTACATCCTTAAGTTTCATGTTTTCTGCCTTTAACTTACATACTTCAGCATTTATTTCCCTTTTTTTTTTCTTGGCTCTGATGAACTCTTCTTGTATACGAGCATATTCTCTTTGTAATTGAGTTAATTCTTCATACCATTTTTCCTTTTGCTCTTCTAGGTCTTTTACCTCTGATTTCCTATTTTCCACGGCTTTAGCCAAGTGCTTCTCCACTTCCATTAGATTATTACCTAGCAAAGACTTATGAGGTCCCAATAGAGGATTAGCTCTTTTCCATCATTCCTTGAGCCATGCCTTGTATTCTTTCATTGTCACAACAGCTCATTTACCTAGTTCAGGCCTTCCTTTGTATATAACACTAGCCCATGCTTCCTTAACACATGGGTTCTATTCCTTAGCCTTGAGATCATCATGGTGAAATTGGATTTTTTGAAGGGCTTCCTCTGAAGAGATATCTTGTTCATATATGAATTAGCAGTAAGCAATAGAGGGATTATAATTGATGCAACCTTGGGGCTTACAAGAGGTACATTTATAAACTCTCCACAATAGTAGAGTATGTCTTCACTCTCCCACCATGCTAGTTTCCATAGAATTAAGTCATCCTTTAACTTATTGAAATGTTGTTCCCAACCTTCTGGATCCATTTTCCTTAATCTCATCTCATCATTAGGATTTTGTGAAATGAACCTTTCACAATTAAGCTAATCCCTAATAGGATGGTAGGTAGTTTCAAACCTCACTCCCATTTAGTACTTTTTCCCATATATGGTTAATAACCCACATAGTCAATAGCTGTAAGCAACATTTCAACTTACCTCCATTCTTTTTATGGCAGAAGCTCAAAGTCATAAATGTCTCAGCCAAAATTGCTGGCACGAGGTTCACTTGATGATTTTCCACAATTCAAAACACACTAATAGCTGCCAGATTAATTATTCCCACAGCTAATGGAAACAAACTAAACTATAGATAGCCAACACCAAGACCCTTTGAAAGGTAATCCAATCACCCTTTCCAGCTAAGGCTTCTAACTGTTTTTCTGTATACTTCCTTGAAATTCCTTCAGTCAACCCTTTTTTGACAAACTGTACTTTATTAACCTCATCTCCTATAATCTGGACCATAGTATGCTTCGAGCCAAATGCTCAGGGTACATGTATACTGTTGCATTTTTTGCTATTGGTATTTTTAAAAGCCCACTGCACTCTTTGAAAGTTAGGGAAATTTGGAAAGTTGGAAATGTAAAACACCTTAGTGAATCATCCCAATATTGAGCTAAAACAGAGAGTGCATCTTGTTGAATCAGAATAATTAGCAAATCTATTATATCCCCATACTTTTTTTGGAAGTCCCTTAGCTTACCTCTTTTAAGTTTCTTACTCAAATGTACCAAGCTTTCCAAAAATTCTGTTTTTGCTTTAATTCTAATCTTTTTCCCTGTTAGTATCACCCCAGTCAAGCCTGGATTATGCAATATGCCATTTTGTGCCATTTTGATGAAGTATGTTTAACAACCCTCTTTTAATATATCACTATTAAATGAGTCAAAAGGGTTAGAGTTCACTATAACAATCCAACAAAAACCTCCTTATCATTTATTTTTCAGCATTTATTAATGTATTAATGAATCATTAATACTTATCCCTAGGCCATTGTACTCTCTTTTAGGACTCATAAATCCATGGAACATGGCATAGGGATAGTGCTATTTCCTTAACGATTTGATGCCAACATTATAATTAATTGCGCAATTAAAGGACACAATGTCAATAATGAACTGACGACTATGATCATTACATTATTAGGCTAATATGTAGTTCATAAAATAATTCAACTTCCTTGAGGGATAAAAGATCCCACAAGGAGGAAGAATTGGCCATTAACTTAAGAGAAGAAATGGTCCTTCACTCAGTTAACAGTAAAACCCTTTTTTTTAGCCTAGGGATGCACTGAACAATCATTAGGTTCATTCTTATAACAACATTTTTACTCATAAAGCAATAATACATTCTAAAGGTTTCCTTTTTTAAAGAATTTTCATGTATGAGGATGCCCATGCAATGTATGTGTAACACTTGCCAAATTATGATGTAAAATTTTGTTCTTAAGATAAGGGAGAGTATAAATATTTGTAATGTGTATTATTAATCAGATATGGGCTTTGACTTAGTGGTAAAGCTTAGCATCCGGATGCAAAAGGGCATGGGTTTGAGATGCAGCTCCCTCCTCCCTTAGAAATTTTTTGGTGCTAACACATGTCTCCCCCCACAGGTGAAATTACCAAATTGCCCTTCTTACCCCTTTCTTCCTTTCCTGTCATTTCTTCTCGCTAGAACGCCTCTCCTTTGTTTTCAGTCTCTGCTACGTTTCTCTGCCACGGTCAGCCACCACCACTCCCAGCTGGCTTCCTCCTTCACCGATGATGCATTCTGGACGGTCACAGCCAGCAGTTGCCGGCAGCAACAACATTTTTCTGGCAGGTTTTTGCGAAGCCAAGAACAACGATTTTTTCGCAGCATATTTGGTGAGTTTTAATCGATTTTTTCATGAAAATGATGTTAGGAGAAGCATTTTCAGCCCTTCCCCATTGAATTTCAGCTTTGAAAGCATGATTTTAGGCTAGTTTTTTAGAGTTATTCTAATAGGGACTAAACTAAAAAGTTTCAAAATTTTGGGGTTTTCAGAAAATGGTGAAATGCTGCAATTTAATGGATTTAAATTGGTCCTATAAGAACACTTTTAAGGTGTCTAACATGAAACCCTATTGTTCATCATGGTTTTACTTGGGTTGAAGGTAAAAGTATGGAATTTGGGACTAAAGTGAAAATTGAGGAAGTTTTCAAGGCAGTGAATGTAAATTAGCAAAAAGTCTGGGAAAGTTAGGCGATGGAATCAGGGAATATGAGCTAGGGTTTGTTTTGAGTAATAAGAAGGTAAAGGAATAATTCCTTGCTTTTCAAATGGTGTAGGTAGCTCTTAAAGGTGAGACGATTACTCAAGGAAAGGCATTGGGTCGCTGGTAGTTAACGGTGCTCAAGAGTGTAGATAACACTCCCCAATACTTTTCATTATATATCTTACTTTTCATTATTTGGAAGTGTCTTATAATTACCAAATTGATTTTGTCATGAATTTACTTTATGGAATTGTGCAATTATGAGTAGATGAGTATCTTGACATGTTTAGTTTACATTATACATGGTTTGAACTTAATTTTAAGAATCATTATGTATTCAATTATGAATAAGTGCTGGTGAACCATTATTGCAAAACAAATGGATTTCATGCATACTTGCGATATTTCCCTATGCATGCTTGTTTTAATCCCACTACCCTTGGAATGACTAGTTAGGACACTAGCTGCCAACAATAGTACTGTTAGCCCTTGGTGCACCTAGGTAATTACCCAACTAGCAGGGTTAATGAAGGTGCTAGCTCCATGTGATGACCATCACACGAGGACTAATGTAAAATAAACTTTCATGAGTTATTACCTCACACCTATTGGTTATTTGCCCTCGAGGATTGTGCCCTCGCCTGTTGTGATTTGCCCTTGTGGTTATGTGCCACACTGGATTAGTCCATAGTAGTCCTTCCCCTGAAATAATATTTAGAAACTTAGTGTTTTCTTGTGTAAGGCATTTTAAAGTCAATGTTTCAAAATGCTCAGTTTCTAACTGACAATGTTTATTTGTAACGTTGTTTACCTGTAATTTAAATGTTATTCCATTTTATTTAAAGCTTGATTCACACTTGATTATAATTTATATTTGAAGTTTTATTACTGATTTTGGGGTACTATCTGTCGAAAAATTTTTGTCTCAGATAGGGAGACAGGTCACTTCCCGGAGGCAGCGGAATAGTGACGAGAATTTTACCAGTGAGCCCGCTTAGGATTTGCAGGATCTCATTTTGATTATTTTGTTGTGAATGGCTCATTCTTTTTAGGATGTATATAATTAGGGTGTTAGTCATTGTTTTGCATTATGGGTTTGTTTAGTGACCACAGTTGAACTTTCCATATTGTTGTATTTGGATATATGTTGTACTGGATTGTACTGGTGAGAGCGGAGTTCTCCTATATGTATATGTTGCCTTATAGGATATTGTAGAAATTTCAGAATGTCCTATTTACTAAGGAGGTTCTGCCAAAATTTTTACAAAAATCCTTGTTTTGTATTAAACACTTATTTTTATATAAAGGCAAAGCTATTATATATGTGGTATAAATTGTATAGTTTTGGCATGGTATTAAATGTCCATCCAGTGTAAGGCCTATAGGTTCAGGGATCTTCCCATGTCCTGTGCCAGTCCCACTCCAGGAAGTTCAAGGTGTGACAGTATGATTATGTAGCAGAGGGTCAAGAAGCCCTTTACTGGCTATAAACAGTTTTGTTAATGTATACTTTCATTGTAATTAATGTATGTCGTATAGTGCAATGATGTCATATCCATTTTTCTAATACAGTATGTATGTTACGTGTAAGGAAAGAAAAAAAATGCCCTTTTGTGTCCTAATTCAAGGAAACCCTAAGCTGAAATTGCTAAACCTAAAGACACCAGTTGCTAACTAAACGAGTAGGCATACTAAACTCTGTCTATTGTAATGCAAGTTGAAAGGGTGGATTTATGTTCTTAAAAGGATAAAGGTTCTCAAATTGCCTCTATCACAAGGATGAAGATCTTACTATATAAACCTAATCATAAGGGGAAGAAAATCTCGCATAGATTAGGCCTATATAACAAGGCACAATCTGAGTGACGCATTCATGGTAACCTTAGAAGGCGTAAAGCCACACGTGGAAACCAATATATGCTTCAACTTACCTAAGGCGCATACAAACCATGTTATGGAGATCAAAGTCCACATAGTTTGACATAGAAAGATGTGTCAATTGATTGGTGCTTTTTATTTTTTGGGAAAAGAACAGGAAAGTTGAAGTTAAGCAAATTTCATATATAAAATGGGATTGAAATTCAGTTAGTGTGTTTTAATATATAAAATCAATTTAACATCACTTCGTCGCTTCTTTCTTTTTCTCTTTTTAATTTTTTTTGGATTTTTGGATTTATAACCTTTATTTGAAATTTAAATGAAATAATAATGGGAAAAAAAAATTTTTAAGTTAGAATTTATTTTGAAGTTAAAGTGAAGTTATAATGAAAGAAAAATATTTTTGGATTGTTTTATCTTTGTATTTTTGCATACGGATATTAAATTTCAAAGCCTAAGGGGGCTAAGGATCTCACACAATAGCTATGAATCAATTCTCAAGTACCTGAGGAGATTAATAATCCCATGCTGCAATTTGAAACGCGAAAAAAATTATTTGTGGTTTTTTTTTATTCTTGGGATTTTTGAATTATGTTTTTAAATTTTTGAAATTTTTTTAAATCTAAAATTTATAAAGGAGTGAAACTATTATGGCAAAGGCTCTTTTTGAGACTTTTTAATACATATATTTTTTATTTGAAATCATAAGTTAACTTTTAAAGTCTAAGGAGATTAAAATCTCACATGACAATGCCAAAAATTATGATAAGATAATAATAATAATAATAATAATAATAATAATAATAATAATAATTAAAAAAAAAACAAATACATGATAAACAACACAAAAAAAACAAAAAAAGAATGAAAGAACCTAAAAAAAAAAAAATTGAAAGACAAAAAGCAAAACACAACCACGTCCTTCATGCACTTCCACGTCCCTTTTACATGGCCATCATATATATATATGTATATATACATATATATATATATATATATATATATATATATATACACCATGTTGTAATGCCTATGGATAAGGTTAAAAAGGTAAATATGTAAGTCTTCTATACTAATTTGGACAGTAACAAAATGACATACACGAGCATGTAAACAAAGTCGCAAAATTATCTTAAAAGATCTTAGTATCTGTCACACCCCGAAATCCCTGGGTGGGACCGGCATAGATCACGAAAAAATCCCCCTGACCTGCAAGCCTAATACTAGAGGGACAATCGTTAATATACCATCCCAATCCCTATGAATACCGTTTGCCTTAATACATAAGATGAGAATTTTAGTACAAAACGAGGAAACTTGTAGAAATTTCGGTAGCACCTCCCCAGTAAATAGGACGTCCCGAAATTTCTACAAGATCCTGCAAGGCAATACATAAATAGGGGAGTTCCGCTCCCACCAGCTCAATCTAATAATTTACAACATACGACAAAAAATGTGACAGGTTCAGCTGTGATCACAAAATAATCCCCATATACAATACTGGCTACCAATTTAAATATATACATCCAAAAGAAATGCCAACATCATAATCTAAACAAAGGGCACGCCTCGCACCCAACTCAAGCGACTCAACACAGCTCTCCTGATAGTGCTCCGCCGGCTCCAGAAGGTCGTCTATTTCTCTATCTGAGACCAAAAATTTTCCGGCAGATAGCACCCCAAGTCAGTAAACAATTTCATATATAAACAGAACTTTAACATAATCAAGAATTTAATACAGTGCAACAGTGTTTAAATCCATTTGCTTGCAATTTAACAGTTGAGCTAATTAACCCACTTTTTTGAAACATTAAGTCAAAAAGCCATTCTCAGATAAACAATCAATTTGTGAAAATCATTCAGGAAAAAAAAAAAGACTGCTAAGAACCAACAGGCGAGGGTACACAACCCTCGAGGGCATCTAATCAACAAGCGAGGATACGCAATCCTCGAGGTAACTAACCAATAGGCGAGGATACACAATCCTCGAGGGCAACTAACCAATAGGCAAGGATACACAATCCTTGAGGGTAACTGACCAACAGGCGAAGACACTCAGTCCTCGAGGGTAACTAACCAACAGGCAAGGACACTCAGTCCTCGAGAGTAACTAACCAACAGGCGCAAGTTATGTCTTGCGAAGGTTTATCATTCGTCACCCTCCCAAAATCAAGGATTTAAGTCAAACATGCATACAAAGATGGAAATATATGGAAATTATCTGTGTTTCTGATCATAACTATCTAGTGATCACCTCTAAGCATATCACAAGTCCAATACCGTAGTTATAGTCATTCAACATATACAGAAGGTCCCTTGCTTCTAATCCCCTAATCCGGTAAGGCATAATCACAAAGAATTTGTTTATATTTAGAATACAATTAAAGCAAGAACAACCCAGGTATAATAAGATTTTCGGGGTGCTATCTGCGCACCTGGACTCCGGTTGTCACGAGCAGTACGCTGCCCTCCTGGGATGCCGAAATCGTTCTTACGATTCACCTGCACCAACGCTCACGCAGGAATTAATTATCTTTCGGTTCATTATCCCAATTTAGGACCTAACCCCTCATCTCTTTAATTATATATCTTTCATTCCCTAACGTGTGGTAACTTTACACTTCTACCCCACATATTTTCCAGATTTTTCATTTTGGTCCCTATTTCAAACCCTAGCCTTCGTTCTAATGCAATTCAAGACAAATTCCTAGTTCTTATGCCCAACAACTTAAAAGTGTTAATCTAGAGTTAATATGAACCTATTACAAGTCAACAGTTTTCCATTTTCTCAAGAACCCAAAATTTTCAAAAATTTTCATTTTGGTCCCTGTCAGCCATTCTTTTTACAAGCAGCCAAAATCCATGGTTTTAGAGCTCAAATTCATTGTTTATGGGCCGAAAATGCTACTTCTAAGCTCAATCTCAAGAGAAAACTAGTAAAAACGTACCAAATCGTCCGAAATTTTCAATGCTCGAGCTCCTTAGTCTCGCCAGAAAAACAGCTCCACTGGCGGCCAACCGAGCTCGAATCCAGGTGGAAATGGCTGGCCAAGAAGCAAGGTGCAAAACCTGTCCAAGACACGCCGGAAAATTGGCCCACCGACGGCCAGGCAAGCTCGCGTTTTCCACGGTTTTTTCGCGAAGGAGATGGCAGTTTCCAGCTGGAACAGTGGCGAGGGGTGACCGGTGATTGGCCGGTGGTGCTTAGGGGGTGCGGCTCAGCTCAGGCGAGGTTGAGACACAACCACGGTGGCTCCCAACTGCAACCCGCGAAGCTCTCTCTCCCTGCGCGTTCCTCCCATGGCTACCGTGTAAAATGTTGAAGATAGGGCCAATTTTGTAATTTGGCTATAGGAGGGGACACATGGCAGCTCCAGAAAAAAAAAACAAGGGAGGTTAGCTTCCCAGTCTCGAACCCACATCCTGAGGAATGCAGTTTGGAGCCTAACCACTAAGCCAGCCTCAATCTCATTATATTGATACACATAACAAAATAATATACCGTCAGATGAGTTATTAATCCTAATTACTTGGGTTATTACAGTATCCAAGGTCATAGACCATACCACGATAAAAATGAAACCATATAATCCATAAGGCCATAATCCATGTTAGCTATTTAAAAGAGACTTTGAAGCAATGTTCAAACACTTAGACATCACAGAAGAAAGGGATATTCAAGAACTCTCAATGCATATTTAAACAGAAAAATGAAGACATCATGTATCAAAATATTTCAACGAAGTGAACGGCATATTATGGATAGCTTTAATGTTACAAGATCAAGGAACAAGTGAGAAATGAATAGAAAATGAACTCTTAGTTCACAGCAAAAACTAGAGAAACATTTCATTAAGAAAAAATTTCAGCAAACAATATAAACTAAACAACAACAAAAAGCAATTATGTTCAGCAGAAATCAGCAAGGTTCACATGTCAAATTTGATCTTTCTCCCTAGCTAATTTCTGCATATCATGTACTTTACTCCATGGCCGGAAAACAGGGGTCACTCAGATTCGTGTTGCTTCCCTCGAAGCTCTCCCCCTCTCATGTATTCTTGCTCTGTCACCTAGCTATCCTTCTTGAACCTCTTTGATTATTCTTATTTTTGGAGCACGCCAGCAAGCTCTCCTCATTTCAGTTTCTCTCGACTCATGCTCTCATCTCTTCACGTTGCACGAGCCCCATCTTCAGTTTTCTTCCTTGGTCTCATCTTTCTTCTTCTTTCTCACTCGCTCCCAGCTCTTCTTCCACAATAGAAAGACAAGGAAACTTCCACCTCATTAGCTTCTCTATTTTCTTCCTTGCCACCTCCTTCATTTTCAGGTTCACGACACACAGCACCTTCTTCTTTTCTCTCAGTCTCTTCCTTAGACTCAAGCTTCTGCTCTTTTTGGTCTTCGTTCTTTTTTTTACCTTTTGCTCCTTCTTTCTTCTCACTCGGTCACTGTCTTTGTGGTCTCCCTCAAAGGCTACTCATAGACCTCTTTTCTAACACTCGAAAGTAAGGCTCTCTCCAGATCTCTCTTGTCTTCTCCTTTTCTCCCTTACTCTCTCACTCCTCTTGATTTTTGCCTCCTTTTTATATCAGCAATACAGGGATTGAAAGTAAGTGGCTCCCTCTCCATTATTGCTCTCTCGGTCCCTCTTTCTTTGGCACTTTGGGGCATCAAAATAATGCCCAGCACCCCTCTTCTTTTTCTTTCTCACACTTTCCCTCCTTTTAGCATGTTTCCAAGCTTTTTTTTTTACTTTCCAGCTCAGTTTGCCTCCCTTATTTTCAATGAAGTGAGTGTGTCATAATGGTGTATGGTCTACATTCCTTATCCTGCCTCCTTCTATGTAGACCCCTTTTCAATTCTTTTTGATTGCCAAAACGGTTATATGAGTAAGAGATGGTCCCCCAATCTTTTCTAGCATTTTTTTTATTTATTGAATAGGCGTGCATGTGAATTGGTGAGGGGAAGGAGTGAATTTTTTAAAAAATTTTTGTTATATGTATATGAGATTTTATTTTATTTTATTTTATTTTGCTTTGTTTTCTTCTTTTCTAGAATTTTGGTTATCTCAATATTTTTTATTTTATTGCTTTCCCCACTACTTCATTTCTTTTTCTTAATTAATTTTTTTAAAAATTTTACCTAGACAAATTGCAGTGTTCACACACATGCATGCTTGGAGATGATTATAACATTGATGCAATGTTGAAAGTATCCATTTTTTAATTTGAAAAATTATCATAAATAAAAATGTATACCTATTTAAGAGCAGCGCGCTGTATAGACATGCCCAAAGCTCTTTAATCTAAGGAACAGAGTAAAGATTACCATCAGAAGTGTTAAACGAAATACAATATGTACTCATATAGTTACACATTCGAAGTAGCAAGCATAATTAGAAGACAATATACATTTTTTTTTTCCATGAATATGATCCAAGTAGTTTGCAGAATCCTTTACTACACACTTACAAACGGAGCAGTAATATCTAGCCTATAAAAGAAGTGATTACATCACAATTGACAAAACATCCACAATAAAAAAGTATTTATAACATCATTGAGTTTAAAATAGCATTTAAAGCCAAAAACAAAAAAAGAGAGCGAGAGATTTGAACATATGATAAAGTTGAATTCATTGTCCTCCTTGTTGCTTACTACTACGGCAATATCAAATAGTTGAAGCTTAAAATTGCCTTGGAAAATAGGCAATGAGGTGAATAAAACTTTCCATTAGAATTATTACTGAACAATCCTTGGTTGGCAATTTCAAACATCAAATGTAACCAACGAACAATGCTCTGTGTAAGAGGTCCCAATGTTGCAATTCTTAAAGCAGGACACTAATACCAAGCAAATCCAGAAAAATAGACGATTCCAAACCAATTACGTATGAATCGAACGGGAATCATAGTCTTCAAACCCCTTTGAAATCAAATCCCAATTTTATCAAAGAAGGGGTTTTTTCTCCTTTGCAGACGCTTTGGCTTGTTCTTTGGAAAGCTACACTCTCCAAAACCAGCACTGCCATGTAGTAGTGGAAGAATAGCAATTTAATAAAGAATGACATCAGGGAGCATTTATCCTGTTCCTGCCATTTTATGGATTACGGAGATCAAGATTTGGAATTTCATAGGTCAAGACTGTATACATAATAACTTATTTGGGAAAAAACTGAAAATATAGATAGTACAATATCCAACTTATAAATTTCAATTTTTTTCATTGTTCCTACATAAATTCAACAAGTATAATGGGTCAATATACTATTTTAAAAATATAAGTTTTGGGGCTCAAATACAAATTTGTAGAATAGTGAGCTTCATAAATATATATTAAGAATAATGTCATGTTCGCATCCGGTTAATAAATTTTTACACATTATCACCACATGGACCTATTAGATTGCACTACATATTGATTATATCGGTACAATTAAAATTCTAGTTGTATTGAAAACTTGCACCAAACGTTAAATATAATATATATACATCGTTAATTTTCATTAATGTAGTACGGCCTCACATTTCTGCTGCAAATATGATGGCGGGGTATACATATTCAATTCCTGAAATATTATCGTATTTTACATAAACTGCGTTACGCCGAAAAAACATGTCCAGGAAACATAACGGGACATAAGTGTCAATAGTATTTGAGACATCCCGAGTCTCTTTTTTAGCAATCCAATGTTGCCCATTATGTTGGGCCTTAAAATTTTTGCGTGATCCAGCCCAACAAGGTTTTCATTGTTCCGTTAAGGAAAACAGAACAAATTTTGACCCATAACAAGAAGAAAACAGACCATACCATTTGATAAAAGGATCCTAAAGTGTTACTATAAATTTATAAGAACCACACATGCCTAGATTCCATCCCATAAATTGTGGAAGAGGCACTCTGTTGTAGGATCTTACGTTTCCGGTGATGCTGATTGGGGAATCCATCAATTTTCAGACTTTTTCGAATCTATATGCTTTGTCATTTCATCCTCTATGCTGGTGTCATTGTAAGGGGAAATTTCTGATGCAATATGACATAACAAAATTACTGGATTAGTCACTATCATTACGATTAGTAAAAGCAATGGAACATCTTTATGTGCCTTTAACCCAACTCAAGTAAACATCATCATGTTCATAACCCGTCAGGCACTGTACCAAAGTTGCAATTATGAAAGAGCTTCATGATATCCTTTTGATGTTTCCACTCAGAGAAGGGTTTGGTGCAATATCCAATCCTTTTCACACTACTTGACCATAAACAAGCGTAATTCCATATTCCATTATATTTGCGCAATATGCCACAGATCCACTTAGCTACAAGCCTACAACCTGCGGGTTATTTGGACCCAAAATAAAAATAGGGGTGGTTTCAACTTTTGACCAGCACATGAGCAATGAATATTTTTCTGAAAATTCCATCCTTTTTAAATTTAGACAAAATGGCTCTCGGGGTCAACAATTAGCACCATTCTGAGATGGAGCCCAGGCAGATCTTGATCAATCTCGTTTTCAAAAACATATTTTTTTTTCAGTTGATATCTAACAATGAAACCAACAATTTCATAATCCGGTGGCGATAGTACTATTTTTTAAAATCATTTTTCCGTTTTTGAGAACTGAAGAAACTTCTTTTAGTGGAAACATCAATGTCTTCAAATGATTGCTCTTGCTGAGCCGTCATGGGTTTGGTTAGCTGCATCAGAGTGGAAGCATCAAAGTCCTCAGCTTCCTTAATATATAGCAGCCTTTTCAGTTTCAATTTTAAAGGAACCTGATGATGATTACTTCTCTTCCCAACCCTTCTGCGCATGCTTCGATTATTTCCTTTCCTCTGGAGGGTTTTTATTTAGTGTGCTGGGGCTCTTAGCTATTTGCAGTGTGTTTAGTGTAATTTTAGAGAAGTGTGCCATGTTCTCATCAGACTCTAATTACCCTAGTTAATATAATAATAAATTACCCTAGTTAATATAATAATGCAGCAAGTGATTCTAGGGTTTTATATCTTCGAGAAGTCTTTGTCTACATAGAAAAGCGAGGGGTTGGGCAACTTTATATAAAGAAAAAGAAGGGAAAAGCTTTCTTTAAAAAGTAGAAATCTTATGTGGAGAAGAGGAAGCAGCATGGTCTGAAGTTAACTTTGTAAAGCAAAGACCCTCCAAAGTGGTATTGATTATGAAGAAGAAGGCTGATAATGAAGAGGTACAAGAACAAATCTGAAGAGATTCTTCTCTTAGGGCATAACCCCATCATTGCTAATTAGAGAGGACCACACCTTGTGGACCAAAGAGGGTGAGTTACACCCCCATGGAGAAAGGCTCTTCTCTCGCACGCGTGATCGAAGCTTATCTTTATGATCCTTCTTTATGGATTAACTTAATGTTAATTCAGACATAAACTATTATATGGGTCTCTTCCGTTTGGCCTAATTGGCTCACTTATTAACTCACAGGTGGGTCAATGTCTCTTTCGCCCACTGAATTAGTATTTATCTGATGAGACAAAACCTGAACACTGGTGAATTGTGATTGCATCACAAACGCTAGGTAGAGGCCTGGCATTATTGTCAAATTACTCTTAAAATGCTAGCTGTAAATCATCTTGTTCCCTACTTCTATTTGTTTTTTTTTAAATTCAGCTGCATGTTTATTCTTCTATCATTTTTCTATCTTAATTTATATATCTGATGGGAACGTTGCTTTGACTTAGCAGAGATTTGTTTTCCCTATCAGATCTATTATTTCTCTGTTTGTAACGCAGTCGTTTTCCACGGCCATCAAAATGGGCATTAGTGAATGAAAATTAATAATAGTGAGGTCAACATACTGCTTAATGATGGTGAGTTTAACCAAATTCATAAATGAAGGGTCTTGTACATACTAAAAATTTCATCAGTACTTTATAAGAAATTACAACCTCAAACTTTATTATAGGAACTAAAATTTTCTTTTAATATGCCATTAGGTGGCGCTTGTAGTTAATATGAAATTTGTCATAACCGTGACTAGCAAGTTGGAATTGGCTAATTGATCATTTTATATAATTTTATATTATGGAAAAAAAAGTATACTAACATAAATTTTCGTGTGCTCTTTTTAAAAAATTAGATTTAATTTTTTTTATAAATTATTCACACTTTCTCAAAAATAAATCGTTTGTAACAATAATTTATGAGTGATATTTACCAGCTAATGAAAACAATTCAACTCTTTAAAAATACTTTTTTTAAAAGATAAACTTGTATGTGTCTTTTTGGAATTTCAAGCATGTTATTATAAAAACAATAACATATCTTTAATATCATTTAAAGTAAAAGAAAAAAATATTAAGAATGCAACCAGAAATGTATATATTGCAATCACTGATTAGATAGGTGTTACCATTTAAATGACCGCAAGGCGAATGCTAAGGGACTAAAAGCCCTATTACGTGTAGGTCCATCACTAACAGTTATATCAAATCAAGTAGCCAAAGGAAAAGAAAAATGGGGATAGTATTGAATTATTCTGTGAGCATTTAATCAGACTTTTAAAGCAACCCAAAATGTTGTCCTACCGCAGTAGATCATGATCAAGGAGAAAATGAGGCGTTAATGTCGGATTTTTGAAAATGGGAGGGGTTCCAGCAAGATCACAACCAGGCTACTGGTTGACCGGATAATTTGGTTTGACCGTATTGGCTGGCTCAGGTACCCCTCCCTACAGCTGGAAAACGTACCAGGACAAGAAGGTAAAATTGATGATTAGATTCCATTATTCCTAATGTTCCTCACCTCCCCAATGTTAAATTATGCCAATAGCCTTTCCTCCTACAGTATCATTACTTTAAAATATTATTTTGTTAAAGCAGAGGCACACGACACCAATCCCCTGCACTCTCACCTCACAGTAATTTTCTCAGTCTGCTCAATCATGGCCTTACACTTGTCATCTGGGCTCCACCAAGCTGAATCAATCTGGTGGGGTTGGCTTGATGAGCACTGGCGGGTGAGGTTGATGGAGGATGATGGAGGTTAGGTGCAAAACTGAGGGTCCTAAAAAATAATGAAAGAGTGAGTGTGCAACAGCAAAGAGAGAGGTCTGTTAGGACAGTTGGCAAATGTGTCAGTACCAAAAAATTTAAAATAAATAAATAAAAGAAGTATGTCAATGAATACAGAGGGAGCAAGCTTGGCCTTCAAGAGAAGAACCTCTTGAATCCAGTCTACGTTTTTGAAAGGAAGAGAGAAATAAAATACACAAGCGCACGCACACTCAGAAAAAGAGAAAGGAGTGATTATTAATTAAATTATTAATTGAACAAAAATTACAAGGAGTAAAGTTTACAAGAGAAAAGAGATTAGGTTCCGCAATAATTCACCAACAAGAGCAGTTGGCAGTAGTTAGTGTGTCTTTTAAAATCATACATGTCACCTCTTAGCTTGAGCAGGTAAGCAAAGTCTCTCAGCCTCCCCCTGCTTTTCTCTTTCTAGTTTTGTAGCTCCTGGTGTTGTCTGCAATCTATAAAAGCTGGAATTTTATGCTGCCTTTGATGTTTATGCTACTACCCATTTGGTGAAATTGGGTTTTTTTCTTGTCCAATTTAATCAAGCATTTGATGCTCCTGATGATACCGTCAGACACCCAGTATAGTATTGTATAGTATAGTATAGTATAGTATATGGTACTGTGTTATATCCTGCCCCTTTCACCAGTCATTGCATGATTTGATTAGAATTTGATGCCTTCGGTCCTTCTGGCTTCTCTTGGATTCCCATCCTACAATTTATATCAAGAGTTCTCGCAGTTCTTTTTCCTGTCCTGTCTTTAAATCAAAACTAAATATACTTGCTGTTTCTTCGTCGGATTTCCATAGACAAAAATTATTTCTTACTGGGTCGAAAAGACTCAAGATTGCTTACATCAATCACATTGGTGTTTGAAAGAATGGAGGAATGGAAATCGTAGTTGTTTTGCGGGCAAAGGAGAAAAAGGGAATCTGCTTTATTGGGAGTTTGATGAGCTGTTAGCTAATCCCATTGTCTACGTCCGCTTTATGCTCTGAAAGGTTCACTTTCCTGTGTGAAGGGGAGCATTTTTTCCTTTTCTGAGCATTATAGTAGTCTTGATCCTAGGGTTTCTGAAGCAAGAGCTAACTAGCTGGTGACGATATATTCCTTTTACTTTGTGTCTATGCTACAATGAGGTTGAGGGGCTCCTTTTACTTTAACTTCCTCTCAGTCCTATAAAGCTGCCATACCTGTTTTGTTCCTTGTTGAGTCCTGCAAGACATCTCCATCCAACTTAGTCAAAATTCGCTCAACCTTTAATCATGTTTTTGTTTACTTCATCACAGTTATTTCACTCTGCAGCCTGTTGAGTCAGGGTTGCGCTGTTATATAGGTTATTAGTTTGTGAGATCTAGGAGTTTAGCTATTGAATTCAAGAGATGGGTGGTCATGAAAATGCCATGGGGTTTCAACATGGACAAGAGACGACCCTGAATTGTTGTACATCATCGGGTTTGAGCACAAATGTTTCAGAAATCGCAAACAGTTCTGTGCCTATGGCTAAGCCTCCCGTTATAGCAAATCCTTTTCTTGGTTCTTCTTCTTCCACTTGGGATCCCCTTGTTTCACTAAATCAGACTCAAACTTTTGGAGGCTCTTCCATGGTTTCTCACAATGAGTTTGGCAATTCATCTTACCCTCTTGTGCTGGAAAATCAGGGATTGAGTGGCACTTCTCACCTGGTTCAATATATGTCAGACTCCAATTTTGCGGTTCCCTCCTATGCAAGTGGAAGCTTCTCAGAAATGGTTGGCTCTTTCCCCCAACCTGGGTGTTCTGACTTAGCTAATACAAGGTATGGGACAAATTATAATCCAAACGAGGCAGCCATGAAAAGGGCTCCAATAAATGGTACACAATCTCAGCTTGAGGATTCAACTCCCGAAGAAGGAGCCACAGGATCTGCACCTAATGGAAGTAGAAGAAAACGAGGGCTTGATCACAATTCTACGTTCAGTCAAAATAAGGTAGATCAAGCATTCTAATTAATCTCAGTTAGCTCGTAGAAACTGTTATTACAAATTACCCTTTTCATATGGTTGAATGTATGAATGCATGGCTCTATAACGTTATAATAGAATGCTGAAAGGGAACCAGTAAAGGATTCTTCTGGGAAGAGCTCTGATGGTGTGAAAGAACAAGATGAGAAGAGACAAAAGCTTGAGCAAAATAATACTAATGCAGATTTGCGTGGTAAGCAAGCTAAAGACAACTCTCAAAGTGGAGAAGCTCCCAAAGATAATTTCATTCATGTGAGGGCCCGAAGAGGTCAAGCTACAAACAGCCATAGCCTTGCAGAAAGGGTACTTCTTACTTGCTAGTATTGCTATTAGAATGCTCACTTCATATTATATTAGTTTTGATGTTATAGAACTTGTTGCTTGCAGGTAAGAAGAGAGAAGATTAGCGAGCGAATGAGGTTGCTTCAAGAACTTGTTCCGGGATGCAACAAGGTTATAAAAAAGGATTGTGCTAGTTATAATTTCTCTTGTAGCAATTTTGATATCGGATATTATATTTCTGTTGTCAATGACTTGTTTTAGATCACTGGGAAAGCAGTAATGCTGGATGAGATTATTAACTATGTGCAATCGCTGCAGCAACAGGTTGAGGTATGCTCTTCTGTGGTCTAAGAAATATCTGCTTTCCTTCTTCATTGTTATGAAAAATATACTAAATATATTGTCGGCCATTCCTAGAAGCTAGGATCACCTACTTAAAAAAATTATATATCTTTTGTCCAATCAATAATTTTGATCTAATGTCCACTATGCACATGCCTTGTCATCAGATAATCAGAATTCTTTAATCATCTTCAAAAATATGAGAAAAGAATTAAATTTGACTATTTAATTGCATATGAATGTTGCCAGTAATTTCTATAAGTTAACTGAAAATCCTTATAGAGTTAATTGTATTAACAAGATTATGAGGCTGCTAAACTAATCAATACATATTTTGCAGTTTTTGTCAATGAAACTTGCCACTGTGAACCCAGAACTGAATTTTGATGTAGAGCGGATCCTATCCAAAGATGTGAGCGACGGTCATCACAATTGAATCTTCTAATCTTATTCACTCTGCATTGCACACAATTAATCTTTTAATTCATCTGCTTTGTTTAGATTCTCCAGTCGCGCATCGCCAATGGAGCAATTGGAGGATATGGTATGAACTCCTCTCACTCATTCCCTAGTGGAAGTTTTCAGGCAAACCTACCTGGCATACCAAACACATCACCGCCGTTCCCTCCTTTGCCTCAGGTAAACATCATACTAAAGCAAGTAAGCTACCTACTCTTAACTATACTGTTTGTGAAAATGATGATTTTTGTTGATGCAGAGTGTTTTGGACCATGAGTTCCAAAACTTGTATGGAATGGGATACGATTCCAGTACAGATGTCGGACCCAATGGTAATAGCCAGAAATCTTCTTTTCCATTTCCCTATTTGCTAAATCAGTTAAAGTTTTTATGCTCTCTCCTAAATAATGTATTATTACGTTCAGCAGGGAGGTTGAAAACGGAGTTGTAACGTGTGCAAGATATTTATTACAAGGGCTTTGAGACTTTGAATTTTCAAGTTGACTGCACAATATAACTGACGCGAAAACGCTGGGAAATAGAGAGGAAAAGAGAATAAAGGTTGAGTTGTATAGGATCTTAATACCTAACTGTTGGCTCTTCGAATTTTTAGCAGAAGATGAGTTGTTAGATTCATGCATCGATATGTATATTGAGGGAACGAAGTCAGGCTCTGATTGGTGGAGGTGATTATTGATTGTTTTCAACTAGTGTTGCAAATTAGAAAATGTGTGAACGAACTTTTTGTTAGGGCTTTTGGGTTTTCTTCTTTTGTTCTTCGGAAGGAAAAAAAAATGTAATCAATGAAGACCTTCTAAGTGCATAGGGGAGCAAAAACGATACAATACATATATATGTATCATAAATGGCACTAACCTAATGGATGAAAAAGTCATCTTTAATGATCAAGAACATAGTTGATAGCCACTGAATATGCTCTTCCACGCCAAGCTAGATGGTCCAAATTTTTGCATGCATCCCCGCATAACAATTTTTCGCATGCATCTTATAATTACCATAACTCAAACAAGCTCATAGTAATCAGACTCGAAGTTATCAATCGCCTCTGTAAGATTTTCCACCTTTGAGGTGTGCATGTGTTATCTCACTCTACTGCCACACGACATTCTCTTTGTATGGGTAAATGGTAAGTATAAGTGCACATGATTGAATGATTGTACGGATAACTCATCAAAGTTTGATAGAAAATTTTTAATGGAGGCTTTATGAATTGATAATGAAGTAACTAGCAAAACTTTGGACCATTGCTTGAAGTGGAACCTTCATTCTCTGTCAATATCAAGAAGTTAAGAATTAGATCGGACTACTTTTTAGCTATACCCATGATCATCGCAAAGAAGACTTCTTTCTTCTTCATCCAACTTCGGAATTTAGTCGACAACTACAAACTTCTAGTTGCCATTGAAATTGATCCATCAAGAGATATTAAAGTCTCAGCCGACTTTCTAGCTGCGCACTGAAGAGTTAACGCTCTCCCTTTCCCTTGCTTCATCTCCATCCCCCTTTTTGTTTCTCAGGCTTTCTTACATGACAGATTAAGAATCTACGTTCAACGTAGACACCAACCTCGGGATGCTCTGTTTCTCGTTTAATATTCCTTTGTCGTAGAACTCCTTTTCTTTGTTGTTTTTTAAAGAAAAATGGCACTAATGGACTCTAAGGAAAAGAGTGATTAGTATTATACCTATATTTTGGTGAAAAATTTTAGATTTTTAGTGTCAAACTTGATAATTAATACGAAAAATCTATAATTTTTTAAATTGTAACATAATGAGTGTACGGTGTAATTAAAGATTATACTGGTGTTTGCAAAAACTTACATCAACACTCTTGTCCATGTCTTAGCCAGTCAAGTTCTGCCAGATGATCCAGAATCCCGATTCTAGCAGGCCCAATTACTATAAGCTTCTGAAAATCTACGAAGAACTCTCAAATTCTTAATTTACAATTATGTGTACTTTATGTAGTTTATTATCATTTCCTTGCCAAAGAGGCTAGGCTTAATCCTTTCCAATTAGCACAAGTTGATTTTTCGCATAGGACATTGGCCCCAGATTTTTTAAAAGAGTAAAAAAATTTAAAGGGAAATATAGAGTCATGTATTCCGATTAGTACACGAGGATTGGACGTACAAAAGGCCATAAAATAACATTAGGCATCTCACCTCTCGTTTCAGGCCCGTGAAGAGGACGAACTGTATAAAATCTGCTCTCAGATTTTGCTCGTGGAAACCTCTTCAATTCGGTGTCCAAAGTAACTTGGAAAGAGAAGAGGTGGAAAATAGATTTAAGGAACTACAAAATTATACAAACAACTAAATACATAAAGTAAAAAGATATTTTAGATCATCACCCTTTTTATTAGTTCATTCATGTTTCCATCACTTGGTTTATTAATTTAGGTGTGAGCCACATTCTGGTATATATAAAGATACCACTTGTCTGGAGAAATATTTTATTTTCATTTCTTTTTCTTATGACTGAAGACAAAAGCACATGAAAGAATCTGCGTGTCAAAAGAGAATACAATTCATTTGAAATTTATTTGGTTGGTGGTTAATCCATCACCTGGCCCATTCATTTATGAGGAGAGATATGTCCATGAATGTCCCAACTCATCCCTTCTCTTCAAGCTTCGCCCATTGCACTCAGCCAAAAATATTCGAAATATTTTAGCAGAACTATGCTTTCAAGCAAGCTCCATGGTCCACACCACGGAAATACAGAGTGGAAAAAAATAATTAAATGTATGTTCATCTCTATATTACATGCAGGCCTAGCCATTCGTTCTTAATTTCTCATAATGGATTGGAAAAAAGACATTTTGTGCGGCTGATACTGACAATAACAAAATAACAGAAAGAGCATGGACAAAACACAATTAATGGTAAATCTTGTAAACAGTAATATTTTCCACTTTTAGATAAAAAACCAGAGCCTACAGAAACCATCACTAAATCCCTATGCTTTTTTGAATTGATTTTTCGAGAGACATATATACGTCGTGTAAGTAATGAGCATTAGAAAAAGAATAGGGAAAAACAGACGATGCGAGTGAGAGTGAAACATATATGAATGGGATGGAAGGATGGGGTGGCCTGCAAGGCTGCAACTACACAACAACCTGCCGTCTGGGAATAGGCCCCACATCGCCACATGCCCTTATGCTTGCTGCCTCCTCGACAAATCTGTCAACTTGCGCAAAGCATCTTATCACTCCATAAATTTCATTCCAACAATAGCATAGCTGTAAAAATCCTCCTCATCAATACCTTCACAAGCATTCCCACACCCATGGAAGGCCCCAACACTACTTCCTGTGGGCCTCTAGCCATTTAATGTAGCTCTTTTTAGCTAGGGATAAGCAGGTTCAATTTCATGGTGATTTCATAATTTACTTTCCTTAAGATTTTGCATGAATGCAGGTCAAAATGAAATGAAACGCTTCTTGTTTCACTGTGTCCCACGGTTTGGACTTTTCACGAGAAATGAACGGCTCTCAGCCAACTTAAAGATAGTCTCCCTTCATCTGACAGCGAAAGAAGTTTCCGTTCTGTAATTTTCAAGCTTTGGTTTTATGAATTTCTAGTTATTTCCTGTTTGTGTTGGGAAAATGTGATTACTGCAAACGGCAAATTTAAAATCTAAGTGATAGCAGAAGGACCACTTCGATTTATAATATCACGTCATGGAAGATTCGTGATAATGTTGTAGCCTCGGTCATTAAATCCCACGTTTCTACCATTGAGCAACCAGACAAAAATGAATGAAGCAGATAGCATTCCCGCTAAACAAGCAGTGGGGGATTCTGAAACAAGACATGCAGGATAAAATTGTTCCTGACATTTACTGTAACTAAATCAACGAAAATCCCAATTCACATTTCGAACCACAAATATTTCTTACAAAAGAATTGATCCCAACAATTAACTAAAGAATCGACAGAAACTTACAAAGTGGGGGAAAGCAAAGAAGTGAAATAAGAAAACTTAAGCCTCCACCAGCTTCTAATGTACCGGTTCCCAAATTGAAGTCGTCACTTTTCTGTCAATATAATACAGTGACATCTCGTAACTATGTGGAATTGGAATAGGATCGTGTATGAAGGAGCATGTCTCAGCACTCTGCATTGTCCCCATAATAACTGTCTTTCAGGGATTTATAGGGCACGGGCGTGTCCACCAACGTCTGCTGATATTCATAATCATCCACATTTCTTTAGAAAGCTCGTCCTATCAATTTGGTTTCAATCAACCTGCTCTCCAATCAAGTCTAGACCTACTAACAGGAAGGATATCCCTTGGAATAACAAGAAGTAGAAGTGGATTCCCTGAGCAGACAGGAGACTCCTCACTGAAGCTGTTAGTAGTAGAAAAGCCAAGGCAAGCTCCTTCATGTATATTCTGTTATGTTTCTTCTTCTTAGAGGCCTTTTGCTCCTGTCTTCGTATTTCCACAAGATCAGGTGCTGACGCCACTTTTTGATGCTTTGGTTCCTTCTGAATCATCGAAACAAGATCACCCTCCGAGGATCGACCAGATTTCTTGGTCACAACCCACTCGTAGGCACTACCAAGCTGGAATAGCCCAGAGATCATGGCATTGAATTTGGTCACTGACATAGTATTCTCAAAAAGAAGGTAAGGCACAATAAAGGGGAAGGATTTTGGAGCTGGAAGGATGTTAAGAAATGACATGGTGGCAGGAATGTAACACACAACCCAAGCAGGAAGCTCAGCCTCTGGAACAAACATTGTCATGGGTAGAATTATACAGAAAAGGGTAAATGAATAGAAGGGCAGTATCAATTTCCGTAGAAGAAAGAAGAGAAATATTAAGTTGAATTTCCTCCACACGCTTATCTGTGAAAACAAAATTGGAACCACAATTATTATATAAGCACCATGATTGTATAAAAGAAGAGTAATATAAGATTGACATATGCACACCTTGGACCGTATGATATCAGGCAAACAAAGGCGGAATAGTTGCATTGGTCCAGAATGCCATCTATGCTGTTGTTTCCTGTAAGCTTCGTAAGATTCTGGGAGCTCACACTGGCACTGCACGCAATAACTAATAATCAGTCTGAGAATTGATGAGCAATGATAAAATAAAAGATAGATAGTATGGATTAATGTGAGGCAAACCTCAATGTCATTGAGGAAAATAAATTTCCAGCCATGAAGATGAGCTCGAACAGCAATGTCCATGTCCTCAACAGTGGTCCTCTCCAACCACCCACCAGCTTCCTCCAAAGCCTTTATTCTCCACACTCCAGCCGTTCCATTGAACCCAAAGAAATTAATGAAAATACCATTCACTTGCTGTTCAACCTCGAAATGGAATGCCAAATTGATGTTCTGCAACCTTGTTAGCAAATTTTCATCCTTGTTCACAAAGGACCATCTTGCTTGAACTAGCCCCAATTCCTCATTATCCTGTAGTAGCGGCAACGAGACTAATTAACATACATCTAAGTAGTTCTCTTAGCTAACTGAAAACTATAATTTTCTTTTCCCACAATGCGACGCTGAATTTAGTACCTTAAAATGAGGAACCGTTCTATTAAGAAAATCAGGGGTGGGCTGAAAGTCAGCGTCAAAAATAGCAACGAACTCATAGTCTTTCACGTAGCTACATTCCATGGCAGACTTGAGATTACCAGCCTTGTACCCTTGTCTAAGCACTCGATGTCGGTACACAATGTTGGCACCATCTTGTTGCCATTTTTCGACCTCTTCTTTGATCAGCACTTGTGTTGTCGGGTCGTCAGAATCATCCAGAACTTGAATAAGCAACTTGGATTTCGGCCAATCCAAATTACAAACTGCAGCAATTGATTGATGATAAACCTGAGCAACAACAAACCTCTCCGGTTAGATCAACATAAATGGGACACTCAAATGTTGAAAATAAAAAACAGAATTATAGACGAGGATTATACTATGCCCCACCTCTCTCTCATTGCACATGGGGATCTGCACTAGCACCATAGGAAAGAAGCCTTTCTCGCCAGACTCTAGATCTACAGCGCCTTCTTTAGGAATGGGTTTGATCTTCTTGAATCGAATCCAAAAACAACCCAAACAAAGAACCAGTCTATCCAAACTCTGAATAAGGAATAGCACTATACACGCATTGGCTAGGAATTGCAGAGAAGGAGCTAAATGCTCTACCCGGATCAAAACCCACTGGGTATAGAGCCAATCGAAAACGTCTTTCACTCCAAATGAGGTAACCCATGAATAGTCCAGTTGAAGATGTGGAGTGCTAAAATGCCAACCCTTAAAGTAGGCAGCCACCTCAAAACATAGTAGAAGCACAGACAACCACAGAAACACTTTAATAAACATATAAAACCTGCTCTTCACAGTGGGGTTTTCCTTTTCCCTGCCGCCACCGATTTCGTTATCGTTGTCGGCATCGGCGTCGGTTCTTCCGGAGGCTACACGGCGCTTCACGGCGGAGACTAGACTCAACAATGCGGGGGCAATGGAGGTCAAGCAACCTGCGGCTCTGTGGGCTTTGAGGAGAAGAACCCAAGTGAGTTGCTTCGCGTTTTTGCCTCTTCCTTTGTCTCTGGTACGACCAGGGTGGTCGGAAATGAGGAAGTCGTCCTCCGAAGGACCCTCAAGCTCAACCATGGACCAATTGGGGTTCTCCATCTTCACCACCACCGGGGTTCCCCGGTGGGTCTCTTTACCCCACCAATTGAACAAGGGTGCCATTGTTGGGTCTGATCTCAGAATCCCACCTCAAATAAAAAAAGAAACTTAAATAACACTACTTTGCAGTTTCCCAGTAGCTATCTTTCTTCCTGTTTCTTTCCTTTTCCTTAGTTTCTTTTCCCCGAGAAGCAGCTTGAATGTCAAAAATAACTTTGTGCAGCCGAGCAAAAGGCTATAACTTTGATCTCATTATGAGAAAAGAAATGGAAGGCGGGAAATGGAAACAGTGAGAGATGCGTGGTGGAGGAAGCAGAGCAAGGCGTCTGTAAACGAAGGTGACATTCGGAGGCAACTTATACGTGAACTGTTTCACAGAGAGATAGAAGGGTTTGCGAGTTTGAGACACAGTGAAGTAGAATACTATGACCCGTAGGATGAGGCCAAAGCAGCTCCCATCCAATTGCAGCTTGCAACGAATGAAGGAGGACTCAGGCGTAATAAGAAGGGGAAGAGAGAGAATGAGGGAAAAAGGAGCAAGATACTTAAAATAGATGGAAACAGCTCAACACGTCTTAGATTTTGATTCCAATAATTCTACTCCTTTTAAAAATGGCTAACGAAAATTCCACAAGCATATTACCCAGATAGCACGTTCAGCTATCAAAATCTCCAAAGTCCAAACTTCAGAATTACATCTCTCAAACCACGACCATAAAAATTCATACATCTCTTAATAAAATTCAATCTATTCCAATAGAGAAAGAGACCAATTGTAGAATCACAAATTATTAGTTTAAAAATACGGCGAACTTAATAATACGAGACAAAATCACTATTAGCGCGACACCTCTTTTCTTTTTCCTTTTTCCTATCTCCTTCTCCACCAACTCCTTTCAAATTTCGATAATCATTCGCAACTACTTTTTTTTTTACCAGTGGTATGAATTTGTAATTACATAGATTTTCGGCGTGCTGAAAGAAAAAGCTTGAAACCTGCCCCTTCCTCTATGGTAAGTCTCCTTCGCGCGTGAGATAAAAAAAAAGAATATAGCGATATATTCGAACGTAAAGACTAAAAAGTCGCAATCTGAATCAGAGGCTAGAAAGGTCAGAGAGCGGAAGTGTGAGGGAGATCAATCAAGTACGAACACCGATGCACACGGCAACGCGCGAACAAGCCAAAAGAGTGTCTTTGGTTTTGATTTTCGGTAAAAGATTATTTACATTTTTATAAACAAGTTATTTAATAATTTTATTATGAGAATAAGGAAAAGGAAAGAGAAAGTTTTAATCCAAAGACTTCTCTTTCTGTGGATATGACCAGATCCTTAGTCTTCTCCCAGGAAAGGTAGTGCCACTAATTCCAAGCTCCGATTCGGCTTATCTACGTTACAATTGAGGCTAGAACGCACGCTCTACCAAGAGCGTATCAATCACACTTCTTACCCCAGCGGTAAAGTCCATTTAATTATCAACTATTGGTTATAATGTTCCACAAATCACTATCTGCTTTTTTTTCTTTTAAAGTTTCGTTTCAAGTGCAAATTTGTTTCCCTTGTACTAAAATACTGACAAAATACTAAACAAAAATGCACGCGCCCAATTCGCGAGTCCGACTAAAATATGAAGCTCGATATATTGGCGGAGAATAATTAAGATTTGTGTTAAAGTTCAAAAATGTCCTGAATCCCTACAGCTAAGAGTGAGGCCACCGACAGCATTAGAAGTGAAAGGGGAGGAAATTGCATCGAGGGGCTAATTTGGGAAATTCACGGAGCAGAAAGTGTAGTTGCGGATCACGAGTGTTACGGTGTGAGCGAGTGTAACTAATAAAAATCGCCGCCACGATGAGTAAAGGAAGGGATGATGTGTGCTGCTGCGGTGACCAGTGCTAGTAAGCACGGAAGTCTATGCGGATCAGTCGTACGTGAACCAATCACCGCTTGCAATGAATTTGGATCCAAGTCACGTGACAAAAGTGTGGCGCCGTTTCAAAATTCAAACTCAGAACTGAAATAGAGGGTAGGTTGGGGATTTAACCGATCCCATGTTTGAAGCAGTAACAGTGGGTGGATGAAGCGGCCCTGCATGTTTGGTGGGAAAGAGTAAAAGACAAAGCGTGCGTAGATCATAAATTCGCACGTGCGAATCAGTTTAGATACTAAATGTTCGGACAATGTTATGTGTGAGATGACACGTGTGAAGGAGGTGGTCCTGGGTCACACATAACGAAACAGGTTGGCCACTACGGACGTCCAGGATGCGCGCAATTATCGCTATTTCGCCCACCTCTGTTTTTTTAAAAAAAAAATTCATATTAATTCATATAAATGAATTTTCTCAATTAACTAGTCATTTATTTGTCATAGTTATTGAATCATTTTTGTAGTAGAGCAATTCTCTCCAGTTCACAACGCTATGATTGCGCTATTTTATACAAGTTATGCCTCTTTGTTTCAACATTAGCAGCTTTTTTTTTTTTATCTTTTCTTCTAGAGCTACCTGCTAATTTATTAATTGATTATAAAATTTAATTCAGGAAATTTTGTATTTTCCCTAAGTCAACCCTATATATATATATATATATATATGAGAAATCAGAAATGTTGATGGTGGCATGTTGTCAAAAGTGGTGAGGCATTAAATGATAGATATCTACCCAATTTATAGACAATTCTATATATCCCATGAACTTAATAAATGTAGATAGTTAAGATAATGACTGTGCGGTGTTTATTTGGAGCAATATAACTGTAGAGAACATTGAAGTGTATCGTCTGTCATCCCTATTTGAAATGAGGAACCTTTTTGCCCAATTCTGGACGAATACGACATCGTAACTAACGAATGACCCAATGATATACCCACTCGTAATAGAGAATAAGGCATGGATTTTGTCGGTGTAATTTCTATCTCGTTAATTATTCTCCACCCCCAAACCAAAGAGTTTTGGTCATACTCTGAAAATAACAACAATAAAAATAATAACATATAAAAGACACGTGGAATATTAAGATATAAAAATTAACTGGAGCATATAGAGTGATGCGTTCAATGTTCGTGGATGACAGCTCTTTGGAATGATTACTTTTAAAGCTTTCTATTCACTTTACCCCCTAACCCAATAATACAACGCGGATAATTCATAATTGTACAAAGATCTCTTGTGCCATACTGCAAATGGTGTAGCAAAGGACGAAAAGGATTTCCCCCACACAATCCTTAAAAGAAAGAAAATAAATAAGGGACTAAAAATTTGAAAGGGAACATGACAAGTTAGAGTAGGACCATATGCTTCGTGGAGTTGTTTCAGTATAATCAAAAGGGTTAGGCGTAATTAAAAGGGGCTTGGCCTCTTTAAGACTGGGAGTGCCCCTAATTATAATCATAATCTCTTCAAAAGCACCACGATGCTTTGTCCAATTGGACGATTCTTCCCACGCACACAACTACATTATGTTTCAGTCACCTCTATTTTTATTAGAAAAAGATGTCAAAACATTGACCCATCTGAGTCACTTTGGTTTATGGTACCCTGCACCGACACTCTTTATTATTTTTTTTTTCAAGAAAATTAACGTTAAAGATATCAATTCAAATTCAAATTATTCATCGGAATATATTTACGAAGCGAGAACCCCCAAAACTCACATCACACAAGACGTTTACAGCTTCTTTCACAAGTGGAGAACTTGGAAGAATAATATTATAAAGTCGTACTAATCAAATAATAAGCGACGAATTAAGGCAGCAATTAATTAGCTGGACTTCATAAGCTCATGATTGAAGATACCCTTTTTTACATTTCAAACAAACCTTATAAACATATTGATTGATTTTCATCTCAATCTTTTGAAGCAAATTACAATTTTCGTATTTTATTTATTATAAAATTATTATTTTAATTTCTTACTTATTAGAATACTCTAAATAATTTCTTATTCATTACAAAATGTTATACTTGATTTTTCAATTAAAAAATATATTAAATTTAGTTATTCTATTAAATTTTTAAATCATAAATTTAAAAGATTAAATTTAATAAATTTTAATAAAATTTAAAAGTAAGTATAATATTTTTTTAATGAATACAAAAGTAAGGGGACTAAAGTAGTAATTTTGTAATAAATAAGATATTAAAAAAATATTTTACTCCATTCCTTTCATATTTTTACTATAAGGATTCCAATGTTTCCTTATCGCTTAAATCTAGTAATATCTATAATATATTTGCCCTTTTTTTTTCCTTGCAACTAGACTATAAAAAATATTTGAGCAGACAGTAAATCTCAAGTGCAGAACAGCAATTAAGGTATAAAAACTGTGGATTAATAAACTCATTAAAAAAGAGGTAGGTTAAGTATGAATATGAACATTGACTGGGTACAAATAATGGAGATTTTCATAAGGTGGAGCCAGTTGGACCCTAGTTTTCACATGCCGACAAAGGGGCTCAAACTAATAGTGCTATTCACTCGCTACTCGGGACCATATTGAAATTGCAAATCACAGTATCACCCAAAAGCAGTTATGAATTAGTCAAACCGACTTGTTGTACACGCTTACGCATGAATCACCACCACCTACATATCACCTATTTTTAACATTTTTCCAGTTTCTGTAACGCAAATTTCTTCACTTGTATTTTGTTTTTATTTTTTTTCTTTAATTTCCCATGAGAAAATTTAGTTCTTTGGCATAAAAGTACTCACAACTTAGTGTGTTTTGATTTAACGTTTAAAAAATTTTAAAATTTGTCTGTATAACTAAACAAAAATTTGTTTTATCGTTTGGTTTCCTGTTTATTATTTTTTAAATAATTTTTTTTAATTTTTATTTGTATAAAAATAAAAATAATTTTTCTTATATTAAATGAATTATATAAATAATAAAAATTAATTTTTAAATATAAATTATTACAAAATTACGTTACGCTAGTTGACCTGCTTTTCTTGTGTCTAAAATCAATGCCCTGCCTTTACTGGATAAGATTGAAGATTGAATTACACATATCTAAAGTAAAACTGCATATGGTTCTCTTTCTTTTTGCCTACTCTAATGTCTGAGTTTCTGCTTATACTGGCCGAGCATTTTGCAGTGGCTGAGAATCCAATCCTTTTCCGTCATGTAATTAATTTTACGCTTTTTTTTTTTTTTCATATAAAGATTGGTGAACATTTAAAGAGAAATGGTCACGTATTATTGGTTACCACTTTTTCTCTACCAGAATATGCCAATAGGAGAACGATGCTTTTGACCCAAAAAAAAAAAAGCATAAAAATCTAAGAACTGGGTTTGGACTTTAGAGCTTTGTGGCATAATTTTGAATTAATAATTAGATTGAGATTTGAGTTATTAACCATTGATGCCAGTTCTAAAATCAATTAAATTTATTCAAATAATGAAGAGGGTATAAACCAGAATATTCAATGGAGCGATTGAAATGGCATCATCGTCCTCATTAATGCCCCATGTTCTGTGGCGGCGGTCCAATACGACAAATTAGAGGTCCCATGTTCTTCTTGACCCAACCAACATGAATTTTTTTTGTTTTTTCCCTACAATTTCAATCTCAAATTGGATTCTAAAAATTAAAAATAGCAAAATTAAAAGTACCAGTTTTTATGGACTCCATATCATTTTTGTCTACCCACTTTTTATTTTTTATTTTTCCATTTTTTAACTTTAAAATATTTTACAAACTTGTATCTAAATTCCATTTTCAATTCATTTAATCACAAGTCACACAGCTTCTCAACCATTTCCATGGTTGTTTGCGCACCTTATGACTCTTCGTTAAATCACTTCCTATAAACAATTAACTTTCATCAAACTAATTAATATCCCGCACTTCAGAGGATGCAATACAAATAAAAGCAGGTACTTTAAAAATATACTATTTGCCTCAAGTTTCAGACGACACGTAGGTTTCTGTTAGGTGAATTCACATGCCATGAAATATTGAAATACTCAGTGCTAAATATTTTTTGTCTCTTTTTTTGTTTTTTCCAGGACAACGGCAGAATATGGCAGTGGGTGGAAATTTATAAGACTTCTGAATTCTTCAGAAACAATAAGAAAAAAGAAAAAAGTCGACAGTGTTGGAACATGAAGCTTAGAGAGAGAAATTCTTATCATCAATCAAATCGAAGTGACTCCATGAACCTACAAATGAGCTGAATAATGCATGAGGTTAACCAGAACCATGATGCACGTGGTGAAACGGTTTAGCTTTTAACTATGAAATGAAAAGTATATCCAGCTTGCTGAGCTAGGGACCGACACAAATATTGTAGCCTAACAGTAACTAATCAATGAAATGGCAAAGAATCAAGAGCGTGACGCACGTTTTACTCTTCACACACTATCAATTTTCACTTCGCGTCTGCCTTCCTATCGATGATTCTATCAAGTAAGGCTTAAGAATCAACTATATCTTCATACTTTCGATGTTTGAGTCTGTCAAACAAAAAATGAAACGACAAAAATATAAATCAGAAATTTCTACGGTAATGGATGACTCTGGTGATGCTAGAGCTGCACAGACGCATACATCCATTGCTGCAATGCAATTGACTGCCATGTTACTCATAGTTATATATAGGTCAATATCAACCTGAGGTGGATATATCAAACATTTATATTTATGAATAGAAAGTGACATGAATTAAAATCACTGTAAGATGGATACAGCATCAACGACAAAAACTTGTGAAACCAATTTCAATCTTCTAGCGTGAGTCCTGTATCTGCAAAGTTCTTGTATATTGAGCTCTGACCAATTAACAAACTGATCAGGCATTACTTTGTAATGTATACTATAGCTCTGAATATGCCCAGAAGATCCGGCCAGATTATCTATCTTCTATGCTATAGCAATCCTTTGTTAGGTGTGAATGAGGGTATAACATTAATCAACTACATCTACTGTCATGTCATATACATGCTTTTAATTTGTTATTATTTATGGACATATATATTATATATATTAAAGACAATAATAATTGTATGTTATAAAAAGTGATTTAATTCTATTTAAAATTATAATAGACTTAAAGTATATTATAAAGTATAAACTTATATAAGTAGATATCCTAATAAATTTAATTTTTAATATTTTTAATTTAATGATGAGCCTAATTAGAAATTAAAGTAACGTGTGTTATTATATAAAATATGATTATTGTCCTAAATTGAATGTATGAGGCTTCTCTTATAATATCTCATTGTTAGAAGAAAAAAGCTCATTCTCTCAAGGTTTATCTATATTAATTTAGAAGACCAATAGTCACAAGATCAATGGAAAATAGATTTAGGCATGCTCCGCATTTAAATTTTTTATTTTTTTGATGATTTGATATGATAAATATTAATTTGAAGAGGATTTCATCAAAATTAAATTTTGTCTTAATAAGTGGTATCAGAGCCTACTTCATACTGAATCATTAATAATTAGTTATTAAGTTATTTTTAGATCTTCGGTAACATAAATTTCCTTTTGGGTTGTGATTTCACTTATGAGTTTTAATTTAGATTTTAATTTCAAAAACTCATAGGAAATCAATGTAAGTATTAAGATTTACGACAATGTGATACACATATATATCATGCATAAAGATTTTTCAGCATCGTGACATAGATGAGAATATGGCATTCAATAATATGGAATTTAGAAATAGGGCTACAACAAAAAAGAAGTGATAATTATTTAATTTTTACATGTGACCTCTTAATCAGCCCAAAAGAGGATTTCTTGTTCGACGTATTACTTTATTATCAATATTTAATTACTACACCAAGACATCACTTACAAGTTAATATTTTGTCCAAAGATAAAATAAAATATTAATGAAGTGCTCAATATCTTGTAATAGGGTATATCTTTATTCAAATTTATTATTCCATGTTAGTTTCACTTTGGTACATATGTAAGTTTTATTTTATTTTGTTCTCAATTTAGTTTCTACTCTAGTTAATATCACTGCCAACATCAACTTAACTCTTATGTTGAATGGCACAGGTTTTAAGGCATGACATAAAAGTGTTTTAATTATTCTCAAAGTCATAAAACTAGACTTTGCATTAAAGGTTCATAAGCCCACTAATAAAGTACCTCATATAAAAGGAAAGAGGTAAAAATATATATAAGTAAATAAATAAATAAAGGAAGAAAGTGGGAAAAGTCTAAAGGAATAAGTCTTATGGTCATGAACTGTGTCATTCGGGCAATATGTCTGATGAAATGCACATGACTAAGGCTTTCTTTCAGGACCTTACAAAGAAATTTGCTAAGAATGAACAGGCTAAAACTAGTACAATCTTAGCAAAACTATCTCTAAGGTATACTAGAAAAAAGAAACATAAAGAAGCACACTTTGTAAATATCTCATCTTGCTTAAAAAAAAAAAAAACTAAAGGCACTCAAGTTGAACCTGCCTAAATACATGTTAGTACATTTAGTTTCGATATCGATTCCGACATAGTTTGGACAGTTCAAGGTAAGCTATAAATGCTAAAAGGACTCTTGGCCAATTAATAAGTTCATCTCATGCTATGTTTGGGAAAATGAGAGATTGAAGCATGAAAAGATAACAAGTGCTTAATTACCTCCATTTCAAAGGACAAGAAGAAAGACAATAAAAAAAAAAAAAAGGGAAGTTGCGGAGATGGCATCATTGAAGAAACAACACAAGGAATCAACTCAGGATAGCTATTTATTTAATGGGATTGTAGGTTATAAGGAGAAGTAGTGTACCAACTATCACGCATGGCATGCAGGGTATGCTTCTTAACTTTGTTTGTTCTAAGGCCAATTAACTTCGGTATCTAAACACAAGTGGTGGATATGTTTAAAAGGTTATAAAGAAAAATTAAAATGTCATATCTAATCGTAGTGGTGAGTACTATTGTAGATATGAGAAATCAAGTGAACAACATTCAAGATCATTTGTGAAATCCATAGAAAAATTATGGTATCACCCTTTGTACACTCTGATGGGTCCACCCATTATAAATTGTGTTGCTGAAAGACAAAATAAAAAGCTTAAGGATATAGTGAGGAGTATGATTGGTCATTCTACTTGCCTAAATCACTCTAAGGAAAAGCATTAAAAATTGCAACATATATACTTAATGGAGTTCCAATTAAGGTAACTTAAAACACCTTTTATGTGTTTTGGATAGGAAAAATGTCTAGTTTAAGACATTTTCACATTTGGGGATATCTAGTCGAGGCAATGCCCTATAAGCCAAATGAATAGAAACTGGACTCTAAAACTATCAATTACAATTTCATTGAATGTTGAGTTTATGCTAGGGAAGAGGGGAAAAAGTTAAGGATTTTTTTCCTTTGATGAGGAATATGTGGATATTCCTTTAATTACAATTGACAATGATTAGAAACAATTTCTCATACCTAACATTATTCAAGAAGGAATTCTAGATCCAGACAATATTGTGCAATCTCTTGTACAAGTTTAAGAAATTGTTTCAGAAGAACAAACTCTATAACCTCAATAACCATTGTCATTAAGAAGATCCACTAAAGAAAGGAGAAGTACAATTTTGAATAATTATATTGTATTTTTCCAGGAACATGATATTGACATTAGAGTGATAGAAAATAATCCAATCAATTTTCGTCAAGTCATAGAAAGTTTTAACTCTTTAAAGCAGATCGATGCTATAAATGAAGAGATTAAGTCCATGAAGGACAATGATATATAGATCTTATCCCATTGCCTGAAGGCACGAAGCTTATTAGTTGCAATTGAATATTTAAGACCAAAAGGACTTGAAAGGTGAAATGGAAAGATACAAAACAAGTCTTGTTGCTAAGGGCTTTATATAGAAAGATGACATCAATTATAAAGAGACTTTCTCTTTGATTTCATTAAAAGACTCTTTTAGGATTATAATAGCTTTAGTGGCAATTATAAGCTACATCAAATAGATGTCAAGACTGTGTTTCTCAATAGTGACATTATGAAACAACTTATATGGTACAACCAGAAAAACTACGTATTAAGTGATGCAAAGTTAATGGTTTGCAAATTAAAGAAATCCATCTATAGGCTTAATAAGGTGTCTTGTCAATAATATTATAAATTTTACCAAGTTGTTGTCTCATTTGGTTTTGAGATAAATTTAATTGATAATTGTATATACCACGAATTCAATGTGAGTAAGTATATTTTGCTAGTTTTATATGTCGATGATATATTGCTTGGCAGCAATGATATAGGCTTATTATATGACACTAAGAGATTTCTAACAAGAAATTTCAAGATGAAAGATCTTTGTGATGGAACCTTTGTATTAGGAATTAAAGATATATCGGGATCACTCTTGAGGTATTCTTAGATTATCGCAACAAGCCTATACCGAAACGATTCTCAAAAGATATGATATGTAAGACTATAAACCAAGTAATACCCTTGTGGTTAAAGGAGACAAGTCTAGTCATGAACAATGATCTATAAATTCCTTTGAAGCAAAGGAAATGCAAAAGGTTCCTCCTGCGTCAACAGTAAGGAGTTTAACATATGCATAAGTTTTTATGCATTTGGATATTGTGTACATTGTTGGAATGCTAGGTAAATATTTCAACAATCTAAGAATGGATCATTAGAAAACAATCAAATGATTCATGTGGTATTTACAAATAACAAAATATTACATTCTCACATGCAGGAGGTTGGACAAGTTAGAGATAATCAAGTATTCAGATTTCAACTTTGTTGGATGCCTAGATAGTATAAAATATACTTTAACCTATATCTATTTGCTTGTTGGACAAGCTGTCTGGGAAAGTGCCAAAGAAACATTTGTAGCTCCTTCCACTAAAGCAGTTGAATTATAGCATGTTATAAGACATACAATCATGGAATATGGTTGTGGAAAATTGTCATTAGGCTACAAATTATAGATGGAATTGAAAGACCACTTAGGATATCTTGTGACAATAAGTTAGCAACTTTAGATTCCAACAACAACAAGAACTCAAGGAAGTCAAAAGCATATAGGCATTAAGTTCTTTATTGATAAAGAAAGAGTTCAGAGTATTTAGGTGTTTACAAATCATATTGGCATAAAATCCATGGTTGCGGATCCGCTTACTAAAGAATTAACACTCAAGGTCTTTTATAAGCAAAATGCTTAAATGGTAGTCAGGATATTCAATTTCATGGGAGTTTGTAATTTTGCTTTATGGACACAATTTTCGGTTATTTTAGTTATGAATTTTAAGGCTATTTTTTAACAGAAATAAAGTTCTTTCAGTTCATTCATACTTTAATTTTGGTACGGTTTGATTTCACTAAGGTATAAGGTAGACCAATTAAAAATATGCATGTTTTAGATCATATTGCATGTAATTTTCATGGTACACATCCATTCTTGATATATGTCATTTGGCTATATTGATATACATGATCAGGGATGAATTTAATAATGATACATGTAATGACAATCACCTTAGTTCTATGTTAGCATAATCAATGGACGAGATTGTTTGGGGATACCTTTTGTAATACCCCAAATAATTAGGATTAATAACTCATTTGATGGTATATTCTTTTGTTATGTGTATCAGTATAATGAGATTGAGGTTGGCTCAGTGGTCAGGCTCCAGGTTGCATTCCTCAGGACGTGGGTTCGAGACTGGGAAGCTAACCTCCCTTGCTTTTTTTCTGGAGCTGCCATGTGTCCCCTCCTACAGTGAAATGACGAAAATGCCCCTCAAAGTTTTTTTTTCTTCTTCTCCCTTTCTCCTTCTCCCAGTCGAGGTGCAGGAAGGAATTTGAGAGTTGTGCAGACCGAGGAAGTGGCAACGATGGTGCCTTAGCCTTGTTGGAGCTGAGTTGCCTCCCTCTGAAGGTTGTCGGCCCCTCACTGGTCAGTAACCGTCTCGTCGCTGGCAGAAAATGTGCCATTTTTCCGTTAGACCGCGATAAGATGTGAGCTGAAATGAAGCTCCAGCGACTCATGTTCCTCCTCGATTTTGGGTGGGTTCTGTTTCCCACCTTCTTGCCGTCACATTCTGCCTGCCGTCGGGTTCAGTTGGCCGCCGTTGAAGCAGTTTTTACGGTGGGATCTGAGGAGCTCAAGTAGTGGAAATTTTTGGACAAATTGGTGCATTTTTACTGGTTTTCTGTTGAGATTAAGGTTAGAAGTGGCATTTCTGGCACGTATGCAATGAATTTGAGCTCTAAAACCATGAATTTTGGCTGCTTGTAAGAAGAATGGTTGATAGGGACCAAAATGAAAATTTTCAAAAATTTTGAGTGCTTGTGAAAATGAAAAAATGTTAACTTGTAATAGGTTCATATTGACTCTAGATTAACACTTTTAAGTTAGTGGGCATGAGAACTATGAATTTGTCTTGAATTGCATTAGCATGGAGGCTAGGGTTTGAAATAGGGACCAAAATGAAAAATCTAGAAAATATGTGGGGCAGAAGTGTAAAGTTGCCACACATTAGGGAATGATAGATATAGAGTTAAGGAGATGGGGGTTAGGTCCTAATTGGGATAATAAACCAGAAGACGATTAATTCCTGCGTGAAAGTTGGTGCAGGTGAATCGTAGGAGCGATTCCGGCGTCCTAGGAGGGCAGCGTACTGCTCATGACAACCGGAGTCCAGGTGCGCAGATAGCACCCTCCCCCCAAAATTCTTATTATACTTGGGTTGTTCTTGCTTCAATTTTTTTTGAAATATAATTAATTTCGTTGCGATTATGCCTCACTGGATTAGGGGTTAAGAGTAAGGGACCTTATGTATATGTTGAATGACCTTAACCATAGTATTGAACTCGTGATACACTTAGAGGTGATCACTAAATAGTTATGATCAGAAACACAGATAATTTTTCGCATATTTCCATCTTTGTATGCATGTTTGATCTAAATCCTTAATCGTTGGGAGGACTGATAGAAGATAACTTTCGTGAGACATACTCACGCCTGTTGGTTAGTTACTCTCGAGGATTGCGTATCCTTGCCTGTTGGTTAGTTACCCTCGAGGATTATGTATCTTGGCCTGTTGGTTAGTTACCCTCGAGGATTGTGTATCCTCACCTATTGATTAGTTGCCCTCGAGGATCGTGTATCCTCGCCTAATGGTTCTTAGCAGTCTTTCCCCTGAATGTTTTTTTTTTAAGTTGAATGTTTACCTGTGGATAGCTACTTGACTAAATGTTTCAGAAAAGTGGGTTAATTAGCTCAACTGTTAAATTACAAGAAAATGGATTTAGACACTATTGTATTGTATTCAATTCTTGATTATATTAAACTTCTGTTTATATATGAAATTGTTTACTGACTTGGGGTGCTATCTGCCGGAAAATTTTTGGTCCCAGATAGGGAGATCGACGACCTTTCGGAGCTGACGGAGTACTGACGGGGAGCCGTGGTGAGCCGCTTAGTTTGGGTGCGAGGCGTACTCTTTTGTTAGGTGTTATTGATGGCGATCTTTTTCTTTTGGGATATATATATGACTAGATTGGTAGCCATTGATGTATATTGGGATTATTTTGTGACCACAGCTGAACCTGCCACATTTTTGTCGCACGTTGTAAATTATTGGACTGGGCTGGTGGGAGCAGAGCTCCCCTATTTATGTATTGCCTTGCAGGACTTGTAGAAATTTCGAGACGTCCTACTTACTGGGGAGGTGCTGCCGAAATTTCTACAAGTGTTCTCGTTTTGTATTGAAAGTCTCACTTTATATATATATTAAGGCAAACGGTATTCATAGAGATTGGAATGGCAGGATAATGATTGTTCCTCTAGTGTTAGGCTTGCAGGTCAGGGGAATTTCCTCGTGATCTGTACCGGTCCCACTCCAGGGATTTCGGGGTGTGACACCTTTAGTTATGATAATAAAAGGCTTTGAGCTTATAAGGTTGTATGGTGACATACAATTATAACATGAAATGTATATATACATATATAGTCTAAGTAGGAGATTTATAGTATTTATGGACATATATATTATATATAGTAAAGACAATAATAATTGTATGTTATATGCTATCATATAAAGGATAAATCTAAAATTTAAAAGTGATCTAATTTGGTTTAAAATTATGATGGAATTAAAGTATATTTTAAAGTATGAGTTTATATGTGTAGATATCCTAATAAATCTAATTTTTAATTTGATGATGGGACTAATTATAAATTAGGGCAACGTGTGCCATTATATAAAATAGGGTTATGGTCCCCAAATTAAATGTATGAGTTTTTTGTACTAATATTCCATCGTTAGAAAAGAGAAAGTTCATTTTACTATGGTTCATACATATAAATTTGAAAAAACAATAGCCACAAGATCAAGGGAATATAGATTTAGGTACACTTCCGCATTGAAATTATTCTTCTTGGTGATTTGATATGATGAATCTTAATTTAATAAGGATTTCATCAAAATTAAGTTTTGCCCAAAGATAATTCACTCTCAATCATACTTTAGCCCAAACAAGGTACAACAATAGACAAGAATTCCATAGTTAAGTCTATTTTCAAGATGAAACATTTAGTGTAGAAATTTTGATACTTGCCGCCTGATGACATTAGCTTCCAATTGTTGCTTGTAGATCTCCAAAATTTATCACATAATTTTTTAAATTTAATTTTCATAAATAATTTAATAAATTTTGGATCCAATGGTCCAAAATTTAATAAAGAATCTCCAGTAGTTTTGATCAACTGGAGAGGATCCTAACTCTTCTTCTTCACTACGGAGGATGCTGTACAAGTAGCTAGAGATGGCTAAAGTGCAAGACAAGGGACAACCAAAATTAACATCAAATTCTGGGAGTAAAACACTGTTTGGGAACATAGCTCAAGTACTTACCATTATGGTGATGTAAGCAGTGACTCAAGTATATATTATTAGTTGTGTAAGCATTGTAATGCTTCCATCTGTCAACTTAAAATTGTCATTCCTGCTGTTATCAACTTAATGCTTCCCTACAAAAAGGTCTTTTTCTACTACCGACTCCACGCGTAATCCTAGTCATGAATGTCAGGCTCACTGTTATTTGCTAGAAGAAAATGATTTCAATATGTCTTTCGTGTTAACTATTCTTTAACGATTATACATGAAGTTAAAGGAAATCTTGACACTTTGAAAGGTAGGATGGGTTGACTTCCATAATGTTCATGATCGAGATGGGTTATATATGCGGGTTTGGATCCTTACCTACATGTAAGCATCAATTTAGGATCAGTTGGGCCTTGACCTAAATCTTTGGGCTAAGCCCAAATAGTATTTAGTATTGCTGACTTGCGAATTTAAGGACAGCAGAATATGACTATTGCTTTTTGTTTTTTTCCACATATAAGAAGAAAAATCGAATTTTAAAATTTTAAATGCAGGAGCTATATACTATTCCATATATTTTGTCCCTATGGGCTAAGGAAGAGGCCCAATATTGTTTACTCCAATGGGTTATGTGAGAGAGTTGCAATAACACTTTTAATGCTTTAGTAATAAGATAAGCTGATATTTGAATGCATCCTGGTATTTTAAATGCATTGACTTGTAATAACACTTTTATTGTTCTCCCTGTGAGATGCAAGAATTAGAATTTTATCCCAAAACCAAGTTTGAACAAATGAAAAAAATTGATAGAATCTAAAAAAGTAAGAAAAATCTATTTTTAAAAACCAACTTGCAAAGGAAAGAAATCATATCCCTTAAAGACTTTGTCGAACATCCCATATTATCTATGTCTCTATCATACACTCAAATGCAAAATAAGTGTGAGTATAATATAATATGCATTACTCTACAGAGAACAAAATGTAGTGGCTGACCACAAACTTGAAACTAACAAATCTGCATCGTGTGGTGTCAAGCAGTACAAGGACAAACCTCATAAAGAGTGATAAAACTAGCTGACCCCATAAAGAGAAGGTAAATAGAGATTACTTCCAACTCCATTTTTTGGTAAATATTGGTTATGTCGATTTCTAAAATCCTTCATTGCGCTGTAGACTACAAAACAGATGAAAGCCTTAAAAAAAATAATAATTAAATAAAGAGGAGCCCCCATGTGTGGAGAGACTCTGCATAGCACTCTTCTTGTGCCCAATTCAAACTCGTCAATTTCTTTATAAAGAAAACTTTAGGGCAAGAGGGAAAAAAATAAACAGAGGAGATAGAGATTGCGCATAAAGTGCTTTAAAGGAAAAAATAATAATCATGAATAATATACGATACACATATTATATATCAAAGATAAGTAATTAGTATGCACGTGAAATTTAAAAAATTGCAAGATATCGTACTAAAATTATTAATGTCAATAGCATAGTTGTGTGGGTAATATATTGCTATAAAAAATATGAAAGAAGGCATATTTTTTAAACATATTGTATTATCAGCGATCTCATTGGCAAATATTTTATGAATCATATAGTTTATTTAAAGTAAAGGAACAGACACAAAATATGCTAACAACTTGAAAGCAATAATAGAGCATCGGCGGTAAAGGCGCCAGCATGTCATGACCTCCCAAATTTCTGAGTATATATTTGTTTTTAGTCCAGACATCAAAATAAAATTGTCATTATGGCTCATTGATTATTTGACATATTAAATGGTATTTTTATTGATATAATACATTAGTAAATTTGTTTAATATATCAAATATCTTAATTAATCTTTGACCCCTTCCTTTTGATTCCAAACCCCGCCTAAACTTAGCAAATATATGTGATGACAACTTGAAACATTCTAAAACCATGACAACTGTGAAAAGCAAGTAAAAACATCAGGAAGAAATATCTTAATAAAAAATAGAAATATATATTTATTTATTAAGTTGAATATGTTCATATGTTTTTCTTTTTGATTTCGCTCTTATCTTAAACGTATATAAATACAAAAGAGTTTTGGCATGATCTCTAATTAAGCTCAAATGATTTTATTTACCTCTATAGCTGCCAAATGCCGCTCATAATGTTAGCTTACTAGAAAAAGCAAAAGAATATTATTCATAATGGCCAAGTTGCATGGTGAATGAGTTAAATCATAAAAGTGAGTGATGTTAGGCTTATAGCCCCAAATTATTGGACAATCTTTTGTCTTTTAAAACATCACGAATAATATATTACGCATGAGCACGAACGTTCCTGGCTTTTCATTTTGTAAGGCCCTGAAAATGACTACGTAGTAAGATAATGGAGTAGTCAACTTCTATGACACTGGGAAAAGGGGACCTCTGCCTCAAGCATTGTGAAAGTAACACATTGATCACAACGTAACACACAACTCCAACCCACGAGACATATATGTTATTCTCTGTCCCCACTTTCCTCTTCCTTTTATATTTTGTCCGTGTTCATCCCAAAAAATTAAGATATCCTGACCTGTATACGGTGACATGATAATAATTCCTTTCATTAATATTTTGTTTCTTTCTCCATCTCCAAAATCTGAATTCAGTATTAAAATAATAAACCAATAACATATAGTCTAATTAGTCAGAAACAGAAAGAGAATAACAAATGAATACAAAGAAGAAAATAAATTCTATACACAATCCAATTTATTTGTATATTAATTTTTCTTACACATGGATAGGTTATACATGTAGTCTTAAAATATTTACTCAGGTCTCAGGTTAAGTCACACTTACAGATGTTACATCCCCTGCAAAATGCACAACGTACAAACGCATTGCCTTCAGAGTGTTGAATAAATAAAAATAATGGGGGAAGGCAAAGTGGTCACCAATTTAAAGAAAAGGATGATAATTGTACGACTAGTTTTGTGAAGCATGGGACGTAAATGGTATATGATATTTGACGTTTTCCAATTCTGAATAGCCAAACCTGGTCCCCCCCCCCCCCCCCCCCCCCGCGCCCAATTGCGAGGGTGTATAGGACCACCCTTGGCACTTCATTTGACAGCATTCGAAGAAATATATGGTGTACGACGTCGTTCCCATCCTCTCTTTCCACTGTCCTATATCTATACAGCTACAAGTGATAGCAGCATCAACTCAATCAAATATGTCATAAATAATTATGAAAATTGACTTATTGTTTCTGTCTTGCCCCCGCGGTTTAAACTCGAGCAATATTTCAAACCATTACTAGTAATTGTATATGAGAAGCTTGACACTATAATCATATCTAAATATATTAAAGAATACGTAATTGTCCCCAAACCATAGTTTTAGCTTGTAATGGTTGAAATTGGGTGTTAATGGTGGAGTCAATTAAAGAAGAAGTTTAATATAATGAGCATGCTGGGCACGCCGGGCACGCAAGTCATGCACACCGCACAGGTCGCGCCAGCAAGTAAGATGGGATTATGTGTGACACTACATTTGGTGGGATTAATCATCTTTCATAGTATACAATGCAAATTAATACTTTACTAAGTATTCACGTCTTGTGAAAATCTCAACAATTAATTAAGCGATATTATTTGTAGAATAGATTTCTTGTTTTAATGTGTAAAAGATATTTTAGGAATAAATATTTGTTTTAGAGTGTGATTAAATTTGTTGACTTACCACCTTATTTTAGGTACTTTCATCTAATTTGCAAATTAAAGAAATAGGGGTTTCATTATTTAACATAAAAAGACACACACACACCTATAAGTGCACATGCAACTACATGCACAAATATATATATATATATATATATAAAATGAATTTGTTAGATGTATATGCATGTACATGTGTACATATGTAGATATAAATATATATAACAAATACATAATACAATATAAAAATATTAGATTTAATAGTCTTATGAGAAATAATATAATTGTACATATATATATGTTTGTAGTTATAAGAACAACTTAATATTACAATATGACACTATAATATGATTATAATATAACATAATATTGCACATGCATATGTTTAAACGTTTGAGACAAAACATTTATTGTGTATGATGACATGTCAAATAATTTTTTTATAATATTATTTTAAATTCTAAATATAATGTGGTATTACAATTTTTGAAAAAATATATATTATATCATCTAATCTAAATTAAGAAAAATAAAATATTTCAAAAAATATATAAATTATTTTAATTATATTATTTATGTTCATCATTTTTAAAAAAATATTTATCTTTCATCTAAATAATAAAATTATAATTAAATTTAAAATTACAATTTTATATTATAATTTTTTATGTGGCTCAAACATAAATTTTAAAATTCTAAATCAATTCCAATTTTAACGGAATTAAAATTAGAATTATAATTATACATTCTAATTCTAATTCTTGATACCAAATGGAGCCTTAATCTTATTATTAGAATAAGTTCATGTGATCATTAGTTAGGTAATTAATGTTATTTTAAACCAAGAATAGATTATTAAGTTTATATTAATTGTAATTAATTAATAATAGATTAGATTAATTACAATCTCATTAAATAAAAACTCACTGTTAATAAGTAATCATTTTATTATATTACTAATTAAGAGCTAATAAAAAAATATTATGCTCATTTAATTGAGTTAATTAGAGACGCTTATTTTATTAAAATTAAAGCAATTTTTTATTATTATAAGTTACTATATATAATTGGCTCATGGGACTTTTTCACACAAGTCAACATTTCCAAAACAAAAGCCGCAAGTCTAGTTCCTTTCAAGGTCTATTACTTTCTCGGAACAATGAATACAGTAAATTGCTCATTTATGTACGTGGAGCAATGACTAGTATATCCACATCTTCGGTTCAAATTTTCTCTTCGTATAATCACCAGTTTTAAACATTATCATGTATGGATAATGTTAGCTTGGCAATTAATGCATTACATTTAATTATCTCATGAAGCCGAATAAAAAATTAATTAAACTAGACTGCAAGCATAAAGTCACAAAGCCCCTTGATTTGTACCCATGGTTTGTTTCTTGAGCACGTTGGTTTCTATTTAATTAGTTGGCTAACATTTCTAAAATGCAAAAAATGTTATTTTTTAAAAATATTGTTCACGCTTTGCTCGTCAGGATAATTTTTAGTCCTTGATTAACAGACTGTCTGCATAATTACATACATTAAGACAATTTCAATTTGGTAATAGCAAAATTATATTTCATAATTTGTTCGTTTGCTCTCTCCCTATATATAACCCCCTAAACTGGTTCATGTATGTACAAAAATAAAATTTTACGAATGATAAAACGAATATGTAAATTCAAATAAGTCAGAAACGTCGCACGGTTCAATAAACACCTATATTATTGAAAAGCGTATAATCAATTCACCTAGACGCTTTAATTTATTTATTTTTTCATTGAACTCTTAGTTTTATAGTCAATTATTTAACGTTAATATATATATATATATATATATATATATATACTTACACCCCATGAGGTGGTCCTATCTACTCTGTATCGAATGTAGATTATTTTATATATATATATATATATATATATATTTGAGAAAAATTGCTATAGAATATTTTTTTATTTCACAGTTCTGTCACTCTGAAAATTAAAATAAACGTAAAATAAATAAAGTCTACTTAAATAATAATGTAAAATTTATTTGAATAATAAATTTTATTCATTTTGGATCAATCTCCTTTTTACCATCACAAAAACATAAAAGGGAAAAAGAGAGGGTACAAAAGCAATAAAATCACGAGCAATTTTGGTCATTGAAATTTGAACAATATACAATATAGGGAATGGTGGTTTCTTAATTCCCATAGATTTAAATTCAAAATATTCTAAACCAGATCTGAGATTGCGACGACCGATATACGGTACTCAATTCATTGCTAATAAATTAAAGTGTCCCATTTTTTTTTAAAAAATACAAATTAAAGTGTCGCGTTACGCACAGTAAAACTCATGTTTGTGTGATCCAGAATGAATGTTGAATGTTGTTACGGTGTGGGGCGCGTTGTGCGCGTGAACGAATAAGGCTTATAAATAAACGCAAGCCTGTCCGAAATTTTTTCCATTCTGTTCAGTAACTGAAACTCTGACCGTTTACAAAGCGGCCAGCGAAGCAGTGAGAGAATTAACCAGAGCCAACAACATCGTCGCCGCCGCCGTCATTGCCCGGCGTCGTCGAATCCGAGAGGTGGCTCGATTCTGCATTCCGGTATGGCAGATCAATACGCGCTTGGTTGGATCTTTTGCTCTGTGCTCGGCTTGGTTGCCCTCTACCATTTGGCTCTGCCCAGGAAGAGGAACCCTATCGTTTCCCCCGGGGCACCGCCTCAGACTCAGTGCATGAAAAGCATAACCACCGCCGGCGAAGAATGCCGATCAGTAAGCCACGACCGTGAGGTTGACGTCATCATCGTCGGTGCTGGTGTTGCTGGCTCTGCTCTGGCTCATACTCTTGGCAAGGTATTTTTCATTCACCGTCTTTTTCTTCTTTTCAATGGAACCGGAGGAAATGGCTTGTTAATTTACTGCGTTTTTGGATAATGGAGGTATTGTGATTTATAATAGTGGATATGCTTATAATTAATGGATTTTGTAGGAGGAAGAATGGAAGATTGGGATAACTTGCTTGCAATGTTATGAATTATAATAATTCTTTTGCCGGTGTTAAGTTATGGGAAAACAAGTCATTACTTTTCGTGTATATTATAAAGTGGATGCAAGTGTACTTATGCCATGCCATGCATCAAAATTTTTTCTTATTGGTATAGTTCTTCTGAATTTCGCCTTCATTTTCCTATGGTCAAACAAAAGTTTTGGAAGGGATTTAGGGGATAATTTTACTTTATCTTCGGTGAAATTGAGAAAATTTTAATCAGTAATCAACACAATTCATAAGGTGATTTTCAGTAAGAACATATTACGAATGAATTGGCTTTTCCAAGGAAAAAATTTATGCCAGTTCTCTGATACTAGAGTTCCCTACGTGATTTCTACTGAACAAAATTACTATTTCTCTTGGTATGGGTTCCGGATATATGTATCTGCCGTTAACTGACAGTCAGGATATATAATATCACAGTTAAAAGTAAAACCATGAGGAGAATGTTAATTTCAGTAGCAAAATGAACTTATAATTTGAGACAGTTATTTGATGAGTTGAACAGTTTTCAGTTCAAGATGTTTTAGAGGAGATATATATAGGTTAATGCTATCTTAAATCTCGGGGATAGTTGATTTGCTGATCATGTTTCATATATATCTTGACTATTTAATTAACATATATGGCAAGGTTGTTTCTGCCTTACCCTCAAGATTTTACTGTCTGCTACTCTGCTAGCACTTGATGATTTGACTTGAAAAATGATCACCTTTTCTTTTGGAAGAGGACTAAGTCGTGTAAACTGGTCTTGGACTGCAGATTTGATCACATAAGTGAACCGACCTTTGCCTTGAATTTTGCAATACACATGTTTCATTTTCCTTTGTTGTTTTTGTCTTACCCTCAAGATATAACTGTCCACTACTCCGTTAGTAAATGATGATATGGCTTGAAAGATAATCACCGTTTTTTTTTTTTTGAGGGTGGATTAAGTCTTGTAAACTGATCTTGGACTTTTGACAAATTTGATCACACAAGGGAATTGACCTTTGCCTTGGATTTTGCAATATACATCTTTCTCTTCTCTATCCTCTATATTTCTGATGGTGGTTCTTCTGTGTTTTGTTAACCAGTGTGATTCAGAACAGATATACTTTCAAAATCCTATATAGTGATTATTTATTATTTATTGCAGGATGGACGCCAAGTACATGTTATAGAAAGAGATTTGAGTGAGCCTGACCGAATTGTGGGGGAGTTGCTACAACCTGGGGGCTATCTCAAACTAATTGAGCTCGGACTTGAAGGTATTGCATGGTTAATTATGCAAAAATTCTATGTTGTACTTTAGGATTGTGGTTGGTTCTGAGTTGAAACACATAAGAAATCATGTCCTTTATACCTGACCAAATGACCATGCCTTTGTTTTACTGCAGATTGTGTGCGGGAAATTGATGCTCAGCAAGTGTTTGGTTATGCTCTTTACAAGGATGGAAAACATACTCGACTCCCTTATCCATTGGAGAAGTTTCACTCAGATGTCTCCGGTAGAAGCTTTCACAATGGACGTTTTATTCAGAGGATGAGGGAGAAGGCTGCCTCCCTTCCCAAGTATTGATTTCATTTTTCTGTGGATATACTGATATAGTACTTAAGCTCTAGATTTTATATTAAAAATCACTTGCTATGGCGTTGTCTGTGTATAGGATCAGAATGAAGATTTCATTTTGTTACTTTGAGCTCAATATTAATGTTTCACAAATAAGTTGATTTGGTCAGACAGTAATTTGATTCAAAACTTTAATTATGTGAAACTAAGTTCTTTGATGACTCAGTATATACAGATAGCTGTGGGCTCATACAATTCAATTTTGAATTGATAGTTGAAGATTTTTAATATCATTGTTGTTCTATTGAACCAATGGTTTCACTGTCTCTAATATATGTGATACCTCTTATAACCTGTAGTGTACGATTGACACAAGGAACAGTTACTTCCCTACTTGAAGAGAATGGAACAATTAAAGGTGTGCACTATAAGACTAAAGATGGCCAAGAGTTTGCAGCTTATGCTCCTCTTACCATCGTTTGTGATGGGTGTTTTTCAAACTTGCGTCGTACTCTTTGCAATCCTAAGGTGAGAATGCTCTTTTGGCTCAAATCTATGATGAAGTTCCTGCAGTTGCATTGTTCAAAATCATTTTTTTGACGACATCCAAATTTTAAATTTATCTGATGCAATCTTCCATTTAGTGATTTTGGACAGCTAATATGCTTATAAGTATGAACCGTTTTAATAATTATATAATCACTAAAACTCTTCTTCCAGGTAGACGTTCCCTCTTGTTTTGTTGGTTTGGTTCTGGAGAACTGTGAACTTCCATATGCAAACCATGGCCATGTTGTACTAGGAGATCCTTCACCAATCTTGTTCTATCCTATAAGTAGTACTGAGATTCGCTGTCTGGTTGATGTACCTGGTCAGAAGGTTCCTTCAATTTCAAACGGTGAAATGGCCAAGTATTTGAAGACAGTGGTAGCTCCACAGGTATCTCTACATGCAATAAGTCTTATAACGTCATTTTAACCTTGCCATGCAGTTACCTCTATTTCATTGATAGTAGAATATTTCTTCAAATTCAGTTATTGGTATCTTAGTTGATGATCATGTGGCAAATTTTTGCAGCTTCCCCCCGAGCTCTATGATCCCTTCTTAGCTGCAGTGGACAAAGGCAACATGAGGACAATGCCAAACAGAAGCATGCCAGCAGCTCCTTATCATACTCCTGGAGCCCTTCTGATGGGAGATGCATTCAACATGCGCCATCCTCTAACAGGGGGAGGAATGACTGTGGCATTGTCTGATATAGTCGTGCTCCGGAATCTTCTCAAGCCTTTGCGTGACCTAAATGATGCATCCACACTTGGCAAATATCTCGAGTCCTTTTATACCTTGCGGAAGGTATGTTATTTCCTTTTTTAGCATTCTAGTCTTTAATATCACTCTGATGCAATTGTCTAGTCCTTATCTTGCAAATCGAAGGAAGCATTATACAATGATACGCTTTTTTGCATATTGACTTCACTCAACCCAACTCGACTAAGCTAATTAAAATATGTTAATAACTTGCAAATGGCAGCCCGTGGCATCCACCATAAATACGTTGGCAGGAGCACTTTACAAGGTTTTTAGTGCATCTACTGATCAGGCGAGGAGTGAAATGCGCCAAGCATGCTTTGATTATCTGAGTCTTGGAGGTGTATTCTCGGAAGGACCAATATCTTTACTTTCAGGATTGAACCCTCGTCCCTTAAGCTTGGTTCTCCATTTCTTTGCTGTCGCAATATACGGTGTGGGCCGCTTGTTGATTCCATTTCCCTCGCCCAATCGGGTTTGGATCGGTGCACGCTTAATATCTGTAAGCATATGAGCCCGTTTCAATTTTGGCAGGGTGAATTGATCCCTTTTTCTGACTCTGTAAAATCTGAATTGATTTTGGCAGGGTGCTTCGGGAATCATCTTCCCCATAATAAAGGCAGAAGGATTTCGCCAGATGTTCTTTCCTGTGACAATCCCAGCTTATTACAGAACTCCTCCGTCTAAACAAGAGTGAAAAGCCCTCTCAAGATGCGCTATTCTGTGTTAGCTTCAAGGCTTCTGCTCCCGCTTCGGCCTCTTGAGTTTGTATTCCTTTTTGTGTCCATATACATTCTTAAAGTGCATATAACTTCTTTCCGACGCTTTGACTCTTGACTCTGTTCATTGTCCATAAACAATATCATTTTGGTGAATATTAACCCATGACGTTCCGTTTAGAGAATAAGTAAGAACAGTAGGATGCGAATTCAAATCAAAATAACTTGCGGGTAAAGAATAAGAAATAATTTCTTTTAAAACTTAACTATGATACAAAATAATTGAATTTAAGACATTTTGTAAGTTAACAAAACTATTCACTAGATCATACTTAAAACTAACTTTAGTTATACCTGATGCGCATAGTATTCCACGCCTTTCAATTGTAGCAAATTATCTTTGCTCTCTATTTGATTGTATAAATGGATATTTCTATCATCGAATTATTAAACATTAACATATAAATTAACAATTAATCCGTGGAGCGGAGTCACTGCTCAGTTGAGAGAATTCGGGCTAGTCTATCGCAGGGAACCACGAGCAAGTGGTAAAATATTCCTAGACTTTTATGCACCACTTTGCATGGCAATACTAAAAATTAAAAGTAAAACATAGATATATAGTTTCTTGAATATTTATTATTATATTCTTTAATCTTCAATTAGAATATAATAAACACATGATCATTCAATAATAATACAACAAAGGTGCAATTTTTATAAATAAATACATCGTTTTTACAATATTATATAATTGAGTTTTTAAAAAAAATTTACAATACTATAAAAATATAAATAATCACACATAAATTTTTTAAAAATAAAATCAATTAAGAATATCTGCAAGTTTGACACATTTGTTATATTGCTTCATGTGGAAAGCACTGGATTGCAGTTGTACCATCAATGCGAGCCTGGCCTTAACACCAACTTTAGCCGTCTGGTGAACTTTTCGCCGCCGAAGCTACCAAAGCAAGGTCATCAGTGTCTTTATGAAGCTCCGGAGCGAAGTGGCATGACATCATCTCACCCAATCCGGTCACGCTGCCGCTATGATTCATTATCAGTTTTCCTTCCTGCAACTCAAACAAGTTATGCACTATGCAGTTAGGAAACTCGTGTAACGGAATACACATCCTCTCCCAATACTTGAAAAGGTGAAAAATATGACCTAATTTGCTGCAACATATTTTATTACTGCCCGACGTATAACTACTCATAACCCTCATTTCACTTTTCACCAAAAAAGCATAAATTACTCATTCCTCTACGTTATAATTACACAACGTTTCTCTCATTTATAAAAATATAAACAAACTTTTCTAAACTTCGAATAGGATTAAAATACTTTCAAGAATATTATTAATTTATTTTATTAAAAATATAACTTCTTAAAATTATGTTTTTTTAACATTCATTTCAATTTTTATTTTGTAATGAAAACTATAAATATGTATTAAATGCATATTTAATACATGTCTATATATGTATGTATATATGTATATGTATATATAAATATAAAATTTGCCAATTTTTGTAACTCATCTTATCATAAGCAATGTTAATTTCTTTAATCTATAAACAATGTAAAGAGTCATCTCGCCAATCTACTGCTGTATTATGACACTTTAAGCATGTATAGGGTTGTAGCCTCATTACTATTTGTAGGTCTTTTTCATTAATTAAGATCAAAGAAATAAAGAAAGAAACCGTAACTAAGTAGTTCTAATTCAGAATGACACGCTTCACCAACGAACATTGCGCATCTAACAAATTCCTACATTGTTAAAGAATAATGCAAAAATATTTTGATAAAGAATGCAGTTTGCCCAGTTAGAAAGAGGCCTACGCTATGCAGAGCAAACGAATTCTTGTGTGTACACAACCCCTGAAATCTAAGGAAACCACATTAGAGGGGCCTTGAATGTTGAGGTGCATAGTTAATAAATTAGGTATTTCTCTTTTCCTACATGCATAATATTTAACACATCTCTAGATAGCAACCTAATAATAGAACATACAAAATATAATTCTCAAATAATTCCTAAAACAGTAACTTGCAGCCGAATCATAATTAAGCTAGTCAATAATTCTACAGATAAATCAATTTTTCTCATTAAAAATTTGGAATACCTCATCCATTTAGGTCCCAGAATTCTGACGCAGATGCAGAGGCAGGGTTGGGCAGTTACAGCTTCTGGTTCTTTCTTTCTTGTTTTATGGCCTCGTAGGAACTCATCACCTCTTTGAATTTCGCCTCTGCAGCTTCTGTAAATTCAAAAGTCTACAAATCTGAGTAATAAAGTAATGGAATGGGGTTACAAGGTCTTACTCAAATGGCCAATCAATCAAGATCTACCTCTGTTATCCTGGTTCTGATCAGGATGATACTCCTTTGCCTTGGTCCTAAATGCTGTCTGCAGAGATTAAAGGAATACTTCATTAATGATACTATCTCAATATGTAACAAAAACCAGACGGAGGAACACCACTGTTAATATCGAATCAGGGTTCATGCACCACATATGAATAAGATATACATAATACAATACCTGATGGAGTGATGGGAAATTCAAAATCTATGTTTGGTGTAGGAAGTAGTTAATCTTTTATTGGGCTTTTATGTAATTTGGACTATTATTGGGCTCTACTAATTGAGACTTTAGTTTTAGGTATTTCAATTTTTTATTTTAATTTATTTCATTTCAATTTCTTATTTTATAACAGACCTCTTACTAGAACACTAGCTTATTACTGTGTTAGAGTTATCTATAAATAGCCTTAAAGTTTTTGTTAAGTGGAAGACTATTTTGATTTGATTAATAAGAAATTTCAATATTTACATAAGGTTTCCTCCTCTCTCTAAACTTCTTCCTTTGTTTTCCCACCTCTTTTCCCTTCCCTCTCTGGTATTCTACATCACTACCTCTAGGGCATTTGCTCAAAATAATTGGTAAAACGTGAACACAAACTAGGGCCGGCTTATTTGCCTTGAGCACAAATGGTAGGTGAAAATTTTGTTTGCATAATTTCTCAAACCTCCAGCAAAATGTTAATGAAACAAAGAATTCAAGGATGGTACTCAAATTAGTTTTTAATAAAGCATGAGTCCCAGCTATATATGCATTTCAAGGAGGCTAAAAAGAAAATTGCATAAAGCAGAATCACAATGAAACATTCTCTTTATCAAGAGGAAACGAATGTAATGCAAATTGTTATTGGTGATGTAACATTAGCAGTAACATCCAAGGGATTACGTTAATGAGAAAACTTACCTTAATCTCTGCATCAGTATATGGCTTTGTTCTAAACCTGTTGTCAGCCAAAATATGGTAAATGAAGCATTAATAATAATGGCTCATTGATACAGCACAAACATGCTAAATTCTTATCCATACGCGTAGTCCTTCAACTGCTTATATAATTTAAGCTAAAGATGGAAACCCAACACATGACTAATGGTCTTATGACTATCAATCTACCAACACCATATACTGGTTTATATCTTTTAAATTGTATAAAACTGCAACCTTCTGGGACAAGCAAGCTTTGAATGTGATTTTATATTTGCTCCAAATTTAGCAGAGAAGCTCATCCATAAGTATATGATTTTGTGGTTATTAGACATATTTCTCACACTCCACAACTTTCATTTGTTTTCCAAGATATGGATTTTACTTTCTCAAGTTATATAAATATACACTTACACGGTCTATCCTATTGACTCACGTCTCAAGCAGGTTTGCAGCTAGCTTTCAAAAGGTAAAGATTAAAGAACAAACAAGATTTTTAACTTCTGCCATTTTCACTATACATTATTTAAAAGCTTCTACCTTGAACAAGTGTGTCATTAGAGCATAACATTTTAATTAAAAGCCAATTACGTTCTAGACTTCAAGGGTCATTACAGGAATCCAACATTCAATTTTTCTCAATGCTAACATGCTTGAAGTATTTTAAGACTGAAAAAATAAGTGAGAGAATACAAAAAGCTTGATTAAAATACCAAGATGGATTAAATTATTTAAAAATGCATCAATTCCAAGATCTAAACTGGGTAAATGCTTTGTGTTTTATGCTGCCTCCACTCGAGCATCTCCTATAAGGCATAAATGAAGCACAAAAGTGTATTCTATTGGCAGAATTCCACTGTCAAAGGACGGGTATTATGACTGTTGTGTTAATACCATAACAAAATTATAATAGTTTCCTGTTCGTGTGACAAGAACAAATATTTTTTTTCTGGGTCAACTCCAAGCAGGATTTCTGATGGCAACTGTTGGTGCAGGGACAGAAGGGACTATTAAGTCTGATATCATTGCTGCCAATGTAAAGCAGTAGAAATTGGCAATATGGGCCATTTGGATCGAAGTTAGATTTATAGAAGTACCTATCAAGACCCAAAACTGAGTAGTGATGGGATAATGAATAGCTTCCAATCTCTCCTGGAGCTTCCTGATAATTAGTCCTCCAGTTTCTGTAGGATGTATCAGTCTTCCAATACCAATCGTCTCTCTGGAAATGTTGATGATAGGCACCGGGACCATATTCCCTCCAGCTCTCATAGCTTCTTTTGTACTTGTTCCTTTCCCTGTTAAACACACTTTGCATATGCCTTATACGTTCCTGCAAAGAGAGGAAGGAAAATTACCTAAGCCAAAAATATTAAAGATAACCAGCCAACCAAATTTTTTGACAAGCTAAACATTGCACATTTTAGCAACATACTACAGTCAAATAATAAATTTTGCAGTAATGCAGTCAAACTCATTACTTCAGAATTTGGTTCACCCTTTCAGATAATTACAGCAGATTTTCTATCTCAAACGTAGAAAATGCAATGCATTTTATACAAAAAAATTGGAAGTATACAAGTAGAGAAACAAACTCACCACTCTCTCCATCTCCTGTTCATACTCTTCTTGAAGCCGCTTATTGTACCTTTTCCATGCATCTTCCTGAAAAGCTGATCGGAAAGAACTGCCTGTCCCTCCTTTCCATGATGATTGCGACCTGGACAGCTACAAAGTTCAATGGGATGCACCATCAGCTTCAATGACGAATCATGTATTGCTAATGCAAATTTATATAAAGCTTGAGTGAGATTTAGTTATTCATCGCCTATCTTTCAATTCACTCAGATAGAAGCTGGCAAGAGGTAAATATCCATGTAGCAATCAAATACAATTGGCGAAACATTTTGCTAGCATATATTATGTCTACCTGTTCACAGAACAAATCAACAGTCCTCCGCAGCTGACCAACCTGCCGAATTGCGTCAAGCATTAAATAACAACATCTAATTTAAACGCTCCGTAAGACAACTATTTATAACCCGCAGCAAGCTCTATTTAGCATATAACAAAATTCAAATCTTTATAGGCAACTGGAGGTACGAGGTCCACTTGTTTCAAATTAATTCGTCTAAAAAGTATACAAATTCCATATTCTATTTTGCAGTTTAGACAGTTATAGAATTAGAGATTGCAAATTTAAGACCATAAAAAGGGCAATTTAATCAAAAGTAAAATCGCTATCACCACCTACGAACGTCGTTGCTAATTTAGTTCGGATTTACAGAACAATTTGAGAGGAAATTCGAGAAAAGAAATTCAGATAACTCACGGCGAAGGTAGTGGCGGTGGCGCCAATCAAACCGAAGAGGAAAACTCCCCAAAGCTTCACATCTTTTTCCGGTTTCTCGTGAGGCGAGCTTGATGAGGGCCATGGATTATCTTGTTTTCGATCAGCTGCGTCATCCTTCATTATCCCTTCCTAACCTAGCTCTCACTACTCTTGCTTCGTCGAATTCCACAATACAAACACATGCCACGCTTCTCTAACACAATCCTTTATCTGGCTTTGATTCTCAGACTCCTTCAACCGATTTATATACTATAAACTATAAACTACCTTCTTTTTACTCTCCTTTGCTACGCCTATTTTCCTTCTTCCCTCCCTCGTTGAAGGGCCTTCGAAAATGGGAGACGAAAACGCAGAGTTTCGGAGACGAAGAGTTGGGCTTTGGGCCACATTTGGGTCGACCTAACTGGGCCGCACCTGAATAAGAGAAAGCCCATAAATTTCTCAAATCAGCGGTTCAACGCCGTTGGATTTTCCAACCGACACTGAGATTCTAGGAACAAGGAAATCTTTCCTTCCACTATCGCTATTTGCAACCAAATAATCTCATTCCATATTTTATTTGGCAAAGCATAGCGACAGGAACATTACCACGAACCCAGTCTCTGTGACTTTGTCTTCCGTCAAAGGACAGACAAAACGGAAAATTCAGATCTAGTTCTTGATAGCCTTCGAATAATGCAGTACCAATAGTACTCTTTACTGGTAATTCCCATCTCATTCTTAGCTAGACAGCATTGTATGGATCTGTGTCTAGGATACGTGAAATTCTACGTAATCGTTGGTTTCCCGTGGTGGACTAATAAACTTTGATGCATTCTCTCTGTCTCTATATCGCTGCCACAGTTTCAATTGGTTTCTTATGTGCCACTCTAAAGGCGTTGTGGGTCTGATCTGCATAATTTTCATATATTTGTTTGCTTATTCGCTTACAATTAAGCTAATGATACTGTTTTCCTGATCTCATCCTAGAATTCTATAAATCATATTGCTTTTTAATTTGATTTGTGTTTTTACTTATTATCTTGCAGATAACTACATAACATCTTTGCTGTCATAAACAATTAAATCGGAAAGGTATGTCGAGGAGACCGGTATTACCATCTCGACGATTTGGGGACAGCGGTGGTGGATTGTTTTCGACTTCGAAATCGCGGTCTTCGCCGATTTTGTCTGTTGGGCTCATTATCGTGGTAAGAGCCAATTCTGGCATTGATTTCATTCACATAATGATATTTGATGGAGCTCACTTTGCTACTTCATCTTGTATGGTTTGTTGAGAAGATTTTAATTACTTCTGTTCCTCAACTTTTTAGGGTGGCTTGCTTCTCATAGCTTATTCATACAGGAGCTCAGGTTTGTCTGCCATTATAACTTGAATTCATTAAACAGTTTTTCTTTTGTTACTAGGATGAACGTATGCCTTTCCACGGTGATCTTTCATTTCACATGAAATTTTGTGGCTTGTATCTGTTGTGCCCGAACTTAGGTTCATGGATGTTATTGTACCGCATGTTGTAATTTACTGTTTCTAATCTATAGTAAGATTTGCCCCATATAATTTTATATACATGCATAGTGCTCAAACTCAACTACGTTTTCTAATTACTCCCCCTTAATTTATGAATAGGTGGATTGGGCAGTCGTTTAGACTCTGTCAGCAGGGTTGAAGGTAATCAGAGTTTTTCTCCCTCTACTCTCTTATTTGTTTTTGACCTACTAACCATCAAAAGGACATGGTGGTCTCTTGTTGGGAATACATTAATTTGGCTGCATAGGGAATTGTAATTTGTAGTAACATGTCTGGATCCCATATAAATTCGTTGTGCTATGTGTTTGTCCTGTTTTTTGGTACGCAGGTCTGCTTACATCTTAGCTCTGTAGTTGCTCTGTTTTATGATTGTGGCATTGTTCTGCATGAAAGACCAGGTAGAAAGCAGCATTTTTTCTTTTCATATTTCCTTCTCAGACTATTGAGTAACCTTTGCTACTCAACTTTCATGTTTATAATTGGTTGCAATGTCCATAAATCGATGTGATCAATGTCGTTGGTTTTGAAAAGGTTGTTACTTGTTAGTAATTGCCTTAATGGGTTCAGAGTTCGAAGTTGTCAAAGGATTTAAGTGTTTTGGTTCAGCATTGAAATGTCATGACTTCTTTGGTTGTATTCTCTATCGTCAAATTTTTGCTCCTTTGAAATTGGTAATAACAATGACAGCTTTATCAAGTAGCACTAGCATGTATTCTGGTATATAATTGCATTCCAGATATATTTTAATTACACGGACCTCTTTAGTGCAGGTGATTATTTGTGCACATCAGAGGTCCAACGGGCGATTCCTATTTTGCAGAAAACATATGGTGATGGCATGCATAAAGTTTTGCATGTCGGCCCTGATACTTGTTATGTGGTCTCTAAATTACTAAAGGAGGAGGAAACTGAAGCATGGGGTATTGAACCCTACGATATAGAGGATGCTGATAGTCATTGCAAAGCACTTATCCGCAGAGGCCTTGTGCGTGTGGCTGATATCAAGTTTCCTCTTCCATACAGGCCAAAATCTGTTTCTCTTGTAATTGTTTCAGATGCCCTGGATTACTTATCTCCCAGATACCTCAACAAAACTCTTCCAGATCTGACTAGGGTGTCATCTGATGGCATAGTGATATTTACTGGTAAGAGCACTATACGAATTTTATGAACTAGATTTACATTGATTCATTTGTTATTTTTTCTTTTTCCTCAAGAGAGAAACCTCTAATCTAATCTTTTTTTGGATTCACTTCCATCTGTTAGTATACATCTCATAATGGGAAAATGAAAAGTAGTACATATATCTCGGGACTAGCGGTTCTTCACGAGCTGTGGGAATATATTTCTTCATAATATTAATTTAAACTTGCATCAGTATAGTATTTGTTTATAGAGCAGAAATGGTGTTCGGGTTTATGTAAACAGAACACCTGAAACGCCTTCTATCTATTTTAAAGGATCGAACCCTTTCTTTGGTGGTGAATTTGATGTTTAACTATGAAGTTGCTCTCGGTTGTTTGTGCTACTAGCTTAAAAGATCATTTTAGCAAAAACCAGTGATTGTTTGGACTCCTGTTTCTCATTGATATGACGTTTCATGATACTTCTAATTGTAGGATTTCCAGGTAATCAGAAGGCTAAGGTTGCAGATGTTTCCAAATTCGGTAGAGCGGTGAGTGGATGCTCCATGAAGAATAATACTGTTTTTTATGTCTGTGTGATTTGTTGCCATTTTTGAGCTTTAGATAAATAGATAGTCCTTTCTCTCTCTTTTTTTTTTTTTAAAGAAAAACAAGGAGTGGAAGAAAGTAATGGACTTGTAGAGACAGAGACGAGGGAGTTCTCCCCACCCCCCCCCCCCCCCCCAACTTTTTTCTTTTTCTTTTTAGAAATTGCAAGTGAATAAACATGTTGGATTTGTCTTTGTTCAGGCTAAGATGAGGAGTTCATCCTGGTGGGTTCGGTTTTTCCAACAGACAAATTTAGAGGAGAATGAAGCTGCCTCTAAGAAGTTTGAGCAGGCTGCTGCAAAGAGTTCATTCGCTCCAAGATGCCAAACATTCCACCTGAAGTCTCTCCACTGACCTCTCGGATGCTTTCATAAGTAGCATTGGCGCTCGTAATAGCTGCAAGCTTTCAATCGAAACACCATGTTCGATAGAGCTAATTTGATTCATTGAAATATAATGGTATTTTTTTTTGGTTTGTAATAGATTTATATTCTTTGTAATTTAAATTTTCTTCTATATTGAATTATAGTAAAATTAAGTTCTTTCTCTTACTTTTTTTTTTAATTTGTGCAAATAATGTGATCTTGTATTTAAATATTTTTCATTTGAAACTTCGTTTTAACTTATTTTTTGAATAAGAACGGCAATTTTTTACTCAATTTCAAGTCAAGTCTTTTTTTGGCTTACATGCTACTATATATCTAAACCTGAAAATATGAAGATTTCAAATATCTGTTGAGCTCGAATATTTGGTCTATTCTAGACGCTAGTAATAACTATTAACCAATCAGATTTTTAAAAGAATTGCAACGGTCAAGATTTCAGAGGCCAGGCAAGAAAAATTGTATAGGGAAAAATCAGAATCAACTTTTCGATTTTTATCACACAACTTTTTATATTAAACATTAAATTTAAAGAATATAGTCAATAACATACTTTTAATATGTTATTTAAATGAGCATAGCAGGAGTAATCAAATACTAGGGTTATTTTCAAGCTTGAGAACAAATATTATGAATTAAAACATAATATTATTTAAAAAATATGTTATTTAAACAAAGTTTATGTTAAATTAGCATATTATTTTAATAATTATAGTCCTCATAGTAGCACCATGAATTATGATCGAGATTTGATACATTTAATAATTTTATCCCCATGAACAAAGGAAAAAGGGTTTGTATCTATTAAAATTAGTTTATTTTCTAGTGTGTCGACTTTAAAAAAAATTAGTTTGTTTTATTATAACCAATATATTTTAAATTAATAAGCTTATTGAAGAAGTATTATCATAAGGGATTTTCTTTGAGATATGAAATAATTCTAATTATTACTCTAAAAATTTTTTAAATTTCAAAAATTGATGGAACTATATTTAATTATGCTTTGATTTTGAATAACATATGACAATGAATGATTTAAATTATTGAATAAATCATTTATTAATATATTTTTTCTCTTACTTTAATTATAAACAATGTTAAGTTATATTAATAAGTTCTTATACGAAAGTTTAAGAGGCAATCAATTAATTAATTTATTATTTTTTTAATTAACTTTAAAAAATGTTTAAATTTCAAAAAATTTATGATTTAAAATGTGGTTAATTTACTCATTACTTTTCTTATTTAATAAAAAAAAAATTCTTAGGCTTTGAATAATTTTCAATTTTAGAGATAGTTAATTAAATTATTAATTAATTACTTTTTTTACTTCAAAGAATTTATTAATTTTCTCATTAGCTTTGTATAATTCTCAAATTTTAAAAAATCATTGATTTAAAATGCAGTTAATCAATTCATTAATTAATTATTTCATTATTTTTTTCATTGACTACGAATAATTTATTAATTTTTTCATTAACTCTATAAAATTTTCAAATTTTGTAGAATTTTCAATCTAAGATACAATTAATCAAATCATTAATTAATTATTTTATTTTTTTTATTACAAAATATTTACACATTTTAAAAGTTTTCAATATACATATCAGATAAATAAAGAGTGATCACACAAAAAATTGAGAGTTTGATCAATCAAAACATCTCACCTATTAATAAGACTCTCACATTGAAAGGAATCAATTTTATTTACATATAGTTGATATAAAAGTTATTGATAGATCATTTAAAATACATAATGAAGGAACTATAATTTAGTTATACTTTTAATACATAATTTAAAAAATAACACTCATTACCCCAAAATATCATAAAAAAGTAAAATTGACAGTCATCAATCAAATCTAATATTAATTTTTCACTTGAGCTCTTCTGTTACTAAATTCCTTCACAAAAGCTGATTTCTCTTTGACTCTTGTTTTTGGTCCAACTCTCTGCAGGCGCAGGTCCAATAGCTCTTTGAGTACTAAATTTTTACACATAGGCTTGTTTTTCTTCTTCTCCAATGTGTGCTATTGCTACTTTCTGGTTCAATTCTTTTTCTCTTATGGCAATAACAAACATTGGGAATAAAGAGCATAAGACTTAAGAGAATGATCAGTCGAGGAGATTACCAACAGAAACACATACACGAAATATAGAGCAGTGTATAACCAACCAATGTCACCAAAGCAGTTTACCAACAAAGAGTTCTATCCATGGCTAACCCATCTGCTTCCATTTCGGGCTCTATAAATGAGAGACATATACATTGGAAGAGGATGAACAAAAGGGAAAACACATCATAGTAATAAAGAAAAACCACTAGGTTGAAAAAGGAAAATATTAGATGCAAGGAGTAGTTTTAGAAAAGGTTGGACAAATTATTTCCTTTGATGCACTTACAAAAGTTAGACAGAAGAAAGATACGATAGAAAGTTATGCGAAGAAATTTAATATGGAAGTAAAATAAGAAAGTTAATAGTTTAAATTTTAAGTATTAAAATTAAAGTTAGACAATAATTTAAGGGATTCATATCTAATTCTTTTTTAGAAAATAAAATTTTTTGCACAATTAAGTGATGGGAATCAACTGAACCATTTTTTTTTTTGGTTGTCAATTCAATGCCTAAATAGATTTGGCCCAATTCGAGTTTATCACCATGCAAAGAGAAGAGATAAGGCCCGTGTGTACCAAAATGAAAAGCCAAGCGCGAAAATTATTTGCAACGAGAAGGTCCACGATATTTTGGAGTGCCAGCAAAAATGAACCAATACGCTGTTTTATAAGCCACGAAGATGACTTGGCAGCATCATGTAAGGAGCGAGGAATTCGTTGCTTTAAGCACGGCGATGCAGCGTATCAGTAAAGCTTCATATATGATCGCCAGCTTGGGCGGTTTCGTGACCACTCGTATCTGCATGAACTTGGACTGTCCCTTCGCTGTCCGCCACGTGGAGTTCCGTGGCGCCCGCTATTTCATTTTTTTTTTTATTAATTAATGTGGCGCCCGTTATTTGATTAATGAGGCTCTCGCTATTTCATTTTTGCATTTAATTAACGTGGCTCCCGCTCGAATGATGAATGTATAAAAAAGTGGCTTTTTGCGGAATATCTCTGTCCCACTAAAAACTAGAATTGCGTGTTGGCTGGCTGTGAACAGAATATTGAAGTCGGGCTAATATGCTGTGATTTCCCGGGTTGCAATATTTTCGGTGGAGTTTAGAGAGGAAAACTATACAGACGCAAAAACTTAGGGTTGCAATTTTATTCGTTGTCTTCTAATCAATCTCATACGTACCTTTGAAGTCGAAGCAACGCGCGGCAATGGCGTACAAGTTTTGAGCCCACTCCCGCTCCTTTTTCTTCCGCAATTTCGCATCGTATAAGACTGCTTCTGCTTATTGATCTTTTCGCCGTTTGGATATCTACTCTTGCCGGAAAATTCTTCTTTCGCGCCCAGGTACTGCTGCAATTTTCTTTTCTGTTGTTTTTGGGATAATATGTTATTGTTCATTTCATAATATCTCGTATTTCTTTTTTGATTTGTCCTTTTTACGTGATAAAGAGTGCCCGAATTTGGTTCGTTGCGCCTTCACTCGCGCAATCTTTTATCTAGTTTTTGTATTATGTTGTACTTACTCCATCGATTCGCATTATCTATCATTGCCGGTTTTGCTCGTAATATATGATTTCTCAATGAAGACCCGGGGGGTTGAATGGTTCAAAAAGCCTTGTTAGTTTGAGGTTGTTTGCTGCATTGTGGTGAGGTTTGTGAATCAATTTTTTTTTTTTTCCCTTTTGTTTAGACAATTCTCACTGATGAAGTTCTCAAGTCACTTGTTACACAGCTTGAGTTTTTTCCCTTTTCAGGTTTTCCAACCTTTCGTTCCAGTTATTGGTCCAAGTATGAGATTAAATTTTAGGAATTTATACAATTCCAAAGAAATGATTTTCGCTTACAATTTTTTAAGCTTCACTGTTGATAAATATATATTTATATGTCTGTGTGATATATGCTTCCACATTCATAAAGCAAGAGGAGCAGATATTGTCCATCAGATATTGCTTCAATGATCAGACTTAAAACTCCAAGTCATGTTAATTTTTTTGGGCGGACAAGCGACCTTAAGTTGCTAGATCCACTGATTAAGATTATTTATCTAACTTTCACAACAAAACTATGCTCTTACTAGCTATGCCTTCCAGTATCACTAGGCATACATGTTATAATGGAATCAACCATTAGATTAAAATGTTCATTTCATATATATTATGCTCATACAATTTCACATTTAGAATTTGTTTTATACTCTACTTTCATAAAATAAGATTAATGCATAATATGAATTCTAATAATTAACAAAATATTGATGACTATGTTTTCAACTGTTCAATAACCATTTTATATTTGGTTTGGTATGTATGATCGATGTGATAATCTCTTGTGATCTAATAGTTGGAATGATGAAATTCACATTTTATAAGTTTTTCAATAGAGTAAGTGTATCCGGTCTTACATCAATGCCACTGGATCTTGACCCATAGTTATTCAATCTTTTGTTTCTTTGCAGTGTTGCTTATTTTTCAAGGTGAAAGTCACACATTTTATAGTTGGAAAACCTGCTCTACCCTTACTAAGGATGAAAAAGATTTCTCCATGCTGCATGCCCTGAACTTGTTTGAAGAAAGCCATTCTTTAGACATTGATTGAACTATTTATATACAGTGGACAAGGTTGCCAATACAGTGAACAAGGTCATATGTCATTCTTCTTGAGTAATGAGGTGTGTCAAGGTTGTCAATACAGTGGACAAGGATGAAAATTGTTGCTCTTTTAACTTCTGCTGGAATTAATACTGCCGTGTGCGTGGTGCTTTTTTCACTTTATTCAATATTAAGAAAACAGCCTGGCAATGTTAATGTATACTTTGGACGGAGGCTAGCCTCTAAGCGTTCAAGACGCACTGATCTCTGCTTGGAAAGATTTGTTCCTTCCCCTAGCTGGATATTGAAAGCATGGCATACAACTGAAGATGAATTATTGGCTATTGGTGGCTTGGATGCTGTGGTTTTTGTCAGGATAGTTGTATTCAGGTTGTTTAATCCCTTAAAAACTTATACTGGTAATTTTGTTTCTTTGGTGTCTGACCTTTATATTTTATTGATAGTTCACTTTTATCAACTAATAAATGATAGTGTTATGCTCAACTAATAAATTCTGAAAATTGAAACTGTGTCTACTAGATATCTGCATTTGGCTGGTGCCACAAAAATAGAGATATCAGGAATACATGTTTAATAACATGTCACCTGCATTATGCATCTGACAACATCTTTGTTAGATATTCTGATTAACTATGTTACACAACAGTATAATAAATTTTAAACAATTTTACCTTGTTTCAACAATTTCTTATGAAAGACCTCTTTTGTGCCTCTGAGCTGAAAGGAAGCGAAATGTTGAAACAGTCCAGGAATTGGGATACTGATGCATAAATCTCGCTTTAATGCATATATATGCTATTGACCGTGCAAGTTCTGAAAAATCTAATAAAATGGATAAGTCCTCAGTTAGCTAAAAGAATTTTTTGTCAATGTCATGCCTGACTTTGCATTTGATTCTTTATGGCAATTTTTATCTTTGTCATTGGATTGTGGTAATGTGCCTATCTTTGTTCTATCTTCATATCTGAGTTGTTATATGTTTACTTTGAGTACCTTTAACATGTTACTAGAAAACAGTCATCAATCACATCTAAATCATAGTAAATATATTCTATGAAGAATTCTCATTGTTTATTTTGCAGCAGTACTTACTATCAATGCTACTATTTTCTTCTTCAGTCTTCGAGTTTTTTCCATTGCGGCTATCATCTGCACTGTTCTGGTGCTTCCGGTGAATTACTATGGTCAGGAAAGAAAGCATGAGGATATTACTTTTGAGCCACTGGAAGTATTTTCCATCGAGAATGTTAAAGAAGGTTCAACATGGTACGTGCTATCTTATGTTATGTAATTGAAGTGCTATTTATGTTAATATAGTTTGAATAGGCAATGGTGTGTAGAAATTCAGTGTGGAATGGAATATACAAATAAGGTCTCTTGATGTTTCAAATGAAAGAACGTATAATGATTTTACAGGGAAATGGGGATCTTGCCCTTCCTTGTCCATCTTCCTCTTTTTCTTATTTGGTCTTGCCTCCTCGCCAAGATTACTTTTGGTAGTGCAGATTCCTTAACATGGAGGGCAGGAAAAATGTGGCGAAAATCAAAATCTTGATCATTGCTAATCATTAAATTGCTTGAGGCCTCTGTCCTCCTTTTTTATTATGTGTGTGCGTGTGTTATTATTATTATCTTTTTTGTCACTTTTTGTTTCAATTTTAGGTGTTCATGCATAAATGTCTTAAGTCATGAAAACACCTATACAATTGTTACTCATAAGTTGATTTTCTTCTTTTGTTTGATTTCAGGCTTTGGGCTCATTGTCTTGCATTATATATCATAACTATTGCGGCTTGCGCTCTTAGTTATTTTGTAAGGAGTTGAACCCACCTGCAAGATTAACTTCTCTATCTTCCTGTTTTTATAGAATTGCCTTGGTAGTTTTTTCTTTTTTCTCAATATGACTAATCAGCTGGCATATTATGTCCAGGAATTCAAGGCCATTACAAATTTGAGGCTAGCACATATTATTGGGTCACCTCCAAATCCAAGTCACTTCGCAATTGTTGTGCGAGGAATTCCATGGTCTCCAGAAGTATCCTACTATGAAACTCTGAGAAAATTTTTCTCATATTATCATGAATCAACATATTTGTCGCACCAAATGGTTTATAGGTCTGGTACAGTTCAGAAACTAAAGGTGTGCTTCTTAACTTCCTTATAATTCTTTTTATGGGTAACACAGTTTTAATTAAGTAGCGTGATTTTCAGTGTCATGATTTTGTTTCCAACTTTTTATCAATGCAACATTTGTTTTCCTATTGGCCTATGTCATCATCATGAGTGTGGTTATAACTGCTAATGTGTGCGTATTAATAGAATGCTTATGGCAGTCACTTGGTTCAAGTTGGATAGAACTAAGATGAGGGCTAATTATGGAAATAATTGTCTTTGTTTTTTAACATTCCAATACATGCTTTGCTTTGCACTTTATAAGACTATTTGGTATGGGATTTTTTTCTGTGGCTTTTGTTATTCTCTGAATGTAGCTTGCAAATCCTCTGAATTCTTGTCAGATGTACCAAAGCTTTTTCATGTTATAGAATATTCATAAATCTTTCGATTCATAGTACTCAGGTGTGTGTCTCTCATGCCAGTATGCTAAACAAGAAGTATGCATAATGGTCTTAGTTTTTGGCTTTTATTGCTATGTTATTTGTAGATTTTCATAATATCTGTAGTGTCATAATCCATTTAATGAAGGTGGAGAATGCAGAATGTTAATGTGGACTCTAGAACTGTTTGATATGTTCTAACTTCTATATAAAGCAACTGATCCCCCTCCCTTTTCTGGGCTTTGATTATGATTATAAAGGTACAGGATGTAGTGTTTCCCGATTTTTCTCAGTCTTTGTGTCAGTTATCTGATTTTGTGGCGTTCTTCTTGTTGCCATAACTGCTACTGAAGCCTTTTTTTTTTAACCTCCTCCTTCCCCCTTCAACCCAAGGATGATGCTGAGCAGATGTATAAGTCAATAAAGATTGGGTCATTCGATCAGTCCTGTAAGCCATATTTGACGCACTGCTGCTTTTGTGGAGGCCCTAAAAATTCTTTTAAGATGATTTCTAATGAGATGGATAGCATACATGGGAGAACAGCCTATGATGACATGAATTTAGATGAAAGAAAAAAGGTACATTTTTTGGCTGGATTGATATTTCTATCTTCTATATTATTAAGTGTTTGAGTCTTTTTGTCATTTGAGTTCAATAACATACGCCAAAGATTTTTACAATACTGGTAAAAAATAAAATAAATTGTCTTAGTATTGGATAATGGATAGTTGTTAAATAATTTATGACTTCCCACTGCTTCTTTTCATTACTTTTTATTTTTATTTTTATTCCCATAGAGTATGAGTAGTTAAATATTAGTTTATCGTTTTTCACCAAAAAATTGATATCAATTACCAAATTATATAATGATTTTAATTTTTAAATCGGAATAAATTAGAAAGTGAATTGACATGTATATTAGTTTATGTCAAGCCTTTGGTAATAATTATGAGTCTATGACATTAATTTCTCAACCTTTTTTTCCCCTTGGTATTAACTGACATCTTCAGAAACATAATGTGCTATGTGAAAAAAAAAAAAACTGATATTGTCATAAGAGAACAATCATTTTCTTCAGCTTAAGATTAATTCAGAGTATGATGAAACCACTCCCGAAAGTGATTATCCATATATAATGGACTCTGCCTTCCGAGCTAACTGGACGAACAGAGAAGCTTACACAGCCAAATATGGCTGGAAACAGTATTACGGAAACAAAGAGAACAGAGAAAGCAGTCCTCTGACTTTCGAGAGGTTGGAGCTCTCTCCCCTGGTCCTAACGAAATTCTGCTCACCTCCAGCTTCTCTCCCAGATACAATTATACCCACTCAGCTACTCTCTCTCTTCCTCTCCCTGGACCCCTGTCCAGTTAGTCATTTCCCCTCTGTTGGTCCCTACCTCATCCCTGGTCCTCTCCTTTCAATTTTTCCTCTCAAATTTCTTATGGACCCAGGCCCATTTCCCTTTAGCCGAACAAAATATAAGAATTTACATATATTTTATCTCTGTTTTATATGTATGCTTTTGTGATATACATACTACTTACTATGAATGTTGACATTTTGGTTTTTTAAAGATGATTATTACCTTGTAACGTGAATTTGATAAATTAGCTCCTAGCATGTAACTTGAAGGAAGAAAGAATAATTGATGGAGCTGCATTGGTGATTGTTGAATGTTTAGGGGAGATCGGTCATGATGACTTTTACTCTTGGGAAAAGTAGTTGGCATTCCAAGTAGAACAAAGTGTATTAATCTGCTAAATTTGTCTCCAAAAAGAGGTGGAATAGCTGAGTTTGAGTCTTCTCATATGATGGGGTGTTAACACGACACTGTGATATGAGGAGAGAGATAGACGCAAAATGTATAACACTTACTTGAATAGAGGGTCCCACTTGAATGATGACCCCACAAAATGTGTGGATCCAACATAGCCTATGTCTATCTCTCTCCTCAAATGATCATATCATGTTATTCCTTCATTTGAGAAGATTTGATCCTGGCATAGTTAATTGTAAAATAGTAGAAAATATTTGAATTATGGCTGTATATGTTTGTACATATATTTGGGTTTGAGGTTCAGTATAGAATTTGCAGTGGTTTGTGAATCCTTGTGGTAAGCTTATAGTAAAAGCTTGATTTGCCGCCAAAATTCATCTCAAATTCAATTTTTGTGTACACAAGGACATGCAGATATGTGTAATCTTTCATACTTGTTTTATTAGCCACATATTCAGTATTTGATTTAGGAAATGTTGTCATAAACTATTCTCACATTAACTCTTGACAGATCTAGTTTTTGTTTCTGTTGTCTCGTTATAATGAGCTTTTTCTCTTTCTTCATTGTGTTCATCATTGCCATTGTTTGTTTTCCATTAAAAATAATCTTTGTTATAAATTATGTAAAGGAATGCAGGTTTTTACAATTTCTTTTTTTCATTTTGTAGTCATGAATACACGTATGGAAAGATGTGCTGTTAAGAATTTTGTACATCCACTAATTTGTGATTTAAGCTGGAGTATCTTTTACAGGAATGTGCAGCTGCATTTGTGTTCTTTAAAACTCGCTATGCTGCTCTTGTGACCTCACGAATTCTTCAAACATCAAATCCTATGTTATGGGTGACAGACCGAGCTCCTGAACCACATGATGTTTACTGGTCAAACCTTTGCATACCTTATAGGCAACTTTGGTTCCGTAAGATATCAATACTAGTGGCTTCTGTTGCCTTCATGATTGTATTCCTTATTCCTGTCACGTTTGTACAAGGCTTGACTCAACTAGATAGGCTTCAAGAAACGTTCCCCTTTCTCAAAGGGATACTTGCAAAGTAAGATACTGCACATTTGTGGGAGCAAATTTCAGACTTTTGTTACTCGTGAGATTGCTTATTATTGTAGGAATAGATGGAATGGTTTTGTATGTAAGCCTTTATTTTAATTAAGCAACGCTAAATAAGAGGTGCATTTGAAGACTATAAATTTCTTGTTCTCTTTTGCAAGTCAGCATGTCTTCCTTAACAGAAGATTACTTTAACAAACTTGAGTAATCTACAAAATTAGAAACTTATAATTTCAAGTTTGCAATACAATGAGACTCAACTAGTTATAAATGCTGTGTAAGTAAGTAGGCTGTTATCTCTCACATTTATGAAGCTAATTTCTTGCCATGTGTGCCATTGTTTGCATTGATGGTGTTGGTTTATACATTATTTTAACTTGTTTATAGTCTACCCTTCTGCACCTATTGTTATAAATTTCCCATTTACTATTGCTGAAAGTTGTAAATTTAACTATTAAAGGTACATTGTCTTGTCAGAATAGAAATTGTACTAAGCTGTAATTATTACTACTCACAAATGCATTGTAGTACATTGACTAAGTGATTTAAATTTAAAATGCAACACAATTCATTGTTAATTGACCCTTTATTTTTGTGCAGGAAGTATGTGAGCCAGATAGTGACCGGATACCTACCAAGTGTGATTTTGATTTTATTTTTGTATACTGTTCCTCCAATGATGATGCTATTCTCAGCAGTTGAGGGCTCTATTTCCCGTAGCAGAAGGAAGAAGAGTGCATGCTACAAAGTTTTGTACTTCTTGATCTGGAATGTGTTTTTTGTTAATGTATTCACTGGATCTGTTATCAGCCAACTATCAGTCTTTTCCAAGGTAACGGATCTACCTGCCCAACTTGCCAAAGAAGTGCCAGCTCAGGTAATATATCCTGATTCCTAGATGATTTATACATGTTAAAAATGGCATTGATTTATGCATGTTGGTAAATGATTTAAAGTATCCTTGTGTTTTCTAATGGAAATAATTTATGCACTGGAGTATGCTATAGAGATTCGAGCAACACAGTTTAATTTACTTTTAACAGTCTACTGGCACATTAACTAATTTTTAAATAGCGTGTTATGGATGTCCAATGAGGTGCATGTACCTAATACTTTCTAGTAAAATTGTTCTTTACATAGCAGTACAGGTGTGGCTTTCATACTTGATAAGTTTTTGCATTAGAAGGAATAAAAAAAAACCTTTACCTGGAGCATTCTTCTTTACTTCATTCCTGTTTTTACTCAGATCTTTTAGTAGAATTAAAAGTTCACGAAAGAATCTCCACTTTTTCTTGGGATGTAAAACTTAATATTTACTGATTCACCTTTACTGTGGCTTTTGTCCATTTTATCCAGGCTACCTTCTTCATAACCTATGTTTTATCATCTGGTTGGGCAAGTTTGGCAAGTGAACTTATGCAAATTTTTCCTCTCTTCTGGATCACGTTCCAGAGATACATACTCAGATGTAAGGATGATTCACTGATGGGCCCTCCGTCTTTTCCATACCATACAGAAATTCCAAGGATCTTACTGTTTGCATTCCTTGGTTTGACCTGTTCTATTCTGGCACCCCTAATAACGCCCTTCTTACTGATTTACTATTTCCTTGGTTACCTTGTATACAAAAATCAGGTTAGTATTTCTGTCAGATTTTGTCTTCTTTTTGACTCTTTATTGAGTTCATTGCGCTTTTGTTGATTGTTTACAGATCTTAGATCATGGAATATCCTTTGCAGCCTCTCGTTTTTGTTAAGTTCATGTGGCAAATTTAGAAATTACAAACTATATGGATTGAAAACGACATTTGATTTTAGTAAGGCTATTTGTAAGTGGAAACTGATTCTTCTATTTTTTATATATTGGCTAGATCTACAATCCTATTCTAGCCAATCGAAACTCATTAATTTTTTGCTATTGGAGAGAATTCAAACGGGCGTGATGTATATACCAAGATAGTGAGCGGGCAAACATTAGTGATGTTTGATGTTTCTTTTATTTTCTTCTTCTTTTCAGATTGTCAATGTGTATGTTACAAAATACGATAGTGGGGGAGAGTTTTGGCCCATTGCTCACAACACGGTGGTGTTTTCATTGGTCTTCACTCAAATAGTTGCTCTTGGGGTGTTTGGCATGAAACGTTCAACGGTTGCATCTGGATTTACCATTCCACTGCTGATTCTTACCATTCTATTTCACGAGTATTGTAGGCAGCGATTTCTCCCGATATTTAGAACCAATTCGGCACAGGTAGAATCTCCCTCTCTGAGTCTTTCCTTCTTGTCTCTTTCTCCCATTTGAAATTGATATACAGTTTATTTGTAGATTCTCATTGACATGGATCGGAGAGATGAGCATTCTGGAAAGATGGAAGAAATTTATGATCAGTTGCATTCAGCCTACTGCCAGTTCACTCTGTTGTCGCCTGACTCTGATTGTTCCAATAAAACTCATCGCCAGGACAAGGAGTCAGACCAGGATTTACGAAGTTTGGAGACAGGTTTGCTTTTCATCCACATCCAGTGTTTAGGGATTGACCCTCTTATCTCCAACACAAAGATATAATTTCTTTCACTTTTCAGGCAACGAAACCAGCCAAGATGATGAATCGTGGCGGGTTCATTGCAGTCCTGCCAAGGCAATTTCAGTACTTGGCGGGAATTAATGGAGTTTCTTCTTTCGCTTTTGCACGCTGGGATTCGCCGTGTTGTGCTCGATAAGGCGGGTGCATCGACGATCTGTCAATCAAGATAAATACCATTTAAATACTAGTTAAGAGAAGTGGAATGGGATTCTGCCTCTAAGCTCTTCAACCCAGCAACCACATCCATCTCCTCTATAAACTCCTCTTTCTTTCTGCTTAGGTTTTATCATTTTCAGAATGTAAATTGTTCTTTACATTGTAAATATTATGCTTGATAAGATAATATAGAAAACGGCTGCTCCCCTATGTTACGTCATACCTACACTGTTTATATTTGTAATTGAAGGGGCTCAAGCCCAATACAGACACAGCAAATTCATGGTAATATGATACCCACCATTAGTTGTGTTGTCGCTTTTTCTTTTTTTAAGGAAAAAATCAAATGTCCCTATTGATATATGATTCTATTTTTTAAAAATTAGTTTCACGTAAATAAAGTTTATTTGAAACACGCTTATAATAATCGTCTAGTGAGTTTGGCCAAAAAAAGTGAGTGAGAATTTTAATTTTATGAGTAATATATTTTCTAGTATATCTTTTGCTAAGATCTTGATTGTTTCTTCCCGTTGCATTCAAATGCAACATAATCAATATGTCAAACTTCTACAATCTGGTTGGTTAATCATGATTGAAGGAACTCCATAGATATTCAAATTATCAAGCACATATAAATTTCGGCATCATTATGTAAGCTAATAGTTATTATATATATATTGACGGAGACTTGAAAACTATAGCTACTTATCAAGCAAATATTTTATTATTATTTTTATTTTATTGTTTCTAGTTAAATGCCAAAAAAGGGTTTATTTGATTCATGATTTCAGAAAAAAAATAGCTCTATAAAATAAAATGAAAATTGGGTTTTAAAATATATATGTTTTGCATTTGAAAATAGAGAACATTTTAAAACTTGTCTTGTTATTGTAACAAAAGTATAAATAGAATAATTTGTTTTGCTACGAAAATGAAAAAAACCTTAGGAGGAGAAAAAGCATGAAATAGAGATCAAACTGAGGTATATTAAAACTTTTTGATGCCATTGTTTGATAAAAAGTGTCAGTTAAACTAAAATTATTGGGTTCAGAAAAATAATTTTTATTAATAACGACAATTTAACTTTTAAAACTAATGTGATTAATTATTTTACATTTTATGTTTAAAAATTTGATTCATAATTTTGATAAAGAAATCTTTAATCATCGATAAAAAAAAAATTATTTTGAATCTTATTTAAGGAAAATTTTAATTTGGGTTGAGGAAGCAATATATGTCACTCGATTATTGGTAAATGAAAAAAGCCTTATTTTGGCCTCCCACTTAATATTAATTTTTTGTTTTAATCCTCTACTTAGTCAAAAAACCAAACTAGTCCTTCACTTTGTATTTTGTTATCTAATCAATTCCCTATGTTATAGAGTTATAAAAGTGAGACAATCTAGTTCACATGGGTTGATCCACATAAACTGGTGGGTTAAAAATTTTAGCCCAGTCCACCTAGTGGGTCAAATGGATTGACTCGTTTAACCTGTCAAAAAATGATTTTTTTTAAAAATGTTATTGTCTTATTACTTTAATACACTTAAAAATTTAAAAAATATATAAAAAAAAATTACAAAAATTCAAATATGGCAAATTAAAAATACACAATTATTACAAAGTTTCACTAAGCATTAATACAATTAAAATCTTTACTTGTAGCCAAAGTTGAGACTTCATCATCGTTGCCACCACCAATCTCTTCACCTTCACAATGAACATCTACATCAACTAACATAAGAAATAATTAAATTTCGTTAAAAAACTCATATTATTATATAAATTACAACATAAGAAAGTCATGAATAGTAAATTAATACGATTGAAACCATGTAGCCAATTGTGTGTACAAATAAGAGCTTAGACATTTTTTAGAAGAATAGTACACTTATACTTGTTTAAAATCTGTGAGCCAATGCTAAAGGTTGATTAACTAGCAACAGTGGTAATTGGAATGCTAAGTATATCACATACCATTTTTGATAAGGTAGGGAATCAATATTGATTCTCCTTCCAATATTCCAATACATCTAACTTTTTAGCATATTTAATGTCTAGCTTTGCTTTATCTAGGTAATGATCCAATTCAGACTTTTCGACAAAAGAAATGGTTTCACGAACAAAATCAATATACTCTTATATTCCAAGTACAAGTAAGAAATAATGAGTTATTATGAAGATATCAAATAACAGATAAAACAAAGTCAAACTATTAATGGAACATAAGAAACTTACATCAAGAATATCAAAACCACTAGTAGTATCTGCATCCCTTCCGCTAGTTAGAGCTTGTTGGCTCAAGTTAGTGGATACAATTGAACCACTTGTTTTACCCATTAACATTGATGATGCTACATTCTTTTCATATTGGGCATAAAGGCGATATAACTTAGTCTTAATATTGTCTAACTTGTGTTGACAAGTCACAGGATCAAGCTTATTATAAGAAAAACGCAACACCCCAAACTTTAGGCGAGGATCAAGAACAACATTCATGGCAAGGATAACATTATAATCACCCCAATACTTGTCAAACTTTGTTTTCATCTTACTGCCATTTCTTTCATTATTATGTCAACATTATCCAAATTCTTTATCAACAAACATTCAATTTTCCATACTTGTAAGAAATGTGTTTGATGTAGGGTAACTTGAACCAGAAAAAAAAAATAGTTATAACATTGAATGGGCAAAGGAACTCACACATTTGCTCTCATCTTGTCCACTTTTCATTGGAAGGACATGTCTTGAAATTTTTATCAGTCATGAATAATCTACAAAAGGCATGACGATACCCAATTGCACTTTTAAGCATTTTGAAGGTAGAATTCCATCTAGTGGGTACATCCAACCACAAATCCACTATAGTGTTAATATTACTAATTGCTTTTACACACTCATTGAGAGCAATCATTCTCGCCTCTAATGATTTAACATATTTAATGCTCTCCCTAATCATGTGCAAAGCTCTACTAGCCACTTTTAAGCCTTCTTGAACTATAAGATTCAAGATATGAGCACAACATCTCGGATGAAAAAATTAACCATCATACAACAAACCATTTTGCAAACACAAAAGATCTTTTAATATCCTTTGCATATTGTCATATGTAGAAGCATTATCCAAAGTGATTGAAAAGACTTTCATTTATATCCCCCATTCTCTCAAACATTCAAATACTTTGTTGGCTAACTCAATACCAGGGTGTGGAGGTTCCATTTTTTAAAATGAGAGAATTTTATTGATAAGCTTCCATTGTTCATTAACAAAGTGTGCAGTCAAAAAAACATATCCTTCATACGTTCAAGCAGTCTAACAATCAAAAGTTAAACATATTTTACTAATACTTCTTAACATAGATTCTTTCAATTTATCCTTTGGTTGAATATAATATTTCCATACATCAGACATTACAGTATTCCTACTAATGTGCTTCACATCTGGATTTAAAATTTTATGAAATTCTCTAATCCACCTATATTCAACAAAAGCATATGAAAGATCATGCTCAATAAAAGTCATGACAATAACTTTCCTTGCATGTTTATAATCAATTTTTTGTGCCCTTAATTTTCGTGATTCATCTAACATCATAGTGCTAACATTATGATATTTAGAAAGTTGTGGACATTTAAGAAGATGATAAAGAAGACTTGAAGTACCAATCTTTGAGCCTTCACACACATATGTCTGATCACATCTGTTACATTTTGCTTTCTCTTTATCATCAACTAAGCCTATTCTAGTGAATAATTTCCATACATTTGAGGTATAAGTTCTAAGCTTCTTACTTGTAGGATCTTTTTCTTCATTCAAATTATTACCACGGTTAGAGTTTGAGGGAATTAACTGATTCAAACCCTCAACATTATCACTACACCCCATATTAACACTTTGATTATTAATCAATTCCATTGTGCACCTATACAAAAAAAAAAAAAGGAACAGAATAGAGAAACATTACTTTTGAATACAAATAAATTGAAAGTGGGTTTTTTTTTAGAATGCAGACATTAAGACATGAGCATATATGATATATGTATATATAAAAAAAAAAAGTAGGAAGTTAGTTCGAGACCAAATTTTTAGAAACATTACTTTGCTGTATCTAGAAGTTTGTTTCATGTAAACTAAGGTCCTTAAGCCTCTTAAAAGAAATTAGATATATGGTTATAATCATCATCACATCTATTTGAGACAAGTTAATGCTACAAAAGTATCGTGTATAATATGAATATAGGCTCAAATATTAGAAATGAACAAATAACCATTTAATACTCACTTAGCTATTTCGTAGCCTATATGGTCTCACCACTGTTTTAGAATTGAAAGATAATAATAAATGACCGCAAAAAGTGGTGTCATTACTGTACCATATCCGCATTATGTGTGTTAGACTTGAACTTGCATTTATTTTTATTTGAATGCTCAAGGCTGACATGCAGCGAAAGCAATGACCATTGTCTTTCTACTCTCCTCATTCTTAGCAGTTCCTAAGATCAGTATTATGTAATGTCTCATATCCTACCAATATAACCGATTTTAAACAACAGTATAATTTAATATGATATTAAAAGCCAAGCATTTTATTCAATAAATACATTGCTTAAGCCAATACAAATGTAAACAAGTGAAGCAAGTAAAAAAGCAAATGATTAGTCACCCAGCAAGCAACACAACTAATCATAAACAATTCAAATCATAAAACTAATGGAAAAAAGAAATCAGTTATAATCATGAAATAGATAAACTAGAAGAACAAAAAATCCTACAAATATACAAGTAGAAAGAAAAGAAGACTGAGAAAGAAATATACTTTACAGAAAGAACTACTCATTGCTGTTGCAAAAGGTTTAGGGTTTAGGGAAACAACACACAAGGTCCAAGAGCTGCTCACTGTTAAGATGCTTTGGAATACATGCAATCGATTGCCATATGTCCACCAATACATGTGCCATTCTTTATCCAAGGCAACATATACATAGATACCATATAGCTTTAGATAGAAATAAGAAAAAACAATCTATCTATCATTATATAACAAATATTAGTATAGAGAGCATAGTAGACAACCTTCAAGTAGGAAAAAAAAAAAGAAAGATCAAAGCTAACAACCTACGATGAGTTATGAGCAATTAGCCAAATAGAACAAAGCTGACAGATGACGGAACAGGGCAGCCCAATGACAAAACATAATGGAGAAGCCAAAATAGATCATAGCAATGAGTGAGCCTTGGTGAAATGGACTGTGGTTACTTTCTTGGACCTATGATCCTATCTCATGGTGGCTGGTGGTCACGAAAAAAAAAAGAGAAGAGTCAAAAATGGAGACTGACACTGACGAGGTGGGAGAGACCAAGAGAGTCAGAGTGTGTCGGAGTGGGAGAAGATTGGGAAGGACTGGGAGAATATTCGAGAGATTGAGGCTAATTACACTGTAACACTGGGGGGATGATGGAGACTAACATAATAAAGCTTTTTCAAGTAAAAATTGGGAAGGAGAGTATCCAAAGTTTTTTTTTTTTTGAAGAAAGAGTGAAAGTGGGCTAGAGGAAAATTGGGTTAGGGATTGAAATGTAAAAATTAGTTAGACTTGGAGACTAATTTTTTTTTTTTAAAAAAAAGGGTGCCTGTTCAACCTGCGGGCTGACTAGTTTAACTCGCGGGTTAAACAGGCCAAATTTATAGCATTATGTTAAACGTGTTCTTAAATACTCTTTGCAACCTTACCCACCTCTCTGGTGGGTCGAGCCCATTTTGACAGCTCTACTTTGTCATAATATCGTAAAGATTTTGTTAACTTAGACATTATCTGATAAGTTGGTCTTTTAAGAGCTAACGTGGAATGACACTCCTCAAATGCACTCATTTGCTGACATGGCAACATGGGTAAGTGCAATTGACCCGATCCAACCTAAGAACCATCTTGAGTATTCCACGATTGTGAGTAGGTTTCTCTTAGGTATCGTTTGGTTAGATGAATCCTTGGGTAGGAATGGGAATTGGAAACAAGCATTCTCCTATTCCAGCGTTTGTTGTTGATAATTGTGCATGGAATGTCAAGAGTGGTCATTCCTTTATGTAAGGTAATGTTGGTTCCATTAGCCACCCAGAGGAAATAAGCATTCTCCCAAGAATGCAAATTATTTGGACAATTATACCCTTAACTCTTTTAACATCAAACACGATTACAGACAGGTGCATTGGATTGTACTTTTCCCTCAGACATTGTATGGACTAGACGAGAGAGCAATTGTTGCTAGAAACCATCATTTGAGTGTTTCATGTGTTAGGGATCGTAGTACTAGACAACAATATTGAAGAATGAGAAAAGAAGAATTGACACAAGATATTTATGTAAAAATCTCTTTTGTATGAGGAAAAAACCATGAACAAGAATGGGAAAGACCGTCACTAACTCAAAAAATTGTATAACCTTTCTTTGAATGTAAGGGGAGAACAATCAAACTCTCTCTCTCAAAAACAAAAAAACACACAATTCTCTCTCTCTCAAGTGGAAGAACATTTATTCACTCTCTTAACAAATGAGATTTCACTACTCTTACAACTCTTCACACTCCAATGCCAAACCCCAAAGGGAATGAATATATTTATAGACATCCTCTTTAAAATTTTTCAACAACCTTATCTTCCACTTTGTCAAAAGGTGACAACTTTATCTTCCACTTTGTCAAAAGATGCCAACCTTATCTTCCACTTTGTCAAAAGTTGCTAACTTTATTTTCCACTTTGTCAAAAGGTACTAACTTTATTTTCCACTTTGTCAAAATGTCCTAACCTTATCTTCCACTTTGTCAAAAGTTACCAACTTTATCTTTTACTTTGTTAAAAGTGGCAATCAATTTTTAACTAACTTTATTTTTGTCAAAAAGTAGTAACAAAATTTCTATTATCTTTTCTTCATTGTCAAAAAGTAGTAACCAAATTTGTCTTTACCTTTTTGACAATCTCCCACTTAAGTCAAATTTGGTGGGTTCAAAGTCTTTTTCCTTCTTGCTATCTTTGGTTGCTCACGTCTCTGCCAGACCAATAGAGTATCCATATCATATGAACTTATCAGTGTTTACTGGTTTTGTCAGTGCATTTGCTATGTTATCTTTAGTGGCAATCTTGAGCATATATATTCTTCCTTCTTCTACCACTTCTCTTACAAAGTGATAATGAACTCCTATGTGTTTTATTTTTTTAATGAAAGATTAGGTTTCTTGCAAGGTACAAAGCACTTCGACTATCACAGTATACAGGAATTTTAAATTGTTTGTGCCCAAGCTCATCTAATAACCTTTGCATCCAAATTTCTTCATTGCTTGCTTGTGTAGCTACCATATACTCTGCTTCTATAGTAGATGAGGCTATAACAGTTTGTAATTTGGATAACCAGCTTACAATTGCTCCTGTAAATGTGAACATATAACCTGTAGTAAATTTTCTTTTATCAAGATCACCAGTAAAATCAGAATCAACATAGCCTTTGACAGTAAATTCATATCCTCTATAATATAATGCAACATTTGAGATCCCTTTAATGTATCTAAGGGTCCTTTTCACTGCATTCCAATACTCTTTACCAGGATTTGTCATAAATCTGCTGATAGTGCCTACTGCCTGAGCAATATCTGGCCTCGTATAGATCATGGCATACATAAGGCTCCTTACTGCTGATGCATACAGTACTCTAGACATTTCTATCCTCTTTGCTTCACTACTAGGACACATACTTAAGGATAATTTGTAATTGACAGGAAGTGGGATAGAAATTGGCTTACAATCTTGCATATTGATGCATCTCAAGACTTTGTTTAGATAATTCTTTTATGAAAGCCAAATCTTCCTATCTTTTCTGTCCTGGTAAATTTGCATCCCTAAAATTTTGTTTGCTGGTCTCAAATCCTTCATATCTAATTCCCTAGCCAATTGCCTCTTTAGTTCTTGGACTTAATCTTTGTTAGGGCATATTACTAACATGTCATCCACATACAATAATAAAATAATAAAATCACTTTCATCAAACCTATTAGGTTTCTATTTTTTAGTTAAATGAATACTGATTTTGTCCTAAAAGAAAAGTGTTTTTAATTTTTCAGTTTATAAATATTGTTTACTTAATTTTAATTCAGGGGCAAATTGGCCTTTTCAATATTTTTCCATTCCATTCCTTCACTATTTTATCTCAACCAAACATTAGAACAATAAAATTTTTCATTCCTTTCCTTGTTATATCAAACGTAATGATAGGTTATATCATTCCATTCTATTCTCACACTCATTTTTATTCATAATCCTATTTTTATTCCCTTCATCACAATTCTCGCAACCAAACAAACGGACCTTAGGCTTTTCATCTCTCTCTCTTTGGTTGCTGGTGCTGTTGAGTACATCATCTCACTCTGCCATCAAAAGCACCAACATGTGTCGTTTCTTCCTCCGCCATCAAGGCAATTAACTTTTCCTCTCTTGCCCTCTATCTCTCATCGCGTCTTCTTCATTGTTCTTCTTCCTTTCTGTCACACCCCAAATTCCTGGAGTGGGACCGGCACAGGCCACGAGAAAAAATTCCCAAACCTGCAAGCCTTACACTAGAGGGACTGTCAATATCATGCCAAATTTATTTGATGTGCACCATATGTAATATAATTGCCTTAATATAAAATAAAGGTTTAAATACAAAACAAGGAGTTTGTAGAAATTTTGGTAGCACCTCCCTAGTAAATAGGATGTCCCGAAATTTCTACAATAACCTGTAAGGCAATACAACATATAGGAGAGCTCCGCTCTTACTAGCACAACCCAATATAATATAATTACAAAATACAACAATTATGAAAAGTTCAACTGTGGTCTCTATACCACCTAAACATACAACCCATGGCTATCATCCTAGATATATATACATCCCAAAAGAATAAGCCACGAATACCGACTAAACAAAAAGTAAAGGCCTCGCGACATCACAAGACTCCCCGTCAGTACTTTGCTGCCTCCGGGAACTCTTCAATCTCCCTATCTGAGACCAAATTTTTTCGGCAGATAGTACCCTAAAATCAGTAACAAAATTTCATATATAAATAGAAAGTGAAACATGATCAAGGATTGAGTAAAATACAATGATGTTTAAACCACAATGATCAAGTTGCAATAAATAGTTGCAGATATATAATGTTCTTTTCAAAACAATTAATTTAAAGTGTTGTTCACAAGGAACTAATAGGTTTCTGAAGATCATATCTAGGGAAGGACTACTAAGGACCAAACTGGTGTGGCACACAACCACAAAGGGCAAATCACAACAGGCGAGGATACACAATCCTCGAGGGCAACTAACCAACAGACGTGAGGTCTTAACTCACGAAGATTATCACTCATCAGTCCTTGTGTGATGGCCGTCACACGGGGCTAGCATTATCACTAACCCTGCTAGCTGGGTCATTACCTAGGTGCACCAAGGGTTAACAGATCTGCTGTTGGCAGCCAGTGTCCTATCTAGTCTTCCCAATAATATTAAAATTTAAAACAAGCATGCATAGAAAAAGTAGCCAATATGCATGAAATCCATCTGTATTTGCAATAATGATTCATCAAGCGGCTATTCCTAACCGTACGCATGAGTTCAAAATCGTAAGTAAAGTCATTTCATATATCAAGAGATTTTTATTACTCCTAACTTCAATTCCGAAAAATATAGACATAATAAAATTAATAATGATACTTATAAACATGTTCAAGCAATAAAAAGTGAAGCATAAAAAAAGATTATTGGGGAGTGCTATCTGCGCACCTGAGTTCCGTTAAGTATCGATAACTCGATAACTTCCCTCGGGTGACCTTATTACTTTTATGAGTTATTTACGCCAATAGGAAAGCAAGAAATTAATTTTCTTCCTTCTTTTTACTCAAAACAAACCCTAACTCAAAATCCCTAATTCCATCACTAACCTTCCCAGAATTTTCGTCAATTTATATTTTCTGGCCTAAAACCTTTCTGAGTTTTCATTTTAGTCCCAGATTTCATACTCTTGCCTTTAATCCAAGAAAAACCATGATTAACAATAGGTTTTCATGCCATACACCTTAAAAGTGTTCTTATAGGATCAATTCGAACCCATTACCATGCAGCATTTCACCATTTTCCAAAACCCCAAAATTTCGAAAATTTTCAATTTGGTCCCTATCAGCACAACTTCTCAAAAACTAGTTCAAAAATCATGCTTCCAAAGCTGAAATTTGATGGATAGTGGCTGAAAATGCTTCTCCTAACATCATTTTTATGAAAAAAAACACTTAAAACTCACCGAAATTTCCCAAAACGTTGCTGGTTTGAGCTTCACGAAGACCACCGGAAAACTGACGTTGCCACCGGCGGTTGCTGGTGGTGACCGGCCAGAACACGTCGCTGGTGAGTGGAGGAGCTGGTCAGAGGTGGTGGTGGCTGGTTGTGGCAGCAGGGAGCAGCAGAACTCACCAAAAGTGAAGCAATGTTTTTTGATGCAAAATGACGGGAAAGAGATGAAAAATGGAAGAAAAAGTAAGAGGGGTAATTTGGTAATTTTACCTATGGAGACATGTGTCAGCGCCAAAATATTTTTGAATGAGGAAGGAATTACATCTTAAACCCATGCCCTCTTAAATTCGGATACCCAAGTTTACTATTAAACCAAAACTCATATTTAATTAATAATATACACCATAAAAATTAATTCTTTCCTCTTTTCTAAAAACAAATTTTTTTGCACTATAATTTGACAAGTGTTAAACTTTCCCTCATCTCTCTCTCTCTCTCCTTCTCGCACTTCTACCAGCGCCATGGACGCAGCAGCAACACTTTTCATCTTTTATTTTCTTTCTCTTCATAAAGCCCGAAATGGTGATGATGAATGCAGTCCCTTGATCTCTTTCTCCTATTTGTTGGTTGGGATCCCTCAGTGCTTGGAAACTACTCCTATATATTCCTATTTGAAGTTTTCTGCAAATTTTTTCTGAAAAAAGAGCTGAAAATAAAGAATGTCATCCTCATATGCTAGCAAGGTGAAAACCAGAATTGAAAGAGACTAAAAGCATTGGGGGAAAAGGGGAATTTCGTTTCTGAATTGCAATTGTCATAAATAATACATCATGCACATAGTTGAACTGATTTTCGGTGCTGATATATATCAACTACAGTACATGGTTTATTGATTTGCCTTTTTTATATGCAATGAATGGTGAGATGGGAATTATGGCAATTAATCCAATGAATTTGCTTATGAAATGATAAAAGCAAATGTGAAGGTGCATTTGAAATTTCCTTCTTTCTATATGCAGGTTGTGATATATTAGAGATGGAAATTTTAAAGACTCACACTTTCTAAACACTTTGTGTGGTTATTCGTCTATCAGGACATACCTGTAATTCCATTAGCTAGCTTACCCTTGTGGATGTATGTCTCTGTTTGATTTTGTCATTCTATCAATACAAAGCTGTAATTCCAAATTAAATGGAATTTAGAATATCATGCAAACAGTTCAGGGATTCCAATTGGTCATTGATATGGTCTTTGTTAGGATATTTATTGTCTTTACCTTGTATAATATCCAGATTACGTTTGTAATTTAAGGTCAATGTATGTTTAAATAGATGTTCAGGGATGCCAATTGGTCATTCAGCGGTTCAACCACTCTTGCAAAGTGAAATGTAAGCACAAGAAATCTTGTTAGGTCTCTATTACACAGGTTTGGATATAAGGATCATATGCACGGTCAAGCTTTCCATCTAACAAGCTCTGCACTTCAGAAGCAGTGCTCATATCCTTCTTGCACTAGAAAAACTTAAGAGTTGTTCCAGAATCAAGCACAACCCTACCCTTTGCATTCATATGGAGAATCTTGCACTGCGATGGAATTTTAATAATTGAAAACTTACATTCACTAATAATATAAAAGAACATAAATTCTGCATAATTCTATCCAAACAATAGTATGCCAGTAACTCAGAAATTAGAGAAACATAATTATGCATAATTCTGCACCTAAATAAGACTATTACAGAGGTTCAGAAACTACATAAACATAACCCTGCATAATTCTACATCTAAACAAGAGTATGCCAGCAACTCAGAAATTACATGATCAATAGCTACACTGAACAACAATACATGATAACTTATATTATTGATAACAACAAGAGTATGCCATTGCTTTAGCAACTTCTCTCCCATCGCATCTCACAGGATTGCTCCCTTTCTTCATTGAGAACGACCTTGCTAATCCATTGAACATGGATGATAAATGCCCAATCACTTTTTGCAGTTTGATATACTATGCTAAGTTCTTCAGCTTATAAATATGGCACATAATGTGAACAAGGAAATTTATAACGGTTACATGTAACATAGTTCGGGTCATATGGTCACGAAAAGAATGAGTACCAGGTAAAAAAATTCTCCAACAATTATAACGGTTAAATTTGTGTCCCACACTTCCTACATACTTTCATTCGAAACTAATTGAAGGGAAAATGCAAGTTGGGTACGGGGGACATCGTGAATGAACAAAAGACAATTTCTAACTCAGAAAGCTCGAAATCTCATAATTTAATACCAGAAAAAGCTAAATCCAGAAAAAGGAAATTCATTCCCCCATTGAATTCTAGCATTACTTTTAGAGTTCTTTATAGAAGATACAATTTTGATAGAGAAATTAAATTTTCCTCATTTTGGCCTTAGATCCAATTATAAAAACCTCGGCAAGGCTATTCTTGTGACCATGTTTGTCCTTCGTTGGCGTCTTTCCAGCAATAGAGACGATAGACGACAACAGAGCACACTGCGGAGAGGGATGATGGCCACTGCAACAAAAACGACAAAGGGAGGTGCTGTGTGCATTTGACCAAATTGCTTTTAGGATTCATAAATCTGTTGGTTCCTTTGTCCATTACTGCATCAGGTCGGGTCATCATTTTAGGACTCATTAATCTGATCTGACATGTTTGCAAGTTGATGTGGCAAACAGAGTGAATCCAATACAGCATGAAACCTCACATCATAAATAAACATGCCACATCAGCTTTTCCTTAACGGAAAATTTATGGAGGGACCAAAACGGTGGAGGGCTATCTAAGTGAGGGACCAGTTTGGAGTTTCATAAAAATGGAGGACCAACATGGAAATAAGCCACTAAGTGGGAGACTAAAATAGGATTTTTGTCATTGGTAAACTGACTGCCTGAGTTTCAAGGATGGGCTACTCCATCGTCAAAGCCAAACCAATTTACTTAGTTGTGGGCCCGGAAGCCTTGTAAAGTGTAATATTTGGTTCATACTCGTAGAACAGAGCACACTTGTGTGGCTCGACCTTATATATGCTCCATGATTGTATTGATTTGGAGAAAGACATATTTTAAAAAACAAAAAATCAAGTTAGATCTTCAGGTTAATTTTCTTCTGATCAAGGGTCGAAAGAAAGACTTAAACATAGCAGCATTAATGAATGTATCATTGCAAATTAAGTTTGCATTAGCTAGTGACAACCATGCCTGGAGCAAAAATTTAAAGACAGAAAATGTTACCATCATGCCATATTTTCACAACTTTATTATGATAAGGTTATGCATGCATGCATGAGCTTAGATACATCAACCAAGTCATCATAAGGAAAGTCATATTATGAATGATATGATAAAATTTAATTTTAAAGAGATGAAAGTTTTTAAGTTAAATATTTAAATAAATAATAAAATTTTATAATTTAAGCAAATACTTTTTTATAAATTAAATAGCTAAAAAAATATTTTAAAAATTCAATAAACGATCATCTCTTGCGTTTAGATGCATCCCTATTCATGTACAGTGGCATATACACATAGAATAATGAAATAATTTGAAGATATGAGTGTGCCACACCTTGGTCGGCTAGCTTCTTGGAAAGGGTGTAATTTGCAATTAAGAATGGTGTGCAGTAATTCCCAAACAATTAAGAAACGCAATTAACAATAAAAACATGATTGTCAGGCTCTGACGCTGAACAATTTTATCATGTTAGTGAGTGTCATTATCAGTGCATAAAAAAAAGAAGACCATTCAAATTAATGAAGATACGGATTTGCATAATATTATATAAAATTAACGAGGTAGTGAGAGAAGTCGTCGTTTGGCTGTTGTCCCTTAATCACGGATGTTGTTTTGGTGCTTATTATCGTCATAAAGTTGACAGAATATAATATTTTCACTGCCACAACTCATGTTTTGAAACCCTGGTTTTATGTTTTAGGATTCTTCTGTTGAGATCTTTCTAGGTTAGGGATATTCTCTTTTTAGTTTACAGACTCAACTTTGTCTAATTAAACCAAGCTTGTTTAACTTATTCCTCAAGCATATATTTCTCTCTGCCGTACGTGCTAGAGTTTGTGTTGCTACGAGACGAGTTTAACCAATTAATACTTCACAGCAAACTCGGGGTGAAGTAACTAGAGACTGAGCCTCTCTGTGGGGGAAAGACATAGCAATGGACTCTAAAGATACATTTTCAAAGCAAGCGAGATTATCTTATGGGCAACTATGAGTGAAAGAAAGAGAAAAAAAATTGATGGGGCCAAATTGGTTTGAAACTAATGAGAAATCCGTTAGCTGCTAGCTAGCTAGTTTCGATAAGTCAGCCAATTTTAACGAGTCATGATAATAGCTTACCTGACAATCCATATAGTCGACTAAAAATTCATCTAAAGTTATTATTACAACTGTAATCAACTATGTGGACTGACTACGAATTGAAGTAAGATTATCACGACTTTAGAGCATATTAATAATAAAATTTTTTATACTCATCCGATTGGTTTTGAATTGAAATCATAACATAGATAAATACTATAAATTATAATATAATAGTAAATAAAAAAAAATTATTACAACTTCGATCTTGCCAGCAAGGAGGTCAGAAATGTGGAGGGAGGTCTTGTTGCGTGGGTGTGATGATGAAGAGCTCAATCGATTGTTGCTTCATTTAATTTTTTTTCCTTTCTTTTTCGAAAAGTAATCTAATTAGAACACAATGAGAAACAATTCAGTATAAGTAAAATTTTCGATTTAATAATTAAGTTATTTTAAGGTATTGATATCATGCCGTGTGGATCAATAGAGAATTGTCATTTTCAACACTACATGGATGAACAATTAATAATGATGGATATGAATTTTCCAATAAAGAAAATAGGCTATTAAAATGAAAAATAAAGGATGAAATTTATAAATGTGTCCAGTTATATTTGTTCATACTTAATTTCCTTTTTTTTTTTTCCTGCTTTCATCCTCATTCATCCGTATGTAACAAACAATGAAATTCAGTACGAGAAGTTGGCTTATAAACAACGAAATTGAAGGTTGTACATGAGAAGTCAACTACTTATACTTATGTCTGGGTTTTTAAGTTTTTTCTTCTGGATGATCAATTTACTGGTCGATCCCACAAAATTTTAAAATGACTTAGGTTTCTATTTCAAGGCTGAAAATGAAAGAAAAGCAGTTTAGATTACAAATAAGATTTTAGGATATGAATTAGAGTTTAGGGTATTTGAGATTAGAGGAGGAACTTAGGGAATTGTAAATGAGCTTCAGATTATGGTAAAAGGAAAGAGAGCTTGGAAAAAATTAGCCAAGCTAAAGGAATTACGCTGTTAACTAATTATCAACAACACAAGAAAATATGTTATTGTACAAATTATTAGTTGTTTAAGTATGGTAATTATAAAGTCAGGATACTTAATGGACTTAAGGCGCAATTACATGAAAACTTCAACTTTGTTTTTCTTTTAATAACAACTTGTTGTCCAGCCAACTAAACTATTTTCACATGACGTTAATGTTTAATGGTCATTGGTCTATATATGTGACTAGGCATCCATACACTTGGAATAATCCGAGGCACGAAAGAATTCACTGTTACCATATATATAATAAAGGTAAGACATATATATATATATATATATATATATATGCAACAGTAGATATCTTGTTTTAAAGTGAATTCAATGACATAAAAAACTATAGTTGTTTAGATATAAGACAGGGAATGAAATATTAAAATTGGGTTAAAACTTGTATGAGAGTTTTTTAAAGATGGTTGAATGGAATAATTAATGGAGGACTCTTAAATTTTTTCTTGTCATTCAAAAATCATTTTTTTTATTTTTCAAATTATGGAATTTGAAATAAAATGAAATAGCTAACCCATACTATTACAATTGCTAATACCACATTTTAGTTATAAGAGTAATTTAAAAATAATTTATAAATTATTCTATTCTATTAATCATTCCTGTTTAACTTTTAAAGATTCAACATTACTTGCCTTATCACTCCAATTTACTTGCCACTCCTTGTCATTCAATTGCCTTATAAACTCCTAAACATAACTTTAGATTTATCCCTTCTAGCAAATGGACCAAATAAGGTATAATAAGAAAAATAATACGTAACACGAATCTTTTCTAAATTTTGTTAAATTATACATAACTTTTTTTTAAAATTTTAAAATATATAGAAAGCTCCGTTGCAGCAAAAAAAATACCATATAATCTAGTCTATTTAATTTTTTTGACTAAAGTGTCTTACATTTAAAATTTTTCAAGTTAAAAAAGTATATATAGATTAATGGATAGTATTTTAATTAGTCGGCAAATTTTAAATTAGACTAAAAGTGTACGGTTAAGACAGATCAATATATATTTTAAAAATATAAAAAAAAATTTGGTAATAAATTCAGTAAAAATTAACGGAAGGTCCGTATAATTTACTCTTAGATAATATTGTCAATATATACAGAAGTATTCGCATTGGATTCCAAATTCCTTGCATTCTGTCTGCCTAATATGATAAGTGTTGCAAAATAGGTAGTAATGAAATTGGAAAAGAGGATTTGGTAGATCAATTATCCTTAAAAAATTCGGAACATATTCAAGTATTGGGTGAAGATGAGATTTAATCAACTTTGTTGTTAAGTTGCATGCCAACTATATTTGACCTTAACTGAAAACCACTGCACTTAAATAATTCAACAATGGAAAGATAACAGATTATCCATTTGATGGATATATGGCTGTAAGTTAGTCGACAAGCTTAAAGGTCAAAGCAGTGGCCATTAAAAATAACTTGTAATGTCTTTCAATTTTGATAAGGATTGAGATTAACCAGTTGTTGAATCCCTGCCTCATCATCACATGCAGCTTGAATCGATGTAACTGATGACTGCACAAGTTTATTTGTTAGGTAAAATTATCAGTATCATGTTTAATTGGCTGCAGTTCACTAACTGGATGCAAGTTTTTGTGTTTTATTGGTTTTTATTTTGCCAGCAACAACGAAACACAACAAAAGCACCAATGCAGGAGTTCATTTTTCAACTTTGATTTCACATATAATGCCAGTTTGGTTCGTAATTCATGCTATACCTTAATTAATTATCTGGAGAACATTACTAGAGGACGTTTCTGAAAAAAATAAGCTGTTTGAGTGATCCCATACAAAGAATATCAACTAATGAGTTCCACAAAGCAAGACCTAGATAATATGTTGGCAGCGCTTTGCAATTAACCATATGCATTTTATCTCGGAAAAACAACCTTTAGAGAACTCCTTGAACAACATTTTGTGAGCATATTCTACAACTATAACACAAACACACAACACACACATACACACACACATACCCATACACACTTGCAAGTGTTCATTGACAGCGTTTTACAACCATTTGCATTTCATCTTGGAAGCCATAAAGAACTTCTTGAACACCATCTTGTAGATATATTCTACCACTACAACGCACACACACGCACATAGAGCAGCTATTTTGCCTTTAAAGTCACCCTAAAAAATGTGGTGGATGAAATTATTTAATGCTTAGGTATTTTAAATAAACACACTTAACTTTTTGATAAACGAGGAGACTTAATAAAATTTTTAAATGTTCGATTCAAGATTTTTTAATAAGTACACAACACGTCTAAGAAATTTTTCAAAAGATCATATGTAATTTGGAATTAAAAAATATTGATTTATTTTATATTTAGTGTTCTTATAATTTTGAGTGCACCAGTACATTTACTTTGTAATAATATAATTGTGATAATATCAGCTTAAATAATAATAATATTATAATTATATCTCTACAATATAACTGAATACATTTAAATTTATGAGTGCACTAAAGATTTAAACTTTATATTTTTACTAAGACATCTAACAATAAAAATTTAAAAAATTGTACTTAGAATTTGAAAAAACCCTAGTTCACATATCTCACTTATAATAAATGCACAAAGTATTACTTTCTCAAGAGAAAAAAAGTGATCGAGGAAGGAAAAAGGGGAACGAGAAAGGAAAAAAAGTAACAGCTAGCTAGATAGGGGTCAAGCAGTACATCTAACAATCATGACTTAGTAAAATATAGACCAACATTAACAGTAAATCTTAGGTGTAAAAAGCACATTCCCTGGTCAAATTATATTGGGTACAGTGAAGCACTTCAAGTCCAAGGTCTAGCTTAATGCGACAAAATGAAAAAAGAAGATCGAACACCTATGTGGAAATTTTAAAACAATATCCTTCTTTAAGCATGGATTTCGGTACTTTTAACCGTTAGCAGATTCACATACATAGCTGTACACTTTTACCTTGAAATAATGGATTACTCTTGAGGTGGAGAGGCCCTAAAATTGTTATGTAACAAACAAAATACAACTCGAAAACTAGCATATGCAATGTGCATAGAGTTTCATCCCCATCAAGACTCGCACATTATATAAATAGAGACTCTAGGTGGCGAAAAAATGCTGTGAAGAGGAAAAATCTTAATTCTTTTCATACTAGGACTCCTGCTATGTGCTTCGTTCTTTTGCTAAGAGGAATTTTAAAGAAAAGTAACCATATTCGCATTGCTGTTGTATATGAATCCAGATCATGTGCCGAGATATCTGCAAAATTTCTAGTCAGGAACGAAAAAAATATTATGCCATATTATTAATAGCAATCCAAATACAGCTTAAGTGATAAACAGATTAACAGACCTCAAGCGTGAGTACTTACTGACAGAACAATTATGAGATTAATAGAGCAGACAAATTGATGGCAAGCTAGCTCTATATATAGCATAAGTATAATTTATTTACGGAATGAAACACAAGCTTCCCTTTTGCTGTACCCTGTAGCCCTTATTAATGTACATATGGATGACGGAATAATTATGGCCGGTGGTAACTCAACTCTTGAAAAGCACGTTGCTGCGGCGTGTGTTGCGGCATGTCTTGGTAACTAGAAGCTACAAGATGTGGACAAATGAGAGAGGCTGTGTCATCCCAATACGTAGGTTGGCCTATCTTGTCATAGACCATCGTCATATCCTCCCCATACAACCATTCCAGTCCATCTAATCTTTGTGGATAATATGTATTACAAGTACTAGTACTACTACATACAATCTCCTCTAGTCCTCCCGTCTCCTGGGCCAACTCTACTTGGTTGTTGTTCATTATCATACCGTTATTAATCATGCAAGAAGAAGAGGCCCTATTTACTTGCTCTTCACAAATTGGTTGTGTGGAGGGAGTACCATCTGGGAATTGATCAGCAATATTATTTAAAGCACCGAGGGTAGGGCGATAATCATCAGCTTCATCAGAAAATCTTCCTCCCAGCTTGATGAGCAATTTTTTGATGGAATCTTGATCGTTGAAACATAGGTCTTGATGATTTGAGTATGGCATGGGAGAGATCACAGGCATGCGTGGCCAATATGGGTACTGTGGAGTAGCAGTAGCAGCAGCAGTAATTTCTGGAGGCAATAAGGGATTTGAAGTAGAGCCTCTATTAGCTCCCTCTTGCTTGCCTCTATTACGTAACTGTTGGTCTTTACGTTGCTTACCCAGAAGCTTCTTCTTCAGCCTTGTGTTCCAGTAGTTCTTTATGTCATTGTCTGTTCTTCCTGGCAATTGTGCTGCTATCACCGACCACCTGCTTAATTTACCATATAACCCAATTGGTCAAGAACTTCACTTCACTTCATTCCAAGATTTAAAATCTAGTTAACTTATATGGGTTAATTTGTAATCATGTACATACCTGCTTCCAATACTAACGTAGAGGCTGCAAATAATGTTGTCTTCTTCTTCAGAGAAACCCCCGTGCTTGATATTTGGTCGAAGATAGTTCAGCCATCTCAGTCGGCAACTCTTCCCACATCTCTTTAGCCCTGATTCATGTATATACATATATATTCACAAAAATTGAAGCCCTCGCATACTAAAATCAAAATAATTCCCACTTTTCAGAATTTTTCATTTTTGGTGTATAAAAAACTACAGAGACATAAATTAAAAGAAGAAGAAATTGAAGAGAATGAATCCATACACACACACACACATATAGGGTTTGTGTGTAATAGTAATAACTAATACCGATCTTTTGAGGCAAAGCAATCCAGTTACCACCAGTGCCATGCTTTTCGATGTACGCCTTGAGCTTGGCATCTTCTTCTGGGGACCAAGGCCCTTTCTTCACGTTTGCTTTGTCGCAGCAAGGAGCCCTCCCCATGTTCTCTCGTCTTGATGTTTGTTTCTCTGAGCTTGATTAGGGGGGATCGATAAGGTAAGCTTCAACCAGTTCTCTCTTTTACAACTCCTCAAATTCAGAATTATAAGAGAGAGAATTATTAAAATATAAAAAGGTGGAAGGAGATAAACACGATTCCCAGAACATCCATCACACTACATATTTTATATAATGGTGTGGCAGAAAAAGAAGGTATTTTTGAATAGAAAATTCCAGAATTCTAGTATTGCCAGAATAGGAGAATAAGGTTTGTTCTTCTTGTCTTTCTCTAACCGGAATCAACTTGTGTTTGTAACTACGTGACTACTTTCTCTATTTTAATTTTCTTCCTCCTTTTTGAACTTCACCCGTATACAAATACACATGCTCGTGCATATATATGTCATAACTTTAACCCTGTTTATACGAAATTCAATGTACATGGGCCACCCTTTTTTATTGCACTCTTGTTTCGTTAATTACTTCTTTCTCTCCAGCATAATTCAAATTGAATCAATTTTATTATAAAGTTCGTTTCTATTTTATCTCATGTTCAGCTTTAATAATTTAGGCAAAATACAAAGAATTTTCTTAAACTTTGAATCACTTGCAAATAATTTTACGAACTCCTTAAAGCTGAAAAATGGGTCCTTTAAACTTTCACAATACTATATATATACATAGATTCTATATATTCGTCACCCTTAATTTTGTTAACTTATATGTTATTTTAGATTTTTTCCATAACATTTTGAACTGTACATGCTTAGGGGTGACATGAGGGAGAAATAAAAACTTGCCTCGTTATTTGTGGAGAATTTTAAAGTGACATATAAAGTAAAAATATGCAATAATAAGATCATTGAAATTATAAAGATTGAAGGCCTTCATTCTAAGTGTAAAAATAAAGGAAAAAAACATTTTTCACTTTTAAAAATTTATGAAAGTATCTACAAACGACTTAAAAATTTGAGAGTTTCAAATTTCAATAATTTATAATACTATCTTGCAAACATAATATAAACAAATTATATATTTTTTAAAACACTTCACTAATATAGTTATTTGTACATTTTACTTATCTTGCTACTATATTAAAAAAAAAACCTTTCTTCATATTTTGAGCAACTATAAACAGGGAACCATTTAGGGTTTCAATATAAGGAATGAAAGTTTTCAGAACAAATATTTGAACCAATGAGACAAATTTTTATAATCTAAAAATACAAACTCTTATAAATTAAATAATCAAATTAAAAATATAAAATAAAATTACATATAAAAATTAAAATTTTAAAAATCTGAAATATTCCTATATCCCCTTTTAAGTCTATTCCCACTATGAACAAGAATAAAGAAACTATTTAGTTATTCATAAGTCTTTTATGTATGACTATAATATAATGTCATTGTTAAGTAGTTTTGCACTTCATTTCGTATAATTAATCCTCAATTTCTCTCTCTCTCTCTCTCTCTCTCTCTCACACACACACACACACATAAAAGATACATATCATTGCCAATATTATTGAATAATTTAATCGCACATGTAGATTGTCTTTATGAATTTAACATGTTTCTAGTCGACTACCATAATAAAGACTTCGTTCAAAATACTTGTAAATTACGTCAAATTGTTGGTACCGCGCCGCCCTACAGGTCGTTTTAAAAAACAACGTCCCTTCGTTTCAAACTTTTTTAAAAAAGAAAATAGAACCACCTAATAATTTACTTATAATATTTCAAACTTCTTTCTAATCGATATCAATTAATATTACACGAGATAAAATAAAAAGCAAAACGATAAGAAAAGCGATAGACAAAAGAAATCAAGAACATATTAATTGAGAAATACAGTAACTTAATTAATTTGTATTCTCTCAATTTTTTTTATGAATATTTGTCCAGGGAGAAAAGGGAAAGAATAGGTAAGGCATATAAATATAACAAAAAATATATAATTTTGATTTTTTACTTTTGGTTGAAGTACCAATTTAATTTTTTAAAGATAGAAAGTATTAAAATTATCCTCCAAAAATTAAAAAATAAACAAATTTAATCCCTTTAAAAGACCAAATCAATTAAGGTAAAAAATGAGAGATCAAAATTAAATATTTTTTTCTAATATATCTCTATAGAATCTCTTCCCTCATCAAATTAACAAGAGATTAAGAAAAAAAATTAATAGATTAAATTTGGTGAATAAATGTCATTTCTTTTCTACATATATTTCGTAAGTTTAAGAGGAAAATAAATTGTATACTAGACTCATTAATTCTCTTTTCACCTTTTTTTTTTTTACAGCATCGTTATTCATTAAATTTGTGAGGCATATGATCTGCATTTGAGATAGAAAACTAGAAGAAAAAGGATAATTGGATTGTAATACTGTGGGGCCACAAATTCACCAACCAATCTTCACCGAAGCGAAGAAAATTAATTGCGGTCAAATTATTAATCAACCGAGGTCAATTTCATTGAGTTGGCAACCTTGAGGCTAACTTGGACAGGTGGTAGAGTTTCTAGAAGCCAAAAGACAGGCCACTACCCAGCAAGCATTGAAAATTATGTGGAAATGGTACATTGGTTGGTGAACAGATGACCAACAACATCCATCATGAGTCCCACAAATTGAAAGCAAGAATTTGCTTCAGTCCCCTCATCCAGCACAAGTACTATTCCATGCATGAATCGACGAAGCATTCAGATGAATTGGCTATCAAATTTCATTAACTTGGTGAATGAAAAATTAGGGTTCATAAATTCACGTTCCTTCAGTTTGTGATTACTCCAATACCCAAAAAAAGAAGAAGAAAGAAAGAAAGGGTAGAGTCAAAAGAAGAAATAATTAGGAGATGTGGAATGGATAGAAAGAAAAGGAGGAAAATTGTAAGTTAACGTGTGGAGTGGGGAGAGGGTAGTGTCACATCACAAGGCTTTGTTTGGTTTGAAGATAGCGTGGTGTCTCTGTTCTCTGTATGCATCCTCCTTGGCCACTTCTATTTACTGACTTTCATTTTGATGATGAACTTGTAGCGCAGCCACGTAAGATATTGACCTTTATAGTATCACACTGCTCTATATTTCGCTTCAATCACTTCTCTTCTGCATAGAGAATAGACCTACAACCAAGAGGAAACGCCCTAACTGACTGTTAAATTGGCCATTTATAACTTACTTTTTGATCTTCTTGTATGGAAGCATTATAAACTTTTTATAGTTGAATGTGTCATATATTCGGGAAACACACTATAAAATTTACATTTTTCTGATCTCTTTTTGAATACACTATACACTTGATTATAAAAAATATCTTCATCCAAATGAAAGAGTAAGGCAACCAAGTCAGCAAAATAGTAATTTCTTTCGAAAGATAACCTAACTATGCAGACTTTCATATCTTCTCAGGGAAAGTGGGAGCTGACACTATATAGCTCTAAATAGATTATTCGGAGTAATGTTGGTTTCTATTGAACATCAATCATAGCTTTTGAAACATAAAATAATTGAGAAGTCAAAAACCTAATAATTAAATAAGGATAATAATGGAAAACACAGCTCTAAAGACACATAATCCAACCATTCCAAAAAAGAAAAAGCCGATGATAGGAGCAACAGCAAGCTGTAATATATTAGATAAAGAACGGACAAGGTGAGAAGGAACGAGGTCTGCATAGTAGGGCAGGCACCATATTACATATATGCATAAATTTCAAAACCTGATTTGACCTGCATCTTTGAAAAATCAATCATGTCTCGACAATCTTATTCATCGTTACAGCTGATCGCCAACTTCCTCTCGAGGTTTTATTATCTTTTTATCATCAATTAATTAACCTGAAACTAATAGATTTTATAAGAGGAACAAATTAGGGACAACTTATATAAATAGATATACAGTTTTTCCTTCTCTTCTTTCTTTTTATTTAAATGTCACCTCTTTGCTCCTTTGAGAATCAGATGACATACATGCATGTATATATACTTCTACCATGACATAAATCATGTTAAAAAAATAAAATTGTGTTGAAGTTAAGTCCATATATATTATATATGTCATGGTTTATTTTAAAATAGGAAACAAATTATCCTTACCAAATATAAGTTGCTTTCAATTTTTTTTTTTTTCTTAAAAAAGACATTACAATCATGATCGATGTTAGCTCATTGGGACACATGAGTACAGAATTCAACTTGGAAAAAGAAATGCTCATATATCTGACTGGCTCATATTCCACATATCGAAGGAGGGAAGGGATCGACCCATGAAGGGACTGTGGGCTTGGGGAGTTGGAATATTGCAAAATAAAGATCATCCACGAATACGACATGAACATGGGTCAAAGGGTAAGGAAAAACTAGCTACACCAAAATTAATATTGTTCTTATTGTAGATGGGTGCATTGAACAGTGATCTGCTTGTATGTATTCCACGTGCCCTCTTTTCAGTCAATTTTTGGGTCCCATTCACTTTGATTGATTACTTTGGGGCTATTATTTTATGCCATGAATTCACTAATCGATTTTCCTTTGAGTATAGGCATAGCTCCATGGTCAAAAGGACTAGATTATTCATATTCAAAGCTAGATTGGCTCTTATTGGCCAAAGAAAAAAAGGTATATTGGCTCTTGGAGTTGGCTATACAAATTTCGTAGCTAACGTGTCCTCCTATATTTTCACTCTTTTATCTCCTCTATATAGCGTGAATTTTGGTCACCATCTGTGGTGGAAGATTTATATATTAAGGTCATAAGCTCCCTTTTCCACAAGTATATGAATATGCAATTGCAATGTGGAAGTATCATATCCAGATAAGACATTCTCTATTTGTATGATAAAGTAGTCAACTTCCTAGGCCTTACCATGATTTTGCGCCAAAACGACCATACTTAACTTGCATAAGTACGCAAAAAGGTGAAGCCCTTAAACTTTTGTTTTTTGGGTCAGCGAACCAGGTAGACGTAGGAAAATTTTGATGGGCTTTGTGTAGGCCCAAAAAATAATAGGATGACAACACGCACGATTCTTGCAGCCATTGACGGCAAAACAAGCATCATGTTCATTCAAATTACACACACAGGCTTAACAAAAAGAGCATGCCAAGTGTGCAAAACTCTCGTCTTCTACTACTGATAGTTCCAGTTTTGCTTTATAGTAAGCAAGAACTCCACAGCATCTTCTTTAAATCCGTGCATATATATAATTTGGATCATTCAGTCAAATTATCTACAGCATTTGCTCTCGCTTATAAAACAGTACCTTCTAAAATTCTTTGAGCGACACTTGTAAGCATCTTTTTCAGTTGCAAATCATCAGGTAAGTCACACACTCTTACAACTTGGTCGCTTTCTGTTAAAATCGCTCCTCCGTATATGGTTACAATCGTCCATAATGTATCCTCACAAAGAGCAACATTCAAAAGTAGTCATTATGTGGTTCTCTCACAAAGTCCACGAATTCCAAATCCTTAAGTATTCATCAGGCGAAGGAAATCCAACAACTTATAGACTGTAACCACTAACCAGCATAGGAAGTGTTAGCTTTTGAAAGTTTAAGGAAGCAACAGAGAAGATGAGGAATTATAGAGAACAAGATGAATGGAAGAAAATAACACAGTTCACATGCATTTCTCTTTTGAAGAGGGTTATCTATACACAATACAAGTCATTATTATTAGCCACCTCCTGCAAACACCTAAACTAATTTGTAGCCACCTAAGCTAGTCCATAGCATCTAAACTAACCTATAGCCATATAGTACAACTATTATCATTACATAAACGAACATAATTATGTATAATACAAAAAGCAATTAAAAAAGGCTGCATAAAAGTTATTACTTTATAAAAAAAGTGGGCTACTTTATGAAAAAGATAGCACTAAGGTTATTACTCATTAGCTAATAATCCTCCTTAACCTTAGTGCTACTGCACACTCTTGAGAGTTCTTCTGAGCTTTACATTAGGCAATCTTCTGGTAAAAACATTTGCTTCCTAGTCATTAGAGCAATAATTTTGCATCACTTGACCTTCCTCCATTATCTTCTTGAGGAAGTGATGCTTGTTTTTTTATTTTCTTTGATTTGCCATAAACTAATGGGTTTATTTTTATTATGGCCATTGCTGAGTTATTGTCACATAGCATCATAGTTACTTTCTTAGGTTCAGTCTTTATGTTAACATGGAGCTTCTTGGTGCTCCAGTGTGCCCTTCCTGAACCACTGGTGAAGCAATAGTCTAATGTATTTTTCATATCATCACTTGATCCATTTTAGTACTTGTTAATGAAGCTAATAAACTTTGCTACCTTCTTCTCTAAATGACAATCACCAAAATTTTTAGACCCTTTTACAAGCCCAAAGGTCCTTTTCATAAAATTCTCTTTAAACTAGCCCTTGTGTCTTTCTTGCACAGAACCTTGATTTATTGAGTTCTTGTGCCCTTCTTGCAGAGAGCCTTTAGGTTGTTCCTAATTAATAGGAAAGCTTCTTGATACCATTTTTATACTCATTTTTGTCAAATACATTACACATATCATTGTGAAAATGTGTCATATATCTTCTTTCAAGCAATTGACCAACACTTAAAAGGTTGTGGTTAATTTCTAACACAAATAACACATCATTAATTAATTTTGTACCACAGGTTGTCTCAATGGCAACATCTCCTTTGCTTTGTACATTTACAAAGCTTTCATTTCCTATCTTCGTCTTTAACATGTACCCTTTGTCTATATTCCCAAACAACTCATTTTTGGAAGCCATGTGGTGAGTACAACCACTGTCAATCAAATAAGCTTCATTATGTGAACTTGAATAACAAGATCCTTTAGCTTGGAGAATTATGAATGCACATTCCACCATCAGGTCAATATTTTCAGCCACTTAGGCCTTAAGAAGTTGTTGCTCTGCCTTAGCCTTGTACCCTTTTTCTATATGTGCAAATTGCTTGCATAATCTACACTGCACACTAAGTCTAAATTAACAATATTTTTCAAGATGACTCTTCTTGTGATATTGGAAACAAGGTTGAAACTTACCCCTCCTTATCTTGGATGTGTTTCCTTGCTCACTTTCCTTATCTTTGTCCTTCTTCTCTATTGCTTCTCTTTAGTCTCCTGAGGTTCTTTGACTCTTTCTTCCTTGGTCTGCCAATAAGGCAGTTTTACTAAGTTCCTTAAGCCTTAATGCCTTTATTTGCTTCATTGCTTGAAAATAGTTCACCAACTCAGCTAAAGTAAGCCGAAATAGGTTCATTGAGTCTTCCAAAAAGGAAATTTTTGCTTCAAATCTTTCAAGTAGGTTGACCAGCACTTTTTCTACCATACATTTTTTAGGAAGCTCCTCTCTAAACAACCTAATATGATTCACAGTTTTCATGAGCCTGTCTGCATACTCCTTGGCAGATTCTACCTCATTCATCCTTAGGAGTTCAAACTCTCTCCTCAGATTTAGCATTTGCATTTGTTTGGTCTTTTTCCTTCCTTGAAACTCATCCCTTAACATATTCCATGCTTCATTTCCATTTTCTTATGTTATGGTTCTTATGAAAATATTGTCTGTCATAGTATCATGTATAAGAGAAAGAGCCTTGAATTTCTTTTCACTCTCCTCTGAATAATACTTCATTTGTGTCACTGTGGGGTTGTTACCTAGTAGAGAAGGGTCATTTCCAATCTCTACCACTTTCCATAGGTCCAACCTTCTCAAATAAGCTTTCATTTTCATTGTCCAAAGTTAATAGTTTTCACCATCAATCACAGGAGGAGCACTAACACCGAATTTGTTGGATGCCATGGTTGAGTAAAGCTATAAAGGTTTTTTCTGAGTAGGTGAGATTTAGGTCACTAGTTTTTACATTTACTCATAGGTTCCTTCTAAGACTAGTGAGGATCTGATACCACTTATGTCACACCCCAAAACTTGGAGTGTGACTAGTGCATAAAACGAAGAAACTCTGCAAGTCAAAAACAATGCTACATAATTCATCCAATAAAAAAAATTTACTTAGGATTCGTGTACTAAACATGCAATTTACAAATTAAAAGTTAACGACTGGTATATGCTCAGTGTAGGTAGAAAATCTGGTAGAGTCTACTTTTAAATAGGGATTCCCTGAAATTTTCGTAGTGTTCGTGTCAGCCTGTACCAATTAATAATAAAGAGAGTTTCGCTTTCAATGAAAACAAATGTAACTAGATAGGGTGGGGGGGTCTTGTCTATTGTCATTAGGATACATCTTAAATATTTATACCAAAAATTAGATCCCAATCAACATAAGTTACAAAAAAATATACAAAAGATCTTGGCCTTTGTAAAACAATGCAAGGCTCACCTATGACTCTGCGTCCTATTCCTTATTTTAAGAATAATTCTAACTGATCATCTGAAACAATGAAAGTGAACAGGTAGCATTCCAGAAAAACATAAAAACATAAAGTAATATAGGTGAAAAGAATTAAGAGGATAATTACACAATAACCCAGCAAAAATAAGATTATCTCAATACCTACTAGAGATAACTATAAACGATATCCACGATGAAACTTTATAAACTGTCAAAGCTTGCATAAGCTTTGGAAAACTATTAGCAATAGCTTTTATTCAATATTAATGGAATGGAAACATTAAAAACAATAAACAGTAATTAAGAGGATTATCATGGGACATAAAACATCAGTCGTAGGCATACAACCCATAATATCATAACCATCTATTGAGACTTTAATATAATATCTACATGTTCAGTTAAAACCATTTAAAAACCTTCCTTTTTGTACGAATTACAGTTGGCTCATAACCTAAATTCAAAGGAAGACTACTAAGGACATCAAACATCATTCATAGGCTTCCGGCCCATACATTTTAGCTATCTGTCAAGAGAATACAACTCTCGAGGTAATGAATATTGTTTAAAGGCACGTAGTCCTCAAGTTATTCACAATCAGTTGAGGGCACTTAGCCCTTTGGGTAAACTAACCATACAGTCATGAGCAGCAAGCTTACACTAAATTATCTGTCCTATACTAGTCCTCCTTAAATCTAAGGAAACTGTCATGCATGTGTTTTCTTCTTTTAACATTAACATTATTAGAATTCAAGTTTCAATATTTTAATAAAAATAATGCTAAGTCTACATATCTAGGAATACTTAATAAATCAACAGGACTAGACTGAAATCCTTTTAAAACTAAACTTTGAAAAGGATAAGAACAACTTCTTACATTGACATAAGAATGCAAGTAAGATAGCGTTAACGGCAAGAAACTTGTGAATGATATGCTTCATTAAAAGAACTTGGAATACTACTGCTCTTGTTACATCACCTTTCATATGGTAAAAGAAAATGAATTATATTTCTTTTAAATTCATTTTGGTTACTTTGAACAAAGTTCACAAGTAAAATGAAACTATATATGAAGAAATGCCAACATGAACCTTTAAAGCAATATGCACATATGATATACAATACTATTGAGAATGCTACTGTTTACCTGGTGAAAAGAACAATCTTAGCCACTTTTAACTTCTCTCCATACCCTTAGTAAAATGCGCTAACAATAGATCTCCTATAAATCAAACAACAGAGCAAATTTTAATTCATATGCTAATAACATAGTGATGAATTCAACTAAACTTCTCTATCAATCACACTAACGACCGCTAGATTAACTATTCCATTCTGGTAGTTTTTTAAAGATTCCATTTGTTGTCCTTACAATTCAGAGAGCTTTAATACAAGGATAACCTTATTACCAAAAGCTCATTTTCTTTTCATAAGTTAGTCTTCCATATGAAATACCATCACCAAGATAATCAAGAAGACTTAAATTTTTAAGTCAAGCTTTATGATTTTTCCTAATTTATTCACAGCAATGGCAAGTGATCCACATACACATATACATACCATTTAACGCGTATCGAAGAAAGAATTTCCACTTTCTCATCCTTCTTACAAGATAAATAAATAAATAAATAAATAAGCAAATGAACCTTAACTTGTTACTTAGCTTCCTTTCACACTTCTATTATCTCTTCCCTATCACTATTAATGTCATATATTTCTCACCATTCAACACTTGCTCTTGATATACATCCATGCTTACCTTGGTATTTATCTCAATGCATTAGTTACAATATCTATTCAAATTCTTATTAAAGTCCACTTTAACAATTCACTTAGCACCTTTCACCATTCTAAATTTACATTAAAAAAATTCTCCACATTATCTCACTTGATTTTAACTCCCACAATCATTCAAAACGTTTATTGGAAAGATAAATTACTTAATTTCGCAATTATCTCTCTAAAGAACCCTAAACATAGCCAGGAAAAAATTTCACAAATTAAAACCAAATCCTTGATACTAAATCGCAGCAAAGAGAAAGGAATGGACAAAAATCATATAAGGAGGAAAAGGCACAAGTCATTTTATCATAAATCAATCACCAATTTGTGCTTAATTTGAAGGAATTTGAAATTCCCATATTTCAAACCCTAATACAAACTTGGGAGAAAATTAGTAAATATGAAGCAGTTTTCATGTTGTTAGCACTTGAAATGAAGGGGAAAAGGCCGAAATCATATGAAGGAATCAAAAATACCAAGAACTTTAGTGAATGTCCTTACCAATTCGAGCCCAAAATATCATGAACACCAAACACAACAATGACACCAAAAAACATGATATCTCTGGTCAAATATCATCAGGATAGGTAGAAGAGGTAAAGTTGTCACTGGAAATGTCAGGAGTCACCAAGGACTTAAGGAAAAGGCTAGTCAGGGTGGCTAAAGCTCTTATCATCGTGCAAGAGAGATGACGGGGAAGGAAAAAAAATGAAGCAAGGCAATTTGGTCATTTCACTCTTAATTGTGCCACATGTCAGCAGCATAAAAATAATGATAGATTGGAGAGCTGAAATTCAAACTTGTGACATGCTGGAGGAGAAAGAGTAAGTCTGACCACTAAAAAGGAATAAAAAACACCAAGAAATTTAGTAAGTTTCCTTACCAATTCGAGCCCAAAACATCATGAACACCGAACGCAACAATGACACCGAAAAACATGATACCTCTGGTCAAACATCGTCAAGATAGGTAGAAGAGGGAAAGTTGTCACTGGCAATGTCAAGAGTCATTGAGGACTGAACGAAAAATGCTAGTCAGGGTGGCTGAAGCTCTCATTATTGTGCAAGAGAGATGACGGGGAAGAAAAAGAATATGAAGCAGGGCAATTTGGTCATTTCACTCTTAAAAGTGCCACATGTCACATCATAAAAATAATGATGGATTTGAGAGTTGGAATTTGAACTTATAACATGCTGAAGGGAAAAGAGTAAATTTGACCACTAAACCAACCTTTATTTTCTTGTTAATTCGTCATATCAATTAATCTTATACTTTTCTTAATTCTTTTAAAATTTTCCTAAATTTAATTTAAATTTATTTATTTTACTTCATCTACTTGCTAAATAGTTCATAACTCAATTGATCAATACCTATTAAAATTATTGGGTTATTACATCTTGTTAGCTTTTGAAAGCTTAAGGAAGCATAAGAGAAGATAAGGAATTATAGTGAACAAAATAAATGGAAGAAGATAATATGATTCTCATACATTTCTCTTCTGAATAGGACTATTTATACACAATACAAGTCATTATTATCAGTCAACTCTTGTAGCCACCTAAATTAGTTTGCAACCACGTAAGCTAGTCTACAACATCTAAACTAGCATGTACCCACCTCGTACAACTATTATGATTACCTAAACTAGTATCATTATGTATACTACAAGAAGCAAAGAAAAAAAAAAAAGTTGCACAAAAGTTACTTTATAAAAAAGTGGGCTACTTTATGAAAAAGGTAATACTATGGTTATTGCTCATTGGCTAGTAGAAAGCAATTCCTTTTGGTAATATTTGTCAAAAGCAAACAAGTGAAAACTAAGTTGATTGTCCCTGTCATGCAGTATAAAGGTGAGAGTTTACCCACTCACCCCTACCTATATTACTTTGACCAAGAATCCATACTAGAGAGCTAGATTTATCCCTACACTTAGAAGAAAATTGGAATTTACTAAGAAACTTGTATACCTTTGTGAGTGAAGTCTCTGTATATGATGGAAAAATTCTATAAAGAAGAACACACACATCATTCGGGTTAACTTTCACACCAATGAATTTTATGTGATGCTTGTATTTTGATATATTACTTTCATAAACATTTTCACTGATCATCGGTTTGTCTATCAGTAAAAGAGTTTACCAAGAAATGTCATACAGGATAGAGGTCTTAGGATTCTTGTATCGACTAGTAATTTTCAGCCATCTACAAATCATCTAGCATTTTTTGGTCTTAAGACTTTGACATTAAAGACTTCATACACTTTAGTATAAATTGTATCTTTAGTGGTAATCTTTGATTGTTTTTGTAACACTCACTAAAATCATCATATATGACATTTAAATTGATGATATAAGATTGTTTAATTCTTAAAAGAGGTGAAAGAATAAATTTAATTGGTGTAGGTTAATAATTAGATATAAGTTTTGGTTTAGTGGCAAGACTTGGATACGTTAAATATGAGGGCAAAGGTTCAAGTCTCATCTTTCCACTCTTCCAGGATTTTTTCCTTGGTGTTGCCATATGTCCAAACCAAGCAAAATGATTAAAATAACCTTGCTGCACTTTTTCTTTCTACACGATCAGATTTCTTCTACAAAATTCATCTCCTTCCCTTAGTTTTCCTTCACTCTCTCTGCTCTGCCACTGCCCTAGCACCACTGACCAACGTTCCCTATCACCAGCAACTTGTTTCGGGCCACCATGCATCATTGTTCCAATAAAACTTCCTGCCACATCCATCTCTTCATTTAGCTAGTTTAGAGGCCAAATTTGATCCATTTTTTTTGTGGAATTTGTTAAAGCTTCATGTGGGTTTTGTTTCCTTCTTAAATTTCATTCTTTTAGCCTCTAATTGGTGGTTAGAATGATAAATATTGGTGGTAAATTGTTGGAAATGTTCAAGTTAAGGCTAGTTAGGGACCAATCCAAAATTTTTATAGATTTTAGGGTCAAACATAAAATTGCATGAATTCTAGAAATTAATTGTTAAGGCTGGTATTTTAGGAACACTATTAACTTTTTTATGAAGTGATATTTTATTGTTGTCCATGTATAGGCTTAGTTAAAGGTGAGAAAGTTTTAAAGTGTTACAAATTGGGACTTTATTGACTATTTAGAAATAAGAAATATAAAAGAAGAGAAGATAATTGTATTGGCAATGTTAATTCATAAGAAGTTAGCAAGGCATATGGTGGAATCAAGGAAAAATGAAATAAAGATAAGGCATGAATTTTAAATGGTAAATAAGGAGATATAGGCATGAATTTGGTTATAGAGATTATATGTTGAAATGAGAATATAACCTAAAGGAATAAAACTCTCTTTAATAAAGTATGTGTTTGAGCCAATATTATTGGTTGGTGTAAGACTTATAGATATTTCGGTTGTCCTTAATAAGTCCTTCCAATTTATGAATTTGTTAAGGGCCAATGGAATGAGCTAAAAAAAAAAAAAAGTGTATTGGTAATGGTGTGGATTAAAGAAATTTATACTTTTGTGTTATAGGAATTTATCTTGAGGAATATCCTATAACTAAAGAAAGGAAGCAAGGTTAATTGAATACTTCATCAACTAGGTAAGTGGTAGCTTTTCCAATGGTATCACATGATACATGCTGTTGTTTATCATTTATATTATTTTGTAGTGGAATTTTGTGGTTATTGTCCTTTTGTTAATAAAGGAATAGCTTACAGACTTGATTAGTTTTTCAAATGAACTATGAATTATGTGTGATGTTGTATAATACCTATAAAGCGGATAGAATATCACAGATAGGCATGTTACAAGATACTGGTTAATATGCTATTGCAAGCTAATGTTCATGTAAGAACAATCAGAAAGGAATTGTATTGAAAGTGAGTATTAAATGGATTAAACAGCGTGATTTTGTGTCTCACGACCGTCTTATTTAAATTACTTAAGGGCTAAGTACCATTGACCACTGAATATAGTTTCCCTGAGGGTTATGGACCATTGATCGATAAATATATCTTTCCAAGGATTGAGTAACCTTGACCGATTTGATTTCCATGGAAGTAAATCCATGACCATTATTTTATATTGCACAATTGTAGTCTCTTTCTCTTGTGTAATTAATGCACGTTTATGCCTTATTACAGTTAGGGTTTAAATGTTGATTCACATAGTACCAGTCGTTGTAAAGGTTTTAGCCAATAGGTATAGTACTTGATATGTCACACCCCGAAATCCTTGAGGTGAGACCGACACAGATCACGAGAAAATTCCCATGACCTGCAAGCCTACACTAGAGGAACAATCGTTAACATACCATTTCAATACCTATGAATACCGTTTGCCTCAATATATATGGTGAAAATTTCAATACAAAACGAGGAAACTTGTAGAAATTTCGGCAACACCTCCCCAGTAAATAAGACGTCCCAAAATTTCTACAAGGTCCTGCAAGGTAATACATAAATAGGGGAGCTTCGCTCCTACCAGCCCAATCCACTAATTACAACATAAGACAAAACATGGCGGTTTCAGCTGTGGTCACAAAATAATTCTGTATACAAAAATGGCTACCAATCTAAATAGATATACATCCCAAAAAGAAATGCCAAATTCATAAATCTAAACAAGAGAACACACCTCGCACCCAACCAAGCGGCTCGACACGGCTATCCTGTCAGTGCTCCGCCAGCTCCAAAGGGTCATCTATTTCCCTATTTGGGACCAAAAATTTTTTGGCAGATAGCACCCCAAGTCAGTAAACAAATTCATATATAAACAGAACTTTAACAAAATCAAGAATTTAATACAGTGCAACAGTGTTTAAATCCATTTGCTTGCAATTTGACAGTTAAGCTAATTAACCCACTTTTCTGAAACATTAAGTTAAAGGCCATTCTTAGATAAACAATCAAATAGTGAAAATCAATCAGGAAAAAGACTGCTAAGAACCAACAGGCAAGGGTACACAACCCTCGAGGGCATCTAATCAACAAGCGAGGATACACAATCCTCGAGGGTAACTAACCAACAGGCGAGGACACTCAGTCCTCGAGGGTAACTAACCAACAGGCGCGAGTTACGTCTCACGAAGGTTTATCATTCGTCATCCTCCCAAAATCAAGGATTTAAGTCAAACATGCATACAAAGATGGAAAATATACGGAGATTATCTGTGTTTCTGGTCATAACTATCTAGTAATCACTTCTAAGCATATCACAAGCCTAATACCGTCGTTACAGTCATTCAACATATACAGAAGGTCCCTTGCTTCTAATCCCCTAATCTGGTAAGGCATAATCACAAAGAATTTGTTTATATTTAGAAGACAATTAAAATAAGAACAACCCAGGTATAATAAGAGTTTCAGGGTGCTATCTGCACACCTGAACTCCGGTTGACACGAGCGGTACGCTGCCCTCCTGGGGTGCCGAAATCGCTCTTACGATTTACCTGGACCAATGTTCACGCAAGAATTAATCGTCTTTCGGTTCATTATCCTAATTTCGGACCTAACTCCCCCATCTCTTTAATTCTATATCTTTCATTCGTTAACGTGTGGAAATTTTACACTTCTGCCCCACATATTTTTCAAATTTTTCATTTTGGTCCCTATTTCAAACCCTAGCCTCCATTTTAATGCAAATCAAGACAATTTCCTAGTTCTCATGCCCAACAACTTAAAAGTATTAATATAGAGTTAATATGAACCAATTACAAGTCAAAAATTTTCTATTTTCTCGAGAACCCAAAATTTTTGAAAATTTTCATTTTGGTCCCTATCAGCCATTCTTCTTACAAGCAGCCACAATCCATGGTTTTAGAGCCCAAATTCATTGTTTATGGGCTGAAAATGCTACTTCTAAGCTCAATTTGAAGAGAAAACCAGTAAAAACGTACCAAATCGCCCAAAATGTCCAATGCTCGAGCTCCTCGTTCTCGCCGGAAAAACAGCTCCACCGGCGGCCAACCGAGCTCGAATCCAGGTGGGAATGGCTGGCCAAGAAGCGAGGTACACAACCCATCCAAGACACGTTAGAAAAATAGCTCACCAACGGCCAGGGAAGCTCACGTTTTCCACGGTGGTTTTCGCTAAGAAGGTGGCGGTTTTCCAGCTGGAACGGTGGCGAGAAGTGGTCGGTGACTGGCCGGTGGTGCTCGGGGGTGCAGCTCAGCTCAAGTGAGGTTGAGACACGACCACGGTGGCTCCCAGCTGCAACCCGCGAAGGTCTCTCTCTCTCTTCTGCATCTCGGCTGGACGAAGGAGGGAGGAAGAAGAAGGAAAACTCTAAGGGCAATTTCATCCTTTCACTGTAGGAGGGGACACGTGGCAGCTCCAGAAAAAAAACAATGGAGGTTAGCTTCCCAGTCTCAAACCCGCGTCCTAAGGAATGCAGTCTGGAGCCTGACCACTGAGCCAGCCTCAATCTCATTATACTGATTCACATAACAGAATATTATACCTTCAGTTGCATTCATAATCCTAATTGCTTGGGTTATTACATGATAGATGAGAATTTATTATGAATAATTTGCATAAAATACTGTATACCTTAAAGTATTCGTATTGATTATGTTATTGGAATGCTACCTTTTTTTTTTTTCCTTACTTTCAGATAGCCACCCAGAGCAGTGTCTGGAGCACGAGGGTTAGCAAAATTATATTTGTGTTGTAGGACCTACAACTCCTTATTTTGTTGGGGTACTTTTGTAGTAGTGTAATTTGGCCAAAATGTAAATAACTATAAATGTATGGATGACCGCAGGCAGATTCCTCATTCCCCAATTTTGTTGTAGTTTTATCAGTTATTAGATATTTTGATAGATGAGCTCTCTTTTCTAGAGTTTAATGGATGAACTAGTATTTGTAGTAAATTTCGATAAGTCTCATTTATAGAGGAGACTTTGTCAAAATTTCTATACAAAACCTAATTGATAAGCAGCTTAATATTAAGGTTTCTATGAGCTTATATTGTTGCATAGTATTTGTTAATCAAGAAACATAGTGGTTGGTTTGTATGAGGGGTAATTTCTATTATCTGTGCTGGTTGTGCTCCGGGAGTTCGGGGTGTGACAGTTTCAAACCTACAACTACGAATGCAGCTACTTATTTGAAATCAGTGACAACATCAATCTTCTTTAATTCCTCTTTTATATATCCATATAATTCAAGGCTATAAAATAAATCATCAATGAGACTATCAACAAATGATAAGACCGGTCCCCATTTAGCACTAAATATGAGTCTTAAATTATATTAAATGTTGATTAAGCTATTTTTATTTTTTTATGTAATAACCCAAGCAATTAGGATTATGAATGCAACTGATGATATAATATTCTGTTATGTGAATCAGTATAATGAGATTGAGGCTGGCCCAGTGGTCAGGCTCCAGACTGCATTCCTCAGGACGCGGGTTCAAGACTAGGAAGCTAACCTCCATTTTTTTTTTTTCTGGAGCTGCCACGTGTCCCCTCCTACAGTGAAAGGACGAAATTGCCCTTAGAGTTTTCCTTCTTCTTCCTCCTTCCTTCGTCCAGCCGAGATGCAGAAGAGAGAGAGAGATCTTCGCGAGTTGCAGCTGGGAGCCATCGTGGTCATGCCTCAACCTCGCCTGAGCTGAGCTGCACCCCCGAGCACCACCGGCCAGTCACCGGCCACCTCTCGCCACCATTCCAGCTGGAAAACTGCCACCTTCTTAGCGAAAACCACCATGGAAACGTGAGCTTCCCTGGCAGTTGGTGAGCTATTTTTCCAGCGTGTCTTGGACGGGTTGTGTACCTCGCTTCTTGGCTGGCCATTCCCACCTGGATTCGAGCTCGGTTGGCCGCCGGTGGAGCTGTTTTTCCGGCGAGAACGAGGAGCTCGAGCATTGGACATTTTGGGCGATTTGGTACGTTTTTACTGGTTTTCTCTTCAGATTAAGCTTAGAAGTAGCATTTTCGGCCCATAAACCACGAATTTGAGCCCTAAAACCATAAATTTTGGCTGTTTGTAAGAAGAATGGCTGACAGGGACCAAAATGAAAATTTTGGGTTCTGGAGAAAGTGGAAAATTTTTGACTTGTAATTGGTTCATATTAACTCTAGATTAATACTTTTAAGTTTCTGGGCATGAGAACTAGGAAATTGTCTTGATTTGCATTAGAATGAAGGCTAGGGTTTGAAACAGGGACCAAAACAAAAAATTTGAAAAATATGTGGGGCAAAAGTGTAAAATTTCCACACGTTAAGGAATGAAAGATATAGCATTAAAGAGATGGGGGAGTTAGGTCCTAAATTAGGATAATGACCCAAAAGATGATTAATTCCTGCGTGAACATCGGTGCAGGTGGATCGTAAGGGCGATTCTGGCACCCCAGGAGGGCAGCGTACCGCTTGTGTCAACCGGAGTTCAGGTGCACAAATAGCACCCCGAAACTCTTATTATACCTGGGTTGTTCTTATTTTAATTTTCTTCTAAATATAAACAAATTCTTTGTGATTATGCCGTACCGGATTAGGGGATTAGAAGCAAGGGACCTTCTGTATATGTTGAATGACTGTAACTACGGTATTGGGCTTATGATATGCTTAGAGGTGATTACTAGATAGTTATGATAAGAAACACAGATAATTTTCGTATATTTTCCATCTTTGTATGCATGCTTGACTTAAATCCTTGATTTTGGGAGGATGATGAATGATAAACTTTCGCGAGACGTAACTCGCGCCTGTTGGTTAGTTACCCTCGAGGACTGAGTGTCCTCGCTTATTGGTTAGTTACCCTCAAGGATTGTGTATCCTCGCCTGTTGGTTAGTTACCCTCGAGGACTGAGTGTCCTCGCGTGTTGGTTAGTTACCCTCGAGGATTGTGTATCCTCGCCTGTTGATTTAATGCCCTCGAGGGTTGTGTACCCTCGCCTGTTGGTTCTTAGCAATCTTTTTCCTGATTGATTTTCACTATTTGATTGTTTATCTGAGAATGGCCTTTGACTTAATGTTTCAGAAAAGTGGGTTAATTAGCTCAACTGTTAAATTGCAAGCAAATGGATTTAAACACTGTTGTATTGTATTAAATTCTTGATTACGTTAAAGTTTCTGTTTATATATGAATTTGTTTACTGACTTGGGGTGCTATCTGCCGAAAAAATTTTTGGTCCCAAATAGAGAATTAGACGACCTTCTGAAGCCGGCGGAGCATTGACTGGGGAACCGTGTTGAGCCACTTAGTTTGGGTGCGAGGCGTGCCCTCTTGTTTAGATTATGAATTTGGCATTTCTTTTTGGGATGTATATATATATTTAGATTGGTAGCCTTTTTTTTTTTTGTATATGGGATTATTTTGTGACCACAGCTGAACCCGCCATGTTTTGTCTTATGTTGTAAATAGTGGATTGGGCTGGTGGGAGCGGAGCTCCCCTATTTATGTATTGCCTTGCAGGACCTCGTAGAAATTTCGGGACGTCTTATTTACTGGGAAGGTGCTGCCAAAATTTCTACAGGTGACCTCGTTTTATATTGAAATTTTTACCATATATATTAAGGCAAACGGTAATCATAGGTATTGGGAATGTATGTTAACGATTGTCCCTCTAGTGTAGGCTTGCAGGTCATGGGAATTTTTTCGTGATCTGTGTCGGTCCCACCCCAGGAATTTCGGGGTGTGACATTTTATTATGATTTTATATAGATAAATTTTATACAAATACGTCTCAACCTTAAAAAGAATGTCTCATTATAAATTTTGTTAAATAAATGAGTCCAAGTTTGAGAATTTAAGAACTTCATGACAACGAAAGTTTTTTTATCTCGCTACACATAAGTTTGAGGACTGATGTATAGTATTTTATAGATGTCAGGTACCTAAACAAATTTTAAGTGTATTTCTTTATATTAATGGAATTCTTTCATATTTAAATAATAAACATTTTAAAATTATTCTGTGCATCTTCGAAGACTATTGCTTATTATTTAGAAACCTGGACTTCGCATAATCAAATAAAACCCTCATGGTAAACAGTTTGCACTTTGCATATGTCTGACTTCTTAACATTGAAGACATCACTTTTACATTCTTTATACGTGCTAGGGAAAAAAAAAATTAACACGGTACATTATAACGGATCAATGATGAAGAAAACAAATGTATAGAAACATGAAGATTCAGTGAATTTCAACAACCCACCCCTTCTTATCTTGAATAGTTCCCGTTTGAATTCCTAGAAGGGTGGAGTTGAGTTGTTGACAAATAGTAGCAGAGCATGTTCCATATTCCTTCCTGTAAATTTAACATAATGCTTCAGGAATTAGGGACAAATAATTTCTGTACAGCGGAATAGATATCATCACTTTCCAGAACTGTAGCAATTAATGAGACGGGTAAGCATGGTTACTCTCTACCTTACACCCTGGTACGTGATACTTCCTACCGGAGCAACACCCACAGCAGTTCCAGTGCAGAAAACTTCATCAGCTTCAACTACTTCATCCACTGCTACCCGGCGCTCTTCTACCTTAACACAGTGTAAGACTATGTTTTCAGTGAAAATTCATCATAGAATTGTAATATGGTTGCATCTGTGGGAATGATTCTGTACACCACCTGGTAGCCTTGATCACGAGCAATTTCAATGACACTTTTTCTGGTAACTCCGGCAAGAATAGTTCCGTCGGTGGCTGGTGTGAGGATCTCTTTGCCCTATTAAAATGGAACACAATATAAGACTAAGCTTTTGAAACTTGAAAGCAGACATAGAGTCAAATTGCCCATAATTGGAATACAATACATAACATTGGAATACAATACATGTTATGTATTATATATCAAAACCAGTTTGTAGTGTCCCATAACAATTATAGTGGATTTTTTTTTCTTCTCTAGTACGCCACAAACAATGGGAAGAATACCTTCGCTATAAAAATGTTACAAGAAGAAACCTCCTCCAAATATTTTTTGCTGACGGAGTCAAGGTATAGCACATCCGAAAAACCTCTGCTTTGGGCTCTAGTTTGTGCTTTCAACACCTACATTTCAAGACAAGCGGGAGACAACATTCCAATACAACCCACGATTAAAGGAATGAATTAGCCCTAATATTTTGTATTATAGCTGAGGCAGGCAGGTAATGAATTCGATAAATTTGATAGGGTCAGAGAGTGAGAAATTACATACGGGGGCGTAGTTAGAAATGGTTTTGACACTTCCAGTTCCACGTCGAGAAGCGCGATCAAAATCCTCCTCCACGTATAAGTTGAGCGGTGCCGAACCCTCCTGCCATTGGTCCCATACCACGAAGTGAACCCTTTAAATTAATAACATTGGTTGGGCTAAGCAACAATCATAAAGGGATCGCTCACTTTGAAATAGTTGCGAACAGGGGAAGCAAATATGAGGAATGTGTATTCAGGTGCTGGAGCCAAACCCAGTACTGCACCACTTCCTATGAGCAAAGGCCTAAGGTACAATGATCCTTTTCCAGCAGGAGGAACCTGTTTGGGATTAAAATCCAACCTATTAATACAACGCACATCCAACAACTTAGTCATTTGATTGGGATGGAAAGTGCAGAAACATTACCCAACACTTATTAGCCAAGGCTGTTTGTTTCAAAGCATCGACGAATTGGTCAACGGAAGGTGATGGCATGCACATCCTTTTCGCTCCAATGTTCATGCGAATGGCGTTTTGTTCTGGACGAAACAGAAGCAGCTTCCCATTTTCTTTCTTTCTGTAGGCTTTCGTACCTTCAAAAAGTCCCTGTTTACATTTCCAAATTCACCTTTGGTTTCCCATGCTCTGTTTCTTTCGAGTTTAGCGCAAAATCAGTGAGTTATGAAACAGTACATTACATAGTTGGAAACAAACCTGACCATAGTTTAGAACTCCAGCTGATGGGCTCAACTCGATGTTCCCATAACGACAAACGCGTCCTTGTCCAAAACTCTGGTCCTTAGAACATTGGGAGACGTACATGTAATCAGTTGGCATGAGTCCAAATCCAAGACCATCCCAATCTACATCAGCGTACTCGCCCTCACTCACACTTGCAAAATAATATAATTTTCTTGGGAAAAAGAAAAAGAGGGAAGAAGTAGATCAATGGATTAATGACGGAATCTAAGAAACTTACTCATAAGGTGATACTTTGGTCGTTTGCTGCAGAGAAGTGGCCTGAGATGCAATCCCATGGATAGCTCTAATCTGCTATGATACAATTGTTGAAAGCGAATTGATGAGACTGCTATGAAAAAATTTAGAACTCTACAAATTTATAATTTTGTCTTTAACATCTCTTATTTCAAAGAGCTCTCCAACCATGATTCAAACATCTTCTTTGTGCTGTATCCAGTAGTTGATTGTGGCAACTAGGATTCAACCTTTTGCCCTTCAAACGACGGACAGCAGAACATAGTCAACAGACTAGTTTGAGTCATATGGCATATAAATTTCAAATCCTACTCCATCTTTAATTGTATGAAGTCTATCTTAATGACCAAGTCTACTATATCAGTAGTCAGTATATGGAATTAAATCATCCCTTGAATCGAAGTGATGTCTCTTATTCCGTCATGAAAATTGTTCAAAATTTGCAAGTCATGGTGTTTATGGCGGAAAAGTGATCGAACTATTTCGGAGGAGGAATATAATTAAGAATAAACAGCCACACAAAAAGGTTATTGAGGAAAGGAAAAGATTGAACACCTTGGTTGTAGAGGAAGAAGTCGAAGATCCAACTCGTAGCAATGCAGCAAAACTTCGAAAGAGAGCCATTGGAATCATGTTGCTCCCTCCAGTAGTTCAACTAGCTATTGAGGTTGTAGTGTGCTGCCAAACAAGTGGGAGGAATATGAATCGTAAAGTGCTTGCAAGCAAAATAATTACAGAGACGGACGAGCAGCGGATAATGCCAATATTGCAGAGCGATTATTGCACGCAACTATGTAACTTTTCAATCTTATAGGCATAGTTTCTGTAAGTGTCTTGTTCTTTGATGTTTTTTACATTAACATTCGGACACGGAAGAACTGACAGTGCACATTCAGACAACATTGAGCGGTCCATTATCAAATATTAACGTCAGTTGAGAGAGATCTTAAAAGTAACTAAGACGGCTTGCTTGGTCAATGGGGCAAGCAACACATGACCTTTATCCTGCGTGCCGTTTAAGTCCTTCTATAGCAGAAAACGATGGGTGATTTCACTCTGACAAAGATAATGACTCCATGCCATTACAGGTTTAAACAAGTTACACTAGTTAAAAGTTTGAACTTCACATCTTGTCCAGCACCAGAAACATCACAAGTTCAGCTTATCAATGTTAACGTCAGTATTATTCATTGTCTTTAATGAATCAAGCATAAGGAGTTTTGTGCCTCAATAAATGAAAATGCAAAGAAAATCAATCAAGAGAAGGAAAGAAAGAAAAGTAAAGTAAAAAAAGTGATTTCAATGAAACTAATCCATCTCTCTTCCTCCTCCCAACATAAAATGACCACTCTCAGTCTTCTTCAGCGGTGCACAGGTAGTGACACAGACATACAGAGGGCCCTATGAAAACTATAGTTTGTCTAGTATATCATCTACTTCATAATGTGGTGAATTCCCAATTTCCAGATTATATGTCGTTCCTTTCATTGCCTATTGTTGCAGTTTGGTATGCAGCTTTGTTTGCTGCTATCCACTGATAAGTACCAGCTCTGTAATGTACTTCATCACTTTTGCTGCAATGTTAATCCTCCAACCAACCCATATGGCATGTCTTGTTTCTGGAAAAGTCCAATATACTTCCGGATGCTGCAAAAAGGATGAAGTTAACTAACGAGAAGCAAAGCAAATTTGTGTACGTTCTTTGAAGAGTGATAAGGCTAGCTTGAGATGGCTAAGATTTTCCCTTTCTGGATATTGTGTTGACTCCGAATTGCTTGGAGAGGAGATGGGCATAAAGAAGTTCATTCCACGTGTCTGGCACTCCAGGTAAGCACCAGTGGCTGCAATCCTGTGGAGCGCCAACTGGAGTACCCACTTCCCTGTACTTGGAAGGATGCCCATCTTTCCTCATCTCTGACAGATACGTGATGTTCAGAAACTGCACTTTCCACTTCCCATATGCCATCTGTTTTACAACCTCAGAGATAACTACATTGTTATATGGTTCTGTTTCAAATTTTGTCGGGTCCGTTTCTGGTTCCGTTTCCTTGTCACAACCTCCCCCATCATTCCATTCGCCATTCCTGCAGTTTCACCCCGACACAAAAATTAAATCAGGAACATCCCAGTGTTCTTCTCAAGCCATGCTTAAATTCTGCAGTTTCTTACACCATGTCAATCAATGTACTCGCCTGTAATGTACGGGGGAATAGCTACGGAAGAAAATGAAGCTCTTGTCGGGATCCAGACTGTTCAATGCCCATGATTTCCATGTTTGTAAGGATCTCCGAAATGCTTCCATCACATCCATAGTCATGTTCACCGTGGTCCCTTCTTGAAAATAGCAGCCCCTGCAAAATACCAAATTCATCCCAGATGAGTGGATCAAAACTTCTAAGAATAAAAACAAGTGAAGCACTGGAAAGAAAGAAAATATAGGGATGGTCCTACGAGTTAGTAGTTTTATCAGGATTCCACCAGTGGCCAGAATTGAAAACAAGGACGTCTGCTCCAATCCACATACTGGAATACCAGTGCAACTTGTCAAGCTTAATGGTCTTTTGGACTTGAGCAGATGAGGTCGGTGGAGGGGAAGCTACGAGGGACAGAAATGGTGTCCTGTAATATTCTACTGTCATGTTGTATTCGTCGAACCGCATCGCGAGGTAGCCCTTGTGTTTGCTGATGGGCTTGCCTTTCACCTCGTAGATTGAGGACACATTAGACACACCATGTGTGAGCATGCATAGTAAGGATTCCCATTGGTTTCTTCCCACTGAATCACCCGCAAACACTATGCGCCCATTCCGGCTCCTCTCCAGAAGGTCGCTGGCATTGAATCTCAAAAAACAGGAGAAATAGCCGAAATAAGATTAACGTTGTTTTAATCAGGAAAACACTACTTTCTGCTACGATTTCATCCAAATAATCCTTTTATTTTATCTTTTTATTTATTATGTAAATTTTATCAGAAAAGAACGTTGTCCTCTACTTCCTACGTCTTTATTATAAGGTTTTCGATAGAGATACAGTAAGTACATGAATTTTGTAGATAAATGTATGATATTTGCAATTCTATTTACATGATTGGATCTTTTTTTTTAATTTTTTTACATATATTATAATTTTATTGGAGTATTTAGCGATAAAGATGTAAAGAAGTATGCATAAATTTAGCCATTTTTATTATGTTATGTTTGTTTTATTCGATTGTGGGAAAAACTTTCATGGTTTTATCTTGTGAAAAGAAAATTTGTTCATGAATCAAAATAAATTTTACTTCAATTTTTTTATAATTTTTTAAATGAGTAAGAAAATCATTTATATTTGAACTCTTTGTCTATTATTATAAGTTTATTACTTTCACTCACCTACATGAGTCAACATCGTCGTTAAAACCCACCCAATGATGTAGAATAAAATAAAATAGAATTTTTTTACAAAAAGAACCAAGCAATTAAACCAGTGGAAATTAAAGAAAATTTGTTCTCAAAATTTGTGTCTCCAGAAAATAAAAAGTAGCCGTGTAGAATAAAAAGTTGCAACCAGGTAATGCCAAGTCGGTTGAGGGTGACATTTGGTTAGAGCTCAGACCAATTCCATGCTGGAAATTAGGATCTAATTTGGCCCATTAGATTAAGAAGTCATCTCTATATTGATAACACTTTTCTCCTTCCCGTGATTGAATCTTCCATATGTCCAGCATCTACCTATATTCTCTAAAATAATTCTCCCAGAAACAGAATACGAAGCTTCATTTCTTGGAACGCAACAAAGCAAGAATCCCAAGATTAGAAAACAGAACATCAAAATAATAAGAAGATAAAGATGCATGAAGTAAAGTTGACTATACCGTGGAAGGTCGCAGGCGTGAGGCTGCCATTGCCATTTGCGGAAAGCGTCGTCGTTTCGACCGTTTTGCCGGCAGCGAAAGCCGGGATCGAGAAACGGACAGTTTTCATCGTAAGATTGAAAGGGTGAGTCAGCTTCGTCCCACACCCACCGTCCCTTGGAATAATCACATTCACAAACTCCCACCTCCGAAGAGTCCCGCGTGTCGTTGGGACGGAAACGCGAGAAGAAACCCAAATCCAGAAGCAAATTCTGGGGATCAAAGGGCCTCTGAAGGTTGGAAAATAAGAGGGACGAAAGAAAGAGGATGACAAAAGGAAGTGCGAACGTTAATTCTCTGTTCATTATTATAACCAAACTTGGAAAGCTTGAATTTGTAAGCGGTGTGCGTGTTGCTGCTAATAGGTTTGAAAATCCATGAGACGCGGATGGCCATTGGGCTAATTAGGTAGATTGAGGGAATCTAAGATTATGTGGAAATAATTAAGAGATGAAAATTCAACAGCAACAAATCGCCAATAGTTTCGTTAATTTTTTTTTTTTTTCTATTAATGGCGTGAAGCCGTTAAAATTTTAGCATCTTTACCATGAGCGCATGCTTTAGACTTGTGAGTGATATATCATACAGCCAACCACTTCTAAAACAATGTATTTTCTCTATATTTGTTATATGTCCGTTACTATTTTTTTTAATTTTATTAAATGAAGTTCATGTACATCTAATTTATATCATTTTCTCAAGGTAAGAGTTGACTGACTGGCCATTACCATATCACTCTGTCTATCTCAGCGTCATATTTTGGGCCATTTGTCTCTGCCTTTTTTTGTCATTGGGCCTTATTGTCACCATCAAACACATGACGTATGCTTTCTACTATTCCCATGGGCTTTGGGCTTTTCTTTGACCCATGTTTCGTTCCAATAAGTTTGTTCTTCCCCTTTGGGCCTCTGGGGGCCTCATTGTCTTTCCCATTTAGAACAGGACAAATCATGTATATATATGTGAAAGAAATAAATGATGTCAATGTTTCATGTTTGAATCTTCCCTTCCGATTTTAAACGGAATATGTTTGTCAATGTTTTTGTTCTTACCAGATCAAATAAGCATTATTGAACTTTATTATCATCGTTCCTTTTCATCATCTCCATTATTTCTAAATCGGAAGTATATCTTTTTTGGATATATTAAATCGAATGTATTCAAACGTCCATGTACACTGTCTAGCTTTATTATTGGTAGTGGGTTGGGTATTTAATTCTCACTGAAGTTAGTCAAAAGTTTATAGTTTCCTAAATCAATCTGAGATTTTCAGTTTCACTAGTCTAATGGCATTAAGATTATTCTGACAAAAAATAATGGCTTTGGGTTATTGTAATCTCGCTTTCACATTTAAAACCATTTTAGATAGAACTATCGTCATTTTCAAGAGAAGTGAGTTTTATTTTTATCCTGGCAATATACTTTGAAGAGTACTGGGCTTAATTTTCTTTAAATTTCTTTCCAATCAATAATTGATGTGCATATACTTTTTGGACAGCTTTCAAAAAGAACGGTGAAAAGAATTCAAATTATCAAATAAAGACTAAAGCTAAAGTGTAATACTCCTATATTGTTTCAAAAATGTCGTCATTTACTTCTAACAATTTGATAATTACAAAATCTTTTCTCTAATTTAATTTTTTTCAATGAAAATAATTTCTTGCACAACGCGAGGCATTAAGTTTATTCTTAACATGACAGTAAAAGTAATTAAGTTGATGTTAAATTTTAATATAAAACTATAACTTGTTTTTAAATATTAAAAATAATTAATATTTGTATTTAAAAATAACATATATTGAGGATAAATTGAAGTTAACTTTATTAATGCATCTGCAATACATATAATGTTAAGAGTATTAAACAATATTTGTAAATAAAAATTATATATATTTCAGTTAAATCTCAAGGAAGATTAATATAATTATCTCAAAATAAATAAAAGGTCGATCAAAAATCTTATACTTTTTTCAAGATTGAGAGGCTAACATAATAAAAAAAATTTTACTAACATCTTGAAATTTGTCACTAGAATTCGGATTGAGATCCTCTATAATCAGATTCCAACGGTAAAGGACAGTCACATATCAAAAAATCATTTGAATTTTTTTTTTTTAACATTTTCTCTTTTGGGCAATTCTGCTTTTGGCTTGATATATTCACTCTATCAGTGAGGATCTCATTCCCTAAAATTCTTTATTGAATAATATATCATGATTAATGTAGCTGGTAGTCTTACTGTTATCATAGTGCTCTTGATTTTTTTTTTTTTTTTTTTGTATAGAAACTGCCAATGGGAATTTGACATGATTTTCTCATCGAAAGCATTGGCAGCTATATATATATATATCAAATGTAATTAAGAATGCATTCCTGGGCCTTGAAGACAAGATATTCTATTCATACGAAGCAAAAATTAAGTATGTGATGAAGTGGAGCATTGAAATTACAAGGCCTCGCGCGATTGGCGTGGGTCTCTGGACATATCCTCAAGCGAAGAAAGATTGAAGTTTGAAAAGAGGAAGGAAGCACATAGGAGGGTAAGGGTGATGTTGACGGATAATTATATGCTTCAAATTATAACAGAAGCATATTGCTCCCATCTCTGAAAGCCTAGTCCGTGTCACAAATAGTAACAATAGACCAAACACAACCTGAGTGGGGTTCGCTATCCCTAAGCTTTGCTTTCCGAAAAGACAGTACCCATCTGATGCTCTCCCTCCCGTTTCTCGAAGCCGATTTGATAATTCTCTACGTCCTACGCGTCTCTCTGACCACACCTTCCTTGTCCTACTTCCAGCTTGTACACTCGCTACTAAGTCTCTACTGAAAACCGATCAATCACATACAGATACCATTTGATGACGACCACTCAGAAACCCTAGCTCCAGCATTAATTTGGCCTTCTCTCTTCTTTCGGCATGAATCCAAGACTCATGACCAGTTGCTAGCTAGCTAGCTAGTTGCGTCTAGCATATGCAGCTATAATGAATCCCATGGTGAATAGTGACAGAGAAGGAACTAGATGCCCAAGAGGGACAGCGAATAACAATGCAGAAAAAGGGAAGGGGTATAGTAAAATGATTTGGTACAAGATGGTAATCAAGAGAGTAGAGAAGAGAGATTCAAAACCAATAATCGGGGCTCTATTGAAAAAGCAGACAAAGTTACAAGTTAGTGGCTTTGTTGACATGGACGGTTGGTAAGGAGGAAAAGGAAAAGAGTGGGATGTGGAAAAGCCAAACAAGGAGCACAACCCTAAATTCCCACTGGTCGGCTGGCCTTAACCCCCGGAACACAATCTGAAACCTTATCTCCAGCAAAGATTTAATGGTAATATCCTTTTTACCCTCTCTTACCTTCTTTCCTCCCTCCATCATTGCCAACTTCAACGCTCCATAATCATCATCCTCATAATTCATAATCTTCCTTTAGAATCAAATACCCAATCATGCCAAATTATTGGTTGGTCCACCGATTACTCCTCCTATATATCCCCACGTGGCACCCGCCTTTGGTGGACGCATAGCTGCGAACCATACTACATGTAAAGGGAATATGATCAATGTGTACATGGCTCTTGCTTTTGTTACCAACTTGCTAAACTCGCACGGCATACAGGATGTGAAGAAGATCTAAGTTACTAATTGGAGAACCAGCATCAATGCCATGCATACAACACCCTTCATTATTAAGCTTTCCTTCTTTGATTTCTTTGTTCCTATGTCTGTCTTGTTCTTTTTGTTGTCTAATATAGTACTCCATTTGGATGGAGCAAGAGGCTATTGTGCAGTCTAATCCCAGATATATTCGCAGTCATCTCTAAGATTAAATAACACTACTGATTTTCTTTCTACTGTTCGTCCAAGTCAATGTCTATCTAATCGCTGCTAGAAGCTTGTCTCTTAAGAGTATCTACAATTCTTTATCATCGTTAATCTTGTCATATTAAAAATTGCCTTATTAAATCTTGTTTATGTCCTAATTTCTATTTTATATTCCAAAAATTTCACTCCGCACAAATTAAAGAGGGAAAGACGAAAGTTGACATAGCTGATGGTTACTTGTCACATCAATTTCAAATTCTCAATCATGATGCATTGAATTAATTTATTCGTCGGTGATTCTTATCAATCATGTCCTATGCCAAGATAGTTTTTTTGGCAATGATTTCCATTCACCAGTAAAAAGTTGCCCAAACAGATTATATGCGCGAATAAAGACAATGAAGCAAAGAAATAGAAAATAGAGAAGTTGGATAACGTGAATGGTTAGTGATCAAAAAACAAAAAAACAGAGAGGCGAGATTAGCTAGCTAAGAGGGAAAGCTAAGAAAGCAAATTAACTAGTTAGGATTTTTCATGTGGAAGTTAATTCCAGTAATTGTACAATTACAGATTATTGGAAACCAAAATGGAAACTAACAACATTAAAAAAGATGTAACTATAACCGTTGTTAAATACTATGTCTTAATGTTATAGGTCAGCGTCTGTTGAAAGTAAATAATTAGAAGTAGAATCCAGCACTATCTCCAGCTAGAAAAAAAAATATGCTGATGAATAGTATCAAATACCACCCCAATACTACTACTATTCCTTTTCCCTAATATTTTTTAAATTTATAACGTTAAGAATAATTTAATCAGATGGTCCATTATTCACAAAACTGTATTTGTATATATATAGTGGTTACCTCTCCCTTTTCTTGTAAAAAAACTGGGAAGAAAAAGCACTGTCTATCCCATCCAAAGTTGACTTTAATCGCACACAAGCAACCTGCATGGCCTTGCTACTACACATAAAAAAAAAAAAAAAAAAAAAAAAAAAAAAAAGCACAGGGATTTGGAATTTGTTTCCCATGAATACAACAGCAAAATAGCAAAATATACAGTCAATACCTAATTAAAAATAATAATATATTATATATATGGACACACACTCCAAGATTTATGATGACAGCTCTGACTGTTGGACCGATGCAAAGAATTAAAGAGTGAGAAAACAAAGGATAAGGATGTGATCAAAAGCTTGAGAAACATTTTTTCTCAGTGGATGTTGCTTTCTCTTGCATTTCACTTGTCATTCTTATTTGCTTCCTTCGTGTGCCTGAGGGGCTGCCTCCCATCAACTTGATTTTTTCTTCTTTCATATGCACTATCTATCTATGTGTCTTCTTGTCTTTCTCTCTTTTTTTCCTTTTTTTCTTTTTTTTCATAAAAACTAGTTTGTAATAACTCTAGTGTGGATTGGTTTTTCTAGGGAATTTGTTTTTTTGGTGAATAGCGACAAAGAAAAGTGATGATATTATAAATAATTTGAAGATATTATCAATTTTAATAATGATTAAACATCAATTAATATTCTATCGATTATCCTTGTTTATGGTTGAAATTAGGTGCTTAAAATATTAATTGATATAATATCAAAAAATTGTTAATAGGATTGATTTGACTTCTTGTGTAATTAATAAGTATAATAATAGTAATAGAATTAGTGAAATAGACATGATCGTAATGTTCCATATCTAATAATTATTGTGTTATTGCTCATATTTTAGTAAATTTAAATTCATAACATCGTTGCTGATGTGTAAAAATGACGATATGGTTCACCAGCAGTCAATTTATAATTATTCAAGCTATAAGTTTGTTTTTGTAGAAGAATGAGAATCTTTCGAATTTTATTCTGAACTAATTATGTAAAAAAAAAAAAAAAAAAAAACTTTGTTGTTGTTTGTTTTATTAGAATTGTTTTGTCTGAAATACATGAAAACTACAACTGACAAATGATAGACGATACCAATGAAGTGATTATTGGGGAGACAACGCTAGTGCGTCTGATCATAATAGTAATATGAGATAGGCCTAATTAGAAAACAAGAGTTGGACCTCCTAGAAAGAAATGAAATGGCGAATATATATATGGTGATCATAACAGTAATAGTTGACACGGGCCTAACAGAAAATAAGAGTTGAACTTCCAAGAAAACGTCTCATTTCAAGTTCCAGCTTTTAGATTTAAACTCTCTAACAACTTCAATTCAAAAGTTCTATATACAGTTGGGATTATGTTTGTATATGGACAAAAATTATATTTCGCTCCCACTAAAAAAATTTACATCGTCAATCAACCCAGCCCATCTCGTTTTATAAATTTTTATTTAGACTTGGTTAAAACATTTGAATTTATATTCTAACTTAGATTTCAAGCCTTAACTTGACTCATATATATATATATATATATAGTAAGTATGGTAAATGATAAGAGTAAGATTAAAAAATTCTTTTCTTTAAATATAAATTTTGAAAAAAAAAATTGAACCATCAAAGTATCTTTCGTTAGAAAAATTATTTTATAACAAAAAAGTACAAAATAAACAGTAGGAAAAATCTATGAATGACGCGTCATAAATGCAAAATTTTCCTTTTACAAATTGATATTTGCAAGTAGTCCTCAGGATAAAACTTATACGCACAATTTTTTATATTTTTTCTAAGATATTTTTTAATTTAAATATGATAAGTATATAATATTCTAATAATATTAAAATAAGTATATAATTATCACTAATAATTATATAATTTTTTAATTTAGTATACACTTACAGTTACTTTAAAATAAAATTTTTAGTGCACTTAAAGATGACACCTTAATTAAATATATATTTGTTAATTAAATAAATCAAATATATATATATATATATATATATATATAAGTCTAATTCGAATCCCCATCCTTCGTAAACATGGTGATAAGCTCACAACTTGTAGCTGTCTTGTGGGTTAAGCAAAATGATATGATGTTTTTGTTTTTGGTTTTTTATGAAGAATACTAAATAAGTAACCTTCAATTTAGCTGGGAAAGCTTTTGGTGGTCAAGCCAGTTGGAGCGCGCCTCCTATTGGATATGACTCAATCCTCAAGGACGTTCTGTCAAACTTTTTTGATTAATTTATCCCATTTTTCCCTATATTTTTTTTAAATAATATAGTCTTCACCGTACATACCTATTACAATTATTATAATAATCCAAGTGCAATATTATATAGAGTAAAAATTTACGAAATAAAAAACATTTTGAACTTTGGACCAATTATACTAACATTAAAAAAATAATAAAATTTCGTACTTAAAAATATGTATTTTTGGTTTAAAATATATTTAAAAATTGCACGTTTCAATAGCTTCCAACCCTAGTGAGATAACAAATGAGTTAATTATATACCATTAAGAGGTGAACTAGATGAAAAAACTTATTTTTTACAATGTAAAAGTTTAAATATTTAATCACTGATTTTAAAATTTTAAAGACTACTTGTAAATAACTTAAAATTTAACAGGGCTTTTGCATTTTCCTGATATTTTTTCTCATCTCTTCTATTATTAATTTACATGGGAATTAGATGAAAATTGTATTTACAGTTTAATTAAGCATATATTTAAGGAATTATTTTGTAGTATCTCTCATAGTATCACGCTCTATAACAATTTTCACAAAGGTATAAATTTGTTCATTAATATCATCATAATATGTCATTCTAGAATTATTCAAAGTACAAAACAATGAAAACATTAATGTCAAAATCGATACCTAATAAAATTAGTTCTAAATTTTATAGTAAACATTAAGCCGATCCCCTAACAGCGACCGTACACTCGTACTTCAATCATAAAGGCAGGTGCAGTATAACGAATCTCGATTATTGTGAACGGGGAATCGTATTATCCTACAAGTATAAACACGAGAAATATTTCGTATTCCCTTCCTGCAGAATAAAGATGACAAGTAAAAATAAAATAAAATATATATGTCGAGGAGGAAAGTGGAAAAGGAAAAAGATTAAAAGGCCTGAAATATTCTGTCTATTATGCGCTGTCTAATGTGCTACCCACTTTCCGCGTGATTCCACGTATACCATCTACCATGTATACCTCATCATTCATTGCATATATTTTTTTTGAACTTGTGCTTTTGCCACAAGAGAGATTGGGAGACATTGCCTTTTAATGGTCAACCTTTGAGCCCAAAAGAGAAATGGGATTTACTTAATTCCAGAAACCATATTCCTTATTGTATTCTCTCCTTCGTAATATATATATATATATATATATATATATATATATATATATTTATTTATTTATTTATTTATTTATTTAAATAAAACGATTTATATAATCACTCCCCACAAAGTCTCTCCTCAAAAAGCCCCCTTCACACCTACAAAGTCTCTTCATTTAATTCCTTTCGTTTTCTTACTTTCTTCTACCTCCCCGTCCATTTCTTGTGTGTGTGTGTGTGTGTATATATATATATATATATTGAGACGATTTCGAGCTTGGTCCTCCAACATTTTCAGTTTCACAGCCGTTGCTTCAGAAACAATGGGTTTTTCTGACATCTGTAACACAGGCCTTGGACTGGGTCTTGGTCTTGGCCTTCATGATCAATCTGAGAATTGTCACAGAGAAAGCCAACAGAAGAAAGAGGAGGATCCATTAAAATGTAACAAGGTATACCCATCTCTTACATTAGGACCTCCCGATCATCATCAAGAGGCTAATCAACAGCTACCTGTAAAGACTGAATCTGCTAATTTCCATGCAATAACCTCTTCTCCCAGCGCAGCCTCTTCGTTTTCCAACTCCTCTAGCATCAAGAGGGAGAGAGAGCTTATGGGTGAAGAGTTTGATTTGGAAGTAGAGAAGGCTAATCCTTCCAAGCTTGGCTTCGACGTAGATGAAGATGGTAATTCCAGGAAGAAACTTAGGCTCACCAAAGAACAATCTGCCGTCTTAGAGGACAGCTTCAAAGAGCACTCTACTCTCAACCCAGTACTGCTGCATCTCCCTCCTAATAAATTATGTTCTTACATGTTATTCGTCTCCATATATGATCTTAACTTTGTTGATTAGTATCGGCCTTTATTTCCCCTGTTCCTTCGCACTTGTGCTCACAAAAATTTCCTATGCTTTTTGGTTTAATCTTTTGTGCTATTCTCAGAAGCAAAAGCAAGAACTGGCAAGGAAGTTAAACCTGCGGGCCAGACAAGTGGAAGTGTGGTTTCAAAACAGGAGAGCAAGGTTACTGATTATTACCTTACTTTCTCTTAATCAATTATTGTTTTTGGTATATTAGTGCAATCAATCAGCTACTCACGACGATCTCTTCCTTGCAACTTTATTATCTTCAAGTTCGTATTGATTACTGATAGTGATATTGATTACTGGTACGCAGGACAAAACTGAAACAAACAGAAGTGGACTGTGAATTACTCAAGAAGTGCTGCGAAACCCTGACGGAAGAAAACAAGAGACTGCAAAAGGAGCTGCAGGAGCTGAGATCAATGAAAACGACGCCGCAGGGGCCCTTCTATATGCAGCTTCCGGCAGCCACCCTCACCATATGCCCTTCTTGCGAGAGAATTTGCGCCGGCGGAGGAGGCGGCGCCACCACCAATGGCTCTTCCGCCACCACGGCCTTCCTTATTGGATCAAAGGCCCATCACTTGTACAAAAGTAGCTATCCATTCACCCACTCATCCGCAGCCTGCTAGCTAGGGAGCCTACACAAATTTTCCGGCTTGCTCTTATTTTTGTTCGGAAATATTTTGGGTTAGCTAGCTAGTGCTAATTAATTCGCAGTAATTAGTTGGTATTGTAAGATATTCATGAATTAAGGGTAGATACTCCAAACAAAGTGTATGATTTAAGGGATTTTCTTTTCTTTTCTTTTCTTTTCCTTTTTTTTCTATTTCTAATTTACATGTAAGATATTTATCAGTCATGCCAATTATGAAAAACAGAGTAATTATGAGTTCATATTATATTTGTCATCTCTGTTCTTTTTCTGTTTTGATCAACTTATTCATAAATGGCAAGAACGCTTCACAGATCCGTTTGAAATTATGGATAATCCGAGTCATCAAAGGTGTGCATGACCTTTCGGCAAGAGTTTGTTTAGAGATTGCTTCCTCACAAAGTTTTCTAGCTCCTTTATTGCATCAGATGTGGGGGTTTAAAGTTTTCATGTTAGATATTTAAAGTTCAAGAACTGTTCCTTCCAGTCAACTATAAGATATATACGATCTTCCTGATGGTTACTTCAAAATAATTGCTTTTACCTTCTCTTAGCCCATAGGATTTTGGAATGAGTAAAAGCAGATAAAAGGTAATAAAGCATTGACTAAATTTTTTATTCAGTCTTCACAAGTAGAATAGTGGCATCAGTCAAAGTCTCGCGTATGTGTGTGTCTGCGTTTATATATAAATATATTTGGCTGAAACGAATGACCACCATTGACCCCTTTCACACACAAAACTCTTTAAGTATATACAACTAGTGCTTAACCAGAAACTCTTCCTTCAGTTACCATGTGTGGATTTAGTAAACAAAAGGGTAAGGTGATTAAGGGATATGGACCTAGACGATGATTATATCAGTGGTTTTAATTTTGATAGGGAGAATTAATCAACTGTCGATATTTATTTACTGTTGTTTTTAAAATAGTTTTGAAAAGCAATGTTAGAAACCAAACTTTACGCGCATATCAATTACTTAACTGAAAGGACATATATTTAATATGACAAGTAATAAAAGAAAGAGATATTTATAATAATTAGTGATATTGAATAATATTTCTTTTGTCTTCAAAACTTTCCGCTAATGTTACTATTCAAAAGCGACCTACTAACAAAAGTTTAGCAAAACACGTTATTTTCTCAATACAAATATTTTTAAAAAAAATTAAACAGCTTCTATGCTCATAGAAGCTAGACCAAAGGGGCCGCTATAATTTCTTGAATTGCGCGCTTATAGTCTCCCAAGTAATGAGCACGTTGATACATATGATGTGGAACTAACCCAAATGAAGAAAAGTTGCTTCTTAATTCAGCTTTATACCTAATTAAGCACATCGATATTGGAATGGCAATATTGGAGTTTCATTTTATTCGATCCAATAATGGGTTTGGCTTTTATCTTATCTTTTCCCCTTCCATTTTCTTGCGACTTTTCGAAGTGTGTTAACCCAATTGTCATGGCTTGCATTTTACGTGGACGGGTCCCAACATTACGGCTGAGTTATAAAGTGCACGACACACATGTTCATGACACTATCAACATGGTGTGTGAGTGTGTGTGTGTGTCTGAAGCACGCCCTTAAGCTTATTTATTATGCAATTCAACGTTATTTAATAAAATTAATAATGGATAAAATTGGGTTGCCACCCCATCATTGATAGATTAGGCCGAACCCACAAAACGAGTTTAAATGATCACCCTGAATCATCCACAATCAAATAAAGTGGGCTTATATAGTAAATTAACCCTTTTTTTGTTTACTCACATCTCTTTTTCTTTTCTAGTATAACACTGTACATAGTACAGTAAATTGAATGATGTAATTAAAAGCCTTCTTCTTAAAAGACAAATATGAAAAGCAAATCATAATTAGCATCTAGAATTAGTCGCAGTTATGATTTTAAATCGCTAGATACAAAGCGGGATTATCTTGGAAAATCCATGATTGATTCATCAAAATGTTATCACCATCCATCAGAATTAAAAAAAAAAAAAAAAAAAAAAGATAGCATGGAAGGTGAAATTTTAAGGAGCATATAAATTAAAGTATATGTTAGAGATTTTAAAACAATTTAAAGTAGATGGACTAAAAATTTAAGAACAACACTATAATACTATATACATATATATAACATTAAATATTTTATTAAAAAAAACAACTACTTCTGAATTGATCAATTATATATATGAGATGGTTGTAGTCAGTGTCGAAGTTGGGAAGGGCACCAATAGTTAGAAATAGTCGGTGGGACAGAGCCAATCAGCGTTAAGAAAAGAAGCAGCGCATTATATGTAGAGATAAATAATAAACTAATTACTTACGCATTCCTTCGATTGGGTGATGCACACCAAGTTGATCTCTTCACACCATTTCATGCTTCCTGACACCATCAATTAGGTAACCTTTCCACGTTTGAGCACATGCACCTCTTCCAATCTTCTTCTTTAATTTCTGTGCACAAAAGCCATTACTATTCTTCTCCTTCTCCTTATTATTATTATTATGGTACAGTCAAAAGCAAAAAGTATGAATATAAAACACACTATTTCATCCAAGCCCACAACATAACCCAGTTTCTTCAAGGGTAGATGCTTAGTGCGTGGAATGCTTGAGTTTAAATAATTAACCAAAGTGGGTGTCGCAGCGTATACATTGAAGATTAAGAGAAAGAGGAGTTGGATTTGTAAGAGGATGTGGCATCTTGCATGGTGATTTGAGCATGAAATTAATATAATTGAACGCAGTTTGAGAGGCAGAGTGGCCCCATCTTGTATAGTTTATTTGCTTACAAACCCAAATGATATGCATGAAGCCAACATTTGATTCTAGTGTGGTCCAACTATTTCATTTATTGGGTGACATATATGGCCATTCTTATTCTCTTACGGGAAGTTTAGGAGAAAGCCGTGTTCAATCGCAACTCGTTCATCTTTTTCTATTAATTAAGTTATATATGAATGTCCAGAAACCTATTAGGTGATTTATAACCTTGTTCACTGCATACATTAATCAAATTTGGGCTTCGCAATGGCCCAAAATTATAGACTTGTTAAAAGCCCCAAAGCCCATAAAATCCTCGACTAACAAAAAGAAAGTAATTTTCCATCTTGCCTTTGGAAATTTTTATGTGGTTTTAGTTTTTCTTTAAACTATACATAAATTCATATATTGAGCCTTTTAAACAAAATCAATCACTCTTTTAACTTCTGGTGCAAATTAAAACGCCTGCACGCAATAGTTATAATATATATATATATTAATCAAAGAATACATTTAAACAAAATCATCTTATGTAGGTAGTATTTTTAATCTTGTATTAATATATTATATATTCTCACACATACTCATTTCTTGTAGGGTTTAAGCCACTACGAGAGCATGCTCCTAACTTTCACTCTGATTTTAGCACTTGGTGTTAATTTTCAACCCGATGTTGACTTTTGGACAAAAGATTATGTGGCAACCACCATGGCTATTGAATACGATAATCAAATCCACAGGCTGATGTAGGTAAAGTTAGGATTACAATAAATTATATGTTCTTTGTTCAGCATAAAATGGATTAGTACTTAAGCATCCAATAATTTAGAGACCTGAGAGTTGAACAACATTTATTCCTAACTTTACCCGTATAACCCATTTAGTGTATCAATATTTTATAATGCACATATCTTACATTAATTTAGTTCGGCATTGTACTACACAAAGGAAAGTAGGTGCCTGTCGCATCAAATCTCCACAATCTTAAGCTCGTCCTCCCATTCCCCCAGTAATTAAAAGGAGCACAAGATATATACGTCTAATAATTATTAGATATTTTAATCATACATTTAAGTTAACTTGATTCAATTTATAGACAAGACACGGGCAGGAATTGGAGTCAGGAAAAGAGATACAAAAACTTAAATATTAATTCTAACAAAATTTGTACAAAAATATAAATATTCTTTTGATGATTTTCCAATTTCTAAACTCTTATAGCAATGCTATAGCAAATCAAGATCAAATTATATTAGTCACAAGAAGTTCACATTTCCTGTAAAAATTCCAAAATACTTACTAATCAGAAACTGAAAATTTGGATATCAACTTGGCAAGTAGTTTTGCAGTTCTTTCTCGTTATCACAAATTAATGGATGTAAACTGTACAAATATATAAAATAGTGAATTATCAATAATATACAAGGGATTTGCAGAAAACAGAATCCCCGAGATTCTCTACCAACTGTAGAGGCATTAAGAATCTAAAAGTTAAGATTTATTTTTAGATTAAAATATTAAAAATAACCAAGTACGATTGTAATTTTTATATAAATTGTAGCTGCTGGAGTAATTACAAAGGATCCAAATCTGAATCCCCATGGGTTCAATGTCCAATATATTCTTGTTGTACCTAACAATAAAAAGCTTAGCTAGCAGTGCCCTTGACTGATTTATAACTGTATCTGTTAGAGAAAGCTCTGTTGGATAAAATTTTCTCTGTGCCTCAAATCAATTATTGAGATTAAGTGTAAATAAGAGTAGAAAAGTCTTACATTAAATAGACTTAAATAATGAAAGAAATATATAAGTCAAAATTGACTATGTCTTATGATTTTAAATTAAAATGTAACGTTAATTTAATGAGTATATATTTTTTCTGTTATTTAATAAAATTGTCATTGAAAAAGATTTTATTTTTCAAAGCAGGAAGAATATTATTAATTTAACTAAATTCTAAATAAAAAAATTAACATAGTTTATTTTAAATTACACAAACCTTCTTAAGTTTTGTTGAAATTATACATACTTTCCTATATTTTATATTATACAAAGACCTTCCTCGATATTAAATAAACTAAAAGTAGGTATAAATTAAGGTGTTATTTTTTATACACTCATTTATAATAAAAGGACATAAGTGTAATAATATTAACAAAATAATAATAATATTACAACTATATTCTTATATTATAATTAGATGCACTAAAACGTTTAAAATTATGAGTGCATAAGAGATTTTACTATATAAATTAAATTTTGATTAAAATAAACCCTATTAATAAAAATAAACCTTTGTTAAATAATAAAAATATTATTTATTATTGTAACAGAATTCAATATAAATTTATGTAATTTACTCTATTAAATTATGCAACAAGCCCACCAACGCATACTATCACTTGCACAAACAGCTTTTCAGGCTACACATCAATATATTGTAACTGGATCAGTTTGAAAATATATGCTATACGTTCTCTGTTTGAATATTCACTTCAATATTCCTCAATTAATGTTCATGCTTTGCCGTTTAATTTATTCAAATTTGCTAATTTATTTAACCCTAGCCCTGTAATTTTTTTTTAGTACATGAGCTAGTCTCCAAAAAAAAAAAATTAAGTTATAGTTAGTCTTTTCAGTAAGTGTTCCATAATTACTTCACAAATTTTGCTTTAGTTAATTGATCTTTTAGCTGGAACGTTAGGATTTACATGGCCCATTAAGATACAGTAAATAAAAATCTCTATCTGACAAATAGTATATTGTCACACTCGAAAGATGGTTACAAAGTATAGATAAAAAAAAATTGTAATTTTTGCTTTTACAAATTATCACACTTGAAATGTGACCAATATAATTCCAAAATCCTGTTTTCATATAATTCTAAAATGTACTCATTCTCCTTCTCTAATTTCGAGTTATGATCAGTTGTCCAATAATAATTAAAAGCCTATTCCCTTCAGAAATGATAGGGCTAGCAAAATTTGGATAGCAACTATAAAATACTAAACATAAAAGCTAATTTACGAGTTAAGCATCCTTAAAAATTATTGCCTCGTGCACTACTAAAATTTTAAAAAACTAAACCTAACTGGAACAATAAATTAAAGAGCTAATTTGCTAGCGTAATATATATATATATATATATATATATATATATGTTATAGACGTGGCTCGATCATATCATGGGCCTAGACGATAGTAACCATCTGGCGTGTATGTTTTGGTCACGATACAGAGAGTTGCATTGATTTGTTGATTTATAGCACTATGGCAAAAGCCCCCACATTTCTTTATTTATTCTACCCGTTATGTTTAAGAGCTCTTTTATCACCTTCTTCTTCTATTTGAGGACTCCTTCTCTTTGATTATGGAAGATTTTCCCCTTATCCACCATAAAAGGTTACTCAAATTTTCATTATGTCTACACTCATATCTATAATATTAGGGCTTTTTATTTTGGCCATGTTCTGGAAATTATCATTTTTACTTAAAAAATTTTAATGTAGTGATGGATCAAAACCCATCACTTAATAAAAATATTTAGTGATAGATTAGTGAGGACCATAAAAAAAAATTGTATCCCTTATAATTGGCCATTTAATTTAATGATAGATAGACATCTTTTGCTAAATCTTTGTCACTACAACTTTTAATTAATTAGTGACATCAATGAAAGAGGTCCACTTTTATGAAAAAAAAATTGCAAAACCAATGACCAAACAAATATGTTCCATCACTAATTTAGTCACCACCCAAACAAATATGCTCCACTCTCTAATTTAGGTGTGGTTTTAGCTAACCATTGGAAATGTGAGATTTACCTATGGTTAGTAATCACAGGTAAAACCACCTGGAGTTAGCTGCGGTTTCAATTAAACTGCAGCTAATTCAACTTCAAATTTAATTGTTGTTATAATGTAATTGTGGTTAAATCATGGGATTTTTCTAAATAGGCAGTGGTTTAATCCGCTGCCTGTAACTATTTTTTTTCTAAAATTATTTAAATTGTATTTTTTTTTCCTGCTTAAACCTTGAAAGAAGTTACATTTAAATACTGAAATAAACAACCATTACCAACGTCCATTTACAGCCACAAGTTCAATAGACATCATATATTACATAGTTATACATAGAACAATGTCATAATAAAGCAATGTTTTAGAAAGTATTACATTTAGTTATAACATTCAAAACATGGTCTGAAAGCTATTACAACTTCAAAAAAACTACTATTAGTCTGGGTCAGATTGGTGTGGAGAAAAATTTACATGTCCGCTTCCTTAATCAGGCAGCTACAACATAAGATAGAAAAAATATAATATAAGACATTCATCATTGAACTTATAATATAAAAGAACTTTAAATTATAGATTGAAAACATTATCGATGATGGTTGAAATGCTGCAAACTCTGGAAGCACCTAACCATGACAATGCTGCATAATGTAACTCATCATTACATCAATCTTGGATTATAAAAAGCTAACCTTATTACATGTGCATATTAGAAGAACTAGATGAGGTCGTTCCACTATAATTGCGAGATTGTCGTCCAAATACTTGAAAAGAGCATGTACCCAATCCTAACCCTTGAACACGATCACTATGCTCCTGACCACCTAAAGCAAAGGCCTGGGAATCCTAAGTGGATATTATTTGTGATGCAGACATTAGATTAGATTCAATCTCAATAATCTTTCCTGTGTCAACCAAATCAATTTGAGAAATACATATTACGAACAACAACCGATAAGAAATGAAGTCCAAAAACTCTACACCAATTACACAGACCAAGTGTATGCAAGTCAAATAGATATACACTTACATTGATTACTTAAGCCTCCTCATTAACAAATGGCCCATCGATGTGTTTCTGCGTGACTGACCAAACTTCTCCTAAGCTAATTGGGCTGCCATACTCTAACTCTTATTACTGCTTATAAGAATTACAAAAAAAGCAAGAAGGAAATAGTAATAATACAATATCATTTCTTAAAAGTAAGCTTACCATCTTCGCCTTCTTGGTGTGAAATACTTTGATCCACTATTGTGGTGCATCATCTGCTTCTTTCTATTGTCTATAATTTTCATGGAGTTTTGCTACTCATTGGGAAGAAACATAAGTACCAACCAATCTAAATTGAACTAATCACAAAAAATGTTTATTACCTTATTTTGGTGGTTTAGACGGTAATCAATAAACCAAACATAGTGATCTTTATTTAAACCGGTGGGAACCTTAGCAATTAGTTCATCTCTTGTGCATGTGTCATCATTTGTCCTTTTTCATAATTCCTATCTTCGATCCTTCCACTTCATTCCAATAGATTTCAATATATAATTTCTATACATATCATAGTCAACTACAAATTTAGCCTTCAATATACAATAGTGTAAGATTAGCCATAATACCTTCAGAAAGCATACATATAATAGTTCAAAAAGTAAAAGATAATACCTAAATAGTGTTTTTATACACTAAATCCTTATACTCATATGGAACTTTCTTCTAACTAGGAAAGCTTGAGTAATCGTCTGGTACAATGATGTTCTTCAATGTTTTTAAAAAGATATACTTGCTTGCATTTGTTAATGTGAATAATGCAAGAAGATATCAATTGTTTTCATCAGGCCAAAGATCATATCTAATCCTCATATCTTATAGGTCTCTTTGTGCTTTGCTGTGGTCTTTTGATTTTCCAACTTCATTTAACATAGTAAATAGAACATTGTCACACACATTTTTTCCAATAGGCATAACATTAAGATCATGTTGTAATAAGTTCATTGCCCAATATGAAAGTTGGAAAAAGATAGTTTTCTTTCGCTATTGTTGAGTCTTAACCTCCGACCCACTAGATCCCTAGGGTCTTTGACCTTGGCCTTCAACTTCTACATATTTTCCAAAAATGACATTAATACTTTAAACTTGTTTTAGAACCTCTTCACCACTTATTGGCTCAAGGGGATATCTCCTCTCTACTTTTCCATTAAATTGACTTCGAGCCAATCTAAATTTGTGTCTTGTGTCCAAAAAGCATTGATGACTTATAAAGCATCACTTTTGACTATAAGGAAGGCACATAGGCATTTGGTTGAAATTACATATAGACATGCTAACCCAGTGTGTGTATTCCAATAAGATAATGTTCCAAGTCCTAGAAAGTCACTAATTGTCCACAACAAAGCTCCTCACATATTGAACACTTTATTGCTATAAGAATCAAAAGTATTAACATCGACATTCTATAACTCTACTAACTTTTCCACTAACAGTTGTAGATATACATCTATGTCATTTCCTAATGCTTGCCTACTTGGAATCATCATAGAAAGAATAAATGAACTTTGTTTCATGCACATCCATTGAGGAAGATTGTAGGGTATCTGTATCACTGGCCAAATGTTGTAACAAGTGTTTAAGTTGCCAAATGGATTAAACCAATTAGTAGACAACCTAAGATGTACATTACAAGGATGTGAAGCAAATTTGGGATGCATTGTGTCAAATTTCTTCTATGCTTTAAAGTCTCTCGAATGCCTTAACATGCAACCATTACTTTTTCCCACTGTACTCAACAGTCATAAAAGACATAAATAACCTTTGTAAATGTGGTTTTTTATGGAAAGTATCATATAACTTTTTTAGGTAGTTTCTTCTTTTTACTAGCACTTAAAATACCCTAGCCTTTCAGTTTCCATCTAAATGCATTGCATTTTTTTTTAGGCATCCTTATTTACATCCTCTCTTAAGTGTAACATGCAATCATTAGGACATGTATGAGTGTTGGTGTAATTCAGGTCGAGTTTGTTGATTATTTTTTTACATCATAGCATGATAGTGGAATTATAGCTTATTCAAAGGCATCTGCCAACAATTCTAGAATCATTGACATTGCCTTATCGATCATTCTGCACAAAGGCTTTATGCGATATAATTTCACCAAAAATGATAATTTCAAATACTTCTAACACCCTTCATACAAACATTTCTAACCATCTTTAATTAACTCCTATAAATTCACATTATCATCTAACATCATTTAAGTCAGTGGTGGAGATGTTACTTCAATTTTTTCCATATGCTAGTTGTCAATATGATGCCTAAATGTATCATTGGCCATGTCATGTATAGAGTCATTAACAACAACCCTGTCTTGAACCATATGTGGGCATTACATGACTTTCAACTCTAATTTCTACAAAACTTGTCGTCTTAGCTGAACAATGTAATCTCATAGAAATGGTTTAATAACCAAGTGGTCAAATACTACCTTTGTAGTCTGCTATTTGTTAAACTTGCATTTAGGATACATACAAATTATCCTACCCTCAATCTAATGCTTAGCAAATACGAAATCCAAAAATCCATTTAAACCTTCTATATACTCAAGGGTGTTCCATGACTTTTTAATCCAAGTTTTGTCCATGCCTCACAACAAACTATTTTTTTCTTTCGTAATAATATTTAAACACAAGAAAAATATATAATATTACCAAATTTTAACATGCCACCAACATTTGTATTTAATTTGCACAAATGAGAATGCAAAGTTTAAATAAAATTGGACATCAAAGATAAGAAAATAGAGATAAGTTATTAGAGTAAAGACATTTGAATTAATTCAAAGATAATAGATTATAGGTTTGTCATCTTGTTGCATTTACTTAAAATATTTATGTAACTTTGAAAACAAAAGTGAAGACAAACTTGCTTCTAACTCTAATTATCATCATTAGAGGCTAAGAATTAGTAGACTTTACGAAGATAACTAAATAATGACAATTTCTATCAATCATCAAGCTTCTTAACAATCAATTCAAATCAATATACATGTTTGGTCATTTTCATTACAAAGATTAAATCAGTTTTTTATTCATGCATTTTAAACATGGGAATCAACAAGTGAAATGAGAGATTGAGTTTAACATGTATAGCATTATTGCGCTAAGATAATTGGGGTATTTATCTGAGACAAATCTTTTATCAAAGTTCTATATCTATAGCTTATAAAGCTTGGTTTATTTAATCTTAATCTTGATTTGAGAATGGGTAACCTAATTTATCTTCAATGACTATAATATATAAATACACACACACACACATATCAAAATTCATCACAATATAAACACAAAATATAATAAAAACTCAAACAAAATGTCAAAAAAACACTTGAACAGTGGCTAGAGGCACAGTGATGTCGACAACAATAGGAAACAGTGACGACATCGTCGTTTGAGTTGGCAATGGTCTATGGTAGCAAGGGAAAAGAGGAAAGGTTAGGTGTTGTACAATAAACCAAATAAAAAAGCACATGAACCTTTCTAGCGGTCGACAGTGCTCACACAGGCGAGGAGAGGTAGCAGTGTGATTACTCCAATGACAGGTGGGAAGGACGATGATCTACGATGGGGTGATGGTCAATAGCAGTAGGTGCATAAAGAGCTTCAACGTTGCAACAACAATAGGCAAATTTTTTAACTTCCCTGAGGCATATTGTGAATGGGGGGATAGGTTTAGTTAGGGTTGCAGGTGGGCATTAGTTGCTGTTACAATGTAAATGTAGGTAATTACCTACGAATTTTCCCTTCTTTTATCACATTTAATAAATTGCAGTTATTGTTTTAACCACAGCTAAAATATGATTTTTACCATAGTTACTTTAACTGCAGTTAATGCATCAATTTTTTTGTAGTGATATTTGAAGTTATATAACTAAATTTCATAATTTTTTAAATCTCAATTTTATTGTATAAATATTGATATGCTTCAAGGAAGTTCAGATTGAACAATCCCTGAAACAAGTAAATAAAATAAGAAAAGATAGAATAACTAGCAATCTCGGATGAGAAGTTTGCACGCCACACTCAAGAATACTAGGTTTGATTCGCCACACTCTAGAGTAGAAGAGGGAGAGTGATAAGAATCGGGGATAATTTCGCCACTAAGTTTAAGAAACTTAGATAAGAAATTCGCATATAAGAGGCTAAACCAATTTTCAAAGCATTCAAGGTTCCATTTCTCATTGATAACTTCCATATTTATAGCCAAGAACAACCCTCATGGCATAAGTCCAAGATTTATCTAATTCTCACCTAATTTGGGAAAACATGCATAGAAATTCACCTAACATAGACTTTTCATCTAATGTAGATCACCTAACTTATCTAACTTAGACTTTCAAAGAAATATAGCTCACCTAACTTAGACTTTAACCAATACTTATTTCAACTTTCATCATATGCATTCATCACATGCATAATTGACTTTTCATAATTTATTCATTATAGCACATGATCAAATTGGCCCACTCAAATTTGGGCTCCATATAGAAATTGGGCTTGGATCCTAAATGGGCTGATTCCATTTTGAATTGTTGGACAACCATAGCCTGAATCTTCTTAGCCATAGAACGTGTAATCGGCCCAGATGGCCTAAGTTAGCCTCTTGTTCAACTTGAGGCTCATCAAATATTCAATAAACTTTTTCGTTAAATTTGAAAATTAATTAGTAATTAAAAAAATTTGGTGAAAAATTATAAATAAATGTCAAAAACGATAAACAATAGAATAAGGAAAAAAATCATAGAAATAAACTCCTATTTTCGATTTTCCAATTCCTTATTTTTAGTTTCCTTCTAGACACATTGAATCCTTTTTCGCCTATTCTTGCTAAATCTCCTCTCTCTATGTATTTCATACTATATTGATAAGGTCATCAAATTTAATTTTGGGTAAATTTCCATTTAGCATTAATAAATGCAATTAATTACTAAAAAAGACCTTAAATTTTGAAATTACCTTGAAAGACCAAATTTCATTTTTTGATTTTTCAGTGGATAAAATTACTCCCAAACTTCATGTTTTGCATTATTTACAAATTATGTTTACCCTAGTTACTAAATGTTTTTGCACGTCTAATTAAGTAAGTTTTATTCTTAACTGATAAGACTAACAAGTAAGTTATGAACTTACTACTACCAAAGTTTGCATTATTAATAAATTACGTTTGCCCTAGTTACAGAATAATTTTGCATTTCATATCACGTAAGTTTTATTCTTAACTAGTTGGACTAACAAGTAACTTATGGATTTATTATTATCATGTATTGTGTTACTTGCAAATTATGTTGCCCCAGTTATTGAATGTTTTTATATTTCTTACCATGTAATTTTTATTTTTAACTAGTTAGGCTAATAAGTAACTTGTGGATATACAAACCATGGTAGTAATAAGTTAATAAATTACTTGTTAATCTAACTAGTTAAGAATAAAAAATACATGATAAAAAATGCAAAAAAATTGGTAACTAAGGGTTAACGTGATTTATAAGTAACGTAAACCATATTGTTAATCCAACTAGTTAAGAAAAAAATTTATGTGGTCAGAAATGTAAAAATATTTGGTAACTAAGGCAAACGTGATTTGTAAGTAACAAAAACTATGGTAGTATTAAGTCTATAAGTTACTTGTTAGTTTAACCAGTTAAAAATAAAACTTATGTGGTAAGAAAAGCAAAGACATTCAATAATAAGGGAAAACATGACTTGTTAGTAATGCAAACCATAATAGTAATAAATTCACAAGTTATTTGTTAATCCAACCGGTTAAGAATAAAAATTAGGAGGCCAAAAATGTCAAAAAAAATGGTAATTAGATAGAACATGATTTGTGAGTAATGCAAACCATAATAGTAATAAATCCATAAGTTTAAAGGTAATTTTGTCCATTAAAAAGTTATAAAATGAGATTAGGTCTGTTAGATAATTACAAAATTTAAGGTCTTTTTTAGTAATTAATTGCATCTACGGGTTCTAAACCAAAATTTTTCCTCTAATTTTCATTCCAACTCAAATTTACTGTATAAGTATACAATCAATTATGAAATTTAGCAATAAATTAGTAATATAAATTAAAGAAAAACAAATGATAAATAATAAATTTAACTCATTTGTTCGATAATAGTGTGGTTCATGTTATTTAACTCATTTCACAACCGATGTCACGACCTAAGCTGGTAGGACATGACCGGCACAGGGAACGAGATATTCCTCATCCTTGTAAGCCTATTAAATATCCCAAAACAATAGAATTTTAACAAATACTTGGACCCATATCCGATAACATTAAGGCTAAAGCCTTTGCATATAATTATAAAAAAAAATTAGTTGAATCTATGTAAAAATTTCAGCAGAGTCTTCTCTGAATTATGGACCACCCAAAATTTCAACAATAGAGCTATCTGACATACAATAAATTGAAGAGCTCCGCTCTCCCATATATATTTACAACGCAGCCCACAACTATGGAAATACATCAAAACATTCAATCTATATACAAGGGAGCAATTAAGTCTAATTACAATATACCATAAGAAATTGTTACTTTGACAACAGGCTAGGCTCACAGAGAGAAAAAAAAAAAATAGAACCACTGCAGCTCCTACTCTGTAGGTGAGAGTTCTTGATCAGTGCTGGAATCTGAAATGTTAAATAAATGGATGAGTGGAAACTCAGTGAGGAAATAATTTTAATAATATAAGTGAAAGGTCAACTTGGTAGTGGGAAAGTTTATCACGAAAACTTTCCTTATTTAAAATTGGATAATTTATAAAGATAATTCAAAAGTTCCAAAAGCAAAGGAAAACCATTTACAGTCAAATAAGTCTTGCCCAAATTTTTCAAATCATATTCTCAACTCAATCGAATCAAAATCTAATAAAAATTTAAAATATCCAATTTAACATAATATATTTGGAATATTCTATAAAACCAGCACATATTTAGAATACAGAACTAATCCAATGCTAGAATAATCAGAACAGAGCTGTGGTCCATGATCTAACATAGGCTTTGAATAAATATAATAGTGTGCTTAAGCCTCAAACAGAATATGGAGGTAAGGGCATCATACCCAACCATATTAGAATATCAATTACAGTGCATTACAGCTAACATCGTTAGCTATAGGGTTTTGTTTTGGGCCCATTCCCAAAATTTCAAAAATATATAAACATCCAAATTCAAAAATCAGAATTTCAAAGTCAGACTACTTCAGAGTTTCAGATTTTAATAATTCAAATAATTCAAAATGCAAAATCATAGAGCTCATAAACCAACAAATTTTCAACTCTCAGAATAAGGAATAAAATTTATAAATTTAGAAGTCTGCCCAAGATGCCAGAGATAACAAACAATTATAGTAAAAAATAGATAATTTGAAACAAAATCCTGCATAATTAAGATTATCTACTCACCTGAGAGGAATGTACCAACCTCTTCTTAGCCTTATTTACAATCCTCTTATTGACAATTGTCCTAGCCACCTATAACATTTCATAAAATGCTCTTAACCTCTAATGTTCATGAATAATTTCAACCATTTAATTTTGTTACCAACCTATTTATCTAGCCCTTCATTCACCTTTAACCAATCACTTCTTCAACTGCACTTGCCCTTCCTACTTCACACAATTTAAAGAATTCAATTTTTTTTTTGCTCACATTCGTTGATAATATCTCCAGAATACTCATGGCCTTTACCTTTATTCAATCTATTTCATCTTGTACTTATTAAAATTCCAACACGTACCATCCACACCCATGTCACCTTAGAGGTTATTCAATCAAACTCCAAAATCCTTCATTTGACTTGTATTATTGTTCATTGTTATTTAATCAAGTCATATAAGGTTTCCCATTCAAATTTCCTCTCTTTTTCTCTATGAAAAATCCAGAAAAAATAAGAAAAATTAGCAATTCAACTTATAATTCAAATTAAAATTTTCAAAAATAATAAATCACTTCCTAGAGGCATAATAATATTTGAGAATGCCTAAAAATTCAAATTTTACCTCCTAGCAAGATCACACATATGCCTATAATTTGGGGTTTTTCAATCCAAAAACTAAATCTCACATTTGACCAATGATTTCAAGAGAGAAAAATGCAAAATTTACCTATGATATGTAGTTTTAGCTCAATTAGAAGCAATCACCTCGGATTAAGCTTAAATTTGCCTATTTTTGAGTAAACGATGCCGTAAGTTAGGGTTCTTCAATCTAAGGCTATTTAGACCAAATTGATAGAGGATTAAAATGGAGAACTGACCAAAATACATAGGGGAACTGAAATCCTAAGCTAAATCGAAGTGAAATGCACCAATTTCACAGAAATTTTGAGCTAGAAAACGTACCGTGAATCCCGCCGGTAAAGTTGCATTTTTCGGCAAATTGGTGGTCGGTGGAAGTCATTAGGCCGCCAGTAAGGAAGCTGGAGTGCTAGACGTACACTGGCGAGGACGAACAATGCCGGAAATTGCCAAAACTGTGGAGGACCGATTTACACAATGAAGACACGAGAGGAGAAGAAAATGGCGATGGGATGAGTTCATCTGGAGAGAAATAGTCCTCTTAGGTATTTATGGTAATTTAATTAGGAATACTTGGCATTATCAAATCAAAATTTTCCTTTGTAGATGCTTAGTTTCCATACTTGTTCAATTGTAATAAATGTTAGAAATGTATAAGATAAAGTTTAAGTACTCACATTAGTTACTATTTCAATTAAAATTTATCTACATTTATATTTAGTACTCCTAAGTAAATTTTTCTCCTCTTCTTCAACTCTTAAAATAAAATAATTTTTTTTTTCTTGGGTATTGCAACGGGTAGGTTGGAGTCCACATAATACCTTTTATTTGTTTACATATAAACATACGTAGCTAATTTAGGGTCTAAATTTTGAGTTGGTGAATTTGGGTGATACCTAACTTAATTAGGTAGGGAGAATTTATGGTATGTGATTCTCCAACTATAATATTTTTCGAAAATAAAGTGTTTTAGTATTATTAGAGTTATTTTTTATTTTTGATTTTTTTTAAAAAAAGACTCTTTGATATTGATATTGGTGAGTGTTAGATTTTAATACATTTGGCACATGTGTCTTTTTTGGAGAACATGATCATTTATATTTTGACTCCTGAATTATTGTTTAAAAGCTCAAACTGAATAGTGTTACTAAATGTGTGTGTGAGAGAGACAAAATTATATCATATTTAATTAAGTTTGTTCTTGACATGTGTTGAAATGTCAAATTTAACTTTGGATTAACATAATTTTGTAATTTAATTTTAATTAGAAGTGAATTTATATAACTATGATTATACTTAAAAATTTTAATTAAAAAAGAAAATTTTTCATTAATATAAGTCATCTAATGCATAATTAATTTTTTATTTTTATGAAAATGAAGATTTATAAGATAAAAATATTTTTTTAAAAATTCTAATATCAAATTAAATAATATATTTACAGAATAATTATCTATTTTAATATACAAATGAATTTTTTTCACCATTCAAACAACATTGTACCAAACATACGAACCGTATGCAATATTATTTATTTAGTACTTGGGAGAATTGCATAACATGACTTTCAATCCTTGCACGTGAAAAATGCCATGAAATGTGATTTCTGTTACATGAAAAAGTTGTAGAACTTGATGTCTGTCACGTGAGAAAATTGTGAAATGTAATTTCTGGAGGATGATAAAAATATGAAATTGAATTACTTCACATGAAAAAAAAAAAATTATGGGCATTAATTTTGATCTCCATTGGAGGAAAATATGTCACAGTGTCACTAAAAAGACCCTTCACCCCTCTGCCACTGCCGGAGTCCGGCGCTGCTAGCTCATTTTTATTTTAATAATTATTTATGTTGTTGAGAATATTACATTTTTCATAATCAGTTATTAAATATAAAATAATATTTTGAAAAATAATTATATAAAATATTAATGATTAATAGTAAACAATAATTCTTTAAAACATTAGTGGATTTTATTTAATTAATAAATATAAATATAATAAGAAATTAATTAAAATACATAATAATTAACTTATCATGTAAAAAAATATAAGAAATAATTAGAGACTATAAAATTATTCTGAATGACTTAAAGACGAACTTGTTTACTTTTTTAAGTGATTGGAATTTAAAATTTTTATAATAAATATTTTAATATTTTAATTTTACCATGAGTTTTCCAAAATATAATGTAAGTATTTATCCGTACTCGCTTTCAATGACCTCTCTCCTCCTCCCGGAATGCGCGATACACTCATTTACATCATTTGTCATTCAACTTTACTATTCTTCGCCACTTCGCCATTCATTCCTCCCTTTTCCATTTGGCCAATTTTTAGTATGAATTGTAATATAATTTTTCCGTACAATTTTTTGAAACTGATCCGTATTACACAGTGCTCTTGCCACATTCTGGTCAAACAATAACTAGGGTGTCCATGAAACCATACTGAGGGAAAAAAACGAGAAAAGTAATTAAGGAGATTATTGAGACTCCCTCAATACTGAAATACCTCAATATGCAAAAGACCTCACGCACATCAGTGGCAGAAGATCCTTTCTCGCTTACAACAATATAACAATGGATAAGAATAGCTTCAATTTATGGACAAAAAATATAACAGATGGGGCGATCAAATGAATTTTTTAAGGTAAATTCTGATATGCATCCAATAATAGGGTTGTATAGATATACCTTAGGTAGACCAATGAGAGATAGTCAAATAAAAATTATAAGAAAAGGCAATGTGTTTAACAAAATTACATTTCAGTTCATACTAAATTGCAAATGAGACCCTTAAAAATATAGATGTACAAGGTAATTCATGAATTTGGGTATTTACAAACAGTACTTTAAAAATTAAATATTCATTCTAAAAACTTGTAAAAATTGCTCACACTGTAACCTATCCCATTTGAATCTAAAAGCACCTGAATATGCATAGCCCACCTAAATATGTCCAACTCTGTTAAAATTGTAAGAACAATGCCAAAATATTATATTTGTTCCCAAAGACCACAACACTCAAATAATTTCCTCTGGCGACCATAAATCAATGATATTTCTACTCAACTCAACGTTGAGCCTCTATCCTGTTATCGCATATTGAAAGGTAACCCATATTGACATTCGTGTCGTACCTACAAAAATACTTAATGTGTTGTTGTTGTTATCTGAAATAACTATCTCCTTAAGGTTTTCAAGTGAAATAAAGGGAGAGGAAGAATTAAGTTTTCGTAGAAATTGAAGAGTTTTGAATGAATAGTTAGCAGATCATCATGAACAGTTGAGTGAAGGTGAAAAGGATCATACGGTTCATGTCAACAAGCGAGAGATACGTGGCAATGTATTTATACATATGTTTAGACTTGGTAATACACATAATAAATTATGCACAATATCAAGGGTCTAGTTTGACTTTTATAGTTATTTGATGAAAAATTTTAAATGTTATAGATTATAAAAACATATAGCATTTTTTATGGTTTCAATCTAATTTTAATAACTGTTGGGTTTTCTATGAAATATTCAATACTATTAAGGGCTATTTTACAATTTCTTTTGTTATTTTCAAAATTACTGAGCCATAAATACAATAATTACAAACTCTTGCCAAATCAACATTATCTTTGCATCTAGCACCTATTGGTCCTTCTTCCGCAGCAACCTGGTTGCATGGAAGAAGGGCCCATTTTATAATCAATTCACTACTTTCAAAATCCCACGAAAATTGAACATTTGTGTCGGTATGTACTTTTACTTTGTCTTCTAGATAATAAAGCTTGAATTAGAATGGAGCCCTAACGCTCAGAAGCCGAGGATGCTTTGGATCCTTATTTTTAAATTACTCTCCTCCAACCCGTTTATATATTTCACACTTCAATTATAAGAAAATGAAGCCACTGAGTTAGCTGAAAGTGGCTTTTCTTTCATTATTGAGGGGTATATATACTTTTCCTAAACTCCAAAATTTTCTCTATATATATGCTTTTCCTTCTACTCAGTGAAATAAGCTCGACAAAATGAATATAAAACGCAGTACTTGATAAATGCTGCAAAACTATATTCTTTTTTAAGCAAAAAAGGCAATAATTATATGGTACAGTCAAAAGCATAATGTATGAATATAAAATACAGTATTTGATAAATGTTCGAATTACTATTAAGACGTGCAAGTTCCTTAACGAAGACGAAAATTAGTGATTATTCTAGCCTAAGTTAGTATACTAATTGGTAAGTATATCTTGTTTTTCCTTTTCTCCACCTATAACTTGTCATAATTGATTATAAGTTTTTAAAATTATTATGCATATGTTTAAAATAAAGTTGTACAATTTAATTTTAAATAACTTAATTTGCAATTTTCGTTTTAATTAAAAGTGAATTTATATTATCACGATTTTATGTTTAAAATTTTTAATTAGAAAGTAATTTTACTATTAATATAATTCATTTAGTATAATCTTAAATTTCTTTTTAAATACTGTACAAATAAGGGTTTAAGAAACAAATATGGCTTGAGGAAAAATTTAATGTCAAATTAAACAAAGTTATTTGCAAAAGCAATGTAAGGTTTTTTTTTTTTCGTGTTGTAAATCTTTAAATATCAAATAAAACATTATAATACAATGTTTGTTCACAAATATTCATTAGAAAGAAGGTGAAAATCGTGTTCAAATTGTAACTAGTTATTTTTTTTCTTCTTCTTCTTTTATACTTGAACTAGATATAAATTTCTAGTACCAAGTAGTAGATTATAAACTTGTTTACCACTTCACAACTAAACGTCCCGTTGACATGTAATTATCTTCAATAGTTTCAAAGTTCACTATCGCGATTCTCAACCTTTTTTGGGGTCGAAATTGCTACTTTAAATAGAGAAGAGACGTGAAGACTTTACGAGCAGACGTGACGAGACGAAGTTCACAACAATTTAAATGAGGTCAAGTCATCTAAACGTTAGTGCAAGAACACAAAATATAAAGCCAATGCCCAGGGAAAGCGCTTTTCTTAGGAAGTTTACAACCTGAACTCTAAAAGAAAACTATGAAAAATACATAGAAAAGCAAGTCACTGAACTGTACATGGAAAAAGACAACATACCTCCCACTTCACAATCTCTATTTCTGAGAGGATTCAGCCATCTATTTTCAAGATTTCAAGTTATCTTTTCTGATGCTTTTCCCTAAAAAAAGAAAAGCGAGATATGATGCTTTTCTTTTAACTTTACTAAAAAAAATAAATTAGAGAAAAGTTGAGTATAATTGTTAAAATAAAAGAAGATATCAAATTAAAAACTTTAAAAAATATTAATGTGATTTATTCAAAAACATCATATTACCATAAACCTTGGAATTACCTATTTCTAGGCTGAGTACTAAACTACTAGATTTAGACCTGCTTGGTTTGGTTCTGATGAGTTCATAACTAAGCAAACTTGCTAGCAGGATTGAAGTTTGTGTATGGAACAAGATTTTTCAGCAGCAAATGGGCCATTCAAGGTTCATATTGAAAGGTAAGTGATATTAGTTATCATTGGGCAGAAGCACGTGTCTCATAAGAGAGTGACTGAAAATGCTATAGAAGTTAATACGGTGCAGATGAATGCAGAAATCAGCGTAATCAGACCCAGCACAACAATTTCATACAGAAAATCAGAGGTGACGAATTTGGGTTTTCCATGAACCCTTGAGCTAGTCTGGCTTGCGACTTGGGTTCACTTCACTTTAGGCTCTTACTTCAAACAAAATGAGCATTTCATAGTTAAACACAATCAAGTTTTGTGCTATTATCCCGTCTAAGAGAATTCCAAAACAAGCAGTGAGCGAGAATTTGGACTGTTGGATATCACATGGCCATAGTAATTCTTTCTGCGTACACACACACACACACACACACACACATATATATATATATATGAAAAGGATCAATAAAGGAAAATTCTAAAAACATTGAATCACCATAAGTTTCATGTAGAATCTCGTTATATACACTTAAAAAGCTAGCTAGTAGCTGCCCTGAGTGACATATAGCTTTATCTGCTACAGAAGCTCAATAAGTTTCCCCCCTGTGCTCCCAATCAATCACACAGCAAAATTACACACTAGAGATTTCTAGTTTGACGAAACGATAGAAAAAGAAGTCCAGCAACGACACAGGTCTATTGCGCAATCCTTCTTATAAGATTAAAATCCAACATCTGAAATAATTATTGCTACCTGATCGAAATAACTAGAGTCCACCGAAAACACCAGATGCAAAAGTCATTGAAATATATAACAAGACCACCAACCCATACTATCACACTGCACAAACTTACTTAAACACGTTATGTTTTCTTGTTTGGAGATTCTAGCTCCTCCATGTTCAGGTCCTGTCTTGCCTGCCTTCAATATAATATATGATAATACAATGGCGAGGTCATATATATCATGGACCTAGACGGTAGTGACCATCTGGCATGTAGTGACCATCCATATAGAGAGTTGCATTCTGTGGGTGAAGTCCATCCATCACCATAAATTGCATGTCTTCAGATGGCTTCCAGTGCCTCTTCCTTTGATTTATGAACCAGTTATTTATTTGCTTTTGGTCCAATCCAGTTGATTCAGCCAATGCCACCTTCTCTGATTCCTACTCATTATATGTGCATCCCACAACAATACCACGATTATGGCATTCATTCATTAAACTAATTATCAAGCAACAATAAATAATATATCGTTTTACTTACCGAGGGATAGGGCCATTTGTAATGTAATTCCCACCAGCTCAGTAGCTTTTGCCTAGCATCTTTGGGTAGTTTTCCCTTCTTCTTTTTCTTTGAGAGTTCTTGCTTAAGGCTGCTTAAGTAGCCACTATACTTCCTCAGTAAGTGGTTCTTAAGTTCACGGTCCTCAGCTCTGGGATCAATCTCCGGCAATTCTGTTTCTCCACCACTATTCTCTTGATCATCTTCAGATGAACCAACCCCTTCACACTTGTCATCTGCAAGCGTTCCAAAGTATACGTGTCTATAAGTAAGTTCCTCATAATTACATTGAAGAAATAATTAAACATTTAGAGCTAATAATCAGTACGATGTATATTGAAAATCATTATTCTTTTCTTCAGCTCCCCACATTTGGACATCATTACATAATATCAATAGAAAAATGTGCAGAGTATCAATTCCGAAAGCTTCTCAAAGGGAATCTCATGAAAATGATCAGAGACAAGAGGATAACTATTTCCATCCCATTGAATAATAGCATGTACTTTTAATAATTATAATTAAAAATCTCCAATCAATGATTTACAAAGGGAAAACATTCATTGATGAAAAAAATCTTTTCCCCTCCATTGATGATTCCAGAAAAACACATAATTCAGCATATAAGGTATTTGTATCAATATAATAGACGGTAAGAAATAACAATAACAATGCACCAAGTCCATACAAATTACTTAGCTAGCAAATTTTGGTTCTTCATATTATATTATTAGTATTAATGATTTATGAACTTCGTGGAAAGAAACAAAATCACAGAAAGTGAGATCGGTTAAATTTATTATATAACTGACAAAGGCTGAGGGTGATTGGAACAGCATCCAATGTGATTACCAATTATGTTTCAATAAAAAAATAGTAAAAAATATAATTTTATTACCATTTATTTATACTTAAGGCTTAGACTGGATCGAAGAGGCCAGAACTGACCACGGTAATGATGAAACTGTATGTGCGATGGGAATGTCATCTCACATAACCCGATAAATCAGCGAACAGCAAACTCATTTCAGATGAATTAGCAGTGTATTACCAAAAAACCCTAGAAAAATGATTTTGTCGGAACGCACAAATCTAGGAGAGAGCAGAATAGGGAACAGAAGCCTTAGGAACTGCGATTTTGGGTTATAACCCAAAAGAAGAAAAGAAAAGGGAAGAATAGAAAATGAAAAATGATGCCGTGACATCGGGAGAATATTTGCCATAAAATATTTAGTAATAAGATGAACTGGTCCATTATGGGAAATATTATGATATAAAAAATAAAAAAAGGCACTGATATATAGGCTCGTGATTAGGGTTCTGTGATTGATCAAGTTCGTCTTTCTCTTTCTGGGTCCCTCCCCAGAAAATGAAAGTGTAGCTGTAGGTGTAATGCTATGGTTAAAGTCTCCCACCGGAGAATCCAGATGTACTCAAGCTTACGAGTTTCAAGAATCAGAGACAATCCGGAGTCCGGACCATAAGTTTGTGCACTGCCATATACTAGGTGTGTCTGATTATTGGTTTAGTTCATAATTCGTTTGCTTTCAGCGAAAAGAAATACAAACGTCAGCGGAACAGAATTTGAAGGTGGGAAAAAGGGAAAGTATAGGGAAAGAGACAGATAAAAGTACCAGAAAAGATACGGACGGGTCCATTGCAAAGCATATTGAGTTGAGCTTCAATCCTGCGCATGAAATCCATGGCTTCTTGTATAGGCCTTGTCAATTCCTCTCGATACTTCACAAGCATGTCATAGTAGGCTTCCTGATTATCACCCACACCAACAACCCCTCAGCCACAGCTCACGTATATCGATTTACAAATATTATCAAGCAAACCCGGACCAATTGATTAAGCGACGAGAGAATTCCATAAAATTAGGGGAGAATTAGGAAAAAAAAGAAAGGCGTACCATGAATTGGTCAAGTTCAGGGTCCTTGGAAACTTCCCTGGATGTCGATGAAGATCGCTGCCGTGCCTCAAACTCCTGGCGAGCAGCAGCCAGACGCGCCACCACTTCCGGTGGAGCTCCCACCTGCAGAAAAGGGTATTAGCTAACCATCAGCGTTGCTCTTGCTACTATGGAGTGTGTAATATCCAAGTTCGAATCTCAATAGAAACTAAATTAAAAAGAAAAAAGAAAAGAGTATGGCTACAAGCTATTGATGAAATGTTATTTCCTAAAAATAAGCGACCTTTTGGCAATCCATGTAAGCTTGTAAAAGATTGGAGTACTGAGGATGAGCGATGATCTTAGCTTTGATAGCCTCAACTTCGTTGGAGGTGTCTCCGCCTCCTCCTTGGTGGTGCATCGCGGGGTGAAGATTCCCTCTCATAAGAGGGTATTGAAAAATCTGAGTTTGGTGGGAGGTGTTGGCTTCGGTTTTCACAGTGGGATGTGGTTGATCGGAGTGATGAAAGCAGTCAGAGGCACCGGACTGAAGATGAAAGGCACTGATAGGCAGGTGATGAGCAACGCTTGAACCACCGCCGCTACTTCTTCCGTACCCAATACCACTCGAAGAGGACAAGAAATTAGCCCTTCCACCTGCGTTTTCGCTCAGATTATTATTATATTCCTCCATCTAATATTCTAATACCAAGCTCTCTCACCTAATCAGTCCAAGCAACAGCTTTAACCACTAAACAGGGAGAGAAGGCCAGCAAACCCTACGCTGAATATGTAAGGGAAGGTCAAGAACTGGAAACCCTAAAACTAGGAAGAGATTGCTAACGTTGTGGGGGTTAGACCACAGAATCACGAGCACAAGTGAGGCTTTATGTTCATGCCAAAGCGGAGAAAGAGAGAAGAGGTTGGTTTGGAGGATAGTGAAGCAAGCTGAGGAGGAAGGCTCTTTCGGGCTCTGGATCAAGGGTTAGTGATTGCACCAAACCAGGTTTTGGACACAGCGAAGATGATAGAAATGAAGGATTATCTGAGTGGAAGGATGGTACGGAGGAGGGAGAGGGAGAGAGAGAGAGAGAGGTGGAGGTGGCGCGGTCGTAACCGGCAATGGCTCCGTGGTGTGGGTGGTTGACAAGACTCTCTTTCTATGCGATATAAAAAGAAATATTTGATAATTATAAAAGCAGGCTACCATAGCCCAGGAGATTATGCCCCACACCTCATTCCTCTTTTTTTTATTTGTTATTTCCCTTCACTGCGTCTGTTTTCTTTCTTTTTTGGTCAACATTAGTTTCCGAATTTTTAATGGAAATTTTTTTTTTATGATATATACTTTCTTTCCATTTTTAACGCCTAATATTTAAATGATCGAAGACATGTGTTAATTGTATATCACGCGCGTATCTCATAGTTGCAGATGAACATGCATGCTTAATTAATTAAACTTTTTTTTTTTTCTAAGTGGTAATTATTTTGTTTTAAAATAGATTAATATATATATATGATATTAAAACTATAATATAAAAATTTAAACTGCATGTGGGAGTCTCTTTATTTCTTTACATTATTTTTATAATATAAAACATTATTACAATTAAATTCAATTTTATATATACATATATATATATATATATATATTCTATTAAAATACATTACAAGATATGAAATCCACTTTAATTATACATATTAAATCACGCGCGCGTGTATTTTTGTTATTGTAGCAAAGGTACTTGTGAAATTAAGTTGTGAAAGGGTGATACTTTTTTTTTCTTGATCAACTAGGTCAATTTTTGTAACTCGAAAGGTTTTACTTACTTAAATAATCTGAATTCAATGCGAGATTAAATACCTAGTTAAATATATTAAGTTGATATAAAGGAGCATCCGGTTAAGTTCATTAAAAGTGAATAATGAACAACTAACCTTTGTAAGTGTATATCATAATATTGTTTTTTGTTTTATCTTTTTATATTTGATTTGGTTCTTAAGTCACGTAATTGATTAATTTAAAATTAGAATTGTCAAATTCAATAATTTAATATTAAAGATAATTTTTTTAATGTTGCACTCAAACTCAATACCTTTCTTAAAAGGCATCAAGTTTCTTATCAATCGGGGCAATAACTATTGATTAAGCGCATAAGAATGCATAAACAATAACTTTATTCTTATATTTTGAAAAAACGTTGTGTAACGCGTTGGCAATGTTCAATCATGCAAATGCTTAGCATCGAATTTGACTTACGTTAAACATGTAGGCTTTTTTAGAGGCATTTTCGAAAACATTCTTGGCAAAATGTTTGGGAATAATTTTGTCAACATACCTACCATTAATCTAGTCCGTAACTACAAAGTTTGATGCTTTTCCATGTTTTTCGTAAACCCGTCCCATCCCATTTCACAACATTCATCTATTTTCTTTGGATTTTCTTTATTTGATAAGTAATGTCTAGCTACCTTACTAAAATTTCAAACGAACAAAATACTCCTGGAATTAGCACCAAGGCACATAATTAATATCAACCTTACTGAAAAGGGACAACATGTATTATATAAGCCCGCATTAATGAACATAATAATTTGACATTAATAAGAACAAAATCTTCATCAATTAAAATGGAAATCTGTCTAGATAAATCCTTCAATATTGAAACACTGAAAAGGGGGGAAAAAATATCATCTAGTTAATTAAAACCTACCTAACCCCCATTGACAATTTTAATATATCTGAAATAATTCATTTCCAAACTTTGTGTACTAGTTGTACTAGTTTAAAATCCAATCATCATAAAATTTGCACGATTAGTAGTTACACATGCAATTACGCGTTGTTTTTCCAGAAACACAATGTGCAACTAGCATTATCTCTAAGGTAAGAAACCTTTTTTGTATTTTTAATGGATAGAGCTTGCTTTTACTTCTCTCTGTCTGCCAGTCTACAAAGATGAAATAATATAGGTTACGTTGGTAATTAAATAGTTATGAAAAGTGAAAATAGTATGAAAAGAGAAGAAAAGCGCTATTCAAAATGATCGCATTATTAACTGTAATGTAATTAATCCAAGTAAAAAAGGACTATAAGTGATTATATAAATGGATTTGGATTCAGAGTAGATGGGGAATGAAGGAGTCAGACTCTACAGTGAGAATGAGTTCAACGGTAAGCAATGAAAAGAGCAAATAATATTCAGAGAAGTGCGTCATATCCATAAGATGCAACCCTATTTAGAGGGGTTCTGTACTGTTTGTGACTACCCACTCCAGCAGAAGCACGTGTGTACAATTAATCCCACTGTCCATTACTACCTCTCTCTCTCTCTCGCCAATGGCTGAGTTTTTCTTCGTTGGGAGTGGCGGCTAGGACCAAGCCATTCTCATCATTTTTCACATATGGACAAAATAATATTTTAAGCATATTCATAATCTTCAATTGTCATTTAACTATAATAATTAAAGATATTTATATATGAAAAATTTTGTAGAGACTTTTAAAAGTTCGAATCAGGATAAGACGATGTTTATTTGTTCTAAGTTATATATTTATTAATATAACATATATTAAAGATAGTAGAGTAGGAATTATCAATCGCAAGACAATAAGTATTTTTTTAATTCTATTAATGATTATATAAAATATTTAATTTGTAGAAACTAAATTTAAAAACAATTTGTTCATATTACAATTAAAAAATTTTGAGTTCAGGAATGTAAAATTTGATAATAGATGAAAGAAATATAATTTAAATTTATTTTTTTTAACCAGAGCATGAGTTTGAAATTAAAGGTCAAATGAGAAGAAGATAAAATTAAAGCATAAAAATTTTTTTTAGAAATATATTAAAATAAAATAATGTAAAAAAATAGGATTAAAATTCAAAAAAGTTAAAAAGACTAAATTAAAACTAAATAAACTCAGAGGCCCAATCAAAACTAAATAAAATTAAAATCTTACTGAAGTATGAGTTTAAAAGTAAAATAATATATAATTTTTTAGTAATTAAAATTTTCATTACAATTTTAACAAAAAATTATTACACTATATGAGTTAAATTGAAAATAAAAAATATAATATTTTTACAAATAACAAAAAATAGGAGTATGTCATGTCTATAGGCTTACAATCCATGATCATTGCAATCAGTTTTGTGCCAAGTTCTGAATACTAATGATGATATATAGGGAAGGTGTTAATGCGATGGCATTAACCTATATGCCTCCCATGGCCACACATACCCACTTAACCAGAGACACTCTTGAAAGACCCCACAACCCCCGAGACTCCCGCGCTCTCTCTACCTCCCTTTTATCTCTTCTTCCTCTCTCTCCCGACCAACTTTCTCTCTCTATCTTCAATTTTTTCTTTTTAAATTTGTTGGGTTATTTTTCTGCAGCAGATTGGACGTTTCCAACTTTTCAACACAAAGACTCCAGTATGAGTTATGAGTTATGTACTTATTCAGGTATCCTAATCCTATTCCTTCATTTGTCATTCAACTTCACTATTCTCCTCCACTTCCCCATGCATTCCTTCTCCCTTTCCATTTGGGCATTTCTCAATTAGCATACTTTTCTATTATTTTCTTTTCTTGTGCAAATTTATGATCATAGTCCGTATTACACAGTCCTCTCTGCTAAATCACATTCACAACTCTTGTTTTTCCTCAGTCAGCATTAACCTAAAATGACAAGAAAGGTGGATACGAGAAAAGCTATTCACTGAGATCTTGACTTGCCGGAAACTGAACTCTACCCTGTTAATCGAAAGAGCTCACACTGATCAGTGGCAGAAATGAGAGCTTTTCTCGCTTATTTCCTGCAGAAATCAGTTTCATTAATTAACCAGAATTAATGCGATATATATAGTCCAGAGCATATACAAATTTCAGTTTCTCATCTCTATGTGTGTATACACAGAGAGAGAGAGATAGAGGGATTCATATTACCCTAAACTTTCCATCTTGTTGATAGGGAGAAGAAAGAACCTTGAGAATGTAGGAGCTACGGTCTTGATTAAAGCCACAGAGCAGAAAACCATGTATGTATGTACATATTAGATGGCATAAAAACCTACTAATATTTTTCTATATATACCAAGTGATCGATAAGTAATTGCAATGATGAGTTTCTCTCTTGGTAAGCACGTAGCTGATTGGTCACATATACCACAAGAGGTCACACTGATTTATCGTTTATGAGTCTAAACCTAAAATCACGGTGATTAATCAATTCTAAGTAACTCCAAGTTAATCGATCCCTTCACCTTCAATTCAGTTTTTGAGCCATGTTACAGTCTAGCGGTCTATTATTGGGCTTTTCCTTTTTCCAATCACATCACCATCAAAATCATCATCATATGAATGAGCTGTTCCTGTCACATCACTCAGAAAGTTACTCTTGACGTTTTTCTTTAATAAAAGCACCGTAGCACCGATAGAGATTAAGATTTTGGGGCAATAATTTCAAATTGTTACTCTTAGAAGTTCCAGTTTTGTTGTGAAGTACATCAAATTTTTTATAACCTAATGTTTTACAACTACGGAAATTTTATTCAAATTTAACAGTGTTGTTGTTTATAACATGATTATAGTGATCACAATAATGTGTTGTTGCTCAGGAGCTCTAAAAAAAGAAATTAGCGTGATATATATCTCCTACTTAAATGAGATGAAAATATAATCAGCATATATATATCTATAGTCAAATTTTTTTTATTTTTTTAATAAACATATAATTTATTAGTAATAAAATAAAATGAATAATTTAATTTAAAAAATATATAATTATACATAATAATTATATGTGTGTTTTAATACAAATTAATAAATGATATGTTTATTATGTTTTAATTAAAAAAAATTTCCAAAAGAAGTACCTGAGAACTTTGCTTTTTATCAACAGAAGTGAGTATCCTCAGGAGAATCAAAGTTAGGTAGAAGTCACATCTTAATCGTCTTTATCATCTTTAAATATGGTGTGTCATGTTTATGAGCGTGTTGTAAAAATGCAATTAACGGTGGACTTAAATTGCCAGGTTTCTTTCTTACGATATGAATCAACATTATTAACATTAAGCCAATGGTAAGATAAAATGGACAGGACGCCACACGTAAAAGCAAATGGCGAATACGACGACGCATAAGAGAACAACTCATCCCCTGTCCCCAGTTTTAATTAGGCTTACAGGAAACTACATAGATACCTTTTGAGGAATATATATATATACTTAAATTTCAATTTTCAGATATAGTTTATTTCACCTCTTAATCAATTAGCTTTTTCCTCCTTAATTATTATTTGGTTGGTAAGTAATTTAATCCCTCTTGAGAATGCTAATAATTAAGTAAATAATTTCTATTTAAAAAATAATTAATTGAAGCATGTATCCAGCTTAATTTTGTTTAACTGTACTACTTGTATATCTACTTATTTGATATAACCGCCTTGAATCAGGCCAAACAAACAGTATATACACAGAGAAGAGTTGATTAGTTAACAGGATTGATCCATGATTTATTATTACTTTGATTAAGATAATGAGGATGTAGATTGTGTGGTAGGAAATAAAGTACTCGTCTTTGTGCCTGCCATTATCAAACATGGAAAATTCTAACATAGCTGGTGAAATAATTCGAGCATAGATGCTAAGCAGAAGACAGTTCTTGGAGGGCCCTTGTCTGCCATTAAATCATATCAATATGTGTTTTAGCAGCCACCTTTCCCAATTTAATTAGTCATAATATTCAACAACTAACTTTGTTGCGTAAGGAAGACAAAGTTAATCAAAAGTTGAAAGATAATTGCATAATAAATTATAATTAAATGTGACGGATTATCTTTAACTACTCATTAAGCAAACTAATATAGCTAATTTTTTAGTAAGAATCCGAGGGGATAATTTGGCTTTCATCTCGCTAAACAAAATAATAAATATCGTATGACTGCTGTATATATGGAAATATCTTACTTCCACGTACCACGATTTTAATAATGAGGTTCTCATAAATTCAACCAATTAATTAATAGGACCCTCCCTCCAGCTGCTAATTAATAATTAATGGCGATCCTTGGAAAAAGAAACTAGTAAAAAGAAAAATCACTTGCTTTATTAGGTAAAATATTCGGATTTGCTGTCGAACAACGAACAAAGAGGATTAAGTGTTCCAAACATACTAATTAGTCAACAACGGGTTCATATTCCATCAACGTGTTACAGGAAAGCTGGGTGATTTTTTATTACGTGAGTGGATGTAGAGTACAGTAATAAGCACCATATATTGACTAAACGTAGGAAAAGATTGAAGATGTCTATTTAAAGAGAGTTACAGATTGATTTGACGGATAAAGACAGAACAAATTCGCGTAAATAAAAACTATAGAGCCCAGTAAAACAACAGTCACAATGTTACGGACTTGTCATTAGCATATATAAACCTTTTACCCTTGCTTAATACATTAATGGTAAATTACTAAACAGAAACTTACTTTATAGATTAATTAAATGGATATATATATATATATATATATATATCTCTCTCTCTCTTTTAAATTAGAGTAGTACATCAAACAAAGTCATTGGAAGTGTATCTATACAATAAATATTATGTATATATGCAAAGAATTTTCATGATTAGAAAAAATCATGTCATGTTGGGTCAAAGCAATCTTACAAAGGCATGAATCCTGGACGACTTTTATTTAATAATTGATGCATGCATCTGATCGAAATATTTCTGCACAATAGTTTAGTAATTTGCATGTAAGTGATGGCCAGGAGGATTCTGCCCTTTTCTTAACCTTAGATTGCAGACATTTCTTTTGGGTAAAAGCTTTTGCAAAGTAATTTAATAATATCTTAAAACAATGAGTGCGTTGCCTTTGTCCATATATTTAAATTATTTTTTAGATGTGCATGGCCCTTCAATCCCATTGATTATGGCTAATTAAAAATGTTAATATTTTTTTCTTTTTTAATATACAGATAAAGTTGAAGCTATAAAAGGATAATTTGAAAAGAATCTCATTTCCTTTTTGCCGTTTGAGCGAACGTCATAATAGTGGTAGCAACTATGCTGATATCCGCGCTCACTGCCAAGAGAATCTCAGTTCATATTTGTTTAATTTCATCAAGATCATATCTGATTGACGCATAAACTACTTTTTTTTTTTTTTTTCCTTTAAGAATCTGCATTAATTATTTAACCGATTTTACAATCATAGAAATCCGATCTTGATTTGTAATTAATCTCCTTGCATGTTCGCCACATGTCACATTGAAGATTCTAATTTCTAAGATGTGGCTTCTGAGTTCTGACCCATGATCTTTATAATATGTCTACCTACAACCCTAATACTTGCAGAAATTATAGCCTATTTTGATACAACCAATCATTACAAATTTAACGGAAGTGATTGCAGTCTGCATCTAAATTGGTATATGTCGACCAACCAAAAAAAAGTTCTGATAATTACAGTCTAATCTTCTAAAATTACACTAAAATTTTCTGTCAATCCATACCGTTATCCTTATATACAGAAAGTTTTAAAATTTTATTTTTCACTACTTAAAAAATGAACAATCTTACACCAAAAGTTATGATATTAGTATTCTCTTATTAATAATAAATATAAAAATATTATATTATTCTTATTATATAAAAAAAATAGTAACTCTTATTTTTTTTCATAGTAAAGTCTTTACTTTCTTGTTCATGGTTCTTTATCTTACTGAAATTTTTACGTAAAATTCTGTGTCATCTCAAATTATTTATTATAATTTTGCTTCTATCCAAAATCTATTTTTTCTACTATTGATATTATAGCTTATTTAGAAGGATTATTATCTACTCAATGTATCCTCTATGCCTGTCACTAATATAGTTGGATCTCTATATTAGAAAATAACTAAGATTACTTTCGCCCATTATAAAGTACTAGATATTTTTCACATGTATGGTGCACTATTCATACGTATGGAGAAAAATACACCAGTGATGAATTTATTACTTTCTGTCAATATGAAGGTATTAAAAGACAATTCACGGTAGTATACACTCCACAGGAAAATGGAGTATCAAATCGAATGAATAGGACTTTGTTGAAAAGGACAAAGGCAATGTTAATGTCATGCCCCGAATTCCCTGGGATGTGACCGGCACAGATCACGAGGAAATCCCCATGACCTGCAAGCCTACACTAGAGGGACGATCGTTAACATACTTTTCCAATACCCATAAATGTCGTTGCCTTAATATATATGGTGAAAATGTCAATACAAAACGAGGCCACCTGTAGAAATTTCGGCAGCACCTCCCCAGTGATTAAGACGTCCCGAAATTTCTACAAGGTCCTGCAAGGCAATACATAAATAGGGGAGCTCTGCTCCCACCAGCCCAAATCTACGAATACAACAAAAGACAAAAACATGGCGGGTTCAGCTGTGGTCACAAAATAATCCCGTATACAGAAATGGCTACCAAACTAAATATATATATACATCCCAAAAGAAAATGCCAAATTTATAATCTAACAAGAGGGCACGTCTCGCACCCAAATCAAGCGGCTCAATGCGGCTCTACGGTCAATGCTCCGCCGGCTCCAGAAGATTGCCTAACTCTCTCTCTGGGACCAAAAGTTTTCCGGCAGATAGCACCCCAAGTCAGTAAACCATTTTATATATAAACAGAAGCTTTAACAAAAATCAAGGATTTAATACAGTGTAATAGTGTTTAGATCCATCAACTTGCAATTTAACAGTCGAACGAAATAACCATTTTTCATAAACGTCAAGTCAAGAACCATTCTCAGGTAAACAATCAATTTGTGACAAACAATCAGGAATAAGACTGCTAGGAACCAACAGGCGAGGGTACACAACTCTCGAGAGCATCTAATCAACAAGCGAGGATACACAATCCGCGAGGGTAACTAACCAGCAGGCGAGGACACTCAGTCCTCGAGGGTAACTAACCAACAGGGGAGAACACTCAGTCCTCAAGGGTAACTAACGAACAGGCGAGAACACTCAGTCCTCGAGGGTAATTAACCAACAGGCGAGAACACTCAATCCTCGAGGGTAACTAACGAACAGGCGAGAACACTCAGTCCTCGAGGGTAACTAACCAACAGGCGAGACTTACGTTTCGCGAAGGCTTATCATTCGTCATCCTCCAAAAATCAAGGAATTTACGTCAAGCATGTATACAAGATGAAATTATGCGGAAATTACCTATGTTTCTAATATAACTAGCTAGTAACCACCTCTAATCACATCACAAGTCTAATACCGTAGTTACAGTCATTTATCACATACCGAAGGTCCCTTACTTTAAATCCTCCAATCCGGTAAGGCAGAATCACAAAGAATTTATTTCTATTTAGGAAACCATTAAAGCAAGAACAACCAAGAAATATTTAAAATTTTGGGGTGCTATCTGCGCACCTAAACACGGTTGACGCAAGCGGTACGCTGACCCCTCCCTAGGGTGCCAGAATCGGCCTTACGATCCACCTGCACCGAAGTTCACATAGGAATTAATTGCCTTTCGGGTCATTATCCTAATTTAGAACCTAACTCCCCCATCTCTATGAGTCCAGATCTTTCATTCCTTGACGTGTGATTATTTACATTTCTGCCCCATATATTTTCCAGATTTTTCACTTTGGTCCTTGTTTCAAGCCCTAGCCTCCATTTTAATGCAAATCAAGACAATTTCCTAGTTTTCATGCCCAGCAGCTTAAAGGTATTAATCTAGAGTTAAAATGAACCAACTACAAGTCAACAATTTCCCATTTTCTCAAGAACCCAAAATTTTCGAAACTTTTCATTTTGGTCCCTGTTAGTCATTCTTCTTACAAGCAGCCAAAATCCATGGTTTTAGAGCTCAAATTTGTTGTTTAAGGGCTGAAAATGCTACTTTTAAGCTCAATCTGAAGAGAAAACTAGCTTAAACGTACCAAATCGTCCCAAAATGCCCAATGTTCGAACTCCTCCTCCTCGCCGGAAAAATGGCTCCAACGGCGGCCAGTAGAACCAGTGGCAGGTGGAAGGTGATGGTCAGAAGGTGGGAAACAGAACCCACCCAACCCGAGGGGGATTACGAGCTGCTCGAGCTTCGTTTCAGCTCACGCCTCCTCGCGGTCCAACGGAGAAAATGGGACGTTCCTGCCGGCGACGAGGTGGTTTCTGATCTGTGAGGGGCCGGCGACCTTCAGAGGGAGGCGACTCAGCTCCGGAAAGGCTAAGGCACCGTCGCTGCTACTCCACAGGTCTGCACAGCTCAAACTTCTCTTCCTGCATCTCGGCTGGAGAAGGAGAAGGGAGAAGAAGAAAGCTTCTGTGGGCAGTTTCATCCTTTCACTGTGGGAGGGGACACGTGGCAGCTCCAGAAAAAAAAACAATGGAGGTTAGCTTCCCAGTCTCGAACCCACGTCCTGAGGAAATGCAGTTTGGAGTCTGACCACTGAGCCAACCTCAATCTCATTATACTGATTCACATAACATAATATTATACCATCAGTTGCATTCAAATTTTTAATTGCTTGGGTTATTACAGTTAAGAACTTCTAAATTAGTTAATTCACTTTGGATAGAAGCAGTCAAGACAACTTGCTACGTAATCAATTGGTCACTATCAATCACAATTCATCTAAAGACCCTAATGGAGATATAGATTGGGAAACCAATTGATTATACAAATCTCCATATGTTTAGCAGTCCAGTATATGTAATGTACAATGCCTAAGAAATTACAATATTAGATCCAATATCTAAAGGATACTTATTCTTGGGATATATTGACAGAGTAAAGGGGTATCGCCTGTGAGATTTCACTAACCACGAGGTTATAGTCAACAAGGATGTCATTTTTCCTGAAGAAAAACAACACATACATGAAGGAGATAACACTTCAAAGAAAATAGTAGAGGTCACTACAATGCAGATTGAAGAAAGAAAAAATAAAACAAAAATACCATATTCTTTTGAAGCAGCACCAGAGTACGATGAACAAGAACAATTTGATCTCATAACTCCATAAGTGCAATGGTCAACTCAGGAGAGGAAAGAACTAGTTTGATACTCATATTACATTATGGAAGGAAATATTGCATATTGTTTACTCATAGAAGATGTAGAGCCGTCAATTTTTTCAGAGGCTATGGAAAGCTTAAAGGCTTCTCTATGGTTAGCAAAAATACAAGAAGAAATTGAAGCCTTCCATAAGAACAAGACATGGGATCTTGTTCCACTACCGAAAGGACGAAAAGCCATTAGGAACAATGATAAAAGGATTTGCTCAGAAATAGGGCATTGATTACAATGAGATATTTTCTCTAGTTGTTTAACTCACAACGATTCAAGTGGTCTTAGCAATGTATGTTACACTTAACTTACATATAGAGAGTTAGATGTAAAAATTGCATTTCTTCATGAAGATTTTTAAAAAGAATGTTATATATTCCAACCAGAAGGGTTTGAATAAAAAGGAAAAGAGAATTTGGTTTGCAAGTTGAGCAAATCTCCATCTGGTCTCAAATAGATGTCAAGATATTGGTATAGGAGATTTGATTCCTTCATCATGAGCCTTGGATAAAACAGACTTAATGCAGACACTTATGCATATATTAAGAGGTTTAGTGGAAATGATTTCATTATTTTGCTATTGTATGTAGACAACATACTGGTAGTAGGCCCAACAAAGATCGCTTAATGAATTAAGGCACAATTGGTTGGAGAATTTGATTTGAAAAACTTGGGACCGACAAACAAGATTCTTAGGATGCAAATTCACCAAAACAGAAATAACTAGAAGATTTAGATTTCTAAAAAGAATTATTTAAGGAAGATCTTGCGACGTTTTAATATGCAAGATTGTAAGTCAATCTTTACCCCACTTTCTGTTAATTTCAAGTCATATCAGGCATAAGTCCTAGCAGTGGAGAAGAAAGGAAGGAAGTGTCTTGAGTACTGTACGTATTAGCAGTAAGTAACCTAATGTTCATTATGATTTGCACAATACTAGACATTGAATAAACAATGGGAGTGGTTAATCGATATATCATAAATCCTAGCCAAGAGCATTAAAAAGTTATAAAAAAAAAAAAGTCATAAGATACATTAAAGGGGCCACAGATGTTGTATTACGTTATGGAGGATTAGATTCAACCATCAGGGGCTATATAGATTCAGATTTTACAAGTGATCTTAATAATAACAAATCCACTAGTGGTTATGTGTTTACTCTTATAAGCAAAGCTATAAGCTGAGTTTCAAAACTACAACCTATTGTGGTCTCTTCAACGATTGAGGTAGAATATATTGGCTATACAAGCTAGCAAAGAAGCATTTTAGTTGCAAATACTATTGGAAGAGCTTAGGTATGATCCCAGGAAGATTATACTATTATGTGATAATCAAAGTGCTCTTCACTTGGCAAAGAATCAGGCATTCTATTCTAAAACTAAACACATACGAGTTCAATATCACTTTATCCGAGAAAAAGTGGAAGAAGGAAGTATGGATATGTAGAAAATCCATACTAAAGATAACTTAGCATATGCACTAGCAAAGCAAGTGAACACTGATAAGTTCATATATTATTGATCTTCTATTGGCTTAGTAGAGACGAGAGTAACAGGAGATGATAAGGAAGGAAAAATTGTTAAAGATTGATTGATTCTTAATTAAATCTTGAAGTGGGAGATTGTTAAAGGGCAACACCTAAATTGGTGTATGTTAGATGGTCAACCAAAGAAAAAGAACAAAAGATTGGTAATTGCAGTATAGTTCTCTAAAAATTGCACTAAAGTTATTCATCTATCCCTATAAATAAAGAGTTTCAAAATTACATTTCTCACAACCAAGAAAATAAGCAATTTTATACAGAGAAAGAGTTGTGAAATATATATAGAGTTGTGATATTAATATTTTTCTATTAACAAGAGATATAAAAATATTATATTATCCTTGCTATATAAAGATAAGTTGTAACTATTATTTTCCTTATAGTAAAATCTTTTTTTTTGGTCTATGATTTTTTACTCTATGTGAGTTTTTCTATGCAAAATTTTATGTATTATATCAAATTATTTACAACAATTTTACTTCTATTTAGTATTTATTTTATCTACAATTTCCTCTATCTGTTTAAAAATACATACTATGAAGTACATGCACACTTGTTATCTTGGTCTTTTTTCCATAGACTAATAATTTCTGCATCACTTGAGTTAACGGAAATATGGAAAAAGATATTATGTAAAATTGAAGTGATAGCTTGTTTTTTAAGAATTTTGGTTCAAAAGTTAAATACAAGCACAAAGTGAGTTTTAGATGACTAAAATCTAAAAATAACTTTATGTACGTCTTAGATGAGAAGTTTGGAGAGTAAAAAACCGGTTAAATTGAGTAGTTTTATAAAAAATACTGAATATGCAAAAATTTGTCTACACATAAGTAATTATCGATAATACGAATATTATATAACTAATATAAGATTGATGAAAGAAGACAAGCCCATCCGTGTATCCATATAATTAATCTGTTATGCTTAAATCTGTATATTACATATGTTTAAAAAAAAGGTACAAGATAATACAATATTATTTGTTTTCGGGAATTTAATTGAATATTAGGGTGATGTGTTCCGACATAGAGGAAGCTAGGGAAAGTTATGAAGAATTAGGTCCGTACATTCAAAGACATCGTTGAAACTTGAAACTGAGAAGGAGACAGGTCACAGGTAGGGCGATACTGCGACAGGGAGAGACATAAATACAACTCTTACTCAACTCTCAGTTCTTTTCATATTTTTAATAATTTATCTTCACCTCTTCCTCTGTTACGATAACTGATGCGAAAGATAGAGAACCGAGTCTTTTTATGTATAATATCTGCAATATCTGAGCGACTGGGATATGTTGTACGCTCCACTCCTCAACTTCACTTTGAGTCCTCTCTCTGCATCTTTCTATCTCTACGCATTTTCACCCTCAGTCATGGCCCGCCATCCCTCTGCCAATCCATGGGTCCCACAAACGCTTTCGTTTCACGGAGGGCGCGCGAAAACAGCGCGCGAGCTGTTTCCCAATGCACTGCCCCTCCACTTCCACCATTCTCCACACCTTCAATGTTCTTCTGCATATAAAACTATTTTTATGTCAAGTCTTGTTCAGAGCTTTTGATCCACGTAACATGTTCAAAGTTGGGTTTAAATCCAATCGATGGTAGAAGCTTTTAAACAGTGAAATACATTAGTACCTGTGGAGGGAGTGAGTAAGAGCGAGAGAGAGAGTGAGAGTAGCCATCCTATCAAAACTTTTAACTTGTGTCTGACAGTCTGCGTTTTGTGTTGGAATAGGTGGAAGTAGTAGGAGTAGAGGAGGCCCGGCAAGAGTCACTATGTGCCCATGTGAGAAGTGGGCTCCATTACTGTGAGACGCTCCAGGTATGTAGAGGCAGGGATGGGACTCTTTATGGGTCCATCTATACATTCATCAATCACCCACAATCATCATCCTCAGATATTAATTCATATACTATACAATTTAGAGACACGCAGTGATGGATGGAGTCGAAGCAGCAATAGCTAGTAGAGGTAGACGGTGGGACTCTGTCAAGTTGACGTGAGTGCTGTGTTTCTCTCTCTCTTCTGGGCCATCCCATTTCGATTTGATGGCTACTTAATGGGCTTCACTGAATATATGATCTGCTTTCTGTTTTCAGATCTCTACTAACTTTTAAATTAGTCTCCGTGCAAGCAACTTTTACATGATCACGGTTTTGAGTCATTATGGAGCCGTGCGTATGGTAGCAATTCTCTTCTTATCTCTTGGATAGTATAATTATTACCAGTAAAACTTGGACAAAAGATAAGGCCCAGCTGAGGTTGATGTTGGTTACACACAGTGTGCGTGTCGTCATCTTCATCATGATCCACACAGTGTGCGTGTCGTCATCTTCATCCTTTACTATATGGGAGCAAGAAGTAAAGGATGTAATTTTAAGGGTTCGAGTTGCGTAATCATCTATCTACTTCGTGTGATTTCTCTGATGGTGGCTCTGTTATTACCCCATTGATATTTATTGGAATTGAGAGGTTGGAGCTTGTTGAGGGACGAGATTAGTTCCCTTGATTTGTCTATTAATTTTTTTTTTAAGGATTTAGTCAATATAGTGTGGGTTAGGGCCTCAGTAGAATATTTTCTTTGGGCTGTTCATGAGACCTGAGGTGGGCTTCTCTAGATTTAATTATTTACAGGCTTTCGCGCTGTATGAGTATGGTGAGTTGGTGAGGTTAGAGTTATACAATTCCATGGTTCACGAATTCTTAGACAAGCGAAATGGGGAGTGATAAATCAACAATGCCATTAGGCAAACTGGCATAAAGTATATAGGATATGCAAGTGTTGTTTCCTGCAAAATGAAACATGAACTGATGAAAGCAAATATATAACTTGGTCTCCTTTCTCGTGTGTATGTCCTTTTCTATATCTATAATTGTGTACCACGTCGGAGATAAATTAAGTTGTTTAGTTTACTATGAAAAAGCAGTATACTTATATATTTATTTATTTTATTACACTATATTTTGCCAATACAAAGAACCTCCCGTATAAGAAAATAAACAAGATGAGTCATGCTTGAATCCTATTTTGAGAAGTAAACTTTTGTTTCTGAAAAAAAAAATTGTTTAATAATATTACTCTCTTATATGATTCTAAAAACTTAAAAAAAAAAATTATAATGGCATCGTGAAGAACTAATAGTAGAGAAGAACTAAAAGTAGAGAATATTTTCGGATGTTTTGCTCTCTTAATTTCTAAAACAAAGAGGAAAAAAATATTTTTAGCCAAAAAAGCAAAAAAAATTTGTTTAATAATATTACTTTCATATATTATTCTAAAACTTGGAAAAGAATATAACAGCATCATGAAGAACGTAAAGAATATTTCAGATGTTTTGCTCTCTTATATTTTAAAACAAAGAAAAAAGTAAACTGTTTCATCAATAATATTATTATAATTTTGCTGAAATCATGGAAAATGCCTCAGAAAAAATTTTTCGCGTAAACTTTTTTCTATTCTATTATTTTCTGAACTCGTTTTTAAGAACAATTGGACAAATTTGTTTTAGAAACATAAAAACCATAAAAAGAATCTTGGTCCTCTTAAAAGTTATTTCTGAAAACAAATGATATACCAAAAGATTAAAGAAAAAAATATATCTCTTACGAGAAAATATTTTACTATCACAACCAGAGAGATTCATATTTTATTTTATTGCATGAACAGTACATCCAAGCAAACATTTACATTACATGACCAACTTTTGACTCCAGCAACCAAAGGGGGAGAAAAAAAAAAAACGCCTTCATTGTATAGAATCACGAACACACAACATAACAGCGAAGAAACACTTGTGGTTGGGCTAAGCAGGATGTTTATATATCGATGGATACCACCAGTGGCGAATCACCCTTGTCAACAACAATTGTCTTGGAAATCTTCTTTGATAAAGTGACAACTTCCACGTTGTATGTTCCATGAAAGCCTCTGAAACTAAACTGCCCCTGTTCATCAACATGTCCATGACTGTGAGACAGCCACTCTTGCTTCAGAGCAAGGAATCTTTTTCCAGCTTCATTGATGTCACCTTCTGCATTCACCAAGTGTGAATTGTTCCTGCTCATAAACAGTTCCCAGAATCCCCACAGCATTATACCATCTACAGTTGGGTGAGCAAAAGCTTCCCTCATCATAACTTCCAAATCATCTGCTCTCACATATTCATTAGTGGACGACACATCAAGCTCGGTAAACCAGATTGGTAATCCAAGAATACCCAATTTATCTAGGGCAGAACAAACAATAGGTCCCATCGGACTGTCTATGTGACCTTGAATACCGATTCCCCCAACAGGAGCACCTTGCTCTTGCAAATTAAGAACATGGCCAAGGTATTTTTCTGGAGATGATCTGGTATCACATCCATCTTCAACATGATAATCATTCACAAACAGGGTAGCAGATGCATCCAGTTGGTGTGCAGTCTTGAACATGTTTGCCCTGATGTCTTTACCTAGTCTATCTTGATAAAATGAACCATGCAACATCTCGTTATTCACATCGTAGTGCCTGAACTTGCCCTTGTAGCGAGTCAGAAGGCCTGACAAGCGATTTTGGACAGCCTTCATCAAATCATCCTTACTCAATGATTTAATCCATTGCTGAACAGTGCCATCCACATCCCAGAAGATGCAATGTCCACGAGTTTCTATCATGTGCTTCTGACACAAGGCTAACATATCATCAGCGTCCTTATAGTTGAAATTTCCTTGTTGTGGCTCAGTCCAATACCACTTTAACTCATTACCAAACACGGCCCAATTAAAATGTTTCACATAGAAGTCAACAAAATCTTCATTGTCAATATTTGTTCTGCTGACACATGATCCGATTGGAAAGTCGTTCTGTATTTGTCTAACTTTCACTAAGGTTCCAAGATTGCTGCCTGGCTTCAGTCCTGAGAATTTTAGGATAACATCACGCTTACGGATCTGCAGGGCATCAAATGAGAAACGTTTCAAATGACAGTTGGAGAAATTTTATCGATGAAGCAAAGATGAAGAATAGAATGCTAAAATGATTAAGCATTAGAGTCCGAATATGCTTCTCTTCCTGTTTACTTTACCTACAAATAATCATGCTTTTCAGTACCTTGTTCAGATTATAAAAAGATAGGGCGTTACATGAAATGTCTCAGATGGCAGATCACATAACGCTTTCAGTGTCATATACGGTGTTCTAAACAGGATAGCAGAGAGTATGTTAATCCATTTTAGTACTAGTGTACAACACTAATGTATCCAAATGAAGAGTCATGACTAATGACCCCAGGCAAAACACCTAGAACTCTGGAGGCAATTAATGTGCATATTGCTTGTTCTTCTACTATTCCACTATTTTATTTCTTTTTCTCCGTGGGGTTGGGAGAAAGAGTTTACCAGTATGTTACACATTCAGACCAGTTTAAGCGCAGACAATATTGAGAATGCCAGTGTCTCTGAAGATATGTTATAAATAAAAATAATTATGTAAGACGAAGATCAAAAATAAAAATTACCTTGTCAGTTTGCTTCCTTAAATATCTAAACCTCGCCTGTCTATCAACAGGGAAGATCTGAAGTCCGGCAACCATTAAGTCTACACCGGAAGCAGGACCTTGGATATAAACCATTACCTTTGATGGTTGCTTCTCGATTCTAAAGGACCCACCGATTTCATGCCATCTGTCGTCAGCAACCTCTACTTGTCCACCATTGACCCATTGGTTGTCAACACCTAGGGCAACATTAACATTCTGTGGACCAGTTGATCCTGAACCAATGCGAACCCAAGCAGATACTTGATAAGTCAAGAAGAGTTTTAATTTGTCAGTGATAATCTGAGCAGGACCCATCCATGTCTGTGTGCGATTGGTCACAAGGATGTAGCGTCCACTTAGCGGTTCATGAGGACCAAGGGAGTCTCTTGCCATCGGAGGAATTATATGTGGGGAACCAGTTCCAACACTTAGAGCACAATTGCCAAGCGGAAACCATCCCTTGGTACCATCAGCCAGATTGCTGTTCTCAATCACATTAACTCCAAATGCAGCATTCTATAAAACAAAAGTAATCTTTAGGTGCTTGAAATATGTGGATTTGGCCTCACATTTTATTACCCCAGTACTTATAATCTTTATAAAAGAACGCACAAAACAAAATCCCAAGAATTGCAAACATTTATTATTAGGGAAGCAGTTTTGTAAGACCTACCTCAACATCTGGTGGTGTTGAAGGAGGTGTTTTAGCTGCATGCTTCAAAACCAAAGTATTGACAAGAATGTCAGTGCCTGGAGGGGGACCTTCTAAATAAACGACCACCTTTGATGGGGAACCATTCAAAAGGAACTTTCCCTGCATTTGAACCCAATCCTTATCTGTTGCCTGCACACTTCAGCATATATAACAGCTTTTTTCAGCAACAAAATTAAATAAATAAAGGGACCCTTCCAATATTAATTATCAATTACACATCAAATTCGTGATCCCTTTTATGTTTTCTTCGTGAAGAACTCATCCATACTACCACCAGTTTCTTTTATCAGTTTACCAAGAATACTAGCCAGGAATGTCATATTCCTGAGAGTATGTAAAAGACAATAATATCATCCTATGAAGATAATAAATAGAAAGGAGACTAACTTGGTAATGCCTATATATTGCTCCCGAAGATCTGGTGTTTGGACCCACAAAGTAGCCCGTACATCAGCAGAAGTGACATTGTTCCCATATATCCGAACTAAAGCAGTGACCTCATAGGCAAGCTTACGCTGTACTCTTCCGGTGATCTCTTGCTGAATTCCATTCCAGCTTTGTGTGCGTTCTGTTGCCGATGCAAAAGCTTTCCCAATCTTAGGTACAATTTTCCCATCTGCCATGGAGTTATGCAACGCAATCTTGCAGCCTCTTCCCGACCAATTATTGAGGCCATCGTCAAATGATGGGTTTATTATAATGTTGTCATCTCCAGCAATATCACATTCAGTGCTTGTAGACTTTCAAAATAGGCATAAGTGTCACAAGTAAGTGTGTTATAAATATACAGATTTTAATTTTAAAGTAAAATACTTTAAAGTACTGGTATTAGGCTTTACTAAAATACTCAGACTAGAAGTGCATTATGTAGTCAGTGTTTAAAGTGCATAATTACATTATATTCATTTGGACTGGAACAGCTGATTTCTACTGATTGTATGAGCAGGTCAACTCCAGGAGCAGGTCCTTCAAGATAAAATATAACACGATCAGGTTTAGTTGACAAGGAAAATGTCCCTTCCAGCCTCGCCCAGCTGGCCTCTATGACAGAAGTCCTGTAGAAAATAATAGTCTTAAAAATTTTCCAATCTCTTTGGAGCAGAGGATATGGTACAAAGAAATTTTAAAATTCTCTACCTCCCAATGAACAAGTAACTAGTAGCTGAATCTCGAAATTCTAGTTTGAGAGTAGCTAGAACGTCAGCAGATCCCTGAGGAGACCCAGATACTCCAACACAAGCAGAAACCATGTAAGTGGAGCCAGTGGAAACTTTGTCACTGATATCTTGCTCAAGACCTTGCCAGCATTCCTTACGGTTAGTGACAACAGCATAGTTACTCTCTGACTCCATTAACATTCTTCCTTGAGAATCTGATTTAGGTGAAACTACATAGCCATGGCAGCAATTCGGATGCCAAGAGTCCAGCCCTCCAGAGAAGTCATGGTTTAGTATGATATTAGCAGACTTGCTCTTACTTGGAACAGAGACGTTTCCCTTCATGATCTGTCAAATATGCAACGTTAGAGAACGATCAGAACTGAAAATCAAGGAATGTATTCATGTCTGGTTGATAAAGCTTGTGATATATTCCAAATGTGCAATTTGGACAGAATACCCTTTACCACCAGCTATAAAGAGAGTGCAGAAGGAGCAGAAGGAACTAAAGAAATTATCAAGACTGATTGGTGCACATCGAATTTTATCAGCTGGCTACATTTTATTTTATTTTCAACGATATACCACAAGAATCCCCAAAAACCATTCTTATTTATGACATGTTATTTCTACCTTCTATATTTCAGCATTAGTCACTGTCAACCTGTTTGCCTCTCACAGCACAATATATAAATAGGCATCAATCAAACGCAAAGAGACTCAACAAAGCCAAGGAACCGTAACCATAGATACAGTTAAAGCAAAAATTAAGACAAACAATGGGGCTTGATCTCAGGTTCCGTCCATTGTGAGGCCACTAAATCGTGCATCATATGTTGCCAATCTCTTTGAGAGTTAATGAAAACTATAAACAATGAGGCACAACTCATTGCGGTTAATGCAGGAATCTTCTTAAAAGAATGAACGAGAAACCTCAGGAAAGCCAACGCATTAGTCTGAAATTTCGTTCAATGGTGTGCGAAAAAAACCCATACCTTTAAGTCGCTTCCAGGATTGTTCTTTTGCGTGGTTTCCATAGCTTCTCCGGAACTCTGAGCCAATATAACAATCAACGAGAACAGCCTCAATTAGAAAAATACCAAATGGGCGATCAATTCAAAAGAGTAATGTGACCCACCAAGAGAATGAAAAGAAACCCAGGTACCTGAGGATGCTTGTGCTTGGAGTGAGAGTGGGATTTGGAGACTCTGCTTGTGAAGCAGCAGGCAGAGAACCTCTTCATTATATACGCAAATCGTTCAGCAAAATTGCGAGTGAAGGCTACGGAAAATTGCGGGGCCAATTAACCCACCAATCGGCGAAATCCAGTTGGAAAAGCCGTTGGCTTTCCATCCACTTGTGTTTTGTGTTTTTTAATCCCAGATGGCGGGATCAAATGAATTTTATAACCAATTAACCACTTTTAAAAATCCCACGAAAAATGTTTGTCTTTCTGTTTTTCCTTCTCGGAGTGCTCCAGCCTTTCTGCACACTTTTGCTTTGTCTTGCAGATAAGTAATGCTTGAATTGGAATGGAAGCCTAAGGCTCAAAGGCCGAGAATGTTTTGGATCCTTAATATTAAATTAATCTCCAACCCATTTATATCCGACTTCAATTACAAGAAAAATGACGCTTGATTTTTCCAGAGTTAGGTGAATATCACTTTTCCATACGTATATTTGAAAACTAGACATTTAATAATCGATATCCCTACATATATAATACGAACTTGAATTTTAGACATCTGATAGAGCCCTGAATTAAAGGACTGCCATCAATCCTTTCACTACAGACTGTCGTCTTTATGTTATCCATGGAACTTGAGAACAACCCAAGATTTGGCTAATAGGTAGTTGCTGAAGAATGCAATTGAGATCAATCAAGTATGAATTGAAAATAAGAAATCAGTGTATGTATAATTATTATTTTGCATTCCGTGTAAGTTAGGCTAACTAAAATTGCCCTCGTGCACCCAACGGGGCATTCTGAAACTTGGGATGATAAACTACATATTGATAACAGACTTGAACAGTCATTGCTCAACTAAACTTAAAAGTCCCTTGTCATTCTACAAGGCAAGCTGATACGTATAGGGAAAGAGAAAGGCCACTTATGCGTGCAGAAACAACCAACAGTAGAACGAATTCGATTAATTCTATAGTTACAGAAGGTGATGCATATGTACATTTAGATTGGAACAGATAAGAATCTCTATACGTCGAATTGAACAAAGAATTTCATACTCGGGCGCGAGCGAAGTATGTACGTAGTAAAGAGCGAATCTAACCTATAATTCTACAAGGACGAATATTCCTGTCGTTAGGCCAACGCAAAACTGATCCGTTTCAAGGTTGCCGCCGGCGTTACAGACATCTGCAATTGGGAGTGCAAACATGAGGATTGTTTCATCCTTCGGTCAGGGACAGGGACGGGCCAAGAGGACAATCATCTTCCCCATTTGCCTTCTTGTTTTCCCTTCTGTTTTTCAGTCAGATATGAGGCCCAAATCCAGCCACCTAAGCGATTGAAATGAAATAATTAGGCCTAACCTCAATTGGATGTTCACCTTAATTTCCCGGGCTTCTGGGCTTGTGGCCCAAACATAACTTCACACTGAGAATTTGGTGTTAATTATAAGGTAGTGATTAATCAATAGTTTAGTTCTTTTTTTTTTTAATAAAAAATTAATAAAATTGGAAGTTGTCATTGTATTATTAGAAAATGATACATGTAATATTTTTTAATTAAAGAACCTAATAACAAAAGATGATAAGAAACTTTATATAATGTTTTTCATTGAGGAAGTTGTTTTCTTTTTTGGGCACCTTATTGTGTGTAGTTTGTATAAGGTGTCTGTACTCGCATCTCACTTTAATGCAAATAAATAATTCAGCAAACTTAAAAGGATTGGGGAGACATGCTATATTATGCTTTTGTTTTTTAATTTGTCTTCTCTCAAATCATGTTATTATTATTGTTGTTGTTTTTGACTTCCCTTTACATTAAATTATTGATCGTCTCATTAATAAATTATTTTAAGGATATTAGGTGAAATAAATCATTAAGCACTTTCATTTCTTTACGAAAAGAAAAGGCCTGGTTTAGATGGCAATAATTAAATCTTAACTTATTAAATTATGTCACACTATAAATTTTATGCCAATCATAAAAAGAAAATTATTATTTTGATATCTTACTTTTTATTTTAGTGTCACTTCAGTCCCCACAAATTTAAAAACATAAAAATAGTCTTTTAATAATTTAATATTAATTAAAAGTAATTTCTCATTAAGTTAATCATTTTGATTAATATTAAAACTTTGATAAACTATTTTGACATGACAAAATTATGGATGACCAAATTAGTATGGAGGCAAAAAAATGACGAATCAAAATAATCATTTTATCCAATCGTAAACTTTTGTTTGGCAAGAATATATGGTCCACAGAAATATTTAATGACCAATATGTAAATTCATTGCGTCATTTAAAGTTTATAAAATAAGTAGATGGAACCAATCAAATATTGCCACATATATAAACTGACGTGTCATGACTATTTATATTAAAGGCATGAGTCATTTTAGGAAAATGCTATCATATATAAAAAAAATTTCTTTTATAATAAAATAAAGTATAAACATAATTATTGAAAAAACTTAATATAGCGGAAGTGTGCGCTCAAAGCAATAAGGCCAGAGCCATGTATAGAAAGAAGAAATATTGAGAGCCAAGACAAAAAATAAAAAATAACTCACACTCTTCAATTTGTAATTTAATTTTTTTTTTAATTTTCGGATCAGAATAAACTGAAATAAAAAATTAAATGAAAATATTTTCTTGAATGAAGGTGTATGTTAGAGATTGTACTCAATTTTGAAATAAAGAAATTTTCATTTATTTCTTAAATTTTTTGGTCTTATTTTCATCTTTGTATATATATGAGGCTCACGGCTATTGAGGATTTGATAGAGAAATGGGCCTGTTAGCACATGGGCCACACTTAATGGGCTTCCCAAGCTTTCAACAACTTTTAATTCTATTTTATTCAGGAAGAAAAAAAATTCTATCTCTTGGGCTTTGGGCTAATCAGCCAGTCTTATCCAAAATGGATGCTTAGTTTTATTTGGGCTTTGGGCTTTGGGCTTTGAGCTGGGGTAGCATGAATCCCGCCCGGGCGTAAACACGCTTAGTCTGTACCATCAAAATAGGATTTGGTAAGCTTATCCGAAAGCTACTTATAGTAATAATGGGCGGATTGTGCCCACCTAAACCACATTCATCATCCCTCATCTCTCCTTCAGTAGCTCTGGATTTATGGATTTATTGTATTTAACATTCGAAATGTAGACGAATTTAATAGAATTTGAATTATTAATTGAAAATTTAATAGTTTAAATTTTAAAAAATTATTAAAAAATATTTAATATTTATTAATATTTAAATTATTAAATGAAAATTTAATAATTTTGATCTTTTTATATGCACATATCAAATACAAAAAATCTAAATCTTAATTAACTTTGCTTCTTGAATCCAACTTCTTTGCAGTTGGACATCCATAATCTGTAACTACAATTGCAGAGTATTTAACAATTCAGATTTATTTTAATGAGAATATGCGGTCAAAACAATCAATTATAACCTCTTATAATCAAGGATGGATGGGCAAACAACTAAAAATATAAATAGGAGTAATTTGATATTTTTTGATATTCTACCAACAAAAATTCATATTTGATCAACCATTAAGACCTTATAAAAAATATACAAAATATGAAATAAACTTAAACTATTAATTTATTTTCTTAACTCAGGCATTCTAAATTGTATTTCATGTTTTTTTCTTTTCCAAAATATCAAAGGTAATCTATTGAAATTTCTAAAGTTGTATATTTCTCAATACATATTACCAAACAAGTTGAAAGAAAATAATTCTTTGTCTTGTTTTCATAATTTCCATAATTGAAAATATTTGTTCTATTGTTCTATACACACACAAATATTAGTGCAAGATGAATAATTTTATTAATAAGTGAATAAATTCTTGACTTTTGTATCTATACAAATATTTGACACAACTTTGTAAATGTTAAAACTTTTTTCAATTCTGAGCTTTTATAAACATTAATTTTAAAATGCTTCAATTAAATATTTAGATGTTGCTTTCATTGTTCCATAAGATCATTTATATAAAAATTATTCATAAGCTTATAAATATCTTCAACACAACATGATTTACAATCATATGTGGATCAAGAGCAAATCTAAGAACCAATAAATCCACTATATCTTCCTTGATACAAAAATTCATTTCTTACAATAATAAATTTATAACAGAAATAAATATATTGTATCAATAATGATACTCAACTAAAAGATCATCTTTTTAATTGCAATATCAACCTTTATAAGCTTTGTAATGACCACTCAAATTTAGGATTTCTATATTATAATCTTTACAAAATAACTTCACTTTCTCAAGTAAAGGATCTCATACATTTTCTCTAAATTTTTGAATAAGTATTTTTAAAGATGATACTAATTACATTGCATTTAATAAAGTTAATTGCACCATGTTATGCAAATGAACACCTTTTAGTAAAGTTAATAGAAGTTAATGAGCAAAGTAATAACATAATACGCAAGTGGACAATTTTTTCTAAATAAAGCTTGTAATCTACTCCATTCACCACCCATATTACTTGCACAATCATATTTTAACATTTTTGCAACTTGACCTGTGAAATTGTATTTCAATGATCTATAATATTGCAATTAAATGATGGTTATAAAATTAAAAAACTAAATGTTAATGAATTGCAATTTTTGGAAAGAGAAGTCCATAAATAAAATTAGCTTGAGATCCCATATATAATACAAATTAGCAGCGCCAACATATGAATGATAAATTTCAATATGGTGACACTATTTTAAGAATAATGCAAATCAGGAAAAATTAGATTTTTTTTTTTTGGTTTTAGTTATTAAATTAGGAAATTAAGTTTTTTTTGCTATTAAATTATGAAATTAGGTTTTATTTTATTTTGGTTACTAAATTAGAAAAATAAATATTATTCAATGATGAAAATTATAAAAATATTACTTTTGTCATGAAACTTAACTGATATTGTGATTTTATTCTTAGTATGATAATAAAGATAGCTAAATTAACATTCAAGGCAGTTAAGTATTTAATTTTTTAAATAATATGCATTATTCCAAAAATAATACTACCATTCAAAAGTAAATTAAAAGTGAGATACGTGTAACTTTTGAAATAAGAGATGCATCAAATTTAATTTTACCAAATTTGAAGAACAGTTGGTATAATTTACTTTCTTTCTTATATAGTTTAATTAATACTATAGTATCTTAGTTAAAATTTATTTCTTAAGTTTATATTCTTTTGCAATATTCATAAAATTTTTAATTCGTTTAATGAAACTCCTTCAATGTTGTCATATAATGCTAAACTTTCTTTATTGGGTGACTCGGAGTATAGTTTTTTTTTTTTTTTTGCCTTTTTAATAATAATGTGCAGAGACCCTTCCACTAGTGAAAGGCACTGGAGCATAAAATTGCTTTTCATCTGAAAAAATTGGACTTTTCAATAAAAATTAATTTTTTAAAAAATAAGAATACATAAATATTTTATTGATAAAAATAAAAGTAAAATTTTTTGTGCATTCACAATTTTAAATATATTAGTGTACTCGATTATAATGTGAAAATATAATTATAATATTATTATTTTTAATTAATATTATTACAATTATATCTTATATTATAATTAAGTGCATTGATATATTCAAAATTATGAGTATACCAAAAATGACATAAAAAATAAATCATAAAATGTAAATAGTAGACTATAAATTATTAAAACTTGTTTATATTTTTTTATCAAAATATCATCCGATATTAAAAAAATAAACTTAAAAGGTAAGAAACAGATTATAAATTATTAGAAATAATTTATGTTTTTTCTTTAGTAAGATATAATTCTTTATAAAAAAAATTTTAAATATTAAAAAAATCTTAATATATTATCATAAATTTATTTTTTAAAATTAATATTTATTTAAATAAAAAAATTTGAAAAAACTTGGATATCCGAATCAAAGATTAGATAGTTCATCCACTTTTCCTGTCGTTATCTTTTTTTTTTTTTTTTAATAATTTTCTTCTTCTCTCTTGTACTGCTTGCTTTAAAGATACCTAACAATGCATCACTGTATGGCGAAGCAGCACACTCTACGCACTTCTCGAATTCCTCATGAGAATATGACGGCTATAATTTTAGTCTTGACATGAAAATTCAATAATCTTGGGTCATATTTTATCCACACAAATTTTAAAATTTTAAATTATTAAATTTTCATTCAATAATCTATATTATTTAAACATATATCAAATCGAAAAGCTAGGTCATGCAAAAGTTTTGCACCTGAACCAACTTTGTAATTTGAAATTTAAGCAGTTATCTTTTAAGAACTAATAGTTGTTAGATTATGTAGTTTTTAATATTTGAATCGTTAGATAAAAATTCTTAAACCATATGCAATCAAATTTTAAAATTTTGACTGCTTATGATCTTTAACTTTAATATTAATTATATTGTGTATTTTTTTGATATTAACTGTTGAACTCATATATTTTTTAATAAATATAAGAAATCCAGTTTGCCAACTTTGTCTATTTTCTAAATTAGCATTTAGATGATCTGAATAAAAGCGAAGGCGAAGAGGAATCGATGATGTATGATTAAGAGTCCGCCATTATCTTTCGAAGCAGATGAATACATGTCCATGAAACAAAACAGGACAAACTAAATAAGCAAAGTGTTAATGGGCTGATCAAATGAAAAGAAAAAAACAAAACAACGGGAGGCTCCGAATTTTTGATAGATTTAAAGATATCTATCAAAATTTAAATAGGAAAAGTTTCAAAGTGATGAAAATGATCATAAACTATAAATCTAGAAATGAAAACAGAAGAGCCCCAACATAACTTCTAATTATGAGTAAAAGATGGGAGAAAATGATACAAAAAGTTCCGGTGTTATTCAAAACCCAACATGCACTATTAAACAACTTTTATTGAATCATTTTGAGTTTTTATGTTTTCTGGTAATCTACACGATTAACGCCACTTGAAAAACAGAGACAAAAATTAAAAGCTGGCCAAACACAACGGTAGAGAAATTAGAGTATTTAGAAAAAGTATCTTCATCTCGTGATATAAGTTAAACGCCAAAAACTTGAAAAGAAGAAAAACATATTTGGAGTTAGACATCTTTGACCTCCTTCTCATTAGTCCATTATTTTTTTCGGTTTTATTCAAATAATCTAAATGGAATTATTAATATATATATATATATATATATATATATATCTCTCTCTCTCTCTCTCTCTCTACATTAACTCCAAAAGCCTTGATAAATTTTATCAAAAAGAGTTTATTCGGGACAAATATAAAATTTAAGAAAATTTTTTAAATATTAGTAATTGAAATATTAACTTAACTTTATTTGATTTGCAGGAATTTTTTTGGAAGAATGGTTGAATAAAAATAAACCAAAAATAGAATTTAATAATTATTCATATTTTTATTTTATTCTTTTTATTCATTTTCTAAATACGAGACTCATTTTATTCAATTTAAACTTTTGGTGAAAATATAAAATTATGTTCAATTATAATAAATTATTAAATAAAAATTTAATAATTTAAATATATATTAAATTAATATAATTAATTAGAATTATATTTTTAATTTATAAATTTATATCATTAAATCTCTATTTAATAATTTAACTATGTTTCCAATGGATAAATCCGGAATGCATTTTGATTGGACTGAGGATGTAAGATGTTTTTGGTTTTTGGGAAAGGGCTTTAGATATTTTTTAGCCAGGGTTGGACTTAACCTCAGTTAAACAAACCCACCTCACTTCTTCTCTTTCACGCTGCAGTTTATATTGCAGACACCAACTTCTCCAATTTCACACACAGATTCACTAAACACTGAAGTGCATTACCTCAGAAAATGATGATCGGAGATCAAAGGCCTTTCGTCTCGAACCTTCAAATTACTCATTCGAATCCATCTGACAGTTCAACGATAGCATTACCATCTCCATTACCCATTGATGCTTTAACGATCGACTTCAATGGCAATGCCGGTGGTTACGACTATCCACCTTCCAACGACTCCTCCACCCCCCTCCACCCTTTTCTTTCCAATGATTTCTCCCCCACTGATTTGGACTCACTCTGCGAAGATTTCGACGCGTCTTTTGATTCTTTTTCCAGTGATCATTTCCGCATCTTCGAGTTTAAGATCCGCCAATGCGCACGCGCTAGGTCACATGACTGGACTCAGTGTCCGTACGCCCACCCCGGCGAGAAGGCTCGCCGGAGAGACCCTCGGAGGTATCACTACTCCGGCACCGCATGCCCCGAGTTTCGCAAAGGCAATTGCAAGAAAGGTGACTCGTGCGAGTTTGCTCACGGAGTTTTCGAATGCTGGCTTCACCCCTCTCGTTACAGGACCCAGTTCTGCAAGGACGGGACAAATTGTCGCCGCCGAGTGTGCTTCTTCGCTCACAATCCGGATCAATTGCGGTTCCTTGCTAACGGCACCGGCGATGGGTCGGACGGATCGCCGATTTCTCACGCTCCCTTTGTCTCTTCGCCTACATCTGTTCTCACCTCGTCGCCGATCTCTTCTCTGTCTGAGTCCCCACCCACGTCGCCGGGAAATCCCCGACACGGCTTGAGTGAAATCGCCTCCTTAATGCGTAATGTTCAAATCGATAAGTCGCCTCCAACTCGCGTTTCCCATATGCGTTGTGTGTTCGGTTCACCTCGTGGCATCCAAATGGGTTCGGTGTTTGGTTCGCCCCGTGGTTCGAATCTCCGACCTGGGTTTTTTAGCCTCCCTTCAACTCCGACTGGGGCCTTGGCGAAATCTGGGCTTAGTCCTCTGGACCTGTGGGATCAGAGCCATCATGAAGAACCTGCTATGGAGAGGGTCGAATCGGGAAGAGAACTTAGAGCCAAAATCTACGCTAAGCTCAGTAAGGAGAACACTTTGGGGCAAAGCAATGCAGGGCTTTCTGGAATGTTCTGACGAGATAATAGCCGAATTCATTATCATAAAATTCTCTGTATATAGTTGAGAATGAAGTCACGAAGAGACTTTTTTCTCTGTTTTGTGATTTTTTTCTTTTCATAATTTTCTCTTTGAATAATTCTTGGGGTTGCCGAATATTTGGTAGCAGTTGATTGTGTATCAGTTGCTTTGTCACTTACATTTTTGTCATCATGAAATTGTATCTTCTTTATGTTCATATCCTCATCTCAATGAAGAAATGGATTTTCTTGCAGACGAGTAATTTTTTGAAAAAGAAAAAACTTCAGAGAAGAAACTTTGGATAACATGTTACTGGATTGGTTTGGAGTTGCATCCAATCCTCCTTGTTACGACATAGAATCGCTACAATTTATTGCACATCGTTCCTGTGTTGTCATTCGTTAAATCGTTTTCTGCTGAGAACAAAAGTGAGACTTTGTCTTCAAGCTTGGATTCATTTTCTGGGCCTGATCTTCTAGAACTTTCAATTTTTATGTTGTTTATCCACTTCCATTTGTTATGGCTATCTTTCGTCCTCCAAATAAAAAATTATTTACTTTCTCTTCTACGAAAATCCAACTTAATGTAAGATTATTAGTGTTCATAAACAAGGGGAGTTTTCACTATCAAACACCTTGTAATGAAATCACACATTATATCGGATAATTCAACATAAAACAGTTTTTTTAACAGTGTGAACGGCATTAATTATTTGGCAAAAAGTAGCAGTATTAATAAGTAATTCCTTCACAAGAAAGGAAAACAGATTATTTTAGTGATAATGAAGAACCAATGGAATATTATTAAAGCTCTCTAACGGAAAATAAAAAAAGAAGAAAAGAAAGAGAATATATTAAAGCTTTAAAAGCCTTGAGTTATCTGAAAGGAGAGTAGATATGCAGTGCAATCGCGGATGTTGAAGTTGACAAAGCAAGCCTTATCTAACATTCCCTAAAATATGTTTTAACTTATCCACTCTGTGCCACTTGGTACTTGGATGATACTTTAGTAATTAAAATAAATAAATAAATTAATTAAAAGAGATGGATAATATGGAAGATTCCATGGAGGTGAAAATCTGAGAGGAGACATGATGTGGTCAAGGATGCAGCAAAAGTTGAGGTTGAAGAGGGACCCTTGAGAAAGAGCAGTGTCCGATTTTGTCGAACAGTAAAGGGCAAGGGAGGGGAAGGAGGGAAGGTGGGGCGACAAATAAATAAGCATTAATTAGCGATAAAGAAATAATATAGAACTCTTAATATTTTGGTGATAAAAATACGAGATTATATTTTATTATGTTTAATTAAGGTGGACTAAAATTTTATAATTTAAATTTATATTAAATGAATATAAATATATTTAATTATATTTTTAATATATAAATCTGAATTATTAAATTTTTATTTGATAACTTATTATAATCAAATATAATTTTATAAATACCAGAGAATTCGGAATCGTAAAAGGATAGTGTAGAAGGAGGAAGGGACAAAGTGGAGGGTGGTTTCTCAATTCAGTCCTAGTCCCACCACGATTTCAAGACTTGCAAAAGTTACCCTAGTTGGGAGATTCTCAAGTGGCGTGCTCCTTCGAAATATGTCCTTCCTCGTTATCCATCCTTATCCCAATCCCAAAAATAAATATATCAAAATAAATAACTTTCATCGTGGAGCTATTGTCACATTATGACTTGTTTGGTGGGTAGTAATCAACCTCTGTTTCTTTCCCCTACTTTGATGTGTCCACAACCTGTATTTGATTTTGAGCGTTGCCTCATTAAATTTATCTTGAGTTTTTTACTATATATTTTTATTATTACAACTGAAATCTTTAAACCTTTTTTTTTGTAAAATTATTCTATTAAAAAAAGTTGCGGATTTAAATGTTGCCATTATATTTACTAATTTATATCATTTGCCCAGTGTCTACTACTCTGTTACTATACTAAAAGTGATAGAATAAATTCTTAGCACGCATGTCACTTCGTTTTAATTTAGGAGAAAATATGAATTTACTGAACATAATAAATCTTTTCTTTTACAAAAAAGGTCATGAATATAGTCTTGCAGAACCATTAACAAACAATATATAATATAATATTGCTCTTCTGAAAAGGTATTCAGTTTTTTTGTGTCATGCCTTCTTTTTTTGTGTTTGTAACGATACACATTAGTTACATTAAATCTAAATTATTTATTTAAATGCTATTTCAAATATGTCTAATAACTACTACACTTTTTTCATTTTAGATTTTTTAAAATTGACAAAACATAAAATGCTAGGGTTCTTATTAAAATTAAATCACCTGTAATAACAGTAATTATTGTTAATTTTTAACACTAAGATGCGAATTCCGTACAATGGATTCTCAATAACATCTTTTCCTATCAAAGGTGAGACACATAGGAAGGGGATATAACTAGAATTTTACCAAAATGGCTGATGGGACTGGCCTGTCTGAGTTATTATTTGAGGTCACTTTATGTGTAATTACTATGCAGAATTATAAATTTTAAAACTACTTTAAATAATATCAAGATTATAATATTTTTTATTCTCAATAGTTTTGTCTTTAGATTAGGGTCTAATGTTTAAAAGAAGCATCATGTCAAAGTCCTTTAAAATGAAAAAAAAAAATTGATCCAAAATTCATCAGCATAATTTCAAATTTTAAAATTTTTATTAGTAAAATACATTAAACTATGAGCTTCAAATGTAATTTTTCCTTAAATAAAAGTGGTCCATCGATATAAGTTCCTTTATCTCTGTCATAGGTAAGTTGTATTCAAATCAGTTTGCATATATTATAATTAGTTTGTAGTTTTTATTTGTTTAAAATAATTAATTATGCACTTAAGTAAAATTTCACACAAACTATTTTTAATGTCTCTAATATATAGAGTAAAATATAGTTTGGTATCATGTGATTGGGTTGAGTTCTATTTTAGTACATTATTATTTGAAAATTTGCCATTGAGAGATTTAGCGTCGGAAGGATTAGATATTGATATCCTATAATACTATTGTGTTTACTCCGGACAAAATTCACTAAAATTTGCTTTAAATTTGTATTTTTTAGTAAAATTTCTAATTTTCTATACATTAATGTAGAATATAAGAGATAATAATAAAGACTTTCATTAAAAGATCTCTTTATTGCTGTCCATAAGATTACAATAACTACCAAAGATATATTTCGTTCTAAACTTCTCTCTACACCTCTTATCATGTTTTACACCCCTATAAAACTTCTCATTTTGTTACATACTCCTATTATCATATCCTTCTATTTATAGTGCTAGCAAACCATTAATTCAACAATTTTAGAAATTTCTTCAATCTATATTTTCTAAGAATGGTTACGAACTCTTGACGAATTACTACCAACTTTTGAAAAACTTACCACTAACTTTTGAAAGATTTTCACTTAACTTTGAAATTATTAAAGTTGTTACCTAACTTTAAAAGATTTTACTAAACTTTGAAATTTTTAAAGAGAAAAGTCGGTGGCATATTTAATACTCCCCATCACTAACTAATATCTTGTATTGTTATTCTTGAAGTCATTCCAATTTGCTTTCGAAATTCTTCAAACTTGACTTCATTTAAACCTTTAGTAAGTATATCAGCAATTTGATGATCTGTGTCAATGTATTTTAGGTCAATTTCTCTTTGCAATACTTTTTTTCGAATGTAATGATAATGTACCTCTACATGCTTTGTCCTAGCATGGAAAATGGGATTCTCTGCCAAGCGAATTGCTAATATGTTGTCACAATACAATTATATTGGATACTCCACTGATTGATTTAAATCTTTTAGTAACTGTATCAGCCACATGCTTTCTTGTGCAGATGTCGCTATTGCTCTATATTCAAACTTCGTGCTTGATAAAGCTACTGTAGGTTGTTTTTTACTGCACCAAGATATTATTCTCAATCCCAATCTAAATGCATAACCAGTAATTAAACGACACGTGTCATGATCACGAGTATAATTAGCATCACAATATGCTTTTAACTTGCATGAATTTCCTTTCTTGTAGAATATCCTATAATCTAGCGTACCTTTGACATACCTCAAAATGCGTTACACTGCTTCCAAATGTGGTTTTATGGGATGTTGCATAAATCAACTCATTACTCCAATTGCATGAGAAATATCTGGATGAGTCATCGTTAAGTATATCAGACTTTCTACCAATTTTCTATACATGGTGACATCTTTTAAGTCCTTTCCCTTAACTGAGTGAAATCTTGCATTTGCTTCCATTAAAGTCGAGATAGGTTTACAATCTAGCGTTTCAAACTTCCGTAGAAGATCTTTAGCATACTTCTGCTGACACAAAAATAATCCTTCTCTACTCCATTCAATTTCAAGTCCCAAAAAAGGTCTTAGTTCTCTAAGATCTTTCATTGAAAACTTACTGTTAGATTGACTCTAATTTGATGAATTTCAATCTAATCATCTCCAGTGATAATCAGATCATCTATATACACTAAGACTGTTGTCACTTTGTCTTCGCGAACTCTTACAAACATATTTGAATCTATTGGTGCTACTGAATATCCACTATGTATTAGGAACTCAACAATTTTTCCATGCCATGCTCTTAGTGCTTGTTTAAACCCATACAAAGCTTTCTTTAACTTGCATACATAATCAGGATGAGCTTTGGTTTCAAATCCTCTTAGTTGATTCATATAGATTTCTTGATCCAATTCTCTATGTAGAAATGCATTTTTCACATCCATCTACCATAATTTCTAAGACTTTCTTGCAACAAGAGCCAACAATACTCATACAGTGGTAATTTTAGCCACTGGACTGAATGTTTCTTCATAATCAAATTTGTACCTTTGGGAAAAACCACGTGCCATTAGCCAAGCTTTGTATCTCTCAACTAATCCATCAGGATGAGTCTTTACTTTATACATCCATTTGCATGAAATGGGTTGTACATCTTTGGGTTTTAGCACTAACTCCCTTGTCTGGTTCTATTTTAACGTGTTGATCTCTTCTTCCGTAGCTTTCTTCCATTCTTTGGCACTAGACGCCTCTTCATACATTGCTGACTCATTATGTCTTCCATCTTTAATCACTGTTGCATTTGCATACTTCAGGTTCAGTTTTCTTTGCCTTGTTGATCTTCGTAATTGTTATGGTTGAGGAATATCTTCTTCACTCAAATCTTCTTGCTCTTTAAGTTGACTTAGTTTTTCTTCTTCTGGTATTGCATGCACTCCTATCTTCCATGGGTTATTTTCACTTTGTTTGACTCTTAAATTGTCATCTTCTTTCACTAGTTTCACTTTAACTTTAGAGATTGGTTGGACTTTACTTTCATGATCTTTAATTTCTCTTGTAACTTTTCTTCAGTCTCCCTTCAATTAGGAAGATTTGTTGCTTGCAGTGACCACTATGATGACATCTCATTGAATACTATATTGCAAGATGTATAACATCTGCTAGTGGTTGGATCGTAGCATTTCCAACCATTTCATTGATTATCATAACCTACAAATATACACCAAACTGCCTTCTTGTCAAACTTATTACATGATGGTCAGGTGTGAAAACATAACACACATAATCAAACACTCAGAAGTGACTTACGGTAGGTTTGATATTTTAGAGCTTCTCGTAGGTCAACATAAAATCAAGCTTTGTTTGTGGTAGCGTGTTGGTAATACGAACGGTGGTCTTCATGCATTCTGCCTAGAACCATGGTGGTACAGTCTTGCCATGCAACATACTTCAACAAATTTCTGCCAAGTGTCATTCTTTCTTTCTTTTTACAACCTTATTTTGTTGAGGTGTTTCAGGGCACGTCAGTTGTTGCTGTATTTTATTCTATTGCAGACACTCTTCAAATTCCGTAGATGTATATTCTCTTCCATTGTCCAAATGTAGGCATAAACTTTTATGCACAACTTCCACTGATAAAGGTTTTGTAATGACCAAATTAATAGGGAAGTAAAGGGATAAATTACAATTAATAATTTAGTTATTAAAAAATTAAAGGAGAGAAATTTTATAAGAAATTTGACTAAGGTATATTATTTTATCAAGCGAAACCATACATTGAGATTGAGGCTGGCTCAATGGTTAGGCTCCATGTGCATATTCAAGAGGCCATGGGTTTGACACCTGACTTTACCAACTTTTCTTGTTTTTTTCAGGTGCTGACACGTGTCCCCCTCTAATGTGAAAAGACCAAAATACCCCTGGCCCTTTATCCTTTTCTTCCTCAGCAACTCAATGCAGTGAAGCAACTGAGGATGTGGAGTTGTGAACATTCATCGAAGCCGTCCATCTGCCTCGCCAGAGATGCCACTCACAACTACATCGACGTCGCCAGTGTGTCGCTAACCAGAAGCTGCCATTTCCGACGAGAAAACATGACTTTTCGTCGTAGAGGAGCTGATAATTTTAAAGCTCGTCAAAGCTCCAGTAAGCCCCCTTTCTGTTGTCTCTTGGGAGGGTTTTGTTCCTTGCATCCTTGCCATCATTTTCCCATTAACCTCGAGCTCCGTTGACTGGTGGTGACACAAGAATTCTGGTGAGTTGCTTTGGGCCATTGGAAGTGAGTTTCTTGGCCAAATTTGCTCAAATTAGTGAGTTTTTTTATCCAAATCTTGATATACATTATGATTGTCAACTCATTTTCGGCCTTTAGCTACTATCAATTGCTTGGAATTAGGTCTGGTTAGGAATGATGATTTGGAATTTATTCATATTTTTCTTGAATTTTTGCAAGTATGGGAATGCTTTAAGGAGATTAGAGGTGCATAAAAAGATCTATATCCTAGGCAAGCTGGAGAAATCTAATTATAAGAGTTATAGAAAGTCAATAAATGAGATTTAAATGGGTGAGAATGGGAAAATTCATGGTTACTTGGTAATATGCTTAAGAGGGGAAAACTTGGCTGGGTGATGTGATTGAGGCTTAGTTTTCCATTTTGGTAAGCCTTTTAGGAGTAACAGGACTCTTTAATGTTAAATTATAGCCTAGGAGATGATTTCTTATAGTTTGTGCTTAATGCCAAAATTGGTTAAGGGAAGAGGAAGAGGAATAGTTCCTTGCTTTTCAAATGGCGTTGGTAGCTCATAGGGGTGAGACAGTCACCCAAGGGAAGGCATTGGGTCGCTAGTAGTTAATGACGCTTAGGTGCACAGATAGTACTCTCTAATACTCTTCGTATATGCTTCATTTTTCATTGTCTAGAAATCTTTTATAATTATCATTTTTAATTTTGCCATGATTATATTTTATCGGAATTGAACTTATAAGTAGATGAAATCCCTTGACATGTTAGATGACATTATGTACAGTTTTGAAAATAACTTTTGAGAAACATCATGTGTACGGTTATGAATAACGGCTAGGTAAACCATTGTTGCAATACAATTGATTTCATGCATACTTGCTATTTTTTTTCCCTATGCATAGCTGTTTTAATTCCATTCCCATTGGAAGGACAAGTTAGAACACTGGTTGCCAACAACAATACTATTAGCCCTTGGTGCACCTAGGTAACTACCCAACTAGTAGGGTTAATGATGGTGTTAGCCCCATGTGACGGCCATCACACAAGGACCAATGAATGATAAACTTTTGTAAGTTATGACCTCACGCCTATTGGTTATTTGCCCTAAAGGATTATGTGTCCTCACCTGTTGTGATTTGCCCTTGTAGCTGTGTGCCACAGTGGATTAGTCCATAGTAGTCCTTCCCCTAAAATGATACGCAGAAACTTATTAAATTTTTGTGCAAGGCTTCTTAAACTCAATATTTTGATATATGTATTAACTAGCTAGTGGGTTATTTGTAATGACATTTATTTGAAATTTTAAATGTTATCCCATTTCATTCAACTCTTGATCACGTTTTGATTTCAATTTATATATGTAACTTTATTATTGATTTTGGGGTGCTATCCATTGAAAAAAATTTGTATCAGATAAGGAGGCAGGTGAATTCCTAAAAGAAGCATAGCAGTGACGGGAATTCTTTTAATGAGTCTGCTTGGGATTTACGGGACCTATTTTTTGATTATTTTGATATTCATGGCTTATTCTTTTTGAAATGTATATATAATTAGGGTGATAACCTTTGTTTTGTTATTCTGGGATTGTATGGAGACCATAGTTGAACTTTCCTTATTGTTGTAATTGGATATATGTTACATTGCGTTGTGCTAGTGAGAGCAGAACTCTCTTATATATATTTGTTGCCTGACAAGATATTGTAGAAATTTTGGGATGTCCTATTTACTAGGGAGGTTCTACCGAAATTTCTATAAAATTCCATATTTTGTATTAACCACTTATTTCTATATAAAGGTAAGGCTATTATATATGTGGTGAAAATTGTATAGTTTTGGCATGGTATTGAATGTCCATCCAGTGTAAGGCTTGTATGTTCAGGGACTTTCCTTGTGTCTTATGCCGATCCCACTCCAGGGATTTCGGGGTGTGACAAATTAGTATTAGAGCTTAGTTTAGGGGTTCTCTTGTGGTCATATAGGATGACAATGTCCTTTTGTTAGGTCTCCATTGTTGTTATGAAATTCAGGCATAACCATAATTGAGATACCATGGAAGGCTTGGTTTACAGTGTCGGTATATCAGTTCTTTCAGTAGGTCTTTCTTGATATTGGTTAAACTTACATGTCGTTTTTTGAATTAACTGGTCACTGTGGAGGCTGAACGTTTGTTATTATGTGTTTTAGATTGATGATGCCTCCACGTACATGAGGTAGTTATCGAGGGGTGGATGTATTGGGTCGGTTGAAAAATGCATCGTCCAACCTGAAGTTCCCCTAGCTTGGGGCCGTACCAGAGGTCTTAAAGCTTCTAAGCCACTAAGAGTTGATTCCCAAATGGAATGGGAGGAGGGATCATAGGTTCATGGAACTAATGTGCCTCCAACAAGAACAGAGTCCAGAGATTCTCAAGTTGGACAACCGAAGGAGGTGACCCTAGCCCAGTTTGTGAGGTTTAGGCCTCCCATTTTCACAGGGTCTGATAGCCAGGAAGATTCCTACCACTTTATAAAAGGGATGGAAAAATTGTGTAAGGCATTGCATTATTCTTACACTAGGTTGGTTGAGTTTGCGGAGTATCAACTACAAGATGCAGCTTACTTGTGGTTTCAGATGGTATTAAGCGAGAGATCTGCTGAATTACCTCACATGCAGTGGGATGAGTTTAAGGAGCTGTTCATGGACCAATATATACCCCAGAGTGTGAAGGATGTTAGGGCCCATGAGTTTGAGTTACTTAGATACACCCTTAGTGAAACTGTGCTTGACTATGACATAAAGTTCACTCAACTCTCTCATTATGCATTACATCTTGTACCTACAGAGAGGCATCGTATTAAAAGATTTCTGATGGGGTTACCTAAATACATGTATTGTGCTCTATCGTCTCAGATGGATACTTTCCCTTCTTGCTCTACTGCCGTGAATTGTGCTCATAGTTAATGAACTACGGGATATAGAAGAGGATACTGTTAATAATAAGAGGAAAAGAGAACAGGGTAGGAGGCAGTTTGGTGTTGGTACTTCATTTAGGGGATTTAGGATATCTAGGACTCAGGGATCATTTAGGCCTACTTAGGCATAGGCTCACTCACATACACCACCTTTATACAGTGACCCTCTTTGTTGATCTACTCTGGGAGGTAACAGAACCACCAAGGCCCATGATGTATCTCATTCATCTCATCCACGAGTCGCATGCCCTACTTGTGGGAACTTTCATTTAGGCGTATGCTATCACCCTACTGAGGCATGTTTCCATTGTGGACAGACTGGCCACTTTAAGAGGAATTACCTTCTAGCACAGTAAGCCTGTAGCAAGGACTCGGTGTAGCTGGTAGCCTATTTTACCCCACATAGAATCACATCGGGTACAAGCCCTTCTAGTTCTATCGGTAGGGGTATGCCCAGGAGAGGCTCGGGCAGTCTGGGTTAGACATTAGCAGGTAAGGGCAGACACGTGTATTTGCATTGACTCGACAGGATGCTCGGGCATCAAACGTGGTGGTGACAAGTATGATTTTAGTTGATTTGCATCATGCATGTGCCTTATTTGATCCAGGTTTTACTCATTCTTATGTTTCTCCTCAATTTGCTAAGTTGCTTTGTGGTAATCCTATGTGCATAAAAAATCCCATACTAGTGGGTACCCCTTTAGGGGAATCTATGGTGGTTAATACGATATATCGATCTTGTAGAATTTCAATCCAAGACAGGGAAACTCTGACGGACTTAATGGTATTACAGATAGTAGATCTGGATGTGATTCTTGGTATGGATTGGCTAGCCTTTTGCCATGCAATTTAGATTGCCATCAAAAGGTAATAAATTTAAAACTCCTGGGGAACCTATTTATGAATTACAAGGGGATGCAGGGGTGACTTTAACCAGAGTGATCTCTGCTCCTAAGGCACGGAAGCTTTTAAATAGCAGGTGTCAGGGATTTTTGGTTGTGGTGAAAGACATAAAGAAACAAGCAGTAGGGTTAGATGAGATTCCTGTAGTGAGGGAATTTATTGATGTCTTCCCTGAGGAATTGTCGGGTTTGCCATCGGATAAGGATATTGAGTTCTCCATTGATATAATTCCAGGCACTCAGCCTATTTCTATCCTTCCTTATTGGATGGCTCCTACGGAGTTAAGGGAGTTAAAGGAGCAATTATAAGATCTCTTGGAGAAGGGGTTTATACGGCTTAGCAAGTCACCTTGGGGTGCTCTTGTCCTATTTGTAAAGAAAAAGGATGGTTCTTTAAGGTTGTGTGTGGATTATAGACAGCTGAACAAGGTGATAATACATAACAAGTATCCCTTACCTTGTATTAATGATCTTTTTGATCAACTTCAAGGAGTTCAATGTTTCTTAAAGATTAATCTTCAGTCGGGATATCATCAGTTAAAGATCAGGGGTGAAGATGTCCTTAAGATAACATTCCATACCTGTTATATTTATGATGAATTTCTAGTAATGTCTTTTGGGTTGACTAATGCACCTGCAGCCTTTATAGACCTGATGAATAGAGTATTCAAATAATTTCTTGACAAGTTTGTGATTGTCTTTATTAATGATATTCTGGTTTATTCTAAGAGCCCTAGTGAACATGAACAACATTTGAGAACAGTGTTACAATGATTGAGGGAAGAGCAACTTTATGCTAAATTCTTAAAGTGTGAATTCTGGTTGAAACAAGTGGTATTCTTAGGCCTCATTATCTCTAAAAAAAGGATTCAAGTTGACCCAAGTAAGGTGGAATCAGTTCAAAAGTGGCCCCGCCCTTCCACTATTACTGAGATTAGAAGCTTCTTAAGCTTGGCGGGATATTATCGTCGTTTTGTAAAGGATTTCTCCAGGATAGCTGTTCCATTGACACGGTTGACCTAAAAGATGTAAAGTTCATCTGGAGCGACTCTTATGAAGTTAGTTTCCAAAAACTGAAGGAATGTCTAACTTTAGCCCTTATCTTGAGCCTACCTTCTGGCACTAGTGGGTATGCAGTGTATTATGATGCTTCTGGTGTAGGGTTAGGGTGTGTCTTAATGCAAAATGATCAGGTCATAGCTTATGTTTCACAACCTAAAATCCCTGGAGTGGGACCGACATAGGACACGAGGAAATTCCTCGAACCTGCAAGCCTTACACTAGAGGGACATTTAATACCATGCCAAAACCAAACAATTTACACCATATGCAATATAAATTGTCTTAATATAAAATAAAGGGTTAATACAAAACAAGGAGTTTTATAGAAATTTCTGCAGAACCTCCGTAGTAAATAGGACATCCTGAAATTTCTACAATATCCTGTAAGGCAATACAAACATATAGGAGAGCTCCACTCTTACCAGCATAGCCCAGCAGCATATATTCATTATACAACAATAAGGAAAGTTCAACTGTGGTCCCTATACAACCCCAGATATACAAAACAATGGCTATCGTTCTAAATATATACATATAAAAAATAAGCATGAATATCAAACTAATAAAAATGAATAGGTCCCGTAATATCCCAAGCAGGGCTTACCAATAGAAATTCCTATCTCTATTCCGCTGCCACTAGGAAGTCGTCTATCTCCCTATCTGAGACAAAAATTTTTTGGCAGATAGCACCTTAAAATCAGTAACAAGATTTCATATATAAATTGAAATCAAAACTTGGTCAAGAGTTGAATGAAATGAAATAGCATTTAAACTGCGAGTAATCATTGTTACAAATAAACAATTTTAACTAAATAACACACTTTTTATAACATTGAATTTAAAGTGCCATACATAATAAATCACTAAGTTTCTGAAGGACATTTTGGGGGAAGGACTACTAAGGACCCATCCGATGTGCCACACAGCCACAAAAGGGCAAATCACTACAGGTGATGATGCACAATCCTCGAGGGTAAATAACCAACAGGCGTGAGGTCATAACTCATGAAAATGATCACTCATCGGTCCTTATGCGATGGCCGTCACATGGAGCTAGCACCATCATTAACCCTGCTAGATAGGTCATTACCTAGGCGCACTAAGGGCTAACAGTACTATTGTTGGCAGCCAGTGTCCTATTTAGTCCTTCCAATGATAATGAAATTAGAACAAGCATGCATAAGGGAATACTGCCAGTATGCATGAAATCAAATTGTCTTTCAATATTAGTTTATCTGGCTACTATTCATAACCGTACACATGATGTTTCTGAAAAGTCATTTTAAAAACCATACATAATGTCATATAATAGATTAAGGGATTTTATCTACTCATCATTCCAATTCTAATAAAGTTTATTCATGCCAAGATTAAAAATGATAATTAATAAACATTTCCAAATAATGAAAAGTGAAGCATAAAGAAAAGTATTAGGGAGTGCTATTTGCGTACCTGAGTGTCGTTAACTACTAGTAACTCAATGCCTTCCCTTAGTGATTGTATCACTCTTACAAACTACCTACGCCAATTGAAAAATAAGAAATTACTTTTCTTCCTTCTTATTACTCAAAACAAACCCTAGCTCATATTCCCTGATTCCATCATTAACTTTCCCAGACTTTTCGTTAATTTACATTTACTGCCCTAAAACTTTTTTAAGTTTTCATTTTAGTCCCAGATTTCACACCCTTGCCTTTAACCAAAGAAAAACCATGATTAACAATAGGGTTTCATGCCATAAACCTTAAAATTGTTCTTATAGGATCAATTCAAACCCATTACAATGCAACATTTCACCATTTTTTGAAAACCCCAAAATTTCAAAACTTTTTTGTTTGGTCCCTGTCAGAACAACTCTAAAAAACTAGCCAAAAATCATGCTTCCAAAGCTAAAATTCGATGGATAGGGGCTGAAAATGCTTCTCCTAACATCATTTTCATAAAATGCTTAAAACTCACTGAATCGCAGAAAAAGTCGTTGGTTTGAGCTTTGTGAAGACTGCTGGAAAATCGATGTTACCGCTGGCAACTGTTGACGATTACTAGCCAGAACATGTCACCAGTGAGTGGAGGAGCTGACTGGAGGTGGTGGTGGCTGACTATGGCAGAGGAGCAGTAGCAGAAGTTGAAAAATGAAAGAGAGCTCTAATGTGAAAACCAACGGGAAATAGATGGAAAATGGAAGAAAAAGTAAGAAGGGCAATTTGGTAATTTCACCTGAAGGGGACATGTGTTAGCACCAAAATATTCCTGAGGGAGGAGGGAGCTGCATCTCAAACCCACACCCTCTTGAATCCAGATACCCAGCCTTACCACTAAGTCAAAGCTCATATCTGATTAATAATATGCACCACAAATATTAATACTCTCTCTTTGTCCTAAAAACAAAATTTTGCACTATAATTTGGCAGGTGTTACATTATGCATCTAGGCAACTGAAAAAGCATGAGCAGAATTACCCTACCCACGACCTTGAAATGGAAGCAGTAGTTTTTGCATTAAAGATATGGTGGCATTACTTGTACGGTAAAACTTGCGAGATATATATGAATCATAAAAGCCTGAAGTATATCTTTCAATAGAAGGATTTGAATTTGAGACAAAGGAGATGGATGGAGTTATTAAAGGATTATGACTGCACCATACTTTATCATCCAGGTAAGGCAAATGTGATGGCAGATGCTTTAAGTAGGAAATCCATGGGAAGTTTAGCCCATGTTTAAGATGTAAGGAGACCCTTAATTGTTGAACTGCAACAGTTACAAAGGAATCGGGTAAGTTTTAAAATTAGTGAATGAGGAGCTTTTATGGCTCACATGCAATCTAGTTCTGCTATCATTGATGAGGTGAAAGTTGCTTAGAGATCAGATTCAGAATTACATAAGTTAATTGATGATTGTAAAAAGGGGAAGAATAAAGAATTTACAGTGGATGTATAAGGAGTATTAAGGTTTGAAGGGAGGTTATGTGTACCACAAGTGGATGAATTAAAGAAGAAGATCTTGGAGGAAGGTCAACGTTTGGCTTATACCGTGCATCCTGAATCCACCAAGATGTACCAAGATTTGAAGCAAGTTTATTGGTGGAATGGTATGAAGAAAGATGTAGCAGACTTTGTCTCTCGCTATTTGGTGTTTTAGCAAGTTAAGGCCGAACATCAGAGGCTTGCTGGGTTACATCAACAGCTAGAGATATTGGAATGGAAATGGGAGTGAATTATTATAGATTTTGTTACTGGTTTGCCCCGCACTCTTAAGGGGTATGATTCTATATGGGTGATTATAGATAGGTTAACGAAGTTCTTGCACTTTCTTCCCATCTAGACAACCTACCCTACGACTAAGTATGCTCAAGTATATGTCAATGAGATTGTGAAGCTACATGGGGTGCCATTATCTATCATATTTGATCGAGGATCTCAATTCACTTCCAGATTTTGGGAAGCATTTCAAGCCGTTTTAGGTACTTGGTTGGATTTGAGTACGACTTTTCATCCCCAAATGGATGGTAAGTCTGAAAGGACAATCCAAATATTGGAAAATATGCTGAGATCATGCATCTTGGATTTTCAAAGGATTTGGGAGAGCTATTTGCCTTTAGCAGAATTTGCCTATAACAACAGTTATCAAACTAGTATTCAAATGGCACCATTTGAAGCCCTCTATGATAGAAGGTGTTGTTCTCCTATTGGGCGGTTTGAAACAGGTGAAGCTCAGTGACTGGGGCTAGATTTAGTTCAGGATGCAATAGAGAAGGCAAAGTTGATTAAAGAAAGATTGCATATAGCACAAAGTAGACAAAAGGCCTATGTAGACAATCAGAGAAGGGAATTGGAGTTTATGGTTGGCGACCATGTGTTTCTACGTGTATCTCCTATGAAAGGGATTACGAGGTTTGACAGAAAGGGTAAACTGAGCCCTAGGTATATTAGCCCATTTAAGGTTCTTGAAAAGATCGGTGTAGTAGCTTATCGGCTTGCATTGCCACCTAAGTTATTGAATATTCACTCAGTCTTTCATGTATCTATGCTTAAGAAATACCTGCATGATTCGTCACATGTTATTAAGCCGCAAATGGTGCAAGTTGACATAAGGTTAGGTTATAAAAAGGTGCTTGTGAAAATCCTAAATAGGCAGATAAGGAGGCTTCATTCAAAAGAGATCCCGTCAGTAAAGGTGTTGTGCAGGAACCATTCCATTGAGGAAGCCATGTGGGAATCTGAATATGATATGCAGAGTAAATATCCTCATTTATTCACTGACTCAGGTATGTAGAAATGTTAAATTCGAGGATCGAATTTCTATAAGAAGGGGAGAATGTAATGATCCAATTAATAGGGAATTAGAAGGATAAATTATAATTAATAATTTAGTTAATGAAAAATTAAAGGAAAGAAATTTTTGCAAGAAATTTGACTAAAGTATATTATTTTATCAAGTGAAACCATACATTGAGATTGAGGTTGGCTTAGTGGTCAGGTTCCATGTGAATATTCAAGAGGCCATAGGTTCAAGACTTAACTTTCCTTGTTTTTTTAGGTATTGACACGTGTCCCCCTTTAATGTGAAAAGACCAAAATACCCTTGGGCCTTTATCCTTTTCTTCCCCAGCAACTTGATGCAGTGAAGCAGCTAAGGGTGTGAAGTTGTGAACATTCACCGAAGCCGCCCATCTGCCTCGTTGGAGCTGCCCCTCACCATCACGTGGATGTCATCGGTGTGTCATAGACCAGAAGTCAACATTTCCGGCGAGAAAACACGACTTTCCATTGCGGAGGAGCTGAGAATCTCAAAGCTCGTCGGAACTCCAGTAAGCCCTATTTTCGTTGTCTCTTAGGTGGGTTTTTGTCACACCCCGAAATCCCTGGAGTGAGACTGACACAGGTCATGAGGAAATTCTCTGAACCTGCAAGCCTAACACTGAAGGGACAATCAATATCATGCCATTCTAATCCATATGAATACCATTTGCCTTAATATAAAGTGAGAGTTCCAATACAAGACGAAATTTCTACAAAGTCCTGCAAGGCAATACATAAATAGGGGAGCTCCGCTCCTACCAGCCTAGTCCAATAATAATTTACACCATATAACAATATGTGGCAGGTTCAGCTTTGGTAACAAAATAATCCCAATATACAAATAATGGCTATCAATCTAAATATATACATCCCAAAAAGGATCACCATCAATATCATCTAAACAAAAGAGTATGCCTTGCACCAAACCAAGCGGCTCACCATGGGCTCCCTGTCAGTGCTCTGTCGGTTCTGGAAGTTTGTCTATCTCTCTATCTGAGGCCAAAATTTTTCCGGCAGATAGCACTTCAAATTAGAAAACAATTCATATGTAATAAACAGAAATTAAATGTGCTTAAAATTTAATAAAAACACAGTGATTTTTAAATCAATATTATGATTCAACAATTCAAGCTAAGTAAATCCATTTTTTACAAAACACTACATCGAATTGCCAATCTCAGGGAAACAACCAACTTATGAGAATCATTCGGGGGAAGGACTGCTAAGGATTAACAGGCGAGGATACACAATCCTTGAGGGCAACTAACCAACAAGCGAGGATACACAATCCTCGAGGGCAGCTAACCAATGGGCGAGGATACACAATCCTCGAGGGCAACTAACCAACAGGCGAGGATACACAATCCTCGAGGGCAAATAACCAACAGGCGTGAGTATATCTCATGAAGGCTATCATTATCAGTCCTTCCAACGAACAGGGATTTAAGTCAAACATGCATACAAAGATGGAAATATGCAGGAAATCATCTGTGTTTCTGATCATAACTAATTAGTGATCACCTCTAAACATATCATGAGTCCAATACTGTAGTTAAGGTCATTCAACATATACATAAGGTCTCTTACTCCTAACCCCTAATCCGGTGAGGCTTAATCACAACGAAATTGGTTATATTTAGAAAAAAATTGAAGCAAGAACAACCTAAGTACAATAAAAGTTTTGGGGGTGCTATCTGCGTATCAGAACGCCAATTGTCCCGAGCAGTTCACTGCCTTCTTGGAGTGTCGGAATCACTCCTACGATTCACCTGAACCAATTTGAATGCAGGAATTATTCTTCTTCCGATTTATTATCCAAATTTAGGACCCTAACTCCCTCTCCTTGATTCCATCTCTAACTTTCCCAAACTTGTGGTAAATTTATATTTTCTGCCCCACATATTTGTTCTAGATTTTCATTTTAGTCCCACATTTCATGCCCTAGCCTTCAATCCAATGAAATTCAAGAGAATCATAGTTTTTCATGCCCACCAATCTTAAAAGTGTTAATCTAGAATCAATTTGAACCTATTACAAGTCAACATTTCACTATTTTCTAAAGAACCCAAAAATTTTGAAAATTTCCATTTTGGTCCCTGCCAGCAAATCTTCTAAAAACCAACCAAAATTCATGGTTTTAGAGCTCAAATTCAATGTATAAGTGCCGAAAATGCTACTCCTAACCTCAATCTCAAGAAAGAACTGGTTAAAACTCACCAAATTCACCCAAAATTGTCACTATGTTGAGCTCCTTGGATTTCACCAGAAAACTACTTCACCGGCGGCCAACTGAGCTCGACGGCAGGCGGAAAGTGACGGCGAGGAGGTGGGGAGCAAAACCCACCTAAACCGCGATGGAAAATGAGCCACTGGAGCTTCGTTCCAGTTCGCGTCTCCTCGCAGTGTTCAACGAAAAAATTGAGCTCCTTTGCCGGTGATGGGCCGGCAACCTTTAGGGGGAGGAGGTACTGCAACACTGGCGAGTGGACGGCCTACTACGGTGGATGTCACTCTCAGCCCTCTCACTATCTGTACGTGTTCAGCTGGAAGGAGAAGAAGATAGATAAAAAAAAAAACACTAAGGGCATTTCGGTCTTTGCACATATGAGGGTGACATGTGTCAACTTCTAAAAAAATAGGAAAGTTAGCAATGCCAGGTCTCGAACCCATGGCCTGTTGAGTAATTGCCTGAAGCTTAACCACTGAGCTAGCCTCAATGTCATTGTAAGAATCCACATAACAAAATAATACACCTCAGCCAAATTCTATTGCAGAATTTCTCTCATTTAATCTTCATTAACTGACTTATTAACTAATATTTACTACTTTAATTCTCCATTAGCTAAAAATTATTAATTATAAATAGTTGGGTCATTACAGTTTTGTTCCTTGCATCCTTGCCATCATTTTCCTACTAACCTTGAGCTTCGTTGATCGGTGGTGATGCAAGAATTTCAGCGAGTTGCTTTAGGCCATTAGTAGTGAGTTTCTCGACCAAATTTGCTCGAATTGGTGAGTTTTTTAGCTAAATCTTGATATACATTGTGATTGTCAGCTCATTTTCGGCCCTTAGCTACTATTAATTGCTTGGAATTAGGTCTTAGATGGAAAACCCTAATTTGGCTGAGATTTAGGGTTCGTAGGGACCAAATTGAAAATTTTTAAGACTTAAGGTGTAATTGTTAGCTTTATGGCAACATTTGGGATATTTAGAAATTGTTGATTGGTTAGGAATGATGATTTGGAATTTATTCATGTTTTTCTTGAATTTTTGCAAGTATGGGAATGCTTAAGGGAAATTAGAGGTGCATAAAAATGATCTATAGCCTAGGCAAGCTAGAGAAATCTAATTATGAGAGTTATAAAAAGTCAATAAATGAGATTTAAATGGGTGAGAATGGGAAAATTCATGGTTGCTTTATAATATGCCTAAAAGGGGAAAACTTAGCTGGGTGATATGATTGGGACTTGGTTTTCCATTTTGGTAAGCCTCTTAGGAGTAGAAGGACTCTTAATGTTAAATTATAAGCTAGGAGATAATTTCTTATAGTTTGTACTTAACGCAAAAATTGGTTGAGGGAAGAGGAAGAGGAATAGTTCCTTGCTTTTCAAATGGCGTAAGTAGCTTACGGGGGTGAGATGGTCACCCAAAGGAAGGCATTGGGTCACTGGTAGTTAACAGCGTTCAAGTGTGTAGATAGCATTCCCCAATACTCTTTGTATATGTTTCACTTTTCATTGTCTAGAAATGTTTTATAATTATCATTTTTAATTTTGCCATGACTATATTTTATCGGAATTAAACTTATGAATAAATGAAATCCCTTGACATGTTAGATGACATTATGTACGGTTTTGAAAATGACTTTTAAGAAACATCATACGTATGGTTATGAATAACCATCGGGTAAACCATTATTGCAATACAATTGATTTCATGCATACTTGCTATTTTTTTTTTCCTATGCATGGTTGTTTTAATTCCATTACTATTGGAAGGACTAGTTAGGACACTGGCTGCTAATAGCAGTACTGTTAGCTCTTGGTGCACCTAGGTAACTACCCAGCTAATAGGGTTAATGATGGTGTTAGCCCCGTGTGACGGCCATTATACGAGGACCAATGAATGATAAACTTTCGTGAGTTATGACCTAACACTTGTTGGTTATTTGCCCTTGAGGATTATGTGTCCTTGCCTATTGTGATTTGCCCTTGTGGCTATGTGCCATACCGAATTAGTCTATAGTAGTCCTTCCCCCGAAATGATACCCAGAAACTTATTGAATTTTTGTGCAAGACATCTTAAACTCAATATTTTGATATATGTATTAACTAGCTAGTAGGTTATTTGTAACAACATTTATTTGAAATTTTAAATGTTATCCCATTTCATTTAACTCTTAATCACGTTTTGATTTGAATTTATATATGTAACTTTATTATTGATTTTGGAGTGCTATCTACTGAAAAAATTTTGTCTTAGATAGGGAGGCTAGTGAATTCCCAGAGGAAGCGGAGCAGTGACGGGAATCCTTTTAGTAAGCTCACTTAGGATTTGTGAGACCTATTTCTTGATTATTTTGATATTCATGGCTCATTCTTTTTTAGATGTATATATAATTAGGGTGATAGCCATTGTTTTGTTATTTTAGTATTATATAGAGACCACAATTGAACTTTTCATATTGTTGTAATTGGATATATGTTGTACTAGGTTGTGCTGGTGAGAGCGAAGCTCACTTATATATATTTGTTACCTGACAGGATATTGTAGAATTTTCAAGATGTCTTATTTACTGGAGAGGTTCTACCAAAATTTTTACAAAACTCCTTGTTTTGTATTAATCACTTATTTCTATATAAAGGCAAAGTTATTATGTATATGGTGAAAATTGCATAGTTTTGACATGGTATTGAATGTCCATCCAATGTAAAACTTACAGGTTCGGGGACTTTCCTCATGTCCTGTGCTGGTCCCTCTCCAGGGATTTTGGGGTGTGACAGGTTTTCTTTACTAGCCTAAAAACATCAGAGTGCACCAATTAAAATGATTTCTTAGTTCTGAAACTAGACTCCTCATATAATAACTTATGTGCCTTACCGTACTGGCATCTTGTACAAACTATACTGTCTCGAACTTCAAGTTGTAGAAGTCCTTTAAGAATTTCCTTTTTCATTATTAACTTTAGCTTATGATAGCTGATGTGGCCAAGTGTTGTATGCCATAAATTTGCTGTCTTATTTCTTCTTGTCTTATTTACGTATGCTATTTGTGCTGACATCATGTAAACAGACTCTACACACTTGCCTTCCATAATTGGTGCACCAGTTAGATCTAGACTTCTATATACTTTGACATCCTTCGGCCCAAACACCATATTGTTGCCTTTAGATGCAAGATGTGACATTGATAGGAGATTTTTCTTCATTCTTAGTACATGGTAGACATTTTATAGATGTACTTTTCCTATACTATGGCAGGGGTTGATTTCTATACTGCTAATATGAGTTATTGGCAATCTCAAATTATTTACTTTTACAATAACTTGACCTCCTTTATTCTCAGACATTGTTAACAACTTCTCTTTATCTTCTGTCATATGGTTAGAACATATGGAATTAACATTCCAATCTTCTTCGTAGTTGACAGATTTATTGCTTAACGTTGCCAATGACAAATCTTCATATGGTTCTATAAAACAAGTCAATGCAATCTCTTCTGATTCTTCTATGGCTGCAAAGCATGCTTGAAAGTTCCATTCTTCGTCACTATAATGTTCAGTTGCAGCATTTCATTCTTTACGAGGTGCTCTACAATTTCTAGCAAAGTGACCTTTTCTACCACAATTGTAACATCTGTTGTCTCTCTATTGCTCCTTCTTTAATTCAGGGTTTTATGGATTTAGGTGGGCTCCCTTTCAATACGAGCCTCTCCTACAACGGTTTCTCTGCCAACCATATTGATGTCTTCTATTATCTCTTTTCTTTCTCTAGTTGGCCTTTATGTTTATTAAAGAAAGCTTTTTCTTCATCTTTCAAAGAAGCTTTAGACAATTGTGAATCTAAAGCCTCATAGTTGACTAGTATACTTTCCAACTCTGCTAGAGTTGGTTCCTTAACCCAGCCTCTTGTGGCAGTGACAAGACTATGATACTTTGGGTCTAATCCCACGATAATAATTATCTACATTCTTGTATTGGTAATAGTATTCTCTGGATCTAATTTTGAAATCTCATTGCAAATAGATTTTTTTTTTGAAAAATATTCGCTTACTAGCATATCGTTTTGCCAAATTGACACAAGCTCATTCTCCAATCATTATAACTTTGAGTCATTCGCCCTCCCGAACAGTGTGGCAAGTGCATCCCATGCTTCTTTTGGTGTCTTGGCTTCCTTAGTGTATCTAACAAATTGCGATTTCACTATAGAAATTAATACGTAAAGAGTCTTTTTAGCTCTTACATGTCATTTATTCAATTTATTTGAATTTGTTAGTGGAATCGCTTTATCTCCATCAATAAGGCCCTAAAGATTTTGGCCTTTTAGATAAAGTTCAACGACGACACTCTAGACTTGATAGTTGTTATTATTTAACTTCTTAACTGAGCATGTATTCATTGACATGTCAGCCATAACGACTTTGATAGTGTCCTGCACTTATGCCAAGTTTGCTTGATTCCTGACGAAGTTTCTTTATAGTCCCTTATTGTATTTCGGCTTATATGACAATCCTATATCTCATACTCGAACAAAGGAACCTCCTAACTTGAATGCTCAGTTGACTAGACTCAAACTAAGCCTAAACTAGATTGGAGCTGCATTTAATTAGGCTCTAATACCACTTGTAGAATACAAGAGCTAAGAATAGAGACTATAATTGAAAGAACTCTTTATTATTTTCTACAAGATTACAATAACTACCAAAGATACATTTCACTGTAAACTTCTCTCTACACCTCTTTTCACTTCTTACACACTCATACAACTTTTCACTTTGCCACACACTCCCATTATCACATTCCTCTATTTATAGTACTAAAAAATTATTAATTTAACAATTCTAGAGATTTCTTTCATCCATATTTTCTAAGGATGGTTACCAACTCTTGACAAATTACTACCAACTTTTGAAAAACTTACCACTAACTTTTGAAAGATTTTCACATAACTTTGAAATTATTAAAGTTGTTACCTAACTTTGAAAGATTTTACCAAACTTTGAAATTTTTAAAGAGATAAATCGGTGGCATAGTTAATAATTAAATATTATAATTCTCTTCTTAGCTAATTGAAATTTGAAATTGGACACATGCAATTCAATGTCCCCTAAAATTTACCCCAATATGTCACTAATTTTGCCATAAATTTCTAATATCATTATGACATCCTAATTCCTAACAAATTTGTTATACACAATATAATATCTTCCAAAATTAGTCCCCATCCCCAATTTTGCTCTAAATTCCAATAATTCCCTTATGAAATTCGTAATTTTTTATGCAATATAGATTGAAATTCTTCTCTTGGCCAAATCCAAATCTTAGATTCAACACAATATCTACCCTAAACTTTGCTCCTAATTTTGTTCAAATCCCTCGAGTTGGTCATTTGAATAAGAATTTTTCAAACATAGTTTTCTCGGTTAACAAATCTTGGAAGCTAATAGGGATAAATTTAAGAGGGTGCAGGGGTCAGTTCCTTATAATTTTTAAAAATTTTTATTTATATATGTAATTATTTCATATTCTTCATTTAGTTTATTAACTACTAAGATTTTGCCTCCTTATAAAAATGAATGAAAATTAAAGTTACAAAGCTGAACAATATTTTTTTATGATTTTTTTAATAGTTTTCATCCTTGTACAATATTTGCTTTTCCTAATTAAGTAGCTAAAATTTAAAAAAAAAAATCTAGTTTCCTAATTTAATAGCCAAAATATACAAAACCTAGTTTTCCAATCTAATAGCCAAAAAAAAAAAAACTAGTTTCCTAGTTTAATAGCCTAAAAAAAAAACCTACATTTCCTATTTTACATCTTTCTTAAAAGAGTGATACCCCCAATATTATATTAGATCCATCATTAATGTGATAGTATTGCCATTTTACTTATGAGATCTCAAGTCAATTTCATTAAACATGGTGTGCCCTCTCTTTTGAAAAATCAAAATTCATCATATATATATATATATATATATGTATGTATATATGTATATATATATATATATATATATATATATATTAAATCTATAATCATCATTTAATTGCACTTTTATAGGTTATTGAAATACAATTTTATTTTGTACATGAGAATTGAAGAAATAGACTCAACAGAATGTCTTTGGCGACATCCGCTCCTTGCCAGTTCGAATCCCTCTTCATTTGTGTTATTGGTTCTATCTTCTCTCAAATGTGTATCATAACCATAGTTCCCTTAGGATCGTTGGTGAGGCCAATCAACAATTCATTGCAAATTTCCTTTCTTTCTCCTTTGGCGTTGCTTTTGACAATCTTTTATCTCAGCCTCATCCCTTTTTGGAGTAATTTTTCCAATTTTGTTTTTCTTTCCTACTTTGTATTATTATGAAAAAATAAAATAATATAAAATGCCACTAAATCACTAGATACATATTTGACCCTAATATATATTTAATTTGGATCCTTTTTCATTTTCTTAAGTCAATGTTTTATGAATTTCATTAAAAAAAACACAAAGTAAGTGAAATTCATACTTTAAATAAGTTTTATATCTTTTAGTAAGACATTCGTATTATTTAACTATCTATCTATATTTATTCAAAATTTATATATATATATATATATATATATTATGCATAAAAATGAAATGAAAAAAATATGATTTAACTAAGGAAAGTAAATTTAAATACTTTTCTCCTGTCAAGGTAGTCATTAAACACAGTGAAAAAAGAAGAAGAAAATCTAGAATGATAATTAATTATAAAAAATTAAATGAAATAGCAGTAAGAAATAAATACTCTATTCCAAACATAAAATTATTATTTAATCTCATTAAAGGAAAACAAATATTTAGTAAATTTAATTGTAAATCATGATTTTTTCAAATTAAATTAGAAGAAGAAAGTAAAAAATACACAACTTTTAGTACATCAAAAGGATTATATGAATGAAATGTATTGCATATGTGATTTCATAATAGTCCCAACATATTTTACGATTACGTTATGAAATTATTATTTTTAATAAGAGATTTTGTAGTAATTTATATAGATGATATTTTAATATTCTCTAATAATGAAAAAAACATGAAGAACATCTAAAAAAATTTATGTCTTTGATAGAACCAAAAAGATTGAATATATCACAAAAAAAAGTAGAATTAAAAAAAATAATAATACAATTTTTAGGACACTATATAAAGATAGTATAAAATTACAAGAATATATTAATAAAAAAATATTAGAATTCCATAAAATAATAACTAAAAAAGAATTTTATATATATATATATATATATATAAATGAGAATAGAAATGAAGAACATCTAGATCGAATGTATATTATAGCTGATGCATTACGGAGTGGTTTCAACGGGACACCAGTCCTGTGGATTAATGGTCCATCGATAATGAGACGAAGAGAAACAAAAGAAACGAGAAAGATGGAATGCATATAGACATTATGTACGTTCTACTTTTTGATCGAAGAATTAACAGAATCGTACTGCGTGATGTCAGCGTGTTTATTGCTTTAATTTCAAATCATTCAATTATGTACTATTAAATCATGTAATATCAAAACGAAATCAAGGTTAATCATAAAGTATCAGCCTGTACTTTATCCTAATACATGTAACTTCACATTACATGGTGGTTTCAATGTCACATCGGTCCTTTGAATTAATGGTCCACACTAATGGCCAAACAGTGGAGAGCAATGAAATGTAAATAGACAAAATATGAAATTGTCATTCTACTTTTCATAATCAATGTAAATTATCAAGAGAGTTTTTCAATCAAATAAGTTGAATTTTTTAATTATTGAATCTTTTCAAAGAATTGTATAAATATTTATATTACTATAAACACAAATTCTGAAACAATCTAATAATAGAACAAATTCAAGCTCTTGGCACCAAAATTTAATAAACAAACATCCCCACTGTTTTCTTGCTGTAGAAAATGAAAATTGAATTATTAAAGTGTGGAGTTAGTAAAAGAGTGACATGAAAATGTGTGTTTGAAATCAACGTCTCTTCTTTTACCTTTGACCCTAATCACAATTTAAAAAAATTGTTTTATCTAAAAAAATAATACCCAAATTAAAAAAGTTCAATTAGAATACTTCATTTTGTAATATGGGTAGGATTTGAATTTTTTTTAAAAGTATGATATGAATCTAAAAAGTTTAAATAAATATTTTTTTAATAACCAACAACTTATTATTTAAAAAAATGTGGTGCAACGTAATATTTTAGTAAATAAATAAAATACATCTTATTTAAAAAATTTATACCAATACAATAATTTATTTATATTTATAATTTTTTATATGTAATTTTATAATAATAATTATATATGTTATTTATTTTAAGTCTGAAGTATCAAATATACTTAATCATAACTTCAAAAAAATTCATTTGACTTACTAGGTTTGACTTTAAAAAATAAAAATAAAAATTAAAAAAATCTGATAAAAAAATAAATTTAAAAATTTTTAAATCTAATTTTTAAAAATCGAATTGAATGAGAACTACTTCTATACACTCTCACTTTTTTTTTTTTTTTTAATCTCTCTATAATTAAAAAGCATCAAAATTCTAGAATACCACGTTATAGAAATCTGTGGGCTGATTGGAATGGATAGTACCCAATTGAGGAAACCACGGGAGTTAGGTGTGACCACTTGCCATTGCGTTCCAACAAAAGGGATTTGGATCTATGTCTATTTTTCTTATATTATAGCCATGTTAGGAAATAGCTTCAGAGTGAATGATATTTATTTTTATTTAAATATATGAGACCTTATAAGTAGTATATATCACTTATTATGTATTCATTTTTTGTTATATTAAAAAGAAATAGATATAAAATGGATGATATTCACTATTATTTGAATATATGGGTACTCATATATCACTCATTATATATATATATATATATATATATATATATATTTCTAACATAACAATAGCGTTTGAAAAATATAATCAGAAGAATCAAAATTCAAAAAAAGGTAATGCGTTTGATTTGTTCTGAGGCTGAGGATGTCGTAAATGGACCCGTTTGGCTACCTATCACCTAATTCCAATCAAATTCCCAAGTTGCATCCACCACAGCTTCAGAATTCAATGCTTTCTTCTACTGCCCGTACTGCGCCTGCCCTTTCCATCTCTTTCTCGCATTGGATTCTTTAATTATGCTTTACCCAAAAAATAAATTATGCTTTCCTTGCTTTGCCTTCGGCTCCACCTCCCATTCACATTCATCTTTCCTTACTTAAAATACGGGAAAGAAAAAAACAAGAAGATAATGGGGCACTAACGGAGTTACAAAACTGGAGGTGATAATTATCAACAATTTGCAACCCAAGAAGAAACTGAAATTATAAGAATAAGGATAAAGGAATTCGAAATGGTAAAAATTATAATTAGGACTGTGGATTCGTCAAGATTGATTTCTTAAAACATAAAAAATGAGATAAACTAATAAGCATACACAATATCTTTGAGAGAAGAAAAACTCAATATCCTAAATGAATAGAAAATAATTGAGCTATGAAGGCATAATATCCATGGGTTATAGTCATGGATGACCCGGGAGTAAGTCCTGGCTAAAAATATAGTAAATAACATTTTATTTGTTACTAAAAGTGTTTAATTGTTTGGTTGGTTTAGTAATACAATTCGAATTGGATTAAAATAAAAAAAATTATAAATTTAGCCGAGTGTTAGTCTCAGTTATTATTTTTATATTTACAAATTTTTTAAAATATTAATTATTTTTAAATTTTAATCAATTTTTATTCCAAATTATTTCAATTTTATTTTTTAATTCATTTTAAATCTTAAATTTATTTATTTATTTTTTAAATTTATCAATAAAAATTTACTTTTATAAAAAATTTTAAAAATATTTAATAAATATAACCTGAACTTAATATAATTTAGTTTATCCAGTTACTTACTTAGTTAAAATTGGACTAGGTCAAGTCCTTAAATCTATAAATAAAGACTCATTTTAAATTCGAGCCAGGTATAAGGTTATGCAAAAAGGTGACCCAACCCAACTTGTATACATCTCTATTTGTTATGAGTCATGTATTGATAAATTTTGTCCAAGAGGAGGGATCTTTAAGTCTATAAATTTTTTTTATCTTAGAAACTAGTATTTTGGAATTTATGTTCATGACATTATCCACACACTAGGAATGATTTTAATCTATACATAAATTTGCAATATTATTTGCATACAAATTTTCTTTCTCCTTCTCAACGGACTGACCCGAAAATTGAAATTGTTTATTTGGGTCAACAGTGGAAATTTATATAGAATACAACTAGAGGCCCAAAGAGTCGGGCCTAGACCATACTCTTTTTGGATTAAGAGAAGATAGGCCAGGTGAAATAATTTAACTTTGGTCAAGCATTGACCAATAATAAAAAGGATTGTGGTGGCCACTGGCCAGTGTATATATAATATACGTTTATGGAGGAAAATACCTTTTATTCTTTAACAATTCGCTTATTGAAAAAGGGAACTTCAAGTTCAAAATGCTATTCTAAACTGTAAAATTCCATGGTGTTTGAATAGCTAGACAACTTTGGGAATCCCGTTGAATGTAATTTTCCATTTATAACAAAAGAAACAAGGAAAAAAGTTCAACCAAACTCAAACCAGAACCCACCTAAGCCGGTTCCATGTTAGTAAAACAGGGCCTCCCTGATTTGGTTCTTGTTCTCAATAGGTTAAATTATGGCTATTTTGAGAGGTGATTAGCATCAACTCGGGTGAAATTATGTGAAATGAAACTTCTTGACTAAATTGCAGCATGGTCTGATGCATTGTCACCTGTATCTCTCTTCCATTTTGATTGTTTAATTAAGTGTGAATGTCAATACCATTCAGGCTTCGAAAATCTTTCAGCTCAAACAGGTCATATTATGTGCACAGATCGTCTAGTTTGTTAAAATCTGAGAGTACATCGATCCCAGAATCCTCTGTTTCCCCCAGCTTTGCCGTCTCTATCTATATACAAACACGTGAAGATGGAATTGAAGTGTGTTTAATGCAACATAAAATGTTAAAAAAAAAAAAATTATGTTGCGTGTCATATTTTCTATTGTCTCTCATAATTTCTCTTGCTTAGCACATGTTTTTCGTTGGTAACTTCTCCTGTTTAACTTCTCTAGAGATTAAGGGCAACCATACATGTCCCTTCAATGATGTCCAACCATCTTTCTGTTTTTGACAAATTTGAACTGTCATTATTTTGTTCTAAATAAAGAATGACTTATTCAAACATGTCATGGTTATACCACTGATCAATTTCATGTGAACAAATCGTAATTGATTTCTACCAAAAGAAAAAGAACAAGATGACATGAAACTCCAAGTCAAAAAGTGCCTAAGAAAATGACCTTCGGACCTTGAATTTAAACCATTCATGGATGACTAAGGTAACTTTTTCTGGCGACTCAGCCCTTGCCTATTGCCATAAGAGATTCATCCCCTCCTTCGCCTCTGGATTGTCCAAACTTTGAAAATTGCTAGAAAAAGTAACTTTCAAGAGATAAAGGTAGACCTTTAGCAAGGCACGATCATTTATGGTGTTTGAAATTTTCTTCTTTACTGACTGTAATTTTCTCATCTTCCGATAATTATCACACAGTTCCCCTCACATGCATTGCCGTCCATTCTAGTTAATAGCCAGCAGGTGAAATTAATGTCTTGAATGTTCCGTCTGTCACCATTAATTTTTCAGACAGGAAAATTCCTTCACTCACAGATGCTGTTTAAATCACAGTCACAATTTTAATAGTTTAATTACTGTATAACAGTTAGATATTGTTCCATGCACTCCATACCAGGATATACAAACACCTTGCTGAATGGAACCTTGAAGTCTATGGAGAAAAATATAATAATAAAATTGAGCGGGTAAAAAGAGAAGTGACATACACATACTGTGTGTATTACTTTCTTACTAACTCTACAATCACATTTTGTTTAAAGTCAATATATAACATTATAATTTTCAAATTTGAAAGATGTAAATTACTTGTCTCACAAACATTATGATTAAATTTTAAAGTCAGTAGCATAGATTTGACAGAAAGAGAAGTTTAAATGGCTTCTTCAACCTATATTTTAGTACATTTTGTTAATTTAAAATGAGGAGAGAACAAAAATAAAATTTGATTTGTATTAAATTCTTGTCTATCCTATGAAAAGTGATTGGTGAGTATTGAAAAGCTAAAGTAATCAAAAAGCATGGAAATATAAGACAAAATTGATAACAAGACATTTTCATCGAATGAATGATGAGACTAATAAAATTTTTTTAGTTAATTGCAATCAAATTTTACAAATCTTAATTAAATTAGAAAAAATAATTTGTCATATAATTATTAAAATTTTATGATAGAAAGGCTTTATTTTTTTAGAAAAAATCCCAAGTTTCTTCTCAAAATAAAAAAAATAAGAAAAATGAAACAAAAAATCAGGAATGTGATACGAAGTCAAGGTCAAGCTCTTCTTAAGGTACCACCAACTTTAAAACCCCATTCACCAGACGCCTGAGGTCACTGTAGTGTTCTGTTTCGTTCAGTACTGGTCCCTGCGTGTGTCCCGTGTTTCTGTCTCTCTTCTTCTGGTTTTGGGTCTGAGCTACTGAGAGAGGCCATGGGAAGAGCTCCTTGCTGTGACAAAGCCAATGTTAAGAGAGGCCCATGGTCTCCCGAAGAAGACGCTACTCTCAAGACTTATGTCGAGGCTCATGGCACTGGTGGCAATTGGATTGCATTACCCAGAAAAGCTGGTCTTTCTCTATCTCCACCTTTCATTATTCTTCTACTGCTCATTTACATGTCTACCCCAGTTTTTTCTTCCAATTTAAAGGGAAAAAAAGATGAGAGCTTTCCTGAGAGGACCCTTGGAAAACTATACTAACTTTGCCCAAGGATTAAATTTTTATTTCTATATCAGTTGTCTAAATTTGTTTTGAGTTTCTTATCTCGTGATTTGTAAAGTTGTCTAAATTTGCTTGAAGCAACCCAAGGAGACAAATGATGCTGCTTTTGTGTTCCAGGACAACCATTTTTTCAATTTCCTAGTCCACTGCTAGAAAACCTCGTTTTCAGTATATGCCTTTTGTCTCTCTGCTTTTTGTTGTGTACCACTAACGTAGTTTGTTCACATCTGCTGTTTCAAACAGGGGCTGGGAGTTCCTCTCTTCCAGTCGTCTCTCTCCTATTCAATTACTTTCCAAGAGCAGTCATATTTTGTTGTGCTGATTTGCACAAAGAAACTTGTGTGATCAGCAAATGTGAAATTGAAATATATTTCATGCTATGTATTTCTTCTTCTTCCTTTTCTGGGTTTCACAGTTGTCTTATGTGCTTGTCTTAAATTATAGGCCTTCGGAGGTGTGGTAAGAGTTGCCGTCTACGGTGGCTCAACTATCTTAGGCCAGACATCAAACATGGAGGCTTTACTGAAGAAGAGGACAACGTCATTTGTACCCTTTATGGTCAAATGGGAAGCAGGCAAATATTTCCCATCATCATTTTTTCTGGAAAAGTGAATTGCTTATTGTCTCACACAATTGTTGTGTTTTCTTAAACTTAGTCTCTTATGAATTTGTGTTATTTTTCAGATGGTCTACCATAGCCTCTCAGCTTCCGGGTAGAACTGACAATGATGTGAAAAACTACTGGAACACCAAGTTAAAGAAGAAGCTAATGGCAGGAAAAGTGAACCTCAAAACGATGACCAACAGTGGCTCTCTTCCTTCGACCCCGTTACGAACCCGTATTGTTCAAACTCAAACTCAAAATTCAGATTTTCCTGCCTCGCAAAACCAGAATTCTTCACTCTCAACTCTGCCCATCCTGACCAATGCTAATTCTGGGTTTAACATTAACGCTCAGACCATGAGTCTTGACCCAACTCAATTATATAGTCCAGGGTTCATGGAAAGTTCAGGGAACAGTCATATGATGTCCTCGTCTCAGGAAGGTCCAAGCATTTCAGGTTCATCTGTGATTGCAATGGATAACAAGTGTATATCGCTGCTGGATTATGCTGGTGACGAAGCTACCAAAGTCTTAATGGACTTCGGATTTGAATCTCCTTGTGACCTTGTCAATGGCCTTTACTCCCCTGAGAAAGCTGGTGAATTCGCTCCAAGTTACTATCCTGAGTTGGTTGATTTTAGCTATGCTGACATGAAGCTTCAAGGACTGAATCAAAATGTTACTTAGTCACAGTTTTGAAGGAGGATTAACATGCGAAGGAGAGGGCTAGCTAGCTGACATGTTTACTATTAGTTCCTGTGTTATTTAGTTGACTACTTCTCTAGGAACATATAATGTAGGTCAAAGTTTGATTGGAGCAAATAAGAAAGATTAAAGATTAGTAAAAAGTACTGTGTGTTAAGGTTCATGCATGATGGACAAATATGTCAGTGTGGGGTTTAGAAGCCGAGATTACTAAACTTTTTTTCTTCTTTTTTTTTTCCTTCTGGGAAGATAGAAATTTAAGAGGGATGACATAAGCATGTTGGTAGTTTCTTGTTGGTCAGTGTTCACGAATGTTGCATGGGGTTGAGGCCAATTCAAATCCCATAATTGAATATTGTGTCCCTCTCATACATCAACCATAAAAGATTCTCTCTTTTGCTTCTCGTTCTCTCTCCTCCCCTCCTTCCTCGCTACCCCCGTGAAGCATTTTTAGCAGTCCTAATAAATGCTCGTTCCCAACCCTGTAAGTTGTATGAATTCAGTGAAGCGCTAACTCAAATAAAAAGTTATGTTACGTACGCATTAATTGGATTATTGAGAATAAGTCATATTAGTTTTTAATTTATTCTAAAATTTAAATTTTAAACAGATATAACTCTATGTACACATTGATGTTAAAAAAATAGATGACTCTTCCGTAATATTATCACAAAATTGTATTATAAATAGTAATTGATCATATATTTAAAATTGATTTAAAACTAGTCAAACAACTTTTAATGATAATGTATTCTTTCTTTAGGATATATTTCAGAAATCACTGTTTGTCAAGCATGGCAGATTGGTATTTCTAGCTCTATATATATATATATATTCTCTTCCATTATCATGTTTTTTTATTCACATTATATGGCCAGAGCTTATCTTGGATGGAGTAGATTTCTTCTCTTCACCTACACCCTCATGATTATAAAAAACCCAAAAGCATTTAAATTTGCTTGAGGTCAAAGTCTGCAAAATGCCATATTTGCTTCCAGTCAAGACCACAGATTATGACTTCATCAACTAAATAACTCACTATTATGTAGTACTTTGGGAATCGTCCTATATTCAATCTAGGAGATAATAAATTCACTCATCCTATATTCACCTAACAATAATCAACCATAGGCAGCCATAGATTACTTGACTATTGTTACTCCCTTCAATTAAATGCAACCACTTGAGCCAATAAAGCATGTTTTATAAAAGAAGAGAAATCATCCAAAGCGCAATATCAGGAACTGGATATCAGTTGTGGGTTATACCATATTAAAAAAGTAGGAGGCCTCCAAAGCTGGCCAAACACTTTGTTTCTTCTAGTGTCTCTACCTACGAATTTCAGAGATCTGGTCGTATAATGTCATGCGTTTGCTTCTCCATGGCGTTACGTGTGTGCATGAATATTCCTTCATAAATAAGAAGGTATATATATATATATATATGTATATATGTATGTATATCTATATTGTCATAAATACACAGCATTATCCGATATTCTTTTTTCTAAAACAAGCTTTTCCTTCAACGTGTGGGCTGTCAGAAACACTACAATCAGCTTATCTTTTTATTAAAACAATGGGAACAAACGATATTTACACAACCAAATTAATTATCTCATTATTCTCCATTTTTTCCTGTCTGATAAGACTATTGTTTAATATATACGATATTTTAACCCGTAACTAATAAGATAAGCTTTTCCTTTTTTGAATAAAAACACATTACGTTAGAAGTTTGTTATTATCAGTTTCATTTTATGAAGATATCCTCCTGAAATTACTGAACATTTTCTGGTGCTTTGTTTGGCCTTTAAAATTAATTATCAGCCTATGACTTTGAAGGAGTCTGGTTCCTTAACTTTGTTTAAGGTAAGAATTTGAATTTTAACTTCTGACTGCTGATCAAGCCAAGCAGCATGATAGAACCATACGATCTAAAATATTTTTAGGTTATATATATATATATATATACCGGCCTTGACATACGAGCATCTTAATCAATTAATTATCGATATATAGAGCCATCCATTTCAGACGAAGCAATACATTGCTATTAAAAAAGAAAAGAAATTCCAATTATGTTATGACATGTTTGTAGTTTAGACTCAATGATTCCAACATACGGTTGTTCAAATTATAAATTTTGGATAAAATATGTGCCTAATGAACTGAACAAGTCATTAATTAATTGACGTCAATGTCTTGCATGTGAAGTCCATTTTTTTAATCGGAAGAAGAAAAGGGCAACAACATATGTTTTTATCAGTGTCAAATGTCTAACTGTGATTCGATTAATAGTCAATGATAGGACAATTCTCTAAAATAAATTATATAACAGTATCTTATAATTGTAGTAACTAATCAGAAGAAAAGGTGATAGTTTTGCATTGTGCCACCGTCAACCAAAGAAAAAAAAATATTAAAAATCGGTATATTAAAAGGAGATGAACGAATTATTGATGGGGAAGGAGCAGGAAATTGCGTTGGATAGTTTCAACATACAACTTTCAAACTAAAAAAAAAATAAAAGAAGGTTCTATATGTAATATTGTTTATTGGAGGTAGGAAGAACTTATGAGCAGCAAAAGGCATCACGTGAAAGATTAATATTTATATATATGTAGTGTGGAAATATCAGCCGCCCATATGCATTAATTATTTGATGAATAGCAAATTGAAATATGCAATAATAGTTTCATAAGCTTACAAAATCTGGTGGTTTAATTACTCATGTCAATAGTTAATTGAGGCATTTGCGTATGCTGGATTGGATCAACCTTCCTTTTTTTGTCTTTTACTTCTCATGGTCGGGTTATTGTCCTCTTTCGACTTTCATGGGCCCGAAAAGGCAGTAGCAGCCTGCGTTGTTTTTTGTTTTTTGTTTATATTATCATGTGGCAAAATTTAGAAAAAAAAATCTTTCATTTCAAAATCAAGTAATTTCGGTTTTACATTGTTCCTTATATACTTCACCGGGGGAAATTGTTTGGAGTAGATTGTGTCCTGTAATGCGACAAATGTGATTTGGCTTTGTAAAATCTGAAAACTAAATTTGAAAGTATTTCTTCCACCATGAAACCTAACTAAATTTTTTTTTTGGGGATAGTTTTGGTGAGATACAATAATATGGTTAATAATAAAAAAATAGGGGGATAACAATGAGTAGAATGTTAAGATATGTGTCATTTTATTGTTTAAATATTTAACAAAAAAAGGATTAGTAATGAAATATAGTGACTTACATATTATTTATTATATTATTACTATTATAAATAGAATTTTATGATAGTAAGCTTTTAATTAAAAATGGTATTATAGTAATTGCCTCACTTAGCCACCCCCAATTTAGAGAAAATAAAAAAAGCTTTGAATGACAATGAGAACCTTAAAGTCTAGATTTAAATTCAATGCATTTGAAAATATTGTTGAATTTTTTTTTGAGAAATTATAATAAATACAAATAAATAATCAATGAAAAAAAAAACTAATCTAAAATGTAAATCTTCATTACAGCTATAATTTTGTAAGTAGAGTAAATAATCTACTTTGCCCAAAGTCTTTTCTTTTTGTAAGTAAAAAAAAAAAAAAATGAGAGTCACAAAGGATAAATAAATAAGCAAAAGTACTTCTATAGTGAGTCCTTAGAATGCAGTAAGTTATAGCACATTCAGAGTACTTGTATTTGAATTATATCTAAAATTTTGGCACAACTAAGAACATTGAATCCAATGAGAAAACAAATGTTATAGATGCCAAAATATATCAAAGTGTCCCTTAACAACACAATTTAGACTTCCACTAAACCAGGACATCAAAAATTTTAAAAAACACTTAAGAGTAATAAGTTTTCAAAACTCTAATAGGTAAGTTTTTGGTAAACAGATCCCCCAAATATTTAATATGAGTATGAGATTCACTAATATTCTCTCTTCAATGAATAGGAACTGAGAATCAAAATATTTGATGCAATAAAATTCTTATAATTTTAAGATAAGGTTATAACGGAGTAACTATTGCAATAAAAATGGTAAAGGCTCATAATATGTGCACAACAAAAGTTTATTCTTTTAACCACATTCCCTGACAAATGGCTATCACAGCACAAGCGATATACTTTGCACTCATATATATGAGGTAGTCGTAAGTGTCCAATTGACACTTCTTATACATCTCCTCCAAACATCATTAAGATGCATGCAAAGGGTGAGGTAGCTGTACGTGTTTACATGGCATTTTCAAACAAAACAACTCCTCCAAAACATCATGTAGATGTATACGCAAGTTAAGGCTACTACAAATGTCTACTTGAGCATGCAATAAGTTGCCAATAGAGGAAGCAAATGAAAATTTATTTCTGTCTTAATCTTTTCTTGGTTACATTAAGGACCCAAGAGGTTTAAATAACCTCTCTATCACCTATCTGAATAAGTGCACCATAAAGGAACAAGTTTGCATTTTGAATTCTATGAACATTCAATTAACAGGAGTTTCTTGAGATAAATTGAAAGATATGAGACCTATCATAACGAAATTAAATTCCAAGAACACAAGCAGTCTTACTCAGATTTATCATGTTGATTGAATGCTAAGAGGTTAACATCACAAAGAGATTGATGCCACTTCAAGCTAATAGTATGTCATTTAACATACATTACAAAAACAAAACTATGATTGCATATGACCTTGTCAAATTTGAGATAATATTTCCCAAAATTTGTTTCAATTCAAGATTGATCATTCTATTTGCATATCAAGTGCTCAATCCATGATAAAGCCATCCACTGAGCTTTGTTGATCTCTCATCAAAAGTCCAATTAACTTCGTGATCATTCCAAAAGTGTCCTTTAACAAACACTAACAAAAGGTTTAGGAATAAACAATTCTTTTTACCTTATTACAATCACTATGATTATATTGGGCTTAAAACCCCTTTTTCATATTTCTCTTGTAACCTCTTACTGCGTCTTGAATACCCACTCATAATCATTAGTTTCAAAAACCTAAATGTGAATTCCAAAATTTTTTTAAACATCGCGGCAGATTAAGACTGACCTTTTATAAAAAAAAAAAAGGTAACAAATATGAAATGACAGTTATAATGAAATATGTTATGCATATAAACCATGCCAACAGCTAGAAATTTTAGGAATCTGACAAATCATACTATCGTATAATAGAAACATAATAAGAAACTTAGGATTACAAACTTTCATGTCAGTAGTTAAGTTAATAATCTTGGATTCCCACTTGTCCCTCAGCATCTAACTCTAGCAAGAATAACTAATTTTAATACAACCTATACAAAATCCAAAAATCAATGTTGTATGAGATGTCCTATTCAATCAATCTTGTTAGATCTCTTTCCAAAAATATGGCTCAAATAATTACCCCCACAATACTTGAAAGTATTATAATATCAGATTCAGTGATAAAATCATAAAACTAAAAAAAAAAAAATTAAGAACGACAAACTTAACAATATTGAAATCAAATTACCTATAACTAGAAAGACAATCCATTATATTGTGATTCTGTTACTACAAAAGATCTTTTGCCTTTACAAGGTCCCAAAATAACCAACTTAAATATTACTTTAACTTGCTATACACTATTCTTATCATTAATTAGGACATGAGCCTTTAGTTCTTTGCAAACTTATATTTAACTTACAACTAGATCCAAAATTAAAAAAATTCATTGTGGGAGTATACCCATTTCGTTTAAGTTTATCCTTTTAAGGAATAACCTCAATTGATTTATTGACTATCTATTTTTTTTTTTTTAACTAGGTAAAATATAAAGTTTTTAGTAGTTAAGCTACAATAGGAGACATACAAAAGTGTGTCATATGTGGGGCTTCTTATCTTCTTAGACATGATTGAAGGATTTAAACTTTGTACTTGAGTTTCAATATGTATTCTTTGAACACCAAACATTCCTTTAAATCCAATGTTATCGAATTAGGAGAGGTCATGACCTTTCTCAACCCTTAACAAGTTACTTAAACTATTTCATGAATAGCTCTCATATATTCTATTATTGTTCCTATTAATGCTTTTTCACACTTTTCACACACATTTAAATTTAGGTGGTGTCACAACTAATTTCCTCTAAAAGGCTCAGCTCATTCAACTATATTAATAAGATGTTTATCATAATTCTGCCTAAGGGTCTAGGATTATAATAAACCAAGAAAACTCATTATTCATCATAAAAGCCCCTACAACTAAATGTCTCTAACATCTCTATACCGATAAGATACAAGAAATATTATGACATCAATTCAACTTAACCTCAATAATATCAAATTTGTCCGTGTTACATCAATAGAGTGTATCCACTGCCAATGTGATTTACCAAGCAATAATTATACAATATTAATTTGATATGGATGTCTCAATTAAATTAACTAACAAACACCTGTACAATTGGTCCCACAATAAGTGAACTCACGATTGTAAGGTGCCAATTGTCCAAGTGATCTTCACAGTAAGTAAAATCACTTAATCATGCCTAAGAGCAAAGGAAAAACCAACACTTTGGATTTTATGTTGTTTCAAATGATGTATGATTGACTACTAAGAATATAAAACTAATTATGATTTTCATTTATTTTAATTAGAAAATATCCAAACAGACAATATTTGGTTGTATAGTTACCACTCTTGAAGATAATATTGGCTTCAAACAATCATTGTTAGTATTTTATATGAAACCCAAAACGAGTTTTTTCAAATTTCAAAGTCTCAAAGTCAATGAAAACGATAGAATTTAGGCCTAAAAATAGACCGAATCGCCTTTAACAATTTTCTTAGGCATTAGGCTTTAAATTAGCCTTTCAGAATGATATTATAAGCCCAAATATTCCATTTGTGCTAAAAGTTATGCCTATATTAAGTAAGATGGCCAATTAGGTATACATTTGGGCTTCCAACTGCTAATTTGACTAAATTACTCCATCGCAATAATTCATGTCATTTATGACAAGTGAATATGTTGCCTAAAAAGGTTTTAAACCATTACGATAATAATTTCTATAACCAAATTCACTAAATCCACACGAATATTAGTCTCAGAATTAAATTCAGCATAGTACTAAATTTATAAAGGCATAATTTTCTACAAAAAATTATTTAACCCATCAAAATATTCTATCTCTAAGAATGTGAAAACTATATGGTACCAGGATATAGTTAGAATATGCACAAAAATTTTTAGCCTAGAATTCAGAGAGTACCTATCTGAGATACAGTTTAGAATATTATAGAATTTCAAGAACTCATATTTTTTAATTTTACAAGATTCTAGATAAATTACTATTAAATAGACAATGGGAAATTAATGTGGGAACCAAAATTTTGGGTTAAAATGAGCCCTTTAGATGGGTCCACATGCCACCATGTGTTAAGAGCCGAGAGTGGGCTTCATCATAGAGTATTGCTCATAATCTCCTACATTTGATGGATTCTAAAATGGGTTTCTTGACCTGATTTGAACCCAATATGAAACCCAGACAATCTTAAAGATTTATATGGCAAATTTAGTATCAAAATGCTTAGAATTTCATGATTTATAAAAACCTTAAGAAAATTTCAACAAATAATGCACTATTTGAGAGTATTTACCTTCGAATATTTTCTTAAGTTTTCAAACTTTGACATTAATGGTGGCCTAGATTATTTCTTCGACTTTTGAGCGTGTTTAAGATCCCCCTTTACTCATATTTGTTAGATTTACAAAACTCCAACATAATTTTAAAAAAAAAAATTCATTCATCATATTAGAAATATAATACATAACATTTAGGTAATTTTTTTTCAATTATGGCCAAAATTGCATCTAACGACTTCAGTATTTAAAATCAAATAGGAGTCGATATATCCAAGCCTTATTTTGATCTTCATACATATATCATTGTTTGAAAGAGTATATATATATATATATATATATATATATATATATATATATATATATATAACATTTAAAGTTCAACATGACCTCGAGATATATGCAATAAAAAATTAAATCACGTATGACAAAAGTTTAAAGATAGATTTACAAGAGTATATTGAATAAATAAACAAAATATTTATCATGTTCTTAATACTAATCTACAATATTTTTAAAAGAATTATTTTAACAAATATATTAAATGCATTAAATCTCAAACATGAAATTCAAATCTCTTAGAGTCTCTCGTTTATTTTTCTATTCCACTTTAAAAAGACTTTCAAATATAGTTATATGCTGCTTACAATTTCATTCATAACTATCTATTTAACCTTACCCTTCGAGGCTCACCACACACGCATATGTTTGTGTATCAAAATGTGGAAAATAAGCACATCCCGAGATTGATAACTTTTTGCCAAAGCAATCAAGTTTTGTGATTGAGAAATATCAGGGTTAGTTCATGATTTCAAAAAGCCTAAGTCTTTATTATTTAAAATAGAATAATTGATTTTAAGTGTCATTTTTATTATATTAATAAATTTTAAATATATTAATACACTTAATTATAATGTAATAACATAATTATATTGTAATATTATAATTAAATATGATAATATAATCAAAATTTTAAATGTATGAAATATTTTATCTTTTATTTTAACAATATTTTGTCTTTATTTTAACTGTTCACTAATTTTTTTGTAAGATAAAAATTTTGGAGTACAATGCTTAAGAAAAATAGGTTCAACGGCAAACATAGACGAATAATAAGGGTAAAAAATAGAAAAATGAAAACGGTAATGATTATTGTACAGTATCTAAACCAACAAATGCTGACATCTTCTGCTCATGCACAATTGAGCACTTGATTGAATTACACCGTTTTCCGGATCCATCTGAATCGTCTTCTAGTTTGATCGTTCAGACTCAAACGTACTTAATTCATTCTCATCGAAATCTCTGCATTTATATCGTTGAATGCTTTAACCTTAGTTCAGATCTACAGTAACTGTTTTTGTTCCATCAGGCTTTCTCGCTTCTCATTTTCCTTTTCTTCGGAAAATATTTATTTGCAGATCCACCATGGATTTCATGAAGGTCTTCGATCAGACAGTTCGAGATGTGAGTTTCAGCTATCCTTGCATTGCAATTTTTATCTATTTCAATTTCTATGATCGTTTCATCTGCTAAGCTGCCATTATTGATTCCCTTATTGCGATTGAAATTATAGAAAGAGGGAGGTGAACCTGAAGGTACTTAAAGTTCCCGAAATCGAACAGAAGGTAAAGCTCTTATCTTTAGTAGTGTATAATTTCTTTAGGATGTTATTTGCGATTTACTTTTCAGTTAATGCTATATTTTCTCATTGTAACGCACAAGCTATTTTTACGATTCACGATTGCCAGGATTTTCTAAAAAATCATTTGAATGGAATATTTCTAGGAACTGTTTCTATCCGCAATGATCCCAATATTATCAAATCATTTTAGTATATCATAATGTTGGATCACAACCAAATGAAAGGCTCACGCTTGGGAGGAGGTGGAAATTTTTGCAAGCTTTAAGGACATCAACTCGCCATTTTTATCCTATATTTTGCTCCAATTTTGTTGTATATTTGCCAGTCTTGAGCAACATTCCTGTGAAAAGACTGAGCGGTTTCCAGGCATTGGTTCAGTTACGTAAAAAAGTTGTTGTCCAACATAATATTGTCAGATACTGACTGTTAAGGGTATTCATTTCAAGATTGTGCATCTTTTTTAAAGTACATGAATCAAGTCCGTGCTTCATTTTTGGACTTCAATCAACTTGTTACTTCAAGTGATTTTATTATAGGATGGACTCTCAATAATCTGTGGAATGTATCTATAGCTGACTTTTTTCCAAAATATTTGAATTATAAATCTGTCAGTACTCTTCCTGGGTGAATTTGCATTATTTCAGTGAAGCTTTACCATGTATCCATATTTCAGGTATTGGATGCTACTAACAATGTACCTTGGGGTCCTCATGGTTCTGCACTGGCAGAGATTGCTAGAGCTACCAAAAAATTGTAAACTTTTGTATTTTTGGATTATGGCCTTTCTCTATAGTCTATACTACTTTGGAAAGAAACATTTCTTGATATTTTCACTGGTTAATTACTTATGCTGTAATTTCCAGTTCTGAATGTCAAATGGTCATGAATGTCCTTTGGACAAGATTGAGTGAGACCGGAAAGGATTGGTGTTATGTATACAAGGTAACACTTATAGCATAACCTCGGTGTTGGCTTGTGCTTAAATTTACAAAGTACAAGAGAAGGCCTTTCTGCTTTTCCCATGTTGGCATATACTACTTGTCTATCCGTCAATATCTAAAACTACTTTTTTATCAGGCATTAGCTGTTATAGAGTATTTGGTATCACATGGATCGGAGCGAGCAGTTGATGACATCATAGGACATACTTTTCAGATATCGGTAAGGCCTATTCTCTTTATTGAGCTAATTTCCCCTTTTGACCACATTGATAGTGAGATGGAGCATTATCTTGTGGAATCATTATATATTTTGTATTGGTAAAGGCTCTTTCCAGTTTTGAATATGTTGAGCCTAGTGGGAAGGACATGGGAATCAATGTCAGGAAGAAGGCAGAAAACATAATGGCCCTTTTAAACAATAGAGATAAGATACAAGAAGTCAGAAATAAAGCAGCTGCAAACTGTGACAAGTAGGGCAACTTTGTCATTATTTTGATCCCGGCGATTGTGAGCTTAACTGTTCTGTTCTCAGCAAATGAAAATTGTTATGCTGCTGAATTTAGGTACTTTGGACTTTCTTCTACTGGAATTACATACAAGTCTAGTTCAGCCTCATTTAGTAGTGGAAGCTACCAGAGCAGTGATAGATATGGAGGCTTTGGTTCAAACGATGGTGACAGATATAGGAACAGTTATAGAGACAAAGGTAACTATGTTGAAGGAAGAGATGAGAAAGATTTCCCCACAAAATCACCTCATGGTGTCAGAAGTGGCAATCAAGCAAACTACTCCAAGAAGGGTTCTACGCACTCTGTCAGGTAGAGCATCTCTAATAGTTAATATGCTTTGCAAATAGTTAGTATATTTGGTGTTCCTAAGAAGCATGGATAGTTCAAAACAAGAGACATACTCAGAAATGTATCTGATACGATATGTGATGCAAAATGGAAAACTTTTTTTGCAGGATACTTTTCAAATTGTGCCTAAATGACATCAAATTGATGCTGAAATTTTGTCATTAGTTGTAGCATAGTTTTATCATTTTATCTTTCATTTTATTATCTTTCGTTGTCATATTTCAATAAATCCAAAAGTTTTTTTGTTTTGGTTTATTGACTTCATTGTCATAATCTTCCTTCATCACATACAACATTTGGCAAGGGCAAAAGGTGAAAAGAAATTCAATCTCAATTGGTTAGAATATATACACATAGATACACGTGTCCATATCTTAAAAAATTTAAAATTACCATATTCATATATCATATTGTATTGTATCCAATACTCGTACTTATATCGATACTTCTTATTGTCTATCGTATACTAGACTTGGTGGGTATGTTGACATATGTCTAGGCACATTTAATTTTGAGCAAGTTTTGATGACTTCGTAATATGTCAAATTTAAAATAAATGAAGCGCATGTAACTTTTGTCTAGGACTCTACAAAGACAAGCTGCAAGTGCATGATATAATGTTCCAGATACTCATTGACAGGAAGTATGTTCAGTTCTGCCTTTGATCCTTGCTCTTCCCTTTCTAGTTCGACAAGATGATTTGAGGACACTGGTTAAATGGGATAATCAGTTAATTAGATGCTATTTAAGCACACCCCAAGTTACCATACTCAAGACATGGCCTCTGCTTACATATTACTTTAATAATTTTTTCTGAGTTTAGAATAATTTATCTTGCAGCAAAAATCAGGATAATATGTTATCCAAAGTATCACCGTCATCTAGTGATGTAAATGAATATGATAACTCCAATTCTGTTCACTCGCAAACTTCAAGTGTACCTGCAGACAATGTTGCGGATGGTTTTGATCCCAGAGGAACTTCTACTACTAGTAAGTAGTCTGCAACCGTCTTCAACTTTGTGGATGGTGATTTCATTTAATTATTTTCTGGAGTCATAAATATCTATTTAGGCAATGTTGAATAGAAATTATTGTGGTGCAAATATTCATGGTTATATGAGTGGTCCTTCCAACATTTTGTTTAGTGCAAGAAAAATATCTCTAAAAGCTTAGTATTTCAAAGTTGACGCTATTATGTTTGCTGCAAACTTTAAGATACCTCTTTCAAGCCTTTATTGGATTTTGGATGCTTTGGTTCTTCTTATAATGACAAAGTGAAGGGTGTACACTGGAACAATAGGTTTAAAGAGCATGTTGTGTGCAACAAGTTTCACCCAATCTCCCTCAAAAGAAAAAGGAAAAAAATACATGTATACAAAATCCAACTTACTAATGTTTGGTGAAAATTCCAGCTAACTATGTTTGCAGGATTGTTTTACCTTTTCACGACATTTATTCTTTTTTGAAACAGAGGCTTCAGCTGGAAGCTCTAACCAGATTGATCTCTTTGGGCAAGATTTAATTGGTGACCTCATGGATACACCAACTCCTATTCCCATTAAGAATCCTCTAACAAATAGTGTATCAGGGGTTGATCTGTTTGCAGATGCAACATTTGTAACAGCTGCCCCTTGTGAGGACAAAGGAGCTACTTCTGAACCGCAGGTTAGATTTTATTACCTCTAATTTTATTGTTGCATATGTTTTTCCTATGTCTGCTGTCAATGACTCACTGGTTTAGTGACACCTCCTCTACTAATAAGAGGTAGGTCCTTAGCTTAAATCCCCCTTATGATCATTGATCCCCAAAAATGAGAAAGTGTTGTTTATGTTACTCCATTGTTTTGCTTAGCTAGGATTTGCTCAGTTACACTTTTACTTCTTTAAAGCAGATATATTTGGTCTATTCTTTGATATAGATTATGATATCTGTTTCTTTTCTCAAATTATTTTCATTCTGATCTGAACACGTTAAATAGTCAGAGGGGGACTGAGGGGTGTAGAAGGCATGTCACATCAAGTAATGTAAAATTTATCATAACAAAATTGTCGTTGTGTTTTTAAGAATTAGGAAATAGTAATCATTTTAGAAGTTGAGTTGTGAATTACCATGGGAGACTGGAGAGAATAATAGGTAAAATTTATCATAACAAAATTGTCATTGTGTTTTTAAGAATTTGGAAATATTAATCATTTTAGAAGTTTTTAGTTGTGAATTACCATGGGGGAGAATAATGGTCACCTTTCTCCGCATTCACCTTGACAGTGCTAAATTTCCTTTTGCTTGGTTCTATAATGGATTTTTTTCTTTTATATTGGTGATCTCATGCACAGAAAGAGGTGGATCTATTTGCTTCCCAGCCAGCACAGAATGACGTTGATCTATTTGCTTCCCAACCAGCCATTCCTTCTTCAGTAACATCAGCAGTTGACTTGTTTTCCGTTCCTGAACCAGCTGTGCAGCTAATCAGCAAGTCTGAAAATCCTGGACCTACAAACAATGACATAGTTGATCCTTTTGCTGCCATTCCTCTTAATAAGTTTCATGGATCTGATCTGTTTGGTGAATTTACTTCTCATTCTGGAACAGTATCTTCACAACCCTCAAAAAGTCCCATCAGTGATGGCAGCCATGCTAATATCAATGGTAACTCCTTAGCAGAGTCTAATATTCCACCTAAAAAGGGACCCCTTTGAAGTGAAGTCTGGTATTTGGGCAGATTCACTAAACCGCGGACTGATTGATCTCAATATATCTGCTCGTAAGGTTTTTTTTTTTGGACCTTCCTATTATCTTTTTCACACCATCATCTACTCTTTTAATAAGTTGCTATATGCTCGTGATATCACTTGTTTTAATGCATGGTTGTTCAATTCCTAGAGTATATCCATGCATGATTTCTTGGGGTTTTATTCTTTTAGGATAATAAGATATGTTATGATTCTCCAATGATTTACGTATTAGTCATATTACCTTCTGAACTTTCTGATATATCTATAAGATGCCTCGCTTTAGACCTACGGATATACACGAATAGGGTTGGAGGATCATGATAAACTACTGCGTGACAGATGATGCATTAATCTTAGTCTAAAGCATGTGTAAGCACCTTTTAATATTGTCTCGCAGCCAAGAAGGTATCGCTGGTAGATATTGGCGTTGTGGGTGCATTAAGTGATGGATCGGATGAAAAGGACAATGGCCTGCCAGCGCCATCATATTGCAAGGGAGCACCTACGGGATCAGGATCTGGGCTTGGTTGGTCTTCCCAGCCATCAGGCGGAGACGACTTTTTCTCAAACTTCAGCAGCCAACAATATCAATTTGGTGGGTTACAAAAGTAAAATTCTTTCATTTTCAACTCTTGCCGTTTCTCATCTCGTTTTCTCTTCATTTTTTATTTTTTCTTCTGGGTTTTGTTCATATATACATTATTCTTCTGGGATTAAAAATTGAGTTCTTATCTAGTTTCAGCGCTTCATATCCGATTAAATTGCATCATGTACAATGCCCCACGTTGGGTGGCACTGTACAGTAGAAAGTATCAGTTGTAACATTTGAGGATTTTGTTTTTCCTGTCAGTAATTAAATACTTGAGGATTAAACATGTCAAAGCTTCAGATGAAAACAAAACAAATAAGTTCCTTGTGCCAGCCATATATTCTCTAGTTTGCGTTCCTTCTGATGAAAATTACGCATCACTCTTTCATCAATTAAATTAAGTCCCCGTATGCGCTAATTATTAACGTGGAAACATATGTTAGGACGTTGATAAGTATTTAACTGTAACGACATATACGCTGATTGATTTTACAATAATTTTCAATCAAATGATACTTAATGACATTTCTAAGAAATTTTTAGAAATACCTTTCACACATTAAACTATTTGTCCACGTAGGCCTGAACCTGAACAATTGAGATTAATATTTGACGTTGGACACCAAACGAAACAGAAGAAATACGAAGACTGGTGCGAAAGAGTCAGCATTTGGATTATATTTGGAGGAGTCTACGTCCACTAGCACTACAATGTCGGTCCAAGTATAGGATATACGAAATATACGCTCAAAACACTCCCACTTATTAAATATGTTCCATTTAAAGAGCACAGCATTTCTCTCGCAGCACAGCATTATGCTCACTGCACATCCAACATTCTGCCCCTTAACATGGCCTCAGCTTTCCTCACCTGCTTCACTGGTCCCATGATAAAAACCTACACAAAAATAAATATGAGCAGTCATAATAGCGATATAATTTGACATTATTGTTTTTCAGTGCAAATTGACGTGAATAAACGAAACTATGCCAATTGACGTGAAAAAACGAATATATGCCAACATTTATAAAAGCCGAAGATCACGAGTTCATAACCCATAGATGAACTGCTTAGCTTAACCGAGTTTAGGTTCCCAGAGATCCTAATAGGATTCTTCGAATAAATCTATAAATAAAATCGGTTGCATGTACGTGTATAAACAAAAATCCCAACATCATTTAGCCCTCTTTGAAAATATCAAGATTTACCTCACAATGAAAGATATGCAACATATCAATATTATGTCAGAAAAAATGTCGATTCAAGTAGCTAGAACAAATGAACTATATGGCATGGAAATTGAATTCTTACCTTGTCAGGTGGGCCCTTGGCACCTCCTATGAGAATTTCCGCACTGAAACAGCAAATCCATTTAAATTGTTAAAACCAAAGTAGTAAAAACTATCTACTAGACCATGGGAAGAGGAAGGGTAGAAACAAATATTTACTTGCAGGACTCCTTAATTGATAAAATTGAAGCCCCTCTTCTCCCGATAACACGTCCCATATTTCCTTGGGGAACATCAAGAACTGAAAGGATTTCTTCCTCAGGAGGATTTCCATCCACTGTCAAGTTATCTACTAGAGAAAAGAACATGGATTAGTAATAAATAGCATAATTAACAGCACATCCATTCATTCAAATCATTCCAGACACATGTATCGACTTGCTTGCAAGTTACAATAGCTTAATTAAGAAAGCTAAAAATTCAATACTTCCTGACCATCCCACTGGTTTAAATCTAAAAAATAGAGCAGATAAAAAACTTGCTAAATTTAAAAATCTATGCTGCATGAACCTGGAAGAGGAGTATCATAATAATGGATCTGCAAAATTTACATTTTCCACCAGGAAATTGTAACCTACAAGGGTTCAAAGATCATGCCTTATTTCATTCTCCATAAGTACCCATCAGGGAGTTAAGATATACTCACCGTTTTCATGGTAAATTTCAGCATATTAGAATCCCTATTCATAAAAAATTAGGCTTAAACTTGAAAGCACCACAACTGTCAAAATATGCCATCACCTAGTCAAAGATCATTAATGACATCATATTATCTCAAACTAAATTCTCAGTAGAAATAAAAACTTATGAACATTTGAAGGCAATTGGCGCTATAAGTTGTCCATTTGGAGATACAGTATCGTATTATAAAACAAGAAATTATAATTATCACCTGGAAGAGGAGGTAGAGGTGGCCAATCGGCATAATCATCATTGTTGACACAAAAGCATCGGCAATACAGGGCACCTCGAACGGCAAGATACCATAGAGACCGTTCATTTAATTTCTCCATCATCTGGTGATAAATGTAGAGGAGAAAGCGAACATCATCAGCAGCTCCACGGACCATTAGTTCAGATAATGGTCTGTATGTCCAAAACTTGGGGTCCTGACAAAACATGAAGAGATAATATCAATACATGACAGAGATTGATTCGAAGACATAGATATATAAACATATTGACACCAGTAGCTTATGCAAATTCTTCTAATTAACCTGAACAGAAAATCAATATAAAATTTAATAGGATAAAAAGAAAAAGTGGAGAAGTTTCTAATATGTAAAAGCATAAATTATGACTAATAATAATGCTTACTGTTTCTTACATGCATGCCAGTTACTCAAAACACCTGTCAATCACCGCATGACATATTAAATCAAACCTTAAAGATAAACCTTGCATGAAGAAATCAAACATGTAACTAGCCCTAACATGCATATTATGACCAACAATTTTTGAGTAATTAAAACTACGAGGTTGTATGTAATCATTTTCTCAATAAATAATAAGGTGGTTTTAAAACCAACCTGCCGAAGGAGGACTCGAACTTCTTCTTTCTCAAGATATGATATACCTACATCCAAACCCTAAAAGTGAATATGGAGGAAGTAACCAAAAGACTAGAAGGAACCTAGAGGAATTATTAATCATCTCCATCTAGACTTAATTGGCCAATAAATTAGAGTCCATGACCATATATCTCTCTATATATATATATATATAAAATACCACAATAACGTGGATCTGCAAGGAGGCCAACAAATGAAATGTAGTCATCTGACAATCTCTTCCGTCCTTCTTGTTCCTCTATTAGTGAATAAGCAATCTGAACCAAAAACGATAAAATAAAAAATCACTTAATACAAGGAGCTAAGGATCGATAATTGGTAACATTATCATATTTGATATTAGTGTAAAAAGTTTGCTTGACCCTGGTAGTACTAAAAATGTGGAGAAGTGTAAAAAGAAGCTAAGAAAGGAAACTTATTGTATGTCTTATAAAATTTTCATTTCTCTCTCCTGCCTTGCCTTTTCCTAAATCTAAATGGAACAACAGGGAAGAGCAAAGTCAAGAAGTTCAACTTCAAGAATGACTCTTAAGCCTTGAACTTAATGTTACAGAGACATGCTTAAGTCACCAACTGATGTCTTCTCTCTAAAAGGTGCAAGAGGAAAATCCTGTAGCAAGCAGCAGGTTCAGTAGAATTAGAATAGTCATTCTTCTCACTAAAGCCATCAGCTGAGATCCAAAAGCCCCTCCTCCCAATGCTCACAGAACCATTTCGCAAGGAAAATCCTTTTAAAGTCCATACAATATAAAATGCGCGCCACTGTTTAGTTCTTCAACTTATAATGATGCCCAAAAAATGGGAGAAAAATCAGCTTGGTAATAATCAGGCTTACCTGGGTATCCACAACGTTGTTCAACTTGATGCCAAATTGAAAATACAATGCCTAGAAAACAAGAAAATGTCTGTGAAGTACCCAGATTGTCAAGTGGAGTAGAGAAATGCCATGATGGCAGGATAAGTCTCTTAAACTTCATAACTTATAACAAAGTAATAAGAAAACAATCAAATCAATCAGATACCTCACTATCTCGTTTGCAATCATGAATCACTTTTGTTATGTAACTAGACTCAAGTGCAGGCTTGCAGGCTCTGATAAGCATCTCTCCCCCTTCGATTGCATCAACCAGGTATATAGCATCTGGAAATGCAAGCTGCAGAAAGATAAAAATTCAGTAGATGGCATAGAAATGAGATATGCTAAGTTCCATGACAAGTTTCACCATAAATAATTTTCATTAAGAGACATGAACGCAAAAAGACAGCACATAGAAAGAGACAGTTATAAATTATGACACCCTGAAATCATAAGAGGCAAATTGAAAAGTGCTACACTTATTAGTATGTAAAGTACCTCCATATCGAACACAAAAATTACAGGCTAGTTAAATCAATGTAAAATGAAAAATAAAACCCTTTTTATCTCTTGACATAAACGTATTGTCATCTTAACTCAATTCTTTCAATATTGTAAGCTAACACAATTTGAATGATCAGCCTTTGAAATAAAGTTCTTATTGGATTACATCCCATCTTTCTTAGCAGCATAAGTTGACCCAATTTACATACTAGCTTTTCAGTTGTGTGCCTGACAAGGAAATTTGTAACATTTGGAACTAAAGACATGATGCAGTATATGCAATCGTAAAGCATGAACCAAATAAAATAGCTGGCAGCATAAAGAGACAGAAATTTGAAATATGTAACTTTCCCTACCTATCCTCATGCATCTTTATTAAATGCTACCATTTAACTGAAAGCCACACACAGAAAGATAAGAATACCAATACGTGGTCAGATATTCTAGATTTCATTACAAAACGAATAGAGAGGGGGAAGCCAAAGAATTAAGAAAATACCCGTAGACAACCTTATTAGTAATGTAATTGTACATAGAAGAATGTACAATGATATTGATATGTGGTCATTACTCATTAGTAATATATTACCATTCAAAGCCAATAATATTTTTGTAGCGGGCTAGCTATCTCGATTAAACAAGAAAAGGGCAATTAGGTTCTTTGTATTCAGATATTGCTCCTATTTATCCAGATATAACATTGACATTAACATCCGACTCCGGCATATATATCACACGCTCACTTGTCCGGCTAACGGAACGAACAAATGTAGCTCACCTGCATTATGCATAGAGCGCCATTGCGACATAAGTCAACACCCTCGCAATCGAAACCAATGACGAGCTGCTTTTCAGGTGAGGGCTCGAGGAATTCAACAGGAAGTTGAGATGCAGTGGTGACAATATGAATTGGAACGGGAGTCGAGTGATCTTCATGATCCAGAGGCTTGTCATCTGAGTAGTCATTAAAATCCCACACAACTCAGTGTAATTCAACGGTAGAGTGTCCATTAGGTTCAATGAAACAATAGATTACGATTCAAGGCAACGCGCTATCAACTATTAAAGAGTTTATCCCACATCATCTTAAGAAACAAACAACAGATGAAGATACAGAAGACTAAAGAAATTGATGCTTTAAATCGATCAACAAAATCGGAACATGGCCAACCTAAAACTTTGAAGAAGAAAAAATAAAACAGAAGAAGTGAAGAAAAAATAAAACAGAAGAAGTGAAATGAAGTGTAAATTCGCAGAAGAGAAGGAAGAAAAAGAGGGGAAGAGAGAGTACCAGTTTGAGAAGCTGAGAGGAGAGGAACGTTCGTCTGATACGACGGAGGAGAAGAAGACGCCATGTGATCAGGCCATCCAAGCACATCACTCTTTTCTCACCACTATAACGCTATTTATTCATCCCCCGTCTCCCTTTCGGTTTCGCCCCTTCCATCCTTTTCTTGAAATTGATGCATTTTTTATATTTCCAATTCTACCCTTGTCCCCGATTTCACTCGAAACTCAGGAACGATTGACCCGAAAAAACAAAATCTGTATAAGAACGAATTATGCTATACTTCTCGAGTTTGTCTAAATTATACTTAATTTTTTAATAATATAATCAGTTTTATTGATATTTTAATATATATTATAATATTTATAGACATAAATTCTATTTTGATTCTCCACTCCATAATTTTTTTTTTTTAAAATTTTGGTTCCCCACCTAATAAAAATTCAAAATTACTCCCTCGTCCAGCCTTCCATTACCCCATCCAGTCCTTCTCTCGTCCCACCGTGACAGTAATGCTGACCTAGACCTTTTTGGTTGAGCTGTGCCATTAAGTGGTGAAATGGAAGAACATTTCAGATCCACACCGCCGTTGAGATAGACTTACCTGCAAGATGCAGTTCACCGACTCGACTCGAGAGACAATCTTAGGTTTCAATCACATAGAGCAGCTTTCCCATTTGCAGCAATGGGGATTCGATGGGCATACCATGCAGATAACAGTGTTGAGAGGATTTTGCATCGTAGCTTCGTGGCAACCGAGTTGAGAGAATATTGCAATCCACGGCGTTATTGGTAAAGCTTGTATGCTATTTGCATTGTTTGCCTAACACGCTCCAGTATTTGCTTTGTTTTACAATGTTGGATAAAACTTAATTTTGATAAACTTTTTATTTAATTAATAATTATCATGTTAAATCATTAAAAATAATAATTTAAATATTGAAGCGTATTTAAATTCATATTAGTAACGGCCTTACAGGTTTTTTGAACAATTAAAATTACTTTTTGTTAGAATTCTATTATAACAAATATAATACATCTATATGCTTAAAATAGTATTTTGATATTTTTTATAAATTATTTTTTTTAGTGATTCACAATGATTGCTGGTTATTTTATTATTTATATTCTAATTTTTAAATATTATCTTTAAACACTTAGATATATATTTTAAGTCACTTAAATGATTGACTTTACAAAATTTTTAATTTCACTTTTTTTTATTCTGTTGATTTGAAAAAAATTGAAAAAAATACAAATTAAACTTTAGTAGATTCTGTATATGTATTTGCAAATGTGATAATTTTAATAAGAGTTGATTAGTTCTATTGCGAAATATTCTCAAATTATTTTTTAAAATAAAATTATGTTGGGCTTGTTTATTTTAATTTTATGATAAAAATTAATTTTCAAAATCTTGACTAAATTAATTTATATATTGAATTTTGTGTAGAGTCCACCATTCCATTATAAAGCTATTATAATGGATGGAGCTTATGAGATACATAATATATAAAAACCATTTAAGATATGAATATAGTAATATTTAATATATATTATATAAAATATCTGCAAGCACAATGTTTATTTTTTTTTCATATTTTCTTATAATTAGGTTATAATAATTCATGCTTTTAAATTTGTGATTTTGTAGTACGTTCTGTTTATTGTAATTTATCAGGTGTGCAATTGTTTTGTAGAAATTTTGATGAGTTATATTACAATTACAATACATTACATTAATTGATGGGTTACATGCAATTTTGAAGTGTAAAAAAATGTTAATAATTGTTTAGTGGTATCAGGAGTTTGGCTTAGACTATTGGTTTCTAAGTTTCATTTTTGGGTTTCCTGTTGGGCTTTTATTATTTCTGTATATGGTATAATTTGGTTTTTTAGGCTTGGGCTAGTTTGGGTTATTTTTTGCTCGAAGAAACTAAAATAGACAAAGAAAATTTAAAATATAGAATGAAAAGATTATGTGAAGTAACAAAACCAAGAGAACAAAAGGTTTATGAAATAAAATCAGAAAACAATATAAATACTACAAATAGTAGTAGAATAACTAGAGAAGCGGAAATAAAAAATCAAGAATTAAGACATAAGGAACCAATAAGAACACAAGACTTAACACATTTATATGAAACTACATATACACCATCTAGAAATTATAATTGCAACAGCTAACCATACTATTAATACACAATATTTACTAAGCCATTGAATAATCTTTGACCAAGTCTAAACGGGGTTTTAGAAGGAACTCTACCCTTTTTCATATAGAGGTCTCTCCTAGTGCCATCTTGCATAAACCTTCACCCTTTAGTTTAGCGTAGCATAACTTTCCTTCATTTCCTATGAGAGGTGTATCCCTTGGCTTAACTAATGTTAGTGTATCAATAGTATAATTAGTGGTTAGATTACAGGATCATGTTGCTTGATTATAATTTTAGAAAATAATCCCAAAGGAGTATAGACCTTTAATGATCCTTTGCTATTCTTGGAATGATGATGACAGTTGAGAAAATACTCTAAAAATAGATGATCTTGAGGATATAGAAAAATATTTTTATTTCAAAAATTTGATACTTGATACAAGATACTCAAGAACTTAAAGAGGACTCAAAGCAAATTCATAGATTATAGAAAGACTTGAAGGCTCAAATGCTCGATGCCTCTTTACTCTAAGTTACAAGGCTTTATAGGCTGAACATACCCAACCTTTACTATTACAGTTATAGTCAATTATTGTGCTTGTTATTCTTTTTGCTTCCTATTGTGCTAAGTTATCCTCATGATTCCTTTTCTTTCAGTATATTATTGTCTTTGTGATTCCTTTTGTTTCCCATTGTGTTGAGTAGTGTTATCCTTTGATTCTTCATCTGTTGTCTGCTTCTGTTATCTTCTTTCCTTTTCTTTGATCCTTTCCTTTATTATTATTCTTCTCTTTTTTGTCTTTTTCTCTTTTTGTCTTCTTAGCTTATCACTTTAAGGGATGTCTAGGTTCTTCATAATCTTTCTCTTCCTTTTCTTTTTCCTCACAATATTTGCAGTCGTGAGTTGTATATTATTATAATACTTGGCATATTTGTCTTTTGGTTCTTTTTGGATTGTCCATAGTATTAGACTTTATTATTTTGTACTATAATGAAAAATTTTTACTTTGTCTACTAGTTTTCCCTACTGAGTATATATATAGGTTGTTGAACTGGTGAAATAAGTCCATTGGGCCTCATCACTTGTTACTGTTTTGTTCATTTTTTAGAAAATTATATTAATTTCTTGGTCTCTTATTTTACAAATTGTATAAAGAAAATGTTCTAGAATATCTTCATTTCCTTTTTCTTCAAATTCAAATGGTTTTTTAGTTTACCAAATTTAATTAAATTTATTGGTGCATAAAATTTTACTAGAGTAATTTCTACTATTGTGGAGTAACATCTTATAGACACTCTATATTGGGTTACAATTCTAAAATAATGTTTGGTAGCTTCCTGGATGGATTTTGGTAATTGGGTTATTTCTTGCATATTTGAGGAATGATAAATAGTTTGGATTAATCCATAGCTAAATAAGGTGTTTACTAATTCTAGGTTTGTTCTTAGGAAAATAATGACTTTGTTTAATGTGAAGTGAGAAACATATTTGATTGTAAATGATGGGATTTTTAAATGGATAAATTTACTAATAAGTAATTTGAAATATTGAAATTGTTCGAAGGCTTTTAGATTAATATTTAACAAAGAAGAAGCCTGAGATTTATTCAGCGTTGAAGGTTTGGATAATTGTTTAGTGGTATCAGGAGTTTGGTTTGAACTATTGATTTTGGTTTATTTTTTTGGTTTCCTATTGGGCTTTTATTATTTCTATAAATGTTATAATTTGGTTTTTCTGGGCTTAGGCTAGTTTGGGTTTTTTTTGCTCTTGTTTTTCTCCTATTTTTCTTTTTAAATCAATTACTCTATTTTCTAAGTCATATAAATACACTATCAAACTACCCATTGAATTGCTTAGGTTATTCGTAAAACTAATAACATTATGGTGTCATCTTTGGTGCACTCACAATTTTGAGTGCACAAGTGCACCTAGTTATATTGTAGGGCTATGATTGTAATAATATCAAACTAAAAAAATAGTAATATACAATTATGTCCCTACATTATAATTAAGTACATTGGTACACTCAAAATTGTGAGTGCACTCAAAATTTTATCTAACATTATTGATATGTGTATTTGTTTAGACCTAGAGTAGTTCCATATTCATCTCCAAAATATTGATTTTCATAAATATGTTAACTACTGAGAGAGAGTCAATGAGCTCATTTTCTTTTAACAATAACTATGTTAAATATGTATATATATCTTAGGGTTATTTTATTTTAATATTATATTTGATTATTGTTATTAAAATAAAATAACCATAGTAGTAATCAATTAGTATCAATCGCTTATTTTAAAAGAAGCCTTAATACTGAAGATACGAGAACTCTCTAATGCTTGTCTATTTGAAGAATTCTCTTGGGTATTGTGGGTTGATGTCTTTTTTCGCCAAATATCAATTTACGCTAAGTCATCTTCATCAGGTCAGATATTAATATTTAAAAAACAAATCCCCCTATTATGTGTTCATGTGTTATGCAAAAATTATTACATGACTTTAAATGCTATTAGAGCCAATATTTAGATTATGGAAATATTTTTTTTTATTCTTCGAAATTTCTTCTCAATTTTAGGCATCAGTATATATATTTTTTGGTTTTTTGTTCTTTTCTTCCTGGTCACTACCGCTGATGACCACGGTTACTGGCGTCACTCCTTCAATTGAAAGCTGTCGATGATTCACGTGGTTGGCACCCCTCAGCTAAAAAATTCTCCTCCATTTTTTTGAATCGTGGTCACCGAAATTCCACCCTCCTTCGAATGAAAAATCACTCTAATGGAAGGTCATTAGCCAAAATCACCATAGGGGATTTGTATATCATGAATTAATGATCATTTTGATTCCCATTTCGATGCCTAAAATGTTGTAAATCTTTGGGTCGCATTCCAGGTTTCGTCAGGTCATCTGGCGGGTCAAAGGTTGAAGATGATGTGCATGACGACATGTGTGCCTCACGTAACGGTCATCTGAGCCCTAAACCTCCATAGTTATGCTCCACTTGCCCTGTTCTAAATTATGGTGATTTTTTCAAAATTTTTTAAGCCTTGGAAATAGGAGTTTTAAAATTTCTTAAAGATTTAAGGCCTTAAAATAGTATGTAGTAAAGGTGTTTTGACCTGAGAAAATTTTGGTACAGATTAGACAGAGTGAGGAACAACATATTTAATTTCTTTGTATTATTTGTTGGATTTTATTCCTTAGGCACGTATCTTAAAAAATAAGTTGCGTATGGTATATATTGTAACTTTTGGGTCACATATATATTGTGACTTTTGGGTCACATACACCTATTAATTGTGTGCTCACTTATCGTGGGTCCAATCATGATGGTGTTTATTTTATAAACAACATATATTGTGTTTGCTATTCCATTCCTTACATTTAAAGACAATTTAACTACCATTATTAGGGATGTGTCTAGATATTATGAGAAGCCTACTGGAGAGAAAGTGTGCATATTATGTTGGCAATGGACATACCCTATCGGTGTGACATTGTTAATATAATTCTTGTGAATTAGGTATATTTATGACTGGTTAGCAGTATTTTTTTAATTGATGCTTTAATAGTTGTTTATATCTTATCGATATGGAAATCATGGATGCAATTTTTGTGTTATTTCTCTTCGTGGTCAAATCTTTAGTACACATGAGTTTTTCTTTCTTGATTTATTGTAGTCCAGAACCTTTAAGTGGGATTATAACGAATATCTTGTGATACAGTTGCATAAGCTGAATTTAGTGAAGGAAACCTTGTTTTATAATTATGTTTCTGGGACATAATTAATGTTTCCTAATTTTGTTACATCAGCTTCTGTGTTCTAGCAACTATCTGTGGTGAAAACTCTGAATGGGACTAACTTTAATGACTAGCATGAGTTCCTTGATATGTACCTGATTATCTCTAAAGAGAATTTAGCCATAAGAGAACCAAAGCCAACAAATCTTACTGCTGAGTCTAGTGCTGCTGACAGAGCTTATCACAAGCAATGACCTGAATCCAACAGAGTTTGTCTGATAGTTATGAAGTACACCATTGAGAAGACCATCAGATAGAGTATTCTTGAGAAAGACATTGTTGTTGAATATCTTAAGGCTATAAGTGAGAAGTTCAAGAAGTTTAATAAGACACAGAAGGCTTATTATCTTTCTTTACTGGATAACATTCATTATGATGGAGTGTCTGGGATACGTGAACATATGATGAAACTGGTAAATTACATTAACAAATTGAAGTATTTGAATGTGGACTTAGATGAAAGTTACCTCGTCCATAAAGTTCTACAATCTTTTCCAGCTGAATATGGGGTTTTCAGAACCATCTACAACTCTCAAGAAGCTGAATGGACAGTTTATCATATGATGTCCATTGTGACTCAAGAGGAGGAGTCACTAAAGAAAACAAGTTCACGTGTTCATTCAGTGAATTACATCTCTCAGGGTTCATCCAGCAAGGCTGGAAATGAGAAGCATGAGGGCAAGACTGATAGTAAGAAATTCTTTGGACTCAAGAAGAATGATAAGAAGAATAAGAGTAAGAAGAAGAAGACATTTAAGGGTAAATGCCATTACTGTAAGAAGCCTGGCCATAAGATTTCAGATTGCCTCAAGCTAAAGAACATGCATGAAAATGAACGTATTTCTTTTGAAATTGCCCCTTTAGCTCTAGTTTATTTTAAATCCAATAGTTTTGAAACCTTTATGAATACTTGATGGTTGGATTCTAGAGTAACTATTCATGTAATCAATTCCTTGCAGGAGCTTAGAGACAGGAGGAGCCCAAGTGAGAGGGAAAGGACCATTCTGGGAGTGGAAAGAAGTTCAGCTATAGTGGATTGCATAGGAACTATAGTTTTGTACTTGTATTCTGGACACATTTTAACTTTATATGATGTTGTCTATGTACCTTCTTCAAGGAGGAATTTGGTCTCTAATTCTATATTAGACAAATATGGATATTCCTTTTGGCAAGGAAATGGTAGAATTAATATTTTCTTTAATTTAGTCATTATTGGAATTGCTAGCTTAATGAGCGGTTTATATTGCTTGAATGCAAATGTTAGTTCATATTCTACCTCTATGGCATTTATTAATGTTGTTATTGGACACAAACGTCGAAGATTTGATGAGAACTCTTTTATGTTATGGCATCGACATTTGGGTCATATCTCCAAAGAGAGATTAGAAAGGATAGTTAGACAGGGAATATTACATGACTTAAATTTTTTTAATTTTGAATCATTTGTTGATTGCATTAAGGGAAAACTTCCCGCTAGAGTTAGAAGGAGAGGGGCAAATAGGTCTGAGTCAACTTTGGAATTGATCCATACAGATATTAGTGGACCAATTACTCCTACCACTACAGATAATTACAGATACTTTATAACCTTTATAGATAACTTCTCTAGATTCAGATGGATTGATCTGTTGTGTGATAAATCTGACTCATTGGATGCCTTTAAGGCATTTAAGGGTGCTGTTGAATTAAAGTCTGTGAAGGTATTCAAAAGTGTAAGATCAGATGGAGATGGTGAATATTATAAGACCTTTTGCTCTATTCTTATAGGAGCAAGGAATTGAAGCTCAGTATATTATGCCTAGCACTCTTCAACAAAATGAAGTTGCTAAGAGGTGTAATCGCACCTTGATGGACATGGTTATAAGTATGATTAGTCACTTTTCATTACCAGAGTTTCTGTGGAGGTGATGCCTTTAAGACAGCAATTTATATCCTAAATCAAGTTCCAAGTAAGTAAGTTAAAAAGGCCACATATGAACTTTTCACTGGTAAGAAGCTTAGTCTAAGACACTTTTACGTATGGGGTTGTAGAGCAAAGGTGAGACCCTATAATCCTTAGCTCAAGAAACTTGATCCCAAGACTGTTAGTGGATTTTTCATTGGGTATTGTTCAGGATCCAGAGAATGCAGATCTTATTATCCTAATCATACTACTAAGGTTATTGAATCTGATAGAACGTTCTATTTTGAGGATGACTTAAACAGTGGAAGTGCTATTCTAGAGTAATCAATCTGCATTTTGAGGATGCCATCTTACCTTTGCCACATTTGTCATCTCTACTTGTGGATTATACTATTAGAGAAGACACTCTTGTTGAGAATCCAATTGATCTTATTATAGAAGCTTCTACAATTAATGTGGAAGAACTAGTCATTAATTTGTGACAATCACAGAGGATTTGTAAACCCACAATTTCATATGATTACATAGTGTGCTTGCAAGAATTTGAGTTAAACGTTGTTGATGGCACAAATTTAGTTTCTTATAACAAGGCTATGTCAGGTTCTCATTCATCTGAGTGGTTGAAGGCTATGAATGATGAGATGACCTCCATGTATTGTAATCATGTATGGGAATTGACTGAGTTACCAGATGGTTGCAAACTTGTTGGTTGCAAATAGGTCTTTAAGACTAAGAAGGGGGCCAATGGTAAAGTTAAAAGATACAAAGTCAGACTTGTAGCTAAAGGTTATAATAAGAAGGAAGGGATTAATTATATAAAAACTTTCTCATCGATGTCTACTAAAGATGCTTTCAAAATTGTAATGGCTCTTGTTGCATAATTGGATCTTGAACTTCATCAGATGGATGTCAAAACAACATTTTTAAATAGTGATTTACTTGAGGATGTTTATATGACACAACTTGATGGATTTACTTAAGCAGGGAAAGAGCACTTAGTGTGCAAATTGAATAGATCCATCTATGGGCTTAAAGAAGCCTCAAGATAGTGGTATTTGAAGTTTAATCAGATAATCACCTTACTTGGTTTCACAGAGAATATTGCTGATTAGTGTATTTACCAAATTTGACAGAGACAATTTTATGATGCTTGTGTTGTATGTTGATGACATACTATTGGCCAGTAACTCGATGACTATGTTGAATGAGATCAAACATGTTTTGTCATGCCACTTTGATATGAAAGATCTTGGTGAAACCTCTTTTATCTTGGGAATTCAGATTCACCGTGATAGATCTTGTGGCATTCTTGGTTTATCTCAGGCAATCTATTTAGATCAAGTATTGAAGAAATTTAACATATATTCTTGTGCTCCTTGTGTTGCACCAATACAGAAAGGTGAGAGGTTGTTTAGATCATCTTGTCCTAAAGATGATGATTCAAAGATTGAAATGGATAAGATTCCATATGCATCTGTTGTTGGTAGCCTTATGTATGCTCAGGTATGCACACGACTTGATATTGCTTTTGCTATCAGTGTGCTTGGTAGATACTTGAGTAATCTTGGTCTTGATCATTGGAAGACTACAAAGAAAGTTATGAGGTACCTCTAAGGTACAAAACATCATATGCTTACTTTTAGGAAATCTGAGCCACTTGAAATAGTAGGTTATTTTGATTCAGACTATGTATCTTATGTGGATTATCGTAAATCCATTTTTGGATACATCTTTATAATGTCTGGAGGAGCTGTCTCATGGACAAGTTGTAAGCAATCAGTAACAGCTACTTTAACTATGGAGGCAGAGTATATTGCTTGTTATGAGGCTACCCGCCAAGCCATATAGTTGAGGAAACTGATATCTGGCATGCATTTGGTTAATCTATATCACAACTTCTAACCATATACTATGATAGTTCGTCTGCTGTTAGCTTTTTTTATAATCATAGGAACTCCAATCACACTAAACATTTTGATGTTAAGTTCCTATTTGTCAGAGAAAATGTTGTTGAATCTCAAACTTATTTGGTTCACATTCTTGGTGAACATATGTTGGTCGATCCATTAACCAAAGGCTTACCTGTAGGAGTCTTAAAAAATCATGTGACTCATGTGGGTATTGTTGAAAAATTTAATGTAGCCTTAGTTTAGTGGGAGTCTAAATTAAGTTCTTAAGGGACTTTTAGATTGTAATATGACAGTTTAAATGTCATTTTGTATTCCATTCTATTCGGATATTGAAACTAGTTTATGACAATGTTAATATCACTTGTTTCTCTATCGGTTTTAGTGATCTTTGTGTGTGATTTCATTTCTAAATTTTGTATGGTTTATAAATATACACACATCCGTGTGTTTATGTGAATGTTAATTATTTAATTTTGTATTTGTTGATTGACATAATAATTTAATTAATGCTATCCAAGTAGGAAGATTGTTAGAATATTTTAATATTATATGGATTAGCATTAATTATATTATTAAATTAATTTCTTGTGATGACTAATTAGGCAATTAATATTATTATTGTAAACTAAGAATGAATTGAGTTTATATTCATTGTAGGTAATTAGTGATGGGTTGGATTATCCATAAGCCCACTGGGCAGAGACATCAACCTACAGCCCAAGAGTATTAGCAATTATCCCATCAGATTGCTAATTAAGAGTTAATTATTGAGAGAGAGTTAATGAGCTTATTTTCTTTTAATAATAACTATGTTAAATATGTATATATATCTGAGGGTTATTTTATTTTAATATTATAATTGATTATTGTTATTAAAATAAAATAACCCTAACAATTATCAATTAGTATCAATCGCTTATTTTAAAAGAAGCCCTAATATTGAAAATATGATAACTCTCTGGTGCTTGCCTATCTGAAGAATTCTCTTGGGTATTGTGGGTTGACGTCTTTCTCTGCCAAAAATCGATCTACACTATGTTATCTTCATCAGGTCAAATCTTCATTTAAAAAAAAAAAAAAGATCTCCTTATTCTGTGTTCATGTATTATGCAAAAATTATTACATGACTTAAGGATCAAAATAGAGTTTTTGTCAACATATATATATATATATATATATATATATATATGATAAATTAATTTTTCACATGACATAAAATTGTGAATTTATTTTTAAAGTAATTAAATTAATTTTAAGTTTCAAGGTTATAATTTTGTTTTTAACATAAGAATACTCATAGTTAAATATTTTTTAGATGCATTTTCATAGCAGAAAAGGGGAAAAAAATAATTACATGCTTCAAGCATAGGTGAATATATGCATTTTTAGCAGCAAATTACACAATCAAGTTAAAATTTGTTGTTTCACATGTATTAAAGTGTGTGTGTTAATATCTTTTCTTTATAATGTTTAAATAAAGTTAAAGTAAAATATATTTTATATTTTAAATAAAAAGTAATAAGTGTTTTTTTTTTCTTTTTGGTGATAAGGTGATGCCAAAATGGTGTAGAAAAAGACTACATTCTAATAAGTGAGGTAATGCATTTCAAAAGGATGTTTTACTATCTCATGTAATTTTAACTTTTCTCTCTTGAATTATAATCTATATCCACATATTATTATTTTTATGCATTGAGTGAGATATGTTGGAATGATTTTACATTATTTTGTGAATTAGCATTAATATTATTATCAGTACAATTCTTTTGTGATTATTAACTAAGTAGTCAATCTTAATCTAAATTATAAAATAGATTGACTTCATATTAATTATGGGTAATCAATGATAGGTTGAATTACCTACAAATCTATTAGGTTGAGGCCCCAATCTGCAGCCTAAGGCTTGTCAATAATTACCTTATCAAATTATTGACTGAGGATTAGTAATTATTTGATGTCATACTTGAAATGTGATTGTAAGACTTGGAAAGAAAGAAAAATTTTACTTTTTGCTTTAGAAATGAAAACCAAAATTTAGGATTTCCCACCAAGATTTTTTAAAGGATAAATTTTGGAAAACCCATTAAAGGAAAATGGTGGTCTACAAATCAGGGATCAAGTGTGGGAGTTAGTTATGCGTAAAGAATGTATTAGACACCCCACAACATTTGTTTGTAAGGATGATTACCCAAAGTTCATTATGCAAAATAAACATGGCCTTAATCTTGATTTGAATTACTCTTATCAATCACACACAAATGGAAGATTACAAAAGTAAAATGAACAGGCAAAAGGAATAAATAGAAGAAGAATGAATTATTTACAATGGGTGAACTTGACCTAGGATTAGAGCCTAGGGCCTATGTACCCTACAGTAGAAAGCAAAGTTCATGTAGCTCGTCTAGAAATTTATGTCAGTTGGTTAGTATTTTAATTTTTGTGAAATGAGTTAGACAATAAAAATCAGTTTGCTTTTGTAAAGAAAACAAGCATGGAATTTTGTTGGTGTGCTTTCATTACGAAAACATCATGATCTCACTTTCTTACTTTTTAATTTTCTCTCTTTTAAATTTTTTTTTTGAAGATTTTAATTTTGAATAGGGAGCATTATTTTCAAATAAAGTTTTTAAAAGACTTTTGAAATTTATATTGTCTAGATTTTGGAATTAGGATTTCTTATTTAATTTTTTCCTAGGGGGATGAAATTATTGAAAGAAATATTTTCATATATTTTTTAATTTTTGGAATTAAGTATTAACTTTCAAAGTTTAAGGAGACTAAAGATCTCACACAATCTTTATCGATTAACTTTCTTGGTGCATGAGGAAATCAAGGGTCCCACACGGCTACTTCAAAATGAAAGATTGAAAAGCTAAACTATTTTGTCATTTTTAAATTGGGAAGAACAATATTTATTTTTTATTTTTTGATAAAATGCCAAAGGACTTCTAATTTCTATACATGAAATTTTTTTTATTAAGCACAGGCTGTTAGAAGCCAGATTTCTTTTAAGTGCCATTGGTTGGATAAAATATGAGGAGACATAAGATCTCACATGGTCTTACCAATTAACTTTTAAGTGTCTTAGGAGACTAGTAATTTCACAAGACAATTTTAAATAAAATGCTCAATGATAAATTATTTTTGTGATTTTTATTTTTGCATTTTTAAAATTTATATATTAACTTTCAAAGTCTAAAGAGATTAAGATTTCACATGATTTTTACTTACTAGTTCCCTGTACACCATCATAGTCAAAAGGATCCCACACGGTGACTTTTGACAAAGTAAAGTTCACAAAATGAAACCAAATGTAGGCATACGAGATTCGGTTCAAGTGTGTTTTAGTGTTCGATGAACATTTTATCATATAAATATCATTGTCATATGGAAAAAAACTAAACTAATTTAAAAAGGCAAAAGAAAATGATATAGAAATAGGAAAAAAAAATTAAAGAATAAAACAAATGAAATATAAATAAATTGATTTAAAAATGACATTAGCATATTTGTAGTCATCCAAATCAAATATGGCTAAAGAAAAGTGAGATGAGCATAGATTATATTTTATTACATGTAATAACTTATGCCATTAACTTAAACTCTTTCTTCTCTTGAGTAAAATAACAACTTATGCCATTAATATATACTACTCATAGGATAGCCTAATTTTTCTTTTTCAACCAACTAAAGACTGACATCATGCCCAGGACTCTTTTCTTCCATGCAAAGCCATTATAAAAGGAAAGGAAAAAAAATAAGACCAAAACATGTTAAAGGGAAATACCTTTGAAGCTTTACTTAGTCCTACCCATTATGTTCTCATCCCTCTTTTTAATTTCTTCCTATTCCTTTATGGCATACCATGCTTTGCCTTGTAGCCATAAAAAAAATATCCCTATTCTCATCTTACTTTCACCCCTTGGATCTTCTCTTGTAACATAACATTTCACATCGTTCTCTTCTTCTTTTTCTTCACTTTATCCTTTGCATTCCTTTGCTTTTCTTCCTCTTCACTTAATTATTAACCCCTTTACCCATTACCTTATGATCGTGCTTTGTTTCTTCAACGTGAATCAGGGGTTCTTTCACTATTTCTTCCCTTAATATGCCTTTGTTTACAACCATAAAAATAGGGTTGCCTTCCTTCTCTTCCTATGTCTTGGTTCTTTCTCCTTTATGTTCTTTCCACTGTTGGTCCCAACGCTTACCTTTTCATCCCAGTTTTCTTCATCTGTCTTTCTTTTTGCTTTCTTCTTTCATTTTTGCACACCTGATCTTTTTTGTTTTTTGCTGTTGTAGTACATTTGTTCTTAATGTTCATAACCTATGTTCTTTTCCACTATCTCTTCTCCAGTATTTTAAATCCTCTCTCTCAGTCTATCTTGTTTTATTTACTTTTCTTGAGCTTCAGTTTCGTATTCTTCTTCCTCTTCATTCTTCTCACTTCTTTCTCAGCTTTTCTTTTCTTTTTCTTTTTTTCTCTTTTTCTTTTGTTTTCTTTAACTCTCGTTTCCTTACCTATTCACTTACTCATAGCTCTTTTCTTTTTCCTTTTCTTATCTTGACCTCCACATCTTCTCACATCTCTCTCAATATGTCCACCTCTTTTTTGTGAACTCCTTACATCTTTATCCATTACTGCATCATCTCCTTAAGGGTGCATAAACTCTAGGCTAGGCCAGGTCATGTAAGGACTCGAGGCGGGGCTTAGGGTACTATTCAGGGTCAAAATTTAGCCCCGTTAAACTCTTTTAGGCCGAGCTAGGTCAACTAAATGGTTCTAACATTTTGAGTTTTCCTAGATCTATAGTTAATCAATAAGCTCCCCTTTTAAACAATCTGCATCAAAATGTCACAATGGCCAAGGAAGAAGAAGGGAATGACGCTGACAGCGTGAGGTAGAGAATGTAACCCCTTCTTTAATTCATTGATACTATATGTGACTTAAACATACTTCTAACTAAAATCCTCAATCAATTATGTATATTTCGAATATTGCATAAATATAACTAGTAAAGTTCTAATTATAAAAGTGAAACTATACTTTCACATATGTTCATTCAAGTCAGAAGATTATAGTACATGCTTATATATATATATATATATATATATATATATATATATCAAATAAAAGACAACAACCATCAAAAGTATGCCTAAAATATTTACAATAGAAGAAAGAACCTATATGTCCCAAAGTATCCATTAAAACTTTAATAGGTTTACTCCTTCAGGAATGGAATTCCTGTTAGAACTACTTTCTCAGGTGGTGTGAAAACAATTGGGATGGCTTGTAATGCCATATCCATCTTTACCCATTGATACTGGTTCAGTCTATCATGAGTACTTATTCAATTTGGTATGACAAGTACTCAACTTGCATGTGCTTAAGGCTAAGGCAATATGTTAGTATCTAAAAAAATATAAGCAATAGATAAGTGGGAATAGCATTCTCTATAACATAAAAAAAGTATATAAGATATTTGAGTTATCTAAGAAGTATATCAAAATACATATTAGGCATAATAGAGGATATAAGTATAGAATTACCATGGATGTATAATTCTAACTTCATGTAACTATGAAAGGTAGACGATACACTAGACCATTAGACATTGGAACTGTTATGCTTAGGTGATTAAATGTCAAGAACCCTAGAGTATGACACGTGATTGGCAAGTGTGACCACACCTTATGCTGAGGCGTCCCTCAGTGGGTACCTAATAAGTCAAGCAGTATAATTTCTCATTTAAAGTATTATTCAATCCATTATATGGTCGAGGTTGGACTAGTTAGAGAAAGATTTGTAAAATTTCTTTTCTGAATTTTTCTTCAAAACACTAATGTATTATTGGTAGTTAGGAATCCCCTTTACGTCTTAAAATCTAGTATATATTTGGTTTCCACTTTTCCAAGTCTAGATTGATCTAAGAGCTTTATATATATATATATAAATACTTTAGCATCAGAATGTTCCTGACAAGAAAATATTCCTGTCTTTACCTAAGATTTGAGATTGAGAACCACTTAATCTCAGGCCGAGGTATAAGGAAATATATAACCCCACTTTTTGGTGACCATTTAGGCGGTAGAACCTTGTCATAGATCTCAAGATTTATGGGACGAATCGCTATGCCAGGGAATTCATAGGATCTAAATTAGTCATTTAGGCAACTAAGCTTGCCATAGTCTTACATGTTCAAGGTCGATAAGGCTCCATAAGGGTCCTAATTAATTTCAATTTAGTGTCTTATTTTGCTTAATCTATTAAATGGGATTCCACCACCAACATATACATAGTCTGTAGAAATTTGTTGTATAAAATAGTTTGATATTTATTTAATATTAAAAGACTAGTTCCCCTCACAAACTACCGTATTATCACCCTATCATGTGAGGCTTGAGTGCACAATATCATAAATGGATGACAAAAATGTATAAATGACAAGAATTACACATCATTTTTTAAATGATGGCGTGAACTTTAAAATTCATAACTTTCAACATACACATCCAATGTAAATAAACTTCATGTCTATTTTCTTGTTATGAAGTTAATTTTATTATCAAAATATTAAATAAATATTTATTCTTTCCTAAATTCTCAGGATATCATAAATCATAAGCTCCTTTATGCTAATCTTTTTTTAAAAAAAGGTCTAAATTTCAAAAAGTCATAACATTCATTTCACGACTCTAAATTAAGCAAACTCATTGCCTATTTTCTCCTTGAGAAGTCTAGTTTATTATAGTATATTCATATTAGTTTTAAATCTTTTCTATAGATACAGAATAGCCATCAACAAAACTTACCTAGAGTTGTCATAGTGTCTTGCTTATATACTTCCCTAAATAATTCAAAATAACTATCTAGCTTCTATTCTCCCTTATTCTATCCTTCTTTAACCTTTAATATGTTCATGTATAGCCTTAGTATTAAAAATTTAGCCAAGGAATGACAGGATAAAAGGAATGATTTTGGAGTTTCATGGTGTTTTCCAACTTTAAAGGTATTTCAACCCCGTGGCTAAACCCTTCGCTCTTGATTTTCCATAAAGGCCCATTCAAGTTAAAGAAAAGAAAAAAGAAGAATAGAAATCTAGGTTATACTAATTCATGTTACCTAGATGTATTTTTGATATTCCCTTAATGTTTTCCTTTTTATTCCTTTCCTCCTTCCTTGGTATGTGTATATATGTATTCAAATGAAGGGAGTGTGGTGCCAAAAAGAGAAAAATTGAGTTGGATGTGTAGTAGAATTTGAAGAAGTAAGGTAAAGTGTGAGATATTTAAAGAGAATTCAACGGCTAGGATTTAATCAAGGCTTTTAGATCCTACGGTTAAAATGTGATCTAAGTGGATGGTTAGGATTTTAATTACTTTAATCCAATAGTTATTATTTAATCCAAATGGATAGTTAGGATTTAAGGATGTGATTTTAATCTAATAGTAATAATGTAATCTAAGTGTATGGCAAGGATTTGATTACTTTAATCCAATGGTTGTAATTTAATCCAAATGGATTATTACGATTTAACAATGTGATTTTAATCTAAGTGTATGGTTAGAATTTCATTACTTTAGTCCAATGGTTGTAATTTAATCCAAATGGATGATTGAGATTTAATGATGTGATTTTAATCTAAGTGTATGGTTAGGATTTAATTACTTTAATCCAACGATTGTAATTTAATCCAAATAGATGATTAGGATTTAATGATGTGATTTTAATTTAATGACAATAATTTTAATCTAAAAGTATGACTGAGATTTGATTACTTTAATCTAATGGTTGTAATTTAATCCAAATGGATGGTTAGGATTTAATGATGTGATCTTAATCAAATGGCAATAATTTAATCTAAGTGTATGGCTAAGAGTTGATTGCTTTAATCCAACGATTGTAATTTAATCCAAATGGATGGTTAAGATTTAATGATGTGATTTTAATTTAAGTGTATGGTTAGCATTTAATAACTTTAATTCTATGGTTGTAATTTAATCCAAATAGATTATTAGAATTTAATGATGTGATTTTAATCTAAGTGTATGGTTAGGATTTAATTACTTTAATCAAATGGTTATAATTTAATCCAAATGGATGATTGAGATTTAATGATGTGATTTTAATCTAAGTGTATGGTTAGGATTTATTTACTTTAATCCAATGGTTGTAATTTAATCCAAATGGATGATTAGGATTTAATGATGTGATTTTAATCCAATGACAATCATTTAATCTAAATGTATGGCTAGGATTTGATTACTTTAATCTAATGGTTGTAATTTAATATTGGTTAAGATTTCTAAGATTACGACTTGTTCCTCAGAAATTACCTTTTCTGTACTTGGTATTTTATAAAATGACAATTTTACCCTTTTCTTTCCAAACTACAATTTTGTCCCTGGCTTTCTAAGATAATTACAATTTTACCCCTTAGCAAAAAAATGACCTATAAGTTATTCTATTTAAATGCTTCAATTAGGTATGTTTAATATTTCCTAATTCTTATTAATTTGTCATAATAATCTAATTTAGTAAGTATTACTAAATTAGGGATGTTACATTTCTCCCCTGCTAAATAAAAATTTTATTCTCAAAAATTGTAAATTCTTGCCTTAATCAAATAATTCTAGATATTTTTGCCTCATGTCTTCCTCCTTCCCCCATGTGACTTCTTCTAAAGTTGATCCTTCCCATGTCACTTTCATTAAAGGAATCATCTTATTCCTTAATTATTTATTATTAATGCCTAATTTTGATATAGGTCTTACCAAATATGTTAGATTTTCTTAGAGCTGCAATGATTCATCTTCAAGAATATGTGTAGGTCAGGAATATATTTTCTTAGTTTGGAAGCATGAAAGACAGCATGGAGGATAGATAAATGTGGTGTTAAGGCTAATTGATAGGCGACTGGTCTTATTCTTTTCAGAACTTGATAAGGTCCAAGATATCTGAGGTGTAATTTCTTGTTTTGGATAGCTTGACAAATACTAGTAGTAAGAGTTACTTTAAGGAAAACATGATCTCCTTTGTTGAATTATATATGTCTTTTTTTTCAAATTAGCATAACTCTTTTGCCTGTTCTGTTCTACAAGTAACTTTTCCTTGATTTTTTAAATTTGTTTTGAGGTTTCCTGTACCATATTAGGTTTTAATAAAGTTCTTTCTTTAACCTTATACCAACATAAAGGTGACTTAGGTTTCATTCCATACAATGCTTCATAAGGATCCATCCCTATACTAGCATGATAATTATTATTATATGCAAATTTTACTAAGGGTAAATACTTATCCCAATTTCCTTTTTGTTCTAATCTATAGGCTCTAAGCATATCTTCTAAGGCCTGAATGGTCCTTTCAATTTGGCTATCGGTTTGAGGATGATACACAGTGCTTAAGTGTAATCTTGTCCCAAAGACTTTCTCAAAAGATCCCTAAAACATAGAAGTAAACCTAGGATCTTTATATGAAATATTACTAGTTAGTACTCCATGTAACTTAACTATTTCTTGTATATATAATTAGGCTAATTTATCTAAAGAATAAGAAATTTTTACAGGCAAGAAATGTACAAACTTAATTAATCTATCCATAATTACTCAAATGACATCATATCTAGATGAAGTTCTAGGTAATCCAGTCACAAAATCCATTGATATGCTATCCCATTTCCATTCAGGAATTTCTAAAGGTTGTAATAATCCACATGTTCTTTGGTGTTCAATTTTTAGCTTTGAACATACTTAACACTTAGATGCTAATTCAGCTATATCCTTTTTCATTCCTACCCACCAATATAATTTCTTAAGATTATGGTACATCTTTGTGGATCCCAGATGAATGGTATATTTACTTTTGTGCGCCTCTTCTAGGATTGTACTTTTTATTTCTTGATTAGCAGGAGCACACCACTTGCCTTGCAACTTTAAGATTCCATTAGAAGTTTTAGAAAATCTTGTTTTATCAATTTTATTTCACAAAGCTTGATCTAACCTTTGAGCTTCCTTAAGCTAGTTCTTAAATTCACTTGAAATTTTGAGCCTGTTCAATTTAAATCCTCAAATGATTTTGGTGATAGAAAAACCTAAATCACTAATTTCTCTAATTAATTTCATTTCTTGCACCATCAATGCCGAAATATGCAAAGATTTCCTACTCAAAGCATCAACCACTATGTTTGTTTTTCCAGGATGGTATTTAAGTTTAAAATTATAATCTTTTAACAATTCCATCTACCTTCTCTGCCTTATGTTAAGTTCCTTTTGATCAAATATATACTTCAGACTTTTATGGTCATTATAAATATCAAAAGTGGCACTATATAAATAATGTGTCCATATTTTCAAAGTAAAAACTATGGCCACTAGCTTTAAATCATGAGTAGGATAATTTTCTTCATGAGGTCTCACTTGTCTTGAAGCATAGGCTACTGCTATTTTATCTTACATTAATATGCATCCTAATCCTTTCTTGGAAGCATCACTATAAATTGAAAAATGTCCTAAAGGGTTAGGAATGGTTAATATTGGGGCAATGGTCAATTTTTCTTTTAAGCTTTGAAAACTCTTTTCATGTTCTTCAGTCCATACAAATGGTACTCCTTCTCTAGTTAGTTTACTTAATGATGAAGTTATTTGGGAAAAATTCTTGAATAAATCTATGATAGGACCAGGCAACTTCAATGAAACTCCTATTTTTTGTGATCATCTTGGATCTTTCCCATTAAATGACTAATTAAACTTTGTTAGGATCCATAAATACTCCTTCTTTAGAAATTATGTGGCTAAGGAATTTAACTTCTGGTAGCCAAAATTCATATTTTTCTGATTTGGCAAACAATTGTTTATCTTTAAGGATTTGTAAGATTATTCTTACATATTCAACATGTTGATCCCTATTCTTAGAATAAATTAAAATATCATCAATGAAATCTATAACAAATTGAACTAAATAAGGATGAAAAATTCTATTCATATAATCCATGAAAATTGCTGGAGCATTGGTAAGTCTAAATGACATAACTACAAATTTATAATGGCCATATCTAGTCCTAAAAGTAGTTTTTGGAATATTAGATTCTATAACTCTAATTTAGTGGTATCCTGACCTTAAATTAATCTTTGAAAAGATTGTGGCTCATTTAAGTTAGTCTATAAGATCATCAATTCTCAGAAAAGGGTATTTATTTTTTACAATGACTTTATTTAATTTCCTATATTTTATACACAACCTAAGACTTTCATCCTTTTCATGAATAAATAGCATAGGCATGCCTCATAGTGATACACTTGGCCTGATGAATTTCTTTTCCAACAACTCATTTATTTGCTTTTTCAATTCTTGTAATTTTAAAGGTGACATCCTATAAGGGGCTATATAGATAGGTCCAGTCCCTAAAACTAAATTTATGGAGAACTCTATTTCCCTTTCAGGGGGTAGACCTAGAATTTCTACAAGACTAACCTTAGAAAATTCATTCACCACAAGGATTTTAGCTATTTTTAGCTCAGTGTTAGTAGAATTTATATGGATAAAATCAGTTTCCTTAAAATTCTCCTTTATAGGATCGACAATTAAAGAAAAAGGCAAATTTAAAAATGATATGGACATAGTTTGACAATTTAAGATAGCATTACTAGCTGACATCCAATCCATTCTAAGAATTATATGAAGGTCAATCATGGGTAGACAAATAAGGTTCACAGTAAAAGCATGTTCTCCTATGTGAATAAGATAATTTAAACAAGCATGAAAAGTTTCAATTTTGTTAGTAGGAGTAATGAAAGAAAGATTATAAGGTAGAGTGGATACTGGTAATTGCAAAATCCTAACACAATCTAGAGAAATAAATGAATATGTAGCTCTAGAATCAAACAATACTGGTAATTCTAGGTTTTGAATAATGCACGTCCCATGTATCAATTCAGATGATTGATATATTTCCTAGTTATTTAAGGTATAAACTCTCCCTTGGTGCTGCAACCTGTAGTTTAGATTGACTTCAAGGTTCTTCCCTTTCCACTATGGACATTCCCTAGCAAAATGCCCAGCTTGACCACATTTGTAATAGGCAATCTACCCTTGGGAGCATGGTTTTCCTAGATGCTTCTTCTTACACTTCATACAAACTTAGTTGGCTTTAGGGTTAAAGGGCTTTTTCTTATTTTTAACATTCCTTTGAAATGGCTTGAAGTTTCTTTTTCTTTTCTAATCATGGGTTTGTGTCCTTTCCACCTCAGCTTCTCTCAATTTTTTAACCACCACTTTATACCTATTAATTAATTCTAATTGCCAATGGGGAGATAGCCTTTTTCATCTCAACCTTAAGCCCAGACTCTAACTTTCTACACTTCTAGGCTTCATCATGATTATACCGGAAGTAGGAGGAGAACTTTGATAATTCCTCTAGTTTAGCCAAATAATGTGCAAAATTCATATTCCCTTGTACTAATCTTAAGTATTCAATTTCTTTTTCATTTCTTATCTCCTCAAGAATATATTTCTCAAGAAATATTTCCTAGATGACATTCTAGGTTATCAGAGTTTCATGGCTTTTAAACAATCATTTGGCTTCATTCCACCAATGTTCAACATCCCCAATTAATTTGTAGGTGGTAAAAGTGACTCTTTGTTCACTAGTGAACCCTAAAACATTGAACATTTTCTCTATTTCTTTTAACAAAGCTTCTGCCTTTTCAGGGTGAAATTCTTCGCTAGATGAGCATTGATTGGCCTTTATAAACTTTGACCAACCATTTTGATTATCAACTTCCCTCATTTGTTGATCCTTGTTATGATTTTGTAGGTGTTGCAGGATCTGGTGTGTAGCAACAACCTATTCCTAAATAGCTTAGTCCAATTTTTGTAAAAGTTCAACAGAACAATCCTCATAAGTTGCCATGCTTTTCTTATAATCATGTAAAGATATTATTAAGGTGATCGGTCTCAATAATTGATTAGAGAAACATTTCAACTCCAAGGAATGTTTCTTCTAGTGTTAATTAGCTTATATATAAAAGAACGATAGAAATTTCCACAGGCTTTTGTTTGGATCTACCTGCTCTGATTCCATAAATGTAACCCCTTCTTTAATTTGTTGATACTAGATGTGACTTGAACATACATCTAACTAAAATCCTCAATTATTTATGTGTATTTTGAATACTGCAAAATATAACTAGTAAAGTTCTAGTTATAAAAGTGAAATTATACTCTTACATATGCTCATTCAAATCAGAAGTTTATAGTACATGCTATATATATATATATATATATATATATATATATATATATATATATCAAACAAAAGACAACAACCATCAAAAGTAAGCCTAAAATATTTACAACAGAAGAAAGAAACCCATATGTTCTTAAGTAGCCATTAAAACTTTAATAGGTTTACATCTTCAGGAATGGAATTTCTATTTGAACTGCTTCCTTAGGTGGTGTGAAAACAATAGGGATGACTTGTAATGACATGTCCATCTTTACTACCATGGATGTTGTTTCAATCCATTGCAAGAACTTATTCAATTAGGTATGTTTATTATTTCCTAATTCATATTAATTTATTCATAATAATCTAATTTAGTAAGTAATACTGAATTAGGGATGTTACAAAGTAGGTGATGACCGAGGTGTTGCTGCTACTACAAGTGGTCAAGTGTGAGGAAAAAGGTTATAGAAGTAAGAAGGCATGGCTGCAAGGTATTTGATTTTTATGGATTTCTAGCACATAGACAATACGAGAAAGGAGAAATAAGAAAGGATTTAGGACTGCAAAAGACACCTATCACTTGTGCGAAGCTTTAAACTTCATGAATGGAGATCTCAGATCTGGTGTGCAAAGACTGGGATTTGCAGCATACGGCATTCGACAAACACTGGAATATGTAGCAAATGGCAATCAGCGATGACGATGACTATGTGCTTGGTTATGTGGTTGATTGGCTGGTCAATCTTAAATTTAGCTGCGACAGTGAACAATGAATTAAATTATATAATATAATTAAAAAATCATTACAGACCTCGAGCCCGAGCTAGGTAAGCTAGCCAAAATGGCTGACCAGACCCAAACCTAGCTCAATACCTTACTCGATTAACTTTCCTAAATTTTAAACCTCTTCTTTCCTTTGACTTGGCCCAATTACACTGGGCTAAGCCAGGTTCACCGAGTCCTCAGGCTTAGTGTACACCCCTACCTCTCCTCCCTTGGGCTAGATATCAATGAAGGGTAGAGGATTCTATTCAATATAGAGCAGATGAAGGTCTCAAGGTTGCAGTAACTTTCTTGACATTCACCTTGCTTTTTACTACATTCACATAATATGCAGAAAAAAAAAAGGGGGGAAGATGCCTTCTAGTTTATTCTACTTTGCTATCCATTTTTGTCTTACTTATATCACTGCTTTTCATATTTTGTTCGACCTTTTTATACTATTTCTTATTTCATTTTATCATTTATATATATTGCTCATTTTAAAATAACTTTTTCTTCTTTCTTTTTTATTTTTTATTTTACTTTATTTATTTTTTAATTAATTTTTTTTTCTAGATTATTTTCTTTTTCACCATTTTTACTTTTATTTCTTTTAATGGTTTTCTTGATTAATTTATTATTTTAATTTTTTAAAATTTTATTATTCCTTTTGGGTTTAGGTATTCACAATTGCCCCTCTTTACTTGTCTCTTAAGTAAACGAAGTAAGAGATGCGATTCATGGGACTTACTTAATAGATAAATTAAAAACAAGGAAGCAATTAAATAATCTAACCTATAAAATATATGAAATTAACATTATTTGGTCACTAAATCAAAAGTATTTATCCAACATACATGATAAGTCCCTAGTAAAACATATACAAATATAACACAATTAGGGACTTATTACGCCTGCCTAATAGGGTTTTGGAGGTGTCAGCATAACTGGGCTTTAAAGGTGCCTGTAGAACAAGGCCTTAAGGGGGGCCAGCATAACCAGACTTTGATAGTGCTTGCATAATAGGGCCTTAAAGGTGTCGGCATAATTGGGCTTTAAAGGTGCTTACGTAACAGGGCTTTAAAGATGTCAATGTAACTGGGCTTTAGGGGTGCCTATGTAATAACGCTTTATAAGGGCTACTGTAACTGGGCTTTGGTAGGGGCTAATGTAACTAGGCTTTGAAGGAGCTTATGTAATATGGCTTTGAAACTTATAAGGTATTCTAAATGTGGGGTTGCAATCCTATTGCAACATACACTATGTACACATGTATGATGCACGATGTTAGTAGAATGTTGAATGTTAGATTTTTTAGCATGCATGAGGCATGAAATGTGCTTTATTCTATATATATGTTAGATGCATGCTAAATACTAGATGAAAAATGCATGTAAATTGTTCGACACAAGACGCATGTAAGCTACTATATGCAAGAAGCATGTAAGTTGTTTAATGTGAGATTTACTTGAATTTTCATATACTGAAAGACATGATTTATGCTATGCATGATGTTCATAATATGCCTAATATTGTGTGAATACATGATGATTTTTTGCATGGATGCTTTGCTACTTATTGTAATTAGGATGCAAATCTTTTAGACCACAATTCCATGGAAAAATGAAGATGTTTACATTAGCTTTGAAAGGAAAAATTCCCATAGAAAGTTTATGTTAAACAAATATGTTCACTAAAATCTTTATTTATTTATTTATTTTCATATTTTGTGAAATGTGCTTTTTGAATACAGGAAAATGCAAGATCTCCTTAGTCATTTATATATGGAAGATTCCTTAATAAGCCTTCTTATTTGCCTTAGCCAGCAGCTTTAAATCTTGAGAGTTTCTTTACATGCCCCAGTCGATAAGCTTAAGTCATAGGAGCTTCTTTGCTTACCCCAATCAACAAGTTTAAGTCTTGAAGGCTTTTTTACTTGCCCCAATCAATAACTTTAGGTGCAAGCTCCTTATAACTTAGACAAATATTCTCATGGATTTGACTATTAGGTTATTTCTTACTCAAATTTCACTACCTTATAACTTGACCTTTCAATCATACCCTATTAAAAGATTAATAATTAAAAATCCACTATTATCTTATTTAACAACCTTAAAGCAATAATGCGTCAAAGAGTTCAAGGTTGAAAGTGCCTTGAAAGAGAATGATTGCTCTAATTTGAAGAGCCTTGGGGAGTAATAATGTCCAAAAACATGCTTGATTGTTCACAATAAAGTGGCATTAATAAAAAGGAGATGCTAGACTAGAAGATGCCTTAGTTATAGACTTGAAGTATGATCATGCATCAAAGAATGCAAAATTGAGTTTCAGAAGGGAATGGATTGCCCCAGTTTGAAGTAACATGGGGAATATTAAAGCATACAAGCATGGTAAAGCATGGTGTGCCAAAAAGGAATAGGAAGAAATCAAAGAGAAGGACGAGAGCATAATGAGTAGGATTAAACAAAGCTTCAAATGTATTTCCCTCTCACATGTTTTAGTTTTTATTTTCTTTCTTTCCCTTTACTATGGCTTTGCACAGAAGAAATGAGTCATGGGCATGAGGATTGTCTTTAGCTAGTTGAAAGAAAAAGAATTAGGCTATCCTCTTATCAGTATATATTAATGGCATAAGTTGTTATTTTACTCAAGAGAAGAAAAAGTTTGAGTTAATGGTATAAGTTATTACATGTAATGAAATCCAATCTGTGCTTATCTCACTTTTCTTTGGCCATATTAGATCTGGATAACTAGGAACATGCTAATGTCATTTCTAAATAAATTTATTTATATTTCCTTTATTTTATTCTTTTACTTTTTTCATTTTTTTTATTTCTAATCATTTTCTTTTGCCTTTTTGTATTGGTTTAATTTTTGCCATTGACAATGATATTTATATGATAAAATGTTCACCAAACCCTAATACACACTTGCACTAAATGTTGTATGCCCATATTTGGTTTTGTTCCATGAACTCTACTTCGTCAAAAGTCACCATGTAGGATCCTTTGATCTTAATTTCCTTAAACTTTGAAAGTTAACATATGATTTCCAAAAATGAAAAAATAAAAATCACTAAAATAATTTATCACTAAGTTGTTTAGTTACAATTGTCGTGTGAGTTCGCTAGTCTCCTTAGACACTTAAGAGTTAATCGGTACGGTCATGTGAGATCTTATATTTTCTCAGGTTTTATCTGGCTTATGGTATTTAAAATAAATCTAGCTTCCAATAGCCTATGCTTAATCAAAATTTTCAAATATTGAAATTAAAAGCCCTTTGGCATTTTATCCAAAAATAAAAATGAGATATTGTTCTTCCTAATGTAAAAAATATGAAATAATTTAACTTTTCAATTTTTCATTTTGAAGTAGTTGTGTGGGACCTTTTGTTTCCTCAAACACCTAAAAAGTTAACCAATAAGGACCATGTGAGATCTTTAGTTTCCTTAACCTTTGAAAGTTAATACTTAATTCCAAAAATATATAGAAAAAAGAAAATAATTCCTTGCAATAATTGAATCCTCTATACAAAAATTACATATAAAATCTTAATTTCAAAATCTAGAAAATATAAATTCCAAAAGTCTTAAAATATCCTTTCTTTGAAAATTTTACTCCTTTTTCAAAACTAAAATCTTCAAAAAAAAAAAATTTGAAAAGAAAGAAAATGAAAAGAGTAAGAAAGTGAGACGATGATGTTTTCATAATTGAAATATACTAACAAAATTCCAAGCTCATTTTCTTTACAAAAATAAATTGATTTTCACTGTCTAACTCATTTTACAAAAATTAAAATACCATCCAACTGACATAAATTTCTAAATGAACTATGAGGACTTTGATATCTATTACAGGGTACGTTGGAGTTAGGCTCTGATTTTAGGTCAAGTCCATCTTTTGTAAATAATCCCTTCTTCTTCCATTTATTCTTTTTGTTCGTTAATTTTATTTTCATAATCTTTCATTTGTGTGTGATGGATAAGAGTAATTCATATCATGATTAAGGTCATGTTTATTTTGCATAGTCAATCTTGGGTAATCGTTCTTATGAACGAGTGTTATTGGGTGCCTACTACCTTACTCATGAAATTGGTTTATTTACAAAGGGCAGACTGGACCCCTGATTCGTAAACCACCCTTTTCCTTAAATGGGTTTTCCAAAATTTATCCTTGAAAATTTTTTTGTCATGACTTCTAAATTTTGGTATTTGTTTCTAAAGCGAAAATTAAAATTTCTCTTTCTTTCCATGCCTTGCAATCACATTTCGAGTATGACATTAAATTAATCATTAATTTTGAAGAGTTGAAAGGAAATGGAAGTTATTTTTGGAAAACATAAATTAATTATTTCATATATTTCATCAGTTACCTGATGAAATCTATAATATTCTAACTTTCTCATTCCCATAACTTTAAGGAATATTGTAGGGTTTTCATTTTTCTCTTTGTGGGTGGCTCCCCTCTCTATGAAAAGCTTGGGTGTAGCAAGTTGTAAACTTTGACCTTAAACATGGTTGAATTTGGATTTTCTCTAGATAAGTATTCTTTACTATATCTCATAATATTTCTTGCAATTAGTATCAGAGCTTAGTTAGCTCATAATCTATTTATTTGTTATGACGAGAATGAATATGATTTTGAACATTCCTTTACATTTGTTATGACGAGTTATTGATCCACATGTATTTGCTTGTGTTTAAATATGCTTATTTATTTTTTGGTTCAACTAAGATACATGTTCATAAATATGCTTCCAAATCTCGAAATAATTATGGGGTTCATGTACAGAAACTTTTGTTTGAATGGACACCACAAGATGCCAATTTTTATCATATTGCCAAACATAAGAGAGTATTTATAAAAGACCTACATTTTTTTTTTATTGAAAATTAGGTGTATATTGTAAGGATACATTCAAAATTACATGAGGGGTTTCATAGATCAAGGACTTTTAAGTAAAATAGTATAAAAAAGCATGCCCAAAATGTGAAGAATTCATGGTTGAAGCTTGAAAATCTTGAAAACATTTTTGAACACAAATGCTTCAAAATGGAAGAGTTTGAGTTGAAATTGATTTAGGGATTTGACTGATCAAATAATTTCTACTAAAATGGTACAACACATACTCCCAAATCATGAAGAAACCTTATGGGTCTCCATCATTGGTAGCTAATCATGCATTGTCTAAAATAACACAACATTTAAAATGTTAGTGTTTGCTTGATCTTAGGTATGATTAAGTGATTACACTTGCCGTGAAGATCACTTAGGCAATTGACACCATGCAATTGTAAGCTCATATATTGTGGAACCAATCATAAGGATGTTTGTTGTTACTTTAATTGAGGCATCCATGTCAAATTAATATTGTATAGTCATTGTTGGGTAAATTGCATTAGTAGTAAATACACCCTATCAGTATAACACTGACAATATGATTTGATATTATTGAGATTTAGTTGAATTGATGAATTAATATTTCTCGTACCCTATCAAAGAGATGTTAGAGACATTTAGTTATATTAGCCTTTTGATGTATGATAAGTTTCCTTGGTTTATTGTAATTCAGGTCTCTTAAGTAGGATTATGATAAATAATCTTGTGAATTTAGTTGTATAAGCTAAGTCTTTAAGGGCAACCCTTGTTTTATAATTATGTGCATACACATAATTAATGTTCCTTAATTTTGTCACCTTAGCTCTTGTATTCGGTAACCATCAACTGTGAAAGCCTTTAGTGGGACAAATTGTGACAACTTGAAGAGCCTCTACAATGTGTTTTGGTAATTGCAGTGATGACCCTGACCCTGGGATGGATACACCTATTACACTTCGCAATAATTTCACTATTTTTAGTAGCCTTTCTTGAACTGTGACACCACCCAATTAGTGTGTGTGTGTGTGTGTGTGAAGGCATTAATGGGAACAATAGTGGAATATGTGACGACCGCTAGGGAAAATGTTTAAACAACTTGATAAGGCTTGAAAAAAGGGTCATAACCTTTCCCAATTTGAAAGCACTCAATTTGAAGGAGTGTTTAGTGTTCAAAGAACACATATTAAAGTTCATGTACATTATCATAGAGGTTAAATCCTTCAGTTATGTTTTAGGAGATTAATCCCATATCTGACACATTTTTGCATATTTCCTTAGTTTAACTACTGATGACTTCATACTATACCCAACTAGATAAATGAATAGTCGATGAACTAATTGAGATTATTTCTTAAAAGGAGGAACTTAAAGAAATGGATAATACTCCTTCAGTGAACTTTTTTGTATCTTTAGATCTAATTGTGAGTTGAATGTAAGTTTACAATGAAATAAAAGCCCAACTCCTAAATCACTAATAAGAATGGTAAATGGTAAGTTATATAATATTTTAACTTGGGTGTTTTTCATAATCTTATTGTAGCAATAGAATTATTAATAGTAACTGGATCATAAGAAAATGAATTGTCCCTCTGGCTTTAGCTAATTTAAATTCAATGTTGTTAAGTTTGTCATTCTCAACTATTTTTTAATTTTGCTATTTCACCACTGGATCTGATATTATAATACACCCAAGTATTGTGGGGGGTCATTGTTTAAGTTATAATTCTAGAAAGAGAGGTTGATGAGATTAACTAAATCACATCTCATACAGTATTGATTTTTGAATTTACATATACGGTATTAGTAGTTATTCCTTGTTAGAGCTAGGTGCCAAGGGACAAGCGGGAGTTTAAAACTATTGAAATAACCATTGACATGAAAGTTTGCAACCTTAAGTCTTTTATTATGTTTCTTCTTTTATTATGTTTCTGCTATATTATAGTATGATATGTAATATCCTTAACAATTCTAGCTACTGGCATGGTTTATTTGCAAAACATAACTTGTTATGATCGATGCTTCATATTTGTTTTCTTTCATAAAGAATTGGTCATAATCTATCACCATGTTTGAAAATTTTGGAATTCATATTTGGGTTTTTCAAACTGTGATTATGAGTGGGGTTTTCAAAACCCAATATAGGGTTACAAGAAAAATTTGAAAAGGGTTTTAAGTCTAATATGATTATGGTGGTTGTAATAAGATGAAGGAATTGATGGTTTCAGCATCTTTCATCAGTTTCCATTAAAAGACACTCTCAGAATGATTATAAAGCTGAATGGACTTTTGATTAGAAATCAATAAACCTCAATTAATGGTTTTGTTAAATCATTGAATAAGCACTTGAGGTGCATATTGAACAATCTATCTTAGGTTGAAACATATTTTGAGGCAATATTATCTTTAATGTTATGAGGTTATATAAAGCCACAACTTTATTTTCATAATGTATGTTAAATGACGTACTATTGGGTTGAAGTGACATTGACATCTTGTATAATGTTAATTTCTTGGTGTTAACCCAACATGATATATCTTAGTAAGACCTCTTGTATTCTTAAAAGGTCTTATGATTTTCAGTGAACTCTTGTTGACTAAATGCTCATAAAATTCAAGTATTGAACTTTTGATACTAAATTCCTATTCGTTGGAATGAAGATTTATAAATCTCATACTCATATTGAACATTTTGGGTGATTTGTTTATTAAAACTAACCTATTAGAGTTTTATGGAGACTGCTAACTTTTGGGTATTTTGAAAATTTTGATGTCTTAGTTTAGTGAGAGTCTAAGTTGTTCTTAAAGGACACTTTGGTGTATTTTGACATTTATAACATTTGTTTCCCAGTCGGATTCAATGTTCTTAGTTATGCCAAATTGAGAAAATATTTTCAATTTATTCCCTCATAGAATTCTCCTCTCAATTTAGCCCTTCATAGGATTGTTTTCTCAATTTAGTCTCTCACATATGGACATTTCTCTATTTGATCACATAAATAAAATTATTATCAATTATATTTTTAAAAAGTAAGGTAATTTAAAAAATATGAAAGATATTATTAAGAATATTTTATTTATAGGAGACCAAATTGAGAAATATTTGATGGACTGATAAATATCTTATTTGTAAGGGACCAAATTGAAAAAACATTTGTAAGGGACCAAATTAAGAAATATTTTATATGTGAGGGACCAATTGAGGTTATAGTCATTTATTTTTTATTTTAAATTTTATCTTTTGCCCATTCCACCTTAAATGTTTGTTGATATACTCCTATCAATATGAATTTGTATAATGATAAAAATAAATAAATTCTTTTTCTTTGTACATTTCATTAAATATAAATTTATTTAAGTAAAATATATTTTTGCCAAAATAATTAATGTTTATCCTATCTAGTATTATATATTCACTCATCAAATATATAATTATATTATCTTATACAATATAATATTTTATATAATGTCACACCAAACAAGTATCGTATAGCATTAAATTCATATCCGGTCTTATCCTATCTAACCTTATACTATTATGCCTTATCTTATATAGCTTTACACTATTAGGTCTTACACGATATGCCAAACAAGCCCTAAAGATGACAAGTTTGCCAAACCCTTGCAATTAATTTCTTTCTCTATCTTCGCATTGTGTCCCATTCCTATTTTCCATGAGATACAAATCCTTGCAAATTCCCATAAAAAACTTGAATTTTTCTGAAAGAATTACAATAATCATATAATATTAATAAAATATATAACTTAAGTTTAAAGTTTAAATTCTTTATTTATATTATCTAACAAGCTCTAACCAAGTTATAAAAGAATTTTTTTAAAAATCAAATAATAAGTCCTAAAAGTTCAAAAATCTCAAAAATTAATAACTTTAACAAATAAAAAACTTCAATTTCAAGCTTGACATCTTACTCACTAGGTGTGAAGTCTTAATAAAATTTTCTTTTCTTAGATGCAGCTTGCCTTTAAAAATAAGTACATAAATAAAATCCAAGATAATTTTAATAATGATCAATCAAAATGCTATCCGAATTATAATTATTATGTGCTTTATATAAAGCCTAATAGATAACTAATAAAATGATAAATTAATTAAATAATAAAAATTAACCTTAATAAAAAGGTAATTATTAAAACATAACAAAAAGATAATTAAATTAAAAATAAAAAAATTTAAATAATTTTGATTCATTTGCTTATCCTTAATTATAATTTATAAATAATTAATTTATGTTTTTGATATTTTTCTTCATTTTTTTTTATTACAATATGATTGCACTGAAGTATTCGAAAAACAAGATATCCAAATCTCCAAAAAAAGTGAAGGAGTAAAATGTGACAAGTGAAATAAAATTTTAGGTTAAATATATATTTTTATTTTTAATTATTATAAATATTAATAATGAATAAAATGACTAAAAAATATATAATTTAGTAAAACCAGTTTATAAAATATTGTAGAAATTTATATAAAATTAACATCAACGGGGTCGCACTTGATAGTGAATATGATCCTTGTTCTAATCCTTAAATTACATTTTTAAAAAAAATTCCATTTCTATATGCATTAAAAAAAAATCGCCCAATTCCTGATAAGGTTTTTAAATTTGGAAAAGAGCTTAATATTATAAAATAAAATATTTTTTGTTTAAATCCTTCACTCATATGCTTAATTTAATTATTTTAAGTGAATGAGATTTGTCCTTTGAAAAGATGAATAAGCTTAGTATGTTAGATTTTGTATTGATTCACCAACTACTATGACGAATTAGTGTTGAAATTTTTTTTAATGTATCATTAATTCACCCTAATTCATGATGAATGAGGTCTTGGTACACGTGTCTGCCTAATTCTCCCCTATTGGCTTTAAATTTATTAAGGGACTCGTCCACAATCTAGGCAAGTCCCTTACCTTATATTGGGGGCATGTTGCCGTGGAGAACTCATAAAATAGTTTTATTTAGTTTATTTGTTAAGAAAAAAATAAAAAATGTATATTAATTAATTTTTTTAATTTATTAGTTTGATTGTTAAAGTATGAAGATATTAGTTGAGTGTTTTAAGTTAAGATTTGATTATTTGATATACATATATATATATATATATATATATAATTATTGTAATTATTATTTTTATTTACAGCCATTTAAAATAAACAAATCAATTCCAATCATTGCATTTTAGTATTTTTCTATTGGGAGATTTAGATGGACACTTCTATGTGCGTGTATATATATAATATTATTTAGTTTTTACAATATTAAATAATATATATATCATTTAATTGAATAAAAATATAATTATGTTAAGTTTATTATTTATTTTATTATTAAAATTTTAATTTTCAATTAATGTGTTTAAACACTTGGATATATGTTTTATACATATATATATCACTTAAATAATTAATTTTATAAGATTTTTAAATCTCATTTATTTAATTTTGTTTATATAATAAAAAAGAAAAATAATAAAAATTAACTTTTTAGTAGATTTTTATATGATAAATAATAATACTAATTAATAATAATAATAATAATAATATTATTATTATTATTATTATTATTATTATTATTATTTTGCTTTGGATTTGCCTTGAATCATAGCAATAACTTTTTAATTTATATTATTCATTTAATACAAATTATTAGTTGAGTGAGACTCATTACATAAATAGTTTTTATATATTTTGTATATTATAATTTCAAATTTGAATAAGTGAACTTCCAGATTTTAAAATATGTTATAAATAGTTTAATTGAATGAGATCCAAAACATTGTAAAGTCTTACTATCTAAATAGTTTCTACATATTTGTAAAGTGCATCATTCAAATAAATAATATTATAAACATATTATTTTATAATAATATTATTAAAAGCCCAAAAAGTAAGAATTAAATCCATGTATAAATATTATCAACTATAAATTCCAATATGTCAACAGTTTTTAACATTTTAAAAATGCAATGTAGCTCATAAATGTAAACAAAATAATTGTACATTAGATTGATTATTATAAATGCATAAAGAATACAAAATTAAAAATTTTAAAACATAAATTATTATAATCTAATCATAAGAGGAGATAAAAAGAAAAACATTATCATTGTAGCTCCAAGATATTTTTTAAAAAATATTATTGTGTCATCTAAATCTCCTAAAAGAAAATTACTAAAATATAATAACTGAAGTTTTTTTTAATTTTAAACAATTATGAATTAAAATAATAATTGAAATGATTGAATGTATCAAAATTGTAACATAATTTGATTGCATTTTCTATCCAATTAAATAATATTTTATACAAAAATTCAAAAAAGTATATAATTTAGAGAATCACTTCTCAGAATATGTACAAAAATTAAACATACTTATTCTTTGTAAAAAAAATACAATTGAACACAGGATACATTATTATAAATTTAAAAAAATTATAAATTTTAAAATATAAATTATTATTATTCAATCATAAAAGAATATAAAAATTAATTAAATAAAAAAATTATCTTAAATATTTTGAATTATAACGGTGGCGAGTTGACTTATGATTTTTTTTAAAACAAAATATGTTTGGATAAGCGTTGAACAAACATGATTTTAGGTTAATTTAATTTTTAAAATTGATTTTAATCAAACTTTATTTTGCATCATTGTGATTTATATTCATAAAATTTTATTTGAAAATTAATTTTTGTCATCCATACAATTCACTCACTCTTGTGCAAATGAGGGTTTGGAGGGCAAACTTGACTTTTAAAAAATTCAAGCCAAATCAAACAATAATGTTTGTAAAGCAAATTCTTATTTAAGTGTGCAAACAAACTTTTAAACCTCGCAAGCATTAAACCAAACATACTAAATATGATTAATCACAATCGGTGATGAGTTATAATAAAAAATTTTTTAAAAATTCCACCCCTAACTAGTTATCATTGGGGATGAGATACAATCAATAAATAAAATAAAAAAACACATGATTAGTCCCCATAGTTGACAAATTCCACTTAAATGTGCCACCACTAATAACAAATTGCCATGAAACTATAACCATTTGGAACCAATAATTTTGTAACAGGATTACATGTTAGAATATTTTTAATATTATATGGATTAACATTAATTATGCTATTAAATTAATTTCATATTATAAATAATTAGGCAATTAATGTTATAATTTATAAACTAAGAATGGACTAGGTTTATATTTAATTATGGATAATTAGTAATAGGTTGGATTATTCATAAGTCCATTGGGCAGAAACTTAACCCACAGCTCAAGAGCATTAGTAATTATCTCGTCAGATTACTAATTATGAGTTTGTTACCCAAAGAAATTTAATGGACTTATTTTTCTTTGAATAATTAAATAGAAAATCTTTTAAAAGATTTCTGAGGATTTTATTTTAATAATATAATGTATTATTATTATTAAAATAAAACCCTATAAATTATACTTTGAAGCCCTAATTTTAAGATACACAAAAATACGATTACTTTCTCTTTGGCCGTCAAACATTCAGAGACACTCTTAGACATTGGGAGTTAAAATTATCCTAACTCAACCAATACGCATCTCAATTATATCATCTTCGTCAGGTTAGATTTTGACCACTATTCTCCTTATATTTTCTATTCATGTATTATATTCTATAATTGAATTATTACATGATCCAATTTTGTTTGCATTACAGTTTTAAATTATTTTAATTATAATATTATGATAAAAAAGCCCACAATTCTCCAACTCAATTTTGTTTTCTCTTTCAATTTGCAATTTCTTTTTTGGTTTCAAACTCTATGTCAACTTACCATTTAGTTACCCTCTTCAACTATCTGACGTTATTTACATAACTTTTTAAATTAAAATACTACTGTTTATATCAACTTGTTGCACTTTAATTTATATGCCGACTGAGTAGTATTAAAAGAAAAAAAAAATCGCTGTCTATACGTAGTTGATGAAGTTTATATATTACCGTATAAATTTGTCTAGTCTTGCTAGTAATACATCATCACACCGATGGTGTTATACAAAGTTTAACGCCCAAATCTAATTTTTATTTGCATCGCTAGTAATTAATTATTACCTAAATTTGTCAGCCTCAATTGTTAGTCATTGACAACGACCTCCTCCTTATCCATTTTGCTTGTGTAATGGAAAACAACATATTTTTTAAAAACAAATATGGAGAAACAAGATAACATGTTCGCGATCAGCTTCAGTTTCTGATATAATCTTTGTACATTCTTTTCTTTAAAAAATATGTATTTGATTTCAATGCAAGTAAAACCCATGAATTAGATAGTTTTATCATTTATGTACTTGTTTGGCAACCATGTTTGTTAATTCGGCTGAGATATTGTAGGTTTTATACAAAGAAATTGATGCATGAAAGTTTGATAGCAATTAATGTTATTTTCTATAAATCCTATTTATTGTAATTTTTTAAAAACAATTTCCAATTTGGGTCGTCTTATGTATGAAATCTTTTCACATGCAATTTAGGCTAGCCTAATTAAAGTCTCCCCATTATATCTTAACTCACAAAATTTTTATCCAACAATTTATTTTTATAAAAAATAATCTTATACTCCTGTTAAAATATGAGGGGAAAGAGGTCAATTTTATTGAAAAACATAACAAAAGAAAAAACTTTTTTTCGAAAATTGAAAAGAAGAGAAAGAGAAGGCTTTGAATTCTGACATAATTTCTTTTTTTTACTATACATGACAACCCTATTTTTATACTCATTTTCTAATAATAAGAAAGAGTTTATCCTCTCTTTTTTTTCTTTCGATAATCAAAATATTGAGAATTGTCAGAGATAATTAGTTTGAGAAAACTAAATTAAATTATTTACAAGTAAAAACGTGTTTTGAAATATTACATTGAATAAATTAAGAAACTTTTAACTTATATAATATACAAGAAAAATTAAAAATCCTTATATCATAGATCCAAAAATCAACCAAAAGCAGGGGAACATTATTTTTAAAAAAAGATTAAAATAATTTTTAATTATTTCTGAGACACATTTTGTACGTCCAAAGACAAAATTTAGCAATAGAATGTGGGTCAAATTCTATTTTCTCTAAAATCTTCATGTCTCCCGATAAGTAAATGGCCAACAAGAATAAGTTACTGTTTCATTTGCAGTAAGTGAGAAATGCAGGAGATTTAGTTAAAGCGAAATGGACATGCAAAAAGAAGAAAATAAGGGTTTGTTTGAATGTTATTTTTTAAATTTAAAAATAAAAAATTTTGTTTGGCAATATATTTTTTATCAATTGTTTTAGAAAATTAAAAAATATAAAAGTGTTTTTTAAAATCATAAAATAAGAATAAGTTTTAGATATTTTATCTCGTTTCTCCAAAATGTTTTTACTAAAAGTAAAATTGTAATTATGTCAAAAATAATTTAAGTTGTGTTGTAGGTTATATTTAAATAAGTTTTGGGATTTAATCTAACCAGTTAGTAACTAATTTCTTATTTTTATTAAAAAAATATTTGTTTAAAAATGGAAAAATTAAATATTTAAAATAAAAAAGAATTGAATAAAAATACAATTTAAAATGAAAAATAATTAAAATTTACAAAGAATTAACATGTTAAAGATTTGTCCAAATAAAATTAATTAATATTAAACAAATACATAATTGGATTTTGAATAAACCTAATACACAATCTAATTTGATTAAAATGCACACATGCATTCTCACACACACTCTTACTTATTAGATATGTAACACACAAGCACGGTTAGATACATATGCACAAATACAAAGAGATATATATATATATATATATAATTAAGTTGTTATATACACGCATATACACATGCATGTATTTACAAATATACACATATATACATGTACCAAATATGTTTAATACATACAAATACATATAACAAATATGTAATATCAATGTACACGCACAAATACACGTCCATATATATCCATACTTATAAATACATATATAATGAATTTATTATATACATGCATATATACATGCCTGCCTATGCACGCGCTTACATGCACATATATGCTGAACATGTAATACATACAAATACATAGAACAAATATTTATTTTTTTATCTAAATAGTAAAATTAGAATTAAATTTGAAATTATAATTTTATGTTTTAGGTTTTTACATAACCCAGACATAAAATTTAAAATTTTGAATTAATTTTAATTTTAATGAAATTAAATTATAATTATAATTATACATATACATTATAAATTTAATTGTTGGTACTAAACAAGGTTTTAACATTTTGCGAAAGTTGTTTTTGGATTATTTTTTAAAACAGTATTTTTTTTTTCAAATTTTGAGAGTGTTTCTAAAAATAAAGAATTCAAACAAGTTTTTTAAATTTTGATTTTTAAAAACTGTTCTGAGAAACAAATTTTCAAAACTGTTATAAAAATATAAAAGTAAATAATAGAATCATACATGCCATAACTTTTTTGATTTTTCCCCCTTTTTTATTTTTAAAAATTTATCGTAATGGCTAAAAATTAAATGCAGAAGATCTGAACGGTATAATTGAGTCCATCTCGCACTAGTTTTCGAACTCAGTAGCAGCAAGAAAACTAATAGGTGTTATATGAAAGCCCTTAGAAGAGGGTGGAAGATGTATTAGGTAAAATTAAGAGAGAGATAATATAGGAAGAGAAAAAATAGGTGCTACCCTTAAGTTGGGGCTGTACAATGATCTCCTCCGTCTTTCACTCTTTTTGTTATTATTTTTCTCTATAAATCTATTAGATTCATTTATCGTTCTAAATACAAGGGTTCCATTTAGAATTTAGGTTTATCCTTTTAAGAAGGCACTAAATTATTTCTTTAACATGGTTACACAATCAAAATATAAATTAGAGTAAATTACATAATTTTTTTAAAGTTTTGTTAAAATTATAATATTTTTACACTTTTAAAATTAAATAATTTTTTGCAAAATAAAAATTTGCATCATCTTCTAGTTCAATTTAAAATTTTTTTTAACTAAATTATATTCCACTAACTTAAAAATACTCACTTTTTTTATTAATAAGAAATTTTTTAATAAACAGTTTTAAAAATAAAATAAAGTACTTTGAAATTAAAAATATATCTATATATTCCCCAATAAAATCAAGACACGCATTTCCAAAATAGACATGTAATTTTTTTATAACGAAAATTGGTGAAAATTATTGTAAAAATAAATTCATATTTAATTTTTATATTTATTTTATCTTATATTCTAATTATAATATAATAAGTATATAATTTTTAATAAAGATTATGTGCCATGTATAATTATTGTAAATAATTATATAATTTTTATATTATTATTCATTAATTATATATTTATTGCATGTCAATTAAGAATTTAATAATAATAAAATAAGTGAAGGTATTCAAGTTTATTTATTTTTTTGGTTGTATAAGTTAATATTTTGATAAAATGGACAAAAAGGTGGGGAGGAAATCAGATTACAAAGGCGAGAGAAGTACGGTGACACGTGGCGTTCGTGAGTTTTCACGCGCTGTGGCACTAAATTGGCGTGATTAGTTTTGCGTTGGAAGAGAAAAGAGTCAGTCATTAGTTTAACAGTGAAAGGTGACGGCTATAGATTTCATCGAATCCTGCTTTTTATTTGGTGCTCTTCCTTCTGTCTGTCACTTTGATCCCTCCTTGGAATTCAAAGACCACTCTCGCTTAATCACTGCTCGACACGTGTACCTCCCCTGCACCTTTCGCCAATCATCAATAGCCACCATGCTTTCCCACTATGACGCCCAGTTATACGTACATCATTCCACAGCTGAGAAATTTTATGCACGCACTAAAATACCAAAAAGTGATTAGTCAAACTTTTCACTCCTTCTACTTTATCCAAAAATTCACCAAATTTTATTTATATTATTTTATTGTGATACCTTTTTTTTTTAATCTAATTTATGTTTAGGTCTTAATACTTTATTGAATGAATGCATTGTCTTGTCCCCCTCCCCTGCACTTTCTTTATGAAAATTCTATGGCATAGATTTTTATCAATCTACTGTTAAGTAATATAATTAATTTACTGCGTTTGAATGTGCAACAAGTTAATTCACGTCAAGATCATTAAATTTATTGAGAAAGAGGAAAATTTTTAATCTACATTGAAATAGATATGGGAGATACGCTATTTTAATCTATGTATTATCAAAGACAGGTATTTCTCGAAAAAAAAAAAAAAAGGCAGGTATACAATGCATGCATTAAATGCGCTTTTTGTTTGGCTAGATAGGTTTTGTCACGTGAAAATACAGATATTTTGACTGCACCGTGGAGAAATTGCACATTTGCCACAACTTGAAATTATTCGATGTACTACTTAGCAAGAAGAAAAAAAATATTACAAAGAAAGAAAGAAAATATCTCCTATTTTGCTGCCGCAGGCCAGAGAGGAAAGAAAACATTTTAATATATTTTAAAAATAAAATATATTAAAAATTTAATTTTATTAAAAAAATTTAATATCCCTACATTATATTGTGAAATATGTAAAATAAATTATAAAATATTAAAAATTATTTTATTTTTATCTTAAATTATATTGTGAAATATGTAAAATAAATTATAAGATATTAAAAATTATTTTATCTTTTAATAATAAAATATTATAATAAAATAAAATATTATTTTTAAAAATATTTATTTTTATATTTTAAAATCTTTTTTACATCTGTTAAATCTGATACCATTAAATCTAAATTTAATAATTGCATATCATACTGAAAAATCTCTCGTGAGTTATTGTAGAGGTGCTCAGACGTAGCTGTTGGTTATGATGTTGTATTAAAAAATTAAATTTTTTCAAGGTAAAAAGGTGAGAAAAGTATTGAATGGCAAGTACTAAGCACAGGATGTAATTATCCACAAATGAATAAAAAGAACATTTGGACAACAAATCAAGATGAATTATTTGGTGCAAAAACCAGATCTAGAAAAAGGAAAAGGGCCCACAAGTCCGTACTTTTCCCCTTTCACTTTTCGAAGACGATGATCCTCACCGGAATTCCTAAATAGGCCACCTCACCGCAAACCTTTTCTTCTCGAATTTGTTCTCTCTCTTTTCCCTCTATCCCCAATCTATTCCTTCTTTTATATTCCTACCGTTTTCCGTAATCTCCGCACGTTTCCTGATACCTACCTCTAGTTATCATCTCAGAGCATTTCTGTTGTGCCCAGGTCGACTTTTGTTCGGTGAGAAATCACTTAATTTCGTAGAAGAATGGAAGAAGGATTTGGTTTCTGAGTCTGACTTCAGATTTCTCTTCCGATATGGGAGTCAGGTTAATCTTAGGGATATTGAGGAATTGTTTTTTATTCTAGAAAAATTGTGCAATATTTGGTTGGGTTTCGATCAGTTCTGACTTGTTGCAAGCAAGATTGACTAATCATTGGCCCGCTCGGTACCCTGTTGGCCGAAAGCTGTCATCTTAACGAGAAGTGGAACTGATTCCATCCAGATTTTCATAAATTTTGTATCCGTAGTATAATAGTTTGCTTCGAGTTGCTTAATTTAGAATTGATTTTGCAATCTGGGTTTAATTTTTGTGGGTTTCTGCATATGGATAATTGGTTTGAACTTTGAAGGTCTTGCCTTCTTTGCGTGTTACCAGGTTTACATAAAAGGCGTTTTGTTACATCAGTAGGAGTAAGGATGAAGAGAAGGAAAGACGGTAAATTCATGGGGCCAATGTTCCCCAGACTCCATGTCAATGATACGGAGAAGGGAGGGCCAAGGGCACCGCCTAGGAATAAGATGGCCCTCTATGAACAGCTCAGTATTCCATCTCAAAGGTTCAACCCAGGTGTTCCACCACTCAACTCAAATAATGCTAGTAATACAGTTCCACCTGCATCTTCAAGCCAGGTAGATATTAGATTCTGTTTCTTTGCTTCTATTCCTTGTTGCTCTGCCTTCTTCTTCGTCTTTTTCGATTTTATACTTGCTATCCGACATTTAGGCTTTCAGCTGTCTTGGATTTGTATGCATGTCAATTCGCCAAAAAAAAAAAAATCCTCCAAAAAGGCGTCGGAGGCCTCAAACTTATCCGGAGTTGGAAAATATATTTAAAAGAAAAAAAAAGCATTTTTCGTCAGGAATGCATCAACAAATCAAACTGCCCTTCCATATTGATCGTCATGGCGTGAACTTTGTCAATAAATTAATTCATAGCTAACTCATCTTAGGACTTATGTTACATCCCTTGGAAGGGCTAGGGTATTGGAAGGTTGCGACTATCAGGCTGTATACCCAGATGGCTCAGTTGATATGAATGCTATTTCTGAGAAAGCATGCGCGGTGGGGGGTTCTTCTTTTTGAGTTAATACTAGGCTTGTAATATTTCTGCATGTTTAGTTCCTTCTGGCTTAGGAATGATAGTATAATTTTGTTTCACAGAATCTTATTTTTAATGTTCTTCCTGGAAGTACGTAGTTTTCTTGGTTTGTGTCTGGGTGTGAGTTAAGAAATAGTTGTTTCTCTTTCTGAATTTGGGGATAAACATGTTTGCGGGGGACTTGTCCTGAGAGAAGTTATACCTTTCCAGTTCATTTACCTCCGCATACACCTATTATCAAGCTGGAAAGTATATTTCTCACCAATCTGATGGGACAAATCTGAACACTTTGTTTGCACAACTTGAACAGAGAAAGAAGGTGGATGAAGATGACTTTACGGTTCCTGTATTTGTTCATTCAAGGATTGGTCAATCTAATGATAAAAATCAGAAGAGTTTTAATGGGAATAAAATCACTCCCGTGGGCTCTAAGTATTTTGGTTGTTCAGCAGATATGCTAAAAAATTGTGATAGGGACCCAAAACAAATTGGCTCGCCTCATGTCAATATGGGAAGAGATGCAAGGAGTGACAGTGAAGGGCTTCCAAAAGTAAGCCCAAGTAGAGTCCAGGCAAAATCTATCAGAAACCTATCAAATGGAGAAAATTTCGACAGTCCTATGGCAAGTCTTAGCAGATTATATCAAGGAGATGCTTGCATACAGTTGCAATGTAGAGCTGGGTCACAATCCAATGATAGCGGGCATGGTTATGGTCTTGCTGAGTCAACAAGGGATACAGAGACGGGAAGTGCCACCTTGCCAAGTGGCTGCTTTTATTCTACAGCAGATAGAAGTGGTGCAGTGGAGGCTATCAATAGCAATGAATATCATGATACCAGGACTGGTGGCCCAATACAGAATGGAAATTTAGAAAGAAGTGAAAATGTCCCCAAGATCTCCGTGGTAGATAATTTGTCAAGCATAGAAATTTCTCCTGACGATGTTGTAGAAATGATAGGCCAGAAACATTTCTGGAAAGCAAGAAGGGCAATTGTCAAGTAAGTCTTGTTGCTTGTTCCTTGCATCTGTTTCTGTAGTCGTCTTAAATTTGCCTCTTTTATGATATCTAATTGGCTGACTCTTTTGTATGCTTTGGCCCGTTAAAATGTTTTAGTCATTGATTTTGCTTATTATTATAGTTTTTGAATGAGAAAATGTCGTTTTTTAACCAAGAAGTGAAAAGGCATGCCAAGGGAAAAAAAATTTCAATGTCACTATTGTTGGTGGAAGTTTGTCCATTGATTGATTAGCGTTTTTCTATATTTGGTGATGACTTTTCTGCTTCCTTCTTTCTTCTTCTTACTGACCAGTTTGATTCGTATATGAGATCCTGTTTCAAAATTTGTGAAACTTTTGCTCTTGGAGAGAAGAAAGGTAGGACTCAAAAAGATGGGTTTTAGCAAACTGATACTTACTGCTGAGATCTTTTTTTTTTTTTTTTTTTTCCCTTGTGCTATTAAAGCTGCAGTAGGTTTTTTATACATCCTTCAATTAAAGTATATTCGGCATGTCAGCTTGATATTTACATTTCAAATTTTTTCGATTAAGGAGTTCTACATATAGCTTTGAGGAAAGGAAGTATTGATAGTATTGGGATCCCTTCTAACTTGGTGTTATTGTCTGTTCAAAATCCTTACTAATGTTTTAATGGTGGGTACTGGATCATCTTACAGCAGGGTTTAATGTTGTACTATGTTGGAAGGGGAACCTATGACAGAAGATCATCTCATGATTCACTGTCCTCTAGCATCGGGAGTTTGGATATATTCCTGTCTTGGTTTCCTCTTGTTTGGTTCAACATTTGACCACTGGGGCAAGTTTCTTTGCACTGCACTGAAGGGCTTGGACTAAGAAGGGGACCAAGAAATGCAGGATGATAACTAGAAGTATGGTAGGGACATGTGGAGAGCAAATGATGAAGAGTTATAAGATATCTTGGTGATAAAGGGTGCTTTTATACATAAAGTGTCATGATTTTGCTATGTTGGGAGACATTTCGGATGGAAATTTTCCTCTTTATACTACAACTTTAGCTAGTTGAGGCACCTCACTTTCTATAGTGTGTACTGGTTTATTATCATATAGACATCTTTTGTTTGATTTGATGTGCATGTACTTGCCCCTCATTGAAAGTGAAACTTAAAAAGCTCTACAGAATTTTCCTAGTTGGTTGATTTTGTTGAGAATTGTGGATGTGCCCACAATTGTATGCCTTGATGTTCATTGGTAGAGTCTGGTATTTATTTTGAAGGAGATGACTAAGTTGCACTAATATATCTCTTTTAATTACAAACGGTACTTCTGTTATAGGCTTTATTTTATTTGGCCTTCCATAGGAGTAGATTCCACTTAAAACCATGTGAGAAGGCTTGTTAGAATTTCAGGGATCTATGACTGAAGAAGAGAGTCTTATCTTTTGTGAAGCATGATTATTTATGTCTGATTGGTGCTTGGTATATTAATTCTTCCTGTAAGAGTCATGTAAAGATCTCTATGAAGATTTGTAATAATATGGTGTTAGATTGGAAGATATCTGGCTTAATCAGTTAGGAACTGCGGCTGGAGATTCTATGAGTTATGGTAGTTTTTGGGTTATACTGGAGTCTTTCCAACATTAAATTATGTAGTTCCAGATGCTGTAGTGTCAACATTTTAAAAAAAATTGTATGTCTTGAGGCCCCATTGTATTGTGCAATTTTCTTGATCCAAGTCCTGTTTTTCTCTACAGTCAGCAGAGGGTGTTTGCACTTCAAGTGTTTGAGTTGCACAGACTGATAAAGGTAAAATATCCTTTGACATGTTTATGTGGCTAGTGCTTTATCCAAAATCTGAAGCATGTAAGCTTTTCTTTCCCGCATGTGCACATGCACATGGACACAAATATCAACCCTCAGTTTGTTCATACAGCTGAATTCTTATTTAAGCAGGTCCAACGGCTGATTGCTGGATCACCAGATCTTCTGCTTGAAGATGGTGCCTTCCTGGGTAAATCTCCTCCCAAGGGATCTACTCCTAAAAAACTTTCACTAGAATATGCCGTAAAACCTCAGGAACAAAATCTTAAGTGCAAAGATAATTCTGAAAAGCTAAACCATAAACTGGAGTGTTCTGCTGAGAATGCAGTTGGAAAGTCATCTCTTTCGTCTGTGAAAAATGGTAGCCACCTTTCAAATTACACCCCTTTTGCTGGGAATCCTCACCCAGCCAATGTGGCTGCTGATGGTAGAGTAAGTCCCTGTTGTTTCGATCAGTCACCTGGGCATCAATGGTTGATTCCTGTATTGTCTCCTTCCGAGGGGCTTGTGTACAAGCCATATCCTGGGCTGGCATTTGCTGGAGTGGCTAGTCGAGGATTTGGGCCTTTTGGTCCAGTTCCCTTGGGAGGTAATTTTATGAATCCTGTCTATGGAGTCCCAGCTTCTAACCAAGGAGTTGGGGTTCCGCCAGACACTCCTCCGGGCAGTCATGCTTACTTCCCTCCTTATGGCATGCCTGTTATGAATCCAACAATGTCAGGGTCAGCTGTTGAACAGAAGAATCATTATGCAGCCCCAGGTTCTCAGGGTCATATATCTGGGGAGGGAGCCAACTCTAACCCTCATAATCAAAGCCCTTATAATTTGCCTGCTCAGAGAGATGAGTTAATATCAAATGTCATGAAAATTCAGGCACCCAAGGGAAGTGAGTTACAAGGAAGTACGGCAAGTAGTCCTAGTGAAATGGCACATGGAAGGAGCACAGGTCAAATTGCAGAAGGAAGAGATGTACTTCCTCTTTTCCCTGTGACTCCAGTGGTGACAGAAGGAGCCCCTCAGTCTCTTGAGACCAGACAGCAAACGCCGGTAATCAAAGTTGTGCCTCATAACCCCAGATCTGCTACGGAATCAGCAGCTAGAATTTTCCAGTCAATACAAGAAGAGAGGGAACAGTATATGATTCGGTCTAGTGCTGTCCATTGAGACGGTCAAGTTACTATGCCACATTTTTGGGGAATGATAACATGTTGTAACGGACTACTCTATTACTAAATTTTTCCTTTGATTTTGGTGTTGACCTAATTACAGCATAATTGTATGTAGATATCTATCGTATGTTTAAACTGGTTGGTCAAATGTAATATCCGTACTTTTTTTTTTTGTCTCATGCCGTTGGAAATGGATTCGACGTTTTCACCAATGCTATGTGTTCCTGGACTAGAAGACACCATGGCTTGATAAATTATTGAACTTAATGAATTCACTTTGTGCTGAAGTGACCATAAGGTTCTTTTCATTTTGTATTAGTAGCATACATGCGGACCCGTCATCAATAGATCCGCCAGTTCACGGGTAAGATATTTGCATAGTTGTCATGTGTAAATTGGCAGCTCCATTCTTACACTTCTTTTTTACTTTTAACTCACCTTTGGACTAATGGTTTTTTGGTACTTCTAACCTGTCTACCGTACTCAGTGCTGGTTTAACATGTTACATATATACTATTATTTTTTTTAAGTTTGTAGTATATGGATTACAAAACATGAAAAGCTTGTAGAAAGTAATTTTAGAAATACACATAAATTTTTTTTCTTTATATTTTGATAGAAATGAAGTTTTGTTATTTGTTATTTATATTTGTTATTATTCTTCTTATTATGTCAGGAATTAAGTGGTACTACTAGATAAATTTTGGATACGCTACTGAGTCTATCCATTTTCTATGAATTGAATCTGTCCCAAACTCTTTATCTGTACATACTAAATCAAATTATTTAATTATTCAAAAAAGGTTAATTTATGCAACTAATTATAACTCGCCAGTCGCCACCCGCCTTGCCCTTCCTATATTTGCTACCATCCGATTTCTATGCAGACACGGGAATGATTAGAAAGTAAAATCAATGCCTTGTCTGGGGAAATCATTCAATAGATAAAATAGGAACTGGGTTTTTGTAGTATCACAGGGGATTCAATAAGAAAAAAGGAGTAAGAAGTTCTGAAGTTTAATAATGTGGATTTTTTTTTTTTTTTTTGTAATCAATGAATGTAATTAGTTATAATTTATTAAAATAAGTAAAATATTATATTACATTTGACAGTATTAAATAATTATTTTATTATAACTAAATAATATGGCGTAAGTAGAAAGCATCAAATTTACTAAAAAGAGGTACCAAGCAAATATCTTTAAAATTTTGCTCTTTAATTCCAAGGCCAGTGCATTACACCCAAAGACAAAAGACTAATTAGCTCAACGCGAATGATGTATATCCCCAGCCCATAACAAAAGGAGTATGTAATTAGAATCAAGTGGTAAAATCAAGGACAATAGGGAGGGCGTTGTCCTGGACCTCCGAAATAGAAGACAGGCTCAACCCCATAACCTTTCATGTAATTGAGGGCTGAATAACAATAAGGTTCGTCAGCCTGTGAGCCTACAAACTCAGGGTACTTTAAACGAAGGGAATAGTCCATAATCCTCAAGTTCTGAATGAATGCTGCATTGCCATACAGCCCACTTGCTTCCGTTCCACTCCCCATTGCCGTTGCTGTGTGAGGCGTCTTTCTTAACTGCGAGCTGAACACTTCTCCTCCCCATTCCACCAGTATGGCACTGTGTGCCAATGAACTGAACAGAGAGGGCGGCCAATATCCTATAGGAACGTTGTTTGCCACTTTCAGCCACCAATTCCCTGTCGAATTATCCTGCAAGTGGCACAATTCTTGTACAGTTTGGATTGTTTTGTGTGCATGTGTTTTACTAAGATTGTTCATATAGAAGAGAATTACCCAGAAGATACCAACGTTGACCACATACTGGGGTCCAAGCTCAGATGAGTAAGGACTAAGGGCAGCACCAAGAGCCACTTGGGTCCCCGTTTGCACAAACCCCGAGCAAGTCAGATCAAAGCAACCTGTCGTCTTGTATGAATCTTTCTGCAGAACCCAAACGTTAATTTCATTCCCAACCGTTTACTTGAATAATATAATAACTCTCAGAATGTGAAATGTTTACTTACAGTCCAGTACGCGAACAATCGACTCGCTTTGTCACCATATAATTTTGGATTCACCTAAGAAAAACATGGAGAAATACAGCTGAGAGCATGTAGAATTTTTTCTGTTATGCTTCATTTCATATCTGTTTGAAAATGTACTAACCACCCAGCCTGCTTCAACACTTTCAAAAGTAGAGCCAGCACCGGCCTTAAGCCACATTTGGGCAGTGGTGAAATCGTCTGGCAGGTCCACGTTAGGATTCCAAAGGTTGATATCTGCTTGGGCTCCTATGTAGTTGTATCCCATGGTCGCAAGTAATGCTGCCTGCAGAATAAGTCAATCAGACCACGACAAACGTCCTAGGAAATGATACTAATGTAGTATTCACAACTTCGATATATATATATGTGTGTGTGTGTGTGTGTGTGTTTTACCGAGCGATTGTCGGAAGCTGTCAGTGTGAGATTGTTGGTGGTGGCATCTGGTATGTTGGATGAATTGGTGAAGCGTGCTGGGGGTTTGGTTCCGAATCGCTCAAGAGAAGCAGCTCTGAGTAAGTCCTTCTTTTGAATTCTGCGAATGGGGATGGTCCCATTTGGACAACTTCCACTTTTCTGCCATATCTGGGATATCACTGACTCTGCAGAAACACCCGCACTGTTCTTCACATTTGAATTCTGGGATTCGGGTATAAAGCTCGGGGCCATCTGGACAATTTATTTAATTAAATTTAACCATATAATAGTTTATAACTGGGGATGACAGGAAAGAGAATATTGACGTGAATAAATGTAATTTACCTGAATTTTGTGGTTCTTTAAAGCAGGATGATCAAAAGCAGGTTGCTTGTAGATGTCAACGCAGTCTATAATATCTCCATCTCCACTCTTCAGAACCGTTTAAAAAGGCAGATATTAAGATTTAACCAACATTCAAGAAGGACTTTGAGAAAAAAAGAAGAAGATGCAAACCTTGATGGTCTTAACTGCTGGCTTGTTAAGGAGCTTCAATTTGGCATTTATATCAAATGAAGATGCTCTTGCTTCGACTTTGAAGTGAGGTCCAATGCTGCAAGCAAACATGGCTCCCAGTAACAAGATTGCAATGGTAAATTTCCCCATCCCCATTTGATCTCTTCTCTTTATCTGTATCCGTATGTACACTCAGTGGTAAAACGCACCAGTACTTATAGGAGGGCCTTTGGATGCAGATTTGGACTGATGTTGATAAATGTCATCAATGTCTTGCCCACAGGTTCAAAGGGAATTATACCCTCCAATAAATTTTATAGATTACAAAAACCATGTTGATGGAGGTTAATTTTTTATCCTTAGCCACCTGATCTGTTTAAGAAATTAATCAATTTTATATATAGATAAATTTTATGAGGTTTGAATTAAATTTTATTAGCTATTTGCCTTGTTGTATTTACATTATTATTTTCCTAAATGAAATCCATAATTTAATTAATTATTTGATGAAATATTGTTACTCTAATTTTGAAAATCGTATACATACCAAAATAATGGAAACATTATGCAAACGCTTATCCAAATTTTTTAGACTACGGCTCTTCTAATCTAATTGATAAATTATGGTAAAATATTTATAAGAGGAAGCATATTGAATGATATTCAAGGTTTTACAACTTGTTATTGTATTAAAAACATTGTCCATAAATAAAAATATAGAGTTTATTGGTAAAATTAGAAAATCATTGATTATTTTTTGAAATTAATGCATAATTGCATATACACTTAATATCACCATAACATTCATTAATTGTACAAGCATTGAATACATTGAATTCATCATAATCTTTTTTAAAAAGTATTTATTATAATTTTCCTATTCGGATCAAGTTTAAATAGGGAGTGTGAACATATAGAGAGATGAAGGAAGGAATCGTCATACTCAATGCATGTTATATTTTTATATTTTTTACGTAATAGAAAAGGCCAAATAGAATAGAATCTACGTCATGCAATAAATACTAAATCCAAGTCAATTATACCTGTTTTCTTCATCTGAATCACAAACTTTTTTTTTTTTTAATATAGGTTAATGTAAATGTGTGTGTGTAGAAAAACACAATAACCAAAATTAGTACAATTTTTTTTGAAATAGAAAAATTTATGATAAATATGTTTTTTGGTGATCCAAAAATAATTATTTCTTCCTCTCACATTTTACAATTATTTTTGCCAATTAGAATTTCTAATTTTGTAGAAAAATTAAAAGATTCAACCAAATTGACTTGTACATGTAATTTTCTATTCAAACAATAAGTGAATAAAATCACAATTAACGCTCATAATTTTAGAAACCAAATTTGATTTATATAAGAAACCAAAATAAAATGGGTCAGTCACAGACAGAGTATTAAATATTTTTTTACCCCAAGAAATTGAATTCAATTTCAATCTTTTTGATTATAAATGTGTTCTCTCTATTCTCTAATATGGTTGACCATGACATGTGGCATTTGAATATATGATGAATGTACTTCACCAAAATGTTATATTTTTCCTTTTCAGATTTTATTTTCGAGATTTATGTGCTTAACTCTTAGTATTATTGTTATTTATATTTTAATTGAATAATTTTATTTATTTTAAAATTTAAATAAAATTGTTTATTTATTAAAATATATTAAATTCTAAATTTATATTGAGCATTTCTCCTTAGGATTGAGATGCCCCGTAATTCTTTTCTACGTTCTTAATTCCTTTTTGTTGGGCTCTGATTACGCACCAGAAAAAGAAAATTGACTTTAGAATATTTTGGTAAATGTCATCGTCTAATACATTTCTTTCAAGACAAATAGCTCAACCTTACAAAAATGATTGATCAAAATTTTTTTCTTGATCAACTCTATCATATTACGTAATAAGATTAGCTTATACATATACTCTTTCACAAAACTTAAACCACCCAATTAATGAAATTTAAATTGAAAATCAGAATACGCAGAATCTTGGACCCACAATACTTAGTATTCAATAGCAACCCTTCAAAAAGAAGGAAGCTCTCACTCACCAACTATTATTCATCACCTAAACATCTAACAAACTAAATGGCCTAGAAAAGCAGCTAACAAACTAATTGACTATAAGACTAAAACCAAGAAAGTGAACTATAGTAGTAGTTTGAAACAAAACAGAAAGTTGAAGAAGCCAGGAAGATCATGATTGAAGTGCGTTAAGGGCACCTAGGGTTTCTACCAGGGCCACCATAGAGGAATTCAGGATCTTCCACATAATCTCCAATATAGAGAGCATCATAACAGTTAAACTCGTCCGTGAAAGCTTGAACATAAACTGGGGACTTCAAGGCTGGATAATTGTCATGAATTCGCATTCTTGTTATGGTACCACTATCATGAAATGCTGGATCAGAGAAATGTCCATTTCCCATATGTGTTCCAGTATGTGGAGTGGTCCCTACCCTTGTGCTGTACACTTCACCCCCCCACTCCACCGATTCTGCATTCGACCTCATCGCTCTGAATAGCTCTGGCGGCCAGTAACCTATGTTCTTCTCGTTGTATTGCAACCACCATTTGCTTGTATTCGGGTCCTAAACCAAACCAATCATAAAAAAATTTCTCTCTTTTTGTCAAAAATGCTGAAGCATGTAGTGTAACTGTAACATTTATCACTGTGTCTCACCTTATAGATGTAAATCGTTATTTGATATGGAAGATCCGCAGGAATGGATTTTGGATGGATTAACGCAGCTCCTAGAGCAATCTCATTGCTAGTTTGAACAAACCCTGGACACGTCTGATCAAAGCAACCTGTTTTAATTGAGCCATCAACCTGCAGAATTTGGAATATCGATCCCAAAACTTAATTACTTCGCTCTAAGTGAAAGTCTTCTTGTTTATTTTGAGGTTGAAACTAAAGCAAGCTTTTACCGTCCAGTATGCAAATAACCGAGTCTGCCTGTCTCCATACACACTCGGGTTCACCTACAGTTATAAAATTTCATCAAACACTGACCCAAAAACTTTACTAGCTCAAAGGTTACCTTTAAACACACACGAGAAAATGATATTGGGGTTGGTGGGTTAGTTTCAAAGACCACTTTATATATAACTTTATGTGCAAGTAAGCAAGAGTTACCGCCCATCCAGCTTCGATGCACTCATAGTCAGAGTAACCGCCGTTAATGAGAGCGACTTGGGAAGTGCTGTACTCATCGTCAGTCTCAACGAAAGGGTTGAATACTCTAATGTCTCCTTTACCTCCCAGGTAGCGATATCCCAATGTGAACAGTATTGCCTTCTGATTCACAACAACAACATCTCAATTCAGTCTCTCTCTCTCTCTCTATATATATATATATATATGCTTAATGAAGTGAGTTACATACAGAGTGGTTTTGTTGTTGCACTGAGTAGTCATGATTCTGACGTGGAGAAAAACTTGGCTTTTTCCTCCCATAGTCTTCAATGGAATGAACTTTAAGTAGATCTCTCCTTCGTATTCTTCGGACGGGTATTGTTCCTTCTGGACATCTTCCATTTTTCTGCCATACCTGGGAAATCACAGTAATAGGTGACTCTTCAGCTCCCAGCTGCTTCATTTTGGTCTTAGTTTCACTTGTACTCGTTCCCGCGGTTGTCTCCTTAGTTGCATCGTAAGTGGGGACCATCTAATGATAGACAGATCATGTTTTTTGAGTTGGAAAACGGACAATATTATAATTCAAAATATTATGATATATGTGAAAGATGAGTTGAAGGCAGATTACCTGAATTTTATGATGTTTTAAGGTAGGATGATCAAAGGCAGGTTGCTTATTAATGTCTATGCAATCAATAATATCCCCATCTTCACTCTACAACAATCAGTAGCCAAAAGGACTAATTAAGAGTATAAAGATAAGCTATAAGTAACCTGAAATAGGGTTTTTCAGCAGAAGTTTTTCTTATATTCGAAGTGAGAGGAACTCAAGAACAAGAAGAAGATGATGATGATAGGATTACCTGGATAGTTTCTAAGGAGTGCCTTCGAAGGTGCTTTAATTTTCTTTCTACCTCCAAAACCTTTGGTCCTGAGAAAGACCCACCAACCCCGTAAGGCATGCATGTTATTCCCAAAATAACGAAGATTAATTTGAACACGTTGCCATGAAAGTGTAACAACTTCCTCATTGGTATTCAAATGAAAGCTTCTGATGATCCGTTAAACATAAATTTTTTAATCACAATATTGAAATGGAAGGCAAGTATACCGAGATATTGTAAAAATTTAATTTATTGGCAACATAAGAACAACAGACATTGCTTGATTTAGCTAGCTAGCGATGTCTGCATGAGTTACCTTCTATATGTCATCCAACTTTTGTTTACATCACTTCATTGGCATGTAATATGCTTTATTTCTATGCAAGAGAAAAAGTAAAAGAGGACCATGATTACACGAAGGCTTCCATATTTATTATAAAAAATTTGAGTATATAACACAAATTTCTCTTGAGATTTGATTTAATCATACACTTGATTTTTTTTAAATTCAAAAATTACTCCGACTTTCCTCTTATATAATATATTTTAAAATGAAGTAAAAATTCTGCAAAATATGTTTTTTTTCAAAATAAATTATTAAGCTTAATTGAATTTTATATTAAGAATAAAATCATAACCTCAAATTTGAGTTTAACGTTAACTTAATTATCTATACTGTTATATAAAAAATATAATCACACTCATTAAGATAAATTGAAAGAACGATTTTACAAATATCCAAATGTTAGAAGAACGGGTGTAATTTTTAAGACAAAAAGAGGTATCATGAGTAATTCAGCCAAATATAAAAAATCTTAGTTTAATTTGGTCTAAACTTTATTATAGAACAGTCGTTGTAGGGAAAAAAAGTTGTAAAAGGCTTGTTTTATAAGAAAAGTGACACACAAAAAAAGTCTAAAAAATTCTCTGCATGGTTTGATGTTTACTTTAATTACTAGTCTATTTGGAGTTGAATACGTAAGAAACCGGCTTTCATTGCAGGGAAGCTTGTGAAGTTTATACACCACCAATTTTATAACATACCTATTAGTGACTTGTCTTGAGAAAGATGCACGAAATTATTTGAATTAATTAAAAGTCTGCACAAAATTCTAAGAATTATTCTAATGGGATAAGCAATGAGAATTTTGTATGAAAGTTGAAATAAAGCAATAATTTTGTATTCAAAGTAAGATGTGTTAGAGAAAAAGGAGTGTAAACCTGCTCTCAAAGAATAAGCGTGTTAGCAACAGTGAAAGTTTAATTTTGAAATTAAAGTTCATAAAAAATATAGTTATAGAATTTAAAGATGAAAAAGTCTATTCGTAATTAAATCTTTGATGTTTCCTCCCTCTACTTTTAACTTAAAAAGAGATAAAAATTCATATTAAAAATGAAATAAAAAGAGTTTATATCCTTTTGTATTTCTTTTGTTTATTTTTAAATTTGTTAAACAAAGAAAAAAGTTCCCTTTTTATTATTTCTCCATTCACTTTAGCGATTTCAATTCATTCAGAGTGTTTGCGTAACAGATGAACAAATTAAATGATTGATCCAGTAACAGTAGTTATTTGCAAACTAATCTATGTATGAGCCACCAAAAAAGAAATGTAGGTATGTCGCATTCGATTTATTTTTGGAGAAGAAGATCATTTTGATTCTTTGCTTTATATTTTAATATCAATTTTGTCCTCTACTAATAACTTGATTATAACTTAAAAAATCTGTTCGACTCAATACGTTTGAGCACAAAAATAAAAAAAAAATGAAGCAAATAAAAAGATCCGATTAAAAAAGTTTGTTTTATAAAATGGATAAAACTTTGGATTTTTGTAAAATCTGGCCTAAGTTTAAAAAGGCTAAATTAATATTTTTTTTAATAAGAGAAGAATGTATTATTTAACAAAATTTTAATATAATGTGACATTTTAATAAAGAAATAAAAACTGATACTTCTATCCAAAGGATTTATGATAATACAGTAACTCATTTGTATTTACAACTTTCATATATATAATTTTATAAGTAATAATAACAATTAGACTTGATCATTAGGCAAGACTTTTAAAAATTGGGCTTAAATTCATATTCCAAAAAAGTCCGAGCTTATATTTTAATCGAACATTTTTGTTCAGATTTTTATCTATATTTTTTAAACCTAGCTTATTGGGCTAATCAGACTCTTTAAATAATAATTATATTAATTTATTACTTAAAATTTGAAATAATTAATGTAGATAATTGTTATTATTACATATAAAATTATATATAATAAATTGTAAATACAAATAAGAAGAAATCCGTAACAAAAGAGGAAGTAGCAAATCCACTTTGACAGTGAGGATGGATGATAGTGAATGAAGCAGAGTCGAGAGGTGAGTCCGTAAAAGTCATATCGACAAGCCCCTTTATTATTTTGGTATAAAATAATTTCAATTACAATTTCAAAAAGATGTTAAATTAATCAAACTACTATAGCCTGGATAAACTTAACACGTAGAACTTTGTTTGTGGAAGTAATTCAAGCTTACATAAACAACCTTTTCTAAACAAACCGAGAAAAATAATAGATATTCATAAACCAAAACCAACTTGACTATTCTCCATTGAGACGTAAATTTGCAAAATAATGAGTTCATTTGCTAAAGATGGCCACTTCTGAACCATTCTTCATGGAACCCGTGGAATAGCCTCGGAGATGAGAGTGTTTTATCTCCGAAGAGAGCTTCAAGTACTTGGACAAGTCCGCGCCAGATCCATTGTCAGAAGGGACGCATTCGAAGTCCTGCACAGAGCGAGCCACAGCTCGACAATGGCTAAGCCCATGGCTTTCCCAGGACACACCCATCTTCCCAAACCAAAAGGAGCCAGTCTCATATTCGACCCCATGACAGTAAAATCGAGGCGGAACTTGCAGGAAAATATTAATCTTATTGCTATCCCCTTCAAATTCTCCTTGGATGATGGTTTTCTATTGTTATTCCTTTTTATTAGATCTTACAAATATGGTAAACGTTGTTGCTATTAAAGCTACCATTGAAGGTGCACCCCATCAGCTTTTTCACTGGTTCATGCAAGGAAGCTTTGACAAGTCTCATTTTAATATATATATATATATATTTTGCTCTTCCATCCACCTCAGCACAGAACTAACGAAACATAACATAAGAATGACAGTGGGAGGTTGATTTTGAAGGTTTGGAAACTATAGGGATCATTTTCAAAAAAACTATAGGGATCAAAATGAAACTGATGATAAACTATAAGGACCAAACAATTAATTTTCTCTAAAATTTTTTAAGAACCATTTTCTCACTATAAATTTATAAAAAGTGTAAAGTAAAGAGTGAATGGATGAAATAGTACTTTTCTCTTAATTTTTTTGAAAATTAATAAAAAGAAAGAGAAAGACCAGATGGAAAAAAAAATAGAAATTACAGACTGTTTTTAATCAACAGTAGTGCGAATCAATATTAAAACTATATAAATCAAAGCATGCGTTGTGATAATTCATGTTCTCAACATCTAACAAACCCAGAGCAATTTCATTGGTAGTTTGAACAAACCCAGGACAAGTCAGATGAAAGTAACCTGTTTTCTTTGAAGCATCAGCCTGAAGAATTTGGTATCCCAAAACTTTTGCTCTTATAATAAAGTTGGATACACAAGATTTGATGCAAGCTTACCGTCCAGTACGCAAATAACCGAGTCTGCCTATCTCCATACACATTCGGGTTAACCTGATGTTATAACTATTATTGAACATTCTGTAAGAAGAACATTCATAGCTCAAAGGTTAAACTTATAACATACACAAGGGTTGACATGTAACTTCAGATACACGTATAAAGTAGTCAGAACTGTGAGAGGAAATGATATTTAGTTGGTGAGTTTTTTTCAAAGGCCGCCTTTAATTAACTTTATGCACAAGTAAGCAAGAGGTTACCTTACCGTCGGTTTCAATATGAGGGTTAAATGCTTGCAACTTGGGAACTTGGGTAGTGCTGTACTCATCGTCGGTTTCAATATAAGGGTTAAATGCTTGCATGTCTCCAAGTAGCGATACCCCACATTCTGATTCATATCAACGTCGGAATTCTGTCTCTCCAACTAAAAAGCACCAATACGGGCAAAGAGTATTGGATGTGACATGAAACTATATATAAGATATTATAATTTTTAAAATTTTAAAGATACTAATTTGTGTATTTATGCGTGTATATATATATGTTTTAATAAGTAGAGATTGAATTTCTTTTCACATTTTATCAAATATTGTATGCGATAAAGGAAAAATATGATAAGGAAGACAATAAACCAAAAAAAAACTTTTAGGATTGATTAAAGTATGATAGAAAAATATAATAAAATAGAACATAAAATGGTAAAACAATGTTATAACTAATTAAAAAAAATGGATAAAAATATTTTAGCATCAATTTGATGTCATTTAACACATCTTAAAATGTATCTTAAAAAAAAAAGTTTTTATATGCATCCGATACAGATGTATTGCATCACGTATCATATTGGATACATATATAATATGATACGCCTCTTGTTTTGAAGTACCCGTACTTCTTAATATTATAAAAATATTTGAGAAATCCAGCAGATTTTGTTATATCTAAACAAATAATTTTCGTTTAGTTAGATTTTGTTTGTTAGTTAGATTTTGTTAGCTATGTTTATGGTAATTAATTAGCTTGATATAAGGTGGATGGGCCCCACTTATAGGCTTTATAAATATACTCTTGTGTTTGGAATGAAAAGAAGCAAGAAAGAGATTGCACGTCAACTTTTGCATGGAATCAACTTTTTGCATGGTATCAGAGCGACGAAAACACAAGGGCAAGCTTCGACTTATGTGATGGAAGGAGTTGATGATGGAATGCAAACTGGAAGATGTGAGAAGAATCAAGGTAATGGAAATAGGAAAATACCATCGCCTTATGAACTGAATGCAAGCAACAATCCTGGAAACGTCATCACGCAGGTGCAACTGTGAGGTGAAAACTGTGAAAAGTGGGCTCAAGCAGTGAAGATATCTTTGCAGGCTAGAAGAAAGTGGGTTTCATAGATGGAACTCACAAAGAACCGACGAAAGATGCACCAGAATTGGAGGATTGGTGGACAATCCAGTCCATGCTAGTGTCATGGATCTTGAACACCATTTAGCCAAATTTGCGCTCCACTATAACATATATGGAAAATGCAAAGGACATGTGGGCTAATATCAAAGAACGATACTCAGTTGTGAACAGACCAAGTATCCAACAATTGAAAGCAAAATTGATAGAGTGCAAACAGTGAGGAATGACCATGATTCCATACTATGGGAAGTTAAAGACGTTGTAGGATGAGTTAGCGAACTACAAGCAGATTCTAAGGTGTATGTGTGGGGGGATGCAAGTATGGCATTGCATCCAAACTTGAAAAGAGACGAGAAGAAGAAAGGTTTACCAATTCCTCATGGGGTTGGATGACGTAATTTATGGCACAGTGCACTCCAATGTCTTGGCAATAGATCCCTTGCCATCACTGAACAGGGTGTATGCAACCATGGTCTAAGAAGAATGAATGAGGAACATCACCAAGTCAAAAGAAGAAAGAGGAATGGCGATGGGACTTACAGTGCAAACAGGAACCAAGGGAAAAGGACGAGGAGACACAAAGGATAGGTCAATGGTGTGTTCTCACTATAGGAGGACAAGTCATGATGCAAATGGGTTGTTTCCAGCTCATTGGTTATCCCAAATGGTAGGGAGATCGCACCCGAAGTAGAGGCCAAGGTGTAGGATGTGGACGAGGAGGCTCGATTCATATGAATGTGGCATAAGTTGGTGAAGACAACATTAAAACAAAGGTAAGGCATGAGGAGATTGGGTTGAGTAAAGAACAGTGGCAGATACTAATGGATATGCTAAACTCATACAAAGCCAGTAGGATTGAAAAGTTTACTGGTAAGAAAGGTTGGGATTTGTGGGTTATAAACAATGGAGTTTCTAATCATATGATAGGAACTTCAGACAATCTCATTCAAGAACACACTATAATGGGGTGCCTAGTAGGGCTACCAGATGGGGAACGCATGATTTTAAGCAAAGAAGGAGTAGTCACCCTTGAAGGCAAGCTCAAATTGAAAACTATTCTATATGTGCCAAAATTGAAATGCAATTTAATCTCTGTGTCCTAATTAACAGATGAAGTAAATTGTCTAGTGTTGTTCACTAACAAATTGTATGTAATACAGGACCTCACTTCGAGGATGTTGATTAGAGTGGGTGAAGGAAAAGATGGGCTTTATGTGTTGTGGCATGCATGGTGTGAGAGCTTATCGGATTAGTGTGGACACACAACTTGACCTCTAGCACAAACATATGGGACCTCCATCTTTGAAATTTGTTCAAATGCTTTTGAGCATAGGCAAAAATTGTAAAAGTCAAAGCGTAAATAAAGTTTGTGAGGTATGTGAAAGATCCTAATAAACAAGAAACAAATTTCCTTTAAGTGATTGTCGTGTTTCAAATATTTTTGATTTAATACATAGCGATTTATGGGGACCTTATAGAACTCCCTTATCTTGTGGTGCATCATATTTCTTAACTATGGTTGATTATTGTTCTCGAGCTGTGTAGATATATTTGTCATGTGAAAAGAAAGAAGTAACACATATAATGATGAATTTCTTCACTTTAGTTGAAAGGCAATATAACAGAAAAGTTAAGATGGTATGTAGTGACAATGACAATGAATTCATGTGTCTCAGGCAATAATTTTTGCAATAGGGAATCATTCATCAAACTTCATGCACTGGGATCCCTTAATAAAATGGAAGAGCAAAAAGGAAGCATCAACATATTCCGAATGTAGCATGTGCATTACGAATTCAAGGGTAACTTTCTCTTCGTTTTTTGGGTGAATGTGTTTTGCCTGTAAGCTATCTAATTAATTTAACACCTTTTTCAATTATCAGTAGGAAGACCCCGTATGAGGTAATGAATGGGAAGCCTTCAAATTATGACCACTTACAGGTGTTTGGTTCATCCTGTTATGCACATAATCAAAACCACAAGGGGGATAAGTTTGACAACCGAAGTTGAAAGTGTGTTTTCATTTAGTATCTGTATAGGCAAAAAGGATGGAAACTTTTTGACTTAGAATAGGAAACAATCTTTGTCTCACGTGATGTCAAGTTTGTAGAAATTGAACTCCTATTTGCCTCTCAAACTGTTGTTGATGATGCACATATTCCTTAATTAATGCCACATGTGCCTCACATTGCACTTGAAGAAGAAGATCTCACTTAGAATAATGATCGAGATGTAACAGTGGAAGAACCCCAGTCACACAACAACTCTGTTGAGCCCGTCTATCTAATGGTAGCCTTGAACGCTTCAAAGCTCAACTGGTGGTCCTCTGGAACCATCAGGTGGAAAGGCTAGATTACAATGAGACTTTTGCTCCTGTGGCCAAAACGGTGATTGTCTGCATAGTTTTGGCAGTTGTTGCGGCCAAAGATTGGAAGGTTCACTAAATGGATGTTCACAACGCTTTTTTTACATGGTGATCTTAAAGAAGATGTGCACATGAAACTTTCCCCCGGTTTCCAAGTGTCAGATCATGGAGTGGTGTGCAAACTGCAAAAATTGCTTTATAAGCTCCAATAAGCTCCTTAATGTTAGTTTGCTAAGCTTTCATCTGCTCTCTTTCAATATGGTTTTCATCAATCTTAGTTTGACTATTCCTTATTCTATCTACAAAAGGACTTCATGCCACTTGTAGTACTTGTTTACGTGGTTGATTTAATCATAGCAAGCAATAATCAAGTGGTTGTTCAAGAATTTAAAGATTATCTCTATGGCTGTTTTCACATAAAGGATTTAGGGAAATTAAAATATTTCTTAGGAGTGGAGGTTACTCGGTCTCCCACCAGAATTTATCTGTGTCAACAAAAATACACCCTCGACATAGTAACAAAAACTGGATAACTTAGGGCTAACCAGTTCCCACGTCGCTGGAAGAAAACCATCACTTAGCCTTAATAAATGGACTACCGCTTTCAAATCCTAGTCCATATCGACGTCTATTTGGGCACCTCATTTACTTATGCTTCACATGACCTAAACTATCCTATAGTGTTCATATTCTATCTTAGTTCATGCATCAACCTAGGGAAGAGCACTGGCAGCCAGCTTTACGCATAATATGCTACTTAAATAGGCAACCTGGCCAAGGAATCCTCTTGCAACAAGACAATGACCTCTGCCTGTATGCTTGGTGTGATTCTGACTGGGCCAACTATCTTATCACTTACAAGTCTATACCAAGTTGGTTCATTTTTTTAGGAAAGTCCCCAGTTTCTTGGAAGACAAAGAAACAACATATAGTTCCCAGGTCCTCTGCCAAAGCTGAATATCGCTCTATGGCTCACGCCACCTGTGGGCTAAAATGGTTACAAGACATTCTCTTTTGCCTCAGCTTCTCTCATCCTGAACCGATGCATCTCTATTGTGATAGCCAAGAAGCCATCCACATTGCCAAGAACCTCATTTTTCATGAATGGTTGAAACACATCGAGGTAGATTGCCACTTTGTTCATGATGAAATACTTTGAGATCGTATCCATCCCTCTCATGTCTCTTGTAATAACCCAAGCAATTAAAATTTCGAATGCAACTGATGGTATAATATTGTGTTAGGTGAATCAATACAATGAAATTGAGGCTGGCTCAGTGGTCAGGCTTCAGGCTGCATTTCCTCAGGACGTGGGTTCGAGACCGGGAAGCTAACCTCTAGTGTTTTTTTTTTCTGGAGCTGCCACGTGTCCCCTCCATAGTGAAAGGATGAAATTGCCCTCATAAGTCTTCTTCTTCCTCCTCCTTCCTGCGTGCAGCCGAGAGTGAGAGAAGAGAGAGAGGCTTCGCGAGAGTAGCAGAGAGCCGCCGTGGTTGAGCCTCCACCTCGCCTGAGCTGAGCTGCACCCCCGAGCACCACCGGCCACCCTTCTCCGCCATTCCAGCCGGCAAACCGCCACTCCTTTGGGCGAAAACCACTGTGGAACCGCGAGCTCTCCTGGCCGTTGGTGGGCTGTTTTCCCAGCGTGGCTTGGACGGGTTGTGAGCCTCACATCTTGGCCGGCCCTTTCCACCTGGAGACGAGCTCAGTTGGCCGCCGTTGGAGCCGCTTTTCCGGCGAGAAGGAGGAGTTCGAACCTTGGGCATTTTGGGACGATTTGGTATGTTTAAGCTAGTTTTCTCTTCAGATTGAGCTTAGAAGTAGCATTTTTGGCCCTTAAACAACAAATTTGAGCTCTAAATTCATGGATTTTGGCTGCTTGTAAGAAGAATGGCTGACAGGGACCAAAATGAAAATTTTCGAAAATTTTGGGTTCTTGAGAAAATGGAAAATTTCTGACTTGTAATTGATCCATATTTACTCTAGATTAATACCTTTAAACTGCTAGGCATGAGAACTAAGAAATTTGCTGGATTTGCATTAAAATGGAGGCTAGGGCTTGAAACAGGGACCAGAATGAAAATTTTGGTAAATATATGGGGCAGAAGTGTAAATAATCACACGTTAAGGAATATGGAATTAAAGAGATGGGGGAGTTAGGTCCTAAATTAGGATAATGGCCCGAACGGCGATTAATCCCTGCGTGAACTTCGGTACAGGTGGATCGTAAGGCCGATTCTGGCACCCCAAGGAGGGGGCAGCATACCGCTTGTGTTGATCAGAGTTCAGGTGCGCAGATAGCACCCCGAAACTCTTATTATTGCCTGGGCTGTTCTTGTTTAATTGTTTTCTAAATGTAAATAAATTCTTTCTGATTCTGCCTTACCGAATTGTGGGATTTAAAGCAAGGGACCTCTGTATGTGTTGAATGATTGTAATTACGGTATTTGACTTGTGATGTGATTAGAGGTGGTTACTAGCTAGATATAATAGAACCACAGAAAATTTTCGTATAATTTCATCTTTGTATACCTGCGTGATGTAAATTCCTTGATTTTTGGAGAATGACGAATGATAAGCTTTCGCGAGGCGTAACTCGCGCCTGATGGTTAGTTACCCCCGAGGACTGAGTGTTCTCGCCTGATGGTTAGTTACCCCCGAGGACTGAGTGTTCTCGCCTGTTGGTTAGTTACCCCCGAGGACTGAGTGTTCTCGCCTGATGGTTAGTTACCCCGGAGGACTGAGTGTTCTCGCCGGTTGGTTAGTTACCCTCGCGGATTGTGTATCCTCACTTGTTGATTAGATGCTTTCAAGGGTTGTGTACCCTCGCTCGTTGGTTCTTAGCAGTCTTAATCCTGATTGTTTGTCACAATTGATTGCTTACCTGAGAATGGTTGTTGACTTGACGTTTATGAAAAATGGTTATTTCGTTCGACTGTTAAATTGCAAGTTGATGGATCTAAACACTATTGCACTGTATTAAATCCTTGATTTTTGTTAAAGCTTCTGTTTATATGTGAAATGGTTTACTGACTTGGGGTGCTATCTGTCGGAAAACTTTTGGTCCCAGAAAGAGAGTTAGGCGATCTTCTGGAGCCGGCGGAGCATTGACCGGGGAGCCGCTTGTTTTGGGTGCGAGACGTGCCCTTTTTGTTTGATTATAATTTGGCATTTTCTTTTGGGATGTATATATATATATTTAGTTTGGTAGCCATTTCCGTTCGTGGGATTATTTTGTGACCACAGCTGAACCCGCCATGTTTTTGTCTTTTGTTGTATTCGTGGATTTGGGCTGGTGGGAGCGGAGCTCCCCTATTTATGTATTGCCTTGCAGGACCCTGTAGAAATTTCGGGACGTCTTAATTTCTGGGGAGGTGCTACCGAAATTTCTACAGGAGGCCTCGTTTTGTATTGACATTCTCACCATATATACTAAGGCAACGGCATTATGGGTATTGGAAATGTATGTTAACGATCGTCCCTTTAGTGTAGGCTTGCAGGTCATGGGGATTTCCTCGTGATCTGTGCCGGTCACATCCCAGGGAATTCGGGGCGTGACATCTCTTCACTCAATTAACTTGCTAACATCTTCACAAAGGCCCCTGGCACTAAACAAATTTGTCACACCCCAAAATCCCTGGGTGGGATCGGCACAAATCACGAGAAAATCCCCCTGACCTACAAGCCTAACACTAGAAGAACAATCGTTAACATACCATCTCAGTCCCTATGAATACCGTTTGCCTTAATATATATATATAGTGAGAGTTTCAATACAAAACGAGGAGACTTGTAGAAATTTCGACAGCACCTCCCCAGTAAATAGGACGTCCTAAAATTTTTACAAGGTCCTGCAAGGCAATCCATAAATAGGGGAGCTCCGCTCCCACCAGCCCAGTCCAATAATTTACAACATACGACAAAATGTGGCAGGTTCAGCTGTGGTCACAAAATAATCCCCATACACGATAATGGCTACCAATCTAAATATATACATTCCAAAAAGAATTTGCCAAAATCATGATCTAAACAAAAGGGCACGCCTCGCACCCAGGCCAAGCGGCTCGACACGGCTCCCCTGTCAGTGCTTCGCCGGCTCCCGAAGGTCGTCTATTTCTCTATCTGGGACCAAAAATTTTTCGACAGATAGCACCCCAAGTCAATAAACAATTTCATATAAAAACGTAAATTAACATAATCAGGAATTGAATACAATATAACAATGTTTAAATCCATTTGCTTGCAATTTAACAGTTAAGCTAATTAACCTACTTTTCTGAAACATTAAGTCAAGAAGTCATTCACAGGTAAACAATCAACTTATGAGAATCATTCGGAGAAAAGACTGCTAAGAACCAACAGGCGAGGGTACACAACCCTTGAGGGCACCTAATCAACAAGCGAGGATACACAATCCTCGAGGTTACTAACCATCAAGCGAGGATACACAATCCTCGAGGGCAACTAACCAACAGGCGAGGATACACAATCCTCGAGGGTAACCAACCAATAGGCGAGGATATACAATCCTCGAGGGCAACTAACCAACAAGCGAGGATACACAATCCTCGAAGGCAACTAACCAACAGGCGAGGATACACGATCCTCGAGGGCAACTAACCAACAGGCGAGGATACATAATCCTCGAGGGCAACTAACTAACAGGCACGAGTCATATCTCGCGAAGGTTTATCATTTGTCATCCTCCCAACAATCAAGGATTTAAGTCAAACATGCATACAAAGATGGAGATATGCAGAAAATTATCTGTGTTTCTGATCATAACTATCTAGTGACCACTTCTAAGCATATCACAAGTCCAATACTGCAGTTAAGGTCATTCAACATATACAGAAGGTCCCTTACTTCTAACCCTTAATCCAGTGAGGCATAATCACAAAGAAATTGATTATATTTAGAAAACATATGAAGCAAGAACAATCCCAGGTATAGTAAGAGTTTTGGGGGTGCTATCTGCGCACCTGGACTCTGGTTCTCACGAGTAGTACGTTGCCCTCCTGGGGTGCCGGAATCGCTCTTACGATTCACCTACACCAACGTTCACGCAGGAATTAATCGTCTTTCAGTTCATTATCCAAAGTTAGGACCTAACCCCCCATCGCTTTAATTCTATATCTATCATTCCCTAACGTGTGGTAACTTTACACTTCTGCCCCAATATTTTCCAAATTTTTCATTTTAGTCCCTATTTTAAACCCTAGCCTCCATTCTAATGCAATTCAAGACAAATATATAGTTCTCATGCCCACCAACTTAAAAGTGTTAATCTATAGTCAATATAAACCTATTACAAGTCAATAGTTTTCCATTTTCTCAAGAACCCAAAATTTTCGAAAATTTTTTGTCCCTGTCAGCCATTTTTCTTTACAAGCAGCCAAAATCCATGGTTTTAGAGCTCAAATTCATTGTTTATGGACCAAAAATGCTACTTCTAAGCTCAATCTCAAGAGAAAACCAGTAAAAACGCACCAATTCATCCAAAATCTTCACTGCTCGAGCTCCTCGGATCCCGCCGGAAAAACAGCTTCAACGGCGGCCAACAGAACCTGACGGCAGGCAGAATATGACGGCAAGAAGGTGGGAAACAGAACCCACCCAACTCGAGGAGGAACACAAGTTGCTGGAGCTCCGTTTCAGCTCACATCTCCTCGCGGTCCAACGAAAAAAATGGCACGTTTTCTGCCGGTGATGAGACGTTTTCTGCCAGCCTTAATCTCATTATACTGATACATGTAACAAAATAATATACCATCAATTGAGTTAATAATCCTAATTACTTGGGTTATTACAAATTTGATTTGTTATTGTGCAAGTTGGGCATCTATAACTTGCATGCTCTAACTTGAGGAGGGGTATTATGGAAATATCTGAGAAATCCAACATATTTTGTTATATCTAAACAGATAATGTTTGTTAAGTTAAATTTTAGCTGTTAGTTAAATTTTGTTAGCTATGTTTATGGTAATTAATTAGCTTGATATCAGGTGGATAGGGCCCACCTATAGGCTTTATAAATATACTCTTGTATTTGGAATGAAAAGAAGTAGGAAAGAGATTGCACGTTAACTTTTGCATGGAATTAACTTTTTGCATGGTTCTTTTTGCACTTAACTCTACAACCTATAAGAAATGTTCCTGAATGGTTTTAATGTTGCACAAAAGAATCTAAATTTGGATTTGTTAAACTGATCAAGAAAAGCTAGGTTTTTTCCTTACATAATCTTCACTGGAATGAGCCATGAGTAGGTCTCTCTTGGGAATTCTTCGAACCAATATTGTTCCCTTCAGACATCTCCCACATTTCTACCATATTTAGGAAATCATAGGCATACAAGACTCTTCAGCCTTCTACTTCATTTTAGTCCTAGTTTCACTTTTTCTCATCCTTGATAGTGTCTCCTCGTTGTTGCATTACAAGTGGGGGCTATCTGGTAATACAAAGTTCATAATTTTTTGAGTTGGAAAACTGGACAACTTTGTAATTCAAAATTTATGATATATAAGCAAGGTGTTAAAGCTCAATCGATTGGATTTTGTGATATTTTGGAGCAGGATGATCAAAGGTTGGTTGCTTATTTATGTCAATGCAATCAATAATAATGCCATCTTCACTCTACAAGCATCAGTACCAAAAATATTAAGCATAAAGATACGCTTCTATTGCAGGGCACCCTGGGTTTCTATTTAATATGTTGAAGAGGATAATTTTACCAAGATCTATTTTAAGGAGTGTCTTTGAAGGTGCTTTAATTTCTTTCAACTTTCAAAACTTTCTGTGATGAGAACAAGCCACCTTACCTAGAAGCTATAAATGTCAATCCCATGGCAATGAAGATTATTAGTTTAAATATCGTGAACACCTTCTCTATTAGAATTCAAATGAATGCTCATCAATTATTGCTGATCCTTGAACATAAATTCACAAATTCAGGAGACAAGTATCTTGAGATATGGTGGACATTTTACTTGTTTCTAACATAGGAACAACAGACTTTTGCATAATGATGATAACTAGCGTTGTCAGCATGAGTTATCTTCTATATGTCATCCATTTTGTTTACATCACTTGTTTGACGTGTAAATGCTTAATTTATTTTTAAAAAATTGCCAAAATTGATATTTTATATATCATCTTACGAAAAGCTTGATAGAGAAGACGACCCAGAATTAAAAGATCAAGAAGATTCAAAATTCATATGAGTTGATCATTTTCCTATGGAAACCTTCAAAGCTCGGTAATCCAGGTTTAAATATACTATTTTCTTTCTTTTCATATTGAAGTCATGTAATAATTTATTCACAATACATGAACACAGAATCGGTAACTATTAAGATACAAGGATCTGACTTGATGCCAAAGATGACATAGTGCAATCTTGTAAAGAGATGTCAACCCACAATACCTAAGAGAGAGCTCTCAAAGAAGGCAACCACCAGATACGGAGTTATCGTCACAATTGAAATTAGGGCTTATATCAAAATAACTTATAGGGCTTTATTTTAATAATAATAATTAATTATAATATTAAAATAAAACCCTAATATATATATATATATATATATATTAAAATAGTTTCTTATTTCATTATTTAAATAAAGTAAACTCATTAACTCTCTCTTAGTAATTAACTTTTAATTAACAATTTGATGAGATAATTACTAATACTCTTGGGTTATAGGTTAGGTCTTTGTTCAATGGGCCTATGGATAATGCAACCTATCACTGATTACCCACAATGAATATAAACCTAATTCATTCTTAGTTTATTAATTATAATACTAATTGTCTAACTAGTCATAATAAAAGAGTAGTCTAATAGCATAATTAATGCTAATCCTTATAATATTAAAATGTTCTAACAATATCCCACTTAGATAGCATTGATTAAATTATTAAATCAATCAATGAATACATAATTAAGCAATTAACATTCACATAAACACATGGATGTGTGTATATTTATAAACCATACAAAATTTAGAAACGAAACTACACACAAAGATCACTAAAACCGATAGGGAAATAAATGATATTAACATTGTCATAAATAAGTTTCAATATCTGAATAGAATGGAATATAAAATGACATTTAAACTGTCATATTACAATTTAAAAAGTCCCTTAAGAACTTAACTTAGACTCCTACTAAACCAAGGCTACATTAAAATTTTTAACAACACCCATATGAGTCACATAATTTTTGAAGATTCCTATGGACAAGCCTTTGGTTAACGAATCCACCAACATATATTCACTAGGAATGTGAACCAAACGAGTCTGAGATTCAACAACATTTTCTCTAACAAATAGGAACTTGACATCAAAATGTTTAATACAACTAGAGTTCCTATAATTCTAAGAAAAGCTAACAGCAAATGAACTATCGCAGTATATGGTTAGAGGTTATAATATAGAATAACCAAATGCATGTTAGATATCAGTTTCCTCAACCATATGGCCTGACGGGTAGCCTCATAACAAGCGATATACTCTACCTCCATAGTTGAGGTAGTTGTTACTAATTGCTTACAACTTTTCTATGAGACAGCTTCTCTAAACATCATAAAGATGTATCCATAAGTAGATTTACGATCATTCACACAAGATGCAGAGATTGAATATGAATAACCCACTATTTCAAGTGGCTTAAATATCCTAAAAGTAAGCATATGATGTTTTGTACCTTGGAGGTACCTCATAACTTTCTTTGCAGCCCTCCAATGATCAGGACCAGAATTATTCAAGTATCTATCAAGCACACTGACAACAAAAGCAATATCAAGTCGTGTGCATACTTGAGCATACATAAGGCTGCCAACTGCAGATGCATATGGAATCTTATTCATTGCAATCTTTCATCATCTTTAGAACAAGATGATCTAGACAACTTTCACCTTTCTATGCAGGTGCAGCATAAGGAGCGTAAGCATGTATGTTAAATTTCTTTAGCACTTGATTTAAATAGGTTGCCTAAGACAAACTAAAAATGCCATGAGATCTATCATGGTGAATCTGAATTCCCAAGATAAAATAGGCTTTGCCAAGATCTTTCATGTTAAAGTGGCATGACAAAACATGTTTGATCTCATTCAACATAGTTACTAAGTTACTGGCCAACAGTATGTCATCAACATATAGTACGAGTATCATGAAGTTGTCTCTGTCAAATTTCTGACAGATACATTAATTAGCAATATTCACTGTGAAACCACATGAAGTGATTATCTTATCAAACTTCAAATACCACTGTCTTGAGGTTTGTTTAAGCTCATAAATGGATCTATTCAATTTGCACACTAAGTGCTCTTTCCCTATTTCAGTAAATCATCAGGTTGTGTCATATGAACATCCTCAAGTAAATCACTGTTTAAGAATGTTATTTTGACATCCATTTGATAAAGTTCAAGATTCAATTGTGCAACAAGAGCCATTACAATTCTGAAAGCATCTTTAGTAGACACCGATAAGAAAGTTTTTATATAATTAATTAATTCCTTCTGATTATAGCCTTTAGCTACAAGTTTGGCTTTGTATCTTTCAACTTTACCATTGGCCCCTCTCTTGGTCTTAAAGACCCATTTGCAACCATCTCGTAACTCATTCAATTCTCATATATGATGACGATACATATAGGTCATCTCATCATTCATAGCTTACAACCACTCAGATGAATGAGAACTTGACGTAGCCTCATCATAAGAAATTGGATTTGTGCCATCAACAATGTGTGTTCAAATTGTTGCAAGTACACTATGTAATCATATGAAATTGTAGGTTTACAAATCCTCTATGATCGTCTCAAATTAACAACTTGTTCTTCCACATCAGCTATAAGAGCTTCCATAATAGAATTAACTAGATTCTCAACAAAAGTGTTATCTCTAATATCATGATCCACAGATAGTGATGACAAAGATGACATGGGTAAGATGGTATCCACACAATGCAGATTGATTACTTTAGAAACATCACTCCCGTTATCCATTCAATAACCCCCGTAGTATAATTATGACAATAAAATCTACATATTCTGGATCCTGAACAATACCCAATGAAGGATTATAGGGTCTCACCTAACCTCTAGAACCCCCATACTTGAACGTGCCTTAGATTAGGCTTCTTACCAGTGAAAAGTTCATATGGGGGTTTTTTCAACTGACTTACTTGGAACTTGATTTAGAATATAAGCTGTTGTCTTAAAGGCATCACCCCATAGAAACTCTGGCAAGGACGAATGACTAATCATGCTTCTAACCATGTCCATCAAGGTGCAATTACGCCTATTAAGAACTCCATTTTGTTGTAGAGTGTCAATCATAATATATTGAGCTTTAATTCCTTGCTCATGTAAGAATAGAGTAAAAGGTCTAGGGTTTCTACTTGTTTCAGTATACCTCCCATAATATTCACCACCTTTGTTTGATCTTACACTTTTAATTGCCTTTCCAGACTTTAATTCAACAACAGCCTTAAATGCCTTAAAGGCATCCAATGAGTCAGATTTATTATGCAACAGATCAATCCATCAGAATCTAGAGAAGTCATCTATAAAGGTTATAAAGTATCTGTAATTACCCATAGCAACAAGAGTAATTGGTCCACTAATATTTGCACGGATCAATTCTAAAGTTGACTCAAATTTATTTGCCCTTTTCCTTCTAGCTCTAGCAGGAAGTTTTCCCTTAATGCAATTAACACATGATTCAAAATCAGAAAAATTTAAGCCATGTAATATTCCCTGTTTAACCATCCTTTCTAATATCTCTTTGGAGATATGACCCAAATGCTGGTGCCATAACATAAAAGAGTTCTCATTAATTCTTCAGCATTTGTGTCCAATAACAGCATTAATAGATGCCACAGAGGTATAATCTAAACTAACATTTGCATTTAGGCAATATAAACTTCTCATTGAGCTAGCAGTTCCAATAATGACTAAATTAAAGAAAACATCAATTTTACCATTTCCGTGCCAAAAGGAATATCCATGTTTGTTTAATACAAAACTAGAAATCAAATTCCTCTTTAAAGAAGGTACATAGACAACATCATATAAAGTTAAACTATGTCCAGAATACAAGTTCAAAACTATAGTTCCTATGTAATCCATTACAACTGAACTTCCTTCCACTCCCAGAACGGTCCTTTCCCTCTCATTTGGGCTCCTCCTGTCTCTAATCCCCTATAAGAAATTAGTTACATTAACAGTTGCTCCAGAATCTAACCATCAGGTGTCCATAGAGGTTTTAAAACTATTGGGTTCAAGACAAACTAGAGCTAAGGGGCAATTTCAAAAAAGATACCTTTTTTTCTCACGCTTGATCTGCAGCTTGAGGCAATCATCTTATGGCCTGACTTTTTACAGTAATGACATTCATCCTTAAATGTCTTCTTTTTCTTACTCTTATTCTTTTTATTGTTCTTCTTGAGTTCAAAGAACTTCTTACCATCAAACTTGCCCTCATGTTTCTTTTCCTTCTACTTCTCATTTCCAGCCTTGCTTGATAAACCCTAAGAGATGTAGCTCACTGAATGACCATGTGAACTTGTTTTCTTTAATGACTCCTCCTCTTGAGTCACAATGGATATCATCTGATCAACTGTCCATTCAACTTTTTGAGAGTTCTAAGTGGTTCTGAGAACCCCATATTCAGCAGTAAGAGACTATAGAACTCTATAGACGAGGTAACTATCACCTAAGTCCATTTTCAAAGACTTTAACTTGTTGAAGTAATTTACCAGTTTCATCATATATTCATGTGCCTTGACACTCCGTCATAATGAGTGTTATCCAGTAAAGAAAGATAGTAAGCCTTTTGTGTCTTATCAAACTTTTTGAACTTCTCACTTATAACCTTGAGGTATTCAACAGTAGTGTCCTTTTCAGGAATACTTTATCTGATGGTTTTCTCTATGGTGTACTTCATAATTGTTAGACAAACTCTATTGGACTCATGCCATTGCTTGTGATAAACTCTGTCAGTAGCACTAGACTCAATTGTAAAATATGCCAGCTTTGGTTCTTTCATGGTCAAATCCTCTTTAGAGATAATCAGGTACATATTAAGGGACTCAAGTCGATCATCAAAGTTAGTCCAATTATGAGTTTTCACCACAGACAGTTGCTGGAATACAGATGCTGAGGTAACAAAATTAGGAAACATTAATTATGCCCTAGAAACATAATTATAAAACAAGGTTTCCTTCACTAAATTTAGCTTATGCAACTGTATCACAATATATTCATTATAATCTCACCTAAAGGTTCTGGGCTACAACAAATTAAGAAAGGAAAACTCATACGTACCACAAATTTGACCACAAAGAGAAATGATACCAAAATGCATCAACGATTTCCATATCGATATGATATAAGCAACTATGAAGGCATAAGTTAAAAGAATGCTACTAACTAGTCATAAATATACCTAATTCACAAAAATTATATTAACAATGTCACACCGATAGGATAGGTCCATTGCCAACATAATATACACGTACTCTCTCCAATAGATTTCTCATAATATTTAGACTCATCCTTAATAATGACAGTTAAATTGTCTTTAAATGTAAGGAATGAAATAACAAACTTAGTATATGTTGTTCATAAAAGAAACACCATTATGATTTGACCCACGATAGGTAAGTACACAATCAATAAGTGTATGTGACCTAAAGTCACAACAGATTCCATACCAAACTTATTTTTTAAGATACGTGCCTAAATTAGGAATAAAATCCAACAAATAATACAAAGAAATTAATTTTAATTTATTCACATATAATCAAAGAGAGTGAACTAAATATGTTGTTCCTCATAATGTCTAGTTTGTACCAAAATTTTTTTAGGTCAAAACACCTCAGTTACATACTATTTTTAGGCCCTAAATCTTTAAGAAATTTTAAAACTCTTATTTCCAGGGCTTAAAAAATTCTAAACAAATCATAATAATTTAGAATAGGGCGAGTGAAGGTGAACTATGGAGGTTTGGGGTTTGGATTACCGGCACGTGAGGCTCACGTGCCTTTGTTGCATGTGGGCTTTGTCCACACACATCATCTTTAACCTCTGGCGGGTAGATTTGACTTACCAGATGACCTAATAGAACCTAGAATTGACCCGAACATTTGCAACATTTTAGGTATCAAAATAGGCATAAAATAATCTTTAATTCACGATTTACGAATCCTCTACGGTGATTTTGGCTAATTACCTTCCATTAGAGAGATTTTTAATTTAAAATAAGGTAGGGTTTCAGTGACCATGGTTCGAAAACGGAGGGGAATTTTCTGATTGAGAGGTGTGGTGACGTGAATCATTGGTGGCTTTCAATTGAAGGTACGCCATTGATGATGTTAGTCCTCAGCAGTAGTGACCGTGAAGGTAAAGAATTAAAAAACCAATATATATATATATATATATATATATATACAAATGCCAAAAACTGAGAAGAAATTTTGCAGAAAGAAAAAAAAATTTCATAACCTAAACGAGGCTCTGATACCAATTGAAATCATGTAATAATTTATTAACAATACATAAACACAGAATTGGGAGATATTAAGATATAAAGATCTAACCTGATGCTGAAGATGATATAGAGCAGTCTTGTAGAGAGATGTTAACCCACAACACCCAAGAGAGAGCTCTCAGAGTAGGCAACCACCAGAGAGAGAGTTATCGTTGTAATTGAAATTAGGGTTTACATCAAAATAACTTATAGGATTTTATTTTAATAATAATAATTAGTTATAATTTTAAAATAAAACTCTAAGATATATATTAAAATAGTTTCCTCTTTCATTATTTAAATAAAGGAAGCTCATTAACTCTTTCTTAATAATTAACTCTTAATTAGCAATTTGATGCAATAATTACTAATGCTCTTAGTCAGTAGGTTGAGTCTTTGCCCAGTAAATTTGCAGATAATCTAACTCATCACTGATTACTCACAATGAATTTAAACTCAATTCATTCTTAGTTTATCAATTATAATATTAATTATCTAATTAGTTATAACAAAATATTATTCTAATAGTATAATTAATGTTAATCCATATAATATTAAAATGTTCTAACAAATATTTCTTTCTTGTAGTAAAATCTGTTAATCATGTTGATACATCCTTCTTCTTCCTGTATTGGTAGATTTTGAATTTAATGATTGATATAGTAAATTTTCGTTTTTTGCTAGTCCTATTTGATAATTGTTGCTATTTTTCTTCAGTGAATAAAGGGAAATGAATTTGAAAATGTTGGCTTGTGCAAATGGAGAGTTTGCTGTGTGAGGGAGAGTTCCCAGTCATGATATTCAATCTTTGCAGTGAAGAAGAGTGCACTAGTTTGGAGATGACCGGTATACTTTAGTTTGGATTAAGTGCTATATAGCATATATGCTTTGCATTATAAGCCATCACATACATCATAAATTATTCTAATCGAATGATTCACAATGCACAACACATGATGTTGTACAGCACTTGATACAAATCATTTCTTGGCCATATAAAAGTAAATGTTATCTTGTGGGTGAGTTATTTAGTCATAAATCAGAACTAAATGTATAGCCTCTGCAAACTGCCATGTTATACCTGAAATATTTTTTAGAGGATGAAAGAACAGCTTCCAAGCGATTGATTGAAGCAAAATTTGCATTTCATGCTTTAAATATGTGGATTTAATTCTCTATCTATATGTCCAATTTTAGTGCCTTCATTATTTGCGGAAACAATTGGTTAGATCAAAAGTGACCTTTTCAGTTTGAGGTCACTAGTGAGTTTGTGAAGAGAAAAAACAGAGCCATCAAGTATACATATATTTCAAAAATAAAAATTTCCAGTAATGCATAAAATAAATTATTCAACAAACACATAATTTTTAAGATGAAAAATCCTTTAAAGACTGTAAAATTCAGTCTAAAAAATCATTCATTATAAAGATTAAAGATTATAGAGTATAGAATAATTTTTTTAGATACACTAAAAATTAGCATGCTCACCAATCATTAACGTCTCTATTAAAACATAAAACTCACAAAATGAGTATCACAACCTGGCTAAATAAAGATAGCAAAATTACAATTATGTCATTTAGATCAAGGATTATAATATTAAAAACAATATACTAAAATTTGATAATAGTTAGAACTCATAGCGTCATTTAATCTGAAGGTCAAAGATGATTGAAAATACTTCTCCAACACTAGCTATAAAGAAAAATAACAGAAAAATAAAAGAGAAGGTCTCAACTATCTTAGTAATATTGTAGGTTGGCTTTATAAAGAAGACTTTTTAAAAACTTTTTAGGCAAGTCTTGACCTTTTACATTTCTTTTGTCTTCTATTTCATTAACTAAAATTACTATTGATAAAATTAGGTGGTCACTCTACGTAAGAGGAGTTAAGAGGAATTGCAGCAAATAGTAAGGATCACCAAAAAGTATAATTGTTAAACTCGTAAGTTTATTATTTGACTTTATAAGCTTACGATTGTACATAAAGAAAACTAATTAATTTGATATAAACTCATACTTTATATAAATTCAACTAAACTCGCAAGTTGACTTACTAAGTCTACTAATTTTATAATTTTAATGTGTCAACTAGCTTGTAAAGTCAATAACATAATAATTTAAATTCAAGACTAAACAAGATATAGACAAGTTTCTTTTCTATGAAGCCTTTACAATTTATTTTATCACAAGTTTGAATATGTATAAAAAAATAATAAAATTACATTTAATATGTACTTATTAAAAAAATAAAATAAATAATATTTAATTATTTATATATAATTATTTTAAAATATTTATGTTAAATATTACAAATTATAAAATATAAATAATTTTTTGTTTAATTAAGTATAATTTGAATTACATTTGAATAATTTGATAACTATTTATTAATTAAGATAAACTCTTATGAATTTACGTTACAAATTTACGTTATAAATTTACTTTTTTCTTATAAAAATTTACATTATGAATTCACTTTTTTTTTATAAATTTTTTTTAAACTCATAAGTTTAACAACTTATCAAATAGTTCAAAGATTTCTTCAGTTGAACGATTAATGTGTAGGAAGAGAAAACAACCGTACATGTTGGCAAACAAAGGGGGAACGGACTAAGAATGTGCGGTATTTACAAGGCCGAGGTCTCGTGAGGATGTATTTTTAATAATTAAATGTATCGATATAAAAATGATTAGACCAAATGAAAAAGAATAAAAAAAAATCCTATTCACATTTCATTTTTTGAATGCCGCTTTCTCTATGTGAATTAGTTTTTCTTTTTATTTACAAGAAAAACGAACAAGTGGACATTTTAAACTAAAACAAAAGGAACAAGGAGGCAGGGGGACTAGCATCTGTCCCAGAAGAATGAATGTACAAATTGACATTACTTTATATTAATTCTTGCTTTGTACTAAGGCTTGGCATTATCCCTTTCTTTATACTTTTCCAAGAGTATAATGAAAATAATATTCTATTATTATAAGACGAAAATTCTTAAATCAAATTTTTGTACCAATTCACAGCATATAATAATTAATGAAAACTATTAAATGACGGAAAAATTGTGATTCTCCAATAGCGAATAATACTAGCTTTGATTATGCATATGTAATCAATTAATGTATCTCTTATTATATATATTTGACAACTTTTTATCGTAAAAATAACTTGTTAGCCAATCAAAGTAGTTGAATATTATCTAAACTTCATGCAATAAATTATTTATATTTATTAATATTTAGAAAATTAGATTAACAATAAACGAATAAACGGAGTGAATTACAATTTACTAAATTGATCGTACTTTTAAGAAATAGGTTGTCTTCAATTTTCATCAGCGGGAGCAATCATATCTTAGTCATTCGTTTTATATTTCACCGCATATTTTTCTTCTGAATAAATGATGCCTAAGAATCACTGTTGTGGTAAGAAAGAACATGTCTTTTTTAATTTAATGTTATCTAAATATATATTATACATGATGACTTATATTTACATTATATTCATATGATCCTACTTTAATAAATAGTTAAATATATAAAACATAAAAGTGATGATAAAAGCTTTTCATATCGGAGATCTCTGTGGGACCGTCTTATTTGGAAATGCACATTTGGAGATTTTTTTTTTTAAAAGATGAAAATGTAGGAAAAATATCTTCAAAGCTAGTTTGAAGATGAGAATAAAGATCATATTCTCCATTTTATGGGATCATTATCTCTAATAATTTAACCTAAATATTTTAATATATATATATATATATATATATATATATGTTAGTAGTAATAGTTTTATTATATCTTCAAGTTTAACATACATAAATTTTTTTGTAGAGACAAAATATTGGAGTTGTAACTATTTTTAGTATGTAAAAAAAATTATTTCAACTAATAATATCAAGTCAAAATTAAATTGCTACTTAAATAAATATGTTTTTTAAATGCACAATTTTTTTGACATATTAAGATAGTAGAAATAAAATAAATTGAAATACCTAATTTACACATAAACCAAAAACAATAATAAAGATTTTACACATGAAAAATATGTTTTAATATTAATATGACTTGAACTTTATGCTCTTAATTTATTGAAGTTATTATTTTTATAAATTTTTAGAATTTTTAGAATTTATTTAGAATTTGTCATTTGAATTCTTTTTAGTTATTTTAAAATTTTATTATAGATTATTAGATAATATAAATAAGGATTTTTTTACTTTAAATTTGTTTTTTTTAATATGTTCAATATTTTTATATTTATTAATATTTTTATTTTTTGTAATTTTCTTAATTTTAAAATTTTATAGGAATTCACATCCCTATGAAGAATGAGGATGGAAAGAAAATTTTCTCCGCAATGAAGATGCCAAACATGAATAATAGTGAGGACATGGAGTTGGGAGGTACTCCTTGTGTCCACCTCATAAAATTGTATTCCTATATAAGTTTAAAATTTATGTAATTAAATTATATATATAAATAAATAGGAACAATAGTTCAACTTGTTCGCAGAATTTCACCACACTCTTCTATGTGGACGGGGGTTCCAATCTTTCCTAAGACCGCAGAGCATTTTAAGCTGCCATGTTATAATATTGACACCCAAAATACGTCAACTAACTAAATATTTGATATTATGTTCTGCATCTTACGAAATTAATTGTAAGGATAAATAGCTTCTGAAACACTAGACCAAATACCATGATAACTGCTATATATTTGTTTTTTTTTTTTTTATAAATTTCGGTTGCTTTTAATGAGAACATTGAAATAATTTTTTTAATTATAATTTGAGCTAAAATTATATTTGATGTAAATCAATTTTGATAAAATTTTGTTTAATCACTTGATGTAAATAGATTGGATCAAACCGGGTTCTATTCTAGTTGATTGAATCGTTCGGCGTGCTTTCATTATGAGAATCCATAAAGTTGACTTCATAAGATTATTTTGTTGATGAAATTTTTAATTTTTTATGCGATAATATTTTTTTTATATATATATTAAAAAGATTTTAAAGTAGGTAATTTTTTATAATTAATAAAAAATAATGAGTAATTAATTTATATAAAATTTTTATATTAAAAAAATGAAACAAAAAGTAATAAAATAAATAATTAATTAATCATCATTTTTTGAATTATAAAAGTTTTTGGAGTGAACAAATAAATTAATAAATTAATTAATTAATTAATTAATTAATTTTTAAATTTTTTATAAAAAATTATAAATATAATTTAATATAGTCTAAAATTAAAATTAAAAAAATAATATATAATTAAATTTTTTATAAAAATATCATTTTAATGAACCAATCATCGTCTTTTTTTTATTAAACTTATATAATTTGTTATATTTTTTAATATTATAATATATTATTAAATTTTTTTTTTATTAACACTTATAAATACCATTCAATTATAATGCATTGAGATATAGTAAAATAAAATAAATCAATAATTATTAATAATATGGTCCAACTCAATGATTTTCTATTTCTTTTTTGGTTATCCCTTAAAATTTGAAACTAAATCTCATCATCATCATTATGATTAGCATTATACTTAAATTAACCATGGCATCTCTAAATACCAATCAAGTTTCATAGTTGCGCTGCTATGGTTGCGAATTTTTCCCTATCATATAAAAAATATAGTTCGAATTTCTTGTTCATAAAAGAAAAATATATTAGTATAATCATCTGATTCTTAAAACACACACAACTATATATATATATATATACACACACACAATTATTTTATTTCTTGATTGCAGTATTGTTTTAGCCGTAATGATCATACTTTTACTAGTGCAAAGCATGAGAAATTCTAGACTTTTTTTTAATTTTTATTTCATTTTATTTGGACCGAAGGAAACTTAATTTGAGACTTAAAAAATTGATACTTAATATGTCTCCTTCATTACCACCCTCGGAACAAAAGAACAGCGTAAGGAAATTATTTAAGAAAAAAAAAAAAAAAGGAGAAAGGTACAACGAGAAATAAAATACAAAGAAAACAATGCTAACGGCGGAGAAATTTTTGAGACCCACTTCTGTATCTCGACCTTACATGGCAAAGTGGCAACTCGCAATAAGAGGCGTCGCACGCAACAAACCTGACCGAGATCTGCGTGGAAAATTACTAAAAGAAAAGGAAAAAACTGTTCGTTTATAAGATTGCTCAAATCCTACACCTATCACCCGAGCTTCTGTAAAATTCATGCGTATGCTTACCAAACTATGTAGACTTTTCTTCCTTCTGGGGGCGAGATTTACTGGTAAAACCTGAGTTGACCGCCACTTCTGCAATTAACTTGTGTTGTGTTAGAATCTGCTTTGATTTTCCCTGATATTCCTTATCACTATCCAGTCCATTTATCGTTTTAACAGAGCTGATTTGGTATGCCAATAAACGTCCTTGCTTGATCCAGAAAAACCCATTTTGGTTTAGATGCTTGGGGAAGGCTCTGTTTGAGCTAATACCCATGTGCTATAATCTTGGCCTTCCCAACACCTCATGTTCTGACTTGATTCGGCACACTCTGCCGCCTACTAGATCTATTCTGGTTCTATTGCTTAGGACGATAACGTTCTAACTGAAAATTTTGGGATTCTGAGGACCATGTGATGAATCTCTTACCCGCTTCCCCGTTTTGTTTGTATTCCACGATTATAATTAGGACTCTGTAATGATTCGCTTCTACCACCAACAGAGTCAACTTTCATACAAGATTGAGTCTTAAAGGGTGAGTCGGATTCGATCCTACAGAAGACGAGCTTCCCAGTGGGCGTTGCTACAGTAGTAGCGTTTATTCTGACAAGATGCAGTCGAGGGTTGTTCCCGTCGAAGAAGGAAAAGAAACAGCGGTTTCGAGCAGAACGAGCCAATCCAAAGCCTTGCCCCTAAGATTACTGCAGCTACTTGTGTTGTTTCTCGCTCTATGTGTTGCGTTTACAATTGTCAGTATGTACACGATTAAACATTTTGGGATTCAGAATTTGGTAACAACAGTAAATTCGAGTTTTCAGCCTTGTTACGAGGAGCCGAGTGGTCTGGAGAAATATATTAGGCCGCCTTCAAATCTGATCCACAATATGACTGATGAGCAACTATTGTGGAGAGCCTCCTTCGTGCCTCGAATTAAAAAGTATCCTTTCCGGAGAGTTCCAAAGATTGCATTGATGTTCTTGTCCAAGGGGCCATTGCCTCTTGCACCTCTTTGGGAGAGGTTTCTAAAGGGACACGAGGGCTATTATTCGATCTATGTTCATTCACTGCCATCATTTCAAGCTAAATTCCCACCTTCATCTGTTTTTCACAACAGACAAATCCCTAGCAAGGTATTGCCAAATCCATCTCATCTTTTCGTTTTTTGTTAGATAGAAATGTGAACTTTATGTATTAGTCTATTAGATATACAATGCACTGAGTTTTCCGTTTTCCCTGCCACAGAATTTCATTGATCTAAAGTTGCTAATAAGTAGTCAGTGACGTTTTCAACTTGCAAGCTAAATTCCCAAAAACAGCATAATGTTTTCTATTTTGTAGCTTCTGGTGTCTAATACGCTTGGGTGACAGATTTAGTACAGTAAGCTGTCAATCGCAATGCGATTACACTTTTTATAAATCATACTGAAACTATATAGATGCTGTTGGGAATTGTGTGCACTTGTGGATGATCTTGAGTAGGTAATAGTCTGAAGATTAGCTGGAACCTGACAACCCGTTCATAGATTACCACATTATCCCCACTTGATTGCAAAATTTAGAGGTGTCCTGTGTGGAATATCATTTGTCTCTGTAAGTTTTATGTATTCTTTTGTTATAGATATGAGATTGAGAAGATGTTGATTGAAGTATCAAATTAAGATCATCCAGGGAAAAGATGTAAGATTCAGGACTGACGCTAATCTGTAATTTTGCACATATATGGGTCACTGTTGCTTTATAGAAATCTGAAGCTTGGTTTAATATTCCAATTGGATGGTTTATGCATATGTTAAGATTTCATGGGTGTTTGGCTTCAGCACACATGTTAAGGGTTGCTTTTTTTCAAATGCTCTGAGAATTAACAACCTAATACACCTGAAGTCTTTTTAAAGTGTCTAAGATTATACATTGCCTTATTGACTACTTCAACCCTTGGGCAATGGTATGAATTTTGGAGATCATTGACATGGGTAGAAATAACTGGTCACACAAAAAATATCTGAATAAAGGCCTCTAGCAAACATGACATTTGCATTACTTGAAACGAATAGGATAACTTAAATTGTAAAGTCGTTATTTGAGCACTTCTTCTCCCTCTAAGGAATTAAAGTGGTGTGGAGGAAAGGCTGTCAATTTCTGCGTGATGGTCAAAATCAAAGGAGTATGAACTATGAACCAATAGTTTCATGAACCTTGTGCATCTGTTGTAGCTGTTGCTCCCATGGCTTTTGCTTAGTTGTAAAGTAGTTAGTAGGGTTCCTTACGTACACGAGTCATATCTCAATCATTGTTGTTGAGCTTTAGCATACTTTCGCCCCTCCCTCCCTCTTCCCCTCAAACAAAAAAAAAAAAAAGAAATTATGGTGCTCAAGTGCTGAAGAGTTTGCTCTCTTCTATTTTCCTTAGCCTGGAGTATTTCATATGAACATTGAAATACATTAAGCTGGTATTGGTTCCCATTTAGTATTAATTTTCCTCTGAAGGACCTATCTGAATATTTTTGTACAAGATTTTCATCATCCTAAAAACTGATAATGGATGAACGCTATTTCTGGTGCAGGTTTCTGAGTGGGGAAGGATGAGCATGTGTGATGCTGAAAGAAGACTACTTGCTAATGCACTGCTTGATATCTCAAATGAGCGGTTCATTCTGCTATCCGAATCATGCATTCCCCTCTATAGTTTTAGTGTCATCTACAATTACATAATGAGATCCAAATACAGCTTTATGGGAGCATTTGATGATCCTGGGCCATTTGGCAGAGGACGCTATAATGAGAACATGTCCCCTGTTGTGAATATCACAGATTGGCGTAAGGGATCTCAGTGGTTTGAAATAAATCGGAAGCTTGCCATCAACATTGTTGAAGACACTAGATTTTATGCAAAATTTGAACAATATTGTAGGCCAGCTTGTTATGTGGACGAGCACTATTTTCCGACAATGCTGACCATTCAAGCGGGGAATATGTTGGCCAATAGGAGCGTAACTTGGGTGGACTGGTCCAGAGGGGGAGCTCATCCAGCTACCTTTGGAGGATCAGATATCACAGAGGAGTTTTTCAAAAGAGTTCGTGAAGGTCATCGCTGTCTTTATAATAATCGAAACTCTTCCGTTTGTTTTCTTTTTGCCAGAAAATTTGCTCCCAGTGCTTTGGAACCTCTGCTACATGTTTCACCCACAGTCTTGGGCTTTTGATGAATGTTTCCATTATTCATCACAACAAGAGGAAATTATACATTTAGAAATAAGGTTTTTGGACTTAGAAATTTTTCTTTTATTTGCCTTACGCACATTGGTTTAGTAGAAATATAACCTCACTTTTTAGACTTTGTCCGTGCTTCTAGCTGTTCAAATATCATTTTTTGGATGTACATATAATGTGCTTTATCACCTGTTACACTTGACTATTTTAGCCGAATTTATAATTAATTTTGTAAGCGGGTTTAGTATTTAGTGCTATTTCAATGTAATTTAATGTATTTAATCTGCCTCTTTAGTGAATACAAAGTTGGGTGTGACTTCTTACACATTAAAGATTTGAGGCACGTACAACCTTGATATCACCGTTATTTTTTTTAATTTGAATCCTATAATTTAGATGAAAATATGAGATTATATTTAATTACGATGTATTGTTAGATAAATATATAATAATTTAGATTTATATTAAATTAAAATAATCACTTGTAGTTATTTTTTTATCTATAAATTTAATTATTAAATTCTTATTCAATAATATATTATGATTAAATATAACTTTATATTTTTATTATCATAAATTCTTGACTTGCTTAAGGTATTGACAATAACCCACTCAGAGTAATGGTAGGTTGTAATTATGAGTAAGATAAAATTTTAGTATAGTATTTGTTTTTTACTCATTTTTATTTTTATATTATTTTTTATTTATTAATTTATATTTAATTTGACCATTGTTTTTTATTTTTATTTTAATCTCTCACTTATTTATTTATTTAATTTTAATTAAATTCTTTATTAATTTTAATGTTAAATAAATTAATTCAAATTAAATTAATATTAAAAGATAAAATGTGTAAATTTTTATATTAATGATAATATTAATAAATTAATAAGTAAGAGATTAAATTAAAAATAATAAATAATTAAATTAAAAATAACTAAAATGATATAATAAATTAAAAACAGAAATAAGTAAAAAATATATATTAAAAGTAATAATTTTATTGTAATTATAATAATATTGTAGTCAGAGTTAAATCAAAACTGAGAAAGAAAAACCGAGGTTCTCGAGTCTAATTTGACTCTTACGAAAAGAAAAACTCTAATTGGCCTAACGTGATATAAGATCAGAGAAGATTCTGGAAACACGCGATAACTTGACACGCTATCTACGTGTTACCCCACTATTCGCTCTTAGTGAGGACCACAAAATTCAACTTAAATTACGCTTTCTAATTCCAATTTCCATTTTCCAATCATAATCACCATGATTGCAGTTGCATCCCATGACTAAATTTCCTAATCTGCCCTCCAATCCTTCACGCGCCTATTGACGTGTTACGTGTGTTGCATTCCTTGAAAGTGAAAATCAGACCAAGAACCTGCTTGGATTTTTAAAAATTGGACGCCCGTTTTTTTAATGAATTTTTTATTTAAAATTTAAGATAAATAATATAAATAATTATTATTATTATATCATAATTATAATTATTTATATCTTTATTAAAATATTAAGTTACACTGAATTTTTTTTGTAAATAATAAATTTTTATTTATTAAAAAATATTCATTCAAAATTTTTAAATTCAAACTAAAGTTTTAAAAAGTCCAAATTCAATTTATTTTATAAATTAAATTTTTTTAATTAAAATTTTTTTTAATCTAAACTTTATGTTTTTTCGGCTGAATTGTCATGGGTTCCACTTCATCTCGACACTCAAAATGCCCACTCTATGCGGCGTCGTTGGAAGTTCGTTGCAGTCCTCATATCTGTTGGGATTCTCCCAACGGAAACAGCTGGCACTCAACCAAACGCCAGTCTGTAAATTCGGGCAGCTACCCGAACTGCCCCCTTAAATCTCTCCCCTTCTCTCGTTGTACCTGTATATAAACACTCCACCCCATGGGACTTTGGTCCACACGGCGCAGTATCTCAGTGGTCCTATTGTTTCAAAATTCAAAACCCTAGTGTGTTATTAAGAAAAACACTTCCTCTGCTTCATCAATGGCTTCCACTAAAGAGATGCTCGTTGGCACAGTGGTGGTGGCCCTCACCGTCCTTTCCGTCATCAACGGTGCTCACGCCGCGGACGCTCCTGCTCCCAGCCCCGTTTCCCCTGCCGCCGCTATCTCACCATCGTTCGCCTCCGGTTGTCTTGCAGCCGCGGTCGCTCTCTTTCTTGGATCTGCTCTCCGGATCTGAAGTTGAATTGATCATTTTGGTTCAGATAGTTTATTTAGGAAACCTATTGGTGTGGCTGTACTAAAGACTTGGCTAGTAGTATTAATTTGTATTTTTATTTCCCGTGCACAGATTATATAATGTTGATTTCGCCATCTTGATCTATTTTACACAGGATATGTTTTTATAGTATTATGATTGTGATTATAGATTTTGGTACTTATATGTATGTTTGTGCTTCTTTAAATTAGTGATTTCTTGAGTTTTTGGGTAGTGGTCGATTGGTGTTCTTTCAATTGTTTAAGGCAGTTGATTTGACGTGAATTGGATGAATATCGTTGTGTCTATGGTTGGTTGACGACGACATTTAAAATGTCTCTGAAAAACGTGACTGCTTTAAAGCCTTTTCAATGGAAAACAGGGGCCAGAGTGTCCGCCTTTGAATTCCAGATTCTTGCAATTCTTTTACGCCTCTGGTGAAACGTAGTCAATTAGTTGGTCAAAATATTTTCTTCTAGTTCTTTTTTTATAGATGAAATAGTCAACAAGTACTCAAATCAATTCTGGTTTTCGGTTTTTGCTTTTTTAAATGCGTGCAAGTTAGTGGCTCGAGACTTATGAATCATCATCTGGGATGATAGTGGATGGACTATTAACTTTACAGGATCCCTTGATTTATGATGACAAACTACTAGAGGATAGTTTATTTTGGCAAATTTTTGCAAGCTACATATCATGAAAAGAATGGAACGAATCAGTGGTTGCTTATTCTAATGTATTTGATTGCAACTTTATTCTTTAGGTTAACTGTGATGTTCTGAGGTGTCAATCGTAGTTGGCTCCAGTGGCTGTTGTTTTGCTGACTTTATGATTAAATATAAAGCGGTTCCAACAAACCTCTGGAATATGATATTATTGGCCATAGAATAAGACGCACTACTTGTAAAAATTTATATGTAGTTTGCTTTCTTCTTTTCACCTTTTTTTTTTTTTTCCTCTACATCTCTCTTTAATGGTATGTGGCATTTAATCGTAAAGAATTCATTCTCGCTTTGTGTCCATTGCAACGAAGTTCCCAATTCCGTCATTTGAATGGCTAATGGCTCATTTTGTCCGTAATTTATCCCAGTCTACAACAGATATTGTTTGCATAATAATGACGCCAAAATGTTCGATTGAATTGACGAGTTTTATATTGCGATTTTAACTTTCGCATATTAGAATTTAATGAGGGTATGCGATAGGATGACATCCAAATAATATTCAAATCTTATGTCTCAGCAAATGCCAGTCAAAATATTATATTCTTTCGCATTATAGCATAGCGTTTAATATTTTATGTAACTAATGCTGCTCTTCTTTTTTTATGATAATTAACTCTCTAAAATTTGTATTTAATTAAAAATATGCGAAATATGTTGAATATAATACACAATTTTTCGAAATATTACGTTGTATTTTATTTTTAATATGAATGATGAGGGAATGAATTACAAATCAATTTTTTCAAAAAAAATTAATTATATTTATATTCCTAAACAATAAAAAATAGTATAAATTTATGAAATATGATATATAAAAAGTTCGAAAGATATATTTGAAATTTTAAATAATTAATAGCATTGATTATATGCACTAATAAATATCTGCATCTTTCACCGCATGTTAGATATTATCAATTATATCATGGAATATTAGAATATCTGACATGATTATATCATAATATACAAAATATTAGAATTGTGAGGTAAGATTATACCAAACTCCCGAGAATTTAATTTAAACAAAGATTTCACTTCTCTATTGCTTATTGTAATTTGTAATGAGTCGTGGTTACACAATATTAGGGAGACGAGACAGTCGGATTAATTTTTTTGTTCTTCTTTCATTTCATTTTCTCTACTTCTGACTAATCGTACGTCTATGTTCTTCCATACGTCTGTCGGGTTCAGCAGCATTTCTTTTTAAAAAATGTTTGGACTCGTTTAGTACACTAGGTAAAATAATATTTGATACACCAGGACTGAGAGACATAGGGTTAAAATAAAGTTTTAAAACCATGCTTGAGATGCTGGGTTAAATTTTTTTCTAATTTATCTTTTATATAATTACATCGAATTAAGATAAAAGAGATTTAACTATTAATTTATCGTATTGAATAGAAACGACTAAGATTAATTGTATAAATTAATACATTCCAATGTATTTATTAAAAAATTATAAGCATAATAATATATAATTTGATACGAATCAAAAACAAATTTCGTTTAAAATTTTTGTGAACTACTTCCATTTCTTATCAATTTAGCATAACTTGTAGCCTATCACTCTCTGAGCCAAAGTTTGTGTAGGAAAGAAAGTCTTACAGCACATCCAAAGATTTGCTTGAAGAACCAGCAACAATTAGATCCAAATAAAAGTAAAGGGCAAGATGGAATTATGACGCATAGATATTCACGTGACGAAGAATCACATTTGTACTACAAAAGAGACGATCAGCTCCTATTTTATATATATAATATTTATATCAAATATGACACAACGTTCGATGACTTAATTTGAATGACTGAGAGAGAGACGTGTTAGTCAAATAATAATTTTGCTCGTAGATTGCAGTGACAGCCATTTCTGGTCCCACAGGTAAGGAACGTGCTGTAGAAATTTAAACGGTTAAATCTTGATTTAATGGGTTATATTTTTTTAATTTTATTTACACGAAAAAATTGTGACGCATTAATGGAGAAATCAACATTAATGCAAGGATTCACTGTGAGGGCAACGATACTTGTGACTGAACATAAAGCGACCGCCGTTTTCTCCCCCTCACTATTTAAATATTCATACTTTGAAATGTATTATATAATTTTTAATTTAATTTAATAAATTAAACTTTCTAAAAGATTACGGTAATATATGAAAAATATTAACATTTTACATAAAATAATACCCTATTTAAAGAAAATAAACTGTAAAATGTAGAACATAAAATGTAAATAAGAATCTAAAATATTAATATGTTTTTGCGTATTATTATTATCATAATTTTAAAAATATATATTTAATTTTTATTAAAATTAAATTAAAAATATTATGTGATGCATTTAAACTATCAAATATAGAAGTGAACGGAGGAGATCACCGTAATACCCCTCGTTCCGGTCATTCTTTCTTGCTGTATAACCTTGCGTGAGGAATTTATTCATAAACTGTCGTGTAATCTGGATAGCTCCTCCCAAGGCAAGGCTATCCATCCTTTGGACATCAAATTTCTGAATTCTCGCACAATTGTGTTTCCTTTATGTTATCATATCCGTTTACGAAAGCGAAAATGCTGAAACTATAATCTTGAACGTGTGGAAAACAGTTGAAAGGGAAAGTAATTTATATTTGATTTCTTGGCATTTAGACCGTTCAGACAGCAGTATTTTCTCACGTCCTTTATCTAACACACGCACAGGCAACAACCTCCACCTCCTCCTCCTACTCCTATAGCCTTTAGCCTCTATTCAGAGTCAGACTCCATGTTCCCCATTGCTTTTAGCCCTCTCGGTCTCTGCATCAAATTATCAGATTAGATTCTTTCACTTGAAGCCTTTTTCACAGCAAAGCTAAATTGGCACCACTACTACATATGGATTATCAGGACATGTAGCAACTAAGCATTTAATTACAATGCAAATTAAAAAAAAAAAAAAAAAACTCAAATGAACTTACTTTTTTGGATATCTTTTTCTCCCTAACTTCATATCGCTCAAGGGTGAGATCACAAAGCCATGCACCTGGACTTACGAGCTGCAACATGGATCAGATAAACCAAAACCAAGTTCAGAATACAAGGCAATTTTTGTTCACCTTCAATATATAAGAAAAGAAAATGGTAGCAAGCACTAGCAGGCATATAGAGCAGGTGATTAGAATATTATAGTCTGTGAGAAGAATAACAAGCCGTGCACTGAAAGAAGCTCAACCGGTTTTCATAATTTGTCGGTTAGTCCCAAAATCTCACCTTCCTGGAACTAATATTCCATCACAACCGTCCAATACACACCATTCGAACCAGAGATAAAGCAAAAACATTTAAACATGTATACCCCAACACCCCGCATCCACATCCACATGGACACGTGGGCAGCTCACATCCCACGACACCAAAGTTCTCAATGCCTTCCCATCATCCCCTTTTTGTTATTTTAGGGAATAAAATACAATTACGAACCAAAAAAAAAAAAAACAAAGACATGTCAAGTGGGTGACGACTCGAATATTATATAGGCTGGCTGCGACCGAATCAAACTAGTGCTCAAATCCACGAGGAGCCCCACGCCCTATCCCTTTACAAAAATGATAGCATTATCGATGTTCAATGAACCATCATCCACAGTCTCTCCTTTAATGGCATCACAGATTTCTTCAGGCAATCCAGCTTTCAACACCTCATTTATTCTACGATAATAGTTTAATATAAGCATATGCACCAAATACCTGATCTTTTTAAAGATATCTAATTCCATATATAGTCTAGTCATAAACTTATTTATCAGGTAACTTCAGGTGGCACCCAAGTTTTCCTGTCGCCAAATTATACTAGTAATACGAAAAAGTTCCATCCCCAACAGAAATTAAAAAAAATTATTATTGTTATTTTCAAAAGATGAACTGTAATGTTAGCAGCTCCACCACGCGTACCAGCGCACCATACGTCTTCAATTACGGGGAATAGCGGCTCGCGACCAACACTAGGTCACCCCCATACTTTCTCGCTCATATTCCTAACAAACCTTTTTATTAGCCTATTGGGTGTGGACCACGCATCCACTTACACGTGTTACACTGTCCACATCTTGCTATGGCTCGTGAAATTATTTTGTGCTTATATTCAATCATATATTTGAGATAAATGATCCTAAACAGAGCTGTATGAACAAAAAATATAATTCTAACCTGAACTAATTACGCTGCAAAAAAGTAAAAGATGAAAAGTAAAAGTGGTGGGATAGAATTGGAGCTTACATTGAGCGTGCGTTGAATGAATTTGGCTCTCTTCTTAGGTCTTTGAGGGAGCTTGGAGCCCTTTATGGCCAGAAAATCTTCTTCCTTCTCCTTGGTGGTGAGGGCAATCACAAACTTGGGTGGCCATACCGGTGGAGCCGCATCCCCGCTGCCGGACGGCGACCCACCCTTCTTGCTATCGTGCGCAGTCTCCGATGACGCCCCCGATTTAGTATTGTCATTATGGTGGTGGTGGTGGTGGTGGTTGTTGCTGTGATGGGTCCCTCTCTTATCGTGCGCACCCCTGTCCGGTGAGGCTATTCCCCTCACACCCCCGTTGCTTTGGCCTCTCATAGCACTTGAAGTCTCCGAGTTCCTGAATTAAGAAATCCACATATTCTATCAATTTCCCTTCACCCCCAACACCAAAGATGTTGAACAATTGAAAATTCTATCTAGGCTATGAAAATAACCATCCAAAATAAATAAGAAAATAAAATAAGTAAATAAATTAAATGAAGTTTGGGGAGCTGTGAGTTTACGAAATTGACCTTGGGATGATGTAGAACGCAGGGGTAGGAGAAGGCAAGGTGGAATCTGGAATTGGCTTTGCGTAAAATATTTGGGAGGGGTTGGTTTTTGGCTTCTTGAGGGGGGACTTTCTATTGTGGTTTAAAAGGAGAGTGGGTCATTGATTTCTTTTCCCTAATGAAAAAAACAAAAGAAAAAAAAGTTGAGGAAATAAAAGAGAAGGTTAAGATTAGATTTTTGATGGAATGAGAGAGACGTGATTCCCTATAACGGGGCACAGATGATTCCCATGAGGCTTATTGCCATTGGATATAGAGAGAGGAGAGGACCTTTATGGATAAGTGAAGGATACGTGTTGAGAGATGAGGGGTTGGACGGACACTAGATCTTCCACCTGCTCCCCTCATCGGACGGCCATCAAGCCGTTTAATTGGAGGCGAACACGTGGAAGCCGAGCCCCCCCCGTTACGTGGAAGCTGGTAATTTCTTAGATCCACACTATTCACTTCGCCTGCTATTATCCCCACTGCAATCATCCGAACGTTCAAACCCACTCCCCCGTCATTTTTGTTATAAATATCTTTTCAAAATGTAACTGTAACCAACCCATGGAATTTCAAATCATTATAATTATACTAAAAAATATAATTATTTTAAAATATATTTTTTATTTTAAGAAACTTAATGTTTCAAAATTTAGTTCTTAAATTTTTAAAATTACATATCTTATGTTTATTATTATTTTATAATTTATTTACTATTTTATTTATATTTATAAATTAAATATTATATTATTTTTCATGTGTATATAAATATATTCATTCTACAAATAGCATTCATTATTTATAATATTATAATTAACCATATTTTCATTTACTATATATAATTTTATTGTTCATATATTTCGGTTACTTTATAATTTTATATAAATATTTTATGTTTATTACTTATTATTTGAAAGTATTTTAAGGTAAAGAAAATAGAATATTTTTTTTTACCATTAGTGAAACATCTCAGAGAAACCTAACATTCTGACTTTCCCCAGTGGAAAATTTGGTACTACCCCGGAATATTTTTCTATAACCGAAACCAAAGTATATCATTCTCAATCTCATCAGGCATTATAATTTTCATATAACATATGCAAAAATGTAAAAATAATTCCTGCAACGCCTATTTATAAAAATTCATGCTCGAATAGCTACAAAATTTGATTCCAGCAGTACAATAGATTCGTCTAATTGCGCACAGAAAAAATTAACAACGAAGAAAACACAAGAAGATTGGACGAACATGATTACTTAGCAGACCAGACTACATTGCCAGAAATTCAAAATCGCAGCCAATGATGAGCACAAATAATTCTTCCACACATCTGCCCCACTAATTACGCACTACTCCACCCTTTTTAATCTCATCGGGATACCATATCTTTTCAGTAGTCTTTATTTTCTAATTTCAATTTCTTTTTATTTACCGAAGAAACCTGCACTTACATACCCTAGCTATTTATGGGGCTCGAAAATAAGAGAGAATTTTTTGACTGAAGATTCACATGAACCGAAGAGACGTACCTATAATCAAAGTCCACGAGTGTCGACACTTGCAGCCCTCCACCTCTAATTGAACAGGCTTACAAAACAAACTATGGCCCACATGCAACCTAAAATAAAACCCTTTTCTTTTTCTTAACGCCATCTATCATATTATTATAATGATAGAAATGTAATAGAAAAGCCAAAAAAAAAAAAAAAGAATCTCGGTTTTTGCTAAGTTGTACAAATCCAGACGTTAACTGACCGTGACAGCCAAATTAGCTTAAATCCCTAATCTAACCATCTAAAAGCCTCTATAATTATCGTCATTCACAAAATAAAGCAGAGAAAAGGAAATAGGTATAGTAACAGTAGTACCTGAGAATTCGCTGAGGTTGCTGAGGGGAAGAAGGGCGTTGACGGAGATTTGGATAGCCGTTAGTATGAGTGTGAGGAGTATTAGTATGAGGGGGCGCAGTGGTGGGCTGACTAGAAGAATCCTTATCGGTTCTAACGACCCGCCGATCCACCCGAACCGTAGTCCTCTGAACCGGTGTGGAAGAGTCGTCCTTGACCTGAACCTTCATACACCGTAGGCGCTTCCGGTTCCCCCACTGCAGCACGAAATCAGACGTCGTCGTTTGTCTGATGGTGTCAGAGGCCGCCTTTAATAACAATGACCCAGCCCCTCCTCCTCCTCCTCCGCTTTTCTCTCTGACGCTACAGATATTATTAATATTGCCCCTAACTGGTGACACTTTATCCATCTCCTTCCTGCACCTTTCCTCAATTTAAAAACAAAAAAAAAAAAAAGGGTAAAGTTACGGAGGGTTAATATTGGAACAACGAAGGATTATAAGTGCGAGTGAGATTAAAAAGAATAGGGCCCAAGGGCAACCATGTTTTGGATTCGGCCTATGTATTTTCTGCTCAACCCCAACAACACGGCACACAGAACCCAGGACTCTGCTACTACACAATACCATAATAATACACTACCGAGTTTGAAATAAGATGAGCATCGGACGGCCTACGGTTTTAGGAAAAAGGAATCCATGGGACAGAATCATGTGCGCCTCTCGCCTATTCTATATGACGACAAAATGGATCACGGAAAATTGAGAGGCCCAACCCCCAGAATATGAAGAATATTACATTCAATTTTCAAATGGAAACCAAGAGCATCCAGATTTTCTTACTGCTGGCCATATTTCGACAGCCACGAGAGCATATCATTGTAAACCAATTCAACAATCCTGCTCTCCCATGTCTCATCTTCGTAACAGCGGTTATAAACAACTTTGGCAACTCGGTTGCGCCACCCATCTTCCAATCACCTTTGCTCCGCTTTATGCACTTCAGGTTTTCGAAACACGGAGAATTCTGAAACTCCCCTTTCCTGATTTGTCCCGAGGGACAAATCCAGAGTAATTGGACGATGAGTCCGGATTTCTTCCCCGCCCCCCCAAAAAAACACTGAGAAATGAAAACAAAGGATGGCAGAACGTGGAAAGCGAACATATGTTGCCAAAGCTCAATCGGCGATTTTTACGTTATAGACGAAATCAAAACCAAACTTTTTTGAGAAAAATCGAAATATAATCCACTCTGCCCCATTCCGGAAAATCGAACAGGAAAGGCGAATCGTTTCCCTCCCCCCCCCCCCCCCCCCGGCTTTTTTTCTTTCTTTTCTTACTTGTCTGAGCAAAGGGAGGGATGGAGAACAGGAATCCATGGTATGATACGCCAATCGCCAAAAGACAAGCATATATATAACTGAAAAGGGGTAGAGAAGAAGAGTATAAAATGAGACGAAGCCATGAAAGCAATGCAATACCAGAAAACTTTGATTTTATTAGCGATCAATTCCTTCTGGAACAACCGTAAGCAAAAGAAAAGGAGCCGATTTTCCGAAATCCTGCAGGGTATGAAGAAGCAGAGAGAAATAAGAACAGCGTCACAACTATCAGCCATAGCAGCTTAAAGGCACATAAAAATTGGATCCACTGTAGCGCCGGAGAGTAACAAATCCGCACCTAGATTGCGATGAAAATCAATTTCTCAGTTCTGATTTTGATAAAGTTTATTAATTCCTCACCTCTATCAATCGGATTCCACCAAAAGCCCTCGGCTAAGGTCACACGAAAAATCTTTTGCTTTCGGAGCAGAAGCTCTCAAAAATGCAAATCTGTTCCTAAAACTCGATAACTACCAACGACATTTCAGAGCTCAAATCTACGACTTGGGTAGGCTCTAAATTCAGCAAGCGGCAATCGTCTCTGTAATCAGGCAGACAGTTCGGAGTTTTAGAATCCGCTTAGATTTTGAGAGAAATGTATCTGAATATGACAAAACACAGGAAAAACTTGTCAAATGGCAAGAAGAAGAAGAACAGAGGTTGAAACTCTGGAAAGAATCTCAATCTCAACAAGTGGAAATTTTTCAAGCACCTCCGAATCTCACAATGAACCAAGGAAATGTCCAGAACAGATAGCGAAAAGCGGAAGAGAATTCACTTTGAGAATTGAAAATGAAATTCTGCCAAATCTAGGCCACTGCTCTTAACATGCACCTGCAACCAAAATAAACAAAAACAATTCAAGATTAACAATTTGACTTTCGACACAAAATTAAGCTCTCCATAGTCAGATAGAAAAACATATAGAAATTTAGGTTGTGTCTGAATATGAATTTTCTTTCTATAACTACATACATGTATATATGTATCTTCAAGAGTTCCAAATCCTCAACATTCAATACTCAGCTATCAAAATTTATCACCCAAACTCCCCTGTTTGCATCAAAGAGGTGGATAGCGAAAGAAAATTGTCGGAGATAATAGAAAGAGGGAAGAAGGCCAAAAGGGGCTTCTCCTTCTTCGTCTTGATAAAACGAAATGCTCTGTTCTCATGGAAGACCCTGTTTATATACATCTTCCGATCCTCTGCTTCACACCAACCGTCCAATCCGAAAATTGCTGACCGTAAAAAAATGATCCGACGGCTCTCGTCTACGCTTCTTTAAACCTTGTCAGGTGATGAAATGTAATCGCGCTACGTCCTTTAAACGTGCCCTTGCGCCGTTAAAGTAACGGAATCTTTAGCGTCGTCAGATGCCAATTATTAATTACTCCCAAGAGTGTAGTTTATGTTTTTTGGCTTTTGGTTGGAAAGTTCATGTATATAATTTAGTCTAGTTCATTATAGCGCCCATGGGTACAGTTCTACTTAACTATGATTAATTAACCAGGTTCTTGGGTTAGTTTTACTGTGTCAAAATCCTGAATTATCATTTCAGAATTAGGATGGCTCAGTTTGAAACGTTTGCAACTGGTGCTTGGACGATATAAAAGTTAAAGAGTTTATATCAATAAATTTTCTAAGAGCAGTTTTAACAACTGCAAGACAATAAATGGAGTAAGATTCACATTTTTTGCTGCAAAATTCATTGGCTCTTCAACCATATATGTCGATCATGCTCCCCAACAGCTAATCAGTCACTCACGTAATTAGATCGTACTCTCCATGTTCATTGCGAAATGATAAAGTTAAACGAACGTCAACATATAAATTTTTCAGCGCAAACATTTTTGAACAATTATGCCAAAAACAAATAGGAGAATAGGTGATCCATAACCAACAAGGTTTGCCCAATCGACTAGAGACAATATTGGAATCTTGTATGGTATCGCCCTAGAAGATCTAGGAACCAAAGTTCAATTATAACTTGAACTCGGCTAAACCAGTCGTATATAAAGTCTGACCTGCTTATCAATTCATTAGATCAACATTTAAAAGTTCTTCGTAGTCATACTATATAATGACACCATGAATGAACTGTAATTCAAGCTTAATAGCCCATAACTATATGTAATAGCTTCATAACAACTTGTTCTCATATGTCACTCCTCTCTATAAATCGGAAACTCTCCCTATCTACCATGTATACACTACTCACTCTACCTATTTCTATTCCTTTTCATACTGACTTAAACATAACAGAGCTCCTGTCTCTTGCGACCATATTGAACTTCTATCCTTCAGGTTGCTCTTTACCTTGGCACCATCGTTGCGTCGAGTCATCCAATAAGATTACTATTCATCAGTTTAGTATAGTGGTAGATCATATGAGAACAAAATCTGAAATTTACTACTAAGTGCGTAGGAATTGACCGTGCAGTTAAGATATTGTAAAGAAGAGAAAGCTATTTTTTAGTTAAATTATCTCGAAATTCGTATATATATTATTAAAAAATTATTTCACACGAAGTTAAAAAAAATATATAGCTAAACTCTCCATTACATTGCCATACCGTTAAATCAATTATGAGGAATGACTTTGGAAATACTTTGTTAACGATTTTAAAAGGCTTTTCCAGCTCCTTAAGCCTTGTGACTTGGTAAGGTTCACAATTCCAGCCGTCACTATTAAAACAGAAAATGAGAATATATGCTTCGTACCAATCCGTAAAACTTCACAAACAAAAACATTTTCATGATAGGAAATTTCTATGGAAGGAGCTCAATTACACATGCAGTGTGTTCATTCCCAAAAAAAGTAAGAACTATGAATTTGGGAAGTTGCTGCAAATTAGCTTATGCAACCTGGTTTATGCAAATGCTAACCTATGGGATGAGACACGTAATGTATAGTCTGGTTTCTTCCAACCTTTGTATTGTACCGAGTTGGTGGACAGCAGATTGATTTATTAGCTTTAAAGATGATGCCACGTTTCAAAGAAACGAGTTAGACCTGACTGATTGGATCCTTCATTGCATCTCAACCCTTTCTTTTTCTGTTTCAGGTTTCAATAGTTCATTCGGCAGAATCAATCCCACAAATTTCTTACTAGGATGTCACTTCTTGTAGAGGAGGATAAGAAAATCATGAGGTTAAAACCTCCATAAAATTGAAGGTAATGGAGTGCAAAGAAGCCCGGAAGTAGAGCCATCAAAACGGGTTCGATCCACCAGGTCGAACCCGTTTAACCCACCTAAGGAATGGGTTGGGTTGAGAGATTTCTTTAAGAATTCGTTATCAATTCAGCCCGTTTAACCCGTGAGTTAAACAAACCAGCTCGCGGGTTAAATGGATTAAATGGGTTGCCTATTTTAAAAAAAAAAATTTTTTTTCACTCACTCAATTTAGCACTCCAACCTACTGCACTTTTCTATTTAAAAAAATTAACCATAATGTATATATTGTGTTGTCTCTATTATTTTGTAATTTGTTAGATTTAAATATTCTGCTCATAATCATATTATTACTATTAATGAATCATTGAATTATTAGATTACTTTACTTGTTTTAATTCGTTTAAACCTAGTTTTTATTTAGTTATTTTTTTTATATTGATATAAAAATTGATTGATTAAACAAGACATATGTTTAAAAAAAATCACATTTAAATTTTTATAATTTTTTATTTATTTATTATTTTTTTATTTTTTAATGGGTTAAGAGTCAGTTTGTTTAACCCACCAGGTGAGGTGGGTTGAAATTTTCAACCCACCACCTTATGGTGGGTTAAACGGATTGACTCATTTAACCCACCAACTCGGGTGAACCGAGTTGGCCTACTTTGATAACTATACCCGAAAGGGAATTGTGGGGCTATATAAAAAAATCCTTTGAAAAGATATACATACTCGGGAATAAAGATTATCAACAAAACTCTGGGTAGTTCTCTATGAACTCAGCTTACTAAGTAAGAAAATTCTGAGCATTTCCATCACAAATGGTACGATAATCTAAACATACAACCGGTTCGGGAATTTGCTGGAGAAAATTATGAATATTTGACTAAAGATGACTATTTGGAGGTTTTCCGCTCAAACAGATCCAACAATGAGGTCCATTACATAGAAAGATGTCATGCCAATATTGTTGTTTGGCTCCAATTGCTTACTTTTCGGTTTGAGGTTGTCATCAGTCAATCAGCAGTTCACGATTTGTCAAGGTAAGATGGCAGAGGCACTTTCTGGGGCAATTAATTTGCTTCCTGAGCAAAGGAGGTCAGGAACATTCTTTCTTCAATAACAATGTTGTGGGGTTGAGTGACTTGTCTAAGTGATAATGATCTCGGAGCTCATAAAAGTGACCTTCATCTCAATACAGGGGTAGAAGGAAGTAGATCCAAAGAAAGCATATTGTCACACTATGTCAAGTAAATAAAGATGTGATGCAACAGCAGATGTACACTGCAAGGAAGACAACCATATATACTCTGCTTGTAAGCTTGAAAATGCAGGCAAAAAAGTAGAAAAGTTTGTATCTCTACCGCTGTTAACTTTGAAATACCAAATTGACAATCCATTCATAATTTACAGAGAAAATTAGACAGCACTTATCCACATCTTCTTCATGTAATACACAAAGTCAGGCATACTCATTGGCCAGGTACAGGAACACTGTCTTCAGTAGCCATTGACTCTGGTGGAGGAGACTTCTTTGTGAGAGACTTGGGTATGTCAAGATCATCTTGCATACAACGCTGCTGAGGATGCGACAAGAGTATGCACATGTGACGGAAAATGACTCGTACTAACCCTTGTCCACTCTCCAAGATATAGCCCTCATATTCACTAACTTGTTCGAGGGCTTCCACAAGGGTATCATAAACTGCCTGGGGGCAATTGTCAGGTCCAGGTTTGTCATGGAGGTACATCACATCCAAAGTGAAGAGCCTTTGGCTAACAGGCCACTGATGGTGTGGTCGCACTGATGATCTGCAGTAGATAAGAATCTGGGAGAACGATATTGCATATCAGAATTCACAGCAAAAGTAGTACCTAAATATTTCCTGATATTATTAACAAATAACAAGAAATGTGTAATCACAGAGACACAGCATTGAGGTCAGCCACTACTTACAACTCTGAAAATACGATTCTGCATACGAGATTTCTTAGCTTCATGAGCAGCAACTTTGAACAAATTGGTAAGATCTGGTTGACCACTAGACGAAGTAGCTGAAAGCCCCCCTACTGCAGAGATTGCAGACTCAACATCATTGCTAAACTCTTTCTTCAGCTGTAAATTATTAGAATACATTACAAATATACATGACTAATTCAAGCTTCAAACCCCTCCTCAAAAAGAAACAAATAATAATGTTTTAAAGAGCCATATTTACATGGGAAAACCATAAAAAACATTATTTGTTGATGTCTATATAGATGATCCAATGCACAGATAGCACATCAAACTTCAACAAGAAGGAAAATTGGAGAGATACTATCATCAGCAGACATGCACAGGCAGCATAAAAAACCCAAACATATGATGGATCCTTCAAAAAAGTTGTTTTTGTACTTTTATAAATACAATATTATAGAAGCTGTAGTCAATAGGCCAGACAATCATTTCTTTCTTCAATAAAAAATAATCGTCCTGGTTTTCTGAAAGGCAATAAATGTGTATACTTCATGAAACATCAAGCTTCCAAGGATATAGTGGCATTGAAGACTACAAACGCAATCATGAATCATGATAGATTGATAATACGACTCAATATCTCAATAATTAAAGCACTAAAAGTAGCTATAAGCAAGAATAAAAGCTTGTTCTTTACTTTATCATGCAGATTCAATAACGAGTTCCAGATAACTTTGAGATCGTTTTCAGTAAATAAATTTCTAAGAGCATTGTTCTTCTAATTCTGTGCCCTCCTTCATACTGTTTCACAATCCATTAATCCTCCTCTAGAATCCTTCTGCCTCTTTCTAGTTGCCCTTTTGATTAAATTGTGAGATTTTCCTTTCTTTCTGTTGTCTGTGGCTGTGGTTAGGTTTCCTTGTGCTTGCATGCACGAGGGCCTCCATGTATATGATGGCAGAACACAATAAAACTAAGCAACACACAAAAAAGGAGAATAAATATATGAACATTACATATTTGAAGTTGTTCTTTAAATCTGAAATTATATGACTTGTTTTCTATTAACCCATATACCAATAGGTCCAGGACTAAACTCTTAATTTACTTTTCAATCACCATATAAGCATTACAAAGAACTAGCAAATGTAAACAACGAGAGATTGATGCTTCTCCTCACCCTTATTTTCCACGATCCCCAATTTTCTCAGGCACCAAAGACCGGAAATTGAAGGAAAAACACATTATGCAAGATGGAAAAAAGTAAAAGCTTTACATGAAATTATAAAAGGAAAAAATTGGGTACAGATTGGAGGGGAAGGGGAAAGACCTAGAGATTTCTAGTGTCATTGACTCGTTTGTCATCAGCAAACAGGACCGAGGGTAGCGAAGGGGAAAAAAGGAGGTTACCCAGGACGCAGACTTCCCAAACGTGGCGAAAGCGAAACGATGTTCAGGATTGATAGTGAGTTTGGCATTGACGAAGAGAACGATGGCTTGCTTGATGGAATCCAACCTGGTGAGTGGTCGCCCATTTGAACCAGTAGCCTTCAACTCCACAAGAGTCTCAGGATCCACATCCACACAAATCAGTATATCTTCATTTCTGAGCGGTCCTGATTCCAGCACATACCTGCTTGCTCCGGCAGCACTATCTCCCTCGACCCCCTCCATCTCTACCTTCCGTGCACCTTCGCCTCTCTCAGATTTTGAGCTTCAAAAGACATAGTATCATATTACATCTTTTATACATTATTACAAGATTCATTACGACAGAATTGTACACTTTGACTACCTCTATTATTTTTTTTTTGAAGTCATATATATTGATTTACGTTAATATAAACTAATTATAGAATTATTACAAGATAATTAATATTATAAAATATTAAATTAGTTATCTACTTTCTTGTAAGAATATGAATAAAAATATAATTTATACTTTTATTAACATTTGTTAAAATGAAAAGCTTAACTTTGTTTTATTTATGGCAAAAATTTGTCCGTTATTTTTATTTAAAATTTTACTTTCATCTTTTAATTTTGTTTACATTTAATTTAGGTATTTTATGTTATCTTAAATTTTACTCTTATTCTTTATATACATGTAGTTCTAATTTAATTCCTCAATTTAACCTTCAATTTTATTTTTATCTCTTAAACTTATTTAGTTTCTTAATTTTATTTCAAGTTTTACTTTCATCTCTTAATGTTATTTTATTTCAATTTTATCCTTAATTTAAAAAATTATTTAAATATTTATTTTCCTTTAACAACGTCATATTAAATTGATCTAACCTTTGTTTGAAATAAAAATTAAGATGGCCAAAAACAAATTCAATACCAATAATGTGTTATTTTAAAAAATAAAAGATATAATTAAAAATTCAATAAAAATTATTACATTTTACTTTATTTGACAAAGTTTTTGAGATATGTAAAAGTTAGATAAGTAAATATAAGAGTCATTTTTGTCTCCCCACACGTAATTCATGTTGAAGTGTAAGGGGGTTTGGAGAAGATATACAGTGTCATCCCTTTCGTCTACGGGCCACCAAAGGAGCATAATAGAAACCTATTTTGGAGAGACCTTTATTTGAATAATCTTGGCTTTGGCACACCCTAGTTATGCATTGGCGATTTCAATGATTTTCTGACAAATTTGAAGAAGTTTGGAGGAGAAAGAAGATCCCTTTGAAGCTTCTCCAACTTTCATTCCTTCATGTCACATTGTGAAATGGCTTATATGGGGTTCAAAGGTTCAAGCTTCATGTGGACAAATAGAAGAATGGGAGATGCCTATATAAAAGAACGCTTAGACAAGTCCTTGGGTAATATTAGCTGGTGTGAGTCATGCCCAAAGGCCTAGGTTTTTCACCTTGAACAGTTTGGATCTAATCATTCCCCCTACTATTGGTTTTTAACTATTCAAAAGAGAGGACCCCTTGGAAATTCAAACTTGAATTGCTATGGGGTAGAGCACCTTGAGTATCTATCTGTTATTGATCATATATAAAAGCAAACTAGAGTTTGGTAGTTTGGGTGTGTTATTTTATTTCTTAAGAAATTTGAAATGCATGCAAGAGCTTTAATAAAGTTGAGTAAAAAGGAATTTTCCAATAACAGAAAATTAATTAAAAAGCTATTAGCTAAGTATCAAAGTTGCTATGAAGGAAGTTAGAATGAATCAAAGGTTGAGAGAGCAAATCAATTATGCAATGATATAGAAAATAGCTGGATAAAGGAGGAAAAGTACTGGGTGCAGAGATTGAAAGTTAGTTAGTTAAAATGTGGAGACAAGAACACTAAATTCTTCCATGCAATTATTGTACAACGTAGAAGATGAAACAAGGTTCTAACCATTAAAGGGGAGGATGGTATCTAGTTAGAAGATAATATATATTGTAAATGCCTTTAGTTTTTTCTTTTCTTCGTTTTTCTCATCTGGCGGAGAAAGAAACTATTCTTATGTATTGGAATTTATAACGTCCATATGTTAACATGGAAGATAATATCTTTCTTATGAGCCTAGTGACTAATAAAAAGGTGAAAAAGGCTGTTTTTGACTTGGGAGGGCTCAAAGCTCTGAGTCCTAATAGTTTTTTAAGGATATTTTATCATTACTCTTTGGAGGTTGTGGGGGATCAAGTCTGTAGGTATGTGAAATCTTTCTTTAAACTTAGAAATTCCTTAGCTGAATTATATATGACCAACTTGGTATTAATCCCTAAACTTCATTCCTCCGAGTAAATTGGTCATTTTACACCAATCAGTCTATGTGATTTTTCCTATAAAATTATATCCACAGTGATGTCCAATCATTTAAGAACAGTTCTTCCAACCTACATTACCGAAAATCAAAGAGCCTTTGTGCATGGTAGGCTTATAATAATAACATCTTGGTAGTTCATGAGGCATTTTATTACTTGAAGTCAAAGAAATGTGGTAATCATGAATTAGCCTTGAAATTATATGTAAACAAAGCCTATGATCATATTAAATGAGACTTTCTAAAGGATGTGATGTTGAGAATGGGATTTTGTCAATAATGGGTGGAGAGGATTATGACGTGTGTATCATCGGTCTAATTTAGCCTTATCTTTTTAGTTGAAAAGATTGTTGATGTGTATCCTTAAAGGGGCTTGAGGCAAGGGGATCCTCTTTCCCCTTATCTATTTATAATAACGGTGGATGTTTTATCAAGAATGATCCATGCTGTAATTGGTGAAGGGAGACTCAAGGGCATTAAATTAGCCAAAAGGTGTCTAGCTATTTTGCATTGCTTATTTGTGAATGATTCTTTATATTTCTTGAAGACAAGTTCTGCTAATTTATGGTAATGAAAGGAATCTTAGATAACTACTGCTTTGTGTTTAGTAAAATGGTGAATTTGGATAATTCGTGTCTATTTTCTCCAGGAACTCACCTTTTTACCATATAGAGGAAATATATCACTTGTTAAGGATCCTACTCTCTCCCTCTCCTAGGAAAAATGGTATGTTCTCTCATGGTAGTGGGGAAGTTCTTATTAAGGCAGTAGCCAACGCCATTCCTACTTACCCTATATCATGTTTCATGTCCCTAAAAAAAGTATGTTGTGAGCTGGATAACATGATTTCTAACTTTTGGTGGGGTTAAAAACAAGATGAAGGGTGTATTCACTAGGTGGCCTGGGAGAAATTGGCTAAGGCAAAGTGCAATAAGGGCTTGGGCTTTAAAGACTTATGGTGCTTCAATGTGGCTCTATTGGCTAAGCAATGCATGACATATGTTGCAAGTACCTAATGCATGGTGAGTTAAATTGTTAAAGGGGATCTACTTTCCAAACTCAAGTTTTCTTGATGCTAGAAAAGGGGGATGAGCTTTCTGGGCTTTGTTAAATCTGATTATCGGGTTGGGCTTTTAAAAATTGGGTTTGAATTTAGGCCCATAAAAAGCCTAAGCCCATTTTTTAATTAGGCTTTTTTATTCAGGTTTTTATCCATATTTTTTAGGTAAGGCCTATTGGGCTAATCAAACTTTTTAAGGTCATAATCAAATCAATTTGTTACTTAAGACTTCATATAAATAACATAGATAATTGTTATTATTATATGTAAAATTATATATAGAAAAGTTGTAAATACAAATGAGTTGTTGTATTGGTATAAATTTTTTAAATAAGAGGTATTAGTTTTTATTTCTTTATCAAAATGTCACGATACACGAAGTATTTTTTTCAATAATAAGTTTCTACTTATTGAAAATGTATCCATTTGGGTTTTTCAGGTTCAGGCCTGGCTTTGAAAAATCAGGCTATTTTAATTGGGCTTTTTTGTTCAAGTTTTATTTTTTTTAAGGCCAAACTCATTAAACCAAGCGGCCTTTTTAAGTTATGATTAGGTCTAGGCTTAGTTTAACATTTTGGAAGGCAAGAACTTCTTGAAAAAGGATTTATGTTAGGGTTAAAGGAAATGGAAGAAATATTGATTTTTTTATAGACCTGTGGATCCCAGAATGTGAGAATTTCATAATCACTGATGGTGCTCCCTATGAAGAGTTAAAGGGTTGTAGAGTTCCTAATTTCATTTATCATGGAGCATGAGACCTTTTAGCTGTATCTAGATAGCTTTCTAAAAGAAAGTTTTACAATAATCAAGATCCCTATCTCTAGGCAAACTTGTTCCCTTAACAAGCTCATGTGTGGCCTTAGCTCCTTACCACCCCTCGCAGTAGCTAAGTCAGCCTCCCTTGATACTACTAGATTGGCTAGGCTAAGTGATTAGCTAGGAAAAGAAAAGAGAAGGCAAGAGAGCTCTTTGGAATACTTAGAACTTTTTGAATGCTTGAAGTTTGGATGATTTACAAATAAGAGATCCTACCCGTATTTATACACCTCCACCTCCTCAATGGACGGTGGTGATCAATTTAATCTAACTATAGAGACTGGTTCTCTAGAACCTTCCATTAAAATATTTGTATCTTATAATATCCATGGAATATCTACAAGAATATCTATGGAATATCCACAAGAATGTACATGATATTTCCATAAGAATATCCATGGAATATCCGCACTTCTCTATCCAAATTTAGCAACACCCTCGTTGCCTCAGGCGCTTTAAGTTATTCTTAGAATTGTTACAGGTCTTCATATAAAGCTCCATGCTATCCCGCACCCGTGGCCAAAAGTATGCTATCTCTATGAGTGCCATTGTGCATTTTTGGCCATCACATATGCTAGACTTAATGAAGGAATATAGACTATATGGTCGAAAAAGGTTATTAGATTGTTGTCTAAAGAATAAAGTAAGAGGAGGTGTGTACCACTGGATCTTTATTTCAACTCCCTTTGGGCTTTTGGAATAAGATATGGAACATCAAAGCACCATAAAAAATTAAGCACTTCATATGGAGAATGTGTACCAATTCTCTTCCAACCAGAGAAAACCTACGTAAGAGGCATTGTTGAAAGAAATCTACCTACCTGTGTTGCTATAATGAAGTGGAAACCATGGAACATATACTCTTTTTTTGTGAATGGGCGAAGGTTGTATGGTTTTGCTATCTATTTGCCTTTCAAATGGAGGACTGTAGGATTGGAAGAATAGAGGATTGGTTCTTAAAAAATTTCTTTAATATGAAATTGGGAGATTTTAATAAGCATCAAGTTGAACATGAGGTTAACTTAGGCTAAGGAGTTCCATCTAAGCCAATTACCCGTTATATGGTCAACAAGATTCAGGTCATGGTTGTCCAACAACTCAAAGTGGAATTAAACCATTTAGGGTCGAAGCCCAACTTTTATATGGATCCCAAGTTCAAGTGCGGCAATTTGATCATATGCTATAATGGATGCATTGTGGAAAGTTAACTATAAATATGATGAAAGTTGAAATAAGTATTATAATTTTTAGTTAAAATCTAAGTTAGGTGAGCTATATTTCCTTAAAAGTTTAAGTTAAATAAGTTAGGTAAGCTACAATGGATTGAAGGTCTATGTTAAGTATAATTTTATGCATGTTTTTCCAAATTAAGTGAATCTTAAACTTATACCAAGAGAGTTGTTCTTGACTATAAATTCAAAACTCATCAATGAGAAATACAACCTTGAATGCTCTAAAATTTGGCCTAGCATCTTATATGTGAATTTTTCATCGAAGTTTTCTAAACTTAGTGGCAAAATTATCCTTGATTCTTATCACTCTCCTTCTTCTATTTTAGAGGGTGCGAATCAAACCTAGAATTCTTAAGTGTGGTGTACAATTTATCATTTGATATTGCTAGTTGTTATGTCTTTAGATTTTTATTTATTTATGTTTTAGGATTGTTAAATCTGAACTTCCTTAAAGCACATCATTTTTGTATTAGAGCTCTGGTTGAGAACGTGTAAAAAATGAAATACTTACTGGTAAGAGAGAGAAACACGTGAAAAGAGTGGTTAGAGTGAGATATGGCAAAAAACAACCCTACCAGTGTTCCAAGAAGGCTTTCATTAGAACAAGCTTAGATTATGAGCATACAACAAAGTCAACAAGAAATGTGAAAGTAGTTGATTCATCTTAAGCAAGCAATTGTAAGATTGACTGTTCAACAACTTCCACAATGATGTAATCATCAAACTTCCATTGATTCTGATCGTAATGAAGAAACAAAAGAAAAGGTTGATGCACACAAGCAAAGGAAGCAGCAGTGTAACCTAGGAAATAACAGCAAATTGAAGATTTCACTATTCAAAGGTATTAGCTCTCCAGAGAAGTGCTTAGAGTGGATGCAATGAGTGGAGAAGGTGTTCGAGTGCCACAACTATTCTAAAGTTTAAAAAATGCAAACTAGTTGTCCCTAAATTTACCAATTATGCATATCTATGGTGGGAGAATTTGAAAGTATAACAAAGGAGAGATGGAGAAGAAGAGATCAAGAGTTGGAGGCTTATGAAGAGACTTATACAAAAATGCTTTGTTCTAAACTATTACAAGTAAGAGTTATACATTCAGTTGCAAACTCTTAGACAAAGGGCGATGTATGTTGAAGATTATGTTAAAGAGTTTGAAATGTTAATGATGAGATGTGAGATATAAAAGCCTTAGAAACAATCTATTGCAAGGTTCTTAGGAGGCTTGAATAAGGAAATTGCTGATGCAGTGGAATTATAACCTTATGTAACACTTGAAGATGTAATTAAGCTTGCTGTTAGGGTGGAAAGACAATGTAGAAAAGGTGCAAATAAACTAGGAAATTCATGGTTTACTAGTTTCAAGGCAACAAACTTAACCTCTTTAACACCAAAAGATGTCTCAAAGTGGAATAAACAGGAAAAGAAAAAGACAAGCTCCAGTAACTATGTTGATTCATCTAGAGGAAAGGACAAGGTTGATGATACAAAGAACTCAAAGAGGAGTAGGGAAATTAAGTGCTTCAAATGTCTTGGTTTTGGACACATTGCTTCTGAATGTCCAAATCGAAGAGTGATGGTTGTTCGATGAGCACATGGGAAGTTGAAAGTGAAGATGAAACAACAATTGATTTGGAAGAAGACGAGTACATTGTAAAGTATCCATATGAAGGGGAGTTATTTGTAGTTTGATGAATTTTGAACTCATAAGCTAAGGTAGAAGATAATCAACGTGAGAACATATTCCAAACTAGGTGCAAGTTAGTGGAAATGTTTGTGGTGTCATTATTGATAGAGGTAGTTGTACTAATGTTGTTTCAACAACATTAGTGGAGAATTAAACTTAAAGATCACAAAGCAACCTCGTTTGTACAAGCTACAATAGTTGAATAACCAAGGAGAAATTCAAGTCACTATGCAAGTTCAAGTACCATTTTCTATTAGAAAGTCATACAAAGATGAAGTAGTATGTGATATGGTACCAATGAAAGCCGATCATTTACTTCTAGGAAGACCTTGGCAATATGATAGTAGGGTCATGCATGATCGGTTCAAAAACACCTATTTTATTACCAATGATGGTAAAAAAAATTGTCTTAGCACCTCTTAGTCCTCAACAAGTTCTAAAATATTAGCTAGCGAAGAAGGAAAAGAAAAGGGGAGAACTTGTTTACAACTAAAGGAAAAGTTAAGAAAGCTTTACGTTCAACTAATCAATATTGATGCTAATAGTGAAGGAACTTATGCCAATGAGATAGTGTCTATACCTTTACTGATTGAGAAGTTACTAAAAGAATTCACTAACTTCTTTCCAGATGAGAAGTTAAAGGGTTACCACTAATAAGAGGGATTGAACATCAAATTGATCTCATTCCATGTGCTGCTTTTTCCAATAGACTAGCCTACCGGTGTAATCCACAAGAGGCCAAGGAGTTACAACGTCAAGTAAATGATTTACTAGATAAAAGCTTTGTGAGAGAGTTAATGAGTCTTTGTTCAATATCTGCTTTATCAGTGCCAAAGAAGGATGGAATTATGATGATGTGTGTAGATAGTTGAGTCATAAACAAAATCACAGTGAAGTATCAGTATCTTGTCCTTAGGCTTGATGACATGCTTGATAAGCTACATGGCTCTATAATCTTTTCGAAGATTGATCTCAAGAGCGGGTATCATCAAATTCGAATAAAGGAAAAGGATAAGTGGAAGACAACTTTCAAGACAAAGCATGGGTTGTATGATTGGATGGTTATGCCATTTGGTTTGTTAAATGACCCAAGCACCTTCATGCGTTTGATGAATCGTGTCTTACAAAATTTTATTGGAGATTTTATTATGATTTATTTTGATGACATTTTGATTTATAACAAGGGTCAGGAAGAACATGTAGAGCACTTGAAGAGGGTCTTTGAAGTACTAAAAAAGGAAAAAATTAATTGGCAATCTCAAAAAGTGCCAATTTTTCCAAGACTGAGTTGTTTTTCTTAGGTTTGTGATTAGTCACCATAGAGTTGAAGTTGATCCAAAGAAAGTTAGAGCTATCAAGGAGTAGCCTATTCCTACAAAAATTTCAAACATGAGAAGTTTCCAACAATTAGTACCCTTTTATAGAAGATTTGTGCAGAATTTCATAATTATTCTAGTGCTTTTGATAATTGCATCAAAGGGGGGTGGTGACTTTGAGTGGAGTGAGGTTGTCGAATGAAGTTTTAAAATTATTAAAGAGAAGTTGTGTTCAACACCAATTCTTGCATTCACTTATTTTTCTAAAACTTTTGAGATTGAATGTGATGCATTAGATATAGGAATTGGACCGGTTCTTATCTTGGAAAAGCATCCTGTTACCTATTTCAATGAGAAGTTGAATGGAGCAACTCTAAATTATTCAATTATGACAATGAGTTCTATGCTTTGGTTAGAGTCTTACAGAATTGGGAACACTACTTGTTACCAAGGGAGTTTGTTATTCACATAGACCATGAGTCATTGAAATATTTGAAGGGTTAGACCAAATTAAGTAAGAGACATGAAAAAGGAGTGAAGTTCTAGAGGTTTTTCCCTACAACATCAAATATAAAAAGGGAGCAACTAATATGATTGCAGATGCCTTATCTCGAAGGCATGCTTTAATCTCATTAATGAATGCTAAGTTGATGGGATTCGAATTAATGAAGGGCTAATATGTAGAAGATCCTAATTTTTCTGATATATACATGGCATGTGAAAAGAATGTGACTGATGGTTTCTATAAGCATAAGGGATTCTTGTTCAAAAGTTCTAAACTTTGTATTCCTAATTACTCTATCAGAAACTTATTGGTAAAAGAAGCTCATAGGGGAGGTGTGGCAGGACACTTTGGCGAAAAGAAAACATTAAAAATGATCAAGGAATACTTCTATTGGCCAAGGATTATCAAAGATATGCATCAAGTGGTAGAGATATGTGTAACTCGTAAGAGGGCAAAGAGCAAGGAGGCTACACATGGTTTGTATATGTCATTACCAGTTCCTAATCAGCCATGAGTTGCCTTAAGCATTGATTTTGTACTTGGGTTGCCAAGGACTCAGAGGGGCAAATATTCAACTATGGTGGTGGTGGATCAATTTTCAAAGATGTCACATTTTATACCTTATCACAAAACTGATGATGCTTCTCATATAGCAAATTTATTCTTTTATGAAATTGTGAGATTATATGGCATTCTAAAGAGCATTGTGTCAGACCAAGATGCTAAGTTTCTGAGTTATTTTTGGAAAACATTATGCAGTAAGCTTAGGACAAGATTACTTTTCAGCACAACTTGTCATCCTCAAACTGATAGGCAAATTGAGGTAGTCAATATAACACTTTCTTCCTTACTTAAAGCTATTGTTAATAAGCATATGAAAAATTGGGATGAATGTTTGCCATTTGATGAGTTTGCATACAACAAAAGTGTTCATGGTACTACTAATCATTCTACTTTTGAAGTGGTTTATGAGTTTAATCCTATCACACTGCTTGATCTAGCGTCGCTACCTTCAAGTGACAGATTATACATGGATGGAAAGAAGAAGGTTGAAATGATTAAAGCTCTATATGAAAATGTGAAGCAGCAAATTGAAAAAAACAATGCAGCTTTAGAAAAAGCAACAAGCAAGGGAAGGAAGCAAGTTTAGTTCACATCGGGTAATCTTGTCTAGATTCATCTTCGAAAGGAGAGGTTTTCTAACAAATGGAAGTCAAAACTGATGCTTAGGGCAGAAGGTCCATTTAATATTTTAGAGAAAATAAATGACAATACTTACAAGGTTGATTTACCAAGAGATTGCAATATTTCTGCCATATTCAAAGTAAGGGATTTGACGCCATACTTATATGAGAATGAAGACTTAGATTTGAGGACAAATCCTTTTGAACTCGAGGAGAATAATGAGCGTTAAGTTGAACAAGAGGCTGACTTAGGCCAATGAGTTCCATTTGGGCCGATTACCGGTTCTATGTCCAAAAAGATTCAGGTCATAGTTGTCTAGCAACTTAAAGTAGAATTATACCATTTAGGGTCCAAACCCAACTTCTATATGGATCCTAAGTTTAAGTGGGGCAATTTGATCATGTATTATAATGGATGCATTGTGGAAAGTCAATCATATATGTGATGAAAGTTGAAATAAGTATTGTGATTATTAGTTAAAGTCTAAATTAGGTGAGTTATATTTCCTTGAAAGTCTAAATTAGATAAGTTAGATAAGCTACATTGGATTAAAAGTCTATATTAGATATATTTCTATGTATGTTTTTTTAAATTAGGTGAGAATTAAGTAAATCTTGAACTTATACCAAAATAATTGTTTTTTGCTATAAATTCAAAACACATAAGTGAAAAATGCAACTTTGAAGGCTATAAAATTTAGCTTAGCCTCTTATATACAAATTTCTCATCGAAGTTTTCTAAATTTAGTGGCAAAACTATCATTGATTATTATCACTCTTTTTCTTCTATTCTAAAGTATAGCAAATCAAATCTAATATTCTTGAGTATGACATATAAACTTATCATTTGAGATTACTAATTGTTCTATCTTTTTTTTTTTTTTTTATTTGTATTTTAGGATTGTTCAATTTAAAAGACTTTGACATTGCTCTGTTTGTTTTCCTTTGCTGGTTCATCTAGAAAGGTAAATGCTTTAAGGTGTTTAAGGGAAAGCAGTTGGATCCGACTGCTAGAGTGGACATGTCAGTAGAAGTAACTAACGAGTATTTTAACTTGCGTGTTTTACCATTTGGAGCACCACATCGAGAGGGGGACTCTCTGAACTCGAACTTGGCGTGGTCACCTCCTCCTATAAACACATATAAGATAAATGTTCATGCCTGCTTCAAGGAGGGACAATGTTTATCTGGTATGGGTACCATACTCTCTGACTGGAAGGGTGATGTAATTGATTTCAATGGCTTCAGGTGCTGCATCCTTAGCTTTTATGGCTGAATCTCTAGCACTAAAGAAAGGGATCTCCATGGTGTTGGACCTGGGCTAAACTTCAGTCATTCTTGAGACAGATTGTAAGCCTTTATTAGATGCTTTTACTTATATTAGTAGTTGCTGTTATTAAAGAAGCAGATCAATGGTTTGTGAGTCTATGATGTTGAGTAAGTCTTTTGCCTCTTGAATTGCCAAATACGTTCTTAGGGGGTTGTGCTCGCCACGATAGGATTCCTTTCCCCATCCCCCTTGCTGGGAAGGAATTGGCTAAATATTGCTGTACCGGTTTACTGTTTCTTCGTAGCTTTGCTTCTGTATTTTGTTTCTTTATTTTCATCAGTTTTCCTATTTCCTAATTTCGTGCTGTGGTTTTATGCCTTACTGAATTTTTCTGAATGAAAGTTATGTTTTATTGGCCAAAGAAAAAACACTTCACCTCAACATCTTTAATTGTTTGACTGTGTCGATTGTGTTACGTGAGTGTTTTAGTCTCAATTAATATAAATAGATTATATAATTATTTTAATTGCTTTATTTTTTTTCAACTATCATACACTTGATGTTATTTTTCACGATGAGAAAATATATCATTATTAGAAATAATTCATATTTTCTTTCAAAAATCTATTAAATATTAGACGCTGTTTGTTTCAAAAAGAAATTGAAACAAAAATGGTCACCATTACCACCACCTCCATTTTCTTCATCTTCTAAACCCCAGTACTGCTTGCTCCTAAATGGGCCATGTACTGGAATATCCTCCTCTCCCACACCTCTTTCTCTGTCATGGCCATAAATATACCATGACCTAACTTACATTTCAATATATTACCACCCTCCGGACTGCTCTACTTTTTGCTTCAAGTCTCATTCACTGCCTGCCTCATTTTACTAACGTTCTCATTCTCAAGCTTTTGTTGATGGTAGGTCTTGTGTAATGGGACTCTCCTACCTCTGGTTTTCCCAGTTATGTACGCACTATCTATATTAATGAGTTTGTTTTTTCTTTTTACAATAAAAAGAATGGGTTAATTAGTTTTTATCACATTTGTCAAAAAAAACAAAAATCATTCGCAATGCTTATTATATTATAAATTGAAGGTAAACTCATCTTAGCACAAAACACCTCAATTTAGATTTAATTAACTATTCCTATTTTTAACCAAACTGTTAATTTCATACAACCAAAACCATCCGTGAACTGCAATTAAGCCTTGAAGATTTCTGTACATTTTAGAACAACAAAATTAGCATCTCGTATTCTAAAAGATTATCTTATGTGGTTTGCTTTTGGAATATAAGTTCTATATTTATAGTTTTGTACATTTAATTTTAAATCCTTTTTAAAGAAAAGAATCTTCCAATTTACATTCTGAAATTTTCTTTTGTACGATCTGATCCCTGAAATTCATTCAAAACCCCCATTCCGCCTGCACTGGCCTGCAAATAGCAAATTAGTAATTTGGAACGGGTATTAAAAAATCCTCTTCTCCTCAGTCCACCTCAAAGGGATTAAGCTCTAGTTATACAATTGAAAAGAACCGCAAAAATTAACAGCTCTAAAAGTGAAACCACATTACCAGTCTTTGAGAATCCCTTGCGAAATGAAAAAAGGAAAATTCCAAGAATAAGGAGATGAAAAAGGGGAAGAATATAGCTGCTTTTAATTTGAAGGGAACCAATAGTAGGTGGGTGACCTCCAATCGTGAATAAGCAGCAAATTATATATAGGCACCATGCAAAAGGTGGCTTGTCTAGAGGTGAATCAACAAACACCCGTGTCTGACTGGAGTGCCAATTACTCAAGAACTCAATTTCAATTTCACCAGATATTGTGTCTTGAAACTAAAGACAACATGTTTCAAGGATCTTCAACCGGTTTATTCATTTCGGCTCCAAGCGGCAGTCAGGTGGCTATTAAGCAAGCCCCTGCTGTTGACTCTATTATGGAGCCCATCCTTCCCTCCGATTACTACTTCTTCCATTTTTACTACTTTTCAAATTGAAACAAGCACAAAAACTCAATAATCATTCAAGAAAGAAAGAAATAAAGAAATGTAACCCTGAAGGCCCCGAAATAGAGAACAATCTCCATCGCTGCAGATGAAGAACTACGCAGCAGCTTCGTGATCGACTAACTAAGCCTGAGGACAAACTCTACAACAACGTAATGGATGGAGCTTTAAATACTTGTGAGGAAACCCTAACGCATCCGTGAATTTACCATAATACCATCACATGGCCACTTTGGCCCATCATTGATTGACCTCGGGCCCAATAATCCTTTTTTGGGCCTAAGATTGTCCAGATTATAGGTTGGGCCTTATTAACTGTTTCATTGCCCAGAAATATCGAGAGAATATCATACGCTTAGGTAGGCGCGGTTCCTGCCAAGTCCTATAATGAGACAATGGAAATGAAACACGTTTTGTGGGGCGAGGGAGAGGGACTGCATCGAGATCGAGTCTGAAGCCTTAGGTTGACTGTGGACTAGTGAGGCGAGAGATTCTTTATTTGATTATTGACTTTTCGGTTCTTGTTTAATTGTTTAGGTTCAGCTGCCTCAAGGAATCAAAAAGGACTTATATATATTCATTTCTATTATCTTATTCTGGGCATTTCTCCCTTGCTATTCTCTGCGGCTTCTTTGTAAGCATCGAAGGTTTGAACTTTTTTATTTTTTGAAATTTTAATTAGTTTCGGTCGATCCGGGTTTGAATTCCGGCACCATGAATGCTGCCTCTTGTTCTGGTGTTTTTCCTAACACCGACTTGCTTGGTTCCAGTCTCCATAGTTTGGATCGTCAATTTTCAGTGTAAGCCCCTGCCGATGAATTTTTTATTATATAATGTTGACATATTATATAACATATAGTTTGTTTTATCAACTGTTTATTTTGATTAACCGATCATGGAATCTAGACCCTTGGGCGAACTCTAATATTATACATCGCTGCAATTTTTTCTGTTTTTCATTTTGCGAAGGGATCATGGTGTTCTGATTTCCATATCCTTCTCCCTATATCGTAAGGTTTGGTTCCGCTGCTTTCTAAATTTAGGCAATCAGAAAAGAGTGTTTTAAATTGAGTAAGAAATTTCTCTACCCTCCTGCCCTAAAGTTCCAGGATTGAGTACGAGTCAAGCCATACCACGCAGGTCTAATGCATATGCATTATTGCCGACTTTACGGCGAATAGGGAGGGTGAAGCTTGAATTTGTTAACTGCTGCGAATCTTCTAGGATTTTGAAACTTTTGAGCTGTGTAACTGGAAAATGCTTACGATGGCCCCGATAGGATGTTGATGCGTTTCTTGAGCTCTGAACTGATACTGCAATGATAGTATAGTCAGCCTTTAACGTGTAACAGGCTCAATCATATGTGGTCCGCTCAAGACAAATTTCTCAATTGCTTTATGTGAACACACTAAACTTTTGCCATGCAACTATCATACCCACAATGAGGTTCAATTTTTTTTTGGTTTTTGTAAGACTTTTCGAAGCTAAATATTTTAACATGATAATTTGATTAATTTTGCATTCTGCATCGAACATTTTTTAAAAAAATTTATTGCCCGTAAGTATTGTGTTGCTCTGCTGCCCTATCCATTTTAGTCAATTTAGACTCAGTTTCCTCTGTTTGCAGGCCCTGCTTTGGTACAAGATATCCTACATATGCCCCTAGCCACTCTGATTGTAACAAGTCAACATCTCATGCTTCTTCGATTATATGCTGTAGCTCAGTTGATAGAAGAAATGGCATGTACGGTGGATCTGTTTGTTGCAACCCCTCTGGCAGGAGAGGTATAGTTGGTAAAACATTTTGTTCTGTGGGTACATGCACATATGATGGGCCTTCTTTAGAATCGCCCTCCCATGTTGTGGAAGAAAAAGTTGGGGTGCTGCTTCTCAATCTTGGGGGACCAGAGACACTGAATGATGTTCAACCTTTTCTGTTCAATCTTTTTGCCGATCCTGTATGTTAGTTGGTAGCCAGAGATGATTTCTGTTTGGCCTAACTCCATATCAGTATTAGTAGGCATTTACAAATCTGTTTGTATTGAAATAGGATATCATTCGTCTCCCGAGGTTGTTTCGGTTTCTTCAGCGACCATTGGCACAATTCATTTCTGTGGTTCGGGCACCTAAATCCAAGGAAGGATATGCTGCTATTGGAGGTGGCTCCCCTTTACGAAAAATTACGGACAAACAGGTGGAGTTCAATATTTGTTCCTGTTCCATTTACTTCTGGCTTTCCTAGCATCTTTATTCTTCACAAACAGGAATACTTTTATTTCTATTATGTTCAATTCTATATTCTGCTGCTATGTGGTTTTGATTGGATTTGATTTTGGCAACAACCTTCATAATTCTTATCGTTTGTGGTGCTTTTGCAGGCACATGCACTTAAAATGGCCTTGGAAGTAAAGGGCCTTTCTGCAAAGGTCTATGTTGGGATGCGGTACTGGTACCCATTCACTGAAGAAGCAGTACATCAAGTGAGTCCATGTTCCTTCCGTGGCAATTTACCATTTTATTGTGTGCATATTGTTCTTATCTTTCCTGTATGTCTATGTTTTCTTTCATAACTGAATGGCATTTGGGGTGATTAATGTTGCATTAAAATAATTTGTTTTGATATCCAGTCTATTAGCTTAGATTTGAATTTAAAATTAATTGGCTTGTTATACATGATAGATTAAGAAGGATGGGATAACAAAGCTTGTGGTGCTGCCTCTCTATCCCCAGTTTTCTATTTCCACAACTGGGTCAAGCATTCGTGTCCTCCAACATATGTTCAGGTACGTATAACTCTTTAAGCATCACTTTCTCAAATCTTTAAAAAATTTAAAATAAATTAACACCTGATTAATTTATTTGTCAGGAAAGATAAATATTTGTCTAGTCTGCCTGTTTCTATTATAAACTCTTGGTATCAACGAGAGGGTTATATTAAGTCAATGGCAGACTTAATTGAGGAAGAGCTCCAGACTTTTCCTGATCCAAAGGAGGTGGGCTTTATTCTTACATTGATTGATTTTGACATGGTTCTTTTGATGCAATAAATGTGGAACTTTCATTATATGGACTCGGTATCAAGCCTTCTAAAACTTGGGTTATATCATATGTTCTTCCCCAACTTGAACCATGGTTTTCTTATTTTTCTTATGTTAGGTGATGGTATTTTTTAGCGCCCATGGTGTACCTGTCAGTTATGTTGAGGATGCTGGTGATCCATATCAAGATCAAATGGAGGAATGCATCTTCTTGATCATGCAGGAGTTGAAATCTAGAGGAATCAATAATGAGCACACTCTTGCTTATCAGGTTTGTTATAAAATGAGTACCTTACTCTCATCCTGCTTCTACTGTATCAATTAGGTTGATATGGCATGATTACTTGATGTTTACTTGCTGAGTCTGACTTTTGTTCTCGCTTCCTCTTGTAACTTTTTTTTTTGGGGCTATTGTCATTCTTTTTGTTGGATGAATTTCCAGAGCCGAGTGGGTCCTGTACAGTGGCTGAAACCTTACACAGATGAAGTTCTTGTTGAGCTTGGCCAGAAAGGTGTGAAGAGTCTTTTAGCTGTTCCCGTAAGGTAAAGTTAGTATTGTCCTTTCACTTTTAAGTCCTAGAGGATAACTATTAGGCTTTGGAATATCACTTTCGTCATAACACTATTAAAAATTACCATTTTAAAGTTAATTTTTCATTGAAAATATCAGCTTTTGAAGTAGTTTCAATTTAAAAATTTCAAATAGATATGCACTAACTATATTTTAAAATATATGTGTACTTTTAAAATAGAAAAGAATATGTTGTTTCAAGATTTTGAGGTAACAACTCACTAATTAAAACACTTAATATTTCTGTTTAAGATATGTAAGTCGATGAGTTGATTAGTTGACACCAAGAGACCAAACTTCTGCAGAAATAAACATGTTAGTGTAGATAAAAAGTTTGTTTTTTCTTTGGCCGGTAGATAAAAAGTTCGTCCAGAGTTAAATTAGTTTGTTTCTCTTGTATCCCAGCTTTGTGAGTGAGCACATTGAGACCCTTGAAGAAATTGATATGGAATACAAGCATTTGGCTCTTGAATCTGGCATCAAGAATTGGGGACGTGTTCCTGCCCTTGGTACCAACTCTTCCTTCATAATAGATCTGGCAGATGCAGTAATAGAAGCTCTCCCCTCAGCCACAGCCATGTATTCACCAACTGGCTCCTCTGAAGTTGTTGAACATGATGATCCTGTAAGATATTTAATCAAAATGTTCTTTGGTTCAATCTTGGCATTCGTCTTGCTTTTGTCACCCAAAATGATCATGGCATTCAGAAATCATATAATCTAGAAGTGATAAAAACTGCCTGCTGAATTTGATGATGCTGCGGGTATAGAAGTTGAAACTTTCGCTAACAGACGTCGGATATACACATTTTCTCCTTTTTTGTTTTGAATTCCTCTGAGCCTCCCTGGCAGACAGAGCAGAGATACAGAGAATCGTTATAGTTGATCAAGCATAACTTTATCAGTGATTTCTCCCTCTTTTTTTTGTTTCTCCTTTTTCCGTTGTATATTTTTTTCTGGGTATTATATTTTTCTTACGCTTCTGTTGTGTTATACGCAGCGAACTTCATTTGATTTGTCAAATAATAATTTTTAACATGCCTCTATATTATATTCTTCCGATATTTGTGTTGTCACTTCACTTATTAATGACACGAGTCTAACAAATCAAGTGGGTTTTACAAAATGTGGCTAATATGACGGGAATGTCTCGATATCTCGACTATTTGAGGTCCAAATGATGCTTCGATTTGATATTATTTGTTATTGTACAAATGGAAGCGATATCTGTATGGTCCCCAAGAATTTCGCATGGAATGCTTGCGATGGCCTTTTAAGCTGTCATCACTGCTGTCAAGACAAGTCAAACGGCTGGCCAGACAAATCTACAAATAGCTATGTTCACTCTTCGCTTACTCGACGATAATTAAAAATGCGTTTAAATTAATACTCGGCCTCCCAATACCAGAGTTTTTGAGTCAGTTTAGACCTTTGCTATGATACAATATATTACTGGAAGTGGGATTGATCGACAACGGAACTTCTGATAACGCAAGTCCATAGCCGTGAAATTCGTGGAATTTACCGCTCTTGGCGATATCTGCCGAGTTTATAGTGATCGTTAGCCTCATTCTGAGGTGGGGAAAAAGAACAAACAGGAATACACCAAGATTCATGGAAGACTTCCGAATATTTTCATTTGGGAGGAATGGAACAAAACAAAACCAGACTAAACTACAGTCATCTGAGGGAAGCTAACACCTCGCAGATAATCTAAAAAGGAACTAGAAGCAGCAGGAATGGGGTAGATTAACTCAAGGAACGTCAGCCATTGCATTGGCGGCTGTTTCCTTACATCGTGGGAACCAACTGGCTCTGCCAGTTTCTATGAATGAGGTTTATCTCAACAACGAGGCTCATTGGATAAGGAGATTTTATTAATAATTTAGCGTTTGAAAAATATATAGCTGAATTGTTTAGTGTTTGTAGAAGTACTAACTCTACAAGTTCGTTTCTAATGATTCGATACACGCTTTGCATCAATCCCATTGTCATGAAGACCTGACTCACTTCAAAGACTAACACGTAACGAGTCCAAAACTTCAAGTAACTCGTGTGAAGCTGTACTTCCAAAAACTAAATTAAGAACTAAATTGTACTATAGCCTTTAATGAATTGAGCATATCCAGCTATACACCTGAAAACTCACGTTATGACACCATTGTAGCTATGAAAGCATTCAACAAGTGCGGTCATGAAAATTACAGCCGAGTATTTCTTCAAACCTCACACACCCTTTATAACATGCAGCCAATTAAAATTAAGAATCAAAGCTAATACATAACCCTAACCTCATTAAACTCTGATCCTGAATCTCCTAATTAGGCAGCAATTAACATCAATGTAAGGAACAAAAGCACAAACACATGATTCATACTAAGTATACAAAAGTAAGATCTCAAGACAAGTATGCCGCCATCACTGCAAGCCTATGTAGATGCTGCTGTCATAGAAGAAACCACCATAAAACCATCAATCCGGAGATCCAAAATCTACACAATACAGTATCAACTCTGAGGGGACATTTTAGCAACGCCACCTTGCTGAACGGCCTGTGCAGGTGCTCCATCATAGTTTGCACGAGTATTCCCACCAGCATTGCCATCATTGGAATACACTGGAGGTTGTGCATAACCAGAACCATAAGAACTGCTGCTATATGATGGGGCCTGCCCATAACCAGGCTGACCAACTGGGGTAGCACCATAAAGAGGGGGACCATAGCCTGGTTGCCCTACAGCACCATATCCAGACAGTGGTCTTTGAGGACCAGATTCTGGTTGAGCATAGCCAGAAGGTGGAGGGTGGGAAGTATACCCTGGTTGCAAAGCGCCAGGCTGACCATAGCCTGGTCCAGCTGTGCTAGGTGATTGTGTGGACTGTCCATAAACAGGAGTACCACTAGACTTTTGAGCTTGAGGGGGCCCATAACCAGACTGTCCCTGTGGTTGGTTGCCATAAGCTGCTTGGGAGGCTGGGGGCGTTCCATATCCAGGAAGAGTAGTTCCTTGAGGTGGATAGCTAGCAGGGTTAGGGCTAGGCTGCTGGTTGGTACCATAACCATGTTGGTTCCCCGAAGAAGGTTGAACAGGTGGAGCTTGGGCTGAATCACCCTGAGATCCACAATTGGGAGTGTGGCTCTCCTGAGTCGGGTTGCTCCCACTACCATAGCTGTGAGCTGTATTATAGCCTTGCTGCTGATCATATGGCGGAGGTTGACCATATCCTGAGTGTGCAGATGCATTATACCCACTATAGCTGTCCTGTGCATAACCCTGTCCAGGTTGGGAATAACCAGCCGAAGGTGGCTGATTGTAATTGTAAGCAGTCCCATCAGCCTGGGGTGCAGAAATCCCAGGATTTTGCTGTTGACTGTAGCATTCATAACCACCACCCTGACTCGGCTGCTGTGAAGGGGGTACAGTGGACTGGTCCCAATTAGTGGAATATCCACCAGATGACTGAGGAGGATAGCCTGGATATTGTTGCTGAGACATGTTATACTGGGGTGATGGACCAGAGTATGCACCAGGCTGCACATGGCCATAACCAGGCTGTTGCATAGCAGCACCTGGGGGAACCCAGCTAGAGGGTGGTCGGGCTTGGTAAGGTTGCTGAGGATAGCCACCAGACATAGATGGGTTTCTAAGACGATTCTGCAGGAAAAAATTGTAACCACAAATAAGAGAGAACTCATCCAAGACGCCATGAGAAACAAGTATACCAAGTGACAGATGCAAACACTAACAGACAAATAACTAAATAAAAATCAACATATTAAAACAAAAGATAAAGGTCACGTCTTTGATAAATTGATACCATACAGCATTAGAAAGAGGTATAAAGGCCTACATACCGTACTGGTTCGTGATATAACCGAAAAACTCCCGCAGAAGCAGACCCTCTCCCTATTCATGAATGGGTACAAAAGGAAAGGACAAACCACAAAAGCAAACACACAATCTATATTGCCTCAGAAAGGCAATCCACAATGTAGTTTCTGAGAATATGGAGGGTTTGATTCCAATTGAGGCAATTATTAATAAACATAGTAATTCAATGAGCTGAGCATTTGGCCCACCAGATTTTTAACTAAAACATTGATATATTATCAGAGTTAAAAAGAGCAACTATGACTACTATACAGTACAGACAATTCAAAGTATATAGTAATTGTCCTATCAACCTTCTCATAAGCCTAATCAAAGATGTCAGATTCAATGGAACACTTTTAAATATTATCACAATCATTAGATAAATGTAAATCTAATTGACAAAAAGATTCCATGACAGTAAGGAGAAGGCAGAAGCATAGGAGCACATAAGGAGTTCGTGCATAAAGAGGCCACAGGTGAAGAATAGAGTCCATTAGACATAATGAAACAAACAGTAGAAACAACACTGACAAGAGTCTTGAACAATGTATCATAGTTGTTAGTTGAAAGAACTAAATAACAGGGTAAAGAAAATGTCCACTAAGAGCTCCACAATGACAGATTCCGGTTTACTATTCTGAATGTAATTCTAGCATAAGACAAAGAATCTAAGGTATTTTCAAGTAAATAATATTTTTTTCAATAATGAGTTGAGAAAAGGAACAAAAGACAAAGTCTAATAAGATTGCAATATAATAATTAAATATCCAATCCAATGACACTATATAGACATTACATGAAGACTTATGGCCCCCGATAATAAGTATCAAAATTAAGATGCAGAACCAAACCAAACATGCTGAGATAACACCAACAAAGGATTCCATGTTGGTGTCAACAATAGTCCAATACATACTAACCCTACAACAGTCCCAATAACAATATCAGTCATAGGATATACACATTAATAAGCATATTGGATGGTTGACAGGCTAAGTCCCAATATCTATCCACTTGGACTAACAAAAAATGGCATAATTAAGGCAGCCCTCGCATCTCACCTGTACCACAAATAAAATGAAAGAGCCAACCCAGTGATGAACATGGTCATACACAACTCAACCATGGTTAAAAAATCAGTCCTTGCAAGAGCTTGGTATGTAAAAAAAATTGGTCCATTCAGTTTCTTCAACTAAAATGGTTATCAATCTCTTTTGAATATATGAATACAGAAACTGACAACAAATGTATATATTTTTCAAGACTTAGAAAACCCCCCACAAGATTTAGGACGAGTAAAAGCTTAGAAAACACCAAAGTATCATCTTTTCTCAGTGCATGTTACTATTATATCCAAGTCCTAAATAGACTAGAATCAGCAGGGACTTAAGGAGACCTATCTGACAATGAAATTACTGCAGTGCCTCAGATCCTTACCTAAATTCCCAGTTGAAAAGCTAAGGCAATAAAAAATGTGGGGAGCAAAAGTAAACACAACTTAATGAACAGTAGAAGTTCATTGTATCACCAACTTTTGTCTATATATCATAAAACAGTACTATAAGTGTCCAATATAGTAACAATGATAGAGCCAGGAAACTAATATAGAACATGAATTTACGTATTCCTCAGGTTCTGATAACGAGAATAATAGAAACATAACAAATATGCGTCAAATTAAAGCCCAGCAGCTGCAGACACTACACCACTTCGTGACACCTAAACTAAGAATGAGATGGCTAAGACATTTCAATGGAGCCAGATATAGATTAACAAAAGACAGAAGAAAACCCATATGGAAAAAAAATTGTCAAAGCTACCATTTTCTACAGTGAGTAGTAAGATTTTCTTACCCCTGCAACAAAAAGTACATAAGCAACACTCACAGACAACAGAAATAAAACCTACTTAAGTGGGCAATATTTCACAAATCTAGGAGAAGCATTGAACAAAACCCAGCATAATGAGGATTAAGTGAAACATTTCAGCAAAAATATAACCAAAGTATCAGATCTATGCTTCGGAATAATTAACAAAAAAGTAAGGATGCATCTGGCAATCAAAATGGCACAGAATATACCAATCAAAATGCAGAGACATCAATCCAGGCAGACAAATACAGTTTTAATCAAACTCAACACCTAAACAAAAGAGAAATACTGAAATGCACTCCAAATTATATCGTTTTAAGCTAACCAAAGCCAAATCCAACATATAGAGATGCTTAAAGAACACACCTCACTGGTAACTTGGCTAATTAACTGTTTTGCAGCCTCAATTTGTTCAGCAGTCCCATCAATCTGTACAGTTCTTTCCCTTGATGTGTCACCTGGGGGAAGATGCAAAGGTATCACCTGGTACAAATATACAATAAATTATCCATCAAAAATCAAATTGAGGATTCGACAACTTCAGATCCCACAGTCATCATAGTCAATTTTTAATAGTAGCAACCAAAGGTATCACCTGTATTCGTGCTCCAGATTGAGTTTGCATATTCTTTATTGTCTCTCCTCCTTTACCAATTACAAGGCCAACCTGAAGAAGCAATGGACAAGCCTTACCAACTCAAATGAACAGGGAAAAAAAAAAAAAAAATCCAATAGAGCGGTATTTACACTCTTCATTTTTTTCACCTAGGAAGCAGATTTTATCAAACACACCGATCACATACCTTGTTATTTGGGACTTTCATCACAAATTGCTCAAACCCACTTTGTCCACTTAGTCGCCGAGCTACAACACTAGGAGCTCCAGCTTCAGCCTGATACAAACATAACCTATGGTAGTGATATGTTCCTAACCACGCACTTACAAGTGATTTGCTATGTTTTTCTGGAAAATACTTTATATGATCATAAAAATATGCTAAGAAAAACCAAGGCATTTATCCATATCTAAACTCAATTGAGAGTTACTCTTAACCTATGAAGTAGAGATACACAGATATGCTATGGGGATACTTCTAATTTTAGAAAATACATGATACAATACCTTGGAGATACATTACAAATTTTTTTAAGAATATATGTGTATATATATATATATATATAAAATTTAAGATGTCTCATATGCATTAATTAATAATAGTTAAGATAAAACAATATCTATATAAATGTTCTAAATTAGCCTCAATAAATTATATATCTTAATAACCACTTACAGGTACCAGACCAAAGGCAAAGGATAACAAGTGTTTGGTCAAGAGGGAAAAAAAAAAAAAAAAAAGGATGGCATTTTACAACGCAGTCTCATCTTCAAGCCATCTTGACTCAGCTTTAGCAAGTGGAAAAGAGTCAACAAAATAGAAAGGGTCAAGAGCAGACACTCAAAGATCAAGAGCAGACACTCAAAGATCAAGAGCATACACAACAGGACAGAGCAACTCAGTGACCAAGAGGCAAAGAGCAAAGAAACTTGAAAACAAAGATGAAAATTGAAAATTGAAATTGAGGTTATAAATCAATATAAGATTGAAATCAAATGGAAAGTTGGAAATAAGAATAAACTTGCAGTTTCAGAGGAGAGGAGCACCAGAAATTTCAACCCAAATCCCATATAGCCGAACCTTGAATTTTCAATCAAAGGTATCATGGTATCATTGCCATGTCAAGCCATGTTGGGGCTATGAAAAGCTACATCACAGTTGTATCCTTCCCATTTATGCCGCATAATTTTATTTATTTATTAATTGAAGGAAAAAAAAATTGTTTGATACACATGGGATATGTATTCAGGCATATCACCATTGGATACACATCCGACATGCTACTTGAGGAATTTGCACAGATCAGTGCTTCCTAGCTCTTAACTGAGCAGAAGCAACCTTCTGATGCTTCACAGATTTGCAGATGCAGATCCTCTCAATTTTGCAAGGAAATTGACGAGGTCAAGTTCTCTCAATCTCAAGCATTAAATCTGATAAAGCTTGCATCCACCATCAAAGTTTTGCCATGTCAGCATTTCATTGTGACTAAAAGCACGGTGTTTCGTACAACTTCTTCTCTTCATCAGGATGCAATGTTGCTGCGCAAGATCAAGTGAATGAAACATGGAGCACCAAAGCTTTGGGGGAAAACCGTCAGAGAACCATAGAATCCCACGAAAAAAAAAAAAAAAACAGAAATGGAGCTTAAAAGGAAAGCGGAAGACAGAAGATGACACATTGAATACTCTTCAAAGCTCCACCGAACCAGAAATACCCATATATGAAATATGCAAGCCAGAGCTAAAGAACAAATCTGAACTGCCTTTTGTGATTTCAAAAGAATTTTAATGAAAATAGTAAAATAAGATGAGGAAACGCATATTGACTGTAACTCTAGTTAAGAACAAGCTGGTGAAAACTTGATGACAACCTTAGTTATGAAGATATTCATATATTACTTAGGCATTATTATTATTATTTTTCAAATAACATGAAAAGAAAAGAAAGAGCAGAAAGAGGGTCAAAATTCATAAAGGGTTGGAGCACGATTCAAAATAGCTATTTAGAATTTTAGAGTATGAAACAAAAGCTTCAATCATTATTACAAATATGTTTCAGCCAGGTTAATTGGATCATTTCACTCAGCAGCCTCAGTTTCATTCTCTTGATTTGTTGAAAGCCGCAATTCGAAGAATAAGAATCAAACTGTGGAGCTGATTAAAACTATGTGTTACACTTCAATACTGGCGTGGTCAAATATTAACTGTAGATATTGAATGGTTAAAATTTCCTCAACTTGCCAAATTGAGAGGATCTGATTACCAAATTTGCACATTAGTTGATATAAAGAGAAGAAACCCAGACTTGCTGCACATGCCAAGGCAATATAGTTGCCCCAAAAATCCTAACTATATTCTTGTTATGAATTCATTAAAATTAAGAAACATTGGACTGGTAACCAAGAATAAAAAGTAGATGTATTGAAGCAGTACCTCAGCAAGAACTTCGTTTATCAATTTCTCAGCTGTGGCAATTTGATCAGGAGTACCCATAAGCTCAACCATCCTAGTAGGAGAATTCGGGTCTGCGTCCATGTCACGGGTAACTTGTATCTTTGCCCCAGACTGTGTTTGAAGATATTTAATCGTCTCCCCGCCTTTGCCAATAATGACACCGACTCTGCCATTGGGGATTTCTATCTTTTTGCTCGTACCCTGATAGACATAAGCAGGAGGAGCATTTGACAGGGCTGAGTATTGAGGCTTCGCATCTGTGTTCACCAAGATCAGGGTTATTGAATGTGCACTCATTCTGATTAAACACCACTTCAATGGATAAGGAGCAAAGCACACCAAAAGTTATATCGAAACATAAACAAGAACATAGTTAAAGACAACAGACACAATTAAAGGAACCAAACAAAAAGCAATACTTTAAAACCCAGACTGCAGAGAGAAAAAGGCCAAAAATGAAAAATAAGGAGGAAAAAGTTGAGCAGGGAAGCAGAAGTAAAGCCTTACCAATGGAATCAAACCCAGTAGCACCATTCTCAACCTTTGGACGCTTGGCATCAAGCCCACTGGCTCCACTACTAACAGTGTTCAAGAGGCGAGCAGCGACCTCCTGAGCCCGCTGCTTGGCAAGCTCTATTCCGCTTGCAGCGGGAGGAGGCACGCTGTTATAGGAGGGAAGCGGCGCGCGAGCACCGTCAGGAGGAGACGCTATAGGGGCAGAGAAGCCAGTTGACCTGTGTGTAGCGGATTGCGAGAGCGATGGCTCTTCGTACTTGCGCTTGTGAGGCGTAGTCTCCGCGCCCGATGAATACTGTGATTCGTCCGCCATTATAATCCTTCTTAGAGGATCGGAAAAAACCCTTGCGTAAGATCCTCGAGAGGCAAGAGCAGGTGGTGATGCCCGAAAGCACTGACGTTTTCCTTTTCTCTTTTCGTCCCTTTCTTTTTCGATATAGTGAGTTGTTGCTGGGATTTTTTTTTTCTTTTTTTACTACTCAGTTCTCTCGCGTCTATATGTTCCTATGCAAATTATAATTTCCCTCCCTATTTTACCTGATAATATAACCATAAACTAATACACAGATCCAACGAAGATATGGTATGGTTCAGGACTTCTGCTCGAAATTGATTATATGAGTCATGACTAAAAATATACATCGAATACCGCATATACGTTGAAAATTATTTCAAAAGATGTTATCAGTCATAAACATATAAGTACTTCCGTTTAGGACCTCAATTTAGAAGTAAATTAACAATTTTATAATAAGAAGATATTACAACATCATTGTACCAAAGAAAAAAATAAAAAACTTCAATGAAATTTAGACAAATCCTATGAGTTGAAGCGACTCTGGATGAACATTATGATATTTATATTGTATATACTTTTGTAGTATTCTGAAATGTTGTTACTTTTTTTCAAAAGAAAAAAAAATGAATAGACTGACACAAGCCAATGATAGATGCATTATCAAAAGGAAATGCTGTAAACCCTACCAAGTCGGTATATAAACATTAGAACATTAGATAACAAATGGAGAAAAAAAAATGTAACACTAGGAAAAATTTACATTGATAAAATAGAACTTATAAGCTAACGATACAGGCGCAAAGAGTAGTTTGTAGTTATAATATATTTTCTTCCGTTTCTAGTGGGAGGTTGAAAAAAATAGTAGGACATGACATTCATAATTTTGCAAGTATAATAACATATTCTTTTTGTAGATATTTGAAAGTTGAGACTTGAAAGTAACAAGTTTATAATACTTATAAACTTGATTAGAAGTAAGGTGTATTAGAGAAAGAGCTTTTTTTATATGCAAATAATCATTAAAGCTAAGTTTGAGCTTGACTCAATTTTAGTATTGTTGTCAAAACTAATTTGACATATTAGGTTCAGCTGATTTAACCCATTAAAGAGTGATTTGGATTCAAGATATGTTTAGTAAGATCAAACAAATTTGGCTTGTTTAACATGCGAGCTAAACATGCTAGCCCAGTAAGTTGTAGGTTGGCTCATGCAAAATGCAATCATTATTTGAACAACCATTATAAATGACTTGCCCTATTACCACACTCCACTATGTTTGGTCTTAAAGAAAAAAATAGTATAATTGATACACATAACTCGTTGCATATCATCGGTGATGCTCACTTATTCAATCTCATTGAAATATTAAATCATTTTTGTAATTTGCCACCTTTAAATGTTGAATTGGATTTGTGATATAAGAATTCTTGATGGTTGGTTTGTTTTGTTTGAGATTTTTTTTTAGAAAATTTTTCAAATCTTTTTTTTTTAAATGTTGGGTGGTTCAACCTAATAAGTGAGCCGGATTGGGATTTTTAGCCCTTCTTATGAGCCACCAACTAGGTAAGTCAACCTAAGTGAGTTAGACTAATCCATTTTAATAGCTCTACATCTCAATAATAATCTCATCTTGTTAATTCGGAACCAATTCAATTAAAAAATATAAGGTTGGCTTGAACCATATCTTAATAGAATTAAAGGGGAGACAATTATATATCTATTCCATCGAGAGTTCTAGCACTAGAAAATTTGAATTGAATAGTTTACGTGCCTTTTAAGAAGTTTTCCGCTACTAATTTTAAGAAGCTTATTTGTGTTAAGGCATAGAGTATGCAGTAGCGTCCATTGTGTATTGTTGTAAATATCAAAGTTTGTTTTGCTTAGTTGTAGTATTCTTATATTTGTTATTCACCTCTATTGTTCACATGCTTAAGATGCTAAATTTGTTGGCAAAGCTAAGACACCTACCACATTTTCATTTGTTATTTGTATTATGAAAAGTTTATAAATAGTTAAAGGCTCATGAGGCTCAATATCCAGTTCTAAGCCAATTCCTCTAATTCATCTTTTAGTGTCTTTCAACTTGGTACCAAAGCTCTTTCTGATGGCTTTTGAAAATAGCTTCTCTCCTGCTAGTTCAACTTCATCCCCAAACACTTCTGCTGCCACCTCTGTTTCCCAAACTTTTCCTTAGCTTAATTCGTTGAACAATCCATCTACCTAAATTAGTCCTATTAAGCCGGATATGACCAATTTCGTCCTTTAGCAATCTATGACTTTCCCAATCATTAAAGGCAGCAGGCTTAATGACTATATTACTGGGGCAAAACCCTATCCCACATAATACATCTCTAAAGCTATAGAGACACAACTTAATCTAGTATTCAAAAACTGGAGTACTACTGGCCAGCTGCTTCTTAGGCGGCTCCTCAGTATCATGACCATTGAAATGGCTCCGTAACTCATGTGTTTCACTACTTCCAAAGATTTGTGGCTGAATGCCAAAAACTTGTTAGGAGCACACATCAGGTCTTGCATTACCTTCTATAAGACTGAGTTACACAGGACAAGGAAAGGTACCATGAAGATGGATGCGTATCTTACAAAAATGAAAAATATCCCTGACAATTTGACTTTAGTAGGAGCCCTCATTCCTCTTGATGGTTTGATAACTTAGACCTTAGCTGTTCTTGACTCATAATACAGCCCCATTGTGGTTCAATTGGCAGACAAGGAGGATCTGTCATGGATTGATCTTTAAAGGACATTGCTAACCTTCAAGGCACGTCTAGATCAATTGAATAGATTCAATACTTTCACCCTCAATCTATCAATAAACCTTACCAAGCCAGAACAACACCCCAATGACTCTTCTCTTAGATGATGGCATAATTAGAATTCCTAATGAGGGAACATAGAATCTAGGGGTCGAGGTAGAAATAGTAGAAACAAACCTACATGCCAAGTCCACAATAGGTTTGGCCATTCAACAACTCACTGTTTCTATCGGTTTGATCACAATTTCATGAGGCAATCCACTAACGAAAACCAAAAGGATGATGATTACTTTGCATATATAGCTTTTCATTTTGTTATCTCATATGATGAATGGTACATGGACAGTAGAGCTAGTAACCATGTGACCAAAAATCCTAACAAGATTGACAAACCTTCTCCTTTGAATGTTAAGATGTGAGTTACAATTGGTAATGGTTATAGTGTTCAGATTCACACTTCTAGTTCTTCTACTTTGTACTCTCCTGCTTATAATCATCATCTTGTTGCTTTTGATATCTTATATGCTTATGACATCACAATGAACTTACTAAGTGTTTCACGCCTTACTTGAGATAATCATATTCTCATTATTTTTTACTCTAATGGTTGTTTGATGAAGGACAAGACAACAAGGATAGTGTTGGTCCAAGGGAAGATTAAAGATGGTCTATGCAAGATAAATAACAAAACCACAATGACATGGACTCCATATGTAGTAAAAGGAGAATGCTACTATTTTAGTCACAGTAAAAGAATTATGACATAAAAAATTAAGCCACCCTTCCTTATATGTATTGTCCCAAATTTTAAATGAATGTGATGTCAAACACAATGATGATAATTTAAGCTTTTGTGAAGCTTGTTAAATGGGAATGGCACACTCTTTTCTAATTAAAACTTCGTCTTCTCATGCCTTTGAACTGTTGGACTTAGTACACAGTGACTTAAAAGGTCCCTCTCCAATACAATCTACTATTGGTCATAAGCATTATATTACTTTCATTAATAATCACAATAGGTTTACTTGGATATATACCTCAAACACAAAGGTGAAGCGATCAATCCATTCAAACACTTTAAAGCCATTGTTGAAAACTTGTTTAAAAGTAAGATTAAAGTTTTCCAAAGTGATTAGGGAAGGGAATTTAGAAATTTTCCTAATTGCTTGCAATTTTTAAGGAACAAAACAAGATAACAATAACTTGACAAATGGTTCAGTACGATTTGAGTGTCCATTTAATTTAAACGTCAAATGGAACCCATCATTGATTTGAGATATTGATAAGGTGAATATTTAGTTTATTCAATGCTTGCTATTACTTTCAAAAACTCCAGCCTATATACATCCAGTCAAAATGGAAAAGCCGAGAGAAAGAATAGAGACATAGTTGAAATAGGTTGACATTGCTTGTAGAAGCAAAAATGCCTCTAAACTACTGGTAGGAAGCTTTCCACACAACCATATGTCTTATTAATAGACTTCCTAGTCTTGTTTTAGATGGCATATTTCTATATCATGTTCTGTTTAAGGCAAAACCTAACTATACAACCCCAAAAGTTTTTAGGAGTGCATGTTATCCTTGCCTTAGACTATATAATCACCATAAGCTACAATTTCACACTCAAAAAGTATGTTTTTATTGGCTATAGCAAATCACACAAGGGATATAAATGCCTCAATCCAAATGGGAGAGTCTACAATTAACATCATGTGGTATTTAATGAAAGTGAATTTGTTGTCATTATAAGTTTTTTGAACCAAAAAAATGTGCAACAGTTAAATGTTGTTCTTGTAAGCTTCTTCTCATTCAATATTAAAGGATCACAAATCATTCATCTAGTTGATATCGATGATAGTACATCTAGAAAGGTGTGAATAGGTACTTAAGAGAAATTTAAATAACTTTTTTTTCAAAAATAATTATTTTTTAAAATGCTGTTTAAGTGCCTGAAGTGAAAACTCATGTGCTTAAAGTTAATTTTCAAATAAACAAACTTAGTGATTGAAAATTAAATCTCAGGTACTTAAAAAGAATTTTTAGTAACTTAAGGAAATCTAAGTGACTAAAAGTATTTTTTAAAATAGTAAACAGAAAAAAGGGCACAATCAATTTATCTTAATTCAGACAACCAGCATCCTACATCCATTCCCTTTCTATTAGAAGAGATTTTCCACTATAATAAGGTTTTTACCTGGATAACCCCAAACACTTATATTGATGGGTTTTACAATGCTCACCTTCAATACAAGGTTTAAACTTATCTCGAACTATCACAAATGGGCTTTTATTTAGCTAACCCTCAACCAATTTTCACTCAAAAAATAAATAAGAAAGGATGATTGCTTTCCCTTTTATAAATATGCCTCTTTTGACCATTGTAATTTCAATTTGTAGCTCATTTAATGCAAGTAGCCATTGGGTAAGGATGAATATGAGTGTATCAGAAGTTATGTTTGTCTTCTTCACTTTTTCACCTTGAGTTGCCATGGTTTAGATCTGATATGGTGTAACTGTGACAATAGCAAAGTGGGATAATCTAAGAGTTAACTTATAGTATGAGATATTATAAGCTTAAAGTGTATTACCATGAAGAATGTCAGTAAACTTGCCATTGGGGTACTTTTTGAGCAGTATGTCATCCTCTTTTGCTGTCAGCATTTATGGTTTTTATTGGCTTATTTATAAAGTTGTCCTCATGTACCCAATATCCTTCTTGTCTCATGCTTTTTCTGAACATGGTCAATGGCTTGCTTTTATTATTTGTAACTTATATTTTATAGCTCTCCTTTCTTTTTGACATTAGCCAAAAACTTTTTTGAGAAAGTTCTTCTTTTGCTTTTTGGTATTGTCCAGATGATGTTTCCTTTTGTCTGCTGATACAAGCTAAGAGAGATAGCATTTTGGGTCAAAAGCATTTACGCAACCATTTTTAATGTTTGGATCAACATGATAAAATAATAAGTTGGGTTGTTAATACTTTACCTTATATTTTAATTGTGCTGAACAGATGAATTAAAAGTTAGGCAAGATAATCTTATTTTGAGCTCTTTCAATATTTTAGGCCTTTGCAATTTCTTCAAATAAAACTTGGGCCAAGATAAGTTTTGGGCTTATGCATGGATCAAAATAATATAGAATTTAAAAATAAAATTTTAACCATTAAAAATAATTTTGAGTACAACGGTTTGTTATTATCAAACATAAATTGAGCCTAGATTTGAAACCACTGGCCAACAATCGACACCCAAGAACAGTCACTTGATGAATGAGAGACCCTTACATGAGATTTCAGTCAAGAAACATCAAACTTTGTAACAACATCTTCATCTATCTCTCATGCTTAACAAAATAAGAGTGAGGAGTAAGAGCAACAACCTGGTGAACAACCCTTCAATACATACCATATGGTCACACGTAATAAGAGAGGCATTTTTAAACACAAAGTGGCCTTCATTAGGTTAATAAACAAATCTAAGGGTGAACCTGTCAACACTAAGTAAGCTCTAAAGTTATTACAATTGAGAGAAGTCATGTCAACTAAATATTCTGTAATGATGAAGAAGAACACGTGGGTTCTAGTCCTTTACACTAGACAATATAATATTGTTGGATGCAAGTAGGTTTACAAACTAAAGTATAATTCAGATGGCATAATTCTAAAATATAAAGCAAGGTTTATGGATAGAGGATTTCAACAAGATCCTAGCACTGATTTTCGAGAAACTAATAGTCCAGTGGTAAAAGCAACAACCATTGGATTAATTCTTTCAATCGTTATGTCTCTTAATTGGGTAGTAAGATAGTTGGACATTAACAATGCATTTTTGAATAAATTCTTAAGTGAAACAGTCTTTATGTCACAACCTAAAGGTTTTAAAGATCCAACTAAAACTGATATCATATACAAGCTAACTAAGGCCCTATATAGTTTAAGGCAGGCACTAAGAACCTAGTTTAAAAGGTTAAAAGATACTTTGCTAAGTTGGGATTTTGTTACACTAAAGAGACACCTCTCTATTCGAATACGAGGACAACAACTGGATTGTTTTCATTATGATTTATGTTGATGACATCTTAGTGACTGTAATGATTATGAGTTACTACAAAGGTTCATTTAGCAACGGAACAACCTTTTTCTCCTTAAAAGACTTAGGGTCACTGCACTATTTCCTAGGACTTGAGATACATAGGGATAAGTCAGGTATGTATCTTAACCAAGGAAAATATGTTTATGATTTGTTACAGAAGTTCAATATGCATAATTGTTCTCCTTGCCTGACGCCAATAGCCATCAGTAAGTCAGGCTCACTGTCAACTTCAAATGGTAAGGAACTGTCACAACCATCAACATATCGAAGTCTTGTTAGAGCACTTTAGTATATGACGAATACTATACTTGACATAAGTTTTGCTATAAGCAAACTTAATTAGTTTGTGCAAAAACCAATTGATGTGCACTGAAAGGTTGCTAAATGTGTTTTACGCTACCTTAAAGGAACGAAGGAGTATGAAGCACATATTAAGCCCTATGATTTTCTCTCCCTTATAGGATTCTCAAATGCTGACTGGGCCTCATCTCCTCATGATAAGAAATTAGTTGAGGGGTTTTGTGTTCATATAGTGACATTGATTTCATAGTCATCTAGAAGACAAAAGGTGATTGCTAGGTCTAAAATAGAATTGAAATACAGAGCCTTAGCAAACCTTTCGATAGCGATGGCTTTAGCACAAATGTAATATTTCAAAACAAAAAAAAAATTCTATTCAATAATTTAATTCTTATGGAAATATTTTGTGAGTGGTTTCATTAATAAGAGGGAAGAAGCAACATAATTAAAGAAAAACATGAAAGTTTAAATAGTTGAGTAAAGGGAGATTAATGAAAACTCTTATATTAATTCAAATAGCATTTTTCATGAGATTTAGGCTGGTTTAAATGGCTAAGCCTTATCCATGCAACTAAAAGGGTATGAGTTTAAATCCCCCCATGTGCATCAGAGTATATTTTTTTTGGGCTACCATGTGTACATTGATAAGGGGAATTTACAAAAATGCCCTCAACTTCTCCCCTTTCTTCATGTCATGTTCTTTTCACTCATTGTGCAAGTTTTTTTTTCCTTATTTATCACTGAAGATTGTTGCAATCGGCTTGTCACACCCCAAATGCCTGGAGTGGGACCGGCACAGGCCATGAGGAAAAATCCCCAAGCTTGCAAACCTTACACTGAAGGGACTTTCAACATCACGCTGAATTTATTCGATTTGCACCATATATAATATAATTGCCTTAATATAAAATCAGGGTTAAATACAAAACAAGGAGTTTGTAGAAATTTTGGCAGCACCTCCCCAGTAAATAGGACGTCTCGAAATTTCTACAATAACCTGTAAGGCAATACAACATATAGGAGAGCTCCGCTCTCACCAACATAACCCAATATAACATAATTATAAAATACAATAATTAAGGAAAGTTCAACTATGGTATCTATACCACCCCAAACATACAACCAATGGCTATCATTCTAGATATATATACATCCTAAAAGAATAAGCCACGAATATAGACTAAACAAAAAGAAAAGGCCTCGCGACATCACAAGCGGGGCTCTCCACAAGACTCCCCGTCAGTGCTCTGCTGCCTCTATGAACTCTTCAATCTCCCTATCTGAGATCAAATTTTTTTGGCAGATAGCACCCCAAAATCAATAACAAGATTTCATATATAAATAGAAAGCGAAACATGATCAAGAATTGAGTAAAATACAATGATGTTTAAACCACAATGATCAAGTTGCAATAAACAGTTGCAGATACATAATGCTCTTTTCAAAACAATTAATTTAAAGTGTCGTTCACAAGGAATCAATAAGCTTCTGAAGATTATATCTAGGGAAGGGCTACTAAAGACCAAACTGGTGTGGCACATAGCCACAAAAGGCAAATTACAACAGGCGAGGATACACAATCCTCGAGGGCAAATAACCAACAGGCGAGGATACACAATCCTCGATGGCAGCTAACCAACAGGCGTGAGGTTTCAACTCACGAAGATTATCACTCATCGGTCCTCGTGTGATGGCCGTCACACGGGGCTAGCACTATCACTAACCCTACTAGCTGGGTCATTATCTAAGTGCACCGAGGGTTAACAGATTTGCTGTTGGCAGCCAGTGTCCTATCTAGTCCTCTCAATAATATTGAAATTTAAAAGAAGCATGCATAGAAAAAGTAGCCAGTATGCATGAAATCCATCTGTATTTGCAATAATAATTCATCAAGCGGTTATTCCTAACTGTACGCATGAGTTCAAAATCGTAAGTAAAGTCATTTCACATATCAAGGGATTTTTATTACTCCTAACTTCAATTTCGAAAAATATAAACATAATAAAATTAATAATGATACTTATAAACATGTTCAAGCAATAAAAGTGAAGCATAAAAAAAGATTATTAGGGAGTATTATCTGCACATTTGAGTTCTGTTAAATACCAGCAACTCAATAACTTCTCTCGGGTGACCTTATCACTCTTATGAGTTACCTACGCCAATAGAAAAGTAAGAAATTACTCTTATTCCTTCTTTTTACTCAAATCAAAACCTAACTCATAATCCCTATTTCCATCACTAACTTTCCCAGACTTTTCACCAATTTACATTTTCTGCCGTAAAACCTTTCTGAGTTTTCATTTTAGTCCCAGATTTCATGCCCTTGCCTTTAATCCAAGAAAAATCATGATTAACAATAGGTTTTCATGACATACACCTTAAAATTGTTCTTATAGGATCAATTCGAACCCACTACAATGCAGCATTTCACCATTTTCTGAAAACCCCAAAATTTCGAAATTTTTCAGTTTGGTCCCTGTCAGCACAACTTCTCAAAAACTAGCCCAAAAATCATGCTTCCAAAGCTGAAATTTGATGGAGAGGGGACGAAAATGCTTCTCCTAACATCATTTTCATGAAACAAACACTTAAAACGCACCGAAATTGCCTAAAACATCACTGGTTTGAGCTTCACGAAGACCACCGGAAAAATGACATTGCTGCCGGCAATTGCTGGCGGTAACCGGCCAGAACACGTCGCTGGTGAGTGGAGGAGCTCTCCGGAGGTGGTGGTGGCTGGCTATGACAGCAAGGAGTAGTAGAACTCACCAAGAATGAAGCAATGTTTTTTACGTAAAATGACGGGAAAGAGATAGAAAATGGAAGAAAAAGTAAGAGGGGTAATTTGGTAATTTCACCTGTGGGGGACACGTGTCAGCACCAAAATATTTCTGAAGGAGGAGGGAACTACATCTCAAACCCATGCTCTCTTGAATCCGGATGTCCAGCCTTACCTCTAAACAAAAGCTCATATCTGATTAGTAATACACATCACAATGATTAATACTCCCCTTTTTCCTAAGAACAAAATTTTTTTGTACTATAATTTGGCAAGTGTTACATGGCTCTACTCCATTACTGTCCTTTTCATCTTCAACCATCACCAGCTCATCTCTGGTAAGTTAAAGACTGGAGAAACCGTTAGAATTCTGGTGGTATCCAACACAGTGTTAAGGCATGATTTTGAGCTAAAATCCACATGATTCAAGTAAATTTGCATCGATTTTAGTTGGGGTTTTTGTTCAAATGAGTATTTCAACCCATTGTCTTAAGATTTCTAAAGTTAATTTCAAGTTTTATGACCAAAATTTGAAGATTCCCTCTCAGAAGTTCGAACCTGAGTGAACAGTGAGCATAATCCAAAATTCGAATGATTTAGGTGAAATTTCTTCAAACCAAGCTAGCGTTTTACTCTTACTATGCATTTTGTGTAATTCTCCCTTAATTTCATCTTTTGATTTCAAGTTTTGGCATGTGATTTTAGTAAGGTTTCATTTTTGGGTAAGTTGCATGAACAGTAACTTAAAAAGTGCAATTAGAGCTTGATTTGAAAGAGTTTTGTGAAACTTTCTTAAGAGTTTTGGTCTTAGGTAAGGTTCTAATACTTTCCAAGCATCAATTTGATGATTGGATTGCTTAATTGAAAACCTTTTTTTTCTTAGTAAGAGTTTAAGTGTATCAAGTGATAATATATGGAGATTTCTTAATTCCTTAGTATTATTAGACCTCAAAGAAAAGAAGTTGAGTCGTGGAAGTTATCATTTGGAGTGATAAGTCACTTAGGAATTTTTCTTAAATTATTTTAAATTTTATTGTTAATTAAAGGAAGTCTGATGAATGAAAGTGCATTAGAGTGACTATAATGAATAAATAAATTACCTTGGTTATTGTGGGTATAAATTTTGACCCAATTAGTAATGTTGAACAACTTAAGTGCTACAAGAGGCAATGGTTGAGCTATTTGGGGACTAGTACTGTATTGGAATTTATAATTAAGATAATTATGATTCATAAGTGTGTTTAATGTCATTTTCTTAATAAGAAACATCAATGTCTTATGTTGGTTATCATGTAAGAAATAATAAGTGAAGTTAATGGAAATTATGTGAATTTATAGGCATATGAGCATTATTAAAGACATTGGATATTTTTAGTGTAAGTTAATTAAGTTGGTTATTGGTTAGGATGAAACTATAAGTTTATGGACTATTTGGGTGGCTAAGTATTATTGTTGTATATGTGAATATATGTATTAATTATGGTAATTAAAATCATCAATAACAGTGATCTTAGAGAAAATAAATAAAGTACTATAATGGATTTTAAATGCCAACTCATTGTGAAAATTTGTTAATAATTATTTAAGATGTTTCTTAACATAAGATATTAAAGGTCTATCATTTGTATTTAAGGTCATAGCAGTTGTACTTTACTCCGTAGGTAAGGGAATAAACTATGTGAGCTTTGGCTAAGTGAGTGGATAATCCTAATTATGCAATATTTCTATTTTGCGATATCTATTTTGGAAAAATATTATTCTTCATCTTCTTGTGCTTGGGGTAGGCTTTTGGAATTACGAATATCATTTTCATACTCTGTAAACTTTGAAATGTCTGGATTGGTGAATTCAATTACTCATCATTTCTAAATTTCCTTGGTTTTGAGTTTTCTGAGCAAAAATATTTCTACACTTCTGAACTTTTAAACTTCCAAATCTCTCGATTTGTATTTTGATGTATGGTCATTTATATTCATTAAATATTTAGTTCTTTGATTATGAAGATGTTTGATTCTACATACGCAATGTATTAGGATTCTGAATTCATGATACTTTTATCTATTTCTACAGAAAATTTTGGTTATGAGTCTTCTGAAACTCCGATATTTGATTACATATTTGCATACGTTAAAGAACTTTTTAGGAATACATCTAAATAGAACCCTGTAGCTAATGACAGTAGACATTAGCCGTAGTACGCTATGATTTGTATTATGATATGATTAGGCATGATGTCACTATTATGATACTCTGTCTAAGGCCTAATGCCATTATTATGAATATTCCAAGCTTAAAGCTTGTGACTGATATCTGTTCTGTTCTAACAATACTAGCCTTAAGCTAACTCTGTTTCTGATATTTGATAATTCTATAGGATATTCCTAAGCATTCAGTTGTTTTTGAAACACTCTTGTATTACATATGCACTAATATATTTTTTTATTCAAAATTGGTTTTACAATTTTATAATTGAGGATTTTATTGAAGTTTTAAATGTGTTTCACATACCGCATTATATATACTAACCCTGGAAGATGTTTGATTTTAAGACCGCGTATGAATTTTTTTAAAAAACTCTACTGTGGCAAGTTTGTCCCTTTCTTTGTATAATTATTATTATCTATTTATTGAGTTTTATTCACCCCACATTATTTAACATTTTTTATATCACAACATTAGTCCAAAACACCCACCTACAAAGTAGGAGCTTACGGGTATTTCTTGCTTTTAGTGAGCCCTATTGCGAAGACAAGAACTCTTCTTTTGTTGTAAATTTCTTATTAGATTTAGTAGCTCTCCTTGTATACGGGCAAATGGTATTTTGATTATTATTCTGCTTATGGTTTAAGGTTTAAGGTTTAGCTATTAGATATATATATATATATATATATATATATATATATATATTGGAGAGCGGAGCTCTCCATCCTTCTGTATGTCAAGTTTCCTATTGTAAAAATTTTAGGAGGTTCATATTTTTAGGGAGACTCTATCAAAATTTCTACGTAAAAGTGACTAATCATATTTTTGTATATTTATGTGTGGGTGTTCTATTTCAATTTTAGTTTATGAAAATTATGTATGTTGAGTAAATAACTTATTTTTGATAGGTTAGTTAGGCTTATGAGGGCGAAGGATAGTTTGTTCCTTGTGTCGATCACGTCTTTTTGGTTAAGGTCATGACAGTGTAGTCATTGTTGTGTGAGATAAGTCTTCCTACTAAGCAGGTTCCCATTGAATGGCACGATAATATGAGTGCTAGTGCACTGGACTTTAATCTTGTGATGCATGCTAGAACTAAACATATTGAAATTGAATCCATTTCATGCGAGACAGAGTATTGGCAAATAGGGGTGAGCATTGGCCCTGTCAACCTACTGAACACGACTCGGTTACATCAGGTTGGGTTATGACTTGGCCAAATAAAAAAATTTGCAACTTTTATCAGACCAAGCTGGGTCAAATGCCGAGCTGATTTCTGAGGGTGACATAAGACTCGGCTTGGTATTTATTTTTAAATTTTTTAATTTTATAATATATTTTTAATTTGATTTCAAAACAATTTTATTTATAACTTAATTTTAAAATATCAATTCTTTTCAAATTTTTATTATTTTTCATTCCAAATCTTAAATTTTTTTTAATTCCATTTTATTTCCTTTCAAATGTTTTTTTTTTGTTTTAAAAAAATCGTTTTCACAAAAAAAATTCATATTTTATTTTATTAAAAAAAAAAAAAAAAAAGACTCGCCTCAGACCTAGTTTAACCTGGTCTGGTCAATAATCGGATCTAACCAAGCCCGGCCAAGTCTAAGGTCCAAAAAATGAACTCGAGCATTAAACCAAGCCGGGTCTCAAGTTCACAAAATACCTAACCTGGCCCAGGTCATGCTCACCCCTACTGGCAAAACAGCTGGATGTCAAATACGTACATTCGTCAAACCAAATTGCAGATTGCCTCATGGAATCACTATGTCACTTTTGTTTCTGAATGCACTCCCTCTCGTTTGAAGGGGGCGTTAAGGCGTAGAGTATGCAACAATGTCCATTGTGTATAGCTGTAAATACTAGTTTGTCTTGCTTAGCCGTAGGATTCTTATATTTGTTATTCGTCTCTATTATTCACGTGCTTGAGTTGTTAAATTTATAAGCAAAGCTGAGACGCCTTGCACATTTTCATTTGTTATTTGTATTATGAAAAGCTTATAAATAGTCAAAGGCTCCTAAGACTTGTTATCCAATTCTGAGCCAATTCCTCTAATTCATATTTCAGTGTTTTTCAACTATCTGTTGTTTTTGTCAATTTATAATTTATATTGCACGTGAAAAATTAAAAATAATACTAATACTACCAATAGTTATTATATATTACTTCATAATAGCATGCAATACTAACACTAACAATAATAATTAAAAAGAACAATACTACTTCAGACTGGGAAGCTTGTTAAAAGTTTAAACTCAACTCACTTTACAAAACGGTCTGCACAAAAAGGCCCATTTTTCAATCAAACTATATTTTCCAAACTCATTTATTTTCTTCAAGCTAAAACTTTTCGACGATCGACCAACTAATTAGCCTATTCATCCAACATAGAGGCGCCTTCGATCCCCTCGTTGCTGTGCAAAAATGTTACCCAGTAGTAATTAGAGTCCCTATTGGTTGCTGGTGGATGTTGACATGAGATAATGCCCAAATATTTCGCAATGTCCTCAGTTGAAGAGATGCTATATACCATTCTTGTACGTTTGACCCCTTGTCATGGACAAGGAAAGAGTAATATCTAAGAAATTATCACTGCCAAAAACAAATTTCGGCCCCACTGGTCCGGAACAAGCAAAAAGGTTAAGAAGAAAAAAAAAACACACACACACACACACAAAACTTATGAGTCAAAACATAAGCTCTAATTTTATTTATTCAGGACAGTCAACGAACGTAAGAAGCTTAAATAAGAAACACGCAGATTCATAAGTAGTTGCAAGTCCAACAGGAATAAAATTCCACGGAGCCTCAAGTTTCACAAAAGATGACCAGAACGCCAAGCAACAAATAGCAAATGGGATGTGATAGGAGACATTGTAATATTTCAATACAATCTACCCCTTGCAAGGTCACTAGCAACGCATACTACCTGTGTATTGCTTATTTAACATGAGTACACAGCTTAGCTGCCAAGATAAAAACTTAATGGACCTCACTTTGTCCACCACATGAGGAAGTCCTTGCGCCTATCGATCTTCTTCTGCAGCTGGAGGAGTCCATATAGCAAGGCCTCAGCAGTTGGAGGACAGCCTGGAACATATATGTCGACAGGAACTATCCTATCGCATCCTCGAACAACTGAGTAGGAGTAGTGGTAGTATCCTCCTCCATTAGCACAACTTCCCATGGAGATGACCCATCTAGGCTCGGGCATTTGGTCATAAACCCTACACGAATTTTTTTCAGTATCAAGAACAGTAGAATTGGTGAACTTAGTTTAAGTGCAAGACAGAATATTAATTCCCAGGAACCAAACTGATATTAAGAGAAAACATGGAATTTAATTTCTTGCAGGGGAGGGGCGATAAAAAAAGAGAAAGACCATAAAAGTTAATGTCCCTTTACAGAATTATAATAGAAGTCAATAGTTGTTAAAGACTACTTAAAAGTGACTTACATGCTCAAAAAAACTTCGACAACTATATATAAGAAAAGAGTTGCTAAGAAAAGTTGCAGAGCCTTAAAAGGGTGCTGGCAAGCTCAGTAATGTTTGGGAACAAAACTTTAGAATGGAAAAACAAAAATGAACAATCTCGAATCTTATTTCACAAGTATAAGAACCTCTTTCTGCACATACTGTCAATTCAATGAAGCTTCCATTTACAACAGCATTCCAGCAGAGAAAACTCTCTTAGTGGCAGAATAAAACGAAACAAAACTAAAGTCATTTTGCAACACCAAAACAGCAACACTCAATCAAAACAAATGAAACACATCATCATTGGCTTGATTGAATATAAAGGAACAATAGTTTCTTTCCCCCTGAAGAATAATTCAGTTCAGTCTCAGAAAATCCTTCATTAAACATGAATATGGAGTAGCAACAGCCATTCACCTTTCTTGAATACCAGCCATGTTTCATGAGCATTCCATGAAGTTTAATAAATAACTCATAACAGCCTCCTAAAACGCATGAAAGCATCGACTAAATTTCAAGAAACTTCAGGTATTATTTAGTTTCCCACACCACTTTATACATCAACCACACCCTATAATTGTGCAGGGAAATAATTCACACAAAATCTGTAAAACTGATTGACTTTCGTAAGCTCAGCATTAACAGCATTGGAAATGAATCAAATTAGAATCTTTATGAAATTTCGTAACATATAGCGCTCAAGATTTTCTTCTTCTTGTTTTTCTTACAAAAGAAACCCTAGATAAAGCCAACCGAATTCATCAATCAGAACACAATCCCGCGGAGCTAAAAGGAAACAGGAATGATCACAGGCCAACCAAAACTTACTGTAAAAATTAAAATTTGATATTTACAATCCCATTAAAGCAAATCTTCTCAGCAAGCAGAGTTATACGAAAGGAAATTGAAGTGGATGAGATAGAAAAGGGAGCAAAACAATGTACTTGCGGAGGGCAGGGGCCATCTTGTTGGTGAGAGTGCCGGCAACAATCATACAATCGGACTGGCGAGGGCTGGGCCTGAAAATGATACCGAATCGATCGAGATCGTAACGGGAGGCCCCGGTGTGCATCATTTCGACTGCGCAGCAAGCAAGACCGAAGGTCATAGGCCAGATGGAACCACGACGAGCCCAGTTGAGGAGATCATCAACCTTGGAGATCACGTACTCCGCGGCCTTGGAAAGACCGGGAGGGGAGGAAGCAGATGGGGGTAGTGGCCGAGCATATGTTGTCGGCGTGGATGTGCCGGACGATGCGGCGGAAGAGAGGGAAGGCAGGGTGGAGTGGAGAGAAACTACACGTTGAGGCGACACAAGCTGAGGGAGGCGCGAGGAGGTTCGGCTGAGAAGAGCCATGCCGCTGAGACGGAGGAGGGAGCCGGAGAGCTTCGGGTTTGCTCCTCTCTTTCTCTCTCGATGTTAATAAAGAAACGTTTTTCCCATCTACGAAAGATTGAGAAGAATAAAAATGGGAATATTAAAATATTATTTAATTAAAAATAAATAAAATTAAGTATTTTTTTATTTTGTTTAATTAATAAATTATATAAAAAATTAATTAGATAATATGTATATTTTATTATATTATTTTTTATTATAAAATAAAAAAAGAGACATATCTTTTAATTATTAATTATTAATATAATTATATATTAATATATATGTAATTAATAATATAATTAATAAATTAATAATAATAATAATAAATTAAAATTTTGATGCATCACACTGGTATTTTTGTCAGAAAATTATTATAAGTAAAAACACTTTTGTGAAACATATTTTTATTCTTAAAAGGTCAATCTTATTTTATAATTTTAACTAAGAAAAGAATTTTATTTTATATGAGGAAGAGCAAGTTTATTAGGAAATAAGAATGAGAACTCAATCTCTCAAACATGCATTCTTATTCCTTTGCCTTAATTTTAGTAACAAAACGGGTGTTAAGGATGCAATTTCAGATTTTACCACTTACCTTCAAGAAAAATAAAAAAAAGGTAATAAATAACGCTAAAATTTAGAAAAAAATTATTATTAATATATTACACAATCTTTTTTTTATTTTGTCGAAATATTATACAAGCTTACAATTGCGTTCTTTTCCGTCTTCCGCTAAAACAATAAATGCAATTTATCAACCATTTATCATGCCGTAAAATTATGTTCCAATCCCTTTTTAAGTTATGTATGAATTGACAGTTTGAATAGTTAAATTAAAATAAATATATATTGATAAATTTATTTTGAAATTAGATGGTTAAGAAGAAACACCAAAAGTCATCAAAAATTTGATTTTTATTATTTTTTTAAAATTAAAATATTAAAGATAGAATGGAAAGAACTAATAATATAATAATTATAATATTCTATTTAGCTAAAAGTTTTATTATATTATTATTTTATTTATAAAAATAATATATAGGTCACTCGTTTCTTTATTCTTTATTAAACTTCAAATTAATAACACATATGTTATTATTCCACTCTATATCATTACACCTCCTCTTATTATTAGTTATTTTACTTCTTTTTTGTCACACTCTCAAATATAGTCGTAAGAAATATAAACTTTTTTAGATTTGTATTAACTATAAATGATTTTTGAAAGAGGGAATATTTATCAGCTGTGTTGCTTGCGGTATTTCTTTAGATTCTTCTAGCATAGGAATTTTTATAAATTTTGTGTAAGTCATAAAAAGTGATAATATTTCAAACTCAATATTATCATCTGAGACATAATAATTATTAACTATTATTAAATATAAAACAAAATTTTGTTTATTTTATTAGATTTATATTATACTTTAATTATGTATAAAATGTAAATTAATTTTATTGGAAATTATTGATAATTAAGTAAGTTAATATTTTTAATAATTATTTAATGAAATATTGCTTTATATACAATAATTATCCCATATTATAACAATAATATGTAGCGTTCTTAGATTCATAACATCATCACTTATTTATAAATTATATTCGTAAACAAATAAAAATTAGTAATAAAATATTTCATTTAGTAATGAACTAAAATTTTATATACATATATATATATATATATAAGACAGAATTTCTCTAAACCATGTGTGACACTCATTGGTACCTAAACAAGTCCTATATACTCACTAAAATCTTTCTTCAAATATCTCCCCGAGTTGTGTTAGTTCATTTGAAAATTCCAGGACATTAGGGGAAGATCATTGTACATTTTGTTTTAACCGTCTCATATAATTTGCTTTTTGATGGTCAAAAATTAAATCATTTTCTTCCCTAGCATGGCTCACGTAGGGGAAAACTTATATTTCCATCAATGTTTATTTTATGCTCTAATATTTTATCTTGTATGCATGTAAAAGAGGAGCATTACAAAAATATCGGGTGTGAATTTTTTAACGTTTGATAGCAAATAAAAGAATAATAATAATAATAATAAAAGTGTGAGAGATTACTCTCTACGGCCAGTAATTCGACTATAGAGATTCACAGTATTCAATTTGATAGGAAGGGTTCAATGATCTCTTATCTCATGACTAAATATAAACCTGTTAAGATTTTCTAAAACCACATCTGAGGGCTTTTTTTGTCTTTTTTTTATTATTATTATTTTATAGATCACTTTAGTCATTTGGGAGGATAACACGCTAATAAATTCAATTCTGTAATGATGTTTAGTCCGAATACTCCTAAGACATTTCAAAGAATTGTATCTTCCATTATGGGGGTCAAGTACAGATGTTCCATTAGCACGTATCTTGGTATTACGATTGATAATCATAAGAACAAGATGACGACTTACTAGGAAATAGTAAATAAAGTTAGAACCGAGCTAGATGGTTGGAAAGCCAAATTGGGCTCCCTCTCATAGAGTCCATTACTTAGTCTTTACCAATACATTCTCATTTTTCCGTCCAGCTCTCTCAAGATATATATGCTTCTCAAGTTGATGCTACTAATATTAATTTCTTTTAGGGTTATAGGGGAGACAAGACAGACCAAGAATACAGTTATTAAATATGCATAGACTTCAGCTCACAAGAATGAATGAGGTTGGTCTAGGTATCCACATTCCACAATACTAGTTCAATGAACGTAGCTTTATTAGGTACGCTGATGTGGAGAGTAATTAACAAACTTGATTCGATTTTCAGTGGCGTGGGTTACAATTACAAATAAATATTGTTTTTAAAAATATTACGTTCAACTTCAAGAAATCTTTCCAACCATATTGGGGGTGGCAGTGGAAGGGTATTGTAAGATGGCTAGTGGGTGAGGGAAATGAAATTAGCTTAACAATTAGATTAAGGGGTAACCATCTGGCAATCCTGACAATATTCAAATGGTTAGTGAACTTGATGATTCTCTTAATGGCTGAAATTTGTAGAAGAATGTATTCAATTGATGCTTCAAAGCTAATGTCCTCAACTCCTGTTTCTGTATGTGGAAGGAGAGACGTATTAATATGGTCAAAATCTCCTAAAGGGATGATAGATGGTTACATTATTCATTTCATCACTCCGTTAGTACCACGAACTTCCCCTGGGGCCAGTTTTTGGAAACTTATGGACTTGTATTACTAAAATAGTTTTATGAAATTGTTTTAGAATAAGTTTTAAAAAATTAAAAAATTAAAAAACTTATTTGAATAATTTGTTTCTAAATATACATTCAAAATTTTAATAAAATGAAAAAAAATTAATTTTAAACAAGTTCTGAAGACGTTAAAACAAAACAAAAGAACAGTAATACAAACTTTTGTTATCATATATAATCAACAATTTCTACTCGTTCCCGTTCAAATGTATACTAACGAGTGACTTTTGTCTTTCCTTTTTTTTTTTTTTTTTTGGCAACTGGTCCTTTGTCATTTCTGTTTTCTCTTGTTCCCGAAATTAATAAAAAAGGTGTATCATATACATTTGATTTTAATTATATTTTATTATTTAAAGAATGGTCGACTTCACCCCCACCCCTCCCCCCCTTAATTAAGATATGTTTTCCATTTCCAGGTTTGTGCAATCAGAGCAGGCAGTTCATTTCTCTCAGCAATTTAGTATTGACAGAAAAATGGAGAATTTGAACGCCAAAATTTTGACAATTGAATTCTGAAAAAGAAACTGTACAGATGTAAATCCAATTATGACACAATCTGCAGAGAAACAAGTATTGATGGCAGGCAGCAATAATATAACGGATGTACTTTCCACGAGAGTATACTTGCCATAATAATGTTCCTCCTAGTATTAATCATCACAATAAAAGATACACATGTCCCTTTACCCCAGAAACTAACGCAATTCCATGCGTGACCCTTTCAGTGACAGATTTCGAAGACTTAAATTGTACTTGAGTCCAGTAATAAATGTACATTTCAACAAGTCTCAAATTCTGAAAGAGAGAGAACAGACAGAAGGGAGGGCAGCAACCATCATATCACAAACTTGTAATACGACTAGCCTCAGAAATGCAAGGTTGAGGCCCCTGGAATCAGTGAGGAATGATTCACCATAAAAGCTCTCTTACCTACCAACACAAAGTGGTCATTCTGCAGCTTCGGTTGCAATAGTGCATATATCACATTTTCTATGACACAAAATACAAACAAAAATTGTGAAAATGTAAAACTAAAAAATTAGCCCTGACTACCCAAGTGAGAGGAAAAAGCCAGTTCCTCCCTCTGATTCCAAACAGCACATTAGAATCCTGACGTCAGATTTTTGTGAAGTATTAGGGGGTCATAATCTCAGATCCAGAAATGAGTGTAGATTCCACATCATTTGTGATGGGAGAAGGAAGAGCAGCCTCCATCACACGCAATGTTAAGAGCGTCGGACAACATTTACATAAACTTTCAGGATAATCTATGCATAGTACATGTAAAGGCTATTTGAAGCCGCACAGGCAATCAAGTTCTCAGTCGGATGCCATGCTAGATGAAGCAACTTGGTCGTGAAATCGAAGGCATTCCCATTTGCATCAATTCCAGCATTATCTGATCCGTTAATAGTCATGGTAAGAAGAGAAAATAGTAAGGGGTAAAATGCATAATCTACATAACTACATAATTGCAGATACTATAACTTAAATGCCAAAACCCAAAGTAGGTATTTATATACAAGTTTGCTAGGGTTGCACATTTAATATAATTCATTGACGTCGTTCTATATGTAACAAGAAAAGATCTAATAAACCTGATTATTACCCACTTCAATGAGTGAAATTCCTTCTCAAAGCAATTATGTTTAGAATGAAATAACAACTAATCAACATGAAATTTGCATTTTTGTTGAGAAATTATTAAATACAAGTGAAGATGTATTTTAAGTATGGTCAAAACATACAAAATAAATCAACATCACAGCCAAATTTTGACACATTACATCAGACTTTGCATACAAGTGCAGAAAGTGAGCATTAAGACATACCTCGCCTGAGAACATGGGGAAGGGTGCCTAGAGATCTAGAAGGCCTCGATGGAGTTTGACCTTGTCTCCTGAAAGTACATGATATATCAAATAGTTGAGCTACATCATATCAAGATGATATAGTTGACAAGAAATTTGTGGACAAGCAGCAAAATACTGATCAATTTGCAAAGGAACATCCTGAACTGGTTAAAATGCAGGGCAGTATTTCCAATATTTATACACCTTCAGTACCATGAAGAATAGAATATACCTCACTGGGTTCTTGGTGGCTTCTAGGGTTGTTGCTTCTGTGCTGCCTTCGGAGCAACCAAACACACGGAACAAGTTGCTGAAATCATAGAGAAAAATAAAATTTTCTTAACTCAAAACAAGCATCTTAAATTGGTAATCATTACAAAAACTAAGGTGAACATACATAGAGCAGACCTGTATGAACCTGTTGCCACCCGGAGTCCACCCCCACTAAGACAGCACTCGAATTTATCAAAGATGGAATCATTTTCATATAAATCACATAGCTGATAAAGGTTTTAAAAATAAAGTGAGTACAACGGCATGGTGAGATAAATGCTTCGAATGCATTAGTTGTCATTTAAAACTGCTTGTAACCAAAAAATCAGTCACCTTTGGTCTTATATATTCATGAACCTGGAAAATAGCAACAGGACCAGAATCCATATTTATATCCCATAGCTGGAGAAAGGAAGAGAGAAAGAGAAAAACATGAGATCATAGAACGTAAAATTTGTTATAGGAGTAGACATCCCAGCCCTACCATCCCCAAGTAACACATGAAGCAACATAAACTTGAGGAAACAAAAACCACATCCAATTTTCATCTATAAAAACAATGAAGTCCTGTATTAGTGAACTTTATTATACAAAATACTTCCCATATAAATTGATTTATTCAATGATAGGAGTCCATCATCTAATCAAAAGAGCTGATCTTATTGAGAGATTGATGTCTTAGTCTAATGTGCCCTGATTGCCAACTTTCTTACTAATTTACACTAGCAATATCTTGCTTTAATCATTATAAAGATAGCAATTCCCGACAACCAAATCACATTTCTGCTTTATAGAAATATTTGAAGCAGTCTAAAAAACAAGAAAAACTATTTCACATTGAATTCCACATTCTTGCCATATGACTTCTGGACACTTTTCCAGATGATATTATCTTTTAGGTAATCAGGTTCAACACATTCACTATTCTTACATGCTAATTTAGTGCTTGCAGACAATCAGTAAAGAAGAGCAATATATTTTAGACAAATAAATGCCTTTTTAGAAGCAAACTTCAGCAAAGAATGAACATAAGGTGTTAACATCCATTGCAAAAGTCAGATGATAAGAAGCCAGGCTCATCCAAAGTTAATTAGTAACATTTTCCCTTCTACCTCAAGAAATATCCACCTAAATTATAATAGAAAACCAAATCAGCAAAATAGATATAAAGAAGTCAACCTTAAGAGTCATGTAGTCACGACTAAGTATATGTCTTCCATGCATGGAAAACTTGATATCTGAAACTGAGGCAATTATTTCAGTAAAGAAAGATCTTGAACCAGGTGCCTCCCGTTCCTCAAATCTGTAACAATAAAAGTAGTTAGCATTCAACATAAAGCATGTAACCTCATCTGTGTACATGTCTATGTTAATGCCAACAGAACTACACTGAATAAAAGAGGGGGCAAAATTTAAAAGGCATAGAGAATTTACAATTTGCTATGAGTATCACATAAAGCTGACTGTCGCATATCAATTAGACGAATAGAGCCTTTAGAGCTACTGTATGCTAGCATGTTACAATGAGTAGGATGAAATACTGCTGAAGTGATCACCTCTGTCCATGTAAATTAAAAAGAAATAAAATTGAAAGCATAAGCACAAGTTGATTATGCAAATACCACAAATTTAAGTGCAGAATTAACTTCACTGGACAATTAGCAATATCAATAATGCAAAATAGACATATTAATAACTGTCAATAAATTGGCTTATAAATGCACATAAATAATAATAATTAAAACAAAATCATATAGATGTGAACTTTAGTATTGATTAGATGTCAAACATAAAGAACAGAAATAATGCTGTTCTTAGCTATTTTGTTTTCAAGAAAAAAAAAAATCTTCTACACACAGGAGTTTAAAAGCAATGAATTATAACAATGACAATTAAACTTCCATTTGACGACAATATTTCCATTCAGACTGCTCTGAGTTCTACCAGTAAGATCCTCCATGTTCGCAGGCTTGACATCAACAATATTAAAGCTTTGGTTGCTAATTTCTAAGTTCCAAAGATTTATTCGGAGATCATCAGCTGATATAAAAGTTTCACCATCACTGCAACACAAAGGCAAAAAAAGGAAAAGAAACAATAGTAGATAAGTGGCCATCATTATCATGATAAATAAAAACCATACATCCAAGAAATAAGATGTATGCAAGAACATCAAATGCCAAAACAATTATATAGAAATACTTTAAACTAGCTTGAAGCACAGCTGAAAATTCAGATCACTGTTTGATGTTGTATCCATGTCAGGAATACAGTAACCACATGCATAGCAAATTTCCCCCTTTTACACAACACAGACAAAAAAGAAACTTAAAATATGAATGCAATCAAGGTAAGCAACACCAAGCAATTCAGACAAATTAGAAGTAATGGTATAAGGATGCAATCAAGAAGATAAACCTGTTGTTTGAAATAGAGTTGATGTGATAGTCATGTGCATGAGCATAGATTCTTCTACATCTAGCCATAGGACTTGTCTCATGATCGGTCACCTGATTTTTCAACATACACTCAGTTAAAGATGTCAATTAAACACCATACATATCTCAGACTAAAAGCTTAGGCACAGTTTATAACTTCTAAAAGCTTTTAAAATAACATCATGCCACAAATTAAAATAAAAACTGAAAAAAAAAAAAGGTCATAGTTTTCATTAACTCTAGTACTTCTAGAGAGATTTCCATCTGAGTGACAATAATAACACCATGCCAGAATCAATCTTGTAACAAGTACTACCACAACAGGTAAATGGAGGGATTGAATGTCCCCATATGGAATCGACGCATTGTTGAAGGGTATCTTGTTATAGCCACCATTAGAAATACAGGACTTGGAACTATTTGATGTGCTTGGAACAACAACTAAACCATTTCCCATTGCATAAGAAGGAGCAGCATTCATGTGACATACTTTCTTCACCTTCCTCTCTTGGACCTGTCCCATGATGGAAATGACCACCTTAGTATCAAATTTCCCCATAAATAATATTTGTAGAGAATTATGAGACTTTAACAAACATTAATTTTATCAGATTGAACTTTTTTCTATGTCATCCAGATCAAAGTTTTCATATTTTACAGCACCAAGCCATTCTCAGACCTTATAAACAAATAAGATCAAGAATATTATATCCTGTCTTTGTTAAATAGCAGGATTGAGATAAATATCTAACTGGATTCTAACAGCATTGAAGCACATAGAAAGGGGTTTCCATGAATCTTAATTGCTCACATACCCAAACAAGAACGAGTCCTATCCAACAAGTAAGAGATCACTTCAGTTATGCACTGAACCAGATAAAACTTGGCCTTACAAACTTATCCTAAATGTCAAAAACTCTTTCCAGTCTTAGCAGCTCTCCTAAATGCTTTCATTCCATGATTTCTATTTATGCCAGAAATGAATGGTTTCCTTGATTGCAAATTATACTCACCCATGATGCAAGCTAGGACTTTAAAGATAAATCATCCAAAACATTCTGCATGACAACATTTGATGTGGATGACTAATTCAACCAGAATATACGACCAGTTTCAGTGGCTGGTGACCTACAAAATAATTTTTCTATCACAACCATTCATCAACTCATAATTATATATAACTTCAAAGGATCAAAATCACTCTCACAACAATCAAACAAGGAAACATGTAATTACGCAGGTGCATCAAAACTAACTGTTCACTTCATAAATTTCAAACTTTGCTTGGCTCTTCCAGCAAATGAAAAAAATAGGAACAGTAATGTAGCATATAATATTTCAAATAATACAAGGATAATTAACAATTAGGGAAAGATTACAAGCAAACAGAATACCAAGGATCAATTCAAAGAAAAAATTGCAACTTTAAAAAGGTAAAAAAATAAAAGCACCCCATGCTACCTTCCAAAATTTAATGGTTTTGTCATTTGTAGACAAAAGAAAGAGCGCCCCATTAGCTGTCTGGCACCATCTGATTTTATTGATTTTCTCCTCAATTTCCAAACTCTTGAGATAGTCAAACTGAATTCAAAAACATAAATATAAGGCAAAATTAAATAAGACAAATACTTTAGTGTAAAGAAATATGAATCTATGAGAAAGTAGAAAAAAAGATACCTCTGGTTCATGGCTCTGAAACTCAGTTTTGTAACGAAACTCAGGATGTCGGTTGATCAAACAATCCATCCTCTCTAAATCTTTCCGGAGACCACCGTGCTAAATAATTAACATATATGAAACTTAAACTATGGAACATTAACAAACAAAAGGGGAAAGGAACAGAGTATAACTGGAAGCAGTCAATTGACTTACATCCCCTCTGTCTGTTCTTTCAAATAAAACAACTCGACCACCACGATCTCCGGTTGCAAGGTGGTCACCAGATTTATCAAACTCAATTGCAGATATAATATCAACTGCAAACACAAACAGGTAAACAATGAAGCAATATACACAGACACACACAAAATGTGAAGTAAATATGCACTCTCTAATGTTGACGAGCTTCTTCAAACCAATTTGAGTTAATTATCTGGCAGTGCTGGAGCAAGTACTGAATACAACCATAAAGTTTATTAAAAAAAAACTAACAACATACAAAACTTCTATTAACACCATGTAATAACACAATCATTAATTATGATGGCTTAATCATTATTTAATAGAGTATGCAGAAATTATATTTCACAACCGCTGGCACATACTACAGAATTGATTAATTTACTGTAGTTAGAGAACATCAAATACTGGCAACATTTACCCAGAAGTGTTAAAGTGATGACCAAACAACCTTCACCATTAGGATCAGTGCTATAATAAGACCACTAATATACCCTCAAAGAATCATCTACTCGTTATTTCTCCTTTTTCTTTACTTTTCACTTTTTCTTATAAAAAGTCTTGCACCTTTTTCTTTCACTTTTTCCTGCTAAATCTTCTAGCAAATGCAGTGCAAAAAGCAAGAAGTTTGCAGCAAACAAATCAGTAACAACAATGCTATAGCAGTTTTACCCTCTCCTGCCATTTGAAATTGTAAAAATGTGTGCTTTAGATATTGAGAAACACACCTATAGCATAATCATATCACAGTTGAAAATTTCAAAGTCCGTTTGCTCTTATCAGTGTGTGCGCGCGTGTGTGTGTCTAATATAAAAGTGATTTGAAATTAGCTCAATATCATCTAACAGAGTAACTCGTGTCTTTGTCCAGTTGGTTGATGGTCCCAAGATGACCATGCTACCGCAACCCAAAATTGTGAATATATCATCACAGTCGTGTTATAGACGAGGAGACCAACCAACAACAAATTAAACCCAACCCAACTCCTACAAATAAGCAATCCCCCCTACTAGCCCCTTTAGAGAATTAAAAATCCATTTTAATAGAAGCTACCGAATAGAATTAACGCTATACACATGCAGCGTCAACTAAGTCAGGCGTATCAGTAATTAACCAGACAATCCATTTTAGCTACTTATACTCTAAAGAAGACCAAAACTATAAATTCCAGGCCACAACCAAGTTTGAACCGTTTTAGTACTATCAGAAGAGCACAGAGCCAAAATTCATTTTCAGCTACAACTTATTCCAGCCATCCTGTTCAAGCAGTATGTTGCAGCAATTCACTACACTAAATTAAACGTAGGGTCGATAAATATTGTTACAGCCAATATAAGAAGAGTAGAGAATAACAATTTACATCATTTCTTAATAAAGGAAAAAGCATACGACCGAAATGGGACAGCATACCTTCATGTACTTCTTCCCCGGCTGCCCTTTCGCCGAACACTTGGGAAAATTTCCACTCAAGCGGCAGTGGGAACCCCGCTGCCGTTGAGGCCGGGTGTTCGACGACACCATCACCAATTCCATTCATTTTTTTCCTTCACCCTTCTGCGCCAATTTGCAGACCACTCTGCCAAAAAAATTTCTCGGGGAAGAAGACCAAACCCAATGCGACAACCAGCCGATCCGAGACTGAAGCAGTTTACATTTACATGAATCTGACGGATTAAGTACAACCTTCAACAGATTAAACGGTCCCCTCCTTCGTCGTCGTCCATTTAAAAAAAATATATGGACATCTATGGACTTCACGGCGATGGAACAACACTGTCAAATTCCAGTTCCTGAAACTTGTCTAACATAAATAATATGGATGAAATTCAATCTTCGTTCGGTCTTCCCAAATACCTCACAGAAGCAGTGGATTTCCCCGTACACTCTCTCTCCCCCTTTCCGTTTTCGTTTGCCTCTTTTCCTTTCTTCTGACATGAATGAAAACGACGGGCAAAGAAATTCGTCGTAGCTCCCTTTTTACATTTCACAGGGTATTGATATGGGATTGGAATATTACTATATTTATTTACTGGAAAAATTCTACTGACAAATAAGGAAAAATATTAGTAGCGATAAATTGCAAGTTGCTCTCTTTTCCTTTACCTTTAACTTTTTATATTCTTTTTTTACTTATTCTTTCGTAAATATTTTTGCCTTGCAAGAAAGTGAGGTGATATCTACATGAAGAAAGGGACGTGCATGTACTGTTTTGGATTCTTTCCTTATTTTCTTTGCCGTTTTCTTATTACTATAATACTTTCTCAACTTTTATTTATTTCAATACACACTTTATCAAGTTATATCAATCAAGTTGAGTTAAATATATGAGTGGTGTATGTCATAATGCTAATTACGATTCCTTATTCTGTCATCTACTTACTTCACATTTGTTAATGAAGAAGGGATATATTCCTGCCATGTACAACACAAAGGGAAAGTCCAAACTAGAAAGATAGACAGGATGCCAACTAATTCTTTTATTTTTCACAAATGCTTCTAGTCTAAATTGACGATCAGCGTTTGATGGGTAATAAATAAGATTATAAAGTTCTGTTCTTTTAATATAATTCATTATTAATTTGCGTCAGAATAAAATAAAGTATGTAATTATCATATGCATGATGCAACTATAATTTTATAAATTTATGATCAATATTTTAAGTAAGTATGGTATAATTAAAAATATATATTAAATTTTGTTAGAATATCTTATAATATATAAAATTTAAATATATTAAAATATTATATAGTATCTATCCATAATATATGCTCATTAAGTAAGAGTAAAATAATAATTTCATAAATTACTACTAAAACCCTAACTCTAATTAACCTCTTATAAAATGGATTAAACTATTATACGATGTTAAAGACATAGACTTATATATCAAGAGAATAATATATAGAGATTTAAGACACTATAAGAGGAATACTTACAAAGTATTCTGCAGTAGAAATTAGAGAAAAAATTTAGGTTGTGAAAACCTGAAATACACTCAATACACTATGGGTATCTCATTTGATCAGTAATTACAAATCAGATTAACTTCCGCAATTAAGGAAAAATATGTAAGTCTCCTATCTCTAAATTAAATCACGAATGTGTTCATTATTTAATTTCTTTCAAATTTGATGTCAAATTAATATTTAGATTAATATTAAATTATAGACTCTACTTAATATATGTTAAAAAATATAATAACTATATATAATACACACACATGTGAAGTGAGCAGTATAAAAATTAAGGGAAATTATATTCACTATTTGAATTAAATTTTAATTGTAAAATTAGTACATAAAAGATTAAAATAAAATAAATATTGATTGTAGACTAAAATAAAATATTCAATCACAATTCAAATTACTTGCAAGATCCTCGCATATAGCCTTTTATATTTGCATTTTTATTTTAATTCAATGTAAGATTGTTAAAGTGAAGAAATAATTTTTTTACACATACATTTAATTGGAACTTAAAACTTTCATTTCAGTCCAAATTTTATAAATGTATGTTGTTACATGTAAAAGTTTGTGTGTTAATTAACTGCCAACTGGAGTTTCTCTTAAAAATTTAAAAAATTTAACTGAATGTTCAAAGTTTTTTCCTTAATCATGTCAAAAGGAGAAAGTTAAGGAAGGTATTATTTTTAAATACCTGTTATTATATTTTATTAATAAAAGTATGATAATTGAAGTTTTTTAAAACTTAACACTACATGATTTAAGAGTTCAAAAAAATCACGTTATATTTTTATTAAAAAAATCAAATGGCAACCCTAAAAGCATTTTACCTAATTATAGTCCTATGGAAAATAACATTTCATTTACCACAAATTTTAATGCGATCGTTTTACGATTTTAAGTGAGATGATTATATGGAGCTCACCCTAGCTAGTAGTGAATCAAACTTTTGTGAAAGGTCAACGAAACTTATTAAAAGTATTTGAAGTTTGTGGAAAATAATAATGGGAAAATAAGTTCATTCTTTTTGTCTCTTAAATTATTTTGATATATCTCTTAATATTAATACATGTGAATTTGAACTACATTAGGCCAGTCTGTCCATAACACAGGCCCATTGGCCCATGGGCCCAACACCTGCAAGGTTGTTGGAGACATCTCATCAATTGCCATCAAGTTGACCAACGGTGCTATTACTTTTGTGCTATCACTTGTTGGGTTCGAAGTTTCCAACCTTGATTCGGATGATGATAGTAATATTCTTGAGAACGTATTTAGTTGAGTTTATGGCTTTGTTATAAGTAAAATGAAGTCTTAGGAAATATATGTATGGCATAATTCATTTAAATGTATGGATCTTTATATTAGCTAATTCCTAGATGGATGATGTCTTGCACAATTCATGATACATTGAACTAGTTGTTTGTATGAAGTGTAAAGTTGGCTGTTTGGAAAAACTCATATTATCACACTTAATTAACGATTAAAAAGGATATTATTATATAGGGACTTAATTGAACTTGGTGAGAAGCCATCCGGTTGCCTTTCACGATGGTTTAAAGGACATATAAAATGATGCAAACCAAAATCTATCAAGTGCATTTTAAAAGAAAGAGACGAAGAATCTTATCAAACTTCTAAACGGATTAAGATTAAAATACTTGAAACCTTGTTAATAAATTTTAATTTATAAATTGAGAGTAAAGAGTATGATATTTTCATATTCCAAGTATATATATATATATATATATATATATATATATATATAGTCCAGAACATAATAAAAAAAAACGAGTAAAATGTTTGATGTATTAAATAACTTATTTAAAAGATGTCTAACTCAGTGGAAGAGCTAGTTTCTGCTCTTAAAAGGTCTTCAATGAATAGATATATAGATCAACTCCTCTCAGGCTCGAAAAGAATAACTTAAACGTGTACTCAAGCCATGACTTCTTTCAACCTAATTTTCAAGCATTCATTGTTCTTAATATTGAATATTTACTTTGTAGAATGATTCTTTGTACAAGTTTTTTGGGATAGAATTATAAGAAAAAGATGTGGTTGGAATGATTTAAGGTGGAAATCATCTTCGAAGAATTGTAACTTACGAAAGGAAGCTTGGTTGAGCTTTGAAGTTTTACCGTGAATAAAGAATTCTCAAACTTGGCTTCAAGAATGTAGACACACATAGTGACCAAACCACCATAAATAGTTTGCACAATCTCATTCCTTATTATTTTTTATAGTGACTAGCTTCAAAACTTGTTTTCTTAATCCGTTGATAAATCTTGTGTGTTTAGTGTTGAATTTATTATGAAGAACATAAGTTCACTTTCTTATATACCATCATATTCTCATAGTATTGATAAGTGAAGGAAACATAAAAAGAAATTAAATCAGATGAATAAAGGAGACTTACGAATTTCTCCTTAGTAGTAGAAGTTGGATATGATACAGATTAGGATCATTGATTGGTTGATATACTTACGATATATCTGAGTTATCTCGGGGGTTTCACAACCTAAATTCTCTTAATCAATTGTAGTATGTTAGTAAGTGTTTAATTGAGTGTATATGGGTCTCTCTAAACTGATAGGATTGATTATGTTATTTTTCGTATATCAAGGTTGCCTTTTTATAAAAGGCTAGTTAGAATTTAGTGGTAATTACTTAAATTATCATTCTTTCCTTATTTAATGAGCACCTCTTATAGGTGTATATATATATGATATCCAATATCTCACACTTACATATAATGAAAGTGCTTATACACTCTAAACATGATAAACATATTCTCAATAAGCTAAGAAAATACTATCTTTTTATAATCTACAATTATTCATACAAGAAAAGCACGATGTGTGACCAGTATATTGTGAAAGCATCAAAATTATATATCAGTTACCAGTATATACCTTTTCATTGAAAACTGAACTTGTATCTAGATTATAAAGTATGCATGCACTTTAGATCATAAGAATCACATTCAGATATCTTACAATGTTCTCATATATTATAATATATTGTATTTACAATTATAACTCACAAGTCTTAACTAGTATACTAGTAACTATAAAATAATAAGATTATCTTTATGGACTTCTTCTTCTCACGATCCTATCAACACAAAATTAGCTCACTTTTCTAGACATGTCCCGCCAGACTAAATTATTATTTATAGTCTTTAGGCAACAAGCTAAGACAACGAACATCAAACTGCATCTCGAGTACCTAATTAGAGTTCAAGGGTAGAAATGTTCAAAGGTCTCACATAATATAAGTTGAGATCGCACTTATGTTAACTTATATAATCATTTCTTGCACATATAATATGAAACATGTGCTACAAATTTCTTCTTTTCCCGTAGAGTGTATTTCTATTTCACAAGTAATGTTGTTTGTATGACATTTAGACACCACAAGTCTAAAACTGAATTTCCAAATCTACACAATGTCTTAAACTCATATCTGGCAACTAAGGTGGACGAGATATGATGAACTCATCTCACTAAATGAAATTATAGTAGTTGATGGAAGATGTTGCTAGATAATGAGGTTCCTTATTTGACTACCTACTAATCCATTTACAAGTAACATCACAATTAGAAAGAAAAAGCTTGCAATCTTGAATAATAAGGACAAACTCAAAGGAATCTATTTCATTAGAATAAATAGCATCACATACTGCACGAGCATTCGAATGAACTACTCTTTGGTTGTAAGGTTGGAGCTAATCTATACTAGAGCTATGCGTATAGCTAGCGCTTCAATAGTTTGTGGCATAAGGACTGTGGTGAACAAACCTGTGATATATTTGATGAAATATTTGTTTCTATCATGAATCAAGACATCAAAGGTTGATTTATATATGTTGGCACAGACCGTACCATTTATGAAATAGAGCCACCATGTGTCAATATGAAGTTCATGGATTAGCAGCATGAGATTAGCTATTGTATGGGTGTATCTCTTGTTGTTATTAACTTATGCTCTTCAGTCCTCTATGAAAGCCTATGTTTTTACATTAATCTCAATGGGAACTTCTTTATTTCTCCATATCCTCAAATTTTACAAACCCAGATTCTCCATGCTAATCCACATAAGTTTTCCAATGGGAGTGTTTCATCTGATATGACAAACACTTCATGAAAGATGCAAACTCTAATAAGTAGTTATGATTGCATTTTTGCCAACACTTCTTAGTAACAAACAACTGAGAAGCACATGTATAATGTCTTCTTCATGCTGACACCTTTGGTAACTAGGATCCAGGGGTATGCGACATTAGATTTCTTTCAATATAAAGATTCTTTTTCAAGCTTTCCAATGGAAGTCTTTAACTTTTGAAAGGATTCTAATATGCAAAAGCAAGCTCTATGTTTTTATTTCCTCTTTCTGAAATTCAAGTACATTTATATTATGTATTAAGTGGTAACGTGATTTCATCATGTAGTTCCCTCTCTTCTTATAACACCATTTTGTCATCCTTGCCAGTCAGACTAATCAAGATACTTATAATAATGTTCACTTCCTTTGGTGAGAAAAAATATACCCCTTTGGCGTGATCTCATTCCATTCCATTAGAATTAAACAAATATTCTACCTGTAATGACCCAATAAATGGGGGATTAGTGGGATAAATTATAATTGATAAATTAGCTAATGAAAAATAAGGAGAGAGAAATTTTTAAGAAAATTTGACTAAAGTATAATATTTTATTAAGTGAAAACATACACTGAGATTGAGGCTGGCTCAGTGGTTAGGCTTCATGTGAATATTCAAGAGGTTAAGGGTTTGAATCTTGACTTCCCCAACTTTCCTTGTTTTTTTAGGTACTGACAATTGTCCCCCTCCGATGTGAAATGACCAAAATGCCCTTGGTCTTTTATCACATCTTCACCTGATATTTTAAAGTTGAAGGCAGTGGAGGCATGTTGGATATCGGAGGGATCACTAGAGCTACCCCATTTATGCCACCGGAGCTACCATTACCACCGTGTTGATGTCGTCGGTGTGTCGTTGGCCAGAAGTCGCCATTTCTGGCAAGAAACCGCGAGCTTGCATAGTCCGAAATGCCAGAAAATTGTGGCTCACCTTCTTGCTGGCATTTCCCCCCTAATTTCGAGCTCCGTTGACCGATGTTGTTGCAGAATTTTTGGCAGGATTTCGTTAGGGTTCCAAGATGGGTTTTCTGACCAAATTTAGCTTCGATTGGTGAGTTTTATGCTGAATTTTGTTATGCATTACGAATGTTAGCTCATTTTCAGCCATTATCTATTGTCAATTGCATGAAATTCAGACTTAGATTGAAAACCTCAATTTTGGCTGAGAATTAAGGTTCTAGTGGGACCAAATTGAAATTTTAGGACTTGAGGGGGTAATCAGTAGCTTTAAGAGAGCAATTGGGATATTTAAAAGTTGTTGATTGGTTAGGAATGATGATTTAGAATTTTTTTCATATTTTTCTTGAATTTTTGCAATTATAGAAATGCTTTAAGGAGATTAAGGATGTGTGAAAATGATCTATAGTCTAAAGAAACTGGAGAAATCTAATTATGGGAGTTATGGGAAGACAATGAATGAGAATTGGTAATTTGATTATTGCTTGATAATATGCTAAAGAGGGAAATTCTGGTTAAGTGATATGATTAAGACTTAGTTTTCCATTGTGGTAAGTCTTTTAAGAGTAGAAAGACTTGTTAGTGTTAAATCATATGTTAAGAGATGACTGCTTATAATATATGTTTAATGTCATAATTGGTTGAGAAAAAAAGAAGAGGAATAATTCCTTTCTTTTCGGTTGGCGTAGGTAGCTCTTAGAGTTAAAATAGTCACCCAAGGGAAGGCATTTGATCGCTTCTAATTAATAGTGCTCAGGTGCGCAGATAGCACTCCCTAACACTTTTTGTTATATACTTCACTTTTCATTATTTAGAAATGTTTTATAATTACCATTTTGATTTTGTCATGACTTTATTTTATAGGAATTGTAATTATGAGTAGATGAAATTTCTTGACATGTTTAGATTACATCATGTATGGTTTGAAAACGACTTTTGAGAAATATCATGCATATGGTTATGAATAACCGCCAAGTAAATTAATATTGAAACACAAATTGATTTTATGCATACTTGTTATATTTTCCTATGCATGCTTGTTTTATTTCCCTTACCTTTAAAAGGACTAGTTAGGACACTAGCTGCAAACAATAGTACTGTTAGCCCTTGGTGCATCTTGGTAATTACCCAGCTAGCAGGGTTAATGAAGGTGCTAGCCTCATATGATGGTCATCACACGTGGACCGATGAATGGTTAATTTTCGTGAGTTATGACCTCATGCCTGTTGTGATTTACCCTTGTGGACTATGTGTCATTTGATTAGTCCATAGTAGTCCTTCCCCTTAAATGATATTCAGAAACATATTGATTCTTCTTGTAAGGCATTTGAATTCAATATTTTACAATGTGCATTAATTAGCTGGAGGTTGTTATTTGTAACTTAAAATGTTATCTCATTTCATACAAATCTTGATAACGTTTTGATTGCAAATTTTATATATATATATAGTTACTGATTTTAGGGTGCTATCTACCGAAAAACTTTTGTCTCAGATAGGAAAGTTGGTGAATTCCCAAAGGGAGAAGAGGAGTGACAGGAATTTCTTTGGTGAGCCTGCTTGGGATTTATGGGATTTAGTTTAGATTATTTTGATGCATATAGCTTAAATTTTTGGAGATGTATATAGATAGTGTTGGTAACCATTATTTTGTTCATTTTGGAATGTATATTGACCACAAATGAACCTTCCCCATTTTTTTCGTATATGATTTATGCTGTACTGGTTTATTCTGGTGAGAACGAATCTCTCTTATATATATTTATTGCCTGATAGGATATTGTAGAAATTTTGAGATGTCCTATATACTGGGGAGGTTTTGCTAAAATTTCTACAAAACTCCTTTCTTTTTATGAACTGCCTATCTTTATATAAAGGTAAAGTTAATTTGAATATGGTGCATTTTGCATAGATACTGGTATGATATTAAATTTCCATCTAGTGTAGGCTTGTAGGTTCGAGAATTTTCCTCGTGTCTTGTGCCGGTCTCACTCCAAGGATTTAGGATGTGACATTACCAATAAGTCATTATTCCATCTTTCTACCACTTTTGTTGCCATAAAGTTCCCATCCTTAGGAACCTATGGATCACACTAGACTTTGATTATTTGGTCGTTGCCCACTCTTCATCAAAGCCCCTATTTTAAAATGCTATATGCAGAAAGTATACTCCTTTGAGTAAAGCTCGCATTAAACCCCAATTGAGCATTCCAAAAACCTCCTCTGGGAAAGTATTTGGCTTAGAAAACTTTGAAGGAAAGAGTATTGGATGGGGTGCCAAGCCACCACCCCTATTTCCCTAACATAGTAAGACTAAAATAGTAAAGATCACGAAATCCTAAGCCCCCACAATTCTTGTTGTTACACATTCTGTTGTATCAAAGCCATTTAACTCATTTCTTTAGAATAGGTTTACTTCCTTACCAAAAAAAGTTCATCATGCCTTCTAGTACTTCATAAACTAACATAGGGATAAGGAAGACATTCATATGAGCTACAAATTTAGTTAAATTTCCTTACTTGTTATAGAATGATATTTGTTCTTCCAATTCTATATCTTGTTCCAGATTTTATCCCCTTAGAAAGGAAAAGATGTTTCTTTTAATGTGCCCAATCAAAGAGGACAAGCCTAAGTATCCACTATGACCAGGAAGAGAATGCATACCTATGATATCATGCAAGTATTGACATTCAGTATCATGCACATTTGGAGTGAACATAATTCTTTAATTTTGGAGATTAGCTATTTGGCCAAAGGCAAACTCATAGGTGGTGAGGATTTGCTTTAAATTCCTTGCGAACAAGATATGAGATACTTTAGGTCCTCTAATGCTCACCCTACAACCATAAATAGATCCTTTAATCTTAGCATCCTTCAGCAAGGTAGAAAACTCTTTTGCACACAGTATAAATAAATAGGGAATAAAAGGACCCCTTATCTCAAGCCTCTTTGAGGGATTATCAGGCTAATAGCCTCTCCATTTAGATGAAAGGAGTACTGAGCATGCTTCACACATATATCCAATTAATACAAGTCCTATTAAAGCCTAATGCACTTATGCTTTTCTAAAACTAAGACTAATTAACCCTGTCATAAGCTTTACTTATATCTGTTTTGACTGCAACCCTTCCATCTTGCCCTAGTTTTTCTTTTCATAGTGTGGATGAGTTCAAAGGCAGCTAAATGTTATCAGTTATCAAGTGGCCTAAAATGAATTGATGTTCAAAAATAATACCTATTACAACCTTATTTAACCTTTTTGCTGGAACCTTTGAAAAGATCTTATAAATGATATTATAGAGGAAAACTAGTCGTAAGTCCTTAAGTGATTTTAGGGTGTTCTTCTTTGGAATAAGGACTACTAGTGTATTTACAAGTTCAATTAGGATATACTCTTTTTTAAGTCATATCTTTCATTCTTTGTTCACATTACCCCCTATAATATTCCAAGATTTTTAGAAGAAGTCAGATTAAACCCATTTGGCCTTAACGACTTATCGAGATGTATTTGGAATATCGTCTTCCTGAATTCACTATCTTTAAAGGGTTTTGTGAGAGTTTCATTTTGATCTTGGGACACCACCCTTGAAACATGTTTTAGCACTAGCTCCACATGGCAATGATTTCCAAATAACAGTTGAATGAAGTACCCATATAGTAGGCACTATAACTCGTCTTCCTAAGACACCAAACACCTTTCTTGTTTTTTAATGCCTCTGTGATTATTTCTCCTTCTCGTTGAAGCATGGCAACGGAAAAAGTAAATGTTGTCATTGCCTTCTTTTAGCCAAAAATTTTTTGCTTGTTGTTTTGAATATTATCTCCTCTTGCTCCATGAGCTAGTTTTTCCTTTCCCTAAGCTACATAAATTATGTATTATTATTGCCCTTTTGTTTAGAAATTTGTTGCATTTTTTAATTAATCTCCATTTTTTATATTATGAGCTCCTTGTTTGCTTCTTTACTCAATATCTTCATTGCTTCTTGACACTTTACCATCTTAAAGGATACTCTTCTATTAATGTTACCCTACCAACTATAGTTATTTATCTCCATAATCCCTGGTTATACAAGCCACTTGTTCTTAAAGTGAAAGTATTTTAGGGTTTTGGGTGTTTGTCAAGCGTACAATTCCATAAGTATACAAAAGTGATTTGAATAAGATGAGCACTAGACTTCTAACAAGCAAATGGAGAAAACATTAAATCTCTCCACTGTAGCCATTGAGCGGTTGAGTCATTCTCGAATAACCACATTATCACTACAACATCTTTCACAAGTAAAAGAGTAGCCAGTAGTTTGAATGTCTTAGAGTCTACTATCATTTGTAGTTGATTTGAACCCTTGTTCAGACTATTAGGATGAGCTTTGACCCCTCTCTTCTCATTTAAACTCAGTAAATAATTATAGACTTTAATACATGTCTAAAGTTCATTACTTATCGTAGCTAAAGACTTTAGCATGTCCTAGACTTGTGTTATTTTTGCCTCTATGGAAAGCCATAAAAGCTTGTAAGACACTAGTTTGCTCCCTTTTGACTTTTAACTATCATATTCATGTGGTTGGATGAATAATAAAAAATATGGATGTCATCCTTCCTTCGCCATTAAACTTCCATGCTACCACTCCTTCCCTCCCTACTAAAAGAAACATCTTTCAAACTTTATTAAACATCTTATTTCTTTTACACAATTGCCCTAAACCAGTGTTTCCATTAGAACAATCACACATGATTTCTTACTCACAATGAACCCTTTCAAAGCTCAAACTGCACAAGGATTTCCTAAACCTTGGTTGTTCTAGCTGAGGATATTCATGGCTTCTGGCAGGCATAATCAACAAGTCTTACTAATATCTTGGTGGTAAGGTGGGTAATTACCATCTCTCCTGTGTCAATATAAGCTATAATCTTCAACAATGTTCAAGTGAGTTGATTCACCTCCTTATTGCTTATTACCTTAAACTTAACCCATTGGGAAGTCCTCTTCCATAAGACCCATTTTTCTTTCATTAATAATTCAGTTTGTTATGTCTCCAAACGACATATGACGCCTTACACTTATATTAAAGGGGTTCCTTAGATTAATGTTCAAAACTTTCTCATTTCCCTTATAAGTCGTAGATTGCCTGGGATCATTTCCAAGAGCAATTACTCCATTTGAATTTTCAAACATGACTCTTGATTCATTCCTCAGTGAACTACTCACTTTCAATAAAATTTTCTAGTTAGTTGATCTTATTAAAACACTTCATGCTCAGATCCTTTCCCCACACCTTTAAGTGTTTTAAGTCTGTAATAACTTTTTGAGTGCCCCAATTGTCCACAAAGGAAGCAAAACAATGAGAGCCTTTTGTAATGAATCGCTACATAAACAAATCATGCATTGGGCAAACATATTTTATTCTTCCTCTTTAATGGGGCTCTAATATCAATTTGAACTCTAATACGCATGTATGAGTTCCTCCTGCTTGTGACTACCTTTGCATCATATTGGAGAAACTTGCCAACAAAATTTCTAAACTGACATCCATTCCTTTTGACATCATCCCACTGGCAATTTGTGTACTTGAAACCAAAAATTAGAAATGACTTAACTACACTGGGTCATTCCCCACCGATAGCCTATGGACAACTAATAGATGGTTGTTGAATGTCCATGGCCCTCCATTGAGCATCAAAGAATTTGAACATGTATTTCCTTTGCCAATGTCCCTTATACATGTTGCTCCAACTAGATGCCAGAGGTTTGCAAACTCATGGTAAGCAATTGACCCATTAGACATAAATTAGAACTTCCTCACCTACAATTGCACTATCAATCCTCCATGTTTCCTCCTCTTCCTAGATAGATAGGTTGCCAATTATTCCTTTATAATCCGTGCATAGAGGAAAACAAGTAGGCTTAAGGAAACAAAGCAACAAATAATAGAAGCAAAACGAGACAAAAATTGCTACACGAGTAAACAATGGTAAACTCCCAAACAAGAGAGAAAAATGTGTCATTAGGGCAAACAACTATTAACAATCTTCTCTTTAATTAATTGAAAATACTTCATTTTCCTTATAAAAAAGTGGTATATTTGCTATTTGTTGATCCTTTATTATTTAAGAAAAGTGGTAACATAAATACTTCATAAACCAGGAAGTGGCAAATTAAAAACTTTTAAAGATGAAAATAAAATTTAAGAATCAAATAGGTAGAGAGAGAGAGAGAGAGAGAGAGAGAGAGATATATATATATATATATATATATAATATTTAACAATTTTAAAATTCAATTTACATTTAATCATCATCGCAAAAAAGTACTTATGTACTTGTTAGGAAATAAGTGTGAGTAAGAAGGTTTGATACTTAATAGAGTTTATTATAAGAATAGTATAAAAATAAAAATAGTTTATAAACTTAATATTTTAAAATTTTAATGCTAAGTCTAATTGTATATAAATTAAATTACTTAAGCATGCACTTCATACATAGGGATAACAAATTAAATTACTTAAGCATGCACTTCATACGTAGGGATAACAATTTTGTGGGACGTGGCTCGGGAGTGCGTCGTTGCTCCCCATCCCCATCAACCATTATATTTCCAATCCTTTTTATCCATTCCTCATCTCGAGAGAGATTTTTTCCCATCCTATTCCTCGCAGGGATGCAGATTTCGGTAGATCTTCACGAAGACTTTGAATTTTTTTATAAAAATTAAAAAAGTAATTAATATATATTTTTAAAAATTAGATTTAAAATACAAGTTCCTTGTTACGTTATCTAATAAGTTCTAATTAAATTCATAAAAATTACAAATATTCACATAATAAGTATTACAACAAGTTTTATAAGTTAAAATAGGTAATACTTAATAAGGTAAGTTAATTCTAAATAAAAATTTTTAACAAAAAGATAATTAAATTTAAAATAAAACAATTTAAATAATTTTAATTCTTATGTTTATCCTTAATCCTAATTTATAAATAAATGATATTATTTTTCTAATATACAATTTTTATTCTTCATTACAATGTGATCATAGCTCCAAGATATTTTGAAAATAATTCCATTATGTTGTCTAAGTATCGAAGAAGTAAAAAATTAATATGCATCAAGTGGAATTATTTTTTAAGTTAAATTAATTTTGTATTCAAATTATTATAAATATAAATAATAAGTGAAATAACTAAAAATACAAAAATTAATATATATATATATATATAATATTTATATAGAATTGACGAGAATGAAAATCTCACGAGGTAAGGTCTTCCATTTCCATTTCTATTCCCAAATTATATTTAATGACAGCTTCCTCATCCCCATTCTTGCTGAAAAATATTTTTCAAATACAACTCCTCAAAGGAGACAATTTCTATGAAAATTCTTAAATTTAAGGATATTTTACCATCCATATTTGTATGGCAGCTTAAATTAATTTATTCAACTACATTTGTTTGTTCGTAATATTATATATGATTGCATGAAATTAATCCGCTTATTGGAGCTTCGTGAAGACAACGATGGGATTCATTGGAATTGGTCTAATTAATCTAATGTCATCTGGTTCCCTCATTTCTGTCATTTTGATGTGTCTCTTTTCTAATAAATTGGTGTTGTTGTTGTTGATAAGTTTATGCTTTTTATAATACAACATTATTTCGTTGCTAAAGTTATGTCCCCGTGGGACCCCTCGTTAAAGAAACTCAGCTTTGTGTGAGTAAAGGGACGAAGCGAAAGACAGAATATGAAAATTATATGTACATTTAGTATGACTAGTTTAATTTAAAACTACATCGGCTATTGCTTTTTTATTCTTTTATCACAAGCAATTGCTGATTATCACTTCAAACTATAAGAAATAATTTTATTAATCCAAATTTGTCTACGTTATTATTTTTGGACAGTTTTAAAAGTATATCTTCTTATATTAATTTAAAGCATTTAAGACATTATTCTTAAAGTACTCTCCAACATAATTATATACATATTGTCAAGAAGAGAGAAACAATTTTTTGATTTCCCAGGCTCTTTTTTTTTTTTCTTAAATTAAACTATTTTCTTCATGTGAACTTATGACATTTAGAACGAATGGAACTGGTTAAAAAGATTACGAGAAAATAATAAAAAATATCAAACAACTATAAACATTACTCCTTCAAAAATATTTGTATATATTTATATATAATAATACACAACTCGAATTTTTAATTATTTAAACATAACTCAAACTCACCATAAATCCAAAAGTAAAATGAAACGAATAATCTAACAAAAAACCACTTGTAGAATATCAAAGCAGTTCAACATACGCGTAATTGTACATATCTCCGTGTTTTCATTTTCTTTTAAAATCAAAGTTTCTACAGATAAAATTAATAATTTTATGACAATTTCTTTTTCTGTCATAATCACTTTAAATCAGATAAAAGAAAGAAGAAGAAGAACGAAAAAGAATAATAAAAAGAAAGAGCGTCATAACTTTGAATCAGACAATGTCATGTGTAACGTGATACAGGGATTGAGTTGAATTAACAAAGGTTTTTTCAAATGAGTGTCTTCGTTAAAAATTATTTATTGTACATAATAAATTATATTTAATTAATAAAATAATTTAAAAATATTTCTTATATTAATAATAATAAATACTTATAAATTTATTTAATTAATTAAAATTTATTTATTATGTATAATAAATAATTTTTAACTAATACTTAAAAACATTTACTAGGAAAATAAAAAAAAAAAGTAAGTAAAGGTTTACTGAACTCTGCCAATGACATCCGAGTCCATCCAACTGTGACTTTTTTGCCATTTTGAATTTTCAATGTGCCTTTATGATACTGCTTTTAATACCAATTCAACGCGTGTCTCTCATCATCATATAAATTTATTTTATGCTTAAATCAAAATTCTTCGTGTTCAACAACTCTTTTTTTTGCCACATGTTCTACAACTTCGCACATATATAAATAAATATTTAAATATGATATTTGTGTTGTTTGAATTATAATAATATTTAGTATTTATGATGACAAAAAATTTGAACTTTAAATCGAAATGAAAACGTGCTCTTCCAAAATTTACTTACGGTGTCACATGCTCTGCTTTTATTATTGTATTTAATTTTCTTCTTTGAAGAAGGAGAATTAAATGAATTCATACGCAGATTGAATTTTTCAATAACTATTTAATAAGATATTACTATGTAATAGGACTGATAAAAGAAAAAAGAAAAAACACCTTCGTAGTCACCATCGTCGAAAAATGTACTTTACTTGTTAGGGGTGATTATTTACCCAATTGGTCCAGGAATTCAACTCGTCCGATTATATTGAATTGAGTTATAATTAAGTTAAATAAAAAATTTATAAATTTTGTAAGATTAGGTTAAAACTTTAGGTGACATAAGATTCAATTAAATTTGATTCGGTATTTATTTTTAATTTAATTTTAAATAAATTTTAAAATATTAATTCTTCTTAAATTTTAATTATTTTTTATTCTAAATATTAAAATATTTTTAATTTTATTTTATTTTCTTTTAAATCTTATTTTTAAATTTTTGATTAAAAAATTATTTTATAAAATAATTTATATTTAAAAAAAAACTAAAAATTTGAATCCGACTCAATCCATGCTCATAGCGTTTACAGCTCCCAGTTTATACTATCATAGGCGATTTTATTCCTTATTTTATTTATTTATTTATTTCTTGCGTGAACCAGATGAACGTTGAATCTCTGGTTTTGCTGATAAAGAAAATAAAATGGGAATACAGAATGTGATATAATTGAGCAAAACATAACAGTGGAGCCCATCTTTATTGGAAAGAGACTATATGTTTCAACCATACGGGCATCCTATGGTGGTTGAGTGTGCACTTTCCATCTTCTATAGTAATCTATCAAATCTTCTGAATATCTTTCCAATATACGAGGAAATATAGTAAAAGTATTCGCTCTACAATTATCACCCAATGGCTGCAGATAGTTTTCTCAATTGAACAACGATTTCAATAATAAGAGTGCTATAGAATTCTATGTACTGACCAAACAAATTTAGAATTTTACGTAAAAAATTTTAATAAAAAAGTTGAAATTAAAATTTTTAAAATTATAAAAATAATAAAATAATTAATTAATTTTTTTAAGGATGGATTATAGACAACATATGATAACAACGTTGTTTCTAACCTAACGATATGCACTAATTGGTTTCATGTTAAAATAATTAAAAACATGATTTTTTTTTGGCCATTAATAAAAACATGATTGATTGTTAAGTACAGCGGAAGTTTTTAAACTACTACTTTTTTGAAGTTGTCTAATGGGAAAAACACAGGAGAGTACTTCTTCCTATTGACCAATATGAATTCTGTTTTTTTTTTTTTCTTTTTTTCAGAGAAAAAATAGCTACTAATCTTAAGGGGGCGGGGCTGGGTCGCAGTCTCGCAGAGGGAATTTTAATAATTTGCATAAAAAAATTGTATATTTATAAAAAAAAAAAAAAAAATTGTCGGCCTACCTAACCCTGGTTAATTGAACCAGAGCCTGAGGTTGAAGCTGCTCATGCGGACCGCTCGTGAAGCCTCAAGTACCACGGGATGGAGCGTCGGTGACACGGTTTTGACTCGGGCGAGTTGAGCGCGGGTGGAATTTAGGAGAGATTGGCATATAAAGCATGGAATCCCAGTGCAATGCTTGCGCCAGTTGAGTGTTGAGAGACAGATAGAAATGGCGGATTCAAGCGATTCAGTGTCGGTGGATATGGAAGCGATCTCTCCTAAGGCTAAGGTATAGCAGTCCTTGCATGTATGTTACGCTTTCAGATGGAAATTGATACCTTGCCTTAGACTGTCTGTATGCTCAGAGAGATGTTAGAATGAAGCATTCTGGAAACAATGAGAAACGGTTACGGTAGTAATTATGAAATAGGAGTTTGTTTTCGTATATTCTGCTTCTTAAATAAGCTTAATGAAGTCTCCTGGCTCTCTTCATATGTTATTTGCCCAGTAAATTCTTAGTTTAGTTTCTCTAGATTCTAGCTGTTATGAATCTATAATGATATTCTACCTTTCATTTGCTTGTTCTGCGTCGGTGTTAGCCTCATTCTATGGACATCGTTGGGTTCAATTTATTTAGCTATTTCTTTCTCTCTTTCTGGCCGTCGAATGTTAATGATGCTTTTAATTTTGCATCAAAATTTGCTTCAGCATATCTCACATACTTCCAAATCCGTTCTCTTTGTCCTCCGCTGTCTTAGAATAACTTGTTCATTATCTATCCGACTATCTCTCTATCATTCTGTTCCCCTTTAAATGTTTTTAAAGTATTTGTTTCTTCCTAGCTGGATTAACCTCAGTATATCTGCATTTCTCTTTGGTTCTCAGGGTCTTTGATCCTGAATTTTGGTCATATAGTTGGTGGTACTGCACAGGGCTTCGATGTCAAAAATGGTTTAACATTGTGGTTCTCCTGGATGCAGGCCCTGGGGTCCTAACTTCATTCATTTATCTGTTTCTGGAAGTGGCTTATTTATTCTAATATATATGGTATATAAACTTTTGATTTCTTGCTCTCGGTCTCTAACAAGTAGTTCTAGCCTAAAAAATGAAAAATAATTCATTTCTGGCTTTGGGAAGTTTTAATGTCTCAGTATAATAATATAGTCTTACCCTAAAAATGGTGGTGGTGGTAGCAGCAGCAGCAGCAGTAGTAGTAGTAATAAAAGGTCTACATCCTTTTTATCATGTCTCATTATTTTAAAATAATAATACATATTACCTCAACATTTTGAAATGAATTAAAAAGTAATTAAGAAAATATTTGTTTAGAGATCTACAACGCTGCCAATCAGTTGATATCTCACATGGTTGCAACCTTGGTGTTTGAGATCAAGGGAAATTTGATGTACTTGCATCCTATGATGTTTGTTTATAGTTTCTTAATCAAGGTATCCCTGACATGCAATCTCCATTGCCCAGGATTTGCCTGAGAGTTGCTCCTTTTGGTGTTGAAATGCTTCCTTACATGTTATTCCCATAGTTCCATTGTACAATCGGGTATCACATTTCTGTGACGGTACCCAAATTATTTGAATGCTTTAGTTGCACATGATAAATGTTCATATATGTTTATAGCTGATTTATCTCATTTACCTTTTCTAACAAAAGGGGAAAAAAAATGACATTAAAATTTATCACACATGATGTCTTGTCTATTCTGGTTAACTTTGTGAGTGGTTACTAATTAACCTCCTACTGAAATATCTCTGCAGGAACATCTTGTAAGAACACGAAATGGTTCTGTCTCTGTTTCTGTGTATGGAGACCAGGACAAACCAGCACTTATCACTTATCCTGATTTGGCTTTAAATTGTAAGTTCACCGCATTATATGTTATGTTTCTATTCCCTTGGTTTACTCTTATTTTTTCAGGAAAAGCATTGCACTTATCTTGTATGAAATGCATTGCTTTTATTAGAAACCATTATGGTCTTAATACATTTAATTGTGACCTGAGTTTTAAAAATCTGGGAGTTTTGTGTAATTAAGATTTGTAACATTATATTTATAAGACAACTGGATGCATGTGCTTCCATTTTTTTATGGAGAAAAAAATATATAATAAAGTAATGGCAGAGCATCTCATCAAGGTTTTTGCTTTCTGGAAAGTTTAAATTTACTTCTAAAGGGTTTCATGCATAGAACATCAAAACAAAAAAGCTGTGTTGTGACTTTTAATAAAAGTTTATGTGAATTTCTTGACATATTGTTTTTTTTGTGGAGAAACTAACAATCTAACCTTTTGTTTTCATCAGATGTCTCCTGCTTTCAGGGTTTACTATTTTGTCCTGAAGCATATTCTTTGCTGCTCCACAATTTCTGCATATATCATATAAGTCCACCTGGGCATGAGGTCTCTAGCTTTATGTCTTGAAGCTATGGAGTTGCTTGATATTTGTGTCTCAACTCCCAACTGTTATAATTGTCTTTATTGCTCTATACTATAATTTACCTGGTTCCTTATCTTTTACTTTCTTCAAGAGCTGTTGCAGTTGGGAGCAGCTGCAATTGATCCTGATGAGCCTGTGCTTTCAGTTGATGACTTAGCTGATCAAATAGCTGAGGTTCTCAATTTTTTTGGGTGAGCATATTCAATCTTAATCAGCAATTGTACTCCGTTCAGTATCATTAACAAATGTACTCTTTATTTTGTGATTTAGTTTACAATGATGACATCTGCAGCTTCCTTGTAAAACAGATTGAAAGCAATGGTTTTGTAACTTTTGCAACTGAGCCTAGAAGCCGATTTCTGCTTTTCTTTGTCTTGGGAAGGCAATCTGACCTGCACTCTCTCTCTTTCTCTGCAGTCTTAGTGCAGTCATGTGTATGGGAGTAACTGCTGGGGCTTACATCCTTACCTTATTTGCCGTAAGTTGTTGTCTTACGTTGCAGTTTCTCATTCTGCTAATTGGCTTCAAGTTTCAATAAAGGGGGTTTTCTGATGTTTCTCACTCTTGAATATAGATGAAGTATAGACAACATGTTCTTGGTTTGATACTTGTTTCTCCTCTTTGTAAAGCTCCAACTTGGACAGAGTGGTTGTACAATAAGGTTGTTTTTCTAAACCTAAAAAATTATGCAATATAAATAGATCTTACCATTTGCTGACGATTTTGTAATATTTGCAGGTGATGGCAAAGTTGCTTTACTTTTATGGCATGTGTGGGGTGGTAAAGGAAATACTGCTCAAGCGTTACTTTAGCAAGGTATACTTATGCTTCCAAAAGCATTCCTTTTTCTGTTTTCAGTATGTGAGTTCCAGTCACTTATTTTTAAATTGGGATGATAGGAAGTTCGAGGGGGTGCTCAATTACCAGAGTCAGATATAGTTCAAGCATGCCGAAGAGTAAGTGGTATTGTTTTGTGTTCCCTTTACATAAACAATAGGCTGCTTCTTGCAGACTAGGTGATTATTGATAGCTGTTAGTTTGAAGCTGAACAGTTGTCTGATTCTGTTTACAATTTGTTTTTGACAGTCGTTGGATGAGAGGCAGAGTTTGAATGTTTGGCGATTCCTTGAAGCCATCAATGGGTAAGAGACACATAAAATTAGTAGCTATCTTCCTAGTGAAAAATGACTGCCTCCGTCTTCTTTTATTCTTGTTGAGTGGTAATAGTTGTGGGAGTGTGTATCCAGCATGCGTGGCTGATAATTTACTAATTCTGATGCCAAATGAATAATGCCCATATCAGTTTTATTTTAACACTCTTCCTTGAATTGAGAATGCAAATGTGCTTATAGCTTGGGAATACGTGTCATTAAATATTTATTGGCATCTCGCAGGAGATCTGACATAAGTGAAGGATTGAGAAAATTGCAGTGTCGTTCGCTAATTTTTGTTGGTGATATGTCTCCATTTCACGCTGATGCTCTTTATATGACATCAAAGTTGGATAGACGATTCAGTGCTCTGGTTGAGGTGTGCAAAATAGTTCCATTTCATCTTAACGAATGATGAGATCGTGTGTTTATCGACATGAGTTAGATTAAACACGCGTTGTTTGTGAAACTACAGGTTCAAGCATGTGGGTCAATGGTAACAGAGGAGCAGCCTCATGCTATGCTAATACCAATGGAATACTTTCTCATGGGATATGGCTTGTACAGGCCCTCCAAGCCAAGCGTCAGCCCAAGAAGTCCCTTGAGTCCATCTTGGATTTCTCCCGAGCTTTATTCACCAGAGAGCATGGGTTTGAAATTGAAACCAATAAAAACACGAATTTCTGTGGAAATCTAGAAGTAGATGAATGAGTTTTGGCAATTCGCTGTTCTTTCTAATATGTTTGTTGAATGAGTTTATAATTCTGTGGCTGGCCAGAGATCTAGCTAATCAGGTGGATGCAGATTATTGTAGATAGAGAGAGGTGAAGAATAAATCGAGACAGGAAAGACACGGGAAAAGTTTAGTAAAAAGGCAGATATAGTCATTCTTTCATTTGTAATGATAGATTTTAGTTAACAAGTCTGAATAGGTAAGGTAGTCAAGCTTCGGAATTCTTGATTTTGGATAAATAAAAGATAGAAGTTCTGATTACACTTGTAAAGCAAACATGGAGGCCATTTTGTCATTACTGTACGATGTCATTGTTCCACATGTTTTAATGTAGATGGCACATTTCGATTGTCGGTATGGTTTCTTTTTTTCCAGGATAATATACTAAAATGCGACTGTGACATATCGGAAATTAATTATTGGAGTCGGCAGTGGAGTTTCAATTAGATATAATTGTCACCCTCTTCTTTTTTTGTTTTTTGTGGTCAAGGTGTCACTGTCTTCAAATCCTCTCCTTTCTGAACCAACTTAATTTGATTTGATGCGGATGCTACAAGAGCGAGACAAATCGGTGACTTCGTAGACAATTAACAAATTTAATATTTCGACTCAGGCCATTGATGAAGAATTTCGTACGAACTTCCAATGTTCAACTACCAAAGGTGGAATTAGTCCCCAAAAAATTAAGGAATAAAAAACTACCAAAGGTGAAACTCGTCCTAGCTTCGGGATCATGGAAATACGGAAGAACTTAAATCTCACCTGCTAGCACGTAAGACTCCCTGCTTTATCCATTTCTCAAGCAATTTGCGAGAAGCTGAAATTAATAATTTAAATATCCTGAGTTGAAATCGAGTTAAGACGTTATAGATTAATAGAGTTTTACTTTCGAGGAGATCTACGGAATTATGAATTCACGTTTTCTTAACAAATGACTTTCTGAATTTCAAGAGAGTACAATAAATTGTAATTAAGCTTAAACAAAATAGTTAATATGAATATAAAAGAGTGTTATATACTGAGATGGACATCCATACTTGGAAGCCTACTTTTTAAGATAACTGCACCCCTCACCTAACTACTGAGAGCATTATGCACAACACCTCGTGTGATCAAAAAGATACTTCTTCCTTCATATTGTTATGCGACTTTCTTTACCTTCAGTTGATATTAAATCTTTGACCACTCATGCTTGTCCTGCTGTTTCTATGACTGCTCTCCGTTCCTTCTCCATTCCGAAGTGCCTTTCTTTTGTTCATTTCAGCATACATTTCCTCGATCAAAGGCTTCCATAGCCTTACACGAGCATTTATAAACCAGTTGGATACCTTGTCACCCATCCAAATAAATATCAGAAAACAGGAGAGTTTGCAAACAGCTCAAACCACAATTAAGGAAGCATCAGTCAAGCGAGGTTACTACTAAGAGCAGCAAGAAGTACCTGGCTTCTGGTCAATCCACTTTTCACTGCAAGTAATTGCTTCTCTGCATCTTTAGGATAACTGAAACCCATCAAATTATATCATATAAAAATTCGTATGAGTACAGCCTCCACGTACAACACTACAATTAGCTATTATAGCCTAAAATGGAAAGGTCATAAATAAGAAAACTCACGGATGGAGGAAATTCTGAAACATCCAAGCCCGTAGAACTGAGACAGATCGTTCTGGCAAGCCCCTTTGGGGCCTCCATAATTGATGCTCTTTTCTTTTCAACTGCTGCAGAGCCCATTGCTTTTCGATGAATGAAGCTTCCGTAGACCTTTCCTTCTCTTCTTCTGAGCGTGAGTCGTTGAAATTTGCTCCCATGGCAAGAATATAATTGCTAATCCTCTCTCGCAAATCCTTGTATAACAAAGAGACTGTTTGAAGGGCAAAATGTGCATGAACGTGCGGGTCCAACTCTGTAGCAGCATGAAATGCGGATACAACAGTATGTATCTCATCCAAACACTGATTATATCGACTATCCACCTGTGTGAAAAAACGATATTACTAATTGCTCTGTGAGTTTTGATTTTGGAATTGGGAAAGCCAAGATTAAATAATGTAAGCGTGGAATCTAACATCGTACCAATTGTAGAAGTGTCAGAAGTTGGGATTTCTTTGATCCAGCTGCATCATGTCCTCCAAATGAAGAATCCCCATAAGCATCAAATATAGAGTCTTCATTGTGATTTGTCGCTATCATCCTCCCGGGTTGGAGGGCTGAGGTTGATATATTTCCTTCTGCTCTGGCTCTAGTACCAGCAGCTAAACAATTTATCTGTTCTATATTTTCAAGCGAATACCTTGCAATTTGAGCAAGTATATCTTGAATCCCAGTAAGATATCTGGACCCCAATATTGCCTGTGAAAAATTCACATGTCTATTGGAACCCAAACTCCTAGAAACCCCTCTACTGCTGCAGGAGGCTTGTTCTAAGCCTTCAGAACTCGCCTCCGAGCACTGACCTGTGGTGGGAGATGTTGCTAGACTTAATGAGAGCTCATTGCTAAAATTCGGGCAGTCATAAGTATGATGGGTCAAGTTTGCAGCATTTGATGATGTCCATCCATTTGGATCCAAGTTTGCTGTGGATGAATATGTCTGGAACCTAGTACCAGGTACTTCATCGTACCCACGATCACCGAAAGTTGGAAGCAAAGGGTTTGAAGTATCCTGCCAATTACTTAACATATATGGTGCTAGTGCCTCCAATGAACAGATTGAAGGAGACGAAGCTGCTGATTTCTCCAAGTTTTCTTGAAGCCCAAATCTTGCAGCAAGAAGGGCAGCAACTGAAGCAGGAGTGATCGTGGTTCCTCCAGCTAGTTGATCTTGAAACTCATTGTTGTCTAGGGGACATGGCGTACCAAGTGAGGCATCTCCGACAATGTTCTTTCCTTGTGATGAAACCATGGGATTAGAATCTGCAATGCAGGCTGGATTCATTAGAGGAACATCTGAATGCACATTACTTATGAGTTCACCTTGCCCTCCAGCAAGCATTGGAATTCCATTCATGATGCGTGTTTGGTCCTTAAGGTCATATGAATAGCACTGAATGAGCGGGTTTGGTGTTTGTGAAATTTCATCTATGACAGCTGAACTTCGGCCAGCCATGCTCATTGGAGCACCGAATATATCATTCTCCATCGACATAACAATGAAGTGGAAGAACATAAATATAAGGTATTGTAATAGTCCTTCAGAGCAGCTTCACTTCAGGAACTGCAAGATCACTCAATTTGAATTCTGAGAAGCGTTCTCTTTGTTCTCTCATTATAGCTATATATATCAAGCAGCATCTATGCTATATAGAACAATAAAATGAGAAAATTAATAAATGACTCTGCAGCGTCCTAAATCAATAGAGCATCTTTTTAGATTTCGAAGTTGGAAATAAACTGAAATACGAAAAGTGAAGGATTGACTGAAGAATGGGTTGAGACTACTATCAACAGATTGAAACAAGTGATTTCAAAACTAGTCCAAAAGATGCACTTGAACACAAGTTCACAACCAACCTTCCCTCAATCTGCAAAGGAGTTAGAGCTATCACCCACCAAGAGGAAGCAAAGCCACCATGTGGGAATACTCCTCGACAAACCAGGAGTCTTGTAAATATTTGACAGCTGATTGCCAGAATATGTAGTTATCCTCCGAGGACCTAGAAACAAAAAAGAAAAAAAAAAAAAAAAAAGAAAGAAGAAGAAGCAAGAAATGCCTGGTTTAATGGTTACTAGATCATGGAATTCATCCCCTAAAAGATTATAACCAGAAGCAAAAACGCAACGGCAAAGAACAAGGCTATTTATTTAAAACCAAGGAAAGAAACCAACCAGAAGTACCCATGTTAAATTAAAAAGGCCAATACCAAAAGTGCGTTGATTTCTTTTGCATGAACAGAAGCTTTTCATTTCCTTCAAGAACCCCAGACCCAAAAAACGAGATTCATTGTCTCAGACCCCATTAAACTCAAAATGTACTGGTCTTGCAACAAAAAGACAACATTCTAAATTTAATGGAAAGAAGGGTGTTCGATCAAAGGGCCATGAAAAAAGAGATAAGGAGGGCCTATGCGAGAGGATTCGATGTGAACGAAAAAGGAGCTATTAAATGAGACAGAGGGAGAAAGGAAAGCCACGAAAGAGTACTAAAAGACAGAAACGAGAAAGGAGGGAGAGTTGGGGGGGTAAGGAAAACACACTGCGCAGTACCCACTCATTTCTGTTGCAGGCTTTACTGGGTCCATCTCTTGCCTCTCTCTGATCTATTTTGTCCTCCTCACCACCTCCTATTATCTGCTTCTCTGCAATCATCACAATCAAAATATCTGGATTCTCTCTGTTCAAACTCCTGTTCACGGCAGGTCCTCTCAGAAACATTTTCAGACAAAGCCTTTTACTTTCTAGCCTGTTTTCAAAAACCATAAGCTAATGTGATAAGAAAGATGAGTAAACGGAGTTAAAAAGTCCCATGCTTTTCCTTCTGTATGTAACAACTACAAGCACAAGGCAATTGAAATGTGAAAGGAGAGATAAAGAGAAGCACTGTTTCAGCAGTGTACTTTTCTTGGGAGTGGGCAGACGGAGAGAGGAAACTGGTGACGTCATCAAAGCAAAAATTGACGACAATTTTTTCGGGGGGAAGATCTTTCACGAATTTATTGTTGCAATTGCAGAACCTACCGACTCATTTCTCAGTTCTAACTTGTTTGTTATATGAGCCAATCCTATGACTGAGTTTCTTATTGGAGCATTGTAAAATGTATATCGGTTAATTATAATAACCAGACCTCTCTTTTTCAATTTTCATTGTGGAAACAGAGGCATCAGGTTCTGTATATATTATGGCATCACGTTTCGAGTGTCATATAGTCTTTCACGTGAGATCTTGTTAAAACTTTTCTAGTGTTTTTGAGCATAAGTGGATATATGGCTTTAAAAATAAGTATAAATAAATTAATTGTTGGTAAAATAGTTAAGAATACTTGTATTCACAAACATATAAGCGTCCACGTATCATTGTTGTCTTGTCTAAGTTAATTATACTCAAGTTTTAGTAAACATGGATTCAGGAACGGAGACAGTAGTTTGATATTTGCACATAAAAGTTCTGAACTTCTGATCAACTTTAACACAATGACGACTTCAATTAGAGGGATTATTGTGTATTATTTTGTTTTCATGCTACGTTGCTCATTAAGTGAAGCAAGACAAATCTCAGAAATGATATATGGGCTATCTGTAGGCTTTTGGACAATAGACCATCAGCTGGGGCCATGTGTCAGAGTGCCCCATCCCTCATAGATGACAAGCCACCACTGTATTGTGGGCCTTAGTCTTAGCCATCAGTTCTGAGTTGTATTCCTTATTTAGGCACCTACCCACAAGTTTGGGTCACATGGGCCATTCACACCTACCCAAGTCCAGTAACTTGGTTTGGATCACCGAATGAGCCTACTAAGTACTAACGATCAAGCCCGTTTTCTGGACGCTATAAGCACAGCGTTAACCCAAAAAAAGACAAAAAAAGAATTGTCATGAATTATGTGATGAGGCATTTCGTTTGTAGAATTAATGTGGGAGGATGTAACCCAAGTTATCCTTAATTGGTAAAAAAAGAAAAAAACTGGAAGAATTTTTAGAGTCGGTCCAAATTTAAGTGGCACATTTTCTGAATATGATTGAGGGTCTTGATATAGATAAGTTCGATTTCCAGCTCGTTTCTTGTGCCTTTATTTACTTCTAAAGTATTGTGATTTATTGGAAATAATGAATAAAAAAGAATGCTAATTGGCTCCAAACTTGAAATTGAGCGTGGAATCAACAAAAATGTGGTGTGTTGGCCACCACAAGTGCTTGACAATCACATGTTGTTGAAGGGTTGCTCACAAGATTTCCCCTTTTTTGTCCTTGCCGTTGAATTAAGGGTTGACATTTAAGGCGCACGAAAAGGTGTTTAACTACACCTATCTACTTCTACTCTCTACACTTTTCTCCGATCTCTATCTCTCTCATTTGTTCATTTCCTTTACGGACCGAAGCTCAATCTAATCATCCGTTACATTTTGTCTTTTTTTTAATTAAGCTATCTTTTATATCTGAGTACACGAAAGCCCAAATGAACTCCTCACCTTGAAACCCATGTGCAACTTGCATTTGTGTGCATGTCAAGTCTGAATGATTCTTTTTCTTCATCTTATTCATTGGTATGTGAATTTACAATTTATGGAGAGAGTAGACCACGCGAATTCATTGAATTGCTCTCCAGGGATGAGAAGCCTATGTATATCCAGTTTTATAACACTCATTCCAGAACTGAATCTATATTCAATTGATGAAATTACATCTACTGACTTAAAAAAGGCGCAACCACTTAGTTATTTTATAATAATATTGTAGCCCAGTACAGCATAACTGAATTCACTTTCACAAACTAATTCATTTAAAATTTACAAATTGATACCAACTGTCTGACCAAACACCAGCAATGAAATAGATATAACCATATTTATTATATACATAATTAATTTTTTGTTTTTAAAAAAGGGGGAATTGGAAGTTGCAGCTGAAACCATTACTAACCACCGATGAGCTCAAGCATCAAGGGTCTCACCAAGTATGGAACAAAGTCCTTTGTTTATTCCTGTGGAAGCGGTGTAGTCATAGCCACCACCCCAAGTTTCTGAAGGTTGAGCTTCACCACAGTGTCCACAAACATCTTCGTATCCTCTCCGGTATTGCCCTCTGGTATGTCTACGATGTAAGACTCTAACACAATCGTATATATCTTCCCTTCCTTCTTGAATTCATTCAATGACGTGACGGACCGATAATTCTTGAGCCGGTGCTCCCCGCCCACAACCCTAAAGCTGAGTATGTGCTTGTCGTCGTCCAAAATCTCCAGCCTCTCGGTGCTCGTGGACGCCGGAAGGCCCGAAACGACGGTGACCTCTCGGATGCTGCCGACACCGCCGTCACCCCTCATGTTGCAGCCCTTGATGAAGTGCTTGTACTTCTGAGGGTTCTCGAAGCTCCGAACCAAAGGCCACACTCTGCGAGCCGGACCCTCAATTCGCTGGGTTATAATGGAAGTGCAAGTGTTGGGAGAAGGCTCGAATTTGTGGAATTTGTGGATGATGGGCTCCAGTTCTGCAAATTCTTCTGGTGTTAGACCCTGAGGGCGTGCTTCTGAGGCCATGGAGGTCTGGCCCACGTGTATATTGAACATGCAAGAGAAGAAGACGAAGAAGAAGAGGATGAGGAGGGAGAGGCTAATGACGAAGGAAGTGGGATGAGGAGGGAGAGGCTAATGAAGAAGAAAGTGGGATGTGGAGGGATTCATGACGATGATGATGGAGATGAATAGGGGACAATCATATGAACGCATGAGCTGCTAGCGTGTATTTATCCTTGGGCATGTGTCTGTTTTGTTTTGGACTCATATGCCCTGGACATTTCTGTTTTATTAATGTCACTGAAGACCAAGTTTGCTGTTCTTAAATCAGATACTTACTGATTCATTAGGCTATGAGACCTACACGGTGGCCGACCGGACCATTGCTTTTACTATTTGAGGAGACTCTCTCTCTCTAACAAAATGCTTTTTTTTTTGTTATTTAATTATGCTCTATGTGAGTACTAATTAATCAGTTTAATTAATGTCCCACACAGATATTTTCGTCAATAGATTCCACGCTGTATAATTAGATTCCAATGACAATGTACATTTTGTCATTAATGTACGTAAAAATGAATACTCGTCATTTTATATTAGAGATTGACATTATTAAATCATGTATAACTTAACCTTAAAGAATGTTTAAGAACACAGCTTCAATATAGAGTGTAATAGTTTTTGCACTACAAAACTTTTTTCCTTCTCAAATAGGCATAGCTGCCTTTGTCTTCCTTGCAATTTGAGAAAGGACATGCTCAAGGACGGTCTACATATATAAAGATAAGCGCAAGGTGATTCTTTTGAGGCTACTTAGCCTACTTTTCTTTTTGGTTCCCCCACAAATTGATTTCAATAATTAATTAAACCTTGAAAGTCCATTATTATCTTTTTATTTATTAACTCGTATTCAATCTATAAAGTAGTTCTCTCACTCTTACATACAATGCCATTTTCTCACACTGACGTGATAATAACACAATTTATAATATAGTAGTGTAGTATACTAGATGAAATGGTCACAATTTTCTTTTTTTAACTATGAAAGATTATAAAACGTAATAAAATAATAGGTACGCAGTTGTTGGGAAAAAGGAAAAGGCGCTGACTCTTAACACAAAAAAATAGAGATTTTCAAGGGGAGGGATAATATTGTGAATACAGGAAAAGCGTAGGGGCAGAATAGGAAAAAGGTGAAAAAAGACAAGAGTTGTCGCAATCGTTGAAAAGAGGAAGCTGGAGATTCGTGGATCATGTGAGAACTCTAACAAACTCGTCCCGCGTGATCTAAACTTCACTTTGCAGGATTCCCCTCACCCTCACGTGGACCCCCCCAAATTTCAACACTTGCTTATTTATTTTCCTTTTCTCAGTTAGTTGACACGCCTTTATAAATTTCTAAATTCTAACCATTTCATTTGCATTGCTGAGTCAATCCCTAAATAAATCAATAAATAAAATATTCGGATATACACTTTAATTACTTATTCCCAAAAAAAAAAAAAAGTTTGAACGAACTATCTATGAAGCCTGGAAGCTTGTATGAGTCATAGGTTGCTTAAAAATGTTCCAAAGCAACGGCATCATGGTCATATTTAGTTGTGGGGTTACTTCAACACAAAGTTACAAGAAACAGGAGAAGGAGGCAACAGATAATGTACAGCTTTGCATGTATGGCTGTATCGGGAAATGGGAGCAGCTCAATGAGTTTGAATTGTTTCAAAGCAAGAACTTATTCAAGTCTCTGTCTCTCACTCTCTCTAAATAAATAAACACTTTTTTCTTTTAAGTCCGTCTCTTTCATATTTTATAAGATTTTAAGTATATAATATTGAGTTTTTCTACTATTCTTATGCGTACCTTATAAAAACTTGAATTTATTAGATTGACACATGATATGATATGATGATATTGCTTTGTTAGTTTTGGAGTTCTGACTTCACCACTATTGCCGACTCATTTGAATCATTTTATCTGACATGCATGCTGGATTTCTTTCACCGTATGGGTTCACTGCAATCAAATGCTATTAGAATATTGATATATGACCGCATAGGGCACAGATTTGGAAGGACTGAATGAAAGAGAAAGAATAGGAGCGAATCAAAGAGAGAAGAATAATTTCATAAATGTATGAAAACCAGAAATAGTCCAAACAACTATGGTGGTTTCAAGCTGACACAGAGCACCATAATGGAGGCAAAGGAAACACACAAAAAAAGAAAAAAAGGAAAAAAGCTCATTGGACTGACATGTTTCGTATTTGTATTTGTCTTTGTCCAAAGGCTGCAACTTCAACCTCAACCTTCATGTTACTAATTTAGTATTATTTTGCAGTTACTTAGTATAGCAAAAAATGCATGGGGACATGTCCCTTGAAGTTATAAATCCCAACCTCTGCTGTTTCCAATCAAAGTTGGGGCAAGTCTTGTCATGATTCTTCGCCACATGGATATCTGTGTAGGCCTTTGGGTTCTTCAACTTTAGACCATCTAAACAACCGTAAAATATCATCAACGTTTATGTCAATTATTGTTTCCATCATGGGAAGCTTTGAGAAAGATATACACATTAAATAATGCTAACTCGAATCTATGTACCACGGGAGGTTCCTGTTTTTTTTTTTTTTTCCTTAACGAATACAAAATTATGTAGTTGGAATGATCAGAGATTCAGTGTCATATGGTTAGCAATAGCACTTGGCATTTTCTTCAACTGGGCCTGGCTCTTTTGGCACTGGCCCATGTGGATTTCGAGCCGAGCCCAAAAGGATCAGTGTTAGACTATGGGCCGTCTTTGACGGGTCATACATCCCACTCTGCAATTTGATTTATGGTTAGATCTGGGTCCTTTCAATTTCCAAGGTCCCCGAAAGGGAGAGATTTGGGTGCTTAACGTTATTAAGGCTTCCATAATTTGCTTCTTGTTTTTGCTTTTTTGCATTGTTGCTGACAGAAAATATTGCTTTTATTTTTTATTTTTTATTATCTTGGTTGGTCTTTTATTGGGTTCGACATCGGTTTAGCTATTTGGAAAGGACCTTTGCGTTGTTGAACATCTTTGGTACCCCAATATTCTGTGTGTGTATATATATACACGCACACGCATACAAAGACAATACGACAACTCTTCCAACATTATTTACGCACATAAATTTCATCTATGTTCTAAACTTTTTCGTGGTGCATATTTTATCTCCCTAAATAAAATCCTCAGTTATCATTAAAAATAAAATATCCATATGTTCATTTTAATGTAATCAGAAAAAGTTAACTTTCGAAAATCAGCTTTTGATATCTACTTGAGAAATTTATTAATGATATTTTGAAAGAAAAACTTAATTTAAAAGATAAAAGCATAAATTGACTTATTTTCTCAAGATAAAATGTTTAAATATTTAAAAAGTTAACTTATATTTAGGGACATCTAAGAGAGCAAAGAATAAAAAATACAAATAGAAGTAATTTGATATTTCTTGATATTTTACTACTAGAATTTATATTTGATAAATTATAAAAACTCTATGAAAAAAATATAATATAGGAAATAAACTTAAATTATTATTTTTTAAATTTAGCGTTTTAAATTGTATTCTATGTTTTTATTTTTTAAAAGGTCAAAGTCATCAATGAGAGAATATGTTGAGAATTCTCAAGTTATGTCTTTTTTAATATATGTTATCAAATAAATTGAAAAAAAATCATCTTCCATCTTATTCTGAATCTTGTTTTTACAATTTTGTACCTAAAAATCTATGTATTATTATTGTTGTAGCAACCAAAAGAGTTAATACAAAATGAATAATTCTATCAACAAGTGGACACATTTTCAATTTGTATGTCTTTGCTAACACTTAATACAATTATTAAATTGTTGAAATTTTTTTCAACTTTAAGTTTGGATGAACATCAATTTTAAAATGGTCTAATTGAATCTTTAAATGTTACTTTTTTTAACCTGTAAAATTATTTGGATAAAAGTTATTCAAAAGTTTGAAAATATTTTCATCTTGAAATGATTTATATTCATCCTATAGATTTATAGCGGAGCTAAGGACAACTATATCCTCCTTGAAGCACAAACTCATTTCTTACAACAATGAATTTGCAATGGAAATGAATAATAATAATATTCAACTCTAAGGTTATCTTTTCAATTGTGAGATTGACCTTGACTAATTTTGTGATGAAGATATGGGATCTCTATATCATGATATTTGCAAAATAACTCACTTTCTCAAATAAAGGATTTCACCTACTTTCTCTGAATCTTTTAATAAGTGATTTTGAGGATAATACTAATTACATTGCATTTAGTATATCTTGAGATTTATGTAGCAAAGTTTGATATAAATCGTCAGTAATTCTCAATATTTCAATTATAAAATATAATATGAATATAAACTCAAAGGATGTCCACATTATAGACTCTATTAGTTTCAAGTAACAGTATATCTTATTAGTTTGAACTCTTTCCAGTTTGAAAGAACTTGAAATTTATATTTTCTTCAATTCTCTTACACAAAAATAAAATAGCATTTCAACAACTCATAAAGTTGCAATTAAATGATGATCATAAATTTTTTTAAGAAAAAAAGATGATGATGAATTTCAATTTTTTCAAAGAGAAATTGCATCACATGGATGAAATTAACTTGAGATCCCATGATGCAAATTGGCGACATCACCACATAAATGATAGATTCAAAACCATATTGGTGGGACAACTTTATTAAGAATAAAGCAAATTAGGAAAACTAGTTTTTTTTTTCTTCGCTATTAGATTAGGAAATTAGGATTTGTTTGTTTTGGCTATTAAGTTAGTATATTAGATTTTTTATTTTGGCTATTAAATTAAGAAACTAGGTTTTTTTTTTGTTTTAGCTACTAAGATTAGGATAAATAAATATTATTCATGGAAGAAATTTATTAAAAAAATCATAAAAAAATTATTAAGCTATATAACTTTGATTTTCATCTCTTTTTGTAAAAAGGTACGAAATCTTAATAATTAATGAATGAAACAAAAAATATAAAGTAAAATTATACATAAAATAAAAATTTTAGAAATGTCAAGGGGATGATCGTTTCCTACACACCCTTAATCTATTCCTGTTTATTTTGATTGTTTAATTATGAAACACTAAATAGAATATATGATTACTGTTTTCTACTTTTCATACTAGTTCATAAAAGTAAAATTTTACATGTTAAAATTAATTGCTAATTGCTAATATTATAATTAGTTTATAGTTCAAGAATAATATATATATATTGGTGTGATATCATGCAAATGCAAAGCAGCATTTTGCTTGTTTGATTTCCACAAAAGAAGAAATAGTTCATGGTAAAGTAGCTTAAAGGTGATCGATAAAAGTATATTAAAGTGCACGAACACAATATTCTCAACAACCCAATTAGGAAACTTGGTAATTGGGTATGATGTAATCTCTATTGTAGTTTTTCCGTCAAAAAAAAAAAATCTCTATTGTAATTTGGGTCAGGTACAATCTAAAATGCACAATCATCAACGTAATTTTAGATGTATCATTATTGGATGGGTCCCCCATCTTTTAGTTAACGTGCAATTAGACATGATACAATTAACCAAGCATCCTTTTTTGGCAGGTGAGACGAACTCAAACACATGCGTGCATCAGGTTTTTTCAATTGATTTTTGTTATTAAAAGAGTTTTTCTTTTTTCAGTTTTAATTTCTCTAATCAAAATAATTATGTATATCTAGATGTAAGAAAATGATGAACGGTTATAATTAATACGATGAGGAATATCCACTTCGTTCCTAATGAAGGGAAAAATAAAATAAAATGAAGGCAAATCCTCGGACAAATTAAATATGGGGCTGAGAAATTTAATTATGAGAAAATTAGCATTTCCCCTGGCGCGCCAGTGGATTTCACAAAACTGGATGTTCATAAACGACCTATGCCTTTAATCTAATTAAACATGTTTAATGCAAAATTGTTTTTTTCTCCCTGGTTAAAAATGACTTTCGTGATTGTTGATGTAAGCGCTTTGCATAAACAAGATAGTGGATTTATTTTATTTGAAGTGGAAAAGAACCAGTTTTGGGTTTGGTAGGTTTTGATGTTGCTATTACAATATGATTTTTCATATGATGATGCTAGTTTTTTAAAGTATATTAACGTATTTAATTATAATATAGAGATATAATTGTAATATTATTCGTAAGTGCACTATATATTAAATAATTATGAGTGTACTTGGAATAACATCGACTTTTTAATATTTTTATGATATTTTGTCATGAATTTTTTTAATTTATTTTCTCTATATCTCCTAAATGTGCTATGCAGGATCTGTCTAACGAACATTCCAGAGTAATTATATTGTTATTTTAATTAAATAGCTAGTGCTCTTGCCTGCGAAATTAAAGGTGCACTCCAACCCACTGCCTTTTTTCTTTCTTAAACTTTTCTCATTTTATTCGTTCAACTCTGAATAGGTTAAAATAACTTTTCGGTCATCTCTCGTAATCATCATTATTGGAATCAAACAGTAGTACTAAGTAAATTATAGAAGGGAAAGATACACACAAACACATGGAGAAGAGATGATTAGCTTTTGGGCTTGACTAAAGCTTTCGTAACTTAGTCTTGTGTGTTGAGTTAATCAGACTAATCATGCTTACCTAATTGAAATCTAAATGGGGCAATTGGTCTTCAAAATTTAAATGACAATGTAGTTGCAACTAATCCCTTATATTTAGCTATATATTATTAATTACATTTAAATAGATTGTTCTTTTCTTTCTTTTTTTTTTTTATAATTTTTAACTTTCCTCTGAACTTTCTTTTAATATTTAAGCTCGTGGTTAAGCTTGATTATATATCAGTAGCTTAACAATATGTTGCTCTATATTTATTTGTATTTATAAGTTCTGTTACAAGAATTAGGAGTGTGGGTATATATAGAGATATTAAACCAAATTAGTTTCTGACTATCATGCTCCACTGCTCCAGCATTTCTGTCATAAAAAACACTGCGCTAATTATTACAATTAATTCCATATCACCTTATAAGTTGTGGAGCTAAGGACAAACAACTTAGAAATGGAGAGGAAGAGAGGAAAAAAAGGAACTAATCATAGGTTGAAAGACATTAACAAGCTAATTTTGTAAATATAACTTTTATACCTAAACACTACATGATTAAAAATTTTTAATATGTATATATAAAAAAAATATTTTTATAAAAGATTAATTGTATAAATGTAAAGAACTGCAATTAAATTTTGTCATATCTATGATTTTTTTTCTCCCTTTATTACTGCACCATAATTTTATATAGAGGTGGACCTTCCCCGTCAAGTGGACCAGTGGTGGTACGATGAAGCTTGGCTGGGATTGGAGGGACAAGAAAACAAGAAATCAAAGGCAGAGAAGATTTTCTTAGAGTCCAAAATCCAAACTTGCAAGCAATGGTCTAACGTTAGCAAATCTCCAACTAAAATGATGTTGGTTTATCACCATTACCCTCCTCTCTCCTCTCTCCTCTCTTTTCAATCCTACATTATCGCAGTGGCATTTCATTTTCCATATCTAATTAATCCACACCTTTCAGCTACCCACTTTCCTATGCATTCATTCTTGGACCTCAACAACCGCCTCTTTCGTTATGCCTCTTCATTTCTTCAATTTTACTATTACCTACCTCTGCAATGATAATACTTTCTACTTCATATCAGAGACCATATGGGAATTAAAGCTTGAGCGAGATAATTGATATATTTGTAAAGTATTCTAGTTTGCATTTACGTGTAGACTGTACACTTGCTTACCAACTTGAATTGGTTGTCACAAAAGGAAAAGAAAAAAAGGAGGTGAATATGTTAATGTTATAGTCCATGGCATGAAATGTAGGATAAATTAATTTGGTGGGGACAGATCTGCATGCTTTCTGTGGCACTTAGGATTATGGCTGCGTTATTTAATAAGGATAAGCTTTTTTAAGTTGTGTTCAATTATACTTGAGGGACAGGACTTTACTTTCTTTTTCTATTGTGAGTTGTTATTGCAAAACCTTGGGTAGGACTACAAAAATTGGAAAACTATGTTCTTAGTTTCTTTCTACTTGCTTTTCCTGATTGCACCTTTTTAACCCACTTCCTTCGTTAACATGTATGTGCGTGTGTTTGTTTATATATATATATAGACGAGACAACAGAGATTAATTGGTCACTTCTCTGTCTCATTGTCTCACACACTCTCTCTCTCTCTGGCTTTTCTTTCTGATTTCTGATCAGCATGGGCAGGAAATGCTCGTACTGTGGAAACTTGGGTCACAATTCGAGAACTTGTATTAGTCATCAGAGAGGGGGTTTTGTTGGTGGTGGCCTCAAGATCTTCGGTGTGCAACTTGACCCTTCTCCTTCATCTTCTTCTTCTTCTTCACCTACTAATAACTTTGGCATGAAGAGAAGTTTCAGCTTGGACTGCTTGTTGCCATCTCCCCACACCTCCTTATCTGCTCCCTCCTCCTCCTCCTCGCCTTCTCTGCTTGAACCAAATGACATTACAGATCATAAAATGTCTGATACTTTCCTACCCAGTGGCCTCATAGCAAACACCCAAGAAAGGAAGAAAGGTGAGAAATAATCATATATAACACACCTCACTCATACTGAATAACGTGCTAACACACGCTTAAAATGTTTTCTTCCTTTACATCATACATATATACGAACTCAGTAGTTTATATATAATGATTTTAATTATTTGAGGTCAGGAGTGCCATGGACGGAGGAGGAGCACCAGACATTCCTGATAGGGCTGAAGAAGCTTGGGAAGGGGGACTGGAGAGGCATCTCTAAGAATTTTGTTACAACAAGAACACCAACCCAAGTGGCCAGCCATGCACAAAAATACTTCATCCGTCAGAACAACTCCAACAAAAGAAAGCGCTATCATACCCACCTTGATGTCTGTTCATCAGTCTCCACCATTTGCTCTGATCTGCAACTTAGTTAAGTTTTCAGTTTGTTCTTTAACAGTTTGTTCAAAAATATTGTGACAGGTGGAAGGAGAAAACACCTCAATTGAACTAGCTATCAATTCTTGGTTTCCTAAGCCAATCGAAGCTGTTGGTCCTTTTGGGTTCCCATCTGAGGCTCCGAAAGATGTCAGATTCAACAGCCACTCCAATAGTAAAAGGATTTGTCTGCCTCGGTGGCTTTCAACTCATTATTCAGCGCTGAATTGGTCTGCCTCTTCAGCGAAGTACACTCTTCAAAGCTTAGAACCTGATTTAGAGCTCAAACTTGCGGCTCCTCGGCTTCTATGAGTTGACATAATTAATTATATAGTAAATGAATTATATTGTAATTATAATCCTTGACTTATTCTCTGCAATGCTATACATATTAATATATGGTAAGTTTAAGAAGTTTGTTTATTTTCCTATTTGCCTCTTTCTGTGAGGTCTATGTCCGCAAGGCTAAATCAAATGAGTACTCAGAAACGGTACTCATAGTCGATGCGTTCAAAATGCTTAACCAGCATCAAGAGAACCAAAGCCATAATTTGTTGAAAATTTCTTTGAAGTTTGATGCTACTTATACAGCGTCAACAAGCAATAGCAATTTGTCGGGAAAAAATTTAGGCCTATTAATTCTCGTTCCTTTTGTATAGATTTTTTTTTATCTAAACTAATTTACCTAAACATTTTAATATGAACAATTGTCTTAAGTTATACTTATTTACATAAATTTATTTCTATAAAATCAAAAGAAAAAGTTTCAATTGTTAGTATCAAAGACAAACAATATAACTTAAAATGTTTAGTTTTAATTTATTAAGTGTTTACACGCGTACACACACATACTATGTGAGATATGTATTATCCTTAATATATGTGATCTCAAACCTTAAATTGGGAATTTCATCTTATTACAACAACATAAACCCGAGATGTTTCTTTGGAGGTGTTGGAACAAGAGAGCACATGAGATAAAATTCCCCATTTAAGATTTGAGATCACATATATGGGCACAGAGAGCAAAGCAGTTATGAATGGTTATGGGTGATCAGAACACGAAATACTTTTACTTGACAGCCTCCGGGAAAAAGGGCCTAAAATCATTGAAAGACTAAACCTAAGAATGGGGGGAGGACACCGCTCGCATCAGAAAAGTCGTGTGGAACCATTTTGACCATCACTTCAACAGTATTGAAAATAATGAAAATACACTTGACATCAATGATATTCTCTCCCAACTGAACCCCCTTCATATTCCTACACTTCCTGAAGCTCATAGAAACCTACTCTAAGTCCACATTACGGAGGATGAGGTTAGAAAGGCTATCTTTAGCTTAAATCCTAATAGTGCACCTGGTTTGGATGGCCTCAATGGTAAATTTTTCTTTTTATTGGGACATTATCACGAAAGATATTACCCTTATGGTGAATCATAGTGTCAACACTGGATTGCTACTTCACAGCTTTAATAAATCTTTCATTGTGCTCATCCTAAAAAGACATTGCCCACAGTCTGTGAATGTTTTTAAGCCAATCAGTCTCTACAATGTAGTTTATAAAATCACCTCTAAAATTATCTACAATAGATTGAAACATGTCATTGGCAACTACATTTCTCCTAACTAAAGCGCCTTCATCAAAGGCAGGCTCATCACAAATAATGTTCTTCTGACGATTGAACTCTTTGATACCATTGAGAGGAGTAAAAAAGCAAAAAAGTTCATCTTTGCACTAAAACTGGATATCTCCAAAGCTTTTGATAGCTTATCCTGGCCTATTATTGTAGTTGTCCTCATTAGAATGAACTTCCTGACTAACTAGATCAAGCTAATAATGCAATGTATCACAATTGTCTCTTACTAGGTGTTGTTGAACGAAATCAAATCCCAAAATATTATCTCTAAGCGAGGAATTTGATAAGGTGATCTTATTTTGCCTTACATATTCATTCTTTGTTCTAATGTCCTCTCGGCTTTTATCCATAAGGAAGAAACCCGATGGAAATGAAAAGGCATTAAGATTACCAAGAATTCTGCCCAAATTCTCACCTAATGTATACAGATGACACTATACTATTTTTTGAAGCCAGTAATTATACTTGTTCGATGGTCAAGAAGACCCTGGAGGACTTTAGTACCTTCTCTGGCCTCAAGATCAACAAGCAAAAATCAATCATGGTCTTTAGTCCTAACACCTCAAAAATCTTTTGAAAAATTCGTGGCAAGTTCACTGGGTGTGAAATATGCTAATAGTATAGGCTGCTACCTTGGACAACAGGTGGACCTAGGAATTAAAAAAAGTCATACCCATCAATCTCTAGTCACTATTATTGAACAGAGGTTACAAACTTGGAAGGCCAATCTCTTCTCCCAGGTAGGTCAACTTACTTTAATAAGATATGTTCTTCAATCAAGTGTAGTTTACCAGCTCTTTAGTATTTGACGTCCAAAGAAATACTGTTCTATAATTGAATTAAAGATTGCTAACTTCTTTTAGGGATATCATATGAATAAACTTAGAATGCACCTCTTGAATTGGGACTCTATCTATAAGCCTATAAAGATGGGAGGGCTGGGTATCGAAAGTATTCATTACTTCAACCAAGCCCTCCTAGCTAAGCAAATTTAGAGGATTATTAAAGTAGAAAATATATCTATCATCAATAAAACACCTACAAGGAAATTCTTTGATCCAAAAAAAGAACTTATCCTAAAGAAGGGTCATCAATCCTGGATGTGGAAGGGGATCCTTAAGGTGGAACATTTAATCACATCCAATCTAAAGTGGAATGTAGGCAATGGATCTTCGATTTTGATTAACAACCACTATTCTTGGTTGAATAAAGAGGGTGTTGACACCATGGGTGTCAAAGTTTCTAACCTCTTAAGAGAAGACAAGTTGGACTGGGACATTCATTGTAACACTTGCCAAATTATGATGCAAAATTTTGTTCATAGAAAAAGGGAGAGTATTAATATTTGTTATGGGTATTATTAATTAGATATGAGCTTTGGCTTAGTGGTAAGGCTGGGCATCCGGATTTAAGAGGGTGTGGGTTTGAAATGTAGCTCCCTCCTCCCTCAAGAATATTTTGGTGCTGACACATGCCCCTATAAGTGAAATTACCAAATTGCCCCTCTTACTTTTTCTTCCATTTTCCATCTCTTTCTCATCATTTTTGCATCCAAAATGTTGCTCCATTTTGGTGGTTTCTGCTGCTCCTCTCTACCACAGCCAGCCACCACCACCTCTGGCCAGCTCCTCCACTCACCGGCGACATGTTCTGGCAGGTCACCGCCAGCAGTCGTCGGCGGCAACATCGATTTTCCGGCAGTTTTCACGAAGCTCGAACTAGCCACTTGTTCTGCAATTCAGTGAGTTTTAAGCGGTTGTTTCATAAAAATGATGTTAGGAGAAGTATTTTGAGCCCCTATCCATTGAATTTCAGCTGTGGAAGAATGATTTTTGGCTAGTTTTTGAGAAGTTGTGTTGATAGGGACCAAATAGAAAAGTTTCAAAATTTTGGGGTTTTAGAAAATGGTGAAATGCTGCATTATAATGGGTTTGAATTGATCGTATAAGAATACTTTTAAGATGTATGGCATGAAAACCTATTGTTAATCATGGTGTTTCTTGTGTTAAAGGCAACAGTATGAAATTTGGGACTAAAGTGAAAACTTAGAAAGTTTTTAAGGTAGTAAATATAAATTGACGAAAAGTCTGGGAAAATTAGTGATGGAATCAGAGAATATGAGTTAGGGTTTGTTTTGAGTAATAAGAAGGAAGAGGAATAATTTTTTGCTTTCCAATTGGCGTAGGTAGCTCGTAAAAGTGATAAGATCACCCGAGGAAAAATATTGAGTTGCTGGTAGTTAATAACACTCAGGTGCGCAAATAGTATTCCCCAATACTTTTCTTTATGCTTCACCTTTAATTATTTGAAAATTTTTATTAATCATCATCTTTTTGTGTTGGCATGACTAAACTTTATTAGAATTGAAATGATAAGTAGATGAACTCCTTAATATATTAGATGATATTTTGTGTGGTTTTGAAAATGACCTTTGAGAAACATCATGCATACGGTTACAAATAGCTACTAGATAAAATAATATTGAAAAATAATTTGATTTCATGCATACTGATTGTATTCTCCTGTGCATGCTTATTTTAATTCCATTATCATTGGAAGGACTAAATAGGACACTCGCTGCTAACAACAATATTGTTAGCCCTTGGTGCACCTAGGTAATGACCCAGCTAGCAGGGTTAATGATGGTGCTAGCCCCGTGTGACAACTATCAAATGAGGATCGATGAATGATAATTTTAATGAGTTATGACCTCACGCTAGTTGGTTAGTTGCCATCGAGGATTGTGTATCATTGCCTGTTGTGATTTGCCTTTTTGTGACTGTTTGCCACATTGGATAGGTCCTTAGTAGTCCTTCCCCAGAAATGTCCTTCGAAAACTTGTTGATTCATTGTTTATGGCATTTTAAATTTAATGTTATGAAAAATGCGTTATTTAGCTAAAACTATTTATTTGTAACGGTGATTACTCGCAGTTTAAATGTTATTTCATTTCATTCAACTTTTGACCAAGTTTTGATTTTAATTTATATATGAAATTTGTTACTAATTTTGGTGTGCTATCTATCGGAAAAAATTTGGTCTCAGATAGGGAGATAGGCGAGTTCCCGAAGGCAGCAGAGCAGTGACAGGAAGTTCTGTTGGTGAGCTCCGCTTGGGTTATGCGAGACCTATTCTTTTTTATTAGTTTGATATTTATGGCTTATTTTTCATATGTATATATATTTAGAACAATGGCCATTGTTTTGTATGTCTGGGGTTGTATAGAGACCACAGTTGAACTTTCCTTATTTGTTGTATATTGTATTTATGTTATATTAGGTTGTGCTGGTAAGAGCGGAGCTTTCCTATATGTTTGTATTACCTTACAGGATATTGTAGAAATTTCGGGATGTCCTATTTACTAGGGAGATTCTGTCAAAATTTTTACAAAACTCCTTGTTTTGTATTAACCCTTTATTTTATATTATGGCAATTTATATTGTATATGGTGTAAATTGTTTAGTTTTGGCATAATATTGAATATCCCTATAGTGTAAGGCTTACAGGTTCGGAAAATTTCCTCGTGTCCTGTGCTGATCTCACTTCAAAGATTTTGGGGTGTGACATTCATAAGGTTCAACACTTTCACCCTATAGAAACTCTCCAAAATATTCTCACCACCCCTTTCTCCATAATAGGAGCCCCAAATTAGTGTTATTGAGATGGTAACAACAAAGGTGTTTATAGTGTCAAAGATAGATATAAGAAGATACACGGAAACACCACCCACAATGGGCATTTCACAAAATGGAATGAACTTTGGAAGGTTAAGCTCCTATATAGAATAGTCCATTTTTTATGGATAGTGCTCAATAAAGCCATTTGCCCTAGAGATAATCTTAATGCACAATATCTCCATTCTCAAACTCCTTGTTATCTTTGCAAGGAAGAATAGAAATCGATGAACCACATCTTCATTAAATGTCATTTTATAAGATCTCTTTGGTTTGCATCTCCCATAAAGTTAAGAACCGATATATTTGAAAGTAAGGACATTATTGATTGACTACAAAAGTGGTTCACGATGGGTAATGGTAATATAAAAAAGCTTCGCTATCAAACAAACTTCATCCTGACTGTTTTATATGTCATTTGGAATACAAGGAACAAGGTAGCTTATGGTAAACACTCACTCAATCCTTGCACAACGTTAAATGAGTTCAATAACATAGTTGCAGTGGTAAAAATTAGCTTGGAAGAACTCGACTCCAAAAGCTCAGGTTAGAACTACCATCTCTCTTCCCCCGCAGGAATTAGGAGTCCTTAATAACTAGAATTGGACCACCCTAATCCTTTGTATGAAGTACAAATAAAAGAGACCCCCTCTCATTGTCCTTGCAACTACTTTCTTGAACGACACTTATGTTAGGTACTGGAATTGGAATTTCTATCACTTTAGGGACAATAAGATAGGTCTAGGACTAGCCTGCAGGAAAGTATTATACTTGTTAAGGACTGAGGATCAAGGTCTCCAAGGCCCAAGCAGGGATGTTCTTTTGGCTTTTCATGGAGAATGAGGACTTCAAAGCTTACAATATCTTCACTAACAGGGCCGGAAAGCTCGGAAGCATCGACAAAGACATCATAAACCTGAAAGCTAATTTGACCTCAGAGGATAGATCCAAATGGCGGCAGCACTTTAAGAACTTGGAATTTTCTGTACTTTCAAATAATATTATGTTTTAATTAATTTGTGCTTTCATAAAAAAAAAACACAAATAAATAATAAATGAAATTTGACACTACTAAAAATATGGAACAAATAAGGATTATAATCTGATTACCACAACAGAAATCATTAATCGTAAGTCAAATTTGACACTACCAAAAATATTGAACCTGTATAAATATTGTAATTCTATTTATCTTTTTTAATGATTATTGTATGAAAAGATTTCAAGCTACAGAGCCAGTAATTTTGTTTCAATTTTAATTGGGTTGCGGGAACAGAATTCCTACAACCCAATCAGCTACATGGCTTAACATGGTCACGGAATCAATTGATCTGTGACCTTTTTTAATAAAAATTATATATATATATATATATATATTAATGTATTTAATATTTTTCCTAATTTATTGAATAAGTATAATATTAATAGAATATTATATTTTAATTATTGGTTCTTGAATATATTGAATAATTATATTTCAAATTTCATTAAATTTAACTTATTAATTATTAAAAGATTTTGTTTAAAAATTTCTCGAAATTCAAAATTTTAAAGATTTGAAAATTAGATTAAGATCCTTTATATATTTTTTAATCTTTCAATAAGTGACAAAACAATCAATGGAATTAATAATAGTTTTTATTCAATTATCATGATTACAAACAAGTACTCTAACGGTACTTCATCGAACATAGCAATAGAGCATGGCTTCTATGAAGTCATGTTAAAATAAGATCAAGGTTTGAGGCACCTGACCGGGTTGGGATCCTCCAAAAGTCTCACGCACAAAATCTATTCAGATATATATTTTTTTATTTTCATCTTAGTATTCTTTTTCCTAGTTGGATGCAATTTTTTACTTGAAAATTGCTCCTACAATTAGGAATCCAACCGTAGAGAATACCTAAATCAGTAAGAATGGTTTCAATGAAGGTAATGCCGTCTCTTTTGAGACGTCAAGATCAACCAGATTCTTCATAAATATCATTCCAGGTAAGCTTATATATATTCTTTGTTAACAGCAGTTAAACTTCATCATATATGTGTTAAGAGATATTGGAACACATGAATTAGGGGTGTACAAAACTTTTGGGCTGAAGTAAATTCTTGTCATTATCAGTGCTTACTTAATGTGTTAATGGAATTTTATTTTTTTTATTTTACCATTTTGTGATAATAAATTGCCATTACAGTTAATTCAATTTGCATCTTTAACCGTTGTTAACTCTAATGATTGCTTTGTCATTTTTTAATAAATAACTAAAAAAAAATTTCCATGTTCTTAATCTAGTTTTTAAATATTGTAAATTTAAAGTAATTTTGTCAATATTTAACTAATCATTATAGATTAATATTTTATTTTAATCAACAAGTAAAAAAATATAATAAATTTATCATTTATTTTATAATTATATATATATATATATATTTATATATATAGATTAAAAATATAAAAAAATGTATGGGGTAATCCGCAGACCAATTAAAATAAAAAATTATTAGAAATTAAACAAATTAGTTATGATACAGAATCTAAATTTAATTTTTTTAGAGTGCAGGATTGGACTTTTTAATTATTTTTCCTACAGTAATAGGATCAACATCTCATTTTAAACTTCTAAAAATTTTGAACTCATTTTTCGATTTTCATATCCGAATCTAAACAAGCAAACTTTGCGAATAACTCATTCAGTATGTACATTTTAATCATCCCTAACAAAAATTAGGTGACGTTTTCGGGATCATGGAGAGGATTGAACCCAAAATTTTAGACACCCTAGAGATCGGAATTAGAACAGATCAAGAACCGACCGCCGGTCTAATTCACGTTGATTTTAAAAAGGTCGAAATTCTCCACACATTTTTTATGTAAAGTAACCTGTGGTCCTATAGAGAATGACTACGACAATGTTCATTTCTGTTTGCTGAATCACGCAGTGGCAATGGGGGCGTGTAGAGAATAAATAAAGTAAAAACACGTATGAACTGCGACAGAGCACAACTATATACACGTTGGACAACCAAACTAAAACGAAAAATACTTTTAAAAATAATTCAAAAATCAAATTCATTAACATCAATTAAAACCATATTTTGTTAAAATGAGTGCAAGAAAAGGTTAAACTATAATGGACTAACTCTATATATAGACTAACATAGTTCTATGCTCAATATTAAAAGAAACCTTAAGTCCAGAAATCTATATATTGAATAATTAGAAGAGTCCTCATTTATAACATTTAAAGAGGTTTATTAGATAGACATTTGCATCGAAATTACTTTTCAAATATACAAAGCCCTATAGAATTGACAGCACTGAAGAGGCTACAAAAGAAACATGATATATTCAAACTACGCTAGCAGAAATTACCAAGCACGATGGCTAATTCAAATTACATATTAAAAACCATATGATACATTTACAAACACCCCCTGCCAACCCAAAAACAAAGACAAAAAAAAAAAAAAAAGGAAGGAAACAAACAAATGAATGTAGAGCAGGGAGTAGAAGAATGAATATCTCCCCCATAGCTTCATCAGTAAGCCTTCTGGTCAGTTAAGTTTCTTTGACTCTTATCCTTCCTCTCCCCTGTTCTTCCATCACTGGGGTTCGGATGAGTTGCCTTGGACACTACGTGGTCAGTTACGTATACAAGTATTCATCATGGAAAAAGTATAAATGACTCACAAAAAAATTGCAGTTAGGTCAATTTCTTTTCAACACCATGGAAAATTCCGTCAAAACTTGACATGCAATTATGGAAATCCCTTGTCCGGTACAGTGCTAAGAATCATGAGATTCTTGGTCCATCAAAATGATGCGCTGCTTACCACTCTCTGAGCGGAGGCTATCTATCTTAAATCCAATCTACATTCAGAAAGACACATATGACATATTCCCTAGGGGATATACCAGTTAAAGACCGAAATTTATAGAATAACGGATTACCTCCACTGAACTGTCAGGAGAGAACCACCTCAATAGCACACCAAGATGCACTACAGCAGGGATTAGCTTGAAAAGTAAAGGAGTTGTAACCTGCAGAGATGAAATAGGAAATTATTAATGGCATTATCACTCCATGAGAACGCTAGTACCACTAGGCACTGAAATACCATATGGTTTGGCTGTGTGATCCTTTAATTATTGGCTTCTAAATTTAGACATGGAAAATAGGTAGCCGATTGCATTGCTGCTAAGACAAGCTTGCCAACATCTGGCTTTGCCTAAGATTCGTTTGAAAGACGAACCATTAGTAAATGCCTATATTGGCCTCCAGCTATTTCCTCACATTCTCTTTGAACTAAGATTCGTTTGAAAGATGAACCATTAGTAAATGCCAATATTGGCCTCCAGCTATTTCCTCGCATTCTCTTTTGAATGTCACCTGAATGTGTATATCAGCGTGTTCACTACATTCTAAACTTTACAAATCCCAATAGCATCTTACAAGGCTTACATCACGAGCCTTGCCTAAGGAGGGAGCTTATAAGTTTAAAGGGATCTCTCACCTAATGTACTTCTCTTTGAGAATGGGCTCTCTCTTTAAATTATACTTACAACATTGGTGTTTTCATTGAGAGAGGTCAAGAGACACAAAGGGGGTGGCCTATAAATTGGATTAAGGTGCATGTGAGAGGCCATGTTAAATACTGAAAAGGGGATGCATTGTTACAAGTTTCATACCTGAAAACCTTGCCTAAAAAGGAGGGCTTATAAATTTAAGGAATTTTTCCACATAATGAAATAGTCTTTTGAGATACTCTTCTTTTGCTTTTATGCTCATAACTATCCCTACAACTACAATAACCTTGAGCATTTTACATGTTTGCTATTTTTCTGCCTGAAGTGTCATATAGAACATTACATAACGGTTATAGAAAATTTTTTAAGGCCTAATTGTTATCGTAAAAACAATTACACAAAAAAAAAAAAAAAACCAGCACATCAGAACTTCATCCAAATTAAAATTGGGTATACATATGCTGTTTTTCAACATTCATTATGGATCTAAGAAAGCAAGGAGGACCATGTGTCACTCATAGATCACAGTAACTGTTATTTAAACCATTAAAAAATAATATAACATACCAGACTTAGAGCTGTGGTCCCAAGAAGCAGCAGATACAGTTTGCCCTGAAAAAAGATATCTATTAAAGTCCACAGTGATTCGTAATATTCATGTAAGTTTCAAAGTGTATCAACATATAAAGATCGAAATTGACCAAACATGTTAACCCTTAAGATTTCAAAGAAGTGGTTCATGAAACACAGACCATGACCATGGCAATAGCAAGATCATTCGAAACTAAGGAGAACATTAAGCAATTGAACATTCAATTGTCACAATGACAGATAGCCATTTTAGCACTAACCTCAACCAGATGAAGATTGGAAGCACGACTGAGAAGAACAAACGCAAATTCTCCTATTTGAGCCATTGACATTCCAACCTATATATGTCCATAAATTTAGGCATTTCAACTACAGCGAAGATGGAAAAATAACAGTATAACCTTTAAATCATTAAAAAAAAATCTTACAAGAACTGAAGCCTTGTTGTTATAACCAAATCCTTTCACGACAGCAGCAATTACTATAGTTTTTACGACAATCACCAAAATTACAGATGCTAGCAATATATCAACATGATTCCAGAGAAAATGAACATGGATCAACATTCCAATGCTGGCAAGGAAAAGAGCAGCGAAAAGATTGCGAATAGGTTCAATCTGCAAAACCATCGAACACCACGGGTCAGGTTTCTTCCAAAAACTTATATGACCCACAAGCATTCCTGCTAAGAGCTTAGGTTCATGAAATGATAGGCAAAGTTTTGTCAGAATTCCTAGACAGATAAAAACAAGATTGTACAACTAAGATCAACAATGACAGAAAAGGAATAGCAAATAACACAGTATGTGGGAAACAGAAATTGTATGTGCTCGCCTCTATATATAGAACTCTATAATTTTGACCTGCACATGCTGAAAAAAAAAATCTCATACAATTTGCAAATCAATGACCACGAAATGTTATTGCCCTTATCAACATCTCTTTCTCTATGAGCTATTCTACCATGCAGGGGGGGCACGTACAATGGAGGGACAAGATCACCTCTGTATGAGTGGGGCCCACACACCCCCTGCACAGCAGAAATTTTCCTCTCTCTACACCTTCAGCAGGTGGATTGTAGGAATATACAATTTGACAAGGTAACATAACTACGTCTCTCAACACAGACATTACAGATTCCCAACATGCCTCATACTAATAACTTCTGAGTTTTGATATGCATCCTTACTTGCTCCAGTGTATGTTGAGCCAGATCAGTGGTTGAAATCATAACTCCAGCAGCAAAGGAACCCAATTCTAGACTTAGTCCCAGTTTATCACTACACTGAAAATATAAAATCAATCAGATACCATAGGCACCTGAAATTAATAATATGCACAAGAACAAGTATATAAATTGAAATAAAAATTATAAGATACATAATTCATGCGATGGGGGAAAGCAAAGGCCTTCTAAACATGCCCCTCCAGGACTCACACAAATGACAGAAACACCACTAAGGATTTTTCAGCTGAACACAACAATCAGTTGCCTTCAACACCAATTATACACCAGTGCTACACTACTCAGTGCCCTATATGACCATATGTCTTCCACATCTCCATTCTCTAAAGGAGCATCAATTGCCACCAGATGTCCATTTCTATGAATGAGGCCTTACAACTTACAATTACCATGTCTTAAGTTTTACAACTGAAGATTATCCTTTATGTTATATTCAAACATTTCTTATAGTTGATACTATTACTAGGGACTAATTGAAATCCTTGTATAATGGGCATAAGTAAAATCACAAGGAATTAATGGTCAAAATGAAGCATACAGAATTTCTGCAACGGCACTAAGAAGAGGTTTAAAAGGGCATGGTTGATTCAGTGTTCTTTTTCTCATTCTCAAACTCCATGAAAATACAGTTAACTATAGAAAGTGAAAGGAAATTATAATTATTTTAAAATATATGAAAAAAAATATTTGCATTCATAAGGAGAAACCAGAAATTCAATATATGAAGATTTAGGAAGTGAACAAACCCAGGCTACAAGTAAGCAGAATGCAACTGATGCCAACTGATAAAGCTCATTTGTCTGCACATACAAGAGAATCATGAAACCACTCAAACAAAAATATATAACCAGATGGTAAAACTTTCTAAAGAACCCATTTCCAACTCAATTTTCCTAGTAGTTAGGCTTAAAGTAGGATAATAATACAGACCTGTGATGATAGACTCATCATCAGTTTAAGTAACCATGGAAGGAAAGTACGAGATAATATTGAAAGAACAGAGAGGAACGCAATCAACATCACCAACCTGGATAAAAAAAGGCATATCATGAAACATGACATAAAAACTCTTGGGGGTATGCTATATTAGATATTCCATTGAATGCACAATCAACTAAGTTGCTCAGACACTTTAAAAAGGTTCCACGTCCACTCAGCTATTTCAACTTAACAGACATGATAAAGACCAGAAAAGACATGCGGAAACCCATCACATGAAATTTAAATTTTGGGCACTGGATGGCTAATGTTTTATTGTTGTTTATTATACCAAACGAACCTGATATCAAAGTCAAATCAACATATGAAACATACGAAAATATGAGCCACTGAATAGTTTATGAAAGCAGCAGCATATGTTCAAGCTTTCATAATCAAACACTAGCTTATTGTTATATTAGATCAAGGTGCTCCTCACTTCAACATACAAAAAGTGAGATTAAGGCACCCTGTGATTCAAAAGTAAGAACAATAACGACATGCAGATGCAATAGAAATAATTAAATCTGCTTAAAGAATGAATTTCTCTTGATTTGATATGGGTACATCAAATGGTCAAGTTATGAAAGACTTGGTAAAAGCTGAAGATTTCATAGTTTCTATACGTACAACTTTGTCATGGATATCACTCCATGAAGAACACCTGAGGTGCCACCAAGAACTGGAAGTAAAGCAAACAGCAGTCCAACAGCACAGTCCTTTAAGGCAAAAGAACTTGACAAGAATTAATAGAATATTTGATAATGTTGTTCATTTTCTATATCGGTAGAAAAGATAATTAGAAAAAAATAGTCCATGAAAAGGAAGAAAATAGTCTCACTAGCAAAAAACCAAGTACCTGCAGGATAAGAGTCCCAATTGTGACTTGTCCATGAAGGACGTTAGTAGTGTTCTTTTCCATCAAAAACTTCAAGACCTGGCCCAAATCAATAATTACTTTAAAAAACAAAACAACCTATCAAAATCCCTTAAGTACAACTTCAACACGAAAGATGGGATAGCAATATGATCAGATAGAGGTTAGAGTTATACCACTGCTGTCGAAGACATAGAAAGAAAAGCACCAACGAACACTCCCTCTGAAGCTTTACCGCCACATAACTGCAAATAGCACCAGACAAGAACTGCAGAGTTCAGAATGCCATTCACCAAGGTCCACTTGTAGTAAAGATATCTATTTAATGGAAAAGAAAAAAAGAATTGGGTACCCTGTAACATCCTCTACAAATGCAGCAACACCAACCAATCAAATTATGAATGAAATATAAGGTGAAAAGGAAGTGACAAAATGACTGAACAAGCTCCCTATGGAATTTATTACCATGTTGATCAAGTAATCTCACTTAAGCTTAAAATATAGCAAAGCAGAAAATTACTTGTGATCCAAAGGGGACTTGTTTACAGTTTGAATTCCGTGATCAGTCATTGCATATGATAAGAGACATAACAAAGACAAAGCTCAAAAAATTGTAAATTAAAACATAAAAACAATACCAAGGCAGTAACCCCACACAAGCACATAAATAGAAAAATTTGGAGTAAGCCTCCTAGAACAGCAACTGCTCGGACAACTCGGAGCTGCAATTATAGAGGTACAATGTATTTAATTGAGAATCAATTACTACATAAACTGAATAAAAAGAAAGGAAAATAATCAGAAACATAAGCTAACCTTGGTTGTGGAGAACTCCAGACCCAAAGCAAACAGAAGAAATATTACACCAAATTGAGCCACTGTTTCCACCTACATACATAAATGGTGTTTACTCCGATTTAAAGATAACCAATTAAAAGTTCATGTGTATCATAACTCATACAAAAGCATGCAACAAAACTTGGTGGAAAATAAACAAGCCTTGTATTCATTCAATTTCAAACCCTAAAAAGGAATATAATCATATTATGACAGGTCTGTTTTGGATGTCAGAGTGACACTTTAGTATTTCGTTTCCAATAATTTTATCATTTGATAAGCTAACAACCTTAGTATAACATCCAGTCAAATGTAAATAAATAAAAAATTATTGGACAGGAAATGGAGCTTCAGGCTTGTTACATATAAACATTCAAGCCTTTAATTGAGAGTTGTAGTTGTCTTTTCTCAAACATTACTAAAATTGCATATTTGTAATAATAAAATCCAACTGAAGTGAATACAAATTGTACAAAACACATATTGATAAGTATAAACAACGAAAAAAAAATTTTACATTAATTTTACCTGCACCATTTCACTGATGAAGTTAAAGCCACCAGGTCCAACTATGGAGCCTGCTAGCAGATATCCAGTAATAACCTGTAAAATTATAGTTTTGGGTAATTATATTAGAGTTATAGCAGCAAGATGTTACAACATAACTTAAGATTGCAGTTCTTAAGATTTAAGTTCAGAACAAGAATGTTCAGACCGGTTGTCCAGCAAAAGCAAAGGCAACACCACCACAAGTGGCTGAAACAATAGCGACTACAAGGTCTGAAATCAATCTACAATGCAATAGTGGAAAAAGTTTACATCAGTAATCAAGTCCAGTCATGCTGAAACAAACAAAGCTAAATATGTTTACCTTAAATCCAGCTGCAGCACGGGATACTTCGATTTAAAGTTAGAGATTATAAAGACATTGTCCTGAAAGAAAATTTACAATTTATGAATTTAATGTTCTCATATCCAACTGAATATTGCCAAGAAAAACAAAGCTATAAACGAGTCATCTCACCTTTCGATCTATCAACATAGGGGTCTCTTCAGCCCCATTATCATTGTCCAAGTTGAATACATTTTGGAGTTGAAATGACCTGCAAGCATGGAAAAGCATACTTATCTGTATTGAAATAAAAGTATGTACTTATTGCTGAAAATCAGATGGCCAGTTCAGGTAATTGGAAGATACACTTAAAACTACTAACTTAAAACTTGAAATATGTACTTTTCTTCTTTCGTGTCATTCTTCTTTGGCTTGACTCTGGCCACCGTTTCCAGAACTGCCTGGTCCACGCATAAGGCAAGAAAATACACTCAGCATCCTATCAAACTCAGAGAGATATACATTGATACAATGGAAGTGGAACTGAGAAGATTAAAGCCTGAGGCACCACTAACTAAGCAGGAAACACAGCTATATCAACCCTTTTGAAGAATCACATCACAAAACAAGGACCCACTTGCATGCTAGATATATGACATATATTAATAGTATCTAAGTTCACACTTTTATCGCCTAAAATACCGTAGAAAGATAGAATAAGTTTTAATTGAATACCTAATGAAGCGAACGTATAATACTTGTTCTTCATAATATAAACGGTATCTCAATCACGTCATCATAGCTAATAATCTCAGGAAGAATCAAGGTATTGTCATTATTTGATATTAAGGATCACGATAGAACCAACCTGTTGTTCTGCGACACTGTTGTTGAAGCTTCCCTTATCAGCTGCTGCTGGTACGAAGAGGCAGCAAGAAAAGATAAAAGTCAGAATATATTTGAAATTTCTTCAATTATATACATCAATCGTGAAAAATTAGCAACAAACGCACGAAAGGAAAAGGAGAAAAAAAAAAAGAAGAATAAATGCAAAACCATAAGCTGCAATAAACTGGCTGTGCTAGTAAATTGAATTTAAACGAATCTGTCTGTTACCAGAGATATATCAAAGAGCAGCAAGGACATTGGAAAATGTTCATAGATCAGATTTGATGATCCGAAAAGATTAAATTAAAATTGCAAGTATAGCAGAGTAGAGGTTTTATACGAATTCCTCAGGAAGCATATAATCAAACTCAAATAGAGATTTTCCGACAAACCGTTAAACAGGTAAAAAGAACTCAAATCTAGGAACCTTCGTTTTGATCGTTCTCAGTGAACTCGTGCTCCAGAGCTCGATCAATCATGTCGGCGAAGCTGCCTTCTCTTGGCCGGGACAGGGAGACATTAGACTCGGTTATATTGACAAGGTCGAGCCGATCCGACAGAGCAGGCCTCAGAGCAAGTGAGAAAGAAGGAAGCAAAAGGGCGTGGAAAAGAATAAGCAGCATATATATGAACAGTAATTGATCGTCGCAAGTGGATGAGGGTGATCTTCTTCTCAACATTGCTAAGCCAGCGCGCGCAAGATAAGCAGAGCCGCGCAGGTTAGCAGTGGATACTGAGGTGGTGGCCAGCGTTGTCCGAGGGAACTACTGAGAGAGAAGACGGGGAGGGCGAGGGCAGTTGCGAAGTGAGAACAACGAGGTCCAAGGGGAACAATGAGATGAAGGGTCAACTTACAGTCATAACTTATTGCGCGACAACTTTACGCTATATTGACGATGCTGCCCTCGCTTCCGGTGGCTATTCTGTAAATTCCATGCCCTTGATCCGGCAAACAATTTCGAATTTGGATCGTAAACATCTGCAAAATTTGTTTGACGTAGAGAGATGTTTATTTTAATTTCTTTTCAAATTTTGTAGAGAAATATAAAAGAATGAGAATGTGTATGCTAGGTTTGTTTCTTTTTTATAAACTGAGTAATTTGATAAATTTTAAGATCTTTATTTAATTTTTTAGTAATGAAAAGAAATTTCTCATTTCTTAAAAAAGTTCAAAACTCAAATTATTTTTGAATCCATTATACTAATAAATTTTTTTTTTTCATAACAATAAACTTCATATTTTACACAATATGTATTTTTTAAAATAAAATTAATTAAATATTTTTATTATTATATTAATAATAAAATTACAATCTCATATTACAGCTTAAGACAAACATAACCGTTTCTTGTAACTTGTTATTCTTGTATCATGAAAAAACATTTAATTTATTTGATAGAGGATAGATTTCTACCATATATCTATATATATATATATATCAAACTGTCAAGAAATTTGAGTGTAATTTTTTAAAAAAATAATAACACATTTAGTTATAATTTAGTCAAACTTTATGACAATTTGGCTTAATTTATTCATTACTCTTGCAAATAAAGAATAAGCATATGAACTATTTTACCCTAAGTATGAAATAATCCTATAATATAGTTAATTACTTTATTCAAAATAACAAATTACAATTTAAGTTTATTTAGTATTAAGTTTCAAGTGTGCAAGAATATACATACATACACACACGGGTGTGTATATACATATATATGTATATATATATATATATGTATATGTATATGTATGTATATGTATATATATACACTCAGAATTTTATATGCATAAGAAGAGTACGAATTCCCAAATAACTGTCTCAGACATAGGCAGCTCAAGTAGGAGGCTACTTTAGGGGGAAAAAATCAGCAGAACGACTGTTTCCAAATTTTGAAAAGATGGGTTGAACAAGAATTCATAGATTATAGGTTATAGAAAATATAAGGAGACTGTGTGGTAGAGTTTTTGATGTTTATTTAAATGATTTTGATTTAAATTTTAATGTAAATAAATATTATAAATAATAATATAATAGTAAATATAAAAAAAGGATAATTTTTTGAGAAAAAACTGTAAATCAATTATTACAACCGTCTCCTACCATTACGTGTCGAGTAAGTAGGGACGAATTATTGAAGAGGCACAGATATTACAAGATCGGACCCTCTTTGTTTCATATGCATTAAATGGTTGACAGCTACGCAATGGAGGGATAGCGGAACACTTTGTCACCACTCACAAGCGAGTGTACGTGAGAGTTTCATTGCCTCCATGCCCCACGTAGCTAATTTCCTTTCACCCAAAATTCATTATTTGTGTATGATAAAACCCAAATGTCCTCTCTGCAATTTACCCTACCATATCGTGCTTTTTAATTGAAGCAATCCACCATTTTCCTTAGTTTGTAACATCCACCGTTCAAAATAGACTGGGACAAGGTCTTGACGTCATGTTACGTACAATATTCATCACATTTGAAAATGCACGAAATAAAGAAACCTCTCTGTTCCATTTTAACTTTTAGGTAAAGCTGAGCAATTCACTTCCGAACAGCCACGTTTTGTTCGGTGCTTTTTTGGCCCTGAATGACTGATACTGGAGTCGTCATCACATCACTGATAATGGTTTACATACAACCATTCACCATATGTCATGGGAGGAATTGAATTCTACAATATAAAAGAAAGGCAAGTGGGGATCGCAGAGCCTTGCGATATTTGCCTTCAGATTGATTTGCTATGGCCTTTTCTATTCCACTTCTTCGAAGGAAAAAGAGGGCACGTGCTGTCATGTGATTAACTTGCCATAGTCCACTTGATTGGTGTGCTAAGAGGTGTTTTTGCTAGAATATCTTACGCTCAAGCTTGAATTAAGAGCATTTATTTTATTAATTGCACGTGACCAAGCGAATATTTTCTTTAATTTAATCAACATTGATCAACAATAGTCTTTATACTTCTTTTAAAACGTCAACTTGTTACAGTGGTTATCAATTCTCATAAATATTAATAATTGATTTCTGGAGATAGAGTTTACTTGTTATACTCGCTTAATTTAATTTAAAACTGATTAACCTTTCATTTAAAATGGATATGACATGGATATAAATTTATTATGATAATTTAATGGGAAAAGGAAGATTTGTGTTTTGAACACGACACCAAAAATACAAAAATACTGTAATGCCCTTCAGATCTAACCCAATTCAAGACAAATTAAGGTATAAAGAGATCACGTTAACACTAGAATAACATTCAATAGATGGATCACAATGTTTTTCTAAAATATGAAATTACATTATTACATAATCTAATTAAATTCACCTAATAATTTTATTTCAAAAACATGTATATTTATATTTAGAATCATCATTAACAATAAATATAATTGAATACATTTTTTAGAAATAATGTGCAAAACATTAATTTAAAAATAAATATATAATATTGTAATTATATGTTAAATATTTACTGAATTGTATGATATTTTAAAAATAAGATAATTATTAAATATAATTTAACCACATTTCTGTATAAAAAAAAAAACATAACTTACGTGTAAATAAATATATCCCACGTGGCAACCTATTGCACTGAGGTAATTTCTATTTTGGGCCAAGCAGAGGCAATTGTAAGAACAGAAACCAGACAATCAATATTTTACAAGACAACTGAAGCAACAAATTAAGCTAAAATGCAGTTATCCTACTAATCATATATTAAGTTAAATCACAATAGCTTTTAATATAATTCTATCTATATGTCTTTATCTGAATTTTTTCCATATCTCCAATTCCATACAGCGTTTTGCTACTCCCTGACAGACAGCTACCAGTGTGTTGAATTATATTAAATAATCTAAGATATCACTGATACTGTCATTCCTATTCAAATTCCACCCATTGAAACACATTGTCTGTATATTGTACGGTAAGAATTTTCTCAGATTGTAAATTGATTGAGACCAAAGCTCTCCTTTGCTAATCTTATGAGCACATTTCCCATGGATTCAAAGTTTGAACCCATATAAAGGGGGAGTCCCTAAAAGATTTTAATGACTGAAAGTTTATTGTCATTAGTTTAATCCAAAAAAAAATTATTGACATCAATCCAGTTTCTGAAAAATCCAAACGACATCTCATTTTAGTCTTAAGTCAGGACTAATATGTATATTTTTAAAAAGAAAAACATCAGAATTAAGATGTCATCAAACTTATGAGGACTAAATTAATCGCAACAATATCCTTTAAGGACCAAAATGATAGTTCATTCTAAAAAGATAAATAATTACTTACAGTTCATAACTCATTTACGTACCGTACATTTTCACATCTACATATACGAACTAAAATCTCATACATGAAGCATACATTTTTTCTTTAGATTTTCCACATCAGTCAGAAGTAAATGTGTGTAAGTATATCAGGTGTAGTAGTGATTTTGCACAGCCTTGACAAAAAGAAAAAAGTTCCAACTTATACAGCAACATTCTAACCAGGTACCCGAATGGTCTGGAAACATTTGTAATGGACCTTTTCGGGGTTAGTTCAGTCACAGGTTAATCTGGAAGTGCAAGAGCATCTTATCTAATCTTTCAACCATGTCCCGAATCTATCAAACATTTCTTCGAGAGATTGACTATAGAATCTGCAATGACTCTAGCACTGGACTTCATGTAACCACCTGAAACATGGGAGGCCAATAAAAGTATTATATTATAAGATAACAAAATACTTAAAGGAAGATTTCAGAAGAGGTTTGTCACATGGATCATATCACGCGAGGTCGTCTACCAATTCTATGATGAGTAACCTAGGACCCAAAGGCACAATAGCTTCAGCACAGAACTAGGAAAAATATAAAGGTGAGAGTAAACTATCAGGAAAAACCCCTCAATCCCAATGTAGAAAAGATCCGAGACAACTTTACACTTAAAAGCAGAGGAATAAATACGGTCATTCAATAATGACTTAAGATAAGATTTTATTTACTACAAAATAATCACATTTTAATGTGATTGGAACTTGTTGTATAGTCATTTTTAAGTGAAACAGAGTTTTCATTGCCATGTACCAAGGAAAAGTTTTCACGGCCTTTTTGATGCATAGTATATTTGGGAGAAGAGGATGGTAGTGGGGAGAGGAGGTGGAAGAGTGACCTGATGTGAGCATGACAATAGGAACCTTCTTCTCTCGAGCAAATCGAAAAACTTTTTCATCTCTAAGGGCAATTCCTTCAGGACTGATCTGCTTTTACAAGCCAACAAAAGCACCGTCTAGAGTAAATGATAAAAAATCCAACAATGAACACAATCTCATAATAACAAGTCATACTTTTCTCATAGAAACCACATATCAAGAAAAAATGACCAGGAGACTATAGTTGGAGGAAATGCATTTTATTCTGTGATTGATTGAATCCATGAATGACATTACCTTTAACCTGCCCAATGGATCACCGTCCAGAATGTCAGTTCCAGCATTATAGATTACCAACTCAGGGTCAAACGTATGCCCAGCAATCTTGAATCACATGGGAAAAAACAAATCAATAAAAATCAAAAAATAAAATGATCACTTTCAACCTTGACAAATTTCCTGGAGACTAAAACCTTGACCCTGAGCATGGTGTATATAAGAGTAGACAGGATATAACAATGCACAAAATACAAAAGTTGCAGGAATATTCATGATCCTTGTCGCATAGGAAATTATTCAAGCCAATCAATATAAGGGGATACTCAAGGATACAGTGGCAATGTAAGAATTAACATGCCTCAAGTGCTTCGTCTAATTTCAGCAGGTAATCTTCAGTACGTGTCCCACTCTGTGAAGTGCAGGGATGAAATAGTAATTTATCTTATAGAGAAAGATCAACGAATGTATAATAAAAAGTTTTTAATTCAGATAATGAACATATACCTTCACTTCAACTATCTGATTTATGTATTTCCTGGCCACATAATCCTAGAAGAGAAAGCAGAAAGGATAAGTTATGTAGATAATAGCCATATTAGAACATATTTACTTCTCAAATTAATTAAAAAATTACTGCTATTGTTAGCTTCCCTTTTATATTATGTATACATATTCAGGTCCTCTTACTATTTTCAACAAAGAGTACTCCAAAAAATATGGCAAATCATCTATTAAAGATAACAAGAAGGAGCATATTAGAGATAATAATAATAACAAAAAATTAAAACCATTGTTGATTTCTCCCCTAACAACTTAAGCATTTGGGTTTAAATGATTGTGAACACAGTATCAAAGCCATCATGATCAATCGATAAGGAGTTCAATCCTTGCCAGTTACCAATCCCATTCTCCAAGTCGCAATAAATCCAACATAGGGAATGCAGAGTTTACTATCTCAAAGCACTTTTGTGTGAGGTGCTGTGTTAGAAATGATAATAATAACAATAACCATTCATGACCCTTCTACTAATAGCTTAAGCTTTTCAGTCAGTTAGTCCCTTGACAGCAACACTAATTACAAGGTTAATGCAATCAGTAGCATGGTTTCCTGTACATTTGATTTAGTTTTACTAGTCCTTATATAACTCTTCCATGTCCTAGTAGATTAATAGGATTTTGGCTATCGATTTGTAGACAGAAATATAGAAACTTTGGATCATTGATTTTCAGGCCACAGGCCAATACCACAATAGGGTACACACAGAGACACGAAGAGAAACACTCAACCTTCGCCCTAAGGCAAAGGACAATGATAAACCAAATGTATGGTAAAACCTCACCTTGGCAGCATGAAACCAGTATTGTGATTGAGGCAAATGAAAAAAAAAGGAGAATAGAAGAAAATTTGCTTTGTTATCAAAATTGAACATACACACACATACACCCACATATATTAATTTTATAAAGAGAACATAAAAGAAATGTAGGATCAGATGACGTACAAAAGGATATATTCCAGGATTGAACATATCCAGGATATAGACTTGGCCTGCCATAAAATACTCAATCAGTTAGAGTTACAAAGTCATATACCAGAAAGAGAACAATTTTGGACCATACTGTCATTGGCAAAGTCCATTTCATGACCATTTCCTTGATGTGCATCAAGATCAATGATCATCACCCTGTAAGTTTTGCAGACAAAAGCTTGTTATACGAGCAAGTATTATGTAGTGGTATGATAACTCATAAATGCAGAGCTACCTTGATATATTCAATCTAACAAAAGCAAAGTGGATGCATAGGGAAATATCTGCATACGCACAAAATCCACCTCCTTTTTCTGCTGAACAGTGATGGAAACCTCCGCCTACATTAATTGCCCATCCTCTCTCCTTTGCAAGTTTTGCTGCCAATATAGTCCCTCCAACCTATCATTAGAGAAGTAATGACACCCTAGTTTCAGAGAAGTTAAAACAAACTTCAAAAGGAAAAAATGGTTGCCGCACCTGCTTCTGAAATGGGAAAAGAACTTTACGCTGCAGAAGACAATTGGCAAATAATGCCACAGGAGGGACCTATGTTTACATAGTTCACATTAGTGAATAATATGCTTCGAATGTATGAAGCCCCAACAGATACCATGTGACTAGATGACAAGAACTCTAAAACTCAAAGAAAATCATATTGCCCAATGGAATTAACAAAAATAACATAAACAAAAGACACAAACCTATTGTAACAAGGTATCAGAATTTCTATACTCTTTGAATATTAATTTAAACATGTGATTCAATAGAAGATAGACAAGGAGAACTGCAGTTTGAGAAAAAGGAGGCAATGATAATGATAGAGGACAAGAAGTAAAAGCCCCAACAAAAAATACCTCAATTATCTTAGCAACATTTGAACTATTCTTCAGGCTGTTCAAGTATGATTCTGAATGTACCTGATAAAAATACAAGGAAAGTAAACTGACTTAGTGCTTTTGGCTGACTTCTATTATTTTAAGTCAGATTGTTTGTCACTCTCCATAAATTCTACAAATTGGAAGCAAAATGGTTAGTCCAGTATCATTGATGATCAGAACTTCAGAATATTAACAAATAAAGATAAGTGGAGAATTTTTCTTCTTTTGGAGGGTGGGCTATCGGAAGATAGAATATGACGGGCTACACTTGGCTTTCACGTATCCACCTCATTCTTCCGTTAACCATAATCATGTGTGGTAGTGTCCCTTAAGCATATTAAGTAAGCAATTACCACTAGAAGATCATCCTTGGAAGCTTCCAGAGGCTCAACAATGCTATTTTTGTCTAGCATTCCAAATGAAATGAGGTATCGACAAATGCGTCCCCATTTAGATGAATCAAATGGGTGCCTACATTAATGAAGAAATAATTAAAGATCAAAGGTCATAAAATCAGGATCCAGCCCACATCGATCACAGCCATAAAAATTGCAAAGACAATAATGTACCGGACAATGTTATCGGCAATCAATACAAATGAGGTCATGTCAGTGGAGGAGATATTAAGAAAAATAAAAATTACCCCTGCCCCCCACCCACCAAGCATACCAGCGTCTAATTTGGCTAAGCTAATTTTGCATTTATGATCATAAATTACCCAAAAATGACGCGACGATATCTAGAATCAAGATTTTATGCTATATGCTAATACGTTATCCAAAGCATGCTAACGGGTTTTATTATATATATATATGAATAACCATAACACAAAACTAAGAGTATGATTGAATAATAAGGATTAAGTAACCAAGAGTATGATTTCTTACAGTTTCTCTATGCCCAGAAACGCTATATCGTACGACTCCGAGTAGATAAGCGGAACCTGATACGTCACATTTTAAGTTCATAAGCAGTACATTTAAGGCGCAGTCACATGTAAAAGTATATTTAGTTTACCTTGGACAGAGGTACATCGAAGTAGAGCTTGCTTGAGAGGATACGGCTTCGCCGAAGGGCCTCGTTACCATTTGCAGAAGACATTAAGGAAATTCTAGAATTTCGGTGAAAATATCGGTAGAAAATATGAGAAACTTTGATGGTGGCGACTGTGATCAATAAGAAAATAGCCGAACTATGGAGATTCCGAGTCAACTCGGTTATTATACTCGAAATCAAAGTCATGGATCACGAAAGCTCGGCAACCAACCTGAACTCGGGACAGAATTAATAACGTTGAGACCTGGATTGTTATCAGTTCAGATTGAAGAATGTATTCTATTCTCCGAGTGACACGTCAAATTACAACCGCTTCCGTTTCCCCGAGTGAGACCCGCAATGAGAGAATTAAGAATTACAAGGCCCATATTCTAAAGGCCCATTAAAGCCCGTTTGGTTCCGGAAAATGTAATGAAGAAATGGCAATAAGAAATGCGATAGAAAAGAATGTTGATTATTACAAGTATATTTGGTTTGACATACAAATACAAAAGAGAAAGAACTGTTATCTGATAGGTAAAATATACTCCAGAAAAGAAAAGAAAAGGCTGAGAAATGATTTAACTGTCCCTAGTAAAAATTAATATAATATTAAAAATTTATACTTGATTTCTTTATCATTTTTAATGGCATCTTCTTCCTTCCAAAAGACAAACAAGTCTTTATTTATTTATTTATTTATAGCTATATGATTCTAAGTATATCTACCTTATCATAATTTTAAAAGTCTATTTAACTTAATAGTTTTAGCATTAAAAAAAACTTGATTTAAAAAGATTTATTTTTCAAAATGAATTAAACTCAAGTTTTTTTTTTAAATTTTACCTGATTATGAAAAACATAAAATATTATTTTTTTAATAAAAAATTATTTTTTAAAAATATATTTAACTTGATTATTAAAAAATGTAGTATAAGATTTAAAATATTAAAATTAAAACTTCTTAATTTTAAATATATAAAATATAAGTTTATTAATAAAATTAGTTCATTTTAAATTCAAAGTAGTTATACATAAAATTATAAGTTAATGTGACATGATATCCTAATGAAAAAACAATAACTAATGCCCTTCAACTAAATGATTTATGATAATACAATAACTATTATATATTTAAAATGTTCTTATATATTATTGTACAAATAATAATAACTATTAATCATATAATATATCTTAAATTTTAAATAATAAATAAACTTATTTATGATTTGAAAATGCTCATATGACCCAATAACCTAGTCCGAATAGAAAACTTGGTTAAAAAATAAACTTAAACTTTTTTTTTAACCAAGTCTAACTCAATTTTTTGAATCCAAACTGAATAGTCAAGGCTAATTTCAAGTTCTATTTGATTTCGTGTAGTTTCTTCTAACTTTCATTCTTTCACAAAAGATCATGGGAAGTTGAATATTTTCAATGTGAAAATGTTCTTGATTTAAATGGAAGATTCCATAACTGTAGAATAACTAAATAAACTAAAATTTAATTAAATAAGATAAATTCATGGCATTTCTCATAAAGACGCACGGCATTAGTTTGAATCATCATTGCTCTGGTATTGGCGTGTTGTATTTGTCGTTTTGCTTTAAAGTATTCTTCAGAAACATTGAACCTCAATTATTACGAAAAACAATCATTATAAGTATTAGCCAAGCTAATCTCTTTGAATGATCTTTTATCCCTTGACAAAGCTTTATTTTAAAGGAAAGTGCAAAATTATATTTTTATTTTGTGATAATTTAATTATTTATAAATTAATTATAATAAATTTATCTTTTATAAATTTAAATTTATAAAAATTAATTAATTACAAATTTAAATTTATACAAATAAATCTCTTTATTTATATTAATAAAGAATTTATTTTATATAATATATAATTTTTAAATAATTAATTTATTATAATTAATTTATAAATAATCATATTTTCATAAAGTATAAGAGTAATGTCAATTTAATACTTTTTTTTTTTTATGTTAAACTATTTGCTGTGGAATTTTTTTTCTCCCTCGTTTGTGTCGAGCACAATCAGAGAGACCATGGCTAAAACCGACATGATTTATTGTGGGTCCATATACTGACCTGGACGACGCAACAGACACAGGCTAATACTATAGCAATTCTATCACTGGCTAAAAATGAGGTACATATAATAACAATGGCACTTTCACGGAACATCCTCGCCCCAGCAGCACGCCGTCGTTTTAGGCAGTGGAGATGATCATCCACTTGAATGAATTTCAACAAAAATCCAATTAGATCAAGCTTAAGAAAATTAAACCGAGGAACGGATAGATATGTCCAGAAAAAAAACCATGAGCTGCTAATTTAGATCCAAGTATCACGTTGCAAAATCAAAGGCAGAGAATGATAAGAAAGCAAGATAGATATACCTGACCAGATTTATATACAGTAGGTGCGATAGCCAAAATGTGACTGCAATTTGAATTTTGGCTTTTGAACAGCGAACGACAAAATAATAAGTCGTTTTAACGGATAAATTTTGAAAAATTAATTAACAAAAAAAAATGATTTACAAATTAGGGATCAAATTTAAAAATTAGTTGTGCATAATAAAAATGTTAAATATTCTACAGCACTCATTTATAAGAATGGTTATTTAAAGTTAATTATGTAAAATATGCATGACCTTAATTTAAATTGGAAATACTCTCATCAAATATATGCAAAAAAAAAAAGCCAAAAAATATTTATAAAGGCAAACTTGATTTAAAATTAGAGCACATGACTTATTTACTTTAATTTCATGTAAAAATCTATGATTTGTTAGTAATTTTTAATTTTTGTGAAAAGAGTAAGATAATGAAAATCAATTTGATCTTGATAAACAAAACAAATTTAGAATTGGGTTAATGTGTTTTAATTACAAAATTAGTGTAATCTCGTTTCCTTACTCTTTTTTTTTTTTTTTAATTTATGGGGATTTTGGAATTTTTGAAATTGGAATCTATTTACATCTTTAATTGAGGAAGAAAAAGAAAAATACTGGTTATCTTTTGTTATTTTAAAGAGATGGAATTTGAATATAGGAAAAAGGAAATTTGAAACTAGATTTTTGTTTTATTTTTTTATTTTATGACAACTCAATAACTATTCAAGGAAGAATTTTAAAATAATATTCTTTGACTTTTAATTATTTCCCCATTCCCATAAGAATTTTGTTTTGTTTTTTGTTTTAATTTTAAGATGATTTTTTATTTTGGGTTTTATGAATGTAAAATTTTTAAAGGATCACAAAATAGAAATTTTAAATTTTTATTTTAAGAAAAAAATCAATCAAAGTTATTGAAATCTAAATTAAAAATATACGTCACTTGATCGATCTTAAATAAAATTTGAAGAGACATAGGATGTTATATGATTCTTACTAATTAATTCTATGTGTACATGAAAAAACTAAAATTTCACACGATTACCCTAAAACTAATAATAAAAATGATAACATAATAATAATAATAATAATAATAATAATAATAATAATAAAACTATCGTCTTAAGGTAAAAAAAAATAAAATAAAATCAACGTGTGTGTGGGTACATGTAGCCAGATCCATTTATTCTCGAGTGACAGGCAAATTAAGAAAAACTAGAATGGTATAATAAGCAATCCAATGTGGGTGAATCACTTAGCTGGGAGTACCTTACTTGTAGCAATATTTTGTGTAGGTACAACACTTTGGCTCAAAGATGAAGCTTTAGGAAAAGCAATTTGGTTATGTAAGAATAGTAAGAAATAAATGATAACAATAGATTTATTAAAAAGGCATTATTATAAGAGATCTATTTTATTATATGAAACAATTATTATTATTGTTCTTTTTTAGAATTTTAAAATTTTATAAATTGATAAAATTATATTTGACTTGACTTTTAACTTGAGTTATATATGATGAAGGACGATTCAAATCATTGAATAAATCCATCAATTATATATTATTTTATTTAATTTTAATTTTAAATTTATGTTTATACTCCATTATTAAAAAATTTAATATGTGGTTAATTAATTAATTAATTATGGTAGTTTTTTATACAATTTCTTTTCTTTTCTTGGCTGACATGTTTCTTTATCTTTTTTTCTTTAATTACTTTTTTGGGTTGACTTTAAAGAATTTTTAAATTTTAAAGAATCTCCAATGCATATATAAAGAATATAAAAAATTATCACATGAAAAGTTGACAAAATAATCAAATGAGAGTTCACTTTAATTAATCAGCACTTCAACAATTAAAGGAATCAATATATATATATATATACATATATATAAAATAGACTAGCCAATTTAGATTTCCCTTCTTCCTTCCTAAGTGCTTATGTTCAACTACATAGTACATAAGTCCAATGTCATCCTGAAATATTGCAATGAGTATTCTTTTTAAATTATGCATAACAAATTTAAATTTTAAAATTATCTTAAACAATCTAGGAATTATTTTTTTTTTTTTTCAGTTTTGAAAGACGTTGTCAAAGACTCTAGAATCTAGGATCTTACAGTGAGCCTTTTTTATTATATATTTTTAAAGTCTTAGAACAAGTTCTTCAAAGGACCAAAAAAAAAAAATCTTAGTCCTTAAATCTTATAAAATAAGCAAAATATTGTTTTGGTCTCTTATTTATTAGTTAATTTTCAATTTGGTTCCCCATCAGTCAAGTCTCAATTTAGTCTCTCACTAATTTTCATTCTCAAATTGATCCCTTATTTATTAGTCTAATCTTAATTTAGTTCCTCAATTATCAATAGTAACTTTTCTAGTCTAAATTTATTTAAGATTGAGGACTAAATATATTAATTTTTGTATTAGTGAAAAATCAAATTGAAATTAAAAATTTGTAAGGGATAAAATTAATAATAGGCTAATAAGTAAGAACCAAATTATAAATAGAAATTAGTTAATCATTTGGTATATGAGAAATGTAAGCAATGAAGAGGGAAGTGGGATTGGAACTTATGCTTAATCTATTTAGTACATTAGCTTCAGCATTTCATGGGTGAGCAATCACCCACCGCTATATGGAGAGCCGTTTATATGATGGGATGGTATGAGTTTTAAGGGAATGACTTGTCAATTTATGAAATTGTCCTTACTTTATTTTCATTATAGACTAAAGTAATATTTTGGTCCTCCAATTTTGATTATGTGACAATTTCGTCCTCACAAATTATTTGTGACAAAGTAGTCCTCCCATAAATTTGATTGTATACAAAAGTGATCACTCTTTTAACTTATTGTTACCTATTGCTAATGTGTACTATTATTGTGCTGAGCTAGATTCCTTTCCTAACAGGTCAACAAAAAATTGGTAGAGGTGGCAAAAATTTTGCCACATCATGCCTCCAGATCTTGAAATGTGATTTGTAGAGCTCATTCTCCATTTTCCTTTCTGTTTTGTGACTACATTTGCTGAGGGAAAAGGGTGTTAGGTGAAGAACATTGAAGCCGCTGTAGAACACTAAATCATAGTTGTTATAAATGGTCAAAGTCAAAAACTGCTACCGTTGTTGCTGTTGTTGCTGCACGAAGAACTCTTGAAAGGTATAGTCTCTGTGGCTCCTAAGTTAGGTTAGGCTTTATGCTCTATTTTCAACCCTTTGATCCTTCCTTGAAAGTTGAGATTATATCCTCTGTCATTCATTTTTCTTCATCAATACTTCACAATAGTATATCTCTATTTATCTAGTGATTTTTCATGCATGGTCACTGTTGACGCACAATAAGTTTAAATTCCATGGTAAATTTAATTATTTAGAAGAACTTACAATGTGATGAGTAAAATGCTGAGGGTGGGTGAGTTTGATGAAGTTGCTAGCATTAAGTGATAGGTAGGATTATGATTGGATGTTATATTTAAAAAGTTGGAGAATGAGATGCATGAAATCCCAACCAAAACTTTGCATTTGAGGGTATCAGGGTGAAGGTAATTCTAAAATGGATAAACTTATAAAAAATCCTTGTGTTATCTATCAAAGAGAAAGTTTGAGATTGAGTAGGCACCCAATTGATGACATTAATGACAAAACAAAATAGAGGCAACCAACAAGTTCTTTAAGTGAGGCACAAAAGAGAACTGTAATTTTTATAGACAAGTACTCTAGCTTCCCTCACTTGCCAAGATTCAAGCATGTCCCATGACCTATAAGAGCAGCTGTGCGCACCTATATCAACCACATATTTGTCTGGCCTATAAGAAACCTCAGACATCTCACCGTTAGGGTCCTTGACCCACTGGGGTACCCAAAATCTACTCTTATGCTTGTTTTCCCCCAACGTAGCAATTATTTGGAGACATAAAAGGCCTTTGACCCACTGCATCCTTTCTTGCTGTGCAATCATCTTCCTCATTATGTATAATTGTATTTCTTCTAACATAGTTATTATGTGCTTTCCCTTAGCCTCAGTAATCTTTGAATTGAATTGTTTGCACATATTGTTTGTGAATACTTGAGTCTTGCTTCCAGTATCAAATGTTGATCTAGACACTATTTATGAGGGATTTTGGACAAGTACTCATGTGCCTTATCATTAAACTGTTTTAGGTTGCTCATATTAGTTGCAAACTCTTGTCATATTGTCGACTTTACACATTTCCATAGGAAATTCTTTAAATCCTTGCCCTTGAATTGTTTAGTGTAATTGTTATAAATATGATATACACAAAACCTATGCTTACTATTTGATGACACCTTTGCTATAACAGGAGCCAGTCCTTGATTATGGAGTAAGTTTGAAATTAAACATAAGATGAAGACAACGATGCAAGTAGTGAAAACAAAGGAAGAATGATAGTACCTTCTGTCTATCAGTTATACAGCTCTAATGGCGGTCGTTAAAACTGAGGCCAATGTTTTCTAACAACTCTATAAACCATGTCCAAGTCTTTCTGCTATCAGTATCAATAACTGCTAGAGCAATAGGGTAAAATGCATTGTTACCATCTTGCCCAACTATAGACAATACAATCCCATTATAGAAACCTTTTAAGAAACACCTGTCTAACCCTATCATGGCCCTACAACCAGCTAAGAACCTTATCTTGCGTGCATTCATGCATATATATAGTCTACTAAATGTCAGAGGTAGTTCTAGAGTAACTTTGTAGGTCGCTATTTGGCACTTTGATTTAGGATTGGTTTGGATTATCTCCCTACAATACTCTTAAAGTCACTTATATTACTTTTTTTCATTCACTTTCATAAGGATGTTTGCCAAAGTCCATGCTTTGTAAGCTTTTATTCTATAAACAATAATGCAAAACTCCTCATTAATGCAATTCATCACATCTTTTGCCTCTAGGTTCGCAACACATCGGAAAAGGGTAGCAATCTCCCAGCAAGCTACTTAAAACTAGCTTGTTTAGGTTTCGGTGTCTTACTACAAGTGTGTTCGTTAACGAATGTCTTCACCTGGTACGAGTTACTCGTACTTGACCATGAGCATAAGATGGTTCATAGACAAGCATATTCACATTACGCCCAACATCTTTTTATATCATTCTTCATGAACCTTACTCTAACACTCGCATTGATGGAATAATCTCTTACCGCTTACTTAAACACCGCAAGGTTCCAAAACTCCATGCCCAATTCAAAGGTTACCTCCCTAAAGCTGACTTGCTCATTGAACTGGGGCCATATAATCCTTTATCCTTTTCGATGTCCTCTTCAATCTTTATGTCGCTAATAATTACTTCAGAGTTAACTATCATTAACCTTTAGATGAACACTACATTCTTCCCACACTGGTATGATGTCTCTATACCTGGAAAGACAACCATAAATGTATGAAAATTAAGCTTTATTTATTTCAAACATTTGAAAATAAATATCTTTGAAATGAGATGCTTAGCATGAAAAACATGCCTGTCAAATAGATATTCTTTGTCAGAGTCGCTTGAGTCATCTGCACTGCCATTGCTATGCTCATACGCTCCTAAATGCTCCTTAATATCAATATTTTCAATTGGACGTGAAATTTGTACCTCAATTGGATCATTCATGGCTACTAGATACATAACCAAAAAAGAAAATGGGCTCATATTATATGGACAACAATTGAGATGTTTTCATACATTTATGACAATGAAAATTTGAATGTACATAGTATAATATACTATAATATAATATATTATAATATAGTATTATATATATATATAAGACAACTAATATATGGCTGCTAGCTACCTTAATTGTAAACCACATACAAATAGTGCAATTAATAAATAACATAACTAATACTATTATAAGGACAAAATATTAATATTATTCCATCCTTATGTCTCCAAGCTTTCTCTCTTTGTCTATAATCATCCCTATCCACATCCACAACAATAATTATAATCCAAGTCAGTTTAATGTAAATCCAAAAAAAAAAAAATGGTAGAATTATAAAAATTCATAATTACATATGATTTACAAATAAATTGAATTTTAAGTTTTGAATAGATCAAATTAAGTCTAGGATAACACTTCATTCAAGACTAATTTTTCCTGCATGACAACCTTACTAAGAACCAATGGATTGAATACCCTATTTGGCATTGAAACAATTCAAGAAAGAATAGACCCACCAATTTCAGCCACATTTGCAGTTGAGTTTTTTGGCATTTCATGAGCTCTTAATGAGCTATACCCCCACTATCATAAACACAAATAAACTAATACCTTTATTCTTGCCACCCTATTAATTAATTTCACTTGATTTCACTAATATCCTCATCTTGAATAAGACAATATGATGAAGGCTCCCATACATATATAAGATTCAGTCAAAGTCTAACTCTATTTTCTATAAAATAAGATGCAGAGCAAGTGTTAAATAGTTTTGAACCTCTGAAAAATGTCTTCCAAAATCTAATAGTACAGTGAAGACCATGTGCAAATAAATCCAAACCATGCACAACCTACATTTTTTATTCTTTATTGGTGTCCCCACTCTCATGTCCAAAACACTCATCTTTTTTTATAAATTTCATGCTTATCTTTTTTCCAATTACTAACCTTGTCTTTTTCTCTCATGTCCCTCCAGCCATTTTTTTCATATCCAAGCTAAACCATATTAGTGTCTTACCATCAACAGTGGAGTGTTCTTTCCCTCCGTTCAGTCTTTCGTATCAATCAGCATCTTTTGTTCACACAATAGGAGAGTGTTCGAGTCTTCGCATAATAGGGCAGCTTGGGGACTCCGCATAGAACTTCAGCGTTACTACCAATCTCAGATTAGAAAATGTTGTACGTCGAGTGTCTAAACCCTAGATGATGATGTGTATATGAGGATAATCAGAAAGCAATTCCAGCTGTGCATAGATTGTCCAGGCCAACAAAGTAACAATACAAATCAACAACAGGTAACGACAAGTTAAGGGAGGGATCACTTTTGTATAAAATCAAATTTACGGGAGATTACTTTGTCACAAATAAATTGTAGGGGACTAAAATAATATTTTAATCTTTCACTATACTATCACTTCTTTCCCATACATTTTACAGGTGTAGAGAAAATTTTTAATAAATGAGAGTTTGATCTTTTCACTTTATTATCATTTCTATTTAATTAATATCTTTATTATACTAAATAAATTTTAGCAACTTTATTTTTATTTCATTACTAACATACTAAATAAATTTTAGAATTAAAAATTTTATTTTTATTATATCTCATTCTATTTCCACTTTAATTCACTAGTACATACCAAACGTGACGTTAAAGATCAAATTATGAATCAATTATATATAAATGACTAAAATAATATTTTACTCATTTTAAAATAATTTTAAAATTTAAAATATCATTATACCATATATTTTATGTTTAACTTATCTAAAGGAATTATGATATGACAATGGACCTGTCCGTGGCGGCACTCGGCTTCATTCTTATAGTGTGGAACAAGATTATAAATTCTTCGATTATTGGCTGACTGCAACAGTTGTATCTTTTCACATATTAATTATCTGGTTTTATTTTTTGTTTTTTGTTTGTTTTAAATGTTTATTTATTTAATGTGCAAGGATGATGCCAATCAGTGCTTTTAAGCACAGATATAAAAAGCACTTTCCATTTGATTTATAAATTAAATATTATATTTAAAAAAAAATATATTATTTTAATCTCTTATCTCATACTTTAATGTCAATTTAGTTTATTATAATTAAAAGTGATAAAATAATCCATAAAATATTAAACATTAAATAAAAATAGTCTCTCAGTAAATCAATCATAACTCTTTTGAATGATTACTGTTGATTAATCTTAAATTTTTTATGAATTATTTTTGTACTACAAATTTATGAAAGATTAAATTGAGATTGAGACAAAAAAAAAAAAGAAGAGAAACTAAATAATTTTTTTCTCATTGTTTTTATAAAAGATAAAAAATAATTAACAGTAAATGTAAGTCAGATTTGTCTATACTTTTAAATGAGTAAACTATCATTATCTCTTTTTTTTTTTTTTGACAGAAATGGGCAGAAAATTTTTGAGAGAAAAAAATTGTAAAGATAACCAGGAGGAGTTTATTTAAATTTGATATTGCACTTAATAATTAATTTAATATAATAACAAAATTCTTAATAAGTAAATTGAATAACTAATTAAAATAAAATACCAAAGCACATAAAAATTGCATTCAATTTAGCAAAAATTTATTGGTTGTTTGGGTGCGAAGGGATTATTTCCAGTTAGTTAAAATTCTTTGAGGGGGTGAATAAAAAATTATTTTTTAATTTAATATTAATAAAATATTATTTTTTTAATATCTTTAATTACTGAAAAAATTTTAGTAACTGAAGATAATCTAAATTCCTGTTTGGGCAATAACTGACGAGCTGGAAGCCGCAACCACGCACGCTCAGCCTTGAACTCATCCACGTGTTCCCAATATGTACGTTTACCCGGTCACATTCTCACAGGCATGTCATCGTAGGACAATCCCGCCTCCATTAATTTCATGTTGAGCTTCGTTCAACTTAGACATGATCACGGAGCCCCACCATCTATGGCCAAAACGCGAAAGAAACCCGACGAGATTCTCCCATGGGTGGGAGATTTAATAGAGATAGGTTTAGCCACTTTAACTGAGAGAAAATCCCGAGATCTGTAGAATTCATAGAGAACAAGGTGAAAGGTCAAAGATTCTCATGAGTTTCAACAGACACTCATGAATTCTTCTGTAAGCGAATAAATTCGTTCTTTCTCTCTCTCTCTCATAATCTCCATCTCGGGTCTCTGGAGTCGTGAATTGTCTTTACTGATGGATTTTAATTGTTTAATTTTGTTTAGCGCTTTATTTATGTTACCATTATTGTGATTGAACAGAGGTCAAGTTTTTTGCCTTTAGGAGATCGAATCTGTGCGGCATTTGTATCATGTGTAGCTATAATCGAGGCTCTGATGTTCGCTATGACCGAGTGTTGCAACTATCGGCCACGCGTCCAGAAATGTCGCTACGGTGCCAAAGATCTGGCGCGACTGGCTGGTGAAACTAGATGTAATATCTTCGTTCTTCCGATAACTGAATTGCGTTGCTCGATAATTTTGTTGGTCGTTTCACTTTCTTTCGGCCAGGTTATGGCTAGTTTTAAATAAAATAAACAATTGGCTGCTAGTCCTGGGGTTGAATTGGATGATGGGAGTGACAGTTACAGGATCCTTGGCTGATGAGATCTTTTGAAGTAAATGAGTCTGGGGATGGAGATTATGTTGTCATAGATCATCCCTAGAGTTAAAAAGGGAGCCAGGATTTTTTTCCTGTTACTGGAGTTCTCCTGTTAGTGAAAAATCTTTCGGAGAGAATATAATAATATTTTTGTATTAATTTAATATTAATAAAATATTATTATTTTATATTATTTTTTTACAGGAGATTCTCCTAGAAGAAGATCTGCCGCGGTTAAAAGGTGGATGTAACGTGGAGGTCAAAATATAATATAATATGATATAATACTATTATTTTTATTATAATACCATGTTGTTTGGGTGGACAATGTTTTTCGCTTTATATGCAATTAACGGCTGGGTAGTTTGGTTATTTAGTCATTCTCTATCCTTTATTGTTGAAAGAGAATATTAAAGAAGGTAGAGTGGGATGCTAGCTTTGACAGACAACTTGCATTGCTTTTTGCCTAAATGGACCTAGTGATTAGTCCATGACTCTACTTCTCTAATCGCCCAAGATAATAAAAGATAAAAAGCTATTCCTTATCATTCATACTCTCTGACTTTGTCAATCTATATTCTATCCTTAAGGCAACTTTCGCAATTTAAGTGAAATCTTCCTATCGATAGGCATGTCCTAATCTCTCGCTCTCTGTCTCATAAAAGCTCAGATTGGCATCAAAAGGTGATAATAAGTTTTGTAGTTGAATTTTTACAGTTACTCAGAGTTTATTGATTAAAGCGAGGACGAATTTGCTTTTCGTTTTTCTTTCTAAGAATACTTTTGAATAATTAAATTTGGATTCTATTATTTCAGACTCCTCGTGTGCCCCATGTGCGTGAGTCCCTTGTGTGTGATGAATAATGGATTTAAATCATTAATTTTGCTTCCGGTGCCAATGCAGTTACTGTTAACGAAGTGGAGGCATTGTATGAGCTATTTAAGATGTTAAGTAGCTCGATAATTGATGATGGTTTGATTCACAAGGTAATTTGATATGTCAAATGGAATGGAAATTGTCGGTTTCTATGCTTGAATGTGGGTGTTTACTGCTTTTGCTCTTGTTCTCTCCTTCTCCAATATTCGGGCTCTGATTACCAGATGTTTCTTCTTGGTTTATGTTTGTGTGATTGTGTCCATGTTTGTCAGTGTATGTGAGATTGAGAGATTGTCAAGTCGTTCAAGACAACTCCTTTGTTGTTTCGGTTGGTTATTAAAGGACAGTACGTCGGTGTCCTACTTTGTAGTTTGTGTATTTTGATTATTCTTGTTCGGTCTGCTTAGTTGGTGGAGAGAACATAAGTATGCTGTGCAGAACTATTGGTATCTGACAATTTTGAAATCATCTTTAAGCTTTGCAGAACAACTGCTTATGAGATATATCTAGATTTTACTGGTTGTAGCATATGATGCTTAAGCTTGAATGAATTTCGCAGCTCTGCATAAGTAGTGTTATCTATAGAAGCTGCTTAGTTTCCGAAACTTGCAGAGACTTTATATGCTTCCCTCCTTCCCTTACTTAAAATAAAAATTTAAAGCTAAAAAATAAGTCTATTGAAACTGTAATTGTCATCATCAATAATTTTTGTGTTGTTTGAAAAGCAATAGAATCTTGTACAAATTATAATATAGGAAACATTTATACTGAGGATTTTATTCTTTACATGATGCAGTGGCTACAATACTATCACTTGTATATTTCTTCTATTGTAGGAGGAGCTTCGTTTGGCAATAATTCAAACCCCACATGGAGAAAATATTTTCCTAGATCGAGTGAGCAATTCTTATATTTTCAGCCAGGGCAATTTCATCATGCTGGTTACTATTGGACAAAAATGAAAATTCAATTTGTAGGCAGATTTCAATTGATCTACTGTGATTTCGCTTAGTAGATTGACTGCATCAAATTAAATAACTTCAAGTAACATAGCAGTATAGCTGTTTTAATTTTTTTCCTTTTTAAGGATTTTGCTTGCTTTGTATTGGGCCGTAAGCTTCACCAAAGGTTTCAAGCTTTACTGATTGTTGTCTATAAAATTGTTGGCCAAATGGTAAAAATATGTCAAATCACTTTAGGGATACATGATCAAAGCTTTTTGTCATTTAGAAATTCATATGCTGGATCTCCTTGCAGCTAACAGGTGGACCAATCACATGACAAACACTTGTGCGCATGTTCAAGCACTAGGAGACTTTTCAGAAGCTTTTTTCTTTTCTTGCATCCAATAGGACATGCACGATTGATTCATATTGTGTTAAATATACTAATGTTGTTAAAATAAATTTGTTCCTTATTTAGGTTTTTGATCTTTTTGATGAAAAGAGATATGGTGTTATCGAGTTTGAGGAATTTGTCCATGCACTCTGTTTTCCATCCTCATACTCCTGTAGAAGAAAAAATTGATTGTATGTTTGTGATTGAGTCATTTTTTTGGCTTCATCCTACGAAACTCAATCACATGACAAACACTTGTGCGCATGTTCAAGCACTAGGAGACTTTTCAGAAGCTTTTTTCTTTTCTTGCATCCAATAGGACATGCACGATTGATTCATATTGTCTTAAATATACTAATGTTGTTAAAATAATTTTGTTCCTTATTTAGGTTTTTGATCTTTTTGATGAAAAGAGAAATGGTGTTATCGAGTTTGAGGAATTTGTCCATGCACTCAGTGTTTTCCATCCTCATACTCCTGTAGAAGAAAAAATTGATTGTATGTTTGTGATTAAGTCAATTTTTTTTGCTTCATGCTACGAAACTCAATTTTTCTTCACCTCATCTCTTTTCCCAATGATCTTTTGCAGTTGCATTTAGGCTGTACGATCTGAGGCAAACCGGGTATATTGAGTGGGAAGAAGTGAGTGTAACTTTAGGCCTTTGCAATTGTTGAAAAAACCTAATTTGTAAGTTGATTGATTTTTATTGAGTGTTTTCTTGTCTTATGTTGATAGTTATGTGGTTTACATGGTTTCAGGTCAAGCAAATGGTTAAAGCCATATTGATGGAATCTGACACAAATCTGTCAGATGATCTTCTTGAAGCTATTGTTGACAAGGTCAGCTTTGTTCCAAATGTGAAAATTTAGTTTCAATGGAGTAGTTTGTTCATTGGATCTTCTCTTTGCCTGCAGACCTTTACTGATGCTGATAAGGACAACGATGGTAGAATTAGTAAAGAGGAATGGAAAGATTATGTGAGTCGAAATCCATCCCTCTTGAAGAACATGACACTTCCATATCTAAAGTATGAACCTTATGTCTTTATGTCTTGTTTGTTGTTTAATATTGCTTTCATGAATGCCTCATCTTGGAAAGATTTCGTTTGAGGTCAATCCCCACTATCTTTTTATAAGGAATAAGAGGGAGAGAGAGTTCCAAAAGTCCTTTCAAACTACTGAATGTGATTGTTACTTCATCATCTCCCAGGGACATCACCACTCTGTTTCCGAGCTTTATTTTTGACACGGAGGTTGAAGCTTGAGGATAAGAATGTTTTCACTGCAAGATTAATTACGTAACGGTATTCCGAGTGGATCAGTCCATTCATTGCTGCAACCTGTCAGACCAAATTTGGAGATTTGGCTATCAATAAGTGTTTGTTTAGGGTGAAGAATTGTTGCCTCATTGCTGCAAAAAGGAAGGAATTATGATATCCTGCATAAACAGGATCGGCAGCACTACATAATTTTTGCAACCACCATGGAAGCTTTGTGTGTGTGTTTAAATGTTTGATGTGTTAAAATAAATTTTATTATTATTTTGGATTAGCGATAATTTTATTGTTAGATTAATATGTTGGTTTATTAATTGGACAATTAATATTAGTAGACTAAGTTAATGATGGATTGAGTCTTTGTTAATAGTAGATAATTAGTTATGAGTTAGATTATTTACTAGACCATTGGGTAGATATATCAACTTATAGTCCAAGTTTAGTTAGTAATTATTTCGTCAAATTATTAAAATAGATAGTATTTAAGTCAATTTAAATGAGTATTATTATAAGTTTATTTTTTTAATATTAAACTTATTTATTTTAATAAATTAATAAAACAGGGTGATTGGTTGGTTTATAAATAAAATTATTAGTTATTTCGGTGTAGCCTTAATTATAGTTATCCTAAATACTTTTAAACTTTCTCTCTGAAAATAAGTTAGGATTTTGTAGGTTTTAACACTTTTCTCTATCTTTAACATTGAAGATTTTTTTTTTTGGGCCATATTTACAACATCAGGTTAGTATGCTTAATTTTGCAATATCTCCTTCAGTATATGATTATATGATTATATTTTTTTTTTCTAACAATTGGTATCAAAGTGGGTAGAAATTTTGATCTCGTTTTCCAATAAGGTTCTTTCGTTTGAAATTGTTTATGTATGTATGACGATAATTTTATCATCTTGGTATGAATTCTTTCGCTTTCTTATGGGTTTGAAATACATGAAGCCATTCAAAACCCTTTTCAAAATTTTGAACTTAATTCTCTCCATCAAAACTAATTTTTTTTCAAGAATTGAATGTGTTTTCTTTGGTTTAGTATTTTGAGAAAGATAGTATAAGTATCACTCTTTGAAACACTATGGAAAGATAGAAGCCATGAATGCTTCATACCATGCAAAACCTTTTTTTGTAAATGAAATATGTCTCTTAACATTATGTTTTAGACAAAAATGATAGAGAGGAATGATAGATTGTGAAAAAGGAAGAGTTTGACACCAAAATCATCCTAAAAGCATTCGAAAATTAGCAGGTTTGATGCTAGTTTCTTTGGCAAGTTGAATAAATCTGCCAGAGGTTGAAAAAGAATTAGTTATGTGTGGGATGAAGCCCACGCACAGCTCTAGCACATCTAGGCACGTGTGTGTCACGCGTTGGTCTTCTGACCTCTGAACTTCTATAGTTTGACTCCATTTGTCGTTTCTTATTATTCTAATATTTTCAAAATTTTTGGAGCATTGGAAATGGGAGTTTCAAAATTTTTTGAAAATTTAAGGCTTTAAAACACTATGTAATTTACTCATTATGACTTGAAAAGATTTTTGTAATGAATATACACAGTGAAGAGTAGTATAATTTGCTCACTCTCCCTAACAATCATTGGATAAATTAAGAATGAATTTATTTATATTATTAGTGGATGTTATTACAATTTAGGGAAGAGTTTTAAGGAATAATTTTACTGGAATATGTTATGACCCTCTTTTGGTAACTCACACCTAATGGTTGTGTGCTCACCTATCATGGGCCCAATTTAATGGTTTAAGTTTGCAAACAATCTAAGTTATGGTTGTTAGTCTATTCTTTTCCATGTAGACACTTTGTAGTAATTATTAGAGATAATGTTAAATGTTAAAATTAGGTCCACAAGAGAGTATATTATATTGGTAATAGACATACTCTATTAATGTGACATTATTAATATAATTTTGTGAATTAAGCCTATGTATAACTTGTTAGCAGCATTCTTTAATTGATGCCTTTATAGTTGCTTGTATCCTATCGATATGGAAACTGTGAATGCATTTAATGTTATTTCTCTTTATGGTTAAAATCTGTTATACACATGAGTTTTCTTGATTTATCATAATCTGAGACCCTTAGGCAAGATTATAATGAATGTTTTGTTATATATTTGTATAAGCTGAGTTTTGTGAAGGAAATTTTGTTTTATAATTATGTTTCTGGGACATAATTAATGTTTCCTATTTTGTTCCCTTAGTTTCTATATTCGAATAACTGTCTGCAGTGAAAACTTTTAATGAGTACTGGACATGTACCTAACTATCTCTAAGAAAGACTTGGCTATGAGAGAGTTGAAGCCAACAAATATTACTACTAAATTTAATGCTGCTGACAAAATTTATCACAAGTAATGGCATGAGTCTAATAGGAATTTTTTGACAATTATGAAATACACTATTGAGAAAACTATCAAATAAAGCATCCTTGAGAAGGACACTACCATAGAATATCTCAAGGCTATAAGTGAGAAGTTTAAGAAGTTTGACAAGACGCAGAAGACATATTACCTCTCTTTACTAGACAACAAATAAATATATTAAATATATAACATTAATTAATATAAATAAATTAAATAAATATATACATATAAATTAAATAAATATAAATTATAAGTGTTTAGTGTGTATGAACACATGGTGAAGTTGGTCAACTACTTCAACAAATTGTAGTCCTTGAATGTTGATAGACAGCTAAATGGACTATCAACTAAATGATCTCTATTATAACTCAAGAGGAGGAGTCATTAAAGAAGCTAAACTCATGTGGTCAATCAGTAAACTTTATTTCTCATGGTTCATCCAGTAAAGGTAAAATTAAGAAATAGAAAGGAAAGATGCATAAGAGTACAGGTGATGTTAAGAGACATATTAAACCTAATAAGAACAAGAATAACAAGGGTCAAGGTAAAAAGCAATTTAAGGGTAAGTGCACTATTGTAAGAAGCCTAGCCATAAGATATTGCCTAAAATCGAAGTATAAAACATGAGAAAGAAGGTATTTCTTTTAATGTTACCCCTAAAGCTTTAGTTTGTTTTGAATCCAATAGTTTTCAGATCCCTATGGGTTCTTAGTGGATGGAATTTGGAGCAACAGTTCACATAATTAATTCCTTACAGGGGTTCAAAAATAGGAGGAGCTCAAGTGAAAGAGAATGGGTCATTCTAGGAGTGGAAGGAGGTTTAACTATAGTAAAATGCATAGGAACTATAGTTTTGGACTTGTATTCTAGACACCATTTAGTTTTAAATGACATTGTCTATGTACCCTCCTCCATGAGGAATTTGATTTCTTGTTCTGTATTAGACAAGAAAGGGTATGCTTTTTGGCAAGGAAAAGGAAGATTGACATTTACTTTAATTATGTCATTATTGGATTTTCTAGTTTGATGAATGGTTTATATTGCTTGAATGCAAATATTAATTCAAGTTCTTCAATTAAGGCATCCATAGTATTATCACTGGGCACAAACGTCGAAGAATTGACGAAAATTCTTCTATGTTATGGCATCGATGTTTGGATCATATTTCAAAATAAAGATTAAAAAGGATGATCAAACAGGGAATATTACATAACCTAAATTTCTCTGATTTTGATTCTTGCATTAATTGTATCAAACGAAAACTTTCTGCTAGAGCTAGAAGAAATGGGACAAATATTACATGGGAATTTTTCTATGTTTGGGTCATATTTTCAAAGAAAGATTAAAAAGGATGATCAAACAGGAAATATTACATGACCTAAATTTCTCTTATTTTGATTCTTGCATTAATTGTATCAAGGGGAAACTTCATGCTAGAGTTAGAAAAAATAAGGCAAATAAATGTGAAGGTATTCTGGAATTGATCCATACAAACATTAGTAGACCAATTATTCCTGCTACTATGGGTGATTACAAACACTTTATCACATTCACGGATGATCACTCCAGATTTCGATGGGTTGACCTGTTACATGAAAAATCCGAATCATTGGATGTTTTTATGACTTTTAAAAGTTGTTGTTGAGTTAAAATTTAGGAAGACAATTAAATGTATAAGATTAGATAGAGGAGGCGAGTATTATGGGAGATATACTGAAATGGGTAGAAACCTGGACCGTTTATCTTATGGCTACAGGAGCATGGAATTGAAGCTTAATATATCATGTCTAGAACTCCACAACAAAATGAAGTTGTTGAAAGGTCTCTTGATGGACATGGACATGAGTATGATGAGTCACTCTTCCCTACCAAAGTTTTTATGGGGTGATGCCCTTACAATAACTTATATTTTGAATCAAGTCTTAAGCAAGTTAGTTGATTCTAGCACCATTAGTGGATTCTTCATGGGAATTGCTTTAGATCTAGAAGATTCAGATTATATTGCCCTAATCACATAACAAGGGTCATCGAGTATGATGGAGCTTTTCATTTTGAGGATGACCTGACCAATGGAAGTGATGCTCCTAGGGCTATCAACCAAAGAATGAAAGCATTATATTGCTCATACCAACTTTATCATCTCCACCAATTGATCATATTGATGGAGATGACATTTCTATTGAGAATCCAGCTAACCCTATTGTAGGACCTCCTAGAGCTTATACAGAGGAAGTAGTTATTGAATTAAAGCAGTCATATAGGATTTGTAGACTTGCAATCCCAGATGACTACATAGTGTACTTACAGGAATATAAATCAGACTTTCTTAATGGCAAAGATCCAGCTACTTATGATAAAGTTGTGTCAGGTTCTCATTCGTCTGAGTGGCTAAAGGCTATGAACGATAAGATGACCTTTATGTATAGCAATCATGTGTCAAAATTGACTGAATTACTGAATGGTGCAAACATGTTGGTTACAAATAGGTCTTCAAGACCGAGAGAGGGGTCAATGGTGAAGTTAAAAGATACAAAGTCAAACTTGTAGCTAAAGGCTATAATCAAAAGGAAGACATATATTATACTAAAACCTTTTCACGAGCATTCACTAAAGATGCCTTCAAAGTTGTAATGACTCTCGTTGCATAGCTAAATCTTAAACATTACCAAATGGATGTCAAGACGGTGTTCTTGAATGGTGATTTGCTTAAGGATGTCTATATGAGACAGCCCGATGAATTTGTTGAATTAAGAAAGGAACACTTGGTATGTAAATTGTATTGATCCTATGGGCTTAAACAAGCCTGAAGATAGTGGGACCTAAAGTTTGATAAAATTATCACCTCAGTTGGTTTCATAGAGAATGTTTCAAATTAATACGTCTATCATATTTTTGAAGGAAACAACTTTGTGATCTGTGTATTATACATTGATGAAATCCTATTAGCAAGCAACTTAGTGTCTTTGTTAAACAAGACAAAACACATTTTATCTTGCCACTTTGATATAAAGGATCTAGGTGAAGCCTCTTTTGTTTTGAGAATTCAGATTTATCGAGATAGATCATGTGGCATTATTGGTTTGTCTCAGGCAACTTATATAGATCGAGTACTAATGAAATTCAATATGCACTCTTTCACCTCTTGCGTCACACCTATTCAAAAGGGTGAAAGGTTATATAAATCATCATGTCCTAAAAATGATAACGAGAAGACTACAATGGACAAAATTCCATATGCATCAGTTATTGGCAGCTTAATGTATGCTCAAGTATGCACATGACTTGATATTGCCTTTGTTATTAGTGTGTTTGGCAAATATTTGAGCAACCCTGGCCATGATCATTAGGGATGCAAAGAAAGTCTTGAGGTACCTTCAAGGTAGAAAGCATCATATTCTTACCTTTAGGAAGTTTGAACCACTTGAGACAGTAGGTTACTCTAATTCAGACTATGCATCTTGCGTGGATGATCGTAAATCCATTTCTAGGTACATCTTCATGATGTTTGAAGGAGTTATTTCGTGGAAAAGTTACAAACAATTAGTAACAACTACCTCAACTATAGAGGCAAAGTACATCGCTTGTTATGAGGACACCTGTCAGGCCATATGGTTAAGGAAATTGATATTCGATATGCATCTAGTCGATTCTATATCATGACCTTTAACCACATACTATTAGACTATGCATCTTGCGTGGATGATCGTAAATCCATTTCTAGGTACATCTTCATGATGTCTGAAGGAGTTATTTCATGAAAAAGTTACAAACAATTAGTAACAACTACCTCAACTATAGAGACAGAGTATATCGCTTGTCATGAGAACACCTGTCAAGCCATATGGTTGAGGAAATTGATATTTGATATGCATCTAGTCAATTCTATATCATAACCTTTAACCATATACTATCAGACTATGCATCTTGCGTGGATGATCATAAATCCATTTCTAGGTAAATCTTCATGATGTCTAAAGGAGTTGTTTTGTGGAAAAATTACAAACAATTAGTAACAACTACCTCAACTATGGAGGCAAAGTACATCGCTTGTTATGAGGCCATCTGTCAGGCCATATGGTTAAGGAAATTGATATCTAGTATGCATCTAGTCGATTCTATATCATGACCTTTAACCATATACTGCGGTAGTTCGTTTACTATTAGCTTTTATTATAATCACAAAAACTTGAACCATACTTTGACGTTTAGTTCTTTTTATAGAAGAGATTACTGAACTTCTGACTCGTTTGGTTCACATTCTTGGTGAACACATGTTGGCAGATTTGTTGACCCAAGGCTTATTTGTATGAGTCTTCAAAAGCCATGTGACTCATATATGTGTTATTGAAAATTTTAATGTTGTATTGGTTTACTAGGAGTTTGAATTGAACCCTAAAGGGACTTTTGCATTGCAATATGACAATTACAATACTTTTTATATTCCATTCTATTCAAATATTGAAGCTTATTTATAATTATGTTAATATCACTTATTTTTCTATCGGATTTAATTATCTTTGTGTGGTTTCATATTTTAATCTTGCATAATTTAGTACACATGCACATTTGTGCGATTATGTGATTATTAATGTCTTAATTCTATTGTATTTAAATTGATCTAATAATTCATTAATACTATCCAAGGGAAAAATTGTTAAAATAAATTTTATTATTATTTTGGATTAGCATTAATTTTATTGTTATATTAATATGTTGGTTTATTAATTGGGTAATTAATATTAGTAGATTAAATTAATGATGGATTGAGTCTTTGTTAATAATAGATAATCAGTGATGGGTAAAAATATCAACTGACCTATTGAATAGAAACCTCAATCTATAGTCTAAATAAAGTAATTATGTCATCAAATTATCAAGAGAGATAGAGTATTTAAGTCAATTTAGATGAGTATTATTATGAGCTTGTTTTTTAATATTACTAAACTTATTTATTTTAATACATAAATAAAATTGGGTGACTGGTTAGTATATAAATAATATTACTATTTATAAATTACGTAACTCTAATTACAGTTATCTTAAATACTTTTAAATTCTCTCTCTCTCTCTCTTTCTCTAACCTAGAGTTTTGTAACTTATCACACTCTTTCCTATCTTTAACATTAAAGATTTTTTTTGCCATGTCTGCATCATTGGGTCAGTATGCTTAATTTTGCAATACCTCCTTCTTCTGTATACGACTCTATGATTACATATATATATATATATATATATATATATATATATATATATTCTAACATGATGTTTGAACGAATGTTTGTGATTCATTAACTGGCTAGCTTTGTAACATCTTTTTTAAGCTGCTTGTGTTCACACAATAATATGTTGCAGACTGGTCCGGCGAGAGAAAAAAAAAATTGTCTGCATTAATTTTATCTGTGAGGGGAAAGGCACTGTACGTTGTGCATATAGAACCATGACTAGGTGAAAAAGCTTCAAACTTCCGATACTAATTTGTGGCACACCACCAAGTTCTTTTGCTATTTTTTTGGTTTCAGAATTTGTAAATCCTGCATTGGTTAAATTTTAGTTTGGCAAGTTGGTGGGTGCTACGGAACGCCCCATGATTGGAGTTAGGTTCAAAGCACCTTGACAGATTCGTGCATTTCGGGTTTTACCATAGGTGGGGCAACTATTTTGAAGAGGGTAACAAAAATTGTCTTGTCAGGTCGTAAAAATTGTATATCGAAAATGTCATGGACCAAAAAGAAAATAAAGAAAAAGTAGATTCGTAATGTATATTACTGGATGTTATTTTGATAAATTAGTTTGCAATCAAGAAACATTTTGTACAAAAGAGAAATTTATGAGAGCATTTTTAACATCCTGCAGTTCAGACCAAAAATATATTGCACCCCATGAATTTCGATCTTGACCTCGTTATCAATATTCCCTACATAACCTCTAATGTTCCTTCCCATTGTCATCTTTCTGGGCCGCATCAAAACTTAAATTTAAATGTCCAAACCCAGGAAAAGCCTACACTAAAAGTCACAGAGCAGACAAGCCGAGCTCCTGTCTAGTTTGGACTCGGGTTGGCCCATTTTATCGACCCATCACACACTATCTCCCTCAATATAGGTAGACGTCGCTTGCAAAGGGTTTTCATCTGTGCTTGTTTGAGTTGGCGTATATGCCGCGTTATAAGGCCCGAGAATTAGGCAAAGAGTGCTCCAATTCTATTGACTTATGAAATAACTTCCAAGGAATGGCCAAAAAGGAGAAGAAAGAAAGAAGAGATTGTATTGCATTAAATTGTAAACTTATAAATGCATCCGGGTAAAAAAAGTTTTTTCTTTGGGGAGTTTTTCACTACAACATATCCGCAAGCCTTCAATATCTTTCTAGTATTGACAGAAAATTACAAATTCATAAATTTCATACAAATAACTATGAGAACCTGCAATTCAAAGAATAGTTTCGCTATGGCAGCAGTTGTCTGACTGATTTAAGCTCACAAAATAGCTTCACCGTCAACATACTGAAGGAAAACGATCAACAACATACTTTTAGGGGCGAGGAGCGGAATACTGTTTATTCACCTTACACTTCAATATTCCTCCTCCGACATCAATATAGACAATTGAATCTGTTGTTCGGGGCAGCGAAAAAGGATATTTTCGACCCAAATCACAACTTTCTCGCTGACAATTGATTCCACATCAAAATGCATCAGGCACCAGAAGCCACCTTCAATTCGACAGTGCATCTAACACTCCAGTAGATTTTTGACAAGGTACGTACCCAAGAGAAACCACCCCATCAAGAGGAGGGAGAAGGAAAGCAGCCCAAGCAAGAAGGACCAGCCAACCGCCAGAACACCTATGGAGACAACTACAACGAAAGGCAAGAAAGATCTTACAACTGAGTGCAGGTTGACCCAGTGGCCCTTGAATAGTATCAAGGCTCCTATATTTACCATGTTCCAACTCATTGATCCACCATAAGAAAGGCGATTCAGACAATTTGCAACAAATGAATGGCAGTTACAGGTGAAAAGGTTGTAAGTTTTATTCTCAAAATACCGCATACTTGACTGTAAGGCATCATCCCATGTGATTCCAGTCCCATACTCGGAGTGCCTATAGCCATGGTTGCATGTATGTGCAGAGCGGCACGGAGGAAAGCAACACTGTAATATCTCAAATTGCATAACAAACTTGTCAGATAATAGTTAATACTTCCTAACAGTTAATATTGACTTCAACCACACTACAGGGGCAAGGGAGGGGGAAGCCTGTGAAAATAGATTGCAGGGAAACATATGCGAACACAACTCCAACAGTTTTACTTTTCTTTTCAAAGAAAACTGGAATCACTGCACTGGGCAAAGAAGTAAACAGGGTGACGATAACCAAAGGATGCAAGGATAACAACATATGGCCTAATATCTCTTGATTGGTATAAGAGACATGACCCAAATCACATACAGATTTGTAATCAGGGATCAAGTACCAAAATCCAATCAAATAATGTTGTGCTGCACTATTAAATTATTTACAATATTTAACGTACTTAGATTATCATTTTATGGTATCTGCCCACATAGAAAGGGTAATTTCAGTAAGCTGAAGTAACAAAATGACCGGCTTCAATCAATTCTGGACTCTCGGTTAAATTGAAGAGGAAATGAGAGGTGTGAAGTATATCGTTTCAAGCTAGAAAATTTTGATATCTCTTTGTAAAACCCTCTAGCTTTAAAAGAAACATGCTTGATAAGTGGACGTTAATAAGCCCTCTAGTTTCAAATGCAGATCGTTCCAACAAGGACAGAATAATCATTATTACAGTTAGTTCAGCTTGTTTTTCCTCATACACTGATATTGAGGAAACATACATATGTTAATGTATGTCATACTTGCATGCATGTGAACAATGTGAAGGGAGAAGATAGGGCAACAAGATAGAGAGAAAGTCAACTTGAGAAATGATACCTGACTACGATCAAGTTGCAAGTATCTTGCTACAGCACCAAATGCAAATTCATCAACATTCACAAAATTGGATCCTGAAAAATCTAAAATAACTCCATCCTCCCTGCAAATGCCAACATGACCGATGAAGGGTGCCAACCATGAGACAACAGGAAGTGGAGTCCAAACCAAACAACATGGAAACTTTGCCTTCTTTGTATCAATAGGATCTAGCGGCCACAGCTCATGTTGCATAGAACTTGAACGCTCAATGTCATAACTTGCATTTAACTCCATAGCTAAAGTCTATAGCACAGCATACACATTTGCTCACATTTCTGTTGAGACACATCACCAAATCAAATTACACCTTCAGACATCCCAACTGCTCCAAAGACAGTAGACACAAAAGTCAAGTGAGAGTTATTATTTCATTAATTCAATAAGATTTGTTTAGCAGTGATAGAATTATAATGGATAAATACACCTAAGAAAGCTTCGTTTTCTTCTTTTTTGTTGCTCGAAGGGAAAAGAGAAAAGGGGAGAGGGGTGGGAGCGCAAACGGTAATACGGCCTCTGGAAGGTTTATGGCTATAACTTGATGTTCTTGGCTGTCCGCCTTCAGGATCAATGTCAAACATAAGGGAGAAATCATGCGGGTTTGCATGAGTTTTTATCCAAATTTAAACTCATCTTTATTGATTGCATCCAATGCCATTCATCACGTTTAGTATGGTAATCTAGAAATCATCTCCCGCACACTAGCTTTTCTTTGATTGCTCTCTTCAATCTCCTCCTCCGCACTCTACATTAAATTTTCCAATTTTTTCCATAAATTGTTTAGCTTCATTTCATGTAAGTATGGTAAGTATTTGTAGTTAAATTAATACAAAATCAATACCTAAAAAAAATTATTTTTATTCACATTCCCTCGTATGCATTGATTATTATTTTAATTTTCTAAAATAACCTTATCTACATTGTTTCTTTCATAGAAGTCAAATACATCATTAATTTACGCCTCTATTATCTACTTACAGTCATAATTAGCCCTAAACTTGAAATATTAACGTCTCTTGGCCTGAGTTATATCTGCAATCAACGTCTATACCATCGAATTTTATCTCCCCAAGAAAAAAAGGAACTACGGGTGCGGAATGTAACTTTTTAACTGAAGAAGCGATCAATCCTGAAAGACACAAGAATTGACAACAGAAGAACACCCCGTACATTTCGTTCAAGGAATATCCTAATTTTCCCAACACCATTCGTAAGAGCAGGCAGGCGAAAACCCAGATGTCTTATCACTTTGGAAATTGGAGAATAGCAAAATTAAAACCACACACAATAGTCCAACTTAATTAGGCAGTCGAAAAGATCATTGATTTAGAAGTTCAGTAGTTCTTACTACTTACCTGTAAAAGAGAAGCTGGAAGAAGAGCGAATAGAAATACTGTTGCAATATGAGGGCAACACAAGGAAGCAGTAAGCAAGGACGACGATCTTGGGGTTGAATGAGAAGACCAAGGAGTAGAAGCGACGCTATTGGTGGTCATTGCTGTGAGGCAAACGCGAGGACTGGTACAATTTATTGAGGGAAAAACCACTTTTTTTAATTAAAAAAAAAAAAAAAAAGCACAACTGTTAGAAATGTCTACAATCTGCCCCGTTGTATTAAAATTGATTTGATTTCAAAGATCTTTGTTTGATTTCGAAAGAAAGAGGAGGAAACAAGAAATTGGAAGGATTCATGAACCTCACTCATTTCCTCACAACCGGTGGGCCCCAACAATACTTTTTGGCTTTGCTGCTGCATTTCTCCAGTTTCTTTAATCGCCTTATGGCAGTGATGGATGCTCCTAGAAACCCTAAATATCATTAATTTCAAAATATTTATCTCAAGTGATACTCATCCTAGGAACATTCAGTTTTTGCATAATTTAAGAAAGTTTTTGTCAATGAATGGTTACGAATTATTCATTATACTTACTATCATAATTTCAAATTGCGATAAGATGCGGCCACAATAATGCTCGAAAAGAGAGGTAACAGCACATGCGAAAAGGACAATTGAAGTGGGAGGAAGCCAAAAAACTTACAAGGATTAATCAGGTGGATTCATTTGGAAAGGGGAAAGGCATGTATGTTATGAAGCTTACTGATTCTGCCATTTCCTTGCTTTCCTATGCTCAATGTGCCAAAAATAGAGTGTGAATTAATGGATTTGACTTTTTGAGGATTGAAGATCGAACATCTTTTAAAACTTGCATTGATCTAATTACATATTTTAGAACATATAAAATTTATGGGAAGAGGGAATCAACAAATAAGGAGCATAATATATATTTATTGATAAATATGATTAATTTCAATAATTTAAAAAATTAACATTACTATCAATTATATACTTATATGAAAGTACTAATTAAATTTTGATAATATGTTAATTATGTAAAACAATTAATAAGTATTATTTTATACATATAATAATTATGTCAGCTTATTTTTATATTATTTTTTATTTATTAATTTTTAGGCTTTTCTTAATTTCAAGTTGCATTAATATGTTTGTATAAAGTATATGTTTTCTGAATTAAAATAAATATTAGGCATGATATGTTATATGTATTTAAGAGTTATAGTAATTAAATATATTTTTGTATTTTTATGTAACTTAAAAAAATCACGACTGCAATAATCACATCCTACATTATTATATCTGCAACAGGCAATGATCGTTATGCAACTACCATCACAATTTAAAACCTTACCCATTACAAATAATAATAAATATTTATAGACTAATTTCATAAATTAAAGTTCAAGAACTCAGTTAGCAAAAACCCATTTAAGTATTCGTCTATTTATGATGTGAGAAATACTATGAAAATTTAATAGCGTGCGCACTATAACTGTTCTTTCTCTATTGCAAAACTGAGTGATTGAATCAAACAAGTATGTAGTAAGTGTTCTATTTATCTAGTTAAGAAAAAAAAAACAGAAGAAAGTACAAGTAATAAGTAAATATGTATATATATATATATATATATATACGAGATTTATATTTTATTTTTTAATATTTATTTGATTTTATTATGTACGACATATAATTACAAAACATTCTCTTTAATTCTCTCGTATATTTACAAGTGTGTAAGAGATGCCATTTGTATTATAGAAAACAAATCCGAATATACTATAATTTTAAAAAAGTAAATTGCACAATGCAGCAATTTTTACTCGCTTATCAATTTTAATTTCAATTTTTAAAAGCTATTGGGTTTTATTTTTAGATTTAAAATGCAAACTATTATATCTGAATAATTTTTTTTGACACAAACTCATGCTGTGAATCTAGATTTGTGAAAAACAGGCATTACATAGTCATTGAAGTGTTGGCATGAAATTTGGTGGGATGTAGATGGTGGGGTAGGTGCCCACTGTAGAGATGGATCTCCCTTGCTTTAATGTGCTTCATCATCAGCATTATCCACCTCCTCTTGTAATATTTGACCCCATTGACCTAATAATCCATATTTGTCCCCCATCTTTTTATATCAAGGCTGTTACATACAAAGGATCTATCTCCTTCTCTTCAACATTACCCCATATTTTTAAGGATTTGAGCAGTCATTCTTTAATATGTATCACACAAAAATTAATTGGTATATTGATATTTTATAAAAACTATATATATATATATATATATGCACACACACACACACACACACACACACACACACATATATATATATATATATATAAATTTACCAAATATATACCGATTGAGTAATTCTTGACAATTAAAACTGAAATATACATAATTGTCTGCTAAATAACTATTTTAGAAAATACCTCATACAACAGCACTATTTTAAAAATAAGATAGTTCTTAATTAACATGAAGCTTAACATACAAAATATTTATGATCAAGCAAGTAGGATTTCTTTCGTCAAATCCTTCTAAAGTAAATTAAATTTCAACGTAAAACATGAAGATCTTGTGATATGTCCTCTAGTTTTCACTTTCAATTATGCACTTCGTATTGAAAAATCTTTCATGTAAGAGGCGTTGAAATTATCAATAAATTCTTTTTTGTCCTCTAATAATTTAAAAGTATAGAATGCAAAATTTCTTACTCTATGACTTGAGAAAGAAAGTAGATTTCGGGTCCTGGTAGTCGATTGCTACATGCTCGATCAAGCCCTTCTTATGAAGGGAGATTTTTATTTTTTACACATATCATTCCTGCAGCATGGGAATCTTAATTTAAGAATTGCAGTCTGCTGATTTGTGATTATCCTGTGGGAACTATATGCATAACCATTTGATGTACCAAGAAACCCAAGAGGAGCAAATCTGCCAAATATACAAATTCCCTTTCCTTTTCTTTTTTTTTTTTTAAAAAAAATAATTTGTCTTTTTACATTTTCACACGGACCTGCAGAGATCGCGTGTTTACAATTCCAAATACAACCTCTACAGACCAAGAACAATTTTGTCATGTTTTATTTTATTTTCATTTTTTCTTTGTCTGTTTCCTTTGGTTCCCCCTCTTCCCATGGGGGTCCTCGGGTTTTAGCTATTCATACTACTAATCCATATTACAGTTGGAAGAGCCTCCCATGCCGATTCTCTCAGGAAGGTCTTTACTCTGTTCCGAAAGGGTTGTGTTCAGCCCCCACTTTGAATGAACCGACACTTCCCAGTTCAGCAATCTCTATACGACAAAGAGGTAAAAACTTCAGCTGTTCTGGCTCTTCGAACCCAAGAACAACTTCAACTATTATTACAATAGCTATGGACAACTTCCTTTATTGCGTTGAGCTCATACTTTTAACAACCAGATGTTGAAGTCGGCGGAGACGAGACATGAGCTGTGAAAATGATGGCCGCAGGTGCGGCTCCCTGCATAACAAGCAAACCAAAACTTGTTAAACAATAGAACAGACAAGCAATATACAATTGTAAATTCAAGGATATCCTGATTCCTGAAGCACATATTGAATTATCAAAATCATACTTCTGAAATAGAACAGGAATTAGTAATCCCCCCAACAAGGTGAGTGTCTAAATTTATATTCTAAAATGCGGCTTTTCTCAAGTGTTCAGCTTTTCAGTATTGTGAGCATCCTCGTCTCACCAGGGCATGGATGCTAACTGTTGCCATGCGTCTAAGAATTAACTGGTCCTTGGCGCTAGAAGCAAAAAGTAGTAATCAGAAATAGTAAGCAAGGGCTAGAAGCCTAGAACTTACATTTGCCAACAGTCGCGTATTATTTGTGCTACCACAGGATCAACATCTTCTGGAATTTCAAGCCGTCTATTTTGGAATCCAACAGCACCAACAACCTGCATTGGGTTCAACCCTTTCCATGGGATTTTTGCAGTAGCTAACTCCCACAAAATCACACCAAAACTATAAACATCACACCTGCAAACAACCGCCATCACAACATTAAACAGCCATCTTTCCGTGAAGGGGCACACATAGATGCACAGTTTACTTACTTCTCATTGGCTGGTTCATTTCTTAATACTTCTGGTGCCATCCACTCGGGCTGCAGACAAATAACACTGTTTAATCATCTTTAATTGACTATATATATATATATATTCTACAAAGTAGCAGTACTTGTAATTTAGGTAAAAAAAAAACAAAGAACTAAAAGTGTAATCACAGAACTTAATTAAAAAATATCCTTCATCCATTAAGATTTACCGTTCCAGCAGAAGATTTTGAAGACAGAAAAGTATGATGCTTCATACGTGACAAACCAAAATCACAAACCTATGAAAAGCAGGAAGAAGATATAATAAATATTCACCCAAAAAAAAAAAGAAACAATAAATTACCTTAATGCAGGGAAACACAACCATTACCAGTTCATTTATTTTCAACAGATCATTAACCATAAAGGAAAAAAGGGTTTTTAATAATGTTATAAAAATACTAAGACATGGAAAGTATAAAGAATTAAGTATACTTTTCATTAATGACCAGGGATGAACAATGAGAAAGTAATCATGGCAAGATAATAATGATATGTTTATCAATTGTAGCAGTTAAAATTGGAAGTAAATTATTATTATTAATGCCATACAACTTATGCAGCTTTAACACTTGATAGAGGTGCCGTGATGCATGCTGGACCCATACCAAACATAAAATTTTACATGCCATGCCAGACAAGCTCTAAGCGTCAAAATTGAAATGTTAAACTCACATAGATATTGGACAACACTGGTCTAATACCTCCCTGAAAATTGATTGCATATAATTGAACGAGTTTTGACACGTACCAAACACAGCTCAGACAATTTTATCCTGCATTTCTTAGAGAAAATTTACCCATTCCAACATGCACAAAGAAAGGTAATTCGATTTTTTCATAGAATATACATTTTGTCATGTGAATAAACGTTGAATGCATTGGTGTGATTAACATAAAATTTATTCATATCAATTATTTGCAATGAAAATAATTCATTAAACACTTAATATTATTCCTCTACTAACTTATTTTCTTATTAAGGTTAATCTTTCTAGATTTTATTATCTATTTATATATATCTTTTAAATTTTAATGCAAGAGAGTTATGGCCTATCCCATGCCATGACCTTATCTATTGATTACTGGTCATGTGGCATTTCATGTTAACATCCATGGTTATTAGCTTAGAAATAAATCTTATATAAAAATTGGGTCAACATTAATCTATACTAGTATAAAAAGGAATTCACCTGCTCCATTTCCATTTTTCTTAAGAAATATCAATATAAAATTATAAATACTGTAGGTCTGTAGCAGCTGCTAACATGTCTTCCTCTTTCAAAGATTCATAATTGTAGATTCCACACACAAAAGGGGAGACAAAATTGGAAATAGAAGAGTTGAAAGAAGAATAATTAATTAAAAGATATAAAGAGGACTCCTGTACATGCACATGGCTTATCAAGTAAATTTCTAACACCAGTTTATATGGACCTTAATCATGTATCGATTGAATCTCGACGTTTCTTGGCAGAATAGATTTGTTGCTTAAGGAAACTTCATTCCTTCTATTTACATTTTTAGAAGCAAGCATACTTTCAGATATTCACTGTCTTATTTCATCTCTCTTTATTTTTTACTCACTATTACATCTTAATTCATTTCTCTCTTTGCAAAGTCCTTTTATTGTAAGTTTTTATGATACAAACTCCCGAAAGCAAGAATTTTTTATGAATACCTTAACCACCCAATGTTTGTCAACAAGAAGATTTGGAGACTTTAAATCTCGATGGACAATGGGAGGATGGCTCGTGTGCAAGTAATTCATTCCCTTAGCCTGATACAAGCACAGTAAGAATTTCAACATCAAAAAAGAGGAAAAGGATAAACAAGTTAAATTTTAAAGTGACAAATATTTTGAACTCATACCACATCAAGAGCCATGCGCAACCTCCTCTTTTCATCAAGTTGAAAATTGGGTCGATGCAAAAGCCTATATAAACTCCCTCTGCATACCATGTGACAAATGTACTATTAAGGAACGGAACAATGCAGAAAAATCCATTAAATTAATTAATATGATAGCCTAAATTCCATGTTGGCAGAACTTGAAAAACAATATTCACTATACATGCAGTATCAAAACAATAAGACACACATCTTATTGAAGTAAAAAAGGCTCCAAGACTATTGAAGAAAACCTGGCAAAGAAAAGTCCATGCCACTCCATCGAATTCCCTCACCACAATATTTGACAAAAGACAAAGAACAGAAACTAACCTTGGAAGAAACTCTGTCAATATAGAAAAATGCGGGGTACGAGTAATAGCTCCCATGAAAAGCACGACATTAGGATGCCGAAGCCTCAACATGATCTCAACCTACAGAAAGCAGTGAACATGTATGAATGTATATGTGCATATCTGAATACATAATATTCATAGATATGGTTATATGCAGGTATATGATGGGATTACCCATCAAACTTTACCAAATCCTACCCAAAAAGTCTATAGCACATGACATGAGGGGGGAAAGGGCCAGCAACAGATAACAACCACTGGTCCTACACAACACAAGAAGGTCTATAGTCGTAAGGGTAAGGGAAGAGAGAGAAGAGTGGCTGATACTGAACCACCTTGGAATCAGTGAGGGTGGGTGGTGTGGAAACCTCTTCATCAGAAGTAGCTTTTGATATTCTGGTATTTTGGGAAGGAGAGGACTGGCCTCTCAAAAGTCAGTTGGTGTTTGTGTGTTGTATGCTGGATTTATCTGTTTTGAATGTATTTTGGCACCCATTCTAGTTTCTGTAGTTCTGGGTTGACAAGGGTGTATTGGGTTTTGGCTAATATCAATCCTTAATGACAGATTGGGTTGATATAGTGTAATCATTTGTTAATACAAAACCCAAATATTTCCATATTATTACTGCTCTGTACGTTTCAGAAGTGTACAGGGTCCTAACAGTATATAATCACACAAAAAGAGAGTTAAACTCAATTGCTTACTTCAGATCTGAACTGAACCAATGCATCCCCAGAAAAGTCTTGGTTCAGAAACTTCTTCACAGCAACTTCCTATCATGCCCAACAATTCATACAAACTTCCCATATCAGTATCAGCGCACAAGATGAAATGCTAGTAACTGGTAGTTATTTTTCACAACAGTAACAAGTGTTGTACTTCCAGTGCTTCAAATGGACGTACACAAACTGGTTTCAACACCAAAAGCATGATGACATAGATAGCAAACTAGAAGGAGAGAAAAAAATTGTACATGGATTCATTTGCAGATGAAAAGAGAGTTTACATGGTCATATATATTTCATAGTCTATAACACATAATCCACTAATGTGATATATGAATGATAACCACACACAAATGTACAAAATGTCCAAAAACCAACACCAAGCCAAATTTTCTCAAAATTGGTTGCTTGCTACATCATAACCCCCAACCTAATGCAGGACAAGAAGGGAGAAAGGGGGAAGTGGAAGAGAAAGTGAGGAAGGATGGGAAACCCTAGAAAGAAACTGAAATGGAAACCGAATGTATTCCAAAATAAATAAGTCTTGACTCTTGACTAACATTTGATAATAGGAATCTTTATAGGGAGCCCATTACAAGGAAATAAAATAAATTAAAATAAGAATATAAATAAAACAAAGTCAGAAAATATATAAAACATGAAACCTAAGAAAAGGATAAAATAAACTTAACAAAAGAATAATTGTAAAAGCCTAACAAAAAGATAATCAAATTCAAAATAATACCATTTAAATAATTCTATTTTCTGCATTTATCCTTAATCACTAAATTATGAACAAATAACAAAATCTCTAAATTCATCTTCAATTACCACTCCTAATATCTCAACTTCAACAATGACTAACAGGAAAGGATTAGTCAAATATAGGTTTCTGAGACAATGGAGCAATTCCAGCTCATAATATATCTATCCTGTTTTGACATTTCTGAACCTCCTTTTTTTTACAGTTTGTCAAACGTCAACATAATTCTTTCTTCACAATATTACTCATGGAATAGAGTATTTGATGACAATGCAACATAATAATCAAATGGCTGAAACATGATATGTTACAAATTTGAAGAAAATCACACCTAAAAGTATTATCCTGTCAAGTCTAACCACATATTAAAATATCTATCATAGACCAGAACATTCAATCACCAAGTTGTTATGAAAATGAGCAGGACTTACAGTGCCTTTCAAGTCAGCATGGTAAACCTCACCATAAGAACCTACAGGTAAGACAGCGGTATGAGGTCAAAGTTGCAACATTACATTACATCATAGACACAAAAAGCATATTTCTAACCAGCCAGAACTTGATTACATTTTAACCAACAGTGAGTAAATTCCACATCTGCTTAATTGAGCTAAGATCAGAAGATTAGATTGTAATGCCATCACATGCATCAATAAGATGCCACTGAGCTTACTAAAAAGAAGAATGCACAAGGCCATGTTCTACTACATGCTTTAACTCTGTGAACTTTTATATATCTTTTTGGGAGAATATTTAATTGCATCACATTTAAAACAGTGAAATGTAAAACACAAAAATAGTATGTGATTAAAAAGAATCTTACCTATGCCAATACGCTCACCAATATGAAGATCCTCCCATTTAATTTCCCATTCTGTGCCCTCCCCCAGTACTGACTTAACTTTCTCACTTTTAACATCATTTAAGATGCCATCTCTACAAGCCCCTTCATTAAATTGAATGGCAGAGTCTTTCCCAAATTCATTGGAATTAAAAGCCACTCCAACTTTATTATTAAGACCATTTGCATCATCAGAGATGGAGTCAACCCCAATTTGTCTTTTGCAAGAAACAATTGCCTTGGTCAAGGAAGAATCAAGAACTTGTTCTTCATGCATCTTTTGCAGATTGGCAGGAACCCTATCTGTAACCACGGCATCATTTTGCTCTGCTTCTTCTTTCTGTTCAGCTAACCAATTAGCAGATTGACAGAATCTTAAATCATTCACAGAGCACACCCCCTGAGAAGATATGAGAGACTTCTCAAAGCTTAATAACAAGTTTTCTGGATGAGATTGAACAGTATCATCCAGAATTTTTCTATTAAGTTGGCGAATTTGTTCACTAAATTTATCTCCACCTATATCTTGTGGATGAATATAGGAAAATAGATCAGGAGGGGGTATTGCACCACTCTCTAATAGAACAGCATGTAGCTTTTGAGCAAATTCTGGGTTCTTTGCTGCACTAAGGACATACTTGGATACATTTTTCACTTGCTTCTTTTCTGCAGATGATGCTTCTGTATGTGATGTGCTTTCACATGATTTATGCAAAGACTGAAGAAGATTCCCCAAATCATGCTCAAATCTCTCCACTTGACATATCCCGCCTTGGTTCCTTTCATCCAGTTTTGTTTGACTGCCCAAATTTAATAATTCTTCTGACTGAGCCCTGCCTGCTGTTAGAGTTCTATCAAGATCAGATGAAACTGCCAGCATTCTAGTTCCATCATTAAGCATCAGATGTGCATTGTTAGGTGGTTCCACAATCTCCGCACAACCCCTTACAGCAAAACTGTAGTTTTGGAGCTGACTACTGGGTACTTCAGCAGGAATAAGAGCACCAGGAGCACCCATCAAATCAATAATGTATTCACTGCATCGGTTCATGCATCAGTTGAACAAATCAATAATAGCACTAGAAATTGTTCCAACATAAAGGCAAGACCAGTAGTTTTTCTTTATTTAAAAGATATGTGCCTTGCGAAGCAGGAAAGATCGCAGACACATTTATAGTCCAATTTGTTGACAGAAGAAAGCACAAATAAAGCAATCTAAAAACACTAAAGCACTGAATCAGACATAAGTTGCCACTAATGTACTCCTACAGTATATCTGCCAGTTTGTAAGTAACATCACTAATCACTTACAACCAAAATCACATTCAGTGTTATCCATTGCTTAACAATGTTACACTTTTAGTTACACCAAGAAACAGGACCAACTTAATGGAGAGTTTCCTGAGCATCAGGATTCAGGACTATAAAATGGATGTGTAAAATAAATTTGCTTTTGGAAGCTTTAGCTTTTGCTATAATAAGGAGTTTCTAACTCCAAAGTACACATGCACATTGACATAATTTACACACAATGCTGATAAGTGCCCAACGAAGAAAGTTCCCTTAAACATAATGTAAAATAAAGGAAATAAAACTCCAAAATAGGATAATTACCTTCCATCATCAGCTTTAATCAGATTTACAGCTCCATCATCAGTTCCAGTGTAATAGCTCCCTTTGACCAGCATGCAGGGAACATTAATCCTATCTGCCATCACCTGAGCAATAAAAGAATGAGGATTAATTTCAGTTATAATTTCTGGGAAAGAAAATAAAAAAATTCCATGACCAATGTTGATATTGAACGCAACATGGTGAAAATGCTTTTGATAAAGAAACCAAAAAATAAAAACTGGAAAATTATATTGCTTGCTTGATATGTAGTCAGAAAAGTGAATTCAGCATAGTTAGTGGCTTTATCTTCTTCTATTAGGTTAAACAGAAGATAAATAGTCATTGATGGATACCTTACAATATCCATCAGATAAAAGGGCCTCCTAACAATACGATCATACAATATTCATCATGGTCCATTTAACGTCAATATGTTAAATGGGCCTCATAACTACACCATGAAAAACATGTTTTCCACATAAAAGGGAATAATAATTAGAATTTGCACAAAATCAATTGTCTCAAGTCTATCCATTTTATATGCACAAGCCTTTAACTGCCAGATCAAAAGGATCTTACAACCTTAAATAGTAGGGCTCGATGACGAGAAAGTCCAACATCAAGACAACCAAGGGGAATAACAATTGTCCTTAAAGAATTACGTAACTCATGACTCCTCACCGCCCACTTTTTCAGCATTTCATCAGGGTCACCAACAGGCCCACCCATTCTTTTAACAACAATATCAGCAAGGTTCTGAAGCAAGCCACTTAGAACTAGTCCTTGTTCGGTAGAGCAACAGTCCTTAGATAAAGCACAGGCTTTTTTCTCAAGCTGTTGCAGCTCAATATCAACTACACGGTTCACCAAAATCACTTCACAACCAAGATTTTCTGAGATGGAAGTAGTTTGCAAATCCGCCAACGATGGCATCTTTCCTGGTTCAGTTAAATTTGAGGTGAAACCACATACATCATAAAATCCATCCATCACTTTCTCTTCATAATCAATGACATTATAGTTCTGCCAGTATAAACAAAAAAATAGTTAGAACCCCTAACTTCATCATTATTGAAGATGTTAGATGGCAATATACTTAAGTTCATTAACATTCAAAAGGAACCACAACAGATAAAAGCATTTGCGCGCCTATGTGTGTGAGTTTTATTCATTTATTTATTTATTTATTGTTGAGGAGGGGGGAGTGTTGTTTCAATAAAGGTCCAAGAGGAAATTATTTCCATGTTAGTGCATATTCAAATTTACTTAGCAGAAAATCCAAAGTAAAACTCCCAAATAAATGGAGCAAAATGAAAATGCCCAATATAGAATACTATGTTCCATTGACGAGGCACCCAATGTAATGCTAATTAACGTCACCCCACATAAGATTATAAGCCCTCTTTTTAGGGCGGTCTATATAGGACTAATTGGAAATTATTTCCACGCCAGTGCATACGGAGTTACAGGAAAATCCTAAGAAAAACTCCCACATTAACGGAGCCACACCTAATCCCGCACACGAGAAAATTAAAATGCCCAATATAGAACGCTACGTTCATAATCTCAGCGACGCGGCACATGTGTAATGACCATACCCCCTATTTTTCACTCTAATGCATTAAAATTGGAGGTCATAATCTCAACTAAAGACATGCCAAATCAATTCTATGTAAAAACGACAAGATACCCAATAACGAAGCGATTGAAATTGGACAAGCGCTTCCTTGTCGGAGACCGAAGCCGTGCAGCCGAGGCTCATCTGCTTCGCGGCGTCGATCTGAGCAGACTCAGGGTCCTTGCGCACGTCAGGATCGGAAGCGCTAATCGCTAAAGCCAACTGCAACTGAAACTCTTCCTCCAAAAGATTAAAATCAGCTGCCTTGTCGCCACAAAGAGCACCACTTCCATCAATATCCGTCCGATCAGCAACCGATTCATTTGGCCGGATTGTCCCCATTGTATTCGACGCCACGGTCGAAGAAGATGAAGAGAGATTAGGGGTGGGACTGGGAGTGATCACCGGGCGGGCATCAGGCAATCTGTGGGGTTCATTGATACCACCACCGATGTGAAGCTTTCTTAGTAGATGCTTCATTTTGGACATTGATCATCAAGAAGGAGAAGGATAATTCAACTCCTCTTTCGAACTCTCAAAAGAGTCTTCGTGCCCCTCTGTACTGGCTTAACCTACGCCCTTTACAAAGAAAGCAGATTCGCTTAACCTGCGCACCCTTCTTCCTCAAGCCCCCACCACTCCAAGGACTTAAATTAACCGCTCACCCATTCCCTCCAATGGACCTCTATAACTTGTAACCCCAAAAATAACTCTCCTCGTTTCTAGTTCCCCTACCTTCTTTATAATTAAATAATCTTATCTTCCTTCTTCCAAGTCAAGGGACACGTTGCTTTCCCCGAACTGCATTTAATCTTGACCGTTGATATGGTTGACCAACAGATTGATGATCCTCGGCTGATGGTGGGCCAGATAACGTTGCTGTCCTACCATATAACATAGCACAAGAATTTATTTCATTACCCTAAATAAATGACTAACCTTTTGCAATTAAAATATTGTATGCAACTACATAACTTTTGCCTTACAGAAAGAATTTGCAAAAACAAAAAGAAAAAAGTAAAAAGAAAAAAAAAAGAGGAGTGGTTTGTTGTCAAATTTAAAAGACATGTCTGACGTGTATAATATATTTGAATTTTGAAAATAAATTAATAAAATTTTAGAGTAAAAAGAAAGGTGAGGTCAAAAAACAAAAAAAAAAAGTGAAAGATTATAGTAAAGTTGAAAAATTGAATTGAATGGAGTTGCCGCTAGAGGCTGGAGACAGGTAGGGCCAATGACAGTCTCCCCATCCCAAGGGGACTGGAAAATGGGATGCATCCAACTTCCAGTGTGCCAATAGGCATCAGATTCTGGGATTCATAAAACCGGAAAATAACTGTTTTTGAAAGTAAGAAAAAAGGTTGATAGCTTTATTTGTGAGAAAAATATAAAATTAATTTTTTGATTTTACACTGGACAATAATTTAATTTTTTACAAATTACTCATAATAAATTAATTACTCACAAATTTAATTTTACATAAAATCAATTTATCACAAATTTAAGTTTATATTAAATTAATCTTTTTATTTGAATTAAAAAATAATTAATTTTGCATAAAATAATATTTTTAAAAAATAAATTTATCATAGTATATTTATAGAAGATTAAATTGTTGGTTTATTACTTTTCTCCTATTTTTACACTATCATCATCATTCATATTCAAATGGAATCATTTTAGGAAAAAAAAAATGTAATGTAAATTTTTTATTTATTTACTAATTCTTAATTAAAACATAATAAATGTATAATTTTTAATAATATAATAAGCCTAATAATTTTTATAAACATGTCTACTCTAATATAATTTTATTAAAAAATTAATAAAAATGATATGAGCTATCAAAAAATAGCACAAACTTGAATTCTTATTATATAAAAAATTAAATAGACGAAGATAAAATATGAATTTGCAACGTCAATGGCACTGCAAAATTGAGACAAACAGAGAAAAGAAATAAATAAAAAGACATAAATAAGTCTCATATATACTCACAATCATCTCGTGTCACTTATTTTGTTTATCATGATAAAAAAAAAAGATTAATTTTAAAAACCATACATTTTGTCTGGTCTCTCTTCCTATCTCATTATTTATGGAGAAATATATATTTTCAATCTCTTACTTATCACACAAAATTATTATTTTAATTTATTATTTAATGAAATATTTAAAATAATTTTTATTTTTTAAAAAATTATTAAATTTAATTCGTCTCTTAAACTTTAAAGTTTAAATATAATGAGTTAAATTTGATATTTTTTTTCAAATAATAAATTAAATGTGATATTTTTTAATAAAAAAATATTTTTTAATATTTTAATAAATAAAAGATTAAAATAATAATTTTATACAAAAATAAAAATATATTTTACTCTTTTTTTTTATCTAACTTCATTTTCTTTGAATGTGAAATGACACGCGAGAACAGTACTAGCTTGGCCGCTTTGATTAGTATCGTAATATTTTATTTAATAAATAGTTGGATAGACTTGAAGATGACTATACAATTGCAATTGGCCAATGGCAAAGTCGAATGCCTAAAGAGTCTTGTGGCAGCTTGAAGTTAGAAATTAGAATATGTAGGTTAGATTCAGAGCAGCGACATTAAGAAGCTAGTGGCTGCCAATTGTCAACGAATAATAGAATAAATTTAAGAAAAACATTTTTTTTATCTTCTTGAATTAAAATATAGTAATAAAGTTAATACAAAAACTTTAAAAATTAATAATTTTTCTAAAAAAATTTAATTTGTTATTAAACTCACAAAGACTAAATGACTGCATGGTCCTGATTCATCGGGAATTCGTTCTTTCGCCTAAAACGAAAAACAGAGCATCCGAATATTTAAATTAAGCGTCGAGCTTACGTAGTTGTTGGACTAAATAAAATGACTCGAAATTATAGAGCGAGGAATTCAATTGAGACAAATTACAGCCATGAAAATAAAATTAAAAAACAAATGACATAAAAGGGAATTTCGAAACACATGAACGTCAAAAAAATAAAGAAATAGATACGCAAGTTTGGGTCACAAAGTGGTAAGAACGAAACGTAGGCATTAGGCAAAGCTGGCAGCTCTGTGGCCAAACCCAGAAAAAAAAGAAAAGGGGAGAATATTGAATATTGAAGCTGGCAATCTAATATCCCAGCTCAAAAAGTCATGGTTCAATCGCGATTCGTTCAAATAGTACATTTTTCTGGTATTTTGATTAAAATTATTACGAATATATAATTTTTTGATAATAAGTTAGTAAGTATATCGTTTTTCTACAAAAAGTTATACATCAGCCTTATTTTAATTGAAAACTACAATAATGAAGATACAAATAATTGTTTTTCTTTTATTTAGATATTTATATTCCAAGCATTTCTTGTATTACTAACGTCGTTTTGTTCTAGAAAATCAAATTACAGTCTTTATTTGGAGTAAATAAAGATTCATTCTCTAAAATTTTCTCATCCAAGAGGGGATATATAAACATGGCCTGAGTCAAATAAACTTTATTCTAAAATAAAGTAGTCAATAACAGCAAGCAGGAGCTATTATGACTTCAGCTACAGATTTTTTTTTTTCTTTTTCAATTTTCTAGTTTTCATTTCAGGGTTGGGGAAGGGAAATTATTGGGACATGGGATTGTGTTTCAATGAAATTAAAGAGATGAGTTGTGATGATAAGCAAACGTGAATAACTGCAAGGAGCATAGAAGAGTTTATGTACAACTTCAGAAATGAAGATAGTGTTGAATGGAAGATTAAGCAGAAGCAGCAGCTTGTTCATCAGCAGCCTGCGACACTGAGAGGAGGGTGCAGATGAGGTTACGGTCACCATACACATTGTCCACACGTCCTGATAAACACAACCACATTTGTCAGTACTCATAAAAGGAATGAATCCCAAGATAGTCTCAAAATTTTGCTTCTATGAGAAACCAAACCAGATCCTATGCACTCAAGCTAATGTAGTTTAAGAGAAAATTTTTCAGCTTTTTAACGTTAGAAGCTGAAGACTGTATTTTTCTTCAACTGCACACAATGTGCAGAGTTTGATCTAAATTGAACGATTCATATTCATTAGATTGCACACTGACTGCATAGGATACCGGCTTTTGAGGATCTGATTTATAGTGAAACCATTAGTTATTCTAAGCTTAAAATCTATTATATACTTTAGAAATAAGGAGATAAACACCTGTGGAAGGCCAGAACTTGGAATCACGGAGCCAGGAAGCTGGGTATGCTGCATATTCCCGAGAGTAGGGTTTGGTCCATGCATCTCCCATTAGCAATGAAGGAGGGTGAGGGGCTCCCTGCACAAATTAATGCCATTTTAATTTAGACAAGATAAATCACTCACAAAGTGCGTCAACTGAAGGGGTTCTAGCAGCCAAAATAAGTAATTTATGTTATAATTATCATATACATAGAGGACATTCAACAAGAGACTCTTTCTACCTTGAGTACATTGTTGTTAATGTCAGCTTTCCCTTTCTCTATCTCGCCAATTTCCTCTCGAATGGAAATAAGAGCATCACAGAACCTGTCTAACTCAGCCTGCAATGAGATTTCTTACTTTAGTTAGAGGAGAAATTAAATAAGGAGAGGGCATGAGAAGATAACTGGAAGTTCCCAAGAAGGACATTATACCTTGCTTTCACTTTCAGTGGGTTCAATCATGAGGGTGCCAGGCACAGGCCATGACATCGTTGGTGCATGAAACCCATAGTCCATAAGGCGCTTTGCCACATCTTCAGGCTCTATCCCAGCCGTATTCTATGACACAAATAGCTTGCAGTTATCAGACTATCATGAATACAGTTAAAACAATAAATGAAGACAATAAGTTGAACTACCTTAAAGCCCCTCAAGTCAATTATGAATTCGTGGGCAACTGTTCCATTGACTCCACGGAAAAGAACGGGGTAATAATTCTGTAAATTCCAAAGCATTACGTAAAGATTTATATACAGAAACATTGACAGAAAGTCTCGGGATCATAAAGTAAAAACCTCCAATCGTTTGGCCATGTAGTTAGCATTCAAAATGGCTATCTTGGATGCTTGGGTGAGTCCTTTAGAGCCCATCATGGCTATGTAAGTATAAGAAATTGGCAATATGAGTGCTGAGCCCCACGGTGCTGCAGAAATGGTACCAAGTGGCTGAGACTTTTCAGGGGCAGGAATGCCACCAGTGGATACCTTCAGAATGGTAACAGATACTATTAAACAACAACAATAAACTCACAAATAAGGGTCATTTTCTCAGTGAAAACAATGTGCCTTCTAATGAACAAATGATTAAAAACATTTATGCATGTTACATATAGTGTCACCAATAACGAACAGAGAAAAAATATATTTACCACAGGATGCGAAGGTAAAAATGGAGCCAAGTGTTTCTTTACACCAATAGGACCCATCCCAGGACCACCTCCTCCATGAGGGATGCAAAATGTCTTATGGAGATTGAGATGGCAAACATCTGCTCCAATCCAACCTGGGCTTGTAAGCCCCACCTGTAAACATGAACCCAGAATTCAAATTGATCAATGAGGTAACAATGCTTGAAAATTAGGCACTAAATCCAACCTGATATGCAGAAATGCAGCAACAAAAGAATCAGTTACTTGTAAACTTGTAATATGTATAATTTTGGCAGACAATATGGTTGAAGATTTCAGATCAACTCACTGCTTGGAAAAGCCCAGAAAAAGATAAAGGAATAAAAGAATACAGCGCAGGCAAACATGACAAACTTAAAATTCTAATAATATAACTACTTTAGCAAAATTATTAGTTTCTTGAAATATATTTCACTGACAATAGCATCGACCTGCTATCTAACCCCCACAATTCTCCCTGTCTGATTCTCAGTCCAACACTGAGTACATAATGTCAAGATTTACATAGAAAAACAAACCTGTGCATTCATGTTAGCCCCATCCATGTAAACCTGGCCTCCGTTATCATGAATAATCTTGCATATCTCATCAATACCTTCCTCATAAACACCATGGGTTGAAGGATATGTTACCTATAATTCAAACCAAAACCAAATGAATATTCAAGTTTTCCCCTTTTCTTGCTATTAATCCAAATAGAAACCCAATATAGGAAGCAAGCTGTACCATAAGTGCAGATAAGTTGTCCTTATGTGCTTCAGCAGCCTTTTTCAACTCTTGAATATTAATATTACCTTTGGCATCAGTTCCAACAGGGACAATTTTCATTCCACACATAGCAGCACTGGCTGGATTAGTACCATGTGCTGAGACAGGTATGATGCAAACATTGCGGTGGTGGTCTCCCCTTGACTACAGTTGCCAATTGCCAAAAGAAGCAAGCATCACATATACACATAAAAATGTTTCTGAAAGGAGGTAATATAGGGAAAGCATTGCATCTCTTCTAGATTTCAGAAAGAGAAATTCTTACAATTTTGAGATAATCTATTACTCATTAATATACAAAACCTATAGCAGTTAAATTACCTCTAGGTCCTACATTTTGGATCGAAGGAAACTACAAAAGCCCTACAGAAGTTTGCGCACAAAAGTTAAACAAACAAGTTTACAATGGACAAAGTCGCCATACCTTGTGATATGCACGAATGACCATTAGTCCAGCATATTCTCCGGCAGCACCAGCATTAGGTTGCAAAGAGAAGGAGTCAAACCCAGTGATTGTACACAATAGATCACCCAAATTATCAAACATTTCCTGATACCAAAGCTGCTCTTTTAGACACAGAAAAAGCAACTCTCTATCTCAAAAACGAAATGAAAAAATCTCTCTCTATCATGGTAATTATGATTATGTTATTTAAAATTTCTAAATACCTGATAACCTTGAGTCTGTTCAGTCGGTGCAAAAGGGTGAAGGTCAGTAAAGCCAGGCCATGTCACAGGCATCATTTCAGTTGTGGCATTCAGCTTCATCGTACAGGATCCAAGTGGAATCATACTGTGGCACAGCGAGAGATCCTTTGACTGTAGATGATGTATATACCTTAGCAGCTCATGCTCAGTGTGGTACCTATTCAGAGCAATTGAAATTTAGCTAGACTTGAAAAGTATAACCACATAACTTCAAATTTGGTGGAAAAGGATGTACGTGTTAAAGATAGGATGTGACAAATAAGGGCTCTCCCTAACTAGTCCAGAAGGAAGTGCATTCTGAACCTCTGGGGCAAGAGATGCAGCCGTGAACGAGACCTGAGGATAAAACAGACATTTTAGATGGACTTGAAGGGATGAATAAAAACACATTGATAATTAAGACAAGGATATATAATGTTGCTCACAGGCTTGCCACCAGCAAAAACTTTGAAAAGCTTATCAACATCCTCTAAAGTGGTTGTTTCATCAAAGGAAACAGTGATCTGAAAGGTATCCAAACTCCATAATCAAAGACATACCAATACAGTTAACAAATTTGATGCAATATAAGTAAAACACTTACAGTGTTTCCATCAACAACTCTCAAATTTATTTCACTTTTGTAAGCTGCATCAGCAATTGCATGGGCATTGGCAGTCTTAACCTTCACAGTGTCAAAGAAGGGAAGATCCTGAACTTCCACTGTTCCAAGTTTCTTTAATCCGAGAGCAAATGCCCCAGCAAGACCATGCACCCGTTGGGCGATGACTTTAAGTCCTTGAGGTCCATGATAAACAGCATACATAGCAGCCATGTTCGCAAGCAGTGCCTAAACACAACCAAATAGGATCCAACCAAATAAACCAACGCATTCAATAAGACCAGAACACAGTCCAGAATAGTCCATTCTAAAGGAGATGTTAAATAGAGATGAAATTCTTTATGTTTAAATGCCTACAAGTTCAACAATAAAAGAACGGAAAAAGGTAGTACCTGAGCTGTGCAAATATTGCTAGTAGCCTTGTCTCTACGAATATGCTGCTCCCTAGTTTGCATTGCCATACGCAAGGCTGGCTTTCCAGAAGAATCAACACTGACACCAATAATTCTTCCAGGCATCATCCTCTTGTACTCTTGGGATGTGGCTAGGAAAGCCGCATGAGGACCTCCATAACCCATTGGAACTCCAAACCTCTGAGCTGATCCAACAACAATATCTGCCCCCAATTCGCCTGGAGGCTTTAACACCGTCAAAGCCAGAAGATCCGATGCCATAACAACCTTAACTCCATGAGCATGGGCATTCTTAATAAACTCCCCATAATCCAAAATCTCACCCTCAGTGCCCGGGTACTGAACAAGCACACCACAAACATCACCCGATTTGTAATCAATATCCTTAAGATCTGCTGTGACAACCTTAAGATCAAAACCATCCGCTCTTGTCTTACAAATATCAATGGTCTGAGGATGACAGTTTGTGGCAATGATAAAAGTCTTTTTCTTTCCCTTCTGAATATTGTTACACATGGCCATTGCCTCAGCAGCAGCAGTTCCTTCATCAAGCAATGAAGCGTTGGACATGGGTAGACCAGTAAGATCGGTGATCATGGTCTGAAAATTAAGCAAGGACTCGAGACGTCCTTGGGATATCTCAGCCTGGTAAGGAGTGTACTGGGTGTACCAAGCTGGATTTTCCATTATGTTCCTCAAAATCACAGGTGGAACGTGGGTGTTATAGTACCCCATCCCAATGTATGAGTTGAAAACTTTGTTCTTGGACGCTAGATACTGCATGTGCTCGATCATTTGGCTCTCTGTCAACCCATCATCAAACTTGTTAAACTTCATATCATTCAACCGGATCGATTTAGGCACGGTGGCATCGATAAGCGAGTCGAGATTATCGAACCCGCATGACTTAGCCATTTTGCTCTGTTCCTCAGGGGTTGCAGAGTTGTGGCGACGAGGAAAAGTGTCGCTGGGCTTGAGCGCCTCGACCGAAATCGATCGAGTTTGGGATCCAACACCCAAAAAACCAACATTACGTGGCAGATTATTCCTGCCCAGCAAGTTCTCTGATTTGAACCCTCTGATTCTGAAAGCAGAGGGAGCAAGAGATGATACGTACCTCGAAGGTGTGTACAATACAGGTGTGGAAGAGTTCAGCGAAGATTCGATCTGGCGGTACTGCTTCGCTTGTGTAACGAGGCGTTTCAGAATCGACCTGTTCGCGATCCGCCGTGCGCGTTCCATGAAAGCGGTTGGCAGAGAGATTTACAAAAAGAGGGAGATGAATATAAGATAAAGGACAGAGGAAATGGTATTTGTATTCAAGGGTGGTTTCTATGGTTCCATTTGAAGTGTGAGAGGAGGGAGTGGGGGTTGGTGGTGTGACAGTAATATAGTCTATTGGCTTTCAATATAAATAAGATATAATAAAGCATTTAACTATTGAATAACGAATGAATGAATAAATAATGTGAATTTTCAAGAGAAAATAGCTTCAAGATCTGGTGGAAATGGTAGCTGGTTGGTGTATGCACGCCCACATAGGAAGGAAAAGGACAGATTCAAGTGTATCACTGTCGTACTGACTTCCAAAACACCACAAACTCTGGAATTGAATGAATGGAAGGAGTTGAAGCTATGGAGATTGAGTTTCAATGGATCAAAATGAATTTCATATGCTTTCAAAGTTGGAAATTTTCTTCCTTTCTTTTTTTAAATTTTAAATTTTGGTTTTCTGGGTAGGAGTGTCGGGGGGTCTCTGATTTTTTAAGATAAACCTGAAGAGTCGTTCGTTGGCAGATTGTGTTTCACACCAGGCTTATCTTCAATGTGCAGAAAGAAACAAAAGTTTCATGGGTTAGAATTCGCGAAGCAATGGATATCACTCAGATAAGATTCAAGCGAATTGGTGGGATGCAGAAATATGAATCGTGCTATTTTCCTTTTGTTTCAATGGGCTCCATCTTGCGTCTCTCTGGTACGGCACCCTATATTTGGTGGATGAGATAATTACGGCAAACTTGTATATATGTGGCTGACGATGTAATCTTGATTACATCTGAGTCAGAGACTGTTCTTTGAGGTACACATGTATTCAGCAAACAAAGGGCATGTTATTAGTTTCATACAAATAAAAATAAAAATAATATTAATAATATTAATCAGAAAATAGAGTGTACTTTTTTATATTATCTTTTGATATTTAATTTAATTTTTAAAATTACAAAATTAACTAATTTAAAATCAGTCATTTTATTGAATTCAACATTAAGGTAATCATTTCAATATTACACTCTCCACAAACATCAATGGTAGGCATGAACGCAATTAACGCCTACGTTAAGGAATTGAGTGGGGTCTCAGATTCTATTTGGTATTGTTGGAACTTGGGGAGGGATTCGAATTTGGAGAGCATATTTAAGACTTTTGTAATATGTTTTTCTTAAATATGAAATTAGGCAGTGGCAATCGACTCGCACAACGTTGAAGTTACGAATAGTAAATTGTAGTTAATGGTTAATACTTAATACTCCCTATGCTTTCAGTCCAGTAGTAATGACCATTACTCTGAATTTGTTAGCTTAATTTTTTGTATTGAAGCTAAAATTAGTACTCCTACCTCCCCCAATACGTAAGACTTTGCTCAGATTTTTATTTTTTTATTTATTGTTTTTTAAAGAAGAATCAAATGGTTGCGACATGAAAACAATTTCGACCATCTCATGTGTCATAGGCTTCAATTTTCTATGTGTGTACGGATTATACGCAAGACAATTCGAGGAGCGTTTTGCTTTTGTTTTGTTGAGGTTTTTTTTTTTTTCGGGGGGGGGGGGGGGGGTGGGGATTTTGAAGTTCAACTGACGATGTAAGTGAAAAAACTTTGACACCTTTTTACATTTTTTTAATAAATTCATTAATCAAAACATAATAAATGCATGATTTTTGTAGTTGTACAATTGTTAATTAAATTATATAGTAATCATGTTATTATTATTATATATATATATATATATATTATATTCTGATGAGAAAATTTAATAAAAAAGTAAATAAATGCGTTTATATTTAGTTTAATGAAAGATAAAATATCATGCTTTTTATGGCGGTGGGGGTTGGCAAAGTTAGGCACCATGCAGCAAATAATAAGATAGATTCTCTCAAGTTTTCTTTCTTACTTACTTTTCTCTCAAAAGTTTTAGAGAAATAGACAAGAAAAGAATTATTTTAATCTTTTATTTTTTTATCTTTGTATCATTTTGATTTCTAAAAAATTCACTACCAAAAAAATCTCTTCACAATTATGAACTTTACAAAAATAATTTTTTATAAAGATCAAAATAGCCAATTTTCGTAATTTTAAAGAAAATTTTTTTTACACTATCCAAAATTTTGTTAAAAATACTTTTTTAGTATTCAAAATTTTTAAAGAATTAAAACGACATAAAACACAAAGATAAATGACTAAAATAATTTTTTTACTCATAAATGAACACAAAATAAATAGAATTTACTTTACCTATATTCTATTTGATGATGCAAGATCCACTGGAGTGTTGAACTTACGCATCTTTGGTGTATTTTCCTTTAAACATCAAAATTCTGTAAACAATAACATGGTGGAAAAATGGGGACCTATTAATAATTTGTGGCGTTTGCAACTTGGGAGATTTTTATGGGCTCCTTTTGTGGAGCCAACATTTTATTATGGGCTCAAATGGGCCGCTCTTTTAATGATTCATGATATAATATCGTGATATTTGCCTCCAGCACAGCGACAATGCGGAAATTCTTTTTTTTTTTTTTTAAATCTCTATTAAACTTTCTTTAACACATGTCTGAATTATTCGGTATTTCTTATTTTTTAAAAATATACATATATTCCCAAAAATTATAATATGGTAAAAAATTCTAAATTACGATATTATTTCCTTTTACTAGAAATATAACTTTAAAGAATATATTAAAACTTATTTTATTAATATTTACATTTTGAATTGAAAAGTTTACATATAATTTTTATAAAAATTTATTAAATTTATATTAATATTTCTGTTTACTAATATATTTAATATAAAATTTTTCCTTGAAATTAAATTATTATATCTAAATTATTTAAATTTTAAACAATATTTCATGAATATATTTTCATTTTAATAGTTTATTTATTTTATCAAATATTTTATAATTTTTAAAATTTATCAAATTAACTATTTTATGTTGGTCAGATATAGATTTAATACTTGTTACTGTACTATATAATTATAAATATATTTTGATCAAAATACATGTCATGATAACTTTTATCGTTTAATTTTAGAGAAACAAAATGTGTATTTTCCAAGTAATTAAAATATTTGTATAATTTAACATTGTCTCAGAAAAGAGAAGAGTGAAACTCCTATATATAATTTGCTACTTGAGTGGGCATGAATGTTCTCGAGAATATATTAGTATACTTACAGTTATTCTTGCAATGAAATAAGAAGAGTAATTTCTCACAGATAACTCATTCATAATTTTGTAATTGTTTATTCATCAACAATTATTTCCCACTACTTTATAAAAGATAAGATTTAGGTATAATTGCTTAAATTTTTAGTATTATAAGTTTTTTCATTAATACATAATAAGTATATAGTTAATCAATAATGATATAAAAAGAGTATAATTTAGTTAAAAAATTATAAAATTATCTATAATATAACCATACATATGTTATATTATTTAAAAAATTATACAGTTATATATTAGTTAAAAGATAACATAACAAAAACATAAAAAAATTCAATATAACCTTCCTCAATTTCTAAAACATCAACTACGTTTCAAAAACTCGCAACAACACAAATAATCGTTGATGAAAAATATGAGCCATTTAATAAATAAAATGGAGAAATTATAGTAATCTAAAAGGGAACAAAGGCACAAGACAAATCCATAAGAAGCAGCGCTGCCTCAGCTACTTCATCTCGCGGAAACTCCTTCTCAACCACCGAATTCTTCATCAAACTAAATGTAAAATCCTTGAAACCAATATTCTTCTTTTCTGTCTGAGATGTGCCTCCACTACTAGTGCCCTTACACTTATTCTTGAATTGTACGAAATGGTTTGTGCGAGGCTTCTTCTCCTTGTTATGCCCTCTGGAACTGATCACTCCACCATTTGCAGCTTCTGCCATTGCCCTTCTAGCCTTCCTCTGCCTTATTCCACACGCATTGCATAGTGACTGTGCATATTAATTCCAAGATTGCAAATATATAGTTGAATGATTCTGAGGAATTATACCATTAATTGAGAAATCAGAAAAGCATAAAGTGTGGGTCGCACCCAGAACAATTATTACCTTGGGACCCTTAGGGCCACCCCTCCAAAGTGGGGTGCTGGTTGTGTTACAGTCTGCGCAAACCCTAGTGATGGTGCTATTTCTGTGGCTAGGAGGGCTTCTTTGGGTTTTCTGGTGCTCTAGGGTTTTGTATGTTGGAGTAGTATTGGATACATAATGTGGGACGTTAACAGGAGAAGTACTGGGGGTCATCATTTTTCGCATCAACCTCATCTTCGAGGACATCCATTTTGCAGACCCGTACTCGCTTTTGCTTTCTTCCTCCTCCACTTTATAGACATACGCGTTGCTTCGATCATCCATAACTGGCTGAGAATTGGAGGATAAATTAAATACTTGGTGACTGCTTGATCCACCGTGCAATACCAGTCCATCCTCCTATGATCAAGTCAAGATTATATATTATAGATATGATTTAGACAAGCTACAAGTGAGTGACTAAGATATTAGTAATATTCTTGTTGACATGAATGATGATGATCATTCACTTTTAATATAAATAATTGACCCAAAAAAATGCATTTATGCGCAAGAAGGATAAATTAGACCTATTAGAAAGAAGCTTTCTAAGGCAGGTTTACAATAAATCTAGCACAGAAACCAGTTTTGAAAGTAGACAGCTGAAAAATTTTTTAGTTATAAATATTAATAAAGCCATATACATGTACATGTGCAGCAATTGATCATGTCATGACCGACCACCTAACTTTGCTCCCGTTCCAAAACTAAGAAAGTGGGGGGAATCAAATAGCTACGACTACGACTGCTGATCATGGAAATCTAGTTAAATAAATTAAGATCAAGCATATATATTTTAAGCTAGGAGAGAAATGAAAATAATTGCAAAGTAAAATGAAAATAACATGCATGAAATGAAATAGGATCTTGCCTCTTGATCATGTCTTAACTCTCCGATTTGTCTTGTCTGTGTTTGATCAAGTATGTTGAGGAAACTACGACATGTGAGAGAATTACTTGAATCCAGATTATTAGGAGAAATGAAAAGCTGGATTTGATCTTCTGTTGGATCAGTGAGAGAGAAAGAAGGGCTTGGTGGGTTCAAAGAAACAGGAGTCATCGATCCAACAGAAAGAAAGAGAGAGGGAGTTACGGTTAGCCCTGCAGAAATGGACAGTATAGGGCGTGAATATTAGGGTATAGGGCAAGAAGAAGATGCCTAAAAGGGGATGACTGCACAGTAATCGGGTTTATATGGAAAAAGGGATAAAGGGCAAGAAGAGGAGAGGTGTCTGAGAGGCATTCACGTGACCCGATATAGCAAACAAAACATATTAATATACATATACAAAGAGACAAGATTAAAGGAGGTGTAGAATGCTACTACTCGACCTCCAGTATCAGACAAAACCCTATCTGCAGTTTCGGTCCTCACACACGTACCCACTTGATCAGTCTCAAATCTACTCAAATGGTTACTTGGCTTGATAAAAAGTCATGACATCTCTTTTTATTAACTTGAGCTAAATGTTATTTTGTTAGAGAATGTTTTAAGAATAAAATATCGTATATACTCCCGGTCAACTTTTAAAATGTTTCATAGAAAAACTGTAGAGTTTGACAATTATTATAAATTCTTTTATACACTGATAATATTGATGATTTTAGCATTGATATATAATATCTTCTAATATATATCCCAGTCTTTCTATACTAGGTCTTCAATGAGCAGTACTCTAGAGTTTATGGGGAATAAATGTTTTAGGAATAATGAGGATTGTGCAGATCTGAAGATATAGGTGCAGAGATATGCATGATGTAGAACCTTACTTCCTTAATGTAGCCAAAATACATCAACGTTGGCACTGCAGAGACAGTTTTTACGACAGAGACAGCATTTGGGCACAGTCCCCACACCACGCCTCTTGCCATATCAATCATATACGCCTTTTTGAATTTTATCATTGATTTATTTACCTCATGTCAAAGGAGCACTCTCCTGCAGAGATTTCTACCTCCTTAGATATTTTAGCTGTTCTGTCTTCCTTAGTTTATTCAGTTTTCTCTCACAAGGAACCAACTGTGCCCCATGCACATGGCCTTGCCTTTTTAAGGGTTTTCACTTTGGATCTTAGGTTAAAATATATATCCCAACGATCAAGTTACCAGTTCACATGAGCTACAAATGATTATACATGCTAACGGAACAGAGTATGGAATAATATATACTTGAGATATATTGAATCCAACCCTTTACTGAAGGAAAAAGTAAGGAAATGAAGATTTGAGGAAGGAAGAAGCATCCTATGCATGTAGCCAGTATCATATATTTTATACAATTTTACATGTTTTGGGCAACTGATCTTGTAAGATACTATTCTTTATGCAATTTTAATAAGAAATATTAAGTGAGTATTATTATTACCATAAACCATTTTGACAATATATATATATGTATATATATGTGTGTGTTTTGTTAGAACATTTTAATATTATATGGATTAACATTAATTATACTATTATATTAATATCTTGTTATGACTAATTAGGCAATTAATATTATAATTGATAAATTAAGAATGGATTGAGCTTATATTCATTATGAGTCATCAGTGATGAGTTGGATTATTCACAAGTCCACTGAGTAGAGACCAAACCTACAACCTAAGAGCGTTAATAATTATCCCATTAGATTGCTAATTAAGAGTTAATTACTAAGAGAGAGTTAATAGGCTTCCTTTATTTAAATAATGAATGCGAAAACTATTTTAATATATATTTTAGGGTTTTATTTTAATATTATAATTAATTATTATTATTATTATTAAAATAAAACCCTATAAGTTATTTTGATGTAAGCCTTAATTTCAATTTATGATGATAACTCTCTCACTGGTGGTTGTCTACTCTGAGAACTCTCTCTTGGATATTGTGAGTTGACATTTCTCTGCAAGACTATAATGTGTCATCTTTAACATCAGGTCAGATCTTTGTATTTTAATATCTCCCAATCCTATGTTCATGTATTGTGAATAAATTATTACATGACTTTAATTGGTATCTGAGCTAGGTTATAGGCGACAAATTTTTTTTATTTCTGCTTTTGAAATTCCTTAGCAGTTTTAGGTTATTAGAATATTTTTTTTTGGTTTTTTGTTCTTTCCTTCTCAGTCACTGCCACCAATGATCACGATTGCCAACGACGCTCCTTTAGTTGAAAGTTGCCAATGATTCATGTCACCGACACTCCTCAGCCAAAAAATTCTCCTCCGTTTTCAAACTGTGATCACCGAAATCCTATCCTCTTTCGAATGAAAAATCACTCTAATGAAAGATCATTAGCCAAAATCACCATAGGGGATTTATAGATCATGAATTAACGATCATGTTGATGCTTATTTCAATGCCTAAAATGTTGCATATTTTCGAGTCTCATTCTGGGTTCCACCGGGTCGTTTGGCGAGTTGAGTTGACCTACCATAGGTTGAAGATGATGAGCAGAGGCACGTGAGCCTCACGCGCTAGTCATTCGTGCCCCAGACTTCTACAGTTCTGCTCCACTCGCCCTATTCTAAATTATAGTAGTTTTTTTAGAATTTTTAAGCCTTTGAAATAGGAGTTTTAAAATTTCTTGATGATTTAAGGCCTTAAAATAGTATGTAGTTAAGATGTTTTAACTTGAGAAAATCTTGGTACAGACTAGACATAATGAGGAATAACATGTTTAGTTCACTCTCCTTAATTGTGTGTGAATGAATTAAAATTTATTTTTTTGTATTATTTCTTGGATTTTATTCCTAATTTAGGCACATATATTAAAGAATAAGTTGCATATGGAATCTATTGTGACTTTTAGGTCACATACGCCTATTAATTGTGTGTTGTGGGTCCAATCATGATGGTGTTTCTTTTATGAACAACATATACTGTGTTTGCTATTCCATTTGTTACATTTAAGGACAGTTTAACTGTTATTATTAGGGATGAGTCTGAATATTATGAGAAGTCTATTGGAGAGAGTGTGTGTATATTATGTTGGCGATGGACATACCCTATCGATGTGACATTGTTAATATAATTCTCATGAATTAGGTAAATTTATGACTAGTTAGCAGCATTCTTTTAACTAATGCTTTCATAGTTGCTTATATCTTATCGATATGGAAACCGTGGATGCATTTTTTGTGTTATTTCTCTTTGTGGTCAAATTTATGTTACATATGAGTTTTCCTTTCTTGATTTGTTATAGTCCAAAACTTTTAGATGAGATAATAATAAATATCTTGTGATACAGTTGCATAAGCTAAATTTTGTTAAGGAAACCTTGTTTTATAATTATGTTTCCAGGACATAATTAATGTTTCCTAATTTTGTTGCATCAACTTTTGTATTCCAGTAGCTATTTATGGTGAAAACTCTGAATGAGACAAACTTTGATGACTGGCATGAGTCCTTTGATATGTACCTGATTATCTCTAAAGAAGATTTGGCCATGAGAGAACTAAAGTTGGCAGATCTTACTGCTGAATCTAGTGCTGCTGACAGAGCTTATCACAAGTAATGGTATGAGTCCAATAGAATCAGTCAGATAGTTATGAAGTACACTATTGAGAAGACCATCAGACAGAGTATTCCTAAGAAATACACTGCTGTTGAATACCTTAAGGTTATAAGTGAGAAGTTCAAGAAGTTTGATAAGACAAAGAAGGCATACTAGCTTTCTTTACTGGATAACACTCATTATGACAGAGTGTTAGAGGTACGTGAAGATATGATGAAATTGGTATATTACTTCAACAAGATGAAATGTGGACTTGGGTGAGAGTTACCTCATCTATAGAGTTCTACAATCTCTTCTAATTAAATATAGGGTTCTTAGAACTACCTACAACTCTCAAGAAGCTGAATGAACAGATGATCAGATGATGTCCATTGTGACTCAGAAGGAGAAGTCATTGAGGAAAACAAGTTCACGTGGTCATTCAGTGAACCATATCTCATAGGGTTTATCAATTAAGGATGGAAATGAGAAGTAAAATGGAAAGGAACATTAAGGCAAGGCTGGTGGTAAGAAGTTCTTTAGACTCAAAAAGAACAATAAGAAGAATGAGAGTAAGAAGAAGAAGACATTTAAGGGTGAATGTCATTACTGTAAGCTGGCCATAAGATTTCATATTGCCTTAAGTTGAAGAATAAGCATGAGAAATAAGGTATCTTTTTTGAAATTGCCCTCTTAGTTTTAGTTTGTCTTGAATCCAATAGTTTTGAAACCTCTATGGACAGTTGGTGGTTGGATTCTGGAGCAACTGTTCATGTAATTAATTCCTTGCAAGGGCTCAGAGACAGGAGGAGCCCAAATGAGAGGGAAAGGACTATTTTGGAAGTGGAAGGAAGTTCAACTACAGTGTATTGCATAGGAATTATAGTTTTGAATTTGCATTCTAAACACAGTTTAACTTTATATGATGTTATCTATATACCTTTTTCAAGGAAGAATTTGGTTTCTAGTTCTGTATTAAACAAACATGGATATTCCTTTTGGCAAGGAAATGGTAGAATTGATGTTTTCTTTAATTCAGTCATTATTGGAATTGCTAGCTTAATGAGCAGTTTATATTGTTTGAATGCAATTGTTAGTTCAGATTCTACCTCTGTGGCATCTATTAATGATGTTATTAGACACAAATGGTGAAGAATTGATGAGAACTTTTTTATATTATGGCACCGGTGTTTGGATCATATATCCAAAGAGAGATTAGAAAATATGGTTAAACAGGGAATATTATATGACTTAAATTTTTCTATTTTTGAATCATGTGTTGTTTGCATTAAGGGAAACCTTCCCTTTAGAGCAAGAAGGAAAGGGCCAAATAGATCTGAGTCAACTTTAGAATTGATCTACACAGATATTAGTGGACTAATTACTCCTGCTACTATGGGTAATTACAGATACTTTATAACTTTTATAGATGACTTCTCTATATTCGGATGGATTGATATATTACGTAGTAAATCTAACTCATTGGATGCCTTTAAGGCATTTAAGCTACTGTTGAATTAAAGTTTAGAAAGGCAATCAAAAGTGTAAGATCAGACAGAGGTGGTGAATATTATGGGAGGTATATTGAAATAGGCAGAAACCCTAGACCTTTTGCTCTATTCTTACAGGAGTAAAGAATTGAAGCTCAATATACTATGCATGACACTCTACAACAAAATGGAGTTGTTGAGAGGCGTAATCGTACTTTGATAGACATGGTCAGAAGCATGATCAGTCATTTTTCTTTACCAGAGTTTCTATGGGGTGATGCCCTTAAGGCAGTAACTTATATCTTTAATCAAGTTCCAAGTAAGTCAGTTGAAAAGACCTCATATAAACTTTTCACTAGCAAGAAGCCTAGTTTGAGGCACTTTCGCGTATGAGGTTATAGAGCAGAGGTGAGACCTTATAATCCTCAGTTCAAGAAACTTGATTGCATAACTGTTAGAGGATTCTTCATTAGGTATTGTTCAGATCCAAAGGATGCATATTTTATTGTCCTAATCATATTACTAGTGATATTGAATCAAATAGAGCATTCTATTTTGAGGATGACTTGGACAGTGAGAGTGATGTTCCTAGAGTAATCAATCTGTATTATGTGGATACCATCTGTAATGACCCAATTACTTATAATTAATAATTTTAGCTAATGGAGAATTAAAGGAGTAAATTATAGTTAATAAGTCAGCTAATGAAGATTAAATGAGAGAAATTCTACAAGAGAATTTGGTTGGGGTATATTATTTTGTTATATGGATTCTTACAATGAGGTTGAGGTTGGCTCAGTGGTCAGGCTTTAGGCTGTTACTCAATAGGCCATGGGTTTAAGACCTGGCATTGCTAATCTTCCTATTTTTTTAGGAGCTGACACGTGTCACCCTTCTATGTGCAAAGACCGAAATGCCCCTAATGTTTTTATCTTCTTCCTCCTCCTTCCAATTGAACTCGTGTAGACACAGTGAGAGGGCTAAGAGTGAACGTCCACCATAGTAGTCCGTCCACTCACCGGAGTTGCAGTGCCTCCCCTCCTTGAAGGTTGCCAGCCCATCACTGGCCAGTCACCACCCCGTTGCCAGCAGAGGAGCTCGCTTTTCCGTCGAAAACCACGAGGAGACGCGAGCTGGAACGAAGCTCCGGTGACTCATTTTCCATCGCGGTTTAGGTGGATTTACTCCTCACCTCCTCGCCGTCACTTTCCACCTGACGTCAAGCTTAGTTGGCCACCGGTGAAGCAGTTTTCCGGTGGATTTTGAGGAGCTAGGAACAGTGGCATGTTGAGGCGAATTTGGTACGTTTTAATCGATTTTTATTGATATTGATGTTAGGAGAAGCATTTTTGACACCTATACATTGAATTTGAGCTTTGGAAGCATGAATTTTAGCTAGATCTTGACGAGGGAGGCTGATAGGGACTAAAATGAAAAGCTTCGAAATTTTGGGGTCTAAAGAAAATGGTGAAATTATGACTTGTAATGAGTTCAAATTGATCCTATAATAACACTTTTAAGTTGTATGGCAAAAAAATTTATGGTTTGTCATGGATTTCCTTGAATTGAAGGTTAGGGCATAGAATAAGGGACTAAAGTGCAAACTCAGAAAGTTTTTAGGGCAAAAAACGTAAATCAATGAAAAGTCTGGGAAAGTTAGTGTGGGAATCAAGAAGTATGAGTTATGATTTGATTTGGATAATAAATAGGAAGAGGAATAATTCTTGCGTTCCAATCGGTGCAGGTGACTCGTAAAAGTGATTCCGGCATTTAAGGGAGACATTGAATTGTTCGTGACAATCGGCGCCCAGGTGCGCAAATAGCACCCCCTAAAACTCTTACTATGCCTTACTTTGTCTTGCTCAGAAATGTTTTATAAGTATAATATAAATATAGTTATGATTATACCTTATCGAACTCGAGGCTAGAATTAATGGATTCGCTAGATATGTGGAATGACCTTGTGTACATTGTTAAACTCATGTACGGTTAGGGGTGATTGCTTAGATAGTCATTACTGAAAACACTGATGATTTCATGCATATTTTCTATCTTTCTCCTAGATACTTGTCTTAAATTCATTATCATTGGGAGGACTGATGGATGATAAACCTTCGTGAGATATGACTCACACTTGTTGATTAGTTACCCTCGAGGATTGGGTATCCTCGCTTGTTAGTTAGTTACCCTCAAGGATTGGGTATCCTCGCCTGTTGGTTAGTTACCCTCGAGGATTGTGTATCCTCGCCTATTGGTTAGTCACCCTCGAGGATTGTGTGTTCTCGCCTATTGGTTAGTCACCCTCGAGGATTGTGTGTTCTCGCCTGTTGGTTAGTCACCCACGAGGATAGGGTATCCTCGCCTGTTGGTTAGTTGCCCTCGAGGATTGTGTATACTCGCCCGTTCGTTAGTTGTCCCCGAGGATTGTGTATCCTAGCCTGTTGGTTAGTTGTCCTAAAGGATTGTGTATCTTCGCCTGTTAGTTCTTAGCAGTCCTTCTCTTGAATGATTTTCATAAGTTGTTTGTTTCCCTATAAATGGCATTTTGCTTTAATGATTGGAAAAGTGGATTATTTAGCTCAAATTATTAAATTGTAAAATTGATTTAAACTTTATTGTATGGTATTCAACTCTTGATCATGTTTAATTTCTATTTTATATATGAAATTGCTTACTGATTTGAGGTGCTATCTGCCGAAAAATTTTGGTCTCAGATAAAGAGATATGCGACTTCCTGGAGACAGTAGAGCATTGACGGGGAGCCCATGGTGAGCCCCACTTGGATTATTGCGAAGCGTGTTCTTTTTGATTAGTTGATACTTATGGCGATTCTTTTAGGATGTATATATTTAGGATGATAGCCATTGATTGTATATATGGGATTATATAGAGACCACAACTGAACTTTCCATATTTTGTTGTATTTTGTAATTATGCTTGTTGGGCTGTGCTGGTGAGAGCAGAGCTCTCCTATATGTGTATTGCCTTACAGGACATTGTAGAAATTTTGGGACGTCCTATTTACTGGGAAGGTGCTACCAAAATGTCTACAAACTCCTTGTTTTGTACTTAAACCCTTATTTTATATTAAGACAATTATATTACATATGGTGCAAATCGAATAAATTTGGCATGTTGTTGAAAGTCCTTCCAGTGTAAGGCTTGTAGGTTTGGGGATTTTTCTTCGTGGCCTGTGCCGGTCCCACTCCAAGAATTTGGGGTGTGACACCATCTTACCCATGCCATATTTGTCATCTCTACCTTTGGATCATGATATTAGAGATAAGAATTCAGTTGATCCTATTGTGGAAGCTTTTATAGCTGATGTGGGAGAACCAATCGTTAATTTGAGACGATCATAGACAATTTGTAAACCTACAATTTAGACGATTACATAGTGTACTTGCAGGAATTTGAGTCAGACGTTGTTAATGGCATAGATCTAGTTTCTTATGATGAAGCTATGTCAAGTTCTCATTCATCTGAGTGGTTGGAAGCTATGAATGATAAGATGATTTCCATGTATTATAATCATGTATAGGAACTGACTAAGTTACCAAATAGTTGCAAACCTATTGATTGCAAATGGGTCTTTAAGACTAAGAGAGGGGCCAATGGTGAAGTTGAAAGATACAAAGCTAGACTTGTAGCTAAATGTTATAATTAGAAGAAAGGGATTGATTATACAAAAACTTTATCACTAGTGTATACTAAAGATGATTTCAGAATTATAATGTCTTTTGTTGCACAATTGGATCTTAAACTTCATCAAATGTATGTCAAAACAACATTCTTAAATGATAATTTACTTGATGATGTTTATATGACACAGTCTAATGGATTTACTAAAACAAGGAAACAGCACTTAGTGTGCAAATTAAATAGATCCATCTATGGGCTTAAATAAGTTTTAAGACAGTAGTATTTCAAGTTTGATCAGATAATCACCTGACTTGGTTTTACAAAGAATATTGTTGATTAGTGTATCTATAAAAAATTTAACAAAGACAACTTCATGATACTCGTATTATATGTTGATAACATACTATTGGCTAGTAACTCAAGGACTTTGTTGAATGAGATCAAACATGTTTTGTCATGTCACTTTAACATGAAAGATCTTGATGAAGCCTTTTTTGTCTTAGGAATTCATATTCACCATGATAGATCTTGTAACACTTTTGATTTGTCTTAGACAATCTATTTAGATCGAGTGTTGAAGAAATTTAACATGCATGATTGCGCTCCTTGTGCTGCAACTGTACAAAAGGGTGAAATGTTGTCTAGATTAATATTTTGTTATGACTAATTATGCAATTAATATTATAATTGATAAATTAAGAATAGATTGGGTTTATATTCATTATGGGTAATCAGTGATGGGTTGGATTATTCACAAACCTACTGAGTAAAGACCTAACCTACAGCCCAAGAACATTAGTAATTATCTTATTAGATTGCTAATTAGGAGTTAATTACTAAAAGAGAGTTAATGTGCTTCCTTTATTTAAATAATGAAATAGGAAATTATATATATATATATGAGGGTTTTATTTTAATATTATACTTAATTAATTATTATTAAAATAAAACCTTATAAGTTATTTTGATGTAAGCCCTAATTTCAATTTGTGACGATAACTCTCTCTTTGGTGATTGTCTACTCTGATAATTCTTTCTTAGGTATTATGGGTTAACATCTATTTGCAAAACTACACTATATTATTTTCAATATCAGGTCAAATTTTTGTACTTTAATATCTCCTAATTCTGTATTCATGTATTGTAAATAAATTATTACATGACTTCATGTGTGTGCATAAGAGGAGAAAGATGATCCATATAAAAATGCTAAATGAAATCACAAAATAGAGGCGTGCTATAAAATTGGCATTGTTGATAATGCTGGTTGATACATGAAGCTGGTAAACAATATGCATTTAATCATAATTTTAATTTTGTATGATGAAAGAGGAAGCTACGTATGAGAGATGCGAGTCACTCCTGCGGGTGCAGAAGATAAAGATCTCAAGGTGGACTAATATTGATGGCGATCGAGACTTTGTCTTAACCTAATTGCTAATGGAAGTGGTTCATCGGGTAAATGACAATGTAATTACTTGGTGGTGGACGAAGATGAGTTCAAATTTTTAGGCGCACGTACATAACACGACTATAATTATTATTTTGGCGAATAGGATTTTCTAATTAGTTAACTAATAAAGTAATGAAATTAAACTAGGCGTCGACCTCCCTACTTTTATATATATATATATATATATATATAGCAACTAATTTTATAGTTGCCCTGGTACCATATATATATATATATCCACTGGCTAACCTGTGTTGCGAAATTTGCCTCTATGTCAAAATACATGCATTTTTTAATATAGATATTGTTTCCCGAGATACTAAAATAAAGATGATTGCTGGTGCAAACTTTTCGTTAAGTTTGCATCTTTTATTGTAATTGATGTGCTGAAGCATACGACATATATTAAATTTCTAATAGTATCTAAGATTTCATATTAAATTAAAATTTTCACAAAATCAATAACTTTTTAAAATTTTACCTGACGACTTTAAATAATTTAAATCAACGGTTATCAATAAAATTATTGAACAGGACATCTTGAAGCCGTTTCTTTAGGGTTTGATGTATAGGTAGATTTTGGGACTCCGGTAACTAACTAAAAAAAATTTGGGATTTTCGATTATTTTATGTGAAAATTCAATTAACAGTTGTATGTAGGTTTGAACTTATACACAATTTTTAATATTTTTATTACGTTTGTTATTCAATTAAAATATAATAAATATGAAATTAAATAATAATAATATATAATTTAATTTAAAAATAAAATAATTATTTGTAGCAATTATAATATTATTAGACAATTAAATATTTATTATATTATAATTGAAAAACAAAGATATAAATAACTTTAAGTTAGTTGCCAGAAAAGGTTTTAATAAAATAGTACTGAATGAGACAAACTTTCCACGTCAAGGCATAAAGGCCGAGGTCGGCAATTTATAGTTCAATCTACTGGACCCAATGGGCTTTAAACCCAAACTACCAGAGTTACCTATTCCTCTATTTAATCCTTTCAAGAAGAATATGCACTTCTTAAACTAGATATGATCGAAACACATAGAGAAGCAGTGTAATTTTGCATTTTTTTTAAAAAAGGAAAATCATTTTTTTTTTTTTTTATTACGAATGGGACAGCTTTTTCAATATTTTATATTTAAACTAAATCTTTCAATTTAAGATGAGTTTAAACTCAGGAACTCATTCATAATTTAATGGACTATAAAAATATATAACATGGATAATTCACATTTAATAAGTAAAGACTTGTGATTAAAGATAGACAGATTGAAGGTGTGGGTTCAAATTTGAAATGAGCTTCTAAATTTGAAAGTTTTTTAAATTTTCTCTCTATAAAGTGCGCTTCATGCAATATTATATTAACAAATACAATATAACACTAACATATTTATACGGTAATTAATATAATATATTTTTCTAATCAAATCATTTATAATAAAAAATGGAAACCCTACATATGATAACATATCTTTATAAAAAATATAGAATATAATTGGATTAACACGTTGCATCTGCTGCCCCATTAATGTGCTAAGTAGTGCCAACTTATATTTTATTCTATTGTATCTAATGAATCCATTTTTAAAATATAAGATATGTGTAGACAAATGATAACAAATGGCACAGCATTAATTCATATCGATTAAATAGAAGGCAATTAATAGTAACACTAAAGTGCAGACAGCATAGGCATAAAGTGGCATATAGAAATGGGCCTGGGGTAATAAATTGTGGGGAAGCTAGCTAGACCTAAATAAATGAGAAGCAATTGAATTGAAAATTGATATGGAACAGGATCCCAATTCCCAAACCTCAAGGCTGGCACCAAAAGCCAGAGGTAGGCTAGAGTAAGTACTGGATGGAGACCAGGGAGTAGAGTGTGGACCAAATCGCTGATTCTCTTCCTCCTGCTCTTCCCAAATGGTGACCACAACCATAGTTCAGCTCTATCTTCATTTAACGTCTCGTACTTACGCGTACAACTAGTTAGTTCGCATATGTCATCTTCAGGTTTCAAGTTCAATTCAACAATTACCAGTGCTTCGTTCTTGTTTGGGAGTGACATTACCTATATTTTTTGACGAAGTGTTTTTAATTCAATTATGATAAATTAATAAGATGCTGGAGAAACAATATAGATTGTCGTTGTTTAACAATTAACATACTTTCTCATGCAAAGTTGAATCTCAAGCTCTACATTTAGTGAGGTTGAGATGGGATTCATTAATTAATTAATGTATATATTAAATGAATGTTTTTGGTGGGATTGTGACGATGTGATCCGGCCATTAATTGGTCTCACCTACAAACTATGAGTGCATCATAATTAATTGCTGGGTGGAAAGTGCAATAAGAGATCTGACTGATCTCTATCCATTTTGGTAAGGCCTAATTAGTGCACATTAAAAATGAAACCTCCCACCAATATTGCTGCCTAAACATTGCACTACACTCGAAAAACATTGAGGCACGAACGCTCCATACTTCACTGTAGGGATTTTCGTCAGACAGATAGGAAAATATGCAGAAGGTTAGAGTTGAATGCTCTAAAATCTTTCGGTAAACTTCAGAACTATAACGACACAGAAGAGCCCAACTCCCTCTTTTATCCTACTCTCTCTAGTTATATGCAACGCTTTATCAAAAAGAACTCTAAAGAATGGGAACTAAGGTTGGAGAAGAAGGCAACGAGAATCAAAAGAAACAAAGCAGAAGAAGCATTAGGAGCGTAACATTACAAGTTAATATACAACAGATACTACTATCATTATTGGCAAACCCCAAACCCATGTAGGCATGTACTATATATACAACTACAAGCACTAGCGCACTCCCTCACCAAACTACAGAAGGCGAATCTCATTCAAAACCACAGTCTGCTTTCCACCAGCTGACCCTGTTCCCAACTAAGAACCCTACCCAGCCACTCGTCATCCAACTCGACACCCTCACCCTCATCATCGGCCTCCGCTTCCACCCTCCCCGCAGGTAACTTCCCGCCGGAGCTGACAATCTCAATTCCCGCCATCACCGTGGACGTCGAGTCCGAAACAGAGGCTCCGCAGCTTCCGTTCTTGCCTTCGTCCATCAAAGGAGGCGACGAGGATGGCTTTTCGGGTGGTGGGGTGACGAAGGAGCCCGCTATTTCGTTGTAAAACTCCTGCATCACCTCCTCTATCATCTCTTCTTCGAAACAAAACTGCGACGTTTCGTTGTCCGATTCCGTCAGAAGCTCTTGAATGTTGCGGGGCAGAGCTTCGGGAGGTTCTGGAGTGTGTTCCATGAAGTGAAGGAGAGAAAGAAGAAGAGCTTCGGTGTGGAGTGTGACAGATGGATGGACGGAGGGGTGCGTAAGGCCTAAATAGGGTGTGAAAAGTTGAAAATGAGGCGTCAAGATGGCACTGGTAAGTGTAGGGGAGGTGACGTGGCAGATTTGATGTAGTGGCATCTGGGGAATCCCAATGATACTGCCAATAATGCTTACGTGTAACTCAGGTCTATCATGTCTCATCCTGGCATATACACTGTGATGCCTTCAAATCTGCATCCAACGCCGAAGTTTAGATATACGGCAGGCATGCAGCGTAACTTAATGCAAAAGACAAAGATTAGGGAAGGACAAAAGCTCCTCGAGAAACACGCTGGAATTGGCCAATTGTCGAGATTGATCTGATTCCAATTGAATATTTAATTTCGAAGCCGGAAGAAGTTACTGTATTGAATTCAATAATTTACCCAAACCCATGCAGAAGTGACTTGTTCTCATGGTCTGCTTCCAAAAAAAAAAAAAAAAAAAAAGAAACAAAGACTTGTTTTGATGGAGCCATGGTCTTTATCTAACGGTTGTTGTACTCACTTCTTCAACCGTTCACACAAACGGACTTCTCCTTATGACCATGAGTTGCGAATTGGAAGTTAGATGGCCCTACATGTGCGTTATCTAACATTTTTTGTTTTAAAAGGACCGGATATGTATACAATTATTCGTATTTTTATCATCAAATTTTTAATTAATATACAATAGATATATGATCAATTCATAGTAATATAAATATAAAAATTATACAATTATATACATTAATTATACACATGTCTGAAAGATATATACTTGTTGTGTTTTAGTCAAAGAACAATATAACAAATATAAAAAAAGTTATATAGTAATTTTTAAAAAAATTTTGATTAAACTATATTTAATATTTTTTATTCAAAAATTACATTCAAATTTTTAATATTTTAATGAATTTTTTAAAAGATATGTTTACATAACATGAGCCATGGTTTTATTTATAATATGATAATAAAAATAATCTAATAATTTTTCAAAACTTAAATTGAAAGAGAGAAAACATATTTTTTTTAAAAAAATATAAAATATAATTTAATCAAATGTGAAAAAAGATACAATTTACCAAGATTGCTTGGTTCGTTGTGTTTATCATACTCAGTTTAAAAAATGATCCATCTAAAAGCATAAAGTGATTATGATTGTAATGTTATCCAAAAATTTACAAGAACTTTCTATTTTTAAAATTTGTAATTATATTAAATTTCACCAAAACATTTAACGAAATTATCATATTAAAAATATCAAATATCAGTATTTAAACGTAAAATATTAATATAACAAGAAAAACTACTTTTAATATAAAACAAAAGCGCAAACAAGAACAAGGAACCGAGCATTAATGACTCCCAAAGTCGTCATTCATACTTTCAATGAATAGCATTCCCAAGTCACAGACTTCCTCGGTCTTCACTTAAACCCTTTGACGGTTGCATCACGTTCCTCTCAAGTCTGCATATAAAGAGGCTCATCTATCAAGATATATATATATCTATCCAATGTCATCAGCTCCGCCGTCCACCCTCCATTTTTGTCTTCTGAATAAAATATACTGATTTAAAAATTATATATTGTACTCATTATTAATAATAATAAATATTTATTGTTTAAAAAAATCCATAAAAGAAAGCTAACGAAAACAAAAGTGAAAGGCTTGAAGTTTTGAGCCATTGCCCTTGCTTGACTGAACAGATTGATAATTTTTTACAGTATATCCCTTGTCCGCAACTGCCGACCTTACGTTTTTACTATTGCAACGTGAGTGGTAAAACTGTAACGAAACCAGTTCAGTGAAAAGTCTGTGCACCAAAGAAAACGAAACTAGTTATATAAAACGAACAAAACCTAATTTGTTTTGTGTGTCATCATCTCAATCAACAGGCTCTGCACTGCACCACTACCATGCATGCTTTCCTGTATATTTGATGTTCTTCTATGTTTCCGTTACGTTGAGATTGACATGTTATGACCAGAGATGTGTCACATCAACCATATATTATTTATTCGGCAAGGATAGAAATCTTAAAAAGGAGTTCATGTGAACTTATGAGAGAGACAATGAAGATAAAGAAGAGGAAGAGTCAGAAGGAGAGGGAGGCAGACAAATTCACACCCTTTGTCCTCTCATCTATACTTCTATCTAATTGCATCCCTTGCATTACTGTAATGCAAGGGATCCAGTTGGAAAAAGAAGATGACAAGTCATTCAGCTTATTAGATGGGGTATATAATCCTGGTGAATCAAGATGCCCTCAGTTCCACGGTAAAGCCCTATGGTCATTATTTATATGTCAATCAGCTCTGAAGCAGTAGGGCTTATATTACATAACAGATATCAAAATAATTGAAAAAATAGAACAACCTGAACATTTGGAGATGTCCCAAACTGCAATAAATGTAGGTGAGCATTGAGGGTCATATATTGCTCAGTTATCTTCAAGCATCCATGATCCAATTGTCGCATCCACAAACTGAACGCTAGAGAATGACATATTTGAAAACGACGCCAGCATAACATAGGCAACCACAGCAAGGGGATGGAGAGATGGAAATTATGTTTGTTCTAAGAAATGGAAAATCAAAGTAGGACAAGATAGACAAATAAAATAGAAGTATACAACAAAAAGCAAGAGAAAAATCATAATGTGATTCAACATCATAAAAGGTGTATATGAACCAACTTCAAAAGGTTAATTTGGATCATAATCCAATTGTTGGAAATATAATGATAATGATATTTGAAGTCATTACAAAAGTTTCAACCAATTTTTATGTTAATGAGGAGTTCAAATACCCCTTGAGATATGCAGCAATTCCATTCGATATTTATTCACGCTAACATATGTGCACATCATACACTGCTGTCATTCGCTGGGGTGTTGGAGTAACCGAGTACCGACATCTCCTTAGAAATATTTTACCCGGGATATGTTAGAGCAGCATGGAATGTCTCATTGACCCATAAATAAGAAAAATAATGCATTTAACATATATCAGATATTTTTGTACTAAAATATGCTGAAATGACACCATACAATAATAACGTCTATAATAAAAGATTGTATATTAATGATTACTAACCTGGAGTTGATAATGTGCTAGCCATGGGTTATTATACAGCAAAGATGAACAACTTATAATCCCCACTGTACTGAGAATAAGAGAGACCTTTTTTAACAAAATAGGAAAGGTTGACACACTCTCAAATATTACATGGGCCTTCCTTTTATAGAAACTTCAAAATAATAATAAAATGGTTATTTAATTTAATAAATATAAGTTCTCTTTAATTAGCTTAGTAAATAAGCTTAATCTCTCTCCATCAGCTCTTTCTCAATAATCTGATAAGATAATCACTAATTAACAGTGGGTTGTAGATTGGAGTCTCTATCCACATAGGCTTGTGAGTAATTTAATCCATCATAAATTACTCACAGTATCAACAAGAATCCAATTCATTCTTGGTTTAGTTTAATATTGATTGCTTCATAATAATTACCCAAAATTATTTCAATAATTAGACTAATGCTAATCCACAAAATAATATGAAATTATTCCAACAATCTCTCACTTGGATAACATTAATTAATTATCAAAACAATTAATTTAACAACGAAACTAAGTAATCAATATTCACCAAAACACACAAATATGTGTATACACTAACCATACCAAGTTTATAAATGAAACTACACAAGATCACTGAATCCGATAGGGAAATAAGAGATATTAACATTATCATAGATTTAGTTCCAATATTTGAATAGAATAGATCATAGAATTATAATTTGGTGTCATATTACACCACAAAGTCCCTTAAGGACTCAACTCTTACTCCTATTAGACCAAGGTTACATCAAAATTCAATATATGAGTTACATGATATGAATTACTCATATAGGTAGACTTTTGGTCAACTGATCTGTAATCATGCATTCACCATAAATGTGAAACATACGAGTCTGAGACAACAAAAATTTAGAAGTGAAATTATGAATTAAGAACATTGAATTCGATAAGGAAAACAATGTCATAAAGGCCGACAAAATTTCAGTTATGAATTATATCCAAAATTTGGCATAACCAAGAACATGGAATCTGATAAGGAAACAATGTTATAAATGCCAAAATATACCAAGACACCAAAATTTCAATATACCCAAGAGTTACATGTTCGCAAAACTCCAATGGGTATGTCTTGATAAACATATCACCCAAAATAAGTATGAGATTCCTATATCTTCTCTCTAACAAACAGGAATTAAGTATAAAAATTTAATGCAACTAAAATTCCTGTAATTTTGAGAGAATCTCACAATAGAGTCATGTCATAACAAAATGGTCAAGACTCAAGGTATGCACATAATGGAAATTCATTTCCTTGACCATATTTCCTGACAAATGGCAATTACAAGATAGGCGACATACTCTTCACTTATATATGAGGTAGCTATAAGTATCCATTTGACACTTTTCAACACAAGAACTCCTCCAAAACATAATATAGATGTAATCAGAAGTGGATTCATGATCATTAATACATGATGCATAATCTGAATAAAAATACCCTACTATCTCAAATGATCCAAATTTCCTGAAAGTCAACATATAATGTTTTGTATCCTAAAGGTAGCTCATGCTTTTCTTTGTAGCCTTCTAATGATCATACCCAGAAGAAATGTCTACCAAGCACACTAACAAGAAAGCAATGTCCAAACATGTGCACACCTAGGCTTATATTAGGTTACCAACAATAGATACACATGGAACTTTGTCCATTAAAGTCCTCTCATCATCATTTTAGGACACAATGATTTAAACAACCTATTACCATTCTACATAAGTGGAGCATAAGGAGTGTAAGAACACATATCAAAATTTTTTAGCATTTATTCAATATAGGTTTCTTGAGACAAACCAAGATGTCACATGATCAATCATGGTGAATCCGAGTTCTTATACAAGATGTGTTTTGTCTCATTTAATAAGCACACTAAGGTACTGGCTAACAAGATGTTATCCACATACAACACATGGATCACAAAATTGTTTATTTATAAGATTCAGTAAATACATCAGGTTGCTTTATACAAACATCCTTATGCAAGTCTTTATCCAGAGATGTTATTTTCAACATCTATTAAGTAACTGAGCAAGTTCTCACTCATTATTATAGTGTATAAAGGTAATTTTATCATTCACAACCTCTAACCACTAAGATGAATGAGGACTTAACACAACTTTATCAAAAAGAGACAGGATTTGTGTCATCAACAACGTTTGACTTAAATTCCTGCAATTATGAAATATATATAATCATCTGGAATTACAGGCTCATGTATCCTTCTTGACCGTCTCAATTTAACAATTGGTTCCTTTACACCAATTACAAGAGGTTCTAAGATTGGATTAACTAGATTCTTAATACGAATGTCATCCCTGCCAGCATAAACAAAAGTTGAAGGAGATGACGTAGCCAGTAAGGGCAACATGACATCCTCAATATGCCTATTAATAGCCCTAGAAACACCACCCTTACTATTCGAGTCATCCTCAAAACACAATGTTCTATCAAACTCATTGACTTTGGTAGTGTGAGTAGGGTAATAAAATTTGCATCCTTAAGATCCAGAACAATACCCATTACAGAATCCATTTACGGTTCTTGAATTAAGTTTTTTAAGCTGCAAATTATAAGGTTTCAACTTCGCTTTGCAATCTCATACTCGAAAATGCCTTAAACTAGGCTTTTTTCCAATGAAAAGCTTATACGAGGTCTTTTCAACTGATTTACTGGGAACTTGATTCAAGATATAAGCCGTTGTTTTAAAGGCATCAACTCCACACAAACTCTGGCAAGGAGGAGTGACTAGTCATGCTTCTAACCATGTCCATTAAGGTTTGATTCCTCCTTTTAGCAACTTCATTTTATTGAGAAGTGTCAGGTATAGTACATTGGGCTTCAATCCCATGTTCTTGAAAGAATAGGGCAAATAATTTGGACTTTCTACTTGTCTCTGTATACTTGCCACAATATTCACCTCCTTTATTCAATTTGACACATTTGATTGCCTTTCCAAATTTCAACTCAATAGTAGCTTTCAATGCCTTGAAGGCATATAAAGATTTAGATGTTTCATGCAACAAATCCTCCCATGGCAACATGTCTTGTAGATCCACCAATATTCATGTAGATCAAATCCAATATATTCTCAGATTTACTCGCCCCTTTATTCCTAGTTATAGCGGGAAGTTTTCCCTTTATACAAGCAACACAAGACTCGAAATATGAGAAATTTAAGTCATGTAATATTCCTTTCCTAACTATCCATTCAAATCTCCCTCGAGAGATGTAACCCTAACTCTAATGCCATGATCAAGAAGAATTTTTAATTAATTCTTCAGTATTTATGTCCTATTACGACATTAACGGGTGTACTATGTAGAGAATCGGATCGGTATTAATATTCAAATAGTGTAACCTATTCATCAAGGAAATATATCAAACAATAACAAAAAACAAGGAGAATGTCAATTCTTCCATTTCCTTGTCAAAGCTGGATAACTACATTTGTCTAATACAGAACAAGAAATTAAATTCTTCCTTGATGAAGGTGTATAAACTACATTACTTATGGTAAAAAAATGTCTAGAATACAAGTCTAAGACTATAGTTTCTACACAACTAACTGCAGTCGATCTCCTTCCACTCTAAGGATGGTCCTCTTCCTTTCATTTGGGCTTCTCTTATCTCTAAGACCCTACAAAGAATTAACTAATTAAATAGTTGCTCCAGAATCCAACTACTAAGAATCCAAATAGATTTCAAAATTATTGGATTCATAACAAACTGGATCTTTCTCACGCTTGTTCTTCAACCTAAAGCAATCAAAGATTTTATAACCAAGCCTTTTTACAATAATGACATTCACCCTTGAATGATTTCTCCTTATGACCTTTATTATTCTTATTGCTTTTCTTGGGTCCGAATGGTGTCTTGCCATATTCCTTGCCCTTACTTTTCTTTCCTTTTAGCTTCACATTTCTAACCTTGCTAGAAGAACCATGTGAAATGTAATTCACTGATTGCATATGAGAATTCGCCCTCTTTATTGACTTTTCCTCTTAAGTCACTATGAAGATCATCTTATTAATAGTCCACTCTACCACTTGGGAATTGTAGGTGGTTCTCAAGACCCTATACTTAGTAGGAAAAGATTGGAGAACTCGATAAATAAGATACTTCTCGCCCAAGTCCACACCTTTAGTTTGATGTAGTAGTTAACAAGATTCATTATGTGGTTATGCACTCTAGACACTTCATCATAATGTATATTATCCAGTAAAGTGAGGTAATAGGCCTTTTGAGCCTTATCAAACTTCTTGAATTTCTTACTAACTGCTTTGAGATACTCAACTGTAGTGTCCTTCTTAAGAATGCTTTGCTTGATAGTCTTATCAATCGTATACTTTATGACAGTTAGAATAATCCTATTAGACTCATACCACTGCTTATAGTAAGCCTTGTCAGTAGTGCTAGACTCAGCAGTGAGGTCCGCTGGCTTAAGTTCTCTTATAGCCAAATCCTCCTTAGTGATTGTCATGTACATATTAAAAGACTTAATCTAATCATCATAATTTGTCCCATTCAAAGTTTTCACCACAGACTGTTGTTGGAATAAGGAAACTGAGGGAAAATAAATAGGAAACATTAATTATGTCTCAGACACATAATTATATAATAAGGTTTCCACAATAAGACTTAGCTTCAGCAACTGTGTAACAAAATATTCATCAAAATCCTACCTAAGGGCTCAAACTATAAGAAACCAAGAAAACTCGTACACACCAAAGATGCATATTATAGAGAGAAATAGCTCAAAATGCACTCACACTTTCTATATTGATAGGATAAGAGAGACCATAAATACATCAATTAACTAATCACTGCTGACAGGTCACAAATAGGCTTTATTTGTAAAATTATATTGCCAATGTCAGACCAATAGGGCACGTCCATCACCAACATAATCATACTCTCATCAGCTAGTTGCTCAACAATAACCTCTCCCTTAATGATTTAGTGCGTACCTTCAAGAGTAGACTAATAATAATCATAACAATAGCAGTTCATAATGCCAACACCATTAAGATTGGGCCCATAATAGGTGGACACACAACCATTAGGTGCAAACGACCCAATGTGGCAAAAAATAGTTCTATTTACTCATTCTTTGATTTTTGCGCACAAATTTTGGAATAAAATATTTACTAATTACATAAAAAAATTGTTTTAATTCCTCTGAGTATTGTTAGAGAGAATGAGCAATATATATTGTCCCTTATTTTATATAATTATCTTACAAATTTTTTTAGGTCAAAATAGTATCATTAGATTGTATTTTGAGGTTCTAAATCTCCAATAAATTTAAAAAATCATACTTCTAGGCCTTAAAAAATTTTGGAAAAATTTCCAAAATAGGAAATGGTGCATAGAGTAGAACTATGAAAGTTTAGTGGCCAAACAATGAGCAAGTGAGCTATACGTGGCACCACTCTCTTAAGGCACAAGTGAGCTTCATCTTCATGCACTGTTCATTGTCTTATTCCTCCATATGGGTCAACTTGATCCATTTTGTGACCCAAGACTCAATCTGATGTGATTCGAGGCTTTAAGGGCAGCTATGTCCTCCATGAATTTTGAGCTTCGATATAGGTCTCATTTTGTTCAAAATTCCTTAGGGAATAAAACCCCTAAACTCTTTGCAAGAGATTTGATCTATATTTTAAGTAATTTCACTAAAAAATCTCAAGTCTTAGGCATTAATAGGGTTAAATGTGTTTATCATATTTCAGAGCACACAGTGGGCATCAATCTACTTAAAATCCTCTTATCTATAAAAGCCCCAACTCCATTTCAAAAGTGTCACACCCCGAAATCCCCGGAGTGGGACCGGCACAGATCATGAGTAAATTCCCCTGACCTGCAAGCCTAACCCTAGGGGGACAATCACTATCATACCGATCCAACCCCCATGAATACTGTTTGCCTTAATACATAAGATGAGAATTTCAGTACAAAATGAGGGAACTTGTAGAAATTTCGGCAGCACCTCTCCAGTAAATAGGATGTCCCGAAATTTCTACAAGGTCTTGCAAGGCAATACATAAATAGGGGAGCTCCACTCCCACCAGCCCAGTCCAATAATTTACAACATACGACAAAAATGTGGCGGGTTCAGCTGTGGTCACAAAATAATCCCCATATACGATAATGGCTACCAAACTAAATATATACATTCCAAAAAGAATTGCCAAACTCATAATCTAAACAAAAGGACACGCCTCGCACCCAGACCAAGCGGCTCGACACGGCTCCTCTGTCAGTGCTTCGCCGGCTCCAGAAGGTCGTCTATTTCTTTATCTGGGACCAAAAATTTTTTCCAGCAGATAGCACCCCAAGTCAGTAAACAATTTCATATATAAACGTAAATTAACATAATCAGGAATTGAATACAATACAACAGTGTTTAAATCCATTTGCTTGCAATTTAACAGTTAAGCTAATTAACGCACTTTTCTGAAACATTAAGTCAAGAAGTCATTCACAGGTAAACAATCAACTTATGAGAATCATTCGGGGAAAAGATTGCTAAGAACCAACAGGCGAGGGTACACAACCCTCGAGGGCATCTAATCAACAAGCGAGGATACACAATCCTCGAGGTAACTAGACAACAAGCGAGGATACACAATCCTTGAGGGCAACTAATCAACAGGCGAGGATACGCAATCCTCGAGGGCAACTAACCAACAGGCGAGGATACACAATCCTCGAAGGCAACTAACCAACAGACGAGGATACTTAATCTTCGAGGGCAACTAACCTACAGGCGAGGATACTTAATCCTCGAGGGTAACTAACTAACAGGTGCGAGTCATATCTCGCGAAGGTTTATCATTCGTCATCCTCCCAACAATCAAGGATTTAAGTCAAACATGCATACAAAGATGGAAATATGCGGAAAATTATCTGTGTTTCTGATCATAACTATCTAGTGACAACCTCTAAGCATATCACAAGTCCAATACTGCAGTTAAGGTCATTCAACATATACAGAAGGTCCCTTACTTCTAACCCCTAATCCGGTGAGGCATAATCACAAAGAAATTGATTATATTTAGGAAACATATGAAGCAAGAACAATCCCAGGTATAGTAAGAGTTTTGGGGGTGCTATCTGCGCACCTGGACTCCAGTTGTCACGAGCAGTACGCTGCCCTCCTAGGGTGCCGGAATCGCTCTTACGATTCACCTGCACCAACGTTCACGTAGGAATTAATCGTCTTTCAGTTCATTATCCCAAGTTAGGACCTAACCCCCATCTCTTTAATTCTATATCTATCATTCCTTAACGTGTGGTAACTTTACACTTTTGCCCCACATTTTTTCCAAATTTTTCATTTTGGTCCCTATTTCAAACCCTAGCCTCCATTCTAATGCAATTCAAGACAAATTCATAGTTCTCATGCCTACCAACTTAAAAGTGTTAATCTAGAGTCAATATGAACCTATTACAAGTCAACAGTTTTCCATTTTCTCAAGAACTCAAAATTTTCGAAAATTTTCATTTTGGTCCCTGTCAGCCATACTTCTTTACCAGCAGCCAAAATCCATGGTTTTAGAGCTCAAATTCATTGTTTATGGGTCGGAAATGCTACTTGTAAGCTCAATCTCAAGAGAAAACCAGCAAAAACGCACCAATTCGTCCAAAATCTTCACGGCTCAAGCTCCTAGGATCCCGCAGGAAAAACAGCTTCACCAGCGGCCAACCGAGCTCGAATCCAGGTGGAAATGGCCGGCCAAGAAGCAAGGTACAAAACCCGTCCAAGACACACCGAAAAATCAGCTCACCGACGGCCAGTCAAGCTCGCGTTTTCCACGGTTTTCCGCGACAGAGATGGCGGTTTTCCAGCCGGAATAGTGGCGAGGGGTGACCGGTGACTGGTTGATGGTGCTCGAGGGGGTGCGGCTCAGCTCCGGCGAGGTTGAGGCACAACCACAGTGGCTCCCAGCTGTAACCCGCGAAGCTTCCTCTCACTGCGCGTTCCTCCCATGGTTGCCGTGTAAAAATGTTGAAGATAGGGCCAATTTCGTAATTTTGCTATAGGAGGGGACACGTGGCAGCTCCAAAAAAAAAAAAAAACAAGGGAGGTTAGCTTCCCACTCTCGAACCCTCGTCCTGAGGAATGTAGCCTGGAGCCTGACCACTGAGCCAGCCTCAATCTCATTATATTGATACACATAACAAAATAATATACCATCAGATGAGTTATTAATCCTAATTACTTGGGGTATTACAGAAAGAATCCCTATGGTTTGCAACAAATTTCATTCAAAAAAGTTAAGGTTTATACTTGTATACTTAATTTTCTAGCACTGATGCATCTAGCTCAGCCAGCATATTTACAATCCTAAAGGCTTTGATATCATATGCTGAAATGACATTATACAATAATAACGTCCATACTGTGAGATTGCATATTAACGATTACTAACTTGGAGTCACTGAGCAGTAGAGATGAACAACCCACAATCCCCATTGTATTGAAAACAAGAGAGCAAAGAGACTACTAGAGAGAGACCTTTTTATCAAAATGGGAAAGGATGTCACACTCTCAAATGTTTCATGTGCCTTCCTTTTATTGAAACTTTAAAACAGAAATAAAATGTTTTTTTTATTTAATAAATATAATCTCTCTCTAATTAGCTCAGTAAATATACTTAATCTCTATACATAAGCTTTTTGCCAATGATCTAATAGGATAATTACTAATTAACAATCGTTTATAGGTTGGGGTTTCCACTTACATGGACCTGTGAGTAGTTCAACCTATCATAGATTACTTAGATTATCAACAAGGATTTAATCCATTCTTGGTTTAGTTTAATATTGATTGCTTAATAATAATTACACAAAATTGTTCAAATAATTATATTAATGCTAATCCACAAAATATTTTAAAATTATTTCAACAAAATATACTAATATAATTAATAACTCTTCAATCATAAAAAAGACCTGCTATTTGGATCATAACTCTGTTCATCGATGCTCCAAGATAATTTTTAAGATACAAAAGTCATGCAAATGACTGTTCATTTCTTAGATTTAAGGTCACTAGTAAGTGATAAGTCAATGCCATAAAAGATAACATACAATATTTGTCCAGACTCCTGAGGGCTATATTCTGCCCGCCGAGAACAAAGAAGTTTGAATGGAAGAAAAATCATAGTATTGGCATACCTATTATTTATAGCCGTAGCCAATGATGCTACCACTTCTGCAGAAAGGATGCATCTAGGACCATAAGCATGCAAAAAATATTAATTTCCAATCAGATTTCCTGGTTTCTCATACCTATAATTTTAGGATTGTCAAATACCCTGTTGCCCATATTAAACAGAAGTAAAAGGTCAGCAGCAGAACCAAATATCCTCTGCCATTTCATTTTTGGGTCAATAATCGCTGGCCCTTTGACCATGCATCCTATGTAAGTCATTGAATGAGTTCGCTACTTAGTAAGAAGAGTTTAGAGTCGATCTGAAACATTAGGAAAACAACATTATATAATGTCGACAAGACTTATAAGAAAGACAAAAGCTAATTTATGAGCACATCAGTTACCCTGACGCAAGTAGATATCATCATCAACTTTGACATTATTATCTGCTTCAAAAAGTTTAAAAGCTGCTTTGAAAATTTGCAACCTAAGAAACAGGGGAAATGACACTAACAGATAAAATGTGAGAAACATAAATTTGTTAACATAACAAAAGTGAGAACTTCTACGTTTTGTATGGAAGTGTTAGATATTCATCTTCAATGTCAATGATCATATATCCTGGTACTTCTGTATCATTATATCAAGCTCTCAGTTCTTCCAATAACAAACCTGAATGCTAAGCCAAGAGCTTGTTCCAGCCTAAAAAGGATGACGAGAATTGATGCAACATATGCTACAAAAAAAAAATTTACTCAATAAATTAAAATGGTGTAGATATTATACGGAGTTTATGGTGTATGAAATGTTGCTATAGAAGCCTATCCAGACTGGAATTGGAAAAAGTTGTTGCGTCATTGGAGAACTGATGCCTAATGGAACTGGCACTATATCATAATCACCACACCATGCGTTCGAAGATTAGTTCTGCTAAGAAAGGAGGAAACAAAGACCAAACGATTGTTTATGAAGAACTGCCAAAATAAAACGAAGTACCAATCTAATATTAGAGGCATAGGATTATAGGAAGTGGGTAGCGACGACGAGGGACGAGGGAACAGTGGCTACTTTTCGTTGCTATTGGTTTCATCACTGCTTCTGGAAATCTCGTAAGTATTGGCTAAATTAAATATTTAATATCGGTATAAAAACTGAAGAATTTAATAAATTGGAGAGAATTAGTTCACGGACTAGAATTGAGTACAATTTGTGCTTTGTTCCGCAATGTGCAGGAAAGGAAGACTTGGAAGTCATGTTACATTCCAATAGTTTGATTCTAAATGGAGGCTGATTAACTACTCCTATTTAGCGATTGGGGTTTAAAATTTTTTTTAAAAGGTTTTTAAAAACTAAATTTATATGAGAGTGCGTCTCTACCATTATTAGTGAAAAAGATCAAATATAAAACATATAAAAAAAATCCATATTGAACCAAATTTAATTAAGACGAATTTAGGTTTTAATTCTAGCAAAAGTATTCAAATTAAATATTAAAATCAGATTCTTATAATAAAAATAGATTGAACTTCTATAAATTAAAAAAATTAAAGAAAAAATATAAAATAAAATTATGTATAAAATATAAAAATTTTAAAATTTTAACAAAAATAACCACCCTTTACAAAAAATTTAGATCCTTTACAATATTGTAGAATTTACAGTAAAATATAAGTCATTAAATTTTAATTTAATAGCTCATATTTTATTTATTTATTCAAAATAAAAAATAAAAAATATAAATTATTAAATCAAAATTTAATAACTCATAAACGTTAAATTCTACGATAGAATATACCTATCCGCATACGCCTTTGCAGCGCCTCCTTTGATCCTGCTCATATGATAACAAAACGACAAAAGTAAAATTAGACGAAAAAGGCATTTTCATGAAATGTAAAAGAGTACTTTTACGACAAGGTAATACGAGTTGATGAGACAGGTTGAATATCAATCATCCTTACAATGGCTTGTCGCCAATGAATAGATATTATTATTTTAAACGGTCATAACTTACTAAAAAGGTTTTGAATTTTATTTATATTCACGAAAACTCCTTAACATAATTATATTTTTTAAATCATTCTTTTTCATGCATTTAAATGCTAATTGAATTTTTTTATATTTTTATTCTTTCAAAAATTAATTATAAAATATATGAATACTGTTTGTTTCATTTTAACATATATTGTTTATAAATAAAAGTCACAAACTTTAATTTCTTAATTTTTTTCATTTAATTTTTCTTTGTGGATGAATTTTCGTGGCGTCATAACTTGATTACACAAAATAAATATGAACAATCCCAGACGCAAGTGGTGTAAATCTGGGCGAGAAACTCGTGTAATATAGAAATGAACGAGAGTGACGCATCAAATTAATCCGTAAAGCCAACTGGGGATTTAGCTAACGTCAAGATGCACTGGGCATAATACAATTAAAATTGCCCGTGCCTGACAGAATGCAAGGGTCGGGAAAGAAGCAGTCCAGTTCCACTACCACTAGGGAAGGGAAGGGAAGCCCAAAACAACACACAAACCCAAGCCAACTCTGCTCTAGTTGAGAGTGGCATCAACAAGCAAATAAACCATCGACCATTACTTGGAGAATCCCTAACTAATTACAGAGTTCACCCCCTGCGTACAGCATCTTTCCTCCATGCAGGGACCATTATGGCCTTATCCATTCCTCCTTGTCCTCTCTGGTAATCTTGTCGCACATGACCCCATATAATTTTCATGTTATTTATCATTTTCTCACTTCTTTACAGAAAGAAATCCAACCAAAGCACCTTTTTTTCTGCGAAATTACTCCTAAAACAAATATAAAAATTCATGTCTGAGAAATCGAATGGGTTATGCCCAGATTGCAAGAGAAGACATCAATCCAGCTCCAAGAAAAAGCATACAATATGAAGCTATTTGCAGCCTAAAGTTACAGCTCATTCTCTTGCTAAGAAAATCAGCAGCTATTAGGTCTACTAAAGCCATATACACTAAGATTCCAGCTGACAAGGAGTCCAGAATGCCTTCAGTTATGAGGGCACCTGGACTGTATGGGTTATATACTGAAGCAATCCCAGTCCCTATCCCAATACCCAACGGCGTTGTTAGTGCGAAAAAGCATGCCATTATGGATGCCGAGGAGGCCTTAAATTGAGCTTGGGAGATGCAACCTCCAAGTGCAAAACCTTCAAAGAACTGATGAAATGATAGTGCCGCAATTAGGGGCCTTATGGTACAAGGGCTTTGCGACACTCCCAGAGACAACCCAATTATCACTGAATGTGATACAATCCCAAGTTCCAACACCTGCAATCAAGTTTAACAAAACCAAGTTTATTATTTGATCTCAACTTCCCATGTTTTAAACAAGTCATTGTTTATTGATCCAAATGCAATGCTACTTTCCATGGTACAACATATGGTGAAGAGTAAACTACTCCGACATGTATCAAGAATCAAGATACCATCTAGAATTGTTATTCCTTTTGAGGTCAAATTCCCAAGGCAGTCACATATTCTTAAGAATACTCAACTCAAAAAACTATCATACTTCCTCCTTAGGCAATTTTGTTCTGTCCACAAACTTCAGACGACGTAGAGGTTAATTCAACTTTCTAGTTTGTACCAGGTTCATATGGTAAAAGCTGGGAGAAATAACGGGCTCGCATTGCGATAATATTTCAGGTGGGCCAACCGGCCAATGCACGAATTGTCCTCTTCTCCATTAAGAGGAATGGTAGAGCAACGCGTCAAAACAGCGGTTTGATGTAAAAGCCATTTCAATTGACAACGACGAAAATTGATGATTACGTAGATTTTGATCAGGACCGAACTAACAATCACAAGGTAAGAAACAACTAAGAGATAAAGTAGAATTACCTGTGAAACGACGACATGGCGTACGCCGCCATCACCGTCATCATCACCGAATCCGTGGGAGTGGCTATGGCCGTGTCCGTGGTCATGGGAGTATTCCTTAACGCCACTACGACAAGAGTCGCGGCCTTGTGGGTGGCTGTGTCTATGGTGCGCCGCATGCGCATGCATCCCCACGATGTGCATTCCACCGCTTTCCTCTTCCCCAAACACTTTACCTGTCCAGTCCTTAACCTCCACAACCGGCACAATCCCCGATTCAATGCCCGGCTCAGATGACCCGACCCGTCCCTGCTCCACGTTGGCCCGCGCCATCCCCTGTTTCCTTTCATAATATTGGGTCCCCACAAAATCAACCAAAAGCGTCAGAAGCGCTGAGATCATGGCGAAGAACCCGGTGAAGGGGAACTTGGACCATGGGTATTCCGGCAAGCACGGGTCGTTCAGGGCCTCCGTAGCGTCCGATAGCATGTGGACAAAACCGGTGGCTAGAATCACCCCCGCCGCGAAAGCCTTGGCTGCTACGAAGAGACTGCCATCTGTGCGGAGAAAACGCTGGCGTTTCCCGACGAGAGGTAGGGCGACTCCGGTCATACCGGCGAGGAGTATGGATGCGATGGCCACCAACTTGAGGACGAATGCGGCTGAGTCGTCTCGGCAGAGCTCTAAGCTGGTGCCTCCACAGCTTGAGTTCGTCATGGATTCAGGTAGATACTGGGAAAGCGATCCTTTTTTTTTTAAGAAGAAAAATGAGTCCAAGAACTTAGAATCCCTTTTAAAACAATTGACCTATGCCAATTATACAATTTAGGAATTTAATCTCTCTTTAACGTGCACAATTCAACTGCTATGAAAAGGCACAAGTTAATAAATCAAATATGAAGCTTTTGCGTTGCATATCCGATGTTCGTTGCGTATTTTATTCCGTTCTCGGAACTAAAGTTTCTTTTCAAATTGCATCTAGTTTTTTTAATTACTCATCTGTATCAGTAGAAACATGGACAAAAGACAACACAAACTTGATCCCTCAGCGCTCTATCTACCTAAAAAAAAGGGGGAGGAAAGGGAGGGAGTTAATCGTGAGAAACAATTACCTGAAAAAGGAGGAGAATTCCCAGAGAGACGCTCAAGGGGGAGCAGTGACCAGAGATCCTGAGAAAAGAGAACAAAACTATCAACAAGGGCGAATTAAACATTCAAAAGCAGAGGAGAAAGAGAAAGGAAGGAGTATATAAAGAACCTCGATCAAGAACATGGGAAACGGCTTAAATAACGGAGGTTTTAGGGAGCGCGAGGGGGCGAAGGACACGTATCAGAAGGATGAAGGGGAATCTGACATTGATAAGAAAGAAGAAGAGAGATTGGGAATAGAGACGTGATGGGAGGCGGATGGGAGGTCACCGAAGAGAAAGAGTATATACGATAACTGCTGCAACACAGTTCGTGGGTTGTGTGTGAAGAAGGGAAGGCAGAGAGAGAAAGAGAAATAGAGAGAGAGTGTCGTCATATTAAAGAAAGGAAGCGGTGGAAGTAGCGAGTAGATGCTTCGGTTGCGACTTTTGGCTTTTGAATGAGGGCGATGGTGTCGACATTGTTACATTACATGATTCCATTATTCCATTATTCCATTCTCACTCGCCCTCTCCGTGACGTTTTTTTTCTTAATAAAATAAACGCCATTATACTAATATAAAACCGGATCCTGCCTCTACTCGTTTTTCTTTCTTTTTTAATCAAAAATAAGATAGAAATATTGTAAGCAACATATAATGACCGGACAAGAGTACAGTCTGTATTTGATTTGAATTATAGCTGTTTGTGACTTTGTAAAATTTAATTTTATCAAAAAATAAGTTTGTAGGATCGTAATTAATATATAAACACTTTTATTTAGAAGAATGAATAGTTTTTATTCATTTTCATTTAGTACATAAGCAAATTTATTTTACTTCTATGTGGATAGAGTTTAGAGAATAAATATGATTTTATAGAAAAACATATGCTCTTTAACTCATCAAATATCAAACTTTTTTTTTTACTGAAAATTAAATATTAAATTAAACAAACTGTACATTTAGAATAAATGAAGTTAGACAAGTATATAATTTAAAAAAATTTTTAATTAAACAAAATTTTATTTCTAGAAATGTATATTTTAATTTAGTTTTTAATTTTTTACAGAAATGCACTTCATTAAAAATATGTAAGAGAATGTTTTAGTCAGTAATATATATTTTAAAATTAAATGAGGGTATTATGATAAAAATTTAAATAAAATTAAACTATGACGTAACTTTTTTATTTAAAGAGTTTAGAATGTATTTAATAAAAATGAAAATTTTATGTAATTTTCAACAGCTATTTAAAAAATTAATGACCGGACACGAGTACAATATGTATTTGATTTGAATTAGAGCTCTTTATTATTATGTAAAATTTAATGTATTATTAATATAATAATTTTAAATGTATTAATATACTTATAATGAAGCACAATAAAATTTTTTTATATATTACTGACATATAAATTTATTAATTAGTAAATGCTGACTGAATATAAAATTTTGAATTTATATGTTAATATATATAGTCTTATTATTTTAAATACTAATATAAAAAATAATAATTTTAAAATTATATAACTATATTTAACTAATTGTACTCAAAATTATGAATATACTAAAATTTTTATCAAAAAATAAGTTTGTAGGGTCGTAATTAATATATAAAAATTTTTATTAAAAAAAATGAATGTTGTTTATTGATTTTCATTTTCTACATAAGCAAATTTATTTTACTTTTCTATGAATAGAGTTTACGCAATAAATATGATTTTAAAGAAAAATATAAGCTCTTTAACTCATCAAATATCGGACCTTTTTTTTTTTTTTTGCTAAACATAAATATCACACTAGACACACTATAATTTAATATAAATGAAATTAGACGAGTATTTAAATTTTTTTTTCAAATTAAACAAATTTTTTTTTCTACGAATGTATATCTTAATCTTTTTTTTTTTGGCTGAAATACACTTCATAAAAAATATGTAAGAAAACTTTTTGGTCAAGAATATATATTTTTTAATTAAATAAGGGTATTATAACAAAAATTTAAATAAATTAATTATACCGCAGCTTTTTTACATAAAGAGGTCAATATGTATTTTGAAAGAAAAGAGATTTTTATGTAATTTTCAACATATATTTTTTTTTCCAAAAAGTACATATGTATAATTTAGTTTAAACTTCATTATATTAATATGTAGTGGGACATTAAAATCAAACAAGAAAAACGAAAAGCTGTGGAATCTAGTAACAGTTGCACCACTACTTGGGGCGTTGTTTTGAATACAGCATCTCCATTATAGTTAATTTATTTGACTTTTAAAACATCATTTTAGCATAATTAAATTCATAGAAAAATCGCATTTAAAACTAAAAATTATGTGAAATAATAAGGAAAAAAATTATATGATATTTTTTATATATTTATATTATGTTTTACTAATCAATTAATAATATGTAGATACTTTTTTTAAAATAAAAATTAACAATATAAATAAAATATAAAAATTATCCACGTATTATTAACTTATTAACTTATTGAATAACAGTCCATGCCAATCCAGTCGTAGGCAGTTTTGAGATTGGGCATATGTATGCATAATTATTGCTTTGACCAGAAGACTTACACAGATAACTTCTCCTGCACTCCAATAAGAGAGGTGCTCACGTAATTTCATCAATTATGAATTGCATAAAACTGGTATAATTACTCTTTAATCATACCGTTCCACGGATATATTTAATAATTTCATGTCATACAGCTAATACCTGAAGTCATCTCTTCTGATTGTGAATTTCAACTTATTTAAAAATAGTTTTTATTTGACAAAATGAGCTAAAAAGAATTTTTAAGAATCACATAAAAATTTACGGCCTTTTAAGTTTTACCTTTATGAATATATTCATGGTATATAGAAAAAACAATGTTGCAAAGAAAAAAGGACTATTCAATAAAAACATGACACATCTGACCTCAAAATATTGGAAAAAAATAATTATAAAAAGGGACAAATTTGAAATAAGCTATTTGGAAAAATATCATAAGAAAATTTTATATTAGAAAAAATCATACGAATTTATATTTAAAAACATTAAAAATATTTTAAAACCAGAATATGTGCTCAAATCATGAGGCATATTGAATATAATTAATTTGCAAGACTCAGTGAAAGGTTCAAATATTATAACTTAACCATTATTTTTAGTTATGAGATTCCAAAATAATATATTTTTGTCAGTCATGACCGATGGAATATATTAAAAACTGAATGGGGTGGTGTTGATAATATTTCTTTTCAAAAAAATACCCATGAATTTTTTAATGCATGCTTCACTTAAAAAATGATGTATTATGGCATAAAAAAATTATAAATTTTTGACATATTATACTCTTACTCTCATGTAGTAGAATTAAGACTTGGGGAAATATGGATAGTTTTATTCAAAGAAAAAGGTAACATCAGACTTCCTTTTCGAGTTCAGAAGCAGACTCCCCATACAAGTTTTTCACCATGCATACCCTTTCCCTCTGTACATTACCCTATTTAAAGATAAAAGGTAAATAATTGACTCTGACACATGTGGGCCCTCCTCCCTTGTAGCCTAAATTCTGCTGCGCATGTAATAATCATTGCTCCACAATGGTTTCCTTCATGTCCATTCACTTGTGGGCCCTTGCTCTTTTTCTATATCAAATCATATTAAATGTACGTGAATTTAATAAAATTTAAATTATTAAATTAAAAATTAAATAATACAGATTTTAAAAAATTATTAAAATTTATTTTTATATCTATAAAAATTTAAATTATTTAATAAAAATTCAATAATTCATATATTTTTAAATGCAATACATTTGAATTTTCGAGAATCCGAATCCATGCTAGTGGCTTGTTCCTTTCCAAACACGGGCTTTTCCACATACTGTTGATTGGGCTCCATTGAGGATTGGGCTCTCTTTGATGCTTGGCCTCATCTGAGTTGGGCTCAAATATCCTTTCAATAGTCCCCCATTCAAAGACAACCTTGTCTACAAAGTTGATTTCTGGGTAGGCTTGTTGGAGTGTTTTGACTTCTTCCCATGGGTGACCGTGCCATTCTACCATTTCTTCATAGTAGGTTTCTCCTGTTACAGTTTTCTTTTCTCGGTAATCTGTAATGGCTTCAGGACGTGGTAATGACCCATATATCTCTTCTGGTAGATTGGTTTGTGAGTCTCCAATTTCACCACAAAATTCTTTTAACATGGAAACTTGAAAAACAAGGTGTATTTGTAACATCCCAAAATAACTCTAGTTATATGTATGATTTAAGTAAGTATAAAATGTAAATATTAAAAAATAGGTCATTGGGATAAATTTTTTTTTTTTTCTGATATAAGAATTATAATATTTTATTTTTAGAAGCTTGCCATAGTCATTCTAGCAATCACATAATTTTTGAAATTTTAAGAGAAACCCCTTATAAGTGTATAGCATAGTATGAGAATAATGTGGAGAAAAAGACAAAATAAGATGCTACCTCATGTTTTCTTTTTCTTTATTTTTTTCAATACATGCCAACTTTAAGCAATTGTAATGTAAAAGGATTTGTGAGTCACTTGTAGCCTCATAGAAGTAAGTCATATGTAAAAATGAGAAAAGTCAATAGAAAAGTTTAAGTAGGATTCATGTCTGAAAGAGATATGCTTAATAGGAAAGACAAAGTATGACCACCACTTAATTGCCTCTTCATTTCATTAAACCATGCACTAACTCTTGATATTAGGCGCATTCATCTATTTTTCCTTACTTCAGTTGAAACTAAGGGAAAGGTGAAAAGAAAAGTTCAAGATGGATCCATATGCAAGAAAAAGATAGAATAAAAGCATGTCGAATAAGAAAAAAAAAAAAAGGTGACAAGAAAAGTCTAAGAGAGGTTTATATGCAAGAAAAAGAGAGAAATAATATGTAGGATATAATAAAGTAAGACATTTTAATAGTTGGAAATCTTCAACTAATTAATGAATGAAACAATTTGATAGTTGGAGGTCTTCAACCAATTAATAAATTAAACAATTTGATAATTGGAGGTCTTCAACCAATTAATGAAATGGAACATTTCGATGGTTGGAAGCTCTTTACTAATTAAAGGTTTGATCATCTCTACTTAAAGAATTCATTCTTTTCGTTTCTTATTTAGTTTAGCTAAAACCAAGAAAGAGAAAGGAGAGAGAAAGAAAAACTCTAGCTTTTTGCATGAGGTATCACCTCTTATATTTTGTCTAAGGTGTAAGAGAGAAAAATGTCTAGAATCATGTGAGTTTTCTAGCTATGTAATTTATTTCACTATTAGTTAAGTTGACTTTTCATTTAGTAGTCACTTCGAAAAGCTAAGAGATAAGTGATCATGCTCTATTGATATAATTTTCTTAACCGACATTTTAAAGTTTTTGACTAAAATAAAGTAAGATGAAAGGTGTGTCTTGTTACTGGATTTAAAAGGGAATAATGCATGTTTTGGAAATAGATATTAAGGCTAAAAAATGTTTATTTTAATGGAAGTAGATATGACTTTAAGGACCTTAAGAATGTTTAGTTTCTCTATATAAGAGTTTCAAACTCTTCATTTGGGAACCATGTTGTTAATGTACGAATATGGTGTAATGTAATAACAATGGGTTCTAGTTTAATTAGCCATTTATTTTGATCATAGACATTAGAAATTAGCAATGATACTTATATATTGATTTGGGTCAAAATTAGGCCTTTTAAGAGGTTCCAATGCTTCTTAGCTAAAATCAGGTCATGGAAATTTATAATGGTTTAACTAAGAACATCAATAGGAAATTTTAGGACCTTAGGACATAATAAAATAATTTAATTTAGAACTCTCTTAGTGAAATAATTAATAGCTTAAAATATAAATAAAGGGAAATAGAAATTAAAAGAAACCTTATGCACAATTAGTAAATGTTCAAGTGTAGATTATATGTAAGTTATTTTTTATATGTCTAGATTGGATTACTTTATAAATCTTGCACTCAAGGACTTGGATACTTTCAAGAAGGGAAAGTGAGCTTGAAGACAAGATAGTTAGTCTTATCCTTAAAACTTGCATTTTTCTATAATACTAACTTGTGTTATCCATTGATTGTAATTCACATATGCTATATGAATTTATAAGGATATGTTTATGATTATTGGAAGGGAAGAATGAATAATGGCCTTTTTTTATTATTTTTTTTTAATGTGATGATCATCCATTTGTAATGCAAGAGATTACCCCACCTAGAAGTGGGAAGAAATAAAACATTCCCCACTAGAAGTAGAAAGAGATAAAACATTCTCCACCTAGAAGTGAGAAGAGATTGAGAGTCTACCTCACGAAGAAGTGAGATGAGATGTTATATGTATAGCATTATATGTATGCAATTAATGACATATTTGTTTACAGCAATGGATTGAATTGTATGGCATGTTTTAAGGCTGGGATTAGTGATTTTGAAATGTGGCTAGCTATTGAGATTTATATCTTATCCCTTTTTGTTATTAATATTAATTACAGGTGCCCAAAAAGTTACTCAATCAACTATCCAACAGAATTTAAAATCCCTATAGGAATACGTTCTTGGATTTGTTATGTTTGGGAATGTAACTAAGTGTGAATTGATATTCTAAGACTTAGGTATGTTAAACATATTTCTATAACTAACTATGGGGTTATGTGTTGTTGAAGTATCTTGGGTGTAAACTTATATGGCCAAAGTTGTCATTGAAGGATGTAACTATACATATGTTAATTTAACCTATTTATGAGTATTAACAGGAAATCTAATGAAATGACTTGAGAATAATATGAAATTTAGCATTGTTTTTCTTAACATGTTAAACCTCCATTCTAGAAATTTCTATAGTCATTGAATTTGTTCAAGTGGGGTTAATGAACCCAAACATTTAAGATTATGGGTACAGAGACAAAGTTGGACATATTTTCTAATTTCTAGAACTAAAGAGCCAAATGAATGATTTTTTAACTTGAAATTTTTATGACATGTCATGTACTTAGCTAGAAATTTTCATACCAAATCTCATAAAATTATAGGCTATTTTTTCCTAGATTTGATGCCAAATTGATCCATCCTGAATTTAAGGGACTAAACTAAATAGTCTCATAAATTAGTTTGGTTTAGGAGGAATTTGAAAACATTGTGGTCTTAATTATTATGATAGAAATTAGACACAAAAAAATTTATTTCTGTAAAAGTTTAGAATTTTTGAAGCATGGGAACTATATTTTAAAAATCTCTCAAAATAGGGTAAATTTTGTAAAGAAAAGGAAAACTGTGGCAAAAAATGAAGTTAAAGAAAGCTAGAGGCAATCTATATGTGAATTTGCTATGTAGAAACAAAATAATAATAATTTAAAATAAAAAAATGTTTAATTAGTTGCAAATTTTGAATGAGGCAAAAATATAGTAGAATTCATGTTTTAACCAAATTTAAGCTAAGGAATTATCTTGTATTTAGAATTAGGTGTTACATTTATGGTATCAGAGTAATGGTTTAGGAAATATGCAAATTTTGATTGAATTTTGGATGTTATTACTCAAATTTACTTATCTAGTGTGATATTTAAGTGATCAGTAGGTTGGAAATCAAAGAGACATACTAATAGGTGGTTGAAAATTTGTTACTATGTGTGTGACCTGTCTACAATTGTATATATTCCTTTGTTAATTAGGTAACCAAGGCATGTAAAAAGGCAGATTTTATAGGAGCTTACTAATATATTTCAAGAACAAGCTAATGCACATGCTACCATAGCTCAAATTCTTCGTCAATTACAAGAAAAAATGAAAGGGGGTGGTAATCGTAATACAAATATGGGAAAAAACCATAAGGGAAATGAAGGAGTAGAAGTACAAGGTGATAGGACAAATTCCATTACTCTTGTATTAGCAAAATTTAGAAAAGCCAAACCTCTAACATTTAAAGGAGAGTATGACCTAGCTTTAATTAACAAATGGGTGAGACAATTGAATAAAATATTTCAAGTTATGTGCTGTAATTCCTAGCTAAAGGTGGCCATAGCCGAATACATGTTGGAGGATGAGGTTAAGCTATGGTGGCAAAGTGCTGAGAGACATCCTAGGATTGAGAGAGTATAAGTTATTACATGGGAGGCATTTCAAATGGCCTTCTATGAGAAATATTTCCCCGATTTAGTGAAGGATGATAAAAAAGCTGAGTTTATACAGTTAAAATCAGGAGATATGACTACGAATGAGTATGCAGCTAAATTTGTGGAATTATCAAAATTCTCATCCTATCGAAAGAATCATGATGATGAGCCTTATAAAGCCATTAAATTTAAAAGGGGTCTCAGGCCAAAATTGAGGGACAAATGGGTGACATTGGAGATTACACATTTTAATCAATTGGTGAACAAATTTAGATTGGCTAAGAGGAGTATGACAGATGATGAACATGAGAGAAAAAAAAGTAATATCAGAAAAGAGAGATAGAGAGGTCAAATCCCATAAGAGGAATATTAGGTCTTGTAACAAAAAGTTTAAGGGTAATGATGCTTAAAATAGGAAGATTTAGACTTGAAATGGTTAGATGATGAATCCTAATAATTGTAGCAAATATGGGAAAAATCATGGTAATAAACCATGTATGGTAGGGCAAGGCGTGTGTTATAATTATGGCCAACTTGGACATTTTACAAGATCATACAGATAGAAAAATAGTTAATGTTAGAGGTTAGACCTCAAAACCAAGGCTGAGTGTTTGTACTTTCTCAACAATAGGCCAACCAACCTCTTCGTCTCATAAGAGGTATAATTACGATCCATAATTTTCTTGTGAATACATTGTTTGACTCAGGTGTTACTTATTCTTTTATTTCATATAACTATGTATTATGTCTACGTTTAGAATTGAGTACTTTGACTTTTGATTTGTCTATTTCCACTTCTACTACAACTTGTGTCATAACTTTTGATGTTTGTTTAAACTGCGATGTGAATTTTGACAAATGAAACACCACTCTTGATTTGATTTGCATTCCTATGTCTGATGTGAATGTTATTATTTATATGGATTGGTTATCTGCTAATAATGTAATCTTTGATTATTCTCACAAGCTTGTTTCTTTACCTACCTGTATATTTATTATTGATTCCTCGACTAAGCTATCTTCCTAAACCATTTCCTAGGCTGGGAGGTACCTTAGGAAGGGTTGTCAAAGGCTCTTAGTATTCTTCTCTTTGCAAGCTGAAATTGAGGAAATGTTAGAGAATATACCTATGATGTAGGATTACACTAATGTATTCCCTAAAGAGATTAGCATTTATCTTCCTGAGAAGGAAATTGAATTTTCCATTGACCTAGTGCCTAGTACGGGTCCTATCTCTATAGCCCCATATATGATGGCTCCTCTAGAACTAGCTAAACTTAATAAGCAAATAGAGAAACTCTTGTAAAAGGGCTTCGTCAAATTTAGTGTGTCCCCATATAGTGCACTTATTTTGTTTGTAAAGAATAAGGATGGAAGCCTTAGGTTATGTATAGACTATAGGCAATTGAATAAGGTATCCATTAAGAACAAGTATCCTTTGCCTAGGATAGATGATCTTTTAGATCAACTTACAAGAGCTTCAGTCTTTTCCAAAATAGATTTGAGGTAAGGCCACCACCAGCTTAGGATTAAAGCTGAGGATGGCCCAAAAATAGCTTTCAGGACTAGATAAGTTCATTATGAGGTTTTAGTAATGCCATTTGATTTGACTAATGCCCTGGCTATTTTTATAGATTACATAAATAGAATTTTTAAATCATACCTTGATTAGTTTGTAGTAGTTTTTATGGATGATATCCTCCTTTATTCCAAAAGCATTGAAGAGCATGAAAGACATATCAGAATAGTACTCCAAACCCTTAAGGAGAAACGACTTTATGCCAAATTCAGTAAGTATGAGTTTTTGCTATCAAAGGTCAAATTTTTAAGCCATGTTATCTTAAAAGAAAGGGTAGTAATGGATCCCAACAAAGTAGAAGCTGTAGTGAATTGGGAGAGACCTAAAACAATCATTGAGGTTAGGAATTTTCTAGAACTACCTGGCTACTATAGAAGATTTATCCAAGGATTTTCTTAATTAGTCATACCCTTAACCTAGTTGACTAGGAAAGATCAACCATTTGTGTGGGATAGTTAGTGTGAAAATAGATTCAAAGAGCTAAAGACTAGGTTAACCTCTACCTTAATGCTGATTATACCTAGCCATGGAGAGACTTTTACCATTTATAGTGATGCACCTAAGAAGGGATTAGGTTATGTCTAAATGCAGTAAGGTAAAGTAATGGCTTATGCCTTTAGGCAACTTAGACCACATGAGGATAATTATCCTACCCATAACCTTAAGCTTGGAACGGTGGTATTTACCTTTAAGAATTGGAGGCATGATCTATATGGTGCTAAATTTGAGGTCTTTAGTGATCACAAAAGCCTTAAGTATTTATTTGATGAAAAGGAATTGAACATAAGGCAAGAAGATGGATGAAATTCCTAAAAGATTATGACTTCACCCATAAGTACCATCCTAGAAAAGTAGATGTGGTTGCCAATGTCTTATGTAGGAAGTCCATTCGTATGGCACATATGCTGATCAAAGAACAAAAATTGATTGAGGATATGAGAGATCTAAATCTCTCTATTTCTATCCAGCTTAGTAGCCTTTATATGAGTGAGTTTACATTTCAAAGTAACCTTAGGGAAACTAATTAGAGATGCCCAAGTTTTTGATCAATTCTTGACGGATGTTAAAGAGAAAATCTCCCGAGGAAAATATAAAAAGTTCAATGTTTCTAAGTATGAGGTAGTTATATACTGTGACAAGTTATGCGTACCTTTAGAAAATAATTTGAGAGAGATTATCTTAGATAAAGCCCATAAGAGTAGGTACACCCTCTACCCAGGAACTGCCTGGATGTACTAAGACCTTAAGAAATCATTTTGGTGGCCAAGTATGAAATTAGACATAGTTAAGTATGTGTCGAATTATCTAGTCTATTAAATGATCAAGGTAGAGCATCAGAAACCTATTGGATGGTTACAACCATTAGATATCCTTGGGTAGAAATGGGATAGTGTTTCTATGGATTTTGTTATGGGTTTACTTAGAACATTCTCGAGTTCCATTTAGGTTATAGTGGATATACTGACCAAGTTTGCCCACTTTTTAGCCATTAAATCTACCGACACACTTGATAGACTAGCCCAAGTGTATACCAAGGAGATCATTAGACTTTATGGGATACCTAGCAGCATCATTTCATATAGAGACACTAGATTTACTTCTAAATTTTGGAGGTCATTACATGATGCTTTAAGAGCTAAGCTTTATTTTAGTACAATATACCATCCTCAGTTTGATGGATAGACTGAGCGGACTATTCAAACCCTTAAGGCTATGCTCAAAGCATGTGTCATGAAGATGAAAAAGAATTAGGATATGTATCTGCCCTTAGTTGAGTTTACTTATAACAATAGCTATCATTCTAGTATCAAGATGACACCTTATGAAGTTCTCTATAGGAGAAAGTGTAGGTCACTTCTATATTGGGTTGAACTTGGAGAGAGGAGCCTGTTGAGACCAGATATTATGGAACAAACCATTAAGTGTATAACGCTTATTAGGGATATATTACTAACTGCCTAAAGTTAACATAAGAGTTATGCTAATAAAAGAATGAGACCCTTAGAATTTAAAATACGCGACCATTTATTCCTTAGGGCTACTCCAATCACAAGTGTAGGGCGGTCTTTGAAATCTAAAAAGTTCAGTCCTCGATTCATTAGTCTTTTTGAAATCCTTAATCAGGTAAGACTAGTGACCTACCACTTTTCTTCCCTTAAATCTTTCCCAAATTCATAATGTTTTCCATGTTTCCTAACTTAAAATGTATCAACCATACCCTTCACATGTCATAGAACATGAGTCAATGTATTTACAAGACAATCTATCATTTTTTGTAAAACTAGAACGAATCATAGATACTAAAGTCAAACAATTGAGAAATAAGGATATTACGTTAATTAAAGTGGTTTGGAAGGGATTATCCTCAGATGAAGGCACATAGGAAAGAGAAGAAGAGATGAAGAAATCATATCTATATTTATTTGATTGAGGTATGTTAATTTTGAGAACAAAATTCTTGAAAGAGGAAGAGAATTGTAACATCCCAAAATAAGCCTAGTTATAGGTATGATCTAAGTAAGGGTAAAATGTAAATATTAGAAAATGGGTCATTGGGATAAGAAATTTTTTCAAATATAGGAATTATAATATTTTATTTTTAGAAGCTTGCCCTAGTCATTTTAGCAATCATAGACTTTTTGAAATTTTAAAAGAAACCCCAATAAGTGTATAGCATAGTATAAGAAAAATAAGGAGAAAAAGACAACATAATATGCCACCTCATGATTTCTTCTTCTTTATTTATTTTTCTATACATGCCAACTATTAACAATTGGAATGGAAAAGGATTTGTAAGTCACTTATAGCTTCATGGAAGAAATTCACATGCAAAAATGAGAAAAGTCAATAGGAAAGTCTAAGTGGGATTCTTATGTGAAAGAGATATGCTTAATAAAAAGAGATAGAGTATGAGCACCACTTAATTACCACTCTATCTCATTAAAGCATGCACTAACTTTTGATATTAGGCACACTCATATAATTTTCCTTACTTCGATTAAAACTAAGACAAAGGTGAAAAAAAAAAAGTTCAAGAGGGGTCCATATATAAGAAAAAAAAGAGAGTGAAGGTATGTAGGATAAAATAAAGTAATGGTGAAAAGAAAATCTTAGAGGGGTCTATATGCAAGAAAAAAAGAACGTGAATGCATGTATGATAATATAAAGCAAGACATTTTAATTGTTGGAAGTCTTCTACTATTTAATCAATGAAACAATTTGATTTTTGGAGGTCTTCAACCAATTAATGAATGAAACAATTTGATAGTTGGAAGCCCTCTACTAATTAATGGTAAGGCTATCTTTACTTTAAGAAGTCATTCCTTTCATTTCTTACTCATTTTAGTTAAAACCAAGAAAGAGAAAGGAGAGAGAAAGAGAAACTCTAGCTTTTAGTTATAAAGGATAAAGCCCAAGGTTGAAGAAAGAGTTTCTAGCTCTTGCATGATGTAAGAGAGAAAAATTATTACAATTATGTGGTCTTTCTAGTGATGTAATTTATTTCACCATAAGTTAAGTTTTCTTTTAGTAGTCACTTTAAAAAACCAAAAGGAAAGAATAATGCTCGCTTGATCTAATTTTCTTAACTAACATTTTAAAGGTTTTTGACTGAAACATAGTAAGATGAAATGTGTGTCTTGTTACTGGATTTAAAAGGGGATAATGTATATTTTAGAAATAGAGATTAGGGCAAAAAAAAATTTATTTTAATGGAAGTAGATATCACTTTAAATAAGGACCTTAAAAATGTTTAGTTTCTCTAGATAAGAGTTTCAAACTCTTCATTTTAGAACCATATTATTGATGTACGAATTTGGTGTAATGTAATGACAATAAGTTGTAGTTTAATTAGACATTTATTTTGATCCTAGATGTTAGAAATTAATGATGATACCGATATATTGATTTTGGTGAAAATTAGGCCTTTTAAGGGGCTCCATGCTTCTTAGCTAAAATCGAGTAATGGAAATTCATAAAGGTTTAACTAAAACCTCAATAGGAAATTTTAGGACCTTAGGTCATATTAGAATAATTTAATTTAGAACTCCTTTAGTGAAATAATCAATAGCTTAAAATATAAATAAAAGGGGAATAAAAGTTAAGAGAAACCTTGCGCACAATTAGTAAATGTTCAAGTGTAGATTGACATGCATGACATTTTTTATATGTCTAGATTGGATTATTTTATAAATCTTGGACTCAAGGACTTGGATGCTTTCATGAAGGGAAAGTGAGCTTGAAGACAAGATAGCTAGTCTTATCCTTAAAACTTGTATTTTTCTATAACTTGTGTTATCCACTGATCCATTGATTGTAATTCACATATGCTACATGAATTTATAAGGATATGTTTATGATTATTGAAAGGGATGAATGAATAATGACCTTAGTTTCCTTTTTTTTAATGTGATGATCATCCATTTGTAATGCAAGAGATTACCCCACCTAGAAGTGGGAGGAAATAAAGCATTCCCTATCTAAAAGTAAGAGGACATATAACATTCCTCACCTATAAGTGAGAAGAGATGTAGCATTCCCCATCAAGAAATGGGAAAAGATTGAAAGTCTACCTCACGAAGAAGTGAGATGAGATGTGATATGTGTAACATTATATGTATGCAATCAATGACTTTTTTTTTCTTTATAGCAGTGGATTGAATTGTATGGATGTTTTAAGGCTGGAATTAATACTTTTAAAATATGTCTAGCTATTGAGACTTATACCTCATCCCTTTTTGTTACTAATATTAATTCCAAAGTGCCTAAGAAGTTACCTAATCAACCGTCCAACAGAATTTGAAATCTCTTTGGAAATATGTTCTTGAATTTGTTATGTTTGGGAATGTAGCTAAGTGTGAATTGATATTCTAAGACTTAAGTATGTTGAACATATTTATGGCACTATGGGGTTATGTGTTGTTGGAGTATGTTGGATGTAAACTTATGTGGCCAAAGTTGACATTGAGGGATGTAACTATACATGTTAATATAACTTGTTTAAGAGTATAAATAGGAAATCTATCAAAATGACTTTAAAATAATATTAAATTTTGTGTGGCATTTCTTGACATGTTAAACCTTTATTCTTGAAATTTCTAAAGTCATTGGATTTATGCAAGTGCGGTTAATGAACCCAAACATTTGTGATTATGAGCACAGAGACAAAGTTGGACATATTTTCTAATTTCTAAAATTGAAGAGGAAAAATAATGATTTTTAACCTAAAATTTTTATGACATCTCAAGTACACATCTAGGAATGTTCAAACCAAATATCATAAACTTCTAGGCTATTTTTCCTTAGATTCAAGGCAAAAAGGTCTGTCCTAAATTTAAGGGACTAAACTGAATAGTTTCATAAATGAGTTTGGTTTAATTGGAATTTGAAAGTGTTTTTGTCTTATATATGTGAATTTTTTATGTAGAAATAAATAATAATAATAATAATTTATAATAAAAAAATATTTAATTAGTTTCAATATTTTGAATGAGGTAAAAAAATAGCAGAATTCATGTTTTAACCAAATTTAAGCAAAGGAATTATCTTGTATTTAGAGTTTAGTGTTATAGTATTTCATTATCCTTGAGTAACTTCAAACAGTATGCCACTCTTTCTATCCTCTGCTCTATTTGGAATGGTCCGAAATAACAATGAACTGGCAAGTTTAACCTTTTTGTTATTGTTTGTTGGCCATAATTATGTAGCTTGACTAAGACCCAATCCCCTTCATTGAATTCTTTTCTTCTTCTTTTCTTGTATGTCATTTGTTATATTCTCTGTTGTGTTGATGAGCTTATAGTTCTGCCTTATCTTCTGCAAGATTACTTCTAGGTTTTAAGGATCCTTTCAAAAAGCTTTTGGGACAAGATTACTCCTAAGTACTACCTATCATCCCTAAACAGATGGCCAAATTGAAAAGACCATTCAAACCTTTAAAGATATGCTTAAAGCTTGTATATTATAACAAAAAGGAAATTAGGATAAATATTTACCATTAGTAAAGTTTATATATATTAATAGTTATCATGCTAGTATAGGAATGACACCTTATGAAGCATTGTATGGAGGAAAATGTAGGTCACCATTATGCTGGTATGAGGTTGGAGAAAGAACTTTATTAGGACCTGATCTAGTGTAGGAAACCTTAAAACAAATTAAAAAGGGAAAAGCTACTTGCACCTCAAAATAGGCAAAAAAGTTATGTTGATTTAAAAAGAAAACACTTAGAATTTAAAGAAGGAGATCATGTTTTCCTTAAAGTAACTTCTACTACTGGCATTGGCCAAGCTATCTGAACTAAGAAATTACGCCCGAGATATCATGGCCCCTATCAAATTTTGAAAAGAGTATAACCAATTGCTTATCAGTTAGCCTTACCACCATACTTATCCAACCTGCATGATGTCTTTTATTTATCCTAACTATGAAAATACGTTCTTGACCCTTCACATATTTTAAAAGAAGAAATAGTGCAACCCCAAGAAAATCTAACATATCCGGTAAAACTTGGATCAATATAAGGGACCGATAAAAAACAATTAAGGAATAAGAAAATCCCTTAGTGAAAGTGACATGGGAAGGATTGACTTCTAAAAATGCCATATAAGAGAAAGGGAGGATATGAGACAAAGATATCCAGAATTATTTAATTGAGGTAAGAATTTACAAATTTTGAGGATAAAATTTTTGTTTAATGAGGAAGAAATGTAACATCCTAAATTTAGTAATTTTTAATATAAGCTAAATTATTTAGGAGGAAATCAAGGTCTAAGAATGGTAGAATTAGAGAAGACTGAGGATAGATAGATATTTTGAAATATTTAGAGAAATATTATGTAAAATATAACAACTTTTAGCTAACAATTTTGATATGTAGATTTTCGTGTGCATTACATATCTTTACATAAATATTTTGTTATTCATGCACTATAATTGCCTATGTTATTGTATATTTCAATTGTATGATGGGGTGACAATATGGTTGTTTGAGAAGAGAACTACTCTTTGTGATATTAAACTATTCCTATATACTATGTACTTTTTAATAATTTGGAATCCCATTTGATAATGTCTGGTTATGTCGGCTTAATATATTTTATGAATCCTATGAGTTCTTTAGCAAGGCATTATATCCCATTAATCCTGCAATTTATGGCTGATCATACAACCTAAATGATTTCAGAAAAAATAGTGTTATTACATTTCTTAGGCCACAATTTGAATTCTAAAATTAATGGCAGGTTATGTCGCCTAAATGGTCTTAAGAATGCAGGAGAGGACAAGAATGTATCTTGCTATGAACATCTTGAATTTAATTGACACTAAAAGGATTCCTAACCGTCTTAAGAACATCAGTGTTTAAATGATTACAAAAGAAATCTTAATAGTTCTTTCTCAAACTATTCCAATCTTAACCACATGATGGCTTGGGTGACATATTAAGATAAATATTATATTGTATGACTTTGTCTTGGGTACCCACTAGGGGATATCTCAGCTAAAGGTGGGGTCGCACCTGTCGATTAGATGTCATACACTAAGGTTCGTGAGACTTGATCGCCTGGATATGCTGGGCTTCGTGAAACTTAAATAACCTAGATATAACTTTCCAATGTCTAATGGTTGAGGACATTATCTACCTTTCTTTATCATATATTTGCTAATGCATATTTGTATGTTATGATATCTAACATCCATACATATTTCATAAAGAATGTAATTTAAAGTCAAATTATATTCTATGGATATTTCCAATATTATATATGCTTTTTCATGTCACTGAGAAATTATTCTCACTATTATGTTGATGATGTTTTTAGCTGGCGAATTACTAAATTTCTCTTGAAGTCCATACGAAATAGGTATTTGTTCCACCAATTAAGAAGTGCTTATTATTAAGATCGTAAGATGCAATATGACCTCACGCACCATATCACTTGTGTTCATATCACAAGAAGACATCAGTCTTACTAGTTTTTTCTCAAGTTTCGAATAAATCCTTAATATTAAGCCTGATTTCGATAGATACAAACATAGATATAGATATAAGCCTAATACGTCTTCTCTGAGTTTTTATATACGGATGTATAAACAAATAGATGTATGAACTTTTGTTATCTATAATTATATTATTATATTTTAGATATTATAATGTATTTTTTATAATTCTCGCTTCATAATAATTTTAACTAAAATTTATAATCAATTATATGGTGTTATAGTGAGGGTGTTGCATTGTAAGCGCTTGTAAATATTGTTCCGAACTTTTATTTGTCACCTCTGTTTGACTGTCGGTCTGCGTGTGATTAGCTAAACTGTAACACAATGTGGTACCACTATACTCCATGAGGCTTTTCCAAAAGTGACTTAGGAATAATGGGTCTCAATTGATGATGATGGTTCGTGGGAAGCCATAGGGTTTGACTACTATATCAGTGAATAAGATAGCTACTATGCTTGCTCTGTATCCCTTCTTGAGTGCCCCGAAGTATGCCACTTTTGTAAAACAGTTTACTATTACCAGTATGGCAGTGTGCCCGCTTGGAAGGGGCAAACCCATGATGAAATCCATCATGACATTCTCTCAGGGTGCTTTCGCCATCGGTAATAATTGGGTTTACTAATCACGTTCTTGGTGTGTTGATAGATGAGGCATTTGCATTCATAATCCTTGACTTTTTGACAAATAAGGCATTTTGTATTAGCATGTAAACCCCATGAACCCCCTTAATTGCTTTAAGTTTAAGGGTATAGGCCAATCTACTATGGGATGGATTTTCGTGGAATCTACCTACACCTATTGTCGACTTTAACTTGTCCCTAATACTCCATGGTCTCCTAGTAAGAAGAGCACTTGGTAGCTTTAGCATACATGGTATTTTCCCTCAGCTTCTGTAACACCTTCTTTAAATGTTACTTATGTTTATGCTGAATGGTATTAAAAACCTTTATATCATCAAAAAATACTACTACGAATTTCCTCAGATAAGGTTGGAATACTTTGGTCATTGTACCTTGGAACGTAGAGGGTGCATTTGATAATCTAAATGGCATCATGATGAATTTTTAGTGACCAAGATAGGTTTTGAACATTGTCTTGTGTATGTCTAGCTCCTACATTCTTTTTAGGTGAAAGCCAAATTAGGAGTCCAATTTTAAAAAATATACAGCACCATGCAACTCGTCCAGAATCTTGTTTATAATAAAGATAAAAAAATCTATCTTTTATGGTTATATTGTTCAGAGCCTTGTAGTCTATGCAAAATCTCTAGCTCTCATCTTTCTTCTTAACCAATAATACATGGGATGAGAAAGTGCTCTGGTTGTTACGTATTATCTTGGCCTTCAGCATCTCTTCTACCATTTGTGAATGGACTGAGTTTTATTTCGATTTGTGGATAATCGATGATGGGTTCGATTATCTACAAGCCCACTGGGCAGAAACCTAACCCACAACCCAAGAGTATTAATAATCATCCCGTCAGATTACTAATTTGAGATTGTTATCTAGAGAGGGATTTAATAGGCTTATTTTTATTGATTAATTAAAAGAGAAATCATTTTAAAGATTCTAAAGGATTTTATTTTAATAATATTGATTAATTATATTATTAAAATAAAACTCTATAAATAACACACTGAAGCCCTAGTTTTATATATACTAAATCTATCACTCTCTCTCTGCCGTCAAAACACTCTGAGAGACGCTCTTGGGCATTGGGGGTTGAACTTATTAGGCCCAACTAATACTCGAAACAACAATGCCATCTTCATCAGGTCAGATTGTTAATTTATTTATTCACCATATTTGTGATCATGTTTAATTACATGCTCTAATATTACTTTCAAATGGTATCATTGCTTATGGTTTCATGATTATGACATTTATCTTCTCCTCTGAATTTTGTAAGACAAATTTTATTTTTCTATGGCTTATGAAATTTTATTACTGTTGTTATTATTTGGTAATCAATCATGGTTACTGCGATCAGACCCAATTAGCTTGCTCGTGTTCATATATCATTATTTTATTTTATTTTATTTTTATTTTAATCGCCATTAACGTTACCTCCATGGCGAGACTCAATACTTACGGCATGAAGATTTTTTTTATTTCACTGCCGCCATTCGAAGCAATCACCGACAATTCAAATCAGGAAAGCCACCGTGGTCGGTTCGCGTTGCAAGTGAGTCCCATTCGAACCGACGAAACAAACCCAATGTCGGCATCCAAATTTTTGACTGAATTTTAACTAAACTGGGATAGATTCACTCAAATCAGCCACCAGGAAGTTGTAGATCATGAAAAGACGATTGAAAAGGACCTTGTTTTGCTGTTTGAAAACATAAAAACCGGTGGGTCGAAGTCCAAGTCACTGGGTCGCCTGCCGGGTGTTGAAGAAGGAGCGCGTGGACAAGGCCCACGTGCACCTCTGGCACGTGGTGGCGAGTGTGGCCACACCGTCGGTCAGATCAACTTCAAAATTTAAAGATCAGCTCCACTCATGCTGATATAAATTATGGTGATTTTTGCAGAATTTTTTGAGCCTTGGAAATAGGAGTTTTGAAAGTTTTTGAAAATTAAGGGCTTTAAAATAATGTCTAGATAAGGTATTTTGATCCGAGAAAATTTGTGCCTAGACTAGACATAATATGGGATAATATGTTTAACTCACTCTCCCTGATTATGTGTAAATAAATCATAATTAATTTCATTGTATTAATTATTAGATTTTATTCCTAATTTAAGCATATACCTTAAAAAGAATAATTTGCATGTGAAAATTGTTGAGACTTTGGGTCACATACACCTATTGATTGTGTGTCGACCTATCGTGAGCCCAATCATGGTGATATGCCTTTATGAATAATTTATACCGTATTTGTCACTCAATTTCCTATAATTTTGGATAATTTAGTTACCATAATTAGGGAAGAGTCTGAACATTATGATGAGTCCACAAGAGAGAGTGTACATACATGTTATATTGATAATGGACATACCCTATCAGTGTGACATTGTTAATATAATTATGTGAAATAAATACATTTACGAATGGTTAGCAGCATTTTTAATCCAATGCCTTCATTATTTCTTATATCTTATCGATATGGAAACAATGGATGTATTTTGTTATTTCTCTTTATGGTTAAATCAATGGTACATATGAGTTTTCTTTCATGATTTGTTGTAATCCAAAACTTTAGGTGGGATTATAATGCACATCTTGATAATACAATTGCATAAGCTGAATTTTGTAAAGGAAATCTTGTTTTATGATTATGTTTCCAGGATATAATTAATATTTCCTAATTTTGTTTCATCAGCTTCCGTGTTCCAGTAATTGTCTGAGGTGAAAACTCTAAATGGGACGAATTATGATGACTGGCATGAGTCCCTCAATATGTACCTGATCATCTCCAAGGAGGATTTGACCACGAAAGATCCAAAACCAGCAGATCTCACTGCTGAGTCTAGTACTGCTGACAGAGCTTATCACAAGTAGTGGTATGAATCCAACAGGATCTGTTTGACGGTCATAAAATACACTATTGAGAAGACAATCAAACAGAGTATTCCTGATAAGGACACCGTTGTGGAATACCTTAAGGCTGTAAGTGAAAAATTCAAAAAGTTCGATAAGATGCAGAAAGCGTATTATCTTTCGTTACTGGATAACACTCATTATGACAGAGTGTCTAGTGTACGTGAGCATATGATGAAGCTGGTGAATTACTTCAACAAGTTGAAATCTCTAAATGTGGAACTGGGTGAGAGTTATCTTATCTACAAAGTCCTACAGTCTCTTCTAGTAGATTACTTATGGACACTTGGTGGTTAGATTCCAGAGCGACTGTTCACATAACTAATTCCTTGCAGGGGCTCAAAGACAGGAGGAGCCCAAATGAGAGAGAAAAGACCATTTTGGGAGTGGAAGGAAGTTCAACTCAGTGGATTGCATAGGAACTATAGTTTTGAACTTGTATTCTAGACATAATTTAACTTTAAATAATGTTGTCTATGTACCTTCTTCAAGGAGGAATTTGGTTTCAAGTTATGTGCTAGACAAAGATGGAGATTCTTTTTGGCAAGGAAATGGCAAAATTGATGTTTACTTTAGTTCAGTCATTGTTAGAACTGCTAGATTAATGAGCGGTTTATATTGCTTGAATGCAAATATTTGTTCAGATTCCACTTCTATGACATCAATTAATGCTGTCATAGGACACATACGCCGAAGAATTGATGAGAACTCCATCATGTTATGGCATCGGCGTTTGAGTCATATCTCAAAAGAGATATTAAAGAGAATGGTTAGACAAGGAATATTGCATAACCTAAACTTTTCTGACTTTAAATCCTATATTGACTGCATTAAGGGAAAACTTCCCGCTAGAGCTATAAAGAAAGGGGCTAATAGATCTGAGACTATTTTGGAATTGATTCTCACAGATATTAGTGGACCAATTACTCCCTCTACTATGCATAATTACAAATATTTTATAACCTTTATAGACGACTATTCTAGATTCGGCTGGGTTAATCTGTTGCATGAAAAATTTGACTCATTAGATACCTTTAAAACATTTAAGACTACTGTTGAATTAAAGTCTGGAAAGGTAATCAAGAGTGTAAGATCAAACAGAGGTGGAGAATATTATGGGAGGTATATTGAAACCTAGAGAAACCCTAGACTGTTTGCTCTATTCTTACAGGAGCAAGGAATTGAAGCTCAGTATACTGTGCCTGACACTCCACAACAAAATAGAGTTGTTGAGAGGCGTAATTGCACCTTGATAAATATGGTCAGAAGCATTATCAGTCACTTTTCGTTACCAAAATTTCTGTGGGGTGATGCCCTTAAGACAGCAGCAGCCTATGTCCTCAATCAAGTTCTAAGTAAGTTTGTTGAAAAGACATTGTATGAGTTTTTCACCAGTAAAAAGCCTAGTCTAAGGCACTTTCGCGTATCAAGTTGTAGAGCAGAAGTGAGACCCTATAATCCACAGCTCAAGAAACTTGATTCTATGATTGTTAGCAGATTCTTCATTGGGTATTGTTCAGGATCCCGAAGATGCAGATTTTATTATCCCAGTCACACTACTAAGGTCATTTAATTTGACAGAGCATTCTATTTTGAGGATGACTTGGACAGTGGGAGTGGCATCCCTAGAGTAATTAACCTGTATTGTATGGATTCCATCTTACCAATGCCACAATTGTCATCTTTACCTGTAGGTCATGATATTAGAGATGACAATCTTGTTGAGAATCTGATTAATCCCATTAAAGAAGCTCCGATAACTGATATAGGATAACCAACTTTTAATTTGAGATGATCACAAAGGATTTGTAGACCTACAATTTCAAATGACTAAATAGTGTACTTGTAGGAATTTGAGTCAAACATTGTTGATGGCACTGATCCAGTTTCTTATGACGAGGCTATGTCAGGATCTCATTCATCTGAGTAGTTAGAGGCTATGGGAATTAACTGAGTTACCAGATGGTTGTAGACCTGTTGGTTGCAAATGGGTCTTTAAGACCAAAAGAGGGGCCAATGGTGAAGTTGAAAGATTCAAAGCCAGATTTGTAGCTAAAGGCTATAATCAAAAGGAATGGATCGATTATACGGAAATGTTCTTACCTGTATCTATTAAAAATGCCTTCAGAGTTGTAATGGCTCTAGTTGTACAGTTAGATCTTGAACTTCATCATATGGATGTCAAAACTGCATTCTTGAACATTGATTTACTTGAGGATGTTTATATGACACAGCCTGATGGATTCACTGAAGTAGGGAAAGAACACTTAGTGTGCAAGTTGAAAAGGTCCATCTATGGGCTTAAACAGGCCTCAAGACAATGGTATTTGAAATTTGATCAGATAATCACCTCACTTGGTTTTATAGAGAACATTGTTGATCAATATATCTATCAGAAATTTGATAAAGACAACTTTATGATACTCGTTCTGTATGTTGACGACATACTCCTGGCCAGTAGCTCAGTAACTATGTTGAATGAGGTCAAACACATTTTATCATGCCACTTTGACATGAAAGATCTTGGTGAAGCTTCTTTCGTCTTGGAAATTCAGATTCACCGTGATAGATCTCGTGGCACTCTCGGTTTATCACAAGTAACCTATATAGAACAAGTGCTAAAGAAATTTAATATGCATACTTGTGCTCCTTGTGCTGCACCTGTACATAAAGGTGAAAAGTTGTCTAGATCATCTTGTCCCAAAGACGGTGATTCGAAAATCGAAATGAATAAGATTCCGTATGCATCTGTAGTTAGCAGTCTCATATACGCTCAAGTGTGCACACAACCTGATATTACTTTCACTATCAATGTACTTAGTAAATACCTAAATAATCCTAGTGCTGATCATTTGAAGGCTACAAAGAAAGTTATGAGGTACCTATAAGGTACAAAGCATCACATGCTTACTTTTAAAAGATTTGAGCCACTTGAAATTATGGGTTACTCAGATTCTCTGATTATGCATCTTATGTGGATGATCGTAAATCTTCTGGATACATCTTCATGAAGTTTAGAGGAGCTATATCATGGAAGAGTTGTAAGCAATCAGTAACAACTACCTTGACTATGGAGGCAGAGTATATCGCTTGTTATGAGGCAACCCGCCAGGCCATATGGTTAAGGAAATTAATATTTGGCATACATTTGGTTGATTCTATATCACGACTTCTAACCATATACTGCGATAGTTCGTCTGCTGTCAACTTTTCTCAGAATCATAGGAACTCTAGTCGTACTAAACACTTCGATGTTAAGTTCCTATTTGTTAGAGAAAAGATTACTGAATCTCAGACTCATTTGGTTCACATTCCTGGTGAACATATGTTGGCAGATCCGTTGACTAAAGGCTTACCCGTAAGAGTCTTTACGAATCATGTGACTCACATGGGCGTTGTTGAAAATTTTGATGTAGTCTAGTTTAGTGGGAGTCTGAATTGAGTTCTTAAGGAACTTTTGAATTGTAATTTGACATTTTTTGAATGTTACTTTGTATTCCATTCAATTCAGATAATGAAACTTATTTATGGAAATGTTGATATCACTTGATTCCCTATCGGTTTTAGTGATCTTTGTGTATAGTTTCACTTCTGAATCTTGTATGGTTCATAAATATACACACATCCATGTGTTTATGTGAATATTATTATGCCTGATTAGGTATTCATTTATTGATCTAATGATTTAATTAATGTTATCCAAGTTGGAGATTGCTAGAATAATTTTAATATTTTATGAATTAGCATTAATTATTTTATTAGATTAGTATATTATTAATTCTAGTTAGGCAATTAATGTTATAATTTATAAACTATAAATGGACTGGGTTTTATTTTGATTTGTGGATAATTGGTGATGGGTTCGATTATCCACAAGCCCACTGGATAGAAACCCAACCCATGACCCAAGAGTATTAGTAATCATCCTATCAGATTACTAATTTGAGATTGTTACCAAGAGAGAGATTTAATGGGCTTATTTTTTATTGATTAATTAAAAGAGAAATCGTTTTAAAGATTCTGAAGGATTTTATTTTAATAATATTGATTAATTATATTATTAAAATAAAACTTTATATATAACGCATTGAAGCCCTAGTTTTATATATATTAAATCTATCACTCTCTCTTTGCCATCAAAACATTCTGAGAGACTTTCTTGGGCATTGGGGGTTGAACTTGACTCAACCAATACTCGGAACAACAATGTCGTCTTCATTAGGTCAGATTGTTAATTTATTTATTCTCCTTATATTTGTGATCATGTTTAATTACATGCTCTAATATTGCTTTCAAATCTCTCTATCTCTGTTTTCTTTAACTGAGGGTATCGACAAAGTCTCACTAATACAGGTTTAGCATCAAGCATTATGGGGATTCAATTATCTGTGTTTCTTGTAGGGGGTAGCTCCTTTGGTTCTCTGAAAACATCTTTGTATTGGTGCAGCAATTCTTGAAATCCCAGTGGTAACTCAGGCTTGTCATGATTCCCTTGTTCTGGAACTATTTGAAAGCGATAAAGCTTTTTAAAATCCTCCCTTTGAACTAACTTTTGCAGGCCCCGGTGACTAAAAGGTTTTTCAGGAAGTATCGTGTCCCCCCGTAACTTGACTTGTTTTCCCTCGTGCTCAAATTGCATGGTGAGGTCCTTGTGGTTGAGCACGACTGGACCCAACTTTTCTAACCACTGTACCCTTAGTACGATGTCTGATCTCCGAAGGTCTAATACATGTAAATTGATAGTGAAATAATACCCCTGAATATTCAACGTTACTTGCACACACTTCTAGTCATAGTTCAGAGAAGCATTGTTACCTATCATCACCTTAAACCTCACCGTTGGTCGCATCTGCATTTCTAGTCTTTCTGCAACTCCTTTCTTGATGAAATTGTGGGTGCTTCCATTGCTGACAAGCTTTTTGAGTGCTTTTTTCTAATGTAAACCTGTCAACTGTAATGTATTTGGGTGGAATTCCCCTTTCAAAGCATTAAAACTTTTTTCAGGAATGATTTATGAGTCTATCACTTCTCTAACATGAAAACAAGATTAGAGCATATATACCTTCAATTATAGAATATGATACATGAACAAAAAATATAGGGAGATTAAGTTAATTGATGATCTAACCTGATGAAGACGATATAATAACTATGTGCACTGGTTGAGTCAAAATATTTCAACCCCCAATATCCAAGAGTATCTTAGAATATTTGACAGCCAGAGAGAATTATCTTGAAATTAGTGTGTATCAAATTAGGGCTTCAGTATGCTTATTTTAATAATATAATAATTAATATTATTAAAATAAAATTCTTCATAATATTTAAAATGATTTCTTATTTAATTAATCAAAATCAGCCTATTAAATCTCTCTGGATAACAGTCTTAAATTAATAATCTGACAGGATGATTACTAATACTCTTAGGTTGTGGGTTGAATTTCTGCTTAGTGGACTTGTGGATAATCGAATCTATCACCGATTATCCACAAATGAAATAAAATTCAATTCATTCATAGTTTACAAATTATAATATCAATTGCCTAATAAATAATAACAAGATATTATTCTAATAGAATAATTAATGCTAATCTATAAAATATCAAAATTATTTTAACATAACGTCCCCTTGACTCCCCTCCTGTTTGGGTTCCTAAACTATCTCATCGATCTCTTCCTCGCCTACTAGCAAGAAACAGGTGCTTTTACATTTAAGACCAGGGTGGTATTTGTCGTCACAATAGTCGTATAAACCTTTTGCTATCCTATTCTTCAATTTTGCAGCACTTATTTTCTTGTATGGCGTGTTTGTGTTCTTGGAGTTGGTCGTTAACATCTGTGTACTTGCCCATGCAGCGTTCTGATTCAGATTGTATTGGACGATTTGAGTCGACGTCCCAGAGGTCCTCGGTCTAGGTAAGAACTAAGTGGGTTGAGGTTGGGGTTTATATGTGAGAGGCATCTTCTTTTGCTTCTATTCATAGAGCTTGGCCAAAGATACTGCTTGGAAATACGACTCAGGCTGCGCAAGTAAGAGTTCGCATTTTAGGTATTCCTTCAGCCCGGCTATGAAGAAGCCTATCAGCCAGTACTCGGTCAACCATGTAACTTTAGTGGATAATTCCTCGAACCTACTCTGATGTTCGTATCTGTTTTAATTCCTTAATTGCCACTTTTTGATCTTCGTATAACGTAGCACCAATCTCAGTAACAAAGCCTTTAGATAGCCCTCCCAATCATGAACAAAATTATTCTTCTTAACCCACTTATACCATGAGCGGCACCTGTCATATGAAATGAGGCTATCTTTATCTGATGTTGTTTGGTGACTCCATATGCGTCGAAGAATTCCTCTATCTTGAACTTCCAGTCTTTGGCTTTTGTTCTATAAAAATGGGGTATCTCGACCTTCAGGTTCCTTCCCATTAATGTGGTTTAGCCTGTGCTGGTGATCTCCGTTTCCGTTTCTCTAGTTACCGGAGTCGAGGACATAGATCCTGTTGTGTTATGATTCTGAAGTAACCTTCGCATCAGGATCTTTAACTTTGGAACGCTTATCTGAAGCCATTCACCCTTACTTCCAACAGACTTATCCTATCATTTACGCCCTAATGGTTTTCTGATGGTCTCCATGTGCTAACTCCAACTTGGCAAAACAAGTTCCCTCCGCCATTGCAGATCTCTCAATGAAAGCACCAAGAATGTTACTCTTAATCGGTAGAATTATGATTACGGGAAATATGGATAGTTTTATTCAAAGAAAAAGGTAACAACAGACTTCCTTTTCGAGTCAGGAAGCAGACTCCTCATACAAGTTTTTCACCATGCATACCCTTCCCCTCTATACATTACCCTATTTAAAGATAAAAGGTAAATAACGGGCTCTAACACATGTGAGCCGTCCTTCCTCACAACCTGGATTTTGTTATGCAGATCATTTATCACCATTTCTTTCTCTTGCTCCCTCGCATTCAACAATCAGCGCTCCCATGTGATAATCGTTGCTTCACAATGGTTTTCTTCTTATCTGTTTGCCCGTGGTCCATTCCTCTTTTGATGCTGGCGAATTCTCCCCTTCCAGACCTGGGCATTGCCTCAAAATATTGTTTGGGCTCTCTTTGATACTTAGCCTCATCTGAGTTAGGCTTAAATATCGTATCACTCTCATTATATCGAGGACGAAGTGAAAGAGTTAGAGAGAATTTATTTCAACCTTACCAAATTCTAGGAATTAAGATATTCAAACAATATAATTTTCATTGAACACAAAAAGTTTGACAATATTGGATGTGTTTTAAATCAATTTAACAAAATGTTTTTGAATTTAAACCATAAAGTTTGTTTTATGTAAAAGACCATAGATCTCAAAGCCACAGATGGAAGAAGAATATTTTATGCTAGCATTCCATTTTTCGTATCAACAAAAAGATTGTCACTAAATTATTTTTCAATGTAATGAATCTGCATGATGCTAACTGAAAGGATCATTGAAATACAGAACTTTAAGAGTAAGCAATATCAACAGCAACATAGTCGAAAAGCTTGAAATTGGACACATGGCATGATATTCAAAATATAATAGAACCAGACAGATGGAGTATAAGTAATAAACTCGTACAAATTAAAAAAGATAATGTTTGCCTATCTTCTAAGTTATAATATTTTTAACAAATAAATTATCTGTGTAAAGTAGAGAAGATGCATGCAACATTTAGATCGTAAAGTCTTGGACAAGATTATATATGTTAAAAAGAAACCTTACTTAGCTTTTTTCAGATATAGATAAATAAAAATGTAAAGTGATGATGAGCCATGGCGTTGAAAACACATGGTAAGTTATTGTCAACGGATCACTTATAGGAGCAGTTAGTATTGCACATTTTAAAATAACAAGTAAAGATTTTTTGTCGATTAATAAATTTAATTTTTAAATTAAACTATTAATTTTTGTAACCTAATTTTAAATACAAACTTAATTACTTTATAATATTTAATATTAACCATCAAATGCTCACACGGTATATAAGAAAAAAAAAAAAGGATTCGAATGGGGAAGTTATTATATTTTATCCGATGGATATGAAAAAAATAATAATAATTAGGACTTTCATGAGAAAGCTAATTGAGGTGTGTTTGTATAATTGTTGTCCTCTCAAATGATTAAACTAAATTAATTGATAGAGGCCCAAGAGCACGCAAGGCCGGCCTTTAAGCCCAACTGTCATCAGACTGACAGCAGCTCGATCCACTTAAGGCCCAAAAAGGAAGTCCGGCCCAGTAGACATGGGACGGCTCTCCCGAATCAACTTGAATCAACTTCACCAAAGTTTGTTTTTTTTATAAAAAAAATTACATGGGCTTTCTTTTGAATTTTGTTACAATTACACATGCATCTTTTTTATTTTTAAATATTTACGGATCTATTTTGGTACAAAAACGTTTATTTAAAAAAATTTTAACTAAAAATCTTCTATTAACTTCAAAATATTAATCTATAGAATAGACACTGCTTAACTGGCGAGTTATCTGGAAGGAGGGAGCTGGCACTTATAAAAGAAGACTTGGGAGGAATAGGATGAGAAAGTAATGTAAACAGCGTCGTTTTGTGGAAAGGTCCATGTCCAAACTGTAGCTCACTCCCAAATGCAACAACTACCTCACGTTACTTAAATCTACCGGCCCCTTTGTGTATTTTGTTTGTTTATGGCAGCCCTATAGGGTGCCACCACGTGTTCCTCGAGATGCGAATTTCCCCAAAAATTCCAAAATCTATGGGTGCATCTCCCGGCTGTCCTCCCAATTATACCCTTTCAAACATTGTTTTTACCAATCACTCCCCTAACAAAAGCTGCTTCCATAAGTCCACAGAGAGAAGCATATCCTCAAGTGCTACCGTAACTCTCTCCCTCTCTGTCTTGTTTGTCCATTCCCACATCCAACAGAGCCATGTTTGAGGAATCCATATCATCCACTCCCTCATTCTGGGCCGTCGTCTACAGCTGGTTCACCCCCACTGTCTTCTTTGTCCTCCTCCAGCTCATGATTGGCACCATTTACATTACTTCATCCTTTGGCAAGCAGAAACTCCAGAACCACCAAGATTCTCATGGGGACCAACACCCTCAACAGCTTGCTAGATCTCCTTCTGTCTTGCAGAGGTTCAAATCCATCAATTTCTACTCCTATAGATCCCAAGAATCTCCTCAAAATAATCCAGACTTTCTCCCCCCCTACGACCCACAACACTCTCCACTTATGAGATCTCCTTCTATGCTGCAGAGGCTCAAGTCTATCAACCTCTATAATTACTTCCCAACAGACCCTTTTTCTTCCAAGTTCGCCCCCACGGAGAGCGCCCTTGTGAACGCAACTCACGAATCGGACACCCATTTTGATTTGACAGATACTCATGAGCCGGAGAAACACCACTTGGCCGACGGGCAAGTTTTGGAGAGCGATGAAGAAGAAGAAGACGACGACGACGTTGGGGAAATCCAGCAATTAGAACCGGAGCGGTCTCTCGATGAGATTTACAGCCAGTTACAAGGAGGTCAAGTGAGCAGGACGAAGTCGGACACGAAGCCGGCGTCCGGTGAGGTGCCGGAAAAGCTGTCCAGGAAGATGAAGAAGTCGGCGAGCACAAAATCGGCGTTCTCTCATTTTAGGGAAGAAGACATTTTGGAGACTCGGCGGCCGGCGACTATGAGAGAAGCGAAGGTGAGCGAGTCGGAGGCAGACGATGAGGTGGACGCAAGGGCAGACGATTTTATCAACAAGTTCAAGCAGCAGTTGAAGTTGCAGAGGCTGGATTCCATTACGAGGTACAAGGAAGTGATCCAGAGAGGGAGTGGGAAGTAAGGTGTAATTTGAACTTTTGGGGGGTGTCTGTTATAATTTTTATTATTTTGTGGGGTTGGTCCTTGTAAAACTAGGGTTTTATTGATTTTGTACTAAAACTAAATTAGTCTGCTGATGCTTGTGGATGTTGAAGCCTATGTTGACATATATGGCCCTTACTGTTTCCACATTTTTGGCAACTTCGTGATGCGGTTCTGCTTTTAAGCTTTCGGAGGGCGTTTCCGGAAATGTACATGCTCCTTTACTAATCGATAATCAAAATCCAGGTGTAACAGCACCTGGTAAAGGTGGTAATTAGTAGAAAATTATCAACAAAAATGATTCATTATAATAATTACTTTACATAACGGTATTTACATTCTAGTCCCGCCTAACGGAGTTTAATACTTTAAGCGAAAATGGTCATTTTCACAGGAAGATGTCGTGGAATCGGTGGAGGAGAAAGTGGAAAGCGGAGGAGTGGCACGTGGTGGGGAAGCCCAGCTGGTTTAGGGTTACATGTATGTGTCTGCTAAGCGTAATTGTTAAACAGAGGGCATTAATGAAGTGATGGGCCGTGAAGTGTGAAACCAGTGAAATAATAGTGCTCATCCTAATATTTTGGGGATTCGCTGTCACTCACGTGAGGATCTTGTGCTTGTCTTTTCCTCAGCGACTAGCTCTTCTTTTTCATTATTATAATCGTAAAGCGTTCGTATTTGATTCACTGCAGTAAGTCAGTAACAGCCCAGAAGATGGATTTGACTATGTTATTATATTTTAAGTCCCTGATTGCCCCACTTCATTTTTATCAGAGAGAGGCAGTAGGAGTTTCGAAAGGATCAGAAATTGATGAAATCAGTGGAAGGGTATGAGTATGATACATTTCGGGTTATACAGGCTTGGACAAAGTGTTTTTTTTTTTTTCTTTAAATTAACTGGCTTCTCGCTTTTATCTTGTGGATCAAAACTCACCTCTATCTGGTTTGGTTGTTCTCGGAGTCAGAGAATGGGCCAGATAATTGGATCGGGTTGTGTGTTTTCAGTACTTTCGGCTTCCCCCACCCATTTAATTTTGTTTGTGTAATGCTTCTTCAATCTTTTGAATTCTCCTACTTCAAGACGATGAAGTAGTAACTGAGTTTCGTGTTGAATTCTGCGAGCTAGTTGGCTGCAGAGTCTAGAATGATATACGCTTCTACATGATGATGATGACGATGAAACCGCAAGTGACTATCTATCACATTAATTAACCTCAGGTATTAAGATTTATCACAGATGGTACAAGCCATGATGATGGTCTCCGAGTGATGGAACTTGGGTGTCCCCATAGAAGAGTCATGGGCTCTTGTACTTGTGAAGGGCAGAGATCAGATCATCAGAATTAATGAAGGTGTTGTGGTACAGTTGCTCCCTACCCAGTCAACATGAAGTATTGAAAATATTGTATTGAATATATATTGATTCTCATTGGTATTTGCCGTATGTGTCAACAGTAAATATTGACCAACATGGAGATCTGGCGAACTGGTGGTTGTTGATTAGAGAAGATTTAGATTTCGTATGTTCACTGTCTTAATTTCCCAATAAATCCAAGCAAGTATCTGAGAGTTCACATTAACAAGATTAAAGGCACGTGTGGACACTTTAGTGGTGCACCTGAGAAAGATATGCTTGCTTCACATGTGTGTCCTTTTGAACAGCTGTATTATAAGTGCTATATATATATTCACAATAATGCGGCTGCTCCCACGGAGCCATCATTAATTATTATACTATTATTACAATCCATCTTGTATTGTTCAAGTCTAATTTCAAGTCTAAAAAGATCTACAGTAATTATCTCAATTCTTCAAGTTTAATAGCTAGAGCCTTGCAGGAATGAATTGTACAGGAGTTAGTTCATCATCAACCATCTACAGTTGAATATGCAGCGCATATTAAAAGGGTGTGACATAAGAATAGTAAAAATGTACTTACAGCCCAATTCTCTTATTTGATTCTCTCACTCCCTCCACGAACCAAGATTATGATATAATTAAAAAAGTTTCCTATTATTTAAGTCATGATAATCATGACCGTTACCGATGAAAGACAACTAGTTTGCTTTGACATATCTAATATTATTTTGTATTTTGGGGTGGTACCACATGGATGGCATTAACAAAGTTCACATAATTAAAGAAGAAGCTAAAATAGTGCTACATGTATCTTCAAAGAAAAGACGAGTGTTATTTCCACGACTGCAAGTAGAGTTTCACGTTCTGGTTTAACTAATATGACCATAGTTTTAAGAATTTAAAATGATTTTTTTAAATAAAAAAAAATGTCGGCAGCCCAACCCAGTTGTTCCAGAATACAGCTGGGTTATAACACACCATTCTTGCAGAGGGTGCAAAAGAAATTATATCAAAGGAGATTAATTATAATAGGCATGATTAAAGTTGATATCAGCATTGAACGTTAATGATTATGTAATAAGAACATGTAAAATAATAAGATAATCTCCAAGCATGAGTAGAATCCTAACACTCAATTATCCCTTTAGGAAAATTGAGTGTTAGGATTCTACTCATGCTTTCTTTCTAAGGGCCGCAATACTATCTTTCCAGCCACTATATATATATATATATATATATATATATATATATATATATATATATATATATATATATATATATATATATATATATTTCCAAAACTTAATAATTGCACCAATTTAAAGTGTTTAGGTTTATTGCTGCAGTTTGCGGCGATAGTCCCTCACCCAATTTTCTTAAAATTTTATTTTTAGGTTTTTCTAATAATCCTTATAAGTGTTAGAATTGAAAAGAAGTATTTTAAAAAATAGATTCAATGCAATTAAGCAAATAAATTGTGTTAGGTTGTAAATTTTGCTTGTTTTCAATCTCATTTCAATATTAATTTTAGCATTTTGTAAGAAAACCAAGTCATAAATATTTATTTTGGTGGGTTTCAGGTTTCGAAAAAGATTTTATTAGAATTATAGTTGAAGCAAGGTATAAGCATGTTTTAATTGGCAAAAGGCTAAAAGAAAAGAAAGTAAGCCATAAGCACAACTTAAGTCACAATTTTTAAATAGAAAATTAATTAGTTCATCAATTTTATCCACGTACTCTCTCATGGGTGATAGAAGAAAGGCATAGAAAGTTTCTAGGGCCTTTTATGTGGTTTTTATATTATTATTTTGGAAAATAACTAGAAATTAGTTAAAGACAAGGGATTTTGGGATTTTAAGTTTGCTTTTGGACATTTTTCAAGGATTAGATCATGTTTTTATCTTCATCTTCTCACTTCTCTCACTTATGATTTTAGGGGGAGAAAGTTTCCAAAATTTGATTTTTTTTGTCCTATAATACTGGGTTTGGATGTGGATGGTGGATGTTTACACTAATGAGTAGTTAATTTTGCTAATCTAGCTAAAAATTATTGTTATGGTTCCTTCAAGTATTGTAAGACATTTTTAACTCTTTTTTTTCTCTTTTGTTGGTCTTTTCTTATTTTTATTTTGATTGTTTTATCTTTGGTTGAATGAATAATTGGAGTCATTGTTTATTTTGCTAAAAAATGATTATATGTCATTGGAGTTTGAATAAATTCGTAATTGGTTAGTTAAACCACAATCTAGTGAAAAATTAATACAAGGAATTGTTGATATGCTTTCTTCTATAACGATGGATTGTGAAAGATCACTTGTTATACTTGCTTCATATTCTTGACAGATTATAAATAATGACTTCTCAATCTCAATGCAATTAGTTAATTAAATATTAAGTGTTCACTTAAAATTGTTAGCTAATTATGAGTTGGTTAGAGAACTTATCTTAACCTATATATCTAAGGAAGTCCAATAATTATTACTGTTTACCAAAAAAGAGAAAAGCAAATTATTTTAATCAACATCAATGACCAATTTAGGAGGACCATACAATACATTCCTTAGTTAAATGCTTATTCCTGGATAGATTTCTTTAATTTGCTATTTTCCCTATATTAAAATTTTCTGCTTCAAGGTTGTATAATTGCTTGTTTAATAACTTTAACTTTAGTTACTTTGGTCATTAAAGTTTTGTTAAAACCCCATTTTATTTATTCTTCTAAACATTTGCTTCTTAGTTGTTCATTGAAATTGATAATTCTCATGGATACAATCTTACTCACTGATTGCAACTATTTTATTAGAGAATAGGCTATGTTTTTAATTTAATAAATTCGACACTCATCAAATTGCATAAAATTAGATCAAGTATTTAGACATCACCAATTTTAATTTTTAAATTTGAAATGTAAACAACCTGCAAAATACTTCTATATATCATCAAATGCATGCAATTTAACTTGACTGTAAAAAAATTCAAATAAGTTTTAGACAGAGTTGTATTGGTTTCTATAGGTAAGCTATGTTTCTTCTATCTAAGATCCATCTCAATGAATTCTTCATGTGACTCATGTCGCGAAATAGTCGGGGTTAATTCTTTGTCTTTTTTTTTTTTTTTGGATGGAGATCAAGAAAATAATAGGAAGACATTTTAAAGTTTTTTTTTTATTATTATATCATAAATCATATTATCTGTCTATACTAGAATTCGAGTTCGAGATCATTTAGATGAACGTAAGAAATTCTATCACTGGACTGTTCTCACTATGCTTAAGACATTTTTAAGTGTTAAAATTGCAAAAATTTATTCTTTTAATCTTTATAACTCTCAAGTTGTCAACATGTTGTATGCATACACTATATTTCTAATTTAGATTTGATTATAATTTTAAAAATTAATTAACTTTGACTTAAAAAATAAAGTTTAAACAAAAGAAATTTAATTAAAAAAACTTCATCGATAAGCTAAGTTTGGACTTTTTTAAAAATCGAACTTAAATATGAAAAATTTTGAATTTGATAAGAAACAAACATGACATCTTGATTAAAAAAAATTTTAAAAATTTATGTCAATATAATAAGTCATTTGTATTTATAACTCTCTTATATCTAATCTCATAAATAATAATAATAATAATTAATTATATTATTTATCTCAAATCTTAAATAATAAATTTTTTTAATAATAATTAAAAATTTTAATTGACTTAATAATCTCACCCTAAATAAAAAGAAGCTTAATTAAAATGCAAACACAAACTTTTTAATCCAAATTCGAATCCGATTTTTAACCAAAGATTAGGGCCCGATGTGGATTTGGATCATTTGAAGTTTGGACATGTATTTACATGATGAATGATAGGACAAAAGTAGAGAAAATTAATTCAATATAAATTTTTTAAATTTTCAATGCCACTTTCTTTCTGTACACTTGTTTTTTTACCTTAAATTAATGCACGCCTACAAGAAAACAAAAAGCCCAAATGGGCAAATAGAGACTTTTTTTTGGGGACCAAAATAGAGATTTATTATTGTAATTGACTTTGAAGTTACGCAAAAGTAACCATGATAATAATTGCCTAATTAATTTTCTCTTGCAGTGTCAGGTGCAACGTCCAAATGACTCAGTTTCCACTGTTCCCTTCAGCCAGACACAAGGCAAACAAGTAACCAGCTTTGGACTTTTATTCATCCCTCCCAAATTCTTAGTCATTTTCTCTTCAAATTTTGGCTTTTAAAAAAAAAATGAAATCTATTACGGCTTCAAATTTTTAGAATTATTTTTTTCTATTTAGAAAAATATTTATAACATAACACTTTCCTTGAATCGGTGGATTGGAAGGTGCCTTTGTATTCAATCACGATTTTCACGGGAGTTTTTTTCTTTTTATTACCATTGGTCACTTTTGGTGGACTATTTTGCAAGAAGAAATCAAAGCAATACGTGCATGCTAATTCAATTTATCATCATTATGCTGTGATCTGACCAATCGTAAGTTAAAAATTCTGGTCGCAAATTGAAGTATCCCGTCAACTCAACTGAACGCATCAATGTGATATGTCAACTGCATAGAGATGTAGAATTGATGGTTCATTTGCCTCACCAGCCGTTTATTATTGGAAAATATGCGAAATTATAAAACATGGTGTAAAAGAATATACAGATGGACGAGGACAAATGGACCTTCACACCTTCAATGTTCCTGAAACTTCACTCAATCCCATGTTATCAAAGCCGAAGCTCCAAAGCCCAAGAAAAGAAATCGAAAATAGATAAGACGCCATGCGTTTTGAAAGGTAAGAAAAAAATTACAGGACAGACAAAGCTTGGCTTTCAAGTTTTAATTAGCCTGAGAAAAACCCCTCACGAAAATACTGAGATTAAGCCAATGAAAAGGAAGAATCCAAGTAAGGCAAAGAAAATAGAGATTCCATAAGTATTTTTGGTGAGGTGGAAGCATCCCATTTGGTCTTAAGTAACTATCTATCTCTTCCCTTCACTCTCTTTTTCTTCTACAAAGCTTCTTTTCTTCACCACCTTGTCTCTGGTCTCCTAACACTCAACACATCTCCTTCCTCATTCTCCTCAACCTCTGCTTCACCTTCTTCTCCTGATCGGGTTTCAGTATGACAGACCGAGTCTACCCATCTTCCAAACCCACCGCCACCGGCACTAATGGAGCCTCGGCCACCCCCGCCGCCACTGGCAACCCTGGTGCAGTTAAATCCCAGCTTTACAACCCCAACCGCCCAATGTACCGACCTCAATCCCGATACAACAGTCGACAACGATCTGGCCGCAACCTCTGCTGCTGCTGTTGCTTCTGGAGCGTCGTCGTTCTTCTGGGGCTTGTTCTGCTCGCTGCCATTGCGGGCGCCGCACTCTACGTCCTCTACCGCCCTCACCGACCTCAATTCTCCATCACCAATCTCCGCATTGCCAAGATGAATCTCACCAATTCCCCTGATTCCCCCTCCCACCTCACCACTCTTCTCAATCTCACCCTCATTGCCAAGAACCCCAACAACCACCTCGTTTTCTTTTACGAACCGTTCACCGTCACCGCGTTCTCTGATTCCGTGCCAATCGGCAATGGATCCCTCCCGGCTTTCACGTCCGACAAGAACAACCAGAGCAGCCTCCGAGTGGTGCTCTCGGACACTCGAGATCTGGACACGGAGTCGTTGACTTCTATGAGATCGGGTCTGAAGAAGACGAAGGGGTTCCCGGTGGAGATTCAGATGGACACCAAAGTGAAGTTGAAGATGGAGTGGCTGAAGAGCAAGAGGGTGGGAATCAGAGTGACGTGTGATGGAATCAAAGGGATGGTGCCCACCGGGAAGTCTCCGTCGGTGGCTTCGGTGACGGACTCCGATTGCAAGGTGGATCTTCGAATCAAGATCTGGAAGTTCTCCTTTTAATTACGGAATCATCACCAGTAATTTCCAATCATTTGCTTATTTGTCTCTTCTTTGTTTTGCTTTATTTTTTTCATTTCCATTCTTTTATGAACACAGTCTTGTTTCAACCGTGGAGATGGAGAACATCAAATTTGATTTATGATGAATTGTATAAATTTGTGCTCGTAGATTTCTCCATTTTCTTTTTTTTCTTTTTTTTTTTTCTCTCTCTCTCTTTCTCGTATTTTTATGATGTCTAAATGGCTGTTTCTAAATTTTTGAAGTAATGCAGTTTTCTATGTTTGTCCTTTTACGATCAAACCAGGATGCTATCGTTCTCTTTCTTTCTATAAATGATGGAACCATTGGAATGACTTCCAAATCATTGCCTCGTTGAATTGCTATTATATTTCCTTTCACCTTTAAAAAGTTGAAAAAAATTCGTCGGCCATCGAAGTAATTATATTATTGATTGTTATTTTTGGTTTAGCGTTAGTTTTATGTCAAATTATCTCTAAATTTTAATTATCGCATAAATAAAAATTAAATTCTACATTAAATGAATTATATTAATAATAAAACAAAATAAATTATGATAACGTTACTTCATTCTTAATGAGAATTAAACTTTACACAATTTCAGTTCAAATATAGATGTTTTTTTTAAAGGATTAATGAATAACAAGCAATGTAAGGAGTGCATTATGTATAGAAATGACTAAAAAGTAAAGAAACTTTATTAGACTAATTTGGATCCCCCTACTCTACAGCAAGGAAGCTATCTACTTTTATAATTTTAAAATAATATCTAAAATAATCACGCACTATTTTTTTTTATATAATTAAAAAACTTACAATAGGAATCTGCTTTGCTTACTAGACCACTGTTATTTTTATGTTAGGTTACTAAATTAAGGTTATAGCGGGATGGAAGAAGACAGGCTAGAAACCTAATATAAGGTCATGTTTCGCAGGAGGTAATGGGGGAGGAATGAATAAAAATTGAATTGGCCTTTCATGTGTATTTGGAAGGAGGGAATGACATTTCTTTGGAGAAGAAAATTCTCTCATTTTGTGGGAATATTCATCTGATCCCCAAGATGATTGAATGTAAGAAAGGGGAGACAACGTGTAATGATTTTATTATCTTTATCTTGTATTATTTAAAATTATACAAATTGTAAAAATTTGGCCATAAAATAATATACTATTAAAAACATTTAAAAAAATATTAACAATCTTTTAATGATTTTTTATCCATAGTATTTTAATAAAATTATTTAAAAATAACATATGAAAATAAAAATTAAATATTTCAATATTTTCTTACGCCGGGTATCATGTTTATTTACTTAATTTTCTTTTCTATTCTTATATTATTTTCGTCGTATTAAACGTTGTTCCCCCTTTTCAGTACATGTATGCACTTCACTGCCCCCATCTTCTTTCAGATCTTAAATTTTCAAGTACAGGAACAAGGGAACAGTTTCACTGGGATTCATTAATTATTTACTACTACAAAACTGATAACTCGTCATTAAATTTCATAATAAATTATATTTTGTCAACTATATAGTACAATGTTATTTACTGGAAGCCAAGTTTGAAAAACGACATTTTTTACCGGTAATATTGGAGGATGAGCAAAAGAAAAAAGATGGTATGCGTGTGTGAGAGAGAGATTTTGATCAACGGTGAATAAAATCCCCAATTTAACACAAACGAAATTCAGATATTACTTAATATTTGTTTCAAAGAAAAGCCCCATTATTATATTATATTTGTAATTTTCTTAAGTTTCCTCACTGAATAAAATGTTCTAGTATTTTTTTTTTTTTAAAAAAAGAAGATGTTATAGTATTGATGTTTGATTAAATTAAATAAAGAAAGATCGTGACGAAAGAAACAAAAAAGAATAAAAAGAGTAAACTTGATCAGTTTATCCAGGGCAGAACGATAATATAGCAAACCAATCCCACTTAACAAAAACAACGGCAAGCAATGGAACACATAAAGCATCAAAAGAGGCAAAATCTTTGAGAAAAATGAGAATTGGTATCACATTCATTTACCCATCCATAGGAATATCTGAAATCAACCCATGAAACGATTTCTTGCAGAAGAACAGCATATTAGAGACGGGGAACTTTGATGTCACAGTAATCTCGAATTACCCAAGCTAGTTCTCACAAGGATTATCGACTCCTAGCTAGCTTAGCTCCATTGCTGAACAGAACCAAACATAAAGAAAGATGCACGGCTCAAACAAAAGATGAAAAATGAGAGTAAATACTTGATCAAGAAGAGGTTAAAGGTGCAGAGAAAGACGAGGAATTGGGTGTTGCAGTACCACAAATCGGGTCCGATGACGATGAGCCTTCAGTTTGAATTTGAGCTGACTCAGAACCAGAAGCAGAAGGCAGGGGATCGTTACTCTGATTCTGACCTTCTTGTTGATCAAGAATATCACAAGACTGATGACCCAACTCAAGATTATGATGGGGATTCTGTCGTTGGGGTTGCATGTGAAACTGTGGAACTTGAAGCTGGGAACGAGATTCATTGTGATGATCAACATTGTGACCCTGTACTTGTTGTTCAGGGAAGACCAGAGCCTGCAAACCATTATCTGACCCCATTGGAAGCTGTTCTTCTTGTTGTTGGTGTTGACGTCGGATCTGGCGAAGACGATCACGCACGGAGAGAAGCTGAGCCTGGCACTGTATAACCTGCTCTTGAAGAGGCCAGATTACTGTGAGACAGCCATGCCGAGGGAAGAGGGCTCGCATGGCTGTTTCATATATGATGGAGTGGGCGACGTTGCGTCGGAGTGATGGCTCCACTGCTGCGAGTAACTTGGTGAGCTTGGAGACGGTGTAGCATCTCAAGACGTTCTTGAAACATTCCTCTCGATCGGCAGGGAAATAGGGTGCCAAAATGCAATCTTCAGTGCATTTTTGGCGTCGATGTATGCATACAGCGCAGGCTCTCTTCTTCCTTCCCCTCTTTTCCTCCTCCATCTTTCTTCTTTTCTTCTCTTTCCTTTTCCAAGCTCTTTCTCCTTTCTTCCTTAAACATTCACAAAATTCTCCCGCACCCTCAAGTGTATGTGTTTGTGTGTGTGTGTGTGTGCGTATATATATAAATCTTCAAGACTGATGCTGGCTGCATTTAGTATAGTTTGTCTTTCAAATTTCAACTATTGCGAATTGAAAGAAAAGCCTGCAATTAATCGCGATTCAAAATGCATTCACTGTGCTCTAATTTTTTTATGCTAGTATTTATGGTTACTTTCTGTCACAATTAGAAGAAGCTGGGGTATGTTTATACAACTTAATTAAGCTTGAATTATTTTCTTCAACCCTTAAAGTTTTGTTGTATTTTTTATTTAATTTTTATGATCTAAAAGTTTACAATTATGAATTTATAATGTATAATTATTTAAATTTGGTCTTCATTGTTCAATATTGGTTAATATGTCCTAAATTTCTATTCAAATTAAATGAGTAAGCATGCGCTATTTTAATTTTATTTTGCTTCATCGTTTATTTTTGTCTATTAGTGAATATGGATAGTTCATTTTAGGGTACCAAAATATCATTAGTCGTATTAGCAAAGTTTAACGAAGATATTATCGAATATTCAATGATATTAACCAAATTAAAAAGTAGACAATATTACATTTCATCACCTTAAACAAAGACTTACTTGTAAAATCAATAAATCTGCTTCAAAATTGAGCAAAAATTATAACATCAATAAATCTTTGTTAGAATTAACTGCAAAAGGTGGTAAAATCCTCATAGGACCTTTTATATATATTGACACTGTTATCATAATTCAGTGTGGGTTTCACAAAACAAAGGAAGACTAAGCAACAAGCATTATAGGGTGATACACCCTTCAACAATAAGCCTTATACACTAACAATGAAAAACTAGGAATAGCATTGAAAAACACAAATGAAGGAACTTGGGAGAGGCCATTTTTGGCTAGCGTATTAGAACAAAAGTTGGCTTCGCTATAAATATGAGATATCTAGACTTTCCAATCCAAAGTAAGAAGTTAACGAATGGCACACACAAGCTGAAAATAAGCATGAATATCCCTATGAAGTTCCTGCACCGTGCAAACCACACATAAAGAATCCAACTCAACAAGAACCCTGCGATAACCTTCCTCAAAAGCCATATCGAGCCCATGCAATAATCTCCACAACTCAACTTGAGTAATAGAAATATTACCTAACTTACTAAAAAAACCTTTGAGAAATCGACCTTCAATGTCTCTCAAAATACCATCATAAGCAGCTCCCTCATTAGCCACAATAGAACCATTCATATTCAGCTTCACAAAAGTAGCCAAAGAAGGTTCCTAGCAGACTTGTTTAATAACAAACTCAGCCACAACACAACAAGATAAGGATGTGATCTCCTTGGCAAGATGAGCCTCATGAACCAAGCTTATCATGGATGGAGGAAGTTTATCAAATTTACAGCTCCCTCCACTATAAAAAAATCCATTTGTTCCTATTGTACCTGTAATAACCCAAGCAATTAAAAATTTGAATGCAACTGATGGTATAATATTTTGTTATGTGAATCAGTATAATGAGATTGAGGCTGGCTCAGTGGTTAGGCTCCAGACTACATTTCCTCAGGACGTGGATTCGAGACCGAGAAGTTAACCACCATTATTTTTTTTTTCTGGAGCTGCCACGTGTCCCCTCCACAGTGAAAGGACGAAACTGCCCTCAGAAGCTTTCTTCTTCTTCCTCCTTCCTTCGTACAGCCGAGATGCAGAAGAGAAAGAGAGGTGTCGCGAGGGTAGCAAGGAGCCACCGTGGTTGAGCCTCCACCTCGCCTGAGCTGAGCTGCACCCCGAGCACCACCCGCCACCCTTCTCCACCATTCCAGCCGGCAAACCGCCACTTCTTTGGCGAAAACCACCGTGAACACGCGAGCTCCCCTGGCCGTTGGTGGGCTGTTTTCCCAGCATGGCTTGGACGGGTTGTGAGCTTCACTTCTTGGCCAACCATTTCCACCTGGAGACGAGCTCAGTTGGCCGCCGTTGGAGCCATTTTTCCGGTGAGAAGGAGGAGTTCGAACATTGGGCATTTTGGGACGATTTGGTACGTTTAAACTAGTTTTCTCTTCAGATTGAGCTTAGAAGTAGCATTTTTGGCCCTTAAACAACAAATTTGAGCTCTAAAACCATAGATTTTGGCTGCTTGTAAGAAGAATGGCTGACAGGGACCAAAATAAAAATTTTTGAAAATTTTGGGTTCTTGAGAAAATGGAAAATTTCTGACTTGTAATTGATCCATATTAACTCTAGATTAATGCCTTTAAACTGCTGGGCATGAGAACTAAGAAATTTTCTTGATTTGCATTAGAATGGAGGCTAGGGTTTGAAACAGGGACCAGAATGAAAAATCTAGAAAATATATGGGGCAGAAGTGTAAATAATCACACGTTAAGGAATGAAAGATATGGAATCAGAGAGATGGGGGAGTTAGGTCCTAAATTAGGATAATGACCCGAACGGCGATTAATTCCTGCGTGAACTTCGGTACAGGTGGATCGTAAGGCCGATTCTGACACTCCAGGGAGGGGCAGCGTACCGCTTGCGTTAATCGGAGTTCAGGTGCACAGATAGCACCCCGAAACTCTTATTATGCCTGGGCTGTTCTTGTTTTAATTTTTTTCTAAATATAAATAAATTCTTTCTGATTCTGCCTTACTGAATTGTGGGATTTAAAGCAAGGGACCTCTATATGTGTTGAATGACTGTAACTACGGTATTTGACTTGTGATGTAATTAGAGGTGGTTACTAGCTAGTTATAATAGAAACACAGATAATTTCCGTATAATTTCATCTTCGTATACATGCTTGACGTAAATTCCTTGATTTTTGGAGAATGACGAATGATAAGCCTTCGCGAGACGTAACTCACGCCTGTTGGTTAGTTACCCTCGAGGACTGAGTGTCCTCGCTCGTTGGTTAGTTACCCTCACGGATTATGTATCCTCGCTTGTTGATTAGATGCTCTCGAAGGTTGTGTACCCTCGCCTGTTGGTTCTTAGCAGTCTTATTCCTGATTGTTTGTCACAATTGATTGCTTACCTGAGAATGGCTGTTGGCTTGACGTTTATGAAAAATGGTTATTTCGTTCGACTGTTAAATTGCAAGTTTATGGATTTAAACACTATTGCACTGTATTAAATCCTTGATTTTGTTAAAGCTTCTGTATATTTATGAAATGATTTACTGACTTAGGGTGCTATCTGTCGGAAAACGTTTGGTCCCAGAGAGAGAGTTAGACGATCTTCTGGAGCTGGCGGAGCATTGATCGGGGAGCCACATTGTGCCGCTTGGTTTGGGTGCGAGTCGTGCCCTCTTGTTTAGATTATAAATTTGGCATTTTCTTTTGGGATGTACATATATATATATATATATATATATATAATTAGATTGGTAGCCATTTCTGTATACGGGATTATTTTGTGACCACAGCTGAACCTGCCATGTTTTGTCTTTTGTTGTATATAGTGGATTAGGCTGGTGGGAGTGGAGCTCCCCTATTTATGTATTGCCTTGCAGGACCTTGTAGAAATTTCGGGACGTCTTATTTACTGGGGAGGTGCTGCCGAAATTTCTACACGTGGCCTCGTTTTGTATTGAAATTTCCACCATATATGTTAAGGCAAACGGTATTTAAAAGTATTGGATATGTATGTTAACGATGGTCCCTCTAGTGTAGGCTTGCAGGTCATGGGAATTTCCTCGTGATCTGTACCGGTCTCATCCCAGGAAATTCGGGCTGTGACAGTACCAAATTTTCGCACAACATTAGGAAAAAAGATGAGGCCATCTTAACCCCTGATAAGAGCAAGCATAATCTCTGAGGTTCTTCTCAAGCCATTCTCAAAGAGAACAATTGAAGAAAGCTCTATGATGATTACTAGGAATGAGGCTTATCCACACAAAACGCGCAAAAGAACAATCACAAATTGCATGGAGCACCGATTCATCCAAGGTACTACATAAGTTGTAAAGGCCAGACGAAGTCATTCCCCTATGGAACCGAGCAGTAAGGGCTCCATTTGCTGCTAGCTATATGTAAACTCTTATGTGCTGTGGAGCCTCATTTTTCCAAATGAGATTAAACTGCCTATCATGGTCACCATGTATAAAATTAAAACAAGTTGCAAAAGCAGACTTACAAGTGAATTCACCTCTAGTTTCAGCTAACCAAGCAATAGTGTCACAGTTATCAATATCATTGGAAATTCTTACTGTTGCAAATTGGTCTACACAGTCTTGGGGAAGCACTTGATGAAGCTTATCCTAGTTCTAAGAGGCAAAAACCATCCTCTAACACAAAGTTAGCCATTAAATCATTATCCCCATTAATATTTAAATCAACGATAGCAAAATCTGCCAAGTTATGTATCCAAGAAAGCCAATGGTTGTCCCATAAGCTAATCAAGGAGCCATTACCAGGACGCCAAATTAAATTTCAGTGAAAAATGGGCCAGATATTCATCAAACCCCTCCAAGGATTAAAAGCTAGGGCTCGATTCTTCATGAATAGGAGAATACCATCTGAATAAGTATACTTACTACAAACCATATTAATCCGAAGAGCATCCAAGTTATGCACCATTTTCCAAGCTAGTTTTATAAGGAAAACTTGATTAAATCCTGGGCTCGACGGAAACCAAGGCCACCCTTATTCTTTAGGCAACAAACCTTCTCCCAACTAGTAAGGTAAACCTTACGGCAACTATCTGACCTATTCCAAATGAAGTTACGACAGATCTTGTCAATTTTGTCATAAACCTGTAAGGGGATTTTGGTTGTCTGCATTACATAAGAAGGAATAGTTGTTAGAGCTAATTAGGGCAAAGTAATTCATCTGACTATAGAAAAAGTATTAGTTTTCCACTCATTCAGGCGTTTAGTCATTCTATCTGTAATAACCCAAGTAATTAAGATTAATAACTCAACTGATGGTATAATATTTTGTTATGTGAATCAGTATAATGAGATTGAGGTTGGCTCAGTGGTCAAGCTCCAGGCTGCGTTCCTCAGGACGTGGGTTCGAGACTGGGAAGCTAACCTCCCTTGTTTTCTTTTTCTGAAGCTGCCACGTGTCCCCTCCTATAGTGAAAGGACGAAAATGCCCCTCATAACTTTTCTTTTTCTTCTCCCTTTCTCCTTCTCCCAGCCGAGGTGCAGGAAGGAAACTTGCGAGCTGTGCAAACCGGTGAAGTAGCAACAATGGTGCCTTAGCCTTGCCAGAGCTGAGTAGCCTCCCTCTGAAGGTTGCCGGCCCCTCACTTGTCAGAAACCGTCTCGTCGCCGGCAGAAAACGTCCCATTTTTCTGTTGGACCCACGAGGAGATGTGAGCTGAAACGGAGCTCCAGCGACTTGTGTTCCTCCTCAGGTTGGGTGGGTTCTGTTTCCCACCTTCTTGCCGTCATATTCTGCCTGCCGTCGGGTTTTGTTGGCCACCGTTGAAGCTGTTTTTCCGGCGGGATCCAAAGAGCTCGAGCAGTGAAGATTTTGGACGATTTGGTACGTTTTTACTGGTTTTTTCTTGAGATTGAGCTTAGAAGTAGCATTTCCGGCCCATAAACAACAAATTTGAGCTCTAAAACCATGGATTTTGGCTGCTTGTAAGAAGAATGGCTGACAGGGACCAAAATGAAAATTTTTGAAAATTTTGGGTTCTTGAGAAAATGGAAAAATTTTAATTGGTAATAGGTTCATATTAACTCTAGATTAACACTTTTAAGTTTCTGGGCATGAGAACTAGGAATTTGTCTTGAATTGCATTAGAATGGAGGCTAGGGTTTGAAACAGGGATCAAAATGAAAAATCTGAAAAATATGTGGGGCAGAAGTGTAAAGTTACCACACGTTAGGGAATGATAGATATAGAATTAAAGAGATGGGGGGTTAGGTCCTAAATTGAGATAATGAACCAAAAGACGATTAATTCCTGCGTGAACGTTGGTGCAGGTAAATCGTAAGAGCGATTCCGGCACCCCAGGAGGGCAGCGTACTGCTCGTGTCAACCAGAGTCCAAGTGCGCAGATAGCACCCCCAAAACTCTTACTATACCTGGGATTGTTCTTGCTTCATACGTTTTCTACATATAATTAATTTTTTTGTGATTATGCCTCACCGGATTAAGGGTTAGAAGTAAGGGACCTTCTGTATACATTGAATGACCTTAACTGCAGTATTGGACTTGTGATATGCTTAGGGGTGATAACTAGCTAGTTATGATCAGAAACCCAGATAATTTTCCGCATATTTCCATCTTTGTATGCATGTTTGACTTAATCCTTGATTGTTGGGAGGATGACGAATGATAAACCTTCGCGAGATATGACTCGCGCCTGCTGGTTAGTTGCCCTCGAGGATTGTGTATCCTCGCCTGTTGGTTAGTTGCCCTCGAGGATTGTGTATCCTCGCCTGCTGGTTAGTTACCTCGAGGATTGTGTATCCTCGCTTGTTGATTAGATGTCCTCGAGGATTGTGTACCCTCGCCTGTTGGTTCTTAGCAGTCTTTTCCCCTAATGATTCTCATAAGTTGATTGTTTACCTGTGAATGGCTTCTTGACTTAATGTTCAGAAAAGTGGGTTAATTAGCTCAACTGTTAAATTGCAAGCAAATGGATTTAAACACTGTTGTATTGTATTCAATTCCTGATTATGTTAAATTTATGTTAAACTTATGTTATATATGAAATTGTTTATTGACTTGGGGTGCTATTTGCCGGAAAATTTTTGGTCCCAGATAGAGAAATAGACGACCCTCTGGAGCCGACGGAGTACTGACAGGGAAGCCGTGTCAAGCTGCTTGGGTTGGGTGCGAAGCGTGCCCTTTTGTTTAGATTATGATGTTGGCATTTCTTTTGGATGTGTATATTTAAATTGGTAGCCAGTATTGTATATGGGGATTATTTTGTGACTGCAGCTGAACCCGCTACATTTTTGTCATATATTGTAAATTATTGGACTGGGCTGGTGGGAGCGGAGCTCCCCTATTTATGTATTGCCTTGCAGGACCTTGTAGAAATTTCGGGACGTCCTATTTACTGGGCAAGTGCTGCCGAAATTTCTACAAGTTTCCTCGTTTTGTACTGAAATTCTCATCTTATGTATTAAGGCAAACAGTATTCATGGGGATTGGATCGGTATGATAGTGATTGTCTCCCTAGGGTTAGGCTTGCAGGTCAGGGGAATTTCCTCGTGATCTGTGCCAGTCCCACTCTGGGGATTTCGGGGTGTGACACTATCAATAATGTACTGGAAGCCACCATGCAAACAATTGTCATGAAACAAGGGGACGCCTAAATATTTTCCCAAATTATCAGTCACAGTCATCTAAAGAACCTGACTAACAGCTTCCTTCCTATCATAATCCACATTCGTATAAAAGAAGACACAAGACTTGCCATTATTAACTTTTGTTTGCTACAAGTACAGAATGAGTCTAGACTACGCTTTATAACTTGAGCTTGATCTATGGTTACTTCTCCAAAAAGGACTAAATCATTCGCAAAACAGAGATGAGATAAAGTTGGGCCCCCCTGTTAAAAAAGATTAGTTTACAATTGGTCTAACTCACTTCAAAAGAAATAAGTTGAGCAAGTCTTTCAATATATAACATAAACAAAATAGGGGAGATAAGATCACCTTGCTTAATTCCTCTCGAGGGACAGAAAGATTTAGTAAAACTATCATTCCACAAGAGTTGCAAATTAGCAGATATTACACTCCACCAAATCACATTAATTAAGTTATGTAGGAGACCGATGTGTTGGAGAATATCTCGAATGAAAAGCCAATTAAGTCTATCGTAGGCTTTTTCTAGATCAATTTTCAAAGCCATAAAGCTAGTGTTCCCTTTCTTAGTACGCATTGAGTAGATCATTTCTTGCGCAATAATAATATTATCCGTACTTTGACGCCCTAGGACAAAGTTGCACTGACTTGGACCTACAAAATTAGGCATAAGAGATTTTAGCCTACAAGCAACAAGTTTAGTAACTAATTTGTAAATTACATTACTTAGGCCAATTGGATGATATTGCTTCAGAGTTTTAGGACTAGCAACTTTAGGGATAAAAGAAATAAAAGTGTGTTTAACTGAAGCCAAAGTAGAGGGGTCATCAAACACTTTCTTTACGCAATTCACCAAAGAGAGTTTAACATGATCCCAATTACTCTAACAAAACATAGCAGGAATACCATTAGGTCTTGGAGCCTTCCAAGCTCCCATATCAAATAAAGCAAATCTAATTTCCTCCTAAGAACTGTTTTCTCTAACATGCCAATATCCTTAGCTAAGACTAAAGGAAATATGCCCTTAAAGCAAAAACCTTTGAATCTCCCTGCTCCTCATAAAGATTTTTTAAAAAATACACCCCTATGTCATGAAGAACAAGTTGATCCTTCATCCATGCACCCTCATCATCCTTTAGCATTAAGATCTTGTTTCTCCTTCTACAAGTCATTGCTACACCATAAAAATAAGAAGTGTTTCTATCACCATAGGCAAGCCACTTACATAAAGACAATTGTTTCCAATAAATTTCCTCCTAAACTATCAGCTCCTCATATTCTTTCTAAAGGTCCCTTCTGAAATCCTCCAGGAAACTATTAATCTTAAAGGTGAAGGTCCTAGAAATACCCTTTAATATGAGGAGAACACGATTTTTCTTTCAAAAGATGTTCGCAAAAACATCCCTATTCCATATCTTAGTTGCCTCCATATAAGAAACAATATTTTCTTCCAAATCTCTATCTTTAATCCAGAAACCATGCAAAAGCTCCTTAAACCTATCATGTACTAACCAGTGGGCAAGAAAACAAAATGGTCTATTAGCATAAGAACAACAACACCAAAATCTAACAAGAGGGGCACATGGTCAGATTTCATCTTAAAAAGGTGTCTCACCACTGCTATACCAAATAAAGAAGACTAGGAGGCATTTACAACAAAGTGGTCAAGATGGCTTTTAATATTATTACAGTGCCCCATATAAGGCTGTCCAAGAAAGCCCATATAAGATAAACCACAATCCAACAAAGTGTTTCAAAGCAAATTAGCATCACAAGACATATTTAAAGACCCACCAGTATCTTCTATAGCTAGAATGGAGTTAAAGTCCCTTCTAACACACCAAGCATCATGAATAGTAGAAAAGAGACTTCTCAAACCATCCCATAAGTCCAGACAAGGGCAGCCTAAGGGTTACCATAAACCATAGTCAAATCCCAATCTATTGTATGTTAGATTATTTTGTTGTAGAAATTTTATGAAGTTCATATTTTAGGGGAGATTTTACTAAAATTTTTACATAGATATTAAATTGATTCTTTTGGTAAATATATACAAATGTATTAGTTTTGATTTTATCAGATGAGGATCCATATATTAGTTTAGTTCTACTATTCTTGAGGTATCTGGTAGGTTTATGAAGACGAGGGATACCTTGTTCCTTGTGCAAGTTACGTTTTATCGGCTAAGGTCGTGACAACTTTCGTAGTTATTTTTTTATTGAAACTTAATATTTATATTTATTCAAATTTAATGATATGTTTATTGTATTTAAAGATTGTACAACAATTTTGTAATTAGATCTTAGTTTGCTCTATAAATTTTTAAATTATAAATTTCAATTACAAACTTCTAAATTACAGCTGGCTAAAAAAATTTTAAAATATGAAAATTAAATTCAAAATTAAGTAAAATTCTAAGCTAATTTAACCTTTACTGTCCTCGCTACGTCTTAATGAATGTTTTACTACTTACACCGAATTGATTGGATGAATTGGTTGGCTTCAAATTTGACTAAAGCGTACATTCTGCGATATCTCTAAAACCTATGAACGCTCAGATCAAATTTACACAGTTAAAATCAACCAGAAATGAAAAATCCAAGTCTCTGGTGGATTTACATAGAACAAGTTTGACAATGTTTTAGGTGCCATTGAATCACTTGAGAGTACAGATATGCTTATGTAGATTTTTCAGTAAATTTTGAGTTGTTAAATTTTGATTCAAAAATTCATATTTTATTACGTATTTTTTAAATAAAAATATAAACTAAAATATAAATTATTGAATTAAAATTCAATAGTACACATTTGACGAGAGAATCTATAACACTGCAGATAATTCTAATTCGTTAGATGCAAGATCCCTCAACAAATGACACCTTTGTCTCGCTCTTCTTTCAGGCCCAGTAAAGTCCAATGCAGATGACAAGACTCTTACAACCCAAATTCCAAATTCCAATTTCGGGTCGTCAAAACTTGTCCCAGATTCTACAACAATACTGTCTGTTTATCCATCTAGAAATTATATATTCTGATTTTTATTTTTATCGAGCATAAGACTGCAAAAGAAATCTTATATAATAGATGGATTCAGCTTTAAGTCCACAATATGACACAGCCTTACAGCGAAAAGCATAAAAAGAATTGCAAAAGAAATTTTGAATCTTAAGGATACAATTCTGCAAAATATGAGTCAAGTTGACCATTGAGAAAGTGTAGCATTTGCATGTATATAACTAGTTAAGAGAAAATGTAGGACAGTTTCAATTTGATTCTTCATCCCTCTGTGCAAGGAACACCCATCTTCCCCACGGCACCCTTAGAAAAAAGCATTCATAAATAACTCAGTTTAGCTGAATAAGCTTCCAGTCAGACACCCTATGTTTAAGAGGACAATTATAATTAACAAAAATAATATATTCCAAACATGAACGTCCAACGTATCAGGGTATTTATTCATATGTGATGATACCAGCATATCAAATTCTCCCTGAATCCTGCAATACATGGAACAAGTTGAAAACCATCGACTGTTAACTATTACTAGGGATTCAACCAAACTGATAAGAAGTAGGAACAACAAGCAGAAAACGGCAAATAAAGGATCATTCAATACACTCGAATCTAACAAATGTTACAATCCTTGCTCTAGTCTAAAGCAGACAATGAAAATAGAACAGGGTACTTACATCCCACTCCTCAGCCTACTGGCTGAGCACAAATAACATATAAAGAACTATATCAGCGTGCAAATGACGTGAACCAGCAATTTCCGACCTATTCGGAAATGAGATTGAAGCCTCCAAGCAATGTGCAAATCAATTATTCTTTCTCGGAAACTGGGGATTACCACCCTCAGATGTCAAAGAAAATGAAGTTATCATACCTCGACGCCACTCTGTCAAATAGGGCATGTATAACTTTGACAGCAAAGTCTCAGAAAGCTTCACAAGGTCCTATTCATCCGTGAGTGTTGACAGCTTCCCAAACTAGATTTTTGGGAATGGGCTTAGAAAGATCGCGAGCCTGCAGGGCTGCATTACGGAGTGTGTGAATTGTTAGTGCATTGGCTTCCCAGAATGACACGCAGTTGTACGACAGATTATGTTTTCTGCACAGCTCTCTAACCATAGGCGAGATTTTCCTCAGATGGCAACGGGGCATCCTAGGAAACAGATGATGTGCCACCTGAAATTGCAATCCACCATGAAACCAATCCATCCAAGCCGAGCACTTAACATCCAGCGTCCCACTGGTCTGCCTTTCAAACCAATCATTGGCGTTTGGGGGGCCAACATACACACTGGTAGAGAAATGATTCAAACAGAACTGAACATGTTGTATTCCAGTGACAGCAAAACTAGCAATGACAAACATTATTCTTTCACCCCAATTGGGCAAGCAGGAAACTAGCAGAGGATACCAAATCCAGAAACCAAGCAGCCCCAAGAGCTCCTGGACCCTACTGGGTACTTTTCTCTTCGACAACAGTAAGATGAACGATTGGGCGAATAAGTTTACTCTAGCAAAGCACATTACAGGATAAAATGTCCAATGCTGATAGCTAACCAAGAATCTTGCAACAGAATCAAAATTCATCTTCCTCTCATAGAAGTATGATGTAAGGGAGTTGAAAAGTTTCGAAGATACCACAAACAAGGGCATATGCTGAAGATCGGGATCGAATTCAAGACTGTTACAAGCTATGTGGTGGGCATTGTGGTTCCACTTCCACCAGCCAATACTGATCCCAGCAAGGCAATTCCCAGTAAGGATCTGAGCAAACCGATTGAATCCCCGACTTGTCATTATCTGGTAGTGCCCAGAGTCATGTCCAAGCCAGCCGCTCTGAATCCACAAGAACCCCATTAGTCCACCGGAACCCACGTGCACCCATGGGCTAGTACAGCACAAAACACCATAAACACACACACAAAACAAAATTGCCATGGACGACAATGCGAAGAACACGCTGTGTCCTTTCTTTTCAAATAAACCCATCTTGGAGAACTCGGATGCAAGCCTCCGATAATCCTTAGACACCTCTGATACAGTGTAGTCCTGAAGATAATACCCAGTGAAGAACCTGTCAAGGTATTGCCATGCAGAGGCCGGATGGTAAGCAACAAAAGCGTTTGTGACGTCCTGGCCGGCGAGATTGAACAATGGAAACTCACCGCCTGGGTGGTCGTCAGTCCAATCGGAGACATCGTAGATCTTGCCCTGTATAGCGATCCACAGATCTCCTCTTTTGTTGTGTTTGCTGAGGTCTTCCTGCGAAACGTACTTCCTTGGCTCCGCCATTGTAGCTGCAATGAAGAATCAGAGAGGGATCTATGAGCAGATGCTTCTTCGCTTAAAGATGCCCCTCTAGCTGCGAAAGGAAGCAGGATCACTGCCACGCACCCCAATCGCGTCTTTGCGTTTGTGGCGATTTGAACAGAGAAGGAAGATGTGGGGTCAAATGTGTGACTCTCTGACTGTTATGAAAGATCTTTTCTTTTCGGCCAATTGATGGGTCTAAGGATTCCATATGCGCCACTCAATGCTCAAAAAGTTAAAACTTGAGACGATTTGATTTGCCATATATTATTATCATTTCTAGTCTTTTTTTTTTTTTAAATTTTTAGTATAAATTTATATTTAATGTAATTTATTATTAAATTACTTTCTTGACTTGATTTTTTTAAAATAAAATATTTTAAATTTAATTATTTATGTACAAGTATTTTTATTTGATACTTCACAGATAAAATTATTACTAATATTTTAAAAATTTTTTAAATTAATGTATTTTTTTAAATATTATTAATAACAAATTTATTTTATATGAGACTAAGATAAAAAATATCTGTCCGGAATTGAATTGTTATCACAATTCATAAATATATTGAAAAATAGCATGCGAGCGACTAGATTAGAAAAATAATTTAATAAATATCTCACGTGTCAGAGATCAAAATTGGGATTTAATCCAATTTTTTTAATTTAAATTTTGCGGTCTTAATCACGATCACGGAAACAGCATTGTTTGTTTGGTATATAGAAAGGGCAGCTTCACAGTAAAGACGGTTAAATTTCTGAATCCATATGGGAATTAATTTTGAATTTTTTTATTATGATTATTATATATAGAATAATATAATTTTTATTTTACTTAACTAATTAATATAATTATATTAATTGATTACAAAAAAATTAAACTTATTCTGTTAAAGCTATTAATGATTGAATGATAACTGAAGTTGTCATTCAATAATATATTATTCTATACTTAATAATTATTACCTCAGATATACCTTATTTTGAATTCATAATATTATCACTCATTAATTTATGATGAAATTATACCTTTTATAATTGAAAGATTCATGCCTCTGTTGAAAAGTTTATTAGTAAAAAATAACAAATATGCATCTTCAGATACTAACAAGTAGTGGGATAAAAATTCAGATTCGTATTAAAATATTATTTTGAGACCAAACAACTGAGGTTTATATTTTTTAAAGATCAGAAAAATAAAATCTTTCAATTTTTTTTTTTTTTGATTGACATTTTCATGAGAACAAGTTGTCAAGAAGACGAGAATTGCCCATCCTAGAACTCTCTCTGACTTCAAAACAGATTCGAAATTTGAGTGTTTAAATGGTCATACTCCATACTCTAAGAAAGTGGGATCCGTTCAAAAAGAAAAAAAGAAAGAAAGTGGGGTCAATTTAATGTCCACTAATTTAGTTATAAAGATTAAAAAAAAAAAAGGAGAATTTTGCAATATTCTCAATTGTCAAGGATATCCCATATATATAACTCATGGCCGAAAGTAAAATAAATAAATTAAGGGTGTGGTTGAATTGAAATTATATACGGATATTTAATTTTGGATCAACGATATTTGTAAATTTAACTTTAGCAACAAAATAATTTAAAAGATTGTGATTTAAATTGAAAATATTGATCAGAAAATAATTTTTTTTCAAATTTATATAAACTAACTTTTTAACTTTTCAAAAGTAAACCTAAACACATTTTACACTCTTTTGTTAGTATATGGCAAAAAAGAATTATAAAACAAAGTAAAGAAGCAAGAACTAGGATTAAAAGTAAAATATGTGAAGTTCAAAAGAGAAAAAAAGACATTGCAAAGCAATGGGTACGTAAATATCCATTTCCAAGAAGGTCACTAGTCATTAGCTGTAACACAGGCTGTCGTCCGAAAGGTTAGGCAGGCACGTGGGTAGGAGAAAGAGATCAAATAGTACTTCCCTCTGTCTTCACATCTCATTGTATACTGAGTAATAATATTTGTTTAAAAAGATTAATTATTTAGGTTCACTAATTTATAAATTAGTTTATATATATATATATTGTTAAAAAATAGAATAAAATTTCTACTGTCCTTTTTTTATTGTAAAAAAATAGTTACTAAATTTATTTTTACCTTTTTAACAATCTCCAACTGAAAGTTAAATTTGATAGGTTTAAAGTCCTTTTTGTTTTTGTCATCTCTGGTTGCTCACGTCTCTATTAAATTAATAAAGGATCTACACTATGTGAACTTATCAGTGTTTATTAGTTTTGTCAGTACATTTGTTATGTTGTCTTTAGTGGCAATTTTGAGCATATCTATTCTTCTTTCTTCTACCACTTTTCTTATATTGAACTCCTATGTGTTTTGTTTTTGAATGAAATACTAGATTTCTTGCAAGGTGCAAAGCACTTTGATTATCCCAGTATTTAGGAATTTTAAGTTGCTTGTGCCCAAGCTCATCCAATAACTCTTGCATCCAAATTACTTCCTTGCATGCTTATATAGCTGTCATATACTCTGTTTCCATAGTAGACAAAACTACAGTAGTTTGTAATTTGGATAACTAGCTTTCAGTTGCTCCTGTAAGTGTGAACACATAATTTGTAGTTGATTTTCTTTTATCAATATCACCAACAAAATTATAATCAACATATCCTTTGATAATAAATTCATATACTCTATAACACAATGTAGCATTCGATGTCCCTTTAATGTATCTAAGGATACTTTTCACTGCATTCCAATGCTCTCTAACAGGATTTGTCATAAATCTGCTAACAATGTCTACTGCTTGAGCAATATCTAGCCTTATACAAATCATGGCATACATAAGGCTCCCCATTGCTAATACATATAGTACTTGAGACATTTCTATCCACTTCGTTTTATTGCTAGGACTCATACTTAAGGATAATTTGTAATTGACAGAAAGTGGGGTAGAAATTGGCTTACGGTTTTGCATGTTAAAGTGTCTCAAGACTTTGTTTAAATTATATTTTTGTGAAAGCCAAGTCTTCTAACCTTTTTCTGACCTGATAAATTTGCATCCCTAAAATTTTGTTTGCTGGTCCCAAATCCTTCATATCGAATTCCCTAGCCAATTGTCTATTCAGTTTTTAGACTCGATCATTGTTGGGGCCTATTACCAACATGTCATCCATGTACAATAGCAAAACGATAAAATCACTTTCATAAAACCTATTATGATATGCACAATGGTTTGAACTCAGTTTATTGTATCCAAGATTGATAATAAAGGAATCAAATCTCTTGTACCAACACCATGGTGCCTGCTTTAAACCATACAGAGATTTGGTTAACTTGCAAACCAAGTTTTCTTTCCCTTTTTCTTCGAACCCCTCTGGTTGGAGCATATATATCTCTTTTACAAGTTCTCTATGCAGAAAAGTTGTTTTCACATCTAATTGCTCTAAATGCAAATGAAACATAGCACACATAGCCAAGATCACTCTTTTAGTCGTAAGTCTGACAACTAAAGAAAATACCTCATTGAAGTCAATCCCTTCTTTCTGAGTGTATCCTTTGACTGCCAATGTTGCACGATATCTTTATACTTTGTCATTTCCATCGCGTTTGATTTTGAAAACCTATTTGTTCCAAGTTTCAGAGAACGAATCTCTTGTTGAACTGACTGCTGATTTAACACATAAGATTCTATCATCATTAGAGGTTTTAGCAACACATCATTGAGAAGTTGTTCCTGTAGCCTTCTCTCTATTTTTCTTATTGTACCAGCAGTCTTTCTTCACTTGCCCTTTTCTCCCGCAATGATAACAATTAATGTTTTTCCTGCTTCGTGACTTTGTTCTTCTTTGGCTTTAGCTTATACTAAAGTCATGTTCTTCTAATCTTCTTCTCACCATCAATAATGTCTCTACCTATTTAGAAGTTGTAAACTTATCTTCTTTATTTTACGCTTAGATTCATCTTCTAAAATAGCAGTTGCAACATTATTGAAAACAAGATTATTCGTAGGAGAGCAATTTGTTAAGTTGATAATGAGTTAATCATATGAATCTGGTAGACTTTGAAGTAAGAGCTCCGCATATTCATTTTCTGCTATGCTGCAATTCAACAATGAAAGTTAGGAGAATAAAGTATTCAGATTGTTGATGTGCTTCGTTAACGTTGTGGACTCAAACATGCGAATAGTGTACAATTTTCTCTTTAAGAATATTTTTTGGTGGACTGACTTGACTTAATACAATCTGGTGAGTGTGTCCTAGATTTCTTTTACTGTTTGCTTTTCTGCAACACTTGATAAGACTGAATCTGCCAATGCTAGATGCAAGTTAGCAATAGCATTGTCATCCATCTCCTTCCACTTGTCATCTTTGATCATATCTGGTTTTTTATCAATTGCTGCAATACAATTATCCTTCCTCATCATCACCATCATCTTGAATTCCCATAGAGAGAAATTACTCCAATTGAACTTCTCAATCTCAAATCTTGGTACCATAATGTTGATAAGATAATGTCAACAACTAAAGCTCTGACACTATTGTTAGAAATTGCACCATTAGACAACAATATTAAAGAATGAGAAAAGAAGATTGACACAAGATATTTACATGGAAAACATTTTTGTATGAAGGGAAAACCATGAACAAGAATGGGAAAGACTTTTACTAATACAAGAGATTGTACAACCTTTCTTTGAATGTGAGGAGAGAATAATCAACCTCTCTCTCTCTCTCAAATCAAGAAGACATATAATTCTCTCTCTCAAGTGGAAGAACAACTAGTCACTCTCTCAACAAAGGAGATTTTACTATTCTTACAACTCTTCACACTCCAATGCCAAACCCCAAAGGGAAATGTCATATTTATAAGCATCATCTTCAAAATTTTTCAACAACCTTATCGTCCAATTTGTCAAAAGGTGATAACTTTATCTTCCACTTTGTCAAAAGGTGCATCCTTATCTATTAGTATTAAAGTCGATGTTATGTGTTCGATTCCCAATAGGACAATTGTTGAGGGGGAGATTATTAGCTAAGGTGTGTGGCAGAAATTGTCCCGTGGTGGAGGCCTAAGTGTGGGGCCAAATCACAGTCAACACGTGGCGCTTATGCTAGGTCATTGTTAAGGAAATAGAGTTGTGCCCTGACTAACAGCTATAACTTTTAGCTTAGTGATAAGTATTTGATCCTACAATTGGTTGAAAATTGGTTTAAAAAATAAAGTTGGTTGAAAATTGGTTGCCAAAAAAGTAAAGACAAATTTGGTGGTTACTTTTTGACAATGAAGAAAATATGGTAAAAATTTTGTTACCACTTTTTAACAAAAATAAAGTTGGTTGAAAATTGGTTGCCATTTTGGATGAAATGAAAGATAAAGTTTGTAACTTTTAACAAAGTAGAAGATAAGATTGACACCTTTCGACAAAGTAAAAAAAAAAGTTAGTAACTTTTGACAAAGTAGAAAATAAAGTTGTCACTTTTTGACAAATTGAAAGATAAAGTTGTTGAAGAATTTTGAAAAGAATGCCTATAAATATGGCCTTTTCACTTTGGGGTTTGTTATTGGAGTGTGAAGAGTTGTAAGAGTAGTGAAATCTCTTTTGTTGAGAGAGTGATAGGTTGTTCTTTCACTTGAGAGAGAGAATGGTGTGTTTTTTTGTTTTTGAAAGAGAAAGAGAGCTTGATTGTTTTCTCTTCATATTCAAATAAATGTTGTATAATCTCTTATGTTAATAAAGAACTTTTCCATTCTTGTCCTTACTTTTTCTCTCATACAAAAAGATTTTTCATATAAATATCTTGTGTTAATTTTTTTTTCTCATTTTTTAATATTTCTGTCTATTACCGCAATTCTTAACATATATATATATATATATATATAATTTTAAATTACTCATTAGAGTTTCAAAAAATTTGAAAATATTTTTGTCGTTAAATGATTTCTTGATGTTATTATTATGATATTAACATAAAGTACCTATATGAGAAGTAGAATGTCAGGTCATTTTTTTTTATATATTCTTGGCGTGCTTTTGCTGCTTATTGTTGGAATTTGCTATTTTTCTCGAATTCAAATTTTTAATTATTACAATAAATACTGTGTATATAAAAAATAACTACGCGCCATTAAATATAACAAATATAACTGTACATAGTTATTTTTTACGTACAAGCAAGGATCCAAATTACTGTTTCTCTCACAGGTTCGAACGTTGCTCTTAGGCTTTGGTTGTCGTATTGCGTTGTTAATGTCTATTTTAATGGCCATGAAACCCTTTTTCCCCTACATTCTTCTCTTCAGAGTGCGTATCAATTCAAAGGCCACTAACAGAAAATAAATTTTATACACACGTTCACGCTTCTTACATTACTTTCCATCTCTTTCGGACTGTTTTGAATCATTATAATGGCTATCTCACCAATGCATACTAATTTTCGCTATTAATTTATAAAAATCAAAGCTGAATTTTAATTCACACTTTTAGCTCAAAACTTTTTTTTTTGTTTGAAAAACTGTATATTCATTTCAAAAAGGATAAATTTAAAAATTGAATTTATCTATTTATATAAATGTAAAATATGTCATATATATGATTTTACAATCCAATTAAGTTGATCAACAGAAATTAAAGTATAAGGCACGTAAGGCCTAATATTTAACTGAATCTCAAATGCTCATATATAACTCCTAATTTGAGATGAGTTTCCGATATTATTAAAAAATAAAAGTTTTGTATGCTTACATTTCATAAATATTAATATAGAAATTTGAAAAGGACGAGACTAAAGCAATGTCGACATAACAATCCTAAGTGGCATACGAATCCTTATCTACAAAGTCGTGATCTGCCTTCGTTTCTGTTAAAGCATCACAATCCTCCTCTATGTTTAATTATTAGATAAACGGTATAGATTTATAGATTAAAAATATATATGTGAACAGATATATTAATTTAATATAAATATATATCATTAAATTTTTATCTAATAATTTATTGTAATTGAATATAACTTTATATTTTTACAATGATCCAAATTGCATATTCTTCTCTAAAGAGTAAAATAAAAGTAAAAGTAAAATTTGCAACAGATAAAAATAAAAAAAAGAATAAAATATATTTTTTGTCCCTCACTTTTTACAAAATTATTATTTTAGTCATTCACTTATTGAAATATAAAAAATAGTTTTCTATTTATTAAAAAATACCATATTTAGTCATTCACTTTATACTAAATTTTCTTAAATTTAGAGTGTAAAATTTGACCCAAAATACTAAATTTAACAATTTTTTTAAAGTGAAAGATTAAATGTGATATTTTTTAATGAATGAAAAATTATTTTTCGTATTCTAATGAGTTAGGGACTAAAATAATAATTTTGTGGTAAGTGAGAGACTAAAAATATATTTTTCACAACAAAAATTTAATGAAGGACCACAGCGGCAAATCCAAACTCATTTTTCTCACTTCTTTTCTCCTTTCCACTTCTGAATGCACCAATTCCTTTTAATGGGAAGCACATTATTCGTGCTAATTTTATGGTAGCTTGTCATTTTTATCTTTTTTAATTACTTAAAAAATTCAACAAATTTATTTTAATAATAAAACAAATATAAATCACGTGAGAACTGTGACACCCTAACTTATGCACATGTGCGTTGAGTGTGTCAACCATCGTTTTCCCTCTGTGACTGCTCGTTTTCATGATAACGTCCCTAATACTCCACCCAACCCAACAATTGAATCTCTTGTAATTCATAATTAGACTTCAACTCCGTAGCCATCTCTTTCGCCTCTTCTTTTGGGCAAACCAGGAAATCGATATATATATATATATATATATATATACACATAAAGGAGACAAACTGGCTACAAGATCATAACTTGATTATCACCTAAAAAAGAAAATTACTTCATGTGAAAGACAAACTAACTAGACCAAGGGTTCAACACAATCATCACGTAGGGACAGCCTCACTTATATATTCCATCTCAAAGGATAAAACAAACTGTTCATTTCTTTTGCTCCTCACTGTTCCCATCGAAATTCAAACCTTGCATTGCATAGCTTTTCATCGTGAGATTTGCCAGTTGCAATTAATTCAATAATATATATCTTCTTCCCTATTGTAGTAAATACAAATTTCCTATTCCAAATCCAAACTAAGCAAAACAAGATATAGATCACGGGTCGAAATGTCTGCCATTCTCACCACCAACTGACTAAATTCCACCAAACAAAATAAGTTGTACGTACAATATATAAATAGGCATTATAATTGACTAATATATACTATTTTTATTCTAAAGAATAAAATGAAACTGCAAGTGTCCACGTATAATATGTCTACTTAATTCATTTCAGTAGGCACCTTAATAATTTTGATTTTTATCGGTAGTGCTCCGTGCGGTAAATTTAGGTGAAGGAGCTTTTGAAGGAAGAGACAGATGCATGGGTGAAAATTTAGGTATAGAAGCGCTATAGAGATATATACTCAATTAATAATAATATTTTAAAAAAATTAATGGCAAAAAAAGACTCATACAGTGAACGACTGAGGAAAAATTAGTTAAGCTCTATACCTTTTTAAAACAATAGTCATATATAAGAAGGCCTAAGAAATTCTTATGTCGGCATGTTCAAAGAAATAATCAAACAATTTGCAATGAAATTAAAACAATAAGGACTGCCGGCATGTTACCGTGCCGGTAATTAATTATGGATGAAGAACAAGTCATGAGAATAAGATGTCTGCTATTTTACACACACACATATATATAGACTCAGATAATGAAAACTACGAAGAGAAAAAGATCAATATTAGATAGACGGCTTGATTCAGAAAATATTCCGGAACTTAAGGTTGAGACGAATAGTTGTTATACCTTACAGCACTATTCAGTGTCCATATACAACTAAAGGAATATGCCTTGGCAAAGTAAATTAATCTGAAGACTCCATGAAAGACAGAAAATCTAGTTGGAACTTGGAAGCTAGATGTACAAACACCGAGAGAAGGTGTTATTGGATGGTACAATGATGTCATGTTCAAACAAACCTAATTAACCTTGCCATGGTGTTTGGTTGTGATTTTGCTTACCATACGACGAAGAAGCCAGATGATCGAACCCCGATATATTGAAAAAATCTCTCTGAGAAAATGCCTTGAGACCCAGAAAATCTCGGGTCATTTCCTCGCTAGCAGTGTCTCTTGCTGGATTGAACATTCCTCTCAAAGCCTCCTCAAAGGAAGATCTCTCAAACCCACCAGCGGAAGGCACTGTAGAAGTAGGCATCATGTCATGGAAAAGAGAAGTAGTAGGTGGAGATGCTGTGTTGCAATTGGCAGCAGTAGCACCATGTTCCATGTAATCAGAGGAGAACCCAGCAGCTTTATTCCCATAAGAAGCCAAGGCATGAGCCAACCCCATTTGGTCACGTGAAGGCAAAGGCATACCCATACCAGAAACAACTGAAGATGATGATGAATGAGGCATTGTTGTACCCTGTTGATCAGGTTGAGGCATGTGACCTATTTGTGATGCTTTCTGCAACAAAGCAGTGGCTGACATGTAAGAAGGTGGGGATGATTGGAAAGAAGGAAGAGGAGGTGTGGGATTAGGGTTTTGATGGTGATGGATTAGATTTAAGGATTGGTCTAAATGTGATGAGGAGAAAGGCCTAAGAGTGCTTCCTGCAGTTCCAGATTCTCCCAACCATGGTGGAAAGTCTTGTTCTTTTTTGAGAAGTGGTAGTGGTGCTTGGAGGGGATGGCTATGAAGAAGAGGGCTCACTGCTGTGATTGCTCTGGCACTCTCCTGTGCTAAAGCATCACAGAAGGCTCTGTGAGTGATGAAACTGTCCCTTCTGCACCCAATATCAGAAAAGCAACCACTAAACAACAAAATCAATATCACAATGTTTCACTACTCTTTCTCTCTCTTTCTTCCCTATCTCATCTTTTTGTATTTTCCTTTTACATCTAAAGAGAGCACACATATCAGATGTTGTCCATTAAAGGTTCTCAATTCAATGACCACTTTCACACTACAACTTGTTTCTAAGAAACTAAGATCACTACTACTTACGCATTTGAATTCCGTATGTATTGAAAATCCGTAATTAATTAGTTGAATAAATAAGATGGTGTTGTTACCTAGAGAAGAGGGTTCCACAGTCACATTTGTACTCCTTGGTGCCACAAATTTTGGAGTGAGCCTTCCAATCGGACTGAACAGCGTAACGCTTGGAGCATTTCTCACACTTCCATTTTTTCTCGCCGTGCTTCCTGCAGAAGTGCTTCTTGATCCCGGTGAGGTCTCCGAGGGCTCTTGAGGGATCATGGTGAACACAAGTTGCCTCTGGGCACACATATACCTTCTTTCTAATGATGTCCTTGTTGCTTCTTTGCTTCAGCTTCCATGGCAGATTGTGCCCTCTTCTATGAAGCTGGAGATTTTGATCTCTTTGAAACCCTTTGTTGCATATTTCGCAAATGAATCGGTTTGTTGCCAAGAGGGACTTGGGAGACAAGGCTATAACTTCGGCGTCTGGGTCTGAATGAGTGAAACCAGTGAAAACTTGTTAAATCCACACATCACAGTAGAAACATATAATAGGCTAATCATAAGAAACATGTCTTGCTTTTTACACTAAACCCAATATATACTATCAATTTAAAAAAATAAAAAAAGAGATAATTAATACTATTGATTTGATTTATATGACCTGGGTTGCCAGGAAGGTTTCTCTTCTTTTTGGGTTGTGGTTCTTGATTTCCTGAAGTGGAGGAGTGCTGAGGGTAGAGAGAGACGGTAGGGTCATTTCTAGTTCCCGAAGAAGCACTTATTTCACTAGATGCAGATGTCAAATTGGACATGTTTTCGTCCACCACCAAACCTTTCATCATCTTTTTAAACAATTCTCTATGCTAAGCTATATGAGGAAACAAACTGGCTATGAGATATAAATCTATGACAGATCAGTAGTTCCACCCCAAGCCTGAACAGGTATTACTGAGATCTGAGGTGCAGAACCTGATTGTATAAGATAGAGACTGCTTACACTGGAAATTATGCAACTATTAATCAAAGCTAGTAGTAGAAAAACTGAATTCGTCGGGTCGTAGATCCCACGTAATTTATATATATAGCTCTCCAGCTATATAATTCCTACAACTTTCTGATTCTAGGGAATTTGCAGGGAAAGGGGGGTAAAAGGGAAGGAGAAAAAAACTCAGAGATGTGAGTAAATTAGAGGACGGATAATCTCTAGCTACTCAAGACCCACAAAATCCAATAATCATAATCTCTTTAGGTGTAGCTCAAGCAACCCGCAGGAAGGTGCCTGAAGAGGCTAGCTGCTAAGCACAGTTAATTTTGGTAGCTAGTTGAGGAAATTTCATGGTGTTGTCTGGGTGTGAGAATGGGAGAGAGGAAAAAGGAAAGAAAGAAGGGAGAGAAGGAGAGAAGGATGTGGATGAGAGAAAAGGATTCCTTTGAAGCTCACACACCCATACAGGACCATAAGCCAAGCCAAACAGGGCTTGTTCTGACGTGCACTTTCTGTCTTATCCTTTGTTTTCTTCCTCCTTTTTCTAAAATTTTCTCCCTTAATAATTGCATTACATTATGAGATCATGATTTTCCCTTCTATTGTTAATTTAAACAGTATCAATTATAAATATATATATATATATATTATTTTCTCTGAATATGTCTGACATTGATTGATTATTCAGGCCAACATTCCCCCTCCCTAAAAAGTAGAGATAAAGTAATCCTGAGAGATTATGAACTTTTAACATCATGGGTAAAAGCGATAAAAAGCAAAACTGCTTTTTCCCCCTCTGCACTCACACTGCCATCAATGCTTTCATAGATTGGAATTTGCAGACAACCTCCCATAGACTACAGTTCTTATTACTTACATATCTATCTTCTGCTATATGGTATTTCATGGTATGAATATATAAACACTTCGAAGGAATTAATATGACTTACTGTTTATATATATATTTTTTTAAAAAAATCGGACTCATTTCAAATAGCAGCATTTTCACTGTCTCTGAAGTTAAACGTGAAGAACATATATATATATATATAGGTTGGTCCCCCATGCATACTGCCAACCCATCACCGCTTTCTATTCTTTTATTTTTGTCAAAGACACAGAGAGAGCTTGAAGTGTGTCGGTTATATATATATATATATATATATATATATATATATATATATATATATATCACATGAAATTCACTGCCATCTTGAGTGCTATAAAATAATTACGAAAAATATCAATGTTTCTCAATAGTACGATCAGTTGATACCAAAGGCCCTTTTCACGGTTACTTTTGCTTCTACTGTGTCTGCTTATTCTTAACCTTTTAAACTTGAGTAGGGTTCAATATCGGATTTTCTTTTTTTCCTTCATACAACGTGAGGGATTATAATGAGAAAATCATTATTACTGATTAGTTTAGTGGATTCGAAGCCACTAGATGGTAGAATGCATGCATGTTTCTAAAGCATGAGGGCTATTTGGTACACAAAGTATATAAGTGGGACTAGTCATCATTTAATTTTTTCCCATATTGGTGTTCAATGAAAACAATGATTATCCTGCATGCCCAGCATCTGGTATGTGACATGTCTTGCTACAAAACAAGGCAACAGAGCGAAATAAGAGTGATGATGGACTTTAAATTTCAAATGCACCATTATTTGATTCAACTATGATCAGACACACATACTATTTGATTATATATATATGTCGCTTAGCTTTACTTATTCTTCTTTAATTCAGTACTCTCAATAAGTATATGTTTTTAAATTACAACGTACCAAATCTTCTTCAACTTAAACTAATAAAGAGGGAAATATAGTTCAGGTTAATTCATTTTTGTTGATTTAAAGAACCTTTAAATAATATAAGTCGAGCTATTTTCCTTTCAAGTAAAGATGATAAAGTTACGAGTGGCATTTATCTCAAGAAGCATGTGAAAGATATCTTTGGTGGTGTACTGCAGATGGTATATGTCATTACTAAAAAATCTCTTCTTTATTTTAATTTTTTTTGGTCAACTTTGTTATTTTAACTAACAGATCATTAATTGACAACATGTATTTAGTTAGGTTTATTAATATGGTATGAAGAAGAGTTACATATTATGTTGGTTCAGTGTAAGATTTTAATAAAATCAATTAGTTATTGAAATTTCGTTGCTATCAATCTAGTTGTACTATTTGTTTGGCGAATGATTAGCTTGGAGGCAGAAGTAGGAATTCAAAGGAGAAATGAGAAATGGGGGGTAGTATATATTATTATCAAGGGAATGTACCTGTCTTAGGAGTTGATACATAAGTTATTCTTGAAATTACACTATTATATATATATATACACACACACACACACATGTATTAGTTTCCTTTTTAAAATAATTGTGTAAATATATTCCTTGTTTTAAATAATTAATTATATGATATAATTTGAAATGTTAGGAATTGACTATTTTTTATTGATCAACTATGTATTTAATAATATATATATATATATATATATATATATATAAGGGTATTTTTATTAAAAACAAGTTTATTTTGTTGCATGAGAGACAATTTTAAGGCAGAGAATGACTTGAACAATCAAAATAGGCTGAACCATACGAGAATTTTTTCATGGTAAATTAGAATGGTAAAGGAGAGATTCTAAATTTATATTTTTATGCCATTCAAAACACAAATTTTTTTTAACCCATCAAAAGGGGGAGTTTGGAATATCATGGAATGCCTATATGATATAATTATGATTATACCTTTTTTTGCTAAAAACGTGCTACAATCAAACTTTATTTACAATATAATATTGAAATATAATTTATAAAAATTATATACTTTTAATGACCCATAATTTTAAATAATGGAACGATATTTGCCTCTCTATTCCATTTCATTATCTTATAAACTCCTCAACATATCCTTAGTTTCATTTAAAAGAAATTGTATTTTAAAAATTGAAAAATATATAATTTGAACACTTCTAATTAAAACAGAAAAAATATAATTTACTCCATTTCACTTTCACATACAACCAAGGCGCACAATGAGAAAGAATGTCTGGCTGTGTAGGTTAGATTGAAATACCCATGTGGGTCAACCTTTTTGGGCATTTTTTGTCCAAATGAGATGGGTACTCATTGCACACAAACCTTATCAGGTGTTCGTCTTCCAGATACTATATTTTACTCTTTGCTACAAAACTTCAAAGAATAATTAAATTTGACCAAATTCAAAATTAGTAATAGTTACCTTTTTCATATTTTCTGCTCAGAATGACAATATTCTTGTTCCGTAGCTTCATATAGGCGTGGGGAAGCAACTCAGCCTTTTTTGTTAACTGACATTTTCAATTCACGTCTTGTTTTTCTATGCAATCTTGCTTCTTTATTATCGTGGCTTCTTCCTTAGCCCAACCCCAGAAAAAATGGGATGTTTCTGATATTTGACTAAGGTTGGAAACTTGTGAATAGTTGAACACGTCACTAATATTTCTTAAAATTTTATTTAATGAAGTCTAAATCAAGAACCCAATCTGGGTTCATCTCCACCCGCTCTGCACTGTGGCATGATAAAAAATGAATGGCTTTATTTAGATTTCTTTGTTTTCTTCTGCAAGTGGACGTCCCACGCAACATATTAAAAAATGCTTTTCAGAATTCGACCTTTTTCCCCTTTTTTTTTAATAAATGATAAATGATAAATGACAAATGTTGCATGTTATTGTTACACTCCCTCTGGGAAAATTATCCCTTTTTTTGAGAAAACTAAAAAAATAAAAGAATTGTACTGTGAACACATTTTCCAACGACATTCTATACCTTCGAATTTTGCAGGAAACGTGGAAATTTTTCCACGACTGAGCAAATTTAAGCTGTGCTTTGAAAAACTTAACGCTTACGCGGACGATGGGTTATGGATATTCATCCTCTCACATAATCAAACAATGGAACGGGTCATTGAGGAAAGTGTGGGAATTGGAATAAAGTGAAGAAATGATGTTGACGGAAGGAAGGGCTCGGAAAAGCGAAGGAGTCACGGAGGCTGAGAATCGAAGGATGAACGCAGAGCACGACGACGCAGAAAGAAGCTGTAAATTAAGAGAAGAATCATTGAGGCCGTACTCTTCGCTGGCGAGCTTTCCCCGTGATCTCTTGGCTGGAGCGCTCATGGGTGCGGCGGTGCACACGATTGTGGCCCCAATTGAGAGGGCGAAGCTTTTGTTGCAGACCCAAGAAAGCAATAAGGCAATTGTTGCCGTTGGGCGTCGGAAATTCGAGGGCATGTTCGATTGTATACTTCGTACTGTGAGGGAGGAAGGCATTCTTTCCTTATGGAGAGGCAATGGCAGCAGTGTTCTTCGCTATTGTCCACCGGTCGCGCTCAATTTCTCCCTCAAGGTTTGCTCCTAATCTTTGCTCTCGTATTGCTTATAGCATAAGCTTTTCGATTTCATACCTTTCATTGGTGAATAAATTTACAGGAAGCTTCGCATAGTTGTGTTGTCTTTGGATTTTTTTCGTGTACGCCTTTCTTATCTTATTTGTTTTTGCGACCGTTTGATTGGTTTTCTTCTGTCTTTGCTTTACTCTTATGATGTAGAAGATTCCCCCATTACAGGAGGCACATAATTTTTATAAGAACTTGATCAATCTCTGCATCAATCCCCAAATCATGTGACCTAGGGTAGGGAAAAAGTCAATTCACAGTATCGGAACTTCTGGTCTGGTGCACACTGATTGACTCATTGTTCATCTGGTTGAAAGTTTTGATTTCTTAGGGAAGCATATTTTATCGTATTTTGATTTATTTTATCTCGATAGTCCTAGCATCTTGTGAATTATATATTTATTAGCAATGTTTAGGTTGGAACGGAACAAGTTCATAAGATTATATAATAATAAGCTTCCAAAATAGAAGATTGCGTATAATGCGGACATTGATTTAGATTCGAAGATGCGTGAGTCAGAACTCAATAGTGACGAACAACCCACTTAGCCCAATGAGAGAGAGAGAGAGAGAGAGCAAAGAGTAGGATAAAGTTGAAAAAGAGTGCTTTTTTCACTTGACCATAAGAAAATGTTGCCACTTCAACTTTATGTAGTAACAAAACTAGATTTTTATTTAATAAAATATTAACTCTCTAATTAGCTTAGCAAAATAAATTTAATCTCTCTTTATCTACTCTTTGTCAATAATATGATAGGATAACTATTGATTAACAGAGGATTGTAAGTTGGGATATCTATCCACATAAGCGTATGGTTAATTTAATCTATAATAGATTACTCATAATGTCAATAAGGACCCAAATCATTCATAGTTTAGTCAAATTTTGATTGCTTAATAAATAATTATAAAATTGTTCTAATAACTGAATTAATGATAATCCACAAAATAATATCAAATTATTCCAATAATCTTTTACTTGGATAACATAAATAAATTATTTGAACAATTAATTAACCAACATATGTAAGCAATCAACATTCACCAAGACACATAGATGTGTGTATACACTAAATTATACTAAGTTTAAAAATGAAACTATATAATATCACTAAATCCGATAGAGAAACAAATAATATTAATATTATCACAAATTTAGTTCCAATATCTGAACAGAATGGATTACAAAATAGTATTTTTAGTGTCATATTACACCACAAACGCCCATTAATGACTCAACTCTGACTTCTATTAAACTAACTCTACATCAAAATCAACAACACATGTATGAGTCACATGATTCTTGAAAACTCTTACAGGCAAGCATATGGTCAATGGATTTGCCAACATACATTCACCAAGAATGTGAACTAAAAGAGTCTAAGATTCAACAATCTTTTTCCTCATAAATCAGAATTTTATATTAAAATATTTAATGCGACTGGAGTTTTTGTGATTATGAGAAAAGCTTACAACAGATGAACTATCGCAATATATTGTTAGAGGACGTGATATAAAATTAACAAGACGCATGCCAGATATTAGATTCCTCAACCATATGGCCTTGTGGGTGGCCTCATAACAAGCTATATGCTCTGCTTCCATAGTTGAGGTAGCTGTTATTAATTGTTTACAACTTTTCTATGAAATAGCTCCTCCATACATCATAAAGATGTAACTTTAAGTGGATTTATGATCATCAACATATAATATATAGTCTGAATCTGAACAACCCACTATTGCAAGAGATTCAGATTTCCTGAAAGTTAATATGTAATGTTTTGTTTCCTGAAGGTACCTCGTGACTTTTTTTGCAGCTTTCCAGTGTTCATACCCAAGATTACTCAAATATTTGCTAAGCACACCAACAGCATAAGCAATATTCGAATGTGTGCACACCTGGACATACATTGAGCTGCCTACAGTAGACGCATATGAAACTTTGTCAATCAAAGGTCATTTCATCATCATTCTTAGGGCATAATTCCTTTGACAACCTATCACCTTTATGCACAAACGCAACATAAGGAGTGCAAGAATGCATATTAAATTTTTTCGACACTCGATCAATGTAGGTTACTTGAGACAAACCAAAAATGTCACGAGATCTATCATGGTGAGTTTGAATTCCAATAACATATGAGGTTTCGCACAGATGTTTCATGTCAAAGTAGCAAGACAAAATGTGTTTTGTCTTATTCAATAAGCTCACCTTATTACTGGCCAATAGAATGTCATACACATATAGCACGAGGATTACAAAATTGTTTCCTTCAAATTTTTTATAAAAGCACTAATACTGGACTCCCCATAACAGCCACAAGAATTTTAATCCTAAGGTTCTATACCATATGCTAAAATGACATTATATAATAATAACATCTAAAATGAGAGATTGCAAATAATACGAACATTGACTTAGATTTGAAGATGTGTCGACTATAGCTCACTGATCGATAGTGAAGAACAACCCACTTAGCCCAATGTATAGAGAGAGAGCAAAGAGCATGACAGAGTTGAGAGAGAAAGAGAGAGAGAGAGAGAGAGTTTTTTTTTTTTTTTTTTATAATAGAGAGCTTTTTTCACTTAACCATAAGAAAATGTTGCCACTTCCCTTTATATAGTAAGAAAACTATATTTTTATTTAATAAAATATGAGCTCTCTAATTAGCTTAGCAAAATAAACTTAATTTCTCTCCATCTGCTCTTTGTTAGTGATTTGATGGAATAACCACTGATCAATTGAGGATTGTAAGTTGGAGTCTCTACCCACATGAGCCTATGGTTAATCTACCTATCACGGATAACTTACAATGTCAACAAAAACATGATCTATTCACAGTTTAATCTAATTTTGATTGCTCAATAAATAATTACAAATTTTTTTTAATAATTGGATTAATACAAATCCACAAAATAATCTCAAATTATTTCAACAATTCAGTGTATTGACTATTAACATAATTTGGGATGAGATGGATAGACTACTTTGTGAACAATGCTGAAAGTAATTTGATTTGAGCGGTTGTCCTTTTTGGTTTTAGTCCAAAACAAATATGAAATAAAGAAAAAGACCATTGCTGGAACATTCCAAAACAGATCTTTATGATAAAACATGTGAAAAACAATACTGGCATTGTTGAATCTGGGCTGGGACGAGGGGTTGGATAATGTTTCTTCTAAAATTTTGCTACTTTCGTGGAATTGCATTTAGAGCATAGTAAATATTTAACAATTTCTCTTTGTTCGACTTGAATTTTTGAAGCCATCAGGTGCAAGGATAACATGCAAAACTCTTGCATGGTCCATCTTTATCATAATAGCCCAGAAACAACTACTTTGAATTTAAGATTGTGATTAAGCTAGGGATTAACTTGGGCTGCTCTTATAGAGTTAAAGGGTGAGAAAAAAGAAATTGAAATTGAAAAGTGTGAACACGAAGCAATTACAGATGTTACAATGGCAGCATTTTATCACCTAAACAGCATGCCTCGTCCAAGGTAGTATAATATGTGCAAAAAATGCTATCAGAAATTACTAGAGAGCGATTCTGATTATCATTGCATTGTTATTTTGTTTCTTTTGCTTCCGTCCTCCCTTTTTTTCTTTTATTCTTCACTCCTTGTTTTCTAATCACTTATGGTTCAGAAAAGTTGAGAGCAGACAATCAATATGGTTCCAGTAGAAATGTAGAATAAGGATTTGTAGGTCTAAGATAATGGTAGATGACATCTTCAAACTAAAACAGGACCAGCCCCAGTATATATGCATGTTCAATGAAAAATATTGCGTAATATTTCAGAAGGAAGTTACATTTCTGGAACTGAGACGTTGCTTTTGCAATCCAAGACATATCTCTACATGTTATTCTCCGTTTGTTATTCACTCATTTAATTGATGAATGATTATAACAGTAATTTGTGATGCTACAGTTAATGCAGAGTGTTGATAGAGCATTTTGTTCAACAAGATCTTTACAGAAACATATTACGAAGTGGAAACTACTATGATAATAATCTTTTCTCTAGTGCATCCGCTAATTTTATTGCTGGGGCTGCAGCCGGTTGTACAGCGCTGGTCTTTGTGTACCCACTTGATATCGCTCACACTCGCCTTGCTGCTGATATAGGAAGAACAAAGTGCGCCAATTTCGAGGTATCTACCATTTCCTGGCAACCATATACAGAAAAGATGGGATTGTGGGGATTTACTGTGGCCTTTCTGCGTCTCTGCAAGGGATGGTTGTACACCGAGGCCTTTACTTCGGAGGCTTTGATACGATGAAAGAGATACTGTGTGAATTATCAAAACCTGAGTTGGCATTGTGGAAGCGTTGGGTGGTATCTCAGGCGGTGACAACCTCTGCTGGGTTGATATCGTATCCATTAGATACAGTTCGAAGGAGGATGATGATGCAGTCTGGCATGGAAAAGGCCGTGTACAGTTGCACCCTGGACTGTTGGAGGAAGATGTATAGGACAGAGGGGTTGCCTTCATTTTACCGTGGGGCAGTGTCCAACATGTTTAGGAGCACCGGGGCAGCAGCTATCTTAGTGTTGTATGTCGAGGTCAAGAAATTTCTTAATATATCTTTTGGTCACTGATTTAATTATGTTAACATCAGGCTAATATCACAGTCTAATGTGTCATTGATGCCTTCAAAATAAGGGTGATTTTTGTAAAAGCACAAATGAACTCCATTACAGTTCATTTGATTTTGACATGTAGCTGTATGCCCGCATTCATTCGCCAAGTTGCTTTTCTGGCTGATGGTGATATGCAAGTTTTGCTTTCTATTATTAATTAGGAATAAAATAAGATATTTTAGGGGAATTTGGGTCGAGCCCAGGATCACTACTATTGAATGGGCTAACATATCTGCCCAATCGACATAACTTGACCCAAAGTTGCATCCGCCTAAGATGGCATTAACAACGGTGAAATGTCCGGCTTACCTCTGGTTAGCCTCTTTCATTCCCAACCTACAGAAGTTCCTGTGCTTGTGATGGGAGAAAATATATAAATTAAGGCAGAATGAGAAGGAAATAGTAAAAAAAATAAGGTAAAAGAAGTGAGGTGGGAACTCCATAACGATGCTAAAGCAACCTTTATAATGGAACTCCCACCCAGGGATTTAAATGAAAAAACAATATTAGCGCATTGTTTTATTTTACTTTTGGACTGAGATTAATGTATTTGTACTGATGTAAATTTTTTTGTCATAAAACGATTAAAGGGGCTTTTGGATGCTTGGACTGTGTGTTGGCACGAGAGTGCATCAAATTAAAAATTCAAGCATTAAGGAACTTTTGGTGGGGGCTTTTGCCACTTTAGGTGCCTATATTTGTTTATTAACGCACTTTGTGAATATATTATTCGATTTAAAATAATGTGTTGAATGTGGTTTGTCCATAGTTATGTTGTGTGGGAAAGAATCATTAGGAGATTCTTCTTACGTTAGGCTGTAAAGATTCTAAATGAGGTCCCCACGATGCTGTTAATGAATGCCAAGGCATGCATGCCACGTCTGATTAAGTAAATTAAAGAAAAGAACAAAATAGAAAATAAGGGAAGTTTAGGCGCACTGAGTCTGAATCGTAGTTGTGGGTGTGGTCGTGGTTGTAGTGGTTGATGCCATCACCTCCTCTCTTTTCCCAACTCAAAGGAAAATAATTGAGTCCCATTGGTTGGAAGTGGGGTTAGGACTCTTACCCTTAATTATCACCACTCATCTCCTCTCTTTTCCTTAATTGGGAAAAGATCCTTCCAGGCTTTTTCATTTTGGAAATCTATTTCCCTAATTTCCAGCCTATTTGATACCATGCCGGCATGTTGTTTTTTAAACATTAATTTCAGTTAATGATACCAGTTTCTTCAAAGATATCATTATATTATATTTGATATCCTTTTATGTGAATTTTTTCCTCATTTGCTTTCTATTAATGAAATTAATTTTTTTTGAAGTATATGAGTTCCTCATGAAAAATAAAATTATTTAATTGTTTCAATTTGTCATGAGGAAAATCACAAGGCAGTATTAGAGCTTAATAGTATAAACTAAGTTACTTTTCTTGTCATATTAAAATAAACTTTTTTGGCGGAACATAAATTAAAATAAAAAATCCAAATTTAACCAAATTTACTCCATCCATTATCTTAGAGCTTGTTCAACTAATGAAAATGATGATATAGAACTACCAAGTATTCGTATATAGCACTTTTGGTGCAGGTTATTGATATATTGATATGGTATTAACGTGTATGAGAAATCCGCAAGATGCTACGCTATTGTCCAGCTTCTATTTCAAAGATGCTCTCTGCCTGTCAATATATATATATACATATATATATGGCACCAAAGTGCTTTTATGTTTTTATTATGATGACAGGAAGAAAGCACAGAGGTAATTGGCAACCTTTTTGTTTTTGTTCACATAGTTTTAGTTTGTGGTTGGAAAGGGCTTGCACAACCAAAGTGAATATTCTGATTCTTGACGATGATGCCCAGGCAGATGACACCAACTAAAAAATTAAGAGCTCATGAGCTAATTAAGGTTTCTATGTGGGTGTGTACAGCCAAGCCATGCCATGACGCACCCCTTCAAGCTGTCTCTTGCCATCCTGACAAAATTTACGCATTTCCTTAATTGTGTCCTGTTTTATCTTTGAATCTGTATATATCTGGCACTTCCCCCTTCTGGGTTTTTATTTTCGTGAATGCTAGATTCAATAAATAATTAATAAAATATCCACGACAGTTTCCGCCACAATAAGAAAATAACTGTTATTTATTTCAAATAATTGATCAGGCCCAAGAAGACGAAAATGATCCACTTTTAGATAATCTGTTGATGACACATTCCCTCCTTTTACGAGTGGGAGGTTTTGATGCAACTAAAATAAAGCAGACCATTATTTTCAAGAGATAAAGAATTTTTTTTTTTTTTTTTGGGTTTGGAAACTAAAAGCATGTCATGTAAATTTAGTCTTAAAAAAAAAAAAAAGAGGAAAAGGATTCTGAGTCTTTTTATGCGAGGCTTGACATAACAGCATGATAGGAATACACCATACCTAGCTAAAGTAATTCTAATAAGAAGAAAACAAACCAGAGATTAGGTACAATCGTCATGAGTACATTATTACACAAGCCATGGGGATTGATGGATGTTTATGAAAGGGCCAACAGAGCAAAGCACCAAAAGAGAGCAAAAAAGAAGCCGTGTTGGATTAGAACATTTAATCGGCAATAATTGAAGAAGCGTTTGTCAGTATGCTTGATTCTCTTTATCATTTTCATATTCTTTTTCCAAACCCCTCACTTCCCTTAACGGCTTAACCCCATAAAGGGATAGACAATTAGAGATCTTCCCTTTTTGGACGGCCACCATTGGTAAATGGCGCCAACAACAGATTGGCGTGTAAGATGAAAGAGCAAACGAAACGGATAAGAAATTTCGCATCTTTTTATCCCAAAGAAACAAACAGATAGATTAAGGATACAGAGAGAGAGAGAGAGAGAGATAATCATGAGATTTGGGTGTGGTGAGTGAGAAAGCTATTGGGCTACGCATCTACGGCCCTGATTGCTTAATAATTGGGAATGGGACCCCAGTGTACTGAGACTGAGTTCTGACTCCGTAAAACGTTGCAGAACCCAAGCGACGTTATCTAACTGCAGTGTACTGTGCTCACCCTAGATACCCTGTACACGTGTTCCCTCTCTAAGCAGCGAGTATCATTCACGCCAAACCATACTTCCACACTTCTTCGAATCCCTTCTTTCCCGATTGACTCCTGACTCGGTACTCACCATCCATCCCCTCAAAAGCCAAAGAACAGAACCAAAACTCTAAAGAAACGGTTTTCCTAAATTCTGTTATACTCATCGTTTCATACCAAATAGGCAAATACCTCATGGATTTGAGATTTCACACTCTAACCAAAATTATACAAATTAGTTATATCATCTTTTTTTTTTTTTTTTCCTTTTGGTGGGGAGCTATTAATTATGGAGGGATAAAATCAATAATGAATCATACCCAGAGAGCACCGACTTCGACTAGCTTGGGAACGAGGTGGCCACTGAGGTGGAGGGCGACCAGGGACTCCAATCCGCCGATGCAGGCGCCGCCGATGAAGACGGCAGGGGCGCGGTTGCGGAGGGTGTCAATATCCAGGTCGGAGGAGGTGGGGAGAGCGGCGATCTCGTGGTCATCCAATTCGATGACGGTGGGGTGGACGCCGATGGTCGCGAGCAGCTTCTTCATGACGTGGCACATGCAGCAAGAGGATCGGCTGAAGATTATGACGGGGTGCTCGGAGATTAGGCGTTGGATTCGGGCCTCGGTGGACTCGTCCAGATCGATGGACAAGGAGGAGGAAGAGGAGGAGTTGGTGATGGTGGTGGCGGAGGGTGTGAGGTCCAGGTGGACGACGTCGTTCGAGTAACGGCGTAACCCTTGCATCTCTGTACACTAGCGGCGAAGAGAGAGATACACAGATACAGAGAGAGAGAGAGAGAGATTTGATGTCAACGGGGGAAGAAGGCAAGTGGGGGTGTTGGGAGACTGGAGAGCTAGAGGTGCTTTGGAGGTGTTTTATAAATGAAAGGAAGGGCCTGCTTGCTTACATCACAGATTACTGTTTCCTCCACGCGCCCCCTCTCTTCTCTTCCCTTATACACCCCCATCCCTGATACCAAGTTTTTTTCTTTTTTTAAATACCAAGCCTTTACCGACTTTGACATGATTTGCATTTCTATGCTACCTGCTCACGTGAGTGAGTGATTCCTGATTTTTTCTTAAGATTTTTAAATAATTTCTTATTACATGGAACCGCGCCAATTGCATACATAGTTTTTCAATAGAAAGAATCCATTTTCATGAGTGGTAGACAAAAAATCACATTTCCATCAAATGACTTCGTTACTCAACTATTTCAAGTTATTATTAACTTTTTTTTTATTCTTCAAAGATTACCTCATTGAATTTGTTACATAAAAAAAATGGTCATCATAGGTATCGGTATCAACTTAAGTTTCAACTCAAGTCTATTTTTTGTCAAACATGTCTCTTCTAATATTGTGACAAGCTAGATTTATATATATGCTAAGATGTACAATTTTTTGAACTAAAGTTGGCAGAGCAAGTCCCAAATCCCATTTATTCATAGTTGTGGAGGTGGACTTTGGGGGATACTAATCAAGATAAGAAAATGTCAAAAGATTCCCAATCCCAAGTGCTGCCTTCGCTTTTCTCAAGGATCAACGGAGAATGCATGATTAGTTAGGGGGTTAGCCAGCTAGGAGTTCAAAAGAACAGGAGAGTGGTGGAGGACAGGTGCGACAAATATTATCAATCAAGGGGCGCCCAATACGTGAAATGGGTAGTTCGGGAATACTAAAATATATTTATGGGAGGGATCACTTGGTTGATGGTTGTAAATATGGGTGACGTCCCTTTGACTTGGACGTGGAACGGTAATATCGAACCCTGACGTAACCAAAAGTTAGCCCCTGGCCCTCTAGTGTAAGTAAATAAAAGGAAGTGGGCTGACGTGGACTGAATGCTAGCTGGGACTGATGACGGACCCCACCCCCACAACCCATCCCGTGACATAATCATCGGAGGCAGTTGATACTCCTCGTCATCGTGACGTTCCTCATAGGACACGTGGCGGAGTCTTTTACTTCCCTTCAGGCAGGGAGGCAATCAAAGAAGTGGGGCCCAGCAAGCCTGTGGGCTGGGACGCTTTCCCCCAGTGAAATGAGCCCTCGTGTTTGTCCGTATGCTGGAACGGGGTAAAGCGGATGGTGGTTGTGGGGTGTGGTCCCCACCAACACGAATCTTAAGTCGTAGAGCCCTTAAAGGTGCACCGTTGATGGTGGTAAATAGGGTGTCTGCCATACGCTGAGTGACGTGTACTGGGGTTGCATCGCCTTTTTCGAAATCTCTCTTTCAACGTCTCTTTTGTTTCTTTACATTCTACTACAGTTCTGGTCTCTGCTTCACTTCAACAACAATTCTAGACGCTGTTTTGCACCTCGAAAATTCGTGCGCATATATATATATATATGTATGCATGATCTTATGATGTTAAACTTGGAACGGTGCTTGTTTAAGAATTATATGCAGACGTGGGGATTGAATAAAAGATGAAGTGAGATGAGCTAACAATAAACATATGATATTATCAGGGATATAAGATACAACTCAAGTCTTTTTAGGCTTGAACATTCTATATCCCACAATTGTACAGGTACAGCCCCAGGTTCATTACATACATTATTTACGCTGCACGATCACAATTGAAATTATAGTTGAATGACCTTGACCACTTCCAGCACCAAGTAGCCTTTTTCTAGGTCCTTCGTACTTAGGTTGTTTGTTCTTTCTGAATGAGTTGACTCTTAATAAAAGCATTAATTGACACAGCCTAGATCTTTGGTCACAGTATTTCTCTATGTTCTGCAGTCCTAATGATTTCGCTTTGTTCTAAATTTTTTGATTCGGGACAAACACTGCAAAGCCTACATCACCAGAAACAGGGGAACGTGGTTTTAGAAGGAGACTGAAAGCGTTGGGTTTCGTTGTGACATATCAATTTGTTATCGATGGCGCCATAGAAGAATTGATTGGATGTGTGGATTCCAAATCTGAGAGGGTGGATTATCTGGGTGACGGAAGAATGGACCATAATGGCAGAGACCCCTCAGCTTTTGAACTTGGGTTTCAGGCTTTTGTGTGTGGAAGTGTCATCATGCATAAGGTCAAATCTTAAACACCAAAAAAGCATAGTGTCGTATATATCATCGTCAGCCATTCAAATTCACACCACAAAGGTCTCTCCAGTTGGCTAGTCACTTAGATGCCTCCACTCTCCAATATATAAGTACGAGAAGCAAAGTCCTTAAAGAGAAAACCAATTGAATAAAACACAATTTTCTTACCACGAGAAGGCACACAGAAACAACCGCCAAAAGCAAACCCTCGCCCATTGGTTTAGTTCAGTGACGATATATAGACATCAAATTCCATTTTTTTAAGTAAGTACCGGTTAGTGTGATTAAACTTTCCAACCATTGAGCGAGGCACTAGTAAAGATTAGGGTATAATATTAGTCGTGAATGTGTAAGAGGAATAATATATGCATATATATAACGCATGTGCTATTTAACATTTATGTGCATCAGCATGGGCATGTGATAATTAAGCAAACGACTATTTATACTTTACTGAGCAAGTGGGGATGAGATCAGATTCGTGATCAGCACCCATAAAACCCACGAATTCGAATTTCTGCGCTGAATAAAGTATATTGCACAGATGAATGGTTTTGACCCTTTTTTCAACGTCATTTTTTGATTGAAATTTACGACGTTAATTAATTACACGACAAATGTAATTTAGCTATTTGTACCAAATTCATCAGTGACGACAATAAAGAAGAAGCATTAGAGTGTCAGAAAACCACCAGTTAAAGAGTAGTGGGACGTTGTGTTTTGGAGAGTGAACAACCCAGCATGCACTATATATATATATATGGTACTACATGCATTGAAATGATTAGTCACACAAATATTGCAGAAATAGGCTTGAAAAGGTCGACTCAGTGAAGAGCGTGTATATTGTCGCTTAAAGTGGAAGACACGTGTCATGCTGCGGGGATTATCAGCCCACTTGGATTCCTTTCTTCCTATTATTGCTTGCTTTTTAACTTTGAACAAAGCCACCGATGCATGATCTAGTAGTATGGCATCATGAGTATGTAAACCTTGGCCAAGGTGTGGGTGTGAGAGATGAATCCGAAGATCAAGCTTGTCCAATGGAACTAGGGCACCACACATGTAATAGAGGGCGCGTGGGATAGTACGCTCTCTAATATATATATATATTTTATTTCTTACTATTTTAAATAGAAGCACGCCGTCTAATGTCGGCGGCGTTAATTTATGAAAGATCCATGGAACTTGGTTGACTGATTAAGAGTGACACATGGGTGACGCAATCTGACATGACACTATCATGTCATTGCTGGAGACGCCACACCCATCACTTCACTTATTATAGTCTAAAACAACTTGGTTTCAAGATATTTATTCATTAAATTAATTAACTTAATACATATTAAAACACCTAAAATTCTAAAGCTATTTTTTAAAAAACCAAAAAATTTTAAAACTCCAAAATTTAAAATTTTGTCTTTGACTTTGAATTTAATTTTTTCAATTTAGTGCCCTATTTTTTTTTTAATTTTAAAATTTAATGAGAAAGGATATGTGAAAGTATAATTTAAGTTTGCTAGCTTTATTAATATTAAAGCATCAGTTTACGTACGGGAAAATTATTGTATGAAATATTTTATATTGTAAAATTACTTAAAAGGATATGTATTAATGGGTTAAATAAAAATGTTAAAACGTTGTTATAGTAATTATGAATTCTGAATGGTAGTATCTTTGTACTCAGAAATAAGGTTTTTGCTTGTGCGCCTACTCTTATCTTATAAAGTTCTTTTTTTTTTTTTTCTTTTTCAATCTCACGGCAAAAAATATAACTAAGTTGATATTAATCTTTAACATGAGATTATAATTTAAATCTTAATATAATATGAAAGACAGTAAACAATTTTATTTCTGACATGAATTAATCTTTTTATATATAAGAATATTTTCATTGATAAAAAATAAATATAATGAACGTGGGATTAATTTTAAATATGAGAAATACATGATATGTAATATAGCTACATTATTATAAGAACAATCAATGTACTAACTTATTTCATCTTAATTGATAATAAAATAACTTTTATCAACGGATACAGCTCAAATTGAAATCCTTTAAATCAATGCACTTATATACTTTCAATGGAATTAGGGAGATATTCTGAAACTAATGTCAATTTCTTAAACACAAATAATTGCGTCTTCTCACTTGAGTAAGTTTGCCTTTGTCTCCCTTTAAATTTCAAGATTATTAGGTGATTATATAATTTCTACAATGATAGTGCCCTCCAAACTTGCAAGATGGTAACCTTCTATTGACAAAAAAGAAAGAATATTAAGAAATAGTCATATTAATTAATCAAAAATGGAATTTACATGAAAAAAAAAAAACAGTTCTTGTAGTAAAATCATTGTGAAGTTAGAGGAATGCAGTGGGCAGAATTAATGGACAGAAAACATGGACAAATTGACTTTGGAATAAGCCCACATGGGAAGTTTCAATACGATGATTTATACAGTCATATATTAAAGTGAAACAATTGGAAGACACTTGTCATTTTACCCACGGATTACTTACGCTAAAACCTTGATTTGGACAACTAATTCGTTATCTATTATCATTTTTGGTTTTTTAGGCACAACAATGAGTAAAATAATTAAACTTCATCAATACTCGGAAAATTTACTTGGTTAATTTGAACATAGTGATTGTTATAAGTATTTTAATTAGAGTTTGAATTCAAATTTTGAATGATATAAAACTCGCTTCCAAATCTATAATGTACGTATACATTTATATTTTTACATATTAATTAATATATAAAACACAATAAAAAAATACAATCCAAATATTATTCTATAAATTTTGGATTATATTAATATATTTTTAATTATTTTATTTTTGGTTGCAATTTTATATAAATATATTTTATTCATTTTGAAATTCTTTTCGGTATGTGGATTTGGGTCCAACTTTAAAAATTTAAAAATTTTAATTCAAATATAAAAAATTTTATATGCTACATATATATAATTCAAAATTTGCATAATGGTACTTAATTAATTTATCTATCTGGGGTTATGATTTGACACCACCACTTTGAACACTCAATTGTTATATTGCACCCGAAATTAATAATATGTGGAATATTCCTATCAACAATTCAAAGTGTCTACCGACTAACCGTCCTACTTTGTTTTAATCTCAACTAAAATAATGGCCCTTGTTTTTCTTCTTGTCTAATGTCCATTATTAACTTTAACAAAGTGACTAGTTTCATGATCTAAGACATTTTATCTCAGTATTTTATTTTTTAATTTTTAAGGATCCTTCATTTATTCAATGGATGGGCCCTTGAATTATGAGTGTTGTGGACAAGAAGGTGGGACGAGTGGCATGGGAAAGTTATGATCAATGGAAAAGGGCATTGCTTCATCACAAACTAATAGTGGGAATAGAGGGATTTTTGTTAAGCATTTTTACCACTTTGCCTATCTAATTATACAAGTGATCAAGTAAGACACTATGTGTGGCATCGCATTCTTTGACTTATGCCTATCTCTCTTATCGTTTTATGATTGCTTCTTCTTCTTCTTCTTCTTTTCTAATTTTCCTATAATTCTTACCTGTTTGCCAATTAATTATAAGCATTTATTTAATAGCAAATACATAAACGAATTTCAAAGAGTGCATGGTCATGTCCTGCTTTAACTTTTTCTCTCCACTATTAATGATTATTATTATTCAAGATGATACTGCTACGTTTTAAGTTCATGATGGATATTACTCAAAATATTGTCGCATCTTCTAATTTATTTTCAAAACTACGTTACCTTACTTTAAAATAGCGTTGAATTAAATTTGCAATATTTCAACAAAAATTATCTAATTATTATCAAAATATAAATAGTAATATTCTATGTGTATAAATTAGTATGGTACCAAACAATACCCTTCTCATGGCATGGATTTAAAGTGAAATAGTAAAAAGCAGTTGTTCTCTTTAGACTTTTTGAATTTTGAATTTTTATATATAATTTTATTCTATACTTTTTATTTGATTTCAAAATTAATAAAAACTCGCTTCCTTTATATAATAAGAATTTGTTTCCTTAATTTAAATCCTAATTTCAAAGATTTTCACCCCCTAAAAATCGAATCATAAATCTATCTACTTCTTTTAGTTCATATGTTGACAACAAATATGTTCATGCAATTTTTCATTTTACTTGTTGAACACGTCCCTGAACAAGACTCTTCCTCACTACGAATTCTCTCCCTCTGGGCCACGTGGGTGAGCCCAAATATCATTTCGCCCTAAGTTTTCATTTATGAAAGTGAAAGAGAAAAAATCCCAAGAAAATAATGGCTCACTAAGTTGAACAGAGCCTGATCACTCATAGAGCATCGTTAGGTCATTAGATTAAGGGCTTAATTTGATGATCAACAGTATTTGGACAATGTATCTCAGCCCATCTCCGTGAATAAACAAGCCTAGTTTGGTCGCAAAGCGGATCTTACCACAAGTCCCTACAACATATCATATACTAATCTCATTGTACACCAGAAATATGATTCAACGTGCCATATTTTTTTGAGATTCAAATTACAAATTAAAAAACTGAAAAGTGATCTTTCAATTCATCAAACAATTAGCGTGATTAAAGCACAAACTGGTAAACTTTCACTCAATAATTCTCCCACTATGATGACGAAATTGTAAATATGTGACATAATGAGGACTGTTTATATGCTTTAACTCTAAACATTTATTATTTTATTTAGTATTTTCAATGTTAACATATTCCAACAACTCCACATTTTGGATCAACCTGATTTTATAATCAATACAATTCATCTAATGCAATAAATGCATTTATTTTACTCTTGTGCACCCTAAAAAACACAGAAGCATATTTTAGCGGCTTTTTTTGGCGGTTTTAACCCGTAGAAAACGCATCACCAGTGGCCCATAAATCGTCGGAAACATAGGCATCATAAACATTCTCTGACTAATATTTTTCGTCCACTGGAAAAGCTCCGGAAAACGTTTATTAGCAGTATTATGGCGGTTAAAAAACCATTAAAAAAAATAGTTTGTCTGGAAAATGACATTTTATGGGGATTTTTTAACCATTGGAAAATGTCATTTTTTGGAGTTTTCAAACTGCCCAAAAATATTTGTACGAGATTTTTGCAGCCCTATTATAGTTTTGGATAATTTTTTTGACCAGTTTACTTGGAAAAAAACATAAATACATACAATTGTTACACAATTTGATGTCATTAGTAATTTAAACACTATGTATATTAATTAAAGTTGACCAATCTATACATGATGTAAATTTTAATACTACGACAGTTCAGTCCATTCATAATGTACCTAAATGACCTCATAACTTCTACGAATTGTGAGAGATTTACATAGTTTTCAAAACCCAAATTCCTTATAACTTCTACAATTAGTTTCTAACACTCAAAAAGCACGTGCATATCAAGCTAATGAAGAGTCAGGTGCATGAATTGGAGAAACAGAAAGCCGTTCAGGCACATTTCCCTATAAATTAAAACAAAAGTTTTAGGAGGAAATTGAATATAACAACACAGGGGGAATGTGCAGAAGAAACATACTAAACCAAGCATCATGAAGCATTCCAAATCTATTTGACACATCGTATAAGGATTAATAAAATAAATTATGATAATATAAGGCTTGTTAAAAATTTAATATTATTTGGTATCTAATGTGACATTACATAAGATATTATATTGCATAAGATAATATAATTATATATGTGGTAATATAATTTAAATTTGAAATAAAGAATAAATGAGTAAGACCTCATTTAGTCCATGACATATAAAATATTTTTCAATTTGGTACCTTATAATTTTTTGTTTAATATGGTCCCTTACAAATAAAATATTTCTGAATCTAGTCTATCATATATGCATATTTCTTAATTTAGTTTCTCACAGATAAAATCATTATCAATAATTTTTTTCATATTTTTAAAATTAACTTATTTTTTGAAAATATTATTGATAATACTTTTATTTGTGAGAATCAAACAGAGAAATATCTATATGTAAAGGACTAAATTGAAAAGAGAATTATGTAAGGGACTGAATTGAGAGGACAATTCTATAGGGGAACAAATTGAAAAATATTTTATCTGTAAGGGACCAAATTGGAAAATAATTCTACAAGCTTAATGTATTTTTTGAGGATATTATTGATAACAATTTGATTTGTGAGGGATCAAATGGAAAAATGTATATGTGTGAGGGACTAAATTGGGAAGAAATTTCTATAAGGGATGAAATTAAAAAATATACTATTTGTTAGGGACCAAATTGAGAAAAAATTTAATGAGTTCATATTTGTTAAATCAACTTGTTGTGAAGGATCAAAAGGAGAAATGTATATATGTGATGGACTAAATTGAAAAGAAAATTATGTGTGGGATCAAATTGAATAAAATTTTATATATAAAATACCATATTGAAAAAATTTTCTATGGATTCGTGTTTTTTAAATTAAGGTATTTGTAAAGAATATTATTAATATCAATTTTATTTGTAATTTATCAAATAGAAAAATATTCATATGTAAGTGATTAACTTGAGAAGACAATTTTATGAGAGATCATATTGAAAATATCTTATATGTGAGGGACCAAATTGAAAAAATTTTTAAGAGTTCATATTTTTTAAATTAACTTGTTTTTAGGATATTAATGATAACAAATTTATTTGTCACAGATCAAATAGTGAAATGTATGTAAAGGACTAAATTGAAAATATAATTTTGTGAGGGACTAAATTAAGAAAACAATGAGTTATCAAATTGAAAAATATTTTATCTATGAGTGACTAAATTGAAATTTTTTTTCCACAAGAGTAAATTGAGAAATATTTTATACGTGAGGGACCAGAAGAAGATTTTACTAAAAAAATATGAAATATTTTACTAATACAATTAGGCCAAGAAAGACTATTTTAGTAATACGGTGCTCAACCGTATTAAATGTGACTAACTAGAATTGACTATATAAACTTATACAATCTAATGTATGCACTAAATACGTGATAAAGGTGAATCACATTGTATAAGCTTATAAAATCCAACCTTATACAGTGTGCCAACACATTATTAAGATCCTATAAACTTTAGGGGTGTTTGTACATTTCAAAAAATGCCTTTGAACATATAATGCACAAGATTTTCCATCCTTTGTCTTTTCTCATTTTCATCTTCAACTGAGATCATAATTCAGAAATATCTTCTTTATACTGAGGACCATCATTACTAAGCATATTAAGTGTCAATTGAAAATCTACTCGAGTGGTTAACCTAAATAATTAATAGGGGATGAGCTCAAATCCTAAGCCCCTAACCTTGCCTAGGTGTTATAGGCCTAACACTTGTGCCAAAGAGTTTTGTTGTCGAATTACTTGAGACAATATGTTTATAATACCTCACAACTTGAAATACCCTCCTGCAAAAGCAACAATTAAATAATATAGCTGATTGGAAATTGATAACTCTATTAAATAGAGTTATTCTTGTCATTTTCATACTCTTTCATTGTGCTACTTTGTTATTTTAGTATAAATTTAAATCTTTCTTGTCAATTTAGGAGATGAATCTTTGGTAGTAAGGCTTTAGGTTATTTAGTGTTGATTTATGTTTAATTATTATATTTTATTCATTTGTGGGCTATTAATGTGATTTTATATCTTACCTAAGTTGTTAAAGGAAAAAAAGGAAGGTTTTGACATTAAATAAGTAGTAGTTTTCCAAAATCTGATGTCGGAGCACAAATTTATGACTAAAATAATGAAGTTGATTCAGGAGGTTGATCCAAGTGCCAAGGCGCCAGTAGCAGTCTTTTGTCCAAAGATTTGGCACTAAGGTGCCAGAATGTATGTATTAATCAGAAAGCTAGTGCCAAGGCACCCAGACACAAAAATTGAAGGGTAGACTAGTCTTTTGGCATTTAGGGGCAATATAAACATTTTTCTTAAGGTTTCTTGGCCAGAGAAGACGTTCTAAGGTAAGAGGTGAAGATTTCTTGAGCTCTAAAGGTTGGACTTTGCTGAAGGAAGGCAAATCAAGAGGAGTTTCAAGAAAGGAAGCTAACTAAAGGTCTAGAAACAAAGTTCTTCATATCTTTATCTTCTTTTTCTCTTCTCTTGTTTATATTTTCTAAATTCTTTTAGATTTTAATCATGGGTATACTTAGCTAAGCCTTTATTTCTCTAGGAATGTGGAACCTAGACATGTAGTTTGTTGAACTTTGTTACTTTTTTACTTCAAATTCATTGTTTATGAAGTTATTCAGTTCAAATTTAAATTGTTCCCTTGCTGATTAGCGACCAATTATGGTTTATGTTGAGGATTTAGGGATTAGTAAAAGAGAAGCCTAAATTTAGTCATAGGACTGAATACTACATGATTGATGTTGAATTTAACTCAAATTGCCTATAGGATAGATATATACTTATTGGACGTGCGGAGTCATAATTAGTCATGCTTAACACATCTCTTTAAATAGTTCTCATAGAAATATAAAGAATTATTTTTTAGCAATAAAATTTATAATGGATCGACGGATTCTTATAACAATGTTAGAGTTTAATATTACTTAATAAAACATTGAGTTTAAGTTTGGAAAGTGACTGGTTTATAATTAAATTGCCATGGTAATCCATAATCCTATGGCAGCCTTTTAGCATAGATTTTCATCTCAATTAAAGCTTTGTATAGTTTGATTTATTTCAATTACTTTTTTTTTTGTTAGTTTGTATATTAGACTGCTTGGATTAAGTAGTTGTGTATGCATTAGTAATTAATATCAGTATTAATTAGAATTCCCAGAAAATAATACTTTTTCACTCTTTACTACTTGTTAACAGCATATACTTGCACTATGGCAATTTGCTCATAACAAGTTTTTGGTGTCGTTGCTAGGGAATTCTTAGTTATACTTGTTATTGACATTAGTGCTAAGTAAAAGCCTTAGACCAAGCCTTTCTATTTTTGTTTTTAAACTAGTTGTTTTTATTGATATTTTCATGTACCAATTGTGTGCATGCCTAAACATTAGGGAGGATAGGCCAAACGAACTGCATTCAATCCAAACTCTTCACTGTTAATTCTTAACGTTCAAGGTGCACCATAGTTTAGGCAACCAAGTATGGCTAATGAGAACAATCGTAACCTATATGAATATGCCACCTTAATGTGTTATGTTGATGCCAACAACTTTGAAATCCAGCCTGCCATTATTTAGCTACTGTAAGCTAATGGACAGTTTATGGATTGCCAACTGAAAACCCCAACAATCCTATTCTAAATTTTATAGAGATCTGCAATACGTTCAAGTACAATGGGGAGAGTGAATATGTTGTTAGACTAAGTTTATTCCTGTTTTCATTGAGAGACAAGACAAAGACATGACTCAATTCTTTACCTCCAGGATCTATTACTACATGGGCAGAGTTAGCACAACAATTCCTTGCTAAATACTTCCCACCAAGCAAGATAGCTAACATAAGGAATGATATTACTTCATTCATTCAATTTGACTACAAGAATCTATATGAAGCATATGAGAGGTTCAAGGAGTTATTGAGGTGGTGTCCCCATAATGTGCTTCTTTAGTAGCTTCAAGTCCAAACATTTTACAATGGGTTATCTCCATCATTCAGAACCACTGTTGATGCTACAACGAGTGGAGCTCTGATGGCAAAGCTAATTGATGAGGCATATAAGCTGTTAGAGATTATGTCCTCCAGTAATTATCAGTGGCATTTAGAGAGGATGAGGCCTACTAGAGCAGTTAGTATTCATAACATGGAGGTTGTTTCTTCATTATCAGCTCAAATATCTTTATTGACCAAAAAGGTAGAAGTATTGAGCTAAAAAGCACTAGTTAAATAATGAAGTCTTCTTGTTGATAGTTGTGAATTCTGGGGAGGTAATTATCACTTTAATTATTTTAGCAATGTAGAGAGCATTTAGTTCTTAACCAACAAGAGTCAGAACAACCTCTACGCTAGTACTTATAATCCAGGGTAGAGGAATCACCTAAATTTCTTTTGGAGTAATAACTTGGAAGCTGGTTCCTCTACTGCACTAAGAGCTCATAATCCACCTTATAACTAACCTTGGTTTGATGTTACTAGGGTTAATCAACATGTCAAATCCCCTCCAGCACTAGCTAAAAAAAACCATCCTTAGAAGATATGTTTATGAAGTACATGATGAAGAATGATGCTATCATTCAGAGCCAGAATACATTGATTCAAAGTCAGGCTGCTTCTTTGCAAAATTTGGAAGCACAGGTAAGCCAACTTGCAAATGCCCTTAACAACGGACCCCAGGGCAACCTATCTAATGATACTGAGCTGAATCCAAGGAAAGAAAGCAAGGAGCATTGCAATGCCATTTCATTGAAAAATGGCAAGGAAATTGAAGAGAACCTAAAGACTGCTAAATATGAAAGAGAGAAGGAAAAAATGGCTGAGATAAGTGGAAAACAAATAAGAGTCCTCCTAAGCTTAAACTCATTAGCTATGTTCACCCATATCCATTTCCTTAAAGGTTTTAGAAGCAGAAATTAGACTAACAGTTGAAAAAGTTGCATATCAACATTCCTTTTGTATAAGCACTTGAATTGATGCCAAGCTATGTAAAATTCATAAAGGACATCTTATCCAAGAAAATAAGGTTAGAAGAATTTAAGACTATAGCTCTAATAAAGGAATGTAGTGTTATCTTACAGAATAAGTTCCTACCTAAGCTTAAAGATCCAAGGAGTTTCAACATTCCATGCATAATTGGAAACCAGTCTAATGTGATCTGGGTGCAAGCATTAACTTAATGTCATTGTCTGTGTATCGAAAGCTAGGGTTAGGAGAAGTAAAACCCACAATAGTTACATTGCAGCTAGCATAAGGACTTTAGCTTATCCTAAGGTAATAATTGAAGATGTCATGGTAAAAGTCGATATGTTCATATTCCCAGCAAACTTCATTGTTTTAGATTATGAGGAAGACAAAGAAATATCTGTCATAATTGGGAGGCTATTTCTTGCAACTGGAAAGACAGTTATTGATGTCCAAAAGGGTGAGCTAACCATAAGAGTGCAAGATGAAAGGTAACATTCAAGGTTTTTAAGAATATTAAACTTTAGGGGATCCTGAAGAATGTTATATAATTAATATAGTTGACAAGACATTGAGTTCTTTGATAAATGATGTTTTCACAAAGAGTCACCTTTATGAACTTGAGCACAAAGTTTTTAAGGCCATGCAGAAATCTGACCATGATTTCTAAGGAATTAGAGGGAAACAACTTCTTTTACTAAATGATGTGAAATGGCTTTGCTTACAAGCTTACGAGAAGACAAGGATTTAAAAGAAAAAAAGGAAAGAAATGGCATGATAAGCTCATCATTAAGCATAAGTTCTTGTCCAGCTAAAAAGTGTTATGCTTCAAAAAGTGTTACGCTTCAATTCAAAACTAAAACTTTTCCAAGTGAAGTTAAAATCTTTTTTACTTGGACCATTTCTATTGGCTCATGTCTCTCCTGTTAAAGCCATTGAAGTTAAATATGAGAACACCTACACTACGTTCTTGGTGAATGGATAGAGGGATAAGCAATTCTAGTATGGTAACTTCGATCGCCAAAGGTCCTCTACTATCACTAGATAGTATTAAAGAAGGAGAGAGTCAAGCTAAAGACTTAATTCGATCGCCAAATAGTTTTTTTTAGTGTTCTTTGAATTTTTTCCAATTTAGCATATTTGTTATTATTTCCTTTAGTTTGATTTAGCTATATTATATGTAGGTTGCAAAAGATAAGCATGGAAAAGGCAAGCTTATGTGGGACTTTCAAGACCTACCACTACTACCATCTCAATCATGTGGAAATTAAGTGGAGGAAAACTATAATTATGTTCAGGGAAATTTCTTCTCATCCTCTTTTGAAGTTCATTTTGATCGATTTCCTTATGTTATTTGGCATGACTAGTATGAGTCATATATGGATGACTATAAAAATTAACTCACTACTTGAACTTGAAATACCTAACTACTAGTTTTAATCAATTATTTTCCAACTATGCTGCTCATGAGTGATTATGGTTGCATTGGTTGCATTATTCGTTTTTTTATCCCTATCTGATCTCTATATTGTTGAACATTAAGGACAATGTTCATTTTTAAGTTTGGGTTTAGGAAAATTAAAATTTTGGTGATTTAGAATGTTTGTTTTCTACTAGTTATTCTTGCTTGTGCTTACAAAGGCCAAATTCCAATAATGAAGTTAATAGTATTTTGAATAATGATTTTTAGAAAGTACTTGTTAATGTTTTTCGTTGTGTGGATTGATGTAATACATATTTCTTCCATATTTTCTTTTGACATTTTGAGCACAAAGTAGCTTTGCATGAATTGAATGTTTGTTTTGGACCTAGATTTCAGGTGATTCATTGTATATGGTGATTTCAATTTTTAAGCTCTAGAACTTGCTTTATACTCTCTTGAGGCAAAATCTTAGGCTTTAAACAAATTAGAAATATGATTTAAGCATTTTTTTGGTGGTAAGGCCTTTCTAATCCTTCACCTACTTATGCATATATGTCCTTAACACCTTAATTTGAGCTTTAATTAGTAAGACTATGTGATATTCATTTTTAAAGACACCCATATGATGTCTATCCATTTCAAGAGAAAAGTGAAGGATATGTGTGTTTTAATATCATTATAGGGTGATTAAGAAGTTGAGAAGTTAACCACATTTAAAGACAATGTGAGTGGAAAAAAAAAAGGAAACAAATTAAAAAGGGAGAAAAAGAAAAGGTATAGAAAATAGAGTGAAGGTTTAGTTCAACTTTGATTTTGTAGAGTTTATCAATGATGTAAAAAAAGGGCATTATCTGTGTTCAAAAGAAAATGATTGAAAAAAAAAAAATGAATGTTGGTGAAAACGAAAGAAAGGAAGGGAACTTATGTGGTGGCAGTGTTGAAGATTGAAAAATTCATATTTTTGTTACATTTTAAGTTTTCTTGACTATTTCTCTTATGTTTGAATTTTAATTCCTATCCTTTGTTTGGTAGCCATAGCCCTAGGCCACATTATGAGCTATAAAGACATGATAATTTTTAGTTTGTGTATAGCTTACATTAGTGGAGAAAAAGTAGACAAGCAAGCATATAAAGCTAATTAATTGAAATTTATCATATATTTTTTATTGCATGAAAAATGATTGCATTACACACATGACAGGAATGTAAAGGCTACCTTACACACAGATATCCTAGAGTTTTAGAACAAATTGGAGATTACGTATTGACCTTTGCGGTCATTTGCATAATATGGTACTTCTTGCAAGTCATAAATCTATGTGCAATTGTTGAGGATGAAAATTTGAGCCTTTCATGAATGCTTCTAAAGAATAACTAAGTTTTGCGTAATCACCTTTGTTTTGTTTAGGAACAAACAAAAATTTAAGTTTGGAGGTTTGATAACTCTATAAAATAGATTTATTCTTGTCATTTTCATACTTTTTCATTGTGCTACCTTGTTGTTTTAGTTTAAATTTAAGTCTTTCTTGTCAAGTTAGGAGATGAATATTTGGTGGTGAGGTTTTAGGTTATTTAATGTTAATTTATGTTTAATTATTATATTTTAGTCATTTGTGGGCTATTAATGTGATTTTATATCTTATCCAGGTTGTCAAAGGAAAAAGGAAGATTTTGACATCAAGTAAGTGAATGCTTACATTTGAAATGACCTTTGGGCCTTTAAACGTTAAAATTTGGATGTAGTTGTCTCACAGCAACTTATAGAGTCTAACAAGTGGTAGTTTGCTCAAATCTGATGTTGGTTATGACATAACTAATGAAATTGATTCAAGAGGCTCATCCTAGTGCCAAGATGCTAGTAGCAGTGCTTTGTTTAGAGATTTGGCATAAAAGAGCTAGAATGCATATCTTAACTAAAAAACTAGCACCAAGGCGCTTGGATGCTGTAAATGAAGGGTAGAATGGTCTTTTGGCATTTGGGCGCGATATAAATCATTTTCCTTAGGGTTTCTTGGCTAGAGAAGACATTCAAAGGCAAAAAGAGAAGATTTCCTAAGTTCTAAGGGCAGAGCTTTACTGGAGGAAGGCAAATCAATAGGAGTTTCAAGAAATGAAGCTGATTAAAGCTTTGGAAATGGAATTCTTCATCTCTTTCTCTTCTTTTTCTCTTCTCTTGTTTATGTTTTCAAAATATGTTTAGATTAAAATCATGGCAATGCTTGGCTAAGCCTTTATGTCTCTAGGATTGTGGACCCTAGACATGTAAATTATTGAACTTTGTTATTTTTTGAAGATTTCAAAATTAGGGTTTGAATATTGTTCCCTTGTTTATTAGCCAACAATTAGGGTTTGTGTTAAGGATTTTAGAAGTCTTAAAAGAGAAACCTAAATTTAGGTATAGGACTTAATACTGCATGATTGGTGTTGAATTATTTGTTGAATTTAACTTAAATTGCCTTTAGGATAAATATATACTTGTTGGACGTGGGGAGTCGTAATTAGTCATGCTTAATGTGTCTCTCTAAGTGGTTCTCATATAAATATAAATAATTAATTTTGAGCAATAGAATTTATAATAGATTGACAGATTCTTATAATGATGTTAGGGGCTAAAATTACTTCGTAAAACAATGTGTTTAAATTAGGAAAGCGATTGGTTTACAATTAAATTGCCTTGGTAATCCATAATCTTAGTGAAGCTTTTTGCATTAATTTTCATCTCAATTAAAGCTTTGCATAGTTTGATTTATTGCAATTACTTTTTTTTTTTGAATATTGAACCGCTTGGATTAGGTAACTATGTACGCATTAGTAATTAATATCGATATTAACTAGAATTCCCTAAGGATGATACTATTCTCACTCTTTACTACTTGTTGGTGGTGTATACTTGTACCGTAGTACTTTGCTCACAATAGAAATAAGAGGCACGAACATAATTTAAACATTTGAAACTTACACATATTGTGCTAACTGAATCATTCACATAACATCCATCATTCTTCTTATATGTCTCATTATAATGGGCTCCTTGGCTTACTAGTGCTCCATTTTTACTTTCTTGAAGTTTAATTAAGTAAATAATGTTAGTTGTAAATCATTTTATCAATATAGACATGAAGATATTTATTTACCATCTCATGTCATTTCATTGCAAAACTCTCAGATCCCATTGTGTGAGAAGTTACAAGTTTCTTTCTATTTACCATATTTGTTTCACACATTTTTTGATATTGAAATGAACAAAGATTTAGTTTGATAATCAATATTTAAAAGTATAGAAAAGTTTTGAATTTACTATTGTGGTTGGATCCAAAAGATAATTAACAAAAACTACCTACACATCTTGTGGAAGTCATGTAGGATGATTCAAGATGTTTTATTCTCTTGTATGCTTAACTTTCAAATATTTTTTGAACAAGTAAGACCTATTATCCATCCAATGTTTTCCAAGGCTTGCAAAAATCTAAAACTTCCTAATCCTATTTTCAAAGTGAATTTTTCCTTGACAATGTAATAAACAACATTTAGAATATATTTTAGCAATAAAAAATCGTATATATATATATATATATATATATAATCAAATTTGAGAGCTTGTGAGAAAGAAATATTTTTTTCCATGAGTATTACCTTTATAATATCCTTATAACACTTGTCTTTGTCAACTTATGGAATCATCTTCCACTTTTGGTAGTTAATAGGAAACAATTTGATATTTGAAGCCAATGTTACTAAAAAACCACTCAATATGCCAGTTAGGGGTGTACAAAGCAGGGCCAAGTTTGTGCTCAACCCTTGGCCCCGCCTGGTTGGACCTAACATATGGTCAGGCGCGGACAACGAGTTTTTTTTTTTTAAATAAATTTTTTCATTTTTTAAAAGTTTAAATTTAAGATTTTTTTGTTATAAAAAAAAAAAATTTTTGTTTATATTTGATAAATAGGATATCCTATATCAACAAAAAAAATTTATATTTCAAGATCTAAATGATTTCTTGTTCTATTACAATACAACTCTTTATTCTAACTATTAGAATGTACTAAGAAAAATATTAGAAGCAAAAACATTATATCTTTAAATCAATACTTCCTAAGCCAGTTTATACATATATATTTTCCACAATATACAAACCACATCACAAACTACATAATTCATATTAATCTTCAGAACAACTGGAGTACAATTTCTCATTCATGACGATAGGTCACGATCATTCCAATACAAACCTTACAAAGGTTTAAACTAGCTACTCAAACTATTCTTCATTTTTTGAATTAAAAACATAAAGTTTCCACAATCATTGTAAAGAATCCCCATCCAAAGTTAAATACTGTGAAACATCTAATCCTTTATTAATTGAGGAATGAAAACTGTGATATGGCTAATCCATGAACACCAAGGTTTAAAGGTTTCCATGGAAAAATGATAAACTGATACAACTTTTGCATGAATTTATTTGAAAGTTAATAATCTTTTGTGTGAAGATAATGAAATTGGGCTAGCTACTACATTACTAGTAAAATTTATCAAGCTACATAGCAATTTATATTTAACATATCACTGTTAGAATAATTTTAATATTTTATGGATTAGCATTAATTATTTTATTAAATTAGTATCTTGTTAATTCTAATTGGGCAGTTAATGTTATAATTTATAAACTGTGAATGGACTGGGTTTTTTATCTTAATTTGTGGATAATCGATGATGGGTTCGATTATCCACAAGCCTACTGGACAAAAACCCAACCCATAGCCCAAGAGTATTAGTAATCATCCCGTCATATTACTAATTTGATATTGTTATCCAGAGAGAAATTTAATTGGCTTATTTTGATTGATTAATTAAATTAAAAATTGTTTTAAAGATTTTGGAGGATTTTATTTTAATAATATTGATTAATTATATTATTAAAATAAAACCCTATAAATAACACACTGAAACCTTAGTTTTCATATATACTAAATCTGTCATTCTCTCTCTGCTGTCAAAACACTATGAGGAACGCTCTTGGGCATTGTGGGTTGACTTGTTAGACTCAACTAATACTCAGATCAATGATGTCATCTTCATCAGGTCAGACTGTTAATTTATTTATTCTCCTAATTTGTGATCATGTTTAATTACATGTTCTAATTCTACTTTCAGCGTACCTTCAGCGCGTGTAGGCGCGTGGGAGATCACCATATGTCAGATGAAGTTCAAAATTTGGAATTTGCCTCTACTCGCCCTGATCTAAATTATGGTGATTTTTTCATAATTTTTAGAGCCCTATAAATAGGCGTTTTGAAATTTTGAAAAAATAAAGGGCCTTAAAATAATATCTAGATAAGGTATTTTGATCTGAGAAAATTTGTGCCTAGACTAGACGTAATATGGGACAATATGTTTAGCTCACTCTCCCTGATTATGTGTAAATAAATCATAATTAATTTCTTTGCATTAATTATTATATTTTATTCCTAATTCAAGCACGTGCCTTAAATGGAAATAAACCATTTGTGGAATTTGTCATAACTTTGGGTCACATACACCTAATGATTGTGTGCTTACCTATCATGGGCCCAATCATTGTGATATGTCTATTTTGTAAATAAATTTATATCATATTTGTCACTCAATTTCTTATAATTTTTGATAATTTAGTTACCATCATCAGGGAAGAGTATGAAAATTACGATGAGTCCACAAGAAAGTGTATATACATGTTATATAGATGATGGACATACCTTATCGGTGTGACATTGTTAATATAATTCTGTGGAATAAATACATTTGCAAATCGTTAACAGCATTTTAATCCAATGCCTTCATTATTTCTTATATTCTATCGATATAGAAATGATAGATGCATTTTGTTACTTCTCTTTATGGCTAAATCATTAGCACATATGAGTTTTCTTTCTTGATCTGTTATAATCCAAGACTTTAAGTGGGATTATAAAGCACATCTTGATGATGCAGTTGCATAAGCTGAATTTTGTAAAGGAAATCTTGTTTTATGATTATGTTTCTGGGACATAATTAATATTTCCTAATTTTGTTTCATCAGCTTCCGTGTTCCAGCAACTGTCTGTGGTGAAAACTCTGAATGAGATGAATTATGATGACTAGCATGAGTCCCATAATATGTACCTGATCATCTCCAAGGAGGATTTGGCCATGAGAAATCCAAAACCAGCAGATTTCACTGCTGGGTCTAGTGCTGCTGATAGAGCTTATCATAAGCAGTGGTATTAATCAAATAGGATCTGTTTGACAGTAATAAAATACACTATTGAGAAGACAATCAGATAGAGCATTCCTGAGAAGGACACCGTTGTGGAATACCTTAAGGCTGTGAGTGAAAAGTTCAAAAAGTTCGATAAGACGCAAAAAGCGTATTATCTTTCGTTATTAAATAACACTCATTATGATGGAGTGACTGGTGTATGCGAGCATATAATGAAGCTGGTGAATTACTTCAACAAGCTGAAATCTCTAAACATGGACCTGGGTGAGAGTTATCTTGTCTACAAAGTCTTACAGTCTCTTCTAGTAGAATATAGGGTTCTCAGAACCACATACGACTCACAAGAAGTTGAATGGACCGTCGAACAGATGATGTCCATCGTGACTTAAGAGGAGGAGTCATTAAAGAAATCAAATTCACGTGGTCATTCAGTGAACTACATCTCTCATGCTTCGTCAAGCAAGGCTGGAAACGAGAAGCCTAAAGGAAAGAAACCTGAGGGAAAGCCTAATGGAAAAAGGTTCTTTAAGATCAAGAAGAATAATAAGAAGAATAAAGATCAGAAGAAGAAATTTAAGGGTGATTGTAATTACTATAAGAAGTCTGGCCACAAGATCTCATATTGCCTTAAGCTAAAGTACAAACGTGAGAACAAAGGTATCTTTCCTGAAACTGCCCCTTAGCTCTAGTTTGTCTTGAATCCAATAATTTTGAAACCTTTATGGACACTTGGTGGTTGGATTCTGGAGCAACTATTCATGTAACTAATTCCTTACAGGGGCTTAAAGACAGGAGGAACCCAAATGAAAGAGAAAAGACCATTCTGGGAGTGGAAGGAAGTTCAGCTGCAGTGGATTACATAGGAACTATAGTTTTGAACTTGTACTCTAGACATACTTTAACTTTAAATAACATTGTCTATGTACCTTCTTCAAGTAGGAATTTGGTTTCAAGTTCTGTGTTAGACAAAGATGGATATTCTTTTTGGCAAGGAAATGACAGAATTGATGTTTATTTTGATCCAGTCATTGTTGGAATTGCTAGATTAATAAGCGGTTTATATTGCTTAAATGCAAATGTTTGTTTAGATTCCACTTCTATGGCATCAATTAATGCTGTCATAGGACATAAACACTGAAGAATTTATGAGAACTCTTCCATGTAATGGCATCGGCATTTGGGCCATATCTCAAAAGAGAGATTGGAGAGAATGGTTAGACAAGGAATATTGCATGACCTAAACTTTTCTGACTTTAAAGCCTGTATTGACTGCATTAAGGGAAAACTTCCCACTAGAGCTAGGAAGAAAAGGGCTAATAGATCTGAGACTATTTTGGAATTGATCCACATAGACATTAGTGGACCAATTAATCCGTCTGCTATAGGCAATTACAAATATTTCATAACCTTTATAGATGACTATTCCAGATTCGGCTGGGTTGATCTGTTGCATGAAAAATCAAACTCGTTAGATGCCTTTAAAGCATTTAAGGCTGCCGTTGAATTAAAGTCTGGAAAGGTAATCAATAGTGTAAGATCAGACAGAGGTGGAGAATATTATGGAACATATACTGAAACTGGGAGAAACCCTGGACCATTTGCTCTATTCTTACAAGAGCAAGGAATTGAAGTTCAGTATACTGTGCTTGGCACTCCACAACAAAATGGAGTTGCTGAAAGACGTAATCGCACCTTGATGGACATGGTCAGAAGCATGATCAGTCACTCTTCATTACCAAAATTTCTGTAGGGTGATGCCCTTAAAACAGCAACCTATATTCTGAATCAAGTTTTGAGTAAATCTATTGAAAAGACACCGTATGAGCTTTTCATCGGTAAGAAGCCTAGTCTGAGGCACTTTTGCGTGTGGGGTTGTAGAGCAGAAGTGAGACCCTATAATTTTGCTTTCAAATGATATCTGAGCTTCTTACAGTAATTACAATCCACAGCTCAAGAAACTTGATTCTAGGACTGTTAGCATATTCTTTGTTGGGTATTGTTCAGGATCCAGAGGATGCAGATTTTATTGTCCCAGTCACACTACCAGGGTCATGGAATCTGACAGAGCCTTCTATTTTGAGGATGATTTGGACAGTGGGATTGGTGTCCCTAGAGTAATTAACCTGCATTATGTGGATACCATCTTACCCACGCCATCATTGTCATCTTTACCTGTAGATCATGATATTAAAGATGACACCTGTCGTAACTGACCTTTCGGCGGAATGGAATAAAAAGTTTAAAACCGATTCCCAAAAATGAAAATTTGAAATCAATTGATTTGGAGTCAACATCAAAATTTTTAATGGAAAACCAATTTAAAACAAAAAGAAAAAGGCGAAATGGTCTGCGAAATTAGAGATGGGTTCGGGAGTCTATTTGAGTGTGGGGAAGGTGTTAGGCACCCCACAACACCCGCCCATAAGGACGGTTACCTTAAACTAGTCAGTTGAAATAGAATATGACCTTTAATTAATCTCAATTACCCTTTTATTGACATAGATGCATGTTAGACATAGGAGACAAAAAAAAAGCGAGAATGCATGCAAACAGATAGATATTTACAAAGGGCGGACTTGACCTAGGATGAGAGCCTAGGGCCTACGTACCCTACGATAGGGATCAAAGTCCACGTAGTTCGACCAAAAGGCATGTTTTGCGGGTTGGTGGTTTTTTGATTTGTGATGAGAATAGGAGGATTTTAATTAAGACAGATCATTGTAAACAAAACAGAATTAGGATTTGGTTTATGTGTTTTAATTTACTACAATCTGATTAACCTCATTCTCCTTATCTCTTTACATTTTCTCTTTTAAAATTTTTTGTCGATTTTATTATTATTATTATTATTTTGAGTTTTGGGAGTTTTTGGAGTTCATATTTTAGATTAATGCATGATTTATAATGAAAGGAATATTTATTTTTTTTGAACTTTTGAATTTATTGTTGGTAAATATTGATTATTATTATTATTATTGATTATTGGTAAATAATTTAATTTAAGTGCTATTATTTATTTGTTTATCTGTTTATCTTTGAACGAATATATGCTAATTTTCGGGTTCTATGGAGATTAAATCTCACACAAGCCCGGGAAGTCGAGGAGAGAAAAGTATTCTCACACGATTCATTTGTATAAATATTTAATCAAAGTTAATATTTAATTATTGTCTATTTATTTATTTTTTGTATTGTTATTATTATCATTAATATTATTATTATTTCTGAATTAATTATAGGGATTTAATGAGATTAGAACCTCACATAATCCCACGCAATCGAGGAGAACGATATTCTCACACGATAATTTCATAAATAATGGGAAATGTTTAATTAAATCAAATTTTTTTATTATTTATTATTTATTATTCTTTTTTTTGTTTTAAAAAAAAGGGTATGCTAACTTCAGGGATCTAAGGAGATTATAATCTCACGCGATCCCAGGTAATCAGGGAGAACAATATTCTCGCGTGATAATTTTTGCAAATAACGGGAAACAGTTCATTAAAGCAAACATTTTGATTATGATTATTATTATGATTTAATCAAAATTAATATTTAATTATCATTCATTTATTTTTCACCATTCATCCATTAATACTTCATTAATATTATTGTTGCTTTTCAATTATTCAATTCATAGTAGGGATTTAAGGAGATTAATATCTCACATAATCCCCGGTAATCGAGGAGAATAAAATTCTCACACGATAATTTTGCGAATAATGGGAAACAGTTCATTAAAGCAAACATTTTAATTATGATTATTATTATGATTTAATCAAAATTAAAATTTAATTGTCATTCCTTTATTTTTTCACCATTTATTCATTAATATTATTATCACTTTTCAATTATTCAACTAGTTGTAAGGATTTAAGGAGATTAACATCTCACATAACCCCCGGTAATCGAGGAGAATAAAATTCTCACACGATAATTTTATCCATCATGACAATATTTATTAATTATCATTCAATTATTTTTCACCATTCAATCATTAATATTTCATTAATATTATTGTTGCTTTTCAATTATTCAATTCATTGTAGGGATTTAAGGAGATTAATATCTCACATAATCCCCAGTAATCGAGGAGAATAAAATTCTCACATGATAATTTTATGCGTGATAGCAATATTTCTTAATTATCATTCACTTATTTTTTGACCATGCCTTCATTAATATTTCATTAATAATATTGTTGCCTTCCAATTATTTAATTAATTGCAAGGATTTAAGGAGATTGATATCTCACATAATCCCCGATAATCAAGAAGAATAAAATTCTCACACGATAATTTTATACGTAATAGCAATAATTAATCAAAATTAATGTTTAAACAATGGTAATAAACAAAACTAAAACAAGTTTAAGCAAATGAACAGTAGCACCTCAGATTAAAATGCATGAACAGTGCAGCATGCATGAGATTGTCTTGAAGCAACTCGTATGAACAGTGACATGCATGCAAAAATCTCGGCAGTGGCAAACCGTGCAACCATACCTGTGCGTTTTCAGCCTCTCCCTTGTGCTCCAATGAAGAATGACCTTCTCCTCCTCACTCACCTATGGTAGATAGACCTCCAACAGCCCCAAAGTAGCTAGTCTCGGCTAGAAGCAAGCAGAAATGGCGGATAGCTTCGTTGGACAGCTTCGTTGGAAATTCTGGTTGGCTTCAGCGCTGAAAATTCTGCTCACGCGTCTCTGCGCCTCGGCTGGAAGGCAAGGGCTGAAAGCTTCCCTTCTTCTCTACACTTCCTCTTCTTCCTTGTGCTCCTTAAGTTCACCTCTGTTTACCTCTATTTTTTGAGCTCAAAACAGAGTTTTTTTTTCCTCCATGGTTTAGCTTCTATCTATCCCTTTGCTGCCACTTTGTTTTGCATTCAGACCTCCTTGTTTCTGCTCATCATTTTGGCATCCAACTCCCCATTTTCTGCTCCTCGGATGGCCTGAACTTCAGCTCCTTTTCTCTCCACGGTTTTTTGCACCATGACTCCCCCTCTCCTCCTCTCAGTTTTTGCCTCGTTCAGCTCCTCTCCCTCTTAGTTTCTGGTTTCGTTTTCTCTTCTGTTTTCTCCCTCACGTTGCTGCCTTGTTTTTTGGTTTCGTTTAGCTTTGTTCCTCCCTTTTCCCTTTCTTCTCTTCAGCTTTTTTTTTTTCTCTCGGTTCGTTGCTCTTCCTCTCTTCTCCCCAGCTCCCTTTTTCTCACGGTTTATTACTCTCCCTCTCTTCTCTTCAGCCTTGTTTCCTCTCGGTTTACGTTGCTCTCCCTTTCTTCTCTTCAGCATTGTTTCTCCCTTCTTTCTCCCTCTTCCTTCTCTTCTCTTCAGCTCTTTTTTTTTTTTCTCTCTGAGGCCTCCTCTCTTTATGCTCCAGCCCACCTCCCTTTTTCTGCCATGTTGCTCCCTTTTCTCCTTACTTTTTCTGCAACTTCCAGCCACTCACTTACTACTCACGGTCCCCTCCTTTTTCTATCATTTTCAGCCACGCCACTTTTTCCTTTCTCTGCACCAGCCGCTCCACTTTTTGCCTCCTCTGAAGGACCAACTCCCTTTTGCTTTTTTGTCCCCCTTGTCCTCTTGTGCATGTGTGTGCATGAGTGTATGCATGTGGGAGTGAGTGAGTGTGTGTGTCCGTGGTTGAGAGTGTGTGAGAGTATGAGTGTGAGTGTGTGAGGATGTGTGTCTGTGAGTAAAAGTATGAGTGTGTGAGAGTGATGTGTGTCATGTGTGTGAGGGCAAGTGAGCATATGAGAGCAAATGAGCATGTGAGAGTGTGAGTGTGAGTGTGTGAGGAGGTGTGTCCATGAGTGAGAGTGAGAGTGTGAGTGTGTGAGAGTGATGTGTGTCATGTATGTGAGGGCAAGTGAGCATGTGAGAGTGTGTGAGTGTGAGCAAGTGAGAGTGTTTTGCAATTCTATTTCAAGTATGTGGCCTTGTTCATTTTATTTCCTTGCAAGATGATTGCCATGTCTCTTCTTCAAACATATATCTTGAATTTTCCTTTTTATTATTTTTGGTTCTTATATTTGGTTTTTTCCATATTACTTCTATTTTTTTTTTTTTTTGCCTTTTGCAATTTTGTTTTGATTAATTATTATTATTATTATTTTTAGAATTTTTTAATTCTATTTATTATTATTACCATGATTATTATTATTATTAATTCAGGTGGGGTGTTCACAACACCCTTGTTGAGAATCCGATTAATCCTATTGTAGAAGCTCTTATAACTGATATAGGAGAACCAGCTCATAATTTGAGACGATCACAAAGGATTTGTAAACCTGCAATTTCATATGACTATATAGTGTACTTGCAGGAATTTGAGTCGGACATTATTGATGGCACAGATCCAGTTTCTTATGACAAAGCTGTGTAAGGATCTCATTCATCTGAGTGGTTAGAGGCTATGAATGATGAGATGTCCTCCATGTCTCATAATCATGTATGGAAATTAACTAAGTTACCAAATGGTTGTAAACTCGTTAGTTGCAAATGGGTCTTTAAAACCAAGAGAAGGGCCAATGGTGAAGTTGAAAGATTCAAAGCCAAACTTGTAGCTAAAGGCCATAATCAAAAGGAAGGGATTGATTATATGGAAACGTTCTCACCCATATCTACTAAAGATGCCTTCAGAATTGTAATGGCTCTTGTTGCACAATTGGACCTTGAACTTCACCAGATGGATGTCAAAACTGCATTCTTAAATGGTGATTTACTTGAGGATGTTTATATGACACAACCTAATGGATTCACTGAGGCAGGGAAAGAACACTTAGTGCGCAAGCTGAAAAGGTCCATGTATGGGCTTAAACAGGCCTCAAGACAATGGTATTTGAAATTTGATTAGATAATCACCTCACTTGGCTTTACAGAGAACATTGTTAATCAATGTATCTATCAGAAATTTGATAAAGACAACTTTATGATACTCATTCCGTATGTTGATGACATACTCCTGGCCAGTAACTTAGTAACTATGTTGAATGAGGTCAAACACATTTTGTCATGCCACTTTGACATGAAAGATCTTGGTGAAGCCTCTTTTGTTTTGGGAATTCATATTCACCATGATAGATCTTGTGGCACTCTTAGTTTATCTCAGACATCCTATATAGAATGAGTGCTGAAGAAATTTAACATGCATACTTGCGTTCCTTGTGCTGTACCTGTACAGAAAGGTGAAAAGTTGTCTAGATCATCTTGTCCCAATGATGAAATTCGAAAATTGAGATGAATAAGATTCCATATGCATCTGCTGTTAACAGCCTTATGTATGCTTAGGTGTGCACATGACCTGACATTGTTTTTGCTGTCAGTATGCTTGGTAGATACCTAAGTAACCCTGGTCCTGATTATTGGAAGGCTGCAAAAAAAGTCATGAGGTACCTACAAGGTACAAAGCATCACATGCTTACTTTTAGAAGATCTGAGTCACTTGAAATTGTGGGTTATTCAAATTTTGATTATACATCTTATGTGGATGATTGCAAATCCACTTCTAGATACATCTTTATGATGTCTGGAGGAGCTGTATCATGGAAGAATTGTAAGCAATTAGTAACATCTACCTCGACTATGAAGGTAGAATATATTGCTTGTTATGAGGCTACCTGCCATGCCATATGGTTGAGGAAACTAATATCTGGCATGCATCTAGTTAATTCTATATCATGACCTCTAACCATATACTACGATATTTCGTCTGCTATCAGCTTTTCTCATAATCATAAGAACTCCAGTCGCACTAAACACTTTGATGTTAAGTTCATATTCGTCAGAGAAAAGATTGTTGAATCTCATACTCATTTGGTTCACATTCCTGGTGAACACATGTTAGCGGATCTGTTGACCAAAAGCTTGCCTGTAGGAGTCTTTAAGAATTATATGACTCACATGGGCATTGTTGAAAATTTTGATGTAGCCTTGGTTTAATAGGAGTCTAAATTAAATTCTTAAAGGATTTTGAATTGTTATTTGACAATTTTGAATATTAGTTTATATTCCATTCAATTTAGTCAATGAAACTTATTTATGGAAATGTCAATATCACTTGATTCCCTATCGATTTCAGTGATCTTTATGTATAGTTTCACTACTAAATCTTGTATGGTTTATAAATATACACACATCTGTATGTTTATGTAAACATTATTATGCTTGATTAGGTATTCGTTTATTGATCTAATAATTTAATTAATGCTATCCAAGTGGGAGATTGTTAGAATAATTTTAATATTTTATGGATTAACAATAATTATTTTATTAGATTAGTATCTTGTTAATTCTAATTGAGTAGTTAATGTTATAATTTATAAACTATGAATGGACTGAGTTTTTATCTTAATTTGTGGATAATCAGTGATGAGTTCAATTATCCACAAGCCCACTGGGTAGAAACCCAACCCACAACCTAAGAGTATTAGTAATCATCTCGTTATATTACTAATTTGATATTATTATCCAGAGAGAGATTTAATGAGCTTATTTTGATTGAGTAATTAAATTAAAAATTATTTTAAAGATTCTGGAGGATTTTATTTTAATAATATTGATTAATTATATTATTAAAATAAAACCCTATAAATGACACACTGAAGCCCTAGTTTTCATATATACTAAATCTGTCATTCTCTCTCTACCGTCAAAACATTCTGAGGAACTCTCTTGGGCATTATGGGTTGAACTTGTTAGACTCAACCAATACTCAGATCAACGATGTCGTCTTCATCAAGTCAGACTATTAATTTATTTATTCTCCCAATTTGTGATCATTTTTAATTACATGTTCTATTTCCGTTTTCAATCACCAATAAGCATTCATTTGAATACTAAAAAGGAAGTTGTTCATGAGATTTAACTAATCTTCATTACCTTGGGACAAATATTTTCAGCCTCTAAGTATGGTGGCTCATTCTCACCAAAGAATGTTTTAGAAGTCAGAGGAAATTTGAAGCACCTTTTGTCAATTAAAGTGCCGCCCAAAGACTATTATTTTGGATGGTGTCCAACCAACTTAAATTGGCATATGTTAGGTGGCCAATTAAAGAAAGAAAAAATATTTTGGTAATTACAGTTTAGTTCTATAAAAATTGCATTGAAGTCCTTCATCGATCTCTACAAATAAATAGTTTCAAAACCTCATTTCTCACAACCAAGAAAATGAGCAATCCTGTATAAAGAGAGAGTTATGAGATATATAGAGAGTTGTGAGATTAATATTCTCCTATTAGCAAGAGATATAAAAATATTGTATTATCCGTATTATATAGAGAGAATGTGTAACTCTTATTTTTTTCATAGTGAAGTTGTTTCTTCCTTGTCCATATTTTTTACTCTATTGGGGTTTTTCCACGTTAAATTCTGTGTATCATTTCAAATTATTTGTTACAAGTTTGCTTCTATCTAGTGTCTATTTTCTCTACAATTAGTATCAGAGCCTATTTGGATGTGTTATTATCTACTTGTTGTATACCCTGTGGCTACGACTGATATAATGGATCCTCCACATCAGAAAATAAGTAAGATTATTTTCACCCATCATAAGGTATTGGGGACTATTTACGTGTATGGTGAACTATTCATACATACAGTTACTATTCATGAAAAATAGTAGAAGCTATTTTTGCTAACAAATAGACTATGATTGAAGTAATAGCGGCGAAATTTAAGATTGAAAAGTTCAACAGCAATAATTTCTCAATATGGAAGTTAAAGATAAAGGCTATCTTGAGAAAAGATAATTTTCTTGTAGCTATCAGTGAAAGGCCGGTAGAATTCACAGATGAAAATAAAAGGAATGAGATGGACGAAAATGCAGTTACAAATCTTCATTTAGCAATTGCAAATAAGATATTGTCTAGCATATAGGAGAAAAGACGACAAAAGAAATTTGAGATCATTTAACTAAATTGTACGAGGCCAAATCACTATACAATAAAATCTTCATTAAAAGGAAATTATACACTATGTGAATGTCTGAAACTACTTCAGTGATGGAGCATATCAACACTCTAAATACTTTATTTTCTTAACTTACATCATTAAGTCATAAAATAATGGCAAGTGAATGTGTTGAAATTCTGTTTCAAAGCCTACCTGATTCCTATGACCAACTCGTCATCAACTTGACCAATAATGTTTTTGTAGACTACCTAGTTTTTTATGACATTGCACCAGCTATTTTGGAAGAAGAAAATTAGCGTAAAAACAAGGAAGACAGGTTGATTTGTTAACAATAAGTGGAAGCATTAGCAATAATAAGAGAGAGATCAACATAACGTGGCTCAAGTGAGAGCCAAAGACACTACAGAAATGAGTGTTGGCATTTGAAAAAGAACACAAAGGCTAAAGGCAAAGATACTGAGTCGTCAAGTGCTCAGCGATGCATTGCAAGCACCTCAGATGATGGAGAAGTCTTAGACAGTGAGACAATAACAGTTGCTTATGGCAAAAAAAGGTTCAGTAATATTTAGCTTGTAGACTCAGTAGCAACATGGCACATGACCTCATGAAGAGAATAGTTCCACTATTATAAACTTGTCTATAGAGAATATGTGTTTATGGGAGATAATTGTTTTTTAGAGGTTGTTGGAATAGGCACCATCAAATTAAAGATGTATGATGATACAGCTCGCACCATTTAAGAGGTCTAACATGTGAAGGGTATCAAGAAAAATTTATTATCTTTAGGACAATTTGATAACAATAGGTATAAAACCCAGATACATGATAACATTCTAAAAGTTATTAAAGGCGTGCTTATAATTATGAAAACTGAAAAGTCACAACTAGGAGAAACACAGCAACTAGGAGAAGTCACAATCGTATCAACTGTTCTAGCAATTAAGGATTCAATGATATCGTGGCACCATAAACTTGGCCACATGTCAAAACATAGATTGAAGTTTCTTACAAAATAGAATCTTCTTCATGAAATCAAAAGGTTTTTTTACCTTTTTGTGAGCATTGTGTTATAAGCAAACAACCTAGGTTAAAGTTCAATAGCTTTAAAGAGAGAAGTAAAGTTATCTTAGACCTAGTGTACTCTAATGTTTGGCAAGCACCAGTTTTATCCCTAGAAGAAGTAAAGTATTTTTTGTCATTCATTGATGACTACTCCAGGAGATGTTAGGTGTATCCAATCAAGAGAATGGGTGATGTGTTTGAAGTTTTCAAAACCTTCAAAGCCAATGTGGAACATGAATTTGAGAAAAGGATTAAATGCTTAAGATTAGACAATGGAAGAAAATACACCAATGATGAATTTAATACTTTTTGTCAACAATAAGGTATCAAAAGGCAATTCATAGTGGCATACACTCCACAGCAAAATGAAGTGGCAAAGCAGATGAATAGGACTTTGTTGGAAAGGACATGGGCAATGTTAAGAGCTGTTGGATTAGCCAATTCATTTTGGGCCGAAACAGTCAAGATAGCTCACTATGTGATCAATTGGTCACCATCAACTAAAATTAAATTGAAGACCCCAATGGAGATATAGACTGGGAAGCCAGCTGATTATACAAACCACTATATATTTGAAAGTCCAGTATATGTGATGTACAATGCCCAATAAATTACAAAGCTAGATTAAAAATCTAAAAGATGCTTATTCTTGGGATATGGTAACGGAGTAAAAGGGTATCACCTGTGGGATCCCACCAACCACAAAGTTGTAGTCAGCATGGATGCCATCTTTCTTGAGGAGAAACAACATATACATGAAGGTGATAGCACTTCAAAAGAAATAGTAAAGACCACCATAGTGCAGATTAAAGGAGAAGAAAAAAAAATAGAAGTACTAGCTTCTTCTGAAGAAGCACTAAAGTATAATAAACAAGAATAATCTAATCTTATGACTCCACAAGTCTAATGGTAAACTTAGGAGAGAAAAGAATCAGTTTGGCACTCATATTACATTATGGAAGGGAATGTTTCACACTGTCTACTCACAGAAGATGCAGAGCTTTTGATTTTTTTAAAGGCTATGGAAAGCTCATAAGCTTCTCTATGGTTACCAGCAATGCAAGAAGAAATTGAAGTCATCCATAAGAATAAGACATAGGATCTTGTTCCACCACTAAAAGGACGAACGGCCATTAGGAGCAAATGGGTGTATAAGATCAAGAGCACTAATGATGATCAAGTTGAACGATATCATGCTTGACTGGTGGTAAAAGGATTTGCTCAGAAAAAAGGCATTGATTACAATGAGATATTTTCTCTAATTATTCAACTCACTACAGTTTGAGTAGTCTTAGCAATGTGTGCTACACTTGACTTACATCTAGAGTAGTTAGATGTCAAAACCACATTTCTTTATAGAGATCTTGAAGAAAAAAATTATATGCTCTAGACAGAAGGGTTTGAAGAAAAAGGAAAAGAGAACTTGGCTAGCAGATTGAACAAATCTTTATACGCTCTCAAACTGGTCCCAAGATGCTAGTATAAAAGATTTGATTCCTTCATCAAGAGCCTTGTATACCAAAAACTTAATGCAGACTCTTGTGCATATATCAAGAGGCTTGGTGGAAACAATTTCATTATTTTGCTATTGTATGTAGACGACATACTGGTAGTAGGCCCCAATAAAGATTGCATCAATGAATTGAAGGTACAATTGGCTAGAGAATAAGATATGAAAGACTTAGGACCGATAAACAAGATTCTTAGGATGGAAATTTACTGAGACAGAAATAACAAGAAGTTTTGGCTTTCACTGTGATGCTTCAATATGCAAGATTATAAGCTAATCTCCACCCTACTTCCTATTAATTTCAAGCTATCTTCAAGCATGAGTTCTAACAGTGAAGAAGAGAGGAAGAAAATGTCTTGAGTACCGTACACATTAGCAATGAGTAGCCTAATGTTCGCTGTGATTTGCACAAGACCAGACATTGCATAAGCAATGGGAGTGGTTTATTGATATACGGTGACTCTTGGTCAAGAGCATTGGAATGCTATAAAAAGGGTACTAAGATACATTAAAGGGACCACAAATGTTACATTACGTTATGGAGGATCAGATTTTACCATTAGAGGTTATACAAATTTAGATTTTATAGGTGATCTTGACAATTGCAAATCCACCTATGGTTATGTATTTACTCTTATAGGCAGAGCTATAAGTTGAGTTTCAAAATTACTACCTATTGTGACAACTTCAATGACTGAGGTAAAATATATCAGCTATATAAGCTAGCAAAGAAGCAATCTGGTTGCAGATTATGTTGGAAGAGATCGAGTATAATTTTGGGAAGATTACATAATTTTGTGATAATCAAAATGCTCCCTGCTTTGCAAAGAATCCATCATTCCATTCTAAAACAAAACACATACGAGTTCAATATCATTTTATCTACGAAAAAGGTGGAAGAAAGAAGTGCGGATATGTAGAAAATCCATACTAAAGATAACCTAGCAAATGTACTGACAAAGCCAGTGAACACTAATAAGTTTATATGGTGTAAATCTTTTATTAGTCTAGCAAAGACGTGAGCATCAGGAAATGGCAAAGAAGGAAGTATGGTGTGAAAATTAATTGATTCTCAATCAAATCTTTAAGTGGGAGATTGTCAATGGAGGTGCTGCCCAAAGACTATTATTTTGGTTGGTAGCCAACTAACTTTAATTGGTGTATGTTAGGTGGCCAACCAAAGAAAAATAAATTTTTTTTTTGGTAATTGTAGTTTAGTCCTCTCAATATTGCACTAAAGTCCTTCATCCATCTCTATAAATAGAGTTTCAAAACCTCATTTCTCATAACTAAGAAAAGGAGCAATCCTATATAAAGAGAGAGAGTTGTAAGATTAGTATTCTCCTATCAGCAAGAGATATAAAAATATTGTATTATCTTTGTTATATAAAGAGAATATGTAACTCCTATTTTTCTCATAGTAAAGTCATATCTTTTCTTATTCGTGGTTTTTTACCCTATTGAATTTTTCTATGATAAATTTTGTGTGTCATCTCAAATTATTTACTATAGTTTTGCTTCTATCTAATGTCTATTTTCTTTACACTTTTAAAGAACCAAACTAAGCAACAATTGAAATTGAAATCAACCTAGGAGAACGACACTAGGAATAGTTGAAGCTGTAGATGCCACGCTATTGAGGGAACTAATCAAGTAGAATGAGAACCGTTAAAGGAAAGTGAAAAGGCTTAAAACAAAACTGATGTAATGGTTTGGTGTTGGAAGAGAAAAGAAAAGTAGGAAAATGACATAAGGCAAAAGCGTATCATAATGATTTGAAAACCATCGAAAAATTAAAGTAAATCATCACAAATTTTGACGGTTTAATTAAATGCCATAATATGATTCATTTTCTTGTAATGATTTAAAAACTTGAAAAAGAAACTGCTCGAAAAAACACATTTGTTAGTAGTGGCTATTGGAAAGTTTAAAGGATAAAATTAAAAAAAAAATTTAATACTAAATCAGCAAAAATATATATAAAATGATATCTCATCTTGATGTCTAAATATATTTTGTCTTCTAGATGTGAAACCAAAAACAGGGTAGATTTATTGACGTAGAACATGAATGTTATGTTTAGTATGATATTGAAAAAAGAAGTGGGAATGGGAATGAGGATAAATCAAATAACCAAAATGTCTTTATTTAAAAAATAAATATATTGATTAATTAATTATCTTTATATCCTTAAAAAAATTAATTATCTTTTAAAAAAAATATTATTGTTAAAAATTATTAACATTAATGTTATAAAATGAATTATTGTTATAATATTAATCATTATTTAATTTTAAATTTTGTAATATAATAATAATAATAATAATAATTATTATTATTATTATTATTATTATTATTATTATTACTACTACTATTATCATTCCTCTCCTCTTGGAAGATCAAAAGGGAGAGGTAACCTGAAGGGCAATTTTGTTCAACACTATTTATTCCCTTATAAAGGTTCATAATTTCACTACTTAACTAGGTAATCTATATTCCTATATTTGTGAGAAAAGCAAAAATTATATCAAATATAGGAATAGGATTAAAGCACATTCCCATTTCCTTTACTCAATTAATTGGATTGGGAAATTATAGTGATCATTTTATTGTGAATTTTGCAAAGAAGGTCAATATTGATAGAAAGTGATGAAAGAAAGACAAAGATAGTTATTGTATACCATGTGAGGGGTAGGATCCTTGTACATGGCGTTGTTAGACAAAGAACACATATTTGAAATAGATCCCTTAGGGCTGATAGCCCCGTAGTTCTGGGTTTTTAGCTGATATACGAATCCAATAGCTATAACATAAATGCAAAGGCTTACATCCCTAGATGAAGATTTCACAGTTTAATAATCATAGAATCAAGGTAAGGCCAAGGAAACAAATGCCTCTTCTTGGGCTACAATACCTTAAGGCCACTTTATGATTCTATAAAACTAAATTACTTGTCTCCATCCAAAAGATGTGATCTATTCCAAATATATTACAAACATAATTCTTGTCATGGATTATGTATAAAACTAACGCTTTCTGATATGCAGGATCCTCATTAAAGGCAAGCATAGAGCATACTCAGATATCTTGAATGGGAGAAAATACTTATAAAACTATAGAGAAGATTTTAGAGAAATGAGAGAACTTAGAAGAATGTCATAGAAACACACTTAATATTCAAACTAGGAGAGAGAATACAAGGTTTTGAATCAATTATAAAGAGGTGAAAGGCCCCTTATATAGGCAGAGCAAGGAGCAAAATGACAAACTAAAGAGATAAGCCATAATAATACAACCGATGGTAAAGAAAAAGCAAAGGACCTAATAATAAACTTGTGAAAATAAAAGCAAAGGTGACTTAGCACCTTTACAGCATGTAAAGACAAGACAACAAACAAACTTTAATCATAACAAGATAGGACATCGGTCTTTGTTGTGTGTGAGAATTGGCTCATGATTTGGTGAGAGATTCTGATCATTTAAACATGGTTAGCTATCTTTAAATGGCTCTTGAAAGTCTTGGAATTTGATCTTGTAGTAAAGATTCTCATAGTAGTCTCTTTCTTCAGCATTTTCAATGTCCTGATAAGTTTCTAAAGGAGTGGATGACTAGTCTTTGATAGAAGGAAGAGCAAGTCATAATTGCTTGGTTAATGACACAACAAGGTTATATAATGGAATAACTGGAACTACAGAGTGCTCAGGGACTTACGGTTGATCTGGGATGTCCATCTCAGAGAACATTAATTCTTTGGGGATAAATTCACTGGGATATAGACCCATAGTAGTGCATTCAATTGAAGGTAGTCCATGATAATTATTTAAAACACAAAGAAACATTTTTAATGATTTTAAGATTGTCTTGTGATCTTTGTTAAAATGAGGAAATGTGTTCCACTCATATGCATGGTCCCGAGAATAAAGAAATCTAGCTTGATTTCTCTAATATGGCTTGTGAATTATGTAAATGGATGATGCTGTCACATGTTGAAACATGTCCATAGGATTAAATTCTATTGTTGCAATGTAAAGAACTATGAGTGATTAGAGAAACCATAACACATCTTCATTGAAAGTACCTTCATTAAGATGAAACAAAGTTAGAAATAGGGTATCTGGGTGGAACATGCGGTAGTATTGGAAGAGTGGAATGTCACAGAGATATCCGTGGAGATAGAAGAATAGGGAAGACTTGGCTAATTCCATGACTTCAGTTGGTCTGGTGGGAATTGGAATGGCTGAAGGAAAGGATTTTCTGGTTGTGGCAGGTCTATTGATAGGAAGGGTGTATAGGTTAATCATGAGGAGTAATTGGATGGAGGTGATAGGTGTAATGAGGGAGATGGTATTAGGTTTAGGTCTGGAGAGAAGATCTGTGAGATAATTAGTGACTCCTTTAATGTGCTTCACTTCAAATTTATAGTGTGATAGCCACACTTGTCATCATGCCAGTTAGGGGTAAGGGATAATTTTGTTTTTCAACCCAAGGATTTTAGGGAAGGCAGTGTTGTCCATTTCCATGATGAAGTGGCGATGTACCAAGTGGAATTCAAATTTCTTAATACAATTTTTTACGGTGAGAATTTCTTTGTATATCATGTGGTAAATAGCTTCTGAAGGCTTGAATGAGCCACTAGCATGACCACAGCAGTGTTGTTTTCTGCCTTTTTGTTCAATGAGAACAGCACCCCAATGATAGTTATTGGCATCTGTCTGGAAGATCAAAGTGGAGTCTAGGTCAGGAATCTTGAAATAAGATGGCTCCTTGGAGATTTCCTAGAAGTGTTTAACAGTTGTAATTTGTTCTGGTCCCCATAAATAGGGAGTGCCTTTACGGAGAAGTTTTGATAACTGGCTGGTATGATGAGAACATTTTGGAATAAAATCTTTAACAAAGTTAACAATTCTAAGGAACTATTGTATTTGCTTTAGAGAGAGATCTTTATTCAAAAATTGGGCTAGTTGTTTTGTAAAATATAGACCGAGTTTGTACCATCCATTTTTAAAAAGCATGCCTAAAAAATCAATGCGAGCTTGGCTAATTAGCTTTTGCGGGCTGAGAGCATGAGGTCATTCTATTTTACAAGTTTATAAACTATTATAATAGTTTAAGGTGATCTACTTCTATTTTTAAGAACAGTAAAATATCATCTATGTTGATGAGGGCATTACTGAGGATGAGTTTGAAAATCTCAGCCATGGCTTTTTGGAATAGTGATAGGGCTGTTTTAAGGCCAAATGGCATGACTGTCCATTGGTATTGGGCATCGGGAATATAAAACGCTATCTTGTGTCTTTCACCGGGATGAATACCAAGTAACCAAAATCCTGCTTTTAAGTCAAACTTCGAGAATAATTGGGCTCTCTGCATAGCAGGGTTTGGAATGGGAAACTTTTCATCTTCCAAGAAAACATTTAAAGGCTTACAGTCAATAACTAATCTCTTCTTTCCACGGTTTAGCTCTAATCGTTTATTAACATAAAATGTCTAACACGCCTATTCTGATTGAATTGGCTTGATCAATCCCTATTGAAGTAGGGATTCACATTCTTCTTTGGCTAGCTTTAAGTCATTAAGATTCATTCCTGGATGGGTAGCCTTTGTAGGGTTTATATCTTTATTTTTCTTGAAGGGAAGCTTTGTGAAAAATTTTCATTTTTCCAGAGTGGGTGTGGATGGTTAAACTCTGAATGAGATTTTGGCCAGTGTTTTAGAAGTTATTGCTTGATGCCCTCATAAGGAGGTGGAGCAGTATGAAGCAAATAGAATTTTAGAATATCAGTGTAAGGACTAAACCGATGTCTATAGCAAACTCTTTTAACTTTAATCTATAGACCTGTAGACTTCTAGAGAACATCCATGCCAATGAAAATGTCTTTTTCAACAATGTGACTGTCAAGGACATGCATCCAAGTAATGCATTCAGGAAAGAACTTGATCCCAATTTTATGTCGAGTGATCAGAGAAACCTTGAATACTTAATCATTGGTTGTCTTAAAGTAAGAGGCATGTTTTCTCCAAGCTTCATTGGGAAGTAGAGAAAGGTTCATGATAGTAACCTGTGAACCTGTGTCGATGAGAGCAATGGCTGGAAGAGGTTTGACATATTTTTTGGAAAGGATAGAGAGGTGGAGATATGGAAAAGAGCTAGAGCTTTAGTCTTGGAAAGGTTGGTAATGATCAATTTTATAGATATGACCATGATGGTAGGTTAATGGGTTATTAGAGTCGGATCTGGAATTTAGGCTATCAGAATCTGGCTCACTTTGCTCAGATAAAACTTCCTCAAGATCTTTGTCTTCAAGGGGAAGCTATATTTTAATTTGTTCTATCATTCTTACTTCTTGCTTGGGTTTGTTCAGACATTGTTGTGCAAAATTCCCTTTCTTTTTTTTTTACCAATGTAGCAAACATCCGATTTCCTTTTCTAGGATTTCTTCTAATGACTTTTTCTAAAGCATCGCAAAAAGCAATGCTTTCTTCTGAAAGTACTGGGTCAGAAGGAAGTATGAGTAAAATGAGACTTCTTCTTTAGCTTACAGTCACAAGACTATTTATTGTGACATTTGATCTTGAGATAGGGCTTCTAACAAATTTTCTGGAATTTTGGTTTTCCAGAAAGAACTAAATGTAGCACCTTCTGTTGTTCGCAGAGCTTATCAAGAGTAGCCAGGGCTAACTGATAAATTTTTCCAAGAGAAATATCAGCCATAAGTCTGTGATGGGCTTGAAATGCTCTATTCAATTCTGGTTGCAGTTCATCTGGTGAAGAGGCTATGAAGACATGCCTAAGAGTTATGTCATTAAAGGCATTGAGAAGATAGTATCTTTCTGTCATTCTTTTCATGTACCTGTCAAGATCATACTTCTTGATATAGTAACATTTCATCTCAAAACATTCTTGGTGCTTCTGTTTGTCAATTAACTGACAATCACTAATAAATTCTTTATGAATTGCACCTAGTAAAGAAGTCGAACTGTCTAGTTGTAGGATTTATAACTGACAATATTCTCTAAAAGATTGGAACCATTCACATAGAGTTCCTATGAATCTCAAAACAAATTCATAGATAATATCAGATAATTTTGCACCAGCTTTAAACATCTATAAATCAATCCATGCTATGAACTTATACAGTTTATCTCACCTCTAATAGGGTTAGACATTTTCAAAAGTAAACCATAGTCTATTAAAGGGCTTAGGTGGAGTTGGATTGTGAGGTGTAAGTTATGCTACTGGAATTTCATCATTGTCACTGTCATTAACAACATAAGACTGCTCTGCTTCTTCTTCATGATCATTGTGGTGGTCAGCTAGTTCAACCATATACAGAGCTAAAATATTAACGAAATGCTTAAAGTCTTCTGAGTCTGTGATAAAGATATGAGTGTCTGAATCATTCTCTGAGCATGAGTCCGAACAAGAATGATCAAACTAAACATAGTTGTATGGTTCAACTATAGCCACATGAGAAAGGTCAAGAGGAAACAAAGGGCCTTTAAGTCTTTGGTTATGGTCATTAGCAGGAGGAGGTGATTCTGGTGGTGGTTGAGGTTCTTTGAAAGAGACTCCTTGGGAGGTAACTGGTTTGGTATATGATGGGGAAGCAGTATATTTCTTAGGGAAATAAGGAGTTCTATATAGTGGACGAGGAGATCTGGGTTATGGCTTTAGAATTACTTTTTGGAAGATCTTATGAGTCATTTTGAAATGGTTGGCACAGTTAACTTCATAAGGGTATGATGTGTATAAAGGGGAAGGTATGTAATGCGTTTGGTAAACTGGTAGAGAAACAAAGGAATCATAGACTGAAGGAGTAGTTGTGGGAGTTAATGGTATAACAGGTGGTCTTGATGGTAGTGGTGGCTTGGATCTCATATCTGTTTCAATTTGGGCAAGTTAATCTTTGAGATAACGGATATCAATTTCTTTCTTAGTGAATTCAGGACCAATGTAGTTGTAGGTGATAAAGCTATGAAGTTCATGGTCTAAAGTCTAGATTTTATGTTAAGTCTCCAAACGAAGCTGTTTAACCTATTGGGATAGGTGATTTACTCTTTTATACATCTGTTAGTGTGACTGAGACATATAAGTTAATTTTGAATCGATGGTTTTCAGAACTTGATCAAGGGCAGAAGCATTCTTAGTATTCTAATTCAATACTTCTTCAAAAGGATGGATAGGCTCAGGACTTCCTGAGATTGAGACTTTAGAAGAAGTGACATAAGGTCGATAAACAACTCAGTGTTCATCTATGTGTCTTTCCAGAGGAAGAAAGAGATCATCAGAAGAGGGTTCTTATGGGAAAATGATCATGCAAGGGATGGGATTTATTGGAGAAGATAGAGGTGGTTGGACAAAGTAGGGAGACACATCTACAATAGTCTCTTGTGGTTCTCGATAACATGCTATTTTTTCATTAGCTCAATAATAATATCTTCTATGGAGGGAGCTATCATAGGGTTTTGGATAAACCATGGTTTCCAGTTTGGATCTTGATCCCTTCGATGGAATCTGAAAAGGCGAAATGGTTGGCAAGTTTTCTTCTTTTTCTTTTCTTATTTATCAATCAATTATTGTTTCTTTAAGGCATGCCTTTTCATCCATCTTTTATATTTGACAAGAATATTATGGACATAGGTGCGAAAGAGTTCCTCAAAGTCACTGCCGTTGGAGGAGAGGTTAATTTCACTGCTGTCATCATTAGAAAAGTAAGATGGGTCATAGCAAGAGCATATTGGTTTACACATCTCAAGAGCTATGTCCCATATAAAATGGTCATAGATGTGAGAGACATAAACGGGCTTGTTGTTTGCCTCAAAATGATGGACTGGGATAATCCATTTCTTGATCTCATGAATTAGTACCGAGTGATCATCATGATCTACGATAAGAAAGAAAGAACCTGTGGTGCCTGGAAGGCAAAGTCATCAGGCTTCTTATAGACTAATTTTACTTGTCTGTTTAGAAGACGGATGAGTTTTGGAGGCTCAGTTGTTGCAAGAGGTCTGCTATGAACATGTCTCTGTTCATAATTGGTTATTTAGTTAGTTGGCATGAGCTGGAAGAGGTCTTCTCAAGAGATCTGCTTAGGGATGTGTATAATAGTAGGCATATCTTATTTCTCAACTACTATCATAAGAGTATCCTCTGTATGGTTTAGGAGGTGAAGATCCATGGCATGATTCTGTACTCAAAAAGCCATCTGGTGATGGATCGTGGCCATGACGACTTCAGGAACTTGTTTAGTACTAATGATCTGGATTTGGACTTGTAATCTATCTTTTAGAGTCGAATATGAGAGTTTTAGGTTAAAGTTTAGGCAAATGGTCAAAATGACTATGCCTACATTTAAAGTGGTTAGAACTGTCTCGATAAGGGCTTGCTAGTATATAAGGTAGGTAATATCAAGGATTACCAATCTTGCAGTGACTAGGAGACCATTGCGACCATGATATGCGATACAGAGTTAGATGGCTATGACATGAAGATGAGTGTATCTTTGATCAATCAAGTGGTTAATGAACTATTGGGAAATTTCAAGTTTCACATACTGTTCAACATGGTTGAGGTTAGAAGAGCAAACATACTTTTTAACTGGGATCTTGGATTTAGAGATAAGGTGTTTTATGGAACGGGTCCAAGAGTAGTTTTAGGTGTGAAGTTAGTATTGGTTCATGAGAGGAAGATGGGTATCTTCAAGGCATTGTGTAGGTGGAAGGTATTTGTAGGAAATTTCAATGAGGTTGTCTATCTTATGGGTATTGGCTCGGAGGCAAACATCAGAAATAGATAGAGAACATGGAATGGGTGAAGTTGAAGTAGATGCTTCAGAATCCATAATAAAAAAGTATTAGCTATTAATTGTTACTTTTAGCTGCAATGTATTGTTTGCAACATCATATTTTTTTTGGAAATATCTATTTTTTAATATAGTATAATTAATTATTAAATGTTATCAAATACAACATGATACTTTATTTATTTTAATAGTTTTATTATTATAATTAAACACATTAATTATAGTGTACAACCACAATTAAGTTAAGAATGGGTTATAAATAGTAGGCCATGAATTTGTCTATGTGAGTTAGCCCATGCCTTCTTACTTCGTTTGATTCGTTTAGGATTGTGTTCAAATTGAGACCATGAGAATCAAGTTAATAAATTAAAATAATATCTTTTTTTTTGTTTTTTATTTATTATAAAATTATTATTTTGATTTTTTATTTACTAAAATATTTAAAATAATCTCTTATTTATTGAAAAATATTATACTTAGTCTCTCACTTTTTAATAAAATACTATATTTTATTTCTTAAATTTAGAATTTAGAGTTTGGTAGAGTTATTAAATTTAATAATTTTTTTAAAAAATAAAATATAAATATAAGATTTTATATTTTAATAAATAAAAATTTAAAATAATAAATTTAAGATAAATAAAGAATTAAAAGAATTTTTTCTCATTTAAATAATGTTAGTTTGACATTTTTGTTATTTTATTATATTGGTGGTGCCCTCTAATGGGACGACAAGTGGGGGCTCAGCCGGCGAGGTGCACGCAAAAAAGACAAACTATTTCAACGGTGCAGAGGATTTGTTTTCAAATAGATGACTGACGTTTTAAAAAAATAATGATATTACTTTAGAAAGTTGAAGATTATAAAAATGATAGCAAGTGACGTGACGGTGACAATTAACATGTAAAATTATGTTATTATATATCATTTTTTTAAAAAAAAATCTGTAATGTTTATATTTGAATTTTAATACTTTTAGATTTTATTTATAAATTCAAAGTCAATTTATTTTAATTTTGACACGCTAATATTATGTGCATTGATTTTGATATATTATGTAATGATTTATTAGTAATTTTATTTTATTAAATTGTGAAATCCAGGACGAGCCAATGTAAAATCGCACGTGGCATCTTAAAGTTACATGTAGTGGGGTGGGCAAAAGTGCGAGGGCATTAATCAAAAAAGAGAAATTTAATTGAAGCAATCAAAACTCAATCTAAAAAAATTTGAGAGGAGAAGCTATAATTATTATGGCCCACTTAAGCTGCCCACAAAACCTTCGGATCGTTATCAGTGGAATCGTTGAAGAAGAGAAGCTTGGCCCCCTTTTCATGTAATTATCTGACTCTCCAACCCTATTTAGTCAAAAATGAAGTTATATTCTACATTATGTTAACTACTATTTGTCCCCCACTGTTTGAGTCATTTTCCCTATTTACCCAAGACTTTTCAAAGAAAATATACTTAAGATGTATGCTTTTCTAAAAGTAAAAATATATATATGCTCTTAGAATTATTTTACTTGAAGGAGGTTGAGTTATATTTGCAAAAGGATCTTTCAAATATATTTTCTCTCAATTTTTATTCATGATTCTCTTTGTCTACATTCCATTTGCAACATCTTATGGGACAAATTTGAATAAGATAAGATTTAATACAATTTTAATATTAAGTGTTATTGGTGTTGACAAAAATGATACAATGGTACAAGATTAGAATTTTATTTTAATTATTTTTTTATACAATTAATCTAAATAAGAGAAGGGAAATGTTATATATTTATAATATAGTTATACGTGAGGTTAATTAGAGTTGATCATATTAACTTAATAACATAATGTATGTATTAAATACTTAAAAATAATAAATCGCATTATATATATATATATATATATATATATATATATATATACAGTTGACTTGAGATACTTAGAAGTTGAAAAATAGTGCGATATGAACGCACAAACTTATCCTCCGAAACAGTGAACGTTCATTTGGCTATCAATGGCAAAGCATAAATGCTTTCCAATATCCTGTCTTGACTTGTTAGATCGAGAATAAGATTACGATCTTCATGTTCATTCACCTATCGCTCTCCACATCCAAATCCACACTCTTCCAGGGCATAGATATGCAGTGTGGGTGGGGTGTCCGGATTCTGGTGAACGTGCACCGTAGTCCCCCACCCCCCCCACATGCACCACCACAACCCAAAGCCCTATTTCTTTGCTCCTTGCTTTTCAAAGGAAAAAAAGATGGCACATGACTTATTACTCTCCAATATCTTGCCCTTCCTATGAAATCATCATTTTTATAATACATAAAAAAAAATTCTATGTATTGGGTACAGAGGTATCTAATTCTCCGATACCATCATTCACTTGCCGACAAAGTCCTCCTCCTCCACTCTTCATTTAGTGATCTCACCCCCAATTCATTCCTACTAATTCCATATGATATATATATCTCAACGATCTCAAACCCTCATTTCAGGAACCCAAAACCTCTGTCATTAAGAACAAGAAATGGCGTTCATAGAGTGGTGGTTTTTGCTCCCAGGTGTTCCTTCGGCTTCAACAATATTCACCTTGCTGGCAATGGTATTAGGACTACTGTGCTATTTGTATGGGCCCTATTGGGGTGTAAGGAAGGTTCCAGGCCCACCAGCTCTTCCACTGGTAGGACACCTTCCCTTGCTGGCTAAGTATGGTCCTGATGTCTTCTCTGTCCTCGCCAAGCAGTATGGCCCAATCTACAGGTTCGTATTACATTATTACTACACAGCCTTGGTCAATTGATGATTGCTTCTCATTCTTCTTTGGAAAATAAAAGGAAAAGAAATTAAAGCTGCTTCTGTTCGTATCCCCTAACTCTGATTCCAAAGTGCTAAGCTACTTTTGGGAGATGATGTTGAGCTATGGCAGCTAAGTTTGACCGCTGATGGATCGGTGTGGTGGGTCTCAGGAAATTTCTTGGAAACAATTATTATTCTGTAATCGGCACACAGTTTCTTCATCTCCTTAGTTGCGTTACTCAATTCCATGTTGTTCTACTCAATTAATATTTTGACCTTTGTTTTTGTCACTGTCATTCTTCCTTGAGGACAAAGGCCGCTTGTGTCATAGCAACAGACCCTGCAATTGTTGTGCCGTAATACTGTTATTCCTAATCATATCGAGAGTAAGAGATATTGGAAAACAAACTCTAGATGAGCAGAATCTATATATCACCAAACTGTGAATTTCCAAGCCTCTGACTTTTTGTGGTGCTTTATAATTGATTGCCTTGAAACATAAAAAGAAGGCACAAACTTAGTGGGTTTAGGAAATAGTAACCTTAAAAAGGTAGGGAAGGAGCAAAGATTCGCAGCTTTATAAACTCTTCGTTTCCAGTGTTGATGATGGTTTTGTTATTGTTTGATGGAGCAGATTTCACATGGGAAGACAGCCACTGATAATTATCGCAGATGCAGAGCTTTGTAAAGAGGCAGGGATAAAGAAATTCAAGGACATTCCAAACAGAAGCATTCCCTCCCCTATATCCGCTTCCCCTCTCCATCAAAAGGGTCTCTTCTTCACCAAGTATGCACGTTCTAACTTCAAATTGACTACATCAGGCCTACTTGATAACCTCAGAACTTTCTACAAATGCTTGTACACTTTTTTTATCTCAGTGGAGTGCTGTTTCCAAATTGGAATAGTGGACTTCAGAAAATTCAAAACCATAAATGCCTTATTGCCCTTTTAATGAAATGCAGGGATTCAAAATGGTCTGCCATGAGAAACACAATACTGTCAATGTACCAGCCATCACACCTAGCCAGCTTAGTACCCACAATGCAATCGTACATAGAATGTGCAACCCAAAATCTGGACACTACCAAAGACATAATCTTTTCTAATATCTCCCTCAGGTTGGCTACTGATGTAATTGGGGAGGCAGCTTTTGGTGTCAATTTTGGGCTCTCTAAGCCTCATTCGGTTGGTGATTCAATGAAGAGTGTTAACGTTACAAATGCTAGTGATGAAATGTCATATTTCATCAACCAACACATGTACTCCACGACGCAACTAAAGATGGACTTGTCGGGTTCCTTCTCCATCATACTTGGTCTTCTTGTTCCTGTACTCCAAGAGCCATTCAGGCAGATTTTGAAGAGAATTCCAGGCACAATGGATTGGAAAATTGATCGTACTAACAAGAAATTGAGTGGGCGTCTTGATGAGATTGTGGGGAAGAGAATGAAAAACAGAGACCCAAGTTCTAAGGATTTCTTGTCACTCGTACTCAATGCCAAAGAATCAAAAACAGTATCAGACGATATTTTCACTCCAGACTATGTTAGTGCAGTCACCTACGAGCACCTACTTGCTGGTTCGGCAACTACATCCTTTACGCTGTCTTCCATCGTCTACTTGGTTGCTGAGCATCCGGAAGTAGAGAAAAAGTTGCTTGCAGAGATTGATGCATTTGGTCCACCTCATCAAAAACCCACTGCTAATGATCTTAACAACAAATTCCCTTATCTTGATCAGGTTTGGTTGTAGTTTTACTTTCTCGGATTTGCAAGGGCAAACCAAATTAATTCAAATTCAAAAGATCTAACCATTAAAATGCAGGTGGTTAAAGAGGCAATGAGGTATTACACTGTCTCCCCCTTAGTTGCAAGAGAGACATCAAATCAAGTGGAGATAGGAGGTTACCTTCTCCCGAAGGTAATTAATATACATATACACACACACACTCATTTCATAGAGTAGATCCTTCAATTTTACCTATGTGGTCACTGATTTAGAGTTATATGGGCAGGGGACATGGGTGTGGTTATCGCCTGGAGTTCTAGCAAAAGATCCAAGAAACTTTCCAGAGCCAGAAAAGTTCAAACCAGAGAGGTTTGATCCAAACTGTGAAGAATCGAAACGAAGGCATCCTTACGCATTTATACCATTTGGAATTGGTCCTCGGGCCTGCATTGGTCAGAAATTTTCCATACAGGAGATCAAGCTTTCCCTGATTCATTTGTACCGGAAATATGTCTTTCGGCATTCACCCAACATGGAAAAACCCGTACAACTTGATTATGGCATAGTTCTTAACTTCAGGCATGGTGTGAAGCTCAGAGCCATTAAGAGAACACAGTGAAGGAGCACACAAAATCGTCCACATCACGCTAATATTGCTGTTGGTGATTATTTCGGATGTAAACAATCATCTTTCTTCACCGTGTCATTATTTCGGATGCAAATATATGAAGGATGTTATCGCATATTTTATCTTCAAATACTCTGTTACTCTGATAAAGTTTTACTACTAATCCGGAGATTATTGACAAAACCAGAACATAATCTATCCTAACGAGTTGTTGAAGGGTTTCCTAAATTTGTGTTTCTACAATTTACAAGTCAGGTTCTTGCTTAAATTGATCATTTAATCGGATAGGAGCAGTGTGTGGAGTGATGACCGTACCCACAAATGAACAAGTATACAAATGGAGAGGCCTCAAGTAGCAACATCAATATCAAGCCTAGTGAAAGCACAAAAGCTACCCAGCTAACTCAATCCGAATCTAGGGAACAACAAGATGTTGAACTATTTGGAAAATAAATACAATCATCATTCAATTCCATCAAATGACGTAGGCTGCCTTCCTCCTTCACCTTGCTTTCACTGAGCTCTTATCCAAGTGGGTGGGCAAGTAAAATGGCCTTGAGAAGTTGATTGAAGGGTCAGAACCAGAACCAGCAGTGCTCTTGGAATCCCCAGTAGAGAAAATCGCCGACCTTTTCAGAAACTGAAACTCATCCATGGATTGCTGCCTTTGACCTCTGTGATACACAACATTGCTTGCTTTTTGCTTTGCCTTGGTTGACTCAGTGAGGTTCATGTAACTAGGCCTACTCACACTGCTATCCTCTGTCCTATCAGAGGCCAACACAGTGTTCCCAGATATGGGCGTTGTGGATGTGCAAATGGAAGATGAAGCAGAGCTCTCATCATATCGAAATTCAGAACTTGGGCTTGAGGATGAACGTGTGGCTTGCCCAACATGGGGAGGCCTAGCGGAAATCCTTGTGCTAACATTGTTCTTTCTGACTTTGACTAAGCCTTGATCTGAAGTTTTTGTATTTGAGCTTGCCAAGGAATCTACAAATTTCTTAGGAGGTGGGGTTTTACTTTTATCAGATGCCTCAGTCTGGGATTGTTCCATTAATCTACTTTCCCAGGGCTTGGCAGCCATCCAACGTTCCAGCCAACTCCATCCCCAGTTTGACTTGTCCATCTCATAGTACCTGAGAGAGGCATTTGTTCGTGAATTTGAACAAGGGGTTGTTCTCCATTGCTGGAATAGTTTACAAAAACAGCTAAAATCAGTTCCTTACGTGAAAAAAGTTATAAGGAAAAAAGTGAAAAACTTGCTTCATTTTGTTACCTTCTGGGCAAGAGAATATGCAATTGCTCTTTCTCTCTTGAAGGCTCCTTCCTGTCTCATCTGTAGCTTAGCTTTGACATCTTCCAGAGTTCCTTTGCTATCACACCATCCCTCCTGAACATATAAAACAAAAAAAAGGAAAAAAAATCTCATTTGTGTAAAACCATGGCAAGCGAAAGGAAGAGTAATGAATTCTTAAGACTTAGGATTATGATGAGACCTCAGCTTGTTTCAAGAGATCAGCCTTGGTGCGACGTTCATTAAGCATCATTTGCACAGCTTGCCCCTCTATGGACATTCGCACACGACGAGCCCTTACTCGGGCTTGAACACGAACCAGAGCTTGCATGCACCTCAATGTCACTGCAGCTTGCTTCCTCACTTGTCGACCTCGCACAAGAGCTTGAAGCCTTACCACTCCTTTCAAGGCCCTTAAAGCCCTTCTTGCCTGCAGTTACACCACAATGCTTGATTTAGAAAACATTCTTCTACCAAATATTTAGGACCAAGACTTCTGAAAGCTAGTACGAGCAGAGAAACAATACAATCAATTTTGAAGTCATATTGCTCCATTTTATCCGAGATTTCGTTTAGGTGATGCAGATCTGAACTTGCATGGGAAACTACGTTTTGCTAATACCAGGTTTATCCATTTCCCTTCGATGGAATGACTTAAACGCATTATATTGGCTCTAAGAAAGACGAAGCGCTACTATATCCGTAAGGCCATTTCAAAGATCGACATAAGGATTTTTGTGCTTTAGTTTAACTTTTCCATGGATTGCTTGAAATAAACCATCCATGATCTGTTCAACTTACATACCAAGGGAGGCCAGATCTATCATATCATAATAATAAACAGAATCTTCTTTTTAAACGGAAAACATGTAAAATGAACAATCTTCACATCATCATTGTGCATAGTTTTAAAAGCCAGTTGTTAGTTACTGCGTCCAATCAACCCAAAGGTAATATAGAGCTTGGTGCAGTCATCATTATGCTTTGCAACAAAGCAGAGAACAAAAAGAAAAGAAGAAAAAGGAAGAACAAAATGAAAATCATCATTGCTCAAACTCGAAAGAGGAGGAGAAAAAATCATACCAAGAAGCCGCGAAAAGCAGTTTGAATTCTAATGGCTGCCCATTCTTGCCTAACAACGCGAAAATCCTTAGGAGGAGCTCGAACTACAGTGGCCATTGCAGCGGTAAAAGCATCAGCAACCGGAGGAGAATCAGAACCCTCCGAGGCTGCTTTGTGGTTTCCTCTGAAACCCTTCCAGGAAGACATATCCCCAGAAGAACTCCTCCATAACCTCCACTTCTTGCCCTTGCCACCCTCCTTGGCCTACAACCAAGTTGGTATTATTGCGGAGAATAAAGCAACAAACTTGAGTAAGAGACAGGACACAAACTTACATGGTCATCCTTGTAGGGCTTCTTGAGTCCGATTAATGATCTTACCCATTTTCCTGAAGCACCCATCCCTGAGTAGACAGAAACCGAGCCGCTCCTGAACAGAAAACAGAACTCAAAGAAAGACTTGTTTTAAGACAGCGAAATGAAGATCCAACAGAGAGGTGAACAAAAAGTGGGGCGAAATAAAAACAAAAAGGAAAGAAGACTAACGTAGGAGTTAGATAGCACAGAGAGAGAGAGAGAGAGAGAGAGAGAGAGATGAAGGTGGGGGTGCGAGCGAGGTAGTGGGGATGGTGGGGATGCGTGGTGTGGGAAGAAGTGGGAGATTTGAAATTCAAAACGTGCAACGGACGAATGAGGGATGGTGAACAGCCGGCTCGATATCCAAGTGTGGTGAGAGTGGCATCAGGTAGAAGGGGAGAGTGGGGCCCAGTTTGGCTTTGGGAAAACCATGAAAAGGCACGTTGCCTTTGGTGTGTAGCTGCTAGCTGCTGAAAAGTTAAGACAACAGAAAATGAATGCCAAATTGCTATCAGACAAAGGACCTTACGAGTCAGTGCAGTTAAGATCTCTGCCTCTTTCTGCTTTTCAATTGCCTGGAGACCCATGCCCAACAATAATATTTCTCTTGTCTTTCTATCCATTCCAGCAAAAACAAAAAAATACACATGTTACCACCAGGACAAAAATGCAATTTTGAATTTTTTACAGATAAATATTACATTTTTTGTTATTTCAAAATTCGTCCTTAAGCCAATCAAATGCCGTGAAAAAGTGATAGATCCTGGCTTAAAAGCTTGGGTTGGCTTTAATGGCTTTGAGTAAAGTTGAGTTGACATTTTTGGTTCTGTGAATTTTTCAAATAATTTGATTCAACAACTATAAATTTAACATATTTATTATAAAAAATTTTAAAAATTTTGAAATTAAAAAAGCCTGACCTTGAATTTTAGATCTCAAAATTTCAAGTTAGAAATTTTCAGAATAATTATAGTTAGGTTCTAGAATTGTTCAAAATAATTTTGAAATTTATGATCTTTTACAGTAAATATGTTAAATGATTTTTTTGGGTGGTCTTTGGGGGCATCAAAAGACTTTGAAATGAGCAATCAAAGTGTAAAAATGTGGATCTCGGGTCCAACTTTTTAACGCATTAGAAAGGATTTGGAATTCAAATGACATATTTATCGAGAACAGTGCACATCTATTAACAAAGTTGGTGTCCTATACAGGAGCTGAGATCTCGTGCCCAACCCCACATTTGAAGGCCTAAAAAACGACGCACAAAAAAGTGGGGAAAAATGAAAACAATATAAGAAGCACATTGTGTAATAAGTTCATCGAAGGGGTTTCCAGGATAAAAAAAACAACAAACAAACAAACAAAAAAAACAAATACAAAACAAGACAGTAAGTCAAAGGAAGACCAGGTTCGAGTTTTCAGATACCCATCTTTTATCCAGTAACACCAACTTCAAACAAATCCAGGCCGACGTTGTGTACGTAAACCTAAGTAAATACATTATCTATCTCGAAATTGCAACACTGCTTTCAAAAGGAAAAGAAAGCTCTTGAAAAGGGAAAACCACAGGTGAAATACAATCCAAGACCATAGCAGAAGATTGAGCACGTATGCTTTTGTTGCATTAACGTCGCAGGAAGTTGATAATATTTCAGACCTTACATTATTAATAAAATAAAACCATGTCAGACTGACAGTTGATTGCATAAATAATTACAAGCCGTTGAAGGAAGAATGCCATAAAGAACAGCTTCGGCATCGATGCAATTAATAAATGTGGAGGAATTTTTTCAGACATCGGACCACTCGTGCTTTAAGGATTTAACAAATGCGAGGACCAAGCAGTATAATAATACCCATGTTCATGTCTAACGGCTAATGATACAAATTTTTACTACCAGTATAATGTTTCAAAATTTGTACCATTAATCCTTATATTTGGACCTTTATACTATACCAAAAACTTTTTCAGGTACATAATGACCCGTGATTCGACCTCAGTCTGAAGTCTGAACCGTGTGGTCCATCAAAGTGGCCCAAAATAGACTTACATGCAAATGTATAGAGTAGAATCATCAGTATCTCCTCATCATTGCCGGGGATGGCTTTAGAGTCACGCTCTCGAAGCTCAGTGCGACCCTTGTTAAGTAAAATTTGTGGGGCTTGATAATTTAAATAAATATAAACCTTGGCAAAATAATAATAAAAAAAGAATAAAAATAAACCGGTTTTGGACCAACATATAGATGTTAATATTGAAGGTCAAAGACCTCATAACACGAATCACCACGGATTTATCCTGATTCAGACAGAAAAACTTGAAATTATCACTATATGGTTTTAATGGAAAGGGAATCCTATAAAATATGCAGTTTGTGCTTCACATGTGAGATGAGAATGGAATCAGTCAGAAAGTGTGTGACTCCGTAACTTAATGTCAGTGCGGAGTGAGCAATGAGCAATTATGTGACGGAAACTGATTGAGACTTCTTCTGTTGGGGCGCTATGCCAAGCCATGCCTTCATCATGTCATATGTGGTGAAACTAATTGCCGCTGATGGAACAATCTGGCAACAAAGCATGCTACGTCAAAAGAAGCAACATGGTGAAACCAAACAAGATCATGCAAATGCAAACCAAGGATTACTCTGGAATCCTTATTGTGAGGTTAATAAGACCTTAGAATTCTTCACCAACATAAAGGGTGTTGCTATGGAACGCTCAAGGTTGAGAGTCGCCACCCTTGGATTCTTATATTTGTCAGAAATTATAGTTTGTCACACCCAATATAAAAATGGCATGTATATTTTCAAACATTACTGTACTTCAATTAGTAAGCCAAAGCCTTTCTCATGAAAGCCAAGATCTTAGAAAGATCTCATTATTAAGCTCAAAAGGTTCTCCTCAAATGACTTGAAGAAAACAATCAAATCGTAAATCATTATTATTGATAAGTATTTACCCAAATCCTTATCTACTGTCCTTGACTTATGGACAAATGGAACAATTGTAGCCCCATACATTACTTGTGTAGCTTAGTAATATCAGATCCTAGCGATATGATACAATGACATAAATCACATTCATAACCCACTTCATTCAACTCAATTTCATGAATTCTAATTCGAAGGCACATGCAACAGAGATCAGAGCAGTCTATTGTATAAAAATTCAGATATTGGTCTATTCCAGAATTAGGTGAATGAGAAAAAAAAACAACAGCCATTTATAAATAAAAAATCTATATAAATATGAACTTCACCTGGAAAGAGTGCATTGGTAGAGATTCATTCTACTTGGTAGTTTAAACAAATTAAAAAGATGTTGAAAAGATATCTAAAAAATGTTTCGATGAGCGCAGTTACCCTGATGTAATTTATGCTTACGCCTGCAAACAACTGCTTCCATCCTTGATTAGCAACAATCATCCTTAGTCCCTCAAATGCATTCCTGTATATGACATCACCATGAGCTGAATTCTGCAGGCTGCCAACCTACACAAGCAAATACAAAATGAGGAAAGCTCCAAGTCAAGGTATCTCTGTAAAAGTCCTAGTTGACAGAAAAGGGTGTTAAAGAATATGAAACTGACTGGATAGTCAATTGCATAAGGACTCAAACATCAAATTTTAAACCCAGAAAAAAAAAATATTGCTGATTTATTTATTGTGTGTTTGGTTTAGCGTTTGAGAGACTTAAAAGTTAAGTTTATCTTGTAAACATTATCTTTTGATTTGGCGTTTTACTTTTATGCAAAATCAATTTTGCCTTCCAAGGCCCCGTTTAGTGAAAAATAGTTGTTTTTGTGTTGAACGAACTGAATAGATAACAAAAATTAATTTTCAAATAGAAGTTTCCAAACATGAATAACGATAAAGCAAGAATTATGTTTGACTAAAATCAATTCTGAAAATTAAGTTGATCCAAAATCATATTAGTCCAACGTCAATTCAAACATACACTTAGACCAGAAGGAAAAGTTCTACCCCAATGAGAATATAGAGTTGTGCTGAAGTACCTGCATCTGTCTCTTGACAACATCTAAAGGGTATGTTAAGGTCTGTCCAAACAAGCCAGCGAGAGCTCCACAAGAGAGGCGCATCAAAATGGTCTTTTTATGTTCTTCAGGAACATGCATCTTCAATTTCTCATACATGTAGAACTTCAAACCAGCATATGGAAGAATTCCAGTAAGGGTAGGTCCTAAAGGAAACAAAAGGGGATTCTGGCATGAATGGGCTAAAAAAATTGGGTAAGGCAGAGAAATGCAAGAGATAATAACTGTGACATCCTACAAAAGAGCATTTTCCCTACAAGCAAGCCATCCAACAGATAACAGCAGTCTTCATCAATGGCCACTAATGATTAGCGTGAAATGAGCCAAAACATTTGTATAGCTAAATCCTGGGATATACATACCTACACCTCTATAGAGTCCACGAACTCCCCCTTCCTTGTAGACGCTTGTAAGCACACCTTTAATTCCAATTTGTGCAGGTCGAGAATGAACGTTTTTCACACCATCTTTGATACTTCCGCTTGTGTCCACCACCTATAAGATTGTAACAACTAACAATGATGACATTGTATGTAACACACAAAGCTTTCCTTAGAAGATAGCCTCTATTTATTGAAGTACTAAAAAATGGATATAACACCACTTACGGAATAAATTTAGGAAAAGAAATGCTACAGGTTCACCTAATATCTAGGTGGAAATAATCTGTAAACACACCAAACGAAATACAACCAAATCTTAGTTGGTGCACATTCTTATTTTAATTGACTTGCACCTGGTTATGAAAAAAAAAAAAACCGAAAAGGAACTAAATGGATTATTGTAAGAAAATTTGTTTAGTTTTTGAAGGAGAAAATTTAGGTGTAGTTTTTAGGTCTTTGTTTATGATAAGTGGATGTTATATACAGCTTAGCATCACATAATTAGATCTTTTAGGAAACTCCTTCCACATGTCATATGTTTATTGGAGCACTCAACAACAAGCACCCAAAGAGAACAGGGCATAAACTGTCCGCAATATGAGTGCACACATGAGCCAACAATCTTTAAGCTAGTGTCTCAGTTTTTATTGTCATGGGTCTTTTAATATGATGATTCTGTGAACACTGCATCTAAACAAGGAATGTGTTGGTATTCATAGTTTACTGCGTTTACTTTTTTTTAAAGATAAACCAAAGGCAATATGTATTGAAACGATAATATCATTAGTGTTCATTCTACTCTGTTTCTTATCAAGCTCATAGTTTACTAAAGTCTATTCAATGCCTCAATGTTCTACCATCACCGTAATAAATTCTTCGCTAGTGTCAAATTTGAAAATTCTTCTGCAGCTGCCTCCTTTTTTTCATTTGAAGAAAAACACAAAAGTCAAAAGTAATAAGAGATTCACAATACGAAATTGCATATACGATTGTGAGAGGTGGCATCTAGTTCAGATATTTTCAAATGGTTCAAAGATGTTTAAAGGAGATCTCTACCTGATAAGCAAGTTTGGTACGAGCAAGGTCCAAAGGATATGTACACAAAGCTGAAGTTCCTCCTGCTGCAGAGCCGGCCAAAAGATCAATAACAGGACCTGACCCTAACATAGGACAATTATTCAAGATCCAACACTTGTACCGCTCATATGTCATAAAATGCAAGGCTGCATATGGAACAATCCGGATAATACTTGCTCCATTTCCTCTGAAACCACCAAATAAGCAAATGTTAACTACGATTACAGAGTGCCTGTGGACTACCGAAGGAAAAAAAGGATGTAGACTGCATCAAATTCAATCTTACTTGTATAATCCTTGAAAACCTTCATTCTTCAGTAACTTATTCAAAGATTGATACACACCAAGCGAGTGATATCCTGGGGTCCTTGTCTGTTGGTAAAAACAAAATAAAGAAGCATAGAAAATTCAAAGAATGGCTGAAGTGGAACATACACCCACCAATTAATATCTTATTAGCGAAGGAGGTACAAGTAAAGCTGCACAAATCACGCATACATATTAAATCAAATATGCCTAAGAAACCAGAGTTTTCACTATTTCAAGAGAAAAAGCAAGATATATCCAAGCAGAAGGCAATGAGCTCTAAAAGACACTTAATCCTTAGCAAGTTACAAGCATGTATAATATCGCTTCCAGATTATCTTCATCTTGCACAAGTTACAAATCCGAATTTCCAACTCTCCATTATATATATACACATGATAAAACATCTCTATGAACACTGTCAGTGAAATTGTTTAATAATAAAGATGTTTTCATCAATTTACAGTAGACTCAATTCAGTAATGAAATAAACACGTAAAATGAGGCTCGGGACATCAATGCAATAAACAGGCATAAAAGAATAGAGTGACAAGAGAAAAGAAGGATGCTCTACTCTACCTGCCAGAGTATTTTGACCCGCTCCAAGGGCGCAACAGCAGTCCTTGAAAGCGCACCAGCGACCCCACCGGCAATTAGCTCCTTGACATATACAGGCATGCCATCGAAAATGGATTCTTCCCTCTTACGTGATGCATTATCCACTAAGCCAGCAACGTTTGCCGACAGCGTAGACCCTTGTGAAGGATTCATTCTAAATAACTTTGAATAAAAGTAGAGAACAACCAATTATTATGAACTTGTGGCTAATGTCGACTTTATTTAGCCACTCTGCAGCTCGGAAAACTCCTTATTCCATCTTTGTATTGAAATACAGAATGAAAAGTCGATTTGTTCAATAGGCAGGTCAAATGGCCTGAGGACACCCAGGTATGAATTGGGTATGTTCACAAGCCGATCCTTTTCAGCAATGATTAGATACATCAACAGCTAGGAAGAAGGCGACTTGAATTACAACAACTCTGATGAGTCTGTCGCAAAGACGATCTAATTGGTCGTCGCACTTTCAGAATTAAAGAAGACCCAGGCTTGCGTCAGAACCACAATCCTTTTAATCGACGGCGATACATGAACGCCCACGTTAGGTTGATCTGTTGAAGTTTTTATGTCAAGCAAACAAACGGCAAGAAGGACCTGACGGGAAAATCCCTTTCAAACTATATAATGCACCCACAGATTGAAATGCAGTAATCCGCGTTTGCTGATAGTTGAATCCAAAAACGGCGAAATATTAGAACAGAAGACGATACAAATTCAACAAGCGGAAAGAAATCCACCAGAGAATGGATGAAGGGTTGTAGAAGAACAGGTATGAAAGATTTTGAACGTGAAACGGATACCCGTTCTCCTTGGAGAGAAAGATTACGACTTTGATTTTGGTTTTGGTGCCTTGTTAGTTATGCAGCGATATTCAACAGCAATTGTAAATGCATCGTTTATTTCGGCGAAGGGGGTGATGTGGAGGACACGTCAGCGAATTCCAGGCACGTTTTACTTTCGGTGGACATCGCGTTTGGTCCACGCGAAATTTAAATATTTCTTATATATCCATAATAATATAGCTCTCCAATTTTTTAAAATAAATAATTTTATTCATTTAATTCAAGTTATATTTTTAGTCGTTTTCCTTTGATTATCTCTTTTTTAAAAAATTGAAATTATATTCTTATTCATCTATAAAGTCTAAATATGTTAGTATAATTGACAATGTAATTTGAATTTATAATAACCAATGTCATTCAGTTTTGTCATACATTCTTTTATTTTATCTATTACTAACGATTAGATCATTTATGATACTCAGGCGAAAATGTTTTAGATATAAGTAAAATATTAATTTGTACAATAACTCAGTTGCAATGCTAATTAGTCAGTGGCGTGAAACTATTTAATGGTGGAAAAAATCATATATAATTAATTGATGTAAAGTAAGAGAAAAGCCAAAATACATATATCCATTTATAATATACAACTCATATTATCAATCACATGGTATACAAAAATTTTATAGATAAATAAAGGTTTAAATTAAATTAATACTCATCTTCTTATGAATGATTATCCTAAATTATTTTAAATAAAATAAAAACTAATAAGTTTATTGAATTTACATTAAGTTATCTTTTCATTAACAATTAGATAGTATAATATCCGTAAAATTTTCTCTTTAGTTTCTTGAAAATATCTTAAGCAATCTTTATCATCATTTAAATAGTTTGAGTTTTCTTTGATATTTTCATAGTTGTAAACTTTGAAACTAGGATATGTTTTTAAAATTTTTATTTATTTTTTTAAAACTCAAATCTCTCTTATCCAAACCCATATTTTAGGGAAAAAAAAAAATCAAAAGACAATTTCATCAGTTTAAATAATATGAACTAATTAAGATTAAATTGTAATTACAATCAAGGCATTGGGAGTGATGGAGCATAGGAACGTGTATTGAAGTTAGAATTTAGAATTTAGAGATTGAATTTACTTGAATCAAAATATTTCTGTACTTATATCTAAAAGAGGTTATAGCCAATGTTTTTAGGTTAATTGAATATTAAATTGAAACAAAAAATATAAATATAAAAGTTAACGACTAGTCAAGCTAGCTAGCAGCTGTATTATGAGGAAATTTGCAAATAAGATGATAAAATGTTTAATATATAACACGAGGTAAAGCAACAAACTTGGTTTCTGAAAAACTATACGTTTAAAATAGGAATTAATTCAGGCTGATATAACTTTTATGATAACAATAAAAAAATGTGAGAGATATATATATATATATATATATCCACAACAACAAGAAATAGAGTTGTCAAAGTGGATCAACTCGACCTATTTGAGCTGACTCACTTGAGATGGTGAGTTAAATGTGTTAGTCCATTTAACCCACTATAAGGTGGTGGGTTGAAAATCTCAATTTACCTCACATTGTGAGTTAAGCGAGTTGATCCGTTTAACCCACTAAAAAATTATAAAAATTTAAATGTAATTTTCTTTAAGCATGTGTCTTGTTTAATCAATCAATTTCTATATCAATATAAATAAGCAAAAAAAAACTAAATAAAAAAATTTTTAACGAATTAAAACAAGTAAAGTAATTTAATAATTCAATAATTCATTAATAATAAAAATATGATTATGAACAGAATATTTAAATTTGGTAAATTACAAAATAATAGAGACAATACAACACATATATTAGAGTTATTTTTTTAAATAGGAAAGTGTAATAAGTTCGAGCATTGGATTGAGTGAATAGAAAATTTAAAAAATAAAATGAATAACTCGTTTAACCCTCGAGCTGACTCGTTTAACTTGCAAGTTAAACGAACCAAGTTGATAGAAGTATATTAAATAGGTTCTCAAATAAATCCTCAACCTAACCTACATCTTAGATAGGTTAAACGAACTCGATCCGGTGGATCAAACTCGTTTTGACAGCTCTAGTAATGGATCGTTAAAGAAAATAGAATGACGAAGAGATAAAATCATAACTTTTATAAAACTAAAATGATTAAAATTACATTGAAACCTTTATATTAATATATTTCAAGATCATAGTTTGATTAGAATTTTACAAAAGATATATTTATTAATAAAATTTGTAAAACACTAAACTTCTTTAAAACATTTTCAATTCACATCTGCCACGAATTGCTTTTTAAAAATATTTTTCTAAATTACTTTATAAAAACCGCTGTGATTTAAAAAAATATCATGAAAATTTTAATCAACCATAAAATTATGACATATTATTTAAAAAATACTAATAATAATAATAATAATAATAATAATAATAATAATAATTCCAATTCCAACAGAATTTAAGATCCATGTGGCCATATAAACTCCTGAATGACAACAGGCAACCAAAAGCACTTTCATCATAATAGATTCTTTATATTTTTATATAATTTTTTTTATAAATTTTAAAGAGATATAAACACTTAAAAAATATATAAGATTTTTTTTTTTGTTTCTACTCACCTTCTCTTTTTTTTTTTTTTACTTTTTTTTTTCAAAATCTTACAAAGAAATTTACAATGAAAATTTTAAAGGATCTGGATTCTATTTGTGTTAACGAGGGTTAGAAGTTTAAATTAAATTATCAAATCCCATATAATCCATTTAAGTAACTGAAGGCGAATTACTTGTGGTGGGTGATCCGTTGTGCATGAAGAGGAGTTATCAATCTTTTACGTCTCACATTACTCAATAATTGATTCCCTCTTCTTGCAGTTTGATTGAAAGAGACAGACTCTGAACTTTGTATCATCACTCATCAGTCCCACTCATTCATTCATTCACCTTGATATCTACCCAACATTCACGGACTTCTCTATGGTCCCCCAATTAATTCCGCTCTGTCTCTTTGACTTTGACCTCCATTTTCAATGCAATTTTAGGGTATCTTTACTTTGAACCAACTATAAAAATAATATTAATTTGACCCTTAAATAATAATATTATTATTTAAAGTTTAATTTAATCTCTAATTTATTTACTTGCTAATATAGAATTTTATATATTTAGTCCCCCATTCACAATCAAATTTGTATTAAATATATTAATATTTATATTATTAAGAGATTAAATTTAGGCTATACTTATAAGTAAAAGATTAAATTTTGACTAAATTTATATATGAAGAATCAAATTAAGACTATATTTGAATAATTAAATTGAAACTAAACTAAAGGTTAAAGATTAAAGAAAATATTGTACTTGTGATTTTTTTTTTTCGAATGGACAAGTAAAGAAAATATACCATATATTTAAAAAGAGAATAAATAATATACAAGGAAGAAAAATATATATAAACCCACTTCTTTATTTTATTCACTTTTTGTTACCTTTCTATTTCTTTGCTTTTATTCACTCCCTTTTGTCATTCTTTATCTTTTTCTGAGATTTGTATGCTAATTTATCTAACCGTTGCTTTGCACCTCCAATGGTAGGATTTTCTCTGTCGTTTTAAATCCTTAATGAAATAATGTGAGCTGCGCTTGAAGCCTTTTGGAAACCATCTTTTCTCTTTCTTAAATCGAATTTTCTAAATCCTAGGAATGATCATAGAAAAACATCCTATAAATTTACGCTATGCATGTAATCTCACACCCCACGGGAGCTTGTTGCATGCCCACGGAGACGGTGAAAATGCAGAATGCAGAGGATTTGAAGACCCACAAATCATATAAATCGCATATAACTGGAACTGCTGTTTCAGGCAGGAAAATTGATGGCTTCTCAGTTTATCATCATCACAAAACAGTCACGTCCATTCATGCACTAACTATCCTAAATAATACAACAGAAAGGCGCGTAACGAGATGAAGAAACAGTCAAGTTTTATTGAGAATTTCTTCTTGATTTTGGGGTTTGGGTTCCTCGCCCTGGAGGGCATCATCAGAATCAACGAAAGGGATATGAGAACTGGACATGGTGCTCTTGCTCTTAGGATGGTACGCTGACACCTTCTTCCCCTTGCGTTCATAGATCACAGCCTCCTCCTCGTCTTCAGGGACTTGACACTTCTCCCCTAGTATTATCGTTTTCATCCAAACAGAGTCCTCTGGTTTCCCCTTCATCTTCTTACTGGGCTCCTCCTTATGATGTTCCCGCAGTCTCGCCACCGACAATGTTCTCGGCATCTTAATGCTTAGATTGAATGACATTCTTCGCTCTGAAGCTGCTCTTTTCATGTTCGCGGAGGACTTCGAATCATTGGGCTGCTGCATTGCCGGTGGAAGAGGCAGCTCCTTCCCAGCCATCTCGCCGTTCCCTGCTTCCGTTCTTGCGTCTTCCAGCTGAGGATCTGGAGGGGAGGTTACCGTACCTTCCATTGTCGACGGTGAAGCATCTAAGTCCTTTTTTGATTCTTCTGACGATTTAGACAACGAAGATGATGGTTTTTTCCAGAACAGCACGCTGCACAGACCCGTGACTATGGCGATGCTCGCAGCCAAGCCTGCGGCTAGGAAGGATAAGTAAAGAACAGGGTGTAGTATCAACGACAACGAGAGATTATCATCTGGGATTCTTCTTCCCATTACATAAATTTAAATTTCGAGGGAATGGAATAGGACTGATCGATCTGGGTGATTCTGGTTTCTTTTTCTTCCCCTGTACCAATCTGTTTTCCCTCTGTTTCTGATAATCTCTTCGTTTTTTGGTTGATACTGAAACTGTACGTGAGAAGGGCGTGTGGTTATCTGGAACTTCCAATGAAAATTACGGAACTTGGAAGATAATCAAACGCCAGGTTTTCTTTTTTCTTTGTGGGTCGTTGACATGATTAGAAATTAGGTTGCTTGAATATAGGAATAGAGTATGGCAGAGGAATGGAGAGAACCAGTCTTGCTATTTTTGGCGAAGACACGAACTGTCTGCTATCCTCAGAAATGCTAAAATTAAGAAAAAGCTTTTATGAAATAATGGATCCTCTCTGGCTAGTTGACTTATTAAACTTGCCCTTCGGTTTTGATCATTCTTATTCTTTTAGCCTCTCATTCATGCATCATCCACTTGTACCCTCGTCCTCCTCCTCCTTCCTCTTCGATCCTCGTGCTCATCACCATCAACAACACTGCATGAGATTAAGCTCAGAGAATGAACTTTTTATGGCATACCAATTCATCTGACGTAAAATTTGAGTCATTGTGATTGTAATCTTGGAAAAGTTTCTTCTTTTGAAGAAGAATGCAGTTAAAATTTGATATAGATGAATTATGAATTGAAAATGAAGGTTAAGTCTTTTGGAAAGGCAGTTTCAAGTTCATTTTCCTTTTGCATTACGAATATAACTAACTTGCGTCTTTTCACAGATGGCCAATAAAAGGAAAAAGAACTAACGTCTACCAGATTTGGTTCGGCATCTCATGCATACGTTATCGATACAAGGCATGTATACAAAAAAATCTAAAATATACAAAAATTTTAAATACTCCTTTATATAAAATATGTTAATATAAAATTATTAAAAAACCAAAATTTCTCAAAATATTTGAATTCTATTTTTATTGCCTACTCGTAATAAATACACACACACACAAACACACAAACTATAAATTCATATTGTAGGGTGAGTATCATCCTATTTAAGAAACTTAAATTATATAGAATAACATTTATGTTTAAATTCAAATAAATTTTACAGATACTTAAGAGATGAGATTTTTACCTATATACCCCTATTTGCCCCCATCATAATTTTGAGGTTATTCTTTAAAGAATATAGTTGCAATTAAATAGCTTTTCTCAGTCTGGATATAAAATGTCTTATAATTATACCCAAAAAAATTAGTTAGTTGGGGTGTATCTAAATGATACTACCTCATCATACTATTTAACTAAAATAATTATCAGATGACACTACATTGAAAATGACTGAAGACGTGAACTCCTGTACATAATTTATAGAATGGGAATTTCAATTCAAAACGTCAAGTTAACTAATTACATCTTTCACCACTAAGTTATATCTTGTAGTTTATTGAAATTTTATGATTTCACTCATAATAATCTCAATTTATAGTTAAAATTGATTATTCACAGTTTAATGAATAACTTGAATTCTTATATAATTATTATATATATTTTATTATCTTACACTTAAAATATATAAAACTAGAGGTAAAATTTATCTTTTTTTTTTTTTTTTACTTCATTATTAGTCCATTCTCACAGAGTTGACTAAAATTTGAACTTAAATTATTCAAGTATCTCAATCTCAATCAACGGATCAGTCTCCAAATCCGATGATTTCATGGGCAATTAAAAATATAATAGAATTTCCTTTTAAAAAAAAGTAGGACAACTTATCTAGTGATATTTTAATTACGGAACGTAATGGCATAGCAATTTAAAAACATAGAATAAAGAAACAATTTGATAAGCAATTGTTCCAAAATTGTCCACGAATTACAAAGCCGACATTGAGACGTTAGATTGGAAAAGAAATCGAGCATGTGGGCTTCCCGTGTTTTCTTCACCAACAAAAAAAAGGGGTCTTATCGATATTTCTCTTCTCTGATGATATGCTTTATTCGTCAATTTAGGATCAACCGGGGTTACCCTTCAAAGTTCAAAGAATCCCTCTTGCTTTTGTTGATTATTTGAAAAGCTTCTGTTTTTTTTTTTTTTAAAGTAAATATAATCTGCGTAAGAGCTACCTTTTTGTCTTGCTTTGTTGTTCTCAATGTTTGGGATTTAATTTAAAACAAGATAACGGACAAAGAAATCACCCATTTCGAATGGAGGAAGGTTTTCTTAGAAGCAAGTTCAAGAGGGTCTGTGTCTTCTGCGGTAGCAACTCCGGCAATAGGGAAGTCTTCAGTGACGCTGCGATTGAATTGGGCAATGAACTGGTCAGTGTCGCTCATATTTTGCAGCACTCTCCGATTATATTCCTCAATCCTTGATTACTGATACTTTGTCTACTTCTGGATGTTCTGTATACCGGGTGTTCGAAGTTTCGAAACATGGGTCTAGAATGTTTTACTAAACTTGTTTGCGTTGGTAAACAACATTTGACTACGTTGTAGTCAAGGAATGCTGCTTTGGTAACTAATTAGTGTGTATGATCATGGTGACTATGCACAGCACAGTGGAGATAATGATAGTCATTATCTGTGATTTTATGTGGTGAATTACAGGTGAAGAGGAAGATAGACTTGGTTTATGGTGGTGGAAGTGTTGGGCTGATGGGCTTAATATCTCAGAGAGTGTACGATGGAGGCTGCCGTGTCCTTGGGTATGTATGCCAGAAACAACGTGCTTCCTAATGTTTATTGCGGATGCTCTCGTCATTTATTGCAATCTAGGTGTTATGGATCAGAGCGTCACTGTTCTTTTTCCCTCTTCGCATGCAGGATCATTCCGAAAGCTCTCATGCCTATTGAGGTATTTGTATTCTGTCCTACTAACTGCCTGACTTTTACCTCCAATAATCATATCCGAATGAATTGATTATCGGTTTACTTCTTGCAATTTATATATTGTGAATTTGTAATGATTTGGCAACCCAGGTTTTAAGCCTGAATGAATGAATAATTGGCATTTCATTTCTTACTCCTCATAGCAGGGCTCGTTCAGGGAGACAATTTACATCTCTTGGTGATTTTAATCTCTTTGTCATGGAAAAAATATTCAATCTGCTCTCCATTGAGAAAAAAAATGTAATCGGTTAATAATTAGTATGTTGCTATGCATCATTTGGACAGATATCTGGGGAAACAATAGGAGAAGTAAGAATTGTTTCAGATATGCATGAGCGTAAAGCTGCAATGGCTCAAGAAGCTGATGCATTTATTGCTCTCCCTGGTAATTACCAGTAAAGCTCTCTTCAATAGTTCAGAAACATAATTAATGATTGTATATCTTGTTTCATGTAAATAGCATTAAAATCATTATTTGATCTTGTGTACTAAAATGTGTTTTTATTTGTCTTTTTGGATTGCCGTTCTTGTTATATAAATTGACGCTTATAGTTATCCACTCACTCCCCGCCTTTTTCCTTATAATTAGGAGGGTATGGAACCATGGAAGAGCTGTTGGAGATGATAACTTGGGCCCAACTTGGAATTCATAAGAAACCGGTAACTTGGCATGTTCACTATCTAAGATAAAATCCTTGGCATTCTGATCAAACGTTAACTGAATATCATTCTGTGCAGGTTGGTGTACTGAATGTTGATGGTTACTATAACTGTTTGCTTGCTTTATTTGACAATGGTGTTGAAGAAGGCTTCATTAAGCCTGGTGCTCGGAATATAATTATTTCTGCTCCAACGGCCAAAGAACTTGTGATGAAGATGGAGGTGTAACTACTAACTACGACAATCTTAATTTTTTTTTTCCCTATGTGGAAGGAAATTGTCGGAAAATTTACATCAAAATTTGTGTATTAATATCCTCTGAAGATCAATGGTAGATTGCTTTACTAGACTGATAAGTAATATTAATCCGATATTTGCGGGTGTTGGTAATTTATTAAAATGATAGGTGGCCTGCTAATGATGTGCAGTCAATTGATCAGTTTAAGGGTCGCCATTTGATTCCTGAGAAGGTCAATGAGCTCGGATAAGACTTTATGCAGGACTTACTTACTTGAACTTATAATAATACATTATATCTCATGCATTATTATATTTCTCTATCTATAAATAACAATTCTGCTTGTAATTGTCAAATACTACCACTGGAAAGATGCACAATATGTTGACTTTTAAGATATCCCAATAGCGATTTCAAAGTTCTAAATGCTGAATTAATTAACCTTTTTGCAGCATTACACTCCTTCACACGAACATGTCGCCCCTCATGAGAGCTGGCAGATGGAGCAACTGGGTAATTATCCGGGACAAGAAAATGCAGAATGAGCCTTCTATTGGTGATTGGCCTTTCATTTAAGTTAAATCCCCGATTTGATTCTTCATCATTTGATATTTGTGCCAGAGTCTGTGTAGATGGGGCCAGATGTTGTTCGTTACTGTGTACTATGTGGTTCTTTGTGACTGCAGTGCTAGTATATCAGCTTTGCTGCTTTGCATAATTTTTTTCTTTCTTCTAATGGTCAATCGAATCACTGTTTGTTAGCCTTATCTGTTTGTTACCATTTATTAAAGGGCAAAAATACTTAGAAAGAGATGAAAAGCATTTCTTGAGCTGAATCTTGTTTGTGCATGGTGGGTGGGTGGCTCCACTATTAGACTTTTGGTGGGCCTGAAGACTTTCAGGCAGCTACCGAGGACTTTATAATTGACCTCTGTCGGGTACCATGGGAGGAAGACTAAATGGTTAATACCTTCAATTTCCGGTTTACTAGGGGTTGAGATTGGGGATTTTTACCCTGATCCAAGCCTTCCTTTACTCATTGAGTTAAACCCAAGTTGTAACTGTCATATACTTTTTCCTTTTCTTTTAATAAAGAATATATGTCTTTCCAATTTTAGTAGCTGCTAAAAAACATACTGATGCTCAACAAGCCAACAAAGATTAAGAAAAGTAGATCTCAGGAACACTGTATTGTAAATCATGGTTGAGCTGAACAATGATAGGTGGAGAAAAAAGAGGGGGTAGGGGTGGATCAAAGTAAGTATCGCAATTTGAATTAACAGCGTCTATATAGTGCTGCAAGAATATCTGGAGGATAAAAGAAAGTATGACTTAAGACCTAATGTAAACGAAAGTATTCTCTCGAATAAATGTTCTTGTTTAATGTGTTTATGTTGGAATGTATAAATAGGAGGATGACTCATAAATATGGTGAAATTATTAATTTGTATTATAACTTATCTCATTATTGATGAGTAGAATTTATACCTTGCTACTTTAAAAGCAACTCATAGCCGCACATCAATTTGGATGCTGGAGAGCGATGTTGACTAATAATACCCAAAGATGTGGCTGAGAACAATTTTGAGTTTGTGAAGTTTTCCAGTTGTCCTGGGATGCTTATACGATAATGGTTTTATGCCATGTCATTTTTTGACACTTATCTGTTAAGTTACTTTAGAAGTCAAAATTATATTAGAATCTGTGGAGGTTGCTTACTTTGATATTCTCAGTCAACAGTAATAAGCAAGTACAAGAAATTTGTGGTATCTGGTATGATGGGGGCCATAAGGCATATCCATTAAACTAGATAACAAACACTAATATTGCTTATGCTCAAATCCAAAACATGACACTATCATTATTATTTTCTGCTAAACCAATATGGGAAGTATTACTTAATATATGTAGAGCTTTGGGTATTGGATAGCTTGGCCACACATGGTGGGACCCCTATTGCAGTTGTGTTTCCCCCTGTGATGAGTCATTACTTGGCTCATTTACTGTCATAAGTACCAATAAAGTAGAACATTTTGGAAGAAGGCCATTAGAGTCAGAAAATGTGGCCCCTTGCAAATGGTCAGGTCACGAGTATGATGATGCCTCTGGTTTGTTTTGCTTTGTGGAATTTTCACTGGTGCTCGTGGCGTGGTTCTTGTCATGGTGGACCAGTGTATTGTACAGTGAAGATGCCTATTGCATTCTTGGAAAAGGGGGGGGGGGGGGTCTCGGCTCTCCCATCCGTTCTTTCGAGATCATTATTTGTTTGCTGTCCTTCCGAAAAGACCATAACTGTTTACCAGACCCACCATGAACAGGATTGCAGAGGTAAGCAACTGCTCATTTGGAGTGAAAAAGGATACGGGGGGGTCCCAACAACCTTTATTGCTCAGAATCAACCTTCGCCTTTCAACGTTTCTCGAGTCACAGTACTATACACTTGAAAGAGCTTGGTTTTTTTTTTTGGGGTTCAATATACAAACTTGAAAGAGTTGTCCTTGCAGTTTCACAATAATGGGCTATGAGGTGAGTTTGACTCTAAAATTTTTCTAAAATTTACAATAAAGAAATACAGAAAGCCCATTCTCCTATCCGGGCACTTCTTCCCTGAGTTGGTATTTCTTGATAAATTTCCACCATTAGAATTTAGAAGTATGAATTCAAAAGGTGGGGGAGGGAGGGTCAAGAATCAAGATATTTTTCATCCATAATGCCCTAGTCATGTGAAAGCTATCTTGTATTGATTAGGGCTGGTAGTTTTTCCGGTTCGTGGGGGACCTGTGCGGGGATTACATTGAAAAAGTGGGGATCAAGAGAATTTTTTTTTTCTCCACAGGAGCGGGAGTGAAAGTAAATTTTCCTCTGCCCAGAATTTGGGATCAAGGATATGGAGTTTGCTTTTCCTTCTGTGGAGACATTGCTAGTACGCTATAATTTATTTAGTTAATTTAGTATATATATCAATATTTAAATTTTTATATTTATCAAATATATTATTAAAATTTAATATATATATATATATATATATATTTTTTTTTTCTTTGTTAGCATATATTTTAATTTAAGATCATACCATCTTGACTCAAATTTTAACCACTGCAAGATTTCACATATAAGGAATGAGGATTGGGGAGATATTTTATTTCTGGAATAAAGAAAGATTGAGAGCCAAGAGTGTGGCGGGATAGTTATAGAAGAAGGCCTTCTCTCTCCCTCCTTAATCTATTATCATTCCTAGTGCTGAAGTTAGAATCTTCCTGGTAAAATGGAAATGGAAGAGATTAATAGAAGTTAAAAGAAAATGTGCTTTAGTGACCAAGGGTTTAAATAAATTACACAAATAAAATTTTAGATGCAAACAACAATGATGTGATTTTTCTTTTGCCTTTACTAATGATGTGATGTTATAAGACAAAAAAGAATTCAAAATTGAGAGCCGAATGTTATCTTCTCTAAACATAAACGTCAAAAGATTCTAATATACGCGAGCTTAATCCCTATTCTGTTTCTTCCTTCACTTTCTACTTCTAATGACTTTGTGCCTTCTTTTCTATATTTAAAAAAAAGAAGAAGTAATACATACTTATATATAGACACACGCACACGTACATTCATTAATTTCAAACACTTAAACAATAATGCTAAACGCGTAAAAAATCTTATTGAAATTATCATCTCCGATATTTTACAACTCAACTAAGATGCTTCATGCTACCAACAAGTACTGCAGCCCATAAATGGGTGAACACTAAAGATATTAACCCACGGTAAAGACTCTGCAAATGAGGATTGGAGTCCCTCCCCCTTCATCAGAGATTTTCACAGCCAAATGCTAGATTCAATTCTTCTAACCGCGATAGGATGAATTGCTCCCCATCACTCTGTATCACAAGCCACGCTTGTCGGGAGAGAATACAGGCAACTGCTATAGTACATATAAATGTAGTGTTATGTATTGTGGGTTGTTTCCATGCAAGCCAAATTCCATCCGTGGTACATAATCGTCATATAATATCTAGAAAAATTATAGATAGCTTAGAAATTGTTTATACAAGGAGACGCAGAGAAGGTTAAACAAAAAAATTATCCAGAATATGTCAGCCAGAAGGAATGATTCCAAAATATTCATGCCCTCTGATGAAGCAGCATCAATCTGTACATATACACCCTAGCCTTAACTGAAGGGTCAGAAAGCAACTTGATGCTTAGAAAATACCAACTATCAATGGAGGATGAGGATGATTTTGCAGCTTATTCACATCAAGCTTTTTCTTTGGCAGATGATGAAAGTAAATGATTTAATGTTGCTGCTTGAATGACAGCACTTGGGCTTGGCTCCCTAACAGAGGAAGCCCCGGACCTTCTAGGGCCAGGGCCATAATTCTTATCAGCACCACTCCTCATATAGCGTCGTGAACGTGACGGAAGGAATCTGACTAGCCTTCTTGAACCAACAAGTAAAATCACCCCCACAATAATGAGCAACCTGCAGCGAAATATTTTAGATGAATTAAATTCTGATATGAACCTGAAGATTTCTATCTCATCTAAAAAACCAAGAATTACTGCATTGAGTCCAATTAAACAGCATTGACGATCTATTAGAACCAGATAAAGACTTTGTAAGAGATTTTAATAAAATTATTCAGGATCCTTCACAAATCAACTTGAGCTTTTGAGTGAAGTGATCATTAACATGATATTTAAAGCTTCAATAGTCTAAGACTAGCCATCCCTATATCCTGATTTAAATTAAGTTTTGCACAAGTATGGTGGGCCTAAGCTTTTTCCACACTTCAAGTCCAAAAGGTTTTTGTGTAAAGAGGCGTGTTAAAAATCACAATAAAATTAATTATAAACCTTCACTTAACTTATATGAAGTGATTCTTGATAGATTTAATGCAGTTAAGTTAGTCAAAATCATGGAAAACCGGAACTATTTGAAACAGACAACTACGTGCGATGGAAGGGCAATGCTTTACATTGGGAACCAGTAGAAGCAAGGAATATAACAAGATTCAAGTTTCTACAAATGGATCAGATCAAAATGAGATGAAACCCATTATTTCAATTTTTTTTTTTTTTAAATTCTTGGGGTGTGAAGGTTCTCTCTCTCTCTTCTATGGTCAAACAATTTCTACATATATAAGAAAAGAAGAACACACAAAATTAAAGAGGAAAAAAAAAAAAGCAGCAGAGGCACAGAATAATAATAGCTGAACATCATGTATTACCATCCAAGGAGAAGCAACAGTCGAGCTTTTGGGGCAGAAGGGAGTCGTTCACCCAAAGCAAGCATCCCAGCAATGACACCAGTCAAAATTGATGCCACAGCAGCACATGTAGAAACTATAATAGCCCGCCCATGCTTTAGACCACTTGTCTGCACAATGAAGAAGATGAACATTAAAGAACTTATCACATGCGCAATTGGAATGGACAAATGTCCTTCCAGTTTGACTGAAACCCCTTCTCCCCCCACTCTCGTTTTTTTCTTTTCTTTCTCCCGGTCAAATGCCCTCCTAGCTTAAAAGGGTATAATTAGTTTGTATGAGTTTTCCAAAGAACAGAGAAATTTGGAAAGGTTGCCAGCTGATAGTTAGATTGGTTGAGCTGGTTAGATTGAGGTGACCTAAATGACGCCATAATTATATAAAAATTAATTCACACATATGTTTTTATTAACTTTATATTTAAGCATAGAAAATAGATATGATATTATATAAAATATCAATGGACAAATATAATGCAATTTTTAACAAATTGATAGTAACATATTTACAGCAAATTATGTTACAAATTAAGTCATGATACATATTATTGTATTAATATCATAATATGTGAAAAGGATTATACAATAAGCATAAAATAGTGCACTGCTTATAAGAGGAACACAATGTGGCATAGTGGCACAGCCACTTGCCTTTTGTAGTGCTCAATGCCCATGTGCTAGGCAGCCCAACTCAGAGTGTTCCGCTCGGTGCAATAATTAGAAAGGATTATGACAGTTAGAGGGTCTAAACCAGACCGTTTGTCTCACTGAGCACCAGTCTCACCAATTTGATAGACCAGTCCAGGGTTTGGCACACATGTACGGTAGATAAGTCTTTGGAATACCTGGTAGAAAAATCCAGTACCACTACAACACACACTGATCAAGATGCACACAGGTACTAACAGCTTGTGGAAACCCTGCTCCAGAAATAAAAATCCCATCTTTGATATTACGGATGCCATCCTGCAATTATGTATGAACACTGTTAAAACTTATAACAATAGTTTTACACAAATCAAGTTTTGCTTGCTCATTTTCTGCTCCTCTCCCTCCCTACCCTCCACCCAGAAAAGAAAAAAAAAAAAGTGTGTGTATATTACATATTCAAAGACTATGGAGATTCATTCATTGCTGACCAAAGGCGGTGGCCAAGCATAAGTACTACAAATTATAATTGGACTAAGCTCAAACTTCAGAATATTATGTGACAATAATAAGCAATATGACCTGTTTTTTACAGGGGTATTGTCAAAGTATGGATAATGTTAATTGTTGACAATAAAATACCATGAATTGTGTTAGGACCTAATTGCAAGGTATGGGACTCATACTTCGGATGTGGGGTTTATAGGAACCGTGGGCTCTCCAACCTCATGAGCTAACATTTGGGGTGTGGTTCTCCCATCTGAAAGGTTCCCATCAATTGATACTTCCACTTTGTGTGACACAAGTGGTGATGCTGGTATTGCTGTGTTATCCAGGGGCTAGAATGCTGGTACAAAGCCAGCCTATGTGGCTGCGGAGTGTGGTGGAATATTAGGAACCAATTGTAAAGGACTAGAGTCCCACATCAAAAATATGGGAGATGAGGGGTTTATAGGGACCTTGGGTTCTACAACCTCATGATCTAGCTAGAGTATGGTTCTCAGTTCCCATCAAATTGAAACATGCTATATTTACAAAGGCAACAATTAATGTGATTTTTAACATAATTTCATCCCGTTGTTAAAGGTTGAAACTTGAAATATATGAACGTGTGCATCCATACAAGAACAGAAAACATAAATGTGGTAGAGTTTGTAAAAGGAAGCATACAGTACCCAAACAGAATTCCAGATTCTAAGCCATAAATGATTTCCTCAACAACATCATATTCCATCTGTATCATTTGAAAATGTTAAGTGAGAACAAAGGAAGACATAACAGTTCATTAAAAAAACAAAAATGGGATCTCACAATATAGTTAAAGGCGAAAGGCGCCCCAAACCTCTAAAACGCCTCAAGGCGAGAGGCGCCAAAAAAGCGTTTGCCTGAGAAAAGTAAGCCGCTATAATAGAAAAAATGCTAAAATATGCAACATAAAATAAATAAATAAATATTTGCATCTTTGTAAATATTTGGGCCAAGCCATTTACAAAAAACCAAAAACCATAAGTGTACTAATCTGGAGTTAAAATATTTGGGCTAGGCCTTTTAAAACTATCCCTACTTAAAAACCTTCGTGCAGAACCCTAAGCTTCACCAAGGCTCAAAAGGCACAGGAGGAAGACTGGCTAAAGGCGCTCAAAGGCGCCAAAAAGCGGCACCCGGCAAGTGCCTCATTGAAGGCAGCGCCTCTCACACCATGAAAGGCACTGTAGAGGAAAAAAAAAGCCTTGCCTCAACGCCTAAGGCACTGAGGCGAGCGCCTTTAACTACATTGGGATCTCATAATGAAAATTTGAAGATGTGCCAACATGATTAAAACATACCATCTCTTGTTCTCGCCGTTGGCGTTTGCATATATGAAGCCATCCGTTAAGCAGTACCTGTAAAAGTGTATAATTATGTCTAGAAGCATCACTTTTGCTATACTCAAGACCTGATTGCATTTTCAAGAAATTGGTCAAGTCTATAAAAAATAGCACAATGTAAGCATTATAACCAATAGTGTAATCATTCTACCATGTTAATAAAAGGCAAGCACAATGCTCTGTTTAATGTACTTGATGCATTCCCAGAGACCAGCTAAGTATTTTACTACCAGCTTCAAAAGAAAGTTAAAACTATGGAGTTAAAACTATGGATCCATGAAATTCCAAATTTGAAGTTTTGAACACATCATATACATAGCTTCAAGCATTGGAAAAAGGGAATACCAAGTAGTTCAAAATGAGGATTTGCTAATCCAAGTTACGTATTATAATTTTAAATGGATATTACTCCATGCACTGATCATACTTTAGTAGCTCTCTCAAGAAAAACATTGCATTTTCATGTATCACATTCAAGTCCAAAAAGGAGTTTGGCAGCCATTTTATTCATAAATTGGTTAAGATTTTTCAGATAGAAGTTCAGTTAAGTATGATCAACCATTGTTTCTTTCCTATGCCTTGAAGCATTGTCTCGCAAGCTTGTTATAGCAAAATAAAGTGATGCAAACAATAATTTTCGACAATGCCAAACTTACATAAGCATATTCAACATCCCTGACCAAAGCACATAAGTAAAATAAGTTGGTGCATGAACAGGGTACCTACAAACAAGATGAAAACAACGAATGCCAGCACTGGTATATGAAAAATAGATAGGGCAGCAGCCTCTTGCTCCTCACCCCCAGCACCAACCCCTAAATATAGGAAATCACATAATAGTAACCAACAGGGTCATATGAATATATAAATCATAAAATGATAGCATGATACTTTGATGGGACTGAATGTAGTGATGGACTACATGCTAGTCATTCTATAATATTTGAGTAGTCATCCACTGGTGAAAGCACATAATAGTATTGCATAGGATTGCATAAGTATATAAATCATAGACCATACCATGACACTCTAATGGATTGAATGTAATAAGTGACTACATACTAGTCATTCTATAATATTTGAGCACCCATCCATTGATTTTTTTTCTTTTCTAAGTAAAAATCTGATAATGGAATCAAGGGAAACTCCAGGAAGTCTCAATCCATTTCATTCCTCAGACACATGGGTGCAACAATGTAGCAACAAAATCGCTTTTCTCACATATATTACAGACCCAAATGCTGAATGATATGAAATTATGAACAGCTAGGCAATTTATCGCTCACATCATTATATAGTCAACGATTCATGAATTTTTTCTATCAATGATTACACACACTCAAAACACCAATGGGTCCAGAACTTAGATTTTTTGCTTATTACCTAAGAACCCTGTCCATTGTTTTTTCAAGGAATCAGAAGCAGTTTAAATAAATGCTCTTTGGCAATAAAAACTTACATTACCTATTGTGCCAAAACCTGCCAAGGCAATGCCCATCCAATCAATAGCATTCATGACTTCCTTGAGATAAAAATGAGAAAAGATTGAAAGAATCGCAAGCCCACAGCCAGAAACTGGTTGGATCACAGAGACCTATATGAGGAAAACCACCGAGATTACCAAGGTCTAAAATCTAAGTAAGGTACAAGATGCTAATGGTGAGGAAATCCATTTAAAGAGCATTTTGGTAAATAATCTTCATTCACACATCTTTGATGTCAGGATCCATCCAAGACATGTCTTTGGTAAACAAGATCCCTAAAATGCCACCTTGTTTTGTGATATCTTATATCACGTATCACATATCACCTAATAACCATACGAATCTTAAATACAATGGAACGTAAGAAATGAAGTAATGAAAGATACCTATATACCAAACAGCTCTTAAGCGCATCATACCATACCACCAAAAAGCATAACATCAAGGTAAAAAGTTTCAATTCAATTTTTTTATTGCATATACAGATTCAGCCTTATAATTGTAGTCAGTCATACTCGTATACATATACCATATTCACTTCTGGCCGTGGTAACGCTGAAATTTATTTTATCAATATGAAAGACCAATTGATAGTATCTTTGACTTCAACCAAAACAGAACTTACCGGAACATACATTTAGAAACCCAAAAAATAAAAATAAAAAAAATCACACAATCATGTTTTCCCACCATTTGTTTCCTCGTAAATATGAGCTAAAGCACTTACAGGAGCCAGAGACAATGCCCTTAACATCAATACTGCTCCAAATATATCCATGAGAAAACCTATCACCCACGTTTTGTTTGAAGCATACGCCCTTATGACCTGCAAAACCATCATCGAAGAGTTCAGAGCAATTTTGACCGGTAACCGAACAATTACTTCCTGGTCATACATGCTTGAATGAAAAATGGGATCTTGGGATTGAAAAACATTTCCAGATTAATTCGCTTCAATTAAGCATTGCCGACCCAAAATCGCATGCATTTACAATGATGCATAAGTCCATGCATGCCATATATCCTATTCCACCATTACAAATATGTCCAACCTCGTCAAGTTAACGCTCCGAGTAAAGGCTAATTGACCATAAAGATATGCAGGTTACAAAAGTCTAAATTTTACAGGAACTATATCCTTCGGATGATATTCTAATTGGAAAGCACACTCTTGAAATGGAACCAAATCATAAACTTCAATGACACAGCAGAAAACGCAATTTAAAAGTAAAAAAGCAACGAGGAATAGAGGGAGACAAGCCTTGAGCTTCAAAGAGAGCGGGGGAAGAATGATTGTGCCCTTCTTCTGAAGGATCTTGCCGATGTTATTGCCGGCTGTCGCAACCACCGTTAAGAATATTGATTCCCACATTCTCTCTCCGCTGCTCCGGTCTAAATGTTTCTTCCTCCTTCGCGAGTCGAAAATCAAAGATGAAAGATTTCGTACAGATACCTCGCAGCTTTGTTTGCCTTATTACGGGGTATATTATTGGCTTAAGCTACCTATTAATTATTAATTGGTGTCATTATAGAAGATAATTAGTTCCAGGGAGATATTCTGTATTTACATTGGAGTCTGAACAAGAGAATCTAAGTGCAAAAAATAAGTGAAAGCATACTTAAAAATTTCGGTTTGGCCAAAAAAAAAAATTCAGATGTATGTTGGAAAATTCGATGAGAAAATAGACAGAGAAAAATAAACATTACACATAATATCACTAAACTTTTAGAATAAAAAGGAAGGCGATCTTTCAAATTTTCAAATCATGTTTTTGAAAAAAAAAATAATAATAATAATTAAATATCCGGTGCAACTCTCAATCAAAACCGAAGTAGCACAAATTTTCCCAACTATCACGTTAATCTTTGACTCCATCTTAAGCAAGATCGTCCATCTTGCTTAATATTGAGATTCACCAGTTTCCTAATTTCATGAGTTTCTATGGCTCTATGCCAAAAGAGTTACTTCCATGACATTCACCTGAGGCAAAACGTCTCAAGACAAACCCTATCTGAAGCTATTTGGTAACGTGAGATGTAAGGTGCTATCTCAGATTGGCTAACGCTAACAATAGGTGCCATGAAAGTATTGAGATTAGTATTACCCACACATTTGCTTAGTTCAAATTTTAATAATTAAACTGTGAGTTCACCAACCAAAAAATTTAATCAAAATATATCAAACTCCTTGATTTTAGATCATGTGGACCCTATTGTTTAGTAAATTTATTCATTTAATAATAAAAAGATGACATAAAGTTAAACGAAACCGCAAATTTCATTTCTTTATACGTATAATTTATTTAAACTTTAGGTTATGTGTAAATATTTGTTTAGTATTGGGTCATATACAAACTTTTAATATTAAGTAAAATAACAAACTAGTATCAAGGGAATTATTTGAATATATTCTCAAATTTATAGTCTGCATGTATATTTAAAAATTAAAATCGATAAAATCTAAGTATTTGATATGGCAATCTGCATTAAGTGCATCAAGTGAAGTGCAAATCTAAACGTGTGCGATTTATTTATTAAACTACAGGGATTCCGGTTCAGTGCTTTAGCGTAGTGCTTCGAACATTTCCTAAGCATTAATTACAGCTATTAGTTTAAGCAGCACAACGAAGCTAAAAAGGCAAAATAAGCTCAGGAAACCTGGTTCAAAAGCAGTCATTGGCTTATTGGCTTCTGGTCCACATGACCTAGCACATGAGAAATTTCAATAATTTGGTGTTGCACTCCCACACGTAGTAGCTCTTTCTGTAGCTACTGTTTGGGCCGAAGAAAGCGCAGACAAATGCAAAATGGTTATACAAATAGAAGGGGACAGTCTGGAGTGGAATCATTGCAGATGAAGGCGTGGAGGCATTTCATGTCGTCACATAGGGAAAAGTTGACCTGGAATTGCATAAGTTATTCACACTACAAAAGAGATAGTTGTCAAGATGAGTAGTGGCTCATCTTGCTCACTAATTAATGTTGCTGTTGGTAACAGCTTCTTGTTTGGTGAAGCTTCAACTGTGATTATCTCTACTTTGAAACTAAATGATGTGTCACTTTCCATTCAGAGATTTAACTTCAGCTTGGGTGGGAGAATTTTTAGACTTATCAACATGATAAGACTCCAAGATGGAACTCGTGATAAGATTAGATCCAAAAATTCGTATTAGTGTTACATGAGAATTATGAAAACATAAAAATCAACGGTAACAAACAAACAATAGAAGTTTGATGAATTGAAAAGCGGAGCCCCCAGTAAACAAACATTTTTAATCGTCAGCATTAAGAAAAAGAAACCAGCTTTGTGTATGATACCGCATTAATTCTTCGAAGACTAAAAGGTATCAGAAATTTACGCCCCAGAAGCTCATTGGCAACTTCAGCAAGACGACAGATTATGTCTACCAAAATCAAAATAATTGAGACGAAAACTACTTCCAAATATCAAATAGAGAGTCTTCTGGACACACCGGCTATATATGGCTACTTTACACTTCTCCTAGTCCCATTTGGGCTAAGGACAAGTAAATAGAAAGAATTGTACCTCGATTAACTGTAACTTTTGATTTAGTGGTAAGCCCTGAATCTAATTTGCTCAATAAATTGCTAAAGATCCATGTTTAGCAATCTGGAGGCAATTGTAACATCGATGCCAGGACCTTTGATACCAGCAATGGTAGTGATTAGCTAGCTCCATAAAGACATATTGAAAGGTATTTACATACAAATGACCAGCGAAAGACATGCATATTTGCTAGCAATTGAAGCTTGTAAAACACGGGACATCAATTACTTGAATCACCTTTAAACTTAAACCATAGCAACTAAGAAGAATCATAAAAGCACGTAAGTCCCGTACCATGCCCCTTGAGCTTGTCAAGAGTTGTCTTACCTCTCCTAAACCTACTCGAAGCTAAAGAAAAAGGGGAAATACATGGAAAGAAAACATCAAGATCTCCTTACGAGTAAAGCTGTTTGTTCTGCAAAACTATTTGGTATATAAGCAAACGGTGAAACATAGCTAGACGGAGGATTTGATTCGACCCAATGAACCATTAAAGAAGAAAATACGTATACCTTCACCCTTCAAAGAGACCTCTCAGGACCCAATAAAGTAGCAGGTTTTCTAATTAACAAAAAGGAAACTGATCATAATCCACGAGTCTACAATTGTCCTTACCAACATTAAATTCAAACTTGTGAACAGAACTTTAGATACAGACGGAAAATCAGAGAACAGAACCCACCAAATCACCACCAGCCATAAAGCACCTGCGAGTATTTATCCTTAAGCCACCTGAAGCTCTTCCTCAATGAACCTTTGACCTTCCCTTCCACAGAATACATCTTATAGCTAGCAACCCTTTTCTTCCTCTGAAACTCAGGGTCGTTGAAGCTCAAAGACTTGGAAATAGAAGACCCAGAAATACTTTTCCCCTTCTTCAACTTAGGATTCGCACCCATCTGTGTTTGTGCATAAGAAGTGCTGTAGCTCCTGATGGCATAAGGCCCAGGTGCTCCATAGTAGCTCTCCATCTGCATCGTTTGCCCATTTCCATAAGGCCTTGATCTGTAGTAGTCCTCCATGGAAATTGGGCAGGAAGATCAAAGGGATTGTCTCTCTTCAAGCCTTTTTTATCAGAGAGATGATCAAAATTTGAGGAAGAGAGACAATAGTACAATGGGGTCCAACAGAAACTTGAAGAACTCTGGTCTATTGGTGGGTGCTCGTTGATTGGCTTCGTTGCACTTTAATATATCTATATAATAGGGATGACTGACTTTGGGCGATAATTGATTTCCTTGTCTACTTGGCGTGTTTTGTGGGGAATCATATGGTCTGCGCAATTTGGTTTAGAAATTTTCGTGAGTTCTGCTTTTGAATTTTGACCCAGACAACAGTTCCCAAAAGATAATTTGTCTGCAATAAAGTTTGCATATTCGATATTTCCTTCTCACAAGTCAAAATTTCCACAAATCAAATCTCTAAAATGGTACCTATTATTGACTAAAGTCTACGAATTTGCTTTAAGTCGGTCAATGAGAGGAAACTTTTTTTTTTTCTTTCTTCCAATAGTAGTGAGGGGAAATATTTGAACTTGAATTACTCTCTGCAGTTTTAGCCGAAAGAGTAAAAATAGGCAGGGGTTATTGGAATTTCATGGACAACTTGTTTTGCTTTAGCATAAATTTGAATATGCTAGTGCTTGGTGCGTAATTCATTCAAGAAATAACTCCGTATTACAGTATCACATATAAGAAATGCATATATTTAACGTAAGCCATTTTGATGATCCAGCTATGAGTAGATAAATAATGTTAACTTGTTATGAAGGTCTTGCATACCTGTCCAAGATTGTTCAGCTGCATAGGAAAAGTACTGGAACGGAAACAAGAGTCGTCACCCATAATTTTTCTGGACATCGCCAACTTGTCGTGATATTTCTTAAATATGCCACATTAACAATTCTTATACGGCTCGTATTACTTTACATGTCATTCAGACATAAAATTTTGATTTTGAATTCGACATGTAACAAGGACACAATAAAAAATCTAGTCAATTTATAAATTTTGGTAATAGTATTTTGAAACACACTCCATTGGCACACAAGGATGCGCGCACTTAGACTAAGCATGATAAATACGAATATGAACCACAGTTCAACGGGGGTGACAATGAAGCCAAGTCCAGTATATTTTTCCAGCACTTTCAACTCTACATAACCACCCGTCACACAGACACTAAAACCAAACATTAAAGAACGAGGACATAGATCCAAGATAACAGAATTCTCCAATCATTCTTAAGACACTAGAAATACAAGCAAACTCGGAGCAAAATTTGCGACAACACCTTCAGCTAGACCCAAAATTAGAAAGAAAGCCTATTACAAATGCACAAGACCCTGATCCCCAAACTTAGGGAAAAGTACAATTCATACTAGAAAGAGGTCTAGACCATAAATCGATAAGCACAACCTCCACAGCGAATGTGATTACCAGCCAAGCAGAAACCATTTCAAAGGAGATCAGCAACATTGGCTGGCAGCTCTTCAATCACCACATTATAAAACTTTTGAATGTCGAACAGCATCCTATCATCATCCCTGGTCACAAAATTAATAGCAACACCCTTCCTCCCAAACCGACCACTACGACCAATTCGATGAAGGTAGTTCTCGGGCTGGGTTGGCAGATCATAATTAATCACAAGTGAAACTTGCTGGACATCAATACCACGGGCCAATAGATCAGTGGTAATTAAAACTCGGGAAGACCCAGAACGGAATTCCCTCATGATGATATCCCTTGTGTTTTGGTCCATATCTCCATGGGTTGCTGAAACTGTGTGATCACGACTGCGCATCTTATCCGTCAGCCAATCTACCTTACGCCTGGTGTTCACAAAGATAACACTCTGGGTAATTGCCAACGTCTCATAAAGATCACAAAGTGTCTCAAGCTTCCATTCCTCCTTCTCAACGTTGACATAAAATTGCTTAATTCCTTCCAGGGTAAGTTCATCACGTTTCACCAAGATCCTCACAGGTTTATTCATGAATTTCCTCGTGATTTCAAGTGCCTCAGGGGGCATTGTGGCAGAGAAAACCCCAACCTGAATTTTTGGGGGCAGCAACTGAAAAATATCATAGATCTGGAAGGAGAAAAATAAAATGGAACACATCAGAAGGATAAACTACTGAAACAGCAGGTAGATAAAGTCGAAATTATCTTTAGATTCATACTTCATAATAAATATCATATACACAACTTATCGTTCATATCATGATTTCAGAGGTATCCTACTAAAAAGTACAGCCTTTTCAGAATGCCCTCAAAATTCAGTAGTATTGTAAGCTCCCAGCCTATAAAGATATGAAAATCAACACTTGATGAAGCAAATTTTATGACTTCTATACGGAATTTTATAGAGGGCTGAACATGGCAAAATAAATATATAAAAGAAGGAAAGAGACTGAAATAAAGGAATCAATCAATCTCACTTCCTCCGCCACTGCCAAGTCCCCTTTCCTCCTCCCATTCTTTCAGTTCAAAAAACTTACACATTTACATTTTTAATCCCAACTTACTACATATATATATACCAAGAGCCAAGAGTCAAAATATCTTGCAAGACCAAATAGGCTTGGATGACCAGAGAAGCAGCATGAAATGAAAAATCTATAAGATATCTAGTAACAAGCTTATCAGCAACCCATACAGTTCTTAATACACACACGTTAAAAAAAACAAATAAAAACAATGAACAGCAAGCCACCAGTAAGTATTTTAAAAGCAATGCTCTAAATTCAAAATCTTTTTCCACACCAGTAAAAAAACAGAGAAATATACATAAATAAATAAAAAAAGAGGACCTGATCCTTGAAACCCCGAGAAAGCATTTCATCTGCCTCATCCAACACAAACATTCGTATGTAATCAGGGCGCAGAGATTGTCTACGTAGCATGTCAAACACACGACCAGGGGTACCAACAACAACATGCACCCCACTTGAGAGGATGCGTTGATCTTCTCGAACACTGGTGCCACCCACACAAGCATGAACCTTGACACCAAGATAGTCACCCAGTGCTCGCATGACCTTCTCAATTTGTTGTGCAAGTTCACGAGTGGGAGCCAGAACTAGTGCCTGGCATTCAACTAAGCTGTAATCAAGCTGCTGCAGAATTCCAGAACAAAAAGTAGCGGTTTTTCCAGTTCCAGATTGTGCTTGCTGAATTACATCAAGTCCCTTGCAGAAAGGAACAATCCCTCTTTGCTGAATTGCAGAGGGCTTCTCGAAACCTGTTAAGAAGTTACAAAATATTGTTGTCCCATTTTGTTAGAAATCAATGAAAAAAAAAAAAAGAGAGAGAGAAAGAAAGAAACAGCAGTCATTCAAGATGCTCCGAGGCATATAACTACACAGTAAACTATTATCAGATCCAATGCAACTACAAGTAATACAAACCAAACTCGTCATGCAGGATTTATAACTTTGAATAACTATATGATGGCACACTCATCATTAATATAATAAATTCAAGCATTAATTGACATACCATATGCATAAATGCCCCTCAGAAGGTTCTCCTGCAATCCCATAGCATCAAAGCTTTCATAAACTTCATCATAACTCGTAAAGAAATCCTGCCCTTCATTTCCAAGTCTGCAGCCATCAACCCATCAACAGATCAAACCAAGAATGCGCAGAGTAGAACATAATAATATGCACCAGAAGAATGCATGTTAAGAAATTCTTGTGATGGTAACATTCATATGACCAACAAATTCTTAGCTCTACAACAAATTGTTTGATGGTACCATTTATATGACCAAACTACAAGCATATGTCAATTCTAGTTCATCTCCCTCAAGTATCCACCAAGAAATACAAGAAAGGAAAACTTACAATTCATTCATCTTAGCATCATAATGACGAGCATCGAATTGCGACCCTTCCGGTGCTAAGCCAGCCATGACTTCAAACTGTCCAAAAAAAAAAATTATATCAAAGCATTTAGCTATCTACAGGTCATGCTTGAGATTTCAAGATATATACAAATTAAAAGTTCACACAGTTTGCATGGTCATATTGCCATTGTGATTATATTAAAAATTGTGAAGCTTGCATACATTAAATGGTTATATTAATGTATTGTGCAAGCGTGGCTGAGAGGAAGCGTAAGCAAAGTGTTATCAGTACTCTGGACATCCAACAACATATAAGTACATGTCAACATGTGTTGCTCTTTCTATATGAAGGTGGCAAAGCATGCATAAAATCATTTATTTGTCAAATTGTACTTTCATGCCGAAAGGTCAAAAACAACCGTTCAATTTTTCAAAACCATTATTCATAAAGGTGAAGATCAAATTGAGTAGCTAACCAAACCTTCGCAATGGCAATAATCAGATATCAAAACAAGACCATCAGCATTCAGCAGATAAACGAAAATACCCATAATCACGGATGAGCATAATACACAAGCCAAAACATTCTGCAGATGCCAGAAAACAACGTTGCGCAGTCATAACCAAAAGAAGAAAGACATCACATGTGAAACACATTTTTCACCCAACTCATGAAGAAAAAGAAAATCATGAACGTAAAATATTTTCGGGAAAGCATATTTGAGGACATAGAGGAGATATCAAAATGCTCCAATACGGCATCGTGCACAAGTTACGCCTATCCGCCAACTATATATTAAAAGAATATTCTAATGCAGAATACTAAAAATAGAAAGCAAAGGAACCCAGGCAGAAAACTCAAATGAAATTTTTTGATAGAAAAAAGAGAAGATCCCTGAGTCATTCGCGTTTCCTTGATGCTAGTAATGCACTAGACTAGACTAGACTAAATTCGAACCCATACAGCTTTATTAGCCTCACTTCACTTCTCCGACTAAATCGAGCTTTTACACCAGTTCTTAGGAATGAATGTAAGATTTTTTGCAAAGAGCTCGAAAACCAGGCAACTCCCAAAACAAAAATCGATCTTTGTTACGAGAAACAGCAATATAGACCAGCAATTATAAATTACCGAAACCTAAAGATCAAAGCTGGATGAAATCGATCAACAAACAAATAAAATATTCTAATCAATTAGATGCAAGTTTTGGACTAAGAAGATGGAGAAAAACATTCAGATATCAGCAAGTTCAAAGTTCAAACCTTTCACAAAGAGTAGTAGAAGCAGCAAGTAAAAAGAGTACTTTTGTAAGTGGATTACGAGGTTTGTATTCCTCAAACTCCTCGGATCTTCGACGGCTGGAGTTGGAGGAGTTGAGGAAGGAAGCGACGTAGCAGAGAGAGAACGCTCCGGTGAGGGCAAATAAGAGAGCTGTATCGTCCAATGGTCGGGGGCTTTTGATGCCTTTATTTAGAGATTGTCGGTTTTACCCCTGACGCTTCGATCTTATTGCGGCCGAACGGACCAGAATACGACGTCGTGTTGAACTTGAGACCACAAAACCGACCACTGGAAATCCGTCCGTGCCTTTTTTTATTTTTTTATTTTTTAAATGAGGTCTTTTTGTCGGACGAAACCCCTTCACCGCGTTGGTGTCCTTGAAACCCAAAGACGAAGGAAGAGATGGCTCTGATTCCCTGCCTCCTTATACGGAATGCAATGGTAACTTTTCCGTTGCATGTAACTTTTCTTTGTTTTGGAACTAATGTTGGTGAGGGCATACTCTAAATTTCGCCTTCTAACCTTTTTTTATAAAATTAGAAAGAGATAAAAAGATAAATATTAAGTGTGAAAACAAAAAAAAAAAATGTGAGCGTGCCCATACTTGTGTCTCAATGATTTTTGAAAAATTTAAAACTCCAAATTTAAAAAAAAAAAAAACTGTACTCGAAATGTTGATAATACCGTAAATAAAATGTACGACTCAGTTTCATATTAAAAACATGTATATTAAGATAATTGCTCGATTACAGATATTTCTTCATGTTAATTTATTTTATCCATTTGTGCATGACGAAATGTAAATGTAAGTTCATCCCATAAATATGACAAAATTGAAATGTAGATATTATAAATCTTGTTTTCTTCGTTCGGCCCGTCATTGTTAGTAATATTTTGTATCTATTAAACGTAAATGTGTTAAAATGGGCGATTGCCCCGTTTAAGTTGGCTCACACAAATTAGTTAATTAAATATGTTAATTTCGGAATATGATGTTGAACTCAACTTATTAAATAGGTTAAATAGATGACTTATTAAAAAATTAAAAATTAAAAAATTTTATATAAAATAATTTCAAACAAAAATATTCAATTAATAAGTTTAATATTTAATTATAAAACAAATCATTCATATAGTCTATGCTGGATCAAATATTAAATATTTAAAGATTAGATAAGAATAAAAGCTACTCAAAATTATGTAATATTAAGCTGTAAAAAAAAATTCACAAACTTTCTTAATTGGGTCATTCTACCAAATTGACCCAATTAATCCTTGATTAAATGGAATCGGATTAATTCAATCTATCTATGTTAAATAAGTTGAAACTTGCAATCCAACCTACTATTCTCGTGGGTTAAATAGTTTAACATAGTGGACCATACCGGTTTTAAAAACTACAATTAAAAAGCACATTTAGTTTATATGGTATAAAATGAGGGTTGATAAGCTTTTAATATTATACATTGTTGGTGTAGAAAGAAAATGACCTGATGATGTAAAATTATATTATATTATATTTTTTATTAATTATGTATACAATTAATCAAGACAAAATAAACTTGATTAATATTATGATAGACCATAATAAGCGAAGTTAATTGTCACATTGTGAACAAATTTATAAATACCATTCTTACTTTGTCAATAATAAGGAGATTAGACTTATAATGCTGGTAAAAGGACGTCAAAGTCTATGCATAATTTCAGGAAATTCTTACTTTAGAATGACTTTTGTAAGTTTAAATGGTTGTAATAGTTTATTTCTAATCCTAGAAGTATGCATCTATGCAAAAAGAAAAGAAGAAAGAAAAAACCAATCTTTTTTGCATTTGATGTTTGTATAGCTAATTTGTATACTTATTTATTGTTAGTCTTTGCCCATATAATCAAATCCATTTTGTTTTATTTTTCTTAGTGAAGTTATTGATAAATCAAAAGTGTAAGGCGTTGAGAAAATTTGGAATATTTTAATTATATTAAAAAGAACAAGAAAATGGCATGTATCATGAATGTATTATAATATCTTAGCCCAAACATGTTTTAAATGAGAAATATGCAAAAAAATCCAACTTGGGAACATTGGCCAAAAACATCTACCTAGGTCTGTCTCCTAGAATAAGCCCATTATAGCCTCCTAGACTATGATATTTGACCCACTAAACTTAAGGTGATCCATGACAGCAAACTTATATTGAAGGTGGAAAAATAGTATTTATATTCTAATTTCTCACATCCATCATTAGCATCAATGGAGTTAATCATTCTGAAGGCATTATGATCTACCTACTCCCCCAAGCACTACTTTAGGATGTTGAATATGATGGTTCCTTATCCTCATGTAGCCTCATGGAAATATTGGAAACCAATTAAGCTAATTAAGGCCACGTTTGGTATCTAGAAGAAAAGTGAATGGGAAAATGAATAGGAATGAAAATGGAAATGAGTTGAAATAAAAATGAAAGGTTTGATGACAAAACTATTTGGTATATGAAGAATTGAAAGAGGATGGAGTATGAAAATTCATTTGGTGTGATGAAAATATTAATAGAATATGAATGATAATAGAATAGAAATATCAATATACCTCTTATTAAGTCTTTTTTATTGCTATAATATATAATTCAACAAATAAACATTATCAAAAAGAACAAAAACTCAAAAGCAGGAGCTATAATAGCACAAATTTTTACCAAAAAAACTAAAAAAAGAAAAAGAAAAAAATCAACAGATAAAATCAGTTATCATAGAAAAAAACAAAACAAAATCAAAAGCTAAAACCAATGATCAAAAAACAGAGAAATGCCCTAGAAAGAAAAAGCAAAGTGTGGGGAAGAGAGAATAAGAGAACAAAAGAACAAGAAAAAGGATTGTGATTTCAGTTGGGGAGGAATTCTCATATGTTAAGGCTACCTTTAGAGAGGAATTCTCATCTGATAGCCAACGCATAAAAAACTATGAAGAATTCAACCAATGCTTACCCTGCAACATCTAACTTACCATCAATTTGTGATGAGCAGAGTACCGTAAAAAGAGCAAGGTTATTTTTGTAATTTGCCAAGCAATTCCCATGGAGAGTCGTACCTTTCCATTCCATATCTGTGGGAAATCTCTTTCATTGTATAGATGGGAGAGTGTCTCCATTGCCATTATACAACTAGTGCACCAAACAGCCACCACGGTCTTTCCATTGCCCTTTCCAGCGCCATTGCCATGCTCTTTATTGCACCAAGCGTAGCTTAAGTTTGTTTCATTTATGATTGTGTAATTTCTCATTATCTTTAAATCTCAATGAATATCTTGTTAATAATGTGTGACTATTACTTGGATCATAGCATTTACTGAACCCTAGACCTCCAACATGCCTATATGATAAACATGCTTATCAGAATCATATATGTAGCTTATTTGACATTTGTGCTAATAAGAATTTCATTTTAGGTGTCAAAAGAAATATCAATTATGCTTCCTTGAAATAACTCTTACATGAAACAATAAAGGAGTTTGTAAATTAATGTGTGATTCTATTGCCTCCTGAATATTCATATGATCTGAACTAAAATGAAAATTTGATTGAAAGTTCAACAAGAATATCGAAATAAGGCATTGTTATTTATGACACCATGTAGCAAAAAGCAATATTGTTTTCAAGGTTGTACCAACTCATGAGCAACTTGTAGAAATTTTCACAAAGCCTTCAATATTGATCAATTTACAAAATTAGAAAAGAATTAAAATCTTGATTGAAGGATAATTCAATCACCCTAATGTTCACATGTGCTTGTAAGTTCACATATGCTTATTGGAGATTATGTTGTTAACTCCTTAATGTATTCTTTGTGATCCACTTATTACTAAGACACTTGAATTAAAACTAGTTAAAAAAATTAGTATGAAGGCTTAGCTAATATGGAGATAATGATGCTCCATTAAATCAATATACACGGACCTCACTCCTAAGATATTTAGTTACAATGATGAGCCTTTCTATGTGTTGCCATTTTACATTTAACCTTCCTAAAATTGACACTGATATAGGCTCCTTAAACTTACATTGTGGCCTCCTTATATTGACTAGTGTGACTTGTGCTTTGTCATTTTGTAAAAGCCTTAAATTGTTGTTTACTAATACCTTGATCAATATTAATTCATAAGGTAGTTTCATTTACCTGTGTTTATTTACCTATGTAGTACTAGAGCTATGAATTCTATACTTCCTTGATTACTTTGTGCATAATGCCATCTTGTGCTCTCTTACTCATAGCATTTATAAACTCCTTATGCACACATATTTAAGGAAGCTTTTAACCTTTCATTGTGCTTCACTTTAAATTTTTAGTGGTAAAACTTGTGTGCACATTTTTAGGTGGAGCCATTTCTTGAAAATCTCTTGATGCACATATTGAGGGCTAGTTATGTTGAAATTTAGACATCACTTTCTTATAAGGTTTGACGTAATAAAAAAATGGGAGATTGGAGATTGTTGAGAAAATTTGTAATATTTTAATTATGTATAAAAGAATAAGAAAATGACAAGTATTATGAATGGATTATAATATGTTGACCCCATTATAATATCCTAGCCCAAACATGTTTTATATGCTTTAAATGAGAAATATATACAAAGCCCAACTTAGGAACGTTGACCCAAAGCATTCACCTAAGTTTGTCTCATAAACTAAGCACATCATGGCTTCTTGGACTATGACATTTGACCACTTTATAGAATAGAAATATTCAAGTCATTTTCATGCTCTATCATTGTGTAATCTTGTTAGTTTTAATTTATTTTTATGTTATTTTTGTCAATTTAAAAAATTTATCTTTGAAAGCTTAGGTTTTAGGTTGTTTTAATGTTGGTCTATGTTAATTTGATTAATTACATACAATTATTTAGTCAATTATGAGCTGATCAAGTAGTTTTATTTTTTGCCCAAGTTGTGGAAGGAAGAAAAGATAGTTTTGGCATTAAATAATTGAATACCCAATTTTAAGACAACTTTTGGACCCTTAAACATCAAAATTTAGACATGGCTATTTCACAAAAAATTGTATAGCTTATTAACATCTTTCCAAAGAGTGATACTTCAATGAAATCTAAAACATTGAAGCTATTCCAACATGCAACGAGCTAACGCTTAGGAGCTTGAATTACTAGAAGTTCCCAAGAGCTGGCGTCTAAGCGTTAGAATGTGCAAAGTGACCAAAGAGTTGATGCCTAGGCAACAGAACGTAACTAAATAAGGGTAAGTTCTTCTTTTCACAAAAAGATGCCAATATATCAAAATTTAAAGGATTTTTTGAAGCAGGAGGGAGGCTTATAAAGATAGACAGGTATGGAGGAGAGCTCATTCTCGGTTAAGGAAAAGCTTGAAGGAAGACATTCTAAGTGGAGATTTCAAAAAAAAAAAAAAAAAACCAATTAAGGCAATGGAAATGGAGTTTTCTTCTCTCTCTCTTTTTTTTTTTTTCTTTTAATCTTCATCTTTATGTTTTCTGAGTAAGGCTTGATTATACCTATGAATATACTAGGGTAGGTTTTCTTTCTCTAGGACTATAGAGATTTAACATGTAAATTGATGAATATTATTACTTTTCATTTTGAATTTCAATATAAATGAGTTTATTCAATTTAATTTTGCATTGTTCCTTTGTTGCTTGGCCTCTAATTAGGGTTTATGTTGAGAATTTGGGGTTTCTTGAAAGAGAAACTCATATTTAGTGATTAAATTGAATATTGCTTGATTGGTATTAATTAAGTGTTTGAATTAACTTAATTTTATATTATGATAGATATATACCTATTGGACTAGTGAAGTTGTGATTCATCATATGTAATGTATATCTTTTATTGAAGTCTCAGAGAAATATAAGAAACTAAATTAAGATGATAAAATTTATAAGTAATCAATGGATGTTCATAATGAAATTAAAAGCTTAAACTCAATCATGAGGAGTGAATTTAAGTTAGTAAAGTAACCATAATGCCACTGAAATGCCAAATTAGACCATAATCTTAAAGAGTTTTCATTTATACATAATTATCTCTTAGTCTCACTTTATATGTGTTTCTGCGCTACTTTTGTTTAATTTGAATCTTACGAATAACTTGAATACGGTGACGACAATAACATTAGTACTTAGTTATAGTTATAACTAGAGTTCCTAGAGGATGACACTTAATTTTCTTCACTTCTATATTACTTGTTGACGATATATACTTACACTGTGGCATTTTACTCACAACAATATTTGACCTACTAGACTTAAGATAATATATGACAACTAGTTGTATACTGAAGGTGGAAAAGCAGTGTTTGTACAGGCAACATCTTGGTTTTATAAAAAATATTGTGTCTAAGGTAGCCTCAACATTGTCTGTTGAGGTTGACTTGGCTAAAGAGATTTTGACAAGAAAGTTGTTGCAATAATTTAGGTGACATGAAAACTACACCAAAATATACCTTCGTCAAACACAAGAAATCTCTTGCATACTTCAACTTCACATTTTTAAATGGTTTCAACGTTCAAGAGCTACTTTTTCATTGAAACACCTTGTAGCTCAAAATTGGTAGAGCCACAGCTATTAAAGCATTCAAACGTTGGCATTATAAAGCTTTAAAATTTTCTTATTAAAACTAGCAAGTGTGAGGCAACATTCATTTTGCTAAAAGGTTGGTGAAGTAGAACAATTAGTATTTAAAGAGGTTGATACTTATTTAAGAATAACAAGTGAAATAGCAAGAAGAAACATATAAGAAGTTGAAAATTATTGTCATATGTATTGCTTCTTGTTGAGTTGAAAAGATAGAAGAGAGTTCACTCCAAAAAGCTTGGTGTGCTAATATTTATGCATATTTCTCTATGTCAAGTATTAAACATTATATTTCATTAGTCCTTTAAGTAAGCTTGGGATTTATTTGTATTTTCCATCTACTTGGTATATTTTGGTAAGGTTTTTAGGAACCTACTGAATCTTGTGAGTCAGCTTTGAATGTAAAAGTCATAAAGTCTAAGCTTGTTAATTTGGGTTTCAATGGATTGGAAGCAAATGTTGAAGAAGATTAATCCTAAGAAGGTTATCTTGCTTTTAAAAAGTAAAACATTGATCCTTAGAGGTTACTGTTGACAAGGTGTAAAAGTCGAAGGTGGTTGAGCCTCTAGATAGGGTTTCTTGGTTGTATTTGTGATTTCTCAATGATAGTAAAATTCCCTTACTATGAGCTTAAGGAATATATGTAGGATTCACTTAGGGTCCAAACCACTATAAATATCTGGTGTGATTCTTTCTTCACTTGATCTCTTTATACTTGTTGCATTGAATTGAAGAATTTTTTTTTTTTTTTTATCACACTAGGTTTAAGGATGATACTTCTTACAAAAGTTTATAATATATGTGTGTGTGTATGTGATGTGTGACTTCTGATTTATTTGAAACTTATAGTTATGTTGATTTCAAAAATATATCTATTCTCTAAAACATTGTTTCAATGTCTTATAGGAACCTAATCTTAGTTATATTGCTATAACAAAGTAACTCAAAAAGTTCTCTTTGTACTCTTACACTTTTTAATCTTTGCAAGTTGTGTGAAACTTTTGTTTGGTATCAAGAATTGGAATTAGAATGTAGAATTATAATTCCAATTCTAATTCTATTAAAATTGGAATTGATTTAGAATTTTAAAATTTATGTTTGGGTCAGTAAAGAATTATAATATAGAATTGTAATTCCAAATTTAATTCTAATTGTATTATTTAAATAAAAGATAAATATTTTTTAAAATGATAAACACAAATAATATATTAAAAATAATTTATAATTTATTTTCTAAAAATATTTTCTCTTTCTTATTTAGATTAGATGATATAAGACTCTTTTCAATGATTGTAAATCACATTATATTTAGCATGTAAAATAATATTTTAAAAAAAGATAATTTGACATGTCATTTATGCGATAAATGTTCTGTCATATATGTGTAAACATATGCATCTACAATGTTGTGTTATATCATATGCATATTATAGTGTCGTGTTGTAATATTAAGTTGTACTTATGTGTATAAGCATATACATGTACACTCATATTATTTTTTGAAGACTAATATATCTAATGTTTTTATATTATGTTAAATATGCGTTAGATATATATGTGTGTGTGTGTGCATGTGCATATACATACTAGTGTATGTAACAAATTTATTATATATACATTTATATTTGTGCGTATAGGTACATATGTGCACACATTTATATTACATATTCGTTATATGTATTTGTTTGCATATATATGTTTTACATGTTTGATATATATGTGCATATGTGCACATACACATACATGTATATGTGCGTGTATGGAACAAATTTATTATATATGTATTTTATATTTATATATGTAGGTACATGTACATATAAATGTGCATATACGTATGTGTTACATGTTCTATATATATATATATGTGTGTGTGTGTGTGCACATGCATATGTTCGCCTACTTGTGCATGTGCGTGTATGTAATATATTCATTATATATGTATTTGTGTTTGTGTGTCAAGGTGTGTGTGTGAACTTGTTTGTTTACATTACATTTTCGTTGTGTTTGTATGTACGCGCGTGTGTGCTACATGTTCAGTTATATGTATGTGTGTGTAAATGTGTGTATATTATGTGTGTGTCATTTGTGTATATGTATGTATGTATACTTTATTGATTAAAAAATATAAAAAATAAATAATTCAATTATTTTATAATTATATTAATATTAAAATTTAAAAATATATCATTCAAAGCTAAATGTTTGCAATGTCTTTTAAAAATATAAAGTATTAGTTAGAAGTAGAAGAGTTTCACTTCAATTATAATATTTAAAATTGTAATTTCAGAGGTTGGGGATAAAAATTGGAAATGACTTTTACTAGCTATATTTCAATTTCATAAAATTGATTTATAGAATTGGAAATATAATTTTAAAAGATCACCGAAACAAAAAAAATTAAAATTGTTCGGCCAAATTCCAATTTTACATCCTATTTTTCGGCCCAATTCTTGACATAAAATGGGCTATGAGAAATTCTTCTCTTTTTTGTTTTGATAGAAAAATTTTATTGGTCATACTCACTTTTAAGAAGCTATTCACACACATTTGAAGGAAGCAAAATTTTATCAAGTAGTCTTAATAAACTCCAAAATTTCAAAATGTCAATTCACCCCTTTCTTGGTCTTTTCTGGATTAACATAAGGTTTACATTGCTTTTACTTGATTATATTAGTCATCTTAAAGCTTTGATCAAGGATCATCAATATAGATTCATCATTCTTGGTATTTCCACTAGATGAAAATATTTGCAATTTCAACCAATTTCCATTGCAAAATATCATTCTTTAAAGATTAAATTTTGATGTGCTTACATGACAGTGTTAGTTCTTTTGGTATACTAATATTTTCGTATGAATATTCACATAATAATGTTACGTGAGGACCAAAAAGAAAAAGGTGCAGAAAGAGTAATTCAAACACATGCAAATAAAGTTAATATATTTAATCTTTGCATTTTCTCTTGCAATTCTTGCTTAATAATACCTATAGATATTGGCATTAGGTTAGGGTGGATAGTAATTTAGTTTACTTCTTTCAAGGAGAAGGTTTAGGATTTTAGAAAACGGTTTTCTCTGCTGAATCATAGATGATGTCTCCTAAATTAATGCATGACCCTACTTGCATAACTTCCACTCAATGTTGTATTCCAATTTATTTTATTTGCTCAAGAGAAGAAAGTTAATGATCGTCCAATGTTAAAGGGAATTTGAGGATGGTTAATTGGATGGGTCAATGGTCACTCATTATTTTAATACTGCAATGAGTATTTTAGAATGTTTTTGGGATTAAAATTCATCTGTCGAGAGAAAAAGTCTGGAAGCCACTGTTGACAATGTTGTATTATAGATTGTTATATCATAATCATATGTTTCACAACATCATTTTGGCTTGTATGTGCAGACTTTGGAAGGAAAGCCATGATTTTCTCCCTCCCACGTATAATGAAGTCTATGATATTCTTTCATAGATAGAGATTTAAAAGCCTAAATACAATAATAATATAGGTGCATGAGTTGTGGAGAAAAATAACGGTGCGACCAACAAACTCAATCATATTATGTAATTTGTATCACCTGAAACACACACGAATTTGAATGGCTGAGGCATATGACTTGTCATAATTCATTAAATTCTTTTTTTCTTTTCTTAAAAGGATGAAGAAAAGAACAAACAGCGTTTTGCCTTTACAATCATGCATGCCGGGGCATTCGTTGGTTCTATATTTTGGAGTGGCCTGGATTATTAACGTTGGGTCCCTCATGTTACTGGGCTGGCCCATCTTCTTGCCGCCATCGATGAAGTCAGACAGGGCCTTGGTGATTAATTTATCAGAAGTCCAATTGTTAGCCTCTGGCCCAGTTGAGTTGGCAAGCTTAACAAGATTTGGGCCTGAGCTTAACAGGTTTACAGGCCCACTTTACAAAAGTTGCGCCTTCACCGACCAACAAAACACTCTTTCCAGACGATCTTTAAAGCAAATTGACTCTTTAATATTGTTTATTGCATTTCTCCTTCAATAATTTTTACGTTTTTTTTTTTTTTTTTTTTTTCTAATTTCTGTCATTTGTCTGTTAGTTTGACATATATTGTCGTAAGCAGGCTTACCATGGTCTCCTTGGAGTTGTCGCATAATATGATTTCAAAATTTGACAGTTTCGATATCACATTATTAAATTAGTTGAAGGTGTTAGCTGATGAGCACAAGAGATGAGAACCACAATATGACACAACATTAAAAAATGTTAAGATTTAGTTATAGGGATGTGCCGTGTGAGAATGAATATAAGAACTAAAACGAAAAAAAAAGATGTAAAAGTTAAATCCACTTGGAACATAGAAGGCATCCGTGCCTATTCCTGGGTTAACGAGAATTAATTAATAAAGAAAGGAATAAAGTGATGCTAATTTTTTAAAAAGAAAAAAGAAGGAAAAAAGAAGAAAAAAAATGGGGTGGTGTGAAGTTGAGGGTGGGGATAGTGCTAGTGTGCTATAATACACCGCCAGAGATGGCCAATATTAGCGTGCAGTGTGCAGGCAGACGCAGCACAAGTAGATCTGATATGTGAGATTTAAGCACATGCCTCCAAATTCGGATCACATGCATGCCCCTTCCCACCTGAGTTGGCATTTCCCCTCTTCATAACTCCTCTCTCTCTCTCTCTCTCTCTCTCTCTGAGACCACAAAAAAAAAAAAAAAATACACACACACAAAACAAAGCAAGTTAGATTTGACCCCATTCTTCATACTTAACCCAACAACGACGTCTGTCTCATTTGACTGCTTGGTTTTGTTGGCCATTTCCCAACACTTGTGAGTTTCGCATTCCAAAGGCCGTGTCCACTCTATGGGATTAGGGTTTACATATCCTCATATCCTATATATATATATATATATATATAAGTTATAACCCTATCTCTCTTACATATGTATCATCTACACCTTATCTTCTTCGTCCTATTATGGCACGCCAGTTTGGGATCTCAACAATTTTAAAAGCCAGATTTTGGGATTTCTGAGACCCATCTCACGCCTTCCCCCACCCCCTCCCCCCGCGGGGGTTCCTTACCCTAGAATCCCACGTATATATGCTATTTTCATATGTATGACTTTTGATGATCACAATTAATTAATTAATTCATATCCGTTTTTACACAATAGCCGAAAGTAGTAGGACTGAGGATCTATATAGAACGTGCTGGTCCAGAGCGTGAGCCCTTTATTTACCCTCCAATAAGGGTTACCTTACCCAAAAAGTAAAAGAATTAAAGAGAAACAGTACACCCGTGGTCGTAGAATAATATTATGCTTACATATATATCACAATTATTGATGATAAATGATGATGCAAGTGGGTTCTTATATACCTGTTTTCTGTCCAACTCTATACAAGCACTTGGAATAAACATGTATATATCTATCTATATATCCTCTTACCCCAAATAGGGTAAGTCTATAAGACATTATATATACTCATCCCTCTTTCTCACCTTCCTCATTCGGAAAGTCTATAATTCTTGCCCTTTGTGGTAGCCCACCTCTTATCATCATTAGAAGTCATTGGTAGATGATATAGCTAGCTAGCGACTGGGGCAATTCAATATGTATAACATTAATATTAATGCCCTCAAAATTAGTATATTTCTGCTGTTCAGGCGTGAAAAACCTAATGGTCGGCGTGATTCATATAATAATAATAATGATTGGCTTAACTTCCTCAAATCATGAGAGTAATGTGCGATGATGCATCCGCAGCTGAAGGGGTAGATTATACAAGACGTGGAAATGACCAATCAAAGTGGATGATTTGTATTTTAAATTAAACTCCGCCAACTATCAAATCTCATATTCATAAATTTTTTGGTACTGTTCAATCGGGAATGTTTCAAAGGTATGACGTCCCGCAAACCACGCACTTGTAGCGATTGGTTCGAACATTAATGTCGATTACTTACTTTGCATCAATTAGTAAGGTATAAATAATGTAAAGCATAAAGCATATATACTTTAAACTGCTTTAACGCCGCCGCATTAGATCTTCAAGTGGCCTTCTGGTTTGTGAGGCTGTGTTCAACACTTATTGGCTTTCATTAACTTAATTGTGATAACAAATTCCTCCTTCTTTATCCTCTCTTTCTCTTTTATTAAAGGAAAGGGGGACCTCCCATTATACTTCCATGTGTTGGCCTTCGGTTCCTTCTGCAGCATATTAGGGCTAAAATATGATAGCACCATGGATATTCTCCCTCAAGAAGAACAACAATAATAATATCCTACTTAATTTGTTTATGGCGTGATAATTCAGAGCAAGAACCTGTGTGTCATTGACTTTGCCAGAGAGAGAGAGAGAGAGAGATATATATATACTAGTAACTAAAATAAATCATCATTATTGGTGAATATAAGGTAATTCTATAAAAAGTTCGAGCAAAGGCTGAGTTTTTAAATAATAAATTTGCTTCGAGATTTTTATCTGAGTTTTTAATTCATTACTTTAAGGTCTTAAAATAAATCTAATGGGTTTGAGCACCCAATTTCCTAAAAGCTCAAGTTCTTCATAGAATTACCTATATTCATTCATTGTTGATGATGTATATAGATACCAAGATGAAATTATACTGCAAAGCACTTAATTATTATCATTTAATTAATTATGTATGATTACTGGAAAGCATATTATTCACAGCAGCTTTTCATCACATGAGTATCGATGGATTGTATAAGGTTAATATCACAGAAGCATCATGGGCAACACTTACAAATTAACACTAAAATCCTTATAGCTAATTAATTAGGAGGTGTCTTTCTCCATAATTAGCTACTTATCAGTTTGTTACTTTAAATTAATATTTTTGGGTGATCTAGGCCTTCTAATTTAAGTATACGATCTTTGAAAAAGAGACAGCTAGAGACGTACTTCCATATAACATACACACACACATACACACACAAATCACTTGGGGCTTTATTACTTTTACATGAAAGAAAAATGATAGCAGATGTGAAGGCGCATAGTAAAGATAGGGAGTATGAAGAAGAGGAGGATGATGAATAACAAGGCCAGGAACTGGACAATTAATTAAGAGATATAGGATTACAAGATGCGTTGGTAACAACAATGAATAAATGAGTGAGTGGTTGGGAATTCGTAGAGATCATAAAGATAATTTAAAGTTTCTTCACTTATTTTTCTTAAAAAAATTCTGCTTTCTCTTTTTCCCTTCTGTAAAACAAATAGGTTTATTTAAAATAATAAATAATGACCAATGAAAGATAGAGCCACATTTATTCCTTCCATACGTGATTGATGCGAACAATCTCGCTTAGGGGTACTTCTATATAAACCCCCACATCCCCCTTCTCTTCTCACACCAACAACAACAATTCAGTTTTGTTCAATACAGAACTGGATCAGTCTTTTATATATATGGCTAGAGTGTTTCTCTCTCTCTCTCTCCCCTATATAATCCCTTTCCAATTTCCAGAAAGAGGAGGTTTAGGTAGTGTGGTCCAATTGCAGTTTGCAGGTTACACATGAAATTTCTAGGGAAGTTAATTTGAAGGGTAAGGGAGGTGACAGAAGAGAGTGAGCACACATGGTACTTTCTTGCATGCTCATGTTTCGTGCTTGAAGCTATGCGTGCTCACCCTCTATCTGTCACCCCATCTCCAATCTCTCAATCTCTCTCTCTCTCTCTCTCTCTTCATCTCTTTCACTTTCTCTTACTTGTTATTGTGTTCTTTCTTTTATCGCTTTCCCTTCTTTATGTTACAGCCCCCCTACCCCTAATTAACCCTAATTACATTTTTCCCCAATAATAACCCTAACTGCTTGAGCTCGCTATATCTGGAAATTAATTTGGTATATATACTCTCTCTGTTGCACTAGGTTCAGTTAGAAAGTTCATATCTATCTACCAAGTGACTGCTCAATTCAATACTGTTTACAATATTTATGGTAGCTTGGTAAGGATCATGGTGGTATTTTTGGTTCTTAGCATGCTGATCTACAGCACCCTAATCACGAAAACACAAATATATTAGTTAAAATCTCTGTAGGTCTCTGATGAGGCAGTACTATGTCTGTATGGTGAGAACCAATTTTCTAAATAACTCTGTGTGTAAGTGTGTTGTTCAAATTTTCTTACTGTAATTGATGAATTTCGATCTTATATTTAAGGTAATTCACAGTGATTGTAAGAAAGCTGATTGTTTCATACGGTTAATTAATTCACGCATCCGGAAAAAGCCTATTCCTCACCATATTAAGGAATGTTTTCTTTGTTTTTGGGTATGCAGCATCCATTTATAAAAGGTAAGAGGCCATCAATTGTGTCAGAATTTCTGAACATATAGTACTTCTTAGGGTTTGAACAATTACGATCAGGATGAAAAATAATCAACAAATTAAGGGTTGATTTGCTTCTTCGTCAGAACCGCAATTCATTAAACAATTTCGACTGCTATATTAAAGTAGTAAATTTTCCATACGGCTGAGGTAGTTTATTTATAACGTTATATACTAGAACATGGGTCTTCATTTTCTGTCTTTTTGTAAATTGTCTCCTTCTACATACTCTAGGGTTCGTTAATATATATCTATAATATTCTATATATGGTGTAACACTCTAACCGCTGGCCCTACTTTGCTAATATGGAGCTTTCAGGTAAAGGAGTATGCCTAATATTAAAAAAGAGAACGTCTTGATGGAATATGAAAGAGATCTGCACTTATACTGAAATCGTCCAAGGCCCCTGGAAAATATGCAAGATGTTGTATTGTTTTTGTGTTGGGGGAGTGAAGAGGCATGGGATTTATGAGATCATCTTAGCCTTATAGGTCTATATAATCTTGAACAAATCCTTCATATGAATGTTTGCAAATATATGATTAATGTACATGGGTAAATCTATGTACAATATTCGCACAATTTCTCTCTAGCTCTTTCTCTGTAGCTCTCTCTCTCTCTCTCTTTCTCCCTCATATATATATATATATATATATATATATAGTATATTTTAGGTCATATATCACTTGTTACTGTCATCCAGAATTGATATGGATGCCTCTTGAAAGACACCAGTTATAAGCCATATCTTTCAGGTTTAGTAAAGTATGTACATACGAAAAAATTTTAAGGGAGATCATACTCAACTTTTTTAGCTGTTATGTAGAAGCATACAATCGGAATCGTCTGCCACATCACCCTGAGTTGGTCTAATAAGAATCAAAAGTTGAATAAAGTTAATGATACCAATTATGTGTCATGTCACTTGGGTTCTTAGTTTTTTACCTTGTCATTTTCAAGTTAACTTGCAGGTAAATAAAAAATATGTCTCTTCTTAGGCAATTTTGGAATTTAATTAATTTAATAAGTTAGTGAAGTGGAAAATTTTGAAGGGAGAAGATCTGCAATTTATGTAGATGTGATGTATGTTTTGTTTTCATATGTAAATTCCTTGTCTTCCTCCTTTCATCACTTTCATGTTAACATGAATTGAATTAAACATAATAGTTTGTAACATAAATACACCATAATCTTTTTTGAAAAATTAAACATGTTAGTATTTAACCTAAATTTCTAGTTTAAATTCAATTATAAACGTCATAAACTCCACACACACACACACGCAAATATATACATAACTTCATATGCTATAATACAATGCTATCTCATTTTCATTGGTTTACCCTCATTTAGATAAAACCGAGACATGATGTATCAATCTTTATCAACTGTGGCAAGATATTGCATGCTATGAAAGCGTTGATTTAGCAACATAGACAATTTCTTATAATATACGGTGATAAAAACTTTCATATATGAAATAGAAAAATATATATAGAAATTGTAGTTAAAAGAAACCAATTTCTCTTTTTACTTTTTTTTTTTTCCTCTTTTTCTTCCTTTCGGCGTTGAGCCTCATCTGCGACTGCTTCCATTTTTCACACTATTTAACCATGATTCTGATTAATGGTTATATTATGGAGATAAGGAAAAGGAAAAAGGAAAATAATAGGTTTTTTTAATAGTGCTAAATCGTTATGGGAGTAATAATTTTCAAAGTTTAGAAAAAATTATTTATGAGATGGTTGGACGTAATAATATAAAAAATTTGATATTTATAAGTTATATGTGTGTTTGTATATATACTAAATAATATAAAAATAATGATTTTATGATAATATCAAGCTCAATTTTTTTATAAGTTGTTTTTAAGATACTTCAAGATATTAAAATCATCATATATAATGGTTTAAAAATTGGAGCCCTTGGAATATTGCAGAAACAAGGTATAAACTAAAGGACTAGCACCAAAATTTTTCAGCTGGAATTTGCAGTGAGGTACTAGAGTGATAGTCAGCATGAGTCTCAAAGAACACTATCTTATAACTTTTACAAGCTCGCATCTCTTAATTCATATTGATGATTAAACATACTCAATTGCTACATGTTTTTTAAGTCATTACACCACCAAGAAACTTCATTAGTATAGTTTTTGTCCTATATATTGGAGGTCAAGAGAGGAAGAGTCGAAAAGGGAAAGAAGTAGGAATTAAAATCTGAAAAAACTAAATTTTGTGTCATATATAAATTATCAACTAGATTTAAGAGTGAATTTAAGATTTGATTCCAAGGACACGAAAGTCTTTAAATCAAATGTTTAAATTGAAAGAGACAAATTCTTAAAATTCAAAGGAATAAATTCTTATAAATTAAAGAATCAAATAAAAATTATAAAATAAAATTACATATAAAAATTAAAATTTTAAAAATATAATATTTACAATTGGCCCTGTATCCCCTTTTGATCTATCATTGACGAGATTACAACGATCATCTATAAACATAAGACTTCCACAAAAATATTTGATCGAAAGGGCACATTCGACTGGAGTAACTCACCTCTTGGATTGTCTAAAATATTGGCATCACCATCACCAAGAGATGCTCATTATATTATCATGCTATACTAATAGTGATAATAGCAGAGAAAGCAGAAGGTATATTAAATACGATTTTCACGTGTTTATTTTTATTATTCATAGTTGTTGAGAGATTCATATGGTTTCCATTTTAGTTTATCTTTTCCTTCAGGAGGAGGGAAAATACAACGAATGATATAACTGAAATGGCTACCAAAAGAAAAAGACATTGGCGCACTCCAATACCAAAAGAAATCCAGATCACGAGAGATAAAGAAATGAAACAATTTAAGGTTCAAAGAAGTTATCAAATCCTGATCCTTCTGGAAACAACTTTCAGCTGAATGTACCAACAAGTGTGAAATTGTCTGTTGCTTAATTATTACAACTATATAGAGTCGTGTATTTTTTTCTTTTTGATAATTTAAGCTAATGGGCCACAAGAAGATTCTTGGCCTTTCAAAACAGTAGTTTTCTATCATAATCTCCAAACAATGAAGCAGGCCTTTGAATTTCTATACGAATGAAGCAGGGCGCAAATACAAGAATTATGTGTATGTCCCACCCGATTGGTGGAGGAAAACAATGAAATAAAATAAATTAACAATATAAATCATTGCCAAAATATGAACTTTAAACTGTCATCTTTTACATATGACATCTCCAAGCATAATTTCCCACATTGTGGGAAGAGCAAGATACTTAATGCAGTGCTAGGAAGATCATCCTTTAAACTATTTCTAAGAACGAATTGCTGACGATGCTTAGAGATAGATTAGTTGAAACTCCACTAACCCACTTATCTGCAAATTTAAAACCAAATTCTGCAGCATCTGAAAGTAGGGATGGTTCATCTACTTGGCGTAAGAAATGGAAAAGAATTAATGAAGGTTCCTCAGCTTTACAGCTTCCACTGGCAACAATCAACTCTCTTGCAGTTGCAAAAAAGGGCAATACAGCTTCAGACATGTATGTCACATAAAGGAAAATCAAGATTATAGATAAAAACACAAAAATGCAGCACCATGGATCCTTTACAGTTAATTGTACCAAAGAGAAAGTGACATAAGAAAAATGAGAATGTGTATGGGACTCACTTTCCCCTTCCATTCACTCCATTTTTTTTTTTTTTCCTCCTTTATATCTAGTGCAGTCTGGTGGATGACTCCTGAGGATCTGCTCTCAAAATGCAATGGGGGATGGTAACTAGGCTTTCATTGGTGACATATTATGTTCTTATGCAGTCCAAACTTATTAATGAAGTGAAACTATCATTTGCAGTGGAAAATTAAAAGGGGCGTTCTCATTTTCCCATAGATTTTATAATTTGTAGAACATCTAAAAGAAGCAGCAATCATAATATGATTGTATCAATTTTCTCAAAAATGACAAAGCATGGATTCAAATAGTTATCTCGGTCAGGAGAATTAGCAAAATCAAAGCAAAGGCAAGGACCTTACCTCATTCTCATTGGATGGTGAAATTCCAAACATATCAGTCGTCACACATCAACACAAGTCAATTGAGTCATTTACAAGACCCTTACAAATTATTTTCCTTCACGGCCTGACGAATATCCTCACCATGAAGAAAATTGGCCTTTGGTGCAGCTTCTTTAATGGAAGAAGAGTTGGAACCATCTGAAATGCGAAATACAGCTCGAACCCAACGCCTGAAACCGCCAAACAAGGATGATGGAGAAGAAAAAGGAATAATTTCAGTCAAAATAAGCTGAAATGAAAAGTCGATTATCCTTTAAGCACCACATAAACGGGGGCAAATGAAATTATATCTCTAAACTAAAAGCAGAAAGAATGCATCTTACATATATGCGACAGGCTACTGAAGCAAAATCACAACACTTCCAAAATTACTGATATCATAAAAAATGAGGAAACTGACCAAAGGAAATTGTGATATGAAATGTTACCGGTTCATTACCAACTCCCTTGAGCGGTTCTCAACTTGTTTGCAGTATACACCAATATCTTCAACATCAAAGCCATTTTCTTTAAATAAATTTTTCAAGAACTCGTTTGAAAAGTAGTAAACACGCTGGACAAGATACAAAGAGTGTTACATTAATAAAGAGGTTCGTATGCGTAATAAATTGCATGAAAAACATGGCAATTGCTGAAGACTCACAGTGCCGTCACCTCTGACATAGAAGTTATCGCTAATCTTTTGATCCTTGCCAGAGAACTTTTCCTGTAGAGCAGAACAGGTAGAAGTATAAAACAACAGTTGCTCAAACAAAAGACAATGATAAACCAGAATATGATAGTCAAATAGTTGCCCAAGCGAGGATATACTTGACATGGTAATTCAGAAAATGATTCAACATATTTAAGCTAAAGGCCCAACAACTATCAATTGAAAAAGGATTATTGAATCACTCTGAAGAGAGACTAAAATCACCTAAATCATACAAAATCAACCTAGCTGACATGATATTCCAACTTACATTGGTATGAACTAAAGTGAAATGTAAATTCAGATTCTTCAAGTTATCAGAGAAATATCAATTAGAATAAAAGTATCTTGACCAAAATTAATGCCCCTATAACTTCTATGGCAAAAACTGAAGTTGCTGCACGTTTATCTAGTAGTATTTTAATATTATTTTTCTTCTTATTTGGTAGCTCTTTTAATATTAGTTTTTATTTTCTAGAAGATATTATCTTGTTAGGTTTTATTATCTTATTTTTCTGTTATGATAGGCGAATTTACATTTTTTAACAGTTTGTTTAGGCTGTTTGAATAGAATTAGTATGAGTTTATCTCACATGTTGTTTAGACATTCATATTCTTATGTTTAGATAGGCGTTACTGCTTAGGTACCTGAGAACTTGGGTGTCTCTCTGTACATTTTTACAAATGTTTTTTGGTGCTGTTCAATAAAAATACATTTAGAGGAAAAGTAAACCCTTTCTACAGAGAGGACAACAAAATCAACCTGCGCAAGGTCACCAGCAGCATAGTCTCGAAACAGCACATAACCATTTGGCTGGAAAGGGAAAAAAGAGCATGGGTTTCATCACTTACAAATAACTTATCCAGCAATGGTTAAAGAAATGTAACATTTTGACGGTAATAAATATAGAAATTACTTACCTTGATAACTTTTCTAACATTCTGCAATACTAGAGGCATCTTCTCTGGGGATACAGCAGATAACACGAATATCTGCTTAACATGTCAGCTACTTAAACAACAGAGCCATAACTATTTCTCAATAATTAAGAGTAATACTGTTTGAGCTAGATATCAGGCAAGAAAATGACACATGTAAACTAACAAAATATCGCAATCACTCTACATCAACTAAAAAAGGTATAAGTTTATAACTGCCATTTGAATACCATGGTAACAATATCTACTGTAGATGGCAAAATCTCCTTGCACAGGTCATCAGCTGTCAGATCGGAGATGAAAATGCTGACAGAGGACTCCTTGTAGTCTTTATGTGACTGGAACAAGCAAGGCAAGTTCATTCTTATCAGACCCATATAAACAATTTTAAATATATAATATTTTATTGTAAGGGAAACATTAACTCCTAAAGTTGATTGTAATTATAGACTACAAAAGTATACTTGCACTCAAATTTGCCACATACTTACTTCAGATCCTATAAGCCATATTAATTGTGGCAGAAGACAACCTAGTGGTACGTTCCAATAGGAACTTGTACAACACAACCTAGTACCTACCTCCGTAAGAATAAACTGTGTGCCAAATGTAATTTCGACAATTTACACATAGTATGTAGCATGGTTTTAAACTCATTGCATTAAAAACCACAAAATGGGATAGGCTTCCCCTAAGGTCTGTATTTTTAACACCATATGATATAGACCTGATGTATTATAGAGACTCACGTGGATTCACATCTCTGTGAGATAAATGTTACCAGACATGGTTGCACAGATAAATCAGGACTGAATCAAGAAGCATGCATTGCAACTAATAGGCCAATGATTATACATGACTACGTATAAACAGATGATGATTGAGAATCGTATTTACAGAAAATTGGTTTCCAACCTTAACCAACTCAACAGCCTGTGCTGAGAAATCACATGCATAAACAAAAGCATCTGGATATGAGGCAATTACAGGGAAAATAGTGTTCCCAGCTCCACAACCAACCTGCAAAGCAGACAGCAATTCTTATTAAGCGACTTCATAGACCAAAGACCTTCCAAAGAGAAACAGAAACAGAAACAGAAAAAGACATATATCTCTGATACATATAATCATCACAGCTCTCACTACAAACGGAAATTATCAGGAACGGTCCCATCTCCATGAGCATAGTTCGTTTTCCATATAAATTAAGAAGACACTAATTTTTTCACCTTAATATAATTGCAATTTCGGGTGGCACAAATATGCTAAAAGTCATTTCAAGTCATATGACGATTAATAAACAACAGAAGTATCTCTTGCACAAGAAAAGTTACCATATTATCTAAGCTGGATAGGGAAGAAGAAAGAGCAAAGCATGGATGGGAATATTTATACCTCTAAAATCACTTTTCTTCCTGCTCCCTGGAAATTGAAAAATATTTAGATTGGGATCTTGAAAAATACGAAAAGAAAATTAATGACAAATTAAGACCTCCTTTCCTTCCACTCACAGAAAAATACTTGCCCCAGTCCTTTTCCAAGTAATGCCGATCTTTGAAAAACTGAAGAAAGCAAAGATGCCAAGACAAAAGAAAAGGTATTACTAACATTCATATTTATTAGCAAAGACATTGAATATGAAACTGATAAAAAGAATTTCATTAAGTGAAGCACTAGTAGCCAGCAACATACTTTCAGTTAATAGAGCATAGACTACTCATGGTTTCAGGGGATTATAGATATTCTAACAGATTACGAAAAAAGATTCAGCGCAGACTTTCACATGCATAAGATAAAAACTCTACGAATTTGGAAAACTAACTTTATCTTGGTGCCGCTTGTAGAATTCATCCCAATATCTCTTGGCTTCTCTTTCATATTTTTCTGCCAACCAAAAGTAGCAATGTTAAAAAGTTTAAAAATTGGAAGCAGTAGAGTAAGAGAGAGACCGAGAAAGAGAGACCTCTCCAGTACGGGGACACTCCAGTGTTTGTAGCAGAGTAAATTCTCAGGAGTGCTATCCGTTGCTCCACAAAATTTTGGGTACCTGACACCATTTCCCAGCCTCTTCTGGGGGTTATACACAAGGGAGTCTTACAAATGAGATTAAGCATGAAAAAAAATGTGTACAATTGCCAAAACCAAGTCAGAATGCAGTCTTCCTTTTAATCTTTTAGTTAGTAGTTCGTTTAGCAGAAGACTTCAGTTTTCATGGGTTTGATTGAGTGTTGAGACTTGCAGTTGCATAGTTTATTATCCTGTTCAATCTCACCATCTTGCCTTCAGTTCACCTTATGGACAATCACTCTCATGGATGCCCGGCAATTGGCAAATTAATTACCACCATACATTTGTGAAGCGGCCCTTAATAGCCCGAAAATGATTGAAGCTGGGCTTCTTCCTATAGGACCTTCTAGCCCATTGTTTTTTACAAAAAAGACATGGCCCATCACAATTGCACGTTGTTGATAATAATTAGTTAGTGCCCAAAAGAAACTTGATCATAATTAGCTGTTGTAAATTGTAATCGCATTATTTGCACTCCCCTATCAGTTATCACATATTTTAGTCCGTCTCTCAGATTATGGCACAGCCTTAGAAGATAAATCAATTTTTCAAAAGCATTTGTGCGTGAATAAGTAAATCCGCGGCCATGTAATTGAAATAAAAAGGGGTTCGTGCCCCGAGTGGTAAATTAAGGGGACCATTACATCTGCAATAACCACAGCCTGACATATACACTACTTGCTGTGAGTGTTATGATGTTTGCTTTCCTCCAATTAATGTGATTTTGAATCAATTTAAATTTTAAAATTAATTTTGGTCTTTTGAATACTTTCTTTTGAAAATTAATTTTTGATATATATGTAATTCATTTAATGTAAAAACAATTTTTTTTTAATTTATGTGCAAATGTGATTTTGAAGGACAAAATTAATTTTCAAAAAAACTAAATGTAAAGCTAAACATTAAATCGAACACAAACATAAATATGCTCTATTTAGGATTTAGAATTTATGATTAAATTTATTATACCTAGTACAAGATATAAATTTTAAGATTTGGTATCACAAAACAAAACAAAGCCAACATATACAAAAAGAAAAAAGTTACACAAACTATATCTGAAATGAGAAAATTTAAATAAATACTAGAGAATCAAGATAGTTGTAATGGAAGAGATCATACATTTGCTTCCTATTTGAATTTCATTTTATTTTAATTTGGTCCCTCAACTGCATTTTAATTTCTCTTTTATGTTCAGTTTGGAAGAAAGGTAGGTTATGAAATGGAAAACATTGAAGGAAAGGATGGGAAGAAGAATAATAATATCTTGAAGTTCTATATTGCTTGAATGAATTCATCACAATACAAACGTGGCAGAGTCCGTAAACAGAATTCGACAAATTTCTAAAACTAATTCTAGAGGCCACACCACGTGCTAACCATGCTAATATCATATACACCAATATACATGTGAAGTGTTTCATTTTAGTCCCTTTTCTCAACACTAAATCAGCGCACTCTCAGTGCCTAACAGGATGAAATGTCATTTCATAAGTCATTCCCTTTCCTTCATAGGTAGCCAAAAAAATATTTTCTTCTATGGGTTGATGGAATGGCCACATATTTCATGGAATGAGTCATGGTTTTACCATTTTGTCTTCTTCATATGCTTTTTTATCGAGTTTAAATCTTTTTAAAATTAAAAATTTCAATATTTTTCCATGTAATTTTAATACAAAATGAAAACAAGATTAATTATTATTTTAATATTTTTGAACTATGGATATTTTAGTCATTTAAATATTTATATATTAGGAAAATTAATCTTCTGGTCCTTAGATTTGACACTTGTTTTTTAATAAGTCCCTATAGTTTATTTTTTGGCAAATCACTCCCTACACATTTCCATATTTGCAAGTTGCTCCTTTTCATCCAATACTTTATTAATTTGGCTCGTACTCGAGGCTCGACACATAGTCAGGCCAAGTCGCCAGTTTGACTTCTTTTTTTTTTTTTAAAAAAATTGAATATAGAATTAAAATTTTTTTTGATTAATATGTAATAAATTAAATATGTTTTGTTGATGAAAATTATATATATATATATATATATATATCACAAATAAAAAAGTAGTTAATTTTTAAAAAACTATCATTAATTTCATTAAAAAATAAAAAAAGTTATAAAGATTATATATATATATATATATATATATATATATATATATATATATATACACGCCAGGCCAACACTTTGGCTCGGGACCCGGCTCGGCCCAAGACCGAGTTCTAAATTTAGAACCCAGACCTCTTTTTTTTTTTACATTGACCCGACCCGAAACAACTGGGGCTGGCTAGGTTGATTGGGCTAGCTGATTCAATGCACATCCTTATTGCAAATTAAGCTTATGTGGATAATTTGAACTTATAAGATTTACAACTCATTCATTCTCTAATTTTTCTTTTGATTTTTGCTTTCTCACTTTTTGATTTTTCTTCTTCTTGTCTCTCATGGTTGTCCTTTTACCCTGTTGTATGGCATCCTTTAACCATGTAGGCGTGGTTCCATATCGAGAAAATAAAGAGGATCGAATCAATTCCAAGTTACCTAGCTTAAATATGTCATCAAAGACGGGATTGGGATAGTCTTTACTGACATTGAAGCACTTAAGCTTACGATACAAAGCATTACCACTGACGGTCTAGGGCGAGATGATGGAAAGGAAGTTAACATAGTTGTTATAGTGATATAGCAAATGTCATCAAGAGTAACAGGGAAGGGACAAATGACCTATAAGCTAGAGTACAAGTTGTAATGAATGATGAGATCATAAGCCATATAGATTCAAAAGGGATTCATGGGATGGTTTGGGCTATTGGAGTAGTCGTCGATGGTAGTTGCCTAAAAGTAGGCGACTCTTTGCTGCGTTACGTCAGGACTCAATGGTAATGAAGCTCTACTATCTTTACCATCCTTTGTACTATAGCTATTGTTGCTTTGATCACTGTTATATCCAAAACTTAAGTTGATTTGCAGGGCACAATGCCATTATGGATGATATACTTTTAGACATGATAGTGATATATTGTGTGGATTAGCCACTTTCTATAGAATACAAGAGGTAAAAATATGGACTTTCATTGAAAGAACTTTTTATTTCTCTCCATAAAATTACAACAACTACTAAAGACACATATCACTATAAACTTATCTCCACACCTCTTTTCACTTTTCACACACTCATACAATTTCTTACTTTGCCACACACTCCCATTATTTCATCCCCTTTATTTATAGTCTTAGCAAACCATTAATTCAACAATTCTAGAGATTTCTTCCATGCATATTTTCTTGACAAATTACTACCACTTTTGAAAAGCTTACCACCAACTTTTGAAAGATTTTCATTGAAATTCTTAAAGTTGTTACCAAACTTTGAAAGATTTTACCAAACTATGAAATTCTTAAAAAGATAAGTCAGTGGCATATTCAATACTCCCCTTTTTAAGTTGCTTTTGAAATTCTTTAAATTTAACTTTATTTAAACCTTTGGTAAGTATATAAACAACTTGATAATCCATATTAATGTACCTCAGGTCAATTTCTTCTTGCAACACTTTTTCTCAAATGTAATGATAATGTAATAATGAGAGTTAAGACAGGTTTACAATCCAGCATTCCAAGCTTCTGTAGAAGATCTCTGGCATACTTCAGCTGACACAAAAATAATCCTTCTCTACTATATTCAATTTCAAGTCCTAGAAAATGTCTTAGTTCCCCATGATCTTTCATTTTAAAGCATACTGTTAGATTGACTTTAATTTGATTAATGTCAATCTCATCATCTCTAGTGATGATCAGATCATCTACTTACATTAAGACTGTTGTCATTTTGTCTTCACAAATTCTTACAAACAGATTTGAATATGCTAGTGCTATTGAATATCCACTTTGTATTAGGAACTAAACAATTTTTCCATACCATGCTCTTGGTGCTTATTTAAGCCCATACAAAGCTTTCTTCAACTTGCATATGTAATCAGGGAGTGCTTTGCTCTCAATTCCTCTTAACTGATTCATATATATTTCTCGATCCAATTCTCCATGCAGAAATGAATTCTTTACATCCATCTGCCACAACTTCTAAAACTTTACTGCAGCAAGCACCAACAATACTTGTATAGTGGTAATTTTAGCCATTAGACTTAACGCTTCTTTATACTTAAATCCGTACCTCTAGGAAAAACCCCGTGCCACTAGCTGAGCTTTATATCTTTTAATTGATCCATCAGGATGAGTCTTTACTTTATACACCTATTTGCAAGAACTAAGTTGTACATCTTTGGGTTTTGGCACCAACTCCCATGTTTGAATCTACTTTAATAAATCAATCTGCTTTTCCATAGCTTTCTTCCATTCTTTAGTATAATACGCCTTTTCATATGTTGCTAGCTCATTATGTTTTCCATCTTCAATCACTGCTGCATTTGCATACTCCAGATTTGATTTTCTTTCCCATGTTAATCTTTGTAATTGTTGTGGCTAAGGAATATCTTCTTTACTCAAATCTTCTTACTCCTCGATTTGACTTGGTCTTTCTTCTTTCGGTGTTACATGTACTCTTGTCTTCCAAAGACTCATTTCACTTTGTTTGCCTTTCAAACTGTCATATTCTATGGCTAGTTTCACTTTAACTTTAGAGATTGGTTAGGCTTCACTTTCATGCTTATATAATTTCTCTTGTAATTTTTCTTCAATTTTCCTTAAATCAGGAAGATTTTTTGTTAGCAGTGACCACCATGATAACGCCTTATCGAATACTATATTGCGAGATGTATAACATTTGCTAGTGGTTAGATCACAGCATTCTAACCTTTCCATTGATCATCATTATACATTGAACTGTTTTCTTGTCAAACTTACTACATTGATGGTTAGACGTCAAAACATAACACACACAATTAAACACTTGGAAGTAACTTACGGTGGGTTTAGTATTCTAGAGCATCTTATAAGGCGATATAAAATCAAGCTTTGCATGTGGCAGCTAATTTGTAATATGAATAATGGTATTCATGCATTCTGCCCAGAATCGTGACAGTACATTCTTGGCATGCAACATACTTCGACAAATTTCTGCCAAATGTCAACTTTTTCTTTTTGTAACCCTATTTTGTTTAAGTGTTCTTGGGCATGTTAGTTGTTGCTGTCTATTATTCTGTTATAGATATTCATCAAAGTCCTAAGATGTATATTCTCCTCTGTTGTCAGTATGTAGGTATAAAATTTTATGCCTAACTTCCTTTTTATATTTCTCTTTGAACAACTTGAATCTAGATAATGCTTCTGACTTCTCTTTTATAAAATCTACACATACGTACCTTAAGTAGTCATTAATGAATGTGATCATGTACTAACATCCATTGATAGAGGCTTACTTCACTGGTCTAAAAATATTAGAGTGCATTAGTTAAAATGGCTTCTTAGCTCTGAAACTAAACTCTTCAGACAGTAACTGATGTGCCTTACTATACTAGCATCCTACACAAAATATACCATTTCAAATTTCAAGCTGTGGAAGTCCTCTAACCATTTCCTTCTTCATTATTAACTTCGGCTTATGATAGCAGATGTAGCCAAGCCTTGCATACCATAAGTCTAACTTTATAATTGGTGTACTAGTTGGATCCAGACTTCTATATACCTTGACATCTTTCAGCCCAAACACCACATAGTTGCCTTCAGATGTAAATTTTGGCATTGATAAGAGATTTTTCTTCATTCTTAGGACATAGTAGACATTTTGTAGGTGTACTTTTCTTATTCTGTGGTAAGGGTTAATTTTCATACTACCAATATAGGTTATTGGCAATCTCAAATTGTTTGCTATTACAACAACTCAACCTCCTCTATATTCAGACATTGTTGAAGGCTTTTTTTTATCTCCAGTTATATAGTTATAATATCCAAAATCAACAATCTAGTTTTCTTCGTAGTTGACAGATTTGTCGTTTAACGTTGTCAGTGCCATATCTTGCTGTGGTTCTTTAGCACAAGTTAATGCGATTTTTTTTATTCTTCTATAGCTATAAAGAATGCTTGAAAGTCCCATTCTTCTTTAGTATAGTGTTTAGTTGTAGCATTTCCTTCTTTGCGAAGTGCTCTGCAATTTCTAGCAAAGTGACCTTTTCTGCCACAATTATAGCATCTATTGTCTTATCGTTGCTGCTTCTTTAATTCATGGTCTTGTGGATCTGGGCGAGCTCCCCTTCAATACGAGCCTTTCTAATGACGGTTTCTCTGCCAACCATTTTGGTGCCTTTTATTATCTCTTTTCTTTTTTTTAACTTAATTCCTCTTATTAGCCTTTTTATTTGCTAAAGAGAGATTTTTCCTCATCTTTCAAAGCAGCTTTAGACATTTATGAATCTAAAGTCTCCTGGTTGGCTAGTATACTTGCAGAGTTGGTTTCTTGGCCTAGCCTCTTATGGCTATGACAAGATTATGATACTTTGAGTTTAATCTCACAATAATAATTCTTCGCATTCTTGTGTTGGTAATAATATTCTTCATATCTAATTTTGAAATCTCAATGCAAATAGTTTTGATCTTTGAAAAATATTCGCTTACCGATATATCCTTTTATTGAATTGACACAAGTTAGTTCTCCAGTCGCTGCAACATTACATTATTTGCCCTCACAAACAGTGTGACAAGCACATCTCATGCCTCTTTTGGTGCCTTGGCTTCCATAATGTATCTAACGAATTGTGATCCTATTATAAAAATCAATATGTAAAAAGCCTTTCTAACTTTTACCTGCCATTTCTTCAATTCATTTAAATTTATTTGTGGAATTGCTTCATCTCTATCAATAAGGTCCCAAAGATTTTGGCCTCCTAGATAAAGTTCAACTATGGCGCTCTAGATCTATTATCTGTTATTATTTAACTTCTCAATTGAGCATGTAGTTGTTGACATATCAACCATAGCGATTTTGGCATTGCATTGCACTTATACCAAGTTTGGTTGATTCTTAATAAAGTTCCTTTATAGTCCCTTATTGTATTTTGGTAGACTCTCTTTGTACAACGATCCTAAATCTCGTACTTGAACAAAAAAACCTCCTGGCTTGGAAACTCGATTAACTAGAATCAAACTAAGCCCAAACTATATTAGAGCTGGACTCTAACAGTCTTTGATAGAATACAAGAGGTAAGAACAAGGGCTTTAATTGAAAGAACTTTTTATTACTCTCCACAAAATTACAATAACTACTAAAGACACATATCACTATAAACTTCTCTCCACACCTCTTCTTACTTTTCACACACTCATATAACTTCTCACTTTGCCACACATTCCTATTATCACATCCCTCCTATTTAGTACTAGCAAACCATTAATTCAACAATTTTAAAAATTTCTTCCATGCATATTTTCTAAGGATGGTTATCAATCCTTGACAAATTACTACTAACTTTTGAAAGATTCTTACCTATCTTTGAAATTCTTAAAGTTGTTAACAAACTTTGAAAGATTTTACCAAGCATTGAAATTCTTAAAGAAATAAGTTCGTGGCATATTTAATACTTTTTCCCTCTTTTCCATTTGCATCTCCATGTATTTCTCATCATTTTCACTCATATCCTTTTTCATTTGAGCAACTTCAACTTCATATTAAGTGTACACAAACACAAGCTTTCCGCCATACTGCAAGCTCCTACTATAGACCCTACAAAATAAGCAAGTAGCATGACTTTCACGTATGTTTTGATTGTTCCTATTCCCATAATCAATGTTACAATTGAAACTAAATCATCATTAGTTATCTATAAAGTGGCTTAAAGCCATTACACCCTTTAAGAATAGTAAAATCTTTATCTTCCTTAAAAACTTGGACTTAATTCTGATCTTCTTTATTTTTTTGGCATAGAACCATGTCTACATGGTTGAGGGATGCCAAATCATAGGGCAAATGGGCAGTTGTGGGAGACAAGAAGAAGAAAAAGCAAAGAGCAAGAAAGTAGACAAAGTCAAAAGAAAAATTAGAAAATGACTTGTAAATCTAAAGAGTTCAATCTATCCACATAAGTTCCATTTGCTATATCGTCTAATGATGTTAACAAAGTAGCAATGAGCAACTTGCAAACATAGAAAGGTGTAAAAAGTGATTTGCTAAAAAAATAAAAACTACCAGAACTGATTTAAAAATAGGTAAAAAGTCTAAGGAACAAAAAGTAAATTTTCCCTTTTTTATTTCTACTTTGCTTACATAGGACTAAACATATGAATAAAATAATATTCTCATTAATTTTTATGTCATATCAAATATCATTATCAATTTCATAATTTTATTATGTCAATATTCATTTTCATTCATATTCTTACAAATTTTTTTTTTATATTTTAAATGTCATCTTCAGTCCCTAATCTCATTTTATTTTAATTTGGTGCTTTAATATACAAAAATTACTTTCATGTTTTCCCTTTTATAACATGATCATGATTCTTAATGGAAAGAAAAAATGTTTATATGACTCCATGATCTTTCTAATCCTAATATCCTTTTTCTATTTCCAACCGAATGTTTTGTTTTATTTCTATTTTTTTGTGTTAAAAATCAAAAATAAACTTTCAGAACAAAATTTAACTAAGCTATCTTTCTCAATTCGATAAAAACAAGCAATTCAGATCAATAATCCAAATTAGGGACTAGCAAAAACATTTTAAAAAAATTAATTATTTAGTCCTATACTTTTCTTAAATTTGTAAATTGGTCCTTACATATATAAATATATATTTTAAGACACTCCTTATAATTTCAATTTTTTTAATTTGGTCCTTATAGTTAGTTGAACCCTTCACTTCGTTTGAAATTATAAAGGTGTTTAAAATTATTTTAGTAGATTCTCTCTTAAAATTTTTATTGGGTTTAAAATTATTATAAATAATAGAAAAATATAGTACAAGTTTGTACAAATATTACATTGTTTAAAGATTATTTGAAATAAAAAGTATGTAATAAAATACATTTGTGAAAGAAATAAATGAGGTACAACGGTCATATCTACTCTAATTATTTCTTTCTTCCTTTCTTTAATATACTTGTCACTTACTTCGTCTTTCTTCCTTGGAATATTATTCTTCTTTCTTCTTTAGTGGAATTATCTTCCTTTTTTCTCTTCTCCCATACTATTTTGACGAAGCTTCTCCAACAAGATTTGGAAGATACACAATAAACCACAATATGATTTTATTTTTTATTTTCATGGTTATATTCATAATTCAATATTTTTTTTAACATTTGATATATGTGTGTGTGTGTGTTGTAGAAATTTTAATTTATTTTCTATCAATAAAAGTTCATAATATGCAACTCCCTCAAAGATATTAAATTATTTCATGAAAAACCTTGGCGTCATAATGAAATACATAAAATGTAAGATTAAATTGTAAGTTATATTAAAGTGGGTAGTAAGTTGTAAATAGATGTTTACAAATTATTAGGGCAAATCATAAATATGACATCTTCTCCTTCAATGATGGATGGAAACTATCATTTTATTTAAGTTGTGTGATAAATTTTTATTGTGATAGATGATATATAATAATCATGAATATAAGTTGAATGTGGTGTGTAATAAAAATTTTATTGAAGCTTGAATTGTAAATTTAAAATTGAGAAGAAAAGAACATGGACAAGCATGAATACATTGATATGGCTAATGATGGGTGTGATTGGAATGCTCTAGAATATTATAGTGACAGTTATGAAAGGTTACACCCAAAAAAAGATGAAGGGATGAATGATAAACAAATAAAGAAAAATATTGAACATGATTAACCAGAGAGGTGAAATGAATGAGGATTCAAGGAATGATGAAATGATGCATATAGCTAGACTAAAACTAAGTGATATAACTAGGCTAGAATTTTCATGTGAGGATGCTACCTACAAACTTTATTGCAAATATGCATTGCACGCTGGGTTCATTGTTCGCAAACATAACATCTATCGCAACGGCAAATGAGTGGTCACACGACATGAATTTGTTTTGTTGCAACGAAGGTTTTCGAGAGTTAAAACACAAAACAAGAGAGGCAAGAGGTATGACAAGAAATGACTGTAAGGTGATGTTACATGTGTACTTAGATGGTGCATCTGTCACACCCCAAAATCCCTAGAGTGAGACCGGCATAAGATAGGATGAAAATCCCTGAACCTGCAAGCCTACACTGGATGGAAATTCAATACCATGCCAATATTTATGCGAATTTCACATATACATAATAGCTTTACCTTTATATAAAAAATAAGTAGTTTATACAAAACAAGGAGTTTTGTAGAAATTTCAGCAGAACCTTCCTAATAACTAGGACATCTTAAAATTTCTACAACATCCTGTCAAGTAACATATATATATATAAGAGCTCTGCTCTCAACAGAATAACCCAGTACAACATATATCAAATTACAACAACAGGGAAAGTTCACTGTGGTCACTATACAATCCCAGAATAACAAAACAATGACTATCACCTTAACTATAAACATCTCAAAAAAAAAAAAAAAAAGCCATATACATCAAAATAATCTAAACTAGGTTTCGCAAGTCCCAAGAGAGCTCACCGAAAGAATTCCTATCACTACTCCGCTGCCTTCGGGAATTCACCAGCCTTCTTATCGGAGACAAAATTTTTCCGACAAATAGCACCCCAAAATCAGTAATAAAACTTCATATATAGATTGTAATCAAATGTGATCAGGAGTTGAATGAAATGGAATAACATTTAAATTACAAATACACACAATTACAAATAAACCCACTAGCTAGTTAATGCATATTTCAAAATATTGAATTTAAGATGCCTTGCACAAGAAAATTAATAAGTTTATGAGTATTATTTAAGAGGAAGGACTACTATGGACTAATTTGGTGTGTTACACAGCCACAAGGGCAAATCACAATAGGCGAGGACACACAATTCTCGAAGGCAAATAACTAACATGCGTGAGGTCATAACTCACAAAAATTTATCATTCATCAATCGTCATGTGATGACCATCACACGAGACTAGCACCTTCATTAACCCTGCTAGGTGGGTAATTACCTAGGTGCACCACTGGCTAACAGTACTGTTGTTAGTAGCCAATGTCCTAACTAGTCCTTCCAATGGTAATGGAATTAAAATAAACATGCATAGGGGAATATAACAAGTATGGAGGAAATCAATTTGTATTGCAATAATGGTTTACCTAGCAGTTATTCATAACCATACGCATGAGGTTTCCCAAAAGTTGTTTTTCAAAACCGTACATGATGTCATCTAACATATCAAGGGATTTCATCTACTCAAAATTTCAATTTTAATAAAATATAGTCATAGAAAAATGAAAAATGGTAATTATAAAACATTTCCAAACAATGAAAAGTGAAGCATATACAAAAAGTATTGGAGAGTGCTATTTGCGCACCTGAGCACCATTAATTACCAGCAACCCAATGCCTTCCCTTGGGTGACCACCTCACCCCTAAGAGCTACATACACCAACCGAAAAGAAAGGAATTAATCCTTTCCCCTTCCCTCAGCCAATTGTATCATTAAACATACATTATAAACAGCCACCACCGAACATGTGATTTACACTAAATGGTCTTTCTACTCCTAAGAAGCTTACCATAATAGAAAACCAGGTCTCAATTGCATCACCCAACCAAATTTTCCCTCTTAGAAATATTATCAAGTAATAATTGATTTTCCAATTCTCACCAATTCAATTCTCATTCATTGGCTTTCTATAACTCCCGTAATTAAATTTCTCCACCTTGCCTAGGCTATAGATCATTTTTACACATCTCTAATTTCCCTAGAGCATTCCCATACTTGCAAAAATTTAAGAAAAATATGAATTAATTCCAAATCATCATTTCTAACTAATCAAAAATATCTAAATATCCCAAATGTTTTCTTTAAGCTACTAATTACATCTCAAGTCCCAAAATTTTCAATATGGTCCCTAAGAACCATAAATTTGAATTAGCAGCAGATTATGGTCGGAAATGAGCTGAAATTAACAATGCATAACAAAATTTGACACAAAACTCACCAAATCCAAGCAAAAATGGTCAAGAAACACGAATTTTGGTGACCCTATACAACCCATCAAAAATCCTACATCATCGCTGGTCAATGGAGCTCGAAATTAGTGGGAAAGTGATGGCAAGGAGGTGAGGAGCAAAACGCATGCATTAAATGATAGGAAAGAAGCTTACTGAAGCTCTGACAGTCTCGTGATTCTTGGCTTTGTTTCAACAAAAAATCGCCCCCTTCTCGCCGGGAAGTGGTGGTCTTTTAGACGGTGACACATCGACGACTCCCAAGAGGTGGTGATGGCAGCTACGGAGAGGCAATGGGCGGCTCCAGTGACATGTAGAAGTTTAGCTTATCTGCTGCCTTACTGCTTCGAACACGACGAGGAAGAAAGGATAAAATGGCCAAGGGCATTTTAGTCTTTTCATGTTGGAGGGGGAAACGTGTCAGCTCCTAAAAAAAAAACAAAGTGGTGATCTTTTAGCCAACGACACATCGACAACTCCCACAAGGTGGTGATGGCAGCTTCAGAGAGGCAATAGGCGGCTCCAGTGACATGCAGAAGTTTAGCTCATCTACTGCCTCACTACTTTGAACACGATGGGGAAGAAGGGATAAAATGGCCAAGGGCATTTTAGTCTTTTCATGTTGGAGGGGGACACGTGTCATCTCCTTCAAAAAAAAAAACAAGGAAAGTTGGGGAAGCCAAGTCTTAAACCCATGACCTCTTGAATATGCACATAAAGCCTAACCATTGAGCCAGCCTCAATCTCAGTGTATGGTTTCACTTAACAAAATATTATACCTTAGTCCTATTTCCTTGAAAATTTTCTCTCTTCTCATTTTTCATTAACTAATTTATCAATTTTAATTCTTTTCCATTAACCCTCATTTATTAGGTCATTACAACATCGAATAAGTAGGAGGTTACAAGCGTAACCATGAGCTTGTTCCATCAAATTTAGTATATCTCAGGTGTGATAATTGAAAAATGTCATAAGCACAAAAAGTGCAGCTTCATAACATGCACTTATATGGAGTCAGGTCGTGTCACATAATAAGGTTCATAGTTGGGCATGGAAGAGGTAATTCTGAAGTTAGTTTTTGCAAGAGGGACCTATACAATCATATTGACAGGGCTAAACATGCTAAAACTGCATATGGCAATGCCTTTACAGATCTAAGCTATTTGCAATGCAAGGCAGATACTAATCCTATGTTCTTTGCTAGTTACATAACAACTAAAAAAGAAAGATTACTTAATTTGTCCTGGGCAGATGACATCCATGGTGCTAACTATGAATGTTTAATAGATGTTGTATCCTTTGATAACACATACAAAGTGAACAAATATGGGAAGTTAATATTTATTTTCTCAAGCATAAACCATTATGGGGGCATTACCATATTTGCATGTGCTTTGGTATCAAATGAAACCACCGAGACATCTAAGTAGGTGTTGGAAACATTTGTCAAAACTATGCTCAATAACTTTTTTTTTATAAACATTATAGTCCAACTAACCGCCAATTTATTGTTAGGTGGCTAAACAAAACAACCAAATATGATAGTGTTTTAAACAATGTATACAAACTTGCTTGAAGGATTACATTGCATATGTAAAAAAAAAAAAAAAAAAAGGACATCCAGTATTGATACAAGAACACATATAGAATGATATGTGTTATACTTAGAATAGTCTAGCATTTGAACAATGAAGTGAGACTAAAAAAAATAGAGTATACTTTACATCTTTCCATGCTGGCAGTTCTATATCAATGATAGAGCATGCTAGAAGATTAGTAGTTGATTATACATATGAGCCCAATTTTAATTCACTTTACATGTATTTAACTTGTTTGTTACATAATTTACTAACAAATTTCTTTGTAGACATAAGAATTGGGTCATAAAGTTACACCATATGACATATTCAAATGGACCCATAAAGAAATAATCAATAGATTGACAATCAAATCCAAAGCAGTATCTATGCATCAATAGAGACATAATTAATATTATTATGTATGATATTGAACTTGCAATCACTTTATATATATATATATATATATATATATATTTGTTTTAAATTTACTTACTTATTTTAAAATGATTGCGAGAGTCATAAAGCTGTAGGTGAGAGCTCTAGTTCCTGACATATAGATGTTGATTTGTGGGTCTGAACTGTGGACAATAGGAAAAAATGCTCCATATATGGTTTAGGAGACTTAGACCAAAATATTATAGATAATCCTATTATCGGATACGATTTGGGTAGTAATTTTTCTTACACGTATTCACTAACCATTGATAAGGTGACTAGAACACAATTTATTAGGGGAACAAAAGCAAAATTTGAGCCCATAATATCATCAACGAATTGAAGACCTACAATGACAATGCACTTAATTGTTCTAATATGGTAGCTAGTCCAACCCTTAATCTGACCAAGACACTCAACTATATATGCCTGATATGTCAAATATTTATGATCATGTAAAGGATGAGGATTTAAATGAAGGCAACAAGGATGATTATAAATTATTTTTCTATTATTATATTATGTAGAGACAACTTAATTGTAATAAATATATATAATTGTACTAGTAAATCTATTTTGTAAGAAACAAACTGTTCAAACTAAGTAGATTGACAAGTAAATCAAATCTATTTTCATAATGTTATTACTAAAGGGATTGCAATGACATAGCACACTAAAAAAAAATTAAGAAATTTGCAATGACACAACATGCTAAACGAGGACAACAAGAATGTTTACTGTTTTTTTTTTTTTTTTTTTGCAATGTTATATTATATACACTTTAATGGTAATAAATATATATTCATTCATAATTATAATAGTGTATTTTCTTAATGCAAAATTGTTTTAATGAAACTGGTTTAGATAATATAATTAACACATATATTTTCTCTCAAATTAAACTAATTTATTAAGTTAACTCAAATTTTACTTATTACTTCTGTTATATTTTAAAATTGAATTATATATATGTTTAAATTTAAATTAATAATTATCATAAAAAAATTATTTTTTAATTTAAAAATATATATATGGTTGAATAAAATTATATATATATATATATATATATTTGATTTTTTAATTTAAAAAAATAAATAAAGTAATCCTACTAAATTTTGGTTGGAAGATCCGTCCGCTTTGCCGATCGAAAATTCCAACTTTGGAATTTCCTACCCCCCTCTTTCCCCTACTTGCATTTGTGTTTACTAGTGCCATAGTTTTTGCCAGCGCTCCTTACTATTTCTTCTTCTCCTTCAACACCCTTCATTGTTTCTTCTTTCATATTTTCAATACTTTTATTTTATTACATTAACTTTGTTCTTCATTATATTCTCTATTTTTTCTCTAATATTTTGTACAATTTTTATTCTCAGATTTTTGCTTTCGCCTGTTTCCAATGCTCATTGCATTTTTTCTTCATTCTGAAACTTAAATAATATATACAAAACTTCCCCCTTTCTATATTCAAATAATATTTGCATTATAGAAGTCTTCTATTTTTCACATATTAGTTTGGGTTAAAAAGTTAAATAAATAAAATTTATGGCAAAGTCACAAATTTTATTACTATTGGAACTTAGTATATATCACATAATTAGTAGGGATATAATAAAAATAAAATAAAAAATTATCTCATAGTTTAGGCTTCCTTTTTAATTTTAACATTTATTTGTTCTTTTCATACATGAAACACATGACATCACAATATCAGAAGAACTGATGAAAAATTCACCTTCACCTTTAGTCCATCAATTTGGACTTCCCTTTCCTCCATTTTCTCCATTGTTCACTAGCAGTCTCTTTCTAAAAGCCATATTCAGACAAACATACACAATACAATCCCTTTAACTATACCTCCTACAGCTTTGTCAATGGCCTTCCCAGACATGACCCTCCCCCACCCCTTCACCAACCCTATCAACCCTCCAAACCCCAATTAAGCAACCGGGCCAATGAGCCCAACCAAGATGGGAAGCTGTTATTCCTTTGGCTGACAAGCATTTAACTTCGTCCTTGCCGTTTGTAAAATATGTGGGTGCACAAAATTAAATTTTAATACTTAATGCATCAAATTAAAAAAATTTAGGGGACATGTGCACCCCCTACTACAATGTCGGCTTGTCTAATTTTGTATAAAGTAAAATTGATGAAAAATTAATTTGTTATAAAATTAAAAATATGACACTAATTTAACACTTTCCTCTTAATATAAATTATTAGAACTAATAGATTAATTTTTTTAAAAAAATTGTTTTACCTATTTTTTTTTCATAATATACAATATGAAAAGGGCAAGGATTGAGAACGGCACACCGCCGCCGCGTTTCGGTTTCGGTTATGCAAATGTTGTTTTGTAAAAATAAAAAAACTAAACCTAAACGGAGCGTTTTAGCACAGCGCGTTGGGCGCTGTAGAGAAGGGGCCCTCGTAAACATGATGCTCGATTGAATTGAAGATAGAAGCGCGTTGCTTCTTGTCTGGTCAAGATCACTTTTTTCTTTTTCCTTTTCAAAATCCTACTGAAAGCTTTTGGAGGAAGCTTCTCTCACAGCAGCAGGATGGTATTACCGGAATAGACACATCCGAGGGTTTCTTCATTATGCTGTGTTTCTTACCAAAACATGATTAGTTTGAATTTTTTCTTCTACTTCGATGATCCGCTTTAGCTTCTATCTAGAATGTAGCAAGCATAACTTGCTTTTTGGGTAAGTCAGAACTTGCCTTCTCGTTACACGATCATGCGACCCCTCTGTGTTTTACATGATGATCTAAACACATCGTCAAGAAATTTGATTCTTGAAGCTTCTTTGACAGACAAACAAAAACCAGAGGACAAAATGGAGGGAGGGAACAGCGACAAAATAGTAGCCACGGTGGGCAGCAACATATACAAACACAAGCTTGTTAAAACAAACAAGAATAACTTTTTATTTGATCAGCATTTAACATCAATAGAACGAAAAAGAAGTATATTAGAAACAGACTAATAATAAACCCATATTTACAGACACAATACTCATACAAAGGATATCTCCCAGTTCTACTTTCTAATTACATCTCACACCCTGCATTTTCCGGAGCAAATATTTCAGCTTTGTTGTAACCGTCGACGTTACAATTACTACTTACTGACAAAAGAGTATCCGATGAACGAACATTAATAAGAGTGAAAATAGTGCATGAGTGGAAAGAGAAGACGCGTCCGAAGCGTAATAGTAGTAATAAGGATAAGAGTACTCATGTGGCCCTGATATCACTGTCGGCTGTGCAGAACCCGAAGGAGGCGCTGGCGCGTTGAAGGGCTTCGAAGGTGGGGGGGGAGCGGCCCGTGAAGAATGTGTTGGTGGTGGTGGTGGAGGCGGCAGCGGTGGCAACGCCCGTGACTTCGGGAGCGGCGGTTGATAGGTGACATCAAAAGGTGGAGGGGCATGGGGTACCTCTGGTGGCGGGGAATGGGGTACCGCCGGTGACGGTGGCGGGGAATATGTGAGAAGTGGAGGAGGCGGCGAGCATATTACTGGGCATGTGCCACATTCACTGATACAGAATAAATTACTTGAAGGCGCTTCAACTTTGTCCTGAGATGTCACTCTGGCCAACACAGCCAGCCCCACCAACCCAACTCTTAAGAACCACGAAATCCAACTAGTTCTGATGAATCCCAAGCTCTTGGGATGACCCATTTGAACTGAAGTGAGATGAGCTCCGGAAAACGTCGAAGCTATGTTCATGAACTACTGTCACTTCGGAATTTGGATCAGTGACCTTATAGACAGAAGAATTCTCCCTGTGGCCTATGCGTGCCCTTTTAGCAAGCTTGATTTTTGATTTCAGATGCTTCCTTAATTACGGGGTGTGGTGCGTGGTTCCAAAGTATACTCTCCTGTTCACTTTCGGTCCTTAAAAATTCATACCCTTCGTTCTCAAGGATCTGTGATTTACCATTAAGGTCGATTTGGAAATGGTAACTATTATTAGTCAAACTTAATGTTGAAAATACAGTGGGGTACTCCAATATATATATATATATATATATATATATATATGTATCTTTTTTAATCCACTGGACTAATACGTACAAGAAATAATGAAATCATTAAGTCTAATTCTGTGCAGTACTTTTTATGGAGCTTACCCCGCCAAGTGGACAAGTTAACTAAAAAATTCAGCTGATTTTGACTTCATATTTGTCCTTATTGTTGCGTTTGGAGTTATTTTAATATGGTTTTATAGGCACCATGAGTATAATGGGAGAATTAAAGCACCCATAAATACTGAAAAGTTAAGCGAGGAAAAACACTAGTCCTTAATGCATCATTATCTCCTTGGAGTTTGAACATTGTAAATTTTCAATCCTACATTTTCAAAGCAAGAGAATCCGAAGCAAAGTTTCTTTAGAAATCTCTCTCTTTCTTCTTCCTATCCCTTTCCCCAAACATAATCCATCTTTATGTGGATGAATTCTCTTCTCAAGGTATCACTTTATGCTGTTCTGTTTTATACTTTACTTTGCAAGCTGGGATTCTGGGATCCCTTTTTCACTTGCAAGTTCTAGCAAATTCTTGTAGTTGTAGAACAATGTATCCCATGGAATAGATACATTGGGATACACTGTATGAAACATGATTTACCATTCAACTTGAATAATTATGCCAATGTCTTGAGTTTTATGTTCACGAGAACTAGCACTAGGACATTCCCCTTAAGCATAATGTATATTTTTCTGTCCCCGTTGGTAATAAGGCTCTTTAACCTCAGTGTCAAATTTGTGGCACTGCGTTATTTCTGAACTTAATGTGAAACTTTCCTGGCCTACATTCTGTCATCTTAGTCAACATTGCCATGTGTATTGAAGTTTAAAAAAGGTAGTAAGCAAAACCTGCTCCCATGAATTCAGTAAGGGAGATTCCTAAGATATACTACTACAAGCCAAAAAAGGGGTTTTTCTTGCAATGACATGTTGCTGCTCAGCTACTTCATTCTCATTCATGAACAAATGTCCGGCATAGTCTTCAGTTGATTCATCTAACCTCTGCAGTCTATCAGCTAAATGCAGTTTACAAATGACAATTAATCTTTCTAATTTTTTGCACCACATATCAATTTTCTCGAGAATACTACTTATATTTTGCAGAAGACATCTCGTCACTCACAAGTCAGTTTCAGATATACGAAAATTGTTCAACTTCCATTTACAGGGTACAATTGCGTATTGTACAGAAATTTCTAGAATCAACTGTTTCCAACCACTGACAGGCCGAAGATAAAACTTTCCACTCCATAGTGTTCATCACAGGAATGAGAGTTTAAATCCCTCATTGTCTCTCTTTGCTATTTGTATCTCGGTGTCATCATCAGTCATTAACTGCTGCTGTATTCGTTTCTTAAGATAGGTCTAGACTCCCAAGCATCATTCAACGAGACTGACTCCTAGTAAGTCAAGATTAAATCAATCAAAATTGATACTAAAAAAAAAATTTCATTTACAAACTTGCATGTAAGGCCCCAATTTGGAAGGGAGTGCAGCATAAAGTTTAGCACTTAAACATTAGTGTATTGATCCTAACAAAACTTAAAAGTTAATACACGATCGACTCTTACTTAATGTGTTTGGTCATGGATTTCGTGTAGGCGTAGGAGGGCGTCCCGCTTGGCTAGGACTCTGATTGTTACTGATAACAATTGGACTAGGGTGTGATGTATATTCAAGATCTCTTAACCGGTTAAGCTCTGGTACAACAACTGTTGCAAGATCTGGCCTGTCCCTCTTGCTAAGCTCTGCACACCTCACCGCCAATTTGGCAAATGCTAGAGCCTCTTCAACTGGCCAATCAATCACCGAAGGATCAAGCATCTCTGAAAATGTTCCCTTCTCAATTGCCCTGTTGACTTGGTGGGCAAGACCCATTGGAGGCTTGGCTGTGATGATTTGAAGTAGCATTATCCCCAATGAATATATATCTGATTTAGTTGTTAACATTCCTGTTTGCTGATACTGAGGATCAATGTAACAGAAGGTCCCGGCAGCCGAAGTCATGTGATATTGTGTGACGCTATCGGCTACAGAAGGCGGAACCAATCGTGCCAGGCCCACGTCACTGATTTTAGTCACATAATTCCGGTCCAAGAGAATGTTGGCTGGTTTTAGGTCCCGGTGCACAAGGGGTTCTGGCTTGCTTTGGTGAAGGAAAAGAAGTGCAGTTGCAATCTCAGCAGCTATTCTAAACCTTAACCTCCATGAAATAGGCGGTGTGTTATTCTTCCGGAATAATCTATCTTCTAAGCTACCATTTTCCATGAATTCATACACCAAGCACCCGTACTCAGGACAGGCACCAAGGAGGAGGACCATATTAGGATGTCTAATGCAGCATAATACCTCAACCTATGCATGTTAGAATGAGAAAATAGATTGTCAAAACTGCACAAACATATTGTAGCAGGAGGACAGAAGTTTCACGACCATAATTAAATAGTAGTGAAAGACAATCAAATATAAGGTCTAGAATTACTCCCATTATTCTTGTACTAAATGTTATCCAGAGTTTTGCATATCAAACCCTTCGCGTACTCAGAACTAAAGCGTACAGTTCGATTATACTGTTACACTGACTAGATTCCAAGCGCCTGGTAGTCAACATCATTTTTACATGTAGAATTTTTGCAAGATTATTAAATTTTATGACACATACCACTAAGTCAAAAACAGTGTAAACCATACCTCTTGTTGGAACTGCTTCCTGCCCTGAGCAGCATCGGGTCTCAAGATTTTGATCGCAACTGGGGTGTGATCAAGTTGGCCTTTAAACACAGGTCCATATCCACCTTCACCTATCTTAAAGGATTGGGAGAACTTTTCAGTAGCCTTTTCGATCTCCTCTATAGTGTATTTTCTGTATCGAATATCATTTTTCGCCAAAGCAGTTAATGCTCGGTCCTTCTCTTCTGCCTCTCTCCTGGCCTTCATCTCTGCATGTTTCCTTCTTAGTGCTTCCTTCTCAGCCATTTTTTTGGCTTCCTCAGCCTGTTGCATGGCAGCTTTGGCTATAGCCTTCTCCTTTGCTGCCAGAGCAAGAGCTGCCTCTCCTGACAATATAGCTTCCTCAACTTTACGTGCCTCCTCCAATTTCCATTGATTAATCTCATTAGCCTGCCGCCCATATACACATTCTTGAGTCATTTATTTGAAACCAATCGCACCTTCAACACCATAATATCTTTCTCTTCCTAGTTTGATATCACCTTCATCCTCACTGACTTTATCAAACTTGGAATGCTAACTAACCCCCTTTATTTAACTATTTGGTATGTTAGTATATGGTCATTGTCGTTTAATATAAAAGGGGAAACATAAACCCTTCTTATGGTGGTCATTATCCTAGCTTGCGATAAAATTACTGCTACCAAGTAGTACCTGAAGGAATTAAGCAAAAGTTCATCTAGTTTTTGGCTAACACATCACCTTATTTTTTGCTGAGATTGCTTCTTTGCAAGCTGAGCTGTACATGTCCATGGTTTGCTTCAGTTCAAGCCTCAATCTCTTCATCTCAGCTTCTAAGTCTTTCTGTAATGAAGCAACGATTCCATAGTTATAAGTTCACCGTTTCATTTGGTTATATAACGTTTCTTGTCCACAACAAAAACAATCAGATCAATTTATGGTCCACCATAACAGTCTAGCATCAAAGGCCATTTTGCACTTACTGACGGTTGGGAAGATGATGATGTCCTGGAGCCATCAGATGAAAAGCTTGAATCCATATCTTGTATACTTAGATCCATTGACCCAAACTTAAGTGGCTCTGACGAAACACTTTCGTCCGAGCCAGAATCACGGCTAGCTGATGGCCTCAGTCCACGGTAAGATATATCAATGTTTTCCATGGACGTACCGCCAGAAATCTTTCGCCTTGGTCCATTATTATTCCTCTCAAAAGACGTTATTTCTGATCCTTCTGTCGTCTCCCATGTTTTAGCTACCCGTGCCCTGTTTGAAGCCAAATTTAAATAAAATAAACAGTAGGATTAGTACTGATCTAATTTCTAAACATGACATGTTATGGATTCAAAAGCTGCTGATAAAATTTGATTCCTCGGCACCTTACTCCATTTTCTGCATCATTAAGTTGAAGTGCCTGCGTTTGTTTTGGTGGGACAGCTATGTTGGACATAGGACGTAGTGCTGATCGAGCTGAGACTATCTTCCCTTTTGAAATTACGTACACAGAACTATAATCTGGAACTGACTTGATTATGGCTGTGGGCAAATCATAACCAATAAATTTCCTGTGAGAATTACAAAGTAATAATTAAAATTTAGTACATCACAGATGTACAACTCTGCAATTTAACATATAAAACATTGATATGCATTCACACAAGGAAATGGACCTTGCCAGAGCGTTCCTGGCCGTTGCACCAAGAACGATACTGTGGATGCAATACTTGTTTGCAAAGTCTGAAATTCCTTTGGCAACATCACTATCATCAATTACTGCTTCTTTTATCTGGACCTGAATGTTCAAATCAAATTGAGTTCGAGTTTGGATTACTAAGGAATTATTAAATGTTAAAATTGTAAACAACCCATTATTATGTCATTCAATGGCAGTTACCAGGAAAATTTCTATTTTCATACCGCTTTATGAGGACATATTGCTCGCAATGCAGAGAAAACATTCTCCACATCACTTTCGTCGGGGGCGAAGACATTCTTGCCATCTGCATAATCATCAATAAGAAGTAGAAATCACAACGATATCGCCAACAGTTCATGAAAATGGATTGCTAAACAAATAATTAACGGTTCCCATATATATGTATATGTGTCTGTGCGTCTGTATATAATGTATATACATACACACACAATTGATGAAGAAAGATAAGAGGGTACCTACTAGGTGGAATGTTTTTGTGCCTAACGTGGAGAGCGACGATGGTAGGGTTATCGAGATGATTAATTGCCCATCGGAAGGCATACACACTGTTCTTGCCTTTGTCAACGGCCACCATGGTGGTGTTTAAAGGCAGAGCGCTGCCATCGAATGGCTGGTGAGCAGACATGATTAGGTTTTGCTCACCACAGTTGCCACCGCCACGTCCACCAATATCACAAAGGAAAAGAGGAAGAAGAAGAAGGGAAATTTTGGGTCCTGCCTCTTGCTCTGAAAGAGGACCCCATGCAAACTCCCCGACAACAACGGAAACAACTAACTTTTAAATCTCATCCTCAACTTTGCCTCTGATTTAGGCATTTTGACCCAACCTCGACCCCAAAAAGGGGAATTGCTACGTGTTCCCATAACTAATTAATGGAAAATAACAAAAAATTATACAATAATCCTTGAGGTAATAAAAATATAGAGGATTAATTGAAGACATATCATTTTTTCTGACCTTTTTATCAAAACAAAATCATTTTTTGTGATTTGTAAGAACTGAATATCAGTTTAATAGTTGCCACAAAAGTGCCCATGTACAAAAATTTGTCTACTCTCGTGCTGGAAGGGAAACAGAGTTAGTATTCCATGTGAATTAGGGAGTATACAAGGTAGGGGTTACTGTTAGAGATGCCTGAGCTTGACTGCATGTCATGTACAATATAGAACAGAATGTTCTTGCCTGTTTGTTTTTAATTTCTACATTATAAATAATTCTAAAATAGTGATGTCCGTTTTCTGAAATTTCCATAAGGTGGAAAAATCTTTACAAATGTCACAAGTTTTTGTAGAAAAGGATTTATGTAATACTTCTCCGTAAATGTTGTTGGAGCTTCCTATTTCATGCTATTCTGTTTTGTGGTTAGTAAACTTAAACCTTTACTTTATCATCAGAGTCTAAAATATTGTTAAATGACGATCCATTCTTGACAGGTCCACTGCTGTAAGTGTTGATGATGGTTATAGAAAAATTGCCTTTGGAGAATAAGGTTATAAGATCTGAAGCAAGAGCTGCACGAATGGTTGATGCAGATGCAGATTTACTATTGTTAAATGAAGCAGAGCGAGGAAGACAGTTATAGAAGCAAAAGAAATACGGACTTCGGGGCGTGAAGATGAAGTATGTTATGATTTTTAATTCCCTAAAATCTTCTAATTCCATATTCCCTCGGTGTTTTCTCTGTCGGCTAGTGTGCTAGGTGATCCATCATTATAGACTATCAGGAAGTGTGATCAATGGGGAATGACAGCTTGACCAAAGAAATAGGAGCATTTTAAGATTAGTTGTCTGGAAATTGCGAGACAAATCCAGGAGTGTCTTGGAAATAATTTAACTTGCGGTAATATGTTAATTAATGCTCCATGGCATTTCCCATTTTCTTGGAGAGAGTATACTGCTGTTTGTTTGAGGTGGAAGATCAGTCTAATGGAGTACTTTGCTGTTTTGGTTAGTCTGGTTTATGAAATATGTCTAGTCTAGCGAAAAGTAGATGTAGGGTAAGACCAAAAAATTATGATGATCGGATCCAAGTTGCTGTTTCAATAATTTAGAATTCCTATTAGTATTAAGTAATTGAGTGTTAATTGCATATTTATTTTTGAGTCTTGATCATACGAATTAGAAACTGTAAGTATGAAGTGTCCTTGAGTCGTGTGCCATCTTTATTGGTTGTGAAGTGCTAATGTAAAAGAAAATTAAAAACATATATTATATGAGTGCATTATTTGTCTATATCATATATGGAGTAATTTGATTTAATTACATCAATGCTTCAAATATAAAAAATAAAAGGAAAATTTATAATTTATTGTCTTTATAATTTCATTGAAATTTTAATTTGGTCTTTATATTTTAACAGTATCGCTTAAAATTTGCATCTGCCCTTCCTATTGCCTTAAATTTGGGCTGTTACTGTACTGTAAATATGCAGGGACGCTACGTTGTGCATGACCATCTTTTGGAAGATGGGTCAATTTACAGTGTCTTCAAGTATTTAAAGGCATTGGTGACCATATATGACAGAATAAAAAGAAAGAAAAGATAATAAAATTATAAAATGACTCTAGAGTTTAAGAAAAACTTCATTGGTTGGAATTTTCAACCGTCCATGATGATTTCTGATCAAAAAGTGGTCGAAAATTTAAAAGAATGATTTTATAATAATTCTAAAGAAGATTACACTTAAATCAATTTAAACAGTTTTATAATTTTTTATATTTTCCTATTTACTTTATTCTTTACAACTATATTTATATTAATAAATCAGTTTATATTATTTTTATGATTTTATTATTCATTAATTATACTATATTAGAAGTAATAATTTTTATATTTTTCGTGTAATTTTATATTATATTTTTCTAAGTTTCTATCTATAAACTTTAATCTATTTCTTTTACTATTTATTTGTAACGAGCTCAATTATTTTAAATTATGAAAACCTCTGTTATTTTTTTGTTAAAATATGTTTGAAATTATAAAAAGGTTGCAAGTCTTTTCAGGAATATATATTTAATTGAAATTTAAAATTAAAATTAATAAAATGTGTTGACACAATGTAAATTTTATTATAATATTTGGCAATAGTACATATCAAATAAACAATAAAGTCATATTATAAATACAAATAAATAAAATGTGTAGCAAAAATGTAAGTCTTATTAATATTAACAATTTAATATATACCAAACAATCAATAAGTGTTATAGTGCAAATATTAAAAATTTTTAAGGTGTCTTTTTTAATTTTTATCATTTTAGTCATCTTTTCACTTATGACTAGTTAATTGCCAAAAACAAAATAGAAAGACGAATGGAAAGAAGAGTGGGAATGAAAATGAGAATTGAGTGTAATGGAAATAACTATTATTATGTTTGGTTAGACATGAAAAGAAAAGAAGAGGTATTACGTTTCCAATATTTAGTTTGCAAACAAAATTATAGGAAAATGAGAAATAATGTGATCATATGCCAAAAATATTCCCTATTTTGAAATAATAATATTTTTTATGATGTAATAAATTTTTAAATATAAAATTGTATTATATTTTTTTTTAATAAATTTATTATTATGATCACGTTTATTTTATTAATTATTGTTAAAAAATTTAAATTATCAATTATAAAGAAATATGAATTTTTTTTTGTATTTTAATGTGTTAAAATATTTTTTTAGATAGGCTACACATAATATAAATCAATTAACAAAATGGTTTTTAATCCAACGAATAATGAAGCAAATTTATAATAGCCCATTAGTGTATGACAATTAATAACACGCCAATTCATAGACACTCACAATCTAAGCCCTTGTATAAATGCAATATTAATGAGTTAGGGGTATTTTAGTTACAAATTTAACATTCTTTGGAGATGAGTTAGATTCCCATGTTAAACCATTTCCCCTCATTTAAGGTAATCCACAAACCCTTGGGAACGAAATGTGATGCAAAGTTGGCATCACCAAACATGGGAGAAAGAATTTTTTACTTTTTCATTTCCATTCTACCACTCCTTTCTTTCTAACCAAATATGCCCTTAATTGACATATAATATCATTTTATTAGGCTAGATGGTAGAGGTATCAGTGCCCCAAAAATTTACCAAAGAGACGAGGACAAGTGGGTGGAAAATCCCTTACTTCATATTGCTCTTGCTAACTTGGCTATGTATTCATACAAAGTCATACACCAGCAGGCAGCAACATTAGAGCACTTAATGTTGGGGAAAAAAATCCCTTAAGAGACGTGGTGAGGACAAAGTTGTTCCACAGAGGAGTGGAATAGACCAAAAAGAGTACAATCTACAATCTTAAGCTAGTCCTTCCCTTGAGTTCACACCGACGGATAAGGATATCATGGAAGGGCGTCTCCATTTTGCCCTCGTACTTGGATCTTTCAGGCTTTAAAGTTAGCCCTTAATCAGCTATTCCTTCTGTAATTATTCCCAGTAGTCATAGTCCCAACTGGTAATTGCACAAGGTTTGGGAGTAAATGCCGTCAATTTGTACGGTGAGTGAGAAGGTCAATGGATTTTCACCAGCATGAACCAACTAAACTACCTACATCAAGTTACAAACATTTTTCCAGAAGAAATCATACGTATCACATGTTTATATAAGGAAGGAACATATTTATCGGTTAAGTTTGGCTGTGTGCGTGAGTATATAAGTAACCTTAGAGGGAGTTTGGGTATTATGTGGTTTTCCCAGTTCCTTGAGGTGAAATTGTAGGAATGTTTTGATTTAAAAAAAAAAAAAAAGATGTGGCAATGCTAATGGCGCGCGTTGGGGATGCCCTTGTAGTGGCTTTACGCCTCACATCGGTTAAGTTCGGTTATGTACGTGAGTATATACGCAGTCTTAGAGCTATATAGATGTTATTTGCATTTGATGATATTTTCAGCTCCTCAAGGTGAAATTGTATGAATGTTCCTATATATATATATAAAAGAAAAGAAACATATTTATGTGCAGCTTGAAAGCATCCATAGTGAAATACCTATTATTTGTATCTCGTTATCTATATCATTGCATCTTCTTGTAGAAATATTTACGAGCTATTGGTTGGTCATACAACATAATGTTGGGTATAATTTCAGTGGATTAACATTAATCATATTATTAAAAAAAATTTGTATAATAATTAATTAAGTAATCAATATTAATTTAAACTAAGAATGGATTGTATTCTTATCAATAGTGAATAATTAGTAATGATTCAGATTATCTATTAATCCATTAGAGAGATACTCAAACTTAGTTAGTTATTATTCCACCAAATTACTAAGAGAAAGAGAGAGTATTGGACTCAATTTAAATGAGCATTATTATGGGCTTATTTTTAAACTACTAAACTTATTTATTTTAATTAATAAATAAGATAGGGTAACTGAATGATTTATAAATAAAACCATTGGTTACTTCAAGGTAGCTTAAATTACAGTTATCTTAAATCTTTTTAAACTCTTTCTCTCTCAAAATAAGTTAGGGTTTTGTGGGTTGCCACACTATTCCTTATCTTTTACATTGAAGATTTTTGCCATATCTACTGCACATTAAGGTCAAATCATTCTTAATTTTATATCTCTCATTTGGATCATATTTAGGTATGATAATTTTGCAATTTGTTTCAGAGCTTAGGGTTCCACATCTACACATTATTTTCTCTGCCATGGATTAATTACAATATGAAACTTCATGAACAACCCCAAAATGTTTTAGGGAAAATTGACCAATATTCTTGAGAATCTTTCAAAATTATTTTAAGGATTTAATATATTCAACAACTTCGAATTAATTGGAATCTAAAATATGCCCAAATTAGAATGAAACTATTCAACCCCATTAATGTCTACCTTAAAATTTTTTGGATCCAAATTGCTCGAACATTTGATGTAATTTTTTCAAAATTAGCTTAAGGGTTTTTTTCTTCTGGGAGGATTTTGATCCATATGACAACCTTTTCACGCTTTATAATTCATGAAAAGTCATCAGTTTCCCTAAAGCCCAACTCGCCTTAAACCTTTGATACTTCAAGCCAAAGTCTTCCCAAATGCTATGAGTTTTGTGAAAAGTGATAGAAGGAAATGATAGATCATAGAAGGACAAGAAATTTGGTACCCATTTCACCCCCTAAAGCTTTGAATTTAGTCAGTTCCAAAAATAGGTTGAAACTAGGTTAAAAAAATCCAGTTTCAGACCCAGACGAGCAAGGAAGATGATGAACAATATTGTTCATCGACACCCACTCGCACCTTGTGGTGCGTGGGCCAACTTTCAGTGCTCAATTGGACCCAAAATTTTGGCTTCTATATTAATTTTTCATTTCCTAATTAATGGTAATTATTTTAGAATTTTTTGAAATTTAAAAATATAAGTTCTTGAATTTCTATACTATTCCAAATTGAATTTCAGATAGGTACTCTTTGACTTTTAGTTTACAAATATGTGTGCATACTCTAAATGCATTCAGGTACCATATATTTTTCACATCTTAGAGGCAAAATACTTTCTTGGGCCAAATAATTTTTGGAGAAAATTATGCTTTTATAAATTCAGTTATGTTGAATTTTATTCTGAGACCAATTTCCATGTGGATTTAGTAAATTTAGTTATGGGAATTATTGTCCTAACTATTTAAAACCTTTTAGGCAATATGCTCATCCGTCATAGGTAACATGAATTGTTGCAGTTAAGCATTTGAACCAAATTGACTGACGAAAGCCCAAGTGTATGCCTAAACGAGCAACCTAACTTATAATCGACATAACTTTTAGCATAAATATAATTTTTGGGCTTATAATTATAATATCATTTCGGAAAGCTCATTCAAAGCTTGATACCTTAATAAATTGCCAAAGGCAATTCGATCCATTTTTTGGCCTAGATTCCATCATTTTCGTTGACTTTAAGACTTTGAAATTCGAGAAACTTGTTTTTAGGCTTCATATAAAAGACTAATGAAGATTGTTTGAAGCCAATATTCCCTTTAATAATGGTAACTATACAAAGCCCAATATTATTTATTTGGATGTTCTCTAATTTAAACAAAATTAAAAATTAAAAGCATGATTTATTTTATATTCTTGGTAGTCAATCATGAATAATTGAATAACATGACATCCAAAGTAGTAACATTTGCTTACTGTGAAGATCACTTGGACAATTGGCACCTTACAATTATGAGCTCACCTATCGTAGGACCAATTGTACGGGTGTTTATTGGTTAATTTAATTAAGATATTTATCTCAAATTAATATTGTATATTTATTGCTCGGTAAATTGCATTGTCAAAGGATACACCCTATTGGTGAAACATTGATAATGTAATTTGATATTATTGAGGTTCAGTTGAATTAATGTCTTAATATTTCTTATACCTTATCGGTATAGAGATGTTAAAGACATTTGGTTGTATGAGCCTTTTGATGTATAGTGAGTTTTCTTGGTTTATTATAATTTGGGACTCTTAGGTGGGATTATGATAATAAGCTTAGCCTTTTAGAAAAAACCTTTTTTTATAATTATGTGAAAACACATAATACATGTTTCCTAATTTTATTACACTCTTGTTAATGGCAACTATTAGTAGTGAAAACTCTCAGTATGACAAACTATAATGATTTAAATAAAGGTCCCTAAAAATTGTTTTTGCAACTACATTGATGGCCCTAACCCTGAGGAGGATACACCTATTACACTTAATAACAATTCCACTATCTTGGAGAGTCATTCTAGTGTTGTGACACACTAAAATTAGAATGTGTGTGCGTGAATGTGAGAAGGCATTAATAGAAATAATAGTGGAATATTTAAGGGTCACTCGAGATATAGTTTAAGTAACTTGTTAAAACTTAAGAAAAGTCATGACCTCTCCCAATTTGAAAACATTGGATTTAACGAAGTGTTTGTTGTTCAAAGAACACATATTAAAACTTGAGTACATAGAGTTTAAATCCTTTAATCATGTCTTCAGAGATAAACCCCACATGTGACACAATTTTATGTATCTCCTATCATAGCTCAACTATGAAATCTTTATATTCCATTCCATTAGAAAAAATGGATAGTCAATGAATCGGTTGAAGTTGTTCCTTAAAAAGGCCAAAATAAAGGAAACGGATAATACTCCCATAGTGGGTTATTTGAATTCTAGATCTAGTTGTGAGTTAAATGTAAGTTTGCAAAGAACTAAATGACCAAGTCCTAATTAGTGATAAGAATAATGGATAACAAGTTAATATAATAATTAAATTGGCTACTTTAGGACCTGGTAAGGGCAAAAGATCTTTTATAGTAATTGGATCATAAGATAATAGGTTGTCCCTTTAGCTCTAGCTAATTTGAATTCAATGTTGTTGAGTTCATATTTCTCAATAATTTTTGGAATTTTACGATTCCATTGCTGAATTTGACTCTTAAGTGTTGTGGGGTAATTATTTAAGACATATTTTTGGAAAAAAAAAAGTTAGTGAGATTGATTGAACATATCATCTTATACAGCACTAATTTTTTTATTCTATATAGACTTTATTAAAAATAGTTATTCTTGCTAGAGCTAGGTGTTGAAGGACAAGTGGAAGTCCAAGACTATTAAGTTAACTATTGACATGAAAGTTTGTAACCTTAAGTTTCTAATTATATTTCTATTATACTATAGTATGATGTACTATATCCCTAAAATTTGTAGTTATTAACATTGTTTATTTGCATAACATGTTTTGTTATGACTTACGCTTAATATCAAACTGGTGATTTTAAATGGGTCTTCAAGAATCAATAAAAGGTTACAAGAGAAATCTAAAAAAAGGTTTAAAGCTTAATATGTTCATGGTGATTGTAATAAGATAAAAAGAATTGATAGTTCCTATACATTTCATTGGTGTCCATTAAAGGACACTTTTGGAATGATTATAAGGTTAATTAGACTTCTGATAAGAGATTAACAAACCTTAGTAGATGGTTTTATCATGGATTGATTATTTGATGTATAAATTGAATGATCAATCTTGAGTTGAAATAACTATTGGAAAATATTATTTTAAGTTTGACGAGGTTATATACAACCACAATTTTATTTTCGTAATGTATGTTAAATGACATAGTATTAGCTTGAAATGGCGTTAACCTTTTTGTGATGTTAACCTCTTAGTGTTAACCCAACATGATAAATTTGAATGAGACCTTTTGTGTTCTTGGAATTCAACTCCATTATGATAGGTCTCGCACTTTTCAAGTTGTCTCAAGGAACTCCTATTGATTAAGTGCTTATAGAATTCAGAATGCATTCTTATTCCTTTTATGACAGAAAGGTCATTTAAACTTCTTAGGTCCTTAATGTAACAAAGAAAGGACTTAAATGTAAAGAAATTTTCATTTGCTTTTGCTGTTGGCAACTTAGTGCTTGCTCAAGTAGACACTTATATTGATATAACCAATGCTAAAATATACTTTGAATATACTTGAGTGATCCTATATTGAATTATTAGATAGCTGCTTAGATAGTTGTGTTTATAACCTACAAGATATTTGGAATCGCATATTCTATTACAATGAATTTGATTCACTTGTAATTATTGACAATCTGGATTCAGATTACGAGATTTGATTAATTATTTGAAATATATTTTGTCTGTACATCTTAGGATGTTTAAGGATAAGTTATTTTGTGGTAAAGTGTCAAATAGACACTTATAGCTATCTCAACTTGTACATACATCTTTATGATGTCCTTGAGGAACTATCTTATTGGAAAGTGTCATACGAACACTTATAGTTGTCTTAACTTTTGCATACATTTCTATGATGTCTTAGAGGAACTGTTTTGTTGGAAAGTGTCATGCAAACACTTATTTACTCAAACTCTATTTTCATCTTTATGATGTTTAGAAGAATTATTCTGTCGAGAAGTGTCAAATGGACACTTACAGCTACCTTATGAGTGGAGAGTATGTTGCTTGTTTTGTTATAGCCATTTGTCAAGGAACATGATCAAAGAAATGAATTTATGTTGCACACATATTTTAGGCTTCTCTCAAATTAAAGGAATTTCAGTTATATTGAACTTTTGATACATAATTTTTATTAGTTGGATATAGGATTTGTAAATCTCATTCTCATATTGAACAGTTTGGGTGATCTATTCACCAAGACTAACCCATTAGAATTTTGCAAACTTCTATCTCTAGGGTATTTTGAAAACTTTGATGTCTTGGTTCAATGGGCTTGAGTTGTGTTCTTAAGAACAATTTGTTATATTTTGACATTTATAACATTCATTTCCCTATTAAATTTAATGTTCTTAGTTGTGCCAAATTTTGGATATAATTCAAAATTAAAACTTTGTTAGCATTTATAATATTGTTTTCCTTATTTGATTCAATGTTCTTAATTCATGTTTCAATTTTAATTCTTTGTTATCTTAGACTTCTGTGATTCACATTCATGATGAACTTATATTTACAAATCCATTAACTAAAGGCAAACCCATAGGAGTATTTCAAAAATCTTGTAACTCATATAGGTTTTGTTGAATCCCTAATGAAGCTTTAGTCTAGTAGGAATATGAGTTGACTTTTGTGGTTTAATATGATACCAATATATCATTTCATATTTCATTTCGTTAGGATATTAAAATTAAGTTTATAACAATATTAATATCCTTTGTTTTCCTATCAGATCCAATGATCTTGTGTAATTTTATTAATAAATTCTATATGGTTTAACATATACACATTTATGTATTCTGATAAATATTAATTGCTTAGCTTTATTGATTTATTGTCATAATAATAATTTATTAAAAGTAAAAGATTGTTGGAATAATTTTAATGGATTAGTATTAATTGTATTATTAGAATAATTTTGTGTAATAATTAATTAGACAATCAATATTGATTTAAACTAAGAATAGATTGGAATCTTGTCAATTATAAATAATCAATGGCCCATTTAGTAGAGAACTTAACCTACAACCTAAGTTTAGTTAGTAATTATCCTATAAAATTACTAAAAGAGAGAGTACTAGACTCAATTTAAATAAATATTATTATGAGCATATTTTAAAGTTATTAAACTTATTTATTTTGATAAATAAATAAAATAAGGTGATTGAATAATTTATAAATAAGATTATTAATTACTTTAGAGTAGCCTGAAGTACAATTATCTTAAATTCTTTTAAATTCTCTCTCAAAATAAGATAAAATTTTGTAAGTTGCCGCATTTTTGTCCTATTTTCTACATTAAAATTTTTTGCAGATATCTATTGCATATTCAAATCAAATTATTCTTAACTTTATGTTTCTTATTTTAATCATATTTAAGTACGATAATTCCGCACATAATGAACCCGACCAACATCATGGAATTTCAAATATTTCAATTGCAACGGGTACGGGAGACTCTCTTCCTCGAGCCATGAGCCAAGTATTCTCTGGAAATTTCTTTTTATTAATTTTCTCCTTTGGTTAATATTTTTGTTTAAAATTAGCGGTAATGGACTGTAGAGAGCCTGACTAGATCCTCGACGTAATTTGTTCAGGGTACGTCACATAATTGCTTGGCTCACACTTCTCTAAATTTTGACTTCATTCTACGAACAGCAGCAGGTCAAATTTTGGCGTGGTTGAACCACTTACACTATTCATGAGCGACCGTTTTTAAGTATTACGTAATTTTATGAGAAATTTGACCAATTAAGATGTACAAACTGTAATCTCAAATTTTCAAAATTCAAACCTTTAGACGGGAATATTAGTACTGGGGAGGCAATCCTGCAGCTTTCTCTGCCTTTTGTTCTTTTCGTTTTTCTCAAGCTTTCGGCCACCCATGAATTCACGATTTGTAGGGCATTCGCTTAATGCCTTAGCAGTGTGCCTAGCCAGACAATTAGTCAAAAGTAGCGTCCATTGTTGACTTTGTACAACAAGGTGGGGCCCATATCTGGCAGGATACCATCTGATCGCTCTCAAAAGTCTCCCATCCCCAAAAAAGCACGACCAATAACGACAAATAGCCCTTCTGTAGCAAAACGTTCAAGCTTCCCTCCACCTAATCGCTAATCAGTATTACATATGAAGCGCACATTAACCTGGGATATATTTGTAATTTTTGCATCAAAACTTGCGCAAGAGTTTGAGAAGGATGACGTAGGCAGGATATTAATGTTTTTTCTCTTAATCATAATAACTTATGAGAACTAACTTTGAAAAAATTATATTTTCGGTCTCCATATAAATTTTTTATTTAGTCTCTATTATTCATATAATTAATTATTTAGTTTCTTAATACTTTAAATATGTATGATTTATTTTAATGAACAAAATTAGGTAATAAATTAAAATTAGCTCATATATATAATAAAATATTTACAAAATATAATAATAAATTAATTAAAAATTAGTTGAACTATAAAGATATTATTAAAAAATTTTAAATATAGAAATAAATTGAAATTATAAGGACCAAAAATATGATTTTTTGCAAGTTTATATTGTTCGCCCAAAAAAGGAAAAGAAGTTCGTATTTGGATAAAATCACACAATAACCTATTATTTACATTCAATGATATTAAATTCAACTTACATCACTAATTTTAATTTTAAAAAAATTATATGTAATCATTTATATTTTTTATATTATTATTTAATAAAAATATAACAAGTATTTAATTTTTCAAATGTATGATTGTTGCAAATAAATATTTTTAAAATTAAAATATATTATTATTAATTAATCAAATATTTGATATATTAACGAAAAAATAGCATAATAAATATATAACTTTTATCTTATTAGCTTCTATACAATTCAGAAACGTACGAAGAAGAAATAATAAGAAAACGCAGCATAATAAAAATATAAATAATAGTCTTATAAACTGAGGAACATTTTTTATTGTGGGGTAAAAATAGATGAACGTTCAGCCTGAAAGTTTGACCCCACCATACGTAAGTGGATGACGTCATTATTGGAGTTGGAGGTCACTTATGTGATAAGGGAATACTAAATGTAAGTTTTCTACGCCATCATTTGTGGGCCCCAGAAATCGCATGACCCACGATAGAAAGCAAAACAAAGAAAACAGTAAAGTTCATAAAATGGGTCCCATATTAGTAAAAGCAAAAGCGAAACCTGACGCTTAGGAGAAGCACCTTGGCGTATGCCCTCCCGTCAATAAATTCTGGTTAAGAGTATCTCACACGTCAAATCCAATGTTTTCAAAGGTTGTCATGAGAGGAGATTTTTTTTTGAAGAAAAAAGTTAATGTATAATTTCTTTTTTTTATCTAATTAATTAATTTTTTTGGCCATAATCTAATTAATTAATTGACATACGATAAATATATGATTTTTTAAATAAAAATAAAATACAATAAGTATATAATTTTACATATAATTGTATACTTTTTCAATTAAACATGTTATCATTAAAAAATAAACACTTGTTTAACAATAAAAATATAAAAAAGGCACCAAAGTCAAATGTATTTTTTAACTGTTATATTTTTGTGTAATGTATATATATATATATATATATATATGACCTTTTATTATTACATAACAAATTTAGAAGTAATCTTTACAAAAAATAAAATAAATATTACATCCTACTATAAAATCCTAAATTGAAATATATTATACTATCTTTGCATTTCTTACAAATACATTTTATTTAAAAAGAAGAAAAAAATACACTTTTGGTCTCTCGTTCTTTGAAATGTCTTAAAAAGTCCCTCACATATTGAAAAATATTACACTTGTCTTCACTTTTAAAAAAATTACCAAATTTAATTCTCCTATCAAATTCTAAATGTTAAATTTAAAGCATTGAATTTGATATATTTTTAAAAAAGTGAGAGACCAAGTATGATTTTTTTGTTTTATGAATAAAAATCTATTCTAGATGTTTTAATAAATGAGAGATTGTAATTTTTTTATTAAAAAAATAGACAATCTATATATAAAAAAAAGTCTGCCGTAATGGCATATCGTTTTGTCCTCTATTGGTCCACCTAAGTGGCATAGTGTTTTTCTCATTTTTTTGCATTTCGTTTCTTATTTCCCCACCGTGGGTAACCCATCTTGGTGATTCCACATGGAGGAAGGCTAGCAAATCTCAATATTCATGAAGAGAAAGATAAAGTTTAGTCCTTATCAGATCTGGGCATCAATGAGGGCAGAGAATCCTTTGAATTTTGTCTTGTCGACAAATTTCTCATGGGCAACATTGTCAATGTTAATGCAATGAAAAATACTATGACAAATTTATGGAGGCCGATTGGGGGTGTATCCATGCATGAGTTGGGTGAGGGTTGATAGCTATTAAGAATTTTCTTTGAGATCAATGTCAATTGCGTAAAAGAAGGTAGCCTTTGGACTTTTAATAGTCATATGCTAGTGCTGCATAGGTTAAAGGAGGGAGAGGATCTGGCTTCGGTATCACTGATGTACCCTGATTTCTGGTTACAAATTCACGAACTCCCATTAGGCCTAATGTCGGAGGCTATGGCGATGTAATTAAGAAATTTTGTAGGAAGCTTTATCCAATATGATGCAAAGGCAGTAGCGGATGGGAAAACTGATAACATGCCAATCCAGGTCCAATTGGATATCAACGAACCTATAAAACAAAGGAAGAAATTGTCTCTAAAGTGGGGGCATATGCATCTATGTTCAATTCAAATATGAGAAACTACCTTTGTTTTATTTTTTGTGTGGTAAGCTTAGCTACTCAGAAAGTTTTTATAGATTACAAGCAAGCAATAGAGGAAGAAAGGACTTACCGTTACATTAGGACATGTCACTACACACCACTGGTCGAAAAAATGCTCCGATAATCAGCAAATGGCTAAGAAACATTACTGGCACATCCTTCATGGCACCCAGCTCCACTAATTGTGATGTTGCCTATTTTGGAAAAAGGAAGTTGTCAACATTAATTCACCCCAATCTTGACAGTTGCAACTAGGGGATTCAAATAGTATAAAAGTTAAAAAGGTATAGGAAGTGTCCTGTTTGATTTAAATTAGGGGCCAAACCTACTTATTTGGGCTCATTGAGACCAAGATCTATCAGGGCTACCTCAACCTACTCTCATTCGAATACTACCCAAGCTTTGGATGTGGAGGAGGAAAATGCATGCACTACTCTTTCAGCAACGAGACCTACTAGGCAGGCTTGTTAATACCTATGATGCTTCTAAGCTAGAACTACGAAAGGCTGGGCAACCTTAGGGCAGTTCAAGCTCTTAAAGAGCTCATATAAAAATGGCAGCCTGGCCTTGTGTTCCTCATGGAGATGCTTATCCATAAAGCATGCATTGATGAGATTATAAGACTTATACAGTATAATGGTAGTTTTTGTATGAATAGACAAGGACATAGAGGTGGTTTAACTGTCCTATGGAAGCATGAAATTGTGTTTGAAGTAACTGGTTACTCATAGAATGTTATTATCCATAGAGCATGGTGTTGTACTGGGTTCCACAATTTCCCTGAGACATCAAGAATAAGGAACTCTTGGAACATTCTTTGTTCCTTAGGGGAGCAATATAGGGAGTAGTCATGGGTTTACTTTGGAGACTTTAATGACCTTCTTGCAAACGATGAGAAACTAGGCAAAGCAACTCACTCCTCTCAACTTATCGAAGGGTTCTGCCAAGCTATTACTAATAGTGGGCTCTATGAGGTTGACTCTAAGGGGTGTAATTTACTTGAAAGAAAAAGACATCCCTTGGTTAGGTTAAAGAGAAACTTAATCAAGCTTTTGCTAATAATCGCTGGCATGACTTGTTCAGGAGGGGGCAGCGTTAAGGTCTTGACTACCTTTTATTCTGATCGCGACCCTATTTTGCTAATTACTTATATAGGTCCTCAAACTAAAAAGCGTCCTAGATTTAGGTTTGAGAGTGCATGGTTTCTGCATGATGAGATTTCAAACATAGTATAAGGTAGTTGGGACTGTGGGCTAGATGACAGGAAAATTAGAGAAATTCAGCAATTAAAAGATAAGAAGAATTTTATCCTTAAACAAGAAGAGATTAAGTGGTAGTAAAGGGGTCAACAATTCCAGTCAAGGAATGGGGATAGAAACTCAAGGTTCTTCTAAACAAGCCTCGTCTAGGAAATGGAATAATCACATTGAATCCCTTAAAGATGAACAGGGAGTTTGGATGAGTAGTTTGGAAGAGCAAAAAGCACTGATTCTAAATTACTTCTTTACCTTTTACTTAGGTAGATGCAACAAGTTTAAGCAAGATAATGAGTTGCTTACTGAGCAAGAGTGGTTACTAAGCAAGATAATGAGTTGCTTACTCGTCCCTTCGATGCTTTGGAGATATAGAAAGCAACCTTCCAAATGCACCTGGATAAGTTTCCCTGCCCTGATGGTTTTAACCTAGCTTTCTTCCAAAAATTTTTACCTATTGTTAGAGATGAAGTCTGTAAATGTTGCGTGGAGTGGCTTGAGAAGGGAGAGCTCCCTACTAAGCTAGATAATATCCTAGTGGTCCTTATTCCAAATAAGAACACTCCTTAATATTTAAAGGACCTTATACTTATTTCTCTTTGCAATGTCATCTATAAAATTATCTCTACGGCCCTTGCAAATTATCTTAAAAGGATACTTCCCCACATCATCTCTGACTCATAGTTTGTTTTTATCCCAAGGAGCTTAATTGCAGATAATATATTGGTTGCTTTTAAGCTTATTCACACTATGAAGAGGAAATCCAAAGGATATAAGGGATATATTACTATCAAGACAGATGTTAGTAACGCTTTATGATAGACTAAATTGGCGGTACTTTGAGGCTATAACGCCAAACTTGGTTTTCACCCAAAATGGGTTCATTGGATGATGATATGCATTAAGAGAGTGAAGTATAACTTTCTCATTAATGGCGAAGAGGTGGTTCATATTTCTCCTTAAAGGGGTCAGCATCAGGGTGACCTTTTGTCCCCTTACCTCTTTATTCTCGGAGCTAAATGACTGTTAACCTTGCTTGAGCAAGCCAACAGATAAGGTGTTATCTATGATTGTAAGGCTACCAGAGAGGGTCCAAGCATCTTTCACCTCTTTTTCGTAAATGATTCCTTCTTTTTTTGTTGAGTTAATGAGTCAAATTGTGGAACTATTAAAGATATTCTTAACACTTAAGAGCGAGCTTATGTGCAATCCATTAGCTTTTAAAAGTCTAGTGTTTTCTTTAGCTCTAACATTTCTGAGAGGTGTCATAATCATTTAGGCGATTTGCTAGAGATTCACTCCCCTATGAACTATGGGCGTTATCTCAGTCTCTCTTCCCTAATTGGTAGAAGAAAAAGAGCTATTTTTCTCCTTCTTCAAATACAGGATGTGGTGTAGGATTCATGATTAGAAGAATCACTTTCTTTCCCATGCTAGCAAGGAGATCCTTTTGAAGCCTGTGGCTCAAGCTATCCCTACCTTCTGCATGAACATTTTCCTTATCCTTACATCTATTTGTGAGGACTTACAACGCATGTTAAACTTTTTCTAGTTGGGTTCAAACGCTAATAATTCCAAAGGCTTAAAATGGCTTGCTTGGGATAAGATGTGCCATAAGAAAAAGGATTAGGGTCTTAGCTTTCAACATCTTCACTGTTTCAACAAGGCCATGTTGGGAAAGTAAGGGTGGAGGCTTGTACCTCCTATACCACTCTTTCTTATAGAGTTTTCAAAGCAAAATATATTCCTAAGGAGGATTTTTGGAATGCTTGGTTGGGTTATAACTCGAGCTTTAATTGAAAGAGTTTGCTTTTTTCTTAGAGCCTTTTTAATTAAGGAATAAGGTGGAAAGTGGGGGCTGGTGAAAGAATATGGGTGTAGGTAGATCCATGGATCTCTAGAGAAAGGTCTTGTATACCTACATTTGTAATAGGAGTGGGCAAGAGATCTATAACTGTTAATGAGTTGTTTCTGGACAATATTAGAGCTTGGGATGCTCCTAAAATTCATAACATCTTCTCTTGTGAGGATTGTAAGGCCATTCTTAAGATTCCCTTGGGGCTTTCTTGTCACTTGGACAAATGTATATGGCATTTTGATCATAGAGGGCTCAATACTGTTAAATCTGTTTATTAGATCGCTCATAACTTGCAGGAAACACGCCAAGGGATCTCATTTGTCAAATGGAACAAAATGTGGACATCGAAAGTCCCCTCAAAGGTGTGAGTTTTATATGGCGGGCCTTGAAGGATGTTCACCTTATTAAGGCTCACCTGATGTCCAGAGGTGCTAGGGAAAACACTTTATGCCATATCTGTAACAATGAGGAATCCTTCTCTCATACTTTGATGACTTGCAACCACGTGCATAATTGCTGGTCATTATGGGATTTTGACCTATCATCCATCAGTTTAAATTTCCTTGACAAATTCTCCTATGTAAATGTTGGCAGGGATGATTTGGAATGATTGCAATAATGCTATATGGAGACGAAAATAGAGCACGTCAAATCTAGTTGTTTTTGTAGCAACCACCTTCATGTCTAACTGGACAATAGCCAATGAGGCTATGGACTATTCTCACATACAATGTTGTCAAAATCGTGATTCAACTCGATAAAATCGCTGATTTTACAATTTTAGATGAGGATTTCAAGTTAAATCAGGATTTGAATCGGAATCGAAACAAATTTGGTCAAACTTGGAGTTGACTTGTATAGAATCGGTAAACATGCTGAGTTTGATCAAGTTTACTGAGTTTCCTTGCTTCTAATTTTTCAACCCAAAATCCTATAGTAAATTTTTTTTTAACATAAAAGAATAGAAATCCAGCCTAAAAGCAACATACATTTGCCTAGAAAAAGAAAATAAGTCCTCATTTTACATTGTTTTCTCTTTACTTAAGCTTTTTATCATGTCATGATATCGTTTCTCCCTTGTACAGCACTACAGCAACATCACCAATGTTTAGGAAACAAAGCTTTCAAGATAATCTCTATCCTCCCTCTTGGATCCACACATAAATCCTAATTATTTTACCACTTCTTTACATGTTAATCTATAAAACAAAGCTTTCAAGATTAAAGAAAAAAGTACTAAAATAAGTAATAGTGTTAGAGTAGTGTGATAATATGGTGGGATGGAGAATGACTCATTTTTATCATTTGTTATATGTCATAGCAAGCAAAAGTTTCATGTGCCAATATGTTGCCGCCAACTCCAACCCCATTACCCTTTTTAATTAACTTCTCTCTCTCTCTCTCTCTCTCTCTCTCTCTCTCTCTCTCTTTGTTTCTTTTTTTTCTTAAATAAATAATTGTATTTCTTATTATTAATTTGCTCTCCTTATGATTTCCAAACTACAAGACAATAATATTTCATTGGCCTCTCTTTCTTTTTTTTTTTTTAACACAAATGGGAAGACAAAAACAATACTTGCTTTCTTTAGAAGTAGCACTAACCATAGACCGCTAGCTAGCTATCCTTTTCTTTTAAATAAAGCAAGAAGTGCAAAGGAAGAACTTATATATTATATAAATATTTTAAAGAGAAATTTAGTAGTATATACATTTAATTTGCTCAACATATATAGAAAAATAAGTATTTTTCTTATGGACTTCAATTCATTTAAATTAGTTTGAGTAATTGTGTGAATCCTAATTGTTTGTTTGCTAAATTTAATGCATAGGAAATTAAATTTCTCTCTAGCTTATTCCAAATTAATATCAATTTATACTTCTTTGATTTCTTTCTTACAATGATTTATTGTTTTTGTTAAAATACACTGAAGAAAATATGTCTTCAAGTGCCGATGGCCTATAACCCTTACTCAAAAAAATAGGGTAGAAACATAGGAAGGATACTGATGGGGTTGGATAGAAAAAGTTTAATGCAGTTATTTTATTTGTATTTTTGTAATATAGTTATGTTTAATAGCTATTCAATAAGATGTGTATATAAACTTTTATGATCCTACTTTACAAGTCTATCTTCCCCTCACAAGTCTGCCTAAAATCATAAGTTTGACAACCTTGCCCGTATGCCCCAGTTTGAGCTAGATGCAACTCGTTGAGCTTGTTTTACCTCTGTTGACTAGTTCTGTAATACTAATGCTGCTTTGTTTGTAACTGAAGGTAAATTAAGATATGAGGTTGTTATCCACAGCGTCTTGAGCTTTTGCTGCATGGCTTTCTCTGGGCTTGTACCTGGTGTCTTAGACTCATTTGTCATGGAAGCTTATCCGATCAGGCAAGGACTAGAATGGAGCAGTACTCACCCTCATGGCCACATTGAGATACAGTCTAATGCAAGAACTATTGTCCACATCAATTATTTAGATTCCCTTGATGAGTTTGACTTTAGGACCATCATTTATGATTGTAAGAGCTTGTTAGCTGTTCACAACAATTGTAGATGCTCTTAGATTAGTAGGAAGGATAATAAGGAAGCTCACAACCTTGCTACAACTTCCATTTCTTTTTCTTTCTTTACTTTTTGGGATATGTACTCCAATGACTCTTTGCTTTAATATATATGACTATCATTTCCTGGGGAAAAAAATAAATGATAGATTAAAACAATACTTTCTTAATAAATAAGTGATAAAAAATAATTTAATTCTTTTGGAAAGGTATAATTTGAACTTTGTGAGTAAAAGCCAACAAACAAGCGTTAAGACTATTTGCGAAATAAAGGAAAGACAATTGCTATACTCTAAATTAATAATATGTATTAAAAAAATGTAAAAACTAAAAATATTTAATAAAATGCAAAAGGATTTAAATCTACATACTTTACTTGTCCTTATTAAAACTACATCCTCATTCACAACAAATTAATTTGATTCTTGGATCACTTTCAAAAATAGTTTGAATACGAGATTACTGTAATTTTTGAATTCAAGAGTTAAAAAATGGGCTTTTTGATTCACCTATGTAAAAAAAAAAAAAATTATTTTTAAAATGCTACAATGTATAAAGTATTACATCATAATACTATAATTTTGGGACTCGAATTAATTCAATACGAGTCCTAGTATACTTTTTTAGGTCACTTCAAGACCCACTGTACTTTTTTTCCACTACTAATGAATATCCAAAAAAAAATTAATTTTGTTTTAATATTTTGAAGTAAAAATAAAATAGAGAAAAATATACTTTTGGTCCATTCATTTTTCATAAAATTATTATTTTGGTTCCTTACTTATCATAATATCCAAAATAATCACTCGCTCATTAGAAAATGTTATACTTAACACTCTACTTTTTAAAAAATTATCAAATTTAGTCTCTCTACTGAACTATAAATCCTAAATCTAAGAGACTAAATATAATTTTTTTTTTTAAAGTAAGGGACCAAATGTGATATTTTCTAATAAGTACGAGACTATCATAAAATATGGTATTTTTCTAATAATTTATTCTAAGTCAACAAAAGTATAGTATATACTTGAGATGTATAGGATAAGTGAGAGCCGAAAATGATGAAAGTGAAATACCAGTACTTTTAACGTTATTTTACTTATTCCGTGAATTGAAGATGGGCCACGACCCCTTTTTTTGGACCTAAGGCTCGCTTTGCGGGCTGATAGACCACGGGCAAGTTTCCCATGCCTTGGTATTATGGCGAATGGACCATGGGTAAGTTTCTCATGCCATGGTACCATGGGCATCGAATCACGGGGAATTTTGTCATGTCAGTAAAGGATTTGATGTTGGAACCATGTGAGGATCATTGGGACGAAGGGAACAAACCTTGGTGCCACGGCGAACGGATCCTGAGTATGGGGAATGAACCCCACAGTTCCCAAAAATGTAAAAATTCACCAAATATTCAACCATGTGAGGATCATATACTACACTTTTATTGACTCGTAATAAATCATTTGAAAATACCAAAATTTATGATAGTCTAGCCCTCAATAGAAAATATCACATTTGGTACCTTACTTTTAAAAAAATATCAAATTTAGTCTTTTAAATTTAAGGCTTAGAGTTTAGTAAAGAAAGTAAATTTGATAATTTTTTAAAAAGTAGAGAGTTACGTATAACATTTTCTTATGAACGAGTAATTATTTTAAATATTTTAATAAATAAGGAACAAAAATAATAATTTTATGAAAAGTAAATGAAGCAAAAATATTTTTTCTCTATTTATTTTATTTTAAAATCTTAAAATTAAAATTATTTTTTATTAAAATATAATTCATTTAAAAAATATTTTTTTATTTAATACTCGTATATTATTAATCTCTCTTTCTCTCCTCGCCTTCCATTTCTCTCTATCTGCTTTCTCCGTCCTTTCTCGCTTTCTTCACTTACAAATTGTTTTTTAAAGTAGTAGTAGGACTTGGAATGAATTACTCCAAATCATAAAAAAAAAGCACAATGAATATCGGAGTAAGTCGCTCTAAAATTTAAAATAATATATTAAAATTCAGATTGAATTAATATGAATCTCAAAATTATAATATTATGATGTAATATTTTATACACTTTAGCATTTTAAAAAAAAATTATATTTACGTGGGTGAATCAAAAAGCCTAAAAAAAATGTGTCCCACGGTGAAGCCTCGTTGTTTAACATAGAGAGAGAAGAGAAAAAGAATAGAAAAAGAGGGAAAATCCAGAGTCACCGTCCTTTACCTACCACCGCACGCCGCTGCCACAACATTATATCTCGAAAGACGAAAATGTGTATCCTCGAAACGGCGTTCACACTTCAAACCTGTTCTTTCTCTCCCAATCATTTTTTGACTTTTGCCTTTCCACCAAGCGCCTCTCTTTCGAAAAAATAAGAAATATTAGCTAATTCTTATACAGGTTACAATTGATTTAACATATTAATTTAAGATTCACACTTTTTTTAAAATAATTATATTAAATTAATATACAACTATCATATAAATATAAAAAAATTAGTTAATACTTTTCCTTCTCCCCCATCTCTCAACTTATTTATTAACCATTAATTTTATAATTTTTATTATTTTCTAAATCATTATAAAATTGAATCGTCTCTTTAAAAATTTTGCATAAACAAAGTAGGAACTTTTTGAATCTCAATTGTTTGAGAAAAATGTGTCAGAACGGTAGAACCATCCAGTGGAGGCATAACACATTCACACGTCAACGCAAACAAAGTAATTATAGAGCGGCACCCACTTTGAATCCTCGTGTGTCATACATTATTCACAATTAATTAAGTAATCTTGTTCTTTTCTTGGTAAATTAATCACGTCCTAATATTAATTAATAAATTAATTTTCCAGTTGAATATAAAATTAGAGTAAAAGCCCTAGCATCCCGCAAATCTCAACTTTCAATCTCCCCGTTCACACTACTGTTTCACGAAATAAAAAGTATAAGCTCCAGGAATACGATCTTCTCATTGCCGAGTTCTCCGTCACGCTTCTTCGTCTCTGTGTGTCGGCTTTCGTCTTTATCTGTATGAAACTCCCAGCTTTTGCAGACCCAGAATCCCTCTCCCACATTTTCAGCTTGCTCCAGAGCTCATTTGATCAAATGAATGAGACCACAAACAGCACCACCAGAAAACGACGCAGAAAATCTGATAAAGCTGGAGATGGCGATGATGGTTCAATCCAGAACCAAGGGACTAAGAAGAAAGAATTGAAGGGTATTCTTACTTCGCTGCTATTGCTGGAAGAACAGGAAAAGCGGGACCAGGAAGAGCAAGACAAGGTCTCCAAGGAGGAGAAGCTGTCCTTAGAGGCGAACCACAAGAAGAAGACCAAGGCCATGCTTGAATACTACAACAATCTTCAGGATTATTACGACGAAGTCGAAGAATCGGAGCGAATTAAGAGAAAGAAATCTCGGGCAATAGCGGGTACGGTGGCTGTCGCTGCAGCTTCCGATGGGTTAGAAAAGGTTCATATGGATAAAGTACTGAAATCTGGAGCGGCTGGTGGACCCCAGAGCCAACAGCGCCGCCTGTGGGTGAAGGATCGTTCGGGAGCATGGTGGGACGAATGTAACAGGCTCGATTTTCCAGAAGAAGAGTTCAAGAAAGCGTTTAGAATGGGAAGGGCTACCTTTGATATTATTTGTGAGGAGCTTAATTCGGTTATTGCAAAAGAAGATACAACGTTGAGAAACGCTATTCCTGTGAGGCAAAGAGTTGCTGTTTGTTTATGGAGGTTAGCCACCGGCGACCCTCTTCGTCTTGTATCCAAGAGGTTTGGATTGGGAATATCAACTTGTCATAAGCTGGTTCTTGAGGTATGCACAGCCATAAAAACCGTGTTGATGCCTAAGTATTTACAATGGCCCGATGAGGCAACGATTAGGAATATCAAAGGTGAATTTGAATCGATTTCAGGGATACCCAATGTGGTGGGGTCTATGTACACCTCGCATATACCCATTATAGCTCCTAAGATTAGTGTAGCTGCTTATTTTAATAAGAAACATACAGAGAGGAATCAGAAGACTTCGTATTCAATTACAGTTCAGGGGGTGGTTGACCCAAGAGGGGTGTTTACAGATGTGTGCATTGGATGGCCTGGTTCAATGCCTGATGATCAAGTGTTAGAGAAGTCTGCACTTTATAAAAGGGCCGAGAAGGGGCTTCTAAAAGGTGTGTGGATTGTTGGGAGTTCAGGGTACCCTTTAATGGATTGGGTTTTAGTGCCTTATACTCAGCAGAATCTTACTTGGACACAGCATGCGTTTAATGAGAAGATCGGAGAGGTTCAGAAGGTTGCAAAAGATGCATTTGCTAGATTGAAAGGAAGGTGGTGTTGCTTGCAGAAGAGGACAGAGGTGAAACTACAAGATTTGCCTGTTGTTCTTGGGGCGTGCTGTGTGTTGCACAATATATGCGAATTGAGGAATGAAGAAATGGATCCCGAGCTGAAGTTTGATCTTGTAGATGATGAGATGGTACCGGAGGTTGCTTTGAGATCAGCAAGCTCCATGAAAGCTAGGGATGCAATTGCTCACAATCTTTTACACCATGGCCTCGCTGGCACTTCTTTTCTTTAGTTGAAAGGTCTTATTTGACTATTTGTTACTTGAGATCACAATTCTTTTGCTTGTTTCTAATATTGAAGTTATTCATCATATTTGTTGAAGGGACACTGTAAAAGATATATTGGTCCCTCTAACAAATATATGATTGTCCTCTTACATAAGTTAAGATTCACCTGTTGTAACCTAGTTTCATATTTTAACCGCCAATAAGATATTAGTGAGTGAAATCACTATTTTTTATCGGCCTTCCTTTCCTCCTCATAGATTCGAATCTTCCGTTTTTTTTTTGGTTTATTCTTGTGATATCTGGCTTCTACCATGCCAACAGTGATGGTATACAAAAAAATTGTTTCTATCAAGTAACAACATTATCTGTATATATATATTCCACAGTTTCTCAATAACGTTGAGACATTCGTCCTCTAGGTTGATTTGACAACTAAAGCCCCATCTTATCTTGGTCTTGGCATATCAATAGAGGAGCTTGTGTCAGTAAAATTTCGGGGAACTGAATGACTGAGAGTTGAATCACAGCCTTTCTTGGAGTATTAAGGTTTTTTTCTGTAAAATTATCCGCCTGTTGACTTGTTTCGTCACTCAATGACCTTAGAGATCTTTGTATTCGATCAGAGTGAACCGTGGCCAATTCCTGTTCGGGATCTTGGTCTGTTAACCTTGTGCTTCATGTTGTTTTCTGGAGTTTAGATGTAATGAGTGGTTCATATTTTATAATTACCGCTCTAAATCTTGTTGAGGACATTGAAGTGTAAGAAAGATAGGAGAACACCAGTGCATTGCCTCAAGTGACTTTGATTATTCTCAACACTAGACTTCTTTACCTAAGTATTCGTTCTGTTGTTCTGCTTATTCACATCATAGTTCACAAAGCTAAATTAAGTTGCAAATGTAACTTCTAAGCGAAGTGGTATGGTTTAGTTTAGCTGATTTAAACTTCTGTATATAGTCCTTGTGTCTCTGCCTCAAACAGCTTTAACAAATGAGGTAGAGATTATAGCTTATTGCGAACCGAACTTACCGTTAGATAAGCTTATATGCAGATTTGCTTGCAATTGCAGGTCATTTAAAGCCTCCTCCAAATGGAACAACTTGTTCTGGTCTTCTGTCATGGCTTTGCAAGCAGCATAAAATGAGAAATTAACATGTTATTCTAGTATGTTCCAACTTCGAAAGTTACCGTTGTAACACAGGTTTTATCGGAATATCAAAGGAAAGCGGATAAGAACAAGAAAAAGGTAGAGCAAGCTTTGATTGGATCACGATAATTTTAATTTAATAAGAAAGATCAATAAAGAGGGACACCTTAATGTAGGTGCTTTTCAAAGTCCATACTTCCCCTCGTTACAGAATAAACTGTCAAATTAGTTATTTTATTTATAAAGTCACTTAATTCTAGTTCCCAAATTTTTTAGAATATAATTTTTTAAATGTTTGTTGTTTTGAGCTAACAGGATTGTATAGAGTCAACATAAAAACTCTATTAAATTCAAAGTGGACAAATGAATTTAATTAAAAAAAATATTAAAGTAAAAAGAATATTTGCCAGATTTTATAGTTCAAGAGGCTATTAACATGCCTAATCATAATACAAGAAACCAGAGATTACAGTGAACTGTGGTGACTGGTGAAAGGCTGATAGCATGCCAGTATGATAATGCATAAGGTGATGCTTAAGTAGTTGAATACATTTCAGAACAATTCCTCACTAATTACAACAACGGTTCAATTATGGAAAAGGTTGTGGTGATCTTTGATCATAGGGACCAAAAATTATGAGAATGCCAACCAGTCACCCAGATGAGACATGGAGCTTATTGCTAGAAATTGTTTCTTCCATCCATGTAATTTCTGTATTTACCATCCAAGTTCACCAGCTAGTATAGTTCATCTGAATGGTATCAAACAGCTTCGCGTCAAGGGAAGCAATTCCAATCAGCGTGGCTTACTTGTAAGCTGCTCCCCATGATCAGTGGGTAAACGAAAAGGAAAGTGAGTAAAATGGATCTTTAAGGTCTGTGACTCACATTTTTTTATCATCAAACTTGTAGCCTGCAGAATATTTCAAGCTTGAATGCACGATGTATTTACCACACAAATACAAAATCATTCAGCATATTCTAATACAGATTTCAATTGACAAGATTACAGCGGAAGCATTAGTCTATGTTCAGCAGTTATTTGTATAAATATTGTAAATTAGTGCTACTATATGAACCTAAAGTAATATGCTATATTTTATGTAAATGAATGATATACACCCAAAAAAAAAAAAAAAACAGTTTTGAAGACCCAAATAACACTATAAAGTAAGAGAAGTTCTGCAAAAGGACTTGCAGATAAATTGGGCAGTTGCTATTATCTTTCCAGTATGTCAAATAGACTGCAAGAAAAGTCCTGTTTCAATTCACACATCCCCTTGTATAACCTCAAATCACAATTATAGGACAAATGGAAAAACCGCCTTTGAATTTTGGATCACCTAACAATAGCCATTGAACTCGTAAAAATGAGAAAATAGATCCTTTGATACTTCAAGAAGTAGGTCTTTCTATCTATTTCACTCTCAAACTCTCACGTAGTGCCCTAAACCAGACATGCCATGTGAAAGCAATGATATCAAGGGTGAAATAGATAGAAGAACTAATTTCTTGAGTGTAAAAGATAAGGGACTTATTTTCCAGTTTTGAAAGTTCAGGTACTTACTTGCAAATGACCCAAAGTTTAAAGGCAGTTTTTGCATTTTCCTTTATGCAAAAAGAGCTTACCTTGCAGAGCTTCCATGGCAGTGCGAGCACACTTGGGGTCAATAAACTCCACAAAACACAAGACCATAGGCTTGTCTCCACTCTGCAGCATGCATTTTCATTTTAAAAACTATAAATTATGCACATAAATCAGATAAAGTGAGATACCATAAATTATTCTCAGCAATAAAATAAAAGTTGTAACAATACCTACGTAAATTACTAGACGAACCTTGATATGGCATGAAGTTCTGCATCAAACCTCATGTCAAGTGTAGAGGCTATAGATTATTGCTCAGAAGACACGTAATGATCTTGATGATCTTTAATGGTTTGCAATATTTGAGTTATAAGATTGTGAAATGAACAAAAAGACAGAATATTGTTTTGCAAAAACAAACCAGCGTGTCTCCTCAGAGCTATACATCTTGTTTTATCTTGCAGTTACATGCATAAAAGTAGAATAATATCTACATAATTTTAGGTATATGTAAATAACTTGCAGATAATCTACAAGAATGAAATCATAACATCTACACAAATTTACATGCATTGTTGCAGCTGACTTAATACCTGGACGAGAACTAGAGACAGTCACAAAGACAAATGCAGATGAAAAACCACTGAAATATTTCTATATTATAAGTTCTTAAAATAACTCAACAGAAAACTATGTAGTAATAAACTTACACGTCTAGGCTCCTTCTGAACAACTCTAATATCTTTATAGCCAATAAAGGGACGGAAAAGATCTTTAGATGGAAGTTAAGGCTTCATATTGACAGAAGAAAGATATACAGTAATAATACATCAGGCACATACACAGTCATTTCCATAAACTTTTGAAGGCAAGTCAACTTATCTAGGGAAAGTTTTAGTAGAATTGTAACTGACAAAAGTATGCATCTCTCACTCTCTCTTTCTTCCATTACTTCCAATAAGAATCCAATTTACAAGCACTTGTGCCCATCCATTTTTAAAACTTTCAGGAACAGAGATGCATATGCGTACAGCTATGCACATTGGTAGCAAAGGATACGACCAACTTCCCTTCTAGTACAGTCATTTGGAAGTCCACCCACAAACAAAATGTTGGATTCCCCTGTGGAAACTGGGAGACCATCATGATTGCTTTTTGATATAGATCTGTCATTATTTATATCAGCAATGCCTGGATTGCCCTGTGGAATAACATGCTTTTGACTCATTATATCAGGGCCTTCAAGAGATGGGTAGCACTTTATGTCAGCCCCAGTGGTAGCATTATTAAGAGCAGGTTCAGAATGAACTCTGATGCCCATAATATCATCAACATCATATGCTCCATCCGAAACAAGTTTATCTGCACATGGTCCAAGGGGAAAGTTACCTCCTACATGCATTATATATTAACTCAATAGTTGTTAAATTTTACATCTTTCTGCAGGTAATCTGATCCAACACCCTGAAAATCAATTGATCTTGATACATTAGGTGAAGCCAATGATGGTGCTTCAGAGGGCAAATAGCTATCAAAGCTACACCTTGGAATGCCTATTGGCACAACCAAAAAAATCAGTAGATATTCAGAAATAGCATTATTAGTAAATCAAGGAACAAAATGACAAGGTAACATCATAAGATCACAATATCCAATGGATTTTAGCACAATTAGTCTCTTCTGTATGTTAGTACGCACAGAGTATTTGCAAACTAAAGTAAAAATAGTAAACAAGAAAAGATACTTTCCAAAGTTCTTGCTTTGAGGGTGGGGAACTGACTGACATACTGTTTTGGTAGAGTTTAAAATCATTTGGTTGTCAAACCCAGGAGTCAGTAATTATTTGCTTGTAACATGCTTTTTTACCCAGAATTCAATTCAAGCAAACGTTAGAACTCTCCCCTGCCCTGAAAGCAACCCCAATTTCTAGGTAGGAATAAGTTCTAAAAGTTTGCGACTTTTTTCCTAATTCTGCTTTGACCACAGTAAATCAGATAGTACTCTGCCCATTTAGGACAATAGTAATTCTTCTCAGGTTTTGCCATGATTTGCTTCATATATGAGTGCTCTGGAAAGTATGTTAATTTCAAAGCACACTAAGTAGAACATATAGAAAGCAGATGCTGAGTATGAGAATTTAAAATACTAGACTGTGTCAACTAGAATTCATAAGATTTCCCACAGTACATGTTAAATCGATACTTCTGTAGAATCCCAAAAGCAAAGCTTTCTTCTAACATGCAAAAATAAGCATTTTTCACATTCACACTGGAAATATTGCTACCGGAAAGAACATTGCAATACTTAAGTAAAAGAATCAGTACAGAAATGATGCTTCCACGAGTTATGTCAACCATGTTGTTTCTCCAAAACCCAATAACTTGGTCACAGTTGGACAAAATCACCTCATCTAAAATCTCCTAGCAAGTGAAGTAAAATCTCATGAAAATTGAGCTAATTAACAAGTGTATTGCGCATAAAACTAAGATCAAGGATTCAAGGGTAATAATCAAGGTTGTCAAAAGCAAGCTTTCACTTAAAAGAGCTTGGAGATATATCAACAGAGTAATAACATAGTTCAGGGAATAGTATTGTAGGTTGATGGGAAAAAGAATGAGAACAACGTCAATTCAGAAATGCAGGCTTCGATGATGAATGAATTCTCCTGGCCATGTGACAGTAGAGAAGGCACTACATGTTGAAATTAATTGACACTTGACAGCGCTGAGAAGAAATTAGTAGCAGGAGGCATAACAAGGAGAAATCGTCTCTAGGTATCACAGGGATTGTGAGGCTATCAAGTATAGCTCTGTGGGGGACAAAAATTCATAAGAAGAATGAAGATGCCGTGTCCCAGCAGGTTGCTATTTACTCTTCTCCAGTGGCACTGTCGAAACCTATAAGATATTCCTCTCTAATGCCACAACTTTGTTTCTAATAGTAAATGAAAAGCACCGTTGACTAAATTCTAATGCCCAAAATTTCAGTATCCCGAATATTTCAGTTAGATAGAACTATATTGAGTACCTCTATCAGCGCAAGTACTGTATCTGTAGTAGGGATCCGCCATGGACGACAGCCACAGATGCTTCTCTCTCTTGCTCGCGTCTGCTTATGTCATAATCGTAAAATAAGTTCTTGTTGATTATTTTGTATAAAATTATTATTTTAGTCCTTATTTATTAAAATATCTTAATTTTTATAAAAGAAAATCAAATTAAATTTTTAAAATTCAAAATTTAAAATTTATTAAAATTATAAATTTAATCATTTTTTTAAATTAAAAAAATTAAATGTGATATTTTTATTAATAAAAAATTATTTTAATTATTTTAATAAATAAGAGATTAAAATAATAATTTATGATAAATAAAATATTAAAATTTATATATTTTTATTATAATTGTTTGCAAATACAGATTCATTTTTTGGTCACATGATATTCAATAATTAAATTTTAAACAAAAGTTTATAACACTGTTTATCTTCGAAATGACGCATTTTAAAAAAGTAATTTATATTTTTGGTATTAACATACAAAAAACATATGAAATTCTAGCTTTCATCACCAGATTAGTCATCATCAGAAGTTCGCATTAATCAAGTCTGATTCCAGGCTGCTTCTTACAGCATTTTTCTGGAAATGCCGTCAACAGGGAACTTTCAGTGTTTTTCTAAAATCCTTGTTCCTCAACAGGTTTTGCTTTCATGTTGTTGAGGTATATTCTTTCTGTACCTAATCACCGTTACCTTTAATAACAAAAATTGATTTTTTTTTCATTAATAAATTAAAATTTTGGCAAGAGTTGTTATTCTTAATTTATAGTATCAATCAAGAATTATTTTGAGTAAGTAAATAATTTTACAATTTCATTGAGTTTACGTAAGATCAATTATTCTTAAGGTTAAAAGAAGAAAAAGAATATTAGTAATTTATTTTTACACTTTGTGATGATCATTTATAGATTAATCATGATAATTAGATTCTCATAAATTTAAATTTGTACAAAATTAGTCCATCATAAATTTAAAATTGTATAAAAATAGTCTCTTTATTTATATTAATAAAATACTAATTTTGCATAAAATAAAATTTCTGATAAACTAATTTGGTACAAGTATTTGTGAGGAATCAAATTATTACAAAGTATAAAAACGGGGGATTGATATGGTACTTCTCTTATCTAAGTTGTTTTCCAACATCCTATATATTCCAAAAGAGAAAAATACACATTTAATTCTCTAATTATTACCATTAAATTAATTTGGCCATTGAAAGATAAAAAATACTAAATTGATCATTTAAATATTTGCTTGTGATCAAAGTTTGTCCTTTCATCATGAGGGTGTTTAAAATAATATGTGGTGGATCATTTTCTTTTGATTGGGATCGTTATTTATTGATTTGGATTGGTAATTGGTCATGTTATGGAATATATTATTAGATTAATTTGGTCACTCACCTTTTGCCATTAAATCAATTTGGTACCTCTAGGATTTCAACATGATCAAAATTAGTTCTTAATGATAAAAATAAAATAAGCAACCAACTTATACAAAACATATAAGCAACTAACTTATACTTGTCTTAAAATTACAAAACACACATACATCTATGCCAAACATAAATGGTACACATACATAAGTACTCATAAAACACAATTTGGATATTCAAGTGCAACTAATATATACTACATCCTAAATACAATTAGAATAATTGTTTAAAGTGTGACAACGAAACCCATAACTATTACAAAGTGCTTAGGTGTACAAAATTAAGTTGGTTGAAGGTTAATTGAACAATTAACTAGGAAGAATAAAATTGCCAAATGAAAGTCCTGTTGAACTCAAGCAGGTTAGTAATAGAATTTCTCATTTCTATCCACTGCATCTAGTTCAAAGCCTTACCCTTTAAATTCATTGTGATTGCCTCTAGTTTCTCTACCTCAATCACCTCATTCAACTAAAAATAGCATTCCACTCTGAATATCCACTCTTTCAGGTCTTTTGTAGAGAATATAGGCAATTTTAACCTTTTGTACTTTTAGCTTTCCATCTTACTTTAGTGTTCTTGTCTATTCCCGCCTCTAATTAAGGGTTGTGTTGGTTTTGGTTATGTTTATAGCCTTGAGGTTATGACTCTACTACTCTCTTGTGCCCTTACTCAATTCTGGCCAAGGATTATTTCATTTACTATGGTTGCTCTTTCATTGCACCTATTTCTTTATTCAAGTTCCCTACAATTTCCTTTAAAGTCTACCATATTTTAGTCTAAGCTGTCAACAAGCCCTTCTACCCTGGTATTAACCATCCCTTTGTAATATCCATGAAATTTATGCTAAAAAAAGAACTCAGTTAGAGCTAAATGTAAATGTAAATGTAGATAAAATTTTATCTAAGATTGTAACTAAAGTAAGTACTTAAACCTCATCTGATGCATTTTTACTACTTGTAATTCAACAAAGTACGATAACCAAGTATCTGTGAGGAAAATTTTGATAGGATAAAAATACAATATTTTTCATTAAAAATATTTTAAACTTTTAATTATTTCCACTAACTCCACTTACCTTATTTTATTGCCTTAATTATATCACTAACATTATTATAACCCCCACTTATCATATTTTAATCCACTAAATTATACTACAAAATATGCATTAGGTACACCCTTTCCTGCACCTTTTTTCTTTTTGGTTTAGAATACAAATCTTCCTTCTTCCCGCTGGCAGCCGCTCCTTCCTACCGGTGAGTGACCGACGACCCTCCAGCAACCACTTTGGCCCTTTAGCAACCTCCCTTATTGATCATATCACCAGAAAATCGCGATCTAAGCTCCTTACTAGGTAAGTTTTTCTCCTACCAACTGGAGCTCCCTCCAGCCTCATTCCCCCTCGATGATGCCACCTCTTAGCTACAACGGCCCTGTCGACCCCCCAGCAACCTCCAATGGCCACCACATTGCTGAAATTTCATTGATTTTGCGGTAACCATATTCACATGAAATTTGAGCTCAAAATTCATGATTTTGGTGCATATTTGCTTCAATTAGATTAGGGCTTCATTTTTATAATGTTTTTTTAGCCATTTCTCCCTCATTTACACAGATCAATTTGGCCCAATTTGGTTCTAAATCGAAGAACCATAATTTTGACACTATTCATCCAGAAAAGAGGCTGATTTGAGCTTAATTTGGGGTGCTTGCTTTAAATTGAGTTTGGATTACACTTCATAGGTGAATTTCACACCTTTGTCCCTTGAAATCACCAATTAATTATTAATTTTGGCTTTTGGATTGAAAAACCCTAAATTTGGGGTCTAGGGGTAATTTTAGGAATAAGTGAAATTTGAATTCTTAAGGTTTCTTAAATTTTATTATGCAACTAAGGTGTGAATTAGAATATTTGGAATTTTAGTTTGAATTTTAAAATACATTTTTAATATTTCATAATTTTTTTAGATTTTTCATGAAGAAAAAGGGAGGAAATTAGAAGGAAAAAAATTTTTTTTGGCTTGACTAGATAACAATAAATAGTATTTGAAATTAAATAGAAATCTTGGAATTTATTAAATGACCCTTAAGTGAAATTTATATGATGGTAGGTGTTAAAATTTAATAAGTGCAATGGAATAAATTGAATAATAATAATAATAATATGAATTATAGGCCATAAGCATTTTGAAGTATTATTAAGGAAAGAGGTCCAAAAATTTAATTTCTTAAAATTGAGTAAAGAAATATGGTCAAATTGGGTTAAAGAGGTAATTTAATTAAAGGTGAATAAGGAATAATTAATTAGGTCGGTGACAGAATTAAATAATTAAATTTATTCATGAAGACTAGATGTTAAAAGTATTTTATTTAATGTGTTAGGTGGCTAAGGAAATTGTTAGCAAATGAATTAAAAATAAGGATAGGAGGAGATTGGTATACTCCTTTCAAATGAGTAAATAATCCTAATTATACACGATATTATTTTGAATTGTGATTTTGAATTTCGAAATAGTAGAATTACTTAAATTTGAACTTTGAAGTTGTATGATTTTGAATTCTAATATTTGTACATGGATATATATTTAATTATGAAATATTGGAAATGTACCCAAAACAGAATCGTAGTGCACTGCGATTGGAAATCTGATATGGTTGAGTATAATGTCATTATCACCTTATTCTATATGAGGTTTAAGACCATTATTATAATTGCTCAAAGCTTATGACTGAAATGAGTATCTATTTTGATGTGTTTTCACTAGCCTTGGGCTAGTTCTATATTATGTAATTATGACTGGTTTTATAGGAGATTCCTAAATGTATTTTGTTTATGATTATTCTTCGTTTTGATGACATTAAATTATGAATGGCGTGCCATTGTAAGTTTGTTTCATTTCTGTAATATTAGAATTAATTGCTCACAGAGTTTCCACTCACCCTATTATTTTATATTTTTCAAATTCTAGCATCGAATCGTGGTGATTCATTCCTTGATGAGCCCAGCCTACTGCCACAACCCAAAATCATTAGTAATGACCAACGCATAATCTAACCTAACCTAGCAAGCCTAAAACATTCTTACAAAGTCCATGATATATCAATAAAACATATTAAATGCACTTTTACAATTTAATTCAAATAAATTTATTAGAGGTTGCCTAAAATCTGACAACACCTCTCCAAAATTCAATATTTTCTAAACTTGTACAAATAGTCATATTTTAATGATAATCAATAAACTAGTTTACAAATCTCTCAAATTATACATTTAGTATAGTATAAGAATAGCTTACAACACTTTACAATAATTATAAATATAAAACAATCTAACATCTAGTAGCCACAATTTTGGATTTAGACGTACATGATGATTAATCCAAAATGACACTTCAAAATGTCTGAACGACAAAAAAGTCTCAACTTTCTTTATCACTTACTAATATGTAAAATGTTAAAAAGAGAGGTGTAGGTTCATTACTGACTTAGTGAATGCATATATCACAAAGTAAGTGGAAGGAAAACAATAGAAGCCTTAGAGTTTTTAACGAACATTTATTTAAGTAAAGAAATAATTTTTCGATAAAATAAAAACATCATTTCTAAATCTTATAATTTTGTATAAAGTTGGTATCAAGGAAAGAACCAATATCATCATAGTCATATTGTCACGCCTCGAACCCTCGAAGCGCAACTGGCTCAAATAACGGGAATAACCCCCTTCCTGTAAGCCAACCACTATATTTTCCTGATTGATTTTATTAATATGCAAATTATGCAATACCATAAACTCATGGAAACTTTAATATTAAGCAGTTTATCCATCAGATTTCATGTAGAATTTTCAGCAGAGTCTCCAATGTAAATGAGACATATTGAAAATGCTACAATCATCTGCCAATTAATTCAAGTTCAAAAAAGAGAGCTCAGCTCTCAATATAGCCAACAACTGATAAAACTATCAAAATAAAGGAATGGGGAATTTGCCTATGGTCATCTATACATATATACAATTATATACAATTAATAAAGTTGCGTGGACATAACCTACAATTCATAGTTCATTTGAAAGACTAATAAAGTCTAGTAAGCTATTCTATGACATAATAATGTAAACAGTAAACAACATCATGTAATATGTCATACTATTGGAAGAGCTACCACTTACTTGGTTGGTGAAGTATTTCAATTAACCTTGCCTCATTTCCTTAGTTATAGGATATTCTACAAGATAAATCCCTATAATACAAATATACAAATTTCTTTAATTCATCATCATCAATACACATTTTATTTAGGCTCATTTCAATGCGTTTTAGTAAATTCATAAATTGGAAGGAACTTACTAGGGGCAACTGAATTGCCTACTAAGTCCTACACCAACCAATAATATTAGGTCAGACACATACTTTATTAAAGAGAGTTTCAACATAACCAAATTCATAGATGTATCTCCTTATTTACCATTTAAAATTCATGCCTTAGCTTTATTTCATTTTTCTTTGATTCCACTATATGTCTTACTAACTTCTTACAATCTAACCTTGCCAATCCAATTATATTTACCTTTTTTATATTTGTTATTTCTAAATACTCAATTAAGTCCCAAATTTACAACACTTTAAAATTTTCCTTCACCTTCAAATAAGCCTATACTTGAACAATAATAAGATATCACTTTATAAAAATTAATAGTATTCCTAATATATCAACCTTAACAATTAAATTATAGAATTCACACAATTCCATGTTTGACCCCAAAAATTTTGGATTGGTCCCTAACTAGTCCCAGAATTTCACCATAAAACCTCACCATTCTAATCACCACATAGAGGCAAAAGCATGAAATTCCAATAGCAAATAGAACCCATATGAAGATTAAACCAAACTTACCTAAAAATAGAGCAATTTTCAGCTTAAAACAACCAAGTGATGAATTGGTCATTTTCTCGCTAAAACAGCGATGTGCAGTGACCGAAGATGGTTCACTGGTGATAGAAGATGCCAGTAAGTGGTGGTGGAGGTGTGGTAGAGCAAGGCAAAAACAAAACAATTGAGAAAGAGGAGGAAGCATGCAGTAGAAAATGAATGTCGGTAGGAAGAAAATAAAGTAAGGGGCAAGTTAGTAATTTCCCATTGGTTAGGACATGGGGCAGCACTAAAAAAATTGTTGGGAGAGTGGAAGGCTAAGACTTGAACCCTTGCCATCAGATTTAAGGATCCAAGATCTTACCACTAAACTAAAGTTCATATATGATTTTTAAACCATACTACTTAAATTTATTATTTCCCTTCTTCTTAATGATTTTGCTTCATTCATTTTTTTTAAAGAATGGAATAATTTCATGTCACCAATTTAAATGCCATCTATAATAATGATTTTCTTTTGTTATAAGTGTTACACATATTCCTTTATCGAATATGTTTTAACAATTCATACAGTATTCCTTTACCGGATATGTCTCAATATCTTTTACTCGTATCTTTTCACCAGATACGTCTCACTAATTCATACATGTATTCCTTAACCAGATACATCTCAATATCTCATATAAGTATTCCTTCACTGGATACATATCAATAATTCATACTGGTATCCCTTCACCAGATACATCTCAATTTTTCATATCTGTATCCCTTCACTAGATACATCTCAATAGTTCATACTCGTATCCCTTCACCAAATATGTCCCAATAATTCATTTTAACATGGTGCAGTAAGGTCGTTACCCCGCTAATGGCTATGGTGTTCTTAAATGAATTCTCATCCATCCTTTAAATTATAAAATGCATTGAATATAAATAAATTGCGTAAATAGGATACATAAAAAAATAATTTTATTTAAACATATTTATTACTATAAAGTAATTTAAATAAAAATAATCTTGAAGATAAAATAAAATAAAATAAAGAGTGGTTAGGAGAGAAGTGACAATAATATAAAGGATTTAAAATAGAAAAAACAATAATGCAACAATTACATAAAATAAATTTAAATAAAGTAAAGGAAGCAATTTTAATTAAGAATTTTATTGTAACTTTTTTCTTTTCATATAATACTACTTCCTTATATTTTTAACCTTCACTTTGCACTTATCATATACCAAGTGCCTTTCATAATAACAATAATTCATAAAATTTGATAATATCATTTATCATTATTATTTTCTTATATCCGTATATATTATATCATATATACGCAGTTGAAAAGTCTAAAAGAATATAAATTTATTTCCCCATAAAACGTTAAACATAGAATAAGGAAAGTGAAAGTTGGACAATAAAATAAAGACATTCAATAAAATGAAAAGTGTTACTTTGTTAATTGTACACTCACTGATAAGGATCAATAGTATAGATCCCTTATTCTCACAGCATAACCCAAATTTAAGAGGTCTCCCCAAAGCTACCTCTCACAAATATGAATGCTCCTTCCATGACCTCTCTTTCTAGTTTGAATGAGAAACTTAAGAAATGTTCGTGTTATTTATAGAAATTTTCAAGTTATTGTTTAGCACCATGCAAATAATAATGCTATGGAATTCACACAATAACTACACATTTTTTTTGGAATTTGAACAGTATCATGCCAAAATTTGCATAATAACCACGCGTTTTTGCCTACATTTACTATGCAATGATTAAAACTATATTTTTATCCCTCAAAATATTTTTCTTTCCATTTTAGTCCCTAAAAACAAGGTAAAACTATAAATTGTACCATAAATACTATTTTTCTTTCCTTTTAGTCCATAAAATTCTATTTTATTTTTATATTGTTATTCTTAAAATCCATATATATATATATATATATATATTGTTTTTTTTAGGTTATTACACCTACTGCTAGATCTATGTTTTTCTCTTATAATTTCATTTAGTCGCTCCTTAATATACATGCTAAATATTTGATGTATTACTATGGTATGTCAGATAACTCTACTGTAGAAGTTTTGAGAGGTGCATAATTCAAAAAATAACTTGTCCAATTTTCTACATGGAGATTAAATTGTCTCAGTTAATCTGTATAAAGAGTTATGAAATTTAATATTTATTTAATGTGAATTTATATAAGTTCTGTCATCTTAAGGTTTTTGTTCGGTTTACGAGGATGAAAGACTCCTCATCCCATTGCCGATCACATCCTATTAACCCAGGTCATGACACCCCTAGTCAAAATCGCTTTGATACCACTTTGTTAGGACCCTGATCTCAGTTATGCTCGTTTTAACACTTTCAATAGACAATAACTAAAAATAACTTCAATTTTGTTTTAATCGAAGCGAATTATGCTATATTCATCTTATCATAAACAGACTTAGAGGTTGATATTAGTCAAAGCCCAATGTTCTTTTACAATCCTAGCAGTTCAAGAAGCATAATAAATCACAGAAAAATATATACATAACACCAAAGAGCTAAGTTGGTTTTGGAGAAACCAGTCCTCTTTGTCCAAAAGTCCTAAGTTTTCACAAGGTGTCTCTAATGATAATTTCCTTCCAACCAAAAACCCCCAACCACTATAAACCTAAAATGGATCTCCTACTGTACAACATAATGTGCTATGCTGTGTGGGCTGTTGGATCAATGTGGAATCCACATTGATCTATAAGTCCCATGTTAATCCAATGGTCCATGCTACATAGCACATTGTGCTGTACAGCAGGGGATCTTAACTCCTGCTAACCACTTATTGTTCCTAAGATATCCCAATGTCATTTTCTCTCCCCCCTTACCTTCTCGACTATAAAAACTTATACTTTGTGTTAGTCTAGTGATCACTATTTGCTGTTATCCTTTGCCCTTTATGTCTTGCCTGTTGCAAACTTTCTGTGCATGGGTTGATTTAACTTGATGGGGTTTGATGGTTAACCCCATTAGATATTCACATAATATATGCCACCTTATAGTTTATTGTGGCATTGATGTCAACACATATATGACCCGTTTGATTGGTAAAAATGTGTGATGAAAGTGGAATGGGAATGAGAATGAGAGAGGGAAGGAAGAGTAAGTAAGTTCATTTGGTTGCAAATGAAATGGAATGAAAATAAGACAACTATGCTTTGTTTAGTTTGATAAATTGATGTATGAAAGAAAATTATTGAAAGAAAAGTTACCATATTATTCTTTATTATTACTATAATGCAAAATTTAAAATATAATAATTATTAAATCTTAAAATTGAAAAAATTTATTCTAAACGAATTAAAGAATATAAAATAAATAAAATTATAATAATTTTTTTCTATTATATATATAATAGAATTTTCTTTTTTATTGTATATATATATATATATATATATATTAGAATATTTGGAATATTCAAACTTAACATATTAAATATATTTTAATTTTGAATTATATTCATTTTATAAATTCTATTATTAATATATTAACATAATTAAATATTTATATAATAACGTTTTAATGAAAAATATTATAACATTGTAATTAAATAATTAAAATATTAAAAAACACAAGACAAAAATTAAATATTAAAGCATAGAAAATCCCTTTGAAAGCCAAGTGTCCCTCTTTGAAAAAATCCCCTTGAACAAGTTGGTGAAGTGTCCGTCGTCCCTTCCTGTAATCTCAATTGTTTTTATTAAAAATTCTTGGATATGATGTATGTTGAAATTTCCAGAAAACAAGGGAGGCTTCGATTAAAGCAAACGGGGTAACCCACTCATGGTTTTTTCTGATTGAAGCAACGCAGTAAATAATCTTAGCTATCCATTGATACTCACTGTGAAGAGGTTGTTACCAACAGCTGGTGGTTGATTCCTTGCTCACGCTCTGCAACTTGGAGATATGTCGAGAGGATGAGACGGGATGTTAGTTTCTTTCTATTTCTACTGAAATAACCACAAAGTCACCGTTGCAAGAGGGGTTGTTTTCAACAATTGCTCTAACTTTTCCAGGAAACGTTCCACATTCCATCCATATTTGGATGAAAACGAGATTGTCGTATTCATGGGTGAGCACTCTCTCGAGGTGGAGGAAATCCTGTGACCTTATCTGAACCAAACATGGCTACGGGAATCCCTCTCCCTTTCCCTTGGTGATTTTCCAATAACCAAACGGGACGACAGTTGTCTGTTGTTGCTTTCTTATTCCACTGATGAGTCATTGAACCAGTTTGATTTTACGTCCTGTTCACTTAGAAAGCCATGTTCAGTGCATTGTGCCTTTACGCCTTGTAAATTATATGACATTACACGAAGGAGCCTAGAATATGAAAGTGTAAAACACATAATTGCAACCGGCATGAACAAACTAAACGAAACAGAAGAAGAGCTGGACTAACTGGCCTAAACATTAAGCAAAGCCCTTGTTAGGGCTATCTAGGTAGTTCGATGACCAAACACAATGGAAAGTCTCTTGCTCCCTTCCCTCATGAAAATTAGTTGATCTCCTGAATAGATGAATTGTCTATATCATCTTCCGTTATGATCACTTATATTTATGTTTTATCACTAGGCTTCCGAAGTTGTAACAGTGCTCCTGGTTATCCTGTTTTAAATTAGAATAAGCCTTTGATGTCAACAACATGCAAGAATAATATCCCACGTGGACGGGGCCAGTGACTAATGAGCCAGCTGCGTCTGCTAATGAGAATTGAGACATTGATATTTCTCTAGTATTTGATTTTTTTAAAGGACAGAAAGAAAACATTAAAAAATAGAAACTAATAATACTAAGAAATGTCAACTATTGATATTTCCATTTAAAAAAAACAATTTTTTGCCGTATTTAAATTTTTGAATCTTTTCTATGTAGTTTTTATTATTAAATGCAAGGAAGCACTCCAATCAGTCGCGGAAGATAGTCAATAGAAGTAAAATTGAATTAATCGCAAGGTTTGACATCATAATTCTTTTTATTAAAGAAATTGGATGGGACAATTAAAACTAATAATACGCCTGGGGTCCTAAGCCTACTCTTTGAGGTATAACACGTGTGTTGTCAATAAAGAAAAAGAGAAACAAAGAGTGAATAAAGGAAAATAAAATAAGTACATTTTATATACTATACACTTTCAAAAATTCAAACTCTGCCGGGTCTCTCTTTCTTTTCAAAGTGTTTATTTGTATGTGTTTAAAAATTTTTATATTTTTCATTCTCTCGCGCTTCCCTTTTCGCGCTTCCATGTCGCAGCACCAATCACCCGCCATTGCATAGGAGTATACAAGAAGACAATCTTAATCTTTAAATTAAAATTTAATAATAAATTAAAGTCTAACTTCTGAAACACAGTGACGTTTTTTTATAACAAGCATTGCTGGGTGTTTTACTGTTAAAAATTAGTTTGTGAAGTTTCTGAAATTTAAAATTATTTAATTATATTTTAAAATTTGTGCATTGATTATATAATTAAATTCTAATAAAAAGAAATCACACGTAGTTTTCCGAGAAGCACATAGCTGAGCTGTTAATTATTTGCGGGTTAGCGAAGCCCATATCAAGTGTAGTTTTTCTCGTCTGTGTAGCTTTCAGAGTTCGAGGCGTGAAGGTGACTGAGAAAGAAGGAATCGGAGAGGAAGAAAGGACTCGTTCCAATGGTTGTCAATATTTTGGGAGTGACTCCTTTTTCGCTGCTCTCATTCATTAAGGGTAAGCCGTAGAAAGAGGCTGAGATGCGTTGCCTGAGATCTAGAGTACTCAAGTGGTGTGTAAAAGAAAGGGTGTTATCTTTTTAGGAACCGCTGTGATTCTTGAGACTTTACCTTTCTTGGCTTCTTTCTCATGACTTCCTTTTTCTTCTTTGTCTGTCTTGTGTTTTAAGGGTGGTGGTTAACTTGATTTAATCATTTTAAGTTCAACCTCTTTGTTTTTTTGGCAGGCTCTTTCCCTCTCACTACAGTTGATGGAGGTGGATAGAAGAAAAAATAAAAAGTGTTTGAAAAGTTATAGTCTGGCTATTTATGGTTGAAATTTCCTCAATTGAAAGTTTGGATCCGTTTTGTTGACCAGATCTGACTACCTCATTTCACTTTCGCCATTTTTAGCTAGTCCAGACGTTGCATCGCCTGAATCTGCTTTATCTTTTGGTCTTATCGGGTTTCTTAGGCATGGAAAATGGTCTTTTAAAATCCACCGTTCACATTCTGTATACATTTTCAGTCAGAAAATGTGGTGATAAATCAGTTTAAATATGACAGCTTGTGTGATAACAGAAGGGTGGGAGGGTAACCTCTTGCACTACCTCGTTAGGGATTTTGATGGAGTAGATGTCGTCCGCAGTTGCAGTGCCATTAAGAATAGGTAATTCAATCTGTGATAACCCTACCATAGCTAACCACATGGATGTATCCAGACTTAAGCTGATGGCAGATGTGGGTTCGTTAGTAACTCTATAAGTAAGGTTTCCACCGGGACGCTTGCGGATTGTAATGAAGATCATAATGTTGGCAATCTGGACGATGAAGTTAGTATCGCAGCAGTCACACCAGCAGAACAGGATAGAGAAAGAGAAATTCCTTTGTCCGATATGATATCCCAAAATAAGACCAACTTGGTTGCTGGCGCCCAAGTGTTAACCCGAGAAATTGAGGAGGATGATTCCTTATCATTGGAAGGCGATCAGATTATTGATAGCTCTTGTTCACTTTCGGTGGCCAGTGAAAACGGTAGCATATGCGGAGAGGAGTTCGTTGGCTTTGATGCTACAGCAGAAGTGGGGATACCAACTTCCATGGACATTGATAAGAGTATCTGCGGGGTTAATATTGTGGCCAGGGCTGCTGATTTTAGGGAAAATGTTGAGGCAGAAATTGTCAGTGAGAGCCCCCTGCTGTGGCTGTGACTGGAGTTAGATCTGGCTCAAAGGCTGCTGCAGTTGTTCTTGAGCTGCCTCTGGAAAAAAGGGTGAGTGGAGCAGTTGGTCGCAGTGTTTTTGAATTGGATTATGCCCCACTTTGGGGAGATATATATATATATATATAATATAATATATATATATCTCTGTGTGTGTGTGTGTTGCAGTTGCATTGAGGAGTCGCACCGTGGTTCTACTTTTTGACACTCCGATGGTTACATCAAACCCCAGGATTAGGACAAGGGAGGCAAACTAAGCTATGTGATCATGGGTCATTCTTTGCTGGAGTTGAAACAAAATTAAAAATCTTTGCCGCTTCTGAGCCGTTAAAGCATAGCAATGGTTTAGGAGCCTTTACATTACAATTTTATTCCATCTACCAAACTGAAATCCTTGCCATGTTTCCCTGGCAAAGGCTGATAGCAAAAAATTCTTTTAAGAACACTCTTTTAGCTCCACAGAAAAATCACTTCAAACCATCCATTTTTGGGATCGTACACTAGAGGAAATGCATGACGCAATTTTTTCTTCTCTAATTTTATGATCATTATTTTTAAAAACAACATGAGAGTTAGAGATGTCAAAATGTGAGTTGAATTTGTTTAACCTATTAAATAGGTGCGTATAATTGATGGAATATCTTAAGAACTCATTTAATATAATGTTAATAACTTAGCTCATTTAATCTTCGATTAAATGGGCAATCCTTCTTTTTTTTTTTTTTGTGAATTTAAGTTTTCAATATGAATCTAAAGTGTCTAGCATATATATTTTTAGCCTTCAAAATCAACCCATGGGCCCACTTACTCTTATTGCTAAAAAAAAAAATTCTAGATGGCATTGGCATCATCATGACATGCTTGCCTTCTTTTTTTTATATCAACATATTACAAATGTTTGCTTTTTTTATAATCTTAATGCTAGATAATTTGATTTCCACACCACTTTGTACTGTAGTCTCCACTCACAACACTAAAGACTTTACTCAAGCCCCAATTCACATCTTAGATATGTGGAAATCTTTCACTAATATAAGCTTAATTGATGATAAAGAGAAAGTAAAATGTAATGGATGAGGACAAATGTATATGGAGGCTCAAAGAATGATACTTTCACTCTTCTTTTTCATATTCCTAAGTGTCCAAAGCTTTTTAAATATCACAATGTTAGCACCATGATATTAGATCAATTTGAAAAATTTAGGGCCAAACAAATTTATCATAGACGTATGAAAGACGTTATGACGATGACTATTATTGAGTATGATCTTTTATATGTTATTGTTGAATATAAGTGGATTAGGGAATTACACAAGATTTTAAATCTAAAAGTGAAGCATATTAGTTGGAATATTACTGTGTCTAACGTATGAAAATAATATTTTCAACAAAAGGAAAAAAAATGAAAGAATTTATGTTAAGGAGTCCTAGTAAAATATGTTTAACTTATGTTGTTGGATTGCTTGCTTATATGAAGGGTATATTTGTTTGATTACACACTTTGTTGATGAACATTGGAAGCTTAACAATAAAATTATCTCTTTTTGCAAAATAGAACCTTCACACACTAATATTGAGTTAGCCAACAAAATATTTGAATGCTTGAGGAAACAGAGGACAAAAATGAAAGTATTTTCAAAAACTTTAGATAATGCTTCTGCAAATGACAATATGCAAGAGATATCGAAAGATCTTTTATATTTGCAAAATGGTTTGTTGTGAGATGGTAAAATTTTTCATGTGAGATATTGTGCCCATATCTTAAACCTTATAATTCAAAAGGGCTTAAAAGTAGCTAGTGGAGCTTTACACATCATTAAAGTGAACATTAAATATGTTAAAGCATTAGAGATGATGATGATTGCTTTCAAGGAGCCTGTGAAAGCAATTGGTAACACTGACACCACAGCGAGTTTGTGATTAGATGTTCCCACTAGATGGATTCCTCCTTCATTATGCTTAAAAGTGCAATTAGGTATCGACATGCATTTCTTAAACTATCTATGACTTATAAGAATTGAAGATATGTCATTCAAATGTGTAAGTTCTTTCATCCATTTAATGATATAACCTATTTGTTTCTTGGTTCAAGTTACTCTACATCAAACACATATTTCTTGTAAGTTTGGAAAATTAAATGTTTGTTGATGAAAAAATTGAATAATACTAACATAGTAATCAAAGAAATGACAATAAAGATGAAAACAAAGTTTAAAAAGTATTAGGGTGATTATAGTGTTACCTTGTCATGCCTACTGTTCTTGATCCTCGCCTAAAGGTTTGAGGTGTTGTGTTATGCTTATAATAGTCTTAATCTTATAACTTGTTAAAACAAGTTAGACAATATTAAAACTAAGTTGTATTGATGCCTAATATGAAAGGAATGCAACATCATCAATTCTAATAGGTGAAACAAATGGTTCAATTGTGTTCGCAAACTTTAGCCAACATTCTTTTAATATCGAAAGGGATGCAGATATTACTTGTGGTTTTGATATTCTTTATGTAAATTTCTATTCTATTAATTGCTTTACTTTATTTTGTCTATTCGTATTATGTGATGCCTTTATAATAACATTATTTCTTACTTATACTTGAAATATAGGAGTATATTGATTTTGTTAATGAAAACATTTTTTCTATTGGGAAATCTGAATTGGATCATTAATTGGATGATGCAAAGTTAGATCTTAAATATACTAAAAAGTTAAATGTCTTGGAATATTGGAAGGAGAATCAATATTGATTCCCTACTCTATCAAAAATGACATGTGATTCCAATCACTTTAGCTACAGGTGAATCAGCCTTTAGCATTGTCTCTCAGGTCTTGAACAAATATACGTGTAATCTTCTTCTAAAAAATGTCCAAGCTTTTATTTGTATACGCAATTGGTTACATGGTTTTAACAGTACTAATTTATCACTTATGACTTTCTTAAATCCTATGTTGCATTGTAAATTTTAAAATTTGTATACATGGGTGTTTAATGAAAATTTAATTATTTGTTATTTTAGTTGATGTAGATGTTAATGCAGAAGGTGAAAAGATTGGTAGTGGTGATGACTATAAAGTTTTAACTTTAACTACAAAACAAGATTATGATATTTTTTATTCTTAATGAAATTTTGAAATAATTATGTCTTTGGCTATTTGTTAACTTCAAGTATTAAATTATGTTTGTAATTTTTTACATTTGAAGTTTTAAAATTTTTTAAAAACTATTTTAGCGGGTTAAAATAATGGAATAATGACAAATTTTTTCTTTTTTTTTTTCAAATTTTTTTAATAAATTAAATAGACCAATCCACTTTACTCATTACATGGGTCAAGTTAAAATTTTCAACTCCTCATTTATGGAGAGTTTAACAGGTTAATATAGACCAAATTAGCCTACTTTAACAGTTTAAATGCTAATACGTGGTATTGTTGAAATTTGTTCGTTGATCTGTATATGATAAGAATCATAGAAACGAATTCCAAAGTCGAAAATTATGAGAACGTAAACTCAATCTTACCGATGACATATCACTGGTGATTGAACTAGTTTAGTAGAAATGGAATTAAACAATAACCCATTATCACTCATGTGCCTCTTTTTTATTTTTTATATTTTAAAAATATCAATTAACATTAACACCAATACAAGAAGATATACTCACTCGTATATCGTAGATTTTTTTTTTTATCAGAAGATGGCTGCTATCATTAAATATCCGCGTTAATCGATAAGTCGATTCTTTTATTATACATAAAAGATAAAGACAGAAGCGTAACTTAAACCTATTATTAACCTTACAGATAAGTAGCTGCTCATGTTCAGTTATTAGCAGTGATAGTAAATATTTCACAAGCCAACTGCTCCACAACTATATTATTGAAAACCACGCAGCAAAATAAGAGGAAGCAAAGCTAGTATTTCCTGTATGCCAACTCTTTTACAGCCTCAACAAGATCTTCCTCATTCTGAACAGCCTGAACCCATAATGCATTGATATGAACCCGCTCAAGGCTCTGCTTCAACGTCCTAGCAATTGCAGACACAGTACGGCTAGCAAAGAAGTCCTCCACCTCCTTGGCCTTCTCAAACGAAGCAAACTGCACGGAGAGCACAAAATGAAAAATGAATATATAATTATTCTAAAAGTACAATTTTAAAATTCCAGAGCGGAGATCTATGATGTACTAAGAAAAAACAATAGTACACAGCATAAAGACATACCGGAGAGACGACTACACTGACAAAGCGAGTTATCAAAAATCCTGTACCATATGTCTTCAAGATATGTTCCCAATTCTCCTGCATTATATAGCAGGGTAACGGTTAGGAAATGATTTAACAACCAAAGGGTTAAAAAAGACTGTAAGGGCATATTCAAGGTAATATTTAAATGCATCAGGGCCTACGAATGAAGATTGCCACAAACACTGAAGCATTAAATTATGACATTCATTATTAGAACAAAATTTTGAAAGTAAGAACGTTGGGCTGGTTTGCCCTGCAAACTAAATCTTCTCTAAATAGCAATATAACATACTTTAATCCAAATGACCCTAACTCAAAACATTGATCAATTTGTAAGTCTATAAAGAATTCACTTCAACTGATGTATTTTGCACTTTTTATGACCACTGGTTGTGTTACTTACCTTGAACCATGTCCAAGCTACTTCTCGTCCTTCCTCACTAACAGCAAGTCCAAAAACAGCATCCTGACTACGAACCTATACCAAATAAAGAACCAACAAATTAAACTCCAATTTATATAATTCTCCAACACGTCTATATGTGTCTTCTGACTTCAACACAAGTAATCTCAAAAACTAGATACCTCAGAAGACAGCAGAAAGTTCAGGGCTTCAAGAATTAGATCTGGATCAGGTGAAGATGTCAATGAACCTACAAGAATCAAAAGTTAAGAGGTATCCTGAATTTTAAAAATGAAACAGTTCTGCTTAACTCAAAAGTATGTCATTACTTAGAATGCGTGTTTTCTCCTGGCTTAGATCAGATTCCCTATAAACTTTCAGAAGGGATTCATAAGCAAATCGGTTTGATTTGCTTGCCCTCTGCATTACTGCCACGTATGCTGCCTGCCAACATAGGTCACAACAATTATAAACAGGAGGATCTTTGGGGAATTTCCAGTGTTAAACTGAGGGTGCAGCCAACCTTTCTTATATCAGGTGGAAGAAGTTTTGTATTTCTGTCTTCTAAGAATGCCTGAAAACGCCTGTTTGCTTCATCCAGTGTCAGATCGTGTCCAAAAACAGCAAGGGCAGTCAAAATTTCCCCTCTCAACATTGCATCTAGATGGCTTTCACCTGGTTTAGGGTCCCAGCCAAGCTTCCTGAAGAGGGGAAGAATTTGAAAACAATAAGTTGTAAGAAACAAAAGAAAAATTATCTACACGAACAAAGATGTGTATATGCTAGCATCACTTCTAGGCTGTTAAGAACTTTCATTATCTTGAGCACAGTAGCACACCATTATTGGTAATGTATTATATATTATATAACATGACTCCTATCAAACATAGTAACTTTGATAAACTTGCTCATGCTTTACCAATCATTATATTCATTACTAGAGCCATAGGAATGTCAAGACAGGGCTACTCTAATTGCTACGAAGTTTAGAACAGCATAAAATGATTCAAAAATTTAACAACTTACTCAGCAGAGAACTGGAAAAGGTTAACAAAGAGTTGCTTAATATGGTCTAGTAACTCTGGTACAGCATCAGCAGCAATCCTTTCAACTTTATAACTTATCTGTAAAATGAGGCTAAGAATTAGATCCAAAAAATGATGTAAGTAATGAATGAGAAAGATTTGGAAGACAACATTACAGTAATAAGGTTAGATAACACGGTATAATCAAGTTCCTCCCTGTAAGCTCCCATCAAGGCAAGCAAGGAGGTCAATGTTTCCTTGCGAGCCATACAAAGTGCATATAAATCATCCAAGATGCCTGTCAAAGTAAGAACTAAATTAATTGTCTTTTCCTTTTCTATAATAAAAAAAAAAAAAATGGCAACAGTTAATCCAATTTACCAAATCGGTCTGTTGCAGATAATAATTGTTTCTCTACTGCATATCTAAGTCTAGCTGCGAGCCCCTCATCGTATTTCACCCTGTAAAAACCAGTCTGATCCACATTAAGTTTTATCCAAGAGCTTGGTCCTTTATCTTGAGGAGTATGAGAGCCAAAAAGCTCATTGACATCAAGCATTTCAGTTTTCGTTTGCAGAAGGAAATTCTTGCAGACATCATATGAACCAAGGCACAATGTTATTGGAACAATCCAATGGCCTTCTCCATGAGCACCACTTGACAAGAATTGTGACTGCCAATTAACATACAAAGCTTACAGGTTACAATGCATGCAAGTAGGGATTTTCTAATAAAAAGAATCATACTGAAGAACTGGTGAAATAATCAGATATAACAGAACCTGCTCGAACTCCAATTTCTGATTATTGAATTTGACAGAGACAACAGGGTACCCCTTCTGTTTTGTCCATGAGTTCATTAATTTGTTCACAGGTTCACCAGATCCTTCCTCAAGGGCAGCCCACAGATCTTCAGTCTTAGCATTTGAGCAGGCGTATCTTCTTATATATGAAGCCAGTGACCTCTAATTGTATGAACAGGCAACGTATATTTTGGTCTCAATATTGCAGTATACAAATCATCATATTTTGTATGATTTTTTAATGCTAGAATCAAGATGTTATATACATATGTCGCAGGATCTTCACATCATCAGCAGACAACATTATCTGCATATGCCTTTCATTATTGAATTCAATAGGAATTATGCAGTGATGGGCCTCAACTATCATAGTGTCAATCTAATACACAAATCTCAACTTTGAATATAGGAAGTTGTGGTTAGCGTCTTGTTATTTGAATAAGTTTTAATACTCCTCTATTCTCTCTCTATTCTGTAGTAAAAAAAATAAATGATATAAAAAATGGATTGGCCAGTCAATCCCCCAGCTGTCTTATATATCACAAGCTTGATTACACTGCCTACTCGACCTACCCCAATTTAAAGAGCAAAAACCCAAGTCAGTCAACTTGAGAGATAACCCTACAATACAACAGTTTCACTCTGTCTGTGCCAAGTGTATAGTATATATTATTTTATATTATTTATTCCATAATCTTACATGCATGAATTATCAACGGCTCCTATTTTATGGCTCGTACAAATTTGGCATTAAACAACATGCATAGTTTCTAATCACTGACCTGAAAGCATTCAGCACCAAGATAGCTCTGCAGCATCCTGATTACAGATGCACCTTTTCTATAGCTTATTGCATCAAATATTTCATCAATCTCACCAGCATGATTTATTTCTACCTGCAAAGAGAATTATCTTAGATTATAATACACTGAAACAAATGAGACAATCAATTAAATTATTGAACAGGTTTACCAAATATATAATTTTGTGCTCCAATATTTAAAACCATATAAAAAAAATTTAAAGATTAAACAATACCTCAATTGGGTGGGATTCAGCAAGCCCGTCTAACTTGAGACCCTCAGTAGTTTCATGAAGAAATTGAGACCATATTTTCCACTCAGGAAATAGGCTATCGGTTGCTAGATAGCTAACCTGAGCACACCAATCACCCCCAAAAAAAAAAAATCTAAGAATATATGAGACACTATAATAACAATGATACAAGAATGTGAGTCACATAACATACCCATGTTGCAAAACCTTCATTCAGCCATAGATGAGTCCACCACTCCATCGTAACAAGATTGCCAAACCATTGGTGAGCCAATTCATGAGCTACAACAGTTGCAACCTTTACAGCAACCAAGGAATTATTTTTTACAACTTTTAATCAGAAGACTAGTTCTAAACTATGACTAAAGCAAGTTTGTGGATAAGCAAACTACCCTCTGCTTGTTGGCAGCAGCAGAATGTTGTTCATCATAAAGCAAAGCAGTCTCTCGGTATGTAACCAAACCATAATTCTCCATGGCTCCAGCCGCAAAATCAGGTATTGCAATCATATCCAATTTTGGCAAAGAGTAAGGGGTTGCAAAATAACTGTTAAATTATCATAGTTAGTTGTCTGCAGGACGATAAATGATGCAGCATAGCCATAAGTCTAGCAATGCAAACTAACTACCACAATAGCATGTAATCCATGATATCTGCCTAACTTGCCTATTTAAGCCTAAGATAAGAAGTATGTGAATGATGATTGATGATTGACAGCAAACATTGATGGAAAACAAGATATTGAAAAAGCAGAATGCATATACAAGACTATAAGGTTAACTTAAGCATGAATCCCAACCACACTCCCCTTGCGAAACAATTTTCGTTAGGTTAACTAAAGGATTTTCCAAGCCTTAAACTTGAGAGTACCAAACTTTTTTTGGAAACCTATATGCCAGTGTTATGATCAAGTTCAAGTCTCTCTCCTAGGTTGAATTGCAGTGTGAGATTAACTCATAGAAGTTGATAATTTTATTAATATATGGAAGCCTATTGTGAGGATGTTATTGCATCTTCCTCCCACCAGCAGCCCCACCCCTTCTTCATTCAGTCTCCTTAACGTAGTTGGGTTATGGATGCAAAACTAAAATTTAAGTTTTGCACCATATGTTTGGGTTAGAAGATTATAAATCAGTAATTAAATTATACACACAAAAGTTTCATGCAAATCATCAAACTTGTGAAGAAATAAAACTTTTTTGGGATTTTTTTTAAAAAGTTCTCATCATGAAGAAAAGGATTTTAATAGCTCAAAACTTACTCCTTGTAAAGTTCCAATGTCCTGACGGCAACATATAGCGCAAACCTCCCTTGGTTGGCCTTACGAACTTGACAGTATACTCGGACTTTGACCCCTGTAAAAAAAGTTAAAATGCATTAAGAAGAACAGGACTAATACAGCCTAGATTACTCATAGCAAGCATGGTATTACCATCAGCAGTATGATCTTCCACAAAATCAAATAAACCAACAACAACTGCAACCAAATATGTAGACATGATCGGTGATTCTTGAAATGAAACTGTTTTAATACTCCCATTGATTTTTTCTTCAATGATTGGCATGTTGGAAAGGGCTGTGAGCTCTGAAGGCACATCCAATGTGATCTTGAAAGTAGCCTGCAAGATCAACCACTGGTGAATAGTGGGTCCAAACTCAAACTATTCTTCATTTGGTAGCACAATACAAAACAAAAAGTCCATCAAAGCTGCCCGACCCTAATATGGCCTCAGCACCTAAGCAATGAACCAAAAGACAGCTTATTTATTTAAAATCCTACACTTTTGTTGTGTTAAAAATCAAAGTTCTAAATGCGAAAATGCTTAGAAAAGGTTTACAGTGACAGACCTTGCAAGCAGGTTCATCCCAACAAGGAAAGCATCGTCTGGCATCAGCTGGTTCAAACTGAGTAACTGCCATATTCTTCTTCTCACCATTATGCTCATATGTACTATAAACAAAATCCAAATCCATTAAATTTCAATATATGCTAGATTATAATCTCTGAAAAACAAAGAAATAGATAAATACTGGTTTATGACAGCACAAGCATTTGCAAATTGAGATCCATCTAGTTTCCAAGTAAAAAATTGAAAACGAGCCATAAGTATAAGAATTTTATATCATATCTTCTGTATGGTATTGTGGTAACAAACTTTGATTTTGATCTCAAATTTTGAGTTCAGCAAATTCAACTAAATTGATTGACAAAAAGAGAAAAAAGAAAAAAGGGATCAGTTTAAAGTGCAGCCAAGTTGAAGTTAAGTCATTTTAATTTAGCTTTTGGGTTCTAGTAGGAACTATAAAACCAATGAAACAATATCTAACAATGTTTACCTTCTGTAAAATCCTTTCATCCTGTCATTCAAAGTTCCTTCAAACTGAATATTCAAAACACCCAACCCAATCGGTAGAGTCTCTGGGAACTCCAATACCAAAATTTCATCTTGTTTAAACAGTTCAACTCTTGAAGGTTTGAAAACCTGCATAGACATTCGCTCATTCTACATCAGCACCAATCTATATAATTTCCTAAAATAGATGTAAGAACTGCAAATTTCAAAAGCCAGATGAAGTAAACCAACATACGAATCTTACAATAGCAAAATCAATTACAGCCATTTGTCTACTACAAAATGCTCAAAGTGAAAGAAGGGAAACTTTACCTTCTAACAAGTTGTGATTAGGTAGGATACAAGACTCATTTGTGCACCCACATTCTCGTTAGAAAGAAACGAATCAAATATCATGGATCTAATCATTTTCGTATAATTTAGCCCCGTTCATCTGATGGCAGTTAGCATGCATGAGAAAAGTTTTGAAACTCCATAGTATTGCCGGGTCAAGAGCTCAACCGAAAAATACTGACATCCAAACTCTTATGTCAACATTTCTCTCCAATTCTTTTCCTAGCTTCCGAATAGAACAGGAGTTGACCAACACTCACCCATCGACCAATCATAGTATGAACTATGAGTCAAAACAAAATCCAAGCTTCTAAACCATCCGGCGAAATATTGGAGGCCAAAGAAAACAAAAAAAAAAGGATTCTTGTACAAATTAGGCTCTAAATCAAACATAGATACCGTCACAAGGCAACCATTCTATTTCATTTATTGAACAGGGTAAAAAAAAAAGAAAAGAAGAAAAAGACAATGGTGGGCTTGATACCTTAGAAGAGCCTCGGTTTGTGAACGATACAGCATCGTTACAGACGGAGAGTTCAGCAGCATTAAGAACGATGTAAGAGGTAGCGGCGACGATGTCGAGGTCGACGGCGACGGAACCGGAGAAGCGGCAGGCGAGGAGGTCGGGGCTGAGCCTGATGTCGTATCGTTTCGGAACGGCGAATTTCGGAAGACGAGGTTGGCCTTTGAACTGATCCATTTTGCTGCCACTCGGTGACTAAGAGAATCAGGTTGCGTCCAAGTGAAATCCATAGTGAAGCCGACGTCTGAATTTATAGAGGTTGCTTCTTCTCGCCTGCATACATACGACGTCGCTTCGAATCCGGAGGACTGTTTTATGCCGTAAAAAGAGGACCATCGCATCATTTTCAATTTTTGTATAAAATATATTTTTAAAAAATAAAAAATAATTTTTTATAAATAAATATATATTTATATTTTATTTTTTATAAAAATATAATATATAATTAAAAAATAAAACAATTAACTTATTTTTAACATCTCATATTTTATTTTATGCATTTTAAAGTCTATTATTTTTAAGTAGATATTATTATGTATAAAAAAATAATCTAAAATATTAAAATATATATATTTGTTTATAAAAATAATTATTTTTTAATTTTTTAAAATATATTTTATATAAAAATTAAGAATCATTATATCTCAATTTAATGACCCTTGTATATTAATAGAAAAAATAGTCCTCAATCCGCGCGCCGTCGCTTCCCATCCTCTACCGAACTGTTCTTGGACTGATCCTGTCCCTTCCCGGTGTGATTAGTGAGTTATTTGTTGCTTGACAATTGATATTATTCGCTACATTTATGTTAATTTTTTCATACTTGATAAATAAAGTAATAAAAGGCTAAACCATATTTTACATTAAATATATATATGTCAATAATAATTGAGGTAAATTTTTTTAAAAAAATGTTTAAATTACAAGAGTTTCTCTTCTTTTTGAAAAATATACACTTATTTTTTAAAATTAAATGATAATCACAGAATCCTAAAAAATATATTGAATTAATAACAATATTTAAACTTTAATATTATTTAATAAAAATTTTATTTTCGAAAGTAAAACTATTATTTTTAAATAATTTAATCTTAACTATTTTTTTTTTGATGGGTTGTTTTATAATAATTTATTATTTTATCAAATGTTTTTACAATTTGATAAATTTTATTATTTTATTATTTTATAGTCAAAGATAATGCAATACTTGTTGCAATGTATAATAATTATAAGTATATGTTAGTCTGTAATTATAACATATTTTTATTATTAAAATAAATATAGCACAAGTTTTAATTTTAAATAAGAAGATTCCATTGTTCTTATATAAATGATAAAATTATATATTTTAAATATTTGGAAGAAGAGAACAATTTAGTTTAACACTATATAATTTTCGAAAAACAATAAATATAAATTTTTTTTTCTTATATTAAGAATAAATGCATCTTTTATACTTTATTTATTCATACTTACATATATAATTTTAAAATCTAAATATATCAATATAGATTCTATAAACCATGAATCTCCTTCACGTGAACTAGAAATTCGGTTCATATGAATTAAAAATTGTATTTGATTTTTATATTTAAAAATATTTGAGTCATTAAATTTTTATTCAATAATTTTAATTTTAATAGATATTAAATTATTTAAAAAAATTTTAAATTTAAATTATTAAAATTTTATTCAACTATTTAAATTTTATCAAATTTACTTATATTTAAAGTTAAAATATAAAAAATTAATTTCTAAAAGAGAGTCTCATAATGTGATGTCTTAATAACTAAAAGCATAAAAATAATAAAAAATATTATTTTTTGGCATATTAACAATTTTGAGTACACTACAATATTCAATTATAATATAGAGATATAATTATAATAATATCAATTTAAACAATAATAATATTATATTTATATTTTTATATTATAATTAAATACACTAATAAATTTAAAATGATAAGTGTACTATAAATTTTATTAAAAAATAAATTGGTCGTGCTCCATAAATGTCGCAATATATTTTTGTACAATAAATTTTAAATTTGCAAGGTTTTACGGGTTAGATACTGAGAAAGAAAAAAGTATAATAATGGTTTATTTACTCAATTATTGTCTTACGTCATTCTTCTCCAGTTTTTCTTCTAGGACTTAAACTTCTTTGGATTATCAATAAGATGCTTTTCTTTGCTTAGCAGACAAGCAAGAATAATTCCTTGAACATTTTTTTTTTTGGACAATAAAAAATATCCTGAAACTTAAACATATCGAATCCAGGTTATCGGTACCAACTTTAACTTGGGATGCGTATTCCAAGTTCCGATTGTACGATGTGGCTATGACATTATAGACAGTTTCCAAAGAATATGTAACGTTGGTTGGCTAGGACGATAAATTTATTTACTTTAGTAATAGAAATATTACTGAATCTGATTATTTTTATATTAAATACAATTGATTGAATTAGTGCATTTCATTAATTTTGAACCATTGGATATGCTCAATATTTAAGAAATACAAGAAATCTCAATTATGGCAATATAACTTTAAAAAGTATTAGTATTGAGTTTCATTTTTATTTTTTTGGATTAAATTCAGATATATTTTGTTTATAACTTGATTATTTGATTTTTATTTAATTCATAATAAATGTTTAGTTAAAAAATAATAACATAATAAGTGTATAATTTAATTTAAAAATTATATAATTATTTATAATAATTATATATGTATCGTGATATAATTAAAAATTTATATATTTATTATATTTTAATTAAAAAAATATCATAACAAACATAAAAAAATATTTAAATTAACATTCATTGGATGAACAATGTTAACTATGATTGAGTTATATTGGATTGAGTCAAAATAAATCATATACATTTTTATCCAAATCTAATTAAGTTCTAGTATACTTCATTACTGAAAAATTATATTTTTATTTTATGAATATTAATTTTAATAATTTATGTTTACTTTTTTAATAATTTTTTAAAAAATAATTAATTTTTATTTCAAACCTTAAAATTTCCCAATCTTTTATCGAGTCCGGCTCACGTTTTCCCTAATTTCTTCTTAGTGATTTTTTTTTTCCCCTTTTTCATGGTAATATGTGACATTACTGGTATGTAAATTTGAACTAAATAAAATGAATCAACTAAATAATGCTAAAATTGAACTTGCAATCTAAACTTGCCTGGCAAGGCATATTTGACTATTCTCAATAAATACACTGACCAATCTGCAAATTGAAGTGATAACTTCCTGTTAAAAAGAGTTTTTTTTAAAAGAAAATTCTACCCATCAAACTAACAATGAGTAAAAAGTAAGTGGGAAAAGAACAAAGTACACAATTTTTTTTATTTTAAATGAATCAACTAAATAATGCTAAAATTGAACTTGCGATCGTAGTTATCAAATTTACAAATTTATTATCTAAGTTTACGAGTTTATGATTATACATAAAGAAAATGCATTAACTCGTCGTAAACTTGGATTTAATATAAACTTAGATAAATTTATAAGTTGACTTATCAAATCTACTAAATTTATAATTTTAACGTGTCAACTAATTTGTAAAGTTAATAACATAATAATTTAAACTTAAAACTAAATAAGATATAAATATGTTTCTTTTCTATAAAGCCTTTACAATTTATTTTATTACAAACATACATAAAAAATAATAAAATTATATTTAATATGACTTATTAAATAAAATAAAATAAAATAAAATAAATATTATTTAATTAGTTATATTGAATAGTTATTTATGTATAATAATCTTAAAATATTTATATTGAATATTATAAATTATAAAATATAAATAATTTTTGTTTAATTAAGTATAATTTAAATTATATTTTAATAAATTTTTAATATATATAATATTTAAATTATAAAATTATATATTTTAATAATTATTTATTAATTAAAATAAATTTTTACAAATTTATATTACGAATCTAATACTCTCTTATAAATTTTCTTAAACTTGCCTGACAAGGCATATTTGACTCTTCTCACTAAATATACTGACCAATCTGCATACCAAAGTGATAACTCCTTGTTGAAAATAATTTTTTTTTAAGAAAATTCTACCCATCAAACTGACAATGAGTAAAAAGTAAGTGGGAAAAGAACAAAGTATGGAATTTTACACACTAAATAAAATGCATAAAAAGAAGGAGAACTGAAAAAGACAAAGTGCAAATACCAAAGACATCTACAGATTCGAGATTCTGGAATATAACATAAAGGCCTATAGAATAGGCAAATAAAAGTGATAAATAACCAGTTAAAGCTATTCAGACTTTGTCTTATATCATATTGGGAGAAAAAATTTAAGAAAACTCTAAATTACAAATTTATAAGTAGTAAAATATGGTGGTTAATTAATTTACTCCATGTACAATAGGACATGCACGTCAATTCACAGATATTGCCGAGGAATTTTATATCAACTCCAAGGATGTCCACAGGACACACCATAATTCAACGGCACATCAAGGGAATCTTTTTGCAGACTCTCACAAAACTAATATTCAACTGCGCATTAAGCCTCTTTCTTGAAGAAAGAATCCAACTATAAGATTAATTTCTATAGTAATAGCATTTTCAATAGTATCCAGTATTTAAAATAAAAGATTAATTCACTTGTTTGTAATTTTAATACATATTTTTTATCAAATAAATATTTTTAAATATATATATATATATATATTAAAACTATTCCACTCAATTTTATTCTATTTCATATCCTTCTATTAATGATTATTTCATTCCATTCTCCTTTGAACTCTCAAACATAGTCCTAAAAAAAATTAATCAATTAACACCTTCATTTTGTAATTTGATCCCTATAGTTTATTATTGTCAGATTAGTCCCTATAATTACCAAATGTTTAAAAGAAAATCCCTATCGTCAACTTCCATTTTAACTCCATCCAAAAGGTGTTGGTACTGGCAAGATGGAACATGTGTGGCATACACGGATAGCAAATGATTTGCCACATAGGCACCTGGAGCTTCAAATAAAAGAACTCAATAACCAATACCCAGAAATGAAAATGCAGAACCCCCCCACGCAAATATGAAGGAGCCCTCATGGTTGAAACTGAAGGTGCTAGGAGCCGTAGATTGCGTCGATCGCGTAACCTTGGTTGACGAAAGCCAGGAAAGAAGCTTACTTTCATACTTCTTTATATTAATCACTCTCTATTATCTCGCTTACCCTATCTTTGATTTTTAACAGTAACGTATTCCTACTGCATAGTAACATTTGGAATTTTAGAAGCAGAAAAGAGATAGCTTGGTAATCTCGTCCATGGTCTAAGATTTGAAAAATTCATTTTATTATTTAGTTCACTTATCTTGGATAATGTAATAAACAAGTACATACACTGTAGCACTTATACACTTGGATGAACAAGTCCATGGTTTAAGATTCTTTAATTGATTTCATGTGGCTTTTTTAATAGATAGCAAAAGTTATTTATAGCATATAACTTCAATGCAGAAATTTGGTAGCAAAAAAAACTGGACAACATAACAGCATAAACTTTTTACTTTGACAATAAACAATTTTCGTTTACTTTAACACCATAAATTTCTTTCAACATATAACTTGACAGTAGAAATTTGGCATACAAAATTTGGACAACATATATTTTCTATACCAGAGATTTGACCGCAAATAAATGATAGAAATTTCACAACCTAAAACCTTGATAGCATAATTTTTTTACAGCCTAAAAGCTGGATCTACGCCAGAAATTTGTCAAACCATTACATTGACGGTAGAAATTCCGATCACCACGAGAAATGGGAGATTCAACATGTTCATTTTTGGGTGTGAGAGCGATTCCATACATGAAAGCAAGCTTCTTTCCTGGCTTTCGTCAATCAAGGGTATATGATCGATACAATCTGTGGTTCCCAGCACCATCAGTTTCAACCATGAGGGCTCCTTCATATTTGCTCCAGGAGGTTCTCCGTTTTCATTTATCGGTATTGGTTATTGAATTCTTTTATTCGAAGCTTCAGGTGCTTACGTGGCAAACTATCTACCGTATGTGTATGCCACACATGTTCCATCTTGCCACACCAACACCTTTTGGATGGAGATAAAATGGAAGTTAACGGTAGGGACTTTCTTTTAAACATTTTGGTAAAATTAGGGAATGATATAAAAGTTGATGAATTATAAGGATACAATTATAAATTAATATAAATTATAAGGACTAAATTATGAATATTTTTAAAATTTAAAAGCTGTAAATTGAACTTATAAATACTTAAAAATCAATTTGACCTAAATTTTGTGCCTCACATCAAGCTAGGTCGGTGGCAAATAGGTTAACAAAGGTTGGTCTTCGCGTTGACTGGGCGGTCAGGCGGTACTTGTTAGCTCCATGAGACGGAAGAGAGGCTCTTCGTCTTCAACCTCTCCCTGTGCCAACCTTCGAGATGCATACCACAATTGCTTCAACAGGTTTCAATTTTACATATTTATTGTTGGTTTTCATGATCTCAGTCAAAGATCACTCCTTTATTATTTTATCTTCAAGCCCTAATTTCGCGTTGTTGTCCGTCTCTCGTCTTTAACGTTGAATTTTCTTTTAGCAAGGTGGTACGCAGAGAAATATATGAAGGGTCGGTGGGACAAAGAAGAATGCGTTTCTGAGTGGGAAAAGTACAGAGCTTGCCTTTCTGTAGGATCCATGACCCTGCTTATAATTTTAAGCTTACATTATTTCATCAATCTAAGCAACATTTCGATCCTCTTTTTAATATTGACAGCAATATTTGGAAGATAAACATCTGAGTCGCTTCTTAGAAGCTGAAGGCGTTGTCAGTTCCGTAGTTCAAGGGGATTTGGGGGAAGGCGCCGCTTCTGGTGCTTCTCAATAACGTATTTTCGATTTGAATAGAAAATATCCGCTCGAAGGTAACTTGCCGGATCATTAAGTCCTTTGTTTTCCCGAATTTTGGTGATGTTTATTGTTACTCTTCCTGAGTCAAGCATTTGTTAGAAAGTACGAACAAGAAAGGATCTACATTTTGCAATATCTTTCTTTATTTGTGCTTCAATTCTTCATAATTTAGTCTATATTTGAGGTAAATAGGGGAAGAGAACCTAGGAAGCACCAATGCTAAGAACACGACACGACATATACACCTCAACACGGAAAGATATGTAGCATTTGAATGCAATTTGAAAGGTTGTGCTCTTTTGAAGGAGCGACATCTATTGAAAGAATTTCAGAAATTGCCTGAGTTCATTGGTTGGTGGAGCCATTTTTTTAACTGAAGTGTGTCAAATTATAGCTACCCATTTTGAATCCTTTGTATAACGTGGTGAAATCCTCACAGCAACACAAAAGGTTTAACAATAGGACTTAAGTTAATAAATAAGACTTAAGTTAATAAATAAATAAATGCAAAAGCATCCTTCAGAGGGAAGTGAAGCATCAAGTTTAGCTGCTGCAGGATTTTAGGTTTCTGTGAAAGTAGGCTTATTGTAGTTTCATTCCTGTAAGGTATTTGACACTTGACAGTTGGATTTCCATGTTACGGTGTTATGTTTTAAGCAGAAGTGACTACGATTATGATGCAGTTGGTATCTGCTTCTTTTCTCCGACATGATTTGCTGGTCTTTTTCTTTTCTCTTCCATGCTTGCTATTCTTTGCAAGAGCACCTCAAGTTCAGCCCCTTGAACATTCTGTGTTTTAGATACAGGAGAAATAGTCACTAAACACCCTTTTATATGGTATAGCATGAGTTCATCATCTCAATCCGCTTGGTTAATATTTGGGCATTCTAGTTACAAGATAACAAGCACCAATATGAGTACAAATATCGGATACGACATACGTGAGATGTGGTAATGTTTAGAATTTTAGGATACGGATACGTATCTATGTGTGTGTGTGTGTGTATATATGTATATATTCTAACAAATAGAGTTTGAATTTCTTTTCATCTTGCCAAATGGTTTTTGTGATGAAGAAGGATTATGATAATGAAGATGATAAACAAAGAAAAAAGTCTAAGATTTATTAAAATACGACAGAAAAATATAATAAAACAAAAAATAAAATGATTAAAAATGTCACAACTAATAAAAAATGAATAAAAAATATTTTAGCATTGATTTGATGTTATTATGGTACATTTTGAAATTTATCCTACAAAAGAAGTTTGTCAATATGCATCCGACACGTATGTAGGTGTATTGTATCAATTATTGTATTGGATACTTATCTGATATGGTATGCTTTGTTGTATTTGTTCTTCTTCACAAGTTAAATCTGACAATAGCGTCTAAGGTAGACAACATTCTTTTCGGTAATTAAAATCTAAACAAACTGAATCATGTGGTCTACAAAAACAATCTGGATGATGATGTTTTTGTAGATAACATGTCCCAGATTGTGTTTCTTTGAATTTTCCCCCTAGCTTACTGTGTCGATTATTATTCAACTGAGGGAAGAAAACTATGTACGCATAGTCTGCATTTAACAGGCTTCTAGATAAATCAGAAAATTTCTATATATATTGGTAGTTCCTAATTCTGAATTAGTGATTTCCATGCAGGTAAGCTGACTTAAGCTGATGATTTGAGGTCTGACAAGTGTTAATGATTTATTTTATACTGCCGTTGCCTTCCTATTAGGTCTTTGCTTGAGCAATATTGTGATTCCAAGAGGCGTTGCGTTAATATTTTAATCTATGGTCTACCGAGAGGAAAAGGAAGAGATGAAAAATATGGAGATGGTAAATTCACATGGAAGTTGTATGAAACGTTGGATTATTATTTGGAAAAAAATCCCTGTTTGGAGGAATTTTTAATTTAAAATCATACAAGTTGCTCCCACTTCCTTTGTTACAAAAATCTTTTGGTTTTCGCTCCCAAATCATGTCCAATTTAACGGAAGCCAAATATGATCTATTAGTGGAAATTAATCTTTGGTAATCACATTTTGGTGCGATCATATTTGGGCACTAGTAAGATGGATATTGATATGTTTCATGGGATAATATGATAGGCATAATGTATAATTAAAACGATAAATAGATTTACATTTATGATAAATCACACTTGCACCTTCTGTTATTAAAAGCATAAGATTGCTAGAAAGGGAGACCAAATTATTCTGTTTATATCCATGAAGGTACAGTCATTAAAATAAGTATCTGAGTTTAGAAACTCTTTCTCAAACGATTGGATTTCTGTTTAGTTCATTTCTTCTTGAATAGGAATTGTGCAACCATCCACTCTTCACCATTATTGTAGCCAAATAGTTCTGCTACAGCTATGAAGAATGTTCTCCAATATGCAGTCCACTTAACGGCTGAATCCTTGCCGTAGGTTGATTCCATAACTGGCTTGATGGATGTCAAGTTCTGGTCCATTCTTCTGAGCCATTCTTCGCTGCAAGATAAATTTGTTTTTACTTCAGTAGTATGGTAAAAACTTCATTTTACTCTTACCTATGGAATATGATTCAGGATTACTGTGATTTTATAGAGAAGTTCAGTCCATTCTTACCTTGTCTGTGCATAGTGTTTCCCATTGACGAGCCAATGATTGACGACAGTAACGTCATCCTGCAGACGTAAACATAAAAGCCACTCATATGTGAGCTAAACTCAGGATGCATTATAAATTTGAGATACAAATATAGTGCAGGAACTAGTGTTAAATTATCCGAAGATTAATGTGCAGCTGCCTTTAAAAGAAATAAAGTAATAGTCTGGAGGGATTCTGCATTTTCATCATTAGGTGACAAAACTAACACAAGTTGCATATATTAAGCTTACTTGGAAATAAAGAAGTAGATTTGCTGAAGGCATTGTTCCTCCAGTAAAGAAATACCTAGTAATCCAATCATCTTCATTTTTGTCCTGCATAAGTTAAGGAGATTAAGTAAACGAATTGTATGTTTGAGAACCATAGAAGTCTTATCTATATCCCAAGCAGTGTCCAGAAACCAAAATAGGCTAAGTTGTTTAACTACATGAAATAAATTTCACCTCAAAATGGTAAGCAAATGCTTTATGGCAGAAATGATTAACATACAAAAGACCATCTTCTTTAAGCCAATCGGCTATTTTCTTCAGAAGGTCTTTATAGTTCTTCATATGCTGCGTCATGGCATAAACAAAGTTTATGAAAAAAATATACATAAACAAGACTCCTTCATGTAGATTATTAACATAACATTACGCACGAAGTCTAACCTCAAACATTTCTATAGAAAATATTCTGTCATAAGAAGCATCCATTTCAAATGTGCTAAGATCTGCAACAATAATCTCCACATTTTGCAGCATAAGATCCCTGACAAAAAGCATATGTATGGTAGTTTGGGTCATCCAATGATGTTTAATTTGCAGACACTAGTACGAATTAAGAGTCACCTTTTACCATACAACATGCCCAAGGGTTTAAGTAAATAATATCATATAAAGCAGCATACCGGCACTTCTCCTCAATATATGCTTTCTGGGTTGTGGCATTGCAGATCCCTGTAACTTTGGAATTGCTGTACTTCTTGGCAATGTATATACACAGCGATCCCCAACCACATCCAACATCAAGAACGGTATAACCATCTTTCATGTGTGATCTTTCACAGTACAGTCCCAACATTGCTTCTTCAGCATCCTCCAATGACTCTGACTCAGAAGAAAAGTAACAACAACTGCAACATTTCATGCATATAGGCACATCGTCAACCTTACGGAGAATGCATCCTCTGTTTGTGTGCAATTGTTTATTACGAACAATTTAACATGTCGATATTTTATATTGGGAATGTGTTACATCCTGTATATATATCTATTAATAGACTTTATTTCTACATATATACCTGAATAAATACAGCAAATTGCATGCTTTAGCTGTAACAAAGTTAATTTGCCTGTCGTTCATGTCGTTGTTCCTTTTTTGTGGTAGATATTGTTGTGAAGACTTCTTTTATATTTATTTTCTTTTTCCTCCTTAAAACGGAATCATTATTTGGCATATATCTTTCTAAGCTGCGACAAAATGAGAAATTTTACAAATCTTTCTCTCTTTGATCCGGCAGCTTCACGTTTACTCTGAAAGGAATTTTCGGTATTGATTTTCCAAAAGTTTCCATTTTATGTCTACTTAACCAAATAAAACGCCCAAAACACAAGACCCAAATCAGTCACTTGGAGTTCACTTTTTGGATCAAACCATGTTAGAACAAAAAGCTAAACTATGTTGAATGGTCTAACAAAAGGAAATGGTCTTTGTGCGTTCATTTCACACAAGATGGTCACCTGTCTGGAGTGATGAATGCGTATATTAATCAATGGTTGCATGACAAATTCATTTGATTTAAACATTTTTATTGATGTTATTGTGTTTGATAAATTTTATAAAAAATATTTTTTACTGTTAAATTATTGAAAAAGACATATTTAAAAATGTAGACAAAAATAGTCAGAGATAGCGCCTATGATAATTAATGATCTTGAGCAAGAATACTTGGAGAGGAAACTACTTAGAGATTAAAACTCAAAATTCCAAGGACGGATCCCTTCCTCTACCGGAATGAATGGGAGGGTATCCTGTCGTTCTAGGTAGTTCAAATGCAGACATTTATCTGATTGTTTTTAAATTTAGTGAATATTAAATTTTCTTAAAAGAATATAATAATATAAAAATAATATTACTATTTCATACCGTTTATTTTATTGAAAATAAAAAAATAAATAACTTATAACATGTGAAGCTATTAAATCTCACACGTTATGATATTTCAGTCCAATACAATAGCAGTTTGGGAATGCATAATTATTGCATAAGATGATATATAAAATCTTTGGTACACTTATAATTTTAAATATATTAGTGTATCCAATTATAATATAAAGATATAGTTATAATATTATTATTTTTTAATTGATATTATTATAATTATGTCCCTACATTATAATTAAGTGTATCATTGCACTCAAAATTATAAATACACTTAAGATGACACCTAACTAACTAAAATAAAAATGATGTGTATTTAAAATTTCAAGATGTTAATATTATAAAAACCAAGCATTATTAATTTGAGTGTAGAGCTTAATAATTTTTATATTAAAAGTTGTTTAATTTGTTTCTTCAATAAAACAATGTTTGTGAAGAGTGAAACTAACATATTAGTATTGCTTTTCTATGTTATGGCAGTATCATCTTTGGTACACCTATAATTTTGAGTATACCTAATTATAATGTAGAGATATAATTATAATACTATCAACCCAAAAATAATTATATTACAATTATTTCCTAACATTATAACTAAGTGTACTAAAAATTGTTAAAGCCTAAACCCTAAACCAAAAAAATATTAGTAATTATTAAAACTTTATTTTAAATAAAAAAAAGGTATACAAATGTGCATAAATACACTTAAAATTATAAGCAAACTAAATATTTTACCTAATTGTTAACAAAAAAAATATTAGTAATTATTAAAACTTTATTTTATATAGAAAAGGCATACAAATGTCCGCATTTTAAAAGATTTTAAAATACAGGACGCTCTTCAATTCTCCCCATAATAGGAGAGGATGGGTCCCCTAAACGTTTCGGGGCGAGAATTGCTCATCCAACTACGTTTTCGTGAGGCAACCTAGAGGACCTATCAAACTTTGGCCTATTTTGATAGTATATGCACGTAAAAACTAGGAGTCCTGATAACGCGGGAATGAGAAAATATTATCGATATATTAATATATTTATATGGTGACTGACGTAATATATTAATTTGAATTAAATTATTTTTTAAATAATTTAATTATTATTAACATACCACCTCAATTATCACATATAAATGTAGTATTACCTTCTAATATTTTCGTGTTTATGATACGTATGCCATCGTTATTGTCTAGGAAGTATTAACACACAAGAAAATTAAAATCATTTATTATATGTGAACATTATTTATTCAAGTCATGTATGTAACAATTAGTTTTAGTTCCACCAATGGTTCAAATATACAAAATAAAAGGAAAAATTATTATTTTTTGTCTCTATTGTTTCACTTAATTTTTAATTTGGTTTTTATACTTTAAAAGTTTAAAATTGGGTCCTCATATTTTAAATAATTTAGAAGTTAATTCTTATTACTATATTTGTGTCAATATTTTGTTATGTACATGAGTAAATTTTGTTTCATATCTACTTTTACTTTTGTTGTTAATATAAATAATACATATTTAGAATATTAAGACAATATATAATTAGTTACATAAATAAAATTTAATAAACCATTTACATAATTTTAAATATAAGGACTAAATTAAAATATTTGTAAATTATAAAGGCTTAATTACAAATTGTTAAACTATAAAGATTAAATTAAAAATATAATGATTCAGAATAAAAATAAATTTTCATTTGTTATTTGATTAAAATTTATACTCTTCTTTAACAAAACCGGTGCAAGAATATTATTTTGAGTTTTACTAACTAGTGCCAGGTTAAAGAACGTTTATTACACTCACTGACAACAAGAATTAAATTTTTTTACTACTTTTCATTGCATCCAATTAATGATTTATTTGATTTTTTTTATGATAACATTACCTTTCATCTTTCACAAGAAGCATAATCAATCTATTTTGTTTTAAAAAATTGATAATCAGTTTCTAATTAATTTTTATATCTTCATATATCTAGATAATATCTCCTTATTACTCTTAATATCTCATGAAATTTCATTTAAAAATATTTTTTTAAAATGAAAAATTATTTTTAAAACAAAAATTAAGAGTAATGTTGAGGTATAAAAATTGTTAGAGATTAATTATAAATTTTCAAAAATAAAAAATATTAATTATGCCTTTTGAAAAGGATAAATTATAATGTTTTCATAAAAATAAAGTAAAAAAATATTTAGATGTAATGAAAAAGTAATAATGTTGTTATATGTAATAAAAACTCGTAACTTAAAAGTATCAGTGAAATATTATTATTAATTTTTGCTGATTTCTAATAAAAAAGTATATACCAAGAACGCATTAAAAAAGATAGCATTCATTTAGTCTTCATTGTATGAAAAGGATAAAGACATTAATAATTATATATGTAATATCTCAAAAACGTATCAATATATGAAAAAGAAAATTAACTAATACTAATACACTTATATAACAATTGATTTGATGTATTAATTTTAATAAAATTATTCTTTTATTAATCTCACTCTTCTTTTAACTAATTTCATTAAAATTAATACAATGAATCAATTGTCTATGTTAAAACTAACTAATATTTTTTAGCTAATATACCAATAATGCTAAAAGGTGTTCATAATCAGTCGATATATATAAAACAGATAATTAGAAGAAATTAAGTTGACTTTTAAAAACTGTAGAATTTTTTTAAAAAACTAAATAACTGCGTACATCAAAATACCTGTATTTGAGATTCTTGCCGAGCACCAGCTTGAAGAAAGAGGTTGGTAATTCGTAATGCTGAACTTTCGGCTTATCAGTGTTGATGGCTATAGGCATCTCCTTTAAAGCTGCAAGATTATCACACCCTCAGTTCAAAAAGTATATATAGGCACAGCAAAAACCAGGTTCCATGGAAAAAAAGGCTCAAATTCCAGCGCTTAGTTCATAATTAAGTTGCAGACAGTATCGAAGTGCCAGTGAAACTGGGATGTAGAGAAATTATCATTCTCAGCACTCAGAAATTTTCTCAACCCTGCAATACTCCATCACAATGTATAGCAGTCCGTAGATCTCATTGCACTGCTCGTGATATGAAATTGAAAATAGTATAATTAATTATAATTGCTCCTTCTTCATCTCACTGTTCGCAATCGCAAGTCAAAAAAGTAGATACGGTGCAGAAAAGGGCATGAGAAAAGAGCACGCAAAATTGAGAACCAAAGAGAGAATGAAGGGACAAAGGTTACAGTGCACAAAATGGAGAAGATCGGAGAGTTGAAGTTGAGAGGAGGGCTTGTAAGCGGAGCGAAGCCGATTTGCTAAAAGCCAACGAGTGAGCCTCCTTGTGATAACGTCAGGAAGCAAATTTCGGTCTAAGCAACGTAGCACAATCATCACCGCAGTGTCGTAAGATAGTTGCATTATACCTTCCGTGTGAGCACAGTCACCCTTCCTGCACTGTTCCAACTGCGAAGATGTATTAAAATTATAATCTAATAAAATCTATTAAAAATTAATGAAGCCGCAATATTTATTTTTTTGGCCAAAAATGGAAGCCGCCATATTCAATGAATGCAACAGACCTAAACTAAATTGGATGGCCATAATAAAGTTGGGTAGGAGTAGATGCAATTATGTGAGTAGATTCGCTATAATGATAGTAAAAGAATATATACAATTATTTTACGTTACTCATTCTCTCCTTTCTAATATTCGATAAATATACTGCTAAGTTGCATTAGTTTTGTTAATTTTAAACCATCGAAATGATCGGAATGCCTCTACTTGCTTAGTTATATTGAATGTACCCGTTCATTTATCTTCCAAAGATTTATGATGAGGCTTGACTCCACTTTTGTGGTTATACTGCAAATAACTACCGTCCCTTTTTTTTCTTCTTTCTTCCAATTTTTATCGACTCGAGAGAAATTGAGATTTAGGAACTTTAACTACTGTTATGAGTTGCATGTGAGGAGCTTATTGATAAGAGGATTTATAAGTCTAAAGATATTCTTTATTTAATTGATTAGTCTTGTGAAATGATCCCTTTCTATGAATTTGTGTTTTATTTTTAAAATTTTTAATTAAAATTTACTTTAATCTCTATCATTATATAATTAAATTTTTATTTCAAAAAGTTTTAATTAGATATGATCGGTCCTTAATTGCGGCTCCCTCAGGTCTCCATTAAAATTGTCACTCCTAACAAACTTTCAGATTATATGGCACACTTAATCCATCATAATCATCTAATTGAGCTTACGTGGTGAAATTTGAAATTCGCACGGATAAGTGAACATCTGAACCCCCGAGACTATGACCCCCCCTCGTGCTTACTACTTACCAGTCAAGGACTTTGAGGCACAGATGCTCAATTCAGATCGTGGATATTTTGCAGTCAAAATTTGAGAAGGAATTTAAACTATAAAAACTTGTGATACACTTAATACATTGTGGATATCTTATACGATCAGTGATTCTAACTAGAGTCAGATCAGCTTCTGCAATCAAGAGAAATATGTAAGTCTCTTAATTTGAATTATTTATGAATGTGTTCTTGATTTAATTCTTTTATTGGTATCAGAGCCATAGATTGATTTTCTGATCAATTGTATACTTTATTGGAATTTGAGTTATTAATTAGAGTTTTATTAATTAGGGTTTTTGAGATAAATTTTTTTTTGAAATTTTTTTTTTCGAAATTTCCTTTTCGGCTAAGAACTCACCCACTCCTACTCAAATTTCTTAAATTAGAGTTTCAAAATTCAAAAAATAAAAAATTTAGGAACCTGTTCGAAAATCCTAGAACTTCTTCCATAACTCACAACTGTTGGTGAGTGGTCGCTGGAGACGCTCCCACAGCAAGAAGCCACTGGCGAACACGTCACTGGCACCTCTAACACAGAACCCTTCTTGCCAACAACCTTTTTGTTCCCCCCTCGTTTTTTTTAGAAAAATTGGGCACCCATTTTCTGTTTTTGAACGAGAATAAAAGCCATCGTTGTTGATAGTAGTGGTCGCAGATGATGCACAATGGTGATAGACACTGTCGCTGGCAACCTTTGCCATCTTCCTCACGGGTGAAGACACAAATAAAAGGCAATGATTCTATCCCTAAAACTCAAACTTCACTGTCGTTGCTTTTCTAGTCCTTTGATGGTGGCGATGGATGTCATCGCACCTCGCTAGCCAATGTTGCATCATTGGCGCCCACGAGTGGGCAATCAATAAGTAGCAATAAGAGCAACAATGGCGGCAAAGGGAGAAAAAGGAAGAAGGAAGGAGGGAGAAAATGAAAATCTAGGGTTTTTTTTTTTTTTTGAATTTTTTTGGAAATATTAAAAAAATATGAAACCTTAATTTTTTAATGAAGCCCTAAATTTATTTTTTGTAGTTTATTGGGCTTGTTCAAATATATGGGCTTTTTATTATTTTAAAGAGCTTGTTTTTTGCCTTTAAAATTTTGAAACAAAATGACCCTTTAAAGAGTTTTTTTTTTTCTTCTATTTGTTTTTAAAAGGATTTTGGGTGCTAGATTCTTAGAAGAATAGTTTTATTGTAGGCTTTTTCATTTTTTTGGAAGAAGAGTTGGGTCTTGTTCTTTTAATTAGGCATGTGGCCCATTTCAAAATAATATTTAAAAGTCTAATTTATAAAACCCCTAATTAATAAACATTTAGACATGTTAAAAAAAAATGTAAATTGTATATTTAAATTTTAGCCCCAAATAAAAAAACAATTAATTTTTGGTGAAAAATTACTTTTTATATCTCAATAAATTTCAATAAAGTAATATGTGATTACTTGTCATTATGTGAATTAGTTTAACATTATTTTTATTAAATTCTTTTGTCAACTTTCTTCTTGTAGAAAATTTAGAAATATAATGTTAATTAGCTTAACATTATATATTTAATTTATTTATGTGTTAATTTTTTTAGCATGTAATAAATTTATTTGTTAAAGAATCAATTGCATATTTTAAATATGTTGATTAGTTTAACATGTTTATTAATGAATGTTAATTAGTTTAGCATTACATATTTGATTTATTAATGTGTTAATTAGTTTAACACATTAGTTAACAAATGTTATTTGTTTAACATTTGAAAAATCATGATTTACAATTTGTTTATAATATGATTAGGACACTTAGTTGTGTTTTGATTTCATTGATTTACACTTTGCATACAACCTTAGGACGTTGACTGACACTTTGTATTTTTTTGACTCCAGGTTATATATAGGTTAATTAGCTTAATCATACAATACTTAGTGTAATAATTTATAAGTATGGTGAACATTAATCTTGCATTTTTTTTAATTATTTGATCCTGATTTATGTCTGTCTTTCTTTTTATGTAAAGAACGGCTATAACTTCCAAAAGTATTGTTGCTGAGCTCAATAAGGGGTTGAAACTAAATGATGACAATTATGAGATCTGGAATGTGAAAGCCCAGTATCTTCTGGAAGAGCAAGAGGTTCTTGAGGCTCTCAATAATGTTATAGAAGAGCCAGAAGCTGGTAACATGGCCTAACATAGGCAAGACCATGAGACTTATGATGCTTGGAAGAAAAAGAACTTCACTACTCGCATTACATTGCTAAGCACTTTGGAAGATAATATCTTAAAGGAGTTCAAGGACCACCAAAAGCGCTATGGGACTTTGGAATGCTCTGAGAACGAAGTTTGGAACTACGTCTGTATCCAAATTACGTTATCTGATGATCAAATTTGACTCATAAAAGAAACGCCTAAAACATTCAATGAAGAAACATCTGACGCTGATGTCAAATATTATCGCGAAGATAAAAGATACAGGAAATGGCTTAATAGGTGAGCAGCAAATCTAAAATGTCATTCACTCTTTGCCTAATTCATAGGAGCATATAAAGATGCATCTCACTCACAATGATAAAATCATAACTTTGGAAAATGTTCGGAGGCACTTTGAACTCGAAGAAGAAAGGCTTGAATAAGCCAAGCCGATACATAAGTTATACATGATAACTTCAGGTGGAAGATGTGATTTAAAGAGAAAGAGCTGGGGAAAGAACAAAGGACCAGCTCAACCTAAGAAAAAGCTAAAGACTAATCAGCAAGGCAAAAAGAAGCAACGAAAGGTGAATATGACAAAAGTTAGGTGATTTAATTGCCAGAAGAAGGAACACTATGCGAGTAATTGCCCTGAGCCTTCTAGAGAGGTAACCTATATTGCTTATGTTAGTGAACTTTGTGTTTCTAGCTCTATTATGCTTACTGAATCTTGTCCTATGTGGATTGTAGACTCAAGAGCCATAGACCACAAAGTGAGGGACCATAAAGCCTTTGTTAACTTCTGGCAAGTTCTCTATGGAGCATTTTGGATATATGTGGACAACAACACTAAGTTATTGTCAAAGGGATTGAAACATGCAAATTAGTCCTGCGTGGTGGTCGAGACCTAATCTTACATGATGTCCTTTATTTAGCATATTATCTTTCTAATTTGCAACAACATGATAGATTTTAAGAATCATTCTCTTTTTTAGCCAATAGCCATGCTTTACTCACAAAGCAAAAACAATCGAAGTGGAAAACTCAAAAGCCAACAAGCTTCCATCTCCCAATTAGGATTTAGGAGGAAGCTTAAGTTCATTGTTTATGTTATCTAACAAATTCTAATTAAATTTATAAAAATTAAAAATATTTAAATAACAAGTTTTACAACAAATTCTATAACTTACAATAAATAACTCTTACTAAGGCAATTTAATTTTGAAAAAAAATAATAATAAGTTTAACAAAAAGATAATTAAATTTAAAATAAAACTATTTAAGTAATTCTAATTCCTATGTTTATCCTTAATTCTAGTTTCTGAATACTTAATATTATTCTTTTTAATATTCACTTTATATTCTCTATTACAATGTGATTATAGCTCTAATGTATTTTGAAAATAATATTACTTTATCATCAAAGTCTTGAAAAAGTAAAAGACTAATATTTAATGAGTAAAATTATTTTTTAAATTTAAATTAATTTTTATTTAATTTTAGTGATTATAAATATAAATAATGAGTAAAATAACTAAAAATACAAAAATAATTTTATATATATATATATATATATATAATATTTAGATAAAATTAACAGGAATAAGACCTCACAAGACAAGGGTATAATTCCTGTTTTCTTCTCTAAACTTCTTTTGAAAAGAGTTTTTCTCCATTTCTATCTCTCAAGAAAATTTTTCTCAAATGGGATCTCCAAATATGATAATCTATAATCATCAGGAAAATCCCCAAATTTAAAAACCTTTTGAATACAAATATCTTTAAAAGAAAAAAAAAATTCTGTGCTTAAGTTGCCTCTTTGATGCATTCTATTTGTTTTTCTTTTTTTCGTAAGATGAGCCAAAGAATTCATTTCCAAAATAAGTAATCTTATAATATCTAAAGAGTCATTTTCCTCCATATAAACTTGCCCAAATAAGCAATGTATTTTTCATTTTTTCAAAGCATTAGACAAGGATATATACCACTTTAAACTCGCTTAATCCCGGAAGGAATAAGAGGCCATCCTATCCTCCTAGATAGTTCAAAAAGTAGACATCAGTCTATATTTATTTTTAAAAAAGTGTAGTAAATATTAATAATTTAAAAAATATCATAATACACCAGGTTATATTACAAAATAAAAATTATGTGTGTTTAAAGTTTCAAGATACTTATACTAAAAAGAGCAAGCATTATTATTGTGAGTGTGGAATTTAATATTACTTAAAAACTATTTAATATTTTTTCTGTCTTTTATAAGAAAAGAACTATTGTTCTTGTATATTATATTGTTTCTATATATAATAATTTTAAACCAAAAAAACTCAATAATTAGTACAACTTTATTTTAAATAAATAAATAAAAAAGGCATACAAATGCCCGCATTTAGAAAGTTTTAAGAAGACAGGACGCCCTCAACTTCTCCCCGTAATAGGAGAGGATGGGTCCCCTAAACCTCCAAGGGCCAAAAATGGCCATCCAACGACAACGACTCAAAAGGCAAGTCAAAGGAACTGTCCAGTGAACTTTGGCTTGTTCTGATACTGATAGTATCATATGCACGTAAACACCAAAAGGATAAAAGTATATAGATTTCAGTGATTCGTGAATAGTACTGAAAGATGGTCCATAATCAATCAACATAAAACGCACAAGAAGAAGAGATTAAATTGACTAATTTAAGTAATAGAAGCAATGGGAAAAAAGAAAATAACTGCGTGCATCACAAAACCTGTATTTGAGATTCTAGCCGAGCACCAGCTTGAAGAAAGAGATTGGTAATTCATAATGCCGAACTTTTGGCTTGTCAGTGTTGATGGCTATAGGCATCTCCTTTAAAGCTGCAAGATTATCACCCCCTCAGTTCAAAGGGTATATAGGCACGGCAAAGCAGGGTTCTCTACAATGACCGAAAAAAAAAAAAAAAGGCTTAAATTCCTGCACTTTGGTCATAAGTTGCGTATAGGATCTAATTGCCAGTGAAAGTGGGAGGTGTGTGGAATAGAGATATTGTCATTCTCAGCACTCAGAAATTTTCTCAACTCTGCAATATGAAATTTAAATTGGAATTAGAGTGTTCGCGAGTCACAGCACAACCCATACGTTTATTCATTTCAAAAAGTCGATAGGGAGCAGAAAATGGCATAAGTTAAAAGTGTAAAAGGTTTACAGTGTACAAAAGGGAGAAGATCGGAGAGTTGAAGTTGAGATGAGAGCTTGTAACTGGAGCGCGCGAAGCCGATTTGCTAAAAGCCAACGAGTGAGCCTTCTTTTGACAACGTCAGTGTACAATCAGTTGTTGCAACTTTTCTTGTGCGTCAAATACATTGGAGGATGCTGAAGCTGAAGAAGCAATATTGGAATCGTACTATGAGATATAACAGATGAAAGATGGTTATACCGTTCTTGAGGATAAGTGCCGTTATGCTGCTTTATATGATATTATTTACTTTAATCTGTGGTACTTTTGTTGGTGCCCCTAAACTTTAAATGGGGAAGCCGTAGGTTGATCTCTCGAGGCTTAGGCGTCTCACGGGGCGACGAAGTCAAGAGAAATGGGCCCCAAGTACGTAATATAGAAGATAATATCCGCGTCAATCGTCAATCATGGGAATGGGGTTACGGAGGATAACAGCAGACACGCAATTTTAGGAAATCATGACGATATTTTAGATTTTAGCCAATTGTCGCAGCTTCTCCATGTACGTGAGATTGCTATATCACTCTGTTTTCTTTCAATCTCGAGGGTTTCTCTGCTGACTGGGAAGATATATATTCAAATTTCAGGACTATAGTAGAATTAGGAGGTCTGAATATGATAATTGACTGTGTCGTTCGCCTTGATGTTGCTAGTAAGGCTGCTTGGATATAATACAGCATTTGTTATTCTGCCTCCACTTATTTCCGTCTAACTTGCTTCTTTGCAATAACGTGCTCGATTAATTAATCTAAGTGCATAATTACTATGACCAGTTTAGTACAACAATAAACAGGAAATTAATAGCTGATATTTGTGACTTTGAATCTTTGTGAAAAATACAAGACCAGTTTATTATTATTTAAATGTGGAAAAAGACCGGACCAAAAGAAATTAGAAAAAAAAGGCTTCGCTATTTCTGGCGAGAACCATTCCTTTTATTACTCATTTTATTGGATTATTTCCTTTAATTAAGTTTTCATCTGACACCAATAAATCTGTCACTACAGTGTGAACAAATGTTGTTTGTGATTTTTGTTGATTTTACTGACAAACATGAGTGAATAAAAGTTGTCTACCCTAGCCATACGTACTCTCACTCACTGTTGTGTGTAAGTTTGTCATCTTGGCACACTTGATGATTGTTAGCTTTTCAGGTTCTTTTATGAAGTCAATATAGACAGAGCCATTGACAATGACCTGTGGATGTTTAATAACCACCTGTTGATCACTCATCAGCTGCAGCCAAACAAGGACCCCCTATGTGTGCCTTTGATCTACATGCCAATTTGGATCCAGCTACATGATCTTCCGACAAAACTTGTATCTGAAGCGATGGTTGTGCAATTCAGCAACTTCATAGGTGCATATGAGAGATCAAATTATCTAAGGATCATAGTCAAAGTAGATATCAGAGAACCCCTTAGAAGAAGGAAAAGACTTACCTTTCAGAACGACAGGAGTGACCTTTAGATATGAGAGGCTTGCAAGGTTTTGCTTCTTGTACGGATTGATGCAACACTCTAATAGCTTTTGCAAAATTTGTGCAACACTGGGTGGAGGTCAAGATCTTGAGTTAAGGTGGGATGCATCCCTTAAAGTGGCTCCCCGAACAAACACACTAGCAACCAGCAAATGGCTTAAGGATGACAGAAGAGCTCGCTTAGGAAAATTTGAGAACAAGATGTCTTTCGAGTTGAAATCTTCGAGGTCAACGTCAAACTCCCATCCTGATTATAAGTAGAGCTATCAAAACGGGCTAGCTCAGCCTATTCAGGCTTATCCACTTGGGTTGGTGGGTTGAAAATTCTTACCCGACCCACCTAATGGGTTAAGCAGTTTGACCCGCTTAACCCACTAAAAAAATTAAAAAACTAAATCTAAGAAAATCCTTAATATTGATTTGAAGAGAAGACCAAAAAGATTATGATTGGTCACTGACATAAATTGATCTAAAGAACATAAACAGAACAAAGTACCAATGCGAAGACTAGAATTGATGTGAATAACAGAATCAAAGGTAAGATGGAGATGAATGTCTAATCACGAAGAAGATAATGAGAACACGGAAAGAAGATGAACGTCCAAACCAAATATGCATCGACTGAAAAGAACCTTGAGCGAAGGCTTGAGTGAAGAAGATGAGCATTAAAGAGTGATGATGAAGAACCAATGAAGATACTAGCGAGCATTTGCGTGCATGGTGGAATGGCAGCTACTGGTCAATGATTGGCGGTCATGCATGGTGGACTGGCAGGTGTTCGATGATCATGCGTGAGAGAGGCCTGCGATGCAAGCAGCGACAGCATATGTAAGTAGGACATCGTGCGTGTGTTTGGAATTGGAGAGTGGAGATTGAAGGCAGGCTGAAAGTGATTAAGAAGGAAGGGTAAGTTATGGTTTTTTTTCTTTTTTGAATAATGGGCAAAGTGGGCTAGCTGGACTGGTAGTGGGAAAGGGAGATATTGGAAATAACAAAAAGAAATAAACGAGCAACTTGTTTAACTTATGGGCTGGCCTATTTAACCCACGGGTCAGGTTCACATGACTATACTAAACGAGTTCTCAAGGAAACCCTTTAACCCAACTTATATCTTAGGTGGATTCAACTGGCTTAACCCATCAGGTTAAGCCTGTTTTGACAACTCTAATTATAAGCATGTGCATAATTTGAATAGTCAACATGGAGCTACCTCAAAAAATGGATTACAAAGCATAATTGGAAGGAAAATGATAGGTGTCGAATCTACCAAAATAAAAGTATCTACTTTCATGTGAATATTTATATTGCAATAATAATGAGTAGGGTCAAATCCACAGGTATTGACAATTCTAACGGTTAAGGTAAACCAATAACAATACGTAGAAGCAAAAAAAGAAAATTGGGGGTTTGTCAAATATAAAAAAAACACTAATAACAACTAAACTAAAAAAATTGAACAAGTAAATTCAAAATAAGTCATTCATATTTGAAGCAAGTTAAAGTGAAAGAAACTTAAATGAGAGATAAGCTTTTAACTAAGGGAGGTAGTGTATGGTTTTTCTAAGCTGATCCAAAGTGTGGGCATGACTCTAGATAAAATCCTCTTCCATCTTGATAAATGGCTATGGTTGTTAACAAGGTTTAGCAACCTTGGATTTTTTAAATATGTTAGCTAAAAAAAGCTCCTAACTCAACCTTTAATTAATTAACAACCCTAAGTAAGTACTTAGAATTTAATTGACCAATCGCTTTAAGAACGAAAAGCTACAATTTCTAACTTACTAAAGCATGTAACATGTTCAGTAAATCATGATTTACATATCATTAATACAGAAGAAAATGCTTAATAATCTCTACACTAATTTTCCACTTGTATTGGTTAAAATAAACAATTATAGATTTATCTCAACCATTTAGCATACAATCAATTATGGGCAAGATAAATAATAGGTCTAAATTCATTCATCCACCCACATTTAAGCAATTAAATTAGGAATCTAAACAACCAATAAGAGAAGAAGAGAAAAGAACATTAAGATAACCACACAACATGAAAGAAACTACACAAAATCCTTTAGTTAGAATATATAATTTAGCTATCCATGATTGTTAACATCCTACTGAAATTCCATATACACAACTGGAATTTGAATTAAGTCATTTCTTTCACTAAGTTCAGACCAGAGAGACAGAGAGGAAGAAAAAGAAGAAAATCCTAGATTTAGAAGTTTGTCACCAAAAAGAAAAAAATGACTTAATAACTAAAATCCTTCAACTCCCTTAATTTCTCAATAATTTTCTCTAATAAAAACATGGAAATTACTCTCCAAAATCTATTCTAGAACCTCCCATACTCCTTGCTACGTTTCCTAATGACCAAGAGAGAGAAATTTGTTAGAGACACTGATCTGCCCATTTTCAGTTTTAAAATTAATATTCTTAGTCGTGCTCATGACTTATCTCCTTGAATCCAACTCAACAGTAGTATAAGCCTTGCTCATGCCTAGTTTCAGCTTAAATTTCAACAATATCAAGAAAATCGCCTCCTTAACATGAAACTATCCAAAATAATTATAAATGGCTTGATTTCCTTAAGAAAAACATTAAAAATAAGCTCAAAATAATACTAAAAATATGTCAAAATTACAACCTAATAGTAGGTGTTTGACAAGGAAAAAATAACAGTGGATCTGAATACAGCTCTAGTTGACAAGGACACACCTTTTGGACCAGGTTGTAGGAAAAAACCTGCTAGACTCCTTAATACACAAAGTCACCTTTTGGGCCTTCAGAATCTTCGAGAGATAATATGAAGCTTGCTGGACAGATGACTAATGGAACAATGGGCTCTGTCAAGAATTATGATCACCATAAGCTAGAACTGCTAAGGCTGAGCAATCCTCAGGTAGTATGAGCTCTCAAGGAGCTCATTATGAAGTGGAAGCCTAATCTCTTTTTCTTGAAGGAAACGTTAGTTCATGGCTTAAGAATTGAAGAAAATAAACGTCTAATTCACTTTGAAGGTTCTTTTGTTGTAGATAGACTTAGTAGAGGAGGTTGACTTGTTGTCCTTTAAAAATATTCAAGTATGGTGGAGATTATGCCTTACTCTTCAAACTTCATTAACATGAAGATCACTAGACATCAAGATGTTACTTAGAGGTGTATGGGATTTTATGGTTTCCCCGAGAAAAGTAAAAGGCATGAGTTATGGTCATTACTATGTAATTTAGCAGGCATGAATAAGCAGTTACCTTGGATATGTTTCAGTGACTTTAATGACATTCTATCATTGGACAAAAAAGATGGTGGGACTAAACACCACTACTCTCTCATAAAGGAGTTATGCATGATGTTGGACGATTGTGGCTTGTAAGACATTCGTTGCAACTTTGGTTGGTTCACATGGGAGCGAACGTATAAGGGGGAGAGGGTTGTTAGGGAGAAATTAGACAAAATCATGGCAGATGTTTCATGGTAGGACACTTTTCTAAACGCAATCTTGCAAGTCCTGGTGTCGTCCTACTCTAATCATAGCCTAGTCTTAACACTGAGATCAGAATTAGATCCACTAAAGCTAGTAGATTCCTTTTTTAAAATGTTTGGATCCTTAACACCAAGCTCCTAGAGATTATCTTGAATAACTAGTGTGCAGATTCCAACTCGAGCAACATTAAAAGATTGAGTACCTGTTGGGAGGCTTTGATCAAATGGGACAAAATGCTTAACTTTGAATTTCTGAAAGCCTTGGCACTTTGATGGCATTATGGACTCTACGATTATGGAAGCCTTAACGCTTAAGAAAGCTCTGTCTTGGACTTTTAGTGACTTAGGTGGGTAGGGAGTCGTCAATTTGGACTGTAGTGTTATTATATCAATCACCAACTTAAAAATTATAGACAACTCCAAGCTAGGTTCTTTTATTCTAGATTGTCATCACTTTGTTTCTTTAAATTCTAATATTAGGTGTTCATAATGTAAGAGACAAGCTAATAGAACTAAGCTAATAAAATTGCTCAATCTATAATGAGAGCTTCTGTTTGATTTGCTTGTCCCCATGTCTAAAATGTAGTTCCAAGTTTCATCTTAGTTTATTAATAATATGTTTCTTTTATTAAAAAAAAAAATTTATTGACAAGTAGACCTTTTCCCCTCCATTATAGTTTGTGCTAAACATAGAATGAAACCTTTTTTACCTGATAGATTTCAAGCTTCCAATTAACAATTACCTCTGACACTTTTTGTTGAGAAAGGTTATGCATAAACAATATAAAATTATTATTAATTTTCTTTTTACTTGAAAGAATCTGTGAAGAGTATCTCATACTAACAAGTAAAAACAATTTATAATAGTGAATATATTAAAATGTACAAAGTAAGTAACTATAGGAGAAGATAAAATTTAAATGTTAAAAAATCAAACATAAGAGGTAAAAATCACGGGAGGTGGTCTAAAAAGTTTTACACTACCAACGATCAATAACTACATCAAAGAGTCTTCAGAAATTATCAAGAATTCAACTCAGTGCTTACTCACTATTAGCAATAAGAAAATTACCACAATGTCAGCATAGAAACCCAAAAAACATAGGTAACAACCCAACCAAAATAGAATTAAAAGATCATCTGATTATATAAATCAATAGCTCACTGTGTCTCGAACAATATAGAGCAATATTCCTCAGCAATCAGATTTTAGTGTGGGCACTAGTAAATATGATAAATTACACTTCACCAGTTTTTGTTATTAAAGGCATAACACTGCTAAGAAATAGAAACCATATTAAATGAACTTCATCCATGAAGGTACCGTCATTAGATTAAGTATCTTAGTTTAGAAACTCTTTCTCAAACGAAAAGATGATTTGAATTCTGCTTAATTCATTTCTTCTTAAATAGGAAATGCACAACCATCCACTCCTCACCATTATTGTAGCCAAATAGTTCTGCTACAGCTATGAAGAATGTTCTCCAATAAGCAATCCACTTAAGGGCTGAATCCTTGCCGTACGTTGATTCCATAATTGGCTTGATGGAAGTCAAATTTTGGTCCATTCTTTTGAGCCATTCTTCGCTGCAAGATAAATTTGTTTTTGCTTCAGTAGTACTGTAAAAACTTCTTTCTAACCATTAACTAGCGAATATGATTCAGGATTGCTGTAATTTTATGAAGCAGTTCAGTTCATTCTCACCTCGTCTGCGCATAGTGTTTCCCATTGACAAGCCAATGTTTGACAACAGCAACATCATCCTGCAGACATAACATAAAATCCAGTCATATGTGAGCTAAACTCAGGATGCAGTATAAATTTGATGTACAATTATACCGCAGGAACTTATGTTAATTTATTGGAAGATTAATGCGCAGTTGTCTTTAAAAGAAAAATATTAACAGTTTGCTGGGATTCTGCACTTTCATCACTAGGTGACAAAGCTAACACAAGTTGCATATAGTAAGCTTACTTGGAAATAAAGAAGTAAACTTGCTGAAGGCATTGTTCCTCCAGTAAAGAAATACCTAGTAATCCAGTCATCTTCATTTTTGTCCTACATAAATTAAGGAAAAGTAAACGAAATGTAATTTTGAGAAATTCACAAGTCTTATCTATATCTCAAGCAGTGTCTAGAAAGCAAAATAGACTAAGTTGCTCGACAACATCAAATAAATTTCACCTCAAAATGGTAAGCAAATGCTTTGTGGCAGAAATGATGAACAAACAGAAGGCCATCTTCTTTCAGCCAATCAGCTATTTTCTTCAGAAGGTCTTTATAGTTCTTCATATGCTGCGTCAAGGCATATACCAAGATTATGAAAAAATATACATAAGCAAGACTCCTTCATGTAGATTATCTGCGTAACTTTCAGCACAAAGTCTAACCTCAAACATTTCTATGGAAAATATTCTGTCATAAGAAGCATCCATTTCAAATGTGCTAATATCTGCAACAATAATCTCCACGTTTTGCAGCTTAAGATCCCTGACGAGCACAAAGGTAAAGTAATTTGGGTCATCCTGTGATGTCTAATTTGCAAAACATTGTTACCAAAATTAAGAGTAACATGCCCACTGTTTCAAGTAAATAATAGCATATAAGGTGGCATACCGGCACTTCTCCTCAATATGTGCTTTCTGGGTTGTGGAATTGCAGATCCCTGTAACTCTGGAATTACTGTACTTCTTGGCAATGTATATACACAGCGATCCCCAACCACATCCAACATCAAGAACGGTATAACCATCTTTCATCTGTGATCTCTCACAGTACAATTCCAACATTGCTTCTTCGGCATCCTCCAATGTATTTGACGCAGAAGAAAAGTAACAGCAACTGCAATAGTTCATGCATATAGGCACGTTATGAACCTTGCAGAGATTACATCCTCTGTTTGTGTGCATTTCTTTATGTACAAACAAACAAGTCAATATTTTATATCAATAATGGGGTACATCCCGTATATATTTCTATTGCTTGAATTTATTTCTACATATATACCTGAATAAATACAACAAATTACGTTTAGCTGTAACAATGTTAATTTGCCTGTCGTTCATGGCATTATTCCTTTTTGTGCCAGATATTGTTGTAAAGACTTCTTTTATATATCTTTTATCATTCCTCCTTAAAACAGCTTCATTATTTGGCATATTATCTTTCTAAGTTGCAACAACATAAGAAATTTTAAGAATCATTCTCTTTTTGAGCCGGCAGCTATGCTATTCTCACACAGCAAAAACGACCGAAATGGAACTCAGAAGCCAAAAAGCTTCCATCTCGCTATTTACTCTGAAAAGAAATTAACATACTAAAAAAATTGCCATTCAATTCTACTTAACCAAATTAAACGCCCAAGACAAACACCCAAATCAGGCACTTGGAGTTCACTGTTGGTATCAAACTATCTAACAATAGAAAGCTAAAGTATGTTGAACGACCTAACAAAAAATAGAGAAGGTCTAAACGCGTTCTTTTTCACATAAGATACCCGTCTGGAAGGGTGAATGCATATATTAATCTATGGTTGCATAATTTCAGTAATAAACAACACCCGACGACATAGGTTTTGTATACCCTGTTCGGGAGTGTTCTGAAAGTGGTTGGTTTCAAATGTAGTATGCGAAAAGGAAGTAGCTTGTCTGTAGCAAAATCATTTGACAAACGTCCTTATCAATAGTGTTTGGTAAACTTATTATAGAATGTTTTTATTGTTAAATTAGTGAAAAAGGCATATCCTTAAAAAGGTAGATAAAAAGATAAGATGTAATTATGATAATTAATGATTTTGAGAAAGAATACAAATATCTTCAAAAAGGAAAAATAATTTTACGCTTATGTTACCTCTTAGATGCTTATATATTTGTTTTAGAAGATGAGCCAAACACCTCATTTGCCCAAACAAGTCATTTTTTAAAAAGTTATTTTTCCTCCAAAAACTGGGCCAAACAAGATATGCAGTTCTTAAAAATTGGGCCAAACATTTCAAGAGCTAAATTATAGTTAAACATTTTTTTTTCTTTAATTGGTTTGGTTGGTCATCAACCAAAATAATACTCTTTTTGGGCGACAACTGACAATTAGCACTAAAAGGTGTTTCACAACCAATTAACATTAAACGGATAATCATAAGAGATTAATTTGAATATTTTAAGTTGTAGAAAAGATATTTTTTTAAAAAAAGAACCGTGTGCAACAAAGTACCTGTATTTGAGATTCTTGCCGAGAACCAGCTTGAAGAAAGAGGTTGGTAATTCATAATGCTGAACTCTTGGCTTATCAGTGTTGATGGCTATAGGCATCTCCTTTAAAGCTGCGAGATAATCACACCTCGGTTCATCTTTAAACAGTACAGAGGCAAGGCAAAAATCAGGGTTCTCTAACAAAAATTCTTAGTTCCTGCACTCAGTTCATAAGTTGCAGACAGGATTGATGTGCCAGTGAAAGTGGGAGTTGGGGGAGTAGAGATATTGTCATTCTTAGCACTTGGAAACTTCCAAACCTTACAATTTCTCCATCAAAATGTATTGTAGTCCATAGATCTCATTGCACTCCTAAGATGAAATTTTAATTGGAACTTCTTAATCTTACTGTTCACAAGTCACAACACAACCCATATGGGTATTCATTTCAAAATGTAGATACGGAGCAGAAAAAGGCATAAGTTAGGGCATGAGAAAAGACCACGCAAAATTAAGGGCCCAAAAGAGAATGAAGTGATGAGAAATGTTACAATGCACGAAATGGAGAAGATCGGAGAGTTGAAGTTGAGAGGAGGACTTGTAACCGGAGCGAAGCCGATTTGCTAAAAGCCAACGAGTGAGCCTCCTTGTGACAACGTCAGGAAGTAAATTCCGCTCTAAGCAACCTAACGCAATCATCACCGCAGTGGCGTAAGTTAGTTGCATTACGCCTTCCATTTGAGCGCTGAGTCACCCTATCCGCTATCTTCGAAGTGCGAAGAAGATGACTGGAATGCCTCAACTTGTACTTGCTTAGTCATATGCCGGTTCAGTTATCTTCCAAAGGATTTATGATCAGGTTGGACTCCCTTCGACTAGTTAAATAGCAATTAACTACTGGTTCTTCTTTTAAAATCTTACGGAGGAGGGAGAAAATGGAAACTGTTATTGAAAAAAATATTAAAAAATAATCATGTTTAATATGTTTAATTACTCTTAACAATTCCAAGTAAGATTTAATTTAAGCTCTACAATTATGTAATTAAAAATTTTATTTTTAAAATAATTAATTAGATATCGATCCTATGTCACCATTAAATTTGTTAATCCTAATAAACTTTCAGCGTATATGGCACACTTAATCCATCTTATCTACTGGTGCTTACGTGGCGTAATCTGCAACTCACGTCAATGAGCGAAATACTGAACCCCAAAACCAAGTTCCCTTGGGCTCGTGCTTACTCCTTTTCGGTCAGAAAAATATTAATTATTTTTAATACGATTGATTTTATGTATGAATTTAAATGACTTAATTTTTGTAAAAAATAATTTAACTAAAATTAATACACCAAATTAATTTACTCAATTGAGGGTAACCCAAGTCTGTGTAATCACTCTAATGTTTGAATCTAAGCTTCTTGATCTGTGCTGCTTTTGTTGGTGTACCTGAACTTCAAACGGGGAAGCCATCAGGCTGAACTCACAAGGCTTTGTCCTCTCAGGGGGATGAGGTTACAGAGGATGACAGCTAATGTAGAAATGCTAAGTTCGGGAAATCATGAGGATATTTTGGATTTTAGCCAATTTGGCAGCTTCTCCATGAAGATAGCGGTAGATTATTTAGGAAATCATATGAGACTGCTATATCACTCTGTTTTCTTTCAATCTCGAGGGGTTCTCTACTCATTTTGGAGATATATACTTAAATTTTAAGACTAGTGTAGAATTATGGAGTCTGTATGTAGAATCTGACTGTATCGTTTGCCTTGATGTTGCTAGTAATGTGCTTGTTTCTTCGCAATAATGTGCTTCTAAAACAATCGTGAGTGCATGATTACCATAGCTAGATTAGTGGAACAATAAACCAGAAATTAACCAGCTGATCCTGGTGACTTCGAATCTTTGTGAAGCAATCACCGACAGAAAAAATGAAAATGAGAGAAGTTATAATTAATGAAGCATGAAAAAAAACAGTACCAGAAGGAAAAAGTAAAAAGGGAATCACTATTTTTGCAAGAATCATTGCCTTTTCATTTATGGTGCAAATAGAATGAAACTTTTTACTCAGAAAGATTCCATGCATGTTTTCAATTAACAATCACCTCTACTCTGTGAGGCCTTCGATCATGGCTGCGAATTCTTGCTGGATGCTTCTAGGAGGGAAATGGATTTGTTCATAATCCAAAAAATATTTTTTTAATGGTTTTTGCTTTCTAGTTGTCACGGGGGGTTTTGCTCCTTGGAATTCATGTCATCTGCCACTTTTGACATGACGTGAGGCAGATAACGTCAAGTAGCAGATGGCTTATTTTCTAATTTAGTTATGAAAATCTCATATTTGTCAGGCAATGGGTACAAACAAGATATTAATGAATTTCTTAAACTTCAAATAGTCACGATCTTTTATTTAAAAAGTTTTTTTGGTCAAGAAATACAATTATAATATAAATAATATCATTAGTTGTATATTAATACATCATATACTTACGCATCAAATTAAATATCAATAAATTGTTTATCCAAGTTATGAATCTCAAGTCTTTTGTGTTTTGAGAATATTTTAATTATTTACCTAATTTATTAATGTAAAGCAATTTTATTAATTTCATCATTTAATTAAAATACTCAGCACCTTATAAAAACGATTGCTTATTTTTTTACGACATCGTTGATTAAGCATTATAGATTTTTTTATTTGATACTGATATAACGTTTATGTTTTGAAATTTTCATTTTGCTTCCTGCTCACTGCGTCTCTATATAATCATTCATGATAGTGCTAGTGCTCTAATCTGGTGTCCAAATAATTAGCGTACCTACCAGAAGGAAGCCATTAATGCTCTATTTGTGCTTCATATATAATTCTTAAATGTCAATAGTACACGAGCAGTTACTGACCCTAACATTGTCATTGCCTGACGAGCACATGCAAATATGCAAGGGTACAATAGAGCTAGCTAGTGGCTAAAACTGCCGAAACCTCTTGATTTTGGACTCAGGAAAAACTTGGGTGGGTGTGAATGCCTTCGTAGGTTGTTATTACATAGCTCGGATCATCCCCATCTCTCTCAACTCTTTTTTTTACCGGGCATCTGTCTACTGAACACCTATAGTAATTCCTGTAATCAGATTCTATAAGGATTAGTATGTTACAGGTTTGCCAGTAATATACGTTCATGAATGTAAATAGACTGAGGCATTCATCTTTCCGGCTGAATATCGACGATCATATCCATGTTTCTTGTAATTAATTTTTTGGCCTTCTCTGATAGTATATATATTTTATGTGTCCAGTAACAAAGCATATATAATTATTGAAATTTTCAAAGCTGTCATCATGTCTTTCTAACCTCAGTCACAAATAAGAAATGAATATTTATGTACCTGGGGTTGGGGCTGTTCTTCACCATCTTCTTCCCGTACTTCCTCCACCTGTACCCATCATCCATTATCTCAACTTCTGACTTTGTTTTGAATGCAAATCTCTTTTTAACGTCCCTCTTCTCCCCACTACCAGTACTAATGCTAATGTCTCCTAAAACACACGACCAAATACTGTAAGTGCTAAAAAGAAAAAAGAAAAAAAGAAAGCGGAAGAAAGCACTTTTATCAGATCATGTTCAAATAATACGGAGTATTGTATTACACATTGAGAACTACGTACAAATGCATATTAATCAAAATCTTATGTAAAGATTTTCGCTTACTGCTTGAAGACCCCTGAAAGGGGTTGGCACTGCTTTGTCCAAGTCCACTTACTTCATTGGTTTGATAGACCTGCTGGTTTGGGACTTGTCCTGAAACTAATGACTGATTGAGATCATCATCTTGCCATTCTTGATCATCGAACTTGAAGAACTCAGAGATCTCAAAAGGATCGCTGTCTGGTAACTCTGGTGCTTTTGAACTACTGTCTTCCATTTTGATATGGTTGAGAACAAACGTTCATGCAGCTCACATTATTATAAACTCCACAGCCAGAGAGTTTGGAGAGGCGGCTTCATTGTGACCTTCCTATGAACCATATAAGGGAGCTTCAACGATAATAATGGGAGGCAGAAATGCCACGTGCCTAACATATAAGTGACTTATATAAAGATAAATTTATTAGAGAGGACAAGCTGAGAATGGGGTATGCCAAGGACGACTTGAAGAAGACTTTCAAGAAATGCTAGTGTGATACAAAGTCTCGTGGTTAGACCAAACCCTTCCCGATGGAGAAGTAACAAGTCAAAAGTGATGCCATCCAACAAGTTTCCTCGAACCTAAGTCTTGAGTCTCTTGCATGCAATTGAGCCACCATCAGATAAACGACTATATTATCTACTTATTTATTTTTTCAAGTTGAGGATGATCTGGCTTTTAGATTTAGTAATTTGACATTCAGAATTTTGATCTAGTATCTAGGTTTTTTTTTTTTTTTTTTTTTAAATATGGGAACATTACGCTGAATGCTTTTACTGGCAAAAGGATTTGACGAAAATTCAAAGACCTAGCTACTCATGAATGCATATTTTTATATTATATTCTTATTTTCTCCACTTTTGCCCCTCTCCTCGTATCCCAAACCAAGAGCAATATCTTAGTCTGATAAATAGTTGTTTACAATTCGTCAAATAATTTTTTTCTTTTATGTCAGAAGAAGAAGTTGTCCTATTAAAATAAAAACAATGCTACTTTTTCTAGTTTTCATCTCCATATGATAAAACTTACAAATTGATCCTGTTAAAAATCAGGAAAAAATAGTTATTACTAAGTAAACTTACTGTATTTAGGAATGGTCCCCAGATCAGTCAAAGGATTATGTCTTCCCATGCTCCATAACCTCCCGTTGACTGTGTTAGCTTTGACACGACTTGGGTGTTTAGGCCAAATACGTGATTATGGTCCCAGCAAAAGTTGTGTGAACACTTACTGGGAAGCTCACAGGTATCTTCCACGGCCTTTCCTTTTGAAGGCATAGTAGTGAGCTAATAAATTTTGAAAGTTACCGAAGATGGGCTCCATCACAATAATTAATTAAAAAATAACACTTGAGCTGATTAGTATAAAACTATGGATATTATATAAATTTATGAGGATTGAATAAAAGGCTGCTAGCTGCATGTCGTTTTCAAATCAAACAACCACTACCTCGAAAGGATTTACCCCTTGTTTCTAGGAAGCCTCATGCCACAAATCTATCTGCCAAGATCAAGAGGGATTATATTTTGATATCTTCTGCTTTTGAAGTAACACTACTTTCTTCCCTTTGTTGTTTAATTATTATTATGAATATCATCTATTGAAACAAATAATTAAGATTCCATCTCCAAATGAAAAACAAGAATTCAGCTTCCGCATAGAACGGGTCTCCCTTGTTTTCTGATAATGAATTGAATAAATTTTTAGGTCAATTTTAGTGAATATGAAGTTATTATCCAACTGGATCATAGTATATTGTATATATAGTCAACTTGTACATGATTAAATAAAACTGTTTCTTTAGGTTCTAGAAGTATTTGCATACCTCATCCTCAATTAAATTTATTCTAGAAAATTAATTATTTTTCTATAACTGAATTTAATAAAGAAGGAAAAATAGATTCAGCCAAGCCACGACTATAATAAAGACTTGCTATTGCAATGTTAGATGGATAGAAAATGACAATAATGACCTTTCTACAGGACAATTGGAATTGGCGATATCAATCTGCAAAATTCTCAATTTGACTTTTATTCACAGCTTGAATCGATCAGACAAGTCATTCACACCAGCCTCAGAAATGAGAATCAATTGTTGGTATACAGCTAGAAACAAAAGTGAACACCCCTCACTTTCAAACAGGCGTGGTGTGAGAAATGATCAATGGAATTCCCCCCAAAAATAAAAGTCTTCTCTTCGTTCGTAATAATGTCAGTGTGGACACACTAGGTACTTCGCGAGTCTTCAGTTTGCCACTGTCACTTTATTTCTCCAAAGGCAAACTCAACCACTTACGGTTTAGGTTCATTAATTTCATTGGACTGGGCTTCACAAAAAAATCAATCAAGTTTCAATTTTTTTTATTCTTAAAATTTGTACGCCCTTGAAAAATCGTTTTTTAATTGGATTCTTAAGATTTTGATACTTCCACTTCTACCCATTGAAATTCAAATCATATAATTCTGGATGTGTATGTAAAAATGAGACACAAATTTTCTGGCTTGCAAACTGCACATCACAAAAAATATTCTTTTTTTTTTTTTTTTTCCTTTTCACATAAAATTAGTAAATTTTTCTTAATGTATCTATCTAATTGCATAGTACCTGTCGATGTAGATTCAGATTGAATCAATAACTAATTCTACACTACATCAATTTATACAAAATTAATCATTTAACATATAATGATTAATTTGTTATATATTAATAGTACAAATATGACTCATGAAAAAGAAAAGTAAAAACTTTGCTACGAAGGAATCGGAAGGAGAAGACAGCTGGCTGAATGGAGGTCGTCGTTTCGGAAGGGCGATGCGTCGTCGTCTTTCGTCTATTCGGGCCAAAACACAAAACCCTCTCCCAGTACCAGAGATCCCCTGCTGGGGAATCTTTCAATTTTATTAGGATAACATATCTAGATTGTTAGTTGTTATTATAAAAAAATTAAATCTTTTCATAAAATAATATCTAAACTATTGAATAAAATTTAATAATCTAAATTTATGATGCTAATATCTCTTGCGTGGTTGTTTTAATTTTTTAGGCATGTCAGCTATTTCTCAGTTGGCACATTCTATAACACTAATCTTACCATCTTAGGGCAAGAAGAGTTGATTCACATTATTGTCTATGATATTCTTTTTGGCCAGGTAACGCAATGCATGTGTTTAAGCATTTATGGGCTGTTTGGTTAGCTGAATCAGGTTGGGGGAATGGGAATAAGAATGTGTCTCTTTCCCCATCCAGTGTTTGCTGCTAATATTTGTGAAGAGAATCCCACTCCCTTTTGAGTGAGCCTTAAATGAGGTAACCAGGATTCCATCAATAACCCAATGGAAAAGGGCCCTTTCCCTGGAAACCGAGAAAATTAGACGTAAATACCCTTCTTGTGCAACATAGCGCGTTCTGCAGACAAAAGGCATCAAAGGAGAGGGCTGGTGGTTAGACTCGTACAGCTTGGAGTGGACTTCCCCTTAGAGCTCGTATGGACTGAGGAGATCAGAGTGTTCGTCGCCGGCTAGCCTGATCGGAGCATCGACATAACGTGTTCATCATCGAGCAAGAGCAGATTAGGTGCATGGGGTTGTTGGGTTTTTGTGCTTTCATCCCAAATTTGTTGCTGCGTTGGCTTTCTGTAGCTGCAGAAGAATGATTGAACCAGAAAAATGAATGTTTATTTATGCAGATCTGCGCATTATCAATGAGGAAGGCATTACTAATAACAAGAGAGATGAAATGGAAGTTGTGAGCTAGTGAACTGTTTTCCAACAGTACAATTTAGAACTCTTGCTTCATTATTGATTCATGCTCATCGATTTTTTGTTCTTTCTTTTTTGATAAGAAATGCTTATCTTTAACTGGTTCCGAAAGTTCAAACTAATTTCTTATGGGCCTAACAAAAATGCTTTACCTCAGATACTAAAGTGTGCCTAAGATGTGGTCTGTTTGTTTGTTCATCCTTTGGTAGCGAAACTAACAACTAGAAATGCAGAGGACAGTGGTTCTTTTCATTTCATTTGTTGTATTCTTAAATTTTCTTTTATTAATTAGTAGGATTTTGCTTGTGACTTAGTTATACCCCATTTCATAGTTATGTAAGCGAACAATAGTGTCATACTTCCACTTTCTATTCACCTCACAATGCCAACAAAAAGAAAGAAAGATGCTAAAATTATGTATTCTTATTAAGAAATATTTCTGACTTTCAAATTATACCTGAATATTATAATAAGAACCACCACTAACAGGTCAAAATTGTATTAGGAAATTGAAGAGTTGAACAAATATAATAAAATAGAGGTGAAATTCTTTAATACAACTAAATTTTAATGGTCCCTACATTTTATAATTTATTATTAGTTTCTTACACTTTAATTTTTTAAGTTTAGTCAATACTATTTAATTTTTGTTAGTTTGTTGTTAAATTATATTGGCATCACTACTTTTTATACAAAAATACTATAACAAATTAATATCTTTTATAGTTCAATATTAAATTTATTTTAGAAAAAATGGATTAAAAAAGAGGGAAGGAAGTTTAGTTGTGCAAAGACTGCAAATGGCTTCAGGATGCTACATGCCAATGTATCTCCAGTCTTTTTGATTTTGTGTTTTTTGTTTAAGGGCTCAATGGTGTTTTGACATTTATTCCTTTTCATTCTGTTACTAATTTTAACTAACCAAATCCTACAATCACAAAATTTTCAATTCTTTTTCTTTTTGTTATACCAAACTTAATAATAAATAATATCATTCTTTTTTATTTTTATTCTCATTTTCATTCTCATTTTTGTTCTTTTTTCTTTTATCACAATTCTAATAATTAAATAAACCGTTATTATTTTCTAAACTTGCACAATGCATTTTAATTTTGGAGTGCTGGATTACATGTATGATAGATTGATCAATAATTTATTAATTTAGTCATCCAAGTTTACATTAATTTATATGGAATAAATTAAATGATTATTTAAATTATTTTATCTGAAGTTAAATAAAACCTGAATTAAATATTGTTTGTGGGTTTAAAAATATTAACAAACAATGATGATTAATCTACAAATTTTGAATCTATGTAAAAAGAAGATACCAAAACCTTAAATTCCAAATCTAAAACCGAAAAAAGAAAAAAAAAACTCCTCGTCAATATAAAAAATGACACTGAATAATTAATTACTCTTTATGTGATTTTTATATTTCCATTGCACTAATCTAAAGACATAATTTACTTGATACATGAATCACAAACTAATTTAGATATATAAATTTTAAATAATATTCAAAATACATAGTCGTGCATTCCAAGTATAATGAACACGACTCTAAAAATTTACCAAGACATGAATCTAGAATTTTCTATGGACAAAAAGTACACTTCAGTCTCTTCCTCTTCCTTCAATGTTTTCTACAGGGACAGTGACTTACAGATTTGTTCTGCAAACTAAATATCTAATTCCCCTTCGATGAGAATTTACTTCACTTTATAACTTGCCGGTAATAGAATACTCTGCGCTGAAAGACTGCAAATTGTAAATATATTGCATTCAACTTTGGCAATCAGTCGCTGTTCTAATCACTTGCGGGAAAGACGAAAGAGGAAGTTGATATCTCTTTTGGTGAGATACATGTGAAAGTGATGCTCCTGAGTTTTCAAGGATACTAGGCAGGGCACAACTTTGTTGCCACGAGACATTGTTACAAGGTTGTAACAGACAATATGTAGGGGTTTTTAACGTTAATTTTTTGAATGTCTAGGCGTTTTAACTGGTTGGTGTTCATGTTGGTGATGCAGGGAATTTCCTCACACGCCACCAAGATACCTTCAAGGCCAACACTGAAACGGCGTGATAAAGAGAAAAAACGACTAGTGTAAAACAGTTGATTGCTCTGTCTGAAGTTCCAGTTCAGTTTTCACATCTTCCTCTTTTCTTTTCCACATCTCTTGTTAGAACATTATTTTTTGGTAGCTTTTGTTTTCTTGCATATGTGCTCTTTTGCAAGCTTGTTCAAACATTATGAGTGAAGGTTCTGAATGCATATGCGACTCCGGGAAACAGAACTGTCCAAATGCTGCACATATGAGTGAAGGACACTATAAGGCCATCTGGTGCTTGTATCATCCATGAAATTTTTTTTATTTACTCAGATACTTCTGTTCTTGCAACACTGAACTAATTGTTCATTAATGAGGGACAATTTGTTTGATCTTATTTAATCAAGCATGTTCAGTAATTTTTTAGACTACTTAATTTCATATACCACGACAAAAAGAAGCTATTTGAGGAAACCATAAAAATTATTTAAGACTACTCACGATTCCCTCATTTTTAACAAGGTTTCAGTTTGTTTTGCTACCGTTTAAACTTGGATGAATCTGATGTAGATAAAATCCGACCAATTAATTTTTTCAAAGCCTCCACAGCATATTTATACTCTAATAAGAAGACAATACTACTAATTTAGTCATCATTCTGGACTTCGCAATCGTTTCACTCTTTTTATTATCATTGCAAGTGGGTGCTATTCTTTTGGATGCTCCATTTATAGTAGCTGAACTTTTCGGTAAACCAATCCAAGTGTCAAAGAGCGACTTCGCCATTTCTTCTAATTAATGGAAACTTGAATTCAGAAACAGAGTGTGTCGTGTTAGCAAGAGAAGTCTTTTTTAAAAAAGATAGAAACAAAAACAAGATAAGAATTCAAGGTCATACATCATGATATAGCATTGAAAATACTAAACCAACACATATAACAAACCCAACCACGCTTATTACAGTCAAAAAGCAAAACAAGCCACAAGATCAGTACATCTCTCTAATGAAGCAAGCAACCAAACCAGAAATGCACAAACAACACTGAGTGATAGAATCATGAAAGATACTCTGTTCTATTAACAGTCACAGAAACGCGCGATTCGTGGCCTCAAGCAATCTTCACCTCGATGGTCTTGGACTTCTTCGGCTCAGGGGGAGGAAATTTCTCGACAGTTACAGTCAACACGCCGTCTTGGCACACGGCGGAGACGGCTTCGGTATTAGCATTCTCGGGGAGCACAAATTTGCGCATAAACTTCCCGAGCCTTCTCTCCATTCTGATAAACTTGGCCCCTTCTTTCTCTTCCTCCCTCTTCCTCTCCCCACTGATCAGAAGTACATTGTCATCTTCCACCTGAACCTTGATATCCCCAGATTTCAACCCAGGCATGTCAACGATGAACACGTACGAATTGGGAAATTCCTTGATGTCCGCCGGAGTCGCAGCCATAGCCTTGGCATCACGGACGTATGTTCGTGTCGGAGCGTTGAAAGATTTATCAGCAGCGTCGTCTGTCAGGTCCATCATTTGCTGTAGCGTGCTCAACAACGGCGATTCCAAACCCATGACCCTGAGATCCATGACTTTCCTCTTCTTCTGTGTTGATGAAATTTTGTCGGATAACCAGACGGACAGAATGGCAAGTTTTCTCGCCGGCACAGGAGCTACCTCTATTTTTTGGGCTTAGAACTCAGAATATCACTTGACGATGAGCTACGGTGCTGACGGAATGGTACTTATGAGGGTGATAGAGGTTAGTGGAAGATATTCGAATCTTCTGGAGAAACAGAGGAATTGGGATCCCCTGCTCTACAGCTTTTTCAGCTGTGCCGAAGAATCGTTAGATCAGGATGGGGCCCACAAAATATCGTGAGCCCCACTTAATCCAACGGTCCCCGGTGCACAGCCGATGAGCTGCACAGCAGGGGATCCGGGTTCGAAACGGAGAGTTATGTTTGGGAAGTTCCAGGAGGTTCGGCAACGGTTCTACTAACGTCCAGAAGAGTGTGGAATCAGGATCTCTCCTGTTCATGCGGGAACAGCAGAGGTCTGGTTCTTTTTTTTTTTTTTTTTAAAGTATATAAATATATATTATAATTTTAAAAATTAATATTAAATACAAAAATGTATTTACAGTTTTTTTGTAAAAAATTAATAATAATATGATTTTAAAATTTATTTAAAAAAAAAAAAAAAAAAAAAGCAAAACGCAGCCAACTAATCCTCTCCTACCAGAATAGAATCTGTCGCGAAGAGTGTGGTGTACATATAGATATATTAAAATATAAATAATTTTCTCTGTCATTATAATTTTTTAATAATATTTAATTTTCATCTGTAAGTGTATAAATTTTATAATTCTATCTAATATGATTCATTTATTTGAAAAAATTTTACACTTATAATTTTATTAAAAATTGACAACAAAAATATAATAAATAGTACGTAAATTTTTTCTTCTTTACATTTCTTTTTATTTTTCAATTAGGAGAATTAAAACCCCGTGCTCAAAATTACGTCATCTTTTACTAAATTATCTTTGTGTGACAAACAAAAAGTAAGTAAATTATATCATACTATTGCTTGGCTTTTTTTTTTTTTGAGTAAATATTGCTTGGCTTTTAACACAAACTATTTTTTATATCTCTCGAATAATATAGCGCAGCAAAATCCCATGTTACGATCTTCTTGTTTGGGTCTCTAAGCATACAGGGCTCAGACAGTCCACCCTGGAGCCACAAAGCGATATGCTTCGACCAAAGAAAGAAAAAGTGATCTTGTCTTATGGATTTTGTTAAATGATCATGAATGATAAAAAGGATTTAAAACATGGGGAAGAGATTTTATAAGATTTAAACTTTTGTATAGTCAAAGTGAAAATAATATCAATCCACAATAGCATGATATAGATAGGGAAATGCAGATGAAGTTTGGGGAAAAGCCAAAGCTCAAAAAACTCGCATACTTATTAATGGAGACACTACATATTTCGTAATTAACACACACGAAAAGCATTCATCACTCTTTGATATCAGAAAACCAGAAAATCAGCAAAAACAAACGGCGCATCATCAGATAATTCCCCCACCATTGATCAGCGCATGTATCGGAGTGCCTTGATTAAGCAACCTTAACCTCAATGGTCTTGAGCCTCTTGGGCTCCGGTGGTGGAAGCTTCTGTACAGTGACCGTAAGCACTCCGTCCTGAGAAACCGCAGAAATGTTATTCATGTCGGCATTATCGGGTAGCACAAATTTCCGCATAAACTTGCCCACCCTTCTCTCCATCCTCACGTACTTCACACCTTCTTTATTATCTTTTTCTTTGTCCCTCTTCCTCTGTCCGCTCACCACCAGAACGTTGTCGTTTTCCACCTGCACCTTGATCTCGCTCCCTTTGATCCCCGGCATGTCCACGATGAAGACGTAGGAATTAGGGTACTCCACCACGTCAGCGGGTGTGGTTGCCATGGCTTTCGCGTCTCTCACGTAAGCCCTCGATGGGTTGCTCTTGCCTCCTTTCTCGGGCTCCTCTGAAAACTCCAGCATGTCCTCCAGCACCGACAGTAATGGCGACTCCAAACTCAGGTTCCTCAAGTCCATTTTTGCGGTTAAAGATCCGAGATTAGAGAGTGTGCGAAATTGGGAAAGGAAATTGGAAAACACGACAAGGTATAATTAATCTCAGCTTCGAATTGTTTGGGGCGTAGAAACAGAGAGGTTCCTATTTATAGATAGCCTTCAGGGAAAGAAATTAACATGAGAGTTCTCGAGTTCCATATTTCTATTTCCATCTGAGTGCTCTCTAGAATGGCCTGGTCAAGAACATTGTTGAAGCTTCTTCCAGCTACTTTAGCCGATTTTATTATTTACTCTCCTTAGTTTCCTTTTCAAAAATATCATTTTACTTTGATGACATCGGATATGTTTCAATTTTATTCTATAAATTTTGATTGTGGTTCAATATTATACTCTAGTAGAATATTTGCAATTTTAAATCAAGGATGGTTGTGGACTAACCCAGAAGGTCCTTCCATGGTTCTGGTTTGGACTTTGGATAAAGGGCAACATCTTTTTTGGGTTGGGACTCAAATGTTAAGCCCAATAAATATAACTTGAACTCTGTAGTCTCAAGAAATTGTTTTTTGTCAATTGTAGTATGAAGAAACTTAAACATACTGATTTTGTGACATCTTAGTTTCAATTATTCATATATTCAAGTATTAAAATTAAAAAATATAATAAGCTTCCTTTTTCAGCCAAATAAACGAGTGGTTGCTATAGATAGAAGCCAGAAGGTTTTGAATTGATTATTTGTTTAAAAGCTTCAATAACGATAATTTGGAACAAATAGAATAGTTGCCACACCCAATAACAGAATAAAAGGTAAAGGTTTTTGTGTGTGTATCTATATATTATAAAAGAAGTAATATAATTTAGATAAAATTATTTTAAAACTAAAATTACTGACGCCAAGTTGAGTAGCGAGATTTTTCTATGCAAATACATATATTCCTAATATTATTGATGTAAAAGGGAGAAAATGTCAATGATAAAAAAATATATTAAGAAAAGGTAGAGAGTCAAAAAGTTTTTAGTAAAATTAAAAACTTGAATAAAATATTCACATTAAATTTCCAAAAAAATAATAAAAAATAAAATATATGATAAAGAGGATTAAATATAAATAAAATATATTAAAAGGGCAGATTTGGGGCAAACCGCGGGAACAAGTACTGGTTTGGCCGCCGTTAGGGTACCCATTGTATCGTGTAGGGGCAAAGCTCATCAAGGAAGATAACAGTGTCAGGCACCAAATTGAACCTTGGGGGTCACCGATATGGCAACGGACACGTGTCCATTTCCATTGATCCGCAAAACCCTCACTAAAATCCCCAACCTTGTCCCACATTTTCGTCAAAATTTATTAAGTCCCCCTCTCTCTCTCTCTCTCTCTCTCTCTCTCTCTCTCGCGTCTCAACTTCACCGTATTGTTACTCTGCTTTTGCCTTTTCGTGTACCTGATCCTCTCTCTGTAGTTCTCTTTCCCGTGCCCCTTAGGTTTAGCTCTCTTTGCGGCTCCTTGCCACCACCCGCCCCACTCAATTGACTTGCTTGATTAAGCATGAGCAAGTGAAAACGATGATCGGAGTCCATGATTCTCTGGTAAGCACCATAGTTTACACTCAGTCGGTTTCTCTCTTCAAGACATGTTTGACCGATGTGAAGTGATCCACGCTCGCTCACAAATCTGTCTGCGCAAGAAGAAAAAGAGAAAATCCAATTCCTCCATCTCAACCTACCTCCTGGTCTTTCAAATATCGCTTTAACTTTTTATTCCTATACTTTTCAGTCTTGTCTTCTCCATTTCTCCTGTAATTTTCTATTCAGTCCCAAGCCCACTTTGCTGGGTGATTGCTGTGCAAAATAATAGGTAACTACGTCCATCTTAGTTGAGTATTAGGCTAATAGCAGTTGATGAAGCTGTCTGTGAAAGGTCTTCCCGAATTCGTATAGCTGTTAGAGTGGTTCCTCCAAAGTGGCGAAGATGAGTTTAAGGGCAGCTGAGGAAGATCCGGCTTCAGAAATTAATATCCCAGCAGAGATAGATTGGCACATGCTTGACAAATCTAAATTCTTCTTCCTAGGCGCCGCTTTGTTTTCCGGTGTATCCACTGCGCTTTATCCTATTGTTGTGTTAAAGACTCGCCAGCAGGTTTGTTCATCCCAGATTTCTTGCTTCAGAATGTCTTTTTCCATCATGCGCTACGAAGGTTTGAGAGGGTTTTATAAAGGTTTTGGTACCTCTTTGACTGGAACAATCCCTGCTAGAGCCCTTTACATGGGTGCGCTAGAAGTCACCAAGAGTAATGTTGGCTCTGTTATTGCTGGCTTGGGGTTTTCAGATACCACTGCTACCGCCATAGCTAATGCTTCTGCAGGAGTGAGTTCTGCTATGGCTGCACAATTGGTTTGGACCCCAATTGATGTTGTGAGCCAAAGACTCATGGTTAGTGGTAGCAAGAACATGCTTCCCAATGTTTATTCTGGGAATTACAGGAATGGTTTTGATGCCTTCAGGAAAATTCTTTGCGCAGATGGACTGCGAGGGTTATATAGAGGATTTGGGATTTCAATATTGACTTATGCTCCATCCAATGCTGTGTGGTGGACTTCTTACTCTCTGGTCCATCGGCTAATCTGGGGTGCTTATGGTTGCTATATGGGTAAGAGGGACGAGAGCAAATTGGCCAAAGGGTATGATTTTAGGCCTGATTCGAAGGCTATGGTTGCAGTCCAAGGGTTAAGTGCAGTTATGGCCAGTGGGGTTTCAGCTATTATTACTATGCCACTTGATACGATCAAGACAAGGTTGCAGGTTCTGGATGCAGAGGAGAATGGACGAAGAAAGCCATTGACTGCTATGCAAACTGTTAGGAATTTGGTGAAGGAAGGTGGCTTCCTTGCTTGTTACAGAGGATTGGGGCCAAGGTGGGCTTCGATGTCTATGTCTGCAACAACCATGATTACTACCTACGAGTTTTTGAAACGAATCTCTACCAAGAGTCAGGAGCAATAAACTGCATAATACCTTCAAGCAGTAAAAAGATTATATAAGCATTAGGGTCCACCGTCATTTCATTATATCTCTTGGACATTTCTGAAGTTTTAGCTTGTAACAGCCCGCCTCATCACCAATATGACGAGGTTGTATATTCAATTCTTCTCTTATATTCTCTCCTGTTATAAATTCACCAAAGAAAATATCCTAAGTTTTTGTTTGTTCTCTATGATCTGTCTTTCAATTTTTCTTGCTTGGATGGCGACCGTTGAAGACTCGTAATAATTGCAACTTTTAACCATGTCGTTTTACCTATATCATCCAGCACTGTGTATCATATGAAAATTCTGAATGGGTCATTGAGTTACGAAAGACAGTGATACATAGAATTGCTGCGCTCCCGAGCATTTTAATGAATTTACACAAGTTGAGGTAGGAAGGTTGGGTTCTGGCTCTTGCTACCTTCAAAGGGCATGGGGTCATTTGATCGTAGGGTCGTGTGTTTAAGAACGTTCATATAACAACCTGAAAGTTCTTCCGACTTATGCCTCTAATTTCCTCCAAATTTGTCTCTTGTGACGGTTTAAGATTTGTGAATACTATTGACTTTGTCTGAAAATATTTAATTCGATAACAACCCAACCAATATTTTTATGGTGGGAAGGAGATCACTTCAGAATCATCAGATATATCCCCACAAGGGGAAACTCAGCTATCGAATGGTTATAGGCGCACGAAACAATTAGATAACTAAAGGACAAAGCCCGATCCGTGAGCTAAGCCAATGACGGAAATTTACTGACTCAAATCGGGGGCAAAATTAAAGTTCGAATTGGCTTCATAATTGCTCTGTTTAGTCAAATTCTTTCCCTCGTTCCTCAGCCCATAAGCAATTTATCGGTTAAAGACTGACATACTAGCTATACACCACACCATAGTAAAGCCGCCATGACAGAAGTTCAGATCCCAATAAGAATTGGGACATGTTTGTGGAGATGAGTGGAAGAAGTCATAATGGGCGGTGTGTAGAATCTGAAAACCGATCAATGGGCAGAGGTATTGAAACCATGGGCTCATCAGCAAAACCAGTTTCTGCAGCCATTCTTAATGAATATCTATGGACCATAGGGGAGCTAAAACAGTGGGCCAAACACAGTCCTCTGATCTTGTCTCTCTCTCCACTTTATCCTTCCTTCCCCTGTGTAAAGGTACAATTTTTGCATGTCAACGGGGATATCTCGGACAACGACAACTCGATTAGAAGAGGAAATGAGTGATACATCGTTCTGCAGTGGAAACATGGTTAAAACCTACAACAATAACGTCGGCTACGGTTAAAGAAAACGGTCTTAGAAAATTACAGTTGCTCAAAGTTTGGAAGGGAACCTGATCTAAATGGAAATTTGTCGTCGTCATGTAACGGTACGTCGTGTAACAAAGTATGATTATTGCAAAATAACGTTTTCTTCAGCTCAGTTTCTAAGCCTCGCAGTGGTCATTATGGGGCAATAGCAATTTGGTGTCTGGGGTTCTTCATGCGTGAAACAACATTTCGATGGCGTAAAATGCGTGGAAACGTTTCACGACTCGTGAATCATAAGGTAAGTTGTTAAAAGTTGAAATTTGCTAATTAAATTTGTAGGTCACACTCTCCAGTTACTCAATGGAACGGAGCAGCTTTGCGCAGTTGGGGGCACGTGATTTCCTCACTAATTTATGATACAGGAATGATAATAATATTTATAAATACTTGCAAAGTTAACTTAGATGGATAAAAAACAAGTCTAAAAATTTTAACCAAGCCAGCAGTTTTATAAATATACGATGACTGAATAACTTAAAATTTAGTTAATTATGTGTTTGAATAAGCCAGCAGTTTTATAAATATACGATGACTGAATAACTTAAAATTTAGTTAATTATGTGTTTGAATAATATGTTTATTTTATTTTATGTTTATAAGAATAAATTCTGTAACAAGTTTTATGAAACTTTGAAAAAAGGTCAATTATAGTTCATAAAATTATTTAACTATATATTATTTTTTTATTTTAATTTTAAATTATATCAAGTCATATTTATAATTTCTTATTAAAAAATTTAAGAGACAATTAATTAATTTATTCATTATTTTTTTTATTAACTTCAAAAAATATTATAATTTTAAAGAATTCTTAGACTTCGTTAAGCTTCTTGTTGGCTCAAAAAATTCTTAGAATTCATAAAATTCTCAACTTAAAAGGCAAATAGTTAATTTATTATTTAATTACTTCATTTTTTTTTAAACTACAAAGATTTCATACAAATTAATTATTTCATTATTTTTCTCATTGGCTACCAAGAATTTATATACTTTAAATAATTTTTTATACGTAAATGAGAAATGTAAAATGTCATTGCATAGAGAGTTGATGATTTACTTAATGGAGTATTCTCATCAGTCAACGAAGCTCCTACATTAAAAATAACTTATTTTACTTATATATAATGAGTTTTGCTATTCAGATTAAGGAGCATTTATTGCTCTTACTTATATTAATAATTGTTGTTTTTTTACTTCTTTTCAAGACATCTAATTAATGGTTGTTTTAGTTTTGTTTTTATGAAAACAATACCATTTATTTTCTTTTTCAAAAAGCATAACTAATATTTTTAAAAAATAATTTATGATTAATTTCTAATGAATTTTTATATATTCATACTTTTAAATAAATGCATATATTACTCTTTAATAGCTCATAAAACTCTATTTCAAAATTTGATGATGCTAAATCCACAAAACTAAAATTATCTACTCTCATGTGAATATTTATATTGCTATCATAATGAGTAGGGTCAAATTTATAGAAATTAGCAATTCTAACAATTAAGAACAACTAAGAGCAATGCACAAAAAAATGGAAAAAGTGGAAGATTATCAAATTAAAAACAACACTAATAATAACTAAACCAGAAAAGTTAAACAAGTATTTTTAGAATAAGTAACTAAGGTTTAAAGCAAATTAAAGTGAAAAAAACTTACTAAGGGAGGTAGTGTATGGTTTTTCTCAATTGGTCCTAAACGTAAGCATATTAGCTATAGTTGTTAAAACATTTTAGCAATCTAAGTTTTCTTAAGTATATTGGTTAAGAGCAGCTCTTAAGTACACAACGTGAAGCATGTTTAGCAAATCATCATTCATATTTCATTTATGCAAAAGAAATAGCTTAACAATCGCTACACTAATTTTCCACTTGTATTAATCAAAATAAATAATTACATATTTACCTCAACTAATTAGCATACAATCAATTATGGGTAAGATAAACTATAAATATTAATCATTTATTCACCCACAATAAAGCAGTTAAAATGAAATTATAAACAACCAAGAAGAGAAGAAGAGAAAAGATAAGATTGTCTTATAACATTGAAGGAACCACACAAAATTCTTTAGTTAGAATATAGAGTTTAGCTATCCATAATTATTAACATCTAAAATTTGGTAGCTAAAATTCGAGATTTTTCTCACCAAGTTCAGAAAAAGAGAGAAGAAGAAGAAGTAGAAAAACCTAGACCTCAAAGTGTCCTCTCTAAAGGAAAAAAAAAACCTAATAACTAAAATTCTTCAACTCCTTTGATTTTCTACTAATTTTTCCTAATAAAAATGTGAAAACTCCTTCCCAACTAATTTTTCCTAATAAAAATGTGAAAACTCCTTCCCAAAAACTATTTTGAAGCGAACCCAAGCTCTTTGCTATGTTTCCAACAACTAAAAGAGAAAATTATGTTAGAAGAGATGAGATGTCTATTTTTTATTTTAAAATTGATGTTCTTAGTTATACATATGACTTATCTTTTTGAATTTAACTTAAAAGTTGTGTAAGTCATACTCTTGTCTTATTTTAGCCCAGATTTCAACAATTTAAACAATTCCAGCTCCTTAACTTGAAAACAACTAAAATAGATATAAATAGCTTGATTTCCTAAAAAAAAAAAACACTAAAAATAGAATAAAAATAACTAAAAGACATAAATAAAACAAAGTGTATCTCGATTAAGGGTTAAATTTTGAACGAACTGTCAAACAATTTGAATGCACATTGTTGTTAACATAGATTATCGTTATTTTATAAAATTAATTCTAGTTAAATATAATTTTGCATGACAATTTTTTATTTAAAAATTAAATTCTATTATTACTATAGTTCATATAATTGAAAAATAAGATTTTTCTTACACAAATAAAAATTTGAAAGACAAAAAATTAAGTAAACTCACTTATACATTAAATCAAATACACTTTTTTTTTTATCTTACTTTTTGGTTTTCTTCCCATCGTGGCTTCGATTAATTTGGAAGGCTTGACTGTAGAGGTGAGGGAGAGTTAGCCTTCGACATCACCTGCTGATTATGCAATAATGGATTTGAGGTTTTGAATTACAAATTTGGGAGTTTCGGTAGAACAGCGCTCATGTCAGTTGTCTCGTACTCCGTATCAGACACGAAAGTTGTCCAATTTCAGTTTCAATGTGCCCACTTCCAAGAGGGAGTTTAGACTGGGATTATGCCTTCAATGCTACACAACATCGTATTCTTCTAGTTTTCACTGAAAATCTCTTGCTCGCAGATGCTACACAAACCACAGTTAAATAATAAATAAAATTAAATTACTAACTCATTATTTTAACATATAATAATAAGTTATTATTATTTTTAATACAGTTCATTGAATGTAAATTTTTTTTAGCTTGTACAAATAGAAGTTAAGAAGACAAAATAATTTCAAATAATTGAAATTGTGGTCAAATATAAATTTATATAAATATGATTTATATTTAAAAATTTTACGTGAAAAGTTAATTTCATCATAAATACAATTTATCTAATGTTACAAATTTCTTTTTGTGTAAATAGATGTCTGAAGGACAAAATAGACCAACATGATTTTACAAATTTGATTTTTGTCAAAATATATTTATATGACTAACTACTGTTGTTAATTAAAGTAATATTAAAAAGAAAATCTGATATCAACTCACCACGATCATGTTGCATGCGGAATCGGAATCGGAATCCGAAGCAAAAGTATGAAGAATAATTGTGAATGCAGTCTTAATATGTCATTATTGAACAAACCTATAGATGGTCAACACAAATCTACATTGACAAAACTCACCGAGTTATTGCTCTCACCCGGATGCATTCCTGCACAATTTTGGCTTTAACCTGGTATTAGCACATTCTAGAACTTGAACCGGCAGAAAATAACAGTACCATGAAAATATGAACATTAGATATTGACACGGAATACAGTTACAGACATTGTTAAATTTAAGGAAGCACATAATCAAGTCCACAGAGGCAGAAGAATATTAATTGGCTCCGAACATAACCATCCTGATTTAAGATAAAATAAACAGTAGCTTACATACCTACCGAACAGATTTCCAGAAATTGACAGCAAGACTAATAAACCTGACCTACTACACAAATTAGCTGTCATAAAATTGCAGCTTATAAAGTAGCCACTGTCAAGGTCGAGCTCTCTTGTTGCTACAGGACGGACATTTATACTGCTTGATATGCTCTGCCCTTGCAGGGGTGATCTTCACACACTTTCCGTGAAACCACTTCTCACAGATGTCACAGCAAATCCAGAACTCATCCGCTGCATAGTTCTCTCCACATGCCCCGCACAGTGTCTCCCCATGCTCCTCCTCATCTTCCTCATCCAAACCCTCCTCATCTTCATCCTTTGGTTGCATTGCCTTTGAATACTTTCCCTGAGATTCAGAGCCTCTCTGCATTTGCCAACCCAAACAAATAATGACAATCAATATTAAAGTAGTAAACACCAATCAAAAGCAACATTATTCACAACTAAACAAGAGAAATTAATATTGTCAACACTTCACCCCCCTTTCCCGAGATTGGAACACCCCTACTTACAGTTTTAACAAAGAAGCTGACTGCCATATTTCATATAAATCCAAATAGAATCCTTAAAAACTTTAGGAGATAAAGTAATTAACTTCATTGCGAAAAGTTTTCCCACTAACAAACCATTATTGCCAAGGGATAGTTGGGATAGTTTTATTTTTCATGCTCACATACTTTGGAGTTTGATTTGGATTTGTTACTGCTATGATTAGAAACTGATGACTTCTCCTTTCCTTGTTTCTTGGCCATCCCTGTAACAACCTCAAATATTGTTGGAAGATCATTTATCATATTAAACAATCGCTTCCTGCACAAATAATGAGAAGTAGATATTATAAACGATGACAACATCCCAAATTAATTGACAAGAGGAAAAAAACGCATGCAAAAATACACTAAAGTCATAATTCAGAATCCAAAAATTTCACAGCCATTGATGTCAACTAAATAGTATCAGGACTGCTGAACCAGTAAAGCATATGTCCAAGTGATTCTTATCCTCTTTTACTGCTCCTCCAGAGGAAGCGTAGGTTAGCTCAACGTAATTGGTTTTAGTTAAGGATGGCAAATTCAGAAGATTGTGATCAATTAAATGAAACATAAAAATTGCAGAACAGATTTTGAGCTAGAAGTTTCAGAGACACCATTAACTAACAATGCAAAGGAATTTGAAGTGAAAAGTTCTACTACTTCGGCAATTGATGTTTACTATTTTAAAGCCAAACAAAATATGGAATTGCAAGAAACAGCATATAAATGTTTTTCTTGTGATTACTATAATGTTTGATATTGTATGGAACCATGAGCAGAGTTTCATTGTGCACTAGAGCAATGTTTTTCTTGTGATTACTATAATGTTTGATATTGTATGGAACCATGAGCAGAGTTTCATTGTGCACTAGAGCATGATGATTAAGACTCTCTCCTACAGCTTACAGCAGTTCTATTAAAATACAGTATTTGTTTCAATTCTGACAACATTGTAACTGAAATAATTTTGTTTCAATTCTGACAACATTGTAACTGAAATTAATATTTCAAAGTACAACACCAACTAAAATTCCAATGAATAGTCATGTATTTGTTTAATACTTCCACAATCAATTTCTTTTTCTCAAATAAAACAAAGCTTGGAATACTTGCAACTAAATGTAACTGTCAAGATAGCCAATTTTCCAAGAGACAATGAAAGGTCACTAGATTACTTCCTAAGTGACACTTCCTGCCTTTTTATCTTGAGTAATCAGACTTACAAGTCACTTAATTCTAATTATTAAGTGCACTTTGCTACATAACAAAATAGATTGAAATTATATAATCTGAAAACAACGTCAAAGCTTCCAAACAGTTAGCCCAAAACTGAAGCTACTTGAGAACAGGACAAATTCAGGAACCATTTTAACTAAGAACAAAGCTATTGTAATTTATGAATAGTACAACCATGATTCTATTACAAGGAATTAGAAGATACATACCTATCAGCCTTATCAAATCCAAATCTAGCACCAAAATAAAAGGCTACAGCAAGTAACCATGCATCACTGTGCACAGCAACCAAAGATAGCCAGTCTTTTTCTTGCATCCCATCTCTGGCAAAGTTAATACCCAATGCTGGTTCTGGAAGCTCTGGAGGCACCTCCTCAGCAGGCAGATTGACTTCCCACTGCTCACTAGGGAATCCATAAAGGCAAAGGTTTTCCTTCTCTGTATCACATGTACAGCAATAACACAGGACAACAGATTATAATCAACATTCAGAAGACCAAAAATGATCAACCACATTGGAGATAAATAAAAAGATACAAGTTTACAGAAAATGCGGAAGTTTGTTCCTAAAAAGATACAAGTTTACAGAAAATGCGGAAGTTTGTTCCTAAGAAAATAGACCATGTCAAAGATAAAATTTAGTATTAAGGGTTAAAATGTCCCATTATATTCTTCATATGCCTAAAATCTTATTCTTTTATTCAGAAGAGTTACTCTTATGCAGCAAGGCTGGAAGAGCGCTGGAACATAAAAACCATGGAACCCTGAAGAAGCCTACTAAGGCACATTTTACAGCAAAAATATCTTGTGTTTTTTGGGTTGGGGGGGGGGGGTGGGGTGGTTCTTTTTCTCCCCCAGAAAAACAAAGTGCAACAGTAAAATATGATGTTAGTTGTAATAAACTCAGCCCTTTATATCAAGGATGGGATCGGGACCATTGTTTAGGGAAGCACCTAAAGTCCAAGCAAAAATTTGTTCGCTGTAACCAATCAAATAGAAGTCGTAAGAACAAGTATTCCACTAATAATGAAAGACTAATAAGAGACAGTGAAACGAGGCCATCTATCAAAAATCTCCTTCATCCTAGTTTAACATGCAAGCTAAAGACTTCTTGAACCATATAAAATTTTCTTTTAGTTCAAAGCTAAGACCAGATAGAGAATTTTTCAATGAAGATTCTGCTCCAGCATTAAAGCACAATGCTACTTAAATGCATATGACATTAATGCTGTAGCCCTTCATTTTAAAGGTATATTACAGATTTTTTAGTCGAATAAGAAAATGAAAACTTCAACCAGTGCTTTACTAAAGTTAGAACCAGCCTACCAAAACCATCAAATCATCTTCTATTCTTCGAACCAAAAGTTGGACAAATTCAATAATTTTTTTTAAAAGTGTACAGTAACTGCTTCACTTGGCGCGGCTTTACTACTAGTCGATCATCTACCCAGAAAAAAAAAAAGTAAACAAGAAAAAAAAAAAAAAAAGAGCCGTGACAGTGAGCATAGAGGAAAAAAAAAAAAAAAGATGATTATACGAAATGAAACCTTACCTGGATCACACTGCTGATAGAACTCTTCAACATCTGCAGAGCAGAAGCACAAGAAGAAACATATTAAGAGTAATATCCAAACTGTATTGAGAAGAGATGTAAAATTCGAAACAAAAGATCTCCAGAACTACTAAAAAGACAAAAGCGAAAACATTTTTTCAAATGACAGAGAAAACACTAGGAAGTACATACCGGTAGTGAGGGCCTTAATCATGCCAGCTCGGCGACCCTTGAAATCCCTGAAGACCTCCTCGACCGTACGAGGATTGTACGGAGCACCTCCGTCCATGTCGAGCTCAAATTGGAGGTACGAGCCGGGACCGAGTGTGCCTGTAAATGGAGGGAAAGATGGAAAAGTATTTGACCTGTGAGTGGAGAAGGAGAGAGAAAGAGAGGGCGTAGGTTTAAGCGGATCTGAATCGGACAGAATTGAATATATTAACCGGATTTGATAAAAGGCCATGGAGTCCGCAAACCACATTGCACTAGCCCGTTTACGAGCATTTTCAAATATTTGCGGTGGTGGGCCATCTTCTAATCGCTTTCCCTATACACCATTTTTTTTTTTTTGCCAAAATACATAATCCCTAGTTATTGTTTTATGGTTCTTTAAGTTCTTAAATTTTCAAATTTCTTAATGTAGATGTGTATTACACTACAAATTTGCAGCCGTCAAAAAATATACGGCCAAAATATAACAATGAAAACGGCGCATTTATAGGACGACAACATGGGTTTTTCTGGCCCAATATATCACATCATACTACGTATAATATCTATAATATTTACAATATAAATTGTCTTATTTCCACGGAAAAATATTGTATATTTTACATATAGTAAACAAATCATGATAAAGAACTATGCATATGAAAGAAAATCTTACTGTATCTTGACACTCATTTGTACATATTATAAGGGTATAAGTGTAATGTTTATACAGTGATATAACAAATATATATATATATAATGTCCAAAAAAATGTAGGAATCATCATCATTTGGATAGTGTTTTTACTATCAGCTTGAATTTTGGGAACAGAGTAACTTTGTGATCAATTTATATCTACAAGTTGCGTAACTAACAAAATTTACAGAGTCTCAAGATATAATAAAAAAGGAATAGCAAGAGACTAACCGCTTTTATCCCTATAGGTACATAAAAACAATCAAGTATCAAAATTTAAAGGGGATAACAAGGGGTTAAGCGCTTTTATCCCTATAAGTACATAGAAACAATCAAGCATCAAAATTTAGTGAAGTTGGGGCAATTCCACCACAATGTTGAATCATTTCTTGATGAAGTCTCTCAATTTCTCCCATTGTTTGTGCCCTTGACACTGTATCTTCCGAATTCAAAGTCCCTCTCAATATATTTATTTTCTTCGTTATGCTCTTTATCTGGATATATCAGTCAATACAAATCACACATGTTCAGCATACATATCATGAGTCATGACTAATATAATAAGCGGAAAAAAAAAGAAAAAAAGAAAGAACCTTTCGATGAGGCCATCTGGCTAATCCTTCTTTACGGCAAATTTTCTTCAAAACTGTAGGGCACAAGTTTACTTCCTTTGCTGCATCTTCAATAGGTAGATGAAAGAAGTCCCTTAAATCACTCAACGTCATCCTCCCCGCTCTCTCCCTCTGCCATTCACCATAACTTGTCAACGAGTAACGGAACAAGATAAAGAACGAGACTCTCAGTAAAAGAAACCCGAAAAAACCTGTGCTGCAAGGCAAGTCCTAGGATTCCTATCCATGTCCTCTGCCTCATCAGATGTTCCCTCTACAAAACATAAATATATTGGAATTCATAATTTAATTATTCTTGAGTAGTAAAACCATCAAACTGTAGTAGATGTGCAGGAAAATGATACAGTGGATCAACCAAATTTCCCCTTCGTGCACCAGATGGTAGTGCAGATATATACTGGTAAACGAACAAGAGGTTCTAATGATGATTCAAGAAAACAATGGGGAAAGAGAGAGACTAACCAGAATTGTCAGGGTTCAAATCAACGAATTCATCAGTTAGGTCGTCATTCCAGTCCATTCCTATGCAGAGGGCTTCATAATAGGCTGACAGCGGATCTTGCACTACGAAGTACCCTGCTGCGTTTTGATCCACGCAGTACTGCGTTAGAAAATTCTTGATTTCTTGTAAGCTTCTGTTGCAAAAACTGATCATATTCTCAGAGATTCAAAAACAGTCAGAAGTTGTCCATGACATGCCAATAAATCAGTAAAACAGGACCAAGGGTTTAAACGTACTCAAACATGTGAATTTGATGATCGCCAGAAGAACCCACATTAGTATTCTGTTGATGAATCGCATGACAGATCATACCGAGTCTTCCATGAATCTCTAGTTTTGTAAACTTAATCCCTGTACCAACGGCCCCAGAAGTAAGCGGGAGATAAACGAAAATTATCCGTAACACTTTTAGTGATAGCCCAAATCTTACCATTAGTATGAATTATTTCTCTGAGAACTTGACAGTTACTGCAAATAAAAGGAACTGGTGGTTCTGGCCAGAATGAAAGTTGAACCACTTCAGTGAAATTCTGTGAACCCGGATGATTTTCCCCTTGAAGTTCAGATGGTCCTGATTCTAAGTTGCCTCCTGCATGGGAAAAATCATGCATGGTGGTATCTTGAATCCTTTGTCCCGAATTCAGATTATTACCCTGTAAAACAGAGTAGTGCTCATTGGATATATCTGCGAGGGTGGGATTAAGATCATTCGCGAAATCGAGGATGTTCTGGGGTAGTGGGAAACCGTACGGATCATGATACGGAACAATAGATCTCGGGTCCGCCATGCATTTGGAACACGAATGGAAACGAAAAGCTTTCTCCTCTCTGCTCCGATTGTTGCTTCAGGGAACGACTACAGTGGCGGCGCCGAGTGAAAGCGCCGCCACAGAGAGCGGAGTGTGATGTGGGAGTTCCAGGCAGCGTGCGAAACTCTGTTTCTGTGAAAGAGATAGGCTACGAAAACACTTGTCTGAACAGATGTTAAATAGGGAAGAAAGAGGCGCCAGAGGCAGTTAATGACCGTTGGAAAACGTCGGTTGACATGTTATGTATTCGGTCATCGTATACGGAACACGACATTGAAACGTCACATGACACAGTAAAACGACTCGAGTCTCTAGTCACCGTTTCGTCAAAGTGGAGTAAAATTTGAAGCGGGTTATAACAGTGATCAATTCGCTTGTTTATTTTACCTCATCTTCCTCCCGCTTCAATGAGAACTGATCTTCAATATTATAAAATAGAAGTTCTAGTTCCCTTAATTCATTAATCTTGCTTCGGTTAGTAGTGAAACCTAATTTACTTAAAGATTGAAGCTATATAGTAACAATAAGTTAACATTAGGCTTTAGGGGATCACGAAGGCACAAGAACATATTAGGATTACGAAGTTGTTTGATAATTTATTTTAGAAAAAATATATATATTTACTGTATTTAAAATTTCATTTAATTTTTAATTTAGCTTCTATAATTTAAAATTTTGGAATTCAATTTTTATAGTTTATTAATATTTTAATTTATTTATAATTATTAAAATTTTATTAGTATTCTGTTAAGTTTTATTGATATAACTAATAATATGTTGACGTAATACTTTATATATGATTTATACTAACAAATGAGATAATAAAATAAATTAAATCAGAAAAAATATGAACAAAATATAATTATATAGACTAAATTAAAAATTAAAAATTATATAAATTATAATGAACTAATAACACATTTTTAAATTATAAGAAATAAGGACTCAAAGTATTATTTTCCCTTTCTTTTAATACCATGAGACAAAAAAATCAAATTTTTAATGAATTATTTAAATTATTTATCATTAAATCATAAATTTTAAATTTAAATATACTCGTATTGGAGTATTTGAGTGATAATGTCTTATTTTTAAATGACCATTGCTATTAAGTATACTTTTTTAAATAATCAGGGTTTTAGACATTTGTATACAACTATTGTTGGACCAATGAGATTGTGACAAGTAAGTGCCACGTAGGAATGGTATACTTATCAAACATTGAGTTTGAGAAAATGTATAGAAGGCCTATAAAATTTTGAAATTAAACAATTTAATTGTACAGTAACTCTTATTAGTACGTAAAATAACATAATAGCTTAAGCTTTGTTAAATTTGCAACAAAAACCATGAAGAATGCTTTTTGTCATCAAAGTTTTTATAGTGATAACATATTTTTCTCATTCAACCATCAAAGTCAAAGATTTTTCCATCCCAACCCCCCACACTAATCCTCCTCATATTTTATTTCATTCATTTAAAAAACAACCCACAAAAAATATGCATCTACATTAATATTTTATTTTTGTTATTGGTATCTGCGATAACCATTTTCTTAAGGATTTTGAGTGAAAAATGCCTTGGAGAACATGAAAATAAGTTTTAAGAGACAAAAAATTTATTATTCGTTATGAGTGGTTAACTAATTATTATGATTAGCAAGTGGATTGATAATAATGAATATTCAATTTCATATAATTCTATTTGAAAACTATTCGTGTTTTGCATTTATAGGTGGAACTACAGTGACAAGTTAGGGATCATTAATCAATTTAATAATAGTCTTGTGGTCTATGAAGAAGTGAGTATGAAACAAATGAATGAGCTTATGCAATGCTCATAAAATTATGCCTCTTTTTTACTGTATAAGCTTTTAGAAAATACCTGTAGGTTTGAAACAAACTAGCTAATCTTTGAAAAAATTATTATAATTATAAAAAAAAAAAGTCAAAGAACATTGTTAGTACAAAATAGATACGAGGTTCACATGAAAATATAATAAAATTTATTCCATTGCAAAGAAGGTTGCGACAAAATGAAAATAATTTTAAATGAGAAAAAATTCATTTTGATCGTTAAGAGATGAACCTAATCTCAAATTAGTCCTCAAGAGATTATGAGTTTCAAAAAGCTCCCCCATAGAACCATTCTTCCTTAAAATGTTCCTTCCATTCACATTCTATCAATTTTAGTTTGATGTGGCCATTTATAGTGTGACTTGGTAGGTTTAGCGCGGAGCTAGCATATATTCTTTGACACCTCACACGTACACACATTTAACTAAGAAACACACCCATAAGCCCTTTGACACCCCAAATCCTCATCTCGACAGCCTTAATGTTCGGCATCCACCCTTCTTCTCATGCCGACGCTGATTCCCTGAACCTCCAACTCCTTTCTCAACATCTAGCACTCTGTGTTTCACATTCTAAGTCTCGAACTTAAAGCCTTGTCTTTCTCTTGGCTGTGTTGCAGATCATTCTTAGTGTCCATCACTCAACTATTTCTTTCAACATTTAACCCCTATTTGTGTTGTAGATATGTCATAATTGAAGCAAGAGCCCTATTTCAAAGCAACTAAATCAAGTTCTCTTCCTAAAAATTCGAGGTAGGTAATCAACATTCTGATATTGGACTTAAACATCAACTAATATGCTTATGTAATATTCCTTATTCATCTAATATTGGACTTGGCTACTAGTAAATTAAGTACACTCAATTCAGTGTTATTTTTGTTCCATTCGAGTGCTCATTGTCATTACAATGTTAATATAGGTTAGTTGTTAATAATATAGCTTAAGTGCATATTTTATTGCTCAAATTATGGAGGCTGAACTCCATTACTTTATTTTGAATTTGTTATTGATATTTGTGTCAGATATGTTGAGATTTTTTGGAATGTTGGTTAATTATATTATAAAAGCAAATCTCATCCCAATAATGGTCTAATTTTTTGGGATTTCAGAAAGCATAAACTAAGAATATTTTATTTTTGAATAGCTACTTTATAGAAAGTGGGCTTCAGTCTTTCTCTTTAGATATGGAGTCCTTAACTTTATTTCTCACTAATTCATTTTGCTTACACTATCTAATAGCGAGAAATAAAGGTTTAGAAGAACTTATATAGTATGCGTATTTGTTTCATATTATGGTATTTTGAAAGAGCAATGGTTAGAGGTATGTATAGTTGCGCACTATTTAATTTCTATGGATATATTAGTGGGTTTCTTGTATCCATGCAAATATATCTAATAGTTGGTATTAGAGCCCTATTTTGCCTCTATCTTGCCTTGTAATTTCACATTTTCATTACTTTTTGGAATTTGTTTTGCATATGCATTTTGCCCAAATATATTGTTTCATTCTAGTCTATATTTTATTTTGGGTTTTTATTTTTATTTTTTGGATTGATTGTAGTATATATATATATATATATATGATTTATTTATCAAGTTCTTGAGCTTAATTTTATTTTAAGTTACTCAACCTTTGCGATGTGATTTATTTCTGAATCTTTATTATCTAATGGGCCTTTATGTTTAATCTTAAACATTATTGAATTTTTGTTTTGGGCCCTTTTAACTTGTTATTCAATTATGCGACTTCTACTTTAATTTGGTTTATTGGTCATATGTAATTTGAGCTTATAATTCCGTAGGCCGCAATACATAATTCATTAGTGGGCTTGCATTTGTATTCGACATATTGGTCCAATAGTAGCTTCAATTTTAAATAAAACTAAAGTAGTGGCATGGCATTTAAACACATGACACCTTGCTTATAGATACAACATGTTGACCATTGCTAGATATCGTAGCCATTGCTTGTTGAGTTGCCTAATGGTTTTAGGGTCATTAGATGTAAATGGGTCCTTAAGATAAAAAGAGACTCATTAGACAATATCAAGAGATATAAGGCAAAACTTGTAGCTAAGGAATCCACTTAGAAGGAAGGAATTGATTACACAAAGATTTTCTCTACTGCTTCTAAGAAAAATTTCCTCTGTATTATAATGGCTTTAGTTTCTTTTTTTTATTTAAAGTTTCATTAGATGAATGAGAAAACAACATTCCTTTATAAGGATTTAGAGGATGAGGTGTATATGAAACAACATGAAGAATTCTCCTATAGTGTAGATGAACATTTGGTTTACAAGCTTAAAAATACATATATGGATTGAAACATACCTCCAGTCAATGATATCTTATATTCCATGAAGTTATCTCCTCATTTGAATTCGTGGAGAATCTCATGGATCAATATATATACCAAAAAATCAATAGGAGTAAAATATGTTTTCTTGTACGATATGCGAATGACATATTACTTGCAACCAATGATAAAGATATGTTATATGAGGTGAAACAATTTTTCTTTAAGAATTTGATAATTAAGGATATAGGTAAAGCATCTTATGTCATTAGCATTCAGATTCATAGGGATATAGCTCAATGCATTTTAGGTTTGTCACAAGAAACTTATATCAATAACGTCTTAAAAATATTTCAGATGAAATACTGCTCACCAAGTATAACACTTATTGTAAAGGATGATGGGTTTAATTTGAACCAATACCCAAAGAATGATTTAGAAAAGCAACTTATGCATAACATTTTATATGTATTTGCGGTCGAAAACCTTAAATATACTTAGGTTTGTACAAGGCTTAACATTGCATTTACAATTGAAATGTTAGGTAGGAATCAAACTAATCCAGAAATAGATCAATGGAGAGATGCAAAGAAGGTTATGGTTACCTCAAGGGTACCAATGATTACATACTAATGTATAGACCAACTGAAAAACTTAAGATAGTTAGCTACTCATATTCAAACTTTATCAATTGTATTGACTCTTGAAAATCAACTTTTGGTTATATTTTTATGCTTACCGATGGAGTTGTGTTTTGAAAGAGTATAAAGCATACGTTGACTACAACTTCTACCACAAATGCTGAGTTTGTATCTTGCTTTAATAAAAATAGATTTCAAAGCAATTATATCGACATTAAGTACTTAGTCATTCAAGAATGTGTCAAAAAAATAAAATTTCCATTGAACACATTAGCATTGAATTGATGATTGTTGATCTTTTAATGAAAAACATGTCACCAATAATGTTTAAGGACCATGTAACTATAATGAGATTTGGTCCCATATTGGGCATTTGATCATAATTTGTAATAAAGCTCTTACTTAATTTAATTTAATTTATTTTTTTCATTTTGTGTGCACATTCATATTAAGAGAATAAACAATATTAAGAATATTTATAATAAGTTATAATAGGTTGGGGAAGCTATGTGCATTATAATGTGTGGAAAGTAATACTTGCCTATAAAAGAGTTATTATTATGATTTGTACATTTAGTTTTTCTCTTTTTTGGGAATATTATACTCATGAATCTTGAAATTGCTACAGTCAATTAAACCAAGTAGGAGAATGCCAATTATTTTAAGATCTTTTGAAATGTTAGTTACAACATTCTAGAAGCAAATCTCATCTTGATAATAGTATGATTTTTTGGGGATTTCAAAAGGCATGAATTAAGAATATTTTGCTTTAGTCTTTCTTTATAAATATAGGTCCCTAACTTCGTTTCCCATCAATTCCTTTGCTTACACCATCCAATAGTGAGAACTAGAGGTTCAGGAGAACTCATATAGTGTGTGTATATGTTTTCATATTGCTATTACATACAACATCAGTTTATCAACAAGCACATAACAATAGAGTGAATTCAGTGTTCATGTATAATCTTGATATCTTTATGTTCACATACTGTATCATTGGCACTTCTAAACATATAACGTACTTATTATTTTCTTTTACTTTTATATTTCTTTTGTCACGATACTATTCTTTTTTAAACAAAAATGGCAGTAAAATTAGTACTCCAATATTAATATTCTCAGCACTAGTGGCAGAACATAGCACAAAACTAAGGTTAGCGTTCATAAGCATGCCATAAAAATAACTTTGATAAACAAAATGTTCTAAACTCAATGATAAACCCTTTCTTTTTATTTATTTATTTTTATTTTGAAGTTGTTATTGATATTTTTGCTCCATGTGAATGCTTTCTCAGTGATAGTATATCTATTTGCTAGTGATGGGTAGACTCATTCCTTGTTTTTATCTATTATATCTAATTGTGTACATTGAATCTAGAAAATGGTTTAGGCTGAATGGCCATTTTGCACTAGACAATCAACACCGAATGAGTTATCATCTTTATCATTATCAAACAACCAATCGCAAGAGCATGGGAGATGCCATGATGTGGATTGCTTTAGAGTTTAGACTCAACGAGAGTGCCCTTTGTACAAGAGAACAAGGACTGCAATTTATTTGACCGGATATATGAGCCCATTTGTTAGAAAAGACCAAGACAAGAGCTAAAAGTGAAGATTCTGATTTTAATGATGGGTGTGATAGGGATTGCTTTATTTGTAATAGTCTTTGGGAATGGAAATATCTGTATGGTGCAATGGATATCTTTCATGTGTAATTAAGCTTAGAAGCTTGATATGTTGGTGGTCATCACTATAGGTTCATTAGCATTTGTAATTTTTATGTGTAATGGTGTAATAAATGCTTTTGATGTTTAATAAAGATTTTGTGTTTATTGTTGTAATTTCACATCTTATTTCTAGATACAATCTTACAAGTTATCAGCTTATTGCTATAATAAAGATTCTGGTATTTATGACTGTAATTTTACATATAACGAAAATTTTGTACGCTGAAACTACTATCTATTGCTGTCATAAGCTATGATAGATGAAATATTACATCTTGTTCGCAACTCTCTTTTGCTATGATATGATGAAATATCACACTTTGTTCATATCTCTCTTATTGCTGTCAAGGTGAAAATCTGAACAAAAATCCTTTATAATGACAAATGTAACCAACATTTAAAAGTGCATAACATCTTAATAAAAAGTCTTAGCAATAGTTATTTGAAAAATTACTATAATATTACGCATCATAAATCCAAAAATGCAAAAAGAGCTTTCTTCCCAAACAATTTGAACACAAATTCTTAATAATGGTTGTCTGAACAATCACTATCATATTGAGCACCATACATTCAAAATCTAAACACAAATCCTTGTAAACTCTATTGTCTCCACCAAATGCGCGACAAATCTCTTCTTAGTAATGATATTCATGGCTGCCAGTTTCTCATCATGCTCCTTCCTAAACACGTTCTTCTTATAAGTGACAGAACAACTGAACAATATTTAGAAACCTGAGAAAGCAATAAAAACAAATATATTGAATAAGGGTGGGGGTTCTCAACAACATAAGCTGCATATTAAACAATAAAAAATATGCCTACTAAATAGTAAAATCTTCCTACAGCTTCGAAAATCTTCCTCTAACATAAGCAATGTTAACAAATGCTTTATGCTTTGTCTTCTTCACAATTGGGCATTCAAAAATCTTCTTACAACTTCGAAAATCTTTTTAATGCTTCAACTTCGAAATTCTAAGTTAACAAAACTTTATGCTTTGGTTTTCCTGTTCGAAATATGACGAGATTTGGATTACCATTAAACTTTCCCTTCTATCATATCGACATCAAGGATTTGGAGAACATGGCATGAAAGTCATTTACCTCCCTTAGATTCAGCCTTGGGAGAATCACAAGAAGCCAGTAACCTGCTTTGCTTCCACTAGAATACATTGGCTTTGAACGCCTGTATAGATTAAGGCTTTCGAACATCAAAGAGGATGAAAATTACATCCGTATTTTACTATTTCTTTGTTAAATGTATATGAGGTGCCAAAGAATATAAGCCAACTCTGCCTCAAACTTGCCACGTCACACTACAAATGCTCATGTTAGATTAGAATTGACAAAATGTGCATGGATGGAGCACTTTAACGAGAAAGTGTTATGTGGGAGACCTTTTTTTGTGATTTATAATGAAGGACTAAATTGAAATTAGGCTCATCTCTTAGGGATTAAAATGAGTTTTTTTTTAATATTAAATATTGGACATATTCATAATTTTACCAGCTTATTATTACATATTGTGGCCTAATATGATAGAGGGCATGTATGATTGTGTCATAAATTAATTGGACATTGCCTGAAGGTTGGAGCAAATTTTGAATATTAGACATTTTCATAACAGTTGTGGCCACCTTAATATTAATTAGGAAAAAATTAATCATTTGGTCATTATACTTTACATGAATTTTTAAATTAGTCCATACACTATTTTTTTTCAAATCAATCCTTATAGTTTTAGAAATTTTCAAATCAATTCCTAGTGTTAGTTAGTCCTTTAACGCCATTTATAAAATGCTGATGTGAAATGCCTATATGACAAGTAGGATGCCATGTTAGCTCTAATTGATGACTCCTTTTTTTTTTTTTTTAATATTTTAAAATTTTGAAATAAGAAGCCCTTCAAAGCTCTGTTTCTGCACTATTTCTCTCTTTCATGTCTCCTTTTCTGTCTTTCTAGTTTCATTTTATGTCTTCCCCCATTTTCTTCCACTCTTCTTCTTCTTCTTCCATCAAATCAATCTACTTCCTTCAGAACGCATTGAAATCTTCGTTATACTGAGAAACAAAGATTTGCGATAGGTACATGAGGGGACAAAATTAGCCAATAAATCAATACTAAACTACACGACAATATCAACATAGGTAAAATATTCAACAATTTTATACAATTAAAATGCTATAATAAGCCAAAATTGTACCAACATATTCAAATAATTGTACAACCAAGCATGTGTAATAAATAAATAAAAGATTCGAAAAAAATGGAGTTAAGAATAATAAATAATAGTACAGACTATTAGGATGAATTCTCTATTACAAAATAAGAGAGGAGAGGTTTCCAAAAGGAAAAAAGAAAAGAAAACAAATGTGACAACCCTGGTATAGGGAGCAACGAGAAGCATAGAGCACACAATGGGGAATTAGATTACTGATGTTCTGTTTATTTTTGTTTTCCTGTTATACTTGTTGATGTCTGAATAAAAGATCATTGTTAATGGCAGCATTTAAGGCAAGAAACTAGTATGAGGAAGAAGATAGAGCCTCTTGAAGTATCAGTGGATTTAATATCATAGATGAATGTTTTGCTTTTGTAATTCAATCTCTTATTAGGAAACTCTTGGGAGAAGGATTGAGGTAATGTTCTCTAGAAGAACTACGAGAGATATAAGTATGAATTAGATTATTGATGAACTGATAAACAAGAATGAGATTTACCAGAACTATATATGACAGCACGAGGATTGGGAAATAACAAGAGAAAAAAGGGAAATGATATCCCTCTATTCTAGTTACTAATAAATTGACTGGTTGTCAACAATATTAGTCACCATTTTCTTATATTTCATTGAGGAACCAGAAAGATGCCTCTCGGCCATCCACTGCCAAAGTACCTAAATGTTATGTTCCATAAGCGCTTATTCCAATAGTACCTGTACTTGAAGATTTGAGGGTTTGCAATTTGACATCTTATTATTCAGGACTTACACGACCTGGAAAGAGGACAATTTTGGTAAGGACAAAGTGAATGTTAAAGCCAGTTCGATTCCCCGTCCTTATGCTATCATATCTATTCCTGGATTGATTCGATGTCGTGGTCTTTATCAGCGGGCACAATAAAAATGTTTTGGGTTCTTCCTCATAATATTGAGGGTTTTAGGATGCAGGAACTTGAGGAAAAATAGAGAAGGAAAAAGAAGGTACAGTGGAAGAAAATGGAGGATGATAGAAAATGAAACCAGAGGAGAGATGAAAGAGTGAGAGTGCAGAAACACAACTCTGGAGGACATCTTTTTCAAAATTGTAAAATATTAAAAATAGAGACATCATTTTAAGAGTGACACAACACCTTACTTGTCATATATATACACTCCATATCGATATTTTATAAATGATGTTAGGGGACTAACTAATGGTGTAGAGTGATTTAAAAGTTTTTTACTGAGGGTTGATTTGAAAAAAATAAAGTGCAGGACAAAATTTATAAACTCAAATAAAATATAAAGATTAAATAATTAGTTTTTTTTATTAATTATTTACTGTGACTTCTGTGGGGATGGCAACGGCGTCGTTTCTCTTCGTCATTCTCGTAAGCTCGCCGAGGGATTGACCCTTCGGGATAAACCACGCAGAACACGAAATGAAAGCGACTCTGAGTCTCCGCTACTCTTCCTCTTGCCTTCATCGATTTTCTTTTACCTCAAAACCCCTTTTCAACCCTCCCTCTTTATACTCTTCCACCAATCGCAACCACAATTGGACCAATCTTACACAGAAGCTCCAAGTCCATACTCCCTCTGCATCAATCATGGCGTCCTCTTTCAACCCCGAGAGAGCCCGGGCCCCACCAGCCATTCCCATGCCCGCTCCCCCTCTCACCAAGGCATGTTCTTTGCCCTTCTTCTTTTTGGTCTTGCTGAATGGGATTTGTGGGATTGGAAGGACTAATTGGTAATTCACTGAGTACACCTTCTATGGTTTCAGTTCAAGATTGGGCTTTGTCAACTATCGGTGACCCCCGATAAGGAGAGGAACATCACTCATGCTCGGAAGGCCATTGAGGAGGCTGCTGGAAAGGGCGCTCAGCTTGTTCTATTGCCTGTAAATTTTGGCATTTCTCATTTGAGATAATTTATAATGCGTTTCCTTTGTCTTTAAGAAGCTGTACTGTTAATATGTATTACATGGCTTGCCTGAAAATAGTCCCTGGGGGTTTCTTTATCTGTTGTTTAAATGAACAGAAGTTTGGCCTTCTGAACATACTTCTTCTCCACTAACGTTACAAATTGTACTATTATGTTTATCTTACTAGATCTAATTGTACCTTGTCAGGAAATATGGAACAGTCCATATTCAAATGATAGTTTCCCCATCTACGCTGAGGATATTGATGCAGGAGGCGATGCATCTCCTTCAATTGCCATGCTGTCTGAAGTCTCCCGTCTCTTGAATATCACTATAGTTGGTGGCTCTATTCCTGAACGTTCTGGAGGACGGTTATACAACACTTGTTGTGTCATTGGCACCGATGGAAAGCTAAAGGCGAAACACCGCAAGGTAGCATTTATGGCTGATTCCAATGCCTGTTATTTACATTTTAGGCCAAACCATCATAAAATTCATTATCTATACAAAACAGGTGCTTTGAGGTTTTTCGTGCCTTAGCATAGAAGGTTGGACATGCATGTTGATCCTTCCTTGGAATCTACTTTCATTGCTTGATTGGCATGTAACTTCATAATTTTTGTCATGTAACTGACTGCTTTATAGACCAAATTTTTTCTCGACTTTCATGTATAGGATCTGGTGATGGTATAAAGTATTTATTGGCCTTAATTTTGTTTTGCCTACCAAGATCGTACACTTGCCACATCTCATATCATTATAAGTTGACTGTGAACAAAAAATTGCATAATTATTCTTGGAGATTATATTTCATAATTGACTACAATCTCAATGGTTGATAATGCATTTTATTGCTTGTTTAAATTCTGATATGCTAGTGTCATTACAGATACACCTGTTTGATATTGACATCCCTGGGAAGATTACATTCATGGAATCAAAAACTCTTACGGCTGGGGGGACTCCGACCATTGTGGATACAGGTCTACCTTTCATGTAATTTTGCATTGAAGCATGTGTTTCACAATCATACCTCAATTTAAAAAAATGTGATGCAGTCGTTTTTCTGTTTATATGTTTGTCATTATGTAAATGAGAAAGGTACATGCAACGATGCTGAAGCTAATATGAGCAGACAGCTGAAGAACAATGGTGAAAGGAAATAAAAAGCCTTATGGCAGTGTTATTGTAACCTCTAGAATGTTTGGCATGTACATTCTTGTACATTTTTATCTTTCATCTTTAACCTACATGCCATGCCTTGCTTCGGATAGAACTAGACAATTGATATTTTACTAATCAAACATCTCTGAGTTTCTTTTGTTGCTGTATAATACATTTCACTTTGAGTTTTGATAATTATATTTCACCTTATATGCATATTCTTATGTTGTTCTAATTCTTTTGTGTGTGTGTGATAAGGCAAGAAAAATTTTGAAGAGCAGAAAATGGTAGCATTAAAAGGGAGGATAAAACAAGTATTAGTTATATTTTAGCCTGATTTTATCATACACTTGATTTGGAAAAGAAAAAGAAAAAGTGAAGAGAAAAGGAAGCAAGTTTGTTACATTCACCTCTTCAATCATTTTGACCTAAAGAATAGCACATTCTCATTAGAACACCTTATTCGATGAGGGTGGTCTTATTTTCATTCTTCTTCCAAAATCTGCAAAGTTGAATTTTTCCATTTTTGGATCAAGGCATCAAGCATTGTAATAACGTGTTGATTCATGCAGAAGTTGGGCGCATTGGCATAGGCATCTGTTATGACATACGATTTCAGGAACTGGCAATGATATATGCAGCAAGAGGTTCGTTTGTATTTTTTTCCTCCTATTAAGTCAGCTGAAGCATTAAATTACTGGTCATTGGCTGTGGATGATTTGAGTTCTCCTAGGCCTTTTATTAATGTCATCTATTTTCTGATTTTTGTATCTAAAACAAGGGACAAAGGTTAAGTGACAAGTTAAGCACAATTCTCTGTAGTTGTGCTTAACTTAATTGGAGTTTGGCTCTTGTTACAAGGGATAAACTGTTATATGTTTAGAAGTAGTTAGAAGCTGTTACTATTTGTTGTAGTTGTTGATATAGCTGTTAGCTATATATATGACAGCTAGTAGAATGCAAAGACAGTTTTGGAAGAAATAATACTAGTTCTATATTCTCTGAGCACCAGCTCTTGATCTCGTTGGTATCATGATTGAGTCACAATTTTACAGTGTAGGTTTTGCCTTTTATTGAATGGAATAGAAGAAAACAAGATTGGCTACATTTTTCTACCTCTTCGTCCATTACTTACTTCATGCTGAGAATAATTTTATGATATTTCTTTCCCTTTATTGTGTTAACTGTGAATTTTCACTCTTATTTATATGGGTGATAAGGCCATTTTTTGGGGATTCAGTTGTCCCTGGCACTTATTACTATTCTGGTTAACAAGTTATGTCGTATGTGACATTTACTGTGTCAGCTTTTGACTTCAGGTGCTCACTTGCTTTGTTATCCTGGGGCATTTAACATGACAACTGGACCATTGCATTGGGAGTTATTGCAAAGGGCAAGGTAGCATAATATGGAGCTTAATGTACAATTGACAACCTGAAACATATAATGCAGGATTTGTCTAGAAAAATATTATATACTTACATGTTAGTCCTAAGTTTCCTGTATGCAATTAATAGCTGAATAAATTGCAAGACAGTTTCTGTCTTGAAAGATTCACAAGTTATCGTTCTACTCTAGTTAGTTTCTATGAGGTAGAAATCAAGTTATATTCTCCCAGCCTCTGCCAAAAAAACAATAAAATTTTAGGGCTGATGGTTTCTGAAGCATGTGTATTATTTTTCATTGAGATTCATCCAGATAACCTTGGTCACTGTAATAGCCAAAAATTTTGGTCATAAATATGAAAATAGGCTACTTTTTGCCTTATTATTTCCAATGTCTTAAGCACGGTGATGCTTTACTTTCTTAAAATATTATGGATTAAACAATATTGATCTGATATATTCCTTTGCTGATGTGTGGTTTGGTTTTTCGTATGCAGGGCCTCAGATAATCAGGTAATGCAGGGATCCTCTATTTTCTTAACTTTTTATTGGTGTTCACATAATTTAAATTTTAATGCCAAAGTACTTGAAGATCTCAGTACTGCCTAGTAAATTTTATCCTCTGTTCTTATTTCTTGATGGTTGGACAGATAGTGATCTTCTAGGTGGGGTATCTTAGAATTGGGACTGGTTTGCACCGTGATTAAGAGATAAATCAATGAAAAACTAAAGCTCAAAGTAAGGAATTAGATGTGATAACTTACTACATAAGGGGAAGAAAAAGGAACTGATGTTATGTCAGAGAGAGAGAGATTATTATTCATCAAGTTAATGGATGCTTCAGTGTTTTTATTAGATGAAACCACTTTTACATTTAAAGTGGTAGCACTGATGTTGTTGTGTATTGGAACTGGCTTATAGTAAAAAGTTTATCTGTATTTTCTAACTTTTTATTATGTGGATTGCTGATTTCTAAGCTCCAAGGAGTCTCTAATAAACCTTGCTGAAATTCATTACTGGCAGCTATATGTGGCAACCTGTTCACCTGCTCGGGATACTAGATCTGGTTATGTGGCTTGGGGTCATTCCACTCTTGTTGGACCAGTAAGTAGATACTAAATGTTTAGCTTTCCATGGCTTGTGCCAATCAAATTTGCAAGCTGATTATGACATTATCATGGTTTCTGAGATATTAGAAGTAAAAGGGAAGCATTTCTTCATTTAACCCAAAAAAGAAAAAAAAAAGAAAAAAGCTTCTGAAGCTGATATTTGGATAAATACTGAGAAAGATATGAACGTGGCAGTTTGGAGAAGTTCTGGCTACTACAGAACATGAGGAGGCAATCATCGTAGCTGATATCGATTATTCATTGATAGAGCAAAGGAGGTGGCTTACCTAGTCATTATTTTTTTTCTTCACTGGAATATCTTGTCTTGTTTAACTTACGGTTGCAGCTCTTTGATATTTATGTCTGCTTTTGTGATTGAAACATTCAGGACAAGTCTCCCCTTGATAAAGCAAAGACGAGGTGATCTTTACCAGTTGGTGGATTTCGAGAGGCTGACCCAATGATGAGACCAGGTCGTTTCAGAAACCGCTGTACTGGCATGAAAGGAACCTACATTCAGTTATTTCGGCTAGAGAAGTACATGTGACGACCATCATTATTGTCTCTGTAGTGTAGCATGAGCTTGTCAACTGTCTTGTGGCCATAACATATACGCCATATTGGTGATACGGAGGTGAAATCATGAAGGGAAAAAAAATAGTGCTTTCTGGCGTAGATTGTACTGTTGTAATCAGCAACTTCTTCAATAATAAGTAGTCGGATATGCCGTGAGAGTGAATAATGTTGGATGTTTCGTACATGTTCAGCTATGATTAGTATTCAGTGGCCAAAACTCGCCCTTGCATGTAAGATGGTCGTTAATGATCCAATGCGATGTGATGCTTGTATGAATTTTTATTAAGGTTATGGTCTTATGGACTACCATTATGGGCCGCCACCCTCAAACCCCAAGTTTGGAAATCATATGCAAAAACGGAATTTCGCAATTTTTTTTTTCTCAGTCCTTTTCGGTGTAATTCAGAACAAAGCCCACTTTTGTTACGAGAAAAATTGACCGTAAGTCATTTAGTCTTACAAAATTTTAAAGTAAACTTCTCAGGTGAAAATTTTCTTCATATAACTGCAACTACAACTTCAAAATATCAGGGGATTCATGCAACCTGATATGAGCAGCAAGTTGAAACTAGAACAGACATAAGGTGCGGCTAATGTGGCACTTGTTGGCCGAATGATGCATCAATATCACCATTATTATCATTTGAAGAAAAAATAGAGAGAATCTGAGATAAATGTGTTTGCAGACACAGCTAGGTGCTCTTCAAGCAGTATGCCTCCTTCATTATATTACAAAAGACAAGAGAAGACAGTGACATGCTTCTTTTGTCCCCCTTCTTTTGCTTTATAGTTTGTTTGCGAGATGGAAGATAATTGGAAATGAAAGAGAAAAAAAAAAAAAGCTATATTCTTTTCATCCATTTCTTCAATCCGAAAGAGAAAATAACTGTAAAATTTCAATCACAATCTCGAAAAATATCAGAATCTTGGAACCCTCCTCCCCGTGGGGCGTGCCAACAACACTTGAAATGAAAGATGAAAAGGAGAAAAAGCCAATTACCTATAATTACCATTGCCCTTATTCTCACTACAGTGAATATCAGTTTTCTTTCCAACAGATACTTCACAGTTCCCCCTGAGATTCAATTTAGAATTTGCAGTTTCGAGTGATATTAATTAGATGCTCTCTGTTTCGCTGGCACTAGATGTGGGCCAATGACAGGAGGGATTAATTAATAGAAATTACTGTATACATACTCGAATCTATTGTATGGAATAGTATTAAATTACATAAAAAAAATTTATTAATTAACGAACACATCAGCTAGCTGGACAAATATACATGAGGAGCCATCATCAATACTGGAATTGCATTGAAGTTTAGTACAGATGTCAAGGGAAGGAGGAGAGAGGGGAGAGTTAGTGCATGGAGTTGCAGCTGCACGTGATATTGAGACCCCGAAAAAGCAAGCAAGCAACTCATGCAAGTGCACGTGGGTGCAACTCACACTTGCACAGTTATGGAAGAGAGAGAAGTATGTCAGAAACCCCGAGGATGAGGACATGGCAGCAGAGAAAAGGAAGAGAAACACAGAGGAAAAAGAAGATGCTACTGCTACCGAATAACTGAGTTGCTTTGTAAGAGCACTGTTCCTTTCTTTGATCACAATCTTCCATCTTTCTTCCTTTTTCTCTCACGCTTAGCATAAATACAAAATACCATTCTGTCATTGGGATCCTAACATCTCCAACATCCCTATCCCTATCTCAATCCCTTTCTATCACTATACGTACATGCAAATAGAGTAGTCTCTCCCCGCTTCTCAGAGTTTGCCAAAAATACCTCTGCCTTTGTCCTTCAATTTAAGCCCTTGGATTGAGAGAGAATCGTAGGGGTGATATTTGGGTTTGCCATTTTGCAGAACGGTGGGGAATTCCAAAATTATTGCAATTACATGCGTCTGAGTGTTGTAGTGTACTTGTTGTGACTGGAATGAAAGGTGATGTCAGGTGGAAGGCCATGTCCCATCACGTGCTTCACTGCTCAGGAGGCAACCTCTGGGTCCCTACTCACTCATGTCTTCCCCTTCCTTGGGATTGTAACTCAAATTATGTTTTAACACTTAATAGTATTACGTGTTCAGCTTTTACGATACAAAGAAAAAAATAATGAAAATACGTGTAGAATTTATGTTATTTACTTATTATTTAATTAATTAATTATTTTATCTCTTTTTTAAATGCATTGACTAATTTTACAGGATCAATTTCCATATTCATGCATACATTCCAAACGATTAATATGAATTTTCTAAATTATCTTCACTTACTCCTCTCTGATTATAGCATAAACTAAATATGCAAAAATAGATATCAAGAGCAAATATTAGAAAACCTCTGGCTTTAGATCCAATGATCAGGGTTCTAGAAAATTGTGACTTAAACTGTGGTAAAATGCAATAATAGAATCTGGGGCCCTTTTTAAAATTTTAATTTTATATTATAATTTTAGTATGTATTTTTAATTTAATTTCTTAATTTATGAGAATTCATATTTTTTTAATTATAAAAAATTGTCTCTATTAATTTAAATCTTTGATATATCGAATTTTATTCTTCTTAAATCTAAATTTTAAATACGTCCATAGTAAAATGTCTTTCCTCTGGGTTCAGATTTTCAAAACAAAAATTTAGTGGAAAGACAAAACCTTCGTCAGCTATTAAAATGTGACTGCACAGGGATCACGTCCAGAATTTTTTTTTTTTGTTTTTATTTTTTTGATTTGAAGGAAGGCAAGGGCCTTTTAATTACGGTTACGAAGTGCACGTGTGAGAGTGATAGGCATGGCAACGTACAGTAAATGATACACGTGCCAAAATTTGGAACCACAGTACCCGCTGCTGATACAGTAATCTTGGCGTTGGGGCCCAGTACTTTTTCAGCCCAAGGCGCCATGGTTCCCGGTTAATTGCCTTTTATAGTAATATTCCCTGTTTCCTTATTTTCTAAATAATAAAATATAATATTAAAAGGGTTTTATAAAGAAAGGGTAGATTTTTGATGGATTAATTTAAAATAAGTTAATATTTATAAGTTTATTTATAATGAAATGATATATAGATAAAGGATTATAAAATTTTTTTATCATTTAAAATGATTTTTTATACAAATTAAAGGGTTAGGGATGGAGTTGAATGACCTAGTGATAGAATTATTATGATATCTAAATATTAGTTATAATAGTATTTTATTTTAAAACTAAGAGTATATTTAGATGGATGGTAAGTAATAGAATATCATAAAATAGAATAGTTATTTTGAAATAAGCTAATATTCATAAGTTTATTTTAGAATGAAATAAAATATAAACAAGGAATTTTAAGTTTTTTTCTTTGTCATTAAAAATTATATATTTTTTATTTATTTAAATTATAGGGTTAGGGATGATATTGAATGGTCGAGTGGTATAATTAGCATGATATCTAAAAACTTGTTATAATAGTATTTTATTTTTAAGAATAATATTATAAAAATAAAGTGTAAGTAGTATATATAATTCCATTTAATGCACCTCTCATTTTTTCTTAAACCCCTAAACAATGAAATGAAAGATACATTACCCTACCAGCCCATTTTGTTATTAGTCATTTTAGTCTTTTATTAAACTTTCTTTTTGGTCTGATTCTATTAAACTCTCAAACATTAAATCAGTAGCAAATTGTAATTTTTAAATTTGTACATTTTAAGAAATAAGTCATATTATTTATTTTGTGATCACATTTATTTGTCATTATAAAAATATTTATAGTTGACATACTAGTATTAGAGATGATAAGCTTGTTATGGCAAATACTGAAAATATCTAAAGTACCGAACAAGCTAACATTTTAAGAGAAAAATCAATAGAATTTTTTTGGAGTATGAGAGTTTAAATTTTTTTAATTTTATAATTTCAGAGAGATTAAGGGAATTTTTAAAAGTATTTTTCCAAAATAAAATAACCAAACCAAACTGGACGTGGAAATAGTTATTCCTTCACTTACCCCTCCTTCTACGTGTCATCTCTTCTGTTCTTACAAAATAGCAATCTAGTGTCAACATAATATGAAAGAAAGGCTTTGAAGGTTCTGTTGCTGCTAATTTAACTCCAAGTTAACGAGAAAAAGAATGAGAAGTACATGAAATTTTGAATTGAATAATAACGACGACAACGATTCCAAATGGGATTTAAAAAAACTATTTAATCTTTTTTTCCTTAATATTTTCTAACATGTCAGTGTCGTGTCAGTTAACTTAGTTTGTCCATATTTAATTATGCGTCTAGTGATAACCATGCATTTGGCAGATTGCCAGTTGAACTAAATCCAATACATACAGACCACATTACAAATCATACTCTGAATTAAATGTACATGTCCTCGTCACTGTATTCATGCAACACCACATGTCCTCTCTTCAAATATTCATCTTTTTTCTCTTTCATGTCAAAAACAAAAAATAGAACTCTCTGGGATTGGGTCATTAAATCAAATCAGATCAGCTTGAAGCACATGAACCAAATGTTATGTTCGGCTCAACTTTGGAACTGAAAGAGTGATTTGGTAAGTTTTAATTCATTAATACTAATTTCCCCTCATTCAATAATGACGAAATTATATATAGAATAACTAACATTCACATAATCCTTCAAAGAGACGACATATTTTCTCTTTTAAGATATAAAGAAGAAAAAGTGTTGGTGATCTCATGGCCCCCCAAGTTTATTTCTTTTTGGCCATTTCTTGGAAGCTTCAAACAGGATCCCCCAAGGGGGGAAGAAGATCAGAGGAAATTAGAGATTCAGAATGATTGAAGCTATGTGGGTCTCTCATTCCGCTGAGAAACAACAATGTTTTACTTTTCGCCACACAAATCGTTGCTTCATTATCAATCTCCCTTAATGAAAACTTATCCTCCATTTTCTCCTGCATTAAATAACTTGACTCCTCATAGGTCTGTCTACACCACATTATCGGCACGAACTGTCCCTACCAAATATTAAATCTCCCCTGAAGATCTATTGCCATCGGACGTCGAAAGTACACGAGATCACTGTCTAATTGCAGGTGGAAGCCAGCCTCAGCTTGTCTATTAGGCGCCCCCCCTCCCCCCCAATTGAAATTAGCTACATCACATTGCTTGGAACCAAATGGAGAGACCAAAGCAATGAGCTTTCAATGTCAAGGCTTGCGATTATCTCCAAAATAGGGTGCATAAAGGGTCGTGGATGTTGTATGCATCATGGTGTGTGTCTCCAGGAAGATGAACATGGAGGAAGCCATGTACTGGAAGACATGTGACATTGACAAGGATTATAGGGGCAAATGATCCTTTGGTGCCTATAAAAGCCAATGGCTTGGAAGTGGTGGGGTTTGGTTGCATCTTAATGTGAGTATGATCCGTCACTTTCTGTGTAGTTAATGATGCTGTTTTCTTTCAATTCTAAAGTAATAATAACAGAGATATCAAATCAACCAGGTGACAACAAATTGCTATTACATGGTAATGTTAATGGTGCGATTTGCCTAGAAAATGATCATTAATCAGCCAGGTGGGGTTTTCATGGATCCGTGATATTTGACTATGGACGCATTGTCCCCTAGGTTTCACCTATTTGGTGCAATGATCGACTTTCCCTTCCTTAGTGGCAAGCTCTTATGACCATAAATTGAGTTTATTTCCTCGTGTGTCTAGATTTTTTATATAGCGACATATATATATATATATATATATATATATATATTGTTATGGACATCTCACCATTATATGTGTCACTTAGTTTCTCTCAATATTCAAATAGCAAATTAATTAACGAACTATGTAATAATTTTAATAGGGCCCATTTTTATGTTCTTTGGCCTTAAACCTTTCACATAAATTTTCTTTCCCATAATTTATATATTTATTTCAATCAGCTGAAGTTAGCCTATGTAACCATTCCACTCGTCAACTAAATATATATTTCACCAACCTCTTTAAACTAATCACATGGAAGCAGTTTTCGGTGATTCAACGACTTAAAATGTATATATTACTACTGTGAAGAATAGAAAATCCATTTTAACATGATAGGACAGAAGTTAAGGAATTGAAACGAGCTATTTAGTGTTCTTTTATACAGAGTACTTGAAAATAAAAACAAACATGCAATGTGAGAAAACCATTTTCACTTTGTTTCATACTCAGTTTTTCTCAAGTTTCCACCATATTTATAGGTTACTGGCATATAATGCAATCCCAAAAGAGTTGGTCCAGACTGTTTTTATTATGACTTGCGTTTAATTTTTAAAAACAATATGAAAAAAGTTATATGAAAGACCCTATTTAAGTTAACATATAAATTTAGTGAAAAAGTATGAGGATGTGTTGTTACTATAATTAAATTCATTGCAGCACACAAATAATGATCATTCTGACCATTGATGGAGTTCGATGGAGCAGGTGCCTCTTTCCCTTTTACCCTATTTTCAATTCCTCTCAAGCCAAAACCCCTACATTATTTGCATCTCACTATACTTTTGTTTTATTTTCTGAAAGATCTATATATCTTCCAAAATATCAAATATTTATAATATTATTAAATAATAAATAATTATATTTAAATGGATAAATACTTAAAATGATTTTTGTTTTGAGTCAATTCTTACTATCATATTAAAAAATGTAACTGTTAAGTAATTAATTGTGCCGTTATCAAATTCAGCGCTATATTACACTGTCAGTGTACTATTACCAACACTATATTCTTCTCCTTCTTTCTTCTTCCCCATCATCACGTAATTTCTGTTTGATTTGTCCTCTTTATTAATGCACCCATTATGAAAGTCTATCTTTGTCTGATTCACTTGATCCTTGTTTTAACCTTTTTTACTGTCATTGTTAAGGTACAAGTGCTCTGCACTACTATCACTTTCAAATTCAAAATTAATAAATTAAAAGGATATAAAATCATCATATCATTCGCCTAAAAGCAAACCCATCTGGCAATAATGCGCAGGCATTAACCCATTTAATTGGTTTGGCTATAAACGTTCTTTTCCACCCATAAGCTGGGAACAATTTTCAAATTTTAATTGGTAAATATCATTTTCTTCTAGATTAGCCTTGGATATTGTAAAAGCAAAATAATTTGTCCTAGAAGCATGCATTTTCATCAATACCAATTTCTCATTAGGTAGAGCGTCCAGATTGTTCAAATAATAGTTCTGTTTTGCTGGGATGATCTCCCAAAAGTGGCCATTGATTGGTTAATTTGTCCCCTCTATAAACACATATGCTTTCTTTGGCTAATCATAGCCATTGTTCTATTTGATTCTAGATTTTTGTAGCTCCCACTCTTGAAATTTGAGATATTTTCCAATAATTCATATATGAGTCCCTGGATTCCCCCAGTCAATCATTGCAATGCGAATTATATATATACCAACACTATAAAATCAAACCTTAATGCTCGTTCATCCTCTATTGCCCGTAATCTATACATATAGCAAAAGAATATAATTTACTGGCACCACATTTTTTATAGAAGAAGATAAAAGGAAATCTGATTTTGTTATGTCTTTATAAATCTTTTTTTTTTTTTTTTTATCGTTATTGAATTGTAAACATATTCATTATATATCTTTTGAATCAGCATATTCCAATATTAATGTTACCTAACAATAATGAATCATGGCATTGCCAGCTCAATTGTAATTTCAAATCAAATAATAGTAGCTTCTTGCTTGGCCTAACATATAGAAAGCATCTATTTTTCATTTAATTGGTGTGATTTTGAATACTTTGGATACCAAAGTCAGATAAGTAGTATTAAAGTCACCTCTGGACACATTGAATAATTATTAATTTATTATTCATATATATTCCGTTGCTCCCAACGATGACAATAATAATAATAATAATAATAATAATAATAATAATAATACTCAGCGATACATTTCTCAACATAACAATACTCCTGGGCTAATTTTAATGCTTGAAATGTAAATAAATCTAATATACTTAAAGATAATTTTTCCTTGTCCCGTCCCATAATCACAAAATATCTTGCGGGATACATGCATTTGATTTGATAATTTGGTAACAATCTAATGCCCTGTACTCTATTGCCAAAAAAAAAAGGGCCTCGTACTCTCTTTTATAGTTTACTATATAGGAAAATCATAATACGTGGGCCCAGGAGGGAGATCCGACGGTGATGGTTTGGTCCAGGAATATTTATAATAGGTGTGACCACACAAGGGAACCGCTGGGTCTCTTCGACTAGATCAACGGCTACTAATTCGAATTTGGAGGACACAAGAAAGAGATATGAAATCAAAAGCAGGGGCAATTGGGAATCATGTAGTCAAGATCCTTGCCACGTAGGCAGATGCCAAGCTGGCATGAACTCCCAGGAGGATGGGGACAATGACATGCACATGTGTGAAGGCCTTTATAAAGTCTCCCTCTCCCTTCATTCCATTCATTCTTCCATAACGGCGTGCCCTTCCCCTCTCATTACTCTCTCTGAAGCTTTTCTCGCATTTTCTCTCTTTTTCTCTCATAGACACATAGACAGCCATCATTTACTCCGTTCAGGTTTTCTTCTACCATTTCCAACAATCATCCCTCTATCATCCTCTTCAATCATGCTCACCATGTCCTATACCTGTTTCTTTCTCATCATTTTTCTAGCCTTCCATACCAGCTTTTGAATCTTTCACACCCAAAACAAGTCCCACCCTACTGCCTAGTTCATCATTTCTTCTTTACCCGTGCTAGACATTCTTTTCGGTGTATTTATCGCACCCCAAAATATGTACAGGTTCGAGAAGACGTCACTGAGAGAAGACAAATTCCTCAACCACGCTAAAAACCCATCTTTCTCTTCCACCCTCCTCGATCAAATTTACCGCTCCATCGACGAAGGTGAGAGGAAGAGCGGGGAAATGAAATTGTACAGAGAAACAATGGGAAAGAAACAGGGGAGACAAAAGCTAATAGACATGGACAAGAAATTACGTTACGATCATGATCGAGAGTACCAAGATGCTCTGTTTTTCAGTTCGACTTCGATTTCCTCGGATTCTAGCTGCGGAGGATTCTCATCCTCTGACACGGAGTCCATGTACGGAGTGAGATCACGGGCATCGTGTTTTGCGCCCCCGAGGCCTAAGCCGGGGAGAACCACCGTGTCGGAGAAGAAAGAGAGAAGACATAGCGCTCGATTTTGTGAACAGAAGGAACTGCATATGTTTGATGATTACCATCACCATCCCAACACAGCAACTCACGAGGAAGGTTTAATTAAGTCAAAATTGAGGGCCTTGAAGATCTACAACAATCTCAAGAAGGTGAAACAACCTATTTCTCCTGGTGGGAGGCTCACGAGTTTCCTAAACTCATTGTTCACTCCTGGAAATACGAAGAAATCGAAGAGCAGGCCTTCTACGGGTGACTTTGAAGATGTGAATGCTGAGAGAAAATTAAAATCTGGCCAAACTTCAGCTTCAGCTTGTTCCTCTGCATCATCATTCTCACGCTCTTGTTTGAGCAAAACTTCGCCATCTTCCAGAGAAAAGTTACGAAATGGGGTTAAAAGGAGTGTTCGTTTCTACCCAGTAAGCGTGATTGTTGACGAAGATAGCCGACCATGTGGACATAAATACTTGTATGAACAGAACAACCATAGTCTAATGATGCCTGTGTCGGTGCCGACAGCTTGGAAAATCGGACGATCACCCCCAACTTGTAAGAAGAACGACGGAGAGCTAAACTTGGCGGTCACGGAGAAGAGTAAGAGAGTAGAAGAAGCTAGAAGAGAGCTTTTGAAAGAGTACCTCCAGAACCACAAAAAGAGCGATTTCATATTGATGGATTTGCCCATCAGAACAAATGGGAATGAAGATGAAGAAGAAGAAGATGATGCTGCAAGCTGTTCAAGTTCGGATCTTTTTGAGCTTGATCACTTAGCGGTTATGGAAAATGGTAGGTACTGTGAAGAGCTTCCGGTGTATGAGACTACTCACGTTAGTACTAATCGCGCCATTGCTAATGGCCTCATAATGTAGTTTTGTTCAGTATTAGAAGCATATCTTGAGTATACAGAACCGTTTTGTTTTAATTTTTCAGTAAGCTTATTTTCTAATCAATGGTTTTGTACATCTAAAAATAACCATGATGACGGTGATGTTGTCACTGTTTATGCGTTAAGCTGAAACACATCCCCTGTCCTGTACAATAACTTTGTCTTTCGTAATTTTTAATGTATCAGTATGTATAAGTATACGTATACATGAAAGTGTCAGAATCTGCAAATTTTTTGAATGGAGAGTGAAAATGAGAAAAGAACAGTAAGAGGGTGGTTTTATAAAAGCGACGGGTAGTAGGGTAGTTGGTTGTGTGTAAAGAAAGAGGTGGGGATGCGTTAATTCTCGATCATGATCTAACATTCAGATAGATACTGACACAACAGTTCGATGGATGAGGGAAAAAGAAAGAAAGGAAGCAAAACGAGAGATTCGTGATCCTAATAACAAGCAAAAATGAGAGAGTGTGATGGTAAAGGGAAAGGCAGATCTTCGCCCATGGGAATAGAGAAAGTGAAGATTAAAGCTTTTGCTCTCTCTCTCTCTCTCTCTTTCTTCCGTCCTCCCTCGAGCACTTTTTTTGTTTTGTTTTTGTATTTGCCACCGTTACTTGCAGATTGCGCCACCACTCCTGTCCCCAACATAGGCTCTGATTTTTACAATTTTCAATTTAATGCAATAATGGATTTGGGCATATACGTCGTCACATGCTGTGCCAAGAAAAAAAAAATTGAGAGAAGCACACTTGTTGAGTTAATTTGTGCTTTAATTTGACTTTGGGGAGAATTTGGTAGAGAGTACACCGCAAGCCCTGCTAAAAATGATGGTGTTGAAAGGTAAATAGGGGCCAGTTGGATGCAGTAAAGGAAGTAATTATTGAGGTGGGTGTGTTAAGATGCTGATTAATAACCAAAAAAAAAATTGATAAGTGCTACCATATTTATATAATATCATGTAAATATGATGTGGTAATTTCAATTAAATAATTTTTTAATGATTTGATTAGACCTAATATGCTATATTAAATATTACATAACTATATTAATGTCAATTAATAATTTTTATTAATCACGTTCTCGCACAACATACTGGCCAACCTAAGCCAGAAAATTTCCGCCTCTATGTTACACAAATAATCATGTCTCCTTCGGGACAAAATGAAGATTTAAAGTCCTATTTGAATAATCCTTTTTATGAAATATATTTATTTAATTTATTTTGGGAATTTCACGGGGGTATTTCTTCTGTCGGTTCAAGTTATGAAACATCTCGTGCATGCGAAGACCCTTATATTGATCAAATAATTTATAAATAGGTGATAACTTAAACTATCATTTGAATTTGTGATATTCGTCGTGCATGTATATAATCCATATATTAATTATCATTTTTCTCTACCCTTGTCGAAACCAAAGTATTTAACTCAATTATGTCGAAGAGTAAGACTCAGACCTATTTGGTTGTTATAATTAATATAATGAAAATGAAAGTGAATGTAGAAATGAGAATATTAAAATATTATTTAATTAGAAATAAATGAGAATGTGTATGTCATCTTTTATTTTATTTAATTAATAAATTACATATGAGAATCAATTAGTTAGTGTGTATATTTTATTATATTTTTTCTTATCATAAAACAAAAAAAAACTGACATCTCTTTGAACTATTATTTAATAATATAATTATATATTAATATATATTTAATTAATAATATAATTATATATTTAATAAATAAATAATAATAAATTAAGATTTTAATATATCATAATGATATTTTTTATTAAATTATTATAAGTGTCGACATTTTGTCAAGTATATTTTTATTTTTAGAAGATTAATTTCATTTCATTGCTTTAACTAAAAAGAAAACTCTCTTTTATATGAAGGAGAACAGATTTTTTATGGAATATGAATAAGAATCTAATCTGTTAACCAAACATGATAATTTGAGTGTTTTTTATTCTCATTATCATTCTTTTACTTTGATTCTAATAACTAAACGGACTCCAAGTATGTCAAACCAACCATGAAGTACATAATCTATCAAATTTTTTTAAAAAATGAAATGCCTATTTAAATTAATGTTGAAGCTAGCATTAAAAAGAAACCCCTAGTAGGGCTCATTCTATGTAGACCTAATAATGGCTTAGTCACCATAAAGTATATAATTAAGAGTACTACGTGACGGGCATGAACAAGGGTTGTGAAGTCGTGATGGAAAATGGGGAAGACCCACATAAGAAAGAATCTCTAATTAGTCAAGGAAATAACATGATCATATCATTAGAAACTAATATAACTGGTACCAGTTTAAATATAATTAAGATTGTGGATCTGTAACTCATTCAAGAAATGTAGGTAGTGAACTGTTGCTCGCGTTTTTCATTCACCGCTTTATGGTTTTAAGTTGAAAAATTAGTCCAAAAGGTGTTTTATAAGTACAATAAACTTTAAACTGCCGAACATGGAGCTTCAATTAATTTTAATTGGTAAGGAATAGTTCTCGTCATCTTCGTTGGATATAGATTCCGTACTGTGGATGAGGTGGAGAAGTAGCCCAGCAATGATGAGGGGAATAATTTTTCGGTGTCTCATCCAAATGACTATTATAATTTTTCTTCTTTTAAAAAAAAATTCCACGATTCAGAGTTTGCATGTGGGAATATTATAAATTGTAAATTACAGATATGAACTGCCTATACCACCCAACTGCCATATGGCATGTTTCCTCTTTTTTTAAATTAATTTTATAATTGTTATATACTGTTGGTATAGAGATTGACTAATTGGTTATGCCAAATGAGAGACTATTTTGCAAGTCTAATTAATGTAGATTTATATATCCTAGTTAAAAGTTTTTAGTATATGAAAATTATCGTACATCATTATCATTATTATTATTATTATTATTATTATTATTATTATTATTATTATGATATATGTACTCATTGACAAATAGATGCGGCAGACTGAATATTTAAAAAAATCCATATCAAATGGGTTTCTATCATCATAATATTCCTTCCCTATAATGATCGTTCATATAATACATAACTAGCTTCCAACAACTACACAAACTAAGAAAGCCAAAATCTGAATTATAACGAGTGTCTATTTATTGTGTATAGTGCTGAAAATTAAAAATGAAAGGAAATTAAATAAAATTAAACAAACACACATGGGGCTTTTATTAGGAGGTAAGCATGCAAGCCTTCTTTTTTTAATGAAGTATTGAAGCCACTTCAACTGTTTAAAAAAAAGAACAGAAAAGTTGGGGTAGATAAGCATTGGGGTGGCCATGGCCAGTTTTGATGGTCCACAATCTGCACTCTTTAATTTTTCACTTTGATAGCAAAAGACAAAGGTATAGGGATTGACGATCCCTAGGTGAGTTTGCACTTGACTGTTTAAACCGCTTTTCCTTTACCCTACAAAGTACAAAGCAAGAGGGTGAAGATGACGATGATTATGATATTTGTATGTCGTATCTATCTACCTCTATCCAAGAATCTCTTTCCCCGTCTCTTTCCTTTCCTTTCCTTCCATTTTAAACCAAAAAGCTTCAAATAACGTTCACACGGCAATCTTGATTCTTGCATTCTGAGTTTCAGCTTCCAAACGCGGAACACTGAAAATTATATGAACATGTGCGAGTTGCATGCCGTTCACTGCTTTTAAGACCTTGAATGTATAACGTTGATTGAAAAGATATTTTTGATCCGCAAGTATTTCGAAACCTACCCATAGAATTTCATGCTATCCCTAACTCTAGGAAGCAAATTATTAAAATAGTAACAGTAACAGTAACACTATAATCCAAGAAGCCAACTGGAGAAAAAAATAAATTAAAATAAATCATTTTGGATGACTATGAATATAAACAAAACATTGACTTCAAATAGGACGATGTGATGAAGATTCAATGTATAATATCTATGTTCTGCGTTTGTAGTAAACTCCGTCCAACTTGCCAGTTTGCTGCTGTATATATCTGAATGTGTAGCCGGTCGCACCATCATTTTTTACGTCTTAAAATTCCTTGTTCCGTGTTCCTTCATAAAAGGGTTGATCAAATTATGTCTATAATGAAAACCTCCGAATTGATCACTTATTAGTCTACTAATGTCACAGTTGTGTAATCCGTTTTGCATAGTTTGATTGGACAAACCCGATTTAGAAGACAAATAAAAAATGGGAAAGGAAGCATCCCAAGGCAATTTGGTTAATAATAACAAAACGAATAGTTCATCATAAAGTCCGTCCTTATTGCCGTCTGCTATTTGGAAAAGCATTATAAGGACCCTTAATTCTTATAGTAGAAGGGCGCTCGATCTCCCTTCACTCATTAATTGCATCCTCCTACACAAGATTGAAGTTTGAAGGTAGCAATTAGCATCAGGTGGAGGAGGAGAGAAAATGAGCAGGAATTACAGAGACAGCCCTGAAAATTCTGTGAGTGTGGCCTCACCATACCTATCTCGGCAATCATCCAATTCGAACAGTAAGCCGAAACACGTGGTGGAGGCACCAAGCCCTGTTCCTCGTGGATGCTGCCGAGGTTTAGGTAATGTCAAGACCTCGGGACCAACTATTTCAGCCATGCAACACCAGGAGCACCTCCAACATTCTAAGAGATTGGAAGTAAAGGTACTGTACTCCTATCTCACCCATGAAAATCATCAAGGTTCATGAACCGATGTGAACGTCAAACCTAATTTTCATTCTTCTATAGTAATATAGCAAGACAAAACGGAATGGATGTTAGTATGTTACATATAAAACTAGCCGGGACTCCCAAAAATACCCCAAAGATTCAGTTTTGGTCCACGTTGGTCACCATGTACTGATAGTTTCACTTGCATTGTTTTGGGTTGGATACGGAAAGAATTGGGCCAATATAAAAGTGGCGAATGATGTAGCCATTGGACTTTCTTCCTAGGGGCCACATTTCCTGAAATGGGTTATAACTTCAGCTGATGGTTACAACATCGGAGTGATTAATTACACTCCGGTTATGCACTTATATATTGATGAGCAGCCACAAGGGGAAATTAATTCAGCACGAGGAATATCATTTAGTAAGTGGCGGAGCCACATTACAGTGACAGTGGGCACATCCTCGTTTAAATGTCATAAAACTACATTTCTTAAAATTATGAACACTTGCAACTAACCTTGAAGTACTGACTTTATCATTGAGTGAAATTGATTTGGTTGTGTGGTTTCGTAGGTGGCAGATTTGGAGAAGGAAGTCCAGAGGCAGACAGAACTGCGACTCATGTACCGGAAAAGGATGGAAAGAACACAGGACTATCTGAAGTTCTGCCTCCAAATAGCTCAAGAGAATGGGATACTGGATCTCATTGTCCACCACAAAGGCGAACTCCAACAATCTCCATTGTCAGCGAGCACCCCCAACCTCAATGGCAGTCCTCAAATTCCCACTCCACTCCACCACCACCACCACCGCCCAGATCTTGCAGCCATCATCGATCAAGCCAAAGTCAACGGATGGTACATCGATCCAACTGAGGTCGGTAATAGAAAACCATTACATTAGTTCTCTAATATTTGCAAACATTGATGACACTAATTGGATTGTACTGTGCCACAGATTGAATTGCAAGAGAAGATAGGGCAGGGAAGCACGGCGGACATATACAGCGCAACGTGGCGGGGATATGGTGTGGCGGTGAAGTGCATATCTGCGGAATTTTTCCAAACAAACGACAACGGTGTCATATTCTTTGCTCAAGAGATAGAGACACTGTCGAAGCAGAGGCACCGGTTCGTGCTTCAGCTGATGGGGGCGTGCCTGGACCCTCCCCACCACGCCTGGGTGGTCACCGAGTATCTCAGCACCACGCTTAGGGATTGGCTTCACGGCCCCGGCAAGAGACGCAGACACAGACAAATCCCACTTCCTTCCCTGCAACACAGGGTGGTGAGGGCTCTGGAGATTTCTCAGGCAATGCAGTATCTCCACGAGCAGAAGCCCAAGGTCATCCACAGAGACCTCAAGCCCAGCAACATTTTCCTGGACGACGCCTTGCACGTCAGAATCGCCGACTTCGGTCACGCCCGCTTCTTGGGCGACCAGGAAATGGCCCTCACCGGTGAAACAGGCATGCGCGCCATGCCTATGCTATGCCATGCTCTCTTCACTGTTTTCTTGTTTGTAATTTAGCTCACTAATTCTATGGGTAATTCTGCGTGTTACATATGTTCAGGGACGTACGTGTACATGGCACCAGAGGTGATACGATGCGAGCCTTATAATGAAAAATGTGATGTCTACAGTTTCGGGGTCATACTCAACGAGCTTCTTACAGGGAATCACCCTTACATCGAGACTGACTACGGTCCTACCAAGGTATATATGATGAATTATGTATCTTATTTTTTTTTATTAATTTTTAGATGTTGTTCGCAGATAAGTGAGCAAGTTAAATCTGAACGTGAATGTTGATCAGATTGCTACGGAAGTTGTGGAGGATAAGTTGAGGCCTATGCTTCCAGAGGACACGGACAGTGAACTAGAGGAGCTCATTGAACTTATCGGCCTTTGTTGGGATGGGAATCCATCTAAACGACCGTCGTTCGCAACAATCACTGGTGCACTCAAAACCTTAAACAAGCCGTCTTTTAATTAGCTGGTATTAGAAGTGTGCAATGATTGTTGTGACCATCACTCTGACACCTGCGCCTTAATTATGTGGATCCTGACTTGGGGCAATTAACTATTCCTTCGTATCAGGTAGATAAAATTAGAGAACAATGAAACGCTAGCTACTACTCCTCCAAATTTAGTTAGGGCCGCCTTTAGAGGAAAAGAACCAAAAACTTGAGTTCTTGTTTTATTGTTGTTAATTTGTTTTTTTTGTTTTGTCTTCATACCCTTAGCTGTTGAACAATGTATCAGGATTAGTATTGCTAATACTTTATAAAATATAATAATAACTCACAGAAATAATAATATCAGCTCGTTTTAACAGTTTTAGTCCATCATGCTCATTTTTAAGCTAATAATGCTAATCAAGTGAAAGGAGTTTATTTTCTACTGTCTGAAAGTTAAATCTCACATGAATGTAGACGTTAGACAGATGCTATTCGACGATTCTAGAATGTTAATAAAACAAATGGGGTATCAATATGTTTCTGAATATCCCACATGCTTTACGGTCCTTCCTGATCCCCTTGATGACACTTGCGACACTTATTTATACATATATATATATATATATATATATATATATATATATATGTATGTATGTATTCATTTATTTATTTATAATAGTTGTCCCGTTGCACGTGACATCTATTTCTTTTTTGGGGCGTGAGATGAGAGGGGGTGTGGCTTTTTTTTCTTTGAAAAAAATATTATTTTATAATTTTTTATTTTAATAATAAGAACTGTATTAAGATGTTTGAATGAATGTAATTATATTTTTTTAAATTAAAACATTAACAAATCTTATGACGCAAGAGAATTTGATAATTTGTGAACTGAATTATTAACTTTGTTTCACTCAAAAAGTAAATACTAATTTGCACTATATATATATATATATATATATATATATATAATTATTTTGTGGTGACCCTATAGAAGAGTCAAGATTAATGGGCGACGCTCAGTAATAAAAAAAATTGTATGATATAGTATATTAAGGCAATTATGTTTGTGGCGTTGGATTTTGAATATTAATTATTTGTACTGTAGCATTAGAATTTTTTAAAAAATAAGACACGTCATCTTGACTTCTATAGGTTTACCACAACGTAAGTAAATAAATACATATATAAATAAAGAAAATTAGTATTTTTTTATTGAAAAATATATCAACAAATATCTAGCATTGACTATTTTCAGTATAGTTTAGACAATATAGAAGGATAATGATTTGATCTTTTAAATCGCCAATTTAAGAAGAACTTTGTCCATTGTGCTTGTGGTCTAAAAGAAATTAAAATTTATTTGATTTTATGGTGTGCGTAAAGTTAACTTATTTGAAAATTATAAAATATATATCAAATTACTAAGAGAGTTGCATATTAATTTCGAAATATGAAGAGTATTAAATATAATTTAAAAAATATATAAATCCCTTAAAATTATAAGATGAATAAAATAATGTAACGAGACTATTTAAAAGAAATTGACGAATAAAGCTACATACACCATAAAATGATGATCTTTTTTTTGCCATGAAAATTATGATTTTTATTTAATTATGATAGCATGACAATGATTTAGTTAATCAAACATCACTTTTTCTTTTGACAAAATTTCTTTTTAATATTTTAAGACCCCCAAATATAATTAAACTTACACATCATTAACGAACTAAACATCTCAATACATTTTAAATTATTAAATAAAAAATAAAGCCACCTCTTCCCATTACCCCTTGCTCCCCTCTCATCTCATGCACCAAAATAAAATCGGAGTGGAACTATTTATACGTGACATCAATCATAAATAAAAAATTATATTTTAGGTATAAATTGAAATACTTCCACACGATATTTATAAATAGAAAAATTATATAATATATTTAATGGGGATAATAATTTGGATGGTTTAGGATTTTAAACATTAATTATTTATACCACAATGACAGAAAAAGAAAAACTCTGTATTATATGTATAGTTGTTAAAGTGGGTCAACTCGACCTACCCGAACCAGCCCACCTAAGTTGGTGGGTTAAACGAGCTAGCCTGTGGTGAGTTAGGTGGGCAGGCTTGTTTAACCCACCAAAAAATAAACAATTTTTGAAAAAAATTTTTCAATGTCTTATCACTTTAACATACTTAAAAAATTAAAAAAATAAATACAAAATTATGAAATTTCAAATATAGCAAATCACAAATATATAATCATTCTAAAGTTCCACTATTACTAAGCAGCATCAATAAAATTGGAATCTTGAATTGTAGCCAGATTTGAAACTTGATCACCATTGCCACTATCAATCTCTTCACCTTCACAATGAGCATCTACATCAACTAAAGTAAGAAATAATTAAATTTATATCAAACACACATATATTACTACACAAAGTATAACATAGGAAAGTCATAAATTGTAAATTAATATCGTTGAAACCATGTAGCCAATTGCGTGTACAAATAAGAGCTTGGACATTTCTAGAAGAAGACTACACCTATACTTGTTCAAGATCCATGAGGCAATGCTAAAGGCAGATTCATTAGCAATAGTAGTGATTGGAATGTTAAGTATGTCACATACCATTTTTGATAGGGTAGGGAATCAATATTAATTCTCCTTCCAATATTTCAAAACATCTAACTTTTTAGCATATTTAGGGTCAAGCTTTGCCTCATCCAGATAATGATCTAATTCAGATTTTCTAGTAAAAGAAGTGGTTTCACTAACAAAATCAATATACTTCTATATTCCAAGTACATATAAGAAATAATGAGTTATTATGAAAATATCAAATAATAGACAAAACAAAGTCAAACTATTAATGGAATAGAATAAACTTACATCAAGAATATCAAAATACCAGTAGTATCTGCATCCCTTCTGATAGTAAGAGCATGTTGGCTAAAGTTAGTTGATATAATTAAACCACTTGCTTCACCTATTAACATTGATAATGTTGCATTTTTTTCATATTAGGCATAAATGCCATATAACTTAGTCTTAATATTGTCAAGCTTATCTCGACAAGTCATAGGATCAAGCCTATTATAAGAAAAACGCAACGCCTCAAACTTCATGTGAGGATCAAGAACAGCAGCCATAGCAAGGATAACATTATAATTACCCCAATACTTGTCAAACTTTGTTTTCATCTTCATTGCCATTTCTTTGATCACTATGTTAGTATTATTCAAATTTTTCATCAACAAACATTCAATTTTCCACACCTATAAGAAATATGTGTTTGATGTGAGGTAATTTGAACTTGAAAACAAATTAGTTATGGTATTGAATAGATGAAAGAACTCACACATATGCTCTCCTCTTGTCCACTCTTCATTTGAAGGACATGTCTTGAAATTCCTATCAGTCATTGATAGTCTACAAAAGGCACAACGATACCTAATTACACTTTCAAGCATTGTGAAGGTGGAATTCCATCTAGTGGGAACATCTAACCTTAAACCCACTATACTGTCTATGTTATCAATTGCTTTCACACACTCCTCGAAAGCAATTATCCTCGCCTCTGATGCTTTAACATATTTAATGCTCTCCTTAATCATGTGTAAAGCTTCACTAGCCACTTTTAAGCCCTTTTGAACTATGGGGTTTAAGATATGGGCACAACATCTCACATGGAAAAATTCACCGTCACACAACAAACCATTTTGCAAACACAAAAGATCTTTCAATATCTCTTGCATATTGTCATTTGTAGAAGCATTATCCAAAGTGATTGAAAATACTTTCATTTCTATTGCCCATTCTCTCAAACATTCAAATACTTTGTTGGCTAACTCAATACCAGTGTGTGGAGGTTCCATTTTACAAAAGCAGAGAATTTTACTGTTAAGCTTCTAATATTCATTAACAAAATGTGTAGTTAAACAAATATATCCTTCATACATATAAGCAGTCCAACAATCAGAAGTTAAACATATTCTACTATGACTTCTTAACATAGCTTCCTTCAATTTATCCTTTAGTGGAATATAATATTTCCATACATCAGACACTGTAGTATTCCTACTAATGTGCTTCACATCTGGATTTAAAATCTTGTTAAATTCCCTAATCCACCTATATTCAACAAAAGCATATGGAAGATCATGCTCAATAATAGCCATGGCTAAAACTTCCCTAGCACATTTATGATCAATTTGTCAAGCCTTTAATTTTCCTGACTGATCTAACATTATGGTGCCAACATTATGATACTTAGAAAGCTGTGGACACTTAGGAATATGACGAAGAAAACTTGAAGTACCAATCTTAAAGCCTCCACATACATATGTCTGACCACATCCATTACATTTTGCTTTCTCTTTACCATCAATTATGCTTATCTTAGTGAAAGATTTCCAAACATTAGAAGTACAAGTTCTTGGCTTTTTACATAGAGATGCTTTTCCTCTATCCAAACTATCATCATGTTTAGAGCTTAAAGGAATTAATTCAATCACAGCCTCAACATCATCACTGCCACTCATATTAACACTTTGATTATTAACTGATTCCATTATGCACCTATACAAATAATACAATTAATTCTATTAAAAAATATGTCTTACTAAATTTCATATAAACAAATAAAATTCAACATTCAGATACTACCGGATATTTTAAAGTATTCAACATTCAACATTAATTAATCAACAAAGTATTCAAACAGAAACACTGTCGGATGCGGGATGCCAAATTGCTTGATGACATGCCATTGCCCAGAGCCCAGATCAGAGAAGAGATGAATGGTGGAGGAAAGCAATACTCGCAGTAGGAGGACCGGCCAACGAACAGGGACTGTCGGACCGGCGAGCAAACAGAGACCGTCGAACAAGAACAAGGAGCGTCGGACAACAATAGGCACTGTTAGACTGGTGAGCGAACAGGTTTTAGTTAGCGTCCACGAATGAAAACAAAGACCGGTAGGCGAGCTTCCACAACAACAATCGCGATGGTGAAAGAGTGTCTAACGAATAACAATACCGAGTGAGGACTAAGGAGGCAGCTGTGAAACTGAGCAAATGACGACTCAACGAGCAGCAGATGGCCAGATGGGAAGAGCTGAGGAGGATAGCTGTGACAAACTGACGAAGCTCGGATGTGTACTATAGATTGGGAATTAGGGATTCAATTTCAAATGTGTTTGAGTGTTTCAAACTTTCAGTCACTCTGAGTTTCAGACTTTCAGTGTTTGTGTGTGTAGTGTTTCAACGTTTTTTGCTTGCTGCGTGGCCGTGCTACACTGCTGGAAGATTGGACTGGACTCACCATTTTTTTTTAAAATTTGTAAAGAGTGCAAATGGCAATGGGCTTAAAGCTTCAAATAAGCAAATTAAAAAAAAAAAAAACAAGTGGCTCGTTTGGCTCGCGGGTTAAACGAGCCGGGCTAGTAGCATCCTACTAAACGGATTTATAAGTAATCCTATCAGCTCAACCCATCTCTTGGTGGGTTAACCAGGCTGAGCCCATTTTGACAGCTTTAATTTTATGTCAGTCAAAACTCCAGAACGCCGTTGGTTGAAATGGGCAGTCGTTTTCTAAAATTTATTTACTATTATATATATAGCTCAGTTTATCTTATTTTTAATCTTTTCAAAAAATTTGACAAAAAAGCTCTTAGAAAAATTGCACTCGTCATCTCTGGCAATTTAAACATAATATTCTAATAAAAAATTAATTTTCATATCATATTTTGACAAAAATAAATACCTCAATGATTAATTTGTGTCTCCCTGGAAGCGCTTTGCCTTTCAAAGTTGCTATTCTACATTACTTTCATCTCTATTCTCCCTAATTAGGGTGTACACGGCTTAAATTAAATTTTCAAGCGACTTAGGACCTAATGCGATTTTAGATTGAATCACAATTTTGTAACTTGTAACCTAGTTCAACCCTGTTAGGGATTGAGTTAGGTAAGGTCTCTCACTTTCTTTTTACAATATTAAAAATATTAATAAATGTTTTTTTGTTGAAAAAACAATTATAAAAGTAAAAATTTAAAAGAAAATATAATAGAATGGAAAAAAAATTAAGATTTAGAATAAGAAATAATTAAAAGTTTTAAAAAATTGATATTTTAAAATTTTATTACACATAAAATTTAATTTAAATAAAATAAAAAATAAATTATTAAACATAAAAAGTAATTACAGGCCAATACGAATTTTATATCATCCAAACCTCGGCTCGACCCAGTCATGAATCTCTCCTAATCATATATGCAATTTTCAGTTGACAGGACCAATTGAATTTGTATTCACCCCTATCCATAATCCCATAAGTCTTAATCAAAAAAAAAAAAAGTTATATGCAGCTGAAAGAAATTCAAATCTAGATTAATTTATTTCTATAAGAGAGTGAGATTATAAAATTAATATAATTTTCTCACCGCAAACAGGGCAACAGACGCAAAATTTCAACTAATACATATAATGGCGATTAGAGTCAGATCTCAGTTTGCTCATCTCCCAATGCTATTCCTAGTACCAGAGAAAATCTGGTTCAATTACGAAATAATATATATATATATATATATATATAAAACAATAATAGTCATTATTTTATATAAAAATAACACAAAAAATTAGTGAGTTAAGAAAGATTTGCACATTTTAAGCAACCCCAACTTGAGTTGGTTATTTTACCCTCTATTATTATCAGGATTTGTATATTGTTTGTTTTGGGATTTCAATCCCTTCTTTTTTAAAGATAAAAGAAAAAATCATCATATAGTACTTATATTATTATTAATTTTTAATTTGATCCTTATACTTTATTTTTTAAAAATGACTTTAATACTTTATAAAACTTTGAACATTGGTCCCCGTCATCTAACACGTTGTAACACCATCAAAATTCTGATGATATGACTCACAGAGCTTATGTGTTATGCCCACATGAAACTTGATGTGCCAAATGGACGCTACATACGCCAACATTGTAGCCAAAAGACGACATGGGCATGTTATTAAAATTTGAATACGAAAAATTCTCTACATTCGACATCTTCCACTCTCCTTTTGCCTTTAATTATTGGTTCTGCTTGTCTCTTTTGCATCGATCTCATGCTTCTCCCTTTGCTCCCTGCATCTTTTCTCCTTCTCTTCCTCTAATGTTTTTTCCCCATGCTTTTAAAATCAATAATTTTGCTTATGAATCGAAATTCCACCAAAAAACTTAATTGTTGAAAGTTGTAACTTCAAACAATATAATTCGCGATATCTAATGAATTTAAACTCAATGTCCAGAAAAGCAATGAGGCCAAAAATAGATTTAAACAATGATGATGTCCTTCCAAACACAAGAGAAACTTTTAGCGTTCCTTTTTTCTTCCTCTTTTCTTTCATCTTGTCATTTCAATGAATGTCTAAGCATTTAACATTTCCAATAAGTGTAGCTAATGACTGAAAGGCTAAAAGACTACCAATGAGCTAGCTACTTCCAATCAATGTCTCCTTTCAATGAAAACAGTCTTTTTAGTATGTAGCTAACTGAAAAGAAAATTGAAGTTTTTTTAGCATAAATATAACAAGAATGGGTGAATTGCTATTTTAATGAATAATTAATTTTACAATATTTTGCTTCCTAAGGCAATTATTGTTTAACTTGATTCTAGATGGCAAGGTTACGATGTAAAGATAGTGAGTAAAATGAGCAATTACACAAAGTATTTATAGGGGTTTAGATCAATTTCTGATCCTATATCCATTCCTTAAAAACTACATTGAGAGTTATGCTTTATAAGTTAACCTTTACACGCTGGGTTTAACTTTTTAGCTTTTACGCTAGACATAAGTAATCTATAATAAGGATAAGTTACAAGACTTTTACAAACAATAGGTTACACACCTATGCTGACACACTTCTATATACACACGACTCTTGACTTTCACAGTCACAACAACTTATCATAAGAATTGTAAGAGTTGCTCACTAAAAGTGATCTTGCACAGAGAATGAATGAATTAAAAGATTGTTAGTCAAATACATAAATGAATGCTCTTAAAGTAGGATTAGTCACACAGACACTCTAACAGAGATAAGCATTGCTTTACATAAAGGGGACAAGTCTGACATATACTTCAATGGCTACATTAATCATCAACTTGCATCTAACATTCACTTTCAGTAACCAATGTTCCTTTTACAAAAATGGCAATAGCTTGCCTTAGAGAAGATAAAGTTAGGTAAGGCTATTAAATGCTACACAGGTGGAACTACCCAAAGTGGAAGAGAGAGAGAGAGAGAGAGAGAGAGAGAGAGAGAGAGAGAGAGAGAGAGAGAGAGAGAGAACTTTTCAGTATTGGATGGATGGCTTGTTTTTTAGTGCAAATAACATGGGCTTCAGTGTGGGCATTTGAGTAGCACATATGCTTTAGGCTTAAGTGGCCTTCTGGGCTTTAGAGAGTATTATTTCAATATGTATGTAACTTTCCTACACAAAATAAGAGCATGCAAGAAAGTCACCTATTTTGACATAAGCGAAAATAAATAATTGAATTATATTTTGTATCAACAATCTCCCCCTTTATTTTTAATTATGTCAAAATTTTGTTGTGGTGAAGCCATCTATTTTTTTTGTGATCAAGCTCCCCCTTAGTAATTCAAAGTTCCTTCATTTGAGTGGGTGTTATCCTTGAGCTATGTAACTTGCAAGTTCTAAACAACAGGAAAATACAAGCATAATATAATTTATGGCTCCCCCTAAATCTAATTATACAATTTTAAGCTCCCCCTCAATCTATTCTCCCTTTTTTTTTTTACATAAGGAAAATAAGGAAGCACTAACATAATCTAGCCAAAATCAACAAACCATTAGAGTCAATGATGCCATTGGAAAAAACTAAAGCTCCAAGGTATATAAACATAGTTAGGTACACAATAAAAAATATTGTCGTTGGAAGAAACAACAATAAACAGAGTTCAGATATGATAACTAATACTTAGGGGATGGGGATTCTGGGATAGTAGTGATAGGCATAATAGAAGTTGGGGTGGGAGCAGATGTAGTAGTGGCACTAAAAGCACTGGTATGAGCTCCCACATACTAGGTAGCAGGATCATCAGAAAGGTAACATTCAAATGGATCCATTCAGGTTTAAGCTGAATAAGGCGAGTCTTTCTTGTAACTTATACAAACATAAAAATGCTTTCTTAAAGCCTATATTACCTTTTGAACATAGGCTGGAATAAATTCCTTAAGATCTTCATGATTGACAACCATTTGAGCACGTAGGTTGGAAATTGCCTGTTTTAGTTCATGAATATGAGTAATGATGGCTACATCAGACGGTAGGGTAGGAGCTTTGAGGTATGAATGGCATGTTCAGGAAAGGGAATAGGGGTTGGCACCAGCTTCTTAAGTGATGGAATGGAAATTAGATAGGCTTTGTAAGATGCAGGTGGTGGGTCTTTGGTAGCAAGCTTATCCTATTAGGAATGCTCTAAATCTTTTTCAACAGATAGAGGATATGCAGGTTTTTCAAGTGTATAATCTTCCTCTGCCAAGGAAAGTTTTGGAGATACGGAAAGAGCCTTGCTATTGTTTAACTTTTTTTCAAAAGCATTTGGCACTTGTGGTAATTGTTGAGAGATGAGTTGAGAGGGTTCCTTCATAGGTGTGTGTTTAGTGGATGTGTGCTTTCTAGTCCTTGAGGAGGACACCATGGTCGCCCCTTTTCCATGTGGCACCTAAGGCTCATCAACATCTCTCCGGATTTTGATCCAGTGCTTCTTAGGCTTTTCAAACTTTATAAATGCTAAGAGACACTCACCAAAATTTGCTTGAGGAGTTACACGCTCTACCTTGTAATTAGTTAGATCAACATGCATATGCTTTGCAATTAGTGTGCTAACTAAAGTTCCTTTATTTCACTGCTTTAGATGGTATGCATATATGAAGAATAATATAAGGCAAGTTATTTGATGACAATTGTAATTTGAATTTGCAGCTTATTTTAATGCTAAGAGATGTTAGGTGTTGATATAGAGGAAGACGAGATCAAATCTGACTTTGGTGTCTTGCCTCTTCTAATCCTTGATCAATCATGGAAGCTAATCTGTAAGTGCTTTGTTCGTACAACAATAGAATGAATGTTTATGTTTCAAATGAAAAGAGTCCATTCTTCAATGGTCAACTTTTTCCTTTCCAAGAGATGGCGTTGTGATGTTGCAAAGAGAAAGAGAGAGAAGGAAGATGAAGGCCTATTTTGCAACTTTATTTTAAATGTTTATTTTCTTTATCCTTATCCCATAAAGATGTTATCATGAAGTAGATGAAGAGCTACTCTTTTTGCTTTGTCTAACATGTTTTGCAAATAGAGTAGCTTTCTTCCTTCAGTAGTACTTCTCTTTTTTTTTTTTTTTCCCCTTTGCTGAAAGTAACTTTTTGTCTCTACAACTTGTAAATTTCAGCCTTGTTCTTGTTCTGAAACTTGTTACTTATTTTTGATAAAGTGTTTGACTAATGATTTTGGTCTTTAAACAACTATCTTCAAGAGAAGTAACCACTTAGGCTAAAAGAACCAATATTTTATTGGGCCATTAATATTTGGGCTTGGATATTAGATGAAAAACATCCTTTTGCACTCTCTAAAAGTTGGACTTTAAAAGCTTAAATGAGCAAAGATAATTTAAAAAACAATTTAGACTAAGTCATTTTACTTTTGTGTTTTTCTAATGTGTTTAGGCCAATCTAAATTTTAGGCATAATAATTTTGTTCCATAAAAAAATTTGCCAATTAATTTTTAGACCAAATTTTAAATCAAAATGGTTTTGTTATCATCAAACAATAATTAGGCTTTTTGTGAAATCACTGGGCCAATAGTAGCTCATTAGCTGAAGTAATACAAGGCACAGAGAATAAGGGTGTTCAAATACCAAGCTAAATCAAGTTTGAACATAAATCGGGACCTGACTCGATAAACGTTCGGGGAAAAAAATTACTCTAGGACTCAAGCTAGCCCAGTATGCCTAGTTTTATATTTATTTTTTAATTTAAAATAATTTACTTGATAAAAAATCAATTTTTAAATATAAAATAGAAAATTTAAGATTTAGAATGAAAAATAGTTAAGATTTGAAATGAATTGATATGTTTAAAATTTATATAAATAAAAAAAATTAAATTATAAAAAATAATATTTAATAAAATAGAAATATAATCAAGCCGGGGACAACTAAAGGTTGAACTCCAAACTTGACCTGACCTGATAATTTTTTATTATTTTTTAATTTTTATTCGGTCTAACCCGACTCGATATGGCCGAGTCAGGCTAAGTTAGCTAGGTTAGCAAGTTTTTGTTGACCGCTAACAGAGAAGTCATAAGGCTTCTTTGTTTGTGGATTACCGGTGCAAGGATAAGATCATAATGGAAGACTAGAGATGGGTAAGCTCGCTTGGATAGAAACCAAAAAAACAAGGATGAAATGAGTACGTGTGGAAATGAAAAATGAAGAAGGAAAAGTAAATATGAGAGGCAGAGAAAAAAGGTAGAAAGGGATTAAAGGTGGAAAGGGAAGAAATCAAAGAACATGAAAAGAAAGTGGGAACACAGTTAGGATTGATTGAAATCAAGATAGAGAAGCATAGAGGAAGAACCAACTATTCACCATAAATTTCAATGAAAGAAAAAACAAAGAATAGGTGGGAGAAGGAGACAAGATGTACGGAGGGAAGGGAGAAGCATAAAACATCGTTGCAATAGAGATAGGTAAAACCAAAAAGAAGAAGAAGGAGAGTGTATGATGCTAAGGTAGATAATTTTTTATATTCAAATTTTTTATAACAAGTCCTATGTCATCTTTCACTCTTACAATGTTAGTTTATATGTCATCTAATTGGCACATTTGATTCCACATGAGGATGACATATGTTTCATCATTACATTTTGGATGGTGTTATCACATAATGTTCAAATTTTTAAAAAGTATAAGTAGTTATTTAAAAAAATAAAATATAAGGATTAAATTGAAAATTGATGCAAAATATAAGGACCAAATGCTAAATTTTCTCAAAAATAAAAAAATGCTTCGAATGTAATATTCCTTTCCAACAGACTTCAGAATTACTATAGTAAGTACTGGTATCCCACACAAAATCTTGTAAAATATTACAAATAGTCATAAATAAAAGTTTTGTGGAAAATGATAAATTTGTTTAACAGTTCCATTAAAAGTTAAGATGAAATTATTTTTATCCATTATGAAAGCGCTTTTTACTAAAAGAGAAAATAAACAAAATGTGTAAGAAAAGAAGATGACTGAACAAAATTAGGAATGACAATTTTGCAAGGTGGAAGTGGGGAGTGCTTATTTCCATCATGGATTATATCCCCTATTCTCACCAACATTCTCTAACTTGAGGGAGATTTTTGTCTCATCTCCATTCCTCATCAACTTGTTTGGTTAACATAAATGTTTATGAATGAATGAGATTAGGAGTGAGAATGCGAAAGAAAAAATTTATTAGTGCATTTGGTTGACTATAGAAAGGGATAATATTGCACTGTTTGGTAGGTGGATACAGGAATGGAAAGGAAACGATCATGAATGAAATTACTAAAACACCCATATTAGCAGATGGTTTTGTATATGTTGTTAAAAAAAGAAGAAGATAGTTTTGTATATAGCTTGATTCTTCCTTCATTTCTTTTTGCATAAAAGCAATAAAATGAAACACATTTGACAATGCACCTAGAGGGAGTGAATATGTGCTTTTAAAAAAATTTTACTTAAATTCTATTTTTAAGATTATAGTTAACTAAAAAAATTTTAATTGACTATGAAACGTAATAAATAGTTGATTGTGATAAAATACAGCTAACTGAGTCTTTCAACAATTGGTTCACATTGTCAAATAGAAAGAGAGTTAATTGTAAATTTTTCAATAAACTGTGTTGCTTGAAGAGAAAAGACAAGTTTGAGAAATTAGTTTACTATAAGATATATAGTTGACCGCAAATAATTCAAGAATGCAAAGATCATGGATATAGTATCAAACACAATGATTTATCTTAGTTCGGTTAAGAACAATGCCTACTTCTAGTCCCTTTGACTCCTTCAAGAGATTTTCCAATATGATTAACAGTTTTTAGAATTTCACAAAGTTTTCATATGATCACTCTTTAAACACAAGGTTTTCAAGCTTACTTTTAAACTAACTAGAGTACCTCACTCTTACACACTCCCCTTCTCTTCAAAGATAAAGGATCAAAACTAGTAAACAAGTATGAGATTTTTGAAACCTTATACTTGGGTTTATACTAACAGCTTACAAAGTGTTCTGACAAGCTGATAAACTAGAAACCCAATTTAAGGAAGAAAACTTTTGAATGTTACAAATTTATCACTCTGTGTAAATAAGAAGGATAGCAAATCTATATATAGTTTTCCAGAAACTAGACATTGGAGAATAATAAATGTTGCAGATCTTCATGATTGAAGAGATGATCGGGGTGTTCTTTGTTTAACTGCCATGAAGTACGAGTTTTAGCTCCAAGAGGCGTGATTTTTCTTGAAAAGTTAAGAATGTCATAAATGGTTGTTCTTGTCGGCAGCTTCAGGAGAGAAAAGATAATGCAGAGTAGATGGATAATAGGCTATTAGAATAAACCTAAGACTTGTCCCTTTTTTATAGTCTTCACATGGTGTATGCTGGAGATAGAGAGTTGTGAGTTGTCTTTCACTTGTTTGAATTTTCAGATAAGGAATATGAGCTTTATATTTGGGTTGTAAACTTATGGGTTGAAAGAGTGCCCAAACTTGCAAACACTTTCTGGAATACTTCTTCATTTTAATGATGTGGACGAGGCTTTTTCTGTATTTGGTTTGTCATAAATCAAACTTAGGTTTGGGCCAATCATTTTTGGACCAACAATCTCACCCTTTTGATGATGATGAAACCAAATGGAGAAATAACAAGAGCTCCCACTGAAACTAAGAATCTTCCTATTTTCATAGAATAAATATGATATCCAACACATAATAAGATATTTAATCTAGTCATAATATAATAACAGCCATCAAGGTCAACAATATTAAGTTAAAGTCATATTTAAAGTTGAACAAATGTTAAAATGTGACAACAATGAAAGGTTAACAGCTAAAGTCAATTACAGCAAATAAAGTTAACTAAACTTATTCACCTCCTTTTTGTCATCACTCAAAAGGAAGGTGAATGAAGGGTCATCATAGGCCAAATGTCAATATAATGGAAGTGGGCCAAATCAGTAAAGCCTTTGGAAAATATACTAAAGACCCAGATGAGATTGAAGAATGGTGTTACAGAGTTCTTGAAATTTTTAGTTCAACTGGGCCTCTTTTTGTTGTAAAGCAACCTTGGTGTCTTGTAACTCAGTGTGGGTTGCCTCTTGTCTTTGATTGGAAGAATTTAATTGTCCCCTGATATGGCCAATTCAGATTGAATCTTAAGCATTTGTAGATGCATATTTTCCAGTAGAGCAAGCATTTGAGTTTGGTTATTAACCATGGTGGTCAGAATTTGAAAGGGGTTGGGAAGAAAAGAACTAACAATAGAAAAGGATGGGACAATTAGAATATCAAAACAGGAAGGAGGGGTTGGTGCTTCAGAAGTTGTAGGTGCAGGCTATGGTAGAGGTGCCTTAGTATCACTCATCCTTACCCATTGTTTTTGCATAAATTTGTACTTCATTAGTTTGAAGGAAGAGGCATCATATGTGGCGAAATTTTTTTTGCATGAATGACTGTCTAAGTCCACGCCTTGAGCCCTAAAAAGTCTAGTAAGCAGCATGCCATAAGAAAGGCTAGATGAGGGATCCAAGTGAGTGCTACTCTCTAATATGTACTGTAGAATCCAATAGTGAAGGTTAAAAGGTTGTTGAACATGTAGATAGAAGAGCAAATGTAATTCCCTCTTACTGAGTACTTATAAAGATCTAATTCTAAGAAGTACACAGGTGACAATCATGTGGGCTTGCACTTATTCTTTGAAGGGAAAGGCTAGGCCATTTAATTTTATGTCTTGAAGAAACTCAGGCCTCTCCACTAACTGATTTTTAACTTCCTCAAAAGTAAAGTTGAAGTTCTAAGGCCACTTACTTTTAAAAAAGAAATTATCCTTTGCATCAAAATTCATGTCAAGTATATCAATTAGAGTTTCTTCATCTACAATGATACGTACCCCATCCACTAAGGATTCTAGGGTAGAATCGTCCGACATAACAGACAAATTGGTATAAAATCTCCTAACCAAGTCCTTATAGATAGGCTTAGATAGAGAGAAAATAGGGGACTAGCCTAGGTTTCAAATTTCAGGTTGTACCAGAATGTGTAAGTTTCTTAGAAGTTGAAATGACATTGTTCTGCTATATGCAATAGATATTGAAGAGAAGTACTATATATATTTAACCTCATGTTCAGTGGACCGAAAATGACTTAAGACATGAGAGGAAGATCAGATACATTTTCCTTTGGAGCCTCTTGGCTGAAAAAAAGATACAGGACTCTTGGCTTTTTCTTTGATTGTTGTACTTTTGGTAACTCGAGAAGGCAAAGGAAGAAAGACATTCATCGCGGTTTCCTCGGTTAAAAAGGTTTCTTTAGTAGTAATAGGGATCTCTTCTTCTTCGTGTGAAGAAAATGGAAGCATAAGGTGTCTTTTTGTATTGGAAGATGCCATTTTTGAAACAAAGGAAGGGGCCTGAGGGTCGAGTTCCACCGGTGGAACATCTTCTATAACCAGAGAAGGTTGTTCTTCAGTGGTGATCGATTGAGGCTGTTAGGTCACAGCTAAAGCAAGTCGTTGTGAAGATCGGTAGTAAGAAAAGGTATGTATTGAGTTTATGGATACTGATGAGTGAGAGAGGATTTGAAACAAAGACCGTCAACGAGTGGAGAAAGAGAACCTAGGTAGATAGTTTTGTGTTCTCTTTAGGGCACAAATGTGATGATGAGAAGGATTGAGAGAAAACTTGCCTTTTGTTTCTCTAACAAATCTGATAATTACCCCTTGACTAGTGTGAACTGATGTGTTTGCAGAGAGTGGTTCCCAAGAAATGACTATTACAGTAACTGTCATAATGATGGAGGGAAACTTGATGACTTCTGACTAATTTGACTTGTAAGAGTTTTGATCATAAAGCATACTATTTTGGGTCTCCTAATTATATTGTAATTTTTGACCTTAGATAAAATTCAATTAACTTAAAATAATGTAGTCAACAAAATTTAAAATAGTTAACTGAAAATTTTATAGTTGACTGTTTGTCTAAATTTCAGTTAGCTAAAAAATTTATAGTTAACTATGTTTCTAAATTTAAGTTTACTGTAAAAGTCTAAAAAAACTTACTTTTCATAAAATGTAGTTATTCCAAGTTCAGAGTGAATAAAGTTGAACATGTCTTCATGTAAAGGCTTAATGAAAATGTCAACAAGCTGATGTTCAATTTGAACATACTTTACCTCAATGTTTCCTTATTGTACATGATCTCGAATATAGTGATGACGAATCTTAATGTGTTTTGTTCTTGAGTGATGGACAGGGTTCTTTGTGAGGCATACATCACTTGTGTTGTTACAGTATATAGGGATTTGCAAGAAAGATAGTAAGTAATCTTCAAGTTGTTACTTCATCCACAAGAGTTGAGTGCAACAACTACCAAGAGCCATATATTCATCTTCAGTGGTGGATAGTGCTACTAAGGTTTGCTTCTTGTTGAACCAAGAGATTAGGGCTTTGCTATACATTTGACAAGTTCCACTAGTGCTCTTTTTGTCTAATTTGTCCCTTGCAAAATTAGAATCTGCATTTACAACTAGTTTAAAGCTATTAGTTCTAAGATGCCATAAGCCATGATCTTGAGTTCCTACTAAATATCTAAATATTCTTTTAATTGCAGCAAAGTGTGATTCTTTAGTACTAGTTTGATATCTAGCACATCTAGAGACACTATTCATTACATCAGGGCGACTAGTAGTAAGATAAAGGGGCGAACCAATCATACCTCTATGCACTTTTTGGTCAAAGTCCTTACCATTCACATCCTTGTCCAAGTGGGTTGAAGGATTTATGGGAGCTCCCATAGGTTTTGTATTTTCGAACCCAAATATTTGAAGTAACTCTTTTGTGTACTTTGTTTAACTAATGAAGTTCCTTTTATCAGTTTGCTTTATTTGAAGACTAAAGAAGAATGTCATCTTACCCTTCATGCTCATCTCAAATTCACTTTGCATAAGCTTAGAAAATTCCTTATACATCATCATTAGTACTTCCAAAAATAATGTCATCAACATAGACTTGTACAAGTACAACTTTTTTTTTTAGCTTTTCTAATGAACAAAGTAGTGTCAACATTTCTTCTTTTAAAATTATTTGAGATAAGAAAATTGTTTAAACTCTTATACCAAGCTCTAGAAGTTTGCTTTAAGCCATAATGAGCCTTTGAAAGTTTATACACATGGTTAGGCAATTTTTCATTTTCAAACTCTTGAGGTTGTTTGACATATACTTCTTCATTTATGAAACTATTCAAAAAGGCTATCTTGACATCCATTTGATATAATTTAAAATTCATGTGAGAAGTATAAGCAAGCAATATTCTAATGGATTCTAATCTAGCAATAAGAGCATGAGTTTCATCATAATTTATACCTTCTTGTTGAGTGTATCCTTGAGCCACTAGATAAGCTTTGTTTTTCATCACTTTTCCTTACTCATCAAACTTGTTTCAAAATATCCATTTCGTTCCAATTATGAAAGCACATTTTGGTTTTTCAACAAGAGTCCATACTTTATTTCATTTAAACTGGTTTAGCTCTTCTTGCATAGCTAAGATCCATCCTTTGTCATTTAGTGCCTCATCTACTGTTTTTGGCTCTATTTGAGATAGAAGAGCCAAATTGTTATTTTGCTTGAAGGATGATCTAATCCTTAGTCCTTCTTGTGGATTTCCAAGAATAAACTACATAGGATAGATAGGTGAATGTTTCCATTCTCTTGGAAGTCTATGTTTTGTTATGAATTTTTCTAGTTGACTGCGTTCATTTTCCAGTTGATTGAAATATTGATAAGTAGGAATATTCTTATTTCTTTTTGAATCAAACACCTTTTCTTGATTCTCCTGACTTTGATGTGGGACAGAGATGGGTACAGTCTCTTCTTCATAATCTATGACTTCAAATTTCTTAGAAATTGAGTTAAAGTCATCAAACACCACATGCATAGATTCCTCTACAACTAATGTACGTTTGTTGTAAACTTTATATGCTTTACTAGAGGTAGAATACCCTAGAAAAATACCTTAATCACTGCGAGCATCAAATTTTTCAAGGTTGTTTTTACCATTGTTGTGAATGAAATACTTGCAACCAAAAGCATGAAAATAACTTATATTGGGTTTTCTTCCCTTTTAAAGCTCATAGGGTATTTTCATAAGAATATGTTTTATTAAGCAACGATTCAAAATATAACAAGCAGTATTTATGGCTTTAGCCCAAAAATATTTAGGAAGATCATTATCAATAAGCATGGTTCTTGCCATATCTTGTAATGTTCTATCCTTCCTTTCTACCACACCATTTTGTTGTGGAATTCTAGGAGAAGAGAAGTTATGGTTAAATCCATGCTCATTGCAAAAATTTTCAAAAAGTTTGTTTTCAAATTTACCACAATGATCACTCCTAATACTTGATATTAAATACCCTTATTTCTTTTGAACTTGCTTGCAAAATAATTCCAAGAATATGAAAGTTTCATCCTTATGGCTTAAAAAGTATACCCAAGTATATCTTGAGTAGTCATCAATAATAACAAAAACATAACTCTTTTCACCAAAACTTCGAGATTGAGTAGGTCCAAGCATGTCCATGTGTAGTAATTGGAGTGGTCTAGAAGTAGAGACACATTCCATTGGTTTGAAAGAAGACTTAGTTTGTTTGCCAAGTTGACATTTATCGCATACATAATCTTTTTCAAAGTTTTTTTTTGGAAGACCTTTAACAAGGTCAAGTTTAGAAAGTTTTGAAATGAGATACATGCTAGCATAACCTAGTCTTCTATGCCACACCCAAGAGTCATTACAAATAGATGAAAGACATGTAACATTTTTTGTAAAAAAAACTTTTAAGTTTAAGATGTAAATGTTCTCATGTCTTTGACCAACAAAAAGAGCTTTGTCACCATTGAAGACTCTACAATGAAGTAATCAAATATTACTTTGTAGTCTTTCTCACATAATTGACTTATGCTCAGAAGATTATGTTTGAGTTTTTCAAATAGATTCACATTTTCTATATAGTAATCATGAAGTAATTGTACTTTACCTATGCCAACAATTTTACCTTTACTATTATCTCCAAAAGTGACTAATCTTCCAACCTTTATTAATATGGTTACTAACTTAAATGGGTCTCCTGTCATATGCCTTGAGCAGCCACTGTCTGAAATTCATTGATTTTTAGAAATTCTTCCTTTGAGACAAACCTACTGAGAAATTCACTTTGTTTTAAGTACCCAAACTTGTTTGGGTTCTTTCTTGCTAGTATAGGCAACTGAGGTGCCTTTAGAAATCCATATCATGTTATCTTTGTGGCTTTTACATTTATAGCAAGCATGTCTGCTTCTTTGACAGTATATACAAACATTATTAGAAGAAGATTTTACAAAGAAATTTCTGTATAATTTTACAGAGTTATTTTTATCATAACTAAGACTAGATTTGTCAAAGATACAATTTTTTTTTCCCTAAAATCAGATTTAAATTTTCTTCTCCTTTGACAAAGTTTGTCTGGTTTTTATTAATGTAGAGACTTTAAGTTGTAAATCCTTAGTTTCACTCAAAACCTTTTCAAGTTTAGATTTTAGAGTTTGAAAATTTATCCCAAGCATTTGTTTTTCTTGTTCTAAATCTCTATATTTAAAATATAATTTCTTAAAGTCATCAAACATTTTGTTTAAAGTATTTTGTAATTCTTCTTTAGAGAGTTCAGCAGTTTGCTCACTTTCGGCTATGGCCACGAAGCATAGGTTGGCTATCTCCTACTCTAGCTCCTCTTCATCTTCATCTTCATCATCATCACTCCAAGCAGTAAGTGCTCTTCTTCTATTTGATGCTTTGCTGAATTCCTTCTTTAGGAAGGGACAATTAAAACATATGTGGTTATTTTTTCCACATTCATAGCAGGTTATGACATTTTTCCCTTGATCTTCTTTCTTGAACTCTTTTCTTGTAAAGTTCCTTTTATTCTTTAAGAGCTTGCCTTTTTGTCTAATATATTTCTCAAGTTTCTTTAAGAAAAAGGCTAAGTCTTGTAGGTCTATTTTACTTTCATCATCTTCTTGTTGTTCAAAGGTTGTTGTAACTTTTAGTGCCATATTTCTTTCCCTTTTAAGCTCCTAGCGTTTGAGGTGATTATTTTGATAAGCTATAAGAATTCCTCTTAACTCGTCATACGTTAACTTTTTGAACCTAGAGCTACTCTCAATGTTATCAACTTTGGATTTTTAACTTTCTCGAAGAGACCTTAGCACTCTCTTTACTATTTCATGATTGGTGTAGGATTGCTCAAGCAGTTTTAGTTGACCTAAGATTTTGGAGAATTGATTAAGCATAACTTCTATGTCCTTATTTTTCTTTATTTCAAACAGCTTCAATTCGTATTGCAAAGTGCATATCTTAGAGTCCTTCACATTTGTTGTTCCTTTATGTGTAACTTCTGGTTTATCCCACATCTCTTTTACTATATCATAGGTTGAGATCTTGTCATATTCTTCACCATTAACATCACAATAGAAAATGTTTATAGCTCTAGCGTTTGCCTGAATTATCTTGATGTCATCATCATCATACTCCTCTTAAAGTTTGAGTTCCCCCTTTTCTATTTTGGAAAATTTTACACCTTGCTCAATGACTTTCCACACTGGGTAATCTGTGGCTTATATAAAGATCTTCATTTTGCCTTTCTAGTGTGTATAATGATTTTCATTGAAGTAAGGTGGCCTTGTGGTTGAGTGCCCTTCACTGAAATAAGCTCTCTCAATGTGTTGAGAAGTCATTTTCAATAAAATAGATCTTTTCTCCTAGTTGTAAAGCACATATCAAGTGAGACCACATTTTTTATACCAATTGACAATGCACCTAGAGGGGGGTAAATAGGTGCTTTTAAAAAAATTTTGCTTAAGTTTTGTTTTTAAGATTATAGTTAACTAAAAAAATTTTAATTGATTATAAAACATAATAAATAGTTGACTGTGATAAAATATAGTCAACTGAGTCATTCAGTAATTGGTTCACACTATCAATTAAAAAGTGAGTTAATTGTAAATTTTTAATAAATTGTATAACTTGAAGAGGAAAGACAATTTTGAGAAATCAGTTAACTATAAGATATGCAGTTGACTACAAATAATTTAAGAATGCAAAGATCAGAGATAAAGTATCAAACAAGATGATTTCTTTTGGTTCGACCAAGAACAATGCCTACTTCTAGTCCCTTTGACTTCTTCAAGGGATTTACATTAAGAATGGTACTTTCTACAATTTTATAGAGTTTTCATATGATCGCTCTCTAAACACAAGGTTTTCAAGCTTAACCTCAAACTAACTAGAGTACCTTACTCTTACACACTCCCTTCTTTTCAAAGATAGAGGATCAAAACCAGTAAACGAGTATGAGATTTTTGAAACCTTATACTTGGGTTTATACTAACGGCTTACAAAGTGATCTGATAAGCAGATAAACCAGAAACCCAGTTTAAGGAAGAAAACTTTTGAATGTTACAAATTTATCACTTTGTGTAAACAAGAAGGATAACAGATTTATATATAGTCTTCCAGAAACTAGACGTGAGAGAACAATAAATGTTGCAAATCTTCATGATTAAGGAGATGATTGAGTTGTTCTTTGTTTAACTGTCATGAAGTACGAGTTTCAACTCCAAAAGGCGTGATTTTTCTTGAAAAGTTAAGAATGTCATAAATGGTCGTTCTTGTCGGCAACTTCAGGAGAGAAAAGATGATGCAAAGTAGATGGATGAAAGACTATCAAAATAAAGCTAAAACTTGTCCCTCTTTTTATAGTCTTCACGTGGTGTATGCTAGAGAGAGAGAGTTGTGAGTTGTCTTCCACTTGTTTGAATTTTCAGACAAGAAATATGAGCTTTATATTTGGGTTGTAAACTTATGGGTTGAAAGAGTGCTCAAACTTGCAAACATTTGCTAGAAGACTTTTTAATTTTAATGATGTGGACTGGGTTTTTTTTACATTTGGTTTGTCATAAATTAAACTTAGTTTTAGGCCAATCATTTTTAGCCTAACACCATTACCCCTATGACTTATTAATGGTGGTTTAAATATTGGAAGAAAATAATTTCATTATGGTTCTTCTTCTCCCTTAATAAAAGAATGTACTGGAGAGGATGAGTGTCTTTACAAATAGATGTCCATCTCTTTCGCTGAAGCTAAATGAGATGACAATATAGATTTGTGGGTATTTTCAACAAGCATTTTTTCTTTCCCAGGAATCAGCATGATTCCATCAATTTTTGGATGGAAATAGGATTGCCATTTGTATAGGAGAGCAATTTTTGGATGGAATCATTCGTACAACATGATTCCATCATCTTTTTGCAAAGCAAACGTGCCCATTCCCTAAGGCCAATGACAGTAGCCAAACAATTAGCACGGGGATGCAGTCGAGACTTTAAATTTTTTTTAATAAATTTTTTTAAAATAATATATATATATATATATATATATATAAATTAGATTTAAAGTTCAAGCTCTTTTATTTTTATTAGGTAACAAGCTCTATTTAAGTTCATAAAAACTATAAATATTTAAATAACAAGGTCTTCAACAAGTTCTATAATTTACAACAAATAATACTTAATAATGTAAGTTAATTATGAAAAAAAATAAGTTTAACACAAAGATAATTAAATTTAAAATAGAACCATTTAAATAATTATAATTCTTATGTTTATCTTTAATCCTAATTTACAAATAATCAATATTATTTTTTTTAATATTCATTTCCCATTCTCTATTATAATGTGATCACAACTCTGAGGTATTTTGAAAATAATTTCACTATATCGTTTAAGTTTCAAAGAAGTGGAAGATTAATATGTAGTGAATAAAATTATATTTTAAGTTAAATTGATCATTTTTTTTAATTATTAGAAATATAAACAACAGTGAAATAACTAAAATGATAGAAATTAGTATATATATATATATATATAATCTTTATATATAATTGGTGGGGAGAGGGACCTCACATAGCAAGGGGTATGATTATCATCTCTATCCACTAACTTCCTTTGAAGAGAGTTTTCTTTTTATCTTCATCCTGACAAGAGAAAATTAGGATTTAAGGTTAAAAGTTTAAAAAAAATTTCCCAAATGCAAATCTTCAAATTAAACAGCTCCTATGTGAATTCATATATTTGGAGACATTTAGTTATCTATAAATAAAATCAACGACAAAATTATGGTATATTTGATTTTATTTTTTGGTTTTATGCTGTTAAAACAGTTTACTAATTTTTTTTTATTGGAAATAAGTTAAAAAAAACTTAAAAACTTGTTTGAATGAAAACTATTTTCTTAAGGCGTTCTTCATATTTGTATCAAACCTTCAATAGGACCATCAAGTAAAATTGTTTTTTAAAGATGTTCACTATTTTTCAGTTTAAAAAAAAATTAAGACATTTTTAAAATATTATTTTTATTTTTATAAAAAAAATTAACTTCCAAGATTTTAAAATAATAGATAAACATAATAACATCAAACAAATCAAAAATTAAATACCTATGTTTCTTTCGCGTGTCGACAAAAATAGGTACAAATTCAGCGAGCGTGAGCAGTGATTGCCCGGCTTTTGACCGTTAGAATTCCAATATTAACATCAAACTTAATCAATCAGCAATTAGTCTTTCGCATTTATAAGCTCCGGTTTAGTTTTCGTTTTCCCTAGAAATTGTATGAGTTTAATTCCTTTCATATTTTATCATACGTTAGTTTATTATTATTTATGAGTCAAATCGAAGTTCAGCTTCCAAGGATGCAAGTCACCGCCTCTGTCGCTTCCACTCCCCCTTGTCCCCCGGTCCGAACTGCTTTCTTATCCTGGCCTCCATTGTTGCATTTTCACTTTCTTAGCTATCTACCTCATAGCGTCGTAGTAGACTTACGAAGTTTTTCATGCTTGATCTTCTGTATTAACTCTCGAATCGAAAGCAAAATGGGCTTATGAGTTTCAAAGAAACCTTGATCTCGTTCATCTATCACTTCACCAATTAAGCGCTTACTACAACCTTCGTTTGCCGGCAAACTTCTCTCTCCCATTGTTCGAACATTCTACCCCGATCACTCTTGAAAAACATCTATTCATAACATTGCCCGAATCGCTCAACAAGTGCTTCCTGGTAAATATTTTAAATTCATACATATATTTTATAGTTTTGAGCACATTATATATATTTTTACTATTCCTCTGCTATGTAGAGATGTATGATTGTTAGTGAAAATGTTAGTTGCTGCAAGTTTGAGAGTTCTGCTTTTGATAGGTAAGTTTATTTCTGTGACGTTTCATTTTCACAAGTTCACTGTGCGTAGGATTCTTGATGGATTCTACCCATCAAGCTTCGAAAGGGGGCGAAATAGGCCTGACGGAGAAGAAAGCAGCTAACGGAGACGAGGTGGCGGTGACTATTTCGGGCCACCAGAATCCAAATGCTACTGGAGAGTGCCAAGGCTTCAAAGAGACTGAATCTAACAAGTCCACCGAATTCATTACTGGGCATGTCTCATCAAAGTCGCCACCTTTAAATCGTGATTCCCCTGAGATAAGGTTCAATTATAGCCCAAATAAGTCTCCAGAAGTTTCTGCTACAAACCGAAACCTTACCCACAAAAAGTCTCTACCAAGGTCAATGTATTCTAAGCCCAAGTCAAGATTTGGGGAGCAACCTTATCCTGTTGATGCAGCTGTATTAGAAGATAATAACAATTCCACCTTGCAAGAACAGTTTGCATTTAGTTCGCCCTATATGAAATCGTTTAATAAACCATCACCTAATAACAAATCCACCACAGTTAAGAGGACTGTGTCCATAACTTCCATCACTCCTAAAACACCATTGATAGCGTCTCCAGGGCCAGCTGGAGAGGATGAGGATGAAATAATTTTCAAGAAAGTGGAACTGAGTAAAAGTAAACGTAAGACAGTGACAATTAAGGTCGTGATGGAGTGGATTGTGTTTGTGTGCATTACAGGGTGCCTTGTTACTAGCCTGACAGTTGAAAAATTGAAAAACATAATGATATGGGGTTTGGGGTTTTGGAAGTGGTGTGTTCTTGTGATGGTTATCTTTTGTGGCATGTTAGTTACCAAATGGTTCATGCACATAGTAGTTTTCTTGATTGAAATGAACTTTTTGTTGAGGAGAAAGGTTTTATATTTTGTTCATGGACTAAAGAAAAGTGTTCAGGTCTTTATTTGGCTGGGCGTGGTTCTTATCACTTGGGTTCTGTTAATCAATCGCGGGGTCCAGCGATCAGAACTTGCGACAAAAATTTTGAATGGTGTAACTTGGACTCTTGTTTCTCTTCTCATTGCTGCATTCTTATGGTTGCTAAAGACGTTCTTGCTAAAAATATTAGCTACAAATTTCCACGTCAAGTCTTTCTTCGATAGAATTCAAGAATCAATCTTCCATCAATATGTTCTGCAAACTCTCTCTGGGCCTCCATTAATAGAGGAGGCTGAGAAGGTTGGTAGATCACCAAGTATTGGCCAATTCAGTTTTAGGAGTACAAAAGGTAAAAAAGGCACAACGAAAGAGGTTATTGATATGGCAAAGCTTCAAAGGATGAAACAAGAGAAAGTTTCTGCTTGGACAATGAAAATTTTGGTTGACGCTGTGACAAATTCAAGGCTGTCCACAATCTCTAATGTACTAGATGAGAGTTTTGATGATGGAGGACTAGAACAAACTGATAAAGAGATAACAAATGAGATGGAAGCAATTGCTGCTGCCTATCACATTTTCCGGAATGTCGCTGCCCCTTGTTGCTTGTAAGAATATTTGCGTTTTTCTAGATCGTTGTGAATGTATTAGTCTTCTCACTGTTTCTCACTTTTGGTGCTCCTATAAAATTCTGTTATTTTAAATAGGTACATAGATGAGGATGACCTCCTGAGGTTCATGATTAAGGAAGAAGTGGATTTGGTGTTTCCCCTATTTGAAGGATCAGAGACTGGACGAATTGACAGAAAAGCTTTGACAAACTGGGTGGTAAGGGTTTTTATATATGTGTATCTCACATCTTTCTTATAGTCATCAAGAATTTAGATTATGCTTGGTTTGCAAAAGTTTAATTTCTCAATGTTTGTGTTGTTTAGGTGAAGGTCTATCAGGAACGCAAAGCTTTGGCACATGCCTTAAGTGACACCAAGACTGCTGTAAAGCAATTGAACACGCTTGTGACAGGGATCTTGGTAATTGTTTCCATAATTGTGTGGCTTCTACTAATGGAGATTGCAACGACAAAAGTACTTGTGCTCCTCTCATCGCAACTAGTACTTGCTGCATTCATCTTTGGAAACACATGCAAGAATATATTTGAGGCTCTCATATTTGTGTTTGTAATGCATCCATTTGATGTTGGTGATCGATGTGTCATTGATGGAGTTCAGGTAATATATACTACCCAAATTTTTTTTTTCGGTCTCAAAGTTACATGTTCATTAATGCTTTCTGATAATGTGACAGCTATTGGTTGAAGAAATGAACATTTTGACAACAGTATTCTTAAAGCTTGATAATGAGAAAGTGTGCTATCCAAACTCAGTTCTGGCCACAAAACCCATTAGCAATTATTACCGAAGCCCAAATATGGGTGACACTATAGAGTTTTCAATTGACTTTATGACACCAGTGGCTGTGATTGGAGCACTGAAGGAAAAAATAAAGAGGTAAGCTAATTCTTACTTCATGGATGCATATATTGATTTTTTAGATTATACCTCCCTGGAAACCTGAATTTGGATACACCATTCGTTGAAATTGCCATAGATGGTCATGCTCACTAGCATAATTGGTATTTTGCTTTTAAACTTATGGTTTCCAGATACAATTTTTCACTTTTCGTTGGTACATCTTGAACTGAGGAAAGAGAGTGTGAATGTTTTTCTGTATCGTTTAGATAGCGGCCATGCCATACAAGTTTTTTACTACTAGTTGTGATTTCCTCTAATATCTACTTCTGGAGAAGCATAATATCATATTCAACTATTCCATATCACTAGAGCATCCGATATTGCATTTGATTAAGTTGTAAGATCTTGCATATGTTTTTGATTAGGACTCTATGAACAGAAAGCATGATTATACATATTCTATTCTGTGTTAATTATAAGAATAGCAAAATTTTTTCATTTCACCTTGCATGACAATGAGCATGATATTGAAAAAGGATTGAAATCAGGAAATTGAAGAATTGTTGTTGTGCTCTTAGTATATCTCTGTCTCATTTGTTTCCTTCTTTTCATTTTCGTTATAAATGTAATGTCCTTGTTTGATTAGGTATTTGGACGGACATCCTCAGCACTGGCATCCTAATCACAACGTAGTAGTGAAGGAGATCGAAAATGTGAATAAGATTAAAATAGCTCTCTATGTTAACCACACAATGAATTTTCAAAACTTTGGTGAGAAGAACAAGCGAAGAACTGAACTGGTGATGGAACTAAAGAAAATATTTGAAGAGCTCAATATTAGATACAATCTTCTTCCTCAGGCAATTCATCTCAGCCATGTTGGATCAAATACAAGCATACTCAAGGGATAATAACTCCTGCTAATTATTCTGCAAGTATGTGTCTCTTCTCTTTTCTAATACACCCTTTATAACCTCCTTTTAGGCAGATTTGGTTTGGGATTTAGCAGAAGTGCAGGTTCGTGATGCCATTAGCAATTTGAAGATATCTATGAATTTTGGAGTATCTCCAATCCTTTTAGGTAAGGCTGAATGAAGGTGGTAGATATATCATTAGGACTTCGCTGCCAAAGTTGTTATGCTACTACTCATTTTTAATACATTTATTACTTACTGCCAAAGGTTGAATGGCATACCACAAAGGGACCTCTCTGCTACCATTTATCTTTTTCATCGGTTTTTATCTTTTGGTTTTTAATTTCAGTCAACATCCTTTGAGGAAAATGCATTTGAACGAGCTGTTTTATGATAGATTGTTGATCAAGCGTATATGTTGTATGAATTGAACCTGCAATAATAGGTAAATTAATCTTCAATCTTGAGGAATTTTCTGTTAAGAACTAAAATGAAGCAGAATGTAAATGGAGGAATGCCTCTAATTGAATTTATTCATGTATCAGATGAAGGTTTGTCATGTTCACTACTTTTGAATCCAAAGCGCAGCCTAATGATGCTAACACAAATTCTTAAAACCAAATTTATAAAACAATTGGAAATTGTTGATTGGTTTCTTAGGTTTAAGTTGTTATGCTTGTTTTAAACTCCAGCTCTATTCATCCTTCTTCTATACTCTGTACAGCAATTCCCCTTAACCTCTGGCTCCAAACCTCATAGTCGATATGCCACACCGTGTCCATGAACAAATCTGGCATCTTCTTCCGTGTATACATGGGTTTCGTTTCGCAGGCTGAAAAAGCAAATACATCAACGCTAAGGATGCTAATACTATCGTTGAAACATTAGTTAATGCATAATGTTTTCAATCTGCGTAGGAAAATGTGCTTACGATTGTGAAACAGTCTTATTCATGGTGGTCGATGAGTGGAACCAAGAGCCATTAAGATAGAGCAATTCCCCATCTATTCTTGCTTCGATCCTTTTGTCCATTTCTTCAGCCCCAATTAAAAATGGTTGGTCCGAAGCCTGGATTCAAATCATACAAATTCATATTAACATGAATATATAATCACAGCTAGGTTGTAAAATACTAACCCTATTTCTTATAAAGAAAAGCTTTATATCTGCATACCAAAACCCATCCCCAAGTATCAGCAAAAGATGGTATGTGCGTTGTGTATGCAATCACATCTGCATAAAGCAAGCAAAAGAAAACATGTCCTGACCTAAGTTCAAATCGCTTAAATACGATAAACTATTAGAATTCACAATTTAATTCTCAAAAAGGGCTTGAATTAGAGACATACATTTGAAGACCTGTTTGATTGTATTATATATGGACGTGAAGACCTCCTTGTGGGTGAAGATGCCTGCTGGTCCAGCCTGCACAGGTCAGTGTTGAACATTATAACTGAGTGGCAAAAAGTACCTCAGGAGATTAAGGGCATATTATAGAGAATATAACCTGGGTCACAAAAATGCCATTGTCATTGAGCTTGGGTTTCAGGATATTCTCATAGAAGAATTTAGTGTACAGTTGATAGCAAGGCCCCCCTTCAACTGGGTCTGCCAGGTCTCCAACTATTACGTCGTACTTCTCCTTTCTCTGTTCTAATTCTCCTCTTCAACCAATAAAATAATAAAAAAAAAAACCTCATATTTACTTATTTCCGCTTCAATTTAATTTAAGACCACCAATAGAATAAATGCTAACAATGATTGTTTTTAGAGAATGAAAGTTGTTCAGACATGATGGCTTCGCTATGATTAGAGTCAAGAAAAGTAGTAAAATAATAACCATAACTATTGGTTTGACATGTCATTTTAAAATTTTTTTTATAAATAAAGCTGGTTTTTTATAGTCAAGTAGTAAAAAATTAAAAAAATATTTAATATTTTCTTAGATCAATAACTATATGATTTTCTCGTAGAAAGAATACATGAAGTAGTAAAAGTTAAATAACATTTCAACTCTATTTACATAAATAACTATATTTTTTTTTTCGGAGAAATGTGCAAATACCTTTATATTTTGACTTATATGTAAATATATAGCCCCCATGTACATAGAAATTTGGATAATTGACCACTATATTATTGCAAAATTGGAAGCAGGCTTCCATCAATCTTGCACTAGATACTCAATAAAAAATTGGGAAAGAAAAGATATATGAGTTAATTTGAAATTGCATACAGAATATTTAGGGTTTGATATTGAAATCACGAACAAAATAGAAATCATGTCTATTTGGATCAAAATCATTGTTGTCTTGCTTTGAAATTGCGAATGAAAATTCGGGGAAGAAATGTTTCTGGATTTAAGATTCCGAACGGAACAGTTAGAGAGTTGAAAGTGACATTAAATCATGGTTGTCTAAGTTGAATTCGTAGATTTGGATTCAAAGATTAGTATATGGGAATTTGTAAAAAAAAAAAAAAAGAGGATAAACGTCTACTTCTCTATTTGCAGTAATGGATAAGTTTATTATCTGAATATTTCAATTTACGTAGTGGCTATTCAAAAAATTAGTCAAAATATAGAGTGTTTATATTTTGTTAACTTTATCTATACTAATATATGGTATTTGGGATAAATATAAGAAGATCCAAAAGTCAAAGATATATATTAACATAGATAATAAGAAAAAGAAGAGCAAAAGAGGACAAAGAAAGAGAGTTACTTGGCATCATTGATAACAAGGTCAAGCTTCCTATGAGAAAAGGCCTCCTTATTTACAGTCAAGTAGTTACGGCAGAAATCAACCACTTCCTGCAATTTTTTTTTTTTTTGAAAAAAAGAACATAATTTGTAAAATTAATTTGGATGGAGACAGATGGACGGCTGAGAATCATTGTAGTGTAAAAAACGAACCTGGTCAATATCACACATGACCACTCTCTCCATTGACTTGTGTTTCAGCGCTTCTCTTGCAGCAGAACCTTCGCCTCCTCCCATTATAAATACAGTTTTGGGGCTGCTCGTTGTCAATTATAAGAATAACATCAACATATAATGCCTCTTCATCTTCTTTAATGGTTTTCATGAGCCTTTCACACTATGCCAATAACCCTAATCTTCCGTTATCACCGATTTGCTTCCTTCCATTTTCTATTTTATACCACCGATAATACTTCATGAACACCTCCCTCTCCCAGTTATTGACACCAATAATAGTGCGTGGACTTACTTTTCTTCATTTTTTTTCAATAATTATGTAGTTCAGTTTGATACTTGCAAAGATTTAGATAAAAAGGAAAAAGAAAAAAGTGGAATGAATTTAAGATAGAAACTTACTTGGGGTGAGATAGGAGAGCTGGATGAATCAAGCATTCGTGATAAATGAATTCATCCGATTCAGCACTCTGCATCTTCCCATCAATCACCAACGCCTATGCAACATACATAGAACCTCTTGCTTTAGAGTTCAGTTAAATTTCCTCAGTATACAGAAAGTCGTGTATATTCTGAGGGTTTGCCCTTTGATGTAAAGAAGAGAATAGGCTGTCAAACCTTGCCAAAATGCTTGGTGTCTAAGAGTGCTATCTCCTGGTACTCGCTAATCCCTTTATGAAGCACGCTGTTGAAGATGACAGAAACCAAATGACTTAATCACGTACGTACGTACATGCATAAAATGCAAACCAGAAGGAGCGCAGGAGATGCAACAAAAGCAGGAGGAATGAAATGAATGAGGAGTTGAGAGACGAACCTATTGAGTGCAAAAGACCACTTGAGATGGTGGTCGATGACTTCCTCATACCAGGAGGAACAGTCATGACTGTCATCAGTGGTGAAGTTTTGTTGAGTTTCGTGGCCAAACTTGGACAGCCCATTATTATTCACATACAATGCTTCTGGAGCTTCACCCATCGAAACAAATTAAAAAGCCTCTCCTCTATTCGTCACAAGTGTATCCTTCTTGTGCTGTGCACTGCAATAACTTGCCACCCCTCTGCCCTTTTATAGCTACTCCACACCACAGTGTGCACTAAGTATCACCTCCATTGATGTTTTTTTTTCTTATTTGATTTTAAATTTTACGAAGGGAAGAGAGAGATCGGGAATAAGAATAATTTGAGGTATGGATTGACATTAACAAAATTGTTGTATAATAAAATATACGTCTTCCTTTCATTTTGTGATCCAAAAATTTTGAGGGAAAATAAAAACTAAGGTTGAGTTATAAAAACAAATCTCTGGCAATTATTCCCATCATATGAAATGAAAATAAAAATAAAAAAATAATAACTTTGACGATGGCGGTTTGAATGGTGTTATATCAATTATATTAGTTTTTTTGTGCAAATTCTGTAACACTTGTGTATATACTTAGTTCTATATCTATACCAATCAAGAGGCATCCTATTAAATTGGGTGTCACTAATGATTAGAAAAAAAAAAAAAAAAAAGGAATCTCATGAGATGTTTTAAACACAATAATAGAGCAAGGAGGAGGAAAATTATTTTCCCTTAATATCAAAGTAGTAATTTCTGAAATCTGAGAGACAAAAAAGAATGCGATAGTGGTACTTTCTGGTGTACTGGGGGTTGGTACATTTGTGGGATGCCAAGCTGGTAATCCACTTTTTTGACGTGTTGGCATTTGGAAGAGGTGGGACAGAACTTTCAAGCAACTGTGGTGAGTACAAATGGGCACGCGCGAAAAGTTGGCTTTGTACGTTGAGTGCATTCGGGGTAGTGGTGGGGCCCAACATGTACACGAGGGCATGCACTGGCACGTGGGTCATACATGTGTCGTCGATCAAGCAGATTTTTATTTATATATTATAGTAAAATAAATAAAAATAAAAATAAAATATTTCATGTCGTAAAAATATAATTATAATATAATTTAAAAAATAATAATATTATAGTTAAATACATGAATACAATAAAAATTATGAATATATTAGATATGGTTGCGAATATGTCAAAACTAAATTTTTATTTTTAACAAATTATCATTAAAAAAATTAAATATATGTTTTACTTTCACGTACTAAAAAAATTAAGAGAAAAATATGAGTGTCCATCAACTAAGATATTTTCTTTTATATCTTATTAAAAAAATAAAAGAATATATATTTATTTCAAAGGAGTTAAAATAGTATTTTTGGGTTAAATTTTGACTATTTAAGTTATGATTTTAAGTATTCTTATAAATGTAGCAAGTCATTGATGTGATAGTGGAATCCTACTGAGGAAAGTTAAGCTCAACTAAAGCACAAAGTAATATGGATAAATCTAACTGTATAAATTGAATTTAAAAAGAATAATGGATATTAGGGAATAGTTTAAGAATGGAGAGCGAATCTTGGATGGTACCACCCACAATCTACTAGTGAAAATATAATGTTGTGTTCAATTATAGTAGATTATTAAATAAAAGTTTAATAATTTAAATTTATAAATATAAAATATAACTATAAATTATTATATTAATTTAATATAAATCTAAATTATTAAATCTATATTTAACTATTTATTATAATTGAACATAATTTTATATTTTTATTAAAATATTAGAATATCTAAGTTAATTAAAAATGACTATATATGATTAAATATAACATAAAAATAATTGGGTGCAGTGATTTTTTATATACATATCAACGACAATAATAACAAAATATCCAAATTGATGATCTGGAGTGGGAGTAGTATGTATAATCCATTTATGGGAATGGTCATTTTATGTTATTATGTATATGACATTTTTTGTTTATTAAATTACTCTAATAATATAATTTAAATATCAGTAGTTATTAAATTAATACCGTAAAATTATCTTCCTGGGCATGGATGGAAGAAAAATGAGAAGTGGGTCCATCAAAGGAGATTGCGGGGTTGAGTTGAGCGTGGATTCACTCCACTAAGGATTTTGTGGAGAACCCACTTTTCTAACTCCTTGTCCTTATTTTCCATCATCTCCATTTTCTCTCATGTGCATAATTATTTACACAACTTATAAAATAATATTTCGAAGCATTTCATTCTTCATGAGATTATATATTCTTTTTGCATCTTGTATAACCTTAACAAATTTTAAAAGTGAAAAATTAGAAGCTCCAGTGTTATAAATTTACAAAAACTGGTATAAAGGTTGGAACTACATACAATAGGCCATATCTTAACAAGTAATACAGTAAAAAGAATATCATATAAAATAAAATTAAACGTTATCAGAAGCAGATTAATTGAACATATCCATATGTCATCCACCAACTCGTGACTCGCATTTTGAATATTCAGTAGACTGCGTTCAGTGAATCACTTTACACATTAATACATACGAAAGCTGGGTATTATTCTAACTTATCATTTCGTAGAAAGGCATATTCATATATGTATGCATGTACCTTCTGTGTGCGTCTCATCACAGTGATGGAGAAGAAGTTGTACTCGATTTCTCGTGTGATGGCATACACACACACACAGAGATAATGGCGAATGTGGTGGAGCACCAATATTGCACACCATGAAGTGGTATATATGAGCGTAAGCTTTTCCACGTTAATGGGGAGACAATGAGTGCAGACCAACCTTTTGAAGACATTAGTCCCACAAACACAAATTAAAAGTGGTTTATTTTTAACAAAGTTGTCCAAAATCATTTTCACCAACTTTATATGCCATTTTTTTTCCTATTTAGATGCCATTCACCTTTCTTGAGTTTGTCTCCTTCCAGTCAACGGGTTAATAATACTACAAGGGACAGGGCAAGTGATTTCTGCTTTCTCTTTAACCAAGTCAAACCTATATAATTCTCATTTGTTTTCACTTATTTTTTTTCAACAAGTATAATTTTAGATATTATTTATTGCCGTCGACCTGCATATATATATATACAGAATTTTTTTGGTATCCTAGGACGATATTACTTGCAGATTAGATCCAAATAATTCTATGCAATTTTTCCCTCTATTTTCCAGATGAGCATATCCATATTCAACCATCACAGCAATAGTATGTATAAATTAGAGACAACTACAAGTTATGTAAACAACTAATGGGACCAAACCTTTTAATTAAAAAAAAAATGGAGAAAACTCACTAACATAAATGATATATTTTTTTTATATGAGAAATGAATTTTTTGATAAGAAGCGAGTAATAAAAAAAGATATAAAAACAAGGACAAGATGTCCTCCCCAAAGGAAAAAAACAAAAGAAACTCTAACTTAAAAGAGCCTTTCCAATTCCTTTGAAGATCACATACATGTCTGAGCAGAACTAATTACCTGGTAAAATATGCATATATATACTTTGACTATATACAAACTACAAAAAAATTTTTTGTCTTTATAAGGAAAATAATTCTCAGCTGGTGTGCTTCACAATTTTTTTTTATTATTATAATCTTGTCAATATGGTGTATAATGTTATTTTACCTAACTGCATAAGTTAACAACTTAACATGCATTTCGCTTTCACGTCATTGTTCTTCGTCTGCATTGATACTTGCGATCGTGAGTACGATATATAATAAACAGCGGATATTTCGAAACCTTAAATTTAAAATGAATGTGTAATTGTCATTGCAGTTTCCGTGTTGTTACAGTGCATCACATAGTTACACGTAATTTGCTATTATATCGTTTTCTGCCATACCTTCACATTCGATTATTCAAATGGTGTACAAGCTTTCTTGCTAACCCAAATTCTTTCACATATATATATATATATATATGTGTGTGTGTGTGTGTGTGTGTGGAACATGTTACAGATGAGTATTTAATTAGTTTGGCCAAATTGATCATAAAAAATAAAGTAAGCTTAAATTAGATGCTGAATTCAAACGAACATAACTTTTAGCATAAATAAAAACTTGATAATATTACTTTTGGACATAATTTCATCATTTTATTGAATTTTAATGATTTTAATTATTTGTTTACTTTATGCGTATTTTTTTTTTCTTTAATAAGTTTTGTTTAGAATTTCATATGAAAGAGTAAAGGAGACGATCGATAATTAGTTTTGGCTTCAATAATATCATCAAATTATTCAGAAAATTTTTGTCATTAAAAAAGATAAATTCAATGTTATCTCTCTTTCTCTTTTGTCATCAAAAAAGAGAAAAAAGAGCGTGAAAGACAAATCAAAACATGGCAAAAGATTATTGGGCAATTGAAAAGGTGTCCGTATGTATGTCGAAATAAATTAAAGGGGGAGATTCGCAGAATATACAACATAATTAAGGATCATGATTAAGATAGTGCGAGTAAGCATTTTTTTTTTTTAAAAAAGGAAGAAAACATGTTGGAAGAGTTAGTCTGGGGGCATCGATCATTGAAGAGTACAAAGCAAAAATGGAGCATTCAACTTAGAAGCAGGCGTGCTTGGTGGCTGATGTGCCCACTAGCTATTACCCGTCTCCACTCTCCCAATAGTATTTGTTTCTTTATTATTTTAATCACAAAAAGAAAGTAAGAAAATGAGAGACAAAATGAGGAATACAAAAAGAGACAAACTCACTGTCAAATGGTCACCATTAATTTGCTGTGGTGGGTGCTCCAAAAGCAAACCCTATTTTGGTATTTTATTTGTTGCCTTGTACATTAATTGTGTGAGCTTTGAGTGACATGCCCTCGAATCGTCTTGCACACGTGCTCTTACTGCTTCAGTGGCTTCAACCTCACCTTCTTCATGATAAGGTTTTGGCAGTGTTGGCTCTCTCTCCTATCCTAGCTTTCCTCGAATACCAAATGTCGCATAATGCTCCACTCCATAGCCATAGCTTTGAGCTCGACCAACATACATCACTTTCATTATTATTATTATCTTTAAATATTCTAAACTTTGGGTTGGGGGTGATATTTTTTTTTATATTGAAATTTATTTTAAAAGAAAAAAGGTGCAAAGCAAAATCCAAATTGGCTTGTACATGTGTTGGATTAAGTGCGTGATGTAGGGCACCAAATATTCACACTGTGTCTGGTCCCCTGTATATGCCTTTTTACTGTTGATATGACTCATGATAGTGTGCATGTGTATATGTATAAAGTGACCAAATCCGAAAGGATAGGCTTTCCATTCCTTTTTATTTTATTTTTGATTGGTTTCATAGTGCCGCCCAGCTGAATATTAATTTGCATAAAATAAGCATGCCTATATATCAATAACGCTTTCTGCATTCAATTGCGCTCTCTTTCTTTCTCTCTCTCTCTCTCTCTCTCTCAAAATTAGAATAATATTTTGGGAATAATGAAAAAGATATGAGTTCTTAAAATAGCAATGCACCATCCACGTGTCGCCGTCCCAACCCCAACAACATTATCTGTAGGATTTGGCCCTTCATCGTCTATTATCATTAATTTTAGTGTTACGTTAATTTTTCAAAAGTTTTTAGTTCCAATTTTCATTTCATATGTCATATATATTGTCAATGATATTAACTTTTCTTTAAAAAAATTAATTTAACTATTTATACTGTACGTCATATTAATTAATATAAAATTATATATCTTATTATGTAAAAAATTAATTTTATTGACAAAAGATAAATTATATGTGTATATATATATATATATATAATATTAAGAAAGGCGAATGATATGTTTAAAGTGCGAAGAATTCACATGTAATTTAGCTTAAACTTAGAGAAAATTAGAGTAATTTATTTTTAATATCATATTCAACAAGTCAAATTGGGAAAAAATAATCAAGCAAGTATAATGGTCTTCAATTTGTTTATGGATTAAAATGTGTATGCCGTCCAAACTTAATAAGCTATTACAATATAAAGCCAGAGAACTGAGCTCACGGAACAATATATTGTATCAAACAAAAGAAAATTGAGGAAGACATATACATGAATCTAGATTCTGGGATTGGGATTCAGTATCTATATATATATATATAATAGAAGGGTTTGTTTTTTGTTTATCTATTTCTATTGAGTAATTGACCGTTGGGCTCACTTCCAAAATCCTATTTGCTTTATCAAAAAATTTTATAACTAATCAGCGGTTGGAAGAAAGCAATATGGCACCACATAAGGCATAACAAAGCTGATGCATGTCTCCTTTACATATTTAATGATTAATATTTACTATTAGAAATATGATCCATTAATTGATTACATATATATACCACCTTGCCGTGAGATATTTTTGTGGTAGCTCAGAGTCGAAAATCTTTAATACCCATTTTTATACCATAAATACCACTTGAAATTACGATCGATTATATAGGTCACATGACATAATTTTAGAGGCCACAAGAGAATGTATATAGAGGCAGAGGTCAGTTGAATTTGGTAACTATATGTAACTTTTTTTTTGATAGTGTAACTATATGTAACTTGTCCTCTATAAAAATGAAATTGTTTTGGATATCTAAATGTACGCTTCTCATGCTGAGTTGTTAAATTTTCCATTAAAGCCCACTACTTTCATTAACACCTTGTTTTGTTTATTAGATTTCTTTTTTCCTTGTCTCCCCTAATATATATAAGCTTGCCATAAGAGCTAATTAACTCGACAATATTCAAAGAGACGTAGTTCACTTAAATCAAAATTTTTACTTTTTGTTGTGATATTCCTATTTTCAAAAGTGTCCAGATACATTATTCTCGTTACATTAAGAATGGTATATCATTGAAAATCTAAAAAAAAAAAAACTAAATTAAAGGGCATAATCATTCATAATTAACCTTTGCTTGGCTATTTCATTGCATGTTGAGCATAAAGAGGTAAGCATTCCAACCGTAAACTACCAAGGAAAAGATACGCAAAATCAACATGTTTTGTCAACAAATTTTAGTGGGGCTAATTAGTATATGGGTTAATGCCACATAATTAAGAGAGGTAGCCTTTATATATAACTTTGTCTCCCTGCAAATAATTAAGAAGCCGAGGATCTGAAACCATCCTTATCAAAAGAACAATCAGCAATCATAACACAAAGGACTTAATTACGAATATTATGATTTTTTTTTTTAATAAGGCGACGCCTCATTGCTGCCAATCTAGAATAATATGAAATAAACGTTATTAATATCGGGGCCTGTTTCATATTACCCGTTTGATAGGCTACACAGGCCTTTTAGCTTATTTAAAATAACCTAAAGAAAAAAAAAAATATTAATGGATGTTACATATGACTATAGTTTATAATGTGACAATATTGAAGTGGGCATGGCATGAGTTAACACAATTATATATGGACTTTTTTCGTACCCTTAATGTACGTATAATGATGGAGCAAATTGTACTCTCGTACGTATGCGTAGGTCTTCTATATATATATATATATACCTAATAATAATATCTGTTAATTATATGCTTATTTTTTTAAAAAAAAATTATTCAATTGATACTCAAAACTAGCCCGAAATATATTGATGTATGAAAATATTTTGCTCCAACTATATGCAGATCAGATTTCTTCTCAAATATCCACATGTAACATTTTACCTCAAATCCTATATCATTCATTACTTTAATTATATTAAATCACTGATAAAGAAAATAGGTGTAAAAATATATACTTGTCGGTGCAACTGCCTTATCCCTTTTCCTGTCACATGCCATATTTGTTCTCTTATTTTTCCTCAAATCTACCATTTGAGTATTTCTGTATTAGAATAATCGTAAAAATTTTTATAATGCTATGAATAATTACTACTTGCAAAGAATCAAAATAGCCAAGCTATTGAGAATTTATTTTAAGTGCGTTTTTTGCATAAATTATTTTTTAATCAAATAAACACTTATATTATATATTTCATTACTTTAAATTTATTCATAATATTTTATTGTTTGGCCTTAGTATTGTTTCAATTTCAAGTGAAAAATTTCAGGTTATGGCACCGGAAAGAGATGACTTGAGATATCAAAAATAACGAAACAAAAAAACATTAATCAGGCTAATACAGACTGGGCTGAGTACTGTTTGGGTCAACTCAACCCATTCTGTATTAGCTCACAATTTAAACAACCCATATTAATTTTATTGAAAGAAAATAAATTGAGTCATAGAAATATTTAGCCTGAAAGCAAATCATAGTGCAACCATGAAAGACTAAAATTAACAGAGTGAAGCCAACTACCAGAAAGTAGAAAGCATCTTTCTTTATTTTTTTAATTACGGGTCCAATTGAAATCATGTTAATAAGTTCTTCATTTCTCTTTTTCATTCTTGTTTGGAGGTAAATTATTTAATCCTCGTAGTTTCTCTGAACTTTTAAATTGGTTTTTACATTTTGAAAATTTTAAATCAATTCTTATGTTATTTTAACATCTAAACTTTGCCCCTACTATAACAATGTGTTATAATATCGTTATTATCCTATTGACTAGTAGGGATGGATTTAAGGGAAGCACGTGGGTGATCGTCCTTTATGAATTTTTAAAATTTTAATTTTTACATATAATTTTATTTTATATTTTTAATTTAATTATTTAATTTATAAGAGTTTACTCTTTTAAATTGTAAAATTTGTCTCTCTTAATTCAAATGTTTATCCAAAAATCTTCACCTCTTTATAATCAAATCCTAAAGTTGTTCCCGTTGACAAGGCTAAATGAATTTAAATGGTGCTAGAGGAGGTAAAGCTTCCTCCACGCTTCTGGTATTCAATTTCTCCAGGAAGCACTCAGTCATGGGGACAAAGAGGTGAGTAGAGAAGAAAAGAAAATAAAATGGTAATAGGAAATAAAATAAAAATTACCATAAAAATGCGTTTTCTTAGTAATAATTGGACTTAAGAATCATAAGTTTATAAAATATTGTGAATATGAAAATTATTTTAAAACATTTAGATACCAAATTTTTTATTTTACTATAGAAAAACCCTGCCCTGAAGCCTCTTTATAATGTATTCTCAGGATCCAAGAGCATGGTGATGGTGAAGTCTTTCAAAATTTATATTACTTTGTAATTAATATTTTAAATTTATCATGCTTAAATCTAATTCTGCCTTGTTCCTCATTCCCTAATATTTCCTCTGCGCCAAAGATGTCGTATAGAAGACTAAATACAGCGTGCTTTCAACTGTAAAAAGAGATGATTATGAGTTAGATATAAGCAGAGTATTATAATCGTTATTTCTCAATTGGTAACACAATTTTTATCTCATTAAAAACTCAAATTCCCAAACCTAGATCCATTTGTTTATGAAAGTTTCATAATGAATATTTTTTTTCCTCAAATTAAAACGCATTTGCATAAATTAATTGCTTTTTAAAACTCATTTGCATAAATTAATTCCCATTGTCTAGGGATTCAAACAATCCAGGAATTCAATCAATTGCTTTTTAAAACATCCATTTGTTCTTACTATTTTTTTTTCCCCCCCTTCTCTCATTAAAGAATTTTTTCTTAATTTACAAAACCCTTTGCCTCCCATCATTTATGGAAGCCTCCCATCTCTAACTGAGGAATCTTTTACTTTTTGGAAGACAGCAACTGATATATCTTGGAGAAGGAAAGGTTAGAAGACCACTTCACATGGGGATGATGGAGGTGTGTTACCTCTCATTGAAGATTTTGCTCGGATAGAGTTTTATGGTTTTCAATGTAACTCTGCTCCAGAAATGCGGGCCCAATCACAATCCTTTTTTCTTTTAATGAAATTATCACTTGGCAGAAAGAAATGAAAAACATACATTAGGAATATATTTGAATGGATAGTCACATGTGTGACAATACTCCTACTAACAATCTAAAATCTTAATTTTTTTTATTCCTAAATTGAAAGGTCCGAATAGAATAATCAAGTGTAAAATTATTACAATATTTTATTTGAATTTAAGTTACTATAATAATATTTTATTGATAAAAAATATTATTAAAAAAATAAATAACTCATTTTATCCTATTAATAATTTTCTTCTCTTGTTTTAATTAAATTTTCTAAACAATAAAGTATTATATATCTTATTATTTTATTATTTACCACTTTCTTCTTTTAATATTTTATGTATTATCAATCCAAACATATCCAGGGCCGTAATCTTGAAAAGCAAAAGATCAAGGCCTAACGCAAAGCAAAGCTGAATCCAAAATTTAAATTTGGTTGACATGCGCAAGAGATGAAAATAAATTTACACGATATTAAAAATGTTGAAACTACTTAATCAACAGATCACAAAGCACTACCAGCCTCAACCTCAGCATAATCAGCCACAAACTAGAGTAAAGTCCCAAACAAGCGTTTGAATTTTAAGAGATCCCCTTAATTTTCTTTTATTGGTTTTAGACCAAGGAAGCACAGATACACTAGAAATGGTGGTGTATTTATATTTGTATCGGATACATATCTGACATAAATACACGTACCACACGTTAGACGCGAATGTCCATTTCACCAAAACGTGTCTGATATGCATGGCTGGGGTAAATTTGCAAAACCTAAAACAGATATATGTTTTCTTTGCCCTATCCATGTCTGGCTTATCATCTCTGCAATCTCCAATTTATTTGCCATCCTTTAAAATCTGTTATTTTCGATTTAATTCATCATTCATATCTCATCTCTCGCCCTGGTTCTGATTCGTCATTCCTTCCACATCCTTCTGCACCTCTATTTTGTTGTCTTATTTTAATTTTGTGCTTTTTTTTTGTTTTCCTGTTTACTATTTGTATTTTAGTGCATTATCTTTTAGTGTTATGCTCTATTTTTTCAATATTATATTTTTTTAATTCATATCAATTTTAAAGTACTATGCTTCATTTTTTGTCTTATTTTGTGCTTTACTGCTTTATTTGTAATATATATATATATATATATATATATATTCCTGTATTATGTGTATCGTATCATACCCGTATTGATACTTATTAGTTTTAGACAAACATGGCCCCTATCTTTTGTAACCTGCACATCTCACAAAATTAGCAACCCATACATACAAATGAATTTTAAAGAACATGCAAGCGCTGTCATCTTTACCGATAGGAACCACAGCCCTATGAAAGTTGCAAAGTTAACAGCAGGTTGAAAGAGGCTCACAACAGAAAGCAGACATGATTTTAATAACTCTAGATATTTGCATTAGATACAGGCTAATATACATCCCGAACATAATTGAACATTGACTAAGTTTTTTCAATTAAAAAAGCATTACCTTTAAAGTATAGCAACAGAAGATTTACTTTAAATTGTGGGGGAAAAGAAATAATACAAAGCAAGAAGCTGGTGAAAATTTATTATTTCTTGAGGTGGCAGGAGTAGAATGCCACCGGAGTATATCTTGAATTCTTATACCAAAACCATAAATAGCAATTTCGTTAGGCTTTGTTCCCAACGGTTTGGGGACACCCCGCTAGAGAAAGCTATTCAAAGCCGTTTGATGAAACAAGTTCAGGACCAAGGTCCAAGGGCAGCCACGAATTTTCTCCATGGGGTTTCCCTCTCAACACGGCAGGATATTAATATTGAATCATCATTTTCATGCAAGCATGGCTGAAAAGTTTGTAGATCGATGTCACTTGTCCTTTTCAACCCTTCGAATCCCAGTGAACTGGATTTTCTCCACTATACAAGTACACTGTGAGATGTAAAAAACAAAAAGGGGAAAAATGAAAAAAAAACTAAATTGAAGTCAATTCAATTATGTAAATGAACTCAGATAATAGGAAAGCGGGGAAACAAGGAACTTGGAAAATACAGAGACTTGACCTGAATTCCGTGGAGCTTTCACTTACCATAACATCAGAGAGAGCTCCTATCAAAAACAGACTAGATATATAATGAACATCTTCACACCCATATGCCCTTGTCACCAAGACAGATCTAGAGACTCCTCAGCATTTCCTACAAAATGGGTACACCTTACTTGAGTAAAGCTCATATGTCCAACAAAATTGATATCTAGAGATTTCTTGGAAACCTCACACTCACACATATTATTTGCAAGAGAATTTTTCACTTGAGAATATTCTCAAAGATGACATTGTCCTTTACTTTGAGAAGGGGAGGGGAGGTGAAAATAGACAAATGCACATGTGCAAAGTAAGGAAATGAGATGTGGGAGTATATTCCAAACGCCAAGCACTTTTAGAGTAGCACAAGAAGCCTGACTAACTCCAGCAAACCTTTAATTTGAGCACTTATAACAATGAAACCCCAAAGGCTAATGAGTCAAACCACAAGGGTCTAGTAATGCTCAGATGTCAACAGCATGTGTAAGAAAAACGCAAACTTCTGAAAGATTTAAGAAAAAGACATAAAAACAGCACAGATGGAGCTCCTTTTGAGTTCTGGCACATATTATGTTGCATGGGTTTCTGCTAGAACTTCTTCAAGGACATAACTGTTAGTTGAGGGACAACATTAGATAGATGAATTACGAGAATGTCTACCCCGACTAGGTTAAAAAATAATCTCAGGCAGGGTAACATAATCACGTAATCACATTCAGTATTCAATTACTTGGGAACAAGGCATTGAACGCCAACACTCTCTCCTTATGTAGAAGGAATTCGCTAAAGCTTGAATACGATGCTTAAAAAAGTTAACGTGAAATCTACCATCAGCGCCTAAGCACAGAAGAAGTGTATAGTTCATTCCATGGCTTACAAAGCACCAATGGATCCAGACACTATTGTCATCCTCAGACACGAGAAAGGTATTTAGGAACAACTAACTCGCTGTAAAGAAGACTTTAAGCCGGCAGATACAAATGATCAATGACAAAATCAAATTTTCACCTGCCTGGAAATTAGATTCATTATATATATATATTAAAAATAGATCCAATCTATCAAATATAGAAAATACATAACTTTGAGATGAAAAAAGTACCTGGAAAGAAAAAGAGAAAACCTTGTGGTTCCGAAGTCTCTGATTGATCGAAGGAAAGATCATCGAACCTCTGGTCGGTGGAAACAATTAGCAGGGGTATGGCTCAAGTAAAAAAGACAGTTATCGATAGAGAAATCAGAGGAAAAGCGCCCATGAGTGATGCTAATCTCATGAAAGAGCATCGTTAGGTTCCACGAATAGCAAAGAATACACATGTTGCAAACCCTAACTCTCTCCCGTTTGAGTGAGTGGCGACGGCTGCTTATATATAAGTTGTTCGGATGGAAAGCCTGTGCGGCGGTACATACTAGAAAGCATAAAACCCTAAACCCTAGCAATGCATACGGATGGTAAGATTAATAAATTTGAGAAATTTCTTTTGCTTTCATAGATATTTGAATTATCTATTTTTGTTATATATATATATATATATATATATATGTGCTTTTAAAATTATAATAAATAAGACAAAGAAAATAATTCTATAATTTATAGATTTCTCATGGAACAAAAATGCTTTACCCTTTTTAAGTAAAAATGTAAAATTGATATAACTAAGGTCCCAAATTATACAAAATATGCTTTGCATAAAATTTTGGTCTTATAAATTAAAGGACTTCATAAGTCATATATATATATATATATATATATATATATATATGTATATAAACGAAATAAATGACCTCCTTAGGTTTATATAAGGTTTGAATTTCAAAGCAGAGTATTCCACTCTGCCTTCACGATTTCTTCCATCTTTTTTGTTAGATTTGGTGTCCAATATTTGTGGGAATAGAAAAGCGAAGGATTAATAGAATGAAAAGTAATGGAAATAAACCATATAAGTAAAAGTTATTTTTGGTATGTAATAGAATGTAATAAGTTTTTAAAAAAGTTTTATATTTGGTATGAAAGAAATTGAAAAACAAAGTGAGATTAATATTTGAAATATCCCAGTAATACAATTAATAAACTAGAAAAAATAAAAAAATATTTATAAGAGATTTTTTATCTTTAAACATTCATTCCATACCTTATTCTTTAAGTCCATTGAAGGAATGTTGATTATTATATTTAAGGGAGTTTAGTTTCTCAAGAGAAATGTTTAGACATTCCATTCTACATACCAAACATCTCTTTTAAAGAAATCTTCTCTCATTATCTTTCCATCAATCCCTTTTTGGCATACCAAACACACCCTTTGAAAGTGTTTGGGCTTATGAGTCTTTCTTATATTACAGCTTCTAAACCGGGCCTCGCGCCATGATCCTATGTGGAGACCCTTCGTCTACTGTTCTTTATGTGCATCCATCCTCAAGAATGTGAAATTATAAGTCCCAGCAGATACACAAGATTCATTTTGGTGTATTCAAATTGCAACACCATAAATACGTGAAAGTGAATGAAAATGTTCTGTTACAGTGCCAATAAAGTATGAGATTCATAAATAAAGAGATTCGGTCTGGTTATGAAATATTGTATTATCTAGAAATAACCACATAATTACAGTAACAAAGCAAACTCTCGCTACCAATATACAAGAACAAAGTGCCTTTAAATTTTAAGTAGTTGTCATAGCTCTCAAATATTGCTTACAGTTGTTCGTGAATTCGTTACCTTTTATATAGAAGAGTTTGCGCTCTCTCATGTTAGACTTTTCAAGTTAACAAGGTTACAAACTTATACTAAAAGTATAGGTCATGAGTACGATTTTTTGATCTACATGTATTAAAAAATTTAAGTAAAAAATAAAAGCTAATATTATAAAAAGTATTACATCTATATATTACAATTTTATTGACTTGGAATAAATTATTTGGAGAATGTGTCAGAAAAAAAAAAGGAACTCTCCACTTTTATTTAAAAACAAAAACAATAAATGAAGAGTCAAAACAGTTGATTTCGACTCCCCCAAAATAAAAAGCTGCCAAAATAGTGGAAAGACTTAGGGAGGGTGGGAATGTGCGAGAGAGAAAGAGATATTAGTAATATATGAGTATTAAATAAAGAAAAATATTTTTTAAATGAATTATATTTCAATAAAAATTAATTTTAATTTTAATATTTTAAAATAAAATAAAATAGAGAAAAATATATTTTTGGTCTATTCACTTATCATAAAATTATTATTTTAGTTCCTTACTTATTAAAATATTCAAAATAATCACTCGCTCATTGAAAAACGTCATATTTAACCCTTTACTTTTTAAAAACATTACCAAATTTAATCTCTCTACTAAACACTAAATCTTAAATCTAATAGACTAGATCAGGTATTTTTTTAAAATGTAAGGGACTAAATGTAATATTTTTTAATGAGTGTATGACTATTTTAAACATTTCAATAAATAAGGGACTAAAATAATAATTTTAGAATAATTGAATGACCAAAAGTATAATAATTCAGGACAATTATAAAATATAAAACTCTCTTATATGTAATTAATTGTTTTAATTTGATATAGCAGTTGTCTAATCTAACTTTATTTTATTGTTGCCTTATTTAACCTTTATGAAACGGGTCAAACTCTAGAAACATAGCTAATGATCAACGAATTTTAAAAGAAATTAATGAAAAAGAATATCAATAAAAAATATACTTATGATTTTTTTTATATGTAATTAAAATTTATCTTATTTATTCTACTTATTTTCATCAAACAAAATCTATATAAGAATTTATGTCAAACCCACGCTAACTCTACTATCCACTTTTAAAATTACTGACACCCTATATTTTCATATTACAAAATTACGTACCTTCTTTGTCTTTAGCACCATCTCTCTCTCTCTCTCTCTCTCTCTCTCTCCCTCCCTCCCTCCCTCCCTGAAGTCTTCCTACTATTTTTACAACTTTTTATTTTAGGGGAGTCGGAATCAACTTCTCTGACTCCTTATTTTTTTTTTTTGAAAAAAAATAAAAGTAGGGATCGAGTCCCATTTTTTCTAACACAATCTCAAAATGATTTATTTCAAGTCAATAAAAGTGTAGTATATGGATGTAATACTTTTTATAGTATTGAATTTTGCTTTTTTCTTAAATTTTTTAATGCATGTGGATTAAAAAGCCTTGTGATAACACTATGGGCTGATGCGATTTAGCCTTTTGATAATGTTATATGGGTAAGGTTCTCATAACTCTTGTCTAAATGTCTACCAAAATACTAACAAGCTTGGAGGACTAAAAGTGGTGTGTTCTTGAGTTTTAGTTTCAAGTTGGGATTCTTAAGGCATCTTTATAGGGTTGGTGTATTAACGAAGGAGATTTGTAACGGCAATGGCTATAAGTGTTTCATGTCATGAGTGTCTATGGTTATGTTGTGGCGAGAGATAAAAAGTAGGCTTAGCCTAGTAACAGAACATTGTATTATTTAAGAATAATGGATAGAATTAATGGAGAAAGAAAGACTTATCCTGTTACAAGCATAGCCCAAAAGGAGAGCCCATTCCAAAAGATTTATCCATTAAGTACGAGAACCCCTTAGTCTTATAAGCCATATTTTTTTTAGAAAGCTCCCCCAACGTGAAACTTGTAACAATGCACCCTCCTTCGAGAGAAAATATCCGTGGCAACCCACTCTACTTCTAGTATTTGACATGGTCACACTACACTGTAATTTAGCTTGTAGGTCGCCCCCTTTATGTCTTGGCCACTCTTAATGAAATAGGCAATGTTACAAGCATAAGCCCAAAGGGAGAGCCCATCCCAAAAGACTAGTCCATTAGGTGGAAGAACTTCTTTGTCTTATAAGCCTTCTTCCTTTTATAAGGCTCCCCGATATGGGACTTGTAACATATCACTAGCATACAAAGTAGGTCTAAATTCATTTATAATGCCTTTATTCATATATCACTTGCAGTTGCCTAGAACTCTTTCTATCTCTAAAATCTAATATTCATGTTCACTATTGTTAAAATCCTAAGAGTATACTAGTTACCTTATAAATTTGAGCCATAATAGTATAAGTTAATTTGATTAAGGTGTATAAAAATATTTCACCAATAGGTTTATCATTAAAGATTTATTCTTATTCTTACTTCAAATGAAATTTGTATATATTTTTATAAAAAGAAATATATAAACTAAACATTTAGTCCTTTGATTTTTGTTCCCCATAAAAGAATGCGTATCAAATGTGTAAAAGAGTTTATCGAATTGTACATCACTTATGCAGATTACCTAAAGTATTGGATGGTAGATTTGATTTGTTTATTTGTTTACAAGTTCATTGCAAACCGAGCATTGGGTGGAACTGCGTAAGAGACATTTCTCTTCAAGGTTAGATGAACCATATGTTGCTAATGTCCAATGACCCCCACCATTGACAATGTTAGGAAGAGTTGTTAGTTAGTAGAAGTTGTTAAGTGGTAGTTAGTTAATAAGTTGAATATGTTAATAGTTATTAACAGACAATAACAAAACACCTGAATACCTGAAGTGTTGTTGGTGTTTTTACTTAAGACACCAATTACAATTGAATGACAAAAAAGAAGTGTTACAGTGATTTTTCTCTCAATTTCTCTCGTCTCTTTTCTCTCTTTCCCATTCTTTTTTCTTATTAGTGTTATCAGAGTTACTCGACTCTCGAACCATGGTGGAGGGGACCTGTGTACAGACAAGCATGCGAAAGGTGGAGGATCATATGTGAACGATTGTTAAGTAAAGATTAGGTGTCATTGAACAAAAGGTTTCGGGCATTCAAGAATTGCTCCAAGGATTGTCAGTGCAGGTGATAGAAGTGATGAGGACATTAAATACAAGTGATTGAAGGGATGTTAAGCAGAATAGGGAGAACAAGCCAGCAAGAAGGAATGGTAATTGAGATTACCAAATGTTGACATACTTCACGAAGATGGAATTTCCTAAATTTCATTTAGATTATGTAGTGGGTTGGATATTAAAATGAAAACGTTATTTTCTGTTGGATTGCACACCAGAAGAATTAAATGTGATTGTGGCAAGCTTAGCTATGGATGTGAATGCTTTCAAGTGGCATCAAGAATTTGAGAAATTGCAAGGAGATAGAGCAATCACATCGGAAGTATATGAAATAGATCATGTAATAATTATGGATAATACATGAATATAAAATAAGGAGAATTTAATTTATTATGATATGACTTGATGAAGATGACATAGAGTTAGTTGTGTTCTGCTAGATGAAAAATAATTTTAACCCATAATACTCAAAAGAGACCTCATAGTAGTAAATGGCCAAAGAGAGTTATCGTTTTAGTTATATTAAAATTAAGGCATTCCAAAGTAATTTATAGGATTTTATTTTAATAATAATTAATTATATCATTAAAATAAAATCCTAAAAAATCCTTCAAAATAGTTTCCTATTTTATTATTCGAAGAAAAGGAAGCCCATTAACTCTCTTTTAATAATTAACTCTTAATTAGTAATCTAATGGAATAATTACTAATGCTCTTGGACTGTGGGTTGGGTCTCTATCCAGTGGGCTTGTGAATAATCTAACCTATAACTGATTACCTACAATGAATATAAACCCAGTCCACTCTTAGTTTATAAATTATAATATCAATTGCCTAATTAGTTATAATAAGAGATTAATCTAATAGTATAATTAATGCTAATGCATATCATATAAAAAATATTCTATAAGTATATTCTCGACCAATGAAAGATAGGTTTAGTTTAATGTATGAAGATCCTCTGGAGTTAAAGCTATTACAGTAGATAGTAATAGTGGAGGAATATCGAAAAGCTTTTGATAATTTGACATGTAAAGTTTGACTGCCTGAAGAGTATCTAATTAGTTGTTATGTTGTGGGTCTCAAGGAAGATATTGCACCAAGTGTAAGGCTTTTGAAGCCAAGAACGCTACTAGACACGATAAGATTGTCTAACTTGTAAGAGAAAAACTATGAGATGATTAGTAAGGGTTTTAGAGGAAAAATGAAGCCACGAATAACTACAACAATGGGCAATTAGAGTTATGGTAGATTTATTCATGGCAAGGACGATAGTGTAAGTAGCAATAATTCAGTGACAGGACTAAATAAGGTTAATCAAGAGAAGAGTGGAAGTAGAACGAGATTATAGCAGATCCTAACTCTTAAAGAGGTGGAAGAACACAAACCAAAGCAATTGTATTATTTCTGTCAAGAGAAATATACACAAGGCCATGAGTGTCCTCAAAGGAAGAAGGTGCAATTGCATTTAATAGAGGTGGGTGAAGAGGACGGACAAGAAGTACAAGGTAATGAAAGAACATATGTATATGTTGAGAATCAATAGAAACATCCAGAAATTTCGTTGAATGCAATAAAAGGTGCATATGGTGATACAACTATAAGAGTTCAAGGATATGTAGCAAGGAAAGCATTGAAGATTCTAGTTAATAGTGGTACTACACACGATTTTCTTGACTCTCAATTAGTCAAGAAAATGGGGTGGCAAATAGATGAAATGAATCGAGCTGATATAACAGGGGGAGACAAGTTGATTATTAAGGGAATCTGTAAAGCATTCAAATGGTGAATGAATGAGGTATACTTTTGTACAAATGCATTTGTAATTAAATTGACAAGTTGTGATATGATGTTTGGTATGCATCTGTAAGGCATTCGAATGGTGAATGAATAGGGTATACTTTTGTACAGATGCATTTGTGATTAAATTGACAAGTTATGATATGATGTTGGGTATACAATGGTTGAAAACCATAAGGTCAGTGAAGTAGAATTTTTCAGAAATGACAATAAAGTTTTTGTATCAAAGGAAGTTAGTCAAATTGTAATGTTGAAGCCAAATCGATGGAGGATAGCTACACCAAAATAATTCTAAAGCATTTGGAAGGAAGAAGTTCAATTTTTTTTTTTTTTGCTTGATGTGAAGGCATTTACATGAGATGTAAGGGAAAGTTGTTTGATGATGAAAGCTAACACTGAAAATATAGCTCCATAAATTCAATCTTTTCTTGATGAATTTCAAGATGTGTTTTCTACACCTACAACACTACCACCATTTAGGCAAGGACATGACCATTGCATTAACCTTTATGAGGGCACCAATGCAATTAGTATTTGACCCTATAAGTACCTAGTAGGTCACAAGGATGTGATTGAAAAAATGGTTAAGGAATTACTATAGATGGGGTTAATACTTCATAGTACTTCTCCTTTTGTTGCACCACTAGTTCTTGTGAAGAACAAAGATGGAACATAGAGGATATGCATTGATTATCGAGAGCTCAACAAGCAAATAATCAAAGATAAGTTCCTATACCTATAGTTAAGGAGTTATTAGATGAATTGAAAGTGGTAAAGCTATTTACAAAGTTGGATTTGAGAGTTGGATATCATCAAATACGAATGAAGCCTAAAAATAGACAAAAGATAGCATTTAAGACACATTTATAGCATTTTGAATTTGTAGTTATGCCCTTCGATCTCACAAATGCTCTAGCTACATTCCAATCTACTATGAATGACATTTTCAAGCACTACCTCAAGAAATTTATACTTGTATTTTTTTTTATGATATTTTTTTATACAGTTTGTACTTACAAACTCATGTGTAACACTTGAGAATAACATTAGAAGTGTTGTCCATTAAAAAAAAAAATTATAAATGTTGAGCCAACTTCAGTATTATGTGAAGCTTAGTAAATTATACTTTTGCATCAACTCAAGTGGAGCATTTCGGGCACATTATTGGTTTATAAGGGGTTGCAACAAATCTTAAAAAGATTAAGGTAGAGGTGGAATGGTGATTACCCACTTCCATTAAATAGCTGAGATCATTTTTGGGTCTTTCTGGATATTATAAAAGATTTATTAAAGGGTATGGAGAAATTGAAAAGTCATTAACTTAGTTACTTCAAGGAATTCCTTTACATGGACAGTTGAAGCAACTAATGCTTTTCACAAACTAAAGGAGGCTTTAACAACTGCGCTAATTTTTGCATTGCCAGATTTCTCTATAACTTTTGTTATAGAAACAAATGCGTTGAATCAAGGTATATGGGCTATGTTGAAGCAACAAAATAAGCCAATTACTTGTTTTAGCAAAGCTTTGGCTCCTAAGCATACAACACTTTCAGTTTATGAGAAGGAGCTTTTGGCTATTGTTTAAGCAGTACATTAGTGGCATCAATATCTAGATGTGAGGCATTTCATCATACGAACGGATTAACAAAGCCTTAAGTATTTATTGGATCAAAAGTTGAAGACTTATTTCCAACAATTTTGGCTTTCAAAGTTGTTAGGATATGACTATGAAATTCAGTATAAGAAAGGGAGTGATAATGGAATAGTTGATGCATTGTCAAAGGTACTAAGAGCTCAATTGTTACATATGGTAGTATTCTTTGTATCTACTAATTTGTGGAAGGAAATTAAACAATCATGGTACCAAGATGTAAATTTTAAAGCTATTTTAAATACTTTACAGCATAATCCAAACAGCTATATCAAATATACTTGGCAAGAAAAGGTGTTAAGGAGGAAAGGGAAAATTGTAGCAGGAGATGTAGGGCAACTTAAACAGAGGTTGTTAGAATGGATGCATTCTTTTCCTCAAGGTGGTCATTCTAGAGTATGAGGCACTTATCACAGGATTAAAAAGTTGTTTTGGTGGCCAAATATGGAGAGAGATGTTAAGAATTTTATTAAACAATGTGACACATATGCAAGATGTAAGAATGAGACCATTACAAATCCTGGGCTATTACAACCACTTCCTATTCCTAATGGAATTTGGGAAAGCATCTCAATGGATTTTATTAAAGGGCTACCTAAATCAGGAGGAAAGGATACCATCATGGTGGTAATTGATAGATTTAGCAAATAAGTTCACTTTATCCTTCTTACTAATCCATTCACTAATGTCACAATAGCTCAACATTTTGTAGATTGTGTATAAATTACATGGAGCACCTTTAGATGTGGTAAGCGATAGGGATCCCATTTTTGTAAGCAATTTTTGGAAGGAGTTTTTGTCCAAGTTAGGGATGCAGCAAAATCTTACTTTAGCCTATCACCCTCAATCAGATGGGCAAGCTCCTCAATCAAATGGACAAGTGAAATACTTAACAAATCTTTGGAAACCTATCTAAGGTGTATGACCTAGGGAAACCAAAGGAAAGGAGTAAATGGCTATCATTGGCACAGTAGTGGTATAATACCACTTTTCATTTAGTAGTTCAAACTACTCCTTATGAAATCGTCTATGGTAAAAAGCCACTTGTCCATATACTATATTTGGCACGAGATTCTTTTGTGGAGGCTGTGAATCGTTCTTTTTCAGCTAGGGAGGAGATGGTTACAATTATTAAGCATCATTTACATAGGGTAGTCAATAAAATGAAGCAACAAGCGGATAAGCAAAGGTTGGACAGGCAATTTGTTGAAGGAGATTAGGTTTTCCTCAAACTACAACCTTATAGGCAAGTTTCAACAGCCACTCGGAGCTCTCAAAAGCTTGCTCCTCATTATTTTGTACCTCACAGAATTTTGCAGAAGGTTAGTTCAGCTGCTTATAAGTTAGATTTACCTAGAGAATCTCGAATTCACAATAGATTCCATGTTTCAGTGTTGAAACCTTGTCCTAGCTCGAATATTTGTTAGTGACAACCTCCATCTGATTGGCCAGCTCAGCCAGAAATTTTATTTCCAGAACGTATCTTACAAAGAAGGGATGTAAAAAAGAGAGGTAGGCCAGTGATTGAAGTACTGCTGCCATGGAAGAATTTACCTGATGAAGATGCAACATGGGTCCAGTATTATGACCATGAATGTATCCGGATTTTTATGCTAACCCTTGAGGTCAAGGGTCTTTTGGGGAGGGGAGTATTGTTAAGAAGAGTTGTTAGTTAGCTTAAGTTGTTAAGCGGTTAGTTAGTTAATAAGCTGAATCTGTTAGTAGTTGTTAACAGACAATAACAGAACACCTGAATTCCTGAAGCTGTTGTTGGTGTTATTACTTAAGACACCAAATACAAGTGAATGACAGAAAAGAAGGGTTGCAGTGATTTTTCTCTCAATCTCTCTCGTCTCTTTTCTCTCTTTCCCATTCTTTCTTCTTGTCAGATTCATTGTCCAAATCCCTTATCCTTGGATTATAATATTTGCCTGTCCCCCACAATAAAAGGTAAACGTTTCCATTGATGCTATCTCTTGTCTATACACAGAAGACTTGCTGACAAGAAGCAGATTCTAGAAGTCTGAATGATACAAACAAACCAGACTTGAGTGTGTTAGGGGGGTGCGGCAAAGAGGGCATTCTGGCTTTTCGTTGCACCATTCCGTTATACAATTCCTACATAGAGTAAATCAAACACACGATGAGAGAACAGACCGAAAGAAAATCAGGGCATTTGAGGAATGCTAATAAGAATGAAGCGAGGCAATACCAGCAAAATACATGGCCACAGGAAGTAGCTGTTGGGTGTTGCCGATTACTCAGGCAGAGTGTGCATTTGCTTACTCCACTAATTGCTTGGGACTGCAATAGAGAAAAGGAAATAAGAAACACAATTAATGCTCTAACACATAACAAGCTTACTCGCCTAATATCAATTAGGCTTTTATTTAAGTCTCCATCTTTAAGGCTGTTACAAGTCCACTACAATTTTTTGGATGGAATTTGGTAAAATAATCCTCTTGACAATCAAGCTTTACACAAAAATCCTTCGTTCATAGCCACAAACAGCATCAGTTCTAAATTACTTATCAATGGTGTCAACTCTAAAGTGAACCAGCTAAAAAGCGCAGATATGGAACATGACAGAGACAAAAAATGTAGTGTCTTATTACAGTTTGAAGTATCACATTGTGTCTAATCCAAGCGTTGAACACGTATTGGAACAATGACTCTTAAAGTACTGGTGCCCCATATTCACTCAAAGTGGAAGGACTTAAATCTCAATCAGATCTCCAAATGTCACGACATGGATATTGAACCTCCACCACCATTCCTATAGCCATGGCCATAACTCTTAAGCCTAAAACTTCCTATTTCCCACCTAAACAGATCAAAGAGAGACAACTGTATTAAGTAGTCAAAGCAATGTGTTTATCCAACCACAGACCCTTTACTTATCCACTCCAGTAAACACAATACATCGGACACCTTCAAAATCAATCAAAAGCATGTGCTGACATATCATTAAAAAAAACGGATTGATGTGAGAATTGCACCTCAGATTGTGAAGAGTCAGACAACCAATTTCCCCTGTCAGTATCTGATGATGCCAGAATACCTTCTTCATCTAAAACAGGCAAACCTCGTCCTATAACACATGATGGTGGAATCAGAAGATTGTGATTAAATACATATAAGTTAACAAGAAATATATGTCCCATATACAGTAGTAGACATGACCATTTTCCCTTGTGGAGCTCCTGATGAACCAAAAAATGTATATGAAAAATGAAAATGAAAAGGAACTGAATAAATAAACAGTAGACAATAATTAGCAATAATATTTTATAACCTGCTGATCTCTGGTGGGTCCCAAGGGATGCCTGGTGAGCAGAACTTGCAAATGAAGATAAATTGCTTCTACGCAGCCCTTCAGCGGCAATTATACAAAGTTGAATCAATAGAAATACACCAAGAATTTGGTATCTGCATAGAAGACAAATTATAGTAAAGAAGTTCTAAATCTAAAATTTCTAGAAAAGGAACAATGTTAAACTGATGCTAGATAAGAAATCACAAAGAAAGAAAGAGTAGTCAGCTGACTTACACAAAAGTAATCCAGGACTAAAAGGCCCCATTTTACTTAGTTATAAAAGCAAGGCAGAATGAATGAATAACAACAAAGATTGGCATTCCTATTAATACCTTTAACAAAGCACCTTCAGGGCATATCAACCCAACCAAAAAATTAGCACAAGAAAGCTAACTAACCAGATGGAAAATGAAAGCACATTGAAAAAGAAAAATAAAGGAGAGAGAATAGATAATTTATTATTAAGATGAGGAGTTTTTCTAGATGGCCCACATATTAATCAATAATTTAAAATTCTGAAAGAACAATACCTGGGTCTTTGATTTGATGCTTTTCCAATGAAGACATAACGAATACCTGCAGCTCGTTTTGATATATGATAATAGAGACCTGCAAACAGGGAAACTCTTAAAACATGTTTCTAGACCTTTCATGACAGTAAATGAGCCCCCCAAGCAAAGGATCACCTTCGAAATAGAAGAACATGAGATTAGCACGAAGAACCAGTTGCAACAACTCACCAACCATTGGAAGCATCTAATGGCAGCAACATAAAATCTTGATTCAGCATAACATTGCTTTTGACTAAAGTCAATGAACCAAATAACTGTAGTAAAATTAATGTACCGTAGGCCATCTCTGAACTACTTGCAACCAAACTACCCTCAGTTTCTCTGTCAACCTTGTCAGAGTTGTAACAGATTGCCCTGATGTGGAAGAAGAGGGAAGTACACTCATGGCAGAAGCTTGAACTTCACTGCTCCTAATGCCATAGATCTCAGCAGATTGCGAATCAGCAAGGACAAGTCCACGGGAAGCAATTCTAGAACTGCACAACCAACAAGGAAGCCATCATTAAATTTGAAAAAGACAAACAGATTACTGACTGTGGTAACAGGAATAACATGTCAGATTAAATTTGAAATCTAAGAAATATATAATAAAATAGAGTGTGCAATCAACCTAATTCGTTCTGCAATATATGGAACAGCTGTCTGGTATACAATGAAAAGAGCACGCCTTGCAGGAGTAGGAGGAAGTCCGTAAGGTCCTCCAACCTAAGACCAATTGACAACCATCAGATATCAGAACCCTTTTTTTTTTGGGGGGGAGGGGGTGGGGGGTGGGGGGTGGAGGATGCAAATGAGATGAAAATTCTAGTAAAACAAACATCAATCTCCAATATGAGAAATGGAATATACTATATTGTTTTACAAAAGTATGGTTGCGATAATCACAAGGCATAAATAAAGAGACGAAAGACTATAATCAGTTTAATACATATTCTATAGTCTTTCAAAACCTTAAAGATGGACATAATTTATAGAAGAACACTCAATTGTCCCCAGTTTAAAGTTTAAAAAAGCCATTCTCAAGAGCGATAAAAAGGGGGCAAACTAGTCACATACTAGACAACTCAAATCATAGGCAACCAGACAAAGACAAAGTTAAATTTAAAGTACAGTATGTCAAAGTTCATGCAAATGCAGCAAACCTGAGTGATGTCACAGTATTCTTCTCCTAGCGTCTGTTGCCCTGAGCCTGTTGTCAGCACATAGTAAAGCATCTGTCCCAAAAGTTTTGTCTGCTAAACAATAACATTTCAGTAACTCTATTTTCAAACCAACACCGTTTCATTCCAGGGTAAATGGACTGAACACACTGAGACAGCAAGAACAAAAGATATGAAGATGAGAGTGCTCACCTCACTTTGGTAGGTAACTGCAACTCTAGTGCCTGCACCAAGAACAGCTGAGCTGTCAGGTTCATTCGAGACGGACTAGGAGTTCTCGCCAAATGAATTTTTTATGAGGGGACAGAAATGGAATAACAGAAGAGAAAAACGAGGACCAACGAGTAGGACAAGTAATGAAATGAACGCAGGCAAGAATTTAAAACTGTGGGTCTCCGTCAAGTGTTTTAATAAGCTTCAGCAATATGCAGGAGGAGGAATTAATCTAACCTAAGGGGCAACTCTTTTTTTCCGGCAAAGGCAAGTAGAAGAAAGAAAAGGTTTACATATTTTTTTCATTATATCATCAAAAAGTGAAATGGGAGAAGCAATTGACGTAAAATTTTTAAAAAATAAAGGCCAAGGCTATACAGCATACAGACCAAAGAGGTGGCGGAAGGCGTCGCGACAGGCTTCGTACACAAAAGAGGCATACTGGTCGTCCTTCTCAGCTGCTCTCATGATCTCAGGCTGAGCCGCCAGGGGGAACCGCCGTGGTACGGATTGGTCGGTGGCTGTAGTGGTGGCGGAGGGACCTGCTTCCCCGCTGGTTCCCGCGTCATCCGAGTTGGAGTGCCTATTTCTTCCCAGGTGACCCCAACCCATTGTCGCCTCTCCACCTCGTTCGACTCGCAATTTCAACAATCAGTTCTGGAACTACTCAGTTTTATTCTCCACTTCCTTGTTTCAGCTTTAGATCAACCACTGCTTCCTCCTTCACAAAACATGCGAATAAAAGAACAGATTTCCAGAGACGAAAATATTATCCGGAGAAATTTGGACTGATTAAGGCAATTATAAACGTCAAGCAGCAAGACAAATGAAAAAAAAAGACGCATTCTCTTGACAAAAGAGACGATGTCGTATTGTCCAGGCCCGGGAGAAGGAGAGAGTTAAAAAAGGAAAACGCCGTTGCCGGGGATCGAACCCGGGTCGCCCGCGTGACAGGCGGGAATACTCACCACTATACTACAACGACCTTGTTGAGGCGAGGTCATTTAAGTTTTAATAACTATTATTAGAAATGAACATAGACCAACCCCCACTTTATTATAACTTCAGTGTAATGAATAAAGATTTTAATTTTCAAAATTATAATTGAAATCAATTATATATGATTTTTCCATAATCTTAAATATACTGATAGTTATCTTTTTCCTATAATTAACATAAAAAGAATAATTCGATAAACTTAAATGATATTTTAATAAACAAGTATTATAAATTAATGTTCACGTTCGTACATTATTATCATTTAAAATGATTCAAATATAACATTTATTTTGAAGTTTTAAACTAAAAATCATGCATGCCAAATTCAAAATAGATGAAACATGTTGTGTTAGTCGAAAATTTTTTACAATGATAATTAACTTTTCATAAAATTTATTTTTTTTGCACGATAATTGGCCAACTCGATAGTCAATCATATTATTTTCTCTGTACTTGATCTATATAATGAATATCTCTCCTTTTCTTTCATGATGGTGACAAAATATTCAATTTAGAAAGATCATAAAATGCTATAGAAAACTTACTAAATAATTGATTCAACATTCAACCAAAAAGAAAATCGCAGGTACATTATAATTCGATTCCTAAATATATATATATATATATACAAGCAATTTGTGACAACCAAAGGCAACTAGGGGAAAATGAAGCAGAAGCACAACACTCTGAACAATTCCAGAGATATTCATGCTGAAGCATGGCTTTGTTTCCTACAATACAGAGTCAAGCATATTGCAGTATAAGACAGAACAGAAGGACAACAGTCCACAAAAGCAGAGTGGATATCACAAAAAGCATGTGTCATTGAATAGCAGGGATTTGCATACAAAATCAAATGGACAAAAGGAAAAAAGAAATTACATCAAAGTAGCTGCATCACTGATGCTAAATATCATTTTCAAAAATTACCTCCTAAAGCCACAACTTCAGGACTCTTATCGTGGTTATGAATATCTAGAAATAGGCTTTTATACATTACAAACTCTGTATTTTTAGCCTTTTAAGTATCAAGGCACTTCCATATTGGAAGTTAAGGCAAATTCATTGATTTATCTTTCTCGTCTTATCAAGGTTTACTAGGATGTTTCACTTCTCTCCTACTAAGTTACTCAATAACTTTGTCCAATGGATTACTCAATGCCTCCCAAAATACATGTTTAGGGCATGTTTGGTTGTTAGAATTAAAACGAAAAAATGAGAAATATTTTTATTCTTATATTTGATTGATAAATTAGGTCCTCATTCATATTCTTTAAAAAATTTGTTCTATCTCGTATAAAAGAGAGTTATCTCTCTAGTTAAAGCTATGAAAAAAGATTAATTTCTTAAAAATGAAAATATACTTGATAAAAGTGTCTCTATTTATAATAATTTTTTGACAAAAATACTTATGTGATATATCAAAATCCTAATTTATTATTTATTATTAAATTACTATTTTTAATTTATTAAATATATATTATTATATTATTAATTAAATATATATTAATATATAATTATATTATTAATTAATAATTCAAAGATATGTGTGTTTTTTTTTAGTTTTATAATAAAAGATAATGTAATAAAATATGTACAATATTTAAAAAAAAATATTATTATTCTCATTTATTTTCAATCAAATAATATTTTAATATTTTTATTTTTATTATCATTTTTATTTTCATTCTCATCATATTAATTTTAACAATCAAGCAGACTTTAGCGTAGTGAGGAAGGCTTCAAGATGGTGTGGCCTGAGGTTACTATTTAGTAGGTTATGAAAGGACTGAGAACATTAAGCCAATGATGAGAAAGAATTGGGGAACACGACTTAGGATCATATGTTTCTGCCCGCATAATAGCAGCAAGTCTATCCAAGGTTTATCGAACTCCTCAAGAATGCTTTATATGCCATTATTAGAGATGACATAAGAAAGGTTTCCATCCAAAATATTCTTACGAATCCATTAAATAAAAACTCTGTAAATTAAATGAGTGTATATAAATAGGTGTATCAACAAGTTCTACGAATTATAATATCTATTTTAGTGAAATATTATTAATTTATCACACAATCAATTAAGACATTATATTAGATTAGAGAGTCTCTCGTCTCTATCCTCTTTTGTTCATGCTTAGGTGCTTGTAAATTGCCTGCAAATCACCTTTAACGTTTGCTTTGACGCCTGTGTAGCTCTGCTCCTGAGATTTGAATTTTGAATTGGCTATCAAGTCTAACGAAACATGGAAATTTTGAAAATAAACAAAAACCAAAAAAAGGCATAAAAGTAAGCTCATATAACATAGAAGCCTTTATCTGCCCCAAAACAAGCCATAGACGCCTTTAATCAGTCAAAAAACACAGAAGCCATTGGGCCCATTTGAAACTTTTGACCTAAGCTTGTGGGCTTCTATAAAAGCCTAAAAAGGTTTAAATGTTGGGCCTGGAATTTTGACATAAACTTTTGAAACTTTTGACCTAAGCTTGTGGGCTTCTATTCCCGTTTCCAAAACTAGGCTCAATTATTTTTTAAGATTAAAAAAAGTCAGGCGATTCACTGGACCATTTTAAATTATCCTGGAAGCTTTCAGAATTGGTACGAAGAATTTATTTATCTTTCCCCACAAGTTACTGCTTCTTACATTGATTCCAAGAAAAGCTAGGGATCATATGAACCCAAGACCCTGCTTTAAATTTGCAGGCCGAAATGGTTCAATCTTTTCTATATCATGGTTATAGTAATCACATGTGTTCATTGCAGCTTTTTACACAAATATTGTATAGCAATACTGGACAGCGCTTCAACCTTTAAAAATCTGGGTTGGTTATCTCCTCTGGGAAAGCAGCACGTACTACACATACATAGAACTAAAAGGCCGAGATTGCAAGCATAAAGATGTGATTCATATATAGTTAATTACGTATAAGAAAACACTGATACCTGATATCCCAATGTTCAACCTCCTCCTTTTGTATGAAGTTCTAAAGCTCTATTTTAAAATATATATCTATATATATATCTTGCGTCATTTCAAACCACCATGAATCGTGATTCTATATTTCTTGTCGTCATGCATCCTGGGGGTGTGTGGTCCATTAACTATAATATCTAGGAAGTTAGGTAGCTGTAGTATATTAAAATTTTAAAATTACAAGCACGCCGTGGTGTGGTGTAATCCTTCATATGAATTTTGGAATCAAGTAGTGATGGCAACTTTGCAATTAGGTAGAAAGGAGAGGGAGGAATAGAACAAGAAGTAAAAATAGTGGGAATATATATGAATGGCACACGTGTATTGCTCTTGTATGTTGTATGTATGAATTTTGTTCTCGGATACTGCATATTTTAGACCATCTTCACACGTCTCTATATTTTATTACTCTCGGACCGACGTTCATTCGTTTTCAAAATACTTCTGCGCATCTTGCAATTATCTTTTTGGAGCTACTCTGTCGCCACTTTTAGAAAGAATCGTTTGTATATTATTTAATTAATAACATAGCGTCAAGTTTATATTTAATAGTGTAGTAGAATTACATTGACAAATTCAGTTATGTTAAAAATGATTTCTCCAGAATATGCAGCTTACAACAGTTTTTTAATCCAGTAATGCCTTGTATCTAATTTGTTTGTTCCACTTGTTGAATTTCACATATGGCAATTCTAACTATAAGCAATTCTTTTTATCTTTGGAATTTTTTACTGGATTATTATTCTATATAATGACCATAATGTGGAAGCTTTGAACTCATTTGTGAACCTGAAAGCAGGAAACAAGACACAGCAAACCATGCAGCAGCTTAAGTCAAAGATATATCATTGTGAATTTCAAAGCCTCGCAGATTAAGCGGGGTTTGGACTCTATGTGTGTGTGTGTCACGTGGCAAGTTGTCTATCGATCATTGTAACAGTACTGAACATTAAATAGAAAATCACTGTTACTGCCACGTGAAATTCTATATTCATCACACAGCCTCTGGACCCGTGCCCTTCAATTCCAGTTGAAATTTGTGCAAAATAACCCACCATTTCAATCGAAATCCGGATGAGGTCAACTTCTGAAGGTTTACGAATCCAATGTTTTCTACGAATTTAATGATAAAAATATATATGCATGGAATAATTTGTTTATATTACAACTTAAAAAGGTTATATATTAAGAAACATCGAAGTTCAAACATATATTGCTTTTGAAAGTCAAATAATGACAAATAAACATCAGATATAGGGACCGACCCAAGCTATGTAATTTGTGAGCACTGTCCTCTTTAAAAGAATGTATTCTCTTAAAAATTTTAATATAATCTTTGACCAAGTTAACTTAAAAACATCATCATAAATGGTCATGTTATAAGTTGTAATTGACAAAAATTCACTAATACTTGATGTTTCTCTCAAGTGATTGGTCAATCAGTTTTGCTTAAATTAATAGCAATTCACTTTAGCTTACTATAAAAAATAAGTAACATGTGGAAGTGATTCTAGTTGCTAATATTGCTCTCTTTTTATATGTATTCTTTAATTTTTGTATTAACACAAGTACATTTATTTTGATGTCATTATGCTTCCCGAATTTTTTTAATTCTTATGTGTTTCTGATTTTCAATTTTAATAAATTTTACTATCATATCAATTAATAGACACACACACTTATAATTATATTATTTTAACCCTCTGCCTCCCCTCCCCAAAAAATAATTTTTCTAATTCCTTTGGCAGGGTTTGACGTACAATATTCTATTGATTGAGCACGTTGTCTTGAATTTGAGGGGATTTATTAAAAGATTATGTTAAATTGGATGAAAGAATATATTTACCTTTTACGGCACGTTATTAATTTCTTGCATCCCCAGAAAAGTGAGGGGATATGAACTCAAGCCCTCTGCTTTAAAATTACAAGGACTACACATAGTCTCGATTTCTCATATTTCATTTTTCAACTAGAAAAACAAGGGGGAAGACACGAAGGACGAGTCTCAAATTTAATAGGTCATCGTGATTTGTGAGTTTCAATGTTCAAAAACCTTTTTTGTTTGCTTTGGTAAATTGTGTTTAACTTTCGATATTCAAGAAAACACCATCATTATTCTATAATAAGAACCTAACATCATTTGATAAAAAAAATAGTTAAAAATTGTAAAAGACTCTCTTGGACACTATGGATGCAAATGTTTTTTCTTTTTGGATTAAAATAAAAAAGTACATCTGTTAACTTTCATATTCCAGAACATAACTTTTTCTAAAAAACGATAGTAACACATTCATATATACCAAAATTTTGCATATACTCTCATTTATAATTTCTAATACCGTCAAAACAGTGAAAACCAAAAGAATAAATGATCACTCTCCCATTTCGCACCAAATCTCTATGAAAAATAAAAGGGGTAGTCTTGTTTTTAAGTATGAAAATTGAGAGACTCATTTTTCAACTTTGGAAAAATGATAAACTATTTGCAAATAGCTTAAATTTAAAGAGGATTTTTTTAAAAAAAAGTAATAAAAAAATCGATTAATTATATTCTCCTTAGTTACTAATAATTACTATAAAGCCTTAACAAGTATATAAAATTATTATAATTTCACTAACATAATCATAAAATTAAAAATACTATATTAATTTGGGAAATAATGAAACAACTTAATTAAATTAAAGAAGTTTAAAAGTCGAGACTTTCATATTTTGATAACAGCAAACGAATTTGCTTTATTAAAAAAAAATTAATTCCTTTTCAAAAGTAATATACTTTCAAAATTAAAATTAAGAATTAAAATAAGAACAATTATAAATTTTATAAAAATAATACAATTATTCTCTATTTTTAAATGAAAGACAATAAAACATCAATGTTGAAAAACGTGAAATGATAAGGTTTACCGTATGCTATTCTTATAATGAAACAAAGGATTAATGAGCAAAATAAATAACGTGGGACTAGGAAACATATAAATAACCATTGAGTCTATGTCGTCCACATAAACCACCAAATATATATATATATATATATATATATATATATATATATATATATATATAACAGAGTAATAATTTGCTTTAACTGTGAGGCATTCCACATTTCTAAACAATTGTGCTAAATCTACCAAATCAGGTTGGAGGAGACTGGTTCAACCCATAAAGAGAGCGACGCAGTCCATAAGCTAATAACCTAAACTCGCTTTACGTGACAAACCTAAGATCACTCCGAAAAAACTTCAACAAGCCCATCGTTCTGATCATTAGAATATGGAATCCCATGTTGCAGCATTAGAATGTAACGTAGTGATCCAATTCAGATTCTCTGTCTATTAATTACAGTGCATAATTTGACTGTTAGATCATTGAAAAGTATAATAACTACGAGCGGTTATCAAAGATCCAATGATTCAAAATGTGTACAATGCTGCTGTGCATTGCAGTCAATTTAAATTATATAGTAGCTAGTAATCTTATTAGCTTGGGGCCATGCTGGATATGAAAGGGTCATGATAGTTTTAGGCACAACAACAAAAGACAAAGAAGATACAAGAGGGACTGAGGTCGATGACAGCTCTGGAGGAGTCCCAGACCCTCCACCTCTGCCAAAATTTCCATGTGCTTTCACGTGCTGGCGTCGACACTACGTAAAATTATTTTCGGGTATGAAACCAAGAAATTTAGGTCTTCTCACTATGTATTATATGGCCTTCAATAAAAGTATAATATGTATGAAAGAAATTTAAAAGACCCAATGGTATAATGATGAGCTATTAAATTTATACACTTGACAATTTTTTATTAAAAAAACATAATACTACAAATATAAACTATACCGTTCCACCTGTGATTCAAAGTTCAAGGCCAAGAAAACACAACACCCATGTTATTAATTATGTTAATACGTAGCTTGAGCTTATGACAAATTGTAAATTAACCATGAACTTAAGGCATGTTCTTAGATTCTGTATTATTTTGCATTTTCTTTCGAGATCTATGCACAGCAAAAGAACCCGTTTACTTTGCCTATTGCATTTGAATTTTTTTAAAAAATGTCGCTAATATGCCACTATTCACGTGTTGGACGGAATTGATATGATTATTGGGTCCCAATGTCGCATGACTAAAAATAAAAAATAAATTACTGAGAATTTAGTCACTTACGATCTCTGAACTTACTGAGGAAAAGAGTTCATGGAGGAAAACCACGTACGGAAAGGTTTTTGATCAACTTAATCCATATATTTTGAACTAGAATTAATTTTCACAAATACGCGTTACTCAATTTGATCTCATAAAATTGTCTTTCTTAATTAAATATCTCATATAAATAATTTTTTCATGAAATTATCTTTAAATGTTTTCCACTATATATAAGTATTTCGGTTTATTATAATAACACCCTCATGTCGGAGTACATGTCAATGAAACTAAAGGTCAATTTCCTATCAATTGAAATATTATATAATGGAGACTGAGAAATAATTTATCATCAAATAGATTACATGTCATCATATTTATTAATTTTATTTATAGTGGATTGACATAATGACATTATTAATATATATATATATATATATATATTTGTGAGGAAGTAAATTGAAAAAATTTGTTATGGAGGACAAAATTAAAAAAAAAAAATTCTCTTTGTGAAAGATTGAATTCGAAAGAAAATTCTATGAGAAACAAAATTACAAAATATTTCATGGGACTAAAACGAGTTTTATTTTCTATTCTTATTTTCTGTGTACATTTCGTCACTAGCTTTTGGCATATAATAAATATGGTTCGAAGTTATCAACGATATTTAATTGTGGCAGCCGACGTTGAAGTAATAGTCTAACAAGATATAAAGTTCGAACTAGTATGCCCAGGGGTGGTAGAATTTAATTTTTGAAATGTATATATATACCCAATGTTGTCAAAATCGCGATTCTACCTAGACTCGGAAAGGGGGGTAGACTCGTATCGTAAACTCGTAACGTAAAATCGTAAGAGTTTACCTACACCTGTTATTTAAGCTATTGAATATAACCATATCACATAATATTTCATACATAGTTCATAATTCATAATATATAATATATAAAATTCAATAAACTCAGTAATCCATATCCATAATCCATAATATATAATCCAAATCAACATACAAAATTCAATAAACTCTGTAATCCATAATATATAATCCAAATTAATATACAAAGTTCAATAAACCATGTAATACATATGTCATAATTCATAATCCATAAGATATAATCCATCACATATAATACATAATAATCATTCAATTAACGTAACAAACTCTCAATATAAATTCAATAAAGATCATCAATTCCACGACTATCATTACTACCAGAATCTTGATCATCTTTTATATAATCTCCACCTATCTCATTCTCATTCTCATCATTATTATCTTCTTCTTCATCTTGGAAGTCATCATCAAAATTCATATTGTTAAATTGTTCACCAGTACTAGTACCACCAACATTAGCATCAAGCTGAACAACCAAATCACCAATTTCTATTGCCGCCGAAACAGGATTAACTTGAATGGGTTCAAGAACCTCATCATCTGCCTCCACATTATCTTCATTTCCCATCTCCTCAGTTATCCATTCATCATCAGAATGAATATCATCAAAATCATAAACATGAGTTCTTGTAGTTTGCTTATTTTTTAACTTCAAATTGCACATCACAAATGCCAAGTCATTCATCTTCTTTTGGTGCAGGCGATTTCTTTTCTTAGTATGAATCTAAAAAAAATAAACAATGTTAATAAGTATTCTAACCCCTAAAAAAATTAAAATGAAAATAAAGAAAGAAAGCAATTTATAATTTTACAATTACTTACCCTTTCAAAAGCACTCCAATTACGTTCACATCCAGAAGAGCTGCAGCATAAGCTAAGAATGCGAATTGCCAATCTTTTAAGTTCTGGGCATCCATCTCCATAAGCTTCCCACCATTCTGCTGGGGCCAACTTTGTTCTTAATGTCTGTGTAGAACCACAACTAAACATGCCCTTTGCAAAATGGAATTCGACCAATTGGAACTCAATTTTGTCTCTTTCTCCCTTATCTTCAACTAGTCTTGCTACGCATTCATATAGCCCTTGCTTAACCGTATAATCAGCTTGGAAGTCAGTGTTGAAGTGGAAATGAGGATTGAGGTAATACGCAGCTGCATGTAAAGGCCTATGCAATTGAGCATCCCACCTTTCGTCAATTATGTTCAATACAGGCTCATAGCTGCAATAATCAACAAACAATCAAGCTAAAATATATTAAAGATAAAGACACTAATATAAGGTATATATGTTTGTATTTACCTCCTTGAAACATTATTAAAGTTCATCTTAATTTTTGCCTTTGCACCTTCCATTGCTTCATATATGAATCCCATGGCTGGTTTTTCCTCTGAATCCACTAAGCGAAGAACTTTAATAAGAGGAGCAGCAGCTTTAAGGCAAGTAATCATATTCCTCCACAACCGGTTATCCATAACACTTCTTGCCACTTCCTTCCCATCCTTGGTAACAGAAAATTTGTTATCTTTCCATTCCTCAGAATTAAATAGATTTATCAATGCCGCTTTATGGTCATTAAGACAACCTAATGTCAAATAAGCAGTGGCAAAACGAGTCACAACTGGCCTAATCAAGTCTCTCCCTTTTGTGAATTTTCTTAACATATTGATAAGCATTGATCTTGCATAAATGTAAGTTGTAATTCTTCTGCCTCTACTTATGGTTTCTTTATGCAACTCTATTTTCTTTTCCAAGTCCTCCAGCATCAAATCAATGCAATGAGCTGCACATGGTGTCCAATACAGGTGTTTTCTTTTCTCCATTAATTTTTGTCCAGCTGCCTTGTAATTTGCAGCATTATCAGTTATTATTTGCACCACATTCTCCTCTCCCACTTTCTCAACAACATCATCAAGCATCTCAAACACTTTGTCAGCAGTTTTAGAAATATGAGAAGTGTCTAGTGAATATAAAAACACAGTCCCTTTAGGACTATTAACCAAAAAATTACAAATGGAACGCCTCTTATTATCCGTCCACCCATCAGACATAATTGAACAACCCATTTTTTTCCATTCTTGTTTAAACTCTTCAAGCATGACATGTGTGTTCTTAACTTCCATATTCAAGTATTTTTCTCTAATCTCATGGTAGGATGGAGGCTTAAACCCTTGGCCATATCTCCCAATAATCTCACACATCTTAATAAATTCAGGGTTTTTTACACAATTAAAGGGAATGGCACTTGTGTAAAAAAATCGGCCTACTTGTTGGCAAGCTTCTTCCCTAATATCTTTCTTGAACATGTGATTAATGGTAGATTGTGAACTACCTTGGCCACCGCTATGTTTTTTGGGACCTTTCAATAAATTTAAAAGGTCTTGAGAATTTGAATGTCCTTGAGTGCCTTGAGTTTCTTCCTCACCAACATCAACCCATTGTTTTTTCCTTTTAGATGATGCACATTTAGCATCAATAACATGTTGTAAAATCTGTGCCTTAACATCTTCTGGAACACTAAGACATGATTCAACATCTATTCTGGTACCAGCTAAATGATGTTTAAACCTATAGACTCCTCCACTATAAGTCTTGCCACAATAACTGCATTTAACTTTTTTACCATCTCCACTAACATCCATCCCATGTTTCCACCCTATATCATATCTATTACCAGGAAAATGCTTTCTTCCAGTAGCTACATTTTTTCCAATAGGAACTGATGGAGCACTTGCACTTGAAGACATATTTCCTTTGATTTATTACAACAAAACAAAGATGAATAAATATAGGAGATCAATTCATAGTTCATACAATAAGTTTTATTTGTTCAAAAATGGAAAAATCTTATATTCACTCTTCATGTAGAAAATGTAACCACCAATGAGAATTACCAATTCATAATATGACAGTAAATCCTTGCATCTCATGCAAATTTAATTAAGCATCTAATACTCTTAGCCAAAATAAAAAATTAAAATGATAGACATTGATATAAAGATCAAGAAGAAAAAAAAATGGAAGACATTTATACACTGTAATACAAAATAATTTTGATCAAACTTAACATCTTCATTGCTATGCTTATATGCCTATATCTAACTAATTGTTCAGTAAATGCAAAGGGAGCACAAGATATCTGCATATAACCCTCAAATAAGGCAGACAGAATAAATTTCTTGCACATTCTGTAATGGTTTTATATAATTTGCATTGAACCATATACCATTCGAAGCAGTGAAGCACCATTCCATTTCAAAGCATAACAAATTCAACAAAATGTAAGGATCAAACATTGCACAGAAACATAACAAACATAGCAAGAACAAGCAGCTGCAGCACCATACCATTTCGAAACATTTATCTACCATTCGAAGCAATGAAGTATTATTCCAAGTTTCCAACCATAAGCAGTAAATGAGCTTCGAAAATACCTGGTGGAGGAAGGAATGAGACGAACCAGCAGAGGCAGAGGCAGAGTATCACTGGCAGGCAGAGGCCGAGTACTGTGAGGAATGAGGAGAGGCCGAGCAATCTGAGGAGAGAGGCCGAGCACCGTGAAGCGAGCAGAAGATTGTAAACCGCAGACCCCTGTGAGCAGTGAGGAGAGAGGAAGAGCAGTGGCACTGAGATGAGAGAGCACCGTGAGCGAGCAGTGATAGTGAGAGGTTGAGTGCACAGTGAGCAGTGAGGAGCGAAGAAGTGCAGTGAGGAGAAAGGAAGAGCAGTGAGAGGCTGAGAGAGCACTGTGTTCGTGACGGTCAAGCTCAGGCGAAATCTGCAGTCCGCGATGTTCACCGTTCAAGCTAGGGATTTTGCTTCGATTTCGAATGCTTCAGTTCTGCCACTGTTTCTGTCACACACGCGAGTCATGCCAGCCTTCCATTTAGTTCGAGTCTGTCTTCAGTCTTTCTTCAGTTTCAGAGCTTTAGTTTTTTTTTTTGGCAGCTTATGGTAAGTGGACTTTGGGCTGAACTGCTGAAGCAATTTTGTGTGGGCTAAACCAGTGCTTTTTTTTGCAGAGAAAATGAGGCATCTGAATTTGGGTTGCATAAATGGGCCATAGGTAGAATCGTCTAACTCGGACAAACTCGCCGATTCTACCGATTCTATGCGAGTCAGTACTGAGTTTGACCGAGTTAGCACTGATTCCGATTCTTCTTGCGATTTAACACGAAAATGCTACCTAAGATCGTAAAATCGTCGATTCTAACGAGTTAAATCGCGATTTTAATAACATTGTATATACCTATTTTTGCTTCTTTTGAAATGTCAGATTGATCTTACAATTTCTGATCTCCGCAACCAAGTTTGGGTTATCTGCAGCTGAAGGGATGAAGAAGAAATGTTTCAGTCTATAACGGCAATGTCAAGAGATTGAAATTTTGGAACCACAACATCGGATTAAAAAAGTATAAGACCCTACAACTTATGACAATACAGTGTTACAAAAGATTTTGACAAAAAAAAAGAAGATGTTTTACGAATATCAAATTCAACATGATTTACAATAATGAGAAATGTCAATTTTTTAAAATTTAAAATACAGATATAAATGTATGTATATATCTTCCAACAAATAGAAATGACTTTTGGGTCTGTGGCCAATCATTGTATGTAAGGAAAAAGGATTATGACAAATGAAGATTGATGAAGATGATAAACAAAAACTTAAAGATTTAGTGAAATATGACCCAAAAAAAAAAAGGTAAAATGATAAAATGATGTCCCAATTAATTAAAAAATATAGAAAGATTTCAGCATCAACTTGATGCAATTTCAACTAAAACGTATTTTGTAGAAAAAATCTTTTCTTTTTTTATATGTATGGAGGTGTATCATACAATATATATATCACATTAGATATGTATTTAATACAGGTATATCCATGCTTGCTGGTATAGAACTCTATTGAATTAAAAAAGTCAAAATATCAATATTTTCTTTTTTGGGAACATAACTTGTTAGAAAATGCATTTCATAAACTTTAACTTAATAATATTCATTTTGTACCTAAAATCATAAATTTTATTTATTTTGATATTTTTATTTTAAAATTATTTTATTATTTATTTGCAAATTATAAATTATGACTGTCATACTGGAATTATGTTTAAAAAAATCATGTTGGAAGCATATTAGCCAATCAAATCATGCAGCTCGTTTTTCTGCACATGCGCATATGATGTTTCTAAAATATTTAATAGAATGAGAATGAAGGAGCTGCCCTGCTCCTTATATGGTAAAGTACTTAAGATTTTATTACGCGAATTTTCGCAAATATGTCAAACCACAGAGAAAAATCGTGCATTTTTATTTCCTAATAACTTTACAATATAACATGAAAGAAAACAAATCGAAAGACGTATTTTGGATCTTTCAAAAAAGATAGACTGTAAAGACATGTACTACTAAAAGAAAAATTGAAAAAATAAGGGTGAGGCTACGTACTAGCAATTTGCAACTCTCCCAATATGCTTGAGAATCATTTATAACTTTCATATATTGTTATAATAAGTATTGTAATCTATTTTAAAATTATTTTTTAACTGCATTCATGTGATTATTATTTCTCCTTGCGATGTTAAAAATTTGAACTAAAAAAAAATTGAGGATTTTGTGACAGCAAAAGGAAAAATTTTATTTTAGTATTCATACAATACGATACTTGGTCTTTATCAGACATACGGTACAAATGAAGTCAGAACCAATCCCCAGAATCCCAGAGGAGGGCCCTAAAATCCAGATCCATAGTCGCATTTTTGCCGTCTGATCCGCTAGTGGTCCAGCAATTGACCATGATGTCATCAATGGTTCTGGATTGGTCAACGTCAAGATCTATGTCCCCGGGCATGTTGCTGTCAACGTTACAGTTCGTGCAAAAATCTGCTACGTTCAGTTGATCTTGAAACTCATTCATGTTCACATCTGAATTGTGATTCTCGTGAAACTGAGGATATTCATCTACAGGTTGAGCTTCTGACGTATATGAATCCCGAGATTGATTTGTGAACTGGGTGGTTAGGGGTGCTTCAAGAAACTCTATCTGGTTCGAAGTTCGCAAGTTTTCCTTAGGACATTGGGGATCTCCGAGAACCACGTTTTTGCACCTACAAGCCTTGGTATGGATTACTTGTGGTCGAGTGACGTCAGGCTCATTTGCTGTTGATTTGCTCATCGTTGGATGTTGTTCAGACATTGCACATAATTGTGTTCTAAGCCTTTTTGCCAGAGTTGTGTTCCAGTAATTCTTGATTTCATTGTCTGTTCGCCCTGGTAGCCTTCCAGCTATCAGAGACCATCTAGGTTAATAGATATACAAGTAAGAAAACTGTATATATATTTGCAAGAGATAACGAAATCAGACGAAAGAAGGATCAAGAAAAAGGGAGAGGAATATCAATAACCTGTTACCAAGAAGCTTATGGAGTCTAATAATGAGTTCTTCTTCATCGGGGGTGATGTTGCCTCGTTTGATATCAGGCCTGAGATAGTTCAACCATCTAAGCCTACAGCTTTTGCCGCTCCTATTCAAGCCTGCATTTTCATTCTTAGGATTAATGTCATGCACTGTTAAGTTGGATAGAGAGTGAAACAGAGGAATGAAGGTACGTACCAGCTCTTTTGGGGACCAGTGTCCATTTGCCTTCGCCGTGGGCCTCAACGTCAGAAGAGAGTAACTTGTCCTCTTGCGCAGTCCAGGCTCCTCTGTTGAGCACTTCGCCTTCCTCAAAGCGACATGGACTCCTCCCCATCTCTCTTGCTTTATTTATCTGTCTCTGTTTTCAAACTTAGACCAACCACCATTCAACTAATGACAGATGAAATTTAAGTCCTTCAATATATAAGTAGATATATATAGCAGTAGGAGTAATACCATCAGACATGGAAGAATGTATCTATTCTGCAGTTCCAAATAAATAAAAACACGTGCAAGAATATACTACCTAAAAAATAATGAGAATATAAATATACAAGTTTGAAGGTTGCGACCCCCAGATTTAGATAGAATCTCGTACACTAATAAAGACAAAAACACGAAAACAGAGACATTTCTGAGTTCATCACATGAAACATGAAATTATATATATAGACAATGATATGTACAACTAAAATGCAAAAAAGAAGATATAGCTATGAGCGCGTTAGCCGTGAAATGCAACACTCATATATATATATATATATATATATATATATATATATATATATATGAAGTATCGTGAACCCAGTCCCATGGGGCACTATCAGCTTTTTCAAAAGAGCCCCAAGATAATGATCACACAATAATGGTTTCCGGGTCATATAAAACTTGGAATTGAAGTGCGATCATAGATTGCTATTTAAGGCATAAAAAGTATGAATTTTCTTAACTTATATACATTCTTCTTTTTACTAATTTTATTTAATGTAAACTTCCTCTCCTTATTCATACGAATTTCATGTTTGGTACAAATAAGAGGGGACTAATGGACTATGAAAAGGGAAAGAAGTGGGATCATTTTTGGTAGAGATGCATCCGTCACCCAAGAGAAAGTTGATCCCCATTTGGGAACTTGGTCTCCCTTGCAACTTGGATCGATGGAATGGGAGGATTGAATGAGAATAGGTAATTACTTTTTTATATTGTGTTTCTATTATTCAAAATGTGGGAATAAAAAAAATTAAAATATTGTACAGGATTTTAATGATTTTCATTAGCAATATTTCAAATTTTTAAATATATTAAATATTTTGTGCTAATTAAAAATATTGTAGTATTTTTTTTATTAAATATCTTTTTAATACTAAAGTTATTACGGTCAAGTACTCCAATATTCTTTTCTTTCCTTTCGTCATTAATTATAGGATTGGAACAACATTTCCTTTTCTTTTCAAATTATATTGAACATAATTAGAGCCATATCATTAATCAAATATTAAGAACCATATTGAAAATCAATGTAAAGTATATAGAGAGCAAATAAATAAATTTTCCAAAATTATTTCATAAATTTTAAAGATGGCAATTCTAATAAGCAACTCTATTAATTATTTTTGGATGTTTCTGTATGATTATTCAATAGAATAACCATAATGTGGAAGCATTTTAACTCGTGTGTTAACTCGAATGTAGGAGACAAAAGACAGCACAGCAAAGCATGGTGCAGTGAAGTGAAAATACATGATTGTGAGTTCCGAAGCCTCGCTAATTGGAGGGAAGGGGAGGGAAGGGAGTTTGGAGTATTATGAATCACGTGGCAAGTGGTACAGTAGTGAATATATAATAGGATATCACTCTGCACTCTGCACCTTCTGCTACGGTGGGGGTGAAATTCAATATTCACTTACCTCCGAGGACCCGATTATGGATCCCCTCCAGTACTGGAGGGGATTTTCTTCCATAAACAGTGAGGACCGCCCTCAAATTTTTTTTATAAAATATATATTTTTAAAAATAAAAAATATTTTATAAAAAAATATATTAATATTTTAATTTTTTTTATAAAAAATAATATGTAGTTGAAGTAATTAAAAAACTAAATTATTTTTAACAACTCATAATTTATTTTGTATATTTTAAAATTTATTAATTTTTAACTAAATAATATTTTGTATAAAAATATTAATATATATTTATTTATAAAAATAATTATTTTATATTTTTTAAAATATATATTTTATAAAAAAATTGAAGATCATTCACTGTTTATCTGAGAAAATCTCATCCAGTGATATTGGAGGCGATTCATATTCCCGAAGACCCCGCGCTTCATTCAAGTTGATATTTGTCTTAAACAAAAGTTCATTTTAATCACGACCCTAGATTAGGTCAATTCTCTTCCCTCTAGGTTCACGAATGCCGTGACTTTTTCCCAATATAATTATGGAAATGATATCTAATAATTGTATTATTATATTTACTAAACAAAATTTAACTATATTTTTTTATATTTTTATCATTAAATTTTTTAATAAAATAACAATGATAAGTATAATTAAAAAAATTAATCATGTGACACTAAGTTATAAATAAATATATATATATATATATTGTCATGTTTTAATTAAAAATAATTCAACAACAAAAATATAAAGAGTTGTACGTAAATTTTTTATGCTTAATTAAACTATTGAAGATTTTTATCAATATGTTCTAAAGGGCAAAAAAATGAATCAAATTTATGACGCGATGCATTTAGTTGATATCTATGAAGATAGGGTTAATTGACATATATAAGTCGTCCATAAGATTTAATCTAAATGGTCATAAGATTTGGAATAGTTATATGTAGAACTCTAAATGGTCATAAGATTTAATCTGGATGAATTTGGAATAGCTATCAAATTAAGATCGTTTTGAGACTCAAAATTTGTTGTTTTTATGGGTGTTAGAGTCATTCAATTTTGTTGCCTATTTTGACATTTTTTATTTATTTTGTAAAGCATATTTAATTTTCTTTTAGTTTTGCATTGTTACCCTTTATTTATAACTGATTAGGGTTGCCTATAAATACTATAATACCTCGTTATTAATTATTTGCCGATAAATTCATGTTCAAAAAGTTTTGTTCATTTTGCCTGTGTTAACTCTTAAAACATACGCTCATTTTCTTTTCATTTATGTGCTGTGTCATTTTATATATATGTAAGTTCTAAAGAAACATCAAAGTTCAAATTATTGTTAATTTTTGCAAGTGAAAAAAAAAAAACACGTGAATGTAGAAGCGATGATATATTGAAAGACACAAACTACTCAAGAACTAAATAATTTAATAATTTTCTTAAAGTTAAATGGGACTAATTAATTTTCTATTCATCCATTGCTAGAAAAATCAGGGACTAGGTGAGCCCAAGTATCTGCTTTAAAATCACAGGCCCAAATAGCGTCTGTGGTCTTTTCCATGTCATCGTGCATTATGAGCTCATGGCAAGGAAAATGTTAAATTTTTTATTCACATAATTTTGAATTAGATGTGTGGGTCAAATTTTTAAAAATTAGACTTAAATTAATTTATTATTTAAGATTTGTGATAAATAATATAAATAATTTTTATTATTACATATAAAATATGAAATTGTAAATACAAATAAGTTTTTTTATTGACATAAATTCTTTAAATAAAAAATATTAATTTTTATATATTTCTTTTAATTTTCCCCAAAGTTTAAAATGTAATATTTGGTAACTAGCAAAAAAACACATTACATCTTTTGAATATAATTATCTTATGCATCTGGAACGGAATACACATTGCATATCAAAGAAAGCGGTGACTACTTATTTTGCATTAACAATTTCAAGACATTTAGAGTAGAAGATATGACATTAGAACCATAAAATGTTTTTTAATTATCTTTGAAGTATTTTAAAATTTCTTACTCAAAAAAAATATTTAATATAAAAAAATTTAAATAATTTTTTTGTTATCTAATGGACCGTATTCACGATTCTAAGTCACCAATTGATAATCACAATTGGTCATATGTCCATGTCCTCAGCCTGATATTGCTTATTTTTGTTTATAGTAGGAAGCTCATTTTTTCTAAAACACATCTTCCTTGTCATTTGACACGTGACATCTGGCACTGAGTCGCACAGATTCCTATGAATCGTCCTTGATACATAGTCGCATGCAACCAGGGTCGCGTGGCTCTCAAACTATAATTAAGAAAGAAAGGTAGGTGAAGTCGTTGAAAATTACACGCGCTTTCTGGTGTTATCATCAGTCGTTCGTTAACTCGAAAGCAGGCAACAAAAAACACCAAATCTAAAGCCAATCTACGTCTTTATGAACTTCAAAGCCTAGCAAATTCAGCCCCACTTCTTGAAAAACGTTAGATTAAATATTTTAAAATTAGAATTCTTCATCGTATATGGTTTAATTTCAAATAATCAGATTTACGTAATTATTTTAATAATAACGGTCAAATTCGCGCATTTATCAAAAAATTTTAAATAATCCATTTTGCTATTATCGACGAAGCTAATAATCCCACTAGCCAACTGTTGTCCCAAAAAATATAAAAAGTATTGCAATAAGAAAAATTGACAGATTTTGTGACCAAAAGGAAGGAAAAGTGTTTTTCATTATTCATACAGTACGATACTGGGTCTTTATTAGACAAATGGTACAAAATGAAGTCAGGGCCAATCCCCAGAATCCAAGAGAAGGGCCGTAAAATCCAGATCCAAAGTGGCATTGTTGTCCTTTGATCCATTAGTGCTCCAGCGATTGACCATAAGTCCGTCTATGGGTGTGGATTGGTCAATGTGAAGATCCATGTCCCCCTGCATGTTGCTGTCAAGGTTCAAGTATGTGCAAAAATCTGCCGCATTTAGTTGATCTTGAAACTCATCCCTATTCACATCTGAATAGTGATTCTCGAGAAACTGATGATGTTCATATACAAGCTGAGCTTTCGAAGTATATGAACCCCGAGATTGATTTGTGAACTGGGTGGTTAGGTGTGCTTCATCAAACTCTATCTGGGTTGAAGTTAGCAAGTTTTTCTTCGGACATGGGGGATCTGGGATAACCACGTTTCTGCACCTACTAGCCTTCGTTCGGATTATTTGTGGTGGATTAATGACGTCAGGCTCACTTGCTGTTGATTTGCTCATCGTTGGATGTTGTTCAGACATTGCACTACATGATTGTGTTCTAAGCTTCTTTGCCAGAGTTGTGTTCCAGTAATTCTTGATTTCATTGTCTGTTCGTCCCGGTAGCCTTCCAGCTATGAGAGACCATCTGGGTGGTATATTTAAAAATTACGAAAAGTAAGATAAACTATACATACAAGAAAGGAAAATGAAATTAGATGAAAGAATAATTAAGAAGAAGCGGGAGGAGTAATAACCTGTTACCAAGAAGCTTATGGAGTCTAACAATGAGTTCTTCCTCGTCATGGGTGATGTTACCTCTTTTAATGTCAGGCCTGAGATAGTTCAACCATCTAAGCCTACAGCTTTTGCCGCTCCTATTCAAGCCTGCATTAAGATTCTTTGAATTAATTTCCTGCTCCTGCATGCACTGTTAAGAAGAATAGAGAGCGAAGCAGAGGAATATTAGGTTATAGAGGAAGCACCAGCTCTTTTGGGGAGGGTTGACCATTTGCATTCGCCGTGAGTCTCAATGTAAGAAGTGAGTAACTTGTCCTCTCGTGCAGTCCAGGCACCTCTGTTCAGCTTTTCGCCTTCCTCGAAGCAACATGGACTCCTCCCCATTTCTCTCTCTTTCTTTATTTCTCTGTCTCAGTCTTCAAACTTGGAGCAACCCTAACTCGTATATAGCTGACCCTTCAGCTAATGACACATGAAATTTAAGATCATCGACAAGTAGGATATATTTAGGTAGTAGCAGTAGATATCTCAAATATGGAAGAATGTATATTCTCCCTGTAGAGAGAATTATAATAATGAGAATATATAAAATAAAAAATATATACAAGTTGAAGGTTGTTACCTGCAGATTAAGAAAATGATTCCCGTACACCAAAACAAAGACAAAACAAGGAGATTCCCGAGTTCATCACATGAATCATGAAATGATGTAAACAATTTTATAGGCACAACTAAAATGTAAAAGAAGTATTGCAATGCGCGCGTGGCGTGAGCAGTGAAACGCAAATACACGGTTGCCTATATATATATATATATATATATATATATATATATATATATATATATATGTTTGTGTGTGTAACTATACATGATATAACATGATTTATTAATTAACCAGTCCCCATATATGCTAGGAATATATATATATATATATATATATGCATATGTTAAAAAATTTGGGAGATTATAATAAATACAAATAAATAATTAATATAAAAAAAATTTATTTAAAATGTAAATATTTATTACAACTATAAATGTTGTCGTAGATAAAACAGTCTATTTCTTTTAAAATTTTTTTCTTTCATACTTTAAAAGAACAAGAGTAATAGAAGATTTAAAAAAAAAACTAAAAAGAGTTATTTTGTGAATCATCAGAATATGAAAAGTTATTATATGTTTAGAGTAATTATCTATTTTAATAAATAATATTGTTGAATTATTTTAAAACAGTAATTTCTTATTTTTCAACTACTCATACTTTAAAATTGAATATACTTATAGAATATTTTTTTCTTATTCTCTCAGTCAACAATATAATAAAATAATTATTGATGAGATTTGTACTACAAATTAAAACCTTTACCCATTAGGTTTATGGGTAATTCAATTTATTATTAATTATCTACAATTAGTTCAAATTTAATCCATTATTAGTTTATATCAAATAATTAATTAACTCAATAAATTGAATTAACAATAAATTAATACTAACCTACAATATTTTAAAGATTATTTCAACAATATATATATATATATATATATATATATGGATACCATGAGCTCGATGCCCATTATCAGCTCTTTCAGAAGAGCCAAAAGATGGTCACGGTGTGATACAATAATGGCTTCTGAGTCATATTAATAGCAGGTGCAGCATAAGTTAAGGTACATTTTTGTGAGTTCCAAGCCTTGCAAATTAAAGTACGTGGCGTGGCAAGCTGTCTAGAGATCATTGTTCATTAGTGGATATATATTTATACAGAAGGGTGAAATTCAACCAATCATTTCGATCATGACCCGGAGGTCAACCGTCTTGGTTCGCGAGTCCCAGGATAGTTTAGAACTATAATAATAAGCTAAATTATCTTTTTTTTTTTTAATAATTTGAATACATATATATATGTATATATATATATTTATATATATTTAAAAAACTGAATCATGTGTGACAATAAAAAATAATATATACATGCATATATTTAAATAATATATTTATCATATTTTAATTAAAATAATATAATAATAAAATTATAAATAATTATATATAAATTTTTTATGCTTAATTCAATACACTATAAGATTCTTTTGTAGATATGTACAAAAGATTAATCAACTTTTATATATATTTGAAATTCTAATATTAATGAAACGTTATAAAGAAACATCGAAGTTCAAATTATTGTTTTAAAAGTAAAGACAAATAAAAGACGTCAATGAAGAAGCGACGATAAATTTAGGACACAAAACTAGTACTCTTTTTTTTTTGGCCAAATAATTTGATAATTTGCTAAAAGGTTACATTTAGACATAGAATATTGTATTGATTGAGCATGTTTTCTTAATTTTGAGTGGGACTTGTTAAAAGATTTGTATATTTATTTGGATTGAAGAATATTCCCTTTTACGGCAAGTTTATAATGTCTTGCATATCCCTAGATCAAAGTCGGGGACGATATATATGAACCCAAGTCTCTGCTTTAAAACCGCAGGCCAAAGTGGTATTTTTAATTATTATCATGGTTATAGTCTGGACGCACATGAGCTCACTGAAGTTTCCACCGCAAACATTGCTTGGACCTTAAAAAGTAAGGGCAGCACAACACTGAGGGTAACTGATCATATATCCAAGTGATCAACCTGATCTTTCTTGTTTTAGATGATAGTACTAGTTAAGCTTATTTTTTAAATACATCTTCTTCTTCATTTCACACGTTTTTCAGCTAGGCGAACTCCGAGTCACATCCCACAGATGACTGATCCCTATGAACCGTCCTTGATATGATGTCAAACAACAATTAATTTAGAAAGACAGGTAGGTGAAGTGAAGTTGTTCAAGTTACAAGCACTTTCTGGTGTAATCGTCACTAATGTGGAAGCTTTTACCTCGTTAATCAGTCATTTGTTAACTCGAAAGCAGGCAAAAAAAGCCCCAAATCTTTAGGATCAATCTACATCTTTATGAGTTTCAAAGCCTAGCAAATTAAACCCCGCTTATTGAGAGTTTGGACTAATATATGTTTGTATTTACTAAGAGTCCTCATGTATCAGGAAGAGTCTCAAAGTGGCAGGTGATACTTTCAGAATATGATGTGAAGTATATGACCAACAAATCAGTTAAGGGGAGCATTATTGCCGAGCATTTGGTGGCTAGTCCCTTGGATGAATACCAACCGCTAAACTTGAGGAGATAAACTTCACACATCTGACCTATGATAAAAATCTGTTTGCTGATGCGTTGGCTACCCTCTCCGTAATGATCAAGCTAGATTGTGGAGTCAACGTACTGTAAATACAAGTTGAGACTTAGGACACCCTAGCTTATTACCTAAATGTGAAAGAAGAAAGCGATGGGCAACTGTGGTTCCATGACATAAAAAACTATGTCTAGAGTTAACAATATCTAGTTGGGGCATTTGAGAATGACCAAAAGACCATTCGTCGATTGGCGATGAATTTCTTCCTTAACGGAGAAGTGTTGATAAAAGGTCATGAGATAACACTTTGCTTAGATATGTGGATGCATTAGAAGCATAAAGGATAATGACAGAGATTTATGAGGGGACATGCAAAACCCATGCTAACGGCCATACCATGATTAAACAGATTCAAAGGTGTGGATACTTGAAGTTAACCATGGAGAAAGACTACTTTGATTACGTGAGGAGATGTCATAAGTGTCAGACGTATACCAATAGCATTAATGCTCTACCACAACCTTTACACAACCTAGTGGCACCTTGGCCATTCTCGATATGGGGAATCAATGTGATCGGCCCTATCAATCCAAAGACAACTAATGGACACCGATTCATTTTGGTAGCCATCGATTACTTCACAAAATGGATAGAGGCATGTTCGTTCTCCAATATTACCCAAAGGGTCTTCCTCTAATTTCTGAAATCAAACATCATATGTCGATATGGTATATTGAAAGGATAATCACTGATAACACTCCTAACCTGAATGGAGCTGACATTAGGAAGTTATGCGAACAATTCAAGATTAAGCATCATAATTTTGCACTCTATCGACTACAGATGAATGGGGCAGTTGAGGCAGTAAATAAGTATATCAAAAAGATCATTAGCCAGATGACTATCATTTACAAAGACTGGTATGAGATGCTCCGGTATGCTCTTCATGGGTATTGCACAACAGTATGAACATCCACAGGGGCAACTCCTTACTCTTTAGTATATGGCATGGAGGTGATCACCCCAGTTGAAGTTGAGATCTCTTTTCTCCAAGTGTTGATAGAATCTGACCTAGAGGAGAGTAAGTGGGTAAAGGCACAGTACAAGCAATTGAATATGATAGAAGAAAAGCGACTAATAGCTATATGTCATAAGCAACTATACCAGAAAAGGATGGCAAGGGCTTTCAATCAAAAACTTCGTCCCAGGGAATTCAAACTAGGGGAGTTGGTTCTGAAAAAGATCCTCCCAAATTAGGAAGATAATAGAGGCAAATGGGCACCTTCATATGAAGGTCCATATGTGGTGATATGAGCATTCTCTGGAAGTGCATTGGTCCTTGCAAATATGGATAGAAGAGAGCTTGGAAGACCAGTTAACTCAGATGTAGTAAAGAAATACTTTGCTTAAAAATTGAAATGATAGAGAAAAAAGAAAAGAAGAAAGAAAGAATATTTTACAATCAGGGCCCGTTAAGTCAAAAACCTGAAAAGGCAGCTTAAGCAAAAGTTAGGGCAATAGATGATGAATGAAGCGAGGCTGCACAAGGACCAAATCACTTACTTAGAAGGGTCTTTAGAGATTATCTTCATTAACCATTTTCGAAATATATGTATCCGAGGCAACAGTAGGCGCAAACGACCAGTGCCATCTGGAGCTGAAAGTTAAAAGACATTCTAGTTGCCATTTTTACCTTCCTTTTCATTTGTATCAAATTTATCACTTGCTTTCCTTAGAACCACGTGATTTTTCTTCAAAATAAAGCCGCTTACTCATTTAATAGACTTGCTTCTTATTACTCTTCTTCTTTCTACATAATTGTATCGCCTTTATAATTGCTTCATTCATTCAATATGCAAAATAAATATTCAAGTGAATAATGTCGTTCAAAATATTGTCTAATGATACACATCTCGGAAACATCCTCAATTTCTAAGTAAGTGCTTCCACGTAGTTATTAGGATGAAACTTAGATTGTGAAACATATACATGTCTAGGCCTTTCTATTTTTGTTACTAGGTTACTTCGTAAAATGAGATTGAAGCATTTTCAACGTCCCTTGGTCCACCGTAAGGAAAAGAAACTAAGCCTACCAAGTGTTGGCCTGAAGAGATAAAGTTATGCGGACCATTGGCTATTGAAATGACGAATTAAAAGTCATGACAAAAGAAGTTTGGTTAGACAATTCTTTCACTCCTAGCAATATGGCTTTCTTTCCAACCAGTATAAACTATAACTTAATATGTTGCCCCTTCAGTTTACAAAGTAAAAGGTAGAAGGTCTACGCTTGCATAGCATTCTCTTATCTTTAACGCCCAGGGTATAGGCATCATTTTAGAAATATATCAAAGTGAACAAAATTTTCATTATCTTTAAAAAACCTGCATATCTCATGCATACATGATTCTTCATGTCCATTATATATCTCGCCTGTGCATCCACCACATGTGCAAAATTGAAGTTTTAAAGAAGAAAAAACATATGGCCCATGCATTTAGTGCATGAACACGTGTTATATCACATCTCACAGATGACTAAGAGGTGCCTCTAAAAGAGTCACATCCCTTCTTGGCACAGGTATTTTTATTGTTCAAGAAAAATCATCTTGAAGGTTTACAAGATAACGATTCAAATGCTGGGGATAAAAACTTGATGAAATTTGGATCTATTCACTTCTAAAGAACATTTTGGTCATAAAGATGATGAGCTTAGCAAGCAACGAATCATGCTATAATCTAAGCACGATGGTATGCATCTCACATAGGTACATGCATTGCGCTGTGTAATAGCATATTCCATGCAAGGTGAATACCTCTCTTCAAATTAACATAAAAGTCCTGCATCATGTCCAGGCAACTTACCTTTTCTGTTAAAGTCCTGCATTGTATCCAGGGCAATTTACATTTCTGTTAAAAGTCCTACATTGTGTCCAGACAATTTACATTTCTGTCCAAAGTCCTGCATCATGTCCAGGCAATTTACATTTTCTGCCAAAGTCCTGCATCGTGTCCAGGCAATTTACATTTTTGTCAAAAGTCTTGCAACGTGTCTAGGGCAATTTACATTTCTATCAAAAGTCCTGCATTGTGTCCAGGAAATTTACATTTTCTGCTAAAGTCCTACATCGTGTCCAGGCAATTTACATTTCTGTCCAAAGTCCTACATTATATCCAGGGTAACTTACATTTTTGTTAAAATTTTTGCATCATGTTCAAGTAATTCACTGTCCTATCTAGGCACGAATTTACACCTGCCTTTCATTGACGTAAGGAATGGTGTGTTCACATCTTTGCTTACTCTTAAGTTAGGTCATCTCTTCACCATAGCCACTCCCCTAACTTAAAAGATAAGCAAAGAGAGGCAACTGTGAACACCCCACCTCCAAAATAAAAATTAATAACTACATAATTGATCAACTAGTTACTCCTATAACTAAATAAATGGAAAATGGGATTCACAAAATAAAATTAAATAAAATATGGAGACAAAATAATAAAACATAATAATCATAATAATAATAATAATAAGAAAAACAAAATACAAAATTGAAACAAAAATGCAAAAAGCAAAATATAAAATTAAAAATGGGATAAACCAAATACAAAATCACAATGTCAATATATAACATTAAAAAGGATAAAAGAGGAAAATTCAAAATAAATGTTTGAAGTAAAGACATATTAATTATCTTGCAAAAAGAAAATTAAACAGAGTAAAAAGTTTTGAATTAATCTAAATCCAAAAAGGAAAGAAAAGTCACCTAATTAAAATCAAATTAAAAATGCAAGCTCTCTCTCACTCACACTCTTACACATACTCACGGACACACACATTCACACACTCTCACATACCACTCTTACACTCACCCATAGGAGACAAAAAAGACACAAGGAGGCAGATTGTACAAAAGGCATGAGAGACATAGCATGTAAGGAGGGATGTGCTACTGAAAAGGTAAGGAAGGGAGAGAAACCGTGGCTGGAGTTAAAGAGGAGCAGGCTGAGTGAAGAAAAAAAGTGGTGCATTCTATAAAGAGGGAGGTTGAAAAAAAAAAAAAAAAAGAGCAAAGGACCACAGAGAAGGAGAGGCAAGTCGAGAGGAGTGAATTGAGGAGAGTAGAAATGAAGTGGAGAGAGGGCTGGAGACGTGAACTGAAAAGAGAAGAAGCTAGAACCACAAACCAAGAAGAGAAGGAGTTGGAGACACAAACCAGACCTAGAAGAGAAGGGTGAAGCCACAGACCCAGAGCAGCCATGGACTGAGAAAGATGTTGATGGACCGAGAAGAGAAAGTTAAAGGGGAAAGAGGACCAAGAATACAAAGGAACAGGGTGGAAAAACTGATAGAGGTGGGGTGTTGAGAAGAAATAAGAAGGAAGAGAAGAAAGGAAGAGGAATGAGAAGTGAATACTTTGTTTTGATGCTCTTAAAACAGAGCTGAACAAAGGAAGAGGAGAGAGACGTTGACGGGCTGAGGAGAGAGAGAGAGAGAAAGGAAGAAAAAGGGAGGAAAAGAAGATAGTGAACCGAGAGCTACTGTGTGACGGTGCTGAGAGGGGTGAACAAGGAAGAAAAGATGAAGAAGAGAGTGAACCGAGATTGTGCTATCATGGGTCGAAGAGAGAGAGAGAGAGAAAGGTGATGAGCTACATCACGCCAAAAAGTGAGAGAAAAGCAAAGAGGAATAAGAAGTGGAGGGCCACCGGAGGAGCTTCTGGCCGAGGAGAGGGAGAGGAAAATTGAGAAGTTGAGGGAAGAAGCCAGGTGAGTTATATCCGTCCATGTAATCTCGTTTGTGTATAGGAACCAATTTTTTTGTTTTCAGCTATTTTAATTTTTTTTAATTATTATTATTATTATTATTTTATCTTCTTTTAATGTCAATGTGAGACTAATTTTTGCCTTACAAGTAAGGTTCTAAGAAAATCTTTGTATGGGAATATTATTCTCCTCGAGTGCTTGCGGTCGTGTGTGATTTTAATTTCCATAAACCCTGAAATTTAGTACATGCTTGTTTTAAAATAATAATAATAATGAAAAAATAAATACCTTAATTAAGTATTTTCTATTATTTACAAAAGGATTAAGTTTGTGTGTTATAAAATTTAATTAATTAAAAAATTTCATGTGGGACTTGGGTCTCTATAAGCTTTGGGGAATCAATCTTGTTAAAAATGAGACTAAAAGAATTCTAATTTCAAAACCCTTAAAAATACGTAAAAATAAAATCCTGAAAATTTTCAAATATTTTCTTCTATATTTCGGGTTCCCGAGTGTGATCGCTTGTCTCCTAAAGCACTCAAAAGTTAACTAGTAAAGGCCACATGAGACCCTGAGTCTCCTCAGGTTTTAAAAATTCATGTTTAAAATACTGGGATGAATTAATTCTAGTGTAGGGAGGTTTAACTTACATGTTATGTATAATCAAGAATCCTCAGAATATTTTTTTTTCTAGTATTACTTTAAGTATTAAAATAAATTCAAATTTTAAAAAATAACAATAAATACAAAAATCATAAAATCCAAAAATTCCAAAAATTTTTTTTAATGATAGTCTTACTTCAAGTCTAGAGTGAATCCTAATTTCACAAAAATATATATGAAAATCATAAATTTAGAAACCATAGAAATATTTTTCCATTATAGTTTAAAGTTTAGAATAAATTCTAATTAAATATATATAAAATAAAAAAATTAAAATTTAAAATCATTTAATCATAATCTCACTTTCAAAATTATAAAAAAATACAAAAATCCAAAAAATACAAAAATTCAAAAATATGACAAATGGTTTTAATTTCATCCTAACTTCAATGATAAATTCCAATTTTGAAAATCCAAAAATAAAGAAATTCAAAAATTCAAAAACATTTCTTTCATATAATTTCACTTCTACTGCAAACAGTAAAAACTCCTAAAAGTCCTAAAATCTTTTCCCATTATCATTTCATTTAAATTTAAAAAATAAACAAAAATTAAAAGGAGAAGAAATGAAGAGATCAAGAGAGCTAGATTAATTAGGTTATCATAAATTAAAACACATAAATCAAATTTTAATCCCGTTTTGTTTATGAAAATCTATTCAATTTGAACTCTCTTATTCTTGTTGTAAAAATTAAAAATCATCACCTAATAGACTCGTTATTTCGGTCGAATTACGTGGACTTTAATCCCTATCATGGGGTACGTAGGCCCTAGGCCCTAAGCTTTTATTCTATGTCAAGTTTGCCCTTTGTAAATATCTGCTTGTTTGCTTTCATTATTGTTATTTTTGTCTCCTTTATTTAATGAGCAGGCATGTCACTAGATGGGTAATTGAGATACATTTAAGGTCATATTCTATTTTCGTTGACTAGTTTAAGGTAACCGTCCTTATGGACGAGTATTGTGGGGTGTCTAACACCATCCCCACACTCAAATAGACTCCTGAACCCATCTTTGTTTTCACATACCATTTTGCCTTTTTCTTTTTTGTTTTAAATTAGTTTTCCAAAGTTTTCTGTTAAAAATTTTGGTGGCGACTCTAATAAATTGATTTTCAAGATACTTTTTGGGAATCAATTTAAACCACTCTTTTTATTCTCTCCATCGAAAGGTTGGTTACGACATTTACTAGTTATTTTTTTGCAATGTTATATTATGTACACTTTAATGGTAATAAATATATATTTACTCATATAATAGTGTAATTTCTTAATGCGTAATTGTTCTAATGAAATTAATTTAGATAATATAATTAATTGTTCTAATAAATATATATTTACTTCTATTATATTTTAAAATTGAATTATGTATATATATGTTTAAATTTAAATTAAGAATCATCATATAAAATAATTACACACTACCAAAAATCACAGAATTAACTGTGGTCTTTTAATTGCTGGGAATGCATCCATGGTTAATTAATTCCCTGCGGTTATCTTTAATTGTTATGCTTATGTCTTAACTACAGTTAATGTTCTATAATTTACCCATGGTTATTTGTAACTGCAGGTAATGCAGTGAATTTTTTTTTTTAAAAAAGCCAACAGTTTGAACCTCTTCTTATATGTTTTTTTTTTTGAAAAAATATTTAACTTGTAAATTAAAATTTTTTTTCCTATTCAATCCCTGCCAAATTTCAACTACTAAAATAAACTAAAACCAGTGTCAAATCTCATCTAGAGCCATAAATCTCATAATCATCATTATACATTACATAACTATACATAAAAGTGTCATAATGCAACAAATTTGTATAAAATAGTCATAATGCAACAATGTTCAATATCCCATAATCAACAAAGGCATAATCCAAAACATGACCCTAAAGTTATTACAATGCTGAAGAATCTAATGTTTCATGGGTCAATTGGTTTAGAAAAAGTCTATAAGACTGTTTGAACGATCAGGTGGCTGTAACATATAATATAGAAAATATAATATAAGACATAAAGCATTGAACTTATTATATGAAAGAAACTATTATTTGTAGTTAAAGAACATTACCAGTTATGATTGAAATAGTGCAAACTTTGGAAGCACCTAACGGTAATAATTCTACATAATGTAACTCATCATCGCATCAATCTTGCATTCCAAATAGTTGAACTTATTTTGCAACTCAGTATTACTAGAAGTAAATGAAGTTGTTGCACTATAATTACGAGATGGTCATATAAAAACTTGAGAAGGGCATGGACCCAACCCTAACCCTTTAACATGACCATAATGCTCTTGACTTCCTAAAGCGAAAGCCAAGGAATCTTGAGTAAATAGTACTTGTGATCCAGACGTGGGATTAGATTCAAACTTGGCAATCTTTTCTTATGCCAACCAAATTAATTTGGAAATTACATAAGAACCACAACCAACTAGAAATTAATTTGATAAGTTCTACACTAGCTACATAGACCAATTGTTACGGATTGAACACTACAAAAAAAATACAAATTAGGGACGGATGATTGATTAGCAAAAGAATTCAGGATGAAATTATTTCTATCTCATAATAGGCCTCTCTGAATTTTAAGACAGAAATAATTCGATCTCAAATTTTGGGACAGATTTTTCCATCCTAAACTTAACTTCCGATCTCACCTAAGGATAGGAAATTCCAGTTTTAGGATGAAAAAATTTGTTGCAAAATTTGTCCTTAAATAGAGGCGAAATTTTTCATCCCAAATCTATCTCTAATTAAGGACATATTTGAGATGAAAAAAAATCTATCACTATTTAGAGATGAAATTTTTCATTCTTAATCTGTCTCTGAATTTGTATTTAATTAAAAAAAATTATGTACAGCAACAATTTTGATCGTTATATATGAATAAATTTTTTGAAATAAAAATATGAAATTATCCCCTATTCACAGTTGCTGTAAAATGACTCTAAACTAATATAACACACACACACACACACATATATATATATATATATATATATTCATCATACATCATCATTCTATTTCTATAACTAAAGATACCTTCATCATGTTATTAAAGGAAAATGTAAATATAATTAACAAATGAGAAAAATCAAAAGAATATTAACTTGGGAATAACATCACTATTATCCTAATGATATTATTTGCTGAATGCTATTGAAGGCATGCATGAAAAAAACAATGATACTAACTAATGGTAGTGACATGAATGAAGGCTTAAAAGATTTATTTCCATAAATTGTTGCAGTTAGGTAATGAAAATTCTACAGGTAGCTTTGGCTGCCAATATGCAAACAGTAGAGAATAAGAAAGATACTTCTAGAATTGAGAGGTCTTCTCCAATTGGAAAATTTAATATAACATCTAGTTATAAGTAGAGAATTATGTAAGAAAGATGTGTGACTACTAATATATTTAAAGGAGTCATCTAAAGAAGTGCCCTAAGTACTCATTACTTGCATAGAAGAGCCACCCGTAGTTTGCACTGGTGGTTAAGGACCACGAATGGGGCATAAACTACTCTCTTTGTTATGTAGAACCATTTCATCCTTAGGATTCTCGCATTGAGTTGAAATTAGCCAATATTAGATAAATAATCAATCAATGTTATAAAGAATATTAAGTATTTCCATAAGCAAAAATCACTCTTCAAACAAGCAAAGATTATAAGCATAGCTAAACACCTTGCTAATGATATATTTTCTTCTCCATCAGGAAATAATACATCTAAGTTTTGACACTCATATGACTAATTTTCATAATATATATCCTTATCATCTTCTCCCATTTTGTATAAGTCATGTGGTTTAAGATATACGGGTATGCACTAGTTGTTATTTAATTCATCTTCCACATAATATATTATTTGAGCCTCTGAAGCTTGAATGTATGGCTTATCATTTTCATAGTTACCCGTGTGTATCAATCGACCAAATTTAACATATGTAAACCCCAAGTAATCAATTGTAATTCCTCTGGGGTTAGTTGTATTAGCCCATATTTATTTAAATAAGGTAATTGCAAAACAACCATGATAGTTTAGCTCAATGATGTCAACTAATTTCCCATGGTAAGGCACGTTGCCAAACCATATACAAGCATCACTACTACTTGAATAACTCTTTGTTCCAACTGTATCAAATACTCCACTATTTTGCATTTTTAGCCTTTGGTCTCATTCTAATGTACGAAACTTGAACCTATTAACATTATATGCATTATAATGCTTTGCAAGGTCAATAGGTAGGCTAAATACTTGATCTTCTGAGTAAGATCCAGTATTGTCATTTCTAATATGAAATATGACCAAAAAAGTTGTTAAAGTTATTTATAAATGTGACAAACGTCACTAATTAGTAAATGTACTTACACGATGAGAGAATCATTCAACAAATTCTCTATGAGCCTTCTTATCTATCTCAGCTATAGATCGTGTATGACTTTTTAATTGTCTATGTAAGATGTCCCTAAATTCCATAAATCAATATATAAAAAAGGTTAGTAAGCATGTGGTTTAGGGTGTTGTACTCAATAGTGAAAAGAAAATAGGATTTACTTACTGAAGGTAAGGATCTACTTCTTTACAATTTGTCAATACATGGCGATATGCTTGTATCTTTTCCAATGGAGATAGATCAAAGTATGAAAAACTACCAACTGGTTTTGCAATTGGTGGGAACATAGAGGACACATCAAATGTCCCAACATTAGGTCTATCATCAACATGACTTGGTTGATTGAATATAGTCCTAGTTTCTTCTAAATACCTCAAGCAAAAAGTTAGGATCTCTTGAGCCATGTAACCCTAAGCTATAGAATCTTTTGGTTGAGCTCTATTTCATACATAAGATTTCAATTTCCGAAAGTACATAATATAAAAGTAATAATTGTAAGACCCAGTTGCCAATTAAAACAAGTAAAAGTAAATTGTATATATCTTTACCTTTCAATTTGATACATCCATCGATATTGGATCGAACCTCTCAATTTGGCTTCGTTAACGAGATGTACAATAAAATGAACCATTATTGTGAAGAATGAAGGTGGGAATACCATTTCCAAATGATAAAGTGCTATAATGACTCTGTCACAAAGCTGGTTAAGTTCATTTATATTCAATACTCTGTTACACAAATGTCTAAAAAATGAACACAAGTCAATTATGACTGCAGATACTTGCTTAAGAAGTGTCTTTCTTAAGGCCAAAGGTAGAAGCTACTTAATAGGAATGTGTGAGTCTTAACTTTTCAATCCTTCAATCTTCTAATGTATCAAATTGATGCATTTAGATATGTTACTAGAGTAAATATTTGGTATTATGATGTTCTTTAATGTTTTCATAAAGAAGTACTTGTTTGCATTTGTTAAGGTGGATAATGTATGAAGATATTTACCATTTTCATTAGGCCAAAGATCATACTTGATCTCCATATCTTGCAAGTCTCTCCGTGCATTTGCATGGTCATTCAATTTTCTAGCTTTATTCAATATAGTAAATATAACATTGTCACATACATTTTTTTAATATGCATGACATCAAGGTTGTGTCTCAATAAGTTCATTTCCCAGTATGGAATTTGGAAAAAGATAATCTTCTTTTGCCATTCTTGAGTCTCAACCTCCAAGCCACTAGCTCCACGAGGCCTTTAACCTTGTCCTTCAACTTTTACATCTTTCCCAAAAATGACATGAACATTTTGAACTTGTCTTAAAACTTCTTTGCCACTAATTGGCTCTAGGGGATTTTGCCTTTCTACTTTTCCATCAAATTGACTTCTAACCAATCTAAATTTATGTCTTCCATTCAAAAAGCGTCAATGACCTATAAAACGCCATTTTTTACTATAACAAAGACATATAGGTTTTAAATCAAAATTACAAGATGGGCAAGCAAACTCAATGTGGGTATTCCACCTGAATAATGTTCCAAGTCTTGAAAAGTCACTAATTGTCCACAATAATGCTGCACACATATTGAACATTTGATTGCTATAAAAGTCAAAAGTTATAACATAAACATTCCATAATTCATTTAACTCTTCAATTAATGGTTGCAAATATATATCAATATCATTTCCCAGTGCTTGCCTCCCTGGGATAATTATAGAAAGGATAAAAGAAAATTTTCTCATACACATCTATGGTGGAAGATTGTAAGGTAGAAGTATCATTGGCTAAATGATGTAACTAGTGCTTAATTTGCCAAATGGATTGAAACCATTAGTAGATAACCCAAGATGTACATTTCAAGGATTTGAAGTAAAATTAGGATGCATTGTGTCAATCTTCTTCCATGCTTCAGAGTCTCTCGAATACCTTAAGATGCCATCATCGCTGCTTTCCATTTTATGCCAACGCATGTGTTTAGCAGCCTTAGAAGACATGAATAACCTTTATAATTATGGCTTGAAGGGAAAGTACTATAGAACTTTTACAGGTAGTTTCTTCTTCTTTTTACTCGTACTTGAATTCCCTTTACCATTTGGTTTCCATCTAGATGTATTACATTTTCTACATCTATCTTTATTAGCATCCTCTCCCATGTATAACATGCAATCATTAGGACATGCATGAATTTTGGTGTAATTCAGACTAAGTTTGTTGATTATTTTTTTTCTTGTCTCATAGAAGGTTGGTGGAATTTTAATGTGTTCAAATGCATATGCCAATGGTCCTAGAATTAATGACATTGCATTGCCAGTCATTTTGCATAAACACTTTATGTTATACAATTTCACAAAAAATGACAACTTCGAATATTCTCACTTCTTTCATATAAACACTATTGACCATCTTTAATTAACTCTAACAAATCTGTACTATTGTCTGGCATTGTTTGGTTCGATGGTGGAGATGTTACGTCATCTTCTTCCACACATTGGTTATTAGAATGATGCTAAAATGCATTATTGACCATATCTTGAATGGGGTCATTAACAACAACCATTTTATGAACCACGTGGTACTATAGGTGTTTGAACTATAGTTTCTATGACATTTGTCTCCCCATGTCTAAGTCAAACAGTATAACCTCATGGAAATGGTTTAAAATCAAGTGATCCTACACTTCTTCTCTATTCTATCATTTATTAAACTTGCATTTAGGACATGGGCATATAGTCATACCCTCAACACTATTATTAGCAAATGCAAGGTCCAAAAATCTATTCAATCCTTGTAGATACTCAGGGGTATTCCAAAGCTTCTCAATTTAGGTCTTGTCTTGTTTTGAAATAAAATATATGTTTAAGTTCAAATCTCCTAATAAAATTCTATACTTTGAAAAAAAAATTAAAACATAGAAAGAAACAAAGAGTATTAAACATCATCCTCTATCATGACTTTATTCGAAGAACTCAAAGCATAAAAATTAAGAAATATTGAACAACTTAGAGCAAACATACATTTAATCTAAATTCTATGAACTTTTAAGATCATATAATCAAATAAGTAATGTTAGACATTATCATTTGTCATAACAATATAAAAAAATATTGAAAATCATACCAACAACCAATTCTAGTATAATCTTTATGAACTATAACAGTACAAAAATATAAGTTATCTTATCGGCATTGCACAAGTAAGTGAATAATAGAAATTCTACCAACTATGATAATACAAACACTTCAACATGTTTATTCAAACAAAATTTTTACAATAAACCAATGTAGATCTAAAAATCAAATCACAATGTTAGACATTATCATTTGTCATAACAATATAAAAAAAATATACAAAATCATACCAACAACGCATTCCATTGTAATTTCTATGAACTATAACAATGCATAAATGTAAATTTTCTTATAGGCATTGCACAAATAAGTCGATAACAGAAAATACAAACACTTCAACATGTTTATCCTAACAAAAATTTTACATTACACCATTTTAGACCTAAAAATCAACACCATATTGGTCATGGGTTGCAAAAACATCAAATAAAACTAAATATAAATAATCACAATTTTTTTTGCTAATGCATCAAGTATTTCAGAAGAAATAATATCACTTAACAAAGAAAAACACCATAGAACAATGAATATCTAGAAGGGGATCGAAAAATTTCAACTTTCATTAACAAAAATAGCTAAAAACAAAAAAAACTTACCTTGAAGAACAATGGTGGTTAGACGGTAGTTACTGGTAGATATTGGGGGATGGCCGACGGGGACGTCTGACAGGCTCTATGGTGCATTATAAAAAATTAACTTTTTAGTGGCAACTAAAAAAAGTCGTCACTAAAAGTATGTCTTTAATGGTGACTTTAAGTGTGTCGTCACTGAATAGCTTTTGTGGTGACACATCAGTTGCCATAAAAGATGGCAAGATACTTAAAGTGGCCACTATCGGTATTTAGTGACACCATTTCACTTGCTACTGTATATCATCTGTGGTGACTTTTTATGTGTTGCCACTAAAGCATGGAGTAAAATATTTAAATTTGAAGATATTTAGTGACAATAGGGAGAAGTCGCCACTAAAAATGATTTAGGGGCGAAAATATCTTGCCACTAAATTTTTTTTATGACAACTTTACACAGTTACTATATTGTGACAATCCTAGATGGTTGCCTCTGAATGGTTTTTAGTGGCAACAACTTAGTTCTTGTCACTGAAGGTAATTTTGGTTATATATATATATATATATATATATATATATATATATATATTTAACACATAGTACTCTTCAATTTGGAGCCCTAATCCGCCTTTGCCTTCCATATTCCTCTTTTTTCAACACCCAACACTCAAATCTTCTTCTTTTTCTTATGTGTTTTAATTTGCTAGGTTGTGCAGATTTGGGAAGAGAGGCAGGTAATTTATTCCCCTTCTATTCTTACTTAAGCCCGTTTGTTGTTTAAGGTATGACTTTTATATGCTATTTAGAAAATTTTCCAAATTATGATATTTTGTCTAATTCTTCCTCAATTACTTTCTTTTTTCCTTGAAAAATGATATAATAACTAAAAGTTAGATTTCACCATGTTCTCTTTGTCTTTTAGGCTAGTTTCAATTTGCTAAGTTGTGGGTTTCTCAAACATAGGATGTCTTCATGCGTTAGAAAGAGTTTTTGCCATTGACTTCACCTTGTTGTGTCATTAGCCGTGGTGAAAAACACAGCAAGCCACCCATGGCTTGGTTGTGTCTTTCATCATGGCAAAACGTGTTCATTGGATCAAATTAACTAGTTTTCATTAATAAGTCAACAATTAAACTACATCAAATTAACTATTAAGATAGCTATTTGTGGCAATTCTTGAAATTGAAAACACCTTATAATTACTAAACTCAAACTTATATACCAATTGAAACACATCTTGAAACCATAAGTACATTATTAGTATTATCTCTTTCTATATAGAGCAATATTTATTTATTTTATTATTATTTATCATTATTATTATTATTATTATTATTATTATTATTATTATTATTATTTATTTTATTATTATTATTTTATTTATTTATTTCATATTTTCTAGAAACTATGGTGAATTCTCATCTTAGTGAGAAATGGAAAATTTCTATTATCATTATTTTTTTGGCTTAAACATTATTCTCTCTTTCTTCTACTAATCCCTTTATTTTGGTCATGGTAGTGAAGGCTCATTCTATCTTTGCACCAAGAAGCTTCAAGTTTATCTTCTTATTCTTGTTCTTGTTCTTTTTGTTTTTATTTTACAACAACTACTATATCAAAATGGCTGGATCATGTATTAATTTCTTTCTTTCATGTACCTTATTGTCAAATATTCCCTGAGTGGTGGCTACGTGAAATATAAGGATTGGAAATTCAATAATTGACGGTCTAGTTCTTCCACAGGGTTACATCACCATAATTGTGGTTAGCTTCTTTTCTAATTTCTCATTTATTGTCCATTTGTAGATGCTGCATCATTTTCTTATTCCTAATTTCTCACTATTTTTTTTGCTTAATCTAATAACAAAAAACGAAAAACAAAACCTAATATGATAACACGCCAAAATAAAATGATTTATCTTGGTTTGTGTGAAAAGTAAAGTAATAATCCAATTTGATCATTTTCAAGCACTTATCATATTTTTCTTAAACTTTTGATCTAGTTAACGAATTTGAGTGTGGACTACATGGAATATAAGTGTTCGCTGAATTCTATACATGCAAGTGCATAGGGTTGCAAAAAGTAATAAAGAGTGAGTAAGATGTCGCAAAATTCCATCTTTCTGGCAAGAGTGGCACCTGAGCACTATCTTTATGGTGCCCGAGTGCTAACTCTTTAGTTTTGGCACCCTGATGTTGAAATTCTGGCTCTTGGGCATTTTTTTTTTGGAAAATTAGTGCCCTGGTGCTGGAATTCTAGAGCATGGACGCTATTTTTCTAGAAAACTGGTGCCCTAGCACTAGAATTATGGCGTTTGGGCTCGGTACGATTCACTGCAAAATTTCGAAGTGCACAATCAAGGCCCAGGCATTAGATTTTTGAAGCATGGGCGCTGAGTCTTTGGAATTGGTGCCTGAGTGTTGGAATCTTCATTTTTCCTCCTTTATTTGCTAATACTTTTTTGGATCCATTTCTTGTAAATTCATCACACGGAATGCTTAAATCTTTGCTTAATAGTGGTCAAAGGTCATTTCCAAGTTATATATGAAATTTCTCTACAATCACTAGGATTTTATTTATAAATTAAGTGTTTCTACTATCAATATTGTTCTAGATAACTTTCTTTGAGAGAGTTATCAATAAGGATTGGAAATTCAATAATAGACAATCTAGTTTTTTTGCAAGGTTACATCACCATAATTGTGGTTGGTTTCTTCTCTAATTTCTTATTTATTGTCCACTTGCAGATGCTGCACCATTTTCTCATTCCTAATTTCTCACTATTATTTTGCCTAATTAAACAACAAAAACAAAAAACAAGGTTACATCATTACTCTTGTTTTGCCTAATCTGAAATCAATAATAGACGGTCTAGTTTTTCCACAAGGTTACATCACCACTATTTTTTTTGCCTAATCTGATAACAAAACTAAAAACAAAACTTAATTCCTGACATCTCTTTATTCCTCAGTCAAACTTGTTTCCCTCAAGAGCTGTCACCATCGTTCTTCTTTTATGTCACTGTGCACCACTGTCAGGCATCCTTCTGGCTAGATTCATGTAACATGGTGGTTTTGGTTTACTGTCCAACGAAATTTTCTTTCCACTTTGATATAACATTAGGGTTCAAATAGCAGGGGTTGTTAAGGTATGTGATGAGTTGAATCTTCATATTTCTTTGTGATTTCAATTACTTAGGTGATATTCACTCTTACCCTTAAAATTTTATTAGCCAAAGCTAAAATATTTGTTTTAATTAAAAACTTGAATGAAACCCAAGATAATATGAATCCTTCCTTTGATTTTTTTTCCTTAAACAAGAAGAAAATTTTTCCTTACGAAACAAGTTGGGCTACATTGGCCATCGTCACTTCTTACCCACTAACCATCCGTGACGATGGAATAAGAAAGCATTTAATGCGAAAGTTGAAAATGTAGGGGCACCTTTTCCTTTAACAGGTGATGAAGCACTTCAATAATTGCAAGCACTGAGTGATGTGACATTTGAGAAAACTCATAAACAAAAGCGTACCCAGCCTAATAATGTTTACAATTGGAGAAAGAAGAGTATTTTCTTTCAATTGCCTTATTAGAAAGTCCTTATGCTCCGACATAACCTTGACGTCATGCACATAGAAAGAAATGTATCTGACAATATTGTGTCAACAATGATGCAATTGGTGGAAAAAACAAAGGACACATTAAAGAGTTGGTATGACTTGGTTGATTTGGGAATTAGGCAACAATTGCACCTGACAGAACAAGGGAGCAATATTCTAATGCTAGCAGCATGCTATGCATTGTCTCCACATGAAAAGTTGAAAATTTGTAACTTTTTGGCTAACTTAAAGGTTCATAATGCTTTCTCTTGAAACATTTCAAGGTGTGTTAATGTTTGTGAGCAAAAAATGTTAAGATTGAAATGTCATGATCACCATGTATTATTACAAGACATATTCCCATTTGTAATTTGTAGTTTATTGCCTAAGGAGGTGGCAAAGCCAATAGTAGAATTGGGTAGATTTTTTAAAAATTTATATTCTAAGTGTTTGACAATTGAAGATCTTGATAGTCTTCAAACACAAATTGTAAACACTTTGTGCAAATTAGAGACAATATTTCCATTAGTTTTCTTTAACATAACAATTCACTTGCCAATTCATTTGGTAAGAGAAGCGAAGCTTGGCAAACCTATATAATATTGATAAATGTACCTAGTTGAAAGGTATTTGCGAGTACTTAAAACATTTGTAAATAACAAGGTACGACCAGAAGGTTCAATTGCATAAGATTATTTAGTTGATGAATGCCTCACATTTTCTCTCGTTACCTAAAAAATATACTAACTAAGTTTAATAGACCTCCAAGAAATGATGATGGACTTGTGCCAAATTATGAGATATTAATCTTTAAAAAAAGTGGACAAGCTAATGGAGCTTATGAAGTAAGACTTTTATCTGATTTAGAGTTCAACCAAGCTTGCACTTATGTGCTTCATAATTGTGAGGACGTTTGACCATTCATGGAGTAAGTTCACTAGACTTGGCTATATCTCTAATAACATTTTAGTTTCTTAGGCTAAGTTAATAATTATGTTCCTTATCTTATTTTAACATGTAGGGAGCACAAGAAGGAGTTGGATACACAAGCTTCCACGATGAAAGAGTTTCATGTATGGTTCCATGCACATGTAGGTTTCCATTGATCTTACCTCATATTATTTTACACCATTAAATATTCCAATCATTACCACTATTTTTTACCTATAGGTTTTAAAGTTATGCACACGTGGTGAATCTAATGATGACTTCATAAGCTTAGTTGTTGGCCCACTTAAATTAGTTCACTGTTATTATACTTTTATGGTTAATGGATTTAGGTTTCACACAAGAGATCGTGCATCAGGTAGGAGAACACAAAATAATGGAATTCTTGGAAGAGGATACAAGGTTGACAAGTATGGAATGACCATGGTGAATACTCATTATGCATTACGCATGAATGAGCCACTTACATTGGCATCTCAAGCAAAACAATTTTTCTATTTGAAAAATCTTGTTGACCAAGATTGGCTCATCGTTGTCAAGATTAATCCTCATGATTTATTTAATATGCCCATAATAAATGATAATGGTATAAATGGTGATGAAGATGAACTACTAAATGATTAGGCATATCAACAAGAGGAAGTTGAACTAAATGTGGTGCCTGCTAGTGACATTGAAAATGACATTATGGTCTCCTTGCATAGGATTGATGTTGAACCAGAAGAAATAAGTTCATTAAGTATAGTTTGTAAAACAAGTCGACCAAATACAACTAATAAGACAAATGACTTCATTGATAACAATGATGAGGATGTGGTTAGTGATGAAGAAGAAGATGAAGAATTAATTGACAATAATGCAAATGAAATAGATGTTAACTAATTGTAACTAAATTTGTGGTAATTTTTAAGTTTACATTGAAAGATTGACCATATGGTTAACTTTGTTTATGGTAATCTATTGCTTTTTTTTTTTTATGTGCATTCTCTACTTCTTTTTAGTTAATTTAACATTTGAATTTGTTGTTGTAGAAAATGTCAAGTGGTGGACATAGTAGGGGAAGAGGATGAGGTGGAAGAGGCCTTGCACACAATAATGGTCGGGGGAGATGTGATAACCATGGAAAAGTAACATCACTCTTACGTTCACTTGAACCTTAAAGAGGTGGTGCACTAGAGCTTAGAGATTCTCCACTATGCTTACTATCAGTAGCTAAAAAAAACCTTAAGGCTTTTCCTTTCACATTGCCATCACGACTTCAGAGTAGTGCATGCATCTTGAATAAGTAAGATAATAAATATTTCTATATTTGAATATGAAATTATAATTTATCTCTACATGTCATAGCTTCTTGTAGCATTGTCAAGTTAAAGAGGGGGAAGTATAAGAGTCTTTCAGTTGACATGAAAACTAAATACAGTGTAAACATCAAAGTTGATATCCCAGACAACATCGATAGATCAGTTGGAGACGGGGCTCGGGACTTAGTGAACTATTGTGGGTAGGTAGTGCGAACTACTATCTCTTTTAAAGATGGTGAGTAGGATAAAATCTTTTCAAAGGATGGGTAAACGGTATGGTTTAGAGTTAAGGTAAACAGTTTGCTATCTAAAAACATTATCTTTGCTTTACTGCAAGTTAGTTATGTTAATAAGTGCAACTACTTGTGCTTCTTATTTGTAGGATAAGTTTGAGTCCATGGACAGTCAATGAGAGATTACAATGAAAACTTTTTGTACAAGTACTATGCAACGAATTTTTAGGAATTAGAAAAGTAGCTTACGCACATTGTACATAAGGTGTGAGACTAATGAAGAGAGAGAAGTAGCTAGGTCTGATCTGGTTAGTCATGAAGATTGGGAGTGGCTATGTCATCACTTTAAGTCTAATAAGTTCAAGGAATCTATTTTTTTGCAAGTTAATTTAAATTGTCTTCTTTCTTTTTAATGGATAACATTATTATTTCATTGTAGGCAACAAGTAGTAGAAATAAATCAAATAAAAACAAACAAGTTACAAAGCATACATGTGGGACAAGGTCATTTGCTGAGGTAGAGGAATTAACGGTGAATGCACACTCCTTTTATTTTCCCCTCATGTACATAGTGAAAATTAAATTATTTGATACTATTAAGTATTCTTTGTACAAACGACATTATAGAGGGATCCTTTGAATGGGGAAAAGGCACCTCCTGATCGAGTCTGGGAGATACAGCACACTCGACAGACTAAGGAAGGAGAAGTTGTATGGTTATATCCATATTCACAAGAAATTCATGTATAACTTATAAATTTATTAAGTTTCAATCTCTTTTCAATTATATATTCTAGTATATGGCTTTAATTGTTCTTATAATAGCAGGGTCACATTCATGATTTCATTCTTCAGTAACAATTATAAGATAATAAGACACTATTGACTAGAGATGAAATACTTCTTACTGTGTTGGGTGAGCGATCAGGGTATGTGCATGGAAAAGGGTATAGGAAGAAACCCCAAAAAATAAAATATGTGAAGTTAGTTGACATGGACTCTGGAATTGAACAAGTGTGTGAGCATATACAGGCTGATATGGAAAAACAACAGGAGGAATACCGTGTTGAGTCAGAGAGGCAATGAGAGATAGATCATGCTGAGTTGGAGAGGCAACAATAGGAAGATCGAGCTAAGATACATGAAGAAATGGAGAGAAAATTTCAAGAAGAACGAGCAGAGCTTCAACAACAATTGCAGGTCAAGATTTGGGCTCAAATGGCCGCTTTAATGGCTAACTTACACTACGTATTTTCTATAATTATCTCTTTATTTTTTAAATAGTGAGAAAATAGGAGTGACATTTTATTCTATCAGGGACACAAACCTTTTAACTCTTCAGGGCAGTGATCATAGAACTTACTCAATGACCTCGTAAGGAAATTGCATAGCTAAGTTAAAGGTATAACCTTATGCCTAGTTCTTATTTGGCTCCTAAACATGTGTGTGCTAGTTTAAGAGTCATATGTTGTGAAAATATTACGTGTATCTTATGCCATTTTCTAGAATTATTCACTTTTACTTAAGCTAGTATCATTGACTTGTTGCAAGAAATGATAATGCTCATTATAATGGCACACATAGACTATAAAGAACAAGTTCCAATGAAGAAAGTATTTGACTTTGTTGTTTCAATGAGCTGCTATTATGTCTTTAGATAAATAGAATTGTAGGTTTCTTGTGAAATATTAGATGTATAATTTGTATATGTTGGAGGAAGTAACTTTGAAGTTGATTGTATATCACTTTTGTTTTCAACAGTTAGGATACACATATTTAGTCTTGTATGTAATAATTAGTTGTAATTCAACAGTTGATTTTATATTTGTAGTGTTTAAATATTGCTTTCATTGTCTGAGATGTGAATACTAGTCTTATATATATTATGTCAGTTTATTATATATCAGTTAACAAGTTTTTAGAGCTTAAATATATATATTTAATATGTACAACAACCAAAAAAAACCTTTAAGTCATTGCTAAGGCTTATCAGTGGCGACAATAAAGTTGCCACTAGAGAGCTTTAATGACGACTACGTTTCATTGTCACTAAAGCTCTTTAGTGGTGAGTGTAAACAGTCCCTACAATAGCTCTTTAGTGGCCACTATATTTAGTGGCAACAATGCAGTTGCCATTAAAACCCTTTTTGGGGCGACAATTTTGCCACTGAAACCTCATATTCTATGATGATTATGATAAATTTTATAATCCAACTACATGAAGTCATGACAATTGTCGTCGTTAATACTTTTTAGTGGTGACTCTTTCCACCACTGATTGTGTCATTCAATGGTGACTTCTTTTGTCACTGCTATATCTTTTTAGTTATGAGACATGTTATGACGACTTAGTGATGACTTGTCAGTCGTTGGTGAAGGTTTATAGCAGCGACTAATTAACCTTGAGTGGCGATGTTTGTCACCACTAAAGGCAATTTTTTTTTTTATAATGGTGGTTGGCAATGACTGGAGTCGAAATATGGGTAGAGCCAAAGCAGATGACGTCGTAGCTCTTCTTCCTCTATGCAATGACTCAAGCTACTAGAAGGAAGTAGGTTCCCTTCTATCCTGCATTCCCAGTGGTTTTATTTAAACCGCAGTGAATGGTTTTTACTTTATTAGTTGTTTCAAAACTGTAGCGAAGTTACTATGGTTAAATTTGAAACCATAGGGATATTACTGATTTGCATGCGATTCTTATAACCACAGGTAAAGAACGGCATGTAAATCCTTTTTTTTTTTTTGTAGTGACATTTTAATTTAGAACTATATACATATGATCAAAAAAAATTATATATATATATGTGTGTGTGTGTGTATATATATTGAAATTTTCAATTTAAAAAATAAATAAATAAAGTAATTCTATTGAGTTTTGGTTGGAAAATCCATTTGTTTTTTCGGTAAAAAATCTAATCGTACTAAATTATGGTTGGAAAATCTGTCTATTATGCCGATAAAAAATTCCAACCATTAAAACGGTTGGAAATTCTGACCCCCCTCTTTCCCCTACCTACCATTGTTTATGTTATTGCTCTTGGTTTTGTAAGTGCCCTTTGTTATTTCCTTTTCTCCGTCAACACCTTTCATTCTTTCTTCTTTCATATTTTCAATATTTTTACTCTGTTACATTAACTTTGTTCCTTGTTGTATTCTCTATTTTTTTCTAATATTTTGTACAATTTTTATTCTCAGATTTTTTCTTTCGTCCATGTCCAGTGTTTGATGTATTTTTTCTTCATTCTTAAACTTAAATAATATATACAAAGCTTCCCCCTTTCTATACTCAAATAATATTTGCATTACAAGAGTCTTCTATTTTTCATATATTAGTTTGGGTTAAAAAGTTAAATAAATAAAATATATGGAAAAGTTACAAATTTTATTACTATTGGGACTTAGTATATATCAGATAATTATTGGGGTTGTAATGTAAACAAATTTAAAAGTTATCTCATATTCTCATAGTTTAAGGCTTCTTTTCTAATTTTAACATTTATTTGTCCTCTTCGTATGTGAGACACATGGCATTGCAATATTGGGACAACTAATGAAGGCGCCATTGAATTTGAACGCGTTATGTGGTGATGCTTAATCTTTTTAGTTTTTCGTTTTCTGCCAAGAAGTGCAGGTATTTTGCTGCAAACATTCACGAAGTGTAACCCATATTGTAACCCTAGTCCATGATCTTTGATCTAAAATTTCTTTGCTTGGTCCCAAAAACATCCTAGTGTTGTTTCACTGAACATAAATGAATAATAAAACTAACAAATTATCATTTTGCTTCCATCACTTTTCACTTTAATTAGAGATTTTCTTTGAAATCGTCTAGCTCACATTATTATATGCAGTCCTCCTTCATATTGGCGTCCACATCTATTTCTTATTTTTTAAAACAAAAAAGTTAATATTTTTATTCTAAAAAATAACTAATTTTTCAATTTAGTCATTTGAAATATAACTCTTTCAATTCAAATTTTTTAAAATAATTTTTGCCCTTACATCTGTTAAATTTGCTGTCACTATTTGTCAATTTGACCTCAAAAAGTTCTCGAACTCCTACTCTAATAATAATTTACTTACTAATTCTTACAATTATCTAAAATTACAAAAATATATATAATAAAAAGTAGAATAATATTTTAAATTGAGAAATAACTATATTTACAACTTAAACGAAGTAAAAAACTTAAGAATTTCATATTTTGAAAACTATTAATGAATTTTTGATTTTTTAAAAAAAATTTAGTGCTTCTTAAAAGCAATGTATGTTTCTTAAAACAGTAAGCACTGAAATAAGTACAATCATAAATTTCATAAAAAATTACTTGGTTATTCTTTTTTTCCGTTAAAGGCACCAATCCAATTTAAAATTTGTTTATATAGATAGAATTTACATAGCAACAAATAATTTTGATTTTATTTCACCTCATTTAATTATGTAAAATGTGTATATTTAATTTAGGACGATAATTGAATTAAACTTAATTGCAGCACAATATTAATTTTGTATACTTAAATTATTAATTTCACAAGTCTAAATAACTATAGAATGTCTCAGAGACAAAGGTCCCGTTCCAATATAATAGAAATAAAAATCCAGCAAGATTGAAATTTGAGAAAGATATAGTCATTGTGTAAATGGAAGAGGCCTTTAGAAAGCATGTTTATTTGACAGTTAAAACGATTATGATTGGCCACATGGGTCACAGAGGAATAGGAATATATATTATTGTTGTTAAAATTTTTAATTATTCAATTTACTAAAACGTTTATAAAATGAACAAAAAAACTTATATATTGTTCCTTATATACTTATATCAGATTTTTTTAATTAACTAATAATACGTGAATAATTTTTTAAAATATGAAAGTTACAATGTTAATAAAAAAATGAATGAAGTATAAAAAATTATCTAGATGTTATTAACTAATTAAAGAACCTGATATAATTATATAAAGAATAACATGTAAGCTTTTTCATTATAAAATTGAATCTTCTTTTTCGTGATGTATAGAAATAAAAGTAAAATATTATTTTTTGTAAAACAAAAGCAGTACTCTTATTCGAATTCATTGTTTATCATATTAGTCATTACTCTGTTTTACTCCTAAACTCCTCTCTTTTCATTTCATTTATTTTTTTTAAGTTATATATTTATATTTGATTTATTCTCCTATTTTATTATATTATTTTATTTTATTTAAACAAAAATTCATAAATTAATTTAAAATTAATCTGAATAAATATTATAAATTTTTTGTCCTTTCAAATCATATTACAAAACCAATGTTCACACACACACACACACACACATATATATATATATATCGTTTTTAGTTATTTAGAAATAAAAAAATTTATTTAAATTTTTGATAACTTCAATAACATTAATAATAAAGTAAAATTTTTTGTGCACTTATAATTTTGAGTATACTTGTATACTTAATTATATTATAAAAATATAATTATAATATTATTATTTTTTAAGTTAATATTATTACAATAATATTTTTTTATTATAAATAAATGTATTAGTACACTTAAAATTATGAGTACATTAAATATGACACTTATAAATAATTATGCTAAATAAAACTACTATTTCATAAAAGGTTTTTGAAAAATTTATATGAAAACTATTTTAAAATAAACAAAAATTCTGGTTTGTTACCGGATCTCAGCACTAGCTACTGCTTCGAGAAAAGTTGGACTGCCTAGGGCTGACGGTGATTAGTCCAGTCAATTTGCAGGTGACGCCGAGGCATTTATGTGTGTGGGTGTTTTTGTAGTTTACCACTTACGGTGAGACTATGCTCCTTTAACTCCGTTTATTGTATTTTAATTTTCACTTTTAATATTTTTTTTAAAAAAATCTTCTTATTTTATGTGTTCTATGGCATCAACCCTGACCTGACTATTTCGAGATTACACTCATGGCACATTGTAAAAGAACACTGATTTTAGGGCACCTTTTTTCAATTCAGTGTATATTATTTCATGTTACTGGAGATCTATGTACAGCTAGGCAAAAGAGTCTCTGATTAGTTTGCGTGTGGGATTTTTTTTTTTTTAAATTGTCAGTCCATTTATACTACATGCGTATTCCGTAAGTTCTGGAACAACTCATTTTAGTACAAACAGACAGTACAGCTCATATACAAGTCCCTTTTGTACCGCACACAGTTGTCACGTGTTATCTGGGATTAATTTGACTACGGGTCTCCAAATGGCGCATGATTAAAAATAATTATATAATTGACCCTGTTAATTGGAAATTAATTATTTTCTAAGGTCGCGTTTCCGTGAAGCATTCGTCACCAATAATGTTGAATGTTATTAACGATTAACTTGCAGACAACTCACCTTGAAGTAATAGTCCAATACGTCATATCAAGTCCTGATAATAAAGGCTATGTGCCTAGGGACAGGGGTACTTGAAATTAGGAAGGGATACAGGAAAAATAAATTAAATTATGATATTAGTAACATTTTTTTTTTGCGGTTAGAATAAATATTACATTTTTTAAAATTAACTTAATAGCGTTATATCTTCTAACTGTGGAAGATATTTTGAATTTTTCAATGGTTTACTATGTCCTTTAGTATCATACTCTTATTCAGAAAATAAATAAATAAAAATTATTTTTTCTTTTATTCCGTTCTTTCTCATCTCCCATTCTGCCTCTTTCTCGTTACTCTTTGTGTTCTATTAAATGGCGATTGGGTTTCATCTCCATTGCTTAGGTTTGTTAAGGTGAATTAAATAGTGTCTCCATATGCTTGTTATTTTAGTGGGTTCGGCTTGAGAGAAAATTTAATATCAAACCAAATGACACTGTAAAGCAAAATTATATTTTAGTGTATAAATGAGTATTTCAACAATTCAAATTAAACACACTATCAATATCAAATCTAACTTCCACGGATAACATTTTAGTTGCGACTGAAAAATTTGCCATCTAATTTCTTATAATACTTTTATCTATAAAAATCAAATTAAAAGTTAATTCATCCCTTCACTTTCATAAATTCAATCATTTTTTTTTTGGTTTATATGAATTTGGATAATTGCGATTTCCTCTCTCGTTCTTATTGATTTTGAAAAAAAGACATTTCTCTTGGAGATTGATGAAAAATAAGGAGAAAGAAAATTCAAATGATCCAAACTAACGTATATATAGCTAGCTATTATTGCTTTTCATTCATGAAATCTATTGTCATTTCTACGAATTATGTGCATGGCAAGATTATAAATTGTAACGGAATTATAAGAAATTAATGAGGATGGGGACGAGGAGGACGAAGAAAGTTACCAAAATTATATTTACTGAGTGTTTCAAATTAAAAGATAATGCAGTTGTTTATTGTTTTTCTATAAACTCGTAAATTTTATTTAAAAAGAAGACAAAGTGGCACTGTAATGGTTGTAGAAATCTTAGTCCTAATAATAAAAGAAAGTTTATAATTTTTTTGGGTCAAACTAAAGTCTACATTGATCTTTGAACCTTTAAGTTGAAATAGAAATCCGTCTCGTCGTCTTCAGAGTTGAACACCGTTGAAACAATATAACATTATGACAGCATCTGTCCACTGATCCGATAACTACCTCTACCCAGTTAATAAGACAAATGGTACGAGGAAGTCATGAGAGGTGGTAAATGCGTCAGACCCACATGTGCCGGTGCGTTAACCCTAGGGTTTAAATCTTGAGTTAAATGGATTGTCCTACTTAATTTATTAAAAAATAAAAAATATATAAAAATATAAAAATTTAAATATAATTTTGTTTGAGTATATATTTTATTTAATCAATTAATTTTAACATAAATATAAATAAATAAATAACTAAAATAAAAAGTAAGATTAAAATAAATAAAATAATCTAATAATTCAATAATTTATTATTAATAATAATATGATTATAAATAGAATATTTAAATATGACAAATTATAAAATAATAAAAATAACATAATACATGGGAATATTTTTTTTAATCAGAAAGTACAGTGGACTAAGACACTAAGCTAAGTGAGTGAAAAAAAAAATTAATAATTCATTTAATTCGTAAGCTAACTTGTTAAACTCTCGAATTAAATTGGTTGAGTTGATAAGAGTATATTGAACGAATTCTCACAAAAATAACTCAATCCAACTCACATATTATGAGTTAAATAAATTCGACCCGACTGGTCAAATCCATTTTGACACCACCCTCTAAAAGTTAAGGCCAATCTCTAGAATCCAGCAAGAAGGACATCAAATCCAGATCCATAGTGTCATTGTTCACGAACCCATTTGTGGTCCAGCAATTGACAAGTTCGTCAGTAGGTGGGAACTGGTCAGCATGAGCATTCATGACCATGCCCATGCCACTCTGAAGGTTAAAGTCTCTGCAAAAATCTGCTTCACTCACATAAAATTCATTCCCATCAGGACTAGACAAACTTACATCTGAATAGTGATATTCACCGACAACTGGAGCTTTTGGAGTGTCATCCTGAGATTGATTTGTGAACTGGGTACTTAGGCGAGCTTCGTCAAACTCTATAAGATTTGAATCTGGGGAGTTCACGGTGGACTTTTCCTGAGGCCATGGGGGTTCTATGATAACCACGTTTTTGCACTTTCTGGCCTTGGTTTGGATTACTTGCGGTCGTGTCACCTCAGGCTTACTTGCACGTGATTGTGTTCTAACTAGCTTCTTTGCTAAAGTAGTGTTCCAGTAGTTCTTGATTTCATTGTCTGTTCGTCCGGGTAACCTTCCAGCTATCAGAGACCATCTGGGTGATATACACACATACAAGTAAGAAAACTATAATATAAATATATATTAGCAAAAATTAATAATTTCAAGCGAATGAACAACTAAGAAAAAGGGACAGGAATAACCTGTTACCAAGAAGCTTATGGAGTCTAATAATGAGTTCTTCTTCATCTTGGGTGATGTTACCTCTTTTAATGTCAGGCCTCAGATAATTCAACCATCTGAGCCTGCAGCTTTTGCCACTCCTATTCAGACCTGCGTTATGATTCTTTGGGTTAATGTCATGCATCTATATGCACTGTTAACATAGGCAGTGAGACAGAGGAAGGAACAAAGTAATAGTTACCAGCTCGTTTAGGGACGTGTGTCCATTTGCCTTCGCCGTGGGTTTCAATGTAAGAAGTAAGTAACTTGTCCTCTTGCGCCGTCCAGGCACCTCTGTTCAGTCCATCTCGTTCCTCGGAGCGACATGGACTCCTCCCCATCTCTCTTTCTGTTTCTTTATTTCTCTTGTCTCAGTCTTTGAACTCAGAGCGACCCTAACTAACTCATATATAGTCCACCATTCAGCCAGTGACGCATTCAAGTCAACTCAGAATTTGCCGTGTTAGCAAGCAACGTTCAATTAATATTGCATGTGTTTGGTTTTGTGCAGAATATAATAAGATTTTTTTTCCATAAATATTTTGGTGATACGTGGATTGCAATGGAGGCAATGGCTATTTGGCATTTAAAGGAGATTTTACAAGATGATTCGGAACAACTTTATAATTTGTTCAACCTAACTACCAAACGTGGCTGGCTCCAGATTAAAAAGTTTTTATCAGCTCAACACGTGAATCACGAAATAAAATTATTACACTATTTCACAGGGACAACTTTTAATTAAAAAGATATGGCTATGATACGCATCGTTAGTCGTGAAATTAAAAGACAAAGTTGTATATACAGCGTGGGTTATGTTATGCGAGCAAAGTTTAGTTCACCTGGAAAGAAGGCAACGTAGGAATTCAAGCAGAGATAAAAGGGTAAAAGACAGCATTCACCAGCTTGTTTTGTGGGGTGTCTCTCCATTTAATTTCCTGTGCGGTGGGCCTCAATGTTAGAAGTGAAAACGAGCAACTTCTATAGGAGAGGAAAATGGCTTCAACCGTGGTAGACAAATCCAAGATATAAGATTAAGAATATGGCTTTAATTACTGGGTTTTGGTTTCGAAGGACGATGGGTTGGTATGGTAACTGCTGCCGGTTTGATCTTGTGGCTTTGCATTTGATTTAGAACGTTTAAACACATCAAGAAAAAAAAAAAAACCATTTTCAGTTGTCAGACGACGAAAGCTAGATATTAGCCAAGAATTCAAGATCACACATATGTGAGAATTACTTCAATGATTTTACACACAAAAAGAAAAACAAGAATGTAATTTCAGGACAGTGCTTAAGCCTTGAAAGATCTCATTTGGTTTTTCCGGGTATAATAGAGCACTACAATAAATTAAAGGGCAAGACCGGAAGTATAGTGGCTCATATTATTAGTTTAGAATTGAATTTCTTGAAATAATTCTGCTTTTCTTTAAAAAAAAATTATTTCAACTAGGAACCCTTAAAAAGTTTCTTAACTTTTTACAAAATCAAACAAACAATGATTTCAACGGAGAATAAAGAAAACAAGAAAGAGAGATTCAAACAACCTATCCTATGTTCACACCTCAACCATAAAAGTAAATTGAATTAATATGGGTAATCACCTGAAGTTACATGGCAATCATAATTAAAGGCTAAACTTCCAATCTTTTTACTGCCTACTTTCAAGTCAACAGAACAGGAATTGGCACTCTTAAACAGAACAGGAAGCCCGGCCACTCACAAAGAAAAGCTCACTAGCTCTTAATACCTAATTCCAAGACAATTTCACAGGCTCAATACTCAATTTTCTTTAGCCTCACAAACTCACTAATAAACTAGAAAGTTAATACAATATTATAAGAATTCAGCTCAAGCTAACTTGCTCAAATTAATATAAGTGATTAAGTGCAATATTTTAATATAACACATTCAGCAGATTTTTTTTTCAATGCTCTTCAAAACTCTTGTCGCCATCTCCCAAAAGTCTTCTGTAAAATAGTGAAGGCTTGGGTATGTGAGCGTCGTAGTTGCTAGCTTTCTCCATTAAAGCACTTGCATATCAGCCTTCAACGATTAACTATCACTCCATTAATTAATCCAACGTCTAGAAATTTCGATCTTTAATGCTCTTATCCTTGACCTTGTGGAAGCACCATTTGAAAAACTTTCCTTTTTGAGTTTTTGAGAAACATAATGAAGTGATGGTTAATTGCTTTTCCTTCACTTCCTTCCAAAATATAATTTGAATTCTTTCCTTTTTTAGCTTCCTTTCAATATCTTTCCCTTTTGAACTTAGTGTGATTCGAGAGCCGAAAATTTAGGATATTTCCATTATTGTAGGAATCTGGATCCCTTGCTATACAACAAGGGATATTGTGATATTTTATAACTATAAAATAACCGCACACGATCCAAAATGACCGTATGTGATATTTTTTTAGTTAAAAAATCACAACATCTCATGTTGTACAACATGAGATTTGCTTTGATTATTGTAGATCTTGCATTGAAACCAGATCTATTGCTGTAAAACCATTTACAACATCTGATACTATAAATGAATCCCTGCCATTCATCTGATCTGAGAAGCCCTGTTCTGCCACATCCTAATGTAGTTGTTTCAACCAAATTTTTTTTCTTTTTAAAAAATCAGAGCTCCAAACGACACCATGTTTCAAGCCTCTTATAATATGCTCCAAATGACACCCTTAATAAGATAATACTAATCTCACAACTTTATCTTTCTATATAAGATTGCTCATTTCTTGGTTGTGAGAATGAGGTTTTGAAGCTCTCTATTTATAGGGAAGGATGAAGAGCTTCAATGCAATTTTTGAATAACTAAATTGTAATTACAAAATTTTTTCCCTTTTTCTTTTCAGTGGTTGGCCACCAACGAAGAGAAATATTGCCACCTAATATTCACCTACCATTGACAATCTCCTACTTGAAGATTTCAATGAAAACCAATCAATCTTCACTCTATTCTTCCTTCCTTGCCATTTTCCATTACTCACATCTCTATTAGGCTAATAGAAGATCAACTCCAAATGAACTTATCAATGTTTACTAGCACTGTCAATGTATCTGCTAAGTTATCTTTAGTATGAATTTTCTACATATCTACACTTCCTTCTTTCACCTTTTCTTGGATAAAGTGATATTGAACTCGTATGAGTTTAGTCTTAGAATGGAATGCCAGATTTTTCGCCAAGTAGAGAGCACTTTGATTATCACATAATAGTGTAATCTTCTCGGGATTTTACCTGATCTATTGTAACGGTATCTTCAACCAAATTGCTTCTTTGTTAGTTTGTGTAGCTGTAATATATTCTACCTCAGTTGTTGAAGTGGCCACAATAGGTTGCAATTTTGAAACTTAGCTTACAATTTTACTTGCAAGAGTAAAAACATAACCACTAGTGAATTTGTTATTGTCAAGATCACCTGCAAAATATGAATCTGTATAGCCTCTGATGGTGAAATATGATCCTCCATAACGCAATGCAACATCCAGGGTCCCTTTAATGTATCTTAGGACCTTTTTTACAATATTCCAATGATTTGGGCCTAAATTCGCCATATATTGATTAACCACTCCCACTGCTTGTGTAATATCTGGTCTTGTGCAAATTATAACAAACATTAGGCTACTCACTACTGATGCGTATGATACTCAAAACATTTCCTTTCTCTCTTCTTTATTGCTAGGACTCATGCTTGAGGATAACTTGAAATTAATAGGAATTGGGTAGAGATTGACTTACAATCTTGCATATTAAAGTGTCACAAGACCTTCTTTAAATAATTCTTTTGAGAAAGCTAAATCTTCTCGTCATTTCTATCTCGGTGAAATTGCATTCCTAAAATCTTGTTTGTCAGTCTTAAGTCCTTCATATCAAACTCCCTAGCTAATTGTGCTTTCAAGTCATTGATTCGATCTTTGTTAGGGCCTACTACTAGCATGTCATCTACATACAACAATAGAATAATGAAATCATTTCCACCAAACCTCTTAATATATGCACAAGAGTCTGCATTAAGTCTGTTATATCCGAGGCTCATGATGAAGGAATCAAATCTCTTATACCAATATCTTAGTACCTGTTTGAAACCATATAAAGATTTGTTCAACCTGCAAACTAAGTTATCTTTTCCTTTTTCTTCAAACCCTTCTAGTTATAGCATGTAAATTTTTTCTTCAAGATTTCCACGAAGAAATGCAATTTTTACATCTAACTGCTCTAGATGTAAGTCAAGTGTAACATATATTACTAAGACCACTCGAACCATTATGAGTCGAACAACCAAAAAAAATATCTCATTGTAATCAATGCCTTCTTTTTGAACAAGTCCTTTTACCACTAGTCTAGCACGATATTGTTCAACTTGATCATCATTAGTTCTCTTGATCTTATACGTCCATTTGTTCCCGATGGCCTTTCGTTCTTTTGGTAGTGGAACATGATCCCATGTCTTGTTCTTATGAAGGGCTTTAATTTCTTCTTGTATTGTTGCTAACCACAAAGAAGCTTCTAAACTTTCTATAGCCTCTTGAAAAATTAAAAGCTCTCAATCTTTTGTGAGTAGACAATATGCAACATTCCCTTCTATAATGTAATATGAGTATCAAACAGGTTCATTTCTCTCTCGAGTTAACCATTGGACTTGTGGAGTCATAAGATGATATCGTTCTTGTTCATCGTACTCTGCTACTACTTTTGAAGAAGCTGGTACTTCTTTTTTTTTTTTCTTCTCTTTCAATCTGTATTGTAGTGGTTTCTACTATTTCTTTTGAAGTACTATCTCCTTCATATATGTGTTGTTTTTCTTCAGGAAAGATGACATCCATGTTGACTATAACTTTGTGGTTAGTAGGATCCCACAGGCGATACCCCTTTACTCCATTAGCATATCCTAAGAATAAGCATTTTCTAGATTTTGGATCTAACTTTGTAATTTCTTGGGCATTGTACATCATGTATACCAGACTTCCAAATATATAGAGGTTTGTATACTCAGCTAGCTTCCCAATCCTTATCTCTATTGGGGTTTTCAGATCAATTGCAGTTGATGGTGACCGATTGATCATGTAGCAAGTTGTCTTAGCTGCTTTTACCCAAAATGAATTGGCTAATCCAGCAGTTCTTGACATTGTTCTTGTCCTTTCCAATGAAGTCTTGTTCATTCGTTCTGGCACTCCATTTTGTTATTAAGTATGCCATTGTGAATTGCCTTTTGATACCTTCTTGTTGACATAAAGTATTATATTCATCACTAATGTATTCTCCTTCATTATCTAATCTCAAGCATTTGATCCTTTTCTCAAATTCACATTCCACACATACTTTGAAGGTTTTGAAAATTTCAAACACATCTCTATTTCTCTTGATTAGATACACCCAAACATCTCTTGGAGTAGTCATTAATGAATAACACAAAATACTTTACTCTTTATAGGGATAAGATTAGTGCTTGCTAAATATCAGAGTGCATTAGGTCTAAGATAGCTTTACTTCTCTCTTTAGCACTGTTAAACTTCAAACTACGCTGCTTACTTGTAACATAATGCTCACAAAAAGGTTGATAAACCTTTTTGAGTTTGGGAAGAAGATTCCATTCTGCATGAACCTTCAATCCAAAGTCTGACATGTGGCCAACTTTATGGTGCCATGATATCGTTGATTCTTCAACTGCTAGATCAGTTGATGCAACTGAGACTTTTCCCTGTTGTTATGTTTCTCCTTTAAGTATATATAGGTTAGCCGCTATCTTTTTTGCTTTTATAACTACAAGCGCGCCTTTAATGACTTTCAGAGTGACATCCTATATCTAGGTTTTATACCCGTTGCTATTAAATTGTCCAAAAGACAATAGATTTTTCTTGAGACCTTTCACATGTCGAACTTCCTAGTTGGTACGGGTTGTACCATCATACATCTTTAATTTGATGGTGCCTATTCCAGCAATCTCTAAGAAATGATCATCTCTTATAAACACATATCTTATAGAGACAGGTTTATAATAGTCGAACCATTCTCTCCGTAAGCCCATGTGCCATGTTGTTGCTAAGTCTACAAGCCAGATATCACTGAACCTTTTTCTGCCATTAACAACTATTGTTATCTTGTTGTATAAGACTTCTTTGTCATATGAGGTACTTGCAATGCATCCCTGAGCACTTGAAGACTTAGTATATTTGCCTTTAGCCTCTGTAGTCTTCTTCATATGCTAACATTAATTTTGCAGCATCCTTTTTTATTATATTTAAAACACCTGATATTCTTCTTGCTCTTCAATTTTAATCTACTTCGATTCTGTCTCCCACTTGAGCCACATTCTGTTGATCTTCCTTTCATCACTGCCAAAGCTTCCACTTGTTATGAACAAATCAACCTGTCTTCCTTGTTTTTCTATTGATTTTCTTCTTACAAAATAGTCAGTGTAATGTCATCGAAAATTAAGTAGCCCACAAGAACATTATTGGTCAGGTTAACGACAAGTTGGTCATAGGAATCTGGAAGGCTTTGAAGTAGAATTTCAACATGTTCATTCGCCTCTATTTTGTGACCCAATAATGTAAGTTGAGAAAATAAATTATTCAGAGTGTTAATATGCTCCGTCATTGAAGTAGTTTCAGACATCCACAGAGTATATAATTTACTTTTAAGGAAAATTTTGTTGTGAAGTGACTTTGCCTCGTACAATTTAGTTAAATGATCCCAAATTTCTTTTATCGTCTTCTTATCCACTATGTTGGATAATATGTCATCTATAAGTGCTAGATAAAGATTTGCAATTGCATTGTCATCCATCTTGTTCCATTTATTTCCATATGTGAATTGTACTAGCCTTTCACCGATAGCTGTAATATAATTATCTTTTCTCAAGATGACATTTATCTTCAGCTTTTACAATGAGAAATTATTGCCATTGAACTTTTCAATCTTAAATTTCACCACCATTGCTTCAATCACAGTCTATTTGTGCGCAAAATAGCTCCCACTATTTTTTCATGAATAGTAACTATACATATGAACATTAATCATACATATAAATAGTCATCATACACATGAATAGTACCCAATACCTTATAATTAGTGAAATAATCTTACTTATTTTTTTATGTAAAGGATCCACTATATCAGTGGCAGCCACAGAACATATGATAAGTAGATAACAACATACCTAAATAGGTTTTGATACTAATTATAGAGAAAATAGACACCAGATTGAAACAAAACTGTAGCAAATAATTTGAGATGATATAGAATTTAATGTGAAAAACACCAATAGGGTAAAAATCACATACAAGGAAGAAATGATTTCACTATGAGAAAAATCTTCTATTTATATAACAAGGATAATACAATATTTTTATATCTCTTACTAATAGGAGAATATTAATCTCACAACTCTCTCTCTCTCTCTCTCTCTCTCTCTCTCTCTCTCTCTCTCTCTCTCTATAGGATTACTCCTTTCTTAGTTGTGAGAAATGAGGTTTTGAAGCTATTTATTTATAAGGAAGGATTATGAGCTTCAATGCAATTTTTAAAGGACTAAATTGCAATTACAAAAAATGTTCCCTTTTTCTTGTAAATGGTTGGCCACCAACTAAGAGAAATATTGCTACTTAATATTCACCTACCATTGACGTAATAATCACCACATGCTACAATTAGGGATATTTTAGGAACTGACAATACTCATCCCATCTCACCCTCTTCCCTTCGCTGTAAATCTTCCACAGATTTACACAATCTCTATGTTGTTGTGAGTGTGTGTGTGTGTGTTTGGTTCATTGCATCTGTAGTACTACGTGAGAGACAAGAGCCTGATATAAAGCCTAAAGCCCCAAAAACGCTTTCATCTTATTATCTGTGTTCCTTTTGGTACTCGTATATGGCAAGAGATGGGAGTCTAGATTCTCTATAGTGCCCTAAAGGAATTGTGCATATTTGGATGGTGTAATTTTTTCATCTTAGCTGTTAGATTAAACCTTAAAGATCGCGCACAATAATAAAAGTCAACTTTTTGATTGTACACGATCTCCAAAATTATTTAAACTGTCAAATTGCGCATTTCCTTTAATATCAACCATTGATTTGTATATTTCCCTCTAAATTCACTAAATAAAATGGTGTGAAGTTTCATAGCTCTGACTTTTGAAAAAAAAAAAAGAAGAAAAGAAAATTGGCAGGAATGACTGCATTGGGACGTGGCAGCACAGGGTTCCTCGGATAAGACTGACGACAGGGATTCATTTACAGCATCAGATGCTATAAATGGTTTTACAGCCGTGGATCTGGTTGATGCATTTGAGAGCACGTGATTTTACGCCAAATATTCATTCTTCGTTTGGTAGTTTATGAATGATGAAAAGGAAACTTTCCCTCTTCTTTCTCTTAGGTGTTGATCATTCCTCAACGTCTAGAAAGTTCAACTTTAAATGGTAGAAGAAAGATTTCTTCATAAATATTATCTGTCCAAATTAAAGCAAATTAACAGTGAATACTTTCAGTTCATAAATTATGAAACCGAAACAATATTTAGGCCGAAATTAAATACTTTTATGACAATATCAATTCAGTCCAAAAATACATATAGAATAATTCCTAAAATATAATTTTTATAAATAAATTAATTTTAAAACATTTATTATAATCAAAATATAGTTAATCATGATCCGGTCAGCCTTAATTATAAGGGCAACACCACTGTTAAAGTCAACAGAGATCCAAGTGTTAATTCAACCTAAAGTCTTTTCTCTCTCTCTCTCTCTCTCTCTCTCTCTCTTTTTAAATATTTCTTCTTTGTCATTTCACACGGTGCACGTCTTGTGTCTCAGGCGCCTCCACGGGGGAGTGAAACTACCCGTCTCATGTATCTCTATGAATAATTATCAATCATCCTTAACCCTAGTTCAAAAAGAATCCAAGTTATTGAAAGTTAGGTATGCCACTTAGTTTATATTGAAAGTTAGATATGCACTTTTTGCACTATTCATTCATTACCATAGTTTTAACTCATTTATATTACTTGAAAACAAAGAATAAATTCTAAATCTTGGAAATGATAAATGAGTCAAGACGTTGATGATGATTGACTCAGCATATAATTTTTTAAATTAATTATATTTAATGATTATAAATTTGACATATAGATTTTTAAATTTCATTTATTCTGAACCATCTTAGCATAGTATCCTAGACCTTAGCTCGGATTTCTTCATTTTGTGTTAAATATAAGGTTCTGTGGTCTTAAGCTAGGGTTTTCATAATAAATAAAATTTGATCCTAAGATCGTTTAAAATAATTTCAAATTTTAATATTTTCAATATTAAATATATTAAACTCATGATTTTTAAATATAATTTTCTTTAGTTTTTATTGACCTAACTATCAAGATATTTCTGCCTAACTAAAATCCTTTCCTAAAGTAAATTTATGGAAATGTATTATCTCCATTTCAATGTCCTTACGGTACTTCCCATCCCTTTTTTCGTTAATTATCTTTAATATTAAAATTTTCCCTTCCCCCTTTTTTTTTTTTTAAATTTTAGTAAATGTTAAATTTTTTCGAAAATAATTATTACATTATATAAAAACAATACTAATATTTTAAATCATTTCTTGCATGTACAAAATATGATTCTATTAAAAAAAACTAAATAGCTTCTAACATAAGAAGCTATTAGACCCCTGCCATGCAATCTATTACTCTTTAACAATATGACATTTTGTTCTAAAATAATACTAATTAGTATTATTTTTTAAAGATATTTAGTACTAAAATTTTAAATTTTTAAACAGATATCATTATTATTTTATTATGTAACATAGTATATTATTACATAAGAAGCTGTCATTTAATAATTTTTTTAAAAATTAATATTAACTAGATTGAAAGAAAAGGCGGGGGAGAGGAGAAAAACTGTACAAATTAATTGCGCGCACATTGAAATAGTGAGAATCCATTCCTTATAGACTTTCCTGGGAATAGACGTAAACAAGATACTTACACAAAAATTGTATAGCGCTTCTGCAAAGTGCTTCGACCTTTAAAAACACGGGTTGGTTTTTACTGGAAATTTATGCAGCAGTAGCTGTAGCACTACATATAAAACTAATTAATAGGTCGAGATCGCAATGTGATTGATCATAGAGTTAATTAATTATAAATGAGGAGCCACCGGTAGCCTTTCATGCAATGAACCTCTAGGTTGGTCTGTAAGCCATGATTGAAATTGAACTATTGAGTTGACTGATCATATCCGAGTCTTCAACCAGCTGCCCTTTCTTCTTTCTGTTGTGAAGCACTGAAGTTTCTTTTTTCTTTTTTAACGGCTAATGGTGTAGAGGTCAGTTTATTATGGGAGGTCCAATATTCCAATAGCAGTAAAGCACATTTTTAATATATCTTCTTTGTCATTTCATACGTACAACATCTTGGCGACCTTTGAGTCCTAAATAGATCATTATGGTCTAATTTGGTTTATGAAATGATTAGGAATGAAAATAGAGATCAACTTCGACATGGAGACAGGTTTTAATGGAATAAAATCTTAAATCTATATAGTGTGTTTGGTCATTTTTTGTGCGCTCAATTTTGAGTGTACCAATGTACTTGGTTATAATATAGAAATATAATTATAATAATATTAATTTAAAAAATAATAATATTATAATTATATTTTTATATTATAATTAAGTACAATAATGTATTTTATTGTAAATACACCAAAGATTTTATTTAATTATTATTATTATTATGAAAATTAAAAAATTATTATAATATTAGTAATTCTTATTATATATATATATATATATATATATTGTACTTATCCTTCACCATTATCCATCTTCTCTGCATCATTGCAGGTCATCTTCCCCGAGACACCACAACAAGAATGGATTTCATCATCTCTCTCTCGCTCGCATTGCAGATGAGTGACAATGCGCTGGACATTGAGGACGTCGATGTCAAAGGAAGCTGCTGGCAATGTCGTCGACGTTGGAGGGGAGACAGCTAGAACTAGAAGTGATACAACGGAGAGAGGAATGATAGAGAGAGAGACGATGAAGAGGCAGATGACTAAAGGATTCCTATGTAGTATGCAACCAGGGGTTCTTGCTTCTCAATCTACAATGTAGAAAGTTAGGGAAGGGGATTCCTACGCAAGTCAATTTGATAAAATTGAAGATAAAAATGTAATAGTCTATATTTTAAAAAATTATTTGATATTGTTTAATATTTATTAAAATTTGAATCATTAAAGACTCAAATTCCCTCAAATGCAAGAAATTTGAATTCTCAAAGAAAATTCATATCCAAAAGTCAGATAGGTGTAATATGTTAAAAAATTACAATTACTTCATGGTGTAATCATTACTAATGTTGGAACCTTATAACTCATTAAGTTATTTGTTAACTTGAAAGCAAGCAATAAAAGTAGCAAATCTTAGGACAGCTTCATATTTTTTGTTTGTGTTAGACAAGTTTAAAAGTCCATTAATTTTTACATCAAAACAACAATTTACTTTACAAACAATCCCATCAAGTATAGCGTTAGAATTTCCTCCAAAATTAATTACTTTTGACTTTCAAACTTTTATTAGCATAGAAGTAAAAGAATTTATTTTTATGAATTTACTTTTTAATAAAAGTTCATAAATATACATTACATTAATTTAAACTCAGTACATTTAACTAAAATCAAATTTGCAAAGCATGTTGATCTAAAATTAAGTTTATACAAATCCAATTAATCCAAACACGCACAAAGTCAATCTACATTTTCATAAAATTCAAAATCTTGCAAATTAAGCCCGCCTCTGGACTATTGTATAGCTAGCACGTAGGATTGTCTATATACATCACTGAACTGTGAATCTATTCTCCATTCTAGTTGAAAATTAGCTTGGTATGTGTGTGTCTTCACTTTAGGTAGCATCACACACTGTTAACTAAAGTCCGTGTTACCAGCTCCTTCCATTTTTAAATATATCTTCTTTGCCATTTCACAGTTCACTGTCCCACCACTATGAATTGTCCTTGATTTTGCTTTTCTAGTCATGTGCATGCAACCTAGGGTAATCATTAATTACCAATATTGTGGAAACTTTTAACTCATTTGTTAATTACGTACTAGAGATCAGAAAAACTAAACATAGCAAATCATGGTGCAGCATAAGACAAGATACATATGTTTATGAATTTCAAAGCCCAGCAAAGTAAGCGGGGCTCTCGTGCAAATTTTTTATTATTATACATTACTGAATGTAAAATGGAAAATCGCTATGCACCTTTCGCCTTGGGTGAAATTCAATATATTCACCTAACCTTTGAATTGAATAGTTATCATTTGATTCAAAATTGTAGTTGTTAATTAGAATATGACTTTTGTATTGAATCACATCAGCTCACATGTTGATTATGACTCTATCTCGCACTTTTTATTATAGGACTGTGAACAAACAGAGAAACTCAAAAGAAATGAAATGTTGAATTATTCTTGAATACTGAAGTATAGACTTGCTGACGTATATATAGCCATAAAACTCATCTGTATCAACTAAGATAACTAACAAATAGACTTAACTAACTCAACAACTATTGAGCAACTAACTCGAAACCACCTGCAGAGTAATATATCTTCACATACCCTCTGCAACCTCATGGTGGAGCAACCACCTTGAGTTTGGTCCTTAAAACTTCAAAGAACATTTTAGAGATTGACTTCATTAGAACATCAGTAATCTGATCTACTGCAGGAACATGATAGACCATTAACTCCTAATTTTGAATTTTTCCACGAACAAAATATAAGTCAAGTTCTACATGCTTAGTTCTAGAGTGAAGGAAAGGATTAGGAGCAAGAAGAACTGTTGATAAATTGTCACGGTGGACAGTAGGCATAGAAGATGAAGAATAGACACCAAGTTCTTGAAGTGAAGACTTAAGCCAAATTATTTCAGCAACAGCAAATGCCACATATCGATATTCTACCTCAATAGATGACCTCGAAACCACTTACTGCTTTCTAGAAAGCCAAATAAGTGGATTATTACCATTAAAAACAACTACACTAGAAATGGTAAGTCGATCATCAGGATCGGATCCTTAATTAGCATTTGACATGGATCTTAGATGAAGATAAGAGGACTTTGTTAAATGCACACCATGTGTTCTTGTGCCTGGCAAATACCTTAGTATACGCTTAACAGTCTTCCAATGAGAATATAGAGGATTATGCATGAATTGGCACACTTTATAAATAGAGAATGCAATTTCTGAGCAAGTGATTGTAACATATTGAAGAGCACCAACAATAGATTGATACAATTTAGGATCAACAAAGGCAATATCACCAAATTTTGAGAGTTTCAAACCAGCTATTATAGGAGAGGGAAATGATTAAGCAGAATCCATATTTGCTTTTGTAAGCAAGTTTTTAATATATTTTGCCTACAATAAATGCAAACCACCACTAAATGTTTTCATGACTTGTATTCCAAGAAAGTAGCGAAGTTCCCTAAGATCATTTAGTGCAAAAACCTTGTTTAGCTTAACAATAAGCTATGACATCTCTTCATCAGATGAACCAGTAACAATTATGTCATCTATGTATACAAGGACATACATGGTGTGAGTAGATGTTCTTCTGACAAACAAAGACTGATCTATCTAGAGGATTTGAAACCAAACATACATAAAGTATATGCAAGTTTTTTGAGCCATGTTCGAGGGGCCAGTTTTAGATAATATAAAGCCTTGATAAGTCTGCATACAACATCAGTACCTGGCTTTTCATAACCTCGAGGTTGAATCATAAAGACATTTTCACAAAGATTTTCATTTAAAAAAGCATTATTAATATCAAACTATTGTATTTTCCATTCCTTTTGTCAAAGCAAGAGTTAAAATCACTCTTATAGTTGATAACCAGACTAAAAGTTTTTGAGCAATCAACTTTTGCCTTTTGATTGAAACCCTTGGCAACGAGCTGCGCCTTATACTTGTTAATCGACCCATCAGAATTTTGTTTCACTTTGAAGAGCCATTTACAACCTAATGGAGTTCTACGAGGTGGTAAATGAACTAATTCTCAGGTCTTGTTCCTATCAAAGCTTGATATTCATCATCCATTGCACCCTTCCATTTTGGTTGATTTAGTGCATCTTTTATTGTCTTTAGTTCCAACATTGTTGTAAATACTTTTAGCTTGAAAACCCCAGCCTTAGCATGTGTCAACACAGGATTAGGAATAGACAAACAACAAGAGGGCTCTTTTGAGAATGGAACAGGAATAGAAGGGGTACAAAGAGAAAATGGCTGTTGTTTAGATGGAAAAATAGATTGCTATGAAAAAATTCGTGTTTACTCTTTGAAAGGAAAAGAAGTTTCATTAAAGAGAACATCATGTGAAATATAGATCCTTCCATGAGAATCTAAACACTTGTAACCTTTGTGCATAGGACTATATCCAAGAAAAATATATTTGGAGGATCTTAGTTGAAGTTTGTTTTGATTATATGGTCCAAGATTAGGAAAACAAGTGTAGCCAAAGATTTGGAGCAAAGAGTAATCTAGTTTATAATGAAACAAGACTTTAAGAGGGGATTTATGAGATAAAATAGGTGTAGGAAGACAATTAATAAGAAAAACTGCAATTTGGAATGCTTCAACCTAGTATTTTTACGGAATTAAGGAGTAAGCTAAAAGAGCAAGACCAGTTTCTGTGATATGCCGGTGTTTTCTCTCAGCTGACCTATTTTGTTCGTGGGGTATGAGGACAAGACATCCTATGTAAAATGCCATGGGTTGTGAGATAGTTGGATAATGCTTTGAACTCTCCACCACTGTCTGTTTGTAACGATTTAAGTTTGGTATTCAAATGAAGTTCAGCCATGGTTTCAAAATTGACAAAGGTTTGAAAAACATCATATTTGTATTTAAGAAGGTATATCCATGAATATAATAGGCATCTATGAACACTACATAGTATCTATAGTTTTCAAATGATACAATAGGTGAAGGTCCCCATACATCAGCATATACTAATTGTAATGGCTCAAAATAGATAATTCGTGATCATTGAAAAGGTAGTTTGTGAGATTTGGACAAACAACATGTATCATAGAAACTCTTGGTATTTTAATTGCTAACAGGAATATTACACTCATTGAGAATGGTCTGTACAATGGTAAAAGATGTATGTCCTAAACGACTATGCCATACATGAAGATCTTGAGGTTTAGATTTCATGGCTAAATGTGCTTGAATCTTGGTGGCTATTGATGAAGAAATTGAAGATTGTCAAACAAGTAGAGACCATCTTTGACCCTACCATGCGGCAGAACTTGTTTAGTTTCATGAGATTTAACCAAACAAGTGTTAGGATTAAATTCAAAGAAAACATGATTGTCAAGTGCAAACCTAAAGACACTGATAAGATTGTTTTTTACATCAGGAACATGTAAAAGATTTCTTAAAACCAAAGTTGAATCAGGAACAAAAGGGGACTGCAAGTGGGCTTTACAATAGTGTAAAATAGATATGCCGGCTCCATTACCCATATGAATTTGTTCTTTCCCCATATAATCATAACTTGTAGCTAAATTGTTGTTATTCGATGTTACATGATTCGTGACTCCTGAATCAGGAAACCAATTGTTATCATATAGAGCCTCAACTATATCTAACATTGCTGTCATTAGTGTGTTCGCATTAGAAGACAACTGTAAATTCTGTTGAGACTGAACTTGTTTGAAGGAAAACAGATTTCGATATTGTGAATCATATCTGTAATAGCATTGCCACGCCATATGTCCAAACCGCCCACAAACTTGACATTGCAGTTTGTTTTGATGTTGCTAAAATCGACCTCTAGAGCGCCCCATGTTATTCATAAACCTTCCTCTACCTTTGAACCAATTGTTAAATTGACCTAGATTTCTATTCATCTTATTGAATGTCTGACCTAAATTCACAGAAGTTGTTATTATTGAATCTTTCTTGAATCTTGCTATTCTTTCTTCCTGAGCAACCAACAGTGTTTCATCCTCTTGAACCGAAAAGGATTCAAATCTTTTAGTTACAGAGACTATGAAACTCGTGTATTCCTCTGGCAATCCATCGAGAATTGTTTCAACATGATCACTTTCAGAGACTGGAGCACCAATAGAAAAAAGAGCATCCACAATCTTCTTTATCTTTAAAAGATATTGATCCATAGTAAGTTCACCCTTCTTCACATTTTTGAGCTGCGTCCTTAGCTGTCTTGATTTCGCCAATGTTTGTGATGCAAGCTTTTCCCACACCTCATATGAACTTGTACAACTCACCATTCTTGTAGACATTGCTTCTCTCATGGACGACAGCAACCAAGATAGTAGTAATTGGTCCTGTTGATCCCAAGAAACATATTTTTGATTGAGATTCAAGGTTAATTATCTTCTTTCAAACTGTACATCTGTGGTATCTTAACTCCAACTATATACTTTAACAGTTTGTCACCACAAATTACTGCATTCACTTGTTGCTTCCATGGCAGAAAGTTATTCTCATCTAATTTGAAGGACACCGGGTGGATTGGGCTGAATTTCTGAGACCTACCTAACATGGACAGCTCAGAACTACTGCATCTGCTTGAAGTTCCCATGGCCACAGGATCAGTGATACTCTGATACCATGTGAACAAACAGAGAAACTCAAAAGAAATAAAATGTTGTATTATTCTTGAATACGTATATATAGCCATAATACTCCTATGTATCAGCTAAGATAACTAAACAACACACTTAACTAACTCAACAACTATACTGAGCAATTAACTCGAAACCACTTGCAGAGTAATATATCTCCTCACAACGACAACTGTTTATAAACAAAATTTAATTCATGAGCATTAATCATATATTAAATATAGTTTGTTTCCTTTAGTGACTTTTCGGAACACTATCAATGATCATAAGCAATATTCCTCCAACTTTTCACAGGTGTCTCAATTTTGACAAATGTTGGTTTTAGTGCCTTAACATCCGATCTTAAACACAACGATAAAAATTAAAAAGTTCAATAAATCTAATTATACTCAATAGCAACTTCTTTAGGATTGCCACGAACATCTAAAATTGTAATATATATATATATATATATATAGGTGAAGCATATCAGAACAATTAGTAAAAGATGTGAAGAGTGTAAGAATATTTTACTTGTTTTTCTTTCAATATATCATGTAATTTAATTATAAATAATTATGATTTAAGTTAGATTTTATATTTCACACGAGAATAACTTATTTGTTACAGTATAAAATAACAATAATACTTAATTTGTTACTATGTCATGAATGTATTCTAAATATTGCCCAGAATATGGTAAATATTTTCATTTAAAAAAACTTTGAAGTTTGAGAAATAGTGAAGAAATCTTGGCTCACATAAAAGCCTAATGTATTTTGCCAACTCGCGAATTTGTTTTGTACATGTGCCGATTCACGTTAAAGATAAATGTGTGAGTTGGTCAAGATCATATGTTGGCCGAGTCATGTTATGCAATTTGTTTATTGCTAAATGATATAAATATTTAAGCATTTTCATTATTTGGTAAAAAAAAAAAGCCATTAAATTTGTCATGTTTGATATATGCGTGCTTTTCTAAAATTTCTGGGAATTTGTAGGGTAAAAAAAGGAGTGACTAAAATAATTTATACTTATCTCTTGCTGTGTGCATAAATTTCAAAAAATTATAAAATAATACCAGTAAAAATATTAGAAGAGTAATTAATCATTAAATTTTTATAGAAATTGAAATGTTTTAATTTTTCTATTATTTATGTTATATTTTTAAGTGAACATCTAGCTTACTGTCAATTTGAATCGATTATTGTATTAGAAGGTAGATGAAAGTAGTTGTTATAAATTTTCCATTCAAAATGAGAAATTCAATATTTTAGAACTTTTATATCTCGAGGTGAAAAATCGTTCTTACCAATATTAATGTCGCAACAAACATAATCATATTTATCTTACCTAATATATTAAATCTCACTAATTGGACAGCTACATAAAATTCTTAGATTGAAAAAATAAAGAAAACAACAAAAGTTTTGATTTTTTTTGGGAATAAAAATGTAAGCATATATTATTATTCGTACGTTACAATACTTGCTTTAATTAGACGTGAGGTACAAATGAAGTCACCACCAATCCTCAGATTCCAGGAGGGCCAATGAATGAAGATCCAAATTGGCATTATCGTCGACCTCAAAGCCACTTCTTGTGGTCCAGCAATTCACGATATCTTCGTCAACAGGTTGGGACTCATCACCATGACCATTTATGGCCAAACTGCCCTCAAGCTTAAAGTCTGCACACAGATCTGCTGCATTTAGTTGAAACTCAGTTGTTTCCACAACTCAACAAATTTACATCTAAACTGTAATTTTCATGAAATTGATGATGTTCTTCTCCATTAACTTGAGGTCCCGGAGTATTTGAATTCTGAGATTGATTTGTGAACTGGGAAATTAGGCGAGCTTCGTCAAACTGTATTATTTGGTCTGAAGCTAGCGAATTTTCCTTAGGACATGGGGGATGTATTTTGGCTCTGACTAGCCTTGGTTTTGATTACTTGTGGTCAAGTGACATCAGGCTTACTTGCTGTTGAATTGCTCAAACGATGTCGTTCAGACATTGCACATGATTGTGTTCTAAGCTTCCTTGCCAGAGTTGCGTTCCAATAATTCTTGATTTCATTGTCAGTTCTTCTGGGTAGCTTTCTGTCATGTAACCAACATAAATAACGGGAATAGCCCATTTCTATAAGCTTAACACAATATTTTTTTAGTTAAATTGTAAATCATACATAATGAAAATTCATTACCAAGCAGATTCACATTCACATATTTTGTAAAAATTTTGATAGTCTCTTTTGTATCTCAAACCTCTCGAAATTACTACAAACATCTGCCAAAAATAATAATATACAAAAAAGAGAGCTCAATTCTCAAATTAAACTAGAGACAAGTACATCACAATAGGGGAATGGGGAATCCACTTGTGGTTATCTATACCCATATACAGCTATTTACATCATTAACAAATTATAATATTACAAAAATACAAAACCCCAACAAAAATAGGGAATTAGATCCTCAGCAATACCAATAAGTTTCTTCTAGCCCTCTTGGTCAGCAAATTGCTTTAAATGATTGCCTGAAATTTAATAAAATATAAACAGGTAGCATTCCAGTAATAAATCATTATAATACCTTTTAAACCGGTCAGTTCTCTATAAAATTATCATTTAAAACCTTAACATATTAAGTAATAACATGCAATGTAACAATAGCAATCATGGAATCATTCCATGGAAATTAAATCGGTCAAAGGTACATAGCCCTTGGAAATCACATTTAACGGTCGAGGATCCACAGCCCTCGGAAAATCTTTCTTATCGGTCAAGGGTATTTAGTCCTTGGATATTTTATCATTGGTCAAGGGAACTTAGCCCTTGGATATTTTTATCATCGGTCAAGAGAACTTAGCCCTTTGATATATTTATCAGACAGTCATGAGGCACAAGCTCACGCTATTTACACATCTAGTGCCACTTTTCATACAATCCTCTCTTTATGGTTTTTGCATGGACATTACATACAAGTCATAAATCATAATTCATTTGAAAAACTAACAAGTCTAACAAACTATGCTACCATATAACAGTGCAACAGTAAACATATGATTGGAAGAGCTATCGCTTACTTGGTGGATGAAGTAGGCTCCTTCTCTTGGTTATCAGACATTTCACCCAATCACTCCTATATCACAAAATACAATTTCCTCAATTCCCATCATTAATACATATCAATTTAGACTCATTTTAATGCCTCTTAACAAGTTCATAAATGGAAAAGATTTACCAAAAGCAACCAAATATCTACAATTGTCATAATAACTCATAATAGCAATTCATTGCATAATTCCAATTAAGAAGAATTTCTTTTAATGCATCACATTTCCATCACCAATTTCATGTCCAACTTCCTTATTAGCACTAAAAACAAGCCTTAGCTTTATTTCTTGATTCCACCACATAACTTACTCAGGTTTTTCATCAATTTACATTCACTTCCTTATGAACTTACTAAATTTTCACTTTCATCCCAAATTTCCATAATTTCATCTTCAATTAAGCTTAACATGAAGAACAATGGGAATTAATTTCATAATCATTAAAAGTGTTCCTATAATACCAACTTAAACCCATTAAATTTTGGAATTCTACAATATTTTGTAAAACCCCCAAATCTGAAAAATTTTCAGTTTAGTCCTTGGAAGAACAAATCTCAAAAACTTATCCAAAAACATGCTTCCAAGGCTGAAATTCAACAGGAATAGACTAAAAATGCATCTACTATCAACGTTGTCATGAAAAATAGATCAAAACTCACCAAAACAATTGTTGAAAATCACTCATTGTGGTTGTCATCAGTGATCGACGAAAAATAGAGCTACTGTCGCCAGAAAACACAAGCCTCGGTGATCGGAAATGAGTTGCTGGTGATGGGGGATGCTAGCTAGAACAAGGATGACGGCTGGCCGTGGCGGCGGAAGGAGCAAAACTAGAAAACAAGCCTTAGGTATCATGTCTTACCACTAAGTCAAAGTTCATATCTGATTAATAACATACACCATAAATATTTATACTTTTACTCATGTTAAGAACAAAAATTTTGCATCATACTCAACAAGTATTACACCTTCTAGCTATGAGAGACCATCTGGGTGTTATATTTAAAAACTAATTAAGAAAAGTAAGATAAACTATATATACAAAAACCATCAAAATTATAGGAAAAAATATTTAAGAAAGGGAGAGGAATATCAATAACCTGTTAACAAGAAGCTTATGGAGCCTGAGAATGAGTTCTTCCTCATTAGGAGTGATATCAATACCTAACTCCAAGACAATTTCACAGGCTTAACACTCCATTTTCTGTGGCCTCATAAACTCATTGAAAACCTAGAAAGTTAATACAAGATTATAAGAAGAATTCAACTCAAGCTAACTTGATCAAAGAAATACAAGTGATTAAGTGCAATATTTTATTATAACACATTTAGCAGATTCATTATTCAATGCTCTTCAAACTCTTGTCTCCATCTCCGAAAAGTCTTCTTTAATTAGTAAAGGCTTAGGTAAAGCAGTGGAGCCATAACTTGGAATGAGTCGGGGCGAATTTTTTATTTGTATATTTTATTTTAAAAATTATATTTCAATATTATATTTTTTAAAATTAAAGTTTTTTTTGGAGAAAAATATATTTTTTGTCCCTCACTTATCAAAAAATTACCATTTTGGTCTTTTACTTATTGAAATGCCTAAAATAGTCTTTCGCTCATTGAAAAATGTCATATTTAGTCCCCATTTTTTTTAAAATTACTAAATTTCATTTCTCTACCAAACCTTAAACATTAAGGTTAAGAGATTACATATAATTTTTTAAAAAAGAAAAAAATTGAAAGACCAAGTGTGACATTTTTCAATGAGTAAAGGACTATTTTAGGTATTTCAGTAAGTAAAAGACTTAAATGATAATTTTTTTTATATAAATAAAGGACAAAAAATGTATTTTTCTTGTTTTTTATTAAACTTTTGAATTAAACTACAGCATCATTATATCTTTCTTAAATTTAAAAGTAAGTCTAAATTTAAATGAGTATTGTACTCATAGTTGTCAAACTCGCGAGTTTATTATCCGAGTTTACGAGTTTACGATTGTACATAAAGAAAACGAGTTAACTTGTTGTAAACTCAGACTTAGTACAAACTTTGATAAACTCACAAGTTGATTTATCGAGTCTACCAAGTTTACGATTTTAACATGTCAACTAGCTTATAAAGTCAGCAACATAATAATTTAAACTCAAGACTAAATAAGATATAAACAAGCTTCTTTGCCATGAAGTCTTTACAATTTATTTTATTACAAGTTTGAATATACATAAAAAATAAAATTACATTTAATATGTACTTATTAAATAAAATAAAATAAAAATTATTTAATTAGTTGTATTAAGTAATCATTTATGTATGGTCATCTTAAAATATTTATGTTGAATATTATAAATTATGAAATATGAATACTTTTTGTTTGATTAAGTATAATTTGAATTACATTTGAATAATTTTTTAATGTATATAGTATATAAACTATAAAATTACATATTTTGGTAACTATTTATTAATCAAGGCAAACTCTTACAAATTTACGTTACGAGTCTATATTACGAGTTTATCTCTCGCTTACGAGTTTACCTAAACTCACGAATTTAACAACCATGATTGTACTATATTATTTTCAATAATAATATCAACTTCATTACCAAAATACCTATGAGGACAACCTACTTACACCAAAATAATATATCATCATTTAATATAATCATGATAGTTCAATAAACAATTCCAAAGAACAATTTCAAGAGAAAAAAGTTTATTTGATGAAGTATAAAAATTTATATTTGCCAATTTGCATATATATATATATATATATATAGTACTATAAGTATTATTTTATCTAACAATATTTCAAGAATAAAAATTTATAAGGAAAATTGTTCAAAAACTAACTAAAATAATATATTGACATATGAACTTAGTTATGTCCTACTTGCATATTATAAAATTACTATTTACGTATGTGTATAAAAATATATACATTTATTAAATCAATCATATACATAATACATGTTTGAGTCTAATAGGTTTAAAGTAAAATACTAATTTATTTAAATAAAATGATTCAATCATTTGAAATATGTGTATAATTTCAGTGGGTTTAAAAATATAAAATATGTAGGACATAAAATTATACCTTAATACCTAATACATCAAGTTAATAAATTTGACGGGGCATATGCCCCTCTGGATACAATGTAGGTCCACCCCTGCTTGGGTACGACACTTGGGTATGTGATCGTCGTAGTTGCTTTGTCCATTAAAGCGCATGCATATCAGCCTTCAACAAATAAGAATCACTCCATTAATTACTCCAACATCTAGGAATTTCCATCTTTAATGCTCTTATCCTTGACCTTATGGAAGCACCATTTGAAAACTTCCCTTTTTGAGTCTTTGAGAGACATAATGAAGTGATCGCTAATTGCTTTCCCTTCTCTTAGCTTCCTTCCAGAATACAATTTGAATTCTTTCCTTTTTCAGCTTCCTTTTAAAATCTTTCCTTTTTAACTTAGCGTGATTTCAGGAGGCAAGAATTCAGGATATTTCCATTATCGTATAACCATGCTTCTAGCTCATTTATTAACTTGAAAGCCAAGAATAAATTTTAAACCTTAGAAATGACTAATGAGTGGAGGCGCTGATGATGATTGACTCAGCATATAATTTTTTAAACCAATTATATTTAATGATTATAAATTTAAAGTATTAAAATTAAATTTTTTTTAAAACGATTTTGGCTTAGGACCCCGAGACCTCAACGTGGATTTTCTTCAGTTTGTGTCTAAGCATTGGGTTCTATGGTCTCTAAGTTAATATTTTCATAATAAATAAAATTTGATCCTTAGATCTTTTAAAATGATTTTAAAATTCAATATTTTTATATTAAATGTATTAAACTTATGATTTTTTAAATGTGATTTTATTTATATTTATTGAAATAACTATCAAGATTTTTGTCTATTAAAAAACTTTATCTAAAGTAAATTTATGGAAATGGATTCTCCCCATTTCAACATGCACGTAATTCATGCAGTTCTTCCCATTTCTTTCCTTGTTAATTTTCTTTAATTTTAAAGTTTACCCATCCCTTTTTTTAATTTTAGAAAATGTCAAATTCTTTGAAAAAAATTACCATATTATATGAAAACAAAACTAATATTTTAGATCATTTTTTATATGGAGCATTATTCTATTAGAGGAAAAAACTGAATAACTTCTAACATGAAAAGCTATTGGACCCCTACCATACAGTCAATTGCTCCTCAAGAAGATAACATCTTCATCCAAAAGAATTGGTATTAGTTTAAATTTTTAAACACATATCATTATAATTTTATTATAGAATATAATATATTAGTGCATAGACTTGCAAGGCGTCATCTAGTAAGAATTTTTAAAAAAATTAATATTAACTTGAATGAAAATTTTTTAAAAAGCCTAAACGAGTCCGAGATTGGGATATTCCAATTTCCAACTATAGAAATGAGTTGGAATCAGATTGGATTATATGATAAAATATATTTATTTTGACGTACAAAATAGGATTAGACTGTGACTTAATTGGATTATATCATATTATGTTTTAAAATTTAGATCCATTTAAATAGAATGAACTTTAATTTTGACCTAGAATTTCATCCACCAAGACACTGCCAAAACTATTTACGTTCTTTTTTTCCTGAAGTTAATTTGGAACAGATTGACAGCACTAAATATCACTTCTCTATATGTATTTCTTTTAAACAGCACAACAAATGTTTAAAAAACGAAAAATCACGGCATCCATGCATATTCAATTTTGGAGATTTAAATTAATAATGTTGTGACGACTAGTAGTTGTATAAAAAGAAAATAGAAATAGTAGAAGATAGAAAATAGAAAGAGTAGAAGTGAAATATGAATTATTTCTTAAAACGTACAAATTTACAAAAACTACATTACGATGAGACCATTAGCCGTGGGTAGTTCTAGGTCAAAAAGTGCTTCTTCTTCAATCTCATTTGGATTTGTTCTGATGGACACTAAGTGATCAAGATCAAGCTCAAAAAGTTCTTCTTCTTCAACCTCATTTGGATTTGTTCTGATGGACACTAAGTTATCAAGATCAAGCTCAAAAAGTTCTTCTTCCTCAACCTCATTTGAATTTGTTCTGACGGACATTAAGTGATCAAGATCAAGCTCAAAAAGATCTGAGCTTGAACAATATGCTGCATCATGTTCTTCTTCAATGATGGGCAACCTCTGTTTTCGGAGGTACTGTTTCCGAACAGCTTCTTCTACTGTCGACTGAGACATCATCTTCTGTTCATACAAATAAGTTTTGCTCTCAGCCTTCACGTCTTCAAAGCCTCCCATAGAAGGCTTGTTCTTCAACTTCTTCGTATTTCCACAAGTACACAGTGAGTTCAGGAAACGCATGAGCCTCCCACCACGATGTTTCAACTTTTTGAGGTTGTTGTACATCTTTGAGGCGCACGATTTTGACTTGCCTTGCGTTGCTGTGCTATGGTGATGAAAATCGTATGTTTTAGGCACCTCCCTCTCTCTCTTCCCACACAGTAGTCCTCACCAGCTTAGGCCTCGGGGGTGCGGTACACATGGAGTCCGAGCCAGAGGATGAGAATCCTCCTAACTTGTACATTTCTTTCGGCTTTTCTCTGTACAAGTTCATATCCCCACTCTTCCTCTCCCCTTCCTCGATGGAACGGTCAATTCTATCGAGGATGGCGGTAGCGAAAGTTGGGTACCTATACATTTTCTATAAAGGTGTAGAAGAAATGGTGAACTAAGCAGTAGGGTTTCTATAAAGGTGAAGAAGAACTGATGAACTGGGCAGTAGGGTTTCTATAAAGGTGAAGAAGATCTGATGAACTGGGCTGTAGGGTTTCTATAAAGGTGAAGAAGAACTGATGAACTGGGCAGTAGGGTTTCTATAAAGGTGAAGAAGAAATGATGACTAGGCAGTAGCGTTTCTATAACGGTGAAGAAGAACTGATGAACTGGGCAGTAGGGTTTCTATAAAGGTGAAGAAGAGATGACGAACTAGGCAGTAGGGTTTGAAGAGGACGATAGAGGGATGGTTGTTGGAAATGGTACAAGAAAACGTGGAGAGGGAGACTTTATAAAGGTGGCATCCGCTTTCGTTATGGTAAAAAAAAATTTTAACGTGAACAAATTTAAATTTCACACTTTTTCCTTGGTAAACCATTAAATTTCACACGGAATAAATTAGAATATCAATTTACTTAGCACTTAACATTAATTTACCATAATATGGGTCAAAAAGAGAATAAATTTATTGGGACCCTGTTTTCTTAATTTCCGCTCAGAAAAATAAAATTATCTTTTGCACCTTGTCTTTTTGCAGCGCTGCCATAAATGTATTTTAGGTTATTATAATGATTTTTATTCTCATACTTGATAACAAATTTAAATTTCACACGTTTTTTTTTGGTCAACCATTAAATTTCACATGGAATAAATTGAAATTTCAAATTACTTAGTAATTAGCATTTATTTACCATAATTTAGGTCAAAGAGAGAATAAGTTTATTGGGACCCTGTTTTCTTATTTTCAGCTCAGAAAATAAATTTATCTTTTGCACCTTGTATTTTTTGCAGCGCTGCCATAAATGTAATTTAGGTTTAATATAATGACTTTTTTTTTTTTCTCATACTTGATAAAAAATTTGAACAAATTTAAAATTCACACGTTTTTTATTTTTGGTCAACCATTAAATTTCACACGGAATAAATTGGAATTTCAAATTACTTAGCACTTAGCATTTATTTACCATAATTTGGGTCAAAGAGAATAAATTTATTGGGACCCTGCTTTCTTATTTTCCACTCAGAAAAATAAAATTATCTTTTGCACCTTGTATTTTTGACAGCGCCGGCTAGCATAAATGTATTTTAGGTTTATTATGATGACTCTCTTATATATGTCGTTGCAAAAGTTTTTTCACATACTTGATACCCCATTTTGTTTAATGAAAATTCTTGTCTTTCAATAAAAAGAAAAGTGATTATAGTTAGAGATGTTAAAATGAGTCTACTCATTGGATCAAACCTGCTTAACCCATTAAAAAAGTGTGTTAGGTTAGGAATATTTTAGCAACTCATTTAGTAAGGTCATATCAATCTAGCCCATTTAACCTATGGGATAAATGGGTCACATCATCCTTGACATTAATTCATTCAATCTCATTGAAATATGAAATTAAATTTGTAATTTTTTATCTTTCAATGTTAAATTGGATTTGTGAAATTAAAATTCTTGATGGTTGATTTGTTTTATTTTAAATTTTTTAAGAATTCTTTTAAAGTAAAAGTTATGACAATGAAAAAATATTTTTTTTTCAAATTATTTTTAATTTTTAGTGAGTTGAATGGGTTGGCAAGTTATGTAACACCCTTATTAAAAGGTTTAAAATTTATTATAAATTTCAGTTAATATTACTATAAAGCAAGAATTATGAAAATACATTAGAACATCTAAAACATAATAGTAAAATTATAGATAATAAAAAGTTTGTACATCCATTTGTTCATATGTCTGTATAGATAATTTAATAAAACTGGGAAAAGGGGTATTAGGCCTATATCTACATCTGTATCTGTCAAAATTAGACATAATATTAAGGGCTTATTTAGGATTTGAAAAATTAGTAAGATTCATGTCCTTTTGTGACATGAACATAAGTGATATGGGGTATAAGGTCATATCACATTTTGTAAAGAAGATCTTTATAATAAGTGATTCCTAATTGGTGGGACAAAAACTCATTTCACATAGACTTCAAGAGAAATTTAATAATTCTCCATCTAAAAATATCATTAATAGAATGGTGAGAATAGTTTCTCAGTAACATGAAAAAGCATATATGATACTCAAAATGTCCATGGAATATAATATGACTATAAATTATGATCTTTATGAAATATGTGTGGATGTGAGATATCATAACATACAAATATGTATTTGCAAACATATGGTAAATAAAGCTAGACAATTTCCTCAACCATTAGGCATTAGGAAGTCATATCTGGGTTATTCGAGTCTCACGAAACCCAGCATATAATTGTCATACATATGCGATCGAGTCTCACGAACCCTAACGTATGACACCTGACAGGCAGGCACGACCCCACCTTTGGCTGAAGCGTCCTTTAGCGGGTACCCAAGACAAAGTCATACAATATAATCTTTATCTTAATATGTCACCTAAGCCATCATATAGTCAAGATTGAATTAGTTTGAGAGAGAACTATCAAGATTTCATTTGTAATCCTTTGAACATTGATGTTCTTATAACAGTTAGGAATCCTTTTAGTGTCAATTAAATTCAAGACGTTCCCAATACGAATACATTCTTGTCCTCTCCTGAATTCTTAAGACCATTTAAGTGGCACAGTCTGTCATTGATATTAGAATTCAAGTTGTGACCCAAGAAGTGTAATAACACTATTTCCTTGTAATCATTTAGGTGATATAACTTACCATAAATTACAAGATTAATGGGATATAATGCCTTGCTAAGAAACTAATATGGTTCACAATATATATTAAGGCATCATAGCCAACCATTATCAAATGATTCACAATATATATATATTAAAGCGGCATAACCAACTATTATCAAATGATTCACAATATATTTATTAAGGCGACATAGCTAACCATTATCAAATGAGATTTCAAACTATCGATAAGTACATAGTGTACAGGAATAGTTTACTCTCACAAAGAGTAGTTCTCTTCTCAAACAATCATATTGTCACCTTATCATACAAAGTTGAAATGCATAACAACATAGGCAATTTTAGTGCATGAATAAGAAAATATTTATATAAGGATATATAATGCACAACAAAATTATACATTAAAATTCTTATCTTAAAGTTGTTACGGCTTACATATTATTTCCTTATATATTTCTGAATATCTATCTATCCTCATTCTTTTCTAATTATATCCTTCTTAACCTTGAATGAGTTCATGATGACAAAATTTTACGATATATGACCCTAGGCTGACAAGGGATGACCATAAAGACTATTTAAGAAAAAAAAAGGAAAAAAGAAGAAGAGAAATTAGAATATGCTAAATCATGTTACCTGGATACGCTCTCTTTTCTTGCAATTCTTCTAAAATTGCTCCATTCCTTCTTGCTTCCTTCCTTCTTAATCTAAGTGTGGAGTGGAGAGGTGAGAGTGAAAGAAACGGGTATGGGGGGAATATAGGGAATGGTATAAAGAAAAAAGGTAGGGTATTGGGTATTTAAAAAGATATCGATGACTCAGATTTAACAACATTTTTTTAATTTAACGGTTGTGATTAAATCTCAAATAATAAATATCTAAGATATAATTATGGTATGAGTCCTATGGATATCTAATATTTATTTTGGGGCAAGCACCATGGATATAATATTTTATTATGGTGTGGACCCCATAGATATATAATATTTTATTATGACGTGGGCCCCAAATGTGTAGGTCCTGCATATTAAGGTAATGCCACATGTCTCCTTGTGAATATATCATTTTATCCTTAGTATTTTATACCATAAAACTAAACTATTGGTTGTTTTTTTTTTATATGATTCAAATGTGCATATTTATTTTTGTCTAATTTTTTCTGATTTTCCCTAAATAATCTAATTTATATTATAAATCACTAATTTTGGGATGTTACATATTAAACCTACCAGGTGGTTGACTTGGGATTTTCAACCCACCTCTTAACAAGCAACTAGGTGGACCAAGTTGACCACTTTGGTAGCTCTAATTATAGCGGTGTAATTCTAACAATTCAAACGAAATATTGACTCCAATTAAAATGTATGATAAATAGAATTTGGACCATTTCATTATTGGACTGAAACAAGTAACACATAAGTATAAAAAATACCCACTTAAACATGTTACAATGTTGATGTAACAAAAGGATTAGCAAAAAATATCTATTCATTTTGGTAGAGCAAAAAATACTTGTTTAACCATGTATTGAAAGCTTTAAGATTTAGGTAGAATAATGAAATTTAACAACACAAATCAGAATATTTTAATTAAACAAACATAAGGATCAAAAAATGAGAGTGACCATATTTCACATATCACAATATATACTTGGTCCTAATTTAGACATTTGGTACAAATGAAGTCAAGGCCATATTTTATTGGTATAGCGTGTGTGTGTGTGTGTGTATATATATATTCACAAATTAGCACATTAAAAAAATGAAGAATATAAAAAATTGACTAAACAACTTATTATATATGATACATTAGAAAAACCATGATGTAGCTACTTGCCGATGCACTAAATCAAAAAAATATTAAAAGAGAAACCTTAACATAATTTTAAGAAATTGTTATGATAACTTGGCCAAAATGGCCATCCCAAATTTGCATCACCAATCTTGAAGGAGAAAATGTGTTGTTTTGGGAAGTCTGTGACAACATTGTCAGACAAACGCTACAGTGGACCGCTTTGGCCATTGGATCAAATCCAATGGTCTAAAAGTGGTTCAAATTTGTTTTTGGTTTTAGTAAAAATTAATTTTTTAAAAAATGATCGGTTTATTAATATTTTAAATAATTTTGATACAAAATATTATTTTATTGAAAATAAATAGATTTTAAGATGTATGGAATATCAATAAATTACTATAAGTTGTTTATATTTTAATAAAAAATATTTTTTTAAAAAATATGCTAGATTTACAAATATTTTAGATTTTTTTTCAGACATGATGATATTTTATTGAACAAATCAAAAACTAAATTATATTGTAGGATGTGTAAAATAAATTGTAAGATACTAAAAATAGTTCAATTTTTTAATAAAATGTTATTTTATATAAAAAGATTTAAAATTTTAATATATCTTCCTTTTTAAAAAGATTTATTTTTTATATTTTAAAAAAAAATTTAATCTTCTAACTCTAGATCTTATATGAGAATTTTCAGTAATTTGCGTTACTAGAAGTGATCCAGTCTTGCCATAAATTACAAGATTAATGGGGTGTAATGCCTTGCTAAGAAATTCATAGGGTTCACAATATATATTAAGGCGACATAGTCAGCCATTATTAAATGGGATTCTAAACTATTAATAAGTATATAGTGTAAATTAATAATTTACTTTCACAAAGAGTAGTTCTCTTCTCCAACAATCATATTGTTGCCCCCCTCATACAAAGTTAAAATACATAACAACATTGGCAATTTTAGTGCATTAAAAACAAAATACTCATATAAGGACATATAATGCACAATAAAATTCACACTTCAAAGTTCTTATCCTAAAGTTGTTATGGCTTACACATTATTTCTCAAGATATTTCAAAATATCTATCTATCCTCATTCTTCTCTAATTCTATCCTTCTTAAACCTTGAATGAGCTCATAGTGACAAAATTTCAAGATAAATGACCTTAGGCCAAAAAGGGATTACCGTGAAAGACCACTCAAGAAAAAGAAGGAAAGCAGACGAAGAAAAATTAGAATATGCTAAATCATGTTACCTGAATATGCTCTCCTTTATTGTAACTCTCCTAAAATTGCTCCATTCCTTCTTGCTTCCTTCCTTCTTGATCTAAGTGTGGAGTAGAGAGGTAAGAGTGAGAGAAACGGGTACGGGAGGAATGTAGGAAATGGTGTAAAAAAAAGGGGGTAGGGTGTAAGGTATTTAAAGAGATATCAACAACTAAAATTTAACTACATTTTTCTAATTTAACAGTTGTGATTAAATCTCAAAATCATAAATATCTAAGATATAATTATGGTATAGGTCCAATAGATATCTAATATTTTATTTTAGTGCGGGCCCTACGGATATAATATTTTATTACAGTGTAGAACCCATATATATATAATATTTTATTATGATGCAGGCCCCACATGTGCGAGCCCCACATGTTAAGGTAATGTCATATGTCTCCTTGTGAATTTATCATTTTACTCTTAGTATTTTTTTTGAAAAATAACTATTTTGCCTCTATACAATAAAACTAAGCTATTCGTTGTTTTTTTTGTTTTTTTTTTATATATGATTCAACTATACATATTTATTTTTGTTTAATTCTTTTTTATTTTCCTTAAATAATCTAATTTATATTAGAAATCACTAATTTTGAGATGTTACATGTCAAACCTACCAATGGTCAACTTGGGATTTTCAAACCACCTCCTGATGAGCAACTAGGTGGACCAAGTTGACCACTTTGGTAGCTCTAATTATAGCGGTGTAATTCTAACAATTCAAACGAAATATTGACTCCAATTAAAATGTATGATAAATAGAATTTGGACCATTTCATTATTGGACTGAAACAAGTAACACATAAGTATAAAAAATACCCACTTAAACATGTTACAATGTTGGTGTAACAAAAGGATTAGCTAAAAATATCTATTCATTTTGGTAGAGCCAAAAATACTTGTTTAACCATGTATTGAAAGCTTTAAGATTTAGGTAGAATAATGAAATTTAACAACACAAATCAGAAAATTTTAATTAAACAAACATAAGGATCAAAATATGACAGCGACCATATTTCATATATTACAATATATACTTGGTCCCAATTTAGACATTTGGTACAAATGAAGTCAAGGGCACATTTTGCTGGTATAGCGTGTGTGTGTGTATATATATATATATATATATTCACAAATTAGCACATTAAAAAAATGAAGAATATAAAAAATTGACTAAACAACTTATTATATATGATACATTAGAAAAACCATGATGTAGCTACTTGCTGATGCACTAAATCAAAAAAATATTAAAAGAGAAATCTTAACATAATTTTAAGAAATTCGTATGATAACTTGGCCAAAATGGCCATCCCAAATTTGCATCACCATTCTTGAAAGAGAAAATGTGTTGTTTTGTGAAGTCTATGACTTCATGTCGGAAAAGAGACTAGATCATCTTCGGTACGCTACAGGAGAGTCTCCAGTTGACCACTTTGGCCATTGGATCAAATCCAATGGTCTAAAGTGGTTCAAATTTGTTTTTGATTTTAGTAAAAATTATTTTTTTTTTAAATGATCGGTTTATTAATGTTTTAAATAATTTTTATACAAAATATTATTTTATTGAAAATAAATAAATTTTAAGATGTAAGGAATACACAATAAATTATTATAAGTTGTTTATATTTTAATACAAAATATTTTTTAAAAAAAATATGCTAGATTTACTAATATTTTAGATTTTTCCCAGACATGATAATGTTTTATTGAACAAATCAAAAACTAAATTATATTGTAAGATACTAAAAATAGTTCAATTTTTTAATAAAATGTTATTTTATATAAAAAGATTTAAAATTTTAATATATCTTATTTAAAAACACATTTATTTTTATATTTTAAAAAAATTAAATCTTCTAACTCCAGATCTTATATAAGAATTTCCAATAACTTGCGCTAGTTTAATTATACAAGAGAATATGCCACAAAAGTCAAACATTTTATTTTTGTTGAATATATCATTTTAACACCTCACTCTCTCCAGTCTCTCTATTGTCCCCACCCTCTTAGCATCTGTTCGGTTTTTGTAAAGAGTAGGAATGGAAATAAGAATAACTTTAAAGAAAAAGATTTTGACATAATGAAATCTTAAACCATGTATTATTTGTAATAAAAATTATAATGATCAACTTTTTTGTTCTCAAAGAAAAGAAAACAGGATTCGGACCAAAAAAAAATGAAAGAAAAAAGGATTAAGATAGAGTAAGAAGGAAGGTTCGTGGAAGTGTAGGGAGTAAGGTTACATTTGGTTGGAAGGAAATGATGCTATAGAATGGGAATGTGATTGTCATTCCCTGGTTTGATAAACAAAATGTGAGCCCACTCCCATTCCATGGTAAAGCCCATTCCCTTGTATATGGGATTGAAGCTTCCATCCAACATTTGAAGGAATCAACCTCATTCCCAAGAATCAGTATGAAAAGTTTGAAATGCCCTTAGCATTGACATCTTGTGATCAGCCGCCTATCTACTGTTCCATCTGCAGTGTTCTCGCCGGCAACCACATCGCTCTGCCAGTGACACCATCACTCATCGCCGGTTAATGTTTTCATAAACACATTTGACATTTATTGCTATCTATCGTTCCATCTGCAGTGTCCTCACTGATAATGACACCATTCTGCCGGTGACACCATCACTCATCGCCAGTAAATATTTTCAAAAACATATCGAGATTCATTGTGATTTGATGGTATCTCTTTCACCATCTGCCCATTCATCACTTCCCTATATATGAGATCTTCCAGCGAGCTATATATGAGATCTCCCAGCGAGAGAAAGATGAGAGAGAGGGTGGAAGGAGAGACTGACTAGCAATGAAGCACGGATACGACTGGGAGGCCCGCGTATCCATATCAGATACATATCTGATATGGATACACGTACGATACACAAATACGCGTATCAAAACGCGTCGAAATGAGTCAATACGTTTCGAAACGGGTATGGTGCGTTTCGAAACAAATTCGAAACGCACAACTCGATTTAATTTAGGCTTCTGCTTCATTTCCATCTTCGTTGTTCCTCTGCTTCGATCCGTCGCAGTTCTCTCGCTCATCAGTGTAGTGCTTCATTCCGACCGTTTTGTCGCGGCATTTCAGTGGTGCTTCGTGGTGGTCCGGCGCTTCATCGATCAGTTTTTTATTTTGCCGTTTTTGGTTTTTGTTTCTGTTTGCCCTTTGTCGTCGACCTGTTGTTCATTTTTGTTCTTCGTGGTTGGTCCGGCGATGCTTCGTGGTTACTTTCTGCTGCATAATGTGTGTGTTTTTCTACTGCATAATTGTTTTCCGGTGAGTTGCTTCTTCTGTGTGTGTGTGTTTTTGCTGAAAGCCTGAATCCAAGTATAGAGGTGATTTTTGCTTCCTCTGTTTGTGTGTTTGTGCTGTTCCTTTTCTCATTTCTGCTACGTGTTGATTATGATGCTGATGCTAGTTAAATTATTGGCTAGAAGACTCAATCTATTAGCTTTTGTTTTTGTGTTTATGCTGTTTGTGGATATTCAAAGTAATGCCTGTGTCTTCCTTTTCTGTTTTTAAATGTTGAAGTTATAGTTTTTGAGCTCTAAATATAATGGTTTAATCTTGGTTGAAAAGAACCTTTGAGCTAATTTTTTTAATATGCCTATTTATTTATTTATTTATATTATCATACCCGTATCTTAAAATTTTAAAAATTATCGTATCCTATATATCATATGGCATTATATTCGATACGCGTATCCATATCAGTGCTTCTTAATTGACTAGAGAAAAATAAGATAAAGAGAGAGAGGGAGGAAAAGGTGATATTTCGAAACAAAAGAAAGAGAGAGAGGGCCACTGAACAGTGAGAGAGGAGAGAGAGAGAGGGTGGGAAAGAGAAGATGCTTCATTTTTTTATAAAGTAATTAATTTAAAGGTAGCACTTGGACATAAATATATTTTTTAATAACAAGAAAGATTTTAAAGTCATTTATTTATATTTCATTTCATTTTAAAATAAATTTATAAATATTAGTTTATTCTAAATTAACTATTCTATTATATTTCATGTCATTTTATTATTTACCATCCATCATAATATATCTTTACTTTAAAAATATAATTTTATTATAACAAGTTTTTAGATATCATGATAATTGTATTACTCCACTAATCAATTCCACCCTAATCCTCAAGTTAACCATCTTAAAATAAATTTGTAAACATTAAGTTATTCCAATTAACCATTATATTTCACGTGATTCCATTAGTTACCATCCATCAAAATTTATCCTTAGTTTATAAAAACATTTTACATATTTTATTTTGTTATCTAGAAATAACGAAACAAGGATGTTACTATAAAATGCAATTATCTGGGAACCACGTGGTGCCTTGGCCTGAAAAAGTACAGACACATGTGGGGCCCGACATAAGATTACTGTATCAGCAGCAGGTGCTGTGGGATCAAATTTTGGCACGTGTATCATTTACTGTACGTTGCCTTTCTCTCACTCTCACACGTGCTCTAACTATAATTAAAAGGCCTTTGACTTTATAAATATGAAAGTGGCCAACTCGACCTATTTGAATTAATTCATTTGAGTTAATATGTTAAATGAGTCAGCTTGTTTAATTCATTATAAAGTGGTAGGTTGAAAATCTCAACACATCCTACCTGGTGGGTTAAGCGAGCTGACACGTTTAACCCATCAAAAAATTAAAATAAAATAAAAAATTATAAAAATTTAAATGTGACTTTTTTTAACCATATGTATTGTTTAATCAATCAATTTTTATATCAATATAAATAAACAAAAAAATAATTAGATAAAAAACAAGTTTAATAATAAGAATATGATTATGAGTAGAATATTCAAATCTAGCAAATTACAAAATAATAGAGACAATACAACACATACATTATGGTTATTTTTTAAAATAGAAAAGTGCAGTAGATTAGAGCGCTAGATTGAGTAAGTAAAAAATTAAAAAAAAAATAGGTAACCCATTTAACCAACGAATTGGTTTGTTTAACTTGCGGGTTAAACAAGCCGAATTGACAGAAATATACTAAACCAATTCTCAAAGGAACCCTTCAATTCAATCCACCTATTAGGTGGGTTAACTCATGATGCAATCTCTGTGTAATTGCATTTTAATAGCTGACGAAGCTTATAGCTTTCCACTTAATTTTAGCCATATAAATTATTAATGTTGATAAAATTGAATCCTAGTTTTGTTTTGAAACTCTGGACTGGGAGGGAAGAGACATTTTACCACAGTTTAAGTCACATCATATAAAGCCCTGATCATCGGTTCTAAAAACAGAGGTTTATTAATCTTTGCTCGTGATATCTGTTTTTACATGCATGTTTAGTTTGATAATTAGCTTTTGCTATAATTAGAGAGGAGCATGTGAAGATAAAATTCATATTCGTTGTTTGGAATGTATGCATGAATACAGAAATTTATGCTCTAAAATTAATCCATGCATTTTAAAAAGAGATAAAAATAAATAAATAATAAGTCCAAAGCATAAATACTACAAGTATTTATATTTTTTAATAAAATATCAAATTAATTTTTTATTTTTATATTTTATGATAATTTGGTCTTTCATAAATAATTATAACAAGTTAGTCATTTAAAAATATTATTTTAAATAAACAAGTAATGACATTTTGTATTTATACTAAGCATGAGACAAGGAAATGAAGAAATAAAGAAACAAGTAAAACAATAAAAGAAAAAAATAAAGATGTTTTAACATTATTTTTTAAATAATAAATGGCTAATATTCTTGGTCCTCAAAATATTTTACTTATATCTTGTTATTATTAATTTTTTAAATTTCTAATATAGTTGTAATATGTCATATACTGTAATTTTTTTTTTAATTTTTTATAGGGTTGTAGACTTTGACAGTCCACAGCCTTATATTATTTTTATTGGGTTGTGAGTTGAATGAAAGGTGTAGTGTGCACCTGATAGGTTGTTGTGCTTGTATGAATAATATCTTTTTATTTAAAAAATTATAATAAAAATTCATTTTTTAAAAAATTTTAAAATACAAAAATAAGATAAAAATAACACTGACTTTTGTTGTATAAGATGCCATTCCTTCAAAAAAATTATTAGATTAAAAATGTTGAACTCTATGTTTTTTTAATCTTTTATTTAATAAGACGATAATACAATAAGATAATTTTTAGAAACCTAAATAAATAATAAATTTTATAAAATTATCAAAATATAAAAATATAAATGGAATACTAAATTTTTTTGGTACTGATATCTTGATTTTTAAAATATATGTTATTATTTTCTTAATGATTTAAATTTGGTGCATTCTAAAATGTGCAAATATTATTATAAAACTAGGTAAATCGGACTAGTCAAATTAAAAATAAATTGTATTCATCGAGGGGAGCATCCCCTCTTTTATTAATAAAAGATTAATAATATTTATATTAAATTAAAAATAAATAAAAATAATAAAATTTATATAAAAACTTTTAGTAAAAGATCATAAAAATTATAGTAAAAAATTGAAAATTGAAAATTTATTTTAATTAAAAATTTAATCTTATTTTTTAAAAATTATAATTTCATAAATAATAATATTGTATTTTAAAAATCAAGTATCTTAATTATTAATACTATTGTGAAAACTTTTAAATAAAAGATTGATCATTATATTAGAATTTCATGAAAATCTATATCTTTTTTTTTCTTGCTACTATAATTTTCATTTAAATCATTGTTATATATCCATTAAAAAAAGATTCTTTTTCTTAAAGGTGTTTACAAAGTTATAAGGAAGGGGATAATTGCATATGAAAATTCGATAATTTTATAGCATAAGTGAATATGTTATAAGTAATTTGAAGAAATTAAAGTGATAATATTAAGAAAGTTTGTTTAAAACGAAGGTATTTTGTAAACACCTGTTTTTCTTATGAAAACTTTAAATGATAAGAAAAAAAAAATGTAAGAAACAATCTTCTAACAAAAGGCATCTTATAAATACATACTTTTTTTCAATTTAAAATTGCGGTATCTTAATGTTCAAAGATTGATCTTATTTTTAATTTTTATGAAGATGTTCTTTATAGTAAGAATAAACAATAATTCAAAAAAATTGAAAAAAAAAAATTCTATAGGAAATTATACTAAATTGATCCCTACTCTGAATATAATTGATTCTTTAAAAATGTTATACTTTTATCAAGAAAAGCAATTAGAGATTTTAAAAGCCGTGATCACCGTTTCGTTAATGCATCAAGAAAAGCTTATTTTTCTACCTTTTAAATATATTTTTTCAAAACCTATTGTTCAATTATTATTACTAATTCTTATCATACTGAACATCTTTGTAAATGGATAATTTTTAATATTTTTAAAAAATAGTTAAACAAAGTTTATTTTATATAGTCTTTTCAATAAATAAACTTCTTATAAAATTATTTATCTTTTAAAATAAGATTTATCTTTTATGTAAAATAAATTACATGTGATTATGTGATTATGATTTTAAAACCTGATCCTTGCATTTCATTCCTTCTTCTCCTAATTTTAATTTTGTATTTCGAATTTTAAATATATAATTACAAAATGAATATTTTTTTTCCATTTTATATTTACCAAATATAATTTTATTTTTCATTTAATTTTTCTTATCTTTTTATATGCTTAGATATTTTAATATTTTTTAATTATTATTTCCCCACATGTTAAATATTTTATACTAATTTAAATTTGAATGATACAAAAATACTTAGAGTTTTGAATTTATAATTCAAATTTTTATTATTCTAAATTAATATTAATATATTCAATAATTATAATTATAGAATATGAAAATTTTAATTTATATTTATTATTTAATTTTTATATTCCTTTATGTATTATTATTATCATTCTTATTATTTAAGTGAATATAAGTGAATTTTTTTTTTTTTGCGGCTAAGGCTTTGTGTATTTTAATATTATCAAAGCAGCGAAAAAGCCAAGAAAGAAAGATGCACGGAAAATTGTGAGTTGTTGAGGGTGCCCTTTTGCAAATCAAATGATGGCACATGTAACGGAAGTTTGCAAAAAGAGTAATTGAAAATAATTTGAAAAAAACCATCCAAAAGTTTTTATATTTACAGTATGACCCCATTAATTATTTGATTTACATTATATATATATATATATATATATATATATATATATATATATATATATATATATATAATGGTCGTCAGCCTATGATTAATCTCCATCAACATTTTTGACTTCTTGACTTCATTGCTTAACTTTCATCCTTGGTAAAGCGGAACTTAATTATTTTGGTTAATTATTAATTAACACCCCCACAATTGTCACCAGCTAAAATCACTTAGATGATTCATTTTCACGGTGAGATAGGCGAAATACAAATTCCATTACCACATCAAAATTTTTAATAAATGAATCAACATTATAAATTATTATTTGTTGTTAATTTCAATTTATTTAGTCGAGGACGGTATGGAAGATTATTTATTTAGTAAGTTTTCAGGATTTTGATATAATTCTAAAATTGTCGGTCCGTACATGCATATTCTATAATGGGAGTGATCATAGGAGATTTTTATATTATTTTTCGTAGTAACAATTCTAAATTTTTATATTGACTCAGCATATAATTTTTTAAACCAATTATATTTAATGATTACAAATTTAAAGTATTGAAATTAAATTTTATTTAAAACGATTTTGGCATAGGACCCCGAGACCTCAACGTGGAATTTCTTCATTTTGTGTCTAAGCATTGGGTTCTATGGTCTCTAAGTTAAGATTTTCATAATAATTAAAATTTAATATTTTCATATTAAATATATTAAACTTATGATTTTTTAATGTAATTTTATTTATATTTATTGAACTAACTATCAAGATTTTTGTCTAACCAAAAACTTTATCTAAAGTAAATTTATGGAAGTGGATTCTCCCCATTTCAACATGCACGTAATTCATGCAGCTCTTCCATTTCTTTCTTTGTTAATTTTCTTTAATTTTAAAATTTTCCCATCCTTGTTTTCTAATTTTAGAAAATGTCAAATTCTTTAAAAAAATTACCATATTATATGAAAACAAAACTAATATTTTAGATCATTTTTTATATGGAGCATTATTCTATTAGAGGAAAACACTGAATATCTTCTAACATGAAAAGCTATTAGACCCCTACCATACAGTCTACTGCTCTTCAATATGATAGCATCTTGTTCTAAAAAAATTAGTATTATATTTCTGAGTGTTCAGTACTAACATTTTAAAATTTTAAACAATACACTTGCAAGGCGTAAGATTTTTTAAAAAAATTAATATTAACTAGATTGAAAAAAAAAAAATCCTAAACAAGTCCGAGATTCACTATAGGATATTCCAATTTCCAACTACATGCACAATCGATTTTGGAAATTAAAAATTTAAAACTCTGATTCGCTAGACCATAAAATTCGATTAAGGATTTGTTTACCTTTTAGCGCAAGTTAACAATTTCTTAACGGATCGATGATATGATCCCAAGTCTCTGCTTTATAATCACAGGCCCAAACAACCTCAAATCCTCGATGGTGTTATCATTATCATGTTCATTTATAGTCAGAAGTCAGAACCTTCATATACAAGCTTACTGAAGTTTCTTGCACAAAAACTGTAAAGTGCTTCAGGACATTAATGCTTTGACCTTTAAAAACATGGGTTGATTTTTAATAGGTCGAGATCCCAAGCGTTCTTGTGATTGATCATATAGAGTGAAATTCTAAACGAGGAGCCACCGGTAGCCTTTCATGCCATGAACCCTTAGCTTGGTCTGTAAGCCCTGATTGAACTATCGAGTCAACTAATGATCATGTCCAACATCTTTAGCCTGCTCGTTTTTCTTTCTAATGTGAAGTACAAAAGTTTTTTTTTTCTTTAAAGGGTTAATGGTGTAGAGGTGAGTTTATTATGGGACGTTCAGTATTCTAACAATAGTAAAGCACAGTTTTAATATATCTTCCTTGGCATTTCATACGTACGACATCTTGGCGGCTTCCAAGTCTTACACAGATCACTATGAAACCCTTGATATGTGATATGCAACGAGGGGCGCTAGCTTCTCAATATCCAATTTAATTAGAAAGTTAGGAAGGTGTAGTCTACTAAAATTACAAGCACTTCATGGTGTAACCATTACTAACGTTAAACTTTTCAATTCATTAAGTATTTTGTTAACTTGAAAGCAAGCAACAAAATTAACAAATCTTAGGGCAGCTTTATAATTTTTGCTCATATTTCAAAAATTTAAAATCCTGTTTATATAATAAAATAAGAATCTACTTTACAAATAAGCCCAATTGGTTTAATATTAAAATTTCTTTCAAAATCACCTTTTCCATCTAAATTTTTATTTGCATAAAATTAAAAAAATTGATTCTATGTTAAACAAATGATAAAAAAAACTTACTTTTCAAATAAAAAATTTTAAAATGGTAATATGAACTTAATTTTGATCGAAAATAAGTTTACAACAAAATTATGTTGATCGAAAATTAAATTTGTACAAATCAAATCAATCTAAACTTGCAGTAATTAGTCAATCTACATGTTCATTAAATTCAAAGTCTTGCAAAGTTGCAAAGTAAGCCCGCCTTATGGGGTTCATCTGGACTATTATATAGCTAGCACGTGAACTTTGAATCTGTTCTCCATTCTAGTTGAAAATTAGATTGGTATGTGTGTGTGTTGTTAACTGAAATCCCATGTTACCTGCGCCGTCGGACGAGGATTTTTTCAAAAAATAATAATATTTTATTAATATTTTAAATTAATAAAAATATATTAAATTAATAAAAAATATTATTTTATTTTCTCCTATTACTGAAGAATCTCCAGAAAATCCAAATCCCATTTTTATATATATCTTCTTTGTCATTTCACAGTTCACAGTCACACCACCATATATGAATTGTCGTTGATTCTACTTTCTAGTCGTATGCATGCAATTTGGGGTAATCATTAATTACCAATAATGTGGAAACTTTTAACTCATTAGTTAATTACGTACAGGAGATCAGAAAACTAAACACATCAAATCATGGGGCAGCATAAGTCAAGATATATATGTTTATGAATTTCAAAGCCCGGCAAAGTAAGCGGGGCTCTCATGTGCAAATTGTTTATCATTATGCATTACTGAATGTAGAATGGGAAATAGCTCTGCGCCTTTCCGCCTTGGGTTGAAATTCAATATATTCACCTAAACTTTGAATCTCTGTCCTTCATTCGAGTTGAGTTTTGTGCAAAACGGCAATCATTTTAATCAAAATCCAAACCAGGTCAACTCTCTAGGTTTACGGATCGATCAAATGATTTTTTAAAAAAATATAATAATGACAATTATATGTATATATATATATATATATATATGTATATATATTCATGTAATAATTTATTTATTTATTTCTATGCTAAGTTAATTAGATATAGATTATAGAAGGATTTTTCAATATGTACAAGGGAAAATATGAATGAAATTTTGCACATATGTAAGTTCTAATATTTAAAAGATTATTCTAATGTTGTAACTATAAATAAAAAGTTATTAATAAACATCAAAGTTCAAAGTACGTGTAGTTTTGAAAGTAAAAGAATACAATTGGGAAAAGTAATTTTCGAGCAAGAAATCTCCCTTCTTATTTGAAAGAGTACATGCATGCAAACTTTTCATGAACTTAATTATATAATATTTTGCTCAAATGTTAGATGTACGGACAATATCTTACTAGAACATCTAAAAACTAAAATAAAGATTTGAGCAAGATAAAGAGAGAAAAATTGTTGAATTAAACGGCTATCATTAGATTAAAAATTGTATTCGTTAATTAGAATATGACTTTTGTATTGAATAATATCAGCTCACATGTTGATTATGACTTTATCTGGCAATTTTTATTATATATAGGACAACTGTTTATCGACAAAATTTAATACATGAGCATTAATTAAATATTAAATATAGTTTGCTTCCGTCAGTGACTTTAATTAAGGATCGACCTTGTGGAACACAATATCAATTCCTAAGCAGTATTCCTCCAACCTTTCACAACTGTATCAAATTTGACAGATGAAGGTTTTAGTGCTTTAACATCGGATCTTAAACACAGCGATAAAACTTAAAAGGTTCTATAAATTTAATTCTACTCAATAGCAACTTTAGAGTATGTATAGATGAAGGACGCATGAGGGAGTGACAATAAATTGAATGATCAAAATGGGTTAAACTTATGTCTGAATGTTTCTTTTTAAGGTGGAATGGGATAACAAGGATGAATATCAAAACCTCTCATTGCCATCCAAAATCTTAATTTTGGTGTCTCTCTAAATTAGGGATAAACAATGGAATGGAGTTGTCTAAAAATTAAATTACTAATATACTTATATCTTATTGTTAATATAGCCATCATATACTGAAAATCATTCTAATTGTTATAACTTTATCTAATTTTTATCATTATGGTTATAATGTCTCTCTTTTCTTTCTTTTTTCTTTCACTTAAAATTTCAAAAAAGAAGAAAGAGAGAGAATGAAAGAATCTACAATGTAGATTAGTTTCATTTATTTTTTTATTCTTTTTGGTCAACAAATTTTCTTTTTTGGGTTTTTACATTTGTCATTTAAAATTTTTTGTAGCAACATAGATGTTTTGTAATAAATGTATTAGACAGAAAATATAGACATGATAATTAGTAATAATAAAGAAATATGGATAGGATAATAACGTAATATTATGTATTAAACAATGACAAAATTATTAGACATATATTTATGTTATAAGGGGTAATATTTTAAAAAATAATTAATAAATCATTTTATTCCATCCATTGTATTATAACTTACAAACAAAATTAATAGATGTCTCTTCATTTCCTCATTAAAACTTCCAATAACATATCTACTCAAGTCATTCTACTTCATTTCATTCCATTAATGACCACTCTATTTCATCCTCTCTTAAATTTCTAATCCTCATGGCCTGTCTCGGAGTTCATACTTGGTCACTAAATATGACTTAGACCCCAAGACCCAGCATATGACTAGGGCAAGGGGGTTTATTGGGTTTTTTATTTTTTATTTTTTTATAAATTTAAATTTACTATTTTTGTATAATAAAGATAAAATTTTGGTTTATATTTGATAAATAAAATATCCTATATCAATAAAAGTTATTTATATTTAACACAAGTGGAAAAAATAATTATTTCTTTCAAAACATCAATAATTTCATTAGAAAATTGAAAAAAAAATTAAGAAAAAACAAAAAATAATTATCTATATATATATATATATATATATATATATATATATATATACTGGGATGGGTCGAGGCAATGCCTTAGCTTGGGACTCGGCCGAGCTCGGGACTGAGTTTTTTATTTTAACCTCGATCTCAGTCCGAGGTGGTATGCATGACCTAGCCCAGAGCAAGCGGGGCGGGCTAGGTGGGACATGTACACTCCTAATGTTACTTGATTTTCTTTTTAATATATCATGTAATTTAATTATAAATAATTATGAATTAGTTAGATTTTATTTTTCATACGAGAATGAATTATTTGTGACAGTATAAAATAACTAATATTTAGGTAAAATATTTGGTGCACTAATAATTTTGAGTGCATTAGTGCATCCAATTATAATGTAAGGACATAATTGTAATAATATCAATTCAAAAAATGATAATATTACAATTATATCCTTACATTATAATTGAGTGTATTGGTGCACTTAGAATTATAATTACACAAAAAATGACATGTAATATTTAACTTGCTAGTGTGCCATGAAACTATACTAAATATTGCCCAGAATATAATATTTTCATTTAAAAAAACTTTAAGTTTGGGAAATAGTGAAGAAATCTTGGTTCACATAGAATCCTAGTAAATTTTGCCAAGATCATATTTGGCCGAGTCATGTTTAGCAAATTTGTTTATTGGCCAAATCAAGTTTTCTTTTAATATACACTAAAAAGGTGTATAGGTCAGGTATTTTAAAATGCCCACAAAAAAGTATAAAAATTTAGTAATTAGATTACATATTTAGTAAAAGAGAGAGAGAGAGAGAGAGAGAGAGAGAGAGAGAGAGACTTAATGGAAGTGTAGGTGAGAAATACAATATAGTTCATGAAATTCTAGTAATCCAATATTTAGTATAAGTTTACTGTTGTGTATATTAAATTGTGTAAATATTGATATATATATATCAAATATTAAAATTGACAAGATTGCAAAATTATATAAATATTTAAACATTTTCATTATTTGGTTAAAAAAAAGCCATTAAATTTGTCATGTTTGATATATGCGTGCTTTTCTAAAATTTCTGGGAATTTGTAGGGTAATAAAAGTAGTGATTTAAATATTTATACTTATCTCTTACTGTGTGCATAAATTTCAAAAAATTATAAAATAATACCAGTAAAAATACTAGAAGAGTAATTAATCATTAATTTTTTTTTATAGAAATTGAAATGTTTTAGTTTTTTCTATTATTTATGTGAAATTTTTAAGTGAAAATTTTGCTTACTGTCAATTTGAATTGATTATTGTATTAGAAGGTAGATGAAAGTAGTTGTTACAAATTTTCCATTCAAAATGAGAAATTCAATATTTTAGAACTTTCATATCTCGAGGTGAAAATTCGTTGTTATCAATATTAATGTCGCAACTTGCAACAAACATAATCATATTTATCTTACCTAATATATTAAATCTCAATAATTTGACAGCTATATAAAATTCTTAGATTGAAAAAATAAAGAAAACAACAGAAGTTTGATTTTTTTTGGAATAAAAATGTAAGCATATATTATTATTCGTACGTTACAATACTTGCTCTTAATTAGACGTGGGGTACAAATGAAGTCACCACCAATCCTCGGATTCCAGGAGGAGGGCTAATGAATCAAGATCCAAAGTGGCATTATCGTCGAACTCAAAGCCACTTCTTGTGGTCCAGCAATTGACCATATCTTCGTCAACAGGTTGGGACTGATCACCATGACCATTTATGGCCAAACTGTTCTCAAGCTTAAAGTATGCACACAGATCTGCTGCATTAAGTTGAAACTCAATTGTTTCCACAACTCAACAAATTTGCATCTAAACTGTAATTTTGTAATTTTCACGAAATTGATGATGTTCTTCTCCATTGACTTGAGGTCCCGGAGTATGTGAATTCTGAGATTGATTTGTGAACTGGGTAATTAGGCGGGCTTCGTCAAACTGTATTATCTGGTCTGAACCTAGCGACTTTTCCTTAGGACATGGTGGATGTAGAATAACCACATTTTGACTCCGACTAGCCTTGGTTTTGATTACTTGTGGTCCAGTGACATCAGGCTTACTTGCTCTTGGATTGCTCAAACGATGTCGTTCAGACATTGCACATGATCGTTTTCTAAGCTTCTTCGCCAGAGTTGTGTTCCAATAATTCTTGATTTCATTGTCTGTTCTGCCGGGTAGCCTTCCAGCTATGAGAGACCATCTGGGTGTTTTATTTAAAAACTAATTAAGAAAAGTAAGATAAACTATATATGTAAAAACCATCGAAACTAGAGGAAAAAAATATTTAAGAAAGGAAGAGAAATATCAATAACCTGTTACCAAGAAGCTTATGGAGCCTGTCAGTGAGTTCTTCCTCATCAGGAGTGATATTATAGCTCGTTTAATGGGTAATCACCTAAAGTTACAAGGCAATCATAATTAAAGGCTAAACTTATTCTCATCTTTTAATACCCACTTAACTCGGACACCACTCAAATTAGCTTCAACTAGTTTGAATCGGTAAGCTAAGTTCAAGTCAAGCAAATTCACTCGAACTTGGGCTCCACCATTAGCTACAACATGTAATGCCACTAATCCAATATCATTCTTATATGCATACATGCAATGTTTTATATATATTAGCTTTTCATCTTTTTATAATTTTAAAAAGAATAGAATTTAAACGATTTAAGTATACATACAAAAAAAAGTGTATGCACACAAAAAAAAAAAAGGTGTCTATTTGCTCGTAGCCAACATTATATAATTTGTTACACCTATTTTTGGAATTTATTTTAAATTTATATATAGTAATGGCCTAAAAGGATCTCTATTTTATGTTTTAATCTAAATTATTTAAATACTATTATCTTTTTTTTCTTTTTTAAATATTTATAATATGATATTTTACCCAAAAATAATATGAAATTAATATATTGTTAATTTATTTGTTTCAACAAAATAGTCTTTAATAGTTATATTTATAATTGTATAAATAATTTTAATTTAAATTTCAAATTGTTAGTATTTTTTTATTAATATCTATCGCATTTAAATTTTAATATATAATATTAAAAAATATTTATATTTAGTTATCACTATTTAAATTATAATCATACTAGTAAACTATTAGTCATTATCTTTACTAATACAAAAACTAATTTGAATTTTAAAATATTAATTTTAATGATATAATCATATATTTTAATAGTTAATTACTATAATAGGTAAACTCTTATAAGTTTACATTACGAGTTTATCTCTCATTTATGAATTTATCTAAACTCGCGATTTGGACAAGGATTGGCACTCTTAATTATTTTTATTACTTTAATTCCACTCTATTAGATTTTTCTCAAGCTTGCCTAGAAAGCTCCAAATACAACGTAACCCGGCCACTCACAGAGAAAAGCTCACCAGCTTTTAATACCTAACTCCAAGACGATTTCACAGGTTCAACACTTCGTTTTTTATAGCCTCACAGACTCACTGATAACCTTGAAAGTTAATAAAAGATTATAAGAAGAATTCAGCTCAAGCTAACTCGATCAAAGAAATATAAGTGATTAAATTCAATATTTTAGTATAACACATTCAGCAGATTCATTGTTCAGTGCTCTTCAAACTCTTGTCTCCATCTCCGAAAAGTCTTCTTTAATTAGTGAAGGCTTGGATACAGCAGCGGAGCCATGACCTGAAATGAGTCGAGGCAAATTTTTATTTGTATATTTTATTTTAAAAATTATATTTCAATATTATACTTTTTAAAATTAAAGGTTTTCTGGAGAAAAAATATATTTTTAATTCCTTACTTATCAAAAAAATTAACATTTTGGTATCTTACTTATTGAAATACCTAAAATAGTTTTTCGTTCATCGAAAAATGTCATATTTAGTCTCTACTTTTGAAAAATTATTAAATTTCGTTTTTCTACCGAACCATAATCATTAAGTCTGAGAGATTAAATATGGTATTTTTTTTAGAAAAAAATAAAAGACTAATTATGACATTTTTCAACAAGTGAAGGACTATTTTGGTTATTTTAATAAGTAAAGGACCAAAATGATAATTTTTTTATAAATGAGGGACCAAAAATATATTTTTCTCATTTTTTTATTAAACTTTTGAATTAAACTACAGCACCATTATATCTTTCTTAAATTTAAAAGTAAGTTTCAATTTAAATGAGTATTGTACTAAATATATTTTCAATAGTAATATCAACTTCATTACCAAAATACCTATGAGGATAACCTACTTACACTAAAATAATATATTATCATTTAATATAATCATGATAGTTCAATAAACAATTCCAAAGAGCAATTTCAAGAGAAATATAATTTCCAATTTGCAAAAAAAAAAAAAAAATTATATAGTACTATAAGTATTATTTTATCAAACAATATTTCATGCATAGAAATTTTATTTGGTACAGTTTAAAAATTTATAAGGATAAATGTTCAAAAACTAACTAAAATAATATATTGACATATGAACTTAGTTATGTCCTACTTGCATATTATAAAATTATTATTTACGTATATGTATAAAAAATATACATATATTAAATCAATTATATACATAATACATGTTTGAGTCTAATAGGTTTAAAGTAAAATGCCAATTTATTTAAATAACATGATCCAATCATTTAAAATATGTGCATAATTTCAATGGGTTCAAAAATATAAAATATGTAGGATATAAAATTATACCTTAATACCTAATACATCAAGTTAAGAAATTTGACGGGGCATATGCACCTCTGGATACAGTGTAGGTCCACCCCTGCTTGGGTACGACACTTGGGTATGTGATCGTCGTAGTTGCTTTGTCCATTAAAGCGCATGCATATCAGCCTTCAACGAATAAGAATCACTCCATTAATTACTCCAACGTCTAGGAATTTTGATCTTTAATGCTCTTATCCTTGACCTTATGGAAGCACCATTTGAAAACTTCATTTTTCGAGTCTTTGAGAGACATAATGAAGTGATCGCTAATTGTTTTTCCTTCTCATAGCTTCCTTTCAGACAAAATGGATCCATCGCTGTACAATGATATTGTTATACAGTGATGGTCTACTGAAAAAAATATTTTTAACAATAAAAAATTATATAGGTGATGGTCGTAAAGCAGATTGGCCACGGATCCGAGCTCCCTTCCAGAGTACAATCTGAATTCTTTACTTTTTCAGCATCCTTTCAAAATCTTTCCCTCTTAACTTAGCGTGATTTTAAGGGGCAAAAATTCAGAATATTTCCATTATTGTATAATATAACCATACTCTTAACTCATTTATCAACTTGAAAACAAGGAATAAATTTTAAACCTTAGAAATGACTAATGAGTGAAGGCGCTGATGATGATTGACTCAGTATATAATTTTTTATACCAATTATATTTAATGATTATAAATTTAACATATCTATTATAAAAAGTATTGAATTTTAAATTTTGTAAAATATCAAGATTAAATTTTATTTAAAACGATTTTGGCTTAGGACCCCGAGACCTTAATGTGGAATTTCTTCATTTTGTGTCTAAACAATGGTTTCTATGGTCTCTAAGTTAATATTTTCATAATAAATAAAATTTGATCCTTAGATCTTTTAAAATGATTTTAAAATTCAATATTTGTATATTAAATATATTAAACTTATGGTTTTTTAATGTAATTTTATTTATATTTGTTGAACTAACTTTCAAGATTTTTGTCTAATAAAAAACTTTATCTAAGGTAAATTTATGGAAATGGATTCTCCCCATTTCAACATGCACGTAATTCATGCAGTTCTTCCCATTTCTTTCCTTGTTAATTTTCTTTAATTTTAAAATTTTCCCATCCCTTTTTTTAATTTTAGAAAATGTCAAATTCTTTTAAAATAAATTACCATATTATATGAAAACAAAACTAATATTTTAGATCATTTTTTATATGGAGCATTATTCTATTAGAGGAAAAAACTGAATAACTTCTAACATGAAAAGCTATTAGACCCATACCATACAGTCAATTGCTCTTCAATAAGATAACATTTTGTTCCAAAAGAATTAGAATTAGCTTAAATTTTTAAATACATATCATTATAATTTTATTATATAATATAATATATTAGTGCATAGACTGGCAAGACGTCATCTAGTAAGATTTTTTTTAAAAATTAATATTAACTAGATTGAAAATTTTTTAAAAAGCCTAAACAAGTCCGAGATTGGGATATTCCAATTTCCAACTATAGAAATGAGTTGGAATCAGATTGGATTATATGATAAAATATATTTATTTTGACGTACAAAATAGGATTAGACTGTGACTTAATTGGATTATATCATATTATGTTTTAAAATTTAGATCCATTTTTATAGAATGAACTTTAATTTTGACCAAGAATTTTATCCAACCAGACACTGCCAAAACTATTTACGTTCTTTTTTTCCTGAAGTTAATTTGGAACAGATTGACAGCAGTAAGTATCACTTCTCTATGTGTATTTCTTTTAAACAGCACAACAAATGTTTAAAAAACGAAAAATCACGGCATATATGCATATTCAATTTTAGAGATTTGAATCAATAATGTTGTGACGACTAGTAATTGTATAAAAAGAAAATAGAAATAGTAGAAGATAGAAAATAGAAAGAGTGGAAGTGAAATATGAATTATTTCTTAAAATGTACAAATTTACAAAAACTACATTACGATGAGGCCATTAGCAGTGGGTACTTCTAGGTCAAAAAGTTCTTCTTCAACCTCATTTGGATTAGTTCTGATGGACACTAAGTGATCAAGATCAAGCTCAAAAAGTTCTTCTTCTTCAACCTCATTTGGATTTGTTCTGATGGACACTAAATGATCAAGATCAAGCTCAAAAATTTCTTCTTCCTCAACCTCATTTGGATTTGTTTTGACGGACATTAAGTGATCAAGATCAAGCTCAAAAAGATCTGAGCTTGAACAATTTGCCGCATCATGTTCTTCTTCAATCATGGGCAACTTCTGTTTTCGGAGGTACTGTTTCCGAACAGCTTCTTCTACTGTCGACTGAGACATCATCTTCTGTTCATACAAATAAGTTTTGCTCACAGCCTTCACGTCTTCAAAGCCACCCATAGAAGGCTTGTTCTTCAACTTCTTCGTATTTCCACGAGTACACAGTGAGTTCAGGAAACGCATGAGCCTCCCACCACGATGTTTCAAATTTTTGAGGTTGCTGTACATCTTTGAGGCGCACGATTTTGACTTGCCTTGCGTTGCTGTGCTATGGTGATGAAAATCGTATGTTTTATGCACTTCCCTCTCTTTCTCTTCCCACACAGTAGTCCTCACCAGCTTAGGCCTCGGGGGTGCGGGACACATGGAGTCCGAGCCAGAGGATGAGAATCCTCCTAACTTGTCCATTTCTTTTGGCTTTTCTCTGTACAAGTTCACATCCCCACTCTTCCTCTCCCCTTCCTCGATGGAACGGTCAATTCTATCGAGGATGGCGGTAGCGAAAGTTGGGTACCTATACATTTTCTATAAAGGTGAAGAAGAACTGATGAACTGGGCAGTAGGGTTTCTATAAAGGTGAAGAAGATCTGATGAACTGGGCAGTAGGGTTTCTATAAAGGTGAAGAAGAAATGATGACTAGGCAGTTGGGTTTCTATAACGGTGAAGAAGAACTGATGAACTGGGCAGTAGGGTTTCTATAAAGGTGAAGAAGAGATGACGAACTAGGCAGTAGGGTTTGAAGAGGACAATAGAGGGATGGTTGTCGGAAATGGTGCAAGAAAACGTGGAGAGGGAGACTTTATAAAGGTGGCGTCCGCTTTCGTTATGGTAAAAAAAATTTAAACGTGAACAAATTTGAACAAATGTAAATTTCACACATTTTTTTTTTGGTAAACCATTAAATTTCACACGGAATAAATTAGAATATCAATTTACTTAGCACTTAACATTAATTTACCATAATGTGGGTCAAAGAGAGAATAAATTTATTCGGACCCTGTTTTCTTATTTTCCGCTCAGAAAAATAAAATTATCTTTTGCACCTTGTATTTTTGCAGCGCTGCCATAAATGTATTTTAGGTTTATTATAATGACTTTTATTCTCATACTTGATAACAAATTTGAACAAATTAAATTTCACACTTTTTTCCCTCAACCATTAAATTTCACACGGAATAAATTGAAATTTCAAATTACTTAGCACTTAGCATTTATTCACCATAATTTAGGTCAAAGAGGGAATAAATTTATTGGGACCCTGTTTTCTTATTGTCAGCTCAGAAAATAAAATTATCTTTTGCACCTTGTATTTTTTTGCAGCGCTGCCATAAATGTAATTTAGGTTTATTATAATGACTTCTTTTCCTCATACTTGATAAAAATTTTGAACAAATTTAAATTTCAAACGTTTTTTTTTTTTTTGGGTCAGCCATTAAATTTCACACGGAATGAATTGGAATTTCAAATTACTTAGAACTTAGCATTTATTTACCATAATTTGGGTCAAAGAGAGAATAAATTTTTTGGGACCCTGCTTTCTTATTTTCCACTCAGACAAATAAAATTATCTTTTGCACCTTGTATTTTTGACAACGCTAGCTAGCATAAATGTATTTTAGGTTTATTATGATGACTCTCTTATATATGCCGTTGCAAAAGTTTTTTCACATACTTGGTACCCCATTTTGTTTAATGAAAATTTTTGTCTTCTGATAAAAGAAAAGTAATTATAGTTAGAGGTGTTAAAATGAATCAAACTCAGTCAAACTTGCTTAACCTATCAAAGAAGTGTGTTAGGTTAGGAGTATTTTAGCAACTCATTTAGTAGGGTCATATAAATTTGGCTGTTTAGCCCATGGGATAAACAGGTCACATCATACTTGACATTAATTCATTCAATCTCATTGCAATATGAAATTATATTTGTAATTTTTCATCTTGCAATATTGAATTGGATTTGTCAAATTAGAATTCTTGATGGCTGATTTGTTTTATTTGAAAATTTTTTAGAATTTTTTTAAAGTAAAAGTTATGACAATGAAAATATTTTTTTAACCCTTATTACAAAGTATAAAATTTATTATAAATTTCAGTATTATTACTATAAAGTGAAAATTATGAAAATATATTAGAATATCTAACACATAATAGTATAATTATAGATAATAAAAGTCCGTACATCCATTTGTTCATATATTCATATAGATTATTTAACAAAGCATGGAGAATGGGTATTAGGCCTATATCTATATCTATATCTGTATCTGTCGAAATTAGGCCTAATATTAAGGGCTTATTTAGGACTTAAAAAACTAGTAAGATTCGTGTTCTATTATAACACAAACATAAGTCGTATGGCGTGTAAGGCCATATCACATATTGCAAAGATGATCTTTATAACAAGTGTTTCCCAATTGGTGAGATAAATACTCATTTCACACAAACTTCAAAAAAAATTTGGTAATTCTCCATTTAAATACATCATTAATAGAGTAGTGAGAATAGTTTCTCAGTAACAAGAAAAACCATATATAATACTTAAAATATCTATAGAATATAATATGACTATAAATTATGATCTTTATGAAATATGTGTGGATATCAGATATCATAACATACCAATATATATTTGTAAACATATGACAAATAGAGATAGACAATGTCCTCAATCATTAGGTATTGAGAAGTCATATCTGGGTTATTCGAGTCTTATGAAGCCCAGCATATGATTGTCATACTCAGGCGATCGAGTCTCAGGATCCCAATGTATGACACCGAATCGGCAGGCACGACCCTACCTTTGGCTGAGGCGTCCCCCAGTGAGTACCCAATGCAAAGTCAAACAATATAATTTTTATCTTAATATGTCACCTAAGCCATCATATAGTCAAGATTGGATTAATTTGAAAAATAACTATCAAGATTTATTTTGTAATCCTTTAAGCATTGATATTCTTATGACAGCTAAGAATCCCTTTATTGTCAATTAAATTCAAGATGTTCCCAGCAATGATACATTTTTGTTCTCTCCTAAATTCTTAAGACAATTTAAGCAACACAGCCTACCATTGATCTTAGAATTCAAGTTGTGACTTAAAAAGTGTAATAACTTCATTTCCTTGTAATCATTTAAGCAGTATAACCTATCATAAATTACAGGATTAATGGGGTATAATGCCTTGCTAAGAAACTCATAGGGTTCACAATATATATTAAGACAGTATAGCCAGCCATTATCAAATGATTCTCACAATATATATATATATATATATATATATATATGCTAAATGATGTTATCTGGATACGCTCTTCTTTTTTGTAATTCTCCTAAAATTGCTCCTTTCCTTCTTGCTTCCTTTCTTCTTGATCTAAGTGTGGAGTGGAGAGGTAAGAGTGAGTGAAATGTGTATGGGAGGAATGTAGGAATGGTGTAAAGAAAAGGGGTAGGGTGTATTGTATTTAAAGAGAAATCAATAATCAGGATTTAATTAGATTTTTTCAATGCAACGGTTGTGATTCAATCTCAAATCATAAATATCTAAAATATAATTATGGTGTAGGTCCCATGGATATCTAATATTTTATTTTAGTACGGGCCCTACGGATATCTAATATTTTATTATGGTGTGGGCCCCACGTGTGCAGATCCCACATGTTAAGGTAATGCTACATGTCTCCTTGTGAATTTACCATTTTATCTTTAGTATTTTTAAAAAATGATCATTTTGCCCCTATACCTTAAAACTAAGCTATTGGTTGTTTTCTTTATATGATTCAACTGAACATATTTATTTTTATTTAATTCTTCCTAATTCCCCTAAATAATTTAACTCATATTAAAAAATCACTAATTTTGGAATGTTACACGTTGAACCTACTAGGTGGTCGGTTTGGGATTTTCAACCCATCTCCTAATGAGCAACTAGGTGGACTAAGTTGACCACTTTGATAGCTTTAATTATAGCAGTGTAATTCTAACAATTCAAATGAAATATTGACTCCAATTAAAATGTATGATAAATAGAATTTGGACCATTTTATTATTGGACTGAGACAAGTAACACATAAGTATGAAAAATACCCACTTAAACTTGTTACAATCTTGGTGTAACAAAAGGATTAGCAAAAAATATCTATTCATTTTGGTAGAGCAAAAAATACTTGTTTAACGATGTATTGAAAGTTTTAAGATTTAGGTATAATAATGAAATTTAACAGCACAAATCAGAATATTTTAATTAAACAAACATGAGGATCAAAATATGAAAGTGACCATATTTCATATATTACAATATATACTAGGTCCTAATTTAGACATTTGGTACAAATGAAGTCAAGGCCATATTTTACTGGTATAGCGTGTGTGTGTGTGTGTATATATATATATTCACAAATTAGCACATTAAAAAAATGAAGAATTAAAAAAATTGACTAAACAACTTATTATATATGATACATTAGAAAAACCATGATGTAGCTACTTGCTGATGAACTAAATAAAAAAATATTAAAAGAGAAACCTTAAGATAATTTTAAGAAATTGTTATGATAACTTGGCCAAAATGGCCACCCCAAATTTGCATCACCAATCTTGAAAGAGAAAATGTGTCGTTTTGGGAAGTCTATGACTTCATGTCACAAAAGACACTAGATCATTTCCAGTACGCTACAGGAGAGTCTCTAGTGGACCATTTTGGCCATTGGATCAAATCCAATGGTCTAAAGTGGTTAAAATTTGTTTTTGCTATTAGGAAAAATTAATTTTTTTAAATGATCAGTTTATTAATATTTTAAATCATTTTTATACAAAATATTATTTTATTGAAGAAAAAATAAATTTTAAGATGTGAGGAATATATAATAAATTATTATAATTTTTTTTTATATTTTAATAAAAAAATATTTTTTAAAAAAATAAGCTAGATTTACTAATATTTTGGATATTTTCCAGACATAATATTTTATTGAACAAATCAGAAATGGAATTATATTATAAGATGTGTAAAATAAATTATAAGATATTAAAAATAGTTCAATTTTTTAATAACAAGGAATATTTTTAAGTCATTTATTTATATTTCATTTTATTTTAAAATAAATTTATGAATATTAGCTTATTCTAAATTAACTATTCTATTATATTTAATATCATTCTATTATTTACCATCCATCATAATATATTGTTACTTCAAAAATATAATGTTATTATAACAAGTTTTTAGATATCATGATAATTGTATTGCTCTACTATTCAATTCCACCCTAATCCTCAAATTAACCATCTTAAAATAAATTTGTAAACATTAAGTTATTCCGATTAACTATTATATTTCATGTGATTCCGTTAGTTACCATCCATAAAAATTTATCCTTATTTTATAAAAACATTTTACATATTTTATTTTATTATTTAGAAAATAATGAAACAAGGAATGTTACTATTAGGGGTGAGCATTAGTCAGGCTTGACTAGGTTTTAGTCTAAGCTGAGACACGGCCTGAAAAATTTTTTTAACCAGGGACCTAACCCAATTCAGTTAGACTCGAGTAGTAATCAAGTTGGGGCAGGTTAGCCTTTTTTTTTTCTTAATATGAATTATTTTGTGAAAATATTTTTTTAAAACAAAAAATGAAAAAAATAATATTTGAAAGGAAATAAAATAATTTTAAGATTTAAAATGAAAAATAATAAAAATTTGAAAAAAATTGATATTTTAAATTAAATTAAAAATATATTATAAAAATTAAAAAAAATTAAATATAAATACTAAATCAGGTTTAATATCACCTTTAGAACTTAGTTAGATCTAATAAAATTTATAAATCTTTTTATTTAACTCAATTATAATCTGACTCAATTTAATTGAGTTGGCCTAAATTAGATTTATCGGTCAGACCGGTATTTACTATAAAATGCAATTATCTGGGATCCACGTGGTGCCTTGGCCTGAAAAAGTACAGACGCATGTGGGGCCCGAATCAAGATTACTGTATCAGCAGCAGGTGCTGTGCGACCACATTTTGGCACGTGTATCATTTACTGTACGTTGCCCTTTCCCTCACTCTCACACGTGCTCTTCGTAACTGTAATTAAAAGGCCCTTGCCTTCCTTCAATTTTTTTATAAATAAAAAATAAAAAAATACCTTCCCAGGATGTAATCTCTGTGTAATTGCATTTTAATAGCTGACGAAGCTTATAGCTTTCCCCTTAATTTTAGCCGTATAAATTATTAATGTTGATAAAATTGAATCCTAGTTTTGTTTTGAAACTCTGGACTAGGAGAGAAGAGACGTTTTACCACAGTTTAAGTCACATCATATAAAACCCTGATCATCGGTTCTAAAAACTAGAATGGATTCATTTTCAGTAATGAGAGATTCTCTGGAAATAATAAAAAAATAATTTTTTATTAATTTAATATTAATAAAATATTATAAAATATTATTTTTAAATATTTTTTGGCTACTGGAAATTCTCCACGAGCTCTTCTAAAAATTAGAGGTTTATTAATATTTGCTTTTGATATCTGTTTTTGCATGCATGTTTAGTTTGATAATTAGCTTTTGCTATAATTAGAGAGGAGCAAGTGAAGATAATTTAGAAAATTAATGTTCGTTGTTTGGAATGTTTGCATGAATACAGAAATTGATGCTCTAAAATTAATTCATGCATTTAAAAAGAGATAAAATAAATAAATAATAAGTCCAAAGCATAAATATTACACATATTTCCATTTTTTTTAGTAAAATATTAAAATGATTTTTTTATTTTTATATTTTATCATAACTGTGACAAATTAATCTTTTAAAAATTTTAATTTAAAAAAATAATGACATTTTGTACTTATGCGAGAAAGTAAAAAAGAAATAAAGAAACAAGTAAAACAATAAAAGAAAGAAATAAAGATGTTTTAATATTCTTTTTTAAATAATAAATGGCTAATGTTCTTGGTCCTCAAAATATTTTACTTATATCTTGTTATTATTAATTTTTTAAATTTCTAATATAGTTGTAGTCTGTCATATACTGTAATTTTTTTTTTTTTCTAATTTTTTATAAGATCGTAGACTTTGGCAGTCCACAACCTTATATTATTTTTATTGGTCGTCAGTTGAATGAAAGGTGTAGCGTGCACCTGATAGGTTGTTGTGCTTGTATGAATAATATCTTTTTATTAAAAAATTTATTTTTAAAAAATTTTAAAATATAAAAATAAGATAAAAATAACACTGATTTTTGTTGTATAAGATACCATTCCTTCAAAAAAAAATTATTAGATTAAAAATGTTGAACTCTATTTTTTAATCTTTTATTTAATAAGACGATAATACAATAAGATAATTTTAAAAAACTTAAATAAATAATGAATTTTATAAAATTATCAAAATATACAAATATAAATGGAATACTAAATTTTTTGGTACTGATATCTTGATTTTTAAAATATATGTTATTATTTTCTTAATGATTTAAATTTGGTGCATTCTAAAATGCGCAAATATTATTCTAAAACGACTATTCAAATTAAAAATAAATTGTATTCATCTAGGGGAGCGTCCCCTCTTTTATTAATAAAATATTAATAATATTTATATTAAAGTAAAAATAATAAATTTATATAAAAAATTTTAATAAAAGATCATATAAATTATAGTAAAAAATTGAAAATTTTAAATTTATTTTAATTAAAAATTTAATCTTATTTTTAAAAAATTATAATTTCATAAATAATAATATTTTAGTTTAAAAATCAAGTATCTTAATTATTAATACTATTGTGAAAACTTTTAAATAAAAGATTGATCTTTATATTATAATTTCGTGAAAATCTATATCTTTTTTTTTTCTTGCCACTATAATTTTCATTTAAATCATTTTTATATATCCATTAAAAAAGATTCTTTTTCTTTAAGGTGTTTACAAAGTTATAAGGAAGGGGATAATTGCATATGCAAATTCGATAATTTTATAGCATAAGTGAATATGTTAAAAGTAATTTGAAGAAATTAAATTGATAATATTAAGAAAGTTTGTTTAAAAAGATGGTATTTTGTAAACACCTTTTTTTTTTTATATGAAAACTTTAAATGATAAGAAAAAAAAATGTAAGAAAGACTCTTCTAACAAAAGACATCTTATAAATACATACCTTTTTTTTTTTTTTTCAAATATTGATAATTTTATTTCAATTTAAAATTGAGGTATCTTAATATTCAAGGATTGATCTTATTTTTAATTTTTATGAGGATGTTCTTTATAGTAAGAATAAACAATAATTCAACAAACTTTGAAAAACAAATTTTCTGTAGGAAATTATACTAAATTGATCCCTACTCTGAATATAATTGATTCTTTAAAAATGTTATACTTTTATCAAGAAAAGTAATTAGAGATTTTAAAAGCCGTGATCACCGTTTCGTTAATGCATCAAGAAAAGCTTATTTTTCTATCTTTTATAATAAATATATTTTTTCAAAATCTATTGTTGAATTATTATTACTAATTCTTATCATAATGAACATCTTTGTAAATGTATAATTTTTAATATTTTAAAAAATAGTAAAATAAAGTTTATTTTATATAGTCTTTTCAATAAATAAACTACTTATAAAATTATTTATCTTTTAAGTAAAGTAAATTACATGTGATTATGTCATTATGATTTTAAAACCTGATCCTTGCATTTTATTCCTTCTTCTCCTAATTTTAATTTTTTTATTTCGAATTTTAAATATATAATTACAAAGTGAATTTTTTTTCCATTTTATATTTACCAAATATAATTTTATTTGTTCATTTACTTTTTTTGATTTTTTATATGCTTAGAAATTTTAATATTTTTTTATTATTCTAAATTAATATTAATATATTCAATAATTATAATTAAAGAATATGAAAATTTTAATTTATATTTATTATTTAATTTTTAATTCCTTTAGGTATTATTATTATCATTCTTATTATTTAAGTGAATATAAGTTTTTTTTTTTTTTGTGCGGCTAAGGTTTTGTGTATTTTAGTGTTATAAAAGCAGCGAAAAAGCCAAGAAAAAAATATGCATGGAAGATTGTGAGTTGTTAAGGGTGCCCTTGTGCAAATCAAATGATGGCACATGTAACGGAAGCTGGCAAAAACAGTAATTAAAAAAATTAGAAAAAACTATCCAAAAGTTTTTATATTTACGGTATGACCCCATTAATTATTTGATTTATATTATTATCTAAAATTAATGAAATTCACTTTATGCCAGAATATTTGATTTTAAATCTCAATTATTATTATTATTATTATTTTATATATATATATATATATATATATATATATATTTTCTAAAACAGCTTGCAACCTTGTATGTGTATACTGACATATATATATATATATATATACACTTTTTCTACATTTTTTACCACACACTTTTATACAGATATATATATATATATATATATATATATATATATATATATAATGGTCGTCAGCTTATGAATTAATCTCCATCAACATTTTTTACTTATTGACTTCATTGCTTAACTTTCATCCTTGGTAAAGCGGAACTTAATTATTTTGGTTAATTATTAATTAACACCCCACAATTTTCACCAGCTAAAATCACTTAGATGATTCATTTCACCTTGAGATAGGCGAAATACAAATTCCATTACCACATCAAAATTTTCTATAAATGAATCAACATTATAAATTATTATTTGTTGTTAATTTCAATTTGTTTAGTCGAGGACGTTATGGAAGATTATTTATTTAGTAAGTTTTCAAGATTTTGATATAATTCTAAAATTGTCAGTCCGTGCATAGTACATGCAAATTCTATAATGGGAGTGATCATAGGGGATTTTTATATATTTTTTCGCAGTAACAATTATGAATGTTGAATTTTAATTTAATAGTTTAAATTTGATATGGTAAAAATATAAATTTTTTGCAAAAAAATTATAAATTATTGAATAAAAATTCAACCGTTATTTATTTCGTAGCCACTTGTACAGCAGACAACTCATTTTTAGTACAAACAGTTTAACTTATATATACAAGTCCTTTTTGCACCGTACACACTTGTTACGTGTTATAAGAGATTAATTTGAATACAAGTCTCCAAATAGGGCATGATTAAAAATTAACACATAATTGACCGTGTTAATTGGATTTTTTTTTTTTTTAAGGTCGCATTTCAGTGAAGCATTCGTCACTCATATTGTTAGATGTTATCAACGATTAACTTGTAGACAACTCACCCAGAAGTAATAGTCTAATACATCAAGTTCTGAATATTAAAAACAGTATGCCCAGGGACAGGAGTACTTGAAGTTAGGAAAAGGTAGATGAAAAATCAACTAAATTATGATATTTGTAACATTCTTTTGCGGTTAAAATAAATATTAATTTTTTTTAGAACTTAGTAGCATTAAATTAAATTGCAATTTAAATGTTAAATTACTACCTCACGTTCATAAATTCTATCATTTTTATTTTCTACATGAATTTGAATAATTGCAATTTCCTCTTCTTCTTTTTTTTTTTTCCTTTCTTGTTAATTTTGAAGGGATACATTTATCTTTGAAATTGACGAAAATAGTGAGAGAAAAAATTGAAATGATCCAAAGCTATTGTTGATTTTCATTCGTGACATGTATTGTCATCTCTACGAATAAAGTGCATCACAAGAGTATGCATTGTAACGGAAATAAAAGAAATTAATAAGTATGGGGACGAGGCAGGAGAAGAAATTAAGTTACCAAAATTATATTTACTAGAGTATTTCAAAAGACAATGCAGTTGTTTTTTTTATTTTTATAAAGCTTATAAATTTTATTTAAATAGAAGACAAAGTGGCACTGTAATGGTTGTAGAAATCTTAGTCCTAATAATACAAGAAAATTTATAATTTTTCTTGGGTCGAAATAACCTAAATTGATCCTTTGAAATGTTTAAGTTGGAATAAAAACTCGTCTCGTCATCATCAGTGATGAACACTAGTGAAACAATATAACAGCATCTGTCGACCATTAAGGCGCATGCATATCAGCTTTCAACGAATAAGAATCACCCCATTAATTACTCCAACGTCTAGGAATTTCGATCTTTAATGCTCTTATCCTTGACCTTGTGGAAGCATCATTTGAAAAGTTCCGTTTTTGAGTCTTTGAGAGACATAATGAAGTGATCGTTAATTGCTTTCTCCTCTCTTAGCTTCCTTCCAGATTACAATTTGAATTCATTCCTTTTTCAGCTTCCTTTTAAAATCTTTCCTTTCTGACTTGGCGTGATTTCAAGAGGCAAAAATTCAGGATATTTCCATTATTGTATAACCATACTTCTAACTCATTTATAAACTTGAAAGCCAAGAATAAATTTTAAACCTTAGAAATGACTAATGAGTGAAGGCGCTGATGATGATTGACTCAGCATATAATTTTTTAAACCAATTATATTTAATGATTATAATTTGAAAGTATTGAAATTAAATTTTATTTAAAACAATTTTGGCTTAGGAGCCCGAGACCTCAATGTGGATTTTCTTCATTTTGTGTTTAAGCATTGGGTTCTATGGTCTCTAAGTTAAGATTTGATAATAATTAAAATTTGATCCTTAGATCTTTTAAAATGAATTTTATAATTTAATATTTTCATATTAAATATATTAAACTTATGATTTTTTAATGTAATTTTATTTATATTTATTGAACTAACTATCAAGATTTTTGTCTAACCAAAAACTTTATCTAAAGTAAATTTATGGAAATGGATTCTCCCCATTTCAACATGCACGTAATTCATGCAGTTCTTCCCATTTCTTTCTTTGTTAATTTTCTTTAATTTTAAAATTTTCCCATCCTTTTTTTTTTTTTTCTAATTTTAGAAAATTTCAAATTCTTTAAAAAAATTACCATATTATATGAAAACAAAACTAATATTTTAGATCATTTTTTATATGGAGCATTATTCTATTAGAGGAAAACACTGAATATCTTCTAACATGAAAAGCTATTAGACCCCTACCATACAGTCTACTGCTCTTCAATATGATAGCATCTTGTTCTAAAAAAATTAGTATCATTATCATGTTCATTTATAGTCAGAAGTCAGAACCTTTATATATAAGCTTACTGAAGTTTCTTGCACAAAAACTGTAAAGTGCTTCAGGACATTAATGCTTTGACCTTTAAAAACATGCGTTGATTTTTAATAGGTCGAGATCCCAAGCGTTCTTGTGATTGATCATATAGAGTGAAATTCTAAATGAGGAGCCACCGGTAGCCTCTCATGCCATGAACCCTTAGCTTGGTATGTAAGCCCTGATTGAACTATCAAGTTAACTAATGATCATGTCCAACATCTTTAACCTGCTCGTTTTTCTTTCTAATTTGAAGTACAAAAGTTTTTTTTTAATGGTGTAGAGGTGAGTTTATTATGGGACGTTCAGTATTCAAACAATAGTAAAGCACAGTTTTAATATATCTTCTTTGTCATCTCATACGTACGACATCTTGGCGGCTTCCAAGTCTTACACAGATCACTATGAAACCCTTGATATGTGATATGCAACGAGGGGCGCTAGCTTCTCAATATACAATTTAATTAGAAAGTTAGGAAGGTGTAGTCTACTAAAATTACAAGCACTTCATGGTGTAATCATTACCAACGTTAAACTTTTCAATTCATTAAGTATTTTGTTAACTTGAAAGCAAGCAACAAAATTAACAAATCTTAGTGCAGCTTTATAATTTTTGCTCATATTTCAAAAATTTAAAAGCCTGTTTATATAATAAAATAAGAATCTACTTTACAAATAAGCCCAATTGGTTTAATATTAAAATTTCTTTCAAAATCACTTTTTCCATCTAAATTTTTATTTGCATAAAATTAAAAAAATTGATTCTATGTTAAACAAATGATAAAAAAACTTACTTTTCAAATAAAAAATTTTAAAACGGTAATAGAAACTTAATTTGATCGAAAATAAGTTTACAAAATTATGTTGATCCAAAATTAAATTTGTACAAATCAAATCAATCTAAACTTGCAGTAATTAGTCAATCTACATGTTCATTATATTCAAGGTCTTGCAAAGTAAGCCCGCCTTATGGGGTTCATCTGGACTATTATATAACTAGCACGTGAACTTTGAATCTGTTCTCCATTCCAGTTGAAAATTAGCTTGGTATGTGTGTGTGTCTTCACTTCAGGCAGCACCACACACTGTTAACTGAAATCCCATGTTACCTGCTCCTTCGGACAAGGATTTTCTCATAAATTAATAATATTTTATAATATTTTATTAATATTTTAAATTAATAAAAATATATTAAATTAATAAAAAATATTATTTTATTTTCTCTTTGTTACTGGAGATTTTCTCCAAATCCCATTTTTATATATATCTTCTTTGTCATTTCACAGTTCACAGTCACACCACCATATATGAATTGTCGTTGATTCTACTTTTCTAGTCGTATGCATGCAATTTGGGGTAATCATTAATTACCAATAATGTGGAAACTTTTGACGCATTTGTTAATTGCGTACAGGAGATCAGAAAACTAAACACATCAAATCATGGTGCAGCATAAGTCAAGATATATATGTTTATGAATTTCAAAGCCCAGCAAAAGTAAGCTGGACCCTCGTGTGCAAATTGTTTGTCATTATGCATTACCGAATGTAGAATGGGAAATAGCTCTGCGCCTTCCGCCTTGGGTTGAAATTCAATATATTCACCTAACCTTTGAATCTCTGTTCTTCATTCGAGTTGAGTTTTGTGCAAAACAACAATCATTTTAATCAAAATCCAAACGAGGTCAACTCTCTAGGTTTACGGATCGATCTCATGATTTTTTTATAAAATATAATAATGACAATTATATGTATATATATATATATATATATATATATATGTATGTATATATATTCATGTAATAATTTATTTATTTATTTCTATGCTAAGTTAATTAGATATAGATTATAGAAGGATTTTTCAATATGTACAAGGGAAAATATGAATGAAATTTTGCACATATGTAAGTTCTAATATTTAAAAGATTATTCTAATGTTGTAACTATAAATAAAAAGTTATTAATAAACATCAAAGTTCAAAGTACGTGTAGTTTTGAAAGTAAAAGAATACAATTGGGAAAAGTAATTTTCGAGCAAGAAATCTCCCTTCTTACTTGAAAGAGTACATGCATGCAAACTTTTCATGAACTTAATTATATAATATTTTGCTCAAATGTTAGATGTACGGACAATATCTTACTAGAACATCTAAAAACTAAAATAAAGATTTGAGCAAGATAAATAGAGAAAAATTGTTTAATTAAACGGCTATCATTAGATTAAAAATTGTATTCGTTAATTAGAATATGACTTTTGTATTGAATAATATCAGCTCACATGTTGATTATGACTTTATCTGGCAATTTTTATTATTATAGGACAACTGTTTATCGACAAAATTTAATACATGAGCATTAATTAAATATTAAATATAGTTTGCTTCCGTCAGTGACTTTAATTAAGGATCGACCTTGTGGAACACATTATCAATTCCTAAGCAGTATTCCTCCAACCTTTCACAACTGTATCAAATTTGACAGATGAAGGGTTTTAGTGCTTTAACATCGGATCTTAAACACAGCGATAAAAATTAAAAGGTTCTATAAATTTAATTCTACTCAATAGCAACAACTTTAGAGTATGTTTAGATGAATGATTCATGAGTGGCTAACAATAAATTGAATAATCAAAATGAGTTAGACTTATGTCTAGATGTTTCTTTTTAAGGTGAAATGGGATGATAAGGGATGAATACCAAAACCCCTCATTTCCATCCAAAATTTTAATTTTGGTGTCCCTCCAAATCAGGGGTAAATAATGGAATGGAGTTGTCTAAAAATTAAATTACTAATATAATTATATCTTATTGCTAATATAACCATCATACACTGAAGATCATTCTAATTGTTATAACTTTATCTAATTTTCATCATTATGTTCATGATGTCTCTCTTTTTTTTCTTTTTCCTTTCACTAAAAATTTCAACAAAAAAAAAAAGAAAAAGAAAAAAGAGAGAAAATGAAAGAATCTACAATGTAGATTAGTTTCATATATATTTTTTTTTATTCTTTTTGGTCAACAAATTTTCTTTTTTGGGTTTTTACATTTGTCATTTAAAATTTTTTGTAGCAACATAGATATTTTGTAATAACTGTATTAGACAGAAAATATGGACATGATAATTAGTAATAAAATAAAGAAATATGGATAGGAGAATAATGTAACATTATGTATTGAATAATGACAAAGTTATTAATCATGTATTTATGTTATAAGGGGTAATATTAAAAATAAAAAAATTAATAAGTCATTTTATTCCATTCATTTTATTATAACTTACAAATAAAATTGATAGGTGTCCCTCCATCTCTTCATCAAAACTTTTAAATAACATATCTACTCAAATCATTCCACTTCATTCCATTCCATTATGTCATTCCATTAATGACTACTCTATTCTATCCTCTCTTAAATTTCTAAACATAGCCTTAGGATTCTTACGAGCATCTAAAATCATTATATATATATATATATATATATTATATTATTATTAGTGAAGCATATCAAAACAATTAGTAAGAGGTGTGAAGAGTGTAAGAATATGTTACTTATGGGTGCACAAACTTGCATTGGGCCGAGTTTGTGCTCAACTCGTGCCCTAGCCCGGAGTTCATACTTGGTCATTAAATGTGACCTAGACCTCGAGACCCAACATATGACTAAGGCAAGGGGGTTTACTAGGTTTTTTATTTATTATTATTTTTTATAAATTTAAATATACTATTTTTGTATAATAAAGATAAAATTTTAGTTTATATTTGATAAATAAGATATCCTATATCAACAAAAGTTATTTAATTTAAAACAAGTGGAAAAAATAGTTATTTCTTTCAAAATATCAATAATTTCATTAGAAAATGAAAAAAATTAAGAAAAAACAAAAAAAATAATTATATATATATATATATATATATATATATATATATATATATATATATATATACCGGGATTGGCCAGGCCAATGCCTTACCTTGGGACCTAGCCCAGCTCAGGATTGAGTTTTTCATTTTAACCTCGGTCTCAGTCCAGGGCGGTGTGCATGACCTAACCTAAAGCAATGAGGGCGGGCCAGGTGGGTCTTGCACACTCCTAATGTTACTTGTTTTTCTTTTCAATATATCATGTAATTTAATTATAAATAATTATGAATTAGTTAGATTTTATTTTTCATACAAGAATGACTTATTTGTGACAGTATAAAATAACAATAATATTTCGATAAAATATTTGGTGCACTCATAATTTTGAGTACACTAGTGCATTCAGTTATAATGTTGGGACATAATTGTAATAATATCAATAAAAAAATTACAATTATGCCCCTACATTATAATTGGGTGTATTGGTGCACTTAGAATTATAATTACACAAAAAATGACATGTAATATTTAATTTGTTAGTATGTCATGAAACTATACTAAATATTGCCCAGAATATAATATTTTCATTTAAAAAAACTTTAAGTTTGGAAAATAGTGAAGAAATCTTGGTTCACATAGAATCCTAGTAAATTTTGCCAAGATCATATTTGGCCGAGTCATGTTCAGCAATTTGTTTATTGGCCAAATCAAGTTTTCTTTTAATATACACTAAAAAGGTGTATAGGTCAGGTATTTTAAAATGCCCACAAAAAAGTATAAAATTTTAGTAATTAGATTAGATATTTAGTAAAAGAAAAAAAAAAAAAAGAGTGAGAAATGGAAGTGTAGGTGAGAAATACAATATAGTTCATAAAATTCTAGTAATCCAATATTTATTATAAGTTTACTGTTGTGTATATTAACTTGTGTAAATATTGATATATATATCAAATATTAAAATTGACAAGATTGCAAAATTATATAAATATTTAAACATTATCATTATTTGGTTAAAAAAAAAGCCTTTAATTTTGTCATGTTTGATATATGCGTACTTTTCTAAAATTTCTGGGAGTTTGTATGGTAACAAAAGTAGTGATTTAAATATTTATACTTATCTCTTACTGTGTGCATAAATTTCAAAAAATTATAAAATAATACCAGTAAAAATATTAGAAGAGTAATTAATCATTAATTTTTTTATAGAAATTCAAATATTTTAATTTTTCTATTATTTATGTGAAAATTTTAAGTGAAAATTTTGCTTACTGTCAATTTGAATTGATTATTGTATTTGAAGGTAGATGAAAAAAGTTGATAGAAATTTTCCATTCAAAATGAGAAATTCAATATTTTAGAATATTTATATCTCGAGGTGAAAATTTGTCGTCATCAATATTAATGTCGCAACAAACATAATCATATTTATCTTACCAAATATATTAAATCTCACAAATTTTACAGCTATATAAAATTCATAGATTTAAAAAATAAAGAAAACGACAAAAGTTTTGATGTTTTCTTGGAAATAAACATGTAAGCATCTATTATTATGCATACCCTACAATAATCGCTCTTAATTAGACGTGAGGTACAAATAAAGTCACCACCAATCCTCAGATTCTAAAAGAAGGGCCAATGAATCAAGATCCAACGTGGCATTGTCGTTGACCTCAAAGCCACTTCTTGTGGTCCAGCAATTGACCATATCTTCGTCAACAGTTAGGGACTGGTCACCATGACCAACGGTCATACTTCTTTCAAGCTTAGAGTCTGCACACAGATCTGCTGCATTTAGTTGAAATTCATTGTTTCCACAACTCAACAAATTTACATCTAAACTGTAATTTTCATGAAATTGATGATGTTCTTCTCCATTAACTTGAGGTCCCGGAGTATGTGAATTCTGAGATTGATTTGTGAACTGGGTAATTAGGCGAGCTTCGTCAAACTGTATTATCTGGTCTGAAGCTAGCGAATTTTCCTTAGGACATGGGGGATGTAGAATAACCACATTTTTACTCCGACTAGCCTTGGTTTTGATTACTTGTGGTCCAGTGACATCAGGCTTACTTGCTGTTGCATTGCTCAAACGATGTCGTTCAGACATTGCACATGATCGTGTTCTAAGCTTCTTCGCCAGAGTTGTGTTCCAATAATTCTTGATTTCATTGTCTGTTCTGCCGGGTAGCCTTCCAGCTATGAGAGACCATCTGGGTGTTATATTTAAAAACTAATTAAGAAAAGTAAGATAAAGTATATATAAAAAAACCATCGAAATTAGAGGAAAAAAATATTTAAGAAAGGGAGAGGAATATCAATAACCTGTTACCAAGAAGCTTATGGAGTCTGATAATGAGTTCTTCTTCATCAGGGGTGATGTTGCCTCTTTTAATGTCAGGCCTGAGATAGTTCAACCATCTAAGCCTACAGCTTTTGCTACTCCTGTTCAAGCCTGCATTTTGATTCTTTGAATTAATGTCATGCTCCTGCATGCTCTGAAAACTTATGAAGTGAAAGTAAGGCAAAGGGAAAGAACCGGGTAGTATAGTATTTACCAGCTCTTCTAGGGACGTGCGTCCATTTACTTTCGCCGTGGGTCATCATGTAAGAAGTGAGTAACTTGTCCTCTTGCGCAGTCCAGGCTCCTCTTTTCAGTCCTTCTTCGTCGGAGCAACATGGACTCCTCCCCATCTCTCTCTCTTTCTTTATTTCTCGTCTCAGTCTCTCACTCATAGAGCGACCCTTAAATCATATATAGCCCACCATTCAGACAATGGCGCATTAAAGTCAACTCTGAATTTGCTGTCTCAGCAAGCGATATTGCATGTGTTTGGTTGTGCAGCAAATAATGACTATCTTTTAACTTCATACTTCGTTGATATGTGAATTGCATGTTGGACTAATTTAAAATTATTTTATGGATTAAAATTAATCTAATTATTAGAATAATTATGTAATTATTTATTAAAAAATTAAAATTAAACTAAATCATGAATGAATCGAGTCCTTATTAACATTGTCAATAATTTCGTAATGAATTGGACGTCCATAAAAATAAATACTTTAACCTGTAAGCCACTGTTAATCAGTAATTATTTTATCAAATCATTAACAAAGAACCAATGGAAAAAGAGGTTAAAGTTTATTTACTAAACCAATTGAAAAGTTTGTATTTTATTAAATAAAAGCCTAATTTTTGTCAATATTTTAAAACTACTATAAAAGAGAAGATACCCACATCTTATATGTGTGGAACCTTCTTGTTTTTAGCTAAAGCTCTCTGAAACTTTATCCTTTTTGCTCTCTCTTGTGTTATAATATTGGACAATACGGGTTACTAGTCTTAATTAATTAGTAAGCTATGACCAGCGTAACTTTTAATCTAAGTCAGTGTCATTAACATGCAAAATGTTAAACATTATTATAGTATAATGTCAATTTAGCATTGCAAAATGTGGACATTGGGCACATGGCCATTTCGGCATTTAGGGGTTTAAAATAAAAGATTGGGAGCAACTCGAGAGCTCATATATTTCTTAAATGAAACTTCTGATTAGCACTACTAAAATACCGAAAACAATTAACCTCTGGTTTTTTTGGTCTTAGCCATGAAAACAAGCTCTGGTTAAATCGACAAAATTGTGAAGTAACTGATTTCCTTTTCAATTTTTGTAAGAACACTAAAGAATAGTAGTGCAAGATAGGATTTATGCTAAATAAAACACATTGAAAATGAATGGTTTTGGTGCTTTTAAGTCTTGCGAGTATTCTGTCTTTCTAGTGTAAATAACGTAGGACAGCGATACCCCTCAAACACGGAAGAAGGGCTATTTTTTTTTAATTAACAAAGAAAAAAGAAAACACACGGAAGAATACACACTTCGAATTACAATAATGGACATAGAATCGCGTGCAAGTGCATGTGTCCGTTTAGGATAAGCTTAGAAAGTAATTGAAAAAAGAGAAAATAATTTCTCTCCATGTATAAATACATATCTTCTCACTATTTTGTACGATTCTTTCTTTTAAATTTTAATAAAAGAAATTTAGATATATAAGTGGATGGTGGCTATTGGATGGCTCGTCAACGTGAATCATGAAATTATTTAAACAATTATAGAGGCACAACTTTAAAATGCGAAAGAGATGGGTACCATACGCATCGTCAGGCGTGATGCAAAGACGAAGGTGGTGTTTAATGCAAAATTCGGAGTAAGAAATGTTGTCATTTTTTTAAATTTTAAAATGATTTATGTGTTGTATGAAATGATCGTCTCAGTTTATAAAATTACAGCCTCTTTATTGTGTGTATTGGTGGGCTCCAGCCCGACACGTCACTACGAAATATTAGTCAATATGCAAACCCTGGGCACATGCTTCTCCAAATAAGGTTTAGAATTTACACTAGATACGGCGTATTGAAAATTACAGGCACTTCATGGTGTAATAATTATTTTCATGAATTTCAAAGGCCTGTGAGGCCCAGCTTCCTGGGGGTTGGACTATTTCTATACATCACTTGGTACGATGTCTGGTTAAATGATTAATCATTCAATTAATTGCAGACTGTGACTACACGTTTTTCGTACTACGACCCTAGAAATAAGTTGTGTCTGTTTAACATTTCCCGCGTGGCTGAACATTTGATTTTGGGACTATCTAATCGTCTAGTCTATCGTTCAGAAAAGGATGTTTGCTCCTTCAATATCACTTTACTTTTTAAAATTGGGTAAAATGGAACATTAAAAGACATTCGTTTTTGTACAAAAAAAATACGGCATATATCTAATCAAATAAAAAATGGGCCGATAGATATATGCACTGTTATACCTATGCTTCAAAGAAGAAACACACGCATTATTGTAACGTTGAAAGCATCAGCTTATGGCGTATTTAAAATTGGGAAAAACTGCATTTGTTTACCCTCATAATATTTCTTTTCAATTACAATAATATCCCTTCTAATTTAAAAAGTTTCACTAAACAATTATCAAATAACCTTTTTATTATTTAACATGTCGTTGTTCATCTCTTCTTCATCTTCTCCTTTATTCTTCATGACATGATCGTAGCTAGTAATTATTCAAACTTCAATAAAGGAGGCTATATGAGGGTCGATTGTCAAAGAGGCAATGCTCATTTCAAACTAACAAATGGTAACTTTTTCCAATGGCCATTAGTCCGCCATTTACGCTTCTTCAAACTTAAAACAACTAGTTTTAATTGTTTATTGGCACTAAAATATTTCAAAACCATCTAGAAATGTAAATCATGGATCAAACTGAAGGAAAAATGCAATCTTTAATTAGAAACAAAATGGACCCGAAACATGATTTATTGGCTCAACTATTGAAACTTTGAAAAGCTTCGAACAAAGGAGAAAGCAATGAGAGGACGTTAGTATATAAAATAAACAAATAAGACAAAAGGTGGTTGCCCTGACAAATGCCTCCCGCAGGGGAAAATGGAGGAGAAGGACTGCTGTTGATAATAGCTTAATAGCTAACTGTCATGATACATTGATATATGTATTGAATCCATTTGCTGGGGAAATTTATTCTGAACAACTGCTTCAAGAAATTCCCTGGAAACTCGATCAAAGGCCTTTTCCACATCTAACTTAAGTGCACACCATCTTTCTTTTTAACCTTTAGAATGGTGACCTTTTTTTTCCATAATTTCATTAGCCAAAATGATGTTATTTGATATAAGACAACCCTGAAGGAAAGCACTCAAGTGAGGGGAGATTAAGTCTTGAAGCACCAATTTTAGTCAGCCACAGAGGATCCTAGAAATTATCATATAAACCACATTGCACAAACTAATTGGTCTGTAATCTGTAAAGGATTGCAGGTGATCACAGTTTTGAATTAGAACAATAAAACTATGATTAAAGCTTCTTAAAAAGTATCCCCTGCTGAAAAAAAGACTCAACCATGAGGATAATTTCATTACCAACGGTGTCCCAATAAGTCTAAAAAAATTTAAAAAAAGCGTGAAAATCGTTGGGACTTGCAGCACTATCTGCTTTCAAACCAAATACAGTTGATTTGATTTCCTGAACTGGAACTTCTTGCTCAAGGATATTAGTATGAGAAGATGAAAGGGTGGGAATTAAGTGTCTAATTTATAATCAGAGGCCCAAACAGCCTCAAATCCTCAGTAGTCTGTTCTATATTATTGTTACACTCCCAACTTTCGAAATGTAATTAATACAGATAACGGGAATAACCCGTATTTGTAAGTCTATCACAATGTTTTCTTGCACAAAAATTGTATGGAGTTTCAGGATGCACTCTTGGATTATTTTATCAGTGGCCCCAAACCCGATCTCAAACGTGAAGTGATTGTTCAATCACCCACTACCTTATTCGGGCAGTTGCGTTGGCTCATCTCTTTGAATCTGAATCTCCTGTGACAGCTGAAACGCTTAAAACTTGATATAAGCTTCGGGGGTGGCGTCAACAGGCAGAGAGGTCCTGGCTGGCGTCTGCGTGATTAAAGGGAAGCATGAATGCTGAGAGAAGGGTGTGGAATGTGTAAATAGTTTCCTTTCTGATTTTCTCTCTCTCTGTGTGGAAGTTTTTTCTGGTACTTTTCCCTGCTTAGTTTTCAGTGTGCTCTAGCTCTGGCTAGTTACAGTTAAAGTTGGATTCACTATCGATTAATTCAGTGCCGTATTTCCTTTGTATCTTGTTGTTTACTGTTCCAATCAGCTCTCCAGGTTTACGGATCCCATGATTTTTTTCTTAAAAAAATATAATAATGTCAATTATACATATATTCATGTAATAATTCATTTATTTTTTGCCAAGCTTTAAGTTAATTAGACTATAGATTTTAGAAGGATTTTTCAATATGTACAAGGGAAAAAAGGAATCAAATTTTGTGCATATGTAAGTTCTAATATTTAAAAGATTAATCTAATATTGTAATTGTAAAAATTATCAATAAACATCAAAGTTCAAAGAATAATTTTGAAAGTAAAATAACGACAAATTAAGAAAAGTAATTTTCGTGGAAGGAATCTCCCTTATTTCTTTTGCGCGACAGGGGCTCGTGCGTGGTCGTAGATAATTTTGGTTGGATCAAATAGGCCATTTTCTTAACAAAACATGTGAATAATATGGTAATTGTATAATTTTTTGCTCAAAGGCATGATCTTTGCGGAACTTAAAAAGAACTAAAGTAAAGATTTGAGCAAGATAAAGAGAGGAAAATTGTTGAATTGAACGGTTATCATTAAATTAAAAATTTTAGTTGTTAATTAGAATTTTTTTTTTTTTTTTGGGTATTAAGCCGTATTCACATGTTTATCATGACTCCATATATCTCACAATTTTTATTATAGGACAGCTGTGTTTATCAACAAAAAGCATTAATTAAATATTAAATACATTTTGTTTTCGTCAATGAATTTAATTAAGGATCAACCTTTTAGAACACAATATCAATTCATAAGCTATATTCCTCCAACCTTTCAAAACTGTCTCAAATTTGACAGATTAAGGTTTCAGTGCTTTAACATTCGATCTTAAACGCAGCGATAAAAGTTAAGAAGTTCTATAAATGTGAATTTACTCAATAGCAATTACTTTAGGATTGATATATATATATATATATTAGCGAATGGCTTTCCAGTGGAGTAGGCGAAACGGTCTTGCCGAAAAAAAAGAAAAAAGAGTGGACTAGTCAAAGCTGAAGCCTGCATATCAGAACAAATATTGAAAGATGTGAAGAGTGTAAGAATATGTACTTGTTTTTATTTTCAATATCTTGTAATTTAATTTTAAAATAAGAGTTAGTTAGATTTTATATTTCATACGATAATGACTTATTTGTTAAAGTATAAAATAATAATAATACTTAATTTGTTAATATATCTTAAAAGTATAGTAAATAGTTTCATTTTTTATTTTTGCCAGAATAGAGTAAATATTTTCATTTGGAAAAAAAAACTTCGAGAAATTGTGAAGAAATCTTGGCTAATATAAAATCATTTGCCAACTCGCGAATTTGTCTTGAAATACAATATAGTTCATAAAATTCAAGTAATTCAATATTTATTATAATTAAGTTTATTGTTGTGAATATTAAATTGTGTGAATATTGAGAAGATTGCAAAATTATATATATATATATATATATATATATATATATATATATAAACATTCTCATTATTTGATAAAAAGCCTTTAAATTTGTCATGTTCGATATATGCCCCTACTTTTCTAAAATATTTGTGAATTTGTAGAAAAAAAGGAGTGATTCAAATATTTATACTTATCTCTAACTGTGTGCATAAATTTCAAAAAATTATAAAATAATACCAGTAAATATAGTAGAGCAGTAATTTATCATAAAATTTTTATATAAATTGAAATGGATTAATATTTTCTATTATTAATGTGAAATTTTAAAGTGAAAAATTTGCTTATTGTCAATTGGAATTGATAATTTATTGTATTAGAGGGTAGATGAAAGAAGTTGTTATAAATTTTGCATTCAAAATGAGAAATTCAATATTTTAGAAACACCGTAAATACACTTGTTACGGAAATTTGGGAATCTGATACAAAGAAGAAAAAAGAAAAGAAAAAAGGACAAATAGGCGAAAAGACTTGTGGTCGATGATCATCTCCATGATGAGGACTCCAAGCCTTGTAGGTTATTCTCACTGTTAACTACTTCCATGCATGAAAAATCCAGACAATCATCATAATTAACCCATTCAAATAGCAGAAGGAGGAGGACAATGACTCCTCTCTCTCTCTTCCCCTTTTTCAACCCTAGAAATATTCTGCGTATGCCAAATCTTGCGAGACAGAGATTTTGGGGATTATCTAATCATCTACTTTATTGCGTAGCTTAATTTCTTAATTTGGGTGAAAGAAAGTATTAATGGGCGCGAGCGCATATATATATATATATATATATATATATATATATATATATATAGACAATTCTATGTTTCAAAACTCAAAGCAAAACCAAAAATTAACAAAAGAAAAAAAAGCGCTCATGTTCAAACATATTATAGTAATGTTAAAAGCACAATAAGCTGATTAATGGCATATCTATCATATATTGTATAAAAGTAAAATAGACTTCTTTTAACGTAAGAGTTTCGTTGACCAATGAAAATATTTCATTAATCAAATCTTTAGCTTCTCATTTTCACATTTTTTATATTTGTATCAAGAATTATTTAAAGTGCATGAATTTTTTGTAGTTAAAAAGAAAAATAATAAAGTAATTAACTTGCATATAGTTTTTGTAAAACATAAAAAAGTAGTTAATTAATAAATTAATTAACTTCTCTTAAATTGGAAGTTTATTGAATTGTGAGAATTTTTTAGAGTAAACAAAAAAGTTACTAAATTATTCTTTGAAGGCTAAGAATTCTTTAGATTAAATGAAAAAATTAATAAATTAGTTAGCCTCCTTTTTAAATAGGAATTCTTTGAAGGTCAAACAATTTTTGAATCCAACGAGAAAAAACTATTAATTAATTAATTAACATGTCTCTTAAAATTTTCAATAAGAGATTATTAATATAACTTGACATGATCTAAAATTAAAATAAAAGAAAACAATACATGGTTAAATATTTTATGATGACTTCTTTTCAATGAGCTGATTGTTGTTACTTTTTTCTTACGAGTTTCACGTAATTATTTTATAAATATTCTTTAATTTATTATGTTTTCTTTCGGTCATAATATATTATTAAATTTAATTTTTTACTAACACATATAAATATTATTGATTTAAGCAAACTATTTTTTTTAAGACATGTATAACGCACGGATAAATAAATTAGTTTTAAATTAATTACGAATTTAAGGCATGTTTAAAGATCCTGCGTTGTTTTGACAATTTTATTGGAGATATTTTGTATACCGATGAAATTTAAATTGATTATGACTTCAGATCGGGTACGGTGGAATTGCTTGGAAATCTATGCACTTGCTGTAAGATTATACAACAGGCGATCCACCTTGATACTTCTAGAGTGGCACATAGAACTTTTCGTTGCTTCTAGTTTGAGGCGTACAGTCAATTTTACAAAGTGCATAGTAAGAATGGACATTTTATGAAAAAAATTATGGACGACGTGTAACGGATGAGATCTGGACCAAATGGATACTCAAATGAAAATTCCAAATAAGTAGGTATTACTTTCACGGGTTAATTAAGTTTTTAAGCTTATGATACAAATTCGAAAATTTATTCAATGCTTAACAGCTAGGTCAACAACCAAAAATGATTTCTTTTTTTTTTTCGCTTTTTAATACTTTTTATTTATGCTATTTATTTTCAAATTTTATTTTACGATTCGTATAAAAGTCATTTTGAAGACATCCATAATTATTTTTTAAATTAACCATATGAATTTTCTCTAGATATTCTTTCAATTAAATCTACTGAAGTGTTACAAAATGAATGGAATAAGGAAGGAGAGGAGGAAAAGAAAGTTACCAAAATTAAATTTACCAATTATTTAAGGTAAAAGATAATGTTGGTTTTTATATCTCAAGGTGAAAATTCATCATTATCAATATTAATGTTGCAACAAACATAATCGTAATTAATTAATTCTCAGAAATTCGACAGCTATATAAAATTCTTAGATTAAAAAAATATAGAGAACTACAAAAGTTCTGATTTTTTTGGGAATGGAAATGTAAGCATCTATTATTATTCGTAAGTTACGATAACCCTCAATTAGACGTGAGGTATAAATGAAGGCACGACCAATCCTCAGATTTCAGAAGGAGGGCCAATGAATCAAGATCCAACGTGACATTATCGTCGACGTCGAAGCCACTTCTTGTGATCCGGCAACTGTCCATATCTTCGTCAACAGGTAGGGGCTGATCATTATGACCATTTATGGCCATGCTGCTCTCATGGTTAAAGTCTGCACACATATCTGCTGCATTTAGTTGAAACTTTGTTTCCACATATAATGTTCTTCTCCATTAACTTGAGGTCCTTGAGTATGTGAATTAAGAAATTGATTTGTGAACTAAGTGATTAGTTGAGCTTCGTCAAACTGCATTATCTGGTCTGAAGCTAGTGAGTTTTCCTTTGGACATGGGGGATGTAGAATAACCACATTTTTACTCCAACTAGCCTTGGTTTTTATTACTTGTGGTCCAGTGACATCAGGCTTGCTGTTGAATTGCTCATTGGATGTCGTTCTGACATTGCACATGATTGTGTTCTAAGCTTCTTCGCCAGAGTTGTGTTCCAATAATTCTTGATTTCATTGTCTGTTCTTCCGGGTAACCTTCCAGCTATGAGAGACCATCTAGGTGATATATTTAAAAACTAAGGTAAACTGTATATGCAAAAACCATCGAAATCAGACGAAAGAACAATCAAGGGAGAGGTAATAACCTGTTACCAAGAAGCTTATGGAGCCTTACGATGAGTTCTTCCTCATCTTGGGTGATATTACCTCGTTTGATGTCTGGCCTGAGATAGTTCAACCATCTAAGCCTACAGCTTTTGCCACTCCTATTCAAGCCTGCATTTTGATTCTTCGAATTAATGTCATGCTCCTGCATGCTCTGAAAACTTATGAAGTGAAAGTGGGGGAAAGGGAAAGAACAGACTAGTACTGACCAGCTCTTATAGGGACGTGTGTCCATTTACCTTCGCCGTGGGTCATCATGTAAGAAGTGAGTAAATTGTCCTCTTGCGCAGTCCAGGCTCCTCTGGTCAGTCCTTCGTCGGAGCAACATGGACTCCTCCCCATCTCTCTTTCTTTATCTCTCATGTCTCAGTCTCTCAACTCATAGTGCGACCCTTAACTCATATATAGCCCACCATTCAAACAATGAGGCATTAAATGTTAGAATAAATTTTATTATTATTATTATGGATTAGCATTAATTTGTTATTAGGTCAATATATCCTAGTTAAATAATTGGGCACTAAATCAATAATAGATTGAGTCTATGTTATCCGTAAATAATTAATAATGGATCGGATTATCTACTGGCCCGTTGGATAAAAACTCCAATGTGCAACCTAGTTAGTAATTATCACATTGAATTACTAATAGAAAAAGAGATTGAATTATGCAAGTTAGTAAGGAAATTAAAGTGTCTATAAATAAGATCATTATTAGTCTTCTAAGACTAATTAGGCAATTCTTAATACACTTTCAATCTTTCTTTCTCTCTTTCTCTCTCAATCAAGCAAGGGTTTTATGAGTTAATGTTCTTGCATTATTTAACATTGCATATGTTTTTCGAATTCAATTCAACTCAACCAAGATCAAATCTTTCAAAATTTTTCAAGGGATTTAACTTATTTATGAGTTTTGACTCTTGTAAGGGTAATTTTTCGTCTTAGACTTGCAAAAAAGGCAAGTTATCATTGAAAGCCTTGAATGTGTGGATACCTCTAATTCTTTCAAACATGATTTCTCCCTAATGATGAGTTATTTGCAAAAAATTGTTATAGGGGTCTTGTAGATCTTGAAAATTTGAGTCTTTTGACACCAAGAATGCCCAAAACCAATCAAGAAATCGATAGGTCTATATCTGGAGGTCCAGCTAGGTTGAACAACTTGCTTTAGACCCGTTTTGATAGGGAAGATGATGAACAGTGATATGAAATGTGGGCCCACTTACAGGACCCATTTGGGCCTAAAATTTTGGCTATTAATTTTCTATTTCCTAATTAATGATAATTTTTCTAGATTTTTGTAAATACAGAAATATGAGCTCTTGAATTTCCAAGGTATTTTACATTATATTTCAGATAGGCACCATCCAAATTTTGGACTTAAAAAAAAAATTGTGTATATTCTAAGTGAAACCTAGTACCATATTTTTTTCACACTCTCAGAGGTAGAATACTTTGATGGACTAAATAATTTCTTGGAGATTTAGGGCCTAAAAATAGTATGTAATTAAGGAATTTTGACTTGAAAAATTTTGTATGATGTCTATACATAGTGAGGAATAGTACACTATGCTCATTCTCCCTAATAATATATAGATAAATTAAAATGAATTTATTCACATTATTGGTGGATTTTATTCCAACTTAGGGAATTGTCTTAAGGAATAAATACATTGGAATATATTATGGACCCTTTTTGGGTCACTCACACCTATTGGTTGTGTGTTCACCTATCGTGGGTCTAATCATAATAGTTTGGGTTTATAAACAACCTAAGTTATGGTTGTTATTCCATTCCTCTCTCCTTATAGACACCTTGTAGTATTTATTAGGGATAAGAGTGAATATTAGATGAAGTCCCTAATAGAATATATATATTGCATTGGTAACTATTAGTAGGACATTGTTAATATAACTTTGTAAATTAGGCTAAATAATTTTTGGAGAAATTATGCCTTTATGAATTGAGTATCCTGCTGAATGTAATTCTAAAACCAATTTTGATGTGAATTTCATGAATTTGGCTATGGAAATTGTTTTTCTAATTATTTAAAACCTTTTGGGCAATATACTCATTTGTTATAGGTGACATGAGTTGTTGCAGTTAATTAATTGGGTTAGATTGACTGCCGAAAGCCTAAATTTATGCCTAAATGGGTGACTTGACTTAAAATAGTCGTAAATTTTAGCACAAATGGAATTTTGGGCTTATAATACCATTTTAGAAAGCTCATTAAGAGTTCAATGCCTAGGAAAATTGCCAAAGGCGATTCGGTCCAATTTCAAGCCCAAATTCCATCATCTTTATTGACTTAAGGACTTTCGAAATTGAGAAACTTAGTTTTGGGCTTCATACACTAGACTAATAAAGATGGTTTAAAGCCAATATAATGTTCAAGAATGGTAACTATAGAAAGCATAATATTGTCTGTTTAGATGTTCTCTAATTTAAACAATATTATATATCAAAAACATGATTGGTTTTATATTTTTGGCAACCAATCATGCATCATCTGAAGTAAAATGACATCCAAAGTGTTGGTGTTTGCTTGCTCTTAGGATTAAGTGATTTCACTTGTTGTGAAGATTACTTGGGCAAAAAAAAAAAAAAGGAGTCCCTAAAATATGTTTTAGCAATTGTAATGATGGCCATGGCCCTAAGGTGAATACACGTATTACACTTAGCAATAATTCCACTATCTTAAAGAACCTTGCTTAAACTATAACACTAGCCAATTAGAGTATAAATGTGTAAAGGCATTGATGGAAACAATAGTGGAATATGAGAGGGTCACTCAGGAGATAGTTTAAGCAACTTGTTAAGGCTTAAAAAAAACCATAAACGTCACCCAAGTTGAAAACACTTAATTTGAAGGAGTGTTTGGTGTTCAAAGAATTCATATTAAAGCTTGTGTATGTTGTCATAAAATTGAAATCTTTTAGTCATATATCAAGAGATAAACCTAATGTCTGACACACTTTTGTGTATCTCCTATCATAGTTTAACTACTAAAGGCTTTATACCATACCCAGCTAGATAAACGGATAGTTGATGAATTGATTAAGGTTGTTCCTTAAAAGGATAAACTTAAAAGAAATGGATAATACTCCACAGTGAATCCTTTGAATTTAGGATCCAGCTAATAGTTACATGGAAGTTTCCTAAGAACTAAAAGCCTAAGACCTAATTAGTGAAAAGAATAGTGGGTAGTGAGTTAATGTAATATTTAAGCTAGCTATTTTGGGACCTTGTAAGGGTAATAGATTTTTTATAGTAATTGGATCATGGACTGTCTCTCTAGCTTTAGCTAATCATAATGGTTCTCAATTTCTTTTAAATTTCACGATTCCATTATTGGATTTGATATTATAATACTCTTAACTGTTATGGTGTAATTATTTAAGTCATATTTCTAGAAAGAAAAGTTAATGAGACTGATTGAACAAATTATCTCATACAACATTAAGTTTTGGATTCTATATAGATTGTATTAAAAGTTGTTATTCTTGCTAGAGCTAGGTGCAAGGAGACAAGTGGGAGACCAAGACTATTAAGTTAACCACTAACATGAAAACTTGTAACCTAAAGTTCCTTATCATGCTTCTGCTATGCTATAGTATAATATGCCAAATCCTTAAAAGTTCTAGCTACTAGCATGATTTATTTGCAAAACATATTTTGTTATGATTTACGCTTTATATATGTTACCCTTTATAAAGTCTATCATAATCTTATACCATGTTTGAAAATTTTGGAATTCACATTTGGGCCTTGTTAAACTCATGATTATGAGTGGGTTTTCAAGAACTAATAAATAGAGAGAAAGAGAGAGAGAGAGAGAAAGAAATACATATATATATATATATATGAAAATAATTCTAAGCCCAATATGATCATGATGATTGTAATAATGTAAAACAAGTTAATCATTCTTATACTTTTTGTTAGTGCCCATTAGAAGACACTCTTGGAATGATTATAAAGTTAACTAGACTTCTGATAAGAGGTTAGCAAACCTCAGTAGATGGTTTTATCATGGATTGAGCACTTGATGTGCAAATTGAATAATCAATCTTAATTTGAAACAAGTCTTAGGAAATATTATATCAAGTTTGGTAAGGTTATTTGCAGCCACAGTTTTATTTTTGAAATATATGTTAAATGACATACTATTAGCTTGAAATGACATTAACCTCTTTATAATGCTAATCTTTTAGTATTAACCTAATATGATAAATCTTAATGAGACCTCTTGTGTTATTGGAATTCAGTTCCATTGTGATAGGTCTTGTAATTTTATTTTATTTTTTTGTCTTAAGGAACTCTTGTTAACTGAGTGCTCATAAAATTCAGAATGCACTCTTGTTCCTTTTGTGGTGCACCTATTCAGATATGTGATAAAGAGGTAATGTAAACCTTTTGGTCCTTAATATAACAATGAAAGGACCAAGATAGAAAGAAAGTTCTATTTGCTTCTGCTGTTGGTAGCTCGATATATGCTCAAATGAAAACTTACAGTTGCCTTAGCTTTTGTATGCATCTTTATGATGTTTAAAGAAGCTGTTTTATTGAGAAGTGTTAGATGGATACTTGTAGCTACCTCATATATATGAGTGGAAAGTATGTCAATTGTTTTGCTATGGCAATTTGTTTGAGAATTTGATCAAGTAAATGAGTTTTTTTTTGTTGTGCACATGTTTTAAGTCTTGACTATTTTGTAGCAATGACTTTATTATAGGCTTCTCTAAAAATTACAGGAATTTCAGTTACATTAAACTTTTGATTCATAATTCCTATTTGTTAGAGAGAAGATATGTAAACCTCATACTATATTTAACATTTTGGCTAATCCGTTTACCAAGACTAACACATAAGTTTTAGAGACTTCTTACTCTTGGATATTATGAGAATTTTGATCTCTTAGTTTGGTGGGAGTCTTAGTTGTATTCTTAAGGAACACTTTGATATATTCTGGCATTTATAACATTTGTTTCCCTATCGGATTGAATGTTCTTAGTTATGCCAAATTTTAGATATAGTTCAGAATTGAAACTTTTTCAATGTTTATGACATTGTTTTCTTATCGGATTCAATATTCTTGATTCATGGTTTCATTTATGAAGTTTTCCTCATTTCAAACTCTAGTGGTTCACATTCATGGTGAACCTATATTTATGGATTTATCAACCAATGGCTTACCTATATTAGTATTTCAAAATCTTGTAACTCATATGGGTCTTGTTGAATCCCTGATGAAGCCTTAGTTTAGCAAGAGTATAAGTTGAGTCCTTAAGGGGATTTTATGGTGTAATATGACACCAAGATATTATTTCGCATTCCTTTTTATACTGATATTGAAACCAATTCATGATGATGTTAATATCACTTGTTTCCCTATCGGATCTAGTGATCTTTGTGTGGTTTCATTTTTGAATCTTGCATGATTTAGTATATACGCACATCCGCGTGTTTATATGAATAGTTAATTGCTTAATTCTATAGTCATTGAAATTGACTTAATAATTGATTAATGTTATCCAAGTGGGACATTGTTGGAATAAATTTTATTATTATTATGGATTAACGTTAATTTGTTATTAGGTCAATATATCTTAGTTAATTAATTGTGCAATTAATATAGTTAGACTAAATCAATAATGGATTGGGTCCATGTTATCAGTGGATAATCAGTAATGGGTCAGATTATCCACTGGTCCGTTGGGTAAAGACTTCAACTTGTAGCCCAGACTTAGTTAGTAATTATCCCATTAAATTACTAATAGAAAGAGAGATTATTGGGATTAATCTTAGGCCTAATTGAATTATTAGTAAGGAGATTGAAGTGTCTATAAATAAGATCAATATTAGTCTTCTAAGACTAATTAAGCAATTCCTAATACACTCTCAATCTTTCTTTCTCTTTCAATCAAGCAAAGGTTTTGTGAGTTGATGTTCTTACCTCATCTTCTACTTGAAGGTTTGTCCTAATCATGTCTACACCATTAGGCAAGTTTTTTGATACCTTTCTTACTAATTCGTATGTGATTTGATTAGCATAGTCATGTAATTTTATCACATTAAAGTGAACTCTTAATTTGCTGTCACAGTAAACAATATTGCATGTGCTTAGTTTTTTTTGCAGCGAATAATAACTATTTTTTAAATATATATTTTGGTGATATACACATGGATTGCCATGTGTAAACTTTGGGCTTATGGCTATTTTGGCACTTAGGGTTTTAAAGAGAATAATTCAAAACAAATAGTGTTCAGATTGAAAAAGATAATACATCGTCGTGACTAGCACCCCTAAAGCCCAGTTATATTGGCACCCATAAAGCCCTGTTATGCTAGCACATTCAAAGCCCAATTATGACGGCACCCTTAAAGCCTAGTTATGTTGGCATTGTTTAAAGACCACTTGCATTGGCACTTTCAAAACCCAGTTATGTTGGCTCCTACAAAGCCCTGTCATACAGGCACCCTGAAGCCTAGTTATGCTGGCATCCCAAAGCATAATTATAGTAGCACCTTTAAAGGCCAATTACTTGTAAAACCCAATTACACTAGCACCCTTAAAGCCAAGTTGCACCCCAAGGCTTATGTAGGCACCCCAATTTGCTTTACTTGACAAATTGTGTGTTCACATCTTTACTTACTCTTAGGTAAGACCATCTCTCCATAACTTTCACACTTCCTTACCTAAGAGACAAGTGAAGAAGGGTAATTGTAAACACCTAACCCCAAATTTCAAAATAATAAAATAAAATACTTTAAAAAAATTAGAAAAAAGAAAATAAAGCAAAATTAAAAAATTAAAGAAAAATGAAAAATGAAAATAAATTTACCTTCCTTACAATTTTTTTTGTTTAAAAAAAAAGAGGTCAAAAATCCAAATTGAAGTAAAGAGATGACAAAAAAGGAAAGAAAATAACTGACACAAAGGAAAGAAAGCAAAAATTAAGAGGGAGGAAATATAAAGGAGGTAGAGTATTGAAAGGCATTGAAACTTCTTACCAAAAATGCACATACCCATCTTGGAAGAAGCCAAAAGAAAATATACAATATAAAAGCAATGTATAAAGAAGTAGCATAGGGACCATACATGAACCACTTCATACGTTGTCATTAAGAAAGCACAGAGTTTAAATTCTTTTTCTTTTTCACTAACATACACTTTCGACCAAAAGCAAGGAAAAGAGTGGAAGGATAAAGTGAGCTGGAGAGAAAGAAAAGAGTACGCAGCAGACGTTGAAAAGCAAAAAGAAATAGGTCAGTTATTTTTCTAGACATGAGAGATTATCTAAAGCAAAGGATATAAAAAAAAATGAATATAAAAGAGAAGAAAATGGAGGGAAGAAAGAGAGTAAGGGAAGATTAGAGAAAATAAAAAATAGAGAGAAGAGAAGGGAGGGAGAGAAGAGATTAACAAAAGATTAGAGAAAATAAGAATAAAATGAAAGAAGTGAGAGGGGACACAAAATTGAAGAGAAAAATGAAGAAAGAGAGAGAGAGAGAGAAGAAAGGAGTAAGGATGAGGATGCTAACCACCCTTGCTTTCACACATTAAAAATAGGGACAAATAGAGAAGTCAAATAGAGAGTGAAGGAAAGTAGTGAGTGTCGAATGAAAACTATGATATGAAGGTCGAGAATAAAGGTTCTCTTTTTATTCCATTTTTGAAAAATAAAGTGGCAACAACCATGGTTAGAGCAGAAGATTTAAGACCCAAAGAGGACCAGGGAAACAGCTTAAAGTGCTCTCCATAAGCATAAAAGTATAACCTCATGTAAGTTTCTTATGCCCTTAAATGAATTTGGTTATCCTGCTAACATATTAACTTACATGCCATGAGTTGAACCTATCCATTTTACTGAAACATAATTTGTTTATTGAATTAGCTAATACATGAGTGTAAAAGGTAGCCATGGGATAGAATTATTTAGCACTTCCTCTTGCTTAGCTCTTGCCCACATGAAGAAACCATTAAACTCATTTTTATCATTTGAGCCTTTGAAAAAATATAAAAGCATGCCTCTATGTAAGACCCAAAATCACTTGCATAATGTTTCATCATTTTTAAGTGCCCAATCATGTTATTGATGTTCTAGTGAATGAATGTGAATGTGAAGATGTCTAAAGTGTTGAAATAGGCTAGCACCCAAGAGGGGGTGAGTTGGGTGTTTATAAAAATTTAAGATAAAAACAAAATTTCTTTCCCAAATTGAAAACTTAATGCAAAATTATTTTCAATATATAAGTATGGAAAGTAATAAGTAGCACAATTAAAGTGTAATAACAAGGGAGTAAGGGAAGATAGAATGTAAATAGAGCTTATATTGGTTTGGCTTCAACCTAAGCCTACATTTAGTCCATAAGCAACTACTTGAGATTTTCCACTAACTTGCAATTCGTTACAAATCTTTGAGAATACTCCCCTAAAAACCAAACTCTTTTTAAGGAAAACCTTTCCTTAAATTTAATCTCTCAATATTCCTTGAAATAACAAATCTTTTTAAGAAGAAAATACTCATAATAAAAAAAGAACTCTCAAAAGAGCAAATAACACAAATGAAACTCATTAGCAATAATAGAGATCTTTGAGATTATGAATCACTCAAGATGTTTTTCACTTTTTTTCTTGTGATTTCTGAGCTCTTGAGACATGTATTTATAGTTTAAAAAAAGCAAGAGAACCATTTGGAGCTAAGAAGGAATTTGTACAACTCAATTTTTGGAAGTAAGTAGCTCCATTTGTTGACATTATGACCATCCTCTATTCCATAGCCACAACTTTAGATATTCATAGTTGTATTTCAATTTCATTTTGAAAAAATTATATATCACCAAAAAGCTCTATAAGTTTATTTTCTATCCTGATAAGTTTCATTGCAAAATTCAATCTGGTTGTTGAGATATTGTTAAAAGAGTAATAAATGGTTAGATAACAAATTGATATACATATATGCAAATTAAGACATACATGACTCCTTTATTTTAAATCAATTTTAAGCATGTGATATACAACTTAAAAGTTGTGAGTCTAGTTTCATATGAAATAAATCTCATTTAAAAGTTCTTACCAGTTAGTGAGATATTGTTGAAAATGTTACTAGAGGTCAGGAAAAAGTGTGATATACATACCTAAAACATTAACAATCATAACTTCCTAATTTCAACTCTATTTTAAGCATGTGATATAGGACTAGAAAGATGTTTAAGTCTATTTTCAGATCCAATAGTTTTCAGTTTGAAATTTTGTTTGATTTGTGATATATGCTAAAAATAGTGATCCAAGGTCAAAAAATGACGCCATTAAGATTCATATATCTTTTATCTTTTTTGGCTCAAACTTATATTTTGAGGATCAAAATATATTGGGCCAATAAATATAAGTCCAAATGAATTTAACAAAATAATAATGAGCCAATGATAGTTAGTCCAATTTATAAGCTAAATACTTAGTCAAATTCATATATTCCAATATGCATATTTTAATAACAATTAGTAAAATGTAAATATTTTTACCATGCATATGATATTACTATAAATATATACATATATATATATATATATATATCCAATTTTGATTGTTTATAATATTAAAGCCTATAGGATAAAATATGAGCACGTATATCTCATATAAGGGATGAGTTAAGTATAAAGTATTACATATTAATTATTAATCAATTAAGCACATGCTAATACTATATGTCTAACTCATTTGTTACATATTTATCATCAATAAAACTTATAACATTGAACCTTAGGGTTAACATGAAGCATTAAAAAGTATGTGTGTGTATGTGTATATATATATATATATATATATATATATATATATATATATTATACACACACATGTATATCAATAGAAACCTTTAATAAAATAAGATTATTATCTTGCTTCCAAATATACAAATATAAAAATGCTGATTTTACAAAAATTATTTCATTTATCTTTACTTTTAGGTTTTCCTCATACGCTTAGGAATTAATAAGCAAAAGTCATGTAAGATCTTTAGTCTCCACAGACTTTGAAAGTTAAAACTTATTTTTAAAAAATAATAAATAAACAAACAAGTAAACAAATAAAAACAATTTTAATTTACAAAACTAGTTTATGGTTATTTTATCGTTCTAGAGTCGTCATGTGAGATCATTAGTCTCTTTAGACACTTAGAAACTAACGAGTAAAAACCATGAGAGATCTTAGGTCTCCTTAAATTTTGAAAGTTAATATGTAATTCCTAAAAATAAAAATATAAGAATAGTAATAAAATAATTTTTTGCAAAATAATTAATTTTTCCTTTTTCTAGAAGTCTTTATGTGAGGTTATCAATCTTCCCAAGTATTCAAAATCCTATGGTAATAGTCATGTGAGACCCTAGTCTCCTTAGACTTTAAGAGTTAATATCTAATATTCAAAAAAATCCAAAAAACCCAAAAATATTTCCCTTTAATAATTTCATCTTTTAGGAAAGTAAAACAAAGAATTTTAATTTCAAAAATAAGAAAAAAATGATTTCAAAAGTCCTAAAAATCCTTTCTCATCATAATTTCATTCAATTTCATTTTCTAAATTTAAATTCCAAAAATCTGAAAAAAAAAAAAGATAAAGAAATTAAAAGGATAGTAGAGCAAGAAGGTGATATTAGACTGATTCCGTAAGTTAAAACATACCAACTGGATTTCAATCCCGTTTTTTTTACAAAAATCTATTTGATTTCAACTGTCTTGTTCTTTTCAGTAAAATTAAAAGACATTAACCAACTGACATGCCTTTTTAGTTGAACTACATGGACTTTGATCCACATTACTGGTTATATAGGCCCTAAGTTTTTATCTTAGATTAAGTTTGCCCTTTGTGAATAAACCTTTTTTCTTCTATTTTTTTTTTATTTCGTCTATGTCTCTATCATCATTTTTCATTTACATGTGGTTGATAAAAGTAATTCTTATTAAAATTAAGGCCATACAATTTTTGCACACTCAACTTTAGGTAATCTCTTTTAAGAACAAGTGTTGTAGGGTGCCTAACACCTTCTTTATACATAACTAACTCTTGAACTTGATTTTTGGTTCACAAACCACCTTTTCCTTTAATTTGGTTTTCTAAAATTTACCCTTCAAAAATTTTGGTGGCAACTCCCAAATTTTGGTTTTCTTTCTTAAACTATATAGAAAATTAAAGTTTTCTTTCCTGCTGGGCAGTAAAGGTTTTCACGAGCTAAGTCAGGCTTTTGCACGACCCAAGTCTTGGCCTGGTTTTAGACCAGGTCTCATTTTAGAGACCCAGGATCCGACTCAGCCCAGTAAGTGATTGGGCAAGGTTGGGTGACACCGCATCTAAGCTAGGTCTATAAATTTGTATTTAAAAAAAATAATTTATGAAAAAATATTATTACTAATAAAAACTAATTTTTTTTAAAAAAATTAAGATTTAAAATATATAAAAATGGAATGAAAAGTAAATATTAAGATTTAGAAAAAAGTGATTAAAATTTGAAAAGAATTAATATTTTAAAATTTTAGTTTAATTAAAATTTATTATAAATAAAATAATATAAATTTTGAAAAAAATAAAAATAAGATACTAGGCCAGGTCAAGCTGGGTCTTATGTAACCATAGGACCTAGCCCAAGTATGTGACCTGGCCTAGCCCAGTAAAATTGCAAATTTTTATATTTTGACCAGGCTCAATATGACAGGGCCGAACTGGGTTGGTTGGGCTAACTAGGTCCATAAACACCCCTAGTCACATTTCAGGTGTGATAAAGCATGAAAGTTGTTAGGACTTGCAGCACTATATACTTTGAAACTAAATATAGCCGATTGGATTTCTTGAACTGAAACTTCATACTCAAGGATATAAGTATGAAAAGATGAATGGGTGGGAATCAAGTCTCTACTTTATAATCACAAGCCTAAACAACCTTAAACCCTCAATGGTATTTTCTATATTATGGTCATTAATAGATAAACGCTTATCAGCTTATTGAAATTTCTTACACAAAATTTGTATAGCACTTCAAGACAATGCTTCAACCTTTAAAACCATGGGTTGGTTTTTCCCTTGGAATGTAGTGGTAATATTTCATATAAAACTAATTAAGAGGCCATGATCACAAGCATTGTTATGATTGATCATATAGAGTTAATTATAAATGAGCAGCCACCAGTAGCCTTTCACGCCATGAACCTTTAGCTTAGTCTGTAAGCATTGATTGAATTATCAAGTTAACTCATCATATCTACATATTCAACTTGCTCTTTCTTCTTTCTGTTGTGGTGTACTAAAGTTTATTTTTTTTCTAAAGTTTAATGGTATGTAGGCGAGTTTATTATGGGAGGACCAGAATTCCAATAGGACTAAAGTACACTTTTAATGGATTTGGATTCCCTGCATTTAATAGGATTTATGCCATTAATTTTTATCTAATAGCTCATATGTTAATTAATGGTAAAAGTTTCTTACAAATTCTTAAATCTGAACTATTGACTTTTCGTCAAATAATCTAAACATCTTGGTGACCTTTAAGTTCTACACATATCACTATGAATCTTACTTGATATGTAGTATACGCAACCAGGGGCACTTGCTTCTTATGAATCTACAATTTAGAAAGTTAGCAAGGTGTATCATTTTAAAAATTACAAGCACTTCGTGGTGTAATCATTACTAATCTAGAACTTTTTAACTCATTAAGCCATTTGTTAACTTGAAAACAAGCAACAAATACAGCAAATCTTAGGGCATTTTCATTTTTTTGGGTTTGTTATTGAGAAGTTAAAAAGCACCTCCGTACACCAAAATAGAATTTACTTTACAAGTAATTCCAATTGGTTCAGTGTTAGAATTTCTTCCAAAATCATTTTTGTCCTCCAAACTTTGATTTGTTCAAAAATTAAAAAAAAAATATTTCTGCGTTGGATTAATTACATTAATGGCGAAATTCACTTTTTAAAGAAAAGCTTTTTGAACATAAATTACAGTGTAATCTCACTTCAAACCAAAATAAAGCTTGCAAATCATGTTAATTAAAAATTAAGTTTGTACTAATCCAATTAAGCCCACCTTATGGGGTTTATGATCTGGACTATAATATAGCTAGCAGCACATGGCAATATGTCTATATACATCTCTAAATTTTGAATCTATTCTTCACTCTATAATTAGCTTAGTATGTATGAGTGTGTCTTAATATACATATATAACTTCACTTTAGGAAGCACAACACATGTTAACTAAAATCCATGTGTTACCTACTTCTTCCACTTTTAAATATATCTTTTTTGTCATTTCATAGTTCACAGCACTATATAAATATACCATCCTCTCTTGAGTCATTCGTTCATTATCGAAACTGACTAAAAAAGTTTATAGAGCTTGAATGATTAGGTTATTCAAACACATGAACAGCAAAAGTGGCTTCTAAAGTTATTGGGTCTTGATTATGTTATTGAGTATAAGCCTGTTAGTAAAACAAGGTGACGAACGGGTTATCAAGATCCTTTGCAATGGTTATATCAATTCCTAAGCATTGATTTTTAGATGAATTATGTACTGATGTAGCCAGTGATCTATAACTCCAACAACTGGTGTTACAACGACCTTTTCCACTTATACCATTCGATTGGACTTCTATTTTGGAAAGAAAAAGTTGTAATTCCTACTACAAGTCGTACTTGATTTAGTAAATGTTGCAAGAATACCATTCATCACCTGTTGGAGGACATAGTGGTATTTTTAAGACATATGCATAACTGGCACTATAGTTTTATTAGATAGGTATGTGTGACATTGTTAAAAAGTTTGTGAATGCTTATGATGTTATCAGCGTGCAAAGGTGTCCCAATTACACCCTGTAGGCTTATTACAACCATTAATGTTACCTTCCAGAGTGTGGAAAGATGTTGCCATGGATTTTATTACCAATCTCCCACTCTCTTTTGGTTTTATAATGATCATGGTTGTCATTGACCATTTCTCAAAGTATGCACACTTTGGTGTGTTAAAATCACATTTCACAAGCATCTAGGTAGCCTCTAAGTTCATAGAAATGGTGGTAAAATTACATTGTATGCCACATTCGGTTGTCTCTAATAGAGATAAAGTATTTAATAGCTCCTTTTGGCAACAATTGTTTGAGTTGCATGGTACCACATTGTGTTTGAGCTCAGCGTACCATCCTTAAACATATGGCCAATTAGAAGTTCTCAATATAAGTGCTTGGAGATGTACTTACAATGCCTGGTTTATAATTATCTAAGACTATGGTATAATTTTCTGCCTTGGGCAGAATACTAGTATAATACCAATTTTTATGCTTCGTTAGGTATGACCCCCTTTAAGGTTGTATATGGTCATGATCCCCCAGCATTAATTGTCACATCTTGGAGTGTGACCAGCACAGATAACAAGGATATTCACTGGCTTAAATTCTATAGAAATGTCAATAGAGTCTCCCCTATAAATGGGAACTCCTAAAATTTTTACAATTTGTCTGTCAGCCCATACCAATCAACATTAAGGAAAGCTTTGCTCTAAATTTAAAATAGATACAACTAAATGGGGTGCAGAATCTTATATGTGGTCATCACAATACATCTCAAAGATTTATACCATAAATTAGAACATAAAACATACAAAGAAATCTTAACCCTCACAGAACGATGCAGAGGCTCACTTGTGATTTGCGTCCTATTCCTCGATCTTGAAAATGACTCTAACTGACTATTTGAAATAATAAAAGCAAACAGGTAGCATCCCAGAAGAACATAATAACATAATGTAATCATGATGAAAAGAATTAGGAGAATAATTATGTAATAAGCCTAGCAAAGATAAGATTATTTAGATTATTTCTATACCAATTAAAAACAATTGAAAACGATATTCATGGTGAAACTTTTATAAGCTGTCAAAACTTGTGTAAACTTTGGAAAACTATAAACAACAGCCTTTGTTCAACATTAGAAGTGATAAAACATTGAAAGCAATAACAGTAATCAATAGGTCTATCACAGGACATAAATTGTCTGTCATAAACACACAATCCACAGAGTCATAACCATCTGTTAAGACTTTAAAATAGTATCTGTGAGTGTGGAATACTACTCGCTGTCATATATGCATGAGTTTTGCTTATACACATTTAAAAACCTTACTTTTAATATAAAAAACAGTTGACTTAGAAATCATATGCTAGGGAGGACTATTAAGGACATGAAATAATGGTCATAGACTTTTAGCCCATGGAGTCTAATGATCGATCGAGAACATACAACCTTCACGGTAATCAATATCGAGCGAGAGCACATAGCCTTCATGGTAAATAATATCTATTTAGGGCACATAGCCCTCAGGGTAATCACTGTCAGTTGAGGGCACATAGCCTTCGGGGTAAACTAACCAAACGGTTGTGAGTCGCAAGCTCACGCTAAATCATTCGTCTTGTGCTCATCCTCCCTAACTCTTTGAAAAATAGTTGTACATGGGTTTTCTTATTCAATATCCATATTGTTAGTGTCCAAACACTAGTATCAATAAAGACAATAAGCAATACTCTTTCTTTATAATTTATTTAACCCTATATACAATTCCAATAATTCATAGAGAAAAGATTGCAGTTCTCATAAAAGGAAGCTCCATAAAACGACGTAAAATTAACTCTTCTCGTTAAAATGAGAAGGATAATTAAATTAATAGTACATGAAATTAAGAGAAGCATGTGAAAGGATTATTTAATAACAACTTGGAAATGCCATTTGCTCAAGATACATCACCTTTCATTCGGTAAAAGGAAATGGACTATATTCCTTTAAATCATTTCAGTTAAATTTGAAGAATTGCCAACATGAACCTTTAAAGTGACATGCAAAGGTAATATACAATATATGCAATTGATATGCATAACATTGTTGGGAATGCTACAGCTTACCTAGTGAAAGGAACAATCTTAGCCACTCTTAACTTTTCTTTATACCCTTAGTAAAGTGCACTAACAGTAAATCCCCTATAAGTCGAAAGTAGAGCAATTTTAATTCGTATGCTAACAGATTTAGATGGCAAATTATCACCATACAACTTTCAGAAAAATGACACATCCTTAAATACCAATTTTAGTTAACTTTCTCCGCTGTCCAATTTTGTCTAGAATTCTAATTCACCATTGGTTGGACATTATAACACCTAGCAAATCGATTCAAAATATAGTAAAAATTGACACCCAACTTCTTATACATGTTTTTAACCTACATGATAAATTTAAAGTACAAATTCTTTCTTTTGACTATCAAACAATAGAGTTTTCCAAGACTACCCTATTTTGAAATATATTCTCGTACAGCCATGGATTTCATGTTATATTCCCTATCAAATGAATTCAGAAAATTTCCAAACTTTTCAGATCACATCCTTAGCATGTGGTGATGTTGTATACCAAATTTCAACTTGATCGGAGGCCATTTACCTAATCTTTCACTCTAGTTTACAAAACAGTGTTGTTGGTATTGTATTACAGCATATTACCCTTATTTTTAATGAGTAGAGCCCATTTCGTTTCTTTATATATATATATATATATATATATATATATATATATATATATATATAATAATAATCAAATGCCATGCCTTGAATTTATAAGGTTTCATATCAGGCCATTTTACTAAGTTCATAGCAATACTCCTGTAAACTTGATTTCAAAACTTTCATCCTGAACTATATCATTTTTCTATCATAAACCTTAAATAAATCTAACCTTATATATATATATATATATATATATATATATATATATATATATATAATAATAATAATCAAATGCCATGCCTTGAATTTATAAGGTTTCATATCAGGCCATTTTACTAAGTTCATAGCAATACTCCTGTAAACTTGATTTCAAAACTTTCATCCTGAACTATATCATTTTTCTATCATAAACCTTAAATAAATCTAACCTTATACAAAGTTCTAACACCATCAAATTCACAATTCCAACATTCCTTCACACTATAATCTATGCCATAATGTTTTTCGTTAATCAATCCTTGCTCCTTAATTTCATCCATACTTATATATACATATATAATACAAGAATCTACTTCCATACATGTCTAATTTTCTAAATCTAATTTTTCTTTTTATCCAATTCCCCTCTAACCATTCACTTATCACAACTATTCTTACCTCAACGTTTCTCTTTCCCAGTTCCTTAAAGCCTATTGTTTGCCCAAATTCATATCAAAATTCGAATTTAGCCCTAAGCTAACCCTAAAAAAAACTACAATTCAAATTACAGAAATCGAAGTCTAAAAACATGTTGTTGAAGTCGAAATCCAAGGGAGATAAGGATGAACACATGGTAAGAGTCAAAATTCCAATGAAGATTGAAAGAAAATTCACTAATTTCAACTCAAATCAGAGCTCTTAAACTGCCAAAACACTAAAATAGATGAGGAGGGGTTTCTTGGCAAAAGACATGAGCTGTGGTCGGATTTTCCTTGCCGGCGATGATCAAAGAATGATGGCAATAGTGTATGGTGCAGGTGGACAGCAAAATTATATCTGACATGCTGGAGGGGAAAGAGTATGTTTAACCATTAAACCATCCTTTATTTTTATGTTAATTTATCATATCAGTTGATCTTATATTTTTCTTAATTCTTTTAAACTTTTCCTAAACTTCATTGAAATTTATTTCTTTCACTTCACTTACTAGCTAAATAGTTCATAACTCAATTGTTTAATACCAATCAAAATTATTGGGTTATTACATTAATTCACTACAATTTCTTGGTAAATAATAATGTTGATGTTAGGCAAGAGTTGCAAGCCCAAGACGAGATGCTTGAACAACTCCGTTGCAACTTGTTGAAGGCTTAAAATCGAATGAAATGTTATGCAGATTAGAAGCGCACGAGTTAGAGTTTAATGTTGGTGATCAAGTATATGTGTAAAGTCCTGTTGCTCTGTGTAAGAACTAAAAATTGGGACTTAGGTATTTTGGCCTTGTTCCTGTAGTGGCAATTATTGGCAAGGAATGAAGGAACAATAAGCCACTTGGGAGAACCTTGAGCAATTTCAACAGCTCTATCCACGCTTTGACCTTGAGGGCAAGGTCAATCTCATTAAGGGAGGCAATGTCATGAGTCAGCAATTAGTTGAGTCGAGAGATCAAGCGGCAGATGATGTGGCAGGAAATAAAGCTCCAATTAACGAGGGTAACATGGCAGTTAGTGAAAGCACGGCAAGTGGCACACTTAGACAAAGCAACTAGCAGAGATGTCCCAGTTAAAGTGTAGGGAAGCATGAGTGTTGAAAGAGGAATGTGTAATCAGTTTCCTTTCTATTATTCTCTACCCTCTTTGATTTTTTCTCTCTTTCTCTATAGTCATTCTTTCTGTTACTTTTCCTTTCTTAATTTATAGTGTGCTCAAGCTCTGGCTAGTTATAGTTAGGGTTGGATTCACTCTTGATTAATTCAATATCGTATTTCCTTTGTATCTTGTTGTTTACTGTTCCAGTCAACTCTCTAAGTTTACAAATCCCATGATTTCTTTTAAAAAATATAATAATTTCAATTATACATATATTCATGTCATAAACATTCATTTATTTTGTATTGTTATGCTTTAAGTTAATTAGACTATAGATTATAGGAGGATTTCTCAATATGTAAAAAGGGAAAAAAGAATCAAATTTTGTGCATATGTAAGTTCCAATATTTAAAAGATTATTCTGATATTGCAATTGTAAATAAATAGTTATTAATGAACATCAAAATTCAAAGTATAGTTTCAAAAGTAAAATAATGACAAATTAAGAAAAGTAATTTTCAAGGAAGGAATCTGACAATGCACCTAGTGGAGAAGGGTGAATAGGTGCACTTAAAATTTTAAACAAAAATTCTGTTTTGAAAATTTTAATTAACTAAAAATTTACAGTCAACTGTAATTCACAATAATCAATTGACTAAAATAAAATACAGTCGACTGAATTTTTCAGTAAGACATTCACTTTCCCATAAGAGAAGAAAGAATAAGAGAGTTAACTGAAAATATCTTTGGACAGATATAAAATGCAATAACCAATTAACTGTAATAAATTTAAGTTGACTGATCATTTTAGTTTGTGAGTTCATAGTGACAGCAAAAAGGACGGTTAACTATAAATATTTTAGTAACATGATTTTCTTGAAAATGGCCTATGAAAGAAGGAATTAGTTAACTATAAAATTTTAAGTTGACTGAAAAATATACTGAAATATAAAGATCAGGAAAAGAAAATCAAACACTCATGTTTATCCTGATTTGGCCAACCACAGTGCCTACTTCCAATCCCCTTGTCTTCACCAAGGGATTTTCCCTTAAGAAAAGTTTTCTTACACTTTTATAAGGAGTTTTCACGTTCTAACTCCAAACACAAGGTTTTCTAGCTCAACCTCAAACTTTACAATAACCCTCTTCTCTACTTAAGACAAAAGTATACCAATCAGTAAAAAAAAGTTTTATAAACCCCACACAACTGGGTTTTCTTTTAACAACTTAAATTTACTTCTGAAAAAGCAAATAAAACCATAGACTAAGCACTAAGAAAACAAAATAAAAATAACGTTACATAATGCTTCTTTCTTTTAGCACTTTCTCATTTCTGTTTTGTTGTTCTCTGTCTTCAAAGGCAGAAGGTTCATGGTATTTATAGCTTTCTCAAAAAGAGACGTTGGCGAGCATTTATTACAGAAGATATTGATGAAGAGAGAGAGATTTCGTTGCTTCCTCTTAGACTACCATGATGTACAGTTTTTAGCTCCAATGGCATGGTGGATCCGAGTTTTGTAAAGGTGCCATTAATGGTTGCTGCTGACAGCATTTCAGGAGGCAAGAAGGGGGCATAGGAAGAGTATGGCAGAGGTGGTTCTGAGAGAATTTGATGACTTTTACTTCACAGCAACTTTTGTACTTTGAATGAGCTGTCTTCCACTTGTGGACTGAGATGGGTTGAGTTTAAAGTGTTGCAAATTTGTTTTTATGATGTGGGCTGGGCTTTTCTTCTTCATTTGATCTGTCATCCATTAAACATACGTTTTGGGCCAACAGAATCTCCCTTCTTATTTCTTTTGCGCTACAGGGGCTCGTGCATGGTCCTAGATAGTTTTGGTTGGGTCAAACACGTCATTTTTTTTAACAAAACACATGAATAATATGGTATGATAAATTGATAGAGTACATGCAAAATTTTCAAGAACTTAATTATATAATATTTTGCTTAAAGGTTAGACGTAGGGACATTATCTTAGTGGAACTTAAAAGAACTAAAATAAAGATTTGAGCAAGATAATGAGAGGAAAATTGTTGAATTGAAGGGTTATCATTAGATTAAAAAGTTTAGTTGCTAATTAGAATATTTTGTATTAAACCGTTTTCACATGCATGTTGATCATGACTCTATCTCAAAATTTTTATTATAGAACAACTGTGATTATCAACAAAATTTAATTCATGGAGCATTAATTAAGTATTAAATACATTTTGTTTCCTTCAACGACTTTAATTAAGGATCCATCTTCTGGAACACAATATCAATTCATAAACAAATTCCTCCAATCTTAAGCAAAAATTCATTGAGTTTTGTACTGTGAGTAGCAAACTTTTTTTTAAAAAAAAAAGGATTGGGTGATTGTGGGTATTGCTACTTAGACAACCTATGTGTGGAATTTAAAATGATTAATTGTAATATGAAAACTACATGATTATATGCACCTTGAAAAAAATTAAAGAGAAAAATACATACGATAATAAAGATTAGGAAAAGGTGGCTGTTTTACTTAACAAAAAGAGCAGAAAAATAAGAACTATCGATATAATTAAACGTGATGCATACATATATTTATATAATATCAATTTTTTAACTTTATGGGCTTTTCATGAATTCTTGGGCCCGTATAATACCTTTTTAAGTCTTAACGGAAGCGTGTGGTTGTGGGCTTCTATAAAGCCTTTTCAATTCTGAATTCAAGGCCGGGATTCAGTTAACTACATATTTCAATCATGCACAATTGCTTTATAACATCAAGAAAAACTCAGGTGATACTGCACGCTGCATCGTCCAAGAGAGTTTCATTTTAAGTTTTCACAACTCAGTTCGTAGTTATTTCCTAATAAAATTGTATTTAATTAAAGTGATCATAGTGAAAAGGATGCATTGCCTCATATCACCAAATTGATTCATCAGTGCGGCTTTAAGGTTAACCATTTGGAAGACAATTCCCAAGATAACATTAATTTGCTTAATTAGTGGGTTTTGGTCTCTCATGTCCAATTGGTCGGAAAACATGGAGGTTAGAGCGCGTTGGCGATTTTTTGAGAAAATCATACAGCATTACTAAAAACAAAAAAAGGAAGTACATCCCTAATATGACAGCTAGCATAGTATATGGAGGCTCTAGCAAGCCTATGCGCCTCCATATTCGCTTGTCTTCGAACCCACTTATAGGAAATCTCACTCTTAAGTGAAAGGAAATAATGACAATCCTGAATAATTAGTCTATACTCAAAATAAGAGTTAGTCTTAATATTGCTAATAACTTGATGAGTGTTCAAGCAAATTGTACCTTTTGTTAGAATATTGGATAAGGTCTACTTCAATGATGATCTCAACATAACCTAAAATTGCCATAATAAAACCCCCTTCCTTAGTTCTAAAAGTTATCATATAGCCAGAAGCTTCCTCTTAAAAAAAAAGTTGCTACATCAACGAAACACACCCATGCACTATCTTCCTCTGTACTGTTGACTCCACCTGTTTCCCTGCATAAGAACGTTAGTTGAGGTTCTTTTCCTCAACTCCAATACCTTTTAGTAAAATTTTTGATGCATTCATAATTGTAAGATACCAGTACACTTAATTATAATATAAGGATATAATTATAATATTATTATTTTTTAAGTTGATATTATTATAATTATATCCTTATATTATAATTGAGTATACTAATACACTTAAAATTATGAGTGCATCAAATATGGCACCTTTTATTTTTCCTTTAAGAATTTTTCACATTCAATTTTGTTTATAAGAGACGCTCCAATTTTCTTACTTGTATGGAAAAGTTTCAATATTTATTTCCATCTTGCGGCATAAACAGCTTATATATGATAGATAAGCAACTTTTTTAACGTAAATTACATTCTTCTCGCCAAATCATTACTCATATTACACGACCTTCGTCTCTATTTTGAATAATTACACTTTCCTCCCTAGAAATTGAAAGATGGGCTTTAATCTCTTATGAAATAGTCATAATCACACCTATTTTGACCAAATTTCTCTTGCATTTATTACTTATATAATATAGCATATATGAAAATTATATTTGACTAATTTAAAATAATCACTTTTAAATTTAAAAAAATTAATTTATAAATAACATAAAATAACAAATTGGGAGATATATTCTCTAATAAGTTACATTTTAAATAAATGATATAAACATCATATTTTAAAAATATTATAGCCATCTTATAATTTTAAAAAATATGTATATTTTTATGATAGTGGAGAGTATTATATATTTTGAATATGTTACATGATAAAGTAATGTGTTTTTTTAAACAAACAGTTTCTTATGAAAGAAAATTTATAGAACAAACAAACTAGTAATAATAGCTTTGCATTGCAGCATTTAGTAATCATATCAAGGTAACCCATTTTCTCTTGCACAATTATTAATTGTTGTTGGGACGAAGCCCCCTCCCACTTTTGTGAATCGGTTGCCTTCAAGGAAGACAGCTGGTAATTAATTAGATCAATATTGCCTCACTCACTCCCACTCCTTCCTGAATCCCAATTCCCATTTAATATATTGCTCATTACTCATTCTTGTTATAGTTTTCTTTTGGGTGAATGAAGGCTCAAAAACTGAAACAAGCAAAACAAGAAGAAAATATATATTACCGCTTCTGCGGAGGTACCTGAAAATTTGTATCGCTTAAACTTGCAGTAAATTTGAACCTTCACCGCACTACACATAAAGCAAAAGTCCAAGATTAATTGCAAGCTTTGTTGTGATCCAAATAATATTGTTAATTCTGAGAAGAGAAAACTCTACGTAGTATACAACCTGAATTAGATTGGTACCACGAATAATAAGAGAAGCACCATGCACATGGTTATTACAAATTAACTGACATATCCAACTGTCAACTCAACCTGCCCTAATTTTCTTTTTGCCTAAAGTCTCTTTCGTTCACTTCTATATATCGTGTCAGTCATTTCAGAAGCGTATATATTCGTGGTCTCTAAGTCCTGTACGTCACTGTGAAATATGAGCCATGCAAATATCCTGGATTTCTGGGGTTTATGCAAACCATGGGCGCAAGCTTCTTCAAATATGGTTTAGAATTTACGAGGTTAGATAGGGCACGTTGAAAATCACAAGCGCTTTATGGTGTAATCATTGTTACCAATTAATGTGGAAGCTTTCAAATCGTAGTTAACTTGAAAGCAGGGAACAAACAGTGGAGCCGCCTCTAATAATGTTGAACGAGCTAGTGAGGCAGGCTTTGTCATCGCTAGCATTATCATTCCAGGTTTAGTCAAGAAATATATTCATGAATTTCAACGCTAGCGTGGCCCTGCTTCCTGCAGGGGTTGGGACTATTTCTACACATCACGTGTTACGATGAATAATTTCATTCCAATGAATGTAACCAAAGCAGGACCACATTTGGTCGATGATGGGTATTCACTTTTCCTCCTTAATATTTTACCGAATGGCGATTTTATTGGGGAAGTCACTGCACCTTCTGTCACATTTCATGTGGGCTGAAATTTATTACTGCATTTGCTTCACCTAATCTTTGAATCTGCTCTTCCATCACCTGGAAATTTGTGCAAGACAACCTATCATTTCAATGAATCCCGCACAGGGTCAACTCTCGGTTGCTCTTTCTCTCTGTTTTCTAAACATATAATTTTCAACATACTACGCATGTTCATGTAATGATTTAACTTTCCATAAAACATTTTCTCAGCATTTAAAAAGGGAATAAATTACACACATACACACATATATATACATATATGCATACATACCTTTTTGGAGAGCAATTGACAAAGAAAAATAATAACAAGCTAAGAATCCTCTTTCAAACTTTTTGGCGCGGGGCTCCAGCATGGATAATGATGATTTTGGTTGAGTCAAATCAACTTATATATGCATTAATTTACAGTTAACAAACACAGCACATGAGAGGAATTTCTTTTCAATGTTTGGCTGCTATTTTTAATTACATTTATAAATAAGTGAAATTTATAACATAATAAAATTTAAGTGTCATTATTGACGCAATTAGAATATTGAGTTTACTGATGTACTCAATACTATATTAAAGTATAAATTTGTCATATAATACTTACATGTAAATTTTTAATAATTGGATACTAATTATGTATTATTTTTTGAATTTATATATAAAATTATATAATTTTGTGATTTTAATTTTTAACTCAAACAATAATAATTTTAAAACTATGTAATTGTTACTATTTATGTCAGCAAGGTACATTTTCATCCTATTATGTTATAATTATATGGATACACCCAATATTATTATTACACAAAAAAATTTACTTAAAATTTATCATTTTAATATCCAAATTTTTTAATAATGTTCTACTAAACTCATTTCAGAATATACTTTGTAAATAATATTTCAAACAATATGCACAAAAAATGTCTCTATGAAATGAAAGATAAATTTGAAAGGAACACGAACTTCTCGAGATCCAAATGGTATAATATGATATTTTGTCAATAGTTTTGGCTCACATGCAAGTAATATTTTATCGGTTATTACATTGAAGTATGTAGATTAAATTCTACCTTTATTTTTTTAGTTCACTACCAACTTTTTAAGAGGTTAAATTATATAAAAATCAGCATCTAGCTAATCAAGATAATGTTTTTTATCACACACAAAAAATATTAAAAAAAGGATTGTGTTCCCATCTCACAGTCTCTCACTCAACCATAGCTCCAGCTCCAGCTTTATTGCATCTCTGAGACTCTGTTATACTTGCTTGTGTCTCGTTTGAGCTGTAACTTCAACACAACTGTATGTACCCTTTCAAAGGATGAAAGATGTTAACATCTAACAAGAAGACAAAATATTATAATATTGGTTAAATTAAATTAAATATTAAATTTGTTGACGTCGACGATTAAACTTTAACTGTAGGTATTCTAGAACACTATATCGGCAGTTCCTCCAGCCTCCACTAGAAATCTCAGATTTGACACGTTGTGGTTTCAATGTTTAGCTTTCGCGCCGTAGTTACTCTATAAGATCATGATGTATCATATCATGATGATAATAATGATAATAATAAAATTTTATAAATCATGTTCCTGTTTAATAATAATTACGTTGGAATTGTCAATATATTTTCACCAAAAATATATTATAAAATTAGAACACTGTTTTATATTCATGAGAAATCATATTAATGGTTACAACTTTAAATAGGTTGAAACACTAAGAATACTATATATTTCGACAAATAAAAATATCTTTATAAAAAAATATCTTTAGTACTTTTTAAAAGCAGTTATGTTTTAGTCTCAAAAAGCAATGTAATAAGACAAATCCTAACTTTTTTTTTAATTTTTATTATATCTCATTCACTTACTTAATTATATTCTATCAACATAAATAAATGAATGAAATAGACAAATTATTTTCTTATAGCACCTCATTTTATTGTTAAACTTAGTACCATTTTAGGCGATCGATGATAATAAAAAACTAATTTTCTGTGCAAAATATATAAAACAAGTCTTTGTAAATTGTTACAATCATAAATAAACATCTTCCGTTAAAAATTATCAAAGACAAAGTTCTTATTTATATTAGAGATACATTCAAGGGAAAGCAAGACCGTCGCGACTTTTTAAATCTTCGACTTTAAGACATACAAACATTCATATATATATATATATATATATATATATATATATATATATGTATATATTCTCTTGTTTTATAAAAAATTATTTACCTTACTTTATATTTGAAGAATAATTTTAATTTTGAAATTTTAAATTTTAATATGAGAGTTGTGTTTAAAGATATAATTTTAGAGTTAAAAAATTTTTATTATCCATACAATTTTGGGCCATGAAGTGATCATCTTTTAAGACTTTGAGTTCTAATGCCTTGTTAAGCTACTTCTCTTTTGTAATTAGTTCCCATAATTTCAATGGACTATTCTTTTACTAATCTCCTCTCTCTCTTGAGTTTTATTCTTTGTAGAACATAATGAATGGTAAATGTTTTAGGGTTAGGATTGTGCTAAATGTTTTTAAATAGAACATCCCTTTGCATTAATGCTTTTCTGTTTTTTTTTTTTTTAATGCTTGTTCTTCTCAAATTGGTGAATGTTTTATATTCTAAAAAACTATTTTTTTTTTTTTTACTGGGAATAATTAGGAATCGGCCTTCCTTTAATAAATTTTTTGGTGATTAGTATTAAGTTTTTTGTTATTGGCTTTTTAATTGTAAAGCCAAAGCATTTTTGTATTGCTCGAAAAAGCTCTCATGGTATATATCCTTTTTAATTTTTCTTCCAAAGTTGGAAGAGCTTAGGCTTGAACAGGTGAGTTAAACTAATGTTTGATATATTATTTTAGTCTACTAAATTATATATGCTCAACAAAAAATATTAATATTTTTTTTTTTCAAAAACAGTGGGCTAAAAATAATAATAACGCACTGCTTTTATTACCTTTTAGTCATATTAGTGAAAAAGAATCTTATGTTGATTCTTCACATACGTGAATGGACTTCTAAGGCTTCTGAAGTTGAAATTGAAAAATTGAATTGAAATAAGAGACATGTTTATTATGATCCAATATAATCCGAAGATTTTTGTAACCCCTTGGAATATATATATATATATATATATAAAAGCAAAGACTGAAATTTAGCAAAGCTTTTATATAAAAACTGTGCACCACTCAATATTAAAGAAATAAAAAATTGACAATAAAAATATATAAAAAGCATGCTTTATTTCACAATCAAAACGTTTAAGATAGGATTGAACCTCCTATAATCTTATTGGAAGAAATGGTATTCCATTGATCAGATTTCTAAATAGATTTAACGAGCCATAATCTTATTGGTAAAGTGAAAAGTATGAATAGCGGAAAATTGGACTGATCTGGTAGTGATCTCATCGTTTCAGACTCCAAATAACCTCCAAGGTTAATTTCCACTATATATTAACTACTTTCATGAAAAGTCCTAACCATGATTAATTATTCAATTAAATTACAGACTGTGACTACACGTTTTTCGTACTACGACTAGAAATAAGTTCTGTCTTTAATATTTCTTGCATGGCTGAACATTTGATTTTTAAATTATCCTCGTCTTGTCCATTGCCCCGAAAAAGATGTTTTCTCCTTCAGTATTACTTAACTTGTTAAACTTGGGTAAAATAAAACATTAAAAAGAATTCTTTTTTTTTTTTTTGTATAAAGATTATGGCATATATCTAATCAATTAAAAATGGGCCGACGGATATATGCACTGTTATACCTATGCTTCAAAGAAGAGACACGCATTATTGTGACGTTGAAAGCATCAGCTTATGGCATATTTAAAATTGGGAAAATTTACATTTGTTTATCCTATTAATATTTATCTTTAATTTCAATAATATCCCTTCCAATTTAAAAAGTTTCACTATATGATTATAAAAATAACCTTTTTTATTATTTAACATCTCGTCTTCATCTTCTCTTCTATTCTCCATGACATGATCCTAGTCAGTAATTATATCTCTTTGAATGTGTTTTTTTTTTCTTGAAATAAACCATGAATTTAAAACATGTTATAGAAACCTGTATCGTTTTGTCATTCCGTTTTTGAAAATAAAAAAGAAAAGAATCGATTCCCAGTGCTCTTCCATAAATAATTTCTCTCTCTCCTAAAGGACAATGACTCATTTTTAATACAAAATATAATTCCCACAAGTCCGTTTGCACCGAACAATTGTCATTTGTTATGTGGATTAATTTGATTACTGGGTCCACAAATGACGCATTATGAAAAAGGCAAAAATAAAAAATTCAGACGATTAGATGGATTTTGGCTTCCCTGAGAAAAGAAAAAAGAGTAACAGAGAAATACCGCGTGAAGAATAGAAATTTACCTAATATATAAGATAATTGAAAGCTCCACTTTATTAGGGCATCAAATCAATTAAAAATTTTTTAAGGAAGCATTTCCGCGAAGAATTCGATGCTAGCCCTTTCTCGTATAAGAAGAAAGGGTTGGATTTTGCCTCTGAGTGTCAACGATTCCATTGTAGCAAACTCACCTTGAAGCAATAGTCTTTTAAAGCTAAAAGAATAATAGATACTAGGGCCTGTTTGATTCTGTTTTTAGTTTTTATGTTTTTAAAATTGTTTTGTCAGTTTATTTTTTAGAATAGTTTTGGAAACAAAAAATTTTAAAAATATATATGTTTGAATAAGTTGCGTTAAAAACATATCTCAAAAACAAAAATTAAAAAAATCTATTTGGAAAAATTTATTTGAAAACAAGTTTCAAAAACATGAAAACGAAAAAAATGTTTGATTCTCTTATTCTATGTAAGTAATATTGGTATAATTCTTTTATATAATAAATTAATATGAAAGTTAACGTTATACGAAATAAATATGAAATTGATATTGTCATAACTCAATTTAACATTATTTTAGATAAAATCTTAATAACAATACTTATAAATAGTAAAAATGATAACATATATATATATATTATGAATTTTAGTGTTATATTTTTCTTTGCTTGGTGGATGAAGCTTGTGGATAATTTCTCAATTGTTCATGATTTTCTTGCTCTACTTCTAAGTGGGTCGTCATGCTCTGCTTCGTAGCCGAAAAGCGTGCAAAAGGATGAAAAAAGGGTCTAATAGAATTTTGATAAAATTACAAAATTGCCATTAATGAGATCATCGTTCTCCGCCTTTCTCACTTTTTTAGAATCAAAATATCCAAAGCATCTAAAAGTTGTTTTGTATTTCTTGCTTTTAAAACATTTGTCTTGTTCTTTTGTTTTCAGAAACAATTATATAAAACAATACTTTCAAACACTATTTTTTGTTTTTATAAACAAAAATTTGTTCTCCAAAACAGAAACCAAACAAGCCCTATATTCCCAGAATATTTGTGCCTTATTTTTATTTCAAAGTTGAGATAAAAAAAATTGTGGTATATATATATATATATATATATAGATATATATCTAATTTTTTTGTACTTTCTAGCTAAATCACTTAACTCTTGTCTTCATAAATTTGGAAAACTGTTGTACCCCTAAATTCTTTATGTTATTTTTTTATATATATATTTTGAGATTATGACAGTAACTGAACTAAATTGTTCGTATATAATTTAAATAAATGAGTTTGTTTGAGCGAAACAATATTAAACTCCTTCAATTTAAACGAGTCAACATGAATATTTTGATATTTGACTCATTTGAAATTATAATGACATACACACCAGAAAAAAAAATTATGACATAAATATTCAATTATATTATATATAATAAAGTGTATCATATTTATATATTATAAATGACAAATATTTTTGACGAATCTTAAATATTTGTCTAAGCTCTCATTTAACAAAATGAGTCGTCAAACTAGATCGGTTTTTTTTTTTAAAACGTTTCATTTCGAGAGGTAAACTCAAACAACTTGTTTATTAAATAAGTCAAGTCTGAGAATAACAGTGCTTGGCTTATTTGCGTCTCTACTTGAGATAAAAATATTGGTGAAGAGGGAATACGTGCAGATTTAATGACTACTTCAGTTTCATAAACTCGATCATTTTATCGTTTTACCTAATTAACAAGTATACAACCATTTTTGCTTCACCTATTGAGTTGCTAAGTCATTTTTAAAAAGTATACGGTTCGAGGTTGCGTAGATATGGCAAAAAATTAAAGAGAGAGGGAAGAGGATGAGACGAAGTTACCATAATGATTATATTTACCAAAAGCGATTCCAAAGACAATGCAGGAGTCTTTTCATTATCTCATATTTTACAATACTTAGTTATAATTAGAGACACGGTACAAAATCCCAAATCAATTCAGGGCCAATCCCCAGAATCTAGCAGGAGGGCCAATGAATCCATATCCATCGTACCATTGTTGTCGACCTCGAGACCACTTGTAGTTGTGTTCCACGCATAGACCGTAAGTTCGTCAATGGATGCGGATTGGTCGGCATGAACATCCATGTCGATGCCGTTGTCAAGGTTAAAGACGCCCCCTTCGCAGAAATCTGCGACACTTAGATGAAACTGATAATCACTTCCAGAACCCCACAAATTCACATCTGAATTGTGATTTTCACGGACCGGATCTTCATCTACATTAACTTGAGGTTTTGGAGTATGCGAACCCTGAGATTGGTCTGTAACATGAGTGGTTAGGAGAGCTTCATTATCCTTTATCTGGTTTGAAGCTAGAGAGTAGACATTGGAGTTATATTGGGGTGGTAGGATAACCACGTTTCTGCACCTACTGGCCTTGGTTTGAATTACTTGGGGCTGTGGCTGTGGTTGAGGTTGAACTGGAGTGACCTCAGTTACTTCCTTGTTTGATCTTGGTTCGCTGGAAGGATGTTGTTGTTCAGACATTGAAAATGAGGGAGGTTTAAGCTTCCTTGCGAGAGTAGTGTTCCAGTAGTTCTTGATTTCATTGTCTGTCCGTCCGGGTAATCTTCCAGCTATGAGAGACCATCTGGTGGTGACATGTAAGAGAAGAATAATTAAGAATGCAAAGAATCATTAAAAAGAAAAGTAATGAGAAATAGGGAGGGTGAAAAATAGAACAAGAACAATTAACCTGTTACCAAGGAGTTTATGGAGTCTAATAATGAGATCCTCTTCATCACGAGTGATGTTACCCCGCTTAATGTTAGGCCTCAAATAGTTCAACCACCGAAGTCTACAGCTTTTGCCGCATCTCTTCAAGCCTGCATGCGGTGCAGAGTTAAGTGGGGAAAGTGAATCAGAGGAAAACAGAGTAAAGAGAGAAGCATACCGGCTCTTTGGGGGAGGTTTCGCCACTTGCCTTCGCCGTGTGCCTGAACATAAGAGATAAGTAACTTGTCCTCCAGAGCAGTCCAGGCTCCTCTGTTCAGTCCTTCCTTGGAGCAACACGGACTCCTCCCCATCTCTCCTCTCTCTTTAACCTCTTTCTCTCTCTCTCTCTCTCTCTGTGGGAAGCCCTTATTCTTATATACAACCAGTGGCACATGCATTTCTACAATGAATCAAGTATGAGTAGGTTACCTTAAGTAACATTTGATACTGTTTGTGTCTGGTCTCGGGCAGCAAGTAGCAACCTTTTCTTTTCTTTTTGGGATCTTGCTGACTTGGGGATTGCTGTATGTACTCTAATGCATATGTTTTGGGGCAAAAGAATGATTGGAAGCAATGTGTGTTCAATTTTTATAACACTAGGAAGGTGAAAATATAATCTATTTAATCAACGTAATCGTGAACCAAGTCTCCCTTCTTCTTTTTTTCGTATAAACCATGTATTTTGTATTCATCAATTGAGATGGGATGAGGAGAAAAACAGGGATATATCTTCTGTATGGAATTACTCGCCCATATTTGTGTAGTAGGATACTACTCTATATGCTTACAGATCGAGTACTAGTTTAATCAATAAAAAAAAAAGAAAAAAAAAAAAAGCGAGAGACAATACAATCCTACGAGTCACAGAATTTAATATGGCGGCTACTGGTATTCTAAGTGCAGTTCAAAGAGGTTCATATTAATTTAAATTATAATGCTACAAAATATTTAAAAAATGCACTTCATTAAATAGTATCCAATAATGCAGGTGACTTATCCTGTCAAATTTTGGCATTCAATTCATCTTTTTCTTTCTTCCCATTTCTCAGTTATTTCATGCCATGGATAATGCTGAGTGGTGCAGAGGATGATTGTTCATTTTGCTACGTGGTGAGAATTTAAAAATTATACACGATCCATTCTCTCTGATATTGCTTCACCTGCATCAGGGAAGGAGTGATATGAAAAAGGTGAAGTGAATGTATGGTTTCTCTGTTTCTTTTCTCACCCTCTTTTTTTTTTCATATTGAAAAAGAAAATTCACCATCTCAATTTACCGAAAGGGTTTAGATTCGAAACTGGAGTCCGAGAAAGGGACTCATTCTACATAACACTACAGACAGAAATTTTTTCTGTGATATATTCTGATTGTGGGGAAGGGGAAAAACCGGTTCCCTTTTATTATTAATTAAAATTTAATCTGCCTTAATTGTCCCAATTTATAAACTTTAATTTTAATATAATAATTATATTATTATTATTACATAATATAATAAATAATCAATACTTCTTTTCATATTCCATAAGTAGAATTTATTTTATACCTCAAATATGAGACAAATCTACGACCTCTGTGATTCAAAGAACGTGGAACCAATTTAACGGGGTGATACATAACACTCCAATGCAAAAATAAAGTTCCACAAGACAAAAAGAAAAGAATACAAAATGCGCAGAGTTATGAGAACGAAATGGCATGCAACAGCCGATTCAATCAGTCCAATAGATATTCATCTGACTGAATACATTGTTTACATCCAGGTTTACTCAGAGTTCAGTCGTCCTGAATTATTAAAAAAAAAAAAAAAAAAAAAAAAAAAAGAACAACTATTGGCACTATGTCTATCTACCTTTGTAGGTGGCTGAATATTTTTCAAAACGTGAAAGCAAAAGAAGAAGTCACAAACAACAACAAACTTTCAATTTGTCTCCGAAAGTTAGTTTGGGGGTAAGGGGTCACAGGCATGCATATGGCATTGAATGAATAAGTGGAATGGTAGATGAATCGTACGTTGATTAATGTAATTTTCTAATCAGGCTGAAGATCCTGTCTTTGTTCCTCTCTTTTTTTAAACTTAGTTCCCCAAACTTGAGGGAGATTGTGATAAGCTTATACTTTAAACCACACTGTTCATTACATCTAGAAAATACTATTTAATAGTACAAGTGGGGCGGCGCTTAAATACATATATACAACACTAAGCATGGAATGCTTTTACAACCTCGTGGGAATTGAACCTCGTACACAATAAAAGGCACAGAGGACTCTGTCGCACAGCACGAGGTGGATAGAGTGAGAGTCAGAACTGAGAATGGTGAGCACTACTTTTCGCGGTAACGAGGGACAGAAAAGGGAGGCTTGGACAGCTCAAGAAGACAATATACTAGCAAGTTATATCAGGAAACATGGTGAAGGCAAATGGATAAACGTCCCCAAACAAACAGGTGACTTGCCTCATATATAGGAGCCTATCCATTTATAAACAATAACCAAACAGATAGCCCTTTTCCATAAAAGCTGTTTTTTTTTTTTTCTTATGGCGATGAAGCTGATATCTAAAATGATAGAAAATTAGGAATATGAACAAGCTAATGGGGAAGCATTATGATTGATGTGTAGGTCTGAGGAGAAGTGGAAAGTCCTGTAGGCTTCGGTGGATGAATTTTCTAAGGCCAGATATTAAGAGAGGCAACATTACAGAAGACGAAGAGGACCTCATCCTCAGGCTCCACAAGCTCTTGGGCAACAGGTACTCACAAATATATATGAGCCTTTATGTTATTTCCTTTTTACTTGAACCAATAAATATATATTTGCGTCGCTTTAAATTATACTAAAAAGGAACTTTTATTTTTCAGATGGTCACTGATAGCAGGAAGACTTCCGGGGCGAACAGACCATGAAATAAAAAACTACTGGAACACCTACTTAGCGAAGAGGGAGCAAGAGAAGCAATCATATAATACATGTCAACATGAGAAAAAAGAAATTGCAGAAGCAGGAATCTCCCATGTCTATGATGAGGCTTCAGAGGGGGTTACTTTGCAGCCCATGGCATCACCAAGCACCCACATGGTGTTAGACACACTAAACCCAATCAAACCCACAATTGATTGTAATGGTCATTCTGATGTCGCAACTGTAGAACCTGTTGTTATCGACAGGCAATCAACACCAAGGAATTATGAGGAAGAAAAGGCAGATGGCTCTTTTATGGATTTCGATTTCGGGGACGTTTCGTTTTTGGAATTTCTAGACTTGGATTTTGCACAACTGACAGATTGTGAGATGTTAGACACGAGCAGTTTGAAACCAGAAGGAAGCAAGAGTGAGTCTCCGCCACTTTAATTCTCTGCAGAACCGCCTCGAGAGGAAATGGGAATGCCGCAAATCATAGCTGTGAAACACCCAGTGAGTCAGGTGAAACGATTTTGGAGTGCTGGAGGTTGTTTTCAGACTGATATGGGGTCTTGGGTTGCTTCCCTTGATTCAGAGGAAGAATGTAACATCTGAAATTAACATTCAGTTCCTGTTCTGTTCTGATAGTTAACAAAAGTGAGAATGGACAAGTAAATCTATCTTCAAAAATCAATAAAGCGATTAAATACTTTTGTAAGGTAGATATTCATGTAAGAAAATGTGTCGTCCCGTGATTAGTTAATCATATAAAAATTTCCGCCCTTGTGGCTCCCCCTGCCTCTGGATACTTATGTACGGTTGTTTCATTGTTTCAAGTGTTTGGATATTTTGTCTTATCAATAATTGAACTTTCCGAAGAAGCTTGTGTTAAGGCCTTCGAATTCTACTCTTATCCTCAAATCAGTTATTTCGATGCCCAACTAATTTTAAGCATCCGTAAATTAATTTGATTCCAAGATGGACCATTTCATGCGGGGGACAGCTCTTCAAATGTGGTAACCGTTGCAAAAATGCTTTCCTGCATATGATGTGCAGTGACACACAATTAATCACCGATTGTCGATGGGAAAGGGGGAATCCTAGTACCAGTGATATTTTTTAATTTTGGCCTCAAAATTTCGCGGCATAGTGCAATCATGGAATGTGATCCTTTTACAGAGCATCGAGAGTCGAGGCCACTTGATTCGTCCACATCGCTCGTACATGACCTCGTTCCACTGTCAATACCATTAATTTTGTGTCAGAACTCATAGGGACCATTGATCCTCTGTGATAACGACGGCTGTCTGGTTTCTCTCTTTCTAACTTCAATAAATACTAGTTTTTTACAACAAACTTATCAGATACACAACATTTTAAATTTTCACTCCTCACTTCACTAGTACCTCCCTTTCCACCTGTGAAGAATATGGTAAAAGATCACGCGGACACAATCCAAATTATGATATTTGTTGAAGAATGTGTGTTGATATTTTAAAAGAAATATCATATAGTTTGAAATTAGAAAGTCTTAAATGTATATATAATAATATATGAGATTAGGCTTGTAAAGAAATAAGAGAGAGTGAAAACTTTACGCATATAAGTATAGGTCAACAGGCTCAAACGCAATTTTATAACGTGATTTGGACTACTAATTTTTTTAATATTCTTTACCTATTTTACTTCTCTACAATATCAATGAACTCAAGATGCTTCTCTTTAAATCCCACCCATTCGGCTCCTTTCTTTCATGACTTAGTTCAGAAATATGAGAGTCCCAACTCTACACATATATATATATATATTCTGTCAATCAATTTCCTTGCGTCTTACAGGTTTATTTACCCGTTGACACACACACATGTTAGACTCGTTGATCCATATTTCAAGATGGGCCAAATGGGAAGCTCGCAAGCCGATGCCAAGAGCATGCAGGTGACGTACAAAGACCAACTAACGACACTTCTACTTCCTTTATAACAATGTATCAATATATATGACATGGTGACCTGCTTGAACAGCAAGGTTCATGTGCAAAGTAGATATTGCTCCAGGATTTTGTATTCTTGCTGGTGATGTTATAGCTTGAACAGCCTTTAGATGCAGTTATGAAGAATGAAAAAAGATACCTAAACAGCCGAAAGTGCAGGTTGTGTTGATGTTTGCAGCCTATTACAGCAACAGTGTCCCAGGTTTAAGGTGCAATTAGTACAATTAATTTATATATGTCATCGTCATCGTCATAAGAAGTGGTTACTTCAAGTATTTGACTCATCTAACAACTTAGAGCTTCTAGTATCAACAGTTGAATGAGTGAATCAACAAATATATCTTTTAATTATCAGATTCATATGCACCCACGAGAGAGAACAAGCAATATTGCTGGATGAGAGAGTAGGCAATGGAAAATGGTAAATCCAGAGGACATGATTTATAGAGCTTTCTACTGCAAGGCAAAGAGACAAGTTGTTTTACTTCGCAGGCCAAGAGACAACACCCAATTTGCTTGCAATGGACCACAATTTTTTTGTCTATATGCATCCAAATTGGCAGGAGAAGGCAAGAGATGAGATGTTGCAGATTTTGAAACCATCTATCGCTTCAAATTAGTAAGTTTCGACATTCGAGAACAGATCATTAGGCTATATTAATTTCTCTAAATGCTCTGTTTTTTCCTCAAAAAATAAAAAAGTATTGGTCTTTTGGCTTCCTAGTTGTTAATTACAAAGCTTTTTGAATTATTGCATTGGCTAAATATAAGAGAGGGTCTAACGATTTATCATTTCACTGATATTATCAGGTTACATATATATCCATCAATCTTGGTCAATAAGTAAAGCATTTAATACAATTGTCAAGTACCGACAAAAGCATTAATTACATTTCTCAAGTGGCTACAAGAGCAGACGAGTCACTAGGCAAGTGGGTGAATATTCCGAGTTTCCGACACTCCCTTCATACACATGCCTCAACATTCTTGTTTTCTTCTTTCTCGACGTCTTTCAACCTGTCATCTTCTTCTTCTTGTTTTTCTTCATTACATCACTACTAGCTAAAGAGATTTTATGATAGTTTTGTCTTGCTTTTGCAGGTCACCTCATTTTATTGTGAAATTTCTGCCTAGCCCCAAACTTTGCCTTGATTGAAGTCTTTCTAAGTGCACGCAACGCAGTATATTCTCCACCTTAATTAGATGCGTAATCGGAAGATTAGAAGGTGCGTTATATACTATTTGGCAGCGTTAAATTTAGTACTGATTTTTATTTTTTCTGACATTGCAATTACAATTGCATCACAAATTATAACTGCATGTGATCGTTAAAATATATCTGAGCTTTCTGATATGCTTATTATAGAGAATCTGAATGTAATTCACATGATTCTATTCTATTATTAGTTTTGGAATAACTTTTTGTTTGTACTTTTCTTTTGTCTTTTTATGTCACAAATGAAAAAATAAATAAAAACAAAATATGTGTCAATTTCATTTAAAAATTTTGCCCATATAAAAAATTACCGATTAATTTAAACTAGTACAACTACATTTTAAATCTTCATTTACGATGATTTTGATTAGAATCATCTAAAATTAATTTTTAACTAATATAATTTGTAAATTTGATTTTGATTGATAGTAAATTTATACGACATAATTTATATTTATAAGTCTTATCTGAAATGCAATTTACGTCATCAATATATTTTATGTGCAGAAGCAAGCCTGTTTCTTTCTGTGCATACAGAATTTTGAAAGATAAACATGATTTAAGAAAAAACTAAATACTTAATCAATTGAAATTATTTTAAAAATGAATCTCTATTTTAGTGTGGAAGTAGATTGAACAAAGTTTTCAACCCTACAAACATAAAAACAATATTAAGGAGAAGGTAAACGTGTTAACTCATGAACTAGCATAATGGTAATATGAATATTACGACGACATGTAATTATTAAATTGTACATTTCTTAAAAATTGTGTGTTTTTCCATCAAGTCCATTTCAATCAACCAACACTGTGGTCCACTTGAGCCCTGTATTCATTTAGGAGGGCTTTTTGGATATCAATTGCTCCAAAAATAGTTTGCCATTCAAAATTCTGCAGATACATTTTTGGATTTTTTTTCTAAAATTTTTTTCACAGGATCATAGGGTGTCAGAGCTTGGAAGGCCTGTTTTAAGTGCAGTTGCGGGCTTGCTTAGTTCGCGACACGTTTAAATTTAAACTCTTACAGTGGCCTAACACAAGCCAACATTAAAGGAGACTTAAGGGGAAATTTCTTTTGGCACTTATAATTTTATTTCATTTATAATTTAGTCCTTAAAAATATACAACTAAGCCCTTGTAATTTATAAATACTTCACTTTAGTCCATATTTTTAAATCATGTAAGTATTTTAATCAACATTGTTGATGCAACTAATTATAAACCGTCTCAATTCTCTGAATAAGTATGGTTATACTAACAATAAGAGAAAAAGTAGATAATGAAGCAAAATTAATGATTAATAATGAAAAATGATAAAATTTATATTAAAACAACTATTATTAATTTAATTTTTTATATCTTAAAATTTATAAATATATTTCAAATGAAAATTACGGTATGGAAGAAAAAAGAAGTTTGAGTGTTCTAAAAAATAAAATTTAAAAATTACTTAATTTTTAATTAAATATTTAAAATTAAATAAATATCATGTAGTTCTAAATTACAATAAATATTTAATTACAAATTATATAATTGATACTTAAAATTAAATAATTAGAATATAATTAAATTTTAAATACTAATTAATCAACTTATATTTTTTATTGTAATTTAGAACTATATGAGATTTATTTAATTCTAAATATTTAATTAAAATTACGTAATTAGTAAAATTTCTTTTTAGTACACTCAAAATTTTTCATTCCCTACCATAATTTTCATTTGAAATATATTTATAAATTTTAAGATATAAAAATTTTAAATTAATAATAATTGTTTTAATATAAATTTTATCACTTTTCATTATTAATCATTAATTTTACTTCATTATCTACTTTTACTCCTATTTCTAGCATAACCATACTTATTCAGAGAATTAAGATGGTATATAATTAGTTGCATCAGTTTATTAAATTACTTGCATGATTTTAAATGTATGAACTAAATTGAAATATTTATAAATTACAAGAACTTAGTTGTAAATTTTTAAATTATAAGGACTAAATTAAAAATTAAACAAAATTATATATAAATGCCAAAAACAAAATCCCTTAAGTCTCCTTTAATGTCACAGTCTTGATTTCCGATAACGAGATATAATAAAAAAATAATATTTTATTAATATTAAATTAAAAATATATTTTTTAAATCACTTCTCCAGTACTAAAGAATCTTTAGTGCTGATGGCTTGTGTCAGCCCACAATCAGTCATGCCACTATCTGATTGTGGTCTGACACAGGCTCCTAAAAAAGACAAAATTAGATTGTAATACGTTGAACAACTTCACAAGTGCACTAAAAACATAAGTTCACGGTCTAACACCCTGCGACAAAATTTAGATGGCGCCACTCCTTTTGGGGCAATTAATACTCCAAAGATACCATACAGGCGAAAGAGCCCATCGGTGAGGGTTCTTGTGTGGATAATGGAGGATGCAACGTTAAAAATCATCCCATAGGACACTGATCCTAAGAATTTGTGAAAGTAATTTTTGGCGTAATTATAAAATTAATTATATTAATATAATTACTGTATAATATATTGAAGAGAAAATATATGGTAACAGTATGTCAAAATATAATAATTATATATTAACTCCAAATATTTTATTGTATTTATATTTTAACTCTAATATTTTTAAATTTTTATTTATAAATCCAAAATTTTTTATAAAATTTTAATTTATGCCCTTTTCTTTTGTTTTTAGATAATTTCATAAAATATTAATTTATAAACTGAAAATAAAAATAAAATTAAGAAGTTATGAAGTTATTGAAAAAATAAAAAAAATACAATGATAAGTTAACAAAGTTATAAATTAACATTTTTATATGGGTTATTAAAAAATAAAAAATAAAAAGAATAAATTAAAAAATTTAAAAGAAAATTGGGCTCATAAATAAAATTTAAAAATGATGAAATCAAAATATAAATAAAATAAATTATTTTAAATTGACATACCATCAGTATAATATGATACGTTATTATCAATTATTTTTTTTTAGTATATTATATAATAATTACACCTACTTTTATAGTTGCACTCAAAATTTTACTTATAAGATAATGATTATTAAATATAAAATAACATTTTATCAAAACACACGGTATTTCTTTTCTCATTAGGTTGTCTTAATGAAACATTAGCTAATCTCATCAATTGTGGGACGAAATACCAATGCAAGTTTGCTCGTTCAATTCAAGAACGATCGAAATATAAATTTTGCCTAAGTAACAAATCAAAATCAGTTCTGGTCATAAAGAAAAGATACTCTCCATTTTTACGTACCGTATTTAAACTGTATATGATTATTTATACAAGTTTCCTCACATAAACGTTATATGAATTTTTGTCACAGTGTCTATATTTAATTGATTACATCATCAAAACTAAAATTAAATGAAACTAATTAGTCAACGTAGATATACGGATATATATTTATATATACGGTATACATTCATGACTTTGAGTAAGTAACTGCTTCGCACCAAAATATATATTGACGGGTCATATGTCCCCTTCAAAGTTTTTAAATATATGAATAGAATATACTATGAAATTAAGTTTTGATATAATGTTTTATAATTTTTAATTTTTAATTTATTAAATTTAACTCCAACTCACCAAACTTACACATATATTATATATAATTTCCAAAAACAATAATTGTTTTTTGTTTTCCTTTCAATACTTCTCATCTTCTTTCCTTTCCTTTTTTTTTTATTTTTTTATTTTTACGTTCTCCTTATATGTATTATTCTTTTCTCTTTTCTCCCTCACCTTTTTCCCTCACACTCTCATATTCTTTCTTCTTTATTGGTTTTCAAAATTGCCAAAATTTAAATTTAATGTAATAACCACACCTTCAAGTTGCTAATTTATTAAAACATTAGTTGTGTTATAATTTAATACAGAAGTAAATAATTAAATTTATAATTTCAATTTCTGGTATTTCATTCAAACAATGTACTATAAAAGTAAAATTTTTTTATGATGATATAAAAAATTTTAAAGAAAAATTTACATTAGAGCAACAACTTTTATTTAGACTTCATGAATTTATTCTCCTGCTAAAACTAATTTTAAAAAAAAATCTATTATATAAGAAGCAAATTAAAATTTCATTTTATATTCACATTGATCGAAATAAAATAAGAAATATATATTTACAAAAAAAAAAATCATATTCACTTTACTCTCTTTAAACTATACTCCTGACTCAGCCACTGACTTTCATCATCAAATAAATAAATCTAGTATGGGTCTATACTAGTTACACCATGAAATTTTTTGTCATAGTCTCAACGTCACGAAGGTAACATGTCAGATTTTGAAAAAAGAAAATCATTATCGACGTAAGCAACGGAAACTAGTTCCTAATTATTCTCATATACAGCCAAATAATTTCTAATATTTTGATTATTATTGAATTGAAATATAAACAAGGTATAATTTTTCAATAATAATATGACAAATGTAGTGAATGAGACATTTTTACAACTTACTATTATATAATTTAAATTTTTTAAAAAATATTTATACATATTATACGTTTATTAATAAAAATTATCTGATGTCAAAGATATACAAAATTGTAATTAACTCTCATATTCTGGCCGATCATATGAGTTTTACGTACAAGAGATATTGATTTCATGTATCCCCAAAAACGTAATCCTCATCCTCTCCTACTGCGTTGAAGATGGAAGACTGCATCTTCAAAACCATGTCAGCCTCCTTTGTTTCTCTCGTTGTCTTCGTTGTGATTAAACTTGTCCGTAATATTTGGTGGAGACCCAAACGTGTAGAGAAGATATTAAGGAAGCAAGGGATCAGAGGCACTTCTTACAGGCTTCTCACTGGGGACATGCCCGAAATGAAGAAGGCCGTCCAAGATTCATCTTCTAAACCTATCGCCCTCAACGCTCAAATCGCTCCTCGAGTCATCCCTTTCTATCACAAAATGGTACAGAGATATGGTAAGCAACTTTACAAACATAAATTAAATGATATCATTAATTATTTTCTTAAAAGAAACTGATATTTTTCCCTGACAATGTATAGGAAAAGAATCAGTGTGTTGGTTCGGAACGAGTCCAAGGCTGATAATAGGGGAGGTAGAGCTGATAAGGTTGATATTTGGTGATAAGAATGGTGAATTTGTGCATCCACCACTTAGCCCACTGGTGAATCTTCTACAACTGGGTGTGTCAACCTTGGAAGGTGAAGAATGGAGTAAACGCAGAAGGTTTATAACACCTGCTTTCCATCTTGACAAGTTGAAGGTATCAAACACTTCAAACCAAACCTGCAAGTAATGGTTTAACCTAATATTTTTCAGTGAACTTTGCTATAATATGACATGATATTATGTTATATTATATTATATCATATCATATCATATTGTATATATTATTAGAGGTCAAAAATATAGGGAATGGTGCCAGCATTTTCAAGCAGTTGTTGCAGCCCGATCGAACGGTGGCAGAAGCTGGTGGAAGCCCAAGGGTCGTATGAAATTGACGTTGCTCCAGAACTCAGTGCTCTGGCTGGTGACGTTATAGCTCGAACAGCCTTTGGAAGTAGCTATGAGGAGGGAAAGGAGATATTTCAACTACAAAAAGAGCAATCATTATTGATGCGTGAAGCCTATAACTCCATCTATATCCCTGGCCTCAGGTGACTAACTTCCCAAGTTTAATATCGAATAAAACTACTGATTCACTAATATCTGTCGTTTAAAAGCAAAACAGCTTACCCCCTTGTTATTTCGTGAATTAGTTAATTTGATATATAAACTTCTCACGTCGATGGGTGCAAGGTCTCCGATCAATTGCTTAGATTTGTAGTAAAGAAGTGAAAGTAGGTGGTTGGTTATATTTAATTTTGGTTAAATATTAGGAATGGAATCGTAGACGTTGACTCAAATTTTCGTCCCACTCAACCATTATACGTACGCTTAAATGGCATGCCAGTGTAATTTATTAAAACTATACAAGTAACTAATTCGAAAATTTTGGGGTCACTCGTTCTAGGACTAAGTTGTAGATCCCACCAGTCACATGAACTAACACACTTTGCCTGGCTATATTAATATTCTATACCAAGATTCTTACCCACAAGGAAGAACAAGAGGAGGTACCAATTATACGACCAAATCAAAGCAATATTGATGGATATGATCAGAAAAAGGAGGAGGCAATGGAAAGGGGTGAATTGGGAGGAAAGCATGATTTATTGGGCATATTATTGCAGCGCAAAAAGGAATGCAACAATTCTCTGACAATAGAAGATGTGATAGAGGAATGCAAATTGTTCTACTTCGCCGGCCAAGAGACCACGGCCAACCTCCTCACATGGACTATGATTTGCTTATCTGTGCATCCAAATTGGCAAGAAAAGGCAAGACAAGAAGTATTACAGATCTGTGGCACAACACCCCCTGATCTTGAAACCATTAATCGCCTCAGGATCGTAAGTTCCAATAATTAATATTGCACCGATGAATACACGCTCCGTTTTGTTTAACCCCAAAAACTAATTTGCATGCAGGTGTCGATGACTCTGCATGAAGTCCTGAGACTCTTTCCCCCTCTGCCTACTATCTTCAGATACACAATGCGAGACACCAAAGTAGGAAGCTTATTCATACCAGCAGGGGTTGAGCTATGTTTGTCGGTGATGCATGTTCATCACGATACCAAGTACTGGGGTGACGACGCACACGAGTTTAACCCAGAGAGGTTCTCTGAAGAAGTTTCAGAAGCTTCAAAGGGTCAAATGGCATTCTATCCCTTTGGTTGGGGCCCAAGGATATGTCTGGGCCAAAACTTTGCTTCATTGAAGCAAAGATGGCTCTGGCTATGATTCTTCAACATTTCTCTTTTCAGCTCTCCCCCTCTTACGTCCATGCTCCTAGCCTTCTCGTCACTATGAAGCCACAACATGGTGCTCCTATTATTCTACGCCCCATCTAAGTTGGGTTAGTGTTATATTGCTTATACTGTATGGTTGTGTGACTTACTTTGGAGATTTTAATTTTATGCTTTTCAAAAATTATATATTAAATAATGAATGACTGATTGTGTGCAATTACTTTTATATTATATTTGATCGTACACAATTATTCTTTTATAACAACTGATTCATAATGTTAAGATAAGATTGAAATCTGTTGCCTATCCTGCACACTATTGCTTTTAAATTTTAATCCAATTCACAACCAAAATAGGATTTCACAGTGCCGGCCCAAGTAACTCATGGGCTGGATTCTTAGGTTTAGCCCATTATGCATGATAACGTACTAAAGAGCTAAAGGCCCGTAATGAAGAAATCAATTTCATCTCCACTTGACATCCACTTTTATAATGACAAATAATCTATTTTATGTGTATTATGAATCGTATGTTTGAATTAAATCAAATTAAACGGACCGTTCAAATAAATATTACACGATGTAAAATTTGTTATTATCTATTTAAATTGTGGGGTTTTATAATTGAAAGTTTGGAATGGTGTTGTTTTGACTTTTTATTTAATGAAGTTTGTTTTTATTTTGAAATTTTATTTATTTGTAGTTGTATCAGAATTAAAATGTTGCTAGAATGCTCTTGATTTGAATTTCTCTTTAGACTTGTCTATTATCGTAGTTTAAATTGAGAAAATATTCAATGTTGAATTATAATTTTTTTTAAAATAAACAAGAGCATCCAATTGAATTCAAACTAATTAAAGCTAAATTGAATACCTATTTCACCATAGTGATTAAACAAAAATTTTAATCGTTAGTGACCAACCCAACTTACATTCTAACAGTGCGTTTGGTTGGCAGGAAGTAAGTAAAGAAATAGGTGAGGTAATTCATTTACCACGTTTGGTTGTCATTTACACAAGGAATCTCTCTTCTCTAAAGCTCTCACCCTCATATATAGGAAAGAACTCTCCATCCAGAAAGTCCATCCAACTCCACTATAGTCACTACTGTAAGTGTAAACCACGCGCGTGCTTCAAAAGTTTATCCCCTCAATCCTCTTAGTCATAGTGTTCATTTTCTCTGAGGTCCTTTTCCACTTTTTTTGGGTCCTCAGTCCTCTCTTGCCAATGGATGGTCCGTAATATTCCCTTCTCGTCCATCACCATCAGCACCACGCGCGGTCAAGAAAGTGACCCTCCCCAATTCCACCTCCGAATTCCCCTGTTGTTATAATTCCCTACTTTTATATCATTACACGCACACATATTTCACCTTTCTTTAGAAGTGTAGGGAGAAGGAGAAGCTCGCATTATTAAACGGTACCAGTTAGTCTCTAAACCAATGAACATTTCCTGAAAAGGAGAACAAGATAAGTGGACTAAGTAATCTCTGTTTGGTTTTCTTGAATTCATCTTCTTCCTGGAATGAGAGATCCAGTAATTGTTAATCTGCAAGTGCTGCCACATCGATGTAGACCTGCACTGCGATGCTACGAATATGCTATATATGCCCATCATTGCATAAAGCAAAAACCCAATCAAAACAACACTCGGGGACTTATTCTTGTCCTCCTCAATATTTCTGAATTCCCTGCTTTTTTCATTTCTTCTTATATATAATCGCATAGTAGATTTTTTAAAAAAAAAAAAAAAAATTTCGCAGGGAGTAATGAACAGAGAAGTTTGAGATTTTTACAAAAGGATGAAGGAGTATGTGCGCACGTGACCTGGTACGCAGACAGCAGTATGAATAAACATTATGGGCAAGGCCAGTTATGTTAAAACAAAACCAAGTATGCTTGGGGACAGATATGTTATATCAAGAATGATTAAAGGTAAGAAGAGAAACGTACGAAGCTTCTTGGCATTGTCCCCAAGTATAAAGCAAGGTATGATGAGAAGGGAGAATGAAGAAGAGTGATGAATAGTCAATATTACAATTCAGCTTCTTGGCATTTTTTGCTTTTGGGTTGACAGAAAACAAGACAAAGTTACGAGAGATAGATACCAAACTGGTGAGCTATGGGAAGCCATAAGATCGATGTCCCTGTCTAATACATGATGCACTAATACAGCTATGTTGAAGTACTGAAATTGTTAAAATGAAATAGTAATATAGTATGGCTTTTTAAGTAATCATATTGGTTAAAAAATCTATAATTTATAACATTGACTTTTCTATGAAAAGAAAATTTTAGTTTGTTCACATGGATGATGAGGGATGACTATAAGTTAAATAATTGTTTGAGAGTTTATCCTCTCTCTCTCTCTCTCTCTCTCTCTCTCTCTCTCTCTCTCTCTCTCTCTCTCTATATATATATATATATAAGGGCAAATGAAGAATTTTTAGACCTCTCATTATTGTAGAAAAATCATTTTTTTGGTTCTTTTTAAATTAGAGTGTTTGAAATAAATTAAATGCATAAGGGATACAATTACCATTATATCTTTTTAGCAAAAACTCATTCAAAATCATATTCTAGTTATAAATATAATATTAAAAAATAATCAAATCATTTCATTCTATTAATAACTTCTTCATAATCTTTAGATTCTAAATTAATATAATGATTCATAACTTATTATTATGCTTCTTACCTATCCATTCTATTTCATTATAAATGATATTTGGGGCTTAGAAGTACATGTTTTCTTAACTTCAAATTTTTCCGTTGAGAAATAACAATTTACTAAAGAGTCTAGTTGAGGTGGCTTGGCAGCTTTGAATATTATGGTGTTCAGTATATGGCGAGTCATAATTACATGGAGAAACAAGGGATTAGTAGTCAATTAATTTAATCAACAGTATAGTCTAATGGTAATCATTGAAGCTAGATGATTGGCCGACTCTTCTCCGACATGCGATCAGCCTTATCTATGATGTGTGACCATGGAGCTATATAGAATCAGATCCCATAATGAGCAAATAAAAAAACCTAAAGCTATATTTAGATAGATGATTGATGAGTAAGTGGTAAAGAATGAAATAGCCAAAATGGGTTGGAATCATGTTTGAATGTTTTTTTAAAGGTAGAAAAAGATGGTAAGAAAGAAACACCAAAACCTTTTATTGCATCCAAAATTCCAATTTTAATATTCTTCAAAATTGGAGGATCAATGTTAGAATAAAGTGATCTAAGAAATTAAATTACTAACATGTCTTTATCTTATTACTAATATACCTAATTCCAATTGTTACAACTTTAATCTAATTTATATTATTATGGTCATGGCCTTTCTATTTTTATTTTTTTTTGGTTACTTAAAATTTCAAAATAAGAAAGAGAAAATAAAAGAATTTACAATGTAAATTAGTTTCATCTATTTTTTTTAATTTTTTTGTCAATAATTTTTCTTTTTGACTATTTAAGTTTGTCTTTTAAAATTTTTTGAAACAATATAGATATTTTATAATAAAAGTATTAGACAGAAAATATAGACATGATAATTAGTAAATAAAATAAAAAAATATGATAGGATGTAACATTATATATTGAACAATGACAAAATTATTAATTATGTTTTTATGTTACAAGAGTTAATATTAAAAAAAATAATTAATGAGTCATTTCATTTCATTCATTTTATTATAATTTCTAAACAAAATTGATAAGTGTCTCTTCATTTTCTTATTAAAACTTTGAAATAACATATCTGCTCACTACCAAAAAATTGGGTCATAATGACTGAAATATAGCGACAGCTAAACCTAACCATAGTTAAGATAAGTTTTAACCACAGTTAACTTAACTGTGGCCAATACGCTTGACATAACCACAGTTATACAAAACCGTGGTTAAGCCATGCAATAACTACGGTTATTTATAACCATAGTTAAGACAAAAATAGTCCTAACTACAATTATATAATAACTGTGTTTAGGTTTATGACTAACCACAGTTATTATGAAACCGTAATTTTGTCAATCATAACAACAGTTTACGTTAACTGTTGCTAAGACAAATAATTTGAGTCTTGGTTTGACCTTTTATCTTAGCCATGATTATTTCTATTAACAGTGGCTAGGACAGGTCCTAGCAACAACTTTTTTAACCATGGCTAGGAGGTTAAGCCCCATAAACTTAAACTAAACTCATGCCCTTCTTCTTCCTCAGCCCGCTACTACCTCATTTTTACCTTCTTCTCCTTGTCTCTTTCTCCACACCTCACCCCACCATTCTGCTCCCCCTGCCGTGGTAATACTAGCGCTGGCAACGACGCCCCAACATTTTTTGCAGGCAAGAATCTCCTTTGTCGCCATCGATGAGGTACATTTCTCCTCTCTCTCTCTCTCTCTCTCTCTCTCTCTCCCTCTCTCCCTCTCTCTTTTTCTTTTTCATTCCCATTGACGAGTACTTTGTTGCCACTGGTCAACTCACCGGTCTTGTTGTTGCCGCCGATCAATTTTTTCCCTTATATATTTTAGCTTTAAATATTATATTAAAAAATGGGAAAATTAATTTTTTTTTCCTTCTAAAAGACGCTTATTAATGATTTTGCTTTAATTTGTATTCATATTATGAGTTAATTGTTATTTCTTGTTGTGGCATACACATAAGAAATACTTTTTGTTGATGAATTTAATGAATGTAAAATTTTTTTTGTTCAAGTTAATAAATATTTTGTTTTTGGAATTTTGTTTGGAGTTGGATTGATGATATATTATATATTTGTATATGTGTATTGTTGAATTTGATTATTTTGTTGATAATGAAATGATTGCATGGGTAATTATATTTGTAAATGTGTAAACAACTTTGAATTATAATCAAGAATTTGTCATGATTTAATAATAGTGTTTTTAATATTGACATGATTTTTTTTAGTTAATTTGACAAAGTATGTTGCCAAATTATTTAGAAAATAGATAAGTCTTGGATTGTTAAGCCTTAGAATACTCATGAATATTTAGAGAGATTGAATGGACTCTTTGACTTTGCATTTGCTTATGGAAGTATTGAGAGAAGAATAATTTTCCCATGTTAGAAGTGTAGGTTTAAGAAATGACAAGTTAGAGAAGTTATGTATGACCACTTAATACTTAAACCTTTCCTACCTGGTAACAATTTTTGGATTAGGCATGAGGAAAGAATTATAGAAGAGTCTCATGTTGTAAAAGAACTTGAGACAAGGGGACAAGTGAGAGAACTGCATTTGCCTAAAGATAACCTTATGTAAGAAATGGTTTGTGATACATTTGGAATTCATTAAGGAAACGAAAATAGGGATGATGTTGATTGTGCAATTGCACCATTAAACCCCACGATGAATGACAATGCAAAAGAATATTTTGAATTCATTTTGGATGGCCAACATAGCTTGTATGAAAGGTGCGAGAAAAACTCCAAATTGTCTTTTTTGGTAAAGTTATATCACATTAAGTGTTTATGTGGAATAAGTGATAAGGTTATGTCAATGATACTGGACTTGATGGCAGATGCATTTGAACATGCCAAACTTCCACCTTTGTTTTATGAAGCTAAAAAAAAAACCATTAACAAAATTGGGACTAAACTATCAAAAAATTCATGCATGCCCAAATGATTACTTGTTGTACTGGGAGAAGGATGAAAATAGATATGTGTACAAAAAGTGCAACATATATAGATGGAAACCAAAGAGTAAAGGTGAAAAGAGGAAGAAGAGGCCTATAAAAATATTAAGATATTTCCTACTAAAGCCACGATTGCAAAGACTATTCATGTCATATAAAGCAGTTGAGCACATGAGATGTCATTATGTGGACAACACCAATGACAGCATAATGCAACATCCGAGAGACTCTGAGACATGGAAGAGGTTTGACATAATGAATCCACAATTCACTTAGGATCCTTGTAATGTACACTTAGATTTGGCCATTAATGGCTTTAATTTATTGGAAATTTGAGCACAAGTTATAGCATTTGGCCAGTGGTTATTATGAATTACAACCTACCTCTCTGGATGTGCGTGAAATAGAGTTCCTTTATGCTCTCAATGATTATTCCAGGTAAAAGGGTATTGGGGAATACTATAGATGTGTATCTGAAGCCACTAATTACAGAATTGAAGGATTTATGGATTGATTATGTTGAAACATTTGATTCATTCATAACTAAGATGTTTAATATACAGTCAGCATTGATGTGGACAGTTAGTGTCTTGAAACTTTGTTTAGGTGGAACGTTCATACTGGTTTAGCACACCCTACTTGTAATTTTGACTCTGCTTGAGTTCGGTTTCCTCATAGTCGAAAGTGGTGTTTTATAAGTCATTGTCGTTTTTTGAGTCCAGGTTATAAATTTAGATTGGCTTAAAGTTGATTTGATGGAAAGGAAGAGAGAAGATATCCCCCACTTTTCATAACTAAGTAAGAAATCTTGAGATGACTTGAGAATGTTAATGTTGTCTACGGAAAAAATGTGGAAGTTCAAGGTCGGGGTAGAAAAATTTGAGCAGTTAGTGTTGCTAACAGTGAAACCTAATAGTGGTGTAAAAAGAGTATACTTTTTCATCTTCCATACTGGACAAACCACTTGTTGCGACGTAATTTAAATGCATGGATATTAAGAGAAATGTGTGCTACAATATGATATTCACTTTACTAAATGAGTCTGGATGCTCAAAGGACCATATTAATGCACGAAAAGGCTTACAAGAAATGGGCATTAAAGCTTATCTTTGGCCTAATGAAAGTGGTAGATATCCTCCAACTTTATTCACTTTGACAAATGCAAAGGTATTTTCTTAAGGACTTTGAAACATATTATTGTGCCAGATGGGTATTCAAGTAACATTTCCAAATGCATTGATCTAAGACAACGCAAGATCGGTATATTGAAAAGTCATGATTCACATGTTCTAATGCAACAACTTCTACCCATAGCCATGAGAAAGACCTTTCCTAAAGAGGTATTTGCAGTTTTATCAAACTTTCATACTTTATTTAGGTGTTATGCAGTAAAGTGTTAAGCATAAATGACCTTGATGAGCTTCAAAATAGAGTAATCTTAACATTGTGTCATTTAGAGATGATATTCCCACCCTCATTTTTTACGGTCATGGTACATTTAATTGTACACTTAGTTAAAGAGACCAAACTTAGAGGTCCTATCCAGTATCGATGGATGTTCCTAATAGAAAGGTAAATACAAGCATTGTATTGAATATTTATTTTAAGCTATTCAACTTGTTTGCACCAACTCAACTGTGGTTGATAGGTATCTAAGCAAATTAAAGTCCTTTGTATGAAATAAGGCTCAACCAGAGGGCCTAATTGCTGAATGTTACATGGCTAAAGAGGTATTAACCTTTTGCTCAAGATATTTAAAAGGAATAAAAACTATATTTAATCATCTAGGACGAGTAAACGATGAACCCATTGACACCTTGTTTCCACCTATTAGAAAGCCAGTTAGTGGATTTAAGTACTTTACTCCATCTCATATGGAGAAACTACAAGCACATCGCCATGTGTTGACCAATTGCAAAGAAGTTGACCCTTTTCTTCAGTAAGTATATTATATGTCATAGATCATTAATCTTTGTTGCATGCCTTTAAACCATTTGAAATTGATGTATGACATGTAGGGAATTTAAAGATCATGTAAGGCAACAATTAAGAAATCGTACACGATCATCTTTAGAGATAGACAAAAGGATCCATAGAGAGTTTGTTGATTGATTCTCATGTTGTGTAAGTATATAATAATCATCGTTTACTTTTCAAATGATGAACACCTTTAATTAACAAAGTTATTACTCTTTTTCCTTTATATTAGAAATGATATAAATAAGATTCATTCCATTAAAATAAGATATCTTGCCATGGGTCCACTTGATAAAGTTAGGCAATATACTGCATACAATGTCAATGGATACAAATTTTGAACTTTAACACGAGATGAAGGATTGAAAACTCAAAATAGTGGTGTATTTAGGACATTTGGAACAAATAGTTAAGTAAATTTGATGGTCATATGAGATTTGGAGGTGTGTCATATTACAAAAAATTGTTAGATGTAATTGAATTAAATTACCATGGACAATTTACCATTACATTGTTCAAATGTACATGGGCTAACACGACCAATCCTAGAGCATTGTAGCTGATCAATCGAGATTTAATTCTATTAATTTTTCACGGTTGATACATACTGGTGAAAGTGAAGATGATGAACTATACATACAAGACTTGGAAGTTTGCCAAGTGTATTATGTTGAAGATGAGTTAGATAGAAATTGGAGTATTGCTGTGCATCTAAAGCCACGAAACTTGTATGACATAGGTGATGATGATGATGCATTGATTTATGAAAATGAGCTATTATAACCACAATTGTTAGAGCAATTATTCCCAGACTGAGAAATAAATTTACAATTGTCTAGGCATGTATATGTTACATATATTTATATGTGATCTTATAGGTTTGTATGTGTATGATACTTATTTATAATGTCACTTATTTATATGTGATCTTATGTGTTTATCTCACCGATGCTCATGTCTTTTGGTTGTTTTAACAGGAATTTTGATGATGAAGAGATTCTTGAAGAAGTATAACTCAGTCTTCACGAGAAAATGTGGTGAAGCCAGCTCTAAGAGCCCTCAGTCTACCCCACCAGCTAGTGATGATGGACATCCAACATACCAAGATCTCAAAACCATCTGACTCCTCTACATTGCCATCTCTAGATATCCAGCCCGCCTAGTAACAAAATGATGAAGAATTATCAACAAAAGAAGATCAACGTGCAGATCAACCTATTCAACCTGCACAGTGACAAAGAAGGCGAAACTTCAATGCATTCCTTATCAGTTATCCAGATTGAAGGCTTATGCTTGGAGAATACAAAGATAATGTGTTTAAGGAAGTTATACAGGTATGAGTTAATTAATCTTGTACTTCTCCTTAAATTTTGACCTCACTACTCATTAATGGCTACATTTATTCTTTTAGGTTAAGTTTGTAGTGAAGGATAGACATAAAAGTTATATTTTAAGTTTAATAGGGGCAAAGTGGAAGAGTTCACGATACAACTTATATAAAAATGATGGCACTAAAACCCAGGTGCAACTAACACAAGATGTCTCTAAAGGAATTCAAAGAGATTAATGGGCTACATTCGTAGATTATCGTCTTTTGGAGAAGGCTTGGGTGATCTAACTTGTATTTCAGTATATATAATTGTCTGACACTTTTTACTAACATGTATGTATTCATAAATAAGAGATAGCCACGAAAAATAAGTAAAATTAGACCAAAATGACCATTCTATATACCGATGGCTTAAAAAGCCTTGTACGAAAGAAGACAGAGATGGTGAGTTCATTGTGGTAACTAAAAGTAAATTGTAATATGTTTTATGTTACATGTGTCTTCAATTCTACAGGAAGTTAAGAGTGGTAGCCCAGTCACACAATGTGATGTGTAGACTGTGGTTCATAAGCATGTTGATAGATCATTTGTTAATGATGAAGCTAGAGTAATAAGTGCAAGTGTTTGTAACACAAGTTTGCATTTTATTAGATTATTGATGGAAATGAATTATTATCAATTGCATTTTAGGAGAAGATTGTTATAATTAAGACAGAGTATCCTTTATCTCAGCTAATATCTACTTATGATTCATTGGCTAGAGCTTTAAGAACTCAAGAACACTGTGGCAGAGTCAGAAGAATAGGTTTAAGTGCCTGTCTAACCCAAGTATTTAGACGTCATGCACGTAAATTCATTGTCCTTGCCTTCTTACAATGAATTGCAAAATGAAGTAGCACAGCTGAAGGAAAAAATTGCAAAAAGAGAAGCAAGTGAATCACAAATGGCTACAGAACATGCACAAATGGCCGCACAACAAAAGCAAATGGCTGCTAAACACACAGAGTTGACAAGCAACGTTGAATGGAAGCAACAATGACTTTTATCCTACGAATCATTCTTGGTCAAGTGCCACCTGAACTTAGGATAATCATGACTTTGTTTTCTATTATATATGAATAAAAGAATGTTTATATATTATGATCTTTAACACATTACTAACAACATATTTTGTGATTTCAATTTTAGATTCAGAGTAATCAAGATAGAGGAAACCCAGCTCAACAAGCAAGCCTTTTCCCAACATTCCAGTTATATGAATGATTAGCTATGATGGACTTTGATTATATATATATGTGTGTAGCTTGTTCTTTTTTGTTAATGTATTTATATTTTCAATTATTAAGATATATATTGATAGGTATATATTTGGATTAGACAATTATTATTTTGGATGGACAGTGTTAACTTGTTTAATAAATTAAGTGAAAAAAATTGGTTAGAAAAGAATATATATATATATATATATATATATAATTGTGACAAAAACTACAGTTGCTTTTAAAAATTATCATCATATATATAACGACATTTTACAATAACCGTCATTAAGATAAACATAATAACAGTTAAATTTTATCATCATTATGTTTGTCTTAACAATGGTTTATTTACCTGTTGTTAGCAAAAAAATAACTACATTTATTATAACCATCCTTAGGACAAAACATAATGACGGTTTATTATAGCTATTTTTAATACAAGCTTAATGACAGTTGTTAAGACTCTTTTAATGACCATTAAGCTACAACTGTCATTAAACCAAAAATAACGACATCTAAATATACTACTCGTCATGTCATGCCTAGCAACAGTTTTATCGTCATTTTTATATAATCGTGGTTAAATCATACCCTACAAATAATTTTGTAATGAATGTCATAGTTGTCGTTAAACCTTTTTACTGTAGCTATAATCGTGGTTAAGACTACTTAATAACCGTCGTTATGATTTGATTTTTTTGTAGTGACTCAAGTCATTCTATTCCATTCTATGTTATTTTATTAATGACTATTTTATTCCTTCCTCCCTTAAACTTGCATAACCTTAAGGAACAAATCCAACCTTATTACTGACAACTCTGGAACCACCGGTAGGCTCTTTATTATAATCACACGTTTACTTTTGGACTAAGAACCTGTTATGATACGCAAGGGCTTAATTGGAAGATTGATTCGGATATGGAATGAGGTAAGGTGAGGTATAATATAAATAGAGTTCAAACATTTTAATCATTGAATGAATATTAAAAAATCAATTAGGTAAAATTAATATGGCATCCCACACTCTAGTTTTTACTAAAATTCCTTCCTCTTTTCCTAATTATTTTTCAAACTACCAACATAAATTGTACTAAATTATGTACCACAGAAAGATTAGATTTTTTTTGTCTTTTGTCAAAGAAACATAATTAAACAAAACCAGGCGAATAGTATTTTTAGTTAGGTATGTATATATATATGTAATCATTTAGGATGACATTCTTGAACTAACAAGTTACTCGCAAGAGCTGCATAATTCACACTATCGAAGTATTTTTTTTTTTCTTTTGTCTTTTCTTATGTTAGAAAATTTTCTTTTTCGAGGGGTCATCTAACATATTGGTTGACTGGCCTCCGCCTTGCGGGCTTTTTCCAAGTTGTACATATTACTTTGGGCTAACCAATCTGTCATGATGCTTGTTTTTAACTTGTTTATTTATGATTATGTTCACAATGTATGTACGATAATGAATTTGATATTATTATTAAATACTAGTTATGTAACAAGTGAAAAAATTTATATATAGTTAGTTATATTTTTATTATTAAGTTTTTTAATAGTAAGATAACAAGTCTATGATGTTTATAAACAGTTGTATAGTGCTTTCAATTAAATCATATACTTGTCATTTTATTATTAGCAAATTATATACTAATTTTGGTTTAATTAAAAAATCTTGTAACAAAAATATAAGAAACTACACTTAAATTTTATATTTAAAATATATGACAATATTTTTTAAAAAAATTTATGAGTTTCTAAACAAAAAATAATTATTCTATATTTAAAAATAACAAAAAGAAGTAGTAGAAAGGTGAATGATTTTTTTTACTATCTCACTTACATTTCAACTTTTTTATATTCATTTTCTGAAATATCATTTTGCTTTTTAAAGTTTATTTAAGATTAAAACAAAACCAAAAAGGCCAAAGCTACGTTAATATTTGAGTTTCTTAATCAATTAGTCAGTCAAAAAACGATTCTGTAAGAATTAATTACGATTACAGACAAATTTGTTGCTTGTAGATATTTCTAATTTTCACAATAATTACAAATCTCAAATACCTATTCCTGAGATAAATTTACCTAAACTCTATCTCCATCATGATTTCAAAACGCGTCATCAGTATTAGTTGGGATAAATGATAATTAAGGGCGGTAATACAGCCAATGAGAAAAGCACACTTGTATGGAAACATCCACACGATGAAGTTAGGTCATGAAACAAAACGAAAATATCCAGTTGAGTGGGGAGGGGTGGAGGGTCTTGCGATATTTGGGCAACACAAACACATAACCAAAGATCCAAAGACACACACACACACACACACACCAGTGTTCCTAAGCAGATTGCTTGAACCAAGAAATGCGCCAATCAGAGTTGCACAACTGATCATGCTTTCCCAAAGAAAAGCACTCCAATGTGACAGCATTAGAATTTACAACCAGACAACCAACGTACTACTAATGGTTTCAAAAGTGTGTGTTTCACCCCACCCTCCAATCATGCTCTCACAACGCACCCCATCTTCTATCCACGATCCAACGTGCCTATGTGGCTGTGCACTCTAATTATGCCCCCCTCATATAATTATATGCACAACACTATGAACCCAACCACATGTCCTTCTCTCATTTTGTCAAACGACAGATCAACTACCCCCCCTACGTTTTAGCACCAATTATATGTTGAATGATAGACGGGGAAAGCTGAAAAGATTGAACCCCTTCGCTTCTTCGCAGCTATCATTACTGGGTAAGAATATATGAGGAGGATGATTGATTCAAACTCATCTCTTTACCTGATATTTGTCGACTTATTGAATGAATTTATCTAATCTGTGCCGACTAATTGATAAGCAACTTTTTTATCATTTTATTTTTACTTTTTTTTTTTTTGGAGAGGGGCTTCTGATTCTTGCAAATAAGTACGAAGGGGAAAGGACGAGTTTTGAGGGGACATGGGAATGGTAACGTGTCAGAACAGGAACAATGAGGATGAGCAGCACCACCCCTTCTCTTTCTGGCAGTGTCTTTGATTGAGCCAAAGACTTGTTTGTGAGACTCAATTATCACGCATTTGAATACAAGATACCTCCATTATCTGACTCTTTAAAGAGGAAAATAATAATAATAATAATAATAAACAAATCGTGAAGAAAATGGACATCATAATGAGCTCAACTCAGTGTATATATATGTACAAATTACGACTGAATAAAGACAAGGACATGTTATTATATTATTATATATACTGCTAAAAACCCCTTTGTTGATTGAATCCAACTTAGGTTTCCGCTATAATTGGTCTCAAACATCAACATAACTAAGATACTTTGGGCCTGCAAAATTCAACAGCAAGATCCCCTGCGGCTGTTCAACCTCAATCACATCAAAAAAAAAACAAATGATCTATGCAGCATCCATGCGTATCTTAACGAACCTAGCCATATCTTTCCTACATAATCCATCAAAATTGTCCAAATTAACTAATCTATATTGTTCAAAAATCTAAAGCCACAAGCTAGATGGTATACAAAATAATTCGCAGCTTTACGAAGAAAAGATATCGTTGTCTTTCACTATAAATTTGGCTTTTTATAATGCGATATATTGTAAGGTATCACCTCGTTTTCAAAATGGCCACCGTGACATCATTGCCTAATCTTTTGAATAATATCATGGGAATGGATTTCCACATTTCATGTTTATTGGTATGACTGTTTTGAAAGTTTAGAAAAATGGTGAACAAATTATGTAGCGTAATTTAATTGTTTCAAATGAGGCAACTTGCGCTCATCTCTTATTCTGATCTTTGATGCACATATCAACGTTGTGCAAATTCAGTCCAACTAGTTACTTACAAGTGCCCTCTTTTAGAGCACTGAAGAAAGTTTGGGTCTAACGTTCCCAAAGAAAGAAGTGGAAGAAAACCATGTAATGTGAGGGAAAAAGATGCCTATGATTCCACGAAGTCCAATATAATATGAAGAATTCATAGATGAAGTGCATATATATCTGCTTTTGTTAGGAGCATGAAATATGAAAAACACGTTGATTGGATAAAACCATGCTTTCAATATGAATTACATAGCTTGAGTTTTCAATCGAAAGACGTCAGAAAAAAACATAAAAAAACGAAGATGACATATGATGGAGATCTTCTAAATCTGAAAGAAGCCTCCTTCAAAATCAGAAGTCAATAAACAATTAAACAGGATGTATGCAAACGAGAAGACTGATCCAATAGAACCTAACCGTCCTCACTAATTAAATGTGTAAAAAAGCACATAATTAAGGTTTTTAAGAGTACTGTTTGATTAAGATGACAATAAAATAACTAAAGAGGGAATGACGGTGTGAACCTGCTTCCAATCACCAAGAGATAAAACGTCACCATTATACCTCACTTATTTAATACTATACATGTACTTGAAGAATTGATAAATTCGAAAATTAAATTTTGAATATTGAATTAAGGGCAAATGTCATCAATGTTTCTGTAAGTTTGGCTAAGTTACATTATATTTCTTTGTAATTATTTTAAAAAATTACAACTCCCAATTTTTATTTTCTATCAGTATAGTTAACTTTTGACGTTATACACGTTTATTTCAAAAATAATATTAATTAATTGTCTTCGCTATAATATTAAAAATAAGTACGTATAGTTTCACAATAAATCTTAATATCAGCTTAATTAGTTGCCTTTGTGAGTAATTAAGAATAAAATACGAGTCCTATCATATCATGTTATGCAAAAAGTTAATTTCTTTAAAAAAAAATAGTAAATTATACAAATCTCCTTTTTATTTTCAACATATACTCCAATTTTTCTAAATAATAAGTTACCATGCACTTTAGTTTAATTAAAATTTTTTTACTAAAGTGCTGTCCATTAACCTAGATTTTTATTACTTTGAATAAAATCAAAATAAAGGATATTTTAGTTAAAAAAATTTTAATTGGATTAAAGTGTAAGAAAACATTTTATTTCAAGGAATCTTTGTGTATATATTTTGAAAATAGACGAGAGGTTTATATAATTCCAGTAAAACTAAACAAAAATCCATGTAATTCACTCAAAAAATTTGGGTGGAAGTTTCTACACTATACATCAAACTTTCATAGAAGTTAAGTATAATTTTTCAAAAAACCAATATATATATATCTAGTCTAATTTAGCCACATCGCAATGAATAATAATTACCATGATTTACTCTTGAATTAATTAATTACTCACGCATTACAATTCAAACTTCGTATATGTCACTTATTTGAATATCTTAGTATAAACATTTCCCTCCACCTCCATACTTATTTTTTATAAATGTAATTCAATTTAATTGATTATCTTAATTGCATAAGTAATGTATAATTAAGTAATGGGTTTGGTTTGGTGGAGATGAATTAGACAGTTTTGACGTAGGATCTACATGTAGATATGGAGGCGACTCCTTCTTGGTCCACTTGCCCCAATCCAAAAGCACAAAGCCATGCGCACAGCCGCCGAACCCAACATACTCTCTCTCTCTCATGCCTCTCCCTTTCAAATCCAAACTATGCCACACCAACACACATTAACGTTAAAAACCTAACAAAAGTATATATGTCTATTGCTAATCACACACTGCCTAATTTTTCCTTTTGTTTTCTTTCTCAGTGCAACAATGGCTTTTCGGCTTCATTATTAATTTCATCACTCCTGCCTCTCTGAATTATTAAATTCTCCATCCAAATCAAACGTCTGTACTCTACAGTTTTCCCTTATTTTAAACCACGCCCCAAATTTGCTTGCCTTTAGTTCTGTAGGGACACTGACCCAATCATTTTTTGTGTTTTGTTTTTACGTTTTTCTAATACTATTCTTGTTTTACATGGTTCGACGACCGATTAAATCAGGTAAAGCAAATAATATTGGGAACAAGGCTAAGTTTTATTCAACTTTTTAGATATCACTTTCACTAAACTTTTCTTCTTTTCATTTCATAAGCTGTGAGCAACTAAGTCCTTTCCCCTGGTTTATCAATATAATATATTTGTGTTGTACTTTTATACATTCTTTCATATTAAGTAAAGTTTTCCATGCATTGATGTTTTGTTGTTGTGGCTTTTTTCCTCCTTTTAAGGTGTGAATGTGTGATACATTGGCCTTGGATTCTCGTTTGAATGCTTCTTTATTTGCCTTTGTGATCAATAGCCCATCAAATACAAGTTATATATATATATTAAAATAATGCCGTGAGAAACACAATAATTTGACGAAGACTTAATTAATTACTAATTTACAAATGCTGCTTGTTTATCCATATCTATTATTGCCATTTTGTAATTACTGTTTCTTCTTTCTCCTTTTTGTAAAAACAGATTATATGTGACTTTCTAACTTTAGAGCGTGTTTGAAATTAATAGAGAAATTAGAGCCAAATTAATATAATAAAAAAATTATTGAGAAATTTTATTCATAATTTTTTTCGAAGGTATCGTTTTGCAAAATTTAGTTATATATATGTTTTAAATTGCTTTAAATTGTTAGTCTAAAAATGTACGTAGTGGGTGAAAATTAGTAGGATTGAATTTACTATGAAGAATGAAGAAATAAGAAAGAGTATGTATGAGACCACAAAACTGAGGGTACTCAAGCACAAGCTTGGACTCCAAGCTATACTCTAAAAAATTATGGAAGATCTTCTAAAACGTACAAATCTAGACTAGATAGCTATTGATTGTAAATGAAATATCAAAGTTTGTAATCCATAAAATATGACTAACAATTAAGTATTCTTAATTATACTATTTAATTTACATGAGTAATAAAATAGCATTATCTATCTTCAAGAGTAATGGAAAAAGCCGAAATTTATATAGAATTAATAATGCTAACATTATCTATCTTCAAGATTCATCTTTCTGTAGGTGCAAAGCTTTGGAGATTTGATAGGCTCCTTTGAGACTATAATTAAGTGGGTCTTGGTTTGTTTGGAAGAACCCTACAACTCCACACTGAAATTACGCACATCTAATATATTCTGTTACCATAAATTGACTATAATTGTTATTCATAAATAATCCCTGCGAGGCAACTGATAAGGCTATGTATTGACCTTTTATAAAAATGTAATATTGACAACAATAGTTTAGAGAAAATTAAAACAAATATTTGACCATTAAGCTATTGATCACAGGAGCCAACTAAATTATTTCAAGTCTATTAAAGTACTTAATTATTTGAATAATAGCGATAACCTTTGATTTCTGCCCCTCCCGATGTTGGTCCTAAACTGATAACTTATACGGTACTTCCTTTGACTCCAATAAAATATAATAATCTAAATTGGGAATTAATTTTAAGAAAAAAATCACTGAATAAAATAGTGGATAAAAGCAATATTTCAAGCACTTCCATATATTACCGACGTGGCCTGGATTCAGTCTTGTGTCGTCTCTTTTCAACACAATATCACCGTAATTCTGTTGTAGTTTATAATTTAACAAATTGTGAGGTTTTAAACGTCGCAATTTAAAATAGTAACAATAAGAGTAGCATTTTACATAAGCTAGCTAGAGCCTCCATTGTTCAAGCTGGTCTCCACCTTTGGGATATGTTCCAAGATTTTCTTGAGTAATAATATTGATGTTTACCTCAAAAAATAAAATAAAATAAAGAGTAGCATTTTAGATTAGATGAAAGGCTTTTGAAGTTTCAAAGCAAAGCAACATGCATTAATGAGGCTAAGTTAGTTAATTAGCCAACACCGTACGAAATTAATGGGGGAATAACTTAGCGTTAATTGACTCATGTTGCAGTCTATTTGGTGTGATATCCTTTGTGGTGTTTGACAATTAATGTATGATAATAATAAATAAAGTGGAAAAGATTTTTTTTTTTTTTGGTTGCGAGAAACCACTTCAACTAACTATAGCATGAATAATTCATCAAATAGAATACTTAATTAGACTTCTAATTAAGTAGTTTATAAATACAGTATATATTTCTAATCTTTTAACTCCCTTATAATCTAAGATTAAATTGTCAAACAGTTCCATATTCTATATTAATCCAAATCTCATTCCATGTCATCCAATCGCTTACTTAAGTGATTACACTTCATCTCATTAAGGAATAAGCACTAATAACATAATTACCTTGTCAACTAAGATCATTAGTATAGATGGAGTATCCCTCATCAGCATGACAAAGAAATATGAACAAGGTTTTGGTTTAATAGCAAAGCCATGTTAGCATAATTAATTTGTGTATTTAGATGCCCCAAACAGCGTGACTTGTAAATTTTGGCTAATGATAAAGTCATATCAACATGAATTAATTAGTATAAATGCATATGCCCCTAACAACATGACTTGCAAATTTGTCAATCTCATCTTTTCCAATAATCAACAGAAAATGGAGGAAGAAAGATTGGGAGGTAGAATGAGATCATACATTCAATTAAGGAAAATTGTGAAAAATTTTCTTCTTAATTTAAAAATTTATTTATAAAAATTCCAAAATATAAAAGGAAGTAATTAAATTTTCACATACAGTTTTGTCTAATTTTTCTCTTAATGGCGTTAATTTATTTGTCACTTTAGACCATTCTTATTATTATTGGGATATTGAAAATAGATAGGAGCTTTTGACGAAAAAAAAAAAAAAACCGGAGGTTGACAGCGACACATTAATTATCAATATGTTTAAAGTGGCTAATGACTTAATATATATTATTAATAGAAACATGGAGAAGATAATTTTTTTTCTTAACTATAAGTGTAATACTTAATTTCCCAAATTCAAAGAATAATTTATAAATGAAAGTTTTTAAAAAATTTCTGCATTTTGTTCTTCAGTTAAATTAAACACATCAATTCTGTACCGGAAAATAAATAGGGAAACAAATGCTAGCTAGTTTCTAATTTCACCGATTGTAATCATCATGCTAAGGTAACAATCACGATATTGCTCTTCTAACTTGGAAAACAAAATCTTTTTGTATCCTGTCATTAATTCATTTTGTACTGACATGGAAATCAATTGCACATATTTTTTAAATTCTAAATGTGAATTGATTGAAGAAATCATCATGGTCTTATAATATCAACAATGATGAATGGAGGACAATTTCTGATTGACCTATATTTCGTGATCATTGAAATTTTATAGGGGACCAATTTATAGTCACTCTCATCTATGAACAGTACCTGAGAAAATTTTAGTGAAAAAATAAGTATCCTTTTCTAGTATCAATCTACTAAACATACTAATTTTTAACTGACAATTGACTAATTTACCTTGATAATTCAAGAATTTAGTGAAACTTTAACGAAGATGAAACTAGATAAAATTGCAAGAGTTCGTAAATAGATTTAAAAGAAAAAAGAAAAAAAAAAGTAATTTATAATGCGAATTGACTGAAAAAAGCATCGTGGTTTTATAAAATCAAGACTGATGATTGGAGAACAGATTTTGACTGACATGAATTTCGTGATCAATAACCTTTTATATGGAACAAATTTATAGTCACAATTAGCTATGAACACTGCCTGAAAAGAATGTAATGGAAAAAATGAGTGATTTGGTTTAAAGGATCAATCTGCCAAACCATACAAATCCTGATTGATAATTGACTAATTTACATCTTCGTGATTCATAAACGTAGTGAAACTTTAGGAAGACGTATAGAGCAAGAGAACATAAATAAATACTTAAAGGAGAAAAAAAATATTCTTAAATACTAATTTCTGTGAAAAAATTGCCATAAAAATTGGAGAAAAGTATATCATTTCAAACCAAAATAATGGTTTGCTATACGTAGCAATTTCCGTGATCAAATTGTACGAGACGAATTTCTGAAGCTGGCGTATGGGAAATGAGATATCCCTCATTAAATATGTGTGGGGGAAAATACTTGGAATATTGAGTACTAAAAGAAGCACACGGCAGTAGCATGAGGCAGCAATTACAGTAACACTGCTCCAAATAATATAATCCAAAAATTCACATAAGTGGCAGACAGATGATGTCGAAAGGATCACTGAAGGGGGTGGTGACGTAATAATTTGGTTGAATCTGCAAAATTTCACTGAATTCCTTCATTACAAAAATCCCCCAATAAATCCAAATCAGCCGCTATTTAAGGCCAGACTTCGCCTGGAAGGACATTCAAGTTTTTTTTTTGTTTGTTTAATAACAAAACTTTAAACAACGAGGGGCTTAGTTTTGGAGAGTGAAACACATCGTTTACCGGTCACCGGCGAAATTTGGCTCCCGACCACCAACAACCAACTACGCTGTCAAGATGATTGCTTACCTCGAGCACTTCGTTCACGGAACTGACAAAGAATCGAGGCCCGACGACGACGTCATCGGCCTCTCCAAAGCGCTTGACATCCAAGGCACCATCGACTCCCCCCCCACCGGCATAGCCAGTAAAGATTTCGGAGGCCTGCAATCTGTGAAACCCTTGGCCCTTATCAGACCCGCCGCCGCCGACGACATCGCTCGGGTCATCAAAGCGTCGGCCACGTCGCCGAGTCTGACGGTTGCTGCCCGAGGCAACGGCCACTCGATTAATGGCCAGGCTATGGCCGATCAAGGCCTCGTCCTCGACATGCGTAGCATGGAGGAGGATTTTCGCGTGGTGTGGAGACATGGCTCGCCCTACGTCGACGTCCCTGGAGGGGCATTATGGGAAGACGTCCTGAAACGGTGCGTGGGGTTGGGGTTAGCCCCAAGGTCATGGACGGATTATCTGGGCCTAACCGTTGGGGGAACGCTCTCTAATGCTGGGGTCAGCGGTCAAGCTTTCCGTTACGGTCCACAAACATCAAACGTAACTGAATTGGAGGTTGTAACTGGCAAAGGCGAGACGGTAGTGTGCTCCGAAACCGAAAATTCGGACCTTTTCTTCGGGGCACTGGGTGGGCTCGGTCAGTTCGGTATCATCACCCGAGCCAGAATCGTGCTTCAACAAGCACCAGATATGGTGGGGTACTCTGAAATTTTCTTTTATCAACTTTCAATTGTTAGCCAAAAAAAAAAAAAAAGTTGCAGTCTCTCTGCATTTCTCATTTGTTGTTTGGTTAACCAGAAAATTGTTGTGCGCCACTGCATGAACGACACGTTTATGGAACGTAATTATGGTTATATATGTGTGTGTATATATATATATTTCTTTTTCATGTGATTAGGTGAAATGGATAAGGGTGGTCTACTCTGCATTTGAAGACTTCACTCGGGATGCTGAGTCGCTGGTGACTCGTCAGGAAGGTGACTCTTTCGATTACGTGGAAGGGTTCGTGTTCGTGAACAGCGACGACCCCGCCAACGGGTGGCCCACAGTGCCATTGGACCAGGACCAAGGCTTCGACCCGAATCATATTCCTCCCACCGCTGGCCCCGTCCTCTATTGCCTCGAACTCGCTCTTCACTATCGCAACTCAGACCAACCTTCGGACGTTGATGCGGTAACTAACTCTCTCTCTACATTATCTGGTGTATGCGGCCTCATTTTCACCAGAGTACGCCCCAGTATAGTAGCCGTTTCTGACTGAGTGGAGTTTTGACTTTCTCTCTTTACTCGAGACTGGGGTCCAGGCCCCAATGGGTGTGTCCTACGGCTTGTCCAATGATGACTGAGTTTTGACCTAGGCCGTTGCTAAGTGTGTCCCTCAGTTAAAGACTTAGCCGTAGAGCACTATGTGCGGGTCCCCTAGTAAAAAGCCAAAATACTCAGACACTTCACTTACACGTGTACTAAGTCGAGCCACAGAGGAGGGTTTTATTCTCGTCCGCCATGATGACACAGATTTGGTGTAGTTTGATTTTGAAAAAGTAACTCGGGGCAAATTTAACTTGTAATTTATTTCAAAAAACAAACTTGTAATTTATAAATTGATGTGGGTGGCTCCGGTTAGAAACGGTTCGTGAAAAGTGACTATACGGGAATGATGTATCTTCCATTGGATTTTCTGACACATGAGGGTGGCTGAAAGCCCATGCGGTTGGGTTGAAATTACGGATGGCCGATGGGGGCGTATGGGCAGTGCAGTTACTGGGGGTGCTTGCTGCCTAGCCTAATTTGTCGGGAGGTGTCACTTTCGTAATATAGGGGGTCCCCTTGTGGTTAAATAGGGTAATGCAACATCAGTGGGTGCTCCATAGCGCTGATCATTGAGATCTGGCTGACGTTACGGTCCCCACAGTTGCAGAAATTGCCAAAAAGCCATCATTTTCTGGAATCTGTAAAATGTGAACTGTATGACACGTCCCTTGATATCCCTCCAATGACGTTAATGCCCTCCGGTGTCTTTGCCTTGTAGGATGTGGACAGATTGCTTCGACGGCTGCGATTTGTTGATGGTCTCAAGTTCCAGGCGGATGTGGGATACACGGAGTTCTTGCTACGTGTGAAGCGTGCGGAGGAAGACGCTAAAGCTAACGGCATCTGGGATGTCCCTCACCCTTGGCTCAACCTCTTGGTCTCCAGCTCCAACATTCTTGATTTTGATCGTGTGGTCTTTAAGGACATGCTTAGGCACGGAGTTGGTGGCCCCATTTTGGTCTACCCTCTCTTACGAAGCAAGTAAGTGCTTCTCCATCCATTCATCTTTTTTCCTTCTTTTTTCTTTTTAAATATTTTCTCTTTTCCATTTGCCAAACAGTACAAAACTTTTAAATCAATTTGAAAAATATAATTATTTTTTATTTTCCTTTGGGCTTTAGTGTACTTGTGGGGACCCTAGAGTGTTTAAATGCGTTTGTTGGTGGTGTCCCTTGCATGGTTGCCACGTGTAAGGTTGAGACGACATGAGCTTGTTTAAAGATGACCAGGTTAACAACACCAACGGTATCTGCGGATAACACGTAAGAGGGATGCGAGGCCCCACCGTGACCCGTAAGCGAATCACCAGAGCCCTTGCCGGTGAACCAAATCGAACCGGGCGGTTAAGATTTTGGGGGTGGGTCAAATATTTGTCTACTATTAAGGTCATCCGAGTGGGACCGTATGGCATAAACTCTATACCTTATTTGAATCGTACTTAAGCTGTTTCGTCATACTGACCGGTGTACCATCCCACTCTGCGCTCGACCGTACAGTATGACTACCATCCCCTCCTCGCGATCTTCCCCATTGCATCACCCTCAGGTAGTTGGTTGGTTGCAGCCTCGGGTGGGTTGGCGTATAAGCAAACATAGAACGCGTGCCTTTGGATTGGGACAAAGATACAGTGGGGCCCGCATATGTATAAATCCTTCTATAATTAATTCATTAATATTTTTTTTCCCTATTTTCTTTTTTTATCAAAACATATCTTATCAAATTAATTGAAACAGAAGTCAAGAATGAAGTGTTAATAATTTCTAGTGCTGGTGTTTGCTGCTTATTAACTAGGGGTGGAGTTCTTGCCCTAATTGGGGAAACATGTGGAATTAAGCGATGTTGGACTGTGTGTGGTGGTTGTGGAAGAATAAAGTGAGAGCGTAAGTAAATTAGTAAGTGGAGGTGAGTGGGAATTTGTGTGTAGTAGAAAGATTTCCATTGCAAGTAAGGTAGCTTTCATGGTCAGGTTTGCCATATGAGAATGGACAAGGATATTTTATTCGCCAACCGGATTACAGTGACACCAGTATTTGTCTGGTGCATTGAAATAATTGAAATCTCTTGTGGGGATGGGACCAAATCGCCCCTCTGGTTTCACAGACAGAGGGATGGTGCGGGTGCTTTCTCTTGGGCTTGGAATTTGGTTCTAGAATTGACCTCGTCCAATAATTCAAACGCAAAATTATGACTACAGCAATGATTACGATAATTAATCATAATTAAAATGAGAATCTTATTACTGTTGGTAAATGATCAGGTGGGATTGTCGCACATCGGTGGTGGTGCCGGAGAGCGAGATCTTCTACATTGTGGCACTGCTCCGTTTTAATCCGCCACCCCCAAAAGGGCCAGCTCCGGAATTCTTGGTGGCACAGAACAACGAGATCATTCGGTTTTGCTGCAGCAGAGGCTTTGATTTCAAGCTATACCTTCCTCACTACAAGTCACAGGAGGATTGGAAGCGACACTTTGGGAATCAATGGACCAGATTCGTGGCTAGAAAGACCAGTTTTGATCCTCTGTTTATCCTTGCACCTGGACAGAAAATATTCTCCAGAAACCCCCAGCCTTAGAAATACCTCCTTTAAATCGATCCATTGTAGTTTTTGTTTTCACTCAGGTTTTTTTTTTTACTTTTTCTCCCCTGTTTCCAACCGCACAAAATAGTTATAAATGTTGCACCGATATTGTAAAGGAATGTTATTATGGGCAAAATGAATATTGAATTTTGGTCATTTTAAAATGAGCAGTCAATGAACGAATCGATGTGGCCAAGTTGAGGCAGATCAGTTCATAGTAGAATGCTTCGTGATGAATAATGACACATCTGTGAAGCTTAATTGGTTGGCGTCACTTTCATCCTATCAGGCAAAATTAAACTGGCTACATAGTGCAAGTCCTTTTCTATTTGTCCCTTTAGATTTCAATCCTTCACAGCCTATACATATGTCAAACATTCGGACCACCCACTATACATCTCTCTATGTATCTTATCTGAGACAATCTTAACTGGCCTTGATGTTTCAGTTCAAGATCATTTTGTCCTTACATATGGCCTCTTCACAGGTTAAGTTTAATCTTCTTTTTTTTTTTTTCCTTTTCTTTTTCCTTCAAACTTAAGAAAGATTCGAAAGAAATATTAGAAAAACTGCAAAGCGAAGCCATTTGGATTTGCTTGGTATTCGGTATCGGATTCCCCAGTGCCCCCACTTCCCCTTTAGAAAAAAGCTTTTTGCATGTAGAAAAGATCAAATCTAACCGATGAAAAGAAGCTAAGAACTCTAGAAAAGCATTGGCTTTTTTAGCCTAAGCGATTAGGTTTCTTCAAATACCTCGGGCACTGCTTGTATGCTTATATTTTATTGACTCCAAGATCAAACAAATCTACTCGATTTCTTCATCTTCCACTTTAACTATCCCCTGTTTTGGTTCCTTTTGTAATCTTTTGTTTTGGTCTTTTTCGCCTCTTCCATTTATAGTTTTGTTTTTTCTAAAGGAAAGAGAAGGATTGAGTGTTATTAAAAGTAGAGCTGAAACGTAGAAAATACTTTTGGGGTGCCTAATCAGCTTTAGAAGGCAATAATAAGATCATGATTTCTTGTAAGAAGCACCAACCAATGAGGGAGCATTTACGAGATTAGTCTCATGCAAAAGTATTGTCTACGTCCTTTGATAAGCGTGTCATGGAGGGACGTGCCTATTTTTCCATGTTCATACATGTTGAGTCTATGGTCTAACACGTCCTTTAATAAGCTGTTTACTTTGAAAAGGAATCAGTAAATCATATATAATTTGAACAATATGGACAAACTTTAAATAATTAAAAACGAATAATGACCAAACCCAATCAGTTCAGGCCTAAATAAAGGCATATAAAATCATTGTATTAGAAAATCAATATATAATTTTAAAATTCTATTTGATTTGATATGAACATCTATACTTGTGTTTAAGTGGCAATTACTTTAAGTGCTACTATAATATTGGTAAATCACTTTTGAGATTTGACGGTGGTTTTATAGGTCAAGCTCATGGAATTACGACGAAGAGAAAAAAGGAATGGAGTTTTGCTTTGCATCTATGATATTAGTGAGGTTATAAAAATAAATTGGCAGAGGAACAAGGAATTCAAGTGAGCATATCTGGGGTTGGGACAATCTCCATCTCTTTGTATACGAGATGGTAATTACTTGTGTAATTTGCTAGAAACAAATGGGCGATTACGTGACTGAGAAATGCGGTACCTGGTGCAGATAACGACCAACCTCGGGGTGATGACTAATTATAAAGGAGCACGGGCTTTAATTTCATTGGACTTTAAGTGATTGACAATTGGGTCAGAAGCAAAACTTAGTTCATCAAGTATCAAGTTTTTCCTTTAGGCCAAAAATCAAGTTTCAAGTTGACTGCCGTAGATCTCAGGACAAAAGGAAAAATATTGCTGCTACCAGTGGTCTAAATCGTCACTGAATGTCAAATATCATTCCCCATAACGAGCAACAATAGCAACCGAGACCAGCGCTACAAGGACCTCACGAACTGGGAGTTTCAAATCCCATAAACCAAGATATAACAATTACAAGATTTTCACCGAGGCAAATCTCTAGGCCATTTGGTTCTCCTGTAGTAAATTGACATTAATGCTCAAAATCTTAGTAAATCTAGATATTTTTCATTTCAAGTAGCAAGACCAAAGGAAAAAATAAAAAGATGACATCCCCATATCATCCATGGCTTTGTGTCATCTGTGAAAAGAGAAAATTGAAGTTGCACGAATAAATTTCATTTCAAAATACTACAGGTGACTATACGATGAACTATGCTTTCATACGTTTCATTAAGATCACAGAATTGAAGTTCAAAGTAGGTCAAAACCTTTTCAGTGAGATCCAATACATCTAAAAATTCCGAGTAGCTCCAGTCATTCCCTTCTCGCGTGTATTCCTCTTGTTTAAAGACATGCAGCAGGACATCAACAACCTGAGGTTGCTTGTTAATAAAAAGTTGCACCTCAAATTATAAGAAATATGAAAATACTAACCACGTTCCTGGTCGAAAGGTTGCTGCAACTTTTCGTTTGTAAAATTAAGACAAAACTGCATTGAATAAACTCAATATCGATCGACAAAAGAAAACCTTGATCACCAAAGTACCAAAATGCAAAGGACAGCCAAATTTTGATAACTTGTTTTCCAACTACCAATGCCACATCATATTGAGAGAGCAAAACCCACTCCCTCATAATTTAGAATATCAGGATTTCAATCCACCTAGGCATTGTACGCAGAAAAGCTTACTAGCAATGGGAACCATGAAAGTATGTGTAAACATACAAGATTGGATAATCTCTAATAGCCCCTAGCTGCTGGAAATTCTTTAGTAGATTGACAGTCATTGGATCTATGATATAATTTTTAATTTAAATTTAATGAAAACTAATTTTTTTAAATAAATATGATAATATAAAAAGATATATTATTATTTGACGTCATTTTTTATATAGAATGATATTTTGTTAATTTGAGAAATATTTCTCAATAGTGTTCAATTTATTCCTCACATCTTACAATTTATTTTTTTTCTTCTATAGAATACTACTTTGTCAAATTATAAGATATAAGGAATATAGTCTAAACTATCGGAAGCTGTTTATTATTATTATTTTTTCTCTTTAATATGATATCATTCTATATAAAAAAAAATCTCAAGTATTAATATATCTTTGTATATTTATTAATTTTTAATAAATATACATTAAAAATTATATGATAGAATCATTGGACCTTGATCTAATAGCCCTCAATCTGTTAGAAAATCTCCAATAGCTATGAGCTAATGAACAATCTCGTACATACACAGTGATATGAATGTGTGGTGCTAATATGAGAGTATGTCTCTTTATCTAGTTGTGTGAACACTAAAACCTAAAATGACAACTTCAAATTGCTAGGGAAAAAATAAATTACTCTAATAAGCAAACAATTAGGCAATTAAAGGACAAATAGAAGTATGACTAGATACATCAATGGAAGCAAGGACAACTTCACACCTCGTGCCTGCTTTAGAGTTTACTATGGAACCTATTATGACATTTCTTTAATTCCTTGACCATGAAAAACTCTAGAGGGCATTGGATTTCTAGGATGTCGTAACTATTAGTTTAAAGAGGCACAGGATTGACCAAGATGGACGGGAAAGTGGAATTTATGTCGGACAACAGTATTTGACTCTTGGGACAAAAAAGTTTTAATGAAAACGTAGTAATTTTTTAAAAATAATTTCTTTTATTCCACATTTAAATCAATGACAATACAAACTAGGAGAAAGCTTTACCAAATTTCTAATAAAAACGACTGTAAAAAATTCTCAAAGAATCACCTAGCCCTGATTCGCTAATTAATAACTGTAAACTAAAATTCCATTCATTTAGATTGCAAGAATACGGATGTCTGTGAGTGTAAATGTAGAACTAAAATCTGATCACGACCACATTCACTGCAAAAGCAAATGCTGTAATTGAAAAGTGATAGTCAACATAGTAAAAAGGAATAACACTATGGACATGAAAAAGCATATATTACTGTACAAGGCCATATATAATCTGATATGGACATGAAAAATGTACATCCTAGAGATATCTTTGGATTCTCTAGACAAGAACTTGTTGATCATGTAAAGCAACAACATTAGATCTCGAAATTAACAAGAGGAACAAGATTAAGATAGAGATAAAAATACTTAAATCAACTAAAATTCTGGCTTGCAGCAGTGGGTGCTCCACCGTATTCTGTTTAGTTTCCAAGCTCAAATGCAAAGCTCATTCAAAATAACCTGATATAGGCTTACCCTCTAAAGAGAGAAGGAAAGAGAGAGATCAATTACTGAAGATGTTATCTTAATTCAAAGGAACAAAAGATAGTACAGAATCTGGTTGCAATATTTCAAGTCAAGAACATTACAGAAAATACCAGAAGACTGCTAAAGCAATAATCTGGTTGCTGCTTTGCTTCTAAGGCATTGATTGTGCAGCATGGTTTAAAAATAGCAACAGAGTTTATACCTGAGTGATGGTCAAAAGGAAATGTTACTTTAAGTGACTATGAACGCGTACTCTAATATCTTCTAAGGAGGGATGAAAGAAGAAGCCCAGGGGAAATAACTACACTTCCAATTCATGAATTGGATGCAATTATACAATTAAAGTTCAAACTTCACAGTTGATGATTTATGCATAAAAGAATAACAGTCTTCTATTACATAATAGACTAATAAACTGCACATTTATCCTCTCACGTCATTGACGACATGAAATATCCTCTCACACTCATATCAACAGCAAGCCTCATCAGCTGAGTCACTGAAAAGCATTGAAAACACAGACAGAAGATTTGATCAAAGAAACTGAGGTAAAGATTCCAGTACTCATATTATCACTCATTGCTGACCTTATGGCTTTGCGCAGAGCTGCAAGATAGACTTTGAGAAATTTTGTTGTGTCAAAGTCTTGAATTTCATCATCCAAATCAATTTCAGCAGATTAGAATACCCTGAAATACATTTGGTGTATAAAAAAAATGGACCTTCCAAATCCAAAATTCTCGGTGACTTTATAGCATGTCCACTTACCATTTTCAGTAATTTACATGGTCATTTTATGGTATCATATCTTGATGTAGTCCACAATCTTCTTTGAACTACATAGAACCTTGGCTTTCCTGTCTGTGTAAAACAAAGCAAGTTATGTCAATTATGCTAAGCCTATCTATATCAATTATTAGGTCTAAAATAACAAGATGATAAAGTGTGGACAACTACATAACTTTATACCAGATCACCAAATGGAATGCCATCCCTCGTTCCATTTGCGTCCAGAAAGCCTCTTATTAGTTGGGTTCCACTTACACTAAGAGAACAAGCAAAGGAATTAGTCTTTGACATTAAGCGCTAAATAGTGATTATACCTAGCTGTGCTAGCCAATGGCTCCAACCCCTGCCACATCTTTCTTCAAACTCCAATCTCCCTAATTGTTTCAAATTTATTAATCTTCAGCAAATTAAAGGATCTATAATATATAATTTGTCTCTATTTCTCACAAGTTTGAAGTCAATATTGATTTATCTAATGGCTAAGGCAATGTGTTTCAGTTATCTACCTCTATTCAGTATAGTCACTAACTAGCCTCTCTGATATAACAGCTACACCTCCCGTTTTTAATTCTTTTTCGTTTTTGGGTTGGAGTAACTGAGATATAGCAATTGCATGCTTGTCTAAATTAGATTATAAATATACAATGTGCATGCAATTGCAATTTAACTGAAAATGTCTATTCTACAACATCAACATCTAAAATTTGTCATAAATTGTAGAGAAATTAAAGTGATTGATTGTTAAAGTCTAGCTCTAACCTGGTTTGGGCTTAGTTCGAGTCTAGTTTACGGAGTATCCAAGCCAATAAGTTCCTTTGTTCGAATACGAGATTCAGGATTGTCATACAAGGAGATTCTGCCAAAATATAGTCAAGTACAGTAAATAAACTCTGTCAGGAATCAAGCAAACTTAGTGTAAGTGCAAGGCACTACCAAAGTCGCTATGGTTGATATGTTGATGAATGCATGCTCAGTTGAGAAGTTCAATAATAACAACTACAAGTCTAGAGCGCCATAGTTGAACTTTATCTAAAAGGCCAGAATCTTTAGGACCTTATTGATGGAAATGAAATGATTCTACCAACAAATTCAAATGAATTGAAGAAATGACATGTAAGAGCTAGAAAGGCTCTTTACATATTAGTTTCTACAATAGAACCGCAATTTGTTAGATACATTAAGGAAGTCAAAACATCAAAAGAGGCATGGGATGCGCTTGCCACACTGTTCATGAAGGTGAATGACACAAAGTTACAGCAACGAGAGAACGAGCTTGTGTCAATTCAATAAAATTATAAGTCAGTAAACAAATATTTTTCAAAGATCAAATCTATTTGCACAGAGATTTCAAAATTAGATATGGATAATACTATTATCAACATAAGAATATGAATAATTATTATTGTGGGATTAAATCCAACATATCATAGTCTTGTCACTGCCACAGGAAGCTGGGCCAAAAAACCAACTCTAGCAGAGTTGGAAAGTATACTAGCCAACCAGAAGGATTTAAATTCACAAATATCCAAAGCTTCTTTGAAAGATGAAGAAAAAGCTCTCTTTAGCAGACATAAAGACTAACAAGAGGAAATGTCACTTAGAGACGAAAAGACAACAAAGGTTATAATTGTGGCAGAAAATGTCACTTTGCTAGAAATTGCAGAGCACCTTGCAAAGAAAGGAAATGTTGCAACTAAAAACTATAGTGATGAAGAATGGGACTTTTAAGCATGCTTTGTAACCACAGAAGAATCAGAAGAGATTGCATTGACTTGTTTTGAAGAACCACAGAAAAATGTGGCATTCACAATATTAAGTGACAAATCTATCAACTACGAAGAAGACTGGATTGTTGATTCCAGATGTTCTAACCATATGACAGGAGATCAAAAGAAGTTGTCAACAATGTCTGAATATAGAGGAGGTTGAGTTGTTATAATAGTAAATAATTCGAGATTGCCAATAACCCATGTTGGTAGTACGAAAATCAACCCCTACCACAGTACAGGGAAAGTACATTTACAAAATGTCTACCATGTACCAAGAATGAAGAAAAATCTTCTATCAGTGTCACAACTTACATCTGAAAGACACTATGTGGTGTTTAGATCAAAGGATGTTAAGCTATATAGAAATCTGGATCCAATTGGTGCACTAATTGTGGAAGGCAAACGTGTAGAGTCTGTCTACGTAATGTCAATATAGATAACATACGTAGATAACATAAGAAGAAATGAGACAGTAAATTTATGGCATGCAAGGTTTGGCCACATTAGCTATCATAAGTTAAAGTTAATAATGAAGAAGAAAATGCTTAAAGGACTTCTGTAGCTTAAAGTTCAAAATGATATAGTTTGTGCAGGATGTCAGGATGGTAAGGCACATCAATTACCATATGAATAGTCTAGTTTTAAAGCTAAGAAACCATTTAAATTAGTGCACTTTGATGTTTTTAGACCAGTAAAGCAAAGCTCTATCAATGGGTATCGGTATATAATCATATTCATTGATGACTACTTAAGGTATGTATGGGTAAATTTTATGAAAGAGAAGTCAGAAACATTATCTATATTTAAGTTGTTCAAAAAGAAAAATAAAATAAAAGTTAGGCATAAAATTTTTTCCTCACATTCCGACAACAGAGGAGAATATACATTTAAAGAATTTGACGAGTATTTGCAATAGAATAAAATATGGCGATAGCTAACGTGCCCTGGAACACCTCAACAAAATGGGGTTGCAAAAAGAAAGAATCAACACTTGGCAGAAATTTGTCGAAACATGTTGCATGCCAAGAATGTATCACCACAGTTCTAGGTGGAATGCATAAAGACCACTGTTTATGTTACCAAAAGGCTACCACAAGCAAAGCTTAATTTTATGTCACCCTACGAGAAGCTTTGGAATATCAAACCCATCGTAAGTCACTTCTGAGTGTTTGGTTGTGTGTGTTATGTTCTCACACCTAACCATCAATGTAGTAAGTTTGATAAAACGGTAATTCGGTGTATATTTGTGGGTTATGATAATCAACAAAAAGGTTGAAAATGCTTCGATCCAACCACTGGCTGATGTTATACATCTCGTAATATAGTATTCGATGAGGCGTCATCATGGTGGTCATCGCATGCAACAAATCTTCCTGATTTAAGGGAGATTGAAGAAAAATTACAAGAAAAATTAAATGAGCACAAAAGTGATGTCTAGCCAATCTCCAAAGTTGAAGTGGAATAGGTGATAGAAGATAACAATTTAAGAGCCAAACAAAGTGAAAGAAGCCCTTGGAAAATAGGAGTGCATGTAACACTGAAAGAAGAAAGACTAAGTTAACTTGAAGAGCAAGAAAATTTGAGTGAAGAAGATATTCCTCAGCCACAACAATTACGAAGCTTAACAAGATAAAGAAAATTGAACCTGAAGTATACAAATGCAACATTGATTGAAGATGAAAGACATAATGAGTCAGCAACGTATGAAGAGACATCTAGTACCAAAGAATGGAAGAAAGCTGAAGAAGAGATCAACACATTGAAATAGAACCAGACATGGGAGTTGGTGCCAAAACCCAAAAATGTACAACTCATTTTATGTAAATGGGGGTATAAGGTAAATACTCGTCCTCATGGATCAATTTAAAGATACAAAGCTTGGCTAGTGGCACGTGGTTTTTCCTAGAGGTACGGATTTAACAATGATGAAACATTTAGTCTAATGGCTAAAATTACCACTATACGAGTATTGTTGGCTCTCACTGTGAGAAAGTCTTGGAAGTTATAGCAGATGAATGTGAAGAATGTATTTTTGCATGGAGAATTAGATCAAGAAATTTATATGAATCAAATAAGAGGATTTGAAAGCAAATCTCATCATGATTATGAATGCAAGTTGAAGAAAGTTTTATATGGACTTAAACATAGACCAAAAGTATGGTATAGAAAAATTGCTAAATTCCTAATACTGAGTGGATATTTAGTAGCACCAGCAGTCTTAGTGTATGTAGGTGATCTAATCATCACTGGAGATGATGGGATTGAAATTCATCAAATTAGAGCCAATCTAAAAGTACATTTTCAAATGAAAGATCTTAAAGAACTGAGGCATTTTATGGGACTTGAAATTGAATAAAGTAGAGAAAGATTATTTTTGTGTCAGCATAAGCATGCCAAAGATCTTTTATAGAAGTTTGAAATGTTGGATTGTAAACCTATCTAGACTCCGATAGATAAATGCAAGATTTTGCTCAGTTGAGGAAAAGGACTTAGAAGATCTCACCATGTACAGACAATTGGGGGGAAGTCTGATATACTTGATGATGACTCATCTAGATATTGCCTATACAGTTAAAGTAAGGAGTTGATTTATGCAACTTCCCAAAAAAACCACATTTGGAAGTAGTGGGACGCATTTTGAGGTATGTCAAAGGTATGCTAAATTATAGGATGTTTTACGAAAAAGGAAATTTATGCAAGTTAAAAATATATTATGATGCTGATTATGACAGTGATCATGACACACATTGTTTAACTACTGGGTATGTATTTGGCTTAGGGTCAGGAGTAATATACTGGTGTAGTAAAAAGTAACCTACAGTAGCTCCATCAAGCATGGAATCTGAATACAGAGCAGCAGCGACATCTGTACAAGAAAACACATGGCTGATACAGTTACTAAGAGATTTAAATCAATAAGTGGAGTATCTAGTAGAATTATATTGTGACAACATATCTGCAATTCACTTGGCAAAGAATCCAATTTTCTATGCTAGGATAAAACATATGGAGGTACATTATCATTATATTCGAGAAAAAGTGTTGCAACAAAAATTGACTTGAAGTACATTAATATGGATTATTAAATTGTTGATATACTTACCAGAAGTTTAAATAAAGTCATGTTTGAAGAATTTCAAAAGCAACTAAGAATGACTTTAAGAATAACAATGCAAGATATTAGTTAGTGAGAGGGAGTATTCAATATGCCATCAACTTATCTCTTTAAGAAATTTCAAAGTTTGGTAACAACTTTAAGAATTTCAAAGTTAGGTGAAAATTTTTTGAAAGTTGGTGGTAAGTTTTTCAAAAGTTGATAGTAATTTGTCAAGGGTTGGTAACTATTCTTTGAAAATATGCATGAAAGAAATCTTTAAAATTGTTGAATTAATGGTTAGTTAGCACTATAAATAAAGGAATATGATAATAGAAGTGTGTTACAAAGTGAGAAGTTGTATGAGTGTATAAGAAGTGAGAAGAGGTGTAGAGAGAAATTTAGAGTGAAATGTGTCTTTAGTAGTTATTGTAATCTTATGGAGAGTAATAAAGAATTCTTTCAATTAAAGTCTCAATTCTTGTCTCTTGCATTCTATATTGATTACATCTGAAAATTCTAGAAGCTTCTTCTATTGTCTTTCTATCCAACACATGAATTGCTAAATTCCTTGTAGATTGGGTTTGTTGGATGCTGAAAGCCCTTGGTTTCCATTCATGGATTGAAGATGTTCTATCAATCTGTATCATTAATGTTGTGATTCAAATAAGGATTAAACTATTCGAACTAAAAACAGTAAGTCTTTTAATAGCATAAGCCTTACAGAGAAAGAAAAAAACAAAGATTATATAAGAATAAGATGAAGATGAAAAAGTCAATATTTATAGAAAATGATTCAATAAATCATCCAATAATCTCCAAATTCCAGAAATTATGAAGAGCAAACTTGAAATATAAGAAAATTACTCAGAAATTTGATGAGAAAGAGAGCCTGGAAATTTAGGTCACTCAAAATTTAATCAATTATATTGCACAGATTGAGGGAGTGCAATAGCGCCGGCAAGAGAGTGACATGGTTAGAATTATTGTTTTTTTTTTTTTTTTTGCCCCTAAGCAATTAAGTTATCTTGCTTTATATGTTTGTCATTCTCCTTTTTGAGAAATTTTCTTTGAATGAGTTTAGGTCATAAAATAGTAAGAAAGAGTGTTTGATCGATGCTTTAACGAGAAATCATAAGAGAGAGAGATAGATATATATATATATTGGACAGAGGAAATCAATAGATATATTTAATTTACATTGTTGCAGGCCTAGGAAAGCCCTATCCTACTTTTGGGCTTCAGCGTCTAGATCATACAATAGGCTTGTTCAATAACTCTCTTCAACGGCCCATCATATGCGAACAGCATGGTAACAAGCAGGGCAATTTGAGTTAAATGTTCGAAATTGTTCAATGAGTAAAAGCCCACTTTAGTCCCCAGAGACGAGCTCATTTTCGAATTGGTCCCTTATAGATGCTTTTTTTCAAAACAGTCCTTCACAAGACAATCTCTACCCAAATTTGGTCCCTCAGTTAATGTTCCATCATATATTTTGTGATATGGCATGTTAAGTATATAGCTGGCAATTAATTTATTATTTTGTCCATCCAATTAGTCTTAGTTTTTTTTCTCCCTTCATCCATCTGTATCTGTCAAATTAAGAAAATTTGAAAGTAATCCGTCAAACCCAAGAAGCAACACTAAGGAAATAGTAATTGAAACCAAAATAAGATATTGATTTCACATGCCACTGTGAGAAGAAGATTTCACTTGCCATTCCATAAAGATTGCATCTAGAAACCCAGGAAACAACTTGAGAAACAGTGAGGAACTTGCAGAAAGCAATGATGTATTTATACATACATTTGTGTGTGTGTGTATCTCTATGTATATATATATTAGTTCTTAAGCTTCGAATATACTCCTTAACAGTAGAAATGCAAAGCAATATTAGATATGACACAAGCCATCACCATCAAGATTTTACACTCTTCCCATCACTCTCCTTCACTCTCCTTAACTATTTTGCTTCCATATTAGTTTATGCTTTCCACTATTCATATGGGATTCATTCATCTCTTTCCCAATGCTTCTTCTTATGCACAGTGGAACACACATAATCACAAAACTTTTTCCACCAATCCTTAATTTTGACACCCGAATTAGAAAGCACCATCTAATCCTTGTTCAATGTGAATTAAAATGTCATACACAAACGATGCTATTTTTTAATGTTGACAAAGTGCATATATTGACCACCAGTGGGTCATCTATAAGGTAGTAAACCGTTACAAAAATGGATGAGGCTTTATTAAATTCTGTTTAGGGATCACATTTGAAATTCAAGAACTAATATATATGGTTTGCTTCCTGGCTTTAACGGATTGCTTTCAAGTTTTCTCAGTTCAGCAGATATGAATGGATGAAGGGAAAGAAAAAATACTCCAGAGTGATCTCAATGGACAAAATAATAAATTAGTTGCCAGCTATATATATAACGTGCCACATCATCAAATGCATGACCAAACAATAATCGATGGACCACGTTTTGGAAGAGATTGTTTTGTGAGGGACTATTTGAGAAAAAAAAACATCTATAAGGGATCAATTTACAAATAAGCTCACCTATGGGGGACTCAAATGGGCTTTTACTCATTGTTTAATATTACGTTCACTTTGATGTAAAGTCTTTACTGATATAATAGATTGTATACCCACTATGACACTATTTTAGTCTGGTATTTAGTTTTAATTTAGGCTTTTTATTAATTTTTAATTTTAATTTAATCATTTATTTAAATATTTCAAATTGCTATATATATATATATATATATATATATATATATATATATAGGAATCTTAGAAAAATAGATTCTCCCTTTTCTAACGATAGAATATTAAAAAAATAAATCATGCATTTAATTTGAAACCTATAACCTATGACACAATGTTATCATAATTTCTAATTAGGGTCATTATGAAATTAAAAATTACATTTTAGGACAAATACATATATAATTCTACACTTTAAATCCATCCTAATTTTAAAAAAAATTATATCACTTTCAAAATTTAAATTTATCTTTTTATATGATAGTATATAATATATAATTATTATTATCTTTAATATATATATATATATATATATGTGTGTGTGTGTCCATAAATACTAACAAACAAATTAAAAATTATTGCTATAGATGATTTCTTCTAAATACGAATGAAATCAGTGAAAGTAACAGCAGGTGTTGTAATTAATTTTTAAGTTTTTTTGTTTAACAGCAATACTCGATGTTAGAGCAAATCAAGAGAAAGTAGAAAATAAGATCGCTAAACCGTTCTCAATAATTGCAAAACGAAAGAGCACTCAACACGACTCTTGAAAAAGTCTAACGTATCAAGAAGTGTACTTGTTAGATTGGAGCCAAGACCCGAAAAGGAAGAAACGAGTGTAAGAAGAAAAGTGGGGATGTAAAAGCCGAGGCTGGGATTAATTATAATTGGAAGATCAAAATTAAGACTAAGAATCAATAAAGAATTAAATTGAGATTAAATTTATAAGTGAGGGATTAATTGAAATTAGACATTAGTGAAGAATTAGATTAAAATTAAACTCATAAGTAAATAATTAAAATGATATATTTTTTATTGTATATTCTTTGATTACGTAATTGATTGATACCAGCCACTATATTAAATTTTTTTAATTGTATTGATTTTTATTTTTAAATATTATTAACTCAAAATTTTTAAATAGATCTACACAGTTTATTTGATATGAATTGTTGAATTTATATTAAAAAATCTAAATTCTTGTCCACACATATAATGGAACAAAAAAAAAATCTGAGGGGACATATTTATTATATTTCTATAGTATTAAGAATTATTTTTCCTTTTCATTTATATTATAACAAATAATTTATTCTTATTTAAAATTTCAGATTTAATTTAATTTAATTATAAAATTAAACTAAATTATAAAATATAAATATAAATAATACTCAAGCGTCTAATGTTATATAAATATCGGAAATCAACGCAAAAAACAGGCAATGGTTAATGAGCGAAAAGAAAGGGAAGTCAATGGTCGGAGCATTATGGTTGACGGGTTTTGGAGATTAGATTACAAACCTCGAGGATTGTACAGTTGGGGCCCACATGTTACCTTTTAAGGAAGCGTCTGACCAGTTCGTCATTTCAGTGGTTTCCCTGCACAATCATGGTTAATTAATTCACGTATTAAATACTAGTTTGGCATTACATCCCTATTTATATTTAATTGTATTTGTATTTGTCAAATATTTGTACATGAACGTTGTTTCCACCGAAATACTTTTACATGGGAAAAATCAGCGTAAAGTGGGCATGTGAAGCGAGTAGTGGCTGTCAAGCGCTCCCTCGTTGCTCAAAATTAACGTTTAAAGATGAATCAAAAGTGGCTTGTTGATTCCACGTGTAGGGTGGATATTGCTGTCTATAATAAAGGAGTAACATTTGTTTCTCGTGTCCATTACAAGCGTGCACACCGGTAAAGTGAAGAAAACGACCTACCTCCACTCATCCCCGCTCAACTTTTCAATCTACTGTGCAACACACTTTTATATATCATAAATCTTTATTCTTTTTCAAATACTATTCAAACTAATTTTTTTAGAAAAGTTTACACATTTTTTCCTTAAGTTTTGAAAATAAATTATACTTAGTACTTTTGTAACAAAATATACATTGCGATCACTCTTATTTCAACTAAAATAATTAGCATATAATTTATTTAGTTAATATATAGATTTTTAATTTTAAAATTCTAAAATTATTTGATTAAAACTAGATTATTATTTAAAAGAAAAACATGTTCACAATATATATTTTTTGAGATTAAAAAATTAACAGATAATAATTAATGAAATTATATCTCAATGATAACAAGTATGAGCATTATTATAAATTTAATTAAAAAATATAATAAAGTAAAGTTATACTTTTTAATGCAAAATAAATGTCATTAAAGTAATAGTTTAAAATATATATTTTTAAAAAGTTATATTACAAAATAAAATTGTTATCATTCTTTAAAATATGTTAGTTATCTTTATAACTTTAAAAGATTATGCATATATTTTAACAATTGAGATATGAATCCTACACTTTGAAAATTTTAAATTATCTTTTTAAATATGATAAAATAAATTGTATACATATTCTAGACCATTGTAATTATTTTTTTACAAAAATAAGATAATTTTAAAAAATTGAATGACTTAAAATCATTTATACAACTATTACTGCATATTATTTGTAGATATAAATATTGACTTTATCTTACAACTCGTAGAGAATATCCTAAATCTGTACTGAAAATGATATACGCATCGTGAAAGGAGCGACGAAGAGTGTATCCAATATATCTATGAAATATATATATATATATATATATATATGCTTCAACTTTTAGTCGGTCTTAAAATCCCAAATTATTTTGTGAATAAAGTAAAAGTGTAACAATTGTAGTGTAAATTTAAAAGTGATCACACCGACATAATTAATATGACATACCAAAAAAGAGATATATGAAAATCATGTAGCACATAACTATTAACCGTACGTGAATTTATAATAATTTGTTATATTTTTATTTTTATTTTAATATTTTTAAATTTTTATTTAGAAACTTAAAATTTTCTTTTATTTTTCATTTACTCATCTATTTTTTATTTCTTGGTGATCTCTTCACAAAATTATTAGTTTGCAAATCAATTAATTCACCCTTATACTTCATTTTTTTTAAATAACTTCCCAAATCCTTATAATTCTATAATTATTTTTAATTTATGAATTGATTATTAGGGGGTCATTGAGACACAAAAAAGTGGACAGGGTAGTTGAAAAATTAAAAACACTTTGAGTTCATCAATAAAATTTATAAAATATTAGGAATAAAATATCAAGACAATATTTTCTAAAGTTGATATACAATCAACATATATTGACATAATTTATTTTAACATATCAATGATTGTATTGGTGTAACTACTTATATAATTACACTAAAACATTTATTAAATTAAAAATTAAAATAAACATGAGAAATATAGGTTAAATAATTTAAAATTACAATTATTTTTCAATGGATATAATATAGTGTATGTGAATTGAAAGTTTCAAATTAGTTGTATACTTTTTAATGTAGTCTCAGTTTGGTTATTCATGAATTGAAAGTCTTAAAATGATCTTTTACTTTTTTTGATCTAATATAAAATAGTTTTTAATTTTTAAATTTAATCTCATATAAAGATAAATTACTTTAAGTTAGATATTGATAAGTTAATGATCATTTTAAAATTTTCAATTTATAACATGCTAAAATAAATTTAAGTTAAAAAATAAATAATTATTTTAAAATTTTTAATTTATTAAAGACTAAAATTAGAGTGATCTTAGAAAAATATAAATACAATTACTTTTTGCCATTAAATTTACCCCAATCCAATGTTTGAGTATGATATTTGCTATTGATTATTGATGAATTCAATATATCTAATCGCAAACCGTATTTTTTCTTTTTGGGTAAGGAACATCTAGTTATTTTTAATCCTAAGGAAGTTATTGCCGAATTAAAATACAACAATGGTCATACGCGACTATAAATAGCCGAATATCTTACTAGACTATAAATAGCTGAGTATCTTACTAGACTTTTTCAATACATGAATGGCCTTATATTTATATTTAAAAAATAATGTGTTCAAATATTAAGGACATCCTGTTGGCCGTTGGCACTTATTACTAGCTCTCCGTAGACGGAGAAAGATACGGGAAACAGACAAGCTTCAAATGAACTCGGAAAATGGAATAATGTCGAGTTAAACGTCGTCGTTTGCCTCTTTTCATCCTTTCCCTTTCCTTTTGCCCAAAGTACGAATTTCCATTTTATTTCATGTCTTCACTCCTCAGGAAAGATATAGAGCAACCAACAATTCATCCCGAGAGACCAGCTCCCAAGATCCGATCAGATCCATCCGATCTCCTCTCTCTGTCGAGACTGTCGTCCCCTCGCTCGTGCTGTTCCAATCCTCATGAGATTTGATCAAATTTTTCTCTTACTAGAATTTTGAAATCGGTTTGCTTTTGTCTCAACATTAGGGTTTCCCTAGAATCGGCCTTAGCCCTTGTATTTCTGCTATAAATGTGTGGGATCGTGACCTAGGAATAGTTCACTGCTTCATACTCCAAGTGCATGAGGATTTGGTGTTGTCTATGCTTCAACGAAGACGAAGACGAGGAGGCAAGAGAGGAAGATAATCGTCAAAACTCTATGAAGGAGATAAACTTTTTCGAAAACGATGGCTTGCCCGACGACACTATCGAAAATGACGAAGACGTTTTGGTCGGCACTGATACGACTTTAAGTCTGGCGGTACATGGGCGGGAGCGCGATGACCAATTGAGGTGGTTTGACGAGGTGGCTCGGGTTGTGCGTGTGGGTGGGTTTTCCCCTTGGTCGAACACAGCTCCTCTAACATCTTGGTGGTCCGAGGGTGAAAGTAGTTCGGCTTCGGCTGCTGTAGCAGCAGGCTCGGGTATTGCCGCCGAGGATAGTCGAGATTCTCACCATAAGCGCGCCAAAGTCCTCTCGGATTTCAAGTGAGTTCCAGACGTTCAGTTGTTACCCAATTGTACTTTGTTTTCATCTCTACAAATATATATAGCTGTCATTAACATCGTTCTCACTTCTCACTTCTATTCCTAATTGACAAATCTTTAACTCATAGTTGTTGGCTGGGTTTCTTTATCTATAAATATCATTTTAGTATGGAAACACCAGCTTCAAGCATGAAATTGATGCCATAATGTTATGTTTGACTCAATTTGGTACTTTTTACTTGATCTGAATAACTTTCTGTTGAAATTTATGTGGTATAATAAGCCTGAAGTGTCATAGGCACACATGGTGCTTACTGTCATGAATGCACTGGCTTACAGCCACTAGCAAATATTTTATTGTTATGTTACTCTTTGATTTCTTTTCTGTGTTTAGAAGCTTCAGTTGTACCTGTACAAATTACTGAAAAAGGGGTCCGTCTTTGATTACTTTGATAGGGTTCACTCTGCATGTACACATCTTGTGATTTCTAATGCATGATTCATTGGAACCCTGTCCTTCATGTCATCTTCAGCTGATTTTCATCCTTTCAGAATGGTGTTGCGCTTGAAAACATGAATGCTTCTGGTATCTTGGAATTGGAGAGTATTTGTATGTAAAAGTAAAGATTGTCATGTGTGCTATTCCCAGTTGTTGGATGTGTTGTAAATGATAGAAGGGGATTGATGAAATAGCATGGAAGGTAGTTTTTCCAATTATTATTATTATTTTTTCTTTCTCCTCTTGCAAAAGAGTTTCTCTCTGGCACTTATAATGAATTTTATGTATGCTGTTGTTATTTTATTTTTCAGTTTTTTTTTTAGTGTTTCCATGCATGCTACTTCTCTACCTAACATATTGCTTTGGCATCACTATTGGATATTTACTTATTAAAAAGGGAAATAAGTTGTGGTCTTGATTTAGTATATAATATCTTTTTAGCTTTTTACCTGATATTTTTGGGAAGATATCAACTATCTGGCTCTTTGAATGCAAGTTCCTGATTTTGCTTGTATCAATTATGTGTGACGTTAGAGTTTTCTGTAAACCATTTACTGATGTTAACTAGTAAATTTTAACACATCATTATTCATTCTTTATTCTCTAGTAATGAACAAATGTGTTTTGCAGTGAGCTTCATTATGAAAATCCAGCGTCTTCGAAAATAGGGAAATCTAGTGTGTCTGCAGATATTACCCAGTGTTCTGTTCAATCTCACAATGACACAGGTTACAATCCTTTTACATTGATGGGTACTGGTGAAGAGTGTCACTTTGATTCTAGCTGTATGAAAGACAGTGAAGGATATGACAGTGACACCTCAAAAGCAGAAGATTTAGAAGTCAGGATGGATTTTAATAATGATTTATTGCACATGGTAAGCTCCGGGGAAATTTTGTGCATCTTCATGCTCTTTTTTCTTTCTTTTAATTTTCATTACTTACTAAAGTTGAGCTGCTTCTAATAGTATCTAGTAGTAAGTAGTCTATAATTTTCTGTCTTTCCCTCTCATGTAGTTTAGTTTCATGTCTCACATACTTTTTCCCTATCTATGTAATCAGGTTTTCTCTTTCTTGGATCATTCTGATCTCTGCAAAGCTGCCAGAGTTTGTCGGCAGTGGCGAGTTGCTAGTGCTCATGAAGATTTCTGGAGATGTCTGAATTTTGAAGATCGGAACATATCTGTAGACCAATGTAAGTCAAGATTGTTATTAATTTTTCATTTATTGAGATGTTATTGCAGTGGCAACCTTTTAACATTCTACTATGAAGTGGATATTCTAAAATATGATCTGTGCCACTGGCAGAGACTTACTTTGGTTGTACTCTGAGGTAAATGTTTATTTAAAGCTCTATATGCATTTACAGTTGCGAACATGTGTTCACGTTATCCTAATGCCACATCAGTAAGGATATCTGGTCCTGCTATTCACTGGCTTGTTATGGAGGCTATCTCTTCATTAAGGTAAGGTGCTTTCACTGATAAATTTGGTCAATTAAAAACCTATCACTCTGGCTGATTTGTTTGCTTCATTTTCAGAAATCTTGAGGCTATAATATTGGGAAAAGGACAGATAGTGGATAATTTTTTCCATGCTTTAACTAATTGCTCTATGCTGAAAAGATTGAACATCAACGATGCTACACTTGGCAATGGTATTCAGGAGATATCTATTAGTCATGATAGATTATGTCATCTTCAACTCACAAAATGCCGTGTGATGCGTTTATCAGTCAGGTAAAGAAGTTTTGAACTTCAATTTGAAGAAATGATATTTAATAAACTAGAAGCTTTGAAATCTTATTTGGGAGGTAAACAAAGAAGCTTTAAGCTCAAAAACCTTTCTAAAGTGTTATATTTTAATTTTTCCTAATTTTTGAATCTAAAATGAGCTTTCTTTTTCTTTTTCTTTTTTTCCCTTTTTTCTTCTTTCTTTTTTTCTTTTTACTATAGAACTTAAAATCTACAAATTCATGAGTCCTACTGGTCGAATTTTTATTTTATAAAAGTTTGATTGAATTTTTGGTTAATGTAAGGTCTTATTTAAGAATGCTGTGGCTTATGATTCTTTTGTTTTACAATATTGAAAGTAAAAAAACAATGCTTTTGATAAAAATTTTAGAGTTGTTTCTTGTGGTGCCTTTTGTAAGACCCAGTCAATTTTAAGATATACCTTGGGAGCAGCTTTTTCAAAGCTGCCATGGCTGTCAATAATATGAACTACCTGAAAAGCTTTGTCATCTGTTGAATCCTATTTATTATCCTTTCCGTATCTGAAATTATTTGTTTAATCCTTTTTTATTTATGCTATACTGATTTTAGATACTAAAAAGCTGTTTCATAGTGATGTTTACAAAATATTGTTGTAATGAAAATGCAATGTCACATAAGCTTTCAGCACATTTTTATGGAACAATATTCTGAAGTTCTTTCCACGATAGCTTCTCTCTCTTTTTTTTTTTTGTTTCCTTTTTTTTAAAATAGCACCTACTTGCAATAGCTCTTGAAAAGCCATGTTATTTCCAAACCAGGCTTATGGACATAATCATATTTTAAATGCTTTTATTGCATGTTACATGTGGGTTGTAATTTATTTTATTGAAATCAACGTGTAGAAACTGATAATGTAAATTACTTGAACAATGTTTCATGTTCTTTTTGATTAAAATCAAGTTGTCATTTTACCAGAGTTATAATGTAATGTCTTTTTGTCTCAGATGCCCACAACTTGAAACTATGTCATTGAAGCGCAGTAACATGGCACAGGCTGTGCTTAATTGCCCTCTTCTGCGTGAGCTTGACATAGGCTCTTGCCACAAACTTCCAGATGCAGCCATTCGTGCAGCTGCAACTTCATGCCCTCAATTGGTGTCCCTGGACTTGTCTAATTGTTCATGTGTTAGTGATGAAACAATACGTGAAATAGCCATGAATTGTGCTAACCTTAGTTATCTTGATGCATCATACTGCCCTAATATATCTCTGGAGGTATGCTTTATGGGTTGTAATTTTTTTGTTCAGCAAAATATGGATACAATTAGCCTTTGTTTGACAAGTTCCCTTATTTTCTCATTGAAGTCGGTTAGACTGCCAATGTTGACAGTTCTCAAGCTTCACAGCTGTGAGGGAATCACTTCAGCCTCAATGGCTGCCATATCTTATTGTTATTTGTTAGAGGTATTGAACTTGTCTTTGATACTACCATATTTGTATGTCTAATTTCCGCCATATGCATACCAGAAGTGAGTAAACAATTCTTGCCTTGCAGGTTTTGGAGCTTGACAATTGCAGCCTATTGACCTCTGTATCCTTGGATCTTCCTCGTTTGCAGAGTATTAGATTGGTACATTGTCGCAAGTATGCTTCTGCCTCATATTTCTCATTTCATCGTGCAAAATATTCTGATTTTCATTTTCATCTTTCTCCATTGCTTGCTGACTGGACACATTTCACTGTGTATTGCTGTTTCTAAAATTTCTTTTGGGATTGTTTTCCTGGGTAGATTTGCTGATTTGAACTTGAGGACTATTATGCTGTCTTCTATTGTGGTATCTAATTGTCCTGCACTCCATCGTATCAATATCACTTCAAATTCACTTCAAGTATGTCTTTAAATCTGTTATAACTTGTTTCCATGACCATGTGAATAATACAGCAGTACTCTAAATGACTGACTTTGTGGGTGCAGAAATTAGCGTTAAAAAAACAGGATAGCTTAACCACATTGTCTCTGCAATGCCAATCTTTGCAAGAGGTGGACCTCTCTGACTGTGAATCTTTGACAAACTCTATATGTGATGTTTTTGGCAATGGTGGAGGATGCCCTATGTTAAAATCGCTAATTCTTGATAACTGCGAGGTATGTGAAAAAATACATATATTCTCTGCATAAAATCCCTCATTAAAATTTGCTTATAATTGATCTGAACCTCATTCTATTTGTTCAGCTTATCCGATAATTTTGCTGTAAATTTGCCTATGGTGTTTTGGATCATTGTTGTATGTGATCATTCTGAAGCTAGATTTAGGGGATGACATCCAAAGTTACTTGATATGTTAAAAGCTTTTGCTTTATCTTTTGAAACATCATTGGTTTAAGTGTCATTCAAAGTGATTGATATAAGAGGGCCACTATAGAAATTGGTGGAAACGGCTTGGTATATGGGATCTTAGTTTTTGCAATATCAGGTTTTCTATGAATCAGTTTGACACTGTTCTGGTCTCCACCATGAAAGTCATAGCTGGTGCTTTAAGATGGTTTTCTATATCTGTGGGAGATTAGGTGCCTCTGAAATTCTGATTGTTTTAATTGTTGATTCTGATGTTGGAATCTTCTAGAGTTGCATATTTATATTATAATGCTTTTTGGCTCAAATTGTGTTCTAATTTGTTCAGAGCTTGACAGCAGTTCAGTTCATCAGTAGCTCTCTAGTCAGTCTTTCCCTTGTTGGTTGCCGGGCGATCACTAATCTTGAGCTCACATGCCCTAATCTTGATAGAGTTTGTTTGGATGGCTGTGATCATTTGGAAAGAGCGTCGTTCTGTCCTGTAAGTATTTTTTTACTAGGTGCTTTAAATTGTGTTCTACAATTTACATGTGAAGAATAATAAATTCTTTGTACTTTATTATTTGATCATTTGGCAAGGAAAGGATAAATGTTTAAGTAAACCCTGTATATTGGTTCAAGCACAAATATATAATTTTGTTTCCGAAGTATGACATCTGTTTTTGTCCCTTTTCAAATGGCTGTGGCTAGCTTCTTGTAATAAACTCTAGCAGTTAATTTTTATTAGTCTGATTTCCTGTTGCGAGAGGCTGAAGGCTTTCTTTTTACTCCTGCTTCTCAGGTTGCTCTTCGGTGTCTCAATTTAGGAATTTGTCCCAAATTGAACATACTTAGCATTGAAGCACCTCTTATGGTCTCACTTGAGTTGAAAGGATGCGGCGTACTATCTGAAGCATCCATTAATTGTCCCCTCTTGGCAACTTTGGATGCTTCCTTTTGCAGGTTATGTTGCAATAAGTATTTTCTTATGTGTCATACTTGTATATCATAGACTGACATTTACTCTTTGTACATACAGCCAACTAACAGATGACTGCTTGTCTGCAACCACTGCCTCATGCCCGCTGATTGAGTCATTAATATTGATGTCATGCCCATCCATTGGCTTGGATGGACTTTGTTCTCTGCACTGGCTTCAAAATTTGACCTTTCTTGATTTATCATACACTTTTTTGATAAACTTGCAGCCTGTTTTTGAGTCTTGTTCACAATTAAAGGTAAGTGTGACCTTATCTCTTAGTGCTCCTACTTATATTATCTTTATGCAGCATAATACATTTGATTCAATAGAATGATGTTGTCTGGTATAAAAGTACTTTCTGAGCATTTTTTATGTGGATTCTAGTAATCAAGGCAGTACCCAAATTTTGCGTTAAATTGGAGTTACCTAGTAGAGTAGTGGTATTGGTTGTCTCAGATGATGTACTACTACTAGTATTTCTGTAATTATTTTCAAACCTTAAACCATGGATCATGGAATTGTTTGATGCATATATATATATATATATCTTCTCTCCCTCCTTTCTGACAGTCTTACGTTCCTTCTGTTTCTATAAGGTATTAAAGTTACAGGCTTGCAAGTACCTTACTGACTCGTCACTTGAGCCTCTTTACAAGGGTGGTGCTTTACCAGCACTTCAGGAGTTGGACTTGTCTTATGGAACACTCTGTCAATCTGCCATAGAGGATCTTCTTGCTTGCTGTACGCACCTCACACATTTGAGCTTAAATGGCTGTGTGAATATGCATGATTTGAATTGGGGCTTCAATCATGGACAGAGCACTGAGTTGCCTGCGTTAAACTTCTCTTATGGCATGATTTCGCATGAGCCTGTCCATGGGTTAAGTGAGCAACCCTACCGTCTGCTGCAGAACCTCAACTGTGTCGGATGTCCAAATATTAGGAAAGTTCTCATTCCACCAACGGCATGTTGTTTTCATTTATTATATTTGAATCTCTCTTTATCAGCAAATTTGAAGGAGGTTGATATGACTTGTCTCAACCTATGCTTTCTTAATTTAAGGTATGGTTGGCGCTCTAATAATTTAGGGTTAGTTTCTATGCTTATATTAGATGTGCTGCTGATGGTTTAAATTTTGTTTTATATCCAGTAATTGTTCCTCTTTGGAAATTTTGAAGCTTGAGTGTCCAAGATTAACCAGTCTATTTCTTCAGGTATTAAACTTGCCTGCTAATGTAGTATAGGATTGGGTAAAATATAATATTGTGATGCTTCTGGACGTCATTTTGAATAATTTCTAATATATCAAGGCACGCTTTTATAATTTTATCTGCATAACTTCTGGTATCAGCTGTCCTCTTACCTAAATGTGTGGTTTGAAGATGTTTCTTGACTCCTTTTTTTTTTTTTTTTTTTTTCTGAATATATGACATGACCTATTTGTTCTGTTGTTTAAGCTTGGAGTGTCAATCTCCTGTCAAGCTTCACATAACTGACAATGACTAAAATTTTTTTAAAACTTTTCCTATGTGTGGGATTTGGCTTCAATTTTTCACCATAAAACAGCAGCGTGTATGAATATGAGTTGACCTTGTAGGGTATTGTCAATAATTATTAGCCTAAAAAGTTTGTATTTTAGTTTGTAATTCATCCACAATTTTGTGGTGTAAATTAATATCTTGAGTCCTCAGGCTATTGGGAATAGCTTTTCTGTAGAAGTTTGTTGCTCTGGTTTCTTTGGTCTATTAATCTTGACTTTTTTATTTATCTTTCTGTTTTTTGGTGGTGGGGGGTATAATTTGGGTTCTAGTCTTGCAACATTGATGAAGAAGCTGCTGAAGCTGCTATATCAAAATGCAGTATGCTGGAGACTCTTGACGTCCGCTTTTGTCCAAAGGTGCATATGATCTGATGTTTTGTAATAGTTTTATCCTATTTTCATTCATAGTTTTGGAGCGGGTTGTTCTTTGACCACCTGTTTTTTGTCTTCTTACTATTAAATTTTTGTATGCTTTATGATGGTCCACAGATAAGCTCAATGAGCCTGGGAAGATTACGTGTGGCGTGTTCTAGTTTGAAGCGTATTTTCAGCAGCTTGTCAACTTCATGATTGCGTGTGTGACCAACAATCTAAAATTTTTCCTTTGCTTGTTCACTTGGAGACTGGAGTGATGGCACATTTGGTAATAAATTGGGTTATTTCCTTGTATATTTTAGGTGGTCGACAATGCCATTGTGATCGTTTTGTTTGGAATATAGAAATCTAGTTGCTTTCTTCATGTGTTTTTTTAAATAATCCGTATTCTCGGTTTATATTGTATGAACGTTTTAATCATTTCTGTTCGACCCATTTCTTTTGTAAATTTTACATATAAATTTTGTTGATGAATATTTTATCCTAATCTAGTCCAATTAGTTATTTTGTTTGTTATAAAGAGTAGTTATATGCTCATATGCCGGTATTTTTTTTATGTGAATTATTTGTGTCCGTTGGTGGTGGTCGTCCTTGTATTTTTTTTGGAAGGATGCTGCCCTAACAGTTGAGAGTGTGATATTAGTGATGGAAGTATTTAACGGTCAATGTTTTGTTTTCCTGTGTTATCCCTTGTTATAATTAAGATGTAATGTGACAGGAAGGGCAACCAATCAAATTTCACTGCACCATTGGGTATACTACAGCATATGTTGTTTAATTAGTTCTTGGTCTGTTTGGTTCACTGAATATGAGCAAGGGAGAGGGAGAGCCCATTCCATGTTTGGTATGTGTTTTAGCATGGCAATCTGACTCCCTTGGAAATCATCACTACCATAGATATGGGAATGAGCCAACCCTCCAGATGTGATGGAATTTATTGATCTCTTGGAAATGAAATTAATTTTACCATAATGCCCTCAGCTTTTCTGACCCATTCTCCTCCCACAGTGCGACAAACTTAAGAGATAATACTATATATGGGGGAATTTTTCTGTTCAAACAAATAATGTAATATAAATTATTATTTTCTCTGAAATAATAGTTCTTTAATAATAATTTATTTTTTTATTAAAATAATGATAATATTTTATTAATACAAACAATAATTAATCTTTTATTAGGATAATATGGTTGTTTGTCTAATTTTTATTTTTTATTCTTATTAATTTTTTTAATATTATGTCAAACATAATAAATGGGTTTAAGATCTCATTCTATCAATATTTATCTTCATTCTCAAGTTTATTTTTACTCCCAATTTCTAACGATTTTATGAACCAGATGTCATATATTCATTCCGAAGTTCTTTTTCGTAGTGGAGTTAAAGAATATTCAATTTGGCCTAAAAAACAGTCATGTAGTTTTCTTTAAGACTTGATTTGGTTTTACTAAAAGTTTTTTCGCTAATTTTAAATATTTACTCCTGCGTTACGTTATACCCATTTTTCAGACCATTCCCTTATTTGGGGTACGTGGAATGTTTTCTTTATTGCTAGAGTTTTTGTTCACTAAGAAAAGCTATGACTTACTTTGCTGCAAGAAAAACATAGTAGGCTCTGGCTTCTTTCATTATATATGTTTTCTGTTTGGTTGATGTCCCAGTTTACATGGAGAGCTTGGGTGTTACTGGTTGAAAACTATGAAGCTTGTCTTATGTCGTTGAATAACATGAACACAACTATTTTATTAGCAACTCACAAGGCTTTTCAACCATGGATTCAATGAAAGCGAAGAGTAGCAAGAGCGAGTCCGCAAGCCGTAGTCAGTGAACGACAAAATCAAATAGAAAACAAAGATCAAAGATTGAAGAATGGTAGGGTGGCAGGCAGCTCAAAATCAGTGAGCGACGAAGACTCCCTTTGAGAAAGGGGCGCCCCTAGGATTAGAACAGTAACTATCTCAAGGATGTGATCATAAGATGTTACCATTAGTAACGAGATAAAATCAAATAAATGAAAATGGTATTTATAACCGATTGTATTAGTTTTAATAGCATAATTTTGAATGGTTTTAATTATCATCACCACCGCCAACCAAACTAGTATATGTGTGGAACGATAAATTGCAGCCATTTTACAGGTTGAAGGGAAACAGTGAAGACCCCTCAAATTTTGGTTGATGTCATCTCAACTATTAGCTTCTTTTTAATTTGAATATATGAAATCATGTAAGCTGAAATTATAAACGATGAAGAAGTAACTAAGCTTCAGAGTATTGCTTCTAATTGCTTCAATTCATTGTCCAAACTTGCTGTATCCACATCTTCCTCGTTCCTGTATGAATCAGCTATAACTTTTCCCTTGCTTAGCACATCGGAAGGTACAGTCTGTAAAAGGCTGTAACAGATTTCTCATTAGAAATTGCACCTTGCTCTCTCGTGTGTGTAAGACGACAGTAACTGAAAAGTGTTTTAAGAGGCCCAAACGATATTATATATGTACAAGATTTATTACAGCAAATCACCTGTCCAGAGCGTCAAGGGCAGCATTAATTTTTGCTTTCATAGACTTGACTGAGGCTTCGGGTTCATTTCTTGATGCATGCAGAAGCAAGGAATCAAGTTCTTCCAGCGCGCTTCGTAGATATTAAACCAAAAAAAAAGACGAAACGGTTTGAATTTCACATCATTATATTTAATAGACAAACTATAGACCCATGGGTAATTGTGAAAGAAGTATATCAAACAGTTTTTGAGGGAAAGTGATGAGTGATGACAGTACCTCAGACAATGATCGACATCTTTAAATGCATTTTTACCATTGCCACTGTCAGATGCATATTGCGCCACCTGTCAAGCAAATGATGTGATAACAACAATGATTTGAACATCAATCACTGAAACTCCTGGTTGTTCGGGTTGTTTAAGAGTATTTTGATTTGCAGTTCGAGGATTTGCCAATTTGCTTGATATGAAAGAACAAAAGATGTTCTTAGCAAACAGTTCATAAGGTATGGCTAACAAGATTTTTTTTTTAAGACTCAAAAAATGTTGCTACTGGGTTAATCTTAACAAATCCAGCAGTATACAGTATTCTCTCTAAATTAGTTCCCTCACTCTCCCTGTCTATAATGTAATTAACACGTAAAAAAGTTTGCTAGTTCTCTACAGTGACCAAGGCCAAAGCGTGTGTGGCTGGTAATGGAAGTGGTATATAACAAAGTAATTTCTGGGGTGTGCAACCGAATGGTTTCCATGGGCTAGTAGAACCTTGCCATCTTGGCATCTGGACTCTAAAAATATGAGGAACTGAGTAGCATAAACTATTTCCCATAAATGAAAATATACTTTACGCAGTTACAAAAAATCAGAGCTTCACACATCATCTAACATACTTAGGGGTTAAAAAAATCAGACACCAAGATAGTCTGAATTACATAATTTGGTAGACAAAATCTTTTGCAAAATAAAAAATTAGAAGCAATTTGTAATTAGAGAAGGGAGAGGATAGGGTAAATCAAGAGTTGAAGGAAGTCATTACTTACTGCTCGAATATTGACACGAAGTGATGCTGCAGGGCCAGCACGAAGTAGAGATCGGCAGGCAGAAAATTGGGGTTCATCACCCTCTAATGTTTTCTCTATATCAGTGAAAAGACAAGCGTTAGTAGATATATATTATTTTCAATTTATAAAAGTTGCAAACCTATCTAGTACGACATTCAAATAAGTCCCATGTAGTATAGAAAAAATATAATTAATGAAAAACTACATATATTAGAACTATAATGTTTAGGTTGTTTTTTGATTATTATATTATCAGATGCCACTAATCCAAAAGAAATACGAAAAAAACATGTCCATAGATGAACAAAAACTAACAATGAAGTAGAAATGGATAACTAACTTCAAAAAGATGAAATTACATAAATTCTTATATCTCTACACCTAGAATGACCTGCCAATCTCCTACATATAAGTTCCACGAGTACAGCGTGGGTGGAGGAGTAAAAAGAAAAAAGTAATACCCAAGTCCTTGATCTGTAACTGCGTAAGTATGATAGGTGGTACATAAACATCCAGAGGATCGAGCCTTTTCCTACAGTATACAGGAACAAATTAGAAATAAATACGACATTTTTTATGTGGACAAAATATAAATTCAAGTCCCATGTCAATCATACCTACTTGAGGAAAAAAAAAAAAGAAAAGCAATTTAACACTAAGAAATAGTAGTTCTAGCTTACTTTGGGGAAAATTCTTTACGAGGACAAGGAACAGAGACCGAAAGCATTCAAGACAACACCACCAATATAGTATAAAATGTGTCCTTTTTCTTTCTTTGGCCTAATAGGTTATAGAGATGCGCAGACACTAGAAAAAATAAATCAAAGCTTCAATCAATCCATGGTTCTGCATATACATGACCTGTTTATGTCTTTTAGGTTAGCATGAAAAAGAACAAAAGATTTTACCTTCTTCTTTCATTTGGGGTTACTGATAATGATTACTCAAACATAAAGGAAGAGCATCATTGAATATAGGCAAGAGTAAATACGAAATTCCGTCATCTTATTCTTAAGGGAAAACAAACTGCAACAAGGGCATCACCAAACCAATTGAAGTGTATTTCCATATTTATGTAAACTTCATCAAGTTGCTGATCCATAGTTGCATATCAACGTCAAAGTGATAATGTCCTATGACTGCTACAAGTTTAAGCCAGCTTTCTGAACAGTAACAGCATATAAAATAACAACTCAATAAAAGACAAAAAAATCCGTAGGATAGTCATACTTTTTTACATATTTATCCAAAATGCTTCCTGCGTCAGCCCCTGCAAGATTGAACACACTGGATCATTTTCTTGCAAGAATTAGCAGCGAAATGTAATCAACGAGCGTATACAATTAAACTCAATTCCTTTCTTTTCGGTTCCTCGCCAGCCAAACAGTGAATTAAAGAAGTGCATTGAAAACAAGAGAGGCATACGGTTAGGAATCAAAAGCAGGTGCGAGAGTGCTAGAGAGATGGAGACGAGTCGGCGGCCCTCCCGCCATTTTGGGGGTGAGAGTGCGCACCTTACAAGCAGCAGTTGCTTGGGTTTCGCAGTGAAATTCTGTGAGATTGAAAGAGAGAAGGCTGAGGAATTGAAGGGCTTGTTGCTAACATGCACCGGAGTGCCAACTGCGGCCATCCTAACAGAACATCAGACTCGAATCGGTAATCTTTCTCCGGCGTCATGTGACCCGTGCTAGATAATGGAGTTGACCAAGTTCGTGGGCCTTATCCGCTTGTTTGTTTATGGTCAGATTTGGTTTATATTATTACAAAAATACCCTTATCTCTTACCCTTATCTAGTACTGTAATATTTAATTTTAGCCCTTTGTATATATATTCGTTTTATTTGTTGTTTTAATTCTGTTTTTCTAACTCATAGTTTGTATAGTCTTTTAATTATTTTTAATGATTCAAAATCAATTTTAATTTTTTTCTGAATGTTCTAAAATAATCTTTTAGCTTTTATGTGTGTTTTAAAATAATTGATATATCAAAAAGTAAGTTATGAAATTGAAATAAAACAAAAATTTCAGAATCTAAATTAAATTAAATTAATCAATTGAGAGATCAAAATAATAATTAAAATTATATTTATTTTTGATAGAACAATAATCAACTTTGAGTTTTTGCAATCATCCTTTCAATTTTTTTTTAAAACGATCAATATTTTATAAATTATTATTTTTTGACATTTAAATTCTTCTGTCCAATTTAATTAATTAGATTACTTCAAACTTTTTTTTTTTTTTTGGGACAGAAAATTTTTTTATTTATTACACTACATGTTTCCATTGGTTTTGTGATAAAAAAGTTACCAAAATTTATGCTTGAAATGATTTTAATTGAGTAAAAACACCCCTTTAATCCAACAATTTAAAAGTCATAAAAAAACTTTCAAAACATGAGTTGCAGAAGAATAAAAATGTGCTACTCAATAATTAAAATGGTATTAAAGTGGCATCTCCTTTGACAATAGTCAATGGTCTTCATTTTTGACGTGACATTTCTCTTAAAAAAATTAAAGTGCAACGATTGATTTTTGACGTGACATCCTAAAATGGTTGCTAAAAAATAAAAAACAGCTTGAAGTATATTTCAGTAATTAAGAGCAATTGAAGTGAAAAACAAAGAACGGAGGAATCCGCTTGGAGCCGGGCACCCGGTTGGTGGAATTTACATGTTTTACAAAATCAGAAAGAAGAGAAGGCACCACACAGTGGTAAACATGACATCCTACTTACTCTGTTTCACTTCGATCTCGCTCTGGGTTACACCTTGTGCTTTGTAACGACAACAATGGCGAATACTATGTGCTATCTTTTAGCCTTCCTTCTCGTCCTCTTCACTGCTTCAACAGATGCTATCGATTCTCAAGGTATCCCTCTTCCGTATTTACTCTTAAGACCAAGTTCTTGTTTTTCTTGAGGTTTCAGTTGCAGATTTGGAACCCATCTGTTATTTAGTAATTAGTACTATTTGTTTCGTCTTCATGACAAATGCTTAAAGAGTTCTTTCTTATTTTGGATGTTTGTGTTTCTCGTACGTCCAAGCATAGCTACTCGTTCCCGTTTGCATCTTTTGACACTTGGAACGAAAATGCCAGCGTTTTACAGGGAAGATGTTTCATGTTTAGATCTCAGTTAGGCAGAGTACTCGTATTGCTCGTTCTCCCTTTAAGATTCTTCAATTCCGTAGTATCCGTTTTTAAAGGCTATTTCTTGGCGGTCAAATTGATGACAGTGAATACTGTCCACCATGGATCTTGGACTTTTATTCGGCGGAATACAGGTCACGAGAAGCAGACCTCCTTATAGCCTTGAATATTGTAAGTGAACTAACTATTATTATCAATATTCTCATACTCATAAATTTAGGCAAAATTATTTGAAAGAGATAAATTTGTAATATAAAATTGTAAAAGTTTACTTATAATAAAAAATAATTATTAAAATATACACTTACATAGTTAAAATTAATATTTTTAAATTTAGACTAATAACTAAAATTACTAAAAGCAATGATTAATAGTTTATTAATTTGATTATAGTTGAATAAGTGATAATTAAATATAGATATTTTTAAAAATTTTATATATTTAAATCTAAATATAATAACTACTAATAATCAAATACTAGTAATTTTAAATTTGAATTAAAATGATTTATAAAGTAATAAATATAATTATTAAAGATTACTTTGTCAAAACATGTCAAAAAATAAAAATAGATAACTTTTCAAGCCATGACTAATGAAAATTTCAAAATAAAATTTTCAAAGAAAAAAGCTAACAATAAATATATATAATTTATTACAGATAATGAACATGAAACTCCTATTGGTTATGTGGTAATGGGTGCTAAAGTTATTCCTTAGGGCCCGTTTGGTTGTTAAAATTGATACAATAGGAATGAGAATGAGAATGGAAATGGGAGTAGGAGTGGGAATGGGAATATTAAAATATTGTTTGGTTGGAAAGGAATAAAAATGGGCATGTCTCCCTTTACTTCGTTTGATTAGTAGATTACACATGAAAATCAATTAGATAGCGTGCATATTTTACCACATTATCCCTTATTATAAAACCAAAAAAAAAGACAGACATCTCTTCAAATTATTAATTAATAATATAATTATATATTAATATATATTTAATTAATAATATAATAATATATATTTAATAAATTAATAATAATAAATAATATTAATAATAAAGTAAAAATAATAAAAAATTAAAAATCATAATTTAATAATAAATAATTAATAAATAATAAAAAATTAAGATTTTAATGTATCATAAGGGTATTTTTGTCTAAAAATTATTATAAGTGAGAACACGTTTGTCAAGCATATTCTCATTCCCAAGAGACCAACCTCATTTCATAGCTTCAGCTAGGGAGAGAATTCTTCTTTATATGAAGGAGAGCAGGCTCCCTGGGAAATGGGAATAAGGACCTAATTTGTTAATCAAATATGGGAATAGGAGACACTCCCATTCTCATTCTCATTCCCTTGCCTTGATTCTAGCAACCAAACGGATCCTTAATGTTTAGGTTCAAGTCTAAGAAGATGTATTTTTTGAAACTAAGGAAATGAACTGCAAATATATATAATATATTGCACATATATAATAGAAGACAATGTTAGCTTGGTGGAAAAGCACACACGCTACTAATTGGAGGTCCCTGGTTCAATTCTTAGAGCAGACTTGCCATTAAGTCAACTTGCTTAAAACGGTCTCAACTCGTCGAGTTAATCGAGATTGGACGAGTTAAGCACGAGTCAAAGCAAATTTAGGTTGACTCCAAGCAGCAACTGAGTTGGCTTAAAATTTCTACCTAAAAATGCAAACTCGTCGAGTCAACCGAATTGACTCGCAAATTTGACAACACTACTATAAAAGAAAATCAAGAAGGGATTTGACTTATATGTCTTTTAAGTCTTCTTGATGCACGAATAAAGCATTGTAAGGGGAAAGAGGTTATGATAGGATGCCAAGAAAAGCATTCCAAATTGCACTGTTAGGAGAAGGAATATGAATGGTTTTTGTCATTCAGAACTACATTCTCAAATCCAATATAATATGACTATTTTGTCACTCTTACTTATGAAACGTTTAAAAACTCACTAGCCTTCGTTCCTTTTTGCTTATTTTCCTCTTGGAGTTTAGGGGTGGGGGTAGTGCGTATTGGTTGTAGTGTGTTTTATGCCTTCGTTTTGGAAATGTCCACTTTTTCACAGTGTCCAATCCAAGTATGGGCGTTGGACATGTATCCTCAGTGTAACAGTAACAACGCATTAGTTTATGAGCTAAAATTTTTTCGCCATAATTCTCATTAAAGAAAATAGGGGTGTGATTCATTTCTTGAAATCCTATTGTCACATGATGAACAAAATTTTGCAGTGAAAGTTACTGACAACCCTATGGATTGTTGAATTAATGGTTTGCTAGCACTATAAGGATATGATAATGGGAATGTGTGGCAAAGTGAGAAGTTGTATGACTGTGTGAGAAGTGAGAAGAGGTGTAGTCAGAAGTTTAGAGTAAAATGTGTCATTGGTAATTATTGTAATCTTGTGGAGAGTAATAAAAAGTTCTTTCAATTAAAATCCATATTCTTGTTTCTTGTATTCTACAAGTGGTATAAGAGTATGTTAAAGTCTACCTTCAATTTGGTTTGGGCTTAGTTCAAGTTAGGTCAACCAAGTCTCTAAGTCAAGAGGTTCCTTTGTTCAAGTACAAGATCTAGGATTGTTGTACAAGGAGATTATGCTGAAATACAGTTAGGAGCTGTAAGGAAAGTTCATTAGGAATCAAGAAAATTTGGTATAAGTGTAGGGCACTGTTGCTATGCTGATATGTCGATGAATACATGTTCAGTTGAGAAGTTAAATAATGACAACCATCAGGTCTAGAGCATCATAGTTGAGCTCTATATAGGAGGCTAGAATCTTTAGGACCTTATTGATAGAGATGAAGCGGTTCCATCAACAAATTCAAATGAATTGAAGAAATGTTATGTAAGAGCTAGAAAGACTCTTTACGTATCAATTTCTACTATGGAACCGCAATTTATTAGATACATTAAGGAAGCTTAGACACCAAAAAAGGCATGGGGTGCGCTTACCAAACTATTTGTAAGGGTGAATGACTCAAAGTTGCAACGACTAGAGAACAAACTTATGTCAATTCGACAAAATGATATGTCGACAAGTGAATATTTCTCAAAGATCAAATCTATTTGCACTGAGATTTCAAAATAAAATCTAGAGAATGCTATTACCAGCACAGTAATGTGGAGAATTATTATCGGGGGTTAAACCTAAAGTATTATAGTCTTGTCATTACCACAAAAGGCTGGGCCAAGGAACCAACTCTAGCAGAATTGGAAAATATACTAGCCAACTAGGAGGCTTTGGATTCACAAATGTCCAAAGCTTCTTTAAAAGATGAAGTAAAAACTTCCTTTAATAAATAGAAAAGCCAACAAGAAGAATCCAGTTGAAAAAAGAAAGGAGATAATAGAATGCATCAAAATGGTTAGCAGAGAAACCATTGTGGGAGAGGCTTGTATCAAGAGGGAGCTCACTTAGATCCATAAAACTTTAAATTAAAGAAGGAGCAATGGAGAGATAATAAATGATACAATTATGGTAGAAAAGGTCACTTTGCCAGAAATTGTAGAGCACCTTGGAAGAAGGAAATACTACAATTGAACACTATAGTGAAGAAAAATGAGACTTTCAGTGCATGATCACATTTATTGATGACTACTGAAGGTACGTATGGGTAGGTTTTATGAAAGAGAAGTTAGAAGCATTACCTAGATTTAAGTTGTTCAAAGAGAAAAATGAAAGGGAAGTTAGGCATAAAATTTCATGTTTATGTACCGACAATAAAAGAGAATTTACATCTAAGGAATTTAACGAGTATCAATAGTAGAATAATATATGGCGACAGTTGACGTGTCCAAGAACACCTTAACAAAATGGGGTTATAGAAAGAAAGAATCAACACTTGGCAAAAATTTGTCGAAGTATGTTGCATGCTAAAAATGTACAGCTATGGTTATAGGCAGAATGCATTAAGAACACCGTTCATATTACCATTAGGGTGCCACATGCAAAGCTTGAATTTAAGTCCCTATATAAAAAGCTATGGAATATCAAACCCACTGTAAGTCACTTCTAAGTGTTTAGTTATATGTGGTATGTTTTCATGCTTGACCATCAGCGTAGTAAGTTTGATAATAAGGCAGTTCGATGTATATTTATGGGTTATTATAACCAATGGAATGGTTGGAAATGTTGCAATCTAACCACTGGTAGATGTTATACATCTCATAATATAGTATTCGATGTGGTGTCATCATGGCGGTCACTGCAAGCAACAAATCTTCTTGATTCAAGGGAAACTGAAGAAAAATTACAAAAGAAATTAAATAAGCATGAAAGTGAAGCCTAGCTAATCTTTGAAGTTGAAGTGAAATCGGAGATAGAAGATGACATTTTAGGAGCCAAATGAAGTGAAAAAAGCCCTTGGAAGATAGAAGTGCATGCAACACCAGAAGAAGAAAGACCAAGTCAACTTGAGGAGCAAGAAGATTTGAGTGAAGAAATATTCCTTAGTCACAACAATTACGAAGATCAACAAGGCAAAGAAAAACCAAACTTGAAGTATGCAAATGCATCAGTGATTGAAGATGGAAGACATAATGACCCAACAACATATAAAGAGGCGTCTAGTACCAAAGAATGGAAGAAAGCTATGGAAGAGGAAATCGACACATTGAAATAAAACTAGACATGGGAGTTGGTGCTAAAACCCAAAGATGTACAATCCATTTCCTACAAATCAGGGTTTACATAAAGACTTGTCCAGATGGATTAGTTGAAAGATACAAAGCTCGACTAATGGCACATGTTTTTTTTCCCAAAGGCACATATTTGACTATGAAAAAATGTTCAGTCCAGTGGCTAAAATTACCGCTGTTTGAGTATTGTTGGTGCTTGCTACAAGAAAGTCTTGGAAGTTGTGGCAGATGGATATAAGGAATGCATTTCTGCATGGAGAATTGGATCAAGAAATCTACATGAATCAACTAAGAGGATTTGAGAACTGTGATTATGTATACAAGTTGATGAAAGCTTTGTATGGGCTTAAACAAGCGCCAAGAGCATGGTCTGGAAAAATTGTTGATTTCCTAATACAAAGTGGTTATTCAATATCACCAGCAGATTCAAATCTGTTTGTAAGAGTCCAAGAAGATAAAGTGGTAGCAATCTTAGTGTATGTGGATGATTTGATCATCACTAAAGATGATGAGACTAAAATTCATCAAATTAAAGCTAATCTAGCAGTATGCTTTCAAATGAAAGATCTTATAAAACTAAGACATTTTCTGAGACTTGAAATTGAATAGAGTAGATAAGGATTATTTTTGTGTCAGCAAAATTATGCCAGAGATCTTTTACATAAGTTTGAAATGCTAGATTGTAAAACTATCTCAACTCTGATGGAAGCAAATGCAAGATTTTGTACAGCTGAGGGAAATGACTTAGAAGATGTCACCATGTACAGACAATTGGTGGAAAGTTTAATATACTTAATGATAACCTGTCTAGATATTTTTCATGCAATTGGAGTAATGAGTCTATTTATGCAACATCCTATAAACCACATTTGGAAGTAGTGTATCGAATTTTAAGGTATGTCAAAGGTACTTTAGATTATAGGATATTATACAAAAAAGGAAATTCATGTAAGTTAAAAGCATATTGTGATATTGATTATGCTGGTGATCATGACACGCGTCATTCAACTATTGGGTATGCATTTAGCTTAAGATAATGAGTAATATCTTGGTGCAGTAAAAGACAACCTACAGTAGCTCTATCAAGCACGAAATTTGAATACGAAGCAGTAATGACATTAGCATAAGAAAGCACGTGGCTAATACAGTTACTAAGAGATTTAAATTAATCAATGGAGTATCCAGTAGAATTATATTATAACAATATATCAGCAACTCACTTGGAAGAGAATCCAAATTTCTATGCTAAGACAAAGCGTATAGGGGTATATTATCATCATATTCGAGAAAAAGTGTTGTAAGGAGAAATTGACCTGAAGTACATTGACATGGATCATCAAGTTGTTGATATACTTACCAAAGGTTTAAATAAAGTCAAGTTTGAAGAATTTCGAAAGCAAATTTGAATGACTTCAAGAATAACAATACAAGAGATTAGTCAGTGAGGGAAAGTATTAAATATGTCATCGACTTATCTTTTTAAGAATTTTGTTTGGTAAAAATCATTCAAAGTTTGGTAACAACTTTGAAAATTTTAATGCTAGGTGAAAATGTTCAAAAATTAGTGGAAAGTAGTAATTTGTCCAGGGTTGGTAACCATCCATAGAAAATATACATGGAAGGAATCTCTAAAATTGTTGAATTAATGGTTTAATAGGACTATAATAAAGGGGATGTGATAATGGGAGTGTGTGATAAAATTATAAGTTGTATGAGTGCGTAAGAAGTGAGAAGAGGTGTAGAGAGAAGTTTAGAGTGAAATGTGTCTTTAGTAGTTATTGTAATCTTGTGGAGTGCAATAAAAGTTCTTTCAATCAAAATCCTTATTCTTGCTTCTTGTATTCTACACGGACAAGTTAATAGCTTTAAAAATAGAATTACTCATAAGTTATCAACTTTATATGACAACTTGGGGCTTGCTTGTATTGCTCTTCAATACATAAAAGCTTACTAAGGTGATTATGGAGCTCTGGGAGGATCTGATGCCAAGAAGCCTCTTAAATTTGAATTTATTAAAACTATCACCCTAAATTATGGTGTTAGGTCATCTACACTTGCTTCTATCACTGGTCATTTCTTAGGTTGTCAGTCTAACTATGTCCATCCTCTTGAGGCATTTTTTGAGATAATCATAAGAAAACAGAAGAGCTTAGACATACTTCATAGTAAAAATCACACTCTGGTGGGAGTTGTTGTGACGGGTATTGATGGAGGCTCTTCATACTTCTGTTGTGTTTTGTTTAGCAGTGGCAAACCTAACAACAACATTGTTTTTTAGAATGATAAACCTAAAATAACAAGACATGGCTACTTTAGTAGTGCTAATGATTAATACAGTGGTGCTATTGGTTTCAACTATGTGGGATATGGCTATTTTCCTCTACAACTCTGATTACCTTGGCATTTGCTTTTAGTTTTTTATCACACTTCCACAGAGATTGTATAAATTTCCAATTGTTTAAGGGCTTAAGTATGATTTGTTTATAATTCTCAGGCTTGGCCTCACTTCTACTTTTCTTTATGTTTTTTTTTTCTTGTTTCTTAATTTCATTGTTCTTTTGTGACGATAGCTATACCAATTGGTTTACATTGTTTGTTGTTTACTTTGATTTTTTTTGTATTCATCATGCTTTACTTAGATGCAATGCTAAGGCCCCTTCCAAATATTGAGACTATGTATTAGACTTTAGGAGAAGATGTAATATATGATTAATAATAAAATGTATAATGAAATAGAATGGAAGTTATGGGTCATTTTATTGTTTATTTTTAATTAGGTAATGATGCATTAAAAGGTACACTTAAAAGTAATGAACTAGAGCCTTATAATTTTTTAATATTATTTTTATTAAAAAAAGTAAAATTAATTGTACTTGTTATCACTTTTAATCAATGAGAATATGATTGTAATTTAATATTTTTATTACACTTATTACAAAATTGTCCTTTTTGGTCTCTTACTTATTGTAATGTTCAAAATGGTCTTCTATTTATTGAAAAATGTCGTCCTTTGCTTTTCAATAAAATACAATATTTAGTCATTTAGATTTAGAGTTTAATGTTTGGTAGAGAAACTAAATCTAGTATTTTTTTTAAAGTGTGGGACCAAGTGTGACAATTTCTAATGGGGGGGGACCATTTTTAGCATTATAATGAGTAAGGGAGTAAAATGATAATTTTGTGATAGCTAAGAGACTAAAAAGGTATTTTTCTTGTAATTTAATTAAAAAGGTTATTCTATTCCATCCTTAGGTTTCTTAAAAATAGATTTTTGAATAAGGTCCCTAAGACCCTTTTTGTCATTTCATTAAATCCAAAAATAAACTTTTAAACAATAAATTAGCTCCTTATAACAAAGTAAAACATCATTTTGGTCTTTCACTTATCAATTGATTCTTAATTTAATCCCTCACTTTTCAATCAAGTCTCAATTTGGTCCTTCACTAATTTTCGTTCTCAATTTAGTCTTTAACTTATTAGTCCATCCTCAATTTAGTTCCTTAATAATATAAATATTAGCACATTTAGTCCAAATTTAGTAAGACTGAGACATTCAATATGTTAACTTTTAGAATTGTAAGAGACCAAATTGATAATAGTTACATTAAATGTGGGACCAAATTAACAATGCAAATTAGTAAGGGATGGAATTGAGAATAAACTATTAAGTGGGGGACTAAATTGAGAATGAAAATTAGTGAGAAACTAAATTGAAATTGAACTAAAAAATTAAGTACCAAAATGATATTTTACTCAATTATAACCATTTTTTTATCTTAAATTATCTATAAAAAAGTTCCAAAGCTCATGACATCGTTAGACCACCAATGTTATCCTCTCAATTTTCCTTTTATCAATTTTTAGTCAATTTAGAAGAGAGATTAATATATAGTAGGACCTACAACTTAAGCAGATCCTAGTCACTCTATGTCAATTTGTTTTTCCAAAATTGATAGAAAAATTGAGATGATACTAATTCATAAGGCCTTTTAAAGCCTATGTATGGGCTTTTTGCTTGTTTTAGAAAATTAAAAGTTAAAAACAAAAGTGAAAGCTTAAATGGATTTCTTCGATGCACTTAAACACAGAGTATAATTTTTAAAATATATATATATATATATATATATATATATATAAACATAAAAGTGTATAAAATAGAAGACTTAATAACTAGTACATACGAATACAAATACTCAACATTTGATGTAGAGTTAAAGGGGTAAGAATAGGGATTAAATTGAAAGAACTTTTTATTATTCTCCACAAAATTACAATAACTACGAAAGACACACTCTACTATTCACTTATACACTTCTTTTCATGGCACTCAATGTCTCTCTTTCTCTTTCTTGCACAATCACACACCCATATACCTTCTACACACACAAAACACACACTTGCACTCCTACCTTGTAATGCACCTCCTTCCCCCACCTCACTTAATGCATCATCCTCAACCATTGCCTACTTTTTTTTTTTTTAATTCTGTCATAACCGACCTTTCGGCGGAATAGAGTAAAAAGTTTAAAATCGATTCCCAAAAACGGAATTTTGAAAATCAATTTATTTGGAGTCGCCACCAAAATTTTTAATGGAAAACTTTGGAAAACCAATTTAAAACAAAACAAAAAAGGCGAAATGGTCTGCAAAATCAGAGATGGGTTCGGGAGTCTATTTGAGTGTGGGGAAGGTGTTAGGCACCCCACAACACCCGCCCATAAGGACGGTTACCTTAAACTAGTCATTTGAAATAGAATATGGCCTTTAATTAATCTCAATTACCCTTTTATTGACATGGATGCATGTTAGACATAGGAGATAAAAAAGCAAGAATGCATACAACAGATAGATATTTACAAAGGGCGGACTTGACCTAGGATGAGAGCCTAGGGCCTATGTACCCTGCGATAGGGATCAAAGTCCACGTAGTTCGACCAAATGACATGTTTGTGGGTTGGTGGTTTTTTTTATTTGTGACGAGAATAGGAGGATTTTAATTAAGACAGATCATTGTAAACAAAACAGAATTGGGATTTGATTTAAGTGTTTTAATTTACTACAATCTGATTAACCCCATTCTCCTGATCTCTTCACATTTTCTCTTTTAAAATTTTTGTCAATTTTATTATTATTATTATTATTATTTTAAGTTTTGGGAGTTTTGGGAGTTCATATTTCGGGGATTAATGCATGATTTATAATGAAAGGAATGTTTATTTTTTTTGAACTTTTGAATTTATTGTTGGTAAATATTGATTATTATTATTATTGATTATTGGTAAATAATTTAATTCAAGTGCTATTATTTATTTGTTTATCTGTTTATCTTTGAACGAATATATGCTAATTTTCGGGTTCTATGGAGATTAAAATCTTACACGAGCCCGGGAAGTTGAGGAGAGAAAGGTATTCTCACACGATTCATTGTGTATAAATATTTAATCAAGGTTAATATTTAATTATTGTCCATTTATTTATTTTTTATATTATTATTAATATTATTATTATTTCAGAATTAATTATAGGGATTTAAGGAGATTAGAACCTCACATAATCCCACGCAATCGAGGAGAACGATATTCTCACACGATAATTTCGTAAATAATGGGAAATGTTTAATTAAAGCAAATCTGTTGATTATTTATTATTTATTATTCTTTTTTTGTTTGAAGAAAAAGGGTATGCTAACTTCAGGGATCTAAAGAGATTAAAATCTCACGCGATCCCAGGTAATCGGGGAGAACAGTATTCTCGCGCGATAATTTTTGCAAATAACGGGAAACAGTTCGTTAAAGCAAACATTTTGATTATGATTATTATTATGATTTAATCAAAATTAATATTTAATTATCATTCATTTATTTTTCACCATTCATCCATTAATATTTCATTAATATTATTGTTACTTTTCAATTATTCAATTCATGGTAGGGATTTAAGGAGATTAATATCTCACATAATCCCTGGTAATCGAGGAGAATAAAATTCTCACACGATAATTTTGCAAATAATGGGAAACAGTTCATTAAAGCAAACATTTTAATTATGATTATTATTATGATTTAATCAAAATTAATATTTAATTGTCATTCCTTTATTTTTCACCATTTATTAATTAATATTTCATTAATATCATTATCACTTTTCAATTATTCAACTAGTTGTAAGGATTTAAGGAGATTAACATCTCACATAACCCCTGGTAATCGAGGAGAATAAAATTCTCACACGATAATTTTATCCATCATGACAATATTTATTAATTATCATTCAAATATTTTTCACCATTCCTTCATTAATATTTCATTAATATTATTGTTGCCTTCCAATTATTTAATTAATTGCAAGGATTTAAGGAGATTAAAAACTCACATAATCCCCAGCAATCAAGAAGAACAAAATTCTCACACGCTAATTTTATACGTAATAGCAATAATTAATCAAAGTTAATGTTTAAACAATGGTGATAAACAAAACTAAAACAAGTTTAAGCAAATGAACAGTAGCACCTCATATTAGAACGCGTGAACAGTGTAGCATGCATGAGATTGTCTTGAAGCAACTCGTATGAACAGTGACAGCATGCAGAAATCTCGGCCATGGCAAACCGTGCAACCATACCTGTGCGTTTTCAGCTTCTCCTTTGTGCTCCAATGAAGAATGACCTTCTCCTCCTCACTCACCTATGGTAGATGGACCTCCAACAGCCCCAAAGTAGCTGGTCTCGGCTGGAAGTAAGCAGAAATGGCGGACAGCTTCGTTGGAAATTCTGGTTGGCTTCAGCGCTGGAAATTCTGCTTCACATGTCTCTGCTCCTCGGCTGGAAGGCAAGGGCTGAAAGCTTCCCTTCTTCTCTACACTTCCTCTTCTTCCTTGTGCTCCCTAAGTTCTCCTCTGTTTACCTCTATTTTTTAAGCTCAAAACAGAGTTTTTTCTCCTCCATGGTTCAGCTTCTATCCATCCCTTTGCTGCCACTTTGTTTTGCATTCAGACCTCCTTGTTTCTGCTCATCATTTTGGCATCCAACTCTCCATTTTCTGCTACTTGGATGGCCTGAACTTCAGCTCCTTTTCTCTCCACGATTTGGACATTTCTCTCCATGATTTTCTGCATAGTTTTCTGCACCACGACTCCCCCTCTCCTCCTCTCAGTTTCTGCCTCGTTCAGCTCTTCTCCCTCTCAGTTTCTGGTTCGTTTTCTCTTTTGTTTTTTCCCTCACGTGGCTGCCTTGTTTTCTGGTTTCGTTCAGCTTTGTTTTTCTCCCTCATGTTGCTGGTTTCGTTTTCTTGTTTCGTTCAGCTTTGTCCCTCATTTTTTCCTCTCGGTTCTTTGCTCTCCCTTTCTTCTCTTCAACGTTGTTTCCTCTCGGTTCACGTGGCTTAGCTTTTCTTCCCTTCTCGGTCACATGGTTCCCTCTCCCTTTCAGCGTGGTTTCTGCCTTCTCTTTCCTTCCTCTCTTCTCTTCTCCAGCTCCCTCCTTTTCCCAGCCGAGGCCTCCTCTCTTTATGCTCCAGCCCACCTCCCTTTTTCTGCCATCTTACTCCCTTTTCTCCTTGCTTTTTTTGCAACTTCCAGCCACTCACTTACTGCTCACGGTCCCCTCCTTTTTCTACCACTTTTAGCCACGCCACTCTCTCTTTTCTTTGCACCAGCCTCTCCACTTTCTGCCTCCTCTGAACCACCAGCTCTCTCTTGCTTTTTTGTCCTCCTTGTCCTCTTGTGCATGTGTGTGCATGAGTGTATGCATGTGGGAGTGAGTGAGTGTGTGTGTCCGTGGGTGAGAGTGTGAGTGTGAGTGTGTGAGGATGTGTGTCCATGAGTGAAAGTGTGAGTGTGTGAGAGTGATATGTGTCATGTGTCTGAGGGCAAGTGAGCATGTGGGAGCAAATGAGAATGTGAGAGTGTGAGTGTGAGTGTGTGAGGAGGTGTGTCCGTGAGTAAGAGTGTAAGTGTGTGAGAGTGATATGTGTCTTGTGTGTGAGGGCAAGTGAGCATGTGGGAGCAAGTGGGCATGTGAGAGTGTGTGAGTGTGAGCAAGTGAGAGTGTTTTGCAATTCCATTTCAAGTATGTGGCCTTGTTCATTTTATTTCTTTGCAAGATGATTGCCATGTCTCTTCTTCAAACATATATCTTGAATTTTCCTTTTTATTATTTTTAGTTCTTATGTTTGGTTTTTTTTCATATTACTTTTATTTTGTTTGCCTTTTGCAATTTTGTTTTGATTAATTGTTATTATTATTTTTTTAAAATTTTTTAATTCTATTTATTATTATTACCATGATTATCATTATTGTTAATTCGGGTGAGGTGTTCACAAATTCTAACATGTTTATCTTGTGCAAATTCATCATGATAAATCTAGAGAGAGAAAATGAGAGAGATAAGTCAGTGATGCTTCAATTCTCCCCCTCAACAACTAATCTCTTAATGTTGTTCTTCAGATTATGCGTTGTTATTAGAATTTTTCAAACTTGATTCCATATCACCCTTTGGTAAAATATCAGTAACTTGGTGATTTGTGTTGATATACTTCAAATCAATTTCTCCTTGCAACACTTTTTCTCAAATGATTTACCTCCACATGCTTTGTCCTGACATGAAAAACAGGATTTTTTGCCAAGCGAATTGTTGATATGTTGCCACAATATAATTACTGGATACTTCATTGATTAACTTAAATTTCTTGGTAACTATATTAACCACGTGCTTTCGTGTGTCGATGTCATTACTGCTTTGTATTCAGATTCCATGCTTGATAGAGTAACTGTAGGCTTCCTTTCACTGCACTAAGATACTACTCCCAATCCTAAGACAAATGTGTACCCAGTAGTTGAATGACGCGTGTCATGATCACTAGTATAATTAACATCACAATATCCTTTTAACTTGTATGAATTTCCTTTTTTGTAGAATATGCCATAACTTAGGATACCTTTGACATACCTCAAAATGCGTCGCATTGCTTCTAAATATGGTTTTCTGGGATTTTGCATTAACAGACTCGTTTCTTTAACTACATGGGAAATATTTGGACAAGCCATTATTAAGTATATTAAACTTCCCACCAGTTGTCAGTACATGGTGACATCTTCTTAGTCTTGTCCCTATGCTGAACAGAATTAAGCATTTGCCTCTATCAGAGTCGAGATAGGTTTACAATCTAGCATTCCAAACTTCTGTAGAAGATCTCTATCATACTTCTACTAACACAAAAATAATCCTTCTTTACTCCATTCAATTTCAAGTCCCAGAAAATGTCTTAGTTCTTCTAGATCTTTCATTTGAAAGCATACTCTTAATGAATTTCTATCTCATCATCTCCAGTGATGATCATATCATCTACATACACTAAGACTGCTATCATTTTGTCTTCACAAACTCTTATAAACAGATTTGAATCTATTGATACTATTGAATATTCACTGCATATTAAAAGCTTAGCAAATTTCCCATACTAGGCTTTTAGTGTTTGTTTAAGCCCATACAAAGTTTTCTTCAACTTGTATACATAATTAGAGTTTGCTTTATTCTCAAATCCTCTTGTTGCAGTTTGAATACACACCCAAGCAAGCATATGTATTGCATGAGTAATATAATGATATGTAGAGTATCATTCCCACGAGGATTTGGCACTAAGATAATTCCTAAGTATTAAAATTAGTACCCTAATCTAAATCAAGCCATAGATAAATTTAAATGAAGGAACATTAATCTAAAAACATAAAAACAACAAATGAGGATAACACTTTAGTCTAAATTTGGAAGTGAGAGGTTTAGGATTATGATTCCCTTAGCATTTCATAGAAATCTAACATACCTTCTTTAACATTATATTTAATGTTATAATTTGCTAGTCTAGGACTCTTAATTAGCTATAAGTGTCTTTCGAGTTACTAGTAGGCATTCTCTTTATACCAATCCGTAATTCCTTATGCAATTGATTAAGAAACTTAATGGAAAACAAGTCCTAATGTGACTATGTAAGATCGGTAGGTATATTTTTATCTAACAAGCAAATCAATCCACTCAAAATTGCAAGTTTCATGAACTCACTACCCAATCCATGGTCTAGCCCTAAATTCCCATTCCTAAGTTCATTTATGTTACCCAAAGCATCTAATGGTTTCAACACACTTAGAAGCATTAAGAGCAAGATTGAGTAAACAAATCATATCATTAATTGCAAGTAAATAGAGTAAAACAATCCTATTACATACTAGGGTTCATCATAATCCTGAATCAACAAGTTCAACTCGTTGGTACATGATATATCAACATTAAAAATAGAGCATTATCCAAATGGGCATGGAAATCCAAAGAGAAGCAAGGGAAGAGGAGAAACAAATGATTTAATCAGTGAATATCCTTTAAAACTAAGCTTTCCCCTTGCCTTTGGAGTTCCTTGAAACCTTCTCCAGCCCTTTCAAACTCCAAAATGACCTAAAATGGCAACCTCCTTTCAAAACCCTTGAAATCCTCTTATAAACTAGTAAAATCAGATTCCAAAATGCATTCGTTTTGCTTAATTCATATATAGCATCATGTCTAACTCTCAGCTAGTCATGATGACATTTCATTTTGTCCAAAAATTTTACTTTTTGGTCATGAACAACTTATGGTTGGTTATAGCACCAGATTTAGCAAAAAGGCTTCAAACCAATTTTGTTTCTCCTTGATCTGGGTTTTCATTGGTCAATCTTTAAGACACATTCGACTTATATTTCTTTGCGTTAAAACCTAACAAAAACACATGAAATAAATTATTTACAAATTATTAAATAACTAACTAAAAATTAACACTTAATTTACTAAAAAAACATAACCAAACCTATTAACTAAACTTAATTATAACTAGAGCTAAGATACTACTTTTATTTCATAAACCCAAAAAAAAAAAAAATTAACTCCTAAAACCATGGTAAAATAATTAAATTATTGAGAGTTAACACCTCTTGGCTAATTTATATAAATATCTTGATCTAATTCTGCATACAGAAATGCATTATTCACATCTATCTTCCACAACTTCTAATACTTGCTTGCAATAAGCACTAACAATATTCGTACAACATAATTTTTGCCACTAAACCGAATGTTTTTTCATAGTCAAATCTGAACCTCTATGAAAAGCCACATGCTACAAGCTAAGCTTTGTATCATTCAACTAATTTGTAAGGAAAAGTTTTTACTTTATACACTTATTTGTAGGAAATGGGTTGTACATCTTTAGGTTTTGGCATCAACTCCCATGTCTAGTTCTATTTCAATGCTTTAATCTCTTCTTCCATAGCTTTCCGTCATTCTTTGGTACTAAATGCCTCTTCATATGTTGTTAGCTCATTGTGTCTTTTATCTCCAATCATTGTTACAATTGTATACTTTAGATTCAATTTTTTTCTTTACCTTGTTGATCTTTGTAATTGTCGTGGCTGAGGAATATCTTTTTCACTCAAATCTTCTTGCTCCTCGATTATTGGTTCATAGGCATAATATGTATATTTTCCTCCATTGTTGGTATATAGGCATAATATGTTGTGCCCAACTTCCTTTTCATTCTCCTCTTTAAATGCCTTGAATTTAGATAATGTTTTTATACATACCTTGAGTAGTCATCAATAAACATGATCATGTACTAATATCCACTAATAGAGGCTTGCTTTACTTGTCCAAAAACATCAGAATGCACCAGTTTAAATGGCTTTTTAACTTTGAAACTAAACTCTTTATATGGTAATTGATGTGCCTTATCATACTAGCATCTCGCACAAACTATACCTTCTTGAACTTCAAGCTGCTGAAGTCCTTTAAGCATTTCTTTCTTCATTATTAGCTTTAGCTTATGATAGCTAATGTGTCTAAGCCTTGCATGCCATAAATCTACTATCTCATTTCTTTTTGTCTTATTTCGTATGCTACCTGAGCTGACATTTTGTAGATAGACTCTGCACATTTGCCTTCCATAATTGGTGCACCAGTTGAATCTAAACTTTTATATAATTTGACATCCCTTAGCTCGAACAACTCATAGTTGCCTTGATATGCAAGTTGTGATACTGATAGAAGATTTTTCCTCATTCTAAACACATGGTAGACATTTTGTAGATGTACTTTCTTTGTATTGTGACTGAGATTGATTACCATATTGCCGACATGGCTTATTGGCAATCTCGAGTTGTTTACAATTACAATAACTTGACCTATCTATATTTAGATATTATTGACAGCTTCTCTTTATCTCTTGTTATATGATTAAAGCATTTGGAATCAACAATCTAGTCTTCTTCATAATTGACAGATTTGTCACTTGCTGTTACTAGTGCCACATCTTCTTGTGGTTCTTTAACACAATTCAATGCAATCTTTTCTAATTCTTTTATGGCAGCAAAGGATGCTTGAAAGTCTCATTTTTCTTCACTACAGTGTTCAGTTACATCATCTCCTTCTTCGTGAGGTGTAACATCTCAAATAATAACTCTCATTTAGTAATAGGTACAAAATTATCCTGTTAAGATAATAATTAAACCAATCAAAGATTGAAGGACAAAATTGAAAAGCCAAAATGACCTAATTGAAAAGTTTTGGTATAAATAGGGGTACAAGTATAATTTTTACAAAGTTGCAATTCATGTTAATAGTTAATTTTAGAACTATTAGAGGATCCAAAAATCATGATTAGGGAATTTTATGCAATTTTGGATGAGAAAATACCACTAAATGGTGCAAAAGTGTGAATAAAAGGGTAAAATGTCTAACTTTCACTAAACAATTTTGTTTATTTGACTTTTCCACTTACCCTTTAGCCAAGTTGGGAACAAATGGACATTTCATCATCTTCTCCATTATTTGCATGAAATGGAAGAAAAATAAGGTGCAAAATGGTGGAGAAAATAGTAGAAGAAAGAGAAACATATAAGTGAATTTTTTCTAGGTAATTTCTTCACTTTTTGTAGTCATGGTAGAAGGAAAAGTTAAAGAGCTCACTTAGAGCTATCTAATGATCCAAATATTCTCTCTTATAGTGGATTTTGGCTTAGATGCAATAAAGGATTTAGTGAATCAAGTAGAGAAAAGTGAAGCAAAAGAAAGGATACGCTTTTTATAAGAATTTCTTAAATAATTTGTACAAATTTCAAGTTGAAATATATCCTCCATGTATAAGACCATGAAGTATCAATTATTTCTCACCATATTTGTAATGTAGAGACTTAGATGAAGAAATTGTTATTCATGACTTAGGTGAAATTCTAACCAGAAAGTGTAGATACAAAATGGAACCAAGTTGCCCAAGTGAGTCTTTGATCTATTGGCACCTAGTAATGTAATAAAATATACTTCTAAGTAATTTATGATGCAATTTGGAATTTTAAATGGAGAAGTAAGTATGGTCAAAGCATTTAAGCTAATAATAATGATAGTAATGAATCATATGTGTATAGGGATTGATTATTTCCAAAAGAGCTATTAAGGATTGATTTTAATAAGGAGATATTATCATTACAAGGAAAATTAAGAAAAGAATTAACTTGAAGTAGCAAGGTAGCTCTTTCTCCTTTCCTTATAAGCTATGTGTGTGTTTATGCTTAGTGATTGCATATTTGATGAATTTTTATGTTTTATGTTGTTATGAGTTGATGTATGATGGTGTGAGATCTCACATGAAGTCATAGTGGCTTAAAATTGATGTTATATATGTTGGCTTATAGGGTTTGTATATGGCGATCCTACTCTAATCATGATATTGAATATGATGTTGTGCGCATTACTTTACTTATGTGTGACATAGTGTGTGTGGAATATGAAGTGAGCTATTGGAAATTTTTGTTTCATCATATCTCTAACTAACTATTTCAGGTGGATCTAGTAAAGATAAGCAAAAGGAAATAACTTCTTAGATTTTTTAGAAGAGCAAAGCCAAAGAGGCTTAGTTAGTTAGAAGCTATAATATTTTGATGTATGTAACAAGAATTTAAGCATCAAAGATGTATTGTCATGTAACTTAGAAAATATGATGATGAAGTGTAAGACTTTCGTTGTATGTACATAAATTTTCACATGCACGAAGAAATGACTAACCAAGAGTTTGAGTAAATCTTAATATGTAATAGAAGGCTCCATGAAGCATAAGTATGAGTGTTGTAACCGACCTTTCAACGAAGAGAATGAATAAAATGTGGTTTAAATTGATTCCCATAAACGAATTTTGAAAATCAATTTGTTTGGAGTCGTCACCAAAATTTTTAACGGAAAACTTTGGAAAACCAATTTAAAATAAAAAGAACAAGGTAAAATGGTCCGTGAAAACAGAGATGGGTTTGGGAGTCTATTTGAGTGTGAGGAAGGTGTTAGGCACCCCACGACATCCGTCCATAAGGACAATTACCTTAAACTAGTCAATTGAAATGGAATATAGCCTTAAATTTATTTCAATTACCCTTTATTGACATGTATGCCTGCTAAATAGTGAAGACAGAAATGACAATAATGGAAGCAAACAAACAGATATTTACAAAGAGCGGACTTGACCTAGGATGAAAGCCTAGGGCTTACATATCTTACGGTAGGGATCAAAGTCCATGTAGTTTGATCAAAAGGCGTGTCTATTGGTTGATTAATTGTAAGTTTTGTTATAAGAATAAGAGAGTTTAAATTAAACAAATTTTTGTAAACAAAACGGAATTGAGATTTAGTTTGTGTGTTTTAATTTACGACAACCTAATTAATCTAACTCTCTTGATCTCTTCATTTTTTCTTTTTAATTATTTTTTAAAATTTTGTATTTCAAATCTTTATTTTGAAATTTAAACGAAATGATTATGGGATAAGATTTTTAGGATTTTTATATTGTATTCATTTTTTTATGATTTCTGAATTTAGGTATTTTTTGGATTTTGGTTTTTTTTTTATTTTTGGATTTTTAAAATTAGAATTTATATATATTTTTTAGGTCTTTGGATTTTTCTAATTTTGAAAGTGAGATTATGGTTAACAAGACTTTTAATTAATTTATATATATATATATATATATAATATTAGAATTTATACTGAATTTTAAATTATAATGGAAAAATATTTCTATGATTTTTGAATTTATGATTTTTGTATATATATATATATATATATATATATTAAATTAGAATTTGTTTGAAACTCAAAGTAAAACTAAAATGAAAAATAATCTTAGGATTTTTTAGTTACTTACTAAGTAAGACAAACATCCCAATGTTTTAAATGTTAATTTTTGAAACCTGAGGAGACTTCAGGTTTCACATGGTCTCTACTAATTAACTATTGGATGTTTGAGGGAACGAGTGATCTTACTCAGGATCCCAAAATATAGAATAAAATATTTGGAAATTTTTTGGGATTTTGTTTTTATGTATTTTTATGGATTTTGAAATCAGAATTCTTTTAGTCTTATTTTTAATAGGATCAATTCCCCAAAGCATACGAAGACCCAAGTCCTACATGGCATTTTTTAATTAATTAAATTTTATAAAACACCGACTTAAAAATTTTGTAAATAATAGAAAATACTTAATTAAGATATTTATTTTTGCATTATTATTATTATTATTGTTATTATTATTTTAAAACAAATTTGTATTAATTTTCAAGGTCTAAGGAGATTAAAATCTACACGACCCCAAACACTCGAGGAGAATAATATTCCCACACGATGATCTCGTAAATAATAAAAAATATTTAATTAAATTATTTATTTTAATTTTTCATTATTATTATTATTATTATTTTAAAACAAATTTGTATTAATTTTCGGGGTTTAAGGAGATTAAAATCCCACACAACCCCAAGCACTCGAGAAGAATAATATTCCCACACGATGATTTCATAAATAATAGAAAATATTTAATTAAAGTATTTATTTTATTTTTGCATTATTATTATTTAAAACAAGTATGTATTAATTTTCAGGGTCTAAGGAGATTAAAATCTTACACAATTACAAACACCCGAGAAGAACAATATTCTCAATCGATGATTTTCTTAGAACCTTGTTTGTAAGGCCAAAAATTAATCGCATATTGACATAAAAAGATAAAATAATAATAAAATAAATAAATAAATGAAAAGATATGAGAAAGCAATAGACCCACCTATAACCATTTTGCTATGCACGTCCAGACCTCTCCCATGCATTCACCATATCTATAGTCTTGGTATACCTATATATATATATATATATATATATATATATATATATACATACACATACAACACACACACACACACACACACATACATATATATATATATATATATATATATAATGAAATATATAATAAAATAAAATAATAATAAAAAGAAATAAGAAATAAATTGAAGTAAAAAAAATAAACAAAAAATAATAATAATAATAAAATAAATAAATAAAAAAGGCATCGAAAACGAAAACAAGATACCCCATGTCTCACCATGCATGCCACTCCACTTTCATGCATTCTCATGCTTCTTTAAGTTAACATCTCTTGTGTTATATATATATATATATATATATATATATAGTAAAATAAATAAATAAATAAACAAAACTAAAAAAAAAAAAACACAAACACAAACGCAAAATGAACAACACAAAGCGTAATGCATGCAAGTTCACCTGCTTCATTTCAGCTCACCGTCAATCCTCCTCCCCAGTGGTCCTCTTTGGTCTTCCTCAGTCCTCCTTCAATGCTTGGTGGCTCATCGTTAGCTCTCTCTCTCCTCTCCTTACTCAAACTGCGGCCTTTCTCTTTCCTCCTCTCCTATGGCTTTTCGTCTCCCTCTTCCTTTCTTTTTCTCTTCTCCTTCCTCTTATCTTTTCTTCTCTTTCTCCTCCCCTCAGCCTTCTTGGAGCTTGCACAACATTCTCCTCCCTTCTCTTTCTCCACATTGTGGTTTCCTCTCAGCTCGTCTCTCTCTCTCTCTTCCTTGGTTCCATGTTTCTCTCTCTACGTCCTCTGTATGACTCTGTTTTCAGAGCATCGAAATAGAGTGTCCACCTCTGCTTCTTCCTTCCTCCTTCCACTTCTCTTCTCCTTCCTTTTTTTCTCTTCTTTTTGGTTTGTCATGTAGTAGCTCGTCTCTCTCTCTCTCTCTCTCTCTCTCTCTCTCTTCGGTTCAACACTTCTTTTCTTCATCTCTTCTTCTTCTATTCGGTTCAGTGTTTTCTATCCTTTTTCCGTTCTTCTTCTTTTCTCCTTCCTCTTCCTCTTCGATCAAGAGCTTCTTTCTTAGCCTCATCTCTTTCTCTCTCTAACCGTGACCTCCTCCTCCCTTTCTCTCACTTCGGCTCCCTTCTTTGAGTGTGCTCCCTTCTCTTTTAACTCTACCAACCACTTTTTCTCTTCAGTGTGCTCTGTTCACCACCTCCCCCTTTTCAGTAGCATATCCCTCCACTTTTGCCGTGTCTCCTGTGTCTTCAGCCTCCCTGTGTCTTATTGTCCCCCGTGAGTGTGTGTGAAAGTGATATATGAGAGTATGAGTGTATGTGAGGATACTGAATGAGAAAGCTGAAGTGAAAGAGAGTAAAGCCTGCACTTGGAGGTAGTGGAGTGCCTTTTTTTTTAGTCTTTCTACAGCTCTACACGATGCAGCCTTATTGCCTCTTCTTTCTTTTTATTTTTTTATTTTTTATCACTATTACCATTATTATTAATTAATATTATTTGAATTTTTTAATTTTCCATATATATATATATTATTTTTTATACTTTTGTTTTGGTTTATTATAATTATTTTAATTAACTAATTTTATTTTTGGGTTTGGAGTTTATTTAAATATCTTCCATTTTTTATTTTCAATTTCCAATTTGTCCCCAATTGAGAATGTCATTTGAAGCTTTGTCATTTTTAATTTTTCCTATTTAATTAATTATTAATTAATTGATGTATCAATTAATTAAATAATTAGGTAATTAGGGATGGGGTGTTCATAATGAGTGAATCAGGTGAAATTCAAATTTTGGTAAGTTGGAACCTATTTAGTCAAATTTTAGTTTAACGAATATATAATTTCATGAAAGAAGAGAAAATGTGAAAAAGTAAGTAGATGGACATCAAAAATTATAATCTTTGGTGGAATTAATCTTAATATATCATAGTTTATCTGTACCAAATTTATCACATTTTGAGTTAAGTAGCTACCCCTACCACTTGCTTAAAATATAAAGAATTATGCAGAACAATTTTTCTAATATGTATGATGTTGGGTGATACTTGAAGGACTCAATGGATAAATTTTCAGCTGAAATTTTATTTTCAAGCACCTTAGATACTATTGAAGTATTCTGGAAACTCTAATGTCATTCAGATTCATTTAGATGGGTTATGCACTAAATATCATAAATAGAAATCTGGTTCTGTAGAATTCTTTATAGCCACGATCATAGATTTATTTGAGAAGACCAATGAATGAATTTTGAATTGAAATTTGGTACATAATTATCCACCAAGATATTCTAGTTTCTTGAAATATTTTACAATTTTTGGAGCTTTCTAGAATTAATAATGAATTTTCAAAGTTAACAAGTTTACTATATGAATAGTACTACTAAATTAGAATTTATCTTTCCTATTCAACTATCTTCCCATCAAGTTTCCTTCATTTTACTTTTATCACTGGATTGTGAATACTTGAATTAATTGCCTAAAGGATATTATGTATTATGGTGTGACATGATGTGCTTTTTTCTATTATTTCTTTTCTTTCTCTAATTGGATTCCTCTTGTTGGCCTTTCTATTTGCTAAAGAGAGTTTTTTTCTTCATCTTTCAATGAAGCTTTGGACATTTATGAATCCAAAGCCTCTTGGTTGACTAGTATACTTTCCAATTTTGTTAGAGTTGGTCCCTTGGCCTAGCCTTTTGTGGTTGTGATAAGGCTATGATACTTTGAATTTAATCCCGCAACAATAATTCTTTGCATTCTTGTGTTGGTAATAGCATTCTACATGTCTAATTTTGAAATTTCAGTGCAAATAGATTTAAATTTTATAAATAATCACTTATCAACATATCATTTTGCCGAATTGACACAAGCTCATTCTCTAACTATTGCAACTTCGCATCATTCACCTTTACAAAAATTGTGGTAAGCACATCCTAAGCTTCTATTAGTGCCTCGAACTTCTCAATGTATCTACAATAGAAATTAATATGTAAAGAGTCTTTCTTGCTCTTACCTTCCATTTCTTCAATTCATTTGAATTTGTTGGTGGAACCATTTCATCTCTCTTTCAATAAAGTCTTAAAGATTCTAGCTTCCTAGATAGAGCTAAACTATGACGCTCCAAACCTGATAGTCATCATTATTTAAATTTTCAACCAAGTACATATTGATCGACATATTAGCGATAACGATCTTGGTAGTGCCTTACACTTATACCAAGTTTTCACAATTCTTGATGGAGTTCTATCAAACTTGCTGACTGTATTTCAACATAATATCCTTGTACAATAATCCCAGATCTCGTACTCAAACACAGGAAACACCTGCCTTGGACACTTGATTGACTAAACCTGAACTAAGTCTGCTTCATATTAGAACTAGACTCTAACTTGGCTTTTGTACCACTTGTAGAATTAAAAGGGCAATAATAGGGACTAAATTGAAAGAATTATTTATTATTCTCCACAAAATTATAATAACTACCAAAGATACAATCTATTATTCATGTCCACACTTATTCTCTTAGCTCTCAAGATCTCTCTCTCTCTCTTACATAATCACACACTCATACACCTTCAACACACACGAAACAGATACTTGCACTTCTACCTTTTACTGCACCATCCTCAACTGTCACCTACTTTTTTTTTTGTAATTCTAACAATGTATATCTTATGCAAATTCATCATGATAAATCTAGAGAGAGAAAATGAGAGAGATGATTCAGTGATGCTTCATTTGATGGTGCTAAATGCTTTACATAGTGAAAACCATTCTGTCAATTCATTCAATTTGGCAACCAGAAATATGCCATGTCGTGGAATAGATTAATTGAAATGTTGTGTTATTACCTTTTTCTTTTTAAATTGATTGAAACAAAAGTTTGTGTCATTCTTTCCATTTACTTGATGTTGTTTGATCAGGCCTCTTCTGCATGATGATTCTATAAGATCTAAGAAGCCCTTTCTTCCATCGAATTCCTAATCTTCATTAGTTACACAAACCCATCGATGGATTCAAATCATGAAAGCTTTATGTTGGGACATTAATGTGATTGCCAAGTTGATCATGAATAATTGATGATTATATGAGAAGTTTTGGTAAAAAAGAGGAATTAGAGGCATATGTTGCTAGCAAAATGGAAGGAGATATTGGAAACATATACACTAATGTCAAAATAAAAGGAGAAATTGCAAGCATACACCACTATTGAGTTAATCCTGAATATATGGCAAGAGATAAATGATGTAAGTAATTTTTTTTTTTAATGGATGCCTACTACTAAGAATACACTATTACCACTAGACTGTTAAATGTATACTTACATGTATGTATGTATGTATGTATGTATGTATACTAGTTTTTTTATTTTTAGTTATTTCATTCATTATTTATATTTATAATAATTAAAAGAAAAATAATTTAGCTTAAAAAATAATTTCACTCATTACATATAGTCTTCCACTTCTTTGAGATTTGAATGACGCAATGAGATTACTTCCAAAATACTCATAGCTACGATTACATTGTAATGGAAAATGACAAGTAATTATTAGGAAAAAATAATATTAATTATTTGTAAATTAGGATCAAAGATAAACATAAAAAGTGAGAATAATCTAAATGGTTTTATTTTAAATTTAATTATTTTTTGTTAAACTTATTTTTTCAAAAAAATTAACTTACCTTATTAAGCGTTATCTATTGTAACTTATACAACTTGTTGTAAAACTTTTCATTTGAATATTTGTAGTTTTTATGAACTTAATTAGAACTTGTTAGATAATATAAATAAGGAGCTTAAAGTTTAAATCTAATTCTTTTATTATATATATATATATATATATAAACATTATTTTTTCATTTTTTATACAAATATTCAAAGTCCTAGTGGGGATCTGCATTCCTATGGGGAGGGGATGGGGAAAAAATCTATCTCCAAGGTAGGAAATGGGGATAGGGTAGGATATATAATTGATGATGGGGATAAAGAATGGGAAGGCACTCCCTGCCCTTACCCCTAAAATTGTCATTCCTAATCATAATCTTAGTTGAATCATCTTGCTACATAGTTAAAGATGAACATGGGAGCAACTAAGTGAGTTTTCTTTCATAAATTGTAAATAAATGCTTTCTTCAACATCTCTTATTAAACCTTAATGCTTACTTGTTCTTGTTTTAACTTGCAATCCTAATATTCTCCCTCTTTTGTATTCCCAATTCAGATTAATTGAGATTAGTTAATGTAACTTTAACCCCACTAGTTATTATTAGACAAAAAAGTAAGAAATATTTTCATGGAAGGGGAATAAGCTTAGGCCACCTATATTTTTATTGATTTACATTTCGTTACCATATAGATAAGGTATAGATAGGCACGCTAGTAAGTAGTTATATATATTTCATCTAATATACAATACATCAATTATGCAACTCTTAATATGAACTTCAAAGGAAATTGGATTTTTAAAATGAAAGAATACAAACAAGAAATATCCCACTCAAGTGCACTACATGGACTAAATAACAAATACTTTCAATTAAAGATTATTTGTTGCTTAACAGTCGGTAAGTTCTATGAATTTCCTTTGCTTTTTAGGCTTTAGATTTTAAAGCTTCTTCTCTTTACTAACTTCCTTTATCAACCCCATTTCTTCCAAACATGAAAGGCTTTAAATAAGCAAATTGTCTTCATAGATTATTTTGGAAAAGGCAATCCTGCCAAAGTAGTACTTGAAGATTTAAACTTGAAGAATCTCACATCCAGGGTGAAGATTAAGTCACAAGGGAAAGGGAACTTACTAGCAAATGAATTGGGCATATGAAAGGTATTTTGAGAAAAAGAAAGAAAAAAGTAAAAGAGTTAGTCAACTTATTGACCAAGTTAGTCAACCTATTGACCTTTGTTCCACTGCATAATGATATGCTTATTTGTGTCCTTGCAAAAAAAACTCTAAATCAAGTTCAAACTTGTTAACCTCACTGCATGTTATGAAAATGAAAAATATGTAAGATTAACCAACCTGTAGGATAAAAAATTTCATATTTGTTTTCTTCTTTAGAGCATTTTTATTTCTTCACGCCATTCTAGAGACTATATATATAGGAAAAATAATTCATAGGTGTTCCTATTTGGATTTTGGACAAGAGACATAGAATGACTGCCATGGTTAGTTGAGCTAAGTATAATAACTTTTCTAGAAATAACTGCAATGGACTATGAAATTGGTTTAGGATCATACAAGATCATACCTATCATAATGCATTTGTTATGAAGTTTGTTTGTACAAGATCATACCATTACTATCATATTGGTAATCTGTCTTTTTTCCCTTTCTCTTTATAGGATAAGTATTAAAAATATGATGCCATAAGAGATCGGAAAGGCTTTATACACGCCATTCTACAGACTATATATGCAGAAAAAATAATTCATAAGGGCTTCTATAAAAAAGATAGATAATGATTATCATGGGTCGTTGAGTTGAGCACAATAACTTTTTTAGAAATAACTGTAATGCACTATAAAATTGGTTCAAGATCATGTAAGATCATACCTATCATTATGCATTCATTGTGAATTTTGTTTATACATAATTGTACCATTACTTTCATGCTAGTAATTTGTCTTCTTTCCTTTCTTCTCTTCATAGGATGAGTTTAAAAAATAAGATGCCATAAGAGATCATAAAGGCTATATCACTAGATTATCAAGAAAGGTAAAAAAACATAAGGACAAATGTATTAAAGTAGTATTATATGTAAATAATGTAAAATACATTGTTCTCAATGCAAGTGTTTACAAGGTTTTATTGGCCAGAGCTTTGGAATTTGCAATTCAGTGTACTCCTTACCTTAATATTTAATGGAATATTATGTCGTTTACTACCCTATAAAATGTTTTGGAATTTCAAATGCAATAGCTGCCATCATTATGACTATTTCATATACAATTGACTAGTCATTATTGCCAGAAAAAAACTATAAAAGCTAAAATGCTAGATATTGTGCTGGTCATTCAAACTTGGATCATAACTAACGAACTCAGGCACATCAAGGGGCTGGATAAGATTATATAGCGATTCCTACAATATAAAAGATAAAAATTAGCACATAAACACGTTTTAAATAGCAACAACATAATGTAGTTAACATAACATAGTTAACAAGTAAAGAAATTATATACCGCAGTTTGTTAACCATACAAATGTTTTATGATTGGAGCTCTTCTCTTTCTCTTAGATTGTAACTCTACCCAACTCATGAAGCGTTTTTTCTTTATAGCCTAACTTTCTTAGATTGAAACTTTACCCAACTCTACCTTCAATTATTGATGGTGTCACATCACCTAAACTACCTTACCCCAGGCGAATCTTTATGATTTATTAGATAAAATATTTGTAAAAAAATAGGAAAGATGAAAATTGTGCCCAAAAATGTGTGTTTACCATACTATCCTTAAGGTGATATTTGCCCCTGCTATGTTTGTAGTAGGATATATAGCAAATCACCCTTAAGATTTATCCCAAGCACCCCAAAGATTGACAAACAATAACTTCTAAAATCTTTCCAAAATAACATTTAAAAAGTTTCAGAGAAAGGGTAGGGATGCTTTATCATATTGATTTTCAAACTCTCATCTCAATGAATATTATAATATGTAATCAAGTCCTATTTATAATAATGCTTTGTACACACATAACCCTTTTATGAAAAGTTATATATTTTTTAAAGAGTTATGTTAGTATGTAGAGTCATATCTTTAAATTTAAATTTTAAATAGACAAAACTCTTTTCTTAAAAGTCATATATTTTCTAAAGAGTTGTATTTATATGAAAAGTCATATCTTTTCATAATTAATTTTTTTAAAAAAACTAGAAAATTAATTTAAGCCACTGGATTTATATAATCCATACATTTATAACTTAATTATTCAAACTGGTTATTTCCAACATAATTTGCTTGCATAATTCATTTACAATTTTTTCAGCATGTAAGTGCAATTTTTCACAACTTGACACTTTGGTTGCCAATTTTATCATTTTTAAAGCATTGTTACCTATACCACCATGTCATAGATAGCTTATGATCACCATCAACCTCTTCCCTTCATGTCATGGATAATACCATAGCAGACATCTCTTGTCCATCTTCGAAAGACATATTGATTAAGAAGAACTTTAATATCCTTTGCCTTAAACACCTTTAAGGCATGGCTACGAAGCATTCTAAATGTTTCAAATTTTTGACAAGTGCAAGAAATAGATGTTAGAATAGGATCAAATGACATTATCCACTTTCCCTTTTAATTGACCTTTATGATAATATACTTATATACAGGTTGAAATTTGTTACTGTCCTTTATGCAGGAGGTTAGGAATGAATCAAACTCTTGCCAGAAAATGTCAAATTATAAAAGTGTATAGTTATGTAGCTTGCATTAGCATAGGCAACTGTTAATAAGAAAACCTATCAACCATCACCCATGAAAATGAACAACATTAAAATACCCAAAAATATATATAACAAGGCAACCACACTAAATAAATGACATTACCATACACGGTAACTAGGATGTTGCTATTCTTGTGGAGGATGAAGAATATGTATATGATGATCCCAATCAGATTTAAAATGCAAAGCACAAACCAAAATGGTGAAGTCTCCTTCAATGATGGATTGAGTATAGTATTTTGGCGTCAAAACCCATCTACCATCTAATTGTTGTAGTTCATTTAGAGTAGAGTTCATTTGGTGCTGAATAAGAGTTCAAACCAAAATGACAGCCTTAGAGGAATTTTTCAAACTAGAACAATGCTTAGTTTCACTTTTATCTATTGATAAAAATTAATATTATTCCTCCGTATGACGTGGCACACTCCTATGCATTGATCAAGCAAATGGTTAAGATCAACTCAGCATGATTGAAATACAGAGTTTCAATTAATATGCTCCATGATATGGCATGTTTCTGGTTGCTAGATTAAACGAACAGATAGTATGGTTTTCACTACGCAGAGCATTTGACATCATTGAATGCTAAGGATCTATATCCGTTTCATACATAGTCATTTAGGTACATAGTTTCCTTCCATAATTATATTTTATTTATATTTTTAAAATTTTGGCAAGAATTAATGTTATGAAAATAAAAAACAAATAGAAAGAGGCAAATTTTTTTTATACAATATATTATTAGGTTGAATAGAGAAGGATTAAACATCTTTTAAACTTGAGATAAATATCATTTTGATCCTTCACATTTTAACTTTGTCTCAATTTGGTTCCTCATATTTGCCCTGTCTCAAAATGATCTTTCGCATTTTCTGATGTTAAAAAAATTGGTTCTCTAGTTAATTTACAAAGGTTGAGTTGAAGGGCAATTTGCTAAAAAATGAACTAATTTTTTTAAAGTTTGAAAATATAAAGGACTATTTTGAGATAAGGCAAACATGAGTGACCAAATTGAGACAAGGTTAAAACTTAGGGAGTAAAATAGTATTTTTCTCTTTTAATGCGAGATATTGTTAGGCACTTAAACCTCTTAATTTATTTCTCTCAAAGAAGATGATGTCATATTCACATGTTAACACTTAACCCTAAATCCTAAATTTTAGACCAAAATAGTAGTTTTCTCTTTTCAAGTTAGATTTTGTTAGACTCTTCCACCACTTAATTTATTTCTCTAAAATAAGATGATGTCATATTTGCATGTTAACACTTGATGATAATAAGTTTTAGGGTTGAACTTCAACCAAGTTGGCCCAGTCAACCTGACCTAACTCAATCATATCGGGTTAGGTTATACCTAGCCAACTAAAAAAATTTACATCTTTATGACCAAATTGGGTCAAATCTCAGGTTTAGATAAGACCCAACTCAGCCTGGGTATTATTTTTTTAATTTTATTTATAATATCATTTATTTTCAAATTTTAATCACTTTTCATTCTAAATCTTATTTTTATTTTTCATTTTCTATTTATTCATTTCAAATCTTAATTTTTTCTATTGTTTTATTAAAAATATATTTTATATTAATAGAAATTTGTTTTAATTGAATAAAAAATTATAAAAATAAATAAATAATCGATCCAACCCAGATTTAGTGTGACCCAGCTTGGCTTAATCATTAACTGGGTTAAAATCAAGTTAGGCCGGGTTTCAAGTCTAAAAAATGAGACCTAACCTAAAATAAAGCTTGGTCTCGGGTCATATAAAAATCCAGCTTGACCTAGACCTTGTATACCCTTAATATGTTTTATGAAAATTAAGATGTTAGTACAAAAAAAAATTAGAATTGCTTTTATGTTTATGCATTTTGATCATTTTTTTAAATAATAATATTTTTTAGGATTCAAAGAGAAAAAGAGACAAGAAAAAATGTGTAATTATCTTATTTAAAAAGAGACCGACATGTTTAGAACCTAAGCTATTAAGTCTTTCTCTTTTTTTTTTTTTAGAATTACTAGTTTAGTTGTTTGCACATTGCACGGGGCCTTATAGAAAATTAGTTTGTTTTGCTATATACCAATACATTTTAGATTAACGGTGTTTGTGTAAAATTGGTTTTGTGATATTAGTAAGAGAGAAGTGACAATAATGGACTTATTAGGAGGGCACGACATATGGGATTTTCTTTGTTGTACAAAGAAGCTCCCGTTGATGGAACCACATTTGATACTGCTATAGAAGGATAGACGATTCAAATCGTCTTTCTTTCTTTCTTTTTTTTTTTTTGATCAAAGGTTGAAGGATAAAACCACCTAATGCAGATGGTATCTAAATAGTTTGAATGTTCTACTTATGCGCACTCGCACACATTGAAACTCATCCGATGTAGGGCTTGAAAGAACCTACAAGGGACTCCTAAACATTCGACCAAACACTCCCACACTTAATTGGATAATCAAATCATTGAATAAACTAATCAATTTTATATCATTTTTTCTTACTGTAATTTTAGATTATATCAAATTATATTCATAGTTCCTTGTTAGAAAATTTAAGCATTTTTCTTGTCGATTCCAACAAATTTTTAAACTTTAAGAAATTTTTGATTTAAGAAGCACTTAATAAATTTATTAATTTTCTTGTTCCTTATAAAGAGTTTGCAAATTTAAAAAATTCTTTATTTAAAAGATAATTAATTAATTACTTCATTAATTTTTTTTATAGACTCTAAGAAATTTATATACTTCAAAAAATTTTCGATACATATATAAAAAAAGTAAAAAGTTATTGCTTGTATAGTTGAAAGATTGATTAAAATATGTTTTTTTATAGATCAACTTAAAATCTAATGTTAAAAGGAGTTTACTTTATATATATATATATATATAATAAATAATAGATATATTAAAAAAATAAAAATATATCTTTTCTAATTTTCTATAGATATTTTCTTTTAAAAATTAATACTTATCAAAATAAGAAAAAAGAGGAAAGAAAAGATCAGGGAATCCGTTCGCAAGTTATAAAGCTACAGCTGACCAATGAAATCAAAGGTGCTTTGCTGAAAGGAATAAAACCAGAAAATAAAAAGAAGAAAAAGAAAGAAACAAAAGTGAGCAGCCGCAGAACAGCAAAGGCGGGAACTAGACTAGCCTTGACCTACGACCTTCCTATCTTATCAAAGCACAAACTTTCCTCGTAGGATTGTCGAAAATCTTCCAGAATATGAACTTTCCAAAATCGTACGAGCAAAACCAATATAAATGGTCTCCAAGCGAACCCTAACCCTTTCGCAACTGCCCTTTCAGTTTCTTGCACCCCCTTTCTTTTCGTCTCTTCACTCAATATGAATCCCAATTCTACTTCTTCTCCTCCGCATATGCAGAGTGCGTTTGATCCCCAAAGCGCCGAAACCCATAATTTGGTTGTAGAGAGCATTGACTGTTCTACTAGAAATCCTGATTTCGATAAAGACGATGCACAATTCACTGAATCCCAAAGTTCAGGGCAAGGGAAAGAGGAAACAAATCCATATTCAAATGAAGAGGGGAAAATTGCTCTTGATCTAAACTATCCGTATGTGGACACTATAACGGGCTGTAGAATTGTCAATGGAGCGATATATATCGATTCTGATGACGAAGACGACGTTGGTGCCGAGACCATAGAACAATACGACCCCACAAGGACAAAATATAGCAGAGCCGAGAAAGGTAAAGCTACAATTGTGGAGGTTGAAGATGATGTGGTATGTGATAGTTGGTTAACACTTAGGTTGGGGCTACCATCGATGCACCGATGTTGTGGTCAGGTTCTGGGTTCAACTTCTGGCACCAAAAACAACGAGGTTACGCGTGACTTAGCATTATGGCCTAATTAATCGTAAGACTCTGTTCCGTCTCTGTTTTTCCTTGTGCATGTTATTACGATTTTTTTCTCCTTCTTTTTCTTTGTTCTGTATTTATTAGAATTAAACTCCTGAACTGTCTCTTTTCAAGCATTGAAAGCTTTTGTTATTGCTTTCTTTCATGAAAGCATGCGTGGTGTCTGTTCTGTCAGAAAGCACTAGTTTTTTTTTTTTTTTTTTCAGGACAATCTGAAAAGTGAACAAGTAATGTCTAGCAGTGCATAGTTCTTTTTCCTCTTTCGTTCAGCATTTATTGTTGAACATAGATATAGAAATAGTTATAATAGCATAGAAATCGCCATATTTTTGTAGTAATCAGAAAACATGCTGAAGTTTAGAGTCAATGGATGGCGAGTGATAGCAACACCTTACCTACAGTGACCAGAAATGAAATCAGGGAATATACAACAGATATGCACTCAGGGAAAAGGATCAATGAGAAGCCATTTGGGCCAAATATTTCGTTGTGGGCTGACAGGTCATGGGCCATTACTTTTGACATAAGGCTGGACTGGGTTTGCAAGTGCTGAACGAAGGAATTGTGTCCAGGGTTAGTTACAAGGGAAGCTACATAAATCCTTTATAGAGTTATCAGTAGAAATAACCTTGGCAGAAAAATAGTGTGTTTTTGTCTTCTCTGTTTTGGAGCCTTTCCTCTACTCGAAAGTAAGAGGCTGTGTTACCTTTTCCAGTATTTTTACTGAGCTTTGAATACCAATCTCCATTTTTCATTGGATGCATTTTAATTTTGTCATGTTTCATAAATTATATCCAAAATATATTATATATGAGTAGTTTATAGTTTAAATTTAAAATATTCATCTATCAACCGTTAAATGTTTTTCTAACATTATTTAATATTTGCATATGATAAGAGAAGAGAATCCGGGAGGGAAGGGAAGAATATTGATAATGTATCTAGAACACATTGCTGATATACTTTCTTATGCCAGTGTATGATTTGATTAAACTTCATTTCCTTTTCACTTTGTTAGAATCATATGCAGTTTGGACCTATGTTTTAGATAGTTACATAAACATGAAAAAAATGATCGCTACAAAACATGGTATACATTTTCAGTTCATCTGTAAATGCCGAGTACTGATCTCTCTCACTATCCCAATTTATCTCTCTTTCTTTATTTTATTAGCAAAGTTCGCTGAAGGATTGAAAAAGGTGCATGCATGTTTCTCCTCCACCAGCTAAATCCGTACAGTTGAACGGCAGCAGACTATTCAGATATGAAATTTCGTGCAGCAAATATAGGACTTAATTTTACCTAGCCTTTACATTATTGACAATATGGTTCCTTTTTCACATTTTCTTTTGATGGTACTGGGTGAGAGTTAATTTTTCTTTCCCTGTCATGATTAATCTCCAAGTATTTATGTGCTGGCTCATTTACAATTATCGTTTGCATGAATGACTGTATGCTGTTATAATTTCTAATGGCACTTGGATTTACCATATTCCTCAATGGTGCATGCTTGTGTTCACCGGGGGTAGATATGTACGATTTAAGAACTGGGGTACCTTGACTATCACTAAGATCTCAATTCTCAAGGATTTATGCGCCATAGCTCCTATCTGGCTCATTTTACTGCTATGGTTCTGGAACAGAAAAGCTAAGAGGAAGAAAAAAGATAAAACGCATTGACGTAGTAAGTCAGTTTCTGATTCCCATCTCTTTTGTGTAGTAAAATGCTTTGATGTAAAGATTTCAATCCACTTCCTTCCAATCTTTTGGTCTCTACCATAGCCATCATAAGAATTTGATTTTCACAACAAAACCTCAAATATAAATTGCAATCATAGATCAAGAAGGGATTTGATGATTACTTATTTACTCTGTTCTTCATAAACACAGTAGAGAGTTCTTACACAGCATTTGATATCTTGCACTAAATTTGGGATTCCCAGCTCTTTACATAGACGCTTTACACTTCAAAACCAGAAAAAGAACTATAAGAATCATGACAATACCTCCAGAAGAACCACCAACTCGATGAATCCAGTAACGATCAAACCTGGTAAAACTCCTGTCCAACAAAGCCGATAAAGCTATGGCCAAAATCAATAGAAATAGCAGTAGAGGCAACAGAAAAGCAACGTTAATAAGTTCCTCCTCATCTTCTAACACACTCGCTGGTTTGCGGTCTATGTAGAGAGGAGAAGCCACAGCTAACACCGCCAATCCTATGGCTGCCAGCCTCTCACATGAAGAAAACCTGCTTCTCCTGCTACTACCTTCGAGCTCCATTCGGAATAAAGAAGAAGCACTTTGCCTTTTTAGGTTCACTCGGTTCTACTACAACTTTTATTGTGTAGCTATAGCGGAAAAGCCACCCAAATGCGTGAAGGGAATCCTGCATCCGATCCAGATTCTCTATATTTGAGAATATGAATTTATTATATTTAAAAAGATCTAAAGTATTAAGTTTTCATCCAATGATTCAAATTTCAATAAATATAAAATAATTTTTAATAACTTTTTAAAATTTTAAATTCTATTAAATTTACATGTATTTAAATTTTTCAAATTCACCATATCTAAATCCATATAAACATACCTCAATGAATAACCTTTGAGAGAGAGAGTATTGCTAATGCAGAGACTTTCATTTCCTTTATATGTGGTAATTGGGATTCATCGTATTGATCGGAAGCTAATATGATATATAATATTGTTGTAATTTGTACTGTTATGAAATGCCGCAGCGCTGTGCAAATAAATCCGTGCTGCTGAAGCTTCTTCTATATGCCTAACATTATTTCCATATACAAGGAGAAGTAAGACACGGGGAAGATTTAGAAAGGGATTTTTGATGGAGAATTCTTCTCAATTTATTCTTCCTTAATTTCTATGAATTTTAGGGAAAAAAAGGAAGAAATTATGAGATTACATCCGTGAATCTTACCCATTCTGTCTTTTTATCTCTTTTTTTTTTAAGACAAAAATTAAGAAACAAAATTCAGGAAATCCGAAAAAGAAATTCCAAAATAGTATGTTATAATCAGAGACTATAGTCGGCAGCTTATTGATGAAGTTCGGGTTGTTAGATTGTGCGGATGTGAATAAGATCCCCCACTAGCAAAGCTCAATATTTGGTGCTGTTGAAATTTTTTATTTGGAATCTGATGCCGTTTCTTCGCCCAAACCACGTCATTAGATTGTTTGCTCAGTATTGAAAATAGTATAGCTCTCCCAGGCCCAAAATGGAACTCTCTCGCTTAAAATGTAAGTTTTATGTGCACAAATCTAATCTTTGCTGATGCTAATAGAACTTTAATACCTAACGAATCCTGGACTTGATAATGAGGATGTGACATGGTAGGGTTAACTGACTTTTGAGGTTATCCATAAACAAACAAATCAGGTCCTGAAGATAAAGCAAATAAATAACTAAAAAAAAAAATCACCCATATGAGAATATGCTCTTCATAGTTGATGCAAACAATTCACTGGCAACAGTATTCCGATAAATGTCTTCGTTTAGTCTTTTTATCCCCGACTAAAGCATCTAAAACCTATCATACGCATTAAAGAACTTTTTACTCGTTTGCCATGCACCTAAGTACAAAGACTACATTGAATGAACATATAGTGAATTATTGATTACTAAAAAATCTTAATTGATAGAGGCCAAAAAATAAAATGTGGTCTGAACGCTGGCCGGATGTAACTCTTCATGTCTCACCAATCACAGGCTAAAAAATTGTGCTTCCTGGCTGGAATTATCAGCACTGGGAAGGAACAAAAGAAAGTGAACAGCCAAAAGCACCTATGACTATGAGCTATACATTCTTATTGACGCCACCGGTGGTCCTTGTCCTGTTCCCTTGAAGCCTTCTCATCCATTTCTTCTGCGTAGTAGTAAGATCAGTCACTTGTAATGGAGATGCCGGACTATGTTGGGATTGTTCGTGAACTGGAAGCTCAGCAGGAAGTGCAGCAGCAGTGCTAGTAAATGCATTTAGAACCAAGAATGCCAGTATGGGAGAGAGATCCAGCGTTCCTCCAAGGGGGGGAATCAGTCCTCGGAATATGTTCAAATATGGGTCACATATTGTGCTGATGAAACCATTGACAATTTTATCACATACATAGAATTTCTCAACCCAAGTCAAATTGAATATGCGGCATCTATAACTCATGGTCATGAGCACTTTTATTAGTAGAAAAGGTTAATCTTGCAGTGCAACAAACTACAAACGACAATATCACCAAGCCCAAGAATCCAGATGCCTTCTAGACATCCTGGTTCTCTTGGATAACCCTTTAGACAAAATCACAAATTACAAGAATATATTACCATTAGATGAGATCCAAATATGAAGTTCAATAAGCAAACTTATCTGGCTATAAAGTTGCCATACATATGGGCCATTGTCATAAAATTAATGAGCTATAGAAGACAAAGATAGAAGTAATAATAGCAAATATTAATTCAAATAGTAAGTCTTGTACTCTGAGTCTTATTCCGAAGTCTAATTGTGAGAATGCAATGGAACATTCAGTTCGATGTTATAAAAGCAATATCGATATAAAGAACGCTAACCTGAGAGGACTAACAATGGCAGGAGGAGAATTTGGAAACCAGGTCAGAACAAGCCTGACGATCAGTAATGTGTTGTAAATATTCAAAAAATTCAAGATTCCATTGGCCACCACTAGCCCTGCCACTGAATCTCCGGGTAAAACAGCAGCAAAATTGTGGCTAGCCAGCGAGCTCATATTCTTGAAGTTACTGCAGCGAATCTGAGTAAAAGATCAAGACGGTAAGATCGCAAAAAAGAAGATTATCCAAAGCAGGAACATATGACAGTTATTGCGAAAGAAGATGATATCACCTGAACGCATAAACTCTGAAATTCAGAAGACATAGAGAGGACTTTCTTCACAACTGGGTTTTCAGAAGCGAGCAGGTGAAGCAATTTGCAAAACTTATCAACCTCCGAAGTCATGGATTTGCGAAGCTCACGAAGATTAAGATTTGGTGAAACTAGAGGGTTGAACTTGGAGTTGGGTACTCTCAGAAATGGAAGTGCAAATGGTGTTTGAGCACTGGCCCAAGCAGGTTTCAAACAATCTGGCACCATCTTAGATTCTAAGCATATGTTTTTGTCCGTAGACGTTTCGTTCACAGCCATTCTTCTCCAATGGAGTAAGCTCGACGGTGCAGCAAATCAGCAATGGAGTGGTAGCGGAAGAAGATAACGCTTGAATGGGGGGAGAGAGAAAATCCTAAAATATCTGCCTGGTATTCTCTACTCACCTTCCAACGACAGCGTTTTGCCTCCTCAGCAGTCGTCAAGCAGCAGCTTGTATTGACCGCAGATTAGATAGGGTCCCTCGTGCTGTTTTAGCCGCCAAAGACGATTATGGATATGTATAATTCCACGTGTAGCGGAGCCTACAGACATATAAATAAAAAGGACGCGTGTCGCATTTTAATTGCATGGCTTTGATGAAGGAGCGCCTCTCGTCTAACTTGTCTTACCGGTAATCTGAGCCTGAAAATCTCCTCGTCCACAAATTCGCTCTCGCGATCTCCTCCGTCTCTTCGTTTCTCTTTCTTCCGTCGCCGATCATGGCGACTCATCTACTGAGACTTTCTCTCTCCTCTCAACCTGAGCTCTGCTTCAATTACAGAAGAAACCGTGATGTCCACGGCGTTGACTTCATTTCTAGACTGCCGGTAGAACGACGTCGCAGCTTCAGACGCTGGAGCATTCCCCGGCCCCATTCGGGCCCAAACTTTGTCATATTAAACTCCCTTGAAACTAGAATTGACTCAGCCGATGCAACCCTGCGAGGCCAGGGAAAGAGCAAAGATTCGCCCGTTGTACTAGATGTTACTGGAATGATGTGTGGAGCTTGCGTCTCCCGAGTAAAAAACATTTTGTCCGCCGATGAGCGAGTTGATTCGGTTGTCGTCAATATGTTGACTGAGACTGCCGCCGTTAAGTTGAAAAAACGCGAGGAGGCACCGGCGGGGGCTTCAGTTCTGGAGACCGATTATCCGGGAATAGTAGCAGAGGCCCTTGCTCAGAGACTGACTGAATGCGGTTTTCCGACAAAACGGAGGGTTTCGGACATGGGAGTGGCGGAAAATGTGAGGAAGTGGAAGGATTTGGTGAAGAAGAAGGAGGAACTGCTTGTGAAGAGTCGGAACCGTGTTGCCTTTGCTTGGACTTTGGTGGCGTTGTGTTGTGGATCGCATGCTTCGCATATATTCCATTCTTTAGGAATCCACATTGCTCACGGTAATGATCAATTATTAACTATTTAGAAAGTAATTTAGTCATAGTTGGGTTGGTCGAACATTTTCGTAGTAAATTAATATTTCATTTTAGGCTTATAATTTTCAAACCGAGACTTTCCATTTCCAGAATGTTATTCCAATAGTATCTTCCGTTGGGCAATTATAATTACAATATCCTTGATTTTCTCATTACCGTTGGACTTTGGAGCCTATGCCAACCATTGTATTTTGCTATGCATGTCTCGTGTATTTTATTCTTTCAAATTCTTTTTGGTATCACAGCTTCATGAGAGATATCAGAGCTGACAACAAATTTCATGTGCTCAACTCTAACTTGCTTTACTTATGGTCATTTTTTTGTAGAACCCCTATGGGAATGGCTTCATAATTCATATGTGAAAGGTGGTTTAGCTTTGGGGGCTCTGCTGGGACCGGGTCGAGGTTAGTTGATTTAACTTTTCTGTTGCCAATATTTGGCATCTTCTCAATAAACATGTGTTGAAGTATTAATTTGAGTAATTGATATAAAGCATCTGGTAAGCCAGATTTGTTTGACGATTGAGGCAGCATCTAGGTTCTTTACTAGTTACCAATACTTACATAGATTTGCAGAATATTTTGTTTAAACCTTGTAATCCTGTTAGTTTTAGGGGCTTGATTCCTAAGTAATTTATGGTCAATCTTGATATGAAAATTTTGTCACTGAACTAACCACTTGTTTCAGAATTACTGGTTGATGGCCTAAGAGCGTTTAGAAAGGGATCACCAAATATGAACTCTCTTGTGGGATTTGGTTCTATAGCTGCCTTTATCATCAGTTCGGTGAGCCCCCTCTCTTAAATTCAAATGTTTCATCAAAATATAGAATAGCTTCATTTCCTTTTCCATTGCAAGTGTTGTTATTTTGAATTTCATCTTTTCTGTAGATCTCACTACTTAATCCTGGGCTGGCATGGGATGCATCATTCTTTGATGAGCCGGTGACTTTCTTTACTTTCAAAAGTTGCAATATTTCTCTTTGTATAATATTTTGCCATAAGCCTAGCTTGAATGAGCTATACATCATGGCTTAGGTTTTGTTTGTGTTGATTTACTAAGTGCTTACCAGCACACTATGTCATTTCTTGTGTTTTTAACTCTTCTCTATATTTATGTTGATGACAAGTTCGTCATGGAGAATTTTGTTTTTTAGCATGCAGGTCATGCTTCTTGGTTTTGTGCTTCTTGGACGTTCTTTGGAAGAAAAGGCAAGGATTCAGGCATCTAGTGATATGAACGAACTTCTTGTAAGCTGTCCCTTGTGCTTATTTTAATATGAAGAATGCACCTGCAAGTTCTATGTCAAGTACAAGACTTAAATTTACGATATGAATTGCTTATATATGTCATTTTCATTGTCTTTCCTTAAAGTTCCAAGACACTAGGTTAAGTAATGAAGAATGGGAAAAAAATATTAGGACTGACATGGGCAATGGTGATATTGATAGTTATTTGTAAATAAAGAAGTAAGCCATCAATTAAGGCTAGACATAGGAACCAGAAAAGTCTAGGAAATCCCACAATAATTGCCTTTATTTTATTCTGTTCATTTTAATTATCGTTTCGTTTATATTTATTTTATCTTATTTTATTAGTAAAATCTGCCAAACAACCTTAAATCTAGTTGTTTGGATACAACCAAGTGAGAACCAGCAAGATGTAACATCCAAGCTCCACATGAAATGTAGGTGTTGACTGGGCATGAAATTTTAGAAATTGTGCGGAAGGCCCTCCAAATTTTGAAATTTAACAATTTAATTGCATAATAACCCATAATACTATGGAAAATAACACAGTAGCCCAATAATTTGTCTAAATCGCGTGGGGACCAACAAAATTGCTATTTGTCCTCATAATCCATAACATTCTTATTATTTCATCAAGAAGCCATCAAAGGCACAAAAATGCTCATCTAATCTTCTGTCTCATTTCCTTAAAATATAACTTAAGCATATGCATTAATGCTCCATTTGAGATAACCATCTCCTTAAAGTTTTTGTGTGGAAGATGCCTCTAAGGACAAAAAAATCAAGCTTTGGGAGATGAACGATTGATTGGTCATCATAATGGTTGAGTGCTTATCATAAACAGTCAAGTGCTCATCAATAGCTGGCTGCTCATCAATTCATTGCTTATCATGAATGGTTGACTATGCATTATGAAAGATTGACTGCTCCTCATGAATGGTTGATTGCTTATTATGAAAAGTCCCATCTTCCATGTTCCAAACAATGAGGAGTTGATTGATGTTGCTCAATAGTCAATTGCTCGAGCCCTAGTTCAACATTTTTTTTCTCGTAAAACCATGATTTCGATGCATATACCTCAACCACATGTTGAAAACCCATGTGGACGAAGAACGAGGGGAAGTGATAACAATTTTGCTATGGAACAAAGTTGAAGATTGGAGAGGAGAACTCGGGTTCAGTGAGGAGTGCCAAAGGTCAAATTTGAATCTCACAAGCAAATGGGAGTTTGAGAAAAATTACTCAATCTATGGGGGGAATTTGAATATATGGAAAATCAATGGCAACTTTTTTTAATTTCAAATTGTTGTGGGGTTCAGCTAATAATTGATGTTGGTCACAATGTAATTAATTTCAATCATTGGCCATTTTGCAATTTTTCAAACTACTTGCATTGTTAGCACCCTCTGCCTTGTGACACCTTGATGGCGCTTCCTTATTGGTCCACTTGGATTGTATCCAAACAACGGGATTTAAGGTTGTTTGGAAGATGACACTTATTTTATTTCCTCATCTATTGGCTCTTTATAAGCCCTCAATAATTGCACTAGGGTTAGCTTTTGAATCAAGTAATGAATAAAATTCAGATTCTTCCTTAACCTTGTCCTCTTTGGGCGCCCGCGCCCCCCCTCCCCCCCAACCCCCCCTGGCCCCACTTTTTTTTCCTCTTCTGTTTCTGCATCAAGCAGTATCAGAGCAATGTTCATTGCTCCAACTACTCCCCCACCCATTCCTCTCTATTATTTGATTGTTGTTAAACTAATATAAAAGCACTTGTAAAATTTCTTCAGTAATAAGTTTTTTGCCTAATTGTAAGTTTGTGTGAGATCTCTTTTCCTAAATATGATAATTGCCTTTTTCTTTATAAAATTGAACAAGTCTCTGCTACTTTCATTATAAATAACCACACTTTGTTGTGTGCTATCCTAAATTTTTCAAAAGAATCATTCTACAATTCATATGGCTCTGTTTGATAAGAAATTGTCAACGTGGCTGGTAAATACTCATTGTGCTTCTATCAATGGTCAAAATGACAAGTCTCAGAACTAATTACTGTATTTTTAAAGTATGTATGGTTGTAGGGATGATAAACTTTGGATGAATGTAACTGCTAGATGAGTCAGTATTGGTTTTTAATAGTACACTTTAAACAGATAAAAGTCCAAGCTTATTTCATTTTTTTCATTTTCTTTTTATTCTTGTCAGTTTTCCTTCCTAAACATAGATTATCCAAGCATTGGAATTTTGGTTGTACGAGAAAGTGGCTTTTTGCAGCGTAAGGCATCATATTGTAGTTTTTCTATTAATTCATGTAATAATAAGAGTTGGCTTCAAGTACTTCAAGCTTGAACATCTTGGAAAGATTCATATTTTGCTGTGGGATTTAACTGTTCAATCTAACACTATTTGATGTGGTGGATTTTTTGCTAGTCACTGATATCTACTCAATCAAGACTTGTGATTACTTCCTCAGAAGGTGCCCCATCTATGGCCAGTGTGCTTTGCTCTGATGCAGTTTGTGTTGAAGTCCCAACTGACAATATCCGAGTAGGTGACTCAGTGTTGGTGTTGCCTGGAGAAACTATTCCTATAGATGTAAGTAAAATTCTGTTATAACTCTAAAGCTACATGTGCAGTACCTGACTTGTAAGTTCAAGGCATTGGGATTGCATCTTTGGACAGAGTGCATGCACACACACCATAGTATAAGAACATTCTATCCAGGACCCAATATCTAACAGTAACCCAAGCTGTCCAAAGTTGGCCTGTAATAATAACACTGTTGAGGAAAACGGCATTTATATGCATAATAGTGGAAAACCTCGCTTCCTGACTAAAGATGGAATATCTTTGAAACATGTTGGTTCATTTGGTACTTGCTTGTTAATATTAGCAGTCTCTGGACAGGGAAGGGTCATATCAGGAAGAAGTGTTGTGGATGAATCCATGCTTACAGGTGAATCACTTCCTGTGTTTAAAGAAGAAGGCTTCATAGTTTCAGCTGGAACTATAAATTGGGTATGCACTTAGACTTGAAATTGGTATAAATTTTATCTTCTATCTAACTAAATTCAAATGTTCAGCTCCTACATCATTTTTATTTTTATTTTCCAAATTTGATTGAGTGGGCATATATTAATCTATTTCAGGATGGTCCTTTAAGGATTGAAGCTTCTTCTACTGGCTCCAACACAATGTTATCCAAAATCGTCCGCATGGTTGGTATACCGTCTCTTGTAAAGGCTTTTAATGATATTATGAACGAAGTGATTAGGTTTTTCTGTTTCTTGTGTTAATAATGTCATTTCCAGCATCTATAACTGTTGTAAGGCACTCTTATAGTGTAAAGCAAAACATTTTGTGCAATGTCTTTAATCCATCAATTGCAAGTGTCATGCATTTTGGAAAATAAAATTATCGATGTGCTGAAATATTTAAGTTAGGTTCTGTTATGATATGTATTAAAAAAAAAAACACTCTGCAATATGTTACTTCTCCTTTTTGTGATATTCAGGTTGAGGATGCTCAATCACGTGAAGCACCTGTACAAAGGCTTGCAGATTCAATAGCTGGCCCATTTGTATACAGTGTAATGACTTTGTCAGCAGCAACATTTGCATTTTGGTAAGTATCTACTTTTACAAGACCAACCAACATTTATATTTGATAGGGTTATGTCACTGATTTTAAATGGTGGGAATCAGTCTGACACAGTGATGACTATTATTGTATGTGTTGATGTAATCCAACTAATGATTTGTGACTAATTTATCTTTATTTTTCCGAAAGAAAGGTTTCATATCTATTTAATATTTTCATTAATCTTATACAAGTTTACTGCATTTGTTTCCAGGTATTTTATTGGATCACATGTTTTTCCAGATGTTTTGCTTAATGATATTGCAGGCCCAGAAGGAGATCCCTTGCTTTTGAGCTTGAAACTCTCTGTAGATGTCTTGGTGCGTGATGTTGAACTCAGGGTCCATGGATTTGTAAATTTTACTCTAAAATTCATGACTTAAGTTGAAACTACCCACTGTCCTGAGTATCTTGAACTCCTGTTCTCTTGGCTTTCAGCTTCCATTATTGATTATGAGATGCCGGATATGTGTAAAATTTTGTTTGAAAATAAAATAGTGGAATAAAATTTGCATGCCCTTCTATCTAAGTGTTGCTAGTAATCGGTATAAGGCCTTCAGTTTAGACTCTGCATTAACAAATCTCAGACAGGGTACCATTGACTGGTGTTTGTAATCTCATCACTCTTAAGAGAGGAATAGGAAGTAGGATGAGAGTGGTGTGTGCATGCAAGTCCAGTTTACCTTTTGCTGGAAAAATTAATTTTCATGCAGAATAACAATGAATTTCCATCTTTTAATATATTGAAAATTAAGAAGTATCCTTTGGCCCTTTCCAGGTTGTGTCTTGCCCTTGTGCACTGGGTCTTGCCACACCCACAGCAATCCTAGTCGGCACCTCACTTGGTATGTTACCTTTGTTTTCTACACTCACAAAAATGTAATTTGGTTACTTTGACACTTGTATGATGATATTTGCATTGATGTATGCCTGCTTATTGTTCAAATACTTAGTCTTTTCCGTTGCCACTACATGGTTTTTTCAACTTTATCTCAGAAAATTTGTTAACAATGAGTAGCTACATGCCTACAATATGGTTGAATATGAAGCTTTGTAGTAGTTGATAGTTTCTGGACCTTTCTTGAGACGTGCCAACATTAGTTGGTGCTGATACGGGATAGATCAGCCAACCAATTTTATTATTTGAATAAGATGCTATAAAAAATGTTTTGTTATTCATTTTCTGTCCTGTTCTTTCTTTTCATATTTTGATTCTTCATTTCTTTGCGGTTTTCACTATCTGATACTCATAGTGAACTGTGGTTCCTTAATATATCTTAGCTGAGCCTAAATAAGATGTAAGCTATTGCAATTTGACTATAGGAAGTAGCTGTGTCTTAATTAGCCATGAGGTGTCTTCTCTCCTTAAGAACTTGAATTTATGAAATTTGCAAAGCATATTACTGCCATGTAACCTGGTTTGCAGTTTTTTTTTTTTTTGGAAAGTTGTTTGCTGTTTTTAATATCTTCTAGTCTTTTTATTTTATTTATGTAATTTTTCACCTGAATCACACAATAGGCATATGTGCTGCAAATTAACAGGGGCAAGAAAAGGACTTCTCATTAGAGGAGGAGATGTGCTAGAACGCTTAGCTAGCATAAATTATGTTGCTCTGGACAAGGTAAATCCCAGAGACTCTTCTCCCTGTCTCTCTCCTCACACAAACGCACAAGCACACAGATGCTAACGTGTATGCATGTACACATGCATAAAAGGTTGTTCTGAAGATAACATCACACTTATTTTTCAGACAGGAACCATCACCAGAGGAAAACCAGTTGTCTCTGCTGTGGGCTCTTTTGATTATGGAGAGTCAGAAATTCTTCAGATTGCTGCTGCAGTGGAGAAAACAGCATCTCATCCAATAGCAAAGGCTATTATCAATAAAGCTGAGTCATTAGAATTGGTCCTTCCAGTCACAAAAGGGCAATTAGTTGAACCAGGGTTTGGAACCTTGGCAGAGATAGATGGACGTTTGGTTGCAGTTGGTTCTTTGGAGTGGGTACATGAGCGCTTCCAGACAAGAATGAACTCATCTGATCTGATGAATCTGGAACATGTTTTGATGAATCAATCATCTAAGAATATACCTTCAAACTATTCAAAAACCATTGTTTATGTTGGACGTGAAGGAGAAGGCATCATTGGTGCTATTGCCATATCTGACATGTTGCGTGATGATGCTGAATCTACTGTAATGAGGTATATTTTTATTCTGCAACCATAATCGTATTACCTACTGCTTTTAGGCAAATAAGAGGCATCTATTCTTTTCTGACTGTATTTGAAGTTTGCTCTCTTCCCACCTTTTCCTTTATTCTGAAACAGCATTTAGGCTACCTTTAAATCTTGTCAAAACTGTCAAGAACTATTTCAACTCAAAAGTCCAATCTGTTAAGTGAAGGCTCATTAATAGTTTTATTATTCACATGAAAACCCTTTGGGCTTGATTGCTTGAAGTGCGGACAATCTATATGTCCACCAAAGCTAGTGCTGAAGCTTAACTTCCATTGAGAGAGTGGGTAGCAGCACGAATTAAACTCCTGACTATTTGGTCACAGGCTCTGATACCATGTCAAGGGCCAAATAAACTCTAAATTTTAAGCTGTTAAGTAAAGGCTAGTGAATAGTTCTATAACCATTTCTTACCCTCCCTATCATCTATTAGTTTCTGACATTGATTACTATTTATATATGCCTGTAGTTGCCTGCCAATTAAGCACAGAAATTTTTTAGAAAGTCTTGTGAATTCATACTTACTGTCCCACTCATCTATAATAAAGTAATACAGATGTGTTAACCGAGTTAAGCTTTCTAGCTTCCCTTCCATTTCTCACTTCATGATTTCATGTCCTAAGATTGCTTCCATTTCCTTTCAATCAAGTCTTGTTGCTAAAATTAACATCTAGATATTAGTGCCCTGAACTTAATCCCTTTTCTGTATTTGATTGTCTTTTCCAAATTCAAGTCTTTTGCTTATGTTTTCATTGCTTGATTAATGCTTTATTTGCTGATATTGTTGCCTCTTGTAAGACTCCAGCAGAAGGGTATTAAAGCGGTCCTCTTATCAGGGGACAGGGAAGAGGCAGTTGCAACAATAGCAGAGACAGTTGGGATAGAAAGGAATTTAGTCAAATCATCATTGTCTCCGCAGCAGAAATCTAAATTTATATCATCGCTTAAGGCTGCTGGACATTGTGTTGCAATGGTATGATGGTATCTATCTTCAGCTTGATTCTCTGTCTCTCTCTGTCTCTCTCTGCGGGATTTCACTTAGTTGAAATCTGCTATGTTCAAATGTGCACTGAGCTCCTGAAGTGGGGTTGAATCTGATTTTTTTTAAAATTTTGCATGTATTGCCTTTAATAAGAAATGGATTGCATTTTTATTTTTCTTTCCAAGTTTATTAGATATCTATGCTTGCTTTTCATCAAGTAAAATGGCCAAGAATAGCAGCTCTGCAGTTGACTCTTGCAAATTGTAGACGTCTAATCTTAAACTTTCATATAGGCATCATACTGTGGATTTCTACTGAGTTTGCCTTCTGTGAATTGGCAATTAAGTAAAATAAACATCAGTAATTTGAAATCGCATTCCCACTGAGATTATCATTTTTCTCCACTTCTTTAAGGTAGGTGATGGGATAAATGATGCACCATCTTTGGCTATAGCTGATGTTGGGATAGCTCTGCAGAATGAAGCTCAAGAGAATGCAGCATCAGATGCAGCATCCATTATACTTATTGGGAATAAAATTTCACAAGTACGTCATTTCTCATGTCCTGAATTTATTACATTCACTTATAAGCATCCTATGTTTTTTAACACAAAGTAATAGCTTTATAAAACAACTTGCATGTCAGATGGCATTCAAATTGTGTGCGGTTTTTTTTATTGGAAAATTGCTTGGTCGTGTGAGTGAATTGATCTCCTTTCTTAGTTAGCCAAATAAATGATATTGGGATAGGAGTTAATAGAGACTACATTTTTTTCTGAGTATCCTTTGGGAGTTTATGAAAAGTCTGGGAGGAAGAAGGTTTTGATAAACATCAATCTTGATTTTAGACATAAACTCGTGATGTTACTGGACTTTCAAAAGTTGAAATTGACTTCTTTTTTAATGACCACGGAAAAGTGTGGAGGATTCTATGGTATTATGCATGGGTCCTATCCTATGAAAGCCTCCTTATGATTCTCCATCTTATTAATTCAACCATTTTTAATCTGATAGGTTGTGGATGCCCTAGACCTGGCACAGGCAACCATGGCAAAAGTGTATCAGAATTTGTCTTGGGCAGTAGCTTATAATGTTGTTGCCATACCAATTGCTGCTGGTGTGTTACTTCCCCAATTTGATTTTGCCATGACACCTTCACTTTCAGGTGAGCAACATTCCGTTACTGGTATCTTCTTCATATGATAGCCAGAAACATACGGCTACTTATATTTCTCTTGTACATACCTTGATATACATCGTTGCACCTACTATCTCGTGCTGTTGAATGTACATCTTATGATCCGAAGAATGGTTCTGTTTATCACTCCCTATGTTTGATATGACAGGAGGGTTGATGGCTTTAAGCTCCATTTTCGTGGTTGCCAACTCCTTGCTTCTACAGCTTCATGAGTACAGGACAACGACTAGGGGCTAGTTCTAATCACGTAATGAACAGATATTTCATCCATTCAAACGCGGATACATGTAAAATGTAAGAGATGCATCGGCGACAATTATTGTGTCATGTAAATGCAAGTTGAGCAATTTATCAAGTAGTCAGAGTTACTATCAAAGCTTCTCCTCCTCCTGCCTGTGGGAGTAGCTCCTAATGTGTAGATTGTTTCGGCATTTTTTCAAATTGCTTCTTCTATACAGAAACAGAACCCAAAAAAACAGAAAAAAGAACCGTAACTTATGTGGTAAAATTGCAGCAATACGTGGTGGCCTGTCATCGTCGTACCACGAGACGGCCTACACTGGAAGTAGCATATATTTTCTATCGTATTCTATCAATTGATTTTGCTAATCACATTATCCAAGGATAATGATCCAAAAGAAAACCGGAATAATATATGCGTTGGTTTCTAGTGAAAAAAGAAGAAGAATATATATATATTTCATGATAAATTAAGCACAATTAAAATTTTTAATGCGCAATGTCATATAAAAAACAAAAATTAATTAATTATATATATCTAATATTGTAATCTATAATATAATATATTTATTACCTAATTAATGCATCAAATTATTTCTTAACCAATGTTTTAAAGACGAATAAGAATGCCATATGTTCTTATCTTATAAATATAAGAGAGTATTGAACATACAATTCAATTTTATTAATGTCATACGAGTTACTAATTCATTAGCTTTATTGAGAAATCTTAATCTTCTACAAAAGTGAAATTTAAAATGCCTTATGAAACATTAGTATAGTACGTTCATGAAAGATAGGAGTCTTATAAATAAGGACGTTTTTTTTTCTTAATCAGAGGAAGATGTTGTGCATTCGAAAAGTGAAGAAAATAAAAGACAATGCTCCAATTAAAAATAAAGCCAAACTACAGGTTTGATCGTAAGGCTCGCACCATCACGAGGTCCAAGCGATAAACTACCAGTTGAATAGCATTATCTAACGTAGGAACCATAAATAGCTAAGAAACTAATATGTCATGCTGGGGGTACTAGAAGGGATTAATCTCCTTGAAAGATTGAGTGAACCGTGTACTCTTTTAATCTTCATTCTGAGCTAAAAAAGTATTCCCCTTTGAAATCCCAAATTATTTACCACCATGTTATTCTTTCATTCTCTTCCTCAAAGTATATAATTCCATATTATCATAAATAAGAGATAAAAAAGAAACTTAGATATTCTTGGAGTTGTGGCAGAGAATGGTTACCATTACTAAAAAAGATTTTTTTTTAAAAAAAAAGGCGTCCATGTCAAAATAATTTTGATATTTTATGGATTAACATTAATTATTTAATTAGATTAATTTTTTATTATTACTGATTAGACAATTGATATTATAATTTATAAATTATGAATGGAATGAGTTTTATTTTAATTGTGGATAATTGGTGATGGGTTCAATTATCTACAAGTTCACTGGATAGAAGTCCAACTCACAACTTAATAGCATTAGTAATCATCTCATCATATTACTAATTGTGAATTGTTTATTTAAAAAGATTTAATGGACTCATTTTTTATTAATTAAATAGGAAATCATTTTTTTAAAAGATTCTAAGGATTTTATTTTAATAATATAATTAATTAATATTATTAAAATAAAACCCTATAAATTGTATTCTGATGCCCTAATTTTATACACACACCCAATACGATAACTCTCTCTAGTCGTCTAACACTTACAGACTCTTTTGGGTATTGAGAATTGAAATTTTTTTAACTTAACCAGTATGCATAACAATTATGTCGTCTTCATCAAGTCAGATTTTGATTAATTTATTCTCCCTACTTTGTATTCATATATTATATTTTATGCTGAATAATTACATGATCAACTTTTGTTTTCAGTCCATCCCCTTCTAATTCATGATAAAATGAATCTTACTCCTTCAACACCATTTTGATTTGTAGATATTAGAAACAATAAGTTGAATCATAAACTCCCGAATCTAGGCTCTACAATTGGCACCGGTTATACTGTGTCTGAATAGTGTGGACATAATTTACGTAACAAATTTATTACACTATCGTTCAATTTACCCAAAAACAAACGAGTAATAGGACAGAAAATATTGCAGCTGGTAATAGTTATATTGTCTGAATAGTGTTTATGTCATGCTGAGAATATGCGGAAGAGGAGAGGTTCAAAGATATACTGCATCAATCTCATGCCTTCACCTGCCCAAGATCAAATTGGCTAATTAGAAAAATGATTCCCACTAAAAGCAAGAACATCCAAAAAGTAAAAGAAAAAAAAGAGAGAAAGGAGAAACAATGCTGCATGGGACAAATTTAAAATTTAGAAAAATATGTCGCACTTAACTTTCCAGGGCAGAATCGCGGTTTATTGTTTATGGTGCTATAATATCTGAGTCTGTTAAAAAAGAATGATTTTATATATGACTCTATTACAGGGTGGGATATTTTATTATTTTGGATGCGTTCCAAACGCGGAAATCGCAATGTTTTTTAAAAAAATTCTATCCGCAACCTCGATGATTCATTTGGGGATTATTCGACCCAACCCCAATAAATAATCAAAATAATAAAATAAAAAAGAGAGGGGATAGTGGGACCCACGCCATGAAAGCTTTAATACGGACATTGAATGGGCACGTGATTGGGAAGAATTGTTGTTGAGAGAGCCTTGATGCCAAAACGCTTTACATGTGAACGTTGGGCCACACTTCTATATTTCAATTAAAAGTCCGGCCAAGCCCAGCATTGTCTTGCGTCAGCATACCAATTACAGTGCTTTTTCCCTATATGCTCAATCTCCAACACTTACTCTTGCAATTCTTTCGCATTTAAAATATGGTCCATAGTTTATTAAAGATACAAGATATAACCTTCTTTCTATATGTGGAGTTAACTTATTGGGTAAGTTAGTTGGAAAATGTTACAATTGCATTTTTTATTTATTTGGAAAATAATTTTTTAAAAAAAATTTAAATGATGTAATACATTGACTTTTCGTGCAACAAATGATAACTTATATATATTTTGACAAAAATATTGTCATGTTTATTGATTTTATAATATAATTAGTGTAAGTATATATTCGACCAATATTCAATGGTTAAAAATTTAATTTAAGGCAATTAAATTTATCATTTTAATTATAAAAAATAAATAAAATTAACGAAGTTTTTAATAATAAATAATATAATTATTAAGAATATTTTAATCATATTATAACTTTAAATAGCTTTTATATATTATTATAATAAAAGAAAAGAGATATATTTTTATATATAATTTTTACAAGAAAGAAGAACGATTTATTCTAACTTCTTTTTATTGATGAACAATTAACAAGTAACAAGTAAAAATTTTGTCGTAAATTAACTAGAATATCTATATATGTTTAAGATTCACAAACAAACGAGTTTAGGCATATATATATATATATATTCTATTTTTTATGATTTTATTTATTTTATTATTATTAATACCCCAAAATAGCATGATTAACAAGTCTAAAATATATAGGTAATCAGTTAATATTCAGAAAGTAAACAAGGTCAATTTTAAATATTTGGTCTTGCGGTAGCTTTTCATGGAATCAAGTGTTAATAATACAATCATGACCTCAATTATAAGTAGCCTCCATCTGTTAGTTGACCAAAAAAAACAAAGTAGCCTCCGTCTGTTTTTTTTCTTACTTTTTGTTTTTTTTTTCTTCCCGGGGGGGGGGGGTGGAATCCATGAATAGGGTTAACGAGAGAGGTCTTTGTTCCTAAATGAGCAAACATGCCTTAACGTAGGGAACAGTACCACGCAGATTAAGAAAGTGCTTAAAGTTAGTTATTTGGATAAAACGTCTCAGTAACTAACTAAAAATAAAACAACAAAAGCAGGTAAACGACAGTGCCCCTATAAAAGTAATAATTTTAAAATTTTTGTCGTCTGTAATAACGAATTTTTTAAAAAATTAATAATAATAATAAATAGATTATAAGGAATTACATTGAAAGACGAAAACGACATGGACGGGAAGATTAACGGCGTGAGTGGGATCCGCGTAGTGATGAAGCTTTTTGGGGGAATAGGTGGGGCCCGGGGGGAATCATGAGGAGGTAGGAGTGTCAGAGGGTTAGGGAGGAGACGAGACGAATGACCTTCCCGAGGTGAACAATAAGATAGGGTAACTTTTTTTCTATCTTTGACGGAAGTTAAATCAGACTACGGGAGCTTGTGGGCCCTACATTGATGCAGATCTTCTGTCTCACTGACCTCTTCTTTTTCTCTCTCTTCTCGCTTTCGCTTTCTTACTCGTCACTTCCTTAACTATTAATAGTTCCTCCCTCTCTCTCTCTCTCTCTGCTTTTTCACATTTCGAAGTTCAGACAGTTACCGCAATACGGCATGGTAAAATCTTCTATTTTACTTTTATAATTTTTTTAATTAATTTTAGTATGCTAAAAAATTATATATGTAATTTATCCAATAACAGATTCTTTTAATTGAACATTACTCTTGTAATTAAAGAACATGCATTCAGAACTTGATTCACTTCAAGCCTCAAGGATGAAGGATGCATTTATTGATTTGTTTTCTATTTCGTGAACATTGCCGTAGTTACTCATCTGGCATGGAGCATCTATCTAGAACTAGCGAACAGAAAGTAGGAACTAGAAAGCGATAAATGAATGAAATGATGAGAGGGCAGAGTGGGGATGCGATAACAATATTAAAGAGAAAAACCAAGAGAAGAAAATATCAAAAACATTAGCTCAGTGCCCAGAGATCGAGTGAGAGTGAAGGAGAAAGGGCGAGTCCTTGTCAGCGAAATGGATTGCCTTACATTATTACCCTTTTCTCTGCAGACTCCCACAGCAAAACAAGAGAGGCAGAGAGAAAGCGACCCCTTTATTTACAATGGCATAGTATCCGGTAAGAGAGAGAAAACTGATGCAAAAAGTAGAAAGTCGGGGGTAGAGAGAGAAAGGAGAAGAGAGCTGCAGTAGTGTTGCAGGTTCGCTGCAGAAGTGCTGGCTGATAATTTAACTTTATGCGTGAAATAATTTTCTCTATCTATCTCTCTGTCTAGCCTCTTCGCTTTATCTCGCTCTGTTCACTCTCCTCTCTTACTCTTGTGTTAGAGGTGTGTGTGCCAGAACGATGTGATTGAACGACTAGGAAAGCTAAGCTTGTAATACTGCGACTACCGTCAAACACAGATAATAAAAGCCCAACTCCGAATTTCCTAATCACGGAAAAAGAAAATAGAAATGGGGAATACCCAGAGGAGTACTCCCAAACCCAACTCAGCTTACCTTTTTATCTCCTTCTGGCATTTAAACGGTGACAAGTGCTGTTAAAGCATAGTCTCTTCTTCCTCTGAGGGGTACGGACTGGCTCACCAAGAAACCTGGTTCTCTCAAAACCAGAGCGTTTTGGTTTCTTTTATGAGCTTCATAGGGTCTGTTTGGTGTTTAAAGAGGGCTTTGATGTCTATACTTGGGTGAAGTCTGGTCCACGGAGAGAGAGCAGTTATGGCATTCCGGCTAGCGTTTGTTCTTCTGGCTTTTTTCATTTGTTTGAACATCAATTCGGTGGAGTCAGACGATGGTAAGTCGTCGATTCTGTCAGGGTTTTTCTCGCACATAGAGCATGATACACTTATATTATTTTTGGCGGGGTGTTTGGTGGGTTGGGAGTAGACAACAATGATCAAGCTTACGCTCTAGTTTTTCTGGTACCGAAGAAGTTTGAGAAGGACGAACCTCACAAAGTCAGGAAGCTAACTCTCTTGTACATTTCTCTCTCTTAATTTTTCTGGGCAGTCTGAAAACTTGAGAAAGACGTAAAGCTAAGAATTTTTTTCATTGTATTAATCGCTTTCTCGGCAACCAAACAGGATAGTTCCTCTATTTTCTGCTGGTCTACTTTTATAAGTCAGCGCACCTTTTCCCGCGAAAGCTGATTTTCAACTAAGATTTCAAAGTCATCTTATATTTTTAAATGCCAGTTCTAATTTCCACATTGCTGGCATATTTGGCATATTTAGTCATTGGGTTTTGATTGAAATAACTGAGCTAGTGGTTGATCAGTTAGGTGTCAAGTAAGGAGTAGTTGCTGAATAATAGGCCCTGCAAGCAGCAATAAAATGGAACAATTTCGTGTTCCCATCTTCTTCATACTTAACATGTGATTTTTTCCATTGAAGGAGCAACATTGCTAGAGATAAAGAAGTCGTTCAGGGATGTGGATAATGTTCTATATGACTGGACTGACTCTCCATCTTCCGATTATTGTGTCTGGAGAGGGGTCAACTGTGATAATGTCACCTTCAATGTCATTGCACTGTAAGTAATTGTGTTCTTAAACAGCGTACATAGGCATCTTATCTTGGTTCTTTTCCAATAGAAACAGAAGAGACTGATTTTTATTTTCTGTTTCCCTCCTACGTTACAGCAACCTTTCAAGTTTAAATCTTGACGGCGAAATCTCACCTGCAATAGGAGGCCTCAAGAGCTTGGTTTCTATGTATCTACTGTTCTTCCTTCAGAAGTTTTCAAAGTCTTCAATAAATGTAGTTATCAAATTGTATTTTGATTTAAACGAAGTCTATTCGTAATATCTTGTGGACAGTGACCTGAGGGGAAACCGTCTATCAGGCCAGATACCGGATGAGATTGGGGACTGTTCTTCTTTGAAGAGCTTGTAAGTTTCACACCCAGTGGCCTCTAGAATCGAACCCAGTGTATATGTTGATTTTTTATCATCTCCTGACAGTTGTCTTTCTGGGATATTATCAGGGACTTGTCATTCAATGAGATACGGGGAGACATACCATTTTCCATTTCAAAGTTGAAACAACTGGAAAACCTGTGAGTTGTGACCATGCATTCTAACCTGGATATTTCGATTTCTGGTCCTCTAATGAAGTAATGATTGCAGTTTTTTTCATATATCTCAGAATTTTGAAAAATAATCAGTTAATAGGACCAATTCCTTCAACCTTGTCTCAGATTCCCAACTTGAAGATTCTGTAAGTCATTTTCCTATTTTCGTAATGTCCTAAATGTCTAATTCTAGGGTCTCATAACATTTTTAACTTCTGGAAAATTGGTACTAGAGACCTGGCACAAAACAATCTTAGCGGTGAAATACCAAGGCTTATATACTGGAACGAAGTTCTGCAGTATCTGTGAGTATATTCTATAATTCATACCCCATAAACAATAGAATTTAAACGCGCTTTTCATCCCCAGTTGTATAATTTGTTATATTTATATATGTTTCTTTTAGACCTGGTTTTGTGATCTTACCACCAATCTTTTTTCGTCTTTTTCTTTTTCCAAAATAGTGGCTTGCGGGGGAACAATTTAGTGGGTTCGCTCTCTCCAGACATGTGCCAGTTAACTGGGTTATGGTACTTGTAAGTGACACAACCAATCTTATTTTGTCCAAAGCCCCAAAAGTTTGCTATTTTCAAGCGAACCTTATTTTTTGCACCTACATTTTCTAGTGATGTAAGGAACAACAGCTTGACTGGGAGCATTCCGGAAAGTATAGGCAACTGTACTGCCTTCCAGGTCTTGTATGTATATCATCCAACCGCATGACAAAGTGTTCCAAGCCTTTTTTTTTTTTTTTTTTTTTTCCTTTTTTAATCTTTTTACTTCTTTTGACATCTGTTGATATCAGGGATTTATCCTACAACCAGCTGACTGGAAAGATACCGTTCAATATTGGGTTTCTCCAAGTAGCAACATTGTATGTGTTGATTCTTTCTTGGATATTTTTCACGAGAACGTTATGTTGTCTTCTACTTACTTTATCTAGGAGTTGCGCTTAATGTTGTTTGAACTTGCTAGGTCATTGCAAGGCAATCAACTCTCTGGGCATATTCCATCGGTAATCGGGCTGATGCAAGCACTTGCTGTCTTGTAAGCACTGTCAATTAATAACTCAATAGTCATGAAGCACATTTAAGAAGCTATAAATTGATATTTTCTCGCATTTGGACTGATGCCTCTTATCCTTTCCTTAACTCCAATGCCAGAGACTTGAGTTGTAATATGTTAAGTGGACCAATCCCTCCTATCTTGGGAAATTTGACTTACACAGAAAAATTGTAAGTATAGTAGTGCCACAGTTTCTTCCATTACTTAGACTTGGCATAAAAAAATGTATGTCTGTACTTTGAAAGAATTCTTATACTCTATATGTTGGTTGGAATCAATTCCTCAAATGTTTGTAGGTATTTGCATGGGAATAAGCTGACTGGTCCCATACCCCCAGAGCTTGGAAATATGACAAAGCTTCATTATTTGTAAGAATGACATTTTAATTAGTTGATCATATACACCTTATATTTTTCCAGACTCAGGAAGTAGTGTGGCAATAGTTAAATCAGATCTGAGTTTGAACTTCTCAATTTCTGTGTCAAAATTCATCAGTTGCCTTCTTGACATTAAGGGAGCTGATTCTTGACTTGAACGACTTTTAACCTTGTGGCGTTTTCTCTAAGCTTTTCTTTCCTTCCTCTCACATTTGGAAATTGTCATCTCTTGTCTTTAATTGACTTATAAGTTCTAGAAGTGGGCATCATAAATAATAATTATCATCTCGTCTTTCCTGTAAGATTTCCGCTCGTTCAACAGTCAGTTGATTGATAGAAACATGGATTAAAGGATGTCATTTGTGATTAACCTATCATTGCAGGGAACTCAATGATAACCGTTTAAGTGGATATATCCCCCCTCAGCTAGGAAAACTTACCGACCTGTTTGATTTGTAAGTTCTTAAGATTGTTATTTTAATGTTTCGCTTTTTGTTGACTTTTTAGTATCTTAATTATTTGTATATGATTCTCATAGAAATGTAGCTAACAACAACCTTGAGGGGCCAATTCCTGATGATATTAGCTCATGCAAGAATCTCAACAGCCTGTAAGTAAATAAACCTCACACTATTACCTTGTTGATAGGATTTCTTTAAATAAGTTGATGAATTTTCCTGTTGTTTTTCATTAGCAATGTGCATGGAAACAAGTTGAATGGAACAATCCCCCCAACTTTCCAGAGCTTGGAGAGTATGACATATCTGTAAGTTTCTCCTTGACATTCTGGGATATTTATCCGAACATTTCTGCAATGTACCTATTTAGCATATCTTTAATTTTCTCTTTTTGGCTAACACACTATTCCTTCTTTCCTATAAATACATTACACACAACTTTACAAGCATGCACATTTGGACGCCATCAATGTTTCGTTAATTCTTTAATCATACATTTTGCTTAATTGATCGTCATTCCTTCTTGGTTTTGTGATGACAATCCTTAGAAATCTTTCATCCAACAAGCTTCATGGCTCCATTCCAATTGAGCTGTCACGGATTGGTAATTTGGATACATTGTAAGTATGAATGATTTAATATAAATTTTTACATTATCTCTCTGGCTTCATACTGATAGATATTTTCCTACCAGGGATATTTCAAATAATAATATAAGTGGGTCCATTCCTTCTTCCCTTGGTGACTTAGAACATCTTCTGAAGCTGTGAGTTCTACTACTAGTTCGTTTATTTCTTGGATGCTGTTACGTTTCTTCTCAGTCCTTGGTCTCACTGAAAACTGTTATTCATTTTGTTAGGAATCTGAGCAGAAATCATCTAACTAGCTTTATTCCAGCTGAGTTTGGTAATTTGAGAAGTGTTATGGATATGTAAGTTCATCTATATTTCTGAAGAAAACCAAAGTGATCTAGTTATTTCCTTTGTTTCTCATCCTCCTGTATTGCAGAGATCTTTCAAATAATCAACTCTCTGGCTTGATTCCTGAAGAACTTAGTCAGCTTCAGAATATGATATCCCTGTAAGCTTCAATTTTTTTTTTTATCAATTCTTTGCTATAGGTCTCTGCTTTATTTTTATTAGTAGAATTTGGTAGTACTTTATGGCCTTGGCAAATCCTGTGGCAGTGAATTTACTGCCTTCAATTGAATTCCTCTCAAAAGATGACTAGCGTTATATGTTGAAAATAAATGATTCTTTAATTTCTACTTTTGGGTTATGGTGGATTGTTCAAAATCAATTTTTGGTTGAATATGGAATTGTTATTATGCAATAGGGGACTTGAACAGCCTTGAATTTATGCATATACTTTGTCTTATTCCGTGTTTCACATTTCAAAAGTGGTAGACTATTTTTTGATGTAGTAATTCAACTAGAATTCTCATTATTTTCATCTGTATCTCATGTTCCATTATATGTAGGAGACTGGAAAACAACAACCTATCTGGGGATGTGACTTCACTTATTAATTGCCTCAGTCTTTCTTTACTGTAAGTTTAGGCTCCCTTTTATTTATTTATTTATTTGCAAATTGAGCTTTGCTAATGGAAGGCCATGTCTAAACAAGTTCATTTTGATTGTAACTTATGTAGTAATGTGTCCTATAACAACCTAGTTGGTGTTATTCCCACAAGCAATAATTTCTCCAGGTTTTCCCCTGACAGGTATTACAGTTGAAACGTCATCCTTTTTAACTGTTATTTTCCCAAATAATTTCGTTTAGATGGAGTTGCTCTTATGGATTTGTTGATGCAACATCTTTTATGCAGTTTCATTGGAAACTCGGGTCTTTGTGGCTATTGGATGACTTTGCCATGTCATGGATCTCACCCCACAGAGCGAGGTAAGGGCTTTCTAGTTAGCAATATTCTGTTTTCCCTGCTGTCTCTGCCTTTCGCATGTCTTTGGTATTGTGATAGCATGGAATTTTTCCACCCCTTTCGCAAGATGTTCCCTTTTTCTTGAGATGCTGTACAAATGAATCATTGATAGCATCATCTGTTATTCAGGTTTTTTAGATTCTATTTGTTGATACAACAGCATCTGAAGTGTAAAGCTAGGTTTGAGATTTTTTTGTGTGTTAATTCTAGTACACCTTTCTACTCTATAGAGAATTATTTATTTTCATCAAACAGAGAAATGGAATAATTTTCAATGCTATTTGATGGGGCATGAGATAGCTACAATTTTCCCACTATCACTATTGCCATTTTTATTGTAAATAATTAGGAAGAATGTTTCAAAGCTGTGTTATTCAATGCATTCTTTTCCTCTAGAGGGGGATTAAGGGTTTTCTATGCCAGTGTGTAAATTATACTAATATATGTTATTCATTATGCAGTTACGTTATCTAAGGCAGCTATCCTTGGAATTGCTCTTGGTGCCCTTGTGATTCTTCTCATGATATTACTGGCAGCTTGTCGGCCATACAATCCATCCCCTTTTCTTGATGGATCACTTGACAAACCAGGTACTTATCTTCTTTATATCCCTGTGTTTTTATGCAGTAACCCTTAATGTCCAGATTACGCATCAGTATATATCTAAACCCTATCTTAGCTCTTAAAATATTTCTATAGTGTAGATTTACGGTGCTAGAATAGGTTTGGTAAATTCAAATTAAGTAGAGGTTCAAGAAGGGCTTTTCTACTTTAAGCTAGCAAAGATAAAAATTGAATGCATTTTATAATATGGCTGCTTATGAGTTGAAATAGTTCTTTAGTGTTTGTATTAGTATACTATTGTCCTGCCTATTGACACTGATGCTGACAAGTATCAACTGTGTGCCTGGGAAATTTGCAGTTAATTACTCACCACCAAAGCTAGTGATTCTTCATATGAATATGGCTCTTCATGTGTATGAGGATATCATGAGGATGACCGAAAACCTGAGTGAGAAGTACATAATTGGATATGGTGCATCAAGCACTGTGTACAAATGCGTCCTTAAGAATTGCAAGCCAGTAGCTATCAAGAGGCTTTATTCTCACTATCCCCAATGCTTGAAAGAATTCGAGACTGAACTTAAGACAGTTGGTAGCATCAAGCACCGAAACCTAGTTTGTCTCCAAGGTTATTCCTTGTCACCTTACGGGAACCTTCTCTTCTATGACTACATGGAAAATGGCAGTCTATGGGATCTTCTTCATGGTAAGTTCAGCCTATTATTCTTTAAATTATTATTATGGCAATGGCAAAATTTGGTTGGCAAATAATGATTTTATTGGGTGTTCTCTTCCCAGGTGCTTCTAAGAAGAAAAAACTTGACTGGGATCTTCGTTTAAAAATAGCACTTGGAGCAGCACAAGGGCTTGCTTATCTACACCATGATTGCTGTCCCCGTATCATCCACAGGGATGTGAAATCATCAAATATTCTGTTGGACAAGGACTTTGAGGCCCATTTAACTGACTTTGGCATTGCTAAAAGTCTATGCCCCTCAAAGTCCCACACTTCAACTTACATAATGGGCACAATAGGTTATATAGACCCTGAGTATGCTCGAACTTCACGCCTTACTGAGAAGTCTGATGTCTATAGTTATGGCATCGTTTTACTTGAGTTGCTCACTGGCAGGAAAGCCGTGGACAATGAATCCAATCTCCATCACCTGGTTAGTCTTCGCCTCATTCCTAAGATCTGCTAATCCTTATTGTTAGTTTTGACTAACTACATATCGTTATGTGTCCAGATCATGTCAAAGACGGCAAACAATGCTGTTATGGAGACGGTTGATCCTGATATTACTGCCTCTTGTAAGGACCTAGGAGCAGTAAAGAAGTTATTTCAGCTTGCCCTTTTGTGCACAAAGAGACAGCCAGTTGATAGGCCGACAATGCATGAGGTGACACGTGTGCTGGGAAGCCTTGTGCCACCCCAGTCCCCACCAAAACAAGCAGCCCCACTACCTGCTGCTGCTTTACTTCCATCTGCCAAGGCGCCATCTTGCTATGTGGATGAGTATGCAAATCTGAAAGCTCCACACTTGGTGAACTGCCCCTCCATGAGCACCTCTGATGCCCAGCTCTTCCTCAAATTTGGAGAGGTAATTTCTCAGAACAGTGAATGAGGACTGAGGAGGATGATGAATGAATCAAATAAACCATGAGATGTATACTAGAAGAAAAAGGAAACAAAACCCATGGTGGGGAGTGGGGACATGTTAAAATGAAAATGTAAATATAAGAATTTTAGTCAGTTATTTCTAGTTGTCGACAGAGGAAACATGTATGACCTTACTGGGATGTGAAAGGTGCGCTAACCCCAAGTCTTGTATTTCGATAATTACTGGTATTATCGTGTTAGTAAATTTGACATGTCTGCTTGTGGATGGGTCCACTGGACGGAGGTGAGGACAGGGTGGGGTAGGTGGAAGCAATGCATAATGTGTGAACATCAATGATGGACTGATTCTTAGCTGGATGGTGGCAGTATTCGACAGAGCAACCATTGCTGCTTGTGGTGCTTGTTGATTGCATTCGCTCGCAAAGTACTGTAAAGATAGATCATGAAATTAAGGGTCACCTGCTCTCACAGTATAAAATTTAAAGTAGGCCATTGATCTCCGTGCCTTGCGTTTGAAATGTCAAATTGAATTTTAAGTACTGAGTGTCAATGTCGTATAATTATCCCCTTGAATACATTACGAAATTATTAGGTTTTAGTTTCCAAATTTTTACCACATTCTCTGTTCCGAAGTATACTTCCAACGTGTTTTATTTCATGATTTGTTCTTCAGAAATTATGTTTACGTCTCATTCATGTTTTAGTTTTTATGGTACTAACATGCGAGAATAGATTGATAAAGAGAAAATATGAGAGTAACACGTATAGAACTGGCTCTCTGTATTCGCCCGCTGTCCTTGTCTTTTTGAATTAATCTTTTTACCGCCCAAACAGAAGATAATTTAGATCCCATACGTGGCGATTAACTCTGTTTCAATTTTTAAGAAATCCAAACTTTGAAATTTTCATAAGCAATATTGAAGAAAAATTAATGAAAAAGTAGGACCCTTCAGTTCTGCGTTTAACGGCGTGACATGCTGTTGGGCTCCGTTATACATCGCCATTACGCTGGACCCATCACGCTTTGCCTCGTAAAAGGAAAATAAAAAATTCTTGAATGCGAGTTGAGGTAAGATGCGTGGGAAGCGAAGCAAACTTTGGATGGTACTCATTTAGCAATCATGTCCAACTTCATATAGTCCAATAGATTGCATGTAATCTATATATATATATATATATATATATATGAGTCCGTTTAAATCACCTTTGTTTGAATATGGAGGGAAGTTATTTTTCAATATCAATAGGAATGATTATAATTACCTAAAACGACTCTGATAAATTAGTATAACTAAATTGTCAACTGGTGGCTGGACATCACGTGTTTACTGTCAAAACTTTTTAATAAAGAAAAATATTTTTTTTTCTTTACTTATTATAAAATTACTATTTTAATCTTTTATTTATTAAAATGTTTAAAATAATTTTTTATTTATTAAAAAATATCACACTTAATTCTACATTTATAAAAAAAATTACCAAATTGAGTTCTTCTATCCTACTTCAAATTTTAAATTTAAGGGACTAAATATGATATTTTTTGAAAAGTGGGGAACTAAGTGTGACATTTTTTAATAAATGAATAATTATTTTGGATATCTCAATAAATAAGGGACCAAAATAGTATTTCTATGCTAAATGAAGGATCAAAAAAGATATTTTACTCTTTTTAAATAAATATAAGTTTGTCTCCTTCCTTGTATAATTTATAGTTTTTCTATAAAACTATAGTTTAGAAGTTTACAAGATAATAAGTGGCAAGAAATGGTATGGTAATGTAAAGATGACCTCATTATTTGAAAGTAAGTTTAACAAGAGAAGGGGGGAATTATTAATGAAATTGTATGACTAAAATATGATTCTAACAAATTTTTAATAAAAATATAATATATTTGTAATTCTATCACTTAACTATTTCATTCCATCTCAAAACCTCCGCTCCATTCCATCCTGAAAAAGAAAAACTCCCCGACAACTCTACGAGATGATCATTTTTATTGTTTGAAATGCTCATGAATTCTTTTTTCTTTCGGGTTTTATTTTCCTTTTTCTTACGCAAAACTCTACATCTTTGATGTACAAAATATCTGAATCTGTTGCTTGCTCTCCTATTCTTCTTCGTTTCATATTCTTTTTTTCGGTCCGGAAATTATTTAGGCAAGTTTTCTCTTCACTTCGTTATTAATATTACGCTCTTCAATAGGTTAAATGTCAGACAAAAAAATGTTTCCTTTTTTTCTTCATATAGCAGAAAAAAACAATGTAGCATCTTTTTTGTTTTGGACGTCTGAAGCTATAAAAAACAAGTTTTGTCGGCAAGAAATTGGGCCTTACTTTTGAGGTCACAATAACCATGGGCCGCTTGATTCAATCTTCTTTCTAACTGATCTGCTATAATATAAAGGCAGAGTGTCGAAGATATGAACTTTCCGGGATACAAATTACAACCCTCATGTGACTAGATTGTATAGAACGTCAATTAAGCAGATAGTTTCTTCAATCTCAGAAAAATAATGTAATGGCGATTTCATTGGGCAGTACCTCATATTCCAAACAGCTCTAACTTTAATGGAGGAATAGTACATCGCCCTCGTTGAATAATTGTGGGAAGCACGTCACTATAGAGATTGTTCGTTTACCCTTATTTCACCTAAAGTGTATGTCCGATTTATCATGGGTGAGCAACGTTCTTGTGATATACCTTCAATCCAGATAAAGGAAGGCACTAATGTATCAGAACTATGTACTTCCTCAATACACGATGAACAGGTAGCAAGTGAAATGACCTGCACAGATACTTGCTCCATCTTGAATTTTACATTGTAAAGTATTGCATCTCTAAATTTTGTTCACAATCATCTCTTGGAAGAGGACAGAAAGTTATTCGTATTCTCAGCGCATTGGGCTACTGGAAGTGAATGAAAAGTGATTCTCTTGTTTGAATCTATAATTTCTCCTTTGTTAACATAGTTCGGCCCGCAATATTTTAATTATCCAGTTAAAGGGTACTAGTTTTATGATGCAGGTTTATTTACCATAAGGATCGTGTTCGTGTTATATTCCATGTACATATTCCCAGAGTCTCTTGGGACAAGAATTGAAACATTTCGTTCACTGAAGATCGTCCAGAGTTCAAATTTGAAGGCATTTCATTTCCATGCTATACATAATGAAATGCTTGCTTCACAAAACTCATTATAATTAGGTTGTACAATTCCTAATTATAGTGATAAGGGAAGAGTTAGTGGTCGATTGACCAGCCTTGTCAGTAATATAGTTTGACATAAAGAGATCAGAAGCAAAGAGCTCTCTATAGTTTCCCTACATCCTTGCCCAGAAACCACTAGCACTATAGAGCAAGATGTATACTTATTCATTGAACTAGAGTTTGACTTATCAAGTTAGTTTACTAAAAGAAGTTTCATTTCTAAGGGAGGACGAGCTCGACATCTTCATAGCTGCAGAAGTGGCACAATACTGTAGATCAGCGAAGGAGAAGGATCGCCAAGCAGAGAAATTGTGGTTGAGAGGAGAGGATGGACCACCACTGGTAATAGTAGACACAGTAATTCGAGGATATAATGGTGGAAGAAATGGAGGTGACCTCGAATTTGAGTCCTCACTTGTAATACTACTACTGCTATCAGAGTTGTTTAAGGCAACTGCAAGAGCCAGTGCGCTTCTACTAGAGCTCAATGTTGTTCTCTTTGAAATTCCCCCATTGTTGCTTCTTAAAGGGAAGCCTCGATTCTTGTTCCAAACATGATTGAAAGCCATCAAGTTTCTGCGTTTCCTGTTGTGGGCATTCTGTGGTTTTGCTATGTCTTTGACGGAAGGTGAAGAGGAAGCATCTGCCAGGCTCGTGAAGGACTTGGACTTGCCATTATAGAACTTTGAGATTCCTCTACTGCAAGAAAGATTATTCCAAGCGTAAGACTTACAGCAAGCGAGAATATACAAGGGTTGAACTCAAATCCCATGATCGTTTTGCTATTATAGATGAAATTTAGAAAGGCAGAGAATAAAAAACTAAAGAAAAGAGACTCGATAATGAGGTACAGTGAACAAACTTATCAGATAGTAAAACAACAAATTTATGAACTGATTTGCCGTCCTAATCTGGTTAATTTACCCCAGAAATGCATCATTTCAACCAAGATGACCAGCATTACGCATGTTTCTGTGTCACACACAGAAACTTTACCAACATTCTTAAGCCTTCGGGGTGCTTAGACAAGATTTCTCAGTAGAAGAAGACAAATAGGATCAAGTTTATTCAGCTCTCATTTAACAACAAGAACTTGTTGTGTCGTATATTATAATCCCTTTTTTTTCTAAAGAAAAAATAAATCCGTGTTTTCTTAGACATGAAAAATGCATAATACCTGATAGGCAAAACCTCTTCTAACGACTGCATCATGTCCAAAGGTTCATTATACGCACTCTGAGCCTCATTTTCCCCGCAATCCTCGTCCCCCATTGACCTCTCCGATGACAGATCGCTGTTCCTGCCGATCGAAGATGTCGAGGTAGACGACGTACTGCACTTATCAACAGCAACCTTCGCCGGCAGCGCGTGATCTCCACCACTTCTTGGGTCCGGTTTTCGATCTGCCGGAGACTCGAAGAACGCCGGTGCGCATGTCACGACGCGCGTTAACCCAGAAGGTTCGATTCTCATATCAACGATTTCAACGTAACCTCCACTAATCCCGACGACGATAATCCTCAAATGTGAAGAGGCTAAGGTATCAACTCCCGCATTCGCTCGGATTTTATAAAGTTGGTAAAAATTATTTAATATTTGTTAAAATTTGAACCATTTACCAGATATCGAATGCAAAGAATACAATGGAAAGAAATAGATAAAGTATGGAACAAGAAAGTAAGCCTAGAATTTATATATAAATTTATCAAGATAAGAAGGCAGAGTCCTTAATCCTTATCCTCATCCACTAGGAAGGGGTAGGAAATTTTACTTTGGGGAGTGCCAGATGTCAAACAGAGAATGATAGTGTCTAGAAATGACAAAATGAGTGGTGATCAGGTGTTTCAGGTTCTGTGTGCAATGTAATATGGTCCACATAGTAGTAGCAGCTGATGATGGTGTTACGAACTATTATAAATGAGGACGTTATGAAGGAGGCCACGTGGCGTTGCTAGACGATGTAACGAGGCACACTGGCAACACGTTGAGGAATCTGGACGGTAAAGAGAGGAAATGAAGAAAGAGAGAGAGAGAGAGAGATTAGAGCTTGTATTATGTGAAAGGAATGGGAAACGTAGGTGTAATTATCGACAACGTTGGATGCGATGAATGAGGTGGAAATATGGTGAAGCTTATCCACAAGGAGGAGGTGGGACCCTCCCTCAACTCCGGCGTTCCATTACCCTCTTTTTTGTCTAACTCTTGCTTCCTACTTTCCGACGCTTTTAATTATGGTTTCCTTCCCTCCACCCTCAACAGACCCGGTCTTTTTTTTGTTCAAAATAATAATAATAATCTTTATAAGATAAATCTTAGTATCGTATATACAAATCTTGGAATAATGATAACGGGAGAAAAGTTGAAATTTTGATGATAAAATATTTAATAAAATTATAAGAAAAAAAAGTCACATCGTGGGAGTTGCATGTGGAAGGAGCCCAAGATGGCCCGAATGGGATAATATCGTACAGGTGGGGCCCAAGAAGAAGGACGGAAGGAGAATATCGATAGGGCCACGTGTAGAAGCAGTTCAACAGATGGCAATACACGTCTTATCCATCACGTGGTGGGGAGTCTCCATCAGCTACCACTTTCTCTTCTGTAAATGATACTTTCCGAATTCGGATTACTGTTGCTAACAATGGAATGCAACTGGAAAACCATAAAGGAAATTTTTATTTTTTATTTTCTTCAGTTTGTATTATTTATTGTGGTTGGTGTCGAATACCCACCGGGTCACATGATTACATTGTTTAAGCAAAATATTTAGACCAAAGATAAAGATGTTATCAAAGATCTCTTAACACCATTAGTTTGTCATTATGAGTTTTCAGCCTCCATATGAATCCGTGAATAATATAATTATAACATTTTAGATCTCTAGATGAAGAGTCTACAACTTAATACTCAAAAAAGTTAAAATAAAGAAACAAACATCTAGGACAATAATACTTAAAGGTCATTATTATAAGTTTAGGAGACTAACCTACTTATCTTATCTTAAAAATATGAGTTATTCCAATCATATTATGGACTAAGCTCAACATAGATCATGGTAAGATTAATTCTTTTTTATATGCGAGATCTTTATTTGAGACAAGTGTAAAACATATTTGGTTCTATCAGTTGAGAGGATATCTATAAAGCCAGTAAGAAGATTTAAAAAAAAAAATAGAAACTTAGAGGGAATTCATATAAACACAAATTATTATTAAGGGTTTTTGGTACAAGCTTTTGATAGCTCTAAAGAGGAGGGACAAGGCTCCTTATATAGATGAAGCAAGCTATAAACGACAAAGCAAAATACCACATGGCATACAATAAAGACAATAATAAAATAAAAAGTTAATAAAGTATGATGAGATGAATCAACTTTTCATACAAACTTAGACAACACACACTGATGACACAAGATGACCTTTAAAAAAGAAAAGTAAGACAATCTTTATTCCTGTTAAGGACATGCTTGTGATATAGAGAAAGATTAAGGTCACTCAAAGTAGGACTATCAGCAAAGTGAACGGGGTCTTAGGAATCTTGGAATTCTGACTTGAGATAAGGGTTCTTAAAATATTCTCTTTCTTCTGCAGCTTGTATCTCTTTTTCTTCTTCTAGAGTGATAGAGAAGGAAGGTCCAGCTAAGGACAATGGTCTGATCAAAATTTATGATCTATAAATTTCTTCTTCCTCTGCAGCATCATAAGTGTAAGGAGGAATCATGAAGGAAGAGGGCTTCGAATGTGCTGGATTTGGGATGAGATAAAATTGGTCAGGAATGTTGATCTCAGGATGTCATGGTTTACCAGGAATGAATTCTCTAGGATATGGTCCTATTGTTGTGCATTCCACGCTCAGTGGTCCATGATAATTGTTAACATCACAAAGAAACATTTTAAGAGACTTTCAAATATTTTTGTAATCTTTCTTAAAATTTGGAAAGGTATTCCATTCATAAGCATGATCACGTGAAATTAGCAATCCATTCCTGTGTCTCCAATATGGTTTATGAATTATGAAAATGGAGGAGGTTGTTGGACATAACTCTGGATGATTCCATTGGTTTAGTTGTCTAATAGCTTAGTCAATTTGCTATCTCCACTAAGAGAGAGGGGAGAATACCATTCAAGAAATGTCTAAATGAGAGAAAAATGGTTCAAATCATTGTTCAAGTGATGAAACATATCCTTTAGAGAGAATTCAATGGCAGTTGTGTAAAGAATGGTAAGAGACCAGAGAAACCAAGAAGCATCTTCATTAAAAGTACCTCCAAGAAATAAAAAAAGAGTTAGTTAAGGGGTTTTCGGATGGAACATTTTGCAAAACTGGGAAAGGGACATCTTTGAGTAACGATGGAGGTAGAAAAACATAGAGGATTTGGCTAGTTCCATAACCTCAATAGGTCTGGTTGGGATTTCAATAGAAGGAGGGAAGGATTTTTTTACTGTGGCTGGTCAATACATGGGTATGGAGTAAGGTTAGACTATAAAGACCAAAGGAATGGAAGCAATAGAGGTGATGAGGAAGAATGTGTTAGGCTTATAGCGAGAAAGGAGGTCGGCTAAGTGGTTTGTGAATCCTTTAATGTGCTTGACATCAAATTTATAGCGAGAGAGTCATGCTTGTCATCTAGCTAACTGTTAGTCTAGCAAAATCTTATTTTTGAAATATAAGATTTTAAGAAAATCAGTGTTGTCCATTTCCAAAATGAAGTAGTGGTGAGCTGGATGACTTTTGAATTCTGTGTTTGATCACTAAATTTTCTTTGTACATTGTGTGGTAGGGGAGTTCAGAAGGCTTGAATGATCCATTGGCATGACCACAATAATATTTCCTTCTGCCATCTTGTTTAAAAAGTATGACCCCTAATGGTAATTGCTGACATTTGTTTAGAGGATAAGAGTAGAATTTAGGCCAGGAACTTTAAGTGGTGGAGGATTTTTTGAAATTTCTTTGAGATACTTGATAGCAACAATTTGTTTTGGATCCCAAAAATAGGGTGTACCTTTTCTCAATAGCTTGGACAGTTGGCTGGTATGATTATAGCACTTTGGGATAAAGTCTCTGACAAAGTTTACAATATCAAGAAAATGCTGAATCTACTTTAAGGATAGATCTTTATCAGGGAACTGGTACAGTTATTCTGCTAGGTGTAGACCAGGTTTGTACCACCCATCTTCAAACATCGTCCCTAAAAAATTAATTTGGGTTTGGCCCAACTAACTCTTTGTAATAACCTAATTAACCATGATTAATAATTTAACTAATGGTATATTATTTTGTTATGTGAATTAGTACAACGAGATTGAGGCTGACTCAGTGGTCAGGCTTCAGACAGTTACTCAACAAGCCATGGATTCGAGTCTGGGCATTGCTAACTTTCCTATTTTTTTTAGAAGCTGACACGTGTCACCCCTATGTGTAAAGACTGAAATGCCCCTTAGTGTTTTTTTTTTTTTTCTTTTCTTTTCTTCTCCTTCCAGTCGAGGCGTGCAAACAGTGAGAGGTTTGAGAGGAGTTGCAACATCGAGATGCCCATCGTGACCGTGCTTTGACCTCGCTGGAGCTGAGTCGTGTTCCCATGAGCATCGCTGGCTTGTCACTGGCTAAACCCCGCCATTTTTCCAGCGAGAAAATGCCATTTCCGTCGCGGGAAACATTAAGAATCGCGAGCTCGGTTGGCCGTCGGTAAGTTGATTTTCCAGCGAGTCTTGGATGGGTTTTGTTCCTTACTTCTTGGCCGACAATTTCCACCTAGTTTCGAGCTCGGTTGGTCACCGGTGGAGCTGCTTTTCTGGTGGGTTCGAGGAGCTCAACATAGTGACGAGTTTGGGTGAATTTGGTGAGTTTTAATCAGTTCTTTCCTGAGATTGAGGTTAGGAGTAGCATTTTGGGCACTTATACATCAAATTTGAGCTCTGAAACCATGAATTTTGGTTGGTTTTGAGAAGATATGCTGACAGGGACCAAAATGAACATTTTTGAAATTTTGGGTTCTTTGGAAAATGGTGAAATGTTGACTTGTAATAGGTTCAAATTGATTCTAGATTAACACTTTTAAGTTGGTGGGCATGAAAAACTATGATTTGTCTTGAATTTCATTGAATTAAAGGCTAGGGCTTGAAATGAGGGACTAAAATGAAAATTTAGAAAAAAATGTGGGGCAGAAAATGTAAATTACCACAAGTTTGGGAAAGTTAGAGATGGAGTCAAGGAGAGGGAGTTAGGGTCCTAAATTTGGATAATAAACCAGAAAAAGAATAATTCCTGCGTTCAAATTGGTGCAGGTGAATTGTAGGAGTGATTCCAGCACTCCAGGAATGCAGTGAATTGCTCGAGACAATCGGCGTCCAGGTGCACGGATAGCACCCCCTAAAACTCCTACTATGCCTTACTTTATCTTGCTCACAAACGTTTTATAAGTATAATATAAATTTGGTTATGATTATACCTTATCGAACTCGAGGCTAGAATTAACGGATTCGCTGGATATATGGAATGACTTTGTGTATATTGTTGAACTCGTGAACAGTTAGAGGTGATCGCTTAAATAGTCATTATTGAAAACACTGATGATTTCATGCATATTTTCTATCTTTCTCCTGCATGCTTGTCTTAAATTCATTTTCGTTGGGAGGACTGATGGATGATAAAACTTCGTGAGATATGACTCATGCCTGTTGGTTAGTTACCCTTGAGGATTGTGTATCTTCGCCTGTTGGTTAGTTGCCCTCGATGATTGTGTATCCTCGCTTGTTGGTTAGTTGCCCTCGAGGATTGTGTATCATCGCCTGTTGATCTTTAGCAGTCCTTCCACTGAATGATTCTCATAAGTTGTTTACTTTTCTGAGACTGGCAATTCGATTTAGTGTTTTGTAAAAATGGATTACTTAGCTTGAATTGTTGAATCGTAATATTGATTTAAAAATTACTATGTTTTTATTAAATTTTGAGTACATTTAATTTCTGTTTATTACATATGAATTGTTCACTAATTTGGGGTGCTATCTGCCGAAAAAATTTTGATCTCAGATAAAGAGATAGACGACCTTCCGGAGTCGGTGAAGCACTGATGGGGAGCCCGTGGTGAGCCCGCTTGGTTTGGTGCGAGGCGTACTCTTTTGTTTAGATGATATTGATGGCGATTTTTTTTTGGGATGTATATATTTGGATTGATAGCCATTATTTGTATATTGGGATTATTTTGTGACCACAGCTGAACTCGCCACATATTGTTGTAAATTATTATTGGACTGGGCTGGTGGGAGCGGAGCTCCCCTATTTATGTATTGCCTTGCAGGACTTTGTAGAAATATCGGGATGTCCTATTTACTAGGGAGGTGCTGCTAAAATTTCTACAAGTTTCCTCGTTTTGTATTGGAACTCTCACTTTATATTAAGGCAAATGGTATTCATATGGATTAGAATGGCATGATATTGATTATCCCTCCAGTGTTAGGCTTGCAGGTTCGAAGAATTTCCTTGTGACCAGTGCCGGTCCCACTCCAGGGATTTCGGGTGTGAAACTCTTTCTAGCTGAAAGAATAAGCCTATAATCTTTCATGAGCATAGCAAAAGTGTTCAAACAACTGTAAGTGTTTTGTTTCTATATTTTATAAAAGAAGAATGTCATCAATGTAAATTAAAGAGTTGTTTTAAATGGGCTTAAATATACGTGTCATGGCTTTTTGGAATAATGACGGGGTCATTTTGAGCCCAAAAGACATTTTAGTATTCGGCATTTGGAATGCAAAAGGCAGTTTTATGTCTCTCATCAGGATGAATACCTAGTTGCCAACATCCAGCTTTAAAATCAAACTTTGAAAATATTTTGGCGCTTCTCAATTGAGCTCTTTGTGTGACAAGATTTAGAATTTGGAACTTGTCATCTTTTAAAAACATGTTCAATGGCTTATAATTTATAACAAGCCTTTTTCTTTCCCCTAATTTACTTAAATTGCTTTTCTACGTAAAATGCTTGACATGCTCTTTCAGATTTGGTTAGTTCAATCAATTCTTGTTTTAATAAAGAATCACATTCTTCTTTGGCTAACATAAGATCATCTAGATTCATACTGGGATGAGTAACCTTTGTAGGATTGATGTCTTTATTTTTTTTGAATGGTAACTTAATGAAAAATTCTGCATTTTTCCAAAGAGGATTGGAATGCTCAAATTCAGCATTAGACTCTAGGCAATGAGGTAAAAGTTGTTTAATCTCTTCATAAAAAGATGGTGCAAGCATGAAGGAGATATAACTTAGAGACATCAATGAAATGTTTGAATTGGAATTAGTAACGGATTCCTATAGGCTGGATTTGAAGTTTTATTGCTTTAAGAAAAACATCCATTCCAATGAGAATGTCTTTTCCTATGATGTGACTGCCAAGGACCTAAGTCCAAATGATGCAATCTGGGAAAAACTTAATTCCTATTTATGCCTTATGATCAAAGAAACTTTGAAAATTGTATCGTTGACGGCTTTGCTGTAGGATGAATGCTTTCTCCAGGCTTCAGGAGGTAACAAGGAAGGGTTCATGATGGAGATTTAGGAACCAATATCATGTAAGGCAATAGCTGGTAGTGGTTTGGAAAATTTGTCTGAAAGGATGTAAAGATAGAGGTAAGGGAAGGTACGAGAATTTGGAATGGGCTTATGAGGGTCAATATTATAAATATAGCCTAAGTAATAGGTAAACGGGTTTTCAAGTTCTGAGTTTGGATCAGAGTTGAGGTCAGAATTTGGGAAGGTAAAGATGGTGTCTTCATTAGGTTCACTTTGTTTAGAAAGTATTTCTTCAAGATTTTTATCTTTAAGAGGAATTTGCATCTCAATTTGTTCAATTGTCCAAATTGCTTGCTTTGGTTTGTTCGAACTTTGACGAGCAAAGTGTCCTTTATTTTTACAAATGTAACAAGCATCTGACCTCTTCTTCCATGGTTTCTTGTGTTAACTTTTCCTGAAGTATCTGAGAGGCCTCCGTCTCTTAAAATATCTTGGATGAAATGCAGTATGAGAAAAGTGAGCTTTCTTCTTAGGCTTTCGTTGACATAGTTGTTTATCTTTGCATTTGATCTTTAGATATGGCTTAGGACAAATCTTCTTAAACTTTGGTTTGCCAGATAGTACTGATTGAAGCATTTTCTATTGTTTACAAAGCTTATCCAAAGTAGACAGAGCAAGTTGGTACATTTCTTTAAGAGAAATATCAGTCATTGGATGATGTAAAACTTGTAAAACTCTATTCAATTCTTATTGTAATTCATCTAGCAAATAAGCAACGAAAACAAGTCGTAAAGTAATATCATTGAAGCCATTCAAAAGATAGTATCTTTTTGTCATTCTTTTCATATGCTTATTAAGATCATGCTTCTTCAAGGAACAACATTTCATCTCAAAATACTTTTGCCTCTTCTATTTATCAATGAGTTGAAAATCGTTGAAAAATTCTTATGAATTGCACCCAGAAGAGTAGAAGGATGTTCTAGTTAGAGAAGTTGAAGTTTTTAGTATTCCCCAAGAGATTGAAACCATTATCTAAGAGACCCTGTGAACTTAAAGACAAATTCTTGGATAAGATCTTATAATTGAGCGACAGTTCAAGACATCCATAAATCAATCTAAGCTCCAAATTCATGTAGCTGGTCTCTTCTTTGGTAAAGTTAAGCATCATCAAATGTAAACCAAGGGCCATTGGTAGGCTTGAATAAAGTAGTATTTTGATGTGTGGATTGGACTTCAGGTTCATTTTCTTTATCTACAACATAGTTGTTGTGGATTGTCGTCTTCGTTATGAACATTAGTAGGTTCAATCATGTAAAGAGCTTAGATATCTGCAAAATGTTAAGTCATCAAACTTTGTTACCAAGGATTGGGTTTCTTCTTTAGAGGTAAAGTCAGAACAGAACAGATCAAAATTAATATGATCATAAAGTTCAACCATGGCTACATCATAAGGTTTTTATGGGAAAAGAGGGCCTTTTTACTTGAGATTACTTTGTGGAGGAGATAGTAAAGGCTGAGAGGACATGGGTTCTGATAGAGGTTCTTTTATGGATATTCCTTTGGAAGAAGGATAGAAAAGTTTAGTATATAAGGGGGTAGAGGTATGAGTTTGAGGAAAATTTGGAGGTCTATGGGGTGGTCTCAGTGACTTAAATGGTCGAGGTTAAGGACTTGTTTTAAAAAAATCTTATGTGTCATTTTGAACTGTTTTGTATAATCTTCTTCTGAAGGATAGGAAGGGTATGGAAGAGGTAAATAACTAGTATGGTAAACTAGTGGCAAGGTAGGGAAAGACTTATAGATAGAAGGTGTGTGGACAATGGTTATGGTCAACTTGGATCTTATATTAGCCTTTATCTGGCTAAGTTAACAATTGAGATAACGAATTTTTTACTCCTTTTGTGCAAATTTAGGACCAAAGTAGTTATAAGAAATTTGTTGCCAAAGTTCATAGTCCAAGTTTTTAATTTTCTTCTGTCTCTAATATCAATTGCTCAATTTGGAAAGAAAGCTGATCTACTTGTTGAAAAGTCCAGTGTTATCAAACTCGTGAATGCACTTGTCAAAGCTCGAACACGCGTCCCTTCAGCTTGATCCCAGCACTCCATGCCACTTAGCTACGAAGTTGCTTTTGTAATATATATGCAAAATGATATATATAATTACTACAATATGTAATGCTTGGCTCTCTCTATATATATATATATATATATATATATATATATATATATATATATATATTTTAAGTTATGATTTAATTGACTTAATATATTGAACACTCAACAATTTTGGGGTCTCAATCTAAACCAATCAAGTTTTAACATAGTGAAAATTTAAATATTAATTATTTAATATAGTTACCCAAAAATAATGAAGAATTTATATATTATTAATGCAAATTGCTGAAATTTGATGCATATATGGTTAGGAAATTAGGATTTCTTGTTAGCTTATTTGTGATAAAAGATTAATTTATATTTTCTTTATTTCTTTTCTATAATGTTTAGGAAATTAGGATTTCTCTTTAGCTAATGCAAACTTATATTTTTTTTTTATTTGAGACTTAATTATGTTAAATGAGTATTATTTTATCATGAATAATAAATTATGAAGCTTATTAATATTTGTATATTGACTTGAATGAAAAGTATAGAATGTAGATTATGGATCATAAAATGAGTATTTATATATGAAATTTTATGTATTTATATGATATAATTATGTTTAATATACTTTATTGTAAACTCTTATGATTTTACATTACGAGTTTATCTTCCCCTTACAAGTTTACCTAGAATTGCAAGTTTGACAACCTTGTTTATAATTACCCGTAGGCAGAACCTTATTGGAAGTGACATAGGGTCTAGTGGTAACCCTTTCTTCATCAATTTGTCTTTCCATAGCTGGAAAAAGACTATCATAAGAGGGATCATGTGAAGAAAACATCATACAGGGGATGAGATTAAATGGGGATAATCCCATAATATCTAGCTTGCAGAGAGATAAAGGAGGATCTGCAAAATATGGAGATATATCAACAACTATTTCATGTGGCTCCCTGTAACAACTTGCTTCCTTCATATGTTTTATTAAAATTTCTTCTCTAAAAGGAGCTTTGGCAGGATCTGGTGCAATCCAAGGTTTCCAATCAAGATTTTGGTCATTGTTGTAGTGCCTCAAAGGTTGTGAAGGCCTACAAGACTTAATCTTCTTTTAGTCTTGTTCCTCTTAGAGCTGCCATTTCTTTTGGGAGCATCGCTTTTACCAACACTTATATTTGGCAAGGGAATTCCAAGCATATCCTTAGGAAAGCACTTCAAAGTCACTGTCGTCTAATGAGAGGATAATCTCACTATCTGAAAAATATTAGGGATCATGACAATTGCATCCAAGCTTTCACATTTCTAAAGTAACATCCCATATAAAATGGTCATAAATATATGAAACATATACCAGTTTCCCATTTGTTTCAAAATGACACACAAGGATGGATCTCTTATTGATTTCTTGAACAAGGATAGGAGTAATTGACATGATTTGCTGTAAAAAAAGGTGGGACATGAGAAGTTTGAGAGGAGGAAGCCAAGGAAAAGGATTCCCCAAGCTTTTTGAATTCACTTGTCTATTAGGCAAACGATAAAGACTGGGTGGCTTAAGAGTAAAAAAGAGGTTTATTGTGAACAAGGAGTTGTTCATAATTAGTTACCCATTTTGCTGGCATCAACTAGAGAAGGTCACTCCGAGATATTTGCTTTAGGAAGATGAAGATCCATATCATGATTTTGGACCTCGAAAAACCATCTAGTGATGGAGAGTAGCCATAATGGCTTTTAGAACTTGTTCAGCACTTGTGATATGGATCTGGACTTTCAATCGATCCCTAAGGATTGGGTTTGACAATTTAAGATTGAAATTTAGGTAGATTGTCAAGATTACAGTGCTTGCATTAAAGGTCGTCAATGTTGAGCCAATAAAAGTCGTCTGATAAGTGAAATAGATTGTGTCTAGAATAGTAAGTCTAGCTGTGACAGGGAGACCTTTGCAACCATAGTAAGTAATACATAGGTAGATAGCACTTACATGCAGATGAGTGAATCCCTAAGTTATCCAATGGTTGATAAAGTCTTGAGGAATCTCCTAGGTAACATATTGTTTCCCAGTGGAAGATGACAACTTAGTATGATTAAGGTTAAAAGAATAAACATATTATTTAATAAGGATCTGTGGCTTAGTGATGAGTTTCTTAAAAACTCTATCCCAAGAATAATCATGGGTATAAAGTTAATAAGGATTTATGAGAGTGAGATGGGTATCTTCAAGATGTTAGCCGGGAGGAAGATCTTTATGATAAATCTTAACAAGATTATATATCTTTTAAGCATTTGCCTAAAGACAAGATTCAAGAATGGAAAGAAAAGAGGGGATGGTAATGGGTCGTACAGGTTGAGTAGTAGAGGTAGTAGTATTGGGTTCCATGATGATTTGGATTTCTCTTACTTTACTTACATTCATAGTCATTTCTCATAACAAAAGGCTCTAATACCTTAAACCCTAACAAGATGCATCAATAACGTAAATAAAAAAAAGGTTTAATATTTGTAAAATGAAACAGAGATCAAACAATGTGAACAAGAATGAAATAAATTAAAACATGTAAGAAAATAAGTACTAGAGATCATATGGGATGTTGGACTTGGACTGCAAGGTGAAAGGCGACTAATTACTAGTTGTGATTGCTACTTCTAGAACTGTATTTATGAAAATATATGTAGAATAATTTCCATTAAGTTTTTTTGGGTTTGGCAGGAAGGATCAATTTTTCTTTATGGAAAAATTATGTTAAAGATTATAAGTCTAAGATATTTATAAATATGTTAAAGAAATAGAGAAGTAACAAATCGGTCTCCCACTTTTACACTTTGTGACAATTAGGGCACTTACAAATAATTGTGACAAATCAACTCTTTGAAAATCTTATTTTATGCAAAATTAGTTTCTCATTAATACAAATGGAGGAACTGATTTTGTACAAATTTTAATTCGTGAGGGACTAGTTTTGTACAAATTTAAATTTGTAAGGAACTAATTTATTACGATTAATTTTTGAGAGACCAAATTGTCACAAAGTTTAAAAGTGAGGGCCTAATTTTGTACTTTTCTCATTAAAGAAACTAAAAATTAAATATTTTTAACTCTAAAAAATGTTATTATGTGTTAAAGTAGACCTAATGGAGAGCTTACTTTGCACTCAGTTGTATACTATGGCTGTATTTATAGTCACGTTTCCTTTTATTCTTTATTCTGTTGTAACTCCTAAATAGCTAGCACACTGTGATGGGTGGTCAATTACCAGAATATGCTATTTATATATTGTATAGGCTCTCTTCAATATTCATTAAATATACAACACATTTAAATATTTTTGCTTTTCTTATTTTCCTTTCTTGGTGTTAGATCCTACAAAGCTATCACCATAGCTTAACCTGTATCCCACTCCTCGCTTACTACCTCTTCCTCCCCTTTGATTTCTTTGTCCCTATCGTCTTCTTCTTCCTTCTTAACTACCTCTTTCATTCTCGGAATCACTCTTACTATATTAAGTTAGATAGAAGCAATTTTTTTCTCTAGTAGTAAATCATCTTACCTATGGTCTAAGGCAATTGTCTAAATAGTTTTCTATTGGGTACAAAACCATGTCCTGCTCTGATGATCTCTGAAGGAGCAAAGACAAAACCAAATCCAGAATATGAGGCTTAGATAGCCACTAATCAGTTATTACTCAGATGACTATATAATACTATGACTGTCAAAGTTACCTCCTAGTTGTTTCATTGCTCAACATCTCATCAACTTTAAACTACCGCAAAAGAATTGTCATGAGCTCATTCTTGTCCCGTGTTACTCTATTCAATAGAATTTCATCGCATAAGGAAGGGTGCTTTTAAATAGATGATTATCTTTCTTGAATGAAGTCTATTGTTGGTAACTTGGCTCTTGCAGGAAGTCCAGTTCCTTTTGATGATTTAATCACACAGACACTTGTTGGATTACTTGCGAACTACACCCTTATAGTTGTGTAATTGTCAAAAAATTTAAGTTAACTTGGATGGATGTTCATGCTTCTCTGTTGACTTTTGAAAGTATACTTAAGCAATTAAATAGTTTTGCAAACCTATCGATTAATTTTGCTAATGTTACTTATTAGAATAATGATCGAGGCATTAACTACGATTCTTCTTAAAGTAATTGGAGAGGTTCATCTTCCAAAGGTGGTCATGGAGGCCATTTTTATGGATGTGGAGGTTGAGGTAAACTTATATGTCAGGTCTGTAATTGGACTAGGCACACTACTACAACATGTTTTTATCGATTTAATCAATCTTACATGGGTATACCACCTGATCAAATGAAACAATATGATAATAGTTCAAATGTTTTTCTCGCTTCAGCAAATACAATAAGTGATTCAGCCTAGTATATGGACAATGGTGCTAGTAATCATATCATTGGTGACTTTAATGTTCTTCAAAATCTAATAGTTCCCAATGGTAAGATGCACTAGGTGGTAGGTTATGGGAATAAGCTAAATGTTCACACTACTAGTTCTGCTTGATTACCCTACTTATCAAATTCTTCATTGACTATGACTAATATTATACATGTAACTACCATTTTGAAAAGTCTCCAGCCTTACAAATGACAATAATGTGTATGTTGAATTTGATACCCCTCATTACTTTGTAAAGGCCAAGGAGACGGGATAGATACTGTTACAAGGAATACTTGAAGATGGGTTATATCACATTCAGAAACTTGATGACAATACCAAGCTGCAGAGCTATGTGTTTGTTTCCACACTTAGTGAATGGCATAGGTGATTAGGATATCCCTCTAATCACATGTTATTATAAGTTTTAAATCAATGTAAAGAAAAAAATCAAATAAAAAAAGATATTTTATAATTTTGCGATGCATGTCAATATGGAAAAGCCCATAAACTTCCCTTTCCCATCTCTCATTCTTGTGCTCAAAATCCTATAGACTTAATGCATACTGACATGTGGGGACCTTCCTTAGTTACTTTTTCTAATAGGTATCAATATTATATTATTTTTTTATGACTATACTAAGTTCACTTGGATTTATCCAGCTCATGCTTTAAAAACTTTCATAAGCTTTAAAACACTAGCAAAATATCAACTTGAACAAAAGATTAAAGTAATCTAAAGTGATTGGGGAGGGTAGTATACAAGCTTTGTTCAAGTTACACAAGAATTTAGTATCCACTTCTATCACGCATGTCCTTGTACATCAACTTAAAATGGACATACAGAAAGAAAACATAGGCATACAGTAGAAATTAGGCAAACTCTGATGGCTCAAGCTTCAATGCCTCTGACATTCTAGTGGGAAGCTTTTGAAATAGTAGTTTATTTAATTAATAGGCTTACTACTCCTATGTCAAAAGGGAATAATCCATATTTTCAATTAAATGGTGTTTATCTAGATTACAGAGCACTAAAAACATTTGGTTGTGCATGTTTTCCATGTCTTCGACCCTTCAATCGACATAAAATGCAATATCACACTTATAAGTGTCTCTTCTTGGGGTAAAGTGGCTCACATAAAGGTTACAAGTGCTTAAATTTATTTAGTGAAATTATTATCCCATGACATGTTAATTTCATTGAAGCTGACTTTCCTTTTCAAGTGAGTTTTCTTAATCACAAGTGCACCACTGCTTCTCAAGAGACCATCGTTATATTACCATTACAAATACCATATAGTAGCGTCTGTGATCACACATTAGTAGCACCTACTCATGTTCACTCTGAAGCCCCAATAATTGAGTCATCATAGCAACAACAAGTTAAGCAAATCCCAATGGAGACAAATGTTAACAACTTTAAAGAGCAGTGTAATGCCACTAATCTCGATTAAGTTATAGAAACAATGTAACCAATGCATGATCAATTATCTCGTTCACATGGTAACTAGGAGCATGAAGGGTATCTTTAAGCTAAGACATCCCTTCATTAGAATCACTAAAGTAGAACTTAAACACTGGTTTGAACCTACTTCAGTGAATGACATCTTACTAATACAAGAATGGTGTGATGCAATGCAAAAACAATTTAATGCTCTTATGAATAACAAAACTTGGACATTAGTACACTATAATGGTTTGAAAAGTGTCATTCATTGTAAATGGGTATTTAGAACCAAATTTAATGCTTATGGGACTATTGAAAGACAAAGCTAGATTAATTGTTACAGGGTTTCAACAAAACCCAGGTGTCGACTTCAAAAGAACTTACAACCTACGGTCAAGGCATCTACTATATAGATTGTTCTTACACTTGTAGTTATGTTTGGATGGCAAATCAGCTAGAAGTGAATAATGCTTTTTAAAATGGAGCATTACAAGAGGTGGTGTACCTAGCTTAGCCTGAAGGGTTTGTAGATCCTGAGGAACCCACTCATATATGCAAGCTTGATAGGGCTATCTATGGTTTACGTCAAGCCCCTTAGGCATGGTATGAGAAACTATAGAATACACTCATTAACTGGGGATTTCAGAGAGCCAAAAATGATAACTCGTTGTTCATTTATAAAACTCCAACTATAACAATTCTGATCATAGTGTATGTGGACGATATTCTTGTGACTGGCAACAATGGCTTGTTACTTGAGGAATTTGTTCAAAAGCTTAACAAGTCTTTCTCCCTTAAAGATCTCGGTTCACTTCACTTTTTCTTATGAACTAAAGCTTTCAAAGATAGTAAAGGCATCTATCTAACTTAGACTTAGCACATACATGATCTCTTGAAAAAAATTCGATATGATGGATGTAAAACTGTGCCCCACTCCAATGGTAACAAGAAACCTCTCTCTGCAATAAATGGCGAACCTCTTAAAAGTCTAACCAAGTACCGAAGAGCAGTAAAAGCATTACAGTATTTAACTACTACTTAGTCAGACATTGCCTATTCTGTAAACAAGTTAAGCCAATTTCTCAATGCACTAACTAAGATTCAGTGGATAGCAGTCAAGAAGGTCTTAAAATATTTAAAAAGGACTTGTTTACTAGGAATTCAAGTTAAAGTAACTGATCATATATAAATTTTTGGATTTGTAGATGCTGATTAGGGCATGTGTCCTTATGATAAGAAGTCTACTACTAGATATTGCTTTTTTCTTAGTGAATCTCTAATAGCTTGGTCTTCTAAGAAGCAAAAAGTTGCTTCTAGATTAAGCATTGAAGTTGAGTATAGATCACAAGCTAATTTAGCAATTAAAATTGGCCAATATGGATAAGTTATTGCTACAAGAGATAAGGTGCAATCTGTGTAAACTCTTGTGGCTTGGGGTGACAACATACTAATGCACATGTTACAAATCCAGTATATCACTCTCAAACTAAATATATCGAAATCAATGTTCATTATGTTAGAGAACAAGTGCTAAACAAAAAGCTTTCAGTGAAATATGTACCATCTACAAGTCAAATTGCTAATTGTTTTACAAAGCCCTTAACACACACAATTATGGTTTTTGTGTCACAAACTCAGGCTGACAAGCTCACCCTCTCGTTTGAGATGGGTGTCAGAGTATGACCTGATAGAGAGCTTACTCTGTATTGGGTTGTATACAATGATTATATCTAAAGTCACATTTCCTTTCATTCTTTATTCTATTGTAACTCTTAAACAGTTGGTACACTGTGATAGGAGGTCATTTACTAGAATGTGCTATATATATCTTGTATAAGCTCCCTTAAGTATTTGTTCAATATACAATACACTTGAATATTTCTGCTCTTCTTATTTTTTCTTCTTAATGAAATTCTATTACTCTATTTTAAGATTTTATTCATCTTCTTAAAACAGTCTCTTTTAGAGTTAAAAAAATTAATTCATATATTTTTTAAAATAATTTCAATTTTTGAAAATTTTCATTATAAATATTTAAACATATAATTCTTCTTTTTGCTTTGGTATATGTAATTTAGTAAATTACTGTACATGATCTTCCAATAAATTATGGTGCCTAGGCTGATAAACTTTCAATTGAGCAGTCTCAGTAGTAGGAATATTGTTGGTAAAAGCAAAGTGCGTAAACTATACTTGTTTCAGTTAACTTTGTATACAGTAATTTTTTTAAAATAAAATTTATTAAACTATTTTTATAATAAAATCATAATATCATATTATATAAAAAAATTGTTTAAAAATAGTAAATTGAAAGAAAGAATTTTGTAATATATATTAAACTATCAAAAGAGTTAAAGATATTTTTTAAATAAAATTGATCATCAAATATAGTTTAATTAAATTTTCAGCAAAATTTACCTGAATAACTCAATTTAAGAAAAGACGATAATGTTTGGATAGATAATTATCTGGGAATAACGATTATGAGAACCTCAAGCAGAACACATATTGGTCTATAACCTCAAGCAAAAGGGAGCTTATTAAGAAGGGAGATCAAATTGTGCTTCTTTATTAGGTAAAGCAAATCAAGAGATTGGAGCTACCTTTGAGATCTCCAGGAAAAAGAATTTGATAAATTAATTATAGTGAAATATTTTTAGTTCAGCCATACACTTTTTTGCATTTACCTGCATATTAAATTATGGAGGGAGATTGTTTCATATATAATGGAGATAGAAGAACACACTGTTCTGCCTGATCTCTCATTTTTGTTGCAGAGTGTTCCAAGCGTGGAAGAAGATTAATGTTGCTGGGAGGCGAAAACGCGAGTCCATTTGCGTGCTCAACATTCAAAATAAGAGGGCGACATGTGGCCGGTGAAGATTCATAGGATGCAAGCAACGGACACGATTCATCCTACAACAAGTGCTGTGCAGAGGGATGACAGCAGGGGATCTTCACTCCACCAGGTATAAACTATAAAGACTACTAACATCTAAAGCCGTCATAGTTACTTTCATCTTCTGTATTCATGTGCCTTACCTACAATTTACCTCGAGATAACCAGCAGTAGCACGTTGCTGCATATCAAACCATTAATTAAATGACAACGTGTTCGCTAATTTCTTGAATCCATTTGAGAAATTAAGGCTGAGAGGCATAAAAGTAAAGGCAAGCAAATCAGAATAGCCCAAGCAAGATAAGAAACGAGCATATGAACGACCTACATGTCTATAGAATGAGAATAGCCCACCATTGCTATGCAGTTTCACCTGCAGCCTCTCATCCTGCTTTGTATCTGTCTACATGTCACAAATGATCGTTTACGTCGAGAACTAGATTTTAGAAAATAATATGTAGCCCGTCGAATAGCTTCACTAATATTTTTAGGATTCCTTCGCATCTTGGTTCTGAGTTGTTAAAATTGGCAGCTAACTCACGAGCTGGGAAAGCCATATTATACCATCTCCCATCCCCGTCAAGGTCCAACCAATAAGTACGAGATAAGTTAAACAAACTAAGTCATTAGTTCATTTCTACGAATATTTGCCTCAAGGGAGATAATGGTCTTGGTGAGAGTTTCCTTATAGTTAGAAGTTAAAATCAAAGATCTTTCCAATAAGCCATGAATCATGATTGTGAAATAATAAATGGCCCAATATACTCTTTCAATACCCTCGAACGGAAAAGTCCAACAGTACAATCAACAATGCAAAAGAGGAGGAAAAGTGCCTTAGTGAAAATGCGTGTGAGTGACTGCTAGGGGTTGGCGGGAAGGCTTACCAAGTCAACATCATACTTCGATCCTAGAATCCCTTTATTTTTTATTAGTTCTTTTGTCAATTTTAAAATGAGATAAACCAAAAAAAAAAAAAAAGAAGGTAAACTCAACATTCAAGTAAGTTTCATATCTTTAAATGAAACTTATTATTCAAGTTGATCCACTTATTCTTTTTCTATTCCTTTTCAAAATTAATAACAAATTGATGAAAAGGAAATAGAGAAAATGAAAAATAGACATACTTTAGTTCAAATCAAACACTCTCCGGCCTTCAAGTTCGAGCATATGCACTCTTTTCCATTCTTCAACTTTCGTTTTCCATACTCAAATTCCGCCTGGTTAGAATTTAATTTTGTAAACGATATTTATTGATAGTAATTTTATATAAAGTAAGTATTGACCTTAACAGGACCTTTTTAATTAAAAAAGAAAGAAACATGCGAAATTCTATATACTTATATTAGTTTAATAACATTGACATTTGTATTAACGAGATTATGAAACGGAGAATATACGCCATGAATTCATATGTCTAACCAAAACTTCAATTCGCAGAGCACTCAATTTTTTTCTCGCATCTAGTCATTCTTAACTACTTTTCTGGAACTTCAGTTTCTCCCCGACATCAGACATCTAGCTTGCGTGTGGACTACTATGCCGCTGCTGAGCACATCCATGTATATATGTAAGGAGGTTGAGCTGCGTAGCAATCAATATTATATATATATATATCATCGAACTAATGAACCACACATGTTCCAATCTCCCATCACTTTCCCCTTATAGCTTTTGGCTCAAGCACGACGAGTGATGCTAGTGATTCCCTACAAACATTTTGCTTTAGAGAACGGCCTGCTAAATTTTCATCTGCAAATTTATTTCCATTTTTGAATAAAGTTGTACATCTAGAATAAGGATGGGGGAAACAAAGCGATGCATATCCTCAATGGAACTAAAAAGAATAGTGAGTGACAATCCAATTTGAGCTATCCTAATAAATTTCAAGAAAAAGACAAACCTTGAAAAGTATATGCCCAAGCCTGTACAGTAGACCGCAAATGATCTAAAGGCAGATTTAATTCCAATTTCTTGAAGCCAGTGCTCATGCTTTAAGCTAATGGCACAAGCCACCGGTAGCCAATTGTCCATTCCAAAAAGCAAGACAATTGGAGATCGAAAATGAAGCCATCTCAACACCTATTGATGATATTAGCAACGTTCCTGCCAATCTCTTCCTTTGTTTGCTCACATACAGGGTCATCTCCAATGTACATGTCAAAGAATGCGCCTGCAAGTTTAAAAATGATAAAAACTCAGTTGGGTTTAATACTTGACAGAAGAAAAATGAATATTAAGTACATATTTTTAGCTTGAACAAGAAATGTGAACAAGACTTACGACACAAATCTTTGCTGCGGACACTTCCAAACTGATTCCCACCAACTGTACAGACGTACGAACGATTTTAATAGTGAAAATAATTTCTCAATAATTTAGGTTGCATGTGGAAATGATGTATATGAACTAAGAACTACCTTTACAATAAAGAAAGACGGACCAGAAGAAGAAAATAGAATTTGTTCTACTGTTTCCTATCCACACAAACCAAGGCCTATGACAAGATTAAAAATCTAGTGCCAAAATATTCATCCAAGTCTATCAATTAAAACTCACTTTCGGTTATCAGATGCCCATCAGCTGTCCGTCGAAAATTAATTATTGTCCCCTGCAACATTGCAATAAAGCTAAAGTAACCCTACGCCATCCTCAAAATTGAGAAAAAAGAATGCAGATAGGTATATTATTTACCAAAGGTAATGGAATATCTTGTGTGAAGTATGAACCAAATGATCTCAGGCAACAAAAATCTGTAGTTGGATTTGTCTGAGCAAAGGAGGGGGCCAGTGAGGAGTTAAGAAATAGTCCAGTGCAGAAACAGCATATAATTATATTAGTAGTGGAAGTACCTTAACTAATCGAGCTCGAAGGGATTTCTCAAAAGCACTGCAATAAAGCACATAAATGAAAAGATTGATAGTTATAAATTAAAAAATTAATAGTTCTTCAGTTTCATCATCAATTCTATATCTTTAAAATCCTATTGAGGCTGCATTAAAAGAGAAAGGACCTGCTTGGTTCACCTCATCTAGGTTGCATTTATATAAAATTGCACAATGCTATTATATAATTGTCCCTAAAACAACCAAATTATGTTTCAATATCGAGGTTCAGGTAGTTTAAAACAGGAAACGTAGAAATGGTAGACCATATTCATTCATCAAGAATCTGAACAGGAAATAGCGCAAAATTATTTCAAAATGTCAGAAATGTGCAACAATATAACTTAAGAGGAAAATTCAAGACCAAATCTAATAACAACATAGATTTCAAAATTAAGTAAGAATTTCCACAACTGAGAAGAGAAAAACATTACTTACACTCTCACAGTGTTGATTTTCATCCCCTTGCAATTTACGACAAGCCTAACAGTCATATTGATATCCTCCCTGTGATAGTAAAAAACCCAATAGATCCAGAAAAGTCAACATATTAACCATGAAACCAACCTAACAGCTTGCATAAGTTTGCAACTCACAGAAGCAGATCCTGATTAAGCTCAACTGACAATTTTGGCTAACTTAGATTACCTATGATTGATCATAATATTATGAATTTTCCCTCTGTACTTTATGATAATCAATCACAATCACCATTCACCAAAAAGGAACATTTTCAATTGATAAAATTTTATATATAGATAGCAGAAATGGTTATTGATACCTGAGAAGATCCTTGTAGAAATCATGGGAGTTATTCAGCTCACCAGCAGAAATTGAAGCATATTTTGGACCCAATTTCTCACAGACAGAGTAGGGATGGACATCTGTCAATGATTGAGAGTGGCTCAATATACAGGGGTAATTTTGCTGACAATACTATACAACACCAACCAGCATCAAGTATTCAAGAAAACTTACAAAAACCAAATGCATAGATCTTTAAAGACTTGATTCTAACTACTGTCATGGTTCTAGACCCTGTTCCAACCAGGACCTGAAGCACATTTAATTGCTTACGTTAGTTGATGTGAAAGAGGATGTAAAATATGAACTCTCAAGCACTGCATGTGCGAAAGGTCATGGAATCATATAGACCTCCACAAGATAGTAATCCGAAGTGTTAGTTATTTTCTAACCGATTACACAACTGATGTTGAATGGATTACTAGACATCACAAAAGGATTTGAGAAACAATTCAAAGATTCAAATACAAACAATCACCTACACAGCGGTCATTTTAAGTACCATCCTAATTTTCAGTCAAGTATTTATTTGATAGCTTATGTACTAGCTATTTTGTTTCAAGCAAAGAATATATCAACAGCCAGCTAAATCAAAATTCAAATGCAGATGCATTAAGGCCACAAATTAATCCTATTGGGAAGCAAGAGAGCCAAAATGCAAGAAAAAAATTGTAAATTGAATATTGACCTCAGAGTTTAAGCTGGAATCCTGCACTTCATCTAATATATTGTCCAAAACCATAGGAAACTCAATACCAGTTTTAGGCTCAACCACATTCTCAGTCCAGTTCAATTGAGGAAAAGATAGGCGAGCACATCCTTGTTTTTTAATGTCACAAGGCATTTGATCCTTGCCTCCATGCATTGGCACTTCAGTGTTCTCAAGTGGACCAGTCAGTACCTTTGATGATCTGGGAGTAAATAACAAGGCAAAAGTTGCTGTAACACAAGGGGAATAATTGCCACACAAAATGATTCAAATGATTATAAACACCTGTTTTAACATGACTTACAAGTTTTGAATTGGAGGTACCAATGCTGCAGCTAGTGACAGCACAGGATACGATTGAAGCTTTTTCACTTCTCTCCAGAGCAGCCTCATCGCAGAACTAGAAATCTTGGCTAAAGTTGCTGGGGTACGGGATTTCCTTTCTGATCTAAATCTTAAGTGGAACCCAACCAAATTATGTCTAACAGAAGATATAGGCTTCACCCGCATAGAAGCCCCAGAACTTCCAAATTGAGAACCATGCAGAGAACCTGCTATATCCTGGGCTACCTTTGAGCTGGACCCACTACAGAACCAAACTAAAAAAGCACCAGCAAGTCCTGATATGTGGCTAAATGCCTCTTGAAGAGCTAAATTTCCAGGAACATACAAGTTTCTAGACTGGTAAATGGAATTGTCCGCAAATGAATGTAACTGTGAAAATAAATGAGACCCAAGGTTATGAAAAACAAACGGCTCCAAAGGAAAGATGTCAGGATAAACTCCATCCGAACCCATTGAAGAAAACCAATCGTTCTTCATATCTGTTTTGTTTGATATCCAATATAGGGACTTCAGACCTCCCCAGTTGAATTAAGGTGTGTTTAGGAAAAGAATAGCTTTATCTAACAACCTGCATAGAGTTCTGGCAGAGGGTGATTAAATCAGTCTCATAACAATAGGGCAAGACGGGACATAATGTTGCATGATAGCATTGGAAGAAATTTGACTCCATGTTTCAATTTTAACACTAAAATTTCGAGCAACCAAACAAACGATCTTTTGATTATCATCAACAACAAAACAATTGAGAACAATGCAATAATGCAAAGGGGCATCTATAAAGAAGATTATCTGGTCATTATAAGTAAATATCAAATTCTTCATTGATGTCAGCCATATATTGCCATAAAAATTCATAAAAACAAAACAATAAGGATTTTGAGCAAACCATGAAATCATGACATTTGAAGTTGAAAGTTCATGATTCCAATAACTGAATCAAACTAATTAACCATGTCAGCCTCTTATGAAATCAATTAAAAAACCTTTCCATTTCAACTCAAAGCTAGAGTAACGCAATTTTTCCCAGAAGCAAAGTGAAAAAAGAATGGAAAAGTGAAGAAAGCAGAGCGGATTTCGCATCGGTTTGTTAGATCAAACGAGTAGACATTGAAAGGCAAATGCGCCAAAAAGCTGGAAGAAAGTGTCGCTTCTGTTCCTTTACTTCCGCTTTTCTCCGATCATCCTCCATTAAATGTAAAATCATGAATAATAATAAAAAAAGAAACATACCTGAAACAGATGCGAAACTGATTTCTCTGAGACCGTTTAGAACCAGGAATTGCAGGCGAATTAATCAGATTTTTCAGTTACATTAGCATGTGAACTTTCATTGTTTGTCGCCAAAGAAATAGAGGAATGGAATATGCTTTGGGCACGAACGGGGGAACAAGTCTCTGGGGAATCAAAAGCTTATTTTGGACAAAAATGGAAATAGGAAAATGTGGGAACGCCTTACCCTTTTTCCGAGTTTACGTGAGCAGCGTTTTTGTCACACGGTCACTGAGGAAAGGGATGGGCAAGTTGTCAGACTATCAGGTTGCGACGAATCAACGGCCCACACTTACGCTGGAAGTGGCGGACGTACAATAACCTTTGGTAATCTGTAATTGACGGTTATGTCCTCTCGTGTCCCAGTTTGGCGAATCTACGACCTTTCCTTCCCATTGAGTGAGTACACGACAGGTCGTCTAAGGTCAGTTGCTTTGGCGGCTTCTTTTAGTCGTTTTCCTCGTTTTTCACATTTCATTTGCAAGTCGCATGACCAAATATAGTTCCAAATTTTCACGGAAGAGAAAGAGAACCAAATTCTCAACGTATTTTATTCCCAGTTCATATTTATTTTGATTTTTTCGGGTAATATCTCCATATTAGTCTCTTTATTTGTGCAAACTATCATCAATGGCTATTTTATTTTCTTTTGGGTGGGGGAGGGGGTAAGGCATATTAGCTAAGTGTAAAATTAGAAGTAAATTAGAACTACATTGAAAGACTTTCCGATAGACCACATTAGAGGGTGATTTTTTAAAAAGTTAAATTGAAAGACTTTATTTTTAAAGGACTAAATTAAAAAGATAATAATCTTTTAATAATCAATTCATTAATTTATTCTAAAATCAAATAACCGCAGATAAGTTGAGCAATGAGCGCATCCTTAAATTCATATCCCAGCACTTTTATGGAAGATAGTAAACTTCTACTTAAAAACAGGAATAAAAAAATATCCTTGTATCATAAGAAACTGATTATTCTATCCAAAAAAATGCGTATTTAATAGAAATTTATTTCATTTAAACATATAACGCCAGTTGTTTTGTGGGACAGTCTATTCCAGAGTCGTCTGAATGCCGTGTCAAGGTCGGCAAATGAAAATTGAATTCCACAACAAACCTCTTCGACGCCGGTGGCTACGAACAATGAAAATTATACGAAGGAATTCCATATTCTTAGGCTTGTTCATTTCCAAGTTTCAATCAGAAGAAGACGGAATGTAGAACTTGATAAGGCATGTCTCCAATTTAACAAATGATGCACTCCAACACAGGTAATTTGCAAAGCTACCATTGATATACATAGATAAACAGATATGGAGTATATTTTTAACGACTATAATATGCAATTAATAAAAAAGAAACACAAATCAATTATGTCATTTCTTCAAAAACTTTGGTACAAGTAATCAACTATTCAGAGAGGGCCTTTTCCCATCCACTCATTCAACAAGATTTACTTGAAATGTTAAATAAACAAATGGATTCAATACTTTTTGTAGTATACCTGACATCTGGTGTTCCTGGAATCTGATGAACTCTTCAATGTAAAAATATTTTATCCCTTTAAGGTACTGTCCCGCGGTCATAATAAGCCAGCCTCAAAGAGGTTCCTCCGCCTCAAAGTCTCGTCCACCAGCTTGAAAGTCTTCTTCACAACCTTCTGATCAAGGGCAGTGATTCGATAGATCTTAAAGACGCGATCAACTCGATCTGGAGGAGTGCTCTGAAAATATAATTCCTCAAATTTTTTCTTCACAAACCTGAAATCCATATTACCCAAGTATATATTATTCAAGCGTCAACAGGTATATATTCCTTGTATGTTTCTGATAGGACCATTACAACTAAGAATCTTCATGCATTTCATGCAGTAGAATGTGGATAATCTGAGTTTGGAAGGCTTTCATTTAAGAAAAAATAAATTGCTTAGCCTTCAGCGACATTCTTCATTATATATTATCAGGGTAAATGTGTTATAAAGAAGTTACTTACTCGTATGCATGCTCAATCTCTTCTTTCCCTGTGAAATTTGACTGGTAATCTTTGAACCATTCGCACACAGTGAGTGGGACCTGCGCATTACTAGATATTAGACCGAAATTATAATGGCCTCCACCAAGGACAAAGTGTACAATGTTCTGATGGTTCTTACTTTCAGGATCTTCTTCTCAAAAATGTCAAACTTGTTTAAAAATAACATGAATGATGTTTTCTGTGCAAAGAAGAAAGGGCATCGTTATTTAATGAGTCAGGTACTAATTTTATTCATCATAAATATCAAAGTATAAATCTCTCAAAAGTAAGTCTCATACACAGGAAATAGAATAAAAAGAAAGTGAAAAAAAAACTCCACATGCATGTAGATGTAAAAGTTACAAAGGAACATTGAGGCAACCTCAAAACACGGTTGCTTCAGGACCCACTCAAAAAGTTCCTTGATCTCCATCATTCTGTTCTTGTTTTCATCCTCAAAAAGTGTTTGATCATACCTGGAAGGCAAATATGATGTCCACACTTTAGCTTTACACATTTCATGATTATAATGCTATTGTCAGCAAGATTAGAAGTATAGGCGAATTATTTGCCTTCTCAAAGTCTAGCTGGCACAAACTATTTTATTGCTAATATGCATACTAACTTCAGTTTTAAAAATCAATTAATGACACCAAATAAGCACAGCCTCAAGAGAGGATCAGCTAATCCTCTTGCCATTAAAAATAGAGAAAAAAACGGGTTGTGACCCTTTTTTTCTTTTGTTTAACACCTTCAGAACAGACAACTTCAGCTATGAGATTGATTTTCTTAGCCCTAGCAGACTTGAACACCATCATTTTACATCATACTAAATTGTGCAATTAAATTGAAGGTAGACCATACTCGCTAATAGCAGCACAGAATATTACAGCTGTAACTCCTTCAAACAGATGGATCCATTTTCTCCTCTCATTTTTCTGGCCTCCAACATCAAAGAGTCTATATACTTCACCACTTTTCTTATTTTCTCCAACAGGGCTGTCAAAAATAGTAAAGACGAACTCATCAAGTTGTTAAACTATGTGTACAAAATTATATCTTAATTAAAAAAAATAACAAAACAGGGTAATGTTGAGTAACTTGGGCACACCTTGCTTCAAGTAATACCAGTACACACTCAGAGAAACATAAGCATCTTTCATTCTTCATATCAGAATACATGCCAAGGATCATTTGGAAAAACAAATTTCACTCAACAAATTTAAGCAAGCATCTGATTATCTAGATGATGTGAGAATGTGATGATGGTTAACTGGCAGACAAGATAAATTATGAATGAAACTGTAAGCAGCAGTAGCACCACGAGCAACAAAGACCAATTTCAGCAACCAAACGTCAGGGCTATCCAAGGATGAGAAGAAGTGGATAAATTCAAAAAGATACCACGTCTGCATAAACATTTTAAAGCTAAGCCACAGAAACCAAACATTATGAACATCACCCTCCAAGTAAATCATCCACAACAAGCCCATTGCATTCAGTTATCAAACAATCTGCATACAAAAGTCTAATTTGTTAGACCATTCTAAAATGTCTACAATGGACAAATGAGCAGCACCACCTGCCATATGACCACAAATCTGTTGATTCAGATGGAACAAAACTGAAGTGAAAAGGCTGTAGATGTGCATGTTGGGAACAGAAGAACAAAATAGGGGCGCTTATACCTATAAATATGTCTTATGTCAGAATCAGAAGTTATGTCAAATCAGCATATTCACCTGAATTGGATCTCCACAACACCAGTGGTACGGACTCTTGCATACAGAACATCCTCCTGTAATTGTCAATAGAGTGAGAAACGTTTGAAAGATTCATGACTTTACAAAACCTTTTAATTTAATGGTTTGCTGAGTTAGCATCAGATAGCTTCTACAAAATACGTTGGCTTTGCAGCACAATTCTTTCAAAAGTAGGATGATCAAAATTCCCAATTCATATAGATATTATACCTGCAAAATTTACCCATTTAAGTTTGGGTATGGGTATGAGTTTGGGGATTTCTAAGGGTCTAGGTCTGGGTATGGGGACTAGGGAGGCTGTTATTCACCCACCCCACCCCCCAACCCCAAACCCAAACCCGCAGTGTGTATGTACCTCTCAAGCTTGGAATTTGACAACCATTTGAATAATGATTTGCTAGTTGTAATATTTATGTATAATTTGTTATGTTTGAGACATATTCAAGGATAAAATTGTTGAGACTAGACAATTTCAAATTATACTGATTGCGTGCTTAAATAATATTAATAGTAGTACAACATTTGTTTTACTTTCTTTTTGTACGATTTTATATGAAGAAATTGCATGTCATAGAGTCCCAACTTGATAAAATAAAAAATAAAAACTCATTTTGAAAATTTTCTGGATAAATTGGTCTAGGTCCTAGGTTTCAGTGGATTGTTACCCACTAGTGTATTGATCCAAAGATGAAGAAAATATTTTTCTCTGGATCTGGGGATGGGGACTATAGTACCCTAACCATATCCTAGTCCTATACAACATGTAGTATCATGTCAAGTAATAAGCTAAAAAGTGTGAATTAAATTCTAGAAAAAGGCTGAGTCATGGACTTGAAGAATTTAAGTAACATAACCACTGAATACTCAAAGATTAAGAAAGCCCCAACTGATTATTTTATTATTTCAACTTGAATTGCAACTACTATAACCTTCATCAGTAGTATAGTTATTCAGCCATATGAATCCACTTTTGCACGCTTTTTTTCAGTGTTTATAAGTAGGAGCAAAATAAAAGTGCCAAGCTTTTTTAAGTGACGCATATTGACAACTGTAACAGAAGGAAAAAGAGTATAAAGAAGAAAAGAAAATGATTTTGATGGTCAGACATAAAGCATCCAGAAAATCCTAAAGGACCACTCCAACAAGGAAGAATTGAGTCCGAGATGTACAACAAATAAAACAGAAATAGGGAATGAACTTTCAAATCTCCAAAAAGAATGAAAGAAAAGTACAATAGATTTTTTATACCTTTGATGGAACATAATTTGCATCAGACAGTCTCTGCAAATTTTCCATAAAATAATTCGCACAATCTGGAACTTGGAGTTCATTACCACGAGCATAAGTTTCCTACAGTTACAAGCAAAAATGTGGCACATGAATACTAAGTTGCTGAATTACTAAAAGAAAAGCTAGCTGATGACCCAAATAAACCAAGTAGCTGGAATGAAGTAAATCAATTAAATAATGTCCTGCAGCTACCTGAATCGCAGCATCCTTACACAGAGTCTCAATTTCCTGTGCAAGCTCCATGGTGAGACGTGGGTAATTCAGCCTGCCTCCAATTTCTGATAGTTTCTCTCCAATATGCTGGCAGAAAAAAAAAAAAAAAAAAAAAAAGCTCGGTTTGATTTTGGAAAGAAAATTCTTTCATACTGTGTTTGACAAAGCAATAGATCTCTTCAGAATTAACAAAACTCGTATACAATCACTTAAGGTTCAGTTTTTTGAAGTAAATTATTTTTGACAAGACACTGCAGCATAATATTCTCAATTGTTCTTAATCCTTCAGGTTATTAAAGAACATTAGGGCATAAAAAAGTAGTTGTGAACTACCTTATTTCCATCAGATATAACATACTTCGCAGAATCAGGATCATTTTGAGCCAACTCCTTTGAACCATCATATAATTTCTGTTCAACCACATCATGTACATATATTGATAGTTAAAATTTTCCAGTTAGCTCCATTCAAATCTTTTTACAGAAATTTTTTCTTCTGAACTACAAATATAACACTACAACCTCTATGTATCTTTCATAACAAAAAATAATCAACACACCCTTTCAAGTATTGCGTACTTTTATTGTCTGATATACATTAGCGTGGATGACAGGTAGGTAGCTTTTTAACTCTGCCTCATCAAAGCCAGTCTGAAACAAGAGTTTTATCTGCATAGCATAAGCAAATAAAAAAAATCAACAATGTAACAAGTATATACAGTGCTAAGACACAAAGAATAGTGCAATTTCTTGCCTGCTTGAAGATTGTGGATTTCCCTGACTCTCCAGCACCTAAACAACCAAGGCATTGCCACATTGAATTGAGTCAGTCGATTAGAAAATTAACAGAAGCAAGTAAATTGTCATGATGCTAGCACATGTGATTTAACCAAACAAGTAAAGCAACAATGTGCTGGATCAACGTTTTGACCAACAGACTAAAGATAATGCGGCACCTTAATGACCGAGCAATTCCAATAATTAACTGTTAGGCGAATTGTAACAGAATGAAGTTAGTTGTGTTAGTTGCTATCTTTCAAGTAACCCTGCCTTAAATAGCATGTAACCAAAAGCAAATGAGGGGAAAAGATTTCTGAAGCTCTTTTACACTCTTCTTCTTCTCTTCCCACTCTAACTCTCATCAACTAAGGAAAATATGAAAGGAGTAGGGCTCAATCAAAAGTTAAACACCCGCTAAATAGTAGAAGGCCTGACATTGCAAATGAGACACTGGAGTTTATTCATAAAGGAGACAAGTGATTGAAATACAAAAACCAGAGATGTAAAAACCAAAACTGCAACAGGGTCACATCAAGGTAAATATGTGTTTTTGGAACAATTTCATTATTTCAAATTCCAGCAGACATTACAATATAAATTACATGTGCCTTTTCTTCAAACTCTGGGAAGCCTCACTACTTATGCCTGATTCCCACCCCTTTAGTCAATCGCTAAAACCGACAAATTCTAACTTTAAAGATGTATGTTAAGATATACGACTAACATAACAGAAAGAAGTTCCAAATATCTATTACCCTGTGTTAAAACTGACATAAACGACCAAACAATTTTACTTATTAATTTTAAATTACAAATTGCGTACAGCTAAATCAAGAGTCAAACAAATTTTTTATTGTAACAGACCTTCCACTGCAAACCAGAGATAAAGGACAAATGACCGAAAAAAAGATTCAAAACTGTTTCAGGACCACATCAAGTTACTAAACGTTCTGGCAACCATTTTACATGCACGTAGTTACTGAATATAAATTATAGCATTTCATTAAACTCAGGGAAGAATATTTATTTATACAATGTTTGATTTTTAGTACTTTTATCAGTCACTAAACTAGAGAAGTTTTTACCTAAAAAGTGGATATGTGAAGAAAGATAAATGAAAACACCACCCAAGGTAAAATGTACCAAGTAGCAGAAGTTTCTGAATATGCTTTTCAGCCTTTGTTTCTAGCTCTATTCTCCTTTCAATTTCTGCAGCCTGCTAATGTATCTCAAATTTTTCAAACAGGAGCCCGCGTGGCATTTCAAACTTAGTAAATAGTAACACAAAATTGAGGCTATCAGAAGCATCAGTAAGCAGATAAATCCATGCAAGGATTGTGAAATAGAACAAAGATATGGTGGAGAAATAAGTACATGATTAATCAAGCTTAACAGACCTGTGTATTTTCTTCATTATCAGCATCATTATAACGACGATTTCTGCTGCAGAGAAGGCCCATATTTTCAGTTACAAAAGACAGCATAGAATATGCACCAGTGAAGCTCCACCAGAAATCACACTGCGTTTCAATTCACTATTCCAATGCATACGTGCTCCAGTGTACTCACTTTCACCCAACGAGAATTAATTTAGTATCAAGAGCAAGCAGAGATGAGTAGAAACCCCTCTCAAGGGAGAATTTTAATTCAATTCACAAGCCGATAGTTCATTCAACGTATATCAGCATGCACAATTGATGTATTTTCAGTTCACAGAATCAGACAGCTAAATAAAGCAAAGACAGTCTCAAGAGAGCAGGGCAGTATGAGTAGGTTAAAGCAAAAACCACATGGTCTTTAGTCAAAATAATCTTCACATATAACGAAAAGGATACCTCTGGATAAGTTTTTTGGCAAAAATTCTAGATTGGGGGACACTAGAAGGGAATTCATTCTTTCACGAATGGGAAAAGATTTAGTGATCACATAACATGAACAAATTGTACGGGTGCCTCAAAGGTATAAGGTATACAATGTACATAGTGTTGCAGTAACTATAATCTGAATTGTATTATACTAAGCCCAATCACTAAGCGTAAGTAATAGGACAACGTCAAGGACAGAGTTTTGTAGATAATACAAATGCGCTACGATGTACTAGAAATTAGACCATTATTTCGCAGTCTTAAGAGGATGCTATTTTTGGCGTTCCCCAGAATTATCGATTGACTAATATATTATGTGCATTGTCTCGCCGGATAGAACCTTACTAGAATATAACCCTGTCAAGCACCTGAACAAAACCATTCATTATTTCCAAGCTTTTAATGTAGATTTACTTTGTACTGAGTATGAAATTTAGCAACTCAAATACTATTAAAAGCATGAGCATGCAAAATATAATAAGCCCATCAAATTCAAAACCAGAAGGAGAATATAGTCGAAAATGCTACAGAAATCAAATCTAAAATCACACAAAAAGGTGAAGAAAAAAGGAGCATATGCTCGCATCTTGATCTGCATACACGACAACAATTACAGCGATCTTCTTAGCAAAAATCTGAGCCATGTAAATTATTTACAAAAAGAAAAAAGATCCAGCAAGAGAGTTAGTAAAGCAACGCAAAAAGAAGGTACCTGTGGAGAAATAAAAGAGTGAAAGGTTCACTTTTTCGAGTGGAGTAGCTGGAGGTATGCCGCTAGATTTGGCGAATTCGTTGAGTGTGAGGCTAGAAAGCAAGTTCAGTTGTTCTTTTGTGAGGGAAGATACAGTATCCCATGATACTACAATATAGTAGTAAATACCAAAAAAGTAGTAAAATTTGTCGTTTAAGGGAGTAAGTTATATAATTGGAGGAGTGTGGGTATACAATTTTACACAGCGAGAAATAGTTAGAAGAACGAAAATGAAGAGGAAGGAGAAGGAGGGAAAGAAAACGAAGATTAAAGAAAGAGCACATTGAGCTGTTAAGTCACCATCCTGCGCGAATCACTTCGGTCAAAGTTTGAAGGCCCGAAATAAAAATCACTTCTTTATGTGTATTCTTGGGAAAATAGACAGCTACAGCATGACCACCCCCCCCCCCCCCCCTTTTACATTTGAGATTGGGATTGGACTCGCTCCCTCTCTCCTTCAAACACTAAATTCTATTCTCTCGATGTTAAAATTATAATTTCTTACTTTAAAATTTGTATTTTCTTTTTTAAATAACAAGAACATGCCAAACAACAATGAAAATTACGGGAAATGGTCCGAAAACAACAGTAAGAATAAAATAGATTGCCTGTTGTGCATAACAGGACCGTTTGATCAAAAGACAAAATGGGTTGATCGTATCCAATCTTTCTTCGGGTAAGAAAAATTGCATACTATAAATTAATATAATCCATCGTCCAACGTTGAAATCCTTTCTGCAGTCCTTGGCCAACTTATCTTATCCGTAGAATAGAAGAGCTTTTCAAGCTGCATCCTGCATTAAAAAAATCCTGACTCTTGTCAGATCTTGTTCATGCCCCCATTTTGTGAATTACTTGAGATTCGTATCTAATTTAGATCATAATTTTTATTTTGGTTAAATTATATTTTCGATCTTTGAAATTTATCTAAGTTTTTAAATTAATTTTTAAATTTTAGATGTTTTACAATGGTATTATATTTAGCTTCATAATTGCCTTATATGTACTCATAGGCCCCATGGGCGTCGACATATTATCCATGGTGATTTATTTTGTTACAAATACAGTCTAGTTACAATTGATGAATTTTTTTAATTGCCCTTCATTTATCATTGTTATTATATTCTTGGAAAATTTAAGATTAGAAGTTACAATTAATTACTTTTAATGACATTATATTTTATAATTATACTTAAAGATATAAAATATTTTTATGACTTTTCAATAAAAAAAAATACCCTTAAAATAAATAAAGTGATATATCTCAAAAGTTTATACATAAAGAACAAGTGGTAATTTTGGCAAAAAAAAAAGTGGTAATTATACTTGAGTTGCTTTGTAATTAAGGCAAATCAAGGTCATAATAAGATTATAAGTTACTTTTGCATCCAAACTAAGATAAAAGTAAAATTTTAAAATTAACAAGCATTAAAAATAGCCATAATTATAGTTGTGTTTCTTAATTAAGGCAAACCAAAATAGTAATAAAATCATAAATTATTTGTGAATCCAACATAAATTAAAACTAAAATTATTGTGATAATAAGTGTAAAAACAAATGGTAATCATGACAAAATTGATTCATAACTAAGGTAAACCAATATCATAATGAAATCAAAAGTTACTTATACATCCAACCTAAGTTAAAATTAAAATACACGTGGTATTAAAAGGAAAAACTAGTTGTTATGATATCTGAATTGATCCATAACTCTGGCAAACTGGCATCGTCCACTTTAATGTGATGATGGATTAAGATTTCTATATTGGCTTGATTATGGCTTACCTCATGGCAATGGGAAGAGCAGTAGCTCCTGAACATGTTAAAATCTCTTTACCCATGTGATAGTAGCGACATATCTCCATTAGCCGTGAATTATCCATTCTTTGATCCATTTATACTGCAAACAAGTTTCTTTTTTATTCAAAAACTATTTTTGAATCGTACCAAAAGGTCAAAGCATATTATAATGTTTTAAATAAGGCAACATTATATCATCCACTTTATTTTGATAAAGTTAATTATAAATGAAACACGTTAAGTTTACTACTCTGATAAGCTTGTATCATTTTATTTCATTTATATTACTTTGCTTGCTCTCATCTTTTACGATACAAATTTCTTATCATTGAAGGTTAGTAGGCTAACAAGTGGATTTAATTATTTTTACTTTTTTTGTTCTTAACTGCACTAAAAAGTAAAAGTATGTTAGAATACTTTGAATTATGCAATATTATATTAATCACTTTATTTAAATCAATTTTTGTAAGCAAAACAAACTAATTTCAACATCAAGGTTTGTATTTGTATTTATGTTTATTACTTCTCTAGTTCGTTAATCTTACATTACTTGCTATCATTTGTTATGACAAAAATTTCTTATCACTGAAACTTCTCAAGCTAACTAATGGGTTTCATTATTATTACATATTTAATGTGGTATATGGTGATTTCATTAATTTTTAATTCTATATCTTTTGCAACAAAATGTTTTTATAGTAAGATAAAAATGACTTTTTCCTATCTCCTTACTTCAACAACTTGGACGATGAAAAATAGATATGGTAAGGTTATATATAATGAAGATTCATATGCAAGTAAAATACTAATACTATAAGTTCATCCAACAACATTGCAAGATTTGTAAATATTAAGAACATAACTTCTTAGAGCCCATTCCCATCTTCTAGAAAATGATAAAGTTTAAAAATGTGAGAAGAGAATGTATTATGGGACAAAACATTTAGACTTGTTAGCAAAACATTGTTCACATAAAAGTTAGGCTAAAGGTATTTTTATTAATTGAAAAATCATAAAATAATTTTAAATACTTCAATATAATTACAAAATATAAGATCCTTAAGAATAATTAATTACATCATATGGCCCAAAACTAAAATTTTCAATGTTTTTTCTTTGGCTTCTTTTAGCATCTCTCCTTTTTCTCTTAAGACTTTCGATTGTATTCAATGAATTATGTTTCTTGTAGTGAGGGAAAAAATGCATGTATGTTCTAAATTAGATAATAACATATTCCCAAATATCTCAAGTAAAAGAAAACCATATGATTAATGATGAAAATCATGGCATTCCAATCATTCCATTTAAATCACTTGAAGTGCTAGTTTTCTGGAAAAAGAACTTGTGCTCTAAACTAAAAGCAGAGGAATCTCCTTTGCAAGTTCATTGAGTGTAAATCTTGGAGGAATTGGTAGCATAGTAATGGCCACAAGGGGGTAGCAAAAGCAATAAAATAATCAAAATGGACTTTGCCATTGAAGAGGAAGAGTGTTAGGGTGCAATTATGCATATAAAAGGGATATAATTCATCGAACACTCATAAGAGAACTGATTCTTGATAATAAGAAATTAGAATTTATTGAGAAATGCATGTTAGAGAAACAACAAAATAAAAAACAAGAAATTTTAAGAGACAACAAAATCAAAAAATTCCCTAATCTACCATTTAATATGCAAACAAATAATATCATTAGACATACTTCTCCCTTTTCATATTAAAGCCTAATTAGAATGTTGATTTAGCCTACTTGAAATGGTGTTCTTATAGTAATTAAATTACATTGACTCAATAACACAAGGATAAATTATTCTTATCTATCAATCTCCATGATTAAAAGAGCCTCATTGTAGTAATACTTTCTTTTCAAACTAAGCCCTTCTCGAGTCTTAGGATAGCAATGATGGACCAACATTTTAAGTATAATTTATGCGAGTCTTGTTAATTATTCCCCTAAAATAAATTTGCAATGTTACGTATTAGCAATTAATTATTGAAGAAATTAGCACTAATTTAGCAACTTGAGAAAGAAGCATGACTTTCCAAGATGAAGTTTCTTTTAAATTTTTCCTTCAATTTTTCTTCATATACTTCTGGTGTCTTTTGACTTGGGTCCACCTAACTTCCAAGATATTTCCCAAACCTTATCATATAACAGGCTCCAAAAATAAGCATAATAGGAGTACTCCAATAGTAGGGCTTCTCACGCTCATCTGAGTGGTCGTTGGTTTCAATCCTAATGTGAACAGATACTATGAATTATTATGTAATAGTGAGTAAAAAAAAACTCCAAAAATAAGTTAGGGGAATATATAGATTGGACACTTATTCTAAGTTTGCTGCTTCAATCATCTATCCCAATCAGGTACTAGATAATGTTGTAGAATATCTTAGGTAACTTTACAAACTTGTTTTTTCTTTCTATTTCAAAAAATAATGTGTGATCTACATATATTGAGTGTGTCATTGATTCTTACTGCCTCCAAATCTTGATGCTTACCAATGTTTCTCTATTTCTCTACTTGTAAAATCATATAAAAAATAATATTAGCATGATGTAAGGATGATGTTTCTCTTTACCAAAATCCCTATCATCAAAGAGAAAGAGCTCCCATTAATCAAGAACAAGAATTAGTAGCTATCATTTTTACTTATTTTTTAATATCTAAAAAGATCATATGTAATTATGTTGTTGCAGCATCAACAAGAATGAGTTGTCATCTCAAATGGTAAATCAACAAAAATTTTAGGTACCATTTAGATCAATAAAAAATTACAGATATTCACTTGATTACTTTCTATCATTAGACTTTGGTTGTCTACAAGTTATGTAATCATCGTTGAGTTCTTAATTATTAAATTGTTTTCTTTTAAGACTTGGAAAAAAAAAAATACTAAGGAAAGAGATTCTTGCAACATGTCTCAAATAAGAAAGATAGAACCAAGACCACAAATTGATGCATTATGCATGGTAAGGCATGATAATATATACGATAACATGAATTAATCACCCAAATGAAGAAAAATAAGTCATAATAAAAAAGTTAGATTTAATTGTTTAATAACTAAAATTATTTTATCATCATTTGCTAATATATTTTCATATCATCACTAGTCACCACTATTGCCACTTAGGGCTATACACGGGCCCACCCCAATGTTATAACTGGATTTACTTTGTAGACTAGTAGCCCAACCCCAGCCTAACAAAACCCTATATATATTGGGCCAGATCAGGTCATACTTGGTTTCAACCAGGCTAAAGGGTTATAAGAAGGGGTAGACGTTACCACTATTATTTGGTCCCTCTCGTTAGCCTATGCATTTCTCACTCTCTTGTTGTTTCTTCCATCTCCAATTTGTTCGCTCCTAACTTTCTTTGCTAGATGAGAAGATGCAAATGACTTCAGGCCTACCCACCATGCATCCTTTATTGTTTAATCTAAAACATAAAGGTCGAACCATTGAAGGATCCTTTCCAATCTTCTATAGATCTTCACACTAACATGGCTTCTCTTTCTTTTGCATACGATATTCCTTGAGAACAGAATCAAAAGATGACTTCCACAGTCGAAGGTCGAAAGAGACTTAAGAGAGATCATATGGCTCCATCACCGCCACCCTATGCAAAATCTTGCTCTTTCTAACTTTTGTGGCCACTATGCGTAAATTTTGTAGATTAGTACCTAAGGTTTTTAAGGTTAGAGGGTTGGGGAAACTAAGGAGGCTTTCAAATTTAATTTTAAAAACATATAATATCATAAAATGCACTACTAGAAATTTGCTAATTAGTGACGAAATTTAGTGAGGGAATTAATATCCATCTCTAAAATACTCAATTAACAACGACATTAGTGACAAAAGAGCAAATGCGTCCTAATATTTTGGATTATTAAGTTAGCAATGGATTAGCAACATCTATTTCTGATGCTAAATTTTAGCAATGGCATGATGTCGCTAAATCCGTTGAAAATTTGAATTTAATAATAATAATAATAATTTAATTATTTAGAAAGGAATTTAGCGACGTTTTTCCCTGTCGCTAAACAAACTTCAAAACTTGAAAAATTTCAGCTTTCTCCTCCTTCAAGCCTAATTTGTGGCGATGTCCTTCCCTTTCTCCATCAAACTTTTAAACCCTAACTGCCATTCTCTCTCTATTTTCAACTAATCCAAAGCTTCCTTGATCAACCTTGATTGTTCAATACATAGAGCAAGTGTTCTTTATTCTCGATTAATTTGGTTTATTAAGAAGTTGCTACTCTTTATCTTCAACTGTTCATTCAGCATTTACAACTCTTCAGTTTCAAATATGTATATGCTTGCCCTCTCTGCTTTGTGTACGTTGTGTTATATATGTTTTGTTAGAAGATGGTTGCCATCTCTACTTTGTGCATTTTGAAGTTATATATATTAACTCAAATGGCCCTCATGTCTCTTTCTCTCTTGTTGGGCATGTGTATCAAGTTGTGGATGGTGGACCCCTCCTGATGGGTGTTTCAATAGACTAGTTTTATATTTTGCTCCATTATATCTGTCAGTGTCCCACATTCTTAAATCACTTTGATTGATTGCCTTGTTTTTATATATGTCTGTATCCCACTCCACTACAGATTGAGACAATTTCTTATAGATTTAGGAATTGTTCCATATATGTTATTACCAACAAGAAAAAATTGTTCAACTTCGGTGGACAAATTGCCCACAGAATTTGGTAAAGGACCTCTAAAATTGTTGAAGCTCAAATCCATTATATTTAACTTACTACAGTTTGCCAAATGTTTTAAAAACTCGAAGTCCTTTGTTAAATTATCTCCCAAATGATTTACAGATGCAGATATCCTCCAAATATCTTATAGCTTTCCTAGACTTGGAACTTGTCCTACCAAATTGTTTTGACCAATATTAAGTTATTGAAGCATTGATGCATTTGTGATGGAGGGTGGAATTTGACCTAAGAATTGGTTATCACCAATTTTGCATATTAGGAGATTAGGGAAGGTGAGGAACATGTTGGTAGGAAAGGACCAATTTATTAATTTATTGGATGGAATTCCTAAGCTTCAGAGAGAAGACAAAGTATAAAGAAAGGAAGGAAGTGCATCAAAGAGTTTGCTAACACCTGCTTCAAAATTTGTCAAATATTTCAGGCGACCTATTTCTTTTGGTATATTCCCCTCCAAGTTGTTATCACTCACAAAAATAATAGTTATAGACGAGAGATTACAAATAGAATATGGAAATTGCCCTGACAAATTATTTTTAGCAAGAAAAATTCCCTAAAGCTTATGTAAAGACCCAATCTCTGTTGGTATTCTACTAGTAAGATTATGCTTGAATAGTGAGGGAAAATCCTCTTTTTCTTATAGCTTAGTGTCAATTCACTCCCAACTCTACAATCCAACCCTCTTATCTCTCTCTCTCTCTCTCTCTCTTTCTCTGTCTCTGTGTGTGTGTGTGTTTTTTCTTTTTTTTTCTGCATCTATGCTCTAACTACTGGAACCACTCTCTTTCCCCTTTCTCCCTTTCTTATCACTTCTTTCCTTTTGCCAGATTTAAAAAAAAAAATTAATCATTAACATGTAAAATCTATCAATACTTTTTAATTTTTGAAGCATAATATAGGAATTAAGTTCTATCACCTTTTTTATATGATAATTAAGTAAACTATAAATATTGTTATATCTATTTACTTTCCTTGCTTGCCAACTCATAGTCTTCAAAAGATTACTACAATTGTTAGTCTTTGGGCTTGGATGACTCTTTCTTTGGCAGTTGGTTCCTTGATTAGGTTCTATAGGTGTAGTAGGTAATTTTTTGTGTCATTATGGATCTTCTTTCTTCATTTTAAAGTATCTCTATGGTTTGAACAAATATTTTTGGCTGACATACCTGTTAGTTTCATTCGAATGCTTTGACAAAAAATTATAATGTCAGATCTGAGTTTAACAATTATTCTTTGTACTTTTATGTGGTTTTTATATGTTTTTATTATTTTGTACTTCTCTTCTTTCATCTATTAAACTATTATTTTATTGTTTTATTTTTAAAATACTAGTGCCTTCCATCAGTATCACTAAAAATCATTGTTGGTGACCCTTACCTTTTTTTTTTTTTTCTTTAACTTAGTTTTTTTATCTTTTTTTATGTAGCTGTTAGTTTCTGATTTGCATTATATAATGATTTTAAGAGTTTTAAACTATCATGTCATCACCTAGTACTAAGCAGATTTGCTATAAAGTAAAACCAATAACTGTTGGCTAATTGGCTATAGCCTTTGCCACGTTGGCAGAGATTCAACCGTAAATATTTATGAGTTGCAGCCAATCTCTTCATCTTAGCTTGTTACCACTAACTAATAAGACCTTTCTGATCGTTGTTTTATACCATATCAAGTTATAGAATTGTGAGATGATATGACTAACAACCCAAGATAGGAATTTGTGTTTAGCTTACGATTACACATAAGATAATATTTAGGATAAAATTTACAGTGATGGAAGTTAATATAGAAAGGATAAGCACATATATAGGAAAAAATATTGGAAGGAGGATTGCTATATGTTTATTCTAATATGATTATTTTATGACTTGGCACCTAAACTTAGAAAGTGTGTTTCTTGTGTATTGTTTATGCAAACATGAAATAGAGATACTTTTTTCCTTGCACAATTTCTAATATTTTATATTCTTTAGGGTATATATGTTTTGCATTGCCTATTGTCATGTACTGAAAGGCTTAATGCTACTAATTTCAAATGTTGTCTGAATACTTGCCACATATGCTTATTATACAATCTAGTTTTGACAAACATATAGATGTAATTTTCTATTCAAATTTTCCAACATCAGATTCAACTAACAAGCATATGGGCTTTACATATAAGTTGGTACAAAGATAATGACTTAGTGTGCTTGATCATTTAGGGTGGTAGCAAATTTTCCAAGTTAAAAACTACAAGCAAGGTCAGTAAAAGTGCATGTTAAATCCTATAGTATTATGTAATATTAATAGTTCAATTTTTTACTTTTCCAATTTTGGTCTCAATGAAAGATCAAGAATGTTGTTGCATTTTTATACTTGATCCAAATCTACTTTATTTTATTTCTTGAATGTCTTTATGTCTGATGGAGTTGAACTCCTCATTTGGTTAAAATATTTGTCTTTAATATTAAGTATATACGATTGTTAAAGTGATATGGTCATAATATATAACATGTTTAATCACATATGACTTCGTCCAATGTCCACTTCTTCAAATTACTAGTGATTTTGTTTTATTTTTAAATATGTTTCATTGCAAATGTAAGAATCTTATATGATATTTTATACTCCAGTGTCCCACTTTCTTATATGATTATGATAGGATATTCAAAAGGTTTTATTAGGTATACATTTGATTTTATTCTAGGACAATGGCATCCATCATTTAATTATATTTATTTTAATTATTAGAAATACAAATCTTTTCTTGCAGAGGCACACCAAGTTCTACATTGTTCCTAAGATATGCCAAGTGTTCCATTTTAGGTATGAACCAAACAGTATGTTTTGAAGGGTACCTATATCCAATATCCACCACTTACTCCAATTGAACAAATACATGTGCATTGTAGCAGTATATGGCACTTAATTAACCACCCACACATTTATATTTGGCTTTGCTTTTAGTCTTTGATATGATCAATTATATATATTTTGGTTCTCACCTTTTGCTTAATTAATTATATTTTTCCTTTCTTATAATATAATATCATCAAGGGAATACAATTGTCATTTGCCTTTAGATTCCTGTTTATATTAATGCAATAGGTATACAATTTGCAATATATGTCAACTTTAGTTAGAAAAAGAACAATTATGGAAAGGGATTGCCACCACTTAAATCCATTATATACACACACCTAACACTATTATATATAAATATAGGCACGTACACGTCAACTTTAAATGGGGTGTTGATTCTTATATAATTTTATAAGGCTTTTATAGACCCACATGATATTTGAGAGATGAGAAATGTGGTGTACATCTATGTGTCAACTCTCAAAATCATTTTTCAATTAATGGGTGTCAATTTTTTGGACGTAGCTAAGTGCCATGAGTTCATGTAGAAGTGATTGTCTTTAGATATACAATAGACTAGTGCCAAGTCAAAAAGGATTGACTAATGAGTTTATTAAAGGAGTTGATGAATTTATAGCTTTTGTGCTACTACAACATAATGTTGTATCTAACGGCAAGATACGGTGTCCATGTTCAAGGTGCGATAATCAAGGGTTTCTTGATATAGAAGATGTAAAGACACACTTGTATAAGTATGGTTTTATCCCTAACTATCATCACTAGACATCACATAGGGAGTCATACATACGTTTTACTTTTCCACGATCATATACTAGCCAAGAAAGTGAACTTAAATGTTCAAAGTATACCTTTAAATCCATATTGCTCTATGGTTTTAGAAGCAACTAGGCTCAGTTGCAATTTTGAATTTAAAAGAATTGATTCTATTGCAAATAAATATGAGCTTCCAAATAGTGTTGCCAATAAGTTTTATAAATTGCTAAAGGCTACTGAAGAGCCACTGTATGAGGGTTGTAAGTCACATACTCCACTATCAATGATGTCCAAGTTGTTAAATATTAAATATGAGTTCAATATGAGTGAGGCATGCTTTAATTGTATATTACAATTAGTGAAAGAGTTATTACCTGATGACACTATGCTACCTAATGATTTTTATAAGACAAAACAACTGGTTAGGAAGCTTGGCTTAGGATATAAGAAGATTGATGTGTGTGTTTGTACTATAGAGAAAACCAATATTTGAAGGCTTGTCCAGTATGTGGTCACTCTAGGTATAAACCTACAAAAAAGGATATTCCTTATAATATATTACAATAGTTTCCTCTCACACCAAGGCTACAAAGATTGTTTATGTCAACAAAAACATTATAGTACATGACTTGGCACATGAAAAGTCATAAAAAAATGTGAGATAATGAGCCATCCATATGAATGGGAGGCATGGAAACACTTTGATGAATGTCACCTTTCATTAGCTGCTAAGCCACAAAATGTTCGATTAGCTCTTTCATCTAATAGGTTCAGCCTATGGAAAAAAAAGTCATCCTTATTCTTGTTGGCTAGTGGTTATAACACCATACAACCTTTCCTCTGGAATATGTATGACAACCCCTTATATGTTCTTAACTCTTATTATACTTGGTCAAGAAGCCCTGGTAAGAAAATAGACTTATATTTATGACCTCTAATAGATGAATTGAAAGTATTATAGGAGAATGGGGTAGAAACCTATGATACATTCAGGAAACAGAATTTTCAAATGCAAGTTGCATTAATGTGGACTATTAATGACTTTCCAGCATATGGAATGCTATTTGGATAGAGCACACATGGTGTTTTATTGTGCCCCATATGTATGGAACAAAGTAAGGCATTTTAGTTAAAAGAAAGCAAAAAACCAACCTTTTTTATTGTCATCACCATTTTTTACCCTTGTAACATCCATTTCTAAGATATAAGAAGTCTTTTCGTAAGGGAATGGTTGAAAAGTCAACACCTTCAGTAAGGTTGTTTAGTGATTAAGTACAAGCAAAGGTTTGTAATTTACCATCTAGATAAGGAATCTAAGGAATGATAAGATTCTTGGATTTGGTGAGCAACATAATTGGACAAAACGCTCTATATTTTGGGATTTGTCTTATTGGAGTACAAAACTTATTAGGCATAATCTTGATGCGATGCATGTTGAGAAGAATTTGTTTGATAACATTTTCAATCTTGTTATGGATCTAAAGGGTAAGATAAAGGATAACTTGAAAGCTAGAAAAGATTTGAAAATCATATGTAGTCGTCTAGATCTTGAATTGAGAGAGTAAAATGGGAAGGTTTTTATGACAAAATCAGTTTACATGTCATCAAAAGATGAAAGAAAATTGGTATGTGAATGGGTTAAAAATCTTCGACTACTAGATGGATATGCTTCAAATCTAGCTAAATGTGTGAACATGAATGATTGCAAAATTTCTCGAATGAAGAGTCATGATTGTCATGTTTGGTTGGAAAGACTAATGCCAATTGAAATTAAAGACTTTTTGCCAGAACTGGTTTGGAATGCCATAACAAAATTAAGTCTATTCTTTAAAAGCTTATGCTCAATGGTGTTGCAAGTTTAAAATATAAGAAAATTAGAGGAGAGCATAGTGGTGACAATATGTGAGTAAGAGAAAATATTCCCTCCTAGTTTCTTGGATTCAATTGAGCACTAGCCAATCCACTTGCCTTATGAAGCTAAAGTTAGGGGTCCGATGCAATATCGATGCATGTACCTATTCAAGGGGTAATAATTTAAATATGTACTTATTGTTTTGAATATGATATTTTCCATACTAATGTATAACATTAACATTTATAAGTTTTTGCACCATTTGAAGAAGAAAGTTATTAATAAAGCTTGTGTGGAAGGCTTCATTTGTGAAGTATATCTCATTGAAGAAACTTCTTCTTTTTGCTCCCATTATTTTGAGTCTCATATTCAAACTAATTTAACCAAAGTTGGTTGTCATGATGATAGAGGTAAGGTAGATGCTCCTTATGGTTGTTTGTCTATCTTCACTCACCCTGGTCGTCCATCCGAGTTGGAGCTAGTTCAATATATCTTTCATTTGAAATAATACATGGAGATAAATTGCTAACTATGATTTGTATTCTATAGTATATTCGAGAATGAATTAAGAGCAAGATTTCCTTATCTATTAGAAGAAGACATAAAGGGTTGAATAAACAATGAATTTGCATTGTGGTTAAAATCATATGTAATGTCTCTTATAACTTTTTAAACTTAAGTGGTTGTCATATGAATTATATCTTTGAGAATTAATTAACTTCCATATTACTTTTTTAGGTTCATGATGGTTGAAATGAAATAAATGATAGTCGAATAAAAGATTTAGCTTCTGGTCCTTCTAAAGAAGTTCACACATGGCCATAATATAATGTAAATGGTTACAAGTTCCACACAATAGCATATGGCTCAAACAAATCAACAATGAATAGTGGTGTTTGCATTAAGGGGACAAATTATACAGGGCTTGAAAGTGACTACTATGGCACATTGAATGATATTGTAGAATTAAAGTATCCTAACCTAAGTCTTAAACAAATAAGGGTTTGTGCTATTTAAGTGTGACTGGTTTGATCCTACTATTAACTGAGGTTGGAGAGTACATAATCGATATATTCTAGTAGATATAAATTTTAAAAGGAATTTTTTGAAGTATGAACCTTTCATCTTAGCCTCTCAATCCCAACAGGTGTATTTGGCCTAATACCCTGTAAAAAGAAGGGATAAAGCTATCTAGAGAGCTATTTGTCAAATAAAGGCAAGAAACATTATTGTTTCATCAGGTGTAGCTCACCAAGAGGATGAAATAGCTATACCAGTTGAACCATTGATGAATGATGAACTTCATTGTCATAGTGCTGGAAATAGTGGAGAATAACATGTAGTAATATATCATGAAATAAATAAGGAAGACATTGATGAGTCAAATTTTGAGTCTTAAATTGAAGACACTAAAGAAGATGAGAGATGTTGAAGATGATGAGGACACTGAAGATGAATGAATGAAACTTTTGTTTGTTATATGCCATGAAATTCTTGGTCTAATTTATTGTGTACCATTTGGACTAAATTATATGATACTTTTTGTATTCCATTCAATAATTGAATTTACATTCAATTGTCCAGCTTACTTTATCACAAAAGCATACACATAAACACCTTCATTTCTTTATTTTTAGTTAGTCTTATTATTCTAGGAAAATGCTGCGAGGAGGAGGTGCGAGATACATGTGTCTTGGGGATTCATCAAGACCACCTTCATTACAAGGAGATATTTGGAGTTCACAACCTAGTCTCTTATTACAACAACAAACTAGTAATCATTGAATTTTTTTTGCAAGTGGATGGAGATAAGTAAGTTTTAGTTTTTATATTTCAAACTCATATTCATGTGAAACATAACTAATTTTTGTTTCTTTGATAGCTTTAATCCCTCTGGTGCATTAAGACAATTTGTAGCTATTTAGAAGAGATTATTTAATGGTGCATGGCCTACATAGGGAAACGTCCCAAAGCATGTTAGGGATCATTGGTTTAATGAGTTTATGGTTTATAAATTATATGGTCATGTATCTCTTGTTAATGTAAATGTCCTTATATCTTACAAATATATTTATGATTGGGAGAATAGTTGTCCTTATTATACTTTGGTTTATTGGCTATCATACATTATAAGCAATGTGTTACTTTTGTTTCATACTTGCATAAGCTGCATTATTGGAATGAGGAGGATAATATGGCAGTAAGAAGGGTTTTTGAACATAGATGAAGTATTAGATTAAGCAATACTTTGAACAAAGCAAAAAAGTTTTTCTATGAGAAGAATGTAATTCCTAGGTGGATTAGTCAAAATCATTGGAATGAGTTACTCATATATTGGAACAATGAAAACTTCAAGCATAAGTTAGAAACAAATTCAAAGAATTGGTTGTCTAGTCATGATGGGTTAGGTCCATCCTTGCATAAAGGAAGATCAATTCCAATCTCAGAATATAAAGAAAATATGTAAGTGTTATTTTATCTATTTTATACTTATTATATCTTATGTAAATTGAAAATTAACTATTTCGTTGTGTTTTAAGTGAAAGAGAAACGAGCAAAGCCTAGTGCTTCTGAGTTATTCTTGATGATACATATGACAAAAGAGAAAAATGATTGGATTGATCATAAATCAAAATATGTGTGGGTAAGTATAAGATTTTAGTTTATATAAATCTATCATTATAAGTGTGTCTGTGTTTATTTATGATTTAATTTGTGTTGTTTTAGGTCAAATTCAAAAATATCATCAAGAGGCGTCATTATGATCATACTGGCACACAAGTTGATAAATATGGAAATGAAAAGAATACAACAAAAAAGGTTGGAGAAAATGATGATAGAGATGAAGAAGCCTTCATAGCAAGGGCATAAGAGCTTCCTAAAGATGAACTTGATAATGCTTGGCTAGAGGTAGTTGGGGGACCAACAAAAGGAAGAGTTTACGGTCTTGGATCAGAGTCTTCCACTATCATGTAAGGAGCTTTCCTTACATCTTGTGCACTAACATGTTTTTCATCAGCACCCCTACCATTGCTTAAAACATAATTGACACTCTTACTTTTCAAGAAGTTGTTAACGAAGCAGTTGAACAAAAATTAGTAGACCTGCGAGTATCATTTACAAGCAAGTATTCAAGCTACCATACAAGCTATGCATCTAAGTCAGCCACTAAGATAAGTTGGAGATGCAAGATGTGCATCACATAATGTTTAAGATATGATGTAATTTCCTAATTATTACTAGGTTGGAGACTTTTATGGTTTAAGGTCCATCATATTACAATAGGATAGAACTTGACTTAGTTAGAAACTTTTATTGTTTAGGTCTATTATGGGTAAGAGTTGCAAATTATCACTTGACTAGTATTAGATTTTCCAATGCATATTAATGGTTTATAATGAAATTATATATTTTTAATTTGTCTTGATTGTCTGAATGATATGTGGTGTATTATAACAAGTTTATTAGAATATGGCATGAGCTGATTCAAAATTACTATAACAATTTATTCCAGTTTTAGCGACAGATTTAACATCAGTTAATAGATAAATCAAATTTAGCAACAAATTTTGGATTGAATTATCTTCCCAAGCTTAGCGACGGATTTAGCAATGGCTATCTGTGATGCTAATAATTGAATTAGTGACAGAAGATGTCGTTTCTAAATTAGCAACAGATTAAATGGTCATCACTAATTGGTTAAATTAGAGGACTTCGTTCACTACATTTAGCAACGTCTGTAATCCACATTAGTGATGGAAAAGTCCATTTCTAATTAGTAATGGATTCATGGATGTTGCTAAATTTAGCAACATGCTATTTATTAATGGATTTAGCGAGGGCAATATCTGTTGCTAATTTTCAGTTAGCAACAAATTTTATCAGGTTAGCGACAAATATGTTTGTCATTAACTGACATTTTTCTAATAATGATGATATATAATAATATACATACAGGGCGACTTGGGTAAGGATGTTATTCAAAAACCTAACACGATACTTGGCTTGAACACACTAGGTCAGTCTGGATTTTATAAGTTGTCAGGTTACATAAAGAGTCCCAGAGCATAAAGAGTCCCAATGCCACTACCACACATTTGATTGCTATCACCACCATGTTATTGGTTATTGTTGACATCACTATTTCCACTATCAACACTGCTAGTATAAGTATTTTTGTCTAGCCACACTGCCATTATAGATATCATTGTAATTACTATTACTAATATTAATATGGTGTTCACCATTATTATTATTATTATTATTATTGCTATCCATTCATTTTATTATCATTATTATTGTTATACCACTGTTACCACCAACATCACTGCTCGTTTGCCTTGCCATCATCTCCATGACCCCCACCATGACTATCATCATACCACCACCGCCGTCACTACTATAGTCACCGACCTCAAACATTTCTACCACAATTACTCCCACTTCTTTTGTCTTGCCTAAGTAATTATCACTATTATTATGTTCTCACATAAGTAAAATATTATTTATTTATGGATCATTATTTTTATTCTATCAATAAATGCATATTATATTATTTTATATGTTATATGTTGATACAATAGAAAGTTTATAAAATTCTATGTCTGCGGCCCTCGTATAGGATCCAAATCTGAACTGAGAATTCATTGTGTTTCATATGTGGTTTGACGCAAATCCATTACTTAGCTTGCCCTTCTGCTCACATCTTAATGGATCTTGAATGAATACCATAAACAAAATTTTGGGTCAGTAAACTGTTGACCCAGAACGAAGAAAGCTTGAAATCGCCAAAAGACTTTGTGGCCCACTTATAAAATAATACAAGCTGAGTCGGCCATAATAATTGTCCGATAGAAAAGTTGGCCATAATAGAATTTGGTGGCGATCGTACATTGGCTGGCTCCAATAAACTTGGACTTTAGTTTATAAATTAAGAGGCAATTTGTAGAGACTTGGACCATGGAGAAATAACGTCATGATCTTCAAAAAGTGGAAATAGTTATATAGATTATCATCAAATAATAGAGCAAGATCTGTTTAACATATTATGCACATCACCACTAATACTCCTTCATATAGGTTACAAATAATATGCTTCTGAAGCAGCAGTCATAAAATACATATTCAAGAGGATCCCTGTAAGAAATCCATCACAATTTTGTTAAATTCTCCTGGTTTTTCAATTTGAGGCACATGAGACGCGCCCTTTATCAATTCCAATTTTGCCTTCTTACCAATCACCCTGCAATTAGAAGCCAGCAACTAATTGTGTGAGAGATAGAAGAGATGTATATATAATTTGAACTGAGCAAAGGGCGATTCGGACTCATAATCAAAATAGTAATTTCAGGGATGCACTTTTTTTTCTGTGTCACAAAGAACTAGTTTCTTTAGCAAGTTTAACAAGAAGGCTACTAATTAAGCACAAAGAATAATTAAAATCGGAACAGTTGGATTACATACTGCTTTAGCTCAGTGGCCATCCGCACTGGAAATATCTGATCATGTTCACCCCAGATAATCAGAACCTCCTGAATATGGCCAAACCAGGACAATATGAATGAGCTAACCAAAGCCATAGCCAATGAATTTACATGTGCATCGGTATATATACATGCAAGTATATAAAGTATGAGGAGGCGCATAGTAATTACTTAAACATTGTTAATTATTGTTTCGTATTTTGAGCTGCTTATACGGTTGTACCTACCTGTTGAAGTGGTGAAAGGTTCAAAGTGTCTTGTCTACCGAGTGTTATTCCTTTCAGAAGCTCCATCTTTTCCTTCCTATTTTCTGCGTATAAGTTCTGCAAGCACATATCTAAAATCAAGTTACCATGGCACTCCATGAAATTTGAAAAACTATAATGCATTCCTACCAATATGTCATACCTACCCATCACCTAAGCAGTTGCAATCAGTCTTCGTGGAAGTTCAGCTAACAGGTCGATTATTTATTTATTACTATCGCCTCTAACATTGAAAGCCATTATGAATGAGGTCCACACACACACACATTTATATTCTCTCAATAACTTGTCATGTACACCCGCATTAATTCCCAAGGTTCCTTTTTATATTCTGTATAATTGTCTGACTTCTGTTGTACCATATTGCCTAAAGCTGGAAACCCAAAATGAAATAATGAATGTCTGCCTTGTCTGAATATAAACTAACGAAAAAAACCCGAATGCATTGTTTCCTAATAATTATGACTATAAGGCAATTATAACACTGAAATAAATTTCCCATTGGTGAAACTAAAATAATATAATAAAACTGAGTAATTAAAGCTGGGTGAAGAAGAAAAGAGAGAGGAAACTGACGTTTATGAAGTCGTTCAAGAAAAAATCGGGCAACATATTGAGACGCTTGGACACAGACAAGCCCATCAAATTGCGTAACTGTCGGGGAGTAGCGGGCAACATAAGTTCCTCGATCTTGTCGAGTTTAGCCCTTTCCAATAATGCCACGTTGTCGCTCTTTCTCATATTAACGCCAGAGCTCGCAATCACCACTTTCTCTACTCTTTCCCCAAACATTTTGGCCAAGTGGTAAGCCACGAAACCGCCATAACTTGTGCCCATGACGTGGAACCTCTTCACGCCTAGCTTGTCAACAAGTTTTGCCAGTGACGCTGCCTGAAATACCTCGCTTCGCTCACTGGACTTGGTCGTGGAGGCTCCGAAGAAGATGAGATCGGGGACGTAGACGTCGAAGTGAGGGGCCAGGAACTGGACTTGTTGGCGCCATTGCCAAATAGCCATCGGCCCAAACCCGTGGATTAGAAGCAGTGAAGGCTTCTTCTGGCTAGGCTTTGAGGGACCCCAGAAGTGGAGGGTGGTCTGGTCATCCACGTCGATCTTTCGGGAAGAAAGGCCGGCGGAGGTGAAGCAGCGGCGGAGGTAGCTGCCGTATACGGAGGCGATGCTGAGAAATGAAGGGAACATGATGGTTGGTGGTTTGGAAAAGTTGATTGAATTTGAGCTCAATTAGGCCATTGAAGAGGAAAGAAGCTCAGCGTCAAGGAGGAAGAGAGGTTTTGACACTTTCTTGGGGGAGTCTGTTTGGGCGTTCGCCCTTTTGATGACTCAACTGATTAGGACAGGAAAGCATGAAGATTCGGTTAGGAAAATAATCGAAGGGTGATTTTCGAAAGGACATTACACGTGTTACACAAGTAATGGTTGGTCAATCTCAAATTCTCAATGTGTTTCGTTTTAGTTGGCAAATTAATGGAGCAATCGTACTCATTTATACGGGGTGTTTTCTAATTTGACTTCATAAATAATTAAAATTACTGAAGTAGCCCCCAATCACAACCATATGGTGAATTCGGATTCAAAATCAGTCCCAACCGATTGTGGATGTAACAAGCTCAAAAAAGAGTTTTTCATTGATATGTTCGTAACTTAATCAAGATTATAACGGCTTAAAATTAACATATTTGTGTATGGTCCACAGCGTATGCCGTTATCAATGATCTTCTTCTCAATATGGTACAGTCCATACTTTTTAAAACTGTACCTTCTTCTACTTGGCAATATCTCGCTCTAATTTTTACTTCACTTTTTCTTTAACCTCTTGCCGTTGATTAGTCTTTTTTTTTTTTTTTTGGCAACTGCAGTAAATGCTCTTGGGGCAACTAATTTATGTGCATAACAAAAAATGGAGATCTTCATGTGGTAATACAAGAAACACTATTATAAGCGAATGGTGTTTGTGCCAAATTCAAAGTCCTATTGCTTTAATTTATCTCTACAGATACTTCAAATCTGATTGCCAAGGATTTTGTTCATTGATTGATCCGTTTGGCCTTTAGTTTATGGATGAACTATGTTACTGTAATTCAACGATAAATCAAACATCTTCCGTAATGTCATCCAAAAATGGCCACACGTGATGATTTTAAGCACAAGAACCACTGAGAAACAATTTGGCTATTCATGCTTGAGTCTGACACCTTCTTGCAATGAAAACTGTTAACTTCAACAAGAACAGAATCCATACCTCAGTTTCATGGCAATCCAAGCAAATGTTTTTGGGACTAGGTAAAGGCATATGTAACCTAGCTTTTTGAGATTGTCTCTTTGTAGTCTGGCATATGCAACATCACTACATGATCTGGTTATATCTCTTTTCAAATCTGGCCAATATTTAATAGTGTCTTTCTCAAACTTCAACAATTGTCTTGCCATTACTTAAATGACTAGCAAGGCCTCCACTATGCAAGTCTTTGATAAACTTTTCTCTCAATGAAGTTATGAGAATGCAAAGCTGATTGCCTCGCATCAGAAAACCATCATAAGAATGTGAAATCCTCAACAGGATGGTTTGTGCCACATTTTTTTTCTCTCATATAACACGAAAATCCTCACATGCATCATGCATATAATTCCTTGATTATGTTAAAACCCATGACTTCTTTCTCATAATCACTAATAAATGGGCACATCTACTCAACAATTCATGCTTATCGTGAAGCGTCATTTCTACATCATGAACGAAAATAGCAATATAGCATGACTAAATATGTCAAAAAGGAAAAATCAGATGCGATTGTGAATATTGTTGGGACATAGGACTATCCGACAAATGACATTTTATTTCAAGGATTTTGTCTTTCTTTTTTATTCCTGTTATTTAAGTTACGACAGTAAAGTCAACCTAAAGGAAGATAAAGTATGCCATATGCTTGTTATTATTTACATCGAAGGTGAGAAAAGTGCGTAGAAGAATATAGAAAGTGACAAAAGTTTGGAGGGAAGAGTGAGAAATTATGTGATAGCAATAGCATGAATTGTTGGTGGGAGCGAAGTGGGTTGATAGAAATTAAAGGAGGAAGCAACAAATTAATATGGACGGTGGAGTGTGTTAAAAAGATGGGAAGGTTGGTATAGTTGGTTCGGGGTGAGGGTGACCCACTACGGAAAGCCCCAAACTCATTCACCAAACCCTGTTTAAGGTAAAATTATATGGTGATGAACAGTATAAATGCTGTACTTATTTGTTAAACTATAAAAATAAAGTTTTACTTATAAGGGTTGGACAGTAATTGAAAAACATTAATTATATCTATTGACATTAATATAATTATATTTTTTTTATTTTTTATCACATTATTTCTTTAGTTTTCAATAATATTACTTTTTATCTTCTTCCAATACATCAGCAATCTCTTTTTATTTTTGAAAACTTATCATCAATCTCTAAATAATTTTTATATATGCATACGTTTAAATAATATCTCCATATTACTCTTTAATATTTCATAAAATTTTATCTAAACATATTATTTTAAAATAAATAAAAATTATTTTAAAAAAATTAAGGATTATAAATGGTTAGAAATTGATTATAAATTCTTAAAAACAAAAGAGATTGATTATGTTTTTTTGAAAAAAAATAGATAGTAATTTTGTTTGAAAAATAAAATTAAAGAAACCATTAATTAGATGTTATAAAAAATAATAAAATAATTATTATTATTAATGTAAGTGAATGTAATAAATAATCCTTAATTAGTGTTCTTAAAACACTAATTAAAAATCTCAAAATAATCACATGTAATTGAGTTAATTGAATGTAATCATTTTTAAAAGAGTTTTGCTTACTAGTACCCTTGATTAAAGATAGTTTATTATTCATAATAAATTAAATTTAATTAATAAAACTAATTTATAAATATTTGTTATTATTGGTGATATGTATAATAAATAATTATTGACTAATTTAATTAATTAAAAAGTATTTATTATGTAGATCCTTAATCAATGCATTTATTAACGAAATCTTTTTTAAAATTATAAAAAGTACAGCATAGTGCATCGTCCATTCGCCTTTAAGGTATTTGTCGTCCCGAGTCAAGAGGTGGTTTCGGCTTCACCAATGATCACATCACACACAACATGGTACTAGCGTGAATGATCCATTTCCACCAACTTAAACAAAAAAAAAAAAAGAGACCAAGTAAAGTTAAGTGTGATTCGCATGGCATAGGAAAAATTTAAGACATTTATGGATCATAAATTTAAAGTAAATTTTAAATTTTATAATTACTTTGAAAAAAATTAAAAATTAATTTTTTTATTTGGAAGGATTGTACTTTGAAATATTATACATTTTTTTAGAATTCTTTTATTATGTATTTCAAGAATTTTATATAGTACAAAATAATTATCATCTATATCTTTTGCCACCAAAATTATGTTCTCTAAATGCTATATTGTACCCTTTTTTTTCAATATAATGGTGGAACTCCCATCTAAAATATTTGTTTAGCACTGATAAAATCATATATTTGATTATTTTGATATTATTGCTAATATTATTTTTAATTTAATCTAATTTCTAACTAATTGCCGCTTCTCTAATTTCCATATGTCAACAAGATTACAAGTACCAGTAGAAAAATTTAGTGAGCCTGTGTCTTTTTTAAAAAAAGATTAAATTAAAAATTCATTTGTCAATTTGTGGTTAATATAGCCATAAGAATTGTTTCAAACAAAAAACAAAAAACGAAACTGGAGAAAAGTGTAAACTTGTCAAACTGTATTGTCAAATGAGAGGTATATTATACATGGAACAGACTTTTAACATTGGGTATTTGGTTATAGGAATGGCATTGCTTTTACAGGCCGGAGCATTTTTCCATTTTCAGCTTTAGGGCAATATGCAGCACTGGTCGCGTGGGAGGGTACCACACGACCAGTGCATAACAATAAACATACAACGGAGCAATTAGAGGGAATATAGTTTTGACAATAGTTTGTATCATCATGTCAAGATTAAAAAAAAAAATCATATTTTTAGAATCTTATAACAGAACTCTTTAAAATAAATAATAATATTCAAATCTTTTAAATTGATTATAAATTTACAGATAATAAATATTTTAAAGTTTAAATGCAATGTATGGGAAAGTGGATTGATAGGAGAATCAGTTGGATATTTGGAATTAAAAAAAAAACCTTTGAAATACTTTACATATAACATGATGAAATGACTCAGAATATATGATGATCAATGATGAGTATGATTGATCCAGAAAATATGCGTGGCGGCTTCAAATTTGAAATAACAAAAATGTGACAGCTAAGAATGAGATTTGGGTATATAGTACATGTATTAGAAGGAAGAAACCTATTTCCACATAGTTTGCCTTTTAATTATAGGCCAAATGTCTGAAAATTCTTGGACTAGATGCAGGGTATGATCGGTTTGTGAATTAGAAGATTGTAAATTGAATTGATCTCATCACCACTCTGTGCAGTCCATTTTTTAAAACAACAAAATCAACTACATACATATATTAATGTATAAATGCGTAAGAATGTCCTAGGCAAGGAAAAGGGATGGCGTGGGGATTTGCGTTTTCAAAGGAATCAAGTTAGGCATCAGATATTGGGTTTTGCTTTGGGCTGAAGATGAACAAAGATATGCTTGTCTTGGCTTGGATGGGACCCGGTGCTTGTCTGGACTCTGCTTCATGGATATTCAAAAATAAAAATTTGAGTATTTTGATGAATGGCCCAATCAAATTTCAAAACCTGCATGAAGGCCCTTTTAAGATCAGAGACCGAAAAAAACCATAAAATCTGAGGCGGCAGCAGCCAGCTGAGCTACCCTTATGTCAAATTCCAAATTTCCAGAATGTTGCGCAGGACTAACCTAGAACTTCGCCACCACACCACAAAGTCATACGTAATTATTGACATGTCTGCTACTTTCAAGAATATGAATTCGTGTCGATGTACAAAAAGATTAGATGTAATATTATAAGGCTACAAAATAATAACGATCTATTAGTTTAAAAAAACAAATAGTAAAGTTATGAATTCATAAATATTTACTTTTAGGTTATCAGACTTCATTGTTTTATAATTATTGTAAGTACCATGTTATCTTAGAATCCTCTATGATCAAATTAAGAGGAAAACCTTTTAAGTTGATATGCAAACACAAGCCCCATTTATTTTTGGCTGACAATAATTTAGACTTTTACAATAACGTGTGTGTGTGTGTGCATATATATATATATATATATATATATATATATATATATATATATATGTGTATGTATGTATTTGTTGGTTTATGTGAAGGATAGAGATGAAGATAGTCTTTCTTCTATGGATATAGGTATTTAATGAAATGTTTGAGAAGGCTTTAAAAAAAAATCGGAGTTTAGCAACTTTTCTGTCTCTCCCTTAGTTACCAAGCCATCACTTGGACCAATTACAATTTCCAAACTGTTTTCTCATACATAACATTCTAGATCAGCGAGGTTGGAAGGTTCCTATTGAATCACCGAACTGTAGTTCCATCTAATATAAGGAGCTCCACGGCATTACAAGCCTGTTTGCGTAGTTGGGTGGTGCAAGTTGGGTATGTGGTTCGAAGGCTCGACTATACGTTTTATTTCAACGTCTCGCTTCACCTACTGCAAGCCCTGGATAACGACCTACAGAGACTAAAGCACGTTGTTTATTCTTACAGATAGAGACCCTATTTTCTGTTGCCCTTGATTGATTAATTTGATTTGATGGTTTCTTGTTTCTTCTGTAAATCGGGACTTTTCTCGTTATTTAAAGTAGTGTTTACATTTAGTCACATTGAGTGTTTTATATACCGATTACTCCACTATTCATTGCTTATGTATAGCAGGCTAGTGAATAGTCATGGAGGAGCAAGTTTGGGTTGTTACGGAACACAGTCCATGTAATTAAACCAAAGCCTCTCAACTTCATTACTTTACTTTGTAAGTGCTCAAATTATATTAATATTAATTAGAAAATATCTTTTTTTCTTTCATATCTGAAGCCAGTATGAAGTCATTAATCCCTTAGAAAGAGGCATTGCAATTGTCAAACAATGATAGCCTTTGCGTATCTTCCATTTTCCTAACGATATAATTGTGTGAAGTTTGGCTTGCTTCCCACGAGTAATAGTATAGTAGTTGTGGTTAGATTGATTGGTTCACCCTTTCTCTTTGACCCTATTGGCAAAGGTCACCATCTCTCCGTTTTCTTTCTTTTTTCTACGCATGTTCATCCTCTTGTAGTCATGGCTGGTGTTAACTGCTTCTAGAATATGTAGAGCCCAAACCAATGCGCAGACACATATGATTGTTACATTATTTATTTACGGACATCATAATTCATTAGCCAGAAGAAAAATGTGAGAAGAGCAAATCCCAATGTGATTAGCCTTGCGTAAAGTGTTAGAATCTATCCGTGACAACAACCTTTAAGAATTTAAAAGAGGAGTCGGATTGTCAAGTTGCTAATGTCCGATCCTGACGTCTTAACCATAAACACTCTAGAGAACATTACCTACCAAAAACTCGGAAATATCAAATTCTAGCATATACTATTAATGAATCCAAATACCACTTTTCTTCTGTTAAAATAAGGCAGATGTCCACAAGATAGAAACTCTTTGACGGGTGCAACAAAGATATGACAATGGACTTCTTCGTTTAGGCCTTAAGAAATATTATATCAGATATCTTTATTCTGCGACCTTCCCGGAGAATGTATATCAACTGCTAAACAAACTTTATAAGTGGACGGCAAGGGAGGAACAATGGCAAATATACATACATGCGTACTTGTATGTATGGAGGGTCGGGGGGAGTTCAGGGTAACCTTGAAGTCAACAGGTAGGCAAGATACCTGACCTCTAATTAATTGAAGATATACGTTAATAATTATGTTCATACATATTAAAATAATTATGCGAATTGGAACAATAATATTCAACAAAATATCATTCATGCATATAGTGTAACTGTTGGCATTCATATGCAAGAAGATCAAGAAGTCAAGGAATCTCCCCTTGAACTTCTCTCACCAGGGTGGTAGGTGAATGCACGTACTATAAATTTCTCAGCTTTTATTTCTACATTTCAGAGTCACCAATTATTTTTAATCCCGTCTTCCATGTCGTCCTTCTCATCAGCCGGATGCTTTTAAAAGGTCTGATTAGTGAAAAATACATTGCAAAGGTCAGATTGTAGCATTGCTTATATCGGTTCTAAATGACTCCAAAGAAGATTACATGGAAGTCTATCATCTTCATCCTAAGTTGTTACAAGACTAATTACCCCTTGCAGGAGAAAAAGGTTTTGAAGCAAGGTTCATTCCAGAGGCTGAGCCTCTCAGACATAAGCCATTCCAGCTCATCTCAGGCCATTGATGATCTTTCAATTTCTCTAGCTGGCTCAAAACTTCATATATTCAGCCTAGAGGAGCTTCGAGAGGCAACGCATAATTTCTCGTGGAGTAATCTTCTTGGTGAAGGCGGGTTTGGACCCGTGCACAAGGGATTTCTTGATGACAAGCTTAGGCCTAGGTTGAAAGCTCAGCCTGTAGCTGTCAAACGCCTAGACTTGGGTGGCTTGCAAGGTCATAGGGAGTGGCTGGTTAGCTCCCTCAACCAATTAACTTCAATTTATGGGTTTCTTTATTTGTCACCAATCAATATAAAGTTACTCGTTTTTTCATAATATATACCACCCTTGTGAGTAAAATAACTTAGAAAGAGCCAATGAAATGTGAAGATTTACAGGAGTGTTCAATGCTAACTCGTAAAATATTTGCTTCTCTAGGCAGAGATTATCTTTCTTGGACAGCTGCAGCATCCACATCTTGTAAAGTTAATTGGGTACTGTTATGAGGATGAGCATAGGCTTTTGGTGTATGAATACATGCCAAGAGGAAGCTTGGAGAATCAGCTCTTCAGAAGTATGTTGCTTCTCTCTTATACTCATTCTTTTCTAGCTGTTTCCCCACCAAACCATAAGCAAGGTGTAGAAATTCTGAGCCATTAGTGTCAGCGTTTCTGAGTACATCAATATTACATACTTAAATCTAATTCAGAGATATGAACTAATTTCTTACCACAACCCATACCTTACTCTGCTTCTGTTGTTTTAGGATACTCTGCTGCCTTGCCATGGTCAACCAGGATGAAAATTGCATTAGGTGCGGCTAAGGGCCTAGCCTTCCTTCACGAAGTAGATAAACCAGTAATATACAGAGATTTCAAAGCCTCAAATATCTTACTAGATTCGGTATGTTCACTGCTCTACCCTCTCTGTTCTCACCATATCTGCAAAATTCCTGGCTAATAAAAAATTCACTTCACAAATTTTTATTCCCAAATACAGGATTACACAGCTAAGCTGTCAGATTTCGGGCTGGCTAAGGATGGCCCGGAAGGGGAAGAGACACATGTGACAACACGCGTAATGGGAACACAGGGCTATGCTGCTCCTGAGTATGTCATGACAGGTCATCTTACAACAAAGAGCGACGTGTATAGCTTTGGAGTGGTTCTGTTAGAATTGCTGACAGGGAAAAGGGTGGTGGATAAGAACAGGCCAAGTAGAGAGCATAGCCTGGTGGAGTGGGCAAGGCCGATGTTGAGGGATCAGAGAAAATTGTATCAAGTTATAGATCCCAGACTGGAAGGCCAATTTCCATCGAGAGGAGCTCGAAAGGTGGCTACCTTAGCTTACAAATGCTTGAGTCAGCACCCAAATCCAAGGCCCACCATGAGTGAAGTGGTCAGGATATTGGAGTCACTTCAGGATTTTAACGATGTTTTAATAGGACCATTTGTTTATGTTGCCGTAAGTGAAGGCCAAAAAGGAACATGAAGTAGTTATATAAAATATACCAGATAGCAGTCTTTTTTTTTTCTTTTTCTCATTTTAGTTTGTAAAGGATATGTTGATCTTCATAATTACGAAGCCGAATGTAAGTAGTTATATACAGAGAGCTGCACCGTGGGGGATGCAGTTTGAGGTGAAATTAGTAATTACCACATTGAGACACAAATCGTCTTAATAGGTTAACAGGATTTTCAGGTTTGACTGTGTATACAACAATTCAATGCAAGTTTGGCACGAAGTTCACCAGTAATATCACTCTGGAGGGGGCGTAGTTATGTAACTTTCCAGTATGCATAACCATGCGGAAGAGAAAGACGAGGATGAGAATGATGACGAAAAGTCCTTTCTGGTTGCCACAAATAGATCTACATGGAAGTAATATCGTTTTTCTCATATTCATCTTTTATAGAAATGAAGTAGAACAAAAGCTTTGTTAGTAGTTACACGTAAAAGCCGGTCATGGCTAGTTTTCGTGTGACGTCGGACTCCACGGGTGACAAAGACAGAGTAACTTCATGAGCAGTTAAGTATAACTGTTCCTCTAGGTATATACATGGAATCAAAGAACCTCTGCCAGAGGGATTCCTCGCAAGTTATTAGGGTAACTGAAGCGAAAGGCATGTACACTACTTTTGTCTTTTTGTGTGTTATTCCATGTACTGCTTAATTGGGAATCTTGGGTGCAATCATTTACTACAAACGTGTCAGTGGGCAAACACTAAATCATCCATATTCACAAAGTCAAGTATATGTTAATTTACTATTTAGCTTCATATCAGACATACCTACTACATCATCGATGCATCGTGTACCACACATCGTATAAGGAGCATTGGTGCGAGAATTTGGCAAATTCAGCAACCTCTCAACCACTAGCGGTTGATTTTTCTCCGTAGCAGCCATCAACCATGACGTTTCTGTTCAAATTGTTAAACCTCTGAAATAACATCTCTTGTCTATATATTTTTATATTGGGATCCCCATTCCTTCACAACATTGACCAGCTAAAGTGGTTGATTAAATACTGTAAGCTTTTCACCACAATAAAGATATGAAATATGAATGACCTAGAATGATTATATATGCATATGATAGAATGAGATCGAGAATAATAATCAGGTTTAACTAGCTAGACTTAGCCAATGACCTTTGCTTAGGATATATTGTGTTAGGGTGATTCAAAGGTAATATTTAATGTTTTCTCAGATCAAGATAGGAAAAATTCTTATCAAACTCTAGATGATTTTTCAATCATGTTTTTTAGTGTTTTAGATTTTTTTTTTTTTTTTTTCCCTTGATCCCTCCTAATTGCTCTAGAAGCCCTTCTAGAAAATGCTTTCCTTAAAAAAAAAAATTTTAAATAAAAGACTAACTAAAATAAGAAATCGTCGCCCGTGAGATTCGAACTCGCCCGGGGTAACCCCACTTACTTAATAGGCAAGCACCTTAACCACTCGGCCAAAGCGACGACGCTCACTCCAATTCCTGAAATTTATTGTTATTTTAAAATTAATTTTGTTTTACGTCTCTTTTCTTTCGTATCAATTCGAACTTGAACTCAGAATCTGAAACGGTTTATACGCGCGATTTAAACCAGAAAGTGGAGGACAGAAGCAGAAATAGAGCATCGAGGGTCAACACGAATTACTACTAAGATTAATGGCAACCGTAGTGTCAGTCGCCGGTGCACTAACATTGCACGATCGCCGGATTTTGTCGGCCGTGAATGCCGGGGCGTCGAGCCTTTCATTCGTCGGGTCGAGCTTCATTGTGCTCTGCTACGTCCTATTCAAGGAGCTCCGCAAATTTTCCTTTAAGCTTGTTTTCTACCTTGCCCTCTCTGTATGCTTCCCATTCCACCTTTTTTGAACCCTTCATGTTTTGTTGTTAATTTTTAGATCTAATTTCTTATTTTTGATTTAAATTTTGATTAGCACGTTTAATTTTGCCCTTAATTGTTAGTTCTCAAATATGCAATCAATTTGATGTTGGAACGATTTTTCAATCAAGGCGTTACTTGGTTTTTCTTGAAGGGAAGTATGTGAGATATCACGCTGACGTTTGGTTTTACTACTTTACTTTTGTTATAATTATAGAGGTAAATTACAGTTTATCCCATGTAATTTGGCCTCAAATCAAATGTCATGGTTTAATAACGTACCATTCTGATTAATAAATAGGATAAATTTAAGTAAATCAGTTTGGCCCGTGTAATATAAAGCGTGTTATTCTACACTTTTGGTGATTTGTTCAAATAACATTTAATCACCCTCTTGTTTCACTTGTATCTTGAATATTTTTGCAAAGCTTCAAGATTATTGCTGGGATTAAGTGTAGAATTTCAATTTCAAAATTTCAACTTCAGGTCAGTAGTGGCAAGATTCAAATTGTTTAAGATATAAGTAAAACATACTTTCAACAACGAAATAGTTTATTAATCTAACTTTCACATGATTATTTCATTTAAAATTAAGAATAAAAATACTATAGGGCATTTAAGTGGTAAGGAAACAAACCATGGAAGAGTTGAATGAGGCAGTTTAGACTACAAGAGAACAAACTGATATTGGGCCAAAACCATATGAGATATAATGTAATTCAACCTAATTATAATTAGGATTAGAATTTGGAGTCTAAATATCAAACTATGCTTAAGTATGTTTAATAGTCTGATTTATTGGGTGGTGACCTGGTAATTACAGTAAACTTCTACAAGCAAAGCAAACTATAAACCCCCTTGTTATTGGCTTCAGTCCCAGGTTTCAGTGTAAGACCACCTCTTGTTGGTAAAATCTGGTTGCATTGGTAGTAAACTTTAAGCGAAGCACCTTACTTCTGTAATCTGTGCTGTTGCCCAACGTCTCTTTAATTTGTTTATGTCACCAATACCGTTGTGTGATTTAGAATTTTTTATACTTTTGGAATTCTTTTTCTTTTTCAGAGCCTTTTTTCTTGTGGGCCAGATTTTTCAGAGCCTTTGTTAAAATGCTCTTATGTGACATATTCTTTAACTGCAGGACATGCTTTGCAGTTTCTTCAACATAGTAGGGTATGGCTGCTGAATCAAGTGCTGTCTTCTTCATATGATGTATGTTAAGTTGATTTTTACATGATTGATGGAAGTTTCATTTTGATTCAGGGACCCATCCAGAGGTTTCCTTTGTTACGCTCAGAGTTATACCACGCATTTCTTTTGTGTGGCATCCTTCCTATGGACTACAACAATTGCTTTTACCCTTCATCGTACTGTTGTTAGGCACAAAACAGATGTTGAGGATTTAGAGGCCATGTTTCATCTGTATGTTTGGGGTATGTGTTTGTGGATGATCGGCTTTTAATATTCAACTTTGAGAAATGGGCAGCTTTGCAATAATCTCCAATAATTTTTATTTGAAAAAGGAAATTTTAGGGGAAATTTATCACGTATTCAACTTCAGTTGTATACCAATAGTTTGATTTCCAAGTTCCACTTTAGTTTCAACCCATTCTACTGGTTACTTTGATTGCAGGGAGCTCATTTAACAGAATTTTTACTATTTATAGGTACTTCTCTAGTTGTGACAGTCATACGCTCCTTTGGTAATGACCATAGACATTTTGGCACATGGTGTTCGAGTCAAATGGGTCGCACAGGGAAGGCAAGTATTTACAAGACTAGTGGCTTAATTTTTTTCTAAGTAATTTAATTTCTGGAAATTACAGTTTTTGTTTCCCATCTGATTTCTTCTTAAATATAAAATGGCTCCTTTATTTCATTTCTCAATTTCATGTTATTTTTCTAAGTCCCTTTTGTTTTTAATATAACTTTGCATTCTGTAAATAAGAATGCTCTGGAAGTTGAAATGAAGACTTGGTTGCCAATGAGAAAAAATAAAATTCCATGTTGAAATTCTGCAAAATCAATTACATAATTATCAGCATGACAAGCAGCTAAAGTTGAGAGGTGAAAAAAAATCCATGCCAATGTTTGAGGCTCTTCAAAAATTCAATATGGCACTCCATTGCCATTTTTTTTATAATGACATTATATAAAAGAAGTTGATAGTAATAACTTAGTTGTTCTTCTTAGCATCAATTTTTTTTTTTAAAAAAAATTTACGTGAGTATCAAACAGTTCTAGAGAAAAAGCAGAATGACAAAACATGCTTGATTTTGTGCAACTTTTGGACTGTATCTGTGGTGTATTTGGATATGATATTTTGTTTATAAAATAGTCTCCTTTTCTTTCCATCTTCTAAATCCTTTTTCTTGCAGGCAGTTCATTTTATAACGTTTTATATGCCACTTTGGGGTGCAATTCTTTATAATGGGTTTACATACCTTCAAGTAATACGCATGCTGAACAATGCAACCCGTGTATGTATTCAAGTTTGCTGATTCTTTTTCAAGCAAAACTTATTCAGGAACTTTTGAACCTTACCATTTTCTTGGGAATTTCAGATGGCAGTTGGCATGTCAGACCGAGCATATGTCTCAGATTCAAGAGACAACATGAAGGTATTATAAGAAACCCTGCTTTCCTTCCCCCTCCAAAAAAATCAGAAAGGAGAATGACAATAAGTGAACGTAAGATAAGCTTTTAGCAGTTACTTGCTGCTGTTAGCCTTTCAGTAATAGAGTTTCCATTATTTGTATCATTCATTTTCTATATGCTGCTTTCTTGTCATGTGGTGTATTTATAGCAGTCTAGCTTTGTAATTGTCCAATGCTTTTTGCTTATACTGAAACTTTAATTATCTACACTCCTACTCTGTCATAAATTCTAGTATCTTCTGTTTTACATTGCAGGCTCTGAGTCGCTGGGGATACTATCCACTGATTCTAATAGGATCATTTGCTTTTGGCACTATCAACCGCATTCATGACTTTATTGAACCAGGCAATAAGATCTTTTGGCTTTCACTTCTTGATGTTGGAACGGCTGCTCTCTTGGTATAATGAAATCTTTGTACTTGCTGGTTTCAGCTATATTTACATTATTGCGTTGCATATGACCCTATAACTTGTTTGCATGGAAGTTTGTCAATACTGAAAATTTCCCTGATTTCACTGGCATTGTAAATCATATTCAACAATTAACATACACAAAGGAATCATTTGTCATTACTGCAGTTTGTTGTACACAGAAATGTTTTATGCCATTATCAATTAGTGCAATTGGCATCCTGTGTTTCAGATTTTACATCCTGTGCAGAGTGAACATCAAGTGCTGCTTCATGAAGGATAAAAATGACATATTTCTAATTTTTGGCAAATTGTCTACTTGTTGCAGGGCCTCTTCAACTCAATAGCATATGGCCTCAATTCTTCTGTTCGTCGGGCAATTTGTGAAAGACTAGACATGTAAGTGCTATAACTATTCTTTCAATATTCCTTGAGAAATTCCAATCTGCTTTGTATCCTCTCTGTTCCCATGCCTTTCAAGGCCAGCTTTTGTGCCATCTGAGGGTCAATTTATATGTGCTAACATAACCGCCTACTCTATTTGTGTGGGCACTTTTCTCTTGCCATTGTCCTGGCAAGATTCAAACCCATCACTGACTGAATCCCTCTTGGCTTCTTCATATTCTTCCAACTGGTTCATATTCTTCTCCAGGTCATTCATTTGTCAATTTGATTTTGACATGTACAACCTGGTGATGTATAATTATAAGATATTTATTTAGAATACTTATCATCTAATTGTCTGTGATTTTTAAATTGTAGATTGAGAATCACTACAGTAACTTATTGTTTTGGAGAAAGACAATCACTAGTGCTTCTATGAGCATTTAGTTGCTTTTTAGCACGTTCAATTGAAATGAATACTTGATACTGGTTCTTCATACCAGGTTCTGGCCAGAGAGACTTCACAGATGGCTTCCAAACAATTTGAAGTACAGAAACCAACAACAAGAGAGTGAATTAGTCTCATTAAAAATTGAAGATGAACGATAGTTAATGGGCATCGTGCAATCCTCCATACCAAATTTTGACAATTTTCATCGTAGTTTAATGAGATCAAGTATTCATGGGCAACAAAATATCTGCCGGCAGCACATTCCATGCTATTTGTTCTTCGCTGTAACGATGATTTGAATCATGTCTTCCTCGCTATGAAATCTGCCGTGCATGCCCATGCTTGATGCTGATCTTCTCATAAAAAATAGCGGATGGGCCGGCTTGTGTTGATGTGTATGACCCATTACTGATTGCCGCGGAAAGCGCTATTTTTTAATAAAATCCAAACTTCTCTCCCTGTGGTTATTCTTCTACGGGTATTAATTTTGAGCATTTCTGTACATGTCCTTGTATGTCTCTCTAAATTCTGAGATAGGATGTTTGATTTATATTTTTTGTATTATAGGCTTAATGCACTCCTAATTGTTATGAATTGTTACACAATTTTTTGCAGATCTGCTGTGTATTTACTATTTACTTCTCACCCAGATTTTGAGAGACTTAAGTTCGAAATTTTTATGTCGATACAAAATTAGCGTATTTGCTAAAAAGGGTCTATGTATTGTAGTTATCTAGAGTAAGGAGTCAGGGCGATTTAGCTGCCCGGAGGTTATTCTCCTGAAGTCGTAGTTCAAAGTCGTCAAAGGTTATTCTAGGCGAACCTTACTCTTAAGATCAAATTAAGTTCTTGGCCGTCGGAGAAACAGTCTTCGTAAATGTCCTTTTAACCACATGCATCCGGTGGCATCACCATAATTTCAGATAGTGGCCGACCAATAATGTTAGAAATTCGATTATTCCAATTATTTCACATGTCCGCGATTCGATATTTAAAATCGATAGTTCAAAATTCATAATACATTCTTGCTCTCTGGGGGATAAATCATCTATACATTCTGCTCCCTCAGGCATGTGTCCCTTGCTATCTTGAAGGGCGTTTCATCATATTGATTCCTATACTGGGACTTCGGCTCAGAAACTTGATTAGCAATGGTAAACACTAAATGAGTACAAGTAAAACCGTTAATCTGTTTGGCAGAGTTCTGCTGTCCTCCACAGAAACATCTTTTACACATCGGAAAATCAAATATGTTATAAGTCAATGAGTAAAGGACAAGAATAACAAGGAGATCCTCCTGCACCATTTTTTTATCATTATTGACAATTTCGAGTTTCTGTTTTAAGTTTAACTTCGAGCAGCTTTCCACATTCCATTTGATTAGCAGGAACACAGACCCCTAGCACATCGGTTTTTTTTCTGAAGCCCACGTCATCTCATATTATCATTTGTCGAAAGTTGGCTTGTTAAAACCTGCCAAAATGATGAATGCAAGTTTCTTGCAATTACAATTGGTATATTGCCCCTCTAATGCTAACCAAACTGTTCCAAAATGATTACGATTTCAGAGTCGAAAGTTTCCAGTCTGAGATCAGAATTATACATTTATAGATCCTGAAAGACGCGACGCAACACAACCAACCCCAATCCCAAGTTCCCAGAAACAAAAAGGGGTAACAAAAAGAAAAAAGGAAAATAATGACACAATTGACAGTTTACACACATTTATACATGTAAAGAGGGAATTCGGACCACAGTCGATCTCTCCTAAATCTTTGTAATTTAACTAAGAACAGGCACAGGCACTGCCAACGGCAAGCGAAAGATCTTCACCCTCAGTCCTGAAAAAGAAGTAGCCGACGGCAAGACCGACCACGATCGCCACAAAGACCCCCCCGTTAAAGGACATGACGGCCAACATCAACAGATATCCGATCGCCGAATTCACCCCATACAGAACAGCTCCGGCGAACTTCACCCGCAATTTGGCCTTGTCTCCGGCGAGATTAGGTTGCAGAAGAGGGACCCGGACCTGGTGCGTCGGAGGGGACGGCCTCTCGAAGGAAATGGCCTTTACGCGAAGGCGGCGATTCTCCAGATACTGGTAGAAAGCCGAGACAACAAGACACGCAAGTAGACTCAGGGCGTAACTCGTCCATGAATGGGTCTTCCATGAGTCGATGAGGAGGGTCACCTTTTTGCTCCAATAAAAGGTCATGTGCATCATCTTCGCTAGAGCTCTTTTAACGACGCGGTGTTGATTAAGAACGCGTACTGGGGGACACCCTCTGTGTCAGAAGTCTCAAATTTGAAATCGGGTTTCCCAAGGTTGAAGACGGAGATCGACAACTCAAATGGGCTGTACATTGTGGTAACAGGTAATATAGTACTATCACTATGCATTGGTACGTTGTTAGGACATCTATCTACCTAGGTTCCTATAACACCCTCGGGAAATTTCCTAATTACGAATTTGTGTCATCTACTTGTGAGCACCTTGTGTTATTGCTGGATTCCGTAAACTTTGCCAACAAGGTTATTTTGGAGAATTAACTATATTGATAGTACTATGGCTAAAAAGACAAACCCAACTACATTGGTAGTACACCTTACCATCTTATAGTCCCAATTTCCAGGACCAAAATCCCAAAATAATATTTTTTCTTCTTTCAGTCTATCGTGTCTGAGTAAATATATCGAAATTACTCCTATTTTACATTGTAAATCAATCATTAAAACTTATGTTAGTCAAATTAATTAATAAACAATAAAATATGAAAATCATTAAAAATTTATCTAAATATTGTATATAAATTCAAAACTGTATTATATTTATAAAATAATAAATATAAACATGCCTTTTATAATTTTGAATGACATATTAAATTACATAAAAGCATATAAAGAATAATTTAACTCAAACGAAATCAATCTTAAATTATACAAGGTGCTGTGCTTCGAGTCAATATAAGATAATCTCATAATTCCATGATTATAATTGTGAAAGTATAATTCTTCTTGAAAGGGTTTGCCTCGATGGCACGTAGTGTGTTTTCTCTCTGTATGCTCCAGTAGCAATTTTGTTACCCTACTTTCTTTTATTTTCCATCTCTCACAGGTCAGTTACTCTTTATGGATTCGAACCTGACAAGATTGTCAATTCGAGAGGAGGAAGAGGAAGGATGGACTTTAGAGGATGTTTTAGATGGGGAGAAACGAAGGAGAACTTTGAGCTTTTTTCTAGTGGAACGCTTCCTAACGGAAAGTGTGATCCACTTCCATTTAATGCACAATACATTAGCAAATTTGTGGCATCGCCTGGGAGGCATGTGTATTAGAATCTTGGAGAAAGGAGGTATCTTTTTAAGTTTTTTCGTTCTTTTAAAGGTGGATCTAAACAGAGTCATTGAAGGGGGCCTTGGGCCTTCAATACTCACCTATTAATCACTCATCGCATGAAGGAGGGGGAAGATCCAATGGTGGTGGATCTAAATCAGATTGAAATCTGGGCACAAGTGCATGACCTCTGGGCGGGCTTCATGTCAGAATTGGTGGCAATGCAATTTGGGAATTTCATGGGTTCATTTATGCGGTGTGACTCTAAGGTGATAGCTAGGAGTAGAAGCACTTATGCGGTACACTTAAATATGACGCTTAACACTTTTCTGCTTCCTATGTGGTTGCCTGGCCACTCAAAAAGTTACTAAAGGGTATGTGCAGCTCAAGAGGGAGGACGTGATTTACCATTAAATTGGGATATCTCGCTCAAAGCTACTATCAAGAAATCGTCTCCTAACCCCTTTTAATTATTTATACAATGTATTAAAGTTTCTAATTATAAATTATTTAGATGCAAAAATTTATGATAAATGTCTCAAAATTAGCTAAAATATAGTTATATCTTTATAGATGATCAAAAGATTAAACATCTAGTAGTTTGCACAATTGAAGAGCTAATTAGACAAAACTAACAAAACTAGGGGATGGGGTTTAAGGCCTTTGTTTACTAGCTACAAAAAAATAAGCTTAGTATTATTTTACAACAAAAAGTAACCCATATTACCCTTGAAACTCCTACCAAAGCTTTTGCTATAGCCTTCCCTGGGCTTGGAAATTCAATACGATTTATACCGTTCGATAGCACGAACATAAGTGGTATGACATGTAAGGTCATGTTGCAAGTTACAACAACAATCTTATCTATCACAAGTACTTGAGGTGAGAAATAAATTCTCTATAACATTAGAGAGCATATATGATACTTAAAATATTCATGGAATATAATATGATTTAGAATTATAATTTTCACGGAAAATAAATGCATTTCAATAGATAAATATGTCATAAATTATGGCACTAACAAATATATGACATACCGAGGTAAACAATGTCCTTAACTATTAAGCATTGAGACGTCATATTTGAGTTATTCGAGTTTCACGAATCCTAGCATATGACTATCATACCTAGATGATCAATTCCCACAAACTCCAACTTATGACACCTGACTGGCAAGCATGACTCCACCTTTAGCTGAGGCATCCCTCAGCGGGTGCCTATAAGGAAGTCAGGTAATATAATCTTAGTTTCAATGTGTCATCTAATTTATCATGTGGTCAAGCTTGAATTAGTCTGAGAGAGAATTGTGAGGATTTTTTTTTCTTAATTCTTCTTTTAAACACTGATGTACTTCTGGTGTTTGGAAATCCCTTTAGTGTCTTAAAAATTTATGTATTGCTAGTTTCCATTTTTTAAAGTCTAGATTGGTCCATAAGCTTTCCATATATATTCTGGTTCAAAATGTTCCAAGCAAAAATACATTATTGCACTCACCTGATTTTTTCTGGATCATTTAGGCAACACAACTTGCCATAAAACTCAGAATTTAGGTTATAATGCAAGGAATGTAACAACCTCATTTTTTCGATAACCATTTAAGTGACAAGGCTTGCTATAGATTTCTAGATTCATTAGATGTAATGCTCTACCAAGGAATTAAAGGGTCCACTAACATTTAGACAGCATAGCCAACCATAGTCTCATATGTACGAGGTCTATAGGCTTCTTTAAGGTCTTAATTAACCTCTTTTAGTGTCTTAATTATCTTTTTTCATTGAACAAGATTCCAACCATCAATAAGCATATAATGTACAGGAATAGTTCAATTTTGCAAAATCTAGTTCTCTTCTCAAACTATTATATTGTCACACCATCATACAAAGTTGGAATGTACAATAATATAGACAATTATAACGTATGAATGACAATGAATTCATATATGAATGCATGATGCACAAGCTATTCATAAATCTCCTTAGATATTTTAAAATATCTTTCTAGCCTTAATCTTATCTAATTCTATCCTTCTTTTACCTTGAATGGGCTCATGGATGGTCATGGTAGCAAAATTTCATGATAAATGATCATAAGTAGAAAAGGATTGGTTAAGGAGTTTCATAGTGTGTTCTAACTTCAAATGTATTTCCACACTATAGCCAAACCCTTTGCCTTTGCACTGCCATATAAACTCATTCAAGAAGAAGGAAAATAAAAGAGAAGAAAAGAACCTAAAATATGCTAAACAATGTCACTTTTTGAATGCAAGTGTGGTGTCAAAGTGAAGAATGTGAGTGTGAGTAAAATATGATGGGATAGGTGTGTGGTATGATTTGAAAGAATAAGGTATTTAAAGAGAACTCAATGGCTAGAATTTAATTAGGGTTTTTAGTCATATGGTTAAGATATGATATAAGTGGATGGTTAGGATTTAACAATATGTGTTTTTATCCAATAGTTGTGATTTTGTCTAAGTGAATAGCTAGATTTGATTTCTTAATCTAATGGTTAAAATTTGATCCAAATAGGTGGCTAATATTTAACCATGTGATTTTAATCCAATAGTGATGATTTAATCTAAGTGTTAGGCTTATATTTAATGTCTTTAATTCAATGGCTATAATTCAATCCAAATGGGTGGCTAGGATTTAATTATGTGATTTTAATCTAATGGTAATGATTTAGTCTAAATGTATGGCTAGGATTTGATCTTTTTAATCCAATGGTTGTAATTTAATCCAAAGAGATGACTAGGATTCAATCATGTGATTTTGATCTAATGGTGTAAATTTGATCTAAGGCTAGGATTTAATCTTAAGAAATAAATGGTTATGATTTAATCTTAATTATAAAATATCTAAGTTTAATTATGATGTAGGTCCCATAGGATAAGGTGAAGTCACTTGTCACAAGGGAAATTACCATTTTACCCTTGGTATTTTATGAAATGACAATTTTGCCCTTGTGGTGAAATTATCATTTTACCCCTGGTGGTCAGCACTCATGCTATATTTGTTTTCCTTTTTAACTTCTTCTGATTTGGTTCTATTTCTAGGATATTTATACTGTGTTGTTGTTAATAGTATAGTTTGTCAAAGTTTTAGATTTTTATTTAAAATAGTTTTAGCCTTTTCCTATTGGATGTTTTTAGGGTCCTAATGTCTTACAAAAAATTTACCTTAAATATGATAAAATTCTATGTAAAATATGCTTCAATTATTGCATATTTCTTATGGGTTTTTGATTTGTTTATCTACCTATAAAAATTTTCAAAGTTTGTTTGAAGTGTGAGATTGCCTCAGCCTCCTCATTGCATAGAATGAAAAATTCCAAATTTTCCCTTAAACCTTAAAATTGACATGTAAGCTATTCTCTTTCAATGATTCAACTAGGTATATTTATTCTTTCTTAATACTTTCTAATTTCCTCTCAATAATCTAATTTAAGAAGTATTAAAAATCACTATATTATAGACATTATGTTTCTCCCTTACTAAATAAAATTTTGTCCTCAAAACTTGTAAATTCTTACCTTAATCAAATCATTCTGGATATTTTTGTCTGATATCCACTTCTTTACCCCACGTGGCTTCCTTTGAAGTTAATCCTTTCCATGCCACTTTTATGAAGGGAATTATTCTATTCCTTAATTGTTCCTAATCGATCTTTAACATAGGCATAAGTCATATCGGATATGTTAGATTTTCCTAGAGCTACACTAATTCATCTTCTAATATGTAAAGGGTTAGGAATGTAGTTTCTTAGCTGGGATACATGAAAAACATCAAGGAGATTGGATAAACATGGTGGTAAAACTAACTGATAAGCAACCAGTCCTATTTTTTTCAGAACTTTATAAGGGTTAAAATGTTTAAGGTGTAATTTCTTGGTTGTGACAACTCGATCAATACCAATAGTAGGAGTTACTTTAATGAAAACATGATCTCCTTCATTAAATTCTACATGTTTTCTTTTGAAATCAACTTAACCCTTTTGCTTGTTTTAGGCTACAAATAACTTTTCCTTGATTTTCTTAATTTGTTACGAGGCTTTCTATACCAAATCGTAGCCTAATAGGGTTCTTTTTCCAACTTCATACCCCCATAAGGGTAACCTAAACTTTCTTCCATACAATGCTTTATAAGGTGCCATTCTTATATTAGTATGATAACTATTATTATATGTAAATATTGTTAACGACCATTATTTATCCTAATTTCCTTTTTGTTATAATATATAAGCTCTAAGCATATCTTTTAAGGTTTGAATGGTCCTTTCAGTCTGGCCATCTATTTAGGGATGATAGGCAGTACTTAGGTGTATGTCCTAAAAGCTTTCTAAAAAGGTCCTCAAACCTTATAAGTAAATTTAGGATCTCTGTAAAAAATAATACTAGTTGGCACTCCATGTAACTTAGCAATTTCTTGTATATACAATTAAGCTAATTTATCTAAAGAATAAGAAATTTTTATAGGCAAAAATTGTATAGACTTAGTCAATCTATCTACAATTACTTAAATAACATCATATGCAATGGGGTTTTAGGTAATTAAGTCATAAAATCCATTGATATGCTTTTTCATTTCCATTTAGGAATTTTTAAGGGTTGTAATAACCTAGATGGTCTTTGGTGCTCTATCTTGACCTTTTGGCACACTAAACACTCATACACAAATTCAATTATATCCTTTTTCATTCATGACTACTAGTATAATTTCTTAAGATTATGATACATACTATGGATCCTAAATGAATGGTATATTTACTTTTGTGTGCCTTTTTAAGGATTGTCTGTTTTACTTTTTCATTGGCAAGAACACACCATATATCTTGGAATTTTAAGATTCCATCATATGTTTTGAAAAATCTTATTTGACCTAATTTATTTTGCAAATGTTAATCTAATTCTAGCTTCCTTGAGTTGGTTTCTAAATTTGCTTAAGATTTCAAGCTTATTCAATCTAGATCCTCTAATGGTTTTGGTGAAGGATGTTCTTAAATTACCAATTTTGTCTATTAATTTCATTTATTGTACCATCAGAGTTGAAACATGCAAGGATCTCCTACTTAAAGCATCAACTATTACGTTTGCCTTTCTTATATGGTATTTAAGTTTAAAATCATAATCCTTTAAAAATTTCATCCACCTTCTTTGCCTTATGTTAAGTTCCTTTTGATCAAATATATACTTCAAACTATTATAGTCACTATAAATATCAAAAGTGACACTATATAAATAATGTCCATATCTTTAAGGCAAAAACTATGACTGCGAACTCTTAATTGTGAATAGGATAATTTTCCTAATGGCATCTCAGCTGTCTTGATGCATGGGCTACTAACTTCTGGTCTTACATTAACACATAACCTAATCTTTTCTTAGAAGTATCACTATAAATCTCAAATTGTCCTAAAGGATCAAGTATGTTGATATTGTGGTAGTGATCAATTTTTCTTTTAAGGTTTAGAAGCTCCTTTCACACTTTTGGGTCTACATAAATGTGACTCCTCTTTTGGTTAGCTTAGTCAAAGGTGAAGCTATTTGAGAAAATTCTTAATGAACCTATATTAATATCAGGCAAGTCCAAGGAAACTATTAATTTCTGTAACTATTTTAAGTCTTCCCTATTTCAGTACTGCCTTAACTTTGCTAAGATCCACAAATACTCATTCTTTATAAATCACATGACATAGGAGTCTGACCTCTAGTAACCAAGATTCAGATTTGTCCAATATGACATATAATTGTTTATTCTTCAAAGTTTGTAAAACTATCCTTAATGTTCAACATTTTGATCCTTAATTCTAAAATAAATTAGAATATCATCAATGAAAACCACAACAAATCTAGATAAGGTCAAAAAATCTTATTCATATAATTTGTGAAAATTTTTGGAGCATTAGTAAGCCCAAACGACATAACTACAAACTTATAAGAGCCATATCTAATCCTAAAAGTAGTTTTAAGAATATTAGATTCTTTGACTCTAATTTGGTGGTATCCTAACCTTAAATCATCTTTGAAAATATAGTAGTTCCATTAAGTTAGTCTATAAGATTATCGTTCCTATGGAGAGGATACTTATTTTTTATAGTTGCTTTATCTAATTGCCTACAATATATACACAATCTAAGATTTCCATCTTTTTTTAAGAACAAATAGTATAAGTACACCTTAAGGTGATGCACTAGGTCTTATGAATTTCTTTTCCAATAACTCATTTATTTACTTTTTCAATTATTGTAATTCTAATGTTGACACCCTACATAGGGCTATAGAGATAGGTTCAGTTATTGGTATTACATCTATTGAGAATTATATTTCCCTTTTTGAGGGTAGACCTAGAATTTCTACAAGAAAAACCTTAAGAAATTCATTTACTACAGGGGTTTTAGCTACTTTTAGCTCAATAACAGTAAAATTTAAAAAGATAGATTTTGTTTCCTTAAAATTGTCCTCTACAAAATATCAATAATATTGGGGTGTTTGTTAATGGCCTAAATACAAAAGCTAAAGATCTTAAAGCAAGTCTTATAGACTCTACTAACAAGGAAAGCCTCGTTTGGTGGTTTGATGAAAAATAGACTTAGATCATAAGTAATCCACGAAATATAGAAGGATGGTAGGAACGGTAATGTTGTATGCAATGAAAACAACATAGTGGCAATTCATTCCTTATCAGTAGGACCTACTAGGTTGGCCTACTGACAACTATGAAAACCATTAGTTAAAACTGTCAAGGACTAGGCAACCCTTGGGTAGTAAGAGCTCTATGGGAGCTCATAAGAAGTAACAAGTTGATGTGTTTTTTTCCTTATAGAGACACTTATTCATGCAGTCAGAATTAAGGAATTGTGTAAGATGTTAAATTTTGAATTTGGTTTCAGTTTTAATAGGTTAGGAAGAAGTGGAGGACTTGCTGTCTTTTGGTAAAAAGCATATGACATACAAATCACCAAATATTCACAAAATCATTAATATGCTACTTAAAGGAAAAGGTGGTAATGTGTGGCGCATGACTGGCTTTTATGGATTCCCAGAACATACCGACAAACTTAAGTATTGAAGTTTGCTAAAATCATTAATGGGGACTAACAACTTGCCTTGGATTTACTATAGGGACTACAATGATTTGCTAGTAGCAAGCGAAAGACAAGGAGATCAAGACTATCCAAATTTCTTGTTAAATGGATTTAGTAGCACAATTGAAGAATTTAGTTTACATGATTTACAATCAAATGGGTACCTGTTCACTTGGGAGAAGAGAATAATAATTAACACAATAATTAAAGAACGTTTGGATTAAGCTATGACAAATTCTCTATGGCTGAGCAAATTCTTTAACCATTTGTTATTAATGCTTTGGTTATCTTATTCTGATCACTCCCTATTGTTAACTGAGACAAGAAATGAGTTATGGGATAGAGTTTGAAATAGGTTTAGGCTCGAGAATAAGTGGCTGTCCAATATAAAGCTTAAGGAGATTGTGTAGTACAATGGAATAGTTATATGGAACTTGACGTCCCAAATAAACTAACAAGACACTAAGATGTTCTCATGTAATGGGGGAAAGTTAAAAAATAAAATGAAAAAGGATGACTTTAGGAAGTGGATTTTCTACTACAATATCTTTGAAATAGTAACTCTTTTGATAACACACGTTTCATAACTCAATAAGGAAAGGAATAAACTTTTGGAGTGGAGAAAGATTAAATGGTAGTAAAAGTCAAAGCTTCATTGGCTATGGGAAGGAGACAAAATGACTCGCTGTTTTCAACTCTATGCCTTTGCTAGAAAATGGAACAACAGAATTGAGGCATTGATGGACGAATGAGGAAAGTGGGTGTATAAGAGAGATGATCTGAAAAAGCTTGTGACAGGTTACTTTAAGAGCTTATTTGTAAACTTGAGTAATGACCCAAGACTAGTGTTGAGGCATGTATCAAATATGGTAACCCTGAGGTAGAATGTAGATCTTATTAAACCTTTTGAAAGCTTGAAATTCATAATAATAATACACCAAATGCATCCAAATAAGTCATTAAAGCTAGATGGGTTTAACATGATATTTGATTAGAAATTCTACAATATCATTAGCACTGACATAGTTTGGAGCAGTATCTTGTGGCTTCAGAATGGTACTTTTCAAGTTGACTTTTCACATACTCTTATTGATCTCGTTCTAAAATGAATAAACCTTGCTTTCTTAAAGATTTAAGACCAATTTCTCTGTGTAATTCACTTTACAAGAATATTTCAAAGGTATTAGTGAATAGAGTAAGGATTGTTCTTCGCAACATCATTGCAAAAAACCAATCAGGTTTTATTATTAGGGGACTCATTACTAACCATATTTTGGTAGCTTTCGAACTTATGTATACTTTGAAAAGAAAGCTAAGAGGCAAAAAAGGGCTACTAGAGATTAAAACTAACATCAACAAATCTTATGATATAACTTACCGTCATTACCTAGAAGTTATTATGATTGCTTTGGGGTCTAATAGTAGATAGGTTAGTTGGATGATTCTGAATAGGGAAGAGATGAGCCTTATTACTCCTTAGAGGGGCTTGGGCTACGGAGGCCTACTCTCTTCTTACTTATTTATTTTATATGTAAAAGGATTATCAACTTTAATAAGATATGCTAAGAGAACAAGTTTGATGTATGGTTGTAAGACAAGTACAAGGGGACCCAGTGTCTCCCACCTTTTATTTACATAGGACTCATTTTTCTTTTTATAAAGCAAATAAGAGGGAATGCAATAATTAAAGACTATTCTTGACAGCTATAAAGTAGCCTTGGGTTAGTCTAAACTATTAGAAATGGGGGATATTCTTTGGCGTCAACATGGTATATGAAAAGAAGAATGTGATGAAGGATATTCTTGGCATTCATGCATTAATTAATCAAGGTATGTAACTGAGCTTACTATCTTTAATTGGTAAAAGTAAGAAAGCTTTTTTTTTTTTTTTTGTTTTCTTAGGGATAAGGTTTAGTGCAAACTTCAAAATTGGAGGAATAAATGTCTTTTCAAAGTAGGCAAGGAAATCCTTAGTAAATCAATGGTTTAAGTTGTCTCTACATATTGTATGAATGTCTTTTAGATCCCAATTTTCATTTATGATGAGCTTTTAAAAATGACGAATTCTTTTTGTTGGGCTAATAAGGGTGATAATAAAAAGGAATTAGATGGATGTCATGGGAAAAGAAGAGTTCAAGCAAACATGGAGCGGGTGAGCTTCTGCCACCTTAGTTGTTGCAATTTAGCCAAGATGGGTAAACAGGGATAACGTTTGGGAATGAATCCAAATACTCTTGCTTTTAGAGTCTTTAAAGTTAAGTATTTCTCATAATAGGACTTTTGGTTAGCTCAATTGGGTTCTAACCCAAGCTACACATGGAAGAGTATTCTTTTCTTATGCATGCTACTTGAAACAAGACTAAGATGGATGATGGGTAACAGAGAAATGATATGTGTGTGAAGGGACCTATGGTTGTCTAGAGACTATGATTATGGGATCTCAGGTTTAAATGGTTTGGGAGATGATGTTACAACAATAAAGGAGGTTTTCAATATAGATAAGAGAGGTTAGGATCATGAGAAACTTAGATATCTTTTTACTGCGCATGATAAGAAGCTAATCCTTTATATCCTTTTGAGTTTGAATGGTTTTAATGATAAGATAATTTGGCATTTTGAGAATAGGGGATATATACAATAAAATCTAGCTATCACATGGCCCATGATTACCTTCACCACTCAAATCAAGCAAATGAGGATGTACAGTGGAACATGATCTAGTGAATGAAAATCTAGCCAATGATAAAGAATTTCATATGGCAAACCTGTATAGGGATCTTACTAGTTCACATCAATCTTCTAAAATAGGGGGATCAAAATAAGCTCAACGTCTTCTTTCTATAATGAAAAAGAAAGTGTGGATGAGGCATTAATGCATAATAACTAGGTGAAGGATTGTTAGGCACATTATAACCATAGTCGCCCTACTGATTACCAAAATTATACCCATTAGTTTGATTCTATGTTAAAGGTTATGTTCAAGGATAGGATAAAGGAGTTTTGCATAGTTGCTTGGTGCATTTGGGAGAACAAAAACAATAAATAGTGGAATAACATCATGAGTAGCCTTAAAAGGATTTTTGCTAAAGCCTAAATTAGAGTATGAGAAGGGGGACTATGAGAGGTGATTTACTTATAATAAAACACATGTGACCCTAGGAAACAAGTTAGGATAGAGACATGAGACTTATTGGCAATAAAGAAAGATCTCACCACAAGGTTGATTGGATTTGCTACACAAATGTAATAATTTTCGTGAATGAGAATTGTTATGGGTTTGGTGTTATCTTCAGATAGGGTGATGGTTCTTTTATTATAGCTATCTCAAGATTCACACGACGTTTACCTTCACCATGACCAAGTGAAGCCGTATCAATTAGACATGCTATTGTGTGGAGCTCATCAAATCTGGCAGAAAGTGGGATAATCCTTACAGACGCATAAGTAACTTACTTTGCTTTGAATTCATATGCTAATGATGATTTAGAATAAGGGCTAGTAATTCAGGACTATAGGTATTTCTTGTTGAAACAATGGTGGAGGATCTTGAAGATAAAGTTGAAACAATAATCTCTTGAGGACTAAGTTAAAGAAGAAGAAGAGAAGTTTAGAAAAAAAACTCTTGTATAGAGTCATAAAACAGAGAAAATAATTAAAAAATCTTCAGACTCTTGATCTTTTCATCTTTTTTGTCATGTGCATTTATAAATTAACCTCAAGTATTTATACAAGAGGATAGTTACAACTTAATTGAAATTTTAACTGATTTAACAACCAAACTAAAAAATAACTATATAACCAACTAACAAAAAATAAATTGACAACTAACTTTCAACTACCAAACAAAAAATATTATTCAACAAAATTGCAACTGCTTTAACACTCCTCCTTGGCATTTTAGTGACAGATACTAATTTTCTATCTTAAGTCTTCAAATCTTTCCTTAGGTAATAACTTGGTAAAAATATTAGTCAATTGGTTTTCATATGTGCAATAAACCAGTAACATGTCATTAGATTATTGTACTTCTTTAATGAAATGAAACTTAATCTTGATGTGCTTAGTTTAACCATGAAATACTAGATTTTTTTAGATTGAAATTGTTAAAATATTGTCACATATGATTTTGGTAGCTTTTGTTTGTTTATACCCTAAGTCTTTCAACATCTTCCTTAGCTAGATAACTTAGTTTAACAAAGGCAACAATGATTTACTTTGCTTCTGCTGTTGATTGAGCAGTAGTTTCCTATTTTCTTAAGCTAAAAGCTTTTGCCCAGTGAAAATAAATATCCAGAAGTGCTTATGGAATCATTAATATAGCTAACCCAATCACTGTCAAAATAGCCCAGCAGCTTCAAAGTTTTTTCTATAAATTTTGGAAAGAACATTCCTAGCGTGTTGGTTCCTTTGATATACCTTAACACTCTTTTAGCAGCTATGAAAAGTGTTTCTCTAGGCAAATGCATGAACCTAGAAAGCAAACTCACAATAAATAGAATGTTAGGTTTGCTTGTAGTAAGGTACAGAAGACTCCTAATTAAGCTTCTGTACATGTCATATACCTTTTCAGAATCTTTATCCTTGCTTAGTTTCAAAGAAGTAGAAATTGGAGTGCTCACTAGTTTGTAATCTTGCATTTTAAATTTGTTTAGAAAGTCTGAAATGTATTTTTGTTGACATATAAAGATACATCACTAGATTACATAACTTACATGCCAAGGAGGTACTTCACAACTCCAAATGCAAGGAATTGTGAGATGCAAATGCAAAGAGAAGCATATTGTGTCATATCTTGACACAGGAGCACATGTTTCCTAGTAGTCTACACTATACTGCTATGCATAACCCTTCACCACTACTCTAGCTGTGTGTTTACAAATTAAACCCTCAAGATTGAGTTTTGTCTTGAAAACCCATTTTACATCTATCATTTTGCGATTTGTAGGTCTATCAACAAGCAGCCAAGTTTCGTTCTTCTTGATCATATCCAATTCAGCTTGTGATTTACTTTAAGGATAGTTCAGATTAAACAATTCCAAAACACAAATAAATGGAAAAAGAAGAAGAAGAAGATAGAACTAGCAATCTTGAATGATAAGTTTGCACGCTACACTCAAGAATACTAGGTTTGATTTGCCACACTTTAGGATAGAAAAGGGAAAGTGATTGGAATCGGAGATAATTTTGCCAATAACTTTAGAAAACTTAGATAAGAAATTCGCATATAAGAGGCTAAGCCAATTTTGAAAGCCTTCAAGGTTGCATTTCTCATTGATAAGTTCTGTATTTATAGCTAAGAACAACTCTCATGATATAAGTCTAAGATTCACCTAATACTCATTTAATTGGAAAAAAACATGCATAGAAATACACCTAACATAGACTTTTAATCCAATGTAGCTTACCTAACTTATCTAACTTAGACTTTCAAGGAAATACAACTTACCTAACTTAAATTTCAACCAATACTTATTTCAACTTTCATCACATGCATGCTTGATTTTTCACAATTCATTCATTATAACACATGATCAAATTACACCACTTAAACTTGGACTCCATATAGAAGTTATGTTTGGACACTAAATGGTATGATTCCATTTTGAGTTGCTGGACAACCATGATTCAAATCTTCTTAGCCATAGAATGGGTAATCGGTCCAGATGAAGCTCCTTAGCCCAAGTTAACCTCTTGTTCAACTTAAGGTTCATTATTCTCCTCGAGTTCAAAAGGATTTGTCCTTAAATCCAAGTCTTCATTATCATCTAAGTATGACGTCAAATTTCTTACATTGAATGTGGCAGAAATATTGTAATCTCCTGGTAAATCAACCTTGTAACTATTGTTATTTATTTTCTCTAAAATCTTGAATGGACCTTCTGCCCTAGGCATCAATTTTGACCTCTTTTTCTTGGGTAACCTCTCCTTCTGAAGATGAATCCACACATAATATCCCGGCATGAACTGAACCTACTTTATTCCCTTGTTTACTGCCTTTTCATAAGCTGCATTCTTCTTTTCAATTTGGCACTTCATATTTTTATTTAGAGCTTGAATCATTTTAGCCTTCTTCTTTCCATCCGTGTATAATTTATCACTTGAAGTTAGCGATACTAGATTAAGCGATATGATAGGATTAAACCCATAAACCACTTTAAAAGGAAAATGCTTAGTTGTACCATGAACACTTCTGTTGTATGTAAACTCAACAAAAGGCAAGCATTCATCCTTATTCTTTATATACTTATTAACAGTAGCTCTAGTAAGGAAGAAAGTGTTCCATTGACTACCTCTGTTTGCCCATCAATTTAAGGATGACAAGTTGTGTTGAAAAGTAATCTTGTCCTAAGTTTTTTCTAGAATATTTTTTAGAAATAACTCAGAAACTTGACATCTCAGTCTAACACAATGCTATTTGAAATGCCATGTAATCTCATAATTTACCAAAAAAATAAATCTACTATATAAGAAGCATAATTAGTTCTATAACAGGTTTTAAAATGTGACATCTTCGAAAATCGATTCACCACTACTATAACTAAATCTTTACCCATATAAGTCCTTAGTAACCTAAGCACAAAATTCATGCTCAAGTCAATCTATGGTTGATCAGGAACTGGTAATGGCATATACAAGCCATGTGCAACCTCCTTACTCTTTGCTTTCTTGCAAGTTGCACTTCACTCCACCATATGATGCATATCTTTGATCATCCTTGGCTAATAAAAGTGTTCCTTGATCATCTCTAAAGTCTTCTTTTTGCCAAAATGTCTTGTCAAACCTCCCCCTATGAGCTTCTCTTACCAATAATTCTTTGACAAAGTAATTGGGAATACAAAGTTTAGAACCTTTGAACAAGAACCCTCATACTTATAGAAACCGTCAGTAGCACTCTTTTCACATGCTAAGTATATATAAAAAAAAAATCAGGATCTTCTACATATTGGCCCTTCATTAATTCAAATCCCATCAACTTGGCATTCATTAATGAGATTAAAGCATACCTTTAAAACAAGGTATCTACAACTACATTAGCTGCTCCGTGTTTATATTTGATGATGTAGGGAAAAACCTGTAGAAAGTCCACCCATTTAACATGTCTCTTGCTTAATTAGGGTTGACCCTTCAAATATTTCAATGACTCATGGTTAGTATGAATAACAAACTCCTTAGGAAACAAGTAGTGTTCCCAATTCTATAAGACTTTGACAAATGTATAGAAATCTTTGTCGTAAGTTGAATAATTCAAAGTTACTCCATTTAACTTTTTATTGAAATAGGCAATGAGATGCTTCTACTACATAAGAACCATTCTAATTCCTACACCTAATGTGTCACACTCAATCTCAAAAGTTTTAAAGAAATCAGGGAGTGCTAAAATTAGTGTTAAACACAACTTCTCTTTAATGATTTTAAAACTTTGTTGGGCCACCTCACCCACTTAAAGTCACTACCCCTTTTAATACAATTAGTCAAAGGCACTAGAATAATACTGAAATTCTACACAAATCTTCTATAAAAGGATGCTAACCTGTGGAAACTTCTCACTTTAGAAATGCTTGTAGGAATAGGCCACTTTTTGATAGCTTTAACTTTCTCTGGATCAACTTTAACTCCATGTCGGCTAATCACAAACCTAAGAAAAACAACTCAGTCTTAACATAATTGGTACTTTTTAATATTACCAATTAATTTTTCATTTTGCAAAACTTCAAACACCCTCCTCAGGTGCTCTTCATGTTCTTCCTAATCCTTGCTATAAATCAAAATGTCATCAAAATAAACCACAACAAAATCTCTAATAAAACTTCATAGGACATGATTCATTAAACATATGAAGGTGCTTGGGGCATTTAACAAACCAAATGGCATATCCATCCATTCATACAACCTATGCTTTGTCTTGAAAGCTCTCTTCCACTTATCCCCTTCCTTCATTCGAATCTGATGATACCCACTCCTGAGATCAATCTTCGAAAAGATTGTAGAGACATGTAGCTTATCAAACATTTCATTAAGCCTAGGGATAAGATACCGATACTTCACTATGATTTTGTTTATGGCCCAATTGTTTATGCACATCCTCATAGTTTCATCCTTATTTGACACTAACAAAGTTAGTACTGAATAAAGGCTCATTGACTCTCTCATAAAGCCTTTTTCCAGTAACTCATTTACTTGACATTGTAACTCCTTGGCCTTATCTGGATTACACCGATAGGTTTTTCTATTGGGTAAAGCAGCATTTAAAATGAGATAAATTTAATGCTCAATCTCTCTAATTGGCGGTAATCCCTTTGGCATCTCATCTAGAAATAAGTAAGCAAATTCATTTACTAACTTCTTAATCAGTGGATGTATAGACACTACCTTTGTTGTTGTAGCTTCCTTCACCATTAGCATCAGTATTGGATTAGTTGAACGCCAAGCTCTCTCAACTTTTCCTTTGGTTGCAAATAAGTTCTTTTTTTTCTTTTCCTTCCTTGCTAGCTGATCTTTTAGAACTTGATAAGGACTAAGAGGTGCTAAGATAATATTCTTCCCATCCTTGGTAATAGAATAGGTGTATTTGAACCCATCATGCATGACTTTACTATCATATTGCCAAGGTCTTCCCAGAAGCAAATAACTGACATCCATTGGTACCACATCACATACTACTTCATCTTTGTAAGATTTTCCAATAGAAAATGGTACCTAAACTTACTTAGTGACTTAAATTTCTCCTTGGTCATTCAACCATTGTAGCTTGTACGGACGAGGGTGATTTGTGGTCTTCAAATTTAGTTTCTCTACTAATGTTGTTGAAGTAACATTAGTATAGCTACCTTCATCAATAATGACACCACAAACCTTTCCACCAATTGTACACCCAGTATAGAATATGTTCTCACGTTGATCATTTTCTACCTTAGCTTGTGAGTTTAAAATTCATCAAACTACAAGTAACTCCCTTTCATCTGGACACTCTATAGTATGCTCGTCATCTTCTTGTTCCATTTCTATTTCATCTTCACTTTCAACCTCCCCTTATGCTCCTCAAACAATCATGACTCTTCGATTTGGACATTCAGAAGCAATTTGTCCAAAACCAAGACATTTGAAGCACTTAATTTCTCTATTCCTCTTTGAGTTCTTTGCATCATCAACCTTGTCCTTTCCTTAAGATGAATTAGCATGGTCACTGGAACTTGTCTTTTCCTTTCGCCGTTTATTCCATTTTGAGACATCTTTGGGTGTTGATGAGGTACAGTTTGTTACCCTGAAACTAGTAGATCGTGAGCTTCCTAGTTCAGTTGCTCCTTTTCTACGTTGCCTTTCCACCTTAACTGCAAACTTAATTACATCCTCAAGTGTCATATAAGGTTGTAATTCCACTGCATTAACAACTTCCTTGTTCTAGCTTCCCAAGAACCTTGCAATAGATTATTCCTGAGGCTCTTGAATCTCACATCTCATCATCAAAATTTCAAACTCTTTAACATAATCTTCAATGCACATCGCCCCTTGTCTAAGAGTTTGCAATCAAATGTATAGCTCCTACTTGTAATAGTAAAGAACAAAGTGCTTTTGCATAAGTCTCTTCATAAGCCTCCAACTCCTGATCTCCTCTTATCCATCTATCCTATTGATTATCTTGACAAAGAATAGTTCTCCTCCAAAAAGATAACAAATAGTGCACTTGTGATATTTAAAGTGTAGGGAGTAGATCTTTTCAAGCATCTGCCCAAGACTAAATAGATTTTGCTAATGTCAGGTATATACAAAACATCATAGATAGTTTTGATACCTGAGTTTGTTGAAACAACCACTGAACCTCTTTCTTTGACTTTTGCATATTCTCCATTTCCCACCTTTACTTTGGATTTGTAAGTGTCATCGAGGATTTTGAATATCTCAGCATTATTGCACAAGTGATGTGTGCAACCACTGTCAATGAGCCAAGTATCAAAGGTGTCTTTAATTGAGAAGTAGGATACTGCAAAAAGTAACTACTTCTGTGCATCAACAGCATTTGCCAATTATACTTGTAAAGGTTTAGAGGTTTTATTTTTAGACTTGCAAATCCTGGATATGTGACCTATTTATTTGCAACTACCACACACAATGTCAGGTCTCTACTAGTAATACTTTTCCATATGTGTTGTTTTCTTGCAATGTTTATAAGAGGGAAATAACTTCTGCTTTAAATCATTACAATTTTCACTATCATGCTTGTCCTTATTCTTATTTTTGAGGCTGCTGCTTTCCTTTATTAAAATGTGGCTTTTACATAGAAAAGGCTCCATCAGTGACCTTGTCCTGTCTTTGAGTCCTTTTTTATTTTTGTGCTTAAAGAGCACTGATTCACCTAATGAGATTCTACTTAGGTCCTTGGACTCTTCAAGAGAGCAAATCTTGGATTCAAATATCTTTGAAAGGGTTACAAGAACTTTTTCCACAATTCTTTTGCCTACAAATTCTTCACCAAGAAGTCTAATGTTATTGACAATCAATGAGATTTGATCAACATATTTACTAATTGTTTCATTCTCCTACATCTGTAGAGACTTAAATGCTCTTTTCTGATTTAAGATCTGCATTTGGCGCATTTTGTCATTGCCTTAGTATTATTCTTTCAACTTATTCCATTCTTCCTTTACTATACTACATGCCATGATCCTGTAGAACACACTATTTGCAACAGAATTCTGAATAAGTGACTTGACTTGGATTTCTTCACGTTTTCTTCATTCTAATGTTTGATTTACGCCAAGGAAGGATTGGTTGGTAGAGGAATTAATGATATATTTTTAGTCACAGTGTCCCAAAGGTCATAGGCTTCCAAGAAAGCTTGCATCTTTACTTACTAAATGTGATAAATGTCACTAGTAAAGATCAAAGGCGGGCTTAAAGATAAGCTATTGAAGGCCATGCCTTTCGTGGGTGGAAAGTTAGTCCTATAAGATCAAACTGGCTTTTATACCACTGTTGAAATAAAGGCGAAGGATCTTAAGGATGAGGTTAATATAGTTGTCTCTTGAGGATTGAGTTAAAGAAGAAGAAGAAAAGTTTAGAAAAAACTCTTGTATAGAGTCAAAGAATAGTAAAAATGATTGAAAAAATCTTTAGACTTCTTTTTATCTTTTCTACATTTTTTGTCATGTATATTCATGAATCAGCCTCAAATATTTATACAAGAGGATAGTTATAACTCAACTAAAATTTTAACTAATTAACAACCAAACTAAAAAATAACTACATAACCAACTAACAGAAAATTAACCAACAACTAACTTTTAACTGCAAAAAAAAAAAAAAAATACTGTTTAACAAAATGACAATTGCTCTAACATTTCTGAAGCCTTAAATGTAATGTGAAGGAAAGATACTACCAATGCTCATAGGATTGCTAGAGCTTCCATTGCTTATTCTACGTTCCATGTTTGGAACATTTTCCCGATATTGCAGATTCCAATCTGAGTAAAAGTTCAGTTTGAGTTTGAAAAAATGACTATTATTTATCTCGACTGTTCACATGACTGGGTGCTCAAATGGCACTTTCTTTTGGCACGTTAGGCTGAGTTCAAATTTTAGGGTATTTTACTTTTAAAATATAATAAATATATAGTTTTACAATAGTAATACATAAATGTATAAATTTTATTACAAAATTTATAATTAGTAATTAAATTATATACTTATTCTATTATTATCAAAAGGTTATATATCTATCCTATTTTAATTAACAAATTTAATAGTATAAATATAAAAGATTATACTTAATTCTAATCTTTAGTGAAAACAAAACCGGTGAAATAGTTCGGTTTTCACAATGCTGAACATTATTGATTTTTGAGGGTTTTGTCTATTTTAGAGTAAGTGAAAATACCATGTTAAATAATAAAAAACGTACAGTTTAATGCCTAACACTTTGCAGTTTCCTCCAATTAGAATTTTATAGGTATATAATTTTTTTATTTATATCATAACACATTAGGAGTGTTCAAAGTTTGACTCGAGTCTAGAAAAATTTTTCTTTTCTTATTTTATTTTATTTTAAATTAAATTAAATTAATAAATATAAATAAAAGATTTCTTCTATAAATTCTCAATCCTCTATTATTTTACATTTTCACACAGTATAAATACATATTTATAAAAATAAAAAAATCAAACGGACCTAATTACACTTTCACAAATCACAGTACAATATTTGCAAAGAAAATGAAAAGAAGAAACTTCATGTGTTATCCTTGGAACACGTTGTTAAATATCTCAAATTTTGAAGTTGCCCAGTTTTTGAAACACAGGGATGAATGGAATTAATAATTGATATGAGTCAATATCTAGGTTAAGTCGAGTTAAGTTCAAGTAAGACTTAAAATCTAGTTTGATTTAAGATCAAGGTAAAAAAAAGTTATTCCAAGATCCTGCCTATTTTAGTATGGTTTATTAAGTAATTTGGTCAAATTGAGTTTAATTAGGATGTGAATAGGTTTATCTTTATTTTTTATAATTTTTTATTTATAAAAATTATTTTTTAAATTAATTAAAATAGTTTTTTAAAAATAAAAATAAAAAATAAAGATTTGAAGGTAAAAAATAAAATGAATAAAAATTAAAATTTGGAATGAAAAAGAATTAAGATTTGAAAAGATTTAATATATTGAAGATTTATTGTAAATAAAAATAACTTAAACTAAATTATAAAAATAACATTTTAAGAATTTAAAAATACAATCAGGCTAAGCTAAATAGCAAATAATTTTGATATTCAATTTAATTCATTTATGACACCTGACTCAATTTAGTAAATTTATAAACTTTTATTTAAACCTGACCTAATATGATTAAGTCAGGTTATGTTAGCCGAACCAAGTTCAACTTTGTATATAGGACAAAAATAAAAAAAAAAATTACAATCTTAAACAAAATTTACTTTGAAAAAGAATAATAAAAATAATTTTACAAACAAAGCATAACAAGCCAAAATTAAGTCTCTACCTTGACCTGTGACTTGATCCAATTTGGTATTGGATCTTGCAAGAAAAAATCACTTTTTGTCCAATTTTACGAATAACCTAACTCGATTGAATTATGTTCACCCCTATATCAAGTAGATAATTATTGTAGATTATTATATTTGAATATAGTTCCTTTTAATTTGTTTATTACTCATCAATTACTTGACTAGGTTCAAGTGCCAATAATTTTTTTAATTAATTTATTGTATGTATATTAAAATTATAATATTTTAAAATTTGAAAGTCAACAAAAAAATATACTTTTCATACATTTTAGCATTTATATCAAATCTAATGCATATTAATATTTTTTTGCAAAAAAATACAATTTTATTTTTATATTATTTTTCGTATGAAGTAGCATTTTTATTTCTTCTTTGAGATTGCTAAACGAATCTTGCGAAGGGGACTGATATACGTCAGAACTATGTTTGTCTATATGTAATTAATTAATTGTCATCATGTAGCGAGGGATCTGAATTATTAGCAAGAGGTTATGGATTCAATTCTTGATTCAGTCAATTTTTTTAAAAAAAAAAATTACTAATCGGAGTGGCACATGTAGCATATTAGTCTCAGTGCGACAATGTTCCATAAACAGGGTCACAAAACCCCCAAGGTAGAATAGGAAGAATGGAAGATATGCAGAACCAATGGGCAATGGGTGTTATGTTACGACTGTTTAAGGAGAAAAGAAAACGACAATTGAAATCATAATTGGCGTCAAACCAGTCATCAGCCAGTAGTCAGAGCTGCTTACATAATCAAGATAGATATATAAGATCTCAAGGTTTGGGTTATGTATGTATTGCACTTTCCAACTATTAGGCAGTGGCAATAAACTATAAATCTTTCTGATACTTCATTGTGCATATCAACGTGTGTGGACCCATCATGCATGCCCTAATAACTACACAACTTAGATATTTTCTTCTGTGCTTCCTTCTCAGTCTCATACTCCTTTCCATACCATTCATTCTTTTTGGATTCAAATGAAAAAAAGACAAACCACAAAAAACCAAGAACAATTGCAGGGAAGAAAATACAGTATAACTACGATGCGACAATGTTCTTTCCACTTGCAGATATTAATGATTCACTGCCCACAATCCGGATCCTCCAAGCATGTTCCTCCCCATGCTTGAGATTTTGGGTGGCTTAGAGGCTTTCTTTTTATTCTGATATCGCCATTGTCATCCATATCTCCCCAGGCAAAGAATTCCTTAGGAAGCAACGAGTGGACATGCTCAGATTCACCATGAAATTGATTTGTAGATCAATATCATCCAAATTTTTTTTTTAAAAAAAGATAAGCTTAATTATCAGCTTTGGCATTATCAAGAACCATTTTTTATGGCTTCCACGAAGAAGAACAATTAACTTGAAGATTCCATGCCCACTCTATCTTACTTAGATTGCTCAAGACTGGTAAGTTACGAACTAGTCAACAAGTTCTAAAAGAGAGTTAAGGATCGTCTCAAGTTCAGAACTATTTCAAACATGAAGGTCTAATTGAGGAACTGGCTGGCTATTATTGGCCGCCCATTATTCAACATTAGATTATGATACAAATGTCTAATCGTTAAGGTGCATAAACAAGAGGATATAGTTTCTGCGCTTATTTTCCTCTTCACCTGCAATGCAACGACATAAAAAATTTTAAGTTCAGAGCTGTTTTCAAACACACACAAAACCAATGCGATTTCAATAAGCTGCTTGTAGTTCAGGGGCTGCGCTATCTACTCCACCGATACCCACTTCTGCCATGACCTTCTTGATGGTCACTCTCTTTCTGCATCCCTGCCATGGTAGAAAAGCAGCTCTGAGATCTCCCCAGCGGTCCACACCTCGTCCTATTCCCCTCCTTCCTCGGACTATCCAAAGTCCGAAGAATCAGCTGTTTCATGGCCTCTATCAAATCCTCTGTGGGATTGTTCGGAGGACTCGATGCTCTGAACTGTTGGCAGAACTTTATGTGCCTCTTCATTGCTTCGTCTGCACTGATGTCTCTCTGCGACCTGTGTGTCTCGTCCTTCACTGCCTCCGCACATAGACCGCAAATCCAACGACCTTGATACCTATCACGCACGCGAGCAATGTAGGCCGCTGTGCACTCCTCCATCAATCCGCAACAATAGCATTTCACCGACACTGATTCCGCCTCCACCGGTGGTTGCGTCTCAATCGGCGATAGCGACTTCGTTTCCTTCAAAACCCTCGCAGCCATACCGTCCCTGATTAACAAAAACCAGCCTTAGAATTTACGGATGAAATCTTGAATGACAGTGATTGTGATGCAAGTTTCAAAACATGTTGAAATTAAGAAATTTTGATTGAAAACAGAGATACAGAGATCGATTGATTGAGGATTTTTTATAAAAAATTTTGTACCGTGTTCCGAAATCTCTCCGATCACTGGCGATCGAATAATATTCGAAGATCCTTAAGAGATACTGAAAGGATCTAAAATGGTTGAAAGAGAATAGTCTTGGCGAAAAATTATCGCTCCTTTTCCCACTCGATTTGTTCGACTTTCTCGCCTCCGAAAAGCAGAACCTCAAATGGCAAATAGTACATCTCAGAGCCCCGATTGGCTCTCTGAAAGTCCTCAGAAAGAATCGAACTCTAGAATAAAATCACTTCCCTTCTTCCCCTTTCAAGTATACTGGATCTCCGTTTCCGAACCTGATTCTCTCGTATCTTCCCTAGCCACGTTATAACATATGATGAGAGGGAAACCGAGCCTCGTTCATAAGGAGGCGGATCTTTGTTCCTCGTTTTATTTATTGACAAAAGAAAAGAAAAAGAAAAAAAATTCTCAATCATTGGCGCGCGGATCTCTCCGGTAAGCGCAAGAGACTGTTTTCTCTATTAATATTAATATAAGAAGATTATATGATTTAAATTCAATGATCTTCAATTTTTATATAAAATATATTTTTAAAAATTAAAATTTTTTTATAAATAAATACATATTTTAATATTTTAAATTATTTTTTTATATATAATAATATCTACTTAAAAAATAATAAATTTTAAAATATATAAAATAAAATATGAGATGTTAAAAATAATTTAATTTTTTTAATTATATATCATTTATTTATAAAAATATATATATATATTTTAAATATATTTTATACAAAAATGAGAATCATTAGCGGTTTGGTTGGTATCCACGGTAACTTCCACTGCGACAGTTTTTACTGAGCTGTTCCGCACCAGAAGGTTTCTGCACCTTCGGATCAGACCGTTGATTCTAATAGATAACTGACATCCCGAGAGAGCTAATGATGAACCTGGAATATCTCCATTGGAGATAATAAAATATTATTATATTTATTAATATTAAATTAAAAATATATATTAAAATATAAAAAATTAATTGAGAGTCTCCACTGGAGGTGATCCGGAGGGGCTAATGATACTATCTGGATTTTTTTTTTGGAACCAAAAATAGAAAAGATCACCAACAAAAATTCGAACTTTAATCCATGAAGACACCAAAAATTGGTTCAACGTTTAATGGGAACAATTTACAGGTTCATACCAAAATTTAGTTAAGAATGTCATTTCTCGTGCTAATAATTTTTGTGATCATTTTCTATCATTAAACGTATTACATTATTCTGCCAAATTATGTAACCGTTCTGTGATAATTTTTAAAGTTTGGCAAATTAGTTTCGTACGTGTTACCAAATTCTTTACGGATTGAGAGTGTTGAGCAAGCATAAAACGTTTCTTGGTCAAGGAATTTCCAAATTTTTGTCCTAATTGTTTAGATTTTAATACATGTACTTAAAAAAAAAGTGTATTTGGACTTTGTTATTTTTTCCTTTTTGTGTACCTGGATTTCACTGTGAAGAGTTAAGTGGTGGATTTCTGCAAGTTTATCTGCCAGCTGGCTGGACAACAACCTTTTGCTGTTTTGCGGGTCGTCCAAGCCAAACGTGCAATTTGGGGTGGTGATTTAGTTTTCACACACGTGCACTTGTACGACAGAGTCATGCGCGTGTGACCCACTTCTTGTAAAGAGAATTTGTACTCCTTTGTCCGCATTCATTATCGTCACGCGCGCCACCTGCTGCCCTTTCTGCACTTCCATGTGCTTGTTCATTTTGTTTAATTTAATTTAATTATACTTCATATTTTTTATTTTAATTTTTGTTAATGAAATAAATTTTATACATATTATTTTTTATCAAAAAATAATTATATAATAAATTTTATGATCAGATAAAAATTTTAAATTTTATTTTGATCTTTTACAAATAAAATATTTCAAATTTAATTTTCATAAAATTCTTTTATAAAGTAGTTTTGATAAGATATTTTAAAAATTTAGCTTTTTTATAAAATTATTTTCCAATACAGTCTTTAGATATTTCTCAATTTTTTTACTCACAAATAAAATTTTATAAATAATAATTTTATGTTAATTTTAAAATATTAAACATATGATTGAAAACAACTTTATTTATAAGATATTAACTAAATAAATATTTTATCAATAAAAATATTCTATGAGATATTAAATTGGTGAATAATTTATTTATAAGGAACAAGGAACTTTCACTCTTTTATTGTCATATTGAGAATAATACCGCAATTCTATAGCAGAAGTCAATATTAGCTAAACTGCCTTCCCAATTATATTAAACATAAAATCATATCTTCAACAAAATGTTAATTTTATTGATAAAAATAAATATAAAATAATATTTTTTTATAACATACATCAAAATATTAAATAAATTAATTTTATTCTTTTATTAAAAAAAGTAGATATAATATGATAAAAGTTAAAGAAAGCGATTTTTATTTCTTTTATTCTTATGTTTTGAGGATATGTATCCAGATGTTTCTGGCATTCAGTTAACTTAACATTGTGGTGCGGGTTCACTATTCACTCGTCACCATTCAGTAATGGAGTAAAACTGGTAAACGTTGTAATGGGTTACGGCAACGGCAAGTAAAGCTCGCAATCGCAACAGGCTAACGGGCAATGATGAAATCGAGAGCAAGAGAAAGTCGCTGTCAATTGTGAAACAAAAAACCCATCAATATTCGGATAAGTATCAATTCCATATTTTATATTCCTCTAACTGTCCCCTTCAGCAATCACCACTTTCCAATCTTATCATCTTAACCACCCAAATTTTAGGGTTCACCCATTTCCAGACTTTTTCCGTTTCATATTTTTCTCACCACATTCTATCTTTTGTTTCATAAAACACGCCAAATGCCAAGTACAGACACAGTTGGACTGGGCCTTGAGTTTCTGGCCCATAAGCTTGCGATGCTGGGCTCAGGTTCGTCGAATGTTGTGGGTTAATAGTACTATTTTGATTCTTTATTTTTGAATTAAATTTTATTAATTTTATATAAATTAAAAGTTTTTAAATAGTTCTATAATTTTAAATATAATTTTATTTTATTCTTTCAAAAATTAAATATCTTAAAATAGTCTTCTATTTTTTAAAATTTAATTCAAAATAATTTTCTTTAATTATATATTAAAAATGACTACTTTGTGTTAGATTTAGAAAAATTAATGACTATTTTAAAATTTTAATTTGTTAATGATCAACATGAGACTGAATTCAAAAGTAAAAAATCATTTTGAATATTTTAAATTTGTAGAAGATAATAAAATTAAGCTTAAAAGTAACGAATCAAAATGAAATTTTTATCTTTTGTTATATGAGTTTGTGTTCTTAAAATTATGTTTTAATGAAATTTCTTCCATTAAAAAATTTTGAATTTTTTTTGGTTAAAATTAAAAAAAATGTCTTGCATAAAAATTGTTTTCACAAAGTATTCTGTTTATTTACCTTTAATTTGAAAAAATAAGATGTCTGAATAATTAAAAGATACTCTTCACTTTTAATTCTTTGAAAAGTTCTCTTCTTTTAATTTTTAGAACAACAGATCAGAATAAAATTATTAAAAAATTTTTATTTTTAAAAACAGAAAGTTATTCTTTAGAAGTCGATGTACATTCAATCCCCTTCTATTATTGCCAGTTGGCATAGTTGCTAAACATCTATTTTTTTGGTTCGGAATTTTAAGCCATCATTATTTACTAGAAAAGAATTATCTCCACATTTTGAGGGGAAAGTGATATGTAAGTAAGAATATGTATGAGTTTTTTAAATTTTTTTATTCACATTTTTTTTTTGAAAAATGTGATGATCCTTATTCATACATCTTTTCCAATCTTTTCTCACATTCCCCACCCCCCCCCCCCCTCTCTCTCTCTCTATTTAAATTTACAAATGAAAAAGTAAAAGGAATTGATTCAAACTTGCCTCTACGCCTCTTGTGCACAAGTTAGTGATGCATCGGGTTGAATACATGCATTTGCAGATTTGCGCCATTACTTGACTAAAATAACAACTTATGATTAAAGTATAAAGAGATTTTTAGATAGATATAATTAATGTCATGTTATGATTTTATTTTATTTTAATTTTCCTAGATAAACACGCACGTCCAACTAATCACTTGAATTGTTTTTTTTTTAAATTTTGCTCCCGTCAATTTTAAAGTCTAAACATCAGCATGAACCCACATTTATATCACCAGGGTGTTGTTTGAGCATATAATCTCGGACAACTAAATAAATGTTTTAGGGTCCTAAGCAGTCCAGTTGTGTATGAAAAAAAATGTACAGATATAAAAAGGCATAGAAATTCCACAGTTTTCAACATATGCTGAAACTGGCTCAAAATATTAAAAAAAAAAATGAATGTAGTCCTTTGAACATGTGATATATTTAATTGAAAAAAATACTTTGCCTCTTCGTTTAGTAATCTTATGATGTAATTTTTTTTGGCCAAAACTTACGAAGTATTAGGAAGAAAAAAAAAAGTTGTCATATGAAAGTATGTCGTGTAATTTATAATGGTGTCAAATAAAATTTTTTTGGAGTATTCAATGACATTTTTTGGTGTACAACCTCCTATATTTAAAAAAATATCATTGTTTACTCCATAACGTAATATTAATTTCGGATGTCAGGCAGAAGTTGCTTTCTTCTAGCTCATTTTTTCAAATTTTTTTTTTTAATGCAATAACGTTATTGCTTCTTCTATGCAGGTTTGTTTGCTCATCGTAAGGGAGAATATTAAAAAGCAATGAAAAATAGAAAACAAATATTTTAACATTTAAAATTTACATTAAATTGATTTTTAGTAAAACATCTAAATGATTAATTATACTCATATTTAAAATAAAATATTTGATGTACCCATAATTTTTAAGTGTATTAGTATGTTTAATTATAATATAAAATTATAATTATAATATTATGTCTTTGTATTATAATTAAATTGAAATATATTCAAATGACAACGTATTTAAACCTTAATCCGTTGCTGCCTCTCCAGTTGTGTTATTGAATTAAAATTTAAATTATTATCTAAAAAATTAAAATGACGCGAAAAAAGTATCAATCTATCAAGTAATAAAAAACAAAATGACACTAAATATTAGAAAAAGTTGCGCCTGCGATTTTTCTTCTCAAATCCCAATCATGCGGATTAATTAATTAAAACACTGTACAGTGAAGACTCAGATAGAAGGGGAAAGTTTTAGAGAGAGAAAGAGAGAGGTCAAATCAAGTGGCGAAGGGCTTGGTGTCTTCTTAAAAGTATTTTTGTGGTGCTCGTGTTGGTTATGGTAATAGCTAAGAGGGTTTCAAGCGAAATCCGAGAGAAAGAGGAAGAGAACGAGGCCCGATTTCTACGATCATAACACTGAACAGAGTTCTAAACTCGAATTTCCAGAGTAATTGAACAAGAGCTTCACTTTATCTATCCTTTATCCCTCTACTACCGTCTCTGATCTCTTGCAATCTTCGCCAATGGATCCCTTTGATTTGATTCGCAAAGGTATCATATTTTCTTTTACACTCTTCTATAAATTCCAGATCTTTCGGTTACCTTTCTCACATTTTTCCTGTAATTCGCATCTTTTATTCTGTTTGTTTGTTTGTTTGTTTTTTTTTATTTTTTCCGTGGGTTTGTTTGTTTGTATAGTTATATTAGGCGTTGAATTGCTTAAGACTCTTGAAGTTCACAGCTTCGATAACGGGAGGTTTTTGTTCCTGGCTTGCACATGCTTTAACTTGTTAATGTTTCTGTCCTTGTTGATTTAATCTGTCAGGCTTCAATTTGTCAAATATTATTGTGAATTTCGGTTTTCAAATTTCTGCTTTTTTTTTTTTTGGATTTCAACGGGCTTTTTGTAGTTTAGTATACATGAATTGTTTTCCTTGTGTAGTTCTTCTCTGACACTGCTTCAAACATTTTCTATTATTGACTTTCAGATATTTTTGGGGTTTACGCGTTTAATCTTGTTCTACAGTTTCTTCCTAGTTCTGATATTGTTCAGTGTTTTCCATTGCTTATTTTCCGTAAGAATTACTAAAATTTCTGTTTTTAACTCATGCATAGTCTCGCTGCTGTTCAATAAACTTGTGAGATTTTTACGTAGATGTTACAGAATTAAAAATGGCGACTTATGGCTTGCTACAATAACAATCAACCTACTTATGTATCTTACTCATGCTTCACCGTCTGCTAGTTTGGCAATTATGCGTGTGAATTTTGAAAATAGTTGAAACTGAAGTTCAATATTCAGTTGTTTATTTGGCACGTTCTTGTTATCTGGAATGCCAGTGAATTCATTTATCTGGTACATAACATATGTATGAAACTTGCCCTAGATCTATTTTTGTTTCCTTCTCTTACCTTCTTTTGGTGGCAGTCTAATTTATCAACGATTGTAATTTAAATTTTAACCATCTTGCAGGGTTTGGTTAAAGCTAGCTGGACTTGTACTTTTTCTGCTTCTTAGTCCATCTATGCGGTTGTCATTTTGTTCATAATTTAGAAAATAATGAGCTTATCCAAAAAAGGACCCCAAACAGACGCAAAACTTGGCTCTCCAAACAAGGTAACAACCTTGAACCCAAATGCAGCAGAATTTATTCCTTTTGCCCTTAGATCATCATCACCTGGAAGTACTAGCTCAGCAGATGCAACAGCAAGGTTCACTACTACTGGGTCTCTTGGAAAGTCAGTCTTAGATCGATCAGAGTCATCCATTTTATGTAATTCTGATGAAGAGGCCCACCAATATTGGCAATGTCAGCTCCCTGATGATATCACCCCTGACTTCAAGGTCATGGGAGAAGACGAGTCCCAAGGTCTCAACAACCTCTCTATTGCAGGCTTGTCCATACATGATGATGATGAAGCTTCAAGGTTTACATCTTCTAATGGAACTGGATATATATTTAATGGGTGGCAAGAATTGTCTCAACAGCATCTAAATGGTGATTGCTTTGCTGATAAATTCAGGTTTTCCAATTCATCCTACAGGGGGGATCCATCTTCAACAAGCTTTCTGCACCCGCTAACAAAACTCTGGGACAGGCAAATTGAGAATACCAACCAGCATGTTAGTAGAGGTGGAGAGGGGCTCACTTATGATGATAACTCTAGACATGGATTCTTAAATGATGTCCTGGGCGAGCAAGTGATTATGGATGGTATTGACGTGAATCCGTTGGGGTTTTTGGCTTCTCAATTCCCTGGTTTTGCTGCTGAAAGCCTTACCGAAGTTTACTTTGCCAATGGATGTGACTTAAATCTGACCATTGAGATGCTCACCCAGCTAGAGGTAAGGTTGATATTTAAGTATGAACTCACTCTTTGTCAAATTGTGGTTGCTTATAAGCCTCTTTCATGTTGAGGCCTATAGAAAAATTTATAAGCTATCAGCTAATTTACATTTGTGCACAATTTCTGTCACCTAGACTTTTGCAATGCTATTATTGATTGGAAATACACATCCTACAATGAGCTCTAATAAAACATTAAGTCTGATAGGATGGATGCTAACTGTGTGGAGCAATGTCTCTATGCCTTTTTTTGGCAGGGAAGAGCCGACTCCCCATAAAGTTGAGAGGTGACTCAAATGCGACTTTATTGTTATGTCTAGCTTCAGGTTTCTAAACATTGTTGGCCCCCCCACCCCCCGCGGGGGGGGGGGGGGGGGGGGGTGGGGGGTGGTGGGGGTGGTTAGTGATACATTACAATTATATGATCAAGTAACACAATACTTTGTCCTGGATTTTGTAATTTTCTCTTCATTTTGTGGACATCAGTGTTATTCTTGCCCTTGTCTTCGTCTCAATATTATCCTTCTGAAGCCGCAAACATTTTCTTTTTGGAATTTGTAGCTTCAAGTTGATAGTAATTTCAATCAGAATCTGAATTCAAAGACTCTGTCAGCTCCCAATCTCAGTGCAATGGACTTTCCTGCGCTAACATCACCAGATGGCCAGACTACTTCTGTGAAATATGCTGCAGATAATGTCCAACTAAGTGGCAGTCCCTATCGTTCTTCTGACAAGGACAACATGCTCCTTTTCAAGTCTAGTTCTTCTTCAACTAGAGGTGCTATTGACTTTGCTTCAGCTGTCAGGAAATTGGCCTCCCAAGATTCTGATATTTGGAAGCATGAAAGAAGTAATTCTGGTGATGCTGCCATTGGCTCAAGTAGAAGTTCTCATGTTCTGGCTAGTGCCTACAATGATGTGCAGGGGAGAGCCAACATTGGCGATAGGATGCAGAACCCTGGTTCAGCTAGGGCAGCCCCTGTTTGGCTTGAAACTGGTGATGCAGTTGGTAAATATTTATGTGCTTAAACTATGGAATGAATTACTTCTATACTATGTGTATATATATTAACAATTTTGGATGTCAGCAAATATGTATTCTGAGCTGCGGGAGGAGGCTCGTGATCATGCACGCGTACGTAATGCGTATTTTGAGCAGGTGGGTCTTCAGTTCATGCTCTGGAGATATTAATGGGCAGTGTATGAGAATATATAAAGATTTTGGCCATATGCTCCTCAGCTGGTTTGCACTGACATGTATTCCCTAGACTTCTCTACTCCTTTCTTTCCCTCCTCTAAGCTAGTTTACAGCTTACTTTTATTTTTCCTTCCTTTTATGATTTTTATTATTATTATTATTATTATTATTATTATTATTATTTTGGGCAATAAAGTTGGTTTGGGAAAGGGTAGGTAGGTTTACTATCTAAGCTGCTGGGCTGCTTCCAAGATGAACATTACACATGACAAAGTCAAGGAACATTTGCTGCAAGGCAGGCACAAGCCTATCACAACTATCTGTTCTCAAGTCTGCTTTTATGCGACCTACATTTTTGAACAAAAGCCAGTGGACTCGGACTTGTCTACGGGACCATATTTGTAAGTTTCTAACTGTCTTGATTGCTCATATTTTAAAAACAGGCAAGACAAGCATACCTCATAGGAAACAAGGCCCTAGCAAAGGAGCTGAGTGTTAAAGGGCAACTGCACAACATGCATATGAAAGCAGCTCATGGAAAAGCTCAAGAATCTATCTACCGCCAGAGGTTTGTTGTTTCACACAGCTCTCATGTCTCTCTACATTACCCTTGGTCAGAATGATGCTTGTGTGAGGTCATGATGAGATGACAGTTTTTGCTACCTGCTCAAAGCCTTTATATATTGATACGATGATGCTATCTTATGACAACCTGTAGCTGCTCTTCTTGTTTTCAAACCATTTTATACCTTCCATTCATTTCTCTCTCTTTGCAAATATTTATTATGCTGTCTGCTGACCATTGAGAAGATGTGCTGCTCATAATGCTCTGCTTCTTTTTTCCCCTGCTAGTACAAGTAAACTAAGTATTATTTTTTGTGATTGTGTGTGTATTATTACTAAGACAATGTTGGTCTGAGCCAGAACATTCTTGTTCTTCTAATGTTCCACATCACCAGGTCGGTATTCTCAGTGATGGGTTCTGCCTCAGTCATTGTGAGTGTTGATTTTTCAGGAATCCAGTTTCTTTAGAGATGCAGGGCTATGGAAGAGGACAGGAGAGGATGATAGATCTCCATGGGCTGCATGTAAGTGAAGCCATTCATGTTCTAAAACATGAATTGAGTGTGCTAAGAAGCACTGCCAGAGTGGCCGAGCAGCACTTGCAGGTGTATATATGTGTTGGTACAGGTCACCATACCAGGGGTTCCCGAACTCCTGCTAGACTTCCAATAGCTGTACAGCGTTGTCTACTGGAAGAAGAAGGCCTTGACTACACAGAACCGCAGCCAGGCCTACTTCGGGTTGTGATTCACTGAGCTAAGGAGTTGACAGTAAGGTATACAAGTTTTTGACACACTTTAAGCTTATGAAGACATTGTAGTCATTCTTGTATCTGTATATGGGGATTGATGGAGGCCAAAAAAAAAAAAAAATGCTCTGAAGGAGGTGAAAGAAAAGAGTAATTGGAGATGTTAGAAAGGATGAGAAAGGTTGTAGCGGAAGTGTATCGCTAGGGTTTGACTGCGGCATCAGATTTTGTCAGCAGGGACTCGAACATATGATGCCATCATTTCCCCTCTGTTAATTTTGTACCCTAATTTACGTTTTTGTTAAATTCCTTCTTTCCCCACCCACCCTCCCCCCGACCCAAAACCCTCCTCTTCTTTTAACTTTCGATTCAGATGTAACTGATAGAACTGAATTACATGATAGCACAATTCACCTTGGCAATTAGATTCAATTCCACACAAACTACTGTGAGCATTGGCGTTGGAGGAGGACTTATTATTGTTCATAGCTGTAGTTTATTTCTGATTCTTATTTACATACGCGGTTTAAATTTGTGTACCATTGTAATTTGTTACGCCTTTGCATGCTGGCAATCCTTTTTATCGTGCTAGTAATATTTTTGTATGGATTGGGATCGTTGCATGTTCTCCTTCATATTCCTTTTATTTTGAGTGGAAATAGACATAGATAAGTGAAATTGACGAGTAATAGGCTCCACTTGTAAATATGGGACCAATTTGAGTGTGGTTTTATTTACCGTGTTTATCTTTCTCTAGATATAAACCTAAAGCATCAAGTGAGGTTTATCATCTGTGGGTCACATGCCCTGTCTATTTTTTTTTGTTTTTATAACATGCAAGGATCCAAACTTCAAGTTTTCTTTGATGCAAGTATTCATCTGAAATTTATGGCTAGACAAAGTATTCATCTCAAATATGTTGAACGAATGGTCCTAGTTATATTTGTCCATGCGTTCGTAAGTAATTAGTTATCTGTCGATACATATTTTTTGGTTGAAATGAGTCGTGATAATGGATGTGTGCATTTAGAATTTTAAAATAATTGCAGATGAATTAAATAATTAAACTAATTCAAAATTTTAAAACAATTAGGTGACCCGTAGTTTACATAGAATTCAAGAGAAAAGGATAAAAATTTAAAAACCGAATAGGAAAAAAGGAACATGACATGCAACCTGATATAGAGCTTTAAGTTAGACAGCTTGTGAACAGTATCATTTCCTTTCAAACTTAATATATATAGGCATAATCTACCACACAACCCCATTCTAGGTTGGTACTGATACAACCTCAGAACGTCCAGTAGAATGGCACCACAAGGAGCGTACGTGTGTTAAAATTTTGACGTGGCAGGGCAATTTGTAAGTTGCAACTAACTGGGCACGATGATTTGTAAATTGCAAATGTGGCACCACCTTTAACGGAATCGTACGGTGACCAAATTGGAATTTGTAAATAAGACCGTCAATGGGCAAACTTTTCCAATGGTTTCCAAGATTTTCAAAGTATGCCCATACTGTCTTGTTATTGCACACATTGCCCAAAAATATTGGAAATCGTATCATATGCCCCCGCTAATTGATGACAAGGCGATAAGAGAAAGTGGAAGGAAAAGGAACTGACAGTGTAGTATAACCATTGCATAGATAGGAGGTCGGGATGGATTTGGTAGCGAAGAGAGATTCAGGTACCACAGAAGGCCTAGCATGCTGGAGAAAGGGTGGTAAGGCGCAGGATAGTGGGGAGGTGTGATGATGTTTATCACGAGTCAACCAATCTTACTATTGGTCTAATGCTTTAATGAGGATGCATGAATACGTTCAAGATGGGAAGAGAAGTTGACTAACCAGCAGTTCAATGTCGACTCCTCATGGGAGTCCCCAAAACGCAGTTGTACTCGTTCCCAAGTGTAACGGTTAAATGACACAATTGAACAATCGTCTAACGTGAAGGATATGGGACGATTATCTGACAAAGCAAACATGTTGATCGTCAAAATAATGATGTTAGCGAATCACGAGGGTCGAATGATGCAAAAGGGAAGTCGATCAGTTTCCTAAGTTTTGATAAAAGCATGGAGTCGGAATGATATTGGTTGACTTTAAATAGTATGCATTGGACTGTTCATTAAGTGAGTTTGGTGTACATGATGCTATGGTATGTATTAGTGGACTGAGGTTGGCTGACCATAGTTCATATGCTGTGTTTGGTTACCCCAAAATTCCTAAATTTAACAGTTGTAATGGGAAGTGTATAAGTGCGATAGCACTATTGGGATAACTTATTATCCTAGGAGCTGATTGTACATAATACAGAAAAGTCGAATGATATGCAAAGTTCATTCGGATCGCATTAGCAGCGTGAAAACGTGCATGTAGAGCCAATAAGAGAACACTGGAAATGTAGACCAAAATATGAATTCAGTTACAAACACAAACATTTAACAAAGCAAGAAACACAAAGAAAAGCTTCCAAAATAAATGTTATTAATTGTACAACCCTCTAAATTATAGAAGAAAACACAAAAAGCCACTAAACAAAATTAGTAAGATGATTAGGAGAGGGACACAACTAGGGATGATTGTTAAAGAAATTGTTGCCATAGTCGACCTCGCTGTTATTTGTCTATGTCTCCTTCTCCTCCATTTGTATGTCTGGGTCGCCTACTGTGTCTTGCATTGTAGGCTCCTTAGGGATGATGTTCGAGTTGGTTCACTCCCCCTGAGCATCCTGTGCAGGATCCACATCCTCCCTATTGGTTGGGGACTTCTTAACTAGGACCACAAGGCATCCTCCTAAACCTACAAGTTGTTTGTTGCCTGGTTCCTGAATCCAGATGCTACATCCTCATATTCATCACCCCTACCTCTGCATCGTTTTATTGCTCTTGGGCATTCGCTACATCCTACCCCTGGTAGTTGGTCCACTGTGCCCTCGTCCCTCATCCCATCCCTATAGCCTTAACACCCTCTAACTTCCTCCACAGCGATGTCCTCTTCCTATGCTTGTGACTACTTTGTACTGTCATCCCGCATCTCATCATGTTGCTCCATCACATACCCTAGACCTAGTGATTGTAGGCAAACAATATTGTTGCCTCTATATGGTCATCATGGGCATAAAAGAATACTAATCGTTCAGTTCAAGGACCGTGGGTGGGATTGCAACATGTTGGTGTGTGAAGGAAGTGTCGCCACTTTCCAGACAGCATAGATGGTCTTGTATGTCTCAAAGTAGAACATCTTGCAAATTAAAGTGCGATTCAACGGGACTTATAATTTCTTGTAGCTGAGCCAAATTTGATCGTCATTGCTGGCAGACAGTGGAGGAAAGAACTGGGGTTGAGGAGGCTCTTGTCCAGGACTCAGAGCACAGAGACATCGGTGCCTTTCTAAAGGGGGTCTAGCAATCTTCCTCGCCCACTAGCCTATATTATTCTCAAACCTCATGCGGCTGAGGATGTCGAGTCCAATCTCTAGCAGCTCATCAACCTCCTCCTTGAATGGGTGAACCTTAAGCCCCTCTAGAATGGAAATTATTGCAGATGTAAATGACAAAGGCGAATTCTGCTTCCGCTTGCTGGTGGCCATGTAATGCATGACCAAGTAGGGAACATTGAAAGAGCAGTGTTGGAGCAGGAAGTATATCTTATACTACTCAGCCTTCAGGGGACAGGAAAAGTTACTGAACTTATTGAGAAGGCAGTGTGTGACAACATAGCGCATAAGTTGAGTGTCTACGGACATCTCGTTGTTGTATACGTCAGCCTCAGGATAGTTTGGTGGTAATGCACTTAGAGGGAGAATAGGTATACTAAAATTTTTTTTGAAAGTACTAAAACTTTTTTTGCAAAAAATCTCTTTTAACAGTATAATTAACTGAAAAATTTATAGTCGATTATAATTTATAATAAACAATTGATTGAAATAAAATACAGTCAGCTAAATTTTTTAGTAAAGCATTCACTTTATTAGAAAAAATACAAGTTAATTGAAAATATCTTTTAATCAATTATAATTTGCAAAGAATAGTTAACTGTAATAAAATAAAATTAACTGAACCTTTCAACTGTGAGTTTACTCTATTAGAAAGAAAGATAATTATCTGTAAATATTTTAATGAACTGTATTACTTGAAGAGAAATAATGAATGGATAAAACAGTTAACTATAAAATTTAAAATTGACTGAAAAATGAACTGAAAATGCAAAGATTAGAGAAAGAGAATCAAACACGTAAGTTTATCTTAATTTGACAAACCACAACGCCTATTTCCAGTTTTCTTGACTTCTCCAAGGGATTTTTCACTAAAGATAGTTTTCTTACAACTTCTTACGGAGTTTTCACGTGTTAACTCAAAACACAAGGTTTTTTCATTTAACTTCAAACTCTAACACAACCCTCTTTTTTACTGAGACAAAGGCACAACACCAGTAGAAGAAGAAAATAAGTTTTATAAACCCTTACAAGCTGGGTTTTCGCTCTCAAATATGCTCTAAAAAGCAAATAAAACCAGAAATTAAGTTCTAAAATGAAAGGTTTTCAAAATATTACATAATGTTTTTTTTTCTTTAGCTTTTTTTCGTTCTTTGTATCTACAACTTAAAGAAAGCAGCTTCAATATATTTATATCTTTCTTAGAAAGAGTTATTGGAGAGCATATATTGTCGCAAATCTTAAAGATGAGAGAGATATTTGGTTGCTTTTTCTTTGATTGCCATGAGGTACAGGTTTTGGGCTCCATTGGGGTGGTTGTTTCTGGTCTGCTGAAGGTGCCATTAATGGTCGCTTTTGTCAACAACTCCGAGAGACAGAATAGAGGCACAAAAGGCACGTGGCAATAGGAGTTCAAAGGAGTTATAAGATCTGCACTTTTTCGTACTGTGTAATCTTTATGAGTGTCTTCCACTTTCTTGTGTTGATATAAGCTAAGATGTGGGTTGAGATTTAAATTACTCCAAACTTGTTAATTTTTCATATGTGGTTTGGACTTTACTTTTATCATTTAGTTTGTTGTTAATCAGGGTTTGAGCCATTTCACATTTAACCCAACATTCCATGGGCTTGTTGTTGGTGGTTATTGTCTTAAAAGAATTGGGGTGGTTTGTGACTAGGTCACCTATAGGATGTAGAAGGTGGAGTATCTTGGCCAACTTCTCTTCGTTGAATTCGACAAGAATCTCCTACACCTCCGTCGTGACAGTTCGGGTATCTGTGTTGAAATTGAGATTTGCATAGAAAGCTCGCATAACCTTGGGGCTCCACTTCTTCTTAAGGGTGAAGAACTTCTCCAACCCTTGATCTTTAAGATTGGAAATGAACTTAAAGCCCTCGTGCTCAAAGAACTGAAGGTCCAAGTACTTGCTGTTGAGGACCCTTTCTTCTAAAATTGGTCTTGGTATCGATTCTCATACGCGTCGTTGGAGAATAGTAGGCAACCTACACCTGAGGTGGAGGTGCATGAATGTTTGTTTATGTGAGCATGCTAGGTGGCTTGCCTTTCAACCATTGTTTGATGGTTTTTTGCAAAGAAAAATGTACGAAGATCATACGTGATTTTATAGATTGACAAAAATTCAGAGATGATGTGAGTGATTTAGGTGACTGCATCTTTAAACAGTTGGCCGTTGCAGCGTAAGCAGACCATCTAAAATTTGAACGGGCCATCCAAAGCGCGACATGTGTATCAGTCATATTAGACATGGCCCAAGTCAAAAGTTTATACCCTTCAGCCTTGGAAAATAAAGGGACAGAGAAGTGACATCTAACAGTGAAACACTCTTCAGTAAATTGTCAGTCACTAAAATCACATCTGTTAGGTATTCCATCTACCCCCTTGTCCCATGATGAAATGTTGGATCAACATTTATGGATTGGAAGTGTAACGTGTCTGTTGGCTTGCGAAGACAAGGGGCATGGTCCAAAATCTTGTGGCACACGTTCGTGCAGTGGCATGGACATGTAGAAAGTGCCTTGAGGAGGGAACATCAATCGACTTATTCTTTTTTAGTTAACCGACAATATCAACTGGGCTCATAATAAACTGCCTTAAAGTCCAGAACACATAGTGGGGCTGATTAGTAAATGGCCCAATGATATTGGCATCCGTTAGGCCATGGTTAATCGGAACCCACATGTGGCCAGACCTGGGAAAATACAGTTGACAAAGACACTGACTCAAGTTAACCTCTCGATACTTATCGTGCATTTTTCAACTGAGCTGAAGTCTCAGTTGATGATATGACGTAATTTATAGAACACGGGCATTAACAGGTCGACCCAGGTGATCAATTATCTCTTCCTACTTGATAGCACTTACTAATTATTTGAGCAAAATTTACGGCATTTTTATGGACAATTGTTCAATGTTAGGCCAAAAATAATTTGAAGTATGTTGTATTCAGTTATTGTAAAATACTATTTAGAGAAATGTATCTAACATTTACACTTAAAGTAAATATAAACCATATACACAATACACATGTATGTTTACTAAGTTCAAATTTAAATATTAAAAAAATGAAACAAAATTACATGATTTAATCACAAATTTTTTATTAATTTAAGTGTGTTTAAGACAACAAGATGTATGGGGGCATAACTTTGTAACCTTACACTACATTAATTTAAAGAAAAATTGAGGCTAGCACCCTTGAGAGATTTAATCTTCGTTTATGAACAATATCCACTTATCACGGGTGTTATTCTCTTCTATTTGGCATCCTTGTTTCAAATTACCTAATGCATGTATTGTCGACATTGTACAATTGGAATTTTGTTCTCCTACCCTAGTACGTTGAATTTTATTCATTTATATACGTGTCTATATACTTGTCTTCCTGGATCCCACATTTCCTATATTGGCAACAAATTTGTTATGACATTTCTTCTTTGCCGGACTTTGAGATTGGATGTCCTATTATCCCTTAACTCTGTGGGTGTAAAATATTTAAGGAGCATTCGACCAACATTAGGTTTAGGGCTAAAAGGTCCAGTGGTCTAATACCGACAAGTTTAATATGAGACTTCTGGGTAAATTGTATAAGTGCTGAACCCAAACTTAAAATAAGAGTCATATTAAGGTCAACTGAGATTTCCAAACTAAGTTATTGATTGATCAAAGCTTAATAACATGTAATTGCTGCGTATTTAGGATGACCTATTCAACTGTAAGGAGTTATTTGGTTGATTGTAGTTGTACATGGCAACTTCATGGCTACTCCGCCAATTTCTTCTTTGACTACAAAATATTATTGGTTGACCAATAGTTTCTTTAAGACAGCACCTTAACGATCCACTGTTAACATAACTGTCTAAAATAATTTGAGAATCAACTAGGCGGTCTGGTAAAGAGCAGAACCAAAACCCTTATCATACATATTCAAACCTAGTTCTGGTGGCTCATCTAAGTTTGGGCGATGGAGAGATAAACTGAAACCCTAATCCTACACATTCGACCATGGTTTTGGTGTGTCAACCAAATTTCTGCAGTTGGGAAGTTTAATGTTAGTAAGTGTTTTATCATAATCTTAATGATGCGTTGTTCGATGCACAATCCCCTTTAATGTCTTTGTAGTGGGGATGGCATTTGATGCAAGTCTCCATCTATATAAACCAATCAGAAACAAGTTTCAAACCAGATCATATGGAATGTAACACTGAACAAATTCAGGAGTATCATAAAATATTTAGATTGAGTCTAGCATCTTCTGAATATGTTTAACTCTTTCAATCAAGGCTAAGATAAGAGAATAAGAGTTCATGGCTTCGATAGCAGGAGGTAAGCTATATTTTAGGGTTGCCTATTTCCTTGAGCCTTCTTAAAATGTATAGAAAATGAATCTATGACTTTTACTTTAGTACTATTACCTAGATTGGTAAATGCATAGAAAATCCAATATTTAACTTTCAGTCCATACTCCTACTCCCTGGACCAAAAGTAATGGCAATACTAGTCCAGGGAATATGAGTATGGAATAAAAGTCAAGGATTGAATTTTCTATGCATTTCAAGCAAGGTTTGAAGAATGGGTAATCCTAAAATATGACTCAGCTCCTATTGCTGAAGCCATGAACTTTTCTTTTCTTATCTTAGCTTCTATTCAAACGATTAGGCATATTAGGAAGGTGTTATATTTAAACTAAATGTTTTATGATACTCCTAAATCTATTATGTGTTACATTCTATATGATATGGGTATGATGTCTTTGTTAACACGTGGAAAAAAGGGACACAATCTAGAATCTTGTGGCACACAATCATGCAACTACATAGACACATGTAAAGTGCCCGGTATTGGCATCCTTTTGACCATGGTCGATTGTAATCTACTTATGATTGAACATGAGGAAATACAATTGATAAAAATGTAAACACATGTTGACCTCTTGGTATTCATGGCATAAGGGCCAACTTTGTTGACATCTTAGTAGATTAAGTGATGTACTTTCCCAAATGTGGGCATGAATTGGTTGATTAGGGTGATCGATTATCTCTTCCTACATCATATTAGTTGAATATGTTGCTCTATCAGTCAACTAATAGGTATAAAGCATTATAATGATATAGAACCATATACACAATATATGTTGTACTCAGTTATTAAATATTTAGATATAGTACCATTGTAATACCATTAGAACTTATGTTTGTTCTACTTCGTTATTGTAAACTTTTATTTGGAGAAAAGTACTTGATATTTACACATAAAGTAAATATAGAAACATATGCACATTATATATGTGAATCTAATGAGTTCAAATTACAATATTAAACATTATAACGAGATAACATGATTCAATTGGAAATGATTATTAATTTCAGTGTGTTTAAGAAACCAAGATGTAAGGGGACATGCTTTCATAATCATATGCTACATTAATCAAAATCAAATTGAGGTAGTATTCCCACAAGATTGAATATTTGTGAATGAACAATTAAATGTTTACAACACGTGTTATTCTCTATTAGTTTACAAAATCCATACCTAATTTTTACACATAAAGTAAACATAACCATATACACAATATATATGTGAGTATAATGAGTTCAAATTAAAATATTGAACAATATAATGGAATAACATGATTCAATTGCAAAAGATTATTAATTTCAATGTATTTAAGAAACCAAGATGTAAGGGGGTATACCTTCGTAATTATACGCTATAATGATCAAGATTAAATTGAGGTAAGTACCCTACAAGATTGAATATTTGTGAATGAACAATTAAATGTCTACAACAGGTGTTATTCTCCTCTAGTTTACAGAATCCATACTTAATGTTTACATATAAAGTAAACATAGAACCATATACACAATAAATGTGTGACATATTAAAATTTCAAAAAAGAAAATGAAATACAATGGTTAGTCAGAAGGGATTATTAATTACAATTTGTTTGAGAAACTAAGACTTTGGGATTGCATGTACTCTTGTTTTGTAACTTTGTGGGTATGGAATATTTGGGTAAAGTTTTCATTTAACATTAGGATTTATAGCTATTAGGTTTGATGCTCTAACACCAACACGTGTAACATTAGATAGAAGTCATTTTTTTAATTTACTATTACATCATATTTTATAGTAGCTGTCTTTAACTAAGATTCGAGCTCAAGATCACTCGGATAAGCGTGAGAAGCCCTACCACTAGGCTAGATAGGAGTCATATTAGTGTCTATTAAGATTAATCACACAAGCAATGGCATTAGTAGGTGTGTTTAGTTTAACCTAGTCAACCTGATGGTTTATTTGGTCGACCGCAGGAGTACGTGGCACTTTGATGGCTACTCCACCAAGTTCTTATTGACAATAGTTTATGGTTGGTCGACCGACAGTGTAATTGGAACTATAAATATACAATGCATCAATGATGTAGTTGACCGAGATCTAACATGTACCTGATAGACTCATAGGGAGATAAATTGAAATACTAATCATACATAGTCAACCTTGGTTTAGGTGGGTTGACTAGCTCATCCATCTCTTTAGATAATATTGCACTTCCAATACTCTTATTACCATAATAGAATATAACATTAAACATTGTTATATTATGAATCAATGAATTGAGGACATGATAATTCTTGTATTTTTTTTCAGTAATTATTGAAGTAAACATCGTTCTTCCAAATGTTGTACTGTAGTAATATAATGTATTCGACTGAATGTTTAAACAATTAAAGACTAAAAGTCATATGATAAATATATAATTGTTTGGGAAGGTAACTGCTTGACATAGCTGGTCAACAAAATTTTTGAATTGAAGTCAGAATATGCTTGTAGTGGAATTGATCCTTTGTGACGTGGATAATCTCGGATTGAGTGATGAATGGTGTCAAATCTCATACTGAGCTGATATTCCCTGTTATAAACATGATTGACCCACCATATATTCAACAGCGGCAAACAATACTTCAACTTTCCTCTCTTTTCTTGATGGTAGAAACTTAATATCAGAAACGTTTCTACTAGAAGCGCTGGTACTAGATTCACACGGTGATTTTCTACTATCCACATGATAGTTACTACTGCTAGATTAACTATTACCACTACCGATGGGAATAATACTAACCCATATAATGCCAGGGCAATAACTTTTCTGAAAACAACCCAATTCCCCTTCTTAGCTAATGTTTCCAACCTTTTCTCTAAATATTTCCTAGATAAACCTTCTATTGCCCTAAGGCGGCATAATTGTACTTGTGTAGGTTCCTCCCCCAGAATTTGGGCTACAACATGCTTAGAAGGGAGATGTCCAGGGTACAAGTAGATGGAGGTGTCTTTGGTAACAAGCATTTCCATCAATCCCTGGTATTCATCTAATGTGGGCGCAAGCTGGAAGGTTGGAAACGTGAAGCATCTCAATGAATTGTCCTAATGTTGTGCTAAGGTTACAAGTACATCGGGCTGGATAGGGACTGATAATAAATCTAATGTATCCCTATAATCCCTTTGAAAATGGCGGAGCTGTTCCTCTCTGAGTTTCCCACTCATAATGATTAAGCTCTCAACTGATTCAGCTTCTACCTTCACTTTAACTCTTTTCCTAGTCGAGGCTATTCCTGTTGGGCTTGTGTCTTGAGGTTGTGTGGCGTCTGACGATTCCATCATATTTTTATACCAATCAATGAAAATGACAATTCATGCTGTAACAAGTCCATTGATTAGAAACAAAATGAAATGGGCACATAACTTATTTAATCAATAGATTACTTGACACTTTATTCACTATTAATCACCAATAGCCTTATTGATCCATTGGGAATAATAGATATAGCTCTCAACCCAAGGAGAAGTAGGTCCTCACGTGGGCGAGGCTTAAATAAATAAGCTAGATAATCCATTGATATATTGTTTTCACAAAAATTACTAATTTTTAAAGGTTCCTAACTCCATTGATACACGATTAGGCCAAACTTTCCACACGGATGAAGCTTTCACTTTTAGCTCATTTTGTTTGGCTAATAATGCATCGAATGGAAACATTGTGATAATTAAAAATCACATAAAAAAGTTTAAAAAAACATGTAATCATGCCATGAATGATGTGACAACATGTAAAATGAGAGTGAAATATGCCCCGTTGGTGTCCTAATTCGGGTCAACTCTAAGTGTGGGAATGGTACCCTAAAGACGGCAGGGCTTAGAAAGGTTGTCTATTAAGTTTAGTCTATTAATGTGCATAGTTCTGAGGGTAGGTCTAACATCTTAGAGAATTACTGGTTCTCAGATTGCCTCCACTCAAAAGAGTAAGGATCTCACGACATAAATTAGACTGAAAGAGGATGAAATCCCACTCCAGTCAAATCCATATAACGAGGTACAACTTAAGTGAGGTCTTCACGGTAATCCTTGGAAGCAAGAAGCTTCACAGGAAAACCAATATAAACCTCTACCAACCTAAGGCAAGCGAAGACCCAGGTATAGAGCCCAAAAGGTGTGTGAGGTACAATGTTAATGAGCTTAGCATACGAGGGGAGCATACAAACCTCTGAACCTATAGTTTACCCAACCCTCTTATGTCAAATAGATAAACTACAAGAGAAGCCAAGAACTTACAGTACTGATAGGGGTTGTCTACCTTAAAGTCTTATTCTGCATGTTATCTATCCTAACAAATATATCACAAACAAACTATATATAATATATGAGACACTATACACATCTTATATAACTAAAAGAGAGAAATATACCTAAAAATGATACAAACAAATAAATAACAAACACATGGGGACATAAGTCATATCATACAACCCCATGAAAGAAACAACCAACAAAAACAAAGAAAATAAACGATTAAAACAAGCAAAACACAATTATGGTAATCAAGATAACAAAAGGCCATATTATCTCATCTGACTAGTTAAATAGGCTTGACTCTCCAATATCCCAAGTGGAGTCACCAAATTATCGTAACCAACCTTTTGGTGAGAAGAAGTAAAAAGTTGTTTAAATTGATTCCTAAAACGAATATTAAAAATCAATTTATTGGAGTTGCCACCAAAATTTTTAATGGAAAACTTTGGAAAACCAATTAAAAACAAAAAAAAAAAAGGTAAAATGACCTGTGAAATCAAAGATGGGTTCAAGAGTCTGTTTGAGTGTGGGGAAGGTGTTAGACACCCCATAACACCCGTCCATAAGGACAGGTACCTTAAACTAGTCAATTGAAATAGAATATAGCCTTGAATTTATCTCAATTACCCTTTATTGACAGGCATACTTGTTAAATAGAGGAGACAAAATCAACAATAACGAAAGCAAACAAAGAGATATTTATAAATGATGGACTTGACCTAGGATGAAACCCTAGGGCCTACGTACCCTGTGATAGGGATCAAAGTCCATGTATTTCAACTAAAATGACGAGTCTATTGGTTGGTGAATTTTTAATTTTTGCAACGAGAATAGGAGAGTTCAAATTAAATAAATTTTTGTAAACAAAACGAAATTGGAATTTGGTTTGTGTGTTTTAATTTACAAGAACTTAATTAATCTAACTCTCTTGATCTCTTCATTTTTCCTCATTTTAATGTTTTTGTTTATTTTTGGAATTTTAACCCTTATGTAAATGAAATGATAATTGGCAAAGATTTTACAATTTTTGGGGGTTTAGAATGTTTAGAATAAACCCAAAATATTTTTGGTTTTTTAAAATTAGGATTTATTGTTATAATTAAAAGGATTTTTAATTATATATATATATATATATATTATTATAATTTATTTTGAACTTTAAACTATAATGAAAAAATATTTCTATGGTTTTTGAATTTATGATTTTCGTATTAATTGTGATTTTTTTGAAATTTTAATTTATTTTAATGCTGAACGTAAAACTAGAGTTAAGAAAAATATTCTTAAGATTTTTAGTTACATAATATGTAGGATAAACCTCCCTATTTTGAATTAATTCATTCTAATATTTTAAATGTTAATTTTTGAAACCTAAGAAGACTCAGGGTCTCACACAGTCTCTACTAATTAACCTTTGAGTGTCTGAGGAGACGAGCGATATCACGTAGGAACCCAAAATATGGAATAAAATATATAACAATTCGCAAGATTTTATTTTTATGTATTTTTAAGGGTTTTGAAATTAGAATTCTTTTAGTCTTATTTTTAACATGATCAACTCCCCAAAGCCTACGGAGACTTAAGTCCCACGTGGCATTTCTTAATTAACTACCTTTTTATAAAGCACAAACTTAATCATTTTTTAAATAATGAAAAATATTTAATTAAAGTATTTATTTTTGAATTATTATTATTATTTTAAAAACAAATATGTATTAACTTTCAGGGTCCATGGAGATTAAAATCTCACATGACCCCAAGCACTCGAGGAGAATAATATTCTCACATGAGGATTTTCTTAAAACCTTACTTGTAAAACTAAGATTAGTCTCATATTGACATAAAAAAAAACAAATGAAGTAATAATAATAATTAAAAAATTAAAACATCGAACACAAACACAATTCCTGGACGTGGAAAAAAAAATATGGTGCATGTAATATATGATAACTCACCTAGCTTCCTCTTCCAGTTTCTCGTCTCTCCCTCTCCAAAGTTTCTTCGGTGGCCTTCCTCTTCTTCTTCCTCCTTGCTTCTCTCTCTCTTTTTGGCCCGACGTAGCTCCTCGTTTCTTTCTCTCTCTCCTTGATCATTGCCTCTCTCTCCTTCAACTTTCTTCCTCCTTTAGAACCTCTTCCTCTCTCCTTTCTTCTTCCTCCAAAACCTCTCTCGGTTTGTTTATGCTCTCCATCTTCTCCTCTCTTGGTTCATTTTTGCTCTCTCTCTCCTTGGTCAATGCTTCTCTCTATTTTAGCTTTTGTCTTCTTCCTTTCCCTCCGTTCAACGCCTCTCTCTTCTTTCTCTGTTTAGCTCTATTTTCAGAGCACTGAAACAGAGTGTCCACTTCTCTGCTTCTTTCTTCCTCCTTCTTCTTCTTTTCTCCTTCATTCGGTTTCTACTCAGTCTATCACTGTCCTCGATCTCTAGCCACCCTCTTTCTCCTTTTCTCCTTCTTTTCTTCTTCCTTAGTTTAAGTTGCTCTCGGTCTCAGCTTCTCCTTTCTTGGTCTCAGCTTTTCAACCTCCTCATCTCAGCCTTCTTCTCTCTTTGGTTCAAGTCACTCTCAGTCTCAACTTTTTCTTTCTCAGTCTCGGCTTCTCAACCTCCTCGTCTCAGCCTTTTTCTCTCCTAGATTCAAGTCGCTCTCGATCTCAGCTTCTCCTTTCTCGGTCTTGGCTTCTCAACCTCCTCGTCTCAGCCTTCTTCTATCCTCAATTTAAGTCGCTCTTGGTCTCAGCTTCCTTTCTCAAAATGCTCTTCCTTGGCTTCTACCTGCGGTGCTCTTTAACTCTAGCCACGTTTCTCTCCTTTCCACCACCTTTTCAATAGCTCCTCTACCTTTTCAGTAGCACATCCCTCTACTTTTGTCTTGTCACTCATGCCTTTTGTACCTTATGTCCTTTTCGTCTCCTGTGGGTGTGTGTAAGAGTGGTATGTGAGAGTGTGTGAATGTGTATGTTTGTGAGTGTGTGTAAGTGTGAGTGAGAGTGTGTAAGAGTGTGAGTGAGAGAAAGCTTGCATTTTTATTTTGATTTTAATTAGGTGGCTTTTCTTTTCTTTTTGGATTTAGATTAATTCAAAATTTTTAACTCTATTTAATTTTCTTTTGGCAAGATAATTAACATGTCTTTACTTTAAATATTTACTTTGAAATTTTTTCTTTTGATATTTTTTGTTTTGTATTTGGTTTATCCCATTTTTGATTTTATATTTTTCTTTTTTCATTTTTGTTTTAATTTTGTATTTTGTTTTTCTTATTATTATTATCATTATTATGTTTTATTATTTTGTGTCCATATTTTATTTAATTTTATTTTGTGACTCCCATTTTGCATTTATTTAGTTATAGGAGTAACCAGTTGATCCATTATGTAGTTATTAATTTTTTTTTTTTTTTTTGAGGTGGGGTGTTCACAACACCCATCTAGCCATCATTTACTTGTTAAATTATGGCCAATAACCAATTACATCAATCTATAGGGTTTAGGGTTTAGGGTGGCATTACTACTACTAGACGAGGTGGATAAGGATTACATGGTCTATTTGCCTATGTTGTCTAATGATAACGAATCCAATACCAAACCTGAAGATGAAGCTGGACATCAGTTTACTCTGTGTCTACGGGTGGCATTAAGTAAACCCTTATGCTAGACAAAGTAAAAGAGCAAATGCACAAGATCACCTACTGAAAGCCAATCCAAGAAGGGCAATTGTTGGTCGTACTACCATGCAAGTACATATTACCTTCAGCTTATGTGTTTAACAGCCCTATGTTAATCATTTTCCATTGTTATGTAATTCTTGCCGAGAAGCTACACAATAACCACAATGACCTTTCATAGCTCTAAGGCTTCTACGAGGATTTTTCCTTTGGGAAAGGTATGTTGATGTATCTATTATGTTTGACAAACTTTGTTGCTTCATTTATGGCCTAAGTACTAATGTAACGTGTTTGTATTGTAGCATTGTGGCGAAGAGAGATCATACAAGTCGTAGGTTGATTCGACTGTGGCGAATCCATAGATGAGTAAAGACTTAATATACTATTATGTCATTCATGCTAGCATGTAGTACTTGTTGTTTGTTTAGAGATTTTAGTATAGCCATACTACATAATTTTATATTAATTGACAATCCATTATCAGTCACCTTCAATGACTAGTCAATTGCGTGTTACTGTGTAACTAACTATGTCATGTCCCGCATATTCCTACAACCACTCTATTTCTTTCAATTTTATAAACTATTTGTCCAGTCGTCCTACTAGGTTTTCTTCGATTATGTCTTTAATGAGTATTTGATCAACTAAAGCAATATAGAAGTATCTTTTAATAATTTCACATAAATCGTTATTACATTACAAAATATCTCTATTTTAGAACACTAAGGATCAATATAGAGTGACCAAAATTAGTTTGTTGCATTCCTAATGTACAAAATCAAGGAATAGTATTCGGAGGTTTATTGATTACACTCATTGTGGTGAACTATCATAAACCTAAGTTGACAGTCTATTTAGTAGGCATTCGTCCTAACACTTTGACAAAATAGAACACGAAGGGATCCAAATTAGTACTCAGATAGCCATATAATGTTAAAAAAAAAAAAAAGACATTAACCTTTTAATGTGGTGTCTTCATAAACTTACGCGTGGAGAGGTGAAACCCATTGGATCAAGATTCTAAGCCATTGCTAGCTGCCAACTTAGGTAATGTTTGAAGCCTAAACTTTGAACAGACCATCATATGTCTATGTGAATTGACTATAGACCATTTAATGGATCCATTGAAATCTGTGTACCAACATATCAACTAGTCATTAGGGTAAGTTGTGTATATATACCTACCAAAACCTAATCGACACTATTGTTCGTAGGCACTCTGAAGAATCTCACATTAATCAAAACTGCTCATTTATCTTTGGCATGTATATGACTAACCAAGAAAGTCATATATGTACAATAGTGTTACGTAACAACAATATAACCTTGAACTTTATGTAATAGTGTTTCTTGATGCTGTGGAAGATGACGACATATACTAGAGGGTCTCTCTTGAGAGATTTCCTCTAATTAATTGGCATTTGCATGTGCGATGAGCTACTTTCTTCGACAGTGCAAAGAAAGTGAAAACCCTGAGAGTTTATATAGTATGGGGGTGTTCTAGGTTTTCATTCTTCCTAGGCGAAGGGCTAGTAGCTTTTAAAATCTCATACAAGTGGCTTAATAGGGACACAATGAAGCAATGTATTTGGCATATATGCTTATCTTGTTGTGTGATTAACTGACTTGTCCAAGAGGGTGGAGCTTCAGAGGGGAAGGATGGTTTCTAGAGCATGACAAGTACAAAGAGGATGTCATAACCCTCTGTGAATACAATAGGTGGAACAATGAGGTTGATGCCTTTATGTTTATCGTAACAAGTTAACATTTGTAATTCATAGAATAATAGCCAATTCTATTAAAACTATATTATCAATGTATGTAATGTAGTGTGTTAGAACCTCTTACTATAATGTCATTTATGTGTTGGATTGAAACCATGAAAATTGTTCTCTAAATTAACATAATATTTTATCGCATTTTACTTTTTGTGTCTCAAACTTGTAAATCCATACGTTTCTTCTCAATAAACTTAGACCACAATAGCTTTCCCAGTCAACTAAATTCAGGCAACGCTTAACACACAACAAGAGCACCATTGTAACTATGTCAATCAATGGGTTTACCAATGCTTAGTCAATTGTTGAAAATATATTGGTTGCTTATACATCATCTTAGCCCATTTGTTGTTCGCCAGGCCCATTTCCTCCACCATGCTCTTCCATTCATCCTCAAAGTCCTCAAAAGAACAGTTATGATACATGCAACTGCTGAGCCAGTCTAAGAATTCCATCCTGTTAATCATTTTCCTTGTATTTTTTTTGAAGTACCATAAGTATAGCTAGTGGTTGGCTTCCAGCATCACTGCCTTCAGAAGAACAGTTATGATACATGCACTCCACCAATGTCTTTAGCACCCAATGGTCAGTATCAGTTGTCTCATCTGAGATAAAAGTGCAGTAAACACTAATGTGGCCCCATGATGGTTGATTTGATGTGATTAAAGAGTATTTGGAGAGATGTAGTATTAAAAATGGTGAAGACATAGGCATTTATGAAGAAATGATGTTTTGTCTTTTACCTTCACCCATTTTTATTATTTCATTTTATCTTTTACCTTTTCACCTTTTACTTTAACCTTCCTCTTTCACTTTACCTTTACCTTTTCCTTTCTCTCTATCCTTCTCTAATTCATACCCTAGTTTTCCCTCTCCTCCATAGCCTCCATTTACCATCTCTATACTTTCCTTTATAGTTAGCATCCTTAAGCTTACTCTACTAAGCCACACCATCACTGCTTCCTTCCATCTCTACCACATCATCTTCCATCTCTCTCTCTCTCTCTCTCTCTCTCTATTCGAAGCTTCCTCTCACTCTGTTTTCACACTCTCTCTTCTAAACTTGCATGTTCCACAATTTTCAAAGCTTCTCATCACACACCTCTATTCAAGTTTCCTCTCAATTCAAGTTGTAGTTCACCACCTCTATTTAAAGCTCATCCATGACCTATGTCAGGTCATCAGGGAAGTATACTTTCTCTCTTACTTTGTTTTCACATTAAGGACAATGTGATAAATAAGTGTGGGGGAGGGATTTTTTTATTATTATTATTATTATTTAACATGTGCTTCATTTCCTTTCTTTTTAGTTTAGCTTAGCTTTACAACTTAAGCATGAAAATTTTTTGTTTGCTTACTCTTAACAACTCTTTATATCTCATTAGTGCATTGATTTGGGTATCTAGGGTTGAACTAGCTTTAAAAATTTACTTCCTCTTGTTTACTTGATAGTTGATTGTTTTTAAAGAAGTCTCTAAGCATGAAACATATTGGTTTAAGGTTAAGAAATAATAGACATAATTATTTGTATGTTAAATCATTGATTGTTGACATCTTTCGAACTTATTAAGTGTTAATATTGTGTTGATTGTTTGAGCATAATATGAGATCAAATCACTTGTCATTTTCCTTGAATTTAAGTTTTCTATTTCTCTCTTTGAAAAAAAAAAAAAAAAAGAGTACTTAAGTTTATTGTTTTTGCTTTACTAGCTAATGAAGAATAGTCATGAGTAGTGCTAGTAGCTGCTTAGAGTTGTGACTTGTTGAGTAATTAGGTACCAATATAATAAATATTTGTCCCCGCATCAAAAGGCTTATAACACTTTAGGCAAGAGTTAAAATTGCTCAAAGAATGAAGAAAAATGAAGGGAAGTGTGTTGGCTAATTAAGTAACCGGGCATGGGTATAACCAATACCTACTCTTGCATCTAGGAAAAGAAAAAATAATGATAGCAGTGTAGGTAATATGTGAATAATAAAGAGAGAGAAGGGAATGAAACTTTTATTACTTGTGATAGTTATTTTGCTTCCATATGATGCTTGAAAATGTCCTGTATTGCATTTTGGTGAGTTGATAGTTGTTCTTTAATGTTTAGGCTTAAGAAGTGCTAACATTCTAAGTCTTTGTAATGAAGCAAACTCTTAAGCCATGTGTTTTGTGTTTAGTGACTTTTGGGAGGCTTGCTTACTATCTTGTAAACTTATGGAAGTCAATTGGGATGTTTTTGAGTGAGCTTAAGCTTCAGTTTGGAAAAATGTAGTTTTGAAACATGCTTAAGGACAAGCATGGGTTAAAGGGAGTTTGTTAGTTTGCTATTTTATATGTTTTTATCTTTGTTTTGCCTTTAATTTTAATGTTTTAAGCTAGGAAATCAAGTTTTGAATGGTTGTTTTAAGTTGTGTGCAGGTTTTAGGTTGATTTCATTAGATTAAATTAAAGTAAGCTGTAGGCGTGTGATCAAAGGCAGGGGAATTATGAGCAGCAAACTAAGGTGTAAGCATGACTTAACTTCTTGTTTTAAGTCAATAATATTTTGCCAACTCATTTTCAGCATGCTTTCTCTCTTATGGACATTATGTGTGTGTAAGAAAAGGTAATCTCTTTTGAGGGAAAAAGTCTAAAAGTTAGTTAAAATAGAAGGGATAGACCCATGAGGTTAGTATCACTCATCATATCTCTCTTTTAGCATGTTCTTCTTCTTTCTCCTCCAAGTTTGGTTTTAGAGAGAGAAACATTGTGCAAAACATTTTTCAGCTTTGTAATTCTTACTTTGATTGAAGATTTTGGACTATCGACTCATGTAAAGCTAAACCCCTTTGATCTAGCTAAGTAATAGAGGTTTTGGTTTCTTCATAGTTGTGAAATCTACTTAAATCTTCTTCTCCCTTCTTTTATGGCATTTTTTCATTCCTAAATTATTTGAGTATTCTTTGAGCAAATAGATAATAAGGCCTCTTATTTATGTAGCTTGATGATATTTATTTTCTGTTTGGTTTAGTTGAACACGTAATCATTTAATTGAATCAATATTAGTGGAAAATTGATATAAAAAATTGTGACCATACTTTCTTTTATATTGATGAAATGTAAGAACTAATTTGTTAAGCATTGCTCTTATGTTTTAACGAGTTGGCGTTGGCATCCTTTTGATTGTAATGCATTTAGTTAATTAAATTTAACTGTTTATTCAAGTTTGTTAATTAATTAGAATTTAGTTAAACAGTACTTCTTAGCACCAATGGAATTTAGGAGAAATTAGATTGCTAAAACTTTTTAGTAACTTGTGCCACTTGTTATGAAGAGGTAGTTAATTTTGCATCAATGATCAATTTTTAAAAAACCAAAATGAAATTATTCCTTAGCAATGTATCTCTTTCCTTTATTTAAATCCCTTTTTAATTGGATTTTATATGATTGGAATATTTTCAATTATTGACTTGCTTAATACCCCCATTTTCTTTCTTTCTTTCTTTACATTATTTTCTTCGATTGTCAAGAACATCAAGATTACCAATCTTTGTGAGTATAACCTTACTTACTTTAATTACAAACTCCATAATTTAAAGTAACCTTATTTTTTACTCATTGGATTTGACACCTATAAACTATTAACTTAAATATAAACAATGCTATGATTGTACATATCCTCACATAAAAAATACTGCTCGTTCAATGTTGTACGGCCGTTAGTGCCTTCTCCCTTAACATCCAATCCAACTTGTCTTTCTCATGTCATCTATGGACGCAGATCTCCTCCTCTAGGCCATTTACTGCAGATTTCTACAGTAGTTTGATGGTATCAGTTCATTCAATCTCGCGGTCCGAAATGAGCCACATCCTCAAGGATACATGGTAAGGTGCGTGTCACTTAATGGCAACTTTTTGTCTTAACATTATAAGGCCATTGTGTAGGATTCTCTTTTTCTTTTAAAGGTAGAACAAATTCTTCCTCGCTCACAAGATGCCCAAATGCCGCCGATGTCTTGTTCATCGTCAGTTATCATGGGGGTCGTTGAGATGTCATGGGTTGCCAGTCGCTCGAGAAAATTTCATTTCTGGATTTAGCTCGTTGATGGCATATGTTACTGATAAAAATTGAATCCAAGTCTTATTTACATTGGGCATACAATCATTTTGAATTATATAGAGATTCTAACTTGGATGTATTGCTTCTCTAATAACTTGCACCTAGGTTGGCCATAAATTTTGTCTCATTTAGAAGGTGCTTGACTTTACAACTTCAACAATAATGATTAAGCAAGCTATTGAACTATGGGTTGTTATATACAGATTAGTTGTTTTATAAGGGGCTTATATTTAGTTGTGTATTCATGTATCTCCCACCTCAAATTGGCCGAAGAAATTTCTTGGATTTAGAGGCTATTTATTATTCTTTGTAGTTAGACTTCCATATGAATTAAAGGCTTCCTTTATTGGACCGCGGAAGAAACATGGTGTAAAATTCACTCTTGCTCTTATTCAAAAGGAAGGACCCCCTCTGATGCATCCACTACTTCCTCAACTTCTATTACCTTAGCCCCGTATTCCTCTTCTCCGTCACTGGCTTCACCATCCCTAAGCTTCTGCCTTTCTAATTCTCTTTCATGCAACTGCTTCCATTCATTCACCAGCGTATCCCGCTTTTCTTACAACATTCGGCACTTCTCACACTCCTGCTCACTCAGCAGCAATGACACATCTTGGTCTTTTGCTTCGTATTTCTTACTATACTTCTTCAAGTCCTTCAGATCTCTTACTCTTTCTCTGAACTCAGGAAAGATGGTGACCTTGGTCTCCAACTGTATTAAAAAAGTGAATACATTTTATTACTGAATATTTGCCAAAAACTGTATTAAAAAAGTGAACTACAAAACAACAGAAATTTGTCAAATATATCTGCATCCAACGCCAAAACAACTTGCATAGAAAAAAAGGGCTATATCCGAAAAAAAAATCTGGGAGATGAGGATGAAACCTGTACTCGTTTACCATTACGTCAATGACAGGCTAAACTTTATACACACATATTTCTCCTTTAAACATTGTAATACTACAGCTAACCAAAGCCTAATGATACACCTGAAAGAAATGATCCTTCAGTATACGATAGAGAAGCTTGCCATTAAAAGACCATATATAGAAACCGTTATCCATTTCATGAACTGAAGTCACAGACGTTGCAACATGCCTGCAGCATGAAATAGGTCAACTAGTATAAACTAACTAATAACTCAGAGAAAGAAAAAATTCTTTCAGTATGCTAACAAGATTACGAGAATCACGTACTGAACAGCCTTAGTAAATAAAAATGCAATTCTAGACTGACTTTAGACAATATTAACTAAAAAATTCATGCCATTCTTAACAATATCAAAACCTTTTCTTAAAAATATACCTTCCAGTTGGATCCCATTCAATATATGTTGCCATAAAATATTCAGCAGTTACCATGGTTTCAAACTCATCAACACTATAAAATTCTAATTGTCCATTGAAAACTTTCAACCCTGCAAGTATAATGAAGTGACATGCAGGTGACCTAGAAAGAGCATTTGCTTGCTTGCCTTTCAAAGTAGCAGGCTTTGAAACCTGGCCTACGTTCAGAGCAGTCCACACAGAATAAAAGCTAATATCAGGCTTAGGGTTATCACCATGAATAACCGCAAACCTGTGACCTTTTGGCTCCCAAGCAAATGCAATGATCTTGTCATTCATATTCTCAAGCTCCAAAACTTCAATGGGTATGTCAAATTCGTTTATACGGAAAAGCTCAAAGCCTGTGTATGTGCTTCTTTTGGTCTGAGTATATTGATCTACCTGAACGGAAGGCAGTCTCCATTGCTTTGCCAGTACATCTTGTAATCACTGACACTGAAAAGGTTCTTCTGCCTGAGTTCTTCTCTTTACCAAGGATTTGAACAAGACTAAGCTACACAAATACCAAAGCATAACAAAAAATTTAAACCAATTGATGAGACTATGGGCATTAATCTAAAATAGCTAGCCAAATAAATAGAAATCTCAATATATGACCCTAAGTTAATTTCACACAACAGCACTTAACCTAGCAGGCTGGTTCCCACCACCCATCTCAGGAACGAAGAGTGCAAGAATTGGATCAATTGGAGACCAGATGAAATGTTTTACATTTTCAACCTTCAAGGACTTTCTGTCAACAAGAGAAAAGGCTTGTCTCATTTTTAGATATAATATTTTTCCCCATTCTTGCAAAGTACCTATCATCTCTACCACCACCCCCATCGGCAAAGATGAAAATATCAATGTGTTAGGCCCAAGAGAGATTCTAAAATACTAATTTTACACTAGAAAAAGGAAGAGAGGGGGGAGGTGGGGCGGGAATGGGCCATGACACCCATCACATCTCCAGTACCTCCAATTGCAAAATTGTCAGCACTTCTATAAAATCCCTCATCAATTTTTCAACCCTTACATCATAGATATTTATCACAACCCGTTACAAAAGAAGCTGATAATAGGATTGGTGCCAAGACTAAACTCACAATAAAATAATGAATACAGGAGATAGAACTCACATTAGCATCTCGAGGATTGCTTGCTTCATGGCTGCTGTAAGTTACCAAATAATCTCACCAGGTGAAAAATCCATTAGTTTTACCTGCAATTAATACATGTATTTATAATTTGCAAATCGACAAAAATCAAACTCCAAACACAAAAGCAAAATAAAACCTAAGGACGAGCATGATGCATGAGATGAAGGTTGTAGCACCTCCAGAAACAGCAAGCCCCTGGCTGTGAACTATTGCCAAGTATGTGCCCAGAGGGACCATTGCAAAAAACTCATTCCAAAACTGTAATTCACATCAGATATGAACACCCAGTGGTCAGCAGTGAGACACAAAAGAAGAGGAAAGGGAGTGATTGTAACAGAACATGATATATGATGCCCACTAACCATATACTATATAGTATTCAAATCGTGATACATATAACGAATCAAAAAGTACATTTCTGAATTTTGAATTGCATAACACATCAAATTGTAAGATTTAATAACAAGTGAAAAAGTAACTTCAAATATAAAATATCTCTCTCTCTCTCTCTCTCTCTCACACACACACACACACACACACATATATATATCAAGATAGTTATAGTGAAGCATACTAGTCATATAATTTGTAAATAATTAATTCTTGAACTGCAAAGTCATTTTAGTATGCCGTATTGGCTTGCGTTGCACAATTCATATCTGATTCAACCATTAATTTATATTGTTTGCCTTGTAACTTGTTATGAATCATAAGATTTGAATAGTGAATTGCAAGATTATGATTACTATGTGGTACACTTGTACTCTGGATCAGGCTTCATAGGCCCTGCATCATTCCATAAAACCTAGTACTGGAACCCGCTCAAGTCACAAACTGGTCACGGGCTATTGCATCAATATGCCAGTGGTTAAGATTTTCCTGTGAAAGGTACAAGACTAAAACTTATCACCAATATTGAAAAGATGCACAATTTTTCACAGGCACAAAATGATAAAACTATAAAGCATCAAATGTTTCTGATGGAGATCAGTAGACTAGGCCCTCAAATAGGCATCAGAAAGAGGTATAGTTCTAGATAATAGCCAAACAAAAATACAAATTCACTAGGTATAGCAGATATAGCAGTAGACTAGCTAAAGAAGGAAATAACAGAGTATTCGAGAGACCAGAAACTCTCCTAAGCCAAATGCCAATTCTTCCTTGCCTCTTCTCCCTCTCAGACCCATCTAATAAATTCCTCCAGCCCCCTAATGCATGTGACTAGTTAGTTACAACTTTCCCTCCTTGTGACACCTCATCAGATCCATTATTTTTTATGTTATATCTTTCCATAGACCCAAGCCCAATAACCATGGGTCCATCAAACCTCAAGATAAAACTACTAAATAATTAAATATGTGCTCACACCTCATAGTTTCCAACAAGTAACACAGATATTTAGACTTTCATAAAGAATTGTGGTACATGATAAACTTGAAATTGCTTCAGTGGAAATACTAATGTGAAAGAAAACTATAGCCATACTCAAATCAAAATAAGGCAGACCGTAAAAATAATTTAAAGATATCTTGTGGATGTAAACTATCAAAAAGTCTTGAATAATCCTAATATTAAATCTCAAATCAAATGACCACAATCACTGATGAAACAATTTGGCATTGGTCATGGTTGTAACACACAGTAACATAGATATAAGGCTATAATGAACGGTCAAGTCAGGTATACAGATAGTTTATACTAATGAGACCAGAAGATTCATGACTCCCTAGGTAGACAGAATAAATTTTAATTATGTCTCAATATTATGAAAGAATATTAGCAACAAATGTATAACTGATGGCTTTGCTTTTATCACAAAACGTAGATATATGAACAATCAAAAGAATATGCAAACGGTCAAAAGAAATAGAACTGATTTAAAATATTACCCCTGGTGCATATGGCTTTGTTTTAGGAGGAGCTCACTGATTTGGAACTTTCATAAACTGGTCAAATTCATCAAACATGTCCACTAAAAAAACATGTGCACAATCCAACTTGTATCGGTGCGTCTTTTCATTAGCAAGCTCAGCTTCCTAAAATGACCACCAGATTTAAACACAGAACAACGAAGAACAATATTCAATATAATATCTAATCTACGGAAGAATAATTGCAAATAAGGAGAAAATTTTTTGACACAAATTACTAATAGCATATAGTTTTCACAATAAAAGTCAAAAACTATTTATTTTCTCTGGACACCTATGTACCTGAGGAGTGTTATAGTCAATGAAGCAGTGACCTAAACTTTTCTCAGCATCAAGATCAACAGGCATCCACAGGCCATCATCTTTAATCAGACCAATTTGACTATAAATTTTAAAATTACACTATCAAGCTTCTCAAACTTCTCCCGCGGTACAATTGTGACGTTATTCACTACTATAATGCCAAATCCAGAGCCAAACTCCAGATTTTCCTCTAGGTAACTATCTTCGTCATCACTATGCGATGGAAACTAGAACAGAATCGAAACATGACCCAACTGATAAATCGAAAGCGTGACTATCGTAGGCACCAATTTACAAAAACAAAGACGGAATATAACACTTCGAAGAAAGTTGAGCTTAAAAAAAGGTAATTTCACTCGGCAACTAAAGAAAGACATATAATTTTAATTATATTTATATGCTTGGGGAAGACGAGACTAAATATAAGTAACCTAGCACTGTGAATGAGGGTGAAACCGAGATGAATAAAGCGATTCCAACAATGAAAGAAAGTCTTTAATTAAAGTATTCTACACTTCATAACTATTCTTCCCGTTATAATTACTGGCATTATATTTTTTAAATAATAATAACAAACAAAACTGTTTTTTTACATAATTATCATATATTAAATACAAATGCCAAACATATTCCAAGGTATAATTTAATTTTCTTCCCATTGTCAATTTATCTCGCAGTGGTGAACGAGAAATTTGTAAAAATGGCGGAAAACAAAAACCTCCGGATTCCAAAATCATCGCCTGGGGAAGGTGAACGAAATCCAGATCAATGGGAGAAAGATAGACTCCAAGACGCGAGGCTGTTGCCTCAATCTCATTCATCACCGTTACGTCCGCCATGACTGAGCACAAAGACTGAAAATTATTGCTTAGAAACTACGAGCTTTTCTTTCGTAAGAGGAGATTTGGTATGTACAGAATCAGCAAATTTTGGTTTTCCAGAGATAAGTGTGGAAAAGCATTTCAAAGGCGATGCTCTGTCTAGCGAACAAAAGAATCGAAGAGGTAAGTTTTGCGTTACTTTTCGAGCGAGGGAGACGTCACCCTCCTTCCTCGAAACGCTCCGTTTCCTTCAGTAGTAAATGAAAGAAAATTGTTGTGTTCATTTGGTATTTGACAACGCTTTCTGTTTCTTTTCTAGTTTTCCTTATGTCCTGTTTGGGCTTCATTTTTCTCTTCCTTTGTCGGAGCAACTAGTATAACTACAAAAATTTACTTACTTATAATCTTTGCTGTGAAAATTTGCAAAATTTATCCCCTCATCTTTATTTCTTTCGCTTCAACGCCACTCATAAATCCTTATAACGAATATTTCATAAAGGAAATATTTTATTTTTTTATTATTATTACCACCACTACAAATTTGTCTAGCTGTCTTTTTCTCTTACTTTATTTTTGATTTCATCCGTAGATATTTACATATTGTGTTGTCATTTTACCATTTGGTAATGATCAAGTTTTGAATTTGGATCATCTACAGTATTACAAAATTTATCATAAAATGTGAATTATTAAATTTTAATTTAATAATTCATATTTTACTTAAAATATACTTACTATAAGTGATTTACAAATCACAAGTTTCATAAGATAAATAAATAAATAAATAAAATAAAAAATAAGAAACTCCAAAATGACCGTTGAATGTACGGAAGTCAAACCTAGGGAAAAGGTCAGCAGTTGACAATGGTGTGTTTTGTGTAAAATGATCATTTTAATTGTATATAATTATTTTTTTACAAAATTTATACGATGTCTTTTATATATTTATATTAAAATTTTTAATTAATTAATAACATTTAAATAATTTTTACATCACATTTATATTTTATTAATATTATTAATTATTATTTTTTAAAAAATTATTCATATATTATAAAATAATAAAAAACATTTAATATTAATATATAAAGAAAAGTATATAAATTTTTTCTTCATTTCTTTGATTTGCCTTAATTAATAAGAAAGTGACGTGGTGTGTACACACGTAGGATGATAGGGTGCTGACGTTGATGATGACGCAAGTGCTGACATCACAGTATGGGCAGTGAGGATAATTAATGTTCAATGAAATTCTGAGGAAGAGTCCGTGATGCCTCCGCGGCTAGCTGAATAGTCTTATAAGCAGAGGACTCAGTCAAGAACAAGCTCACGTTTTATTCATATTCCATCTTGGCCAGCCATACTAGCATTCATACATGATAAAATTCATTATGGTTTTCTTAATTTTGGTTAAATTAATTAGAAGTCAAATAGATTCACCTTTACTAGTCGTACAATGCGTGTCACGTATTTATGGTACGTATCCGTACGGGTGGCCACCTTAGCTTTAAGTGTTGCTGAGCTGCTATTCATAAATAAGGGGCTCTATTCTCTTTAGAGTTAATTAGTTAAACATTTCTATTTCTGAGCCATGTCTATTTCTTAGACCCCAAAAGTAAGCAAATAAAAAAAAAAAAGGAAATTAACTAAATGGGTTGTAACTTGCAGTTCACTCTTACCAATTTTTTCAACTAAGATAAAAATTAGTGTGAACTGCAATGGGGTTTTCTCGGAGCATTTGGTCGGTGGAAGTAAAAAAGAAATAGAAGTGACTGTGCATAGTCCAATGATTACAACTTTTCATTTAGATGCATGTAATAGCCACAATTAGAAACCTCTATTATCATTTCTTATTTTCACTCCTTATTTCTCTGTCGTTTTTTCAAAACAAAACAACCATAATTAATTCAGTCATACGGTTGACGGGCGCGGTGAGATCACAGTTGTTTCACGAGTTTTAACTCAGAAAGATATCAAGTGTTCCATACGCAAATTCAAGGCCAAGTTTGAAATAAAGAAACGTGCGAAGATCAGGTTGGGCTGAATTATATTTAAGCGTGGCTTTGTGTATTATCCTAAACTAATGAATCTTAGTCTTCTCTACATGTGCGACACATTAATGAATAGTCATAGTAATTAAATCTATATTTTAAAGTTTATAACAATGGATATCGTTGGATAACAAATTCTCATGCTATCATTGAACAATAGATATTAAGCAATGAAACTTCCAAGATGGGCCTTAGGAAAAAGGATGTTAAAATGATTATATGTGCATCTCGTGTTGTTTCTCCAATATTTACAGTTATCACTGTTAACTCCTATTAATTCAAATTATTGTGTATATTTTTTTCTATGAGTGACTATAAGGCTTGAGTGAGAGAATTAAAGCAATTTTGTGAATAGACATTGTAATTAGTTTCCTACTCAATTTTGATAAAATAGATGACAAGTTTTCACTTATTTCTACTTTAAATATGTGATTTATTTTCAGTTGAATGTTTTTGTGGGGTTTAATTGTAAGGGAATTTTAGCCAAAATTATCTTGAAGCAAAAACTATGGAAATCCAGATCAAAGATATAACAAATATAATTTTGAATGCTTTTTAATAAGATTTGGTGCCATGTCTAACATACTCTTCGTCATGTCCTTAGAAAGGAAAAAGTGACGTCATAACTAGCTAAGGCTTGGTCACAAGACATTGTAAGACACAAAACAACTATTTGTTTCAGTAACTAGAGACAATAAGATCAATAATTTTTTAGTTGCACAACAACAATAGAAAATTTATCAAATGGATATCAAATTAGCTTTTTTGAATGGACTGTTAGAAAAATAAGTTTATATTGAACAATCAGTGAGCTATGTTATAAAAAGTCAAGAAGATAAAATTTTAAGGTTGAAAAAAGTCTTATATGGTTTAAAGCAAGCACCATAAGCATAGAACAGTAAAATTGATAAATATTTTCATGAAAATGACTTTCTCAAATGCTCACATGAATATGTTCTATACATAAAAGTGAATGAAAATAAAGATATATTATTTGTCTGCTTGTATATGGATGATATCATTTTTATAGAAAATAATCCAAAAATGTTTGAAGACTTCAAGAAAGCAATGACTCGAGAATTTGAAATGACTGATATTGGCCTTATGTCTTACTACCTTGGGATCGAGGTTAAACAAATGGAAGAAGACATTTTTATATCACAAGTAGAATATGCTCGAGATGTCCTGAAGAAGTTTGGAATAGAAAATTGTGATGCAATCAATACTTCAATAGAATGTAGACTAAAATTATCGAAGTTTGAAGATGGAGAACAAGTGGATGCCATTCAATTTAAGAGCTTGGTTGGAAGTTTAAGGTATTTAACATGTACGAGACCTGACATTCTTTTAGGTGTTGGTCTTGTAATTTGCTATATGGAAGAACTGAAGATGACTCACTTAAAGGCAACAAAGAGAATTCTGTTAGCTAAGGTGTATGTCAGCAATCTCGTAATGGAAGCCCAAGTGTAGGGCCGAGTCACAGTTGAAACATGACACTTGTATTAGGCCATTGTTAAGGAAATAAAGTTGCGCCCTAACTAACAGCTATAACTTTTGACCTGGTGGTAAGCGCTTGATCCTACAATTGGTATCAGAGTTGATGTCACGTGTTCGATTCTCAGTAGGGCAATTGTTAAAAGGGAGATTGTTAGCTAAGGTGTGTGGCAACAATTGTCCCGTAATGGAGGCCTAAGTGTAGGGCCAAGTCATAGTTGAAACGTGGCACTTGTGCTAAGTTATTGTTAAGGAAATAGAGTTGTGTCCTAACTAACAGCTATAATTTTTGACATAGTGATAAGCGCTTAATCTTACAAATTCTACGATACATCAAAGGAACCATTGACTTTGGTCTACTTTATTCTTGTTCAAATAACTTCAAGCTTGTTGGCTACAGTGGTAATGACTGGTCTAGTGACTTGGATTATCATAAAAGTATAATAGGATTCCTATTCTTCATGGGAGAAACAACATTCACCTGAAGTTCTAAGAAACAATCTATTGTCACTCTTTCTACATGTGAAGCTGAATATGTTGCTGCAAATTCATGTATTTGCCATGCCATTTGGCTTCAAAGTTTATTGAAAGAGTTATATATGCCTCAAAAAGAAGCAACAGAGATATATATAGATAATAAGTCCACTCTTGCACTTGCAAAGAATTCGGTATTTCATGATTGAAGTAAGCATATTGATACACGATATCACTATATTAGATAATGCATTACGCGGAAGGAGATTCAAGTAAAGTATGTAAAGTCACAAGAATAAATTGCTAACATTCTCTCTAAGCCACTCAAGCAAAGAGATTTTAGAATATTAAAGAGCATGCTTAGAGTCACCGAAATTAAGTTTAAAGAGGAATGTTAGAAATAAGCTTGATTTTGGCCCAAATGTATTATATGTTCAATCCATGTTATGCTCATTAGTTTAAGCCTATTATATAGAATTATCTTATTTAATGAAATAAGTATTGGTTGAAAGATGTAGTAAGTAAATATAGAAGTAGGTGGTAGTTAGAAGTTACATTAAATAAATGTTGGTTATAATATTTCTTTAAGTCTTATAAATAGAGGATGATCCTCTTATTATTGTATTAAGATTAAAAGGCAAATCTAATAAAAGTTTTCATTTCTTTTCACTTGCTTTTCTTATTGAAGTCCTTTTGGCCAAAAACCCCAATCCCGACAATAAAGAACCTATAGCTAGTGTGCAATCGAGAAAATGTCGACATATGGTATTATATATTTCTTATGAAATACCTAATTTTCCTAATGCTTTACTTTCTTCATCAGTATAGTTATCGCAGAGAAATTTCATTAAATGACTTATATTTTGAGAAGTAAAATGTGATTACTCGGTTAGCTATACTTTGATTATAAAAATTAGAGATATGTTGCAACATTAAAATAAAAGGGAGACTAAAATTCAAAGAGTCATAAACCAAATGGCAAAAGAAAATCCCAAAAATAATTAAAAACCCTACCTAATATAGTATAGAAATGACCATATATACAAGTAGTACTCATTATATATATAGATATAGTTGAATGCTCAATTTTTCCAATTCCTGGCCAGTATTGTCTCCATAATCACTACACTTTCATACAGTTGTGCGCGGGAGACATATGTATATATATATATATATATATATATATATATATATATATATATATATATATATCACCAGATCGATCAATTCCAGCAAAATAACGGGCAAAAGGGACTCAAATACTGAGAAGAAAGGAGCCAGAGATATATAGTAGTTGTGTATATTTTATATAATTTCCACAAGTATACATGTTATTTAGAACGATATAACATTAAAAATTTATCGCAAAAAAGAAGAAGAAAAAGAAGAAGAAAGAAGATGATAATAACACTAGAAATGACGATCAATTAAATAGAAAGATGGCACAAACAAAGGCCCCTTTCATTTAATTTGATGCAGACACTATTGGCACGGTGTTTTAGAGAAACAACCACTAGGTGGTTGCAAAAAATCAGTGACACGTACTGGCAAGTGGCAACTAATGAGGATTAGACAAATTAGAGCCAGAGAGCGTGGTAGTGATATTAAGATGATTCAAAGTTCCACAGGAATAATGATTGCTGGGAAAAAGCATCATCGCATTCAAAAGCGTCTCCATTATGATCATTATCGGTGAGCAAAGGAGGTGGCGACGTGGGATATAACTCACCAGAGTGCATCTTGTCAAGGCCATAGCAGAGTCCATTGTTATAATAATAATCAAAATTACCAGCATCATCCAGCGAGTTCAAAAACGACCAATCAAGGCCCCTTATGTCTCCAACCTGTTGGTCCACTTGCAGAGCCGTCCCATCATACATATCATTATAACCACTCTCCGTAACCCTGTCGGAATCAAAGCAAGAGGAAGAAGCAGGAGGCTGGGAAGAGGACTGGTGGAGCAGTGGTGGGTCTTGCTGGTGCTCGTTGGCAAACCTAGCAGCAAGCTCCTGGATTTTCTGAGGAGAAAGGGATTGATGATCAGCAGAGAGAGTGAGCTCCAACTCCAAAGGGGTGCGAGGGAAATTGAAGTTGGCATGAGGGCCGCGCAGGCAGTAAAGCGCAGCGTCGAAGGCTCGAGCCGCCTTCTCGGGAGAATCGTAAGACCCTAACCATATGCGCTCGCGGCTATTGGGAAGCCTGATTTCAGACACCCATTTCCCCCATTTTCGCTTCCTCACGCCTTTGTACTTACTGGAGCAAGACTCGCTGCTTCTGGGAGTCTGATGATCCGAGTCAATATTGGTAGGAGTTGTAGTAGCCATGGGAGGCTAAAGCTTCCAGTGGCTTTCGAAGATTGATTGAGAATTAAGATGCGAAATTGACGGCTGCGGAGAGACTAATATATATATGTGGAGTGCAGGCGTAGGATTTTGAAGGTCGGGAGGGGGGGGTCTAAACTGTAAACGTGTTGGAAGAGCGTGAAAAGAGTGGACATGGCGTTAAGATAGAGGGGTCAGTGGAGAGAGAGAGAGTAATGGACTCGGTACGGACAGAAGGAAAGAGCACGTGGGAAAATAGAAGAGAGAAGGAGCGGCGGGCGATTTCCTCAGGGACTGTTTTCTCTATTAACGCACGAGGTTTTTCAATTTTTGCATAAAATATATTTTTAAAAATTTAAAAATAATTACTTTTATAAAAAAAATATATTTTTTAATATTTTAAATTACTTTTTCATACATAATATTTAATTAAAAAATAATAAACTTTAATTTAAAATATGAATATATATTTATTTATAAAAAAATATTTTTTATTTTTTAAAAATATATTTTATATAAAAATTAAAAAGTATTGCATCTAGATCCAATGACTTTTTTATTTTTTTGGAGAAAATCTGCTCCGGCGATCCGGTGATGCTGACAAAAGGTGCGGTGTCTGGATGTTGGTGGACCATAGGTCGTTGGAGAGTGATATGGAATTAAATTTTGGAGCTTCGCTTCTGTTACGATGGCTGACGTGATGAAAATTACATGTTTTCATTATTTACTTGTTACGTTTTTAAAAAACATTTTATTCATGAAGTATTTTATTTTTTATTAACCATTATATCATAGGTTCATAGTATATGATATCTGTTCTTATCAAAATTTAAGTTTGAGATTACTAATGTGAAAAATTTTAACTATTAAACTATTCTTGTTATGCTAATTCATGTCTTATTTATTGTTTGAAGAACTTGATGATATGTTTTTTTTTTTTTATAAATGTAGAAAAAGAAATTAAAGACGTGTGTTTCAAGAATAAGAGAATATTTGTTTTAAAAGGTTAAACATTACTTCGCCAAGGCTTAAGTTGATATAGTATAAAAATTGTTTAAAAAATTAAATGCCTCTCCAACGTAGATAATATTAATTACATCTCATAGGGACATTTAAGTATGAACGATAGCTAATAAATCGACAGGAATGTTGAAAGTGAAAAAAATAAAATAAAAATGATCAATTTAAACAGTATTTACCTTTTGCGTAAATAAAATTTTGCTTTTCTGACTTGCGTGAATGATGGTCGGTTAAACATTGGGGAAAGACTAGTACATAATGAATCGTTAGGTCCACTCCTAAATTTTATTTTGATGTTTCAATTTTAATTTATTATATTATAAAATTGTTTTATTAACTTCATCTGTTACAGATAAATTATTTTTTAAATTGTTTCTTAATTTGTCTTATCAATTTGGTTTATATATAAAAAATTTCAATTTGGTCACTGGCATAATATCCTTCTATCAATATACTATAAATGAAATTAATAGATACAATGATATATAATATAATTTTTTCTATTAATCTAGAGCTAATTAAATTTCATTAATAATGGATTCATGGAATAATATTATTGCTAATGGTTTTATTTGCGAGGAACCAATAAAGCAAATTTATGAAAAGCTAAATTAAAAATATCTTAGTTGCGACCACAAAATTGAAAAAGTATTTCTATAAAGGATTATAATTAATGCAAAACACTTAATATGTGATAGGGCAAAATAAAATTTTGCTTTATATAATTATTATTTATTTTCTGGTGAGTAGTGCTGGAGCTTAATTAAACAGAGATGTGAGAAAACGAATTATTAGTGTGGATTAAGTTAATAAATATTTAGCCAGTTTAATGCTTTAATAACAAAAAAACTCGTATAGTCCATTTAAGTAACGAGTCAATGCAAGTTTGACAAAATCGATAAGTCTCCTTCACTTCGTGGCATGCGCACTGATCTACTTTACTAAACTACTTACACGAAACACAGCTTACACGGATTGACTAAAGGATATAAATTATTTGTCTTTACGTTTTGTACGAAACACCAGGTTGGCCCACTCATCACGAAATTATGCAAAAGGAGCTATAAGATAATCAACCCGTAAAATTAGTCACTTTGTTTATATATTATATAATGATAATACCTTAATTTAATTCTTTTATTTTCTACCCACATCTAGATTAAAACTTTTGCTAGTAGAAAGTATTTTGATGGCGGCAAGCTATTATATTTCCGTTTTTTTCCCCTCTGTGTTCTGCAATAGCAGATAAACATATATTAATTTTGTCATACGTACATATATTTTAATTTCATGTATTGTTTCTATCAAATTAAAATGCTTGATTAATTAAATATGTTTTTTGTCTAATAGAATGAGACTGATTAATATGGCTAGAATTTTATACCGAGGAATGCTTCTATTTTCACCTATCATAATATGTTGTATCATCTGTTGGAGTAATTTTCTTCTTTTTCCATAACATTTGGATGAGATCAAGTTCATAATTGATATTCATATGTATGAGCAAAAGATTGTATAAAACTACATTCGTTAAACTGTTTTGAGTATATTGAAAAGATAATACCAAGAACAAAGAATGAGAAACACTGACTGGCTAACCCGTGCTTTTGTGGTTCAGTGCTATTTCTGAAACTGCTTTGGCACGGGCTAGCGAGCTGGTACCCTACGTTTTCTCTCTCACTTTTGAAAACCCAAAAGAATAAGATGTTTTTCATATATAATAATAAATTTACAACACAATCCTCACTCTAAATTCGTAAGTACTCCAAATTCCCTAATTAATTAATCAACAAAACAATGTCACTATCTATAAAAGAAAAAGAGGTTAATATCTCTCTTAAGGCCTCCTCCCAGTCTCCCATACCCTACGACCTATCCTTCTTTATCCTCCTATCCTATCACTTGCATTTTCCTTTGACTGCTTCAGAAGAAACAGTAATCCTGCGTCGCCGTTTTTTCAACAGTTTCATACTCTTTTAAGTATGTAGTGAAATTGATGGAACCCCATTGAAAGGAACGTTCAAAAGTGTTTTTGACCCGGACAAAGCAGTGTTCGTCTCCATATAGGAGTGACACCAGCATAAGATAAAAAAAATCAATAGCAGGTAAGTGGCGGTCCAATCAAAACCGAACTAACTCGCAAGCCATGAATGGGTAATGAGTAATGGCAGAGAATTCAAGTTCAAGCTGCTGAAAGATAGCCAGTAATTTCAAACATACTCTGGACTCGGGATATTTTGTAAAATTTCGATGTTAACAACTTATACTGTTACTGTCGATGTTGATATGTTCACATTTCGACTTTTCACCGGCACTCTCTCGTGAGACAGGAGGTCATACATTAAATTATTCTACTTCCACCTCTTGAATTCCGGCAGTCACCATTCTTTGTTTGTATGTTAGGAAGCTTGGTTTGAACACTTCTAGATCCCTCCGTACTAAATATATTATTTTATCACTCCGTACTATAATGTGAAGCAATCTACAACATTCGTAAATCGCAAGACTTGCAAGATCTCGGGTTTCGTATACAAGGTTCTTGCTTTCTGGTCTGTTCTACTATTCCATTTTCATGCATCTTAACAATATTTTGAATTGATTTTTTAATTATATCGATAAAACGAGTTCACATGTTTTTGTTGGTTCCCGAAGAAAAGCAGTGCTGCCCGACGCCCCAGTATAAAAACGGATACTTACTGACAAATTAACAAAATCTCTCATTGTCGATCTACAAGTGGAAAAGTCCAACTTAATTTTAGGTCTCCCCTTCTCTAAGTAGAGACATACATATGGACGGAGAAAACACAACTCTTTCCGTCTGGGACCTGCTCTCCTTTTGTTCGTGGATTGCTTGTTGATTCAATATTCTTCTAATGTTTTTGAGTTGAAAAGTATTAAATTGATCCTGCCTTTTATATTTTAATTTTTACAAATTGTTTATACTAAATTTATGCCTCACAATTCTTATTTTATGCAAAATTAATATATCTATTATCTTGTTAATTTATTAACAAAGGATTAATCAAAGATTAATTATATATAAAATAAGAATTGTGAGGGACATTTGGTACAGAAAAATTGTGACCAAATGTTAACACAAAGTGTATAAATGGGGGCTAATTTAGTTTTTTTTTTAATCTTTTTTAGTCAAATAGTATGAATATATATAGAGGTTGTAATTTAAATTCATTTTGTCAAAAAAAAAATCGGACTTCTTTTCCTAGAAAACTCTAATTTTACACCTTTAAACTTCGTTGTGTGGCTAGTTAACTGGTTTTACGAATATACATATCATTCCATTGTGTTTTACTACATTTTAACTTTTCAAACAGACAGAAGTGAAAGTGACATGTTGATTTATAATGAAAAGTTGTATTTACTCAATAATAGATGGAACTAATTTTTATACCTTTGCTTAGCCCCATACAGTTTTGTTTTTTTGTTGAGTTTGATAAATTTTTCCCAATTGTTTGGTAATTACAAATAATAAACTTTTGTAGCGCGGCCGTGATTATTTATATTTAAGAAAGCATCACTTTTTAATTTTAATCTTCTAATTACTAGGTAATTAAGGCATTGAAAATAGACTTCCTAATAAAGTGAAAACAAAATCAAAATTTAATCCTATATAGTTGAATCATTACCCGTATCAATAGTTAATACTATCATTCCAACGAAGGAATTAATAAGCATATATTGGTGAATTATTGTGCTCATGCGGGTCCAACCTTTGCACAACTAAGTTGAGCAGGAAGAAGATCGAATCAAATTCATTAAAATGTGCGTGCGGATAACATGGATTACACTATGGATAGACTCAAAATACGAGTATCCAATCAGCTTAATGGGTTGTAACTCTCAGCGTTGCCTACGTGGATGACCTATCAAGGATTCAATGTTTTTATGAGAAACTATGTTTGAGTTAAACAGGGGTCCATGTCAATGCTGCTTTCATTATTATATGATATGTGAACATAAGGAAAGCTAGGTCAAAAAATAAGCACGCGAAGAAGACATAACTTCGACATGAAATGGGACATTTGAAATGAGGAAATGAAACTTGGTGCCATGGACATTTTAAATAAGAGAATGAAATTTGTGTCATCGTCATCATTTGGTATACTTTTCTGATCAGCCAGTTATTTTATTGTAAAGAAAAATGATTGGAAATAAGCATGCTAATAATCATCTTCAGCTAGCGTTCGGTCATATGATGGTTTCGCCACTCCATAAATTGACCTATAAAAAATGATTAGTGTCTGTAAGCAAGCTCCAAGGGACCGATCTACGAAGTATAGCATACCCATATAGCTCTACCTAATTATTGACTATTTACGGCATTTTATATGATATTTAATGATGATAAATAAGGTATGCCCACGAATAGTTGCTTTCATTAATTTAAAAATAACACGAATTATAAGTGAGAAACTTTTTTTTTCCAAGCTACGTCTTTATCATTTGGCCATTTTGAGGTAATATCGCTTTGTCCTTTTAATGAACTATCAAATTGAGATGATCAATGGCGTCTCTATGGGTCCGATTTGAGAAAATGGTACCCGTGTGGGTCGATCAAATATTGACAATTGATGGCATCTATATGCGCATACAATAACTATAGATAAGATATAAGCCAATGAACTGTAACTTTGTAACTTTGTCAATGGTAGATGAATATTAAATGGCAATATTTCTCTTGGTTGGTAGCCAACCATTGAAAATAAAAAGGGAAAAAATTTTGTAATTATAATTTAGTCCTTCAAAAATTGCATTAAAGCCCTTCATCCTTTCTTATAAATAGAGGGCTTCAAAACCTCATTTCTCACAACTAAGAAAGGAGCAATTCTATATATAAAGAGAGAGTTGTGAGATATATAGAGTTGTGGTATTAGTATTCTCTTATTAGTAAGAGATATAAAAATATTGTATTATCCTTACTATATAGAGAGAAGGTGTAAGTTCTATTTTTCTCATAGTGAAGTCCTTTCTTTCTTGTATGTGATTTTTATGCTATTAGGGTTTTCCACATTAAATTCTGTGTCATATCAAATTGTTTGCTACAATTTTGCTTTTATTTGATGTGTATTTTCTCTACGATTGGTATTAGAGCCTATTTAGGTGTGTTATTATCTACTTATTGTATGCTCTATGATTGCCACTGATATAGTGGATTCTCTACATAAAAAAATAAGTAAGATTATTTTCACCCATTATAAGGTACTGAGTACTATTTATGTGTACAATTAGCTATTCATAGTATGGTTACTATTCATGAAAAATAGTGGGAGCTATTTTTGCTCACTAATAGACTGTGATTGAAGTAGCGGTAGCAAAATTTAAGATTTAAAAGTTCAACTGCAGTAATTTCTCACTATGGAAGCTGAAGATAAAGGTCATCTTGAGAAAAGATAATTGTCTTATGACTATCAGTGAAAGGTCGGTAGAATTCATAGATGAAAATAAATGGAATGAGATGGACATAAACGCAGTTGCAAATCTTCATCTAACACTTGTAGATGAGATATTGTCCAGCATAGAGAAGAAGAAGACAACGAAAGAAATTTGGGATCATTTGATTAAATTGTACGACACCAAATCACTACACAACAAAATTTTCCTTAAAAGGAAATTATACACTCTGTGGATATCTGAAACTACTTCAGTGACGGAGCACATCAACACTTTGAACTCTATTTTCTCAACTAGCATCATTGGGTCAAAAAATAGAGGCGAATGAATATGCTAAAATTCTACTTCAAAACCTACCTGATTTCTATGACTAACTCATCATCAACCTAACTAATAATGTTGTTGTGGACTACCTAGTTTTCGATGACATAGCACTGGCTATTCTAGAAGATAAAAATCAACACAAAAACAAGGAAGATAGGTTGATTTGTTCATAACAAGCGGAAACATTGGCAGCGAAGAGAGGAAGATCAACAGAATGTGGCTTAAGTGGGAGCCAGAATTAAGGTAGATCAAAATCAAAGATTAAGAAGAATATCAAATGTTTCAAGTGTAACAAAAAGAGACACTATAAAAATAGTGTTGTAATTTGAATAAGAACGCAGAGGCCAAAGTAAAGATATTGAGTCATCAAGTGCTCAGGGATGCATTGCAAGTACCTTAGATGACATAGAAGTCTTATACAGTGAGGCAATAATAGTTGCTTATAGCAGAAAATGGTTTAGTGATATTTGGTTTGTAAACTTAGCAACAACATGGCACATGACTTCATGGAGAGAGTGGTTTCACCAATATAAACATGTCTCTAGAAGATATGTGTTTATAGAAGATGATTGTTTCTTAAAGATTACTGGAATAGGCACCATCAAGCTAAATATGTATGATGGTACAACTCGCACCATCTAGGAAGTCTGGCATGTGAAAGGTCTTATGAAAAATCTATTGTCTTTAGGATAATTTAATAGCAATGGGTATAAAACCTAGATACAAGATGACATTCTAAAAGTCATTAAAGGCACACTTTAGTTATGAAAGCAGAAAAGATAACAACCAACCTATATATACTTAAAGGAGAAACACAACAATAAGGAGAAGTCGCAGTTGCATTAACTGAACCAACAGCTGAGGAATAAATGATATCATGGTACCATAAACTTAGCCACATGTCAAAATGTGGATTGAAGGTTCTTGCAAAACGGAATCTTCTTCCTGAACTCAAAAAGGTTTCATTACCTTTTTGTGAGCATTGTGTTACAAGTAAGCAATATAGGTTGAAGTTCAATAGCTCTAAAGAGAGAAGTAAAGCTACCTTACACCTGTGCACTCTGATGTTTGGCAAGCATCGGTCTTATCTTTGGGAAGAGCAAAGTATTTTGTATTATTTATTGATGTCTACTCCAAGAGATGTTAGGTGTATCCAATTAAGAGAAAGGGAGATGTGTTTGAATTTTTCAAAACCTTTAAAGTGCGTGTGGAACGTGAATATGAGAAAAGGATCAAATGCCTAAGATCAAACAATGGAGGCGAATACACCCATGATGAATTTAATACCTTCTATTAACAACAAGGTATCAAAAGGCAATTCACAGTGGTGTATACTCTACAACAAAATGGAGTGGTAGAGCGAATGAACAAAACTTTGTTAGAAAGGACATGGACAATGTTAAGAACTATTGGATTAGCCAAGCCATTTTGGGCAGAAGCAGTCAAAACAGCTTGCTATGTGATCAATCGATCACCATCAATTGCAATTAATATGAAGACCCCAATGGAAATATAGATTAGGAAGCCAATTGATTATATAAACATCCATATTTTGGAAGTTAGGTATATGTAGTGTATAACACCTAAGACATTCCAAAGTTGGATCCAAAGATGTTTGTTCTTAGGATATGCTTACGAAATAAAAGGGTATCGCCTATGGGATATTACTAACTACAAGGTTATAGTCAGCGGGGATGTCATCATTCCTGAAGAAAAAGAATATATACATGAAGGTGATAGCACTTTAAAAGAAATATTTGAGACCACTCCAGGGTAGATTAAAGATAGAAGTACTAGCTTCTTCTGAAGCAGCACTAAAGTATGATGATTAAGAACAATTTGATCTTATGACTCCATAAGTTTGATAGTTAACTTGAGAAAGAAAAGAACTAGTTTGACACTCATATTACATTATGAAAGGGAATGTCGCATACTGTCTACTCACAAAAGATGGAGAGCCTTCACTTTTTCAAGAGGTTATGGAAAGCTCCAAAGCTTCTCTAATGATGATCAAGTTGAATGATATCGTGCTAAACTGATGGTAAAAAGATTTGCTCAAAAAGAAGACATTAATTACAACAAGATATATTCTTCGATTGTTCAACTCACAACAGTTCGAGTAGTTTTAGCAATGTGTGCTACATTTGATTTACATATAGAACAGTTAGATGTGAAAACTGCATTTTTTCATGGAAATCTTGAAGAAGAAATTTATATGCTCCAGCCAAAAGGGTTTGAAGAAAAAGAAAAAGAGAACTTGGTTTGCAAGTTACAAATCTCTATATAGTCTCAAACATGTGCCAAGATATTGGTATAAGAAATTTGATTCCTTCATCATAAGCTTTGAATACAATAGACTTAATGTAGACTCTTATGCATATATCAAGAGGTTTGGTGGAAATGATTTCATTATTTTGCTATTGTATATAGATGACATATTGGTAACAGGCCCCAACAAAGATTGCATCAATGAGTTAAAGGCACAATTAGCTAGGGAATTTGATATGAAGGACTTGGAATTAACAAACAAAATTCTAGGGATGCAAATTCACTGAGATAAAAATAATAAGAAGATTTGGCTTTCTTAAAAGAATTATTTAAAAAAGATCTTGCGATGCTTTAATATGCATGATTGTAAGTCAATCTTTACCCCACTTCCTATTAATTTCAAGTTATCTTCAAGCATGAGTCCTAGCAAAGAAGAAGAGATAAAGGAAATGTCTCTAGTACCATATGCATCAGCAATTAGTAGCCTAATGTTCTCTATGATTTGCATAAGACCAGATATTGCACAAGTAGTGGGAATGGTTAGTCGATATATGGCGAATCTTGGTTGAAAGCATTGGAATGCTACAAAAAGGGTTCTAAGATACATTAAAAGGACCATGGATGTTAAATTGCATTATGGAGGATCAGATTTCACCATTAAAGGCTATACAAATTTAGATTTTGTAGGTGATCCTCACAATAGTAAATCAACCAGTGGTTATGTGTTTACTCTTACAGGCGGAGCTATAAGTTGGGTTTCAAGATTGCAACCTATTGTGGCCACTTTAACTACAGAGGTAGAATATATTGCAGCTACACAAGCTAGCAAAGAAACAATTTAGTTATAAATACTGTTGGAAAAGCTCGGGTACAATCCTGAGAATGTGATAATCAAAGTGCTCTTCATATGGTGAAGAATATGACATTCTATTATAAGACTAAACACATATGAGTTCAATATTAGTTTGTTAAAGAAAATGTGGAAGAAGGAAGTGTGAGTATGCAGAAAATCCATACTAAAGATAACCTAGTAGATACACTAACAAAGCCAGTGAACATTGATAAGTTCATATGGTGTAGATCTTCCATTGGTCTTGCAGAGATGTGAGCAACGAGAGATGGAAAGGAATGAATAATGGTCTAAAGATTAATTGATTCTCATTCAAATCTTTAAGTAGGAGATTGTCAATGATAAGTGAATATTAGGTGGCAATATTTCTCTTGGTTAGTGGGTAACCATTGAAAAGAAAAAGGAAAAAAATTTTGTAATTGCAATTTAATCCTTTGGAAATTACATTAGAGCCCTTCATTCTTCTTTATAAATAAAGAGCTTCAAAACCTCATTTCTCACAACCAAGAAAGGAGCAATCCTATATAGAGATAGAGTTGTGAGATTAATATTCTTTTATTAGTAAGAAATATAAAAATATTATATTATCCTTGCTATATAGAGAGAAGGTGTAACTCCTATTTTTCTCATAGTGAAACCCTTTTTTCCTTGTCCGTTGTTTTTACGCTATTGGGGTTTTTCATGTTAAATTCTGTGTGTCATCTTAAATTATTTGCTACAGTTTTACTTTTATCTAGTGTCTATTTTCTCTACAAACTTTCATTTAAAAAACTTATGAAATTCAAATTATGGAAGTGTACTCTTTTAAACTATAGGTCTTTGTCATATGGTCCATTTGAATTAATATCATGGCCTTGCCTCTTTATTGGGATTATTTATGTTTACATGAGTTTTAGTAAACACATTTTTGGACTTTAACGATTGATTTGTAAGAATGGCATGCATAATCATGGTGAAGGAGACTTACGAGCAATGTAGGAGGAGAGCTCAAGGATATGCTTTACATGTCTAAAATAAAAAGGTTTTAGAAATACTTTTGTAGAGTCTCAGAGTCTCAGTATGATTACTTGAGTTAGTGGTTATCCCTCTATCTATAGATAAAGATGATAGTTACATATCTAATATGTTGGTTAAACAATAAAATAGATTCTCTTGTGTTCTGGCAAAAATATATATGAGGGTTATATTTAAATAATATAGATCGTTGGATAAAAATTTGATACTCTATATGTCATGTAAATTAATATATATATATATATATATATCATTAAAATTTCATCCAATAATAAGAATATGACCATCGTATTCTAGCGTGAACATGGTGGAGTCCAAACTTGGCTAAAAATGGAGGAGTGGTTATGTCTCACAAAATGTGTCTCTAGGCAACTAGTGGTGGGCAATATGCATTGTGATGATAGTCAGGGCATGAATATAGACCTTTAGTTTATTAGGCTTGAGGTGGGCTAGCGGGTGGTTAGGCCAAGTCCAAAACTTAATTTTTTACTCATCCTATAAATCATTGAGAAAGCTCCATTTTGGCCCCTCATTCATCCTGCCATTTCCATTTTGGTCCTTTATTCCTTAAAAAATCCAAATTAGTCCCCCACTTAACCAAACTTCCATCATTCTAGTCTATTAGTTAATTACCCTTTATCCAAAAATTGCTTACATGGCACATTTACTGTTGACGTGCCATATTAAGCGATGACGTGGAAATTTTGTAATCTTTCCTCTTCCACATCAGACTCCACTTGGCCACTCCTCAACCATCCACATGGTTTTAAAAAACCCCAACCCAACCTTCCCAACACTGTCTTCGTTTAGTTGCTCTTGCCTGTGTTGTCTTGCATTTCTCATGAGTCAGTCCTTTTTGCTGCCATCATTATCCTATTTGCTACCATCTCGCCGATGTTTTTCTATGGCGTCTCTACCTACTTATGCTTATTTTCACATGCAACCTTGCATGATGTGGCTAATTCATTATATGTAATTAAGTGGATATTAATTGAACAAAGCATTGTTTAGTGGAAGATCTTCCTTATTGAGGTTGATAATGGTAGCAGAGAAATTAGGAATTGACTAAAAGAAAACTAGATGTTGTAATGTCATGTATAATATGTATGACATCTTAAATTTAAAAACAAATTTCTCATTGAATACTAAAAGGAAATTAAATTTCCAGTAGATTTTCAAGACTTCAAGAAAAGAAAAAAAAAATGTTAAGATTATGTCAACAGATAAAGACGACGTCAGTTGCCACTGATAGAAAGAGAAGGACAAATGAATATGATTTTGCAAGAATGTTAGTGAGTTAGACTAATAGAAATATAAAAGAAAAGAATGTTGACACAAATTGATAATGGTGAAATAGCTACCTAACCGTATTGGAGGAAGAATGTCGATAGGAATTTCCTACCACTATAGCAGTTGAAATTCCATTTGTTTGACATATCATATAAATTAAAAATATCATAAAATTATTTTTTATCAATATAATATGTAATATTTAGTATGTTATAAATTAATATATTATAGAATGATAGTTTAAAATATATATACTTGTGAAGATATTTTGTATACGACAACAATTTATATAAAATAAATTGAATTCAGTAAATTAGCCTTTATAAAATTTTATGGTGAAATATTATAGAAATCTTAAAATGTATGTTGTTTTTCAAAATACTTTTTAATAAAGAAAAATATGTGAAATTTTGTTCTTTAAAATATGAAAACTAATTAGGATATTTTGTATATAAAAAACAATTATATAAAATAAATTGAATAAAGTAAATTAGTTATTATAAATTTTTATGGTAAAATACTATAAAAATCTTAAAATGTCTTCTTCCTTTTTCCAAATACGTTTTATATAATATTCAAAATTTTTTATTGTCATTTATTTGCTACCCTCCTCCATTTTCAAATCACTTTTTTATTCATAGCTCAATATTCCATTCCCACTTTAATATCTTCCATTTTCTCTAGTTTTCTGACTATCCATTTTTTCCTTCATTTCTTAAACTATCATTATTTTAAATAATTTTCACTTTTCTTCGTACTTGCTCTGTATGGCAAAATAGTTAGGGTTGTTTTAAAGTAGAATTTATGTAAGACAAAACCCATGTTGATTCTTCCTTTCATAAATGAAAAGTGTTTTTAAATTTAAGGCATTGTATGGATTATACACGACATCACAATATTTGGTTTTCTCTTTGTCAATACCTAATTTCTCTGCTAGCATTATCAACTTTATCTTCCACTAGACAATAATTTGTTTAATTAATATCCACTTAATTACATCCAGAGAACTACCCATATTATGTGAAGGGACTTATGAAAAGAAGCACAAGTCATAAATATACAACTATAAAAGCCCCACATTGAAGCACAAGTTGCATAAAGACCCTAAAGAAAAACACCCACGAGATGGCGGTAGATAGGATCAATGACGAGATGATGGTAGCAGAGTGAATCAACTTATGAAAGATGCAAGATGATGTACGTAGGAGCAACTAGACAATGACAATGTTAAGAGTGTTGGGTTGGGGTGTTTTAGGGCCATGTAAATGTTGATATAGCTGAGGAGTGGCTAGGTGGAGGCTGATGTGGCATAGGAAAGACTATAAATTTTCCACATCATCACTTAATGTAGGACGTTAGATGTAAGCCATTTTTGGATAGGGGATTAATTGAGGGACCAAAATGAAGGATGTTTAGCTGAGTGAAAGACCAATTTAATTTCAAAGGAATAGAGGACTAAAAGAAAAACTGATGGATGAGTGGGGACCTAAATGGAAATTTTGTCCATGAGTCATCTAACACTTCTATGGCATAAAACTTTATTTGAAGTAGAGTGATCAATTAAAACTCTTCAGCTAAGTTATATTATGTTGAGTGTTTGTAAATTGCCAATTGCTTAGACTATAAATACTTTTGAGTAACATGATTTTGAAATTTAAAAAATTAACTAGTTTCATAAATAAGACGAAAACAAAAAAAAAAGTGTTATGTTATAGACATCTATATGTGTGTTAGGTTATAATAAGTTTTGAATGAAAGGTAAAATGATATTTGTTTCTAGCGAGAGGTCGCAACTTTGGTATTTCCAATAATTATTTGAAAAGTTACAATTTTAAGTTTATAGAAATGTCATTGTTGGTACATTTTTTAAGTCACACTTTCCTTTAAATCTATAATGCTTGTTTATATATGTTATTAATTTAGTTAGGCATGTCACAATTTTTGTTTAAGGTTTGGGTTTTAATGAGATTGTTTCAAGTAGGAGAGAGAGTACTTTATGAGTTTGTAGTATGTATAGTTCATTTGAACCCGACTTTAATATATTTGGATGTTGCATTTTGAAGTTTACATCACTAAATTCTCATTTAACATTTCAGACTTTAATAAATAATAAAAAATTTAGACAATTTCTAACAATTGATTAAAATATGAACCATCAAATTTTAATTAACGATCTAAATTCTATTAAATTCACTAGGATTTAAAAATTCAAATGTAGGGATTCATATCACAACTTTAGCTTGCATTATTGATATGGATAGAAACTATTCATGTTCACTAACACTTTAAAAAAATGACTTTTGCAATAATTTTTTAATTACTTTTGTGAGGGTTTTGACATCGCATAGGGTTCTACAACAGTTGATGAACACAACGTAGAAACCATCGTTACAAGTGAAACAATGACTTCGTTAACCTCTATAGAAGTCATCATAATGGCTTGTTCTTGTAATGGTCTAAGAAAAATGTGTTACAATGTCAGGGTTTTGTGATGGTTTGTTTGACCGTCACAGTGTAATTTTGATTACAATGGTCAAAAAATTATTGTAATGTCTCGTCTTTGCAACAGTCTATTTAAAATGTCATTAATGGTTGTAAATGCTTTTGATAGTAGTTTAAACTATTGCTTATAGGTTTTTTTTTTGTTTTAAATAATCAACCTTAATTTTTTATGTCAGTTTTTTTTTAAATTAACATCCTGTAAATATGAGAAATTTACCACCAATCAGAATGACACAATTTGATACTTAATGAAGCCAACAATGCTACATTATAAATACTAATTAGTTAGAAAGTCTAACATTAAATAATAGTTAAGTCTAAACATAATTAGATACTGTATACTTACAAAACATAACAACAAACCATAGTGGAGTTTCAACATAATCAAAAGTCCTTCTAACTAGCTAATTATTTTTACTAGAAGGACTTGGTGATTGATTTGAAGGCAGTGTACATTGATTTGATCACTAGGTACTAAAATATTCAAGATAAAGTATCATGAGCAATAAATTGAATAATAAAGATAAAAGAACATTACAAGATATGACTTATACAAAATAAAAATTTTAGTGAAATAACCAACAAGATAGTAAGAAAGCAAGATCTGGTGGCAATAGACATTCCTGAGGAGAAAAGTCATGATTGCATTTGTCTGTTGTTGTTCCATTAACACCTTAGCAAGTTGAGCTCTTTCTGCCTTTTTTGCCCGAAGTGATGCAAATTCATTCTCTAACTCATTGTAGGAAGGTCTGTGTGGTATAATCCTACTTGCATGACGTCCAAACACTTGAGACAGGCAAATAGCTATTCCTATTCCTCAAACTCACTCAAAATGCTCTTGAGTCCCAAAAGTCATTGCTAATGAGTCTTGCATCGAAATTTCTTGTATACAAGAGCCAGATGCCTCAAACTCAACAATCTTTTCCTAATATTAGTTCAAAAAAAAAGAAAAATAAATAATTTCAACATTAAACCATTTAGAGTGAATCAAAAATAAATTATATAATCTCACAAAGTACATAAACATACACTAGTAACTCTAGCATCATCATTTATAAACAATCCATCATCTCTCTTATGCACTACCTTCCAAATATAAGAATGACACAATGTAAAAACAACTCTATCTTGGAGTTGGTCAAGTTCGTTTATATTTATCACTATATTATACAATTGCCTGAAGAATGAAGACAAGTCATTCAAAATAGACGAACACTTAGCTAACACTTGCTTAGGAAGTGTTCGTCTAATTGCCAATGGTAGAAGTTATTCCATATGAATGTGTAAGTCATAAATCGTCGATCTTATGTTGCCTTAAATCAATGCATGTAGATATGTTACTAGAATAACCGTTAGACACAATACCATTCTTTAAAGTTCTAAGAAGATATCTTTATTTGCATTGATCAAAGTGAATGAAGCTAGAGAATATCTACCATTATCACCTGGTTACATATCAGACCTTATGCCTATCATTGGTAAGTTTTTCCATGCATATAAATGGTCTTTTGATTTCACTAACTCATTTAGTATAGTGAAAAAACACATCATCACAAACATTTTTTCCAATGTGCGAAATGTTAAGATTATGGTATAATAAATGGTAATTCCAATAAGGAAGTTGAAAAATATGTTTTTCTTACGTCATTCTTTAGAATTACAACCTATAGCAACAAATTCTCAAGGTTTTTTTCCTTAGTTTTCATCTTCTACATTTTTTCCAAATATGTTTCAACATTTTCAAGTTGTATTAAAATTTTCGATCTAGTTATTGCTATAGGGAGTTTTTTTTCACTTCTCTTCCATCAAATAGACTTTAAGTTAGTTTAAATTTATGTCATGGACTTAGAAAATGACAATGACCCATGAAACACCACTTTCTACTATAAGGAAGGTAGATAGGGGCATAGTCAAAATTTCAAGAGGGGCAAGCTAATCTATAACCCTGAAAAATCGCTAACCGTCCACAAGATAGTTGCACACATATTAAACATCTCATTAGTGAATGAATCAAATGTTTCAACTATTACATCCCACAACTTTTTTAGCTCTTCTATTAGCAGTTGTAGATACACATATATCTTATTTTTTAGTGTTTTTTCCTTGGAATAATCATTTAGAAAATTAATGAACTTTGTTTCATGGACATCCATGGAGATAGGTTGTAAGGTATAAATACCACTGACCAAATGCTACAGGTTGTACTTAAGTTAGCAGATGGATTAAAACCATTAGTGGCTAACTCTAAGCATACATTTTGAGGATCTTAAATGAATTGAGAATTCATTATATCAAATTTCTTCCACACCTCTGAATCCTTTGGATATCTCATCATGTTATCATTGTTCTTGTCTATAGCATGCCACCTCATGTGCCCAGTACTCAGCAATTTTAGGGGACATAAAGAGCCTTTGCAATTGTGGTTTCAATGGAAAGTATTTAAGTATTTTAGCAGACGTTTTCTTACACTTGTTACCTTTTTTCTTTGGTTTTCACCTAGATGTGTTGTATCGTTTACACACATCATTGGCTTCATGGTCTCCCCAGTATATCATGAAAATCATTAGGACAAATATAAATTTTTGTATAGTTCAGTCTTAATTTATTAATAATCTTCTTCGCTTCGTAGAAAGAAGGAGGAATCTTTACACACTGAAAAACATTTGTTAACACCTCTAATATCATAGATATAACTTTATCATTTATTTTACACAAAAACCTAATATGATACAACTTCACCAAAAAAGAAAGTTTCAAATATTTCTCACATCCATCGTACAAATTTTATTGTCTATCCCTAATTAACTTATAAAACTCTTTAGCCACCTTATTTATCATTGGCTCAAAAGATGATAGAACTGGACCTTCAACTTCGTTCATCATCTCATTGTCATTATGAACCCTTGATGCATTATAGATCATATATTACATATGATTAACCCTAAAATTTCTTTCTTTACTAACTTGTGGCATTGACATAGATTGTACAGAAGGTAAATCTCTGCCTCTTTCCCTATGCCTTACCCAGAAAGTATACTCTAATGGAAATGATTTAACAATTAAATGGTGACACACAACTTATCTAGTTTATCGTTCCTAAATTTACATTTTGGATAAGGGTATATTATTTTACCCCCAACACCCCTATTAGCAAATGCAAAATTTAAGAAACCATTAAGTCCCTCTAGGTCTTCATGAGTATTTCAGGGATTCACACTCCAAGACTTAGCCATTTCAGGAAAAAAAAAAAAAATCAATTAAGCTACCATTCAAAGAAACTAATGTCTAGAACTTCAATTATATCTATATATAATACACAATCAATTTGAAGACATTTACTAACCATTTTCTTATATTCTTCAAATTGCATATTTCAAAGCAAATTAAACATTACACTATTGAAGATAAATCTAACACAAATTTAATTAATATACAAGTTAGCTTCCATCCAACTTGTTATGCAACAAATAGATACAATATTTCTTTCGTCTAACATGTTAAACAAGATATAGAAATAAAAAATAAGATAAAATTTGATCATATTTTTTCCCACTACGAACATTGAACTAACATAAAAATATTAATAGGGAAAAAATCATATAAATACTATACTATAATTATTACTATTTAAACTAAAAATATGAAAAAAGAAATAATATTAATCAAAGTGAAAACTAATAACCAGTGACACAAAGAACGGCCGATGATGAGGAGAGCAAATGCTGGTAGATGAAGGGCACAACATCACGAGAAGCTTTACATAAAACAACCACAAAAATGGCCACATAATTGGCCAAACAGCAGCAGACGACCTTACATGGGAAGTAGCTGTAACTGTCAACAAAGGGCAAGTTACTAGCAGCATGTTGGAATTGACTAATGGCAAGCTGAAGCTAGAAACCATATCCCACACTCCCTTTTATGCAAACATATTTGAAATTTTTGTAATCTAAGATATGCTATTTAGTGGCTTTAACGACAGTCACAATACAATTGTCATTTAGGCATGTTAAGTGTCGAGGGCCAAATGACAATCCATAAAGGCCATAGGTATATTCTCAAGAAATTATTTAAGGATTATATTTATATATAATTATTTATATTTGTGTTACACAATTTTAAATTAAAATATAATAAATATAAGATTAATTAATAATAATATGTAATTTATTTTTAAAATAATAATAATCATTTACAATTGTGAACACCCCATCCTAAAATAAAAATTAAAAGAAAGATGAAAAACAAAGTAAAAAGTAAAAATATGAAAAAATATATATAAAACATCAAAAATAAGAAAAAAATACAAAATGACGAAATAAAATTTGAAAAACCATATTAAAAGTTCTAAAATGAAAAAAGAAAGCAAAGGACCAAGAAACAAAATTGGAATGGAAATAAATAGATAAATGATCAAAATAAAATAAGATAATGAAAAGAATCGAAATTATGAAATAAGGGAAATGAAGTTTTTCTTACACAGTAGCTATCCATGGCCTCCTTCGGTTTGCATGTATAGAAAGCTATAGTAGGTTTCCCTCATGCAGTTAGATGACAAAAGTCAGAAAGAAGAATCATGATGGGGCTTTAGGACGAAAAGAGACTCACACCCTCGGCTATAATGAGAGATAAGAAAGGAAGTCTATGTTGGAGGTTGAAGCGTTGACTCCTCATGTCTCTAGCTAGGAAGCTCAAGGAACACATTGAAAGGGATGTATGAATGGTAGAGACAAGGATGTGAGTTAAGGGAGCAGACACTAAGATCTCCCTGCACCTTGACTTGAGCTAGCACTTGAGTTTAAGAAGAGGGGATGGTTCTAGACTGAGGAGGAGAAAGAAAGTAGGAGAGAAAAAATCAAAGAGAGAGACCGAAAGAGAGTATGAGACGAGGTAGAGACCAGAAAGGTCCCTGTTTTATGGCCATGTAATAGAGTAACAAGGGGGGACAGAGGGCCGAGGGAATGAATCATGCGACAGAGTCGTGAGACGAAGAGGAAGAAGAAGGTTGTGCATATATGTATTCCTTACTAGAAACAAAGGTAGAACACGATGGAGTTCAAAACAAGAAGACAAAGAAGGAGAGTTTGATGAGAGCTTTGAGAGGGTGAGAGCTGAAAAACCAAATAAGAAGAAAAAAGAAAGGAACATCAAAATAGAAAGAGCTAAGGGGGTTAAATAAATGGAGAAAGATTGAGGAAGAAAGATAGTAGGCAAAACGAAGAGGAAAGCCCAAGAGGGGGAATGAAGATAAGAATTTCCCCTATTTTGATGAGGAGAAACAGAGGTGTTGCGTGGGCATGAGAAGGAAAGCCTAAAGGAAGCAAGGAAGCAAGAAAGAGGCAGCCAACTACACTCATCTTACTGCTGCATCCATTACCTTTAGTGTAAACATCAAAGCAATAGAAAATAAGAATGAAAGACATAGGTCAACCACGGATAGAGTCATAAGGAAAGGAAACTGGGCCAAAGGAGAAGACCTTCAGAACTTAAGCTACTGAATATAAACTCCCCTTACTTCATGTCCTAAGGACAGTGGCAAACAAAGGGACTAGGTGTTGGCCAACAAAGTCCGTTACGATAGAGCCTGAGAATGAGGGAGCAGGCCGAGAGGGAGTAGATGAGTTAGAAACTAAGACGAAATGAAGCTGGGTATCTAAAACCAAGAGAAGGAAGAGATTTGAGGATTAAAAATAACTACATCTATTATAGGAAATTCACTTCATTGTAAGTTCAAACTCTTTAAATATGGCAGTTACTTTTCTAGAAACACGTGGTATGCATATGGTATGCATGACTCATCATATAGCCTTTGCTTATCATGTATTACTTTATTTTATTTATTTATTTATTTTCTGTATGATAACATTGTGCCTTAGTTACTCACTTGGTGGCTGATGACATCTATGCATGGAAGTTAGAATAATAACACCTATGGGTTTTATGTAATGTTCATGCTTGGATTGGGAATTTGTTCAATGTGGGCCCCTCAGTTTTTTGTATGATTAAATGCCAAAATACATTGAAGGTTTGGAAGATTTCCAAGATTAGCAAGCATATTTTCTATTTTCTCCTTTTTTCTTTTTATGTATCTTATAGTTAAATCCTAAATCAATGCAATAATTTGATTTAATATGTACAAATGGCCATAAATAATGCATGTATCATTTGATTCCTTTTACCTTTTTATGTCGTTTTTACTATCATTTTTTACAAAAATAAAACCTTTTTATGTCATTTTTACTATTCTTTTTTACAAGAATAAAAACAAATGCAAAAACATTTCTAAATCACAAAATTATCTAATTTTAATCACTATTGTATGAGAACGTTAGTCTCCTTAATCACGTAGGGACCAATTAGCAGGTGCCAAGTGAGACCTTTAGTCTCCTTAGGCTCTGAAAGTTAAATATGATAAAAAAAAAAAAAGAATCTAAAGAAGTCCTGAATAATTTCTTCTGCATTTTGGATTACAGCGTGAGATCGTTAATCTCCTCAGGTACTTAAGAACTAACTAGTAGGGGCTAGTAGGGCTGTGTGAGATCTTAAATCTCCTTAAGTCTTGAAAGTTAATATCCATTTTCAAAATATTAAAGTAAGAAGAAAAGGATTTATATTGCCTACTATTAAAAATCCCAAAAATACTTTTTCACTACAATCTCATTTTTAAAATTAAAAAAACAATAAAAATCTAGAAATCCAAAAAAATTTTAAAAGAGAAAAATGGAAGGAACAAGGAAGTGGTATTAAATCAATTTTATAAATTAAAATACAATAACCAAATTCAAGCTCATTTTGTTTACGAAAAGCAAATTAATTTTAACCATCTTGTTCTATTTACAAAAAATAATCCATAAACCAACAACCACTCTTTTTTAGGTCAAATTGCATGGATTTTGATCCCTATTACAAGGTACATGGGCCCTAGGCTCTCATCCTAGGTCAAGTCTACCCTTCATAAATATTTATTTGTTTGCTTTCATTATCGTTGTTTTTATCTTCTTTCTTAATAAGCATGCATGTCAACGAAAGGGTAATTGAGATGAATTTAAGGCCATATCCTATCCCATTTAACTGTCTTTATGGATGGGTGCTTGGGGTGTCTAACACCTTCCCCACATAAAAATATACTCCCGAACCCATCTTTGTTTTCGTAGACCACTTTGCCTTTTTTTTTTTGGGTCTTAAATTAGTTTTCCAAAGTTTTTCATTAAAAATTTTGGTGGCGACTCCAGTAAATTGATTTTTAGGAATCATTTGGGAATCAATCCTAATCTCTTTTTTTCAAATTTCCATCAAAAGGTCAGTTACAATAGTTTGGTGACTCCTCTAAGGATACTTCAAGAGTCAAGCCTATTTAACTAATCAGTTGAAATGATATGGGCTTCTGTTATCTTGATTACCCTTGTTATGTTTTGTTTGTTTCAATTGTTTATTTTTCATTGTTTTCTTGTTTATTTCTCTCATGTGGTTGTATGATATGCCTACATGGTCCTATGTATTTGTTATTTTTTTCTTATTTGTACAGGTATATATCTCCCTTTTAGTTATATAATATGCTTATAGTTTCTCATTTGTCATATAGTTTTATTTGTTTATATGTAATACATGTGCTAGGATAGATAACATGTGAAATAAAACCTTAAGGTAGATGACTCCTATATGTATTGCAAGTTCTTCACTTCTTTTGTAGTTTATCTATTCAACATATGAGAGTTAGGTAGATTATAGGTTTAAAAGTTTGTATGCTCCCTTCGCACACTGAGCACATTAACGTCCTACTTCACACACTTTTTGGGCTTTATACCTGGGTCCTCACTTACCTTAAGTTAGCAGAGGTTTATATTTGTTATCCAGTGAAGCTTCTCGCTTTCAACGGTTACCATGAAAACCTTGCTCAAGTTGTACCTTATTATGTGGATTTAACTGGAGTGAGATTCTATCCTCTTTTGGTCTAGTTCACATCGCAAGATCCTTACTCTTTTGGGTGGGGCCAATCTGGGGACCAATAATCCTCTAAGATGTTAAACCTACCCTTGGAATCATACACAATAATAGACTAAACTCAATAGACAACTTTTCTAGAGCCTGCCATCTTTAGGGTAACATTTCCCCACTTAGGGTTGAACCAAGTTAGAACACTAAGGAAGCATATTTTAGTCTTATTTTACATAATGTCACATCATTCATAGCATAATTACTTTTTTTTTTGAAAAAATTTTATTTGGTTTTAATTGTCACGTCATGTCCATTCAATACATTATTAGCTAAATGAAATAAGCTAAAATTGAAGGCTTCTTTTACATGGTTAGTTTGGCCTAATGGTGTATCAATGGGGTTGTGAACCATTGAAAATCGATGATATTTTATGAAAATAATATATCAGTGGATTATCTAGTTCACTTATTTTTATTAAGCCTCACACACGTGAGGGCCTCCTCTTCCCTGGGTTAAGAGCTACACCTATTATTCCCAATGAATCAATAAGGCTCTTGGTGATTAATAGAGAATAAAATGCTAAGTAATCCACTGATTAAGGAAGTTATGTGCCCATTTCATTTTTGTTTCTAACCAATGGATTTAGTCCAGCATGAATTGTCATTTTAATCAATAGGCATAAAGATATGATGGAACTGTTAGGAACCACTCAACCTCAAGACACAAACTCAACTGGGATAGCCTTGACTGGGACAAGAATTAAAGTAAAGGTAAAAGCTGAATCAATTGAAAGTTTAGTTGGTATAAGCAAGAAACTCAAAGGGGAACAACTTTGTCATATTTAAAAAGATTATGGGGATGTCGTAGATTTATTATCAGTCTCTATCCTGCCTGACGCTCTTGTAACCCTAGCACAATATTAAGATGATTCATTGAGATGCTTCACATTTCTAACCTTCTAGCTTGTGCCCACATTAGAAGAATATAGGGGGTTAATGAAAATGCTTGTTACCAAAGACACCGCTATCTACTTGTACCCTGGACATCTCCCCTTGAAACGCATTGTAACCCAAATTCAGGGTGAGGAGGCTACACGAATACAGTTATGCCACTGTGGGGCAAAAGAAGGCCTATCCAGAAATACCTAGAGAAAAGGTTAGAAACCTTAGTTGAGAAAGGAAATTGGGTCATTTTCAGAAGAGTTCTTGCTTTGGCAGTATATGGATTAGTATTATTCCCTTCGGCAGTGGGAGTAATCAATCTTGCAGCAATAAGTGTTCTATAGATGGTGGAGAACCACTGTGTGAATTCAATACCCATACTTCTAGCTAAAACATTTTTAACATTGAGTTTCTGCCACCAGAAAAGAAGGGAAAACTAAAATGTTGTTTACCACTTTTGAATATATGGTGGTTCAATCATATTTATGGTAGGGAATATCAGCTCGGTACAAGATTTGACACCATACATCTTCTAATAAGAGATTACTAGTGTCACGAAGGATCAACCCCAGTACAAGCAAAAATAAATCACAATAAATGGATGGAAAAGATAAAAGAGTTGAAGGATAACACCATTTATTACAGATTTGAATATGAAAAAGATGTCCTATTTGAAGAGGCAGTATAGAGAATTAGTTTCTACTATAATGACCCACTGAAGAAGGAGATGACCCATGAAATAACAAGTTCATGGAGCCAAGTAGTGTGTAAGGGGAGGTTTAAGTTAGGGAAACGTGTTGTAGTAACCATGAAAGGATATAAAGCCTGGCTCAAGGAAAGGATAGGTGGAATCAATCCACCCCTCAGACCTTGCAAGCCCCTATTGAGCAATAAGCTACAGGAGGTTAATGAATGTTTCGCTAGGCAATTAGAAGATAAAAAGGCTGAACTGTAAAATCTAGAAGAATTAAGCAAAAGGTGGCTAGAAAGCTTAGCCAAGTCCCAAGAATATGAAAGAGCAAAAAGGAAGAAGGAATATGAGATAAATACCGAGCTGAAAAGATTGAAGGAGGAAAATGGCAAGCTAAAAGATACCATGGGAAAGATTTAAAAACAAGATGAAGATAGCAACAAAAAAGCCCTCAATCATCAGACTCGACTATTAAAGGCCGTTAAAGAAAGGGACACTTTGATGAAATGAGTGGAAGAACTTAAGTCTCTTAATAATCTCTAACGAGAAATTAACATGCTCACTAAACAACAAGAAGAAAAAACAAAAGAGTAGGCCATTGTCAAGAGTAATAATGCAATGATAGTACAAAATCTAATTGAACAACTTAATCAGCAGGCTGAAAAGGCATGATTGTAAGAGTCTCGCCATGAAGAGCAAGTAATTGAGAAAGAAATATAGCTAGAGCATTTCAAAAAGATAATCCTATTCGCTAATGATGCGATCCCCAAATTCGCATATGCATACAAGTAAGCTGAAAGGCATGCCATCCCTGCAAAGACTCCAACAGCTATAACTAAATTCTTCACCTTATGTCATAACCTTATGGAAGATTTGAAGATACTAATGAAATTTTATACGATTGATAGACGGACCAATTTCAATATTTTGGTATGTGAACCCATAGGTTGGATCACTTTGATTTATAATCTCAAGTCAAATGGTGTCATCAAACATTTTTTTCTTAGTAAAATAAATGGTTTCTTCTTTTGGTTATCAAGTTTGACATTTACTATATATATGGAATGTCAGTATCATACGAAAGATGATTAGGTTATGTGGTGTAAAATAGACCTACATATGTGGACATTAAACATTCCTTGCATTAATAGTAACCTTAATTCATTGAGTAATACAATAGGTAGCCTTAAAGAATCAAGGGTCCAAGGTTCTTACGTCCATATGCCAAATCGACATATTGACAAATTTAAAAACCTAAATAATTATTTTATCATTAAGATTTGTTTTATTTTTTGAATCAGGTAAGAGATAAACATTGCCCGAGGGAAAAAGAATCTGTCTAACTAGCTCAACCATCAAGCCAAACATATCTGACCTGGGCACGTGTTAGAGCCATGTCTGCCAAAAATAGTCGATTGGAGTCAGAGCGAAGGTTAAAGGCTGAAGTAGTGGCCTTGAAAGATCAAATGGGGACTATACAGCCTCAAATGCTAGAAATGATAACATTATTACAAAATATGAGTTCAAGTGTGGTTGCCAATAAAACTCCACCAAATGCCACTAACACTGCAAATGTAAACCATGGGTCTCTAATGCAAGTGTTGAGATACTGGGTGAGACCTTAGGTATTCTGTCCACCACGGGAGCACCAGAGCCTACACAAAGGCCTATAATAGTAAATTGGCCACAAAATCCTTTGACTTTAGAGGCAGAATGACAAGGGTATCAGGACTGGAATTAGGGGGCATTTTTACCTATGACATCCTATAAGGGAAACCAATTGTTGTATTCATTAGTCCTACACAGTCTATCGCTAATACGTTCCCCAAAGTAAAAGAAGACAATGATAGGAAAGACTTGGAAGAAGACATAGCCGAAGTCAAGGATAGGTTGCGAGCTTTACAAGGGTCAGTTAATTGGAAATCAATCTAGCTAGAGGAGCTATGTTTAGCCCCAGAGGTGCCAATCCCTAAAAAGTTTAAAGTGCCCAAATTCACTAAGTATGATGGCAGTGGAGATCTATACTATCATTTGAAATCATACTGTACCAAGATGTCGAAGTGGTTTAGAGATGAAAGATTCCCCATAAATTTTTTCCATGAAAGTTTGACTAGTTCAATGTTACACTGGTTCATGAAATTAGACCATTCTAAACTAAAGAAATAGAGGGATCTTACCGATGTATTCATGAAACAATATAAGTTCAACTTGGATACAGCTCCCATGCATGAGCATTTAAAGGGATTAAAAAAAAAAGGGACTTAAACCTTTAAGGGGTATGCCCAAAGGTGGGGAACCATGGTAGCTAAGGTCCAGCCACCACTTCTAGACTCTGAGTTATGCTTCTATTTCATTTGCACCTTGAGGGATCTATATTGTAAAATCATGCTGGGAACCCACGTGCGTGAATTTGCTAACCTTATTCAAGTAAAGGAAAGCATAGATGCTGATGTATGTGATGGATTATTTGAAGGTACATCCTCAGAAACCAAGAAGCCCATAAGTAATCTGAAAAAGAAAGGGGATATCAGTCACGTCCATGCTATATACCAGCACCCTCACTCCATGCATAATCATCATCCCCAAGCACCATTTAACGGCCAAAACCATACCACACCCTACCAGCTGTAAGGTCAAGCTTTGAATAACCATATGAACTATCAAACACCGCCTTAATGCCATCTTGGACTATAACAAATGATGGCTTAAAATAGAGGGCCTAAGCCTATGCAACAACCTCATGATGATAGGTCATTACCCAATTTCAATGTTAGCTGATCTGAACTCTTCCATGACCTAGTGGCAAAAAAGCTTATGGGTCTTAAGCCTATAAAACCTCTTCAGCCACTATTCCCTGGATGGTATGATTCTAATGCTACTTGTAAGTACCATATGGGAGTTATGGGGCATAACATTGATAAGTGCGATACCTTTAGGAGGCATGTTCTGGCATTGTTAAATAACAATCATATTGGCATAAAGGCAGGTAATAACCCTAACATTGTCAACAATCCGTTGCCAAATCATGACAAAAGGAAGCAAGTGTCCATGATAGACGGGAATGAGTAAAAATGTATCGTGCACCATGTAGCAATTATACAAATGCCTAAAGGACACTAATTATATCTCTGCCAAGGATGAGAAGTAGAACATGCCCAAAGGGTTATCAAACAGTTATTGTGAATTTCATAAAGGAAATATGGGGCATGACATCAAAGATTGTGATCATTTTAAAGAACTAGAACAAAGGATGATAACACTCAGAGTCTTGACCATCGAGGGAACCAAAGAACAATCAGAGGAGGATGTGTGCATCGTAAAGAAAGATGGTTATAAGTCAAGGGGATCATCTGACCTAACAAAGCCCAGGGGTTCTTTCTTGGTAATTAACAAGCCAATTTACAATGTCAAAGAGGTTTCTCCAACCCAGGGTAACTGTGACCTACGAAATACAACGAAAGGATCCTTACTCGTACTACCTACACTGGTGCCTACAAAAAATCTAACAACCATTATCCATATGCCAGCTCCATTCCCATATTAAAGTAATCACGCAGTACCATGGATTATGATTTAAAGATAGAATATTCTCAAAACAATGAGGCACCGAAGGAAAAGCTATCATGAAAAGGCATCATTCATAAATTGTAGGTGGAATTACTCGGAGTGGTCGAGTTTATTCCAAAGATTTAGAAGGAATTCCAAACCCAGATCTGTAAATAGTGGAAAGCTCCAACCTAAAAGCCCTAAAAGAGGGGAGTGAGAGGAAACAAATGAATTCCTAAAGATAATGAAGCAGAGTGAGTATGACATGGTCTATCAACTATAAAAAATGCCAGCTTGAATTTCTATCTTAATACTTATAATGAATTTAGAAGCCCACCAAAAGGCATTACAAAGTGTGTTAAATAAAGCTTATGTACATCCTAACATCAACCTAAAAAAGGTAATAAACATGATAAATGCAATGAATAACTATACCTTGATTATCTTTTCTAAAGACAAGATATACCCCGCATTAGCTGGGAAACCCAAAGCCCTTCACATCACTCTGAAATGCTATGGGTATGTGATCGCCAAAGTACTCATTGATAGAGGGTCAGCTCTAAATGTCCTTCCTTTATCCACGTTAGGGCAATTACCGATCGAGAAATTGTGTATTAAATATAATGATTTAGTAGTGAGAGCCTTTGATGGAACAAGGAGAGAAGTGATCGAAAAGATTGAGCTCCCATTAGAAATTGGAGCGAATCTATTCACCGTCAAGTTTCTAGTCATGGACATTGATGCGGCATATACTATGCTCATAGGAAAGCCCTAGATTCATGCATCTGGTGCAGTACCATCAACTCTACACCAGAGGATCAAGTACATTGATAAAGGAAGACTCATTACCATAAAAAGAGAAGAGGAGATGATGATTAGTAAGCCGAGCACGGTACCGTACATTAAGAATGCAAAACAGGTCGTAGATAGTTCCTACCAGAGTCTGGAGGTGTTAGAGACTAGGAAGTCTATGAAAGGCGCTAGCCAAAGGATATTGGGAACTGGGGAGTCAACTAAGGACATTAACCAAGTGGTGGCCAAGATTATGAGGAATAGTGGATATCAAAAAGGAAAAGGATTAGGAGCAAAGCTACAAGGCAAAAGATAACCAATTAAGCTGCCTGAAAATTTAGGATGACAAGGGTTAGGATATGAGCTATCTATAAAGATCTTTGTGACTGAAAAGGCACGATTGAAAGAGGTAAGCCAATAAGAAAAGCAGAAATACCCTACATCAGGGAAACATTCCTTACTTCTACCAAGATAATCTACCAAGGTGACTCGGTCACAATGACGAATAAAGAAGAAGGAGAACTTAAGAAAGCAATGTGGATCTAGTTGGACGAGCCAGGAGAAGCAGTTAACAATTGGGAATATATTGATATCAAATGTCATGTCGTTAAAGTAATATTTTGAATGTTGTTTTAAAAGCTTTTGTAATAGCTAACAAGTTGAACCTTATTTTGAGTATGGAATGAATGCAATAATTTCAATCTTTTTGTCATAATCTTAATCAAATCTTGTCTTTTCATATTTATTTTTGCCTTCTCTACTCACTTTCTAGGAAATTTGAATCCTCAAAATTCTTATCTGAAGCAGAAGCACTTGAGCACTATTTGAATGAACCATATGTTGTCATAGATACAAATGATTTAGAAACTAATAATAACGATGAGTTATCTTAAACCTTTGCTAAAATAATAGAATCTTCAGAAAAGGGTATCACTCCATATGAAGAAATCACCGAAGTAATTAATATAGGGATAGAGAATGATAAAAAGGAGTTAAAGATAGTCAATAACCTGGAAAAGGAAGGAATCATTAATTTGTTTAAAGAATATATGGATGTGTTTGGTTAGTCATATCAAGATATGCTAGGAATATATCCTAAAATTACAGCCCATAAAATACCCTTGTACCCTAATGTGGGGCCCAAGAAACAAAAATTAAGGAGGATGAGCTCAGAGATGTCCCTTAAAATCAAGAAGGAAGTAATGAAGTAATGGGATGCTGGTTTCCTAAAAGTTACTAAATACCCTCAATGGGTCGCAAACATAGTCCTTGTATTAAAGAAAGATGGGTGTGTAAGAATGTGCATCAATTATCAGGATTTAAATTAGGTCAGCCCAAAGGACGACTTTCCTTTACCTCATATTGTTGTTTTAGTTAACAATATAGCAAGAAGCTTTAGGTATTCCTTCAAGGATGGGAACTCTGGTTACAATCAAATCCTTATGCACCTCGACGATAAAGAGAAACCACCTTCATCACTCAATGGGGAACCATCTGCTACAAAGTAATGCCATTTGGGCTTAAAAATGCTAGGGTAACCTATTAGCACGCAATGGTAGTCTTATTCCATGACCTAATGTATAAAGAAATAAAGGTATACATGGATGATTTGGTCGCTAAGTCAGCTGAAGGAGAAAGTCACGTGCCTATGTTGCGAAGACTCTTTGAAAGCCTGTGGAAGTATAAACTCCGGTTGAATCCCAGTAAGTGTTCATTTGGAGCCACATCAAGAAAGCTTTTGGGATTTATTGTCAGTAAAAAAGGAATAGAAGTGGACCTCGATAAAATTAAGGCAAATCATAACATGCCTACACCTAATACAGAAATAGAAGTTCGAGGGTTCTTGGGGCATTTAAATTACATAGCTAGGTTCATTGTAAACCTAACTGCCACTTGTGAACCAATATGCAAATTATTACATAAGAACCAGGAGAATGAGATGAGACTTGCTAGCAGGTGTTTGATAGGATAAAAGAATACCTCTTGAATCCTCTTATCATGGTGCCACCTATGCTAAGACGACCTCTTATCCTTTACCTAACAATCTAACCAGAGTCCATGGGTGATGTATTAAGGCAACATGATGAATCAGGAAGAAAAGAGCAAGTAATTTATTACCTAAGCAAGAAATTTAATGAATGTGAGTCATGGTATCCATTAATTAAGAAAACTTGTTGTGGACATGTATGGACTACAAAGAGACTAAGGCAATACATGTTATACCATGTCACGTGGTTGATTTCTAAGATAGATCCAATCTAGTACATTTTTTAGAGTCCTCACATATCAAGAAGAGTCTCTAAGTGGCAAGTGATACTCTTAGAATACGATATGAAGTATATGACCAATAAGTCAGTCAAAGGAAGTATTATAGCCGAGCATTTGGGCACTAATCCTTTAGAGGAATACCAACCCTTGGACTTTCAGTTCCCAGATAAGGATATTCTGACAATAGAGGAAGAAGAACCAAAGGAGGTCAAGTGGACAATGTATTTTGATGGGGCCGCTAATGTACACAACAGCAAATTAGAGACTGTTATAACATCCCCTAAAGGTAAACAGTATCCAATGCCAGTCAAGCTTAGTTTCAACTGTACAAATAACATGGCAGAATATAAGGCTTGTGTCAATGGCTTGCAAGTAGCCTTAGCATTAAGTGTCAAGGATCTTGACGTGTTTGGAGATTTAGCCTTTATAATTTATCAAGTAAAGGGAGAATAGCAAACCAAAGATCCCAAACTAATCCATACCAAAAAAACCTAACAAAATTGATTTCAAAGTTTGAGAAGATAACATTCTCACACATGACTCGTGATAAGAATCAGTTTGCCAATGCGTTGGCTACCCTCACCGTAATGATCAAATTAAACAGTGGGGTCAACATGCCGTCAATACGGGTTGAGACTCGGGACACCCCAGCGTACTACCTAAATGTAAAGGAAGAAAGCGATGGGTAACCATAGTTTCACGACATAACAAATTACATCCAAAGTCAAGGATATCCAGCCAAGGCATCTGAGAACAATCAAAAGATCATTTATCGATTAGCAATGAATTTCTTCTTTAACGGAGAAATGTTATATAAAAGGTCATAGGATAACACACTACTTAGATGCATGGACGCATCGGAAGCATGAAAAACCATGGCAGAGATTCATGAGGGGATGTGTAGGACTCATGCTAATGGCCATACCATGACTAGACAGATACAAAGGTGTGGATACTTCTAGGTAACCATAGGACTGCATTGATTATGTTAGGAAATGTCATAAGTGTCAGACGTATGCCAATAGGATCAATGCTCCACCTTAACCATGACACAACCTTGTGGCACCTTGGCCATTCTTGATATGGGGAATTGATGTGATCAGTCCAATTAATCCAAAGGCATTTAATGGACACCGATTTATTTTAGTAGTCATCGATTACTTCACAAAATGGATAAAGGCATGCTTGTTCTCTAATATTACCCAAAAGATCTTTCTCTGATTCTTGAAATTGAAAATCATATGTCGATATGGGATACCAAGGAGGATCATCACTGGTAATACTCCCAATCTGAATGGAGCTGACATTAAGAAGTTGTGTGAACAATTTAAGATTAGGCACCACAATTTCACACCATATTGGCCACAGATGAATAAGGCAGTTGAGGCAATAAATAAGAATATCAAAAAGATCATTAGCAAGATGAATATCACTTACAAAGACTAGCATGAGATGCTTCTATATGCTCTCCATGGGTATTGTACAACAATACGAACATCCATAGGGGCAACTCCTTACTCCTTAGTTTATGGCATGGAGGCTATCACCCCAGTTAAAGTTAAGATCCCTTCTCTCCGAGTGTTGATTGAATCCAACCTGGAGGAAAGTGAATGGGTCAAGACACGGTATGAGCAACTGAATACAATCGAAGAAAAGTGATTAGTAGCTATGTGTCATGGGCAACTATATAAGAAAAGGATGGTAAGGGCTTTTAATAAAAAGCTTCATCCCAGAGAATTCAAACCAGGGGATTTGATCTTGAAAAAGATCCTCCCAAATCAGGAAGATAATAAAGGCAAATGGGCTCCTTCATATGAGGGTCTATATGTTAATGGTACAAGCATTCTTTAGAGGTGCACTAGTCCTCACCGACATGGATAGAAGAAAGCTCAAAAAACCAATTAACTCAGATGCAGTGAAGAAATACTTTGCTTAAAAGTGAAAAATGATTAAGGAAAAAAACGAAAGAAAGAAAGAAAGAAAGAAAGAAAGTAGATCTTACAATCGAGGCCCGTTAAGTCGAAAACCTGATAAGGTGACTTAGGCTAAAGTTAGGGCAACAGACAAGGAATGAAGGGGAGCCATGCAAGGATCAAAACATTTACTTTAAAGAACCCTTAGAGATATCTTCATTAATCAGTTTCAAAATATGTGTATCCGTGGCAACACCTAAGTGTAAGCAACCAGTGCTACTAAGAGCTAAAAGTCAAGGACATTTTGTTTGTCATTTTTGTTTTTCATTTTACTTGTATCTAACTTATCACCCATTTCCCTTAAAACATGTGATCTATCTTCAAAATAAAGTTGTCTATTCATTTAGTAAACTTGCTTTCTATTACTCTTTTTCTTTTTGCATAACCACATCGTCTTTATAATTACTCAATTCATTCAATATGCAAAATAAGTATTCAAGTGAATATGGCATTCAAGATATTGTTTAATGATATGCATTCTGGGAATATTTACAATTCTTAAGTAAGTGCCTCCGCATAGTTATTAGAGATGAAGCCTGAATTATGGAACATATACACGTCTAAGTCATTCAGTATTGGCTGTAAGGAAAGGAAATTAAGTCTGATATGTATTAGCCAAAAGGCATAAGGTTGTGCTGACCATCGGCTGTTGAAACAATGACTTAAAGGTTATGACAAGAGAAGTTTAGTTAGACAATTCTTTCGCTTAGGGCAATGTAGTTTTCTTTCAAACTAGAATAAACTATAACCTGGTATATTACCCTTCTAGTTTCCAAAAGAAAAGACCCTCCATGTCCTATATGTGTGCATGCATTACACTACACTTACCACATGTTTGGAATAGATGTTTTAAGGATAAAGTTGAGCATATGCATCGTGCATTTAGCGTGCAAACATGTGTCATATCGCATCTCACAAATGCCCAAGAGCTGCATCCTGGAGAATCACATCCCCTCTTGGCATGAGCACTTTGATTGTTCAAGGAAAATCACACATAAGGTTCACAAGGTTAAGATTCAAATGTCTGGGACAAGAACTCGATAAAATTTAGATATGTTCACTTCTAAGGAACAATATGGTCACAAAGATGTTAAGCTCAGTGAGCAGACGAATCATGCTATAGTTTGAGTACGATAATGAAGGTAAATATATGCATCTCACATGGGTACATGCATTGTATTGCATAAAAGCATATACCATGCAGGGTGAATACCCTTATTCAAATCAATGCAAAAGCATTGTGTCCAGGCAATTTTCTTTTCTACAAAAGCCCTGTATCATGTCCAGGCAACTTACAGTTTCAGTGAAAAGTTTTGCATCATGTCTAAGTAATTTACTTTTCTACAAAAGCCCTGCATCATATCCAGGCAACTTACAGTTTTTGTCAAAAGTCTTGCATCATGTCTAGGCAATTTACTATTTTACAAAAGCCCTGCATCCTGTCCAGGCAACTTACAGTTTCTATCAAAAGTCCTGCATTATATCCAGGCAATTTACTTTTTTACAAAAGCCTGCATCCTGTCTAGGCAACTTACAGTTTCTATCAAAAGTCTTGCATTGCATCCAGGCAATTTACTTTTCTATAAAAGTCCTGCATTGTGTCCAGGCAATTTACATTTCTACAAAGGCCCTGCATCATGTCCTGGTAACTTATAGTTTTTGTCAAAAGTCCTACATCATGTCTAAGCAATTAACTTTTTTACAAAAGTCCTGCATCGTGTCCAGGCAATTTACATTTTTGCTAAATCCTATACAAGTCTAGGCACCCTTTTTTTTTTTCTGCACAAGTCCAGGTATCCTTTCAAAGCCCTGTAAAGAAGGGCACTACTATAGTTCGGTTACGCTGACACCTAAGATATGTGTTTACTTCGTTAGTTACTTTTAGGCAAGATTAGTAAATTACACCTAAGAGACAAGTAAAGAGGGGCAATTGTGAACACCCAACCCAAAATAAAATAAATAAAAATTAATGATTAATTAACTAATCAATTGATTAATTCATTAATTAAGTAAATACAAAATGGGTGTGTCACAAAATAAAAATCAAATAATAAAAAACAAAATAAAAAATAAAGAAATATGAAAAATGAAGTAAAAAGTAAAAAATATGAAAAACTAAATAAAAAACTAAAAATATATATATAAAACATCAAAAATATGAAAAAATACAAAATGATAAAATAAAATTTGAAAAACAAGATTAAAAATTCTAAAATGAAAAAAGAAAGCAAAGGACCAAGAAACAAAATTGAAATGGAAATAAATAGATAAAATGATCAAAATAAAATAAGATAATGAAAAGAATCGAAATTATGAAATAAGGGGAATAAAGCTTTTCTTACACAATAGCTATCCGTGGCCTCTTCCAATCTGCATGCATGGAAAGCTATAGTAGGTTTCCCTTATACGGCTAGATGACAAAAGGTAGAAAGAAGAATTATGATGGGGCCTTAGGACAAACAGAGACTCACACCCTCGACTGCAATGAGAGACAAGAAGGGAAGCCTATGTTGGAGGTTAGAGCGTTGACTCCTCATGTCTTTAGCCAAGAAGCTAGAGGAGAGCGTTGAAAGGGATGTATAAATGGAAGAGACAAGAACATAAGCTAGGGGAGCAGACACTAAGATCTCCCTGCACCTTGACTTGAGTTGGCACCAAAGTTTAAGAAAAGGGGATCGTTCTAGACCGAAGAGGAGAAAGAAAGTAGGAGAGAAAAAACCAAGGGGAGAAACTGAGAGAGAACATGAGACAAGGTAGAGATTGGAAAGGTCCCTGTTTTATGGCCGTGTAACACAGCAACGAGGGAGGATGGAAGGTTGAGGGAGTGAGCTGTGTGACAGAGTCATGAGAGGAAGAGGAAGAAGAAGGTTATGCATATCTATTTTCCTTACTAGAAATAAGGGTAGAACACGACAGAGTTCATAACAAAAAGAGAAAGAGGGAGATTTTGAGGAGAGCTTCGAGAGGGTGAGAGCTAAAAAACTAAAGAAGAAGATAGAAGAAAGTAATAGCAAAACAGAAAGAGCTAAAGGGGTCAAACAAATGGAGAAAGATTGAGGAGGAAAGATAGTAGGCAAAACAAAGAGGAAGGCCCGATAAGGGGAATGAAGACAAGAGCTTCCCCTGTTTTGACAAGGAGAAACAAAGGTGTCGCGCAAGCATGAGTAGAAGAACTTGAGAGCTTAAGCTATTGGAAATAAACTCCCTTAACTTCATGTCTCAAGGACAGGGGCAAACAGAGGGACTGGGTATTTGCTAACAAGGTCAATTATGATAGAGCCCAAGAATGAGGGAGCAAGCCGAGAGGGAGTAGACGAGATGGAAACCAAGACAAAATGAAGCTGGGTATCTAAAACCGAGAGAAGGAAGAGATTTGAGGATTAAAAACTACATATGTTCCTGGAAGTTCACTTCGTTGTAAGTTCAAACTCTTCAAATATGGTAGTTGCTTTCCTATAAACACGTGGTATGCATATGGTATGCATGGCTCATTACATAGCCTTTGCTTATCATGTATTATTTTATTTTATTTTATTTTATTTATTTATTTGTATGATAACATTGTGCCTTAGTTACTCACTTAGTGGCTGATGGTATGTGTGCATGGAAGTTAGAATAATAACACCTATGGGTTTTACATAATGTTCATGCTTAGATTGAGAATTTATTCTATGTGGGCCCCTCGGTTTCTTGCTATGATTAAATGCCAGAATACATTGAAGGTTTGGAAGATTTCTAAGATTAGTAAGCATGTCTGCTATTTTCTCCTTTTTTTTTTTTTTTATGTATCTTATAGCTAAATCTTAGACTGATGCAATAATTTAATTTAATACGTATACATGGCCACAAATAATAAATGTATCATTTTATTCTTTTTACTTTCTTATGTCATTTTTACTATCCTTTTTTACAAAAATAAAACCTTTTTATGTCGTTTTTACTATTTTTTTTACAAGAATAAAAGCAAATGCAAAAACAGTTCTAAATCACAAAATTATCTAATTTTAGCCACTGCTGTGTGAGATTGTTAGTCTCCTTAATCACTTAGGGACTAATCAGTAGGTGCCAAGTGAGACCTTTAGTTTCCTTAGGCTCTAAAAGTTAACATATGATAAATAAAAAAATAAATAATCTTTTTCTCAAAAAAAAATCCAAAGAAGTTCCAAATAATTTCTTCTGCATTTCGAATTATAGCGTGAAATCGTTAATCTCCTCAAGTACCCAAGAGCCAACTAGTAGGGGTTGCATGAAATCCTAAATCTCCTCAAATCTTGAAAGTTAATATCCATTTTCAAAATATTAAAGTAAAAAGAAAAGGGTTTATATTGCCTACTATTAAAAATCCCAAAAATACTTTTTCACTATAACCTCATTTTCAAAATTAAAAAAAATAAAAATCCAAAAAAATTTAAAAAGAGAAAAATGGAAGGAACAAGGAAGTGGTATTAAATCAATTTTGTAAATTAAAATACACCAATAAAATTCAAGCTCATTTTGTTTACGAAAAGCAGATTAATTTTAACTATCATGCTCTGTTTACAAAAAATATGTCACCAACTAACAACCACTCATTTTTAGGTCGAACTATATAGATTTTGATCCATATTACAGGATATGTAGGCTCTAAGCTTTCATCCTAAGTCAAGTTTGCCTTTCGTAAATATCTATTTATTTGCTTTCATTATCGTTGTTTTTGTCTTCTTTCTTCATGAGCATGTATGTCAACGAAAGGGTAATTAAGATGAATTTAAGGTCATATCTTATCCTATTTGACTAGTTTAAGATAACTGTCCTTATGGACAGGTATTGTGGGGTACCTAACACCTTCCCTACACTCAAATAGACTCCCGAACCCATCTTTGTTTTCGCAAACCACTTTGCCTTTCCTTTTTTGGTTTTAAATTGATTTTCCAAAGTTTTCCGTTAAAAATTTTGATAGTAACTCCTGTAAATTGATTTTCAAAAATCATTTAGGAATCAATCCTAATCTCTTTTTTTAAAATTTCTGCCGAAATGTTGGTGATGACAACAATAATCATATATGTGTAGAAAATAATATAATATTCTTATTCTAATTATAGAATAACATAATAAAAATATAAAAATTACATATAAGTTCTTTTTTAATATTTGAAACTAGCAGCAGAGTGACTATGTTGCATGCGTAGGTACTAGGTAGTAGGTACTAATCAAAACCAAATTAAGTAATACTGTGTTAGGGAGGGGATGAATTAGAATGCATGTCGCCAATGCAACTGTTTATTTATAACATTTTAATTTCTTAATTACTTTTGCATTTGTTCTTTTACCAAACTTGTGGTCCGACCTGAAAATTATAAACTTTCACACAGAATTAAACCAGCTTGGCTCGACTTTTGACTTCGAAAAAAGTCAGTTCGACTTAAGTAACTGATTGGGATGATTGGGCCAATTTCTGATTTATGTGTATTCTTAATTTAAGATATAAAATATAGTTTCCCATATCATTCATTTACGAAATGATAGCTTAAATGATTTATATTGAATTTTAAATTAAGCATAAAAGGCACAAAATAAAAAAAATCAACATAACCTTTCCAAAGGAAAAAAGACTTTGCATTTTATCCTTTTGAGTTAAAAATGTGACTTTGTTCACAATATATTGAATGACCTATACTGATCTATATATATATATATATATATATATATATATATATATATATACACATATATTCGTAATATAATAATGATGCTTTGATTTTCTATTTAATTTAATATTAAATTTTTTAGATATTAAATTAGATTATAGTAATTGTTTGCAATTTTTTTAAAAAATAAAAGGAAGTAATGTCTCACATGTAATTTAAATTTATTTAATTCTAATTAATATTTATATTTCATTTTATCTATCTGTCACTAATATAATTTGTGATAATTAATGATCAGAAGGCCCAGAATCACATATATTACTATGGATATTATAACGTTTAAGCAGTCAATTAGGCATATATATATATATATATATATATATATATTATGATTAATTAAATAACCTTTTTATTCAACATAATTATCTCTAATTGGATTAGACTAGTTCAAGTGATTAGAATACGGAGATTTAAGTTGAAATCTCATATTTAATCGTCCTCTTAGACAAAACAAGAAAAAAGAAGGGAAAATATATATTTATTCTAACGATACGTATAATTACTTATTTTCAACTTATAATTGCCGTTAAAAGAAAAAGGTATGAGACTGGTTCAAATGCGTAATGAGATGATATATGCAAGGATGTCCATTATATAAAATATTGATTTCAACAATTAAACAGAGCAGTAAGAAAACTAGGTAAAAAATATGAAGCATGTCCACATTAGTTAATGCAATTACTTTTTAACCAATGATTGCTAGCTTATTGCCTTTTCAAACACGTGATTGCCATCTCTCTCTCTTTTATCATCAGACGCTGATATACTCAAAATCTAGTTTACTTACGTGTCATTGACAAAGTGAACAGAAGCGAAATGATCATAAGGAGAAGAAGAAAGTGTTCTTCTGTATATTTCATTAGCTATCACAATATGATTATGTGATCTATACATGCATGTTTACATGATGAACAGTATAACCAGTTGAGAGATAAGCTAAAAAAGTGACACAATTAACAGCATAACTATATATTATAATTGATGGTTAATCTAGATTGAAATGTATGCTTTATAGATTACTCTCTATCGCACATGTCAAGACTTGAGCAAAACATGCACGTTTTACCGACCACTTTATTATTCGAAGATATTTGAAGGACTTGCTAGTAAAAATAAATATAGCCACTGCTTCACGTCTACATCTATTAGATGATTGGAATGGATTGGAAGTAGTGACCATTGATGGAGAATTTAGCTTTCATGAAAACTACCACAGTGGTTACTATCTATCTATTCGCATCGCCTCACCGACCCAGGGGAACATAAGTTCCCTGCAAACTTCACGTAGGTTGTAATAAAACCTAAGATTTTTCACGAGTGTTGTCCACGCGATACTCAACTTGGACTTGTTCTCTACAGATAATTTTTGGCCCTAATAATTCGTCGCCTCTTTTGAAAAATGACGGATATATTGATGAAAACCTCTCCTTTATAGGGTGTGCTTTATAATAGTAAGTTGGACGCGGAAATGCAGAAATATGATGATTTTGACGAATACAAAGGATTATAAATGTAGATGTTGCACTTCACCACGATGAAAACGTGGGTTCCGCCATTTTTTTCAATAAACAAAACACATCGATCCACGCTTATCCTGGTCATTGTTAGGGGTAGCTAGGTTATAGGTTGATCATCCGTAGAACATACTTGCCAAATTACTTTGAACCTTGAAATCTTCAAATTCTTTACATTTTTAAATGAGAATGTTGACTAATTAATTCAGGGTCAGTACATGAGATGAAATAGTACATGCAAGAAACACCCCATAAATAATGTAATTTTGCAGCGATTTTTAAACATGGGCATACCATTAAGATGATACATGCATAATCATATGCATTTAAAAGATTAGCAGTGCACTGAAGAAAATTGAATGATAGAGATGAAATAAAATATTTTAAAAATTAAAAAAATTAATTATAAAATTTTAAATTATAAAGACAAAATTAAAAAATAAATTTAAATATATTTTTTTTTATGATTGTAGCCTACACTAAAGTAAGTGGACGGACTAAAAGGATGATTTTAATGAAGGGGGGTGTGTGTGTGTGTGTGTATTCACGTGAATATAGGCCTGGTTTTGAACTGGGCCTTAAGCTGTGGCCACAGCAGTGCATATCAGAATTCACGTACCACAATAGACAGGGCCAACCCATTTGGGCCAATGACACTCTAAAAAAGTCCAGAATAAACTTGTAAATTTGGGCCATAAATAAATCACAAAAACAAGGCCCAATATTTGTACAGAAACAGTGTGGACAGCTTTCCTGATGGGTTCTCAGTCTCTCTTGTGAGTCGCAATTCTTGGTGCATTTGCAGGGATCGTTGAATGGGGTTCTGCAGTGAGTTTCTGTACTGAAGCTAGGTTCCTACGTTGTTCTAGAGATTCTCCATTTGTGATTTGGGTCACTCAATTTCAATTATATTATTCTTTCCACTTATTACTTCATGGACATGCTTAAGTTACAATGCTGTATCCATCTGATTGTGTCCTTTTCTACAATATACGCTTCAATCTTGGACCATTTCTGAGAGAGAGCTGTTGATAGTACCAGGAAAGAGTTGTTTCTGGAGATTCTGAAGTCTGAACTGCTCAACATTTAAACAATTTTCTGGGGTTGTAATTGACATCCTAGAAAAAATGTTAAGAATATGGTTGGCATGCCTTTTTATACAGTGTTTGCTTGCAGACATTGAACCCCTTTAGGCTGGAGTCGATACTATATCCTTTCTTGTTTTCTTATTCGAGATTCCTCACCTTTTTTTTTTTTTTACTTTCTTCTCTTTGGTGAAACTCTCTTTATAAAACCTTGAATTCTTCAGTTATCTTTCAATCCAATGACGGATTGACGCAAAGCAGATGGACTACTTGAGAGGATCGTCCTGTCAGTTACGTGCAAGGCTAGCATCAGGATTATGCCAAAGACAACTAGTGGGCTAACTAAATTTTGCTTGCACAATAGAATGAGCCACTGGTTTATCCTGTGGATTGGAATTCGTTTTTCTGTTTCAGCACAGATGCTTCATTTTTGTTTTCACAAAGTAAAATATGTATTGTAGGAATTTGGATGTGTTACAATTTTTACAAAAAGTATTTATTGTTGGATTACACAATTCTTTAAATTTAAATAGTTAGATAACAAATTAGTAACTACTTAAAATTTTTAAAATTAATATGAATCATAAGATTATGTAATTTTTTCGGTCTGGATCTATACATTTCCTTGAAATTTATATTGGTGTTGTAAGGGATAATTTAATAACTATGCTTTTCACTCTTTTTTCCATGAAGATGCATTTGTAAATATATAATAATCAATAGTGAGAATAATGTATATCAACTAAATTATTTAATGAGTTTGATGCACTTATTTTATGATAGACATTTCATACGAAAGATTAGAGGACTTTTAATATGAAATGTTATAATTCAAAGTTAAATTAATATATATTTGTCTTTCATGTGGAAAAATTATTTTGACTTCATTATTAAGATGTGCGTATATAAAGTATAATAATTATAAGAACTAATGGGACTCTCCGTATTGCTAAGTATACAACACCACCATATTAGTTTGTGAAGTGTAGATAAGTTGACAAATTAATTATTTTGTGAAGGGTTTTACGAGTTTAAAAGAAATTATTTTCAAGTTGTAAGAGTGTCAGCAAATCCATGGTATTGCTAATAATCATAAAATTCACGAAGGCTTTTCTATATTCTGAGAAGAGTATTATCATCAGCCGTTTAACAACGAGAGCAAATATCTCCATAAATAGAAAAACGAGAATGTTAGTTTTCTAATACATGTTTCATCGGTATCTTTAATGTTTGTATTCTAATACATGTTTCATACGAGGCTGCATAATGGGATAGGCAAATGGTTGGTCAAACATCTTTATAAGATTGATGCTTTTCTTATCTGTATTTTTAGAATGGGTCAAACTAGCTGCTTCTGTTCAGCTTTCGGTGGGTTGGATTGGATCGAATTAGCTTTCATCCGTATCAGCTGTCATCTTCATTACCGAGCCCTCATATTTACTTCGCTCACCTTCGGGCAGTCTGTCACTGTCAAAGTAGATGGGAGAAACTTCAGTGTTTATCAGAGGTAACACAGATGTGGTCCATGGGCCATGTATAGACAAGAAGTAATTTGCAAATCGCTTTTTACATTAACCACCATAACAAGTTTGGTTATATCATTTATTAAGATCACTCATCAATATTGGTCCCACCGGGCCCGCGATCACTTTGTGGATTCATGTGTGTCGATGCTTAATAGTTCAACCTATTCATGCGTCAAGTGTGCATTAGAAAGCTCCTCGTCCGCATACATGGATGTGAGACTCTCTGTAACTACTATGGAAAAAATAAATAAATAAAGTTCTGATTATCAATTATAATTTTTGAAGTAACGATAAACATTTGATATTAACAATCAATACAATCATCTTAAAATTATCAACAATCTACCACCATTATATTTTGCTACATTTACTCAATCATTCTGCACTCGGTTCCGTCACTAACATCTTTAAAACTACATATGTAATTAACATAATTTTTGTATCCATCTCGTGTGTGTAAGTAATTAAATTTTCTACTTCTTTGCTGTTTTTTCAGAAAAAGAATATGGACATTGTCATGAATGCCTGTACCACAGTTACGATTTCGTCTGTTTATTTGATACTAGTTCTGCCATCTGGTCTGAGAGAAACAGAAAAAGACCATGCCGATACAGTGTTCTGTGAGTGGCCTTATTGGTATTTACTCTTCAGACGTTGAAGACGGTAGTTAAACTGTACCAAATATGTAGAGGAACGCGAACTGGTGGCCCTTAGATTGTGAAGCAATACTTGAGGGTCCTATACAATTAAGGGTCCAGATTAAATTTGTACATGGGGTGCCACATACGGATTAAATCTGGTCCCTTATTTGTGACACCCAATATTCACAAGAGACACGTCTGGGCCGATTCGAAAAAGTATTTCCCATTTGTTTAATTCCCTTTCGGAGAGATAGACGATAACAGGATGGCAGCACTCCCTCCAGTTATGGACTTTAAATTGGGGCACCGACTTACATTCAATGAAGAAATAAATGCTGTTGTAATCACTCAACAACATAAACATGAATTAGGTGCTAGCATTAACTAGTTTCCACCATTCACTCTCTGATCAATGATCATCATTATTTTCTATATATACACACGTAAAATATGTGCCAAATCTCACACCTTGTATCAATAGCCAATTGTAGTCGATCGTAATACCCTTTGGCAATGGGCAGTGAACGCGACCTTTTCTCTACTGAGATAGTTAACCGTGGAATCGAACCGTCTGGACCCAACGCCGGCTCTTTGACCTTCTCGGTGCGGGTGAGGAGGCGGCTGCCGGACTTTCTTCACTCAGTCAACCTCAAGTACGTGAAGTTGGGTTACCATTATCTCATAAACCATGGCATCTACTTGGTCACCATTCCTGTGCTTTTGCTCGTGTTCAGCGCCGAGGTTGGTAGCCTCAGCAAAGAAGAGCTATGGAAGAAGCTTTGGGAGGACGCCCGCTACGACCTTGCCACTGTCCTCGCTTTCTTTGGCATCTTCGTTTTCACTCTCTCTGTCTACTTCATGTCAAGGCCTCGCTCCATTTATCTCATCGATTTTGCATGTTATCAACCCCAAGATGACCTCAAGGTAACTTAACAAGCACCTTTTTTAATTTAATAATTGTTACACAGATTTTGTCCAAACTGCTTCTTCCCCGGGCAATTTTAAAGAGTGCCAAAAAATACAGTTAGTGATCCCTTGATCTCAATTCCTCACACAAGAATTAATTACTACATATACTTGTGTTAATTCGCTCTAGTTGAATGGTGTATATATGCAGGTGTCAAGGGAGCAATTCATTGAGGTGGCCAGAAAATCAGGCAAGTTTGATGAGGAGAGCTTAAAGTTCCAGAAGAGGATGCTCATGTCGTCAGGGATAGGGGACGAGACTTACATCCCAAAGGCAGTGATTGGGTCGAGTGAGAACTGTGCAACAATGAAAGAAGGTCGTGCTGAGGCCTCCATGGTCATGTTTGGAGCACTGGACGAGCTGTTCGAGAAAACCCGAGTTCGTCCGAAGGACGTGGGTGTCTTAGTAGTGAACTGCAGCATCTTTAACCCCACGCCATCGTTGTCTGCGATGATCATAAACCACTACAAGATGAGAGGGAACGTGTTGAGCTACAACCTTGGTGGGATGGGTTGCAGTGCTGGGATTATAGCAGTGGACTTGGCAAGAGACATGCTTCAATCCAACCCAAATAATTATGCGGTGGTGGTGAGCACTGAGATGGTGGGATTCAACTGGTACCAGGGCAAAGACAGGTCAATGCTCGTTCCCAACTGTTTCTATCGCATGGGTTGCTCTGCTGTTTTGCTATCCAATCGCCGTCGTGACTATAGGCGTGCCAAGTACCGTCTTGAACATATTGTTCGCACTCATAAAGGCGCCGATGATCGCAGCTTCAGGTTCATAACTTCACTTCTCTTGGTTTCTCGTTTTAATGAAGGATAATTGCATTATCAGTTACATCAGAAAGTAAGTAATTTCTGATTTAACTCTGATGGTGGAAACGCTAATATGAAAGACACAACAGAATAAACCAGTAAACTTGGACAAAAAGAGAAGGACGAGTTACTATGTACATAGGTTTTGTGAGGGCATGTGTATGGAAATCAGAAATAAATAGAGTTCAATGCCTGGTATATCTAGTTAGCTGCTTTTGTTTTCTTATGGACCATCTAATTAATAACCCAGCTATTTTTTTTCTTCGAAAGAAAAAATTTAATAACTCAGCTGACTTAGGGACCATGTATTATTTCAATTCTTTGATTTTTTTTCTCCTGTCTTGATAACCTTGGGTTAGTCATTTGATCAAGAAAAAAATCTATAATCCGTAGGGTATTATTGTAATTTCACCATAGTAAACATGCCCTGTGCTTAATTATTGCAGATGTGTGTACCAAGAGGAAGATGAACAAAAATTCAAGGGACTAAAGGTTAGCAAAGAGCTGATTGAAATTGGTGGTGATGCTCTGAAAACCAACATCACTACACTAGGGCCTCTGGTGCTACCCTTTTCTGAGCAGCTCCTCTTCTTTGGCGCACTGGTGTGGAGGCACTTATTTGGGAGTAATAAGTCTCCATCATCATATAAGCCATACATTCCTGACTACAAACTGGCTTTTGAGCATTTCTGTGTGCATGCTGCCAGCAAGGCCATTCTTGACGAGCTTCAGAGAAACCTGGAATTGAGTGACCAGAACATGGAGGCCTCTAGGATGACACTGAACCGCTTTGGCAACACATCCAGCAGCAGCATATGGTATGAGCTCGCTTACTTGGAAGCCAAGGAAAGGGTCAGGAGAGGAGACCGTGTTTGGCAACTTGCCTTTGGCTCTGGCTTTAAGTGTAACAGTGTGGTTTGGCGTTCCATGCGCCGAATCAAGAAGCCTTCTACAAACCCTTGGCTTGACTGCATTGACAGATATCCTGTGTCTGACACACATTCTCCATGAGCAACTAGACTGAGTATAAAGTCGGAAGCATTATAAGCAATATATTTATCAGTGATGAGATTATTAGTATTGGTGGTTCTTCATTTGGTCTCTATTTTGACAGCTGCAATTTCTTTTTCCGTTTTCCTGGTTGAAATTGTATACGACTACTCTGGCATAGGCTTGCTGGTTTCGCTATGTCTCTGTTTGTAGGATGATATCAAAAGTTAAATGAAAGGCTACATTAAGCCATTCCTCTAAGTCAACATGAATTTGGAAAGATTAATATAGACAGTAGAAGAATTCTAAGATAGAGACGTGATTGACTTTACTTTTTATGAATCAAGTTTAGATTATTTGAAATTTCTTCAAGTCTAAATATCTCAACAAAGAGTTATATAAAGATTAATTTGATAGTATACCTAAGGGAGAAAATTCTGCTGAAAAAATTAATATCTTGGCTAACGGGGGCACGGAAGAATCATCGGTTAACCTGTCCATCACTCAAAATCATGTCTGCCCATGCTTGCCAAAAGCACCTCTTAACTGTCTAAATCACGGCATAAATGAATCTTTAGCCCTCTTCTAATTGTTGAATTCTCCCACATCTATCTCAATCTCCCTCACTTTGACTCAACCCGTTGACAATTCAAAAACCCCAAGTGGGTTTGTTAGTCTGAATAGCCTAACTCTATCCATAAATGGCTTAACAAACAAGTTTGGTGTCTTCAAAACAGTACTTGCTATCAAGAAATCCGTTGAGAAACAAGAGGAAGTTGCTGGAGATGCCATGAGCCTAAGCATTGCTGAGATTAATCGTACTAAAGATTTGATCAATCCCATCGATCCTCAACTCAAAAGCTTACGAAATTCCAATAAAGGCGTACGTAGAGTGGAGCTTGATCATTGTGCGTAAGGCATAGTTGTAAGCCCTTGCAGATATGCGTGGCGTTTTAAGCTTCAATGGTTTGTGCCGTCGTGCATTCGCAGATGCTGGTACAATTATTGAGCTCAAGCTTCGTGTACGTACGACGATCTATCATCTATCTGTCGGCTTACATGCATATATATATATATATATATATATATAGGCTATATTTTAATGAACAAATGAAATACATTTGTTAAAGACGCGCGTGATTGAATCAAAATCTATCGTCTTCTTAATGAATTTCTGGGTTTATTTGGAAGTTGCTTGCCAGCAAATATATTATAATTATAACACAACTGGTTTGACCTTTTAACGTTTTGTTTAATGTATTGAGTAAAAGGAGGGACATGGCGTGAACAAGAATTGAAAAACAAAAATTTTGAAATTGTTGTACCAGCTACATGCACTATTTTAGTCAAAGTAACAGTATCTCATCGAACGTCAAGGCCTCTATAAAAGAAGCAGTTTTCTAATAACAATAATAAATTGAAGTAAGAATAAAGTTGTTGATATATTTATAAATAATTTCAAACTATGGTAGCTAGTTGTATTATTACTGGACATTATACATTAACGACTATTTCAATCCTAGTTGAATGATATTCAAATAAGTTGGCTAGTTCAAAAACATGTATAATTACACTGCTCGAGGGCAGGAGACACGAACATAAATGTGATAGGTCCAAATGCAGAAAGGTTTATTGCTTATATTATCTGACCTTTCTTTCGAATTAATGAAATTACGGAGGTAGCCAGGAGTCGCCACTGGCGACGCAAAGAATTATGATGAAGATAAACAAATGCAAACTCAACAGGCCACCTTGTAATGAAAAATTAAGGGACCAGCTGTATTTGGTTGTATTAGATATACATTAATCGAGATAGGATTAGTGTTAATATGTAAAATTTGGATTTTTAATCTCGGGCCAATGCATTGCCATAGTGTGGTACATATATATATATTCTTAAAATTAGTAATATTTTCAAAAAATAATTATTTTTTATTTATATTAAATATAAATAATTTTTATTAATATAAGATATTTTATTTATTAAATATAAATCAAATTTTTTTTATAAAAAGTTCCAAATTTAAATTTGTAAAAAAATTAAAAAAAAATTAAATGACTAGCCCAACCCAATTATGTATTGGGTCCAACTGGGTTGGATTCTAAGACCAAGTCATGTTTAATGTTTAAGTATAAACCTTGATGTCAAACTCAAGCCTTTATTCACTCTTACGAAAAGCCACATAGCATTAAAATGAGCTATATTTCTGTAGTATATATTGAGCATATATGCATGAGTTCTTGATAATTCCCACAAATGAATAAATGAGCTATGCCTGTGAAATCATGGAATTTACCTGGAAAAGATAGGTCTTATTACTGAACAGAAATTAGTGATCATTTGGATTGTTTTTCTGGGCCAGAAATTACTGATCATTTAGTTGCATTAGCGATTTATGTCAATATTTAGAGTTTCTATAAATATGTTTATGTATTGACTTAGAAATCGCTTGAGTTTTGATTAATGACAAACATAAGAAATTTCTCAACCATTTCATCACATAGAAGGAATTGAAATTTTGTGCCATTAGTGACATAAGAATTGTTCGGAACCGAATGCATTTTTTTTTTAACTAACAGCAGATCTCATGTGATATATGGATTTAAAATTTAGGGTTTAAAGAAAAAGAAGACATGAAAAAAGACTGGGAACAGCTCACAACACCTGAGGCAAATAATAGATTTCCTTTCTTTTTTTATTTTTTTAAAAAAGAGTATAGGAGCAAAGAAAAGACAAAAGACAAAGGTATTCTTTAAATTTTGTTAAAATTATATAATTTTTTAATTTTAAAATGTATACATACTTCTTTTGAAATTAATGGTTAAATTATTTTATATGTTATTAAAACATTTTCTATTATACCCTCCCCTATTTTTTATGAAAGGTATTTAAAAAATTAGAAATTAATATAAAGTGTGTATTTTAAGAATAAAAAATATGTTCACATAGCGATAATATATATAATATACACGACAAGCAATGATATCAACTTACAATTATTCATTAAACTCTCTACACTCACCTCATCTTTTCAACATCCATATCACTGAATAAAAATAAAGATGCATATAGCATTAAGCAATAATAATAATGCCCTTGATTGATCATTTTGTCTCGCTTCTGCCTTTTCAAATTGACACTCTTTTACAAATTAAACAAAGTTGTTCTTGTATACGTCCTCTCTCTCTCGCTTTATATATATATATATATATATATATATATATATATATATATATATATATAAAAGTCAAGATTTGATGCAAATTCATAGAATAGGTCAAGCCCAAGCACATAAAATCCTGTTCCATAAAAATATGTGTATGTTGGAAGCAAGCAATTTTCCTATTCCTCAATTTTTTTTAAAAAAAATTTGGGTCAAATTGTTTATGAAATGGGTTTCTGGTCCGAAGTGAGTAAAGTAAAGCAAGGTCTGTAATTTTTTACTATGATTAATGAGATGAAAAAACCTCGTCCACGCTTCTTTCCATTATTTTTTTTCTTTTTCACAATTAAAATGACAATTGCATATATTGAATAATATTTTCAAAATAGAACTAGAAAATGGAGCACAAATATAATTTTGAAAAGCATTATTTTATGCGGCCTGCCTCAAATTTTCCACATATTGCAAACCTGATCTTAGGGAGGGCTAATAATACCTAAAACCCACTTACTGAAAGAAGATTAAAAAAAAAAAAAAGGAAAAGAAAAAAAAAGGAAAAAGAAAAAGAAGTCAATCCTTCTCAAGATAGCCACTCTTCATCCATGATACCTTCAATATCGCCAATGTCCATGCTGTGTACCCACAGTCATGAAAAGAAAAACCAAATAAAAGAAATGGAAAAAAAAAAAAAATTAGTATACATTCTTGAAGTCCAAAACCAGAAAGGGATTCATATCCTGCCAGAAGTGAACAAAAATGAAATTTAGAAAAAAAATTAAAGAAAAGGGTCAGTCAAATTGATGCAGATTTTACAAAGAAAGCCCATAAACTGTCAGACATAGACACCGTAAGCGTCGATTACGTGTCCTACATTCCACTGGGACAACCTTCACAAATTGACTCTAGTATTATTACCTTATCAGGCTTATTGTCTATTAGAAATTAAGTTGGATGCTCTGATCATAATATATTACATTTCGAAATAATCCACTTTATTTTAATCTGCCGTTCGTTCACTTTCACCAGGAGTACTTATTATGATACTTAATGACTACATAGGCAAATTCCCAAGAACGAAAAGTCCAAAGAAAACTCCCAATGAACTAAATCTAACAATTTTTTAGGAGGAGAAAAGATGAAAACAACAAATTGTCGTCTTCCTTTTCCTTATCAGTTACAAACAATAAACACTCCCTAATCAAATTTGCATATGTCAAATTCTGAAACTGGTGTTAAACTTACCAAGGTAAGGTAGGATCTAGAAAGTAATCCCCCGAGCACTGTTCTAAGCAGCTCTCGTTTGCATTCAACCACTCTGGAAATTCCATGAGTTCATCAAAAATAGGGTATGCAGCATCGTGTTCAGTCTTGGCTTCAGTTGCCTGATGCTCCATGTTCTTCAAGAACTTGAACCACCGTGCTGATGTGACCAAATTCATAGTGTCATTCCATTCCATTTGATATTGCTCTCCTAACGATCTGATCTCTGCCATCCCTTCGTCGTCCATAGCTGCATGTATAGCCCCAGTGTCCTGGGTTGCGGCAATGGAGTCAATAGCATCTACGAGAGCACAAGTCCCATCTCCCTGTGATATTGCGACCGAAGGAACTTCCTGATCAGTTGACGCAGAAAGCGGAGGAGAAGATGATGATGGAGATGAGTAAGAGTACGATGATGTGCTGTTGTTATTGAGGTACAGAGTAGCATCTAAGTTGTTGAAATCGTGAAAATTGAGGTTCAAACCCAGAGTCTGATTTGGAAGGTTGTAACTGAGGTTTTCAGTCATCAGGGGTGGACCAACTACGGAAACAGCGGGCCAGTTCAAAGAATTCGAAACCGATGAAGGAGGAGGAGGATGAGAGAAGGATGAATAGGAAAAACCATCCATGCAATTTGAGAAATTGTTTGTGCATGACGGATATATTCTGGGATTTCTCCTGGACTTAATTCTTCCATCTTGCTCAAAATTCGGGAGTTGCATAGGACGGAGGGACTGCTGTTCTTTGGCTTCTAGTTGTTGCTGTTGTTGTTGTTCACTGGCTTGTTTCATAGATGCCCTGTGAAATTTGAGGGCAGTAACAATCTCCCTCCTAGCCTCTGCCATGTTCAGAAGCCTTTCTTGGTAAGGCCTACTGGTGTGGAGTCTCCTGCGAACTTGTCTTTTATGTTGTTGGTGCTGGCGTTGCGTGGATTTTTGTGGGTGTTGGGCATCTAAAACTTTGCCTTGTTTGATTGAATTTGAAGCTGGGGAAAGACCGCCATGAACAACACAATCTGGGTTCTCAGGATTCATGGAGTCTTTTGTTCTGGAGGTGGATAGCTGTTTCACTAGACTACGGATGTAAGCACCAGAGAGACGAGGCTCTTCCTTAACCATACTAAGCTTGCGTGATTCCATTTCCATCCCTGGTTTAGTATTGTCTTGCTGTGAGGACGATGGAGCTCTCATCTCCATCAAGCTCTGCATCGACGATGGAGTAAATGGAATTGAGAAAGGAGGAGATGGGTTGATGGAGTCATGGGTTGTCTCCCATGAATCTGAGGGACAAAGTACACAAAGCAGAGGCAGATATAAACTGCTGGATGGCCTCATGATCGTCATAAATAGTTGGGGACAGCATCGGGCTTTGAAATATTTTGGAATTTTCCCTCTTTTGGCAAACTACGCTTGTTACCGTTTTATCACCCACTTTAAATGGACTCCTCTCACCGTTGCTATCTCATAATGGCTTCCCTTCAACAATTATACAATTCTTGCCATTTGCAAATATTGTGCTTTTTGCCATGCTATAATTGGTGCCATGAAAAACAAGTTGCTCTTTCTTTATACGGGAATATTAATGTTTGATAAAAATTGTTTTTAAAGGCATAGATAATTAATACAAAATTTGATCAAATCTTTTTAATAAAATTGTGAATGTATAGAATAACAATTTTCTTTTTAGATAAAAATGTATAAAATTACAATAACAATTATATGTTAATTTTGTGGACCAAAAATTATTAAGTTATTAAATTAGTTGGAGGTTAAATTAAAATGAATAACAGAGGAGTAAAAGCCAATAACTTATCAAATTCTATAAAAATTACAAGCGAAGATTAAATTGAATTATTTATTTCCATCATACAAATTGAAAAAACGTGTAATGTTATGTTTTTGGTATTTGTAAAAATATAAAAAATTGTCTGTGTTTTGATAAAAAAAAATGATGGAGACATAAGATGAAAAGAATTTTAATATGATAATAATATGATCACAATAACATATTTTCTGAATTTAATTAAAATGAAATAAATTTACATACATTTTATTTACAAACTTCACAGCTATTTGTGAATGTATCTCTTTAGTTATTTCACTAATATAACGAATTGTGTTTGATGTACACTCTAAAGTAATAGTTTGTTTTATAAATAATTTTGTTTAGTTTGATGTTAAATTTTTCTTCAAAATAACTATTATCTTCCAAACTCTTATTCCAATAAAAGTAATTATTTATATTAGATCAACTGTATTAATGGTAAAATTTTGTAAATATTTTTAAACATAAAACATGATTATGCAAATTTACTTTTGACCAATTTTAAATTCACAGAATTACATACATTTAAAATTAAATTTTCACTTTTCCAATCCAAATACATTATAAAAGGCTTTAAAAATACCGCTAATCCAATATAAATTGTAAACTTTTTATATAAAAGCACAAGAGCAAAAGTTACTGCAATATTAAGGATGCCAGCTGAAAGGGTTCATTTCTTCGGCAAAAAGCCACCGTACGGCGCATCAACGGTTCGTTTAAATCGCAATAAATTGCATTCCATTATATCTCATTATCTCAAGATATAATTAAAAACAAAAAAAAAAAATCGAAGAAGAGAACTTGTCACACGTATATATAAGGAATCAAACATTAAAAGAATAGTAATAATAAAAACAGGGCAATACTTATGCTTTTGAAAGGAATGAAGTAGAATATAACAGAGACTACATTTTATAAAACATGAGTCATCTAAATAAGAAAGGTGAAGGGTGTATCAAAATTTTCAATCGTTGATTCTCTTTTCCTTCCAAACAATGGAAGGAATATGTGCTACGCTATCTGATATTTTTTACCCTACTTTTATGAACTGATCTTCCCTTAACTATAACCATCAAATTTTTAACTGCATGCTCTAAAAAATCACACTGACATAATCCAATGAAACAAACCTAAACAAAAATGATGATAGGAGTGCAGGGATAGCCTACCATTGTTACAATGTATTTAAGGTGTAACAGGAAAGAAGATAAGCAGAGGCAGTGGACATTAATGAAATTGAACAATTATTGGTGTTTGGGCATCTTGTCTGCAGGTACTGTGGGACAAGCTTCTAAAACGTCGCAAGAGACAATGGAGAATGACAGAAGACTCTCCACTACTTTTATAGCCTTTTCTTTTATTTTCTGCATATTATAAGGCAGAAGAAAAGAAACTCCAATTTTTCTGATTAAACAAGTTGTTGAATATCATTTGAGTCTGTTCAGCGAACAGAGAACTTTGGACCTTTAGTAAAGGCGAATGGTTAAGACAGAAATACTCCATACCCCCCCTCCCCTTGGGGTTCCTCTGTCTCTCCGTGTACTCTTCTAGCCAGTTATTGCTTTTCTTGTACGATTGTTGTTGTCTGTTTCATTGTTTTAGATCTCACATTCTTCAACCAGAAACTGTATACCCAATGAAATTGAAAATTGACGAAGAACATGAAAGATGTAAAAGCAGTTGTGTTTACAATTAAAGCAAGAAAATTTTCTACTCCATAGTGCAATCTTACAAAAGCCAGTGTAGGACATTTTGATTAACCATACAATAACAGAAGAGATTGAGGCATCAAAACACATATATCCAATTGGGATGTTAGTCTGATCCAGCATGATTTATATGCATTGATACTGCGCTCTCTCAAATTAATAATACATAACAGTAATTCTTCAAATAGTACTACTGGTCCAGTCACCTGTGAAGAGATTTTGAGAAAGGAAAAACTTATCAACTTCTCCAATAAAAATACAGTAAGTGTATAACTTTTATAGGCTCACTCTATAACTAAATCTTTTGAAATTGTACATAACATGTTTATGTTTGAAAAATTGGATAACAAAAATATAAAAATGCGGACTATAAATTTTACTCCAAAAAGAAGCCATGACAATATGACTCAAGAAAACCTTGCAACTTGCAAGAAGTTCAACCTGTCCATATATTCAAGATGAGAGCTTTATAAATAAAATAATGACTTGATGATCTAGGGATTTGTTCTTTTGCTAAGTTAGTTTAATTTTTTATACACACTTCAATTTCAACATATATACGTCACTTGGATTATCCCTCGCTGTACCCAAATCCACATTAAAATATGACTTTGTAGCCAAGTAGTCAATCCCTACACTCAATATCACTAATAATAGAAGAAACTAACTTGATCTTTAAAGGAACAAAGAAAGAATCACTAATGAGCCAAGAAAAAGATGATAGAACAGTTAACTATAACTAAATGAAAGATTTAACCTTGAATAAATTTTCCATTCCTTTCTTCCCCCTTGAAAATGCACCATAAGCTTCACTTGGGAAAAGCCTATACCACAAATGATACTACGCCGAGAAGCTCAAACCTTTCTAACAAGAATGATTTGATCCTTTAATATTGCATGATATTCCAAACTTAACAGCCAGCATATTAAAAGTATCGTAAACAAAAACTGGATTGAATTTTATCTGATATGTATACAGAATACAAGAATGACAAACATGGGGGGGGGGGGGGGGGGGGGTTGAATAGAAGAGTTGAAACTGTGAAGATGGAGATAAGTTACAAAAACAAGAATACTTATCTAATGAGAATGTAAATGAAGAGAGAGAAAGGGGGGGAGAGAGAGAGAGATGGGAAAGAGGAAGAGAAAACAGGCCTCTTGTTTATGGTCCTGTTATCAGTGGATAACATCAAATGTGGGTGGATTGTTATGAGAAAAATCCAAAGCCAAGCAGCCAAGTTGAGCCAATCCTAGCGACCGCAGGTGCAGCCACCTCTTTCGGATTAAATATAATCAAAAAGAAAAGAAGAACGCCCGCTTTTGACGAATCACACCCACCCACTCACTTTGATTGCGCATCCCCTGTTTCTTCTCCACTGCTTCGGATTCCATTCACACCAACATAAAAATGCCTTCTCCTTTCATCCCCTCTTCATAAACCCTAACAAAAAAAAAGACTATCGCAGCACTCCCACCATTTATTTGCACTGGAATTTTCCGTGTCCCCGAGACCTTGCAGGCCTTTTCTGCTCTTTCTCTCTCCATCTGATACATTTGCCATAAACAAGCCTACGGATTTTCTGCGGGAATATCTTACTGTAAATTTTCTTGTAAAACATACGAGATTTTATTATATATTTTTTAAATTAAAAAATATATAATAAAATTTGAATCATTAAATTTTAAAATATATATAATAAAATTTCTGTCATTAAATCAAAACTTAATGGTTGAAATTTTACAAAAAAATTACAGTACAATTCCTGCCGGAGACAATCTTGGTTCCAGTGCAACGGCAGTGATTATTAATAAACCTCACTAATATGCATTCACATTTGTAGCTACTAGTGCCGTGAATGTGTGCGAAGTGAACCCCACTTCTTCGGAGATATACGACTTCGACTACAAATTCACCCTTTGAACATCTTCCAAGTTCTGATTTTTACCGTGGATCATTCCCACTTATTTCAATCTCAAATTATTTTTTAGATTTTCAAGATTTTAACTTGTTTAATGTTTGATAATTTATGAAAATAAAATTTCGCAAACTTTTTTTTTCCTGACAATAATAGTTTGATTTTGTGGCCTTCTGGAACATAAGTCTGTGTAGAGGTCACAAAATATCTGGCCGGATATTGATAAAGGACCGTGGGCCCGCATGCGGTCACGCACAGACAGTGATGTGACCGCCTTATAATCAAACGGTTACCTTTTCCCCTACTGAACGCTTACACTGGGCTTGCCACGTGGCCTACCGTTCAAGGCCCCAATCAAACTGAAGTTGCCACGTGGAAATCAGGCAAGAGAGAGTGGGCAGTACCCTGGAAGTCTAAATAAACTGTTCAAGTTTATGTGTAAACATAATGACAATAATATTATTGATTAAACGATTAAAACACTTTGGCAAAATTAAAAAGGTCAAATATAGTTTCTATTGTTCAATAAATTAAAAATTTATAATATCTATAATCCACGACAAACTCCAGACTCCAAGAAACAATGAAAGCTCCTCGCCATCAATACCCATTAGTGTGGGGTCCGCTTGGCGGTTTGAGTAATTGTTGCGTTAATGAAGAAGTGTGAGATGAAGGCGTGGCAATTAACTCGTCATTGATAAAATGGAACGCGGCTGCAGCTCCTCACAGTCATACCCTTTGCCTCCCACAATTAAGCCTCCAAATTGTAAGGTCACTTTCCGCTATAAGTGGGCATGGCTCCTTCGGGACCATTGTTCATGTTTTAATGGAGAGAGGCTTGAGACAGTAAGGGATAGAAAGTTTCTAGAATCCTGAATTTAATAAAATCACCAGCACATCCCCTCCTTTTTAACTTTAGTTATGGTTTTGAATTGCAACTTGCGGCCAATCAAAGCCAAGAAAATCCAATCCTTCATGTGATCAATTAAGGATTAAAGGGACTTTACCTTCCACTGACCCCTGCCGTTTTCATCGTAGCTGCTCTTTCATTATGCGTTATGGTTCTCTGTATCCACAGATAATTTTATATATTGTATGGACCTTTTTTTTTTTTTTTTTGCTTCTGTAAATATCAAACTTCATGACTTATGATTATGCAATCATCAAGAAAAAGATGTTTATATATATATATATATATATATATATATATATATATGCTGCATCATTCTATGACTTTGCTAAAAAAGTTAATATGAATTACCAAAGAGGTGGTAAAAGTGGGGAGAAATGCATCAAAGTCATTCAAAATGCCAGCACGTGATCTTGATAGGAGTTACTGGTGACATGCATGCAAAATATCCATGGAACACTGTGGACCGTCCTTCACAGAAATTTTCCATACTAGCAGCCTGACATGTGCATCTGTGTTGTTAGGTTCAATTAACATGATTGAGAAACATAAGTTGCGGTACGTTTCTGTTCATTCAGTTAAAAGTCTTAACTCTCTCCTGTCCTATGTGCATGAGTCTTCCTCTTCTATAATTTCTTTTCTTTTCCCATTTTCCCATTACTTATATATTTTATTCTATCAATTACCAAAAAAGAAAGGTTAAGAAAAAACTGAAACTATTTTAGATGTAGTCAAATTCAAACTAAATGGCTAGCATTAATTCCATCTTGTTCTACTTCAAAGATTTTCATGATAAAATTCAATATAGAAAACCCAACAACCCGAATCAAAGTAGATTTAATATATTTGTGTCCATTCATTCATGCAAGTGTTACCAAAGTCATAGTTTTCATAATGCTCAGAAGAGGTTGATAATATATAAATACAATTTGATATACAAAGCGTAGACAAGTGTGTGAAATATGGCGACATTATTATATAAAGCCGCGAGATCTTCAACATTAGTTTATACGGCAACAAAACGTGAACTGATATAGGCTATAGAACAAATTTTGATCGTTACACTACTAGAAAAATATAAAATAGATATGGACAAAATCTATGTCTAAATTCAATAAATTTTGTTACTAAATAAATCAGAGACGAAATCTAACACAGACAATGTTCTGTATCAAAAACTTTGGTCTCTAAATTATTAGATACAAAATTCAAGATTCTGCATCAAAATTGACATGGAAAAAGTTCGTGTCAAATTTTAATAAGTTTTGTCTCAATATAGATACCATACTCGTATCTATTATTAAAGTTTAAAACACATAGACGGAATTAATTCGTATTAAAATTGATGTCAGACATTTAGATATGAAATTATTTCCCTCTCAAATAAATAGTTAAGTTAGTTTATTCCGTATCAAATTCCGTGTCTAAATAATAAATACATAATTTCATCCATTTCAGATTAGCAATTCATATAACTTATTTGGTGTTTGATTCTGTGTCTAAAATTTTGACATGGAATTATTCCATCTCATATTGGTAATTTGTTTTTTGCCATTCTGTATCTGATTATCTAAATATTTGAAACAAAATATTTCTATCTCAGATGGACAATTGATATATTTTCTTTTGGTGTCTAATTCAGTGTCTGAATTGTAATTTATAGGCCAACTAGTCTCTTTTTACTTCTATCTTCCTCATATTTCAACCCTATAAACAAATTACTAGTAATAAAAATTGAAAAAATCTAGCCACATCATAACCAAGTAAGGTAGTACAAAGAAATCAAAAGTTTAGAAGTGTTATCAGTAGGATAATACTAGTATCAATACCAATACAACAAAAGAAATCAACTATTTATCTCATAATCAACCTCCTTATACTTAAATTGTTCATCTTTTTTATGTGCTTGTTATGTTGTAAGTGGTAACACAGTCTGATCACTAAGGTTTAAGATCCCAAACCTTCGCTCTAATAATTTCATCCTTTGTATCATCAATGCAAATTGTTCATCATTGCGCAACAATTGAGTAATAAGATATGAAATTGTCATTTTAAATGCAACTACCTCAACTTGTATAGAATTGTCAATTGAAGATGATGAAGTTGTAGTAAATTTTGCAAGTGAAGCAGCTTGTGATCCCAATCCTTTGACACGTCCTTTCTTACTAACACCTCTTACAACATCCAAGTAAATGTTATTATCAGATTACTGACTATTGCCCTCCCTAATAGGATATTGGGAATCTCTTTCAGCTATTTGCCTCTCATGCTCATCTTGAAAAGCAAAGTATTGTAAAATATAAATAAAATAAGTAACTTCGAATGAGAGATTATAATATTGAACCAATTAACCATATAAATCATACTAAATTGAAATAATTTTAGTTTGAAACTACCAATCTTTTGAAGATACTAAAAGACTCATTTTACATACACTCTACCATTTGAATGATTGCATCTGTTTCAACATTTTACAAATTCATTATACTTACAGCAATGCTTGCTGAAGGTGGGGAGTCCCATTGATTTTCTTGCCCTTTACGTCTGTGAAGGTGTTAGAACATGTCCCAACAATTTGACTCCTTTCCAATTTGATTTCTCTACAAAGATAAAAAGATTAAAGCAAATTCAACCACTCAATACCAAACTAGGATTATAAATTCAATTAAATCGCCTTCACAATGCACAAACAGCCAGATCGCCTATTTTGAATGTTTTGCTTTGATTTACCTTGTCATTTAGGATCTTGCCACTTCATGTCCAACTGTTCACAAATACTTTGAAGGAGTCATTTCCCCTTATCCTCCCCTTTTCGCAACCTACCCAAAGTGACTTTGAGCAAGTTGGATCATTTACTATCAAAGATCTTTCTAATATGATTACTATGCTCAGGGAGCCATTTATATTTTCTCTACATAAAGGAACAAAGGTTAAGGAAATAATCTACTAATAAATCATTAACTTTGTTCAAATAAATTAGTGATAAATTATCCCAAATTTAGCAAATCATTCCTCAGTAGCACCTCCTTTTAATGCTTCTGTCCAATTAGTCCAAGGCCCGTTAAATTTGCTTTTAAAGATTAAGGAGATATCCTTAAGTATACTTGTAGCAGGCTCAAACCTAGAAAACATATACACTATAATAAAAAGGAATATATTTTTAATATCTAAAATGAATTGTTAAGAAGAGATAATTAAAAAGTCTTATGTTAAACCAAGTCCTGAACTGATCTAAATACGCCCGTCTACATCTTTGCTCCCTCATATAATTGTCTGTGTATTAGATAATGACCCATGTGCTGGGGTAGATGGGCTTGGTGGTTGGGTAAATGACCTAGGTGGTTAGGTAGATGATCTAAGCAATTGTTTAGCATGTGCATCAATGGATGAGCTAGAAGAGGGGTTAGGGTACCTCTGGATGGTGTATAAATAAATGGGATATGTATAACCTCAATTTGAGGGATTAGAGATGTGGTGGGTTGTTCAAAGGGTTTATATGTACCTCTACCTCTGTCTCTACCCCTACCCCTACCCCTGCCTCGTCCTTTACTAGAATCTACCATTTATCTATATTTCGAGAAAAATTACCATATTAGAATTATACTTGTCATTCCTTGTTTAGCTAGGGAATAAGAATAAATACTAATTAAAGTGCAAGCCACATAGCTTAAAAAAGGTATGTATGACATAAATTGTGGAAAAGGAGGGTTTTGGATTTTCCCATTCTTTCTTAGAATCCTTTCCAATGATCATTTAATTCTTAGGAAACAAGCATAAAGTGCAAGATCAAAAGCATTAAGCAGGTTTCTAATATATCTACTAAATTCAAACTAGATGAAAAAGTTCAGTACCAGAACAAAGTTAGATCACAACCAGGCCTCTTTGGAGCAAAATTGTCAAGATGGACTATATCTCCTATTATTTCCAAAGTCACATCAAGCAAAAACACACAACCTACAACATATAATATAGCTAGAACTAAATCTATAGTGAGAACTCATTGTCAAAACAATCTCTTAATGTGGTTGTTTTATTTAATATATAGAAACCACACCTCAAGGAGCAGTCATGATCAACACATGGTTCTTCCATAAACAACACACTAAGACCAATTTAAATTTATAAATTACTAGATAACATATATATATCATTGATTATTTGTCCATAAACTCGATTCATATATATTATATGAGTTTGGATTTGGCTATAATTGGCATATATAGAAGACTATAAATTTTAATTCCTTATACCACCACGCTAACCTTAGGTGAAACTCCATAATGGAAATATGCTAAAGCAAAACTCAGAAACCTTTATGTAAATAAAATTAATAACCTGGAATACCATCATTAATTAATAACATGAATTTTTACATCAATGGAGAAAAATAATAGTGCATTCAATTATACACATGTTCAAAATCCATAAAAATAGTGAAATTTGAAACTTAAAAAAAAAAATGTAATGTATACTCCATACAATTCTTTAAAGGACTACATTGTGTAGCCATCGTCTTGTTGATCATTCTATGCATTATTTAGTCATCCTTTTCTTCATTGTTGTCCATATCTTCATCCTCATCCTCTTCCCCCTCATCATCATCATCTTCTTCTTCTTCTTCTTTTTCTTCCTTTTCCTCTTCCTCCTCCTCATCATCATGTATATCTTCTTTTTCTACCTCTTCCTCTTAATCTCTCCCCCATTCACTTTATGGTTCAATATCATTATTTGCAATAACCATTGGCATTTATAAGACTGATTCCTCTTGGTAAGGATCATCTATGTCATGGTTAATATTTTTAAGGTTTGAATTGTACTTTATGCCTTAGTTTTAATGACAACTAACAACCCTTGCTTTGCTTGTTGGGAAAAAATAAATAGATCGTAGTTCTTGTATCTCCTAGATTCTTTAATTTCAACAATTCTGTAATTTATATCTATCTTTGTCCCTTGATTTGGAGTTGGATCAAACCAATTACATTTGAATAAGACTAGCATCTTGTTTAGCCATCCAATATATTGCATTTCAATAATGTAGGTTAATACCCCATAATAATCATTCTCCATTATGCCATTTTCCTCACCTTGAACGTGTGCACCACAATTTGTTGAACTCATCCCTTGACTTTGAGTTTTTGTGTTGAATTTGTATCCGTTTACAAAAAATGTATGCCATTTCTTAACTTTGTTTAAAGGCCCATATGCCAAACTCTTCAAAAGATTATCTTTAATATTGTTATTTGAATTCAAAACCTATATGATAAATGAAATGCAATTAATGAGGTGGTAACATTAGCAACTGAAGAGGAAACATTAGCAAATGGTGGATATATAACATGCATATTCCCTAAACCAAGAAGGAAAAATTGAAAAGATTTGTTTGTCTACGTCCAAGTCATTTTCATCAAGTTCTCGTAACAAATTGGTATATGTTCTCTATATATATCATAGATGGGTGAAGATATGATAAATTTGTTTATGTGAAATAAGGAGTAAGTGGCAACTGGATAACATACTCCAAAAAGGGCTCCACCTTAGGACAATTTATAAGAACATAAAGGTTTGCAACTCTCTTTTCCTTTTCTTCTAACATACGATATGTGCATTTTCTAGTCGAAGGCCCAGGATAGTTAAATATATACAAGGTCATTGAGTTGGAACTACCTTCACCCCAATCATCATTTCGTGACAGTCTTGTCCTCATGGTCAGAATTTATAGTAGATAATAATAAGATGCAAATGTAGATGTTTCCTTAACTAAATAAGCTTCACAAATAGAGCATTCTACATAAGCTAGGTTCCTCACCTTCTTTTTCAATGTATGTATAAATATAAAATAATTAACAAAAACTTTAGTGGTCAAATATCGAAATAATGAAAATATGATTGAAAAGAATAAAGGATAAATAACCTGACCTCTTGAAGGGATACATCCATCTATATTGCACAGGACCACCAACTCTTGCTTCATAAGCCAAATGAATTGGAATGTGCTCCATGGAATCAAAGAGACTTATAGGGAATATTTGTTTTAATTTACACAGATTGCACGTAATTTATCATCTCTTAGTGATGACGATGTAAGCTGTTTGAAAATTTTGGAAAGCTCAATAAGTGTATGTCATATGGGCTTGGGTAAAGCCTTGAATGTAATTGAGAGCAAACATTGCATAAACACATAGCAATTATGACTTTTTAGATTTGTTAACTTTGCTTCCTAGTGTCAACACATCTACCTAAATTTGAGGCATACCGATTTGGTAGCTTCAACTCCTTAACCCATTCACACTCTATTAATCTTTGTTGCTTATCTAAGGTATATTGTACTTTAAGGGGTTTGTTTCTATCTCTACTTTCACCATCATGCATCTCTAGATCATTTCATCTACAGTCTTTTCTAGCTTATTTAGTGTCTTTTGTCTTTCCCTTGGTGTCCATGATGGCGTAAAAAATATTTAAAAACATATTTATTTCAATATGCATAACATCTAAATTATACCGAAGAAGATTTGTTTTCCAATAAGGAAGTTCCCAAAATATACTTCTTTTTGTCTAATGATGAGTAACTTTATACCCTTGTGGACATTCTCCTATTGATTCGTTTACACTGGGGATGTGTCTTACCCTTTCTCATACTTTTTTACTAGTTAACCTTGGTGGGGGCAATGAGGTCTCAACAACTTCTTTGCAAAAGCCCTATTATTCCGTCTATATTGATGTTCAAGTGGCAAGAACTACCTATAACAGTCAAAGAAAGATGTTTTCCTGCTATGTTTAAGGGTGAATGCTTTTAAGTACTCTATACAAATTGGGCATGAAAGTCTTCATATTGTTTACCAATCCAATAGCCTACCATATGTGGGAAAGTCATTAATAGTCCATATTAAACCTATCTTTATAAAAAAAAAAAAAAAAAAACTCTGCTTCAATGACACATCATACGTCATGACATCATTATTCCATAATAGCTTCAACTCTTTTATGAGTGGTTGCAAGTAAACATCAATTTTATCTTTTAGATTCGATGGGCTAAAAATTATAATGGACAAGAACAAGAATTCTCTTCTCATACTCATCTATGGAGGAAGGTTGTAAGGGGTGAGGATTATTAGCCAACATGAATAAGTTGTGCTTCTCATATCAAATAGAGCAAATCCATTTGCACATAAGCCAAACCTTACATTACGAGGGTCTTTTGCAAATTCAGGATACTTTAAGTTAAAATGTTTCCATGCTTCTCCATCATATGGATGAGACAAGTACCCTGGCTCCCTCTGATTCTCCCAATGCCACCTCATTTGACTCATTGTTTGGATTGAGGAATAAAGTCTTTGAAGTCTTAGAATAAGAAGGAAGTACCACATTTTCTTCAAAAGGATTTCTTTCATCTTTCCCTTTCTATTAACACTGTTGTAACATGGTTCACCACAAAATTTACATCAACGCATGTCCTCATCTTCATCATAATACAAATGCCCCCTTAGGATAATAGTGAATCTTCTTATTACAAAAGCCTAGTTTAGTCACCAGCTTCTTTGCATGGTAGAAATCCTTAGCCGTCTTATTATTATTTGGCAAAGCGTTCTTCATAAATTGTATCCAATGATTAAAGCAAGTCTTTGACATGTTGAACTTAAACATTAAACTAAGAGCCATTAATGAGGTAGACAACTTAGAATGAGATTCACAACCATTCTACAAAGGAGCTTATGAAGCCCTCAACATATCAAAAAACTTTTTAGCTTTAGGGTTAGGATCCTCTGAGATTGATTCTCCAAACCCCAAACTATTTTGCTCAAGGTAATCACCAATCGAAGGTTTAGCACCATCCATTATCATCTCCTCGTAGTTATTAAAGTTTTCTTTTAACAGATTGCTTCCATAGTAAGAGTTCTCCCCCACTTGTGGAATTGGAGAAGTGGCTTAATCATGGTTAGTCTAATAATAGTAGTTACTCATAAACCCCTTTTTACATAAATGCACCTTGACTTCATTAATAGAGTAATATTCCTTGCACTTGCAATTCTTACAAGGACATCTTAATATTCTTACTTCTTTGTAATGAGCTTGTCTACAGGCAAAATCAATAAACTCGTGTATCCCAGCCCACTCATCCGTAATTCTCAAATTAGAACCCACTCTTTTATCTATCCACCTTTTATGATTGGGGGCATCCATTTTTAAATTGTTCAAACAATTAAAAATGGAAACAGACATAAATAGACAAAAAGAGACTTTAGATAAAGTAGTTTTAATTCATTTTAGCCATACATCCAGCTTCAACAAAACAAAAAGAGTATTTAGATACTCAATATCTGATACATGTAAATAATTTTTCTTTTCATTTCCAAATATGTGGTTCCAAAGTGGGAGGAGATTCATAGTAATAGTACAACCTCGATGTAATTATTATAGGATAACATAAGCAAACTAAACTATACAATTTTATACACGTGTCTCTTTATGAAGATGTACCAACTAGTGTTATTTTACTTGAAGAAAGCAACCTATGTTAAATGACAAGTTGAAACAGAATAATCCATGTGAAGTGGAGGAACAATGTTTGAGAAAATGGTATAGGAAACTCACTATGCAAATCACAACATCAACTAGTTTGATTGCCTTAACTAAAATCTTGTCATCATAAAGATCACCCTGTAATAATAGTGACAAACATCAAGAAATTAGAACAAATGTTTGAAATTCTTTACTTTTTTCATGAAAAGTAAGTTTGAAATGAAAGTTAATTAAGGGACATACATAGAGGACACTTATTCCAGAACTTATGAAGCTTTCAACATGCTTCGCTTAGTCACAACTACAACAACAAAGACAACTTGTTGCTTACAAGTTATTTTTAGTTTCATTAACTTTATTTCCAAATGAATGGAATTTCATTAGATAAACCATACAAAGTGATAACTTTTTAAGGAAAGTTATCTATGCAACATTAATTGAACAAACATCACAACTCTGGATAAAAATCCCACGGATTTCATATACAACTTAAAAGTTTTACATTGACCTTGGTTGAGCAAAGGACTAAGTGTTTTATTTCAAGAAAAAAGGCTGTAAAGGTAGCACAAGTGTCGAGGTTCAACGATCAGTGCCCAGGTGCCACAACTACAGTGCCCGGATGCCAATTGCAGAGAGATAGTGTCTAGGCACCATAAAGCCAGTGCCTAGGTGCCAATTCTAAAAAGATAATGCCCAAGCGCCATAAAGCCAGAGTCGAGCACCATTTGCTGTAGAAGGATAGGGGAATGGATAAATCAATGCCCAGGCACTATACTGACAATGCTTGGGTACCAATCATGCCCAGTTTAACAGTGGACCATGGACGAATAAATATACGAGAAGATGTAAAAAGCTAAAAAATAAAAGGGATGTTTATTATTAATAGGGCCCAAGTGTCAAAATTCCAATGCTATGGCACTAGTTTTCCAGAAAAATAATGCCCAGACACCAAAACTAGAGAGTTGGCACTCAGGCGCCAAGCTTGCCAAATAGATGGCTCCTAGGCTCCAGTATCTCAATGACCGAGCACCAAAATCATAGACTTGGCAGAATCCTTAATATGCTCTAATGATTGAAGGCTCTATACTCATCCCATACTTACACTTTTAGGGTTCCAAGGTCTATATATAAGGTCCTTAGGGCAAACAATAAGGCACACAAGCAAAGATGAAGCATAAAAAAGAGTGGAAATCACTTAAGGAGAAATTTCTACTGAGAGTTGCTGAAGAGAAGGGTGATTTTAGAGTGAGGGCTCTGTATAGAGTTTTTCCCCATCTAAACACTTCCCTCTCCTCCTACTTCATGTATTCTTAATTGCTTTTCTTTGTTATATGAATCTGTTTTAATACCCATTAATGGCTAGCATGTTTTATCTGGTATTTTGTTAAACCTTTTATTGGACTACTTTTGTTTAATAGTATTTTCTTATTGATGTTTTGAATTCAATTTACTTATTTTCATTTTTCCCTTAATGTTTTTCTGAGGTTCATCACCGTCGAATTAAACTAGCGTTTAGGCTAACTCGATAGGGAAACCCTAAATGAAGAACTAGATGAATATAATCTCTATTTACATGCTCAAAGAGAAGTAAGTATCGCAATTAGCAATTAAGATGATAGTACTTGATTGTCTTAGATAACCAAGATTAAGGCAATGGTTTACATCAATTGTCTTCTCAGCTAACTTTCATAGAAATATAGGGAGTTAGGGGAAGCAATTACATTTATGATAATTCAAAATAACTTCATATACAATTGAATCCCTAGGTTAATAAACTAATTAATAACTCAGGAAGAAGTAACTGTAAATACAAAGTAACTACACATTAAGGTAAAGTCAAGGTGTTAGATTCATTTAGTTGTTTATTTACTCAATTTTACATTATTGCCAAGTTATTACAAAATCCATCCATTTACCTGATTTAAAAGTTTGATAATAGTATCAGTTCAGAATTAAATCCTAGTCCTTGAAGGAATGATATCTTATTCACTCTTTATTACTTTTAGCAACCACGTGCACTTGCGTGCATAGAAATCAACAAACAATTAAATTTTTATATCTTAATTAACTTATATAATTGATTGATTGATATGGAATCAAATACTAATAATTTTGATATGGATATAATTTGTTTCTAATTTTGTATCAATTACTAATAATATTGGATTACAATTATTATATTTAAATTTGTATCTAATTCGGTCTCTATTTGATACAACTATATTTTTGTGTCAAAATTTTGTCTCTATTTCTCACTTTTCTAGTAATGTTAATTTAACTAGCAAGTTTTTTAGAGTCATCATAGAAACCATCGTGTTGTTAGATAAAATTGTGTGCTAATATGTGCACGTCTTGCATGGCACTTCTGTTTTGGCAAGGACTCTTGTCTCATTCAATGAACGAGACCCAATAGCATCAGCTGGAGTATACAAGTTATCCATTCAACATCTTGGATCTTGATCTCTCGGTAAATACAAAAAAAAAAAAATCAAAAGAGCACAAATGTATTCATGGTTTTCATAAGGAAGACAATTACCAGATCAATTTATTTCTTCTCATCCAAATTGATGGGCCCATTAAGCCTAAGGTGTTTCAAGTTTATAAGAGGCATAACCACTCAAGTGAAAGAGTAGGTGTTATTAGAAGTGAGCCCAATAGTGAGTTGGCTCAAGCAAAAGTTGGTACAAATAACTAAACAATTCACATGTTGGTAGGGAAGACATGTGAAAAGGAATGAGTATTAATGTATAAATAGAGTCTAAGGAGAGAAGGGGAGGTAGGCATGTATTAAGTGGTGAGAAGAATCTCTAGCCTCTTGAAAGCTAGAGGAATAGTTCTTCTTTTGCTTTGTTGTCTTTTATATTTCTCTGTATCGCTGTCCTATTTCTTTTGGATGCTTTTTCAGTAGAAATCAATTGCTCTTTAGCTTTGTTTTCCTGTAATACATAAGAGGCTACATCAATTGATATCAAGCCATTCTTATCCATAGGATATGTTTGGTACTAGAATGGAAGCACAAATTGAGCAATTAGAGAAACTGATGTTCAAGGTTATTGTTGCACTAGCAACTGCTTAGGAGGAACATTAGGCTATTCAACTCACTTTCATGGAGTTTTACAATTGGCCACAATCGGTAGATAAAGGGAAAGTTGTGGTTAAGTCCTCTTCGATGGCTGATGCCAATATGACTTATGACGGTACATGTATCGTCCATGACAGAGGTAGTGGTGTTCGAGCTAAACCAGAGGCTTTGCCCACTGAATCCACTTTTTATCATCACTTTGAACTATCTTTCTTTTCTGGTGATGATCCAATTGGATGGTTATTCAAGGTAGAAAGTTATTTCATGGTTAATTCCATCTCTGTGGAGGATCGATTAAATGCTATTGGAATAACCTTGGAAGGCAAGGTGCTCAATTAGTTTTAGTGGATGGAGAAGCACATTTTCTTTCATTCTTAGTGCCATTACAAGGAGGAAGTCCTCTGTCATTTTCATTCTTTGTAACATGGAGATAACGCTTAGTAGCTCTAAAGCAGAATAATATTGTTTAAGATTTTTATGAACAATTTGAGTCACTATCAGTCCTATTAGAAAGAGTTAGTGATGAAGTCCTTATCGACACATTTAAAAATGAGTTATTTAAGGATATCTGGATAGAAGTTTAATTGATGCAGCTTACTTCCTTGACCCACTTGATGGACTATGCCCAACAAATAGAAGATAGGAATATAGCACTTAAGTAAGCCCACAAATCCAAACTAAATAGGAGTTATTGTGGTCTTTCAGGTAGGCGTTGGGCTAAAAAAATGTTGTTAGACTAAAAGCATTAGAGGAACCTCATCCACTGACCACTTAAAGGTTTCAATACCTTCCCTTGTAACTAAGATAGTGGATATCAAGTCTAAAAATGACATGAAAGGCAATATTCCAGTAGCTTTTATATTATCTAGGAAAACTAGTGCCTCTAGTATTTCAAAGAAGTTCTTTGATGTTGAGATCAATCATAGAAGGGAGATTGGCCTATGCTTCAAGTGTGACAAGAAATTTATTCCAAACCATCGTTGTAAAAACAAATAACTCAAGTTAATTTTTATGACTGATCATGATAATAAGGAAGGAGTTATAGACCAAGACCTAAAAGATAAAGCTAAGGTGGTAGAAGAACTTGAAAAAGGTATGGCAGCAATGATGTTATCTCTCAATGCCATAGCTAAAGTTTCTAGGCATAAGAAGATGAAATTATTAAAGAAGTTGGGGTTTTAGAAGGTGTTGGTCTTGGTGGATAGTGGGGCAACCTATAATTTTATTTCCCTTCTTTTAGTCACTATGCTAAATCTTTCCATGTAGGGTACTGGCACTTATAAAATTACCTAGGGTGATGGATGACTAGTCTCCAAAAATGTTCAATTGCTTCTTTAAGACTTGGTAGTGGTTTAAGCCTTTTATCTCTTCAACATAGGTAATACAGATTTGCTTTTAAGGATTGCTTGGCTTAAGGATTTTGGAGAAATTCATGTTAACTAGAGTATTTGAACTATAAAGGTTTAAGTCCAAGATAGATGGATTTGTTTAAAAAGGGACCTATGTTTGTCTTGTACTATGATATCTTCGAAGTTGATTTATTTCACTATTAGAAAGAAGAAACAAAGAGTTCTGATTGTGTTTATAGAAATATTGCTGGATACCACTGACAGTTACAATGGCATATCTCCTGATATCCAATAGTTGTTAGCTGAATACGTTTCTGTCTATGAACCTTTAACCACTTTTCTTCCTTGGCACATAAAAGATCATGCCATAGTCCTCCAAACAGGGATTCAAATACCTAATATTCACCCATATAAATATGCCTATTCTAAGAAATTAGAGCACGAGAAAATGATGCAAGGAATGTTGCAAACAGGCATCATATAACTAAGTGATAGTCCATTTTCAAGCCTCATTTTACTAGTAATGAAGAAGTATGACAGTTGGAGGTTCTACATTGATTATTGTGCTTTGAACAAGCTTATAGTTTCTAATAAGTTTTCTATTCCAACCATAGATGAGCTCCTAGATGATTTGGGAGGCATCATAATTATCTCCAAGCTTGATTTGAAATCAGACTACCATTAAATACATATTAAAGAGGGAGATGAGGCCAAGACAACTTTAAAACATATGAAGGCTATTATGAGTTCTTAGTGATGCCTTTTAGGGTGACTAATGTGCCTTCAATGTTCCAAAGTCATATGAATGATGTTTTCAAAAACTACCTATGCAAGTTTATCCTACTATTCTATAGTAACATATTGATCTATAGCTCAAACTAGCACTCATATTTGGCTTACTTACGTGCAGCATTCAAGGTGTTACACACATACCAGTTGGTCATTAACCAAAGGAAGTATGTCTTTGGGCAACCTAAGTTAGAGTACTTGGGTCATATCATTTCAACAAAAGGTGTGCAGGCAAATCTAATGAAGACAAAGGCTATGATCTAATATGTTAAAACCAGTTTCGTTGAAGATTTTTTAAAAATCCCTCGACCTCACTAGTTAATACAAACATTTTGTTCAGAATTATGAAAGACTTGTGACTCCATTAACCTAATCATTGCATAAAGACTATTTCAAATAGGGAAAAGAGGCACAACAAGTATTTGAGTCATTGAAGATAGCAATGACTACTATGCAAGTACTAGCAATGCCTAACTTTAAATTGCCTATTGAGTTAGAGATTGATGCATCAAGATTCAATGTTAAGGCTATTTTGATGCAACATGGTCGCCCAATTGTGTTCTTTAGTTAAATGCTCTCTAAGTAGGCCCAGCACTGTTCTATATATGAACGGGAGCTAATGGTAAAAGTACTCATGGTGAAGAAATGACAACACTATCTACAAGGCCACCACTTCATCATTCGCACTAATCAACGGGCTGTAAAGCACATGTTGGATCAAACTTTGATTGAATTGGACAAGCAACATTAGGTGTTCAAGTTCATGGGTTATGATTTTTCTATAATGTAAAAGCCCAGTTGAGAAAATAAAGTAGCAAATGCACTGTCACATTACTCTATTGTAGCTTTACATGCAGTTTCATTATGGCAGTACAAGGGACTAGAAAAGGTGGACAGTGAAGTGAAGGGTGATGACAAGTTCCATAATGCAACAGATTATCATTGGTAAAGACGTGCCTGCAGGGTATACTATAAAGAAAGGTCTTGTTTAATAATAATCGATTGGTTATCCCTAAAACATCACAACAAACTACTATAATCATTCGAGACTTTCACAATAGGAAGGCATTCTGGTCATTTAAGGACTTAAAAAAGGCTAACTAAAGTAGTGTACTAAGGGGATAATATGAGTTGTCTAATAGTACATTGCCTATTGTGACACATTTCAATGCAATAAATACAAGGCTATTAGTCCTGTAGGCCTAATTCAACCTTGTCCATGTCTCAATAGGTTTAAGAAGACACTAGTGTGGACTTTACTATTGGACTCCTAAAATCTACCCAATTCAATACCATAATGGTCATTGTTGATCGATTGACAAAGCATAGCCACTTTCTTCCTCTCACACATCCATTTGATATAAAAAAAGGTGGCAGCAGTTTTCACAAAAGAGATAGTTTTTATTCCTAGTTTTACTGTGTTCTATAGTATCCGACAAGGATAGAATCTTCATTAGTTAGTTTTAGCGAGAATTATTCAAGTCACCTGCACCACCTTGAACTATAGCTCTAGCTACTATCCATAATTTGATGATTAGATTAAGGTGGTTAATCATAGCCTCAAAATAAATTTGCATTGCTTTGTGGGTAACAAGCCACACACTTAGCATAAATGGTTAGCTTAGGTAAAATTTAGTTTAACATTGCTTATAACCATTCTACTGGAATGACATCGTTAAAGCTCTTCATAATAGTGATCCCCCAATTATATTTCAATGGTCAGATGAATTATTATTGGTTAACTACTTTTTTAGGATATTGTTCCTACTTTTGTGGAATAATATCTGTTTATTAAATCTATCTTTTTCTATTTGGATATTTTTTGTTTTATCTTATCTAGTTAGTTATCAATTTAAATTATAGTTGCTAGATAAACTTATCTATTAGGATTCTAGTGGTATTCTTTTGTAGCCATAGTCCTTATAAATACTGTAAACCTATTTAAAATAAAAGCATCAGAGAAGAAAGTTGTCTCTAGCACATTCATATTCAAAATTGTTCACGGTATCAGAGCCAGGTTAGCCTGAATCTCTCACATGCCTAAATACAACTTCTAAACACACCTAAACAATTGAGATACACCTTCTCCTTCCACTAAGATGACCACCCTCGACAACTTGCCCATTATGATAACCAGTCACACACTTAAAATATTGAATTATCTCCAATGGAGTCAATTCGTGCTTATGTTTATATATGCTAAAAGCAAGAAGCATTACTTATCCAAAAAAGCACAAGAGCCTAAGAGGAGTGATGCCAAATACAAAATTTAGCATGTTAAAAGTCACCTTGTGATGACTTCGCTTATGAATTCCATAACTGTGGAAATTGGTGAAAATTTTCACCTCTATAAAATAGCCCATGTAATCTAAGAGGCTGCTTATGAGGCATACTTTACCTAAGAGATTGTAGTAGTAGTGTATGAAATAGAAACACTAATCCATGAAATGAAGTAAGGAGAAATGCTCCTGAACCAATATTCTAACTTGCTAACTCGCCATTGTCAATAACTAGACATATTAGAAACACAAACTTGGGTGTGCATAAGTGATACAGCCACTTCTAGATCAATAGTTGAAAATAGGAGAATTTACAAATTTTTTGAGTGCCTTAACAATTCATTTAATGAGGTATGTAGTAGGATACTTGCTTTAACTCATATTCTTTCACTCAAAAATGTGTTTTTAGAAGTAAGGTGTGACGAGAGTCAAAGAAAGGTGATCTATCATTCCAACCTTGGGACAACCTATGAAGAAACCATTACACTCACAGCTCGTAGCTTTTCAGCTCCATTCAGTGATAGCAAGCCGCGCAAGTAAGGAAAGTTGTAGTGTGACCATTGTCAAAAGAGTAGTCACCCATAAGAAAAATGTTGGGAGATTTATGGCAAGCCCAAAGATTGGAAACCAAGATCAAAGTAAAAAAGCAAAAAGTCATGCTACCACATGTGCAGAAAATCCTCCAGTACCAAACACTAATAACCCATTATTCAGCTAAGAACAAATAAAATTGCTCCAAAAATTAGTTATGCATCAGAATGAGTTTTCAAATAATAATGCATTCGAAAATACCATGGGAAAGAGTAATGTTGCTCAACTAGGTAATTTCTCTACTATATTACATTCCTTCACCTTAAAAACAATACTTGGATTGTGAATTTAGGTGCAAATGATCATATGACTAGCAACTCACTATTATTTGATACTTATTCTCCATGTCCAACCCCTTAAAAAGTAAGAATAGTGTATGGCACTGTAACAAATGTGACTAGAAATGGCAAAATCACACTATCAAACAAATTAATACTAAAAAAATGTCTTATTAGTGCCTAATTTATCTTGCAATCTTCTCTCTATCAACAAATAAATTAAAGATTTACTGTCATGCTTACTTTTTTACTCATGGGTGTGAATTTTAGGACTCAGTATCCAATAGGATGATTGGCAATGCTGAAGTGAAGGATGGTCTCTACCTAATGTGTTTGAACTCCACTAGAAAATGTCTCCTCTTTACTAGTCATAATTTTGAGTTGCTATTATGGCACTATAGATTAGGCCACCACCCCAATGTCCACTATATGAATAAAGTGTACCTTGATTTGTTTAATATAGATATGATTTTTTTCATAAAACAAAATTTGTCAGTATGCTAAACACACAAAAACCACTTACCCTTTATGCATTTACAAACCCTCTAGCCTTTTTAATCTAATCCATAGTGATCTTTGAGGACCCACTAAAATCCCTAGTCTTTCAAATATGAAATGGTTTGTTACATTTGTTAATGATCATACAAGTTAAATTAACTTTACCTAATAAAAGAGAAATTTGAAGAGCACTCCAATTTAAAATTTTCCATCGTCTCATTTAAACCTAATTTTAAACTCAGATTAAGGTCTTAAGAATAGATAATGAAAGAGAATATTATAACGACTAACTTCTCTCATACCTAATCAAGAATGGAATCTATCACTAAAGCACTTGCATCTATACATCCCAATAAAATGAAGTGGTTGAGAGAATAAATAGACACCTCTTAGAAGTCACTAAATCACTTCTCTTTACTACAAATGTATCTAAAAAATATTAAGGGGAGGTTATCCTTACCTCAGCCTATCTTATCAACCGAATGCCTTTAAATGTCCTAAACTTTTAAACCCCATGCAAGTAACTCCTCCATCACTTCCTTACTACTCTAATCATTTCCAACCTACCTTTAAAACTATGTGGCTACATAGTATTTGTCCACCTCTAACAAAACACCAAACTTAATCCTAAAGCCTAAAAATGAATTTTCCTTGGAAACTATACAACACATTAGGGTTATAAATGCCATTCTCATACACTAAAGAAATTCTTTGTTTATGGATGTAACATTTTTTAAATAGCAACCATTCTTCTAATAAACATCCATTCAAGGGGAGAAACTTAAAGGAGAATGGAGTTTATGCTTTAAATAGATTGAACTAAAAGATATTTCTCGACATACAACCACTGAACTTTTAACTTACAGCTATTAAAATTCAATTTGACATATCCAAACCACTGAACCTGAGTAAAATAGCTCTAAGATTCATAAAGAAACTGAAGTGGTCAACCTAAAACTCTCAAAGATAACCTGTGAACCAAAAGTAAGTCAAAACCCAACTGAACTTAATGCTACTTTGCAAAAGAAACTCATTGTTTACTCAAAATAGAAGGGTACTCAAAAAGATGTAGAAACTAACCCTTCACCCATACAAGGCTAAACCTCCAACTAGAGTCCAAGTATGACTTTTCAAAATAAAGATAAGTGTTTATATATTCCTATTGCTTTAAGGAAAGGTACTAGAGCCTACACTAAACACTCAATTGGGAATTTTATTGCTTTGAAAAATTATCACCCACATATCAAGTGTTTATTGCTAATATTTCAAATGAAAAGATTCCTAATAACATTTATGAAGCTCTAAATCATTAGAATGGAAGAAAGTTATATATGAAGAGATGAAGGCTCTTGATAAAAACATGACTTGAAAATTGGTTAAACTCTAGATCATTAGTAATTTTACTTATTTATGTTGATGATATTATTGTAACTAGAGACTATGAACATAAAATTGGAAACTCGAAAGGGTCACTTGCTAGAGAATTTGAAATTATAAACCTTAGGCCTCTAGAATACTTCTTGGGGATGAAGGTTGCTTGAACTAAAAAGGGAATTACTATCTCCTAAAGAAAATACACACTTGATCTCCTGAAAGAAGTTAAGATGTTAGGTTGTAAACCAGTAGAAACACCTACAAAGGCAAATTATAATACTAAATTATTAGAAAAACAAACCCTAGTTGATGCTGAAAGATATCAAAAATTGGTAGGTAAGCTAATTTACTTATCATACACAAGACCTGATATCAGTTTTTCAGTAAGTGTTATTAATCAATTTATGAACACCCCAAATAAAGCTCATCTTGAGCTGCGTGGCAAACCCTAAGTTATCTCAAGATGTCTTCAGGGAAAGGCTTTTTTTTTTTTTTTTATAAAGGGAGCAACAAAGGGGTAGACATATATTATGATGTAGATTGGACGGGCTCTATTATAGATAGAAGATCCACCTTAGGCTATCGTACTTATGTGTAGGGAAATTTGGTAACATGGATGAGTAAAAAACAACTAATGGTAGCACAAAGGAGTGTTGAAGCATAATATAGAGCATTAGCCCAAGGAATCTGTAAAGATTTATGGATAAAAAGGCTATTATAGGAGCTAAAGATTAAGAACTAAAAACCTATAAGAGTTATGTGTGATAACATGGTTGCAACAAGCATTACAAAGAATCTTGTCTAACATGAGAGAAAGAAACATGTTGAAATTGACTATCACTTCATCATGGAAAAGGTGGATTCAGGGATTCTAGAACTCATCTACATCCTAACCAAAAGCTAAGTTGCAAATATTCTTACAAAGGCTATGTCTATAATATAATCTAAGGACCTTAAATCTAAGTTGAGGATGATTAACATCTACTACCCAATTGAAGAAGGTGTGGTGATTGACGCAAAACCTTAAAGGATCATCTTTAGGGTGGTTCTTACATTTTTGGGATATTGTTCCTACTTTTGTAGGATTATTATCTATTTGTTAAGCCTATCTTTTTCTGTTTGGATCTTCTTTATTTTATCTTATCTAATTAGTTATCAATTAGATAAGCTTATCTATAGGGATTCTAGTGTATTCTTTTATTGCCATAGTCCTTATAAATACTGAAAACCTATTCAGAATAAAAGCATCAAGGGAGAAAATTATCTTTGACACATTTATATTCAAAATTGTTCAATTATCTAATGTCATAGAGGTGAATGTTCAGCTTAGAGATCACAACCTCATCTTACATGAGCTTAAAGCCAATTCAAATAGATCTCAGGATTTTATAAGGAAATAGACATATCATAAATGTTGAGATGTCAATTTAGCAGTTAGGGATTGGGTCTATCTTAAGCTGTAACCCTATATGATGAAGTCTTTAGCAAAATGGCAGTGTGCAAAACTATCTCCTAGATTTTATGGGCCCTACAAGATATAAGAGAAGATTGGTTCTATTGCTTATAAGTTAAAGATTCTTTCAATAGCCAAAGTTCATGTTGTTTTTCATATCTCATAACTTAAAAAAAATCCTTGCAACCCTCTACCCCTACTTAGCAGCTTCCCTCTATGTTATCTGCAAATATGGAATTACATGTTACCTCTGAATCTGTATCAAAGGTATAGACACACTAATGGCTAGATGCAAGTCCTTAATAAGTGGGTTAGGTTGCCTAAGTATAAGAATACTTAGGAAGATTTCTTAGTTATTTAATAACAATTCCCTGGCTTTAACCTTGCAAACAAGGCTTTAACCTTAGTATAAGAGGTAATGATGGGCTGCTAAGGCCAAGGCATTTCAAGTTTATAAAGAGGCTTAATCGATCCAACAAAGGAGTGGGTGTTATTAAAAGTTAACCTAGTAATGAGCTGGCTTAAAAGAAAGTTGGTACAAATAACTAACAAATTCACATGGTTGGTGGGAAGAGTATATGGAAAGGGATGAGTATTAATCTATAAATAGAGTCTGCGAAGAGAAGGGGAAGTAGGCATGTATTAAGTGGTGAAAAGAGTCACTAGCCTTTTGAAAACTACTAGAATGGTTCTATTTTCGCTTTGTTGTCTTTTCTATTTCTTTGAATCACAGTCCCATTTATTTTAGATCTTTTTTCAATAGAAATCAGCTTCTCTTTGGCTTTATTTTTTAGGAATACATAAGAGCATAATAATCGACGATGCATAATTCACGGTTCAAATTGTGTGATATGCCTCAATTCACTGCAAAACGATTCAAATTGTAGAATGAATTGTGCAAGAGCTAGAATCAAATATTAGAATCACCAAAATCGTGTGATGCATGTCTGAACCAGCGATTCGTGGTATGTTAGCGATTCAGGGTGGAAGTGTCGCAGGTTGGTCTGAAGTTCAGTGACCTAATTGGGGAAGATGAAGACAATTTTTTTTTTAATTTGCTTCTGTATAGCGACGTCATGCTGATAATGTTAGTAAACGGCATCATTTCTTTCTTGGGTTAAATAAGACAATAATTGTTAAGTGTTCTATGACTTCATAGGATAGGTTGCACGATTTAGTTTGATGATAATGCAGTTACTTTTCAAATTTCAATTACTTCATTCAAAAAAATTTTGACTTTTGACTTTTGACTTTGCCTATTTAAACCTCATATAAAATACTCCTATGTACTCTAATTCTTTCAATTTCAAGTGTGTTGCCGCATAAGTTCAATTCCTCCATTATTTTGGAAAAAGTAAGCATACTTCATTTTGTTTTTTTTAAAGAACTTCTCTTTATTTTAATTCTTCTATTTCTATCTATTATTGTATTAAGATATTATCAAATTCAAAGTTCAATCTTAATTGGCATCTTAATTTTTTATTTTTATTCTTCATTTTAATTTTTATTTTCTTTCTTCATCTTAAGTTTTTTTTTAATTGTAATTTTTAATTTCTTTCTTCATCTTAGACTTTATGTTCTTTATTCTTTTTTTTTTTAATTGTTTAAGACTTTAAGTTTCTAGATTTCAAGATATGACTCCAAACAAGAGAACAAAGAAAGATATTGCATGGGATCATTGTAAGTCTCTTGACACTAGGTTACATGTTAAATGTAACTATTGTCCTAAAACAATGTAGGGATGAGCCTTCAGGATGAAACATCATCTAGCTAGAACAAATAAAGAAGTTGCACCTTGTGAACAAGTGCCTGAAAAGGTAAAAAATTTATTTAAGAAAATGCTAGATGATCTGATTCTAAAGAAGGATGATGAAGATGATGTTGTTGAATGTTTTGATTCTGATGATAAAGAAATTCAGTCGTAAAAAAAAAAGGTCAATGAAAGCTTTTATGGGTAAAGGAAAAAGGATTGGTGGCTCAAGTTCCTTAAAGCCTAATATGAAGCAAAAAACTATAAATGCAATGGTGAAAGATCGAGATGTAGTAATTAGGGATATATGTAGATGTATATATGTCAATGCATTGTCATTTACTTTGGTGAAAAGTCCTTATTTTATTGAAATGGTAAAGTCTATTAGTAAATATGGTAGAGGATTGAAGCCACCTACTTACCATGAAGTGAGAGTTTCCTATTTGAAAAAAGAAGTTGACCTTGTCCATGCTAATTTGGATAAATATAGACTTGAATGGAACAAAACTGGTTGCACATTGATGTCAGATGGATTGACTGATGGAAAAGGTAGATCCCTAACTAATTTTCTTGTTAATAGTCCTAAGGGCACTGTTCGTATAAAATTTGTTGATACTAGTAGTTTTATTAAAGATGCTGAAAAAATGTTTAAACTACTATACGAGATGGTGATGGAAATTGCGGAAGAAAATATGGTGCAAATAGTTACAAATAGTGTTTCAGCCCTTGTATCTACTAGAAACAAATTGATGGATAAAAGAAAGCATATCTTTTGGTCCCCTTATGCTGCTCATTATATTAATTTAATTTTTGAAGATATTAGTGGCCTTACAGTTTTTAATAATAGAAAGGCAACAAGAATCATGACTTTCATTTATAAGCACATATGGGTGCTGAATTTGTTCAGAAGCTATTCCAAAGGTAAAGAGTTAGCAAGGCCAGCAATAACTAGGTTTGCCACATCTTTCTTAGCAATGAAATCTATCTTAGATCAAAAAATTATGTTTTGATTTATGTTTGCATCAGAAAAGTGGGCTACAAGTACATATACATCTAGAATTGAAGTTAAAGTTGTAGAAAATATTGTTCTAACTGATTCAAGGTTTTGGAAATTCGTAAAGTATTGCTTAAATTGTGTGTCACCTTTGGTAAAAGTTCTTAGACTTGTAGATGGTGATTCAAAGCCAGCGATGGGATACATATATGAGGCTATGGATAAAGCAAAGGAAAATAGCAAAAAAATTTAATAATGTGGAAAAAAGGTATAAAAAAAGTCTGGGAAATCATAGACAAGCATTGGGATTATCAACTCCATAAGCCTCTTCACGCAGCGACATATTTTCTTAATCCTAAGTAAGTAAATTTGTTAGAAATGATTTTTGTTTATGAAATATTTTTACTTGATATTTAATTTCTTATTGTAGCTTACATTATCATAATAGGTTCCACTATAATCCAAAATTTAATGTGGACATTGAAGTAAAAGTTGGATTCTACAAAACATTGGAGAAGATGTGTCCTGATATTGAGACTAGAGTCAAAATTGACTCTTAAATTAAGAAATTTGACAAGGCAAATGGGCTTTTTGGATATAACTTGGCAGTAGCAACTAGAGAGAAGAAACAACCTAGTAATTATTGATCTCATAATGTTATATTGCTTCTTTAATACATTAAATTGATTAAATATCTAATTAAGTATCATTTATACTTTCTTTTTGCTAGCCTTATGGTGAAATAGTTTTGGAAAAGAGTGCAAAAAGTTACAATCACTTGCCATTCGCATCCTTAGCCTAATCTGTAGTGCTACCAGGTGCGAACAAAATTGGAGTGTGTTTGATTATGTCCACTCTAAGAGAAGAAATCTCTTAGAGTAACAAAGATTGAATGCTCTTGTATTTGTCAAATATAACCTTCAACTTGAAATTAGACAAAAGCAAAAAGAAGCAAAAGGAGAAACATATGATCCTATTTACCTATCAAATCTTGAATTAGATGATGAATGGATTACTGAATAAGAGGTACCTTGTCTACTTGAAGCAAATTCTTAGATAGATGTCCAAGAGTGCTTCAACGTCAATGAAGAAGATCCAAGTAAAAAGAGAAAGAGAGGTATATTATACTTGCAATCTTAAGTCTCGTTATTCAATTACCATATATATTACAATTTACAAATTAATATGATTACATATATGTTTCTTTTTAGGTCCATGAAATCTTAATACCAACAAGAGTGACAAAGGAAATGCTAGCAAGCATGATAAAGGAAAAGGAATTATGATACAAGATAATGTTAAACAAGATACTAAAGATGTGGTGCTGCTGAGGAAGAAGAGGATGAAGAAATTGTCATGTTGGATGATGACAATGATAATAGTGATAGTGATGATATTAGTCTAGATGATTAGTTTTTAAAGTTAATTAGTTTTTATATATGAGATATTAGTTAGATAGTTACAAGTTACAATTGATGATTTTTGGTTTCTTGAAATTTTATGGTATACATTCTTAATAAGATATATTTTAAATTAATTTTCAATGTGTATTTGAATCATATGATTCAATTCAATTTACAGTAGATAAATGTAATTACAATGGATGTACAACAATTATGGGTTTATTGAAGTAATTTTAATTTAAACATGGAAGTTGTTAAACTTCATGATACATACAATTGTTACAATCCTTGGCCATCAAATAAGAAATTAAATAAAAAGAATTCTATTAACTGAAGTTTCTAGCCAATTATTAAATTTTTTTGTCATATGAAAAGACAGTTTTACTTCAAACCCATTTTACATGGACTTTGATAGATAAGGATTTCTGACTCCATGTGTATGCTAAATATATTAGAAAAGAAATAGAAGCCATACTAAAGTCCACTCAGTTGTTTTTCAACATATTTGTATGATTTTTTATGTGCTTAAAATTATATCCATGTCAACCTAAAGTAAAAAATTAATGCAAAATCCTGAAGGTTATAGGCTGAATATCAAGGAAGCCTATCCTATGCAATGGATACATATTTCTCTAAAGAATGTAGTGCATTCAGAAGTCATATTTCAAGAAGACAGGAACCAGTATTTATAATTATATCCGGGAATAATTTGGAAAATTTTACAACTTAACATACAAAACTTGATTATTACAATTATTATTACTAATACTACTTTCTTTGGTTAACAATAATAATGTCTAGACAGTAAGGTTTATTTTCAGGATGATTTGCTGCACACAGCATTCAACTAGTATTAGTTAATACTTTCTCGAAGTAATTGTAGGCATACCGTTGTATGAGATTATGACATTGGCGTTCCACAAAAGATACATATAATGTTGTCAAACTTCTTGAGCAGTAAGTTTATTAAAATGAAAATTCATAATCTGCAGGATGCTTATGTAAACTATCATAGAAATAGAATACAAATGATACTATTTTTTAGGTAAAACATCAAAATCATTTTGTGCATAGGTTAACATAGAGTGTTAGCGCTGCAGAAACCAGAAAACAAACCTTGGGTATCATTTTAGAAAAATAGCTTATTGTGAGTGGTTGAAGTGCACCGTTACTACAAATTAAAATAAGTACAATATTAATTCCTCTACAATGATATGATTGGTTATTGCTTTTCTACAATATGTGTCATATGTGAAATCTAGAGTTATTAGATTTCCCCAAATTAAGTGTGCATCGTTAGATCATACTATAAGCTTGATGCAAATCGTCAAATTAACATTTTCTACTTTATCAATTATGATAACTAAAAATTTATTGACTTCAGTATCCAAACTTAAATGTAGATTATTAGATTTACAAAGTTTTTTAATACTAACCGTTTGATCTACACATTTATGAAGATCTATGAAGAAATGCAAAGAATTTTGAATTGGTCATATGTGTAACAATTTCCTACAAATATCAAGATAAATAAAGTTTTGGGCCCCTGCATTCTCCTTGGAAATAGGCCTTAAGTAAGGAAAATCCAAATTACCACTTGTTCATCTTGGTGGATAAAGCTCTATATCTTATGACCTCATCAAGCCCTTAGAAGCGGTAAGTTGGAAGGTTAGATATAACTAGGAATGCTTCCTCCCTGACTAATCCATTATTTGAGGATGATGCCATGTTTCCTGTCCTAGCAAACAAGAAGGGCCTATGACATTGTTAGAATACTATCTATATTTAACAAAAACACAATTTTGGTCCCTCACATATTACCCTTTTTTTTTGTTTTGGTCCCCCATTGATCAAAATTCCCATAACAGTCCATCACTTAGAGTATAGTTAACCAAGTTAGTCCCTCTATTAATTTGTCATCCAAAAAATGCTAACATGGAAGGTTAAGTGCTAAGATAGACCATTAAATGCATATATAGAAAGACACATCATATTAAAACAATTCCATCAGTATACTGACATGGATTATTATTTTGGAGCTTAAATCAACTAACCGATTAGATTATACAATCACTCAATTAGCCTTCTTCTTAGGTTTTCATCCAAAATAGCGGTGTCCTTTACTCTCTCGTCTCTATTGTCATCATTGTCACCTCACTCATCGTCGTCGATGTCTCTCCTTGCCATGAAATACAAAATCTTCTTCCCAGGATAAAACTTCTCACTCTCTCTCGCTTTCTCTCTCTCCCCCTTTTCAAAACAATCGAAAATCCCTCCATCCCAAACACATGGAAAGGAACTTCTTAAGCCTAGCTTTACAGTTTATATAGGACATATTTGAGGGTCGTAAAGGCATGAAGGTGAAGGGAAAAAGGTGAGATGCAAATCTTATCAGAATAGTTACTTTGTTAATTGGACCAGTTGCTTCTTTTTTTTTTACTTTGTTAAAAACACTTTGTTAAAAACACCTTGTTAACTTTACTTCCTATATATATTAATGATTTTCACTTTTGATGACAGATTTTAGTTGAAGAGAAGGACAAAATGGTGAAGGAGTTGCAAGATAACATTGCTTATGTAAATTTTACTCCCCAAAGCAAAATGGGGAAGATGCTTATGGCTAAAAATTGTACTCTGTGCACTGTCAATCTTAATTGTACTTAATAACAAAAGTGTGGGATTTTATGGTTGCAAGTTCAATTGTAATGAAACTAGTTAGTTTAGGGTCTTGGGTAGCTATACTGATGTACCATTATATGTAATATTGGTTCAATTATATGTAGTATAAATGTATTGTGTAGGGAAACACCCATGTTGAAGGTTGTATTTTAATGCCGTTTTTTTGTTTATGGAAGACCATGCTACTGCTATATTGTACCACTATATTGTGATTGTTGACTGATTTTATGCCCAGTTACCATATTTTTATTAAGTTAACTGGATTTTAATACATGAATTTTTGTAGTTAGTTGGTTTGGTTATAACTTCACTTAATATATGTCTTTCATCATCAAGAAGCATGGTCATCTTTCCTATAGGTGTTCTTTTTGGTAATAATTCAGTTCTTTTTGGCAACTGGGTAGTCAGAAATATATAAGCTTAAAAAGGCTTGAGCTAGTATATTTACATTTGGTGCTCTTATTATTAGTATCATATTGTATATCTATAAAGCCTTGAACTTGGTGTTTAAAGGTGTTCTAAATACATCATTAGACAAAGACAAATTTATTTAGTAGATACATGTGATAATCCTTGATTGATAGACATTTATTTATTAAGTAAAGTGCACTAATCTTAGAGTTGAAACCATTACTTTTTAAAATTTTGTATGTAAATTTTTGTTAGCTCATGATAACAATAATTGAAGGTAATTTAGTAAACTACATTGTGTCATTTGGTGTCACTCATAGTTAGACAAAAATGGAGAAGGAAGTTGTTAGAGTTACAGATTGAAGGAAGTTGTTTCAACCTATTCTCACCACAAAATACTTTCTTTCTACTTGAAGAAATACCACAGTGATCTTTTTGAGTTACAAATTAAAATTCATTGCTTATTTGAAACTTGTATTGCAAATTGATGCAAAGTTTTACTTCTTTCACAGTATCTGATCTGGGAGATACCAAGAATATTTTTTCTTAATGGAATACCTCTCTTTTTCACTTATTATAATTGGAATCCATATTTTTTCTCTTATGGTACCATTGATGCTCCGAGCAAACAAGGTCTAATGTTGGTGTCTAATAATTCCTTCCAATGCCACCCTTCAATTTAACATCGAATTGTTGTATTGGCAAAAATGGTAGTACATTTAATTGGCTCTAACAAAAGCTCCTGCACCTAGTGCACATGCTCCACCACCACCTATAATGAAAACTATTGAAAAAGTAGAAAGCATCTTTGAAATTGCCTCACTTAATCTAAAAAGTAAAAAGCATCTTTGAAATTGCCTCACTTAATCTCAAAAGTAAAAAACATCTTTGTAATTGCCTCACTAGAACTGAGACGCCAACAACAAAGGGCAGAGGTTTTCACGGCAAGGAGAGACATCGATGACGGTGATAAAGGTGACGATGATGGCAACAAAGGCGAAAGAGTAGAAGACACCGCTGTTTTGCATGAAAACCTGAGAAGAAGGCTGATTGTGTGATCCAATGGTCGGTTGATTTGAGCTCCAAAATAGTCATCCATGTCAATATACAGATGGCATTGTTTTAATGTGATGTGTCTTTCCATATATGCATTTAATGGTCTATCTCAACACTTAATCTTTCATGTCAGCATTTTCTGGATAGCAAGTTAACAGAAGAACTAACTTAGTTAACTGTGCTCTGAGTGGAGACTGATATGGGAATTTTGATAGGGACCAAAATGGAGTTTTTGTCATCTCTATTCTCTAGTAAGAAGGTTTGGGGCAGAGGATTAATGTGGATAAGTATGGTGTTATCTCCAGCAAGGGGACTGCTCTTAATATAGAGAGAAATCTCAAATGTTCTGCACATGCGCATTTGAAAGAGCCCTGGGAGGTACCTCGGTCTGCTAGTAGATTGGGGTATGTCGAGAAGCCACACAGTCACACACTGCCATGGATCAAAGATAAAATTCTGAATGAACTTCAGGGGTGGGAAAAAAAATTTACAAACCAAGCTGACAGGGATACACATAAAAAGGGTAATTCAGGCTACGCCAGCTAATGCTATGACTGACCATTATGAAGTTCCCAGCAGATTTAAGGATAAGTTGTGCTCACATATAGCTAGATTTTGAGGGAGTAATTTATAAAGTGGGGAAGAATAGGGGATCCAATGGTACTCTGACTAAGAACAAGTTTAATGGTGGCCTGGGGTTCAGGAATTTTGGAGGCGTGAATATTGCTGTCTGCAAAACAAGCTTGGTGACTTCACAACAATGAAAACTTGGCTCTAGAACAGTGTGGCAGGAAGGGACTTTAGTTTGAAGCTTTGGGGTGGAGATTAGGCAACGCAGAAAGCATTAAAAGAAGCAATTACAGATAGTGTACTTTTCAGAAGAGAAAGTAGGCTCCCTTTATATATCACAACTCCAAAATTCCAATTCTAGGGATTTAAGGAAAATAGTTAATTCTTTCAGTCATCAAAATAATTCCAAAAAAATTACAGCAATTCTTTATCAAATTATAATATAGGGGGTTAGTTGATTTAGCCACATACCAGAGGATGGAGTAGTCTGTCAAGTCGGACTATCCGCTTGGTGCTTCAAGTCAGGCATATCCTTATAGTAATACCAGCTCGTCTTGGTTCACCGGCAAACTCAAACCTGTGGAAACCCATAACGGATGCTGTCACCCCACTCCAAAATTAACATTTGGAAGCTGGGTCTAAAATCTCAGTGCGATCGCCCCCAATATTGATCTCCACAGGAAGAATGTGTAATAGATTGAACACTCGTTCATGGTTTGCCCACGATTGAACAATTGCGTAATAGATATGAAGAATGACCGGTTAACAGGTTCTATGCCGCAAATGCTGCGCCTGGTGGATCATTTGGAAAGCCAGGAATAATGGGTTTCGAAGATAAACCAATATGGTGGGCTCCAAATTTCAATCTCTCAGCAAAGAATCCCGATTTCTAGAGAATCCATTAAATCATTAACGGCAAAGTGATACATTTCACAAATGAATTCACTTAGAGTTACTCGTGAAATGTGACTTGGCCTTTCACTCGGGACCAAAAAAGCACAGCTCACTGCCTATGAGGGCAAAAACAAGATTGTAAATTATTTGCCTAACAGGCGATCATAAGAAATTATAAAACACTCCATACTTCTTGTACTGGTTCTACATCATTCTACATGCTGTGAATAAAATATTGAATATTTTTGGGCAAGGTTTATGGTTTCATTAATCCTTGGTTATAAAGCTGAACAAAGAAAATGCAGGTATTATATGGCCAACTAATTGAACAGAATAGGCAAATAAAGAAGGAAATTCCTTGACCATACAAGAACAATGTTCGTGACCTTCAGACCACGATGACCCATGCCTTACATCGAAAACGTCCTGTGCCACAGCCGCGAAAATCGGTGACGAATGATGAAGAACTAGTACAAAATTGGTCTCCGTTGGAAGGTGTATCAATCTCTAGCAATGGAGATGAAGAGGCAATTTTAGGAGTTTTTTCTTTTTGTTTTAATTTTTTATCAGCATATGATAATGTGGGTTTTGCGAGCAAACAATTTACAATCCCGCGAGCAGTGCATTTGTGAGAGGTGAAGTCAGATTCTACGTGGGACAACGTCTTTATTTGTCCAACGTGTCGTTTTGTTATTAGTGATTTAATGAATTCATTAATGGCCGGGATATCTACAACAAATCAAATTTAAAATTCAAGAGATTCCACATATAGTTAAGTTAAAGATTAGGGGATTATGTACATTTTATAGTCTTTGAAAAAAAATTATATTTTATAATAAAATTATTATATTTAAATTGACTAATTTCAAATTTTCTTTTGTAGATTTGTTGTTCATTTTTATAATATTTTAAAAACAATTTTACAATTTTCCAAAGTTTAGAAAAAAGTGATAAAATTATATAAGTCAAATATATATATATATATATATATATATATATATATACCCGTTATATTATATTAATAATAAATATTTTAAAAATGAAAATATGATTTTTAAAAAAATTTATTTTAGATGAAAAATATTTTTATTCTAAATTTTTATTTTAATATCATGTACAAATTTCATTGTGTCAAAGATATGATTTATAATATGACTAACTCAATGTGTTTAACTAAATAAATTTTTTATAAAACGCAGTTACAGTTCGTGTGATGTCTTATTTATTTTTTTTGAGTTTTTTTTTTAAAAAAAAAAAAGTTAAATGCTTATCTATTAGGACTTTCTATCAGGATTAAACTTGCTTATTCTGACCAAAAAAAACTTGCTTATCATCAAATAATAACGTGTATTAATTAATAAAATAAAATAATTTAAAATACAAATAATACTCGAGCAATACTACAATTCAACGTAGCGTTCCCCAGGAAAAGTAGGACCTTCGATAAGAAGCACTGAACCCGCTTCTCAATCAAACCTGTTGAGTATATAAAGACATAGATAAACACCATAACTGAAACGGAAATAAATATCCTGCGTGCTGAGTATTCGCTTTGTTTGTTGCCAACGCTAAACGTACATGCACTCTCCGATTCCTCCTTCTGCATCGACTCAGCCACATTCTGCTATGGACCTACACTGTGTCAGATCCGGCGATCCGTTTCTCCTGAATTATCAGCCCTCCGAACTTCGAATTGCCTCTGAGTTTTTCACCACATGGCTTCCCTTCATCTCCAGGGATCTGTGCCCGCACTGCACTCAAATTCTTTCTGATCGCATCCGTTCTATTGACCTAGGTAAAGAAATTCCGCTTTACTCACAATATTAACTGCAATTTTGGCTTTTTTTTTTTTTTTTTCAATTGGCTTTTGGTTTGCTGAGGATTTGTTAAACCTATTTGGGCGAGGCAATTCATAAGCAATGGGTTTTCTGAGTGGCCGAATCTGGCAGTTTTAAATTTCTGCAATTTTTTATTCGTTAAGGCTTTGATAATTGACTTATAGAAATCTTTTTATTTTGAACGACCTGTAGAGCCTCACAGTGACGCTCCCAGCGAGCAATTTGGGCAGAATTCGAATGCCATCTATTCTAATGATATGCGATCGCAAGAGATAAGCGAAAATCATGACGATAGTTGTGACGCGAATTCTATCGGGAGTCAGAAAGACGGAGTAGAAGCGTATCATTCGGGTGAAGTATCTGGCGTGTCTGAATCTGAACCTGTGCCTGAAACTTCTACAAGCGAAGTAGCGTGTGATTGCGATACACCTTCAATTGAGACCTCAAGTCCGCGGATGTCTTGGGCGGACATGGCGCAGGAGGATGAGTTTGGGGATGAAGAAAATAAATTAAACAAGCTGCCCGCAAATTCTAATCCTTCAGCGGTAATGACAGCAGAAATCCCTGAGAAGCCTAAGTTGTCTCGGGAGCAGCGAGAGTACATCAGATTCATGAATGTCAGGCGTATGAAAGACTTTGCATGCTTTGAGAGAGTAAATGGAAGACTGGTAAACATTCTCCAAGGGCTCGAACTCCACACGGGTATTTTTAGTGCTGCTGAACAGAAAAGGATAGTCAATTACGTTATTTTACTGCAGGAGATGGGGAAAAAGGGAGAATTGAAAGGTCTGTTGTCTCGTCCTCATAATAAATTATTTCATGTCTTTTTATTATATGAGTTGTGAAAATTTTGATGTTTGGGTTCTATCGTTGTCTATTGAGGCAAGGCAACTCACCTCTGACTGAGATCCTATATTTACATTAAAAAAAAAATGAAAAGTTGAATATTATCATTAATCATGCATGAGTTATTGTTAATGGATAGCCATGGCAAAAAGCCATTATTACTATGGTTGACTTAATCTTTCAGTTAAATTTCCCAATTACATCACTCTGTGCCAGGCTGTGTTCTCGCTAAGAACTTTTCAATCTTTTGTCATTTTCTTGTTTGGTTTGTGTAGCAAATATTCTTGCTTACATCTGAAATCATATGCGTGAAAGAAGTTAAGCATTTTTACTCATCAAGTTCAAGTGAATATCTGAAACTGTAAGCAGTACTGACTTGGCTTCATGTTCTACAGATTTGAAACAGTAAATGGCAACTTTTTCTTATTTAAAGTTGACTATAATCACAGATTACTCAGTGTTCCACTATCCCCAGCACAGTAACTGAATAGTCGATCCTTTGCATACTAACAATGAAATGCTTACTTATAAGTATTATCATGAAATTAATTATCTATACCTTCATTTCTCTATGTAGAAATGTCATAGAGCAGATATGTGGCTGTCATATTGTTTTTGAGACTACACAAATATGAACAATAATCTTTTCTTTTGTTCTTTATTCCTTCTCTTCTTGTAGTCATAGAGTTGGTTAATTTTGTGTTATGCTCTATGATTGTTCTCGGTAGATGAATTTGTCCCTTATACTGTTTGGCTCAGATCCTGAAGCTTTATATTAATGTAACTCATAGCTTAATGTATCATCAATAAGGACATAAAAGTCCCTGTGAATCTAATTGGACTTGGTTGGAATACCAATGTATAAGTGGGAGGTAATCACATGTTCAATGAAAGTCTGAAGATCATGTATTCTGAACTCAAGGTTTCTGGTGCATATTAATTCAGGAATAGACTGGACTCTTGTGCATATTAGGAACTATAAATTTAAAAAAAAAAAAAAAAAAAAAGTATGGAAGACCCTGGTGTTTTTTTTACATATGTATTTCGATTTATTATATGTTGGAACATGGATACAAAGAAAAAAATGTTTGAATTGCTCTTTATCTGTTGCTTGCTTTGGTTATATCTCCAATCTGACCATCACGGTGGGGCAACCCACCTGCTTCTTTATCTTTTTCTATCTTCTTTGTAATTACTTGAACTAGAGTAACCAGAATTCTGGAAGCTATATTAATGACTACCTGTCTGAGCAGTTACAGCATTACATGCCTTATCTTTTTTTCATATGTTGATTTGCTAGCCTTAAATTTAGTAATATGCTACTTGGCTGAATTTTATTTTTCAGTAATCTGTTCTGATCATTCTTTATTTCTAATTGTTAAAGGTTGCCTAGTTAATTTAATTGTGATACAAATTTTGACTATCAACATGAATTCTGAAACGGGCATGATGAATGTAGTGTGTGTGTGTGTGTGTGTGTGTGTGTGTGTATTCTGTGAGTCTTATCTCTATGAGAAGTACAAATATTATATTGATGTATTTCTTGTCTCTCTAGAATTTTGAGTGGTTGAAAATTGAGAGGCCAATGACTTTGAAATTAGCCAAATACCCTTCTCTGTTAGGAGTAAGTATGGTGAAAGTAGTGAGTTTCAGACTTATTGTGTAACATGCATATGCTAAATATCTGTCAGAAGAGACTGAATATTATTTTTCTCTTATTAGCTATACTCCATTGAGTTTGATAAATGAGTTGGTTGGTATCATTTCTGAGGGACTACATAACGATCATTCTTCCAAACTTTTGTAGATCGGACATATTCGGCTCCTCAGAAGTGGATGAGGGGCAAGGGACGTCAAACTATCCAATTTGGGTGCTGTTACAATTATGCAGTGGTTAGTACATCTCTTATGCTGGCTTTACATTTCTGATGTAAAATCATCTATGCATGTCTTTATTTTGAAACTCATAACTGATGAGTTTCATTGTGGGCTGGAACTCTTATAATGCTGCCATTCTTGCTTACAGGATAAATTTGGTAACCCACCTGGCATTCTTCATAAAGCAGAGGTAGATCCTTTACCTGATCTTTTCAAGGTCATGATTCGGCGGCTGATCAGGTGGCATGTGCTTCCTCCCACTTGTGTGCCCGATAGTTGCATTGTAAACATTTATGAAGAAGGAGACTGTATACCTCCACACATTGACAACCATGATTTTGTTCGACCATTTTGCACCGTGTCATTTCTCACGGAGTGCAATATAGTTTTTGGATCAAACTTGAAGATTATTGGTCCTGGTGAATTTGATGGCTCAGTTGCTGTTCCCCTGCCTGTGGGGTAAGTATGTAGTATGGATTTATATCTTACATTTTTCCTATTTAGCAAGTAGAGATCAGTTTTGGTTATATTGAATTTCTTTCAAGCAAATAAGTGCAATGGAGGATTTTAAAACTTATTGATAACCGCTTTTTCCTCTAGATCTGTTCTTGTCTTGAATGGAAATGGAGCTGATGTAGCTAAGCATTGCGTGCCTGCAGTTCCAACGAAAAGGTACTTAATGAAATTGTATTCACTCTCTGTGCTCATCATTTGTGGCTTTGACACCAATGTCTTGTTATTGATCCACATTCATTCTTCTCTTTATTCACCAGGATATCAATTACATTTAGGAGGATGGATGTATCCAAACGGCCCGCGGCATATGTTCCAGAACCTGATTTGCAGGAGATCCAACCAGTAGTCTATGAAGTGGACAGGGAAAATAGGTCAGATGGACCCAAACCTAATGGTCATGTGAGGAGACCGAGTGACAGAAGAGAGTATAGGATGGATGGAAGGAACAGATATTCGGAGCCTCGTGGGGCGACTCGAAATCCACAAAGGCCTGAAAATAGGTCGAGTAGGGTAAGGCCTAGGTGATTGATAATGTGCTGTTATTCTCGTTATTAGACAGAGGGCATACAGTATTATAATTGTCGCATTCAAGGGAAAAAGTATTGAGTTGTGATATTTGAGTTATTAGATTATTTGAGTTGTGATAGGTTGAGATTTACACTTAATGAACTACAGAAGAATTTGTATGCATATAAAAAGGTGGTATTTTTTTTTTTTTTTGCTGACATTATAGTTAAAATATTAATGATTCAAATCTTCTATGACCAAAACAATTGCTTTAAATGTTGCCTTGCACTTCTTTTTTAATATGAAAAAAAAAAAAACTGCCTCTCACTTTTTCGTTTTCTGTTAAAAAATGACCTGCAAATTCATTAATTCTACTATTTTTCTTAATTGAAACCAACTCCAAAAAAAACAATAGTTCTACCTTTGGGACTCAATTTCTTAGTAATAAATAAGATTATATATATTTTATTAAAATGAGCTTGAGTTTAGCACTTTTGTATGCCTCTTACTAATCAGTTTTAGGATACTAGGAAAACATTTATTAGTTTGATTTTGTAAATAAAGACTAAAGTTAACATGGCTAATAATGGGCATTGATATATGTACATTTTTTTAATGACAAAACTGTCTTTTATATCATTTATTTTAATTCATTTAAAACTTATTTTGGATTATCTACTCTTATTTATTTATTTTAGATGTTACTGATTTATTATTATTTATAAAATTTTTCTTTCTATTAAAATTTTAGAATATTTTTTTTTCAGTAGTTGTATATTTACTTTTTTTTTTCTCAACTTATTTGTTCAACTAAGTGATAGAGTAACATTTTTATTCGATAAAAAGTTCACAACATTCACAAGTCTATTATCTTTGTCTCTATTTAAATTATTTATATTATATTTGAAAAAATTTTAGTTGAGACTTGTACACCTTACCTTATAAAATAAAAACTGCTCTGTAGAAGATCCTGATCTCCAAACAGGGTTGATCTAATTTCAAAGACCTAAGAGTAGTTTTTTCTTTCTCCAGCTAAAAATCAATTAGTGACTAGCTCATAAGTCCACTTCGGTGCCCAAAAAAAATTTTTTTGCTTCTGTTCTGTATTAAATTAGTTGAAAATTGAAGTCCATTAGGATTTCCAGGACAATAACTGGAGCTACTAGTAAACTATCCTCCTAATATAGACTAGTCATTCGCTTTTTGAGCCATATATTGCAAGAAATAAAAGAAAACATTAGTTAAATGCCAGAATTTTATTAGCATCTTACCAAGATTCTATACCTTTGAAAAATTCAGTAACAGACAATTTTCTAACTTTGTGACTCCAGTCGGAACAAATAATGCTAAAAAAAAATTACGCCATTATCTTGTTAACAAATTATTAATTGAAAAAAGAAATTTTTTTTATCATTCACTTATCATAAAATTACTATTTTACTCCCTTATTAATTGAAATGTTCAAAATAGTTTCTCCCACTCATTAAAAAATGTTATACTAAATTTTCTACTCAATAAAAAATATCACACTTAATTGTTGCTTTTTAGAAAAATACCAAATTTAATTCATTATATTTAGAGTTTAGATTTAGATAAAGAGATTAAATTTAATAATTTTTTTGAAAAGAGGAGGACTAATTGTGATACTTTTCAATGAATAAAAGATTATTTTAGGCATTTTAATAAGTTAGGGACCAAAATGATAATTTTGTGATAAATGATTGATCAAAAGTATATTTTTCTTAGTTATCAATTTATCATTAAAACAAAAGATGAGGAACTAAAAAATATTTAATTGCAATGATTAAATATTTTTTAGTTCCTCATCTTTTGTTATTAGATCAATTTGGTTTCTGAAAAATGAAAAGTATTAAATTGGTCCCTCAAAGACTGAACTATACACCTTCCGTCATATGGCCATTAAAATTAATCTGAGCTGGACTATTTTTTTGCTGATGCAACACATTATCTGTTGAGGTGAATTAATAGTTTGACATATCATTGAATAATTTAGTCCCCCTCTTGTACCACTATATTGATTTAGTCCCTTATCTTTCACAAATGTATCAATTTGGTCTCACATATCATCGTTAGATCAATTTGTTCTTTCATCTTTCGCCACTAAAATAATTTGGTCCTTTAAATATTTCAGCATAATCAAAAGTTGATTCTTAACAATAAAAATAAAATAATTATGATGTCATTTTCGAAATATTTTTAATGTTGGCTAAAATGAAATAAAAATACAAATAGAATTTAACAACAATGCATGATAAATTATATGTTATATTAACACAAATATACATATATACACATAATATTTAACTTATACTTCTCCTAGAATCGGTCATTCATTAATGTTTTTTATCCATAACCAACACAATATAATTATTTTCAATTATTTATTATTATTTTATTTCTTTTATTAAAATTTTTTATTATTTTCAATTAAGTGAATTAGATTTATAATTCCTCAATATTTAGCTATTTGTTGAGTTCATATAATTTAAACTCTCAAAATATCAATCAATTTACTTTATCACAAACATAATTATAATGTGAATGAACAATTTAAATGCTACTATTAAAATTACTTTTAAAATTATATTTCATTTATAAAGCTCATACTCTAATTATAATCAAATTTAAAAAGCATACATTGTTGTCAGAAATAAATACTTTTAAATAATTTTATGTGATTAATTAACTCTTTGTGTTATATAAATAGAATCAATATGAATGTCTATATTTCTAAAATTACATCATATAAAAATAATTGAAAAAATTATGGTAAAATCTTTGGTGCACTTATAATTTTAAGTGTATTTGTACACTTAGTTATGATGTAGTTACATAAATTTAATATTATTATTTTTGAAGTTAATATTTAAAATAACAAAAATATATAAATTAACATGAGTGTACCAGCACACCAAAATTGTGAGTGTACTAAATATGACACAAAAAATTATTGAAGATTTCAAAAAAAGTTATCTTATATTTAGAAGTTAAAAAAATTGTTGCTGATTTGAAAGGAGATTATATTATGCTTCAAAGTTTATTCTAAATAATAATTATGTATATCAAATAAGTAGAAGGAACTTATATTATTTTTGAAAAATCGATGCCTATATAATTTTTTTCATATTATATAATATAAAGAAGATAATGGAAAAAGAGATTAAGAGATGATTGAACATCTAAATATATATATACGATAATAAATTGAAATATATAAATTAAAAAGAATTATATTTTATACAATTTAATAAAAGAAGTAATATATTAGTACATAGTTGAAAATAATTATATTGTGTTAGTTAAGGAAAAAAACACTAATGAATAACACTGGGGTTCTAGAGTCGAATGTTATGTGTACATGTGTATTTGTGTTAATATAGCAGATAATTTATTATGCATTGATGTTAAATCCTATTTGTATTCTTATTTTATTTTAACTCACATAAAAAATCTTTTGAAAGTGGCACCAATTTTGATTATGTTGAAATCTTTGAGGGATTTTAGTGGCAAAAATTGAGGGACTAAATTGATATAATGGTGATAAATGAGAAACTAAATAGATCTAGTATTAAAAGATACAGGGCCAAATTGACCTAATGTTAAAGATTGTGAGACTAAATTGATTTATTTGTAAAAGATAAGATATTAAATTAATCTAGTAGCATAAAATGAGGGGCCAACATAGAAAACGTGTTTTATTAGCAAAAAAAGATCCAACTTAGATTAATTTTAACAACTACATGAAAGTAAGATTAAATGTGTTCACAATGTAATATTTAAGGGACTAATTTAATATTTTTTATATTTTAAAGATCAAATTGATCTAATAACAATAAGAACCAACAGTATATTTTTCTCAACCCTTCAAATATAGCTTAGCTTTTAGAAGTAGGTCTATAAGTATTCCGTTTATTTTATTAGATTAAATTTACAGTTAAATTAGTATCCGGTCGTCACGGATCAGTTTGGCTGTCGAGAAAATCTGGAAAGTTACTTTACGGCTTCAATTGCACGTACAAGCAGCTCTATTGATTACTTGAATTATATCCATTTAATGAAATTTTGTCACTATCATTATGGAGCAGTGATCATTATAATTATTCAAGAAGTAGCATCACATTACGAGGAAACAAAACTTGAAGTTATATAGTTGCTAACTTTTTATTCAACGGATCTTTATATGGCCCAACGAAAGTGGTTAAATTTGCAGCAAAACAACCGTATCTATCCACTTCACCAACAAAACATGCATCAGTGGAAGTATTACAGAAAGAAAGGACAAAAATCATCCATCGATAATAATAATAATAATATTAACTTTGAGAAAGCTTTACATCTAACAATGAATGAACAAAATTACGATATCTTAGTTACTATTACTCGGTTAGTTTCCATCTCTATCTTCATACCAGTCTCCACTACTTAATCTGCTTGGACAATTCCGATACAGATTGAAAGAAAAAATGCACTAACAGGACCCCCCAAAAAGGGAGGATAATCAAAGTCAAGATACCGGGCAAGGGCATTTTGCTGTCATGCAGAAGCCTCGATCCTGGGCTCAAACGAGAAGGCAGACATGAACTCTTTGACTTCACCATTCATGCAGCATTTTGGTAATTCAACCCAAGTGTAGCTCACCAAATCACATAGGACATAAGTACATAGGTCAAGGGAGTTCAAGCATATAAATAAGCGATCACCAGCTCCAACACAGTTAATATCTGCCTTCTTGCCACACCACTCATGAGACATTGCTGGAGGCATTGCTGCAATCTGATGCCAGCATGAATTAGCCTCATCGTACTTCCACACCCTAAGACTTGCACTCTCCAAGAATTCTGATAACAAAACGACTAGCATCTCACCGTTACACTCCACCACATCAATGGAGTACTCACAGAAAACAGGCAACAACCTAGGATACTCAGAGAAGCACTTGTTTGTCAAATTGCAGGCGATTACTGTCCCCGAGGAGCTTAGAAAATAGACTATTTCCTGACCATCTTTGCTAGTAATAACTGAGGAGTATTGCTTTGACGGGCTTCTTTCTAATTGTAAGCTACTTGCCACCACATATCCAGCCATGCTTAGAAAGTAGACAACATTGTCATCACTTGAATCATATTCCAGACATGTATCACCAGCCTTTCCCCTCAATACAGTCTCATCGTCCCAGCAACCAGAGGTTGAATTTGAATCATACACTCTAAATGACAGATTTGGAAGTTCACCATAGATTAACACAACCTTGTAGGAGTTGGAAGATGCACTCATCACAATGGCATTGAGAGATTGATTTTGTGGGGTTATATGCAATGGAGGTAGTTCCTTACAAGATTTTGTCAAGGGATTGCACACAATGAAGTTTCCTGATAATTTACGGTAACAAATCAAGCCACCAGAGGATGCAACTGGCATGCAACTTCTGTTTGAACCTTCGAGTAGAAGATGTGGATAACTGAGCCTTTTCCAACTGTTTTCAGCAGAGTCGTAGATTGTAGACTGGTTGAGATTGGGAGAAACCATCAAAAACCAAGGATTTCTTGAAGGAACGCGAGAGCAGGCAAGCTTGAAGCTTGCAGAAGCAGCAACTGATCTCCATCTTTTGGATACAGAAGTTAGACGGAAAAAAGTGGAAGTTGGTAGCCATGAAAGCACCCTTTCCAAGAGGTCTTCACTAAGGTCGTCCAGAGGGAAACTGCCGGAGAGTGGATAAGCTCCACATTCTGGTGACTTTCTCTTCAAACTTATCCTTGTATCAGGCAGATCATTACGTTCCATTAGACCAGAAGTTTGGAGAAAACTGCAGCAACAATGGGAGCAACGTGTTATCAAGCAATCAACTTTTCCATCTCAAAAGCCTGTAGTAATCATAGACATTAGAAACCGATGAATGTGAATGATGACTTTCAAATCAAACCCAGAAATATATCTACAGACTTCCAATGGTTGTTGAATATAGCAAGTGAAAGTTAAAGCTACAGAAACCCAAATCTGACGTAGAAAAAATTCGGTGTGCCTTAGAAACACACATAAAGCTTGAAATTTTAGATGCGAACAGAATTTCCCAATCCCCCTTCCAACTCTATCGAAAAAAATTAAGCCCTAAAGTAACGGAGGATAAGAGAGAAGAGATAAAAGCACCAAATCATCACCTTCAACAGAATCATATACTTTAGTCCCGACACCCACTCTTTTACATCATTATTCGAACGCATGTATGCAATCAAACAAAGGCGAGAAAGAATGAATCTTGAAGTCAAATCAAACACCTTTGCTTCAGGACTAGATGAAAACAATGCTCAGATTTCAAAATGGTGAAGTCAGTCACAAACTTCATTACTGTAAGGTAAAATGATGCAAGAAAAAAACCCAGAAATGATCAATAGAGATGAGACAAGAACATAATCAACGGAGAAAAATGTACCTGATTGAACTGAAACAGCTATGCTTTGTTAAGTAGAAAACAGAGTGAGAGCGTCAGTGGTATTCCGTCCTTGTATTAATATGGGAGTTAAAGGGAGGTGGAGGAGGGAGGCAGAAAATCTGTAAAAGGGAAAAAGGGAAAGCGAGTTCAGGAACAAGCAGCAGGACGCGAGGTCGGAAGCTTCCTGGGTAGCTCTTTGTTTTTGTTGGAGTTAGATGGTTGACACTTGACACCGTCAGCCAAGCATAAATACACAACACACGCGGGTGGGTGTATGTCAATTATAAAAATGTGATCTTTACATAAAATAAAAAAATAAAAAAAAATAAAAAAAAGAAGGGATTTGAGAGATTGAGAAGAGAAAGTGGTTGACTCTGGTGTCTGAGATTTTTTGGCTTTGGATTCGGGTTGAAAACGCAAAACCGGAGTTTGGTGGCACATGAATGTCACTTTAATCGTCTCTCCAAAGCAGCATAAAAGAAAGAGAGAAAGAGACCACCCACCGAGTTTCAAAGTCGCATTCACCCATGCATGTCAAAGCTCAAAGGGTTTTGTAGCAAAAAGAAGCGAACCCCCTTATATCCGGTTCTTGTGACTCCTCGTTAAGGAATCTTTTGTCTTTTGCAGTTTGGTCTGTAACACTAACACCCTCCTGAACCTACAACTAAAGGTCAATGCTCTCAAAGCTCCGTCCACGAGCCAAGCATTTCAACTAGGATTTGATTAAATTATATGTGGGACAGCAAAAGCCGTTAATTACGATCTTTTTTAGCTCCATTCTCATCTTTTTTTTGTTTTCTTTTCTTCTCTTTTACTGTGTGTGAACTCGTGTGCTTGCAGGTCAAGCAGATGCTCGCACGCTTTAAAGCCAAGAGGGGCCCGATGCGCTGGTCTCGATCGGCGCATAATACACCCTCATTTGTCAAATATACCTCGGCCTATCGTAAAGTTCACGAGCCTCTAAACGACAATAGTTTTCAAAAATATTATTATTATAATCGTTCAATTATTCTGGGCTCCTATGAAGTTCGCGTTACTCCATGTTGGTCATGGAGGATGGAGGAGGAGTACCAGTTTGCCAAGAAGAATCTCAAATGAAATTTATTTATTTTATCAAGGACTCATATGAAAATACAATTCATAAATGAATTCTTTTATTCAAATGTAACTACTTGAGTAATACAAAAGTGTCATTAATGTTTTCCAAATGTTAGAAAAATTGAAGGTCGGTTGGATAACATAGTTGATTTAGGTTTAAACAATGTTTTGATCCTCAACTTTTTAAAATATTTTAAACTAATTCTTTAAAATTTAAGCATTTCGAAATGGACATTTACATTTATTTTACATTTGTCCCTTAACCACATTGTATAAAAGAAAATTTGAGATGAGTTTGAAACTCGAAAAAATATTTTAAAATGCGTTGATCTTAAGAACTAATTTGAAATACTAAATGAACTTAAAAGAACAAAATGTATTTTAGCTTATTTTTTGTTATTACATGATATTTAATTAAATTTTACTTTCTTTTTTATTCTTTTTCTCTATCACACCTTTTTTTTATTTGTATTATTAATTTATTAGGACTATCATTGATCAAATAAAGAAGAATCCTCTCATTTCTTTCACATTTTTTAGTCTTATTAGATTACATAACATAAAAATCAATAAATACTAAATACAGTAAACATGGACAGGATAAATATAGGAAAGAAAATTTTTTTGACTTTTATGACATCTCGCCAACGTATAGTTTATTTAAGTAACACTTTTAATATTTTAAAATTTTGAAATAATATCAAAATATCTTTATTATGTTAAGAGAATATAAGAGGGAGAAAGAGAAGAGGGGGGAAAAATGAGTTATAAAAAAACGAATAGATAGAGAAGGAAAAAAAGTTAAATAATATTTTAGTCCCTAAATTTTATTTATTATGTTTCAACTTAGCCCCTTAATTTGAAACATTTTAAAGTGATGTCTTAAAGTTTAAATTCATCTAAAGTTCTTTTATACAAAATGCATAAAAGGACAAATTTATAACAAATTTAAAACCTAAGGAACTATTTTGAAATACTTTAAAATTAATGGATTAATTTGAAACAGTAAACAAAATTAAAGGACCATAATACTATTTTAAGCTTTGATTTATTATTCCGTCTTCAAAAAATCTTATTCTTTCCATCATACAGTACACCTGAAGATATGCGCTCTAAATTTGTAATTCCCTTCGCTTTTATAGGAAATTGAACGGACCAAAAGTACACGAGAAAAATTTCACTGAGCTGTCATTTGCATAAAAAAGACTATTCACCTAGAACGGTATTTGATTAGATATGGAATGATCTGAAAAAATAATCCCAGCTCTACCGTTAGGCTTAGGATAACAATACTTGAATTCCAGTAAGTTTAATAACCTGCCATCATATATTGTTCTTGTAACTGCCATCGCCTACAGCAAATATAATATCAAAAAAGAAAATACAGGTTTTGAATGGAATGAGAATTCGCTCTAATGAAAGATGGACAACACTGTCTACATGTTTTCTGCAATATTATATTTTCAGAAAAGTTAAATATCCAAGAATCTTTCCCTCAAGTTTCCCATCAAACACGAGAACGAACTCACATTATAGGCCTATCATCACCAAACATATAGCAAGATTTTGCACACCAAAAACACCTCTGAATGCAAATTATCTTGTTAAGAAATTAGGAACCCATAGCAAAAATAGAGGTATGCGGCACACTGGATAAAATTTGTTTTTCTTATGCACAAAAAAAGTTAAGAAAGAACACGAGGACGGAAGTTAATTCTGTCACTATAATTAAATTAAAGAATCCATCTAAGAATGTTACCGTAAGATCCAAGGTTCCAGCAAATAATGAAACCCCTGACAAAAATTCCCAACTCACCACCTTTCTGATGATGGGATCATCAAAAGATATGAATAAACAGCAAAAATTTTAAAAATAAAAAAACCTGACCCTACACTAACATAAACTATCCCCTGATATTTAAATTCACTTAATTCCATTTCCTTTGTCAGTTACCAAACCGCAGAGTGGCAACCCCTGCTTCAAGTTGATGCATCTCAGCACGAGGATGTTTTGGCGGGAAAAGAACTAATGCCAGAAAATACTGCAGGACCATCTTCACCAGGAATAGCAGATTTTATTGGACTCACATACCCGTTGCCATAATTTGTATTATCCCTTGCTGTAGCTGACTTAAATTTTATCACCTCTGTATGTTCTGAATCCTCTCTTGTGCTGTCATAATCCTTTGAAACAGAAGAATCCTTATCAAAGCAAGAAAAGACATCTGGCAAACCTGGAGAAGGACCAGACTGAGCCATATAGGTATCCTCTTGATCTTCCATGCAGGTCTCTTCTAAAACAGATGAGCATGGATGTGACTTAACCACTCTGACGTCTTGTGAAGCAGGTAAATAGATTGGCTCATCGGAGCTGCAGGGAATCGTATTTGCAACATCAGAAGTTGACTCAACATCATTGACGACCAGATCCTCAAAGCCCTCTATTTTGACATCACATTTAATTCCATTCAATAACTCATTTTCACAGCCAGACTGCTTTATCTCTTGGCTGCTGTCAGATGTCAAAACCTCAGAGCTTCTACAGGTAGTCAGAGTCTCCAGACTTGAGAGGTATGCAGCTTGATCGGTTGGGCTAGGCTCCACTTTCACTTTTACAGTTTGCCTTTCTGCCTTCCTTAATGATTCAGTGGTTTGAAGGCTTGATGGCCTTGCGTTAACCCTGTCCAGGATTAGACAAAGTAAAACATGCAGGTTCAGTCCAAAAGTATTTGATACAGATTACCGTCCACAAAAGTTACATGCATGTGCCCCATAGTCCATGCACAGTAAGCACATTTTTTACCCTAGAATAAAGATGGATTTAGTCAAGGGCAATAAATTTTTTCCCCAAAAATGGCCCAGCCTAGGCTCTACTAAATATCAACATAAAGAAAACCCTGAACTTCATACAGAAGATGGGAACAACTGAACAAGTACCCTATAGCATGAAAACTCATGTCACATTCAACACTACAGTTAGCCTAAAAGTAAATTGGCATCAGGCAGTCAAATCTTAAAAGAAATGAGCAGTGCATTCATTTCAGAATAACTCATCGGGAGAATATTAGTGGCTTCAAAACAAGGTCATGGAAGCACCTGCTGTACAGAAGCATGTATGCACCCAGAGAAAGTACCACCTCCAACTCCACACTCATAACCTGAGACATGTGATGAAAAGCAAATCAAGACGCTAAAGTTTCAAACACATTATATGCTTTAGTCAGTAATCATATATGAAAATGTACAAAGTTGCAGGGGAAGAAAAAGCGAATCTACCTTCTCATCATCAATCCTATACCAGTTTCCCTGGAAATCCTTGATGCAGCAGATGTAATGACCAAAATATGAAGCATTCAACATATCCAGATGAACCACAACTGCATAAAGCTTATAGATATCTGACCCATCTCCAGCGTCACTCATATAAGGGCCAAGATCTAGAGTCTCAGGGAAAGTTATTCTCTTGTTAAGTTTTCCAAACCTCCCACTCTGCAGTAAAGAACACCAAATAAACACAAATATAAGATTGTCATGATCAATAACAAGATAAGAATAGAGAAAGTTCAAAACTTATTACTTTTCAATTAGGAAAAAAATAATGTACTCAAAATATTGCTTTTATTAATTCCACACTAACACCATACAGCTCATGCTACATGAAGCATGATTTGAGAAGGTTAGATACAGCTGACATTTTAACAAGTAGATAACTTAGTAGAGCAGGACGATCTCAGGCAAATTGCTCATACCTGAAATCTTTTCAAGGCAATATTAAGAATATTTGGAGCTCGTTTTACAGTAAGACGTTTCCATGCCTTGACATAGTCATTGCACCTGCAAACAGCAGCAAAACTTGTATAAGACAAGGTCTATCTGACAGCAAAAGCACACGATAACTTTAATATAAAAACATGGCCAAATTTCAACCATAAACTTCTCCATCTAAAAGATTATATCCCTAAATCCCTACAGAAAATACTAACTAATAGAACCTCCAGAAAAGCAGCCCCAAAAAATATCCCAGCTGTCCTTATTTGAATTTAGTGAACCATAAATATCCTGAGTAATCAAGAATTTGAACAGGAAACAATTTGACAAGAATCCTCATTTAAACAAGAACAAAAGCAGCTCTTGAATTGTTATTGGGAATAATTAGTTCCAAGCAACATACATTCCACTAATGAAAGAAATCCACAAAACTACTTGCTTGTGTCAATCCACACCTCATCACCACTAGAGAAGTTGAAACCAAAATGCAGCACCCATAATTGAATTCAATAAAAGTAGTCAATTTAATTATTAGTATGTAAAGATTCCATTAATAAGAATTAGGGGTCTATAGAGAGCATAGAACTCAAACAGCCCTGATTTCACTCTTGTTGAGTTTTAGGGTCATGGTCAATTATCGGCATATGGAACTACAGAAGCAACTTCAGGAGTTCGCAGCAAAGAAATTTTAACTTAAGTTTTAAACTAAATAGCCTTATTAAATAGATTCTAGATATTCAAGAAGTTCCAAGTAGTTTTGGATTTGATTTACAGATATTCAAATTTCAAAATTTATTTGGGCAAATTTAAATTTGAGATATGAGATTACCCTCAAATAAAATCATCTATTTATCCCTTACATCAAATCAATCCACCTAGAACCCAAGTGGCAACTACCTGTGTGTATTAACTAGTACTGAAGAGATAAATATCATCTCACAGTTATCACTAAATATAGTTCTAGAGAGGAAGATAGCATCAATGCCAAAAACAGAAAGTAAGAAATCTAAAACGTGATAGTCAGCCAATGAAAGGTGCCAGTATCGTTTCAATGGGAAAAATATGTTGCACTTGAGAAATAACAGTCATAAACTCATATAACAGGACAGTCAACCTTACCCATCACATTTGTACATATTGTCCCCATGAAGGCACTCCTTGACAGTGAATTGGTCCAGGCATTCCTCCAGAGAGACAACATCACCTTGAATTTCAACTGTCAAGTCCATCATATTTTCATACTTATTTGAAATCTGATCACATTTTGAGCAAATCACCTGTTTTCAAAGACAAAAAAAAGAAAAGGAAAGACACAGGTGCATCCATGTCAGAAGCAAGATAACAAAAAGGGTAGAAATTGAAAACTACATATTTAAAAAAATGAAAAGACACTTTGAAGAAAAAAGCAAGAGTAATCCTTGAGGGAACTGCAACTCAGACTGCTCAACTAATTGAATCAAATCATATCACATCACAGCTAAAATCTCACCCATCACCGCAACCCAGCCTACTTGCAGAAACTCATTCTGTATCACTGTCAAAGGGTAACCCTTTGCTAGTCTCCAAAATTGAGTAACAATGGATTACAAGTGAAATAGACCACTTTCTAATTCCTTTATAAAGTTCTTCACAAACTGAATTGCTTACTATGCTAAAAAAAAAAACAAAACAAAACAAAAGTAATTCCATCATAAAGGTTAATCGAAGTGCTTCAGTCATTCAGTGTGCTATCTTCCAAAATCTTCATAATGATTACATTAAAAATCATTAGAAAAGAAAAAAGAGAATAAAAATCATGGGCATGACAGCAAGAACCATTGTTAAAGCCATATTCAAGAGATCATAATTGCAAATTATTTTAAGCTTGATATTTTAAGATTTTAACTCAAAAAAGATTATGCAGGCCTGGAACTTAGCCCTTAATCTTGAAATAAGAAAGCCAAACTGTAATCGAATTTCTCTCATCGCAGGACAAGACGACTACCCAAAGAGAGATCAGGTTTATCCTCATCCAAAGATGATCAGATGGTTTAAACCTACAGAGACCATGTTAATCTCCCAAAATGCTAAGTAAAAAATACATCATAGTGGATTCTCCGCTCTCAGGTTAAATTCACTTCAGCTCTTGAGATGGGAAAAGGAAACACAGCAATTTTCATGTAACCGTTTCATGTCAACTTAATCTTTAACCGTACGTTGATTATGCATATAAATAAAGCATAACAAGTTATTCATTATAATATGAACATGATGGTATCAGTTGCATCAGATGTAAGACCTGAGATTGAAGTTGACCACCAAAAGTGCGTTGTATGAGAGTTGTCTCTTGCAGGTTGGGAGGGACAGCTTTCTCTCCACCAAATTCATGGAGGCAAAGAGATTGCATTGTATCAATTGCAAACCTACAAAAGTTAAATATCAAATAAAATTCTTCAGTACTAGCCAAATTAAATGTAAGATAGATGTCTTTCCAAAGCACCATCAATGTACAATTCATTACAAAAAGGTCAAATGACACTGCCCCAAGGGAAAGTCAGACCTCATAAACTCGTGAGCATCCTCTTGTCTTCCATAACCTAGAGTGCCACCAATATTAGGCAAATGGGAAAGAATATTCATCGGAGAAAAGGCCTGTGAACATTGCCTTGCTCTTTCAACATGGATTTCAAATTCACATAGGAAACACCAATCATCAAGAATGCCTGAAAATCCATTGTAAACAACCATAAGCATGAGGAAAAGTGAGAAGCAGCAAGACCCAAGAAAGATCTAATGGAAGACATTACATTCTCTACGATGGCCTTCCTCCAACAAGTAGGCAATTAGTGGCCTTGTGAATGAGAGACATTGAAGAACCACATTAGCAAAGCAGCTGCACAGAATTGCAATATATTTAATTTTGTACCCAAATGAAGCAAGAACTTATTTATAAGAAGGTTGGTTATGATGAAGACAAAAACCTGTTTCCAACATTCAGGAGTCCACAAGGACGAAATCCTAACTTGTCCCCGTTGAAAAACTTGACAAATTCATCATATGGAAAAAGAACCTGAAAAACAAAAATCTTAAAATTTTATGTTCGGGAAAATATATAAGATTCAACCAGATTAGCCAAGAGTATCGTCTTTTGTCAAGATTTCTACAAAATTACATCTTTAGGCTGCTTGATAGGCCGGGACGTTCTGCGAGGTGGTACAAGTGCAATGGCAGATAAACTTTTACCCTCAGCAGAACCTTTAAATCCACCATCAGTTGCCCCAGTTTGAGTCGAATTGATTCCATTAGTTTGATGGAAATCCTTGCATTTTGCTTTATGTCCAGATTTCCAGTGCGACACTTGGCATGCTTCTGAGCTGGAAAATCAACAAAGGCAAGACTCAGTTTTTTTTTTAAACAAAAAAAAAAATTGTAACTGTTTCTTCCTTTCTTGAGAAAACCATCAGATAGAAAACCACGACAAATTTGACAACTTCGTTGGTCAACATTGACGTATCAGCACCAAATTAACTAAAAACTAAAGGCGGAGGAGATCTTATGAATTACTGAGACAATGAGAGACAAGAAAGTCCGAAGCCCCCGATCACATTGAGGAAAAAAATTAAAAAAAAGAACCAGAATGGAGAACTAAAAGTTTGTGCGGCGTACCAATATCGTACGGCTTTACAGCGTGAGCACTTCTTAGTGCCGGATTGGCCGCAGACGGCACAAACAGATTCTTGCATAAAAACGCCAGGCATTGGAGTTTGATCGGCGGACTGGTCCCCTTCAAAATTGGTGTCGACCTCAAAATATTTAGAGGCTGTATTCTTCACGACAGTGTGTAATCCAATAGTTATAAACAAAACTGTAAATATTAATTGCAGGAACCAATTGAGATCCCAGGATGTTGCAGAGATAAGCATCTACGCCACCCCACCTTGATGATCAACAATATAGCTTGGATCCTAAAGTTTTTCATGGATTGTATTCCCTATAAATTTATAGTTAATGCATAGGTTTCCCTCAACTCTAATTAGGGTTTATTGTGATGTTTACTGGCTTGTTTTATATTGCTAGCTCAGTCTTTCAGTTTTTGTTTAGGAGCCAAAACACAGAGGAGATAATGCTTTTCCTTTTCCTTCTATGAGTTGGTTTTGTATAAGGGGAGAGTGATACAGCATCCCATGATCTTCGTTTTCCTTTTTATAATAAAAAAAAGGTTTTCTTCTTTTTTTTTTTTTTTAAAAAGAAGTTCGTTATTAAATCTTTTCATGTAAAATTTAATGAATAAATACAATTATATATATATATATATATTAGTGTTATAGATATATAATTAAATTTTAATTTTTAAAATTATCATTAAGAAATGAATGAGAACTTAAAAAATTATTTAAAATTATATTAATAGTATATAATTGAGTTTTAAAATGTTTTTAAATATCATATTATCATTAAAAAATTTAATCCATAACTTTCTATGAAAAATAAAAAGGTGGGGAGGGATGATCCAATGGGAGTACCATTGGTTTGATTTGGCGTAAAGTCTCTCATGTAATGCCGTTGCCTTATGAAACGGGACTTTTTGGAAACTCCCATGAATTATTGTTGCCTTTACAAGGTTGGGGTTTATTATTTCCTAATCTCCTTCTCGTACTTTTATTACTTTTTCTATTCCTATGGGGAGGATGAAAATTTAGAGGGGGGTCCCATTCAATATCAAATCAAAGTGTGACTCTTGTGTTTATAAAATGTTTTTAAAATTAGAGATAGAGTAATATATAGTTTATTTATTTTTATTTATTATTTTGTACTTTCATCTAATTTTAATAATACTGTATAAAAAATACACTTCGAAAGTTCAAATATGTCTCTGAATGTGTATATATATATATATATTTATCTATGGGATTGTGCTTTATAAAAACATGAAGAACTATTGGAATCTTGAATTGGGAGAATGGCACCTATGCTTACAAGATCGAAACAAAAGAAAGTGCGCACATATAGTAAATTTCACATTTTGGGGAAGATGATATTCACAATCTAAAGTGGGTGGATGCATAAAGAAGATATAATATGAGGGTAACGTGACAATGAAATCAAACAAGCATTTATCTTTTAGGTTTAGACAAATGAGGAGAAAAAGGGAAAAAGAGAATGCTGACCGGAATTCAAGATATTATGAAGATAATTAAACCCTTTCTCTTCAACCACCTGATCTTTAATTAGGGCGGTCGTTTGGTGTTAATAGATTTTGTTCATGGATTTTGATAATTTCATAGTTTGATTCCGTAAACAATAGTTGAACCTACCCCTGATATGTAGGACAGAATATTCTTTTATTGCTGCTTCTTCCTTTTTTAAAAAAAATAAAAAATTGGGTGGTAATGGTTTGGAAAGCACTCAACTTGCCCCCAAAGATATTCCCCAAAGATGTCGTTTTCGGTTCATCTCGCAAGCAGCTTCTTACTGTTTGCCCTCTCCTGCGTTCTCCATTTTCTTGATTCAGTCATTATTCTCAGAATATCCTTTTCTTTTACTTGTTCTGTCGTACAATGGGCCGGCCCAATCATGCAATAGCAAAATATTTACATTGGGCCGGCCCATAGATTAGCTGTACCTCATCAAGGCCCTGTTTGGAGGTGCTTCAGTTTCATTAACTAATCTAATTAGTAGCGCTTGGACCATTTTTGACGTCTTAACTAATTCAGGAATATTCAAACCAGTGATTACTTTTGAATTGATTTTGGTCATATAAACAATAACATAGTCCCTCACCCGAAAACAAAAGAGAGTATAAACAAACAAACACCAAGCTCACAAAACTTATCATACCCAAAGATAAAACAAGACTCGTACGAGTGGGAGCGAGAAAGGGGTAACATATTTAGTATCTTCATCTTTTCAAATTTTATTTGTGAATGAGTCTTCTATTTCTCATATTTGAAAGATTTCGTTGCAAATCAAGTCATGTGAGCTGTAAACTAGGCGTCAAATGAAAGTTTTTCTCAATTTCTATCTAATTCTAATTATAGAAATCAATTATAGTTTATCATAAATTTTCACATGTCATATAATATATAATAATATCAATTTTAAAAAAAAATTTATACAATGATCCATCGTGAATTGTTAAGAAGAAAAATATGAGAGAAGAAAATTGTGTATTTATCTCTTAGTTCCTATTAAGTGCAAGAAAACATATAACTCTTATTTATATGCAAAGATAGTTAGTTTTTAAATAAATATTTATTATCAAATAATAATCATAATTATTTGATAATTATTTATTATCTAATAATTTTAAATTTTAAATTTTAAATTATCATATATCTTATTAATTACTTCTATCAAATATTTAGTTACAAATAAATATGAGAAAACAAATTTTCAATTAATGAATTAAAATTTAATTTATTTAATAATTATTTATTTAATCAATTAAATACTGAGAGAAGAAAGCTTTCGCAAATAGGTGATGGTGAAACGTACGGGGATGGAGGACCGTGGGGAGAAAAAAATACTAGTTAGACTACGCCAATATTGTGGAGTTCAGGAGACCTCTTCAGAGAGGTTAAGCTCTTTCATAGGTCTTTTTCAAGATTTGTGAAAAATTTTATTATTATTTTACGTTTCAATTTTAAGAAAATTTAACAATCTAAAAATATTCTGTCTCTTAATTGGTCCAATTTTTACTACCAAATTCCATTAGATATTAGGCTCCTTTTTTTTTTTTTTTTTAATCATTAACCTAATTGGCTTGCCCTCTCCTCATGACATAAAGTGAAGAGATTCGGCTCATGTAAGTACATTATTGGCTAAAGAAATAAAGGATGAATTACTTTCTTTTTCTACAAAAATAAATAAATTAAAAATTATTATTTTGTTATTATAAAAAAATATACTGATTTAAAGTCTAAAAATAATATTTATTACATAAAATATTATCAAAAAAATATTTTTAGACTTTTATGTCAAATTTATTCATTTTATGATCAAAATCATAAATTTAATCAATTATTAATTGAATAAAAAAATTATTGTATATAAATAAGAAACATATTTAATACTTTTTATATTATATACGTAAAAATATGAAGAATATTTTGATCAAAATGAATTATTTGTAACTTATCTTTTATTAAAAGAGAAGTCAACATACTGCATTTATTTATTTCAAGAGATAGAAGTGTAATCTTTCAAAACAAAACAAAAATTCATATAATCAAAATTCCTTAAAAAAAAGTTTAATTTCCGATAAATACAAGTAAGTTAACCCAATGTCGTTCAATTGCAATAGTATCTATGCCTTAAATCCTAGAAGATAATAATGTTCAATTTTCAGAGATGTCAAAAGGACTTTACCCAATAAAATATAATTGAGTGGAAGATACCTTAGAATTTTTATGAAATAAATTGTTGTATATTGAGAGGGAGAGAGTAGAAAAATGGAAGTGCATGCACCGAATGCAATATAATGAAAGATATCAACCAAGGACAGCATTATTGTTTTGGTCTAAATAAACAAAGCCCATTCATTAATGTACGTTCTTTAAGTATTAAATCACCCACAACATTCTATTATTAAGACGCACACCACACATTTAAGTGACCATTAAGCTGGGTGTCTTTTGTTTTCTGCTTCAAATAAGCAGAATCAGCATGTGGGAAACCATCTTCGTATCTCACTAAAGTGACCAATGTGCCAACCTTTTCCCTTTTCTTTACAATCTTAGAATAAAATTAAAAATCATTAGAGCTTCTTTAATTTGGTCAAACTTTTTCTAAGAACGGAATAGTTTTGCGGTGTAGTTTCATGGGTGCTTCTTTCTTACTCCCATTGTTGCTCCTTAATACTGATCCACTAACATAAAATAATAATATAATTTCTGGCCTCCATTTTCCAGCATGAAAGAAACTATTTCTATTAATTTGCTTTCTCTGATATGGAGTTTGGCGTACATTAAATTGTGGGACAAGAAGATAATGAAAGGGTGTTGGTGGAGGGAGATTGAGCTTTTGGGTCAAAGTTTGGCTTATATAAATAAAAGCAAAGGAAGGGGTATAAAGCATGACATAAAGTGGGGGGGATCATTCGTTCTTGGGCAATCTTAAAGAATCCAAGATACAGTTGAAGCATAAATGTGGGTCTGACAAAGACAGTGGCTTATATTTTGATGCAAACTGACAATGATACAAGTGTCTCAATTATTTGGGTTTGAAGGGACAAAGGTTAGGATAGGACAATGCCTGGAAAGTTTTGGCATGAAAAACCGGAGTGCTGTTCTCCACCACATCCAGTTCTTGCGCCCAAAACCCTTCTTAGATCAACCCCTCGATCCAGTCTCCATCCTACCTCCTATAGCAAATAAAGACGAAGTTGTACAGTGGGAGCCTCAACACTCGCTATATGAATCTATTGAATCTGATCATGAACATGAAACACTGACGATATATATATATGGATATGTATGGATATACATACGATAGAGTGCGATCTTGGTTATTCACACACATATATACATGGAAAATGTTTGCAATCTTGCAGGCATGTATGTATATGTTGTTTTCATCGGAAAATATTTCAGGACAATACCCTTTTCTCTAATTTAGGTATATAGCAAATTAGGGCAGCTAGCTTTGGCACATATCCAGAATCATAATCTTGAGTTTGAACATGTGATTGTGAGTCTCAAAAAATATACAGGAATGTTACAAAGACTATATATATATATATATGTATATGTAGGAATGAGAATCACCTGCGCATATTGACACTGGCCTGTACAAGAGTGATTTGGATTCTCTGTAATTTATGTAGCTGCAATTTATGTAAAAATTATAGCATGTGATCTTATTTAACTGTCTAACTACGCATAGTCACTGAAAATAATTCTCAACAATTAAACTTTTATTGTAGCTGTAATTGACGTCCACCTACTAAATTTGAATTCCTGCAAAAGAGACTAGACACTGCTTCATTTGGTGGGAAATATTGTTATTGTTGTCGATCTTTATGCTGCACAAATTGAGCATGCATTCACTATATATTAGTAACTCTACAAGCGTCATAATTAACTGATTATCAACACGTCTTTTATTGTGTTGATGGCAGGCAGTCAATATGCTAATAATAACTAAGATGCTATTAGTAGAACATAGCAAGAATAGCTCTAATAAGACTTCTCAAACTTATCCGAGTGGTATCAAGTTCAAATCTTAATTAAAATAAATATTATAAATTATGATATATTAATAAATAAATAAAAAATGTTTTCTGTATGTAATAGTTAAAAAGTTATCACCACATTGCAAAATGTGTTTGATTATCGGTCTATTTAATTTCTTAATATGTAACCATTATTTTTCCCACTTAGTTATGCAACAATTTTCATACTAGTGGGATGTTTAGAATAAAAAATAATAAATACAAAAGTGCTTGAGTCATCTTTTAATATTTTTAATTACTTTATGATATTATATGCATAGATGATTTTCTGTATTTTAATAATATTTTTCTGAAAAGACTAATTACGTGATGGGTCCAATGTTTTGTGGTGTTCCTTTGGCTTAATACGTCCGATGCTTTCCCTTCTTAATAGTTAAAAATAATCCAGACCATCCAAAAGAAAAATGTAATCTTAATTGATAAATAACTGATCTATAATTTATCAACGTTACATTTTAGGCAAAGATAGAAAGATTTTATATAATAATGAACCCAAGATAATTTGAATTTTGATCCATACTTATCACACCACCAAGACCTTCATTGGATCCAGTCATCCCATGACCTGATTTATCCCTTACAATGAAATCCAAATATATATATATATATATATATATTCAACAAGTTTTTGTTTCTTCGCCCAATTAGTCAAATCAAAGACTAATTTCTCTGGAGTTGAGAACACAATAAATAAAACCGTCCTCAAATTAACGTTTCTAAAACTCAAACCTATTGTTATTATTTTAGGTCGAATAATTCCTTATTATGATTTTGTTTTGAGACTTTCGACATTTTTATTCATCCCTTTCAATTCAATTATATACGAATAAAATCAAAGCTACTAGCTAGATCTTCAACTTTGTGCAAATAATAGTCAACGATTCATAGGTGAATAGATTCACTGTTGTACAACAATTTTGTTATATAATCATGGATCACTAAAATAAATTAATAATAAAAATTTAAAAAACGCTTTTGTGTGAATGATGGCCATACAACCAATTTATTGTACGGTTGCAAATCCAAACTCCGATTCATAGTGTGAATCTAGGACCCATATATAACTGATGACGCTCCCTTAGACACAAGGATTAATGATCTCAGGGAAGAACAGTAGACTTTTTTCTTTAAAAAAAAAAAAAAAATTGAATCTACGTTTTGTACGTGGAACTGCATCTTATCATCTATATAATAGTAGAGGATTCACGTCCACAATTTACGGTAAAGTGTTCAAATATCTAATCGGTTGTGTTTCAACATAATTCAAAATTTGGTTTGGTAAAAGATTAAGATATAAAATTTTCTCCAAAACTCGGCCCAACCAATAAATGATCGGTTTAGGTCAAGTTTATATATTTTTTAAAAGTTATATTTTACTTAAAACATTTATTTTTAATTAATAAAAAACAGTTTTTTAAAATAAAAAATAAAAAAATTTGAAAGTGAAAAAAAATAGAATGACAAAAAATTAAAAATTAAAATTAAAAGAGTTAAGATTTGAAATGACTTGATATATTTAAAATTTATTATAAATAAAAATAAATTAATTAAATTATAAAAAATAATGTTTTAATAAATAAAAATATAATCAAACTGAATAAAGTCTAAACCCAAGACCTAGCCAATAGACCTGGCTTGGCTAATAACTTAAAAAAAAAATTTATTTATGACTAAATTAGACCGAGTTAACAAGATTACTAATTTTTGAACACTCTTAGTTTACAATTTAGTAATCTATATTTTGTACTTCTAAAATAACAATTAATTCAATATAACATTTAAAATAAGAACGTTATTATACGTATTTTGGTTTAATTTAAAGAGGGATACTTTATTTTGATATCTATGATACATAAAGTCACCATTTTGACAATGTTATATGTTTTGAATTTTAAATTTTGTTAGTTTTTATAAGTTCTTATTTGATTGAAATAATTCTTTTAAGGTATTATCTTTTGTGTATTTATTATTTTGAGTGATCTAATTATAATATAATAATATAATTGTAATAATATTAATCTAAAAATTAATAACATTATAATTATATTTCTATATTATAATTGAATATATTGTATACCTAAAATTGTGAGTTCACTACAAATTTTATCATTTACTTTTTTTAAAAAAAATAATTTTTAACTGTCACCGTATTAATAATAAAAGAAAAGCTCGATGTCATATAATAAAACAACATAAGTTCCAAATCTAATTAAAATTTTCATGTCATTCTGCCAACATGGCTTCTAGTTCATTCGCCTGTGGATCACTAGCTGCGGATGTTATTGAGTTATTGTTACCATAACTAAAAGGTTGACATTGTGTTATTATATAACTAAAATTGAGTCATATAAATAGTAAAACACACGTCATTTTAAATATCTTTTCGGTATTTCTTGAAATAAAGGAAGAAGGAAAGAGGGCGTAGTGTTGGAACTTGGAAAGATGCATGGCGGCTAAGGCTACGTTAAAATGCGGGAACGATAACATTCAGAAATAACGCGAAAAGTGTGCGACCTTTTAATTTCTTAAACCGCGTTTCGTAAATGCGTTAATTCACCGCCGCAGCACACGGACACCCAATCTTTTAAGATTTTGTATTTAACGTAGTTAAGTTCTCAAAACCCTAAATTTTACGCTCTAAATCCTAAAATTTAAATTTTAAATCGTCTCTAAAATAAAAAAATAAATTAAAAAAATAGTAAATAAAAAAAGTAGAAGTGAAGTCTAAATACATTTTCTCTCTTTGTATAATTCTCTTTATTTTAGAAGTACTTTGCACTTTAAAAAATTAGGTAAACAATATTTATTGTTTTTACTTATAGCAATAATTGTTGTTTTTTTATTACTTTTTATAATGTTTTTATGACAACATTATCTCTCATTTTTTAAAAGAAATAATCAATTTCTTTTATTTTAAAAAATGTATAATCAATCTCTAACAACTTTTATATTTTCATAAGTAGTATTTTTTTATTATTTAATTTTTTTTAAAAGAATAAATTTTAATTTGAAATGAAGTTTCATGAGATATTAAAGAGTAATATAGAGATATTATTTAAAAGTATGAATATATAAAAATTCATTAAAATTTAATTATAATTTTTTTAAAAAATATTAATTATGTTTTTTGGAAAAAATAAAATGTACTATTGTTATAAAAATAAAATTAAAAAAGTATTATTTAAATATCATGAAATTAATAAAAAAAAGTAACGATTATTACTCTTGGTGAGAGTAATAAATGTTTCTGAATTTAGAATTGGTTAGCAAAATCTTAAAAGATTCAAATCTATAATCATGACAACAAAACTCGGTAATTAAGTACACAAAATTTCATGGAGGCCAAAAAAAAAAAAAAGACAAGGTGGAATTACATGCTTGTCTCTCAAAAGTCACAAGAAATTAATTGCCATGTATTATTATTATTGTTATACATATACTTATTTTTTTAATAATCTATTTTAGTGAGTGAGAGGGAGTTTCAATATAATTGCAAGTCTTTAATTAGGCAAAATGAGTAAGGTGGAGTATATAATCATCTGGATTGGGGTATGTAGTACGTGTGGAAGAAGGCAGGAGCGTCAGAATTAGGAAGGAAGGGAGTGATCAAGAGGGGATGTATCACATTCACCAAAAAATGTTGTAAAGTAATCCGCTTATTGAGGAGCTGTTCCTCAATCCCACTAATCATTCCCAATTACCAATGTGACATCACACTGCTAATTTTTCCTTCATTTTAATTCTTTTAATCATTTCTTGTCAGGTGACAACCCTACACAAGGGTGATTAGGTTCCATTTATTTCGATAGGGATAAGTATACAGTAAGTGGGTATCATATATTTTAATAAAATTATATACTATTTAGTCTGTATTTATTTTTCTCCCACAAAATAGTAACATAAATAAAAAGAACTGAAGGAGGCTTAAATTGGGTTTTACCTCACTGTTGTTTGTGTAATTCATAATTGATTGATGTTTACGCAGTTGATATTTAATAGCCTATTGTCATCTGATATAACGATCGTCAGAGCTTGTTTTCTCTTCACGCCAAATTTTATAGGAAAATTACATATACTTTTTTAAACGTACTTTAATTGAAATTTTTATATATTCAAATTTCAAACTGCAACATTTTTTCTTGAATCAATACAAAAAGAAGTTAAAATATTATATATATATATATATATATATTCATTTAAACTATGCGAATTATCATGTGATTATATTTTTAATAATCATTTTAGTTTTTTTTTCTTTTACATAATTTTGAGCCGCATTTCTCCTTAAATTATATGATTTTTATAATATTTTTATTTTTTAAATATTTTTTTAGTAAAGAATTACATTTTAAAGTTACGAAATATAATTCAAAGAATCCGTGTAATTTTTTCAAATTTAAAACATTTTAACTATACTACTTTTTGACCGAAGGAATAATGAATTGATTGTATTTGATTTCATTGAATTTAAAATGTGCTGAAAAGCTAATACAAAACGGTGTTTAGTATAGAAGACAACATTTTCGTTATATTTTAAAATTTATATACCAATTTTATAATAAAATATTAATTTCCTTCGAGATAAAATATAATTCTCCTGAAATATTACTAGCCAGGGTCTAGAAACTCCTTTCTCTTTCTTCAAAATTTTGTTTGTAAGATTATTTTTAGTGGCTAATGAATAATATTACAAAAAAAATTAAATAATTATGATAGATTTATAGAATAGTTGATATTAATTAATATTTTTTTAATATTATACCATATAATTTGATCTGTTATTAAAAGGAAAGAAGCTATGCAAGTTGACTCAGTAATATAATATTACGAAAAAATATTAATTAATTGTGATATATTTATGTAATAATTAATTTAGTGTATGAAAATTATTTAATAATTTTTTAATATTATATCCTATTAAAGGAAAGAAGCTCTGCAAGTTGACTCGTGGGGTTCATCATTCGCTCAAGGAAGCCATGAACGTATATTAACTGGCAATGGGCAAAAAGGGAGATAGGGAAGGCAAGTGTCGCGAAGACAGAACGCCACGTGGCAGTTAGTAATTGATGTGGTGAAGGGCAAATCAGCGGAGCGTCACATGGGAACGGCAAAGCAGACAGAGTCCAGAGGGCAGACAGACCTGAGGAAAAGAGAATATGGCTTAGTTGTTCAGATGCATAAACTAATACAGTATTGTGTTAATTAATTAATAATGTACTTTCATAACCTATACTAATTTATGACACACCCATATCTCTCCAACTAATGATTATATTATTAATGTTTTTTTTTTGACGAGGACGTGATTTCATTATTGGGTATTTCTTTATGTTTTATGTCTATTCTTAATTTACCCTTCGCTTTTGGGAACCTATTATATAATCATATCATAATAAAACTTGATCACATCAAAACAACAGCCCCATCATGGACCGCAAAACATCGTTATAGAAAGTGATTGTTTAGTTAATTGCATAATAAGGTTTCTTAACAAAGAATTACATACACGTACGTAGTATTCAGCGTCTCAAAATTTAACCTTATAGGTGACATGATTTTTAGCAATATTGTCACATGCGTTAATATTTGTTCACATAAATACAAAATGAACATATTAATGTACTGTATAGTGTTGATCAAGGTAACAAAATTTTATATTGTATTCGTCCATGGATTGAATAACACAGTGAAGGTCATTTGAACATGCAACATGCACACGTGTAGTGAATAGGGATTGGTTTTGCTTCATGGTTGAATAAACAATATGGAAGACAATTCACATGGGATTTATTTAACTTAGACGATCAAACAAGCTGGTTATGAAGTGTTACACATACTGACATGTTACGTTAACTAATAGATTAATCCCAAGATTGAAAAGCTGATCACGAATTAAGAACCTTATTTACTAAGAATCTGCAGTACAGCCGCCACGTTGCTAATTCATTCACGTCTCGGTACATGCATCGCTAAGTAAAATGGCGAGCGCGTGATTGAAACGCGCCGCACCACCACCATGTGTCATGTCCCACTGGAGAGGGCGGGGAACACCAATAGCTTCCTTTGGATTTAAAAACTCCATGTCCCCATACAAATCCATCTTCCCTCTCTCTGTAGTTTTATGATTAGTTGAATCTGTTTTCAGAGAGAGAAGGCAAAGGGGAACATTATAAGATGATTGTTCGATTGACATCTGATGTTATGCCAGAGGAAGCTCTGAACGTAGCCTCATAAATTCATAAAACAAACACTCTCCCAACACAAACACACGCAAACAACTAAAATATTTGAAACCGATGAAATGGCCGAGAATTCTCTGTCATTTGTGACCTCCTAATGCACATGGTTTCTTGGGTTTCTGTTCTCTTCAATCTCTTTCCTTCTTTTTATTTTTTTTGTTTTCCTTTTCCCTCACAATCACATGCTGTACTTCCTCTGCCCTAGTGATTAGCTGCGTTTTTTCTGATAGCATTGAAGGGTTTGACTCCACAGTTTAAGAGGCTCTTCAGATCTGTAGAAGTCATTTGGACATTGGTCATCCTAAATTCTTCTTCTTCCTTGGACTTCTGTGGTGGTTGGCTTTTGATTGAATGCAGAAAGGTACGATTAATGATGGGCTCTTTAATTCACTCTCATGATTTTAATCATCCATGAAATGATTTGCTTTCTGATATTTTCAGTTTGAAGAGGGAACCCATTTCTTCATTTCTTGTGCTTTTCCTTTGGGATTTATTGGCTTGTTTTGGTTCATGGATCTTGGCTTCATTGATCGCAGCTGGGGGTTAGGGGATGGCCTTTACTGTTTCCCTTTCTGGTGAAAATGTATATCAGCTCTGTTTTCCAAATTTACAGGACTCTGCTGAACTTTAATATTTGTTTTGTCTTCTGTTGCAGAGCTGTAAAAATCCCGAACTGTATGTTATATTCAGTTCTTTCTTATTCTTCTGAATGCTCAATATCTGGTGCTTCATCTTTTGCCAACCCTGTATACAACTTTTGTTGAAAATTCTTTAGTTTCGGAAAATAATTCAATTCGTCAAATACTGATTTCTTTGACTCTTTCTTGTTCTTGGCTTTGAATTATTTCCTTCCCTATTGATTCTTTGTTATAATTTCTTTAGCAGTTGGCACATCTAACAAACCGAATAGCTAGCTTGACAATGTAATAAGCTGTTTTGTCTCTGAAATTTTTCTTTCTTTTCTCATACTTGTTGGGGGATGACTTTTGGTTCTAACTCTAAAATTTTGGCTGCTTTAAAAGTGGTATTTTTATATGCCTTTTCCGATAGTGGGACCGCTTGGCATGTCTTGAAATGGCTCTAACTTAAAAGAACAAATTGAAATAATTTGACACCAATTAATCTTTTCATATATTGCCTGCTACTTACTAACTTTGTCCTCTTTCCTTTCTTTTATTTTTCTAATTAAGCACCAAACTTTAATGGAACTCATCTTTGCCTAACAGGTTGAAGCAGAATTCTCTGGAAGTGTTCTGCTGAAGCTTTGTTTTGGATACAATAAACGGCAAAGAGTTAGAATTGGATTACGAGAAATGCAAATGGGATTTCATTGAACGATGGTCTGAGTGGGTGCACAAGTTTTATATAGCACTAGAGCAATTGGATGTAATCAACCTGTCTTCACGGTTTGCGAGATGGAGCATGACACTATTGAGGACATGGACATTGAAGTCCTGCCTTCGATGTGGCCCGAAGATATTGGAAGTGACGTAAAAAAACAATTTAACATAGAGAAGCCTGGAAGTGACCAGGACATGTTGGAGGAGGTCACAATAATAGATGAGCCAACTATAGTTGATTTCAAGCGTCTCATGGAGCTCACCAATTATACAGACAAAGGGTCGTCTCAGTTGACCTATCTTATGAAACACTGGGAGTACAAGCAGGCCAATGCTGTGCGTCTTCTAAGAGAAGAACTAGACAACCTAAGTAAACAGAGACAGGAAGTTGAGCTGAGGAAGTTGAAGATATTGGAGGAGCATCGATTTGAGGAAGAAAGATATGGGCGTGATAAACGACCAGTTTCAATCTTGGATGAAGTTTATGATTTATGGCAAGAAATACCACGCAGGAAAAAGGACGTTGTTGTTCAAAACAAGGGTTTTGAAATAGATGCTGAGTATGATACTGTAGTGTACTGGAAGCAGAGAGCCCTGCATCTAGAAAAACTGTTGGAGGCAAGTATACAGAGAGAGCAGACACTTATGGAGAAGCTGGAAGAAAGCATAAAGAATCTTGAAAGGCAGTCCTCGCCTGTGGAAGAATTGTCCCAGATTCTGAAAAGGGCAGATAATTTCTTGCATTTTATTCTGCAGAACGCACCTGTTGTCATAGGCCATCAGGTAAATTCCGGCGAGTATTGAGTTGATTTTTTCTGTCTCTGAAACAAGTTATGGAATGATCTAAGCTTAGGACTTCATTCAGAATTGATAAGTGATGTTGATTGTTTTGTCGAGTTTTTCCAAACCTTTAAGTTGTATAGTGCTAGAACAAGCATTAATCTATGAATCAAATTAACCTTACGATAATTACTAAGGCTTACAATCTCATGAAATGGCACCAAATTCACCCTAACAAAGCCATATCTTGTTTAATACTCTGCACACTGCTGCTGTACTACCTAGGTGCTGGGGACCCTGGACAAGGACTGAAATTGCGTTTTTATTCAACAAGAATAAGCCAACTGTGCAATTAAACCTTGCCTTGGTGCCATAACAAAGTGTAGGTACTTGACTAAGCAAATTGATGTATGTTATATATGCAATACTCTGGAATTAGTAGACAAAGTATCCCTTTGAAACTTGGGCCTAAATGACTTCTCATTTGTAATATATTTTTGTTTCTTCATTACGTTAATGTTCAACTTCTGTTTGCTATTATGAGGGCTATTCTGAGCTGCAAAGGACTGACTCTCTAATTTTCTTCTCAGGACAAAGAGTTGCGCTACCGCTTTATCTATAACCATTTCCCTAGATTACAAGAGGAGGTAACAAACTTCTGCTAAGCTCTTGCTCCAAGCTCGTGTAAAAAGTTGTGTTGATTTTTGTGCTGCATTTGTTTTAGGTTGAAAAAAATGCTCCTGAAAGTCTGAATGATCAGAGTCGACTTGCTCTTTCTCAAAATAATCTGTGCTATAAGTTGGCTGAAATATCTTAACTCTCATATCTACTCATCTATGTATTTCAGGACATTATAGGAAGAACAGACGTGGAAATTTTCACGGGATCTGGTGTTAAGGAATCTCAAGATTTCAAGAGAGAAGTTCTGGAAAAGGGGTTGCCTGCAAAAAGGGAAATTACTTTCGAGACAGAACTATTTGGGTCGAAGACTTTCTTAATTTATGTGGAACCTGTCTTTAGCAAGGCAGGGGAGACACTGGGTATAAATTACATGGGCATGGATGTAACAGATCAGGTAGATTCTCTTTTGCTTTTGATAGTACTTGCAATCTTCTTGCTGTGAAAGAGGGTATTTATATTTCCGACAAACCGCAGGTGAGAAAAAGAGAAAGGATGGCAAGGCTTAGGGAAGAGATTGCAGTTCGGAAAGCCAAGGAATCAGAACTAAATAAAACCATTCACATAACAGGTATAATGACTCAGTCAAAACTTGGTACAGAATTTTACTGCAATTTGATTTGGCAGCAAGAAAAATTATGGTCATTACTGTTTTTCCCTTGAATAGAGGAGACTATGCGAGCCAAACAAATGCTAGCAACCATGTCTCATGAGATAAGATCTCCATTGTCTGGGGTTGTTAGCATGGCTGAAATTCTTTCTACCACAAAACTAGATAAGGAGCAAAGGCAGCTCTTGGAAGTCATGCTTTCCTCGGGAGATTTGGTTCTTCAACTTATAAATGACATATTAGATCTTTCCAAGGTTGAGTCAGGTCTGAGACTACCCTTGTTCCATTTCTCATTTGTAAAATGTACATAATTACTAATTTTTAAGCATTCTTAGAGCAATTTAATCAGACAAGAAGTGATTTTGAATTGACGACTTGTCTATGTAGGAGTAATGAAGTTAGAAGCTACCAAGTTCCGTCCAAGAGAGGTAGTAAGGCATGTGCTCCAGACTGCTGCAGCATCATTGCAGAAAATATTAACCTTAGAAGGTCATGTGGCAGATGATGTACCCGTTGAGGTGAGATCTCATTAACACTTGCATCATATCATGCTTTCCTGTCATGAAATCCATGAAGCATCAATGCTAGACTACTTCTATGACTTCGTCATTGCCTTCAAATATTCTTTTCTCCTCACTGTTGCAGGTCATTGGAGATGTCTTAAGGATTCGGCAAATTCTCACAAATCTAATCAGGTAATAGTTATGAAGTATAAACACTTTAAAAAAAACAAAAAAAAGAGTTATGTCCATGTTTCATATATATCAAGCACTCATTAGATGCGAAACTAACAACACTTTAAATTATATGTTGACACTTCAAATTTTGTCATATTGTAGTGATTTGAATATGCTTAAAGTTTGCAATAATTCTCGAAGTTGATCACTTTTAAATGTCTTCTGATTTATTTATTTTTCGTAAATTTGCAGCAATGCAGTCAAGTTTACCCATGAAGGCAAAGTTGGCATAAATGTTTACGTTGTAGCAGAGCCAAGTTTTGCAAAATCGGAAGAAAGCCTCCAAAAGATGGGTGATGACAAGTCAAATGCTTCGGCGAATGGACTGACAGAAGAGAAATATCTCTCAGCGTCTCATAGTGGGAGCGACGAATGTATATCTCCGGTTAAAAGCGAATGCTCAAGAAATGGAGATACTGAGGAGCAACCTCATTCAACCGAAACAACAGTGTGGATCCGTTGTGATGTATGCGACACGGGAATCGGAATACCAGGTATCTTATCAACCTTAGGACATGTTGAACCAAAACGCAGGCATTTGAGCTCTATGGGACGTACTCAGTACTCACTCTGCATATAAATTTTTCCATTGTGTGGCAGAAAAAGCAATACCTACCCTCTTTAAAAGGTACATGCAAGTCAGCGCGGACCACGCTCGAAAGTACGGTGGCACAGGACTAGGACTAGCAATATGCAAACAGCTGGTAATTCTTTCCTGGATCCAATTGAAACAAATAATATTCCTTTCGTCTCTTTTTTCTTTTCTTGTAATGACTAACTTAAAAATACCTTGTTGGACTTTTCTGTGAAACTGAACAGGTTGAGTTGATGGGTGGTCGTCTAACGGTGTCGAGCAAAGAACATTGTGGTTCTACATTTACGTTCATACTCCCGTACAAGGTTTCTACAGCTTGTGACCATCCAGACGACTCCGACGAGCTCTCAGATGTGGAGAGTAACGACGCTGCGTCTGATGATACCACGGAGGGTTTCTTCCAATTCCAACCTCGTACTTTGGGCTCTCTCTTCTCTTCTAATGGATCTACTAGAGCCCAAAAGTTGTTACCCCATAAAATTGGGTTCACAGGCTCACATAAATTAAATGGGTTTTCGGAGAATTCTTACTCATTCCACTCGAATAACATCGTATCAAATGGGACACCTTCAGTTGAATATGCATCCCAAGTGACAGTTATTGATGCGCCGGAGATGTCTGAATCAGGAAGTTCGTGGAGTCACAACCCAGAAACGGAGAACGAAAATGTAATTATCAGAGACAAGCAACAAAAGACATATGCTAAGCCCCAAAATGGTAGCGCAAGCAGAGAAATTGGTGAAGCGACAAAGTCAAGCGAAACCCAGCAAACTAGTGAGACACAAGAGAAGGATAACAGAACCTCCCAATGTGTTACTAGCAGCAGTACTAGTACATCAGCGGTAGCCAAACCAACATTAGAGCCTAAGATCCTTCTTGTTGAAGATAACAAGATCAACGTTATGGTGACACAGTCAATGATGAAGCAGCTAGGTCACAGCATAGAGGTGGTGAATAATGGAGTGGAAGCTGTGCGTGCAGTTCAGAGCAGGAGTTATGACCTCATTTTAATGGTACTTTCTGGAGTATTTGTGCTTCTGAGAATTGGATTGTTTACTTGTACAATGAAATGGTTTGTTTATGGGAATAATTTGAATAATTATGGTACTTCCAATTTGCAGGATGTGTGCATGCCAGTTATGAATGGTCTTCAAGCAACAACATTGATTCGCTCTTTTGAGGAAACTGGAAATTGGGATGCTGCAACAAAAGCTGGAATAGAACCAAGCGTTTCAGCTTTAGATTTGCATAAAACTGAATGTTCTCTTCCTTCCACAAAGCGAATGCCCGTTATCGCAGTAAGCTATTGTCCTCTAATCTAGAAAGTAACAATCCTCTACATGTAAATTACAAGATAATTCATGAGTGGTTAATGATTATTGTCTTCACCATATCATGTTGATGCAGATGACGGCAAATGCTTTGTCAGAGAGTGCGGAAGAGTGTTATGCAAATGGTATGGACTCATTTGTGTCGAAACCTGTGACTTTCCAGAAATTGAAGGAGTGCCTTGAACAATACCTACGGTGAATGTCCTTTGTAAATTCTAATGTATGTAAAAAAAAAATAGAGCTTAGGCTAGGAAAGTTTTGTAATGAATGAATCATGCTTTCCTCCACCATTAGTGTCTAGTACCTTAAAGTTGTATGGATCTAAAATATGCTTTTCCTTCTCCCCTGTAATTTTATTAGTTCCTAAGGGAGAGCAGGAAGCCTTTCAATAGAGTTAGGGCTAATCGGCACTACAAGGGAATTTGGAAAAACGAAATCATACCAAGCACAAGGTAAACTTTTCACAAGTTAACGGTAGGTAACATTCTACTGGTTTCTAGTACAAAATTGGGGAAGGTTGCACTGCTAAAAAGTCAAGAAAGTGAGTTGGCATATCCCGAAATTGTTTCAAATTAGTAAGCATGGACATAGATATCATGTTGTGGCAAGCTCTAAAGTACTCGCATGTAATCTAACGTGTTGTGTTTAATATAAATGTTTGGCATATACCACACACATAGTTGAAACATCCGTATATAATAAGGTGCAAATCAATTTTCTAAAATTTATTGTCATCCTCAAGAGCATGAGAATTCATCATCATATACTAATATCTTATGTTTTGTGATTACAATATATATTAGAACGAGGAATTTATCTGAGAGTTACTACCAAAAAGGGGAAAAAACAGTATAGAAAAATGCCTGTAATGACAGTTAGTTTCCTTCTTGTTACTTTTTCATTTTTATGAGTTTTAATTGTAGTTACTTATAACTCAAAGAGCTTTGCTATAACCGCTCAAGTTTCTAGTCATTTAATCATCTCAAGATTTCGGTCCAAGTAAAATATTATGATCATGCATAAAATGAAAAAAAATAAAAACTATCATGAACTGATAACAACTTGAAAGTCATGTATTCAGAACTTACACTCAATTACTTATAGCGAAAACTATCATGAACTGATAACAGCATGAGTTTAAACAGTGTCATTGAGATATTTACAAGCAATGTAAAGCGAAGCAAGGCACGTGAAGAGTTCATACATTGATACTCTGCCTCTTCTTAGTACTAAGTAGTAGCTAAAGCTTTATGAATAATGGCTGCTTTATGTATCTCCTGGGATGCTTAACGTTCAGGGATAGGATCGTCAAGCCTGGTAGGTTATGCTTGGTTCAAGTGCCTTGGTGAACTTGAGGCTTGAGCCACATCTATTACATCACCAATCTTAATGGTAGCTTCGGGGATTTGATCTGTACTATTTTCAAAACCAGCGAATGTGGGGTCATTGTGGTAGAAGACTTTTAACATGACCCAAATTCTTTTCCCGATGGAGTCTTGTGGATCAAAGCGCTTCAAGTGTTGCCTATTCCCGAAAAGGAAGATAGCTATGTGTATGACAAGAGCCGAGGAAGAAGCCACCCCTGCAACTTGGAACAGTCCACGGAAGTTGTCAAGATCAAGACTATAGGTAGCGTCCACAGCTGAGGGCTGCATACAACGGCTTTCATTCTTGAACCATCTCTGTTCAATTGCTTTCATCGTATCTTGATTCTGCTCTGTCAAGTTTAGTATAGCCCTTGAAACATCAGTTACGAGAGGGGAATTTCTTCTGAAGGCCTGCAAACCATACGAGGGTCATCCAAATTAAGAAATCTATGAAAGAACTACATCTGGGAGGACAAAGGCGTGGGAGGCACTCACAAAACCAAATCCTGGAGATTTATAAGTAGGTCCCATCGTGGTATATTTGGAGCAATCATTCACCTGCATGAGCTTAAGATACGGGATTTCATCAAAAGCGGCAGCAATACCTCCGTGTTCGCTTCCAATTGTCAGAAGTTGATCACATTCTTCTGGAGAATAGTAAGGTCGAAGCCTGCTTTCATCGAACCCCATTTGCTTTAATATGCCGTAAGTGTAAGAACCAAATTGGTAACCAACAGAGTCCCCACTCTGAAGGAGTTGATTCACATCAGTCACAGCCGGTCGAAGCTGTTGAACGGTCAAAAGCGTTGTGAAACTAGCAGTGTAACTTTGAGTCAGTATGAGCACTACAAATACCCATATGATCACCACTACTCTCGCCAAGTTGCTGTGGATTTTCTCCTCTATAATATCAAACTAATTAGTATTTGAGGTTTGAAATAATAAGTCATATGAAAAATAAGAGTCTGAAAATTACTCTGGGCAAAAACCATTGTTGAGAAGGAAAACCAAAAGCTAGTGCCAACTTGATCTGAGGGGGTACCCCTGAATTCGTCGTTGATTCGGTGTTCTAGCACCCAAACCACAAAACCAATGAAGACAAAAAAGCAGCCACTTGTGAGCCATAGTTCCCATGTCAAAGGCTTCAAGAAAACCCAAGCCTTTGTCTTGTTCCTCTCTTTGGTTGGCACTAAGAAAGCTGCTCCGCTTTCGGTGAAGGGGAACGTGAAGTCCACATACTGGGACCTCTTAAACTTAATCGTAATATCTCCTACCACTGCATCAATTTCCTAGGGAACAGGATAATACAAATGGGTATATGCAGAAACGGAATGGGCGGTTTTCGTTCAAAAAGAAGAAAAAATTGAAATAAAAGTAAGAAGACGATAGACTGCATGCATTTAATCCTCATTCAAATATCCGGTGAGCTATTCCTTTGTTTTCCAATATTGAGTAATATTGACAACATTCAAATCTTCTTTTGTTTCCTATCTTTTCAGTTTTTAGCTGGATCATACCATAAGTTATTCCTGAATCCTAACTATTTTCCTCAAAATTCCTGATCATAAGCATTTACTTATGTTAGAACTAGAAGGAAGCAAGAAGGATTAATGAAGGAAGCCTTACCCCGTGATAAACTTGCTGGATCAAATCATCGTAGTATATACGTGGGCTTAAGTAATCCGGGTCATAATTAGGTCTTCTGAAAGGGATGAATTCATAAGGAACAGCATATGGCAATGAATCGATCGCCGCCTTGAAAATATCTATGCAGTAGCCACTGGCAGTTGTAGTTTTAGTACCAGAATCATATTGCACACCGACGAATTGAGCAAATCCCATATTCTGCTTTACTGGAACTCCTACTCTTAGCTTCTTTCCATATGCCGCTACATCCCACCCTTTAGGAGCAGCGGAAGAATCCCCTGGCCATATAATTTGTGCCAGATTGGCTTTTGATGCAGAATATGTGCTTCCACTTCCGTGATTCAGTTTTCTTTCCAGTCCATTCTGTGGTGTCCAAAATCCTACCACCTTCTTCCCATCACCATTTACATTGATTATCTGGAAAGTTTTTGAATTTATTTCTCCATTGACCAAACTAAACTCCCCTGCAAGGCCTTTAAATGTGGTTCCATAAAGTGCTTCTCGTAGTTTTGAACCACTTTGAGACACCCCGAGAATTTCAAAATCAGTTTTATTATTAGATTTAGAAGCATTTGCCTTTTGGAAACTCGATTTCGTAATCCTAGCCTTCTCAACTGCGATGGCTAGAGCTGTTGCAGCATCGTAAGCCCATAAACCCAAAACATTCAATTGGGCTCCTATGATGTCAGGATTTTCTTGTTGAAATTTTAATTTCCATCGAGCTTCAAAATCTTGTTGCTCCTTGAATTTTGGAAAATAGGTAGCCACGCCTAAAACCCCTTGCAGAGAATCGGGGACAGAAGAATTCGACCAATCTAAAAAATTAGTCATGGTAGTGGTCATGATCCAAACATAGCCTTGGGTCATCATCCCAATGTCTCTTGCCTTGTTGAACACGCGAGTACCCAGGATGGGTGGCATATGCACAATGAACACTCTGTTTGACATCATTCTTAGGTTGTTGAGCTCTTCAACAATTTGTTGGTCCGATGCTGATGGGGAAATTGCAGTTTGATTGGGAACGCGTACATCTGCGTCTTGCAAGGCTTTGATCATGGAAGGTATCGCTTCCTCCTCATATAAGCCTTCTTGGTATATGGGCACCACTTGAGTCCATTCGAAGGCTTCAACAATTGCTGCAATGGCTTCCACTTGAGCTACGTCGCTCTGTGCCACTCGAAAAAAATAAGGACTGGGAGGATGATTCAGAGAAGGGCTTGTAGTTGAAAATGATATGATGGGAACCTCAGCTTTGTTACCAACATCAATAACAAAGCTGGCCTGCCTCGAGTATTGTGGTCCTATGATGGCTTGTACCTCTGCATTTTTTATCAAATCTATAGCTGCATCATTTCAAACAGAAAATGAAGTGATTAGTCTTTTCTTTTCGGATTCAACATGCATGTGTAGTGGTATTAATTAATTTGTACCTGCTGAAGCAGCTGAAATCATGTCTGAGTTGGAGAGCCTGATGTTGGGAACAATCCTAGTTTTATGGTAAGTGTGGGAAGCATAGAAGTCGGAGAAGGCTATGTTGATGCAGCTCAAACCCAACTTCCCAATCCAAGTGTCTGCATCCACAACCACACCAACATTTACTGGGACCGTCGTTGTATTTGGTCCCATGGCCAAGCAACTCCACGTTGTAATAAAGAAGATGGCAAAAAAACTCACAAGTTTCATGGCGTTCATCAACAGTGTTTGAAGTTTGATCCTCCTTGAAGTTGGGCTCCTTTAAGAAGGGAAAAACCAAGACTTTTCACAAAGTTGATTTATGTCAAAAGGAAAAAGTTAGTTGATTTATGAATCTATGGAATTGACTTCAGGTGCATAATTTTTAGAAGAGAAGGACGACTTCAGAACTGAATATAGAAGAGAAAAGAAAAGCAGCAAGAAGAAATTGCCATCCATGACGTGTTTAAATGCAAGGGTTGGATCGATTCAAGCCTCTTTAAGTTATTCAACCTAGAGAATACAAGGAAGATGCCAAGAAAAAATGGACGCAGTTACGCAGAAGGCATCAAGCAGAGTCTACGGTTCATTCAAGCATGAACTATGATGATTTTTCAATGACTGAATTATAGATATTTTTATTTTTAAACACTTCATTGATCTTTTGTTTTAGTTTTTTTCAATCAAGTTTAATTGAATGTTGTTAGCTAGTAGCAAGTGACGTAGTCTAAGTTATCATGAATCCAAAACATATTATGGCCATGTTCGGTAGCATTAAATTTACTGTGATGGAAAAAGAAAAAGTCAGGGAAAAATTTGCAGCTGTGCTTGGTAGCATGAAAGAGTTAGACATTGGAGGGGAGATTACAATTTTGCGCTTTTTTACATTTAAAAGAACCACATGCTTTTTTTTTTTTTTTCATTATGTAAAGAAGGACATTTTAGTCATTTCGTTCTACTATAATTTTTTTTCCATCCTTCTTTCTATTATACCAAACACATTTTTACAATTTTTTTCACTTTTTATTCTCACCATATCAAACATATTTTCATAATAAATTTTTTCACTCTATTATGTTCTTTTCTCTTTTCAAACGAGGCCTATATCTACTCACAGGAGAACAAGAGTAATAATTACATATTCTGGTGAATATCATTTTTATAACTGTTTCCTAGGTATGATATAATTGATAATTATATATTATATAATATTTTATTAAAGAATTTTAAAGATAATAATTAATGATTTAAATATAATAATAAATTTATTTTAAAAAATTAATTATTGTTCTATATATATATATTAATTAATAATTAATTATGTCATAAATAACAAACACTATATTTCCAAAAACACATAATCATCACTCAAAAAACAATTGGATTGGTAAAGAATTAAATAAAATGAAAGCAAAATCAATGTTCTATGATTAATGACGGGTCTATATAAACCCTTTAAGTTATTGTCCTTGAAGATTTTTTTTTGTTGGGTCAAAGAAACGAAATAGATTTTTTGACTGGTCACTGACTAGTTTATACGTGAGGAAATAAACTCTTCCTCGGTCTTTAAAATTAGGTCAATCTTGCTGAGCTGGAGATTAGGATACCCAAAAATACATTTTCTAAATGTATTTTTATAAGATAAGGTGCATAGATCTCAAACAATTATAAAATAGATTATTTAAATTATGTCAAATATATATTTAAAATATTTAAATTGATCAAATATAGTGGACAAAAAGAGGGAATAAAAAAAATAGAGAACAGTCCTAAGTTAATAATGTGATATTTATTTTTAAATTTTAAATATGTAATGACCCAATAAATTGTGATTAGATAATTATATTTGATCAATTAGTTAATCAAAAATATGAAGAGAGAAAATTTTTAAAAAATTTTGCTAAGGTATATCATTTTTTGAAGTGAAGTTATATCTTGAGTTTGAAGTTGGCTTGGTGGTTAAGTTTTATGTGCATTGTTCAAGAGGCCAAATGTTTGAATCTTGACTTTTTCAACTTCCTTTGTTTTTTTTGGGTGTTGACACATGTTTCTACAATGCAAAATGACTAAAATATCCTTGACCTTATAATTTCTTCTTCTCGGTAATTCAACGCATAGCCAATGAAGTGGAATTCTGATATTGTGTGATCACCAAAGCTTCCATTTTGGGTCATCATAGTTGCCCCTTGCCACCGCATTGACGTCGTCGGCAAGTCGTTGGCCAAAAGTCGCCATTTTTGGCAAAAAACAACCCACAAGTTCATAGTTTGAAATGCCAGAAAACGCGAAGCAAATTCCATGTCAGTAAGTGTTTTCTTTGGTGTTTTGTTTATGGGTTTTGCTCCTGACATGTTTACTGGCGTTTTCCCTCTAACTCCGTGCTCCGTCAACCGGTGATTGCTGCAGATTTCTGGCGATTCGTGCTAAGGTTCTAAAAAGAGCAAAATTTTGTTTTTTCCTCCAATTAAGCTCAGATTGGTGAGCGTTGTGCCAATTTTCAATATGCCTTATTGATTTCTAATGAATTTTAGCCATTCCTTACTATCAATTGCAAGAAATTTGAACTTAGAATGGAAAATCCCAATTTGGCCGTGAATTAGGGTTCTTAAGGGACCAAATTAACTTTTTGGGACTTTGGGTTATTAGTAGCTTTAAGGCAGTAATTAAGATAATTAGAAGTTATTGATTGGATAAGAATGTTGATTTGGTAATATTTCGGAATTTCTTTGAATTTTTGCAATTATGCAAATACTTTAGGATGATTAAGGATGTATAAAGATGTCTAGACCTATGGTCTAAGCAAATGGAAGTTGAATAAATGAGAGTTAAAAGAATGAGAATTGAATGGATGAGAATTGATAATTTGGTTATGACTTGATAATATGCCTAAGTGGAAATTCTTGTTGGGTTATATGATTAAGACCTTAGTTCTTTTGTGGTGGTAAACTTCTTTGGAGTAGAGAAACTCTTAAATGTTAAATCACATGTTATGAGATAATTACTTATGATATAATCTTAATGCCAGAATTGGTTTAGAGAAGAGAAAGAAAAATAATTTCTTTCTTTTTCTATTGGCATAGGCATTTCTTAGGGGTCAGGCTGTCACCCAAATGAAGGCATTTTGTTACTTGTGTTTAAGGTATTCATGTACGCAGATAACACTCCCTAACACTTTTTGTTATATACTCTATTTTTCTTTATTTGGCAATGTTTTATAATTATCATTATGATTTTGTCATGATTATATTAATTGGAATTGTAAATTCTGAGTAGATGAATTTTCTTGACATGATTATATAATTACATCATGTGTGGTTTGATAAAGACTTTTGGGAAATCTCATGCATACAGTTATGTACAATTGCCAAATAAAACAAGTATTGAAATGCTACTTGCTTTTATATATGCCTGTTTTATGTTCCTTAGATATGGAAGGACTAGTTAGGATACTGGTAGTAAACAGCAGTATGTTAGCCCTTGGTGCACCTTGGAAAAATATCTAGCAAACAAGGTGAATGAAAGTGTTAGCCCTATGTGACAGCCATCACACGTGGACAGATCGTGAATTATGACTTCACGCTTGTTGGTTACTTACCTTCAAGGATTATGTGTCCTCGCTTGTTATGATTTACTCTTGTGGGCTGTGTGCAACACTATATTAATCCATGGTAGTCCTTTTCCTTGAATTGATATTCAGAAACCTATTGATTCTTTCTTTCCACTTTGTAAGGCATATTAATTTAATGTTTTACAATGTGCAATAACTAGCTGGTTGCTGGTATTTATAACTTAAATATTATCTCATTCCATACAAATCATGATCATGTTTTGATTGCGAATTCTATATGTAATTTGTTTACTGATTTTGGGGTGCTATTTGCCGAAAAATTATTGTCTCAGATTAGAAAGTTGGTGAATTCCCGAAAGGAGCTGAGGATTGATGGGAATTCCTTTGGGTGAGCCTGCTTGGATCTGTAGGATTTAGCTTAGTTCATTTTTTATGTATATGACATATTTTCAGAGATGTGTATATATATATATATATATATATATATATATATAAAGTGTTGGTTAGCCATTATTTTGTACGTTTTGATATGTATATTGACCATTGATGAACCTTCCACATTTTTTGTATTTGGTGTATTCTATTTGGTTCATTCTGATAAGAGTGGAGCTCTATTTGTATATATTAATTTTGCCTAATAGGATTTTGCAAAAATTTCAGAATGTTCTATTTATTGAGTAGGCTCTGCTGAAATTTTTACAAAAGTCATTGCATTGTATAACTATATATCATTATACAAAGACAAAGTTTATTTTGATATGGTACAAATTGCATAGATGTTGGTATGGTCAGGAATTTCCATATAGTATTGGCTTGCAAATTGGAGAATTGTCTCGTATTCTGTGCCGATCTTCCTCAAAAGATTTGGAGTATGACAAAATATATGTTTCAAATAACATTAACCATTTAGTTTATAAATGATTGAGATTTGTGCACTTTATGCCATTATTTTATTGAAAGTCGATGGCAAAATTATTGTTTTAAAAGTTCTTAACATGATAGTTTGGCATTATTAATTAAATTCACGGAATAAATTAAGGTAAACGAAAATTAAATCAGACGTCACTTTATTGTCATAAATACTTATTATAACATAATTATTTTTTCTTGTCCAGTGGAATAGTTATAGCACAGAGTGGGCCAGATAAAGATATGCCAATTGATAATGAAAGTAAATCGGACGAATTACCTATTAAAAAAAGACGATAATACGTACTAATAATTTATCAGTAGAGCACCTATACTACATAATCTTTTCTTAATATGAGTATAATCCTTTACTGATTAATCTCGTGATTTCATAGAAAAATAAAAAGGGAAATTTACACTAATCCTTTATAATTTTTGGCTTAACTGAATAATATAAAAATTATCAATCAACTCCTAATTTATTAGTTTTATAACAATAAGTTCTCAACCGTCTAAAGTTAAACACTTCAACTATATACAATTATTAAAATACTCATCTATTATTTATTATTTCTTCGTCCTCTTCATTTTCTTTGACAAGGTATCCGAAGCTTTCAAATTTAGTTTTTTGGCACTTACATAAGTGAAAGAAACCATGGATGATAAAAACCCTGTGCAATTTTCTGTCTTCAAGAAGATGAGATGGACTGAGTTGATTCAACTGTAACTTTCTTTTCATTCTGATAAGAGAGATACAGAGACAAGTAAGATCCATAGACGGAATTTTATTTGTCTATGATTTCTCTCACCCAACATAGCTCAAAAAAGTAGAAAAATAATCTTACATAACCAAGTTTTAAATTTAAATGATTGACTGCTTATTGCAATGGAACTAACAGATTAGAAAGTGGATTATACATGTTGTTTAATTCAACAATATTATAAATAAAAACAAAGATCAGTATAAATAAATAGAATATCTTTGAAATATATATATATATATATATATATATATATATATATATATATTAAACAAAGACTTTTTCCACCAATTTAGAGTTATCTGGACTTAGAAACACTACCAACATTCTCTTGTCGTTAATTTATCTACATCAGTGGTTTGAAGTAACATCATGTGGGGCGATAGTTGTGGCTGAAGGTGGGACATCCTGCTGCACCATGCTTGTCTCTAAGTCTTGAGGTGCATGACCATATGGATTAACGTTTCCATATTCTGCAGAAAATGAGAAGTTTGACTCCGTTTGACTTGACGGACTTGGTGGGCAGGGAGACCCAGGTGAGCACTCGGTTGCACCAAAGCCACGATGATGTGTACTGCTACTTTCACTTTTTCTGAACGTGTGGGAGCTCAAGTCTTTGTCGTCAAAGATTTTGAGCAACACACCTATTCGTTTCCATATTGAAGCGTTAGATGGATTATAATGCAACAACACATGCCGATTCTGATACAGGAATCTAGCTGCGTATATGCAGAGAGCTGAGACTGAAGCAACCCCTGCAATGAGGAAGAGGCCCCAGAAGCTATCAACGCTTAGATTATCTGAAGAAACTGAAGTATCATTCTCTGGACAATTCGTTCTCCTGAACCATTTGTTCTCGATTGTCTTCATTTGATCTCCTTGAGTCACATTTAGGATTGCCCTCGAAATGTCAGCTACAAGAGGAGACCCTATGGGGAACACCTGTGTTATTTATTCACAAGAAGTGAAAAAATAAGAGTTGGAACAGTTGGTTAACAATGCATTATAAGAGAGAGAGAAAGAGAGATAAGAGAGGCAGAACTTACATAACCAAAGCCGTCAGTTCTAAAAGTATACGGAGCCGTGGTATATTTGGAACAGTAAGCAGCAAGAAACAGCTTGACATTGGGCGTTTCATAGAAAGCAGCATCAATACCACCATTAGCAGTTCCCAGTGTGAACAGTTCGTTATTTTGTTCTATAGAATTGAAAGGTATGAGCTGGGAATCTTGAAATCCCATACCCTTCAATATCCCACGCAAAAAAGAACCATCAGAGTAGCCCACGTTCAGCCCATTCTTGATTAGATAATTCACATCTGTAACACTTGGACGGAGCTGCCGAACTGTTAACAGCGAAGTCAAGCTTGCAGTGTAGCTTTGGACCAGAATTAGAACCACGAACACCCACATCATCACCACAAACCTAGCCCAGTTGCTCACTACTTTCTCCCCTGTAAAATACAAAAAGTTGATGATATTTAGCTGATATAGCTGAAAGTTTACTTCATTTCTCAGGAGACTAAAGAGATGGATGGTTCTTACGATGGGCAAACACCATGATTGAGAATGAAAACCATAAGCTGGTGCCAATCTGGTGCGAGGGAGGTCCTCGAAACTGTTCGTTTATTCGATGTTCAAGCACCCATACCACAAACCCAACAAATACAAATGAAAAAGCTGTGGTTACCCACAGATCCCATGTCAATGGCTTCAAGAAAGCCCATGGACTCTGGTGCTTGTTTTCTATTAATCGGACAATCATAGTTCCACCAGATTCTGTGTATGGCATAGTGAAGTCCACATAATTCGATCTGTTAGCAGTAATCGTCGTATCTCCAACAACAGCATCAAAATTCTGTCAATGCAAAGTTTAATTTATCATTCAAATAATAAAATAAAATTTTTTCTTCCTTTGGTTAGTGAAGAAAACAAAGGGGGCCGAGGAGGGAAAAGGGAATTACCCCTTGATAAACTTGGCTGATAAGGTCATCATACGTTCCTGCAGGCTCACCATTGGGCTTTGCGAATGGGATAAACTCATAAGGCAGAGCATAAGGTAGCACTTCTAACACAGCCTTGAACACATCTATGCTGAATCCAGTGACATCTGTTGTATGATCCGTACTATCATATGATATTTTGACAAATTCAGTGTAGCCCTCCTTCACTGGAACTCCTATCCTCATCTTCTTCTCATTTGCAGGAATAACCCATCCCTTTGGAAGAGAGGAAGTATCTCCTGGCCATATGATAGGCCCTAAATTTTTCCTAGAAGTCGAATATATGCTCGTGTTTGTGAAACGCAGATTCCTCGTTAGCCCAGCTTGTGGTGTCCAAATTCCAATCCTTCTTCCCCCATTGCCATTCACATTGATTATCTCTAATGTTGATGCTTGCAATTGCCCATCAATAACACTGAACTCTCCATTGAGGCCTCTAAATCTAGTGTTTAATAAGGCTTCGCGCAGCTTTTTCCCATTCTTTGAAACTCCCAACCTGTCAAGATCAGTGAAATTGCCTGAAGCATCGCTCATGTCAAAGCCAAGATTGCTGGTGCCGACCTTCTCAACAACCATTGCCAATGCTGTGGTGGCATCATAAGCCCATGTTCCAAAAACATTCAAATTTGTATCAACAAGGGTTGGATTGTCTTGTACAAATTTTCTTTTCCATCTAACTCTAAAATTATCTAGCCTTCTTGATCTGGGAACCATGGTCCTCAGTGCCAACACTCCTTGCACTGATTCTATAACTGAGGAGTTCAAGTCGTCCAATAGATTACCCAAACCATCGGTTACGATCCAAACAAAGCCTTTGTTCATCATACCAATCTGTTTTGCTATGGTGAAGAGGCGAGCGCCAGGCTTGGTGGACATGTGCACAACGAAGACTCTGGTTTGCATGGTCATCAACTTGTAGAGCTCTCCTTCGATGGTTTCATTTGTGGCTGAACGGGAAATGGCACTAACATGTGGGATTCGAGCATGGACTTGTTGCAAAGCATTAGTTAAGAAGGGTATAACCCCCTTCCCATAATCATCGTCTACGTAAATGGGCACTACTTCTTTCCACCCAAAAGCTTGGACGATGGCACCAATGGCGTTCACTTGAGCTGAATCTACTTGAGCAATTCGAAAAAAATATGAACTTGTAGCAAGAGAAGGACTCGTTGCCGAAAATGTTACGATGGGCACATGAGCTTTGTCTCCAAGACTGATCACAAAGTTGGCTTCAACTGATGTCGATGGTCCTATTATGGCTTGCACTTCCTCTGTATTTATGAGATCTATTGCTGTTTATCATCAAAATACGAAGAAAATCAGGGACATGTTTGACTTTGTACTTCTCAAGAAGCTTCGTTTTAAAGAAATTGCTTCTGTAAAGGTTTTATGATGCAATTACTTTCAAGAGGAAGCCACTGGAGAGGTAGAGAATGACATGTGAGTTAAATATCTGTATTTGTTTGAAGCTTGAGATATGTATGTACTTTAAATTTGGAGGTTGAATTTCTTTAAGGGGTAGAATATAATATTTTAAAATTTTATATTTAAAAATTTTTACCTTGAGGATAATTTTTTTGAACATTTATATAAAGAAAATGGGAAGAAGAAATTTAATTAAGGAAAGAAGAAAAACATAAATGATAAATATAACAATTAAATTAGTTATAAAAATAAAAGTTTTATAAGAGAGTTATTATATTAATTCAAGTAACTAATTTCATAAATTCTAGGCTGACTTAAAGTGACTAAACCTCTATTTGAAATTTTGAGGAATTTTGATTCTAAAATTCTAATTCCTGATTATGAATTTTTAGTATATTAAAGAAACTTTTGGGAATACTTCCAAAACATGACCCTATAGCTAACAGCAGTAGACATTAGCTGTAGTGCACTACGATTGGTATTTTTTATATGTATGGGTATGATGTCCTTGCCTCTATATTCTGTTTAAGGCTTAAGATCATTATTATGATTATTCATAGTATAAGGCCGATAATAAGTAATTGCTATGATCTGATTACACTAATCTTGGTCTAGTTCTGTTTTCTGAGCATTGAATGGTTCTGTAAAAGTTCCCAACGTATTATATTAAATTTGATATATTAAATTCACATTATATGTTGATTTATTTGAGTAATGAATATGATTTGAATATTCAAAGTTGTACTTATTTGACATTTAAAGGTTTTTTTCAACTTTTAGAACTGTTGATTTAACTTTGTAAATTATTCAGTTTTAAACAAAGAATGTTTTAGTAATAAATTCTATTATTATCAGTTTGTCTCTTCTATTATATTATTAGTATTATTTGCTCACTGAGTTTTTACTCACCCTATTATTTAACAATTTTTTATCCTAACACTAATTTAGAACACCCACCTACGAAGTAAGAGTTGCAGTAGTTCTATTTTTGGTGAGCCTTGCCAGTTGTCAGAACAACAGTTTCTTATTATACATTTTGTAATTAGACTTAGCTACTTCTTTGTATACAAGTTGGTTGTTTGATGTAGTTCCATGGTCGTAGCTGTTTTGTATACATAAGTGGAAGAGCGAAACTCTCCACTCTATTGTATGTCAAATTGTTTTGTTATAGAATTTCGAGAGGTCCATAGTTCATGGTTAACTTAGCCAAAATTTCTACATAAAGATTAAACTAATTCTTTTAAAAATTACATGCAAATATATTAATCTTGAGTTTTTCGAATTAATTTAAGTTTTGTTATCCTTGTGATATTTGATAAGCTTACGAGGACGAAGAATATCTTGTTCCCTATGCTAATCACGTCTTATTAGTTAAAGTCATGATATATATATACATTTTTCTTAAAAACTAGTCAATAATTCCCTGAGCATGTTTTAATCTACATGAATATAAAACAGTTATTCATATGAAAACAAAAAAGATCTTATGGAAATAGAGCAAGTAACAACTCATTTCCTTAGTTCCTCCAAATAAATTGAGAGCAATTCCTGCCGTCTAATTTTAGAGAGCTCCAAAACATGAAGTCATGTTTTTATTATTAGCTATTGGATAAATAATCAATAATTTAAATTTACATTTTGAAATATGACGGTATGTAATCTTTATAGAAATTTAAATTATGGAATTTTTATCTAACAATATACTATGATCAAGCATGATTCTTAACAATTATTCTATCCTTTTAAAGAGATATAATAAGAAACGATAATATATATATATATATATATATATATATATATATATATATATATATGTTTTATAATGATTCTATAAAGAATTAATATTTATTAACATTAAATTATCTTAAAAAATATTTAAATCAAAGCTATTGAATTCTCATTTCATGACTCCAAGAGTTGACAACATCTTGCTGTCCAGGATAAGACTGCAAGAAATTTGTTCTGACATAAAACTTTAGAGGGCACCACAAATTTAGCATGGATCAATAAAAAATGTTGAAATGTAAAAATTCTAAGAAATATTAGGGAGGAGTTTAAGTCCTGAAACTTTCTGGGTTTCCACTTTGTACCAACGCAAACTGGAGAAAACTTTGTAACTTTGAACGCTGAAAGTAACCTATCAACCTGAGTAATAACTCAAGAAAACAGGGACATAATGAAACTGCAGGTCACGCTGATGAAAAAACTAACAACACCCTATGCATAATTGACAAGCCTTTCATGCCAGTCATGAGGAAACAAGACAGTCAAATATATACAATAAGGCGCAAGCAGATGAAGAAGTAGTCACAGAAAGCAGAGAGAAAGAACCTTGAGAAGCAGCATTAACGACGTTTCTGTGAGAGTCTCTGACGTTGAAAAGGAGCCTGGTAGAGTAATGAGAGTGAGAGAGATAAAAGTCAGAGAGGGCCATGTTGATGCAGCTCAATTCCACCTTCCCAGAAGTTCCAGAAAGATCAAGCACGATCCCCACTTTCACAGGGACCGTCGTGTTGCTTTGTGCAAGGCCCAGCTTGAAACATAGAATCACAGAGCAACAGAAGGTGAGGGCATCAATAGCTCTACCACTCTTCTTCATCTTCATTTTTCAATATCAAGCTATAGGTCTAGCTGGCTTTCATGTTCATGGTCTAGTCAGAAACAAGGAGCGATTTTATAGTGTTAGTCCAATGTTTGAATGGGTACACATATAACACACGTAGAAATTTGAGAGAAATTTTATTGCTGTACCTTTTTTTTTTTTTTTTGGGTCGAAAGCGATGTGGATGCTTTAAAAGGTGAATGTTCTTTTCATGAGTTAAACATTTTGTCTTTTATTATTGTCTCATAGCGATTGAATGATCGTTGTTGCTTAAACATTTATATTATTATTATTATTATTATCATTATTATTATTTCGCTATTTTATTTAATACTTGAGTCGTTGGCTTGTTATAAAAATTAACTTTCTGCATCAGTGATTAATTAATTAATTACCTACCCATTTTACCGCGATTCGCTAATTGTTTTAATTGACTCAAACAGTTACTCATATTTGACGAGGCAAGCACCATATGTATTTTCTGTAACGACAAAATATCCCCGAAATAAACCTCTGAATGGAATCAGTCTCACTGTTGACCTTTCTTTTACGTTAATCAAAGTAAATTACAGCCTAATCATAGAATCTTTTTTTTTTGGTTGACTAACTATTAGAATCTTTTTTTTTTTTGACTAATAGTTAGTCATAGAATCTTTTTTATTACCATTAGAAATTCATGTGTTATGTCTTAATTTAATTATACAACTTAGAAGAAAAAAACTACAATTACTTAACCTAATCTTTGCTTATGATTTCAATGTTTCTCATACTCTGAAAAAATTACAATCAAATCCATTAGTTCCTTTACAGTAAATCTCCGATAATCTAAATTTTAAAACTTGAACATTAAACAGTTGCTAAAATACCTTATTACTTTCACTTAATTCTTCATCCCCTTTGTTAGAAATTATGTTGCTTACTTCTTTTTGGGAATCTGCCCTGCACAAATTTATCTCTCCAATGACTCCCCATCTCTTCTCCCACACTAAACAGGAAACAGAAGGAAAAAACCCGAAACAAAACCTAAAAATTGGTTATATTGGTATAATTACTATATAGTATATTAAGAGAAAGACACATGCTAATAGTATATCATATTATGCTGACAGAATAACAATTTAAAATAATTTGATATATTTATATTTTGATCTAGTTATTTTCATATTTTATTTGTGAACTCAAGATTCTTCTTGAATATTTTAATTTACTTTTTCTACTTTTTATTTTTTAGTAACCCAAACAGAAATATTACTTTATAACTTTGTTATATAACCTTGTACTTTCATTATTTTTTCAATAACTCCACAACTCTTTATTTTTTTTTATTTTTAATTTATGAACTAATGTTTTGTGAAGCTACTAAAAAATAAAAAATAGAGGGTAAATTAAAAAAAATTTAAAAAGCTTTGGGTTTATAAATAAAATTCATAAATATTGAGGTCAAAATATAAATATAACAATTTTTTTAATTGGCATACAATTAAATATATTTTGACATGTTATTGTCATATGTCTTTTTCTTAATGTATTATATAATGATTATAATGGTACAACTAATTTTATAATTGTTTCAAAAATATAATCTAGTTTATAATAGATGAGGAGTTATTGGTGGAATTAAGTATTTGATTATGTGAATGGAGGTAATTCACTGTATATGGGGTATGTGATGTAATCTTTTATAATTTTAGGAGTAGATAGGTGATTAAACTAGTTTTGAAATGCTTTTAAATTTGATATAAAACTTCTTGAGATAATGCCAAACATTAATTCTAAACTGAATGAGACAGGCTTAAAGTTAGAACAAAAAACATGCAAAGTTCAAATTCAGAAAGGTCATTTAAAAATTTATTGTAATTTTAAATAAATAAATAAAATAAAGTATAATTTTTCCCACTCAATTCACATAAATAAGGGAGAATTACTGGTACGAAACGGTTTATATAGGGGCGGTGGCTTGTGTACCAGGCATTTATATTTGGATATGACGTGCGGTTTTAATATATTACTGTAAAATTTACAATAAAAACTTAAAATATATAACTTGCATCTTTTTTAATTTGATAGATTGATGGGAATGCTTAACAATCTTTTTAGCTCAAAGTCAGAACTTACTGATTGTTTATTTTACTACTAAAAAAAACAGAAGATCAGAAAGATGGGCCATGGGTTTAGTACTTAAAACCATAAATATTTTGTTACATGTTCGTTTTTATTTGCATTGAAGTAAAAATATTTATTTTAACTTTAACCTAAAATTACATTAAAAAAGTCAATATAATTATTTTAGAAGGGTTCAAAGGAGTTCATTATCTATTTATTTGTTATCACATTCATAGTTTTCAATGTCACAGCTCACCTCTCCCATGAGTCTTGGGAATGGAACATATTTTTTTATTTTGGTTTACTTTGATCAAGTCCACGTAAATCTGGTCATAAATAGTTAAATACGTCATTTGGTAAATATAAAATTTATTTGTACAATGCCATTGTCATTTTCATTTAACTCGGACGTTAAAATAAGTTATATAAAACTCATTATAAAGGAAACTAACTTATACCACAAAATATAAATAAAAGCGGTATCAAACACTTAATACTATATAATTACCAAAAAGAAGTTGAGATAACTTGTATCATGATAACAGGTGTACTAAATAATCTAATTAATGGTTTAGTTTTTACCAAAGAAATAGTCTACGATATTTTGTTAGCCGCGTATTATGTTCAAGAAAACGGAAGTTTCCTAAGACTGTAAACTTCAAAATAATAAAATGAAATTCAACTGAATTGAATTCCTTGATTTTTCCCATAAAATAAAAGTCAATCGAACTAGACTCACCATCCATATGTGTGACAAGTCATAGTGTACAATACATATTATAAAGAAAAAAATGTCATTTGGGTCTTATTTTTAAATAATGTACATTTTCGAACGTTAAATAAATGGGCCCCCTTGTCAATAAGTAATTCTCCAATTCAGCCTTTATAAACTGATAGAATAATTAATTTTTTTTTATATGGATTCCATGTGAATGGCTTTAAGACGGAACGTGCGTTGCGTTCTGCTCTCTGTCGTATGTCAGTTGGTTTGAAAAGTTGTAGTTCGTACACCTCAACGACTGATCAAATATTTATAAATATGGTCCCAAAGATGACCCCTATGGGCAACATTTCCTTTTGTTTTTATCACATGTACAATAATTACGTGAGCTGGCAGACGTTTTAAGTCAGCGCCTTCTGTTCTACTAGTTAATGAACAAGGAAAAAAAAAAATTTAGATATAATTTTCATATTTTTATTATTAGATGATGTGATAAGAATTTGAGTTAAAAAAATGAGTTTGTTGTTGTTGCAAATATTATTTTAAAATGTCCCAAAAAATAATTTTTGTAATTAATATTATTGTTGTGACATTTTGATTGTTTATGTAATTTTATCGTTATTTAAGGACTAGTTTCTTTTCTTGTTAAAAAGAAAAAATCTCTCAATTATAGAATACACAATCTATCACCTCTCTATCTCTTCTTACTAGATTCCATTTATGAGCTTTTCTCTCGTATGAGTCTGTTTAATCTTACAAGAAATTTATGGGTTTACAAAGATATTTTTAAAAACAATGTTCTACAATGTAATTCAAATGACTTATTTCCCTACATGTACAAGTGTAGCCCAAATTTTAGAAGCCCTATTTTTACTCTAGCCCACGTATTAAAAAAAATTATACATAATCTAGTTTTTGAATAGTTTGGAAAATATTATGCTCTTAAATTCTTTGTGTAGTTACATTATTTTTATATGTATTTAGATTGAAGTTGTACAATATAATTTTTGTAAATTTGATTTTGATTAAAAGTAAACTTGTATGATGGTTACTTCTGTTGAAAAATTTTTATTTAAAAAGTAAGTTTTTCATTAGTATAACTTATGTAATGCATAAGCAAATTTTTTAACTCAACTTTGAATGATAATTTGAAGGACAAAATAATTTTTTAAAAAAATTGATATCAAACTAAATGAAATTATGACAAACTTATGTTTTAATGTACAAATTATTTTTAAACCATTAACATAGAAGTTTTGTTGATTGATGAGAAAATTATGTCGAGTAAATCTTCAGCTCTTGACATTTTACCTTTCTCATATAAATATAAATTTTTTTAAAGTGTGTAAATTTAAATAGTCAACAAAAAAAATTATGAAGTATTTAATTGATAAATTAATTAATAACATTTTAAATTAAGAATTCTTATAAGTTTAGATATAATTTTAAAGTCAATGAAAAATAAATAAATAAATAATTAATTGTTTATTAAATTTTTAATAAATAATTATATATATAACTTGACATAGTTCAAAACTAAAATAATAAAAAAATAATATATGATTAAATGATTTATGATAATGCTCATTCAATGAACCTAGTATCATCACTGCTCTTTCGCCAATATTATATAATTAATTTTATGGATTTTTTAAAATTTATTATATTTTTTATATAACAATATATTATTAAATTTAATTTTTGATGAACAATTATAAATACTATTGATTTTAAATGTATTAATATATAATAAAATAAACTAATTTTTTTAAGTTGTCCGGAGAAATAAACCAGTTCTTATTAATAAAGACAGTCAAATTTTTTTAAAAGATGAAAATTTCCCAAATGACTCCAATTTTTTATTACTTTGTCAAGAAGATTTTGAATGCATTTAAAGCACAGATCACATATTATAGCCAGTCCCAGACGGAAAAGAAATTCAGAGTCTATTGTAAGACCGAAGACTATGTATAGTTTTAGTGGTCAAACTTCCCCACACGGTAGGTATTGAGGGAATCATTTGAATTATTTTCACATCTCATCACTTTTGTTTTAGCATATGGGAGTGAGATAATTAAATGGAATTAAATGCACATACATGGGATTCGAAATGGACTTGTTACACAGCATTATAGTTAAATCATTCCCTTAAATCTTATTAAAGATTAATGTGGTGCACCAGTTTTAATTAAATTATTTTACTAATTAAGAAATAATTTTATAGCAAGTCTAATGTATAAATGAATACACATAACACGAAAAAACTTGAAGAAAGCATTTGTTTTTATTAAGATTTAAATTTGAGATCACTCAAATGAGTATAAAGAATTTTATTATTGGATTACTCGTTCAAAAACTTGAAGAGAAAAATATTATTGCTGTATTTTTTTTTTTTTGGGGTTTGAAAGCGATATGATTGCTGTATAAGGTGAATGTTCTATGTTCTTTCTTCAGTTAAATATTTTGTCTTTCAATAATGCCTCATAGCGATTGAATGGTAGTTGTTGCTTAAAATTATTATATATTATTATTTTACTATTTGATTTAATACTTGCATTTGCAATTAAATATATAAATAAACATTCATAAAAATAAAATAAAAGACTGAGTCGTCGGCTTGTTATAAAGATGATTTCTTTCCTGCACCAGTAATTGATTAATTAATTATCCATTTTATCATGAAGTTTTAACTCAAATAGTAAGTTATATTTTGAATAATTCCTTGTTCGAAGTTCATGTGGGCAGATCATATTTTGCATTAAAAAAGTGAATCACATCAGTGACCAAAAAAAAAAAAATAGGCCCACATTTTTTGATATTTTTTAATTTAGTTTGTATTAAAAAAATGTGTGCAGAATCTGTATTATTGTAAATAATCTGCGCTTCAAAATTCATTATGTCATGAGGCAAGCACCATGTATTTTCTGTACAACAGAATATCCCCGAAAATATACTCTGAATGGACTGTACACTTTTCTTTTACGTTGATCAAAGTAAATTACAACTTAATCATAGAAACTTTTTTTAATTACCATTAGAAATCCATATGTTATTTCTTAATTTAAATATAAAACTTAGAGAGAAAACTACAATAATTACATGTGATTATTATAATCCGATGATTCAAACTCTATTCCTAAAGCAGGAACAAAAGAATGAGAAAGAACATTAGAAATTGCCTCTTTGAGAGACCTCTGGTCATTTTGAATACCTTTCAATTGTCTAAACTATTGTTATAGACAAATCTTTCTTTTTCTATATGGTGGTTGATATTAACATATATATATATATATATATATATATATATCTGTGTGTGTATTGTCAAGCGTCATTGCTGAACCTGAATTGATAAATTATAATGCAAGATGATGGAAATAGTGCAGAGAGATACTGCGGAAGCAACGTTAACGTTGTATCATGGAGTCCTTAAGGTTGACGAGACGTGGTTTGTGTTAATGAGAATAAGAGAAACAGAAGTGCATGGGAGAAGATATTGTATATCCTCATCATTTTTTTCCTTTAATTTTTCTAAATTTAAGAGAGAAAGAAAAAGAAAGAGGGAGTAGTGGAAACTTATATATATAATATCTACACTCTCTCCTTTTTCTCACAACAATTATTGAAAAAAATAGAGAAAATTCATTTCTTTCTCTTTTAGGGTTTGTTTGCTCCCACTGCCATGGGGACAAAATGAAAAATTTAAAAACAACAAGTAATGAATTAAGTAATTTAAAATGAATTAATATATAATAACATAAATTACATTTTTTAAAGTCCGTATAAATAATTCATTATTTATTTAATTTGTTATTACATTCATAGTTTTCAATGTTAGGTCACTCCTGTAGACATGGCCACTTGGAAATGAAGCATATTTTTTATTTTGGTTTACTTGGACCTAGTCCACATAAATTTGGTCATAAATTCGTCATTCCGTAAATATAAAATTCATTGTGTACAGTGCTATTTGTGATTCATGAAAGTGTTTACTATCTAAAATTTAGGACTTAATTTAATTCTGATTTTATGATAAATTATATAAAATTTATTATAAAATGAACTAAACTATACGACAAAATATAAATAAAAACATGTATCAGATACTTAATACTATATAAATACCAAAAACAAGCTGAGATAACTTCTATCATAATATACAACAGGAGTGCACTATATACAAGCAATTTGGTAGTAAATGTAAATTGCAGGCTGCCCCTAATACTCATCGTGTTAAAACACATTAAATAGAAGTTTCGTAAGACTTCAAACTTCAAAATAATAAAACGAAATTCAACTCAATTGAATTCCTTAATTATTCCCAAAATAAAAGTCATTCGGACTAGACTCACCATATGTGTGACAAGTCAATAACTCTAGTAGTACAATATTATAATGTCTTACATCATTATTGACAAGTCAATAACTCCTGTAGTACAATATTAAAATGTCTTACAGGTGGGGGCATTTTGAAGTTTATGAGAATGGATCTCTTACTATCAAATTAACCTGTATAAGAGATGTCGCAACCCTAACCAAAGGGTCGTAATTAACACGGGAAATGAGATATCTTTCGCTCTCGTAAGTCTAATTGTCATACTAAAAATTAGATATTTATATAACATGCAGAATCTTCATCAATTAAAATTAAATAGAGTATCTATAGATACATATACTAAAAATGATTAGTCATTTTTGTGTAAAAATTTCGACAAAATCTCTCTTAAAATATAAAGTTTTTGAAATTTTTACAATAAAAAACTTAATACACACCAAAAGATGAAGAACTCCACTCTTCCAATATATATACACATATATAATAACCCCACAATCAATAGTTTAGAACAAAAGATTAACAATCAGTATACAAGGGGAGTTATTAAATCTAATTATAAATTTACAATAAAAAAGAGCTCTTGTCTTTGCAAAAAGGCTCACCAAAATCAAAAAATACTTGTAAGCTCTTACTCTATATGTGAATATTTTGGATCGGTACTGTGATATGAAAAAATGTTAAATAACATGGGGTGAGTAAAAACTCAACGAGTAGATAATATTTAATATACAAGGAAGGGACAAATTGGCCACGGTAGAGTTTTTGAAAAAAAAAAAACCTCATATGTTGTCTTAAAATCAAACATCTTCCATGGTTAGTATAAATAGTGGGTATGCATAATACACCTTAGACTTCAATAAAGACTTTAATAATAAAATTGTAAAACCAATTCTGAATAAAAATATATTAGTGCATATGTAACACAAGAGTATTTAAAAACCATTTGAATGCTCGGGAACATCCTACATAACCATCAAATATCAGAAACAAAGCTAACCCAAGACTAGTATAATCAGAACAGAACAGATATTAGTCACGAGCTTCAAGCTTGGAATATTCAAAATAATAGCCTTAGGCTTCAGATAGAGTATCATAATAGTGGCATCAAGCTCAATCATATCATATACAAATTGTAGTGCATTATGGCTAACATCTACTGCCGTTAACTACAGGGCTCTATTTGGATGCATTCCCCAAAAATATCTTTAACATATATAAATTTGTAATCAAGTATCAGAGCTTCAGAAAACTCATAGCCAAAATTTTTCCATAATGATAGATAAAGGTATTAGATTTCAGAATCTCAGCACTTTGTGTATATAGAATTAAACACCCTCGTAATTAAGAACCAAATATTTCATGAATATAGAACCAGAATATTTTCAAATATAACGGACTGTTCAGAAGTTCAGAAATCCATATATTCAGAAATATTTTAACTTTGAAAACTTGAAACTTAACAAAATTTCAAAATATAGAGTCATTAAATGCACAAGTGTCGATAATTCAAAGATTTGTAATTTCAGAAGCTTGTCCCAAGACATAAAGAGATCAAGAAACAATCTTTTCCAAAATAGATATCAAAAAACAGAAATATAGCATAATTAGGATTATTCACTCACTTGGCAAAAGCCCACATAATTCACTCCTTTACCTACGAAGTAAAGTGCAACTGCTATAACTCTAAATACAAATGATAGACATTTAATGTCTTATGCCAAGAGATATTTTAACTTAAAGAAATTCTAACAATTTCCACAATGAATTGGCATTTAGAATCCATTGTGGTACTTTATTTCCTTTCTCTAAGGTCACCGTTATGTCTTTTAATGATTTTAATTGCCATAATTAATACATATCTTCACATATACAACAAGAATACTATGACTACCCAAAAAGTCTATAAACTTACAGTTTTATCCTAAGTATCCAATGTCCTTAATAATGCTTATATGCCTAGAAGTTCACATAATTTTCATCTACTTCACCTCCCATTTCTTTTATATTCAACATAAGGCATTGATGCTTCTTATTATGAAAATGACATTAAACATGCTAGCCAATCATAATTATCTTAATTGTAATTTCCAATACCATACTAATTCCTAAATAGCTCAATCATTGCCTCTTTTAACACTTAAATTATCCAATATTACCAATTAGGTCAAAATTTATTCCAACAATAACTAAAGTAATTTATTCAATAATTATAATCACTTTTAATGCGCTTTTATTCATCAGGGTTCCTCTAATCAACAATTAAATCTAAAAGAATTTGAGAAAAATTCCCAAGTGACTTACCATTCCAAATGATAACTTCCAATAATTTAACTTCTTATCCTTGAGGTCTAATGACATTAGGGAATAAAAAAATCTCCATATATTACACACTTCAACTCCTACCAAGAAATGAGGGGTTTTTAATTAAGTAATCCAATCATCAAATTGATGCTTAGGAAGTGTCTGATACTTACCTATGACCAAAATCCCCAAAGAAGTTTCACAAAACTCCTTCAAATCAAGCTCAAATTGCACTTTTCGAGTTATTGTTCATGCAACTCACCCAAAATGAAATCTTCCTAAAATCAGAGGCCAAAACTTGAAATCAAGAGCTTGGATTAAGGGGAAAATGCAAAATGAAATATTATTTTTCAAGGCATTACATAGAGGAAGGAAGTTGATCTTTTAAGATTTACGTTGTTAAGATAATTCATATTAGGGTGAAATTTTATTCCTTTTCAACTCATTGTCTTATTAGGAATTTTAGAATGGAAATTTTTGTTAGGGAACTGTTAGATAAAGAATGTAATAATAAATTAAGGTGATAAATAAAAATCATAAATGAAATAATTTCTTATAATGATACATTTACGTAGAAAGAGCATGGCATAAAATAGTGGAAGTAATATAGTAAATATAGTGTGGAAATACTATGAAAAGTGGAAAGGATGATGAATAAGGGATTAGTGTTTAATTTTTGCAAGAGTGATGAAAAATGAAAACTTATATATGAATTTTTTCTGTTGTTATAGGAAACTTTGAAATTTTTTTTTTAAACTTGTAGTGAAGGGTAAGGTATTCTTGATCACCCCATAATAATGGAAGTGTGGAAGAAAAATTAATTAACACTCATTTTTATTTATTTATTTATTTATTGTTGCAAGAATGATGAAAAGAGAGAAAATTCCTTCTTTGGTGCATGTAAGTGATATGTATATGTGTAAATAGATAACTTGTTATTGCTATAAGCAAATTGGGAAAATCATTAAGTTTGAATGTCAAAGAAATTAGGTTTTCTTGAATATTTTGGTAATGCTGTTTTATATAGAGGACGAAGTCATGAAAGAAATGAATTATTGGAAAAAGGTTACCCTTATATTAATACTCTAGGAATTATAAAGAAAACAAATAAAATCTTTAAATTAACAAATTAGAGCAGTTAATTAGACAATCGTGAGTGTGGCTAATAGAGGAGCTAGTCAAATTCATTATCATATTATTAATTAGTATGTGAATTAAAGTTTGCTTTGCATTTCAACTTTATAGGGGATCTACCATGAGTGTACTTCATAATAGCTATAATTATTCTTTTTACTAGATGAGTAGTAACATTCCCAACCATAGTAAATTAGTTATTTGCATATTTCTCTTAAATTCCATGTTAGCGTTGCTCTACCTAAAATTTTCAATTATGATTACATGTTATTCGCATTATCAATGAAATTGTTTTTTTTTTTCTTAAAAAAAAAGGATTACAATTCATTGTTGTTTTTCAATTGATTGAAACTGAGCATGAGTTGATAAATTGTAAGAAAGAACTTGGTTATTAGCTAAATTAAAGTACTAATACTTGGGTATTGACAGTGTTAAAAAGGACTAGAATGGGACATTAGTAGTTAACAGTAGATTTGTTAGCTCATGGTGCACCTTGGAAACACCTAATTAGCAAGGTGATAAGAGATGCTAGCCTCGTATGACAACCATCACATGTGGACGGGTGGATGACATAAAGTGAGCATTGGATAAGGGTGCACACAGGTAGGGTTTTAAGGCAACTTGGGACTCGACCCAATTTTGTATCATGCCATATTTTTGTGACCCAGGACTCAGCCCAGCATGGTTATTGGTTAGGGTTAGGTTAGGTCTATCACTTTTTTCCTTTTTTAATTAAAAACATTAATGAAAATGTATTTTTAAGAAAAAAATTTTAAAAATAAAGATTTGAAAGGAAATTTAATGGAAAGGAAAGAAGTTTAGGATTTAAAATGAAAAATAATTAAAAGTTTTAAAATTTTATTATAAATATGATTTAATTTAAAAAAAAAAAAAGTAATATTGGCCTGGGTCAGGCCAAGTCTTATATTACTTTAAAACCTGACTCGTTATTATATCACACAACAGATTAGTTGGCTTATCCCGAGGGTTGTGTACCCTCGATAGATGATTTTTACCCTAAGGGCCATGTGCCCTCGATAAATGGTTATAACCCTTGACATAAGAGTTATATCCCTTAATAGTCCTCTTATTTACTATTTATGATTTTCAAATAAACTATTTTCTCACATTTAATGTCAAACAAAAGCTTTTACTACCATTTTTCCACAACTTATGCAAGCTTTGATAGTTTATGAAGTTTCATAATGGATGTTATTTACATGAGGATTAGAAGTGATAGGTCGAAGTGGACAGTGGATATTATTTACAGTTATTGCTTTTGAATTGATACAATTGTAATATTATTTTCGCCAGTTTTATTGCATAATTGTTTCCTTAACTCTTTTCTTGTTGTTTATGTTATGTTATTATATTTTTTGGGATGCTATTTGTTTTCTTTTATCTTTTCATATAGTTAGATAGAGTCACTTTTCAAGTCAGAGATAGGACACAAAGTCACTGATGAGCCCTTATATTGTCATGCAAAGGATAAGATCCTTTATATGTTTTTCGTAACTTTTGTTGATAGGGAATTCATTTACGGTGTAACTACTTTAGATATATCTAGATGACCACAAGTAGGATCTTCCCATCTTGCTTAGTGTATTTGTTTTAAATTGAGAGCAAAGCTTTCTTTATTGGTGATTGGTATAGGCTAGCAGACACATTGCAGAATTTCAAAATACCCTAATTATAAGGAGAATTTGCTAAAATTTTTATAGAATTTGAGTGTTGAGAAAACCTCTAACTCTTAGTAAATGAAAATTTCATTATGATGTTTTATAAATACCTTAATTTTGATAGATGAATTGGGAGACAATTGTTTAGGCTTATAAAAGCAAAGTTTTCTCTCATCATATGTGTCAATCACATTCTGAATTTTTTTAGGGTGTGACCAAAAAGGCCTCAAATTAGAAGCTCCCAAGGCCTAGATCATTATAGTAAACTAAGGTATGAGGTTCTGCATGATCTAGGCCTTGAGAGCTTGTAGAATAGACCTGATTATAACTTAAAAAGCCTGCCTAACTCGATAAGTCCAATTTGAAAAAAATAAAGCTCGAACAAAAAAAGTTCAAATAGAAAAGCCCAATTTGTAAAACAGGTCGAGCTCGAACTTTTTTAAAAGCCCGACTTGAGTCAAAAAAATTTGAATAAATACTTTTTTAATAAGTAAAAATTTATTATTTAAAGAAAAATTTAGTGTAATGTGGCATTGGAATAAAGAAATAAAAACTAATACATATTATTTAAAGGATTTATACCAATACAACAACTTATTTGTATTTATAATTTCTCTATATATAATTTTACATGCGATAATAATAATTATCTATATTATTTACCTCAAGTCTTAAATTATAAATTGATTTAACCATGACTTAAAAAAGCCCAATTTGTCTAATAGACTCAACCCAAAAAATATGTATAAAAGTTCGAATAAAAAAGTCTAATTAAAATACAGATTTGAGCTTCTTTTAACCTTGAATTCAAGCCTAATTTTTAAAAGTCTAACCTAATGATTTGGTCTATTGCAGAACCATAGACCTTCCCCAAGGACTTTTTAATTATCTATTTTCAATGTCTTAAAGCAAGGTTCTGTCAAAATAAAAAAAAAAAAAATTAATCCTTAAGTTGTTTAAAATAATTTCAAAATTAATAACCATTTATAGTAAATATTTTAAATCTGTGGCCCTTAATAATAATTTTTTCACGGAGGAATGTGGTTTAGGGTGTAAGATTTATTTCTTGATTTGGATGTTCAAGTATAATATAGCCATAAAAAGTTAAAAACATTAATTCCCAGAAGGAAATTTCTTTTGAACGCTTGCAAGTTGCAACCCATCTAAATTATGAAAAGCCCTATAACAACTTCAATTCCCATATATAGATAATTAATAAAACTACTTCATTAATTGCCATGAACCAAAAATATAATCTTTTTTGTATTATATAATCTAAATATAGGCATACCATGTCTAACCAAATTTCTATTGGTTTGGGAGGGTAAAAAATCACTCCCATAAGGACCACAAAAAAAAAAATGCAGCTATTCATGGACAGGAGAATGTATTACAGACTTACATGTCAAGTATACAATTATGAATATCATATTATGTCATTGTACAAATATAGTGACTTTAGTTTTATGAGTTTCTCGCTGGGTGCATTTCTGGAACACTATTTCTAACAGAAGGCATATTGTGCATGATAGTTGTATCTCGAGGTGCATGGCCAATAGGACTAGCCTCGCCATACTCTTCAGAAAACATTCTACGATCTCCGTAAAATGAAAGGTTGGATTCAGCTACAATTTAGGGACCTGAGGGGCAGTATGATGATGGAGAGGCCTTAACTTCACCCAGACCATGAGCAGTACCACTTTCACTTTCATCTCGCATTTTCCTTTTTTTAAAAGTGAGAGAGGTCTCATCTCTTTCGTCAAAGATCTTTAGCAAGATCCTTATTCGCCTCCATATTGTAGTATTAGGATTATAGTGCAGCCACGTACGTCTATGCTCATATAGGAAATTAATGGCAAAGATGGTAAGTGCTAACAAGGAAGCAACTCCTGCAATGAGAAATAAGCCCCAAAAGCTGTCAAGGCCTAGACTATTAGAAGTAACCGAGGCACCAGATTGTGGACAACTATTTTTATTGAACCATGCATTCTCTATTGCTTTCATTTTATCTCCTTCAATTACATTCAATATTGCCCTTGACATGTCAGCTACAAGAGGAGAACCTTTAGGAAAGACCTGCAACCCACCCAAAAATAGTGAGCATATAGCGAGTTCGGATCATATACCATACAATACAATTTTCTACCACATAATTTTTCTTTACTTTTTCTTTGTTCAAATTCTTTTTCTCTGTGGACAACAGCTGTACAGCCAATGATCCACCTTGGCATATAATACTTGAATACGAATTTATTGTTGTACAACAGATATGCTGTACAGTGGTAGATCGGTAGAAAACAAAATTTAATAAATAAAAATTTTTAAAAAAAAATTTGTATGTGTGTGTAGAGCTGATCCGGATTCATAATACCCCCTGCCCTAAGAAAATACCATGCACACAAATCATGAAATAGAAAAACCAAAATGCGAAAGTGCTCACGTAGAACTTACAAAGCCAAAACCTCCAGTTTTATAAGTTGGTCCCGCCGTGACATACTTAGAGCAGTATGTTCTAAGAAAGAGTTTTGCATAGGGAAATTCATCGAACGCAGCGGCAATGCCACCATTTGCACTTCCTTTCGTTAAGAGATTGTTGCAGTCCTCTGTTGATTTATAAGATCTGAATTGGTAATCTTTAACACCTAAATCCTTCAGTATTTCATGAACAAATGAACCTTTCTTGAAACCAACATTCAATCTCTTCTTTATCAGTTGGTTCACATCTGTAACTGTTGGGCGTAGCTGCTCAACTGTTAAGAGCGATGTCAAATTCGCGGTATAGCTTTGAAGCAGAATTAGAACTACAAAAACCCATACGATCACCACAAATCTACCCAAGTTGCTCACTACTTTCTCTCCTGCAAAAGCATTAAATTTAGAATGGGTTATTCAACTAATACCAAAATGATGGAATAGACATGGTGCTGATAATGAAAATTAGCAAGATGGGTATAGTGCATACGATGAGCGGACACCACGGTTGAGAAAGAATACCACAAGCTGGTGCCAATCTGATGCGATGGAGGCCCTCTGAACTTTTCGTTGATTCGGTGTTCAAGCACCCAGACAACAAACCCAATAAATACGAATGAACAACCGGCTGTTACCCAAAGATCCCATGTCAATGGCTTTAAGAAGGCCCACGCGTTCTGCTTTCTGTCGTATTTCAACGGAACAATCATATTCACCTCAGATTCCATGTACGGAAATGTGAAATCCACGTAGTTGGACCTGTTTGCTACAATTGTTATATCACCCACCACAGCGTCGAAGTTCTGTTAAATCCGACATTACATTTTATGATGACTTTGTTAGTTAATGGACATATTCGTTTGGGTATTGGAACTGTGGATGCAAAATTGAGTTTTTGAATTAAATTTGATGTAGAAAAACAGAAAAAGAGGCGAGCGAGAGGAGGAGACAAAGAGAATTACCCCATAGTAAACTTGGCTTATCAGTTCATTGTACGTTCCTGCACTTTCTCCACTGGGCATTGCAAATGGAATAAATTCATATGGCAGGGCATATGGTAGCACTTCAAGCACAGCCTTGAACACATCTATGCAGAACCCAGTGACCTCCGTTGCATCTGTGATTGGCTCACGTCTTATTTTCACGAATTCTGTATAATTATTTCGCACTGGAACACCTATCCTCAATTTTTTGCCATATGTCGTAATGACCCAACCTTTTGGAATAGAGTAGGTATCCCCTGGCCATAGAATGGGTGCTAGGTTGTTTTTAGACAAAGAATTTACGCTTGCATTTGTTGAATCCAGATTTCTAAAGAGCCCATTCTGTGATGTCCAAAAACCTATCCTCCTTTCTCTATAGCCAATGACATTTATTATCTCAAACGCTGATGCTTGCAATTGCCCATCAACAACATTGAACTCTCCACTGAGGCCTCGAAATTTAGTGTTGGAGAAAGCTTCACGCAGATTTTCACCATTTAGTGATACTCCAAGCCTTTCAAGATCGGTTAAGTTGCCTGACGAATGACTTTTGAGGAAGACATTCATTGCTGTTCCAAGTTCAACCTTCTCTACGGCCATTGCTAATGCTATGGTTCCATCATAAGCCCAAAGTCCAAAAACATTCAAATTTGTATCAACCATGATTGGATTTTCTTGTACGAATTTTCTTTTCCATCGAACTTTAAAATCATCTAGCGCTTTTGTTTTGGGAATATAGGTCCTCACACCCAGTACTCCTTGCATTGATTCTACTACAGAGGGATTCATGGAGGTTAAAGCATTAGCCAAACCATCTGTTATGATCCAAACGTAGCCCTGGGTCATCATTCCAATCTCTTGTGCTATGGTGAAGAGAGTAGAGCCAAGGTCAGAAGACAAATGAACAATGAAGACTCTGGTTTGTATGGTCATCAACTTGTAGAGCTCTGCTTTGATGTCTTCATCAGTGGCTGAAGGAGAAATGGCACTAAGATATGGGATTCGAGTATAGACTTGTTGCAGAGCATTGGTTAAAAAGGGTATGACCCCTTGCCCATAGTCATTGTCCACGTAGATGGGTACTGCTTCTTTCCACCCAAAAGCTTCCACGATTGCGCTAATAGCATTCACTTGAGCTGAATCGCTTGGTGCAACTCGAAAAAAATATGGAGTACGCGAAGCAAGAGAAGGACTCGTTGCTGAAAATGTTATGATGGGTACATGTGCTTTGTGTCCAAGACTGATCACAAAGTTGGCCTCCATTGATGTTAATGGTCCTATTATGGCTTCCACTTCCTCTGTTTTTATGAGATCTGCAGCTGTTAATTAATCATGAAAAATTGAATTTTAGAGTCTTATTTGACTTCAGACTTATCAGAATTCATTATTACAATCTGTGTCGGTTCTAATTATTGTTCACTGGAATGCATTTTTCGTAAATTAAAAACAAATATTGATTCACTTGAACTACTTCTACTCTGTACTGTAAAATTTCCAAAATCCGACTCTACTCAAAATTTGGCTGTGACTAACAGGATCACTGAAACATCATCAGCAGGTAGTACTAGGAATAGTTTACTAGTTTGTATACCAAAATGATCAATAACAACAACCTCTGCATAATTAACAACATCCGCTAGCGAAGGAAAAATTACATAGAAACACAAGGACACAGACGCAGGCAGTGAAAGAGCAAGATAGAACCTTGAGCAGCTGCAGAAACGACATCTCCGTGGGAGTCGCTGATGTTGAAGAGGAGCCTGTTGGTGTAATGAGAATGAGAGAGATAGAAGTCAGAGAGAGCCATGTTGATGCAGCTCAATCCAATCTTCCCACTTGTTTCTGAAAGATCGAGCACAACTCCCACTTTCACTAGGACTGTTGTGTTCCTTTGTGCCAGGCTCAGGTTGAAACTTAGAATCAGAGAACAATAGAAGATCAGGGCGTAATCAAGTTTAGCCTGATTCTTCTCCATGGCATCGCCGTGGGTTTGAAAGTTCTGGTTTGTACAGTTTAACTACTAATCAAATGTGTATGATGCCAAAGATGACACCGAGTTCTTGTGGACAACATTATGTTTTGCTTTTATCCCACGTATAATAACTACGTGAGCCCAACGTGCACGCATGATTGAAGTTTGCGCCTTCTGTGGTACTTGTTAATGAAAAAGAAAAGAAGTCTAGATATAATTTTTATATTTTTAATATTAGAATATATGATAAATATATGACTTTAAAAAATGAATATATCAGTGTAGCCCAAATTCTAGACGTTCTATTTTTATTCCGGCCCAACTATTAACAATTACGCTTAAATATATTTTTTCAATGAATTTAAAAAATATTGGTGTCATTCTTTGTGTAATCATAATATCAAATACACTAGTGTACTCATCGATGTAGCAAAATAAAATTTTATTATATAATATTGACTGTAAATTTTTTAATAACTGGACTGTATATTATATTTTAAATTTATATATAAAGCTATATAATTTTATAATTTCAATTTTTAACCCAAATAATAATAATAATTTTAAAATTATATAATTATTATTATCTATGTCAACACCATTACGTCATGACATATCCATAAGTCCATTGCACCAAAAATTTTATCAAAAATATTTTTGTTTAGAAATTCTTTGTATCATACTCTTCACTTGTTTATTTCATCACATTATTCTATGATTTGTGCCTATTTGAATTGAAATTGTACAAATTTAAATTTAAATTAACGTAATTTGTAAGTTTAATTTTAATTAAAAGTGAGTTTGTATGATCATTATTTATATTTATCAACTTTCATTTAAAAATAAGTATTACCATCAATATAGTTATAACAACAATTCTTTTAAATCTTATCTTTAAACAGATGTATAAAGAACAAAAATAATGTTTTTTTTTTTAAATTCAATAACGATCCAAACAAAATTATTTATAAACTAAATACTTGTTTTAATGCATAAATATACCTTTCAACAAATCATCTCTTTCCAAGACTTCGCATTTTATTCAACAAGGTGTGATTAACCACTTTGCAATATAATTCCTACCATATTTGATGCTTGTAATATGTATAAGATTAAAATTACTCTAACTCACTCAGGCTTTTAAGCTACTTGATCATGCTGAACTAAAATAATATGGATTCATAAATTTGAAAATGGTTATTATGACAAAAAAATGTTGATTCTGATCTCTTCATCCAGTTGAAAGTGTAATGCAATGTAGCGTTATTCCTGATTTAGGTGGCTGTGGAGAAAGGTTATAACCCCTGATTCGGTGGTAGAGTTGAGTTTTTAATTACATGGTACTAATATACTGATATAATTTATCAACGAAAGCATGATAATAAAAAAAAAAAATAACAGTGTGAAATTAATTACGCTAATAAGCAGATTCTTTGACTTTTCAAAGTAAGTTGTCACTTTTATTATTGTCGTTGTCAAAAGAAAAAAGTTATTCAAACTTTTGAAAAAAAATGAAATATTTGTCTCTTCTGAATTTAAAGACACTTAAATTTTTTTAAAAAATGTAACTTTTCCCAACTGATTCTCCAATTTTTGTTACTTTGTGTAGAAGATTTTGAATGCATCTAAAGCACAGAGATCACATACTATAGCCAGTCCCAGACGGAAAAGAAATTTCAGAGTCTATTGTAAGACCGAAGACTATGAAGTCAGTGGTCAAACTTCCCTATAATTTCTAACTACAAATAACTCCCTGCTGTCAAAATCAATCAAGATGTCGTTAAATATGTGCTGAGATAGATTGCCAAGTGGTAGTGATATCACCTTGGCACACTAAATTCTGTTGTGCAGAAAGAGCGAGAGAGTTTGAAATTTCTTGTGGCAGCACGTCTTGTTCAACACGTAACAAAGTAAGGAGGAGAAAATTGCGTGCAAACCCACCTGATGTACCAAGGTTAGAAGGTCTCTGTTTTTCGATTAACTCTCCACATTTGGATGGTGTGCATTCTTGTTGACCGAAATGAAATAAAGAGAAAAAAAAGGTATGGGATTCTCAAACTTTTGCTGCAGCCTTCTCTACGATGGGGACCACAGGGAAATTTGTTTAAACCTTTTGGTTGGGTGGTTGATGGTTGAACAATGCGTGCACTGTGAGTGATGGTTGATATGTGCCATTGATTTGAGTGATATTGGCTGAAAATATTTATATTTGATATGAAAATTCTAATAGTGGTAAATCATGCTCTTGGTTTGATTTCTCTAATAGCCTGCGATATTAATATCAATGGAAGAGAACAGAGAGCTGTTAACCACTTAAGTCTGGTTAATAGAAGTAAGAACATAAGCGGCAATGGAGATCAATAGATGGCAGCAAAATAGAAGTAACACTAAATAAAGCAAGAAAGACCTCTGTTGTAGTTAGGAAAAGACAGGGCAAAAGAGAGCAATAAAGGAGTAAGGAATTATGACTCAAAATGTTCTATTTTAGTTTGTGTAGAGTAGTAGAAACATGATTATACTCTGTCGAAGAGCAAGGGTAGGCAGCCACTGACAAATAACAAGCTAGAAGCATATGGGTAGCAATGTGATGTATGTTAAGATTGAGAAGAAAGAAGTTTAGTGTAGAGTAAAAGAGGAAAAAACATGAACTTTAATTGAAAGAATTTTTCATTGCTCTTCACAAACTTACAATAACTACCGAATACACATTTCATTTTAAATTTTTCTCTACAACTTTTCTCACTTCTCACAATCATACAACTTCTCATAGTTAAGGTAAAAATCTTTCAAAAGTTGGTAGTAAGTTTTTTAAAAGTTGATAGTAATTTGTCAAGGGTTAGTAGTCATCCTTAGAAAATATGTATGGAATAAATCTCCAGCATAATTAGTATCACAATATCCTTTTTCCTTGCATGAATTTCCTTTCTTGTACAATATCCCATAATTAAGCGTACCTTTGACATACCTCAAAATACGTTATACTACTTCCAAATGTGATTTTCTAGGATGTTACAAAAATTGACTCATTACTCTAACTACATGGGAAATATCTGGACAAGTCATCATTAAGTAAATCAGACTTCCCACCAACTATCTATACATGTTGACATCTTCTGTGTCCTTTCCCTCAATTGAGCAAAATCTTACATTTGCTCCATCAAAGTTGATATAGGTTTACAATCCAACATTCTAAACTTTTGTAGAAGATCTTTGGCATACTTCTACTGGCACAAAAATAATCCTTCTATACACTATTCAATTTCAAGTCCAAAAAAATGTCTCCGTTCTCCAAGATCTTTCATTGAAAGCTTATTTTTAGATTGGCTTTAATTTGATGAATTTCAATTTCATCATCTCCAGTGATGATCAAATCATCTACATACACTAAGACTACTGTCACTTTGTCTTTGTGAACTTTTATGAGCAAATTTGAATCTGCTGGTGCTACTGAATATCCACTCTATATTAGTAACTCAGTAATTTTTCCATACCATGTTGTTGGTGCTTGTTTAAGCCCATCAAAGCTTTCTTCAACTTGCATACACAATCAGGGTGTGCTTTGCTTCAAATCCTCTTGGTTGATTCATATAGATTTCCTAATCCAATTCTCCTGCAGAATTGCATTCTTCACATCCATCTTCCACATCTTCCAAGACTTTCTTACAGTGAGAACCAACAATACTCATACAGTCTTAATTTTAGCCACTTGACTGAACGTTTCTTCATAGTCAAATTTGTACCTCTGGGAAAAACCACATGCCACTAGCCGAGTTGTATCTTTCAACTGATCCATCAAGATAAGCCTTTACTTTATACACCCTTTTGCATGAAATATGTTATAAATCTTTGGGTTTTGGCACTAACTCCTATGTTTGGTTTTGTTTCAACGTGTTAATCTTTACTTTTATAGCTTTCTTCCATTCTATGGTGCTAAATGCCTCTTCATACGTTGCTAGCTCATTATGTCTTCCATCTTCAATCACTATTGCATTTGCATGCTTCAAGTTGGGTTTTCTTTGCCTTATTGATCTTTATAATTGTTGTGGCTGCAAAATATATTCTTCACTTGAATCCTCTTGCCCTTTGAGTTAATTTGGTCTTTCTTCTTTCGGTGTTACATGCACTCTTGTTTTCCAAAGGCTCTTTTCACTTCATTTGGGTCTCAAACTGTCATCTTTAATCACTGGTTTCACTTTAACTTCAGAGATTGGTTGGACTTCATTTTTGTGCTCATTTAATTTCTCTTGTAATTTTTCTTCGTTCTCACTTGAATTAGGAATATTTGTTGCTTGCAGTGACCGCCATGATGACACCTCATCAAATACTATATTGTGAGAAGTATAACATCTACTAGTGGTTTGATCGTAGCATTTCCAACCTTTTCGTTGATTATCATAACCCATGAATATATACTGAATTGCCTTCTTGTCAAACTTACTATGCTAATCATCAAGTGCGAAAACATAACACATACAACTAAACATTTGGAAGTGACTTACGGTGGTTTTGATATCCCAGAGCTTCTCATAAGGTGACATAAAATTAAGCTTCGCATGTGGTAGCCTATTGGTAATATGAACAGTGGTATTCATGCATTCTACCTAGAACCATGGTGGTACTTTCTTGCTATGCAACAAACTTTGACAAATTTCTACCAAGTGTCGATTGTTTCTTTCTACAACTTCATTTTGTTGAGGTGTTTCTGAGCACATTAGTTGTCACCATATTTTATTCTGCTGTAGATTCTTGTCAAATTCCTTAGATATATATTCTCCTCTGTTGTCAATACGTAGGCATCAAATTTTATGCCCAACTTCCTTTTCATTTTTCTTTTTAAACAAATTGAATTTAAATAATGCTTTGGACTTCTCTTTTATAAAATCTACCCATACGTACTTTCAATAGTTATCATTGAATGTGATCATGTACTGACATCCACTAATAGAGGCTTGCTTCACTGGTCCAAAAACATCATAGTGCACTACTTTAAATGGCTTCTTAACTCTGAAACTAGACTCCTCATATGGTAACTAATGTAACTTACCATACTGACACCCTGCATAAACTATACCGTTTCAATCTTCAAACTGCAAAAGTCCTCTAAGCATTTCCTTCTTCATTATTAACTTCAGCTTATGATAGTTAATATGGCTAAGCGTTGCATGCCACAAATCTGCTGTCTCATTTCTTCTTATTTTATCTATGTACACTATCTATGCTAATATTACGTAGATAGACTCTACACGCTTACCCTTTATAATTAATGCACCAGTTGAATCCAGACTTCTATATACCTTGACATCCTTTGGCCAAAACACTATATAGTTGCCTTCATATGCAAGTTGTGAGACTGATTGGAGATTTTTCTTCATTCCTGGTACATGGTAGACATTTTATAGATGTATTTTACTTGTATTATAGTGGCAGTTGATTTCTATACTGCCAACATGGGTTATTAGTAATCTTAAATTGTTTGTGTTACAATAACTCAACCTCCTTTATATTCAAACATTGTTGACAGCTTCTCTTTATCTATGGTTAGAACATCCAAAATCAACAATCCAGTTTTCTTCATAGTTGACAAATTTGTCGCTTAACATTGTCAGTGCCACATCTTCCTATGGTTCTTAAACACAAGTTAATGCAATCTCTTCTTATTCTTCTATAGCTACAGGGAATGGTTGAAAGTCCCATTCTTCTTCATTATAGTGTTTAGTTGCAGCATTTCCTTCTTTGTGAGGTGCTTTACAATTTCTAGCAAATTGATCTTCTCTACCACAATTGTAGCATCTATTGTCTCTCTATTGCTCCTCTTTGAATTCAGGGTCTTGTGGATTTGGGCAAGCTCCCCCTCGATATGAGCCTCTCCTCTCTATCTACCATTTTGATGTCTTCTATTATCTTTTCTCTTTCTCTAGTTAGATTCCTCTTGTTGGCCTTTCTGTTTACTAAAGAGAACTGTTTCTTCATCTTTCAAAGAAGCTTTAGACATTTGTGAATCCAAAGCCTCTTAGTTGGCTAGTATACTTTCTAACTTTACTGAAGTTAGTTCTTTGGTCCAGCTTTTTATGGTAATGACAAGACCATGATACTTTGGGTTTAACCCGCGATAATAATTCTTTGCATTCTTGTATTGGTAATAACATTCTCCAAATCTAATTTTAAAATCTCAGTGCAAATAAATATGATATTTGAAAAATATTCACTTACTGGTATATCATTTTGCCGAATTGACACAAGCTTGTTCTTTAGTCACTGCAACTTTGCACCATTCGCCCTTACAAATAGTGTGGCAAGCATATCCCATGCCTCTTTTGGTATCTTAGTTTCCTTAACATATCTAATAAATTGCAGTTCCACAGTAGAAATTAATACGTAAAGAGCCTTTCTAGTTCTTACCTGTCATTTCTTTAATTCATTTGAATTTATTGGTAGAAGCACTTCATCTCTGCCAATAAGGTCCCAAAGATTATAGCCTCCTAGATAGAGCTCTACTACGGTGCTCCAAACCTAATAGTTGTCATTATTTAACTTCTTAACCGAGTATGTATTCGTTGACATATTAGTCGTAGCAATTTTGGTAGTGCCCAACACTAACACCAAGTTTCCTTGATTCCTTACAGAGTTTCTTTATAGTCCCTGACTGTATTTTGGCAGAATCTCCTTATACGATGATCCTAAATCTCATACTTAAACAAAGGAACCTCTTGGCTTGGAGACTTGGTTAACTAAACTCAAACTAAGCCCAAACCAATACAACAGGCAAGAACAAAGACTTTAATTGAAAGAATTTTTTATTGCTCTCTACAAACTTACACCAAAGACATATTTCACTCTAAATTTTTCTCCACACCTCTTCTTACTTCTCACACACTCATACAACTTCTCACCTTTTCACACACTCCTATTATCACATTCCCCCCCATTTATAGTGCTAGCAAATCATTAATTCAACAATTCTAGAGATTTCTTTCATGCATATTTTCTAAGGATGGTTACCAACCATTAACGAATTATTACCAACTTTTGAAAGATTTTCACCTAACTTTGAAATTCTTAAAGTTGTTACCAAACTTTGAAATTATTAAAGAGATAATTTGGTGGCATATTTAAAATTTCAATTCTGCACAAGAACAGATCAGGGAAGCATTCCGATTTCTTCTTAGATTTCAAACAATTACTTAGGGTTTACTTATTAGAGATATTAGCTGAAATATAGTCATTCTAAATAAGAGTAGTACACAAAGACAACTTACATGTGTTAAAGATAAACTTAGAGTTAGAATTTGACTCCTAGAATCGAGTAGCTAAAGACCCCAAAGTTAGGAGTAAACATATTAGAGAAACGAAATAATCTGTATAGGTACAGAAAGAGTTATGAGCAACTGATAATTGGAACTAAGAAACTAGGAAACAAAATAATCTCTTGCTCTCTTTACATGACAATAGGGTCTTCTTTTTCCTTTTAACCTCACATGCTTCCTTTTTGTTAGATGTTAAGGTAGATGTCTTTTTCACATTGGAATCCATATTAGCAGCCACATGGATTCTATTAGCAGAGTTAGCACATATCTAATAGAGTCTTAACAAATTTTGATAGCAATAAGTTTTTTGTAAATGTTTAGAAACTATAGGGTGCTATTTGTTAATATATATATATATATATATAGGGACCAATTTACAAACAAGGGTAAACTATGGGGACCAAATAATTAATTTTTCCTATTAAAAAAGTAATATATATTTTATAAAACGAAAGAACTCAAAGTCATATTAATATAGAGGGCATAATATTATACATATATATATATATATAATCTATATTATAATATATTATTTAACTTTATTTTTTAGATTTTGTTTTAAAAATTAAAAACAAACTTTGTGTATATATATATATGTGTGTGTGTATGTGTGTGTGTGTGTGTGTGTGTGTATTATTAAATTTGATGTTTTCAAATTTGGCATGGTGTTAAATTTTGTTTAAATTATTGAATTGTTTAAACAGATTCCGGCCTTAAAAATAATTTAAGTATAGGTCCACATACTAGAGAAGTGTCTTGAACTATACCTACGATAAAATATAGTTGTTTATGTTGTGCGTATGAAAACAAGAAAAAAAGAGCCCAGGAATAAAAAGGGGTAAGATCCCAGTACGTGACGCGTTAATGGTCTATGGTTTCCTAGACCTCACAAGACACATGCCATAAGGCAACTTAGGACACATAGCCCCATAGTCTCACATTTTCCAACCGATATACCAGGCCTAAGATTTTAACACAAATGCAAGGGCTTACGTCTAGTAATGGAGATAGAGTATAATAAATTAAGAACTAATGTAAGGCTGAGAACACAACGCCTCTTTTGGGCAACAAATCTCAAAGCCACTCTTATAGCTCTTAATTTATTCTATTACAGATCCTCATCACTACGATGTAAACTATTCCAAAGGTGTTATAAAACTCTTTATAAGGCAAAGGGGTGATCGTTAATCTATTTTGATACGCAGGATCCTCATCAGAGGCAAGTGCAGAGCATAATAGGATCAACTTGAATGGAGTGGAATGTTCATAATTTTGGAGAGAAGATTTTAGAGAAACGAAAAGTTTAGAAAGAATTCATGGAAGGAAAATACATTCAAACAGATGGTGAATACAAAGCTTCCTCTGCCAAACACAAGAGGAGAGAGCTCCTTATATATGCGGTGCAAAGAGCGATAAAACAAAACACAACAGCTAGGCAACAATAATGCTATAGACAAACGAAAAGCAAAAGGACTAATCATAAAAGCAAAAGTAGGGTGACGTAGCACCAAAAGGACAATAATACATAAGAAGATAAACTTCTTTTGGCTTGAAATGTCAATTCTATCAGTCGTTGTTGTAACTCAGAATGGGCTCGTGACTTGGAAAGAGATTGAGCTCGGATAAGTGAGGTGAGCTGTCATCGTACGGGTCTTGGGAATCTTGAAAACCAACGTGGATGGATGAGTGAAAGTAGTCGTTGTACAGTTAATCGAACAATACATCATCTTTATCTTGTTGACGCATGCCTGATGATGATGGGGTGTCGGTGATAGCTAGAGGTTTGAGCCATAATTGCTTTGACTGTGATACACAGGGATCATATGTAGGCATCTAAAGAGGTAGAGATTGCTCGAGAATGTGGTCAGGAAGGTCATGTTCTGGGAACCTTGGTTCGCCGAGAATGAAGTTTCTAGGGTTGGGACCCATTGTGGTGCATTCAACAGAAGGAGGTCCATGATAATTGTTTAAGTCACTTAAAAACCACTTTAATGATTTTAATATTTGCTTATGGTTCTTGAGAAAATTAGGGAAAGTGTTCCACTCATAAGCATGATCTCTAGAGTAGAGAAATCTGGCCTCATTTTTCCAATATGGTTTATGAATAATAAAAATTGAGGAGGCTGTGTGACTTAATTCAGGTTTTTCCCATAATTTCCATAGTGTAATGGCATCATTAATTTGTGTTCTTCACTATGGGAGAGGTGAAAACCATTCCAGGAATGTCCAGACAAGGGATTTATGATTGTCAGCATTGTTCAAATGCTGAAAAATATCCATGGTCTTGAATTCGATTGCTTCAGTGCAAAGGACAGTCAGGGACCATAGTAACCAGAGAGCATCTTCATTAAACGTACCTACACTTAAATGAAACAAGGTTAGAAATGGGGTGTTTGGATGGAAGATTCGGCAATAATGGGATAGAGGGACATCTCAGAGGTATCGATGAAGGTAAAAAAATAGGGAGGACTTGGCTAGATCCATGACTTCAGTGGGTCAGGTTGGAATCTGGATAGAAGGAGGGAAGGCTTTTTTGTTGGTGGCAGGTCAGTTGATGGGTAAAGTGTATGGGTTGATCATGAGAATCAGAAGGATGGTAAAAACAGGGGTAATGAGAGAGACAGTGTTTGGTTTTGGACGGGAAAGGAGGTCGGCCAAGTGATTAATGACACCTTTGATGTGTTTGACTTCAAATTTATAACGGGACAGCCAGGCTTGCCACTTGGCAAGCTGAGGATCAGGGATGATCTTGTTCTTGAGTTCTAAGATCTTTGGAAAGGCAGTATTGTCCATCTCAACAATGAAATGATGGTGAGCCAGATGAAATTTGAACTTCTTAATATCATTTTTTACGGTAAGAATTTCTTTGTACATTGTGTGATAGTTAGCTTCAACATTAGAGAAAGATCCACTAGCATGTCCACAGTAATACTACTTTTGGTCTTTCTGTGCAATCAGAATTGCTCCCCAATGGTAGTTGCTTACATCGGTCTTAAAGATAAGGGTGGTGTCTTAGTCAGGAATTTTTAATGGAGGTAGATCTTTTGCAACTTCTTTTAGTTGTTTGACAGCTGTAGTTTAGGCAGGCCCCCAAGAGTAGGGGGTTCCTTTGAGAAGAAGCTTGGACAGCTAGCTAGTGTGATGCGAACACTTCAGGATGAAGTCTCAGACAAAGTTGACTATGCCGAGCAATTGTTAGATTTGCTTGAGAGAAAGATCCTTGTTAAGAAATTTGGTCAATTGTTCAGTCAGGTGTGGACCAGGTTTGTACCACCCATTCTCGAACATAATACCTAAAAACTCAATGCGAGACTAGGCCAATTGACTCTTGCGGGTCGAAAGCATAAGGCCATGTTTTTTGACAAGATCAGTGAATTGGACTAACAATTGAAGGTGCTCTTCTTCAGTTTTGGAGAATAGAAAAATGTCATAGTATTTTATCTAATGGGCTGAAATATTTCTGCCATAGCCATTTAGAATATGAAGGGGCTGTTTTGAGGTAAAAGGGCATAACAGTCCATTGGTATTGAACATCAGGAATGCAGAAGGCTGTTTTAGGCTGTTCATCAGGGTGAATGCCAAGTTGCCAAAGCCAGCTTTGAGGTCAAACTTTGAGAACAATTGGGCCCTTTGTGTAGCCGGATTTAGAATTAGAAACTTGTCATCTTCTATGAACACATTGAGAGGCTTATAGTCAATTACCAAATGCTTCTTGCCTCGGTTCTGTTCAGCTCTCTTGTTAACATAAAAGGCTTGACAGGCCCGCTCAAACTTAGTGGGCTTAATGAGGCCTTGACGAAGAAAAGAATCACATTTTTCGCAGGCTAGATGAAGGTCATCCGGGTTCATCCCATGATGGGTTGCCTTGGTGGGGTTGATGTCCTCATTCTTTTTGAAAGGAAGTTTAATGAAAAACTTCTCATTTTTCCATAGAGGCTGAGAATGCTTGAACTTAGAGTGAGTTTCAAGACAGTGCTCTAGAACTTGCTATTTAATGTCTTCATAGGGAGGAAGAGCATCTTGATGCATGTAAAGCTTAAGGATGTCAGTATAGTAACCGAAACGATGTTTGTAACGAACCCCTTGTGCTTCAAATTGTAACTTAGGAGTCTTTTGTAAGACGTCTATGCCAATAAGAATATTTTTGCCAACAACTTGACTGCCAAGGATGTGTGTCCAAGTAATGCACTCAAGAAAGAATTTAATTCCAATACGATGTCGAGTAATTAAGGAAACCTTAAAAACTGAATCGTTGGCTGTCTTAAAATAAGACTAGTGCTTTCTCCAGGCTGAATCAGGTAATAATGAAGGATTCATAACAGTGACTTGAGAACTAGTATTATTGAGGGCAATAGCAGGAAGGGGCTTTGCATATTTGTCAGAAAGTATGGAAAGATGGAGATAGGCAAAGGAACTAGAATTTCAAACCGAATGAGGGTGGTGATCAATCTTGTAAACATGGCAGTAATGGGGAAAATGTTCTTCAGAGTCAGAGTCTGAACCATAATCTTCAAAGTCAAAGGAATCATGAGAGATAGGAATGGCAAGTATAGTGTCACTGCTAGGCTTACTTTGTTCTAATAAGACTTTTTCAAGGTCTTTATCCTCAAGGGGCACTTGCATCTCGATTTGTTCGATCATTCTGATGGCTTGTTTGGGCTTGTTTGGATATTGACGGACAAAATGGCCTTTCTTCTTGCAAATATAACAGGCGTCTGATTTTTGTTTCCAGGACTTGCGCTATTTGCTTTTTCGAAAATATCGTAAAGGACGGTGCTTGCATTAGGAATTTTTAAGCAGAAAAGATGTTCTGGAGAAGTGAAATTTCTTCTTTACTTTGCAATCACAAGACTACTTATCTTTACACTTAATCTTCAAATAAGGTTTCTAGCAGATCTTCTAGAATTTGGGCTTGCCAATCATGACATATTGCAACATTTTTTGTTGCTCACAAAGCTTGTCCAAGGTGGTGAGAGCCAACTGGTAGATTTCTCCTAAAGAGATGTTGGACATTAGACGGAGAAGAGCTGGAAGAGCTCAATTTAACTCTGGTTGTAATTCTTCTAGTAAGGATACTATGAACACATGTTGAAGGGTAATATTATTAAACCCATTCAGGATATAGTAGCGTTCTGTCATACGCTTCATATGTTTTTCCAGGTCATGCTTTTTCAAAGAACAACATTTCATTTCAAAGTACTCCTGGCATTTTTTCTTATCGATGAGTTGAAAGTCACCGATAAACTCTTTATGAATAGCACCTAAAAGAGTAGCAAGACTGTCAAGTTGGAGAATTTGAAGTTGTTAGTATTCTCCAAGAGACTAAAACCATTCATGGAGAGTACCTATGAAACGAGAAATAAATTCTCGAATGACATCTGGTACTGTGGCTCCACGATGGGACATCTAAAGATCGATCCAAGCATCAAATTCATGCAACTTATCACGCCTATGGAACAGTTGCACATCATCAAATGTGAACCAAGGGCCATTAGAAGGCCGAGGTGGCGTTGGATCATTGGGTTGCTAGGGTGGCACAGGTTGGGCTGCCAGTGCTTTGTCTGAATCGAAATCATCAACAACATAAGATTGGCTAGTGTCATCGTTATAACATTTAGCAGGTTCAACCATGTATAGGGCAAAAAGATCAACAAAGTGTTGGGACTCATTAGAGTCTGTAACTGAGACATACAAATCTAAACCAGAGTTAGAACAAGAATCTAAGCTGGAATTTTCTGAACATGAGTGATGAAAAGAAACATAAGGTTCAACAATAGCCAGAGGAGGGGGTTCTTGAGGGTTCATAGGTTCTTTTTATCTTAGGTTTTGTAAAGGAGGAGGAGAAGGAGATCAGGAAGGTGACCGAGATTTTTGAAAGGAAACTCCATAGGATGGTTTGGTATAGGAAGGTAAAGTAGAATACTTCTTTGGGAAAGCTTCAGGTGGTCTTACGAGTGGTCTAGGTGAGCAACGTGGAGGAGGTTGTAGAGTTAGTCTAGGCATGGCTTTTTGGAAGATTTGGTGAGTCATTTTGAAGTGATTAGCATAATCGGCTTTAGATGGATAAGGTGAGTAGGATGGTGAAGAATATACTGGGTTTGGGGAATTGGTGGGGAGATAAAGGAATCATAAATGGAGGGTGTGAAGGTTAGTGTAGGCAGTGTAGAAGTGAAGGTTAATGGCTGGGATGGTGGAGGTGGCCTAGAAGTGATGGAATGTTCATAATTTCTTGGTAGAGTAAGAGAGTAAGAGAAACCTTGTTCACTTATGGATTCCAAAAGTTCTTCTTCTATTATTCCTTGTGCCCTCTCAATTCCTGATGTTTGCCTTCATTCTAATACCTACAAGATCGATAACCTAATCAAAATCTCCTCTAAAGGTCTTCCACCCACTCAATGCCTAGAAGATACCAACCTCCCACTCATGAACCCATACCAGCTGTACACCCAAAACCGTTCTTGGACCAAATCCATTAAACACCTCATCTCCAAACCCAAAATCCCAATTAAAGAGTACATTTACTCTTCTAACCTCAACCATGCCGATTTCCCCTCTTATACTACAGAACAATATGTCAAGCTCGAGATCCCTTAGCAGTTTATCAACCACTGGATCGAGCAAGGCTACACCCACCTTCATGTCGGTGCCATCCACCTCTATATCACCTACCATGGCCGTAAAGGTCTCCCTGTCACGCCCGTTTAGCCATCCTTGACACCACTTACCTCACCTACCAATAATTGGATTTTGATGCATAGAACTCATTGGTAACAAGGTCAAAACATGTGCAATTTCATGGAAGTAGGCATTTGCTGTTATGTGTAATGATCTAGATAACTTTAATGACATGTCATAGAACACCCTAAAAAACTTCACAAATATACATGCATTACTCCAATTTAAAGCATTGGGTGAACCTTTTCGACGCATATCTTCTCTAAAGTATGCATTAAGCGCCTCATATTCGTCCTCCATTCTATCAAATACCCTATAAAACTTTATAGCGTGCTCCAACATCAAGTAAATAGAGTTCTGTTTAGTTGGAACATCCAAGCACACCAAACTCTAACTCTATTTTTTCAATCTTTACAAAACTTTTAAACCTTTGCAATCTCGCAGGAAAAAACCTAATATATATCACTGCATTTTGAATGGTAGGACTAGAATCGTGCAAATCCTTCAACCCATCATTTACCACTGAGTTTAGAATATTAGCACAACACCTTACATATAGAAAATCTCCCTCATAGACTAACCTATTCCAAATTTTCAGACGTTTCTTCCAATACATAATTGCTGTGTCATTAGAGCTTGCATTATCAACCGCCAATGTGAACACATTTTCAATCCCCTACCCAAGTAAACACTTCTCAATGGCTTTCCCTATGGTGTCATAGCTATGATTTTCAATAGGACAAAAATTTAGGATCCTCTTTTGTAACCTCCAGTGTACATAAATGAAATGAGTTATGAGACATATATAAGTGAAGTTCTACACAGATGTCTAAGTATTTGTTGTCAAACAAACAAGGCTACATGATGTCTTTAAGAAATCTTTGAGATTCTTAGCTTCCTGAAGATATGTTTTGTAACAATCTCTGGCAACAATCATTCTTGATGGAGCAGGAAATCTAGGTTCTAATTGATTCAATAGTGTCACGACCCAAAATCATTGGTCGTAACTGGTGCATAGGCTAATCTAACCTAGCCTAACAAGCTTAAAACATTCTTATAAAGTCCATAATATATCAATAAAATACATTAAATGCACTTTTAAAATTTAATTCAAAGAAATTCATTAGAGGTTACCTATAATCCAATAACACCTCTCCAAAATTCAATTTTTCCAAACTTGTATAACCAGTTATATTTTAATGATAATCAATAAACCAGTTTAAAAATCTTTCAAATTATACATTTAGTATAGTATGGGAATAGCCTGCACAAGGCTTACAACACTTTACAATATTTATAAACCTAAAACAACCTGACATCTAGTAGCCACAACCTTAGAGTCAGACGTACATGTGATTAACTCAAAATGACATATCAAAATGTCTAAGCGACAAGAAAATTCCAACTTAATTTATCACTTACTAATCTGTAAAATGTTAAAGAGAGAGGTGTACGTCTACCACAAATTTAGTGAATGTATAAATCCCAAAGTAAGCAAAAGGGGAAACAATAGAGGCCTTAAAGTTTTTAATAAACATTTGTTTAAGTAAAGAAATAATTTTCAATAAAATAAAAACACCATTTCTAAATCTTATAATTTTGTATAAAGTGGGTATCAAGGAAAGAACCAATATCATCATACTCATATTCCTTTACCAAATATGTTTTAACAATTCATATGGTATCCCTTTACCGAATATGTCTTAATTTCTTATACATGTACTTCTTCACTGAATACGTCTCAATAATTCATACTTATATCCCTTCTCCAGATACATCTCAATATCTTATATCCATATCCCTTCAATGGATACATATCAATAATTCATACTCGTATCCCTTCACCGGATACATTTCAATATCTCATCTCCGTATCTCTTCACTAAATACATCTCAATAGTTCATACTCGTATCCCTTCTCCAAATATGTCTTAATAATTCATTTCAACAAGGTGTATCAAGATCGTTACCCCTACTAATGACTACTGGTTTATTACATAAATTCTCATCCATCCTTTAAATTATAAAATTCATTGAATATAAATAAATTGTGTAAATAAGATACATATATAAATAATTTTATTTAAATATTTATTAGTATAGACTAATTTAAATAAAAATAATCTTGAGGATAAAATAAAATAAAGAGTGTTTAGGAGAGAAGTGACAACAATATAAAGGATTTAAATGGAAAATATAATAATGCAACAATGACAGAAAATAAACTTAAATAAAATGCCAACATGAAACATGTAAATATAGTAAAACAACAATTATAATTAAGAGTTTTACCATAGTATTTCTCCTTTCATATATTACTTTTAATTTATATAATATAATATAACATTTACTTTGCACTTGTCATGTACTAAGTGCCTTTCATAATAACAATAATTCATAAAATTTAGTAATATCATTTATCATTGTGTTATTTTTATATCTGTACATATTATATCATATATATGCAGTTGAAAAGTTCAAGAGAACATAGACTTGTTTCCCCATAAAACACAGAATGTGGAATAAGGAAATTGAAAGTTGGACTAGAAAATAAAGACATTCGGTAAAATGAAAAGTGCTACTTTGCTAATTATACACTCACTGATAAAGATCGATAGTAGAGATCCCCTATTCTTATAGCATAACCTGAATTAAAAAGGTTTTCGCAAAGCTACCTTTCACACAAATATGAACACTCCTTCCATGACCTCTCTTTCCAGTTTGAATGAGAAAATTAAGAAATGTTATTGCTATTTATAAAAATTTTCAAAGTTATTATGCAAGTTACTATTTGGCACTGTGCAAATATATATTGGGTTATTACAAATAGACTCCTAAACCTATACCTCTCTACAGCCTGAAATGGCACCTCGTCACATATCACATATTTAGCCACAACTTTTCGACACTCATTTACATTATATGTGTGTAGGACCAATATTCTTAGCTGAGATGCTGTTGGTAAGGTCAGATAGGCTAACATAGATTGAGATCTCTCCTGAGCCCTATTTTGATGCTTCTAACATTTTCCTAGACAATAATTATAAGTAGCTCAAACCTCTCCATTGGTATCTTCTAATGGGAGCTTTGTAAAATGATCCCACACACTAGACTTTCATGGAGGAAGTTTTCGCTTCTAACCTATTGCAGTAAACTCAACAGCAGATGCAAAGCTATGGTATTAGAAGAAGCTTTTGTAGAAGCTATTGTAGCTACAAGGTTTGGATTGGAAGAAAGCCTGTTACGGGCTTGGGATTAGCCTTCTCCTGGGGATTATTGACTTCTTGTATCCATCTAGCCAATTAATATGACAATGTGTACTTCACATGGTTTAGAACAGTCAAAACAATTGATATATCTAATTTCAACCTATAAATTTAATCGTCAACAAAGCCATTATTATAAAAATATCAACTCCCTACTGTTTCTAAGGAAACCATTCAATAATCAATTTGCTAATTGCTAAGGTAATAGTTTTTTTACAATTAAGAAAAAAATTTAATTCAAGAACATATGATGATAATACCCAGAGAAAAAAAAAAAAACAAAGATGACCCATTTATATTTTTCTAGTTCTAAATACTTTTTAGTTTCAGTAATGGAAGACAGTAATATAACTACTATCTCATTTCTAAATTTTAAAGCATCTAAAATACCAATAGTCCAGTATACTAAAGCAAGTGATATGTCTTCAAGATTATGAAAATATGCTTGCTTAACTAGAGCAGTAAACATCTTGTCTGAATGCCTGTGTTAGAATTCTCATCATTCTGCTCAAAATCTTATTCCTAACTCCACTAATGAGGATCAATCGATTGCATAGATGAACAAAAAACATGAACTCATCATCTATCTTGATGGTGACTTAGCTTATCACTTTAGTGGCAACTTACAAAACAAATTAATTCATATGACCAATATGCACACACGGCACACATACATATATGCAAAAACCCATCATACAAATAAAAGAAAAAAAACTCAACTTGTCTTATTTTTTAGCTTAGACTTCAACAATTAACACATTGATAAAGGCACAACCAATGACCACAGGGTGATTTGCTGTTATTTCAGTTAGGGATTTTGGGTTTCAAAATCTATTCTTCTCGAGCTTCTGCCTTTCAAATGATCATGGGTGGAAGGTGAGCGATCAACGGATGAGATCTCAAGTTTTTAGAGATTGTTTTTTCAATTAAAAATTAATTATAATATTATAACAAAATATTAAATATATATATATATATATTATATTCAAAACCTCTGGGCCGACCGGGATACTCGTCTTTCACCCATTCCCTGACCCGGCTTTGTCTAAAGGTCTTCTTCTTTTTCTTTTTCCTTGACTGACCCATCTTCAGTGCTCATGTCCCCCACTTATAACTTAATCTCCATTTTGGTCTCCCACTCAAACTAACTGTGTTCTAACAAGCCTTTCCATTAATGTGCCATTAGTCTGCATCTAACTTGGCACTTCTAGACCAGTGATGTGGAAATTTTTTTGAGTTTTCTTGTTATATTAGCATCTAGTTAGCAATGTCACTCTAATTTCTTTTTTCACTAATATAAATAAGAGAAACCCACTCAATAGTTTAACCTTTAGCCCCCCCCAAAAGTTATTGTAGATCTTCTTGACACTAAGCTCTAATCTGTGGGAGGTCAAAGTCAAATCTACAAATTTTTCTGGAATTTATGAATGTTGAAGAAACGACGATGGTTATGTAATAGTATAAGATTTTAAATAGTTTGAATAAGCACAAATCATGTTGTTACCTCACTGAACCATGAGATTTAAAAGAGTCTTCCATTTTTTCCTTCCTTTTTTGGCAACCTATTCTACTTTGGTCCTTCATCTCGTTCCTTATTGAAATAGGGGCAAATCATTTATTACCATGCAAATTGCATTATTATGACGCTAAACAGGGGCAAATCATGTTGTTAGGATGTCATTGAAGATGCTTTTTAGGAAGGAGAGAGATGGGACGCACTGTCAACAATGGAACCTTAGGAAAAGCCGAGCGACTGCAAGCTCTAGGTCACTAAAAGTGTGGGATCAAATTATTTGATGACCCATCTACTTATCCATATCAACACACATGTAGAAATGTTTTAGTATTATCTGTCCTTCTATGTAAGAAAGTAATTGTACACCTCAGTATTTAACTTCACATATCATATTTAAAATAACAACACATTAATGGTAGGGTTTATTTGAACAATATTAGTTTGAGTAGGGGACCAATATGAAAAATTGATTGAATGGGGACCAAAATGAAGATTAGGTTATGAGTGGTAAACAAAAATAGGGTTTTTGTCATATAATATATATACTTGAGTAATAAGTATCGTTGTAATTGGGTAAAGTGAGCTAAGATACTTGGAAAGTCCATATATGAATACTTTCCCTCTTGGAATTTTGACAAGTGATCTCCTAGCTAAAGCTATGTCACACCCATAACCCAAGAGTGTGATCAGCACAAAAGACAAGAAAAATTCTCGAACCTGCAAGCCTACATTAGATGGAAAATAAAATCGTATCCAAACTTTTAAACATTGCATCATGCTCAAAGTAAAATTTGCCTCTTCCATAAGGATATCTAGTCTATATATAATATAAAGATTTTGTAGAAATTTCGACAAAGCTTTCCCAGTAAGTAGGACATCCCGATATTTCTACAAAATCATGCCAATCTAACCAAACATACATAAAGAGAGCTCCACTCTCACCATAGTGAAACAAAACAGAATATATATAAAAAAAAAAAAAAAAGGTAGGGATACAGAATCTGTGGTTATCTGGATACATAGCTAAAGTGAACAAAAGAATAGCTACCCTGAATTTATATATAACCCACAAAAAAAAAAGTGAAAAACAAAATGAATTAGAGCTAGTCCTCGCAAAACCAAGCGAGCTCACCCAAGGAGATCCTCGATCACTCCTTAGCTCCCTCAGGCAAATCACCAGCTTTATTATCTGAGACAACAAATTTTTTCCTACAGATAGCATCCCAAAATCAATAAACAATATATATATATATATATATATATATATATATATAAAAAATAAGCAATCAAAGGCGTGATGATAGTTTATATGAATTAAGATAAACATTTAACTTACGTAAAAAAAATCTCTAAAAATAGCAACCAAATATCTTATGAACATTGTAAGACATGTTTTATAGTTCAAATCAAGACGCCTTTATAAAGTGAAAAGAAAAAAAGTAATAGATTCTTGAATATTTGTTATGGGGAATGACTACTGTGGACTAACATCTAGATATCTAATATGGCCACACAACCCACAAGGGTAACTCACAACAGGCAAGGACACATAGTCCTTGAGGGTAAATAACCAACAAGTGTGAGGTCATAACTCACAAAAATTAATCATCCATTCGTCCGCGTGTGATGGTCGTCACACAGGGTTAGCACCTTCATTAACCCTACTGGGTATTTTCCAAGATACACCAAGGGCTAACATAACTGCTGTTAGCTTCCAGTGTCTTAACTAGTCCTTCCAAGCCCAAAGAAATATAGGACAAGGGTGTATGGAATCAATTTACTTTACAAATACTAACCTATCTGGCTATTGCACGTAACTGTACTCATAATTTCTCAATGGTCTTTACCAATCCATACACGATGCAATTATGTAAATGACCTTTGGAACACCTTCTTATATAATTTAACATTTCCAAATAATAATACTAACAATAATTATCAAAATATTCTAATAAAGAAAAGAAGATATAAATCACGTAAAGGAGTTGGGAGTGCTATCTGTGTACCTGAATGCCATTAACTAATAGGCAACCTAATTTCCTTTAACTCAGGTGGAAGTCTCACCACTAAGAAATTCCTATGCCAACAGGAAAAATTAAATTACTTCCCTTCTCTTATTCCAAACATTTTTTGCATCAAGTTTATATCGTAAGTGCTATTAGAAGTACTATAATCACCTCATCATCCACCATTCTCAATCTAGCCTTAATACGATCATAACATTTTAATTTAGAATTTGAGAGTTTCTCTTTCTTTCACCCAAACCCTATAAACATCAATTTCTCATAAGAACTCTTACAACCACAAGGAAATGAAACCTTATAAATATATTTCAATAAGAATTTTCACTCTAACATATCATAAAGTAATAAATAAATTTATCAATTTACTAATTGCTGAAACCTAATCTAATCATTCTCTTAATATAAATTCCATTATTAAATTTCTAACAACATAATTAGACTATAAGTCATTTACAATAGGCACTTCCATATACTTATCCTTCTCATTAACCATTCCATAAATATAAAATTCATGGTAAATTATGGGACATTATCAATTCATCTTTCCTATCAAAACAATAATTTCTAATTATTCCAATTACTTCCTTTATGCTACTAATTGAAGCCTTAAATCTCAAAAAGTTCAATTTGGTCCTTTAGGAACCTTAAATTCACGACAAATTGGGGGTTTCCAAATTGGCCTGAATTTCTTGGAATTGAGAGAAGGAAATGGATGAAATTAATAAATGGAATAAAAGGTACATTGAAATTTTGAGTTTAACTCACCAATTCGAGCTCAATTTGAAGTGATTAATAACTTTTCCCCTTTTTTAGAACCCTAACGCAGGCACCATAAACATTCACCAAATCTGAAGCAATTTTCATGATAATGAACACAAAATTAAAGGGGAATGGATAAAATGAAGTGAGGAATAGAAAGCACAACAAAAACACCAAAAAAATCTCATCATTTACGTTGAATTTCCTTCTATTTTGCAGTAAACTTTGAACAGCGACAAAGAGATGTTGTTCACCAGAAAAATGGTGACCTCTGGCCAATGCTTCACCGGTGATGATAGCACAGATGACAGAGAGCAACATTAATGATGAGAAGTTAAAGAACGATGAATGTGTAGTGTGGGAGAGTCTCTCTATACGCTAAATGCTAAAGGGTATCAGGAAGAAGGAAATATAAGACTGGGGTATTTTTGTCATTTCATCTCTTAGGGACAAGTGTTAGTGCCTAAAAAAAAAAAATGGAAGTAGGGAAGCTAAGATTTGAACCCAAGTCCTCTTAGATAATGGAAGTGAGGCCTAAGTATTGAGTTAACCTCAATTTCAAAATATTTTTTCACCTTAGATAATGTTATACCTTACTAAACTTTCTTGATGATTTCCCTCTTCTTATTTTAGATTTATTTATTTTACTTCATTCACTAACTAAATGATTATATATATATATATATATATATATATATATATATTCCGCTAAATAAAATTGTTGGGTTATTACAAGCTACAAGGCCGCTTGTGGTTAGTATGGTTTAAATGTGTATAAAAGATTTTAAATTTTAGAAATTTTTTAAACGATTCAGAGGCCAAAATTCGTTTGAGTAAAATACTATTTTGGTCCTTCACTGATCACAAAATTGTCATTTTGGTCTCTCACTCATTGAAATGTCCAAAATGATCCTTCATTATTGGAAAATGTCATATTTGGTCCTCCACTTTTCAACAAAATACCAAATTTAGTTCCTTAAATTTAAGATTTAAGATTTGGTAAATATAATGTTTTTTTGAAAAGTGAGGATCAAGTATGGCATATCCTAATGAATGAGGGGCCATTTTGAGAATTTCAATTAGTGATAGACCAAAATGGCATGTTAGGTTGTAAATTTGGCTTATTTTTAATCTTATTTTGGTTTTATTTTTAGTGTTTTACAAAGGAAATCAGGCTATCTATAGTTATTTTTATTGGTTTCAGGTTAAGGAATTATTTTTTAAAAAATTGGAGATGAAGTAAGATGTAGACAAGGGCTACATTACATTTGAGTCGGACATAAGAAAATAAGTTGTAGACACAACTTAGGTTGTTTTTTGTAAAACTGAAAAGTGGACAGCTCATCATTCCAACCACTTTCTCTCTTTTGAGTGTTGCAAAATGAAGGAAATGAGCATGAGAGCTTCCAAGACTAGTTTTTGTGTGATTTTCACATTTTTAATTGAGGAAAATAGTTGGAAATTAGTTAGTGCTAAGAGGTTTTTATTTTTATGTGAGATTTATTGTTTGGACACCACTTTTTAGAGCTAGGTTGTTTTCATCATCTTCTTCTTCTTCTTCTTTCTCTCTCCTCCAATTTTAGTGAGAGAAAATAGCTTGGATTTTAATTACAACTTTGTAATATGGATTTTGAGCACGAAATATGAATATTTACAATCATAAATAGCTAATATCATCATTCTAACTAAGAGCCATTGATGGGTTCTTCAAATGTTATGAGACTTTTCTAACTCTTTTCTTTTTTTCTCTTTTTGGTTATTTACATTCCTATTTTATCTGCTTCATTATAAATTGATGAATGATCGTGCCCATTATTTGTCTTGCCTAGAATTGATTGTATTCCATTTGATTAGAGTAAATTGGTAATTGTTTATTTTGACCAACGTTAGTGGAAAATTAGTGTAGAGAGTTGTTAGAACAATTTCTTCTATATTAATGGAATGTAAATGATGATTTGTTGAACATGTTTTATACTTTGACAAGTTAAAAATGGTGATCTTTCATTCTTAATAAGGTTACTTAATTAAGTTTTATGTGCTTACTTAGGATTGTTAACTAATTAGGAATTGAGTTGAGAACTTCTCTTCGCCAACATACTTTAAAAAGTCTAGGTTATTAGACCGTGTTAGTAACCATAGTCATTTACCAAGAAGAAAGAAGAAATTTATCTTAAGCAATGTTCATAATCAACTTAGAAAAACCATTAAATACATCCCTTAGTTAGATGCTTATATCTCAACTAAGTTCTTTTAATTTGCTTTTCCTCACAAGTGAATTTCTTCTTTCGAATTTACTTATTTAATTTTTTAGTTTAATTGTTGTTATTAATTTGATAAACTCCTCTTTTTCTTTCATTCTTTGACATTGTTCTTAGTTAATTTAAATCTTTGAAATTGCCAATCTTCATGTGTACAACTCTACTCACTATTATCACAATATATTTACTTGAAAGTAGGAAATTTAAGTTTAGTAAATTCAGCACCCATCATGGCAATTTTGCAATGTATGAAAGACTAAAAGGATATTTTTCTCAAATTATTTTTATCTAGGGATTCTTTTTATTATATGCTCTTAGAATTTTAAGATAGAATCTTTTAAAGTTTTTCAAAATATAGTCCTTAAATCTTGAGAATAATTCTAAAATTTGAAATATTTTACATAACAATTTTAAATTTATAGCCCTTAATTGTAATTCTCCTATCATGATTCCATTTTGGTTCATCATTTCTTGATTTTGGTCGATCAAGTATATATAACCCTAGAAATATAGTGGAATTTTGTTTTAAGGCTAGCATGCCATCTAAATTAAGAAAGCCCTAGAGCAACTTCAATTTCTACAAATAATTAATACACCTACTTCAATTTTATGAATCTGTTATACTCAAAAAAAGAAAATTTCTCTATCTCAGCGGTTTGGGGAGGGAAAGACAATCGTTATCTTTAGAAACCACATAAAATTATAATTACGCTAATTTTATGAACTGCTTGCGGGGAGCTCCTCTGAAGCACTATTTCTAACAGATGGTATATAGTGCATGATGGTTATTTTTACATCTTGAGGTGCATGGCCAATCGGACTGGCCTCACCATACTCTTCAGAAAACGTGTCATGATCTCCATAAAAGGAAAAGTTGGATTCAGCTTGACTTGAAGGACTTGGTGGGCAGTGTGATGCTGGAGAGGCCTCAACTGCACCCAAACCATGAGTACTGCCACCTTCACTTTTACCTCGCATTTCCCTTTTTCTGAAAGTGTGAAAGCTCTCATCATTTTTGTCAAAGATCTTTAGCAGGATTCTTATTCGCCTCCATATTGTGGCACTGGGATTATAGTCTAACCAGATATGTCTGTGCTGATATAGGAATTTGATAGCGAAGATGATGAGAGCTAACACAGAAGCAAGTCCTGCAATGAGAAATAAACCCCAGAAGCTCTCGAGGCCTAGACTATCAGATGAAACAGAAGCACCAGACTGTGGACAACTCTTTTTTTTTAACCATGCATTCTCTATTGTTTTCATTTTATCTCCTTGAGTTACATTTAGTATTGCCTTTGACATGTCAACTACAATAGAAGAACCTTTTGGAAAGACCTGCAATCCACCCAAAAATAGTTGGCATTATGCATACAAATCATGATATAGAAATACCAAAATGTGGATGTGTTGAAGTAGAACTTACAAAGCCTAAGCCTCCAGTTTTAAAAGTTGGTCCTGTCATGACATAGTTAGAGCAGTAGGTTCCAAGAAAGAGTTTTGCATAGGGAATTTCATCGAACGCAGCAGCAATGCCACTATTTGCACTACCTTTCGTCAAGAGATCGTTGCATTGCTCTGTTGAATTAAAGTATTTGAATTGGTAATCTTTAATACCCAAGTCCTTCAATATTTTCTCCACAAAAGAATTTTTCCTGCAACCAACATTCTGCCTAATCTTTATGAGTTGATTAACATCAGTAACTGCTGGACGGAGCTGTTCAACTGTTAAGAGTGACGTCAGACTCGCAGTATAGCTTTGAACCAGAATTAGAACCACGAAAACCCATATGATCACCACAAATCTACCCAAGTTGCTCACCACTTTCTCTCCTGCAAGACCATAAAATTTAGAATGGATAGTTATACTAAAATGATGGAACAGACATGGTGCTGATAATTGAAATCATTTTGAAAATTAGCAAGATGGGTAGCGCTTACGATGAGCAGACACCATGGTTGAGAAAGAAAACCCCAAGCTGGTGCCGATCTGATGCAATGGAGGACCTCTGAAATTTTCGTTTATTCGATGTTCAAGCACCCAAACAACAAACCCAATAAATACGAATGAACAACTGGCTGTTACCCAAAGATCCCATGTCAATGGCTTTAAGAAGGCCCACACGTTCTTCTTCCTGTAGTCTTTCATTGGAACAATCATAGTTACTCCTGATTCTGTGAACGGCAATGTGAAATCCACATAGTTGGACCTGTTTGCTATAATTGCTATATCCCCCACCACTGCATCAAAGTTCTGTAAATTCCAAATTACTTCTTAAAAATGAGTTATAAGAAATCCTAATACTGATATGTGTGTAGGTGTTCAATCTATGGATGCATCCATGTGCTTTTGAATAGTATTTCATAAAGGAAAACGGAGCAAGGGGCTGGGGAATGAAAAAGTCAAAGAGAATTACCTCGTAATAAACTTGGTTGACAAGATCACTGTATGATCCGGCAGGTTCACCATTGGGCTTTGCAAATGGGACAAATTCATAAGGCAGAGCATAAGGCAGCACTTCTAACACAGCCTTGAACACATCTACGCAGAAGCCAGTGACCTCTGTTGTATTAGTGGTGGGGTCACGAGTTACTTTCACCAATTCAGTATAACCAGTTCTCACTGGAACTCCTATCCTCAACTTTTTCCCATTTGTAGGAATGTCCCAACCCTTTGGAACAGCGTAAGTATCCCCTGGCCATATAATTGGTGCTAAATTGTTCTGAGACATGGAATGTATGCTTGTGTTTGTTGAATCCAAATTTCTGACTAGTCCATTCTGTGATGTCCAAAATCCTATCCTCCTCTCTCCACTACCAATCACATTAATAATCTCAAATGTCGATTGCTGCAATTGCCCATCAACCACATTGAACTCTCCACTAAGGCCTATGAATTTAGTGTATGATAATTCTTCACGAAGATTTTCACCCTTTAATGAAACTCCAAGCCTTTGAAGATCGGTTGAGTTTCTTGAAGCATTGCTTTTCAGGAAGACAAGGTTAGTGGCACCAACCTTCTCAACCGCCATGGCTAATGCTGTGGTAGCATCATAAGCCCATAGCCCGAAAGCATTCAAATTTGAATCCACGAGGGTTGGGTTGTCTCGTATGAACTCTCTTTTCCATCGAACTTTAAAAGCATCTAGCTCTTCTGTTTTGGGAATATAGGTCCTCACACCCAATACTCCATCCATTGATTCTCTAAAAGTGGAACTCATGGAGAAGAGTTTATTAGCCACACCGTTAGTCAAGATCCAAACATAGCCCAGGCTCATCATTCCAATCTGCTGTGCTATGGTGAAAAGCTTAGAGCCAAGATCAGCAGACAAATGAACAACAAAGACTCTGGTTTGCATGGTCTTCAACTTGTGTAGCTCTCTTCTGATGTCTTCATCGGTGGCTGAAGGAGAAATGGCACTGAGATATGGGATTCGAGCATCAACTTGTCGAAGAGCACTGGTTAAACTGGGTATCACTCCCTTTCCATAATCGTTGTCTATGTAAATGGGCACTGCTGCTTTCCATCCAAAAGCTTCCACGATTGCGCTAATAGCATTCACTTGAGCTGAATCGTTTTGTGCAATTCGAAAGAAATATGGACTCCTAAGCGAGGCAAGAGAAGGACTCGTTGCTGAAAATGCTACGATGGGCACATGAGCTTTGTCTCCAAGACTGATCACAAAGTTGGCCTCCATTGATGTTAATGGTCCTATTATGGCCTCCACTTCCTCTGTTACGATGAGATCCGCAGCTATTTATCATCAAAATCTTAAAATCAGAAACATGTTTGACTTTGGAGCTTTCATATTTTTCCTAATATATGTGTGTTTACTGTTTACGTATTCGTATCAGTAAATGTGCATGTCCATTTTTCTTGAAATGACCATTCATTCCTGGATCATACTTTAGTCCATATGAATATACAATGATGTTATGGAAATAAAGGAAGTAACAACTTATTTCCTACAAAATAATTTTTTTAAAGAAAAATAGGGCACCACAAATTTGGCAACGGACCATTAAGAAATGAAATGTAGAGATTCCAAGAAATTTTGAGAGGTTTAAGTCTTAAAACTTTCCAAGTTTTTACTTTGTCCAATTTGAACACAGAAAGTCAAACATTGTCTTGATTAATTCAAGAAAACAGAGACATAATGAAACTGCAGGTCGCAATGATCAAAACCAACAACACAAAACGGCTAATTAACAAGCTTTCATGCCAATCATGAAGAATTAAACCAGTCGCAAGCAGATGAAGAAATAAGCAGAAGGACAGAGAGAGAACCTTGAGCAGCTGCAGCGACGACGCTGTTGTGGGAGTCCCTGACGCTGAAGACAAGCCTGGTTTTGTAATGAGAATGAGAGGCATAAAAGTCAGAGAGAACCATGTTGATGCAGCTCAATCCCGTCTTCCCAATTGTTTCTGAAAGATCAAGCACGATCCCCACTTTCACTGGGACTGTTGTGTTGCTTTGTGGGAGGCCCAGGTTGAAGCATAGAATTAGAGAGCAACAGAAGCTGAGAGCTTCAATAACTTTAGCAAGCTTCTTCTTCTTCTTCATCATCAAGCGAAGACTAGATTTCTTGTTCATGATCTTGCCGGAATCAGTCTTATATATAGACTTCGTACCCATGGTCGTGGGTATGAAATTTTTAAATTATTATAGTGGAGAAATTGTACTACTTTTACGAGTTATGATTTGTCCTTATTTATCGTAAGCTTGGCACTCTTTTTCCTTGGGGTCTACATAAAGGTTTGAAAACGGAATATTTTGCTCGCGCCATTGTACGCATTTGTTTCTACTGAATTTCAAACTGACTTGTATTAGTTTGCTTTCTCATCTGTACAAAATTCGTCGAAAGTCCCATGTAGATTCTGTACAAGACATACTATTTATCTATCTCTCTGGAAAGCGACAATGTACATGATGGTATTTGGAAAATAGTGGAGTAATTGTTCCCCAGTGTTTTATAATATTCTAAAATTTCTTTCGTTTTCGTTTACCGTGACCAAATCAAAGTTCATTTGCTCGTAGTTTCATTTCTTAGAATAGCCTCATTCGTAACTACCTATTGTATCCTCAAATAAATGGACCAAAGAACTAATGGCAGTGTGACATGTTGCGTGGCAGAGTTGAAATCAAACCCAAACCCCAAGGAGGCCCCTGGATTCTTGGCCAATTCATATTTATTTTACTTTTATCAAATTTCAAGGAAGAAGAAGGATTTGAAAAAAATTGTCTAACATTATTCTCATTGAGTTGCTTGAATATATATACAAAAACATTTTTTAAAAAAGATATTCTTAATCTTCTTAAAATCATTGCTAATTATTCTTTCTAAATCATAGGATATCATTGACCTATTTAATATTTACTTCTAAAGAATATAATATTACAGAATATTTTCATATATCCACAATAACTTTATCATTTTGTAGCCTTTTTAGTCTCTACCAAAAAAGTTTTTCAAAATAGTGTCTTTAAAATTATATAGAGAATGCAAAACAAAGAGTCAGAATATATATTTAAAATTCATTTTATGTTTTTTTTTTTTCCAATTTCCTTTTTATTATTTAATTTTCTCTATTTTTAAAAACACTTTACACTTACCATGCATATTATATTTTCTTTGTCCGCACAATATGTAGTCAGATTTTGTTAACCGCGTATTTATTTCTTGCAAGAAACAAAGAATTTCCAACTAGCTTCATAATATTAAAGTCTCAATCAATTTAATTCTTATTTGACTTCAAGGTCTTTAACTCTACCTTGGCTGCCTCAGCGCTATTACAATATTATATAGACACCTAAACTCCATCTTAAACAATAACTGCTAATTGTCATTGCCGATATAGGCATGTAAAAGCGAACTTTAATCATTAAATTACTATCAAACTCGTCTGCACTTCTGCGCTTGAAACAGATCACACTACTTCAGCTAAATGGTAAATTGTTTGATTATATCTCAACCAGTCAACAAAGTCAATTGAAACCTATACCAATATGCCTCTGTTTTTCTTTTTACACGGCATCACCTTGAGTCCCCTTTCTTAGAAGTCTATACATATTGTCTAATTGTATAATTACAAGAATGTGTATGTAAATTTGAAGAGTAATTGCTTGCAAAGGCCACTTCATAAATCTGGAGCTCTGTTTGAAGCAGGTGGTATATTGTGCATGATGGTTATTTCTACATCTTGAAGTGCATAGCCATTAGGACTAGCCTCACCGTACTCTTCTGAAAACACTCCACGATCTCCATAGAAGGAAAAGTTGGATTCAGCTTGACTTGAGGGACTTGGGGGGCAGTGTGATGCTGGAGAGGCCTCAACTGCACCCAGACCATGAGTACTATCACTCTCACTTTTATCTCCCATTTCCTTTTTTTTGAAAGTGTGAGAGCTTTCATCTCTTTCGTCGAATATCTTTAACAAGATCCTTATACGCCCCCAGATTGTAGTACTGGGATTATAGTGTAGCCAAATATGTCTTTGCTGGTGTAAGAATGTAATGGCGAAGATGACAAGAGCTAACAAGGAAGCAACTCCTGCAATGAGAAATAGGCCCCAAAAGCTCTCGAGGCCAAGGCTATTGGAAGAAAGTGAGGCACCAGATAGTGGACAACTATTATTTTTGAGCCATTTATTCTCAATATTTTTCATTTTGCTTCCTTGAGTCACATTCAGTATTGCCCTCGAAATGTCAGCTACAAGAGGAGAACCTTTAGGAAAGACCTGCAATCCACCCCATTGTTACTAACAATCTGAATAGAGTAAAATGAAATGTACAGAGAGAACAAAAATGTGATAATTCTTTCGAACTTACAAAGCCAAAGCCCCCAGTTTTAAAAGTTGGTTCTTCCATGGCATACTTGTTACAGTAATTTCCAAGGAAGAGTTTCACATAGGGAATTTCATCGAATGCAGCAGCAATTCCACCATTCGCACTCCCTTTTGTGAACAGTTCATTGCAATCTTGAGTAGAATTATAAAATTTTAGCTGATCATCTTGAAACCCCATATCCTTCAATATATCATATACAAAAGAACCTTTGAGGTAACCAACATTCATCCTATTTTTAATAAGTAAATTCACGTCTGTTACAGTTGGGGTGAGCTGCTCAACTGTCAAGAGCGACGTGAGACTCGCAGTGTAACTTTGAACCAAAATTAGAATAACAAAAACCCATATGGTCACCACAAATTTGCCCAAGTTGCTCTCCACTTTCTCTCCTGTAAAACCATTCAATCATGGGTTATCCACCTTAAGACCTTATGGATACTTAGCGTTCGCTTGAAGTAAAACCTATTGTTGAAATTCAAAATCATTATTGAAAATTAGGAAGATGAACTTCACTTACGATGTGCAAAAACCATGGTTGAGAAAGAAAACCATAAGCTGGTGCCAATCTGATGCGATGGTGGCCCTCTGAACTTTTTGTTTATTCGATGTTCAAGCACCCACACAACAAACCCAAAGAACACAAAGGAACAAGCAGTTGTTACCCAGAGATCCCAAGTCAATGGCTTTAAGAAGGCCCACGCATTCTTCTTCCTCTTGTCTTTTACAGGAACGATCATTGTTACCCCTGATTCGGTGTACGGCAATGTGAAATCGACATAGTTAGACCTGTTTGCTATAATTGTTACATCCCCCACCACTGCATCGAACTTCTGAAAATCGGAAATCAGATTCTTTTATTAAGATTGTAGAGACTGACAAAGACATTTAGATTCGATATCAAAACTGTTTGTGAACTAAATTCAATGAAGAATAACAGAGAGAGAATTACCTCATAGAAAACTTGGCTGATAAGGTCATTATATGTTGCACTACTCTCACCGTTGGGCTTTGGAAACGGGATAAATTCGTAAGGCAAGGCATATGGCAACACGTCCAGCACAGCCTTGAACACGTCGATGCTGAACCCAGTGAAGTTTGTTTTGTTAGTGGTAGGATCACGAATTTGCTTCACGAATTCAGTATAACCATCTTTCACAGGAACACCTATCCTCAACTTTGTCCCATTTAAAGGGATTTCCCAACCCTTTGGAGGAGAGGAAGTATCTCCTGGCCACACGATAGTCCCTAAATTCTTGCTAGAATTAGTAGAATACGTGCTTGTATTTGTGAAACTCAGATTCCTCGATAGCCCAGCCTGCGGTGACCAAATTCCAACCCTCCTTTCCCCATTGCCGTTGACATTGAGTATCTCAAAAGTCGATGCTTGCAGTTGCCCATCAATGACACTGAACTCGCCACTGAGGCCTCTAAATCTAGTGTTTGATAAGGCTGCGCTCAGGTTTTCCCCATTCTTTGAAACTCCCAACCTTTCAAGATCAGAAAATTTGCCTGAAGCATTGCTCATATCGAACCCAAGATTGTTGGAGCCGACCTTCTCAACAGCCATTGCCAATGCTGTGGTGGCATCATATGCCCATACTCCAAAAGCATTCAAATTGGTATCAACAAGGGTAGGATTGTCTTGTATGAATTTTCTTCTCCATCTAACTCTAAAATCATCTAGCCGTTTCGTCTGGGGAATGTAGGTCCTCACTCCCAATACTCCGTGCATTGATTCTATGACTGAGGAATCCAAGGAATTTAACAAGTTTCCCAAACCATCGGTTACGATCCAAACGTAGCCTTTGCTCATCATGCCAATCTGTTTTACCATGGGGAAGAAACGAGAGCCAAGATCGGTGGACATGTGAACAACGAATACTCTGGTTTGCAGGGTCTTCAACTTGTCGAGCTCTGCTCTGATGTCTTCATCTGTGGCTGAAGGAGAAATGGCACTGAGATATGGGATTCGAGCATACACTTGCTGCAGAGCATTGGTCAAAAAGGGTATCACTCCCTTCCCATAATCGTTGTCAACGTATATGGGCACTGCTTCTTTCCACCCAAAAGCTTCCACGATTGCGCTAATGGCATTCACTTGAGCTGAATCGTTTTGTGCAATTTGAAAAAAATATGGACTCCTATACGAGGCAAGAGAAGGACTCGTCGCTGAAGATGTTACAATGGGCACATGAGCTTTGTCTCCAAGACTGATCACAAAGTTGGCCTCCATCGACGTTGATGGTCCTATTATGGCTTGCACTTCCTCTGTTTTTATGAGATCTACAGCTATTCATCATTAAAATACGAAAAATCAGAAACGTGCTTGATTTCCCTCTTCTTGCATGCAAAATGGATAGGGTTGAGTTGAAAAGGTAGCGCATACGTTGTTTACGCTGATAAAGTAAAATCCTTATTATTATTTGTATTTCTTAGTTATGCTCTGTACTGAAATTTTGTTATTTTCCTTACGCAGTATGTGTTTTACATATTTTTTTCCACCGATATAGGTTTTGATGTCTCCCGTCAATAACTTTGTTTATTTTTCCTTTAGCATGTTTAAATATATATGCATCCAAATCAAGTAATTATTCAATCAAAATATAGAAGTTAATTATTAACAATGCAAGTAACAATTTCTTTCCTGCAAAATAATTTTCAAAAGGCAATCGGGCACTACAAGTTGAGCTATGGGACCCATAAGAATTGTTAAAAATAAAGGATTATATTCATTTCCAACAACTTCTGATAGGACTAGTTTGAAACTTCCTATAGGTGTCCTCTTTGTCTAAACTGAAACTGGAAAAAGTTTTACAACTTCGAACAGAAAGTTATATACTGCCTTGACTAATCCGAGAAACCAAAGACATAATAAAACCTCAAGTCACAATGATCAAAACCAAGAACAACCTATGTATGCATGATGGACAGGCTTTCATTTCATGCCAATCATAAAGAAGTAAATCAGCAAACAAAGAGATAGGCAGAAGAAGCAAAGAAGAGAACCTTGAGCAGCTGCAGTAACGACGTCTCTGTGAGAGTCCCTTACGTTGAGGACGAGCCTGGTATTGTAAAGAGAATGAGAAACATAAAAGTCAGAGAGGGACATGTTGACGCCGCTCAACACCATCTTGGCGTTGGGATTGGCAAGATCAAGTATAATTCCGACTTTCACTGCTACAGTTTCCTTTTTCTGTGCTACGCAGAGGAAATTAGTGAGAGTCCAGACAAGGAAGAGCAGAGGTACGAGCTTCTTCGCCATATTGGGATTTCAGGCCGATGAAGCAGTTCGTGATGATCACGGTGGAGTCAGAATAAATCTTATATTTATAGTGGTCATGATAAGTTTGAAAAGTATTATGTTAAATTGTGCACCTACTTCGATGAATTGATTGGTTAGTTGCTCTCAGAAAGGAATACTTTGATCCTCTGCGTTATTGCGGTGCTCGTAAGGTGCAATCAATTCAAGTATGATGTTTGAAAAGTTTTTCTTTCTAATTTTTTTTTTATGACTAGACAGTACACAATCTTAGGAATGCTTCAATTATTGTTAAATCAGAGTAATTTCTCAGTCGCTAAATAAAGGAGATTTTGTTAATTTTATATTACTTTACTTTATCTGTTCAAAAAACCTCAAATAATTAAATCAGAATATTTATTTATATAGATACACGCAAAAAAAATAAAACATTATTTTTTGTGTATTCACAATTTATTCTTATATTATAATGAATGCACTCATACTCAATATTTCACCTAAAATAAAATATAATTTACTGTTTATAATTAATTTAGCCCATTACAATCAATTATTATGTGATTAATAGTGTGCAATCAACATACCCAAAATTTTCTTTATGTTGAACCCGATTTCTAATTTCCCCATCTCAATGATGGGCACCAAATTTAAGTTAATAAATGCATATTTACTTTACGAAACTTTCACCTCACCAAGGCAATGCCTATATATATATATGTGTGTGTAAGTACTCTTATGAAATATTCCCACTAAATACAAGCAATAATTTTCCAAATATATTATGGTTTTTGGTAAAAAAAAATGATGGATTGGGAAAGAATTTGAATTGCGTGTCCATAATTAGAAGTTTTGATGGAGAAAAGGGAGGGATTTAGGAAAAGGTATAATTATATATATATATATATATATATATATATATATATATATATTGAATTTGAGATTTTGATTAGATATAAAATTTAATTTTCAATGTACATAAAACAACAGAGACTTTGTTGGAAAATTATAAATTTTAGACAAAATCAGAATTGCTTCCAAATTTTAAATAAGATAACATAAAATATTAATAGTGTGTGTGTGTGTGTGTGTATATATATATATATATATGTAATAAAAATTGGTGAGTGTGGGAGAGGGATTCCATAATTCTTTCTTTAGGGAAGAAAGGGATTAACGCGGTAGCTGAGGGCGAAGCTGTGAAACCGCGGGATAATATCATTGGTAATTAGTCCTAATTATACATGATGATAGAACTTGTTTCATTGTCGTTTACCTCTGACCAAATCAAACTCCTTTTGGTCATAAAATTAATAATATGTTGAACTTCGTTTTGATCATCAAGAAAACTCTTGAATTCTATGCACATGCTCTCTAGTTCATACTAACCCAGTGGCATCTATCGATAGTGACAATAAATAACTTGGTTCATTAATTTCAGTAGTGGTTCCATTCCTTTTACTGGAATTTGATGATCATGCTTGTATTTATGCATGTCGTTTTATATAAGTTAATTTAATTTTGTGCTTCCATTCCTCTTAAAAGTTGACAACGAGTAACTTACCAATGTGTTTATTTTGTGCCAAGTGTCTTAATTTATTTGTCTTTTGTTTGAAGTTTCAAAACTCGTTTTGCATTAGTACAAATTGAAGACGACGAATTTGGTTACTTAGCTAAGGAAGTAAGAGTTATTTTATACGAAGGGACCAATGGCGAAGATGGGGGACATGTCGTTGTCATCGTCCTTTTTTATTTATTTATTTAATATTGCATCTAATGACTTGACTTGAATATATAATTAGAGTACAGGAAACCGACTTACAAGTCTCGCGTCCAAACAGTTCAGATTCGTAATATAATCTTATTTTGTACCAAGGAAATTATGCATTGTATATTTTGCAAGAAAGTTCGTCAACCTATATATATATATATCCCTTGTGACTAAAGCAAATTTGAGCAAACATCATATTTAAGATATAAATATTGACAAAAAATATTCATGAAACCCTAGCAATAGCATATATATGTGAATAGATTAACGATTTTAAAACAATCAATTCTTGAGAGATTATATCAAACTTCTTAGAGAATAGAACCACATAATTAAGTAATTAAAATTATTGAAGCTCAAGAAAGTTCAATGGTTGTAGTGTAGGAACTACATATTTTGCAATTGATTAAAAATGGTGACCTTTCAATGATCGATAGGAGCAAGACTAGAGGACTACATTATTCTGTAGTGTATAAGATCGCATGAATAAGTAAACCAAGCTTTGCCCTGAACAGCCCCAGGCCATCTCTCGGAATAATTTTATATATTCATAAATTAATCGTAATAATCTTGAGTTGACAGTGAATTTATTTACTTATGTTTGTAATTTTTCTTTCAAAATAACTTGTGGGTTTTATTACTTAATTTGTCAAAGAACATCTGAATATTCAACGCGCTTGATATAAAACAGACCACATTATAAATGACTAACTCCACGGATTCTACCGTTCTAGTTCCAACCTTACAGTCTTTGACAATTTGTTAACCCCTTATGTATACCTGATTTTTTTTAATAAAAGAATTTCGCTAAGCAGGACGCTTGTGTTAAAAGTATTTATTGCACACACGGACAGTAATAATTAATGATTTTTTACTTGTTTTCATTGTATATAACTAATGATTTTTTAGTTTTGTTTTTATGATAATATTATCCTTCATCTTTTATAGGAGATATAATCAATCTCTTTTATTTTTAAAAATTTATATAATCAATATCTAACTAATTTTATGTCTTCATACATCTGAGTAGTACTTTTACATTATCTTTATTTTTTGTTTATTTTAAAATTAATCTTTTTAAATAAATTTTTGTGAGATATTAAGAGTAATTAATATAAAAATATTATTTATATGTATGAAGATTTAAAATTAATTACAAATTGATTATAAACTTTTAAAATAAAATATGCTGATTATGTCTCTTGAAAAAAATGAACAGTAATTATGTCATAAAAACAAAACCAAATAAATTATTAATTGGATGTAATGAAAAGTAGTGAAAAAATATTAATACCTAAGATACTGGTTAGCAAAACAAAAAAAGAAAACCACTTGCCACCCAAAACATTAGATGAGTTTTCTCGAGGTTGCATGGCCATTTGGATTAGCCTCACCATGCATATATACTATATACAATAATCTCCAGAAAACATCCCTAGCTCTCCAAAAATATATCATAGAGTAACCATATATATGTTTGTGTTGATCTAGGAGATCAATAAAGGTGAAGAAAACAAGTGTTGATACGGATGCATGCAACCCTGAGTTTGTTAAACTGTACCTATAATTTACATAATTTTATCAACAATTAAATTTGTGCATCTCTTGAGAAATATAGCCAGTAATTTCCTTTCCACGATCCAGCATGATATAATTTTTATATTTAATAGTTTACTATATTATAATTAAATTATGTAATGCTTCATAATATGATATCTGTTAATAGGAGCGAATAGCGATAGCTTGATAGGGTAGCTCACTTCTTGGGTTGGTGGTGGGTCCGTGGGGATTTGATGATCATGTCGTTCTAAACTATTAAAACACCCACTAAGCAACTTGTTTAATTTATATTAAACTTGTTTCGTGCAATGCCAAAGTCTCCTGTTGTTGGTTTTCAAAGAAATGAAAAACAAAAGTGATCGTTTTAAAGCAACGTCGTTTTGTGTTTAGTAAAAACCAAAGATGACGAATGTAGGTAGTTACCTGAAGAAACTAGCTAGAGTAAAGTAATGTAGTTTTTAAAAACTGGGGTGAAGTAATATATAAAGTTTCCGGGAGACATGTCATTATCGATATTGCATTTAACGACTTGACTTGAATAAAGAAATGATTAATTAGTATAGTAGTCCAGCTTATTCAACTCTTCGGGGATGAAAAGATAATCATATCAAATCAAGATCTGCTAACAACACTCTTGGATCTGCTCCTGTAGATCTAGTAATACAATATATTAAAATAATAATATTTTATTAATTTAATATTTTTTTATATTAAATTAATAAAATATTATTATTTTAATATATTTTTATTATATCTTTTTATTTGGACTATTCCATAACTAGTGGATTAATAAGAAAAATTAACTTAAAATCTACTACGACAGGCGATGACGGAGACTCTGCTATAAAAGAAACACTCAGCGAAACCTCCAAAAGAATTTTAAAAAGAAAAAATTACAGCGATATATGAGGTTTGGTCACTGAGATTTCTCCATTAATTATTCGCATGGTGGAGACCTTATTTTTTCTTCTCATTTTTTCCTACTTCAAGTGATTTTGACAAAGAAAGGTTGTCTGATACAAGAATTAGCTTGCACGAAAGTATCTAAAATTTTAATTTTTTAATGTAAGTGATGATATCAAAACAACGATAATTCACTTTTTAAATGTTGAAATCATGATAGACTCTCAGATTATTTTTCATTTTTTTAACTTTTCTAAAATTATATTGGCAAAAATAAAAATGCTACTCGCGATATGGATTTGTAGATATAATTAACTTCCTTTTTAGTGTGATATCGAAAGGCATATATAGCAGCCATTGACATTTACGGAATAACTTCCTTCAATGACCCGTCACTTATCTTTAAATAAATTAGTTACATGGAAATTTTCTTGAAAGAACGTCAACAAAAATACAGGAAGAACTCTGTTGAATTTTTTTGTTCTTTTCTTATACTCGTAATATTATTAACTTCTATAACAAGTCCTATCCTAAAATAATAGCAATGTGCAACGCAATTTTAATTTCTACGTGTACTTCTGTTGCTCCTGGAGAAAAAAATTCAAGAATTTATGCATGGTGTATATATATATATATATATATATATATATATATATATATATATATATATATATATATATATAGTTTGTAAGAAAAACATCTCACTCTTGGGTGTATCAAATTTGGGTAACGACTGCTGAATTGAGAGTGGATAATTAACTTCCATATTGTAATTGAATAATAATCTTATGAATTTGGATCTAATATAAATCGTAATAATAATAATATAATAATTATTAAATATAAAATAATAGTTTATTTATAGTTCTATATTTAATTGTCAAAATATTAAAATATTTGATGATTTTATTTAATTAACAAATACAATTATAATAATAAATTTAATAAGGGAACAAAGTGTTATTTTAAATTTAATACTTATTTTATTAGATTTCTCAATACATTGTCGTCATTCCCTTCATGCACCTTGACCAACTCAAAGTAATAGTAATGCATGCATGAATAAATTAACAGTAATTAATGTAACCCTTACTTCGAGGCGAGCTAGGTATATTCTTGAATTGAATGAATATATTCCTTATTTTCTTTTAAATTGTATCAAACTAATATTCGGTTTTGTCACTTCTGTCAAACAACATGTCAATTTAAAACATCAAATGCTAACTCCACGGATTCTACTGCTTCATTACTTACCTTGTTCTTCAGGATTTGTTAAACGCTTGTATATACATGAAGGGTTGAATTCTATCTCATATTTTTTAAGACTTCAAGCAGAATTCAAATTTTTTATGAACATATATCACCCAATGGGCCCTTGCAATTCAATAGTGGCATTCAGATGATGCAACATGCTGTTATGAATATTATTAAGCAATAGTTGGTCGAATAGTATTATAACAAATTATGAATATATATTATACGACAACGCTTGGTCTAATAGTACGATTACAATTCAAAGATCAGGTATTTTCAATTTAATTTTTTATAAAAATTTGGTCTCTCGAAAAATTATTTTTACAATTTTAATCCCTTAAATATAGATATTTATCAATTTGGTCCCTCACAAATAAAATCATGATCAATAATATCTTTTTATCAATTTACTGCAATCAGAATTAAATTAAAAAATACACATACGTAAGGAGTTAAATTTGTAATGGTTTTATTTGTGAAATGCCAAATTGATATATATCCATATTTAAAAGATCAAATTTAAAAAAACAAATTGAGGATCAAATTGAAAACATCTCATCTATAAAGTGTTAAATTACAAAAACAATTCTATAAGGGATTAAATTAAAAAATACCTCATCTTTATGAGACCAAAATGAGATTTATTACTCGGTACAAATGTCGACGTCCCTTTTGAAGAGCGGGGTTAACTGTATTAGGTGGATTCACAGGCTACCTAGGAAGTACTAGTTCTCGCAAGTAGTATATTATGAACTATGGTTATTTCTATCCCTTGAGGTGCATGCCTATTCGGACTAGCCTCACCATGAAAGGAGAAGTTCGACTCAGTATGTGTTACAACTCAATATATTCACCCAAATGAAGCAACCGAAAAGACAGAATTAATCAAGTATGGGAATATTATTTATGTAAAGGTAGAACAAGGCTCCCTCTTTGAGTCAGGGAGAAAAACTCCAAGGAAAACTTTCCTGTAAATGCCTACCTAGACCCAGAACAAACCACCCCTTTAAAGGACAAAAGAAGAAATGGAAAGAACGCTGACATATCTCCTGAGCTGTGCATCTTCTAACGGAAATGAATTCCGTTATCAAAAGTGCTCACGTCCTTCTGCTCCGAATCTTCATTCCTTTTTACGTATAATAATCCTTCGACCACGGTGGCTTCTTTCTCACCCTTTTGGCTGTGGTCCCGATATCAGAAGCCTCCCCTCTTTCTGGGCTTGGGTTCTCCTGTATTAGGGACATTTTGGGCTGCTGGGTTGTATCAGTATGACTAAGGGGACTGGGGGGACAATCTCCAGTAGAAGATCCCTCCACTTCACCTAAGTCGTGTGTGCTACAAGTTTCACTTCTATTTTGCATTTCACTTCTTTTGAAAGTGTGAGAGCTTAGGTCTTTCTGGTCAAATATCCTTAGTAACATCTCAATTCGTCTCCACTTTGAAGTACTAGCATCATAGTGTAACCAAATATACCTGTGCTGATATAGGAATTTAATGGCGAAGATAAAAAGTGCTACAGTTGAAGCAACTCCTGCAATCAGAAATAGGCCCCAGAAGCTCTCTAGTCCTAGACTATTAGAAGAAACTGAGGCATCAGAAGCTTCACAACTAATTTTCTTGAACCATGCATTCTCTATGGCTTTCATTTTATCCCCTTGAGTTACATTCAGGATTGCCCTTGAAATGTCAGCTACAAGAGGAGAACCTTTAGGGAACACCTGCAATTTACATAAACTTATTTGATGTCTGTGCTACGAGGAAGAAAGTAGCATGAATGCACATTACAGCACACAACACAACTTACAAAGGCAAAGCCTCCAGTTTTAAAAGTTGGTTCAACCATGGCGTACTTGGAGCAGTATGTTTCGAGAAAGAGTTTCACATAGGGAATTTCATCGAACGCAGCAGCAATGCCACCATTTGCACTTCCTCTCACAAAAAGGTCATTGCATTCTTCCGTGGAATCATAAATTTTGAACTGGTAATCAAGGAAACCCAAATCCTTCAAGATTTCACGAACAAATGAACCTTTCTTGAAACCCACATTCAGTCTTTTCTTGATCAGTAGATTCACATCTGTAACAGTCGGGCGTAGCTGCTCAACTGTTATGAGCGATGTCAGACTCGCAGTATAGCTTTGAACCAGAATTAGAACCACAAAAACCCATATAATCACCACAAATCTACCCAAGTTGCTCACCACTTTCTCTCCTGTAAAACCATTCAATTTAAATATAGTTATTTACTTAGTATATCAACTACAACTTAGTGTTGATAATACAAATTATTTGAGAATATTATGAAGAGGGGTAGCACTTACGATGAGCAAACACCATGGTAGAGAAAGAAAACCATAAGCTGGTGCCAATCTGATGCGATGAAGGGCCTCTGAACTTTTCGTTTATTCGGTGTTCAAGCACCCACACAACAAACCCAAAGAATACGAAGGAACAAGCGGTTGTTACCCAGAGATCCCAAGTCAATGGCTTTAAGAAGGCCCACGCATTCTTCTTCCTGTCGTCCTTCACTGGAACAACCATTGTTACCCCAGATTCCGTGAACGGCAATGTGAAATCTACAAAGTTGGACCTGTTTGCTATAATTGTTACATCCCCCACCACTGCCTCAAAGTTCTGTAAATTCAACATAGCATCTTCTCATAATATGTTTGAGTATTACTGTACATGCAAATATATGTTCATGAACTATATTTAACGTAAGAGGAAAGATCAGAAGAGAAATACCTACCCCGTAATAAACTTGGCTGATCAGCTCATTGTATGTTCCTGCACTCTGGTCATCGCGTTTGGCAAAAGGGATAAATTCATATGGTAAGGCATAAGGGAGCACTTCGAGCACCGCCTTGAACACATCAATGCAGAACCCAGTGACGTCTGTTCTATTAGTGATAGGATCACGAGTTATATCCACAAATTCAGCATATCCCCTTTTCACTGGAACTCCTATCCTCAATTTTTTCTCATTTGTGGGGATTTCCCATCCCTTTGGAACACTGTACGTATCCCCTGGCCATATGATCGAACCTAGATTGTTGCTTGAGGTAGAAGACATGCTTGTGTTGGTCGTGTCCAGATTTCTGACTATTCCATTTTGTGAAGTCCAAAATCCTATTCTCCTTTCCCCATTTCCAATCACATTCATTATCTCAAATGTCGGCTCTTGCAACTGCCTGTCAGAAACATAGAAATCTCCACCTAAGCCTCTAAATCTAGTGTTTGATAAGGCTTCACGCAACTTCTCACCATTTTCTGAAACTCCAAACCCTTCAAGATCAGTCAAATTGCCTGAAGCATTGCTCGTATCAAAGCCAAGATTATTGGTTCCGACCTTCTCAACAGCCATAGCTAATGCTGTGGTAGCATCATAAGCCCATACTCCAACACTCAAATCTGTATCAACAAGAGTAGGATTGTCTTGTACGAATTTTCTTTTCCATCGAACTTTAAAATCATCTAGCTGTTTTGTTTTGGGAATGTAGGTCCTCACTCCCAATACTCCTTGCATTGATTCTATGACTGAGGAACTCAAGGAACCTAATACATTTGCCAAACCATCCGTTACGATCCAAGCGTAGCCCTCGTTCATCATTCCAATTTCTCTTGCTATGGTGAAGAAACGAGAGCCAGGATTGGTAGACATGTGCACAACGAACACTCTGGTTTGCATGGTCATCAACTTGTAGAGCTCTCCTCTAACGTCTGCATCAGTGGCTGAAGGGGAAATGGCACTGAGATATGGGATTCGAGCATACACTTGTTGCAGAGCGTTGGTTAAGAAGGGTATCACTCCCTTCCCATAATCGTTGTCTACGTAAATGGGCACTACTTCTCTCCACCCAAAAGCTTGAACGATGGCCCCAATGGCATTCACTTGAGCTGAATCAACTTGAGCAATTCGAAAAAAATATGAAATTGGACTGGAAGCAAGCGAAGGGCTCGTTGCTGAAAAGGTTATGATGGGCACATGAGCTTTGTCTCCAAGACTGATCACAAAGTTGGCCTCCATTGACGTTAATGGCCCTATTATGGCTTGCACATTTTCTGATTTTATGAGATCTAGAGCTGTCTACCATGAAAATCTGCAAATCAGAAGATGTTTGACTTCGTACTTCTTGCATACATATAGACAACAGATTCGAAGACAAAAAAGAATTTCGTAACTGTTATTTTGGCTGATCAAGTAAATTTCTTACTATTGTCCTTGTGCAGTTAAAATTTTATTGTCTCTTCTAGATTAAACTTTTTTTATTTTTCTTTCACCGTCTGCGTTATACGTATTCTTATCAACACAAATATGCGTTTGGCTTCCAAAAAAATATATGCGTTCGACTTTTTCTGTCCAGTTGTAATCTATATATATGAATCAAAATCAAATAATCATTCAATCAAAATATCTAGATTATGTATGCAACTAAATAAAAAAGTAACAACTTATCTGGTTTACAGAATAAATTTCAAACGACATGCAATTGAGCGCCACTTAAGTTTGGGACTAATAACAAATATTGAAATGCAAAATAGTGAAGTTTCCAGCTTCGCCTTAATTAAACTGTATGTCAGAATGACCGAAACTAGGAAGAAACTGTGCATAATTCACAAGCTCTCATAGCAGTCAAACATATAGAAGAGAAGGCCCGAGAAAGCGAAGAAATAGGAAGAGAGATCTGAGAAGGAAGAGTGGGAAAAGAGAGAACCTTGAGCAGCTGCAGAAACGACGTCTCTGCGGGAGTCCCTGATGATGAAGACGAGCCTGGTTTTGTAATGAGAATGAGAGAGATAGAAGTCAGAGAGGGACATGTTGATGCAGCTCAAGCCCACTTTTGCAGTGGTAGACGAAAGATCAAGTACGATCCCCACCTTCACCTCCACAGTTTCGTTTGTCTGTGCCATGCCCAGGTTACAACATAAAGTCCACATAGACAACAAGACCACAGAGTAATCAAGCTTCTTCATCGTCTTGGAATTATGTCAAGTTGGGCAAGCTTTGGTGTTCATGGTGGAGTACGAATGAAGCATATCTACTTATAGTCGTCCGAACCGCTGTACGGTTTTTCTTCTTACAAAATTTTTTTTATATTTTTTGTTAAAATATTTTTGGTATGCGAACAACAACTACTGTTCAGCGATTGGTCCGCATGCATAGTCGTCGTAGGGGTTTGAAGAATTATTGAAATATATTACTGCATTAATTGTTCGATTCAACGATCCACATTCTACAGTGCAAAGAGCCAACCATAATCCCCTAAAATTTGGGTATATTCGCAGTGGAAAACTTTCTCTCAGTGTTAATATAAGGAAAAGTCTTCTTTTGCTGGCGTCAACTATTTTTCTTCAATTCAGGGTAAAAGGGGCATCGATCGGTGTGTTTTCTATCTTATTTTCTTAGTTGAAGAAACATATTTGATGACTTTGCAAATACTCAGAACTCTTTGTTTCTGAAATAATTTGATTGTGGTTTTGATATACTCACTATTTTATGATATGATTACTTTAATTTTATTATACTTTTTATTAAAAGAATACAAGACCTACTGTAAATAATAAAGACATATATAAGTAATATAAAAAAAATAGTAATATATATTAATAAATAAATCTAACAAGGAAGGCACAAATATTCCACGAAAAGGAGGAATGTCATAGTGTTTCTTAGTGTACAACTATTAATTCCTTGATATATCTGTGAGGGAGAATTGAACAAGCAAAATAGTGGGTCTTGCACTGAAATGGGAGAACAATTAGAGTCAAAGATTAATAATTTTAAAATATTTATCGAAAAATAATTATTAGAACATTTTAAAAGACTTAAGGATCAATTTTTTTTTATTCTAAGGCACTCAACTCTTTAAAATTCTATCCGGAGGCTCTTTTATAATTACATATTTTCTAACTCCTAAAATAAAGTTTTTAAAATAATATTAAATTTTAAAATCTTTCTTAATACATATTTTAAATTTATGGGTGTAATTTCTCCCAAATCAAACTCCATTTAATTAGTAATATATATACACACACACACACCTTTTCATCATCCAGAAAATTCACAATCTTTGTACAATAGTCTGACAGTCTTTTTTCTTTTCATCATAAAAATATTTTTGAGTTAGTATGCACATCAATTAAGATTTAAATTTTTAAATTTTTAAATACTTAATTTGATGAAAAATATCTCAATCAAATGTATTTTAAAACAATAAATTCCTCTATGTATCTCTTGAAGGATTTTTTCTGAAATTATTTGAACTATTACAAAATAGATATATTTGATAATTTACTAATAAATTTTCAAGAATAATATCTCTAATTGATTTTAGAAAACAAAATAGTTGATGGCATTAACTAATGTTTTCCATCTACCATTTTAGACGAAAAGAACTTCAAATTAAAAAATAAATAAATAAATAAATATATATATATATATATATATATGTGTGTGCGCGCGCGCGCGCCTGAGCATAATATACGTTTTAATAAAGTCAATTGAACAGTATTCCGTACCCATTAAGATTTCCCAGCGCCTCACGAAAGAAATAAAAATTAGATTAAATTATAGTCTAATTCTTTTATACTTTTATTATCAAACTTTTTTAAATTTGAAAGGTATCATTCAAACTCGTTCGATTTATTATGTTATTATTCAAACATCTTATTTATTTAAAATTTGGCGAAAATGATAACGTGAATATTTAAATGATAAATTATTTTTTTGGTCAAAATATTAATTTATTTGTATCCTGAATATATCTTTTCAGTATTTTGAGAGCATTCTAGTCGAAATTAAGCAAACGAATGTTATTTTAATAGTAACCAAAATTTCTTAGGACTATAAAATCGTTTAAAGCATGAATAAAATATATACTTTCAACATCGAAAATGGTTTATTATTTTGAAATTTATGTGATGATACTTAGAACCAAAAATACTACATGGATTATGGAATAATTACGTAACAATTAATTAAATTATAAACACATAAAGTTGAATAAACACATTTTAATGAAATTGTACGCAATATCAATTAATTTACTCGCATAGAACAATCTATAATCTTACTAAAAATTTAGAAATTATTACATAAACGTAGTCTAATAACTTATTTAAGCTAGCTTAGAAAATAAAATAGACAAATTTTTAATGTACCTTTTTAATGAAATATGCACATAAATTAATTGTGTTATTGGTTTGCATTTTATAACAATCAATAATATAATTTTATAGAAAAAATATTTGAGAGTAAGAAGTCAAATTTGATACAAGAAATGTTCATCAACAAAGTGTTTAAATGTTGCATATGCCAATTTGTAAAAAATATATATGGAAAAGCATATACTTAAAGTTAAAATATAAACATAGGCTTGGGTAAATTCTAGCTGTCTCCATCATCTTGGGTTGAAAAGATAGCCAAGGCTTTCACATCACGTTACTTAATTATTTTACAAAAGAGTGGACTAATTGCTAATTAAAATTAATAAGAATGAGAATTTTATCTTTACAAACTCAAAATACAAGAAAACAGAAAAAAAAAAATTATTTAATGGATGTTATACTCTATATTAAATCGGAGTAATTTCTCACTTTCAGCTTAATAAAGGAGGTTGAGTTTGTCAACATTAATTTTTTTAATTTATTCTTCCAAAGAAATTCAAGTCCAAATATATATGATAATACTAGCAACAATCCATGTGAAATTTTAACTTCAAAAGATAAATATTTATAGTTTTTTTTAATTAATATAGCAATAATAGCGTCATTCGAATGTTGATACAAACTATCAATGTGGTATAATTAAAATTTCATTATTTTCATGATGACTAAGATCACAATAAAGAATTTATAAATCCAAGCTTAAAACAAGCAACTAGCATACTAGGAGATACTAAGTAGGGGTACTACGGATCGAGTCAAATTTTATGACGACTTGTGACTTGATCCAATTTTGAATTATCACATTTTTTTTATATTGTAACTTGGCATGACTTAATATTTCTTTTCTTTATTATAAAACTAAAAAAATTATTAATAAAAATATTTTTTTGGGAAAAAGTGAAAAAAGTATATATTTGTGAAGAAATGAAATAGAATGGGAAAAAATATAAGATTTAAAATAAAAAATAATTAAAATTAAAAAAATAAGTGATTTTTTAAACTTTTATTACAAATAAAAATTAGTTTAAATTAATAAAAATAATAATAATAATATCAAAGCTAAGCCAAATCATATATCACTTCGAGACCCAATCCAACCTATTACAAGATCCAAACATTTTAAATTTAACTCGAGGCTATTGACCTAATTTGATTAGACCAGGTTGAATTTGGCAGACTAATTGAATTAATCTTTACTCTCAACAATAAGATTACGAATGTGGAGCACTAACTCTTTACACTAAAAAAATATTGCAGTCCCTCTTTTTAATTAATATGATATCATTATATATAAGAAATGATTAATATATTAAAGTATCTTTGTATGCTATGACACAATTTTTTTTGAAAAAATATTTATTAGAATTAAATAAAAATTTTATATAACATGTTTTAAACCATTAAATTTTTATTTAATAATTCAAATATGTTACAATAAAAAACTACAAGCCCCTTCCTAGAGGGAAACCATGTCCCGTAAAAGCATAGGATAAAAGAGTTTAAATCATTCGAAATTTAGTTGGTAAATTCTTTTGTAAAATTAGAAAAAATTATAAACACATGGTGTAATAAAAATATTTATCATTTTCCGCATTTACAAAAACAAAATTGACACCAAAATTTTAAAAACACAACATTGATGTAAAAGTTGTTGGCACTTAATTCCAATTCTAATGATGCGAAAACTTGTGTAATTTTCGTTTACCTTGACCAAAGTCAAACCCCACTTGGTCATAAAATAACATGTTAAATTTTCGTCGTCCAAAAAATTCATAATTTGGTATACTTATACGCATAACTTGTTCAGCTAATATTTAAATAAGGTTTTATATTCGGTCCTCACTTTGTATACAAATAATGTAATATTTGAAGGATTACTTTAATATTAAATTTGACAATGTCTAATTTTAAATTAATTAATTTTATAATCTTTAAAAGTTTACTAATAAATAATATAAAAAAAATGGTGGAGGGACACCTGGGTCCATTTGATTTATTGGGATTAAAAATAAAAAGAAAATCTCAATTTGTTATTCGCAAATCTAAAGTCATTTCTTGTCTTAAACAAATGAAGCTTCAAAGTCGTTTGGCTCTTTGTACGAATTAAAGATGAAGAAGTGAAGAACAGGATCAGCTAAGGAAGCAAGTATTAATTAATACATTAACATCGTTTCTAAAATATAGCGTCCCTTGTATGACTTTGACTTGAATATAGAAATGGAGTGATAAAGGAGTCCTCATAATTCAACTCCCGATTCTGGAACTCAAAATGTTACGATACAATTTTATTTATTTATCTTAATTTTTACCTTTAATTATAATATATATATATATATATATATATATATATATATTAGCCTCATATCAATTTTTTTTATCCCAATTAAGATTTAAAATATCAAGAAAAATATTTTTAAATTTTTTATTAATTACAAAATTATCATTTTAAACTCTCACTTATTAAAATATTTAAAATAGTCCTTTACTAATTAAAAATTATTATATTTGATTCTTCACTGTTCCAAAAATACCATAATTAGTTTGTTTACTAAACCTAAGTCTTAAATCTAAATGAGTAAATTTAATATATTTTTAAAAAATATGAGATTGAATGTAAATTTTTTTTATAAATAAAAAATTATTTTAAGTATTTTAATAAATAGAGAATTTAAATAGCTGTTTTATTATAAGTGAAAGACAACAAAATTTGATCATTTAAATATTTTAGCAATAATTGCTAGTCTCCGGGTGAATATTGTAGATGACTCATGCTATATAATATTATTGTTCGAACTCGACATTAAAATTAAGCATGGACAAAGATTGAAGATTTTGATGCCTCGCATTTTTTAGGAATATAATTAATAACTCAATTTGAGAAAAAGAAAGTAGTAATCTTATGTTATGTTAAACATCATATTTTCTTAATTATAATACAATAAATATTAAATATTATTATATATAGAATAACATTTTACCTATTTAATATATTTATTAATTACTAGATAGTTATATTTATTGATTATATAAAAATAAAATAAATTCATTAAGAAATATTAAATATTATTTAGTAAAATTTATTCCATATTTAACAATTAATTGTATCATAAGTAAATATATAATATTTAGAAGAAGAAAAGATGAATACTTCCCAGCAATATAATACAATACACTGACAATATAAGTGACAAGATGGATAGGTTTTGGCTTTTCTTAGTAAATTCTTTGGTGCTCTTAAATTTTTACGCAATCAAATAAAATGATTATATATATATATATCAACTTGATTTAATGAAAAATTTAATAGATAAAATTGAAAATTATATCCCTTTTTTCGACCGTCTATGCAACTTCTCCTTTTCCATCCAAATCCTTCAAAATTTTTAAAATCCCCTACTTTATTTATTTTTTCACCATTTGTATTCATTTTCATGCCATTTTTTTGGTGTTTTCATTTTTGTTTTCCCAAAGGAGTATTTATTTTTTCTGCCATCCATATGCATTAGCTTGCCAAATTTTCTGTGTTCACATTTTTGGTTGTCCATCCTTTTTTTATTTTTCTATTCACAATTTAATTATTTAAATTTGTGAAGCATAAAAAATAATAATATTTTAATAAGTGAATGATGAAAGTGATAATAGAAATTAATAATAGATTATATTGATAATAGAATAATTAGAAAATGACTAAATTAATAATAAAATTTGTAAGTGATCATATTAAAATTTTAATAACGACCCATATAATATTTTATTGAAAAGAATTTAATCACAGCCCGATAAATCTCACCAGAAGTCAACTTTATAAAAGTCAAGTTGAACGCCATTTGTTTTTCAATTGTATTGTTTTTTTCCTGCTTTTGTGTTTGAAAAAGAAAGGAAAAATAAAATAAAATAACTGGTGTAGTGGAATTATTCGAAGATAGGAAAAAATCGCAATTACAATTCACAATTTGGGTCTTAATGGTAGAGGTAAGGAGTATGACACCCAAAGGAATATATTACTGCCATTTGACGAATAATTAATTTGTTTTAGTGGGACCTCTCAAATTAGCTCATTCGAATATTTTTCTTTTCAAATCAAGAATAAAATAGACGAAGGGCTCTTTTGAAATTCTGTGTTCTTTCTGTAAGGTTCAAACAGCAATTAAATCTAACGCCATATGATTATTTAAATTAAAATTTTTATAAAATATTTAAATTATTTGTTTTCTTCAGTTGAAAATCTCTGTCATTAATTAATTCTTTTTTTATTTTGTTTGCCAAAACTTTTTGTCATTAATTCGCACTGGATAATTTTGATGTAGGGAGCGACATGTATATTCTATTTGTGCAAAAGTATTTTCCTGTAACAAAGTTTATTAACTTCCCCCTAATTAAGGATTAGCAAACATATATAAGAGTCCTAGTCATTTCCTCCAGTATTTTAAAGATATTTTCACATAGCACGTTTTATTAATATATTTCTAAGAATTACCAACATGTAACTAAAGTCCTAAATTATGTTACCCAAGAATAGTCTACTGGACCAATTCTCGTAAAGTGTATCAAATATTGAAGAAAGTTAAATGTTATTTTTAAATAGAAACATTAATTATAATTTAGTTAAGTTTCATTAAAAAATCAACATAAATTTTTTTTTTTCGTATAGCTTTCTCTTTTAGATTTCAGCCTAATTGTTTTTTTAATTTAAAAAGAGTAAATTAATATAAAATATTTAGGGCACAAAGAAAAATAAAGATTACGTGTCATTGGCTGCATTGCATCTAATGACTTACCAATAATTATAAAAATGGATTAACTAGTATAGTAGTCCAACTTATTCAACTCTCCATTCTGGGAATAAAAAGATATTTCCAGCCAAAACAAATTAATATAGCTCCAACATGTCCTCACTACAATTATTCAAAAACTAGTGGATTTGTGAAAAGTACCTTTATAAATATCATATACGTAAATTTTCTGAGGTGATAAAATTTCAAAATCTTAGAAAACATATGGCCGAATAAGCTTTTGTTATTAAGTTCTTTCTTCTTAGCCATTAGATCTCTTCAATTATTCTCCTATACTGTCGTCGACAAATTTACTGCGTACGTGTATGTGATTTGATTTACATGATAAGTATATGGATCAATTCTTAATTATTAAATACACATATATCTAATATACACAAAAAAATTTAAGTGAAGGATATAACTAGAATTTTATAAGAAAACAGGAAAAACAAAATGTTTTGATTTTACAACAGAAGGAATAAATTCTTTTTTCATAAGAGAGTGTGTTACGCCAGGCCTTTGTTTACAAAATTAAAATCAAACAGCACCTTGAAAGGGACATGAAAACCAGATTGAATAAGCACTTCCTCCCACTTGTTCATGAACTTTGCAGCATAATTCATAAATATAATCTGGGATTCTATATTCTTTGTTTAATCATATGTAGACTGAAGGATATTCTCAGAGCTTAAAGTAGTAATGTAGCAGAGGAAAGCTTCGTAGAGACGAAATATATTTATTCTTGGAAGTCATTTCGGACAATATCTATACCTAAATACTAGCACTGTATTCGTCGTGTCAAAAACAGTTGTGACTTGTGAACCTACTGTGAATCACCTTCAAGATCCTTACACGTAACTGTGTTTATGGCCAGGTATTGTAATATTAGTGAAAAAGCCATAATCTCTCTCTCTCTCTCTCTCTGAAACTTTCGTATTTGCATCAATGCTTGGTACGTACTGTTATAATATGGTGGATTTTGGAGGTTGACGTACCAGGTGATAAAGGCTGTGACCAAGTTGGAGGGTGAAGTTGCTTCATTTGAGCATGCGTTACTTGAAACTGGAATTGACCATAAGCGGCATGAGATGCCTTATTAAAGCATCTGCAAGTTGGAAACAATGACACATCCCATAAAGGAGAACGTATCTGAAAATTTTGGATCTATAGTGGCGTGGCAGAATTTGAAAAAGATTTGTTCTGATAGCAATAGCTCACCAGCATGTATAGTACACACTCACACAAGCACAATATCAGATCCTTCACCTATGCTTCTTGCTGGGTAATGATATCTATCTACCTACCTGCAAAACTATTCACCAATAAATTCATAACTCAAGCAGCGTCTCTCCCTCTTTCTCTCCCTCTATATACATGTTAATTTACCAGGGAGTAATATTGTTTTGATGTTAGATGGCACAGAAATTTAATTACTATGCGTTTATATAATATTCATAAGGAAAAAAAAATTAAAAATGATACTTAACATGCTTATATAGCATATATAGAACATGGATTGCAGAGGTGTTGATATGCTTTTTTAATTGAGTATTTAGATCATGTGAAATCAAATTCTCGGAATCAATATTTTGTTTCCCTTTAGTAGAGTGATTTTAGCGGAGAACAAGACAAAGGTGGAAATGGAATAATTTTTTTAAATTAATTAAAGAAATGACTAGAATATTCTAATTGATCTATAAATTTATATCTAGCCTCTCTATTTTAGTAGATTTGCCCCTAGATTTATCCATCTGAAGTTGGATTAGTGCTAGCTACCTTATCTATAAAATTATATTAGAAGTATTTGTGTGTGTGTGTTTGTGTGTGTATATATATATATATAGTAATATCATAGAATAATATTATTATTGAAGGTGTACGTCACTCATCCACCCAAGTTGAAGATCGGATTAGTATTCTCTCCCTCTCACTTCTCCTGGGTTGCAACAAAAGATTCCAACACCAAATCTCTCTAAATAGTGATTAGATTATGGACGCGAACTTTGAATTAAAGCTAAATGAACCCAGACTCTAAGTGCTCTATCCACTTTTAATGCGCAGTACAGTCCACCCTCCAAATTCAATGATAGATATAGATGAGGTCATTAATTAAGCCCTTATAATATTAAATTATTAATTACTACTAATCACAAACTTAATGATGGAGGCTGTGAATACAAACAAATGCGCTGACGTCTCCACTTAATTGCAATCCTCCTCTTTCAGCTACAAGCCAAAATCCAACCTTATCAGTACTTAAAGGCTAGCAAGTAGATGTGACTAAAGTGATGAGTCAGTGAGTATAAGAACAAATTAAAGTGACTAAAAAATTCGAAGAATTAAAGGTAGAGAGCATTTCAACTCCTCGTGGCTTCTCTCTTATGGGTGGAGAATATATTTTTGACGTAATTAACCAAGATAATCATATGTAGTCTGAAGGATAATCAACAAAATATCCCTCTTTTCGTTTAAGTTGTCTCCATCCTTGAACTCATTAGTCAACAAATATTATGAGCCCATCTCGATCGGGTCCCAGATCACAATGCCAAAATGAGATTTCAGCAACAAAATATCCCTCTTTTCGTTCAAGTTGTCTCCATTCTTGAACTCATTAGTCAACAAATATTAAGTCCAATCAAAAGCTTAAAATCAGCATGGCCTAACCCACGAGTCCGTGACCCGTATAGAAAAGCGAACAATCCATTATAAATACCCCGCCTCACCCCTTCCCTCGTCTTCAAGCTCGCATTGTTCATCTAAATCTGATCATCTTCTGCTTTCTCTCTACCTCATACGTTCATTACTCCGAACCAAAAGCAGAGACATAAAAAGGCAAAATGAGAACTATATCCAACTCTTACAGTCCCTCGTCTTCATTAGCACCGGCTGCATCATTGAGTGGTGCTCAACATTCCCCGTGGCACTATCCGATGCCGTACCTGTTCGGAGGGCTTGCTGCCATGCTGGGTCTCATAGTCTTTGCGCTTTTGATCTTGGCTTGCTCTTTCTGGAAACTTTCTGGTCTTTTGCAAAGCGAAGAAGGATCAGACAGAGACTTGGAGAGCGGCGATGCTGAGAAACAGAGTGACTCTGCCAACAAGGCACCAGTCAAAGCTCACGAGGAGAAGGTTCTGGTCATTATGGCCGGAGATCAGAACCCCACATTTTTAGCCACCCCTGTCTGTTCCAAGTCCTCTGGTCTCGGTGAGGGCATTGGGAAGGCTGGAGTCGACGACCATGACAAGTCTGAGAAACCGGAGAAGGAGGTCGAGTGCGAAAACGAAGGCACCCAAGAAGCGCAACAACAAAACCAGTGAGAAAGTTTACTACTTTCTCGTTTTGGTTCTATTTTAGATCTAAGGAAGAGGTAGTGTGAGTAATTGAGAATCACATTTGTTTCTACTTCTCATCTTTTTTACTACTTTTTTTCTTTCGCTTACTTTGCCCGTTTTCTTGGTTTTGGGCCATCGACCTTATTGGTCTTCATGATTCGGGAAAATGTAAATTTTAGCTGAGATGAATTAGAATTCAGGGCTTATCTTTCACTCTAAGGACGTCCAGATCATTAACCTTTCTTTACATCTTCAACGGCACTTTTTCTGATTTTCTTCGACAGTTATGTTATGAATCTACGGGTGTGCGCAACTGCACACTATTTGCTTGCAGATAGTGGCGTTGAAAATTTTTGCGAGAAAAACAAGAAGAAATGTGAAGCAGGGGAATATGGAAGATGAAATGTCAAATGTGATACCCAAACATGAATGCACTTGCAATGGAAATGCATCAACAAGTACAAAAAAATGATGCGGAGGAATATTCCAAGAGATAGACAATGCTGGAAAGCAAATTTTTTGACGCAACTAAATTTAACGGCGGACAAAAGAGAGAGAGAGACAAGGGAGGCCAAAGCGGGCCCCGAGAAGGTGGGGGCACACCGAAGCAGACTGGGAACCTCCGTTGGCATTTCTCCAGGCAAGCGACACGTGTGAGTTATTCATTGGTGCTGCTACATAGAAAAAAAAAAACTAGAATAGCAGTAAATAGGCTAGGCGATGAGTTGTCCGTTACACGGATTCCCATTTTGATCCTTCGTATATTATTATATTTAATCATAATATATTATAAAAATTCAATAATATAAATTTATATATTAAAAATATAACTACAAATAATTATATTAATTTAATATAAATTTAGATTATTGAATCTTCATCTAATGGTCTATTATAATTAAATATGAGTTCATATTCTCACCATAATATGAGATATTCAAATCGGTGTTATGACCCATTTGGTGCATCCTGTAAAGTCTGATAGAATAAGACATGATAAATAATTAAGGCCTAATAAGAATTTAATACTTTATGATTATATATTTAGTGACAAACTATATAATATTAGATAAGATAAAAAGTAATTATTATGATAATAATGTCTTTAACTTCAATACAATTATATTCAATAAAATACTTAAAGAAAATGAATTTGATTTTTTTTTTTGCCACTTATACAAATTCATACTAATAGTAATATATCAATCCATATTTTAGGTGGAATGGGAAAAATTAAAATTTGAAATGAATAACAAGTAAGTAAAACCTCATTTGGTCCCTCACAAATATGATATTTCTCTATTTAGTCCATCATATATAAATATTTCTCAATTTGGTCTATTATAAATAAAATCATAATCAATGATGTCTTTCATAATTTTTAAAATTAACTAATTTTTTAGGATATTATTGATAAAAATTTTAATTATGAGGATCAAATAGAGAAATGTTCATATGTGAGGGACTGAATTGATAGAACAATTCTATGAGGGAACAAAAAAAAATTTATTTTCTAGGGACCATATTGGAAGAAAAATTATGTGAGTTCAAATATTTCATGTTAACATACTTTTTTAGAATATTATTGATAATGATTTTATTTATGAAGGATCGAATGGAAAAATGTAAATGGAGTAAATTGAGAAGACAATTCTATAAGGGATCAAATTGAAAAATATCTTATATGTAAGGGACAAATTGAGAAAAAGTTTTATGAGTTCAAATTTATTAAATTAATTTGTTTTTTGAGGATATTATTGATAATAATTTTATTTGTGAGGGCCAAATGGAGAAATGTATATATATGAGGGGCTAAATTGAGAAGACAAATCTATAAAGCATCAAATTGAAAAATATCTTATAAGTAAAAGATCAAATTGGGAAAATTTTTTATAAGTTTGTAATTATTAAATTAATTTGTCATTTAAGGATGTTATTGATAATACTTTTATTTGTGAGGGATCAAATAAAGAAATATACATATGTGAGGGACTAAATTGAGAGACAATTCTATGAGAGATCATATTAAAAATATCTTATATGATAGGGACCAAATTAAAAATATTTTTTTAATGAGCTAGAATTTATTAAATTAACTTATTTTTTAAGATATTATTAATAACATTTTATTTGTGAGGGATCAAATAGAAAAATGTATGAATGTTAGTGACTAAATTGAAAATATTTTTTGTGAGGGACTAGGTTAAAAATATCTTATTTATGGGGACTAAACTAAAAAAATATTTTTATAAGAGTAAGCTAAGAAATATCTTATATGTGAGGGATTGAAAAAAAATTTTATTAAAAAAAGATAAAATATTTTATTAATACAATTAGGTATAATTAAGCTAAAGAAAGCTATATTACTAAAGTGCTCTGTTATATTCTTATACAATCTATTGTGTATACCAAAGGTATGATAAAAATGAATCATATTATATAAACTTATACAATTCAACTTTATTCGATTTACTAAACATTCTCTTACACTCGACTACGGAAGGCTGCATCCTTTCCCTCTTAAATACCAACTCAGCGGAAGAAATAATGGAGAATCAATTTTTCCTATTTTCTTTTACTTTAGAGAAATTGATATTGAACGAGTAAAATTTATTTATATAAAACTTATTTTCTATATTTAATTAAAAATGTGTGTATTAAACAATTAATATTGATAGAATTATATAATTTGAGAGTTTAAATTTTAATTTTTGATTATATGCACATTGCATGTGGTCTAAAATTTTGATATAATGATTTAAATTTTAAAAACTGTGCAATCTTTTGATGAACTTCTTAAAAAAAAAAAAGATTATCGCAAATACTAATTCAATGAATCACATTCACTTTGTATATCTTTCTATGACATATCAGAAATATTAAAAAAAAACATAAATATATCTAAATCTTAAAAAATGAGGCCACCTATCCTCCAAATGAATCTATGTAGTACTCTTGCTATTTTTAAAAGGAAAAAAAAGGTTTATTCCCTGTATTTAAGAATTTCAAATATAGATAATATTAATGAGATAGATTGTTAGATAAAAATTTAATAGTTCAAATTTTATAAAATTAGTAAAAATAAATCATTGAATCTAAGTTGGCATTTTCGACGCACGTTGATTTTTTATGGTTGTTGCTAAGTTGTTATATGTTAATCATGGCTAAATTGTTATATGTTAATCACGAAATATGTGCCAATCCAGGAACACCAATTGCACGATCGTCTGTCCGTATCTCCTGAACTCGACTTTGTGCTCCCAAATTGCTTTAATGATCCATAGGCAATCTCCGATTGCTAATCCTAATTTTATATAAGATTTAATTTATTATGGAAAATAAAATATTATATATTAATTAATCTAAAGTTTAGTTATTACAGAATTTATTTTTAATATTTATGATTAAAAAAAATATTATTTTAGTCCCTTATTTTTTACTTTAATGCCACTTTAATCTTCTACAAAATTAAAATAGCAAAGTAGTCATCTGTTAAGCAAATCATAATGCTTTCGAGAGATTACCTTTAATTAATATTAAATTTTTAAAGACTAATTTGATATTTTAAATATATGAGATCAAATTTACTATGAAAAAAAAAATATATCCAAATAGTCATTTTCTCTTTATAATTCTATCATTATTTTTACTTTTTAATTTTCATGACATTTAACCTGCCCTTTTTAAATTATAAAATTTTTAGAGATTAATTATGTAATAATTTTATACTTTTTGATAATGTTAAAAATAAAAATATTATATTTTAAATTTCAATTAAAGCGTAGATTCCAAACAAAAAAATTACTTATTGATTTACGAGGTCCTATGTATTTTAAATTTAATTATTTAGTAAATTTAGTAATTTTAAAAATAATTTTTTTTTATAAAAAAGAAAATATATATGTTAAAAAAATAATAAAACAATTTTGCTCAATCCCAAATATACATCATTCAAATAAAAAAAAAGGGTACTATTTTTTTTTACTAGTACTGGAGAAAGAAAAATCTGAAGTAATTTACTACCATCACCATCATCCCCCTCATCCCACTAATGTCATCGTCATCTTCTCTCTCATCTTTGCAGCAGTTTTTTTGTTTTAAAATCATTTTTAATAAAATAATTGTGAATAATTCGAAAGAGTAATTTTAAATTTTTATTTTTGTCTAACACAAAATGAAGGGACTATAAATCTCATTGAGTCACGTCTTGATGGAAATTTTTTTTATGTCACAAGATTTAGCTTTTTTATATATATTTTTTGCGATGTTAAATGTTGAAAATGATCGCTGGCTCTATCTCTGATGATAATGCAGAGGAATATATCAACGCCTATCGTTACTGGCAAATTCTTCAATGACTGAACCTTCATTTCCCTTCAAAGTGTGCTCCCCAACAGTTTCTTTGAACTTGCCTCAAGGAAATTTTTTTCTTTCATTCTTGTCCCCACCAGGGGAAGTCTTTGGGTTCGATAAAGTTAATTTTGCAATCTTTTTTTTGGTAAAAAAAAAAAATTGGATTATCCTTAATCATATATTAGTTTTGCAATCTTGATAAAGCATGTTTAATCTCCACTGTTTAAAGATGTTTAGTGTATCAAGTCTGAATCTATTAAAGTGCTTGTGGATATGAATAATTACAATTTCTGAATTAAATTACTACTATGTGTAGCCATATAAAAACAGGTTTGGTCTATTAAGTTGAAATCATTTGATTTATTAAAATGATATGTTAGATTATATTTTTTAACTTGTTTAACAAAGATATGTTAAACTAACTTGATTTATTTAACTTATAAATAAAATGAGTCACCTTGATGAATTAGTCCACTTAAATAGTTCTATAAATTCTTTTTTGTGAAATATTTAATATAACATAATATCAAGTAATATTTGTTAATATTTTATCTTTAAATATACAATATGTCATCAATTATAAACAACATGAATAGAATATTGGTAACACAATTAAATATTTAACTTGATAATTAAAAATGTTTATTTAAAAAATTTGTATTTACAATTTTTTCATTTTAAAAGATTAAAAAAATTGGCTCATTCTAATCCATTAACCCAATTTGTCTGGCTATTCATTTTGACACTTTTACTTATGTGCTCTTCAACAAAATTTAAAAAATATATTTACCCAACTTTTTGTTCAGGTTTCACTAACATGAAAGCATACAAAGATGAATCTAAATGGGAGTTTTATATATATATATATATATATATATATATATATATATATATATTACGAATTTTATTCAAGTCTTGTTTTGTGAACTCAAAATTTTATTTTAAACTTATGAATATATATATATATATATATATATATATTATTCAAAGTTTTAAAATTGTTCAATGTCATCCTTTTTAATTAATGTTCCCCGTGCATCATATATACATGACTATTAAGGGTGTGATAAGTCGTTGATATGATAGCTCAAATCTAACATAATTCTAGATTGCACCATTTTACAAAAGAAAATAAAAACACGTACCAAATTGATAAAAGTATCGATAATTTTAGAGTTAAAATGATTAGAATAAACAAAATATTGCAATATATGTTTGACTTGGATCTAAGTCATGTGTTACCTCACGCTTGACAATTTTGTAGATTTTATTTGGTTGTTGGAATTTTAGTGAGAGAATAAAAATGAGAAAAGATACAAAAATAAAAATGAATATAAAATTATATAAAACTAAAAGGTAATGAGTTAATTTTTTAAGTAACAGAATAATTATGAATTAAAAATAACTAAATATAAGTCTGGATTCTAATAATCAAATTTAACCTTAATGTAGCCATTGATGTTACAGGGAAAGTAAAATATAGTTTTTTGTTTTTTAGAAAAAAAAGTTAAGAACTATATCAAATTGAAATGATTTTTAAGATCAAAATATGAGGCTTAAGTGAAGTTTGAAGAAGTGCAAATGATTTTATTTAAGACTTATATTTCTTACAAAATCACCCTCCCTTGTTATGTCCAAATTATTTGCTTAAAAATGAGAGATTCCAGGAAGAGTATAAAGCGTTACCCTTTATTAACAACACAGGACACGTGCGTAAATACAATGGCATTAGGATGCTTCCTATGAATAGACATGAGTAGGTTTAGATTCAAAATAATTACATATATCTTTGAGATTCGAATGAATCACCTTAATAATTATTTAATGTTATATATTGACACACACGTGTAATCTTTCTTAGGTGATAATTACGACAACAATCCATCATTTGGGTGAAGTTTAGCCTTTTAAGAGCATTTGTAGGAGAAGCCTTAGCCTTTAATATATAGGGCTGAAAGATACTATATGCTTCATACTTTTTCATTTTTTCTTATTCTGTTACTTTTGCTCATCCATATCCATGATTATTTGTACTTTTACATTGATGTTTAATTTAAATTTATTTAATTTTTTAAAACTGTATGAACTCCCTTAATGTTTTGTAAAATTTTTTATTATAATTTATTTTTATTAAAAATATTAATTTTCTACACAATTTATATTGTAATTTCATTTTTAATGTGATAGTAAACATAATTAAATTCATGTTTATATATATATATATATATATATATATATAAGACTGCAATTCTATTCATAATATAACAGTAAAGACAATTAAATAATTGTGTGGGTATATAATGTATTAATATATGATTAAAGACACTATCCACATCAGAAACAGGTCTAGGATTTGATACTAAAAGGATAAAAATCTTAGAATCAAATATTTAAACTAAAAGAAATAAATTCTTATAATTCAATAAGGATGAGTTCTCATAAATTAAATAATCAAATAAATCATATAATATTAAACTATATATTAAAGTTAAAATTTTAAAAATCTATAAGAAATCGTTTCCCTCACCTTCATTTGGATCAATCCTTGATCCACATTAGGTAGTTTTCTTCATTTGTTAGTTGGCAAAAAATAAATAAATAATTTTTTAAAGAAGTAATGCATGTTGTATAAAAAAAATATCAAGTATAATTCCAGACACTATGAGAAAAATTGCAAATCCTCCCCTCTTCATTAGCAGGACTAAGGGGGGGTGGGAAGGAAGAGTGCCTTATATCATATACACAAGAACACTCCGAAACTGGGCATTAGTATTTACGAACCCAAATGAATAATAATTAATAACGAAAGGAAACACAAAGGGCTCCACATATAATCAAATTTTATTTATTTATTCACAGTTTTGTGTAATTTGCTTTGTTTTCAGATATATACTTGATTGCATGAAGCAAATTACATTATATGAATAGAGAATAGGAAGGAGGAAGCAGGCAGAGAAAGGACAAATGAGATTTAGTACTCGGTACAAATGTCGACGTCACCTCTGGATTCACAGGCTACCTAAGGAGTACTAGTTCTCGCAAGTAGTATATTATGAACTATGGTTATTTCTATGTCTTGAGGTGCATGCCTATTTGGACTAGCCTCACCATGAAAGGAGAAGTTCGACTCAGTATGTGTTACAACTCAATATACTCACCCAAATGAAGCAACCGAAAAGAGAGAATTAATCAAGTATGGGAATATTATTTACGTAAAGGTAGAACAGAGGTTCCCTCTTTGAGTCAGGGAGAAAAACTCCAAGGAAAAACTTCCCTGATAAATGCCTTCCTGGACCCAGAACAAACCACCCCTTAAAAGGACAAAGGAAGAAATGGAAAGAACGCTGACATATCTCCTGAGCTGTGCATCTTCTAACGGAAATGCATTCCGTTATTAAAAGTGCTCACGTCCTTCTGCTCCGAATCTTCATTCCTTTCTACGTATAATATCATTCGTCCACCGTGGCTTCTTTCTCACCCTTTTGGCTGTGGTCCCGATATCAGAAGCTTCCCCTCTTTCTGGGCTTGGGTTCTCCTGTATTAGGGACATTTTGGGCTGCTGGGTTGTATCAGTATGACTAAGGGGACTGGGGGGACAATCTCCAGTAGAAGATCCCTCCACTTCACCTAAGTCGTGTGTGCTACAAGTTTCACTTCTATTTTGCATTTCACTTCTTTTGAAAGTGTGAGAGCTTAGGTCTTTCTGGTCAAATATGCTTAGTAACATCTCAATTCGTCTCCACTTTGAAGTACTAGCATCATAGTGTAACCAAATATACCTGTGCTGATATAGGAATTTAATGGCGAAGATAAAGATGTCAGAAGAATTTTAATATTTTATAGATTAACATTAAATATTTTATTAGATTAGTATCTTGTTAATTCTAGTTAGACAATTAATGTTATAATTTATAAACTGTGAATGAATTGGGTTTTATTTCGATTTGTGGATAATCGATTATGTGTTCGATTATCTACAAGCCCACTGAACAGAAACCCAACCCATAACTCAAGAGTATTAGTAATCATCCTGTCAGATTACTAATTTGAGATTGTTACCTAGAGAGAGATTTAATGAGCTTATTTTGATTGATTAATTAAAAGAGAAATTGTTTTAAAGATTTTGAAGGATTTTATTTTAATAATATTGATTAATTATATTATTAAAATAAAACCCTATAAATAACACATTGAAGCCCTAGTTTTAAACATACTAAATACTGTCACTCTCTCTCTGCCGTCAAAACATTCCAAGAGACACTCTTGGGCATTGGGGGTTGAATTTATCAGACTCAACCAATACTTGGAACAATAATGTCGTCTTCATCAGGTCAGATTGTTAATTTATTATTCCCCCTATTTGTGATCATGCTTAATTACATGCTCTAATTTTGCTATCAAATGGTATTAGAGCCACACGGTTTTATGATTATAAAATTTTCTTTTAATTTCATTAGACAAATTTTATTTTTCTGTAGTTGATGAAATTTAAATTCACGTATCATTGTTGTTATTATTTGATAATCAATCATTGTTACCACGATCAGACCCAATTAGCTTGCTCGTGTTCATACACCATTATTTTATCCTATTTTATTTTATCACCATTAATGTAAAACCCATGGCCGGTGAGAATGAGAAATCACGGCATCAAGATTATTTTTTTTTGTATATTCACTTCACTACTGCCATTCAAAGCCATCATCGGTGATACGAACCGAGAACGTCACGGTGGTTGGCTTTCATCGCCGGTGAGCCATGTTCAAACTGACGTAACAAACCCAACGTCGGAATCCAAATTTTTGAATGAAATTTAACTAAACTAGGATGGATATGCTCGAAATAGCCACCAGAAACTAGTAGATCGTGAAAATACGATTACAACAACCCCTGTTTTGAGATCTAAAAGCAAGAAAATTGTCGGGTCACGAGACGGGTTATTGTGTTCTCTGGTGGGTTGAATCGACCCGCCAGAGGTTGAAGAAGGAGTGTGTGGGCCTCCAGCGTGTGTAGGCGCGTGACACCACACCGCAGGTAAGATGAAGTTCAAATTTTGGGATTTTTCTCTACTCGCCCTGATCTAAATTATGGTGATTTTTTTAAAAATTTTTTAGCCCTGTAGATAGGAGTTTTGAAATTTTTTTCAAAATTAAGGGGCTTAAAATAATGTGTAGATAAGATATTTTGATATGAGAAAATTTGTGTATAAACTAGACATAATAGGGACAATATGTTTAGCTCACTCTCCTTGATTATGTGTAAATAAATTATAATTAATTTCTCTATGTTAATTATTAATTTTTTATCCCTAATTTAAGCACATGCCTTAAAAAGGATAAAACTGTATGTGAAATTTGTTGTAACTTTGGGTCACATACACTTAATGATTGTGTGCTCACCTATCGTGGGCCCAATCATAGTGATATGTCCTTTATAAATAATTTATACCACATTTGTCACTCAATTTCCTACAATTTTGGATAATTTAGTTACCATCATTAGGAAAGAATCTGAACATTATGATGAGCCCACAAGAGAGAGTGTACATACATGTTATATTGATGATGGACATACCCTATCGGTGTGACATTATTAATATAATTCTATGAAATAAATACAATTACGATTTCAAATGAAATAAATACATTTACGAATAGTTAGCAGTAATTTTAAAACAATGCTTTTATTATTTCTTATATCCTATCGATATGGAAACCATGGTTACATTTTATTATTTCTCTTTGTGGTCAAATCTATGGTACATATGAGTTTTCTTTCATGATTTGTTGTAATCCAATACTTTAGGTGGGATTATAATACACGTCTTGATGATACAGTTGCATAAGCTGAATTTTGTAAAGGGAAACTTTGTTTTATAATTATGTTTCTGGGACATAATTATGTTTCCTGATTTTGTTTCATCAGCTTCCGTGTTCTAGCAACTGTCTATGGTGAAAACTTTGAATGGGACGAATTTTGACGACTAACATGAGTCCCTCAATATGTACCTGATCATCTCTAAGGGGGATTTGGCCATGAGAGATCTAAAACCAGTAGATCTCACTGTTGAGTTTAGTGCTGCTAACAGAACTTATCACAAGTAGTGGTATGAATCTAACAGGATCTGTTTGACGGCCATAAAATACACTATTGAGAAAACAATCAGACAGAGCATTTCTGAGAAGGACACCACTGTGGAATACCTTAAGGCTGTGAGTGAAAAGTTTGATAAGACGCAGAAAGTGTATTATCTTTCGCTGTTAGATAACACTCATTATGACAGTGTGTCTGGTGTACGCGAGCATATGATGAAGCTGGTGAATTACTTCAACAAGCTAAAACATCAAAATGTGGACCTGGGTGAAAGTTATCTTGTCTATAAAGTCCTACAGTCTCTTCCAGCAGAATATGGTGTTCTCAAAACCACATATAATTTGCAAGAAACTGAATGGACCATTGATCAGATGATGTACATCGTAACTCAAGAGGAGAAGTCATTAAAGAAATCAAATTCACGTGGTCATTCAGTGAACCACATCTCTTATACTTCATCAAGCAAGGCTGGAAATGAGAAGCTTAAGGGAAAGAAACCTAAGGGCAAGCCTAATGGTAAAAAGTTCTTTGAGATTAAAAAGAGCAATAAGAAGAATAAGGGTCAGAAAAAGAAATTTAAGGGTGATTGTAATTACTGTAAGAAGCCTGACCACAAGATCTCAGATTGCCTTAAGCTGAAGTACAAGCATGAGAAAGAAAGTATCTTTCCTAAAACTGCCCCTTATCTCTAGTTTGTCTTGAATCCAATAATTTTGAAACCTCTATGGACACTTGGTGGTTGGATTCTAGAGCGACTGTTCACGTAACTAATTCTTTGTAAGGGTTTAAAGATAGGAAGAGCCCAAATGAGAGAGAAAAGACTATTCTGGGAGTGGAAAGAAGTTTAGCTGCAGTGGATTGCATAAGAACTATAGTTTTGAACTTATATTCTGGACATACTTTAACTTTAAATAACATATCTATGTACCTTTTTCAAGGAGGAATTTAGTTTCAAGTTTTGTGTTAGACAAAGATGGATATTCATTTTGGTAAAGAAATGGCAGAATTGATGTTTATTTTAATTCAGTTATTGTTAGAATTGCTAGATTAATAAGCAGTTTATAGTGCTTGAATGCAAATGTCTATTCAGATTCCACTTCTATGGCATCAATTAATGCTGTCATTGGACACAAAAGCTGAAGAATTGATGAGAACTCTTTCATGTTATGGCATCGGCGTTTAGGTCATATCTCAAAAGAGAGATTGGAGAGGATGGTTAGACAAGGAATATTGCATGACCTAAACTTTTCTGACTTTGAATCCTATATTGATTGCATTAAGGGAAAACTTCCCGCTAGAACTAAGAAGAAATGGGCTAATAGATCTGAGGCTATTTTGGAATTGATCTACATAGATATTAGCGGACCAATTACTCCCTCTGCTATGGGTAATTACAAATATTTTATAACCTTTATAGACGACTATTCCAAATTTGGCTAGATTGATTTGTTACATGAAAAATTTGACTTGTTAGATGCCTTTAAAGCATTTAAAGCTGCCGTTAAATTAAAGTATGGAAAGGAAATCAAGAGTGTAAGATCAGACAGAGGTGGAGAATATTATGGGAGATATACTAAAACCGGGAGAAACCCTGGACCGTTTGCCCTATTCCTACAGGAGTAAGGAATTGAGGCTTAGTATACTATGCCTGACACTCCACAACAAAATGGAGTTGCTGAGAGGCATAATCGTACCTTGATGGACATGGTCAGAAGCATGATCAGTCACTCTTTGTTACTAGAATTTCTGTGGGGTGATGCCCTTAAGATAGCAGCCTATGTCCTAAATCAAGTTCCGAGTAAGTCTGTTGAAAAGACACCATATGAGCTTTTCACCGGTAAAAAGCCTAGTCTGAGGCATTCTCGCGTGTGGGGTTGTAGAGTATAAGTGAGACCCTATAATCCGCAGCTCAAGAAACTTGATTATAGGACTATTAGCGGATTCTTCATTGGATATTGCTCAGGATCCAGAGGATGCAGATTTATTGTTCCAATCACACTACCAGGGTCATTGAATTTGACAGAGCTTTCTATTTTGAGAATGACTTGGACAGTGGGAGTGGTGTCCCTAGAATAATTAACCTGCATTATGTGGATATCATCTTACCCATACCATCGTTGTCATCTCTACCTATAGATCATGATATTAGAGATGACACCCTTGTTGAGAATCTGATTAATCCCATTGTAGAAGCTCCTATAATTGATATAGGAGAACCAACCTTAATTTGAGACGATCATAGAGGATTTGTAAACTTGCAATTTTAAATGACTACATAGTCTACTTACAGGAATTTGAGTCAGACATTGTTGATAGCACAGATTCAGTTTCTTATAACAAGGCTGTGTCAGGATCTTATTCATTTGAGTGGTTAGAGGCTATGAATGATGAGATGTCCTCCATGTGTTGTAATCTTGTGTGAGAATTAACTGAGTTACTAGATGGTTGTAAACCTATTAGTTGCAAATGGGTTTTTAAGACCAAGAAAGGGGCTAATGGTGAATTTGAAAGATTCAAAGCCAGACTTATAGCTAAAGACTATAATAAGAAGGAAGGGATTGATTATATGGAAATGTTCTCACCTGTATCTATTAAAGATGCCTTCAGAGTTGTAATGGCTCTAGTTGCACAGTTAGATCTTAAACTTTATTAGATGGATGTCAAAACTGCATTCTTGAATGATGATTTACTTGAGGATGTTTATATGACACAACCTGATGGATTCACTGAAGCAGGGAAAGAACACTAAGTGTGCAAGCTGAAAAGGTCCATCTGTGGGCTTAAACAAGCCTCAAGACAGTGGTATTTGAAATTTGATCAGATAATCACCTCACTTGATTTTGCAGAGAACATTGCTGATCAATGTATCTATCAGAAATTTGATGGAGACAACTTTGTGATACTCGTTCTGTATGTTGACGACATACTCCTGGCCAGTAACTTAGTAACTATGTTGAATGAGGTCAAACACATTTTGTCATGCCACTTTGACATGAAAGATCTTGGTGAAGCTTCTTTCATCTTGGGAATTCAGATTCACCATAATAGATCTCGTGACACTCTTGGTTTATCTCAGGCAACCTACATAGATCGGGTGCTAAAGAAATTTAACATGCATGCCTGCGCTCTTTGTATTGCATTTGTACAGAAAGGTGAAAGGTTGTCTAGATCATCTTGTCCCAAAGATGACGATTAGAAAATCAAAATGAATAAGATTTCATATGCATCTGCTGTTGGCAGCCTTTTGTACGCTCAGGTGTGAACACGACCTGATATTGTTTTCGCTATCAGTGTGCTTAGTAGATACCTGAGTAATCCTGGTCCTAATCATTGAAAGGCTGCGAAGAAAGTTATGAGGTACCAACAAGGTACAAAGCATCACATGCTTACTTTTAGAAGATTTTAGCCACTTGAAATTGTGGGTTACTCAGATTCTGATTATGCATCTTGTATGGACGATCATAAATCCACTTCTAGAAACATCTTCATGATGTCTGGAGGAGCTATATCATGGAAGAGTTATAAGTAATTAGTAACAGCTACCTTGACTATGGAGGCAGAATATATCGCTTGTTATGAGGCTATCCGCCAGGCCATATGGTTGAGGAAATTGATATTTGGCATGCATTTGGTTGATTCTATATCACGACCTCTAACCATATACTACGACAATTCGTCTGTTGTCAGTTTTTCTCAGAATCATAGGAACTTCAGTAGCACTAAACACTTTGATGTTAAGTTTGTTAGAGAAAAGATTGTTGAATCTCAGACTCGTTTGGTTCACATTCCTGGTGAACATATGTTGGCAGATCCGTTGACCAAAGGCTTACCTGTAGGAGTCTTTAAGAATCATGTGACTCATATGAGCGTTGTTGAAAATTTTGATGTAGCATTGGTTTAGTGCGAGTCTGAATTGAGTTCTTAAGGCACTTTTGAATTGTAATTTGACATTTTTTGAATGTTACTTTGTATTCCATTCAATTCAAATAATGAAACTTATTTATGGAAATGTTAATATCACTTGATTTCCTATCAGTTTCAGTGATCTTTGTGTATAGTTTTACTTCTGAATCTTGTATGGTTTATAAATATACACACATCTGTGTGTTTATGTGAACATTATTATACTTGATTAGGTATTCGTTTATTAATCTAATAATTTAATTAATGCTATCCAAGTGTGAGATTATTAGAATAATTTTAGTATTTTATGGATTAACATTAACTATTTTATTACATTAGTATCTTGTTAATTTTAGTTAGGCAATTAATGTTATAATTTATAAACTATGAATGGATTGGATTTTATTTCAATTTGTAGATAATCGGTGATGGGTTCGATTATCCACAAGCCCACTGGACAGAAACTCAACCCACAACCCAAGAGTATTAGTAATCATCCCGTTAGATTACTAATTTGATATTATTATTCAGAGAGAGATTTAATAGGCTTATTTTGATTGATTAATTAAAAGAAAAATTGTTTTAAAGATTTTGAAGGATTTTATATTAATAATATTGATTAATTATATTATTAAAATAAAACCATATAAATAACTCACAGAAACCCTAGTTTTAAACATACTGAATACTGTCACTCTTTTTCTGTCGTCAAAACATTCTGAGAGACGCTTTTGGGCATTGGGGGTTGAATTTATCAGACTCAACCAATACTTGGAACAATAATGTCGTCTTCATCAGGTCAGATTGTCAATTTATTTATTCTCTCTATTTGTAATTATGGTTAATTACATGTTCTAATTTTGCTATCCAAAGAGTGCTACAGCTTCTGCGATCAGAAATAGGCCCCAGAAGCTCTCAAGTCCTAGACTATTACAGCACACAACACAACTTACAAAGGCAAAGCCTCCAGTTTTAAAAGTTGGTTCAACCATGGCGTACCTGGAGCAGTATGTTTCGAGAAAGAGTTTCACATATAGAATTTCATCGAACGCAGCAGCAATACCACCATTTGCACTTCCTCTCACAAAAAGGTCATTGCATTCTTCCTTGGAATCATAAATTTTGAACTGGTAATCAAGGAAACCCAAATCGTTCAAGATTTCACGCACAAATGAACCTTTCTTGAAACCCACATTCAGTCTTTTCTTGATCAGTAGATTCACATCTGTAACAGTCGGGCGTAGCTGCTCAACTGTTACGAGCGATGTCAGACTCGCAGTATAGCTTTGAACCAGAATTAGAACCACAAAAACCCATATAATCACCACAAATCTGCCCAAGTTGCTCACCACTTTCTCTCCTCTAAAACCATTCAATTTAAATATAGTTATTTACTTAGTATTTAAACTACGACTTAGTGTTGATAATCCAAATTATTTGAGAATATTAGGAAGAGGGGTAGCACTTACGATGAGCAAACACCATGGTAGAGAAAGAAAACCATAAGCTGGTGCCAATCTGATGCGATGAAGGGCCTCTGAACTTTTCGTTTATTCGGTGTTCAAGCACCCACACAACGAACCCAAAGAATACGAAGGAACAAGCGGTTGTTACCCAGAGATCCCAAGTCAATGGCTTTAAGAAGGCCCACGCATTCTTCTTCCTGTCGTCCTTCACTGGAACAACCATTGTTACCCCAGATTCCGTGAACGGCAATGTGAAATCTACAAAGTTGGACCTGTTTGCTATAATTGTTACATCCCCCACCACTGCCTCAAAGTTCTGTAAATTCAACATAGCATCTTCTCATAATATGTTTGAGTATTACTGTACATGCAAATATATGTTCATGAACTATATTTAACGTAAGAGAAAAGATCAGAAGAGAAATACCTACCCCGTAATAAACTTGGCTGATCAGCTCATTGTATGTTCCTGCACTCTGGTCATCGCGTTTGGCAAAAGGGATAAATTCATATGGTTAGGCATAAGGCAGCCCTTCGAGCACAGCCTTGAACACATCAATGCAGAAACCAGTGACCTCTGTTCTATTAGTGATAGGATCACGAGTTATATCCACAAATTCAGCATATCCCTTTTTCACTGGAACTCCTATCTTCAATTTTTTCTCATTTGTGGGGATTTCCCATCCCTTTGGAACACTGTACGTATCCCCTGGCCATATGATCGAACCTAGATTGTTGCTTGAGGTAGAAGACATGCTTGTGTTGGTCGAGTCCAGATTTCTGACCATTCCATTTTGTGAAGTCCAAAATCCTATTCTCCTTTCCCCATTTCCAATCACATTCATTATCTCAAATGTCGGCTCTTGCAACTGCCTGTCAGAAACATAGAAATCTCCACCTAAGCCTCTAAATCTAGTGTTTGATAAGGCTTCACGCAACTTCTCACCATTTTCTGAAACTCCAAACCCTTCAAGATCAGTTAAATTGCCTGAAGCATTGCTCGTATCAAAGCCAAGATTATTGGCTCCGACCTTCTCAACAGCCATAGCTAATGCTGTGGTAGCATCATAAGCCCATACTCCAACACTCAAATCTGTATCAACAAGAGTAGGATTGTCTTGTACGAATTTTCTTTTCCATCGAACTTTAAAATCATCTAGCTGTTTTGTTTTGGGAATGTAGGTCCTCACTCCCAATACTCCTTGCATTGATTCTATGACTGAGGAACTCAAGGAACCTAATACATTAGCCAAACCATCCGTTACGATCCAAGCGTAGCCCTCGTTCATCATTCCAATTTGTCTTGCTATGGTGAAGAAACGAGAGCCAGGATTGGTAGACATGTGCACAACGAACACTCTGGTTTGCATGGTCATCAACTTGTAGAGCTCTCCTCTAATGTCTGCATCAGTGGCTGAAGGGGAAATGGCACTGAGATATGGGATTCGAGCATACACTTGTTGCAGAGCGTTGGTTAAGAAGGGTATCACTCCCTTCCCATAATCGTTGTCTACGTAAATGGGCACTACTTCTCTCCACCCAAAACCTTGAACGATGGCCCCAATGGCATTCACTTGAGCTGAATCAACTTGAGCAATTCGAAAAAAATATGAACTTGGACTGGAAGCAAGCATAGGGCTCGTTGCTGAAAAGGTTATGATGGGCACATGAGCTTTGTCTCCAAGACTGATCACAAAGTTGGCCTCCATTGACTTTAATGGCCCTATTATGGCTTGCACATTTTCTGATTTTATGTGATCTAGAGCTGTCTAACATGAAACTCTGCAAATCAGAAGATGTTTGACTTCGTACTTCTTGCATACATATAGACAACAGATTCGAAGACAAAAAAGAATTTCGTAAGTGTTATTTTGGCTGATCAAGTAAATTTCTTACTATTGTCCTTGTGCAGTTAAAATTTTATTGTCTCCTCTAGATTAAACTTTTCTTATTTTTCTTTCACCGTCTGCGTTATATGTATTCTTATCAACACAAATATGCGTTTGGCTTCAAAAAAAATATATGCGTTTGACTTTTTCTGTCCAGTTGAAATCTATATATATGAATCAAAATGGAATAATTATTCAATCAAAATATCTAGATTATGTATGCAACTAAATAAAAAAGTAACAACTTATCTGGTTTACAGAATAAATTTCAAACGACATGCAATTGAGCGCCACTTAAGTTTGGGACTAATAACAAATATTGAAATGCAAAAAAGTGAAGTTTCCAGCTTCGCCTTAATTAAACTGTATGTCAGAATTACCAAAACTAGGAAGAAACTGTGCATAATTCACAAGCTCTCATAAGTCATAGCAGTCAAACATATAGAAGAGAAGGCACGAGAAAGCGAAGAAATAGGGAGAGAGATCTGAGAAGGAAGAGTGAGAAAAGAGAGAGAACCTTGAGCAGCTGCAGAAACGACGTCTCTGCGGGAGTCCCTGATGATGAAGACGAGCCTGGTTTTGTAATGAGAATGAGAGAGATAGAAGTTGGAGAGGGACATGTTGATGCAGCTCAAGCCCACTTTTGCGGTGGTAGACGAAAGATCAAGTACGATCCCCACCTTCACCTCCACAGTTTCGTTTGTCTGTGCCATGCCCAGGTTACAACATAAAGTCCACATAGACAACAAGACCACAGAGTAATCAAGCTTCTTCATCGTCTTGGAATTATATCAAGCTGGGCAAGCTTTGGTGTTCATGGTGGAGTACGAATGAAGCATATATACTTATAGTCGTCCGAACCGCTCTAAGGTTTTTCTTCTTACAAAATTTTTTTTATTTTTTTTGTTAAAATATTTTTGGTAAGCGAACAACAACAATTGTTCAGCTATTGATCCGCATTCATAGTCGTCGTAGGGGTTTGAAGAATTATTGAAATATATTACTGTATTAATTGTTGGATTCAATTATCCACATTCTACAGTTCAAGGAGCCAACCATAATCCCCTAATATTTGGGTATATTCGCAGTGGAAAACTTTCTCTCAGTGTTAATATAAGGAAAACTTCTTTTGCTGGTGTCAACTATTTTTCTTCAATTCAGGGTAAAAGGGACATCGATCGGTGTGTTTTCTATCTTATTTTCTTAGTTGAAGAAACATATTTGATGACTTTGCAAATACTCAGAACTCTTTGTTTCTGAAATAATTTGATTGTGGTTTTGATATACTCACTATTTTATGATATGATTACTTTAATTTTATTATACTTTTTATTAAAAGAATACAAGACCTACTGTAAATAATAAAGACATATATAAGTAATATAAAACAAACAGTAATATATATTAATAAATAAATCTAACAAGGAAGGCAAAAATATTCCACGAAAAGGAGGAATGTCATAGTGTTTCTTAGTGTACAACTATTAATTCCTTGATATATCTGTGAGGGAGAATTGAATAAGCAAAATAGTGGGTCTTGAACTGAAATGGGAGAACAATTAGAGTCAAGGATTAATAATTTTAAAATATTTATTGTAAAAATAATTATTAAAACATTTTAAAAGACTTAAGGATCAAATTTTTTTTTTTATTCTAAGGTACTCAACTCTTTAAAATTCTATCCGGAGGCTCTTTTATAATTACATAATTTCTAACTCTTAAAATAAAGTTTTTTAAATTAATATTAAAATTTAAAATCTTTCTTAATACATATTTTGAATTTATGGGTGTAATTTCTCCCAAATTAAACTCCATTTAATTAGTGTGTGCTTGTGTGTGTGTGTGTGTATATATATACACCTTTTCATCATCCAGCAAATTCACAATCTTAGTACAATAGTCTAAATGTCTTTTTTCATCTCACCATAAAAAAAAATTTTGAGTTAGTATGCACATCAATTAAGATTTAAATTTTTAAATTTTAAAATGCTTAATTTGATGAAAAATATCTCAATCAAATGTATTTTAAAACAATAAATTCTTTTATGTATCTCTTGAAGGATTTTTTCTGAAATTATTTGAACTATTACAAAATATATATATATATATATTTGATAATTTACTAATAAATTTTCAAGAATAATATCTCTAATTGATTTTAGAAGACAAAATAGTTGATGGCAATTACTAATGATTTCCATGCACCTTTTTAGACGAAAAGAATTTCAAATTGAAAAAAAAAAAATTAATATGTGCCTGAGTATAATATACGTTTTAATAAAGTTAATTGAACAGTATTCCGTACCCATTAAGATTTCCCAGCGCCTCACGAAAGAAATAAAAATTAGATTAAATTATAGTGTAATTCTTTTATACTTTTATTATCAAACTTTTTTAAATTTGAAAGGTATCATTCAAACTCGTCCGATTTATTATGTTATTACTCAAACATCTTATTTATTTAAAATTTGGCAAAAATGATGACGTGAATATTTAAATGATAAATTATTTTTTTGGTCAAAACATTAATTTATTTGTATTCAAAATATATCTTTTCAGTATTTTGAGAGCATTCTAGTCGAAATTAAGCAAACGAATGTTATTTTAATAGTAACAAAAATTTCTTAGGACTACAAAATCGTTTAAAGCATGAATAAAATATATACTTTCAACATCGAAAATGGTTTATTATTTTGAAATTTATGTGATTATACTTAGAACCAAAAATACTACATGGATTATGGAGTAATTACGTACCAATTAATTAAATTATAAACACATAAAGTTGAATAAACACATTTTAATGAAACTGTACGCAATATCAATTAATTTACTCGCATAGAACAATATATAATCTTACTAAAAATTTTGAAATTATTAAATAAACGTAGTCTAATAACTTATTAAAGTTAGCTTAGAAAATAAAATAGACAACTTTTTAATGAAATATGCACATAAATTAATTGTGTTATTGGTTTGCATTTTATAACAATCAAGAATATAATTTTATAAAAAAATATTTGAGAGTAAGAAGTCAAATTTGATACAAGAAATGTTCATCAACAAGGTGTTTAAATGTTGTATATGTGTCACACCCCAAATCCTTGGATTGAGACCGATACAAGACACAAGACAATTCTTGAACTTGCACGCCAACATTAGATGGAAATCCCTAATCATACCAACATATTTGTAATTTGCCCCATATTTAAGTAAACCTTGCCTTTATATAAGGATATGCAGTTTAATCAACACAATGAGTATTATAAAAATTTCGATATAGCCTACCCAGTAAATAAGACATCTCGAAATTTTTACAAAATCCTGTCAGGCAACCAAATATATACAAAAAAAGCTCCACTCTTACCAAATGAACTAAACAGAATACACTAAAAACAAAAAATGGGGAAGGTTCATCTGTGGTCAATATACATCTCAAAATGAGCAAAATAATGGCTACTCAACACTATTTATATACATCTAAAAAATGTGTCATATATAACAAAAATGAACTGGCTAAATCCCATAGATCCCAACGAGCTCACCTAAGAGATTTCAGTCACTCACTCGCTTCTTCCGAAATCTCACCAGCGTCTCTATTTGAGATAACAAATTTTTCAGCAGATAGCATTCCAATATTAGTAAATAATATACATATATAATTTGTAATCAAAAGCGTGATCATGATTTGTATGGAAATAAATAACATTTAATTTATAATTATCAACAACTAGCTATTTGATGCACATTATAAAACATTGAATTAAGATGCCTTAAAAAGTGAAAAGAAAGAATCAATAGGTTCCTAAATATCAATTATAGGAAAGGACTACCATAGACTAATCCAGTGTGACACACAGCCCATAAGGATAACTCACAACAAGTTAAGACACATAATCCTCAAGGGTACATAACCGACAAGCGTGAGATCATAACTCAAGATCCGTCCATGCGTGATAGCTGTCACACGGGGCAAACACCTTCATTAACCTTGTTAGCTGGGTAGTTTCCAAGGTGTACCAAGGGCTAACAGAACTGCTGTTTGCTACCAATGTCCTAACTAGTCCTTCTATAGTTAAAGAAAATAAAACAGGTATGCATACAAGCACGTAGCATTTGAATCCTTGTTTTATCTGGCAGTTATATATAACTGTATACATGAGAATTCCTAAAAGTCTTTATCAAACCATACATGATATAATTATATAATCATGTTAAGAAAATCCATTTACTCAGAATTTCCAATTCCAATTAATAAAATCATAACTAAATCATAATGTAATTGTCAAATATTTTCAAATAAGGAGAAATGGAGTATATAACAAAAATGTTAGGAGTGCTATTTGCGCACCAAAACACCGCTAAACATAAGCAACCAATGCTTCTACTTAGGTGACATTCTCACCCCTAAAAAATGCCTATGCCAACAAAAAAAGGAAGGAATTATTTCTCTTTATCTTCTCTTAACCAATTCTGGCATTAAGCTTACATCATAAGTAATCTCCTCATAATATGTTATTAACACCTAAGAGTCTCTCTACTCCTAATAAGCTTACCAAAATAAGGAACCAAGGTCTCTATCATATAACCCAACAAGAATTCCCACTTAAGCATATAATCAAGGAATAACCAAATTATCAATTCTTATTCATTCAATTCCTACAATTCCCATAATTAAATTTCTCAAACTTGCTTAGACTATAGGTTATTTTTATACAGATTTAACCTTTCTAAAGTACTTCCATAATTGTCAAAAATTCAAGGAAAATATGAAATATTACCTAATCATCATTCTTATCTAATCAATAATTTCTAATTATCTCAACTACTGTCTTAAAGCCACTGATTGAAGCCTCAAATCTAAAAAGTTCAATTTGGTCCCTCAAAAACCCTAATTCACGACCAAATTGGGATTTTTCATCCTAAGTTCGAATTTCTTGAAATTGAAGACAAGGAATGGCCGAAAATAGAGAGAAATTAATAAGGCATATCAAATTTTGGCACAACACTCACCAATCTTAGCTTAATTGAGCGAAAAATTGAAATTTCACTCTTCTTGGAACCCTAGCACAAACTGCTGGAATCTGCAGCAATCACCAGTTGATGGAGCATGGGATTAGAGGGGAAACACCAATAATGAGGTTAGGAACAAAACCCATAAACAAAACATCGAAGAAAATGCTTACCGATATCGAATTTGCTTCGTGATTTTTGGCATTCACAATGATGGAAAATAGTGTTTTTCTTGCCGGAAAATGGCGACTTCGAGCTAACTACTTAATGGCGATGACAACACAGGTGAAAAGAACAGCTTTGGTGATGTGAAATGGTAGCTTCGATGAACATGTGCTTTGAATTTTTCTCTCTGTTGGCTCTCTGCTCAAACACTCGAGGAAGAAGGTGATATAATGCTAATGGTATTTTTGTCATTTTGCTACGAGAGACACGTGTCAGCGCCTAAAAAAACAAGGGAAGTTTGAGATGTCAAAATTCAAACCCTTAACCTCTAGCCAACCTTAATCTTAGGATATATTTTCATATCAAAAAATGATATACCTTAGCAAAATTTTTTTAAAAATTTCTCTCTTCTTATTTTTTATTATCCAAGTGATCAAATATAATTATCCCACTAATTACAATTTATAAGGCCATTACAATATGCCAAGTTGCAAAAAATATATATGGAAAAGCATATACTTAAAGTTAAAATACAAGCATAGGCTTGGGTAAAATCTAGTGTCTCCATCACTTTGGGTTGAAAAGATAGCCGAGGCTTTCACATCACGTTACTTAATTATTTTACAAAAGAGTGGACTAATTGCTAATCGAAATTAATAAGAATGAGAATTTTATCTTTACAAACTCAAAATACATGAAAACAACAACAAAAAATTATTTAATGGATGTTATACTCTATATTAAATCGGAGTAATTTCTCACTTTCAGCTTAATAAAGGAGGTTGAGTTTGTCAACATTAATTTTTTTAATTTATTCTTCCAAAGAAATTCAAATCCAAATATATATGATAATACTAGCAACAATCCATGTGAAATTTAAATTTAACTTCAAAAGATAAATATTTATAGTTTTTTCGTTAAATTAATATAGCAATAATAGCGTCATTCGAATGTTGATACAAACTATCAATGTGGTATAATTTAAATTTCATTATTTTCATGATGACTAAGATCACAAAAAGAATTTATAAATCCAAGCTTAAAACAAGCAAGTAGCATGCTAGGAGATAGTAAGTAGGGGTACTACCCATTAGGTCGAGTCAAATTTTTTGGCGACCTGATTCAATTTTGAACTTAATCACATTTTCTTATATTGTAACTTGGTATGACTTAATATTTTTTTTTATAAAGCTAAAAAATTATTAATAAAAATGATTTTTTATGAAAAAAATGAAAAAGTAAATATTTGTGAAGAAATGAAATAAAATGGGAAAAAAACATAAGATTTAAAATAAAAAATAATTAAAATTTGAAGAATAAGTGATATTTTAAATTTTTATTACAAATAAAAAATTAGTTTAACTTAATAAAAAAAATATCAAGCCAAATCATATGTTACTTCGAGACTCAATCCAACCTATTCCAAGATCCAAATATTTTTAATTTGACTCGGGCTATTGACCTAATGTGATTAGGGTGAGTTGAGTTTGGCAGACTAATTGGATTAGTCTTCACTCTTAACAATAAGGTTATGAATATGGAACACTAACTACTTACACTAAAAAAATATTGCAGTCCCTCTTTTTAATTAATATGATATCATTATATATAAGAAATGATTAATATATTAACGTGTCTTTGTATGTTATGACACAATTTTTTTAAAAATATATTTATTAAAATTAAATAAAAATTTTATATAACATGTTTTAAACCATTAAATTTGTACTTAATAATTCAAATATGTTACAATAAAAAACTACAAGCCCCTAACTAGAGGGAATCCATGTCCCGTAAAAGCATAGGATAAAAGAGTTTAAATCATTCGAAGTCTAGTTGGTAAATTCTTTTGCAAAATTAAAAAAAATTATAAACACATGGTGTAATTAAATATGTCTTAAATCTAAATGAGTACATTTAATATATATATATATATTTAAAAAAATGAGATTAAATGTAATATTTTTTTATGAATAAAAAATTATTTTAAGTATTTTAATAAATAGAGAATTTAAATAGAAATTTTATTATAAGTGAAAGAAAAGAAAAAAAATATCATTTAAATATTTTTGCAATAATTGCTAGTCTCCGGGTGAATGTTGTAGATGACTCATGCTATATAATATTATTGTTCGAACTCGACATTAAGATTAAGCATGGACAAAGATTGAAGATTTTGATGCCTTGCATTTCTTAGGAATATAATTAATAACTCAATTTGAGAAAAATAAAGTAGTAATCTTATGTTATGTTAAACATCATATTTTCTTAATTATAATACAATAAATATTAAATATTATTATATATAGAATAACATTTTACCTATTTAATAGATTTATTAATTACTATATAGTTATATTTATTGATTATATAAAAATAAAATAAATTCATTAAGAAATATTAAATATTATTTAGTAAAATTTATTCCATATTTAACAATTAATTGTATCATAAGTAAATATATAATATTTAAAAGAAGAAAAGATGAATACTTCCCAGCAATATAATACACTACACTGACAATATAAGTGACAAGATGGATAGGTTTTGGCTTTTCTTAGTAAATTCTATGGTGCTCTTAAATTTTTACGTAATCAAATAAAATGATTATATATATATATATATATATATATATATATATATATCAACTTGATTTAACGAAAAATTTAATGGATAAAATTGAAAATTATATCCCTTTTTTCGACCGTCTTTGCAACTTCTCCTTTTCCATCGAAATCCTTAAAATTTTTAAAATCCCCTACTCTATTTATTTTTTTCACCATTTGTATTCATTTCATGCTATTTTTTTGGTGTTTTCATTTTTGTTTTCCCAAAAGAGATTTTTTCTTTTCTGCCATCCATATGCATTTGCTTGCCAAATTTTCTGTGTTCACATTTTTGGTTGTCCATCCTTTTTTTTCTTTTCTATTCACAATTTAATTATTTAAATTTGTGAAGAATAAAAAATAATAATATTTTAATAAGTGAATGATGAAAGTGATAATAGAAATTAATAATAGATTATATTGATAATAGAATAATTAGAAAATGACTAAATTAATAATAAAATTTGTAAGTGATCATATTAAAATTTTAATAACGACCCATATAATATTTTATTGAAAAGAATTTAATCACAGCCCGATAAATCTCACCAAAAGTCAACTTTATAAAAGTCAAGTTGAACGCCATTTATTTCTCAATTGTATTGTTTTTTTCCTGCTTTTGTGTTTGAAAAAGAAAGGAAAAATAAAATAAAATAACTGGTGTAGTGGAATTATTCGAAGATAGGAAAAATCGCAATTACAATTCACAATTTGGGTCTTAATGGTAGAGATAAGGAGTATGACACCCAAAGGAATATATTACTGCCATTTGACGAATAATTAATTTGTTTTAGTGGGACCTCTCAAATTAGCTCATTCGAATATTTTTCTTTTCAAATATCAAGAATAAAATAGACGAAGGGCTCTTTTGAAATTCTGTGTTCTTTCTGTAAGGTTCAAACAGCAATTAAATCTAACGCCAAATGATTATTTTAATTAAAATTTTTATAAAATATTTAAATTATTTGTTTTCTTCAGTTGAAAATCTCTGTCATTAATTAATTCTTTTTTTTTTTTGTTTGCCAAAACTTTTTGTCATTAATTCGCATTTGATAATTTTGATGTAGGGAGCGACATGTATATTCTATTTGTGCAAAAGTATTTTCCTGTAACACAGTTTATTAACTTCCCCCTAATTAAGGATTAGCAAACATATATAAGAGTCCTAATCATTTCCTCCAGTATTTTAAAGATATTTTCACATAGCACGCTTTATTAATATATTTCTAAGTATTACGAACATGTAACTAAAGCCCTAAATTATGTTACCCAAGAATACTCTACTGGACAAATTCTCGTAAACTGTATTAAATATTGAAGAAAGTTAAATGCTATTTTTAAATAGAAACATTAATTATAATTTAGTTAAATTTCATTAAAAAAAATTTTCTTGTAGCTTTCTCTTTTAGATTTCAGCCTAATTTTTTTTAATTTAAAAAGATTAAATTAATATAAAATATTTAGGGGACAAAGAAAAATAGAGATTACATGTCATTGGCTGCATTGCATCTAATGACTTACCAATAATTATAAAAATGGATTAACCAGTATAGTAATCCAGCTTATTCAACTCTCCATTCTGGGAATAAAAAGATATTTCCAGTCAAATCCTCACTACAATTATTCCAAAACTAGTGGATTTGTGAAAAGTACCTTTATAAATATCATATACGTAAATTTCTGAGGTGATAAAATTTCAAAATCTTAGAAAACATATGGCCGAATAAGCTTTTGTTATCAAGTTCTTTCTTCTTAGCCCTTAGATCTCTTCAATTATTCTCCTATACTGTCGTCGATAAATTTACTGCGTACGTGTATGTGATTACCATGATTTGATTTACATGATAAGTATATGGATATTATTAAATATACACAAAAAAATTTAAGTGAAGGATATAACTAGAATTTTATAAGAAAACAGAAAAACAAAATGTTTTAATTTTATAACAGAAGGAATAAATTCTTTTTTGATTAAGAAATTAAAATCCTCCTAACCAAACAGCACCTTGAAAGGGACACGAAAACCAGATTGAACAAGCACCTCCTCCCACTTGCTCATTAACTTTGCAGCATAATTCATAAATATAATCTGGGATTCTATATTCTTTGTTTAATCATATGTAGACTGAAGGATATTCTCAGAGCTTAAAGTAGTAATGTAGCAGAGGAAAGCTTCGTAGAAACGAAATTTATTTATTCTTGGAAGTCATTTCGGACAATATCTATACCTAAATACTTGCACTGTATTCATCGTGTCAAAAACAGTTGTGATTTGTGAACCTACTGTGAATCACCTTCAAGACCCTTACACGTAACTGTGTTTATGGCCAGGTATTGTAATATTAGTGAAAAAGCCATACTCTCTCTCTCTCTCTCTCTGAAAGTTTCGTATTTGCATCTATGCTTGGTACGTACTGTTATAATATGGTGGATTTTGGAGGTTGACGTACCAGGTGATAAAGGCTGTGAACAAGTTGGAGGGTGAAGTTGCTTCATTTGAGCATGCGTTACTTGAAACTGGAATTGACCATAAGCGGCATGAGATGCCTAATTAAAGCATCTGCAAGTTGGAAACAATGACACATCCCATAAAGGAGAACGTATCTGAAAATTTTGGATCTATAGTGGCGTGGCAGAATTTGAAAAAGATTTGTTCTGATAGCAATAGCTCACCAGCATGTATAGTACACACTCACACAAGCACAATATCAGATCCTTCACCTATGCTTCTTGCTGGGTAATGATATCTATCTACCTACCTGCAAAACTATTCACCAATAAACTCATAACTCAAGCAGCGTCTCTCTCTCTTTCTCTCCCTCTATATACATGTTAATTTACCAGGGAGTAATATTGTTTTGATGTTAGATGGCACAGAAATTTAATTACTATGCGTTTATACAATATTCATAAGGAAAAAAAAATTAAAAATGTAATTTAACATGCTTATATAGCATATATAGAACATGGATTGCAGAGGTGTTGATATGCTTTTTTAATTGAGTATTTAGATCATGTGAAATCAAATTCTCGGAATCAATATTTTGTTTCCCTTTAGTAGAGTGATTTTAGTGGAGAACAAGACAAAGGTGAAAATGGAATAATTTTTTTAAATTAATTAAAGAAATGACTAGAATATTCTTATTGATCTATAAATTTATATCTAGCCTCTCTATTTTAGTAGATTTGCCCCTAGATTTATCCATCTGAAGTTGGATTAGTGCTAGCTACCTTATCTATAAAATTATATTAGAAGTGTTTGTGTATATATATATATATAGTAATATCATAGAATAATATTATTATTGAAGGTGTACGTCACTCATCAACCCAAGTTGAAGATCGGATTAGTATTCTCTCTCTCTCACTTCTCCTGGGTTGCAACAAAAGATTCCAACATCAAATCTCTCTAAATAGTGATTAGATTATGGACGCGAACTTTGAATTAAAGCTAAATGAACCCAGACTCTAAGTGCTCTATCCACTTTTAATGCGCAGTACAGTCCACCCTCCAAATTCAATGATAGATATAGATGAGGTCATTAATTAAGCTCTTATAATATTAAATTATTAATTACTACTAATCACAAACTTAATGATGGAGGCTGTGAATACAAACAAATGCGCTGACGTCTCCTCCACTTAATTGCAATCCTCCTCTTTCAGCTGCAAGCCAAAATCCAACCTTTTCAGTACTTAAAGGCTAGCAAGTAGATGTGAGCTGCTAGTGTATATGTGGGTTTGTTCATTTGGAAAATGGAGCATTTTTGGAAGCTAATAATGGCACCACATTAATTATATGGTTTAGTGGTTAATGCATGATTAAGAGCATCATTTAATAAAATACATTAAAGAATATATAGAGAGATGGGTTAGGAGTGAGACATATATATATATATATATATAAGAGGTAAAGTACGACATAGAATCTGGGGGTTTATCAGTGATGAGTCAGTGAGTATAAGAACAAACTAAAGTGACTAAAAAATTCGAAGAATTAAAGGTAGAGAGCATTTCAACTCCTCGTGGCTTCTCTCTTATGGGTGGAGAATATATTTTTGACGTAATACAGCAGAAGCAACGAAGCATCAAGGTGGGCATTTCATGTTGTCAAGTGAAAAAGTGACCACTTTATATTTCGATTTCCCAAGCTCTTCGTTTTCCGATTAGATTTGATATGAGGCAAGAAATCAAATGGGGAATCAGCTGCGTCACAAACAATATAACATTCTTGTAATTTAAATGTTAAACACACACTACCTTATTTTAAGCTAAAGCTAAGTACTCGTTTAAACATAATTAAGGTGCCAATATGCTGAAAAGACTCAACTACTGCACCCCATAAAATGAGTGTCATATACAACTTTACTATATTTTCGTGTCATTCTCTTTCTTTCTCAATATACTATACATTGGCATATATAGAGAATATGATAAATGTTTTAACCCCATAATATACCAAAAAAATTGCAAGAAAGCACTCACAAGCCAAATTATATATGCCTGGCCTTTGAGGGAAAGCTGCAGTGATAATGTGCGTAACCGCACCCAATCTGGATCCACTAATAATATAGAGACTCGAAGTTGGAAAGCAATATATATAAAGCCATGAATTACAAGTAGAGTGTTCCAAAATATCTACAAATTGATGAATGAGAAAAGGACGTGGCTTCTCGCCAGCCAACCCAGCCTCATACCTGGGTAGTGATATAACACGTACGGCACACACAAGTTCGTACCATGAATCATTTGGTGATTTGAATTTCTAACCATTTCTAAAAGGAAATAACTCACTGTAATATTGTGCAATTTTGTAGATTAAAAATTTTAAACTATACACAGTTAAATTTAAAAATTTTTAACTATAAATAATTCTTAATTTTAATTTGAACTGTTAGATCATGTATTCTTTCTAATACTAATCATTAAATTTATAAATTTTTTTAATAAATATAAAAAATCTGAATTTCAATCGTGGCATATCTACGTCGGTTGCCAGAGATTGATGAAAATGCGAGATCCACACATTTGGCTTTCTGCTTGATCAACACTAAACAGCCACCCCATTACACATTAGTGCACTCCCAACCAGCAAGCAAAATGAGGTGCATATCCCTCAATGTCAGGTTGGAGGTTTATGATTTAGAATTTAAAGTTTATAAATAATATAGGGAATTTTTTTAAAGAAAATAAATAAATAAATAAATAAATAAATATATATATATATATATATATATATATTTGTTAACTTAATACCACGTGGTGGCTTAAAATCTTATTGCAGTATATCTAAGGATTTTTCTAGCCTATATCCTTTTTAAAATCTATTTCTATCATGGAGTAGCTAGTGTACAAAATCCTCAATACTATATATATAGAGTTCATGGCAAGAATTTATGCGTAAACTATTTTTTTTTTATTTTTAAAATTATCCAGTTTAATCCTACGAATTTTTAATGTGTTAGCCGTTAGTTTTTCATCAGTAAGAAAATATGGCAAACAAAAGACAAATTTAAATGCTTTAAGAACTATGGCTACGGTGTTCACAAATTAATCAGAATCGCCCATTCTTTTTAAATCTTAGTGTGGGCCCACCATCAAACTAAAATATTCTCACTTAGTGGCTTAATTAAAAGTTCGAATTTGTTATATTTAAGATAAAAATTAATATATTAAAATAATTACACTACGCAACGGTTCATATTAAAATTACGTAGTTAAAAGTTTTAAATTTTTGATTACATGTAATTTAAAATTTTAATATAAGGATTCAAAAATAAAAAAATATGTGATCTATTAACTAATCTTTTTTTTTAAGAATGGTAACAAATCTGAATTCCTTAATTAACCCTACTCCTGAAGTGATACCATTATACCTGAAACCGAATTGGACACTTGGTATGGAAGACAAAGTGATCCAAGGTTATGTATAATTATTGTATATGGCTAATATACCTTATATATGCCCAATACAATTTATAATGGTGTAGAACCGCACCCCAAAAATTAAAGAAGCAAATGATAATAAATTCCCTAATACACAACATATGTGGCTAAGATGATGGCTTATTGTGTTTTAATGCGCGAACCCTCCGGGACCACCTCACCACTTAACATTATCTCAACCCTATGATTACAATTAAGAATACACATGCACCAGCTATATATTTATATATATATGAATCATTAGAATATAACTAAGATAAAAAAATGGAAGATTAAAATCATATTTATTTGAATAAATTGGAAAGAATCTAGAATAATTGCTTGACAAGTGATTTAACACTGAGATTGGGCTTGAGATAACTTGAAAAGATCTTGTTTTTTTGTTTTGGAGCGAAAAAGAGTAATATTCTTAAATATTTTATTATAAAAGCCTACGACCAATTGTTTCTTAAAAAGTGTTACTATGTTTTTTTCTGGATTTCTTAAAAGCGTTTCTCCAAAGTACAACTAGAACATTTTTTAAATTGTTTTTGTATCTCTTTTCTTCTAAGAAAACTACAATTTATATTATGAAGATATATAGCGTAGAGTTTAAAGTATCATATGTATATGAAGGTGTTTTCAAATTAATCAGAATAAATCTTGCAAAATTAATTTTACTAGACAACAAATTAAAGCGTTTCCAACAGAAGCATCTTCGCCAGGAAAAGCGACTATTTATGTGGATGAGTGTATTTCTAAACAAGGCAACCCACTTATTCTTTATCATTGTCCTTTGTAGCATCTTTATAGTGACATCTTTTATATTTAATTTGTATGAGATAATTTATCAGATTTCTTGCCTTCAGAATTCTACAATGCTGTAAAGATGATAAAACTTTTTAAAAGAATTTTAAAAAAATAGCAGAGTTCCCAGAATGAGAGACATCTTTCAAAATCTGAATTTATTGCAGCTGTTGTGCACTAATTATAGATAAAATAAAGATCCAACGACTAAAATTTAATTTTAGAGATCATGCGCAATCATAATTTACATAATCTATAGCTACAATGACATTTTTTATTTTTATAACAGCTTCTGCTATAAAATTAATTTTTACAATTAAAAAAATCCATATTAGAGATGATGGGCTTCTAAACACTGTTAAAGTTGAATTATATACTCCACGTTAAAAAATTTAGTACATAAACTATAGCTATATTGACGGTGAAAAATCCAAATCACATTTTTTGTCCTTATAACATCTTCTGCTATAAAATTTTTACAATTAAAAAATCCATATTGGAGATGATAGGCTTCAGGTCCTAGTTAAAGCTGAATTCTATACTCCACGTTTAAAGATTTAGTAGATCAGGGAAATAATTATATTGCTTTTATCATCCTGATAATTGTCGTGTAATATATTGGTAACATTGCATTTTTGTGGTGTGACCAACTATTTATAGTAATAATATGTAATTATAATTAGTAATGTCTTTGTTATTGTATTGGTAAGACTAACTCAGGTTGTCGAAAACTATATATATTATTACCAAAATCTTATCAATACAGAACCAGTTCCCGATAGAAAATGACATTATTAATAACACCTGTGCACTTAATATAATTTAATGTGCATTTGAAATGGGAAAGTAACGTTATAAGTACGTCACTAACTAATGCTTTAAAATGGGAAAAAATTAGTTGTGATTTTTTTTTATTATTTTGATTAATAAAAACATGATAAATGTATAATTTTTATACATAAGTGTTTAGTTTTTACAACTAAATCACATATAATTAAATTTTTTAATATATATATATATATATATTTGTAAGAAAAAAACTTATGAAAAAAATATAAAAAGTTACACTTTTAAGTTTTTGTCTTTTGTACTAATAACCATACACTATCCAGAACATCATAATTTATAATTATGATATAATTAATTATTAAATATTATAAATATATAACAAAGTTTTATTTTAAAATTAATTTATTATTGCAAACCAAATTTTTAATAAAATATTTAATTATTAATAAAATTCTCCAATAAGGAAGCTTGCAGGTGATTATAGGGATCAACAACCAATGACCAACTGAATTTCACGAGAGAAGAGTGAAAACCACTTTGAACCAATTGGCAGTGATTTTAATGCAAAGCAAGAAGTCAGCCACAGCTTCATACGCCTTCCATTTCATTTGGAAAGGGAACTCAAATATAAAGATTCAAGGATCCCTCGAAGTAAATTCTACTTATTAAAACCAGTCTTTACGCACTTTCATTTACACTCAGTCTATTCTCATACCAAAACCAACAGATCCATTGACTTCTAGTACCGTTGATCTGTCTCATAAAGAAATATTGTGATATAGAGAATCCATTTGGAAGAAATAATTCATGCGAATATTAATCTTTGCACCCACCCGTGAAGAAAACCAAAAGATATTAAAAGTTCACTTACTTCTCATAAGAAATTTCCAGGCAAAACCAGGACTGAAAAATGAACAGCAATAGGGTTCTTCACGGCCGAGAGATGATAAAGACAAACTAGGACACGCCCCACAGTTTGATATTTCTCAGTGTTTAGAGTCGAATCAGAAATCCAAATGATGAAACAAAAAGAAAGCAGCATTAGCTTTGTTTCCACTTTGCCCACAATGCTTATTCTCTTTCATCCCCAGTTGATGATTGTGGTTACTTTCATTATACAAACTTCTTATCGTGCTGCATAGTGCGCTTTCACTGTGCCCTCGGATAGGGACCCACCAACCCCTCCACACCAAGCTGCCTCTTCCTAGTGTGGATAAGTATTGTTTTTCTTTGTTTTAACCCCCAAATCGACTAATATTAAATATCTGTGACATTATTACATCATCTCCCTAAAACATTCCTTTCTTTCAAGGCCTGTGTATCTGAAAAAGCAAGATGATCATCAACTACTGTGTCTCATAATTTGCTTGAGGATTAATACCCCACCCTTTCATAAAAAAGAGCAAATTGCCTCCAAATGACATCATCCTGTCTCCATCCCCCATAATCTTCAATTTGTCCAAGCAAATTGAACTCATTAGTCAACAAATATTATGAGCCCATCTCGATCGGGTCCCAGATCACAATGCCAAAATGAGATTTCGGCAACAAAATATCCCTCTTTTCGTTCAAGTTTTCTTACTCGTGTAAACAGTTAAAACCTTCGAAACGGAAATAAAACCAGAAGTTTTACCCTTTCATGTTTTATCCGTTAAAGTACAGAACTTGTGGTGTGCTACTAACTGAAATCCTCCCGGGAAGAAAGAATAAATGCTGAAAAGGGGACCCACACCACGCTTTAAGTCCAATCAAAAGCTTAAAATCGGCATGGCCTAACCCACGATGATGATTCCAGTAACAGGGGTACCCTGTTTGGAGCACCAGTTACAGCTTACAACTTATATACAACAATAAAACAGGGCCGAGTCCGTGACCCGTATAGAAAAGCGAACAATCCATTATAAATACCCTGCCTCACCCGTTCCCTCGTCTTCAAGCTCGCATTGTTCATCTAAATCTGATCATCTTCTGCTTTCTCTCTACCTCATACGTTCTTTACTCCGAAGCAAAAGCAGAGACATAAAAAGGCAAAATGAGAACTATTTCCAACTCTTACAGTCCCTCGTCTTCATTAGCACCAGCTGCATCATTGAGTGGTGCTCAACGCTCCCCGTGGCACTCTCCGGTGCCGTACCTGTTCGGAGGGCTTGCAGCCATGCTGGGTCTCATAGTCTTTGCGCTTTTGATCTTGGCTTGCTCTTACTGGAAACTTTCTGGTCTTTTGCAAAGCGAAGAAGGATCAGACAGAGACTTGGAGAGCGGCGATGCTGAGAAACAGAGTGACTCTGCCAACAAGGCACCAGTCAAAGCTTACGAGGAGAAGATTCTGGTCATTATGGCCGGAGATCAGAACCCCACATTTTTAGCCACCCCTGTCTGTTCCAAGTCCTCTGGTCTCGGTGAGGGCATTGGGAAGGCTGGAGTCGACGATCATGACAAGTCTGAGAAACCAGAGAAGGAGGTCGAGTGCGAAAACGAAGGCACCCAAGAAGCGCAACAACAAAACCAGTGAGAAAGTTTACTACTTTCTCGTTTTGGTTCTATTTTAGATCTAAGGAAGAGGTAGTGTGAGTAATTGAGAATCACATTTGTTTCTACTTCTCATCTTTTTTACTACTTTTTTTCTTTCGCTTACTTTGCCCGTTTTCTTGGTTTTGGGCCATCGACCTTATTGGTCTTCCATGATTCGGGAAAATGTAAATTTTAGCTGAGATGAATTAGAATGCAGGGCTTATCTTTCACTCTAAGGACGTCCTGATCATTAACCTTTCTTTACATCTTCAACGGCACTTTTTCTGATTTTCTTCGACAGTTATGTTATGAATCTACGGGTGTGCGCAACTGCACACTATTTGCTTGCAGATAGTGGCGTTGAAAATTTTTGCGAGAAAAATAAGAAGAAATGTGAAGCAGGGGAATAAGGAAGATGGTGAAGTGTCAAATGTGATACCCAAACAGAACATCTTACATGTGAATGCACTTACAATGGAAATGTATAAACAAGAAGAAAAAAATGATGCGGAGGAAGCATATTCCAAGAGACAAAGTTTGATGGAATGCAAATTTTTTGGCGCAAAAGAATTTAACGGCGGACAAGAGAGAGAAAGAGACAAGGGAGGCCAAAGCGAGCCCTGAGAAGGTGGGGGCACACCGAAGTAGAGTGGGAACCTCCGTCTTGCATTTCTTCAGGCAAGCGACACGTGTGAGTTATTCATTGGCATGCTGCTACATAGAAAAAAAAATAGATTAGTAGTAATAGCATAGGCTAGGCGATGTCCGCGTTACACGGATTCCGATTTTGATCCTATGTCGTCATATCTAATCATAATATGCTCTATACATTCAAGATTTATAGAGTTTAATTATATTAATTTAATATAAATTTAGATTATTAAATTTTCATCTAACGATTGATCATAATTAAATATGATTTTATATTTTTATCTAAATTGGTGTTAAGGCCTATTTAGCACATCGTACAAAATCTAATAGAATAAGGCATGATAGTATAATGTTGGATAGGATAAGATCAGATAATATAAGACTGGATAAGAATTTAATATTATACAATATTTGATATGACATTATATATATTATTATATTACATAAGATAATATGATTATATATTTGATAACAAATTATATAATACTAAATAAGATAAAAAATAATTATTGTGATAATAATATCTTTAACCTCAATAAAATTATATTTAACAAAATATTCAAAGCAAATGAATTTGATTTTTTTTTTCACTTATACAAATTCATATTAATAGTAATATATCAATTCACATTTTAGGTGGAATAGAAAAAATTTAAAATTTGAAATAAATAATAAATAAGTAAAACCTCATTTAGTTCCTCACATATAGAATATTTCTCAATTTTGTTCCATATAATTTTTTTTCAATTTGGTCCCTCACAAATATGATATTTCTCTATTTAGTCCGTCATATATAGATATTTTTCAATTTATTAATAACAATTTTATTTATGAGGATCAAATAGAGAAATGTTCATATGTGAGGGACTGAATTGATAGAAAATTCTATAAGGAAACAAACAAATATTTTATTTGCAAGGGACCAAATTGGAAGAAAAATTTTGTGAGTTCATATATTTTACGTTAACGTACTTTTTTAGAATATTATTGATAATAATTTTATTTATAAAGGATCAAATGAAAAATGTACATATGAGAGGAGTAAATTGAGAAGATAATTCTATAACAGATCAAATTGAAAAATATCTTATATGTAAGAGACTTGAGAAAAAGTTTTATGAATTCATATTTATTAAATTAATTTTTTGGAGGATATTATTGATAATAATTTTATTTGTGAGGGCCAAATGGAGAATTGAACATATATGAGGGGCTAAATTGAAATGACAATTCTATAAAGGACCAAATTAAAAAATATCTTATAAGTAGAGGACCAAATTGAAATTTTTTTATAAGTTCGTAATTATTAAATTAATTTATCTTTTGAGGATATTATTAATAATAATTTTATTAGTGAGGGATCAAATAAAGAAATATACATATGTGAGAGACTAAATTGAGAAATAATTCTATGAGAGATCATATTAAAAATATCTTATATGATACAGGCCAAATTGAAAATATTTTTTTAATGACTTAGAATTTATTAAATTAACTTATTTTTTAAGATATTATTGATAACATTTTATTTGTGAGGGATCAAATGAAAAAATGTATGAATGTTTGTGACTAAATTGAAAAAAAAATTTTGTGAGGGACTAGATTAAAAATATCTTATTTATGGGGACTAAACTAAAAAAATATTTTTATAAGAATAAATTGAAAGATATCTTGAGTAATAACTTGTAAAAATTAGTTTTTAAATGTTGAGTTTCATTTTATGAGTTACGCTAGGAAATTTAAGTTGGCATTTTCGACGCACATTGATTTTTTATGGTTGTTGCCAAGTTGTTATATGTTAATCATGAAATATGTGCCAATCCAGGAACACCATTTACAGGATCGTCTGTCTATATCTCCTCAACTCAACTTTCTGCTCCCAAATTGCTTTAATGATCCAAAGGCAATCTCCGATTGCTAATCCTAATTTTATATAAGATTTAATTTATTATGGAAAATAGAACATTATATATTAATTAATCTAAAGTTTAGTTATTACAGAATTTATTTTTAATATTTATGATTCAAAAAAATATTATTTTAGTCCCTTATTTTTTACTTTAATGTCACTTTAATCATCTACAAAATTAAAATAGCAAAGTAGTCATCTGTTAAGCAAATCATAATGCTTTCGAGAGATTACCTTTAATTAATATTAAATTTTTAAAGACTAATTTGATATTTTAAATATATGAGATCAAATTTACTATGAAAAAAAATATATATCCAAATAGTCATTTTCTCTTTATAATTCTATCATTATTTTTACTTTTTAATTTTCATGACATTTAACTTGCCCTTTTTAAATTATAAAATTTTTAGAGATTAATTATGTAATAATTTTATACTTTTTGATAATGTTAAAAATAAAAATATTATATTTTAAATTTCAATTAAAGCATAGATTCCAAAAAAAAAATTACTTATTGATTTACGAGGTCCTATGTATTTTAAATTTAATTATTTAGTAAATTTAGTAATTTTAAAAATAATTATTTTTTTTATAAAAAAGCAAATATATATATGTTAAAAAATAATAAAACAATTGTGCTCAATCCCAAATATACATCATTCCAAAAAAAAAAAAAGGTACTATTTTTTTAACTAACTGGAGAAAGAAAAATCTGTAGTAATTTACTATCATCACCATCATCTCCCTCATCCCACTAGTGTCATCGTCATCTTCTCTCTCATCTTTGCAGCAGTTTTTTTTGTTTTAAAATCATTTTTAATAAAATAATTGTGAATAATTCGAAAGAGTAATTTAAAATTTTTATTTTTGTCTAACACAAAAATGAAGGGACTATAAATCTCATTGAGTCACGTCTTGCTGGAAATTTTTTTATGTCACAAGATTTAGTTATATATATATATATATATATATTTTGCGATGTTAAATGCTGAAAATGATCGCTGGCTCTATCTCTGATGATAATGCAGAGGAATATATCAACGCCTATCGTTACTGTCAAATTCTTCAAATGACTGAACCTTCATTTCCCCTCAAAGTGTGCTCCCCAACAGTTTCTTTGAACTTGCCTCAAGGAAATTGTTTTCTTTCATTCTTGTCCCCACCAGGGAAAGTCTTTCGATTCAATAAAGTTAATTTTGGAATTTTTTTTTGTCCAAAAAACAAAATTGGATTATCCTTAATCATATATTAGTTTTGCAATCTTGATAAAGCATGTTTAATCTCCACTGTTGAAAGATGTTTAGTGTATCAAGTCTGAATCTATTAAAATGCCCGTGGATATGAATAATTACAATTTTTGAATTAAATTACTGCTATACGTAGCCGTAAGCACAGGTTTGGTCTATCAATTTGAAATCCTTTGATTCATTAAAATGGTAGGTTAGATTATACTTTTTAGCTTGTTTAACAAAAATATATTAAACTAACTTAGTCTATTTAATTTGTAAATAAAATGAGTCATCTCGGTAAATTAGTTCACTTAACAAATTTTATAAATTTTTTTTTGTGAGAGATTTAATATAATATAATGTCAAATAATATTTGTTAATATTTTATCTTTAAATATTCAATATGTCATCAATTATAAATAACATGAATGGAATATTGGTAACACAATTAAATATTTAACTTGATAATTAAAATTCTTTATTTAAAAATTCTTTATTTTAATAGATTAAAGGAATTGGCTCATTCTAATGCATAACCCAGTTTGTCTGGCTATTCATTTTGACACTTCTACTTATGTGCTCTTCAACAAAATTTAAAAAATATATTTACCCAACTTTTTGTTTAGGTTTCACTAACATGAAAGCATACAAAGATGAATATAAATGGGAGTTCTATATATATATATATATATATATATATTACGAATTTTATTCAAGTCTTGTTTTGTTATCTCAAAATTTTATTTTAAACTTATGAATATATATATATATATATATATATATATATATATATATACATATTATTCAAAGTTTGTAAAATTGTTCAATGTCATCCTTTTTAATTAATGTTCCCCGTGCATCATATATACATGACTATTACGGGTGTGATAAGTCGTTGATATGATAGCTCAAATCTAACATAATTCTAGATTGCACCATTTTACAAAAGGAAAAAAAAAACACGTACCAAATTGATAAAAGTATCGATAATTTTAGAGTTAAAATGATTAGAATAAACAAAATATTACAATATATGTTTGACTTGGATCTAAGTGTTGCCTCACACTTGACAATTTTGTAAGTTTCGTTTGGTTGTTGAAATTTTAGTTAGGGAATAAAAATGAGAAAGGGTACAAAAATAAAAGTGAATTTAGAATTATATAGGACTAAAAAATAATGAGTTAATTTTTTAAGTAATGAAAATATTATGAATTAAAAATAACCAAATATAAGTATGAATTCTAGCAATCATATTTAACCTTAATGTAAGCAATGATGTTACAAGAAAAGTAAAATATAGATTTTTTTTTAGAAAAAAATGTTAAGGACTATATCAAATTGAAATGATTTTTAAGATCAAAATATGAGACTTAAGTGAAGTTTGAAGAAGTGCAAATGATTTTATTCAAGACTTAAATTTCTTACAAAATCACCCTCGCTTGTTATATCCAAATTATATGCTTAACAATGAGAGATTCTAGGAAGAGTATATAACGTTACCCTTTATTAGCAACACAGGACACGTGCGTAAATACAATGACATTAGGATGCATCCTATGAATAGACATGGGTAGGTTTAGATTCAAAATAATTACATATATCTTTGAGATTCGAAAGAATCACCTTAATAATTATTTAATGCTATATATTGATATACACATGTAATCTTTCTTAGGTGATAATTACGACAACGATCCATCATTTGGATGAAGTTTAGCCTTTTGAGAGCATTTGTAGGAGAAGCTAAGGCCTATAACATATAAGACTGAAAGATACTATATGTTTCATACTTTTTCTTTTTCTCTTATTCTATTACCTCTGTTCATCCATATTCATTATTATTTGTACTTTTACATTGATGTTTAATTTAAATTTATTTATTTTTTAAAACTGTATGAACTCCCTTAATGTGTTGTAAAATTTTCCATTATAATTTATTTTTATTAAAAATATTAATTTTTTACACTATTTATATTGTAATTTCATTTTTAAAGTGATAGTAAAGACAGTTAAATTTATGTTTTATATATATATATATATATAAGACTGCAATTTTATTCATAATATAACAGTAAAGAAAATTAAATAATTGTGTGAGTGTATAATGCATTAATACATGATTAAGGACACTATCCACATCAGAAACATGTATAGGATTTGATACTAAAAAGATGAAAGTTTTTGAATCAAATATTTAAACTAAGAGAAATAAATTCTTATAATTTAAGAAGAATGAGCTCTTATAAATCAAATAATCAAATCAATAATATAATATTAAACTACATATTAAAGTTGAAATTTAAAAAATCTAAAGGAAATTGTTTCCCTCAGCTTCATTTGGATGTATCCTTGATTCAGATTAGGTAGTTTTCTTCATTTGTTTGTTGGCAAAAAATAAATAAATAATTTTTTAAAGAAGTAATGTCATGTTGTATAAAAAAAAATTAAAAAAATATCAAGTATAATTCCAGACACTATGAGAAAAATTGCAAATCCTCCCCTCTTCATTAGCAGGACTAAGGGGGGAAAAAAACAGAGTGCCTTATATCATATACACATGAACACTCCGAAACTGGGCATTAGTATCTACGAACCCAAATGAAAAATAATTAATAACGAAAGGAAACACAAACGGCCCCATATGTAATCAAATTTTATTGATTTATTCAAAGTTTTCTGTAATATGCTTTGTTTTCAGATATATATATATATATTTGATTGCATGAAGCAAATTCCATTACATGAATAAAGAATAGGAAAGAGGAAGCAGGCAGAGAAACGACAAAAAAGCTGGGAATATATATGTTCGAGCTAGCTTTTTGGATAATGCATTAAAGGTTAAGGAACATATGGCATTAATTATATGCAGCATGCATGCATGTGGCAAAAGAATAACCAGAAACGACGTTTTGTGCTTAAATCGTGAAAGATAAACCAAAACTCTACGTGATAAGTATTAAAGTATTTCTAATAAAATATATACAATTGTAGATTTTTCCCACAAAAGAGTAATGTACTTTATTTTTTAAAACAAAAATAAAAAATATACTTTTTAGTCTTTTACTCATTACAAAATTATCGTTTTGATCTCTTAGTTATTAAAATACTTAAAATAGTCAATTACTTATTAAAAAATATTATATTTAGTCTTTATTTTTAAAAAAAATTATCAAATTTAATCATTTTATCAAACTCTAAACTTTAAATCTATTGAACTATTTTTGTTTTTTCTTTTAAAAATAAAATAAGGATCAAGTGTAATATTTTTTCAATAAGTGATGGACTATTTTAAATATTTCAATAAGTGAGGGACTAAAGTGCTAATTTTTTAATAAGTGAAAATTAAAAAAGTATTTTATGTAAACAAAAATATATGTAATTATTCAAAACGAATGGAAAATTATATAATTTGCATATTCCTCAGACAGGAAAAAAGAAAAAAGAAAAAAAAGAAAGGTGTAATTTACTATTCTTCTGTCATTCACTCTTAGGTTTTGTTTTGTACTTTATTTTATTTGGTGGTATCCATATGGGGCTCTCGTAGGCAACCTGAGTACAAAGCCCATCCTATGTAGAAGAAGCCCCCCTAGCCGCATAATTTTTATTTTCAAATCCTCGACGTTAGCGTGTGATGAAACATAAACTTGATACACTCTAATCTTTATAAATTAATATCTTGTTACTTATAATATTTTATTAATTTAATTTAGAAATTATTATTGATAACGCCATGAAAAATAATATAAAAATATGAAGTTAATGACGATAGTTTGTACTGGAATTTGTCTTGTGCAAAAATACACTCAACGTAATGATCGATCACAATATTTTATGATATATATTTTTACAGTATGAAAACACTACACTAAAACTTCTCACTACACTAAAAAAATTAGAGCTGAGGTAATATATATATATATATATATATATATAAATTTCAAAAGGTTCACGAGAATTATTAATCTATATATCAAGCGAAACTTATATGTCTCTTAAAATAATAATATTATCTTATAAACTTAACGAGTTATTGATATACCACAAGAAAATATTATTTGATCCAAATTATTATTTTATCATATTTATACTACATTATTATAATTTTCAATGTCGAAATAAAAGAAGAGGCTATTTCATTTCATAGAAGGAAGCTGGAATAAAATTTTCTGAAAACAGAGAATATAAAATTGTTGTAATCCTAAAATCTTTTGAAAGTGTATAAGTATTATAGTATGAGATCATAACATTTTTCATTTACTTGAAATATGGATTATGAGATTATTAGGGAATAGCAACATGAGATGGAATAGGGTTGACCAAATGAATGCAAGTATTTAAATTCAAGAGCAACGTTTCATTTCGTACATATTCAATTTCCTTTGAAAGTCCATAACTTGGCGATCAAGGGCTGTTACCATATCGCTTTCCCTATTAAACTTGCAAAAATTAATACATAATTTTATAATAAGAGAACACGTAGCTTCAAATTATTCTCTATATAATGATTTGTCTCCAGATCGCTCCCAATTATCATTAGCATCTACTACTTTTTGTTTTTGTTTTTTGTTTTTTGTTTTTTTTGTGTTTAAATTGTTGATTACCATTGAGAAGAGGACTATGAAGATACAAAAACACTTGGTTCTCTCTCGTGTGTAAAAGCTAGGAATGGCTTTGCCGATTATCCATTATTTCTGAGTCCTCCCTCTCATCTCTCAATGGTTAGGTTAGCTCACAATTACGAGTTTATTTCATATATATTAATTATACTTTTTATTCAACATGTTACGGTCTAGCATGCGTCTACGTATTTTCATTGTGTTTCTTTTATTGTTTGTTATCTCTCTCTCTCTCTTTTAGTTGTTTATGATTTTGATATCCAGTAACATGTTTAGAAAATGCAACTATTGTTGGGGGGGGGGGGGGGCAGTTTGAATAGAAAGTAAAGTATGCTGTTTATATTTGTATGCACTGTTTGACAGCTGTAGTAATTTCTTGACAGTATTGGGAAGTTTTTTATATTTATGTGTTAGCCTAAAGGTTTCACCAAATGGGTTTAGAGTGTTTGATGATAGCAAAACTTCAAGTTTGAATGCCTAAACCACATAATGTTTTAAATATGTAAATCCAAATGCTTTTGAAACTTACTATGAAGGTGAATTCTTCGGTGTCGTGCTTTCATTACGTGGACGAATGAAGTAATGCTATGTGTTTTATGAGATGAGGAGATAAATAAATGTTAAAATTAGAAAAGAAGTCCTAATTTTTTAAATTTTATTTACATAATAATCCCACTAATTATTTTATATATACAGAGTCCCAATACTAATTAATTTTTTTAATTTTGTCATAAATTTTATTTATCTAACTTTCTAACTCAAACTAATCTATGAAAAATATAATAAAAAAATAGAATAGTGTATATTATTTAAGATTAAGAGTGAAGGAAAAAATGCAATGAACATTGAGAAAAAAATTGTATAAAATATTAGAGAAAAGATAGAGAATATAACCAATAACAAAGTTAATATAATAAAATAAAAATATTGAAAATATAAAAGAAGAAAGAATGAAGGGTGTTAAAGGAGAAGAAGAAATAAGAAATAACCGTGGCACAAGTAGAAACGACGAAGGGGGTAAAATTTTTGCCCATTTGAATGGTTGGAATTTCTGACCAAATAAACAGATGGAGTTTCCAACTGAAATTCAGGAGGAATACCTAAATGGTTGAAATCTTTGAACGACAAAACGGACGAATTTTTTTATCAAAATTCAGCAGGAATACTTTTTTTTTTTTTTCAAATTATGAGTTTAAAGATATATTTATAGATAGGTGTGTGTGTGTATATATATGTAATTTTATTTTAGTAATAATGTTTTATGATAAATCTTGAATTAAATTTAAATATATATATATATATATATATATCTCTTTCTCTCTCTCTCAATTTAAAAATATAATAGAAGTAATATTTGTATAGTTGACAATAAAAAATGTTGCACTCCTAATTAAGAAAATGTAACCGACACGAAGAACAAAGTAAATCTCATCCCTGTGAGCCAGGACAAGTTAAACAACCTGCCAAATGATAGTTTCTAAATTTTTGCCAAACTAAGCAAATTATTCACTATTTGGCTTTTGGGTGAAAATTTTGACAGAATCTCCTATAAAATATAGACTTTCCAAAATTTTCACAATTTCACTTGTAAATCAAAAGGTAAGAGAGCTTCGCTTTCACAATCTAATATAACTAGACAATCTCATATATATAACATACACTTACTAATTTCTTGTCTGTAACAATTGAAACTACTAAATTACAATAATTACAATGCTCAATAACAAGAAATAATTGTGCATTACGAACCATGCAAGACTCACTAGGAGACATCTAACTTGACTATATGCAGCAGAGGGGTCTAGGGCCAACATTACACTTTGAAGAATATAGATATAAAAAGAGTCAGTGAAAATACTCAATGAGTAACTACTACTACCTACGATGGGAAGTAACAAGATTGAGGTTCCATTCTTTCTCCTTTCATCTTTTAAACCCAAAAAAAAAAAAAACTTACCATACCATCCACGGGGAAATGAAAATCAATATTACATATTTATAATTTGAATAAAGACATCATCTATGTAAACCCATGAAAGCAAACAGGGTCAATCTTCATTTTTGAATCAAATGAACAAAATAAGAATAATTTAACATATCAAAATAATGAGCATATAAATAAAACCAAAACAATATATAGACGCTTAGCACATAGCCCATGTAAGGTAAATCATCAAGCCTCAGACATAGAGCACATAGCTAGCAAAGGGTATACCACCATATATATAGAGCATGCAACTCCCAAAAACTAGAAAACTCATACGCAGAGCACATAGCTTGCGAAGGGTAATCACTACAGATATAGAGCACGCAGCTCTGAAAAATCAGAAAACTTATATGCTGAGCACACATCTTGCGAAGGGTAATTACCATAGATATAAAGCATGCAACTTTTAAAAATAAAAAACTTAGACATAGAACACACAACTTGCAAGGGTAAATATAGAGCATATTACTCCCAAAAATTAGAATAAATCCACATCTGGTGGTCGACACATGGGGCCAGTATCTCCCATACTAGTTGGGATGCTATTAGAATAGAAAAAATATCAAACACAAGCATCAAGCTCGAAATAATCAATATACAGGTCGTACATGTAATAACTTATATATATATATATATATATATATATCCTATAAATATACATAGTTAGATATGTATGATCTTTATAGGGATAAAGAAAATAAAATTTTAAGGATTAAAATGAAAATAGAAAATATTTGAGGTAGAAATTATACTTTTAACAGATTATTGGAAATTAAAATATATCATAAGATAAAAATATAGTTTTAACATTATATAGTAAATTGCATAATGAAGCATAGTAATTTGCATAATACTCAAATAGTAATTTACATAGTGATTGCATAGTAAATACTGAACAGTAACTTGCATAGTATAAATAGTAAACTATCGACAACATAATAATATGTATAGTGTCAAATAGTATAAATAGTGATATTGAATAGTAAATGTTAGCCGCATAATAACTTTGCATAGTAAACTATTAATAACATAGTAATTAACATAGTATCAACTAGTAATTTAAATAATATCAAATAGTAGTATACATAATAATTGTCAACAATTTAATAATTTTGTATAGTAATTATCGGCAGCATAGTAATATTGCATAATAAATATCAACAATATAGTAACACTATAAAGTAAATGTTTGTAGCATAGTAACTATGCATAATAAAATATTAGCAGTATAGTAATCTTGTATATAAAATTACTATAGCATAGTAATTTTGCATAGTAAAATGTCGGTAGCATAGTATTCATACATAATAAATGTTGACAGTATAGTAACTTTGCATAATAACTATCGGTAGCATAATAACTTGCACAGTATAACATAGTAACTTGTATAACACCAAATAGTATTTTGCATAGTACTTAAAAACTTCTATAAATAGTAGGAACATTTTTTAGTTTTCTCATTTAAAATTGAGAATTCAAGTAAGAACCTCGTAGCCGTTAGTAGGGGTAACAACCTTGGTACACCTTGTTAAAATGAATTATCAAGATGTATCCGATAAAGGGATACTAATATAAATTTTTGAGACATGTCTAATAAAGAGATACGGGTATGAATTATTGAGACATATCCAGAAAAAGGATGAGTATAAGATATTGAGATGTATCTGATAAAGGAATATATGTATTAATCATTAAGAAGTATCTGGTAAAAAGGATACAAGTATGATGATCCTGGTTCTTTCCTTGATACCCATTTTATTCAAAATTATAAAGTTTAAAAATGGTATTTTTTTATCGAAACTTGCTTTTTGTTAAAAAATTTAAGACATCTATTATTTCCTCTTTCACTTACTTTGTTATTTATGCACTCATTGTACATCTCTCTTTAATATTTTTTAGATCAATAGGTGCTAGTGAAGTTGCTCTGACAATTTTCTTATTATCCAGACTTTTTGGTATGTTATTATGAGTTAATCACAATGTACGTCTAACTCCAAGGTGGTGGCTACTAGATGTCTAGTTATTTGGGGTTTATAAATGTTGTGAAGTATTGTAAGCCTTTTTCCCTTTTTACACTAAATATATATTGTGAGACATTATTAAGTTTTATTAGTTTAATATCATTATGAAATTTTTGAATTATATGTCAAAGAGTGTCTAAAGTGTTTCATCGATATTTATGGAAAATGTAAAATGTTATCTTAAGCTGGCTATGCTAAGTTAATTTAGCCTATGTGCCGGTCACGACCAAAGAATTTAGGTTATGACAAAGTTGGTATAAGAGCTAGGTCTGTTTAGACCCTAGTAGCCACTGGGTTGGGAAGTAATGGAATCTTGTATGTAATTGTATAATTAGCCAGCATACCTTACATACAAGAAGCTATTATTACCAAATACGCATCATGGAGTCTTTAATCATAAGACATGTGTCATTCATATTTAAGTAGCTATAGAACTTGTTAGAATAACCATTTGAATCCAAATTACTTATCTCTATGTAAAGGATCCCATTAGAGAAGTGGACGGCTTTTAAAAGGTTTGTTCCTGATGAGGCTTCCTCCCTGCCTCGTAATCCTGTTTCGACTTGTAGAGGCTGAAAGCGTAAAGGTGGTAGAGGTTGTAGATATAGTAGTAGACTAGAACGTGGTCAAAGAAATGAGGTTGTAAGAGTGGTTAGAAATGAATTGCCTATGAATAGGTAAGAGAATGTGATAGTAACAGATGTAGTTGCTGAGATGCACAATATGCAGCAAACAATAAGAGAGATGATGAGCATAATGATGTAGCAACAATAGCAGGGTAAAAGACTTCATTTAGACCCTGAGCCTCAATGAGAGGCTAGACCAGTTAGAGGACAACTAATTCCACAAGAGAGGGTCACTGAGGTTCAGTTATCTAACTTTATGAAACTCAAGCCTTTTTCCTTTATAGGTGCAAAAGCAATAGATGACTCACAAAAATTTCCATATGAGGTAAGTCGACTTTGCAGTGCACTTAGGTGTTCCTTAACTAGGTCAGTAGAGTTAGTAGAATTCTGACTATTAGGAGTAGCCTAATTTTAGTTTGAAACTATGACGCTGCGAAGATCTTAAGATTCACCTTCTTTAGATAAAAGGAATTTGCACAATTATTTTTGAGGAAATTCCTCCCTTAATCAGTAAGGGATGCAAAGGTCATAGAATTTGAAGTCTTGAGACAAAAAGAAGACAGCTCGTTGGGGAATATAAAGTGATATTTATTCAATTGTCACGATATGCTCCACATTTAGTGAAAACTTAAGACATACGTGCAAAGCATTTTATCCATAGGCTTCTAGATTATTTATATAGATCAATGGTCAAATCGCAATATGATTCCTATAAAGATGTAGTTGATAGTGCAAAACTCTTTGAAGCTAGATTCAAAGGTAGCAGAAATGTGCAAGACCACCGCAAACAGTAATGCATTGGAAGTGATAAAAGTGGCCAATTAGGTCGTGGTGGTAACTACAGTAGTAGAAAGATCATAGTAAGTCATCAAGGCTATCAAAGGAATCCTAACCAACAGGGAGGTCAAAGTGGCCATTCTTCTAGCACTGTGCACAATACTAGTAAGGGTTGATCATTTGGGTCCTATCTCCCTTGCCCCACTTGTGGAAAGATGCATACTAGTATATGTTTTGCAATCGGGAGGGTATGTTACTAGTGTGGTCAACAAGGTCACTTTAAGAAGGATTGTCCTATGTTGTTTGCACCACCATTCTCTAGTCAAGCATTTGCCCCTACCGTGCTACCATCATCTCTAATACCAACACTACTCTTAAGGCAAATTGGAGGACTTATAGGTCATGGATCTAGTGGATCTCAAACTGGATGACCTACAGGTCAGAGTCATAAAATATCTCATGGTCCAATAATTGTTCCATACACAAGGTCGGTAATGTAAACCATAATTATGATGTTATCCTTAAATAAGGAGAAATAAACTAATGTTGAGATTAATTTTTTGTACACTTATTTGATCATTCGCAGCAACTCAGTTTTGAATCGCTCACTTGGAATAGAGTCAAGGTATACAAATTCTTTTTTTCTTAGATCCGTAATAAGTAAGAACCAGTGTAATTTTCTATTGTTAATTGGGATGTAAATCTATCGCATAATAAGCAATGTAAGTGGTGACGTTTTATTATATAGAACTATTAATTACACCTACGATGTTATTGTATTCCTTAGTAACATATTTCACTTTGCCCATAAATCGTGTTTGATACCACTATCTCAAGATATTTGAGTGACTTATCCAATCTATTGTTTGTTGCTATTTTTCACAAGAAGTAAAGAATATTAGGCACCATATATGTTATAGTTCAAGCTATATATAAATACAACAATACTGAAAACAGGAACCAAAGTGAAGGAAATAGAGTTCTCTTCCTCTCCTTAAAAGTCAAGAGAGATGTCATCAAATGAATAACCTGCACAACATTAAAAATATATATGAACAACTCAAAGATTTAAAACTAAGTACAAATGGTCACATGGTCACCCTTTAACATCTCCAAAGACCATTTGCTTTGGTTTTAGATTTTTGAACATCTTCCTACTACCATCAACTACATTAGATTTGACAAGTAGTTCACTGTTCATATTGCAATTTTCAGTCAAATTACACTGTTTAGATAATTGTAATACTCTAAACACAACTCCAATTATTAGTATATAAGTTATGATGCATACTGATCGTCTTTATCAACTCCAAAAATGTAAGCTGCTAGAGATGATTATGAGAGATGAAGCTTCATTCCCAAGTTGAAGTGTTCAATATTATGTGTAACTTGAAGTGTTGATATTTTAAGCATTAATCTGCACAATCTTACACAGCTCATCAACTATTTCTCTAAGTGTTTGGATTACCTATCTTGCTTATAAGTCATCTTTCTTTTTCATCTCTTCTTTTATCTTGCTGATATCCCATGTAGGCAATGTTTTAGCACACTCATCGTGCAAATTATTTAGCAACAACATCATGGTGCATGGTTAAGTAGAACAAAAAAGAAAAAAAGAAATGTGCATTATGATGAGCCTCAAGTTGAACAAGAGGCTAACTTAGGTCAAGGAGCTCCATCTGGGCCGATTACACGTTCTATGGCTAAGAAGATTCAGGCCATGGTTGTCCAACAATTCAAAATGGAATCAGCCTATTTAGGATCCAAGCCCAATTTCTATATGGAGCCCAAGTTTAAGTGGGCCAATTTGATCATGTGCTATAATGAATAAATTATGAAAAGTCAATTATACATGTGATGAATGCATGTGATGAAAGTTGAAATAAGTATTAGTTAAAGTCTAAGTTAGGTGAGCTATATTTCTTTGAAAGTCTAAGTTAGATAAGTTAGGTGATCTACATTAGATGAAAAGTCTATGTTAGGTAAATTTTTATGCATGTTTTTCCAAATTAGGTGAGAATTAGATAAATCTTAGACTTATGCCATGAGGGTTATTCTTGGCTATAAATATGGAAGTTATGAATGAGAAATGCAACCTTGAATGCTCTGAAAATTAGCTTAGCCTCTTATATGCGAATTTCTTATCTAAGTTTTCTAAACTTAGTGGCGAAATTATCTCCGATTCTTATCACTCTCCCTCTTCTACTCTAAAGTGTGGCGAATCAAACTTAGTATTCTTGAGTGTGGCGTGCTAACTTATAATCTGAGATTGCTAGTTGTTCTATCTTTTTTTTTTTATTATTTACTTGTGTACAGGGATTGTTCAATCTAAACTTCCTTGAAGCATATCATTTGGTATCAGAGCTCCGGTTGAGAGTGGGTAGAGAGAGAAACACTTTCTGGTTAGAAAGAGAAACACTTGAGAAGAGCGTTTATAGTGAGATATGGCCGAAAACAATGCTAACAATGTTCCAAGAAGGCTTTCGTTGGAACAAGCTCAGATTATGGGCATACAACAAAATCAACAAGAAATAAGGGAGCAACTGCTTCGTCTAGAGCAGGCAATCACAAGATTGACTGTTCAACAACCTCCACAGCAATGTAATCATCGAGCTTCCATTGATTCTGATTGTGATAAGAACACGGAAGATGAAGTAGATGCAAATAGACAAAGGAGGCAACAGCGTGACTTGGGGAACAACATCAAATTGAAGATTCCACCATTCAAAGGTACTAGCTCACCAGAAGAGTACTTAGAGTGGGTGCAATGAGTGGAGAAGGTGTTTGAGTGTCACGACTATTCTGAAGTTAAGAAATGAAAACTAGCTACCCTTGAATTTATTGATTATGCAAATCTATGGTGGGAGAATTTGAAATCGCAATGAAGGAGAGACGGTGAAGAAGAGATAAGGAGTTGGCGGCTTATGAAGAGACTCATGCAAAAGCACTTTGTCCTTGACTATTACAAGCAGGAGTTCTATATCCGGTTACAAACTCTTAGACAAGGGGCGATGTGTGTTGAAGACTATGTTAAGGAGTTTGAAATGTTGATGATGCGATGTGAGATACAAGAGCCTTAGGAACAGTCTATTGCACGGTTCTTGGGAGGCTTGAATAAGGAAATTGCAAATGCAGTGGAATTACAACCTTATGTAACACTTGAGGATGTAATCAAGCTTGCTGTTAAGGTAGAAAGACAACGTAGAAGAGGAGCAACTAAACCAGGAAGCTCATGATCTATTAGTTTCAGGGGAACAAACTTAACCTCTTCGACTCCCAAAGATGTCTCAAAGTGGAATGAACGGCGACAGGAAAAGACAAGCTCCAACAATATTATTGATACATCTAGAGGAAAGGACAAGGTTAATGATGCAAAGAACTCAAAGAGGAACAGAGAAATTAAGTGCTTCAAATGTCTTGGTTTTGGACATATTGCTTTTGAATGTCTAAATTGAAGAGTGATGATTGTTCGAGGAGCACAAAGGGAAATTGAAAGTGAAGATGAAACAAAAACTGAACAAGAAGATGACGAGCGAATTATTGAGTATCCAGATGAAGGGGAGTTACTTGTAATTCAATGAATTTTGAACTCACAAGCTAAGGTAGAAGATGATCAACGTGAGAACATATTCCATACTAGGTGTACAATTGGGGGAAAGGTTTGTGGTGTCATTATTGATGGAGGAAGTTGTACTAATGTTGCTTCAACAACATCAGTGGAAAAATTAAACTTGAAGACCACAAAGCACCCTCGTCCATACAAACTGCAATGGTTGAGTGACCAAGGAGAAATTCAAGTCACTAAATAAGTTAAAGTACCATTTTCTATTGGCAAGTCGTACAAAGATGAAGTCGTATGTGATGTGGTACCAATGAATGCCGGTCATTTGCTTCTCGGAAGACCTTGGCAATATGATAGTAGAGCCATTCATGATGGGTTTAAAAACACGTATTCTATTACCAAGGATGGGACGAAGATTGTCCTAGCACCTCTTAGTCCTCAACAAGTTCTACAAGATCAATTAGCAAAGCAAAAGAAAAAGGAAAACTTATTTGCAATTAAAGGAGAAGTTAAGAGAGCTTTGTGTTCAACTAATCCAATATTGATGCTAATAGTGAAGGAAGCTATGCCAACAGAGGTAGGTTCTATACCTCCACTGATTGAGAAGTTAGTAAAAGAATTCGCCGACTTATTTCCAGATGAGATGCCAAAAGGATTACCGCCAATTAGGGGGATTGAGCATTAAATTGATCTCATTCCAGGTGCTGCTTTGCCTAATAGACCAGCCTACCGGTGTAATCCAGATGAGGCCAAGGAGTTACAACGTCAAGTAAATGAGTTACTAGAGAAAGGCTTTGTGAGAGAGTCAATGAGCCCTTGTTCAGTACCAGCTTTGTTAGTGCCAAAGAAGGATGGAACTATGAGGATGTGCATAGACAGTCGGGCCATAAACAAAATCACAGTGAAGTATCAGTATCCTACCCCTAGGCTTGATGACATGCTTGACGAACTACATGGCTTTACAATCTTTTCGAAGATTGATCTCAAGAGCGGGTATCATCAGATTCGAATGAAGGAAGGAGATGAGTGGAAGACAGCCTTAAAGATGAAGCATGGGTTGTATGAATGGATGGTCATGCCATTTGGTTTGTCAAATGCCCCAAGCACCTTCATGCGTTTAATGAATCATGTCTTACAAAATTTTATTGGAGATTTCGTTGTGGTTTATTTTGATGACATTTTGATTTATAGCAAAGATCAGGAAGAGCATGGAGAGCACCTGAGGAAGGTCTTTGAAGTCTTACGAAAAGAACAATTAATTGGCAATCTCAAAAAGTGCCAATTCTGCCAAGACCGAGTTATTTTTTTTAGGTTTGTGATTAGTCGACATGGAGTTGAAGTTGATCCGGAGAAAGTTAAAGCTATCAAGGAATGGCCTATTCCTACAAACATTTTTGAGGTGAGAAGTTTCCATGGATTAGCATCCTTTTATAGAAGATTTGTGCAGAATTTCAGTACTATTCTAGCACCCTTGACTAATTGCATCAGAGGGAGCGGTGACTTTAAGTGGGGTGCAACGGCCTAACGAAGTTTTGAGATCATTAAAGAAAAGTTGAGTTCAACACCAATTCTTGCACTCCCTGATTTCTCTAAAACTTTTGAGATTGAGTGTGTTGCATCAGATATTGGAATTGGAGCAGTTCTTATGCAAGAGAAGCATCCCGTTGCTTATTTCAGTGAAAAGTTGAATGGGGCAACTCTGAACTATTCAACTTATGACAAAGAGTTCTACGCATTGGTCAGAACTTTACAAAATTGGGAACACTACTTGTTACCCAAGGAGTTTGTTATTCATACCGACCATGAGTCATTGAAATATTTGAAGGGCTAAACCAAGTTAAACAAGCGACATGCTAAATGGGTGGAGTTTCTAGAGGCTTTTCCCTACGTCATCAAATATAAAAAGGGAGCAGCAAATGTAATTGTAGATGCCTTATCTCAAAGGTATGCTTTAATCTCATTAATGAATGTCAAGTTGATGAGATTCGAGTTAATGAAGGGCCAATATGTAGAAGATCCTAATTTTTTTACTATATATTTGGCATGTGAAAAAAGTGCTACTAACGGTTTCTATAAGCATGAGGGATTCTTGTTCAAAGGTTCCAAACTTTGTATTCCCAATTGCTCTGTCAGAGAATTATTAGTAAGAGAAGCTTATGCTGGAGGTTTGGCAGGACACTTTGGTGAAAGGAAGACATTAGAGATGATTAAGGAACACTTCTTTTGGCCAAGGATGATCAAAGATGTGCATCGAGTGGTGGGAAGATGTGCAATTTGCAAGAAAGCAAAAAGCAAGGAGGTTGCACAAGGTTTGTATATGCCATTACCAGTTCCTGATCAACCATGGGTTGATTTGAGTATGGATTTTGTGCTTGGGTTACCAAGAACTCCAAGGGGCAAAGATTCTGTTATGGTGGTGGTAGATCGATTTTCGAAGATGTCCCATTTTATTCCCTGTCACAAAATTGATGATGCTTCTCATATAGCAGATTTGTTCTTCCAGGAAATTGTGAGATTACGTAGTATTCCAAATAGCATTGTGTCAGACCGAGATGCCAAATTTCTGAGTTATTTCTGGAAAACATTGTGGAAAAAGCTTAGGACAAGATTACTTTTCAGCACAACTTGTCATCCTCAAACTAATGGGCAAACTGAGGTAGTCAATAGAACACTTTCTTCCTTACTTAGAGCTACTGTTGGTAAGCATATGAAAAATTGGGATGAATGCTTGCCGTTTGTTGAGTTTGCCTATAATAGAAGTGTTCATGGTACTACTAAATATTCTCCTTTTGAAGTGGTTTATGGGTTTAATCCTATCACCCCACTTGATCTAGTACCGCTACCATTAAGTGACAGACTGTGCATTGATGAAAAGAAAAAGGTTGAAATGGTGAAAGCTCTACATGAAAATGTGAAGCGACAGATTGAAAAGAAGAATGCCGCTTATGAAAACACAGCAAACAAGGGAAGGAAACAAGTTCAGTTCATGCTAGGTGATCTTGTTTGGATTCATCTTCGAAAGGAGATGTTTCCCAACAAACGGAAGTCAAAACTTATGCCCAGGGCGGAAGGTCCATTCAAGATTCTAGAGAAAATAAATGTCAATGCTTACATGGTTGATTTACCAAGAAACTACAATATTTCTGCCACATTCAATGTAAGAGATTTGACGTCATACTTAGATGATAATGAAGACTTGGATTTGAGGACGAATCCTTTTGAACCTGGAGAGAATGATGAGCCTCAAGTTGAACAAGAGGCTAACTTAGGCCAAGGAGTTTCATCTGGGCCGATTACACGTTCTATGGCTAAGAAGATTCAAGTCATGGTTGTCCAACAATTCAAAATGGAATCAGCCTATTTAGGATCCAAGCCCAATTTCTATATGGAGCCCAAGTTCAAGTGGGCCAATTTGATCATGTGCTATAATGAATAAATTATGAAAAGTCAATTATACACATGATGAATGCATGTGATGAAAGTTGAAATAAGTATTAGTTAAAGTCTAAGTTAGGTGAGCTATATTTCTTTGAAAGTCTAAGTTAGATAAGTTAGGTGATCTACATTAGATGAAAAGTCTATGTTAGGTAAATTTTTATGCATGTTTTTCCAAATTAGGTGAGAATTAGATAAATCTTAGACTTATGCCATGAGGGTTGTTCTTGGCTATAAATATGGAAGTTATGAATGAAAAATGCAACCTTGAATGCTCTGAAAATTGGCTTAGCCTCTTATATGCGAATTTCTTATCTAAGTTTTCTAAACTTAGTGGCGAAATTATCTCCGATTCTTATCACTCTCCCTCTTCTACTCTAGAGTGTGGCGAATCAAACCTAGTATTCTTGAGTGTGGCATGCAAACTTATCATTTGAGATTGCTAGTTGTTCTATCTTTTTTTTTTTTTTTTATTTACTTGTGTTCAGAGATTGTTCAATCTGAACTTCCTTGAAGCATATCACATTATCTTTTTGTAGACATGAGAACTTGCAAAGTCACCGTTGAGATCTTTCACTCTTTCATCATCTGGAAAAGCCATGGAGGATGATGGTTTAAGGTGTCTAAATATCCAAATTGTCTAAGTACTTTATAAAGCATGAAGGCATGGAAGTCAAACTTGAGAGTTATATACTAAGCTAGGGTTTCACATTTGCAAGCTTCGCTCTCATGAAGGACATGCAGAACATATAGAAGTTTAGGGTTTCAAAATGCTTCACAATTTTGAGAAACAAACTAAAAAAGCCCTATTCCTACTTAACAATAGTGGGAATTTTTGACTGTTAACACGGTAGGTATGCTTTTCAATTTTTTTTTTTTTTTATAAAGAAGCCTCACTCCTACTGAAAGCTTGGTAGGAATTTCTGACCATTTTTTTGTCAGATTTTCCACCATTGCAAATCACATTCCAACAAAGAAGTCTGTATGTATGCCGTTATTATTGCCCCTAAATTCATATTTTTAGAAAAATGTGAGTATCAATAATCCCAAAACTTTTGTTGGAATTCAGTCATAAAAACATGTTGTAACATTATTGAATATATTATATATAAAATTATAATAATACATTAAATGACTAAATTTGAAGTAATCATATTTGTTTTGATATTATAATTGCATTATATGTTATTCATTTACAACGTTACAGACTTTTATATCAAATTACATTATTATATTATGCTGATTAGTAAAATTTGTTATATTTGGTAGCATAATAATAACAGTCAATTAATTTGACAATGACAAGATGTAATAACATGAAATTAATTGATAATTGAATGTTGTAATATAAGTAGAGGTAATTACATAGATTAAGTAAAACATCAAATTGGTTCTTAACAAAAGTCACGTAGTTTGTTAGTCACTCCTGAGATAGTTGTTGTTTGCCCATAGATATTGCACATTAAGGGTATAAGGCATAGCTTCATAGTACTTTGTTAAATGAAATTAAAAATATATTAGTGCATGTCACACCCGAAATGTGACCGCAAGGCATAACAAACGAATAATTTTTAATTTTTGCTTTAACAACGAAAACCAAAATTTAAGAGTTGCCACCAAAATTTTTAAAGGATAAATTTTGGAAAACTAATTTATAAGATAAGGTGGCATGTGATCCAGAGATCAAGTTCAGGAGTCAATTGTGCATGGAGAAAGTGTTAGGCACCCTACAACACTCGTTTTTAAAAATGATTACCCAAAATTGATTAAGTAAAACACGTATGTCCACAATTCAAATTTTGTTACTCTTACCAATCACATGACAAATAAAGAAAAATGAATAATAAAAATTAAGACAATAAAATTTAAAAAATATTTACAAAGGCGGATTCGACCTAGAATCAAAGCTTAGAGCCTATGTACCCTGCGATGAGGATTAAAGTCCATGTAGTTCGACCAAAAAGATATGTCAATTGATTGGTGATTTTTATTTTTTTGTAAACAGAACAAGATAGATGAAATTTAATTGATTTTCATAAGCAAAGGATTTGGTTAGCGTGTTTCAATTTACGAAATCAATTTGATCTCACTTTCTTATTCTCTTCATGTTCTCACTTTTCTATATTTTTAAATTTTTTTGGAATTTATTGAATGTGTAATTTATTTCCTTTTTTATTATTTTGAAATCAAGATGAGAATTTCAAAAGAAAAAATAAATATTTTTGTCCTTTTTTTGTTACTTAAGAGAAATTAATTTTGGAAAAATGAGAAAAGAAACCTTAAAATAACATTTTGTATTTTGATTTTAGAATAAAACATTCAAGAAAAATTTTGAACAAAATTTATTTTTTGGTCTATTTAATTATCCTATTTAATTTGTTCAGATTTTTATAAAATTTGAGCATTTAAAAGGTTAGAATTAAGATTCAAAATTAAAATGTGAAATGTGAAGAGGGATTTTTATTAAAAATAATAGAAATGATTTTGATTTTTTTTTTAACAAAACACCAATTGCACCTGGGGCGTTAGAACCTATTTTATTTTATTTTTATTTTTAAAGAAGGGGTTGACATTAGGTAAAATTCAAGGAAACATAAAGTCTCATGTGGCCCACCGGTTGACTCCCTAAATGCTAAAGGAGACACAATGTCTCACATAACAATTCTAGGAAAAATAAAATAAAATAAAATAAAAGTCAAATGAATATGACATGCAATTATTTTGTTTAGGTGGGTATTAGTACTCAATTTACCATCCATGGTCATAAAATTTCAAATACATATTCACAAAATAGTAACAATGGTAAAAGCACAAAAATAAATAAATAAATAACAAAAGAAAGGAAAATAATAATAAAACCTGAGCATGTTAGCTTGCCCCACTTTTTTAATTGGTTTCCTATTTTCATGGCTTGGGTGATTCATTCAGATTCATAATGGAATGAGATGTCAACCAATGACCAGATTATGTTTCATAAAACATAAAAGGAAAAATATAAATTCATACAAGATTAAAAATTTAAAAAAAGGCGTTTAACATGATCTAGACTTCGAGTTACTAGCAAAAATGTGTCATGCTACGGTTTTTTAATATAAGCTCAAAATAGCCATATTAAGATGATAGGGTTTCATCATTCCCAAAATAAAATAGATTAAAAGTTTCAACCTAAGCATAATCTAGCAAGAAAAATCAAGTTGGCATCCACACAAGAAACATTTGGGACTTTGACCATAAGGATATTGCTACAACACACAAACTGCATCTAAAAGGGGAAAAAAATGCATTAACAAAGAATGGAATTTACGATAGAAAGAGAAAGGGAAAAAACATGTCATGACCAGAATCTTGCCAAAAAAAAAAACCTACTGCCACATACACAAAGCTTTGACAGAAAAAGGGAAGATAAAAGGAAGACAACCATATGCACCAAACTTCGACAGTAAAAGGAAGAAGAACGTGCAGCGACATGAGTGAAAATAATTATAGAAAACAAAAGAGAGGCTATATAGCAATCTAAATGACATCCATAACAGCAAGAAAGGTGAATTGATGCAACAACACCCTCCGATGCTCATGACAGTGAAAGGGAAGGGAACCATGCAACAACAAATCGGGTATCATGGCAGCAAAGGAGGAAAGATGTCAAAACAGTCCATTCCAAGTTACATTACAGTAAAAGAGTGTATTATGTAATGACAAACCCGATATTTTTGAAGACCAAAGGATGAAAAACATGCAACCAGACTCCTTTCTCCTTCTGTTCAATTTATGCCTTGGCGTTCTTCAGCTTTTCCTCTCGAGTTTCTTTTGTTCAATCTCTTTTCACTCTCAGGCTCTTATTTTCTTTGATTTCTTCCTTAATCATCTTCTATTTTCCCCTCGTCAACTCTCTGTTTCTCGCCTCTCTTGAACTTTTTCTCTCTCTCTCTCTTCTCTACTCAAGAGCCACAAAACAGGGGCTTGGCTTCACCCTTCTTCCTCCATCACTCATAGCCTCATTTTCTCTTATTGCTCTTAGCCCCTACCTGTGTTCCTTCTCTCTACTCACTCTTGGTTCCTTTCTTTTTTTGCTTGACTCCTCTTTATTTTTGTACATGAAAACAAAGATTTAAAAGGCTTCCTTCTTAGTTCTGTTTAGCCTTTCTGGTTTTGATCCTTCCTCCTTTTTGCTACTGCACTTCCCCTATGTTTCCTCAGTTGAACAACGTTGCACTTTATTCTTATTCGTTATAACAGAGGTGTCTTAATTCATTCATGACTTTCATTATACTCCTTCTAATCTCTCCCTTGGCTTCCTCCTCATCAAAGCTCTCTTCTCGGGTTCTTTTATTCACGTTGCATAGTCACTATTTTTTTCTTGAACCTCTTTCAAGTTCCCTCAAACTCTCCTTCCTTCTCTCCTTTCTTGATTACTCTTCTTCTTCCTATTTGATTTTCTCCTTTTCACCCTTCTTTGTTTTTGGTTCCCTCCATTTAGCCCTTTTTTTTCCTTTTATGGAGAGCTCAATCTAATCTCACCTTTCACTCAGTACACTCTCCTCTTTTCATGTTGTATGTTGTATGGTCTCCCACTTACTATCTGCCCGAGCTCTCTCCCATGCCTCTTGGTTGTATGCCTCTCTATTTCTCTATGTATCTTTGTCTAAGTTTAGCCCATTTTCCCCTATGCTCTTCTTTTCCTTATTCCAACCTTGCATGTATGAGAGGGGCTAGATTTTCCACAATGAGGTATGGGCTTTGTATATTTTTTATAGTTCTGATTAGCATGCATTAGAGAGTGTATAGGTTTAGGCATTGTTTAATGGTTTTTTTTGTGTTTTTTTCATTTTTTTTTATTTTTCATTTTCATTTTCCATATTTTGATTTTTATTTTATTTTATAACACCCATTTTATTTTCTTAATTAATAAATTAATCCATTGATTAATTAATTAATTTTTATTCTTAATTTATTTTAGGGGTGGGGTGTTCATAATGCACATTATTCAAACAAAATTATGTACAGAGGTAGAAACATTTTCCTCAAAAACCCTAAATTCAAAGATTACTTGTGGACATGTTAGATTAGGTAGAAGGAAGTTGTATAAAGACAAAAGGGAAGGATGCTGGTAATTTGGAGGAGCATAGAAAGTGTTTATAATTGATGGGGCAGAACCAACAACATTCTACAATGAGCATAGAAAGTTTTAGTGAGGTGAAATCCATAAAAACATGCAAGAGAATAAGTCTAAATCGATGTTTGGTAATGATCAAAATCTAATGATATTGAACATCTTGGGTACTTGTTGCTATACTTGTAGCTCATGACTTGACGTTCTTATGCTAGTTGACTGTTGTGTGTGATCTTCACAAGTAGGGTACTCTAAGTCGCCATACCCTTTTTGGGGACATGTAAGGGTATTATGTCCTGACATCTTATAATTCGAGCATCATTGTTAACTTCCTCCCCTTTTTTAGTTGTTAGTGCCTTTTTAGTTTGCACTATTGTAGGATCTCTAACCACAAATTTTCCTTTTCTTCCATCCTCATCTTGCTGAACATTTACACCTTCCAACATACATGTCAATCATTGTATACCCTCTAAGGCCTCAAAATATAATGCATAACTCTAAGCTGCTAGATAACTTATTCTATTAGTTGCAAATGTCAAGGCTCCATATCTAAGCAACTTGCCATGTTAATTTCCCTTGTCTTAGTGAATTTTTAGAGCTTTTGTACATTTTGTCCACCGTATGAAAATTAAATTTTTAGGAATAACATTAATATCCTCCTTTTTCAGCACACGTAGGATGTGTACACATGGTAGCTTTATGGATTTAAATGTGTGGCAATCTTATTTAAACTCTTTCTCATGAGAATCATATATGACGGTGCATTCTCGACCATTAGAGCATATCTTTTCAGCTTGTATGTAAATGTGCATGATATTGTATCTCTTTACACAATTCATAACGTCAACTCATCCATCATTGCATCCTTGAACTGTTTGAAGGCATGTCTTGTGCAGAGGTCAACTACATTTCTTTCTAGTTTCTCCATAAGAGTTATCAAGATAGGGTAAGTGTAGAACGATTTGTAATATGCACTGTGCTTGTTATTTTTATATTCCTTCACTACTCATTTAAAGTTATGCAAGAAGTCTACTAAACTGTTATGAGACCATGTATATCTTTTGATAAAAAAGTTTATACCCTCGTTTCACAATGTTGTTCTTATTCCAGCAAAGAATTTGTCATGAAGGTATGTGGTAAGCCACATCCTCCTGTTATTGTAAGTCTTCATCACCCACTTATTTTTGGCTAAACCAAGGTTATTAACTATACTCTTTTAATAAATCTCAAACTCATCTGGCGGAAAATTTTGAAACATGAAAGTGGTAAATCGAACGAGAAACTCTTTGTTGTAGACCCATTTGGTTGCATTTTTGTTCAAGTGCCCCAAGCAAAGCCTATGCGTAGCATTTGGCAAGACCTTCCTTAATACAGTCATCATTGCTTTGTCACCATCAGTCACAATTGCTATCAAGTGCTTGTTGAACATAACTATGACAAATTTTTCCAACACCCATTTATATGTCTCGATGGTTTCATCTGATACCTGAACACATGCAAATACTATAGTGGCTCCATGGTGATTTATGCTTGAGAAAATAACCAAAGACTTCCTATATTTGTTCACTTTGTACGTGCTATCAAAGGATACAACATCTCTAAAATATTAATAGTCAGCACGACTGATGCCGTCAGCCCAGAACAAATTAAGCAATCATCCTTCCTCAGTTGTTATGTAACTAGTAAAGAACATAGGATCAATATTTGTCTTGCATTGCAAATAGCTCAGAGCTGTGAAGGCATCACCATTTACAATTTTAGCCTATTTGGCCCTATTAATGTGATTGTATAGGTCTCTCTTGCAAAAACCAACTTCAGCATGACCTCCTCTATGCCCAACCATAAGCCCTATTATATGACAGTCTGACTTTGTATAAGTGCATGTAATCAATTTGCACTTTCTATACTTTTGACATTTTATTATTATTATGTATGAGATGCACTAAATTTGCTGGAACAAGCTCATGGTTATGCTCTTTTGTTATGCTTGTAACCACCCATTTATTTGTTGCACCACACACGTAACATTGGCTTGCATCCACTTCTTGTCATAGCTCTTGCCTCCCTTGTTCTATTTTCTTTTCTAATATGTTTCAACTCCCTAAAACCTTCATTAGTACAAACAAATTCACGTTGTGTGATCACTTCTTTGTTATCATGATAGATGTTGTGTTTTCGAACAATGAACCTAACACACAATGCATATGTACCATAAAACTTGTAGGCTGCATCCTCACATAAAAATTCTAATCCAATTATGTCAATTGCCTTTAGTCTAACTATATGCATCATTTCATCATTCCCTGAATCATCATTTACTTCACCTCTTTGGTTATCATGTTCAATAATTTGCTCCACTTGTTCACTATTCATCCCTTCATCTTCTTCTAAGTGTGACCCTCCTAAATTGTCACTATAATATTCTTGAGCATTCCAACCACACTCATCATCACTGAGATCAAGGTATTCATGTTTGTCTATTTTTTTCCTTCTTAGTTTTAAATATGCAATTCAAGCTTCAATAAAATTTTTATTACACACCACATTCAACCTATATTCATGATTATTATATATCATCTATCATAGTAAAATTTTATCATACCACTTAAATAAAATGACAATTTCCATCCAGCATAATAGGTAAACACTTTATATTTATCATTTTGCCCTTATAATCTCTAAACTTCTATTTACAAGTTACTACCCACTATTGGTATAATTTACAATGTAATCTTACTTTTTTTGTATTTCATTACGATGGCAAGGTTTTTCATAAAAAAAAATATATTTTTAATGGAGTTGCAAATTAGCAACTTTTATTAATGGAACATAAATTTATATATATATATACACACACACACACATATCAAATGTTTAAAAATTATGGAATAACATTTTGAAACAATACAAATATTGAATATGTTTAAGTTAGAAAATTTTACTTAGTTTGAATTTTTTAGAAAAAATTTCAAACTCTTGTACCAGTCACCTTATCAACTTATTTTAACTATAAATATGAGTATGAGAGGAAGAGATAAAACCATACCTATGATTTTTTGTGTATCTTCTGGATGTTGCTAGTGATGTCAAAATAATACAACGAGAAGAGAATAAAGGAATATAGCATTAAAATAATATGACGAGAAGAGAGAATGGAATATAGCTCCACATAGAAGAAAGAAAAAAACATATGCTGGGAAGAGAGACGAAGAAGCAGGTGATAAGGATATTAAATAATGGAAGAGAGAATTAATTAAAGGAAATAGGACCATTGTAGGTTATTTATTAAATGTATTTTACTATAGAGCTTTTCTTTATAACACTCTTTAAAAAATATAATAATTTGTACAAATTTGTACTATATTTTATTATTATTTATAATAGTTTCAAACTACAAATAAATTTTAAAAGAGATTACACTAAAATATTTTTAAATGCCTTTATAATTTTTTATATTCTTTTCACTTGATTCATTTCTAAGTATATTAATATAAATTTATTACTTTTAAAATATTTTTTTAATTTCCAACTGAAAATTGGTTGGAAATTCCAATGGCCTAAATTTATTATTTTATAATATTTTCGTAATGTCTTCAAATTGAAAAATTGATAAGAAATTTCAACTGCCTTTTTCAATGTAAACTCCCACTGCAACCTTTCTCTTACCTCCTTCTCGCCTGTTCTGTCGATTGCTAAATCAAAGTTTTGCTGCATTTGTTCTCTAATTTTTAAAATATCTTTCTATCTATTTTCTCTACCTTCTTCCCACCTCCTCTGTGTATAACTAGATTGAAGTTTTGTTGCAAATTTTTTTTGGATTGTAATTTTAAAATATCTTTCTATATTGGATCCCTAAGTCATGAAAACATTCTTGTTAGTTGAAAGTATATTTGAAATGGAAAAGAATTTAAAAGATTTTACAAAGAGAAGATGAAACACATAATATATTCAGAACTTAATTAAAATTAAAAAAGTAAAACACGTTGAAAGAATATAAATATTATTAATATTAGGTATCAATATAAATATTAGATAAATAATAGGACTATATTGCAAAATATACAAACTTAAGCTTAGTATTTTATTTTATTTTTCCATTACTTCTCTTTTTAATATGCTTTACAAATGGCTTTACTTCATTCGTCCACGTAATGAAGGCATCGATGCCCTCAAAGACTTCAGGGCACCAAAGAATTTACTTACTATAAATGAAATAGCCTAATATTATATATTAGATTTTGTGCAACTCATGTGTTTTATTCATATTACAAGTAAAGAGAAGGATAAATGTACGCCTAGGAGTAATGGCAACCTAAGCCTTCTTTGACATGTCAAAAAAGAAAGAGACAAGGTGCAGAAGTTAACTATCATACAAAAGTTATCAAAAACAAGATGACACATGCAAAAAAGCTTTATAAAGATATCAAAACCAAATAAAAACAAATTGAAGCTACATCACCATTACAAACCGCAAAATAGAGCTATCAAACCAAGGAGATGGGTTGAGTTGGGGGTTCTTTGGCACCCGTTTAGTAGGGTTATACGAACCTGACCCGTTTAACCCGCAGAATAAATGAGCTAGCTTGGTAGTTGGTGGTTTAATCCATTTTATTGTAGTTAATGGAAATGTTTACATCAGAGGTGGAGAGATTAGTGGTGGAGATGGTGATGAAGTTTCAACTTTTGCTGCGAGACAAAATTCTAATATCATTGATGCTAGATGAAACTTTGTTATGATCATGCATTTATTCGTTTCTTGATTTTGAACTTGAAGTTTTAAATCATGTTTGTAATTTACCACCTTTCAATGTTGGATTATAATTGTGATATTAGAAATCTCGATGGATAGTTTGTTTTGTTTAAGATTTTATTTTTTTAGATTTTTTTAAAATTTTAATGAGTTAAAACTATGATAAAGGCAATATTTTTTTTAGATTGTTTTTAAATTTTACGTCAAGTTAAGATTTTCAACCCACCTCCTTATGGGTGAGTTAAACAGGCTAAGACTGTTTAACCTACCAATCCCAGTGGGTTAACCTAGATGGGTGAGACTAATCCACTTTGACAGCTCTACCTCTAGAATACAAAACCACTTCAGTTAATTTCGACTAGAAGCTATAGTAAAGGAAAGAGAGAAGAATTATAGGAAACATAGAAATATCAAAGAAAGCTCTCATCCTCCACTTATGGATCTATAACTTTATGACAAGTTTTAGTATAAACCACTCAAAATCAAGCTATTACCTAACCATGAAGGTCCTTGCAGCACATCTTTAAAGACTAAAGCATGCTTTTGATGCGCATAAGACGAATAACACACCAACTAGAAGGCACCATTGCAAAACCCCCTATTGCACCTCCTCTCCATTTCTAATGTTCAAATTTTAAGAGAGGAAAAAGACATTTTTTAAGAGCAACAATTATCTCTTATGATATTATAAAAGGAAAGGGCTCTCATATATAAATCAATAAAAATATTACATAGAGAAATTCTAAGAAAGAGATAAGAGAAAAATTAATAGTGTGCTTAATATTAGGTCTCTGAATATAACTTGTATGAGCTTGAAAGTTTATCATAATTGAATCCTTCATTATATATGGGTATCCAATCTTACTAAGGGCTCATTTAGTTATTAAAATTGATACAATAGGAATGAGAATGGGAGTGAGAGTGGAAATGGGAATATTAAAATGTTGTTTGGTTGAAAAAGAATGAGAATAGACATGTCTCCCTTTATTTCGTTTGGTTAGTAGATTACACATGGAAATCAATTAAGTAGTGTGTATATTTTACCATATTATTCCTTATTATAAAACAAAAAAAAAGGTAGACATCTCTTCAAATTATTAATAAATAATATAATTATATATTAATATATATTTAATAAATTAATAATATTAATGGTAAAAAATTAAAAAATAATAATTTAGTAATAAATAATAAATAAAATAAATAATAATAATAATAATAATAATAATAATATTAGGATTTTGATATATCACAAACGTATTTTTGTTTAAAAATTATTATAAGTAGGGACACTTTTATCAAGCATATTTTTATTCCCATGAGACCAATCTCATTCCATAACTTTAACTAGTGAGAGAACTCACCCTTATATAAGGAAGAGTAGATTACCTAAGAAATGAGAATGATGACCCAATCTGTCAACCAAACATGGGAATAAGAATGTCTCTCATTCCATTGCTTTGATTCTAGAAATCAAACAAGCCCTCATTCTTTGTAAAATCATTTTTTAGAAGAAAGTTAGTTTTGGACGAACTGAGTAAAAACTCAAAGTATTAATAGTTTGAATGGAGCCATAAACCTTATATTAAAGGTGACTACAAGAAAACTCATCAAGTGTAAGTGCTAGGAGAGAGCATGTGAAATCCCATGTGTAAAGAAATTTGGAATAGGAAAAAATCTCTTTGATATTAAAGGGAACTAGACATAAGATGAAAGAGTTTGAATTAGGATAAATTTGACTGTATTCTTTGTTTACTTCTTATTTTCTGTCAAACCTAGCTAAAACTAAATTTTAGGAAATGAAACTTTCTTTTAGGCACCTAAATATTACTTTTAGAGCACTAAAATCTTTTCAACAATTATTTCAAACTTACAAACTAATTAATATTGATAGAAAGTTATAATAAAAGTCATTCATTCTTTATTAGAATTAAAATTTACTCTAAAACCTATTCACTAGGTACATGAATATTAATAAAATGACTAGTTACATACAAGTTATTTGCTAGTACATGAATTACATTTTCTAAAATATAAGAATCATGTACTAATTTAGGTACAAGAGCTTTAGTTTTCAAGCATGCATTTGAAATGCATCAAATAAAATTGTAACAAATTTTCAATATATATATATAATCTTTTAAATTTATTCTCATTTTCTTTGGACAAACTCATAAAAGCAACCAGTGGCGCACTACTGCAACCAAAAAGCGCAGCAGAACAAGTTAACAAGAAGTGTCGGTTAAATGAAAATTATTGAAGTAAAAATAGAAGATAAAATTATAACGAAAATAGTTAGGAGGCAAAATTAAAACTATAGCCTTATATGTCTCCCTCTCCTTCTTTGGTATGTCATTTCAAACTCAAAAATGAAAAAAAAAAAAAATGTCAAGTCCAATCCAAAATCAGAGAGGACCCAATCTCTCGGGTTTTAGTTTTGATGGTAGCATGCTCTGTTTCTGTCTCTTTTCTTCTTTCAGAAGTCCTTCTTAGTATTTGGACAATGGACATGGTAGGCCCAACTCATTAGCCTGTATCCTATATAGGCCTTCCCAAGCAATCTGTCTACAAATACCCCATTTTTCGTCTTTGTTTTTTTGGCCAATTCCATTCTTATTTGATGCATAATGGGACTATTATAGAATGGGATTAGGTGGACCAATATTTAAACATTTAAAATATAACCAGATTTTTCATTTTTATATAGAAAAATATATTTTTTTTCCTTACTTACCACATAAGTATCATTTTAATCACTTATTAGTTTTAAAAAAAAAATCATATTTGATCTTCTATTTTTAGAAAAATTATTAAATTTAGTTTTTAAAAAAATTTTAATCTAAAAGACTATATTTGATTTTTTTAAAATAAAATATTAAACATAATATTTTTTAACTAGTGAGTGATTATTTTTAATATTTTAATAAATAATAGATCAAAATAATATTTTTATAATAAGTAAAGAATTAAAAAATATATTTCAGTTATTTTCGTTCAAAGTGGCTTGGGGACCAAGGTGTGCGTAGCATCGGAATATTCATGCAGCTCATCAAGTTGCCCCATCACTTTCTGTCTCTTTTCTTTTATGTTTCAAATTAAAATTACAAAAGAAAAAATTAATTAAAGAAGAAAAAATAAAGCTTGTGGGCGAACCAAGATTCATATTGATCCGATTGAGATTGAGTATCAACAATTTATATTATAAAATACTATTTTATTTAAAAACTAAAAGAATATATTAAATCCTAGATCCAAAAATGTTATATTAATTCTTATGACCATTGGGAATCCGATGAGTCACGAATATTTTAACGTTCACATAATATTGTCCCATCAGTGTCTGTCCTTTTTTATTTAAAATTACAAAATAAACAAATTAATTACAGAACAAAGAATCAAACTTGTGGGCGGATCGAGATCCAGATCCACGTGATATTTTGGTTTTTCAATTACAATAAATAATATATAAAAAGAAAATATTGACATTTTACATTATAAAATACCATCTTATTAAAAGAAAAAACTAAAACAATATGTTAGATCTTACGTATAAAAGTAATAATAACTTTTCAAAATAAATATTTTATTTTTTTAAACACATTATTATTTTAATATATAATTTAATGCAATATTAATACATAAATTAGATGCTATACTTGTTAAAGATAAATAAACTATACAATATGTGATCTAACTGCTTGTCATATTTACAGTAATTCATTGTTTTCAATCAAGATGATATTAGAGAATGTTAGTAATGTTTTTGTATATCATAATAATTTTTCTAAATGAAAAACTAATATTTACTTTTAAAAAAATAGCCGAAACAGAAGTTTTCCCTCACCCGTTTCCATCATGCAGGACTGAAAAAAAGGGACTTCTATGAATTCGGTTTCATCTTTTCATTTCACCGCCATTATTGTTCTTGTCTTATTGCTAGATTCTTCTTCCAGATGAGATTTTTTACAGTGCCACTTCAGAGTTTTATTTGCATAACAGTGGTCCATCAACTCTCCTCATCCACAAGCTCGAAGCTTCTTTGATCCATTGAGGAGCGAGATAATTAAGTCGCTGTATCTAGACACTTATGCTCTACATATAGCTTCGGCTTAAGTTGCCATTCTGGTCATTTCCTCTTCATTCTTTCAATATAGACGTTGGCCTTATTGGGATTAGTACCACTCTTTGTTTTGGAAGAATGTTATTGGTCCAATCTATTCGTTCAACCTGCTACTCTTATGGAAGCGCAACTCCTCATGTGCTCCAACTAAGTATAAGAAAATAAAATTATGTCCTGAACCTCAGCTATAACTTTTGACCTTATTAGTGCTTAATATGATAATGAAAATTCACTTTTTCTGTTTTTGCTTTATTTGCATTTGTTTTCTTTTGCAGTGAAAATTACCATTGAGACGAGGACAATGAAGATAGATGTTGGCTCGGTTTCCCGACCAGTACCATAATTTTTTTTTTTAAATGCTAATTCACTTTTTGCTTGATGCATAATGGGACTGACAAAGAATGGCCAATGAGATGGATGAGGGGGTTAGGTGGCCGAAACTTTAAACATTTAAATTATGACTAAATTTTTAATATTATATTGGCTTTCTTCGAAAGTCCATGACTTGGAGAGCAAGGAGTAAGTGTAGTCTGCAAAATACAGCTTTACAAGTTGTCCCATCAGTTTCTGCCATTTTCTCCATTAAAAAGTACAGAAGGAACAAATTCGTTAAAGAACAAAGAATGAGGTTATGCTCTATATAATGCCTCAGCTTACATTGCCGTTTTGGTCATTCAGCCTTGTACTCTGTGGCTACTCATGCCTCCCCATTCTCCTCCTCATTCTTCCAATATGAATGTTCGTTCTTCCTTCTTTTGCTTTCTTTCTCTGCATCTTTTTTTCAATTACCATTACTGAAATTAGGACGATGAAGATAAATGTTGGTTCGCTCGTCGTGCGTAAGAGCAAGAATTGCCTTGCCGACAATCCACTATTTCTGAGTCCTTCATTTCCGTAGCTTCCTTCTTCGCATGCGTAATTGATCTTTTACATTACTTTTTTCTTTCAATGGTTTAGTTATTACTTAGTAGTTACTATTCTCCGTATTGAAATTGGTATGAGCTTGCTTCATAAACATTTGTTTTAATGTTATGAAACAAGAGCGTAGCTTCTTGTTTCGTATTCCTCTTAGATTTAGGTCTCTCATGTTTCTCTTGCTGTGATTTATGATGCAGCAATAACTTATTGCCAGCACCTGACATTTGTTTTCGGAACATCTAGCTGATCCATTTTATTAGTTAGTTTGATGGTAGAAAGAAACGACCTCATGATGTTGCTAATCTGTGTTGCATAAACTAATGAAGTTGAATAAATTTGGTATACGTTTGCAAATTTATGAGAGAATAGAATGAAATTATTGATAATAAAATGAAATAATGAAGAGTGAAATAAAAAGATGTGTCACTCGATCATTTTATTCAGACTTCTAATAATTTTTTTTAAATTATCTATTTGATTTCATGTTATTATGTTATTTCTTATATTTTCAAATGTATTTAAATTCCCAAAATCCAATCCAATTTCGAAGCACCCAAAAATACAGTTATTACATAGTTTAATGTAGTCATGAATGATCATGGTTACTTCTCATTAGATTATATTATTACATTACACTTGACACAAGCTATGATTCACGTACAACAGAAATACCTGACACTAGGAAACCGGACGGACAATGGAAAGGGTAACATTTACAGCATTTCAAGTTAAACTTGGGCCACACTCTTTGCACGTTGATTTTCTCCTAGCTACAAATAAGACACAGCTATGGAAGCCAGACCGTGAGACACAGTTCTATACTAGAGGACCATAACGACTAATGAGTTTGATTTTTTTTCCTTTTTGCAAATTTTGTTATTTCTATTCTTGCACGGTACAGGCCGTGCGGAACTATAAACTGATCTATCACATCCCAGTATTTGGATCTGCCATGAAGCATAACCTGGCAATAATCTATCCTTGTACTGAAGGACGGCTACCCAGAGGAGCACTAGAAGAAGAAGTGCCTTGATTCTTCAAGAAGCGAACAACAACGCAAGTGATGTTGTCTGCACTACCTCTCTGATATGCTTCCTGCGTCAGTCTCTTTGCTGCCTCCTCTGCATTCTCTATTGGTTTAATCATGGCAACAGCTTCCTGATCAAAGGTTAATTATCAGAATAAGTTTCAGAGCCAACAGAGCCGGAATATTTTTCTTATTTTCGCGTTTTTGCAGACATGACTGTGGGTCTTCCCTACATACCTCATTTGAGACAACATCCCATAGCCCATCACTAGCCAATATTAGAAACTCAAGAGAGCTGTCAATTTTTTCTTCCTGGAAGACCACAATATGTTTGTAACTAAAATATACAGAGGGGGGAACAAAAGAAAGAAGGCAGGAAAGCTGAGTTCTCATAAGCGCACGTCAGCAAGGCAAAACAAGATAAGCCAAGACTCAGGATATAACTCTTCCACGTAGAAACCTCTAATATAACACATTGTCATGACTTAGCAGCATTCCTCTTCAAGAAGCTCTAAAATGCTCATGTACAAGGTTGATTGCAGTAGGAAAAACAACATAAGATTCATCTCCCCATTGTACAACTTAAGTTGTAGGAATTTTAAGACGAGCACCCAAAAAAAATTAGGCGTAGAGTTATGACCGTAAGCTTGGCTACATGCATAATGTATTCAAAAAGATTTATAAAGAGCAGAAGAAATTCATCAGTTCCATTAACAAACAAACCTTTAGATAGTTGTAAAAACTCTTTCTAAATTATCTTTATTTTACAAACATGTTTCTTCCACTCAATTTCGAGTTCTATGCAAATTGAACTAGCATATTGCATCATCTCCCTACATATCATAGAATCTTCTCTGCTTTGAATGTCAACCATTCAACAAAGCATTTACCCAATGCATGCAATAAATATAAAAGTAAACACACCTGGATTTCTGGATCAGCAACAACATACTGCTTCAAGAGTCTATCACCAAATGCACGAGAGACAGCAAGAACACCACCAACTCTCCAAGTTCCTGAAAATGTCAAGTTTTTAGTACTAATGAATTAGATATATTGTTAAAATCAAACCCCAAGAAAAAGTAACTACAAGATGACCTTACCAGCCCACATAACAAAGCCCCCTGCATCTTCAATCCTTTGCCTCTCATCAGTTTGGTCAGGTTTATGATCTCGAGAAACAGCAATGGCTAGAGGAAACCATAAATGGAAGACCATACTAAGTAAACATTCAACATGGGAAGAACGAAGTGATTTTCTCACATGATGTGAGTGTAGGATCATCAGTAAACACAACTAAAAGTGACAATGCTTGCAGATACACTCAAAATAGATGTTCAGCAGTTATTCTCATAATATTTTACAAATGCTTTCACAGATTTAATATTTCCTCAATAGTGGGTTTGGTTATCTGAAACCCCACATGCTTGTGTACTAGCATGGAAAGAAAACAAAGGCAAGCACTAACTCTCATGAGGCAATCATCTTATGAAGAATTTCAAAAACTCATCCCTAAAAAATTTCCAGTAGAAGAATAATCAACCTGATAAGTGGTCATTATATGAATATTTACCTAACAGAATAATTAACAACCACTCTTTGATCCTTGTTTTTCACTTATTCTTTACCATGAATTCATTATTTGGAATCTTCCATTATTAAATACTACATACACGTCTCAACCAGATGAGTAGAACTTATATCACAGAGATAGAAACATCTATAACAAAAATAATGCAGAACAGCATAGGTTTGGCATAATATAGAAATCTCCAGATTCCTTAGACATTCAGAATTAGTATGTGTCCAAAATGTATGGTAAAACTTCAGGAAACAAGATAAGCAAACTATGTATGTGTCTAATGTATGTATAAATCCACTAGGCTTACCGTCACCACCCCTGCATATAACAGCCCTGGAGTCCCCAACATTTGCAACAAGCAAACGGTCACCAACTAGGATGGCAGTGGAAGCAGTAGATCCAGCATCTCTATTTTGACTATTTTCTATTTTCAGAAATTCAGAGTCGGTATGGTTATAAGCCTCAGCTGTGAAAGAAAAAAGTTTAGCAGGAGACAAAGCAGTCATTCTCAGTATTTCGCAAATAGGAAAGCAGTGAAAAATAGGATAACAATGCAACAGATAGATGACAGACCTATAGCTGATTTGGTGTCAGAAATAAATTTTGGGTGTCTGATCAAATTCTTAAAGAGGTTTTGCTTGACGTACTCAGCAGCCCGAGCACCACCATGACCTGGAAGAGTTATAAACAAGAAAATTACAGCTGCCTTCTACATTTTTGAGTAGATAAATAATTCTATTAAGCATAGTTTAATAGTTTAAATATTTGAATCCAACCAATTGAAGATAATTAAACCATGCTTAAATTAAATAAAAATCAATTTTTACTTTCTGATGCCAAGCAAAGAAACACACTACCCTTGAAATTGCTAATATAAGGATAAAACTAAGGTTGAAAATTAATTAACAGAGAATGCTAATAATAAATGCCCATGCCTCAGCAGTCATGAAAATTGAGTTTAAGAAGAGAAGTTTGAAGTATTTGTATATTAAACCCACACAAAGGTTGATTAGGTAAACAACCTTGAGAGATTTCCTTCATAGGGTGCAGATTCTATGCTATAGCGATACACAAGTTCACAATGACTGACATGACGGACAAAGGAGAAAGCTCAACGGTGAATGAATTTAAAATCACTTTTGCACAGTCCATTTATTTTTGTCCCCACTTTCAATCTTATTAGCTTCATGGATATATATTTTCTCAAATATACACACGCATATGCTCCAATTGACTTACAAGAATTAATTCCATAACATTGTATAAGGGAAAAATTTTAGGATAGATATAAATTTAAAAATCACTGACAGAAAGAATCAAATTTTGTGTATTCTCTAGGAAAAATTTTGGCATCTTTTCCCATTAATATACAGCCAATCCTCCATTTAAGCATCTTTAAACAAGTAGTGAGTTAAAAAGAGATTGAGGTGGGAGAGAGATGTATCTATACCATCAAAAACTCCAAAAAGGCCAACAATTTCACCGTCAACACCATCAATTCTTGTCTCATAAAAATCTTCCATTGAAGATCTCTTACCAGGAGAGCTGGCATATCCATAGGTAAACTTGCCATTCTGACTGTTTGATTGAAATGACAACAAATGTTGCATCAAATCTCATTGTTAACTAATGTAATTCAAGAAATGTCAGAATTTTACATACCCAATCTGGTATCAATTTTTAAAGCAGTATTAAACAGACATTATTATTTCTTTTAAACAGTGAATGAAAGAAATCCACAGTAGAATTCACAGTTCATACAAATAATGCAAAACAAATTCTTAAGCTATTAACCTGTTAGATTGGATCCAATTCAAGAGGCAGCTTAAGGAAAAGAAACAAATGCCCTTAGATTTTCTCTTATGATAGGTATAAAATTAGCATCAAGCGTATAAGGTATATCGTAAATCAACACCATATATAAGTCATAGGAATATAGGATACCGAAAAGATTCAAATCCAAAAGGACAAGCTAAAAGCCAGAACTATAAAATGCTTTTAAGCACAAGAAGGATTTATCAGTCTTAGATCACCAACACATTATAAGTACAGTATGGCGGTAAACAGATAATAATCCAAACATATCTGCTTCGTATTCCTAGAAGTCATATTCATGAATGGCACGGAACAGAATTATGAATATCAAAGTACTATAATATAACACCGTGGATAAACATGAAAAGAGTTCAATTCTACCACCAATGAGCTAATAACTTGCATGTCGTCAGCCTGTGTCTTTAAGATTGAGCTCAACATAATGTCTAGGGTTCAATTCCTACCCAATCCCTTTCCCCACTCCCTACTGTCTACCTAGTACATAAAATATCAATCATCAACAGTAATAGCAACTATCAAAAGGACCGATAAAGGAACCATTTTGCCCAATTTTAGATCTAAGAAAGATCGATATGCCAGAAGTTAACCTGAGGCCCCCGCCGCTTACAGGTGCATCTTCAGCAGCATGAACCTGGTTTGAAGAGGATAAAACAGAATTGAGATACCCCATATCAAAGCTTAAGGATGGAATATCCAGGGTTCCGAGATACTACGCCTTTGATCAATATGAGAGAAGGAAGAAGCAAAAGCGGTATTGCGTAGGTAGAGCTTATAAAAGCGAGCTAATTATTTCGAGTTATCACAACACGAGTGGGGTTAATTTCAAAATCACCAACTGTCAAGTTTAACCTGCAAATAACCCCCAGAATGAAGAAAAATGTATATTATTTCTCAAGACTTAATGAATGACACAAAAGATATGAAGCCACTAGATATATCTCATTAAAGTTAATACGCAGAGGATAGTGAATCCAGGGTTGAAGAAGACTGGGATGCGGGAAGAATTGCTTAATCATTGATTTAGAGAGAGAAAGTACCTGGACAAGGGAAGAGAGACGAAATGCCATGAGAGAGAGAGAGAGAGAGAGAGAGAGAGAGAGAAACTTCAGGACGTTAAAGGAGAAAACGACGAGAAAGGGAGGGAGAATGGAAAGCACAGGGGATTCTCTGCTTCATCTTTTGGTTCAAGTCAGCTTATTGTTAGAAATGTCAAATACAACTCTAGATTATATATTTCCCCCTCTTATTTAAGAAAATTAAGCAAGAAAAGAATTGTGTTTGTTTGCTCATCAGTTTACGAGTTTTGTTATTCTTTAATTTTTTATGAAATTATTTTATGGCAACTAATTCACCTGGAGCTCTGAAAGGATGGTATTTCATACAATAAAGATTGGATCTGCCTCATACACGCGTCATCAGATTATGAGATACTCTTCGTTAGTCAAGTGATCTTATCCGATGGTGCTGACACGTGTGCGGTTTTCGTGCACATCGATGCACAGAGCTGATCACATTTTAATTAAAAAATTACAAATTTTTTTAAGATTTAAGAATTGAATTTTTTTTATCACAAAAGATTTTGTTTTCAAATTCTGAAATATTGTTCTATAAATTTTTATTATGTATTTTTAAAATATCGAGACATGACCTTTTAAAAGTAAAAAAAATTAGTCTTTATATCTTTTAAATTAATTTTAAAATTTCAAATATTTTATAATGAATATTTTAAATTTATAAATCATAACTGTAATTTTTAGTTGTAAATTAATTGAAAAACTATTTTACATAAATATTGAAAAATAAATAGTATAAGAACTGACTTTATTTAACCTCTTCATAATATTAATTTAACAGAATTCTATTTGCTTCAAAAACTATGCTACTATCTCTAAAAAAAAATCAAAAATTAAAAATTGTCATCTACTAAACATGCCATTGAAGGTTGACGACATCGTATCTTAGACGTAAAATTGTTAATATTGTAGAAAAAATTTATATACTATTTCTTATATTTTTGTTATTTGTTAATTAAAATAGAATAAATATATCTTGGCCAAAATAAAAATATGATAAATATATAATTTTTTGTTAATATCACAATGTATGCATAATTATTTTTTCATGATTTTTTAATTAAATTTTATATTTTTTTTATATTACAATTAATTAATTATCCATTTGTCGTGTATAAATTAAAAACTTAATAATAAAAATATGAGTAATAGCATCTACGTCTAATATCAATATTAATTTTCTATAAAAAATTTAATTTGGATCATCATATTTTAATTTCTTGTTAATAAACTAACAATCTTGCAATGAAAATCATTAGAATCTACCGCGATCAATACGACAGGTTTTTGTCGAGCCAATATGTATTATACATTTTGCTTCTTCTTTTTTTTTTTTTGGCCAATTTTTTGCTTCTTTCTTCCTTTGAATTTGCAAATACTTGAGAATCGTGTCACTATTCAAAGCCCTACGAAATCAATTTTGTTTGTCTGAGTCGCTAGAAAACTACAAAAAAAAAAAAAAACATGCAATAGTTTTTAAGTAATGTGAATTAAAAAATATTGCAGTTGGAAAAAAATTGATTATAGCAGTATTTCAGGGCCTTAAAAATGAACAAAAGATTACAAAGTAATTAGATAGGATAAAGGGATTTTCTTAAAATGTCCAGAACAACAATTAATAATTAAATTTATGTATGAGATAAGTCGTTGGCCAAAAAAAAATATGACAAGTCAACTTTCCAATTAAAATTCATGTAACTTTAAATTCTTTTTGCAAAATAATTGTCGTAAAAAACCAATGTATCTTTTTTTTTTTTATAAATAATGTCGATAATGTCTACTATCATTTTGTACAATGACTTTTTTACATCAATATTTTCAATCCCAAAAAGAAAAAATTCAGGATGAAAAATTAATAATAACATAAGTATGCATGTTACAGATGGAAAGCAAAGAAAACCGTTCTGAATAGCAAATCATTAAATTGATTGTATGTTTCTCAATCAATCCAAGGAAAACATAAACAAAACCATTAAAAAAATTAGTTAATTAATAATAATATATTAATTAATTTAAAAACAATACAATTATCAGTAATAATTATATATTTGTTATAATTTAATTTAAAAAATAACATAACAAAATATAACAAAGTTATAAGTAATTGCACATAATTTGTTTTTTTTAAAAAAAAAAAAAAAAAAGAAGAAAAAGATAAGTGGTACAAGCCAAAGAGCCGTTTGAAATGTGGTAGCCACTTCCAAGGACAAGGTGCAACATAAGATACTTGCTGGGTTGGAGGAAATCTTCCTTAATTAATTATTGTTCTTTTGATTTGGTTGCATTTGTCTACGCCCAATTAGATTAACTAGCTATTTGTCTTTACTGTGCAAAGGTGCATCTTCCAAATAACTTGACTGTGATTAATTTAGGTCACACTCCACTGCTGTTTCTACACATTATTTATATACGGTGAACTTCGACTCTTCCACAAAATCCGGAATGATTTGAACAAACTTTAGTACATAAGGTTTCACTCCCTACAACAATATTCATACTATAGTAATTAGGGGTTTGATAAATTCTATATAGTTAAATATACGGGCATTTAATAAAAAAAATATAAAAAATGTGTGTGTGTGTATATATATATATATGTATATTTCAAATGTATATAATATACTCTCAATTTATATGGTAGTAAAAGAAATTTAGTAAAATATTTTTTAAGTTTTTTATTTATGACAAAATTATAAAATTTTTTAAATGGTCATCCATTTATTAAAAAATATCATAATTGATTATTTACTTTAAATGTGACATATTTTAGTAAATGACAGATTAAAATAATAATTTTTATGATAAATAAAGAATTAATAGTGTATTTTTCTCAAAAAAAAATTCTAATTATCTCCCATAGAATTTAAACCCAATAACAGAAATTAAAAAAATTACCCCAAAATCATACCATTAAGTAAGAAATGACATATCATTGCCAATTCTTAAATTTTATCTAATTGGTGAGTAGTGAATGCCCGTGCCCCTAAGGAAACTAGTGCAACGCCAAGCCTAACAAGTGGCAGTTTGAAAATATTTGCAAAATTAATCATACTCTCAACCAGGAAATTATTATATTTAAATACTAATTTTTGTACTGTATATTAATTATATTATAAAAATATAATTATAAAATTATTATTTTTTAAATTAATAATATTAAATTATATTCTTACGTTATAATTATATTAATATATTTAAAATAATAAATGAACTAAATATGACACTTTATATTTATCATAACTCTAATAAAACAAAAGAATAAGTTTTCTAAAAAATAACAAAAAAACAAAAGAATGATCCCCTGTGTCGTACAAATCTTCTTCCTCTGGATCGATAAGATTACTTATCAAATCGTTTTCGTATGGATTGTGGAAGTCCCATAGGCTATATTGCTTTCGAGTGGAATATCGTTGCCGATAATTTCTTGTATCATCTAAAATCAACAATGTCATAATTCATTCACAAGGTTGACAGTTGTACATCTACATCAATCTCCAATTTGTGGCTATACTGCAATTAATATTAGAGCTCAATTAATTTCTAGGGGCAATTTGCGAAGCTCGGGCTTCAATTTCATCCATACAAGCTACGCTTTTTGTTTCCCTTGTGCCAATGTCACCATATTGAAGAGTAATTCAAAGTTAAAAAGAAAAAATATTCTAGTTTATCATTAATTTTATTATTTAAAATAGTCTTTTACATATTAAAAATTATTATTTAGATTAAATATAATAAAGATATCAAAAGTGAATAACTAAAAATGATATTTTAAAATCAATTAGCAACTTAAAGTAATAATTTTTAATTAGTAAAAAAATTATTTTAGGTAATAAATTGAATGAGAGACTAAAACGATAATTTAATAATATGTAAGATATCAAAATAATATTTATTCAAAGTATTTGAGGAATAAATATGTATTTTCAATGTTTTAAACACTTTTAAAGATTGGTTATTTAAAAAATAAATGATGTTTACTTAAAGTTTTAAGTCAAAACTTTAGAAAAGAGCTTATAGTGATTAAAAGATAATAAGTTTTAAAGTAATTGAGAACTAGGTTTGATACCTTGAAAATAATTTCCAATGACTTGAAAAGTTTTAGATCAAGTGCCTGAAAATTTTGATAGTAAACAACAGTGCATATGAATATAAAAAAGAAAAACAATACGATAAAATTTATCTTTATCCAAACTCTCTTGTCTTATATCCAATTCTTTTCAATGAAGAAATATTTTAATATCTAAAGTTACTTTACATAGTGATTTTTCTTGTCATGGTCCACAACACATACACTTGATAGATTTTCTTGGATTCAATCTAACATAATATTTAAGTTTATCTTAAACTTTAAACTGATTAAATTTTTACTCAATTCACCCACAACTAACTTTGCTTCCTTAAAAAGATTTTACCAATATACGAGTATGATTGAAAATCCCTTATTCAATAAGGGATTGCATATTGGCTCACCTTAATAGTTTTGAAAGCTAAATCTACAAACTTGAAAACTTAGACAAGTCGAGCTTATCTCTCTAGTCCTTTTCTTATATTCTTATTTTTGTTTCATTTGCATTTGCTAACACTCCGTTTTCATATGTGAATAAGGAGATTCTTATTAGTTAGAGCATAATGGTATTGGGTATTGGTTCAACTAATGAGATGTTGAGCACTGATGACACCTCTTTAAGCCATTAAATTGTAATTGATTTTTTGCTGAATTGTTGTGCATGTATATTTTATTCAATTTTATTAGCCACATGTGTTATTTGTAGTGGTTCCTTTGTAATGAGTATTATTTATTCTAATCAATTGCTTATTCAGTAATCAATCTAAGTCATATTCACACAGAGGCTCCTTATTCATTTCTTTGACTTGCTATAAGAGCACTTTTGGCGGAAGCCATGTCTACTCAATTTGCCTTTTCTAGCAATCTTTTGTTCTGCTTATGATTAAAGGCACTAAGCTTGATGGGTTCATTCTTGGTACTAAAGTATGTCTGCCTAGTTCCTTTTTTATGATGTAACATAGAAGAAACTGAACCCAAAATATGAAGAGTGGGTAGCCATTGATTAACTTTTCTCATATGGCTCTTCAATGCTATGACTTTTAATGTAGCTTTGCAATTACTTCATTGCACTAGCTATAAGGAGCTATGGGATGCAACTCGTGACCTCACCAATGCCTAAAATCAATCTCACGTTACTTTGTTCAAGACTGAGCTTTATCATATCATAAAAGGGTTGATGAAGATGGAAGAGTATTTTGTGAAATTGAAAAAACTTGTCGATAACTTACTCCTTGCATGGTCGCCTGTATTAGCTATTGATCTTGTCACTAAAACTTTCTTAAGGTTGGATTCAGAATACAACCTTCTGGTTGTTCAGCTCGCAAATAAACCTGATCTCCCTTAGGTGGATCTATAATATTCTTTATTGACCTTTGAGGCTCACCTTGAACAACTCAACTCTTTTACTAATCTTTCTCATGAATCCATAGCTTATTTTGCTTGTTCTTATGATTGGTGTGGTCAATAAGGATCACAGAGAGGTCATAATAGAGGTAGGGATTGTTGTAATAGCAACAAACCCAATTCTATGTGTGTGGTTGATTCGACCATAGTGCAATTAATTATTTTTTTTCACTTCAACAAATCTTATATGGGTAGTCCACTAGATTAAGACTAGTCAAAGTTCATAGAGCAAGATTCCTCTGCTAATATAGCTACTGCTGCCATTGTTTATGACAAGACATGGTTCATGGACAGTGGAGCTAATATCCCTGTTATTGGTGACTTAAGTTTTCCTTCAGATGCAGTAGATATTAAGAATAAGGCTCTAATAAGAATTGGAAATGGTGAGAAATTATAGGTTGCCAGCATAGGTAACTCAGTTTTACCTTGCTCAAATTCTAAGCTTAACCCTCTTATTATGACTGATATTCTTTATGCCTTTGATGCTACAAAAAATCTACTCATCGTTCTTAAGGTAGTTAATGATATTGGTGCTATTGTCGAGTTTATGGTTGTTTTGTAAAGGATCTATGGACAAGGGAGATACTGCTTGAAGGAAGTCTTAGTGGTAGACTATATCAAATGAAGAATGGAATAAGGTCAAAAATTCATTCATTCTTTCTAAGGTAGTTAATGATATTAGTGTTATTGTTGAGTTTATGGTTGTTTTGTAAAGGATCTGCGGACAAGGGAGATACTGCTTGAAGGAAGTCTCAGTGGTAGACTACATCAAATGAAGAATGGAACAAAGTCAACTTATTGTAATAAGTCCTATAGTTTCTATTATATTCAAAAGTATAGTTTATTATCTAAAGAGGAGTGGCATAGAAGTCTAGGACACCCTTTTAATAGAGTATTGCACCAAATAATGTCATAATGTTATATGCTTTCATGATAATGAATAGTTTACTTTTAGTGAAGCATGCTAGTTTGGCAAGTCATATGCTTTACTTTTTCCTAATTCTGAATTTCATGCTTCTGCACCTACATAAGGATGTTTGGGGTTTATTACCAATTATATCTTTTAATGGTTATAAATATTATGTACATTTCCTAGATGATTTTTGTAAATATATGTGGGTATATCCTCTTAAAAACAAAGCTAAAGTTCTCAATGCATTTAAACACTTTAAAGCTTTGATTGAAAACTTCAGAGTGATTAGAGGGGAGAGTATAAGAGTTTAGTTGATTTAATTAACTCCTCAGGAATCCATTTTAGACACTCTTGTCCTTATACCTCTGCATAAAATGGTAGAGCAAAAAGAAAACACTAACATATAGTTGAGATAGGTTTAACCCATCTTGCTTAGGCTTATATGCCTATAAAGTTCTTGTACAAAACATTTAGCACTGCAGCATGCTTAATAAACTACTTACTTGCTACTGTACTGAAAGGAAAGTCATCATTGGAAACTCTACTTAAGACAAGCCTGATTACATAGCATTAAGAACTTCTGGGTATGCATGTTTTCCTTTCTTAAGACCTTTCAACAAGCATAAAATGTAACTTCATTTGACTAAATGTGTTTGATGGTTATAACAACTCACATAAAGGATTCAAGTGCCTCAACTTTACTGGAAAAACTAATCTGTATAGACATGTTTTCAACAGAAGGGAGTTTCCATTCAAGGCAAGTTTACAACATACTAATAAAACTTCATAAGTTATTTTTTATGCTACTTTTACTTACCTTATACAGGTTCTTTAAGTTACCTATAGTTTTCGAAAAGTAACTTTTGCTCAAGTAGTGTTTCAACCTTTTACTTTTGAAGTACCAATGCTTAGCTTGAGTGGTGCTATACCTGCACTTAGTATTCCTAGTCAGACACACAATGGTGCTATTAATATAAATAGAGAACCAGTGACACATCCACAAATAGATTAATTAAATTTAGAACCAGTCAGACATAAGCAAACAAATGAAAGCATGAATGCATATCTAGTAATAAATTAGCAAACAAATGAATAAAATGCAGGACTAGTGATAAACCAACAAACAAATTAGCTCCAAGAGATAGTCTTAATACTTGCTATTAGTGAAGTTCCATATGAGAATGAATATTCTTCAATTTCACTTGAGCTTGAACATCCTGTTACAACTTATCCTATGTTAACTATGAGTCAAAGAGGTATTGTTAAGACTAAGTATCCTTTTGTGCGTTTCACTCAAGAATAACTAACTGATAAAGTTGAACCAACGAGTGTAGATGAAGCACTACAAATACCTCATTGGAAATTAGCAATGGACAAGGAATTTGAGGTAGTCACCATGAATAAAACTTAGGTTCTTACGCCTCACTCTGGGCAAAATAATATTTTAGATAGCAAATTAATTTCTAAGAAGTTTATGCAGATGGAACATTACAGAGACATAAGGCTAAGCTTGTGGCCAAAGGCTTCCAACGAAGCCCTACAATACATTATGGGGAAACATTTAGCCCTATGATATAAGCCTCCATAGTTCATTTGATACTCACCTTAGCTGTGTCATTCAACTAGGAGATTAGACAAGTTGATATTAACAATGCATTATTGAATGGGGAATTACAAGAAAATGTGTTTATAAGGCAACTAAGAGGATTTAAAGATCCCAAATGACCTAATAATATTTGTAAATTTATTAAGGTTATCTACTAATGAAGGAAAGTTCTGCAGGCATGGTTTGACAGAGACTAAGCTACATTACTTAGTTGCAATTTCATTAATGCTAAAAGAAATAGCTCATTGTTCTTTTTAAAATTTGGTTTTAAAGATCATCTTTGTACTTATCTATGTAGATGACATACTTGTAATAAAGAATGACTCTGTGAACTTGATAAAGTTTAGAGATAAGTTAGATTCTTCCTTTTCACTTAAGGATCTTGGTTGTTTGCACTATTTTTTAGGAATATAAGTTTGGAAAGATGACAACGGTATTTATTTAAATTAGAGCAAGTATATTTTAGACTTATTTAAAAATTTTGCAATGATAAATGTAGGGCCATGTCCCACACTTATGGTAGCAGGTAAAAAGCTATCTCAACATAATGGAGAAAGCTTGAATGATCCTTATATTTACAGGTACATGGTTAGTGGCTTTCAATACTTAATTAATTCCAGACGATCTCATATATAGTGAATAAACTAAGCCAATTCTTAAGTACCCTAACAACTATACATTGGTAGGCAGCTAATAGGGTGTTGACATATGTTAAAGGTGCAATTAATCATAGCCTACGTATTAAGTGAACTCAACATCTAAATCTGGTTGGATTTTTTTATATAGACTAGGTTGCTTGTCCAGACGACAAAAAATCAATTGCAATGTATTTTGTTTTTTTAGGAGATACATTAGTCTCTTGGTGCTCCAAGAAACAAAGAGTGGTGTCAAGGAGTAGTACTAAATCAAAGTATCAGGAGTTAGTTTAACTGGCTGTTAAGATAGCTTAGATTAAATCCTTACTATCAGAAATTGGTTTCCCCACTAAACGAGTACCAGTTGATTAATGCAATATTAAGAGCATTGAAGCCTAAGCAACAAATCCAATTTTTCATGCAAGAACTAAACATATAGTGATAGATCTACATTTTGTCAGAGATCAAGTCCTTGATGGTTTACTATGAAATGTGTACCTTCTTGTGATTAACTTGTAGATAGTTTAATTAAACCACTAGCTCATACATGATTCTAGATGTTGTGTGACAAGTTTGGGGTAATTAAATCACCTTTACACTTAAGATAGGGAGTTAAAGGATAATGGTATTGGGTATTGGTTCAGCTAATGAGATGTTAAGCATTGATGACACTTTTTCAGTTATTCTATTGTAATTGATTTTTTGCTGAATCGTTGCATATGTATTTTTTATTAAATTTTGTTAGCCATATGTTGTATTTCTAGTGGCTTCCTTATAACTGTGAGTACTGTTTATTATGAACAATTGCTTACTCAGTATTCAAGTTAAGTCATATTCATACAAAGGCTATTTATTCATTTCTCTTATTGTTATTGAACTCAAACAATTCTTCACTCTCCTTGAAGGGGCTAGAAAGGCTATAAAAAATGGCTCCTTCTTATAATGTGTGTCGAATATGCAAAGCAAGTAGGGCATGATCAAGGACAAGTATAGCTATGTAATCTATAGTCTTTCATGTAGTCCAAGCTTTATGCTTTTAAAGCATTTCTAAATATGTGAATCTAAAATAGCTGAATGGGGAAAGAGAGTGAAAATGTTTTTTTTTTGTATTTTGCATTACTTTTCCCATGTTTCACCTTTTGCTTTTTGCTGTTCTTTTGTCTTTTTGCTATTAGTCTTTGCTCTTGTTTTTGTTTGTTATGGTAGGTCTAAACTCTTGTCTTTTATTTTCTAGTTTTAGTGCATTTTGACAACTTTGAAGTTGTCTCTAGCAAGGATTTTGTCCAACATAGAAGTTTTGCATTTTAATAGAAATATTCATCCATTTCAGCTATCAATTTTGAGCTTTTCTTGAAGCATTTCAAAAACACTATATGGTCCATATATAAGAATGTAATATAGGCTTTATGGGCCCTTTGAGCCTAATATGCTAATTACAATAAGATAAAATTGAAATTCATGATTGACAAAAGTATTTAGTTCAAATGCATAAAAATTCTTAAATTTTTTTATTGCAATTGTCTATTTATAATTGTGATTGAATTACTTGTAGAGATTTACTTGTGATGGAGGCAAATCACCTTAAAATGTTATCCATGATGATTTGTTAACTATCCAAGGTGATTTACCTCTATGCTTGGCAAATCATCTCGAAGGGAAAAAATTATAACAAACTATTATAGATCAACTAAGATAATTTAAAAAGAAAAATTGAAAAATAAAACTACAATAAATTACAACATACTAAAAACATATCAATTAAGATAGTTTTGAATGAAAAATTAGAATTTCATACATTAGAGAAAGTGCAAGAAAATGTAATCATCAAAATAATGACTTCTAGTTTCATAATAAGGTTTTCTTGTAGGCCAGTGGTTGATGTTACACTAAAGCTGAAGTGTCATCATCATTATCCTCTTTACTAGTTGCGATGGACAAAGTATTGTAATAAGTGAAAGGGAAAATTGAATGATGAAGACTAAACTAAAGGAATTGGTTATTATGGAGTGACCAACCCTTAGTGCAGTTGATGGATGATCCACTAGCCTCAAATAAGTGAAATAGAATAAAAGCAAGTTTCTGAGATAGAATCCTAGTCATAGAATGAATTTCCCCATAGAGATTATTGGATCAATAAATAATGATGTGAATTATCTATTTCTGAAATAGTGATATGTAGGTGTGGAAGAAAAAAATGATGCATAAGGAGATTGTATGTGAGACTGTGTCTGAGACGATGTATAGTAAGATGGGCCTACATTTCTAAAATCTAAATGATGATTGCGACCCTCCTTATCAAGAATAAGTTCCCACAAAGACATGTATCCATGTACTCATTTACCTAACCTCTCCTTTAGAATATGTGGACGAGGAAACTGACATATAAGTGGAGCAAGCTAGGAGAGCAAGAATTCACATTGTTCCCTGAGAGCTCATAATATATTCTTGTAGTCTTAATTCACAACTTAACATAAGTCTATTAAAGTTGATGGTGGAAGGTCATAGATACTAACCTGTATAAGTTATCATCTATATTAGCCTGTAAAAGGAAAAGATATATATAGTAAGAATTCACTTATCACATGTGCTCATAAAAAGAAAATAGAAGAAAAAAACTATATAAGAGTGACAAGCACATAATATTATAGCACAATGCCAACAACACCGCTAGTAAGATGGATTTATCATCGTGTGTGTCTCCAATACCACCTTATGTACTCAAAGGTTTACCCCAAAGGTTCTATAGACGTAGGGGCATTAATCACTGCCTTTAGCCATTTATGTTATAATGTGATAAAGTCTGTGTGCTCTTCTTTGCAATCTTTCAAAGTCTTTCCTTTAAGTTACATGGTATAACAAGACCCTAGATTGATAAGTTCATTGTTATAGGTTACAAACTTCCAAACTAGCATAACACATAATCTGGTTGATGTCACTTGACAATGTGAAAATAGATGAGGGGCATGGATGCTTGATAGATATTAGGTGATGTCAAATAATACTTTAGTATAAGCTGTTGGACACTTGTTGGATTATATGGGCACTAAATTAGCTTTAAAGTTAGGCAATATATATAACAGCCTGAAAATTTCTTTTAATTAGGTCCTTTATCCTTAATGAAAAAAAAAAAATCTAGGGCTAAATTGTAAATATGGTATAACTTTTCACATATAGCTCTAATTCAAAATTTTATTTAGGCATTAAAACACGAATTAAAAAATGTGGGGGAACTTACATAAATTGAAAAACTCAAGGAATAGTTTACAATATAGATAAGAAAATATTAAAAAGTGATGTACTAAACTGTAAAGTTTCTTAAAAGCTAGGGTTCGAAGATAATTAAAGAAAGATGAGGGAAAGGTAGACAAAATATATCCTATGAATGGAAGAGATGAAATGAAAAGAAGGTTAGAAGCAAACAAATTGTAACAAAATTGGTTACATATAATTCATAGATAACTAAATTGCAAAGGAGGAAATTTTCATGGAAAACAAAGAAAAACCTTAGTGTTCAAAATTGCAATCATTCCACATAGGCTTAGTGCCACTATAGCGCTAAGTGTTATCTTTTTAGTAGAAACACTTGGCAAAAGAATTAATGAAAGTCTTAACACCTAATGAAATCATTAAATGCTTCTACATGGAACTTTAACTATAAATAGGTGATGAATAAGGCTTTGGTCATTCACTACTTGAACAACTTGTGCAAGCTTGTCTTGAGTGAGAAAGAGTGGTTTAGAGTGAGAAGGTCTAAAGAAAGTAAGGAGGCCAAGAGGAGTATAGCTAGGAAGTCAAGTAAGGGTTATTTATTTATTGTTTCTTTCATTTTTGCATGCCTTAGGATCAAGTAGAATTTAAATGTACATTCTTCTTCTTCTCTTTATGCTTAGGACGAAACATTAAGAGTACATTCAAAGAGAAAAACTCAATTAACCTAAGGTAGTTAAACTTGCACTTTATACCATTATGCATGAGATATATGTGTCATGAAAAATATGCCATGATGGCAACACCAAGAGGGGTGCATTGAGCATTTTGCATCTTCACTTTGGAAGCAAGGAGATTTGGCATGCATGTGGCGGTTTATGGATCCAATTATGTGATAAATTGTGAATATTGTTTACATGTGCTACATATCTATGCATTAATGTGATAATTGACTTGTCTAACTATTAAGAATTTGTTTAAATTCATGTTCCATTACCTCACCAATTTCAGGCTAAGAAAATGACTCTCTTAGATGTATTTAGATTTGTTTTGCACTATGATACTTTCTCCATGGTATTCACCATCATGGTTTATAATATCAATGGTTAAATTCATACCGCAATGGTGACAAGGATATTAGACATGGATGAGCATTACTCACTCAAGGTAATACGCTAAACATCACTTTGATGATGTTTTATAGGTCACTTAACATCATCTAAAGAACATGGAGGATGAAGAGCCAAGGAGAATATGCTAATTTAATAACCCAAAAATATAAATATTTTTAGAATAACATTAGAAAATAAAATAAAATTTTATAGACTAAAATGAAAGGAGAAAATAGTATTGAGGGTACAAATTATAATTTTTAGGGACTAAAATGAAAAGAGAAATATTTTTTTGAGATAAAGAATATAATTTAAACTATTACATAGTAACTTGCATAATTAATGTCAACAAAAATGCATGGTTATTGTGCAAATTTCGGCTGGAAATGTATGGTTACTATTTAATATGGTCAATGCTATAGGAATAAGGCATCTTTATTATTAATCCCTATCGGTGAGTGTATAATTAGCAAAGTAATACTTTCCATTTTACTGAATGTCTTTATTTTCTTATCCAACTTTCAATTTCTTTATTTTTATATGGATTATATATAGATATATTCTTTTAATAGTATTAATCTATTTTATACAACATATTTCTCCATATTATGCTCATGATGGTGGTGAAATCTCATTTAATAGATTGAGTAGAATTAAGACACTAAAATGAAATTCAATAGTACCTTTATGGAGTCTTATGGACTTTGTACAAGTAAGATTATGGCAGGTTGTGCCGCCTAAATGACTAATTTAAATTTTATGAGTTCCTTAGCAAAGTAATTCATCCCATAACTCTTGAGATCTATGGTAAAATTATACCACCTAAATGGTCACTGGTAATAGGGTTACTATATTTTCTTGCTAGGAACATTCTGGAATCAAAGTATGTTAAAGGCTCTTGAGTCAATCTGGACTTAGAAAAGCGAAAACTAAATATTCAGTAAATTTTAAGAAATAAATGTAATTCTAAACTATCAAGAGTATTAAAATTATTATTATTATTATTATTATACTAGATAGTCATATAGAATTTATGATTTCCATATCTTACAAATAAGGTATAGATGCCAATGATCAGCAAGTTCTCAAGTGATATAAATTTTTATTATTTATATTATTATCACTTCATTCTTAATAACTCTTTATTTTATCTTCAAGATTATTGTTATTTAAATTACTTTATGGTAGTAAATATATTTAAATAAATTTATTTTATATCCTATTTACATTATTTAATGAATTTTATAATTTAAAGAATGAATGAGAGTTCATGTAAGAACCTTGTAACAGTAAGCCGGGGTAACGACCATGGTGCACCTTGTTGAAATGAATTATTGGGACGTATCCAGTGAAGGGATATGGATACGAATATGAAATATTAATATGTATTTGATAAAGGGATACACATATGAGTTATTGTGACATATCCAATGAAGAGATACAGATATGAGATATTGAGATGTATTTAGTAAAAGGATATGAGTATGAATTATAAGACGTATCCAGTGAAGGGATATGGATATGAGATATTAAGATGTATTCGGTAAATGGATACGTTTATGAATTATTGAGATGTATCTAGTGAAGAATACTGATATAAGATATTGAGATGTATCCAGATAAAGGGATACAATATGAATACTTGAAGCATAATTGGTAAATGAATATGATATGATGACCTTGGTTCTTTCATTGATACCTACTTCATATAAAATTTAAGGTTTAGAAATAATATTCTTATTTTATCAAAACTTGTTGTTCTTCTAAGATCTGTATTATTTTCCCCTTTTGCTTGTTTTGTTATTTATTCACTCACTAAGTCAGTAGTAGACTTACACTACTCTCTTTAATATTTTCAAATCAGAAAGTGCTAGTGAAGTTGCTCTAGGAATTTTCTTATTGTTTAGGCTTTTTTGGTATGTTATTATGGGTTAATCACAGTGTTCATCTGACACCAAGGTGGTGGCTACTGTTGGCCCAAAAATGGCCTAAAACCCATGTTTGATGAATGGCAAATCAAATGAAGAAGAAAGGCCTAGCCCACATCAGAAAACAACATCTACAGCATTTTAACTTAGCACAAGTGCAAGACAGCTTATCCAAAAGTACAAAAGCTACTATGAAGTGAAAGCCATCAAAATTTTCTCTGAATCTCCTCTGCCACACTCTTCCTGCGCCTCCTTCTTGTCTCCTGAAAGAAATGACAGAAGCAACCATTAATGGTGCCTCAGTGAAACTTGAGGCCAATGTGCCATTGGAGCCAAAATCTGTACATCAAGGCAACCAAAGAAGAAGCAACAAAATCTCTCTCTCTCTTCATTAATATCTTCTACAATTAAAGTGCTCCAACGCCTCTTTATGGAGAAAGCTATAAATACTGAGAAGTTTCTGCTATCAAGTAGTGCAGAATCGAGAAATAGAAACAAGAAAGTGCTGAAAGAAAGAGGCATTCTGTAACATTTTCTATTACTTTGTTTTCTTTGTGCTTAGTCTCTGGTTTATCTGCTTTGTAGAAGCTTATTCGAGCTGTTAAAGAAAACCCAATTGTGTTGGGTTCATAAATTTTTCTTTTGATTGGTATACCTCTGTCTCAAGTGGAGAAGAGGGTTGTTGTGATTGTAAAAGTTTGAGATTGAGTTAGAAAGTTTTATGTTTGGAGTTAGCACGTGAAATTTCCTTGTGTAAGTGTAAGAAAACCTTTTCTTAGTGAATAAGCCTTTGGAGAAGACAAGGGGACTGGAAGTAGGCACTGTGGTTGGCCGAACCAAGATAAACCTGAGTGTTTGATCTTTCTGTGCCTAATCTTTATCTATCAGTACATTTTTCAATCAATTTAAAATTTTATAGTTAACTGATTAGCTCTTCTCTAAGTTATTTTCAAGAAAATCAGGTCACTGAAATATTTATAGTTAACTGTCCTTGTAGGTGTCTCTACTAACTCACAAACTAAGATGATCAATCAACTTAAATTTATTACAGTTAACTGATTATTGTATTTCATATATGATCAAAGATAATTTCAATTAACTCTCATATTCTTTATTCTCATCTAGGAAAGCAAATGTCTTACAAAAAAAATAATTTAGTCAACTGTATTTTATTTCAGTCAACTAAATATTGTGAATTACAGTTGATTGTAAATTTTTCAATTAACTAAATATTCAAAAATAGAGTTTTTTTTTTAATTTTTTAGTGCACCTATTCACCCCTCCCCTCTAGGTGCACTATTAGCTACTAAATGTCTTTTTTTTTTTTTTTAAGATTTTATGAAGTATTGTAAGCCTTGTATAGGCTATTTCCTTATTAAATCAACTATATATATTATGAGACATTATTAAGTTTATTAGTTTAATATCATTGTCAAATTCTTGAATTATATTTCAAAATATGTCTAATGTGTATCATCGATATTTTTAGAAACTGGAAAAAAAATGTTATTTTAGGTTGGCTGACTAAGTTAATTTAGCCTATACGCTGGTTACAACCAATGAATTTGGGTTGTGACAAAGTTGGTATCAAAGTATGTCTGTCTAGATTTGTCTAGGTCATAATAGCAATTGGGATGGGAAGTAAAGGAATCTTTTATGTAATTGTGTAAATTGATCAGCATACTTTATATACAAAAGGCTATTGTTACCAAATCCACATCATGGAGTATTTAATTATAGGACATATGACATCCATATTTAAGTAGCTATAGAATTTGTTAGAATAACTATTTAAAGCCAAATAACTTATCTCCAATAAATGATGCTACCAAGGAAGAGGATGGCTTCTAAGAGGTTTATTGCTAATGAGCCTTCCTCCCTGCTTCGTAACGCCATTTCAGCTTCCAAAGGTTGAGGGCGTAGGCGTGGTAAAATTCATGGACGTAGTAGTAGACTTGAATGTGGTCAAAGAAATGAGATCATTAGAGGGGCTGGAAATGAATTACCTGAAAATAGGCATGAAAATGTGATAGTAGTTAATGTAGTTGCTAGAATGCTCAATATGTAATAGACAATAAGAGAAGTGATGAGTATAATGATGCAACAACAACAACAGGGTAGAGGACATCATGTAGACCTGGAGCTTCAACGAGAGGCTAGACCAGTTAGAGGATAACCAAGTCCATAAGGGAGGGACATTAAGGTTCAGTTATCTAACTTTATGAAACTCAAGCCACCTTCCTTTACAAGTGCAAAAACAATGGAGGACCTGTAAAACTTTTTACATGAGGTAGGCTGGTTTTGCAAGGCACTTGGATGTTCTTTAACTAGATCAGTAGAGCTGGTAGAATTCCAACTGTTAAGAGTAGCCTAAACTTAGTTTAACACCATGACGCAGGGAACACCTCAAGATTTGCCTCCTATGGAATGAAAGGAATTCGCACAATTATTTATAAGGAAATTCCTCCCTCAATTAGTAAGGGACGCAAAGGCTAGAGAATTTAAGGTCTTAAGACAAAGAGAAGACCAGCTCGTTAGGGAATATGAAGTGATATTTACTCAATTGTCACAGTATGCTCCACATTTAGTGGAAACTGAAGACAAGTATGCAAATCACTTTATCCATGGGATTCTTAATTATTTATATAGATTAGTGGCCAAACCATGATATAATTCCTATGAAGATGTGGTTGATAATGCAAAACTCTTTAAAGCTAGATTTAAAGGTAGCAGGAATATGCAGCAGCACTGTAAACGGTAATATAATTAAGGTGATCAAAGTCATTAACTAGGATGTGGTGGTAACAACAGTGGTAGAGAGATCGTAGTGAGTCATCAAGGCTATCAAAGGATTTCTCACCAATATGGAAGCCACAGTGGTCATTCTTCTAGCATTGTGCAGAGTAATGGTAGGGGTGATCCTATACCTCTTGCCCCACTTGTAAAAAGATGCATATTGGTATTTGTTTTGTGATTGGGAAGGTACTAATATAGTTAACAAGGCCTCTTTAAAAAGGATTGTCCTATGCTATCTGCACCACCATTCTCTAGTCAAGTGTTTGCCCCTACTACACTACCATCATCCCTGATACCAGCACTACCCTTAAGGCAAATTAGGGGTCCTACAGGTTATGGATCTAACAGATCTCAAACTAAAGGCAAAGGTTTAAGGGGTAGGAATCAAGGATATGCGAGGAAAGGACAAGCCCGTGTTTTTCCTATAACCAGTCATGATGCTCAAACATCTAATGCTGTAATTGCAGGTATACTTCTAGTTTTTCTTTTGATACACATGTTTTATTTGATCCTGGGGCTATGCATTCCTTTGTGTCCCCATTCTTCACATTACAATTTGGTAAGCGTCAACATTCTTAAATATACCATTAGTGGCATCTACACATGTCGAAGATCCAATCATTACTGATCGTGTGTATAAGGAATGTGAAATCTTAGTAAAAGGAAATTAGTTACTAGTTGATCTAATAGGCATTGATATGATGGACTTTGATGTGATTTTAGGCATGTATTAGCTTTCTTCATGCCATGCCACACTTGAATGCCATAATAAAGTGGTAAATTTGAGCTGCCAAAAGGGGAAAATTTTACTTTTCATAGAGATCAAAGTTTAGCACTTAATAATTAAATTTCTACTGTTAGTGCTAGTAAGCTGTTAAGAAAGGGTTGCAAGGGATATTTGGTGATGGTTAAAGATGCACAAGGGACAAAAGAAAGCTTTGAACATGTACCAATAGTATGTGAGTACCCTGATATTTTTCCAGAAGAGTTATCAAGTCTACCTCCAGATAAGGAGATCAAGTTTTGCATAAACTTAATTCCTAGTACTCAACCTATGTCTATACCTCCATACAGTATAAGCCCTATAAAGCTTAAGGATTTAAGGGAGCAATTGCAAGATCTTCTTGATAAGGGATTCATACACCCTAGTTCTTCACCATGGGGTGCTCCAGTATTATTCGTGAAAACAAATATCCATTACCACAAATAGATGACTTGTTTGACCAACTTTAAGGGGCCCAGTGTTTCTCTAAGGTTGACTTATGATCAGGGTATCATCAGTTAAAGATTCGAGGGGAAGACATTCTAAAGATAGCTTTTAGGACTCGTTATAGGCACCACAAATTCTTGGTTTTGTTGTTTGGTCTTACAAATGCTTCAGCAGCTTTTACAGACTTGATAAATCAAGTCTTTAAGTTGTACTTAAATCATTTTATGATTGTCTTCATTGATGATATCCTTGTGTACTCAAAAGGCAACGAGGAACACAAGCAATATTTAAGGATGACTTTACAAACCATAAGAGAAAATTAGTTATATGTTAAGTTCTCCAAGTGTGAGTTTTGGCTGGATAATGTGGCTTTCTCAGGGTAGTATCCAAAGATGGGATTAGTGTAGATTTAAAGAAAGAATAGACAGTTCAAAATTGGCCTAGACCTACCACAATGACTGAGATACATACTTTTCTCAGGTTAGCTAGTTATTACCCTATATTTGAGAAAGACTTTTCTAAGCTTGCCACTCCTTAAACTAGTTTAACAAGAAAAGGTGTGAAGTTTCAATGGACAAATGCTTATAAAGAGAGTTTTCAAAAATTGAAGAATGCTTAAGTTCAGCACTAGTATTAGCTCTTCTTTAGGAAATGGTACGTATACAATTTACTATGATGCATCAAGAATAGGATTGGGTTGTGTATTGATGCAGCATGGAAAGGTTATAACCTATGCATTCAGGTAACTTAAAAAGTAAGAACATAATTATACTACTTATGATTTAGAGATAACTATGATTATATTTGCCTTAAAGATATGAAGGCACTATTTGTTTGCCAAAACTTGTGAAATTTACACTGATAACAAAAGTCTTAAGTATATATTTCAACAAAAAAACTTGAACTTAAGACAAAGGAGATAGGCAGAACTCTTGAAAGACTATGATTGCAATATTTTATACCACCCAGGTAAGGCTAACATAATTGCTGACGCTTTGAGTAGGAAGTCTATGGGTAGCTTGACTCATATAGTTAGAAACAAAAGGTTGATTAGGAAAGAATTCCAAAAGATTATTTAAAATAGAGTACAATTTGAGATATCAGGGCTTGGCTCACTGCTAGCCTATATATAGTTTTGTTTTACCTTGATGAATAGAATTAAAGCAGTACAAGACCAAGACATTCAGTTAAAGATGATTATGAAAGAAGTCCATAAAGGGAAGGTGTAGGAGTTTTCACTATATGATAAAGGTGTTCTAAGATGTGGTCATAGGTTATGTGTACCAAATGTGGAAGATTTATAGAGGAAGGTATTGGAGGAAGCTCTTCACTCTGCATGCACTTTTCATCCAGGTTCCAATAAAATGTACCACAATTTGAAGGAGTTATATTGGTGGAAATGGATGAAAAAGGATATAGCAAAGTTCGTTTTTATATGTCTAGTGTGTCAACAAGTGAAGGGTGAACACCAAAAACCTGCAAGCTTACTTTGGCAGATTGAGATTCTAGAATGGAAGTGGGAAAGGATCACAATGGATTTTGTTACTGGCTTGCCCAAGACCCTTAAAGGTTATGATTCAATATAGATAAATTGTAGATCAGTTAACTAAGACTGCATACTTTCTACTTGTAAAGGCCACTTATAGTGTAGCTTAATATGCTAAGCTTAACTGAGATGAGATCATCTCCCTTTATGGTATGTCAGTGTCTTATTTTTTAACTGTGGGCCACAATTTACAACTAAGTTTTAGAAGTCTTTCCAAGAAGCCCTAGAGACTCACTTAGATCTAAGCATTGCCTTTTATCCTCAAACTAATCGACAATCAAAGCATACAATTCAAATATTGGAAAATATGTTTTGTGCATGTATTTTGGATCTTAATGACAGTTGGGATAAATACTTATTTTTCATGGAGTTTGCCTACAGTAATAGCTATTAATCTAGTATACAGATGGCACATTTTGAGGCACTGTATGGCAGATGTTGCAGATCGCCAATTGGTTAGTTTGAAGTAGGTGAGTCTAAAATTTGGGGCCCAAATTTAATACAAGATTTGGTGGCCAAAGTGAAATTGATTTGTGAAAGGTTATTGGTGGCCCAGAATAAGAAAGAAAACATATGCAAATAATAGGAGGCGTGACTTAGAATTTGCAAGTGAAGACTTTGTGTTCTTGCAAATATCACCTATGAAAGGTGTGTTGCAATTTGGAAGGAAAGGAAAGTTAAATCTTAGATACATTGGGACATTCGAGATACTAGAGAGGGTGGGCGTTGTAGCATAATATCTGTCTCTTCCACCAAATTTTGGGAATATGCATCCTATGTTCCATATATCTATGCTCCAAAAATATTCACTCGATCCTTCTCATGTCTTTCAACCACAATTAATACAATTAAATAAGCAACACTCCTACGTAGAGCAACTTATCACCATAGCTGACAAAAGAGTCAAGATTGAGGAACAAAGACATAGCTTCAGTCAAAGTGGTGTGGCAAAATCATACAAGTGAAGAAGCAACATAGGAAGCCAAAGAAGTCATACATGACAAGCACCCTCATCTCTTTGTTTCTAGCGGTAAGTAACCTCTCTAAAATTCGACGATCAAATTTTCTTAAGGGAGAGAAAATTTAATAACCCAAAAATATATAAATTTTAAGAATAACATTAAAAAAAATAAAATAAAATTTTATGGACTAATATAAAAGAAGAAAATAGTATTTATGGTATAAATTATAATTTTTAAGGACTAAAATGAAAAGAGCAATATTTTTTGAGAAAAAAATATTGTTTTAACCATTGTATAGTAACTTGCATAGTTAATGTCAGCAAAAACACGTGGTTACTATGCAAATTTCGACTTAAAACACATGTCTACTATTTGTACAGTGCCAAATAGTAACTTGCATAGTAACTTAAAAATTTCTATAAATAGCATGAACATTTCTTAATTTTCTCATTAAAACTATAAGGGAAGGTCGAAGGAGCATTCATATTTATGTGAGAGGTAGCTTTAGGGAGACCTCTTTTATCTAGGCAGTGCTCTAAGAATAGGGGATTTCTACTATTAATCCTTATCGGTGAGTGTATAATTAGCAATACTTTCCATTTTACTGAACATTTTTATTTTCTTGTCCAACTTTCAATTTCTTTATTTTTATATGGATTATATATAGATATATTCTTTTAATGGTATTGGTCTATTTTATACAACATACTTCTCCATATTATGCTCATGATGGTGATGGAATCTTATTTAATAGATTGAGTAGAATTCATACACTAAATGAAATTCAATAGTACCTTTATGGAGCCTTATGGACTTTGTACAAGTAAGATTATGGCAAACTATACTGCCTAAATGACTAATTTAAATTTTATGAGTTCCTTAGCAAAGTAATTCATCCCATAACTCCTAAGATCTATGGCAGGATTATACTGCTTAAATTGTCACTGGTAGTGGGGTTACTATATTTTTTTTGCTAGGAACATTTTGGAATCAAACTATGTTAAAGGCTCTTAGATCAATTTGGACTTAGAAAAGCAGAAACTAAATATTCAATAAATTTTAAGATATAAAGGAAATTTCAGACTATCAAGAGTATTAAAATTATTATTATTATTATTATTATACTAGATAGTCATATAGAATTTATGATTTCCATTCTGACAAATAAGGTATATATGCCAATGATCTACAGGTTCCCAAGTGATCTGAATTTTTATTATTTATATTATTATCACTTCATTCTTAATAACTCTTTATTGTATCTTCAATATTTTTATTATTTAAATTACCTTATAGCAGTAAATATATTTAAATAAATTTATTTTTATATCCTATTTACATTATTTAATGAATTTTATAATTTAAAGGATGAATGAGAGTTCATGTAAGAATCCTGTAGTCGTTAGTGGGGGTAACGACCATGGTGCACCATGTTGAAATAAATTATTGGGACATATCCAGTGAAAGGAAACAAATATGAGATATTGAGATGTATTCGATAAAGAGATATAGATATGAATTATTAAGACGTATCCAGTAAAGGGATAAAGATATGAGATATTGTGATGTATCAGGTAAAGGGATACGTATATGAATTATTGAGACAAATCTAGTGAAAGGATCCGGATATAAGATATTGAGATGTATCTGGATGAAGGATACAGTATGAATAATTGAAACAAAACTGGAAAATGAATATGAATATGATGACCTTGGTTCTTTCTTTGATACCTGCTTCATATAAAATTTAAAGTTTAGAAATAATATTCTTATTTTATTAAAACTTATTGTTATTCTAAGATCTCTATTGTTTTCCCCTTTCACTTTCTTTTTATTTTTTCACTCACTAAGTCAGTGGTAGACTTACACCTCTCTCTTTAATATTTTCAAATCAATAAGTGTTAGTGAAGTTGCTCTGAGAATTTTCTTATTGTTTAGGCTTTTTTGGTATGTTATTTTAGGTTAATCACAGTGTTCGTCTGACTCTAAGGTGGGGACTACTAAATGTCTTTTTTTTTTTTTCTGGATTTTATGTAGTATTGTAAGCCTTGTGTGGGTTATTTTCTTATTAAACCAACTATATATATTATGAGACATTATTAAGTTTGAATTTAATATCATTGTGAAATTGTTGAATTATATTTCAAAATGTGTCAAATGTGTATCATCGATATTTTTAGAAAATGTAAAAAAAAAAAAAATGCTAGTTTAGGCTAGCTGGGCTAAGTTAATTTAGCCTAGTGCTGGTCACGACTAATGAATTTGGGTTGTGATAGCTAAAATGGCTAATTTCAAGTTTTGTTTGTAAATATATTTGAAATTAGCCTAACTATGTTTGTCTTGTAAACTTAAGTTGAGACATGTGACCAATGGCTATGTGGAAAGGTGTAAATGTCTACTTTTTATATGTGGAATGTTCCAAGTTGTATGAATATAAGAACTTATCTTATGTGTATGGTTTCTTATACTTAGTATTTTTGTGATAAAAATTTGTTAACATCATTAAGAATGGTAAAATGGAAGATACAGACTTATTCTTGACAAGAAAGATGTAAGATGTAAGTGAAGTAAGAAATAAAATAGGCAAGATGGGATAAAAGAGTTATGGAATAAGAATATTGAATGTCATGATTGATAGGCGAATCTTTGGAAAAATAGTAACTTTTTTTGTATATGGAAACATTAAAATATCGATGAATAGTATTTAGGGACTAAAATGAAATTTTATGATAAAAAGAGGTTAAATAACAAAACTGAATTTTATATGTTATATACGAAGGGATTAAATTTCAAATACTTTAATTTTTCTTATATATATTTGAAATTCACAGCATAAGGACTAAACTGAAAATGTAAATTGATATATGGTAGAAATTGTAAAACAAAGAAAATTCCCTTGCAAGGTACGTAGAATGCATGAGGGTTGTATGCACATGGTTATTGTTAGAAATTTACTAAAATGCCATTATTTAGTACTTAGAAATTATTTTGTTTAAAATTTTCTTGCATTGTCTAGAAAGAGTAATTATGTGCTTAAAATTTGTTTTAGATGCATTTATTTTGTTAATAAAAAGTTCAAGTATGTAAGGGAAGAAATACTTGGTAAAATTATGATTACTTACAAGTGTTTTTAAGTGTTAAGAGTTTAAAATATTAGTTATATCTAATTATGTTTTTGACACCAGGTTATAGAATGTGAAAGTGTTCAAAGAAATTATGTTTGAACCTACGAATTATGGAATTTTACCTAATGACTATTTATTAGCTATGTTTTTGGCAAATTTTTACTTAAACCATCATTTTGGTATTTGTACATTCTAAATAATGGAAATAAAATTTCATAAGAACAATACCTTATATGAATTTATGTTTCGAGCAATATACTTGTTGAGGTTTTCAATTAGTATGTTTGCCTAACAAATTGGTGTTTACAATATGTATGAACAATATGTTTAGTTTAGTACAAAAGTTATAATATGAGAGTTTTAATTATTAGGTTTATTTGGAAGCACAAAGTGTAATGCTAAGTAACAAAATAGTACTTCTTTTCTTTATGTACAAAGTGTAATCAAATGTAATATTGACGTTTATAATATATTGTTGATTTTGAATCTATGGTAACCTAATTGTGAATCAAAATATGTTTTTTGTTTTAATATCTCGCTATTTTTTGCAAAATATATACTACATGGTAAGGTCTTTCAAATTTAAATATAACAGTATATTAGTTGCCACTTTGAAATTTTATTTTTTGTTGTGTCATTTTGATGTTGGTTTTATTTTTCTCTCTATATTTTAGTGGCAATTTCTAGTTAAGATTTAGGACGTCACAATACATCTCTCCGTCAATTGGAATGAAAGCACTATTGCACATCGCTTGTATGGTGTCCAAACTAAAAACACAATCCACATGTTGATAAGGGTTGAAGGAGATCTTGCCACACTCACAGGTATGATTGGTAAAACTAATGTTACAACGTCTTCTGTATTGATGAGTCACAACATCATATAGTTCTTTAATTTCAAACAATGAAGCTTGACATTAAATGAGCCTACAAAACATGTTAAGGAAAATCATGAATTCTCATTAACCCTCTCATTTAAGGTCTCACATAATATTTATCCCATTGCTAGCTGTTCAGTCACTTGTCTTGAACAATTTACAAAGTATATGTGCACCTTGTGGAAGGTGGCCTTTGCAAGAATGGTAATTGGCAAAACTTGACTCCTTTAAACACTACATTCATACTTTTAGCCAAATTTGTGGTCATATGACCATAATGTTGACAAACAATGTCATATGCCTATGATCACTTCTCCTTTAAAATCCTTATGATCCATGTTGCGACCCGATCATGCATGCTTTGCAATTCGTCCAATTGTTCATCTACGCTTTGATGTTCATATGCATAATGAATATCCCTAAACTTGTTTTTAAGTCATGATGTTCTAAACTCTTTGTTCAAGTTGCTAACCACGTGTCGTATACAAACCATGGTATGCCTAAGGCAGTTGCCATATAATTTGGGGATTAAAGATGACAGCGAAGATTGCAACATGCTTATCTATAATCAAACAAACCTATAGTTTTTCCTTGATCACATGTCGCCAAAGGTTGAAAAGAAACCATGTCCATGCTGATAGATTCACCCTTTCAACCATAGCAAATGCTAATGGCACAACACACCTATCACCATCCTATGACGTTGCCATCAGTAAAATGTCTTTGTACTTCCCATATAACCTTGTCTCATCTATTTGGACAATTGGTTCTACATGGTCAAACACATCAATGTATGGCTTGAAGGTCTAAAATACTCATTGGAACATCATAACATTATTGCCCTTTAGGTTGTGTTATAGGGATTCCTTATTGAAGAACTCATTATAGGATCTAGGATTGAAATGTTGAACTACAACCATCCACCTAGGTTATAAAGCATAAGAGCTCTCTAATTCCTCAAAAGCTAAGTCTATCACTCATGTTTTACCTTCTATGCTTTCCTGTACGACACTGTAAAGCCAAATATGTTCACGATTCTTTCAATAATCTGTGAAATAACCATTCTTGGCTTTACAATGATTATGCCAACAATATAGGATGATATCATGTCTAAATCTAGCTTTGGGTGGTCTTAGAATAGTGATATTCACACACATATATGTGGACATTGATATCTTGAAATTTTCCGTTAGCCCCTATTAGCTATACAACATGCCTTAATTCACCAATTGCAACCATTTTCGTGACAAATACATTGGTATTCTTCGTATCTTACAACAAAATAATGCACCATAAATGTGTGGTGTGTCTACAATGGGTATAATTTAATTGCATGGCCAAGAGCTAACATATCAACATAACACAATCCAATGTGTGATTCCATATTGTTAAAATTCATCGCATTTGCTCTATCAAGAAAATTAACACCTAGCTAACGTCAACATTAAGCTAACGAAAAAACATAGTTGTGGGATCACTATAATGTTCTAATAGTATGACTTATATGTACTTCATCAAGATATCCTTGCCATCATACTCATCATTGGAGACATCACCATAATCCATGCCAAGCGCTACTTCATAATCATATTCATCCTCAAAGTTATCTACTATATCATTGCCTATTGCCAAAGGAGAAAAGTTTGACAACCATGTAGTGTGTTTGATGAAATTGGCTAGAATGTGTGATCAATTTGAGGACATCTAAATTATTGCTCATGAGGTAGTTATGGATCCAACATTTTTTTTTCCAACATCGTATGCATTAACTAGTGGTGCTTGCTCTTCAATGTCTTGAAGTTAATTGTTGGCTAGTACTGTGTCTAGCATAAGGTTGACCATTAGCTGAGATGTTATGTTCGAATCCAATTCAATAATAGAAATAAATGCATACAATTTCAAAGTTTATTTCCCACATTGTTTGCTTATCATAATCGTCTTCCAGGTTGCACACTTGATACCAAGTAGGATTTAAGGACACGAGGTGTCTGTAGCCATAATTTTTGTCCCACCTACTGCTTTAGCCTCTCCTAAGTGATGTTAGGCTCAACTCTCATTGTTTTTACTCTATCACAATAAAATGTCACGCCCTCATCTATCTCATAAATTTCTCAATTCACATAAATGCATATGACCTTTGTCCTATAGTTTATTATCTTTTCCTACGGCAAGACTTAAATGTGAGAACATATAAAATTTTTACTTTTAAAATCATAGTTGCTATCAATTATATGTTAGCACATTATTATATATGATAATTTATTCTTGTTGTTGTATTAATTAGTGTATTAATTATTTCCCACTTTAATATCTTTTTTCCAACATTACTAATTATAATATTTGTACTATTATTATTCTTATTATTGTTTTTATTTTCTCGGTTTAAAATCTTAAGTTTCATCAAAATTTTTATTCATGAAATCTTAAAGTTTTTAATTATAACCACATAATATATTGTTTTTACAACAATTGTGATTTTTTGAATTAATAATTATTTTTTGAATTTAATAATTAATTTTGAAAAATTTAGTTTAAGTTAATAATTACCAATTATTCATCACTTTACAATTTAATATCTTACATTTCAATAATTTTTTCAAAAAATTAATCATTTAATCCCTATACTCTACCTAAAATTTTAAATTGGTCCATACACTTTTTTTTTTTCAAATGGCTCCTTAGTGTTTTATAAATTTGCAAAACACCCATTAATGTTGAATATAACCCTGACACCATTATGTAATGACTAATGTGACAAATCCTTGCTAAGATGGAATGCCCAAGCAACAGAGACATGTTACATGTGATGCTGACCATAGAGATATAGCTAAAAAAAAATTCAATTCTTCTTATCATTGATAAGAAACACATGTGAATGGCATCTTTGACAAAGCAAAGTGTACTCCTTAATGTTCCTTTAATTTGTCAAACCATTTTGTCTACATTCCTTCTCATCTCTAAAATTCATGTTTTTAAAAACAAAATAGAGATAAACTCAAATGCATCTACTGTGTGCTTGGGCAACTAATAAATTAATGGGTTTATACCTATGTCATCCTGATTAAGCTCAGATGTTGATTCCAAGTAATTTAATGTAAAGTGAATTGGTAACTCCTCCTCTAACTAGATAACTATTGGTATCGTTGTCTATGTTGAATTATGATAGTGTATGTCAAAGGATGAAAGTAGGGAAGACAAGTTGACGAGTAATGGATAAATATGAAGAGCCAAGTATAGAACAAGATTACCAAACAATAAGTGAAGGACAAAATGTATTTGTACATACAATTGGAAGAAGTAGCAAAGGATTTAGTTAAAGTTTAGTATGATGTTTAGGGATGTTATTCTTAAAAATTTGGCTTTATACCAAACACATATATCTAGAATATAAAGAAAACAATTAAATTAAAGAGGATGATGACAGAGAAACTAGAGAGGGTGAATAGTTTCTCTTAAAATTGCCTTTTAAATTAACAAGAATTTAATTTATAGTTTTTTTTTTTACATAAACAAGTTAATTGTATAACAGAACTATTTCAAATAGAATCAAAGTCAAAATTATACAGTTAACTGTATCTTTTAAACCAATTGACTGTAAAAACTAAATATGTGAATTTTGGAAATAATCAGTTAACTTTATAGTGAATGCAGTTAACTAAATTCCACTAGAAGTAAATAAAATAGTAAGGAAAGAAGAGAAACATCATCGAAATTTATCATAGTTTGGCACAAGCTTGCCTATGTGTAATCCCTTTATTTCCTTTCTTGATATGAAAAAGTGGAGTCAAAAGAGGCAAATAAATATTGCACAATAAATGAGATAGAGACAAGTCATATCTAATAAGAGAGAGAAAAGTCAACTTTTTAAAAATTATAACAACTTGCATTAAATTAACAAATGGACAACTTTCAAAATAAAATGGGTTGGGTTTTTCTTCTTTGTTTTGTCATAAATCAAACTTAAAAGTGGGCCAAGTCTTTTTGTGTCAACATTTTTGCCTTTTTAATTATGACAAAACAAATGTGAAAATTACAATAACTCCTCGTGAAACTAAGGCTAGTCCTATTCAAATAACATATAGATATCACACTTATTCATACCAAATTTAGCACTCAACCAATATAGATAATTCCACAAGCATTTGATGATATCATTACATAAGTCATTCCATAGTTAAAGTTCAAAAAGTCAAAACCATAAAGTAACCATAATCAATCTAACAAAAAAAAATCGACCATAAGCAAGAAAGAGTTTTAAAGCAGATAAAACAAAGTCCAAAATAAAGTCCTTAACTCATTTCTTCCATTTTTGACATCATAGAAAAGGTTGAGTAAAGCATTGTAAGATCTTTAAGATCAATGATTGCAATGCCATGAGGCTCGCAAATCGACTGTGAACTGGAAAAGGGCCCTTTTTTGCATCTTTAATCTCAACTCTAAGATCTTCTAGTTTCATATTAGTTTGAAGTTGTTCACCATGGAGACCTAGATCACTACACATCTGAACTTAAGAGTTCCCAAGCTCAAGCAGCAGTTGAAAATGATTAGATAGGAAGGATCCCATTAGATTAGTTTGATTAGGAGTGTGAACACCAAATTTTGTTCAGGGATTTCTAAAATCAATAATTTGGGGTCAATTTCACTTTAATTTTTGAGTTAATTTTTAGTCATTATTTTTACTTTTTTGTCACAATTAATTTTAATTTTATTTTTGAGTCAATGTTACTTTTATGTTGTTTTAACCTAATTTTAAGTCAGTATAATCATGTTTTTTCTTAATTCTAATTTTTTTTAGTCAATAATTAAAAAAAGGGAAAAGAATCTCATCCTTTCTTGAGAAGCAAGGAAAAATGAAATAGGAAACTCCCTGAAAAAGGAAGGATTAAGAATAAGTAAGTAAATATCAATGGTTAAACAAAAAAGAAAGAAAAGGAAACCTCAATTTTTTTTGGTTGAAAATAAGCAAGAAAAAAATCAATGATTGACAAAGAAAAAGGAAATAAAGTGGGAAATTTCCTTTCTTGAAAACCTAGACATAATGAAATTGAAAACTTTCGAAAAGGAAAAATTGGAAAGATTAATGGGCAATTTGAAAATTTCTTAAGGAAACCTTTTTTTTTTTTTATAACTATAAAAGAGAGGGAAATATGCTAAAGAGAGGGAAGAGCATTGGAGAAAAGTTAGCTTGAAAGAAAAGAAAAAGAGAAAACATGAAAGTCTAGGAATAAAAAGGAGGATGAAATAGGTCAAGACACGGAAAAAAAAAAAAAAAAAAAAAAAAAAAAAAAAAAAGAGGAAAAGCTAGAGAAAGAGGTGTACATGAAAGGAAAGGAGAGATTGAAAAAATTCTGAAAAAAGAGAAGGGAGAGGTGTCCAAAGAAGAAGAAGGAAAAGAAAGGCAATCTTCAAGAAGCTAAGACTTGAGGTAAAAAAAATCCAACTTTTCTCTTTTTACTTATTGATTGATAAAAGGAATGAAGAATTTTTGGTTGAATGGTCTCCATTATAGGTTCTTATGTGTTGTCCATTTAGCTAACTTTATAGTGTTTATATGCTCCATTTTTGCTCCCAATTGATATGTCATTTTTTGTCAGATATTTTCAACATGTTTTAGCCCTCTTTAGTGTATTTTATGTACTCAATGTTGCTTGCAATTTGATGATCATTTGCTACCCAGATTTTTTTAATGTGACTTAGGCATTTCAAGATGCTTTAATTTGCATCCAATTGATGCTTGTGTGCCATGTGTTTTTTTCTTGAATTTATTTTAACATTATTTAGAGCTCTTTGGTGTACTTGATTATGGCAAAATGCTTTCACTTAGAGCCTTTTTTGGTCGACTAAGTTGGTTAGAGGCTGTGTATGGTTTTCACATCCAACGTGTTGTCAATATATGCTAATAAATTATGGAGCATTTGGGTTTTGTAGACAAGGTGTTTAATAATTTGTTTCTAAGGAATTTTATGAATTAATTTGCTGCATTTTGGCTCTCTATCATTTCCATCATGTGTGCCCTAATTGTGCCTAATCCTAGCTTGTTTGTATTGTGAATTTTGTACCTTAAGCATGCTTATTTTTAGTTTGAATATGTTGTCCACATTTAGTCAATATTACACCTCCTTTGAGCTTAATTAGGTTGTCCATTTTGTGCCTTGAATGCTCCTTATTTGAGCTTGTATGTGTTATCCAATGTTGCTTGTTTGATGGCATGTTAACTCATATTTTACAGCCATGAGACATGCTAAAATTTATGTGTTTATCCCTATATTTTGATGCCAATTTACTAGCATTAATACTCTCTTTTTGGTCATCAAAGTAGTGTTAAAAATTTGGTAAAATTTTTGGTACATTCACAATATTAAGTACACTAATGCACCCAGTTATAATGTAAAAACATAATTATAATATTACTATTTTTTTGTTGTTGATATTATTACAATTATGTCCCTATATTATAACTGGATATATTGGTGCACCCAAAATTGTGAGTGCACCAAAGATGACACCTTCAAATTTACATGTTTATTTCATTCATTTTGCTCTCTAATTTTGTTGCATGATTAACCTTTGTGTTGCTCAATTTTGGTTGTGAGTGTGTGAGATTTCTCTACCCAAATTTATGTTGGAACTTGGTGATTTAAAACTTGGGAACCATGACAAAGTTGCTCCTAAGCCAAAAAGTAAAGAAACACCTAAGCAAGGATGACACAAACTAGTAGCAAAGCTAATAAAATCAAGTTATGAAGTTGCTTTGAGTTTAAATGTAATTTGTGTACTCTCGAAATTTTGTAAACAATATATGATGATGAGTACTTAATTGAACACCAACACACATAATCAACCATGATAGTTTATAATTATTGCTTTAGTGTCACCAAGTGAGGTCCAACGCCTCTATAAGCATCTTGTGTAAACAATTTTACTCTTCATTTCAGTGTTGCCATATGAGGCCCAACGCTTCCATAGGCTTCTTTGATTCCATGCCATGTGAGCCCAATGCCTTCGTAGGCATGCTTTGAAAGTAATTTTACTCTACACCTTGATGTTGTCGTGTAAGGTCCGACATCTCTATAGACACGTTTTATAGATACATCTACTTTCCGTATTAGTGTTACCATGTGAGGTCCAACGCCTCTACAAGCATGTTTTATAAATACTAAAACTTTTTTGCATTAGTGTTGCCATGTGAGACTAACATTTTATAAATTTCTATATTTTAAATAACAAAAAAAAATTCTCATTTTCCATTGATTATTTTCAAATTATAAATTACGCAAATAAATAATGTTTTGAAAAACTCCAAAAAATAAATAACAACCCACCGACACGTATTTTTAGTCAAACTATGAGGACTTTGATCCCTATTGCATGATAAATAAGCCTTAGGATCTCATACTAGGTCAAGTTCGCCTTTTGTAAATATTTATTTTTTGTTTGCATTAATTCTTTTTGTTCCTTTTGTTTATTTTTGCATGTGTTTTAATTTAGGTAGTTAAAGTAAATCTAAGGTCATATCCTGTTTATTTTTCTTGACTAGTTTAAGGTAACTATCCTCATGGACGGGTGTTATGGGGTGTCTAACACATTTACCGCACTTAAACAGGATTTCAAACTCATCTTTGGTTATATAGATCACCCTTTTATTTTCTTTTTTCCTTAAAAAATTTTGGTAGCAACTCCAATAAATTAATTTTCAAAATTTCTTTTTCTGGAATCAATTTATTTTCTCTTCTTTTTTCTCACCCTCTTCCTGAACGTAAGGTATGATAAGGAGCAATACTTAAAGATGGTACAGTTGGCGGTAGACCTTAGCCTTGAGAATAAGAGGCAAAAGTGGATGTGTGTTAGTGCATACACTCTATCTTTCCCACTTCTTGTGGCGTAGTTTGTACCTCAAAAGCTTAAAGGATGCAACATTATAAGTAGTTTTGATTTTGTTGTGTGCAAAATGACACAGTGCAAGTGTACATGATCAACAAATAATACAATGGTGGAGAAAATGAATGTCATCCTCTAGGAACTATTGTTAAAGCTTTCGCTAAGTAATAATACTATTTTGGTTACCTTATCCAAGTTAATCGTAATATAAAAATTAATCAAGAAAGAAAATAACGCTAAAGAACTAATCAAGTGAGACTGAGAGATCTGAGTATATATCAAAGAAAACTCCCTAAAATCATGGTCCAATTTGGCATTTCAAGTTCAATACAGTTACTTTCTTAACTTGAATTCAATGCTTATTAGTTACGATAAGCCTCTAATTTCATTATAAGAATCTGTTGATCCTTTAGAAATTCTATCGACTTAATTCAATTCCCTATATTTCTATGAGAATCAAATTAAAGTGATGCATTAAGTAGAAACATAGTTAACTATGTAATGTTATATAGTTAACTATATTCAATTAGAATCACAGCAACACAATCAAGTACAAACCAGTCAACTAGGTAATTGAAATCAATTAACTATATACTAACAACAAGCAAAAATTCAATTATTTAAAATTCCTTTCTTATAAAAGAAAATCTGTTTTCATGTAAAGGCTTAGTGAAAATACCAGCAAGTTGATACTCTATTTAAACATACTTTACCTTATCATTACCTTGTTAAACATGATTCCTAATAAAGTGGTGTCTTACTTCTATATGCTTTGTGTAGGAATGATGCACAAGATTTTTAGTGAGATAAATAGCGCTTATATTGTCCCAATATGCATTTGAGGCACCTTTAGTGTGTAATCTTGAAGTTGTTGCTTCATCCATGTGCAGCAACTTCCAAGGGCCATGTGTTTAACTTTAGTTGTGGATAGAGCTACTGAGCATTGCTTCTTGTTATACCAAGAGACTAAAGATTTGTCAAGAATTTGGCAAGCACCGCTAGTACTCTTTCGATCAGATTTGTCATTTGCAAAATTAGCATATGCATGTCTAACTTGATCAAAGTTGTTAGTCCTTGTGTACTAAAGCATTTGGTTTTAAGTACCCATTAAATGTCAAAAAATTTGCTTAATTACAACATAGTGTGATTTCTTAATATGAGCTTAAAATCTTGCACACTTATAAACACTATTCATGATATCAGGTCTACTTACGATAAGATAAAGAAGTGAACTGAATACGTTTATATGCTTTTTGATCAAAGTCCTCACCATTTTCATCATTGTCCAAATGTGTGGATGGATTCATTGGAATGTCCATTAGTTTAGCATTTTCAAAGCCAAACTTTTTCAAGAGTTCCTTAGTATATTTTGTTTATTGATGAAATTTCCTTGTTCAATTTACTCAATTTGCAATCCGAGAAAGAATGTCATGTCACCTATCATACTCATTTAAAACTCACTTTGCATGATTTTAGAAAAATCCTTACATAGACTATAGTTAAAGCTGCCAAAAGCAATATCATCAATATAAACTTGTACAAGCATAACATCTTTATTTACAATTCTAATGAAGAGAGTTATGTCTACTTCCCATCTTTTAAATCCATTTAAAATGAGAAAATTGTTAAACCTTTCATATCAAGCTCTAAAAGCTTGCTTTAGGCTATAGAGGGCTTTTAAGAGTTTGTATCCATGGTTAGGCAATTTCTTATCTTCAAAACTAGGAGTTGTTTGACACACATTTCTTCATTAATAAAGTCATTCAAAAAGGTTATCTTGACATCCATTTGATACAATTTTAAATTCACATAAGAAGCAAAAGCAAGCAACATTCTAATCAATTCTAATCTAGCAACAAGAGCAAGGTTTCATCGTAATCAATATCTTCTTGTTGTGTATAACATTGTGCAACAAGTCGTGCCTTGTTCCTTACAACTTCTTATCTTTCTTTTTCAAACAAGATGAAGCTTGGATGATAGCCACAAGGAGGAGAAGCTCCCTTTATATATATCGTAGTGAAATATGACCGTTAATGCTTCAAGGACTTGAATCTTGAGTCTCTAACATCTCCAAGCATGATTTTTGCTATCAATATCCATTATCTTCGTTGAAAAGCTTGAAGGGAGGAAGGAAGGAAAAGCTTTATTTCCTTTCTTGATATGAAAGAGTGGAGTCAAAAAAGGCAAATAGCTATTGCACAATAAATGAGATAGAGACAAGACATATCTTAAGGGGGAGAGAAAAGTCAGCATTTAAAAATCAAGACAACTTGAATCAAATTCAAAAGTGGGTCAAACTCTTTTGTGCCAACAGATGACACCTTAAAGTGATTCCCTCATATGCAAACATAAATATGTTGCAACAAGGAACGTATGTCCAAAGCATATGAATGAACATATATATAGCCTAAAAGTTTAAGGATTTTTTTTGTTGTTCATACGATTGATTCAAATCCTTTTTGTTCTTTCATATGGATATCGTTGTGGAAAGCTGCTTTTTCTTGTTTAGGAGTAGTTTTTCGCTATTATAAAAGCCATTTGCAAATAGGTTTCATATCAAAGAAAAAAAAAATATTTTCTCCACTATATATATTTTTTATAATACAATTGGCATTGCATGTGACATGTGTTTGCCACTTAGGGATTCTACTTTAGCAAGGATTTGCAACATTAGCTACTAGCTTGACAATGTTAGGGTTATAGTTAACAATAGGGAGTGTTTTGCAAATTTTTAAAACTGTAAGGAGTCATTTGAAAAAAAAAAATAAAGTGAGGACCAATTCAAAATTTTAAGAAATATATGGAGACTAAGTGATAAATTTTTCCAATTTGTTTTCTTATCACTTTCGCCAATGACACTAATTTGCATAAAGATATTTATTCAACTCTTTATTGCTATTAGTCATACACCGATGGTATCTTTTTTTCCTTTTTTTTTTTTATAATTTAATTTGGAAATTAAAACTAATCATTTAAGTAACAAATTTATTTTCAGACTTTAAAAACTCATTTTTGAATTCAACAATTATTTTGCAATTTTAATAATCATTTTTATTCAAATTTATTTTCAGTTTATAAATTATTAATTACCCATTATTCTTTATTTCAAGTTAATAAAGAATTGCAGCAAAAAACATGCTTTCTCACATAACCATACCATATAAAAAAAAAAAAAAAAAAAAAAGAACCACATGCACCACACTCTCATTCAAATATCATATATTTACATCATTATCAAAAGATAAATTATAACTTTTTTCTAATCATTCTAATCAAAAGCATAATGAATCAAATGAAACTGCAATAAGAAAGGAGACCTTATAAGAATTTATTTCCCAGCATACATACAATGAATATTTTTTCTGCAAGCAAACATGGATTCCACCCAAATGATTGAACTAGTAGAATAGGCAAATCACAGAAGCAACAAAAAAGATAGAAGAAAGCAAGTAGGGGATAAAACACTTATGGGACCACATTAAAATAGACAAATTGGGAGGCATTTTTGTCAATTTACATGTGGATGTTATTTATTTTCCAGCTAACTAAATTGCACACTAATCTTTGTTGCCTAATAAAGATTGCCACGTGTCCATCAGTATTTTTTTACTATTACTCCACAGAATACTTGTTGGTTTTATCGGTTAGAGTCAAATTTTGACCCTGATCAATTTCTTGTCACCTAACAGGTGGATTGGTTGGGTGTCTGACGTATTAAATGGAGGTGGTGAATCAATTTATTTAAAAAGATACATTAAATGGATTTGCATTCAAATGACATGAAGCCACTTATTTTTTAAAACAAATTTTAAAGTGGATTCAACTTCTTTGAAAGCAAAATTATTTTATTTTTTGAGAAAAATAATGTGCCTGACATGCAAAATGGATTGGGTCAACTATTTCAAAAATCAAAATTCACTTTAAGCATTCTTTGGTCATATAGATGAAAAAATTATTTTTTTTTTTTCCATATTTCGATCAAATTTCCGTGTGCAACCTTTTTAATGTTTTGTTATTTAGCTCCAAGAAACATGGACTGCCAATTTATTGAAGAACATTGGGCTGGAACTTTTGTGAGACATTTGGGCCAACAAAGACTCTGTCAAATGGAATTTCAGTTATTTGTTCTTATTATCATCAAACACGTGTTCAAAAAAAATAAAACCATCAACAACTGTGTACAACCATTGAGCCATCCGCAATATATCCGGGGCTTAATGACAAAGGTATCTTATGGCTATTATAAGAATCCTTGTTAATATGGAATTAATTTTGTTCTCGATACGTTTACTTTATCTTTCTTGGTTAAAATAGTTTATCTTGGTTACAATAGTGAGTTGGTTTTTTAATTTTATTTTTTATTTTAAAATAATTTCTTAAATTTAAAGTATTTTTAATTTTTTTAACTTTTTAAAATATTTTATAAAAAATTATTTAAGTGAATTTTATTAAAATATTAACGACGTTAATTTGAATGTTAATATGACAGTTACATGTATTTTTTAAAGTGTCAATTACACTTAAAATTTTAAAAGTATCAATACATTTAATTAATATATAAAGATATAATTATAATAATATTAATTTAAAAATAATAATAATATAATTATATTTTTATATTATAATTTAATATATTAATATATTTAAAATTGTGAGTACATTTTATTATTTTTGGTATTTATAATTCAGAACATTTAATATAAAAGTAAATAATAGAAAAAGAATGAAGGTATCATTGTATTAACTCTATATGGCTCTGTTTTGTGCTCCGCCATTGGAAGTCATCTTTTTCTTTTTCCATTTTAAGTTTTAGGATATCTATAGACTGGGTTAAGCGTGACTTTGTCACTGACCTTTCTTCATAAACTTTTCCATGAGCTCCTTCACATTCCTTCTCTTCTCCTCCTCCTCCGAACCTGTCGCTGCAACTCATGCTGCAACCTTAAAGTATATCCAATGTCCTCATTTCAATTGTTAACCACACAAGAAGTACTAGGTTTCTACTTCTGACAAACTAACCTCGCCTGAATATTCCCTCATATTGGGACAACAACACTCCAAAGCATCGAAACAAATCACAATTCCTCTAAAAGCTAATCCCGTACTCCCAAATTAATCATCCCAAACTTTTTTCCTCTAATCCAAAGCAAGAAAAAAAAATTAAGAAAAAGACAACCTTTGTTTTTCCACCGACGAACCTGAAAGTAATCAAATAATCTTCTTCCTATCCCAGAATTTGCATGTTTCCCATGCAGTAACCCATTCTATAGAATCTTAAAAATTTGAAAAAAAACAAAAAAGACGACTTCTAATAGCGGAGAGCAAAATAGAGCTCCACAAAATAGCCATAACGATGACTTCATTCCTTTTATTCAGAGAAAAAAAATTAAGATAATTATTAATTAGATGCCAAATCATTTGTTAAAGTATAATTAAAAAAACAGATGTGATTGTCATGTCAGTATTAATATTAAAATTAACAGCATTAATATTTTAGCAGAATTCAATTAAAATGATTTTTTATAAAATATTTTAAAAAAACTAAAAAATACTTCAAAATTAATTTATTCTAAATTATTAAAAAAAATTAAGGGACTAACTCACTAATTTAATCATTTTTTTCTAATTTATATTTTAAGAATATACCAATTCTATTAAGTCTATGAGTCATATATTAAGAAACAGAATTCGATATTTTCTTAAAATTGAAAAATTGATTTGATATTCACTAGGGTTATTTCTTAGGCAAAAATGGAAAGTCCCACTCACTCTAAATTGGTACCTGCATCGCAAACAAATATTTTTGAATATATTTATATCTTAAAATTTTCTGTTAAAAAGGCAATATATCACTTAAAAAATCGTAGACTTCACCTTAATCAGCGTCCTCGTGTTAACTGTGGCATTAACGAATTTCTCTCCACAATGGTGAACGAGCATTACTCATCGTCGCGGCCATGGTTCTTCGACGCAATGACTTTCTTAGTGCTTCTACTGATAGTAGCTCATGTCCTCGCGTTGGTACCCCTCGAGTTTCTTCGCTCCGTAGCCTCTCCACTTTCCTTCATTCATGTAAAGCTGTAAATCCCTAATTTTTCTTTTCTCTTTTGACTGCAGGTATTTTCGCTTTACAGATTAGCGATCGCGAAACAGCCCCAAAGGAAAAAAATTCACTGACGAACAGATTGATTTATTGAACATAGAGGTTGGTAAACCTCAATTGATCTTGCAGGAAATTTTTATTCAGCAATTCGCTTAAGATTATCGCTACCATGGCCCTTAGACTCTAATAATTTGTGATTTTGTAGTCATTAAACGAATCTCTTACAATTTCAAGGAAACTATAGAAAAACTTATCAGTTTGTGTTTCTGATCGTAGAGCAGGGTATCAACTCGCCAAATTTGTTGGTTAAAAATTGAGTTTTCTACTGCTATTCTTGTCTTTTAAGTTACATGTATCTCCTGTTTGCTTGGTGAATGTAATGGTTGGGAGAAGTTTTATTTCCTTTGCTTGTTCGTGTGCTTCAGGTACTTCAGTACCAAAAAGTGCTTAGAATATTTGGAGAGCGAGAATTCAAATCACTAATTTCAAAGTAATGTGCACCCCTACCCCAACCTCTATTCTTTAGCTTAAGTTTCTCCAAAAGGGGTCCGATTGGTGAAAAGGTTTTCCATCAGATCTTTCGCTATTTTGTCCGTATGTAAATGTACCTTTCCCATCTCTATAGTATGGAATTATTGATTACTCTGAGGTGCCACAAATGACATCAATGTCACAACTAAATGGCACCATATCAGTCATTAAAATTATCTAATGGGTGAAATTTGACAATGCCAACTGTCTAATGATCATTGAAAGTATTTATTTTTTAACAATAAAAGTTTGAAATTTTAGAAATTCCCAAGTAGCAAGTGACCTAGAAGACTTGTCTTGATTTTCCCTTGTATAACTTAATAGATTTGCTCATATGGTTACTGGAGAGGTTGCTTTTGTCGTTGTATCAATCATTTGAGTATCCTATTGGGATTTATTTGTTCGAAATCGCCAACAAATAACAATCCATATGATTTAGATTACGAAACTATTAAAAATCTAACATAGAATAGTTTCCAAATAATTCTTGTTTTTTACAAATGAATTCTTGAATAGAAATTTTAGATGATGGACCGAAACATGAATCTTTAACGGTAATGGATGGCTTTCTTTCCGGCCTTCCATCTTAATCTTCGTAGATTATGTATTTCATCAGCTTGGTTTGTACTCAAGTCAAGCGATAATTGAAACAAGCGTTGTGGAGATGGGATAATAGAAACTGATTGTAACAAGTTGTTTATTTTTGTGGATCCCAGCAAAGTGCCGCTCAAACTTATCGTTAGATGCACTTCAGAATTAATGTTTCGTTAAAAAAATTATAATAAGAATTCCAAAATACATCTAATGATATGAAGGATCAATCTCTCAAAAGATGAGCTCGCTATATAATTATATAACAATATAATTATACCCATAAATCATATGTAATTGCCAGCATTATGTTCTGTTTGAGATCAAACTTGTTGAGAGCCATGAAATTGACTCTGATAATTTTGTTTTACTGTTATGTCTGATGGTTTTAAGTCAGCAGTAGAATCTATTGCACTGTTTAGATTGTAGCTCTTTTTTCTGAGATTGAAGCTATTTGGTGCTAGCTTTTAAATATTCAAGGCCAATGCGTAAATGTAAACTTGATGAGAAACGTGCCTAGGGATAATGCAAATTCACAAATCGTATGTAAGGTAGATTGTGAGCATACCAGTATGACTATGTTTTGTCTTTTGGTATACAGCACTTATACATAAAAAGAAGATGATTGTCATTGAAGGCCTCTAGATGAAATGAGTATATTGACAGAGGATAGCTGTCCCCTGTTGCTGGTGTACATTGTTGAAGAAAAAAAATGTCCACCCGTTTCTCTGTATTTGGGGTTTATATTGGCGTTGGAGTTGGTAATCATGAGATGTTTGTGTGCAACCTAAACTTCAAAAATTGAGATTTTGAAAAATTGCCTAAAAGTAATTTTATCTTTGGGTACCTGCAGAGGTTGTGCGCTGAAAATTATTAATAAAAGGTCGCAGCAGCATTCGCCAGTGCTGTAAGGTAGCCTTATCTTGTTCCTTATCGAATATAAATGTCTCGTGAAATGTCGAAATAAATTAAGCTACAGATGTTTCTCAATAAACTTGGTTGATTAATAGTTGTTACTGATCAGGGTACTAATTTTGCCTTAGAAATCTTTGCTAGATGGAGGTATTGGATGTCTGTAGTGGAAATCCTTTATAAACTTGGTGGCCAAGTCAACATTCAGAGACTTCAACTTGATTTATATAAACATTTGCATGATAAACTGTACTTCGTTGAGTTTATACTATTCTTGTTCCGTTGCTGTAGTATTGCATTGTGTCAACATTTTTTTTAGATTTGGGGCAAGACAATTAAAAAATATATAGCATACAAGGAAGTGAGTTAAAACAGGTAACATGATCTGATTGCCCAAAACCACTGATGTGGCACTGATCCCCTGGACGGAAAGTAACTAATGGAAAGTATTGCAGACTCCCGGCAGCTTTGAGCATGTATTTCTGTCGGTATACACAGCCTCAAGAATAACTGGTACGTAAATAATGTCGTTATGATATATTTTTCGATATCTTTAAACATAGATATTTTAGTGTTGACGTGATGATGGGAAAATAAACGTGAGAATGCAAAGGCCAAAACGAGAAGTAGGAACTTTCTTCCATAATGACGTTGTCCGTCATAGTAAGCGCAAATAGAAAGCAACGCGTGGTCTGAGCTCTGAACTCTAAGGAAGGGATGATCAACGCGTGGGCTTATCGCACCCCTTTCCGTCCTTGTCATCATACGTGTCGCTACCAAATATAATCTTCGATCCTTCAACTTGCCTTCCGGCAACCATGTCAATATTGATGATTCTGTCAAATGAAGTAATTATCTCTCTGCATAATTACCTTAAATTACGTTTCATTCAAAAATAAACACTATGGAAATCTTTTAGATAAAATTCATTTTTCTAATTTCTTTTCTAGGTGGCATTAGTTTTTAAAAGTGTTGTACGGCGCAAACCTAGCTGCTCCATATCAAGAAGGGGCTTTCTCGTAGGTTCCTTCGTGCGAAAGGTTATTTTTCTTCCTTCCTTAATGGAGTCTACTCCTCAACCTGACCTTTAAGACACTCCTTTGGGGTATTGTATAGCGATGAGTTTAAGCTTTGTCAGATAAATACAGGCACCGGGTCATATTGTATTAAGACTCCACTTGTGTGTCCCGACCCAAATAACAACGTTCGCCGGGACTCTGACGCCGATTCCGTCACTGTAATACCCTCCATGTCCGGCGAGTCAGCCTCCGCGGTCGATTGGATATCCGAGGCAATCAATGGTGGATCTCTACGCCACGTGGACCTAGACACAGGAACCAACGGTTGGGCCTCACCGCCAGGCCAACTCTTCTCTGTTCGGTCCAAAAACTACTTCACGAAACGACAAAAGGACCCCGCCGTCGACTACCTATTTTCCCCGGCTGGTATGGACTGGCTCAAATCCAGCGCTAAACTTGAGAATGTACTCACTCGCCCCAACAATCGTGTGTCGCAAGCGCTTCGGAAAGCCCAAGCCCGAGGCAAGTCCTTGAAGAGCTTTATATTCGCAGTGAATCTCCAAATACCCGGTAAGGACCATCATAGTGCAGTGTTCTACTTCGCCACGGATGACCCTATTCCGACCGGTACGCTTCTTGACCGGTTCATCAACGGCGACGACTCCTTCAGGAATCAGCGGTTGAAATTGGTGAACCGAATCGTGAAGGGACCGTGGATTGTGAAGAAGGCGGTGGGAAACCACAGTGCCTGCTTGTTAGGCAAGGCCTTAACCTGTAAATCTTATAGAGGGCCAAACTATCTGGAGCTAGACGTTGATATTGGAAGCTCAGCGATAGCGAACGCTATCCTGCACCTTGCATTGGGATGCGTGACGAGCGTGACAATTGATATGGGTTTTCTGGTGGAAGCGCAGACGGAGGATGAGTTGCCGGAGAAGTTGATCGGTGCCGTTAGGGTTTGCCAGATGGAAATGTCGTCGGCGACGGTGGTGGATGGACATATCGCTCTGCCATTGACGCATGGGATAGGATTGGCGAAGGTTAGTCATCATGAGTCTGGTGATGACGGCGAAGCTGTAAATGGATAATTAATGTTAAATTAATTACGAGCATTTGTTTTTCTGTTGAAATCTTGTTGGGTTTTAATTCACCAAAACTGGGTTTCGATGTTTCATTGGAATTATCTTCGGGCATTTTTCTGAAATTCATTGACCAATGTTGTTTAATAAAGATTAATTTTTAAACTCAAATTAGATGACTGCACTTGGAATTTTGTACCATTAGTTATCTTAAAGGTAGTTTTTTCAAAAAATAAAATAAAATTTATTTAAAAAAATAGATTAACCAGCTCTTTGAGGTCCAACACTATGTTACAGCAGTAAGTGAGATTCTTACATGAGATATGAAGATATCGGTTTTTAACATATAGAATGAATCATTTTCTTGCTCAAGTTAAAGGGTAGTTCATAACTGTTGGGACATTGAGGGAGAGAAAAAAAAAGATATATATATATATATATATATATATATTTTGATGAACAATTCGTCATAAAACTAATTTTAAAATAATTATATAAATTATAAATCAATTTTTTATCAAATTAGAATCAGGTGATAGAAAAAATTCTATCTTCTTTCGTCTAGAAGTTTTTTATCATGCTTTAATACACATATTTTCTCCCTTCAACTATAATCTAATACAATCTTTTTTCGTTTCTAAGGTATACTTAATCCATAATTCATGTAAATATTAAAAAAAATGATACAATATTATTGTTCAAACAATAGGATCAAATTATTGTTATAATTTTTGAAAATAAACTCACCTTTGTTTCCTTTAAAGGTTTTAGTTAGTTATATCTTAGTGTTCCGTGTTTAATCTTCAATGTTTAATGAATCTTGTAGAATCAATGGAACTTGGATGATAAGAATAGTATTCTTTATTGATATGGAATAATGTTTATAAGATGGGGGGTTACAAAAAAGAAATTGAAGGCTTGGAGGCATAATACGCTAAGCTTAAAGGATTGTTTGAATACTCAAATGCTTTGTGTCGTTCTTAGTGAATTACAAAGCTCTTAAATAGACTACTTCTCAAAATTATACAAGATTCTTTCTTATCTTTTAAATTCCTAATGTAATGGTTTTTAATGAATCCATGCTTGATAATTACTACCCTTAGAATGCCTTTGAAAAATGTTGTCCTTTATATGCTTTGTGTATGAAATTATTGTCCTTTGGAGTCATTTTGATTTTGCTTGGTTGTCTTTGCTGGTTTGCATAATTGTCCTTATTTATCTATTCTTCTTTTTATTTGTACTTGCTTGTTTGGTCTCTTTTTCTCTCTTTTTTTTTTTTACATACTTAAATCGACGAATGTATAGGTTCTGTATATTCGTTGTTTGCTTGTTCTTGACAAAGCTTACATTAATTATCATTAAATTCTGATAATTTTTCACATATTTTTACTTACTTTAGTATGCTGTGAGTGTTCCATATTATTGATCCTTACTTTGTCATATCAAATTTTGTATTGGCGATATTGTTGGCTATTTTTTCTCGTTGAATATATATATGTTGTTGGGCTAGTGAAATAGGTTCATTGAGCTTCATCTTTTGTTAGAGTTATTGTCATCTCTGTCATAATAATATTCCTCTCTTGTACTCGTAATCTAGAGATAGTACTAAAGAACTAGTTTTCTAGAATGTCATCCTTTTCTTCTTGAAATTTAAATGACTATTTGGTGGTTCCAAATTTAATGAGATTAATGGGAGGATAGAATTTACTGTTGGTGAATTCGACGACTATGGAATAACACCAAATGTATACTTGGTATTGAGTTACAATTCTGAAATAATGTTTGGAGGTTTCTACTATAGATTTTGGTAATAATGATATTTCTCTCATATTTGCTAATGGATAGAAGGACTGAATTAAACTATAGCTGAATAATGTTTTGAAAAATTTGGGATCTGTTCTTGGGGGTATGACGGCTTTATTTATGGCATAGTGAAATATGAATTTAATAGTTTTAGTGGCAAGTAGGCTCAAATGATTTAAATTATAGATTAAAAGTCTGAAATAATCAAACTGCTCTTTTAGTTTTTGGTTGGCCTTTTTTGAATATTGGTCTCTTTTGATGGAGTAAGTGGGCTTATGGTTATTGAATTTTTGCTTGAGCTAGTCAAAAGTTTAAAAGTTTCAACTTTTTTTCCTTTTTTGGTTCTTTTTAAAAAAGAATTTTTTTGGTCTGATATTGGAAGATTTGGACTCAGGCTTCTTTGGGCTACTAGATTTTGACTAGAAGAGTCAACTTGGTTAGATGAACCAGTTATTACTTTTTTGACTTCATTTTCTAATTGATTTAGTTGAATAATAATATTATTTAATGTTCCATATATACTATTGATGTAGTTATTTGTCTGTGATTGTGCTAATTTCACGTTGACTTTCAGCATGGATAGGTGCATGACTATTTGTTCAATTGTTGGCAAACTTGGTTCTCTCGGAGGGCTATTTGTCTGAATATTTTACTTTTCATCAAGTTATTTTTCCTTTGATATATTTAACACAATAATTATAATAAGCTAAATCAAATTATCATTTGATGAACATTTTATCAAATAACTTATTCGATCTTATTCATTTATTAATTCAGTGTTTTACTTGAATATTATCTGTTCTTATTATGAATTTTGAATTTACTATTAATAGCTTGAATTTTTCTGCAGCTTTAACTATTGCTAAAAATTCTTTTCAATTTGAGTGATATTTTGCTCGACGGATTAAATTTTTCATTTGCATATTTTGTTATAATCTCTTTTCCATTTTCATTTTTATAATATAGAGCTACTTCCTAATAATATTATGAAGCATCAATATAAATAATCCACTTTATTGATTGATTAGTTGGTATACTAAGTCTTGGAAGATTTTTACACAAATGTTTTTTTTTTCTATTATATATTTAGAATTATCATCTCATTTCCATTCCGATGTTTCTCCTACTAGCTTTGATATTTTTGAAATATATTTTGATGAGTTTTGAACATAATCTCTAGCATGGTTTACTAATCCTAAAAATGATCTTAATTCCTTTCTAGTTTTTATTTCTTGGAAATTTAAAACTTTCTTGCTAATGTGTTCTTGTAATTTTATTCCTTCTTTAGAAATATAATGTCATAAAAATCCTATTCGTTTTTTTTAATTCTATTTTCTTTGGTGATATATTTAATCTATTTTCTTCTATTAGCTCCATAAATTTTTCTAAATGTTTTTCATGTTTTTTTTCATTATTTGAAAATATTAAAATATCATCTATATAAATTACTGCAAAATCTCTTACAGGTAATAAGAGTTTTATTACAAGATCTTGGAAAATACTTGGACTATAGTGAAATCCCATAAATAATACATTTCATTCGTATAACCTTTCGGATGTACTAAAAACTGTATATTTTTTACTTTCTTCTTTTAATTTTCTTTAAAAAAAATCTTGATTTACAGTCAAATTTGCTAAATATATTTTTTTCCTTTTATTAAGTTAAATAATAATTATATTTTTGGAATAGGGTATCTATTTCCTACTGCTATTTCATTTACTTTCTTCTTTTAGTTTTATTTGGAAAAAGCCAGACAAGCAAGGACAATTATGCAAGCTAGCAAGGACAACCACACGGAATTAAAATGAGTCTAGAGGACAATAATTTCATATACAAAGCATCTAAAGGACAACATTTTTCAATGGCATCTGAAATGTAGCAATTATCAAGCACAGATTCATTGAAGATCATTGCTTTAGAAATTTAAAAGATAAGAAAGCATATTGTATAGTTGGTAAAGTAGTTTATTTAAGAGCTTTGTAATTCACTAAGAAAAAAATAGAACATTCGAATATTCAAGCTATCTCTTGAGCTTATTGTACTCTGCCTCCAAGCCTTCAATTTCCTTTTTGTAACATTTCATTTTGTGAACATTATTCCATATCAATAAAGAATACTAATTTTATCTAAGTTTCATTGGTTCTACAAAGTTCATCAAACATTAAAGATTAAGCACGAAACACTAAGGTTTGACTAACTAAAACTTTTGAGAGAAACTAAAGTGAGTTTATTTTCAGGAATTATAACAATGATTTGATCCTATTATTTGAATGTCGGCATGATATCATTTTCTTTAATATTTACATGAATTATGGATTAAGCACACCTCTAGTAGAAAACAAAAGAAAGTTGTACTAGATTATGATTGAAGGGGAAAGTCCGTGCATTAAAACACTGTTAAGAACCCATGTATGAAAGAGGACAGAGTTTCTTTTATTACCTGATATTAATCTTGTCAAAAATTGATCCATAATTTATATAATTATTTTAGAATTGGTTTATGCCAAGTTGTTCATCTCATATATATATATATATATATATATAAAGTTTAGGAACGATTATAAATTGTCAAAAATTGACATTTAGATTAAGAAAAGGGTAAATACTTTATAAAAGTTAGCGCTGGTAATTTACTAAAATCAAAGATAAATAATTTCTTACTAAACCTAATCATTTGTTCAAAAGCTCGTTTAGCCCGAAGAAAATAGATATGATTCCAACCTAAAAAGCTTAGTCCGAAAATAGGCCCAAATTTTCACGCCTGAATGAAAAATGGGTTGGGCTTGGGCTTCATTTCAAAGTTTGGACCAACCCAAATTATATATATATATATATATATATATATATATTATTTTGAAGAAGATATAGTTGCTTATTTTTTATATTAAGTCAATTAGTTATATCTTTAACTTATGAAGTTTTACTTATAGTATAATAATTATGAAAGACAATTTAATTTAGATCGTTTACTTTAACTTGACTTTTATTGATAGACATAATTTTTTTTTATTAAAAAAAATGTTTTGCAAAATAAAAATTGGGTCAGACCAAGTTTTTAGACTTTTATTGAGCCTAAAATAAAAAAATTAGACTAAAACTTGGGTCCGAACAAAAAAATTAAGCCCACTTAGAAGCCCGCCCATCCCACCATCATGTCTATTCGTGACGCAGAACTGTTGTTGATGAATTTTCAGAAAAAGAACAAAGTGTCAGTTAAACCATTGTTAAATTACATGACTATTTAAATTGTGGCTTAAATGTCCAATTTTTTGTTTTTTTTATAACAATCAAATGCAAGGGCTTCTGATCATGTGTTTTCACCCAAACTAACAGTAAAGTGTACTAAATTACAATTGACAAGCCTAATTAGTTATTAAATGTTTTGAACGCTGAATTGAGTCAGCTGGTTGTGAGTTTTTGGATTAAAAAATGATGTGGATCACTTGATCACTTGAAAAAATATTAAATGCTCTTAATATATTTAAATAACAGTTGATTTAATATAGTAGTTTTAATAAAATTATTTTTTTTAAAATAAAAATTGTTAAAAAAATAATATTGTTAGAACTAATATATCACATCAACTATCACTTAAATGTATCAACACTAACTGATATATTTTTTTATTAGACAATGAAAGTTGAAAGTAGAAGGAAAAACTTCTAAAATTACCTAGGGTTGCAAGTAGGAGCTTAGTTCAAGGTAAGAAAAAGGGTTGGTATCTAAGATAGTCTCCGCCTCAAAGCCACAAAGAGAGATGAGATGACACAAGAAAGCACGTGAACATACGGGACACTGCCATATTTTGCTCCTCATGGCTAATCCATGCTGCTGCAACTAGCTAACTCCTCTTCAGACTATCTTTATTCGTGATTCACTTTGTTGGAAATTCCCTCACGTTTCTCTCACTTATTTTGTATTTTTCAATGTACTGTATCTCTCAAGAAGAAAGTTGCTTGTAGTGTAAGACTGAGAAAATTGCCCATAGAGGATTGTTTATAATAATACAGATTTTCCAATAAAAATGTAGAATTTTTCTGTACAAACCATGCTGATTTCTATGGCCATATATTTAATAGTGGATGACGTATTAAACAAAGAAAATTGCTGGCATCAGGGATATGAGATGTATCATACTCACGTACGTAGTCGTAGTCGTGTCAGTTTATTAGCAACTTTAATTTTCTCTGCTCTTTCGATCTTGATCTCTCTTGCCTTCGCTAATTATTTCAGAGTTTCCTAACCTAGTATACTGTATCATCGGTCAGCAATTCACAGACTGAGATATGGATGGATTTCGGTCGAACTAATGGTCTAACGTTAGGCCTGGACCAAAATTTTCTATTATTAAGGGAAGGTTAGGCCCATAATGCGACCAACGTCCTATTGGGCCTTTTGGGACTATATTCAGTAACTGACCAAAGGAAGTGAACAAACGGCCTTTATTTTCAGTGAAAAAAAAAGTTGCTAATAAGCTGATACGAGTACGAACCAATTTCCAACGGCCTTCAATAAAAGTGATAGAAATTATTGATAATACTGTCAGTGTCTAGCATGTCAGACAAACGGCAAAGAAAAACACATTCCTCACTAACAAAGAATAAAGGAAGCAGTAGACAAACTTATGCGTTGGTTGCTTCACAAGAACGTCTAATTTCGCCCTCTTCACCTGTTTTCACTCCAACACTGGTCAGCTTCAAGAAGGATTGGCCCCATTTTTCAAAGAAAAGGTCTTGATCGTTTGCCAAATCCTCCACTAATTTCCTTGTTTCATCATCCCTTAGCAGAACAGAATCCGACTGGAATAGGCCTTTGTGAGCCAGCAGATTTCGGTAATACTGGTTGTCAAACGCCAGAGATGTTTCAGGATCAAGGTTAACTGTTACAGACTGGCTTGCACTTGCTCCACACTGTTTTATGAGTTCATTCGCATATCTACTGTCAAGGTCTTTGTCAATCAGCCTAAGCCTTCCCTTTGAATCTTCTTGAAACCTATCCCGGAATGAGCTGCAGTGAGCTGATCCTATGGTGTGAGCTCCTGCAAAACAGAGTGTTACTATAGTCATCTCTAAGACTAAAGGATCTGAATTCAAATCCCAGTCGGAGCCAAAATAAACATCTTTTACTCTGTCAACAATTAAAGGAAGGCGAAGAGATTGAGAATGACAGAAATGAAAGTTATTAAAGAGAACCAATAATTACCTGAAAGGATGACAAGATCTTCAATGGACAATCCTTTGGAGGAGAAGAGCTTAATCATCTCATCCATTGTAAAACTGGTGTCAACGATGTTGGGTCTGACATTGGAAGCTACTGAAACCATCCCATCCCTTCTGCCCGTGGGAATCTGAACCACGGGACCACCAACCTGTTCTCAGCATACCAAATTTGTACTTACTGAAGAATGACATTTAACAGCAGTGCGGTAAGGGAAAAGAAAACTTACAATTTCGACAGCATCTCTAGCAGCCAGAGCAATTATGTCAGCACAAGAAACAGTTCCTGGACAGAAAATCTCAGTTATTCTTTTTGCTGAATCTATCGCTGAAAATCCTCCTACTGATCTATTCCCTGGATCACTTTGCTCTGTATTGTTCCCTTGTAGCATCAATGATGCATCACATCCCTGCACATCATGAACCAATTATTTACAGCATGGAAGATGTCGGTGGCCTCTGTAAGTCATAATTGAATTGAAAAACCAACACAAGACACAATCTCGATTCCCTCACAATTGCATGCTGCCCCTGAGGTCACCTCAGCTTCAAATACATTTGAATTTCCTTTACATGTTCATTATTGTCTCTGTTGACTTACTAAACTTAAGAAGAAAAAGAAGGAGGAAAGGGTAATTCTCAAATTAAATCCAAAGAAAGAGGCAAATTCTTTACAACCAAAGGTACCATATGTCTGCGAGGATTCGTTCCCTAGAAACCAAACACGAGGACTTGTGTGAAAGGGAATGAAGTAGGAACACTTACCTCCACGAAGCAATCATGGAAAACCAAGCGAAGGAGCTTTCCAGGAATGGAGGGATCGGTAGAAGAGAAAGAACGGACTGTGTTTCTTACTATGAACTCTGCGGAAGGGCATGAAGCTGCATAGAAGTTGAAAGAGAGGCTAGCTGAAACGGAGGCTGCAATAGAGAAGCTAAAAAGAGTGGAAACTAATGTGGGAAAAACTATTGCTCTTGCCTCCATTAGTGGTTTGCAGAGAGCAGAGTGTCTTGCTTAATATAATGAGAGATAAATAAAGAGAAGGTGGCCATGAAATAGTCTCTATTAAAAGCTACATTTATGGGGTTGGGTGATGTCAGTAGGTAGATGGGGTTTTAGTCATGCAATTTCCCTCAACGCTATCAGTGGTTGTCTCTCTCAGTAAGCATTTAAGATGCTTTCCAAACTCTCTTTCTCTGATTTGCTTGGTTTTTAATAGTGATGTGTTACATAAATGGGTGCTATAATCATAAGTCAGGAGATCCTTTCTGCGTTTTCAGCATAGTGATGTGTTACATAAATGAAAGCCTCCACATTTGGTAACGGAGAAAATTTGAAATGCAGAAGGATTAAGAACTTCCAGATAAGTGAATGGACCCTGTGGACTTTAACCAACTAAATAGTAAGGGAAAAAGAGAAGCACCTGATTAGTCATTATATTGTGTACAGAAACCATGTGATATCTCTGACTAGATATTTGTTCTTCTAAGCAAAAATCTATGAACCAACTAAAATCAAACTCTGAAAAACAATATACTTCAAAATGGATTGGTAAGGCTAAAATTTATTAGAGATAGCTTCATCATGAAGGAACACAATTCAAGAAGCAGTAATGACAAACAACGGAGAACCACGCACAGTACAAAACCAGTAAAACGGAGACCAGTAAATTCCATGACATGAGACGAGTTCGCTCAGTCTAATAACTGAAACAACAGGGTATGTTGAAAATGACGGCACTTGCCTTCCATTATGGATCCAACTACACGTGGCTGGTAATTATACAACGAGCAATTTCATAATTCCTTACTTCTAAATTTCTTTTTTCCTGCAGGATTCTGTAATTGAATCTATAATATAGACGACTATCTCACCCCGATTATTGTAGTTTGATATTTTTAAGAATCATACTATGTGAACATACCCTTTTTTTTAATTAATTGAACAAGCAAGTTCAATTTAAGAATTAAATTAATTTATTATCTATTTCAATTTTCACCGTTAATTTTAAAATATTTTACGACATATTTGTATCGTCATTGACCGCATGTTGTAAGACTGTAAAAGAGACATGGTTACTTTCTCAGGAACACAAAAAAGGGATGAATATTAATCCTTGGGGAAATTGAAGTGTAGGACGTGTCCCGGGTCCCAGGTTCTGTGGCCAGAATTGCATCAGAATCCTCCAAGCAACACCTACCTAACGATGAGAAATTGACACCGTCTTTTCTTCCCCCTCTGTTTCAGCCCATTGAGTTGATTAATTTCTCGAATGTACTTTATTCCAGTATTGCACGAACAATCTCCATCCTTCTCCTTCAGTTTCCGAACCCCCACTAGTCATGGCTTTGGTGAATTCATTTCTCTCCCCCGCCCAAACTTCTCTAGCTTTTCGTCTTTCATCCTCACCATCCAAGAAAAATTCACCACTGGTACTTCTTTGCTCTCTCTCATCACAACGCTTCAAATCATTAGCAGCAAGAAGGAAGCATGCAAAGTGTGGCGCCATCGCAGATGTGAAAGCTGCACCTTCGCTTGATAACAGTGGGGAAGAAGATCACAAGGTTCTTGTGGGTCCTTCCAGTGAGGAAGAGCGAAGAGGTGATAGGTTCGTTGCGGATTACGACTGGACAGAGGAATGGTACCCCTTGTACCTCACTCAGAATGTGCCCGACGATGCGCCCCTCGGTCTCAGAGTGTTTGATAAGCAGCTCGTGTTGTTCAGGGACGGCAATGGCGAATTTCGCTGTTACGAAGATCGCTGCCCTCACAGGTAAGTGCTCAATCAACATAATAAAACGAGGTTCTGTCACTGTTAAGTCATTGAATCTTACCAATTTTGTATTCTCTTCTGGAATCAATAATTTTTTGGGACTGATTTAGTTGATTACTTGGCAGTTGAAATTGGACGCCAATTAAGATGCTAATTTCAGGGTCACAAACATGTGGATCTTATTTGTTGTTTGATCCAGGTTAGCAAAACTATCTGAGGGCCAATTAATTGATGGAAGGCTTGAGTGCCTATACCATGGTTGGCAATTCGAAGGCGAGGGGAAATGTGTGAAGATACCTCAGGTCTGTCACAGCTATCTTCAATGCTTAAATTTTGCATGTAGTTGTTTGTCTGAGAGTAATGCGATATGATGTTAGCTATTATGTTTCTACAGCTTCCAGCTGATGCCAAAATCCCTCGTTCTGCTTGTGTTAAAACATACGAGGTGAGGGACTCTCAAGGAGTTGTATGGGTGTGGATGTCTCGACGGACTCCTCCCGACGTTAATAAAATACCCTGGTTTGAGAACTTTGCTAGGCCAGGGTTTCAAGATGTTTCAACAACTCATGAACTTCCTTATGATCACTCCATACTCTTGGAAAACCTGATGGATCCTGCTCATGTCCCCATCTCACATGATAGGACAGATTGGACTGCGAAAAGAGAGGATGCGCAACCACTATGTTTTGAGGTGACTGAACGCACAGATAGAGGATTTGCAGGATGGTGGGGCCGAGAGAAAGATGGGTCTAGGACGAGCTTCTTACGGTTTGAAGCTCCTTGTGTTCTCCAAAATAACCGAGAAATTGTGGACAAAAATGGTGAAAAGAACTACTTCTCTGGTCTCTTCCTCTGTAGGCCAACAGGGCAGGGGAAATCCATGCTGATTGTGAGATTTGGAGGAACAAAAAGATCCCCACTTATAAATCTGTTCCCCAAATGGTACTTCCATCAGAATTCAAGCAAGGTGTTTGAGCAAGACATGGGTTTCTTATCATCCCAAAATGAAATTCTATTGAGAGAGAAGGTTCCCACAAAGGAACTATACCTTAATCTGAAATCCTCAGACACATGGGTTGCTGAATACAGGAAGTGGATGGACAAAGTAGGGCATGGGATGCCGTATCATTTTGGTCACAGCACCATTTCATTGCCCCAAGAACCTGCTGTGGTTGAGCACGCCCCTGCTGGACTCATTGCAGGACTCTCAGCTTCTTCACCTGCTAAGGGCGGCAGTGGAACCATGCATGCTCCAAATCTAGCTAATAGATATTTTAGGCATGTAATACATTGCAAAGAGTGTAGAAGTGTCGTTAAATCTCTCCAGACTTGGAAAAATGCACTTTCGGCTGTGGCTGTTGCTTTGGCTGCATTGGCAATTCTGGTGTCTGGGAGACAATGGAAGGCCCTTCTGTTGGTATCTGCATCTATATGTTCAGTTGGAGTCTATGCTTGTTCAACAGCCATCGCATTGAATACAACAAATTTCATTAGGAAACACAGGAGATTGTGAGCAATTAATGTTATAGTTCTGTGACAGTAATCTTTGTATTCAATAATTTGTCGAAATGATATGGTTACTTGCCATCCTATCTTTAGCTCGTTCATATTGTACCTGACTAACAGATCGAAAGGAGGAAAAATTATTCCTTCCCCAAAAAGAAAAAAACGAGTGTATAGATGAGAGTATACAGAATCTGTAAAAGAGTTCAGAAGGATTATTTAGGAAAAGGAGCTGTGACTATTAACTTTAGTTTGCTCAAGCATTTACATGTCGAAAGAAAATCTACAACTAGCTTCAACGCTGCTCCAAATCGAATTTTGTAGAACAACTCTATTCCACATGTTAACTAATTGAACGAATACTAATTGATTGCTTCAAGTAGCATGTCAGCTTCACGCAAGCTGGGCAAATTTCTTTTAGTGTAGAACAGTACAACTAATGCACTGTTGAACCCGCTGCATCTGCCATTATTAGGCCATAAAATTTAGAATAGGAAACGTTACGACGGGTATGAGGTGTTGCTTCACCACTTCACAGCTTTACTCTATAACTTCTGAGTATTAATTCTGCTCTTTCGGAGCAGAAGGTTCTTCCAACCACTTTGCACGAAAGCCTGTGCCTTGACAATCTGAGCAGCACATTGATCCCTGAATGACAACAAATGAACACGATAAGTCTCTCGGAAATGGGTACGTTGAGCATGTAAATTAAATAGGACAAATTTGTTGGTGAATTCACATCAATCTTTCATCGTAAAGATACCTTTCCAGAGCAAATAATACAGCTTGTGTTTTTGGATGGAACTTCACAAAGCATGTTATCACCAAGAATAAAAAAACCAGTACCACCACACCATTTGCATTCAATATGACCTTTTGAGTCGCAAGAAGAACACACAATTGGCCTTGGTTGCTGCAAGCATAATAAATATTGGAGAAATCAAGGACCCGCGTTGATATAAAAATGTATTTAGACACTGATCTCCGCAGATCAGAAACAAGCAGTCAGTAAGAGATCAATTATAATCAGAATATGGTTCAATTTATTTGTTTTCAGCAGCAACTTCTATCTCAGCTGCTAATAGGTTGGATAATTAAAAAAACCATCTTATCATTGAAAAAAAAAATATTTTCCTTTGTACTGCGGTGATTGTGTGGGACTTATAGTTGCATTGACTGAAGCCGCAAAAGGAATCTCAATAAAAGAAAATAGAATAAAATTATGACATACTTTATCAATTAATAAAAATGTTGTCATTTGATATCTATTTCTTTCTGTGGATTCTTTTCTGTGGTATTTTATTTATCAAAGAAATTACAAGTGATTCTAGATATGATTCAAAGTCATACCTGATGCAACCAATAAAGCACATCATTGTTTAGGGTAGAATAGAATATAAGCGGAGAAGTCTATGACTAAGACCCAAAAGTCCAAAACCAGCAGCCCAGCACATCAAACAATAACACTTACAGATTACCTTTAAATACCTGAACAGTCAACAATCAACATATACGGTAACTAAATGAACTTGCCAAGTACAGGCTATCGATATTTATGAGTATGACTGTACTTAAAATTTGAAATAAAGTGAGATTCTAATTCATAAGCAGATAACAGTTACTCACGGACAAACTATCTTAAAACTTCCAGATCAGAATTTTAGATAAAAATAAATCCACATACAGAAGACATTAATGAAGTCTACTTGAGAAGAGAAATAATGCAACAGGGTTTTGCTAAGTGCAGAAAAACCGATGGACCGGTTTGTGATTCATTATGTTCCATTTGTATCATGTTCTTTAAGGCACATAAATTTTCCTACCAAATGATGTATTCATATACCCAATTTCTTCGCAAAAGTTTCCCACATTGTGCCAAAGAGTATAAACATCTATTATACAACGGAAACATGAAAATTGGATTCGAAAACAGCATAAGACCTACTTGTCCATGTAGTGAGAAGAAAATTCGAACCATGTTGATGATGGGGTTTATCTTTCATTCACAGATACCTGAAGCTATACATGTATATATGGTACCATAACTAAAACCGGGAGCCTCAAAAGGCTCTAAAATTTTCAGAATACCACCAACTTCACTCAAATATTATCAGCAGGTAAAATTCAAAAACTTGAGAACCCAACCAAACGCAGGTGTCGATATAAAGAGAAAGAGAAGGAGAAAGGAAACCTGAGAGATCAACCAGGCTCTTTCCATGCGCTTAATGAAATCAGAGGAAGAGTCCACCATAGAAGCACGGATACCGGAAATCCTAATGGCGCGAGACCTTGAAGTAGTGGGTACAGTAGGAATCGGCAATTTTGCCGTAAATAGGAAGCTTTTACCGCCCACTGCAATTGGAATGAGCGAAGACCCACTACAAGATACACAGCTCGTCATTTTCCTCTTCACCGGCGAGAGCGAGAGATAAATAACAGTATTTGATGATGGTGGCGCAGAGTCAATCGAAGTTACCTTGTCGTCGAGAGAATAACGTAAACTCAACCACTATAAATATAAACGTCTTGAAATAGATCGTGTTTGGACAGACGGAAATATCAGGCGAGATTTTTCTTGTCGAAAACGGAAAATCAAAATCCTTCCAATCCCATGAGAAAAAGAAAAATCAGCGGAAATTTCAAGCTGTGTACAACTGGAATAAAACTGCGTCACGTTTAATGTTCTGAGATAGGGATTGGAGAGGGACCAAGTCTGACCCTCAACCTTGGCTTGAACTGAAGTAATAATCTCTCATTCTTTTTTTTTTTTTTGGGCAACCGAAGAAACTCTTTTGTTTCTTTTTTGTTCTCTGGGCTTCCTCCAATGAGGTGCTTGTCCCATGCCATGCTTAGTCCATACAATAATTAAGCCCCTATCAGCCCATGCTATAAGGAAAAAAAAAAAAAAACTATTTATTTTATTATTACTATTATTGAGTGAAGCACTAACCGAAGATGAATGCGGCAAAATATATGAATTTGGAATATTTATAGTTGAATTGATGCAAGTATTTATTTTTAAATAATTTTGTAGAATTTACTGTTTGTATTTAAAATTATGTTATTAATTTTAGTAATTTTTAAAAATTAAAATTCGTAAACCTCATCTAACGATCTATATTATTATAATTATCCTTTGTCATCCAAATGAAGACCATAGATGATTTATATCATATATATATATATATATATATATATATATATATATAAACCATTTTGCCGTGGATGTGTAGTAGGGATTCTTGAATAACTAGATTTTGATTGAAATTAAATCTTTAAGGTAAATCAATACAAGTTAAAATGATACGATGAAAATATATAAATTAAAATTTTCATTTTTTGAATCAAGAGAGATGGGACATTTTCACTATTTCTTAGATTTATGAATCTATATCAATTCTTTAGAAATTCTTACTGCACATTTTTTCCTATTAAAAGCATTTTATAAAATTCTTGAATATGGACATATTTATAATTTGATTTTAAGGGATGTAAAAATTTTAAATCAAATATTTGAATTAAATGAGACAAATTCTTATAATTTAAGAGAATATCAAATAAATTAAAAAACTAAATTAATAATATAATATAAATTCATATACCAATAAAGATTGAGATTTTAAAAATATAAGGAATTACCTCTCTAAATTTTCAATTTTAAATTTTATACACCTCCCTTGCTTTTGAGCTCATCCCTACATGATAAGCACAGTTTAGTACAGTGAACGTCACACATGGCATTAACAATCCAAAGAAAATTTCTATCTCTAACCTTTCAACTTCCCACATTCATGAGAAAGCTGTGTTTCCAGAATGATTGAAGAACCAAAGATGGATAACAGACAGAAACTAGAGGCGAGATATACACCCTCGAAGATTAGTCTAGGACAACAACAAAAGAGAACGAAGGAATGATTTTAATCCTAGTTGCTAAAATTTTAGACAGGTTTCGATTTAGTTTTAAAAATTTATTAAAATCTTTTATGTACTTATAATTTTAAATTTATCAATACATTTAATTATAATATAAAGATATAATTATTATATTATTATTTTTTATATTGATATTATTATAATTATATTTTTTTATTATAATTAAATGTATTAAAACATTTGAAATAATAAGTGTATAAAAAATAAGACTATAATACAACAATGCTCTTAAACTTTCAAAAATTATTTACTATCATTCATTTCTCTCTAGTATGATTAACTTTAGCGGCAAAATTGTTCCACATTTAATATCATAGACTAATAAAATACACCAACTTGACTAATTAGAGAAGCTCGGACATCTACAACCCTACCATTTTTTTTCTTCTAACTATTATAATGCCTTAAAATATATCTCAATATCAACTTTATTTGCGCCTATGTGGGAAGGAGGAGAAAATTCTCGAAGTTTATTTGGTTATATTCACTTCATTCGAGTCTTATTATCGATTGAAAGTAAAAAATTGTGAGAGTTTAAACATGACTAGATTAATATTGGATTATTTTAAAAACTTTATAGAAACTATATTCAATTAAAATGATTTTTTGGAAACAGAATAAAATAGACGCACGACATGCACAAGGGCTGCTGCGAAGTGGGAACTAAAAAAATTTGGGAATATAGCGTCTCTCCTACGCCATGTGACCCCGATTCTATTCCCACATTTCTTTGTCCAGTTCATTGCGCATGATCACATTCAAATCACATGCCGTCCAAGCTTATTGCCTTATATATACTTTACTTATGACCATTCCAAGCACGTGATTTTGCTGGTCGGAAAATGTGAAGTGTGCCTCCACTGTGACTCACTATCTCGCCTCACTTTCCAAGGGATTCATGATAACCAAGTCCTCCCATTCCCACTTCATTCATTCATTTTTATTTTTTTTTTACTATTATTATTTTTCATTATACTTGTACATTAAATATTTAATAAAATATAAATGCATTATATATATTTAAACAATCTAATCTTATATCTTTTGTCAAATAAGCACGTTGTTTTATATGTTCACAACTTATATGTATATGTTCTAAAAATTCTATACCAGCCTAGGTGCCGAACTCGAGTCTCTTTGTGTGTCAATTTCAGCGTGTATTTGCTTTGACAATGATATTAGTGACATATGACATAGGGGTTTAGAAAACAACAATACTAATTATCTTGACTAAAATTTATATGATGAGTTTATAGTTAATTAATAATTATATAAAAATATATGATTTAATTAAAAAATTATGCAATTATTTTTTAAGAAAATATTATCAAACAAATTTGTCATGTTATAATTAAAAATAAAAAACTTTGTATAAATTTTTTCTATCTTGTATTTACTCGAAATGAATTTGAATGCTACTGTTAACGGAGGAGGCTTTGGAGTTTTGACCTAGCGTTGATAGACATCTGATGTGGCAGTAACTTATTGGTCCGCTTGATATTAGGGTAAAGTATTGTGGCTCCCACAACTAATTCGTACGGTGAGGCATCCTTCCCTGGTCGGTGTCGCTCGATCAAGCCGAAGCAAAACCCAATTCAATAAAGAGCTTAAGCTCTGCCTCTAAGCTTGGCTGTTTCCAGGTATATTATGTTTGAAACCCCGAATCTTCCCTTCCTCTTTCTCTCTGTCTAAACTCTAATTCTCTTTCAGTGGATACAAGTTCCTTTGCAAGATTTCAACTTTTATTTGTTTTAGCCATAGACTTCACAAACTTTCCGTCTTATCTTGTTTTTGTATTCCCTTTTTGTTTCCTAACATACTTTTTGGTTCAGTTACGCATAATGTATTCTCTTGATCTGTTTTAGGAAAAATCATCCCGTTATTGGATGATAGTACTGACAATGAGTTAAGGTATTTTATTTTTTTTCACCTCCTCAGAAACAGAACAGTCATGCATCATCCTTCAACTGTGACGCAGGAACCCAGTTTAGTCCTTGATTTTGTGTCCCAATTTGGACGCTTTGCGTTTGATTCGAGCATTCAAAACTTTGGGTCAGATGCCCACGCTTCATCTTTATCAAATTTCTTGTACTTTAATAGCATACGGGGTGCAGTTAGCGGAAGAAAGCAACGGCCGGCTACTTCACTTAGGTTAGGAGGTGCAGGAAGCTTTAGGTTTCGTAAAATATTCAATGAATTCAACAGAGCTGTTAGGTTTCACTGCGAGAAAATTCCGATTGGGTTTGCTTCGCTTCGAATTGATTCGGGAGATAATGGTTCTGGGGATAATAATGGCCTGAGAGAAGATGGGTGTGGTGTTCTGGAGGATGATAGATTACCATTGAATGGGGTCGAGGCTGAGAACCCGAAAAGAGTTCTGATTTTGATGAGCGACACTGGTGGGGGTCATCGAGCTTCTGCAGAAGCCATCAAGGCGGCTTTTCATGAAGAATTTGGGGATGATTACCAGGTTTTTTTGTCATTTGTTTGTGTTACTTTAGTGTATGGATGGGTGCATGAATATATATGTATTTTTTATATTATGTTCTCAGTCAGGAGTTCATGTTACAGGTGTTTGTTACTGATTTATGGTCTGATCACACGCCTTGGCCATTCAATCAACTTCCTAGGAGCTACAGTTTTTTGGTAAAACATGGGCCGTTGTGGAAAATGACGTACTATGGAACTGCCCCGCGTTTAGTGCATCAGTCTAACTTTGCTGCAACTTCAACATTCATTGCTCGGTAAGACTTTGCTTCCCATCAAATAACAATTTCTGGTTATCTTTTCTCTTGTTACTTCAATGTAAAAGAAGGGGAAAAGCACGTAAGCACGTGCTGGAAAGCACGGATACTTCAAAGACGAAGTGGCATAGTGATTAATGTATATTTAACACTGATTGGACACAAAACGGCACTTAAATTTGTATCTTGTCCTACCCCAAATTTCTGTTAGTGTCTGTACTTTTTGGTCACGTATCATTAAAGATAGGAGAGAGGTTTGCCATATACACCCCATTTATATGCAAATGATCAGGGATATATTACAGGTTTACCATTCTGAATTCATTTGTATTTTCATTATACTACTAAAGAGGGGCATATATAGCTGTAGAACTAGAAAATATTTTGGCTGCCTCTGTTTTAAGTTGAAACATCTCTTGAACATTAAAGAAATAGAATAAAGTATATCAGGAGTTACCTAGTTTCTGGGAACTGCAGTTCAGTTGGTGAGCATAACTCATTTACAACACACATTGGTGTTTCTAAATGATGGATTGGCTTGATATTTCTAAATTAGCAATATTTCAGCCTGGCTCTAATTGGAATTCTGTATACGTGTATTTAAAGTTAATCAATTCTGTTATAATTCACTGCTGTCATTGCCAAAATTTCTGCTGAATAAAGTTATTCTCTTGAGCATATTTATGGTAAATTCACATGTCATTGATGATTGTCTTATCACCTTTTGCAGTGAGGTTGCCAAAGGGCTCATGAAATATCAGCCAGATATAATAATCAGTGTGCATCCGCTGATGCAACATGTTCCACTTCGGATTTTGAGGGGAAAGGGTCTTTTAAAAAAGATTGTTTTTACCACAGTTGTCACAGATTTAAGTACCTGCCATCCTACATGGTCAGTTCTGCTTTTTTCATATTTTCTTTCAAACACGATATTAATAGTCTGGGTTTGACATCTTATCTGTTGTATCTTCAGGTTTCATAAGCTTGTAACAAGATGCTATTGTCCATCAACAGATGTTGCAAAAAGGGCACAGAGAGCTGGACTCCAGCCATCTCAGATAAAGATTTATGGTCTACCTGTGCGACCTTCCTTTGTTAAACCTGTTCGACCAAAGGTTTGTTATGTTCTTATTGATATATATATATATATATATATATTTGGATGGCTAATTCGTTTACAACACTTGAGTTGGAATCAATCATTCATCATGTAGTGTGTTATATTTTTGCCTGAACTGACCTTCAATTGATTGTCTGATATAGTGAGATAGGATACTGGAATTATGCAGTTACTGTAATGAGTCAAATAATTGAAGCTGTATTAGGCTTTAGAATTTTTTGGCAAGCCTGATGTCACCTATGATCAATTGCTCAAAGGAAGTCCCCTTTTTGGGGGGGGGGGGGGGGAGGGGGGGGGTGTTTGTTGGGGGTTGTTATGGGTTAAAACTCTATTACCGCAGCCTATATGGAAGTACTGTAATTTCTGGGTACAGTACTGTACACGATTCTTGGTAATTGAAGTAATTGATGCATGCAGGCTAGTATTTACCTACTTGAAGGGTTGTAACTTTGGGTCCAGACAGCAGTTTCATTATATTCTTTTTCAGTCCAACCTTAGTGATCTATATCCTTGTGAAAATTCAATGAAATTTCTATGAAATTGTGAACTTTCTGTCTAATTTGCAGTCACAAGAATAAATAATTGTGGTGTTTAATGTTAAATCTGGTGATATATTATTGACCATCTTTGGCTTCTTTAATTTATGCAATAGGACGAACTAAGGAGAGAATTAGGCATGGATGAGGATCTGCCTGCTGTATTATTAATGGGAGGAGGAGAAGGCATGGGCCCAATTGAGGCTACTGCTCGGGCTCTTGGAGATTTATTATATGATGAGAATCTTGGGGGCCCAATAGGTCAAATCCTTGTGATTTGTGGTCGCAACAAGAAGCTTGCTAACAAATTGGTTTCAATTAATTGGAAGGTTCCTGTGCAGGTATTGATGCCCTTAAAAAGTGTCCCAGGCCTTGTTCCTACTTTCTTAATCCCATGAATGTGTGTGTCTATGCTCTTGCTTGCTCTCTCTCTCTCTCTCTCTCTCTCTCTCTCTCTCTCTCTCTCCCTTCCCTATGTCTGGCTTCCTGCACAAGATATGCTTAAAGATATACTTGTCACATATTGTAATGAATATTGAGTGATGTTTTTACGTTTTAACTATTGTATGTATGTTCAATTTGCATAACCTTATAATTTCTTGAAAGAAAATATATTTTGTGTACAGATATAGGTTGATAATGATCTATCCTTGTTGAGTAGATTTGTTTTTCATTGTATCACATATTCTAATATGTTTGAGGAATGGAGGTTTTACTGGGATATACAGGAAGAACTAATGATTTTGTAAATTATGTGCATATATGTGACATGTGTCCCGGGGGAGAGAATACATAGGAAAATGGAAGAAGATAAGTTGGTCTCCAAGAAATTGATTGAAGAAACAATGACTGAAGATTTAGTTATTACTGACTAACTGTGAGTGTGCAAAGTAGTTCTAGGTTGACTGATTGCTGAAAGGAATTTCTTAGGAAGGGTTCCATTATATATGAAGGACTTGTGCAGTTGCCCCGATTATTGGAGAGAATGTTTTTGGTTCTCTCATCTTTTTCTTTTGCAATCCGTATGTCTGATATTTCAGAGTCCCTCAAGTGTATCTCTGTCGTTAATTCACTTCAAGTATGAGTTTGTCTCTCCACATCTGGGGTTTGGAACTTTGTTAAATTTCTTTCTGTAAATTGATGGATAACACAAGGTTGGTGACATGATAAACAAAGCAAGTATCATCATACCTATGTGCATGAAAGCTGCTGATTTTCATTTATTTGTTTTTTAATTTTATCTTTTCCCCTATTTAGGTCAAAGGATTTGTCACTAAAATGGAGGAATGCATGGGAGCTTGTGATTGCATCATTACAAAGGTATGTTCTCACCATAATGATTAATGTTTCTACCTCAATTTGACTATACTAAATGATTTTCATTTTTTTATAATTTTTTCCTGCTTTTGCAGGCAGGCCCAGGGACAATTGCAGAGGCCATGATTCGAGGCCTTCCTATAATTTTGAATGATTACATTGCTGGGCAGGTATTTTGGTTTTGATATGTTTCGTCAACTTTGTCCATTGACCAAACTGTAAATTTGAGGCTGAATTTTTAAACTTTAGTAGCTAGTAGAATAAGGGGAAAACACAAATTCACTGTACTTGGTGAGCAATGTATATGGCTGCTGCAACATGCAATGTAAATAAATAAATATTGTGAATGAGTCCCCTTTTTCACTGTAGATTCGTTTGATTACAGGAAGCTGGGAATGTGCCCTACGTTGTTGAAAATGGATGTGGGAAGTTCTCTAAATCGCCAAGAGAGATAGCAAAAATAGTTGCCGAGTGGTTTGGTCCAAAAGCTGAGGAGCTGAAGTTAATGTCACAAAATGCACTGAGACTAGCAAGACCAGATGCTGTGTTCAAAATTGTTCATGACCTTCACGAGCTTGTCAGACAAAGAAGTTTCCTACCTCAGTACTCTTGTACAGCTTAACATTACGGTTAGGCTTTTTTTTTTCTTTAGTAGTCTTCTCAGAAGGCAAGATGTATAAGGCGGAAAAGATGAATGAATCATTGGCCAGAATACGTGTATATTTTTTTTTTCTTCCATTTGCATGTATTGTTTAGGATGCTTATTCAAAAATAATACAGTTTTGATTAAATTAAGTTCATGGGTAGATTTCTGTGGTTCATTCAGCAACTCTACTACTGAAAACTTATGAAACTGTCGGACCATGTGCTCTCATTATATAAGCTAACATTAGATAGGATATGATTTGATATAATTTTAATTCTATGCACTGACTATTGTTCAGAGAGAGAGATTAAGATATGTTTTCTCATTCGTTCTTTATACAATTAAGTCTAATAAAGCAAAGAAGACTTGAAACTGCATTGTACAAGTTTATAAAATTTGACTTTATCATGTGTCAAATGACACTTGTAGGTTTTCATTTTTGGCTAAACTTAAAATTATGATATTTCATACTTTTACTTTTTAAAAGATTAGAAGCCTATTTTTAAATTATTTGTAAGATGCACATGTAACTCTTTTTTCTTCTACGGGTATCAAGCTATAAAGTTCTGCATACCAAAGTCATTTATATAGTTTTTAATTTAAATTTTATTTTTTTAACAAATATTTTAAAATACTTTAAGCATGATATTAATCTCGTTCAAAATTCAACCTTAACATTTTTTAGATCTTTCAACCTCTCTGATTCAAGTGTGCTCAAACCACAACATAGTCAAATGATTAACGGGATAAACAAGGGAGTTAGATCAGATTTTCCAATTTGGAGTCATGTGCTTTTATTTTAGGATAAGTTATAATCACGCTTCCATGTTATATACAATCTAGATTAAAGTATAATTTACTTCTACTTTTATTTTAACAAATTGCAAATAATGTCTTAAATTTATATTTCATCGATAATCTTTATTTTAAAGATAGAGGGAGGGGAGTTACCACTTCTTTGAAATGTCCTTTTTGCCTTTTAATGTGGACACTTTTATTTTAGGATGGAGAGACGTTTTAATAGTGTGTATAGAAATAAAAGTACAAATAAAATACGCTAATTAGTTTAATTAATTAGTGGGTATAATTTGACCAAAAAATGAAAATTACTGAGCATAAATGAGCAAAGGAAAAGCGTTGTCAGTTTATCTTGTCACTAAGAAAAATAACTTTTTAAGAAGTTAATTTCATAATATTAGTCATTTAAGAAATTTTAAAGAAATTAGTGAGAGTGCCCAAGAAACACATCAGTAATAAGCATGGAAGGACTTTCTTCATTAACTTACATAAAAATACTAAGGTTGAGATAATTTATTAAAGAATTGGCCAAAAAAAAAAAAAGAGAAATAATTTATTAAAGAATTATTAAAAAGAAAAAAAAGAAAAAAAAGAAGGGAACGACTTATATTTATTGCGAACGCGGTGTTGTTTATGCTTTGGAAGGAAAGTACCAGCGACGGCGAGGCCTATTCCTGCAGGTCTGAGCAGTGAGAGAGAAAATCCACCGATGGAGAAGGGAAAGGGAGTGATGGGAGGCGTGGGAAGACGATGGGCCGTTGACTTCACTGACAATTCTACTTCTCCTTCTTCTCGCGACGTTCCTGATCCTCCCGGTTTTTCTCGGGCCTCCCTCGACCAGGTTTTGTTCCTTTTTTTCTGTATTGCGACGCTTGATTCAAATCGATTTGGGTCTTACGTTTCTTTTTGTCTTCTTAATAGGACGATTCTTCTCTGAGTCGTCAAAAGAAGGATGCTGAATCCAATTGGAAAGCCCAGGTAACGTTATACCTTAGACATTTTGATTTTCTTTTTTAGGCAAGACATCTTGATGTTTGTAATCATCATATAGCTCGATTCATTGTGTTTTGTGACTAGATTTTCCTTCTTAATTTTTCTTTTTTATATCCAACATCGAGTTATATAATTTATTAATCATATACCAAAAACATTGTTGACTTTTGTATGCATGGTAATTTTTCTGTATAGGATTTATTGTTATTTTAGGGCTGTATTATATTCTGGTGTTAAATTCTAATTTCCTTTAAGGTGTTGAATATGCGAACTAACTTAAGCTGAAGATATGAGGACTCACCCGGCTCTTATGGTATTGAACTTTAGGGTTTAGGGTATTGAACTGCTGAGGAAGTACATACACCGTGTATTTGGTCTAAGAAAGAAGTGTTTAAATAATGCAAGTATTTCTGTGTCGCAGGATAGGTGTGCTTTCTGTTTATCATCGACTAATTCTCTTCTTTGAGGATCAGATTGATGTGGGATCATGATGATGCATAAATAATTGAATATGTGAGGAAGCATGCTTTCCTGTGGCCTCTTCAGTTTTCTTACCACTATTGGTAAAATGTTCAAGTAGTTTCGTGGAAGAATGTTAGTTAAAGTAATAAAATTGGGCAGACTTTCTGTTGAGAGTGATAACTTTGTCATGAAGTGTCATCATGTTTACACTCAGTGATAAATCAATAAAATTAGATTATGAGACCCTTGAAAGCAAAAATAGAAGTGATGCAACATTTGAGCCCCCTTCCTCAAAGAAAGAAAGATAATCTGGGCCTAGGACTGTAATTTTAAGTTATATATTTCTGGTTTACATGCATTGCTAGTCCTGTATATTGGATCAAAAGCAGTCTTATGTTCAGATCTTCAATATTTTGCAAACAGAAAGCTTGGGAAGTGGCACAAGCCCCATTTAAGAACTTGCTGATGATGGGTTTCATGATGTGGATGGCTGGTAGCACGGTTCACTTGTTTAGCATTGGTATCACCTTTTCAGCTCTTTGGCAACCAATAAGCGCGTTACAAGGGGTTGGAAAGAGTAAGATGTTTAACTGTTTGGCTACTAAAAAAAGTTTAGAATGCTTAAGCCACTCTTGTTTTGTCCTAATATTGGTTTTTCTGTCTTGGTTTAGGTCTCAAATCTATATTGCAATGGTTATAAGTACCTCAAATTTAATATAAGAATTGATATTTAAGAGATGGAGAAGGAGTTATGTGATTCAAGTTCTTTGTAGTATCTCTTCTTGAATTTTGGATGTTTATGCCCCATTATATCACCATTTTGTTTACCCAGTCTTATGCGTGCTGCTAATTATTTGCAGAAGATTTGCATATAAAGTTTCCAGCCATTTTCATCTCCATTGATGCAGAAAGTATTAGCTGGTTAAGACAGTGTCACTGTACTTCATAGTTGTTGTGTACTGCCAGGGGGTCAAGTGATTGCTGGAAATATATTTATTTAAGTTTGAAACAATGTTGATATTTATATAATTAACCTTAGAGATCCCACTTCTACACTGGTGATTTGTGACAAAAGTTTAAGGGGTATTGTATGGATGCTTTAATGGCAGATGAAGTTATGATCTGTGTCATTGCTTGAATTTTCATATTTTTGCTCTTACTTCTTGGACTAATTGGGCTTGTGATGTTACAATGTGAAGTGGCATGAAAGGAGTTTTCTTAGAATCTTCTGCATCACTTTTGCTTCTAGAGATATCTTTCTTATTTACTACTGAAACTCCATTATTCTTTTATTTGCATTAACATAAGATAGTCTCGTTGCATGTTAAAGAGGTTGCTGCATTGAATAGCATTTCTGCTTCTAGTTTGTAGCCTTCTGATTTTAAGTGATTTATGCTTTCTGTGAAACTTCTGCTGGAGCACTTTAGCTTGTTTTGAGCTCATTAACGATTTCTATATATATGTAATGCAGTTTTTGAGCCTTACAAAGACAGTAAAGTGGAGCTTCTTGGGCCTAAGTTGCTCTTCATAGCCCTTAATTTGGGGGGCTTAGCATTAGGTGTTTGGAAGGTAATATATGTAGTCATGTAGTGCCTAAAGAGCTTTTATCTTTTTAAAAGTAAACTTTAGGGGAAACCATATATAATTCCCCTAAGCTATAGCCTAATTACAATATGGTACACAACCTTTAAATCATGAAACTTTATCCGCCCAGACTATCATAGAAAAAATGAAATATGTTAAAAGTGATGTCTAAAAGCCACATGCTTGTTGTGCGATACCTTATGTTTCCATCTTCTCTTAGAATTTCCCCTCTTGCTTAAGGTATCACATGACAGTCACATGGCTTTTAGATGTCTTCTAACTAATATGTGATTATTTTTTGTCATAGTTTAGGGATAAAAAGCATTACATTTAAAAATTCGTGAATATTAGGCTATAGTTCAGGGGGGTTATATGTAGTTTTCACTAACTTTTGAGTGTCTGCTCTCTCCATGTCTTCTTCATTCATATGACGTGATCTGATCTTATTGTACAGCTTAACACTCTGGGCCTTCTTCCCACACATGCATCAGACTGGGTCTCGTCCTTGCCACCTGCGCAGGTTGGATTTTCATTTCTATTAGAAAGTTAAGTGCATTTCATTTTGGTTCAAGTGGTTTTGAAATATTTGTCTCCCAAAAAAAAACTTAAAAGTTAGATACATTATATTGTCCTAAAAGCATTATGGCAAACAATTAGAGCTTTGGCTAGCAGCTCTTGGTAATTCAATTGGTCAAATGGGTGATTTAAATTCTTGCCTTCTTTTCTTCTTTAGATTCAGTTAAATTTTCTACGCTTCTTAAATTGATGAAGAGATGTCACCTTTTGTCTTTCCTATTGTTAAGTGACAGTGAAAGATATTATTAGCAAAATAATGAACTTTTAGTAGGATGAAGATAATGGTATGGCACCTACTTGAAGGTTTACTGTTCAAGTAATAAATGATATTCCTTTAATTCGATAATAATTATGTCTTGGAAGCTTAATTCTTTTTTATTGGTCTTCTCATTTCTACCCTAGTAAATCCAATTTGAAGTACTCTGCATTATCCTCAGGATGTCATCTATTCTTGATTATATTGCTTTTGTTTTGTCTACAACCATCATTGCTGCTAGTTTTTAGACTTCTCAAACTATTTGAGTATTGATTTATAATTCCTTTATATTTTCTGTGTAATAATTGGGCAATCCTCACGAGATATCTTGATGTGGATCAATTATTAATATTCTTGTTTGTATCTTGATATTGTATTTTGAATTTGGCATCCTGGTCTTCTCAAGGCAGTGAAAGTTACAGAAATTTTCTTTGGGCAATGCTTCGTGTTAGTAAAGCTTACATGAAATTTGACGGTGTTAAGACAAGTATATGACCTCTTTGGACTTTTAAAGAAATTTTTTATGATGACGAGGTGCAATGCAGTTAGATCTAGTTGGTAGGTCGAGATAGATAATTGCTTTTAGGTTTACCATGGCCACTTTATAGATGATAGATATGATTTGCTTTCCGATTTGAGACAGATGGTTGATGTTGAATTTATAGCCATTATTGGTTACCAGCTCACCAACTTTCTCTTAATTGTTTCACTTACGCCCTTGATGATTAGTTCTATTATTTTCATGATTGTGATGCCGTAAATACCTTCGGTGGAGTTGCTTATTTGTATTCTAACTTTCCTTTTTATTTTTCATTTCAGGAGGTGGAGTATTCAGGAGGGGGTGTAAGTTTGGGTTGATTTGGACCTCTAGTTAAGTCCGGCACGGCATTGTATTCACAGGGAATTTAATTAAATGTTGGCCGAAAGAAAAAGAGGGAATTTAATTAAAGCAGGATAAGATGTCAGTGTTTATGGGTCCATAAACCGTATTCTGATGGGCGCTACGGACCACGAGACATAGATTGCTCCTGATTTTGAATGATGTAACCAATTCTTGCTGTCACCAGACTCGTCTGGTTTTGTAGCGGACTGGAAATCTCTGGATAACTAAGGAGTTTTGTTTTATTTTTATTTATGAAGCATTGAGACATTACTGATGGCTTATTCTGAAGTTAATTCACCGTTCACCGGGTTGTATATTTAAAGTCATGCTTGATGTGGTGGTGCCTGGGCTCTTGTTCTGCAGAAAGCAAGATTGTTGCTATTTTGTTTTCTGTTTTTGTTCGTTTGGCTTTATAGAATGGGTGAAAATAAAACGGGTTGGCATATTGTCACCTCTGCACTCCAATCACATCGAAATGTTCAATGTTATATGTATATTGGTTTTCAATGCACCAAGGAATTTTTCCTATGGCTTGCTGTGGGCGAGGTAGGACGTGATTCTTGGCACGCACGACCTGTTTTTTTATTTTTGGAATAAATGACATGGAGAGTTCAAATTCTCAGTATAGATTCCAGAAAGATCAAGCTTTTGACATCGTTTCCTTTTTCTTTTTCTTTTTTTTCAAATTGATGGTAGTTAAGATGGTTATAAATCTATATTTAATAGATATATGTTAAATCTATCTTTTCTCGTTGTAAAAAATGAATCAAGAATTGGGATATTTTTGGGGGAAATTTTTACGAGTTTGAATTTAAGTATGTTTTTGTCCATCGTATCTTTTATTTTACTTTATCAAATCATTAAGATTAAATTATATTAACTGTGTCTCAATATTATTAATAGTTGCCTGATATTTTCTTATGTATTTTTGTATGAATTAATGTATGTAAACAAATTTTAATAAAAGATGCATTGTGAATTAATTTTTCCTTGTACCCCACGAGTCACTCTCTCTAAGCTCTGACGCCTTATAAGAAAAGAAAAAATAAAAAGAAAAATTGAGGAAAGGGTAACAAGGTAACGGCAGTGCGCAAAGAAAATGGCCTTTGTTGGGTGGGTGAGTGGATTTGAAGTGAAATGAGATTGAGTATTGACCAAAAAATATATATAAAAGAAAAAATGCTTGGTGAAAAGTTTCAAATATACCAGCTTACCTAAGCGTCGTCGTCTTCTACCTCTCTCCCTGCCTCGGCCTCACATTTCTGTGCCTCTCTTCCTCATCAACGCTGCGAATTCTCAATGGAGCTGACACCTCAGCTGCTAAGCCAATACAACGGCTCCGACCCATCGAAACCCATATACGTCGCTCTCAAGGGCCGTGTCTTCGACGTCACAACCGGCAAATCCTTCTATGGCCCTGGTGGACCCTACGCCATGTTCGCCGGCAAGGACGCCAGCAGAGCTTTGGCAAAGATGAGCAAAAACGACGAAGACGTTTCGCCCTCCCTCGATGGCCTCTCCGAGAAGGAGATCGGCGTCCTCAACGATTGGGAAAAGAAGTTCGAAGCTAAGTACCCCGTCGTTGGCCGTGTTGCTTATTAATTCCCATCTTTTCCATCATCTGTGATTGTATCTTTATGTTTATTGTGCTTGTGACAACGTATATTTGGGGTTTTCTTGCTTCTGATTCTCTGAACAGTGCTCAAATCGGACTGTGTTTCTGTTTCTGAATGTACGCGCAATCGCGCATCAATGCAATAATAAGATTATGTCTGGGTTTTACCTGTGGGAGATTGGGTTTTATGTGTTAATTTGATGCTTGTAGCTAAATGCTGATCGAAGATTGAATTTTGAATTTGTTCATAATTTGCCGTATGGCCTCGCGTGCTTGTGAGATAATTAGAATGTCAAGAATGGATTCATGATTTGATCTTTTTCTTACGCTCAAATGATTCATTTATGTACTGGGTTTCCTGTATGGTTTTGATGCACATTTTATCATTATAAGAAATATGTTGCCTAGCGAAGAAATGACCGAACTGAGGGGCTTAATAAAGAGCTTAATGCTTTTTATCCATTTCTTAAATTGTTCCAGTGCAATGGTCAAATGGTTTATTTTCCTAATCAACATTTATGCTGAGGCTTCTTGTTTGAATCGTTAGTAGAGTTTTAAATTTGAATACAGGATCTCTTATTAAATACTAAAACTCTCATCACTAATGCCTAGGAAAAAAAAAATCATCGCTTGTTATGAATCTGGTTAGGTTGCTTTTTAATGAAGGAGCTACAGTTCAAATTCCATACAACGATTCCAATGCTTGACTTTCTATATGCTACATGCCATTTACTGTGATGCAAACTGAAATTAAACAAGCACTTTGTTTCAGATTTTATACCGCAAGAGATGTATACCTTGACATTGTTTAATTCTGGAGAATGAGGCAACTGTGAGTAAAATTTCTGTAACATTATACTAATATGAGAAGATAAGAGAAATATTGAGATGGATTATTAGTCGTTGAGTACGAGGGTGTCATCAACCGCTCACGGCAGGGAGCAGCTGTGAATGGAATAACTGCAAGTTATGGACCAAATTCTATTCAATGCTAAGCAGAAGAATATGTTTGGAATGGAGATGGTCAAAAATGATTGAAGTTCAATTTAATTTCTAAAACTAATTTTAATCAAATCTGAATTTATGTGAGTGTAATTAATGTTTAAAAACTTTTATCTAAAAATTAAATTGTGCTATTAATATAGTTTATTCAACACAAAATAACTTCTCTTTTATATTTGTGCAAACAAATAATTAAAAAATAATTATAATTCTTAAAAAAATCAAACACTAAATCAAATAAATAAGTTCATATGATGAACTCTCATTTTGACATGTAATAAAATTTTGAAAATCACACCGTTACTATTTTTTCATAAACTTCCTAGACTAAGTAGTTTGCGAAACGGAATATCAAACAAGACTGAAGTTGGCATGATTGACTAGGATGTGGTCAGCACTAACTCTCTTCCACTTGATTGCTGAACATATTGCAACAATAATTCATAACCTCTGCCGGGCATCATCAGCATCATTTGATAACTAACCCAGCTTGCACTCATCATTTTACGTATTTGATCCACAACAACTTGCATTTAGCTTTACAACCTCTAATCCACCAATCCTTGGGCTAAAATGATAAATTTATCAGCTTCCCACGAGATTGAGCCCGGGACGAGCCTAAATATCTCCAGTTCGGGAGCGTCCTTATCTGCCATCTGCTATTTTTCTATTTTATAGTCAACCGCAAGATTGTTAATTTGAGGTCATTAGTCGGACATGTTTGCTAAGATTTCATACCAAATGGTGACTTGGTGATACAAGAACACGTATTTCAAACGTCGTGTATGTTCATACACGCCTACAACAGTGATTAAAGAGGTATAAAAGCAACACTATAGGAGACACAAGTGAAACTGCACTGCACCATTACCTTTCCTCTCACACTATGTAAAACCTAAAATAGACGAGTATTACACAGCAACAACGATCATTCTGCATATAGAAGAACTGTAATCACTAAAAACAACAATGATGAATTTGATACAAGACTTAGGTGATGAAGAATTAAGTCCTACCAAAGCTTCTTTACTCATACAGTCGTCACCGTCACTATATATCACCATTACCTTGCTGAGCCTTTGTCTCAAAGAAAAGTCTTACAGTTGAAAATATGGTAGAAGGTTCAGCCATTGCACCATTGCCATAATCCCCACAAGCCAATCTCTTTGTAACTGGTGGAATGAGATTAATGCCAAGCTCATCAATGGAGATGAGATGCCGTTCTGTGAAAGGATTGTTCCACATATAAGTGTTCATGGCTGGTGCAACAAAAAGGGGCTTGCTATAGTCCCATGCTCTCACAATACATGTCAGTAGATTATCACACAACCCTCCGGCAATCTACAACAGCATATATTTAAGTTAAAACTTTAAAAAAACAGAAAAGGGTCAGTTGTCACTTGTCAACTACTTAAGTGCTAAATGCACAGAAGCACAAGTTACTATATATTATGTAAACTTAAAAACTGAATATTACATTAATGAATAGGAACCAACATAGCATCCTGTAACTGGTGTATAGTTAGCCTTAGACAAGTTAGCTTGTTTAATGTGCAGTTAATCATAAGCAGTCTTTTCACTGTGATACCATGTAGAAACACAAATCGGCAAAAATTTCTTAGATTATTTACCTTGCCTAGAGTATTTGCTGATAATGGGGCTATGACCATGATATCGGCCCATCGACGAAGCTCAATGTGAAGGACACTATCACCTAGTTTTTTCCAACTAGACCATTCATCCTCATCAGTATATAAGATCACATCCTTGGGAATTGATGTTCTGTCAATAAAATGCAATGATGCTCCTGTGGCAACTGCTTTTACTTCTGCCCATTCAGAGAAACAATGACATAGATTTGCAAATTTTATAGCTGCAACACTTCCACTCGCAGCAAGTAGAATCCTAGGCTTCCTTGGGCCAGCACTTACTAGCATAGAATCTCCTGCATTTAGAGGTTCTGAACAGGCCATCGCACAGAATAACAATGAACTCCTATATTTAGGATAGTAAACTGGAATTTCAGCTAGTCGTTAAACCTTCAATCAAGAGTATAAAATCCTGTTAGAGGAGAAAATGAAGTTAGCTGAAAGTCTGGGGTAATTTAAATTCTCAATGCACAAGAAGAAATTCCTGAATTTGTAATTGTTCATATTCCTGTTAAGGTACTATTGCTGTAACTGTGTATAACTCAATATGTTAGTTACATAACTGAATACCAGAAGCTGTAAGCTGGTATGTTAGTTAATATGTTAGTTACATAACTGAATACCAGAAGCTGTTAGCTGGTATGTTAGTTAGATATAAAAGGGGCTTGAGAGAAGGAACTTGGTTATTGTATTGATTCTGTTTTTAATAGAACTATCCTTGGAAGTCTTCTCTGTTATCAATTCCTGTATTTAATATATTTCAGGGTACAATCCATACCCACATCACTGGTTCAGACACATATAGAGCAAAAGCTTCAAACATCATATTGACTATTAGATAAACAGAGAACGTAAATCCCCAGGAATTACAGAACCGCGACTATCAGGACAGAGAGATTTGCTGATGCTGAACAGATAGTGAGCATAGACATTAAATACAACCTCCAGATGAAGGTGAGAAACCCATCCGCGTGCAATCATAATCACAGATTCACAAATATGCAAGAACTGTTTCATTTGTGATTGTGAGGAATTATTCGTCATTGTTTTTAAAAAGAAGGGGGGGGGGGGGGGGGGAAGAAAAAGCCTACCCAGTAAAGCATTCTCCACTGGTTACTCATGTTAAGTCTGAATTTTTATATTAATGTTGACACACCCTTGGGCATTTCATCAAACACAAGGACTGCGTTTATACGCTCTAAGTAGAGATTGCATCATCTAGGTAGAACAATGTCCTGAGCCATGCTAATATAATTATAACAAGTAACGTCGGGCTTCGTATTGCCATCATTAATATACTTACGAAATCTAGCAGAGAAAAGAGACAGTAGAAAAAATGTCGCATTGAATTGAATGAAACGAACTATCCTGAACTATCTTCCAAGACTAGCACGACCCATATAGTAGATTCGCAGTTGAAGCAATATTCGGAACAAGAGCGTGTGTTAAAGCACGACCATTCATCACTACCTCATGAAAAACGAAACGAACTAGAAAAAACAGGAGTGAAAAAAAAAAAGAAACAAAACAAAACAAAAGCAGAACTTCTGTAAAGAAAGTAGAAGTAATCTCACCTGGCGAGCTTATATGGTGTAGTCAATTACTCAAATCTAAAAAATCTCATCTGCAACTTAAACAATTACGAACAACCTCTTTGGAGAAAAACAGAAGCCCCTAATAATCGCAGCTCGTGAAAGAGTGTAAAGATCGGTGGGGCAAATTGGCGCTTCAGAAATCACTTGATTTTCAGATCGCCCCGAAAAGGAAACGCTTGACCCAAAATTCCAGTGCGGACTTTCGTATTTTGCTTATTGGACCTTTCAATAGGGCCTATGCCCAAACAGCCCAATTTACAGAAAGCAGAAACCTAATAGCTCACATCATATATCAGAAGACCAAAAAAAAGAGTTATCGCCGACTCCGACTGTAATTTCGAAGGCTCAAATTTCTTTTTCTTGATTTCAAGAAATTTGTATATTATAAAATTATACACCCCACCCGCCGTTTTCCATTTTGAGTCATAGGAGGCGTCGTGCAAGGAAAATAAGCCCAATAAGCCTTCAATTCGAGTTTAAGAAGTTCAAGGCATGATTAACGATGTATGCTTAATTTGTGCATTTAAATAATTATATAAAGATTTCGATATAAAAATGTTAAATTAACAGTAATTTTTCTTATTCCATTTATATATGCGAATGCGATGGCTCGATGTAATGAGTCGGTTCTTTTTCTTTTTTTTTTTTTTTTGGCCCTTTTTGGCAGAACAATAGGAAAGCACAAAGCTAAGAGGTAACTCGTTCCTCCATGTTGGATCTTCTCTTCAGTAGCTTATGGTCAGATAAAGCATAAAGCTTGCTTTGTTGTTTCATCTCCCTCGTCAAGAAAACGACCAATAACTAATCGCAATCCATTTCCTTTTACCTTTCATTTCTTGGATACGGTTTACATAATTTCTTGTGTTAGTTATTCGTTTTCTGTTTTTGATCATATCGCTGAGAGATACCTCAAATACCTTCTGTTTCTGCAATAATTATATTCTTATTATCTGTTTAGCGTTCAATTAAGCTTCTTCTATGTTCCAAACAAACCCTACTGCATACACGAACCTAGAATCTTGCCAGCATCTTGCTGATTATAAGCTCAAACACGGCTTAAATGGCTACAAAGCGATCCACAAGTTCCTCGCTACCTCCCCAACTGGGAAGACTAGTTTCAAAAAGCCCAATACAAAGATACCTAGATGCAATTACTGTAGTAATTATGAGGGTAGACTTTATATTTGTCTGATTTGCTCTTCAGCCGCTTGTCTGGATCATACACTTTCGCATCCCGAATCCGAGACTGGCCACGGCATGTTTGTAGACATTGCAAGGGCGGAGCTGTATTGTGGACTCTGCCGTGATCAAGTCTACGATCCTGATTTTGATCAACTTGTGATGTTTAAACACTTAATGGGTATGCCGACCAGTGATTGTGGAGATGAAAGCATTGGACAAAGATTGACCAAACGGAGGAGATTGGCTTCAGGCATTGGATCATTGGATCCAAAGAAATCTAAATGTGGAGTTCCCGTGAGCGATCGGAGGGAGAAATCGTGTTATCCCCTGGGTTTGAGGGGATTGAATAATTTGGGAAGCACTTGCTTCATGAATTCTGTGTTGCAAGCGTTGCTACATGCTCCTCCTTTCAGCAATTATATCTTGAGTGGTGGCCATCGTCCTGATTCTTGCCAGAAAAGAGCCACCGACCAGCTATGTTTGCTTTGTGATATTCATGTGATGTTTTCAGCCATGTTCTCGGGCGACCGAACACCGTATAGTCCTGCTCAGTTTCTCTACAGGTCTGCAATTGTTCTGTCTTTGAACTCGTTGATTTTGGCCAATTTCGCAATTTGCTAGGTGTTAATGTCATAGATATAATGGCTGACATATATATCAGTTGGATCTGTTCTACTTCAGTTTCCATGGGACAATCTATTTGCTTGCTGTTGCTTTTAAATCCTCCTGATAAAAATGCTTCGTTAGTCATGCTTTTGGGCAAAAGCAATCATGTATCTGTTGTGCACATATGCTGTAAGCCCTTACGCAACCTGATGCTTTTTCATGCCATAAGGTTGAAGTTAATTATCTGCTTTTATATATCTAGCTACAAATTTTCTGGAGCATCTTCAATTGAAACCTGAAACAGTTATGTCTTTGGATCTATTATGTTGCTTTGGTGCTCGAAGTACTCTTGTTTCCTGCGAATGGTGAAACCTTTTGTTTTTGTTTCAAGCTGGTGGCAGCATTCAGAAAATTTAGCAAGTTATGAGCAGCAGGATGCTCATGAGTTTTTCATTTCGTTGTTGGATGCGATCCATCAAAGAGAGGGCAAAACAACAAACAAAAGCAGAGGTACTTATATACTGAAATTTGATGTTTACCTGCGTATTCATTCTATCATGTGGACAATATTAGCGTCAAATATTTGGTTTTCCGTGTCTCCAGTACAAGTATGTATTATCTGCAGCTGGGGGATTCAGTCTGGGCATTCACTGACTATAGCATTATTTGGGTGTTTCATGTTAGAATAATTAGGAAGTTATATGAATATAAAAGTGTTTTTTTTCTTGTTATGCCTCTATACAACATATGCATTAACTCAGTGTGGCACTTATTATTAGGCTATTTTAATTCTATAAATAGCTATGCATATTACATTTTGTGGCACATTTCAGATCTATCTCGTAGTTATTATGTTATACCCAAATAAATGATGCATGTTATTGTTTTACGCAGATAATGCAGATAGCCAATGTATTGCTCATAGGGTGTTTTCTGGGCTGTTGAGATCAGATGTTATGTGCCTGGTCTGCGGGTTCACCTCAACAACCTATGACCCTTGTCTGGATATTTCGCTTGACTTGGACAATGTCAATCACTCTTTAGCAGAAAAGGGTAAGAAGGTTACCAAACGGAATGAGGATAACAGTATGTCAACCCTTCTGGGCTGTCTAGACTTGTTCACAAGGCCAGAGAAGTTGGGCTCAGACCAGAAATTTTACTGTCAAAACTGTCAGGAAAAGCAGGACTCGTTGAAGCAAATGTCCATAAAGAAGCTTCCACTAGTACTTTGTTTCCATGTAAAACGATTTGAACACTCGTTTGTTCGAAGAATGTCAAAAAAAATAGATCGCTACCTGCACTATCCATTTTCCTTAGACATGACCCCTTACCTGTCATCTTCAATCATCAGAAGCAGGTTTGGAAATAGAATTTTTGCTTTTGGGGGTGATGAATCAGATATGTTATCTCAGTTTGAGGTTTTTGCAGTGGTCACACATTCAGGGACGCTTGAATCTGGTCATTATGTTTCTTATGTGCGTTTAAGAAAGCAATGGTACAGATGTGATGATCCTTGGATAATTGAGGTTGAGGAGGCTGTGGTTAGAGCTTCCCAGTGTTACATGTTATTCTATATGCGAAAAAACGCTGTACAATAAAGCAAATGAGGATCTGAGTCACCTTCCTATTTGCCCTCGATGATCCATATTTGTTCCTTTTGCTGGGTATTAGGAAGAGAATGTGTCATCATTGAAGGCCAGCTTGGTGCGCAGTGAGAGCAGAATTGTTTTCTTTGCGATTGTCCATTGGGTAGGATAATCACTGCTCAATGCTGGCACAAGCTCTATTGGGCACGAAAAGTTGGACATGGAAGGAAAACAGATGTCCGGTTGCTAATTTGACTGTGATTGAATATATTTGTACGAGGATATTTCGTCAGCAGTTTTGAAACACAGATCAAGGAGGGAGAGAGAGAGATAGAGAGAGAAGCAACTTGCTGGGTAATAACTTTTCATAATATGCTTACTCAAATTCTTTCATTACAGGTTAGTCATGTACAGAACGACTCATTACAACTGATGTTTATCAACATTGTTTATTCTTCATTCTCCGCAAACGTGCGAGGAGAAAGAAAGAAAACTAAGAGGAAAAGAGTTTATTTGGATAATTGCTGTTTTTATTCTCTCTTACTTTCTACATTACCATAATCATACTTTCTTGTTTCACTTTTTGTTGTTTCTTTCCTATTTGCTCCTTATTATTCCCTTGTGTGCACGCCCATGCGTGAGAAGGAGAGCTTACCGCATATATCTGTTAGCATTTATGCCACGGGGCTGGATTTTGGTTCTGCTTGCCATTTATACTGACTTGAGGAACTGACCATTTGGATTTTCATTTTTGGTCTGGTGCTAATTTAATTTTTCATAAATTTATAATATCAAAATAATTTTTTAGAAATTCATTATTAATTAAAGGTAGTTTTTCAAAAAGGTGATATTTTTTTATTAATAACGAATTTTTGAGAAATTATTTTGGTATTATATATCAAATTGACATTAAATTAAAAAAATGAGGATTAAAATAAAATAATACTTCTTTTTTATACCATTGTTTCTAAAATTTGGTACGTGGGTTCAGAAGTAAGAAAATTGTCTCTAATTATAGTTTAATTTAATTAGTATCAATTTTTTTTTTTTTGCCTTAGTTGATGACAACTTGCATCACCGAAATGTTATATCTGTTAGAAATTTGAGGTCACAGTCTGACTTTGTCCTCCAAAAGGTTTTATTGGAGGGATAAAACACATATCATTCATTGAATTAAAGAGGGCCTAATAACCCTAGGGTTGAAGTGGAGAATCTCTGGGTAATTAAACCACAAATGACAAGTGATTCTTTATAAACTGCATGTGCGGTTTTGGCGAATCGAAATTAATTGCTCCTGTTAATTACATCTCTTTGAGCACTAATTGGAACACTTACACGTGCTTAATGGACAACGTGAAGACTTCATCAATAGAATTGTCCAAGGAAATGTCAGATAAATTATAGAAAATCATTTAACCCAAAAAACCATATAATCAAATGAAGCATGCAGCCAAGTTAGCTGATCTACCTATCCAAGTTGCAGATTTGTTTTAATCCATTTGAATCTTTGCTATAGTACGCCCTGTTTGCGATCTTATGGGATCATATATCCCTCCGCGATAATTAAATATAATCAGCTCTGCTAGTTTTTGAACAACTACAACTGTAACTTTTTCTGCTTTTCAATCCAATAAACAATGCTATTAACTTGCTTCCACTAAACAAAGGTAATTAATTATTAAATACCACCTTAACCAAATGTGAACATGATTTTCTTTTTTTATATCCTAAGATACATTTTTTTTAGAAGGGTTAGGTTTCTAAATTAAATGTGGAAAGTGAAAAGGAGGTGGATACGATTTGTCTTAATATGAGTTTAAACTTCAAATTTAAAACCTTAATTAAATATGGGCATTCGGCTTTGAGCTTGATAAAATCGTAAAAAAAAAAAATGTTAAATTTGATTTTTCTTATTTCATTATAAATTGAATTCATTTTTACAGTATACAAATACTTTATCTCATATAATTAGCATATAAAAACATAACATAATTTTTACAAAAATAAATTTTTATTAATCAAATTTTGAATACATAAATTTAAACTTAAATTTTGTTTACTGTGCTATGTATAGTTTAAATCGTTAAAAACTATAATAATCAAATTTGATTTTCAATAATCCAACTATTTAGACTGTGTACAGTAAGGCACAATCATCCCAAATTATCTGAATGAAAAACTTGAGGTGAATTACTAGGGTTCAGATAAAGCCACGTTCTTATTTGCCAATTGCATGTGCGTGACGCATAAAGCTGAAACATAAAATTCGGAATATAATAGTTTATACCAACACCTACGTGTTGATTTCTCATTTGATAACAGACCCGTGAACTATATCCTTTGCCTTTCGCGCTCCAAGAACTTTTGCATTGGACCCTAAGCACCCTTTTCAGAGAAAGCCGCCTCCTCGCTTGGCGTCACTATAGTGGCAACAAAATCTTACCCACATCACCTTAATCCACGTCCCATCTTCGATTTCTTTTACTTGTTTCTTTATTACAACTTCCACTATTAATGGAGTTCATATGGGTTCTTCCTAAACCAATTGTGCTAAAAAATCTTATGTAAAATTAATTTTTGAAAGCTGACCGACCCACCACCATATTTAATGCAAAAGTTGGTGAGTTTTACTGAAGTACGATGAATAACAGGAGGTCTTGCAAATTCTACCCTGAATTTGCAGCAATTGGAATTTATTTTTAAAAAAAGCTTTAAGTAAGGATAAATCAAGGAAATGATATTTTTATAGACTTTTCCCGTTTGATTAGTCAAACCTGGGAAATTACGCTCTTGTATCTCCATGGGTTTTTGGTTTTGATCAATTTACCTCTTCGTAACCATTTTACCATCATAAGATCTAAAGCTTAGTGTAGTGATAGATTGCTTGTAGATTTCATAGTCAGAGGGTTTCAAAATGGTAATTAGGTTAAGCATAATCCGCTGAAAGCCCGGTTCATTCGTAGTCATACTAATTTCTCTTTCTCTTTGTTGTTTCTTCATTTTACTCGTTAACTAGGTCAACGTTTCCTGTTCGAGATCTCTTCTTCTTTTGGGGGGTGTAATGTTTGAACCCTGAAATCAGGATGATAAGATTCCAGACCTGAAGGGTTCTCTTGTTTCAAGAAAAATGAAGTAGAAAATACCCCTTCTCTGAGGATTTTCTTGAATTGGGTTCTGATTCTTTGTTGACAGCTTCTATCAAAAGTGTGACGATGCAGGTGGATGAAAATCTTGAAGATCCCTCTGGTAAGGAAGCTATGGAAGAGGATGAACACAACAAAGGGGTTTGTGAGTGTCTCTGCATTCCCGTGCATTGGTTTAAAATGCTTTCGAGGGAAATGCATTGGAGTTTTGTATTTGGGGTCGTAGCTGTGTATGGAATAAGTCAGGGACTAGGTGGAGCTCTCTCGGGCGTTGGGACAAAGTACTACATGAAAGATGTTCAGAAAGTCCAGCCATCTGAAGCACAGGTTTATGCAGGAATTACATCCATTCCTTGGATCGTCAAGCCAATTTGGGGTCTTCTCACTGATGTTCTCCCAATTTTTGGATACCGCAGGCGACCGTATTTCATTATTGCTGGTATTTATCATATATTTTGCGTGCCTTCTCTCATTTAGCTATGCTCATAAATCTAACATATTCAACTCACAATAATGAAACCTTCATTCGCGTTTTAAGAGGGAATTTGAGATCATTTGCTTAAAATTTTGCAGCTGTTCTTCTCAACTAGATATTTGCTTAAATTTTATAAGTTCACATAAATTTCGTTGGAATTTCTGTGAGGTTGGTAACCTAAACGTGTCAACGTTGTGAGCATAGTATTCAGTGCGCAGATCGTTGAAGATGGGCAATTGAAAAGTAATGGATGCAGCGAAAAGAAAGTTGCATTCAGATTTACTGAAGATAAATGTTTATATAACATGCAGTTTTCAGTTTGTCGTTTTCTTTTCCTTTAATGGATTGGAGTCTCCTTATTATTACTTGTCATTTATAACATTTGGGAGCAGGTTAATGAATCGGGACGACAGCTAGTGTAACAATTTCAGGTCTGGGATATCTGAAAGCAGGAAAAAATGTTTAATGTCTCTTAGTTGGGTCACAAACTCTGCACTTCCTTAGACATCCTGAAACATTAGTAGGTGAGCTTGATATAGGATTCTGTCAGTAAATAGTATGCTGCATACTCCTGTAATGTAGCTTCAGTGGATAAGCATCTTAACAAAGAGGGCACCAATGGCCATTTGGTCGAAGTGCATACTCTTCTCTTGGAGAACAAGGTGGGAAAACCAGGTGGATTTGTGTGAAAAGCTTACCAGTATACTCGGATCCATTGCCTATCATACTGAGGGAATTCATTATATACACATTTTCAACTGAGACTTGTCATGAGGAAATTATTTGAAGCACTTGCTTCCATCCATCTTCTTTTAAAACAAAAAAATTAAATTAATTAACTACTTTTTTTATTTGATATGCTTAACCAAGAATTGAGAGTTATAGCTTCTATGAAGATGAATGCTTACATACTTATGAAGAAATATTGTGTATAATTACTTCTTTATAGACAGCCTTGGAAGGCTTACGATCAGAACAATGTAATCATGTCTGCATTGTTTATGAGTTTGTTATTGATTATTTAACATTCACAACAGCCCAAAACCCTTAAGCCTTGTCCACTCTGATTGCTTTACAAATTAATGCTGCCTACAAGAATGGATTGAGTGATTCAGAAATTGCTTCATTTGACACTGTAGTCTGACTTACGGCTCCTCTGTTTGGATCTTGCAGGTTTTCTTGGAGCAATCTCCATGCTTTTGTTGTCTTTGCACAAAAACCTGCATCTTGTTTTGGCCATTTTGTCTTTGACAGCTGGAAGTGCTGGGCCGGCTATCGCCGATGTGACCATTGATGCCTGTGTGGCACATAACAGTATCTCCCATCCTTCACTTGCTGCTGACATGCAAAGCTTATGTGCCTTCAGTTCTTCTATTGGAGCACTTTTAGGATTCTCAATTAGTGGTATCTTTGTTCACCTTCTAGGCCCTATGGTTAGCCTCTTGAAACTTATGTTTGCTTTCTTTTCTCTCTCTCTCTCTCTCTCTCTCCTGTTTGTATCTAAACAGAAAAGCCTTTTCCTCTCTCTTAGGGGGTGTTTGGTTTGATGACAATCCCAGCTGGACTAGTTATTTTGGTTGGATTTCTACTTGATGAGCCTCATATGCCCGACTTTGCTTACAGACAGGTATAATTAACTTGTGTCATTTTGGTGTTAATAATATATTCGTTATTTGTTATTTCATCTTCCATGGATTGTGTCTAGGTCAGCCAAAGGTTTATTGATGCTGGTAAATCTATGTGGACAACATTAAAGAACGAAGATGTATGGAGGCCTTGCTTATACATGTACTTATCGTTTGCATTGAGTTTAAATATCCTGGAGGGAATGTTCTACTGGTATACAGACTCAAAGGATGGACCATCTTTCTCTCAGGTATTTGATTAGGCATAGATTGATTGATGTTATAGTTAGGATATACTTTTATGTGGATGGGAAGTGCCATGGTTCCCTTCACTATGGAAAAGATCAGTCCAGAGACGCCGGGTCTCTTCGTCCTGATTAATATGGATCAAATACTTCTCCCACCCGTCTAATGTGAGAAACTAGCACCCATGCCAGTGTGACTTTGACACACTGGCATCCAAACCCTCATGTTTATTGTTGTTAGGACCCACGCCTGTGAAGCTCAGATGCATATTCCCATCCCAACCGTGAGATTGATTCTTATACCTAATATAATTCCCTAAGAAGATAATAGAACAAAATGAAAAAGTTTGTCATAGGCCACTTCTCTAGTTAATCCAATGATCCATTTGCTTGCTTCTTGTGGCCCCCGACCTTTCTTTTATCTGATTTGGGCAAATTATGCAGATTACTGATTTTAACCTTATATGGTAATTGAGATCTTGAATCCTTCTCATTCTAACTTCATTTCTGCCGTTGCTTTGGTGAGATGAGAGTATTTGTTTCTTTGTTTGAGATGTTAGTAATAGTATTGTTCTTGTAATTTTGTTACATGAAAGACTTTATTAGTATAGAATGCCAGTAACCTTTGCCATTCATCTTTCTTTTGCAGGAGAATGTAGGTTTTATATATTCAATTGGTTCAGTGGGCTCCCTATTAGGCGCAATACTATACCAATATGCTCTGAAGGATTACGAATTCAGAGATTTGCTCTTCTGGACTCAGCTGTTTTATGGTTTGTCAGGAATGTTAGATCTGATTCTGGTCTTGCGATGGAACTTGAAATTTGGCATACCGGATTATTTTTTTGTTGTGATTGTTGAAAGTATAGCTCAAATGACTTATAGGCTCAAGTGGATGCCTATGCTTGTACTCAGCTCAAAGCTTTGCCCCTCAGGAATTGAAGGCACATTCTTTGCTCTGCTTATGTCAATTGATAATATTGGGCTTCTCTCATCGTCATGGGGAGGAGGTTTTTTACTCCACATACTGAAGATTACGCGTACACAGTTCAATAATCTCTGGTTGGCTACTTTGATCCGGAACGTATTGAGAATTACTCCTCTTTTCCTGCTGTTTTTGGTACCAAGAGCTGATCCCAACTCTTCCATTCTTCCAAGTGAGTGCTTAAATTCAAAAGAGGGTCTTGAAACAACAGAATGTGAGAATATTGAATTGGTCTCCCTTGTAAACAGCGTTGATGGCAATTAGCTAAGCATATAACTTCTCTTACATTCTGAATTTTCAAGTACATGAAAACTACAAGCAAATATTGCTTGATATCTTGCGGAGAATTGGAATGAAATTGAGAAAAGTTTTGTTGCATTCTTTTTTTGGCCAAAAGATTTGGTGCATTTACCTCTTCATTATGTCAGGTTTCATATCTAACATCCCAAGCAACATTATAAAGTCAGTCTGTCACTTTGTTGCAACCTAAGAATAAGGACACGCGCACGTAACAAACAGAATTTGATATTTGCTGGCCTCTAAATTTTTGTTGCCTCTAGTCCCCAAATCTGATTTCTTGACTTTTATTACATATACTATGTTTCTTCCAAAATCTTTTCGATTCTTAACAGCAATACGAGTCTTTGAGCTTTCCACCATTACATTATATACCATGACAGAATTCCTTACTATTGAGCAAATTAATCGCAATAGCAATGACCTCATTGGTCTGATACTCGGTTTAAACAATCTATTTCTTGATAAATTGGAAACACTTGTATTTGCCGATTCAAAGTTGCTTGATATTCAAAGCTATGGAAATTAAAATTGAGGATGGCTTTCAAGTGGGTCTGATTATGATCGTTGCATTTTACATCCTCATTAGGGCCACGTTTCGTATTCAAATATATTAGCAACAACGTAAAGTTCAGTGGGGCGGTAATTTGCAGGGATTTGTCACTCTGGCCTATGGCCCAGCAACTGAGCAGCACAGAAGGAAGTGGTGGCGTGATTTAAAATCTTTACGACCTAGCCCAGACATTAGGATAGTGGGAGGTGACTTTAACGGTCTCTTATATAACTTTGAGAAGAGTGGAGGACAACTAAGGCCTGAATCTTCCTTTGAAGACTTTCGCAATTTCATGGTACATGTAACATGGTGGACTTGGAATTTAAAGGCATTCCTTTCCCTTGATCCAACAACCGCCAGGGGCTGATCATATTCAAGAACGTCTGGATAGAGCTGTAGCTAATGATGTTCGGAGATGTTCTTATCCGAGGGCTCATGTGACTCATCTGGAAAGCAGGGGTTCGGATCATGTCCCTATTCTGGTTGATATCGATCTTGTGGAAATCAAAACCCCCAAGGCTTTTCGTTTTGAAATTATGTGGCTGGAACATGAAAGCTTTAAGGCAGTGATTAGGAAAAATAGGCGTAATATTAGGGAAGCTGATCAGGATGTTATGGCTTTCTTCCTTGCCAATATGGAGAGAGTTAGGAACACGTTGATTGGATGGAGCAGAATCAATTTCCCCGATCATCTGTAAAGAATTAACGAGCTTATGGGTGATTTTCGCGACTGCTATAAGGGGAACTGGTCGGAAGAAAAGGCAACCAAGGCCTCGGAGATAGCAATAAAGATTGAGGATCTATGGGACTCTTCAAAGAAGACTGAGAAGACTGATAAATAGAGTGGTTAAAATTAAAAATGAAGATGGTGCCTGGATAGAGGGAGAGGACATCGCTCGGTGCTTTAAAAACTTCGTTGTGGATCTTTTTACCATCCTCACATGCCAAGTGACCACTGAGGAAATTAAGCGGGCGGCCTTTGACCTGGGGGATAAAGCTCGAAGTCCTGATGGATTTTCTGGCTCTTTCTACCAGAAAAACTGGGAGGTTGTAGGAAACACAGTGAGCGACCTCGCGAAATCTTTCTTTGAAGATTTCGTGTGCCTGGATAGGATAAACTTTACTAACTTGGTGATGAACCCTAAGGTTGATTCTCCTAAATTCGTGGACCATTTTATGCCAATAAGCCTTTGTAACTTTTCCTACAAGGTTATTTCCAAAATAATCGCCAATAGAATAAAGCGCCTACTTCCCCGTATCATTTCTGACGTACATTCGGAGCCTTCGTTGAGTTTTGATTTGATAAATTTAAAATTTTAAATGCAAGGGAATTTGAATAATTTAAATTTTAAGAAATTATTAAAAATTATTTTATATATATTAAAATTTGAATTGTTTAATAAAAATTTAATAATACAAATCTTTTTAATTACAATAAATTTAAATTTTTAAATGCAAAGAATCCAAATTTGCCTTTTTTATAGAACGCCAAATATTTGATAATATTTTCATTGTGCATGAAGCTCTCTATTACTAGAAGTGCAAGAATGAAGCCAAAAGGGAGATGACATTGAAAATAGATATGAATAAGACATATAATCGAGTTGAATAGGACTTCTTGTACCAAGTTCTTATCAAGATGGGCTTTAATCATGATCGGGTGAAAACAATAATGAGATGTATGAAAACAATCTCTTTTAACCTGACTTTTCTAGAAGAAAGATTGCTGACTTCACCCTTTAACAAGGATTGAGACAAGGAGACTCTTTATCACCCTATCTTTTTATCATTATCGCAAGCATCCTATCTAAGATGATTGATGCATAGGTTCAAAGGCAAAAATTACATTGAGTGAAACTGGCCAGGAGATGCCCAGTACTTACTCATTGCCTTTTTGCAAATGATTATGTCTTCTTCCTCAAGGCTTCGCTAGATAAATGAAGACTATCTTAAATAAATAGTGTGAGGCTTTGGGGCAAAAAGTAGTTCTTTGCTAGGCATTCAGAGTGCAGACTTCTTGGGTTCTTATTTAGGGTTTGGGATAATTTAGGGAAGATCCAAGTTTGAAACACTCACCTACATCAAAGATAGAGTGTGGAAAAGAGTCCAGAACTAGAAGACCAGCTTCTTATCCTAAGCAGGGAAGGAAGTCCTGATAAAGGCAGTTGCAAATGTCATGCCAACCTTTCTTATGCCATGCTTTTTGTTCCCAAAGAAAACTTGTATGGAGTTAGATAGAATCATAGCAAATTTATAGTGGAGGCAGAACCAGGGTGGAAAACATATCTACTGGGTATCATGGAAGAAGATGACGAGGTCAAATCTAAAAGGAGGATTAGGCTTTAAAGAGTTTCATCACTACAATTTGGCCCTATTAGCAAAACAAACTTGGAGGATTCTGAATAGCCCAATGGATTTATAGGTTTAAGTGCTCAAAGGCATTTACTTTCCCAAATTTGATTTGTTTTCTACTAGGAAGGGTGCAAGACCTTCGTGGGCTTGGCATAGTCTTTTGGAAGGAAGGAAATTAATCTTTACAAAGCTTTGTTAGAAAGTAGGGAATGGATTGAATATTCGCTTTTGGCATGATCCCTAGATTCCCACTTTATAGGAAAGTTTCTCCATTTGTTCCTCTGAAAGCTCTTGAAAATTGTAGGGTTGTTGAATTCATCCACAAGAGTAGTTGGGATTGTTAAGCCTATTTACTGAAAACCAAGGTTTTAATGATAATAAACACAAGAAAAAAAGTTTTTCTATGTATTACTTAGGTTTTAAATGTTTCCTATATATTATTATATATTACGAACCTTTGTAAGTGATATTAAACTTATAAGAATTTTTTTAAGTGAATGTAAAATTGAATTTAAGTTTTAAAGGTTGAAAAAAGGCTAATTTAGGGAACACTGGAAGTCCCCAGTTGATTGGCCACAAGTTGGCAATCAACTGGGCCGTTTGCCAGCCAGTTGTTAGGCCTTATCCAATCGAATGAGAGCCTTTTATAAGTGAATAGTCAACTGGTCACTAGCTATCAGTTAACTGGTCACCTTTTGAGAAGCTCTAGTCTACTACCAACTTGAGCTTTGATCAACCACTAGTTAGTAGTTAACTAGTTACACCCAAATCAAACACCAATCTACTGCCAGCCTTAAGCCCATTGACTGGGAGCTCTCTATGAGTGACCAGTTGATTGGCCAAGGGTGAACAATTGACTGTCATGGTTTAGAATTTGAACTTTTGAGAGGAAAAGCAAGAGCAGTCGACTGGTCAATAGAGAATAGTTGACTAGTTGATGTTAGACAAGCCATAATCAATTTATAATGAATATATTCTAAAATCTTTGACTTTCCACTTACTCCCAATGGATCTATTAGACCTCAATCTATATAAACTCGACTTATGGACTTTGAATTGAGTAGTGAAACATTCAAGAGTAATTATAACATTAATTTCTATCATCTTATTAGCTTTTTATCATATTAGCGTTTCATTGTATCATATACTCTGTTCCAAAGAATTTATTATCTATAATTCTTTATTTTTTTTAAGAGATAAGTTTAAGGAGGTTTCTTAAAGGAATTAAGCTAAGAGAGAGCTTAGATTAAGGGGGAGTATATCCTTGAGTGTGTTCAAGAAAGTTCCTTGAATGAGTCAAACTCTAAGAGCTTGGGATTAAGGAAAGATTCTCCTAGGTTGTTGAATTTATTTACTAAGATAGTGAAAAATTTTAAGAAATTGCTTGGGAACTGGATGTAGGTTTGAGTAGAAGCCGAATTAGGATAAATTTTTGTATCTACTCTTCTCCTTTGCTCTTTTTACATCCTGCATTCATTCAAGTTTAGTTTGATTATTTTACTTTTGATTTAAAAATGAGTGTTTTAGTAAAATTTTTATAACATCAAATTCATCCCCTTTTGGGTGTCAGCCTTACTCAACAAGGGTCATTGAGGATTGGCTTATGAATCAAGAAATTAAAGTTATCCAAGACATCTGCATCCCTCCTTTTCCATTAGTTGACATATTTGTTTGGGCTGGTAATAAAAAAGGGATCTACTGAGTAAAGGAAGGCTACCACTGATGTGCGTGGGGGATGATTTCAACTCGTGTAGAACTCTCTACCTATTTTAGCCAACCTGATTACTTATAGAAGATGATTTGGAAGCTTAGGGTCCCGCCTAATATCTACCACTTCCTATGGAGAATGTGTAGCGACGTCATCCCTTCCAAGGAATGCCTTTGGAAACGTAAATGATACTCAACGCCGTTGTGTGATTGCTATAATCAGAGTATTCAAACTATTGAGCACATAATATTCTTCTGTGACTGGGCTAGATGAGTGTGGTTTGGCAGTAAATTCTCTCTACTAGCTAACGAGGCTAATATCCGAAGATTTGATAGTTGGATTGTCGTTCTGGAAAATTTCCATTCCTTATCTGATTTTGATAAAGCTCATATTATTATGATGTGTTGGTTCATTTGGAAGATGAGATGCAAGAAGGTTATGGAAGGCAAAGAGCTAAACCCGACTATTTCTATTGATCCCGCTTTATCATCGATAGTGGAATATTGGCAAGGGAATGGTTGGTTGATTCAGGTGAGAACTTCGACATGAGTAGTAATAGTAAAGATGCACCTTGGTTACCTCCTCCTTTGGGATCTATCAAAATCAATTCGGATGGAAGTTTTAATAACAAAGTTGCAGCGATTGGCATCATTGTATGAAATGACGAAGGAACTATCCTCAATTGTTTTAATAGAAAGGTGATAGCATCCTTGGCCATTCAGACTGAACTTATAGCCCTCTCAGTAGGCTTTCGTATTGCTGTTGACCCTTCTTCTTGCCAAGAATGGAGACAATTCCCTATGTGGAGGAATTATCTTTTATCCTGTCCATCCACAAGAAGATTGTCCTTAATTGGACTCAGAGATTGGCTAACAGAGCAGCCAATTGGCTCGCTATGCATTCGAAAATGAGGATGAGTTTACAGACATGGGAGTCCCTCCCCCTTCCTCACTTGCTGCAATTTGCAGCAACGATTCAACTGGAGCAAGACCTTTGGATACTTCGTCTGAACTGGATAGGCCTCTACCCTCTTCCTTTGCTTCGAGGAAGGTGGGAATGGGTTGACCCCTCAATTGGGTCCCTTACGTTAGCCTCTGGCTTTTCCTTTTATTTGCACCTGTCTGTTCCCCTTTCTTTGATGTAGTTGTATGAAGTTCTTGTGTGTCCTTGCTTCCATCAGTTTATTCTGCTTTCTCACTGAGTGCTTGGTTGTTTCCTTGCTTTGTTTCCCCTTTGTGTACTGCATCTATATTGTCGATTGAAGTGGATGTGTTTTTCTTTAAACAAAAAAAAAAAAACGTAAAGTTCAGTGGGGCAAAAGGCCAAAATAGTTTAAACAAAAGTATATGCATTTTTTGACTCTCTCCTATTTTCTTAAATATCCAATGCTTAAAACACGCGGCCACCAAAACAATTCACTTAGATCCTTTTTATTGTCTTTTCTTAAAAAATTTAGTAAGGTTGCGGATAGAAAGGTTGCAGCACATGATGTAACACAACCTTTTTTTTTTTTTTTAATATCTCTTTAAATAATAAGATATATAAACATAAAATTAAAAAATAAATATAAATTAAATATCTTAATATTTTTAATTACACTTATTGAATATATTTTAGAATAATAAAAATTTGAATTATGAATAAAAAATCTAAAAAATGTTTTACACTTTATTATTTAAATTAATATTTATAGAAAATATTTTTGAAGCTGGAAAATAATAATAAAAATAATATTTAAATTTCATAGCATACAATAAGATGGAAAAAGTTAATTAAGAATTTAAATTATATTTGATGAATATATAATGGAGAGAAAATATTCAGTTTGTAATTTTGAATTTAAAATTAGAAATAAAAGAAAAAATAAAAATTGGAAGAAGAAGCAATAAAATGCAAGGATTGTTATAAAACTAAAACATATAAGAGAGAATAATAGGAAATATTGAGAAGAGAGATAAGAGGAGCATTCTTATTAACTTGTACTTTTTTACTTAGTACAAATAGTCCTATTAATAGACTTTAAGTCTATAAATTCGAAACTTATAACAAGGATCACGTTTTAAAGTCATATTAACATTATTACATGTAATTTATTTTAGTCATAAAATAAATTTTCTTTTCAAAGATAGATAATTTCATAAGAAATTTATTTCATGAAAGACTATGCAAATGCAATTTTTTTTTACTAATTTTAAATATTAAAATTTATCATTTTTTTAAAGTGGAAATATAAGGTTAATACCTATTACTAGACTGTCAAGACATAAAATTTTTTTTATTAATAGCTATCTCAAACCAAAGTCAATACTCATAGAAATAGTTAATACTTTACTAGGGAGAGTGAGAAGTTGATGCACAATAAAATTATTATTCATTTAAAAGTATTATATTATATTAAAAAATTATAGAATATAATCTAATCTTTGCCTATAAACATGAATCAATTATAATTTATGAAACTTTGATAATATTATATTGTGAGGTCAAAACTAGTTTTATTTTCTTAGACAAAACAGTAAACTAAATAAAAATATAAAATCAACAATAAAGAATGAAGCTTAGATAATTTTATTTTGTTAGACCAAACTTAAATAATTTATATTGTACAATAATGTATATTAATTTTGTTGTAACTATGTGTCCACCTTTATAGATTCAAAGCCTATAAAGAGGATTATATATAATAAGGATGAAAGTTAGAAAATATTCCTCTCATTTCTCTATTTTTCTTTTTTATATTTTTCATTAGTTTTATAATCATCATTGCATTTTATTCATTCTTCTCCCCGTTTTAATTTTCTATTTTATTTCCAATTTTAAATATATAATTACAAAATAAATATTTTATTTCATTATATATTTATCAAATATAATTTTATTTCTTAATTTAATTTTTTAATCTTATTATATGTTTAGAAATTTAAATATTATTTTATTATTATTTTTCCACTTCTCAAATATCTTATACTAATATTAATTTAAATAATACAAAAATACTTAGAGTTTTGAATTTATAATTCAATTTGTTATTATTCAAAATTAATATTAATATATTCAATAATTATAATTAAAGAATATTTTAATTATAATTTATATTTATTATTTACTTTGTATATTCCTTTATATATATATATTATTATTATTATTATTATTATTTAAATGTATATCATTATATTAAAAGTATAAAATAAACAATAAGAAAGGTACGTTGCGGTACTGCACTTATGATACCCATATATGACAGCATGGCTAAAATTTTAAAAAATAAAAAATAAAAAGCCGATATGAGTGAATATTTTTGGTGGTCTAAGTTTTTTTTTAATATTATTAAAAACGTTGCACAGTAAAAAAACAAAAAAGTGTATGGATTTTTAATTAACCACTTGGTTCTCTATGATATTTGCTGGCTTTTAATTGTCTACTTCTTTATTTGTCGTCTGGCTCTGCGGTCCATTTATCTGATTTACTCGAATAGAAATACTATCATTTACACCATACTGTCTTTCAAATCTTCTCTGTGAGGCCATTTTTGACAAAAAATAAATTCTATATTTAACTCTTGAGTAATCTTAAGGAGTAATATGATTGTAACGTAATCCAATTATCACGAACGAATACCACTTTTATTTTTCTGCAATATTAAAAAAAATTATCAGGTCAAAACGTAGTTACAGTACTCTGTAATATTAGAAGACATCATTTGCATTTGTTGACAGCAGATGTTATTAAAAAAAAAAAAAGCCCCCCGCAATGGTTTGATTTAAATATTAAAATTATTTTTAATCATTAAATAAAATTGTAAATTTTATTCATTTTAATTTTTAACTTTTAAATACTAACCACCGAATATTATTATAAATTTAATATGATAATAATAACAACAACTAAGCATGGGAAATCTAAATTATTGAGTTGCCCCAACACATTGAATTTGACTCCTCGTAAATTCGAACAAACAAGAAGCCAAAAGTAAGTAAAAGAAGATGCTGCATTTATAGTGACATTGCTTTACTTATTTTCTATGGCAAGTAACATTGGAATTTTTCATTTTGGACTTTAGTCAAAATTGGAATTAATTTGCAGGTTTTGTTTTGGGAAACTTCATCCATTTTACTTCGCGACTTTACCACTTTGAGTAGCCAACCATGCTAATTAAGCTCCATTTCACAATGTCATGAGTAACGTTTGTATTATATATATACATTATATATTTTATGAACTTAAAGCGATAAAAGAAAATATGTAACATTCTTTAATCCTTAAAACATAGAATTCAACGCTGTCTAATCTAACATGTAAAAGGCTTTGTTCTCATGAATGACTATTACTACCTCAGTATCAAACGTTAAACGTCGGCCAGGTTATGTATGTTTCAATATTATCTCACCTCACACTGTGATGTTTTTACAATTCTAAATCTTTCTTAAATAAAAAATAAATAAAGCCTATAGCTTAATAGTAAAAGCTCATAATCTATTTTTCTAAAAAATCACTAGTAAGTTATGAGTTTTGAATAATTGGTATCCTTTCCCAGATAAAAAAAGAAAAAAAAAGGAAGAATTCTCCCCAATTAGTTATTCATGTTATTAAGTGTCTAACATCAATCATACAAATTTTGCAAACACAAAAATAAACATTTATCTATGTTTTTATTTTATTTTATATTTTTGGATGTAAGTAAAGAATCTTCAACTCATTTGTATATCAATCGAGACTGAATCTTCTTATGAATGATCTTGATGACATACTTCTTATGTTGATTTAGCGCATTTTAAATTAGAATTAATTAGAGTTGTATAAATTTGTTTTTAAATTAATTTTATTATAATTTTGATTTTTAGTTAAAAGTAAACTTGTGTGATTGTGATTAATGTTTAAAATTTTTTATTTAAAAACTAAATTTTATTATTAATATAATTAATCAAACGCATGAGTAAAATTTTTTATTTTTGCACAAACAAATTAAATGTAATTTTAAAAAAATTAAATGTCAAACAAATCAAGATTTTTGTAAGGCATATCTTTGTTTTATTGTGTAAATAGTCTTTTAACTTTTTTAAGTTGTCACATCAATCACTTTAGTAATTTAAATTTTCCTGAATACTAATTTTAATATTTACAGATTATAAACATTTTAAAAAAGAAAACAAATTAATAAAGCACATTACAATCTTTAAAATTGGCTTCACAATAATTTTAAAACTATCACTTACAAGCTCTATTGTTAAATATAGTCTTATGAATACGGGGCATTTTTGTAAATTTTAATTCCTTTACAGTTTACATTTAACTAATAGAGTAGCATAATTATGATATAAATTCTCAAACAAAATTTATTAAATTATTTTGTATACAATATATTGTTAAATAAAATAAAAATTTGTGCACAACAATTAAGATTTACTCCACACACATAGAGCCATTATTTAGAATGAATAAAATATATGTACTTTGATACTTAAATATATATGCAATTGATGCATACAATAAAATTTTGTTAAATTAATATTTATAGCGTTTTCTTTTTCTTTCGGCATGTGACGACACTCAAAATTGAATTCAAGATTTTTTTAATATACTACCTTAATTTTAATTTTGACTGAATTTTTTTTTATAATTTTCATTTTTTTTGGGGTAAAATTGACTTCTAGTTAATAAGAAAGTACTATCCTTAAAGTTTATTAGGGAGAAAAATAAATGTAACGTTCTTGTTTCCGTTGCATTGGTGGGGAGCGTGGGCCGTAGCCCATTCTTGAACCCAGCCCACTCTACCATCCCTCCTAAGGCGTAGACCTACGTATAAGAATACGGCGCTCTTGGGTCACTACATTTCACTGTCACTCATTCACTGTCTATGTTGCCAAGCAAACATCGAAGCTTGCGTCTATAACCAAACACCTAGGGTTCGGTCTCTTATTCCGGATTAGGGTTAACTTTTCAACATTCCAGACAACTTTTGCGCGCCAACCAACCTCGTTTCAGCTCTTGGTAAAACTTACAAACTTTTCACCATCTGGTTATAAGGTGAAAAGATCTGAATATTGTATTCGTGCTTCCCAAATTCTACATTTCACTTAATGTTTTATGGGTTGCACTGGTGCAAGCATCATAGAGATGTTGTGAAGGATAGTGTTGGAGTATTGAAACTTGATAGATTTTCACCGCATATCACATTACTGTTTGTCTGGGCGCGCACATTGTATAATCAAATGACATGAATGCTTGTAGTTGATAACGTCGAGATGCTTAGAATTTGGGTTTTAAGAAGTGCTTCCTTGAATTAATGAAAATGAAAACCGTTTTCGTTACGAAAATGAGTTTTCGGGCCCATCTGTTAAGCTTTAGGTTTTTTGGGTCTTCTGATGACTTGGTTGTTTCTGATCATATCGAAATTGCTTGATGCAGTCATCTCTTTTGGATTATGTTGCTTGAGAAACAAAGTTTTTTTTGGTTGGACTATCAATTTTTTTTTCCTGCGATGAAACATCTAATTTATATGATGAACTTTTATTTTGATGTTCTTTGCCAAAAGTATTTGAATCCAAGTTAACACAAATTAGTTTGAGACTTTGAGTCTTCAATGGCCTGCATATTTAAAGATATTAAGGAGTGTTATAGAATCGTGTTTAGATAGTCGCAGGTGCCTTGGGCCACACTAGGTTTAACCGTTGTGAACTTTGACCATGTCAAAATATTGTTATTTGGGATGTTGAGAAACGTATCAGGCTGTCTACATAGTTACCTTATCCCTTCTCCAATTTGTTCTTAAAAAAAATCCACACTCAGAAATTTGTTGTGTATCTAATTATTTAGTTCAAGGTACTCTAGTAGCATTATAGTCGTTTCCTGCAGTTGTAATGCATTGGAAGATTATTCATAAACTTTCCTCTCACATAAAGAACTTTCCCATGGTTCATCAACAGGAATTCTGAAGTGGAAGATGTTAACTTGGTTCATTAATCTGTGATCTTAGAAAACAGATCAGGAAGCAAGTTATTCAAGTAAGGTTTAACACACCTAATTATGTCATAAGGCTGCCAATGCAGATAACCCTAGCTTTTTCCGCGTTTATTCTACTTCTCTTTGATGCATAATGGACTTTCAAGTTCTAATACTGCATTCTTATAAATTATTAGAGTTATTACTCTGAACATTAACTAGAAAACATGCAAAGCACTCATATAAAACTTGAAAAATACTATTAAAAAAGTATTAACTTTAATAAAAAATCACATCCTATTTTGATCTGAGATGCAGATGTGGTGCTTCTTGTGTACTTCTGCATATCGTAATTCTTATGATTTTTCTTTTAAGTATCGAACAACCTAAGGGTAATTCTTAGCATCATTATATAATAAACAAAATAGGGATGCTTATTTGGTTATTGTATCTAATTAAATATGTTTTTAATAGTACAGGCTTCAATTTCTAAATTCTTAATCTGTTAATGGTTTGGAATATTACCAAATTTGCTTTTCTTCATCATGTAAATTATCAAATTCATGCTAAAAACATTGCTTTAACATTGGTCTTGAAATTTATATTCCTTGAATGAGTTGGGGTGATGATCATATAAAAGTTTTGATAAATCAAAAGTTGTTAAATGGGAACTGATACAAATTGTTGATAAAATCATCAACCAAATGGCCCAAAAATATGCTAATGTGTAATGAAGACCCAAGCCCTTGTTAAGTTTGTCAAATTAATCCATGGAGTTTAGAATCAGTCCATATTTAATTTAACTTGGGACTAATGGGAAAGCTAATGAGCATAAGGTGCATACATTTGAGAAGGATTTCTCTCTTAACTGTGGTCTGTATTATATATGATTATTGCAAGTAAAATAGAAAGAAATTGACAAATTGGCTAACTCGAAGCTAGAATTAGGATACAATATCATTTGCAAAATTTGTTTGATTATTTGGCATAGCAAGATGGTTGCTAAGTTTCCTTATTGTCCTCGCATAATACTCATGAATTGCTGTTATAGAATTTCTATAAAATGACAGTGATATGTCATAAACACAATTCTACTTTGCATGCTCTTTTACTTGTTTTGAAGAAAGTTCAGTTTCTGAGCGTCAAAATCCTTATGTTTATAGTTATAAAGGAACAAAATTCCTCCTTTCATTGTGTCTCAATTTATGACTTTAAAAAATACATTCCATGGCCAATGCTTTATTGATTAAGATATGGGTTTCCGTTTTGTCCATAATTCTGGTAGAGATTTAATAAAAAAGGCTGTTGGCCCCTTACTAGTATGTTTTAAATGATTTGGACTAGTCATCAAATGGGGACTGTAATGATTTAGCAAAATACAAAATTGTTTCTAAGAGTTGACAAATACCTTTTTGCTCATACTTATATGTATCTGTGGTAGCATATTGTCAACTACAACATTTATTAGTCTCACTCTTGTATTTATTAGTCCAACTAGTAGTTCAACTCTTATAGGAATTAGTCTAACTATTGTAGTAATTAGCCTCATTTCTAGGTGTAAATTTTGTACATAAATATCTATGTTATTAGAGTGATTCAACAAGTTGAAATACAAGTTCTTTCTCCTTCACTACATGGTATTAGAGCATTGCTCGTTTCCAGGTATCTCATTGCCATTTTTTTTTCTGGGTTCATCTTTTTGTAGAACCTAGAGTGATACTCTAGGTGGCTAGTTTTATCTCATTGCTAGCATAGTGACACAGAAGATTTTGGTCAGCCTGTCCCAGTTGTCCGGTGGCTAGAAACTCTGCGCGTGAAGCTCAAGGGCCAATGAAGCACTTTGCGCTTGTATCACGCGCCGGCATGTTACAGTGCGTGAAACATCTGTTTGGCCTCGTCTCAATTTTTCGGCGCTCAACGTCATCTTTTCGGCGCTTTTCAGGCCAGCCACTGATACATGTTTTTGAGCTTTGGGAACTTTCCTGTGTGTGTTTGTTTTCACTTGTGTCTCTATTCTGCATTTCACATTTTTCCTCTTCTGGGTACTTTATCTTTTAAATGATCTCCCTTTTGCCAAATTCTTACCTGTGAGTTCAAGCTTTGGGCCTATAGTTCTTTGTTAAGCTCTTTATAAGCTATTTTTATCCTCTTAAATTTCTTATTTTTGTGAAGAGGAGTATCAGTCATTTTTTGAGTCTGCCACAGCTAACTCTCAAAGAGCCAAAGTCTTTCTCACCTACTTTTTAACCAAGACCTTCAAGTTTGACACCAATAACTTGCCTTAGCTATAATCCAATTCCCTTTGCAAATTGAATTTTTCTTTCAAGTGTCCAGAATCAATTTGTCCTTCTTTTACTTGTGTGTCCCTAAAAGTGTCCTAAGTCATTGTGTCTTCTAAAACCAATATGACTGAAAATTCCAATGCAGTTGAGGATTTACATAATCTACATCTCAATTATCAGTTGAATGGTAGAAACTATCTTAAATGATCTCAACTTGTTTAGACCATATTGAAAGGAAAAGGAAAGTTAAGCCATATTTTGGGAAATGTACCCTTTGAAAAGTGAGAAGCACTATGAGGCATGGGATGAGGAGGATTCCATGATAGTGGCATGACTCTAGGATTTCATGAATCCAGAGATAAGTTACATGCATGTTTCTCATCATAACTAAGGAGGTATGGGTGACTGTTAAGCAAACTTATCCCAGGCTAAGGATGTTGCTTTGGCATATGAGCTCAAAATTAAAGCTGCAAGGATCCAACAATGAATTAAATTTGTCACAGAATATGCTAACGTGCTGAGGAACATTTGGCAAGAAATGGATCAATATAGGCGTATTGAGATGAAATGCAGCGAAGATGCAACAATACTGAAAAGTTTCATTAAAAAGGATCATGTTCATGATTTCCTTGTAGGACTCAATGTGGAATTTGATCAAGTCAAAATCCAAGTTCTTGGTAAGGATGAACTACGATCCTTTAACCATACTATTTCAATCATTCAAGTTGAGGAGGCTTGGAGAAGTGTAATGCTTAGCTGTCAACCTATTGAAGGATCTACCATGATCATTAATGGTGGTAGACATCAAGGCCTAACACTAGAACAACCCAAAGAAGACAAGAAAGGCAAGGCACAAGATCATGATAGTCTATGGTGTACCTATTGCAAAAAACCGCGACATACCAAGAAGTATTGCAGGAAATTATATGGAAAAAATATGAAAAGTGCATTGGCAAGAGCTCAGGGGCAAGCCCATTTAATGCAACCCAACCAAGAACAACCTTCAGACCTTAATGGATTTAGCATAAATGAAATTGAAAGACTACGCAACATGTTGGAGACCTTAGAAAAGCCTCTTGATAATACCAATACTTGCTCTCTAGTTCATTCAGGTAATCTTTATAACTCCTATGGGTTAAATGTCTTGGATAAACCAATCTAGAACTCTTGGATCCTTGATTCAGGAGTTACAGATCATATGAGCTATTCTTCTCATCATTTTAAAACTTACACTCTATGCCCTAGCAATAGGAAAATATCGGTTGTAAATGGCTCACTTGTTACCATAGCAGGATTTGGGAATATCCAAATATCTAGCTCCTTTGTTCTTAGAAATGTTCTTCATGTTCTTAAGCTATCCACAAATCTTATATCTATTAAGAAACTCACACAAGATTTGCATTGTAAAGTAACCATCTTCTCCACTTCATGTATTTTTCAGGACCAGGATATGGGGACGAGGATTGGGCTTGCTAAGGAACAGGATAGACTTTACTATCTCATGCCACTTACAAATAATGATGATATCAAGATTCCCATATCTCTGTCTTCGTTTACTAGAACCTCATTTGCTAAGAATAAAATTTGGCTTTATCACTGTCGTTTTAGTCACCCTTTTTTTGGAACTTTGAAAACTATGTTTCCTTCTTTGTTTAATAAATTTAATCTTGCCAATTTTCATTGTGAGACTTGTGAAACAGCAAAACACAATCGAGTTTCCTTTCCCTGTAGTTATAATAGAAGCGTTTCTCCTTTTACTCTTATTCATAGTGATATTTGGGGACCATCTCCTATTCCTAATATCTTAGGTGCTAAATGGTTTGTTTCTTTCATTGACGATTACACTAGGGTTTCTTGGATTTTTCTCCTAAAAAATAAGTCAGATGTGAGTGAATTGTTTCCTAATTTCCATAGCATAATCCAAAATCAGTTTGGGGTTAAAATTAAAATGCTTAGGTCTGATAATGGTAGAGATTACTGCAATCACACACTGTCTTCCTACCTCCAAAAGGAAAGGATGATCCATGAATCATCTTGTGTATATACTCCACAGCAAAATGGAATAGTTGAGTGAAAAAATAGGCATCTCTTATCTATGACTTGCGCCTATCTATTTCACATAAACATGCCTAAATCCTTTTGGGGGGAAGCTGTCCTTACTGCTACATATACTATTAACAGATTACCCTATCGTGTTCTAGACAATAAAACTCCTATGGAGGTTCTCTCTTAGTTTTATCCCGATCTCAGAATTACAAATGGCCTTACACCTTGCTTATTTGGGTGCACAGCATTTGTGCATATTCATAACACAGGTAAGTTGGATCCAAGAGCCTTTAAATGCATCTTCTTGGAATATTCTTCCACTCAAAAGGTTTACAGGTGTTATCATCTTGCTACAAAGGAATTATTTGTTTCTGTTGATGTCACATTTGCAGAACATCTTCCTTATTTTCCTAACCTTTATCTTTAAGGGGAAAACACTATTACGGAAGATAAGGAACTATCTTTTCTTGTTATTTCGTCTTTTCTTGCCCTTTCCAAGTCCATTTTAAAATTCCTACCACTTCTGAAAATCCATTAGGTCCTGAATTCAGTCCTAGCACTTCTGATGATCCTTCACCCACTTTGGTTAGTCCCCACACTAATCAATAATCAAGGATAACACTAATCTTGATAATATGAGGTATTTGCAGGTGTACACAAGAAAGGAAGCTCTAGCTTTTGAACTTGTGCAAGCCCAAATCTCTGCACCTATGTCTAGTAATTCTGAGACTGAGGTAAGCACAAATTCTAGCCTTAGCTCTCTAAACAATGATTTTGATGTTCCCATTGCCATTAGGAAAAGAACTAGAGAATGTACAAAGCACCCATTATATTTTTTTTTCCCACTTTGTGTCATTTAATAAGTTTTCTCCAACTCACAAAAACTTTCTTGCAAACTTCAATTCCATTGTCATTCCAAATAATTTATCCGAGACATTAGCCAATGAGAAATGGAGGCAAGCCGTGAAAATTTAGATGGAAGTATTAGAGAAAAACAAGATGTGGGAGTTAGTCCAATTACCAAAAGGAAAGAAACCTGTAGGGTGTAAGTGGGTCTTCTCAATTAAGTATGAAGCTGATGGATCACTGGAGAGGTATAAAGCACGGTTGGTTGCTAAAGGGTACACTCAAACTTATGGCATAGACTATCAAGAGACCTTTGCTCTAGTTGTCGAAATGAATACTGTGAGAATCCTATTATCATTAGCATCTATTTACAATTGGACACTTTAACAATATGATGTGAAAAATGCTTTCCTCCATGGAGGCTTAGATGAGGAAATCTACATGAATATTCCACCTTGATTTGGAGACAGCACAAATGCAAACAAAGTGTATAAATTGAAGAAAGCTTTGTATAGTTTGAAACAATATCTGAGAGCTTGGTTTGGAAGATTCACTAGAGTAATGTTAGCCTCTGGCTATAAGCAAATTCAAGGAGATCATACTCTGTTTATCAAACACAAGGATTCAAGGGGAGTTATAGTCTTGCTAGTATATGTTGATGATATCATTGTCACTAGAGATGATAAGATAAAACAAGAAGAGCTCAGGAGACTTTTGGCAAATGAATTCGAGATACAAGAGTTGGGAAAATTAAAGTACTTCTTGGAAATTGAAGTAGCATATTCAAAACAAGGTATCTTTATTTTTCAACGAAAATATGTGATAGATCTCCTAAAGGATACGGGCAAACTATCAAGCAAACCAGCTGATATGTTGATAGAAGCCAGGGATGACATTGCTATTGACAAGGAAATGTACCAGAGGTTGGTGGGGAGACTTATCTATGTTTCACGTACCAGACCTAACATAACATATGTAGTAAATGTGGTAAGTCGATTTATGCATAATTCCAAACAAGTACACTTACATGTTCACATGATTCTACACTATCTGAAATGCACTCCAGGAAATGGGATATTATTTAAGAGGAACACATAATTAACTTTAGAAGCCTATATAGATGTTGACCATGCAGGATTAATAATAGACATAAGGCCTATTATGGGTTATTGCACTATCATAAGTGGTAATTTAGTAACTTGGAGGAGTAAAAAATAAAACGTGGTAGCCAAGTCTTGTGCTAAGGCAGAGTTTAGAGCTATGACACTTGGAATTTGTGAATTATTGTAGTTAAATATCATCTTCGATTACTTAAATATCAAGCGGGATGGACTGTGACAATAAATTTGCTATTAGCATTGCTCAAAATCCAGTGCAACATGACAAAACAAAGCATGTTGAAGTTGATAGACACTTCATAAAAGAAAAGCTAGATAGCGGTCTTATTTGTACTTCTTTTGTGTCAACAAGAGGCCAGCTAGCAGACATATTCACCAAAGGGCTCAATAGTGCAACATTTCAAACCATTATATTTAAGCTGGGAATATAAAATATCTATTCACCAGTTTAAGGGAGAGTATTGCAGCATATTGTCAACTATAACATTTATTAGTCTCACTCTTGTATTTATTAGTCCAACTAATAGTTCAACTCTTGTATGAATTAGTCCAACTATTGTATTAATTAGCCTCATTTTTAGGTGTAGATTTTGTATATAAATATCTATGTTATTAGAGTGATTCAACAAGGTAAAATACAAGTTCTTTCTCCTTCACTACAACATGTACTATTTGACTGATGGAGTTCTTACCAGAAAACACTAGAGCAAAATGAAGTGTCAAAAAAATTTTCCTTTCAAGCATTGTTAAATTTCTTGTGAATTATTATGATAAACATCTCACTGGAAAAATTCAAAGTGGGCCCTGCCATACGTAACTATTGAAGTGGTCATGTGAATTGTAACTGCATCAAAGCTTCAGAAACCTTTATAAGAATTAGGTTAAACTTGGTATGACTGTACTTGTTCCATTTGCTCAGCCATAATCAATTGCAATCATTTGTATAAACTTAAAAGTCATATATGCTTTTCCTTATGCTCCCCTAACATACAATGTTTGCATGTTCTAAGGAGCAATGGGTAGCCAAACTGCCATGAGCAATGACCGGGCAAGGGTAAACTGGAGTCCATTAATGGAACGCCATTTTCTTGATCTAATGTTAGACCATTTACAAAGAGGAAATCAAGTTGGCCACACTTTTAACAAGCAGGCTTGGACAGACATGCTCACTAAGTTCAATGCGAAATTTGGATCTCACTATGACAAAGATGTTTTGAAAGGCCGTTATGCAACTTTGTGGAAACAATTCAATGATGTAAAGAGTCTTGTTTGTCACGTTGGGTTCTCTTGGGATGCTTCTCGTCAAATGGTGATAGCTGATGATTTTGCTTGGGAAGCTTACATCAAGGTGCATTGCTGTATTAATATAATTAATTATAACATAAAAAATAAGTGTACATAACTAGGAATAACATGCAGGTTCATCCTGATGCACGATGCTACAGAACAAAATCAGTGCTGAACTTTGATGATTTGTGTGTAATTTATGGCTCCACGGTAGCTGATGGAAGATATAGTCTTTCAAGCCATGATGCAATATTGGATGATGAAGTGCAAAGATTACGTTTGCGTGAGTGCTGTTTTCTGTGTCTACTTTGATCCTACAGGATTGGGAGGCTCTTGTGCGCACATAATATTCATTGCATTGGAAAAGATATTAATAGCTGCTATCTTCCTCAACATACTTATTTGAATATTGTTCATATAGTAACTAATTGTCAGCCTACCCTTTCATTTTGAATGGAAATGTTCCTTGTGAACTTCATGATTTTGCAAGAAATCATAAACTGCTTTTGTATTCATAAATGCTTATCTGCTTGTAGTTTTAATTTCTAAATAAGCTGAAAGCTTCTGGGATATGAATGTGGTAAATTAGGAAACATTACTTTTCTGTTAGACTTAGCATGCTATTTATTATTTGATAATCAGACATGCATCCTCAAAAATTTAGTGCAATATAATATGGAACTTCTGGTGGTTTTGCAAGAGAAATTATTTATCCTGTAATATCATTATTTGATTATTAATCCTTACTTTGTAGGTGATGAAATTGGAAGCACTGCCCCATTCAGTAATGACCATCCAAAAACAGATTGGACTGCAGCAATGGACCAATTCTTTATAGAGCTTTTGCTTGACCAGTTGGGCAGGGGCAATAAGTTTGATAATGCATTTAATAAAGAAGCATGGACTGATATGCTTGCCATGTTTAATACAAAATTTGGCAATCATCATGGTAAGAGGGTTTTAAGGCATCGGTACAGGAAACTGTCAAAATATTACCGTGATATAACAGTTCTTTTAAAGGAAGGATTTTCATGGGATGAAGACCAACAAATGCTAGCAGCTGATGACGATGTCTGGGATGCTTATGTCAAGGTATATATGATCATGAAATTCTGTACGTACATGTGAGTTGGAGAGGGTTTTATGTAGGAATATATGCATATATTTAATACATGCTTCTTGGAAGATGATTGACTTAAAACTCTTGTAGGCCCATCCGCATGCACGAGCTTATAGAATGAAAACTTTGCCAAACTATCGTGATTTGGAATTAATATTCAGAAACAGGTATGATGATGTTGCGAGTAATTTGCATCAGGAGAAAAACCTTGAAGATGTCATATCTGGAATAAATGCCGGTGAGTAACAACCTACAACTTTTGTTTTTCCAGTTCAAGTTATTATGTTTAAAGATTTACAACACAATCCACAATGGTCATTACGAACTCATGGACAATAAACCAGTGCACTGGTCTGGAGTTGTAGTTAATTACAGGAACATTTAAGAAGTGGTACATTTTCATTAGTTGTCTGTGTTATTTTTTGTCTTCCATTATCCTCATTATAAATGTAGTCTGGACATTTGATTACATGAAAAGATTATCCCCATTATCCTCATAAATGAAGTCAACATGATTTTTGTGTCTTGTGACAACATGAGGATAGTGCTTGCTGGCTCTCCTGTAAGAACAGCAACTACTTCCTGTAAGATGTGATGTAATTGATAGTGTTAAAACTCATATTTTAGGCCTTAAGATTGTTGCGGAACAAGTTGTTGCTGTATGACTCTGTTTTTCTGAAGGTGATGGAAGAGGGAACCACAACCCCAGTGGTACAGATCGTACAAGAACATATTGGACGCCTCCAATGGATCGTTGCCTCATGGACTTGTTACTAGAACAGGTGAAGAAGGGATATAAACTCGGGCAGACATTCATTACCCATGCTTGGAATGACATGATTAATTCCTTCAACAAAAGATTCAAATCTCACTATGACAAAGATGTTTTGAAGAATCGTTACAAACATTTGAGGAGACAGTTCAAAGATGTAAACAAACTTCTTCAGCAGAGTGGGTTCTCCTGGGACTATACTCGAGAAATGGTTGTTGCTGAAGATTATGTTTGGGATGCTTATACAAAGGTGAGCAACTCTGCACTTTGAGTGTCTCAGTTGTTTTGTAGCTAACATAGAATTGCTGCAGGTACACCCTGAAGCTCGATCACTTAGAGTTAAAACCTTGCCAGGCTATCGCAAATTGTGTGTTATATTTGGAGAGGAATGTTCTGACAGAAGATACAGCCATTTGGCACGCGTTGCAGAACCTAGTGGTGAATTACCAGCATTGATAACAGGTGTGTTTCTCATTTGACTTACTGATAGCATGGCAGTTTCTTGGACAGCATGAGCTGGTAGATTGTGTGGACATTGGACAATATCATAGTATTGTTTTGTTGCTTCTTACGCTAAGTGCCTTCTGGCTGCAGCTTCTTAAGGTTAGAAAGCATTGTTTATGTCAAAACCATATATTAGCTCTAGGAAAATTTTTCAAGACGGATCTTTACCCAAACTAAGATAGAAACTGTTTATCTGGATTGTTATCGCAGCCTTTCTATATATGGAGGCTGACTGGCTGAGTGCTGTGAAAGATATCATATGCTTGCTCATATGTTGATTCATTTGTACATGTTAAAATCTGAAATATGCCTTGAACTTTGTTCATAAATAATTACTCCCTCTTTCCTGTGATTCTTTACATCTATTTTCTCTTGGGATGTCCTAATGGTAAATAACAAAACTATGGCATTAAAATTTTTTGTTTACTTTGGTAACTTTTTCAGCTGCAAAAATTAGGAAATAAAAATATTCTAATATCTGATTTCATAGCCTTAGTTATGTGTAACTTTGGAAAGTGGTGTGTTGCCAATTATGTTTAAATAGTAACTTATTAATTCTCTTTCTCATACACATATAATTTGCGTTTCTAAGATGGCCTAATCTTATGGGACAAAGGTAGTTAACTGACATCTGTCTATAATATTAGTTTATTGACACAAGAATATTTTTCTAGGAATTCAAGCATTCATGACAATTTCAGTTTTATTCTATATCATTAATTCATGACAATGCTTTCAAAATGTCCAGAGGTTTAAGTTGACTGTTATCTATGGAACAAAGTTTTTTCCTGAGAAAATTAGATAATATTCTGCATACTCATGGATGTTTATAATTTAAAGGTGAAGAGAAGAATGGCTGCTTTCCCAGTGTCTATGATGCTGCTTCTACAATGGAGTGGACAGAGTCAATGGAATGCTGTTTCATTGACCTTATGATTGAGCAAGTAAATCGGGGGAATAGGTTTATAAATAGATTCAATGAGGAAGCTTGGACTCATATGATTGAAGCATTTAGCGCTAAATTGGGACTCCAATGCGATAAGCAGTTTCTAGAGGATCAATATTTCTGCTTGATGAAACGACATGATGGCATCAGCAATCTTCTCAATCATCATGGATTTGCATGGGATGAAACCCTACAAATGGTAATTGCTGAGAATGATGTCTGGGAAACCTACATTAAGGTATATTTCCCCTCCATTGACATTGTTATCACTCATCAGTTTGATATGTTTTGGAAGTTGTCTACATTGCCTCCCGTTAGTGCTGAGTCTGACCTGTCTTTACCTCTTTTCCTTAATTAGAGATGTATGTGGTATTTAGTTTGTCAGTCAACTGGTTCTCACAATCTTATTCACTCCAACCTGTAAATGTTTGATATTTGTAGGACCACCCAGATGCCATCTTGTATAGAAACAGGTCTTTGGATCCGTTCCATGATTTGTGCAAAATTTTTGGAAATAAAGTATCAGACGCAAAAGTCAATGCTCAGGGACAGATTGAAATGGATATGGATGGAATGTGCGGAAATTTGGTTGTGACTAACGACACTGAAAAATCAGGTGAGGATACAGGAAGGCCAAGAGAATTGGATATAAATAGAACATCCGGAAATTCTTTTGTGATTCGCAACACTGAAATTGTAGACCAAGATAACAAAATGCCAAATGAGATGGATTTCGATGGGGCATATGTAAATTTGACTATGGCTGGTAACACTAAAATATCAGAACGAGATACAGAAAGGCCAAGGGAAATTGATATGGATGGAACATCTGGAAATTTTGCTATCACTGCCAATGCTGAAATGTTAGACCAAGATATTGGAAGTCCAAGGGAAATAAGTATCAATGGAACATCTGGGTACGTAATTGTGACTGGCAGCACAGAAATGTCAGGCCGGGAGAAAAGAGGGCCAAATGGGTTCATTATGGGCCAAACATCTAGAAAATTAGTTGTGAGGGGCAGCAATGAAATAAAAGATTGTGATAAAAAAAGGCAAGGCGAGATGCCCTCAGACTCCAGACCTCTCGACAAAAAACCAAGAAAAGATCTGAGAATGCAAGAAGCTTTATTTGATATGGCGGATGCTGTCAACAAACTGATGAATAAGAAAGAGAAAAGCAATGATAAATCTTTTGAAAATGCTTTAAGTGCACTTCAAGCTATGCCAGACATAGATGAGGAGCTAGTTATAGATGCTTGTGATCTGTTGGAAGATGAGAGAAAGGCAAAAACTTTTTTAGCCTTGGATGTTTCTTTGCGAAAGAAGTGGTTGCTGAGAAAGCTGCGTTCATAATAGCTGCCTACCTGCATGAAACTAGAGTAGCATTGACCTTTCATGCTCGTCTAGGTCCGACAATTTTAGAAGGTTTTTGAACTTTTCCTTGTTGAGGGTTTTCATTGTTTCTTACCTTGGCAGAGTTCTCACAGAAACAAACCACAGGGAATCATGATTTTGTACATTGCAACACAAATCTCGATTGTTTTTTTTCCTTTGGAAGGTTTTGAACCAGATCGAGCTTTTCTGTTTGGTTAGCTAATAATTATTCTGTTTTTTAATGTGGTTAAGTCCTCAATAAAAATATACCGCAGTCCGCGGTATGTTGTGACTTTGGGCAGTGCAACGTAAAACACAATCCTTTAAGTGGGCAATGGAGATGTTCGTCCCAGCGCATTCAAATGATGAAAGAGATGTCATAACCTCTTTTTTTCGGTCGTCCATAGTTTTTAAAGTCGGCATTATATTAAGGGCCGAAGGTAGTTGCCGAGCTTCGCCTTAAAACGTAAAATTTTTAGGCTGGACGCAATAGCGACTTGTTAAGCGACTACTTAGTATTTATTTACCAGCCTCTTGTAACCAAAAAAATGTTGGTTGTAGAGTTCCTTAATTTTTTTTTTATTTCTTTTTTCGTAGCTTTTATCGTACAGATGTATGCTTGATATATAGCCCAACAAGGGGATAGCGTTCACTGGTTTTTTACAAGGAAATCACTTGATCTGAAGCACGAAATGAGTATGAACGGCAACACTACCTTACCAGCAGCACCAAATAACAACATCAGAGAGACCGTTCAGCAACTAACATTAGAAAGTTTGATAAAATCTGGGTTGACAAAAACCAGAAATCACTAGCTTATAAATTAATGTTACCTAACCCAAAAAGGTGCCTAAATTTGGAAACAATCTACATTCAACAGTCAATACAAGCATTTTTTTTTTTTACCAGTTTAACCATAATGGTTGAGTTATTAACATCACTCCCACAAATTCCAAAAATAACAATCGAATGAATCTTTACAGGAAGCCATAAGAGTTTATTAAACTAGAAGACAATTTTATGATACTACTCGTGACATATCACTTTTTATGCAGTAAGCTTAATGATATAATTTGAAGAACAAAACTTATTTCGTAGACAAAATTTTGCATCAGCCAAGACACACGAATACATGATCACATACACAAGTGACACGAATGATAATTCTACATGCACTTGCTATCTCGCCAACATAATCGTACCCGTTGCAACGCATATAGGAAGCTAGATATGAACTTTAAAAGATACAATCTAAGAGATACTGTGCACCATAACCGTGTCCAGATCGGTTATTGAACTCAAATTCATCATATATCCACAAAGCAATTCACTTTTTAATAGTACAGACCACAGAATTCATATAAGGACAAGTTTTCTAAACAGAGTACTCAGGATTCGGATAGAGGAAACCAAGCTGACAACTATTACATCATCTTTAGGAGCACCTGCTATTCATATTGAAAATATGTGCTAAAAGCAAGGAATGCTTTCGTATTGCACAACAAACCCATCACATGAATAGCCCACATAGACATTTTATGATTCTCTTTACATTAAGAATTAGAGGTCTGAGCTACATCATACATCAATCAATGTGCCAATTTCTTCAAGTGTTGAAACGTCCGTTGCTTAATCCACTGACGGTCATAAGGTAAGTAAGCCTGAATTGAATGATCATAACTGCAAATAGAAACCAAACAGCCATATTAATCACTACCAAGACAACACATTAAGAAAATTAACCTATATAAATCCGTCAAGATTGAATATACACAACTGTGTAAGCTATTACATTAGGCTATTTTGTTCATTTATTTTCTTTCAAAAGTGGACCAAAGCAAGTGGAGTCAAAATATAATACCAATTTGGATCCTCTCATGTTTTGCCAAGAACATAAGCTCATGTTTGATCATGGTGGACTATTAGATGAAAATTTAATGGTCCAAAATTATATCAAATTAATATAAACGCATGCAATTATATTTTTTATCTGTAAATTTAGACCATTGAATTTTCATCAAACGGTCTACCATGATCAAATATAACTTCATGTTCTCACCAGAACATGAGGGGATCCGGAATGATATAATACAACAATTTCATTATTCATTTATGTTCCTACCAACCCTCTTAAGTTAGGAAAAAAGAAGGAAAAAAAAAAAGAGGGTGACGGGCTTCAAATAACGAATATGTTCTCCAACCCTTGATTCTATGGCAGGTTTATGCATGTTAATCCTATGCAATTGCATTATGTGTTGTGTGAAGGAGGAGGAGGGAGGAGAGAGAAAGAGAGAGGGAGATACACTAGAGCACTCATGTCTGCAAGACCATCTATGAAGTTGTAGAGATCACCAATATCATAAGAGAGATTTCTGATTGCCGGGTTTAGCTCCTTAAGCTTCCTTTCATATAATGCGCAGATACCTGTATAAGCACAAGAATATTTGTAAGCTTTAAATTTGTTAGACTTGCAGGTTTAATACAGTTACATATTTTCATCATGAATAGAACGCATATATGAAATCAAATTCTAAACCTTCTGTTTCAGCCAATTCTATATCAAACACTCGTGCTTGATGTTAGACATGCTACCTTGCATGTGTGTGTTTATGTTCAATAATTTATGCCAATTCATTGAAAATGCAAAAAGGGATTAGCTTTGAATGGAAGACAGGACACTGTGAGGGCTGAAATATGCATAAAGGTATAATTATCTGTATTGATATACAGGAAGTGTTTAATCCATAAATTGGTTCCGTACACAGGATTGTGTTTCTGTCAATTACCGTAGACAGCTAGGCAGCATGGAACTACCAGCAGCACAGTATTATCATGACACCAGTTCCAGGACATAACAAGTTAAATGCACAACTAATGTTCATGCACACCAAAGAACAAATAAAAGCATAAAACAATTATATATTTATCAATAAACCAAGATGCCAAGAACTTAGTCCATTGATTACTTGAGACACATTACACATTCCAACTTCACATAACACATTTTTGAAACACAATTGGGTGGCTAACTCCTCCATAAAATAATAAGGTGGAGTTCAAGTTCAAACTCAACACAACTCTTGAGAAGGATCTAAAATTCTAAATGACTAAACCATGCAATCTACAAAAATCTCATTCCATGTTACCAACAAACACTGCATTATTTATACTTTCAAATTCTGGAATCCATCATTACCAAGGCACAGTTAAACCAAAACATTATAAGGACAAGTCAAGGGCAGCAGAAAAAACTAACCTTATGACAAACCAACTGTCTGGGTAGAAAAAAGGGAAAAAGGAAATGAAAGACCTCTTTTGATGATCAAAAGTAATATGACATTATAGTTTTCATTTTCAAATTTAATATACGTTAGTAAGAAGGATTATATAATTAACTCTGTTTGCAGATAACCAAACCAACCCTAATATTCAGCATGAGATATGGTTTATTTTGTTCTTTTCCCCTTATAGTCCAGGAATATAGCTCCCCAAATTGATCCAAAAAACAGGGAAGTTGAATAAGCAGCAAAAATATACTTAGCACAGTAACCCAAGTAACCACCCAAATGTTCATTTAAAAGTTAAAAGTACCATAAAATCCAAGCTAACGAAACCAAAACCTAAATATCAGCATCATAACACAACCATCAAAATATTGGTGCAGAAGTGTTCATGTAATAACCCAAGCAATTAAAAATTTTGAATGCAACTGATGGTATAATATTTTGTTAGGTGAATCAATATAATGAGATTGAGGCTGGCTCAGTGGTCAGGCTTCAGGCTGCATTTCCTCAGGACGTGGGTTCGAGACCGGGAAGCTAACCTCCATTGTTTTTTCTGGAGCTGCCACGTGTCCCCTCCCACAGTGAAAGGACGAAACTGCCCTCAGAAACTTTCTTTTTCTTCTTCCTTCTCCTTCTCCAGCCAAGACGCAGGAAGAAGATACTGAGCTGTGCAGGCCGGTGGAGTAGCAACGACGGTGCCTTAGCCTTGCCGCAGTTGAGTCGCCTCCCTCTGAAGGTTGCCGGCCCCTCACCGGTCAGAAACCACCTCGCTGCCGGCAGGAACGTCCCATTTTCACCGTTGGGCCGCGAGGATACGTGAGCTGGAACGGAGCTCGAGCAGCTCGTAATCCTCCTCGGGTTGGGTGGGTTCTGTTTCCCACCTTCTGACCGTCACATTCCACCTGCCGCCGGTTCGCCTGGCCGCCGTGGAGCCATTTTTTCCGGCGAGAAGGAGGAGTTCGAATCTTGAGCATTTTGGGACGATTTGGTACGTTTAAGCTAGTTTTCTCTTCAGATTGAGCTTAGAAGTAGCATTTTCGGCCCTTAAACAACAAATTTGAGCTCTAAAATCATGGATTTTGGCTGCTTGTAAGAAGAATGGCTGACAGGGACCAAAGTGAAAATTTTCGAAAATTTTGGGTTCTTGAGAAAATGGAAAATTTCTAACTTGTAATTGATCCATATTTACTCTAGATTAATACCTTTAAACTGTTAGGCATGAGAACTAAGAATTTGCTGGATTTGCATTAAAATGGAGGCTAGGGCTTGAAACAGGGACCAGAATGAAAAATCTGGAAAATATATGGGGCAGAAGTGTAAATAATCACACGTTAAGGAATGAAAGATATGGAATTAAAGAAATGGAGGAGTTAAGTCCTAAATTAGGATAATGGCCCGAACGGCGATTAATCCCTGCGTGAACTTCGGTGCAGGTAGGTCGTAAAGCCGATTCTGGCATCCCAAGGAGGGGGCAGCATACCGCTTGCGTTGATCAGAGTTCAGGTGCGCAGATAGCACCCCGAAACTCTTATTATTGCCTAGGCTGTTCTTGTTTTAATTGTTTTCTGAATGTAAATAATTCTTTCTGATTCTGCCTTACCGAATTGTGGGAATTAAAGCAAGGGACCCCGGTATGTGTTGAATGATATTTGACTTGAGATGTAATTAGAGGTGGTTACTAGCTAGATATAATAGAACCACAGAAAACTTTCGTATAATTTCATCTTTGTATACATGCGTGATGTAAATTCCTTGATTTTTGGGAAAATGATGAATGATAAGCTTTCGCGAGACGTAACTCGCGCCTGTTGGTTAGTTACCCTCGAGGACTGAGTGTTCTCGCCTGTTGGTTAGTTACCCTCGAGGACTGAGTGTTCTCGCCTGATGGTTAGTTACCCCGAGGACTGAGTGTTCTCGCCTGATGGTTAGTTACCCCGAGGACTGAGTGTTCTCGCCTGTGGATTAGTTACCCTCGAGGACTGAGTGTTCTCGCTCGTTGGTTAGTTACCCTCGCGGATTGTGTATCCTCGATTGTTGATTGATGCTTTCGAGAGTTGTGTACTCTCGCCCGTTGATTCTTAGCAGTCTTAATCCTGATTGTTTGTCACAATTGATTGCTTAACTGAGAATGGTTGTTGACTTGACGTTTATGATAAATGGTTATTTCGGTCGACTGTTAAATTGCAAGTTTATGGATTTAAATACTATTTCACTGTATTACTCCTTAATTTTTGTTAAAGCTTCCGTTTATATATGAAATGGTTTACTGACTTGGGGTGCTATCTGCCGGAAAACTTTTGGTCCCAGAAAGAGAGTTAGGCGATCTTCTGGAGCCGGCGGAGCATTGACCAGGGAGCTGCATTGAGCCGCTTGTTTTGGGTGCGAGACGTGCCCTTTTTGTTTGATTATAATTTGGTATTTTCTTTTGGGATGTATATATATATATTTAGTTTGGTAGCCATTTCCGTTCGCGGGATTATTTTGTGACCACAGCTGGACCCGCCAGGTTTTTGTCTTTTGTTGTATTCGTAGATTTGGGCTGGTGGGAGCGGAGCTCCCCTATTTATGTATGCCTTGCAGGACCTTGTAGAAATTTCGGGACGTCCTAATTACTGGGGAGGTGCTACTGAAATTTCTACAAGAGGCCTCGTTTTGTATTGACATTCTCACCATATATATTAAGGCAACGACATTATGGGTATTGGAAAGGTATGTTAACGATCGTCCCTTTAGTGTAGGCTTGCAGGTCATGGGGATTTCCTCGTGATTTGTGCCGGTCACATCCCAGGGAATTCGGGGCGTGACAGTTCAGTAGAAGCACATCATGGCCTATAGGCGAATCATGACCATATCTTTCAGTGTCTAAACCTAAAGGTATAACCACTTTACAGAGCAACTACTTGTCCTGTATTCCTCAGAAAAAAAGAAACATATTACCACTGCAAAGGTAATCAAACTGAAATCTTTCTTGCATTGCTGCCATGCCAAACAAATATAATGCAATTATCATTTTTTAGGGTTTGTCAGGGAAGAAGAAACACTGCAATATTATTCAATTAAAGCTGACCAAAAATACATTAATATATAGGGTTTCTAATTAAGTCCTAATCCTAATCTAACTCTTACTAACCTAATTGATCTGGTAAGTTTAAAGTAACCGAAAGATAAATACATAAGAAATCAGTCCTCATACATGACAGTGATTAACATCACCTCCACCACAGATTAACATTAACTGGTCCAATATTTATGTATATGCTACTATGTTCTTTTTTTCCTCTTCATTCTATGTAATATTGCTTCTTATTAACACATTATCGTGCAAGGAAACCACTAAGATTTATAACCCAAGATCAATTGAGCCAAACTCAAGAATCAAACTCGCAGCTCATTATTAATATAAGTGAAACTACAATTTTGCTTTTCAATACATTTATAACCATACTTACTCAGTTTAACATAATAAAGCCTTTCTCCAATTTAAATTAGCAATTTTATTTGCAGATGTATAAGTTGATATACATCGTGTTATGAAACTTATGCTATTGTCCTACTGAATGAGAGTTTGAGCAGAAACCAATTTTACAAGGCCATAAAATCCTCTAGTAGTTTGGCCAAGTGGCTTTCTTTCTAATGCTAGCGAAATAAAAACAAGTATAAAACTCTCCCTAAAGAAAACTTCTCAGATCATTCTTCTCTTCCTTCCAATTCACAAAGTTGCATATCAAAGACATCTATTTCCAGTCTGACTAGCAACATAAGAGATGTCTATATTGATATCAGGCTATTCAATAGCTTGAGAATAGGTAAAACAAAGCACAGATACTAGCAAAAGAACATGGTTATGAGTGATAGAATTCCCATGGCAAGCCAAGCTATACCCGCATGTAAGACGTACCATCCATGGCCTGACTTATTGACTGATAATCCATAAATGTTCTAGTCGCTTTGCTCTGAGAGGTCTGCATCAGAATAATTGTGTGGCGATTGGCCTAATAAGTTGTCAAAAACAAAATTAGAGTCAGTAAATCAGGAAGTTATAAACATGAAATCAATTCTTTGATGAAAGATGAAAAGTTGAAAAAGTAGATGAATCATTTGATGAGAATGACCAGCTTACTCATAACTTTTTTTTTCCATAACATGTTTTAAGTTGAAGAAAAAAATTTTCAACACCGATAGACCTAGATCACAGTGCACTGGAAAGGAAGACTGTGCAAAGCCGGCAACAACATGAAGAAATAGATAGATAAAAACAATAATAATGCAATCTACACAACACTTAAGGATAAGAATTGTTCACAGCTGCGCACGTAATTACATCTTAGCTCAGCAGGAAAAATATTTACGTCGGACGGAGCCACTTACACTGTTGTGGCTACAAATGTTGCGTCAGAAGCAATACACATAAGTCTTAACAAATATCCCACTTAATCAGAAGTCAAGACAATCCCTTCGTGGCCAAACCATCCCTTCCAGAGTCCACAAAAATAGGGACGAGGGCAGATGCATTAAGAACCTAGCTAGTATTCTTCCCCCATATTTTCTCGGATATCAAACTAGGGATTTACAAAGCCCTAACTCGTTGCGTAAATTAAACAATAATGGCATCTGGTGATGAAAATTTTACCATGTAAGAAGGAAACGATCGCTCGACGTCGAAGGTGTGAGTGTAAGAGCAAGCTGATGTCGTCGTTCGTCGTAGCTACGCAAGGTACCGATAAGGCGTCCAGAGACGCGAACTTGAATTCGGGAAGAGCCACTGAAGTAACGCCAGGTCAGCTGTGACGGCAATATGAAGCATGAACATTAGAAGCAGGTATAGGCGCAGAATCTTTGGCAATTTAAATCATTTTAACATAATTAATTTCAAAATTTAAATTTTGAAATCTTTCACTTTTTATGTTTTTTAAGTTGCATATTCAATTTATTCAATGTTCGAACAATATATCATATTATATCTAAACAATTAATGATCATATTCTCTCTTTGAATTATTAGTAGTAAAAAAATAAATTTCTTCTAAACATATAAAGCACAGACAAAAGAAGAATATTGAAAAAAATAAAAATAGACTATTATAATTTGATAAATATACCATTATTTTTTAAAATTAATATCAAACACTTTATTAATTAATTGATTTTTAAATTTGACTTTTATAAAATTTTATGAAATATTATTAGAAACAATTATCACAGACTATATTAGTTTAAAATATTTAGTAAAAAAATTTAAATTTTACAGTCATACTGAAAACTGAATGATTGTAAATCAATTTTTTTTTTTACTTTAAAGTATCGTACCCTAAAACTCTTTGATTATATTTTCTAAAAGAATCTCAAGAGAAAATTTTTTAGTCCCTTCAAAAAATTTAAACTTTTGAATTTTTCATTATTTTTTAATCAATTGATGTTATATTAAAAAATATTATGTGATATTCTTCTTTTAAGAACGCGTCGTGGCTCTTTCCTCAGATTCTTTTAAGAACGCGCCGTGGCTCTTTCCTCAGAGTTCAACCATCGCACCCTCAGCCACGAAAACCTCACCCACCGCGCAACCTCTTGGCAAATGCTCATCCTCTTCCTCGATTCCTGCCTTTATGTCTCGTCAATATACTGCTTAAGCTTATTACCAACATCTTTCTTTCTTGGTAAGAATTTTCTACCGTTAATGACAGAGAATAATATGAAGAATAGGAATGTGCATAAAAGTCGCTTTCTTCGTTTTTTACTAGTTCTTTTTTTGTTCCCTCTATTGCTTTATCTTGAACACAAGGTATCTTTTTCTTTTATTTCGAGAACTATTTTACCAACTCCTTTTACTATCTTGAGCACGATGTTAATCTATTGAGTTGATGGATTCAACTGCCGACCTATTTAATTCATTTTATTTTGATAAATTCAAATTCTAAACTCGACTTATTAAATATAAAAAAATTATTAAAATAAAAGTATTGGAAACATAAAAAATTTTAATCATCAAGTCAAATATCTTTTTCTAATATCAAAACTCTATTAATTTTGTCATTGTTACTTGATAGTATGAAATATTAAACTTTTTATAAAAGAAACTTCACAAAAATTTTTAAGTGGTTCAATTTACTATTCCACTAAATTAGTTTCTTTAACTCACAAGTTAAGCAAATTAAGTTATTTTAACTCACTATATTAAATAATTTGAAAGTTTCGTTCAAACCCACCAAAAAAATAATAAATTAATTAATCATCTTTATAATCAATAATTATAAATATAATTTGACATAATTTAAAATTAGAACAAGAGAAAATAATATATAGTTAAATAGTTTATGATAATCACTTTTCTCTTATCAATTTCACATAATCAATTTTATTTACTTTTTGTATTTATTATAATTTATTTATATCATAAGATATTATCAAATTTAATTTTTTACTAAACACTTATAAATATTATTGATTTAAAATGTATTAACATATAATAAAATTGTAATAACCCAACAAAAATATATATTTTAAGAATAACATTAGAAAAATAAAATACAATTTTATGGATTGAAATGAAAGGAGAAATAGTATTTAGGGTCCAAATTACAATTTTAACTATTTTTAGAGACTAAAATGAAAAGAAAAATATTTTTTGAGATAAAAATATAATTTTAACCATTACATAGTAAATGTTGGCAAAAATTCGTGGTTACTGTACAAATTGTAGTTGAAAACGTGTAATTACTATGTGAATAGTAACCTACGTAGTAACTTGAAATTTTTTATAAATAGCATAAACATTTTTTAATTTTTACATTCAAAAAATAGAAGGAGAGGTTGAAGGAGTGTTCATATTTGTGTGAGAAATAACTTTCCAGAGACCTTTTTAATTCGACCTGTACAGTAGGAATACGGGATCTCTACTATTGATTTCTATTAGTAAGTGCATAACTAGCAAAGTAGTACTTTCCATTTTACCGAATGTATTTATTTTCTTGTCTAACTTTCAATTTTCTTTATTTTTATATAGATTATATATAGTTATTTTTTTTCTTTAAACTAGTCATTTAAGAGTATTGATTTATTATATACAATAAATTTACTACATATTATGCTAATGATAGTGGTGGAATCCCATTCAATAAATTGAGTAAAATTAAAACACTAAAATGAAATTTAATAGTATTTTTATGGAATGTTATGGACTTTATATAAGTAAGACTATAGTAGGCTATATCGCCTAAATGATTGATTTAAATTTTATGAGTTCATTAGCAAAGCAATTCATCCTATAACTCTTAAGATCTATGGCAAGATTATATTGCCTAAATAGTCACTAGTATGTGGAGTTACTATATTTTCTTGCCAAGAACATTTGGTAACCAAACCATGTTAAAGGCTCCTTGACCAATGTGGACTTAGAAAAGCGGATACTAAATATTCAATAAATTTTAAGACATAAAGAAGATTCTAAACTATCAACAGTATTATTATTATTATTAGTATTATTATTATTATTATTAAAAACTAGACACTCATATAGAATTTTTGATTTCCATATCTAACAAATAAGGTATAGAAGTCAATGATCTGCAGGTTCTCATGTGATCTGAATTTTTATTATTTTTATTATTGTCACTTCATTCTTAATCACTTGTTAATTTATCTTCAAGATTATTTTTATTTAAATTACTTTATATGATATAAAATATACTTAAGTAAATTTATTTTTATATCTTATTTACACTATTCAATGAATTATTGAGACGTATCTAGTGAAGGGATATGGATATAAGATATTGAGATGTATTCGATAAAAGGATATGAGTATGAATTATTGGAATGTATCTAATGAAGGGATACGAATATGAGATATTGAGATATATCCGATAAAAGGATACAAGTATAAATTATTGAGATGTATGCAGTGAAGAGATACAGATATGAGATATTGATATGTATCCAGTTAAGGGATACGAGTATGAATTATTGAGATGTATTCGATAAAGGGATACAAGTGTGAATTATTGAGATGTATCTGGTGAAGGGATACAAATATGAATTATTGAGACATGTCCAAGAAAGGGATATATTATGAAATATTAAAATATATCTGGTAAAGGAATGTGAGTATAATGATCTTGGTTCTTTCCTTGATAACCGCTTCATATAAAATGATATTATCAAAACTTGCTATTTATTAAAAATTCTAAGGTCTCTATTATTTTCCTTTCTGCTTGCTTTGTTATTTATTCATTCACTAAGCCAGTGGTAAACTTACACTTATCTCTTTAATATTTTTTATATCAATAAGTGCTAGTGAAGTTGCATTGGAAATTTTTTTATTGTCCAGACTTTTTGGTATGTCATTCTGGGTTAATTACAATGTACGTCTGACTCCAAGGTGGTGGCTACTAGATGTCTGTTTGTTTAGGATTTTGTGACGTGTTGTAAGTCTTGTGTGGGTTATTTCCTTATTATACCAAATATATATATTATGGAATTGTTGAATTACATTTCAAAGTATATCAAATGTTTATCATCGATATTTTTGAAAATGTAAGTGAAGAAAAAAAAGATTATTTTAGGCTTGCTAGGCTAAGATGATTTAGCCTATGCGCTTGTCATGGCCAATGAATTTGGGATGTGACAAAAATAAACTAATTATTTTCTAAAGCACGTGCAATGTATGGATAAATGAACTATTTATAGATTAAACAAGCTAATCCAACTCCCAAATTCTTGTCTTTTTTGAAAAAGAATAAACTAAGTAATTGGATTTGTTTGAACATAACAACTGAGAGACTTCCGTATTATCAGTAAATCAAGTCAAGTTTGATGATTATTTATTGTAAATCCCAAGTATATTTACTATGTCTTGTATAGTATCTATTTACTTTAGCTCTTTATAAGTGTGACAGTTAATAATAAACTTTTACAATTCTTTTACTTTCCTTCAAAATCCAAATAGTATGCATTTGTATGATAAAGAGAACACGAAAATTAGGATTTCATGAAGGGATTAAGGATAACCTTTGATTGTCACATGTCTAGACAATAACATAATGTCTATTTAAGATAAGACTTGATAATATAAGAGCTGATAGAAATTTATATTATACAGTGTTTTGTATAATATTATATAAGATATTGTATTATTATATATTTAGTGACAAATTATATAATACTAAATAAGACAAAAATTAATTTTTTAGACAAAAATGTCTTTTACTTAAACAAAATTATATTTAACAAAATGTTCAAAGAAAAAGAATTTGAAGTTTCTTTGCCACTTAAACAAATTCGTACTAATAGTAATATATCCATACATATTTAAGATGAAATGGGAAAAATTAAAATTTGAAATGAAGAATAAATGAGTAAAACCTTATTTGGTCCCTCACATATAGAATATTTCTCAATTTGGTCCCCTATAAATTTTTTTCAACTTGGTCCCTTACAATAAGATATTTCTCAATTGAGTATTTATCAAATTGGTCTCTCATAAATAAAATCATTATAAACATTTTCTTTCATATTTTTAAATTAACACATTTTTTGAGTATATTATTGATAATAATTTTATTTGTGAGGATCAAATAGAGAAATGTCCATATGTGAGGAACTAAGTTAAGAAAACAAATCTGTGAGGGGCTAAATTGAGAAGACAATTATATGAAAGAACAAATTGAAGAATATTTTATTTGCAAATAAACAAATTGAAAATAATTTTACTTCTGAGGGACCAAATTGAAGAAATTCTAAGAGTTTATATATTTTACATTAATGTACTTTTTTTAGGATATTATTGATAACAATTTTATTTGTAAGGGATTAAATATAAAAATGTACACATGTGTGGGACTAAATTAAGAAGACAATTATATAAGGGATGAAATAGAAAAAAAATCTAGTATTTAAGGGACCAAATTGAGAAAAAATTTAAGTTTGTATTCATTAATTAATTTATTTTTCGAGGATATTATTGATAACAATTTTATTAGTGAGAGATCAAATAGATAAGTATATACATGTGAAAAAATAATCTTGTAAGGGATTAGATTAAGAAGATAGTAAGGAATCAAATTGAAAAATATTTTATCTATGAAAGACTAAATTATTAAAAATTTCTCTAATAGTAACCTAAGAAATATTAAAGGGCCAAGAAAAAGATTTTACTGACAATGACATGAAATATCATACTAATACAATCAAGCTTAATCAGGGTAAGAGAGACTATATTAATAATACGATACTTTATCATATAAAATGTGGTTGACTAGAGTTGACTTTATACAATCCAATGTATGCACCAAACGCATAATAAGAATAAATCACATTGTACAAACTTATACTATTTAATCTTATACGATGTGTCAAACGACGATTTTGTTAAGCTCAAGATTGGATTAGCATAATAAAATATTGCATAGTTCTTCAAATTTAATTGCAAAAATAAAGTAAATTAGGGGTTTCTCTCTCCCCTATGTTGAAGGCTTATGCTGCACATTTATTGCTATGACACTGGAGATTGCTCATTGCTTGGAGGAGGCAAATCACCAGTGGGGATACACTAGCAAGGGGGTCAGGTGCTGGCCAATGGTCGCCAGCAAGGCTGCCTATTCGTCTTTTAGCCACTTTTCTTCTTACTTTTTACTCGTTCATTTCATTTAAGTGCCATTCATTTCTGCTTCTATTATTCTATTGGTCGTTCTATTGCCTTTCATCTTGTTTCTTTTCTTTTTGCTTTTGTTCTTTTTGTGCTATGCCGGCAAGGTGGGTTGAATACCCTGTAGAGATGTCAATAAAGTAATGTTGTTTTCTTTGTGTTCCGGGAGAGGCTTATAGGAAGGCTTGTGACCATTTGAGTGGATGTATGGCTTATGCAGATTCTTTGAAGGGTACTCGAACGGTGGAAGAGTAAGATCTTTTAGCAAGGAATACCAAAAAGATTAAAGGCACAGAGGCTCTGCGTGAAAGCTCAGAGGCTTTGTATGATGTTGTTGACATGTTAGATACAGAGAATGAGGGGTCGTTCATGAAAGATGTGGAAAAGGAGGGATTATATAAGAAGGATCTAAATAAACCTGATCTTCCTAAGAAACTTACTTACAAAGATATGATGATGAACAGTTATGCTAGCAATGATATCTCCCTAAAGGAGATTGCTTAGATGGTGATAGAAGATTACGTTGTTAAGCAAAATAATGCTTCTGAGGAGGTTTCTCAACCATTTGATCTAAATCCTATGGTGTGAGTTACCTTTGAGGAGTATAAACAATAGTGTTACCCATGGAAGCTCGTCTTATATGTGAAGTTACTGGGAAAGCAAATCAATTTTAAGGTCATGGAATCTTGAGTATAGAGACGATGACCCAAAACGGGGCAATTAAAGTTATAGATCTAATGGAGGACTTTTTCCTTGTTCGTTTTGCTGAGAAAAAGAACTATTATTATGCTTTATATGAGGGCCCTTGGTTTATAGCTGACCACTATCTTTTGTTGCAATGTTGGCGACCTCTGTTATAACCTTATCAAATAGAGACAAAAAAGAATAGATGTATGGGTTCGTATTCTTAGGCTATTAATGGAGTTGTGTAATAAGGATTTTCTTTGGTAGGTAGGCTATAAGCTGGGTACTATGTTGAAAATTGATGAATAAACTTCTATCTAGTCTAAGGGTAAGTATGCACATTTATATGTTGAGGTTAATCTTAGCAGGCAATTGGTGTACCATTATTGCAGTTGGGAAAACCTACTTGGTGGAGTATAAGTAAAGCTGTCAAAGTGGGCAACCCAACCTACTTGAGCTAATCCACTTGAGTTAGTGGGTTAAACAAGTCAGCCCATTCAACCTACCATAAGGTGGTGGATTGAAAATCTCAACTCACCCCACTTAGTGGGTTAAGCGAGTTGACCCATTTAACCCACCAAAAAATTAAAAAAATAAAAATAAAATATAAAATTACAAAAATTCAAATGTGACTTTCTTTAAGCACATGTCTTGTTTAATCAATCAATTTTTATATCAGTATAAATAAACAAAAAAAATAACTAAATAAAAAGTAAGTTTCAACAAATTAAAACAAGTAAAGTAATCCAATAATTCATTAATAATAAGAATATGATTATGAGCAGAATATTCAAATCTGACAAATAACAAAATAATAGAGACAACACAACACATATATTAGGGTTAATTTTAATAAAATAGGAAAGTGGAGTGGGCTAGGGCACTAGACTGAGTGAGTGAAAAATTTTTTTTTTAAAAAAAACGAATAATACATTTGACTCGCGAGCTGGTTTGTTTAACTCGTAGATTAAACAGGTTAAATTGATAGAAGTATACTAAACAGGTTCTTAAAGGAATCCCTCAGCCTAACCCACTTCTTAGGTGGGTTACACGAGCTCGACCCTGTGGGTCGAACCTGTTTTAGCGCTAGGGTCGAGCCTATTTTGACGCCTCTAAGTATGAAGGGTTGCATCTTATTTGCTTTAGTTAGGGAACTTATGGTTATGAGGCAGATGATTGTCTTTTAGCTAAATCAAATCAAATCTCAAGACAAACCTTAAAGGTAAGAAGCTATGGTGAAACTTTGGTGACTGTGGAAGCAGCAAGTATGAATATTTTGATGGGAACTGTATTATCTCTGAAGGTAGGTGGGATTCCCTCAAGGAATCTGATTTGAATAGTGTGGTAACCAAGGATTTGGTTCTCATATCTCAAAAAGCATAAGTATTCTCTCTCTAATCACTTTGGATCATGGATGATTGCAAAGTGCCTGAAATGGAATTATATAGGGCCAAGACAACGTTTTGACAAGCATGGGAAAAACAAGACTAACCTTGGAATTAATAACTCGCATTATTTTATTTTGAATACTAACTTCAAGGTAAATACATTAATTAAAGAAGATGAGTAAGTTTCTCATAGGATGGTCAATGTGGATTTGAAAACAGGTAATACTATTCCCAAGAAAACTAATACTAATAAGGCTATAGTTAAATATCAATAAAACTTGACCCATCAAGTAGGCCTAAAGACCTTTATCAATTCAGGGACATATAAGGGCAATCAGTGATTACGAGTAAGCCCAAGGTCAACACTCAGAAACAAAACTTGGTGTAAAATTTTTCTGTTAAAGTCGTTGAGGGGCTGGACTGTAAGAAAATAAGGTTAGCTATTCCTCGGAATAATCCTACCTGGGCTTTTGCTAAGTTGCAGAACAATGCTATTCAGAAAGATATGCTAGACTCTTTCGTGACACATGTTTAGGTTCCTAATAAAGAAACCTTTGCTTTTGTTCAAAAACTTTGAACACTTCGTAGTAATCAAATAAGTGTTTCTAACCCTCATAACCCTGGTTCAGCTATTGAGAGAAGGGTAAGGGTAATAGGTGTTGTTAGGGAAGTGATGATAAAAACTGATGATTCCATTGGGACCCATATTGGACTTGTTCAGGATGCTTTGGGGGATACCCCTCCTCTTAATCAAGATTAGCATGTGTTGCTATTATATCCCTTCATTTTTCAATTTTCCAATAAATTTCTGTCTCACCCTAAACCAAAGAGATATGACCCGCATGAAGGGTGAAGCATACCCAACCTCCGTGAACCAATATAAAGGCATATGACATGATCAAGGTAATCACAAATTTCCATAAAGATATGCGTAATCCTATCAGTTAGTTAATATATACAACATATATGGAGTAAAAATAAATAACTAACGCATTACATGACTTTTATGTAGAAATTTTGGCAAAGTCCCCCCTGAAATATAGACTTCTTGAAATTTCCACAGGTAGACATGCACATTAAAAATATAAAAAGCTTCGCTCTCACAAAAATTCTTAGTCAAACAATCCATTACATATGCAAAACACACAAAACCTTGCCTATAACATATAGAGCTATTAGAGTTAAACACATATAAGATCTACAACAAAAGAATATCCTTGCCTTCGCAGACAATCAAAGGCTTAACAAAAGGAGTCTCAATGCTACACAGAAGATGAAGGTCCAGGCTCAACACTACTATCTGAAAAAGTAAAGAAAAAATAGTGAATGACAACCACTCAGTAAGTAAATACCACTAACTAAATTGAGAGGGGAACATGCAAATAGTAGAATTTTTCACTTTTAATCACTTTAAATAAATCCATAAGTCATGAATTCCAATCAAGAAGTCATAATATTTATGCTAATAAAAGCTTTTGTTACTTAATCATAACGCACTAAAAAGGCAAATTTCAAAACCATACTTGTTTTAAATACATAATTGGAAACATCCCACAGAACCAAAAGTATATCAGTAATCATATGCTAGCTATGACTAGCAATAACAATTTAGTACAGTGCAGTAATCAAATGTGAGCAAGTAGGCTCACAATTGGTCAGTAATACGGCACAAGGCCTCAGCACAGTAATACAATACATGGTATGTCATGGCTAACGCCTTTTGCCATTAGTTATAAGATTCTATGTTAGACATATTCCTAAAAAAACATTTTCATTATTAATGACATAATCAATTTTCGAATAAATAAACAGTGGTTCCTCAGTCCAAAAAATTTACATTAACAAAATTCATTCAAAAGCATATAAAAATCACATAGAGACCTTTCATTTAAATCTTTATAAAACTCAATCAATTAAAAAAAAATCATTTCTCAACAGTATAACTTCAAATTTCCAATACGGTAAATCAGATAGTACTTAAATCATTATACAAAAAGCAGTACAGTTGTAAATGAAACTTATGATAAAATCCAATAGAATCTTGAAGAAAATAAAATAATTAAAAAAAATTAATCTATGTTAAGAAGCATGTTCCTAGGGCATTATAGTGTATAAGAAGTACGAATTCCTAAACGAAAATTTTGAAATACAAAAAACAAGTATGACTAGTAATATTTACTCACCTGGATAGGGATATACCAACATCTTCCTAACTCCGTTTATAATTCCCTTGTTGATAATTGTCCTAAACACCTATAACATCAAACTAAATGTTCTTAACATCTAATATCCATGAATGATTTAAACTTTTCTACCTACCTATTTTATCTAGTCATTCATTTACTTTTAACCCATAATACAAATTCTTACTATTAAAAAACTCTCATATTTCCAAATGGAATTCCCTAGTTTCTTCAATTCCACTTGTACTTCTTACCTTCCAATATCTTGAGAAATAAAATTCTTGGCCTAAATTTATTCATAATATTCCAACAATGCTTAAGGTCTTCAATCCTATTTAATATACTTCATTATGAATTTATGAAAATTCCAATAACCTACCATTAACACCAATGTCACCATAGAGATTATTCAACTAAATTTCAAAATCCTTCATTAAACTTACATTATCATTCAAGGTTACTTAAGCAAGCCATATAAGGTTTCTCATTCAAATTTCCTCCCTTTTTCTCTATGGAAAATTTAGGGAAAATAAAGAAAATTGGCAATTCAACTTATAATTCATGACAAAAACTTCCAATAGCCTTAAATCACCTCATAAATACTTAATAACATAAAAGAAGCCCAAAAACTTCAAGTTTTATCATTAGAAAATTGTGCACATACACCTTAAATTTGGGATTTTTTAATCTTAAAGCTAAAACTCACAATTAATCAATGATTCTATCGGAGAGAGATGCGAAAATTACCTAGTAGGTGAAGTCTTAACTCAATTTGAAGCAATTACACTGGGTTAAGCTCAATTTCCTTTATTTTTCATGTGAATAGTACCAAAACTTAGGGCTTCTAGATTTGGAGTTGTTTTTATCAAATTAATCAGTGGTTATGGAAGAGAACTTGTCAAAATTCAATAAAAAACCAAAATCCCAAGCTAAATCAAAGAAGAACGAACCAATTTGGTCAAAATTCTTGCTAAAACCACGTCTGGAGCTCGTTCGCCAGAGTTGCTATGTTTTTTGACCAAAACGTTATTGGAGAGGAGCAACTCTAAGTCAACAAAGCTACAACTTGACCGACAGTCTATTGACAACATTGAACAATGGCTAGAAGTTGAAGAATGATGGAAAACAATGCTGAGGACTAGAATGTGCGAGAATAAGAGGAGAAATAAAATATTAATGGTAGTTGAGTAATTTCTCAAAAGATATTTTTGGACTATCAAATCAATTATTTTAAAGCTATTAGCTTTACACACTTTGGAATTCATCTTTTGATGTTAGGAATGCCTAAGATAGGACTTAGGCATTCATGTTGACTTCTAACTCAGATATGGTATTATTTGCATCCATATTTAATACTTCATGAATTTCCTCTTCTAGTGTTCCTTCATCAGTCAAATTTATATATGTTCCAAGTGCATTTTCCTTTTTTCTCCAGCTCTTAAAATTATAAATTATTTTTATTATTTATTTGTTATCAATGCTTTTACTTAAATAACTACTTTAATATATAGATGTATGGGTATTACAATGTCTTAATTTGGAATTATAAATGCATTTCAGGAAAATGTTTTACTAGGATGATTAGAAATTTAATGTATAGGTATCATATTAATTTTTTTTGTTTATTAGAAATGTATATGAGTGGGGATTAAACTAAAAAGATTGTAAATAAGTTTAAATTTGATGGTTACCATATTCAGGATGGTGTAGGTTTCTTTGGTGGTATTTAGTGTTTGTGGAAACTTAATTCTTAGCAGGTTTAAGTGCTTCAATCTCATCATCAATTTGTTCACATGAAAATTGCTTTTGAGAACTGTAGCCCTTGGTTTCTCACTGTTGTTTATAGGAGTTTGCAGTCCGTATCTCAGAGGGATTTATGGATAGGACTTAAGGAGATTTCTACTTAGACTTTAGGTTGTTGGTGTGTAAAGGGTGACTTCAATTCTATGTTGTCTATTGATAATATCGATGGTTTATCTAATATATCTTATGACTCTGCTATCTTTTGAGACACTTTACTTGACTGTAACCTTCATGACATCGGTTTTTAAGGACAACCTTTTATATGGCAATGCAATAATATTAGAAGAATACTGAATTGATTTGTTACTAATAGTATTTGGTCTACTCTATTTGATAATGATGTGGTCAAACAACTCCCTAAGCTCAAGTTAGATCATGTTTCAATTCTCCTTGATTTTGGGGACGATGACTTAGCCTATACTACTAGACGGCCATTTTAGTTTTTAGCTTCTTGGTTGGCTAATGATATTTTCTAGGATCATCTGCAGAGGTCGTGGTTGAAAGATAGAGATATGGAATCTAATATTAGTTCCTTTGTGGAGGCGGCTAAGGACTAGAATAAGAATGTTTTTGGCAATATTATTAAAAAGAATAATAGGATCCTGTTGAGATTATAAGGTATAACTTGTACTCTTAGTCTTCAGTCTCATATCTTCCTAGAAAATCTTCGAGTTCAGTTATGGAAGGAGTATAAGGCTTTGGTTATACAAGAGGAAATTTACTAGAATCAACTTTCCAAGTGTAAATGGCTTTCATATGACAATCGTAACACTGCTTATTTCCATGGTGTGGCTTCAACACAGAAAAAGAGGAATAGAATCCTTATGTTAAAAGATGATGATAGGTTTTGGGTTGAAGACCATAATACTTTGTAGAATATGGGTATTTCCTTTTACAAGAAGTTGTATAAGGGTGAGCACTTTCATGAGCAATTCCCTATTTCTAGTATGTTTCCCAACTTGACAAAGGCAAAGTTTTTCTTCCTAGTTAAACAAGTTATAGATTAGGAGATTAAGAAAGCTCTTTTTAATATTGGTAATTGGAAAGCTTATAACCCTGATGGTATTCTCATGATATTTTACCAATATAATTAGGAACATGTGAAGCATTCTCTGGTTAATTAGGTGATCAAGGTTTTTTTCTAAGCTAACTTTTATTCACTTGGTTAATCATACTTTTGTTTTTCTAATTCTGAAAGTTCCTAGTCTTGAGACGCTTAAGCAGTATAGACCTATTGGTTTGTGCAATATGGTGTATAAGTTGCTTACTAAGATTGTTTCCGCTAGACTTAAAGATGTCATGTCAAAGCTTATTGGACCTAGTCAATGCAATTTTATGCTAGGGAGATAGAGTGCTAATAATATCATTATTGCCCAGGAAGTTATTCAAATTATGTGGTCCAAAAGGGGCAGTGTTGGTTTTATAACCCTTAAGGTGGATCTTGAGAAAGCCTATAATTGGCTCTCATGGGATTTTGTGAGGAACACCTTGTGTGATATTTGTAACACCTTTCTTACAAAGTATACAATTTATTGTAAATTTCCATTAAAATTATTATGAAGCGAGAATTATGAAGATTGCATTAAAATATCTAAAACATAATAGTATAATTATAGATAACAAAAGTTTGTACATCCATTTGTTCATACATCCATATAGTTAATTTAATAAAACTGAGAAAATGGGTATTAGGCCTAAATCTCTATCTATGTCTATATCTATCAATATTAGGCCTAATATTAAAGACATATTCAATACTTGAAAAATTAGTAAGATTTATGACCTTTTTTTACACGAACATAAGTGGTACGACGTGTAAGGCCATATCATATCTTACGATATTAATAACAAGCACTTCCTAATTAGTAGGACAAATACCTATTTCGTATGGACTTTAAGAGAAATTTGGTAATCTGTCATCTAAAAGTATCATCAACAAAATGGTGAGAATAGTTTCTTAATAACATGAAAAAACATATATAATACTCGAAATATCCATGGAATATAATCTAATTTTAAATTATGTTCTTTATGAAAAATGTATAGATATTAGATATCATAACATACAAATACACATTAGCAAACATATGGCAAATAAATGTAGACAATGTCCTTAACCATTAAGCATTAAGAAGTCATATATAAGTTATTTGAGTCTTATGAAGCCCAACATGTGGCTATCATACCCATGTAATTGAGTCTCACGAAACCTAGCATATGATATCTAACTGGCAAACACGACCCCACCTTTAGCTAAGGCATCTCCCAGCAAATACCTAAGAAAAAGTTAGGTAATATAATCTTTATTTTAATATGTCATCCAAACCATCATATGGTTATGATTATATTAGTTTGAGAGATAAGTATCAAAATTTCTTTTGTAATCCTATGAACACTGATGTTCTTTTAACGGTCAAAAATCCCTTTAGTGTCAATTTAATTTAAGATATTACATTCTTGTTCTCTCTTGATTTCTTGAGACCATTTAGGTGGCACAACCTGCTATGGATCTCAGACTTCAAATTGTGGCCTAAGAAGTGTAATAACACTATTTTTCCTGTAATCATTAGGCAGTATAACTTGCCACAAATTATAGGATTAATGAGATATAATACTTTGTTAAGGAACTTATAGGGTTCACAATATATATTAAGGCGACATAGCTAGCCATTATCAAATAAGATTCCAAACTATCAATAAGTACATAGTGTACAAGAATAGTTTACTCTCATAAAGAGTAGTTCTCTTCTCAAATAACCATATTCTCATCCCCGTCATACAAAGTTAAAATGCACGATAACATAGGCAATTATAGTGCATGAATAATAAAATATTCATGTAAGGATACATAATGCCAAGAAAATTTACACATCAAAATTCTTATCCTAAAGTTATTATGGCTTACATAATATTTCCTTAGATATTTTAAAATATTTATCTAACCTCAATCTTCTGTAATTCTACATTTCGTAGACCTTGAATAGGCTCATGGAAGGTCATGATGGCAAAATTTTAACATAAATGACTATAGGCTAAAAGGGATTGGTTATACAATATTATGGTGTGTTCTAAATTCAACTACATTTTCACACCATAGCCAACCTTTTTTACCTTTACATTACCATGAAGACCATTCAATAAGAAGAAGAAGGAAAAGGAAAAGACAAGAAGAGAACCTAGAATATGTTAAATCATTTTATCTGGATACACTCTCCTTACTTGTAATTCTCTTAAAATTGTTTCATTCCTTCTTGATCTAAGTGTAGTGCCAAAGTGGAGAGATGAGTGTGAATGGAATGGGTATAGGGAAGAATGTAGGGTATAATGTAAAGAGGAGGTGTAAAGTGTAGGGTTTTTAAAGAGAATTCGATAGCTAAGATTTAACCACATATTTGTAATCCAATAATTGTGCTTTAATATCAAATCATAAATATCTAATATATAATTATGGTGTGGGCCCCACAGTTATCTAATATTTTATTATGGTGTAGGCCTTATAGGTTAGAGTAATGTCACATGTCTCTCCTTGTGAATTTATTAGTTTGCCCTTAGCTTTTTTTTTTTTTTTTCAAAATGATCATTTTGCCCCTGGCCTTGTAAATTTATCATTTTGCTCTTAGCATTTTTTAAAAATGACTATTTTGCCTATATGCCTTAAAACTAAGCTATAGATTATTTTATTTAAATGGTTCAACTAGGCATATTTATTCTTGTTTAATTCTTTTTTATTTTCCTCTAAATAATTTAGCTTATATTAAAAATCACTAAATTAGGAATGTTACAATATTAGCCTTCTTGATAATATTATTAATCTAATTTAGTGGAGTGTTATTTCTGCTGACATGAAACAGCTCTAAAACGGTCTCCCTATTGATCCTTTTATTCCTTCGAGTGGGATCCAATTTCTTCATTTCCTTTTGTTCTCTACATTAAAAAGCTTTCCTATATCATTACTTTAGTCGTTGACCAAAAGTTTTGGGACCCAATTTCTTTAAATAGAATAGGCCCTACCCTTTCTCACACTTACTTTGTAGATGATCTTATTTTGTTTAGTACTACTTTTATGTAACAACCCCATATGATTAAGGAGACTCTAGAGGTGCTTTGTAAAAGCTTAGGTCAAAAGGTCAATAATTCTAAATCCATCATTTATTTCTCAGCTAAGATTCCTCAAGACCATAAATAGGAGATTAGCCAATTTTTGGGCATGAATTTAACTGATAATCTAGGAAAACATTTGGATGTCCCTTTGTTCCATGATAAATGCTCCTATAGTGACTTCTAATATATTATTAATAGAATGATGAATCAATTGAATGGCTAGAAGGCTAACACTCTTTCTTTAACTGGAAAAATTACTTTAACTCAATTAATCCTTGCTTCCATTCCAACTTATGTGATGTAAACTAGAATTCCTTTTTAGGTTTATGACCATATTGATAAAATTTGCAGGGATTTATTTGGAATGGTTATGCGAATAAAAGGAAGATCCACTTGATTAGTTGGGATAAATCTACAAACCTAAGAAATGTAGTGGCTTGGGTTTCCAGAGAGCTTGGGATATTAACCAAACCTTTCTTATGAAACAAGCTCGGAACCTTATCCATAAGAAGGAAGCTTTTAGGTAAAGGTGGTTCGTAGTAAATATGGTTGTTTAGATGAGGTTATTTCGATTGTTCGCCAATGTAACATTACTTTTAATTTCTGGCATGAAATTGTTCAGATCTGCGTAAACTTTTATTGTAATCTTCTTTAGCGTTGAGGGAATTTGTAATTTAATCCATTTCTGGACTAATCATTAGGTATCAAGATTCCATAGCCTTGAAGACTTTACAACCATTGTTATTGATAATAATATTCGATATGAGTTGGTGGTTGACTATGTTCTTGATAATGGTGATCGGGATGTTCTTAAACTTCAACAGGTCCTTCTTGTTGATTGTATTAATATTATTGTTCCACTAAGAGTCTCTCTCTTGGCTAAGGATGTTGATTTTATGGCTTAGCTTCCAAATACCACTAGTATGTTCTTTTGTAAATTAGCTTTTGATATATGTTCAGGGCAAACTGGAATCTATATTATAATTTATTTGGCAAGATCAAGAAATTAGGTATCCCTTAGTGTAGTCAAGTGTTTATGTGGCTTGTTGTTAATGAGGCTCTTCTCACGAATTGAGCTCACCATTGTTAGTCTTTAACTGCTTCTTTAGTTTGCGTTCTTTGTGGTTCAGATGCAGAAATAGTATTCTACTCCATTTGTGATTGCACTTTTGCAAGTTTGGTGTAGAAGAACATTATGCCTAGCTTTCTTCGTTTGACCTTTTTCCAAGGAGGGCTCCTTGAATGGCTGGATTCAAATCTTCATAAGAAAGCTCATTCTTTCAATGGAGTAAGTTAGCTCCATATGTTCTCGATTATTTGTGAAAAAATTTGGTACATAAGAAATATAAGAATTTTCAAGGGAATTAATGTTAAGCTTGTTGGATTTCTAAGATGTATGACAACTTTGGTTATGGAATATCACCATGCATTTTCCTATCTCTAACTTATTAAAAGGACTGTCATTTCACTATTCAACAGATTCACTGGGTTCATCCTCTTGATCATATCGTCAAGCTTAGTACTAATGGTTCTAATTCAAAGTAGAGTATTGCTACTTATGGTGGAGTTTTAAGAGACAACAAAGACAAATTTATCAAGAGCATTAATGCCAACCTCTTTAATTGCACGATCACTAATGCTAAATTTCAGAGTCTCCTTTATGGGCTCAAAATGTGTTTTGAGGCTAGGTACAAGTCTATTTTTATGGGACTTGATTTCTTGATCGTGGTTAGGATGATGTAAAATTTGTATTATAATATGCATGGAAATTTTTATCTAATTCATACTATTAGATACTAGTTGAATATAGATTAGTCTATCAAATTTTATATATCCCAGGAAGCTAATTTCGTTGTTAATAACTTCACTAAACATGGATATAACCTGGTTCTGTGTTAAAGTATTTTAATTATACTATTAGTTTTACCTTCTTAGTTATTGTTGTTAATTTATTAGGTGACATTCACCTTAGGGTTGTTGCTTGCTAGTTTTGTTTTTTGGCATTTCTGCCCAGCTGTTTACTTAAAAAAAAAGGAAGAAGATTGGATTTGTATGATACTTTTACAGGTGGTCGTCGATGAGATAGTGCCATGTGTCTTTAATCTTAATATTTGTCAAACATTTTTTCAGATGGAGAATACGATAATGATCAGGACTATACTAATAATGTCAATGTTTTGGCATTCCATTATTGAAAAGAGAGAATGTCTCGGTTTCAATAATTTTTACTCGTGCTTTTTCTATTGATTTATTTGACAGGACAAAATTTTGAAATATGGTTCTTTTGGCTCAGGAAATTTATATGTAGTGGTTTATTATTTTATTATTAAATATTTTAATTAAAATATGCTAAATATATAATTTTTAATAAATAAATGAATGATTATATAGTTGAAATTTACATTTATTATGATTTAATTAAAAATAGTATACTTATAATATTTTAATCAAAAACATAATAATAAATATATACATTATCATTACTAGTGTTTAATAGATATAGTATTGTATAAGTTTATATAATCAACTCTATTAAATGTTATTTAATGCAATTTATCATTATATTATTAATTAAGTTTTTTACATTGTATTACATTAAATTTTTATCAAATATTAAACTTTATGTTATATATATATAAGGTACTTAACTGGCATATAAAAGGATCATGAAATAAGCCTCAATTGTCGTGGAGTAGTCATTCAAATTAAAACATGTTCTGAAAAAATATTAACTCAATTACGTATTTCTTAACATTTACATCGTGAATTTGATTTGGGTCAGTTGATGTATGCATATTCAATTTTCAATTATATTTCAAACTTGTGACTGTTCTTGATGCCCATGACTCGTTCTAGAGCAATTTTAATCAGTCAAATCCAAAATATGCATAAATAATTAAAATATTATTGGAAAGTCTATTATATTAGCCAACTTGACTTGCCATGCCCATAATATATTAAAAATATTTTATTATTCCTTGACAATCCTTTGAACTTCATGTGAAGAATGTTCATTCGCTAAAATAATAATAATAATAAAATCGATGTCTATCTTATCCATCACTTTAAAAATACCACATACCTGTAATCGATTTCAATCTTATCCATCACTTAAAAAAAACCACATGCCTATCTTGTTTCATAGACTTGATTGCGGAAACATGAAATTATGATTAATATGTTGGATGGTAATCTGGATCACCTACTGACGGTGTTATTGGAGTTTTTCCAGTAAATCACTTTGGCCATTAGATCAAATCCAATGGCCAAAGTGATTCAAACTTTTTTTAATAAAAATTAAATTAATAAAAAAATATAATAAATTTATTAATTTTTTAAATCTTTTTTATACATAATAATATTTTGTTGAAGAAAAAATAAATTTTAAGATGTGACGAATAGAATATAAATTATTATAAATTGTTCATATTTTTTTCAGTAAGATACCATCTTCTAAATTTTATTAATATCAAGTCTAAATTTTTTAATACAGAATAATATTTTTTTAAAGAAAAATAAATTTTAAAATATGAGTAATAGTTTATAAACTATTATAAGTTGTTTATATTTTTTTTAACAAATTATCTTTTTTTTTTTATTTTATAAATATAAGGTCTTTAAAAAAATTAATTTTTATTAAAATAAAAAATTTTTGAACCACTTTAGACCGTTGGATTTGATTCAATGGCCAAACTTGTTTATCGAGAACCGGATTCCTTGAATGGTTGAAAATTCAATACTTCAAATTTATATTAAGAATAAGCCATATTAATTCATGTAATTATATTATTTGTTTATAAATCTGAATTATTTAAATTTTATTTAATAATTTACTATAATGAAATAGAATTTTAGGCTATGTTTGAAAGTTTAAGGTGGATGGAAGGGAGTGGTTATAAATGGAATGGTATGGAATGAAATAAAGTGATTTAAGTAGATATGTTGTTTGGAAGTTTTAATGAGGAAATGAATGGATTTTTAAAATTTTTATTTGGAAGTTACAATTAAATGAATGGAATGGAATGACTTATTAATTATTTTTTTCAATATTATCCTTTATAACATAAACATATAATTAATCATTTTATTTTTGTTTAATACATAAAATAAGAATGTGACTCATTTTTTTATTTATTCTTTTAATTTCTCAATTCACAAAATGCAACATAATTATGAAATAATATATATATATATATATATATCTTATGTAAACAACTTATAATATGTAACAATTACTTATTTTAAAATTAATTAATTTTGAGATTTTAATTAATGATTCAATAGAAGAATGTGATAAAGATTAAATTTATTATTCATGATACAAACATTTAATAAACTTGTAATTTTAAAAAATTTGAAAGGGTATAATAGTATTTTTAATTAGTGAGTCACTCCCTTTCATCTTTGACCCCTAATTTGGGAGAACAACAAAATAATATTTTGAATGGCTAGAGAGAGTCTTAGAGGTCCTTGCTTGCCATTCTATTTCCTACTCATAAAAACATCCAAACATACATTCATTTAAATTTGACCATTCTACTCTTTGTTATTCTCTTTTTGACCCTCCATCTAAACATAATTTTATGATAATGTAAACGTAAATTGGTAGGCTTTATCTGATTTTTTAATAAAATCAAGAAGTGAAATTTCAACGGCAGCATCTGCATGATTGAAGATTGAAGCGAGATTCTCGCATGAGAACCATATACAAAACACCCTAAAAAATTGCATGCAGAATATTGTCTCAGAAAATTATTCAAACCAGATTTTGTACAATCAGGAATGAATCTATCTTCCATAATTAAGGGAAAATCGCACCTCAAAAGAGTTTTTTACAGGTCCAATTCAATTAACATTATAATTCTTTCTGTTTTTCATATTATTTTTTTTCTGATTCTGTCTCACTCTGAAATTTTTTTTTTTTTAAAAAAAAAATCAAATAGGGTGAGCGTCAGCGACCAACAGCCCAAAACAGGGCATATCTTCAATTTTATTAACGGGCTTGGGAATATGAGTTCTAAGATTTTTATGATCTTTTGTGATTCACCTCCTATTCTAATATTTGCTTTCGTGAGATTTGGTTCAATTCGTAATGATTTTTAAATCTCATTAACGAGAGAAAATATAAGTGCGGCCCTGCTAGGGACTGTTCATTTCTTTTTAAAGAATTTCAGAGAAATTTTTTTTATGGCAATTTTTGTATATAATTATATAATATTCGAATTAAATTATACATATTATTTTATATTTGGTTAATCATACCCTTTTTTTTTTTAATCTAGTAAGTTATCAACACTAAATCAATAACACATTTGACTTTAAGAAAACTATAAAAAACAAAAATTTTAAAATTTATTTTTTTTTTCTTAGTTTAGTTCATATATTTTTAAATTTTTTCTAACTAATCTTTTCAATAAAAGATCTAGAAGAAGTTAAAAGTCAGGTTGAAGCTTTTAAATATCTTAAAGTTTAATCACCCTCAAGACTGTCATATTTAACAACATGGAAGCAATCCATTGAATTTGTTAATCTTAAATGGTTATGATTACTAGGAAGATCTTTTCATTTCAGTGATCTACTTTAACCCTATTTTTAATCGATCCCCAACTCACCATTATAGTAGACTCTGATAATTTAGGCCTATTCATTGATTTAACAACGCTTCATTTGAATCCGTGAAACGCCCCACTTCCCACATGCCTCGAAATATATTATTAATATCTATTTGTCAATTTGATCATTACTGTTCCATGGCAAAAAGTAATTATATATAAGAAATTATTTTGTTGGAAGCTTAAAAAGTAATTATTTTGTCGATATAAAATCAATCAACCACCTCTTCCTGAGGTGTTATTTCACCTGCGTTGTTTGGTTTGGGTTAATCTTCGGGGTAAGGGCAGATCTGTCTAATCACAATCCTTAATTCCTTAGGATATAGGCACTGATGTTAATGGCAATCTAGACAAATTCAATTTCGGTAAAAACGTTATCATTTAGTGTCTGAATTTTAAACCTTAAATCTAATCTATATTGAAAATCAAAGTGGCATAAAAATAATAGATTATATGAAATTAAACTGTAGAATTTAAGATTTAAAAAATTATCGTTTTTCATTCTATTATGACTAATTTTGCTTTTATTTTTAAATCCATGTTGTGTGATTATAGAATAAATACAAATTATTTAAATTAATCTGCAATAATCTTATTGAAGTTACAAGTGACTTTAGATGAATGATAAGAGTGGCAAATAATAAATAATTAAAATAGTTTAAATTATTATTTAAAATTTTGTTGTTCAAAAATAATAGAAGAAGGACTCGAAGATCTTTTTCATTATTTAAAACCTACATTTTTTTAAAGTCTTCAAGATTAGAAGTTCGGAATATAATAAAATAAATATGTGATACAATTATAATTATATTTTATTTAATTTAAAACATGCTAAAGTCAAATTATAGGTATAATAATATTCGTAAAAGATAATTTATAAATTAATTTATTTAAAAATAATTTACTTTCTCTCTTAATCAAATTTCCATTAATTTATAAACCAATATTTACGCCATAGGAAATCCAAGCATAGGCGTCAAAGCCAACCTAGAAAATATAGGAAAGAGCGAGAGAAAATTTTCTGCATTTGGAGAAAGTTTAAAAAGCAGCTCAAATCAAAGTAAGCCAAACAAATCTGCGTATTTCCACAAATGGTAGGGACATCCAAACTCCCAATACTTTCAATCTTCAATTACCCTACAAGGAATAAGATATTGTCTGGAAGCACTCCAAGGCTTTTCCATTTTTGTTGTCTGCCTAAAATTCCCATCTCAATTTCTTTTGCATAAACTAAAGATAAGGATTTCAGGAAAGACAAATTTATATACTGTTACTTATCTTCATGTTATATTGTTTTTTTAATTAACAAATAATATGTGTGTTTATTACAGTAATCCCAACACAACAATCTCCTACATATCATAGGTTCAAACTAACACTTAAAAAAAAAAAAAGGGACTTCAATGAAATATTTTTAAGCATACTCATAAAATTTAGGCAACTGAATTAAGTAACTGGTTCTTATTTGATAGATAGAATAACTAGATAAAATGACGTTAGTTTTAAAATGTCATATATAATTATCCGAAATTGAAAATAAGTACTATTCGGCTTAAATGTCATGTTGAAATTAATCCAAACATAAGGCTAACAAATATAACTTTCAATATTATCATTTATATACATATATATATATATATATATATATATATATAAAATGGTCTTATTTTTTTCTTTAAATAGATAATATGTACTTTAGTTAATATTGAAAAAATAAGTCATTGACATTCACCAAATAATATTGAATATTGAACTATTTCAAAATATTAAATTTAGATAAACTGAATATAAATTAGAACTAATTTAAATTTTGTGTATTTACAAATATCATTTAAACGGATGTTTTAAAATAGCACCTTAATTTTGGAATAAGGACATGTATGCAAACTCGCGGATAGAGATAAAGAGAAGAGTATAAGATGATTGACGTCTTTGAATTTAAAGTCTTTAATTTATTTGATTGTAATTTAAAATTTAAATAAGATTATAAGATATTATTTGTCGTAAATTTTAAAATAATAGAATAGTAAACACGATAAATGAATACCTAATAAAACTTTAATTACACTAAACTAGAAAAGAAAGCCTCAACGATTAGTTTTTAGACACATCAAATAGCATCCGAAGAATAGGAGGAGTTGGCACCGGATCACCTGCAAGTGATTTTTTTCTGCAGAATGTATTGTAAGTAATTTTAATCATAACATAAAAATTAATAATTCATAATTAATTCAACTTATAATCATACGTGGTCATTACTAAAAAAATTAAACTTAAATATAATTTTTAATATCTTTATCATTGAGTTTTTTAATTGAAACATAATATATATAATTAATAATAACATAATATGTGAATTATTTAATTTAAAAATTATACAGTTATATATAATAATCATGTACGTATTATAATATAATTAAAAAATTATAATTATATTTTAATTAAATAATAACATAATAAAATATAAAAATTATATATAGATTTTTATTTTAATAAAAATTTAGACCATTAAAATTAAATCAACAGCACAAAATTTTGCAGATGTTCTTTACTGGGATAAAGGTTCGAGTTGGCACAGTTTACAGTTATGTACATAAATAAGATGAAAGTGAAATTATTTAAATCGTTATGTTTTGGATATTGAAATTATCCTAGTAGCATGTTGAAGGATGCCTTAATAATAATGATTTTGGACAATTTCAATTGTATCATTGAAAAAATTATGGTCAGAAAATTAAAAACAAAAATTCTCCTGAGCGTAACATCACCCAAGAAAAATATCAAATTTTTAACCTCAAACGGTAATAGCTGTTAAACGGAAGTCATGGCTAATGAGTACGCAGGAGAGTGGGGAAAAAGATGAGCATAAAGCAATATATTTTTAAATTAAAACACACACATCATCTAATAGAAAATATGAGAGAGAAAATTAAAAAAAATAACGGACAAAATAAGGAATGAGAGAACGAAGTCCAAAGGGGAGAAAAGTGAGTCGAGGCACGAAAATGTCGTTGTAGTCCACGAACACTCATCCGGAAATTCACAGACTTTAATCGAAGATCGCTCATTCTCTTTCTCTTCAAAGTCTTCCTTTTTTTTTCCTTTTAGTAGCTGCAGTGATTCTCGATTCACCTTTCTTTCCATCCATTTTTCTTTCTGTCCAAAGCCGTCGTTTTCTCCTGTTCTTTCACTCTCCATCAGTTATTCATCACTCTCATCTCCGAGAAAAATATCTTCTTATATTCCTTGGAGTGTTACTTTCAAGTCGCCTTCATTTGCTCTTCCTGTCACTGTGGTTCTGATCTTCGTGTCTGCGAGAGAGGCCCTACCGGGCAAGTGAGTATGGCCAGAATTATGAATTATGGATTATACTCTCTTTTTTATTTTTTAATTCGTCGGGTTATCATCTGGCTTTTTATTGACTCGACCTTCTGGTTCTGATTGATCTGGATCACTGTTTTTTTTTTCCTTCTTTCTCATCCAAAACCAGATTGGCTTGAGCTATCACATCAGGGTCTCAGAATTTGTACGTTAAGGTCGACTAACTTTTAGTTTGAAGCGGTGAACTGCAATTTCGCGTGCTTGAATCTTATATTAGCTTTTATAGATCCAATTTTTGAACAGAATTTCCCGTAACTTGTGGGTTTTATTTAGAAATTTCAACTAGATTTTGATGTTTGACATCAAGGTAATTATCTGATGCTTAAAATGGCTCTGTAATGATCTAGCTGACGCCTTGCTGAATAAAGATATGATTTTGCTAATCTGATTCGAAAAATTATAACCGTATGTTTGAAGTTTGAATCAGTATCCTTGTTTTTATTTTGCATTCATTTCTGTTCGGTAACACTGATTTTCCGTGTGTTGTCGATTGTGATTTTAGGTACTTGTTATCTCTAACTCTACACTATATACCTCCGACCTCACACTCACAGTTTTTCTGGGCCTTATACCCATTTTCCAATTTAAATATTTCTTAATATTTTCGTACAAATAAATTTTTTTTTTTAACTTCAACACAAGTACATGTTATATCAGCGAAATTTATGGTTTCCTTGCTTCCTTTGTTCTACTTAGTATTACGTTTACTTTCTGCTCCTTGTTGTGCCTGCTTGGCTTCAAATTGTTGCTTGGGCCCCCTTGCTCGATCACATGTTTTCTTATAACCTTTGCTCTTGTCTACACTCCTTAACCAGCCACTTTTGCAATAAGATGAGAACACCTCAGTGTACATATATTTAGTCTTTTGTTTGCTTTCACATACTTTCCATATAAAAATGTTGCCATAACCTATTATGAAATTCTAATTACTTTGTTTCTATTCTTTTCGTTTTGTGATGCAAACATTTGGTACCTGCAGTTATGTTGCATAAATATAGATCGCTCCATTGTCAATGTCAGTTATTAAAAAATCTCTAAATGACCTCATTGTTGTTATCACTGTTAAAACTTGAGTCCTCTGCCTTGTTCATACTTGAAAAGGCATTTCCTCATTAACTAATATCTCCATAACTATTATTATTAAGCAGAATCCCAGAAATTATACTTCATTTTCCTCTTCATTTGGGTATTCCTTGCACAGTTTCCCTTCACTTCTCTGATGTAGGTTGCTTGATTTAAACCAGTCACATTATGATTCATTAGAGAGAAAAAAAAATTATAGTTACTTGATGGATACTAATTTTCTATGCTCCATGTGGCATTTACAATTATGGGGCATGCTTTTAAATGAAGTTGAGATTTTCTTTTCGATTACTTGTTTTTGGTATAAGTTTTCATCTTTTTTCCCATTCAAATAAGTTAAAGCTGTGCCTTTTTTGAATTCAGATAGAAATGGGCATATATCTTAGCACTCCCAAAACCGAGAAATTTTCTGAAGATGGTGAGAATGACCGTCTTAGATTTGGTTTATCATCCATGCAAGGGTGGCGTGCGACAATGGAAGATGCTGTGAGTGTTCAATGAAACATTTGCTAGTTTTATAAATAGAATTATTGTTTGCTTGTGAATCTGAATCTGGTGAAGGGAATAACTATGACTCACCAATGTCCTGTCTCATAAGAAGTAACCAGGGGAGATATGGTAAAAGTAAGCTAGGTAGTATCGTCCATAATCCAACATAATTTGATGTCTGAACTCTGTTCAACACTTATTCAGATTGTTTTCATTTGTTGTCTAGTTGCAATGCAAGAAGATAAAGTTTGTTACTCATTACTGCTTATTCCCGTTATCCTTCCAAATGGTTAAAACACTGGTATATACATTGATTGGTGGATAATTTTATTAGTAATGTGGTTTATGGCTCAGCTTGTCATTCTTATCTAGTTCAGCATATAGCTAGGTTTCAAGGAAATGTTTGTCAGATCAATGGATAGGAGGAACTTGCTTTCTTGAGCATTATATGTGGTTGTATGGGTTTTTTCTTAGGGCTTCTTCACTTCAATTCTGGTAGAAGCCAAATATATTTTTGTTTTCCAATTCTGAGAGGAATGGAAGTGACAAGCCTCTGTAAATTCTTGAGCACTCTGTCAACTGGGGATTGTTTTCTGTAGTATCTTATAATTTATTGTAAGCCCTTCTATTCTTTAGAGTGCAGCATAATTGGGCTTTTATTTTTTGGGTCCAGAGGAGTTGATGTCTTTACTCAGGGGAACTTGAAGTTGTATATCTTTGTTTTCTTGTCTTGAATGGGCAATAGTTTTTGGGTCCAGTGAATTGTCATTTCTGGAATAATGAGAATAATATCCTGCTCTTTTTGGATTTTTGGCCTGATTAATTGAAATATGTGAGAATTTGATTGCTCTTAAGTTAAACTAATAATATGCTGTTGGTTTTCTTTTATTCTCCATTTTGTTAGCATGCTGCATATCCAGATCTCGATGCGTCCACTTCGTTTTTTGGTGTCTATGATGGTCATGGAGGTAAGACCTGAAAAGGTTTGGCTACTTGGGCTGATAACTGAATGCCAGCTTTAGTACTTTGTTATAGGCACCTTCTAACTATGTTACAGTATTCTTGTTTCATTTTTCTTTTGGAGAATGTCTCTTCCTCCTGATTGTTATCCCTTTTAATAAGAAAACAAAAATAGGATATAAAAAAATTCTAAAAGTTTAGAGAAAGTAAAACTAATACCAAACAATACTGTTAAAGAATCCCTATATGATAGATAAAAATACAAGTATCAATTTTTTCCTAAGCTCTCTGATTATTTACACGAGACACACTTTTGCAGAAAACAAGCTCGTGCCCCGCCTTTTTTTTTTTTTTTGCTGTTCTTATCTTTCAATAAAATTTGTTCTTTCCATATTAAGTGAAAATGATGTCAAGTTGACCCTTAGGTTGCTTTCTTGTCATAAATTGTAACAAGTGATGTTTACATTAAACTTTAAAGTGATTTCTCAGATTGATAACTGTTGGAAAATTTGCTGCAAGATTTAAAATATTTTGATTGCTTATTTTATTTTATATTTCTGTTATAGTTATCGGCACTGTTAAAATCAGATCCTATATTTTAGGATCTAGGTAATATCTCTACTTATAAGGGATATTCAGTTAGATTAGAATCTGAGATTTATCTTCAGTCTATCGGCTATATAAGTTGTAATCTAGGGTTTGAAGCATTTTAACGTATGAATAAAATATTGAGAACAGTTCTCTGAAAATCTACATGGTATCAGAGCCCCTAATCTGGCCACCATGATCCATTTCAGCACTATCCTCACTGTGAATGGCAGTGATGCACAGGAGAGCACAGTGTCACCATCAAGTGAATGCCCCAGCAGCCCAAACAGACCTATTTCCTCCCAAGGACCAGCCAACTCGGACCCTACTCCTCTTCTCATCACGTCACATCACATCACTTGACCGGCCACAACTACCTACAATGGTTGGCGAGTGTAATGTTGTTTGTGAAGGGGAGAGGCAAAGCTGACTACCTCACGGGAACATCTACCCTACCAGAACCCACTGACCATTTCTACAAAACCTGGGAGACTGAAAATAGCCTTATTCAATCCTGGCTGATCAACTCTGTGGCTCTTGACATTGGGGAAACTTTCTCCTCTATCAAACTGCCTATGAGGTTTGGGAAGCTGTTAAAGAGATGTGTTCCTCTGATAAAGCTGCTATATTTGAGATCGAGGGCTTTCGTCATGATTTCCGCCAAGTTGACTCTGATGTCACTTGATTCTTTAATATTCTGTTGCACCATTGGCAACAACTAGACCAATATGAGAATCATCAGTGGTTATGTGTGACTGATGCAACTTATTTCAGGAAGTTAAAGGAAGAAAAGAGGGTCTATAAATTTCTCCTTGGCTTAAACGCCAATTTTGAGGAAATTGGAGGCCGAATTATTTCATTGGACTCCCTTCCCTCTGTAAGGGAGGTATTTTTGCAGCAGAAAGAGAGGAAAGTAAAAAAAAACTCACTTCCAAGAACCTTACTTCTAATGTTACTGACAACTCTATCTTTGTAGCTACAACATCACAATCTGGGATAACAAGCACAAAAAATCACAAAGAACTTGGTGTGATCATTGTAATAAGGCTGGACATCCCAAAGAAAAGTGTTGGGTGTTTTATGGCAAACCACCCAACAATAAACAACAAAGCCACTATGATGGATAGGCTCACATGACAACTAGTTCAGAAGGAAAAATCTCTAATTCTGAAACATTCAGTAAAGATCAACTAAAGGCCATCCACAAACTGATTGGCACCCATCTCAATACCTTTCCTACGCATGACAATGCTACAAGCCTAATTGCCCATACAAGTAATTAACCTTTTGCCCTTAGTTTCAAAACTCAAGGAACCAATACTTGGGTAGTTGACTCTGGCACCACAGACCACATGACGGGTAATTCTTCTTCTCTTACTAATTTCATACCTTGCAAACCTAACTTATTAGTCACCCTTGCCAATGGCACTCCTTCTAAAGTGTTTGGGCTTGGGATAGTTTACTTATCCAATCATCTTGTTCTCCATCAAGTTCTTCTCATCCCTAACCTTACATGTAACCTCTTATCCATTAGTAAACTTGCAAAAGATCTCAACTGTGACACTAAGTTTTCCTTGGTGGTGGTTGTTTTTAGGACCTAGCATCAAGGGCGATGATTGGCAGTGCTAAGGAGAAAGGTGGTCTCTACCTACTAGACCAAGAACCCAACATGCTTTGTGCACTTTGTTGTAATTCTATTTCTGATTTTGTCTTATGGCACTATAGATTAGGCCACCCCAACCCCGATTACATGCAAAAAATGTATCCCACTCTATTCAATAAAAATTTCCCTTTGTTTCAATGTGACGTCTGCCAACTATCCAAACATACATGCACCTCTTACCTTGCATGCAAACATGATCCCTCTCACCTTTTTTCCTTAATACATAGTGACATATGGGGTCCATCAAGGACAAAGACCTTACCTGGTGACCAATGGTTTGTTACGTTCATAGATGACGACACTAGATTCACTTGGACCTATTTAATGAAGGAAAAATCTGAGGTTTCACATATTTTCAAAAACTTCCACTCTCTTATCAAAAATCAGTTTCAAACCCCTATTATGATTCTCAAAACCGATAATGGAATTGAATATTTCAATATTGTTCTCAAGGAATTCCTTCATGAGAATGGCATCCTCCACTAAAGTTCATGCGTCCATACTCCATAACAAAATGGAGTTTCCAAACGCAAAAACAGACACCTCCTAGAAGTAACGAGAGCCCTACTCCTTGCCTCCAACTCACCTAAGTCCTATTAGGGAGAAGCGTTACTAATAGCAACCTATCTGATTAATTGCATGCCATCTAAACCCCTAAAGTACTTTACCCCATTGGAAAAATTACTTGAAATTTACCTTGAAACTATTGCTCTTACCTGTAGCCTCTCTCCCTAGATTTTTAGCTCATGTGTTTTGTTCACATATATAATAGTGGAAAACTGGATCCCTAGTCCCCAAAATGTGTGTTTGTGGATTATTCATCCTCTAAGAAGGGGTACAAATGTTTTTCACCTACCACAAAAAAATTCTATATCTCCATGGATGTCACCCTTTTCGAAACAACCCCTATTTTGCTGGTAAATCCCTTTAGGGGGAGAATATTAATGAATGGACTTACTGTGACACACAACAAAAAGTACCCATCATTGCACCTGATCTGTACATGTCCACACCAATAACAGACCCACAAAACAAGTCATCCAACACTGAACCTCAGCCTAGAATAACCAGTGTGGAACTTGCCATTTTTCCCCAAATCCAAGAACCACATATAACAACACCTATGACCTCACCTATGTTTAAAACTAAATCTGAAATTGCAAGTATAGAAGACAGCACTCCTAAGTACTACGGAGATTCCAATATGAATGCTAATGCTCCTGAGAACGACCTAGACCGATTGGGTTGGCTAATTGCACTACGAAAAGGGGTAAGAACTTGTACCAAACACCCTATTGGAAACTTTATTTCCTATGATAAACTCTCTCCTAAATATTCTATGATCATTGCTAACCTATCCTGTGAGAAGATTCCTAAAAATATACATGAAGCCTTGAATAGTGTAGAATGGAGAACAACTATACAAGATGAAATTACTGCACTAGAGATGAATGGAACTTGGGTAATAATTGACTTACTAGTGGACAAAAAGGCAGTGGGGTGCAAGTGAATCTTTATTATTAAATATAATTCAGATGGAAGCATAAACAGACATAAGGCTAGGTTGATAGCCAAGGGTTTTACATAGACTCCTAGAATTGAATATCAGAAGACATTTGCTCCTGTTGCCAAACTCAATGCCATTAAAGTCCCTCTCTCTATAGCTGCTAACCTAGACTGGAAACTCCACTAGTTTGATGTCAAGAATGCCTTCTTAAATGGTAACTTGGAAGAAGAAGTATATATGGAGGTTGCTCCAGGTATTAATGTGGAGAAAAATAAGGTATGCAAACTCTTTGAGTCTCTGTATGGACTCAAACAATCACCTAAAGCTTGGTTTGATAGGTTTGCCACCGTAATTAAAGGTTATGGGTACAATCAGGGGCAAGCAGATCATACCTTGTTTATGAAATTCTCACCTGATGGAAAACTTTCTATACCAATTGTCTATGTTGATGATATTATAGTTACAAGGGACTGTGAGGAGGAAATTGAGAACTTAAAGAGTGTCATGGCCAAGGAATTTGAAATCAAAACTCTTGGTGAGTTAAAATACTTCTTGGGGATGGAAATTGCTCAGTCTAAGAAGGGAATAGTGGTTTCCCAAGGAAAATACACCTTGGACTTATGGGAAGAAACAAGGATGCTGGGGTGCAAACTAGCTAAAACACCAAGGGAGACAAGCTTCAAACTAATACCAACCGTTGGTTTGGAAACTCATATACCTCTCACATACCAGGCCAGACATATCATTTCCTGTTAGTGCGATAAGCCAATGCATGCATAATCCCACTAATGAACACATGAATCTTGTGTACAGGATACTCAAGTACCTAAAGAGAAGCCCAGGGAAAGGGATTTCATTTATGAAAGGGAGTGATAAGAGTGTAAAAATCTACCCAGATGTTGATTGGGCAAGATCCACTACAGAGAGGAGATCCACCACTGGATACTGTACTTACCTTTGGGGCAATTTGGTGACTTGGAGAAGTAAGAAGCAATCGGTAATGGCTAGAAGTAGTGCAGAGGCAGAATACCTAGCACTCTCACTTGGTATTTGTGAGGGCTTATGGCTGAAACGCTTAGTTGAAGAAATCAGAATGCCTATTGACTATCCTATGCATCTCTTCTGTGATAATGTGGCGCATAGTAAAGAATTTGGTACATCATGACTTGACCAAACATGTAGAACTAGATCAATATTTTATCAAGAAAAAGCTACACTCCAAGGTGTTCGAATTAATCTACACTCCATCACAATATCAAACTGCAGACATTCTAACAAAGGGCCTACTGCGAGTGAAGTTTGAAGAACTTGGTGACAAGTTGGGAATGATGGACATCCATTTATCAGCTTGAGGGGGAGTGTTGGAGGATTTGCCTCAAATTTTAAAATATTTTGATTGATTATTTTATTTTGTTTTTCTGTTTTAGTTATTGGGATTGTTAAAATCAGATCCTATATTTTAGGATTTAGATAATATCCCTATTTATAAGGGATATTCAGTTAGGTTAGAATCTGAGATTTATCTTCAGTCTATCGGCTATATAAAGCTGTAATCTAGGGTTTAAAGCATTTTAACGTATGAATAAAATATTGAGAACAGTTCTCTGAAAATCTACAATAACTATGCTGTAGCTTAGGTCAAATAGATTTTCTGCTGTGCCTCTAAGTCATCTTTACGCTTTTGTTGTACGTGTTATTTTGTACTGTTCTCTTTTTTTCTTTTCCTCCTTTTTTGGATCTCTTTTCAAACAGGTAGCTGCTGGTTCCTTGTATAGTCCTTTTAAGACTATTTTATGGTAGACAATATGAGTTCCTTGTCTGTGAATTTTTCTCTTGTTTGCTTAACTTTCATTGATAGAATGCATAAAGTTTACTACAAAATTCATTGATTCCTACCTGGGAAAGGTGGGAATATTGCTTTATTTTTTTGTAGTTTGTAATCAACATTGTGTTATGGATGCTCACTTAATCCTTAACTTTTCAGGTAAGGTGGTTGCAAAGTTTTGTGCTAAGTATCTTCACCAACAGGTGCTCAAGAGTGAAGCATATACAGCTGGAGATATAGGAACCTCTCTTCAGAAAGCATTTTTCAGGTTAGATGAAAAAAGAGGGTCTGTTTTGCTTAATCACTGAACAGGTGGTCTTGTGCTTTTTATTCTGCAATTACATGACTGAAATATATCTCATGCTCATATGCAGTTGACTTTTGGAACTTTCTTTTGGACAATCAGCTTAATTTTTGGTTTTCTAATTTTTATTCTAGAAAGTGTCACTTCAATATACAAAGATGTGTAGGTGACAATGATCTCATTCCTCATGTTCAATATGTTTGTTCCATGAACTTGAGTAATTTGAAGAGTACGATGATTATATAATTAGCCTTTTGAAATGGCAAGTTGTACACACTCATAAGTTGCTGGTTATGGTGTAGACATGAAGTGTGACATTATTAACTCTCCCCTTTCCAAATGAAAAAGAAAAACAAAATTGATCACAAGTTCCATATGAGCACTTTTATGTATTCCTCACCCCTTGGATGTGAAAACTTGGGGGAAAAAAGGTTTAAATTGGTATGTTAATTTAATGCAGAATGGATGAGATGATGCGTGGTCAAAGGGGATGGAGGGAATTAGCTGTCTTGGGGGATAAGCTAAACAAGTTTACTGGGATGATAGAAGGATTGATTTGGTCTCCACGAAGCAGTGATGGTAATGACCAGGTTGATGATTGGGCTTTTGAGGAGGTATGTATGGGATTTTAAGAGCAATGCCTTGAACTTGTCCTCCTGGCATCATTGGTTGTTTCAAAAAGATAAAACTGTTTTTAGCCTGATACATTATTACTCATCAAGACGAGCTGGTTTTCTGCATGTTAGTTAAATTAAAACTTTTTCAACCTTTCTCTTTTCCTTTTTGTATTTTTTTGGACACTCCCTAATTCGAATTTATTTGCTTTAACTAGGGACCTCATTCTGATTTTGCTGGACCTACTTCAGGAAGCACTGCCTGTGTTGCAGTAATAAGAAACAACCTACTTGTTGTTGCAAATGCTGGAGATTCACGATGTGTGATATCTCGGAAGGGTCAGGTAACCTTAGAATGGAAATTTTTTATTTTTTTCCTGCCTTCATGGAGATATCCATGCCCAGGAACATATAAGTATCTCTGCTGCATATGGGGTGGTGACTTGGTGGAAAGACTGTTGTACTTTGGGCCCAATGCAATCATTGAGTAGACTTGTATGAATTCAAATATATCGAAAAAGGCTTTCATCTCATTTCTCTTGTAGACTACATATATTAGAGTTTCTAAGATTATAATTCTTCTAGATACATATGTAATTCTGACTCTGGATCTTTGCTACAGGCGTACAATTTATCTAGAGACCACAAACCTGATCTTGAGATTGAGAAGGAACGAATCTTAAAAGCTGGTGGTTTTATTCATGCAGGGCGAGTTAATGGCAGTTTAAATCTTGCAAGAGCCATAGGTAGTTAACTATGGAAAAGTGGATTTTATGTAGATTATTTTAAGCTTCCTTTTTTTTTTTTTCACTTTTTTTTTTGTAGCCTGGTACCTCTGCATCATTAAGTGGCTGATGCATGAAAATTTGTGGACATGATAAATAAGAGCACCTGAATTGATAGGCAACTTTCTCCTTTCTTCATTACTTAGAATTTTTTGTTGGTTGTTTTTAAGGCAAAAGGAGCTTGATCAGCATAAAGATCTATTTATTTTTTGCATAAATGAAGATTTCGAATTTCTATGAATACATGGTATATGCTAGCTTCTTTTTTTTTTCCCCGAGACATAGTTATCTGAGTTAGAAGCCAGATTATATTTAAGCAGATGGGTGGATTGTTGCTACAATTTCCATTCTTTAATTTGTTCCTATTTACTGCAGGTGACATGGAATTTAAACAGAATAGGTTTCTCCCTGTTGAAAAACAAATAGTTACTGCCAATCCAGATATAAACACTGTAAGTTTGTTCCTTTATACATTTTGGTCAACTGCCTGAATGATACAGAGATCTGTAGCAACTTGCTTTCCCGTTTATGGTAGAACTCATTGCCACTTGTTTTAGTGTCTCATTTTTAATACCCATCTGCTATAACTGATACATCGTTTTGTTATGGACATTTTTATAGGTGGAGCTTTGTGATGAAGATGAGTTTTTGGTGCTAGCTTGTGATGGAATATGGTATGCCTCTTATGTTTTCACATATGTTGGTTTTTCTTTATGATTAGTACATAATTGTAGGGTACAATGGTTGTTTACATTTTTTATTTATCATTTGAGCCAATGGAATTTTCATTCTAGACACACCAGGAAGATGATATTGGGAGCTTCTTTTGTGGTATAGGAATAGTTTATTGTTTCTTGCCAATGGACAGTTTTGCTAACACCAACGTAGTGTGTGATCTTATGAATTGCAACTCATGCCTTTACATGCTGCCTTTCACATTTTTGTTCATAGCCTATCTATCTACGAAGCATAAATTTAATTTCTGGATGTGTTGGCTTTGGACAATTTCGTTGTTGCTCTCTGGTGGATTTATGGACTTTTAAATTCTTGAATATCATGATTAGTTTACTTACTTTCCACTGTAATTGGGTCTTTAAATTTTTCCCTTATTATTTCAGGGATTGCCTGTCGAGCCAGCAATTGGTACATTATGTGCATGAACAACTGCTCTCGGTAAGTTTGAATTATTTTTTCTTAACAGAGAATCTGCTTAATAACTCGCCATCATTCTTTTCCAAAAATTGTAAGATTTTATGATCATTAGCGCCTTACTTGGTTCAGACTTGAGAGGGTAAGTTGGGTGAACATTTGGTTGATAATCACCTTATTCAAATTGCTCGTCTAGGTAATACATCAATTGGCTGATCTTCGTATCAGATATTTGACATGATATTATCTAATTATACAGGAAACCAAACTCTCTACGGTGTGTGAAAGAGTACTTGATCGGTGTTTGGCACCAGCAACTGTTGGCGGTGAGGGATGTGATAACATGACAATGATCTTGGTGCTATTCAAGAAACCCACACCGTCCACTGAGCTAGCAGCAGAGCAATCCACTTCGAATGAACAAGCTGAATCTTAACCAAAACCAGAGAAAAGCCCAGTTTAACAGGGTTTTTGGGTGCAGCAGTTCAAACGTGTATTATATTACAGTGTGGATTACTGGTTAGAATGTTTTAGATGGCCGTTATCCCTTGGACTAACTTTACATACAATGATTTTTCTGATTATATGAAAATGTTGCATTGTTTTCCCCTCTCAACTTTCTTCTTCCTTGTGTGTTGTACTCGAGCCTAATTTGTTTGTTTGTTACTCTTATCATTACATTAGCGGACATGGTACCCCCCTTAGCTCATAACTGGGAAGCAACTTCATCTAGACGTCAAATAATCTAGCAAATGTTGTATTTATATAGATGTTAATTACATTCCACTGGCAATCCTAACTCAACCAACAATCGAAATTTTAAGATGAAAAATCAATTGTAAAAGTAGCCCCTCCACAAAATCATTTTCATTTGCTTTGCGGATTTGAATTTCGATAGTGTAAGGTGTGAGTGGAAAGAGTAAAAATGGAACTTATGTATACTCATATTTTCTTTATCACTCTATTTACTTTAAAGCATTTTATGAACTTTATATTCTAGAGGATTTAAATCTATTTATTAATAATTCCTCTACTATTTTATTAAATTTTTAGAAAAGTTGTGATTATAAAGAAAAAATTATATATGTTAATCTATTTTCCTTTACGGATTCGTTAATGGTATACCATTAAACATGAGTTAAGAGAGATTCTTTTCTTATAAGAGGAATTTGTTTCCATTTTCAAATCAAAGTCGATAAAGATATTATAGTCACGATTATGAGACTCCCTAATATCTGGGGGTAGTTTTGGAATTCAATATTTTCTTTCGGAGGGTTGGTAGAACGTTCTAAATTATGAGAGGGTGGTTTCGTAATTTCACGCCTTCCTATGTTTCTTGCAAGTTACAAAGGGTCACCACCATTCCTATTCGTGTAAGGTTACAACTGCAAGCCCATGAGCTATCAATCTGCAGCCATTTATCTTCTGCTTTTTCTGCGTCCAAACCTTCCCAAGCCAGATAGATAGATAGATATCCCTTTCTCTCACTAGTGCTCTTTCTCTCTCTAAAATGGTAAACTGGCCCCGCTGGACTATAATTTCCAATTTGGAGAAAAACAAAATAAATTTAAAACAACGCGACGATACAATGAAGGCAAAGCTACATACATATGTCTTCTTCTATTCTCCTCCAACCACACTTCCCCTTCATAAAACAAAATCCTTGACTTCCCCATATTGCTATTCCTTTTACCCTTTTTCTGGCTCTGTTTCAACATGCACAGACAGAATCCTTCTGTCTTTAGTTGCTTCGAATTCTTGTAATTCATTTTACCTTTTTGGAAAACGCGGCTTCTGATTTCTGCGATTTCCGTTGGAAACCCATCCCTGTTACTCTGCTCCTGTACTCTTTTCGTTCAAAATTCAAAGTTGAAGGTTAAGATGAAAAGGGTTTTTGTTGATTCTCATCAATTTTATGGTTCTCTTGATGATTCGAAGGTTAAGCACAAATACCATTATTTGTTGGAAGATTATTTAGAGTTGCAAAAGGTCAGAATTTTATTTAATTTTTTAATTATTCTTTTGATTTTGATAGTGTGTGTTCGATAAATATTTTGTCACGTCGCCTAAATTATTCTCTTTGAAAAAGTTTTCATTTTTAATTCCAAACTAATTCCAGTTAATCTTAACAATGTTGAGAGGGAAGTAAATTATGTTTGTGTTTGACAAATGAGATAGTTGTTTTCATGGCTTCGGTGAAGGGTTCTAAAATTTTCTATTTTATACTTCTCTTACCCCATTTGTTTAGGCTGTAGTTGGACTACGGATTTTTAAGAATCTTATGTTGAAATATCTGAAGGCTTGAAGTGGGAAAGAATACATTTACATTTTTTTTGGGTTATATATTCTCTTGTGCATGATTGATTTTAGATTAGTAGCTCAAATTTATTACCAGTTACAACGATGTTACAGGAGTATGTTTCCAAAAAAAAGAAATTGCAAACTGAAAAGCAGAAGATAGACATCCTTCTGGAAGAAGTTCGGTATGAAATAAAGCGATTTATGGTTATTGTATTTTCTTAATTCTTGTATTATTCTGTGACCCTTAGCTTTCTGCCTTTCTGCTTTCAGGTTCTTGAGGCAACGGCATAATTATCTAACACAGTTACCTAAATTTGAATCGAAACTCGGTGTTTATCAAAATGCTGATATCCATGATGTGCCCATTAGGAAGGATACGAATTACATTGTCAATGAGGTATTGATTTTACTGGACTATCCAACTTCTGTTTTTAAATTTGAAACTAAATGATAAACAAATTGAGGGGTTTTGGACTTAAAACCAGAATTATTACGAGTATGTTTCCATTTATTCGCATTGAAAAATTGAATTCAATTCTTTGAACGCAGTCTGTCATGGAGCAGGAAGGAACAGGTAGGGGGGAACTTGCGTGGATGAAACCATGTATGAAAAAGAAGCTGAAGAATTGCTTAATCAACGACAATAAAAATGGAAAGAGGAAAATATCGTGGCAAGATAAGGTAGCTTTGAAAGTCTGAATTTCTTGTCTTCAATGGATGAAGGAGCAACACTATATTTGGTTGAGGAAGAACCTGTCATTTGTTTCAAGTTGCTTAAATTCTGATGTTTCCTATACTCGCAATTCTCCCAAACCTGGGTTGGAAAATTTTGTCCGAGTAAATATTAAATATCGGGAACAATATATTGGTTTCCTTTTCTAAATATAGCTGATCAAGGATTTTGCATCAATACTGTGTTGAAGAAATGTAGTGTAGAGTTCTTCATTAACCCTCAACCCGGAGGTGCGCTTGCTAGAAATTTGTGTTTTTAGTTACTGATCTGGTTGATTAGTGTTGTTTTGTTAACAGATAAAGAACAGGAGTTTGTTGGGTATTTATCTGTATTGGAATACTTCATTAGGCCTCTTACGAATATATTACAGGAGGGCAATACTAATTTTATTAATTTTGACTCAGGTCATCTCCATCTCTTTTCTATTTTCTTTTGAATTTAAGTTTGAATCTAAAAGTTGCTGCAAGTTACTTAAAATCTGTCACATAGGCATCTCCACGGTTTTTTAATAAAATTTGTGACGGTTTAAGAGGGAGCCATGCACATATTTCTTTTACGAACAGAATAAGTGTTAATATCTAGTGGAAACCAAACTTGTATTGTATTATTTAAACGCATAGCAACTCACATAGCATGTGGGAGCTGATATTGAGTGCTAAGATCAATGCAAAGCAAAGGAAAAAGAAGCAAATTCAATGCAAAGGTTTCCTGACTTTCAAAAGGTTAAGACTCTTTCCCAAAACTCATCCATAGTCTCATTGCCTTCCTCTAAAACCACTCTCCTCCCTAACAATCCAGCCACACTTACATACTGTTACATTCCCTTCTCTCTCGTAGACAACTATTTTAATTCATTACCTACCTTAACCAACTCAACCTTCTTATTTCATCTTTCATATTTCAACTGAACACTAGGCCCATTCACCTTGGGCCCAACATTCTCGCCTCCCAATTAGCACCACCTTGTCCTCAAGGTTAAAGGAGGGAAATTGTAACTTAATATTATCATAGTTTTCCCACGTGTTTTTGAAGTCAGGTAAGTCTTTCCATTTGATTAACACTTCCACTTCGCCATTCATCAATTTCTGCACCTGCCTAACTTTCTCTGGTGCTACCTAAAGCTCCAAGTCCTCTAGCAAAAAAGAAGGTAGTTGCTGAGTCACGACTAAAGTATTCAGGGAACACTTTAGTCGAGGAACATGGAAGACTGGATGCACCCGAGAGGTGGGAGGTAGCTTTAGGTGATAGGTGACAGGACCCACTTTGTCTAGTACCTTATATGGTCCATAAAACCTTGAACTAAGCTTTTCATTAACCATTCTTAACAAAGACTTCAATTTATAAGGACTGATCTTGATATAAACAAAGTCACCAATAGCAAAGTTAAGATAACGATGTGTCCTATCTGCATAAAACTTCATTTGCTCTTGTGCTCTCTTCAGATGGCCTATAAGCTCTGTCAATATTGCATTTCAATCTTTGATTGTGATATTCACCTCTTCTATGTTTGATTACATATCTTCTAATATGAATAAAGTAGGAGGATCATGCCCATATAATGCCTTGAAATGAGTCATTCCTGTTGAGCAATTATAGGATATATTGACCCAGTACTATGCCCACGACAACCATTTAACCCACTGTCATGGCTTATCTCCAGAAAAACATTGAAGGTAAGTCTCTAAGCTCTTATTTACAACTTCTGTTTGGCCATCCTTTTTTAGGATGGTAGCTAGAACTATAGCAAAGTGTAGTATCAATGAGTTTGAATAGCTCTTGCCAAAAGTGGCTAATGAAACACAATCCCTATCTGATACTATTGACTTTGAAATGCCATGTAGCTTCACTATCTCCTTGGTAAAAATCTCTACAACACCTTTAGTTATAAGGCGATGAGTCAAAGGGATAAAGTGATTGTATTTTGTCAATCAGTCCACTATTACCAGTACCACATTGTATCCTTTAGATTTTGGCAAGCCGATAATAAAGTCCATGTTCAAATCTTCCCAAACTTGTTGGGGAATAGGTAATGACTGTAATAATCTCGCTTGATGCATGGCTTCATATTTACCCTAGCAAACATCACATCGAGCCACAAATTGCTAAATGTCCTTCTTCATACCCTCCCAAAACACCATTGCTACTAATCACTTATATGTTCTTAAATACCCAGAGTGTCCACCCATTGGGGAAGTATGAAACTCACTGATTAAAAGCTTGATCCGAGGGGAGTCTTTAGCGATAACAAGCTTACCTTATACAAAAGGCAGTCTTTTTTTAAGTTGTACCCAGGAGAAGCTTCCTATCTTGCCAGCAATTGTTGCACCACCTTTCCAAGTTTCTCATTCTGTTTGACCTCCTCGTCCAAGCTTTCTAATTCATAATACTGCCACAGTGAATAGGCATTCAATGCCAAAGATTCCTCCTTCCTAGAGAGTGCATCCGCTGCCTGATTATCCTTCCTAGCTTTGTAGCATATCTCAAATTCATAGCCCATTAACTTAGAGATCCATTTCTACTGGTTTGGATCCACCACCCTTTGTTCCAATAAGAACTTTAATGCTTTCTGATATGTTCTTATCAAGAAATGATGCCTAATTAAATAATGATTCCAACATTTAACGACATAAACAAGGGCCATAAGTTCTCTCTTGTACACTAAAGCTTGCTGGTCTTAGATGATAGCAGTTGACTATAATAAGCAATAGGCCTCCCCTATTGCATAAGGACGACTTCAACCTCTTTCTCAGAAGCATCAGTCTCTATATCAAAAGGAATTGAAAAATCAAGCATAGCCAAGACTGGTAAGGTAGTCATGGCCTTCTTCAACTCTTCAAATGCCTTAGTTGCTTCTAAGCTCCAAATAAAAGCATCTTTCTTTAACAAACTAATCAAAGGAGCATTAATCTTTCCATAATCTTTAACAGAACGCCTGTAAGCCTCGAAAATCCCCTTAAGGCCTTGATGTCCTTAGGTATTGGCCACTTAAGCATTGCTTCAATTTTGGAAGAGTTAGCCTCTACACCCCTCGTCGAAATAATGTGTCCTAGGTATTTAAGTTTAGATTGGGCAAAGACACATTTCTTTAAGTTAACTTTTAGCATATGCTCATTAAGAATACTGAAAGTTTGTTGCAAGTGTTGCATATGTATCTCAATATCCTTACTATAGATTAAAATATCATCAAAAAAATATTAATATAAACTTCCTTAAATACATCCTAAAAATGTTGTTCATCAAGGACTGGAAAGTAGAGGGAGCATTGGTAAGACTAAAAGGCATTAGCATAAATTCATAATGCTCCTCATGAGTGTTAAAGGCAGTCATCTTCTCATCCCCTTCCTTTATCCTTATTTAGTGATACGCCGACTTCAAGTCCAGCTTGGAAAACACAATAGCGCCTCCCAACTTATCTAGCAATTCATCTATAGCCGGTATAAGGAATTTGTCAGGTATGGTGACCTTATTTAATGCCTCTATAATCCACGCAGAAACGCCAACTACCATATTTCTTCTTAACTAATAACACGGCTAGAGAAAAGGCTTCTACTTCGCCTGATGATCCTAACCACCAACATTTCCTTAACTAGCTTTTTAGTCTCATTCTTTTATGAATAAGCATATCTATATAGTCTGATGTTGGGAGATTAAACCCCTTCTTTCAGCAAAATCACATAATCAATGGTATGGTATGGTGGAAGCTCCTTCAAAGGTTCACATACATCTTTAAATTCTTCCAATAATAGCTGCACCCATGAATCATTGATTTCATGTGATTGCTGCAAAGTAGTAGCACCAAATTCCAAATAAAACGTATCACCTCTTGCCTTGATAGACTTTAGTATAGTGCTCAGTGAAACTAATGTCTTTACCAAGGTAAGGTCTCTTTTAAGACACCTCCATTCACTATCCACCTTAAATTTCATAATTAATAATCTCCAGAGATTCTTTTAGGGACTCCAACCATTCAATTCCTAATACCAAATTAGCCTAATCTAAATCAAAGGGATAATAATCTTGCACTATTTTTTATTCCCTGCAGCTTTAACTCCACCTTCTTACAGACCCCACTTCCTTGAACTTGATACTCATTCTCTACTCTAATGGTATAAGGCCGAGTATCATGTATGGGAATCTTCAACTTTTCTACTAGTTTGGCTGATATATAATTATAGGTGGCCCTACTATCAATCAGAACCAAAATTGCCCCACCACCTAGTGTCCCCATCAGTTTCATTGTTTTATGGCCAGCTATCCTAACAAAGGAATTCATTGACAGCTCCATAGATACTTTAGGTTTCTCTTTCTCAATAACTGGTTCTAGTAAGTCTCCATCTTTGTCCTTTAAAAAAATCAGCAGCTACAATGATTTGTTTTTACACCTATGCTTAGCGTTGTATTTCTCTTTGCACTTAAAACATAATCCCTGCTCACGTCTACGTGTTATTTCTGCATCTGACAACTTCTTAGACTTTTTAGAAGCTATAGTATTGGCAGTGCTCAATGCAAATCCTAAAGACTCGTTTCCACCCTTACTTTCTCCTCTCTTCGAATTGCTAGCAACATTCCCATCAGTAGTTGCCTTGGGTACCTCCAGAGAAGTTAACGTTATTAGAAAATTACTCTTATAACCAATCCACTTACGTTCAGTCCACTGTCTCCCTCCTTTGTGAAATTTCTTCTCCTTAATTGCCTTTAAAGTAGTATTCCTTTCCTCAACCTAACTTGGCATTTCCATCAATTGTTTCAAAGCATTTGGATAAAGCATCCTTATCTTTGCCCAAATTTCAACCTTGAGACCATTCTTAAATGCTCTCATAAGGAACTTATTTGATGCTTCCACCAAAGGTGTAGACAACCTCTCAAATTGTTCTCTATATTCTACCACTGACCCTTCCTGTTGGCCCAAAAGTAAATGGTCCAAACCCATGTTTAATTAAATGACAAACCAAATGTTGAAAACCTAGCCCAGCCCACATCAGAGAAACAAGCAAGTCTAGAAGACAGCTCATATCAGCCCACATCAGAAACCCATATCAACACAAAAGAGTCGAAGACAACTCATAAAGCTTATCTCTCCAACACAGTATGAAAAGTTGCCCTGAAGAAACAAATCTCAACACTTCTCTGACATCCACTGCCATGTGCTTTCTACACCCTCTGCTTTTCACCTAGAGCTGCCGATAGAAGCGGCCATTAATGGCGCCCTCAACAAACCCAGAACAACCGTGCCATTGGAGCCTAAAATCTATACCTCATGGCAGTTAAAGAAGGAACAACATAAATGTCTCTTTCATCATGAAGATCTGCGACATTAAATGCTCTCCAACCACTACTTTCTGGAAAGCTATAAATATGTTGAAGCTGCTACCTTTGATCAACAAGAAAGAGAACGAAAAAAAGCTAAAGAGAAAAAGCATTCTGTAATATTTAAAAGTTTTTCATCTTAGAGTTTAGTTTCTAATTTATTTTCTTTTTAGAGCATATTTGAGAGCTATTAGAGAAAACCCAGTTTGTAATGGTTCATAAAACTCATTTTCTTCTGCTATTGGTGCTGTACCTCTGTCTCAGTGAAGAAGAGGGTTGGTTAAGAGTTTAAGATTGAGCTAGAAAACTTGTGTTTGGAGTTAGCACGTGAAAACTCTGTGAGACATTGTAAGACTACTATTCTTAATGGAAAATTCTTTGAGGAAGTCAAGGGGATTGGAAGTAAGCATTATGGTTGGCCGAATTAGGATAAACTATCATGTTTGATTCTCTTTCCCTGAACTTTGCCTTTTAATTTATTTTTCAATTAACTTCAAATTTTATAGTTAACTGTTTTCTACATTCATCTTTTCCTTTCAAGTAACACAGTTCATTGAAATATTTATAGTTAACAATCTTTCTTTTCGACAGAGCGAACCCATTGCAAAAAAGTTTAGTTGACTTTATTTTATTACAGTTAACCATTCATTGCAAATTATAATTAATTAAAGATATTTTTAGTTAACTCCTTTTTCTTTTGATCGAGCGAACGCCTTACTAAAAAATTCAGTCAACTGTATTTTATTTGAGTCAATTGTTTATTATGAATTATAATCGACTATAAATTTTTCAGTTAATTATATTCGTTAAAATAAATTTTTCGCAAAAATTTTAAGAGCACCTATTCACCCCTTCCCTCACTTCTTGCCTCAAGACCATCAAGATCTCATACTCATCCCTCATTTGTCACTTATGAAAATGCCTTACAAACTCCCTTTTGAATTCAATCCATAGTGAATCGGGTCCTTTACTTCTATCCATTGGAACTAACTCAATGCAGTCCTTTCCATGCAAACTGTTATTGCCTCCATTTTCTCGTCTTCTGACATAGAATTCATAAGAAAATAGCGATCAATATGACAAATCCAGCCAAAAGGATCCTCTCCCGAAAACAAGAGAAGTTCCAAACGCCTGAACTTGTTGGAGTCCTTCTCCTCTGGCATACCCTCGTTGCCTCTGTCCATATTGCCCACCAATGATGAGCTGATGCAGGTAACCTACTTCCCTTTCTCCGATGTTTTCAACATCGATTGCATTTTCGCCATCTACCCCTTCATCTCAATAACAATATCGGTTAGCAAACTCAATTTTCTGCTCATATCCTCCAACCTAGCCTCTAAACTATCCACTCGTTACTCTATGCGAGTTCCAACCATGCCCTTTTCATCACTGCTTTGATACCAAAATAGTGGAAACCAAACTTGTATTGTATTATTTAAACACAGACCAACTCACACAACATGTGGGAGCTGGTATTGTGTGCTAAGATCAATGTAAAACAAAGGAAAAAGAAGCAAATTCAATACAAAGGGTTCCCTGACTTTTGAAAGGTCAGGGCTCTCTCCCAAAACTCATCCACACTCTCCTTGCCTTCCTCTGAAACCACTCCCTTCTCTAACAATCCAGCCACACCAGCAAACCATTACATTCCTTTCTTTCTCCTAGCCAGCTGTCCCAATCCGTTACCCGCCTTAACCAACTCAGCCTTCTTATTCCTTCTCATATTTCTGCTAAATATTAGGCCCATTCACCTTGGACCCATCAATATCTTTATTTGCTCTTAGGTAAGACTAATAAATTATATTTCATGCTTTGCTTATCTATAAGTCAAATAAAGAGGGATAAATGTGATTTTACAAAGTAAAAATTAAAAAAAAAATCAAAAATTTCTTTTTTTACTACTTCGCAGTGACATTTTCAAGTGTAAGACACATACTAGCTTAAAAGTCATTTCTCTCTAAAACTATTGTGTTCTATAACATTTACATAGTTCTTTTTTTATCATGTCGTGATCCATAGATTCAAGTATCAAATACTAGAGGCGTTTATATTGCATAATGTTAATATTCCTGCTTCTATTATATGAATACAAGAAATGAATCACAACCAGTGTTTCGGATAATATTCTAAGTACACTGAAAGTCATTTAATATTTCTCAAGCACGTCATTTTCCATTTAGCACATAACAATTCTCTAAAATGCCACATTGCAATTTCGACCCAAGTTTACAAATTGTCATCTGAAGAGCTCACCAAAAAAAGGCAGTAGAGTGTACTTGAATGTTAGACTTATTAGTATGAATAGCTACAGTTTGTTCCTCCTCCAAGTATATAAGACGAAGGTAACATCCACAGATGAGGAGCGTACGCCTGCAAGCACAAAAATGACTATTTGAATATAAACAAATACAAAGTTGTATTCTGTCCAGGAAGCATAACGCAATCTAGAAGGGTTTGTTCTATACTCATAGTTCAATTCAGTGACAAGGAATGTCGAGATGTTGCCAGAATGAAGTAATAGTTTGCACAAAATAATGAGCAAGCTGAGTATACATATGGTCCCCCTGATTGTTGGGGCAAGAAGGCACAAGTGCCCTAGACTACAACAATTATAAGCTTATTAGATACAATATCATTCAAATTATTTTGGGTCTCTGAAGAATACTCGAAGTTACAGTTACCTCAGATGCCTCCTTCATAGATATACATAATTACACAGAAAACAAATGACTCTACAAAATAAATCAGTAAAGTCAGCACTGATTAGGCAGCTGAGCAAATGTTCCCGAGTTGGGGCTGCACCCCCCAACCATCATCTTCTTGTACACTGCAAAGGCTCGGTCTGAATTGCCTGAGATACTATAACCTCGAATGAGAGCATTATAAGTGAAGACATTAGGTTCAAGACCCACACGTTGTAGTTCTTCATACATCTTTCCCGCTTGGTCCACCATTCCAACTATCCCAAGATTAAGAATCAGTGAATTGTAAGTGTAAAGATCAGGAGTGATGCCCCTATTCTTCATTTCATTAAAATAGGAAAAAGCATCCTCCAACCTACGTGATCTTCCAAGACCATTGATGATAAAATTATAAGAAACTGAGTCAGGATCAATTCCAGTTAGCTTTAGTTCTTCAAAGTAGTGCAGAGCATCATCAACTCTACCTTCCATACACAGGCACTCTACAAGAATGGTGTAAGACTTCAAATCGGGCCTTATTCCTTCTTTAATCATCCTTTTGAACAAACCACAAGCTGTTTCAATTTTACCTGCTTTCCCAAATCCATTAATGAGAATATTGTAAATAGCACAGTTTGGCTTGCATTGGTAGTCTGACATATCTTCAAAGAGTTGCATTGCTTCCTCCAACCTTCCAGCCTTCAGAAGACCATCTATAAGAGGGCCATATGTACAAGGAGTGGGAGAGAAATCAGCACTTACGAGATCATAGTATAGATCTAATGCTTTATTTAAGCTATTAGATTTCACTAGTGCAGAGATGATAATATTATGGGTTACTGCATTAGGCTTGCATCCCCTGGAGAGCATCTCCTTGTACAGGTCAAAAAGTTCATCAATCTTCCTCGATTTTCCAAGAGCATCAAGCAACAAGTTGTAGGTGAAGATATCTGGACCACAACCTACATTCTTCATCTCCACATAGAGATCCCAGGCTTTTTCAGTGATATTACATCCAAGAAGCCCATTCATCAAGCAATTATACGTTTCCAAGGTTGGGTGAATTCCCAAGGTTTTTGTGAATTTGTCAAATAATTTTTGAGCATCTAGGGCCTTGTTCAGCTTACAAAGTAATCTGATTAGAGGTAAAACTATAGAGTCATTTTGGCAAATCGAATTGCATACCAATTTTTCAGCAAATAAAATGGCTTTTTCTAATTTTGCTTGAATTAGAATACCATCCATTAACTCTTCCCAGAATTGTTTGCCTGTCTGTAAACCAACCTGATGTGCAAATTCCACGACAATCTTAACAGCATCATCAACCCTCCCATGCCTCAAAACACCTGGAAGGAGAGTGCATAAAGTTACATGATCAGGGTAGAGAAATTTCTTCATTTGATGGTAAAACCAGAATGCATCATCAGTTCTGTCTTCTTTGATCAGGCCATAGATGATAGTATTATAAGTCAAAACATCAGGAATGCAATTCATCGTTGTCATCTTATATAACATCTTCAAGGCCAAATCAACTGCATCATTCTTGCAAAGACAATCCAGGAGTGTGTTCAGAGTTACTGTGTTTGGGGGACATCCACATTCAGTCATACTCTCAAACAATTCAAGGGCCTTTTGAAGTTTTCCCTCTTTTCCCAAGCCAGCAAGTAAAGTGTTGTAGGTCACAACTGTAGGAGCAAGCTTCATATCCTTCATTCTCCAAAACATTTCCCATGCCTCATCAACCCGATCAGCCTTGTAAAGTATGTCAATTAAAGAATTAATTATAATTACATCAGGCTCACACCCATTGTCCATCATCTCACCCAGAAGCTTTAAGGCTTCATCTATTTGTCCCACTTTGCTGTAGCACTTCATCATCATATTATAGGTTACTGAATCTGGAGCAAGCCCACAATTTTGAAGCTCATTAAATATATCTTTTGCGTCTCTAATCCTACCCATTTCTGCAAGACTATATAAAGAAGCATTACAGGCTACTATATTAGGCACAATTCCTCTGTTTTTCATTTTTTCATAGGTCTCAAGAGCTTTTCCAGGATCACCAGACTTTCCATGATAGTCAATGAAAAGAACATACGTATAAGCAGTAGGTTCAACACCCAAAGATTTCATATTGTTGAAAAGTTCCAACGCCTCATCCAACCTTCTCAACCTCAGAAGTCCAGAGATCATTGTGTTGTAAGTATGAAGATTTGGATAAACTCCTTTGGTCCTCATGACATCTAACATAGCAAAAGCCTGTTCAACATTCCCAGATTTGCATAAAGCATGAATAAGTATAGTGTAAGTAACCACGTCAGGAGCATAATCATCAGCTTCCATCTCACTCCAGAGTTTTTTCACTGCATCTAAGTCGCCACAGTCACTGAACTTATCCAATAAAGTAGTGTAAGTTATTCGATCAGGTTTGTGACTGCTAGTTTTCATCTTAGTATACAATTCTTTGGCTCTATCAAGTTTCCCTGCAGCACAAAGTGCATCAATTAGAACTGTGAAAGTAACAACATCAGGTCCACACCCATCATCTTCCATTTTCTTTAAAATCCCATATGCATCATCAATTTTCCCAGCTCTCCCAAGCACTCTAATACATATGGTATATGTATAAATATTTGGCCTCAAACCCAACGTTTTCATCTCTTCCAATAAATCCATTACAGTTCCAGTATCCCTTCTTTTCCCTAATGCTACCATTAGTGCTGAGTAGGTCTTCATACTAGGCTTGATTTCTTCCATGACCATTCTTCTGTAAACCGTCAAAGCCTCTCTACAGAAACCAGGTTGAAGCAGTAAATGAATCAGTCCATTATATGAATATGCATTCAAGACAAACCCAGCTTTCCTCATTTTTCCAAGTGCAAATGGTGCTTGTCGAATCCCACCTTTGACAGAAAGAGCCTTAAAAATGATCGAGTATGTATTCAAATCTCTCTTAATAATTCGCTTTTGCATCAAATCAAAGACAAAAGCCATATCCCCAATCCTCTTGTGAACCCTGAAGAACTCAAGCATGTAATTACAAGCTTCAGTCGTATGCACAAAATTGGGCAACTGGGCAACCGACTTAAAGTAGGAAAGAGCAGAATTAGGTTCCGAAATTGACTTAAGAACGCTTATAACTTCTTCAGAGGACACTTTATCCTTTCTCTTCTCACTTACCACAACCACCTCATGCGAACAACTCCTTAAAATACCCATTCGCTTTATTCCATGTTTCTTCCCATTCATCATAGACCCATTCGGAAAAATGCTCATATTTACACAATTCCTCTGTCTTAACAATCCATTATAGTTAAAAATGTAGACATTACCATCAGTCAAGGCACAACTATAGGACATGCCACTACAACACATGCTTGAAGAGCAGAGGATTAAGACAGCCATTTAAAAGCAATAAGAATAGTAGACGAAAGAACCAACTGGGGAGAATGAATTTCAGAAAACTCAGAGAAAGCCACTTATCTAATGGTGAATGACAGCTCAGGAGAGTAACCAGAAGTAGAACACAGAAGACGATCATGCGCTGACGCTGACCTGAACGTAAAAGAGGGAGAAAACACAGGCATGGTAGCTTCAGTCCGAACCGGTAAGCTGGGGATAGATAATCGGAATAATCATCTATGGAGCATGGGCTTCCGGAAGCTTTTTTGGATATCTTGAGAAATATTTGCTGCGACCGTAGCAGTAGCATAATATCATCTTTTTGCCCATCGCATATACGGACAAGATTTTCCCACGGATTTGTGAGGATTTGTAATGACCAAGGGAGTAAACGAAATTTGCTCTTTGAAAAAAAAAAAAAAAGTAAATTTTAAAATTTTAAAAAATTATTATAATATATAAAAATAATACTAAAATTTAAAGAAAACAGCTTAATTCTATTCACCTGGCGTCATCTAAACTGCTGTATGAATCTAACGGCTCAGATGCTCTCAAATGGGGAAAGAGTTGGGGCCACCAACTTTTATTTTTATTTTTTTGTTTAAAGCTGTAGACAGTTGTTTTTTAACAAAAAATGAAACATCAACTCAACCATTTTGGCTCTTCCGTAGATGTAAAATCATTTCATAATTGATGAATTAAATGACACTGATATTATCAGTTGAATGAATTAATTTTATTCAACAATCAATAATATTGCCACCATAAACTTGCTTTTCACATAAAGGCTGAGAAGCATTTTTTTGGATAAATGTTTTTAAAATTAGATTTATTTTATTTGGTTTGATCAATTAACATGTCGATCATTCTAAAATTCAAATAATTATGAGAGATGCGTTTTAAGATTTGATCAGCTTGACTTATATATGGACACCCGAGTGTAGCTCAACTATAATGCTTAGCTATTTAAAAACTTATAGTCCATAAGCCCAATTGTTCGACAACAAAAAGAGGCTTAGCAAATTTTTTGGTCACAATGAGGCGTAGCATTTACTGTACCTTAAAGAGCACAAAATACATCGTAACCAAACTAACTACTGAACGAGAGTTCGTCGTATTTTTCCGAGGGACAAGAGGAGGAAGAAAAATTTGGCCTCGCTGCGGCAACAAGGGTCTATTCGAAATTCGAAAGCCCAAGCTGAACTCATATCGAGAGCGGCTAAGAAACTGTTCTGTTTTCTTTCTCTTCAACCCTAGAATTTACGTGCTCTTGCATCTCTTCTCTTCTGTGTATGTGCCTTTCTGAGCCTGATACACATAAAAGACAATGAAAGGAATTGAAAGGGATAGCGGTGCAGTACCAGAATCAGTGATGGATGCAGTAAACCAGACTTTGGCCAATGTAGAAGAAGTGCAGTCTCACTTGCAAGAATTTTTGTCTCTTTCTGACCCTGAACTTCTCTCCGAAATTCCACCTCTTCAAAGGGCTCAATCCCTCTTCTTGCTCGCCAAAATCACTTCGACCCTGTATACATGTAAGCCCAGTTCCGAGCGCCCGGGCGCTTTTTTTTTTAAAAAAAAAAAATAAGTTTTATTAATTTACAATTTATTGTTTTGATTCCATGTAAATTGATTGTTGTTGTTGTTGTTAATTTTCTCTGTTCTCCAGTGAAGTTGAGGTGTAGTGGGGTTCACCCAGATGACCATCCTGTCAAGTCAGAGCTTGTAAGTACCTGCCAGTGCTAATGCATTTGTACTACTCATTATGGATATAATTCAAATGGGTAGTTCCAATTTAATGTTTTAGTTAATTGTTATCGCGTCTGTGCCTGCGATCTTAGAATACCGTTCTATCGTTATTGGTGCATGCTATATTAACACCATAGATAGATCGTGCTCCGTTGAGATAGAGACCCGAGACCATGGTGCATGGCGCACCATTGTTGTTCTTGGCTTTATCTTATATCATTCGTACAGAAAGCAGAATAGATGACATGAAATATTGAACAGAGAGGGATGGCAGAAGAAACAGAGATATGACAGAGAGATAAAGGAAGGAAGAAGATAATTGATGAAGATTGATGGAGGGAGGAGATTGTTGGGAATTGAGACTTTGAGTGGCTTCTTTGAGGGGCTGGGTTGAAGGGTTCGATTGAAAATAGACCTGAAAACCCCAAAATGAGATAGGCCCCTTTTTTAATTCCCACATAGTGCGCCATGTGCCGGAGGTTGAGCACCACATATGCCTGCACCAAATGTAATTGGCTTGACTGTGGCACACTTTCAGTAACTGATTAACACTAATTATTACTCGCTAAATTTGTTGTAGATATAGCCATAGAGAATGCAATTATTTCTTAATGTGCATGGATGATTTCTTCAACCTTGGCATGCTTGCTTAAAGTATTACTTTCTATTATCAGGACAGATTAAGTTTGTACCAAGACAAACTAAATCGAATTGAAGATTTGAGCAAAGGTACAATTATCTTCTTCTATTTCTTTTTTTTTTTTACTTAGTCCTGTGTGTTGAGATTTCATTTCAAAATAAAAATGAAACATGGTGCAACTTTATATTGCACATCAAGTTGTGCTTTAGGTCTTTCAACTTTATTTGAAAAACTCCAATTTAAATTAGCAGTGTTCTTTGTCTTGCTTATTTGCTTTTAGAATTTGGTTTATAATTTTATTATTGTTTGTGAAGCTCCACTACGACCTTCTACTACATTGAATTATCAGGCAGCTACCCGTTTTATTGAGCATTCTTTGCCTGACCTAACTCCAGGTGGGTTATCAATTATTTTTTTCAGGGGTTTTCGGTATCTCTTCTGATTTGATCTGATATTTCTAAGAATGTCTTTATTTCATTCAGAGCAGAGGCAAAATATGAGGAATTTAAGTAGAGGGGAGAAGCCAAAGATGAACTATCAGGAAAGGAGTGGTCAGAAAAGGAAATATCAATCTTCTGAAAAACAGTCTGTTCAAACTGCTGCCAAAGAGTTTCTTGAGAAAGCAGCCCGAGAGATTCTTGGTAACCATACTGGTGGAATAAAGGGACCAATACCAATAGACATTTCAGATGATGATGAATAACTTTATGAACTGATTCTCTTATATTCTGGTAGCGTTTCTTGTGGTATTCTCTCTGACTGTCTAATTTAATGTCCCAATTTTACATCTTTTCATTTAGTAATTGACTATGATTTTTCATGTTGGGTGTTAGGAATTTGCTTTTTTTCATTGTGATGATGAATGCTGAAATATCAACCAATTGTGTCCTTGGAATCCTTCCTTTTTATTCTCTTCCCAAGTCCTGACACCCAAAAATTCCTGTAGTCACAGACATTCAACAGAAGTGCTGGGTTCAAAAGTCGATATTCCTATTAAAATGTCACCTATTATCTGTTAGATACTAGTAGATTGGGATCCCCACTGGATGTAGGGAGTCGAGAGTGAGACCGAGGAAACCAAAAGTACAAATGAAAAGATTTTTCCTTTTCTTAAACATTTCCTTGTAAATGGTATGGAACAAATACTGTAGAGAACTTAATAGGAAAAGAGAAATTGATTGCGTTAAGTTCTGTGAGCTGGACTTTATTATCAACTCAGAAATCTAAGCTATCAACAAGTCAGCTCATGATAAAAAACCTGCACAAAGTCTGTAGGTAAAAGCGGAGTGCCCTGTGTGGACCTTACAATTACCTTTCTGGAAGAATTACAATTATGGAACCCCTGGCAAAAGTATTCCTAGTGCTGATGGTTAACCACATACTGAACACAGTAACAACATATTGAACTCAACTGTTTATGGCGTGCAGTGCAGTGTTGCAGTAGGGGCTCCTCAAGCCATGCACACAGTATTGTGCATTGCAACATTGAAGTGCAGTGCACATAAATATATACTTAATATAATCCAAAATAATAATAATGCATAAAGATTATTATATATATACATAATAATGCATATAGACACTCACACACACACACATACTCAAAACATAATTTATACTAACTCGAACAATTGTCCAACATCAAACACTGAATTCAGACATATTAAACTTAAAGGAGTTTAAAGACTTACAGGAAAATAAAAATAAAAAAGGTGTTCATCCCACAGTTCTCTGTAATATCCATGTATTAACCCAAATGGGTTTGCTGGAAAATGTAAAAAGGTGAGCTCTTTCTAGATGAAGTCAGGAAACATAGTATAGTGAGGAGAAACGAAGAGTACCAACCTAGATGATGTTTTGAAACACAATATAGAGAAAGAAGCATGAAAAGGAGAGGGGAAGGGAAAATAAAGTCAGACTGTCAGAGAGCAACATATTGGCAGTTTGGCACCAACATATCAGCTATATTTTCACGTGGTGTGCCCTGTGGGTGTGGGGCGCAATGCTGCACCTTATGAATTTTGCAATGCCACAAGGGTTGCAAGGGCCAACACTTGTGGTGCTGAGGCATGGCATGCCATACCATCCACAACTACAAACTTTGGTTTTGGTTTCCTAAATTGGAAGAATTGCAATTATCCCTGCTCTTTTCCACTGATGTTGATAATTGTAATCTCTAAGCTTGATTTTACCGTGACCAATTGCCTTTTAAGATATTTATGTTTTGCTCCCCTTCTAATGTAGAAGTTTTGTATATCACTTGCCCTGTACTGCTATCATTTGTTGTGGAATCTTTGTTTGATGAGTCTAATGTTTTTATTGTTAATTGTCTTAGGTAATAAACTTTTAAGGACCTATTTTTGTGCACTTATATAAGTTTAATTTTAAGACTGAGATATTGTAACCTAATATATTCTTATACCATCAGAAGTGGAGACTTCAAGTTGTAATCATGGTTTATGTGAATTTGAGTCACTTATGTCATTTGGAGGCAATGAGTAACTAGATAAAGTAAAAACAAAAATCTTTGAGATATATTTCTGGCCTGTCACTGTCACTGAGCTCTAGCAAAATATGCAAAAAATTATATCCAGAATAGCACTTTGCAAAAAGGAAGAAAAACTTTCTTTATTTTAAGATTGGTGTATGATGTAATTTAGCGTAACTGCATGTGACTTAAGGCTGTTGGCATTCTAGCAAATAGTTGTTACTGTAGCTTCATTGAGACAAATAAAGAAAAACATTTTCCCTGGAGAGTCATAGTCGTGTATGTGTAGATAATATCTAGTTATATGATGAGGTCCATGCTCAAGCAAATTTTGAAATAAGAAGGCATGCTTGTCACATGCTTCTGTGGAAGAACTATGCTTTTGACTTGTGAAGCAAAGATAATTATAAACATAGTTGGTCCATTTCATTTGATAATCAACCAATACTCTTATTCTCTTTCTTTGGGTTATAAGTTATAATCGATGAGGAGAAAGATAAACTTTAAGGTTTGCTGTCATGATCCTTGCACAGATATTTCTAATAAGGAATACCTGTATGTATGTCCTTATAATGCGGGAAACCCCTAAGTATTCATTGTAATCATGGCATGCATACCTGAAGATGATTAGCCTATGCTACCTACCTAAATTTGGTTGTTTCATATGATGTTATGAGGTCTGTTGTCTAGTACTTTTTTCTTTTTGGTATGCTCATAATTCATCTCAAATTGATGAATGTGGTAGACGTACATGCTCATAAACGAATGAAGTTTGTAGTATCATGCCATTAAAGACCAGTCTGAGAAATACGTACTCCTTTTTGGCAGCCTGAATTTATTTTTTGCTTTGAATTATATCTTCGCAGGATGGGAGAACAAAATGGAGCTGTGCTGGCAATCATCTTTATGCAAGTCACAGGATGGAGTATTACAGTGGGCCTTGTTGCTTTTCCACGCTTTTGGATCTCATCATTTCTCGGCGATGCAGGCTTTCAATGCGCGTCATATTTAACTAGGGGGGTGGCGTATTGACCTGTTTTCACACGTCTACTATCCATAATGCAGTACTAGGCGCCGGAGGCCTGCATTATTTAGATCTTTATTTAGTTCACGACATTAGTTTATCATCTTAGATATGTGTAGAACTATCCAGTCAACATAGCTGTTTAAGAGAGACAAATTATTGCGGCATGTGACTGGGGAAACTGTGGTTTCATGTTGTGTCGTAATGTTAGATTACCGGTATCTTACTCTTTTGTACTTTGAACCATGTATTTGCATCAATTTTAGATGATCGTCTAGATGCTTGATGTCATAAAGTACGCCGTTAAATTGTCTGAATGCTGTACTAATCCGGCGTTTAGGTTGGCGAAGGCCTAAAACGATTAAAACTTTAATTAGTCTATGACAGCACAAGTCCAACTTTTTGAGTGAATTGGTTGGCATACACTGCGGATGTTATCCAAAAAGTGACGGGGGAAAAAGACTAGTATTATAATCCTTCCATTTAACCTAAATCGGGTAAAATATTTTTTTTTTGAGAAAAATATATATTTGGTCTTTTAACTTCCACAATTAGATTAATATAAACTTTAAAAAATAGAAAGTATTAAATTAATCTATTAAAAATTTGCTTGTGACTTTTGTCATTTCGTATTAAAAATAATGAGGTGGATGAAATAATTTGAGATTGACCATTTTCTTCTTAGATTATTATCTGTTAATTTGGATTAGCAAAAGTTTTGTCATATGACATACTATTATATCACTTTAAACCTCAAAATTTTTTACCGTGAATAAAATTAGTCATTAATAATAAAAATAAAATAAAACTTTTAGTGGTGTGACTTATCAAAGATTCTTAACATTAGCTAAAATAAACTAAAAAATATAAATAAGATTTAACAACAATGCATGATAAATTATTTATTACATTAATACAAATACACACATAACAATCAATTTATACTTTCAAAAATCACAAAACACATATTTATACACCAGACATAAATGATAGAAGACACGACACTCCTCTATGTATTATACAACATAATTTAATAAAGGCCATCACAAATTACTCCAACGGAGTCTGTAGTGCCTTGGCATTTTCGGAATGCTCTTGTGTGGTCAGCTTCAAACCTTTCCTCTAGAGATCTGTTCTTAACGGATGCCCAAAGTCTTACCCAGGCTCTGAAAGCAGAGACAAAAGACGATTCTAAATTCCGGACTAATCATTTAGGACTGTAAAGATCTTTGAATTGCAAACCAGATTTCTCGTGCTCTTGGATCAGGATCGGTTAGTGAGACTTTTGTTTTCCTTTACTGGTTTCAAGCTATGGGATGTAATTCCTTATAATTTAAACTTCGTTATTAATAATATGCACACGTTTTGAGTTAAAATAAAAAAATACTAGGCGATACAGTTATGACAATGAAGCCCACAGCCAGCTTAATTGCCCTCATCATCCCTTCCAAACTTCTAACTTAAGTATTCTTATTGTTGCATTTGCTAATTCATATTTGCTTGATCTCATTGCCACCTTTACTTTCATGCACGGGGCTTTATCATTATCACATAACTAGTTAAAAAATTTACATTTCTTCTATTCATATATTACATATAGTCTGTTGGTATTCCTATAAGACTTTGATATTTTTACATTATAATAACATTTTGGGTTTTGGATTCCCCCACCACTTATAGGCTTAATTGCAATTTGTAATTAAGTTGGTGCGAGAAACTAAATTGGTTGTAGACTTTATTGTCATGTTATAATTTGTAATTCTAATTAAATAATTATTTTGATTATGCTTAGAGTGTAAAGTGTTAAATATATATTAGTTACATTTAAATAACTAAATTGTGTTTTATAGTATTTAAAAGAATATTTATGTATGAGTACTCTATCATATATGTTTGGAGGAGTGATATTTGTGTTATGTGATTTTATGACAAATATAAATTTATTGTTATCTATGTATTTGTGTTAACCTAACAAATAATTTATTATCTGTTGCTACTAGATCTTACATGTTTTTTTATTTTATTTTAACCATCATTAAGAATTTTTAAAACATGAAATCATTAAAATTCTTATTTTATTTTTATTGCTATAAACTAACTTTATTTACAACGAATTCATAGACAAAGTAATGCAATGATGTGTGATAAGAGTAACTACTCATCTAAATCAACAAATAATACTCATAGTCAAAAGAAAACGATCTTTGTTAAAAGAAAAATTTTTAGTTCAAATTATTTTTAATGCTTATATGATAGAATGATTAACTTTTATCACAAACAAATTTTTGAATGACTAATTTAATACTTTTTATTTTTTATTGACAAATTTTTGAAGAATTAATTTAATATTTTTTATTTTTCATTGACCAAATCAATTATGAGATTAAATGTATATTTTTCTCTAAATTTTTTTAGCCTTCATAATACAATAATTAATTGTTTTAATACATCAATCTAAACGATTTCTAAATCATTGAGTTGAATTTGAATTTTAATAACTAATAATGTTAAAATATAATCCAACAATTTTTTTTTTAAATAAAGAGTAAATTCTATTCTTTTTTAGTAAGTTTGGTCAAATTGCATCTGCTTTTTTATTTATATACTTTTTATATGAAGCTACTTCTTATCGTACTAAAAATGAAATTATAATATCGTATGTCTGATATTAAAGTTTAATATTACAATTAAACACTATTTTAACTAGACATTATGATAAACAAATAGTATTCCTTTTTTTTTTTTGGGTTACTAATAAACAGGTAGTACTCATCGTATACACACAAATATAATAATAATAATTATAATAATAAATAAGAAAATAATAGAAGAGTGCTTACAAATATTTGAAGAAATGTACTGTGAGTGAAAAAATTCATTTTACTAATAAAAAAAATAAGTAATAAAGTTTCTTTTACAATATATATTAAGTATGAGAAAACCAAATAATATTTTGAAAAAGCAATTTAGGTTTTTTTTTTTTTTTTGGACAAGTAGAAGTAATTTAGGTTTTGAGAGATTTGCCGAGGCGAAAGAGGAATGCATTCATTCATTTCACCCTGCCTCAACTCTCCGGTCAAAGAAGTCAGCTTGGCACTATGGAATGACACAGATAAAAGTATATATGTTTTACTCCTGCATTTATCTTCGAGGCGCCATCTTTCCCATCTTCCTTGCACTAAAGGCTGAACAGAATGGCTCCCACAACTGCTTTTGCCTCACAGGTAACTAGCCGCCACCCACTCAAGCAACCAAGAAATACGCTCTTCTTCCGTAAGCCCTTCTTCTCTACCTTTTTTCTTTTTATTTATTTATTCATTTATTTTTGTGGACTATTTAATCGGCTTAGCTGCTACCTCCAAATCTTTGTTCTTGCTCTCTGGAATTTCTGTTCTCGTTTCTTAATTTTGATAATTTTCGAGCCTGTATATCTTGTTTCTGTTTCTTTTAAGTTTTATCTTCTGGGTTTGACATATTATGGCAAATGTGGAAACTATGATAATTGTCATGTATAATCTTTGATGGTCAACGACTGCATCTCATTGAATTTTTTCGGGAAGCATGGATTGCTCAGAAAAGATTTTCATGTTATGATCGCTCTCCCCCTCCCTCATATGGAATTTAAAAATTGAAGCTATTATAGGGGCTTTAGGGAAAAGAAAATTATTCCAGCAATTGGTGGTGGATGTTGTCGAGTTCAAACTGGAAGTTTTTAATTCGTTAATTAAAAAATCGTTTGAGGTACTAATTTATTACAGTTCATGTGTTTTTCCCACCAAAATAATCTGTAAAAAAATACTGCTTCTTGTTAATTTTGTTTTTCCCAAGTAAGCCCAGGCTTCCAAATGGTTTCCGAGCACATCGATTGTTTGTTTTCCTTACATTTCGAACCTCCTTAGCTGGGCATAAAATTCCAGATGGAGCATACTGGTGAGGTAGGGGATACTTGTATTTATGATAAAAACAGCTTTCAGAAGTGATGCAAACTCGGACTAGAAGGCCCATCCGTAACTGAGGCTGCTAATGCCATGCCTCATGGTTGTTCTCCTTTGCTCCTGTAAGAAGTTTGTGCGTCATCTATAGTCTGCTTAAATTATCCTTCTGGTTTACATAGTGATAAATCCAATTTCTTTATGTCAAATAGTGCATTTGCTTGGTGGATTCTTTTCCTATGGGATTTAAGAGTACAACCTCTCTCGTTCCATAGTTGAATGGGGGAACTAGTAACTACTTACTATTTGTTATTTTTTTGTTCCCATCCACTATTTATTGTTAATCTTGGCTCTGGGGAGCTTTAATCAATTATGGAGAAGAATCTTTTTTGTGTGTATAAGAAATAAAAAAGAATTGCCTTTCTCTTTTTCCTAATTGATGAGGAACCATCCCTTGACAGGAAGGTTAGTGTTATCGTGGCTAAAAGATGAAAGAATATTCAGGCAGAGTATCAGTAAAAGTGTGAACTAATACTAGATGTTGATTATTGTCCTTTAGGTGTAGCCATCCATTACCATTTATAGTCTACCATAGTCTCTTTGCTGACCCCATTATAGTTTTCTCTAAGGTTCTGTTTTTCATTCAGACTATAATTCCTTCCCAACTAGGTTTGCTCACATTTTGGTTATTTTCCTTATAACTTCATGGATGCTCTTAAGCTTCATTATTTGTATTTTATTTTAGTGTTTACCAATTAGCTTAGGAAATTCTTTTGCATAATTGCCTTTTTCCTGTCTCAGAATGTAAGTATAAAAATGATGGCGTAATAACAATTTAATACTTAATTTAGGTGAGGTAAACTCATATGCCAATCCACGAGGTTATTCAGTTGTATCATGGCCTAGAAAGAAGACTGGGAAGACCCTGAGATCTGTCCAGGTGTATGGCTTATTTGGAGGGAACAAGGACAATAACAAAAAGGATGATGACGCAGCCTCAAAGGTCAAGTTTACTCCTTGTTACCCTTACCCCACTTTTAAGTATTTTATTTAAGTAGTTTTTTAATAATCCTGCCTTGCTTAATTTTCTTTTGTGCTCTAATGATATTAAGAATGAATTATATATTATGCATATATTATTTTTAAGATATCTCTCCCAACGTAATACTATGTAGAATATACCTGGAATAACCTGGCAGAGAAGGTAAAACTGTAAGCTGCAGATATAATAATGGAAGTCTGCTGCCAAATTTTGTGCATGTTTGGTTTGGTGTTCAAACGAGCACCCCAAAATCATGGAAGAGAGAAGCATGTTGGGCGGCTTAAATACCAACCCAAACATCGGTATATGAATTACTGGCACCTAGTTGGGGGAGAGAAGGATGAAGCTTGCAGAAATAGTGCATAATGGTATCGTAACTAATTCTGAAGAAAAGAAAAGGATAGAACCATTAAATGGGGAATCACAAAGTCCTAGTATATAAGTTGGGGGAAATTGCACTCATTCAGTTTAATCTTTGCTTCCAATTGCAATGACTACTTAAATCTAAAAAATTTTCATTGGAATAAGCCGCCATTATCTAAATTTAGAAATTTTACAATTACTAAATTACCCTTCTAATTTTGTAATATCCTTTTGTCCCAATCTTCATCTTCTCCCACCAATCTATTCATCCATAGCCTTCGAATTTCACAATTCTCCACACCCCTTGGCGATTACTTACATTCCCACTCACCTTTTCACTTTTGAAGACAAATTGGAAGACAAAGAAGTTGACGAGCGTGGCAACTCTCAAATTAATACTTGTCGTATTCTATTCTAAAATGTTGAAGAAAAGCAACTCAGACTTCGGGCATAAAGCAGTTTAAGTTGTTCTAAGTTGGCTTCCATCCCCCATTGATCACGATCAAGTCTAGAAAGCTTTGACCTTTCTGTTATTTAATTACAAAGTTCTCACATATATTTAAAATATTTTTGGGAGAAATGCATGGTATAGTTGGCTATGTGGCCTGATTATTTATTCCTTTAATATGCCTTCTTTGTCGCCTCCTTGGTGCCTTCTTTGTCTTTCAGTTGGTTTTTGGAAGGGCAAAAGGTGAGTGGGAGTGCAAGTAGTCATAATCAGTTAAAGGTGTGGCGAACAGTAAAATTTGAAGGATATGGATGAGAAGATAAAGATGAGGGTAAAAGAGTATCAAATAGCAAGAAGGGTATTTTAGTAATTTAATAGTTACAAAAATTTTTTAACTTATCTAAGTGTTTATTGCGATACGCTAATAAATTAGAGAGTCGATTGTCAGTATATATATATATTTTTTCCCGATTAGAGTCAACGCAATTAGAGGCAAATACTCTAATCTGTTGTAATGGAACTCTAGTCGTATATATATATATAATATGTATTTTTGGTCCGAAGAGTAAGAAATGGGGAATGGAGTACCAGCTCTCGAGCCCGTGCCATAGCTTTTCAGGAAAATCACTGAAGCACTGTGGCACGGTCTAGCTAGTAATCGCTTTATATTGACTCAATTTTACCTGGATATAGTCAGGGATACTGGGAAATATGCATAATCTATTATATGACACGGTTAAGAAAGCTCAAATGGTCTAGCCAGTAATCGCTTATATTTACCTGGATCAGTCAGGGATACTGGGAAATATGCAGAATCTATATGACACGGTTAAGAAAGCTCAAATGGTAGTCCAAGTTGAAGCAGTGCGTGTTCAAAAAGAGCTTGCTGCGTATGTTCTCATTAGTACCTTTGTATTATGGGTTTTTTTTTTCTTGGTAACTTTTTAGGTGTACTAATCTAATTCTCTTTTTGTGTTCTTCTTCTCATGTCCTTTCAGAGCAGAATTTGATGGTTATTGTGAAGGCGAGCTTATAAAGGTATAATTTGATTTCATAATTAAATTTATGGTCTCAATCTAATTGAGTAAGGCCGAAAGCCATTTGTTAAAAGGGAAGCTTTTGACATCTCTGTAGGCAACACTATCTGGCAACCAGCAACCGGTTCGCATTGAGATTACAGAAGCTGCAATGGAATTAGGAGCAGAAGTATGTACTTCGCTTCTTAAAATTACTTGGGAAATTTTTTATAGCATGGTTTTAGTATTCCCTAACTAGCTCAATATATATCCTATTTAGGACCACTTCATTATTATTTTGTTGCAGAAACTTTCTCATCTGGTTACTGAAGCTTACAAAGATGCACATCGGAGAAGTGTGCAGGTGAGAGATCTCGAGTCCTGATACTTTCCTTTGGGTAGAAGGGAGGGCTTTGACTTAATCTGTGTTCATTGATCTTCGCAGGCCATGAAGGAGAGGATGAGCAGTCTTGCCCAAAGCTTAGGAATGCCACAAGACCTTAACGATGGGTTGAAGTGATTTCTAGAGATTATCAATTCAATTTTGCGTTTCATTAATCTCTCAAAAGATTCTAGATATGATTATCGGTGAGTATAATTTCTTCTGTAATCAAACGTTACCGAATAAAGACAATCCTCTTACCAAAGTTGTATATATGAAAGAATTACTCATCACCGCCATCAGAATATGAAAAAAGAATTCTAAATTTACATATATGTATTAAAAAAAAAAACCCTAAAAAAAGAATAATACTCACGAATAAGCTCGCTCTTGGAACCTCATATTATAATAAATATCTAATGAGATAGAGGCATTCACAATCACATCAGAAAGCCCAGATTGTCAACACTCCCAGCACCGCTACAAGGCCACCTTGCAAAGCTGAGGCAGTGCTAGTGGGAGCAACAGCTGGACCTTCAAATTCTGTCGGAGCAGGAGAAGGTGCCGGAGAGATACCGGTGAACCTGCGCTTTGGAGAGAGAACCACCACAATAAGCTTTTGGCCCTCCTCACAGTGCCCCTTTGCCCCACTGATGAAGTAGAATGGCCCGGGACGGTCAAGCTTCACCTTGGTATTTCCATCATTGTACTCTTTGACGGGGTTAGAGGTACTGCAGTTGGCATAATCTTCCTTGCTTACTTGCAAAACTGAGTCTTTCCCACCATCATATTTCCAGACTGAGCAAGCACGTATCGAAGAAAAAACGAATCAATGATTACTTATGGAGATTCTGTATGGAAAGCATAAAATGAAAGTATTAAAAAACACAATTTCGAGCTGAAGTTGAAGGTAGAAGTTACCGAGATAATCGCCGACTTGGAAACGAGACCGTTCAGCCCATTTGTTTAGGGAGTCTGATTCAGAGGATGGTATCTTCCATGCATCTGTCTTGCCTCCGACCAAGACTTCCTTAGCCGCAGAGAACCCGAAGAGAAGGAATAGAATGGAAAGAGAAGCTGAGGCAGCTCTTGAGAAACGAGCCATGGATTCTGATGCGAGAAAGAGGGGTTTGAGAGGTATTTCTTTGTATATCAACAGATGCAGAGATTCAGATATACTGGGGATGAGAACTTTGTTTGCATCAGGGGCTAGGCGTTGGGAGTATTTATACCAGTGGTACAAGGGCGAGAAAGTAGAAATAAACTAGCCGTTGAGACTAGGAAGACAGCAAAGCATGGTGTGGGGGCCATTGGCTTCGTGGGTTATGTGTCCCACTTACTATTCGGTGCCATCTTAACGGACCAACGGTCTAAAAGGTTAAATAGGCGTGAGGATAGTGACTGCCAAACATCTCGCATTTCTGTTTGTCTGTTTCTACTTTTCCTTGAAACTTTGAATGATCATTATTTTTCTGTGCTTCTAAAATATTATACTGCTTAATTCATCATATAAGAATTAAAAAAAAATATAGGTTGAGAGAGGCGACAGGTGGCAGCCACGTGTGGTTAAGACAGACACTTTCTCATAGACGTGGCAAATATTGGCGGTACCTCTACTCTCATGTTATCAGACAAAGTGGCAAGAGACAGAAGTGGGAGAGGCACCCATGGATGGAAGAAAGGAAGAATGGAAGAAAATAGTAGACACACACAGAATGAGTCCCCCGGGTTACAGCCCCATGGGAGTAGTTCACCGGGGACGAGCTCTTCCCTTGAGCATGAGAACCACCGTGACTGTAGTCGGCTTACTTCTCACAGCCGCCGTAGGATACTCGGTTTTATAAGTCAAGAAGACCGAAGCCAGTGGTGAGGATGTCGGAAACGTTTCCGTTGGGGTTGCGGGACCTGAATAGACCCCTGCTCCTGGACACAGTCCAGTTTGTGAATTTAAACGCAAGGCTAGTCTGTGCGGACGACTTTCATGCAAATTGAATGTACACGCCCTGTTCGTTACACATGCCATGCTGTAAAACTGGATGTTTCGTTCAGTTATTTTCAAGATTTTAACAGCATTGAAATGTTTGTTAGTCTTGAATTACATGCGTTATATTTTAATCTTCCCTTTCTTGTTTTCTTGAAGAGAGCAGTGAGAAGGAACTCGCTAAAAGTTGAATAGTAGAGCAATAAACAGATTCAGATTACAGGAATTAAATCCAGCCACCGATTTTAGGTGAACAATGCAAGCTTGCATAGACCTCAAATGTTCAGTAATTCGTCCTACATGTGCACCCCAAGGAAAAACTATTTAAATATATATGGGTTTAGAATTTAAGGCATATTGTAGAGCAGAGCCGAATGTATAGTTCCATTTCAAATCGGATTCAGGCATCAGCTCACGAGTCCAAGATGCATAACGATGATGAGATTACATTTATATCAAGATACACATGCTAATAATAAAACATCATCTTCCACGGAGTGTGATCTTATGATTCTCCGAGAAAACACACAATCTGTACTTATCAAGAGTCCTACATTAAAAATTTTAGCAAGGAAATGAAAAAAGAATCACATGTTGTCACAATTCAAAATTGTACAGAAATAGGTTACACTTGAACATGATAATACCTGATCAAAACCTCACATAACTTTCTTCATCCTTCAAAAAACCAAGTTCAACCCCGAACCGACTGCTATAACTAATCAATTTTCACCGAGGAGTAGATAAGCCTTGTAAACCAAAAGCACGCATAGAATCCGATGGTGCCGGTTAGCACAAAAAATGCATACGAAGCTATAAGCATGTACCCGAAGTACAATATAGCAGATACCATCTTTGTAATTTCAAGCTTGGTGAAGAAGTAGAATGTGGCATAGAGGAAGAGGTAAATTGCAGAAGAGCCAGATGTGAGGTATGACCGCCACCACCACAAATAATCCTCACTGCACAGCTGGAAGTAGCAAAGCACAATGGTTATTTCTGCACAAGTAACGATGAGGATGACGAAGACCAAAAAAAGGAAACCGAAGATGTAGTAAAACTGATTCAACCAGATTGAGGTGAGGATGAAGAAAAGCTCAATGAAAACGGCTCCAAATGGGAGTATTCCTCCAATGAGAACTGAGAAGACCGGATTCATGTACCAAGCCTGCTCAGGAATCTGCCTTGGGATTTTGTTTGTCTTCACGGGATTCTCAATAGCAGGCTTCTTGAATCCAACGTAGCTACCCACAAAAACAAGTGGAACCGAGATTCCAAACCATAAAAAGATCAGAGCAAACATTGTACCAAAAGGCACAGCTCCAGATGATTTTTGACCCCATATAAGAGCGTTCAATACAAAGAAAATGGCAGAGACGATAGCTGGGAACATGATAGCAGTCCTAAGGGCAATTTTCTTCCACTCCGATCCTTTGAACATTTTGTACAGGCGTGATGAGGAGTAACCAGCAAAAAGTCCCATGAAGACCCAAAGCAAAAGCATAGCCGTCATTAGCGCACCTCGGTTTGAAGGAGAGAGGAACCCAAGGATGGCAAATATCATGGTTACTAATAGCATCCCGAAAAATTGAACGCCAGTTCCAACATAGACACAGAGCAGATCCGAGCTGTTAGGGGGTCTAAAAACATCCCCGTGAACGAGCTTCCAACCAGTCTCTTCTTGGGCTTCCTCTTGAGTCTCAAGCTCATTGTATTTTGAAATGTCACGGTAAAGTGTCCGAAGCATTATCATTGCCACCATGCCCGACAGGAAGAGAACAATCATCAATGAGTTCACAATAGAGAACCAGTGAATTTGGTCATCACTCATGAGCAGATAGGCATCCCATCGTGAAGCCCACTTCACGTCACTCTCCTAAAGAGTAAAGGGTAAAAGCAGATGATAAAAAACCAAGACTCAAATAAGCATCTTGTCCTGAAAGCAATAATAATAATAAATAATAATAATAGGTGGATGAAATAGGAAAAGAAGAAAATTCAGTTGCATTGAAGAAAAAGAGTAGAGCTAGTTATGGAAAGACAAAAGAATAAAAAGTAGAATAGGCAAGCCTCTCGATCAAACCATATACTTTACTTCTTGGCTCATGTAAGCCAATAGCCATTCTAACTTAGCAAGAAAAGTATGCAAGTACCACTATAACGTCTCTTAACCTCACCTGGAATTCAACGTCATATGTGAATATAATTTCCTTGTTCTCTTCGACCTCTTGGGGAATGTTAGAGTTGACAACTGTGCGCTTAGTGTGAGGGTCACAGGTTGTCAAACGACTTTTCTCATCCCATTTTCCTTCATATTCATGTTTAACACTGCACATCAACATTCAGATTTGGAAAATCATCACTACGTGCCACTAGGAGGAATGAAAGAATAGAATGGGCAAGGCCAAAAAGTGTGACCTGAATGGCTTAACCTCAAAACCCACAATTCTGGCAGAGTCAGTTTGCAAATCCCTATGATATTTGACAGTAAATGCCAAATGGTTGTGGATGAAATGCTTCTCCTCTTTGCTCTGCATATAGAAAGAGTAAGCACAAGAAAATAATTGACCTTACACAAGAGACATTTTGCTTAAATTTAGGTAATAAAAATATACCCCACTATATTGGCCTTTAAGTCCAACATGGAAACCAAGCTGATAAACAGTAGAATCCTGATCCATTCGTTTTAGGGGAACAACCAGAGGAAGATTATCTAGGATCCTGTGAGTAATTAGTAAAGCCATTATAAGATACACCTTCTATCAAAATTGTGGTCAAAACAGACAGAACTATATAGGTTAATTACTGGCATGCCATACATATTCACACGATACTCATCATCAATCTTCTCTTTGAACTCCTTTGCAGTTTTGGCATCAAGTGTAAGCTGACACACAACACTGCACATTTTTGGCTCGCGCATTTTAAACTGCATAGAGTTAGAGTCAGAATCAGCAGATATCCATAATAAAAAAGGTCAGAGTTAAATATCATATAAAACTGACCACATAATGAGAATTTTCAATGCGATCACCCCGAAGTACTTCCCCAAGATTTTCTGCACTATCCTGTATTTTTTCTGGGCGACAATATGGAAGTGAATAATATGAGTAAGGAAGTTGAGTCTTCGTTGACGTTAATTTATTAACTTTCACTTGCAATAGATCTCCCTGCACCAGAGCAAAATAAAAATTGTCTGTTACCCCATTATGAACTATTTCTATACATGGTTCATCAAATTGACTTGTGCACAAGCACATGACAAAAAGGCATTTATCACATTCAACAGACTGTATCACATACTTTTATATTTTACAACAAAAAGAGCAGGCCAACTTTAAGTGAAAACTCAAAGCTGTTAAAAGGGGATCATAGAGTGATTTTCTGTGAAAACTTAACCATCATGATGGTACTGTATGAATATATCCTTTATACTTAGAAACAATAAGAAAGTAAAAGAATGTAGATATAGGGATTAAGTGACAGCATACAAAGTAAAATGAAGTAGATTTTAGAATGAATAGAGAAAGAAAGAAGGCCAAAAGCTATATTGGCTATTTATCGCTTGTACCAGAAGACTTAATGCATGGCTGATTAAGGAAAATATGGAATAGCAGAATCTACAATAAGAGACATGCCAGTCAAATGAAGAAGTCCTTCAATCCACAGACAAATAAGCAGTGCAATGCCCATATACATGGGAGAAACAAAGCAAATCATTAGCACAACCATTAAATTACAAGAGGCAGTACCACAGTAGACAAAAGGCATATGAAAATTTTAAATACTCTTTTACCAATGAACAAAAAATTTACATCTGGATTCTGGAAACCAGCTGGATTTTACCATTTCAAAAGGCACAGCAGAATTGGTTACTCCATACCAATTTCACAACTACCTGGATATTCTGTAATACTCATAAATTTGGCTAAAGGAAGTAAGCACTACTACTTTAAAAATAGAGCCTATCGTGTCTGAAATGTACTCAAACACTTGAATCAAATACAGCACGATACTTCAAATTGTATTTAAATGCCATATATATTGTTGTGTTCAGTGTAACTATGTGTTGTGTCTCATGTATGTGCCAATATCTTTGAAATGTACTCAAACACTTGTATCAAATACAACACGACACTTCAAATTGTATTTAAATGCCATATATATTGTTGTGTTAGGTGTAACTATGTGTTGTGTCTCACATATGTGTCAATATCAAATCTCCTTACGTAGTATGATTGCTGGTGTCACAGTGACAGTAGACAGGATGTGCAAGCATTATGCAGTTTTACTCCCATTAATGTGATTGAGTAACAATATTACCACCAAGCTAATTTATTTCTTCGGCAATGTCTCAATTGCATCTAATTGATTCACATCTAATGTGACCATATTAATCAAAATCTTACGATTCAGGATTCGAATCTTACTATTCATAACAAGTCACAAAGCCAACAATATAAATCAATGGGTGAATCGAAAGTAGTTCTAAATTGTGCAATTCACAAGTTGAATCTTACGGTTTACAACAAGTCACAAAACCAACAACATGAATCAATATCAGAATTAGTTATAAATCATGTAATTCAAACCAATATGGTAGGGTACAATGACTTTGCAATTCAAAAATGTGAAAAATCAATGAATTGGCATGATAGTGTTGTATTGTTGTTAAGTATTATCTATGCTTTTTATAAAATTGGCAAAAAAGATACTATTTGAAATTATTTCAAGAATTAATTACTTACAAATCACATAACTAATAAGCTACTCTATAACTTATCTTGAGAATTTTATGCATATTATAAAGTTATGCATGTGTCATATTTTATATTTCAAGTTATTTTTTACTTATTACTAAATCTTACAATTTGATACATTATACAATTCACGATTCAAAAATATGATTTTCGATTCGCAACTTGTATCACAATTTGAGTACTATAAACGTGACTATTCACAAATTCACTTCTCCAAAGAGAATAATACAAAGACAGCGTAACTAAGTAATTTATATAATTGGACATCTTTGTATTCCCAGTGTCTCTCATGGACGCATTTCTAGTCTCTTACAGCTAGAGCTCCAACCTCAGTTGACTCCTCAGCAAACACCATGCAACAATATTTACATCCAAAAGAACCTCGACGCTTAAATTGATAATCTTCAGAAAACAATAGTTCAATGCTTGCTAGATCAGTACTAAGTAATTGCTGTATAAATACTTAAAAAACGGAACCTCAATCTCAACAATCTTCAGTATCTCGAGAAGCATCGATACACAACAAGAGAAAGCGCGGCCAGTTCACTCAGTGTTACCCAGTAGAAGTTAATCACAGAGGCGATCTACTATAATATAACCTAGTATCAGGTTCTTTCAAACACATATCCCATATTTGAAGATTTTTTTCTACAGATCAAGAAGTTCACAAGCAACTGGGAACAAACAAATGAATGATTTGAATACACAGATATATGAGTATGTGTATGTGAAAGAGAAATGAAGCTGACCTTTTCGAAGTCCTGTGGAGCGACGCCAGGGAGATAGAAACAGTGAGCGCCATGGATGAGAAGCAGAAGAATCCCACAGAACATCAGCGTAGGGAAGGCAATAGATCTCAAAAACGCCATGGCGTTCGAGATCGGGAGAGAGGATGGGTTAGATCTAAAGAGGGAGAAGTGCCCTTTCAAATGGTTGTTGTTATGTCCGTTGTCGGGAGCTATAAGGTGGAAGAACGAAGGGGAGGAAAGAGTAGTCGCAACTACAAAGAGCACCGGTAGATTTTCTCCGGTTCCAAATGGGTACAGTTACTGCGTTCTTCCTATCTATTCGTGCCACGTATGTTCTTCCTAAAAATTTTTTTCTTACTTTAATATCTCTAAATATGATTTTCTTTTAATTAAGTCCCACGTATAATCATTTTCTCAATTTAATTTTTACAAATAAAATCATCATAAATTATATTTTTATCTTTTTGAAATTACCATTTTTAGGAAAAAATAATTATTAACAATTTTATTTATAAAAATTTAAATTGAAAAATATTTATATGCAGGAAGGTATAAACTAGTAAAAATAATATTTATAAGGAGGCTAACTTGAAAAAACATATAAAGATAAAAGTACTCTATCTCTAAAGAACCAAAAATAAAATTTTATTCAACATGAATCTCACGTTCCATTTCTTTTTCGGATGAAAACGTAATAAGATCAAATAAAATATTATTTTGTTAAAAAATTATTGGTATTAATTCAATATTAATATTTGTTGCCTAAAAAAATTAGCATTAATATTTTAAAGTATATCAATTTAATTGTAATATATAATTAAAGTAATAATAATCACTTCTCTGGTCGTGACTAATTAATGTAATCAATATTAAATTACGAGAATAAAATTTTATAAATTAAATCAATGCTATTAAAATTTTTAATCACGGTACGGTAGTTACCAAACAGTAATGATCTATGGATCAGACCTGGAACTTCCCTGATAGATAAAGCAAGACGCTGAGTTCGGCAGTTATATTAGCGTACTGCATTAAAAAATTATTATAGTTATTTGAAAGTGTTCTTTCCCCGAGCCCATAATTGTCTCACTTTTGATTTTGTTTCCAGGGTCAAGTCTTTTTAGTTTCTTTTTGTTGACTTATTGTCGTTGATTTTGGGCTGCAGTACTTATCGATTCAGCTGTGTAAAGCCCGATGATGGCTTATTTGACCCGTCGTACTGGTCATGGTTCAGTCATGTTTTCTTGCGTTTGATAATTGCGTGACGAAACCCAACCCAGAAGTCTTGATCCAATTTGGAACGGTTTGAATTTGGCCCAATAGCGAAGAGAAGAAAATATAAGCATTTCTAGGGTTGAATATCAATTTGGTTGGCCCAGTCAACTCAGTTAATTAAAAAAATTACATCTTTTGACTGAATTGGCTAGATATTATTTTTTTATCTTTCCAAATTTTTTCATTTTATTTAGAATAAATATTTATAATATTAATTCTTTTCAAATTTTAATCACTTTTCATTTTAAATATTAATTTTATTTCTTATTTTCTTTTTATTCATTTCAAATCTTAATTTTTTTTATTTTTTGTTAAAAATTATTTTTATTTATAAAAAAATTAATAAAATAAAAATATAAAATAATTACTTGACCTTGTCTAACCCAATCACTTATCAAGTCAAAATCAAGTCACTCTAAGTCTCAGGTCTAAAAGATGAAACCTAACCTAAAAACGAGTCAAATCTCGTGTTATGCAGAAACTTGGCTTGACCCAAACTTTGTGCACTCCTAATAATGAAGACAAACATTAAAGGAAGAGACACAACTCTAAAGTTTAATTAGTAAGTAATTGTATACATGAACACTTAAAGTAATTTAAAATTTTAAACTCTTGAATTAACTTGCTTAAAGTGAGAAAAAGGAATAAGCAAAACTGATACGCCTTTAACACATTATGTTTCACAGCTATAAATTGAGCAACACGTGGCTAAAGAAAGTTGAATAAATAAATAAATAAATAAATAAATATATATATATATATATATATATGATTTTGGTCAACGCATGAACTTTGCGTACTCCATTCCAACAATGGCAACATAAGTCATGCCTCTGGCATTTTATAATTAAATATTGTCGACCTTCTATATTAATGTTTACCTTGGCAAATCTTCATTAATATGGTTGGTAACTACTACATTAATGTGGTAAGTTTTGATAAATTAATATCCTGTCATTATAGATTTTCATCTTAAATCTACATAGTTGCATGTATTTTTTTCTCACCTATTCACTATTTCAACTGAAACCATTGATAGAATAGTTGTCTCTAGCTCTCCTATAAATTTGGGTCCCTGAGTCTGGTTTCTCCACCACCTTTAGCTCACACACCATCATTAAAGAGTGAGAAACAAAGGTTTAGACGTGTCACGCCCCGAATTCCCTAGGATGTGACCGGCACAGATCACGAGGAAATCCCCATTACCTGCAAGCCTACACTAAAGGGACGATCGTTAACATACATTTCCAATGCCCATAATGTCGTTGCCTTAATATATATGGTGAGAATGTCAATACAAAACGAGGCCTCCTATAGAAATTTCGGCAGCACCTCCCCAGTAATTAAGACGTCCCGAAATTTCTACAAGGTCCTGCAAGGCAATACATAAATAGGGGAGCTCCGCTCCCACCAGCCTAAATCCACGAATACAACAAAAGACAAAAATATGGCAGGTTCAGCTGTGGTCACAAAATAATCTCGTATACAGTAATGGCTACCAAACTAAATATATATATATACATCCCAAAAGAAAATGCCAAATTTGTAATCTAACAAAAGGGCACGTCTCGCACCCAAATCAAGCGGCTCAATGCGGCTCCCCGGTCAATGCTCCACCGGCTCCAGAAGATCGCCTAACTCTCTTTCTGGGACCAAAAGTTTTCCGGCAGATAGCACCCCAAGTCAGTAAACCATTTCACATATAAACAGAAGCTTTAACAAAAATCAAGGATTTAATACAGTGCAAAAGTGTTTAGATCCATCAACTTGCAATTTAACAGTCGAACGAAATAACCATTTTTCATAAACGTCAAGTCAACAACCATTCTCAGGTAAGCAATCAATTGTGACAAACAATCAGGATTAAGACTGCTAAGAACCAACGGGCGAGGGTACACAACCCTCAAAAGCATCTAATCAACAAGCGAGGATACACAATCCGCGAGGGTAACTAACAAACGAGCGAGGACACTCAGTCCTCGAGGGTAACTAACCAACCGGCGAGAACACTCAGTCCTCGAGGGTAACTAACCAACCGGTGAGAACACTCAGTCCTCGAGGGTAACTAACCAACAGGCAAGAACACTCAGTCCTCAAGGGTAACTAACCAACAGGCGAGAACACTCAGTCCTCGGGGTAACTAACCAACAGGCGAGAACACTCAGTCCTCGAGGGTAACTAACCAACAGGCGAGAACACTCAGTCCTCGGGGTAACTAACCAACAGGCGAGAACACTCAGTCCTCGAGGGTAACTAACCAACAGGCGCGAGTTACGTCTCGCGAAAGCTTATCATTCGTCATTCTCCAAAAATCAAGGAATTTAAGTCACGCAGGTATACAAAGATGAAATTATACGAAAATTTTCTGTGGTTCTATTATATCTAGCTAGTAACCACCTCTAATCACATCACAAGTCAAATACCGTAATTACAATCATTCAATACATACAGAGGTCCCTTGCTTTAAATCCCACAATTCGGTAAGGCAGAATCAGAAAGAATTTATTTACATTTAGAAAACAATTAAAACAAGAACAGCCTAGGCAATAATAAGAGTTTCGGGGTGCTATCTGCGCACCTGAACTCTGATTAACGCAAGCGGTACGCTGCCCCTTCCTTGGGGTGCCAGAATCGGCCTTACGATCCACCTGTACCGAAGTTCACGCAGGGATTAATCGCCGTTCGGGCCATTATCCTAATTTAGGACCTAACTCCCCCATCTCTTTAATTCCATATCTTTCATTCCTTAACGTGTGATTATTTACACTTCTGCCCCATATATTTTCCAGATTTTTCATTCTGGTCCCTGTTTCAAGCCCTAGCCTCCATTTTAATGCAAATCCAGCAAATTTCTTAGTTCTCATGCCTAGAAGTTTAAAGGTATTAATCTAGAATAAATACGGATCAATTACAAGTCAGAAATTTTCCATTTTCTCAAGAACCCAAAATTTTCGAAAATTTTCATTTTGGTCCCTGTCAGCCATTCTTCTTACAAGCAGCCAAAATCCATGATTTTAGAGCTCAAATTTGTTGTTTAAGGGCCGAAAATGCTACTTCTAAGCTCAATATGAAGAGAAAACTAGCTTAAACGTACCAAATCGTCCCAAAATGCCCAAGGTTCGAACTCCTCCTTTTCGCCGGAAAAGCGGCTCCAACGGCGGCCAACTGAGCTCGTCTCCAGGTGGAAATGGCCGGCCAAGATGTGAGGCTCACAACCCGTCCAAGCCACGCTGGGAAAACAGCCCACCAACGGCCAGGAGAGCTCGCGGTTCCACGGTGGTTTTCGCCCAAAGAAATGGCGGTTTGCCGGCTGGAATGGCGGAGAAGGGTGGCCGGTGGTGCTCGGGGGTGCAGCTCAGCTCAGGTGAGGTGGAGGCTTAACCACGGTGGCTCTCTGCTACTCTCGCGAAGCCTCTCTCTCTTCTCTCACTCTCGGCTGCAAGCAGGAAGGAGGAGGAAGAAGAAGGCTTATGAGGGCAGTTTCGTCCTTTCACTGTGGAGGGGGCACGTGGCAGCTCCAGAAAAAAAAACAATGGAGGTTAGCTTCCCGGTCTCGAACCCACGTCCTGAGGAAATGCAGCCTGAAGCCTGACCACTGAGCCAGCTTCAATTTCATTGTATTGATTCACCTAACAAAATATTATACCATCAGTTGCATTCAAAATTTTAATTGCTTGGGTTATTACAAGATGCATCCATTTTCAGGTTCGATAGTTCCGACATTTACAGAATTTTTGCTCAATGACAATAACTAGAGGTATGGTTTTTATTGTATTATTTCCTTGTTATGGACTAACTTGTTAGTTTGTTTTACGTATAAATTCTTACATTTGGTATCAAAGCCTTCAAACCTCTGCCTTACAAAATTTTGAAAACTTTTAGAATTGAGTTGTTTATGTTTATGTGTGTTTTTGCATTTTTTTACTTAAAAAATGAAATCTTCATGGAAAATTAATCAATCTTAGCTTCTAAAATGCTAAAAATGGAGTCATAGAATCTAAAATATGAACAAGTCTTGAACTAAGTCTATTTTGGGTTAGGCCAGGTCATGATGACCTAGCTAAAGGTTGAAGACAACATGTTATTTCCTTATGTTCATATTCCACATTTGACATGTTGTTTTCCCACCTATTTGCTTTATTAAAATGATAAATATTTAGCTGCATTGTTGACATTTGAACTTATGTCTTCTTGATTGAGTGTGAAACATCCCAACCATGTTTCCAACATCTACCTTCAAACCACTAAACCAAAGGACACCCTTGCGTAAGGAATTGTTCTCAAGTTGATTTAACTTGTAGAAAAGGCATAACCATGTATTATTACTCAAAATATTTAATTTAAATTGCTCAAATTTTGAATAATTTATTTTAAGCAACTTAAGTTTTATTGGGCAATATTTGGTAGATATTTTGTTCAATATTTGGAAAAATTAAAATTTTAAACTATTAAATTGAGTTTTTTAAATTTCTTGAAAATTAATTTTGAGCAATATTCATGGCATTTTGGTTAAATTTTAATAAGGGAATATTTAATTAATTAATTTGTTACATTTTGGTTTTGCTTACTAATTAATTAATTAATTAAAATCTCATTATGAAAATTGCTTGTTTATGCATTTTGCATGGCTAAATATAACCATTTAGAAAAATTAGGATGTCATGTAATTAGTATAATTTTAGCATAATTAAAGTTTAGCCACAATACCTTTAATTATTCTAAAATTATACATTAAGTTTTAAAGTTACAGAAAGGAAAATGACATTAAGTTGTAATTAATCATCTTCAATATGGTAATTATCACCCCATAAGAATGTTATCATATTGATATAATAAATTATGATGGGATAGTGAATTTTTTTTCTTTTTCTTGATTTACCTACAAGGATTAAGGAAATGAAGTATTATTTGCTAGTTTTATCCTAATTTATACATTATCCTAATTAAATAAAGCATAACCCACAAGCATTTTTATTTACTACTAGACTCATATTTAGTTTACATGTTTTACATTGGTAGAACATGTTACATAGAATTTTCAAAGTTGTCTTAAATATTGATATATGCACGTAATGTTTATTCAGCTTTTCAACAACTAGACATTTCTGATTTTCAAGTTCTTAAACTTAATGGGGATAATTATAAGTTTTGGAAAGAGAAAATTCTTCTCCAATTAGGGTGGATAAATGTCGACTATGCTATGAGAAAAGAGGAACCTCTTACAACTACGAATACTAGCAGTGTATCTACAATGAATCTCTGTGAATGCTGGGAGCGATCCAATTGCCTTAATATGATGTACATCAAATCCAAGATATTTGCTTGTATTCAAGCATCAATAGAAGAGCATAAAAACGTCTATGACTTGTTGAAAGTCATTGATGAACAATTTGAATTCTTTAAAAAGGCTTTAGCAAGTACCTTAATATTAAAATTATCCACTAAGAAGCTCACTGGCTTAAGGGATGTGCAAAAGCACATCGTATAGATGAAGGATATTGTGGCTCAATTAAGGAAACTTAAGGTTAAGATTCTTAATTCTTTCATAGTATACTTCATTATGAATTCCTTACCGCCATAATATAGGCCCTTCAAGATCTCTTACAACACACATAAACAGAAATGGTCAATCAATGAAGTACTGACCATATGTGTTCAAGAGGAAGAAAGGCTTTTAGCGGAAACAGAAGAAAGTGCACATATGACAACTCAAAGGAAAGATAAGTGACAAGCCAAGGGAAAGTAAAAAGGCAAAGTACTAGTTCCAAAATGACATTTAAAAAATAAGTCTAGGTGTTTTTTCTAGAAGAAGAAATGACACATGAAGAAACACAACAACAAATTCAAGGCTTGACTTGAAAAGAAAGATAACTCAATCTCACTATTTTCTTATGAATCTAATACTGTAGATATATTAGTAACACATTATAGATTGATTTTGATTCTGTAATCCATATTTTAAATACCTTACAAGATGGAAAGTGAGCAATACATCTATTTTGAAAACAAGATAAGCTCATTAGTCAAGGCTATAGGAATTTAGAAGTAGGTATTGAACTTTGGCTTTATTTTAATTTTGGATAAGACCTTTTATGTACTAAGTTTCTTTAGAAATTTGATTTCTATTTCAAAACTTGTCTTGTTGGGGTATTCCTTTGAATTCACAAATAATATATTGAAGTTATTTTACAAATTTAATTTTGTTCAAAATGGTACAATTAATGATAGTCTTTTCCAAATTTAATTACGAGACAATTTATTACATGAAACAAGGCATGCTCCAGTAGCATAGGTATAAAGAGATGTATTACTAATGAAAATTTCTTTATGTTATGGCATCGTATATTTAGTCATATCTCAATAGAGGGGGTAAAAATGTTAGTAAAGGAAAAAGATTGACTACTATTAACTTTATTAACTTTGATACTTATATAGATTGCATTAAAGGTAAATAGATTAATAAGACCAAGAAATGTGCTAAGAGGAATTCTACCTTGTTAGAAACCATACATATGGATATGTGTAGTGTAGATACGGACTTAGATAGTTAGAAATATTTTATCACCTTTATTGATGATTACTCATGATACATATATCTCTATTTGCTTAATAATAATAATAAGGCATTAGATACTTTCAAGGTTTTCAAAGTAAAAGTAAAGAAACAATGTGGCAAACAAATTAAGATGCTGAGATCAGATAAAGGTGGTGAGTACTATGGTAGATACATTGAAGATGGACAAGCATCTAGTCTATTTGCAAAGTTTCTTTAAGAATATGAATTTTTGCCCAATACACTACATCTTGTTCTTCGGACTAAAATAGTGTTACTGAGAGAAAGAATCGAACATTATTAGATATGGTGTAAAGCATACTTAGCAACTCTAAGCTTCCTAAGTTCTTATAGACTAGAGCCCTTAAGGCGGTTGTGTATATACTTAATCGAGTTCCAGCTAAGGCTATTGAAAAAACGTCATTTGAGTTAATAAAATGTTGAAAACTAAGTTTAAGACATATATATGTATAGGGAATGCCGTATGAAGTGTGTATTTACAATCTACAAAAGAATAAGCTAAACCTAAGGACTATTGGTGACTACTTTATTGGGTATGTCGAAAGGTGTACAGGATACAGGTTTTATTGTCCATCACATAGCACTAGGATTGTGGAATTAATAGATGCTAAATTTCTTAAGAATGACTTGATCAGTAAGAATGATCAATCTCATAACTTAGATTTTGAAAATGATTATTTGGGAACTTAAGCTCTCATATTAAGTAACATATTGGTTATAATTCATACCCATCAAGTACAAACGAGTGGTAAATAAGCAATTATCAAGGAACCATAAACTGTTGACCATGACCAAGTTGATCTGATTGTACAATAACCACTATAATTTGTTATGCAACCAGTTGAGGAACATGCTCCCCAAGAGAATGTTGACGCAACATTATAGAGATCAACTAGGATTATGAGGTCTTCAATTCCTAGTGATCATGTTACATACCTATAAGAATATGACTATAATATAAGAGGCGAAAATGATCTTGAGACGTTTTCACAAGCTATCAATTGTAATGAATTTGAATTATGGCTCAATGTTATTAAGGATAAAATAAATTCCATTGCAACTACACAGAGTTTGGGATCTTGTTGAGTTGACTAATGACTCAAAGGCCATTGATTGTAAATAGGTCTTTAAATAAAAAAAAAAAAAAGACTCATTAGGCAACATCGAAAGATATAAGTCAAGACTTGTGACTAAAGGATTTACTCAGAAGGAAGGAATCCATTACAAGAAAACATTTTCTCTTGCATCAAAGATAACATTGGTTGCCCATTTTGATTTAGAATTACATCCTTAATAGAAATCTAGAGGAAGATGTACAAATGAAACAATCTAAAGGATTCACCTCTAATGCCAGTGAACATTTAGTTTACAAGCTTAAAAAATTCATATATGTGTTGAAACAAGCCTCCCGCCAATGGTACCTTAAATTTCATAAAATTATCTCCTCATTTGATTTTTAGAGAATGTCATGAATTAATGTATATACCATAAGGTCTGTGGGGGTAAAATATATTTCATTGTGTTATATGTAGATGACATATTATTTGCAACTAATGATAAAGAGTTTATATATGAGGTGAAACAGTTTATCTCTAAGAACTTTTATACGAAGGATATGGGTAAGGCATCATATGTCATTGACATTAAGATCTATAGAGACATAACTCAATATATTTTGGGCTTATCGCAAGAAACCTATATTAATAAAGTCTTAGAAAGAGTTTAGATGAAAGACTATTCACCAAGTATAGCACCTATTATGATGGGTGATAAGTTCAAATTGAGCTAATGCTTGAAGAATAATCTATAGAGGGAACAAATGTGTAGCGTTCCATATGCTTCAGTTATTGGAAGCATTATATTTGCTACAAGCAAATTGAAAACCTTAAGGTAGTTAACTACTCTCATTTGGATTTTATCGGTTGCACAAACTCATTAAAAACCTTAAGGTAGTTAAGCATTTGATGTATGTTATCATCATTTGTAATAAAACTCTCATTCATTTTATTTGTTTTTCCGAGTTTTGTGAGCACATTTATTTCCAGAGAATAAACAATATTAAGAAAACCCAAAATAAGTGTACGACTAATTCATTAAGCTATGGTAGGAAGAGAAAAGTGATATGCTTTGTTATACACATAAGGTAACACTCACTTATACAAGACTTGCTACTGTAATTCGTGCATTTGACCATTCTCATTTGGAATATGTATGAACAAAGATATTGAAATCATTAAGTATAATGGATCAAGTGGAAAAATGTCGGTCTCCTATATTAATGTCAACCTTGGCAGCTCTTCATCATTATGATCAGTAATTACTACATTAATGTGGTCAATTTTAATAGGTTTGATATCTTGCTATTGTAGACTTTCATCATTAATCCATATGTTTGCATGTATTTTTTTTTACCTACTTACTATTTCAACTGAAACCATTGATAGATGGTTGCTTCAAATTCTCCTATAAATTTAGGTTTTTAAATCTAGTTTTTCCACCACCTTTAGCTTATATACCATCATTTGATAATAAAAAATAAAGACTTAGAAGCATTCATTTTTGAGTTTGATAGTTTCAACGTTTACGAAATTTTTAATTAATGACAATAGCTAAAGATATATTTTTTATTGTATTATTTCATTATTATGAACTAACTTGTTAATTTGTTTTACAGCTAAATTCTTACAAATACATTTAATAATATAAAGCACCTAAAGTGGGAAGAAACTAATTAATTTAACCCTTTCATTGTTGTATGGCCATTTTCCTCGGTCATTTTCGACCAACTTGTACGCGGTAGGGTTCAAATTGGGAAAACTGTTGATATCAATATTATAAAAGTTGATTTTACTTTCGTAAGACGCCAAAACAAAAGTGCCAGCAAGCGACGAGGGGTCATGCATGTGAAGGTTGGAACTCTAGCCTCTAGATGTAGATGTTGGAAGCTATAGCTTTCATTCAGTAGCTGAAATCGCCTCTCAAGCCTTAGCTGGTGAAACCAATGAAACGCAACTACACAACATATAATAAAATATTAGGTGGTGGGGAGTCATCCACCAAAAGTAACTCGTCAAAAATAATGTAGGCGCACCAGAATGCCATATCCTTTTCAAGTTAATATATAGCTTGCTTGCACCAAAAAAACATTACTTGAAGGCACAACAAGCAGCATTTAGCAACTTCACAGGTCTTCGTCGTTCCTGTAACATATACAAATATAGCAAACTCAGTTACAAATAAAGCTATACGTACCAACAATCCTTTTTAATGTATTGAGAATACGGACATTCAGATTATCATTTTAAGCTTTAATAAGAGCACAAAACATGGAAAGAATCTACGAGTTGTAACCCAAACAAAGATGGTCGCCCGAACAGTGGGAGTTGTTTTAAAGTGAGAGGCAGAGAGAAAAAGAGGGGTTGGGCATGAAGGGAGCCACATGGTCCCCTACAGGCTACACTGCCCAATTTGCCATGGAAAAGTCCCTCCACACCCCAACCATTATTGCAGTGGGGACCCTCCGTCAAACCCCATCATAATTTATTGGTGATGGCTTTTGCTCACGCCTAATCTCACTCATAATATCTCCATAAGAACCACACATGCGCGCAGATGATTTGACTAGAGGTCCTGACCTCTTTCTGTGTGGCTTTATCCAAATTTTTAACTGAGGTTTGGACATAATTAACCACTACGTGTCTCTTCTTCTTCTTCTTTTTCCTTTTTTTCTTTAATTATGATATCTATGATATAACAACTCCGTTGGACTTGTTGCTCTTATGATAGCTCAAAAAGAGAACAGAATTGTCCACTTTTGGCCCCAGAGAATATTGTAGCTAGCTATAGGGTGAGTATAATATATGGCAAAAAACTTTCGAAAATGCTTCACCCTTCTTATGATTAGAGGATTTTGTGGACCATTGTGACAGCTACTATCACACATGCGGCCACGCAATGGTGTATACGTACGTAGCTTCATGTTGTTTCCTTACACATGATACATTTTGTGGCTAAGGCGAACAGCACAGACGGCAACCCTAGCTAGGTATTCCATGAAACCAATTAAATTAATTTCTCTCTTGCCCCATGCAGTGACTAAAGATAGAAATATATATAAATTGACTAGGGATATATATTATGAAGTTGTGGTAATGGTTATCTGGCCATACCGGCCATGTCGGTCCAAGACTTCCACAGTGATTGAGGAGTCAATTCATAAATGACGACTGGGTAATATTGCTGATTCAACTATTCATTTAGTGTCAAATGGGAGGCCTTTATTCCTCTGAATTAATACTTCAATAGTATCGCCAGTATGAATGGGTGAGATATAAAGGAAAGAATGTATTATTTATGGGTTGAGATGATTTACTCGTTACTAGGGTAAAGTGATACTTCATTAGTAATTAAATGCATATTTTATGTGGGTTTATTTTCCACTTTAACAGTTCCACGTGCGTACCACATATTTCTATGTACTGTATGAGCGAGAGACGATCATCCCGTTTAAAGAATGTTCTCTCTCTCTCTTACTCGAGCACTTGGGTATACAACTTATAATTGTGTTTATGGATAGAGGAGGAACATCGACAACTTTAATCAAGTAGATCAAAAAGGAGAAAGGGAAATTGAGTACTCCGAACACACAGTATCTTAAAACGGGAAGAGACTTAATTAACCCGCTTAATTAGCTTTGTTAGATAATATAATAGTTTTCTTTTAATTTTTTATAATAACTTTATGGAAACAGGTACAATAACTTTTAAAAAGTAACGAGATTTCTAAAGGGGCTTTTAATTTTCATCAATATGCATGTGCTTTCAGCTAAGTTCAGAGAATGATTGTGGAGGGCCAGTTTGTTTAGATTAAATGGTCCCTCCTACCCTTGATTGTTCAGAGGGAAACTATTGGTCATCGTGAGGAGCAGAATTAGAGCGAGAAACTAAATAGACATGGGAACTCATTGGATTGGAAGGATTCGCATTTATGGTAGAAAGATACAGATCGGTCAGGATAGCTCCAGAAATAAAGTTGAAGCAGATTGTAGACTGTGGTTTTAAAGAGAGAAATTTTTTTTTTAATATTTATTATAAAATTATTATTTTAATTCAAAAAAAAATATATTTTTTGTCTCTTAATTATTATAAAAATACTATTTTGATCTTTCACTTAATGAATTAGTCAAAATAATTTTTTAAAAAATATTACACTTAATTTTTTATTTTTTAAAAAATTATCAAATTTAGTTCATATACTAAATTATAAATTATAAATTTAAATAACTAAATTTTGTATTTTTTTTAAAAAGTGAAGAATTAAATGTGACATATTTCAATAAGTGAGAAATTATTTTAAATATTTCAATAAGTGATGGACCAAAATAATATTTTTATAATAAATTAGAGACCAAAAGTGTATTTTTTTTTTATTTATTTGTTAAACTTTTTAAAATTATTTTTTATTTATTAAAAAAATATCACATTTAGTCTTATATTTTATATAAAATAAATAAATTTAATTTATTTAACAAACTTTAAATCTTAAATTTAAAAATCTAAATCATATGCTTTTCTAAAATAAAGGAACAAAAATAATATTTTTAAATAAGTGAAAAGTTATTTTAAATATTTTAATAAATAAAGAGAAAAACATATATTTTACTCATTTTAAAGAAAATAAGACTGGGCGAGAAAACAAGTGGCGGGAATTTTTTTTTTCCTGTGGTCCTAGTGTAATGGAAGACCACATTTCAGATATTAATTATGAAGACAATGTGAAAGAGTTTTTGTTTGACAAAAGACTGGTGTGAGGATAAGTATACATGAATCAACTACTTTTAATCATTAATAAGGGGACCATTTTAGTTCTGGCTTAATAATATTCTTTTAATTTTATAAGAAAGTGATGCCCATATGAATTTGAGTGTTTTTTTTTAACCCTTGTAAATTACGGAATAATTCAAGAATTAAATGCATTTTATTAAAATATTAATTATGAAATGAGAAATTATAGTCATAAAATATTTAATAAATTTTATTTTATATTTAAAATTAATGTGTTAAAATTAAAATTTATTATTTGTTATGTTTGTATTATCATTACTCATTTAAAAAAGTTGATATTTTGTGTGTCACTTTCATTTTAATTTCATTGTTTTTATTTTTAAATCTAACCATTAATGTATTATTCTCTACTCGTTGGAAGATGCAATTGAATGAGGTACTGCTTTCCCATTTTTCCTTTACGGATAAAAACTGAAGAACAACAAATCCTTTTCTTTCAATCTGTATTTATTCTCTCATCAATTGAAATCATATCATGATTAAAATATAAGGTTATATTTATTTAAAATATATTATTAAATAAAAATTTAATAATTTATATTTATATTAAATTAATATAATCGTTTATAATTATATTTTCAGTTTATAAATTTAAACTATTAAATTTTTATACAATAATCTACTATAATTAAACAAGAGTTTATATTCTTACCGCACTTAGATTCGAATGACTCTTCCGATCATTCTCTTACTCAGACAATTGCTACGGCCGTTGAGATACATACACACATCTCTACTAGACTATGGTTGTTTGGTATTTGTCAAACTAATTTTCTTTTATTATTAAAAGATGACAGTGTAACATAAAAAAAAAGAGGGTTTTTACATTAAATATCATTTACAAAATTTAGACATTCTAAAATATAATTACTAAATTTAGTTGTGATTATCTATAAATGAGCTAGATAAAGTCATTATAATTAAGACAAAATTGAGTGAAATTGGATTGGAGAGAGCCCAGATCAAATAATAGGGTTGAGTGCTTAATATATTAGTTATATTCTTAGAAATATTATGTTATCTTAATCTTTTTATAAATAGTCCAGTCCTCTTGAGATATACAATCGCACTCTCTAATTGTTGCATTTTGTCAATTAATTAAAAGATTAATAATTAATTCTATCTTTACTGTACTAATGTGATAAAACCAAATAAAAACTTCAAACGGGCTACAAGTTGATGCTTAGGTTCAAATGTACGTAACCTGTCACATATTACCTAATTCATTATACGTTTAGAGTTTGATTAAAATCAATTACTTGATTAAATATTATTGAATCAAGAATTAATTAGTGCTAATTTATACTAAAAATAATTAAATCAACATTTTTGTTTTCAATTGATGATGGGATTCGAATGGATCAAACTCAATCATATTGCATAAACTGTATAAAACATATTCCGTCTTTATCATGAACGTATGAATAAAATTTACGAAGAGAACAAATTTTGGATATTAAAATTATTATAAGAAGCGAAACTGTGTATTATGGTAGTGCCTTCAGTCACTCTATTGCGCTCTGTGTAATAGCATGTCAACTAAGTAGTCAACAATGTTAGAAAACAAGGAGATTGAATCCGTTAAAATCAAATATTTTTATGTCTAGATCAAAAACAAAATCCGAGTAAAATTTAAATTGAGAAAAATGTAAAGTTCTATATGACTTTTTTGCTTTTATACTATGGTAGGGGTTATTTTATGAGCACGTTAAGGGCAAATGTTTCTCAAAATGCATAACTTTGAACTTAACTAATTAAATGAGTTAATATCTAAAAATTAATATTTCATTCCTTAAACTTGTTATTTTTAACAACATATTTACTTTAAAATCATTTTAATCTAAATAAAAAATTATAACTTTTCTTTCACAATAGAAGCAAAAAAATATATTTAAAAAAATCAAAATACTTTCCCTCCACTTGACATTTATTCACCATGGTCAAGGTAATCCATGTGGCAAAATCCCAGAATACGACAAGCGATTCTATTGCTCCTGACAAAACAGTGGGTAGAACCGTGGAAGGTGGAGAAATCAGAAATGAGACAATTTTGAAAATTAGTGTATAGATTAGGGTCAAAATGGTCGAAAAAGGGTGGTATGCATTAACAACATAAAGGCTCATAAAATCCTCTGAGCAAACCCGTAACACCCTCTACTTCCCATTACGCTTTACTACATATACATAACACTGACTCTAACTTTCCCTCTCTCTCTTCTTATCCTGCAAAATTCAGGGACTGGAGAGACAAATGCGTCAGGCCTAGAAAGATGATCATTCATAGCGTCCAGAGAGTGTATGCTGCGTTTATAAAGAGAGAGACCCTTTGAGATTTGCGCCAAAGGAAGATCTTCAGCGAATCAGGATGAGTTAAAGCGAAGGCGGCGAGAATTTATGATCCGTATTCCTAGTCTTCCTCCCTGAAATCTGATTAATTTCTCTCCTAAATAATTTCTGACGCCATTTTTCTTTTTCTCCAAGACTTGAAATCTGACGCCATTTCTCCCTTTGCGCAAACAACTTCTTGCTAGAGCCAGACACTCTATCGCTACGACGTTTTCTTTGCTTTCCCAATCGGGTCATAAGTGCCCTGTCTTTCTAAGCACTCTGCTTTTTGGCAAGTTGCAACTAAGGATGACTACCCTCCACTCAGGAGTACATTTTCTCGCTTTTTCTCCCTTAATCTGCCCAGACTATTCCCTCTCTCACTCACTAGCAGCGTCATCTCTGCCCATAGGAATAACGACACGAAAATCGATTTTTTGGTATGAGGTTGTAATTGTTTCTGCCCAACGTTTATTGTGATCCTGAGTTGCGTGTTGGATAGTGTTTTCTGCTCGGAAACGCCATTTCTGGCCTTGGTTTTCTCTCTGTTCGGTGACCAATATCAGAGGCTTAAAACAACCATCATTAACCACCGTCGCCGAGATTGTTTTCTACTACTTGTGGCCGACTTCCGTGGAAAGGGAAGTGCAGTTTGTCGTTTTTCCTGAAGGTTTTTCTGTGGTTATACACTTGTACTTAGTTTAATCCTAGTCCGAGGAAAGATGAAGTTTATGAAGTTGGGTTCGAAGCCTGATGCTCTTCAAACTGATGGAAAGTCTATCATCAGGTGAGAAGCTCCTTAGCCAATATTCTTTCATATTTTTGTATTCTCAAACCGATACTTTGAATTCTTTTTTCTATTACTTGAGTAGTATGCAGAGTCGTTGTCTATGATTCCGTTTTTGTTTTCGTCTCTGCTTTCGTTGTTGAGTGCTTCCTGTGTCTCCTGCATTCTTGGGATGTCCTATATTGTTATCATCGAAGTTTATTTATTTGTTTTTACGTATTTCATTCGTATTAGTTTTGTTTAAAATTTGAACCGGAATGTTGCGGGGTGAAGCACTATTCAGAGTATTATTCCGGAACGTGTTGGAAAAACCAATATAAGCGAACCATAGATTTGGTCTACGCGCCCCAGTCCATTCATTCTGGAAATATTGTGGTAATATAGGAGCGATAACTATCCTCATGAGTTTCTTGAATTAATATTGCCGATGACAGATAAAAAGGGAGGGAGAGAATGTCAAAAAGCCATGAATTTGTGGTCCAGCTATGGCACGGGTATATGGAGTATCCGTCATCTTCAATTATCGCAGAACGAAAATCCTCGTTAAACAGTACTATTAGCTGGAATATACCTTTATATTCATCCGACGAGCTTGAGCTTTTAATTTTTCTAGCGAATTCAGATCAATATGACGTTCAACATAGGAAACGTTAGAAAATTTCTCTTATGAATCGATAGTTTTAAGGATTAATATGGTTTGGTTGCGTTTCAGAGGGTTATAAATTGTGTTTGACTATGAAATATTGTAATGTCATCTGTTAATGTCATGCATGTGCTATGTCTCTTGCAATTAATTATCTACTGTGCGGTGTTGTTATGCATTACTTTCGACGTGCTGCAAATGGAGCCTCTTTTCTATTATTTAATTTTGGCTCCAACTGGGATTCATGTTTAGATTATTTAGCTCTTGATACGACACAAATATCACTGAATCGAAAGTCAACGGTAAATGATGCTTCTTTAGTATCAGGCTAACTTTTATTTTTAACCCCTTTACCGAAGAAAATTTCGCTCTGAATTAATAGCTTGACATGCAAATTTCAATTCATGCAGGTATGTGTCAACCGATTTGGCCACTGATGTCGTCATCAATGTTGGTGAAGTAAAATTTTACCTTCACAAGGTACTTACAGTATACAGCATCTTATTTATTTTTGTTCTATTAAATTAAATATAATTTAACGTAGTTATCTTGTAAAATGGTATGTGCAGCTGCTATATAATTTTGGCGTTTTGTGATAGTTATTATGAATCTTTTCAATCATAACAATAGTTTTGTGCAATCAAATATCGTAAATGTTTTGCATTACGTTGAGAGATTTAAAGGTCAGTATAAGAGTATAACAATTTGACTTGTCAAGGATTTCTTTTTTGTTTTTTTGTCCATTGAGTGTGCATTTCTCTTTCCCATGTTATAAGAGAACCAGCTAGCTCCTTGCTTCATCCGCTTTTTATTATTTTTCACTTCACATGTTTTGCAGTTTCCTCTACTGTCTAAGAGCAATCGGCTGCAGAAGCTGGTGTCACAGGCCAATGAAGAGAATTCTGATGAAATATATATGGCAGATTTCCCTGGAGGGCCTAAGGCTTTTGAAATATGTGCTAAATTCTGCTATGGAATAACTGTTACTCTTAATGCTTACAACGTTGTGGCTGCCCGTTGTGCAGCAGAGTATCTTGAGATGAACGAACATATTGATAAAGGAAACTTGACTTTTAAGATTGAGGTGTTTCTAAACTCAAGTATCTTCCGTAGCTGGAAAGATTCCATAATTGTTCTTCAAACTGCTAAATCTCTCTTGCCATGGTCTGAAGATCTGAAGATAATTGGAAGATGCATAGATTCCATAGCTTCAAAAGCTTCTGTGAACCCAGCACACATCATGTGGTCTTACACATATAACAGGAAACTAAGCGAGCCTGATAAAATTACCGAGGACCATATGACATCTCAAGAGAAAATTGAGTCGGTTCCAAAGGATTGGTGGGTTGAAGATGTATGTGAGCTGGACATTGATCTTTACAAGCGAGTAATGATTGCCGTGAAATCAAAGGTAAAAATGGATGGTGTCATAATTGGAGAGGCTCTGAAATTCTATGCGGTCAGATGGTTGCCTGATTCTGTTGAGGCACTGGTTTCTGATGCCCATGCTCAGAGGAATAAATCTCTGGTAGAAACAATTGTCTGTTTATTGCCATCTGACTATGGCGTGGGCTGCTCATGTAGCTTCTTGCTGAAGCTATTAAAAGTGGCCATATTAGTAGGAGCAGATGAATCGTCCAGAGAAGAATTGATTAAGAGCATTAGCCTCAGACTGCATGAAGCTTCCGTCAAAGACTTACTGATCCCTGCAAGGTCTCCCCAGACAACCATATATGATTTTCCACTGGTACAAAGTCTTTTGAATCGATACATGACTTATGAAAGGGAAAGCTGTGATATGGAAGTTGTTCAGTACAAAGATAAAGGAAAAGGCTCCTTGAACATTGGCAAGTTGGTGGATGGTTACCTTGCAGAAATTGCACATGATACAAATCTTAGCATGTCTAGTTTCATTGAATTGTCAGAGTCAGTTCCAGAGTTTGCTCGACCATACCATGATGGCCTCTACAGAGCTATTGACATATACTTGAAGGTAGGCTTCTGTAACAAGCCTCTTGATTTTGTTGGCTATACTTGCTGAGGTTTTGAAATGGTATGTTACAGGATTCTACAGTTTTCTGTTGGTGAACTAATCTGCTATTTCTTAGTAGTGTGTACTTTATAATAGTATTGACAATAGCATAGTAGCCATTTAGTAAATGGCTTCTTTTACAATGCAGCCTCCCTGCCTGACCTGTGACATTCTAGTATAAAACTTAGTCTTCATCTTTCAGGAGCACCCGAGTCTAACAAAAGCGGAAAGGAAGAAGATATGTGGTCTGATGGATGTCAAGAAATTGACAGTGGACGCATCGATGCATGCTGCGCAGAATGAGCGACTTCCGCTTCGAGTTGTAGTGCAGGTTCTCTTCTATGAGCAGCTTAGAGCTTCTGCTAATGTTCGAGCTCTTAGTAACAGTCAACGTGATCATGCGCACTCTGTTACAAGTGCGGATGAGGATTGTGAGAAAACAGTGGGAGAGAATCGCCAGTCTTTCAGAAACCAGATGAGTCATTTGAGCATGAAAGATGAAGAGTTCCGTAAGAACGGGAAATTGAGCAAGAAGAATAGCAAGAACAGTAAGAGTGGCATGCAATTGCTGCCATCTCGGTCAAGGAGAATATTTGAGAAGTTGTGGATTGTGGGAAAAGGACAAGGAGAGAATAGGAGCTCCGAGACTTCAGGCAGTTCCAACAGCCCAACTTCTGTAGTTCCTGTAGATACCAAATCATCAGGTTCTTCTTCAAGACAAAGGAGGCATTCTATCTCTTAGGAGAGGAATATGCAGTTCATAGATTATTAGTGTTCGAGGATGAATTAAGTTTGTCGTTGAAGTGTAAATTGCTAGGAATTGCAGTAGCTGATAATGATCTCACTATCATATCTGCAGTGCTTGCACAGAATTAGAATAGTATGAAAGAAGCCACTTGTAGTCAGAAGATGGTACGAGGTTTTTTCTTTGTTCATCTGTATATTTTCCATCCTATTGGGGGTGGGGGGTTTTAATGATCTATGTAGGATTTCCCTTGTATAGATAGGGATAATTGAAATTTGAAAGCCTTTTCTCTATGTTTCTTCCTTTATTTATACGGAGACAACTCTATTTTTGTGTTTCTGTTTTGTACTAAAATAATTATTTTAAGTAAATATTATATATTTAGAAAGGCTGGAAAAAGCTATATATGCAAAATATATATGAAAATTTGCGCACAAGAAATTAAACAAATAAAACTATTATTGATAAAATTCTTAGATAATAAATCAATTTAAAAAATTTGAAAGATGTAGATAACGATTTCATTTTGAAACACTAAATTAACAAATATTTATGTATAAGGGGTTAACTTAAAAAAAATAATTTTAAGACCGAATTATTAAATTGTTGTGTAAAAAATAAATTAAAAGTAATTTAATGGGTAACTAAATCAAAAAATGCATTATATATGGGTATATTGATAATGAGTAAAATTCTCAAAGTCAGTTAGATTAGTCTATTAAAACACCTTTTTAGGTTTTTGGGTTAAATGCGTTGTTCCTTTTATGGCGAATTAAATAAGTTAGTTTATTTAATTTATCAAATTTTTTTTTAAAAAAATGTTATTATTATAGTTTTAACTATCAATTTTTAAAAAAATTCTAAAAAATTTTTTAAACAAAATAAACCAACAATCAAGAATTTTTATGCTACAAATCAAATTCAATCCAATATTGAAAGTAGGTAAATCACAAACATGATTTAATATTTAAATGAAATTAAATAAGTACGCATCATGAGCATAAAGCAATGTGTCAATTAGGGCATTTTTTTCTAAGATGAGACACACTGAGAATTCCATTTTGCATCTTAAAAAAGAAGAGTCAACCCATTAACTTATTAAACTCACCTGTTTATATTGTAAGCTAAACAAGACAGGTTTATATGATCTGGTTTACATGATTTATTAAATGAGTTGTCAAAAAATTATATAAACTCAATCAACCTCTTTAGTGGCTTAAATAGACTTGATCCCATGTATTAGACCCGCCTTAACGACTCTAATAATTAATATCCTTGTTAGGAAAAATTTTTGAACGTATATGCAACGAAAATTCAGGGGGTCGGCACCCTTTGCGTTCCTCCGTCCGCAGAAGTTTTCTCCTATTCCATATGCATACCCCCTTCAATATCAGTAAACTTGGGCAAGCGTGAAAATTCACAAGTTATAACTGGGCCCAATCATTTCATAGTGCTCTGGATGTGAATGAGTTTAGGCCCAAAAAATTCAATCAAATATGGACTTCCCACTGTGGGTTTGTCGAATCTATTGGATCTCTGTAATTGAGACTGCGGCCACGTCCAAAATAGGGACAACCCCAACGCGAAGCGATTTTCCGAGGGAAGGGCGTTCTTCATTTACTCGTTCATTTGAAATCGGCGTGACCCGATTAGTACACGCTGAACCTCACTGTAACGCCGTCCCCATCAGAGCACAGCAAACATCTACTTGGCAAAAACTGAGGAAACTAGAAAGAGAAGCGAGCAAGAGCACAAGATGCAGAGATTGAAAGCTCTGCTACCAGAGACTCGGTGCTTATTCCGCAGCTTTCATTGTAGAGGCTTCTCTGCCCAACCAAACTATGTCGAGCATGATGACCCCCAAGACCAGGTCATTTTTCTCATTCTTCTTTGTGCTTTGTTTGCTTTATGACTGAATGTACAGCTTGATTAACTGAGATTTAGTTATGTTTTAGAAAGGAAAAAGCCCCTTGAATGTTCTGTTCAAATTGTTTTCTAGATACGTTTGATGAGTGTCCCAGTAATTCCTGCTCATTCGTAGATTTTCTTGTTACTAACTGTTTCTTGGTGGGAATCTAGATTTTAGTTGAAGGAAGAGCTATATCGAGAGCTGCTATTCTCAACAGACCATATTCTCTTAATGCCCTCACTACATCGATGGTTAGGCCTTTCTCCTCTTCTTTCCGCTACCCGTCTAATGGGTATTTGAATTCATACGTTTTTGGTAAAAGTTGTAAATAGAGGTTGTTTCCATTCGTAGGTAGCTCGACTGAAGAGATTGTATACTTCATGGGAAGATAATCCTGATATTGGCTTTGTTCTAATGAAGGTATCAAGTTGTTTTCATCCCAATAAACTGTCACAAAACATAGAAGCACTCACCATTTCCTTATTTCTACTTTATGTTTGAAAGTGTATGAGGGAACGAAATAAAATGCAAATAATGTAGTGTAAGAACAAGTAATGTGTCATCTCAACGAGAGAAGGGGAGAGTTATTAATAGAATGAAATAACTTATAAATTATTTTCAATATCACCTTTATAATTAGAATGTAATTTTAGCAAATTTCTATCCAAAGAGAATGTAATTGTCATTGTACAACTTGTCTATTCTATTCTATCTCGAACCTCTTAATTTATAGAGACAAAAAAGATCTAAGTTTTGGATGACAAGGAAGGAGCTTGGAGCTCTTCCTTTGCTTTTCCGTTCCATCTTTAAAAATCCCCCAAACAATGATTTTATTCATATTGGTCATTCTATTCCTTACTATCCATTCAAATACACCCTTAATACCCCTCCCCCAAAAGAATTGAGGATTCTTTCTGTTTGTAATGTGGAGAAAAAACTCAATGCTATTATCCATAATATTTGTTTGGCACAACATATAAAGAGTTACAACATCTTGTCTGAGGGCAGGCTTGAAATACCGATGGATAGTGTTAAATTAGTGGGTTCTTTAAAGTCTGTCCTGTGAAGGTTCTAAGAAGCACTAATATAAGACATGATATGATACACTGAATATGGTAATTTTTAAAATCTTAAGATATGATATAAATATATATATATATATATATATATATATATATATATTTAGACAAGTAGAGGGCCTAACATTATATGTGATGGAAGAAGATGATGGTAGACTTTATGGCTGATGAAGGCAGATGAAGATGATCAGAAAAGGAACTAAAGGATTTGGTGAAATCTGGTAGAAAATGACGATAATATGGAAGATAAATTGATAAACAATGTTGCAACTTATAAAAAGAATGGATTGAAATATTTTGGCAACCGTTTCAGTGCCATTTTGGCATGTTTTGAAATGCATGCTTGTGCATCATATTGCTTATCATATTGAATCCTTGTTTGATACGGATATACCTTCTATTTGGACGAATTTGTGTTTCTTAGAAGGCTTTAAATATGCCCTTTTTCTTGTAAATATTGATCAATATTTTGATTTTGAGTTTTTTGAAGGCTAATGGCAGGGCTTTCTGTTCTGGTGGAGATGTTGTAAGGCTTTATCACTTACTGGATCAAGGTATGTTGTATTTCAAGTTGTTCTAATATCAAATTAGCATTGTATTATACCTCATCTTTTCCACACCATAAAAATATGTCATATAGTTAACTCACTGCAGAGGCTTTCTATAATCATCTTTATTTATAGGGTTAATGCGTACTTATTTTCCATTATCAGTAGTTGCCACTTGATAATTGGAGTCTTTTTCTTTCTTTATTTATTGTTTCTTCTTTTTTTAAAAGAAAAAAAAAACAGTGGGAAGGATTGTGAAAGTCTATTATCTTTTGTGTAAATTGTGAAATGTGTCAAATGACGTTAAGGATTGATTGTTGAGTAAAACTTTGTTTTGGTCCATCATAAAATTGCCTTCTCAATTTAGGTCCTCACAAATAAAAGTCTTTCTCAATTTGGTCTTTTGTAGATTTGCCTTCTCAATTTGTTCCCTTGCAAATAAAATCATTATCAATAATATCCTTCAAATTTTTTATATAAACTTATTTTTGAAAGACATTATTAATAATGCTTTTATTTATTAGGGACTAAATAGAGAAATACTCATATGGTGAGAGACCAAGTTTAGAATGTAATTTAATGAGGGACTACATTGAAAATTACCCTATTTATGAGAGACAAGCATGGGGGTTTTAGTCACTGATTGTTGGTACCCAGTTCCATCAAAATTTTACTATACATGACATAGCTTTAATTATTTAGTATTCATAACTGCTGACAATACATACCAACACTTGCGATATATTCTTGATGTGTAATATTGCAATAAGGCAACTAAGAACGTCAGCATATTAAACCTGTATCACATTCAGAAATTGAGTGCTACTAAGAAGTGGAAGCAGGATGGGAGGTTCATGTTGTCTTATAGCTCGGTCCCAACTATGATTAAAAATGTTATTCTAGACATTTTTATTTGGGAATCAGAACTGTATTTAGTATATTTAGTTTTAGGGATGGCAATTTTATGGGGCAAGGGCGGGAAGTGCCTCCCTGCTCCCTGTCCACACCATCACTTGTTTTCCCTATTTCCATTTTCCACAGGGATGTGGATCCGCATAGATCCCCATGGAGACATCAAATTTTTAAAAGAAATTATAAATAATAATATTAATAAATATAAAAATATATATTAAAAAAAATTACATTTAAAGTTTAAAATCTTTGTTTATATTATCCATTGAACTCTAATCAAATTAAAACAAGGCTAAAAAAATGTCAAATGAGAAGTTCTGATCAGGTCCTAAAAATTTCAAAATCTCAAAGAAATATTAACTTTAACAAATAAAAAAAGTAAAGTTCAAATCGTCATGACATCAAAACATCTTGTGCACCATCTGTGATATGTGCAAGTTGAGCATTTCTGTCTTGTTTACAACAACCTCATATGTTAAAAGCTTCTATGTTGAAACATCAATCAAGGCAGGTTCGTCTAAGTAACAATCTAATTTTGGCTTGATATTACTAATTAAAACAGTTTTTTTTTTTTACATATTGAAAATGGTTGCACTTTTAATTTTCTGTCTTCGCAGCAGGATTTAAATTTGTCAAACTTGAAGATGTAGCAAAATTACTACCAGTAGTACATATATATAAATATTTTAAAATACTTAGGTAAAATTGTTGGGGATGTGGACTTTGCAGGGCAGGGAGTATGATCGTCGTCCCCATCTGCAAACTACTTTCGAGGAGATTTTCCCCCCCAGTCCCTATCCCTACAAGGAAAAAATCCTTAATTACAAGTCGTCAAATGGGACAGTTTTCACACAGATCTTCAAATATGGGGATCTTTTGTCATCCTTGTTTAGTTTAGTTTCCAATTTATAACGTTTTGCTTCTTCACAAAAAATGATTTTTACATTCATGATGTTCTTACTAGTTATTGATGATGGGTTGATGATATTCCTAATCTTTTTACTTTTATGCTGAGCAGGAAATGCTGAAGAAGCTAAACAGTTTTTCAAGACATTATATATGTTTGTATATCTTCAAGGGACATATCTGAAGCCACATGTAAATATTGGACCATTTCTTAATATCTTAAGGCACATGTAATTATTGAAGCATTTCAGAGGTTCTTGCTTGAGATATTGGGTAGTTTGGAGCAATGGTTTGTTCTTTTAAAATAGGTGTTGCTCATGATGTTGTAATTTATCCTGTATACTCCACAGGTTGCAGTTTCTGTGAAAATGTCATATTTAACTGGACAATTTTGTGCTTGCTTATGTATATATTACATAATATTATTGACTATTTCTGCTTGTCTTACATTTGTAAGATAATTGTTAAAATGGATGAACATTTGAAAAATTGCTCATAGAATATGCTAGGAGGCTATATCCTTACTCCTAAATTGGGTTAAAGGAAAAACATTTAGTCAATGTCATGCTTGATTTGGTTGATTTTGTCTTTATCTGGCTGTATGATTCAGGTAATCATGTCATTGAGTTGAAATTGTTAGTATTATGAGACATTTGTGGGAGAATTTGAAATTAATAATTATTCTCATCTTTTTGAAGTGATTATATTTCTGAATGAGGAGTTTTGTGGGCATTTATGCAGGTTGCTATTTTGGATGGCATAACAATGGGATGTGGTGCTGGTATTTCATTTCCAGGGATGTTCCGTGTGGTAACTGACAAAACTGTATGTGATCCTTCGGATGTCCACTGAAATTAACCCATTGTACTAGACCATATATGTGAAACACTATTATTTGAGTAGTATAGATTGAATTGCATTGCCTTTGCATCATGATCTCCCACATTCTCCCACTCATTGTTTCCCCCTACAGGAAATCAGTATATTCAGGCAACTTAACGATTCTTATGCTTAAACTTTGCAGCTTTTTGCTAACCCAGAGGCTCAAATGGGTTTTCACCCTGATGCAGGAGCTTCCTTTTATCTCTCTCGTTTACCTGGCTACTTAGGTAATTACGTTTTGCATGCAATTTGGGAGCAGGGCTCCTGTGTGACGTTTCTGGTATTCTTTGAGCCTACGAGTTGGGTCTAATTGTTTAAAAAAATGCATTCGAAAGGTGTTATCATTTAATAATTTATGAAACGGAAGTCACTAGCTTTTGATTATATTATACTGGGCAAGATAACTTGCCAAGATGTTGAAGTCAAGAGAGTAAAATGTTATCACTAGATGAATACCATACACTGGGCAACAAAAATAGGAAACTAATAATAATAATTTTCCTGCAACCAGACAATACTAAGAAGATAATGAGATGTTTCATAATGCATCTACTAAGGTGATGTCAATTAGCCACAACAAGCCTCTCAATTTTTAGTGTCAGAATATGATTGCTGCTGTCAAAATGAATTTTCCATGCAGCCTTCACAATTTTTGTCTTTTTTGAGGAGTTCCTGCCAAATGAAATCTCTTGGCAGTTGGCAGTATATATATGTGCATGTGTGTGTGTGTGTGTTTGTATATATATAATATATTTTTATACACACACTAGCTGTCAGCCAAAAAATTCTTTCAATTTTTGCATGATCACTTGCTAAACCACTGACATGAATATTTTCAAACCTTTGTTGACTGCAATTCCTTATCTCGCTAGAGTAATGAAGAACATCCCTAGTCATATTTTCATCTGAAGTTTGCTTAAAATTTGCCACCCAAGTGTCTCCTTATAATTTCTGACTTGTACCTCTCTGATTTGGAAAAGCCAACCAAAGTACGAGACCTTGATGATTCTCCCCTTTCTAATAAGTGCCCCAATTTTTGAACTAGAATCTTGTCCTTCTATGATGTGCTTTTGAGGTTGTCTAATCTCTCCCTCATAGTAACTAAACCCCCATCATTGCTCCATGAAGAGGTTAGTGTAGTACTGCTGATGTTCATGCTATAAATAAGTATTATATTAGACTTTTATTGATAATTTCCATAATAAATTGGAAAATGATTCACAAAAATTACTTCAAAACTATATCATGTTATGCAGGGGAATACTTTGCCCTTTCAGGAGACAAGCTTAATGGTGTAGAGATGATTGCCTGTGGCCTTGCTACTCACTATACACTTAATGCCGTATGTTCTTTACTATGCTTTTTGTGCTTCTTTCTTCGTTTAGTTCTCCCGTCACTTAGTAATTCAGCTCCCTCCGACAGAGGCTTGCTTTGCTTGAAGAACGCCTTGGTAAACTGGCCACAGATGATGCTTCTCTTGTGGAGTCAACCCTTGCGCAGTATGGTGATCTTGTTTATCCTGACAGTAGGAGCATTCTTAACAAGTAATGTTGTATTAACACTTACTTATATCTTAACATTCTACTTCCTGGTAAAATATATATATATATTTTTTTACCAATGAGTTATCTTGTCAAGGTTATGCTGTTTAAGGTTTTTAATACAGCCCAGTAATGGGTCCAGAAACTCCTGTTAATTTGCTCCATGCTTACACAAAACACTTTCCTACTTCTGACACCCTGAATCACTCTCTTCTCCTTTCCATTTGGTACCATCTGGATCTGGTATATCAAAAACAACATAGGGAAGAGGTAGAGGTCACCAAGTACTGAACCGAATCCCACCCTATACACATGAGTTGCCAAATTTATCTAAAATACTTAGGCCAAGTAGTGCTGTTGGAGTTTTACGCATTATATCCATCCATAGTCCCCACCCCCTGGCGTTTTTTTGTGTATTCATTCATATTTTTGTGTTCTTATATTGTCCTCCTGTATTTGAGTCTTCCTGCCTCTGAGTATCCTGTTCTATTTTTGATCCAGGATTGATACAATTGATAAGTGTTTCAGCCATGACACGGTTGAGGAAATTATTGATGCTTTGGTTAGTATTATATGGAATATTTTTATACATTATTAATTAGGCTGTGAGAGAAATTATAAATTGAACGTCAGGACACAATATCCTTGGCCCATAATCAACAACTGCAAGATTATGTGGACTCATCTATTAGATAGCCTCCTAGCATATCTTTCAGCCATGATCTTATTTTATGCTGGCATGGCAAATTTCCTGCAAGTTTGACATTTTTTATAAGCAGATTTGTTGGTAGTTGGTACATTACCTAATATCGAAGTTGTGACATATTTGGGAGTTCCATGTTCATAACTTGTCTGTTGCCAAGCCACGGATTCAAACAAACTCCCCTCTCCCTCTCTATTTTTCTCTCCAAAAACTAAAATGAATATCACGGAAGAAAAATAGGTGGTTCACTAGACAATTCAGTTTGTAATATCGCTAGTGGTCTACACCATCGGAGGGGAAAGACGTATTGTTTTTGCTTGACTACTTTCTCTTCAACCTGAATTCCTATTCACTCAGGAGAAGGAAGCAGCGGAGTCTTATGATGCATGGTGTACAACAACACTTAAAAAGATACGAGAAGCCTCGCCACTGAGTTTGAAAGTTACTTTAAGATCTGTGAGTTACATCTCCGTAGTACATTTTTCGATTTATAAATTTCCAACCCATCTTGCAGTTGACCTTCGCTTTAACTTTTGCTATTGAATTTAGATTCGCGAAGGTAGATTTCAAACTCTTGATAAATGTCTTATGCGTGAATACCGGATATCACTTCGTGGAATTTCTAAGCAGGTCTCCTCTGATTTCCTTGAGGTACGGCAAATTTTTTTTTTCATATATTTCACTTTCAAGTTTCAACCTGTTTGTGTTTGCACTTGACTTGTTCTCTTTGTAGGGTGTTCGAGCAAGACTGGTCGATAAAGATTTTGCACCGAGGGTATTCAATTTTTTGTCCAAGAATCTATGCATCTACAACTCTGGTACGTTTTTTATTCTTGAGAAATATCTGAAACCGTTTAACGAAATGTGCAGTGGGACCCACCTAGTTTAAAAGAAGTATCAGAGGACATGGTTGAACACTATCTCTCTCCATTTAACGAAGTTGAGTCTGAACTGGAGCTGCCCACCACTTTGCGGGAACCTTATATGTGAGAGGCATGAAAGACTATTTTTATTCAATGCCTGTAAGCAGCAAGGGTAGTCAATGAAGTTAATAGTTTCGCTTTTAAACCCCATAAAACAGTATTTTTTTTACATCTTTGTTGTAATGGCATCAAAATGCAGCGATCTTGCCCTTTTTTTTTTTTTTCTTTTCTTGGGAGGGATTTGAATTAATCCTGACTAGGCCTAAATTTTTGGTCTTGGGTTGTGACTTAGAATTAGTAGCCGTCGCAAGATGATCCAATATGCTCACTTTAGTCATTCCATTAGCTTGCCTAGATGAATATAAGCTTTAGTCCAAGCGAAAATTTTTCGGGAAAAACAATCCTTTGGTCCCTATAATTTGTCCATATTTGCAAATTATTTTTTATAGTTTTTCTTTTTCAAACAACTCCCTGTAACTGCTAAAGGTTTGAGAATAAGTCCCTGTCGTCCATAATTGTGAAGATGCCGTTATCTTGATGCTTTGATGCTGATATGACAAATGTAATCCATGTGGCAGCATAATTAGATGATGATTTGGCAACCACTGTAATGTTAATGTCTACTCCATTGTGGCACCCATACCTACGAAAATGCCATGGCACAAGGCTGCATCACGTGTCATCGTCTCCCAAAACAGGTTGCACTAATTGCATCTGCGATCTTGATGCTTTTAACCTGTCAGCGAGTTCTACGTAAGCCAATATGGTGTCACTGTATCTACAACAGAGATGGTAGAAGAGTGACTCGGTGCATTCATGGTATATAGTTCAATAATCTTAGAGAGAAAAAAAGAGACTTTTTGTGGTAAGTATAAGAGTAAGAATGGATTTGAATTGAATCAAATATATGTGTCGAATATGGCGTTATATAGAAGGAAGATGGTGAAGCATGTGGGTGGGGCTGGGAATCCGAGGGCATACTGCATATTTACATTATTTTCCATTCTTGTCATGTTTGGTTCAAATAAACCACAAGAACCACAAGAAAGTAGTGGGAATGCCTGGCATGATTGTTTGGAGAAGATGGAGATCTACTAGGGTTACATTCATCATGCTTGATACTGTGAAAGCCATAAGGAAAGCTATGATTGATGATGGACTTCCCTGCAGCCATGCCATGGCTGAATTATGTTTCAAGAGTGGAGAACATGATTAAAATGATTTGCTTTGTGTTTTGATCAGAATATTTTCAAGCAAAAAACCATGATAGTGACACCAACTCACCCCTACAACTTTTTTCGAAACGAAAAAAAAAAAAAGAAGGAAACTTGCATGATTCTCAAATGATATCATTAAAGTCTAGCAATTCACACAAATTTTGACGCCATTATAAGATTAAAACTTCAAACATTCCATTTTAAAAACTCGGTGTTTTTGGGAACCAAATAGAAAAATAAAGCAACTGACAGGTTTCCACCTTATTCCTAATATGGTATAAATGAAATGGGAGATGCAGTATGAAATGAAACAGTGATGGGGTAAATCTGGAGATGGTTGTGATGGAGGCGGAGTTCTTACATGTGATCTTTGTGGGAACAGAGTGAGGGGGTGAAAGAGACTAAGAATGCCATGAAGGTGTGTCCCCGACAGGGTTGAAAGCATTGAGACCGCAGGTGTGATTAGAGGCATTTGGCGATAAGCCTGTGCTTGTTTGGAGGGAGCGATATAAATGATTAAAGTGTGTCGTTCACAGTACATAAAATATTCAACCAGAGCTGCTCCTGTATATTCAATTGCTCTCCTTTCTTGTAAAGTAGTCACCACTTGAGCCACATAAGATGCTTTTTGACCAATAGCTACATAAACACATATTACATTTTGTCCTTGTTGATTGAGAATGATATCTGTGGCTACTGCTATTTTACTGGTTTGACTGTCCCCAATAATTAATTCTCGTTGATCACGCCCTATAGGGATCATTGAATTAATAGCAATAAGTCCTTTTTGAAGAGGCTCATATACGGAATGTCTTGAAATAATACTGGGAGCGAGAGATTCAATTAACCGAGATTTAGAAGATGAAATTTCTTCTCAACCATCAATAGGTTTAGCCAGAACATTTATAACATGACCCAAATAAGCTTCACTTACTGGTATATGAGTAATTCTTCCTGTTGTTTCTACAGAACTGCCCTCTTGTATCATCAAATCGTCACCCATTAATACAACACCAACATTGTGTAGCCTATTTTGAGGGTACGATGGAAGGTGATGCAGCCTTTACCTTTGGCAGTTTTGCAAATCTTGTTACCACAGCAGACTGGATGGTATGACGGAGTTACAAATCATTATCTAATTATGTTGCTACATGGATTACATTTGCCATATCAACATCAACATAAGGACATCTTCGCAATCATGGATGGCAAGGGCCTGTTCTCAAACCTTTTGCAATTACTGGGAGTTGTTTGAGAAAAAAGTAGATTATAGGGACTAATTTGCAAATATGGGCAAACTATAGGGATGAAAGAATTATTTTTCCTACTTTTTTCAAGCATGGTTTTGGTTTATTTGTCTCGGCTCATTGTATGGCTCTTTTTTTTTTTTTTTTTTTTCTGTTTTAAGGGGGGGGGGGGGGTGTTGTTTCATGAAGCTATAAATTGAAAAGCTGCTGATTTCTGAGGGTTTATTACAAGCAAGGCTGAAACTGTTTGAAATTGCATATCAACCATTGGGTAACGTTGAATTTAAGAACAGGAGCAAGAAGAAATTTCTTTGAAATAAAAGAATTTAAAACTAGGAAAAATTGTAATAATTACTTCCTATTATAATATTTTACAAATAGATTCCATCGCTCCCAGTGCATTTTTTCTAACAATAAAACGCCCTACAGTAGGTAACGAAAATTCTCTGAAGAAGAGTACTCATCCTCTGTTCTAATGTTCGCTAAAGATATGAGGGACAGAACAAATACTTTCCGCATACTCTTGTCGTGGGATAAAAAACCGTACAGAAAAGTTTGAAGATGTTTTCTGGCGAATAATAGCATGTTTTTGTTTCAATTTATTCTTGTATATTTGCAGCGCAGATCATATGCTAGTAAAATATTTCTTGCCATGAATTTTTTTGGTCCCCAGAGCCAGAAGCATTCCCACGCGTAAGTTACAGGCAGCATTTCAGCCTCACGGGAATTAAGCAACTTAATGATCATATATAGATTTTTTTTTTAAATGTAAAAACGAAAAACGAGGTGAGGTGTATACTCAAATAACAAAGTAAATATGCCCCAAGTTGGCATTCAAAGGATCATCCTGATATAAACAGTTGATATTTACACCAGCTTAACAACCAAGTTTATAGGGAAAAGGCTACGCGAGAAAACAAGCAGAAAATGTTCTAGCAAAGCTGGGTTTCAAATTTGAGACTTATGCCCATGCTGAAAAGCTCCTGGCACAATAATTTGGCTCCATAGGGCACATTGACCTTGACTATGTTATCAGCAGAGTCACAGAAGCGACAATAGGGACCCCTTATTTTACGGCCACCAGCCACTGGCCGTAGGATCACATTTGCAACATTTTTGCAATTCCTGCAAATGTGCATCTGAGAAGAGTCACTCAGAGTACAGAGGCGTTCATGAAGGTTGGCCGATGCACCATGAGCTATCAGGCAGTCACGCTCCATTTCACCAAATTTGACACCACCAAAACGCTTTCTGTCTGCCACAGGCTGCCGGGTTAGCGGGTGAACTGGACCAGTGTTTCGGAATTTTACTTTGTCCTCAGACATGTGGTGGAGTCGCTGGTAGAATGTTGGGCCCATAAATATAAGAGAACGGACCATCTCACCAGTTCTCCCATTGTATACTCTCTCATTTCCCCATCTTGAAAATCCAGCTCTGCCACATACTCAGAAGGAACATAAAATGACAACTGGGAATATAAGCTATGAAAACCTAAATTTAAAGTGAGGTAGTAGAAAAGGCAAGCCAGACCATCTCAACAATTTGGAGTACATTATTGGCAACTAAAAGAACAGATTGGTCATAAATGTCACATAAATAAGCCAAAGCAGAAGTCACAATATAAGTTCCTCTAGAGAATACCCAATACAATATGCATTTATATAATCCCAATACATCAAAATAATTTAATTAACAATTTTAGTAACATACTGTGAAACCGTACCTGTGAAGCTGGTCCGTGATGGCTTCAACAGAGAGAGTGGAGAATGGGGTGGCATGTTTCAATAAACCACCACAAGCAATCCCCTTTCCTAAAGCAGCCTCTAGGAGTTGCCCAGGAGTTTGTCGTGAGGGAAATGCATGTGGGTTTATAACTATATCAGGAACAATACCTTGTATTGTAAAAGGGAAGTTCTCCTGAGACTCCAGAAATCCCAAGACACCCTTTTGTCCATGCATACTAGAGAACTTGTCCCCAAGAACTGGGCTCCGAACCTGCAGTATCAATTAAATGATTTTCAGTGATAAAATTTTATGTAATTATCAGAGAAGTCAATTTTCAGTTTTTCATTATATGAAATTACATATTCAGCTTATGTGTACATGTATGAGTGCATAATTCCATCTCATGCATCTATGCATGTACTTGTGCATATGGTTACTTGTGTGCACTGCTGTAGCTCCATAACTTAATGTACTAAACCACAGGCATCACTCCAAAATGGGTTGATTTTACCAGTTACCTGTCTCAAAGAAACCACAGCAAAATTCTTCCCCTCATCATTTGATGACAACACGACTTTCTGAACAAACCCCCTTTCTGTGTGTTTTAGCTTTATGCTATGATCAGCCCCTGAATCTGCACAACGCCCAATAATAATATCACCACTCTGCAAGTTTGCACCAACATATGGAAAGCCATCATCATCCAGGCTATCGACACGACCAATTTTACTTTGTATCTTCCCAAAATTTACAATGTCATCAGGTTTTCGCTTCTTTTCTGATGATTCCTTATTGTCAATTTCAGCTTTGTAACTCCTTATGTGCTCAGATCTGAACATACCACGCTGCAAAGAAGCACGGTTCATCACCAAGGAATCCTCTTGGTTGTACCCCAGATGTACATTCACAGCCACAATTGCATTCTGCCCATTATAAAATTCAGGCTTTGGAAGTACATGACTTAGGGGATATTCTGGTTTTCCAAGACAGTCAGAAGTCATTGTACGGAAAAGGGGCCTTTGGGGATAGTGTAACTGGTGGGACAAAGTATCAACTCTAATGCTTGGGTTTGTTGTAGAAAAACCAATAGCCTGTGATGAGTGCTTCTGAGACTGGTAGAGTACCCTCCGTGCATGATCATGATTAGCAAACGGCACAAGTGAACAGCTTAAACCTAGCAAGAATGACATATCAAGCTCACAGTGTGTGTACTTCACAGACATTTTAGCTTCTTCTGCAAATAAATACTTAACACCCCAAGCAGTAAAGCAGTCTTCTTCTTCTTCAGGCCCAATGAGCTCAATTACTCCTTTATTTAGAAGAGACTGGAAGGAAGATTGCTTGCATTCTGATCTCTTAATCTTGCCTAAATTATCCACTACTAGAAGAGGGCGTAGAATCCTTCCAGCATCAGAGTATATGCGCACTTCTTGATGAAGTTGATCTCTTTTAATTTCCACCTGAAAGGAAAATGGCAATCAATAAGTTCCAGAAATAAAATACTATTCATTTTTATGTTTAAAACAAAAATATTAATATAAGAATAGAAACATTACAAAGAGAAAAAAGATAACCTGCTGAACAAAGTTATAACAAACCCAGTGAGAAAATATAACATCACCATTCAACAATACAAGAAAGCTCTCCAATTCCAACAGTGCAGCAATTTATTGATGCATAAAAAGAGAAGACTGTCTAAAACCCATTAAGTAAACAGGCCAATTGTATGCACAGCTAGTGAGGCATATAGCACAGTGTAGCCATGATCATGATGCTCAAACCAAGCTTAGAACAACATAATCACCAGATATACAGTAAAAAGTTCCTAATGCATATACCATAAGCATATTTTTTGATGAAGAACATATCCACTCTGGAGTTTCCTAAGTCATTGACCCTATCCTACATTTAGTACTTCAAGTCATGGCTCATATTAAATTATGGCAAGCATTCCCAATGAATGCTAATTAAATAAATCAATAAAATATGGCTTGCATGGCATGGAAAGCCAACATAAAATTGGAGATTAAAGTTAACCTGAGGTGGCAATTCATTTCTACGTCGTTTATTCCGTAGCTCTGCCACAAATGAAGAGGAGTTTTCACACACTCCAACCCAATCCCCATTTAGGAACACTTTGTCCATTCCACCCAGTTTAGTATAAGTATCATCAACCAACTCATCCATTCCACAATCAAACAACTGCGGTAGTATAGATTCAGTTGTGTTTGAACTGACTAGTCCTGTAACAGCCAAATTTTTTACGAGTCCACAATTTTCACCATCTGGGGTAGAGAGAAAACACACCTTGCCCCAGTGAGAAGGATGCCTGCAGTCACAAAATTCCATTATTATAAAAACCAAAGCAATAGTTTGCTTTTTCAAATATACAATGCGCTATATTTGTTGAATGTTTAACACCCTAATAGAGAATTCAAATTTCTGCCCCCAACAAAAAAAAAAAAAACAAACACAAAACTCAGTACAACAGATTCAACCAGATGGCTAAACACAGCCAAAGCTGCCAATACAAATGAATCACTTCCAATAAACAGCTTATGCATTCTGCACAGCATAGGAAGTCATGGTCTAAACTCCTGCCTATTGAAGGAGAAATGACATGATTTTTTAAGCTTTTCAATTAACCAATCCACTTCTATCAAAAGCTAATAATAAAGCAAAAAAATTGGAATTCGGATGAAAGGTTTAATCATCACCATGAAACTCAACATCTACCAGGTAACACAGGCAGAATAACAAGTGTTACACCAAGTAAACACTAGTATATATGATTACAGTAAAAGTAAGTTTCACAGTCCTAGTCATGGTATATGATTCGTATATATTAAATAAGAGCTTATTTAGATGTTATATTAAACATATATATTAAATAAAACATATACCAGTACTACATTGTGGGCTCAGGTTTTGGTAATTAGATGTTATAAGGTCTTATTTAATGTACTTCCTCCTGTGTTTAGCAGCCATAGAGAGTCTCAATCCTAATAGGATTAGGACTTTATTCACAAGCGTCCACACCTTAATTTTCTTACCTGTCCAAACCCACATTACTGAGCAAACAATATATTCTTTCCCTGAAAGATCTACTTTGTTCTTACCCAAACCTACCCTTCTAACCTACAACCCTGATTTTCCCAAAAAAAGGTGAGGGGAGATAAAGAAATTAACAGAAGATACTAATGTAACTGCTAATTTTTCAGCATTACTGCACCAGTTGTTGACAGAAACATCACACCAGTAAACATCAAATGGCCTGGCCAAACAGAATAACCGTTCTGTCAACTAGGATCAAACATTGCCACTAGCACATGCCCTAACTGTTATGCACTTCTCAAAAGAAAAAAGAAAAACAAACAAACCCAGTTTCAAGTAACTTACGGATATCTAGCATCTCCAACCTTTCCCGTGTACTGAACCTGCTGCCTAGTTCTCCTCATTTCAGCCATAGTCTGCAGTGGATTTGTTCGCCCAAGATTTGCTACCACACCAGATATCCTTTCCATCCTTTTATAAGGATGTGACCATGCTCCAGTTGAGAATGCTCGTTGAAGACCATTTGTAATTATGGAAGCATCAAGATAGTGCTCAATTGGACGCACATCCCGATCTCCATAAAGGTCTCTTTGCAAAACCTTTGCTAAACGTTTCCGAGCATGGGCAATATGCACTCTCAGCTCCCGCTCAAGCAGCTCACCAGCCAAGTCAAGTCGCTTGTTTCTGAAATCATCCCTGTTATCACATTTTCTGTGACCAGTATAGGCCAGTAATAGACACTTGACCATATATGCAAGGAAGCGTGCCTTTCTCTTCAAGCCTCTAATGTTGGGAAAAGCATACATGTTCAGACACTCTTCAGTAGATTCTGTAGGTGGAAATTTGCTGCGTTTTACGAGTCCATCTATGTGACTGACAGCTGAATTGCCTTTTCGAAAGCCTTCACAACTCTCATCAGCATCACGAATGGATGCAAAGAGAATATTTTGAATACTGGCATCATCATTACCATAATCAATGAGCTCTATAGCCTCTCTGTCTGATGAGACACCAAAGGCAAAAAATAGTATCCATACAGGAATCTCAACTGACAAAAAATATACTGTAAGGACCTTCTCTCCACCTTTAATATCTTCAGTTCGGGGATTCCCTACCAGCTTAATAACTAACCTATTTCTCTTGACCAGTGACTTGTAGGAAACTGTCCATGGATTATTTATAATCCAAAGCCTCTTTGGATAGATTTGCTCTTGTGCAATAAATGTCTGCAATAAATTTATATAAAATACATACTATAACAGTAATGAAGAAAGCTATTGTAAAGAAATATTAAAGACTAAAGAGTTAAAGTAAATGAACAGAAGAAACAACTGCAAAAAGAAATGAAATAAATTCTGCCACAGGAATGGATGAATGACCAGCTAATTATTAGACCACTATGAAGTACCACTACTTACTTTTAGCAGCCGTATCCATATTAGATAGCACTGTTATTGGATAGCGCCCCAAAGAAAAACTTCAGGTAATGCCAAAATGGGTTGAAATGTTTCAAACACCCATAAAAAATCTTCTAAAACCATCATTAAATTTACTAAATACATAAAAGGTTCTGAAGTTCGAATTTCCATGTTAGGCCCAAAAGAAGAGCTAAACTCGACAGAAGCTGTTGCAAGGCATAATCAAACATAAGCCAAAAACCAAAATAACTATTTTTTACCCTTTCAAAGTTATTATCTTAATAGTAACAAGAACAAATGCAAACCAAATGATGATTCATTACCCTGGCAATATGCCATCCTATGAACTGTGCTTCATCCATAATGTCAGAACTCATAACTGCAAAAAATTTGGTCTAATAACAAAGCCAAGTTGAAAGCATCGCCATGCATGTTCCAACAGAGGATTAAAATTAAAATAAGCATTCATGTATAATATTAGACTAGGAAATTGATATCACTTAAAAACCTAAGATCATGCACACGGTGTACTAAAGACATCTTAAAGGATCAATCTAATAATTCTTCAAAATGGTCATCTATATTGCTCAGTGTCATTAGTCTACAATTGGTCAGAATTCAATCTCACATGAAAGTAGAAACTTCTTAGAAAAGAAGCAATTGAATTTATCAGTTTATAAAATTGTAAACAGGATTACGCATACATCATGAATTTAGCTAACCTTTTCTGCACCCTTGATCAGAAAGTAGCCTCCATGATCATAATCACAATCACCTTTTTCAGCTCCTTTCATCCAGCATAAATCAGACTTCACCATGACAGGTATTCTCCCAACAATTATTTCCCTATTGTCCTCCTTGATAATCTCTCTATCAATGTATTGTTCTTTGCCAGTCTTAAATTTGTCGCTTCTAACCAGTTTTAAGATATATACCTAAAATTGAACAAACACAATATATCAGTATATACTTTTCCCAAATTTTAAAGTATCAGAACACGCTCCCACCAATTGCCCGTCAGGGAAGACATGGCATACAAACACAATGGAAAAGAATATGATTCTCTTCTGTGTTCTATGGACAACTGCATTTCCAGTGGTCAGATGTTAGAAGACATAACAGCAGACATGGCAAGCACCATTTTGAAGCATCAATGAGCAATCAAAATTTGATTTTAGTCAAAACTCAAAACAACGTTAGTTATGATTACCGAATGCAAGACTGAAAAAGGCAAAACAATGTCAGTAATGATCTTAGTATCAGAATTTGAATCTTATGATTCGTAGCAAGTCACAAAGCCAATTATAGGAGTCAATGGCTAGATCGGGAGTAGTTCTGAATCATACGATTTACAATTTAAATCTTACGGTTTACAACAAGTCACAAAGCCAACAATATGAATCAATGTCTAAATCAGTTATAAATCATGTAATTCAAACCAATATGGTAGAATAGCATGACTTTGCAACTTAAAAATGTAAAAAACCAATGAATTGGCATGATAATGTTGTATTGTTGTTAAGTATTATCTATGCTTTTTATGAAAATAACAAAGATGATACTATATGAAATTATTTCAAGAATTAATTACTTACAAATCACATGGCTAATAAGCTACGTTATAACTTATCTTGGGTATTTTATGCATATTATAAAGTTATGCATATATTATACTTTATATTTCAACTTATTTTGTACTTACTAAATCTTACTATTGGATATTTTATACAATTCACGATTAAAAAATATGATTAATCAAATCATGATTTGATTACTATGGTAATGATTACCTGAACATGAATCTCTACTTTAATTTTGGATGAATACGTCATCCTCTGCAAACGGGCATGCCTAGGAAGCATCTTGAACTCCTTCACATTTCCTTCACCACCCCAGAATGTTGGCTGCTCCAGGGTTACCTTCCCAAACCGAACTGAAGCATATCGCCAGTCACCTTCACCTTTCTTGGAGGGATCATACCCGGGCTCAATAATGAGCTCACCAAATGAATCAAAGACATTCTGCAGACCAATGTTGATGAATTCATTGTAGGAATTGATCTGATGACTGATCAGCCCGTACTCAGTAAAGAATAGCATCGTCGCCTTCTTACACAAACTTCTGAGATTTTCTTCCCCTAATCCAATTATATTTGGCAAGTCTTGATCGTCTTCCTCCATATTCTCAACCTCGTTGGAATATTTACTAATACCCTTACTAGAACCAACATCGATACCCATTACTCCTCTCTACACTATCTGCCAAAATCCTTTCCCTTGAAAATCTTATCTCCGAAGAAAACTAATTTAAATAGCCAAAGCGGAGCAGAGAAAAGTAGTTATATGACCTGCAATAATAGACCAAGAAAAACTTACCACACCACTCCAGAGAGAGCTCGAATCCGGTATCATATAAAGGCAAAAGGACAACATTCCACAATGTGCTCGAAATATAAGTATAATTACTTAAAATTCTCTCAAATCCCTGCTCCGAACAAAAAAAAAAAGACAAAAAACCAAGCCTCTTTCCTCTGTTTATCCTTCATTTGTATTTTGTAAAAAATAAGGCTTAAACAGGGAAGAGCAATGGTTTTTCACAAACAAACCGGCAAAGGAATCAATGAACTATGAACGAAGAGATATCGACAGAACAACACTAACGGACCAGCCTAAGCAACTGCAGCTGCAGGGGCGACGTTGTTACTGTTATCGAAGAAGAAGCCTCTCCTTGCGGCGGGCTTGCCCTTTGAGGTTCTGCCAACGGCGACCTTCGAGGTTTGCCCGGTAATCGAATAAGTGGAAGCTCTTGCGGTGGAGTGTGGACTGTGTAATGGTACTGGGGGCGAATAGAAATGCAAAAGTCTAATATTTTGACGGAAGGAAGGGTAAAATTATCAAAAAAGAAATAAACATGTCCATCAAAGTGAATATAGTCCCCGTCGTGCTTGTAATTTTTATAACGTTGATTGAACCAAAGTATTAGGAGCACTGACTGAATTGACAACTTCGTCCTCAAGGGATTTCGATAATCTCACTGAACTGCAACACTGGAATGGAAATGGTGGGTTTGTAAAGGGTATATATGGTAAAGCGGCCCTACTGGGCCCAAAGCTCAGCACAGTGAACCAGGTGTCGCCTGTGTGAGTGTCGACGTAAAGACGCATGTGACCCCGAAGGGTAATAAGCCGTTAACCCGCTCCTATTGAATTAAATTATTAAAAAATTATAATAATATATAAAATTGTTTGGAAAGGGATAACAAGATGTGTATGAGACCTTATCAATTGTAACGTATATTAAATTATAATTGGTGCTACGTAATTTGATACTTTATGATAAAAATATTTGAACGAAAAAAAATAATTTTATGATAACGTATATTGTTATTGCTATGACTTAATAAGATTTGTGTGTATTTTTCTGCCCTCACTATATGTATTGTATATCAAAGAAATTATATACACTTGTTAAGATAGCTAAAATTTTAATGTCAGTCCAAAATATGTTAAAAGAAAAAACGTGGTTAAGGTTCTTTTTAACGTATACATCGCTAAAAACCGTAAAATTTAACAGAAAATAATTTATATTTAACAAATAATTGATTGAATACCATTTTAAAATTATTGTGTTCAATAAATATTTCACCATTCTTTTTTACCTTCAAATTAATTTTTTTTATGGGAACATTACTACAATTTCAGTTCAAGGAGTTGGAAAATCCATCGAAGATATACTTAAACTCCTTTTAAAGCTACTTATATACTCTATAGTACACAAACAAATTTAACCCATGTTGGGCCTAAGATCACCTTTTATTTTCAAATTATTAAAATACATATATTTGATTTTGTAATTATTATGATTTAGAAGAATAAATAAGTTTAAATAGTTATTATAATTAAATCTAATTGAGTTCTAAATTTGTATGAATTAAAACTAAAAAAATGACTATAAATATATAAAACATTTTAATCAAAATGCATCAAAATAAAATATACAACGGAAAGAGAAGAATGAGAATTTAAAAAAATTCTATAAGTAAGGAAAGATAAAAAGTAAAATGATAGCTAGCAATTTTGAATAAGAATATTTCTATCCCAAAAAAAAAAAGTTTTTCTTTTACTTTAAAAATAAAACTTGTTTTCTTCCTTACTAATACGTTTATTTTGTTTCACCTAACATCTAAAAAACTCAAAATATATATGAACCTATTTACGTATAATTGATTTTTCCTTATACAACTTAAGCCAAAGAGGCACCAGGATAAAGAGGTGTTGAAATAGGTTTTACTTGTTTAATTTAGTATTTGGATAGGTTGGATTAAAATTTTTAGTTTAACTCATGGGTTAGCCTGTTTATTTTCTATCCAACATTAAAAATTCAACATTTTTTATAATGGCTTTTTGACCCTATACCGTTTTTAAACATGATTTTTGTATAAAATTCATAGTCACCAAAAATAATTCCTAAGAATTGTTTATATTTTTTTAAAAAAATTTAATTTTGTGTTATCATTTAGGATTGTAGAATGTGTTAGCTCTAAGAGAAGATTTGGGGGGTACTAAACAAAGGGGCAGCGTGCCCCTTTTAAAAAATCAAAATAATAATATATTAATTTAAATTTTAAAATAATTTGAATTTAAAAATATATTTTGAATAAAATTACTTTTATTTTAGTTTAAAATATAATCTTAAATTTAAAGAATAATAATTTTAGAAGTAAATTTATTTTAATTTGAAAATGAATTATTCTAATTTTTAAAGATTGATTTTATTTTAAACTCATAAAAATGTTTTTTTTAATGATATGAATCAATAATAATTTAACACAAGTGACATCTTTAGTGTAGTTACAATTTTGAATATATCAATGCATCCAATTATAATATAAGAATATAATTGTAATAATATCAACCCAAAAAGTAATAATATTATAATTATGTTCCTATATTATAATTGGGGTGTATTATTAATGCATAAAAAATTTTACCTTTTAACAAATTGTTATATTGAAGTTATATATCATTCAAATAAATTTAATATCATTCAAGATAACAAATTTCTTAGTCATTTGAATTTTCTAGCACCATATTTATCATTTAAATAATTATCCTCATTACTATATTAGGGAATTAATTTGTAAGCATTGAGGTAAAAAAAATTATCAATAATTTTAAAAGAAACAAATTTATTATAGTCCCCTTTCAACATTATATATATCATTTAAATGATTATCATATTTATTAGAATATGAATATAGTTTGTGAGAAATAAGGTTACAAATTTCTTTAAAATCTTAAATGTAACAATTTTTTATTAATTTATTAAAAATCATTGATAAATGTTTCCTAAGTTATTTAAATATTTTTCTTATAACAAACATTGTCATTTTTTTCCGCATTATACATTATTGAAATAAATAATACAATCATTAGTTTGCAAGCTAATTTAAAAAACTACAACACTATTCAAAGAGTAAATTATATTTAGAGGACGGATTAACATTATTGGAATAATATGACTCTAATATAATGATTTATTAAATTATTATTTATTCATATCATAAAGAACATCTTTGTAAGAGTTGAAAATAAGATGAATCTTTAAAAATTAAAATCCTCAAATTTTAAATCAAAATAAATTTATTTTTAAAATTAACAATCTTTAAATTTAATATTTTTAACTAAAATAAAATTAATTCTTTTTTGAATTTCTTATTTTTTTATAATAACTTTTATTCAATATATATTTTTAAATTTAAACTATATTAAAATTTTAAATTAATATTTTATTATTTTAATATAATTTTTTGAAGGTATGCTGCCCTTGTTCAACAAGGGGTAAGCCCCCTAAATTTTATCACATTAGGTTGCGGGTTGTGTTAGCCTGCAACTTAATTGGAATATATATATATATATATATATATATATATATATATATATATATATATATATTATAGATTGTAGGTTGATACAACTTGCAACTTTAAAAAATATAAAAGTTGTTATGAGTTACTTATAATATTGAAATTTTTTTTTAAAATATAAAAAAGACATAAGAAATTACTTAGGGCACCTGTAGTTTCCCACAATAATCATATTAAAAAACAGAAAAGGGTCAAAAACTCTGTTATAATAACAAATGGATTAAATTCAAATTCATTTTGAAATTCATAACCTTTTTTTCCAAGAATAATTTTTTGTCTCGTGCAACTGAAATTGAATGCATTCAATCTATCATGAATATTAAAATCCGTAACCGTTAAGCTAGCATTTTCATCATTTCATGACATGTAACCTTGTCAGAAGTGAAATTACAACCATAAAATATTTTTCTCTTGATCTTTTTTATAGGAAAAAAATTTAAAATCTCTCTTTCATGATTAGAAAAAGAAAAATAATATAAAAATTGTTAATTATTACTTGGTGGACAAGATTCAAAATTCTAACCTACCAGTGAGAGTAAAGTTACAAATGTTTGTTTCATGACTATTCAAAATGGAATAGATGATAAATTGTCACATAAAGAGTTTAATCTTTTAAACAACGGCATCATATTGCTCTTCCTCAAGTAGTTTTGCATTGAATTAGATTCAATCCAAGCGGCGTAGGAGGTACTCGACCTGAACAAACTTGGTCAGAGGTATTACCCATTTCTTGTACAGAAGAGAAACTACGGATGGATCAACCTTGTATTTTCCCTTGTTCTCATCATGATCAAGGCTCACTTCCTGCCCAAACACCCTGGCCTTCTTTTCAACCCTCTTTCTCACTGTCTCTTCCATGCTCTCGAATGTCAGCAATTTCATCAATCCTTCTCTGTCCTGCAAAAACCAAGCGTCCATTGTTTTACTTGAAAACTAGCATAGCATGTTTTTCCTTCAGGAAATTCAAAACCCACCATATTTGGAAAATGAAAATAGAAGTAAGCACAAGGTTATGCTCTATAGGATGAAATTAAGTTTGCCAACCCTAGCAAGCTCCACAATCTTGTTGAACTAATTATTGGCAGTATATTCTTTCACTTCCATAAAAGAACAATGTTCGCAACCCTCACTCCAAAAAGATAAAGGACGTTATATAGCTACTCTTTCACTCGCTGCAATAGTTACGGATGAAAGATTTGTACCTGAGCACGAATTAAGGGCTCATAGTCTTGAGGAGATGCCCTGAATTTTACTTCAGCTACGTACTTTCCATAATGAATCCTCCTAGAGATGGCCTGCAGATTATTTATCGAATAAAACGTTAAGACCATTACTACTTTAGGTCACTGTTGAAAGCTCTCTTCTGACTCAGAATTTTGAGTTAGACCAATGAACGTCGGTGGATTCAAAGTCTGCTTTTATCAAAAATAGTTGGTGAATACAAAGATGGGGCTACTTCATCCATAAACCTATTCATAAAAAAGCTTCCAATAAAACCTCACCTGCAACACCGAAAGATCACTAGCCGCAGTTTGTGCGTAGTTGCCATCATCACCCAAGGCAACAAACTTTGGAACCAGCTCATGAAAGTACATTTTCCAAATGGACTTGTTTATGTTAATCAAAGCAGCTGCGGGGTGCAAAATCTAAAGATGGAATTGATAACATAGAAAACCTTTTTTCTTCCAAGTGGAATGTACTTCGGAAAAAGAATACCAGGGTTTTGGTAAATTACCTGTGAGAACGGGTAATTTGGCGCCACTGAGAGTGGTAAATCTTCAGGGAAGAAAGGATTTTCTTCTGGGCTTTTGTATCTACCTGCCTGTAATATACCAGTATATATATGTACTATTTTAAATGCAAAAACATAATTCCAAGCAAACAAGAAGACATGCAGATCCCCCTGGATTTACCATGCTTATTGAGCCTCCTTCCATTAAGCCCACATATCCCCTTCCGAAGAAACTTGAAATGCAAAAAGAACTAGAATATAACTCACTAAAAATTTGTCTGGGAATTGCACGCTATTGGAGATACCGCTTATATTAGAATCCTAAGATTGAGAGCTAATTATGGATCTGACAAAGGCGTTGCGTTAATATCAATTTAACTCTCAGAAGCGTCGGTCCCTCTTCTCCAAAATGACAGTTCTTGAAGATTGTTAGTATTCTAATTATTCAAACACGTGTACTAAATTGCCAGTTTCCACAGATTTATCCACCTTTTCACATCGCTTGTTGTACGTGTATTCTCATCAGTCTCGCTGATTTGTTGTAAATTCAGCACGTACCATGTGTCCTAACTAGTGCCCCAAAATTTAACTATCCTAGATGTTGATACTCAAATAACAGTAAATCACTCGTAATATTCGTGAATTTATTAGGTAATGTTCACGACCTCACTTGACAAAAGTGGCAAACTCAGATCAAACAAAATAGACTAACAGACTAGCTAAGGAACCGTAGAAAGACCGAGAAAAATGAGAAAGGTCATTGTTACCTTAGCTTGAATGGATTCTGTATTCTTAACAATGAACTCGACCAATGAACTACGGAAATCCGGAATGTTGGATGTGTAACTTTCATTGTAAGTGGGAGAATTAATCGGGAAGTTGGCTCTTTGTATGAGGCTAAAAATGATGGTATCTTCCTGTCTAATCAAAGCATCTCTCACTGAATCTAGCGTGTACTCAATCACCGAGTCAGGCTTTGAGTCTGCTCTAGCCATTCTGTATCTGTCAATAGAAATTACCAATATAAGAACCGTCATTCGAAATCGAAACCACATGTTTACGCAGGAAGGAAAACTCAGCGTAAGTTTGAATACGAAGGAGCTAAACTTATGTTCGGTAGCGGAGAAAATTAGTTAGAAAAAAGCGAAGAAAGTGATGCGGGCATGCCCTGGAGTAGGAAAGCAAATATATTATATAAAAGCTAAGATCGATTCAACGCCACTCGTACCATATCTGTTTGTCTGGTACCCGAAAAGATATGAAATATCCCAAGATCAACAGCAAGTCAAACTATGGACAAGAAATAAATACCTTGCAATTAAGATCAACGAAGCTCTTGAAGCTGTGAAAGAGTCAGAGGCGGCAACGAAGCTCTTGTTATTCCGACTTGAATAACAGAAATGCAAATAAGATGAGACAGAAGCAGAGAGGAAGGTGGCGCCCTCTAGTGGGAAGGACGTGGGTGCGTAGTGCGCACGCCGGAGAATCTTTGAACGCTATGGTGCGGCGGCGGAGGGCATTTGTCCAGGTTTCATTGCACGACCGTGCTTCCAAGGTCCATGAGTGGGTCCCTCACCAACGCTTTTAATATCGTACCGTTAAGCGGAACCCACACTTCGTTAATTTTTCTTTCAAGGAGAAACTCTTGTCAAATCCGCTGCTTCAATTCTCATGAGTTACAAGAGACTTAATAATATTACGAAGTCATGTAATATAATATTTGAGGAAGATTTTATAATATACAAAAAATCTAATAAAATAGAGAGATTTTATAATATATAAAGATATAATCTAATAAAAATGACATAGTATAATTTTTTTTGATAAGAAAAGACGTCATTCCATAATACTCACAAAAATTTCTCATATAAACAAATACTAAAGAGTTATTGTATAATTCTATGGTAGGGTTTATTTCAAAATAAGTGATAAATCCTAAATGATAATTGCTAGGGTTATTTTATTTTAATAATAATAATTAGTTATAATATTAAAATAAAATAACCCTAAGATATATATATTTAACATATTTTATTTTTTATTATTTAAAAGAAAATAAGCCCATTGACTCACTTTCAATAATTAACTTTTAATTAATAATCTGATAGGATAATTGCTAACACTCTTAAGTTATAGATTGGGGTCTCTACTTGATAAGCTTGTGGATAATCCAACTCATCACTGGTTACTCCTAATGAATATAAATTCAATTCATTCTTAATTTACAATTATAATATTAATTACCTAATTAGTCATAATAAAAAATTAATCTAATAACATAATTAATGTTAATCCATAAAATATTCTAATAATCTCCAACTTGAATAACATTAATTAAATTATTAGGTCAATCAATGAATATATAATTAAGTAATTAACATTTACATATATACACGTATGTGTATATATTTATAAATTATATAAAATTCAGAAATGAAACTACACACAAAAATCACTGAAACTGATAGGGAAACAAATGATATTAACATTGTCATAAATTAGTTTCAATGTCTAAATAGAATGAAATACAAAATGACATTTAAATTGTCATATTACAATCCGAAAGTCCCTTAAAAACTTAACTCATACTTCTACTAAACTAAGGCTACATTAAAATTTTCAACAACACCCATATAAGTCACATGATTTTTGAAGACTCATACAGGCAAGCCTTTGGTTAATAGATCCTCTAATATATGTTTACCAGGAATGTGAACTAAACGAGTTTGAGATTCAACAACATTTTCTCTGACAAATAGGAACTTAACATCAAAATGTTTAATGCGACTAGAGTTCTTATGATTTTGAGAAAAACTAATAGCAAACGAACTATCGCAGTATATGAGTAGAGGTTGTGATATAAAATCAACCAAATACATGTCAAATATCAGTTTCCTCAACCATATAGCCTGACGGGTAGCCTCATAACAAGCAATATATTCTGCCTCCATAATTGAGGTAGCTGTTACTAATTATTTACAACTTTTCCATGAGATAGCTCTTCCAAACATCATTAAGATATATCCAGAAGTGGATTTACGATCATCCACACAAGATGCATAGTTTGAATCAGAATAACCTACTATTTCAAGTGGCTCAAATTTCCTGAAAGTAAGCATATGATGTTTTGTACTTTGGAGGTGCCCCATAACTTTCTTCGCAGTCCTCCAATGATCAAGACCAAGATTACTTAAGTATCTACCAAGTATACTGACTGCAAAAGCAATATCAGGTCGTGTGCATACCTGAGCATACATAAGGTTGCCAACAATAGATGTATATGGAATCTTATCCATTGCAATCTTTGAATCATCATCTTTGGGACAAGATTATCTAGACAACCTTTCACCCTTTTGTACAAGTCTACACAAGGAACACAAAAATGCATGATAATTTTCTTTAGCACTCGATCTAAATAGGTTGCCTCAGATAAATCAAAAATGTCACGACATCTATCACAGTGAATATAAATTCCCAAGACAAAAGAGACTTCACCAAGATCTTTCATATTAAAGCAGCATGACAAAACATGTTTGATCTCATTCAACATAGTCACTTTGTTACTAGCCAACGTTATGTCATTATTGTACAACACAAGTATCATAAAATTGTCTCTGTCACATTTCTGATAGATATACTGATTAACATTATTCTTTGTGAAACCAAGTAAGGTGATTATCTGATCAAACTTCAAAGACCACTATCTTGAAGCTTGCTTAACCCCATAAATGGATCTATTCAATTTGCACACTAAGTGCTCTTTCCCTACTTCACTAAATCCATCAGATTATATCATATAAACATCCTCAAGTAAATCACTGTTTAAAAATGTTGTTTTGACACCCATATGATGCAATTCAAGATCCAACTATATAACAAGAGCCATTACAATTATGAAAGCATCTTTAGTAGACACTAGTGAAAAAGTTTCTGTATAATTGATCCCTTCCTTCTTATTATAACATTTAGTTACAAATCTGGCTTTGTATATTTCAACACCATTGGCCCTTCTCTTGGTCTTAAAGACCTATTTGCAACCACTTGGTAACTCAGTTAATTCCCGTACATTATTACAATATATGGAGGTCATCTCATCATTCATAGCCTCCAACCACTCAGGTGAATGAGAACTTGACATAGCCTCATCATAAGAAACTGGATTAGTGCTATCAACAACGTCTGACTCAAATTCCTACAAGTACGCTATGTAATCATCTGAAATTGCAGGTTTACAAATTCTCTGTGATCGTTTCAAATTAATGACTGGTTCTCCCACATCAACTGTAGGAGCTTCCAAAATAGGATCAACTAGATTCTCAACAAAAGTGTCATCTATAATAGCATGATCCACAAGTAGAGATGACAAAGATGGCATGGTAATATGGCATGCTTACAATGCAGATTGATTATTCTAGAAACATCATTCCCACTGTCCAAATCATCCTCACAATATAATGCTTTATCAAATTAATAACCCTGGTAGTATAATTAGGACAATAAAATTTGCATCCTTTAGATCTAGAGCAATACCTTATAGAAACTTTGATACTAAAGAGTGACTAATCATGCTTATGACTATGTCCATCAAAGTGTGATTACGCCTCTCAACAACTCCATTTTGTTGTGGAGTGGCAGGCATAGTATGCTGAGTTTCAATTCCTTACTCCTGTAAGAATAAAACAAAAGGTCCAGGGTTTCTACTTGTTTCAATATACCTCTCATAATATTCACCATCTCTGTTTGATTTTACAATTTTGATTGTCTTCCTTTACTTTAATTCAACAACAGCCTTGAATACCTTAAAGGCATCCAATGAATTAGATTTATCATGCAATAGATCAATCCATCTGAATCTGGAGAAGCCATCTATAAAGGTTATAAAGTATCTATAATTACCAATAACAGCAAGAGTAATTGGTTCACTAATATCTGTGTGGATCAATTCCAAAGTTGACCCAGATTTATTTGCCCTTTTCATTCTAACTCTAGCAAGAAGTTTTCCCTTAATGCAATCAACATATGATTCAAAATTAAAAAAAATTTAAGTAATGTAATATCCCCTGTCTAAGCATCCTTTCTAATCTCACTTTGGAGATATGACCCAAACACTGGTGCCATAACATAGAAGAGTTCTCATCAATTTTTCGGTGTTTGTGTCCAATAACAACATTAATAGATGCCACAGAGGTAGAATCTAAACTAACATTTACATTCAAACAATATAAACTGCTTATTAAGCTAGCAGTTCTAACCATGACTGAATTAAAGAAAACATCAATTCTACCATTTCATTGCCAAAAGGAATACCCATGTTTGTCTAATATAGAATTAGAAACCAAATTCCTCCTTAAAGAAGGTACATAGACAACATCATATAAAGTTAAACTGTGTCCAAAATACAAGTTCAAAACTATAATTTTTATGCAATCCACTGCAGTTGAACTTCTTTCCACTCCTAGAATGGTCCTTTCCCTTTCACTTAGGCTCCTCCTGTCTCTGAGTCCTTGCAAGAAATTAGTTATATAAACAGTTGTTCAAGAATCCAATCACCAAGTGTCCATAAAGATTTTAAAACTATTAGATTCAAGATAAATTTGAGCTAAAGCAAAATTTTTTTTTTTTAAAAAAAGATACCTTCTTTCTCACACTTGTTTTTCAACTTAAGGCAATATGAAATCTTATGCTCAGGCTTCTTACAATAATGACATTCACCATTAAATGTCTTTTTCTTCTGACTCTTATTCTTCTTATTGTTCTTTTTTAGTCCAAAGAACTTCTTATCATAAGCCTTGCCCTCATGCTTTTTTCCATCCTACTTTTCATTTTCAACCTTGCTAGATGAACCTTAAGAGATGTAGTTCACTGAATGAACATATGAACTTGTTTTCTTTAATGACTCCTTCTCTTGAGTCACAATGGATATCATCTAATCAATTGTCCATTTAACTTTATGAGAGTTGTAGGTGGTTTTGAGAATCTCATATTCAGTTGGAAGAAATTGTAGAACTCTATAGATGAGGTAACTCTCACCCAAATCCATATTCAAAGACTTTAGCATGTTGAAGTAATTTATCAGTTTCATCATATGTTCATATACCCCAAACATTCCATCATAATGATTTTGAGAAGAAAAGTAATTATGTGAATACATCAATTAATTTTCTCATTAATTTAATTAATTTCTTTGGTTTAGGATTTTGTGCGCAAAATTAATACAATTTTGCACGCGGTTGGTGCAAAAGATTTAAATAAATAAAGGCTGCAAGCATTGGCATGTATGTTATTTATTATAAGACAAATATGATGTTAATTTGTTCACAAAGCATGTGGGATGATGCACATGGAAAGACTCCTCCACATCTCCATTGAGTCAAAGAGTTAAAAACTTGACAAGCATTGGAAAGAACTCCAACTGAAGGTTGCCGAGGAACGGAATGCAAGGCCAGAACATGCTTGTACAAGAGCTATTTTTAGTTGAAAAAGGAAAAAAAGAAGCAGAGGAATAACGAAAAAGCATTGATACGCAACTTTCATAATTGAACTCCTAATCTTCCATTACGACACTGAAAACGAAACAATCTCAGGATAGAAGAAAATTACAATGCATCCATCTCGTCTGAATAAAATATTCAGAAGTACGCCGCCAAAGGCATCTCACAAACAGCTGCAGCAAGAGTCAAAGGCTAAAGATTTGAGAGACAACGGGTCCATAGCAAATCGAATTGCACAGCTTTCTATAAGAAACCGAGCTTGTATAACTTCATTCCATTGCTCAGTCATCTGAATTAATCATAACTTCAACGAAATATTCAACAATTTTTGAAATATCTTGAGTAGTACGCCCAAAGTGGATGACAAATTAATTTTGGCTGCCTTTCGGCCATTACTCTTCTCATTTGTCATCACCAAAGCCACTGTACCATTTTCTCCAGAGGACAAACCAGAACTTTGAAAAAAATTTTTTTAAGTAGGCCATTAAACAGCATACAACTAGTTACGCAATCTCAGTTGTTCGATTGAAATCACATTTTCAAAAGTTATCCTATAGCTCAAAGCTCACCTTTTAACTTAAAAGTAGCCTCAGGATCAAGGCGAAAAGTAAATCGTGAGGTTTCAGGAACATGCTGTGAGATAAGTAGCACGGTGTCCTTCCACCAAGTAACCTCTGTTTCTTTCTCAATGACCTTCTGCCTAGCACATTCTAAAGCATACTCCAGGTCTGTTATCTGCTCCTGCAGCCTCGCTTCAAGTAGTTCATGAAGCCTTCTCTCAAGTTCAATTGGATGAACTCCGAAAGATACATCAGTACTTACTTCTTGAGGATCAATTATTTCACCAAAACTTGTACTATGGCTTTTTGTACTCGAGTCCATAACTGTCACCTGGCAAGTTCATTTTCAGTGACTCTTGGAATAGAATTACAGACCAATAACAGAGAAGAAGGAAAAATATGTGATGAGATGTGCAAATCATTTTACTAACAACATGCTAAGCAACCAGAAAAGACAACTAAAGAAAAATCTACAGCCCGAGAAGAAAGGAATTAACATCGTACAGCAGAAAATTCAAGATATAATTAGCTTCTACCAAGAGTAACCCTTCTTATAAAGACCTCTTGGTATCAAAAGGACAATACGGTCAAGGTGCATCTTATTGTGCCTTTCTACTGATTGAGAAGACTAATTTCCAAACTCAGTAATATTTGAGAACCTCACAATAAAGTCTAAGTCAGAAAAATAACAGCATATTTCCTCAATATGCTAATATTGGATTTTTGCATCATCACTGTCTACACATCAATGATACAGAAATGTAATGAAATGTCATAAAGAAAACAGCTGATACACTCACAAATATGATGAAAATAATAAAGGCAAAGAAGTACTTGTTGCACTGGAATGACAATAATTTCAATGCAGACAGACTCGCAGTAGGAAATGAGGAGTGCCTTTTTTTTTTTTTAAATTAAAAAGTGGTCAATTTTAAGGATATCTTTATGAGGGGCATGTTTGAATACGGAGGGAGACAAATTCATGAACGCAGCCAAAACCTGAGTGGCATAATAAGCTTGTGTAGCTGACATAGAAAATAAGAAAAAACCTTATACGGTAAGAATCTGGTCATATCTGCACAAAGTATTCCTAGTTGCAATTCATGCTAGAATGGACTAACCACACGACAGTCTCTGGAGTAATATTTCACAGGAACTAATTGATATGTCACTCAAAGCTAGTCATTAGATGATATTGTTTTATGGAGATCTAAAACTCTCATATTTTTTTTTTGCAATGGTTGACTTGTCAGATAATCAGTACTTAGTCAACTATCGGAAACAAAAGTAATCATAAATCGAAATATCAAATCATCTACCTTGACCCATTCCTCTTGTGTATCTTCAAAAGCAGTTTCTTCGTCCAAATATAGCTGCAACCTTTCTAACTCAACTTCAAGTTCTGTCTCAAGTTCATGTATTCCTTCTACACATTCGTCTTGTTCACTTATTTGATACTCTATAAAGTGATTATGAACCATATCTTTTCCTGGCACTGGTTGCGAGCGAACTAAAATATGGCTATTAGAGCTTGAAACGTCTTGGATGTCAGTGATGGAACTGGTAAGAGTATCCCTCTGTTTCAATGGCTTTAGAAGTGCCTCTTTCCTTGGCAGTTCCTCTTTCGCGCGTTGAAAAAGCATTTCCATTTCATTCCGCAATTCAACCATCTTGCTATATTCATTTTTACTTGCTGCAATCATATATAGCAATCCACAAGTAACTCCCAATTTAAAAGATGTATCATTTCTATATTGCCCTGCAGAATATCAAGTTAACTGTGAAGACAGGAAAAATTTTAAAAACAAAATCAAGGAGGAGGAGGAGGAGAGGAAGTAAGGAGAGAAAGAAAGGAACACTGCCAGCTTGCATCGCAAAGAAGAAAACTGTGTTTAAGTATTTAAGATTCCCATAATGAATTCTAAAAACATTATACTTGCACCTAGAACTGATAACTAAGTGAATCAGATTATCCAACGAAGTATTTGATAAAATTGGCAAGCATAAGTAATGTCTAAAGTATATGAACAGTTCATATTTTAATAATATCAAATGATTAATTCTATATTTGGCCCTGTCTAATTGGATTAGGTTTATATATTATAAATAGCATATAATAGGCTGGGCTGCCTATTGGGAGCTACTTACCCTATTTATACTAACTAGGTTTGTCATTTGGCGTCTTTTAGAGCCTCTCTTGTCTTCTCTGAGTATTGTGAGTCGTATCTATTTCCTGTTCTCTTCCTATTCCTGTCGCAATCTACCTCTCAGGGATTTGAGCTGAACAATGAATTCTAGCACTGTGTTAGGTATTGTCTAACATTATCATCCCATTATCTTCTAGCAAGCCAAACTTCATATGAATCGTTGTATAATAATAGTGAGATTGTCATGTAATCTTTAGTGCAATTACAGCCATAAAAGTTCAATAAATCCAGAAATAGCAGGGTAGAGAATCAGTCTGTCAGTCGGCAGACTGAAAGAATGGGTCCACATTAACTACTTTCGCCATCAAAAGCAAGTCCAAACAACATGGTCAAGTATAATTGAGAATCAATACGATCAACTTGGATTTCTCAGCGTAAGCACTTAGCTTAAGGTCACCACTTCAACAAGATTATCAACTAAATCATTGGATATACCCTCAAATATTTAGATGACCATTATTGTAAAGTATTAGCTTCTCACCTGAGTCCTCATTACCGTTCAATCCATTTACCGAACGGCTTGCGGACAACGACTCACTCTCGAATTCTCTCGTCTCTTTCTGCATCTTCTGCGTCTGATGCGAAAACCTCTGCTTTTTGCCATGTCTCAGCATCGCCAACAACCGAGTAACGATTCGGCAAGGCGAATAGTAATGAATAGCTGCAGAACCATCTCTTCGTTGTTGTCTTTCTCTGACGCCATCCATGCTGGGCTGCCCTATGCAATCACCGCCGTCGCCGTCGTTTTCCTGATCAAGAAGGATATCGGCCACGCGTAAGCGGCTATGGTTGGAGTGATCGAAGGGAGGGAAATTTTGGGATTTATAGAAGTGCTCCTTCATTTGGATCGATGAAGATAACACAAAGCGCGCATTAAATTCGGCATAGAGGAATAGTGCGGAGTTTTAAACTAGAGAGCCAAAATTGGAGGGAAAGTTGGGAAGTGGGGTTCTATCTTCCGTCTCTTTCCAACCATCCTATGATTAGTTCTCCTCCCTCTTTAATTCCTAGTATTTTGTAGCAATTGTAATATAAGATTAATTTGGCCATGCCTCAATATAACCAAGCAAATCCGGAATATTATAGAAAATAAATAAGAAAATTCTTCTAGTGAAATAATTTACATAAAAATAATAAATAAAAAATCAAAATCAAAGTTTTTTTACACTTTTACCCAAAATTATGCATAGATTGCAAATAAAATATAGTTTAATTATGATGATAAAGTCAAATATATTTACGAATTGTATTATATTATTCCATGCAAAATGAAGTATTTTAATTCTTCATAAATATTTATTTAAAATGACAACTAGGTCAATTGGCAGTGTTTTATAATAATCATTTAAATGTTACTTTAAATTTCTATACGTGGATACGTATAAGTATATAATATATTAATATATAATTAAAATTATTATTTACGTTAAGTGATTTTATTCAGTTATATTTTTTAATTAAAAAATATTACTTTAAATTGAAAATTAATTAAAATAAGCATTATTACCGAAATATTATCATGTCCGGTGTTGATATATTAATTAATGTAATTTCAAAAGTTAAATTCAAAAGTATGACCACTATCAATGTTAGCATATTACCGCAAAGGCACCCTTATATTACCTGCTTCCTTTTTCGTGGCGATATAAGATTGTATAAAAAATAAATAATGTAAAGAATTTTTGGGAATGGAATACAGGGTTGCATTTAAATAAAATCAGTTCAAGACAATTTTTCTTTTAACGTAGAGTCCAATGATTGAGGCACACAGCTTCGTTCATTAGGTGGTATTAAATTTAAAATAAAGCATTCGTGCAAGTTTTTAAACGTTCTCCAAATTCTTCCTACCTGCCAAATCCATCCACGCAAAAAAAACAAAAAAGAAAAAAAAGGCTAGACATGCGTACAGAATGCGCGACACGCTGTTTCTATGCATTGGTTGATCATATAATTTTAATAAATTTTAAATCAATAATTTAATAAAATTTTGAACTTCAAGGAAAAAGACATTAGAACAATTAATACGTCATTTAGATTCTCAAGTGTTCCCTAATTGATGGAGTAAGTACTAAGAAACAAACACACAAGTACACAACAAGAATTCTATAAAATAATGTGGTTAACTTTTATCAAAACCATTTGAAGGAAGTCAATTAGTTCTTATATATATATATATATATAAATTTACTTCAAGCATATTGTTCTAATAAAAGTATAATACTGTGTTTGTTTTTCTAAATTGTTAAAATATTTGTTGTAGTTTTAATGCGAAAACTAATATAAAATGTACTATTATATAAAAAATGATAAAATCCTACAATTATGGATAAATTCAACCTTACATGTTAATTTAAAATCCTACATTCACTGGTAACACTTGTAACAGAAATTTATGCAAGTTTAAATAATTATATATGTATGGTATAATGATGATGAGGAATTTAAGTATAATATGAAGAGAATATTAAGATTAGCCCTGAAAGTTTCTGAATCCCCCTGGATGCTCTAATTAAGTTATTATAATCAATGATAAATCAGGAATTAAAAATCTGTTGGAATCTTTAAACCCAGAGTGAGAAAAAGTTTCATTTTTGGCGGAACAACTTGTGTATTTATTATGTATATGCGTTATAAATATAGTGGTTGCATCATAATTACGAGCCATGACGTCCCAATTTATTCTCAGTTAATATTCTCGTGACTTTCATTCATCGCTTGCTGCAAACATATATTAAATTCTCTATCCAGCGTCGAGGGAAAACTTCTACTATACATGTTGTGCCACACATTTTACATATTAAAAATTTTAGTCTGCCAATATAATTGATAATAATTTTATCTATAACAATAATGATGTATATCTATAAGTATTATTAAAAATATAATTAGTGACAAATTCTCATTATATTAATAATTAATTAATTCTTAAAAAAATTGATTGCTAATATGTTTCATGAATTATTACCGGCATAGTAAGAAGTTACTGTTAATTACATTAGTATGCCTAATTTTTTAATACACGTAAAAAATATATGAAGTTATATATTTACCGTATTTGTTGCCTTTCTTAGATAAATATATTATAAAAATCAACGTGTTAATTATAGACCAAATCCTTGCAAGATTTAAAAAAAGTCAATAATAATCCATAAAAAAATTAAACATATATTGGGGTCAAAAAATTTTTAGCTTAAAATATATTTAATGGTTCATATTATTTTAAAATTATTTTTAGTTTCAAAAAATTAATTAATTTGAAAACATGTTTTAAATAAATTTCAAAGGTTGATATCATTACACTGACATCATTAAATATAATGTGTCACGTCCAAGTAACATTTTGTTATACTTAATCGGCAAATACATAATTTCGTCATCTTCCTCCCTCTTTCCTTTTTGTTTTTTGTTTTTGTTTTTTTTAATTTTTTTAATTTATATATAATTCTTTATATTACTGATGTTGAATTAAAATATAATAAATATATATTTTTTATAATATTACAATAGGTGAAACTTTTTGAGATCATTATATAATTTTTAAATTAAAATTATTACTTTATATATGATTAATTAACTTGTATTTATTATAGGTTATTAAAAATTTTGATAAAAAAAATGCAAGTCTAATCTATTTTCTTTATCCTCTTTTTTCTCTCTCTCCTTTTATGCAGATTGATGTCAAATGAAGTTACTTTAATCCAAAAATTATTGAACATACATTTACCCAAATTGGTAGATCTTGTTCACTTATTGAGTAAATCGTCATTTTAGTCATTCATTTATTATAAAATTATTGTTTTAGTCTATAACTTATTGTAATATACAAAGTGATTTCTCATTCATTGGAAAATAATATTCTTAGTCTCTCACTTCTCAAAATAACTTAATAATTCTCTTATATAGAGTTATTGGTCTCATTTTCATGCTCTATTGTCTTATTAGTTTTAATTTAATTTTTAGTTTTTTTTTTGTCAATTTAGGAGATGCATCTTTAGAAGTTGAAGTTCTACATTATTTAGTGTTGATTTATATTTATTTGATAAATTTTTAGCTAGTCATAGACTATTAATGTAGTTTTATATCTTACCCAGGCTGTAAAAGGAAGAAGTGAAAGTTTTGACATTAAATAAGTGAATACCTAACTTTAACAACTTTTGGGGCCCTAAAATGTCAAAATTTAGAAATGACTATCTTATAGAAAGTTGTATAGCTCGTTAAGATCTTTCCAACAAGTAGTAGTTTGTTGAAATCCAATGTCAAAGTGCAAAGTTATGGTTAAAACATTGAACCTAGTTCAAGAGCAAAATTTAGTGCATTTTCTAGCAACTTTGCACCAAGGCACCTAAATGAGGTGACAAGGCGCTAGATCGAGTGCAGGTGCTAGTAACTAGGCACCAAGCTACCCAAATGTGGCGTCAAGGTGCCCAGGCATGAAAAATGAATGATAAACTTGTCTTTCGGCAATTTAGAGTGATATAAATAAGATTTTCTAAGGCATTTTGGACATGAGGTGATGTTTTGAGGCAAATGTGGCTAGGACCTTAAGTTCTGAGGTTAAGAATTGTTGAAAGAATGCATTTTAAGACGAGATTCAAGAAAAAAAAAATTGATTAAAGCTTCAAAAACATAGTTCTTCTTCTATTTCTCTTTTTTTCTTCTTTTGGTTATGTTTTTTTATATGTAATGGTTTGTAATCATGAATATGTTAGGCTAAACCTTTATTTATCTGGGATAGTAGATCTTAGGCATGTAGATTGTTAATTATTTTTTATTTTTGTATTGAATTTCATTGTGAATGGATTTATTTAGCTCAAATATTTATTATTCCATTGTTGATTAGTCACCAAATAGGGTTTATGTTAAGGATTTGATAATTCTTAAAAGAAAAGCTCAAATTTAGTCATAAAACTGAATATTGCATGATTAGTATTGATTAATTGCATAAATTAACTCAATTTGTATTTAGGATAAACATATACCTATAGGACTTGCATAGTCATAATTAGTCATACTTAATGCATCTCTCTAATTAGTTCTCATAAAAATAGAGGAAATTAATTTAAGTGATAGAATTTTTAAGGGATCTATGGATTGTTATAATGATATTTAAGACTAAGACTAATTCATAAATCAATGAGTTTGAGTTAGGAAATTAGCTAAATTGCAATTGAAGTGCCTTGGTAAGCCATAATTCTAGGGAAACCTTTTGCACTTGTTACATTTCATTTCAAGTTTTGCATTTAGTGACTTAATTGCAATTATCTTACTTTTATCTTAAGAATTTGATCACTTAGATTAGGCAACTATATAGGCATTAGTAATTAATTGCAATTAAGACTAGAATTCCCTGAGGACGATACTTTTCTCACTCATTTACAACTTGTTGGCAGTGTGCACTTACATCGTGGTAGTTTGCTCATAAGAAAACACCAAATTTAGTCCCTTAGATATAGGATTTATGTTTAGTAGAGAGACTAAATTTGATATTTTACTTAAAAGTAAGAGACCATGGGTGACATTTTCCAAATAGTAAAGAATTATTTTAGGCATTACAATGAGTGGAGGACAAAAATACCAATTTTGCAATAATTAAAACACTATATATATATATATATATATATATGTATTCTTTTTTCTTTTTTTTTATGTATTCATGCCAAACCCCTTTAAAATCTAACTTTCAATATTCATGCATGTGTATAACCCATTATAAGGCATCATATTTTTTATAATTACAATACATTGCTAATATTTTCAGTTTTACTCTTCCCAAGATATACATTAGACTTATATTGGAAGACTAGTAAACCTACTAACAAATTGGGCTTTAGGATTTAATAGACATCTAAGTTGAATTTTTGACATAAATTTTGAAGGAAAAAAAAATCAATTTCAGGTTGATTTTTTGATATAAAATTTAAATTAAAAAATAGATCACCACTTTCTTTTAATAAAATAGGGCAAAAAAACTAGTTGCGAGGATTGTTTGAAGATATATAAAACAAAATGTAAATCTTAATTCATGAACAATGACAAATTAAATAAAATTTGAAGATAAACAACATCACTTTTATTAAAGAATAAATTCAAGTGAAACATCCCACACCTTAAAACATGTGTGGTTCAAAAAGTTCTTACTAACAAATGTGCTTCCTTATTCCTCAATCTATTAATCCACTTGACTTTTATCGTCCTACAATCGTTCAGGAAAGTCTTGCAATCATCAATGATAGTCTTCAGCTTTGAATTGTCCTCATCCACTAAGAGCAGTTTAGAAACAATGGCTTGAGTGTCAAAAAAGATCGTCCCCTTAGAGTGAATATTGTAACCATGATAAAGTTTCCCAAATAGCATTGGCTTCCTCTTTTAACACATTGAGCACCCCATCATAGAAACCAGAAATAACATTTAGAAAAGAGTCATCCCTTCTCCTTATGGCAATGCTAAAACCTAATTTACCTTCTCTAAAACTTGTTATATTGGCATAACAGAGCTAACCAGATTAGTCACTCAAGTTACTAACCTCAGAATAACGATGCTAGATTAAAACTGGGCCCTTGGTAGAGTTAGCCTATTTCTAGTCAACATGCTTCTAAGTGCCCCTTGTACATAACTCTAGGAATTTTGATCAAGCTTATCTAAGTGCAATTATTTTGCACCTTTCATATTGTCCAAGCTAAGACAAAGAATTCTTTTATAGAGTATTTAGGGAGGTTACAGCAAATAAAACCCACATATTCAAGGAAAGTTAATAATTGAGTGGTTGACACATGCCCCCATTTCTAAGTAGGATTTAGCTCTAGGCCATTGAATCAGAGCATGATTAATGTCTTCATCACCCCTACACACATAACAAGCAATAAGAGTGTTAATACCTTTTGAAACGAAATTAACCTTCATAGGTAATATACATTTGCAGGCTCTTTAGAGGAAGCTTTTTTACTTTAGAGCTACATTTAGCTGTCATATGACCTTCCACAATGAATTCACCCTTGTGTTTATAAGAATGTGACGCAAAGAGTGATAAACATGGTACCCTAATCACTCACTATAAGTGCCTCTCGTCATAATGCCAAATCAACCTTAACACTTTACTAGTACTACTGAAAGGGATGCTAAGAACATGGGCACAATCATCAAAGTGAATAACATATCTCATTCTTTCCATGTCCTAATGGATGCCTTATCTTAGGAAGAGGCTTTTCATTAATGTGATATCTGGGTGCTGGCTAAGAGGCCTTTCGATGAGCATCAAGTTGATTAAGGGGTTAACCTGGGCCAAGGAACTCTATTTGGGCCAATTACTGGCCAAGAAGATTCAAGTTATACTAGTTCAGCAACTTAAAGTGGATTTAGGCCACTTAGAGCCCAAGCCTAGCTACTAGATGGAGCCCAAGTCCAAGTGAAGCATTCTTATAATAACCTAACAATATATATGTATATACTTCAAGAATAACATTAGAAAAATAAAATAAAATTTTATGGACTAAAATGAAAGGAGAAAATAGTATTTGGGGTACGAATTATAATTTTAATTTTTTAGGGACTAAAAATGAAATAAAAATAATTTATGAGAGAAAAAATATAATTTTAACCATTGCATAGAAAGTTGCATAGTAAATGTTGGCAAAAACACGTTTAGTTACTATTTGCATAGTAAACTATTGGCAAAAACGCGTTTAGATATTATTTGTATAGTGTCAAGTAGTAACTTAAAAATTTCTATAAATTGCACAAATATCTCTTAATTTTCTCATTCAAACTAGAAGGAGAGATTGTAAAAGGAATGTTCATGTTTGTGTGTGAGGTAACTTTGCATATACCTTTTTAATTCGGGTTGTGCTATAGGAATAAGGAATCTCTACTATTAATCCCTATCGATGAGTGTATAATTAGCAAAGTAACATTTTTCATTTTATCGAACGTCTTTATTTTCTTGTCCAACTTTCAATTTCTTTATTTTTATATGGATTATATATATATATATATATATATTTTCTAAACTAGTCTTTTTAGAGGATTAATATATTTTATACAACAAACTTCTACATATTATGCACATAATGGTGATGAAATCCCATTTAATAGATTAAGTAGAAGTAAAACATAAAAATAAAATTCAATAGTACTTTTATGGAGCCTTATGGACTTTGTACTAGTAAGAATATGACATGTTATACCTCCTAAATGACAAATATGAGTTTCATGACAAAACCATTCATCTCATAACTCCTAAGATCTATGGTAGAATTATATCGCCTAAATAGTTATTGGAAAGTGGAGTTGCTATATTTTCCCTGTCAATAACATTCTAGAACATGAACCATGCTAGAGACTCCTAGATCAATCTGGAATTAGAAAATTGGAAACTAAATATATAGTAAATTTTAAGACATAAAGGGGATTCTAAACTATTAAGAGTATTATAATTATTAATTTTTTAAAGACTAGACGCTGATATAGTTTTAAATTGTGAAGAAGTAATAATTTAAGCGTTACACTTTTCCCATTTCCAAGTATAATTGGTATTTTTGCGTTAATGATGGATGGTTGTCTAGTTTCTAGTTATGATTAGTGTTTAGATTGATTAAGGGAACATAAGTAAATGAAAAATCCTAGTTTTTGCTCCCATAAAGATTGTTTGCATTATTAGGAACATGATTCAATGTAATTTATTTAGGCCTGAATAAATATTATATATAGGATTTATGATTTCCATATCTGACAATTGAGGTACAAAAGCAAATGAATAGCAAGTTCTCAAGTGATCAAAATGTAAGTTCCATTTTGATCTTTTATATTATTGTCACTTCTTTTTTAATTACTCTTTATTTTATTTTATTTTATCTTCAACATTATTTTTATTTAAATTACTTTATGGTAGTAAATATGTTTAAATAAAATCATTTATTTATAAATCCTATTTACACTATTCAATGGGTTTTATAATTTAAATGATGGATGGGAATTCATGTAAAAACCCTCGTAGCCATTTGATGTGCTTCAAGGAAGTTTAGATTGAACAATTCTAAAACATAAATAAGTCCAAGAACAACCCTTATGGCATAAGTCCAAAACTCACCTAATTCTCACATAATTTGGAAAAACATGCATAAAAATACATCTAACATAGACTTTCAATCCAATGTAGCTTACCTAACTAATCTAACATAAACTTTTAAAGAAATATAACTCCACCTAACTTATACTTTAACCAATAATCACAATACTTATTTCAACATTTATCACATGCATGGTTCACTTTCCACAATGCATCCATTATAACATATGATCAAATTGCCCTACTTGAACTTAGGCTCCATATAGAAGTAGGGCTTGGACCATAAATTGTTTGATTCCACTTCGAGTTATTAGACAACCATGGCCTAAATCTTCTTAGTCATAGAATGAGTAATTGGCCTAAATGAAATTCCTAAGCCCAAGCCAGCCTCTTGTTCAACTTGATGCTCATCATTCTCCCCGAGTTCAAAAGGATTTGTCCTCAAATCCAAGTCTTTATTATCATCCAAGTATAGCGTCAAAGCTCTTACATTGAATGTGGCAGAAATGTTGCAATCTCCTGGTAAATCTACCTTGTAAGCATTGTCATTTATTTTCTCCAGAATCTTAAATGGACTTTCAGCCCTGGGCATCAGTTTTGATTTCAGTTTGTTGTGAAATCTTTCCTTTCGAAGATGAATCCAAACAAGATCACCTAGCATCAACTAAACTTGCTTTCTTCCCTTGTTAGCTATTTTTTCTTAAGCTGCATTCTTTTTTCAATTTGTCATTTCACATTTTCATGTAGTGCTTTAATCATTTTAGCCTTTTTCTTTCCATCCATGCATAATTTGTCATTTGAGGGAAGCAGTAATAGATCAAGCGGTGTGATAAGATTAAACCCATAAACCACTTCAAAAGGAAAATGTTTAGTAGTGCCATGAACACTTCTATTATATGCAAACTCAACAAACAACAAGCATTCATCCCAATTCTTCATATGCTTACCAACAATAGCTTTAAGTAAGGAAGAAAGTGTTTTATTGACTACCTCAGTTTGCCCATTAGTTGGAGGATGACAAGTTGTGCTAAAAAGTAATTTTGTCTCAAGCTTTTTCCACAATGTTTTTTTGGAAATAACTCAGAAACTTGGCATCAATGCTCTTTGAAATGTCATGTAATCTCACAATTTTCCAAAAGAATAAATATGCTATACGAGAAGCATCATCAGTTTTATGACAGGGAATAAAATGTGATATCTTTGAAAATCAATCTACCATTGCCATAATTGAATCTTTGCCCCTTTGAGTTCTTGGTAACCTAAGCATAAAATCCATACTTAAGTCAACCTATGGTTGATCAGGAACTAGTAATGGTATATACAAACCATGTACAACCTCCTTGATTTTTGTTTTCTTGCAAGTTGCACATCTTTCCACCACTCGATGCATATCTTTGATAATTCTTGGCCAATAAAAGTGTTCTTTGATCATCTTTAAGGTCTTCTTTTCACCAAAGTGTCCTACTAAACCTCCATTGTGAGCTTTTCTTACCAATAATTATTTGACAGAGCAATTGGGAATACAGAGTCTAGAACCTTTGAACAAGAATCCCTCATGCTTATAGAAACCGTCAGTAGCACTCTTTTCACATGCCAAGTATATATAAGAAAAATCAAGATCTTTTACATATTGGCCTTTCAGTAATTTGAATCCCATGAACTTGACATTCATTAATGTGATTAAAACATGCCTTCGAGATAAAGCATCTATAACCACATTAGCTGCTCCCCTTTTATATTTGATGACATAGGGAAAAGCCTCCAGAAACTCCACTCATTTAGTATATCTCTTGCCTAACTTGGCCTGACCTTTCAAATATTTCAATGACTCATGGTCTGTGTGAATAACAAACTCCTTAGGTAACAAGTAATGTTCCCAGTTCTATAAGGCTTTGACCAACACATAAAACTCTTTGTTGTAAGTTGAATAGTTCATAGTTGCTCTATTTAACTTCTCATTGAAATAGGCAACGAGATGTTTCTCCTGCATAAGAACTACTCCAATTCCTACACCAAATGCATCACACTCAATCTCAAAAGTTTTAGAGAAACCAAGGAGTGCCAGAATTGGTGCTTAACATAACTTCTTTTTAATGATTTCAAAACTTCATTAGGCTGCCTCATTCCACTTAAAGTCACCACCCCTTTTGATGCAATTAGTCAAAGGCGTTATAATAGTACTAAAATTCTGTACAAATTTTCTATAAAAGGATGCTAATTCGTGGAAACTTCTCACCTTAGAAATGTTTGTAGGAATGGGTCACTCTTTAATAGTTCTAACTTTCTTTATATTAACTTTAATTCCATGCTAACTAATCACAAACCTATGAAAAACAACTCGATCTTGGCGGAATTAACAATTTTTGAGATTGCCAATTAATTTCTCTTTTCGCAATACTTTAAAGACCCTCCTTAGGTTCTATACATGTTCTTCCTGACCCTTGTTATAAATCAGAATGTCATCAAAATAAACCACAACAAAATCTCTAATAAAATTCCATAGAATATGATTCATCAAATGCATAAAGGTGCTTAGGGCATTTGACAAACTAAATGGTATAACCATCCATTCAGACAACCCATGCTTTGTTTTGAAAGCTGTCATCCACTCATCCTCTTCCTTCATTCGAATCTGATGATACCCACTCTTGAGATCAATATTAAAAAAGATTGTAGAGCCATGTAGCTTATCAATTATGTCATCATGCTTACGGATAAGATACTGATACTTCACTGTGATTTTGTTTATAGCCCGGCTGTCTACGTACATCCTCATAGTTCCATCCTTCTTTGGCACTAACAAAGTTAGCATTAAACAATGGCTTATTAACTCTCTCACAAAGCCTTTATTCAATAACTCATTTACTTGATGTTGTAGTTCCTTCGCCTTCTTTGAATTACCCTGGTAAGTCAGTCAATTGAATGAAGCAGCACTTGAAATGAGATCAATTTGATGTTCAATCCCTCTAATTGGCGGTAATCCTTTCAACATCTCATCTAGAAACAAGTCAGTGAATTCTTTTATTAACTTCTTAATTAGCGGAGGTATAGATACTACCTCTATTGGCATAGCTTCCTTCACTATTAGCATCAATATTGGATTAGTTGAATGCAAAGCTCTTTCAACTTCTCCTTTAGTTGCAAATAAGTTCTTCTTTTTCTTTTTCTTATTTGCTAGCTAATTTTTAGAATTTGTTGAGGACTAAAAGGTGTTAAGACAAAATTCTTCCCATCCTTGGTAATAGAATAGGTGTTTTTAAACCCATCATGTACGGGTTTACTATTATATTGCCAAAGTCTTTCCAGAAGTAAATGACTGGCATTCATTGGTATCATATCATATACTACTTTATCTTTGTATGACTTTCCAATAGAAAATTGTACCTAAACTTGCTTAGTGACTTGAATTTCTCCTTGGTCGTTCAACCATTGTAGCTTGTACAGACGAGGGTACTTTGTGGTCTTTAAGTTTAATTTCTCCACTAATGTTGTTGAAGTAATATTAGTACAGCTACCTCCATCAATAATGACACCATAAACCTTTCCACCAACAGTACATTTAGTATGAAATATGTTCTCACATTAATCATCTTCTACCTTAGCATGTGAGTTCAAAATTCATCAAACTACAAGTAACTCCCCTTCATCTGGATACTCTACAGTGTGCTCATCATCTTAATGTTCAGATTCTATTTCATCACTTAACTTTCCCTTGTGCTTCTCGAACAATCATCACTCTTCGATTTATACATTCAGAAGCAATTTGTCCAAAACTGAGACATTTGAAGCACTTAATTTCTCTGCTCCTCTTTAAGTTGTTTGCATCATCAATCTTGTCATTTCCTCTAGATGAATCAACATGGTTACTAGAACTTGTCTTTTCTTTTCGTCATTCATTCTACTTTGAGACATCTTTGGGAGTTGAAGAGGTTAAGTTTGTTGCCTTGAAACTAGTAGACAATGAGCTTCTTGATTTAGTTACTCCTCTTCTACATTGCCTTTCCACCTTAACAGCAAGCTTAATTAAATCCTCAAGTGTTACATAAGTTGTAATTCCACTACATCAGCAATTTCCTTATTTAAGCCTCCCATGAACCTTACAATAGATTGTTCCTATGGCTCTTGTTTCTCACATCTCATTATTAACATTTCAAACTCTTTAACATAATCTCCAACATATATCACCCCTTGTCTAAGAGTTTACAATCGGATTTATAGCTCTTGCTTGTAATAGTCAAAACAAAGAGTTTTTGCATGAGTCTCTTCATAAGCCTCTAAAAACTTATCTCTTTTTCTTTATCTATCTTCATTGTGCTTTTAAATTTTTCCCACCATATATTTGCAAAATCCATAGATTCAAGGCAGCTAGTTTACATTTTTTAACTTCAGAATAGTTGTGGCACTTGAACACCTTCTCCATTTGTTGCACCCAATCTAAGTACTCCTCTGGTGAGCTAGTACATTTAAATGGCGGAATCTTCATTTTTTATGTTGTTTCCTAAGTTACACTGCTGCCTCTTTTATTTATGTGCATCAACTTCATCTTTCATTTCTTCATCATAATTAAAAATCAATGGAAGTTTGATGATTACATTGTTATGAAGGTTGTTGAACAGTTACTTTTTCGATTGGTTGCTTTAGATGAATCAAGTATTCTCTCATTTCTTGTTGACTTTGTTGTATACCCATAATTTGAGCTTGTTCCAAAGAAAGCCCTTTTGGAACACTGGTAAGGTTGTTATCTGCCATATCTCACTCTAACCACTCTTCCCACGTGTTTCTCTCTCTAGCTAGTAAGTGTTTCTCTCTTTACCCACTATCAACTGAAGCTCTAAGACAAAAAATGATATGCTTCAAGAAAGTTCAGATTAAACAATTTTAAAACACAAATAAATGAAAAAAGAAAAGACAAAATAACTAGCAATCTCGAATGATAAGTTTACACGCCACACTAAAAAATATTAAGTTTGATTCACCACACTCTAAAATAAAAGAGGGAAAGTGATAAGAATTGGGGATAATTTTGCCACTAAGTTTAGAAGACTTTGATGAGAAATTTACATATAAGAGGCTAAACCAAATTTAAGAGCATTCAAGGTTGCATTTCTCATTGATAAGTTCAGTATTTATAGCCAAGAACAACCCTTATGGCATAAGTCCAAGATTCACCTAATTCTCACATAATTTGGAAAAATATGTATAGAAATACACCTAACATAGACTTTCAATCTAATGTAGCTTACCTGACTTACCTAACTTAGACTTTCAAGAAAATATAATTCCACCTAATTTAGACTTTAACCAATAATCATAATACTTCTTTCAACCTTTATCACATGCATGGTTAACTTTCTATAATGCATCCATTATAGCACATGATCAAATTGCCCCACTTGAACTTGGGCTTTATATAGAAGTTAGACTTAGGCCATAATTGGTTTGATTCCACTTTGAGTCGTTAGACAACCATAGTTTGAATCTTCTTGGTCATAGAACGAGTAATCAACCCAAATGAAATTCCTTAACGCAAGTTAGCCTTTTGTTTAACTTGATGTTCATCATCGTTAGTAGGGGTAATGCCTGTTAACGGTCTTGATGTATTTTGTTGAAATAAATTATTAAGACGTATCTGGTAAAGAAATACAGGTATGAATTATTGAGGCGTACCTAGTGAAGGGATACATATATGAAATATTAAGACGTATCTGGTAAAGGGATATAGGTATGAATTATTAAGACATATTTGGTTAAGGGATACAAATATAAATTATTGAGACATATCCGATGAAATGATACATATATAAGATATTGAGATGTATCTGGTAGAGGGATACATTATGAATAATTGAAACATATCTAACAAAGAAAGATGAGTATGATGATCTTGGTTCTTTCCTTGATACCCACTTCATATAAAATTTAAGGTTTAGAAATAATATTCTTATTTTATAAAAACTTGCTTTCATTTAAAAATTCTAATTTCTCTATTGTTTTCTTTTTCACTTGTTTTATTATTTATTCACTCATTAATTCAGTGGTAGACTTACACTCTCCCTTTAATATTTTTCATATCACTAAGTGCTAATGAAGTTGCTTTGAGAATTTTCTTATTGTCTAGGCTTTTTGGTATTTCATTTTAGGTCAATCACATTGTACATTTGATTCTAAGGTGGTGGCTACTAGATATTTATTTGTTTAGGATGTTGTGGAGCATTATAAGCTTTGTGTGGGTTATTTTCTTATTATACCAAATATATATTGTGAGACATTATTAAGTTTATTAGTTTAATGTCATTGTAAAATTGTTAAATTATATTTCAAAATGTGTTTAATGTGTATCATCAATATTTTTTTAGAAAATGTAAAAAAAAAAAAAATGTTATCTTAGGTTGGCTGGGCTAAGTTGATTTAACCTATGCCTCAGTCACGACTAATAAATTTATGTTCTAACAATTCTAATCATGTGCAATAGAGTTAATAAAATTTGAAAAGTTAAACTTGCTTGGGAATTATATATGGACGAATTTTCAAAGCATTTTAATTGATTTAAGTGTATTTTCTATATTGCAATTATTATCTTTGTAAAAAAACTAGAGGTTTACTTTTTTTTAGTCAGATTATCATTTTTATTACTATTGCCTAGTTCTGGTCATTAATGAGCCTATTTAATTAAGAAAAACATTTCTGTATGCCATAAAGGTTGTTATTGGCTATGAATTTCCAAGTTATCAATCAGAAAATAGCTTCAAGATGCTCTGAAATTGCCTTTGCCATTTATGTGCGAATTTCTTATTTGAATTTTTTATACTCAGTGGCAAAATTATCCCAGATTCTTATTACTCTACATTTTCTATTCTAGAGTGGGGGAAATCAAACTTAATATTCTTAAGTGTGGCGTGCAAACTTATCATTTAAGAGTGCCAATTCTTCTATTTTTCTTTTGTTTTACTTATGTTTCAAGACTAATTAAATCCAATCATCCCTAAAACACATTATCTTTTGGCATCAAAGCTAGGTTAAGAGTAGGTAAAGAGAGAAACACAATCCAATTAAGAATGGGTAGAGAGAGAAACATAGTCTGGTTAAGAATGGTTAAAGAACGAAATACATATGAAGAATGTTTAGGGTGAGTTATGGTAGAAAACAACCTTACTAATGTTTCAAGAAGGCTTCCTTTAGAACAAGCTTAGATTATAAGGACACAACAAAATTAGTAAGAAAGGAAAGAGCAATTAATTCCTTTAAAGCAAGCAATTGCATGATTGGCTATTTAGTAACCTCTACAATGATGTAACTATCAAGCTTTTATGGATTTTGATCATAAGGAAGATGTGGAAGATGAAGTTAACTAACCAAGGTAAAAGAGACAACAAAGTGATTTGGGAAATAACATCAAAATGAAGATTCTTCCATTCAAAGGAACTAGCTCTCCAAAGGAGTATTTAGAATGGGTACAATAGGTGAAAAAGGTGTTTAAGTGCCAAAATATTCAGAAGTTAAGAAATGAAAACTTGTTACCTTTGAATTTATTGATTATGCTAATTTATGGTGGGATAACTTAAAAGCACAATGAAGAAGAGATGAAGAAGAAGAGATCAAAAGTTAAAGTCTTATAAAAAGACTCATGTAAAGGTGTTTTGTACTTGAATAATATAAGTAGGAGTTGTATATCCAGTTGCAAACTCTTAGACAAGGGGTGATTTATGTTAAAGATTATATTATAGAGTTTGAAATGTTAATGATAAGATGTGAGATATCAGTGTTAACCCAAGCAACCACCACCCAAAAGAGGGTGAATTGGGTGTTTACATAATTTATATTTCTTTTCAAAATTGTTTTACTAAAATTCTTGTTGTGAATTATGTTTGGAAGAGTATGATGTAAAGAAACAAATATATGAATCAATGGAGGCTTAATGTGGATGCTTGGGGTATATATATATATATATATATATATATATATACATACATACTTCAAGTGTAATATCAACAATAAATGCAGAGTATAGATATGATAATTCAAAATATAAAGAGTATAGGAATAGTGAAAACTAACACAGTGATTTATCCTAATTCGACTCCAATCCAAGCCTATGTCCAGTCCCCAAACAACCTATTAGGATTTTTCATTATCTCAATAATCAATTACAACAACAACAAAGGTCCCTTAATCTCAAATCTTAGGAAAAACCTCTTCCTTACATATAAACAGGGGAACATTCCCCTCAACCTAAGTACACTTTTGCTTGATTCTGTCAAGGAACCTCCTTGAACTTCTCTCTTTCAAAAAAGAAATGAATACAGAAGAATAATCTCTCTTAAAGAAGTAGATATACAATGAAGCTTTAAAAACTTAAATGATAGAGAATTTGCAAGTTTGACTCAATGATATTTGTTTCTCTCTCCAATATGATATATCAAATTAAAAATAATATTCTAGCATTTGGTTCTACTCATAAATATATTTGGAAGGTCATATGTATAAATCAAGATGAAATATAACCGTTACATATTCGAAAAAGCCGTTATTTACTTTTGAAAACACTTTTTGGAAGTGACCAATTGAATGCTTTTTAAAATATGATCGTCACTTTGAATCTGGGATGACCAGTCGACTGTCGGGGGCTCACCAGTTTATTGCCCACTTTTTGTATTGTACCAGTCAACTTACTATAGGTGACCAGTCAACTGATTACTTACAATGACATAGTCTCAATTTCAAATGGTCATAACTTTCTCATTTTAAGTCTATTTTAATTGCATGACCTATTGTTGGAAAGATATTTAAGTCTATTTTCCAATAAAAGAAGTTTCATATAAAAGATTAATATATTTTTAGAGATATAATTAAATTAGTGACTAAATGTCATAATACAATTTTATGCAGAATTCATATCTTACCACTTAACTTTATAATGTCATAACTTTTTCAATTGAACTCCGTTTTAAGTGAATAACCTATCATTGAAAAGCTATTTGAGTCTTTTTCTAATGAAACAAGTTTTATAACAAAATACCATATAGTTTGTGAGATATAAGTAAAATAGTGACGAAAGGTAAAAAAATGATTTTAAGTACAATCTCTCACTATCTTTTAAGTCCAAATTTATATTTTAAGAACCAAAATATCTTGAACCAATAAATGCAAATCTAAATCATTGAATTTCAGAAAAATAATACATAGCCTATGATAATTATACCTATTCAATCTATTTGCTGTCTTGATGCATCCAAGCTTTTCTTTAACATCTTCATTGCTTAGAGCATCTTTCCTTCTTGCTATCTTTATGTGAAGCATAATATTAATATTTCATTCATTTCACTTCAATGTCCACTCTTCTTTCTTTGGACCATCCTACACATAATAGATATTCATCTTGCAAACCTAATAGTTAATCCAAATGATTAATCAATTAAGCATATATTAATATTATATTTGTAACTTATATTTTTCATATATTTGTCATCATTAAAACAATCTTAACAACAAGAGCCTCAGGAACAATCTATTACAAAGTTATTATGATGCTTGAATAAGGAAACTGTTAATGTAATGGAATTGCAACCTTGTGTAACCTTGGAGGATGTAATTAAGCTTACTATTAAGGTGAAAAGACAACGTAGAAGTGGTGTAAATAAACGAAGTGGTTCTCGATCAACTTGCATCAAGGCAACAAATTCAATCTCTTCATCTCCAAAGGTTGTCTCAGGATGAACAACAGAACGAAAAGGTAAGCTCTAATAACCATGTTGATTCATCTAGAGGAAAGAACAAAGTTGATAATGTAAAGAACTCAATGAAGAGTAGGGAGATTAAATGCTTCAAATGTCTTGATTTTAGACATATTGCTTTTAATTGTCCAAATTAAAGAGTAATAATTGTTCAGAGAACACAATGGGAGATTGAAATTGAAGATGAAATAGAAACCAAAGAGGAAAAAGACAAGGACACTAGAAGAGTATACAGACTAAGAAAAATTACTTATAATTCATGGATCATTAAACTTACAAGCAAAGGTAGAAGATGATCAACATGAGAACATCTTTCATACTAGGTGTACCATTGGTGGAAAAGTTTGTGGTGTCATTATTGATGAAGGCAGCTAGCATTAATGTTGCTTTTAAAACATTAGTGGAGAAGTTAAACCTGAAGACAATAAAACATCCTCATCTATGCAAACTTCAATGGTTGAATGACTAAGGAGAAATTCAAGTCATTAAGTAGGTGCAGGTAGCATTCTTTATTGTGAAGTCTTATAAACATAAAATAATATGTGATCCGGTACCAATGAATATAGGTCACTTGCTTTTAGGGAGACCATGACAATATAATAGAGCTGTGTATAATGGGTTTAAAAACACTTATTCCATTATTAAAGATGGACAAAACATCATCTTAGCATCACTTAGTCATAATTAAGTTCCAAAACATCATACGGCAAATGAAAAGAAAAATGAAAACTTATTGGTAATAAAAGGATAAGTAGAAAGGGCTTTGTACTCAACTGATCCTGTACTAATATTGGTTATGAAGGAAGCTATACGAATTGAGGTAGTGTCTTTACCTCCACTGGTTGAGTCAGTAAAAGAATTTTCTAATTTGTTTCCAAATGAGTTGTCGAAGAAATTACCATTAAACAGAGGGATTGAACATCAAATTGATCTCATTCTAGGTGCTATTTTACCTAAAAAACCTGCCTATTAGTGTATTATAAAAGAGGTTAAAGAGTTGCAACATCAAGTAAATAAATTGTTGATGAGTTACATGGCTTTACTATTGGGCCAACTATGAGAATATGTGTGGACAAACGGGTCATAAACATGATCACACTGAAGTACTGGTGGAGCATGTGGAGCATTTGAGGAAGGTCTTTGAAGTGTTGTGAAAGAAAATTTAATTGACAATCTCAAAAAGTGGCATTTCTGCCAAAATTGAGTTGTTTTTCTTAGTTTGTGATTAGTTAGCTAAAAGTTGAAGTTGATTTATACAAAGTTAGAGCTATCAAAGAGTGACCTATTCCTACAAACATTTATAAGGTGAGAAGTTTCCATTGGTTAGCATCCTTTTATATAAGATTTGTGCAAAATTTTAGTACTATTCTTGCGCCTTTGACTGATTGTATTAAAAGGGGAAATGACTTTAAATCGAGTGAGGTTGCTAAGAAGTTTTTAAGTCATTAAAAAGAAGTTGTGTTTAGCACCTATTCTAGCACTTTCATATCTTTTTGAAACTTTTAAAATCTAGTGTGATGCATCAAGTGTAGAAATTGGAGTTGTTTTTATGTAAGAGAAGCATCTCATTACATATTTCAGTGAGAAACTAAGTGGAGCAACTCTGAATTATTCAACTTATGACAAGGAATTTTATGTACTAGTTAGGGCCTCGTAGAATTAGGAACCCTAGTTGTTGGTTAGGGAGTTTGTTATTCATATAAACCATGAGTCATTGAAGTATTTAAAGGGGCATACCAAACTGACTAAAACACATGCTAAATGGGTGTAGTTTCTGTTGGGTTTTCCTTATGTAATCAGGTATAAAAAAGGAGCTACTAATATGGTTACAGATGCCTTGTCTTAAAGGCATGCTCTAATCTCATTGATGAATGCTAAGTTGATGGGATTTGATTAAGGACTAATATATAGAAATCCTAATTTTTTTGATATATACTTGGCATATGAAAAGAGGGTTGTTGATGGTTTCTATAAGCATGATGGATTCTTATGCAAAGGTTCTAGACTTTTAATTCCTAGTTATTCAATAAAGGAATTGTTGGTGAGAAAAGCACATGCTAAAGGTTTGGTAGGATATTTTAGTGAAAAGAGGAAATTAGAAATAGTCAAAGTACACTTTTATTGGCCAAAGATGATTAAATATGTGCATCGAGTGATAGAAAGATCTGCAACTTGCAAGAAAGCGAAGAGCAAAGAGGCTACACATAGCATATATATGCCATTACTGGTTCTTAATCAATCATAGATTCACTTGAGTATGGATTTTATGCTTAGGTTATCAAATACTCAAAGGGCCTCAAATTCAGTTATGGTGGTTGTGGATAGATTCTTTAAAATGTAACATTTCATTCCATATCACAAAATTGATTATGCTTTTTATATAAAAGATTTTTTCTTTCAAGAGATTGTGAGATTGCATGGAATTCCAAAGGGCATTGTATCAAACTAAAATACCAAATTTATAAGTTATTCTAAAAAATTTCGTGGAAAAAGCTTGGAATAAGATTACTTTTCTTCATTGTTTGGAGTTTTGTTAATAAGCATTTAAAGAATTGGGATGAATGCTTGCCATTTATTGAGTTTGCATACTCAATCTTAGTGGTATATTGGTCTCCTTGGGGGCACTTGTCAACTCGTGGGGCATGATATCCCAAAATTCCTAAAGTACTTGCTACACTTCTCAAGAATGAAGTTGTCTTGGTATTGGATCCACTCTTCTGTTAGCATAAACATGAATTATCTTTTATTCGTCTTCTTTATTTATTCTTAAGAGAAGGTCGTCCCCGAACCATTCTTAAGACCACCAAGCTCTCATGAATGAGTTCCATATTTTTTTACTTTGATCTAAAAATTATATAACTACATTATAACTGAATGCACTTAAAATTATGAATATACAAAAAATTTTATTTTTTTTAAAGGGACAAAATGTAATATTTTTTAATAAATATGGAATTAATTTGAACATTAGAATGAACAAGGGATTAAAATAATAATTTTATAATAAGTAAAAATTTTAAAAGATATTTTACTCTTAAAAATACATTAAAATGTTGTTATTGGTTAAATAAGAATTAGAACTTTTTTTCAAAAAATAATGCGGGATAGAGAAAGACTAATCTGCCTACGTCACCATAAATGCCGATAAATCCCTGTTTGATTTGATTCTACTTTCCCGTGCAAAATGATTTCATAATACTCTGTATTAACCTTGACATCGCTCGTCCTTCTTCATGGGAACACCCACGTGACCTCAGCTAAGTGCAGTTCTATTCTTTTATTCGTGAAACGAATCAGACAAGTGAGAGAGACTGAAAAGTAGGAATTAGAGGCACATCATTATCATCTCAATCTGTTTATCCTCTTAGGACTAAGATGCGGACATAGAGGAAATAGAAGACAGAGACTGAGTTAGAGAGAGACAAACCTAAGATCCCCGGTTCCCATCTTGTTCTTCTAACGACAACCATATCTAACTCTTCCCTCTAATGTAACATTGGAATAATCATATGAATGTCTCAACCACTTTCTCTCTCTTAATGCTCGAACTCGGAACTCTTTTATCTCTTGATTGAAAGCTAAGTTTCCTTTTCTCTTCCTCTTTTCATCAAATAGATAAAGTGCATGTGAAGACAGGGCCAATATTCTGTAAGTGTTCCTTCAAGACCCAGCAAAATCCATTCTGGTTCCCGAATACACACTCCCTTCATGATTGTTATCAATTCCTGTTTGGTGACATTTTTGTGATCCGGCTATATGTACCCGTCGCTTTGATTTTGAGCTCGAATGCAATGTGGTTGAATTAGGGCAGTTATAGGTGTCCGCGGCGGATCTTAAAGACAATGGCGTTGTTCCGAAAGTTCTTTTATAAGAAGCCGCCCGATGGGCTTCTAGAAATATCTGAAAGTGTCTATGGTACGTATTCTATTTGCTCATTTCGCATATGCATTGGTTCTTCAAGGAGTGAAGTCATCTTTATGCGTTCATAACGGTGGCTTTGAAGTATTTCTGGGTGATTTTGCAAGTTTTGGCGCAGATAACGGGCATTATATGTTTTTCCTACATTAACAGATTAAAATATGCAGTCCTTACATTTTAAATGCCAATTGTTCAATAGGCTTTTGACATCTTTTTCATGATTGAACGGAGTCTTTCTCTATAAGGCATACATATTACTTGTGGAAGGGGTCATAACAAAGGTATTGGGGGGAACCCCGTTCTTTATGATTATGCACAAATGTGGCAGAATTTGCTCTGTAAAACTGATGCCCTGAAGTACTCATATTGTATTCAAAATTTGCTAGAGCTTCTTTTACCAACATTGTAAAACAAAATTTCTCCCCACCTTTTTCTCGTTCCAAGCCCAAGAAGGCATAGTAGAAAAGTTCAATATTTAAGATGTCAAGATTATGCAAATAATGCAGTGATGTATATTTATTCATAGATGATCACCAATGTGATTTCTCAAAATTTCTGCTGTACTGGTTTTCCAGAGGAGCGTAAATGAATTTTGTCAACTTCTGCAATTAGTATCAGCTATCTTTAACATAAGAAATGTTGTCCATTGATGAATTCTCTGAGATTGTTGAGTGGAAACTTGTGCTAGCAATGCTTAGTGACTTCTTAATGTCTTAGATATTGGGCCCGTTGATTTACTGCATACTGCTTCTTTGCATGCATAATCATATATACTGTTGATTTAACTTTATTTAACATTTATGTGATTGTGATTATTTTGTTGGTGCATGCTGTAGTCTTTGATTACTGCTTTTCCACGGATGTTTTGGAGGAAGAAGAATATAAAGTTTATATTTCGGGAATTATTGGGCTACTTCATGAACACTTCCCTGATTCCTCGTTTATGGTGTTTAACTTTCGGGAGGGAGATCATCAAAGCCAGATTGCTAGCATTTTGTGTGACTATGATATGACTATAATGGAATATCCTCGACAGTATGAAGGTTGCCCCTTGCTCACTATGGAGATGATCCACCACTTCTTAAGATCAGGTGAAAACTGGCTTCAACTTGGGCAAAATAATGTTGTCTTGATGCATTGTGAACGAGGTGGGTGGCCAGTTTTAGCATTCATGCTGGCTGCTCTCTTGATTTATAGGAAGCAGTATACAGGGGAGCAGAAAACCTTAGACATGATATACAAGCAAGCACCTCGGGAACTTTTGCAGTTGATGTCACCATTGAATCCTTTACCTTCACAATTGAGGTATCTTCAGTATGTATCAAGAAGAAATGTTGGTTCAGAATGGCCTCCTCTAGATAGGGCACTTACATTGGATTGTGTTATTATAAGATTGATTCCTAATATGGACGGAGAGGGTGGTTGCCGTCCTATATTTAGAATATATGGACAAGATCCTTTTATGGTTGCTGATCGGACTCCCAAAGTTCTTTTTTCAACTCCAAAAAGGAGCAAAGTTGTTCGGCATTACAAGCAGGTGGCATTAAATTCTCTTACTTTAATATAAAATGCTTTCTTACAGCAATGTTAATTTTGATTCATGCTGAGTCAAGACATTGAAGAATGAATTTATTTTCCTTTGATTTTATTCTTGCTACTTGTATTTAGATGCTCCTTCGCTAATTATTTCATTATTACAATCAAAGTTAATGCTATGGAATTTCTTCATTGAATCTCTTAATACATCGTACATACAAACCAATAGATCAGCATATACACTTGGTAATCTAAGTAAACCCAATTTTCCCCTTGTTTTTCTTATTAAATAAGGAAAATATTAGTATTTTTATGTGACAATCCCAACTTAATGTTAATGATTATTTAATGGCCAAAGAAAATTATTCAATTCAAAATCAACTCTGGATCTAGAAGTAATCTTTTTCTCCATGAATTTTTCTGTATGAGTGTGTTTATGTCAATAGGGTGAGGTTTTAATAGTGACTTTTTTAAGAGAAAAAACTAGAACTATAGCATTTTCAAAAGTTTTGCAATATTGAGAATCAGCTTGAAATCATGTTAAATACAATGTAAACCGGATATTTCATGTCTGCTTTATACCGCATAGGCTGTAATCAGCTGGCAGTTATGAAATGAATTAGATTGAAATCCTTCCAGGATAGGGTTCTCAAATGTGGATATATTGTTTTCCCATTACTCTTAATCTATTCATTTGAGTGTCGTGTCTGTCACAGGCTGATTGTGAACTAGTAAAGATTGACATCCATTGTCATGTTCAAGGCGATGTTGTTCTTGAGTGTATTAGTCTGGATAGTCATTTGGAACGTGAGCAAATGATGTTTCGGGTCATGTTTAATACAGCATTCATTAGATCAAATATTTTGATGCTTAACCGTGATGAAATTGACATATTATGGAATGGTAAAGACCAATTCCCAAAAGATTTTAGAGTAGAGGTATTTATCTCTCCTTTTCTTCCCTTCTTATTGATTATAGCTAGCGATTAACCAATTTAATGTTTATAGAGTATATTCTGTATTTCTGGTTGAAGGTTCTTTTCTCAGAGATGGATGCTTCTTCTTCTATTATTTCAATTGATATGCCTCGTATTGAGGAGAAAGAAGGTCTTCCTATTGAAGCATTCGCTAAGGTTCAAGAAATTTTCAGCAATGTTGACTGGTTAGACTCAAAGACAGAGGTAGCAAATGTGCTCCAGCAGATCACAGCTTCAAATAAGCTTCTGGAAGGATTGGACAGTGGGGTTTCTGCTGCAACAAGCAGCCTGCTAAAGGATTCATTGTCTGGAAGATTTAAAGTAGAGCCTAAGACACTGCCTGACAATGATATAACAAGTATGACATCCACAGTTCCAGGAGAACTATCATCTTCCTCATATGAATCATCTGTGGATGCATCTAATGAAAAGAAGATGGAACCATTTGAATCAAAGGTGTTTTCAGAAAATAACATCAAGATTCCTGCATCCACAAGTCAGGGGAAGCAATTTATTTCCACATCAGAACTCTCAACTGATTCAAATTCTGCTAAAAAGATTATATCGGTGGAATCTAAGGCATTGCTGGAAAATGATACCAAGAGTCTTACATTAATGGCTCACAGGAGCCAATCTATTCCCTTAGTTGAACCACCCATGGATGCAACCTCAATGAAAAAGAAGATCGAAGACCCAGAATTGAGGGCAATGTTGGAAAATGATACCAAATGTGTTACATCGATGGTTGAGGGGCAGCAATCTATTCCTTTAATTGAACCATCCATGGATGCAAATTCAGTGAAAAAGAAAATTGAACCATTAGAATCAAAGGCATTGTCAGGAAATGATACCAAGAGTCTCACATCCACAGCTCAGACAAAAGAATCTGTTGATGCTAATTCTTTTAAAAGGAGGAATCAACCCCAAGATTTGCAGGTTGCTCTTCAGTTGCCCACCCAATCCAAAATCATTTCTCCACGGGTGCGTCAAGCTTCTCGATCTGCTCCAGTTTTATATTGTAGTTCTTTACAAGGTCCATCTGTACCTATATCAAGATATCATAGTGCACCATCAGCCCTCGGAATAACAGCTTTGTTGCAGGATCATGCTGAAATGGATATCAAGGAAGAAGTCAATCATGAAGTGACAGTGTCTCCCCCTTCTTCTACATGGTCTCCTTCTGTCTTAGAGGTGCCAAAATCTATAGAGCCAAGTTCTACTTCTGTTCCTCCTGCTGTCATGCAGAACATTTCTGTGACCCTAGGTCCTGCTGTTGCTTCTCCTCCACCTCAGCCTACTTTGGAATTGACGCAACCTATTGTTACCCAGCACCCAGAAGAAAATACAATGCCTGACAAAAGTAAAAAATCATTAGTTTCTCCTCCTGCACCTCCTCCTCAATCTCAGTCTACTTCAGAATTGATGCAACCTTTTGTCACCCAACATCCCAAGAATATAATGCATGACAAAAGTAAAAAATCATTTGTTTCTCCTCTTCCATCTCGTCCTCAACCTCAGCTTGATTCAGAATTGATGCAACATATTGTCATCCAGCACCCTGAACATACAATGGATGATAGAAGTAAAAAATCATTGGTTTCTCCTCCTGCACATATGTCACCTCTTCTTGAGGCTAGCATGTGTTCTCTTCCAAACACTTCTCACCGAACTGCTGTTCCTCTTTCTCCATCTTCTTCCAAGAAGAGCTCATTTTCAACCCTTCCTTCACTGCCTCCAGCGCCTTTACAACCCTCTTCTTCTCCTGTAACATCTCCGCATTCCACTGCAAAAAATTCATTCACACCTCCCCCTCCCCCACTTCCTCACATAACTCCAGTTCCTCTTCCCGAATCTTCCTCCATAAAGAGCTCATTTTCAACCCCTCCTTCTCCACCTCCAGCCCCTCCACCATCCTCTTCCTTTCCTGGAACATCTCCACATTCCGCTCTAGAAAATTCATTCAAAGCACCCCTGCCCCCGCCCCTGCCTCCGCCTTTATCTTCAGCTATCAAGACCTCCTTTTCAATACCTCCCCCTCCACTCTCTGGAATTCCTTCTTCAGCTACCCACCTTAATCCTTCTCCCCAGAGTATGTACAAGTCTGCTGTGATCTCTGGTCCGCCTCCCCCACCTCCACCTCCTGGACATTATGGAACCACATCTGGTTCTACTTTTGAATCAAAAGTGCCACTCCCACCCCCACCACCTGCTTCTCCTTCCAAAACTTCGTCTAAGAACTCTGCCACTGTTCCACCTGTACCCCCTCCACCTTTTCCTTCCACCAATGGGTTGTCAAAGGCTGGGACTCTGCATCCTGGCGTTGGTAATGGAAATGTACCCCCGGTTCCTGGACCACCTATTGTTCCATTTGGTGCAAAGGGACGTGGCTTGTTGCGAGCTAATGCAAAACTTCAAACTCAAACTAAAAGGAGCAATCTGAAACCTTACCATTGGCTGAAATTAACAAGGGTCATGCATGGAAGTTTATGGGCTGAGACACAGAAACCTGATGAAGCTTCTAAGTATGAGTTTTGTGTCAAGCCTTTTCCGGCTGTAGGTCTATGAGAATGATTCTGAGCTTATATGAAGTTCTGGTTATTATTAAATCTGATTTTCAATTTTTTGGTGCTAGTGCTCCAGAGTTTGACATGTCAGAACTTGAGAGTCTTTTCTCTGCAGCTACCCCAAATTCTGAGAATGGAAGCAAAGGAGGAAAATCCAATCGTCATGGCTCTGGAACTAAACCTGAAAAAGTTCAACTGGTATGCCTTAGTATTTTTGTCCAATCTAATTACACCAGGTATCAACTATTCTCTACTATTAATGTGTAGAACAAGTAGTTACTTTTCCATTTTTACTTTTTATCTTGAAATTTCCTAAATAAATCCTTCATTGATTTAAATGTTTGTTAAATAAGCTAATAAAATTAAGGTTGTAAATATAATTGTAAGATTTAAATAAAACAAATTGTAAACCATTCTTTCCCCAACTCACTTATTTTGCTCAACCTCCATTGACACTTTTTTTCACCTAATTGCACACATATAGGCATTTGTGACTTTCTAATATTGTTCATTACAAAAAGTCAAGAACTTGTATTTTTCTTCCTTAGTGAATTGGTTGTAATTTACCATTTTAGGTTTTTTTTTTTCAATACTCTCTTGATCCTTGTATCCAATGCCCTTCATCAACACCTAAGTTAATCTGTCCAATATAATTGAACCTCATATAGAATTTGAGCTCTTGATAAAGAAATTCATGCTATCTTGCAGATTGAGCTAAGGCGGGCATATAACTGTGAAATCATGCTTACAAAAGTCAAAATCCCTTTGCCAGATTTAATGGTGAGATATAACATGTAGTTTCCATTCACAAGTTTTTGCTGTGAACATTTCGAGTTAAATTTAGGTTCTGTAGAAAAATAATGTAAATTAATTATCATTCACTGGTTTAAAACTTCCTTCATAGTAACTCTTGGCATAATTTTAGGTTTGACTGCTAGTTGAAATTTGACACGAGCATGGTTGTTATGCATTAATCTATTCTGATGTCACAGTGGTACATGCTTGCTCTGCATATGAGTTCCATGGGATATGCATATTGGTCAATTAACAGCCTTGAGAAATCTGCTCTAGCTGCGAAACTAACGATCACTTACTTGATTACCCCATCACTTCCCAAAACCCTGACTAAATTAATTATCCTGAACTGACTGCAGAAGTTAAAGTGGTTGGCGATGAGAAAATAGGAGAGCATAAGTTAGAGAGAAACAGAAGGGACTAAACAAAACATATGATTAAATCCTGTGGTGGGTACATAATAGTTTAACATTAATCCTCAACCTTTACTTATACTAATACTATGACCACACAAATTAGTTGTACTGTCTTCTTAGCTTACAAAGTTTTCTAAAATCCTTAATACCTCTTAATAGTTGTCCTAAGATTTTTGTATGGACGGTTTTTCTGTTTTGTCAGGGTCAGGGATTTTTTTATAATATTTAATTATTGGAGGAGAGAAACAAGTAGAATTATAGGATCCCAAATGTGATATGCTTTTTGTTTCTTGTGGTTGTTCTTGGCACATGTATACTATTAACACTATGATCACTCCTCCTCCTCAGTTTCTAGGATGCCAAAATCTGGCATCTCAACCTAATGCTGACCAATCATCACGTGATTAGTTTCGCTTGGGTTGGATTATGATGCACGGTCAGTTTGGATAAGCGAACAAGCACAACTCATTTCATACTTTAGGTGCACTTAAAAAGAAACATCAAAATCTAATTCTCGTGTTCCCAGTGTTACTGCTAGGTAGTCAATACTATTAATTAGCCTCAATGCAAATTCAATCTTATAACTTATAACACACCTGGACAAGTGATGATATGGTTATGATGCATAGTCGGTTCAGGGGCTTGCATAAGCTGTAATATGCATTATGTATCAAGTTGCATGCATTGTGTTTTATATATATTAAATTTGATTTCATAATTTTGATCAAAATTATTAAATTTTAACACTAGTGAGGATCTTATTGAATTATATTAGCAGTTTCTTTCCTGAAGCAATTAGTGAAAATACATGTCATATTTTATTTCACAATCATCTTATATGTTTCTGTTCTCATAAAATTAATTTGGTAATTGTCCTTGAATGCACCTTGTGAATGGCAATGTGTTATATATGTCATCCAATAGCTTCCTACTTGACTGTTGATCTGCCTTTATTCTGTTTTCACTTCTAACAGAAAATCATGGACAAATTGTAAATCACTCACATCCAATCACATAAAACATGTCCAGTTTATGAGTACCGTGATGGACTTTTGAATTACCTCCATTCGGTGATTAACAAGTTTGGCTCCTAGAATATTTATTTGTTTTTCTTTTCACATACTTTACACCATTGTTTTTCAGAGTTCTGTGCTTGCATTGGATGATTCAGAGTTAGATGTTGATCAGGTTGAGAACCTCATAAAGTTCAGTCCAACCAAGGAAGAGATGGAACTGCTCAAGGTATCAAATATTTTTATCTCCTTCAATTAGAAATTCATGAGAATTATGATGCGGAGAGAGTGTCTCATCTTTGTGACATTCTATGTTTGTTTGAACTATAGTCATACTTTTTTACTTTATATGCAGAACTACAATGGAGATAAGGACAACTTGGGAAGGTGTGAACAGGTAAATTAGATTCCACTGTTTCACTATGACCCTTTCTTTTTCCTGATTTAAAGAAATTTCTTAGGTTAAGACTAAGATGACTAGTGCTACAATAAATAATTTATTATTAAATAATCAACATTGCTAGATTTGTCAATTTTTCCCTATGTTGTAAACCTATTGTGCTAAATTTATGGGCTGGCTATTAATAATTGAGATATCATTCAAACTAGAGATTGAACTCTATAATATGGTTTACTTACTATGTGTGGTATTCTGAAATTACCTGCATGGTTGCATGAATTTTGTTTATCCATTATAACCTTATTGCTTTTGCACTCTGTCATAGTTCTTCTTGGAGTTGATGAAAGTGCCTAGAGTAGAAAGCAAGTTAAGAGTTTTCTCTTTTAAGATACAATTCCGTACTCAGGTCAGAGGACAACCATCCCATCCTTTTGCTTATTAAATAATTATGTTCTTACTATTTAAAATTTAACTGCTTCAGTGAACTTTACTATATATCTACTATTCATGTAGGTTTCTGAGCTTAGAAGGGACTTGAATATTGTTAATTCTGCATCTGAAGAGGCAAGTCATATTTCTGTATATTCTCAATGCTCTGCAGTCCTTAACTCAATTGTTTCTGTAATGAACTTTTATTCTTTTGTGTATCAGATTAGGAATTCAGTCAAGTTGAAAAGAATTATGCAGACCATTCTTTCTCTTGGTAATGCTTTAAACCACGGAACTGCAAGAGGTGAGTTAAAGCTTATGCATTCGTTGTGAGTATATATGCAAATGAATAAAGAAATTCATTAAAAGTTTAGTATGGACTTCTCAATTCGTCTAAAATCATATTATTTATGTGCATTCTGTAGGTAGTGCTGGACAATTCCTTTTTGATCTTCCATAAATAACATATTATTGGAAAACAATACCTTTGTACTCTTGATTATTTTCTCCAAGTGATGTATAAGATCACTGTAGGTTCTGCTATTGGGTTTCGATTGGATAGTCTCCTTAAACTCACGGACACACGAGCCAGGAACAACAAGATGACTCTCATGCATTATCTTTGTAAGGTAAACTTTCTCTGACATGAAATGTGGAGGGAAAATGGAGGGAAGAAGTAATGACATTTTTCCCCCTTATATTCAGATGAAGAGAAGAGTGATTAGGCTTGAAAATTAGGAGAAAACTACTTTCTTGTTTTTGGCTGGGCAGAAAAATGAGACGAAGAAGACTTGCTATTATTAAATGCCTTGATATATATGTAAAACTCATTCCACTCTTCTTTTACTGATTTTAATGCTGTGGAAGGAAAAGAATAGAAATTTATTCAGCTTTGGTTGCCTATAACTACTAGGATTGCTTGATTTGCGTTGTAGGTTATGTATAATTTTTTTTTCCTTAACAACAATGAGGGAATTTTATGCATCAGAAGCAAGAACATGATATGTACTTATTTAGATCAAGAAGAAAATGAGTCATGGGCAACGTAGAATTATATGTTATACCATTTCTTATGCTGTTTGTTCATTCCCAAGTTACCCATTTCTCCCTTTTTTTCAAAACCCTTTCAAGGGATGCTTAGTGTTCGTAACTGTCAAATATGAACTGCTTCACTACATAGAGTTAGGTTTCTCCTCTGCGTATAAGATTGTCTGGTTTGCTGAGTACCGTATTTTTTTTTAATGTGATATGGATGTATCGAATTGATTGGTCACATGCAGTATGTGTTAAGGTTGATGCTGTTGATATTTGCATAAAGTTTATAACTGTTAAGGTTGATGCTGTCAATATGTGACAAACATATATGAAACTTGTCTGTTTTCAGATGATTAAATTATAAAGATATAGGAGGGACTAACAGCCTCTCTCCCTATCATTCTGTTGAAGGCGATGAAAAAATGGGAGAATGAAACTAGAATCATTAGATACAAAATAAAGGATGAGAGTTAGGTTTCTCCTCCATGTAACTTAAATGTGTGTTTGGATTGGAGTTGTGCAAACTTGATCTTGAATCAACTTGATTTTGGTAGAAAAAAAGTTTGCATGATCATTTCTTATGTTTGAAAAGTTTTTATTTAAAAGATAGTTTCACCGTCAATTCCATTCATTTAACGTAGAAGCAGTTTTTATCATTTTTGTGCAAATAAGGGTTTAGAAGACAAATGTGGTTTAGGAGAAAATTTTAACACCAAATTAAACAAAGAGTAAACCCATATTTGCTGTGCAAATAGGATTTTTAACCCTTTGCCAAGCCAAATACACTATAAGTCGCTAAACCTGCTATATTGGTACAGTTAGTTGATGATACATGAATTGCTTAGTTTGCAATGATCTGTTGTGTTCTTAAGGTTATGTACAGGAAGAGCTCTAATCCTTAAAAAAAAAAGTTTAGAATGGGAAATAAAAAACCTTTATGAACAGAGGTCCTGAAAAGTTAGAAAGAAAGATACTAATGTCTTTAAACTTGCTACATATACGCAGCTAGTTGATGATACTTGAATTGTTTAGTTTGCAATGACCAATTATTCTTAGCATTTGTGCTGGGAAGAGCTCTTCTCCCCATAAAAGAAGTGAAGAAATAAAGTGATTCAAAATGTAACAAGAGTGCAAGAATTAAAGGGCGGATGAAAACAAATACGAAGAAAAGTAACCATTTTAATGGAAAATCCTAATTCAATGTAGAGAAACATACTTTGTTCTTTCGCGAGAAAACGTGCCTCTCCAGTTTCTACCTTTCTGTGCTTGCTGAGCAAAATTTGGCGGTTTCCTTTGGGCATTCAGCTGAGTGGCATGTGATACTGAGAAATTGATTGCTCACTTTCTATACAAGAAGCTTGAATTATTGCTAAGTTCCTTTGGATTTTGGCTGTCAGTAAAAATCAAAGAAGAATAATCAGGAAGGAGAACTTAGGAAACGTTGCCCATGGTAGTACCACATTATTTCAAGAATGGCCACCTTTGAGCTGCCTGAAAAAGAGTAAGACAAAAGTGTCTGCATTGAAAAGGTTATAGTTACTAGAGAAAATTTAAAGTATTATGAGTGCTTACATCAGTACCCCTTGTTACATTGTCAAGTATAAAGAAAAAATAAGAAGATAAAGCAGCTCTATTAGTCTAGCTTATAAAAATTTCAATGCATATCTACATTCCTTCTTGCTTTGCTTGTTAACTGTTAGAATTATTTTGATTTTCAAGAAATATCATTGGATGCGGCTGCCATGAGACCTGCAGCTGCTATTGTCAATTTTATCTGCAATGTTGCCATGAGACCTGCCATGGAAGTGTTTTGGTGAATTGTTAATTCCATATGGGTTTTGCTGTAGCACTCAACTCCAATTTTTTGGCATAACACCGTTGACTCTACAAGTGAATGAATTTACATAGTAATTGACAAGTTGCAGGTGCTTGCTGAAAAGCTGCCAGAACTGCTAGATTTCTCGAAAGACCTAGTGAATTTGGAGGCTTCAACCAAGGTATCTTTTTTATTCCACTGTCATATCTGGTGGTTTTATTCTTTCCTCATTTGGTGTATACCGAGCTATAAGTAAGTATTCTATAATCCATACAGATACAATTGAAATATTTGGCAGAGGAAATGCAAGCTATTAGTAAAGGACTGGAGAAAGTAGTTCAGGAATTGACTGCATCAGAGAATGATGGGCCTGTGTCAGAATACTTCTGCAAGGTACAATAACTTTTCATGTCATCTATAAACTGTTGGAATATTGTACAACATTCATCCTACTGTGTACAATATTCTAACATATACATTAGACTAACCCAAATTTCTCAGATTGATATATTATAATAGAAGCTTGGCTTAGGCTACTCTAGCCAGAAAAATCAAGCTCAATCCTGGCTTGCTGAAACTTCACATGCTGGCAGCCAAGGTTGAATATAAAAGGAGCTCCTTTATGAATGAGAATATGGCAATTTTAATATCCAAATAAATATTAGCTTTAATATAAAATAAACATTGGAGCAATATAGTTGGGGCTGCTGCAGGCTATTGCATACTTGGGCTAGTTATGCATAGTCATATTCACATGCAGTTGCATGAAAAATCCCCAAGGCCTTGTTACCCTTCTTTAGGGCCACCTCTAACTCTTCTAAAATGTAATGATCATAATATTTCCCAAATCTTTGAACTTGAATTGTCATTCCACTTGTGTGCTTGGACATGACTTGTGCAGCTGCTGTCTCCAACACCAAATAGAAAATAAACCGACATTATAACTGAGGCTTTTGTTTATCGATGTTGCAAGGGCTACAGAATGAAAATGAGTCATATTCTGGAATCTTTTCTACCGACTCCAGAACAAAGTAATCTGAATTGACAGAAGGTAGATCAATTAGGATGGGGCACTGACAATGTCACTGGGATAATATAATTCTTTGAGATAGTTACTTAACCGCCCTGAGGTTTGGCTAAATTACACCTAATACCTCTCGTCTCAAAATTTACAACCAGCTCCCTTCCAATTTATTTTGTCACTAAATTAAATTTTCTTTATAATACGTGTTCCCATAAAAAATAAAATTAATTAACTGTCTTTATTATCATATTAACAAAAAATTTAGTGTCATGTTGGAGCACAACATTAAGTTAATTGCCTTTACTATCATATTAAGAATAAAATCAGTCTTATGTCACGCAAAATGTTAACTTTTTTAATAGAAAATAAATTGGAGGAGATTTTTGCAAATTATATGAAAATGTTGAACAATCAAGCGTAAATTTTGAAACAAGAGAGGTATCAGCTGTAATTTAACTAAACCTCAGGGGAAGTCAGCGTAATTCACTCTAATTCTTTTATAGGAATACAGCTTACTAAATAAATTGACAGCAGACTGCTTCTTCTATTGATTTGGTCCAAGGCTATCTAAAAAATTTAGAAGGGGCCTTAATATTAAAATGATCAGGTGATTAATAAAATCTTAAATTTTTATCTAGTAAGTTGCCATTTTATTGTTTGTCCTTTGGATACAGTGCGAACTTGAAGACACTAATTTCAGAGTATATTGATTGTGGTATAGTATCACCCTCACATCACATATTCTGCTACACCCTTGGGGCTGTGGGACTGAGTATTCTACTTGTGTCCAATTTTATTTCAGCCGGCCTTTTCCTTTTATTAAGAAATAAGTGGACTCTGGATAAAAAAAAAAACTGCAAGGCAACTGAATGCCCTTATATTGTTATATATGAAATAAAGCCTTCTTTGCGTGTGCATCTTAATGTTACTTTAATTGTTAGATACCTTTTAAAGACATATTTCTTGATAAACGTTCAGATTTTAAAGGAATTCCTTTGCGATGCTGAAGCTGAAGTGAGGTCTTTGGCTCAACTTTATTCAAATGTGGTATGGATTCTCTTCTTAGAGGATACTTTTGAGCTTACATGATGAAGCAATGAAATTATTTGTCTTGTATTTGAATCTCGATGTACCAGGGTAGAAATGCAGATGCATTGGCTCTATACTTCGGAGAAGATCCTGCACGTTGCCCTTTTGAACAAGGTTCTCGACACGTAATTTATTTTTTCAATATATTTAAAAAAATAAAAAAGGATATAAAATGGACCCAGAACTGATTCAATTTTTTCATTCACCATATATTAGGTTTTCAGTGTTCCTGTAAGTTTTTTCCTTTACTCTTTTTGCAAATATATGCCGTTGTAAATCTTTTTTTCAAAAAAGAACTGAACTGAATATGTCCAAAATTGCTGAGACATTGTAAATGTGGAGTCTAAATGCTTTGTTTATATTCCTTCCTTAAATGAAGTGAGAACTTGCCAAAGCAATCTTAGTGGGAATTTTTCTCTGTAGTTGTATCTACTCTGCTCAACTTTGTGAGGATGTTTGAGCGAGCTCATGAAGATAATTGCAAGCAGCTTGAATTTGAAAAAAAGAAAGCACTGAAGGAAGCAGAAAATGAGAGGTTGAAGTTAACTCCTAAAAAGGAGTCTGAACACATGATTCGGACCCCCATCAAGAGTGGCAATATCAAATGATCGATTATTACCGAGGGTTCAAGTTGTTCAGGTTCATAAAGTTTCCTTCTGGAGTGGACAAATGATTTCCTCTTGGCAGCATTGACATTGATGATGACACAAATGACTGGTATTATCTAATGCAAAAATTTTAATGCTGGTGGCATATGGCTGAGGATGAGAGTTATTCTAAGCAGTAAGCCTTAAGAAAGCCCGTTTGCGATCTTTTGATCTTTTGCAATCGTGAATTTTGGACTAACATTCATTTCATTCTTTAATTTGTTTTGTGTCCAGCAGAAAAGCACGAGTTTATGCTGTTCAGTTTGATGGGTGAGCTACCTGTAAGATAATGGTCAACAATTTTGGTGTACAAAGTATATGATATAGTTTTGCTCTGCTAGCCCAAAGGTTCTTCTGTGTACTAATAGCGATGTAAATGCTGATACTTGATAATTTATCCAGATGAGTAGATAGTGTAGTATTTGCAATTTAGAAATGTGAAGCTTTCCAAGATCTACTTCAACTGAGGGCACTTAAATGCTAGTATCTTGAGAAGGAGCATTGAAAAAGACGACTGCTTCGTAAACATAGAAGGTATGGGCTAAACCGAATATTTCAATTTTACTCCAAGCCAACGACTAAGCTCAAATCTCAAATACGATAGAAAAGGTTAACGACCAATGACTGCGTGTCAGATGAATCTTCACCCTCATTCTCATCTCTATCTTTTTATCGAATCATAGACTGAAATTGAAATTTTTGGAAAGGAAAATTGAACATCCATTATATATGCATCATATGTAGATTGCAGAGGTTTAAAAATTCCATTCTACGGGTCTCCTAACTACGTTCTAGACATTCATTCTTTTTACACTTCGGCGAGACTCAAATTAAGGTCGAGTTCTTCTTGTTGGTTACGTTGTTGGCGAGTGATGGAGCGGGCAACTGCTTCAGCTAACGATACTGTAAAGTTGGGATCTTTGACCAGAGAACCCACAAATTGTGCAATACTGTTGTTGCTTAAATCTTCAGTGTGTTTTCTATCTGTTTGAGTCCAACCAGGAAGACCAATTTCATTAATGTTGGTCGTTTCTATGTCGTCAGCAACTGAGCCTTTGGGAGTACTAGGATCAAGAACTCCATGATTGTGCTCTCCTTCATAAGTTGCCACTAGGACAGACCTGTCTTGTATGCATCTTTGTACCTACATTGAGTAATTGCCACAAGGTTAGATTCTCTTAACTAGATCACAATTTCATCTTCAAATTCTTCATCAAATCACACATACAAGCACATAATATACGAGTAATGTCAAAGGCTGAAGAAACAAAAAGGCATACTCATGTGATATAACTTCGCAAGAACCATGCGAGCCTCATGGACATCAGAGGAAGTAATTAATTAAGCTCAAAGAACAAAATATGTCCTAGCTAGTGTAGAAAACCTAGCCCTATCATGCTATTTCATGATCAGTTCTATGTGCCACCAAAGCAGAACTTTCGAATTATGTCCCAGCTATAGTTGCATAGTACTCGATGTCCTTGAGTTACTACATCCTTTAAAATTTGAAACAACTAATTATAAGCAGATATCAATTAACGTGTATTATACATACCTTCTTTTTGACTGGGCAGTTTGGAGACATAGAGCACCTGAAGTAAGCTCGAGGCGATGGATTGTCTTTGGTAACCTTCTGACCATACTTCCTCCACTGATAGCCATCTCTTACCATCTATATTCCCAAAGGAAATTCTGATTAATGAATTGATTATGAAATTCGTGATAGAATCTGAAGATGTTCTGAATGATTGTTACACAGACATACCATACTATTGTCCTGGGGATGGGTCCTGGCAAAGATCTGTAGGGGCTTATGTGCTACGGGAAACTCAATTCTTGGTCTCTTGTTCATATCGTAATGAGATGCTGACCCGCTTTGATTAGAGTGATCCACGCTTATTTCTTGAAGCTGGGACTGAATCTTTTTGTATTTGCTGCACAGAACTTCAAGCATCACTCTTAGTGCGTTATTCTCCTCTTTCACACGGTTCAACTCCTCTTGAAGCGTTTCTTCCTGAACATACAATTATCGCTATAAATTTCTCAGACGTTGACCCAGAAAGCACAACAAGAAGAATCGATGGAAACCCATTAACCCGAATGTCATGAATCAGGGTACAGAAGTAAATCAAGCAAAGGAAAGGAGAAACCTAGTTACCTTTTCATTCATTTTGGCAGGGTGAAGTTGAAGGAGCTTCAGACACAGAGGACAAGAATCTATAGAGTAATCTACTTAGTGGAAATTAAGAATGGTATATGGGAGGAGCCCTTGATTATTTATAGAAGGATGATGGGGTAGTTGAAGGGGGTGACTAAGATGACAGAAATTCTTTTGGAGGGTGAATTTTTCTCGGCAATTCATATTAAAAGAAGCAAGCTGGATCTGGGTCTCGGGTTCTTCAATTCAACCCCATGTGTTTGAAAAATCGAGGTTCATGTGGATATATAGAAAGAATACTTTGAACATGATTGGTCCGATACGAATCATTATAACGTAATGAGCATGACGTCATCAGGAATGAGGTGAGCTTATTACCTGTTTCTGATTTAGACAGAGACGCCAACTTTCGAGTGCAATTCATCGTCATGTTTCCGACGTGTTCCGGGGTGAAAAGAAATTTAATAGACGACGGGTCTTTTTTTAAGTCATCGGCTACAGGATTTTCGGTTTGATGCTTTTTTTTTTTTCTTTGGGATTAGATCTTAGACAAAGTTATAGTTTGTTTATTATTAGATTCTTGAGTGGGAAATTTTTTTTAGATAAATTACTCTTGTCATCCAAGTTATAGACACATCTCAGTCTATTATAAAAATTATATAATAATTTCTTCTTGAGTCAATAGATAATTAAAATTTTTTAACATAATATTTATATTTTATTAAAAAATAACTTATTATGAGTATATTTTTAACTGTTATCTTAATGTTTTTTATTTTATGTTGAAAACCATAAGAAAAGAGTAAATTTGTATGGAAAAACTTATATTTCAATTAAAATATAACAAGTATTTAATTTTTTAATTATATTATGATATCTTTATAGTTAATATTACAAATAATTATATTGTTTTTAAATTATATTATATATTATTATTAATTAATCAAACATTTATCATGTTTTAATTTGATAATAACATAATAAGAATATAAAAAATTACGTAAAGTCTAATTTAATTAACAATCTACCCTTAACAAATGACACTCTTTTTAATTTAGTCTTTTGAAGATAAGGTCTTCCAATTTCAATAATTTCCAAAAACAAAGTTTCTTAATTGGCTCCCTTAAATTTTTTCTTTCAATCAAAATGATCTCTCCAAATTAAGCAAAAAGAAAATCCTATGAGCTTGTTAAGAAATAATATAAACTCGCCCAACCATCAACTGGCGAAATTAAGTCATTTTTGTATCAAAGAGCCTATACATGATGCTTTCCAAACAGACCACTTTGACCTGAGAAAATTGTTTAGAGGACTAAATTGAAAATTCTTTTTTAGATGACTAACTTAAGAGGAGTTTGTCCTTTAACGACTAAATCATTAAGTTAATTAATCTAAATGTGATTAATTCTAAATTTTAAAAAGTGATATTATATATATATATATATGTCGATCATGTTTGATATTTGTTAATGCAATATTATTTTAATCAAAATAATTATGTAATAATGCATTCTTTTATTTTTAAAAAATGAGAGTATAATTTTCAAAACAAGGAGATTATCTGTATAAATAAAAATATTCCTATAATTAAAACATATTTCAAGAGAGTAAAGAGCAATTTATCCTATATTTTTATTAGAGAATTAAACATAAATTTTATTTTTATTTTGGGTATCGCCTTACGTGTAATTTGAATTATTAATAACGGGAATCCTGAGGATATAAAGAAATGATCAACAAAATTTAATATATTCGATATTTAAAGAGAGATGAGATCTCGATCAGAATTCACAATTGAAAGAAGAAGCATGTCCTTATTATTCCCCTTCTGTTCCATTTACGGCCTTCAATTACAATGCAAAAGCTCAAACTTTTCAGTACCAGAACGAACGCCTGTGATAAGGGAGACTTGTTGATGACCAAAGACTTGTGGGTTTTTCATTAATTAACTCAATTAATTGTTTCATTAACCCTAAGACCAATCTTAATTACCAATTAATGCATTTCCTTCAGACGAACGCCAAAATTGCAGCACCCAACTTCCTGTTAATTTTCCCAAAGAGAGACGAAACAACTATATATATATTCAGCTATATATATGCAAAACTCTTCATCAATTTCATTAATATTGAATATGCATCATCGGGGGCAACTTGTAATAAGAAAAAACAAAAAGTATTGCGCGCAATAAATAGACAATTGGTTTGAGCATTACATGAAATACAAACTAATGACGCGGTATATATATATATATATATATACATAGTATGTGTGATTTCTTTATTTATAAAGTTCTTATTCCAGAGGAAAAATTCTTGTGTGGTATTTGATGCACACACATTCAAACTTCGGATTTAATTTATATTCGAATCTTCGCGAACTTAATAAATATGGAATAAATCTTAATCATTCGTTACATTATATAGCAAAATGGATGACAAGAGAAACATTGACTAAATTGCTGAGTTAATTTAATTAGTATTAGCATTAGTTTAATTATTAGTTCAATTGCTGGTTTAAATTGAGTTAGTAGTCTTTTGTCAAATTCAAAACTAAAAATGAATTGAATTTATATTATTTGTAAATAATTTATGATAGATTTAATTGTTCACTAGTTCATTAGCTAATAAGAGGAAGAGAGGGTCAATTTTGTTAATAAATTTAATATATTAAATTTGAGGAGCTGGGAATCAGAATTTACAATAAAAATATTAATTAAATAAGAAATTATTATCCTTTACTAAAATCATTGTTATTATATTTCAAACTAAATATAATTAAACTAAATCTTATATCCTAAACTGATTTGGACTAATATTCTAGCTACATGTGACTTGTTTGAGAGATGTTTTCTAAATAAGTATGAAATCGATGATATATAATATCATAATCTTAGTTGTATGAAGAGAGAGAGAATGGATCGATGAGAGCAATAAAGTAGCACGTTAAAAGCATTTATGTAATTAGGAGATTGAGAGTTAAAATATAAGAAAATGGAGTAAATGGTGGGGGCGGCTGAAGCAAAAGAGGAGGAAGTCAATGGTGCTTGAAAGCCATCCACGTAATTCGCCCAGTCGGCCACTCACACTTTAATAAAAAGAATCCAACCCATGCACGTAATTGTCCTCTTTGACCTCAGCTCTGATTCTGATATGTTCACCCACCATTTTATCAAAATCCCAACCTACTCCTCCCTCCACGTGTCCTTCACCCCGGACTCGACTCTATCTCTTCACTCCTCTTCAATAATTAGGGGTCAAATGAGATTCCATATTTACATTTTTCCAGCCCAAAAATCTTGTTTAATTCTGATTTGGATTTCATACTAAACTCCATCGTTCAAGTTAGATAGAAACATTATTTAAACGAATTATTAAGCGTGATATGGAGGCGAGAGATGTCGATAATTAGTCAGGCCGAAGTCTTAAGTTTTTTCTTTTTTTTGTTAATGTGTGTGTGGGCGTTTATGAATTTTAATATTAAAATAATTTTTTTCAAAAAATCTTATAAAAACTTATTATTAAATTATAAAAATAGGGTTAAGCTGGATAGCAATTTTATAGTAAAACACCATCAATGGTGTCCCACATTTGACATCTTTATTCCTCACGGTGACCTCAATTTTTTAAAAAAATTATAAATAATAATAATAATAAATATTTAAGTTTAAAATTCTTGTTTATAATATCTAAAAAAATTTAATTAAATTAAAAATACTAAAAAAATGTTGATTGACAAATTCTAAACAAGTCATAAAATTTAAGAAACTCAAAATATAATAAAATTCAACAAAAAAAAAAAATCAAATTCAAATGGTCTTGACACCGTGGCATCTTGTCCATCATTTGTAAAGTATTTATTATTGTTTCTTTCTTGTATGCATGTTAGGTATTTTAATCCTTTTTGTTTCCATAAACTTAGCGTGACAAAAACTATGCAATTGAAGCAACAATAATTAAGACTGACTCATTAAGTAGCAATCTAATTTTGATTTGATATTATTAGTTGAAATGAATTCTTATATATATTAAAAATATTTGCACTTTCAATTATTTGTTTTCACTAGAGAATTCACATTTGTCAAATTTCAAAATATAATAAAATTATTACTAATAAAATATGTATATAAAAATTTTAAATTATTCAAATAAAATTGTCAGGGACAAAAACCTTACAAGACAAAGAGTATGATCTCTATCCCCAACACCAGCCTAAAGAGATTTTCCCCCTATCTTTGTCTCTGTGAACAAAAAAAAAAATTCCAAATGCATGTCCTTATATGGGATTGTTCTAGATTAGGTTGGATTAGAACTTTGAAAGTGAAAACAAGACTAAAATTAAATATTCGTAATAAATCTTATTCAAAAGGATTAGGCCGACTTTGATCATTTCCACCTTTATATATTTAGATTCTTTAAGTTCCAACTTCAAATGTTAAAATCTAATAGTTAAATAGAAATTAGTACTTTTAACTACTAAAATTGGAAAATTTTTTAAAATTAATCAAACTATTCATAAAGTTTGAGTTAGAATTTAATTAAAAATTTGTGTAGAAGACATAAGTGTATTGAAATAAGTCAGAATTTTAACACTAGCATTAATTGGTCTCACTTACATATACTCACCTACAATAATAATTAGTCTTATTACATCACTAAGTAGCTTACATTTTTTATGAATATTATGCATATTAATAACCATGTAGACAAAGTATTAAGTAAGCAAAAGAAATAAATTTTTTCCATTTAGTACATGGTATCAAAGCCTTCCTTATTCCCTTTTCTTAGTTATCTCTGTTATTTTAGCTTTTGTGTTGCCTAAATCACCAACATAGGTGATTGGTTTTGTCTCATCGTCGACACAGAAAGGACCTACGTGTCAAGATCGGCTAGACCTGGGAGTCCTATGGCTTGAATCCTAGCATTTGGGTCTCTAATGCCACTAACATATTTGCATTTCATTTCATGCGCTGGTGCATGGAGGTGTGTGGCTACTCTGTTTCCTTCTATTCTTCGTTTCAGGTGATTAACTGCTCCTTTCCGACATAGACCAAGTGTGCTACCGGTGATTAGTAAGGTGCAAGTGATTATTTTAAAGTCTCTTTTCACTTTTGTTTGGTGCATTTTTCATCCTGATTGTGGTGCAACAACCAAGCTCTTTATTTGTCCTCCTTCACTATTTTTTTTTTTTAAATTTAGATTTTGGTTCTATAGTTGTTTGCCTTAGATCTTGGAATTACTTTGTTTTATAATCTCAGTTAGTGTGTTCTTGCATTTAGGATCCGTTCTTCTCTAAAAATTTTACTGCCTCTACTATTTGTTCTAAATCAGTTTGAACGGGTTTAGTTAAAGGTTTATCAATCATTACGGTAAAACAGTTAACTATGATCGATAACATGCTAAATCATACCCAGCAGGCTCAAAATACTAATGTTGTTATTTTGATTGGGGAATTTGTCGGGTTTTGCTAATTTTAAGAATCATTAAAGAGCCAACTCCTGTTAATACTATTGTAGAGTCAAGTAAATCCACTACATGTCTCATTTCCTCATCATTCAAATGGGTCATTGGTTCTGGTGCCACAAATCATATGATAGGTAATCATAATCTCTTCTCTATCTTTCATTCACCCAAATTGCCCTCTCCTGTGACAATAGTTGATGGTCTCACATATAATGTTACCAGCTCTAGGACCATTAACCTTACCTTTACCATTACCTTATCATCTATCTTATACCTTCCAATGCTTGTCTTTAACTTGATTTCTATGAGTAAGCTTACACGTGATCTTAACTATTGTATCTCATTTTTTCCTAAGCATTCTCTCTTTCAAAATCTTATGACAAAGCAAATTCTTATTAAAGGACATATATCTGATGGTTTCTATATTTTGGATAATTGAATACTTTGATCCTTAGCTTGTGCCAATATCGCTTCTCTATTTGAAACCATTGTCAATTAGGCCATCCTTTTTTGTCTCTTTTGAAGAAATTATGCCCACAATTACATAATGTATCCTTTTTAGATTGTGAGACATGTCATTTTGCTAAGCATCATCATAGTTTGTCCAATCCTCAAGTTAATAAACAAGCAAGTTTTGCTTTTGAATTTGTATATTCTGATGTTTGGGGGCCATGTCTAGTTGTATCTAAATCTGGGTTTGTGTACTTTGTTACTTTTATGGATTCTCGTATGACCTGGATTTATTTTATAAAAAGCCGCTTTAAGCTGTTCTCCTATTTTTGTGCATTATATGCTAAGATTAAAACTCAGTTTTTATGTGTCTATCAAGACATTAAAAAATGATTATGGAAAATAATGTCTCAGACTCCTTCCAAATCTACATGACACAACATTGGTTACTCCATCAAACTTTTTGTGTAGATACACCCTCTCAAAATGGAGTGGTCAAACGAAAGAATAGACATATACTTGAGACAACATAAGCCTTCTTATTCCAAATGAAGGTTCCTAAAGAATTTGGGTCGATGTTGTAGCTACTGTATGTTTCCTAATTAATTGCATGCCCTCCTCTGTGTTCCATGGTGACAACCTTCTTAGTATCCTATTTCTAGATAAACCATTGTTTCCAATAGAACCTAATATATTTGGGAGTACTTGTTTTATATAAGATGTTTGGCTGCGTCTCACCAAATTAGATCCTAAGTCCTTAAAATGCGTTTTCTTGTGCTACTCTCATGTTCAAAAAGGCTATCGATGTTTCTCTCCTGATCTCAATGGATACCTAGTATTTACTGATGTCACCTTTATTGAAACCATACCATTCTTTGGCAATTTTTCTGTTTCTTCCAATCAGGTTAGGGAAGATGGTTATTAATTTATAGTGTCTTAACATCAAGTGCTTCTTCTACTAAGCAATCAAGTACTCTAGTTTCTTTACTACCTTCTTATGCCCTTCAACCGACAACACCTTCAATCATTCAAGTCAATTCCAGGAGAAATGAGACTCACGATACATGTCTTGAACCACTTTCTTCGTCATCATATAAGCCTCTAAGTGACCTTGATATTCCAATTGTTCTTTATAGAGGAAAACATTCAACGTTCTTACTCTTATCTTATTGCCAATTTTGTTTCTTATGATCATTTATCTCATTCATCTTGTTCTTTTGTGACCTCTCTAGACTCTAGCTCCATCTCTAAAACTCTTTAGGAGGCCTTAAGCCATCCAAGTTGGCGTAATGTCAAGATAAAAGAGATGGATGTCATGGATGAAAATGGAACTTAGGACTTAATGTTTTTACCCTGCCAAAAAGAAGGTAGTTGTGTGTAAATGGATGTCTACTGTAAAAGTTAATCCTGATGGTTCAATGGCTCATCTTAAAGCACGCCTTGTTGCTAAAGGCTATGCTCAAACTTATGACATGGGTTATTCTAACACTTTTTCTCTTATTGCTAAGATAGTCATAGTTCGTTTATTCATATATGTGGTCGCTGCTCATGCTTGGCCCTTACATTAGTTGGACATCAAGAATGCGTTCTTCCATAGTGATCTTCAGAAGGAAGTTTACATAGAGTAACCACCTAGGTTTCTTGATTAGGGGGAGTTTGGGAAAGTCTGTCGTTTGAATAAGTCCTTGTATAATTTAACATAGAGTCATCATGCCTGGTTTGAAAAGTTTAGTAAGGTAGTTCAACAATTTGGTTTGAAGAAGAGTATGATTGATCACTTAGTGTTCTATAGACAATCGGAAATAGGTATTATCCTTCTTGTGGTGTATGTTAATGACATTATTATCACAGGAGATGATGGTGAAGGAATTTCATCCCTTAAATCATTCTTACATACTAAGTTTCACACTGAAGACTTAGGAAAGCTAAAATATTTATTAGGAGTGGAGGTGACAAGAAGCAAGAAAGGAATTTTCTTATCACAAAAGAAGTATGTGCTTGATTTATTAACAAAAACTGATAAAATAGAAGCAAAACCATATAGTATGGTTCCTAATTTAGGTCTCACAAAAGAAGATAGTGAATTATTTGAATATCCAAAAAAGTACAGAAAGTCAGTTGGAAGGCTAAATTATCTCACTATGACAAGACTAAATATTGTATATGTTGTGAGTATTGTTAACTAATTTATGTCTTTACCCACTGTTAATTATTGGGCAGCTCTAGAACAAATTTTATGTTACTAAAAAAGAGCCCCTAGATGAGGTCTACCATACAAGAATCATGGTCATACTAAGATTGAGTACTTCACTAATGCTAATTAGGCATAATCCAAGACTGATAGGAGATCTACTATTGGCTATTATGTATTTATTGGAGGAATTTTGGTGTCATTTAAGAGCAAGAAGCAAAAGGTGGTATTTAGATCTAACGCTAAATCAAAATATAGAGCTATGACACAACCTACATGTGAAATTATGTGGTTATAACACCTTATGAAGGAAGCCAGTTTGAAATTATCACTACCAGTAACACTTTGGTGCAATAATTAGGTTGCTCTTCATATTACATCAAACCTAGTCATCCACGAACGAACTAAACACATAGAGGTTGATTGTCATTTTGTTCGTGAAAAAATACTAGAAAGTTTGGTCTCTATGAAGTATGTAAAAACAAAAGATCAGTTAAGTGATATTCACAAAAGCTCTTAATGGGAATTAGATTGAATATCTTTATAACAAGCTAAGCATAATTAATATATATGCACCAACTTGAGGGAAAGTGTTAGAATAAGTCAAAATTTCAATACTAACATTAATTAGTCTCACTCATCTACACTCACCTACATTAATTGGTCTCACTTACCTATACTCCTACTACAATAATGTGTCTCACTATATCATCAATTAGCCTATATTCTTAGTACATATTATGTATATAAATACTCATGTAAGCAAAGTATTAAGTAAGTGGAAGAAATATTTTTTTTCTTCCTACGAAATGTAATTGTAAAAAGTGTAGATTAAATATTGATGTTAAAACTCCTGTGTCAAAATTGCCTCTGCGATAATTAAAATATATTTCTTTAATGAAAACAAAGCATATATTGTGTCTACATAAGATAAGCAAACTTAAATAACCCAAAAAAATAGCGATAAGTATATGACAAATGCGTAATTTGTTACCTAAAATTTATATAATGTATTCTACAGTTGCTAATACTCAAGATAGATATATAATATACTTTTATACAATCACTTTTACACATGGTATACACACTTTTTAAACAAATTTATTTCAAATATACTTATTTTAATTATTTATTATAGTATAATTTAATCTATTTAGATTAAGTTTACATAGAAAATAACAAGTTTAAGAGTAAATTACGCCTTTGAGACTTACCTAAATTATATCGAAAATTTTCGTATTTAAAAAGTTACCCTAAGTTATCACAACATAATTTGGATATACATTATTAATATTGTATATACCTCCCATATCCAACTTATTTTTGTGTTAATGAAGTTAACCTTTTACATAAGATTGTAATTTAATTCTTAATATGGCATTAATAATAATTAAGTTGATATTAAGCTCCAACATAAACCATGATTAGTATTAGTATAAAAATAAGCATAATTAAGTAATTTTATATTATAAAAAAGCATATTATAGAAAAATTAGCTTCATTAAAACATGAACTAGGAACTAAGTGTACAAAAGAACTATCAAATATAATTTAACTAATTTTTAAAAAAAAATCATGTAATTTACTCTTGATTCAATAGTAAAGAACAATAACAGAACGCCTCACTCAACAAGTTTTTATTGTTACAGTTTGTGTATACATAGTTCTGTTTCTTACACTTAGATTAGGTTAGGTTAGGTAACTTCACTTTCTAAGAGAAGCTTTAATTCTCTCGGACCCAAGAAAAAAAAAAAAGCAAGCAAGAAAAGAAAGAAGCCTTCCTCTCCTACTCGTGCAATCTTCCCTCAAACAAAGACAAATTTTTAAAGATAAATCAATGAATAAAATTTCATATAGAATGCCTTATCTGTTAAAACTATTTTGTCATTAAATTATGTAAAAGTCCAAAACAATATCATGGAATATGCGTTGGTTTCTGCATATATATTTCAGCAAGTGACCAGTTAATCGCAACGCTCAAATTCAAAGCTCCACTTGGATGATTTATATATATATTGCTGGTTGCTTTCACGCACAAATTAATGTAAAGTTTGAAGAAGTATATAACGTGCATCTTCCTCGCTATTTGCTAATATAGTAGACAAAAGATGTAGCCATCATGTGAAAGGAGAGTTATATTTCGATTCTTTTTGGTCAATATAAACGGCTTTTACGTGTATTTGTGGTCACTGGTGAGAGTGATCTTATATATGGTCCATCGCTCTACCAATTCTATTCCGCTAACCTTACCCTTCGCCGCCGAATGTGCTCATTATTTCATCAATCAACTTTCTTCACCGAAAAACAACCAAGTTGGAATTAATAACTGTGGTTTGAGCTACATGCTCACATCGAAATAATAATAATAATAAAAGTTTCCTCATTGATTATGCCTCATGATTCCAATTTGTCAATTTGTACTTTGAGTATTTCAAATAGGATATGTGTATATATATATATATATATATATATACTATAATATTTTAAATTTGTATATTTGAGTTTTTGAAGGACGCCTTTATCTAATATTCTCCAAGCAAAATGAAATTTTGTTCCTTATTATTGGATTTAGTCCCATTAACGACACTAGCACAAGTTCAAGACCCACTTCTCGGATGAGCACGAGTCAGGTTTTTGTCGACCTGAGACTCAATTTGGTTTTATATCAAGATACTTTTTTTTGGATCCTAGACCTAGTTTGACTTAGTTAAACCCAATTATTGACCAAACAAGGCCGAGTCTAATTTTTAAAAAAATAAAATATGAATTATTTTGTGAAAATAATTTTTTAAAACAAAAAATGAAAAAAAAATTGAAAGGAAATAAAATGAAATTAAAAAAAATTAAGATTTGGAATGAAAAACAATAAAATATTGAAAAGAATTGATATTTTAAAATTTATTTATAAATAAATTTTTTTTAATCAAATTAAAAATATATTTAAAAAATTTTTAAAATAAATATTAACATGAGCCAAATCTTATATCATCCCTCAAAATCCAATTCAATTGATAAAATTTATAAATATTTTTATTAATGTAATTAGATCAAATCAAGTTTACCTGACCAATAATCACCCCAACTACCTGATTCTGGAGTCAAAATACAGAGTATTGTACATTGTACAGTCGAACATTAATTGCTGCCGTGCAAAGTGTAAACTCCCACCAATATGCAATAACCCCTCACAATTTTTTTCTCGTAAATTTCTCTAAAAGTACGTTATATTTCTCACAGTTAAATAATTTGTATGGGAATTATTCATAACAAACAATAATAAATGTTCACATGTGTGCTGGAAATCATGTTTAATTACATGGTCCAATCAGCTCCAGATTGTAGTCACAACCAAATGTTTTGAAAGCAGCTTTGAAATGTGTTTGGCTATTTAATTGCTGTAAAGTTCTAAGTTCCGAATTCTGATCAACAACTCTGATTGCATAGTAATCATATATAGGTGGCCATAATTACTGTTGGCATCGAACCAATTTCTTATATTAATGGCAAATTGAGGCGAACTTAAGATTTGATTTTGATGGGGGACAAAAATTTTTGGATTAAAATTTTAAATCAATAGAGACAAATTTTTACAATATAAAGGGGCTGGATTCTGATAAATTAAAGAACTAAATTAAGAATATAAAATAAAATTGTTAATAAAAATTAAAATTTTAAAAATTCGGCAATTGTAAGACGATACTTGTCCCAATTTATAACTTCGAAACCACAGTTTCAGAGCCCACAAATATGGGAGTGTTTCATGCATGATCGGCTTTTCAATTTTCTCTCTATATATAGCGGATCAACAAAACTGGATGTGTATTTGCTTTGATATATCGTAATTATAACTTGATTTAAGTCATAGAAATCAGATCATCACGGGCAGTATAGTGATATAGTCTAGGCTTTATGCAAGAGTTACAGAACCTCCATTTTCTTTTCCTTTTATTTCGGGTAGCAACTAGCAAACTAAGAGGACATATACATATACATATCCTATGCGGTTTTATCACAAAATCAGGCAAAAACTACAAGACCCGATTCGCCACTTTACGTATATACGAACATAACCATTATTCTGGAATAGTGTGGTCTAAAATTCTTCCTGAAATGGCGGTAGCAAGAGCTGATGTGAAATTGGGATCTCTTCTCAAAGAAGAAGCCATTTGTTGAACCAAAATCTGGTGCATGGAGTTGGGGTCAAGCGTAATCGTCGTTCCTGCACTTGTATTCATGGGATCTGAATCAATGACTTCACTTTGGGTCGGACTAAGTAATAATTCGGCTCCATTCGCAGCATGGTTGTGCTCTCCTTCGTAAGTTGCCACCAACACAGTTGGGTCTTCTACACTTTTTTGCACCTGAATATTTGGCGATTCTGTATCTTGTTATTTCTTGATTCTTAACTAATCATGGTCAAAATCTTTAGTTCTATACATGAAGAGAAAATTAAGAAGTTTTAAACACAATTAGTTACCTTCTTTTTCACTGGGCAGTTTGGGGCAAAAGAGCACCTGAAGTAAGCCCTAGGAGAGGGGTTATCTCTAGTGACCTTCTGACCATATTTCCTCCACTGATATCCATCTCTCACATACTGTAATGTCCAAAAATTGATTAAGGGTTAATAATCGTATGGCTATATGTGAAGGTGATATTTTGGTTCAGTTTGTAGTATGTGTACAGAAAAATTTTGAAACTTTTTCTTTTGTTGCATACTTTGGTATATAAGTGCTGTACAATTATTAGTGGCTTCTCAATATGCTAGTAACGGCAGTTGAAACTTGTTGAATCTGTTGATAATCAATGCTAACATCTGGAGTTAATTATTATCAGCATGATAAGAAAGTGATTACTAATTGCACCTTCAGAATGTTGGTATACCAATTAATTGTTGGTAATTAGTATAACAATTAATCGTTAACAATATTTTTCAAGGTTATTACCAATATGACAAGGCGTACGACGTTACTAATTTGTCGTACATAATTCTTCAACACATGCACTGTACAATAGTAATTAATTTGATTCTCGTTACAATTTCAAGTCAAATCCTTCAATCTATAGATGACATCAGCTCATTGGTCTTCAGACATATTATGGTTAAAAGAGTGCATATATAAAATACTTACTAAGCTGGGATCAGATGCCTTCGTGTGCACAAGAACCTTCAAAACCTTATGAGGAGTGGTGTGACCGCGACTGGGATCCTTGGGTCTTTTGAATGACTCTTCCTCAGTGATGGTGCTGCACTCGTAAGCGCCACTAAAACCGAACATATTATTATTAATTCTACAATTCCCAGTTTCAGCCTTTCTCTTCCTTGATTGTTCTGTACTAGTTAAGTCTGTTGGAGAATTCGTCTTCTTATTAAGCACTTCGTTCAAGTGCTGTTGTAAAGCACTGTAGCTCTCAGACATGATAGTAAGCTTCTCAGTTAGCCTCTTATTCTCACTGCTCAAACGATGCAACTCTTCCACCAATACCTCAGCCTGCTCACACAAATTAAATTCCCAAGAACATTCATATAAAGTATATATATATATATATATATATAAACCATACAATACAGATTGAGATTTGAGGTTTAAGTTTACACGAACCGCAACATCCAGGGGCCGAGAAGGACTAACGTTAAGGTTGAGAGAAGTGTCCACGCATGTTGATTCCATGGCAAAATCTGCTTAACTCACGAAGAAGAAAAAAGAAATGAAAGAAAATGGTTGAGGCCAGCCAAAGTGGGTTCTCAGTTTAATTACAGACAGCTGGTTTTAGTGAATGAGGTAAACCTGTCCAACAGAATGGAAATATATAGAAAAGTCTTCCCAGAAAAGGGAAGACTTTAATTATGAATATTTTTTGTTTCGTTAGGAAAGGAAAGATACAGGAAATTAAGGAGGCCTGGCAGTTTCGTCATGGCTAGGGTGTCTATAAATAAATTTTTCCTTGCTGCATTTATGTTATTACGCGCATTGGAAAAGAGAGAAAAGAGACAAGGATGTGTCAGCGTCGATTCAAGGAGAGAGAGGGTGAGCTAGAATTTCAGGAATTCGTCAAGGTCAAGCTCATCTCGCATTAAATAAGAAGACAAATTGAGGTTGAGCTCTTATGGGTTCCCATTGACCCTAAATATTATGTCATTGACTTTGGAGGTATATGCCCATTTCTGAGTGGTTAGCTTTCCGCGTCTCTTTTTCTCTCGTTTAGATTTTTTTATTTGATCCAGGGGCGAAGTATCTTCCTTCCTTGGTCCCCAGTAGGTAAGATAATTAACGGACTCGTATTCAACTGGTCCTCATAAGATTTATTTATTCAATATATCTGAGCATAAAATTAAAATATAAGTCCAGACTTAGGATATTTATAAGTTTTTTGGAGGATTTTTTTATATTTAGGTCAGGGATGCGGAGGGTGGTACCTATCTTACCTGAAACCCACAGTATATATATAATATATATAAATTTTTCACATATTTTGTTTAGAAATATTGGTTGTTATATTGTTTAAGATATGTGTTTATTGAAACCATACAATATATACGTTGATTGTGCCTGAAGAATATTAATGGTTGAAACTTCTTTGTAATTGCATGCGAATATATTTCATTTAGATATATTATCAGTGATAGTTTTGAGTTTGGGAATTCCAGAATTCTTTAAGTAAACAAATGAAAATTAAATTTGATACTCGTCAAACTATGAGCCCTAAAACTTAAAATGAAAATCTAAGAATTTGAGAAGTAGATAGTACTCTTTTACGTAATCCATATCATAACTACCCATAAGAAGCAGGGGGCATAGGTTGTCTTGGACTTTTCGTGATCCCATTTTCAATGTACCAAGTACCAAGTAACGGTTTGGCACAGTTAAGGTTTCAAAATTCTAATTGATATTGAACACTCCTCTTCACTTTTTAAAATTCAAACTCAAATCAAACTTCTATTCTCCAATAGGTTTATTTTTGTCATATATGTTGTACTACATCACTCACAATATCTAGTTTTATCAAGCCAAATAATTAAGTGACTTAATGAATAGAATATTTGGTTTAATTAGTGGATATGGAATTAAAATTTTGACATTTATTTATTTTAACACCTGAATACTCTTGTTTCTTATATGCCAGCTAAAAAATAATTAAGAAAAAACTTTCCTCGAGAATTAGTATAACAACATGGAAGATGCACGTGCAATGCGCGATGTGCCAGTGCAAACCTTTATAAGTATGTCAGAAAATAAATAAGAATGAAATAAAAGATCCAATGTACCAATAAGAACAACTCTTATTAGGAAGATAAATAGAAGAACATGTAGAACATAGCAGGTAAGGACAAGTTAAATTTATGTAAATTACTCTCTTATTTTATTAAAGAAATTTTAAAATTATATAGCCTTTCCTCTATTTCAAAAATATATATTTTCTTTCTCCAAAATAAAAATTATAATTAAATTTAATTTTCCAAAAGACCCCTATATTTCAAAAATTATAAATAAATTATATATGCTATAAGCCTATAACACACACACACCATATTGAACATACATACACAGGCACACACCAATAATTTTTAATTTTCTAAATATATCACATTATATGAATTATTTGATACAATAAATTATTATAAAAATAATCTATTCACAGAATGAATTTTTAAATTAAATTAATTTGTAGATAATAAATTAATTTCAAGAATAAACATTTGTATTATATATATATATATATATATATAAACATATTTATTACTGTAAATATAATAAATTTTTAAATAAATTAATTTTGTAGTTCTAAACACAGAACAATTAATAATGAATAAAAATTTTATTTTTTATAAAATAAATCAATATTATTTTAAATGTATTTTGGTCATATTTTGATTTGAGGATAGTAAAAATATATGTATATTTTCAAAAACAAAATAGAGGGTCGTATATTTCTCAAGAATGTGGATAATAACTTATCTTAAAAACTAAATGTTAAAAATTAAGAATATATATCTATTACATAAGTTAAATATCTCATCCATCAAGCCAATATGTCATTTATTTTTATTTTATAAATACTATCATTGGTTTTTATTTATAATAAATGTTATGTGTTATTTTTTGTGCACTTACAATTTTGAATGCACTAGTATACTTACGTTAATTTATATGGTTTCATTATTTTAAATATTAATCCAAAAAATAATAATTTTAAAATTATATAATTATATTATAACTGAGTGCATCAATACATTTATAGTATTTTGATATTATTATTATGAGATTCACATGATGTGTAAAGTTAAATAAATTAATTTAATATTAGTAAATATTATATAAAAAATTTAATCCAATGTACGTATACTAAAATTCCTCATGTACTACGCCCATAGGAAATAAAATAGGAAAATGATAACTTTTTATATTAATTGATTTTGCGCGTATGTTTCATCTCAAATAAAATTGGTATAGCTGATGTCCTTCTTATTTATATTTTGGGAGAGAATAAATTAAAAAATATCCATTTGTAATGGACCAAATTTTGAAGGTAATTTTGTGTAAGACCAAACTGAAAAATACTTTATCTATAAGGGACCAAATTAAAAAGATAATTTTTTAATTAAATAAATTTAAAAAGTACCACATTTGCAAGGGACCAGAATGAGATTTCAATCATTTCTTTTTCATGATCATATGTTTGACTAAAATCTTGAACTTCCTTCTAAGTTACCAAACCCTTCCTTAATTACCAGACAATAGCTAGTGACTAAATTTAATATCATTATTTTATTTCAAAAAAATAAATTAATATCATGTACATGATTTTCTTTATTTTAATTTGCTTTCAAGTGCCTTTCTGCAACGCGCGTGCTGCAATTATTAAACAATAAAAATATTGACTAATCATAAAGTTAGACCTAAACATATTATTTTGAGTTAATTTAAATATAAAAAATAAATTACTTATTACAGGAATTTTTTTTATAAAATCATATTTTATAATAACCAATAATTAGTATTATTGTGAAGATGCCGTAAACAAACGTAAGAAGGAGGAAGTCGGCAATAAATAAAAATAAATTTGGAAAAATTTCTAGAAACAGCAGCGGCTGAGTGGGGAAGAAAAGAAAACGCGCAAACTCGAGAAATTTTGTCATTTGAAAGCTACATGAAATTTGACTCATAACAGACCTTGACTTGAATGTGTTGTGTGCCTATTGGCCTATCTTACCCACAGGACCTCCGTCATCAATTCCACATTAATAAGTATTTTACCAAATTATTTTAATTAATATTAACTTCAAAAAATTGTCATAAAATATATTAATATTTTAAATCATTTATTAAATGTTATTCTATTAAAAAAAATTATATTATAAATGGTAAGAAACCATCTATAATATTAATATGTCTTATCATAATTTTTTTAAAAAATAATATTTATTAAAAGTTATATTATTTTTAAATATTTATTTTAATCTAGATGAAAATTCCTGATAGCACCCTTGTTTTAAGAGACTAGATGCATCATCTGGTGTGTGCTGTAAATTATTAAATATGTAATTACATATAATTTAATAACTCATAGGGACTATTTAGTTATTAGAATCAAGGTAAAGGAATAGGAATAGGCATGAGACATATTTGGCTGACAGATTGGGTCTTTATTTCCATTTTTTAGAGAGTTTGCTCTTCCTCATATAAGGAAAAGTTTTTTTCCTAGTAAAAATTACGGAATGAGATTAATTCTTAAAAATAAAAATATAATTGACAAAAGTGCTCTTATTTATAATAATTTTGAAACAAAAATACCATTGTAATACATCAAAATTATAATTTATTATTATTTATTATTAAATAATTATTTTTATTTATTAGTATTAATTTATTAAATATATATTATTATATTAATTATATTAATATATATTTATATTATTAATTAATAATTTGATGATAAGTCTGTCTTTTTTTTCGTTTATGATAAAGAATAATATTATAAAATATATACATTACTTAATTAATTTTCATATGTAATCTACTAATTAAACAAAATAAAGGAAGACATATCTATTCTTATTTTTTTTTAACCAAATAACATTTTAACATTTTTATTCTTACTTCTACTCTCATTTCTATTATACCAAGTCTAACAACCAAAAACATCTATAATATATAACAGATGGTACTGTAAAACACCCTATTGGCATTCCGACAATTACTCAAACTTTGCGACCGCCGATAATGTTGCTTTCTCCTTTTCACATACAAGATATAGAAAGACGTACGGCAAAAGTTTGTGAAATTAACCATCACATTTCCAAGTTCAAAAAAAATGGGCTTCAACTTTTTCGTCTCTGTCCCTTTTGAAATTTTTGTCTTCTATCATAACCGTTTTGATTACATCTGATTATATGTAATTTACAGTCACGCACGCTCATAGGTAGATCTTGAATGGCAAGGATCAGTTCACGATAGTCATTTCTGTGTGCAAGTCATGCTCTCAAGTCAAGTTTTTAAGCCCATGCCCTAAAATTTCCCCCAAATTGCTACGCTATATCTTCTGTTTCCTTGTGAAGTTCTAGTCAATTCTTAATCATTCATTAATTATATATATATATATATATTTGTACGAGTGCAACCCGTGTGCTGCAATTTCCACTACTATTTCTGTCGAATAATATTATTAATTTGTTTGGGTGATAACTGACTGCGATCAAATATGACCACACTCGCGTTACCTCATCCACTCGTGTCACCTTGATTGTCGTTTGCTCCATTTTTTTTCCACAAGGCTCCACTTTTGAAAAGTTGAATATCTCGAGCAATAATCTCTGTCGTTTTCCTTCCGGATGTTAGAATAATTTTAATATTTTATAAATTAGTATTAATTATTTTATTAGATTAATATCTTGTTATTATTAATTAGGTAATTGATATTATAATTTATAAATTATGAATGGATTGAGTTTTATTTTATTTGTGAATAATCGGTTATGAGTTCGATTATCTACAAATCCACTGAACGAAAACTCAATTCACGGCCCAAGAGTATTAGTAATTATCCCGTCAAATTATTAATTTGATACTGTTATCCAAAGAAAAATTTAATGGGCTGATTTTTTATTAATTAAATAAGAAGTTATTTTAAAATTTTTAAAGGATTTTATTTTAATAATGTTAATTATTATATTATTAAAATAAAAGTTTATAAATAGCACATTGAAACCCTAATTTGATATACACTAATTTTAAAATTATTCTCTCTAACCGTCAAACACTCTAAGACATTTTTGAGTATTGGGGTTAAAATATTTTAACTCAATTAGTGCACATAATTATTATATCGTCTTCATCAAGTCAAAATCGATTAACTTAATTTCTCTATATTTTCTATTCATATATCATATTCTATATATATATATATATATATATATGCTATAATCTTGTTTTCACTAAAAAGTGCTTCGTCGATCAGCTTTGATCATTGAATTTGTGAGACATTTTCCAAGTTCATTTTCCCGAATGTTGCATTATAGTTATGGGTGTAGCTTGACTTCCATAGAGGGGACACCATGCGTCGCTCATTTTCCTTCCTTCATTCATTCAAATGTATCGGGAAGTTTACAAACGGACCACATTGAATGCTGCAGAACATGGCTTGGTACTCAATTCGCTTGCTTTTCCTTTCGGGTAAAGTGAAAGGGAAGACCATAAATTTAAATTATTCACCAAGGTCAAGCAAATATTTAGTTTTGTCATGACAGAATCTTCCACATGGCCAGTCAAGTCGTGGCACTACCACTTGTTTATGGGGCAGGAGGATCTGACGTCACCCTGCTTACATAATGCATACATATATATATATACACACACATATGAACAGTCCAACAAACCCTTGTACCTTATATTATTTTATCGAGAATATATATCTAAAAATAGATCTATTTAAATCAATAATCTTACGATTTTATATTTTTAACTTATATACAAGTAATCATGGGTTATAATAAATTTAAATTAAAATATAAACTAATTTTTTATCAGATTAAAATCAGGTTGTATATATATATATATATATATATATATATTTGTGTGCGTGGGATTTTTGTACAACGTGATCCTCGTTCATTTGGTCATATCGTTGGCTGTTGACCCGACATACTGCCCCAGGATCATTGGCTTTTCGATTGATGCTTGTTTTAGGATGCTACACGTTGTGCTTTGATATCCCAAACGGAACTTGTTCAATACAAATAATTTACGGTTATTTCCATTTAGAACAAGAATAACGTCAGATAGGAAGAGTGAAAATAAACATAGAAAATTTTAAAATAGTTCTCCTATATAAAAATGTTTAAAATAATATAAGTCTTTTAAAAATTGATTCGACTTTTCAAATGGACTAATTAAATTAGTTTATCTTTTCATCTTTTGACAATTATTTTAGTAATACCTTTTAATTTTGAAGGACAAAATCGATATTTTAACTAAAAGTGAGATATCGTGATTGTATATTTCCCTTTGCATGTTCTCTTTTTTTTTTTTTTTATAATTTTTTAAAATGCACGTTCCATTCAACTGTAAATAATTTATTTTCAAAACTTTTTTTGGTCAATTTAAGTCAAGATAATTTATTGTTGAGAGGGCAATTAACTGTAAGTGTGTGTGTATGCAAAGACACATTACTGATCGCTGATGTGTGGATTTTGAAAGGACCCCAACAAAATTATAAATTTAATGTAGAAATGGTACGCTCTTACCTCCTCTTAATAATATTTAATTATCATTTTTAGCTAGACTAATGATTGTCCCGAGTCATTTTATATCTTTAAATTCATCAATTTATTTTGTAATATTGAAAGTCACAATCAATCAACTAGAGGGATAACATTTTCCTAATTAATTGCAAACTTAAATATTCTAACATGTAAAGTCAATGAAATTAGGGAATTAAATTAGGATTTACTCTATTGAATAAATTTAAATATATGCTTAAAAAATTTATTAATCCAACGACGATCTAAGCTAATTTGCTATGGGAATCTGGGGCACGTATACTCATCTTCATGACAATTGCGTGATTGGTATTCGGTATTGTGGGACAAATGTGAATGGAATAGTTTGAACATAAATAATTGGGCAGGATTAATATTTCTTTAAAACCAAACACGAATTTGGAGTTCAAATGATGGTACGTATATATAAAATACAAGAAATTTACATGAAGCAAGTTCTAGTGAGTTCAAATATTTATTTTCTTCCAGAACATATATAAATATTCATGTTTAAATTCATCGTATTATTATATCATTAGATTGTATTTTAACTAAAGAATCTGATAATAAAAACATAAAACTGCATATATATTTTTTTATCCAAAAAAATATAGTAAGAATCAAAATAAAATTTTACTTAATGTCTCCTGACATAATTATTTTTTGTTAAGTTTTTAAATGATAGAGGTAGAGAAAAAAAAAGCTTCATAATAATGTAATATATGAATAATCATATTTAAAATAAAAATTTATGAAAAAAATAAGATGAAACTTTTTATTAGTCAAAATATGGTTTTAGTCTAACTTGTCTTTGCAAAACATGAGAATTTGAATAAAAAATTAAACTTCTATTAAAGCATATTTAAAAGCATAGTACAATCTTTTAATGTTTTCTATTAGAAGTATTATAATAATTTTATTAAGATTATTTTGAAAAAAATTCAATAGATTAAAATGAAAACCAATATTTTAATTTGTTTACACTAGATTATCAAATTTTTTTTATTGAATTTCTATTAAAATTATATATTATTTTTATCATACAAAATACACAATTGGAATGAATTTTTTATACTATATTAAATATAATTAATGTAATCTCATTGTTATATATTTTTATTCATATAAAAATAAATAAAATATGTTTTTTATTCTTCATTTATTAAAAAATGTCATACTTAATTTTTATTTAAAAAATAAATAAAATTTAATCTCTTGGATATAAAGTTTAAGATTTAATGAAGGAATTAAATTTAGTATCTTTAAAAAAAAAAATAGAAGATAAAGTGCAATATTGTGAACGATCAAAAAGATAATTTATTAATAATTAAGGGACAAAGTGGTATTTTCCTCTATAAAAATCATTCGCAACGTACGAAACGTGTCTTGTTCATGTGAACGCTTGAGATTCCCCAATGAAGCCTATCTGAAGCGTGAAAGGCGTATGGTCACTTCGGTGTCAATAGTCTTTAGGAATGGAATCGTTAGACATGAGGGTCGAACAAACATGAGCACCACGATGTACTAGCTTTTGTGAGATGTGAATGCTAATGACCCCTCACTTGTCGGAAAATATGACTTTCCTATTGTACTTCTTTTAAAAGGTTTCTATGCTTTGTAGTCACCATACGTACGTATATTTTACAACGTGCATGACAATACAAACATTTATTAGCATATACATAAGAACCCCCTTGAGTGACGTTGAAGGCCACCGTTTATATCAGACTGATATAATTTGAATTTGAATTGGCAAAAATAAGAAAGGCATTTTTATAATTTAAAATTTTAATTTTAATGAATAAAGTAATAAGGTTTAGTTTAGTTGGAGACTGAGTCCCACACCCTTTCTTTTATGAACTTCGCGTGCACATTCGCTCAAACCTTCTCCTTAGCTTCCGATATTTATTTATTTTGGGTTTAATTAATGATTATGGTGGTTAGTTGCTCATAAAAATAAACATATGAAATATCTTATTTACACTAATACAACGTGATAAAATTTGTTGTTTAAATAATTTCTTTGGTCCTTTTAATATTCAATATTTACCCTAAGAGTATCATATTATAGTTAATGAGAAGGTTCCTTATATTTTCTGTTTTTTCTGCTTTATAAATTTAAATTATTTTCGTTCATATGCATAATAATGCTGGTTAATATGATAATATACAATATATCTATGTTCTGATATATTGACTGACTTCCGAGGAGACTTGGCATATATCTGTGGCTACATTATCTCTTAAATTGAAACCTCAAATGAAAAAGCAAACGGATATTGTCAACACACCCTTATTTTTACAAGATAAAAAATTTATAAATAGTTAATTAATTAATTTATTCACGTTCTAAAATTTTTGTGCCGTCTAATAAAAACCAAAACAAATAGACATAGTGGTATGTAATAGACTTTGGGTTTAAAATCAAAGGTCGAGTAAACCGTAGACGAAAGTGGTACAGCCCATGCAATGGCCCTATCGTGGAGTGGGCTGGTTTCAATAGTATTATGTGGGCTTTATTTGATGAGGCCCATCTAAATCAAAGCCCATTAAATCAGTGGTCCCAAGCCATCGTACTCTTCTGTATTATTTCAAGGATGTTCCTTTTAAGCCCAATTCTAATCTAGATACCAAAAGCAACTTCCTTTGTTCAGTTAGAATCAAAATGAATAGCCACGTGTCATCACGAATCTGAATCATTGCATTTTTTATGGATAAGAATTAAAGTTATTAATTTCGAGGAGACAAAGATGTAATCTACATAAAGAATTAAAGATCACACTTTAAGGATATCACTATTTATTTAAAATTGTGTCTTTCTTGTTATGGCATTGACTCCATTGATTTGTATTGATATGCAAAAAATTCAGATCCTATCAACTCATTTTCTTTTGTCGTTTACTGAACTCAGAAAGGGTCATTCGAAAGCTCGAGGACGACGCGATAGAGCAACGCAGGTGCAGCTTGGTGCCGGATTAATTTGAAAAGAGGCTAGATTCTGTTTAAAAAAGAATTAGAATTAAAATTTGGATCTAAATCAAAATACAAACAATTAGAATTAAAATTTTATTTATTTCTTTTTTTTCCACTTTATTCATCTAACTTGATTATTAGGACAGATTTTTAAAATTTAAACTTGAATTTTTTAATTTATATTTTTCAGATTGAACATATTGTATCAATCAATTTTTTTAATTTATGAGTAAGTTAATTTATTATTTAAAATTTAAGATAAATAACTTAATTAATTATTATTATTTATAATATTATATATAAAAAAAGTATAAATATAAATAAGTTATTATATTGACATAAATTTTTTATAAAGCTGTTAAAAGTGGACTAACCTAACCCATTCGATTTGACCCACTCGAGTTAGTGGGTTAAACGAGTTGACGCATTTAACCCAAGAAAAAATAAAAATAAAATAAAAAATTATAAAAATTCAAATGTGATTTTCATTAAGTACATATCTTATTTAATCAATCAATTTCTATATCAATATAAATAAACAAAAAAATAACTAAATAAAAAGTAAGTTTCAACGAATTAAAATAAGTAGAGTAATCTAATAATTCAATGATTCATTAATAATAAGAATATGATTATGAGCAAAATATTCAAATCTAGAAAATTACAAAATAATAAAGACAACACAACACATACATTATAGTTAATTTTTTTAAATAGGAAAGTGCAGTGGGTTAGGGCACTGGACTAAGTGAGTGAAATTAAAAAAAAAAAACCGGACCGAGTTGATAGAAATATACTAAACAGGTTCTCAAAGTGAAGGGAATAAAAAAAACACAAGAATATAAATTCAGAGTTGGGTAGGAGACTTACATTGATCTCCTAATTTGCAGAAGCTTATTGATCTTTGGCTAGGATCACTGATCAAATGAGATACCCACAATATATTAGGTGTATCTCGGGTTTTCACAGCCTAAATCCCCTCTTAAATGCGATTGCAGAATACTCGTAGGTATCTTACTCAGAGTGTCTCAAGTCTTACTCTCTAATGAGTTGTTTCCATTGTACACTAGTCTAGCCCTATTTATAGAAGGCTAGCTAGGGTTAGAGTTTAGTAGTAATTCTTATAATTACTATTTTACCCTTATTTAATGAGCACCCCTTATGGGTGCATACAATATAATATCTTAACAGACTTATTCTCTAGATATTATACGATATTATAACATCTCCCACTTATACATAATGGGAGTGCTCATACGCTCTAAACCCAAGAAACATATTCTTAATAAATCAAGAGAACATTTTCTCTTTATAATCTATAGTTGTTCATACAGGGAAAGTTAGCTGTGCGACTAACATACTATGAAAGCATTAATGCTATACATCAGTTACCAATATATAGCCTCTCGTTGATAAATGCACCTGCATATAGATCATAAAGTATGCATGTACCCCAGATCATAAGAATCGCATTTAGATATCTCCCAATGATCTCATCTATCACAATATCTTATATTCACAATCATGACACACAAGTCATAACTGGTATACCAGTGAATACAGAATAATGAGATTCTCTTTATGATCTTCCTCTTCACACGATCCTATTAACACAAACTTAGTTCGTTTTTCTAGACATGTCCTGCCAGATTGAATCATTACTCATAGTCCTAAGGCAACATGCTAAGATAGCAAACACCAAGTTGTATCTCAAGTACCTGATCGAAGTCCAAGGGTACAAATATAGAGCCAATGTAAAGGTTCAGGGGTCTCACACAATTATGAGTTAAGATCGCACTCATGTTAACCTCAATGGTAGGTATTTACACATATGGTATGAAACATGTGTTACAGCATTCCTCCTTTTCCCGAAAAGTGTATGTCTATTTCACAAATAATGTTATACAAATGATATTTTAGACACTACAAGTTTAAAATTGAGTTCCTAGATCTACACAATGTCTTGAACTCACCTCTGGCAACTAAGGTAGACTATAAATGATGAACTTATTTCATCAAATCACTTTTAATGACCATATGTCATCAATCAAGTGACTTATATGATTTTAAGTTTAATTGCTCTCAAATTATCTTTCTGATAATTTCTCTTATAATCTTGTCTCATCTCTAATGTCACAAAGACACTGAGGCAGTTACCTATGTGAGAAATGTACACAACATTCAAATAGAGACATGTAAGCATGGAAATCAAACTTTATTAATTTATTAAAGAACATCAATACATCTATGTCTGTGAACAATGAAAAAATAAAAAATACAAATGAAGATGCTAAAGTCTACGCAATCTTAAAGACTTCGTGTGTCTCATAAATACATATCTAGAAATTGGCTTGGTCAGCGGATCTACCAGCATCTCATGCGTAGACACATACTTCACGTTCATAGTCTTGCGTGCAACCATGTCCTTCACATAGTGATATTTGATATCTATGTGTTTGGTTTTACAATGGTACTTTGAATCCTTGGTGTATGTAATTGCAGCCTCAATGTCACAATACACTAATACTAGTTCAGTGTTTTCTGCTTTGCACAATAGTTGATCCAAGAACCTCTTCAACCAAACAGCCTTCTGGACTGCTGAAGATAAGGCCACGTACTCTACCTCGATCGTGGACAAGGATACACAGGATTGTTTCTTACTACTCCATGATATGGCACCATCACTGAGTAAGAAAACGTATCCTAAGGCAGACTTTCGCTCATCTAAGTCTCCTCCGTGATCAACATCAGTGTATCTTTCTAATCGTAGATCTCTGTTGCCTTGATAGCAGGGAGCATAATCGACAGTCCCCTTCAGATATCTTAAGATTCTTTTTACAGCTTCTTAATGTTTAGGACCTGGGTCGATTTGATATCTACTCACCAAGCCAGCTGCTTGACAGATATCAGGTCTAATACACATTATAGCATACATTAAACAATCGATCGCATTCCTATATGGAGTTCGGCTCATACGCTCTCTTTCCATGGCAGTCTTAGGATGCATTTCGGCACTCAAGGTTTGACTTGTACTGATAGGAATGTCAGCAGTGTAATGACCCAATTAATTATAATTAATAATTTAGCTAATAAGAGATTAAAGGAGAGAAATTTTGCAAGAAAAATTGCTAAGGTGTATTATTTTGTCAAGTTAAACCTTAAAATGAGATTGAGGCTAGCTCAGTGATCAGGCTCCAGGTGTTATTCAAGAGATCATGGATTTGAGACCTGACCCCCTTAACCTTTTTATTTTTTTAGGAGCTGACACGTGTCACCTTCTAAAGTGAAAAGACCAAAATGCCCCAAGTAATTTTATTTTTCTTCTCCTTCCCGTCTAGCTCGAGTAGAAGTAGTGAGGGAGTTGAGAGTTAAACGTCCATCGTAGTTGTCCGTCCACTCGTCGAAGTTGCCATTTTCCCCCCATGAAGGTTGTCGGTCTATCACCGGCCAGTCACCGCAACGTCGCCGACAAAGGAGCTCGTTTTTTCATCGGAGACAGTGAAGAGATGCGATCTAGATCGAAGCTCGGTAGGCCCATTTTCCATCACGGTTTGGGTGGGTTCTGCTCCCCACCTCCTGGTCGTCGTTCTTTGCCCGGTCTCGAGCTCGGTTGGCCGCCGGTGAAGTAGTTTTCCGGTGGGTGTCCGAGGAGCTAAGAACAGTGGCATTTTTGGGCAAATTCGGTAAGTTTTAATCAATTTTTTCTTGAGATTGATGTCAGGAGAAGCATTTTCAGCCCCTATCTACTGAATTTAAGCTTTGGAAGCATGAATTTTGGGGTGGTTTTGAGAAGTTATGCTGATAGGGACCAAACTGAAAAGTTTCGAAATTTTGGGGTTTTTAGAAAATGGTGAAATGCTGCATTGTATGGGTCCAAATTGATCCTATAATAACACTTTTAGACCTGATGGCATGAAACCTTAATTTTTGTCATGGATTTCCTTAGATTGAAGGCAAGGGTATGGGATTAGGGACTAAAATGAAAAGCTCAGAAAGTTTGTAAGGAAGAAAATGTAAATTGACCAAAAGTCTGGGAATTTTAGTGATGAAATCAAGGAGAGTGAGTTAGGGTTTTTTTTTGAGTAATAAGTAGGAAGATGAGTAATTCTTGCTTTCTAAATGGTGCAAGTAGCTTGTAAGAGTGATTCAGGCACCTAAGGGAAACATTGAATTACTTGTAACGAACGGCACTCAGAAGCGCAGATAGTGCTCCCTAATACTCTTAATTATGCTTCACTTTTATTGCTTGAACATGTTTATAAGTATCATTATTAATTTTATTATGACTATATATTTCGGAATTGAAGTTAGGAGTAATAAAAATCCCTTGATATGTGAGATGACTTTACTTACGGTTTTGGACTCATGCGTACGGTTAGGAATAACTACTTGATGAATCATTATTGTAAATACAGATGGATTTCATGCATACTGGCTACTTTTCTATGCATGCTTGTTTTAAATTTCAATATTATTGGGAGGACTAGGTAGGACAACGGCTGCCAACAGCAGTTCTATTAACCGTTGGTGCACCTAGGTAATGACCCAGCTAGCAGAGTTAATGATGGTGCTAGCCCCGTGTGACGGCCATCACACGAGGACCAATGAGTGATAATCTTCGTGAGTTGAGACCTCACGCCTGTTGGTTAGTTGCCCTTGAAGATTATGTATCCTCGCCTGTTGTGATTTGCCCTTTGTAGCTGTGTGCCACACCAATTTGGTCCTTAGTAGTCCTTCTCTAGATATGACCTTCAGAAGCTTATTGGTTTCTTGTGAATGGCACCTTAAATTAATTGTTTAAAAAGAGCATTATGCATCGGAAACTGTTTATTATAAGGTTGATTGTTATGGTTTAAACATCATTGTATTTTACTTAATTCTTGACCATGTTTTGCTTTCTATTTATATATGAAAGTTGTTACTGATTTTGGGGTGCTATCTAACGAAAAAATTTGTTCTCAGATAGGGAGATAAAAGATTTCCCAAAGGCAGCAGAGCACTGATGGGGAGTCTTGTGGTGAGCCCTGCTTGTGATGTCGCGAGGCATTTTCTTTTTGTTTAGTTGGTATTCGTGGCTTATTCTTTTGGGATGTATATATATCGAAAATGATAACCATTGGTTGTATGTCTGGGGTGGTATAGAGACCACAGTTGAACTTTCCTTAATTGTTGTATTTGTAATTATGTTATATTGGGTTGTACTGGTGAGAGCGGAGATCTCCTATATGTTGTATTGCCTTACAGGTTATTGTAAAAATTTCGGGACGTCCTATTTACTGGGAAGGTGCTACCGAAATTTCTATAAACTCCTTGTTTTGTATTTAAACCTTTATTTTATATTAAGGTAAATTATATTACATATGGTACAAATTGAATAAATTCGACGTGATACTGAATGTCCCTCCAACGTAAGGCTTGCTGGTTCGAGGATTTTTCCTCATGGCCTGTGCCGGTCCCACTCCAGGAATTTAAGGTGTGACAAGTAGGGTTACAACTTTCCATATGAAAACATTCCAAAACCTTTTTGATGTAATTCTCTTGAGAGAGATACAAATGTTTCTTAGAACGATTTCTCGAAATCTTAACTCCAAGAATGTATGCAACTTCACGCATATCTTTCATCTCAAAGTGAGATGACAACTAGGTCTTTACCTCGTTGATTTGCTCTGTATCATTTCGAACTATAAGTATGTCATCAACATATAATGTCATAATCACATATTTGTCTTTAAATCTCTTGGTATATACACAGTTATCTTCACTCATCATAGTGAAATCACTAGAGATGACTGCATTGTGAAAACATATATACCACTACCTTGAAGATTGTTTAAGGCCATAAATAGACTTCAAAACTCTATAAACTTTTTCTTTTTGGCCCTCTTTAATGAAACCCTCAGGTTATTCCATTTAAATCTTTTCATTTAATTCTCTATTAAGAAACGCAGTTTTTACATTCATTTGATGTAATTCAAGATCTAGACAAGCCATTATAGCTAGAAGTAAGCGGATAGAGGTAAATCGTATAGCAGGAGAAAGGTCTCTTCATAGTCAATTCCTTCCTGCTGTGTATACCCATTTGCTACTAGTCGAGCCTTAAATTTTTCAATCGTGTCATCGACCATTTTCTTGATTTTGAGAACCCACTTGTTCCCAATAGCCTTGCGTCCCCCTAGAAGATCAACAAGTTTCCAAACATTGTTGATTTTCATAGACTCCATTTCCTCTTCTATAACTTTAGTCCATTTATCTTTAGAAGGGGTTAAGAGAGCCTCTTTCAAATTTCTCAGCTCATCTTCATTTTGCATGAGCATTATAAAAAGTTCACCACCTTCAATCTCATATCGACGACGGGGAGTGTTTTTATGTGAACCACGTTTCAGTTGTGATTCATTAAATCTTGTTTCATTGTTCCCATTTGGATTAGTATTGCTCCCACTCGGATCTAAAACGTTGGTCTCACTCCCACTTAGAGCAACTAGCTCAGGAACACTTTCATTTGCATCAAATGATGAAGAAGGTTGCTGATGAGAAACTAATTCATCATTTGCTATAATCCTCCCACTTGAATGAAGTGGTCCTAGTGTAGTCGGATCCTCTATCTCAAATAATGATAAGTCTTGACCTACCTCACCCTTCTTAGGATATTTATTCTTTAAGAATATGACATCTCTAAATTCGAATTCAGTCACACTCCCATTGTCTTGCTGACCTATAAACACATAACCTTTTGAGGTTTCTAAGTATCTAATGAAGATACTTTTCTTTCCTCTCGAGCCCAATTTCCTATACTTGTGAGAGGAATCATGTGTATAGGCAGCACATCCCCAAGGTTTCAAAACACTTAGGTCAAGCTTTCTCCCAGTCCATAACTCATATGGAGTGGTTGTAATTGATTTCGTAGGCACACGGTTAAATATGTAGGCTGCAGACATCAATGCATTACCTCAATAGGTGATTAGCAAATTAGCCTGTGCCATCATAGACCTAACCATCTCAAGGAATGTTTTATTCCTTCTTTCCGTAACACCATTTTGTTGTGGAGTACTCGGAATAGTCAACTGATGAACTATCCCTTTTTCATCACATAATTCATTGAATTGAACCGATAAATATTCTCAACCTCGATCGGTTCGAAGAGCCTTAATCTTTTTATCTAATTGATTTTCTACTAAGTTCATATAGTTTTTAAAGTAACTCAATGCTTCTGACTTATGAGAAATCAAATAGACATAACCAAAATGAGTATAATCATCAATGAATGTGATGAAATAATTCGCTCCAGGCCCTGACATTCATAGGCCCACAAATGTCAGAATGAACTAATTACAGTGAAAAATTAGCTCTGGTTGCTTTACCAAAGGGTTTTCTTGCAGATTTTCCAGCTAAACAAGATTTACAAGTAGACAAATCTACGTGTTCAATGCCGGGAAGCAAACCCTCTTTTGCTAATCGTTGCATTCTTTGTTGGCCAATATGACTAAGTCTAGCATGCCATATATTTACATCGTGATCATAATCATACATGGAGGCAAACATGAAAAAACTAACATTATTATTAATATAAGATTCGTCATCCAAATCCATACAAATAAAACCTCCAGTTACATAACCAAAACAAAAAAATACTGAGTCATTACTCAATTTAACACAATTGTCATGGAAATTCAACTGAAAGCCTAGCCTAAGTAAAACCAAAACTGAAATAACATTCCGACGAATTTGAGGTGCATAAAGGACATCATGTAAGATTAGGTCTCAACCACCACGCAGGACTAACTTGCATGTTCTGATCCCTTTGACAGCAACCTTAGTGTTGTTGCCACATATATCCAAAATGCTCTATTGGCAACTCACCGAAAGTCAACAAAGGCATTACGGTCATGTGCTATGTGGTCTATGGCTTCTGAGTCTATAATCCAAACAGGACAAGATTCAATAAGCATAATTGAGCTAGAAACACAAAGTTTACTAGCATAAGCAGTGTAGTTTACCTTTTTGAAAGGCTCAGGGCGATCACTCGCATAGTGTCCTTTCTTTTGGCAATTGAAGCATTTAACATTTGTCGTATTGACTTTTCGCTGCTTCTTTTTGCCTTGTTGATTGGTCTTTGGTTTTTTCTTAGGTTGGGCTGATTCTTTGTTCTTTCTCTAATTCTTTCTCTTTGAACCACGTCTTTCACCTGAAATTGCCATGTGTAACTCAAGTATCGGCTTGATTGATTCAAACCTTTCTTCCTCGAGTTCGAGGTGTCTCCGAACATCTTCCAGAATCGTGATTCTGTCATTGTCAGTGAGATGCATATTCATATGCTCCCATGAACTAGACAAAGAGTGAATGACTGCTTGGATTTGTTCCTCGTCTGTTAAGACATTTTCAGCATCTTTCAACTCAGCGATCATATTTGACATCAGCCACAGATGTTTCCTTATTGAATGTTTTGGGCATTTCTTATATAAGTCAAATTTAATCGTTAGAGAACGCAATCTAGATATGGACGTTGTTTCGAACCTCGTTCTCAGAGCATTCCAAAGCCCCATAATGCTTTGGTGGTCCTTGAACTCCCTTAGAATGTCATCATCCATAGTGTTTAGCAATGTAATGCGAGTAGTGGAATTCTTTTTCTTCCAAGCGTCATAAGCTTCACGGTCCCTTCTATGTTGGGCCGTGTTTCCAACTTCTGGCTCTTCCATGACATTGTTAAGAGCCTCAAGAGCCTCTTGCTCTTCTAGGAGATACTGGACTTTTGTACTCCAGATCTCATAATTGTCGCCGTTTAGCTTCAACCCTTTGTTAAGCTCAGTGACAATACTTTGAAAACCGTAGTCATTCTTTATATAAAAAGAAAGATAGAATTAAATTAGGATCAAATGATTAAAAACAGGCAAGATTCAATGTTCTACATGCTTACAAATTATGACACTAAGTATCGTATGATTAAGCTAATTAACCCATGCATAACCCGAAGTCAAAAGAGCATGAAGTGCCAATCATCATTCTGAGGTTGTATGCAGGGTGTAATTCAACGAAATCATATCACAACTAAGTGTCCTAATCATGCTACAAACAAATTGTAAATCATGACTTTTCAAATGCTAAACAAATCAACATTCGTTAACTAACATGTTAAACTAATCAACACATTAACAAATTAATTATATAATGCTAAACTAATTAACATTTATTAAATAAACATGTTAAACTAATTAACACATTTAATTGCATAATGTTAAGCTAATTAACATTATATGTTTAAATTTTCTATTGGAAGAAAATTAAAAAAATGTTAAACTAATTAACATAATAAGTAATCACATATTACTTGGACTTGATATTTCTTGGGATATGTTAACTTTTCACAAAAAATTAATTGCATTTATTTGGGACTAAAATATAAATACGTAAGTTATATTTTTGAACATTTTTAATGTTCATTAATTAGGGAATTTAACTATTAGGCCTCTAATTATTATTTTTGGATGGGCCACATGCCCAAAAAAAAAAAAACTCAACTAAAAAAAAACTATCCAAAAAAAATTTTAAAGGCCCTATTTTCTTCAAAATATTTTTAAAGGCTCAAAATAATTTTAACAATGAGCCTGGATCAAACCTTAAACTTAACAAAAATTTTAAGGTCTCAAATCTAAAAAATTAAGATTTCTGAAAATTTATTTTATTATACATATATATATATATATATATATATATATTGTGCGGCCATATTTCTTCCTCAGGTAGGAAGAGTTTTTCGAAAAAGAAAAAAAGGAGATGTTTTTCATCTTTGCAACAGTTTCACATAGGCCATCGCAGGAATGTTTTCGAAAAACATTATTGTTGTTGTTTTTTCGTTCTTTGAATCAAAATAGCCCCAAATAAAAATCTAATCTCAATAAGGTATACAATTAATCAGAAAACTAGCCTAAGTGCTTTGATACCAATGAAGGGAATAAAATAACACAAAAATATAAATTCAGAGTTTGGTAGGAGACTTACATTGATCTCCTAATTTGCGGAAGCTTATTGATCTCTGGTTGGGATCACTAATCGGATGAGATACTCACAATGTATTGGGTGTATCTCGGGTTTTCACAGCCTAAATCTCCTCTCAAATGCGACTACAGAATACTTGCAGGTATCCTACTCAGAGTGTCTCAAGTCTCACTCTCTAATGAGTTGTTTCCATCGTACACTAGTTTAGCCCTATTTATAAAAGGTTAGCTAGGGTTAGGGTTTAGTAATAATTCTTATAATTACTATTTTATCTTTATTTAATGAGCACCCCTTATGGGTGCACACAATATAATATCTTAACAAACTTATTCTCAAGATATTATACGATATTCTAACGCAAAGGAATCCCTTAACTCAACCCATTGGGTTAAGCCTATTTTAACACCTCTAATTTTTTAAATAAAAATATTAATTTTTATTTATCTATTAAGATGTTCTATCACATTGAATTTTTATTAAATAATAATTTTTTTTAAAAAATATTCATTCAAAATTTATAAATTTGAATAATTTTACAAGTTAAACTTTTTAGCCTAACTATTTTTATCCAGAGATTTTGTTTTTTTGTTTTTTTTTTTTTTTGGCATAGCATACTTAGTTGGCCTAAATAAACCCTGCAGAATCACTTTTGTACTAAGCTTTGTCTTCCTTTACTTTCGCACCACAAGCATATGGTTGACGCGTGTAATCATTGAAACGTAAGCCATGAAAACGAAAGCACATCAGCTCATTTTTCGAGTTTAATTTGTTTAACAGTCAGACTGCCCATACCAGCTGTCGTATTGCCATTGACCTCCACTTCACAATCCTGCTTTTCCATTTGGACCAATGCCTCAGCGCCATCCTAACAAATTCTCATATTCTCTTATCTTTCATTTATAATATTCGAAGTTGTTTTGAAATATAGGGGTTTTTTCCCCCAATTTTGTATATTAAAAAACCTCTTTTATTGCATCTTGTACTAATACAAGTAGATACATGCTAAATGTTAATTTGAAATAACTTATTGTATTTTAATTTTAATTTTCTTAAATTTTGTCTATGAATAAAATGATTTCTTATTTATTTATTTGTCAACTTACTCTTTCCATATTCTTAGTTCCTAATAACTACTATAAAACACAAATTGTAAGATTAGAAATAAGGGTGGGTCATTGAAAAGATAAACGAAATATATAGAAAGGTGAACTATCAAATTTACAAACTAAAATTTTTGGATCCATAAAAAAATCTAAAAAATATTAAAATTAAAATATAAATAAATCAAATAATTTAAAGTTTGTCTTCAATAACGTGTCCTTGTTATAGTGTATTTGATGGTATTAATATAAGGACTACTAGGTCAAACCAAAAAGTCTACTTTACATATTAAAGATTAGCAGTTACGTATTAGGCAGGGAGATATGAAATAAAGTGACAAATAATATTTATTAACATTCCATAATATACCATGTCGGTAGTATTTCCTCCATAATGTATGGTTTCTGTTGTTTCTTTTCTCTTTATTTTCCAATATCTTAAGTTTTAACGTGAGTAAAGTAACCAGTCCGGGTATATTCAACTAAAATTTCTTAACTAAGACAAAGCAAACCTCGCATTAGCATTGACGATGACATTATTCTGCTGTCTGTTGATCTCTGTTTTTCATTTTTTTTAATTATAGTTATTATAAAAAAAAAAAGCCTTATTATATCAACTTACCACAGTACTAACACTAGTAATTTGTGATATTATTTTTGTTTTGCCGTTGATAAACTCATGCAATCAGCAAGAACTCCTGTCATTGATATTCCAAGCAAAAACAAGAGCCATCAATGAACCCAAGCTAACTTTCTTTACCGCATTTAAACTTTAGTCTAATTAAAACGTATGTACAATCTTTAGTATTAAAAACCTTAGGTTTAAAATCAAGACGGGAATAAAAAGCCCAAAAGAAGTGAGAACTCTAAAGCAGGGAGGAGGCTTCTATGACTACATCATATGACTTGTTCCATTGTTTGTTCTCTCGAACCGTCCGTGATGTTACCGTTACACATGCTGTCACCTTGCCACATCCAAACAATGTCTTTCAGCGCGGGCCTAACATCTTCCTCGCAAAACTTGGCATATTCCAAAGTGTCGCCGGAACACTTCGAAAACTCCACGACGGCGACTTCTGGGGCCACCTCGAACACCTCCGCCGTCACATTTAACCTCCCTTTTCTCCCTTCCGACCGTCCTTCCAGCCTGATTCTGAAGTCCTTCACCTTCGCCGTCTTGAAGCTCAGACCCTTTGCCATCGTCTCAATCTTGGACATAATCACCGTAGCCGAACACTTGGAAGTGAACACTGACCCGGTCTTCCTCTTTTTCTCGAACAGTCCAGACAAATCAAATCCAGAAGACATTGAAGAAATAAATTCGAACGCGTTGAAAAACTTAGGCGACGAAAGCTTGGTCCTGGAATCTTCCTCAACGGCTTTGTTCGAAGCGCTTTCATCTGAGTGAAATGCGGATGCGATCGAAAACCCCTTTAGGAACCATGGAACCCGCATGATAGCAGGTATCGTGGCTCGCCTCTCGGGGTCCGGCACCAGAATCTTCGAAATCAATCTCCTTGATTCCGCAGAAAACCATGGAGGAAATTGAAATTCGGCTTTGAAAATCTTGGTGTACATAGTCATAAGATTTTCATCTTGAAAAGGAAGAAATCCAGCCAATAATGCGTATAGAATCACCCCACAGGACCAAATATCAGCTTTCGATCCATCGTACCCTTTCTTTCTCAAAACTTCAGGGGCAATATATGCCGGAGTACCGCACTGGGTGTGGAGGAGGCCGTCGTACCGGAGCTGTTCCGGCAACGCCGAGAGGCCAAAATCGGAGATTTTGAGATTCTCTTTGTCGTCGAGTAACAAATTCTCAGGCTTGAGATCTCGGTGAGAGACCCCTCTGCTGTGACAGAAATCGACGGCGCTGATTAACTTTTGGAAGTACTTACGGGCCAGATCCTCCTTGAGTTTGCCTCTTGCCACCTTGGCGAAGAGCTCGCCCCCTCGAACATACTCCATGACAAAGAAGATCTTCGTCTTGGTAGCCATCACCTCTTTGAGCTCAACAACGTTGGGGTGTCGAACCAATCGCATGACGGAAATCTCGCGCTTGATCTGCTCCATCATCCCCTCTCTCTTCACTTTCTCTTTGCTTATCACTTTGATGGCAACGCTCTCGCCCGTGGCTACGTTCTTGCCGTGATAGACTTTAGCGAAAGTGCCTTTCCCCAGAAGCCTTCCCATTTCATACCGCCCAAACACTGTACTATTTGCCTCCATTGATTCTGAAGCTTCCAATAACTTAACACTGACTTGTTATTGAGATGGTTTGCTATGGAAACCACATTTCCGTGGAAGTAGGATTCGAAATTCGACTGGGTTTACAGACAAAAGAGAGTGTTACTGATTGCTCTGGCTTTCCGCCATATGAGCTAATTAGGACTGTTCTTTATAGGACGGTAATGGAAGGTTTTAAGAGAGAAACTCTTCCACACGTACGCTGTTCCTGTTTTTCCCTCGGCCGTGAAGCCCACAGATCCAGGAAGAAAATACAAATTGAATTTTATATGCAAAATAGCGAATGAAAAGGTGCCACGTTGTCCTGATAAAAAAAAAAAAGTGTATTAAGCAATCAATGGGTCACATTAAGTGGTGGGATTTGATTCACCGAGCTGTCCTCTTCTGACATATAAAGCGAAATTAGGCGCTCGATTGCGATTTTATTCGTCGGTTTTAGAAAGCAATTCGATTTATACTATTCATATTACCTCATTCTTATGACAATGATATGATTTGGTTCACAAGTCCGAAATGGTATATTCCAATTTGCTTCGTAACTTCGCATCGTCTTCAATTACTCGGGTTGATAGGGGCTGAATGAGGACTGATGGGTTGGCTATAATGCCCTAAAATATAATGCCAATTTTTCATGAATGATTGCCGCCATTATTTCACTATTATTCTAGAATTATACAGTAGTTGTTGACCAGACGCAAGAGCCTTGTTTATTGTGGCATACCAAATATGTGTCTGAGTCTGCTTCCTGGAATTAAATTGTTAGATTGCTCTCCAAGAAAGCATCAATACATCGTCGCAGGCATCATAGAGTGTCAATAATACACGTAGCCACTAAGCATGGCATGTTCGTGGGAAAATGTATGCTTAATTAATAGTTTAATTTGACTTGAAATAATATCTCGTTGAGATATTTTGAAACGAAATTTCCCACTTAACTAGTGAATTCAGTGTCACTAGTATAAGGGAAGGTTGATGAAGCCCTATAATATTAGCATTGCCGCATCAACTTGAATTTAGAAAATAAATTTTAAAAGGTGGCGTTAGGCTAAAGAAGAGGGAAAGAAAAGTGATTTGTAAAATCATATACTTTTGTCCTTTTTTTTTCTTTCTATTTAACTTCATTCTGCATTTAGATTGTAGATGCACGACTTGATGTTGTTGCCGCTTTATAAAATAATCAGATTCTGTTTGACAAATGTTGAGACAATCGTTATTAAATTGCAATACAAAACAATACTGACTTTATAAATAAAAAATTTGAAATTCTTAGATGTTTTATAGTTATCTATAATTATATTTAATTAATGTCGCTTAACTGATTAATCCCAATATAATTAGAATTTATTTATAATATTATAAAAAATGAATATAATCATGTTTATATATTAAATATTTCAATTTGTGATGCATAAAAGGAGAGAGCTCTTCCACCCCCCAAAAGCCAAAGCGTATTTATTTATTATTTTTAGTGGAAACGGTCGAAACTATTGTCTTAACTTCCACATGATGATGATGCTCTTTGAACAGTGTGCTATTGTTGTAATTTTGTTTTTTATCATCATCTTTCATAATTAAATTAACAATCAGGGTAGGTGCGGGATAGATATGAGTTTGGATTTCCTCCGAGGGGGATCTTTCTCCTGTAATCTAGATTTAATGAGCTTAAATTTTTTATAAAATATTTTTTAAAAATGAAAATTAATTATTTTTATAAATAAATATATGTTAATATTAATTTTTTTATGGAGAATAATATCTAATTAAAAAATAAAAAGACTGAATTTTTTAATATATCACAATTTATTTTATATATTTAAGAATTTATTATTTTTAACTATATACTATTCTGTATGAAAAAATAATCTAAATTATTAATATGTCTTTATATATAAACTTTTAAAAAATTTTAAAAATATATTTTATAATAAATTTAGGGTCATTAAATCTAATCCAATGACCCTATTTTGTTACAAATGAAAGATGTCCACCTGTGAAAGTGGAGGGATCCAAACTCGGATAGATATACTCTTGTCTATAAAAAGTCTCAAATTAAACTCCTAGATTTTTTTTAATATTTTCTTGCAGTTGTGTGGATGAGAATTACTTCTCAAGTATTTGGTATAACTGTTACGTGGGTTTTTGGATGAACTAATTTAAGAGGGAAGGATAATTTTTAAAGGTATCTAGATTATTTTATCGAAAAGACTATTATGTAAATAAGAAGAGATTAAATATTCTTAAAGTTTTGAAGTAATTTAACCGAAAAAATTTGAAAGAATTTTAGTTTGAGTACAATTTTTAAAAGCTCCAATTTCTGTATTTTATGGATATACTCATTTAAAAAAAAAAAAGGACTGAAAAATATGCAAGATACAAATTCTATGGTTGATTTAATTTCTGTTTATATAGAACTCTTAATTGTTTTAAAACAAATAAGAAAATTAAATTCGTTGGGGAAAACAACTCGTGCAATCGACAGGATCAACCGACGAGGAAGACTTTTTGTCCCTAACATGATGAATCACCTACGCAGTGACAAGTGTCCTCAACCCTTCCTTGATAGGCACGTAAGCCCGTTGGCCCGGAAATAAATTCCCTATCAATTTCAAATGCAGTTAATAAAATTTGGATTATTAGATAGAATTTTAATAATTTAAATTTTATAAAATTAATCAATATTATTTAATATTTATTAAAATATAAATTATTTAATAAAATTTTAATAATTCAAATAAAAAGTACAAATACACAAAATCCAAATCCCATTATCCCATGTTGTTCACTCTACACTTCGCAGGTTACCCCCAAAAGATTCCGACGTTTAACTGCTTGCCTGTATTTGGAATTATAAAATATTATTTTTATGTTTTCGATTGATCACCTTAAAATCTTAAATTTATCTTTAAATCGAGCTCCTTCTACGCAAATCCTTGAATGAGACATAGCTCCTAGTGGTTTGATATATACTAGCTCTTGTGGTTTTTTTATTCTCACGTTATAATACAAAGTAGTAATAACCAAAAATATTGCTGCTCCAATGCTTTAATTACATTCATTTGATCTCGCGTGAAGTATTCCCATACTATCAATAAAATTAAATCTGGTGTATGGACAAGCACAAAATAATTCTTCAACCTTAAATCATAAATCTTGAACTCTAAGTCCCTATTGAAAGCATTGGCTGAATCCAATCTTTATTCCGTTTCAGGTATGTTCAGATTTACCTAACGTAGTTATTAGATGTGATGCTCCTCAAGCAATGCAAAAATTCGCTGTCCACTTCTTCCTACCTTTCATTGGGTTTTAAGTAAGAAAGAAAGAAACAAACCACAACCTCCAATCTTAACTGACTAAAATTATTAACATATAGGTTCTTTTGAAAATCACGTAACTATGCATTTGGCATGTCAGTACATGTGGGATTTTTGTTTTTTCCTTTTTTAGGGTGAACTATTGATTTGGTTTTGAATGACTATTATTTTTTAATTTGATTTTTAAATATTAATTTAATCTTTGAAAATTTTTAAAATCAAAATGATTAATTTCTAATTGGTAAAAAATTTATATAATCATTAACTCATAATCTAAGCTTACTAGGATAGTATCTTTCTCTGTAAGTGACGTTATCTATGCAAAATCTCTTTAAAATGTGTTATTGCCTTAATAGTATTATTTGAGAAAAAAATGTCATTTTATTAAGTCTAAGTAAATTTTCATTTATTAATTAAAAAACATGTTCAATTAAGAAACTAATTCATGATGTTAAAAAATTTTTAAGTATACCATATATTTTGGAAGTACAAGTCTGACAGCCTTAATGGCACGTCTCTCTGTTGTTTAGTCTACCCGTGTAGTAAAGCTTTACGTTCTGTAGAGAGGGATTACAAAGTTATATGGGCATACGGCTTCAGGTACATAATCTTCCTCCTAGTTTGATGTCGGAAACTATGGGAATCCAATTTGGAAATTTTGTTGGTCGATTCATTCAATATGACAGCAAGTGTTCTAGAGAGGGATTACAAAGTTATATGAGGATAAGAGTTTCCTTAGATGTTCAAAAGCCATTGAAGAGAAGAGAAAAGCTGCATTTACCCAATGGGAACTTTGTTTATGGTAATTTTAAGTATGAGCATTTAACATTAATATGTTTTTTGTATGGCTGGCTTGGCCATTCGGAAAGTTTTCGCAAGTTAAGGATGGCCTAAGGCGATAGGAGAAACCTTTTATAAAGGTGGGATACTTCGTTTAAGGCTACAGGTCAAAATGCATCGATAGTGATGAATAATTGGCTAAGAGATGATTCAGGTGCAAGGTTAGGGAATCAATTATGAAAGAATTCTATAAGACAGGTCAAAATAGAAACTTGCTCTAAAAGGAAAGAAAATTTGCCTTGTCTTGTTAATCACATAGTCTGTATGTCGGGATCTTCATACACTATTAAAAAAAACTCGTATTTGCAGTAGTTCTTTAATGGAGGTTATATAAAACCCTTGCAAAATAACTATTATCGAGGGTTTTTTTAACCTCCGTTGAATGCTACATTATACCTCTTGTATATGTAGAGGATAGTCCTCTTGCCTTCCTTATTTCGATTGCCGCTAGTTTTTTAGTGTGCAAAAGCCCTCTCACCCTCTTCTGATCCCTTCATTGATTAAATAAGAATGATGCAACTCCTTATCTTGCTCACGAACCAATTTTTGATCAAGTACTCAATATCTCAATGCAATGCTCCCATTTTTTGGTGTTTATTACTTATTTGATCTTTTAAGTTTGCATTGCCTGTGTGGGTTTGGTTTATTATTGTTGAGTGGTTGAATGAGGAATCAATTTCAATTAGAAAGCATGATTTTGGCTTATTAGTGAGGCATTATGTGATTTTTACCGATTAGTGTGGTGGTTTTTCTGTTGCCATTTGTGCTATTCTTTTTTGTTATTTTAAAATTAGATTTATCAGTGATGGGTTCTTGTTTTCGTTTGCTTATTGTTCTATTTTCTCATTTACTAAGTGTGCTAGTTTTTTATTTGCTGATTGTGCTAGTTTTTTTAGTGCTAGGGTGTTGGGTTCTTCTTTTTGTTTGCTTGGGTGGTTACTATTACTATAGCATCCTCTGTCATGAGAAAAGAATTGCTCTTTGCTTATTTACCATGTCATATTAACTATATCAAATATATATATATATATATATATATATAAAATATAAATTTATATGTCCCTAGTTGAGCTTGTAAGTTCAAACTAAGTGAAGTATATATAGGTTTGAAGCAGACAATGAATTTATAAGTTTGCATGTCCCTATGATTAGTGTTTAGATTGATTAAGGGAATTTGAGTAAATGAAAATTCCCTAGTTTTTGCTTCCACAAAGAAGGTTAACATTTTTAGGAATATGATTTAATATAATTGATTTAGGCTTGCATAGATATTATTCATGATTTCCATATTTGACAATTGAGATATAGATGTCAATGATTTGTAGTTCTCAAGTGATCTGAATGCAAGTTCATTTTTAATCCTTTATATTATTGTCACTTTTCTCCTAAACACTCTTTATTTTATTTTACCTTCAAGATTATTTTATTTAAATTACTTTATGGTAGTAAATATGTTTAAATAAAATTATTTATTTATGTATCCTATTAACATTATTCAATGGATTTTATAATTTAAAGGATGGATGAAAATTCATGTAAGAATTCCATAGTTATTAGTGAGGATAATTACCTTGGTGCACATTGTTGAAATGAATTATTAAAATATATTTGGTAAAGGGATACATATATGAGACATTGAGATGTATCTGGTGAATGTCTCTGGTGAAGGGATATGCGTATGAATTATTGAGACGTATTCGGTGAAGGGATACAGGTATAAGATATTGAGACATATCTGGTGAAGAGATATGAGTATAAGATATTAAGATATATCTAGTAAAGCGATACAGTATGAATTATTGAAACATATTTGATAAAAGAATATAAATATGATGATCTTAGTTCTTTCCTTGATACATGCTTCATATAAAATTTAAGGTTTATAAATAATATTCTAATTTTATTGAAACTTGTTGTTTGTTAAAAATTCTAAGGTCTCTAATGTTTCACTTTCTGCTTGCTTTGTTATTTAATCACTCACTAAGTAAGTGGTAGACTTATACCTCTCTCTTTAATATTTTTTAGATTAGTATGTGCTAGTGAAGTTGCTTTGAGAATTTCCTTATTGTCCAAACCTTTTTAGTATGTCATTATGGGTTAATTAAAGGTACATCTAACTTTAAGATGGTGGTTACTAAATGTCAGTTTATTTGGGATTTATAGATATTGTGAAATATTGTAAGACTTATGCAGCCTATTTCTTTATTATACTAAATATATATTCTGAGGCATTATCTAGTTTGTCAGTTTAAAATTATTGAATTATATTTCAAAGTGTGTCTAAAATGTTTCATTGATATTTTATAGAAAATGTAAAAATGTTATCTTAAGCTGATTGAGTTAAGTTGATTTCGCCTATGCGCCAATCAAGATCAATAAATTTGGGTCGTGACAATTATAGTCAATAAATTTGTTAAGGATGTTATAAGCACCAATTATTATCACTACTTTTACTTTAAGTCAATCTAGAATAATATAGTAGCTTGTTCTTGTTTAGATTATAAAGACTGATACAGCTAATGTGATATACAAATTAATATCTACTAGAGTAATGTATTTTTATATAGGAATCTTTTAAGCAAGTCATTCTCAACAATTAACACCTTTCAATTGTGTGCAATGTTTTATATGAAAGATTAGGATTTTGGCTTGGTGTTTCAATAGTTGTCGATGCACGAGTAGATTGAAAATAGGTTGCTGAAGTCGGATCTATCTACAAAAAAAGAAGAATATTAATTTCTCCAATAACTGGTAATTGTGTTGGTTGATTGTTGTATTATTTTTTTGTCTAGCTCTTTATGCTATCATTATCTATCTAATCTTGATATATTGTGATCTTACATGTTTAGCAAGCCAAAGAGAAGTATTCTCAATTTTTCTCTCCTTTTGTAGTTTATGTGTCATTAAAGACATTTTAGATCTTATTTTCATAAGTATTCTGCATTTTTTCTATGTTTTGAGTTTTTTTCTCAAATTTTAACTATTTCAAGGGTTGGGTAATAAATTTTTGTCACATATTTGAAAGGTGGACTTTATACTTCTGGTATCTATTACCATTTTTTTTTGTCAATATTATCTTACATTATCATCATCACTACTACTCTTTTTGTTTTTGTAAACTATCTTTCCTTTGTAGATGAGCCAATTAAGTGTTTTTCTATGTGTGGTTACTCACTCATCGCAAATGAAGTTTGGCTAATAGCCTAACTATAATATAATCATTCTACATGTTATCTTCTGTCACATTCCAAATTGTCTTTTTACCAAAAAAAATAGAGGTAAAAATAAAAGTGGCTATTTTATTAGAAAGAAATGAATTTAGGACTAGCTGAAGTGTGAGATATCCTCGATAAAAAAAAAAAAATAGAAAACAAAACAAAACTAAACTAAAGAAAACCACACATTTCATTCCTACAAATTTAGGAGACATTTATCACATGGATCTAACTTGAAAATAGAATTACAGAGGAAAATATTTTAACTTGAAGGTGATATGGACATGTACAAATTGTTCATGGTTTGTTTTTACTATAAATCTTTAATATGCACAATAGGGGGCCTTTTAATATAGAAAATTGATTTCTTTTAAGTGAATTATCTTATACCTCTTTGATTAAATAGCTTAAAAAGTTGTTGGCTCATAAAATCTATCAATTTAGCTAACTCTTAAGAAATATTTTTCATGAAAATTAATACCCAAGTTAATCTTTTTATGCCCCTTCTCATATTTCTTTTCAACATCATTTTATGACTTCTTTTTGCTCTTCTTTTTATTTTGAAATCTCTATGCAATCATTTCTTTTCAGCATGATTCCAATTTATTCTTTGTTATAATGCCTTTTAATTTTCTTGTATTTCTTTCTAATAAGTTTACCTTAATGACTTGTTATTAGTTATTGTATGATGTAAATTTCTCTTTCATATATAAGATATTATCACTATCTTTGATAACATGTTGTTAAGTAAGAGTATAGTGACATATAATGAAGTGAAGTAACACTAAAATATATGAGCACAATCCAACATATGGCTAGCTGAACTTACAATGTAAAGGTTGTTATATATATACATACATGCTTCTGAGACTAGCAATATATTTGATCCTATGAACACTTTTGTGGAAATGCACCACCTCCACTTTTGAAGTAGGTTTATCATTATTATTTATATGATTAATCAATTTCTTTTACCATATATATTATTGATTTTATGTCACCTTTCAGGGAATTCTAGGTGATGTGCAACCTTCATCTTTTTCTAGCCACGTATCTTTTCCTTTTCAATAGAAAATCTGGAATATACTTTAAGAATACAAGCATAATTTTTGGATGTAGCACATTAGGAATAGATACCTATTAAGTAATAGTTATTAAAATTATTGTATACAAACAATTTACTATATAGATCCTTTTTGTATGAAAAAATCATGATAATTGTTTATGATACTAAATATTTAACTTCTATTCTATTAGATGTACGAGTATTTACTTCTGTTAACATAAACATGTATTTTATAGAGGAAAAAAATCAGTCCAAAATAGTTAAGCATCTAAACATTTACTACAGGTTAAAAATGCCCCAAATCACGCTAAAACCCTTGCTATCAAACACAATTTCTTACTAAAAATTGTTATTATTTATCACAAAATCATTATTATAGTAATTTATACTAACAGTTAAAAACTATTGCTAAGAGCATAAGAGTGAAACCCTCACTAAATTGAACCCATTATTTGCTATAAAACAATTGTTGATTGGCCTAAAAGTGTCATTGATCTAGCAACAATTTGTCTCCCACCCCCCATTAATGTTAGCGATGATGTCATCGTTAAATGCTTGCGACCCTTGCATTACTGACGCTTTTAAAAAGCGTCAGTAAATGGATTACTAGAGGTTTTAACCTTCACTAAATGCTTAAAAAACCGTTGCAAATTGCATTTTTTTTTTTAGTGATAAAGTATCTCAAGGTCAACAGGTCTGAGTAACATGGCCAAGGTGGATTTAAATGTGGGCTTGTATGATGAGGAAAACCCAATAGGCAAGGTCAAAGGGAAGAAAAGGATACAGGTCAATGAAGTAAGTCCAATGGGGCTTGTAATTTCGTAGGAGGAAGGGACTGGAGCGTAAGGAAATGACAACAAACTTATTCTATCGGTGGGTTCTGCTTAGCAAGCCCACCGGCAACCATGAGGGCCGTTGGAACTGCCAAGGGATGGGCAACCATTGTGCAATCAGAACTCTTAAGGATCTCATTCAAAAGTGAAAGCCCAATATCGTGTTTCTCTTTAAAATAATTGTTCATAAAAGTCAAGTTGAAGATATTTGCAAATTATTAAATTTTGAAGGTTGTCTCGAAATGGATTAAGTAGGTCGTGAAAGAGGCATAGCAGTTCTTTGGAAGGAAGATAATAAAGTGTAGTTGCTATCGTATTTATACAATTATATTAATCCGTCTTCACAAGGGGTAAACCAAGTAGAATGGCATCTTACAAGCTTTGAAGGTTTTCCAGAGAAGAACAAGAGTCATGAATCATGGGATATGCTAAGGCATTTAGCTACTATACATTATAACCACATATAGGTCTGTATAAGGGATTACAATAATCTCCTTTCAAATACAGAGAAATCAGGGGGAGTTAGCTACTTGAAAGATCTTATAGAAGGTTTTTGTATAGTTATAGAAGAATATGGGTTAAAAGACATTGGTATGACAAGGCCTTAATTTACTTGGGGAAGGAACACAAGTGATAGAGGTGTAGTTGGTGAGAAATTAGATCACGCCATGGCTATGGGAAGATAGTTATCCATGTTCCCAAATTATGAGATAAAGCTTTGATTACCTCTTACTCATATCATAATACTCCCATTCTTACCACAGACATAAATTTTCATGAATAGACAAAGCATCATTTTCGATTAAAAAACTCCTAGTTATTGCACGATGATGTCCAGTAGGTCACAGTGGACAGTTGGAAGAATCTCCATCAAGGAAGTGTACTGGACAAACTCACTGAATGCATAAGAGCTTTGAAGGAGTGGAATATGACCTTGAACAAGAACCATGCAGGAGCGTTGCATAAAGTCAAGCAGGATATGCGTAATCTTTATGAGAAACTACAACTTACACATGAAGAATATGAGGCACTGAGCAGACTTAGGAGTCATAAGAACAAGTTATTAAAGGATGAGAAGACTAGATAGAAGCTATGTTTGAAGTGCTTTTGGTTACAAAATAGTGAAACTAATGCCAAGTTTTTTCAACTAATGGTCAGTGCTTGACGTAAACATAACTATATAGAGACTTTAAAGATTGAAAATGGTTCATGAATTAGAGATAAAATGGAGTTGAAGGATATGGTGAAAGGTTGTTTTTCTGATATGTTTACAAGATCAGATAATATCCTAGATCCTGTGATTCAACAAGTGAGTGAAAAGGTGACGCAGGAAGATAATGAGAACTTGCTTAGACTCTTCCATGCAGACGAATTCAAAGAAGCTATTTTTTAAATGCATCATAATAAAACATCTAGATTGAATGATTTTAATCCTGTCTTTTTCCAAAAGTTTTGGCATGTTGTTGGTAAGGATTTTGCTTTTCATACCATACAATGGTTAAGAATAGGTGTATTTCTTGATAGTCTTGCAAACACATTAGTAACCCTTCTCCCTAAAGTTTAAGATCCCCAAAGTTTATAGGACCTAAAGCCAATATCTCTCTACAATGTTATTTACAAAATTGTCCCTAAGGTTCTGACTAACAAACTAAAGAAGGTTTTGCCTGGTATTATCTCAAATACTCAATTTGCTTTAGTCCTTAAGAGATTGGTAACAGACAACATCCTTGTAGCATTTGAACTTATCAATACTATAAAGAGGAAGAAAAAAGGGAGATAGGGTCGAGTTATTGTTAAAACAGATGTAGTAAAGCTTATAATAGAGTTAGCTGGGATTCTCTCAAAACTATCTAAATCAAAGTGGGATTTGACTGCCAATGAGTTCATTGGATAATGATATATGTTAAGATAGTTAAATACTCCTTCCTATTTAATAGGGAGGAAGTGGGCCTAGTTATCCTTTAGCATGGTCTCAGACAAGGAGATCCTCTTTCTCTATACCTGTTTATTCCTTATGCAGAAGGGGCTTTCAACACTATTACAGGATGGGGAAACTTTTAGCTGTATTCATAGCTATCATGCAAGTGTTAGAGTCCAAGAATCTCTCACCTTCTTTTTGTTGAAGATACTTTCTTTTTTTATAGAGCTAATAATGCAGATTGTGGACACTTAAAAAGGATCCTTAATACTTATGAGGTAGTTTTAGGTTAATCCATAAATTTCCAAAAGTCAAGGAATTTCTTTAGTTCCAACGTGAAGCTTGATAATAGACAGAGGCTGAAAGACATAATGAATGTCCACACGCCTCTCGATCATGGTCGTTATCTAGGTTTTCCTTCACATATAAGGAGAAGTAAAATATTTGTTTTTGCTTTCTCAAAGATTGACTATGGGGGAAAGTACAAAATTGGAAGAACAAACTTTTATCTAAAGCAAGGGAAGAAATTCTTTTAGAATCAATGGCCCAAGAAGTATCGGTGTTTTGTGTGGTAGTTTTTTCTCTTCCCTATTTCACTCTGCAAAGAACTTCAACAAATAATGAACTCTTTCTGGTGGGGCAGTAGTTCATAAAGGTCAAAGAAAGTAAAATGGTTGTCTTGGGACAAGATGTGTAACCATAAAAAAGAAGAGAGGCTTGGATTCTACAGCTTACATTGCTTTAATTTGGCTATGCTAGGGAAACAAGGTTGGAGGTTAGGCACAACCAATAACACTCTTCCATATCGTATCTTCATGGTGAAATATTTCCTTTCAAGGGACTTTCAGTTAACTTAATTAGGTTCCAACCTAAGCTTTACTTATAAGAGTATTTAGTCTTCCTATGAGCTTTTAAAGCAAGGTATGAGGTGGAGGATATGAAATGAAAGAGATATTAGCATGTGGAATGACCCATGGTTACCTAAGGAAAGCCATTACTATGTTACGCATGTTAGAGGAGTTAGAGATAACAATCCTAAAGTTGTTGATCTCATTGTTGAATATCACAAGCAATAGTGTCTTAGAAAACTAAAAGAGCTCGTTTTGTTAGGAGATAAGTCTTTAATTGATACCATCCCAATCAATTAGATACCTCGTAAAGATAAACGTGTTTGGCATTTTAATAGAAGGGGTAGTATTATGTTAAAATGGGTTATTATCTTGCCTTTTATAATAAGAAGCAGCACTATCAAGATGTGATTCTAGGTGAATGGGGACATGTTTGGAGATTAAGCGCTCCTCCTTATATGAAGAACTTCATCTGACTATTAGTTAGAGGTGTTCTTCCTATCAAAGCAAACCTAGTATCATGCAATATTAGTGTTAATGTTACTTGCCCTTATTGTCAAGATATGAATGACTCCTTTCATACATTTTTTATGTGCTCAAGAGCTCGTGATTGTTAAAGGATACGGAACCAACTGCTTCCAAAAGGTTTTCATAATATTTCTACTTGCATGAAATTTATGATCACTCATCAGCCAAAGGATAAGGTAGAGGAATTTTACACGATAATGTGGAAGACATGGGGAGTGAGAAATAACTTTATATGGAAAAACATATTAGCTCGACTTACAAAAGTGATCAATAAAGCTATTTCTTATCTGAAGAATAGGAAAAAGGTGCAAGAGTTAAAGAAAAGAATCTCAGCCAATGCTCTTTTGAAAGGAACAAGTGAAGCCAACAGTATGAAAAAGTATAGTACATAGGTACATTATGTTAATGCAACAACTTTTCCTGATGAGCCATTTTCTAGCTACGGGATAATTTTTAGTTATATAAAAGGGAGCTTTATTAAGGTGATTCTTGGTTGCATCTCAGGCAATATACCTCCAACCACTATAGAGGCAATGACATTGAGATCGTCATTGAATTTGGCCTTGTCCAACCTTCCGACGAAAGGTAATATTTGCTCGAACGCCTAACAAGTTCAACAATATTAAAGCTAACTCTAAGGATGATTCTGAGTATAGATTGGTTATTCAGGATTGTTGTTATTGTTATTTTTTACTTAAGAGTGATATTTACTGTAAGTGACTTCGAAGACAAGTAAATATGGGGGTACATAGGCTTACTAGGGCCTTCATATACCATACTAGCTTTCAAATCTAGAATGTACTCCCTTCTTTTAGATTAACGAAATATTTTGTTCTAAAAAAAAATAATTATATTTGAAATGAATTTTTCAAAAATTAAATTAATATATTTTATCTTTAATTGACTAATAATTTTTAAACTGACTTAAAATATACTAATTAACTATATATTTTTTATGAAAAAAATGAAGACTAAAATATACTCTTTAATTATATATTTTGTATGACAAAATTATATTTATTCTTCATCATTTATATTTTAAGTCTAATATAGTTTATTAACAAAGTAATAGTAATAAAGGACCATTTGTATGTCGTTGGAAAGAATTAGGACACCCTACATATTGTGCAGCAGGGTATAAACAAAAACAAAAAATCAGTTAAAAAAATAAAAAAGTCATTGAAGGAAAAAAAAAAAAATATAAAGCTATACAACATCTGATTCGCATTGAATTAAAAATTGGTACAGTGTATATAGGCACAGCAACCATTAATGTCTTTGTCTTCTCTTACCTTGACATCTATCTGTTTACGAGGAGACATCTTGGCGAACAATTCTCATATATTTACTTCCAGTACTTTTTCTTGTCACCTTGCTCTAATGTTTAGGTCCACGAGCAGTCCACGCCATCAGTGGAATTATTTTGTTAAAAAAGGTTGAACGGGACGAGGTTCCATATTATATATATATATATATATATATATATATATATATATATAAAATAAAGTATAATATAGTATTTGAAGATGAAAATTAAAGTTGTCAAGAATTTTTAAAAAAAGTTATTTTGATTTCTAATTTATTATTAACTAATCATTTTAGTTCATCATTTATTTTATTACTTAAAATGATCTTTCTATTAGAAATTATTATTTTTAACCTTTCTGTGTGAGTAAATTAAGTTTATTTTAAGAGATTAAATATGGTAAAAAATTTTAAAGTGAAAAACTAAAAATGATAATTTTTAATGAATGGAAGATGAAAAGTAACAATTTTTAATTAATAAGACTATTTTAAATAATAAAATGAATAAAAGGTTAAAATGACTTTTAAATGATAAATTATAAACTAAAATAACATTTTTTCTCTAATTTTTTTAGTTGTAATTAATTTATACTGTTGTATCAAAATAAGAGATGTTGCAAGAAGAATATAAAACGTAAGTAATTTTCTTTATTTTATGAAAGGTTAAATTATATAATGTTATGTTATAAAAATTTTATATGTATACTATTTTTATTGAATATATATATATATATATATATATATAAAATAGACTTCTATTAATATAATAACTTCATTTGATCGATAATAAGTTTTCTTTTATTAAACTCTTAACTCTTTATACAATGATTTTTTATTTTTTTTCATACATGTATCGACAATTAAATAATTAATTAACCACTTTTCTAATCGAAAAATCTTCAAAGATTGAGAATTAAATAATTAATTAACTATCTTTCAAATTAAAATTTTTTAAAAAATATTTGTATTTTAAATTAAAAATTCTTTGAAATTCAAATATTTTTTTGGATCAATGAGAATAATAATTAATTAATTAATTAATTGTCTCTTAAATTTCATAAAAATAAATTATAAATATAACTTGACATCATTCAAAATTAAAGTAAAAAAAATAATATATAATTTATTCAACAATCATCTATCGTTATACATTACTCGAAATTAGAAGCAAAATTAAATATGATCAAACAATTTCAAAGATTTTATAATTTTTCAAAAGAGTCACAATGAAAGTTACTTTGTACAACAAAAAATATTTTTTATGGTGGTGCCTTCCTAATTACTTCATTATTATCACTTTTTCCTTGTTAATCTTATAAACTAATTTTATGCACATTCTCTATTTATTATATTTTCTTTATGTTATAATATATTATTAAATTTAATTTTTTGCTAACATTCACAGACACCATTAACTTAAAATATATTAACATATAGAAAATGAACTAATTTTCTCTAATTGTTATACTATGCGTGGACAAATTAATTAAATTTAATAAAAATATGTTAAACCGTTCCATATATAAACCATGAAATACTTATAAAGCGTATGTAATAAATTTAGACGCATAATCATTGAAGATTGGCTCTTCCGCCAGCGCTATTATAAACCCGAAGGCTAACACGTTTCGGATTCCATTGATTGGACTCCGCAAATATTATGTCTCAACTCCCAGTGGCGTAATTGTGCATCGCAATGAGAGGGATAGGGTTAGCGTGATTGGACAAACGACGCACGAATAATTGATTCAGCTACTGTAATATTTCGTAAGCACTTCTATATATGTGCCAAGTGTCGTTTTGGCTATGTCAATAATACACTCGTCGTTTTATCCTTGGAAGCCGAAGATAGTGACTTCAATTGGACTTGTGTAATGATGCCACATAATTCACCTTTCACATCTATTATATCCAAACATGATTTGAGTAGGTAATTTAGTCTATTGAACAATAGTTTATTATCTTTATAATGATTTATAACATTAAGTATATATATATATATATATATATATATGGGTATGGATAAATAGTCCAGAAATAACATGAAGTAAAGTAATTAATTTAGTGTGTTATTATATTTAAAAGAAATTTAGAGTGAAATGGAGTAACAAATGAGAGACTCAATAACTATTTGTTGTCATTTAAAATTTAATATTTTATTCTTTTAAATTAAGGAGTCAAAAATAGAATGAAATAGTTAAATGATGTTATTATTTTAATATGTTGTTTGTTTAAAACTTTATATAATAATATTTTGTTTATAAAATTAATATTATAAAAATAATATATAAACTTTTTTATTTCATTAATGACATTCCTTTCTTTCATTATTAAACTTTTAAAACAAAAAAATAACACATATCTTACTACTCCACCTATTTCTATTAATAGTTATTCTATTATTTTCTCTCCAAAACTCTTATATATAGACTTAAGTAAATTTGATGTTTTCCTTTATATTTTTTTATTTAAATTAGCTATCTTGTACAGTTCACTTGTCTCCTTAATGAATAAACAAGTGAGGTAGGAGCTCGCTTTAAATGGAGAGAAGAGTGTTTGAGGATTGGAAACCTCAAAAAGAAAGGTTATCTTGTACTTGTAGGCCTTGAAATAAATTCGAAGGGGCCTTTCACTACAGTGTAATCATTGTGGTCATTGTTATCTTATATGCACAGTTCGTTAAAAGTATTTATTTATATGCCACTTTTTTATTGTAATTACAATAGCGCCCTAGCCCAAGACACAATTCTATTAGTTGCATCATATGTCCGACTACAACCAGTGAGTTGTGGCTTTATCTTTTGTTTCTTTTAAATTAATTTGAGTTGTGGTTAAGCATAGGCCACAACTTATGAATTTTTTTTTTTTAATTTCAATTGGGTTATGGCCTAGACCAAGCCACAATCCATAAGTTTATTTTTTAAATTTAAATTAATTACTTGAAATAATTAAATAATAATTTTATTTTATTATTAAAAAATAATTTTTTGTCAAAGAATTAAAAATAATTACTTAAAATTCATTAAATTTAAAAATTAAAAATATATTTTATTTTAAATGTGAATGATTTAAATATATATTGATGGGATTTGAAACTAATATATTTGAAAACTCATAGATTGAGCACAAATATGTATAAACTACAAAGCATAAAGCTTCATATGGTGTGTATATATATATATATATATATATATTACATATAATTATATTATTTTTAAATTATATATTATTATTAATTAACTAAATACTTATCATGTTTTAATTGAAAACAGTATAATAAAAATATAAGGAATTGCATTTAAGTCCAAATTTAAAAGATAATCTACTATTAAAAAATTTAATAAAAATATTTTTAATTTATTATTTAGGTAAATATTAAGGTAAAATTTTTCGTACTCTAACAACTTTGAGTACACCTAATTATAATGTAGGAATATAATTATAATATTATTATTTTCTATTTTAGTATTATTATAATTATATCCTTACATTATAATTGAGTGTATTAATACATTCAAAATAATAAGTACACTAAATATGCCACTAAATATTAAATATAATATGATCTATATAAGATAAGAACTTTATATACAGTCCTTATCTTATATTTATTATTTATTTAAATATTAAATATAGCATGATCTAAAAGATAATCTAATGTATGACAGTTGTTTAATTTTTTTTAATTATATCATGATACATATATAATTGTATTATTTTTAAATTGAATTATATATGATTATTAATGAACTAAATACTTATCATGTTTTGCTTAAAAATAATATAATAAAAATATAAATAACTACATATAAGTTCAAATTTTAAAAATAATTTGCGTTTGGCTCGAGTTTGACGCTTACTTTTCAAGGTAATAATGACATCAAAAGAAACTACATAATATTTGATAAAAGAACTAAAGAAATTAGTTGAATTTGATTAACGTTTAGCTCGAGTTTGACACTTACTTTTCAATGTTTTATTCAAATTTTAAATTTTGAATAACATAAAAGAGACAATTTAGATAAAAGAATAATCGTCATACCTTTCATTTAATGTTTAAAATGTTCAAAAGTTTTCTTTGTAAATATTATCATTTGTTTTGACATTTAATTTTTTTTAAATTAATTTTGCCCTCCAAACTTTAGTTTATACAGAAGTGAAAAAAAAATTGCTTTTGTATTAAATAAATTGGAATGACAAAAATCAATTTTTAAACATAAATTATGATAATGTAAAATTATATTTAACCAAAATTAATTTTAAAACTTAAATTGATCTAAAATAACATTAGCCCAATGCTAATCCTACCAACATATATTTAAATCATTCTCACTTAAAATACAATACATATTTACTTTTTAAATTTAATTAATTTTAAGTAATTAATTTTAATTATTTAACAAAAAATATTTTTAATAATAAAATAAGATTATTATTTAATTATTTCAAATAATTCATTTAAATTTTAAAAAATATATTTATGGATTTTGGGTTGGTCTAGGCCACAACCCAATTGAAATTAAAAAAAAAAATTATGAATTGTGGCTTCGATAAAGCTATTATTTATTGGTTGTAGTCTGACGCAATTAATAGAGTTCCGTTTTGAAATAGACTACTATTTATGATAAAAAAAATAGTATATTGGTAAATATTTTTAACAACAGTACATAATAGAATAATAATTACTTTAATCATTACACTGTAATAAAAACAAAGCCGAATTTGGAGAGTGACATCATTGTAGGTGTGGAGCGGGTACGAGGGTAACGTTGGAGGAGTCATGTGTTGCCATCACTACCCCTCCAATAATGGATGCCCAAAATGCAAGAAACTTCCACTTTCTTACCCTCTACAATTATTCTACGTATCAATTTTCAAAGAAGCCATCCATTATTATTCTTTAACTATTTTAGGAAAATATTTAAATTATTCAATTGTTCAAAGAGTAAAATATTATTTCAGTGACTTATTTATTATAAAATTATTATTTTGATTATTTATTTATTAAAATATTTAAAATAATATTTTATTTTAAAAAATATATATACTTTATCTCTATTTTAAAATAAAATACTAAATTTAATAATTTGAATTTAAGATTTATAATTTAGTAGAGGGACTAAATTTTATAATTTTTTTAAAAAGTATGAGAACTAATTGTAATATTTTTTAATGAATAAGATATCATTTTAAGTATTTTAATTTATGAGAGACTAAAATGATAATTTTATTATAAGTGAGGGACCAAAATTATATTTTTTTTTCATTTTAATTTGATAAACCACTTTTAGATTTCTTGAATTTAAAATAAAATTTTTCATTAATTTTAAAATAAAATTTTTGTTGCGTGTATCAATATATCTAATTATACTATAAGAATATAATTATAATATTATTATTTTTTATATTAATAATATTACAATTATATTATTATATTATAACTAAATATATTGATACATTCAAAATTATAAATGTATAAAAATAAAACCTCATTTTAATTGTTTGTTTTAATTATAACATGCTCAAATTCCTTTGTTAGTCTCGTACCAAAATTTTTATTTTTATTACATTTATGTCTGGCACTCTAACAATATTAGGATCAGTAAGAGAGGTAAGACTTGATAAAGGACGAATAACAGAGACTTAACTTTGCGAAATATTTTTGAAAAATATTAGTTTCTGACGATAAATAATTCAAATCCATACAATATGAATATTTTAAAAAATCTTATCTCTTTTACCGGTTAAACTACATCATCGTACTAATATTGCACGCTCAATTGATAAAAAAAAAAAAAAAGGAGTGATTAAGATATCTTCATTCTTAGTTGCGTCCCACTTTGGCATGATGTGTTTGCCTCCTATGTCAATAATTCAATTAATTAAGAAAAATAAAGAAATACACATAAAAAATTATTCAATTTTGAATAGGTCATGACATTAGTCCTTAAACAATTTCTTTAACCCAGAAAAATTGGTTTATCGTGTTCATAAAGTTCGAGTATGGACGAGACCTTTTAAACAACAGCTTCAAGACGATTTGGTATGGGAATCTCCGTTACTCTCGGATCATACTCAATTACTAATTCATATTTTCTTTCCTCCTGGGACAAATAGGGGCCCATGTCTTATTTTGAGACCCTATTCTACTTTTGCCTATGGGTTTTCAATTTTCGTGGGTAAGTGGACGCGAGAAGCTTAAGCTGGAGGGTAGAAGTTTAGGGGAGAAAGGAATGAAATGTCTAATAAAAATAAATGGAGTGATAAGATTTGTACTTTTTGGTGGTTGAAAGTTTGATAAATAGAAATAAGAGGGTTATTAGTGAAATAGACAAAATTTGGATATTATTTTTATAATATTACATTTTGTAAATAAAATGTTATTATAAGAAGTTTATAGCAAAAGAAGATATTATAATGATCATATTGTTAGATCACTCCATCTCATTTTTTATCTCTAATTGAGAGGAACAATATAAAATTTTACATGATAAAGAGAGACATTAGAGTATTTCATTTGTCATTTGATTTTTATACTAAAATAAACTTTTAAATATATATTTAATTTAATTTAATCATCATACTCATTGTCAGTCTCTATTATTTATTTAAACATACCTTTAATAACTTGTTAGGTTTTGATTTTTAAGTGGTTGTTTATATATTAAAATAAGGATTTTGTTTTATAAATAATTTTATTTTGTGTGATGTAAGATTTTGTAATTGAAATCACATTTGTCTTATAAAATTTTATTTGAATAAAGATAAAATTTTTTTTTTTTTTATGTTGAGTGAATTTAAGGGTGATTATAATCCAGTCTAGTAAATCCAACCCCACCCTATATAATATATGTTTTTTAAATTTTCACGTGTTTTAAAAATGTTTCTTTTACCTTTTAGTTGATCATTTTTAAAAATATAGCTATGAATTTGTTTATGTAAGATATAGGAATTTTTATTAGTGTAGTTAAATATAAATCATACTTTATTATTATTTTTAAATATCCATTAACGTATTTAGTAAAAAAAACTTGACCTAGTATGAGTTGCTTTGATTTGACCTAATCTTATCACAATTGAGCCTGAGTAAATTTGAAACGAGGTCAAGAATGTTACCTTAGTATCAAAATTGAGTGGGCCATGGGTTGACTAAAAACCTAAGCCAATTTAGTAGTTGAACACTCCTAGATGAACAATATTAATAATGAAATTTATGTTTCAAATCAAAGTTTTAAAGCATAAATTATGGTCATAAAAATTAACTTTTAATTGAAATTAAAGAATAAAATATTATTTTAATTCCTCACTTACAAGTTAAGGTCCTTTAATCCATTTTCAATTTTGATTAAATTTAATCAAGATTGAAAGAATAAATTAATAATAGACTAATAAGTATGTGACTAAATTGAAAATAAAATAATGAGTGATGGACCAAATTAGAACAAAAATCAATAAATGACCAAATTAAAAAGAAACTAATAAATGAATGACCAAATTAAGAATTAATTGATAAGTAATAGACCAAAATAATATTTACTCTAAAATTAAATTTACTAATGGGCACTGATATACATTTTTTTTTTATTCTAATCCTATTACGTATCTTGTTAGGTTTTTGTTGATAGAGGCTTGAAATTGGGAGCATTCCATGAACGCATTAAAGGAGGTGTAGGTGCCACAATCAGAATTGCAGCCGTATGCGTGGGCCCACGTGATGCTCGTCGCATGTATAGAGTAGAGAGCACCTGAGAAATTCTCTGAAACCGGACCTATTATGAGCGCATCAATGGTGCACAAGGAAAGATATCAAAGCCCATTAGGGTTATTGTCCTATGACCAAAATAAAAATTAGGAGGTCCTCCACTCTATGATTTTTTTCTGTTTTGGTACTTCAGTCTTTCGAATTTCTGTTTTCAACCCTCACTAAATTTCTGTTTTTTTAAGTTGGTCCCTGCTGTTATTTTGATATTATGTGAACGCATGGCCGTTATGTGCTGCCGGGCTAGTCTATTAAATGCTGACTTAAATGCCAACTTATCTTCAACTTATGTGGACTCCACGTCATACCCACCTCATCATGGGAAGACCCGAGGCTATTGTTTTCACGCACGAAGCCGCAACCCCTTTCTTCATCTGGTCTACCTTCGTCGCCGGTGAGAAATGGATTTTTTCCTGTTACTGGAGAATCTTCCGTAACCGAAGAAAATATAATAATATTATAAATTAATAAAAAATATTATTATATTTTCTCCTATTACTGAAGATTGTCCTCGCCTGTGCTGCCGTCGTCACCGCCATGCCCTCGAATGCGTCGCCGTCGGTCGCGCTGGTGGAGCAAGGTCCAGAGAGCGAAGGAAACTATATATGCTGCTGGGACCCTGAGTACGAGAGAGACGTTGGATATTGAGAGCGGAAGAGAAAAAGAGTTTGCTCAAGCCTCAAGCATGGACGAAGACCAAATAGTGGGATTTGTCATTGCGTGCCTGACGAAGAAAGGGTTTAATCAAACGGAGCAGGCCTTTCAGGAAGAACTTCTAGGCAACAACAATAGTTTCTCAGCTAGTTCCCTTGTCAAACTCGACGTTGCCAAGCAAATTCTTGCCTTCTCCGAGTGTTTTACGCCCTATCTCTAATTTTATTTTAAACTGTAGTGCGTGCATTTTCTCCCATTTCTTTCAATGTTGCTAATTTGAACGTACATCGAGTCTTGTTGGTTTGGACACTGGAGCGTGTTCATTGTATGCTTAGGGACTTTACCTATTGTAAAAGGCTAAAGGGATAAGCCTTTGACGCCTCTAAATCGGTAATATGAGATAGGTTCTGAGCGGAATTTTATACAATTTATTAAAAGTGGCCAACTAGCCTCACGAAATGACAATGATTCAATTTCTGATGACGCCTTGTGCAGCACTCTGCCCATTGCGCTCCGAAAGAATTAGTCTTCCATCCAAAATGAGTGGGAATTGGGAAATATGCTTGCATGTGTCATTGGCTGAATTGAAACTTCCAGACTACTCTTCCTATCTGTGTCAATGCTGGAGAATGTGCTTGTCTTTCATTGAATGATTACCCTTATTTTTCATATTAGAGAATGGTCCTACAAGATACCATAACGGGTATAGCAGACTAAAATCGTGGGCTCACAGGTCACTAGATTTATACAAGGACAAGGTAGTATGCTATTTAGTTATTTTCTCATTTAAGATTCATATATTGCACAGTTTTCTTTTAATTTCTGCTGTTATTGCATGGTTTGCACTTTAATGCAGCATGACTTATTACACGTGCTATATCCAGTGTTTATTGATTGTCTTATGGATTTGGTGGCTGAAGGGCTTATTTAGGAAGATGTGAATTAAATGCTATTTATCTTGATTTCTTGCTGGTGCCATTGCAAAGTTCCCAAGTTGGACCACTAGTGCAATATGTGCTTAACGATTTGCTCATTCCCTTAGGGAGAAAAAATTCAACATTAAGATATATAGGGTATATCTTGATTGTTCTTAGTTACTTTGTCCTGTATTGCTCCTTTTACATGTTGATTGATACTGTATAACTCGTTAAGGTAGTTTCAGCCTTTCAGGACTTTGGATCCCCCATAACTTTTATTGCCCTTTTGGGTTTCTGTTCCATGTTCAACTATGATTTTGTAAACTAATTTTTGACCAACATGCTTTACTATTTTGGAAAAAATGCTTGGTTATAATAAGCATTTCACTCCATTTGTTTGTAGCTATAAGTATTCAAGCGGGTCTTCCCTTTTTTAGTGCTACTGGATCCAATCTATCAACTGTGTATACTGTATTATGCTCTTCCTTGCAATGGTAATGTGTACTTAAACAAAACATTTAATACGCCTGCAATGTTGTAGTAATATTTCCATAGATTATGTAACTACATTGGAGATTTCTATGATGCTCTTAGTGGTTAGCCCTTGGTGACAACTAATTGTCTTCTTGGTATGGTGTATGTATTTACACGTATGAGTGTGGATCTTTAGCAGTTTATCATCAGATATAATTATTAATTCAGAGGAGAATTTCTGGATGTACTGTGATTTTCACCCTAATATCTGTTGTAGTATGCCATTTCTGCTCCTTACTCTTCCGATGACGTACGTGACTTGTGTAAAGACATATATGAAGTAGCACACTATTTATGTAAATATTGTAACTTATGTGGTTTATACTATCAAAATGTGAAATTTATCAAGAACACAAAAGATCTTTAGAATCTTGTGAGATAGATAGGTTTTTTCATATTCTTTTTCGACCATCATTGTCTTTGTTTCCATGTAGTTGATGCAGTATGAGAGGATATAAATGATGATATACAGATTAATTTATGATGTAATTATAATTTGGTTATGTAGTTGTTTACAGGTCATTAGATATCTTATCCCTTTTAGGATCAGTGTTCTATATCATATTTTGAATTAGGATTTCTTGAGCTTTAAGTGCAGCTTGTCCTTGTGAAATTAGAGTTGTTTGGGTTACTTATATAAAGACATAATATCTATCTAAGGATCTCGCATTTTGTAATAGTTGCAAGAAGTACATATGATAATATGACCCAAACCTGGCCTTTATTTAGCAAGCAATGAATATAAAAGTTGAACTGAAAGTCATGTTTGTAGTATATGTCTGCTTCCTGAGTTTAGTTTAAGTTAAAAATTTGCAGTCATCATGCTTGATGTGGTTGATTTCAACTGGCTAGTTGTTTATGAACAAAGATTAAAAAGTTTTGGTACCATCTAGGATTAAAGTAGTTGTTTCTGCCAATATCTGTTCAAAAAAAGCTCCAGTTTTAATTTCTTTTTTAACGAAATTCTTTTCTACTACGAATTATTGATGACTTATTGAGTGATGGTCTGATTCAATATCAATACTTTCTGACATAGTTCCTTGAAGACTCCCTAGAAGAACCTGGTGAAGGTTGGGACCTTGCTTTCAGACTCTGAAAAGGGGGAAGGAGAAGATATAGATGGAGAGAGGTATGCCTGTCAGGTCTGTCTATACCACACGTGTTATTAGTAACCTGATACTGTATGTTGCTCAGAATCTATGCAGTTCTGTCAGTATGCACATGAAATTTCATCTTATCTAGTCAAAGTTAGAATGCTTTTTCACTACTTTTTTTTTTTTAACATGTTTCTTTTCAGAAAAGATCAATTGAAGGAGGGAAGCAAGGTTCATCAATCAAGAAGGTTTAAATGACAAGGCTGGAACTGCAACAGGAAGACTGGAAAACCTGAGGCTAACTCAGCATCTGCAGCACCACGATTCAAACCAGTAATCCCCTTGCCCATAATTTATTCTCCTAATCCACTTTTACAAATTAAATGTAGGCTGTGAATATAAAGTTTAAGGCAATATGCGAAGCTTTATTTTTTCCTTCCTCAGAGAGAATTGCATTGTGAAAGTTGGTCGCTCTATTCTGCAATGATTAATGACACCAATAACAACAAAAAGAAGTGGCTCTGAGATGGGCATATTTCTGATTTAAGTAATTTTTCTTGTACTGAGGATTTTTTCTATTTTATTTGGCCAACTAGCCAAATCTCATAATCAATAAGTCCAAAAGAAACTTATTTCTTCTCAAAGCTATTATATTGAGTTAAGGAAAACTTGTGAATTATGCTTCTCTTTCTCCTTCCCTTGCTTCATGGTTTTAAAATGTTAAGAGCCCGCCTTAATGCCTGTGATAGTCTTTGCTGGTGAACTTATACAATTGGTTTGGTGTTCAGCATAACTCTGCTGTTTGGGCTGAGACAATAAAAGAAGTTTGCTTGTGTAGACTATCAGCTTTCTGTTTGCTCAGTTCTGATTTCTTTGAAATGTTTATAGTTAGGAAGTTTGTAACTTTGTATGGTTTTAGGGTGAATGCCTATCACAGACCAAACATGAGAAAGTTATACCTTAGAAGATTGATGCAACTAAGCTTGCTATTTGATAAAGGTGCTGGTCATGGTGGTTGGTGATTTATGCTTCCTTCCATTTTCTAAATTAAAGAGGGGTTAATGGAAAATAACTCATTAGATTTCTAAATTCAGTCTCATCATTCTGTAATTTGAGCAAAAACAAATCCTGTCAGCTGTCTCTTGTTTCCTTTTTGAGTTATTTAACAGTGTCAAGTTGATATAAATATATGAAATATCTGTCATTGAATCACTGAACTCATTGACATTTTGTCTGTGTTGTTTCTGTACTTTTACAGTTCCTATGCTTTCAACTTTGCATGGTAAGCTGTTAAGATGAATCATTGTCAGTTTTTCCAATCATAAACTAGTAGTGCTTGATTATTGTAACTGCATTCTATTGAATAACATGATATTGCATCATTGCAGTCAACTGAGATAGAGCATTCATCCTTGAAAATTTAAGGAATCTTGTACAGTTTAGTAGTGTTGCACTGCCTTCAGTTAGCTTTTACAGGTTAATTACATGTCAGAATAATGATATTTATAATATTTGGGCTTAAATTGCAAAATACTTATTTGTTGGTAGTTTAAGCTGTTAGTCAATATCCCATGATGGATCATTGGTTGTTGGAGGATTTTCTGGCTCATCACTGAAGGTTCTGTTTCTACTTTATTCATCCCACCCATGCCAAAAATAGTTGCCTTTCTATAGAGTTTTATCTTACCTGATTATATGAACTTGTGTTAATTTCTTATTTGTATTTGCAGGTGAGGGATATGGCAAAAGCTTGGACAACAACCAGCTAGTGGAAAGTTTATACTTGTAAGATTTTATGTCTATTACCAAGCTATGATTGTTTCATTTCATCCTTCTCTTGAATAAAGTGAATATGATTAGAAAAAAAAGTTTAATGCTTCACTGGAATTACTATTACGTTATGTGTTGCAGCCTCTTAGGATAAATTATAAAAACACTAGTCAAAGCTAGCCTTATATTTTAATGCAAGCAAGATATCAGAGATATAGCTTCTTGGTGGATACGTTTGAGAATTTTCCTATCCCATATCCCCTATAAGGAAAAAAGAAAACTTCTCTTTTTCTCCGGTAATAGATTCCCAATATCATTTGAACAAGTGATGCAACTGCTTGTCCTTAGCTGCAATGTAGGCTTCATTACCCTTGCCAATCCCATACCAAACAGGTTAATGAAGCCAAATATCGTGTCTACTGTCCAAAACTTAGCGGCCTCTGACAAAAATATGAAAATTGACTTGAACCAATATCACTTTGACAAATAGCAGCTTACTTTGACAAAATCAAAAATATGAAAACTGACTTGAACCAAGCCAAAAGTAGGCTGCTATTTGTCCAAGTGATATATAAGTCCTATGACTTACTTGCCAAGGTAGTTGTTACACCCTAAAATCCCTGAAGTGGAACCGGTATAGGACACAGGGAAATTTACAGAACCTGCAAGGTTATACTAGAGGGACATTCAATATTATGCCAAGACTATGCAATTTGCACCTCATCCAATATAACTTGCCTTTATATAAAAATAAGTGATTAAATACAAAACAAGGAGTTTTGTAGAAATTTCGGCAGGACCTCCCTAATAAATAAGACATCTCAAAATTTCTTCAATATCCTGTAAGGCAACACAAACATATAGGAGAGCTCTACTCTCTCCAGCACAGCCCAGTATAGCATATATCCAATATACAACAAATAAGGAAAGTTTAACTGTGGTTATTATACAAACCCAGAATACAAAACAATGACTATCCCCTTAATTATATACATCTCAAAAATGAGCCATGAATATCAAAATAATCAAAAAGAAATAGGTCCCGCAATTTGCCAAGCTCGCTCACCAACAGAAATTCTCGTCTCTACTTTGCTGCCTCTGAGAAGTCGTTTGTCTCCCTATCTGAGACAAAATTTTTCCGACAGGTAACACCCCAAAATTAGTAATAAAATTTCAAATATATGTTATAATCAAGTATGAATCAAGCTTTGAATAAAAGGAAATAATATTTAAACTGTGAGTAATCATTAAACAGTTTTAGCTAGCAAAACAAACATTTCAAAACATTTAATTTAAAATGTCATACACAAGGGATCAATAAATTTCTGAATATCATTTTAGGGGAAGGACTATTATGGACTAATCCGGTGTGGCACACAATCACAAGGGCAAATCACAACAGGCGAGAATACACAATCTTTGACGGTAAATAATCAACAAGTGTGAGGTTATAACTTACGAAAGTTTATCATTTATCAGTCCTCATGTGATGGCCATCACATGGGACTAGCATCATCATTAACCCTATTAGCTAGGTCATTACCTAGGTACACCAAGGGCTAACAGTACTGCTATTGGTAGTCAGTGTTCGAACTAGTCATTCCAATTATAATGGAATTAAAAACAAGCATGCATAGGAAAAGTAGCAAGTAAGCATGAAATCGATTTGTATTTGCAACAATGATTTACCAAACGGTTATTCCTAACCGCATGCATGAGGTTTCTCCAAAGTCGTTTTCAAAACCGTACATAAAGTCATTCAACATATCAAGGGATTTCATTTGCTCGTAATCTCAACTTTAATAAAAATATAGTCATGCCAAAGTTAAAAATGATAATTTTAAAACCTTTGCAAACAATGAAAAGTAAAGCATATACAAAAAGTATTGGGGAGTGCTATTTGCATACTTGAGCGCTGTCAATTACTAGCAACCCAATGCCTTCCCTTTGGTGACCGTCTCATCTGTAAAAGTGACTTATGCCATTTGAAAAGTAAGGAATTATTCCTTTACCTTATTAGTACTAAAAAAAAACCTTAGCTCATATTCCCTGATTCCATCACATAACTTTCCCAGATTTTTTGCCAATTTACATTTACTGCCCGAAAAACTTTCTAAATTTTCACTTGAGTCCCAAATTCATACCTTTACCTTCAACCCAAATAAAACCATGATGAACAATAGGGTTTCATGTCATACACCTTAAAATTGTTCTTATAGGACCAATTTAAACCCATTAGATTGCAGCATTTCACCATTTTCTGGAAACCCCAAAATTTCGAAACTTTTCAGTTTGGTCCCTATCAGAACAACTCTCAAAAACTAGCCGAAAATCATGCTTTCAAAGCTGAAATTCAATGGAAAAAGGCCAAAAATGCTTCTCCTAACATCATTTTCATGAAAAAAAAGGCTTAAAACTCACCAAATCTGCAGAAACGTCGCTGATCTTGGCTTCACGAAGACTGTCGAAAAACTGCTGTTGCCGCCGGCAACTGTTGGCGATGACCGTCCAGAACACGTCGCCGGTGAGGGAGGGAGTTGGCCGGAGGTAGTGGCGCGGCTGGGCGTGGCAGTGGAGGGCTGAAACATTGAGGAAGGGACGCTGATGTTTTGCCAAGAAAAAAGAAAGCTCACGGGAAAAATAAGTTCTCGGGTATTTTGGTCTTTTTGCCTGGCAGGAGGAGACGTGTCATCATAAAAAAATTCCTGAGGGAAGAGCTGTATCTCGAATCCACGCCCTTTTGCACCCTGGATGCTTAGCTTTACTACTAAGCCAAAGCTCATATCTGATTAATAATGCACACCGCAAATATTAATACTTTCCCTTTTCCTAAGAAGAAAGTTTTGCATCATAATTTGGCAAGTGTTACAGTAGTAACTATTCCAGTAATCAATTATGCTATTTTCAGCTCTTTCACAGGTTGGGAATGATGCACCACAAAATGAACACTTGCTTAAATGAATTGCACACCCATACTAATGTTTTTTATTCTGGCATGTGTTTATGCATGTATATCATGAACGTATTTCATGATATACTCCAAATGTCTGAAAATGATGGTCTGCATTGTTTCACTTATCTTCATTTTCCCTTTCCCTGCAAGTTATTACTGGTTTAATTGTTATAGTGGACTTTCTCTCTTCGTTTTTCTGCCTTCTCTCTCTCTGTAATCCAGTTCATAATCTTTTGATAGTGCTAAGCCTGCTATGCTGAGTTGTACCTTTGGAAATTGAATCCTTGGGTTTTTGTGGAATACAATATGAAAGGAATAACTCTTTAATGATCTAATGCTACCTAAGAGAGGAAACAAATGGCTTCATTCTTATGTACCAATCTTCTTTTTAGCTTGGATCTACTTAGAAGTATGTGCTTTTTGGAAATTGACTGGAGAGTCGCCTTTAAAGACTTGCATCATTCACCTCTGCTTTCTCTCATTTTCTACTGCATGCTTTGATATGATCAAATTAATCAGAAAAGATTTGATATTTAGTCTATTTTCTAGTCTATTTTTTTTATCTTCTACTCCTCAGGGAATTAAATGCATTTACGTTATGAAGTGCTTTGTTATATTCTTGGCTCAGTTTAGTCCTGTGGGGCATTAATTTGCCAGCTTTTTAGGTGACAGAACTGCTAGGATTTGGTCCATGGACAGGTCACTGCCACTAAGAATAATGGCAGGCAGGCCACTTATCTGATCTTGACGTGAGTTATATACTCCAATGGCCTCTCATTCTTTTGCTTGTTCTAATTAACATTCCGTCCGAATTTGTCTCAGGCTCAGCCACTGCCTCTTTTTAACCTTTAAATTTACATGTTGATATTGATTGCAATTGAAAGAGTTGACTTTGTTTATTATCTCGAATCATATACTAATAGTTTTGTTCTGCACATTCTGCTTATTTGTGGTACCATGGTTCCTTTCAATTGAGTAACACGTTTTGAAGATTAAGTTCAAAACGGATGCTACACTCATTCACAGGTTGTAGCGAGTTTGTCCGTGAAGTTGGTGTCTGAATCATTTCCATGCTAGATGCAAAGGAGTTCACCAGTTAAACTTCGTGTATGGCATCTCACCGACCATGTCGTAGGTTCAAGAGATCACATGCTGTTTATTGTGTTCTAGAAAAGTTTTAGAATGCAAGAGAAAATATAAAAATTATAATATCACACTACCAGTTGTAGTGGTGCAAAATAGTGGGGCTGAATATATATTTCTGAGTAACAGCTATTAAATAGAAATTTTTAGTTCTGATTTTAAGTTTTTTTAAATCCAATACTAAAGAGGACTTCATTATTTGCTTCGCCATGCCCAGATATTGCTAAGAATATATTTGCCTCGGCCATGACATGATTGGTCCTGCTGACAATCCTCTCTATGGGCCTTTTTGGTTTCACCATGAATGCAATATTGTGTTCTTCTAAAAACTTTTTATTCAAAGCACTTCGATATTCATTGTCAGAGTCCTAGAGAATTTTTCAGTTTTTAATCTGTAATAAGCAGTGCTTACCAGTTCTACTTTCTTGTTTAGTGTGTGCAATGCATTCCAATTGCAACTACATAGCTACTGGCTCCAGTGACAAAACAATTCGACTATGGGATGTGCAGACAACAGAGTGGGTAGTGTGTCCAGATTTTCATTGGTCACAGGAGTACGATTTTATCTTTGGCAATGTCTCCTTATTGTCGCTATATGGCACCCAGTGATGAAGATGGCACAATCATGATGCGAGACATATCTAGTGCCTGCTGTTTCACACCTCTGATTGGTCACACTTCGTGTGTCTTGACACACTTGCTTTCAGGTGATTCCGCCACCCAATCAAATATATTATAAACTATATAGTAAGGAAATTAAGTTTCACAAGTAGCTATCAACTTCCTAATATTGCTTCTGCTATTCATTATTGCCGCACGTCAGCTTTGAAGATTCTCCTCTTGCATCAGGATCTGCTGATTGCACTGTAAATTTCTCTAGTAGAACAAACAGATGACATTCTGTTGTTTTCTCAGGAATTTTGTTCCTATGGAATGATTGACTGCATATTTCTGCCTCATTTGCGTAAGTCGGTGTGCTAACAGACTGAGATCCCTGAGAACACTACCAAACAAAGCTACACCTTTTACTCCTTGCGGGTAAATGCTATAGTTCTATATGGTATAGTTAAGATCTATATCCTAATATCTGTCTTTGAGCTACTATATTGATAATTATTCTGAAAATTGTACAATGTAATGTGCATCCTGTTCTTGGTGCAGTTCTTTCGCAGGAATTTTCTTTTGCTGCTGGAGCTCTTGCAAATAGTAGTTAAAACTTGAACCATCCTCGCTTCCAGCGTAGACTTTCTGCGGATGTCAGATTACAGTGACAAGCTGCATGCCGACCATAAGGCCCCAAACCAACGAACCAAAAGCAAAAACCAAAAAAGGAAAAAAAAAAAAAAAAAAAAAAGGGAAGGGGGGAGGATGCTGACATTGCGTAATTTGTACTAGCATTGATGTTATTCGTCTTTTACGCTTATTCTCAATGAAAATTTATTTGCAAGTGGACTAAATAAGAATGTATTCTATCAGAAATCTCTTTTTTCGTCAATCACCATGTGCTAATGAATTATATTATGATACTTCTTTGTTTCGTCAATTTGATCGGCTGAAGATATAATATTTTAAGTTTGTTTTTGAAAGATGACTTTTCTCTCCTCCCAATTTGGATTTTTAATTTAATTTTAAAATATTTTTTTAATCAAAATAGTGTCTCTAGTGACAAAAAAAGTGATAATTTAAATTTATAAATATATATTTTTTAGATTAAATTGAGAGATTTTGTTTTTGAATAAGTAAATTAATAGGAGAACGATTTTTAGAGACCGGAATTGAAAGATTTTTTTATTTTTAAATTAAATTAAGAGGATAGTAGTTTTTAGTGTACTGGATCATTTATTTACTCATAAGATCTCTATCCCTTGTTTCCCATATTTGATGTTTAGGTCTCTCGGAACTACCATACGCCGGAATTTACTAACAGTGGCATCTATGCAGTTATTAGATGAAAATGCGAAGTCAGTAAGCAAAGCGATGTCCCATTACTTTCCCTCAGGAATATGCTTGAAAGCTTCCCTTTTGTCACACCCTTCACTAAAAGTCAACTCAAAATATATATGTATGTTTCCGCCTCCCCATGCAGCCAATTCAGACAAAATCGTAAGGAATAGGTCAGGAATCGTCACTGTTAAATGATCAATCACTCAACTTTATTCCAAAGAATAGCAACCAATGAATTTTGACTCAATATTAGAATCATCTTAGGAGTTAAAATCAAAACCAAATGAACCAAACTTATCTACCACTCATTCAGAAGACCGCACCAAGCTACTCCTATGGTATCACCCATTTCCAGTGAACTCCGACAAAAATTTCTTGGGGGAAAGATAAAGAACTTCAATAACAAATTCATCACTGTTCAGGACTCCCATTCCAATCCTGACATATCGTTTTATATCTCCTTCGAATTTCATTATTATTCTATAAAGTAACCACTATTTTTCTATACCCCAAACTATTGATGGTTTGTTTTGTTGTTTTGATTTCAAGAGAGAAAAAGAAGCTGAGAACTAATATCGGTTACAGATAACTCATGCCACAAACTGAGTCATGCGAACTAATAATGAGGACTCCGACGTCACTGTGTTAAGCATAAAATAATGATCCATCGATCCGTTGGGCCATCATAAGAATGGGAGAAATTCTATGATTCCTCAAACCACGGACGGAGAAGTATAGTTCTCGGGGTTCAATGGAGAAATAAGAAATTCCTCTTCCTTGTAGACCTCTTGTCCCCAGCGTGATCATTCCATTTTTTTTAATGCCAAAGCTATGCTCTCTCTTCAGATTGCATTCCACAAGGTATACAGAATAAAGGTGACTAAGTTGATTGAAATTATCCATTAGAAACAAGATAACATAATCTGCAATAATAATGCTTTCTACGAACTATATAGGTGGTGAAATGTTTCCAAAAACCATGGCATAATTGTACGACTGGACTGCTACGTATGTTTCTGTCTTCGCCATATCTCCCTTTACCATTTTCAGTACATAGTCATAACTCATCATCAAGACATTTTCTCTACCACTACCATGTAGGTCCATCTCAAGCATCATCTATCTGCATCAACTGAATAGACAACCACTTGCAGACGATATTATTGTCATTCATTCCTATAAGTGACTATAAATCCCAAGTCAAGATCCAAAAGATACTCACGTAGATGCAGGCATTACAACTAAACTACTACTGATCTCACCGTAGCTGCAGAAGTACCCCATATGAAGGTTGACCTTTTGTTATTGTATGCACGCCATTTCTTACTTCTATTTTCCATTATTAATAATTGAACCAAAAATAAAAAATTATTACCAAATAACAACATGAAGCGATTCTTTCCACTTGTATACATAATTATGATGGTTACAGCAGACAAGAGTGTATAATATGAAAGCTATGGTGAAAGTGTGGATAAGATTACTTGAACTCAAGAGAACCTAAAAAATCCTCTTAGAAAAGCTGCTTCGCTCACATAATCCATATTGCCGGGAAAGGTTCACTTAGTAACATTAATACATTAATACACTAAAAAGGCATTTGTCAACACTCAAGAGGCAATAACCATACTTGGCAGCAGATCTGACAGTATTGAAAAGAACATATAAAATGTTATTACTTGTTTAGAAGTCTTAGATTTTACAATAACAGCCAACACAAGTAGGCTATAACTGAAAACGGGAAGTAACAGGAACTTTTGTAATCATATTCCATGGATTCGAATACCCTTGATGTCAAAAGCTTGTATTGGCGGTCATCCTTCCCCAAGGAGATCTAGCACCTAATCTTTAAATGAGCTTTTATTTATTCCCGCCCTATGTTAATCCCTACAGTACCAAAAATGCCGGACAAATATGTCATGAGATTGTCCAGTCTGGAGCTAAAATGGAAAAGAAATCACAAGCATGGCTTTTGTGTTAAGTAAAATCTGCACTACCAAAATATTCCATCAAAAGAAAAATTACTCCTAACGTGTAAGGATCCATTTTCACAGAGCACCAATTCTGGTAGACAAAAGAAAACCCCTCAGATATTTAAGTACATAACTAGAGAAACCCGATAATCACGATCAATTTTTACAAAATAAGATTGAAAACATTTAAATGTAGATGTATAATAGTGAGACTTACTAGGCCTCGTAGAGATTTGGTTGAATCCTGAAAGTTCTATTGGCCTTAATTTTTTTTTTAAAAGAAAAAAAAACTATAAGTTGAAACTGGTAAAACCCAAACTATGACGCAAGCCACAAGTCAACAAAGATCACCCCTCACAAGCAGAAAAACAGTCATATATATATTTCCTGCCGGTGTTATACAAATTCATAATAAAAAAGTTTTATGAGTTTAAATAGATGCAAAAGTTTGGGATAAGATATAGAAGCGTATGCTGATTAGTAGTCACATCCGATTGTAACTCCCAAGCAATTATTGCAAATCCAAGCAAGCTAGAATATCCATCAAACGACAAAAAGCAAAGTTATTAAACGAATTACATAACCTTGCTTAACAACATATATTGCACGAGCATAAATGCATCCCCGTGTTGTCCTCATAGCATTACGAATTTGGGATGATAACTGGCACAAACGCGATGTGTTCCACTGTTTTCTAGAGATAGACCGGTAAATCGGTAACCTGTCAATATATTGATTGCGATATAAAAATATGTCAGTTCAATCTGATCTTGCAAATCTACAAAATGTAGAGATTAATACATCCAAACAGTTGGCAGTGAGAGATGGAATAAAAATAAATTAAGAAGGAAAAACGGAAATACGGCCGATGCTGCGAAATCACCTTATCCATACATAGAACATTAGAAAGTCCAAAATAATGATCACGAGGTCCTCGACCTAATCCATCAATTTTTCTAGGCCATCTTGTCTGCCAACGTTAGATCACCCAACAAGGAGCTAATAGCTTAAAAGAATCTCTATAAAATATTATATCAATTACCAGAAGACCCAGTTATAGCGTCAGCATTGGCAAAAATTATGGGGCGAGGGAAACAAAATGATACTCAAAAATTCAAACTCGATCGGATAATTTAGAACTCCTTAAGCAAAATCAAGTAGGTTAGTAGGTTATATCTGACAAAGTCTAATATATAAACTCAAGACATTTAATATGTTGAGATATAGAGCAGAATCTAGACATAGATTCAAGTGAGAACAAACACCAACCAGCTACATCGCATGCGCATCAATTATAAATTATATATGGAAGCGAACGAAATCAGGAAGATGATGATGGACAGTAAGCAAAGCTTCGGCCAGACGAAATTTTGTGAGGACCATACTATATAACGTGAAATGGTCCCATGCTATATACAAATTTTGCCGCTTAATCTGCACAGTAATCTGGGGTATCTTCTGCAAGGAGAACCATCAAAAGTCACGCTTTCAGGTTACGAAAGCTAATATAAAATTGAATCACGAGTGATAATTGTAAGCAAAGAAAAATTAGTAAGAGAGAAAAAGGGAAAGCATACAACCACCCAGTTGCTTTTCACTGTTGGATAATGATAACCTTCTATTCTCAGTGATATTTCAGCTCAGCCATCGAATATATGAGAGAGACAGTATGAACAAAGAATTAAAGGGAAGAGGATTTAGAACAAAGCAACACCAGATATAGTGGTGAAACTAATTTCCGGCATCGGAAGCTGACAGAAGAGAATGAGCACGCAAAAGCATTAGTATGTAACAATACCAAGTGCCTCTATGTGCTCACTCTCTTCTGTCAATTTCTATGTCCCACGAAAGAAGCTAAAGGAGTCAAGATTGAGAAGATACAAAAACCTGCCCAAATAAGGAAACCTCGAGGAAAACAAGTACTTTTTAAAAATCGATAGGGAAAACATTTATAATTGAATCAGATCTGAGGATAGGTGAAAAATCCATTAATGGAAAACATGGACAAACGCGAAAAATAAATTAAAGAAAAAAAAGAAGGAAATCTAGGATCTCCCTTTTCCTTCTTCAAATGGTTAGAGCAAGAGCTTATTTCAAAAATTTAGGGTTACCGACAACCCAAACGGAAAAAAAAAAAGTTGCATAGAAATCGGAGGAAGACCATAAGAAGAGCAGTGAAGAGACACTCGCCAATGGAGGGGAAAAAAAGAAAGATAAACCATTAAACCCCCTAAAAAACTCGAACACCTTCCCCGATACTTTCCTTTTCTCTCTTTATCTCTCTATTCAGTGTGATTTTCTTCCGTCTTTCTCTTTAACTCATGCAACACGTAGAGAATCAATTCTACGGAGCCAAACGTCGCGGTTGCACCTAGACGGCACATTCAGTATCAGATCGTTGCAGCCTTTGAGATGGAAAGAGAGAGAGCGAGAAAGAGAAAGAGACTGTTCAAAGCCACTCTCCAGTCTCCTCTGAGAAATGAGAAGAAGACGTGAGAGGCCTGAATGGCTTTGAGCATTGACAAGTTGCAACGAAATTTATCATTATCACTATCAGGCCTCCTACCTCCTGCGTCTCTCTCTCTCTCTCTCTTTTGATATGATCTTTTGGGGAAGGCAAAGAGAACACGAAGCTTTTCCGAGACATAAAAGGACAAAGAGAGAGAGGGAGAGAGAGAGAGGGCTGTGATGCGGTGGGACGGGAGTACCTGAAGGGTGCGGATTTGGGTGTGTGATAGCCGTAGATGTGACGGAGCATAGCAGAGTCCACTACTCCCTGCCGTCAACTGGCATGATGAGGTGGGGTCACAATACTGAGGCTCTGCCTTTCTGCAAAATGTGACTTGTTGATAGGACTACGTCCAATGTGGAGACAACGATTGGGGGTACACTCAGATCATTATGAGCATTTGTACTGTAACGCCTCCCCCTAACCTCACTGTGTCACACTAACGCTTTTTCTGATCCCCTCTCTAACAACTCTCCCACTCTAAATCTTGTTTTTTTTTTTTTTTTTAATATTATTTTCTAATTTTAATAATTTGTTTTTGGAACTACTTAAATAATTTGATTATAATTATTTTTTAAACAAAATATGCTAATATAATTCATTTAAAAATAGATATTTTATTTTTTATTTAATATGGATACAACTTCTGTTACTGTAATTTGTAAAAAAACTTTACTTTTACTATTTATATTAAAATTGTACAAACTTGATTTTAAATTGACATGATTTTATATATTTTATTGCAGAGAAATTTGATTTTGCATGATTATGATTCATATCTAAAATTTTTCATTTGAAGTTTGAGTTTTGTTATTAATATTGTTTCATTTCATTTTAATTTTTTTTAATTCTATGAGAAAACATAACCAGAAATTAAATAAAATTATTTAGAATAGAAAATCTTGCTTTAATATGTAAATAAATCTTACAACCAATGTTGTCAAAATCGCAATTTTAGATGAAATTAAAATGGAGGGAGTGAAATTATATCATAAATTTGTAAGTGTTTACCTAAACTTGTTATTGAATAACTATTGAACAAAATCATATCACAAAATCACATAACATTTCATACATAAGTATATAATATTATATATATATATATATATTATATTTTTTATATATATTTCATATTATATGTTTTTTATATATATTTTATATATTACATATTTCTCATTTTATTAACATAATTTTCAATAAACTCCATAATCCAAAGTCTATAATCTATAATACAACAGTATTCTTCCTCCTTGCTTTAATATTATCATCACTAGAAAAAAAATAGTTGCAAAGTTTTTTATTTAAATTTGAGGGGTTTTCCTAGGCTAATATGTTTATTAGGTTCGGTTTCTTAGATTCTAAATCAAACAAACGAAAAAAAAAAAAAAAAGATTGGGATGCATCACTTTGGATTTAAAATGCTAAAATTGCTAAAATCGTTTGATTTTACACGATTCAATACTGATTCTGACCGAGTTTGCATTGATTTTGATTTTTTATCTGATTTAACTCAAAATCCTTACCTAACATCATAAAATTGGCAATTCTAATAATTGAATCGTGATTTTGACAACAATGTTTACAACCTTTCACATGCTATTTGAAAAACAACTAATAGTTGTGCATAACAATCAAGAATATACAACTTCAAATTATTAGTGAGAAATTCGTTAAAACATACACCAGTGACATATTTATGTTTAATATTTGATAAATAAAGAGTCATTTGAATAGAAGGATTATAAGAAAAAAACATGGAATCTAATCCCCTGATATTGTAATGAGAACATAAGAACATGAGGTCATGTTTAATCATAGTGAACTATTGGATAAAGATTCAATGACCCAGGTTTACGAATAAAAAATATAAATGCAAGTGGTTATATTAATTTAATATAAATCTAGACCATTAAATCTTTATCAAATGATCCATCATAATTAAATATAATATCATGTTCCCACCCAAATTGAAAAAAGTGAAGGGTATAATATGGGATGTGGAAAGGGAGTGTGTCATGGTTAATTTGGATCTCTCCATTTATTTTTTGTCAATTTTTTGTCTTCTTTTTTTTTTAAAAAAATGGATGAGTAGAATTTACTTAAATAATAAACCTTACTTGAATGATATGACATACTTATTTTACATGTATTTCTCTCCAAAATTAATAAAAAAATAATAATAAATGAATTTGAGAATATCTAATGGTATATTTGGATGGATGACTAAGGAAATAATCACAAGGACTAGAATGACTAAATTAAAGTAAATGAATGTTTGAAATTTTATTTTTGGAATGGAAGGAAATAGCAAAGAATGAACTCTAAAACCACTCTTTCAAAATCACATTTTTGTTATTCCTTTAAATCGAGGGTTAAGGATGAGATAAAAGAATCTAATGGTATAATTACTATAATATCTTTCTTAGCTAAAAATCTACTATACTAACATTCTATCTTAAAAAGTAATATTATAAAAATGATATGTAAACCATTATTCTATTAATAACTATTTTTTTAAACTTTTAAACAAGCCAATGACACCTTTTGTCATTCTATTTATTGTCATCTTACTCCTTTTATTATTATTTATTCTATTCTATTATCTGTAACCTCTAACACATAACCTAAATTCATGTGATGGTTGAGTAGGAGAGGGCGTAAAGACATGAAAAGCGTACAATGTGCCCTACAGCCGAGCCCGGAAGGACGTTGGTGCATATGGGGTTCAGTTTAAGGTACCCTACCCAACCCCTCTTTCCTTCATTTACTATGTATGCCCTTGTGAAGGGGAGGGGGGGAGAGTGGAGACCCTTGCCTTTCTTTCTTTTCATGTTTCTCTCTTTATTCTTTGTCTCTCTATAATTGTTTTTTTAAAGATAGAATGATGATGTATGACTATTATATTATTTCAAATACTATAAATTTGAATGAATTAGGGTTGTGTAAATTAAATGCTGGATCAACTTAATTCTGTAATTTCAATATTTGGTTAAAAACGAGTCTGATTAGTTGTTATTTATATTTGAAAAGTGTGTTTTATTATTAATGTAATTCATTCAATATAAAAACTTATTTTTTTTACGAAGGTTTGGAGGATGTACGGAGTTTGAGAAATAAATAACGTTGGATGAACCTTAAACTCAAGTTTTAAAGCGCAAATGGATTTTTGAATCGTTCGAATATTAAACTAAACATACTTAAAGTTTATGTTTAATATAGAATGTATTATCTAAAAGTTGAGCTGTAATTATTAGATTTACGTTGAGGTTTTTGTAAAATAATTTTTTCTGATTATAACTAATTTCAAAATATATGTAACGTTGAATATTAAAATTTTAGAGAGCTTGAATTCACTGTATTATCTTTCTGTAGTTATCTATTTTGTATGAAGGCAGCGTATTATATTTATTTTTATACATTATTACAGTAAATATTAAGTACAAAAAATATCGTTGAAATTAAATTTAAAACAAGAATAATTAGTAAAAGATATAAATCTTTCATAATTAAACTAGCTAGATACGATGGCATGAAACTCAACAGATACACATCTTTTTTAATGAAATGACTAATATATAACGGCATAATATGTTTGGACCTTGCATTAAAAGCTAACAATTTATATTAATAGCCCTTTGCCACTTTACCCAAATTAATGTATTTATTTTAATGATTCATGCATTAGGTTTTTAAAATTGTATAGAGATTTGTGCCATACTTTATATAGAGACCTGGCTAGGGTATTCATCAATAAAACAGTGCTTGCGGTGTGTGTGTCTATATATATATATATATATATATATATATAAAGCTGAGCTAAATGTAATTATGTCGCTTGAAATAATCTAATTAAGTTAATTTTTGAACAAAGGAAATTGTATTAAGATAACATTCAATAAAATATAAGTTTAAAAATGTTTCGGATAAAAATAATAAAAAAATTGATAAGCAACCTTAGATTATTTCAAAATGGTGTTTAAATAGCTTCCTTACATGTATTTTTTTATTTAGAGCTTTAATTGCAAGTTTTGGGGGAAAAAAAATTAAAGTTAGATAGTAATTAATAGAGGAGAGTAGAGTGATGTGGAACCGAGTAAGGGAAATAGCTTATTTTAATGATTAAAAGTTTAATGAAAAATAATGATATTTTATTTTTGACTGGTTGAAAATGTGATAATGTTATTAATGAGATAAGGTGAGTTAAATTTGCGAAATAATTTTTATATGATTTTTGCAAACCAAGGGAAGAATATTGAAAAAGAAAATGAAGAATTATGAAGAACCGAAACTTTCTTAAACTACTAAATTTAGTGGTTTAGTGGTTTAATTTAAAGAAAAGTGCAGAAATTAACTTAACCTACTATGAACATCTATAATTAAAATGCTCAAATACTTGAATCCATCTAACGTCACCAAACCTCCAATTAAGTCATCAATTTTATCTTGCATACATTTTATGATCTCTTTCGAATATGTGAGTATTGATTTATCTGACAAATTGATTAAAGCTTCGTGTACATATATACATCACAACAATTTCCCGCTAAAACTAGCTGATTGCTTTTGGCGATTTATTATTCATTTTTACCTAAATATAGAATCCCGCACATGGGCAACGTATTATTTATCACTTTCCAGAAAAGTAAATAGACTTTTTTTTTTGGCCCAAGAAAAATAAATAGACTCAACCTCTTTATCAGTTTCATGGACCACTCCACTTGCCACGGAAAGGGACCTAGGTTGTCTTTGAGATTTTAATATATGACACTACTTGTCTTTCTTAATATTGAAAATTAATTACTCTCTTTTAAAAATGTAATTAAAAAAAACATTCTCAAAGCAGGGAATAATCTTCGCCACTACTCTACCCAGCTATGTGAAACTTAAATTTTTAGTAATCAATTATGTGTAATAAATTATGCGTAAATTAATAATCAATTAGAAGTGTCCCGTCCATTGTGGAAAAGACTACTTACTTGGTGCTTCACTTTGACTCTTATGTCCAAGAATGCATGGCAATTTGATGCATTGCTCAGAAATTTTGACGAGTCGGAAGTTGCAACTTGCAACCCCCATGTGACAAGTGTCAGTGGTCTGCATTTTTCATTTGCATATAATGCTGTGACAAAAATCCTTTGATACAGCATTGTATAGTAGGACCGAACTATATATATATATATATAATGTAATTCTATTCTATTTAATGATGTATAAATGACGTATAATTTTAAATATAGATATATAACAATTTCTCATATATTGTCGGTGGTAATTACGAATATAATGAGATATAAAAAGCATAATTCAATTTTTTAAAGTGATTTTTGAAAGTGACAAGCTTCCATGGGATAGAACATTTATAAATATACAGCGTGGTCCCAAAATCTGGCTTTCAAAATTAAATTCAAATGGTCAAAATAAATAGCATACATAAAATACTAAGCCAATCCCTTGTAAAACGTGGTACTCACTGTTTAGTGCTTAGCCTGAAATTTGTACTATTAAATATATAGGGTTAGTTTTTGAATTAATGCACCGGGGTGTGTGCTGCAATCACCCATACATATAGAAATAGAAAAAAATAATATTTTAGGTGGTCGGTAATCAGCATGCATTAGATTACAGACAAGTATATATAAAGGGCAGAACTAGCATACCAACCATGACCAAACCTTGTGTGTTTTTATTTAAATATATGTTTTAGCTTCTGACTGTACACTGAAATATCGTTTTCCAGACAAAGTCATAGTGATTGATTTGATAAAATCTTGAACCCAAATATGTGTGTGTAATTTGGTGGACACTTTGATAATATAGTAACAGTCGAAATATCTGTCTCCCTCCCAAAATCTGCGGAATCAATTATCATTTAATAGTTTTGAAATTATTGTATCGACTTGCGTGTCAATTATATAAGAGCTTTTGACTTGCACCTCAGCACAACTCAAATTCACAAATAGACTGAATTATTTTCAAACTTTTTTCATTTATAAAACTCTTGTGCTTTTTTTGAGAAAAATAATTACAAAAACTAATAGAGTAAGTTATTTTGATATTTGAAAATTTAATGTTAGTAATTTAATCACTAAAGGTATATTATTATTATTATTATTTTAGAATTAATGTTATTAGTTTAATTCTGACTCAAGCTTATTTAGTCCCAACTAAGTTAAGATTAAGACTATAATAATGTATTTTTCAAAAGAGGAAATTGTGATTTAATTTCTTTACCTTCTAATATCTTAGGGTTTAAAAGTTTGCATCCAGGCAATCTATGATTTAAACAATTAATACATTAACACTATGATTTTATTTCATTATAATTTAGAAAAATAGGAAGTTTGAGTAAAATTGAGGATAAAAGTAGGAATTCGGTCTAAGTGCAAAGTTTCACTAAAGCACTGTGTTGTGCCTGTTAAATTTGAGATTCTAATTTGATAAGGGGGGTATTTTGGTCTTCATGCATAGGAACTCAAAGATTTTGTAATAAAATAAGGAATTTAGAACAAATTGTGTAGAATGTGATATTTCATTTAAGGACAGCATTGAAGAGATAGTATGATATCAAACTTAATTAGGATTACAAAGAGAGGAATTTCAGTCAGTAATGGACCAAGAAAAAAAAGTAAAAATAGTGATTTTGTCAAGAAAATTCAAAATTTATAACAAATTTTAATAGGCTCTACCTAAGGTAACAAAATAAGATTATAAGGTATAAATGTGCAATGATTTAAACCATAAGCCACCCTAATGCAAATTTATAAATCATAAAAAGGTGCTAAAGTGTAAACGGGTTAAACCACAATCAAATTTATGTTTTACTCTTTTTGGAAATTTTGGAACTAAAATTAAATGACAATTAAATTTCAATAACTAAATAGATTATGTATATAGTAATTTATATTTTTGGCAACTGACATATCGAATCTTCAATTTTAAAATTTTTTTTAATATAAAAGAAATACATACATAGAAAATGATGATAATACTATGAACCATAGTTAGGACATAATAATTATTATATATAGAACAATATGTTATTAAATATTTGATTTTTAATTACTTAAATTATTAATTGACTCAATAATTTATAGCTCTTAATTAATAATTCAATTTAATTTTTTATAATTAATGAATATAATTATAAATAGAAATCTAATAAAATAAAAATAATACTTTATATTTCATTTTTATTATACCGCAATCAAAGTTTATAGCATCTCCAAATCTATAATATCATCGTTCAAATATTACATGCTTAAATTCTAAAACTTTTAAGATACATCATTACAGCTTGAATTAACATATATAAATGTACTTGAATCATGTCGCAAGAAGATCCTCTCTAATATAATCCAGTATAGTGCTGGAAAAGGTTAATTAACATATTACGCATGCAACTCTTATTGCTGCTCTAATCATCCAGATTTGAGGTTGCCTCTATGATGCTAAGAATTTAATACTACAAAGCTACTTTTTATTTTGGCCACAAAATACTACAAAGCTACTTGATTTCAAAAAATGGTGAATTACGCATGTCTAGGCTAGGGTTTGCGGCTGCAAATCATATTTATACTCCTTTAGCCTTAGGCCAATAAAGTTTTTTCTTTTTTTCCATTAAAGTTGGTTAAATAATTCCCTTGAATTAATATGTATTTGATCACATCATTAAGATCGCTTAATTAATTGCTATCCAACGAGTCAAACACCGCCTTCAGCCCTCAGAATCACAACTGAATACGCAGCACACAGAAAGGTAGTTTGCAAATCAATTCAAAAAGCATGAAATTCTGGTAAGTACTTGTAGCTTCGGCCACAGGTCAAAGGCAGAGTCACTTTTGCTCCATGAACGATATCTTCGAATGGGTTTTTTATCAGCTAATTCTCTCTATAGAAATAAACGACGTGAAACTTCAGTTTGCAGCAACACTTGACCAAATTAAAGTGAAGCAAATGACACCTAAACAACCACCACGAACAGAAAGAGGAAAAAGAAATGTAGAGAGAAGATGCTCTTGTCCTCAGCCAACCAATCTATATATTAATGGATTAGGGTTTTCAACAACTACCAACCGCATAAGTAAAGGGAAGACCAGTACGCTTAGAACTTTGCATGTGACGATTGTATGGATGAACTTTCTGGTATGCAATTTATTATAGATGAAAAAAAAGAAGAAAAAGATGTTGTTTCTAGAACCTTATCATGACCAGCTGGGACTGCGAGACGATAGAATAATAAAGAAGGTTGGAGTTGGATGATTTCCCAGAAAAAATTGGCGAATGTTGCTTCCTATAAATTCTAGAATCGTCTTGTTTTCTTGGTTGGAACATTATCGTGGAGTCGTTGTAAGAGTATCAAAATTGATCTGATCAAGAAGAAAGTGAGCTCTTCGAAACTAGCTATTTGTGGCTGAGGGCGAGGTTTCAATTCAAGTCCCCTCCACTTTTGCCTTCGTCGCATAGTGGTAACAAGTGGACTAGGCAGCGAGTTGCAGTGCATGAGGCTCTTCAGAGACGGGGGCGAGCAGCAAGCAGCACCTTCCAATTTAGTGAAGTGGGTTGAAAATGTACTATCAGCCCAAACGCAATATGAATCGCTGTTTATATTAAGGAATTTGAACCATTGACACTATCTATACTCCACCCTTACCTTGCTACTTGAGCTAGTCCCTAGCAAATATCTGATTTGTTTATTGAATTCTAAATTTGAAGTAAGAACTGCTTGTATATTTAATATATAAGCGATAATAATACTGAATTTTTCAATAATAAATACTGTAAATATTCCAAAAATTAGAATGGCCTAAAGATAGGCTATTTCGTCGGTGTAAACCAACTTTCAAAATGTAATAGCTATTACCAATTTATCAAAAATAACACCAAATTCCTGTGTTTAACTCCAACATAGCCTGTCATAACATTTTCCCAGTGAAAACCGGCTTCACATTTCCTTCGTTCCTCAACCATGAATCTATTGGGGGAAAAGGTGAACAGGTTATACTTCACATTTCCCATTCTTATTTCTTGACGTCTCTCGAATGCGTTCATTAGGATCATTTATTCGACATACTTTTATACACATTCAAACTCATTATACGAACACTCACTTACAATATACGTCTCAAAATGTAAGCATCAAGAATTTTATCTGCCGTGAAACGTTGAGATGAACGTTTAGAGACTCCCATACTCTCGTCAAAAAGTGCTTCACTTAGTCAAAAGCTCCCAACTTACCAATATCGCAGAAAGTATTTGTATGAACAGATCTATATAGAGAGCACAGTGGATATAGTAGATAGGATGGCAAATTTAGTCTACCTGTCAAATTTATGACTATGAAGCATTCTTTTAATGAAGGTGGTGCTATCCAATTGTTTTCTTCTGTAGCCTCCAAAATAACATTCATCTAGAAAAAAGGGGAAATAAATAAATAGATACTGGCCCCGACTACCACTATACTAAACTAACTATGGATAACAATCCTAGCAACAATGCGCACGGCCTAGATTGCACTACAGGGCTCAGACCACAAAACCATAATGCTGTCAGGAAAAATACAATGCTAAGCAGAAGACGAGCAAGCAGCTATGAGGAATGAACAGCAAGCAGAAATTGGCGTCTAGCCTCTTCGACGCTTCTTTCCAGTCTTGGCCTCACTTACTTGCGCCTTCGAGGCACTGGTTGACTTACCCTTTGTATCCTCTACCTCTTCTTTTAAATCGCCCGAGTTCTCTTTCTCTGAATCTTTATCTTTTGTCTTCAAAGAACCAGATTTCACCTTTCCACTGCCATTAACACTAGACTTCCCACCACTTTTCGGAGGTTTGCCCTTGGAGGCCGAAGCAGCGTTAGATGTTTCTTGCTTGGACTTTCCTGTCTTTGGGGTTTCTTGCTTAGGCTTAGCAGAGGGTTTTGGCGAGCTAACATCTTCATCCTTTGATTTGCTCTTCTTTGTTGTATCTGTGTTCTTCGATTTGGTAGACATCTTTGGTGCAGCTTCAACAGACTTACTACTACCACTCTTGGGAGTGGAATCCTTAGTTTTCCTAGTAACTTCCTCATCTGATTTGCCAACAGTCTTGGAAATTTTGGATTTGCTATCAACTTTGCTGCCATCCTTGGACTTACCACCAGATTTTATGGATGCACCCTTTGATTTACTGGATTTGGCTCCTCCACCACTAGAAATTAAAGGTCAAGTTTAGAAATCATCAACAGATGGCACAGAAATTAATTAATGATATCCAACAAACCTTTTGGAGGAAGCATCCACTTTCCCTCGTGGAATTGAGTCACCAGCATTTGCTTTCCCCTTCTTCTTTGGGGGCCTGGATATGATCAAACAATGAGGATGCAAATGAACAAAACTTAAAAACTCAGGGGAAGGGTACAACTAGATAGCACACCATGCCTGCATGCCTGCCACAAAGCATCCAGGAGAAACAACAAATACACAGTCATGGATAAGACACATCCAATTAATCTATTATGACCCTGAAGGAAAAAGATGCTAAAGCAGTATACGGTAACCATCAGAAATGAACATGTATGATCAAGATTTAGAGGAAATAAATACTGCAGTCTTCAGAATCGGTGTCAATGAACATTAGCAAGTAAACATTTTGACTTTTAGTTGGGGGAGCAGAAAGGAGCACAATATAATCGTAATCTATCCCTGATATACTATTACAAATTATCTTCAAGATCGGCTCCAACATACATTGACTTATTATTCTAATAAAGGCAAGCAGATAACTACATACATGCAGACTAAATTGTAATTTCAATTGGTCTTGGCATCTTGTTCCTACCTGTTTTCCCATACACTAAGCATCTACTGCTCAGACTCATCAAAATTACAGCTATACTGTCAAATCCTAGAATTTCATATTTTCCATCCAGAAACCAGAGAGCCAAAAACTGTAAGTTGACTAGATTAACTAGAATGTACTCAGTATTATATAATTTTATAATTTCCTTCAATATTTAACAATTTCACTGCTTTTCAGAAATATGCATAGGACAAATCAAACGAACAATCATTATTTGCATATCATCAACGCTCATGCCAATCAGCATTCAGCAAAAGTACCCAAATATTTGTAAAAGAATTGCAGGTCCATTATTTAGGACCATAATTAATGGTTGAAATAATCATTGTAACCCCAACATCCCCAAATAATAACATCAACCTAGTTGTTAATGCACTGACCACAAGAGGGCATGATATCAATATATATAGTACAAATAAAAATATAAAAACATAATCAACAAATTTATTAATATTAAATCATATAAACAATAAGCAGCACGTACGTATTGGGAGTAGCATCAGGACCTGGTTGATCACTTCCTTCTGCCTGTTAACGGAAATAATTCTCATAAACTCAGACAATAAAAGGTCTAAGTAACAAATTACGATAAAGATACGCACCCCATCTGAATCAGATTCATCTTCTATAAACTCCCATTTTTCCCTTTTAAGATTTAAATTTTCTTCATCACCATCATCATACATGACCTACAATCACGTCCAAAGATAGTAAGTATATACAAGTATATTAGTTAGATTGAAAACTAATCCATTCGGTACATAATTAAGCCACCAAGAATTTTGCATGAAGAAGCTAGAGATGAAAAATATACTAACAATTGGAACTACGTAAAAAACCAAAGTAAATTTTTTCCCATGAGGAGAGATGAGGGAGGCTGGGAAGGGGGGAGGCAGGGTACAGATATGACTAATAATTGCCAAATCACCTTGTGCTTCTTTTTGGTAGAATCAAAAGAATCAATAACACCTTTATAAAACCTGCAAAAAATTATATTTGTGTCAATGGCGATAGAAAAACATATGTTTCTTTTCCACAATAAACAAAAGACACATTAAAAGAACAACAGAATACGCACTCGGTTGAACTTAAAAGACCAGGGAAGATGACACACTATATTTCAACCCAAATATATATTTTCTCCCCTACTTCAGTCCAAAGCTTTCCCTCAGCAAGTTACATAAAACGCAACATACAATTAAAGTTTCTCAACTGCAACCTGGTGTAACTCATACAATGCAATAGTCAAACGGCTTCTACAATTTATTACAATACAAAATAAGCTAGAAAAGGAGTTCTTGAGCTTAAAAGTCAGAAAATTATAAATAAGCAAAAAGGTTTGACACAACTCAACCATTATCTATAAAAACTTGGTAATGAAAATATAATGGCACAATGGATACACAAAAGGCAACATTATTTTAAATGAGAAATCTAAGAGAAGAAGATCCAGCAACAGCAAACAGCATGCACAACCATATATTCAGAAAATAATAACACTCCATTGTTAACCAAAATTTCCAATGACAGCATGTTGTACTGGCAAGAACTTACATACGATCCTTTGGCCACCAAACTTTAACCCGCGAGCCAACAAGATCTTCACCAGGTTCCTTGATATCAGATGCCTGAGACAGCAACCAGTTGATTAAAAAACAAACTGAGAAGAAAATGAATATTCTTAAATTAGCCAGAAAAAGCAAGAATTCTGTGTTACTAAATTATTCTTAGTTACATAAGTATTTAACAAATTATACAAAAGGTCAGCCAATACGACTTGCATATAATCATTTCTCACAGTAATAATATAACAATACGACTTGCATATAATCACTTCTCACAGTAATAATATAGCAATAAATTAAAAAGGTAGAAAATAAAACTAGACGACAATAAGAGCATACAAGGAAACTAGATATCTATTAGTGAAATATCACCATATTAGTTACACCTTTAAAACATGTTCCATCAGATTTGATCCAACTGCAAAGAACCAGCATAAAAGTCCTCTCCAGAGGAAGGAATTTTCCAAACCCAAAGTGCCATAAAAAATGTATCATGCTTATATTTTTATTTTATCATGTGAAAGACGAGAGAAGCATACGATTTCTTTTCCAGGAGCACGTTTCCTCTTCAAATTTGCCTTGGGAGTCTCCTCTGAATGCTCCTCATCTTTAGTTGATCTTGTACCTGACTTTGGTGAAGACAACATTTCCTAAATATTAAGGACAATTCTATTAATCATTTGATTTAAAAAGAAACAAGCAAAATAAAGATCATATTGTAATTATATAATAAATCCAAGCTAAGAAAGAGGTTCAAAAGCTCTGCCGAGAAATACCTTATCCTCATCTTTACCAGATTTTGCTATAACAGTTTCAGAGATAGCTTTTCCACGCACCCTCCTTTTCTTGTCCTCTGATGGCCTAGCCGATGACCCACCAACACTCTTGTCGCTTTCATCTACCTTCTTTGCTGAGTGCTTTTTCACATCTAGATCACTTGCAGTCCCACTTCCTTTTACGTTCGAATCTGCCACATTAGTTTTTTTCAAGTCAGATCTCCCACCAGCTGCCCTTTTCGCTGAGCGCCTGGTAGGTTTTCCTTCTGTATCGCTAGTTTCTTCAGACACCTTTTTTGAGTCATCATCTGTGGGTTCTGCCACTCCTTTGGCAGGATTATCTTTCTTTTTTGCTCGTCCAGGTTTCTTTGAACAATTTTCATCAGGATGGCTCTCACTAGGCGGAGAAGCAACAACTTCAGATTCATCCTCAACTGCTTTTGGTGATGACACCTGAGCATCAATCTCTTTATCATTCTCTGAATGTCCAGCAGCCTCAACAGAAAGATCATTTTGACGTGAACTTAGAATTTCCTTGCTTTGACTTTTAGTGTCAAGCAGTTTCTCAACTTCCTTCTCATTAGCTACAGCTGGACCCTCAGAAGATTCTGCCAATTTTGCAGAATTAGATGTCCTTCCTTTCTTCTCAGTGGCTTGTTCTGGCTTTTGATCCACGTTGTCAACCTTGTCAATGTCCATATTATTGGGCTCCTCATTACCTAATACATTCATACCTTTCAATCGATCGGAATGGTCAGCATCCACTTGCTTCTTTAGGGACTTAGAATCTGCCAAAGAGTCATCTTCCCCTGCCTGTGCAATGCCATTGCTCATGACTGACTTGGGAGATTTGTCTTCATCAGGATTAACTTGTTGTGGAGGTGCAGCTTCTCTTGCATCCTCCTTAACCACCTGATCAAATGAAATGAATCATGATTTCATTCAATGTGTAGAATTTGCTAAGGGTTAAAATCTAGAACCAGAAAAAGAAATTAAATATGTTCATAAGAGATTGTAAAATTTATGTACCTGTGTTGATTCCTCCAATGGTTCTTTGGCTAATTTGCTTTCATCAGCCTGAAGAGGAAAAAGAATACAATAGAACCAAAATGAACCTTTTGTATCATCAGAAGTTTTCAACGACAATTAAATGTTAGTTTACATGAGAAAACTTACTGCACGTTCACCAACACATGCATCATTTTGCTCCACGCTACCAGGAGTCTCTTGGCATATTGTAGCAAGTACCTTACTATAGTCATCCAGAGAGATACCCAGGGTGCTCACTGCTTGCAATAAGTAAGGTCTAAGCTTGGTTGCACAACTTTCAAGTACTCTCTCCCCCAATTTTCGAGCAATTGGAAGAACTTCCTGAACCACATACGTAATAAAAGCAAAGTTCATTTGCAAAATCATGATCTACTAAGAGAATGGAATCAAAATTGTTATACACCAACCTCGTTGTCTTTCTTCACACTGGCCAAGATGGGAGTAAGAAGGTCTAAAGATATATCTTCACTTTCCTCTATAACAAGGGTCATAATAATCTCCATGGATGAAAAAACGCTCTCAGGGTGATGTTCCCTGAAATTTTCAAATACAGCCATCATACATTAGATGTATCTCCAACTAAATAGAGTGATTTTCTACAAAATCAAAATGAAAATAATAAATCTCACAAGGTTTTTACGCAGAAAGCCCGTAACTAAGTCTTCTTGGGCACACCACGTTAATAATATTTTCAATCATAAATAGAAAATGATTCCGCTTATCTCTGGGCTACTAGCACTCACAAATTTTAACCAACAAAGACAAAGACATAATCAGCCTTGCAGTAAAACTGATAGGCTTAGATGCTATAAGTATGCCTTACAATTACTACAGCAATAAATTAGTTGACTATTCAAGATAAGATGTTATTTATGTCAAAAAAAAAAAAAAAAATTCAATGCCCAGGTGTGCAATAAATACCAGTATCTAAGTAATTATTTAAGAAAAATATTAAAGGAAAAGAATAGTAAACTAAAGGAATAATTAACATTAAGATATCACAAGGAACCCAAGATGACACTTGGATCATCAGAACCAATGGATCTTCACCCTTCATACACGTTGGTATTCATTTTTCCTGCCCAATACTGCCTTTTATCAAGTCCTTCATAAACTTGGAGAGGACAATCTGAATTTTATGCAATTACCGTTACAAGTTATCTATCTCGCTAAGAACCACTGATATGGATGCGTGTATCAGTCATGACACAATACAATATGTAGGATAAGACAATTTTTAAAATTTTAGGCTATGGGTACGGGAAAATATATATATATATATATATATATCACAAAATAACACATAAAATGGAACAATACTTGATATGATATCTAATAATAATTATAGATGAAAAGTACTTCTTTACAGAAAAGAATTTATCAGACAAAAAAAGAACATATAAAAAACGCTTATTTGTATATAAAAACAAAATCTCAAAACAATAACCAAAAGAAAAAAATTTTTGCTTCTGTGGATATTTGCAAAAATAATACCAAAAGGATAGAGGAAAAAGAAATTCCAAAATGCATATCTCAATATTTGCTTCACTATTCCTGAAAAGTGCAGAAGAAGACCCACTAACCACTTCTGGCCAAAAAAAGAAAAAAGAAAAAAGGAAGACCCACTCGCCAATTATTCAAAACCTATACGCAGAAAATATAGAACAAAACAAAGGGAAAGAAATGAACGAATTATAAATGAATGAAAGAAGTGCAGCAGAACAAGTTGAACGAAGTTGCAGCAGAAACAAAACCAAGGAGCTGCTGAAGTTATGGCTATGGGTGATAAACCATAGCACGGCTGAAGCGATGACAAACAGAGATGCATCAGACCAAAAAAAAAAAGCTTTCGATACGCGTACTGGCATACTGTACACATATCCGTATCAGATACGCGTCCAATAGGGATACGCCGGCCTCTTTCACGTATCTGTGCTTCCTTGCTATCTCATGAATGGATAGAGCAAAACTTGACAGTGCTCAGGGCAACGATAAATGTCACATCTCTTTTATATGAATCAACTCTCACACATTATGCCAAAATAGTTACAAGACAAATGCAAATAATTTTAGGGCAAAGTAACTCAGACTTCTCAAATAAAGGTTTCCAGTTATAACAGATTGGACCAAGTACGATGTGAAAACATGCAGTAACAACGAACCATACCACACTAATACACAGTTGAACTTACCTTACTGCCTTAAAGAAATGCTGAAACATCTCCAAAATCAGAGCATCACATTCAAGATCCAGCATTACCACACACGACCTGACCTTTGCAACAGTTTCAACAATTGAGGCCCTCTTTGTATATGATGGGCTTGACTTATCATGCAGATTTTCAAATGAAGATACAATTAATTGAAAGACCTCCTACAAATGAAAGTGATGGTAAAACTTTAATACTTTAATTTGTAACGAAATAATAATCAAATCCATTAAATTTAGTACAGAAGATAGCACACACCTTCATCTGGTCATCATCATAAGGCGCATCAGGAGCTGTTATTCTTGTTATTTCACTGATGCAAGAGGCAACTGCAACCTTCACATCAACATCTGAATGCTTTATGAGTTTGTCGGCAACCAATGCTTTCAATGACGGAGAGAGCGCATTTTGCATAGCTTTGGTAGGTGACTGCTCCACCCTTGACAGGCAACTCTCAACTCGCTACAATGCCAAAGAATAAGAACGCATAAGATCTGAAAATGTGCTCACTCTTTAAAGTAAGCACTAATTTAAAGTATATATTTTGAGCCATGCATATCTTCTATCAGAGGAGATTTCTTTATCTTCACACCTACAGTTTTACTTTAAAACTTCAAAATAAAAAGAACTAAGAACCCAACTTCAGAGCCTACACAGGTTTCCACAATCTGCTAAGCTAAAAGGAGACGCTAATTTGCATGAAAATTCAACAAATGCATTTCTTCCATACAACTAAGTAATGCATATGGTCAATTTGCATTATTTGCCAAATAATCTACAGACGCAGATCTGACTAAACAAAGATTATAAAATGAATTAAAGGAAATGTAACAAATATCACAAACCCAGCCCCTCTAAATTATGGAAGACTGGCTATAGTACAAAGTGCTTAGCGAAACCAGAACACAGGGCCAGATTCAGTGAGAGGGATAAAGTCAGTTATGTCCAAGAGAAAACAATTACAGTTTCCATATTCCTCCAAAAATAATAGAGTTCACAGGGAGTTTTGACAAGATACAGTGTGAATAGACTCTGCCATATCTAAAAGTACCTGATATACCATATGCAAGTGTGTCTGACACACATTCAATTAACTTCTAACTGTAATTTCTTTTCACCCAGAACTTTCAATAATAGAGAGATTCATAAAATATATTGCTACAAGATAACAAATGTAAACCCCATTTAAACCCATTAGTCAAAAAGATTCAGAGACACGTTTATCAGATCAATGTGTACAATCAGGTCTGATGACTGAATGTTTATCCTGTATGGTTGTCATGCTAGTATATAACGTTACTTTTATAAATTATCTAAAGTTTGCACGATAAGATCATTCACTTACAGAAGATTCAAAGGCTCTTTAGAGCTTATGCAATTTATATTTAAAATATTTTCTTCTATTGGTTTAACTATTCAATCTGTTGCGACAGAATAGATAATCCAGTAGCATAGGGTTTTGTCATATCTTCGAACATAAATATGGGACTGGATCTGAATTATCCACCAATAAATTTAATGTTCCAAACGAGGGCATCATAATGTTGATCCTTAATAGTCCCCCTCCATATCAAGTTTTCAAGAAAGGGTAGGGATAGGGTAAATAATTAAGCAGCTCAAGAAATGCATTTAGCAGTATACTTTCAGGAGCAAAATAAAAACAATTAGCCTCATCAACCTCAATTTAACTCTTCCACTCGGTCACAAAGTCTGGCATCTGAAATCACTTGTATTTTTTTTTTTTTAACCAGACGATCATTAAGGGTTATGTTAATTATAATCCATCCCGTTATAATGAAGGTTATATCGGGATATTAATCGCGTATCCATCGAGAATCCGCATTAATTTCTAGGAATCTTTTGAAGGAATGTCCTATATATGAATGTACCTAAGAACATTTATGCTAACTTAATATATGGTATTACAGTTCTCACAGAGTAAAAAACGCCAGAAGGAAGTTATGTGTAATAAGTTCGTATAAATTCCCTTCAGTAACTTGTATTTACTACCGAAGCCTCGTTAAAACGCCATAACGAAACAACTTCAGCAGCTAGATTGCGATTTTAGGGCTCCACATAACTTAACTTATTAATATATTATAAACAAGTACTACTAAGGGGTAAAGCAAGATAAGTGATTTAGTTTCCCCCAAAAAAACCTAGCAATACGGTAAGAACAACCATGATAGCCGCATGCAACGAGGAAATGCAGTGATCAACAAAGGCAACGGAGTCGAAAACCAAGCTTGAATAACACCAAATACTCTAGACCCCGGGCATCAATAAAACAAGAGCCACAAATAAGTGACCGAGTAGAACAGCTCCACGAAAAACGACTAAGAGATGAACCGGAAGGGAAAACGTTGATGGAAAGGGAATTGGGGGTAAAATTTAAAAAGAAAAGCATGCTTACATCTAGAAGTGGGAGGAGCTCATCAACAGAGGATGGAGGATCTAGGAGCTTATTTCCAGCTTCGAGAAGCTGCTCTTCGAGTTCCTTATCCGCGGACGTCATTGGTGGTGTATGCAAATCTCTTCCTCTAGATCTTCGACAAACCTCCAGTAATTCCCTCGGCTTCACTCCATTGAAGCCCTAGAAACGCACGAATCGAAGCCAGCGAAAGTGGATTTAAGACCAGTGAAGAAAGGGTGATTTTCCAAGGGGAAAATATAAAATTAGGGTTTTTTTATTTTCTTCTTGGGGGAGAGAAATGGAGAGAGAAAGTAAAGTGAGAAATTCGGAAAATTTTGGGGACGAAAGTCTCTTGTGTAAATTACTGCAATATATATACAAAAGGGGTTAAATTTTTTCTACTTTTGCTGGCTTCTTTCAATGGCAATTTCGTTTGTGCGCTTTAAAAAATAATCCAGTGGAACTCCGCTCGGATTTCGCGGGTTCGTGAATTTGAGTTAAATCTGGGGCTTCGAATCCGCCTTTTGGATCCTCAGGCTCCACGGGCCCACGTGGCTTTCCTCTGACCGTGGATCTTTTTTCTTATTTCGTTTTTAAATAAATATATGGTAAGGAATTTCTTTCATTTCCATAATTTTCATTTTGGTATGTAAATAAATGGCTTGACAAATATTATTGGATTAGATGTGACATTGTGGTTCAGAATTATCAAGTACGTAAGTCATAAGGTAAGACGCGTCTGGTCCATTCCTAAGACAATAAATAATTATATTTTTGTCCCTATAAAAGGGAAAATGGTTGGACTTTGACAATCCAATACCCTAATAGCTCCAAAAGGGAATCTGGCATGCCATTGAAATTTGCTATTGCAGTCTATTAATTTATATATTTGCCATATAGAAAATAAAAAATTTGCTTTATTTTATCATTGAAAATTTGCTTTTGTAGAAAGACATATAATTTACATTCAGTGCTTAATCATAGAAACATGACCATGTACATGTATATTCATAACTATGTTCTAAGGTATGATTTATTTGCATAACAAGCAACAAAATAGTGGAGAATACCATGAATGGCATTTTAGAATCCCAAATATGATTGATACATTCCTTTCGCATAAAATAAAATATATGCTAAATCTTACGAGTTATTGTTTACGTGATAGTTATATCATAATCCTGTGTAGTGATCCACATTTTGCAATATTTTATTATTTTTAATTTTCTTATTATGGATAATACATCCATAGGTGATTTTAAATTTTATTATAAGTTGGCATTACGATATTATATTGGTATTATTCATAAATTTAAATGCATCCAATTATAATATACACACATAATTATAATAACATTAATTTAAAAAATAATAATATTATAATTATATATTTACATTATAATTACATGTGTTGATAAATTTAAAATTACAATTATACTCAAAATTTTAATTATTATATTTTATTTTCACTTAAGGCTCGGTAATACTTTTACACGGAATGAATATATATATATATATATATATATAAAATAATGAATTATATGTTTATTAAAATAAAAAGTTATAACAAATTTTTGTTATGAGTATGTAATTAAAAATATGAACATTTAGGATGATACAGACTTCTAACTTCTACTTGCTAGGTGAAAGTTTCCCATTATCTTCCATGAAAAAGCCCGTTTCGTCTTCTCCACTATGCTTCTGATCATAACCACGCCAAAATTAAAATACGGATACTATGCATATTTAATTCATCATTGAAACCTATTGCATGAATTAAATAACATACTTTGTCACATTAATTCAAGCAATGCACTATAAAAATATTTGTTTGCTTTTTATTTGTGAATAAGTGTTGTATGAATAAAAGTTAATGAGTTAGACCTCCTACAATTATTGTAGGCGTAATAAAATGTGCAAAAATAACTGCGTGTGATTAACAAGTAATTTAAAATAATTGCATGCAATTAAAAAACAATGTAAAATTAATTACTACACATATAACAGTTGGAGGTGATTCGTTTCAAAAAGTTAATAGGTACAGTTTGTTATGGTATAATATTTAAGTACTAAAGATTATCAAGCTAATAATGCCACACACATGTTTTTTTATTTTTAAACTTTGCCGATAATAATTAAAAGGTATTGTGGAGATGTATCATTTAATTTTTGCGTGGTGATGATTCTTAATTGTTCAACTTATAGAATTTTAGATTTGAAGTGTTTGATGAAGTAAGTTCATGAGTTGTTAAACCAAAAAATGAACTTTTTATGCGGGTCTCTATTATTGAACTTCTAACATGCTTAGAAGTTCATAAAATAATGAAATGGAATTATAATGTAAGGTAATTATTATTTTATTGTTTATAAATTTAATGAAAAATAAAAAAGAGTTATTAATTGGGTTGAAGGTATTATAAATTACTTTTCAATAGGATTTTTATAACTCAAATATGATTCTAGTAGGTTTTCAATCAAAAGGATATAATAATTGTACTTATCTCATCTAACTTTTACTTTCTACCGTAATTCCCCATTTGCATGGTCGAAAAAATTTGAGGTCTAAATCATTTTAAAAATTTTTGAAACGCTCATTTAGCCTTTTTATTTCATTCTTAACTAAGACTTTTAAATAATAGTTCAATCTATTTATCCATTTCATTCGTTATTATTAAATTTGTTATCATTCATCCAAATGCAGCTTTAACTTAAGTTTATATGCTAATTAAATGGGGACTCCCTGCAATAATACTGAGTAATTGTTTTTGTGGGTGTTTTGACTTCTCACTCTTTGTATTAATAATAAATGAAAAAAATAAAGTACGTTAGAGAGAGAAATACCCTTTTGATTTAGGGCATGGGGAAGGGAAACATTAAAATGTCTCAAAAACAAGGAACCTGGTTGGACAACTACCAATATGAGGTACTAAATTCAAGTGATTTTGGAAGAATTTAATATGAATTAATATGCCAATTAGCCCATAAATATTTTTATCGTAAAAATTAAGGAAAAAAAAAAAATACAATGTAGCCTCCATTTATGTTTCAAGATTAGGAAGCAACAATCAGTGCTGACCGGTAGGCAACCCAACAGGTATGTGAACAAGAAGCAAAAACGATTGTGATTTTCAGTTGCTGAGTTTTGACTTCCTTCTAATTATGGCCAATGAAAAACGAACTTTTAGATCTATCATGATTGAGGAGACAACTTGCTCGAACTGTTCACTATGTTGCAACATCAAGAAGCTTCTTGAAATTACTTTATATTACCGTCTCACCACAATATCTAAATATATTTATGTTTAATGCCACGATTCACACATGGTATTAACTTTATATAACACGATTCATTTTATCATATATTTAGTATATATAATAGATTATATAAATTTATATAGTCAATTATAATTAATTATATTTAATATGATAGAACAACGTATTATTAATATGGTATCTCTTAACCTGATTAAGTATGATAATATTAATAAAATATTTTATTTTTTAATCAAGTTTTTTGTTGTCCATCTCCTATAAGATATTTCACAACTTACTCTTATAAAAATATATTTCATTTTAATCCGTCATAGATAAGATATTATTTAATTTGGTCTCTCACTATTTTCTTAATCGAATCCCTCACAAAAATATATTTTCAACTTACTCACTCACATTTATATATTTCTCCATTTGATCCATCCCAGTTAAAATTGTTATCAATAATATCATAAAAATTAAGTTAATTTAATAAATACCAACTCATTAAAAATTTTCAATTTGGTCTGTATCATATAAGATACTTTTAATATGATCCCTCATATAACTATCCCTCAATTTAGCCCCTCACATATATATATTTCTCGATTTGATATTTCACAAATAAAATTGCTATCAATAATATCCGCAAAAGACAAATTAATTTAATAATTTTAAACTCATAAAACTTGTTCTCAATTGGCTCCTCACTATAAGATATTTTTTAATTTGATCCCTTATATAATTGTCTTTTCAATTTAATCTCTCACAATGTATATTTTTCCATTTTTGATCCCTTGCAAATACAATGATTATCAATAATATCATTAAAAAATAAATTAATTTAATAAATACAAACTCATAAAGCTTTCTCTTAATTTGGTCCCTCACATATAAGATATTTTTCAATTTGATCGCTTATATAATTGTCTTTTCAATTTTCTCCCTCACATATGTACATTTTTTCATTTAATCCCTCATAAATGAAATTGTTATCAACAATATCCTAAAATGTATGTCAACGTAAGATATATCAACTTGTAGAATTTTTTTTCTTATTTGGTCTCTTACAGATAAAATATTTTTCGATTTGCTCCCTCATAGAATTGTCCTGTCAATTCGGCCCCTCACAAAATTATCTTCTTAATTCAGTCCCTTACATATGGACATATACCTATTTGATACTCACAAATAAAATTGTTATCAATAATATTCTCAAAAATCAAGTTAATTTAAACAATATGAAAGACATTATTGATAATGATTTTATTTATGAGAGTCCAAATTGAAAAATATCTATATGTTATGGACAAAATTGAGAAATATCATATTTGTGAGAGATCAAATGGAAAAAAATTATATGAGACCAAATTGAGAAATATTTTATATGTGAGCAATCAAATGAGCTTTTACTCATTCATTCTTTATTTCAAATTTTAAGTTTTATTATTTCACCATACATGTGGATTGACATATTATTATTAATACGAATTTGTATAAGTGACAAAAATAAAATCAAATTCACTTTATTTGAGTATTTTGTTGAATATAATTTTATTAAAGTTAAAAATATTTTTGTCGTAATAATTAATTTGTATCTTATCTAGTATTATATAGTTTGCACTAAATATATTATTATACTATCTTATGCAATACGGTATCTTATATAATGTCAAACTAAATATCATATAGTATTAAATTCTTATAAGGCCTTATACGATGTGTCAAACAAACCCTGATATGATAGTTTAAAGTCATGAAAATACAAACCAAAAAAATATTATTTCATATAAATTAAAAAAGACTTACAACAATAAGATACATACTATTTTCCTGATTTTTAGATGATATATTGTCTTGAAACATGTAGTATATCAAACGCGACAAGTTCTATACCAGTGGTTTCTTTTTTAATACATTGACATATGTGAATATTACTTTTATGTACTAGTTATTTTGTTGTTATGTTGAACGAGTTAAAAAATAATAATTTAACTTCAAACTCTTTAGAAATATTTTCTCACCGAAAAATAATTATTTTATTCATCACTTATCACAAAATTATTATTCTAATATTCATTTATTGAAATGTCTAAAATAGTCACTTATTCATTGAAAAATGTTACACTTTATCCCACTTTTCACAAAATATATATATATATATATATATTTGAAGTTTAGAGTTTAGGGTTTAGTGGAATGACTAAATTTAGTAATTTTTTAAAATATAAATAACCAAATGTGACATTTTTCAATGAATAATAAACTATTTTATGCATTGTAAAGATTGGGGGATTAAAATAATAATTTTATAATAAACGATGAACAAAAAGTGTGTTTTGTCTTTTATATATATATATCTATATATATATATATATATATAATATCATATAATTCATACATATTAAGTTATTTAGTAGATAGACTTGGGTCAAGTTTGGTGTGAATCAAATTGCTCAGACGAGAAGAAAAAAGGAAATGGAAAGTTTTGTTGAGTTGTTTGGTGCGATAAAGGTCAGATTCCATTGGAGTTGGCATTACCATATGTGAACACTCATCCTTAATTACAAGTTTATTTAATTGATTCACCAATCATTTAATAATTAAGCACATGGGGAAAGTTAAAATGACTAAGACTCAAATGATATATTTGATTGAAGACAAGTGTGAATTGAAAATAAATAATGGGAGACAATTAAATAAAATCAAATTTCAAAAATAAAATAGCTAATATATAATAATAATAGTAATAAATAAATAAAAATAATAATAATAATAACTGAGAGCAAAATAACAAAAAAAAAAAAAAGGAAAATAAGACTATGAGAATTAGCACAATATGGGCTTCCAATAAAAACATCTTGAAAATAAACATCATATGAAAATGAAAGTAATAAAAATGAACTTATTAAAGACTGAGAAAATCAAAAGGGAAGTCAAAAGGTTTTTTTAAGTTCATTAATTAAATAATGTAGTTAAAGAAAAGCTAAAAAAATCAATAATGATAGTAATAACAAATAAACAAGGACAGCAAAAACGAGAAATGACCGGAAGTGGCCAACTTCATAGCCTTGAGCCTATTACTGTTCCCTAACATAAAGTTACTGCACAAGCCTTTGAAGGGAACTTGTATCAAAATAACCTCTATTCCTCGACCAAAAGCGAAAGGGAATAGAGTGGGAGTTGAGTTTGTAAAAAGTAGACCCCAGAAGGCTCGAAGGAAGGATGAAAGAGACATGAGCTGGGTTAAAGAATAGAGGGTCAAATAGGTGCTGAGCATGAGAGGGATAGGAGCTGCATGCATGACTTATTCCTTTTTTACGTTAAAAATAAGGGGCTCAGATGGAGGCAGATGGGAGGAGTGAACTGGAGAACGTGAAAGGAAAGACAACTAGTGGAAGGGATTGGCCCTGACTTTTGAGTTATAAAAACAGATACGAGAAAGAAGGGAGGATGAAGGGATTAGTATATAAGAATAGGGGAGAATAAGCGAGGGTCAGACACCTATTACCAGAAACAAGGACCAAACCTAAGTGTGATATTCTCTTCCCTTGCAACAACCTCAAGTGCCTTAGTTTTTTGTCTTCTGAGTTGGGGTGAGGCCCTCAAGCAAGAAGGGCAAACAAGGAGACTACCCCGAATGGAAGAAACGATGGCCATGAAGCAGACCAGAAGGAGAGGTCAGAGGCAGCTTGAATGAATGATAGAGGATGCGGTTGAGTTGGTTAGCCGGCGTTATGTCCATTGTGCATGCCCGCCGGCCTACTTTGCTACGACTGTTGAGGGGGGTAGCCACATTTATGACCACCACACATGCCTGTCGGCTCACTGAGACCACCCATGCTTATTGACGGCTCACTTTACTCCTGTTGCATTTGGCTGGGATGAGGTTCTCGTGCAAGAAGGATCAACGAGAGTCTCAAGGTCAAAAATGGTGGCAGTGAAACGGACTAGAAAGAGAGGTCAGGAGCAGCTTGAACGAATGGCGAAGGACATGGTTGAGTTAGGGGGTCGACGTTATATCCACCGTTCATGCTTGCCGCTGATCTTCTTTGCTACACCTGCCGGGTTGGGACCGTTATCAATGTCATAAATCCTGCAATACAAGTCAGTGTGTCGTGTTAAGGCTCCAGGAGCTTAGGCGTAGAGACAAGGATAAACTTGCTCTGAGTATAGCCACTGAACAAGGATAAGCATTGAAGGAGGCACAAGGAGATGCACTTTGCATTTTAGAGGTATATATATATATATATAGGTATACCAAGGCCATAGAGATGATGATTGCGTTAAGAAGGTTTTCTTGTACGTGAATGGCATGCAATGTACGGGGTGTGCATATTGGTCACATGCAAGTGGTATAGGCATTCATGCACCTTTTTTTCTTTTCATTTTGTTTTTTGGTTTTGTGTTGTTTATTTTGTTTCTTTTGTCTTTTTTTGTGTTTTTTTGCTTATCTTTTTTACTTTTTATTCTATTTTTATTTTATCATATTCTACATATATATATGTGTGTGTGTGTGTGTGTGTGTGTATATATATATATATATATTTTTTTTTTTGTATTTACATATGTATATATGTATATATAGAAGGGTTTTTTTTGCCACACATGCATGGAGAGAAGCGATCTTAAATGTGCATGGAAGATACGTGCATGGCGTGCATGGGTTATCTCTCATTTCTAATGCATTTTGATTTTTTAGTTCTTTCCAGCACCAATATTATTATTATTTTTATTATTATCTTGTCCTAATTTTCAACTGTATCATATGAAAACATTAGTCTCCTCAGGCATTTAGATAAAGGTCATGTTAGATCTTTAATCTCTTTAGGCTTTAAAAGTTAAATGGGATTTCGAAATCAAAAATCATAAAAATAAAAATCCTAAGAAATCTCAAATAATCTCTTCCATATTTTGGGTTACCATGTGAGATTGTTGATCTCATCAGGCACTTAAAAGTTAATTGGCAGAGGCCACGTGAGATTCTAAATCTCCTCAGGCACCCAAAAGTTAATTGGCAGAGGCCACGTGGGATCCTTAATCTCCTCAGGCCTTGAAATTTAATGTTCATCTTAAAAATCATGAAGATAAAATAAATTCTAAAAAAATATTTAAAAAAAGGTTTATTATACCTATTATTCATAATTAAAATCCTAAGAAATTCTTTCTTCATTATAAGCTCATTTTCAAAATTAAAACAAAAATCCAAAAATCTAAAAAATATATAAATCCAAAAATATGGAAAATAGTTTTATTTTTGTCCTAATTTCACAATAAAGTCCAATTTTGAAAATCCAAGAATAAATAAATTCAAAAATCCAAAAATATTTTCCATTTGAAACAATATAAACTCCTAAAAATCTTAAAATATTTTTCCATTATCATTTCATTTAAATTTCAAAAATAAAGGTTAAAATTCCAAAATTAAACAAAAATTAGAAAGAGGAAAATGAAGAGATCAAGATAGCTAGATTAATTAGGTTTTTGTAAATTAAAACACACAAATCAAATTTCAATCCCGTTTTGTTTTCGAAAATCTGTTTAATTTGAACTATCGTGTTCTCATCACAAAAATCACAAATCATCAACCAACAGACACACCTTTTTTAGTCGAACTATGTGGACTTTGATCCCTATCGTAGGGTATGTAAGCCCTAGGCTTTCATCATAGGTCAAGTCCGCCATTTGTAAATATCTATTTGTTTATTTTCATTATTGTTGATTTTGTCTTCTCTGTTTAACGAGCATGTATGTCAATAAAGGGTAATTGAGATAAATTCAAGGTCATATTCTATCTTATTTGACTAGTTTAAGGTAACCGTCCTTATGGATGGGGTGTTGTATGGTTCCTAACACCTTCTCTACACTCAAATAGACTCCCAAACCCATATTTGTTCTTGTAGACCATTTTGGCTTTTTTCTTTTTATTTTAAATTGATTTTCCAAAGTTTTCCATTAAAAATGTTGGTGGTGACTCAAATAAATTGATTTTTAAGATTCATTTTGGGAATCAATTTAAACCACTTTTTACTTCTTCTTGCTGAAAAGTTAGTTACGACACTATCCATACTGGTAGGTGGGTTCTTGGCTTAGGGCAATGGAATTGCACGGACGAAGTTATCTAAAGGGAGTGAGATTAGATTTTTGCCTTCCATTTACATTTGCTCACCTACTTTGTTCTGCCCCTCATTTTCACATAAGAGTGTTGCCAACCAGTGGGATAGAGGATGACGAAGTCAACGAATGACGTGCTCCTTGGAGGTGTAGATCAGCCGATCTATAAAGTATGTGTTGGTGGAAGTGTTGTTAACCTCAGTAACGTGTCCTCTGATTTATCCCCTAACTCCAAAAATCCTTCAAACTCAAGCCTTTTGTCAAAAATTCCTTCCACAGCATCAGCGTCAGAGTTCGCTGGCGATCATCGGAGCTCTATAGTGTTGGAGCTTTAATGGCGGTGCACGCAGCAATGTGAGCATCCTCTTCAAAGCTTCAAATCGTGCAAGAAAAGGCTAAAAAAGAACAAGCAAAGGGCAAAGAAAAAAAAGAAAAAAAAAAGGCAAGCAAAGACAAAAAAGAAAAAAACAAAGGCATATTTTCATAATATATAATCAGGGGGCATTATGGTCATTTTAATCTATTACCATTCATTTTTCATTTTTTCCTCCACTATACCAAACAAATTGTATAATTTCATTTCACTTTCTATTCTCAACATACCATACAAATTTATACATTAAAATTTTCTATTCTATTCAATTCCATTATTTTTCTCTTTCTTATTCCAATTTTAATCCATTTCTTTTTACATGCCAAACAAGGCCTTGTTGTTGGTAGTCATGAGTTAAAATTAATATTTTTTCATGGTGTTCCTATAGGACTTTCATCATAATGAAAATATAAAAGTCAAGGGACAAGGCATCCACGATTTAGGTTGGACTAGAAAAGAGACAAAAATGGCGCAATCATACATGACACAGTAAATAATTAAGGGCAAATCTGGAATTTTAGGTAGCGCAGGAGAATCGCATGCTATCCAAAAAGCTCGGGTGACTGTATAAATGTCAACATAATGTGGTTCTTTCATGTTCACTGTTAAATTCCGCGAATCAAATACTATAATATATTTGAGTTTTATACTTAAAATATTTTTTTTCATGAAAGTTCGAATTTATCAAAAACTACCTATAAAGAATAGTAGTTATGAATCTTAATTAAAATTAATTTTATCCAAAAGATACCTGAATACATACACAAATATGATACATACATATATGTGTGTGTGAATATACACACACACGCATATATTAATTTAATTACATATTTTAATTATTTTAATTTTATATATTATAATTAAAATTCATTTCTTTTTACTGTTAAATTTTTTTATAAATATGCATAACTTTGAGAACTCACATAAAAAAGTGACCAACTAAATGTTTCTAGAAATTTAATTGTATAAAAATGATATTGAACAGGGATAAAATGCAAGCAAAGGCATTATGGGCTGGTTTCCTCTTCCCTATCCCACGATGGTTGGAATTGATAAGATGACAGAATGTGGGTTTTTTTTATCCGTACACTATAAAAGAAAATATTTTTTTAATCCAACATATTGAAAAGTATTACAATGAGATGTTATAAAATGTAGGACTCGGATTGTAAATCTTTTTTTTGGTAAAAAGCTTAGGTGTCTCGGAACTAATGGTTTTGAGACAGTTTTTTTTTTTTAAAAATTTGCTCTATCTCAAAACTAGGCTGAATTTTTTTTCTTTTAAAAAAAAAAGTTGGTTCCAAGACAGGTTTAACGAGACAAGACAAGACGTCCTGTCTCGTCAAAGTAATGGACTGTTGTGGTCCACTACTATAAACCCCTTCCCCCCTTCCCCACCCGTGGGCCTCACCTTTTCCTTCTTCTTCTAACAACGTTCTCCCATTTTCAGTTCCATCATTCATCCTTCATCCTTCATCCTCAAGGATTTTTTTTTTTTGTTTTTTTTGCTTCAAGATCTGAAAGGAGTCTTTGTTGGTATCAGTTATTTAGGTACACTATATTTTTTTTGTTGGCATATTATTCTTTTTGTAAATGTAGGTAAAAAAAAATTAGAGTAAATAAGTATTATATTTATTTGTTCATGATTTTTTTTACCAATATTTATTCATGATTAAGATAAGAAGAGTAAATGAGATTTTTTTAGAGTAGTTATTTTTTATTAAAAATATAATATGTTGTAATTTAGCTTTTTATGATGTTGAGATAATTTTTGTAAATTGTTTAAATTATAATGTTATTGTGATTTAAATATTTTATAATGTTGAGATCATTTTTGGAAATTGTTTAAATTATAATGTTGTTGTGATTTAAGTATTTTATAATGTTAAGATTATTTTTGAAAATTGTCTAAATTATAATATTGTTATAATTTATGCATTTTATAATGTTAAGATTGATTTTGGAAATTGTTTAAATCATAATGTTGTTGTAATTTAGGTATTCTATAATGTTGAGATTATTTTTTTAAATTGTTTCAAATATAATATTGGTGTAATTTAGGTATGTTATGATGATGAAATTATCTTTGGCAAATTGTTAAAATTACAATATTGTTTTAATTTAGGTATTTTGGAATTTGAGAATCTCTTCGCAAATTGTTTAAGTTATAAGATTATTGTGATATAGTTATTTTTTAATGTTGATATTGTTTTTGCAAATTGTTTACATTATAATATTGTTGTGATTTATGTATTTTGTAATATTGATTTTATTTTGGCAAATTGTTTAAACTACAATATTGTTGTAAGTTAGACATTTTATAATGTAGAGATTGTTTTTCCAAATTGTGTAAATTATAATATTGTTGTGATTTAGCTATTTTTTAATGTTGAAATCATCATTAAAAATTATTTTAATTATAATATTGTTGTAATGTAGGTATTATTGAATGTTAAGAGTTTATTTCTAATTTAGTTAGGTTATAATATTGAGAATGCAATTGTAATTAACTTATTATATAAATTTACAAATATATGTACTGTTTACTTACATGACAATTATTGGAAAATAATTGTAATTTTCTTATTTTATAAAGTTTTGAATTCTTTCATTTAGCATCGATAAAAATTCAATTGCATAGTTTAATAAGTGAAAAATTAAGAAAATAATGGTTAAGAAGTCAATTTTCTATCTTGAAATGCTATATATGATGGAATTGAATAGTATGATGAAATGAAATTGAAATTTAGTATTTGATCATTTAATTTAACTTTATTACAATTTATATGTTTATTAGAAAATGTGAGTGTATAGTAAGAAATGGATGGCATGAATGAACTTATATGTGTATATCCGAATGGAGGAATCTACAAAAGTAACCATGACGCGACGTTTGAATGCATAGATGTCAAGATGCTCACATTGGACACAAACACCAACCTGGTGGACCTAAAGCAAGTGGTTGAGCAGACGCTACGGCTTTCCTAAAATCAGTTTGTGTCACTATTGATATTTAGGTACCTAGCATCACTCAACCCAACATGGTACCACACAACTACATTAGAAGATGATTCTGATGTGCAAAACATATGGCGTGTGGCGTCACGATTTCAATCATAGTTAAGTAGGGTTAAGTTATATGCACATATCTCAATAGCTGAACTTGTAGTGAATATGGAGGACCAAGCAGTGGAGGACTACATCCTAAGCACACAACCATTTTCTAGTTATTTTAGTGAATTGAATAATCAAACATCATTTATTAGTTCTTACATGGGAGAGGGTCTTTCAGGTTGCCCCAACACTAATGAACCCCATCCACCCGTTGAAATGAATGATATAATTGTTGATGTTGAGTATGATATGCTTTTTAGTTAGACAAAGTGAACGAAGAGAATGAGTCAGATGATGATGGCGATGATGCTGGAGATCTTCCAAATCCCATACCGACGTCGCTCATAAATGAATATGAGGAGCCTGCAACAATATTTTTCATAGAAGTCAACATAGAGGCGACCATTGATCGTGATTTGCAAGGAACATGTGGTCTTTCAGTTGATAATGAGTTGTGCGTCGGACTATAATATTTTGACAAGCTGGCATTACAGCATGCAGTTAAGCTATATTTTATTCGTGCACACCACACTTTCATGGTGTACCATTCGTTTTGCAAAATATGAAGAATATTATTGTGTAAATTACGACAACAACTACAACTGGAGGGTTAAGCCATATAAAAAGTCAAGGAGGAATCACTGGTAGATTACAAGATGCAAGGGCCCACATACTTGTCTGACTGTTTCCCTTTTTCAAGATCATCCGAAGTTAAATTCTGATGTCATTGCATCATGTATTGTTTGGATGGTGATGGATAGACTTAATGTATCGGTGTCTCAAATAATTGAAAGGATGAAAAGCTTGTTTGGCTACATTGTGTTGTACTGAAAAGCATGGAAGGCAAAGCATTGGGCGATGATTGTAGCGTTTGGTAATTTGGAGAACTCATACGAATTACTGCCTAAGTGGTTGGCTACTGTTAAACATTTTATGCTTAGGTCGTATGTAGAGTTCTGTTACAGGGACTATCCTTAAGGTAGTTCAGATGAAGAGCTGATAGCAAGGTTGTAGGTAGACAGAACATTCCTCAGTCGTAAATATAAAGGAACATTGTTAATAGTTACTTCACAAGATAGGGACAGGAATGTCGTGCCACTTGCATTCGTAATTGTTGAAGGTGAGATGCAAGGGGCATGGTCATGGTTCCTACTAAACATACGGAGATAGGTGGTAAGAGATAGACAAGGGATATGCTTGATTTTATATTGGCATCCATCAATATTAGCCTCAATATCGAACCCGCGAGTTGGGTGGCAACCACTGTACGCTTATCATATCTTTTGTATTTGTCATGTGGCAAGCAACTTGAACAAACATTTTAGAACAACGTGGTTGAAGGAGAAGTTTATAAATATTGGCTACTCGTATGAGTGACACATTGTTAATACCCAATTAGTGGAGCTTGCCCTTTTACACTAACAAGTTGGCCCATGGATCATTGATATACTTAAACACCAAAGGACCATGGCATATGATGTGGATGGTCGTCGCTATAGGCATATGATGACCAACCTCGCTAAGTGCATGAATGAAGTGTTCAAGGGTGTTAAGTCATTGCCAATAACTGGCTTGGCAAATGCCATCTTCTATAGGGTGAATAAGTACTTTGTGAGGCGTGCAGAGAAGGTGCGTGCACAAATACAAGCAGGTCAAGTTTTTTGTGAGATACTAAACAATTGGATGAATGGAAATTCGTGTGTCGCTACTACTTGCCCCTAAAAGACCACTTGTCCCAGACGTCTGCATCGATATCTACCCTTTGCTTCCACCGTTAGGCTTTAAGTATGCACAAGTATATTAGACCTCCCTCGCTATTTATCACACACAGTGCATAATCTATATTTTCCTAATTCATAGGTAGACGAATATTGGTCGTCCTCATCGATATGGAGAATGTGCAATACGCCAATATCGAGTTTCCCTTAACTAGATGGGAGACTACAAGGTTTGTTATGACATTTGTATATACCTCTACACTATTTTTTCCTTCAACTATGCTATGGATAAACTTGTTTGTTGTAAATGACAAATTATTTGGCAACCCTATCAACTAGACAATGTTTGAGAAGTAATTCCAGAGTATTGCTTGGCTTCTCATGATATATGGATGGCTTAGATGCCCCTCATATGCTTTCATATTGTTGAATGACATCAACCAGATCACGTCCTTTGATAATTTGGCTAACAAAAATTCATCCCTAATAGTCCAGTTAACTTAGGTTCCTTGCATACGTTGCAGTTGAAGGGAAAAACCATGAAATACTAGCAACAAAAGCTCACACAACGAATAAATATGTGGGATAGATGACATGATTCTTTGGTACAAGTACCCGTGTCTACTGCACCCACCGATCATAACTCAGAGTATATGCAGTGGTGCTGGCAACGTACACATTGATGGATCCATCTTGCCAGCGATGTAGTGGGCTACATGGCAACTCATACGGTTTTTCTGCCTGATTCTAACATTCACTTGACTTCAAATTTTAATTTTGTGCCTTTTTTTTTTTTTTTTAGGCTGACATTGCAGAAGACCTTTATAGGTTGACCTTGCATGATCCTCCATCTATGGAGTACCCTCAATTATGTGGAACTGTTGGCCATGATTGCCAAGATCTCTTGAAAGCATTCGAGGAAGAACGATTCTTGAGGGTTGACTAGCTAGCTTCGCCAGCTCCAGACTTTCCTATGCAACCCTACATACCAGAGGGCAAGCCTGGTAAGCGGACACAAGGGTACATGTCATTTTGGACCCGCAACAACTGTGGATGCAACTGCTAGTCTTTCCACGATTACCACAACTTGTCCATATGGTAACTTTGACGATGTCGGACCATCGTACAATGTTCCATCTCCAACAATATCGAGTTGTACACCTACTACGTCGTCACCGATCTCATTTACCCTACATCAAGTGCCCTATGATATTTACTCAGCCTTTGTCGCTGAGTATGGTCATGCCTTCTTTAATTTTGGTGATTAATCCTAACAGTGATTCTTCACCCCACAACAACCAATTCCTCTAGTTTAGTCATTGGTTTTCGATTTAAATACGTCACCGATTGCACCACAAGATGCACAAGAAGAAGAGGTTGCACAATTAGAGTTGTGATGACCGTAGAACGCAAGGAGAAGGCCTCGTTACAGAACCGATAGTTATTACTTCAATGAATAGGTCTCTGCATCTTATTCTTGTTATTACACTGAAAACCTTATACTCATGACATGTAATTTGAATTATTTTCTTCACTTATGACATGTAGTTTGGATTTTTTTTTTCTACTACCCTAATTCTAAGTATCATTTCCATAACTTACATTATATATTTATTACTTATTTTTAATTTCCATATTTTTTTCACCATACATTTATTCACAATTAAATATTTTTTTATCCATTTTGTCTATAAAAAAAATTCTACAAAGGTCTCATAATGAAATATTCCAAGTCCTTTTTTTTTAAAAAAAAAAATCCTCCGATTTAGGTTTTAATCTTTTTTTTTTTTAAATTAAAATCTGTGATTCACTCATATATAGCATTTGGTTGTATTAATTTTTAACCTCATGTATTTAAAAAAAAAAATGATGTATATGCCTTAAAAACCCCAGAATGTGCCTTCTTCCCTTATGTATCTTGTCTGTCTTTTCTTTTTTTGATACAAAGAAAAATTTTCTATGCGAATTGAATATTTGAATTTATTTAAATATTTAACATAAATGAACTTTTTAATTAAAATAAATTTAAATAGTTCTGTATATACAAAATTATGGTGAAAATACAATGTCTGGAATGATTAATAGTATAATTCAAAACTCATAAAATATTATTTAGACTATGCTATTACCTTTTTATATTATAATATATTAGGAAAATCATAAGCATTGACTTACCGTCATTAGACAGGTTAAGACTACACAATGTCATTTTAGGGCGCTATAAACCTGATAACTTACTTATGTCATGACATTAATGGTTGTTGAAATAAATTGTATGAATTATAATCCTTTTTTAGAATGAATCCATTTAAGTGATTGCCACTAAAGACAATAATCTCATTTATTGGATTAAATATGTAAATTATTAAATTAAAGTTTTACACTTTATTGATTTCAATTTTTTAAAATTAAAATTTTAGTAATTAAACTTTTAGATAACATTTATTTTAATATAAATAGTTGGATGAATAAAGTGTAAAAATATTTTAGAACATCTGGATTGGTCCTTTTTTACGAGCATCTTTGTCAAATGTAATGCAATCTTTGCTAGATAATTACAACTCAAAAGAGACTCTCCTTTTATAACTAATGTTTATATGAATAAACACGTGAAAATTCGTCATTGCTTACACTGCTCACAACTCATGACAAACACATGCCTAAAGTAAATACAACTATCGTGAAATCCAACAAAACTAACACATATTTTAATAAATTGACATCTTAGTAACAAGATTGTCAAAATTGCGATTCTAGACAGTTTGTTTTGAGGGTAAACTTATAACATAAAATCATAATGTAAAATTGTAAAAGTTTATATACACTTGTTATTGAATATATGTTGAATATAACTATATAAAAAAAACATAAATAAAAATTTAAGTCTATAAATAAAATTCAATAAAACCTATATATTAATTCTCCTTCAACATCACTAAGCCTCAAAATCACCAATAAAAATTCACCATAATTCTTTAAACCCACTTATATTGTCATCATTAATCTTCACTTTCATGGAGCAACCTCTGTGTCTAATCTCTATTTCTCTTAGCTAACAATATTTTGATTGCAATTTCTATTTTGTAAGCTTCATCAAACCTCATATCTTTACACACTTTCGCTACTAATCATTTGTAGTTTTGCACCCTAAGTGTGTCACTTTATCCTACTCAAATTATAAAAATATTTATTTTTCTTCCTAAGATAATTAATTATACGGGGGTGAATTATTCATCACTATGTGTGAATTGAAACGCAAATAAATTAACAAACACATCAAAAGGATCAGCTCATATGCTTTGGTTTTTCATATTGCTCATTTGCTCAATCAAATTAAGTAATGGTCATCAGAATCCCATTGTAGACAAAATAACATAATGATTAAATAAAATGAAGCAATAACAAGACAAAATCACACAATGATGAAAGAATCGTGATTTGGTCTTAGCTATATAAACTCATAAACATAGATCCCTTAATCTTTGTTTTCACTCAGCTTTATCAATAAAAGAGAATTTGTCTTACAATAGGGATTACCAAATTAAGAACTTACAATCTTCGACAATAGAAGATAAAAGTATCTTCAGCAAGGCAATGAGACTCCAAATCATGAACTCAAATTGCACAAAGTTCCGGCGAGGCGATTGTGAGACTTAAGATCGTGAACTGCAAAAACTCCAATGATTGCAAGGTTGCAAAAAAGGTTCAATCACTGCTACCACTCTAATCAACCATTGCTGCTCTGCTAGGGCACAACATAGGTTCGTCAAAGGACAAGGAAGATGCTGCTCTGTGCGTTACTGTGTTTGGCTTGGGTGTTTGACACTTTGACCGAAGGATTATGTGCAGGCGTAGCGTGCGTTTCAGTTTTGGACTAATCTACTGGGTTGAGTTTCAGTGCTGAAACATTTTTTTTTTTAAGAAAAAAAAAATACATTTTGGTTAAGATTTGGGCCTACATCTTAACTCAATAGAAACTCTCAAACTTAACGAGTAAGGTGATTTTGACCTAGTCAGTGGTGAGTTTGAGCGAGTCAATAGCGATTCTAAGTTTATGTTTGAGTTAGATCATTTTGGTCACCTACAAATGTAGACTTGGCGAGTTTGACAACAATACTTAGTAAGGTTATACATTCATTTCAAGTCATAAAAGATAAATAAATCTTATTCATCGACAAATCCAAGATTAAATTCTAATGGAAGCAAAAGTCTTTAGATAAAAAATTTGAACTAAGAGAGATAAATTCTTATAATTCAAGAGAGACAATTTTTTATAAATTAAATAAATAAATTAAGAATATAAAATAAAATTATATATAGAAGTTAAAATTTTAAAAATTCAAAAAAGACAACCTCTCACACCCCCTCTTGGATCCATCTCTCATCTGATCATAGGGTGCTACAAGAGAGATTGAAACTCTTATAGTCCTGAGTAGTTTTTGTCCTCATCCATATCAGGCCACTAGCGCTGATGTGGTATTTTGCAGGTCACGCCCTCATTGATGGGTCATTGGTAATGAAATATCCTTCCTCTGGGGCCAAAGAAGTTCAGGCTATCTTCTCACATTAAGGGAGTGTACGCATTCAGTTCACAAAGGAATGTGTTTAGAGGTTTCAAGATCAGAAATGGAGTGTATAAGTTAAATACAGCGTATTTGTTCTGGTAATGTTTGTGAAGTGGAAGAGTATGCTTTAGCAAGATGGTGGAGTGTTGAGGTCTTTGAGGATAACAGGCAGGATCTTTGCTGAGGTAATTGAGTTAATAATGCTTGGTCTCGTTAGGAGCCTAGGTCTTTTAAATATATTTATAAATATACAACAAATACATACTGCAAGTTTAGGATTAAATGTGTTATACTATTCAAATTCATACATGTAAAGTAGTCATAAAATTTTAATACACAAACATAAGTGAATAAATTTAATTAGTATTAGGACCTGTCTAAATATTTTGTCTAGTTGCGTAAAAATACACGAAAAAGCAATTTGTCCATCGGTAAATTCGTGCTATAACGCCAACTGTTCTATACAATAGAGGTATATACCCGTTTTGCAAAATTTTCGTTGACTTGCATTGATCTAATATATAAGAAATCTATATAAAAGTTTCTCTATCTAGTGTCAATTTTTTTATTTATAAAATATAGTTTCTTATTATTTCACTTTTAAGAGAGTTCCCATTATTGATCAAGAGAACACTTGTTGTTAATGCTGTTATGCCAAGCTCAAAAAAAATATCCTTAATCACAATAAACCTTTTATAAGATTTTTTAAAAATAAGATTAACAACAAAGACTACAAATACGGGGACTTCATTTTAAGATCTTAATGTTCGTAAATCAAATGGACTAATTACCAGATGTCCAAAATATAAACAAAACAGAAGTCGGAGAAGAAAAAAAAAAAGTCCTTTTTCTTTCGCATGTTTATTGCAGTTTAATTAAATATTTTTTAGAAAAGCAACCCATAAACTGCCCGACGAGTATGAACAATTCATAAACAGAACACAGAGAAATCACCCAGAGAAGAGAAAAAGAAAGTAGTTTATGCCAAAATCTCCTTGCTAACTTCATTTGATCCACAGCTTACAAGCCATGCCACAGACGGAGGTCAGCGGCAGAGTCACCTTTCTATATGACGAAACAGATCAAAGCCATTATTTGGATTACTGTATAGGATGGACCATAACTGAACCATCTATTCAACTAGAGTTGCGAGCCGAGCCAAATTTCATGATGTTTCATATTCTATCTTTATAAACATGAAGCTAGAAATTTCAGTTGAGACCCAAGCCTCAAGTAGCAATATACGTGAGCAAACTCCTCAAACGCTGTCATTCCGTAAGGCTAAGCAGAAGAATCATAGATTCAAAGCACTTCTCTCTGGGTGATTAATTGATAGAATTCCACCAAATCTAAATAACTATTAGATAGGCATCTCATCCCATGGTATAAGAAGGAGCAGGCAAGTTAATTACTGTACTCTTAATCTTCGTCATCATGTTGATGCTGTTAGTGATGCCTTGCGAACCAATTCCACTATCCTTCAGACCCTGCCACAAATCATTATTTGCTAGTTTAGACGGTGAATATAAGTGATTCAATATTATGGAGACAAAATAATGAAATATGTCAATCACTATGCATGGCCTATTTTTGTTATGGGATGCATGATAAAATGAATAACTTGGGGAGGATCTGAAAACTGGTGCTTATTTAGAAAGTTTTGAATTTGTTTCCGATTAAGACAAATCCTGATAATTATGATTACAATCTATAAAATTTATCACCAATTTAGCAAGATGGAGGGAATTTCTGCACCTGAAAAGGAAAATGATCTGGTCCCCGAGCCGGTGCTGAATTAATTTGAACTGTTCCTGTCTCCATTGCATCACTTATCAGTATTGCTTTATTTATGTCTCTTGTAAAGACACAGCCCTGCGTTACACAGACGATTGAAGTAACAAGAGGAAGAAAATTTTAACGCCCTGTAATAGATTAAAGTCATATTGACAGAAAATGAATGAAAGAACTCCTAGTAATGGTCTCAATTGAGAATGAATTCGATAAAAAGGAATTATATCAATTCAGGCAGCAATTCACAATAGCATCTACTTTTGAGTTTTGACAAATTGTGAAAAACTTATCCACTGAATCGCTATGCAAATACAAGTGAGACTTTCTTAAATTTCAGGTTTAAACCCGTTCTCAATCCCATGAAGTGACCCTCTTTTTCCTTGGTCTTGAGGTCAAAGTCAATGACTAGTAGAAATAATAATTGTATGCATAATTAACAGATGCTATACCTGAAGGCCAAAATTGCTAGCATTACAATGGTGGATTCCTTCTTCAACGGAATTTATTCTGACAACTGGCACAACTGGACCAAATGGCTCCTCCCATGCTATTCTCATATCAGGACGAACCTTATCCAGTAGCAATGGCCAAATGAGATTCCCCTCCCTTTTGTACTCCTGGCAGAATGTTGCCCCTTTCTGCCTAGCGTCCATCACCAATCCTTCAATAAAGTTAGCAGAGGACTCTGTGACAACAGGAGTGATATCGCAGTTATCCTCAGGAGGCCCAACAGTTAATTTTGCAACTTTAGCATTGACTTTCGCAACCAGAGTGTCTCCAACCGATTCCATGACCAAAACGACCTTTACAGCTGTGCATCTTTGACCACTGCCATAAATTTAATTTTACTTTCAGAAGAGAAGTTAGGAGCATTTTTGTCATGGGAGCCAAGGCACCCATAATTAGAAAATTACAATATATAAATCAGACCCCATCATTGAATGTGAATGTCAACGGCAAGAGAGATCTAGTAAATGTTTAGCATTTGGAATATCTTGAAGTCTATATAGTTTCAATGTAAAAGCTCTATACACTCTTCACCTGTAAGAGAAGCCTCCTTTAACAATGTTAGCAGCTGCCAAATCCAAATCAGCATCTTCAAGAACGATGCATGCATCTTTTCCACCCAGTTCCATTTGAAGAGGAATCATGCCTGCCTTCTTTGAGATTGCAATTCCAGTGTCCCCGCCTGTGAAACTGTAGGTCAATGTGAATTAGGTGGCAGAATGTACCACTAGTAATGACATCCAAACATAATAATATTTTGGTCATGTTATTTAACTTGACGTGAATCTGTTAATGATGGTCTAAGATGCATAAACCTCTTGGAAATATGTTAAGCAATCACATGAATTATAGGATTAAAAAGGATACAACCATCTGTAATAGGGGAGTACATTAATCATAAGAAGACTCAAGAGTTACCTTATGCAGTTCACCCCTGGATGCATTGTAAGAAAGTCGCCAATCTCAGAACCCTTTCCTGTCACACAGCTAATAACACCTTTGGGAAAACCAGCCAAATGAAAGCAATGCACCATGTGGAGAGCAGCAACAGCACCCTGCAAAAACAGAGATATAGGGTTAGGCAAGTTGTCTGACTCATAAGGCCATGTACATGCGGTGATCCGCTTAAACCAACAAATATGCAACAAGTGTGGGCTGGGCTCTATGAATGGTGGCATACCTGGGTTGGAGGCTTAAGCACAAGGGAGTTTCCAGCAATAAGCGCTGGAGCAATTTTTGAAACAGCCAGATTGACAGGATAGTTAAATGGTGGAATAGCTAAAACAACCCCTAGTGGAATCTGCACAAAACACATAACAAATAATTTACAATCACAAGCATAAGTAGTCTATTATATGCTATAGACAAATATCGTTGAAGGAAATTATAGGAAGACAATTAATTTGACCAAATAGCAGCTCAAATCTTGATCATAGATAGCTATTATCTCAATACCATACAATCATTTCATTCTTACCTCTATTTAACTCTCATTGCATTGTAAAATTGTTGGGTAGCAATAATGAAATAAAGAGTAAGCAAGCTTGAGATGTTTAAACTATAAAGTATCAATTTTGGCATGCAATGATTTTCATATGTAAACTATTAGTTATTTGGAACACCCCTGCCAATCTTGCACAATTCCTCCCCTGATGAACTTTTGATAAATTCACATGCAAACAGATTAACGAGGTCAAACTCATTTATAATCTAACATCATTTATGGACCAACATTGACCAGATTCCTGTCATATGGAAGTCTCTCACCCAAAAATAATTAGGCCAAACCACAGCCATTTCCAAGAACAAATTCCATTGCCACGTGAGATAGTACTTCACTAGTTCTTCAGCCCATACAGTTTTTTTCCCCAAAAGATTTTAATATAAAATTTCCTGGCATGCAAACAAACACTTTATAGCCTTTTTATTTATATGTGCATTTTCCTTTTTATTATTCTTTAATATTACATATATTGTATAGTTAATAGCTCTTTCAGACTTATGTACACATATTTTCGATATACGTTCTGCTGTCGAGGGTTTGGTATTCTTGTGAGCGTGCGGGGTCAATGATTCTCTGGATATTCCGCTTGAGATGTGATATTCCACTACATAAGATGTAAAATATAGAGAAGACCTGGGAGATTGCTATTTTGATGTGAGGACAAAAAATATCTCAATAATACTGAATACTATAGGTTTCAGTCCCGCGTGGCGGAAGAGAAAGTGTGAACCACCTCGAAGGAGTGTTCCATTACCTTGGAAGTGAGACAGTATTTGGTCCTTTCGTTGCCTGGAAAACTATCAGAAACCAGAAATTTCCCTTCTCCGAGAATTCTCACCCCTTCTTCAGCACAATATGACACCAAATCACCTGATCTGACAACCTACATCAAATGCAAACCATAATCAATGGAATATGTATAATGAATGCCCAAATCTCAAAAGCATGTGCAGCATAAATCAGGTAGTAACTTTGGCTCTATCGAACCCAATTAATACTTCCCATAATGCTACCATGCCAACTTATAATGCTACAAAGTTAAATATCCAATACAAGACGTCAAATAATGTGGCCTTTAATGAAATCTTATTCTACTTACTTCAGTGACGGCATCCTTAGCTGGTTTTGCAATCTCTTTGACAAGACACTCGGCAATAGGTGCTTTGTACTCCTTCAGTAGTGCCGCCGCCTTGTGAAGCAACTCAGCTCTTTTCCAGAGTGGAGTCTTTGCCCACGATTTTTGTGCTGTCTTCGCGGATTCAATGATCCTGTTAACTTCTTCCTGTGTGCAGGCTGTTTAAATTTCAATCAGAGTAGACTATTATTCCAATTGCTAGATACAGGATTTAGCAGCTAAAGAAAAAGGGAAATTAGAAAAGTTTAAAAGGATAAAAACTCTTCATCTGTCACTAGTCTGCAAGAAACGTACTGAACCAGACGGTAACAGTACGTTTGGTACGCTAATTGAAAGGAAACTAGATTAAGCAAATCAACATTTCCAAGATCAAGAAACGATGGCCTCAAATTTATGAAACTGAGATGGCAAAGAGTGAGCTAGGGTAGAAAGTAGCACCTTGGACCTTGAAGTGGGTCTTCCTAGTGGTGGGATTGATGATGGGCACGGATTTGCCCGAGGAAGATTTCTTCCATTCGCCATCAGCGTAGTACTTGAAGACATCACCGTCTATGATCTCAGCAAAAGTTGCAGTTCCTGCCATTGTGAAGCAAGTGAATTGATCTTGGGTATAGGGTTGATCAAATGGTCAAGGTCTGGAAGCTAGAAATGGAGTCTGAAGTTTGAATGACTGTGCAGAGTTGACACTTGAAAGTGATGTGGCATTACCTGAGATTCCGAGAATGTGCCAGGTGGCTGAGAAACTGTGAGCTCTTTCCTAAAGTCTTCTATGAATTTTGTAAAACTAAAAAATATTAGACATTTTAACAGTAGTCAATTTTGTATATTCACAATCTCGTAAAATTGATTTATTTTTAAATTTATTATATTAAAATGTTAAATATATTTTAAACATGCAAACTTCACTAATGCTATGCAATTCCTGGTCAGCCACTAATGGGTTTTTAGACGAAGTGTTATGCAATTGCTGCAATTCATTTTTGCCTCCCAAGTCAATAATAATCGCTTTGAAAAGAAAGTGAAAATTAAGTGCATATCGATCATTAATTTTCATATTAATAAAGGTGTGTGGTGACAGTTTTGCTCTCAGTGACTGATAAATATGATCGCCTAATGAATGAACCTTCTCCGAGAAAGTTTCTTATTTGTTTTATGCATCCGCCAATAGAAAAATGTAAAACAGGAGGAAGTTCTACCCTTTGAGGCTTTGACTAAATCTCACTTTCACTACAGATTACGGACTACAAGCATTGCCTTCCTAGTCCCCACATGACCCGGCTAACGCAAAACAAGTCCCGTTGACGAAGTCCACGAGAAAAAGGTTCATATGCGGGCCTAGTATGTTTGGGCTAGGCCTTATAAAGTATTGGGCCGTCAACCTACCTTTTTGACCCAAAGTATACGTTTAATTTCCATCCACTAAAATGCTTCCACGTCAAAAACGTTAACACGTGTTCCGTCCCTATTCGCTTGCAATATGTCACTTAACGTGTCTCCAAGATTGCAGCGTCTCTGTCCTTCCCCATTCTCTGATTTGAAGTTGGAAGTTGGAAGTTGGAATTGCAAGTCTATACAATCCCATATTTTTCAGCTCTGAAATTCATCGAAGGCCAAACCTCACATTCCTCCAATCCAAGTTAAATGAATTGAGCTTTCTCCTTCTACCAAGCTGTAAGCTTTTTTTCCCTCTCTAGGTTCCGATCTGGATAGCAAGTCGGGTCGAACCGTGGCTTCCTCAGGGTCACAGAGTGTATCTCGAAGAAAGCCGTCTTCTTCTTCTACGCCAACGTCTGGGCCGACCCGGATTATTTATAGGGAACCGAGGAGGCCTTCCGAATCTGATTTCCCCTTCTGGCAACAGAATTGGTTCATCGGATTGCTCTTCGTCATGGCTTTCGGATTTTTTGCCCTTGCCCTTTTCCTTTTCCTCAGTCTTGATTTAGAAAACGGTCCTTCTTCCACAGCATCCGCGGCTTCCTCTGAAGGCGTTGAGGTTTGATAATCTTCGACTTTTTGGTCCATTGTTTGCCTGCAAAATTTTGTTTCTCTCGTGGGTTGTTTGATCGGTGGGGAACGCTGCTGTTTTTTTGGCTTGGCTGATGAGAAATTGAAGGATAAGAAAATGCGGTTAGGGATCTTATGCTTATTGTTTGATGGAAACCTAGTAAATGGCTCAACGTACTATTTCACGTATTTGTTTGTTTACAAAATGAAAGTAGAGTCTGAGAATAGTAATCTTGCATCCTAGTGTGTTTACACACTGTTCAGCTTGCACATTCGTTGAATGAAATGTGATATAAAATTTTAAACTTTAGTGCAGCAAGAAGAGCTGCTTTGCATTTTGCTTATTTGTATAAACACCTAGTGCTTGAAGAACTGTATAACTTGATGTGGCTTTCAAGTATATTGTTTTTCATTTTATTTTGCCGATGCTTTTCATTCTTGTCTAATCTGTCTTCCAGCTGAAGGTAGTTTAAGCTAGTACATTGACAACTGATAACTTTGCGTCTGGATCACATGTAGGTGCAAATTACTTATGGGACAGTTCTGAAGCTGATGCATGAGAGGACCAAATTTCGGTTGCATTCTCATGATGTACCATATGGTTCTGGCAGTGGACAACAATCAGTTACTGGTTTTCCCAATGTTGACGATGCTAATAGCTACTGGGTAAGCTCTTCTCTATGGTCCTATCATTTTTCTCAAGCTTCCAATACTTATTGTGTTTTGCGTTCAGAAGATTTATAATCCAAGTTGGTTATCGCTGCATTAATTTTTTTTATTAATATTTAAAAAATGGAGACTTCTGCAGTTTCCTGCACTTTAAATCATACAATGTTTCTGCTTGGTAATGACATGAGTGAGAACTGAGACGGTTTTCAGTATTGAGCTTATGGCTTGTGTTGGAAGAAGAACGAAAAAGCAGTGTATCTAAGATGCTGCTACTTGACTGTTGGTCTTTGTCTTATGTCCTGATTTTATAGAAGTAATTAAACACAGTAACATTTGTTCTCTGTGATGTATTGAATTTATTATTTTTGCTTTTGATTGCTCGTACAAACTTTCACCTTTATGGATACAACTTCTTTTGTACTTGAACACATTTGTACTGAAATTTTTAATGCAATCATAACATATCGGTGAGCTAAGATGTTTCTATGTTGGTGTACTTGACAGAATAATCCTTGTTGTTTTAGTTTTGACTTTTGACAATATTATTTTGCAGATTGTTAGACCTCAGCCAGGAACTTCTGCCAAACAAGGTGACACCATTAAAAGTGGAACAGTCATTAAATTGCAGCACATGAGGACAAGGAAGTGGCTGCACAGCCATTTGCATGCATCCCCAATAAGTGGCAATCTTGAGGTAGGTGGAAGTTTTTTATTGTTCAGTACTAGGAGCTTTAGGATTTGCTAATGATTCACTTTAGTCCTTCTTGGTGGACTTACAGAAGATAGAGAATATATGTCAAATTTGCCTTATATATGATTGTGAGGACTCTGCATTCACTATCTGTGCTCGTTGATACAATATGCCATCTCCTTTTGCGCCTATATATCTGTCTTTTATCTGTTATTTTTAAATGCTGGGCAGGATCTGAGATTGGATCTATTTTCCAAATACTTTCATCTTCCTTGCAGTTTGCAAGGAAATAAGTCTCTTATCTGTGCAATGCTTGATTGGCTGCTATTTTTATCTCCCTTGGTTAGAATATGTGATGTTGTTACGAACATTGTACAGTACACTTTGTATGTTTGAGACTCTTTCTGACCGTGCTTTATATGAAACTTCATTTGAAAAGAAGCAGTTTCAAAATAAGTAGAAACCCTCAGCAATCCCGAATGAAACCTTAATATGATTGGTATCTGTGAATTGGCTTTCAAATCTATTCGCATTTTCAAAGCCTGGATATTTATGTTGTAAATTATCTGTGAGGAGTCTTTCTTGTTTTAGTTCATAGAACTACCCTCTAATCTTGAACGAACACCATTATTTGTTGCACCTTCCCATATGATTCTTTTTTTTTGGGTCCAACTCCCCATATGATCTTATTACACGTCAATGCCAATCATTCTCATCTGCTCTTCTTTCATTTCCTAGATAGGTTCCTTAACAATCCAACATCTTTTAAAACTAAGTATAAATGACAGACCTAAATTGTGGTCAAGAAAACTTTTTATATGTATTCATTCATGCAGCTTTTAGTATTACATTTTCCCCCCAGTAGAAATCAATAGCATTGAAATTCCCCTCCTGACACAAGTTATTTTTCCATAGGGTTGACTGCCCTCCAAAGGACTAGTGAGAACAAATTGACACTATTTACATTCTTTAAATAGAAAACCTGAATGGAAAACCTTAAATTTTTTTTTTTTATAATCTTGTAGTTCCTTTTTTATGAATGAGGTTGCTATTGAAGCTCTGATTCCAATAATATCATTTTTAAAATCATAATAGTAATAAGATATTTGAATTTATCCATTTGAATTGAAAATAGGTGAGTTGCTTCGGAGCAGATACTGAATCTGACACGGGGGACTATTGGAGGTGAGACGTGAGAAAATATTCTTAAGATATTTACCTCTCAATATTCTGTAAGGGGCTTCATATCTTTTTTCATTTTCATTAGGCTATTAATAGAAGGAAGTGGAAAGACTTGGAAGCAAGACCAGAGAATTCGACTTCAACATGTGGACACTGGTGGTTATTTGCATAGTCATGATAAGAAATACTCTCGGATCGCTGGGGGACAGCAGGAGGTAATAAAGGAATTGGAAAAATAAAATCTCTTTTATTCGATAATAGATTGAACACGGTCAAATAATTATTTATCCTCTGGACAACTTTAAATGCTTACTGTTTTTATACCACTGGGTTTCATTGCCCCTTTTATCACCCCTTCGAATAATTCAGCCTTTCTTTTTTTTGCTCATGTTTTTTTCCCCTTAAATGACCCTGTGTCTAAATTGTTGGAGTGGGTAAATAATTTTGGGCATTAACTGTATTTTAAATCATACAGGTATGTGGTGTCCGGGACAAGCGTGCTGATAATGTGTGGTTGGCAGCGGAAGGCGTGTACCTTCCAGTTACGGAAAGCAAATGATGTTGATCACCATCACCATAACCATATCCATATCCATATTTTTATGCATTAGTATCAATACTTTGTAGTTTGTAGAAACGAGTGCATGATACTTTTGTAATTTTCGGGGTCTGTTGACAATAGGTGTAGACGGGCTTTTGCCTTTTAAATGAAGAATATATGAGCATTATCATATTACAATGATAATTATTTTCATAATTTGATATTATTTGGAAAAACAGTTAATAATGAACATAAAAAAAAATGTTGGGTGAATAATCGGGGCTAATGGCCAAAAGAAATAAAAAATGACAAAAGTAATCAAGTGTGGGATCCCAACCTTTGGTTATACCTCAGCAGCAAGGCCTCTAACCTAGTAGGAACAACATGCATTTTCATACAAGTCTCGCTAATGCCTTCAGACTACATTCCTCTTCCATAAACGTCATTTATCTTTGACTTGCCAGTCTAGCGAGAATTACTGCATAATTCTCATCTAGTTGGTTGCTCTCATCTGCTCATTCTTATCCTTTCTAGCTGCATCAATCGCCCGTATGTAATTAAGCCAGCTTCAACCCATATTTTGATTAACAGTTTCATTTCTGGGGAGGATATCTAACCCCTCACGCCTACCACCCATTTCTTGAGGTTACATGAGGAGAAAGTAGTAAATCATTTTGGGTGAACTATATTGGCTTCGTAACAGTCACAAATGCCTGACCGCATACGAATTTGGATTTTTTCCAGTAATACTATCTGTAGCAACACTTTTGAATCCTTGGATAAAAATCTAGTTATTTTATTATCTGTAAATTTGGATTATTAATTTTTTTATTCAACTTAGAAACCATTACCAGCGAGGATCCACGTTGAACCTATACCCCAGTATCTCCTAAAATACTGGGTAAGCAAACGATTTTGGTTGACAAGCCACCTGAAGACTCTAATCCTAATATTCTATTAATAGGAAACAATCTAACCACCAGTGAAATTTTGTACGGTTATTCTAAATTTTTAATTAAAAAATTTAATTGATTAAGTATTTAAATGATATTTCGGTCTTATAATAATATAAGTTTAGCATAATTGTTTTGTTAAAATAATATTAAATCTATAAAACTTAAACTAATCATTCATGGTTAGCATGACCGTTATAAGTATAATGTTCTTCATAGCTGAAATCGGTATTCTATTTTTTAAAAAAAGAAAAAAGAAAAAAGCGAAGATAAAGTATTCTGCATTTAACATTCAGCAGATGAAATCGTTATTCACAAATCCGTGTCCATGTATACATAGTGGCTCACGAGCACACTGAAGCATACTACATCACTAATGACAGAGCTATGGCCAAATGCCTGTGGATCCTCTGCAACGACCCAGATCCTCCGCTATAAAGGTTTATTGCAAAATATGCTGTGGTCAATGAAAATTTTAACATTTAAAATAATGTTAGATGGGCTGAATACCACTAGAACTGATTATTAGATCAAATTTTTAAAAATTAAATTTAAAAAAAGGTTTAAAAAAAGTTTAAACTCATATTTTAATGAGAATTTTATTCATATATTTTGAATCTTGAACTAATTATGATTTTTAAATAATAATTAAATTAATTTATTATTTAATACTTGAAATAAATAATATATATAATAATTATTATTATATCTAAGATTATATATAAAAAATTTATAAATATAAATAAATTGTTATATTAGTATAAATCTTTTAAATAACACGTATTAATTTTTATGTGTTATCAAAATATCACGTTACATTTAATTTTTTTAAATAATAAATTTTACTTATTAAAAAATATTTATTTGGACTCCTTCTTATTATAAATTGAGTGTTTTTAATTAAAACTTTTTTGTTTAAATTTTATTTTTTGGGATTGGACAAGTTTTAAAGTTATGATTAAGTATAAACACCGCAAACGGGCTTCAAGCATCCCTTTCGGATCCCTACCGCAGGGATCCAGACTCCCACTACAGCCATATAAGGAGAAAGGTTCCAGTAATTTTAGGACTTTCTTTGTGCTGCTTATAACTAAGTTATTTGCCGTCATTGTATAGATCTTGAAAAAGATTAATTTATTTTATTATATGTTAATATATATTAAATCAACAATATTTATAAGTATTAATAAAAAATTAAATTTAGCCATATATTGTAATATAAAGAAAATATAATAAATTAAAAAAAGTCTATAAAATTGGTTATATGAATTTAAAGAGAAGTGACCACAATGAAATTATTGGAAAGCACTATTATAAATTATTTAATTATATATTATTTTTTTTTACTTTAGTTTTGGACCATATCAAATTATATTTTTAATGTGTTATTTTTTGTCTACTCAAAATTTTGAGTGCACCCAATTAGAATGTAGGGATATAATTATAATAATATTAATCTAAAAAATAATAATATTATAATTATGTTTCTATATTGTAACTAGATGCACTGATGCAATACACCAAAAATTTTATCTATAATCTTTTATAAAAAAAATTTAATATACAATTAATTAATCAATTCATTATTTTTCTCGTTAACTCTAAAAAATATTCAAACTTCAAAAAATTTTTAATTTAAGATGCAGTTTATTAATTTTCTCTTTCACTCCACAAAATTTTCAGACTTAAAAAAATAATTTATGAATTTTTTCATTCACTTCAAATAATTTTCAAAATTTTAAAAATTTTTAATCTAAAAAGAAATTAATTTATTTTTTAATTAATTACTTCTTTATTTTTCTCTTAAACCATGAAAATTTCATACAAATTAATTATTTTACTATTCTTTTCATTTATTATAAAGAATTTACGTATTTCAAACAAAATTTATAAATATATAAAAAAGAATAAAATGTTATGTGAGTGTTTGATCAACTATCATCTCATAACTCTGAGACCCTGCCTTACATAGAATAGATTGTTTTAAAAATTATTTCTTAGTCTTAATATTTACAATGCTAACGTACGAAAACTTAAGGCGGATTTGCTTCCTATGTAATATCTATACTTCTACCTAACCCACTTTATATAGATCTAGTGTCATATGTTTTAGTAATTTATATATTTATATACTCTAAATATTACATATAATTTTGTTTTTAAAATATATTTTATAGTGTATTCAGTCTAATATTTGATAAATTTAAAAAGTTATTTATATACTTAAACAAAAGTTTGTCTTACAAATATTTTTATTTGGTTTGACGATTAATTTTTTTTAAAATTAAATTTTCCTTTCAAACTCTTATTTACATGTAAAAAAAAAAAACTTGTTTTTGTATTTGATAAATTGCATAAATGGTAAATTTTAATTTTTAAACTAAAATTTTTAAATATAAATGTTAGTTATGCATAATTATATTTGGCTGAAATTAATTTTAAAAATTAAGTTAATTTAAAATTATATTAGCATCAAGTCAATCCAAACACACGTTTATAAGATAATTGGACCTCAGGCAAATAATTGAACCACAAATCACTCCTTCCTTTTATGCCGGTTCAGCAATTGATCTAATTTTTAGAACATTACTCTATTGTGAAGAAAATATTAATACGTGGGAATTATTTATTCAATCATGAAACACTACAATTTTTTGTAACTTTTCCAATGAATTATAATTTAATTAAAATTTTAATAACAATCACTTGAAAGCTTAAACGATATGTCTACGAGCGAAAGAGCACCCCCCTTTGTTTGCTTTGTTACTATTAAGAGGAAATATTATATCTTGTTATTTATATAATTATATCATGTTACTTAATTAGTTAATAATATTTAGACAATTTTTATATCTTATTTATTTTTTTATTATTAAAAAATTATTCACGTGTCATTAATTAATTGAAAGAACTTGATATAAACATGTAAGAAACATCATATAAATTTTTTCCTATTATTAATAGTGTTTTTGTTTTTCATGTAATAAAAATAGTATGTTTGATTAAGTGATTGAGAGCTCTAAAAGCTTGTTTGTACATCTAAACATTTATTTGTTTTGTAAATATTGTCATTTAATTTACAATTTAAAATTTAAAATTTTTTAAAATTAAATTTACTTTTCAAATTTTTATTTATATGAAAGTAAATTAAAAACTTATTTTTGCATTGAATAAATTGTATAAATGATAAAATTTTATTTTTAAATAAAAATTTTTAAACATAAATTACTATCATATAAAATGATGTTTTATCAATTTAAAAATTAAATGAATTCAAAATTATATTAACGCCGATCCAAACTCATATTAATTATGTCTTTACCATCAAAATCGGTGAAAGAAAAACACCCAAGTGAATGTATACGCCAGGACTTGCAACGAACTGAACTGCCAAAAGTATAGTCAAGTCTTCAAAAAGTTTTCTGGTTTTGCTAGTTTACTGTTTAATTATTCACTATAAATGGCTATGCAGAATTATGAGTGAAATGACCAGAAACAGACTTTCTTGTGAACATGCACAACCCACTTTTTTTTCTTTTGAGGTACGTGCAAAACACAGTGATCATCAACTATCATTTATCACAGTGAGCCAAAACCAATATGTCTTCTCATAAAAAGCAGTAAAAGATAATGAAGTCTTCATCTTCCTTTTATAACCTTTTAACCTCTCTCTCATGTGGTTTCCTCAATCTCACTTTTGAGTCCGGATTGTAGAATTTTTTTTTTTTTTCAGAGTGTGTGCAACCTTTAGACTGTCTTCTTCCAAGATGCTTTATGAAGGAATCCAAGAAGCAGCGATTTCAAGAGCATGGTGGTGGGGCAAAAAGAAGAGTTGTCCGATTTATTTATTGCGATCATCTAACAATTTCGGGTTATTTAATGTTCAAACACATGTCAGTGTCAGATTAGCATAAATTTATCCATGAATGGTGAACCTCCTAATTTTCTGAACATGTCTCCAACTTATAAACGCCTTTTTAATAAAAACAATTCAAAGCAGACGTTGCTTGGGCCGTGGTCCACTCCATCAGGACAGTGATCAAAAGCCACTCCTTCTCAATCCAGTAATTAACACACACCACATGTATTTTGTTTTCAGGACAGACACATCAAACTGCACCTACAATGATTGGCACCCACTAGTGGTTTAACTATATTTTTAAAGAGATGCGAATGAATGTTTTTCTTGTTAGAATGTATTGTATTTGTCAATATAGAAATGGGTTAATGACTTCACAAATTAAATATATGTCTTTCATACGTTAAGAAATTGCCAGAGTCCACACAATCATCTGATCTCTTCTTTGGAGAATTTTATTTTTACGTAAATACTTTGAAGGTGTCACTTAAAAGCATTGAGTAATGGATCGCAAACTTGATATTCCTTTTATACCAAAAATAAGAACATTAAAGTGCCTCTTGAAGGCAGGTATAGATTAGAAGCATATATATGTATGCCCACCATCTTTATTAGGCAAACTAAAAAATATCCAGGAAATTTAGTGGAGCTTAACCAACTGGACCCTTGGTTTCTAGTTGGTGTTTCATTAAAACGTGGCTTAGTATCTTTCAGTAAGAGTATAGGACCAAAGACAGCAAATTTGATGGAACTAAACTGGCATTTGGGGGGCGAAGGGGTGGGAGCACAAAGCTTATTTCTATGCCTTGCTCATCATTTTGCTATATGTTCTCAGATACAGAAAACTTGAATTCTGTGATAGTGATGCTTCATGTAGTTGTGTGACTATGTAACACAGTTCAGGGGTAGGTTAGTACTTCTCTGAATCTACGGATAGTGTCGCTGAATTGACGAAACAGGGTTTTACTTAGCATATGATGTAGGGTCTATAGATGAGATCTCAATATGTGGTCCTGTTCTGCCTTTTTTTTTCATATGTCCTGCTCTTTTTTGTCTCTTTTCCCTTTGTAGGTTTTTTTTTTTACCGGACAAGCTAATTTGCTTTGCCTAATCTCTGGTTTGATACTCAGAATCACATTAAATAATGACAAAAAAAGAAAAGAAAACTCCCACGACTACTGTGCCTCATCTTATTGCTTTTCAATATTCAAAATAATCTGCAGAGCATATAGTACGCTAAGTCATTAAGATAATCGTAGTAACTGGGGCAACCATCCCTTCGGATCATACAGATGACGCAAAACAGGCTAGTGCTAGTAGTAGTGCAGGGTCCACCCTAATTTTAATTGACTAGTGTGGTTGTTGAAAGCCCTAAGTTATCACCAATAATGAGTTGGTTGAACAACATTTCCCCTAATAAATAAGAAAACTACATGAAATTGAGCCCTTAACATTAGGCTAGCATTAGCAGTCCCCACTAGTCAAAACCAGAAAAATTGAAACCACTCGCTCTGCCATGCACAGTGTGCTAGGACTACAACCATGAACCACACACCACTAACAGGTTCCTCTGAGCTCCAACTTACATATCAGTGACAGAGGAAGGCTTTGGAAGAATGAATAGATGTTGTAAGGTGAGTGGACAAGTGTGTTTGATGAATCTAATTGATGGTAGTAGGGTTGCAGGCTTCAGCGTGCCTATAACATCATAACTACTTAATGAGAAGTGATGGAAGTGCATCTGCTTTCAGTAATTTATTATTACAACTCAGCATTAGCCACCATTATTTCAGTTTTATCTTTTGTGCCAAAAACCCGACATTTACTACATTGTTGGACGGTAAATAGTATCGCATACTGTTCAAGTGTTCGTGTTTTAGATCTCTCTTCTCCCTGAAAACTTCAGAAATGGACCACAATGTATAATTATGGTTCATAAAGGAGTGTCTCACCTTTAATATACTAATGCCTGGGCAATAAATAAACAAGCAAGGAGGTTTAGTGATAGTGAGCATGACGCTGTTGAGAGCAAGAAATAATTCCAGTAAACCAGCTTGACAATTAAAACGACCTTGGTTGCTTTACCACAAGCAAGCGTACGAAACATCTCAGGCCAAAAAATTAAAAAAACGCATGAAACTTTTCGAAACTTGACCTATGTTATAAATGGTATAAATTGTTGAAAAAGAAGATTTATTCTAAATGAATTACTTGAATGGTTATGTTTATGACGTGATTGAAATAAACCCACTTAAAATCGCATTCTCTTTATTATTATTATTATTTTGATGATTTAATGCAAGCAATTTATCAAAAGATAGACCATCTTATGATTATTATTATTTTTCTAGCCAAAAGCTAGTACACTTCAATCGTCGCGTCATTGTCTGGATAAAAATTGTCAACTTTCCTGCCATCCAACTAGGAAATACACTGTTAACTCCAATAATTGATTATGCGCCACTAGGTGACGGCTTTTACCTTGTCCTCCGCACCACACATGTATCTACTTCAAATAAAGTTAACGATAAAATGTCATATAATCCAAGAGTAACAAAAACTTTAAACCTAACACGACGTTAACATGGGAATATTTACACTAAAAGTCAGCAAATTAAAGCACCCGAAAGAAGATAACATTACAAATGACTGCACCCCACAACAAACATTATGTGACATAGTGGGGACAAAATGCCATTGAATTTTATGTGCGACGAACAGCTCAGCTCTCCATCCAGCCAGATCCCATTTGTAAGCCTACCACTCCATTCAGATCTGTGACTAATTATAAGAAAACAGTTCAATACACACAAGGTCATGTCATAAATAAATACAGAGGGCATGTTAAAAACGTTGTTAAACTAATAAAATTAAGGCGTTAACAGCTTGCAATCTCGTTGGTCACTGCTATTGTACAATAAATTACATTCAACTCTGCTATTCCAAAGATTCCGTCTAAAATATTAACACATGGAATTGACAAAAGAGCAGCTGAAAAAGATTCCCAAACAGAAAAATGCAGTGAATAGTCAATGTTTATATGGATGGAGAAAATGACCGGCACCCTTTCCGACATTAGTATCAATTAGAAATGTAAAAACCTATAATAGGGCTAATAAGTAGACAAAAGTGTACTAATGGTTTGATAGAGACTCCGTGAATGTAGGGACGATAGTATGACTGAAGCAACCCTTAGATTTTCCAATATTGCATGTCATACGACTGACGGGGAGCGTAGTTGCAAAAATGATCGCAAAACTCAGTTTCTTCTAGCGAGTATCTATCTTTATGGTTTGGAAGGTCACATTTTCAGTTTAGAAATAGTAAGCTCTCAAGTTCGGTAGGATTCATTCTCAGGCCAAGAAAAAAGAATCCGCCTACGGAACACACCAAAAAACAAGCAACCAGAAAGGATGCAACCAACAGAGAAACTCATACTAGCAATCTATATAAATATAAAAATAATAATAACAAAATCATATACGACGATTTGACAAGCGACGGCTATATTATCAGTGCAAGCAGATAGCTACAAGATCAAAAAGCTCAATAAGATTATGATGTAAAGACTAACTTCGTGATTCATTCTCACTTCCCCTCAGCAGCTGCAATTTCTTCAAAATGGCAGGCTCTTTGAAGTCGAACTTGAAGTGAGTGACTTAAAATGCTCGGATGGAACGAAATCTTGAGGCAAGTTGGCCCTCTTCACCATTTTCCTCATGTTATTTTGCAAACTCTGCTGCACTAATTGCTTCACTGCTTTCTTCTCGTCGCTCATCATATCTTCCTCCTCCACCAAACACTCTTTTCCACCTCCGTCTGGCTTTGTACAAGATGACGAAGAGCCACATATGGGAGCAGAAACAGTTGAACTAAAGTTTCCACTGCAACTCCCAGATACCTGCTTCCCTTTGTCAATCCTCAAGCATTCCAATATCCTCGAGGCCCTTTTCTGTGCCAATGCGGTACCCAGAAGCATCAACTCAAGCAGTGATGAAACAATCCCTGCCTCAATCATGGCCTGCCTGTCGCCATAGGCTTTATGGGCCATAATCATCAAAATATATGATGCTTTTTCCTGGCATCCGGGTGAATCTGTCCAATTCAATACATCAATCAGAATGGGGAATGCATCGCGCACTGCACTTACAGTTTTTCGACCCTCTGGGGCTGATACCAAATTGCTTAGGATTGAGAGAATTCTTTCACTCACTTCCATATCTCCTATTGCGTTTATCAGAAATGGAACCAAATCTGTTTCCAATATGAACGAGATATTGCTTGGGAAGATTGAAAGATTGTAAAGTGCACGGAGAGCATCTTGCTTGGCTTGGAGGCTAGTTTTATTATCTAAATTTTCCAGGGTTCTAAACAGGAATGGTATCGCACCCGAGGATCCGATTACTGGTTTGTTCGAATCGAAAGCACTCAAGCCAAGGAAGTTTGCAACAATTGCTTCAGAGACGGATGAATCTGGAGTATTTGGTGATTCAATGAGCTTTAGCATCTTGTGAACAGCACCAACTTTGACAATGGCTGCTTTATTTCTGCAAGAGTACAGAGACACGATCAAATTTTTTATTATTTAGAGAAAAAAAATGTAAAAGAAATGATTTAACGAGATATGCATAAATGTCAAAACAAATATAAAAACCAGAAATGAACCGGCAAAATTTGATCGACGCATTCCAAAGTGAGAAACAGAGCAGAAAATTAGTATGCTAAGTATACATATCAAAAAGAAAAAGATAGGCTTGTCATTCCAATTAGTGTAGCACAATAAAAATATAAACCAAGAAGGAAAACCTGAGTGATCAATGAAATGACGAGGGAGGGAAGGAAAAAAAAAATGCGCAAAATAGAGAAAACAGAAAATGGAAAAATTAGCCACAAAGGAATTTGATCAACGTTGAAATCATAGCATGTTTAGACTGAGTTCATTTGAAAAGGTGTCAAGCAATCGCCAATATAAAGCGTCATGAAACAGAATGCAGATGTCAATATGATTCCTACATAATCAAAGACGAAAAAATGACATAAATCAAACAATCTAATGAAATCAGGACGGAAAGAGAAAAGATGGAAGCAGAAACTCACGCGTCGTTGCCGATCCCGAGATTGAGTAAAGCATATAGCGAAGAGATCTGAGAACTAACATCTTCCAAATCAAGCATTCCAACCAGAGGAGGAATCGCTCCAAGCATGGCAAGTGTCCCTCTGACTTCCAAGTCTTCCTTCGCGAGCAATCTCACGCTAGCCGCAGCCATTTGCCGTTTAGTCAAATCCTCACTCTGCAACTCCTTGACAATTCTCTTCAGCTCCTCCAACACCTCTTCCCTCTGCTTAGTGTCGGTGTCAATTTCAGACTCCGCCATATTCAGAAGATCCGATAGTTTCTCCGACCTCGCATTCGGTTTCGGCTGACACTTGGAGGTTCCCTGTCTCTGTTTTTGCGACTTATCCTCCGAGTTCTTGGAGGCCGATGTTGTCGTTGAGGCGGAGGATGCAAAGTCATTGTGTTGGCGGTGATGCCGAGAGCCACCGCCGCAGCTGACGGCGTCAAAAATGATACGGCGAATTGAGGAAGCGGACAAGGCATTCCAAATGCGGAAGTGTCCGCCGACTGTTGCACTCCTGGTAGGATCGTGATGGTCGAGAACCAGAGATCCGACGTTGTTCCGGTGACACTTTGCCATTGTCCGGCTACCTACATTGCATAGAAAAACCCTGCAGAGAGATTAGGGAGCAGAATACTATTCTATATTTTCCTATCAAGTTACTTTTTTTCACGGTGCTCAGTACGGAGACCGCGACATAGAAAGAGAGAACTGCTGAGTGCACGTTTTGGTGTTTCTTGGTTTCTTTGGCTATTTATACCTCTTACAGAGTCTGCAAAATAATAGACTCTAATTACTCTCTAGTCTGTAATACGTATGCCCTGTTTGCTTGCATTTTTTTTTTGTAACAAATCCTTTTGTTTTAAAGTAGAAAACATATATATTCTATATCTCGACATTCAAAATCAACATTTCATTTTCATGCATAGAATATTATCATAAATTATTAATAATTTCTGACAAAGGAAATGCAATATCGGAAGGCTATTCTTTAATTTCTGCTACTTTTGCGTTAGGTTTGCAGTTATTTTACACTAAATACCTTCCCAAATTAAAACTTCATTTTCGATTTGTTTAACTGGCAAACAAACAAGGCAGAACTACCGAAGTCTGTAAAATGGGGAGAGAGAAGAAGGAAAAAGGATCAGAAAAGAATAGCTTAGAAAAGAAGCCACGTCGTTGCACACCTTTGCATTGGGAAATACGTCAGTGGACTATTTTGTGTGGGAGAGAAATTCCATCGTGTATAGTACCAATATCACTGATAATGCCCGCCAACTAATGTGCGGATTATGGAAGTTTCGTGGGGTACTTATAGCGTGGGGCCCAGAATGCTGTGGAATCAGATGAATTTGATTGGAGGGTGTGTTGTGGAGATAGAGGTGCGAGTATACTGTGCAGAGGATGGGAACTCTAAGTCTAAGGAGTATGTGTCAAAATCTGTGCATGCCACCCCGGCTGACTTATGTACAGATGGATGGGAACCCTAGGAGCATGGACTGAGAAATTAATTTGTCGTTTTTTCAAAAGTTTACATATTTTTATTTATACGTGGCCAAAAACTATATATTTTTATTTATAAAATAGTACAAAAATCTTTTTTAATTCATTAGATACAAATTTGATATCATTTATAAGTAAAAATTTATTCTTAAAAATTTTATCTACTTTTTAGATACAAAAATATAAGATAATAATTAGTAAATGAAAATATATTTATCATACAGTCTGTTTAAAATTACATTACAAATATAAAAGTTAAAAATACATCTTCATAAGAAAAAAAAAAAAAAAGCCTTTAAAAGTCAGTGAGTGTAAATTATAAGGTCATGAAGATTCAACATATGATAGTAATAATGGCAACATAGTGTAATAGACACTGACCCCTTCAAAGTCATTACAATTATCTTGTCTTATGGAAAATATTTGATTTTAGTATCATCATTATAAAATCCCTGAACATATTTGGCCATTGTATTAGTTTATTATATTGAATAGTGTTCTTTCTTTGTCATTGTTAAACGTTGACAAATATTAGACATTTTATTAATCATGGTTCTTTTTTATATGAGTTATTATTGTTATTGTATTATCATGCATTTATGTGTTTTTTAATTTTTGTTTTGTAATTATCAAAATTGGAAACAAGAAGATAGTTATTTTTAATTAATTTTGTCAAACTTATAAGATGACTTAATAAATCCATTGAGTCAATATTTTTACTTAAAGACAACTTGTTAATTTCATTTTTGTCAAACTTACAAATTAACTCAATAAACCTAATAAATCAATATTTTAATTTAAACACAACATGTCAATTTCCCATAAACTCATTTATAACTAACTACTCAAAAAAATATAAAGCTTCCAAATTCAAACACACACCAGTTAATATTATTTTTTTTCTTTATAGCTTTGACTTATATTTATTTTTGGTAAAATGAATTATATGAATAATGGAACTTGGGAATATTAAGGGTATGTTTAGATGAATAATTAGAAATAGAAAAACATGGAGTAGAATAACTAATTCAGTATTCAACTTTCTTTGAAATTTTATTTAGAGTAGAACCAAATTACAAAAAGGGTCTCCAAGAATTTTGTTCTTGTTCCTCTAAATTGACTCAATTAATCCAACAAGTCAATATTTTTATTTAAAGACAATGTGTCAATATCACTTTTGTCAAACTTATAAATTGACTCAATAAACTTAAATTATTAATATTTTTATTTAAAGACAACGTGTCAATCTCCCTCAAACTCATTTACAACTAACTTCTCAAAAAAACATAAAGCTTCCAAATTGAAACTCACGCCAGTTAATATTATTTTTTTCTTTATAGCTTTGACTTAGATTTATTTTTAATAAAATGAATTGTATGAATAATGGAACTTAGGAATATTAAGGGTATGTTTAGATGGATAATTAGAAATAGAATGACATGGAGTGGAATAACTAATTCAATATTCAACTTTGTTTGAAAATTTATTTAGAGTAGAATAAAATTACAAAAAGGGTTTCCAAGACTCATTCTTGTCATCCAATTTTGTTCTTGTTCCTCTAAATTGACTCAATAAATCTAACAAGTCAATATTTTTACTTAAAGACAATGTGTCAATGTCGCTTTTGTCAAATTTACAAGTTGACTCGATAAACTTAAATTATTAATATTTTTACTTAAAGACAATGTGTCAATCTCCCTCAAACTCATTTATAACTAACTTTTTAAAAAAACATAAAGCTTCCAAATTCAAACCCACGCCATTTAATAGGACTTTTTTCCTATATAGCTTTGACTTAGATTCATTGTTGGTAAAATGAATTGTATGAATAATAGAACTTAGGAATATTAAGGGCATATTTGAGTGGATGATCAGAAAAGGAATGGTACAAAGAAGAATGACTAATTTTGTATGCAATTTTGTTTGAAAATTTTGTTAGGGTGGAATAAAATGACAATAAGGGTGTTTTAGAACCATTCTTGTCATCCAATTTTTTTCCATTCCTCTAAATTGACTTGATGAGTCCAACAAGTCAATATTTTTACTTAATGGCAACTTGTCAATCTCACTCTTGTCAAACTTACAAGTTGACTCAATAAACATAACGAATCAATATTTTTACTTAAACACAATGTGTCAATCTCCCTCAAACTAATTTATAACTAATTTTCTAACAAAACTTAAAGCTTCCAAATTCAAACTCACACCAATCAATATGACTATTTTTCTATATAGCATTGACTTAGATTTATTTTTGGTAAAATGAATTGTATGAGTAATTGAACTTGGGCATACTAAGGGTATGTTTGAGTGGATGATTAAGAGTGAAATGACTAATTCAGTATACAATTTTGTTTGAAAATTTTTTTAGTAGAATAAAATGGAAAAAAAGTTTTGCAAAGCCCATTCTTGTCATTTAATTCTTTTAATTCCTCTAAATTGACTTGACAAGTCAAACAAGTCAATATTTGACTTAAAGACAATATGTCAATTTTGATCTTGTCAAACTTATAAGTTGACTCGATAAACCTAGTGAATCAATGTTTTTATTTAAAGACAACGTGTCAATCTCCCTCAAACTCATTTATAACTAACTTGTCGGCAAAACTTTAAGCTTCCACATTCAAACCCATGCTAGTTAATATGACTTTTGTTCTATATAGCTTTGTTTTAGATTTAGTTTAGTAAAATGGATTGTATGAATAGTGGAACTTGGGAATATTAAGAACATGTTTGGATGGATGATAAAAAATGGAATGACATGGAGTGGAATAACTAATTTAGTATACAACTTTACTTAAAAAAAAAAAATTCAAGTGGAATAAAATGACAGAAAGAGTCTCCAAGGCTCATTATTGTCATCTAATTTTTTTGGTTCCTCCAAATTGACTTGAAAAGTTCAATAAGTCAATATTTTTACTTAAAGACAACGTGCCAATCTTGCTCATATCAAACTTACAAGTTGACTTCATAAACCTAACAAATCAATATTTTTAGTTAAAAATGTGTCAATCTCCCCTAAACTCATTTATGTCTAACTTTTAGCAAAATTTAAATCTTCCAATTTTGCCCGTCAACATGACTTTTTTTTTCTATGACATATATTTATTTTTGGTAAAATGAATGGTATGAATAATTGAACTTGGGAATATTAAAGGTAAGCTTGGATGGATGATCACAAATGAAAAGATATATAGTGAAATGGCTAATTTAGTATGCAATTTTGTTTGAAAATTTTTAAAGGTGAAATAAAATGACAAAAAAGGGTATCCAACATTCATTCTTGTCATCCATTTATTTTTATTCCTCTTAATTAGGAGTTCAATGATGGAGTGAAATTGCCAATTGGTGCAAATACGGTGGTATCATATATATTTGATTAAAAGTTTACTATAATAATATTTTATTTATAACTTTAATATTTTAAGTCATTCTATTTCATTAATTATCCTCCTCTTTATTCAACTTCAAATTAATGAAGTAACTTATATTTTGTCTCTCTACTATCTTCTATTATTAGCTATTTTGTTCCATTCATAACAATATTCCTATACGTAATGTGCTAAAATCCTTTTTCCATAAGTCATATTATAATATTAAAGTAAGAATTTTAAATTTTTTAAATAAGCTCAAAAAAATAAAGATTAAATTTATATAGTAGTTTTGTTGAATTTATATTAGATATATTTTTAAATACTAGAGTGCAGTTGACTATTTATGATATGCATGTAAAACTACCTATATAATGACTTCTTTTTAAAAACGATAAATTTACATTCAATTTATTATTTAAATTGTAATTAATATTTACTTAATAGCATTTAAGAAAAGTTCATGTTATATATTGTAATTTAATTGTACAATCATATACTTCAACAATTATTTATTATTAGCAGTAAAGTCCTACAATTTTATAATAAGAGCTCACTTCTTCTTTTCGAATTTGTTTAAACTAGTTACTTTGATAACTTTGTGGTCTTGGCCTCATTGATTCCAATTTATCCAAATTTATATTATCTTGAAGCAATACCTTTTACAAATTATTTACTTTTAAATAGTAAATGGTTTAGAGAGCCATAAGCTGGCTTATCGATGGACAAGAAAACTATATGGACAAAAAGAAAAAGAGTTTGAAATTATTTTTAAAAAATATTGCTTTATTAATCTACCTTGTTTATTGAGAGTTTCATATTTTTTAAATCCATTTAATATCAATATTATAAAATATTAAAGATGATTTTAGTATGTAAAGTTACTTATTTTGTGTTTTTACAATTTAAAAAAATTTTAATAGTTTTTTATTGTGATAAAAAAGATTAATTAATATATTGAAACATATACTCCCTTTCCTCTTTGCATAAAAGTTAAATAACAACTTGTATTTTAATTTTTGTTGAAAATTCTAATTTTTCAACTCCTATGTAATCCCTAAATTTCACTTTATACAACCGCGCAATTAGTCTCCACTATAGATAAGCACCCAATGTAGCCATAATTATTCAAGTAGAGAGAGCAGTCAGCATTGTCCAAATCTTTCGTACATTAAAATGAGAGTCACACACAGAGAGGAGTTTTGAATAAGCAAAAAAAGTATTCTAATGAGTCCTCAGAACATAAGGAGTTACTTCATGTTAAGAGTACTTGTATATATTAAATAAATAAAATATTCAAATTATTTAAAACAGCAACTTCCCACTTCTTCACAACTTCTCAAATTTTAAATTAGATATGCTTATAGAATATTTCTCTTATCTTATTAGTCAACAATATGATACGATAATTACTGACAAGACTTGAGCTACAGATTGAGGCCTGTACTCAATGAGCTTATGAGTAATCTAACTTACCACTGGTTACCTACAAATAACTTAAACCCAATATATTCCTGGTTTATATATCAAAATTTAGTTGTTTAATCAATTAATTAACCCAATGAATTAACCTAATAATAAATTAATACCAATCCTATTATTTTAATATATTTCATAAAATTAACTAAACAATCTCTCACTTGGATGGTGTTAATTGATTATTAGACAATTAGTTAAACAAATATCAATCAAAAAAATTAAACAACTAAAATATACATAAAACCATACTGAGTTCAAAAATAAAACATTAAAATATCATTGAATCTGATAAAGAAACAAATGATATAATTATAACGTGTAGGCCAATACCTGAACTAAATAGATCATAAAATAAACGTTCAATATGCCATCTTACAATACAATAGTCCTTTTAAGACTCACTCGGACTCTTACTAGACTAAATTTATATCAAAATTTAACAATACTCATATGAGATACATGATTTTTAAATACTCCCACAGGTAAAGCCTTAGTCTGCGGATCCACAAGCATATTTTCACTAGAAATGTGAATCAAACGAGTTTGAGATTTATCAACCTTTTTTCTAACAAAACAGAACTTAACATCAAAGTGCTTTGTATGATTGAATTCTTATGGTTTTGAGAAAAAAAAAATGCAGATGAACTATTATAATATATGGTTAGAGGTCTTGATATAGAATAAAAAAAATGCATACCAGATATCACTTTCCTTAACCATATGGCCTGACGGGTAGCTTCATAACAAGTGATATATTCTGCTTCCATAGTTGAGGTAATTGTGATTGATTGCTTAGTGCTTTTGCATGAGAAAGCTTCTTCAGACATCATAAACATGTATATTGAAGTGGATTTATAATCATCAATGCAGGATGCATAGTCTAAATCAGAATAGCCCATAATTTCCAATGAATCAGTCTTCTTGAAAGTCAACATATGTTGCTTTGTACTCTGAAGATACCTTATGACTTTCTCTATAGCCCTCTAATGATCATGGTTAGATCACTCAAGTACCTGCTAAGTACACTAATTGTAAAGACAATGTCCAAACGTGTGCATATCTCAGCATACATAAGGCTGCCAACTGCAGATGTATATATAATTCTTTTGAGTGTATTCCTTTCATTACCATTTTGAGGACACTGTGATTTCAATGATCTTTCACCTTTATGTACAGGTGCAGCACAAGGGGCACAAGGGTAAGACAAACCCAATATGTCACGTGGTCTATCACGGTAAATTTGAATTCCTAAAATAAAGAAGGCTTCACCAAGATCTTTCATATCAAAATAACATGATAAAATATGTTTGGTCTCATTCAATAAACCCACAAAATTATTGGCTAATAAGATGTCATCTACATAGAGCACAAGAATTACAAAATTATACCCCCTTAAATTTATGATAAATGCATTGATTTGTAATGTTCTCAATGAATCCAAGAGTAATTACTTCATTAAACTTTAGATATCATTGCCTCGAAGCTTGCTTTAGTCTATAAATGGACCTATTTAGTTTACAGATTATATGATCTTTCCTTGATTCTACAAATCCATCAAGATGCTTCATATATATGTCCTCATGCAAATTTTCATTCAAAAAAGCAGTTTTTACGTCTATATAATGAAGTTCAAGGTCAAATAGTGCAACAAGAGTCGTGACCACCCTGAAAGCATCCTTAGTAGATACATGGAGAATGTCTCTGTATAATCAATGCCCTCTTTCTGATTGTAACCTTTAGCTACGAGTTTGGTTTATACCTTTCAATTTCATCATATACTTTTCTCTTAGTTTTAAAGACCCACTTGCAACTAACTAGTTTATATCTGTCTGCTAGTTTAGTAAGTACCCAAACAATGTTATGATTCATGGAGGCAATCTCTTCATTCATAGCATTTAACCACTCAAATGAATGAGGCCCTATTATTGTTTCTTTAAAAGAAATAGGGTCAGTTCGTTCAACCACATCATATTCAAACTCTTATAAGTAAACTATATAATCATCTGGAATGGCAGGCTCTCAAACTCTTGCAAACCATCTCAATTCATTAACTGCCACCTGCAAATCTTCTCCAGGTTGTTCAATGTCAAAATCTACTGGATTTTCACCCAATAACACATCTAGATTAAAGTGACTAGGGAATGATGGTGAAGATAAAACAGACAATGGCAATGTGGTATCTTCTATATGCAGATTAATTAGCCTGGGCACATTACTCCCACTGTCTAAGTCATCCTCAAAATAGAATGATTGTCTAACTCAATGACTTTGGTAGTGTAAGTAGGACAATAAAACCTACTTCCTCTCGATCCAGTGCAAGATCTAATGAAAAATCTACTAATAGTTATTATTGTTATTGTATTATCATACATCTATGTGATTTTTAATTTTTGTTTTGTAATTATCAAAATTGGAAATAAGAAGATAGGTAGTTTTAATTAATTTTGTCAAACTTACAAGATGGCTTAATAAGTCCATCAAATCAATATTTTTACTTAAAGACAACGTGTTAATTTCACTATTGTCAAACTTATAATTTGACTCAATAAACCTAACGAATCAATATTTTAATTTAAAGATAACATTGTCAATCTCCTTTAAACTCATTTATAACTAACTTCTCAAAAAAAATATAAAGCTTCCAAATTGAAACCTACGCCAGTTAATATGATTTTTTTTTCCTTTATAGCTTTGACTTAGATTTATTTTTGGTAAAATGAATTGTATGAATAATGAAACTTGGGAATATTAAGGGTATGTTTAGATGGATGATCAGAAATAGAATGACATGAAGTGGAATAACTAATTCAATATACAACCTTGTTTGAAAATTTATTTAAAGTAGAATAAAATGACAAAAAGGGGTCTCCAAGACTCATTCTTTGTCATCCAACTTTTTCCCTTGTTCCTCCAAATTGACCCGAGAAATCCAACAAGTCAATATTTTTACTTAAAGAAAATGTGTCCATCACTTTTGTCAAATTTATAAGTTAACTCGATAAACTTATATTATTAATATTTTTACTTAAAGGCAACATGTCAATCTCCCTCAAACTCATTTATAACTAACTTTTAAGAAAAACATAAAGCTTCCAAATTCAAACCCACGCCAATTAATAGGACTTTTTTCCTTTATAGCTTTGACTTAGATTCATTGTTGGTAAAATGAATTGTATGAATAATTGAACTTGGGAATATTAATGGTATATTTGAATGGATGATCAGAAAGGGAATGGCACTAAGAAGAATGGCTAATTTAGTATGCAATTTTGTTTGAAAATTTTGTTAGGGTGGAATAAAATGACAAAAAGGGTGTCTTAGAACCATTATTGTCATCCAATTCTTTCCCATTCCTCTAAACTGACTTGATAAGTCCAACAAGTCAATATTTTTACTTAATGGTAACGTGTCAATCTTGCTCTTGTCAAAAATACAAGCTGACTTAATAAACCTAACGAATCAATATTTTTATTTAAACACAATGAGTCAATCTCTTTTAAACTCATTTATAACTAACTTTCTAGCAAAGCTTAAAGCTTCCAAATTCAAACACATGCCAGTCAATATGACTTTTTTCCATATAGCTTTGACTTAGATTTATTTTTGATAAATAAATTGTATGAGTAATTGAACTTGGGCATATTAAGGGTATGTATGAATGGATAATTGAGAATGAAATGACATAAATAGAATGACTAATTCAACATACAATTTTATTTGAAAATTTTTTTAGAGTAGAATAAAATGACAAAAAAGGTTTGCAAGGCCTATTCTTGTCATTTAATTCTTTTCATTCCTCTAAATTGACTTGACAAGTCAAACAAGTCAAAATTTTACTTAAAGACAATATGTCAATTTCGCTCTTGTCAAACTTACAAGTTGACTCGATAAACCTAGCAACTCAATATTTTTATTTAAAGACAATGTGTAAATCTCCCTCAAACTCATTTATAACTAACTTTCGTGCAAAACTTTAAGCTTCCACATTCAAACCCATGCCAGTCAATATGACTTTTATTCTATATAGCTTTATATTTGATTTATTTTGGTAAAATGAATTGTATGAGTAATGAAACTTACGAATATTAAGGATATGTTTGGATGGATGATAAAAAATAGAATGACATAGAGTGAAATAACTAATTTAGTATATCATTTTGTTTAAAACCTTTTTTAAAGTGGAATAAAATGACAGTTAGCGTCTCTAAGACCCATTCTTGTCATCTAATTTTTTTGGTTCCTCCAAATTGACTTGAAAAGTTCAATAAGTCAATATTTTTACTTAAAAACAACGTGCCAATCTTGCTCGTATCAAACTTATAAATTGACTCAATAAACCTAACAAATCAATATTTTTACTTAAAAATGTGTCTGTTCCATTAATTATCCTCCTCTTTATTAAACTTCAAATTAATGAAGCGACTTATATTTTGTTTCTCTACTATATTCTATTATTAGTCGTTTTGTTCCATCCATAACAAGATTCCTATTTGTAGCCTAGGATGTGTTAAAATCTTTTTTCCATAAGTCATGTTATAATATTAGAGTAAGAATTTTAAATTTTTTAAATAAGATCACAAAACATAAAGATAAAATTCATATAGTAGTTTTGTTGAATTTATATTAGATATATTATTAAATACTGGAGTGCAGTTGACTATTTATGATATGCATGTAAAACTACCTATATAATTACTTCTTTTTTAAAATGATAAATTTACAATCAATTCATTATTTAAATTTTGATTGATCTTCACTTAGTAGCATTTGAGAAAAGTTCTTGTTATATATTGTAATTTAATTGTACAATCATATACTTCAACAATTATTTATTATTAGAAGTAAAGTCCTACAATTTTATGATAAGAGCTCACTTCTTCTTTTCGAATTTGTTTAAACTAGTTAATTTGATAACTTTATGGTCTTGGCCTCATTGATTCCAATTTATCCAAATTTATATTATCTTGAAGCAATACTTTTTACAAATTATTTACTTTTCAATAGCAAAATGGTTGAGAGAGCCATGAGGTGGCTTACTGGTGGACAAGAAAACTATATGGACAAAAAGAAAAAGAGTTTGAAATCATTTTAAAAAAAATATTGCTTTATTAACTCTACCTTATTTATTGAGAGTTTCATATTTTTTTTAAATCTATTTAATATTGATATTATAACACATTAAAGATTATTTTAGTATGTAAAGTTACTTATTTTGTGTATTTAAAATTTGAAAAAATTTTAACATTTTTTATTGTGATAATGAAAGATTAATTAATATATCGAAACATATACTCCCTTTCCTTTTTGTATAAAAGTTAAATAACAAATCATATTTTAATTTTTGTTGAAAATTCTAATTTTTCAACTCCTTTGTATTCATTGAATTTCAACACAACTGCACAATTAGTCTCCACTATAGATAAGTACCCATTGCAGCCATAATTATTCAAATAGAGAGAACAACTTGCTTTGTCCAAATCTTTCATATGTTAAAATGAGAGCCACACACAGTGAGGAGTTTTGAATAAGCAAAAAAAAGTATTATGATAAGTCATTAGAATGTGATGAGTTACTTTACATTCAAAGTACTTGTATATATTTAATAAATAAAATATTCAAATTATTTAAAAAAACAACTTCCCACTTCTTCACAACTTTTCAAATTTTAAATTGGATATGCATATAGAATATTCATCTTATCCTCTCAGTCAGTAATATGATAGGATACTTACTAACAAAATTTGAGCTGCATATTGGGGCCTCTATCCAATGGGTTTATGGGTAATCTAATTTATTACTGATTACCTAAATATAACTTGATCCTAATTCATTCCTAGTTTATATATCAAAATTTAGTTGTTTAATTAATTAATTAACCCAATGAATTGACCTAATAATAAATTAATATCAATCCATATTATTTTAATATATTTCATAAAATTAACTCAGCAATCTCTTACTTGGATGGTGTCAATTGATTATTAGACAACTAGTTAAACAAATACCAATAAAAAAAAAATTAGGCAACTAAAATATACATAAAACCATACAGAGTTCAGAAATAAAACATCAAAATATCATTGAATCTGATAGAAAAACAAATGATATTCATATAATTATAACATAATATCATTGAATTCGATAGGGAAACAAATGATATCATTACAACATGAGGTCAATATCTAAACTGAATAGATCATAAGATTAACATTTAATATGTCATCTTATAATGCAATAGTCCTTCCAGGAATCACTCAGACTCTTACTAGATTAAGATTATATTAAAATTTAACAATACTCATATGAGATACATGATTTTTAAATACTCCCACGAGTAAGCCCTTGGTCAACGGATCCACAAGCATATTTTCACCAAAAATGTAAATCAAACGAGTTTGAGATTCAGCAACATTTTTTCTAATAAATAGGAACTTAACATCAAAGTGCTTTATGCGACTAAAATTCCTATGGTTTTGAGAAAAACAAACTGTAGATGAACTATCACAATATATGGTTAAAAGTTTTGATATAAAATCAACAAAATGCATGCAAGATATAAATTTCATCAACTATATGGCTTGGCAGGTAGCCTCATAACAAATGATATATTCAACTTCTATAGTTGAGGTAACTGTGATTGATTGCTTAGTACTTTTTCATAAAACAGCGAGACATCATAAACATGTATGTAGAAGTGGATTTAAGATCATCAATGCATGATGCATTGTTTAAATTAGAATAGCCCACAATCTCCAATGAATCAGTCTTTTTGAAAGTCAACATATGATGCTTTGTACCCAGAAGATACCTCATGACTGAAATTCCTATGGTTTTGAGAAAAACAAATAGCAGACGAACTATCGCAATATATGGTTAAAGGTCTTGATATAAAATCAACAAAATGTATGCCAAATATCAATTTCATCAACCATATAGCCTGACAGGTAGCCTTATAATAAGCGATATTTTCTACTTCCATAATTGAGGTAACTGTGATTGATTGCTTAGCACTTTTCCATGAAGCAACTCTTTCATACATCATAAACATACATCAGGAAGTAGATTTACGATCATCAATGCACGATGCATAGTTTGAATTAGAATAACCCACAATCTCCAATGAATCAGTCTTCTTGAAAGTCAACATATCATGCTTTGTACCCTGAAGATACCTCATGACTTTCTTTGTAGACCTCCAATGATCATGGCTAGGATCACTTAGGTACTTGTCAAGCACACTGATTGTAAAGACAATTTCCAAACGTGTGCATAATGGAGCATACATAAGGCTGCTAACTGCATATGTGTGTGAAAGTTTTTTGATTGCAATCCTTTCATTACCATTTTGAGGACATTGTGATTTTGATAATCTTTCACCTTTATGTACAGGTGTAGCACAAGAGGCATAAGAGTGCATGTTAAACTTTGTTAGCACTTGATTAATTTGTCTGAGACAAACCCAATATGTCACATGGTCTATCATGGTGAATTTGAATTCCTAAAATAAAAAGGATTCACTAAGATCTTTCATATCAAAATAGCATGATAAAATATGTTTAGTCTCCTTCAATAGACCCACAGAATTATTGACTAGTAGGATGTCATCTCATAGAGCATAAGAATTACAAAATTACGCCCCTTAAATTTCTGATAGTTGCACTGATCTGTAATGTTCTCAACAAATCCAAACGTAATCACCTTATTAAACTTTAGATACCATTACCTTAAAGCTTGCTTCAGTCCATAAATGGACCTATTTAGTTCACAGACTATATGCTCTTTCCCTGATTCTACAAATCCATCGAGCTGCTTCATGTATGCATCTTTATGTAAATTTCCATTCAGAAAAGTTATTTTTATGTCTATCTAGTGAAGTTAAAGGTCAAATAGTACAACAAGAGCCATGACCATCCTGAAAGCATCCTTAGTAGATACAGGAGAGAATGTCTCTATATAATCAATGTCCTTTTTCTAATTGTAGCCTTTAGCTACAAGTATGACTTTATACATTTCAATTTCACCATCTGCCCTTTTCTTAGTCTTAAGACCTACTTGCAACTAACTGGTTTATGTCCAACTGGTAGTTCAATAAGTACCTAAACATCATTATAATACATAGAATCAATCTCTTAATTCATAGCATTGAACCACTCAAATGAATGAGGCTCTATTGTTGTCTCTTTAAAAAAGATAGGGTGAGTTCCATTAACTACATTAGATTCAAACTTTTATAAGTAAACTATATAATCATATGGAATGGCAGGCTCGTGAACTCTTAGAGACTGTCTCAATTCATTAACTGTCACCTGCAAATCTTCTCCAAGTTGTTTAATGTCAAAATCTACTGGATTTTTCCCAGTAGCATCATCTAGATTAAAGTGACTAGGGAATGATGGTGAAGATGAAATAGACAATGGCAACATGGTATCTTCTATATGCAAATTAATTATCCTAGGCACATTGCTTCCACTATCCAAAGTCATCCTCAAAATAGAATGTGTTAGACTCAACGACTTTGGTAGTGTGAGTAAGATAATAGAATCTGCTTCCTTTTGATCCAGTGTAAGATCCAATGAAAAATCTATTAATAGTTCTGGGATTGAGTTTCATGAGCTGGGAATTATACGGTCTTACTTCTACTTTACATCCTCATACTTGAAGATGCCTCAAACTGGGCCTTTTATTAGAAAACAATTCATACGACATCTTTGGAACTAATTTACTGGGTACTTGATTCATAATATATACCACAGTCTTTAATGCATCACCCCATAGAAATTTTGGCAGGGAAGAGTGGCTGATCATGCTTCAGACCATATCCCTTAAGATACAATTGTGTCTTTCAGCATCTCCATTTTGTTTAGGAGTATTTAACATTGTATATTGAGTTTTAATCTCATGTTCTTACGAAAACAATGCAAATGGTCCAAGATTCTTACATGTTTCAATATATCTACCATAAAGCTCTCCTCCCTTATCAGATCTCACACATTTAATAGCTTCCCAAGTTTTCAACTCAACTGCTACCTTAAATGTTTTGAAGGCATTGAATGACTCAAATTTCTCATGTAATAGATTAATCTACCCATACCTGGAATGATCATCTATGAAAGTGATAAAGTAATTGAATCCACCCATGGCAACTGGTGTAATAATTCCATATATATCTATGAAAGTGATAAAGTAATTTAAAATTTTTGGATTCAAAACTAACTAGAGCTAAGGGAGCATACTAGACTTAAAGGGGCAATTTCAGAAGAAAACCTTCCCATTCACACTTATTATTCAATTTGAAGCAATCTAGTATCTTATAACCAGACCTCTTGCAGTAGTGGCAATCACCTGTGAACGACTTCTTCTTTTAACCCTTATGATGCTTCTTATTCTTCTTGGATCCAAATGATTTCTTACCACTAGCTCTACTATCTTGTTTCTTACCATTATGTTTCTCATTATTACCCTTACTACTTGAATCTTAATAAATATAATTAATGTTATGAGTGTAAGAACTTGCCTTCTTCGTTGATTCTTCCTCTTGAGTTACTATAGAAATTATTTGGTCAATGTTCCATTCAGCTTCTTAAGAATTATAAGTGGTCTTGAGGTTATTATATTAGTTAATAAGCTTTATCATATGCTCTCTCACACTAGTAGGGAGAGACTGTATCTGTAACACTCTATAGGCCAAGAAACTCCCTCAAGTCTACATTATATGATTTTAGCTTATTGTCTTAGTTAATAAGCTTCATCATATGCTCTCTCTCACTAGAGACCCCATCATAACGTGTATTATCTAGCAGTGAAAGATAATACACTTTTTGAGTCTTTTCAAATTTCTTGAATTTTTCACCAACAACCTTTAGATATTCTATAGTAGTATCCTTTTCTGGAATGCTTTGTCTGATGGTCATATTAATGGTGAATTTCATAACTATCTGGCAAATTCTATTTGATTCATGTCACCTGTTGTAATAAGTTTTGTCAGCAGCACTTGACTTTGCCGTCGGCTCAGCTGGTTTTGAGACTCTTAGAGCTAAATCCTCTTTAGTGATTGTTAAATACATGTCTAGGGACTCACTTCAGTTGTCATAGTTTGTCCCATTAAGAGTTTTCACTGAAGATAATTGCTGGAATGCAGAAACTGATTAAGCCAAAAAATAAGAAACATTAATTATGTCAAAGCAACATAATTATGAAACAAAGTTTCCTTTATAAACTCTATTCATGTAACTATATACAAATTTGTTTATTGCAATCCCACCTAAGGGTTCTGGACTACAATAAACCAAGGAAAACTCATTCATATTAGTTTAGATTTAACTTATAATAAGAATCACACAAAAATGCATTCATAGTTTCCATATCAATAGGATACAAGAAACTATGAAAACATTAAAAAAAAAATGTTGCTAATAAGTCATAAATAGGCATAATTCACAATATTATATTAGCAATATCGCACCAATAGGGCATGTTCATTGTTAATATAAATAAAATTCTCTAAACCTTATTTGGTAACTAATTTTACCTTTAATAATTATATAACGGTATATACTAATAATTATATGTCATGAATCATAATTACTTTAATAGAAGGGGCCTCAAATTTGATACCGTTATGGCTGGGCCCGCAATAGGTGAACACTCAACTACTAAGTAGAGTACCTTTATTATTCATAAATTAATTGCACAATTCAAAATAGGAAAATTAACTAATTATGTAAAATAAATTCATTTAATTTATTCAGATATCATTAAGGAGAGTGAACATAGTATTTTGTTCCTCACTATGTCTAGTTCGTATAAAAAATTTCTCAGGCCAAAACATCTCAGTAAATACTATTTTAAGGCTCTAAATCTTCAAGAAATTTTAAAACTCTTATTTCTAGGGCTTAAAAAATTCTAGAAAAATCCCCTAAAAAATAGGAAAAGGCATATGAAGCAAAATTATGTAAGTTTAAAAACTGGATGACTAGCACATGAGGCCCACACACTAATGGTGCGCTTGAGATTTGCTCCATGTCACTGTTCATCACCTTCAAGCTTCAACCAGATCAGCCCAACCCAGATTCTAAACCAAAATCTGACCTGACAAAAGACTGAGGTTTCAGGGGACAACATTGGTGCTTTTGTTCATTTTTTAATGATCTACAATACCCCTTGATCAATTTTGAGTGAAATGCATCCAATGGCGAGTATTTTGGTTTGAAAATTAGGGCATTTTTCTAAGTCAAGAACGCCTGAGAATTTGATCAAGTTTTGGCCAAAATTTTACATCATTCTACTCGAAATCATGAGTCTAATAAAACCCCTATACTGGTTTCAATCAAAAGTATATGATTTTAGAGTATTTGTGGCTCAAAAAGCTTTAATTTCTACTGTTAATGGAGGCCATGTTGCTTCATATTGCAAGCACACTTATGAAGCATTTTGATTGTAATTTATTAGTTAACAAAATCTCTAAGTTAATTTCAAAACAAAATTTTTTGTGATAATGTGAATTTCACTCGACAATGTTTGATCAAGCAAGATACTTATATACTGGAATAAAGTAGGAATTATGATCATATGATGCATATATATATATATATATATACATATATATATATATATATATATGAATATACATATATATATATATATATGAATGCACATAAAAAAAAATAGATAAAATCATTTATAGAATCTAAAACTTTGATACCAATTGAAGGAATAAAATTTCATATCACAATGGGACATAAATAAATAAATCAATAACAATAAAATTGTACTTAACTGATGAAACACCTAATGCAGCCACAATTATTCAAGTAAAGAGTAGTCTGCTTTGTCCAAATATTTTGTACATTAAAATAAGAGTCACACAAAGAGAGGAGTTTTGAATAAGTAGAAAGAAAAAAAAAAGTATTCTGATGAGTCCTCAAAATGTGGGAAGTTACTTCATGTTCAAAGTACTTGTCTATATTATTCAAATTATTTAAAATGGTAACTTTTCCCTTCTTCTTAACGGTTCATATTTTAAATTGAATATGCTTATAAAATTTCTTCTCACCCTCTCAGTTAGCAATATAAGAAGATAATTACTAACAAGACTTGAGGTATAGGTTGAAACCTCTACTTAATGAGCTTATGAGTAATCCATTCTATTACTGAATATTTACAAATAACTCGAACCAAATTCATTCATGATTTATATATCAAAATTTAGTTAATTAATTAATTAATTAACCCAATGAATTGATCTAATAATAAATTAATGTCAATCCACATTGTTTTAATATATTTCATAAAATTAACTCAACAAGATTGTCACATAGCTCTTTTGATTTTAAAAGCCCCAAAAAGCATCGGCACAAACAAGTTGTTAACGACACACAATAACAGGCTATATTTGTAGTTGGCTACGTGAGATGAATTTTATAAATTATGGTCGCTGTACATACTGCTCAATTCGGAATTTTTTCCAAAAAAAAAGAAAAGAAAAAAAGACTGTACTGTACCATATAGTTCATAATTATAATGTACCAAAGCATGATTAATATAGTGAAAGTACTGTTGCCCAACGTCAATCAGGTCTCATTATTTGTTTTGGCTTTTCTATCACTTCGCGTAGATATTTTAGTTCTTCTTGCTATTTGCGTATAATCACTCATTGATATTGACTCATCTTTTTCCCGTGAATCCCCAATAATGCACTCTAAACTTTTATGGAAATCGATCTCATCATTAATATCTTCAGCACTTGAATAAACAATAAACCTGTTAACGAAACGACGTTTCACGACGATCACACATGTAAATCTGTATTTACTCGACATTATGAACTGTGGCCATGTTTCCTGGTCTCGTGTCTCCTTATGGTCGCTGCATGATTATTATCGATCGGTGCTAGTTAAAAGCTTGCTTGTTTAATTATGTAATCAGAACAAAAGCAATAAATTTTTACTTCAAGACAACAAAATATACAAGTAGACATCAGATATATGGTAAACAACATATTGCAACTAACTTTCGCAATATTTAATAATATATTCTCATTATAACATAACGAATCTTGGTGAATTGAATCTGCTAGTTTGAATCTTCCTCGCCATAAGGACCAATTAGGCAGCTTCTTGCTGAAGCTTGAAACATAAACAAGAGATATATAAGAAGATAGTTTTTGTCTCCAATGATGGATTCAATTGTAGGAAAAACAAAAGCTTGGCTACAAGCTCGCGATTTCTCTTTCCCAGTGTCCTGCGACGCATTGATTCATCTCTGTATTGGATTTGGAGTTTTGAACCGTATCCCATCTCCCCCACAATGCACCTCTGCCTCTTGTTTCTGTCAGAGGGTCGCTATGATCCATCTATATATCCATGATGAGGAATAATTATCATATTCCCCGTCGTTACGTAATTTGGATGGGCTTACTAATAATATGTAAAGATCTACGACATATATGAAGTTGGACAGTGAGGTCAATTCAGTCATGACCACAGCAAAACGAGCTTCGTTTTGTACGTCGATCGGAATTGTAATGTATATAGCAAGACTTATCTGGGGATATAGACATATGTCTATTTGGTTCAACGTTGTGATCAAGCGCAAGAAGAAGAAGAGGATGATCAGTTAAAGAACTAAGTGCCGAAGAACAAACGATGCTTTGAGATTTGGAGAATAACGATAGAGCTATAAGCAGAGAAGCAGAAATGCATATACACATACGTGCAAGAAGGAGGCATTTGTAGTTGAACCCTTAATCGTACAGGGGTATGTATAGCGGGAATTCAGGGCTAAGGAGGATGCAAGTTCATGTGAGTCAAAGAAGAAATGCTTGTGCTTGCATTAGGTTTGGTAAATATTGGGGCCAATTAGGGAAGCAAAACTGCTACACGCTGATCAATGGTTTTGTCAGTTACCATATTTCAGTTCAGAGTTTGTTGTATGATTTTGGCTCTATGTACGAATATTGTGGGTTGTTCCAGTTTAGTTCAATTTAAGTTCACGTGAATCTTGATAGAAAGAGTGTGCATTGAGGCAAGCGAGATACCCAAAGTGGGACTTTGCATGCTGCTTTAGGCGTTAGTCTTCTATAGTTCACACTTCACACGCATGCATAGTCATGGCTCATGTGTCACTAACGTTTCAATCCTTATCTTGGGGGTCAGGCAAGTATGGGTCTCAGTCGGTGGTCTAAGCGTTATGCTTCTGTGTTCACATGAACGGCCTGACTCGCAACCAAAGTACCTATAGGCTACCCTAATTTTTGGGCATTTTAGCCACATCTTCCGTTCATCACTTTGATCGAGATAGAGAGAAAGAAGCAGCCGCAGAAAAAAAAAAGGAATCAAAATCAACCTCATTCACATTAATTCCTGTTTATTTGTGTCATTTATTTTTTTTTAAAAAAAAAAGGCAAATGTGTACAGTTTTTTACCCAAACTCCATAGAATTCATTCTTTTAATTGAAAATCAATACTGGAAATTATAGGTGTCAATTTATGGTGAGTGGTGTTAGTTTATCAGAAAATTAAATTGTAGATATATTTTTTGTTTCCTTTTTTATCTTCATAAATTCATTTTTAAAACTTCTTGTTCATGTATCTTGTTAACAAATATATGAGCCACTTAACTCAATTAGTCTAAAAGCCAATAAAAGCATTCAAAATATTAAACAGAACCTAGCACGGGAATGAAATATCATAATTTTAAATCTTAAAATTTCCGAATGCTAAGGTTGAGAGGAACTTATGATTGGAAAGATGTGTTTTTCATTTATATATCATGAAAGCGAGGCATTGTTAATATGTAGTGAAAATTTTGGTTACTGATAGGACTTAAATTTGAATTTCTCGATGATTATATGTTAAAAACACATTTTCAGTTTTTGTCTTGCATCTAGTAACGAGAATATTAAAGAAAAAGTAGGTAGTGTAACCTCCATCCAATACTGGCTGTATGGTTCACTTATTTTATCTTAAATTTTTTTTTCTATAAAAATTATTATTTTAATTAAATAGGTAACTCGATTCTATACATATTTTAAAGTTAAACAACCCAACGTTTGACCTATTTGATTTTAACGCCCAATACTTTTCATAGCCTAAGATAAAATTAAATAATTCTTCATATAGATGTGCCGTAAAAAGGGCAAAAAAAAAAAAAGGTCATTTGCAATTTGCTTAGCCAATAAACTCAACCACTTGTCTTTTTGGATCATGAACAGCGTCCTTGTCGTATATGGCGTACTAGCGGGGAAGAGTATCTAACGTGCATGTACTGGGGTTCAACTTTAACGACGATGTGAAAGACATCATATGACGTGCGTCTTCTTTTTCATGAAAAAGCATCGCAGGGTAAGGCCTAATAATAATTCTACAGACCCCTTTCCAGTTATCTGACCAGTGACCACCGTCACAACTCACAACCGCGTGGACCCCTAACCAAACGTACATCTGCAATATTTTCACTTGTGTTTTACTTGTACTCATCACTTCTCACTCACCACCATGAACGGTACAGATTTTGTGGCATGAGGACGCTGACCAAACTACCCCTTGTCGTGAAGAAACCTCACCCACATTTTCCAGTTTCTCTCTCTGTTTGTTTGAGGTTTGATAATTATGGTGCATGCCGTTCCATTTGCTTGCAATTTCGGCGATGTCAACATCGATGACCACTTCTCCAAGCCAAGATACCACCCGAAGCCTGCTTCTTTTTAAAGGTGTTGAAGGGCCGTTCAAAATTTAGAAATTAATCTTTTTTTCTTTTACAGTTCCTCTCTTCTGTTTAGACATTCAAAGCACAAGTCATTTTACTCCTTGTATCCCGTACTAGAGAACCAATAACATGACAGCACCAAAGTCAGTAATTGGTACTACTATAGTACTACACGTACAACTGGAGGACGTGTAACTGTATATATACTATACAAACTATTATTTTCTAACAGTATAGCGATATAGCGTCTTTAAATCTGCCAATCGGAGGATACGGCGTAGTTTTCTAACTAAAACAAAGATGACAGAAGCAATTATTTTTTCTGGTCAGATTACTTTGAAGGATGCAACTGGTGATTTTGTTAATCATTGAGTGAGGATGTATGACATGGGCCTTCAAAAAAATGAGAAAATGGTGTCAAGATGCTTTCATTGAGAGTCGAACTCAAGACCTCCCGCTTACTAAACGGGTGCTCTAACCAACTGAGCTATGAAAGCCGGTATAATTGGCAGCCATTATTTTTTATTATTACTCAGTTGTACACTTACACATATGCATCTAGATGCACATACAACCAATGCTAGCGTTAAGTCACCAATTTTGGCCACCACTAAATAATGTTTATCTTTGTCAAATTTTTTCTTAGCATAATCCAAATAAAAGAAAACATAATGAATTAAATATTAAAAAGAATATTAATTTTCTTTGGGAAAACTTTTTTCATAAGATAATATAAAAACTACTTCTCCCGCAAAACAAATGGTAAAACGTTTTGGAGAATTTATTATGCATATTGAGCATATAAAAGGTCTAAATAAACGTTTAAATACACGTTTTAACTTCAACACCTTCATGAATTTCAATTTTAAAAGAATTTTAGACCTTTATACATGTTTACAAAATGTTTTTTTTTTTTATAGCTCATCATCATCATTTGCGACTAATATAGTTGAGGCCATTTTAAATCTTAAAATCATTTGTTTTTATATATTTTTCTTTTTGTACCTTTATTTATTTTCTGAAATTTAATTGAAAACATATGAAACACATTTTCATATAATTTTGATAGCTATTTTCATAAATGCAACGTTCGACTTTTGATCGTTAAAATCCTCACTATGTCAAAGACAAAGGGACCTTATATAGCTTTATATCATAGCCTTTTTTGTCTTGGCATTAAAATATAAGGTTTACATATTCTTATATATAAAATTATTTATAAAAATTTAGGAACACATGGTGTAATTTATAGATATTCTTATAAATATTTCTTAAATATTTTAGGTCATAAATATTTTAATGGAAATTCTAGAAAATCATTCTCTACTATTATATTAGATTGATCACTATTGTTTATCAAGGAAGTGGAGTTATATAAATAAGGGTAATATCTTTATTTATAAATCATCTAAACATTCAAACTTTAAGCATTCAAAGAATTTTAAATATTTTAAAAAATTCTTTCGTCCTCTCTCTACCTTTTTTGGTTATTCTAATTTATTGAAATATGATGACTTAGCTACCATAAGAAGCGAAAAGAAGTTAAGACCGTATATGAACTTATTAAAGGAATAAGTATGTAACATTTAGGCTCAAAAATAGAGATCCATCATTGAAATACAAAAATTCATACATTTATTTTGGCCACAGGCATATGCAATCCACGGTACACATTACATGTATTACTGGCGAATATGAGCTTTTGACTTCTTTCATAAAGATGAAGCATTTCTTGCTTTAAATATTATTCTATGCCTATTATAATTAGAATACAGACATCAAGGGGACAAAGGATAAAGCACCTCGCAGAAAAAGAAGGCCAAGTCTTTAGTTATTCTATTTCTAACTTTGTGCCCTTTATACTGTTACGACATTTTAAAAGCTTATAATTTGTATTCAAATTACAATCCAATAATTCATTAGTGGCTGCAGAACCCATATGAATTATATATTCATGAAAGTTTATTAGTAAGCATGTAGTAATAATATTAATGATGTATTTAGTTTGTGGATCTTTGAAACATTTAAAATTTATTTGTATACCAAAATATGTATATTTATCTTATAAAAAATCTCATTTGATTTGGTGTCAACACTTTTTAAGATTTAATTTTTTTCCAATTTTCATTCATAATCTCATTTGCATAAAGATTAAAAATTTAATATGTGTGTTAGATAAACTACATTAAAAATAAAATCCTCTTTTCAACTTAAAATTCTTAAATACAGAATTATGGTCAAATTTTTTTTAGATTTAATTTTGTTACTTAAACTATCGTTGGTAAAAATTAAAAGTTATTCGTGTGTTAGACAAACTACATTAATAATAAAATCCACAAGTAAAAAATCTTAAATATAAAATTATGGTTAAACAAATTTATTTTTTGTCCAAAATCAAATTTGTAAATTACATTAATCTAGAATCACCTGAAAGAAAAATGAGGTCATTCAAATTTTCTGGATAACATTTTAATAAAATCACCTGAAGATTAAACAGTTTGAAAATCAGATAACATCCTAAAAATTTTTTTAATACTCTATTGTCATTTACATTTCTTCACAAATTACTAAATTTTCTTTTCATCTACTTAAGTGTCCTTTCTCACAATATATGAAGTTTCTTACTTTGTTGCCCTTCCTGACCACATTACTGATTAATCCATTATTTCCACTTCGTAAAAGCAAACACAAAACATAACTAAAGAATAATGGAAAGTCATACCACTATGACTAATTTTATGTCACGTGGAAGCAACATGCAACTATATATACCTTGTTAATTTCTCTGTGTTCTTACTTCTTAGTCTTATTTCCTAGTCTTTGACTCTGCTCTTTCGGGTACATCTTCTATATCCAATTGCTTCGGTTTGGATAATACCATGGCCCATGGGATTTAAATATTATATAAGTTATTAATATCCTTCTAGTGTCTACGATAAATTAGAGTAATGGAGATTTACAGAATTAATAACGTATGGATCACTTTTAAAATTTTGAAAGATGCCAATGGCCGTAGTTTGTCAAGTTATATATGAAGATCTTACACATCAAATGAGAAATGACTGAGTTGTATTGAGTTTTTGACCATAATGACTTCAATACGGTGAGTCACCTGCTTGGGTGATTTCTATGATTTTATTGAATCATTTACTTCAATCATCACCATTACTACATTTCCAATAAAATTAAATACTTATAAAGTCAAAATAGAGTCTTAAATCTTAGGGCCGATTGTTGAATAAGATAAATTTAAATAAAATTCTAACACTAAGTACTTTTAAAGGCAAGGTAAAAACTTTTAGTCATATTTTATAGAATTAGATCTATGAAACTTGATTAATAATATAGTAATATATCATATTAAATAGAGGTGATTAGAGTTGATAGTATGAATTTATACAATATATGTATAACAGACATCTGATAAGGATAAATTATATTATATAAGTTTGTATAATTTTTCAAAGAGAGAAAATATAAAACGCCATTACATTTAGAACCTTCAAGCGTAGTGACAGATACAGTTTTAACATGCTTAAGAAATCTTCCCCTGATTTGCTACGTGCTCACAAGTTTACTTACATATCTTAAGACTATCATTCTTAATAATTTGACGCTTCTTCTATTTTTAATTTAGATTTTTCTTTTCTCTTGTCTGAGTCGTTAATTTTTGACAGAAACAATGGGTGATTCAATTCTTTTTTTTCTCAAGTAGATTTGGTATTCTTCTTCTTATTGCGAGATTCTATAACTAATAGAAAGATGGTTACAAAAATAAAGAAAGCAATTTCAGGTTAATAGCAACTTGGTAAAATGAGAAATTTAGCAGGGGGCGAAAATTATTGCACAGTAACAACAATAATTTGAATTGGCATCAGTTTATATTGGATTAGGCCAAGCCTACCGTTTTGGACCATGTGGAGGAACATGATGTGGATCGGAGTCATTTCTGACATTATATTGTTTTAAATTTTTGCAATAATATAAGTGTATTATTGCTCCACATTCTCTTCACCCGAGCCCAGGGATGACGACTTGGTCTTTTTTATTAATAGAAACCCACTGCATGAGCCATTCTAATATTAAGAGCTTCGAAGTATTGTGATTTCTTAAACAGTTTGGCGATATTGACCCCGACTCAATGAGTATGGCCACATGGTTGAGGAAATATATGTTTATTGCTGATGCTGATCTTCAATACTTTTACTTAAAGACCTCCTTCTTCAGTAAACAAACATGTTGTGTTACATCGTGCTTTTCGGGCTACAAGACAAACAACTATCGTGAGAGAGGAACCTAACTTAATGTCTACTATTATATTGTTGGGGTTGGATAATGTCAAGTGTTTGTAATTATTTTACTACTACTCGTTGAATATTATAAAATACATGCTTATCTTTTTTTAAAAGAGTACCCATTGACAATGCTCCATCCATGGAGCGAATATTTGCACTCTATACATCTGATTTATTGTTTGATTCAATTATATAATTTTAATAAAAATTATAAATTACATAGTAATATATTATAAATGACAATACTCTATAATGTTTAAAAATATCGAAAATGAACTCCGTGAGTCGCCTTTTGTGACTCATGTTGATTTTGATTTTGATTTTGATTTTATCGATACGGCTTTTTGTTGGTAAATTATATGGATTTACCTTTTGTTATAAATAAACTACATGATCCATAACATAATAGTTATAGAACTCATCATGCAACCGAAAAAATGCTATTGGGAGGACAACTCATTAAACTTTAGTAAGGTGGCTTTAATTCCCCATAAAAAATTGACAGAATATATCCAAAGATATATATACATTTAAGCCATTACGAATAAGATTAAATTTAAGTACACTTCTTATTCTTTTTGTTACAAAAAAATATTTAATAAAAATAGAACATACATAAAATTTGTTTAAAAAATATAATTATCATGTGATGTTAAACTCTAAAGTAATATATTTATTAATTTTTATTATAAAAATTATTTTTTAATGCATATAATCTTAGGCATAATGATGATATACTTAATTAAAGAACTAAGAATAATGATTATAGGAATAAAAAATAAATAATAAGGCCGGTGGCATGACCGGCATAACCAGTAAACGACTCGTTTTACATTGTCGGATCTGGCATTGCCAGACTAAACGACTTTGAAATTGAGAAGTAGAATTGTCTAAGGAAGTGGCCGCCCCTACCCTCACTTTTACAGTTGTTTATCAAGCAACCCAAACCCACGTCTCCGTCTCTTTTCCTTCGCTTCCTCTCTATCCATTCGTTGACCTTCAAGTCTCTCTTCGCAAAATCCATAGTTTCTGATTCTAAGTTTGAGATCGGCAAATCTCAAGCCTTGGTTTCTCGCCTCCGGGGTTAGAATTCTCGCTGTTTACTGCTCGTTTTAGGGTTCCTACTTGAATTTTGGTTTAGTTCAAAATTGTTACTCCTCGTTGATTGATGGTCTATTATACTTGGGTGTGTTTCAGATCTAGTTGAATCTCGACAACCCCTTTGGTTTGGAGCTTTACCCACTGAATTCCACTTCAGGTTCTAAGTTTATCTATGCTTGTAGATATTTTTCTTTCTATTTTTGTATGTGATGGGAATCTCTTTGAATATTTTTTGAAGTTCAATCAAGCTATCACTTCCCAACGCGGTTAAGATTCCGGATCTGAACGCTTGAGCTTCTTTTTGCAGATCTGGGTTTGATTGCAATTTTCATTCTGTTGCTCGGATTTGTGTATCGGAAATGTCGATTTTATCGAAAAGCGATTCGATTCAAATCAGGGAGGTTTGGAATGACAATCTCGAAGAGGAGTTTGCGTTAATCCGTGAAATCGTTGACGAATACAATTACGTCGCCATGGATACGGAGTTTCCGGGAGTGGTTCTTCGGCCCGTGGGTAATTTTAAAAATATCAATGACTATAACTACCAAACTTTGAAGGACAACGTTGATATGTTGAAGTTGATCCAATTGGGTCTCACTTTCTCCGACGAGCATGGAAATCTCCCTACCTGTGGCACTGACAAATTTTGCATTTGGCAATTTAACTTTCGCGAGTTCAATATCAGTGAGGACATCTTTGCAAGTGATTCAATTGAGTTGTTGCGTCAATGTGGGATTGATTTTAAGAAGAACAATGAGAAGGGCATTGATGTGAACCGTTTCGGCGAGCTTTTGATGTCGTCAGGGATTGTGTTGAACGATGGTGTTCATTGGGTCACATTCCATAGTGGGTATGATTTTGGTTATCTCCTTAAGCTACTGACATGCCGTACCTTGCCTGATACACAGGCTGGTTTCTTTAATTTGATCAATATTTACTTTCCCATGGTGTATGACATCAAACATTTGATGAAGTTCTGCAACAGCCTCCATGGGGGATTGAACAAACTAGCGGAATTGTTGGAAGTGGAGAGAATTGGTGTGTGTCATCAAGCGGGATCAGATAGTTTACTCACGTCTTGTACATTTAGAAAGTTGAGGGATACATTCTTCAATGGATCTACAGAGAAATATGCTGGTGTTTTGTACGGTCTAGGCGTTGAGAATGGACAGACTAATTGAAAGTTTGGGATATGATTAATGAACGCTTGTAGAGTACGTTAAGTGTGAACTTTTTTTCTATTACTTGTGTACACTTCTACCAAAATGGTTGCTGTTTACTTGTAACTTTTTATCTTTGTTTGATCTTGTAACTCAAACCTTAGATGGTTTTGTAGCTTGAGTTCATTGTAAATCACTTCAGTTAGTGTTTCAATAATAATTCATGATAATTCCTTAAAGTCTGCGGCTATTTCATTCTCCTAATTCTGCTCTCTGTTCTAATTGTTCAAGCCTGAAGCTTTATTGCCAAGACAATCTGAACATTTTGAGCAAATCATCGTTTGAACAATAGTTAAGAAGTCAGGCCAGAAATTAGGGAATTAATCCTTTGCTACGTTCTTATGGATTATCAATTCTTACTGGTTACAGGAGGTTTTTTGTCCTGAATGTCGTTGGCAACTGGCCATAATCGGTTGACAACGAGAGGATTTTGTCGATGCTTGTTACTTGTCTCCTGTTCACCCATTGTATAATGCCCAAAAGTGCAGCATTATTATCACGAAGGTCTGTGGATACGAAGGACATTATTCTGTGCCAACAGCATTTCAGTCGACAGTGCATCTTTCTGTGCTTTTTGATGCTGGTTCTGCGTTTTCAATTTCACTTTTTTTTTCATTTTTCCTAAATTTCTCTCGAATTTTGAGACACACCCTCCCTTCTCCCTCTCTTTATCTCTCAAAAACACAGAAAGAAATAGAAAGAATCTTTTTCATTTTGAATAATGGACTTGTAATTTAGTCATTCATGTTGAGCACGAGGGTAGTTAAAGAATCTTAAGATCAAAGGTTTAAGAGATGACTGATTTTTCATAAATAATTTAGTTTATATTAAAAATTATTAAATTAAAGATGTTACAGATATCATCATAATGATGCATGTATATTGTTTGTTGAATTTTTGCAAAAAAAATTATTATAATAAGTATTATTTTTGTCTGAATAATTAAAAATCATATCAATCTAATCATGATTTAGGATTAAATTAATGTTATTATAAGAATTAGTGACAACATTGAAGTCCACGTCTTCTTTAATCATGGAAGACATTTGGGCTTTCTTTCCTTAATCGGAAATAGTAAAAAATCAATCTTTGCGTTTCTTCGTAATAAGCTTTGGAGTATGTTACAAAATTAAAAAAATACGTTTTTATCCCAGGCAAGAAAAGAGATCCTTCTGAAATCCGTAGCCTAGCAGTTCCTGCATGTCGGTGTTCTTGAAACCTCATTCTTTGTGTAATGAGCTTCAGAAGATGATGAATTCCTTTTGGTGGATAGCAAGCAAAATGATAGTAAGGGAATCAAATGACTATATTGGGATAGAATGTGCCATTAGGAAGAAGGAAAGAGGTATGGGTTTCAGAAACCTACACTCTTTCGATCTAGGGTTGGCGCTTCTTGAATCAACCAAACACTTCCGTTCTCAAAGCCAAATACTTAAAAGGGATTTCTTGTCTGATCGGTTGGTTCCTTCTAAAATAGGGTAGGAGATGGAGAGTGGGAGATGGCATCAGCATTAAGATTTGGATAGACATCTATGGTTATGGGAACCCACACTCCGGAGTGGTAGAATTGTTTGTTACTGGAGAGCATAAGTGGGATACTAATAAGCTAGAGATTTTGTTCGATAAATGAGACATGGAAGCTATCCTAAGTATCCTATTGAGCTCGAACAGGAGGGACGACTCGCGAATTTGGCATTTCAACCGCGAGGGTCAGTATATTGTAAGATCCGCTTACCATCAGGCTTTCTTAACCCCCACGGGAGGAACGCGCTATGAATGCTTACATTCCATGGTTTAATCTCTGGAAACTCAAGATCCCTCCCAAAGTCAAAGAATTCATATGGCGAGCAGGGAGAAACATACTGCCTGCTAAGGTAAGTTTAGTAAAGAGGGGGGTTGATATTGATCCTAAGTGTCCGTTCTGCCCTGTAGAGGAGGACGTCCACCATCCCCTCCTATGCTGTAAACGAGCCAGATCCTGCTGGGCTGGGTGGGATTTGCACGAATTCCTCCAAAACTTCACAGATTTACAGAATTGCCTAGCCAAAGTCCTCACAACAACATCTACTTTTGAAATGGAGCAGTTCTGCACTATAGCTTGGATGTTATGGGGATCTTGGAACCACGCTATATGGAATAATAAAGTAGTGCCTCTAAATCTCCTGCTTATTAATGCCAAACAGTATATGCTTGATTGGTCCAAGGCTCACGAAACTGATCTAATAGATTCACCCCAGTCCTTTTCTTACAAAGAGGAAGACGAACGCCGGCTGTAATTCGGGATAAGTTGGATCTGCAGAACAGATGGAGCTATCTGTCGAGTGTATGGCAGAACAGGGTTTGGTGTTGTCATCAGGGGTGTGAATACTGAACTGATAAAAAGGATCTCAGGGTTCTTTCATGGGATCTATCAGCTGAAGCAGTAGCTTTTCGAGCAGCTCTATTATGGATAACACTTAATCTGAGGTCGCCAGGTGTTATTCTTTCGGATTCTCAGCTCTTAATTTCTGCCCTCAGTTCAGATCAGGTAAACGACTCCGAGTTTAGGGCTTGAGTGATTGACTGTAAGACTCTTCTATCCTCTAGAGAGGGAATCTCCTATGCCTTGATTTGCAGACAATGTAACCAAGAGGCTGATTGTCTCGCTAATTTTTCCTCTTGTTTTTCTAGTTTCAAACTATGGGATGTATTGCCAGCTATGACTTATTTGAGTTAATAAATCTCAGTGCATGTTTTTCTAAAAAAGAAACAAAAAAGAATGAAGTTTCACTTGGGATTAATGGCCAAAGTTGCTTCGTTACTCTAAAAATTAATTGAAATTTAATATTTATTTTAATTGAAAATTTAGAGAAGTGTTTAATAATGTTTTAAAATTTATATCCAAACTTATAATTAAAATTTAATTCAAAAAGATAAAATACAATTTGCCAAATGAAAAAAAAAAAATACATCTTATTGTCTTTAACTTTGAACAAAATTAAAAATTAAAAAACTTTAATTAATTTTTGAAACTGTAAATGAACTTTGTATAAGCGGCATTGAACTGAGTCAAATATTGTCATATAATCAATATCGGGTTGTTTATTGTCGTTAATTTTAATATGAATTTAATGATTTAATTGTACTCTAAGAATTAAAAGAATCCATTATTACATTTAAAAGTTCATACAATAATTTAATAACTAGACCAAAGTTTGATGAGACCAAAACAACTTTTTTTCAAAAGGAAACTATTAAATTGAGGGCAAACAAAATTATGGGGTGATCTCATCCTTGAAAGAAGGATCTCTTACATAAGAATGGAGGGTATTTTCTAACATATTTTCCTACCAATAACTCTCATGTAGGGAAATCAAATGTTGGCCAAATGAATTCCACTATATGGGTTGATATTGGGAAAAGACGTAACATGTATATATTTAATAAGACACAGCTGTTACATGTGTATTTATTACAATTTAAATTAAGGTGATTATAATAGAGGTTCCTCAAATAATACCTATGGTCAATTGGAGTAATTAATTTTTTTTCTAAATCATGAGTAAACAATAATAACAAGTATCATATGATGATAAATGTATACACGTCCATTGCACATAAAAAAAAAAAATCAATTAAATTACATAAGTTATAATTGTCATCTACATAATTCTATATATTGAAATCCTTCAATAATTACTACATTACTAATGTTACTGAAAATATTTTTCTCAATATAAGTCATCAAAAAGTTATTTATCGATGTATTTCTCATTTTATTGTGTAGTTGATTTATGATAATCCGAAGTGCTCTTCTCGTAATTGCTATGGCAACATACAAAATTATCATTGACTTTAAAAGTAAATAATTGATAGACAAATAACATGCATTTGAGTTTCAACTAGCCCCTTTACAATACAATAAATATTTTTAAATATGTAGATTCACATAGATATATTAACACTATAAGTCTCAAATTAATTATTAAATATTATCAAATCAAATGAAGAAAATATATGTAAATATAACCTAACAAACTATGTCAAAGCTTTTGTATTAAAATTTGATAACAAATTAATTAGATTCAAACAAGGCATGCAAAGAAAAAAATGTGCATTTATTTAAACGAAACAATCATTAAATTCTTGAAAATGCAAATCCATATTAGTATAAAACAATAATACACAACAGTGACATTTATTGTGATATATTAAACTTTACCTCCACATGATCTTCTTCTAAACAAAGAAATCTTATGCATATTAAAGGAGTGATCATCATACATTTTCAAGATCACCATGTTTTCTTGGTAATGATGTAATTAATTATTAGACATTACTAAATATAAAACAAAATCATGTATAACACTAATAACAAGTCTTTTATGATGATAAATGTATATAGGCTTTTTAAGCAAAAAATGTTAAAATAAATAATATTTTTCAAAATCCCATCTAACGACAAGTATTACAATCATATAATATAATTTATATGAAATTGGATTGAATAAGTTCAAGTTAAAAAAAATTATACAAGAACTTTAAATGAATCAGTTTAAGTCCCTAATCAAAAAAATACATAAAAATATAGCCTAGTAAAGTATATCAACCCTTTCGTATTAAAAGTAGATAACAAATTAATTAGATTCAAACAAGGCAGATAAAGAATAAATTTTGCATTTATCTGAACCAAATAATCATTAAATTCTTGAAAAAACATATCCATATTAGTATAAAACAATTCCACACAACAGTAACATATATTGTGATATATTAAACTTTACCTCCAATCTTATTTTAAACAAAGAAATCTCATGCATATGAAAGGAGTGATCATCATACATTTACGAGATCACCATGTTTTCGGTAATGATGTAATTAATTATAAGACATTACTAAATATAAAACAAAATCATGTATAACAATAATAACAAGTATTATATGATGATAAATGTATATAGGCTTTTTGAGCAAAAATTGTTAAAATAAATAATATTTTTCAAAATCCCATCCAACGAAAAGTATTACAATCATATAATATAATTTATATGAAGTTGGATTGAATAAGTTCAAGTTAGAAAAAATTATACAAAAACTTTGAATGGATTAGTCTAAGTCCCTAATAAAAAAAATACATGGAAATATAACCCAGTAAAGTATATCAAACCTTTTGTATTAAAAGTAGATAACAAATTAATTAGATTCAAACAAGGCATGCAAAGAACAAATTTTGTATTTATCTGAACAAAATAATCATTAAATTATTAAAAAAGCATATCCATATCCGTATAAAACAATTCCACACAACAGTAACATTTATTGTGATATATTAAACTTTACCTCCAATCTTATTTTAAACAAAGAAATCTCATGCATACGAAAGGAGTGATCATCATACATTTTCGAGATCACCATGTTTCCGATAATGATGTAATTAATTATGAGACATTACTAAATATAAAACAAAATCGTGTATAACAATAATAACAAATCTTACATGATGATAAATGTATATAGGCTTTTTGAGCAAAAAATGTTAAAATAAATAATATTTTTCAAAATCCCATCCAACGAAAAGTATTACAATGAAATTGGATTGAGTAAGTTTGAGTTAGAAAAAATTATACAAGAACTTTGAATGAATCAATCTAAGTCCCTAATCAAAAAAATACATGGAAATATAGCCCAGTAGAGTATATCAAACCTTTCGTATTAAAAGTAGATAACAAATTAATTAGATTCAAACAAGGCATGCAAATAACAAATTTTGTATTTATTTGAACGAAATAATCATTAAATTCTTGAAAAAGCATATCCATATTAGTATAAAACAATTCCAAATAACAGTAACATTTATTGTGATATATTAAACTTTACCTCCATTCGTATATTAAACAAAGAAATCTCATACATATGAAAGGAGTGATCATCATACATTTTCAAGAACACCATGTTTCGGGTAATGATGTAATTAATTATAAGACATTACTAAATATAAAACAAAATCATGTATAACAATAATGACAAGTATTGTATGATGATAAATGTATATAGGCTTTTTAAGCAAAAAATGTTAAAATAAATAATATTTTTCAAAATCCCATCCAACGAAAAGTATTAAAATCATATAATATAATTTATATGAAATTGGATTGAATAAGTTCAAGTTAGAAAAAATTATACAAGAACTTTGAATGGATTAGTCTAAGTCCCTAATAAAAAAAATACATGAAAATATAGCCTAGTAGAGTATATCAAACCTTTTGTATTAAAAGTAGATAACAAATTAATTCAAACAAGGCATGCAAAGAACAAATTTTGTATTTATTTGAACAAAATAATCATTAAATTATTGGAAAAGCATATCCATATTCGTATAAAACAATTCCACACAATAGTAACATTTATTTTGATATCTTAAACTTTACCTCCAATCTTATTTTGAACAAAGAAATCTCATGCATATGAAAGGAGTGATCATCATACATTTTCGAGAACACCATGTTTCCGATAATGATGTAATTAATTATAAGACATTACTAAATATAAAACAAAATCATGTATAACAATAATAACAAGTATTATATGATGATAAATGTATATGGGTTTTTTGAGCCAAAAATATTCAAATAAATAATATTTTTCAAAATCTCATCCAACAAAAAGGATTAGAATTATATATTATAATTTATATGAAATTGGATTGAGTAAGTTCGAGCTAGAAAAAATTATACAAGGTCTCAGACTGAATGGAAAAAAGAAAGGAAAAAGCAATTATTGTCCTATATAGGAGAGGCATGCCTAAGAGTGAGTTGATGGGTGTGCAGATACCTATATGTGTGTGATGAATATAAAATTTATTCTTTTAATTGATAATAGAGAGTTGAGTATGTGTAAATGAAAGTGGGAATTGGGAAAGCGAGAAAGTGAGTGGATTGGAAATGAGGAGGTGAATAATATCAAAATTAAATCTTGTTAGTAAGAGATGAAAATTTAATTTTGTAATATTTTATTTTTATTTTTAGATAAGGTTTTTTTTTGAGTAAAATATCTTTTAGTCATTTTTTATCAAAAAAAAATATTATTATACTTTTTTTAACTTATTGTAGTATTTAAAATAATTTTTACTAATTAAAAAAAATATTACATTTGAGTCTTTATTTCTCAAAAATGTATTATATTTTTTTGAGTAAAAAATTATAGTTTCTTAATTTTTTGAGAAGTGAAAAATCAGATGTAATAATTTTTAATTAGTAAAATATTATTTTAAGTATTACAATAAATAAAAAACTATAAATATTGATGATTAATAAAAGACTAAAAAATAATTTACTAAAAAAACTTTATCCAAAAATGAAAAATAATATATTATAAAATTTTTTTTATCACTTACTAACAAGATTTAATTTTTATATTATTCCCCTCTATCTTTATCTCATTTCCGGTCTACTCACTTTTTCTTTCTCCGAACTCCCACTTTCATTCACACATACTCAGCTCTTTAGCAATCAAAAAAATAAACTTTATTTTCATTGCAGATATACAGATTTGCACACCCATCAACTCACTCTCAGACACGCTTCTCTTGGAACTCTCTTGAACAAGACAACAATTGCTATTTTCTTTGGTTAAAATTAGTGGGCTTTGACTAATTCATTACGAATCCCCTTGTAATTTTTCTAACTCACATTGATTCAGTCTAAATCCGTACAAATTATAATATATCATTATAATACCTTTTCTCGGATGTAACTCTGAAAAAAAAATTCTTACTATTCTTGACTCAAAAAGCCAATGTATATGTCTCTCAAGCACAAACACACAAAAATTAAGTAAATTACATAAGTTATAATTGCCACTTACATAATTTTATATATTGAAATCGTTTAATAATTCCATCATTGTTAATATTATTAAAAGCATTTCTTTCAACATAAGTCATCAAAAAATTATTTATCCATACATTTCTCATTTGATTGCGTAAGAAATTTATCACAATCTTACATGGCTGGATAATTATTTTCACAGTTGTTATGGCAACACACAAAATTATCATTAACATCAAAAGTAAATAACTAATAAATAAATAACATGTCCTTGAATTTCAACTAGCTTTTTTTGTAATACAGCAATTTTTTTAATATATAAATTCACTAATAGACATATTAATGATATAAGTCTCAACTTAATTATCAATTATCACTAAACCAGTTGAAAATATGTCTGGATATAACCTAGTAAACTATATCACCCTTTTCATATTAAAAATAGTTAACAAATTGATTAGATTCAAACAAGCCATGCAAAGAAATTTTATATTTATTCAAATAAAACAATCAATGAGTTTTTGAAAATGCATATTCATAATAATATAAAACAACTCTACACAACAGTAATATTTATTGTAATATTTACCTCCACATGGCGAGTTTCTTTTAAATAAAGAAATCACATTCATATTAAAAATGTCAATAATATCATTTCGACTCTTGAGTTGTCTTTCTAGTACAATTTTCTTCTTTCTCTTTTTATATCAAGAGGATAAAAGAAAAACAAATCATGTTTAATTTTTTTACAAAAGTATACAACTAACAGAAAAAAAAAATGCGAGGAAGAAAACTTGACAAACTGCTAGATAATATGCACTTTAATGAGATGAGTTTGGTGTTTGGAACTTCAATTTGCTAGGAATGAAAAGCCAAAAAATAATAATAATAAAAAAAAAAGTTAAGAGGAGGGGTAATGAAGTGAAGATACTTTGGCAAAAAAAAAAAAAAGTGAAGAAACTCCTTGGCATTGGCAATATATCTATATATATATATGCGTCCAACAGATTCAAAATACTACAAAATAAATGTCATAATTTCAATATTCAACATCATGTTCATATGACTTTAAAACTGAGCATTTTGCTCACCCCTTTGATCCATATCCTTTATTTTCACATCAAAAGAAAAAAATTACAATAACATAAAAAGGCTAATATTGCATAGGAGATGCCAAACCAAATATTTGTGGCGGGCAGATCCTATGCATGACTGTAGAGAACATTACAAACAAAGCACATATTTAAAATTATTTTTGTTTGTTATATTATTATTTTTTTTTTATGACAACACTCTTCGTTTTCCCCGCAAATGTCCTCTACAGATCCCATCCTATTTGTGGCTCCATCAACCTCTAATATTGTGTTGCCAGTAATATATATAATGAGAATTACATAAAACTATGGTACATAAATGATAATCTGTAAGACAATAATTTGTTAAAAATAATGACAGAAAGCAACAACTTTTTCCACGAGTTCTTCAACTTGTAATTTACACAAAACTAATGGGTGTGTCTAAAAACATTTGCGCTGTCCTTACAAGATGAACCCTAGATAAAAAAACCTAGGCAAGCTAATGCAAACCCGCAAGCATGTTTTTATGTACTATTTTAAATATTTTTATATTGATTGTTGTCACATGATTGTATAATAATAGTACAGATTTATATTGATTGTTTTTAAAGTAAGTCACACCTTAAGTGTATACAATTATGTCATAACAATCAATATAAATCTGTTTTATTATTATAAAAATATTAAAAATAGTACGTGAAAACATGCTCGCGGGTTTGCGTCATTTTCAATCCAAACAATAAGTGTCGAAAAATATATTTATTTGATATATCAGGCGAAAAGGGGCATTTTAACATTTCCCTAATTTCCTGTGAACAGGTCGCCACTGTGGTAAGTTTTGAATCCGTATTTTTGCTCCACCGCTTTCCTTTATTTTTCTCTTTTCCCAACTCCAGTGCCAGTTTCCCGCGAATTTCCAAAGCCTTGGTCGCCAGATCCGGTGATTAGTGGTAATGCTTGCACTATGCCGTATCCATCACTTTGTAGCACTCTTCAGTTTTATGACTGAGAGCTCAAAAAATCGCTGATTAGTGTTATAATTCAACATACGAAAATTTTGAAAACGGCGAATGCGTTTTAAAAATCTAGGGTTTGTGCTTTGTTTTGGGCATCGGAAGTGTTTTCAGATGATATCATGCTTGTTCACCAAGAATTAACGTGCTGGTCATCGCCAATTGCTTCGTGGGTTTAGTGTGGACTTCCATGCAGAATTATAAGCACATTTTATTTCCCATTCTATTATTGAGCAGTTTCATTACAATCTTAAATTGTTATATTCAATATCGTTCGTGGGGTTTTAGTTTGAAGTTTGAACATGGTGTTGTTTTTTTATGCCATTATTTGTGTCTGTTAAGGCATACCTAGTTACAGGCGTATAATTTTCTGTTCTATGATGTTCCTGCACTTACTTGTGTAATTGAAGCATGCCTAAATACTAAGGCGAATGAATCTACATGATTTGTGATAATTGTTTATCTATTTACTTTTCGCACAAGCAATTTGGCTTGTTTGAATAAAATTGAGGAAAATTTCCATTTTCTTGTAGTATCCACATATCATTATGCATGTCATTTTTTTGTATATATGCGTTTGTATATTTACATTCATTTGTACATATTGATGCCTGAATTTATTTTCTTTATAATTGATTGGTGGTTTCACTTGTTGTAATTATTGTAGCATTTCTGCGGAGGCATCTTTATGTGTTTTACTATTTAGAAGTTAGAATTGTTATTTTTCCTAACGGGGCACTTTGGCAATCCCAGTGATGTGGGCCTGTTAATCTGGGACAGTTGTGTATCAGATGACCTCACTCAAGTGATAACATCCGGGGAGCACCTAGGGCATGTTTAATTGATATGGATATGGAGAAAATTAACCAATTATAAGTTTTCCTTCTTTATTTGGTTTGATATCCGAATGGCCTTTCCCCATTGTTTTCATTCCTTATTTTACAATGAATATAATCACATTATTAGGAAATGAATTAATTTTTTTTTTTTACCAAAAGGGAAAGAAGTGATTTTGAAACAAGTGTGTGAGTGGTTTCTGGACTTTAGACCACCCTTTGGTTGAGGAGGTCTACATTGTGATCCTTGCTAAAGGTGATGTAATCCCATTCCCCAGTCTCAACTTGAACTACCACACTGTTAGCTTTGCTTATCGAGGGACCAAAAATGAAAAAGGAAATAAATTTGGGATTAGTGTTGTCAATGGTGGCTACTGTGGTGGAATAGCATCACAGTTTAGGGGTATAAAACCCCTGAGGTGTGGTAGCCTTAATGCGGTGGCGCCATTGTAGCTGCTATGGCTGTGGTGGCCATCAACTATGGTGGGTGTCATATTGAAAATGGCAAGAAAATGAGATTTCTCACATTTATCCTCAAATTTTTCTTACAGCTGGCCAATGGGCTTCGTTTTTAGGTGGAAAATGCCCAATCGACATTGTCTGTGATAAAATGAATGATGAAAGTGCAGAAAGAGGAAACTCCAAAACGTTATTATTATTATTATTTTTTTGCATTCTTGCTTTGCAGGTAAGGCTTTGAACTAGTAAAGTTAAAGGCGTTCGCCTCAGCCCCCAAGGCGTTAAAACGAGATGCCATGTGAGGCCAACACCTTGCAGGGTGTGAGAGGTGCTACCTTAAGTCAGGCATCCACTTGGAGGTGCCTTTTGGCAGTTTGGGCGAGTGCCTTTTGGCCCTTGGATGAAGTTAGGGTGCCTAGGTTTTATTACTTAGGGTTCTTTTTATAAGGCCAGCCCAAATGTTTTTTGATTATATAGAAAACTATTAAAGCCATTTTTTAAAGCCTAGCTCAACCTTAAATTTAACCTATTAGTTTTTATGGTTTAGTAAATAAATAGAAAGAAACAAAGTCCTTGTGGTCCCTCATCCAATTCTCAATGCACGCATAGCACAAAGGTAGTGAAAAAAAAACCCTACTTCTCCTACGCCCTTCCTGAAATCTGAAATTGGACTGAAATTGTGTTTTATATTTCTTCAAAACCCTTCAATATTTCAGAACTTTGTGTTTCATATTTTTGAAACTTCTTCCCTTCTTCTCTGACACCCTTCAAAATTCTGAACTTTATTTCAAAACTGTTTTTTCTATTGCTCTTCTTCTAATCTTCTTTTCTTATTCTCCTATACCCTTCAAAATTTCAGAACCCTAGCATATTTTAACTTTTTTTCTATTTAAGTGCCTTACTTCACTTGGGCAAGTGTATTTTTGGCATCTTGAGGCAATTTAGAGGTCTATCGTCTTAAGGGTGCCCTTTGCCTTCGACTACCTTGCTTTGAACTAGAGTTTTCCATTGAAGGATCGTAATTTCTTAAATCTTAACAAAGACCTGGTCGAATCTTTGTTCATGTTACCAGAGATATCCTTTAATTTGTAATCTTTTGTTTTTTTTTTGGTTATATTTAGATTCTTTGCCAAAACCTCTCACTTTGTCTTTGTCCTTTGTTTGTAAATGACATTGATGATAGCAATCTAAAAGTTAACAGCCTCTGGATGAAGAAAAAGAGGGTTTTAAGTCCATTGGTAGTGGTGAAAGGAATGATGGGGCTGATAATTTGGGGGATGAGGATGATGATTCTAACTTCTATAGAGACTTCATGTGATCATGTGATGATTGCCATGCTCTGCCTGTCACTCTGTCTGTGTTTTGTAAAATTTTTCATTTTAAAAATATTTTCTAAACTGGTTGCCGTGCCTCATTATTGTGCCTACCATGCCATCGGCATGGCTCATGGCATTTGATGCTTGCAGTCATTATATTGGCAACACTGTTTGGTACTCTAACTCTGTTATTATTTGGAAATATTTTGGAAGCCTTACTAGTTACTAATCATTTTTATTGCCTTTGAAATTCCCTCTATTTGAACTAGAGGACTTTTGCTTTAAAATATGGTTCAAGTCACCATTATTTGAGAAACAATGCATCCAATTTGGCAATCTAAATAATAAAAGTAATTCATGTTCTCAATAGTCCATTGAGTAGGTCTGGGAGAATTTTAGAAATCACTTATGCACAATTATTATACATCTGATTGACTGATCTGATTGCAATAATTGGAACTGGAAGATTCAATTAGAGATTATGGTTTATGCTAAGTTAAACTATTTTTAAGTTGCATATTTTTTTCTTTTAAAATAACAAATTCTTTCATAATTATTAATTTTGGATCGTTACTTTTAAAGTTTGTCATCAAATAGTTTGTCACACAAATGGATGCAAATATGCTTTATTTAAAGTTTTAAACAACAATTTGTCAGGTTTATTATTAGTGTTGAGATGGTGAGCAAAAGTACTAAAGAAAATAGTTTTCATCTTTGGATTGAATGCCCTTGTGATGTTGTTTTGATAGGGACACTACTATATGGGATGCCTAAGTCCCACGTCAAGTAATCTGGGATGTTGGGGGGAGGGGGGTAGGGTGTGGTTTTTCTCCCTTGTTACAGAGTCTGGTTGCTAACATCGCAAATAGGGTAGTCGATGGGACGACTGCTGTTTAGGGGCAACGCTATGAGAGGGAGATTAGTCAATATGGGTTGCCTAAGATTCATATCAAGTAGTATGAAATGCTTAGTGGGGTAGTCAAGGGATGTTGTTTGTCCTTCCTCCTTGCAAATTGGTTTTTGAGGGTGGATTCCCAAACTCCCTTGGGTCCTATATTGTTCCTTATTAATTCAAATTATATGCTTAAATCATAGCTCATATGCAAAAGGTCAACCTAGTGTCCTATGATTTTTTCCTTGGACAATTATTGGTTTCATGGCAGTAGTTGATTGCTTTATTGAAGGTTTGTTTGATAAAAATTATTATAATGTTTCTTTGTTTCTTCGTCTTTTTCACTTGAGAATTTCTATTTTTATTGCAGAACATGAGTAGCTTGGTTGAGAGGCTTCGTGTAAGATCAGATCGCAAGCCAGTTTATAATATTGATGAGTCAGATGATGATGCTGACTTTTTACCTGGGAAACCTGGCAGAACTGAGGAAAAGTTTGAGAGGATAGTTAGAAGTGATGCAGTATGCTCCTTTCTTCCATTTTGCTTTAATAATTTTCATTTGATTTAAATGAGATTTGTGTCTCTTATATTCCTTCTTTATCTTAAATATGGTTTACTTAGGTATTATATGTTGAGTATAGTGCTTATTGGGTGACTGGAAGTTATATAATTAACATTTGTTGCTGTATGCACAAAACTCATAACTCCTGTTTGTGTTGTTACCATGTCATGGAATATGCAGCCAAACTTAAGATGTCCTTTATGAATTTTAAGATGTTGATAATTCTGACATACTATTGATATGTGAGAAGTGTGGTGGAGGAAACTTTTGGTTCTAATACCGTGTAATTTGGGATTGAATGTATAGATTGATGATTGAAGACATTTGATATGATTTGTCTGAAACATTGAGTTGTCTTTGTTAGAAGTAAGATGGAAGAATATTCCTACACGCCTATTAGGGGTGCTTTTCCCATTTAATATAACTACTGAAGCTAGTCTTCATTTTTTACTGTTAAAATTTACTCTAATATCTATATACTGTCAGTAAACAAGAAGGCACTACATCAATCTAACTAAGATATTTTACTTGCCTTTTTAGTATTTTATTAGGTAGGTGGCGTCATATGGTGAATGACAATGGATTAAAATTATATTTTTATCCTTGAATGTTTCATATTTGTCATTGTTTTATTAGTAGCATTTTCTTATGTCGGTGTCCTTGCTTTGGTCTAGTAAGTGAATTTTTTCCATCTTTTTGTGATGTTTTTGTGCCTTTCACTAGAAAGAGAATTCATGCCAAGCCTGTGGAGAAAGTGAAGATCTTCTTAGCTGTGAAACATGTAATTACGCTTTCCATCCTAAGTGTTTACTTCGGCCTCTTAAAGCTCCGCTTCCAGATAATTGGAGGTGCCCTGAATGTGTAAGCCATTATGTTCAATGGTTAATACTAGTAATACCTGTAACATTATCCTTTGGTGGATAGGTTAGACTTATAATTTTTATTTTCTGCAGGTTAGCCCATTAAATGATATTGAAAAGATATTAGATTGTGAAATGCGCCCTACTGTGGCGTGTGATGGCGATGCCACAAAAGTGGGCTCAAAACAAATTGTTGTCAAACAATATCTTGTCAAGTGGAAAGGACTATCATATCTGCACTGCACGTGGTAAATTTATTGGAACTCGTTCTTCATTAAGTTCCAATTTTGCAATGCTTTCCATTTTTAACTCCTGTTCTATTCATTTCAGCATTGTACCCAATTTTTAGTTTTAAGTATAATTTCTAGGTTTTTAAGCATGCTTTTGTAAGATTCTGTCTGTTCTGAATCATATCATCATTTTGGGCGTTGTCTATTTACTGGCTGCATGTCTTCTTCTCTTAGGGTTTCAGAGAAAGAGTTTCTGAAAGCTTTCAAGTCACATCCTCGTCTGAAGACCAAAGTAAACAACTTCCACCGTCAAATGGCATCTGCCAATACTTCTGAGGAAGATTTTGTTGCCATTCGACCTGAATGGACCATGGTTGATCGTATAATTGCTTGCAGGTTCAACTATTAGGAATTTTTATCTGCCTCCTTCATGTGCAAAATACTATGTAGTGGGTTGTGTTCTAACTTTTGGACTCACTTTTGAACATCTGATTGGGTTATATTCATTTATTCAGTGCTTTGGGTGACTTTGAGAAAGTTTAGTGGGAGTTCTGATAGTATGGGTGTGTTAAGTTAGGTCCAAATCGTCAAATTTCCCTTTCAGGTTTGATTAAATGCTGAACTAGAAGCAGTGTGGTACATAGTAGTTATAAAGGTCCCAAATTATAACTTCTTGTTGTTTTATTTTTATACTATTTGGGTATTTACCATTTAAATAACTTGTTATTAGTTGTGATTATTTATGCTGTCTTTTCTATAGAAGTTGACAATGCAAATGTATTAATAGAATGCCTTTTTAATGGCACAGGGGTCACGATGATGAGAAGGAATATCTCGTGAAATGGAAAGAGCTTTCATATGATGAATGCTATTGGGAGTCTGAGTCTGATATATCTGCATTTCAGCCAGAAATAGAAAGATTTACAAAATATCAGTCTAGGTCTAGGAGAGTTTCTTCTAGTAAGCAGAAAAATAGTGTTAAGGGTGGTGCTGAAGCAAACAAGCCTCAGAAAGAATTTCAACAGTATGAAGATAGCCCTGGCTTTCTTTCAGGCGGTATGTTGTTTTTACTCATCTCTTCTTTTGGTTTTAGCATGCCTTTAATTTGGATCATTTTGATCATTGGATTTCATTTTGATGCAAATGAAGGCACCCTACATCCGTATCAGCTTGAAGGCTTGAACTTCCTACGTTTCTCTTGGTCTAAGCAAACTCATGTTATACTTGCTGATGAAATGGGACTTGGTACTTAGTCGCTGTTTCTTGCTCTTATTCTCTACTATTTGTCTTCTCTTCACATTAAATTGGAGTTTCTAGCAGAAATGTGTCATTGCACCTTGATGGTTGAGTTGTTCGCCTGCAGGAAAAACCATACAAAGTATTGCTTTTTTAGCATCTCTTTTTAAAGAGAATGTTTTTCCACATCTTGTGGTTGCTCCACTGTCAACACTCCGAAACTGGGAACGTGAATTTGCAACATGGGCACCTCAAATGAATGTTGTATGTAGATAGAACTCTTGGCTGTATATTTTCTATGTAGTTACTCTTTTGATTGTATGTTCCTTTCTGCAGGTTATGTATGTTGGATCAGCCCAAGCTCGTGCTGTTATAAGAGAGTATGAATTTTACTTTCCAAGGAAACAGAAGAAGATCAAGAAAAAAAAATCTGGTAAAGTGGTTAGTGAAAGCAAACAAGATAGGATCAAGTTTGATGTCCTTCTGACATCATATGAGATGATCAACTTGGACACAGCATCGTTGAAACCTATAAATTGGGAGTGCATGGTAATATTTTACTTTCCATTACAGTCAGAATTATAGAAAGAAAATAAGAAAAATACTTTACCATTATCATTTTAAATCATCAAACTTCAATGTTTTTTGCTCACTTCCTAACATCTACACATATGCAGATAGTTGATGAAGGTCACCGGCTCAAAAATAAGGATTCAAAATTATTTTCTTCATTGAAGCAATATTCTAGCAGACATCGTGTACTTTTGACTGGGACTCCTTTGCAGGTTTATTTTAGATTATGCATTGTACCATAGCTCATTAACTGCATGATTTTGTTTGGATAAAATGGCTTCACAATTATGTCCCAGTTTCTAGTATTGACCGATTGAACTGTCTAGGGTGATGATTTTGTTTTTTTTTTGGGGCTTACGTAGTAACTTCTTGATAGCAATAGATACATCTAGCGTAATTGCAGAGTCTTTTGTTGATAGTTTTGTTTTTTGTTTTGCTTTACACACAAACACAATGTGGTTAGTGACAGTGATGGAACTTTCTTTGCTGCACTGAATTTATTATAGACACTTCTGCTTCTTCGAAGGAATGAAGCAGTCATAAGTACAGTCACACACAAATTACAATACAACACAACATAAACAACCAGACACTTCTCTGACTTTCGAGTGGTCAGATCTCTCGCCCAACATTGTCTAAATTTGTTAGATAATCCCCCCTTCGGTCCTATAGACTCCTAAAAAGTGAAAATGAATAACTGTTGTAAGTTACGGGCAGTTATGTGGCAGTTACTTTCTTATTACTACTATCAACTGCATCAGGATCCTCCCTAATAACCACCTCTTATCTTCCCTCCAGCGCTCTCCTCTTCCTTTCATATTTCTTCTGACCTCCTCTCAACCCGAACCCTTCCAGCCCATCATTGCCCTCCCTTACAAGTTTTACCTTGTCCTCGAGGTAAAAGGAAGGGAATTGTTGTTTCAAGACATCATAATTTTCCCATGTGCTCTCAAAGTTAGGTAACTCTTTCCATTTAACCAACACTTTGACCTCCTTATTAACAAGTCTTCTTGCTTGCTTTATTGCTTTAGGGTCCAATGTGAGCTCCATTTCTTCTGTTAAGAATGGGGACATTTGCTATATCGGAACTGCTTCATGTAGGGCATATTTCAATTGAGATACATGAAACACTAGGTGTACACGCGCAGTGGGAGGGAGTTCTAAACGATATGCCACTTCTCCATATTTTTCAATCGTGTTGTAAGGCGTATAGAAACGAGGACTCAGTTTCTCATTCACCCTCTAAGATAATGATTTTAGCTTGTAGGGGCTAATTTTCAAATATGCGAAATCCCTTTTCTCAAACTTGACAACCCGATGCTTCTTATTTGCCTGTAGCTTCATATACTTTTGCGCCTTTTCTAAATGCTCTTTAAGTTCAGCAACAACTTCATTTCTCTCCTTGATGTTAATGTTTACATCCTCAACATCAGATTCAACATCTTTTAATCTAAATGTTGTAGGCGGATCCCTTCCATACAATGCTCTAAATGGAGTCATTCCTGTAGACCAGTTATAAGTGGTATTAAACTAATATTCTGTCCATGGCAGCCACCTTGCCCATTGTCATGGTTTCCCACCTGAAAAACATATGAGATATGCCTCAAAACTCCTATTAACAACTTTAGTTTGCCTATTTGTTTGTGGATGATACCTCGAACTATAGCGTAGAGTAGTTCCAAACATTTTAAAGAACTCTTGCCAAAAATGGTTGATGAAAACCTGGTCTCTATTTGATACTATGGACTTTGAGAACTCGTGCAATTTAACTATTTCCTGCACAAAAAGTTCAGCCACACTCTTGGCCAAAAATGGGTAAGAAAGAGAGATGAAATGACTTTACTTTGACAACCTGTCTATAACCACTATGACAACATCAAATTTATCTGATTTAGGGAGCCCTACTACAAAATCCATGCTAATATCTTCCCAAACCTGTTGTGGAATCGGTAAGGGCTATAATAAGCCTGTGGGATGCATTGCTTGGTACTTGTTCTATTGGCAAATGCCACATCTTGCCACTGTATGTCTTTCCTCATTTCATCCTAATACACCACTTCACTAATCCTCTTGTAAGTTTGCAAGTAGCCCGAATGTCCTCTTAAGGGGGAATCATGGAATTCCTGTATGAGTAATGGAATTCGTGGGGAGCCTTTAGGGATAATGAGTTGGTGCTGCCTCAATTTCTCCAAAGCTTGCTTCTAACTTGGGTTAGGCAAAAATACACTTCTTTCGATTTATTTTGAGTTGGTGCTGCCTCAATATCTCCAAAGCTTGCTTCAAATGTCCCCAATGTGTAGTTGCATCCTTGCTATACACAAGTATGTCATCAAAAAACACCAATATAAACTTTCTTAGATGGGGCTTAAAGATGTCTTTCGTAAGTGATTGAAAAGTTAAAGGTGCATTAGTGAGTCCAAAAGGCATCACCATTAACTCATAATGCCCTTTATAGGTCCTAATGGTTGTTTTCTCTTCATCTTCAGCTTTCATCCAGATTTAATGTTATTCTGATTTCAAATCCAGCTTTGTAATCGTTGTGACTCCTCCCAACTCATCCAACAATTCATGTATTTTTGGTATGGGGAATTTGTCTGGTATAGTTACCTTGTTCAATGCTCTATAATCTGCAGAAAATCTCCAACTCCCATCTTTTTTCTTGACCAGCAAAATCGGGCTAGGGTATAGGTTCTTACTTGGTTTAATAATTCTAGCAACTAACATTTCCTTAACAAGTTTTTCAATCTCAGCCTTTTAGGAATAGGCATACCTATAAGGCCACATATTAGAGGGTTATGCGCTTGCTTTAATGTAATAGCATGATCCACTGAACGATGTGGTGGTAATTCCTTTGGGGCTTCACAAACATCTGCAAATTCTTCCAAGAGTTGCTAAATTCAAGGATTCCCCTCTTCCTCCACCTTATGCAAAGTTATCTCCCCAAATTCAATGTAGAACCCTACACCTCTGCTCTCTACAGACTTGAATATGGAACATAGAGAAACTAGTGTCTTCACCAAAGTAGGATAACCCTGTGAGCATCTCCATTCTCCATTCACTTTAAGGCTATGTTTGGAAGTTTAAGGGAGGATGGAAGAGAGTGGTCATTAATGGAATGGAATGGAGTGGAATGACTTGAGTAGATATGTTGTTTGGAAGTTTTAATGAGGAAATAGAAGGACTCCTAAAATTTTTGTTTGGAAGTTACAATTAAATTAATAGAATAGAATGACTTATTAATTATTTTTTTCAATATTACCTTTTATAACATAAACATATAACTAATAATTTTATATTTGTTCAATACATGAAATAGGGATGTGACTCATTTTCCTGTCTATTCTTTTAATTTTTCAATTCACGAAATGCAATATAATTATGAAATAAAATTTATATATATATATATATATATATAGGTAAACAACTTATAATATGTAAAAATTACTTATTTTAAAATTGTTTTAAATAAATAAATTTGAGATTTTAATTAATGATTTAATAAAAAAAGAGGATAAAGATTAAATTTGTTATTTACGATGCAAACATTGGATAAATTTGTAATTTTAAGAAATTTGGAAGGGTATAATAGTATTTTTAATTAATCAGCCACTCCTTTTCATCCTTGACCTCCCAATTTGGGAGGACAATAAAATTAATATTTTGGATGGCTAGGGAGGGTCTTTGAGGTTCTCCCTTGCCATTCTATTCCCTCTTCATAAAAATATCTAAACATGCATGTAATTAAATTTGACCATTTCACTCATTGTCACTTCCTTCTTAACCCTTCATCCAAACATAGTCTAAATTTCATAGTCAACAATCTCCATTTTACTCAGGCTTCCCCCAAAGACTCCAACCATTCAATTCCTAGCACAAAATCTATTTCCCCAAGATCAAAAGGATAATAATTTTTAGTAATAGTAATCCCTTGCAACTTTAGTTCCACCTTCTTACAAATCCCTTGCTCTCAAACTTTATAGCCATTCCCCACCATGATTACATAGGGCTGGGTTTCATGCACCTTAAGTTTGAGTTGCTTTACCAACTTGGAGGAAATGTAGTTATGCGTTGCTCCACTATCAATCAACACTAATACAACCTTGGACTTCATCATTTTCATTGTTTTATGCCCAACCACTCCCACAGTGGAATTCATGGATAATTCCATAGGTGTGTTATGCTCTTCAATGGGGATTTCATCCTCCTTTCTATTGTCTAGCCCATTCTCTTCTGGCAATATCAACAACTACAATGACTTATTCTTACATTTGTGTCCTAGATTGAACTTTTCTTCATATTTGAAGCGAAGCCCAAGTTTCCTTCTCCTTGCCATAGTAATTAAATTGTGATACAAATCGCGAATTGGAAAGCAATTTTTGAATTGTGAATCGTATAACGTATTAAATCGTAAGATTCAGTAACAAGTAAAAAAGAACTTAAAATATAAAATATGACATATATAATATGCATAAAATACTCAAAATAAATTTCTGAGAACTTTATTAACCATATGATTTGTTGGTATTTAATTCTTGAAATAAATTCAAATAATATCTTCTTTGCTTTCTTTATAAAAAGCATAAATTATGCTTATAGCAATACAATATTATCATACCAATTCATTGATTTTTCACATTTTTGAATTGCAAAGTCATGCTATTCTACCATATTGGTTTGAATCGCATTATTCATACTTAATTCGGCGATATATTCATATTGCTAGCTTTGTGACTCGTTGCGAATCGTAAGATTTAATTTGTGAATCGTACAATTTATAACTATTTTCGATTCAGCCAACAATTCATATTGTTGGTTTTATGACTTGTTCAAAATCGTAAGATTCTGATTACTATGCTCCTTGCTACTTCAGCCTCTGAAAGCCTCCTTGGTTTGCTATCATTTCTTCGTGAAATAGCGCTGTTGAGTGCTGGCAGCCACACTTTTCACCTTCTCCATTGTCTTACTATCAGTTCTTGTATTGGGAATGGCATTGGAAAAAGTTTTTATCTCAGTGGTGGTTAATTCCCTCTTAAATGTACCTCTATAGCCTCCCTACTTGGGTTCTACAATGCTTCGACCCCCCTTCATGCCTCTCTTCTCTTTTGTCTTGTCCAAAACCAAATTCCTGTTCTCCACTTCACTTGCCATCTCCATAAGTTGCTTCAGAGAAGTAGGCTAAAGCATTCTTAACTCCGCTCTTATTTCCTTTTTTAATCCATGCTTATAAGCCCCAATCTAAACTTATATGGGAGCATCTCTCATTGGAGCAGTCAACCTCTCAAATTGCTCCCTATATGCTTGAGTTGTTCCTTCTTGTTTATGGTCATCTGGACTTCATATGCATCACCTAACTGCTTTTGATGGAACCGTATGATGACTTCCTTCTTGAACTCCCCCCAAGTGTAATTGGGTTCCCTTACTTACATCCATTGATACCAATTCAAGGCCGGCCCCTCCAAACACACTGCCACAACCTCCATCTTCTCATCTTTCTTCACTGTATTCATGTGGAAATACCTCTCCACCTTAAAAATCCACCCAAAAGGATCTTCACCTGTGAACAAGGGCAATTTAAGTCGCCTGAACTTGGTTTGCTCTTTCTTCAGGTTCACACCTCCTTGATGGTTTCCTTCCTTTCCAGCACTGGTGGAATTTGTCCCTACCATTTCTTTTCCCTTCTCCAGGGCTTTTAACGCTACCTGCATCTCCACAAATTGAGTCCTCATCTCCATCATCACATCCATCATTGTTAACACTCTCCCATGGATGTTTCCCACACTCTTCTCTACTGCTTGCACTCTTTGTTCCATGCGTGTACCCATCATCCACTGATCATCATTGCTCTGATACCAAATTTGATGAAACTTTCTTCACTGCATTGAATTTATTACAGACACTATTGCTTCTTCCAAGGAATGAAGCAGTTATAATTACAGTCACACACAAATTACAACACAACATATCAAAAACAACCTAACACTTTCTTTGACTTTAGAGAGGTCAGAGCTCTCTCCCAACACAATCTAAATCTGTCAAATAATCCCCCTAATAGACTCCTAAAAAACGAAAATGAATAACTGTTGTAAGTTACAGGCAGTTATTTGGCAGTTACTTCCTGATTACTGCTGTTAACTGCATCCAAAACCTCCCTAATAGCCTCCCCTTGTCTTCCTTCCAGCCCTTTCCTCTGCCTTTCATATTTCTTCTGACCTTCTCTCAACCCAAACCCTTCCAGCCCATTAGATAGGAATGCCACATTTGTACTCATTAAATCATTTATATGATGTGGATTTTTTTTAATATGTTAAATAATGGAATAAGATAAAGACCATGGATTTAAATTGTGGTCGAGGATGACTGCATGCTTTGTGGATGTTATGATGTGTGTTGTGGCCATTATGGGCATGAATATTTTTCAAATTTTCACAAAAGGTAATAAAATGTCTATAAAAGTCTTATAACTATCAATATATCTTAATTTATATTATATTATATATTTTTTGATTCATTAAATTAAATTTATTATTACGTAAAAGCATATAAACTGATATGCTACTTGATTATTTGATATTACAATTTACAAACAACAAAAGTTGTATTTTTCTTTTTAATCTTAATATCAATTAATGAAAGGCTAATTTTATCAAATAATGAGATGAGTAATCAATGCATTTTATACAAATAATAAGTATCTAATTCAATTTTAATAAAAATAATAAGTATTTATTATTAATTAGTGCTTACGTAATTGGTATTACTATTAATTATCTAATAAATGTTTTACTTTTAAAATCACATAAGACTTTCATCTTGACGTTTCCTTTTTTTCCGCCCAAAGAAGTAAATTCTCTATCTTTGCACACTTCCAAATGCAAAATTTCAGTTTCCCTTTAATTTGTTTGTCAATTTTCACTTTACCTTTCGCATATTTGTCCTCTCCCCCCCTCTTTCTCTATACAAGGAGCCAATCTCCTTATGATGTTCCCTCTATCAATCAACCATGTAGGGTAACACATATTTGAAAAACCCAATCAATCCAGCACCAGATGAACCCAATCAGTCTGACACCTATCCCTATCTTGCCATCTATGTTTCTGCATGTGCTAACTGCTAACTGCTGACAATTCATGCCGATTGGAGGAAGAAAGTCAAGAGACATTGAAGGAACAAGCTAATGAGTTGAGTTCTTGCTCTAAGAAGAAGATTTTGCTTTTGTTGCTATTTGATAGATAATGTCAGAGTTTTGTATAAAATCTTGATATTATGCATGAATTCATTGTCATTGAGCTTGGGTTGTTCCTCTATTCTTCTTTCTATATCTTGATAGTATTCCATCTCCTTGTGTTCGTGGCAGGATGCTGCAGGCATTGCAGCCTCAAATGCCGTTTTGTTGCCCGCAACACCTATGATTTAAGAATACACTGCAAATGCAGTGTGATGTAAATGTGGCACCCACCGCATTTGCAGCTGCATCACTTGTTTCGCTTTTTTGGTGATACCAATGTATTTAAGCAATTTTTCATTATGTAAGACCATAATGACGACACTGTTTTTGTTTTTCTTGTAAACAAATATGATATTGAGTTTTTACCTAAGTGTGCTTGGTTTCCATGTTTGGTCACTGGAAATGCGTCTGCTTCTGTGGTGGTCTGTAATTTAAAACCATTTAGACTGCTTATAACCTGTACTTCTTCGAATCTTGTGGGTGTTTGAGTGAGTTTATAAATTATTTCTGGGTGCATAAAACAACTTGATTGTTTAACGTTTCTAATCTGGATAAATACATATATGTACTGATGACAAAGGTCTATATTTGTATATCGTCACTTCACTCTGATACCCATGAATGGTGTTTTGATCTGATCCTTTTCTTTTTCTGCATTTTATGAGGACGGTGTATGAGATTATATTGCTTGGGTATACACTTAGTTTGATTTGGATTCTCAATTAGCAAACGTATCTGAATGGTGTGGTTAGATTTTTGAATTTTTTATTGAATTTTACTTATGGCAACTTGTCTGGTACATTTCAGAACAATTTGGATGAACTTTTTATGCTAATGCACTTCCTTGATGCTGGGAAGGTTAGTATGATGACAATGCTATAAGACAAAGTATGAATTTAGCTTTTTGATTTTGCTAATGAATGTTAAGTATCTTATGGATTTCTTGCTGCTGGTAGTTTGGAAGCTTAGAGGAGTTCCAGGAAGAGTTTAAGGATATTAATCAAGAGGAACAGATATCAAGGCTTCACAGAATGTTGGCTCCACACCTCCTTAGAAGTATATATCTTAAACTTGAATTGATCTAATTGTAGCTCGTGGGCTTTTCTGGATTACTGCTAATGCTCAATATTTGTAATAGTGTAGGTTGTGTTGTTTTGGGTTATTTGTTATGCCCGTTTTGTGATTGGATTTTGTGTTGCCTTCATCTACATTCCTTCATTGAATGACGGTGAACCTGGTATGGTGATATTGGTAACAATCAGTTTTTGTGATATTTTTAGCAATTCCTTAAATTTTTTGAATGCCCTCTGGACTTGATGTGTGGACAAAACATAGGACCACAATACATTATGCTGAAATGTAATCTAATTTAGGCAATAGGGGTTACTAGGATCAATTTCTGGCCTCTGGATCATGTAGCTTAATTACCATGTCAAGGAATATATCATCCCAAAAGCTTAAGCTATTAGGTGAAGGCACATGGTTGGTTTTATTAATATCGTGGATAGAATGTAATTGTGAGAAATTTTATTGTGAACATTTCTGGGTCTTTTTTTATTAGTTGGAAAGAATAATCACAACATGCTCCCCAGTCAATATTAAGCAAGTGACTGGCTGTTTATGTACTGTTGCTTTGTTTAGGACTTGTGATCATATTGCAAAATGTTGATCTCCTTTTCTCAATTTGTGGATTCTCTGTTAATTTTTGTCCTTGCAGAAGTTGTGGTGTATGCACTTCTAGGTAGATTTTGCACAAAGCGTAGGTCCAATTGTGCTTGTTCTTTCTACCTAAAAAAGAATGCTTGCAGTTCTTTTTGTCAGAACAATTGATATTGAAACTGGTCCTTGAAGCCTTATACTCGACTCTTTTTTTTTTTTAGTAGGAGTGCATAAATTCATGTTCAATTACTCATTCTTTGTTACTGCTTTTGTTTGGCTTGATGCTAGTTATTTTTACTGTACTAGTGCATGAGGTTGCCTTAGTTTCAAACCATTTAGTTCTTTCAATAATTTAAAGGGACCATAACAAGAGGGCTCATCATAGGGTCTCCATTAGTCAAAATTATATAGTTATTATAACAAATTAAGATGACAATAAACAAATTAAGATGACAATTTGATTTTGAATAGCAGTTGTATTGCCAAATTGTGGATTTAAATTTTTTATGCCTTGTAGGAGTGAAGAAAGATGTGATGAAGGAATTACCTCCTAAAAAGGAACTTATTCTTCGAGTTGAGCTAAGCAGCAAACAGAAAGAATATTATAAGGCAATTTTGACCCGCAACTATCAAATACTAACTCGTCGTGGTGGTGCACAGGTAAGATTCATACTTTGTTGAACTGACCCATTGTTATTCTAATCTTATTTGTAGTTTTATAACATTTGAGGCAAAATTTCCTAAGTGTAATTTACATTAATGGTATTATTGTGTGTTGGATGCTCTTAATCAGATTTCTCTTATCAATGTTGTGATGGAATTGCGCAAACTATGTTGTCATCCTTACATGTTAGAAGGAGTTGAACCAGATATTGAAGATGCGAAAGAATCATACAAGTAAACTCTCTGTTCTTATGTCATTGCTCTGAATGCCATTGTCGTTGTCTTTCAGAAAAATTGGGTGCTATGCTTTTTTGGTGGTACATGGTCTTTTATATGTGCTAGCAAGGTTGGTTAACTTGTTTAATGATGGGCTTGGGCCTGCTGCTAGAAGATGGGGACGAGTGTATGAGAGGAAGAGAGGCGTGAACAGGGAAGCGTGGGAAAAGTAGAGGCAGACTAACTAACTTAGCCACGTGTTAGCTAAGTATTGGACAGAGGGAATATTTTACTGATTTTTTTTTTTTGGGGGGGGGGGGGTGTGTGAGGTCAAAAAGGAAGTCGTTAGAAGAGATCCAGCCTCTCAAAAGTTGTAGATGGATTGTTTCTTTCTTTTCCCTTGTAACTATGTGTATTGAGGAGGAATTCCCATCTCTAGGCATTTTCCTTCCTCTGTGGCATAAATAACAGTAGTTATATTCTCATAATGCCTTCAGTTCCCATCAATTTTTGTATCAAAGCCTCGACCAGAGCATGGTGGGTACAAGAATGGAAGTCAGAGTCGATGGATTGGAGAAGAGTGTTTCAGAGGTACGAGATGAGATGACGACGATGAAGATGGTGCTCATGGAGCTTCACAATAAGCTCAATTAGCTAAATTCACGCGTTTTATCGGGTAAACAAGGCAAGGCAAGGGAGTTGAGGGAGTTGGTCGTTCTACTTTTTTCAATGTAGGTGCTAGTGGAGAATCGTCAAGGGATGGTGGGGATGGAGTGATGGCAATGATAGCAAGTTGCGTCGCATGGAAATGCCATTGTTTAACAGCGATGATCCCATTTGATGGCTTTTTAAGATGGATCCCATTCATTGCCATTAATTTGGAGGGTCACACACTGAATCCAGTGGCTTGAATCTAGAGCTCTGGTGAAGTCATGGATTGACTTCAAATGAGAAGTGATGGCTCGGTTTCACAATAGCCAATCAGGTGATGCCTATGAGATGCCAATGGCACTAAAGCAAGATGGCATTATGGCTGAGTATCGAGAGAGATTTGAAGAATTATTAGCTTCGTTGCACGATGTTCCAGACATCATTCTTATGGGGCGTTTATGAATGGCTTGAGCGAAGAAGAGGATAAGTCTGTTGCTATAGTGGAATTATTATTGAAGTCCATCATTACAAGTACTAAGACCATGAAGTTGACGGGGGATATTAACGACACAGAGGTATTGGTTCTCATCGATATTGGAGCCCCTCACAACTTTAGTGTCGTGGACATGGTGCAATGGCTGAATTTGGTTGTTTCTCTAACTAAGCCTTACTCCATTACGGTGGGTGATGGACAAAAGAGTTATAATAATGGTGTCCGTAAGGATGTGCCATCATTGCTTCAGGGGCTATCTATTTCTCAAATATTCAACCCTTTTATAATAGATGGTGTGGACTTGGTTTTAGGTGTCGCATGGCTGGAATCGTTGGGGGAGGTTCACATTAATTGGGGACAACTATTGATGAAGGTTAAAAGCAGTGATGAGTGGGTGTGCTTACATGGAGACTTGGCATTGGTTCGATGACAAGTGGCCTTAAGGCCATTACTAAAGCCATTAGGAGACAAGGAGAAGGTTTTCTATTGGAGTATAAGGAATTTTCTCTTGAACCAGCACAGGAACTTGAGTTGCTTGAAGAAATAGAGCAATTACTTGGTGACCTCATAGATCCCATGACCAAGCCGTTATGTTACAGCCGTTCGATGACAAGTGGCCTTAAGGCCATTACTAAAGCCATTAGGAGACAAGGAGAAGGTTTTCTATTGGAGTATAAGGAATTTTCTCTTGAACCAGCACAGGAACTTGAGTTGCTTGAAGAAATAGAGCAATTACTTGGTGACCTCATAGATCCCATGACCATGCCGTTATGTTACAGCCTAATGGACAACCACCAAACATTTGCCCTTATCATTATGCTCACTCATAGAAGGCTGAAATTGAGCGCCTAGTTCAAGAAATGCTCAAGGCAGGCGTTATCCAACCTAGTACCAGTCCTTTTTCTAGTCTAGTTCTCTTGGTAAAGAAAAAAGGATGGTAGTTGGCGTTTTTGTGTAGATTATCATGTTCTCAACAAGTTCACCATTCCTGGCAAATTTCCCATACCTACCATTGATGAGCTGTTGGATGAATTAGGCGGTGCTGTTATCTTCTCTAAGTTGGATTTAAAAGTTGGTTACCACCCAATACAGATTAAGATGAACATAAAACAACTTTTCGCACCCACAATGGACATTGAGTTTCTTGTTATGCTTTTTGGTTTGACAAATGCTCTCTCCACATTCCAATCCCTCATGAATGATATTTTTCGCCTTTATTTGCGCAAGTTTGTGCTAGTCTTTTTTGACGATATACTAGTCTATATTCACTCATTTTTGGACCATATGAAGCACGATTGAGTAGTCTTCCAATTATTGGTAGATCAGAAACTTGTTATTAACAATAAGAAATGTGCATTTGCTCAAGAGTAGTTGGAGTACTTAGGCCATATCATTTCTGCTAATGGGGTAGCTACTGACCTTAGTAAGATAGATGCTATAGTAAAATGGCCAACACCTAAGACATTGAGAGCATTGAGGGGTTTCTTGGCCCATATAGGCTATTATTGTTTTGTCCGAAACTATGGAAAGGTGGTTGCTCCCCTAACTAAGCTAATGAAGGAAGACTCTTTTGTTTGGTCTGACAAGGCACAAGCAACACTTTAAGCTTTGAAATCTGCTATAGTTTTAGTCTTCGTTCTGGAAAGGCCCAATTTTTCTATACCTTTTGAGGTTGAAACTGATGCTTTGAGAATTGGTGTATGGGTTGTCCTTATACAACTTGGGCATCGTATTTGCATATTTCAGCCAAGTTTTGTCCCCACGAGCACAATTGCTTTTGTTCACGAGCGTGAGCTAATGGCAATTGTGTTTGCTGTTAAAAAATGGCAACGTTACCTTCGTGGGTATCCATTTATCATTAAAACTGATCAGAAGGCACTTAAATACCTATTGGAGCAACGTATCATTGACCTAGGTCAACAAAAGAGGATTAGCAAGCTTATGGGGTATTAGTTTGAGATTAAATACAAACTTGCGACTACAAATAGAGCTGTTGATGCTCTTTCTCACAAAGATACAGATTTGGAACTTCAAGCCTTTTCCTTATGGCAATACAAGGAGTTGGATACCCTTGAACAGCTAATCCAACACAATGAGAAGCTAAGAGACATCGTTCATCAAGTTTTGAGCAACAACGATCCCCCTAAAGGTTATACAATGAAGAAGTGGCTTCTTTTCTATTAGAATCGACTAGTTATTCCATGTAATACCTTCTTAGCAAATCTGGTAATTCTAGAATATCATGCCTCACCCATTAGGTGGCACTCGGGCTATTTGAGGACCTGTAAAAGATTATGTGGGGTTGTCTATTGGCTGGGTATGAAGCAAGATGTTCAAGCTTTTGTAGCTTGTTGCTTCACCTGCCAGCACAACAAATATTAGTCCTTGTCACCAGCAAGATTGTTTTAGCCATTGCCAATTCCTCAAAGGGTATGAGACGATATTAGCATTGATTTTATTACTAGATTTCTCGAATCTATCGAGTTTGATACAATTTTGGTAGTGTTGATTGCTTCACCAAGTATAGCCATTTCATTCCGTTGTCTCACCCTTTTACTGCTAAGGAAGTAGCTGAGATATTCATTGCGGAAATTGAAGTGGATACTTTCTTTCCCCTTGTAACTGTGTTTATTGAGGAGGAATCCCCATATCCTGGCATTTTCCTTCCTCTGTGGCATAAATAACACTAGTTATATTCTCATAATTCCTTCAGTTTTGTCATTTAATCAAATTGAATCATATGGTGCTCATATCCTCTTAACTCTAATTTTCTTTTTTGCCCCCATCTATTTTGCTTTCACTCTTTGGCAGACAGCTGCTGGAATCATCAGGGAAGTTGCAATTGTTGGACAAGATGATGGTGAAGCTTAAAGAGCAAGGACACAGAGTCCTCATATATTCACAATTTCAGCACATGTTGGACTTACTAGAAGATTACTGTTCTTACAAGGTATTTAGATGAGATGACTCTAGCTGTTTAGCCTTACAAATTCTTTGCATATTTGATATATTTCTGTATGATGCTCAATTTGCTTTTTCATTTTTCATTTATTAAACAGAATTGGCAGTATGAAAGGATAGATGGTAAGGTTGCTGGAGCTGAAAGACAAGTAAGGATAGATCGGTTTAATGCCAAAAATTCGTCAAGATTTTGCTTTCTTCTTTCTACCAGAGCTGGTGGACTGGGAATAAACCTTGCAACTGCTGACACTGTTATTATATATGACAGGTGAACCTACATTCCTCTTTTTTTTCCTTGGCCCCTTTTTCCTCTTTCTTTTGAAATAATAGTTTAATGGACAATATATCATTCTATCTTGCTATAAATTAGCATTACTGTTTACAGGTAATATGCTACATACGAAGTTATGCTTGCTTAATGTATTTTGCTTCCACTTTGGTGGCAAGTACAATATTTTAATTTTAAATTATCTGCAAATTCTCCTGAAAAAAATTATGAATTTACATATAAACATTCATTGTTCTTTGTCCAATATTTTGTTGGTTGTCATTTGGGTAAATATGTGTCTCTCTTCTTTATTACTAGTATTTATTTCATTTCTTTTTCTTTGTTTTGCTAGTCTGTTATTCATGTGATATATAAGTTGTACAGTTTTCTGCTATTATTATAACTGTAGCATACTTGATAACCGACATAGTTATGAGTTATGACATGATTAAGCTGGTTCCTGTTGGCTGGCTTGTAAGCATAGGGCATTTCCCTTTGAATTTGAAAAGTGAGTTTGAACTTTATTTAGAGAAACCTTATCTGGTATTTGTTTTCTAGACAATGGAAAGGAGATAGATTGTCACTTCCTAATCAGGGTTCTTGCTTCTTTAGTCTAGGTATGTAAAACCAGAGTTTAAAATTTTTTCTGGGAGTATTATATTTTGGAAAGAAGCATAATTTCAAAGGAACACATGCTTTCTGTTGGTAATTTATGAGTCTGCTAAAGATAAAACTAGTGGAATAATGTGGTTCTGGGATCTTGGGATGGCAGTCTGGAGGTTTAAAAAAATTGATGTGTATTGCAATGGAAAACATGCTTTCTGCTGTCAATTTTGAGTTAGCAAAAGTTGAAACTATTCGAAACAGTATGATTCCAGTTTATAAGGATGTTATGACTGATATTTATAAGGAAATTAAAGTTGTTACAATGCTTGTTCTAGTTATTTTTCTGGAAGTATCTAACTTTGAATATGGGTGGCTAACTTGTTTGAGGAATTCTATTGTAGTTAAAGCATGCATCTTGGTAACTTGGTGTTTTCTACCTTATTTGGGTCTAAATTTCCTTTTTGTTCTTTCATTAAAGGTGTCATTCTCAAGTTGGTGCTCCTTAGGGAAAAAACTTTTAAACCAGTCCTCCAAACAAGGTAATGTTTCTGTTCAGTCCCTCTGTCAACTTGCTGCTACCATAATTGACAGAGGGAGTGACCTTAACCGTGAATGATGAATGTGATGGTTAAGTGCTCATCTGGACATATTTCCCTTGTAGAGCACTAACCCAAAATGGCATCCTCGTTATTGCTAAATTCCATCAATTTTGGTTGCGGTAGAGGGACTAGACTGGAGACATTAATTTGTTTGGCAGACTGGTTTAATCTCCCTCCCCCTTGAGAATGACTGTTTTAATGAGGGACTGAATTAGAGTTTTAGTCCTTTATATGAACCATCTAAAATGCTTGTAAAGTGTGTTGCTTTGCATGACAAGGTGTTTTCTTTTACCCATTTCCATGTCATGTATCCTGACAATATCATGGAGAGTTTTTCTCATATGCATGCTGTGGCTTCATTGAAGTCAATTAATTTTTTTTGGGCATAGGTGATATTGGTGCTGACAATTCATATGATGCCAAGAAATAAAAAATTTCTTTCTGTCTTTTATTCTATAATTCAATCTTTCATTAAAATCATTATTCACTGATAAACTGTCATTCTATAGTGATTGGAATCCTCATGCTGATCTACAAGCTATGGCTAGAGCTCATCGACTTGGACAAACTAATAAGGTTGGAATTTAGTTTTATTAATATGAAGTTGATTATTATTGTTGCCTTTACATGTAGTCTTGTGGTGTTTTAGGTGTTGATTTACAGGCTTATAACACGAGGAACCATTGAAGAAAGGATGATGCAAATGACTAAGAAGAAAATGGTGTTAGAACATTTAGTTGTTGGGAGGCTAAAGGCTCAAAACATCAACCAGGTAAACAATCCTCTTTTAGAAATGAAGGCTTGAGTTGTGAAAGCTCATGATAGCAGTTATTACTCTGTTGGCAAAACCACTTCTATGTTATCTAAATCAACAAAGTTCTATCTTCTTATTGTGCCTTTTTATTTGTAAATTGATATTACTGATATGACTAGGATTGCAAATACTGATATATATGACAATTTGTTAAGAGAGCAATTTTTAATGTTGTAGTCAAATGTTGGTTAGTGGTTTTCAAGAGTTTATTAATGAATCTGTCCACATTTTTGTATTGCTCTTCTTTTCCATTCATTAAATTCTTTCTTTCCTTAAAAAAATATATTTTTGAAGATCTGATGGTAAATTTTGATCATTGATTGTGTTTAGGAAGAGTTGGATGATATAATTAGATATGGCTCAAAGGAGTTATTTGCTGATGAGAATGATGAAGCAGGCAAATCCCGCCAAATTCATTATGATGATGCTTCCATTGATAGGTAGCCCTGCAGTGATTTTTAACCATGTCATATATATGTGTGTGTGTGTGTGTATGTGCGCACGCATTGCTCTTGAGAGTTTCATTTGATGTATTCTTCTCATTTGTAGATTGCTGGATCGTGAGCAAGTTGGAGATGAAGATGCTATGTTGGATGATGAAGATGATGATGGATTTCTGAAAGCCTTTAAGGTTTATTTTATCATTTATCATATGAACTTTTGTGTTCCTTTTGTCAACTATGCTTGGTTTTATCCACTTTGGTTGGTGGTGGTGACTGAAAGTGTATGGATAAAACACTCACATGGACTCCCATAAATGAATTAAAATTAGTTAGTGAGGGGCATTAGGAGGGGAGGAACCAAGAGCCAACCATTCTTAGGAACTGGATTCACCTGTGCTTGCATTTAAAGTTTTAAATACATTATTCTACTGACGTATCTTTAGTCCTACCTTTCTCTTTATGTTCATTCTCCTTCTCTTTGTCTCTTGAAATCTTATGCTTCTATTTTGCTACACTTGCCAATGGGCCCACATGATATTATGCACTCTTTTTATGTTACGTTAAGAGCATCTTACCCTTTTGATAATTGTTGCTGGTCATGTTATTCAGCTGTAAACATCTTTGATTCATAACATTTTTTCCCGTGTAATGGATTTTTTTCTTTTCAAGTTGCCTTGTGCCATGGTGCTTCTTTGTGGATATGGAGCTTGTTATCTGCTCTTTTATTTAATTTTCTTACCTACCTGAATACCTTTGGATTTCTTATTTCATATATTTTGTTCTCCTATGGTCTGGAGGCATTGCTTGCTATTTTAGTCTTCACAGTGCTCTAATTGTGTCATGTCTTCATTATATCAGTACTGAATTGGCAGCACACAATCTGGATTGCTTGTTGGAGATAGTATTATAACCATTTTTTCTTAAAAAAAGAAAATTGCAATAAAAGTCTCTTTGACTGTTAAAATGATTGTTTCTCTGCTCCTTCAATTCCATGTTTACTGTGAAAGGAAAAAAAAATTAAATCCTCTAGACCTAGGTTTACTTTAGCATATTATACAATTTGAATACATGTTTGATTGGAAAGATGTTGAATTTGAAAATCTAAATAATTAGTAACTTTGAGGATGTGCAACTGCATAAATGAACTCTGCCTTCATTTAATCTATGGGGGTGCTTCTCTGAATATTGATTGGTGCCAAGCCAGGGAATATGATTTTTTCCTAATGATACTGCTTCAGGATTCTCAATAAAGCTATGTGACAGGGGAACTGCCTAGAGTTCTTATTAAAGCAATTGAAACCTTTCAGGCATTTTTGTTCCCTTATATTTGTCACTATTGTTTTCCACATGTATTGCAACATATCAGCTAAATTGCTCAGAATCTTTTTACTGTCATTTTTGTTGGGGGTTTTCATTTGGGCTCAATGCCATTCATGGACTAAACTGATTATTTATGTAGGTGGCAAATTTTGAATATATTGACAAAGTTGAGGCTGCAGCAGAGGAGGAGGCAAGGAAAAAAGAAATGGAAAATAAAGATACTGTAAACAGTTCAGATAGAACAAATTACTGGGAGGAGTTGCTGAGAGACCGATATGAAGTGCATAAAATTGAAGAGTTAAGTACCTTGGGCAAAGGCAAGCGGAACCGCAAGCTGGTATGTGTTTGTGGAGTTCTTGTCATATATTATTATTGTTTGCAAATTGGTTCTTCTTGTCATTAATAAATTTGCGTGTGATTACATATGATTTACTCATATTCTTTTGGTTTGTCATTGTTGGCATGTTTATACATACATACATATATGCATACAAAAATATATCCACATCTTCAGCTGGATAAGAAAACCATTTTTCAACCTAAAATAAAAGAACTTTATGGATATTCATGTAATTTTTCTTTAAAGATAAATCTGGATGCTCTTGATTTATCTTAACCTACTCTTCTTTCATGCTCCCAAATGCTTTTTCCTATTCTCTTTCTAGAAATCAGTTTCTTCTCTTTCTCTGTCTTGGTTGAATGCATGTGCTGTTATCTTTATCACATTTGTACGTAGAATTTCATGGTGAATGACAACAGTGTTGAGTGTAATTCTTCTCTTTACCTCTCTGATTTTCTGTGCTCATAGAGAAGGAAATATGTATGTGTTAAAGTAAGAGAGAGGGAGGGAGGGAGGGAGAGAGAGAGAAGAAATTGGATTTATGAGGAGGCTAGAGGGGATTGAGGGAGAGACATAGGAGAACATGGAAGAAGAGAGAGTCCAAATATAACAAAATTACGTAAAAACCCAGTTTTTTTTTTTTGGGTACAGTTTATGCTGATAATTGATTTCTTCAACATATTCGCATCTAGGATTTTACTTTCAAGTCTTTTCGTTTTTATTTTTTATGTTTTGTTTTTCAGAGGTAATGTTTGTATTTAATGAGTTTCAGATGGCTTCTGTTGAGGAGGATGATCTTGCTGGTCTGGAAGATGTAAGCTCTGATGGTGAAGATGACAATTATGAAGCAGATCTTACTGATGGCGATTCAAATTCAACTGGAACTACTTCTAGTAGAAGACCTTACAAAAAGAAAGCCCGTGGTATTTTTTCTGTTCGTTGAACCTTTTACTATTTTAATGATCATGCTGGAATTTTATTATTTATCTTTGACTGGTGTTTTTCCCACAATTCTTTAGCAGCAGATAGCACAGAGCCACTTCCTCTGATGGAAGGTGAAGGAAAATCATTTAGAGTACTTGGCTTCAACCAAAGCCAGAGGGCTCAATTTGTGCAAATTTTGATGAGGTTATGCTCTAGTTGTTAGTTTATGGTTGTATCTGAACTTGTCCTTTACCTTTCATGTATTGAAGAAAAGGTTCTGCATTTCAATATCTGCAGTTTGTCTCACTTTCAGAGTCTATTACAGGTTTGGGGTTGGTGATTATGATTGGAAGGAGTTTACTCCCCGCCTGAAACAGAAGACATATGAAGAAATCAAAGAGTATCTATATGGATTTTTCTTGAGTTTGTTACCATATTTGGGATGTTTTATATTATAATTTAAATTTTTTTTGGAATTTGTGCCAACATTTTTATCTGATTGGAAACTCTTTAATCTTAGTATATTATCTTCTGAGATTTTCTTTTTTGGGGGCAAGAAAAGGGGGGGGGGGGGGGGAGATTGTACAGCATATGACGTTTGTGCCCATGTATGATACATTCGTACAGAAAATATTAGTAATTTGGAAACCTTTTAGTTCAGGCTTACTAATATGAATAGACTTCTGTATTTTTTATGAGCTAGATCTCCTGTATATGCTCACTTGTGAAAGGTTAGTGTTAGAGCATATTGTCAACTACAACATTTATTAGTCTCACTCTTGTATTAATTAGTCCAACTAGTGCATTGATTAGCCTCCTTTGTTAGTGGAGATTTTGTGTATAAATTTCCATGTTATCAGAGTAATTCAACAAGGTGAAATACATTTTCTTTCTCCTTCCCTACATGGAATCAGAGTTCTTGGCTCGTTTCAGGATATCCACACTGCCATTTTTTTTTTTGGGTTCATCCTTATAGAGAAACTAGAGTGATACTTTAGGTGGCTAGTTATATCTCGCCGCCAGCACAGGGAAACACATAAAGGTTCTGGTTGATTTCTCCCAGTTGTTTGATGGTTGGAAACACCACATGTGAAACTCACGCATTGACAAAGCATTTTGTGCATCGTATCATGCACTGGCATGTTATAACGCATGAAGCATCTGTTTGGCGTCGTCTCAACTTTCTAGTGTTTGACGTTATCTTTCGGCACTTTTTCAGCCAGCCATTGATGTATACTCGCCTTTGAGGTTTGGGAACTTATTTGGAAAACCCTCGCTTGTGTGTCTTTGTTTTCAGCATTCTCCATTTCAAATTTTTCCTCTTTTGGGTACCTTTTCTTTTATATGATCTGCTCTGCCAAATTCTTACTTGTGAGTTTAAGCTTTGGGTCTATAGCTCTCAGTTAAATTCTCCATAGCCAATTTTGATCTCTTAAATTTCTTATTTTTGTGAAAAGGAGTATCAGTAATTTTTTAGTCTATCAAAGCTAGCTCTCGAGGAGTCAAAGCCTTTCTTACCTGTTTTTTGAACCAAGATCTTCAAGTTTGACACCATATAACAACTTGCCTTAACTATAATTATAAGCTTTTTTGCAAGTTGAATTTTTCTTTTAGGTGTTCAGAATCAACTCTTCCTTATTTTATTATATTCTTAGCCTATTGTGTCCCTAAAAATGTCCAAAGTCACTGTGTCCTCCAAAACTAATATGACTGAAAATTCCAATGCAGTTAGGGATTTATAGAATCTACATCCCAATTATTGGTTGAATGGTAGAAACTATCTTAAATGGTCTCAACTTGTTCAAATCATGTTGAAGGGAAAAGGAAAGTTAAGCCATATTTTGGGAAATGGACCCTTGAAAAGTGAAAAGCACCATGAGGCATGAGATGAGGAGGATTCTATGATAATGGCATGGTTTTGGAATTTCATGAATCGAGAAATAAGTGATACATAGATATTTCTCACCACTGCTAAGAAGGTACAAGAGATTGTTAAACAGACTTATTCCAAGGCTAAGGATGCTACTTTGGTGTATGATCTCAAAATTAAAGTTGTCAGAATCTGACAAGGAAATAAATCTGTCACAGAGTATGCTAACATGTTGATAGGATTGATAGTGCAAGATATTACTTCAATCGCACATTGTCTTCCTACCTCCAAAAGGAAGGGATAATCCATGAATCGTCCTGTATATATACTCTATAGCAAAATGGAATATCTAAGCGAAAAAATGGGCATCTCTTATCTATAACTCACGCCTATCTATTTCGTGTAAACATGTCTAAATCCTTTTGAGGGGAAGTTGTCCTTATTGCTACATACACTATAAACAGATTAACCTCTCGTGTTCTTGACAATAAAACTCCTATGGAGGTTCTCTTTCAATTTTATCCAAATCTCAGAATTACAAATGGCCTTACATCTCGCATATTTGGGTGCACCGCATTTGTGCATATTCATAACACAGGGAAGTTGGATCTAAGAGCTCATAAATGCATCTTCCTGGGATATTCCTCCATTTAAAAGGGTTACAAGTGTTATCATCCTGCTACAAAGAAGTTCTTTGCTTCTGTTGATGTCATGTCTGCAAAACATCTTACTTATTTTCCTAACCCTTATCTTCAGGGAAAGAACACTATTACAGAAGATAAGGAAACGACTTTCCTTGATATTTCGTCTTTTCTTAACCCTTCCAAGTCCAGTTTAGAATCCAACCCTAGCACTTCTGAAAATCTTCCACCAGGTCTTGAATTCAGCCCTAGCTCTTCTGACGATCCTACACCCACTTTGGTTAGTCCCCACATTGAATCAGTAATCAATAATAACACCAATCTTGATAATATGAGGTATTTGCAGGTGTACACAAGAAGGGAAGCTCTAACTCCTAAACTTGTGCAAGCCCAAATCTTTACACCTATCTTTGGTAGTTCTAAAATTGAGGTAAGCACAAATTCTAACCCTAGCTCCCTAAACATTGATCTTGATGTTCCCATTGCCATTAGGAAAGGAACTAGAGAATGTACAAAGCACCTACTATATTCTCTGTCTCACTTTGTGTCATTCAACAAGTTTTATCCAACTCACAAAAACTTTCTTGCAAACTTAAATTCTATTGTCATTCTAAATAATTTATCCGAGGCACTAGCCAAGGAGGAATGAAGGCAAACCATGAAAATTGAGATGGAAGCATTAGAGATAAACAAGACTTGGGAGTTAGTGCAATTACCAAAAGGAAAGAAACCAATAGGGTGTAAGTGGGTCTTCTTAGTCAAGTATAAAGCTGATGGATCATTGGAGAGATATAAAGTGCGGTTGGTTGCTAAAGGGTAAACTCAAACTTATGGCATAGACTATCAAGAGACCTTTGCTCCAGTTGCCAAAATGAATACTGTGAGAATCCTATTATCATTAGCATCCATTTACAATTGGACACTTCAACAATATAATGTGAAGAATGCCTTCCTCCATGGGGACCTAGATGAGGAAATCTACATGACTATTTTACTAGGATTTGGAGACATGATAAATGCAAACAAAGTGTGTAAACTAAAGAAAGTTTTACATGGTTTGAAACAATTTCCAAGAGCTTGGTTTGGAACATTCACAAGAGTAATGTTAACCTTTAACTTAAGCAAAGTTAGGGAGATGATACTCTGTTTATCAAACACGAGGATTTAGGGGGAGTCACAATCTTGCTAGTATATGTTGATGATATCATTGTCACGGGGAATGATAAGATAGAACAAGAGAAGCTTAGGAGACGTTTGGCAAATAAATTTGAGATAAAAGAGTTGGGAAAATTAAAGTACTTCTTGGGAATTGAAGTAGCATATTCAAACAAGGTATCTTTATTTCTCAACAAAAATATGTAATAGATCTCCTAAAAGATATAGGCAAACTAGTAAGCAAACTAGTTGATACCTAGATTAACCCTAACCATAAGCTAAGAGAAGCCAGGGATGACATTGCTATTGACAAAGAAATGTACTAGAGGTTGGTAGGGAGACTTATCTATCTTTCACATACCAAACCTGACATAGACTATGCAGTAAGTGTGGTAAGTCAATTTATGCATAATCCTAAACAAGTATACTTACATGGTGTTCACAGGATTTTACACTATCTGAAACGCACTCTAGGGAATGGGGTATTATTCAAGAGGAACATGGAATTAATTTTAGTGGCCGATACAAATGTTGATTATACATGATCAGTAATAGACAGATGGTTTACTATTGGTTATTACATTCTCCTATGTAGTAATTTGGTAACTTGGAGGAGTAAAAAACAGAACGTAGTAGCCAAGTCTAGTGTTGAGGTAGAGTTTAGAGGTATTGCACTTGGAATTTATGAATTATTGTGGTTAAAAATCATCTTAGATGACTTAAAAATCAAACGAGATGGACCTATGAGACTATACTGTGACAATAAATATACTATCATTATTGCTCATAATCTAGTGCAACATGACAAACCAAAGCATGTTGAAGTTGATAGACACTTCATAAAAGAGAAGCTAGATAATGGTCTTATTTGTACCCCTTATGTGTCAACAAGAGTCCAGTTAGCATATATATTCGCCAAAGGTCTCAATAGTGTAATATTTCAAATCATTGTATCCAAGCTGGGAATGTAGAACGTCTATTCACCCGTTTGATGGAAGTATTGGAGCATATTGTCAATTACAATATTTATTAGTCTCACTCTTGTATTAATCAGCCTAACTAGTGTGTTGATTAGCCTCTTTTGTTAGTGTAGATTTTGTGTATAAATATCCATGTTATCAAAGTAATTCAACAAAGTGAAATACAAGTTTTTTCTCCTTCACTACAGTTAGTATTGTTTGCCAGTCTCTACATATGGATGAATTACATATAAGGATGCTGTGCTGTCTTTCTTCAAAATCATTGCTCATAAATGTTTTGGCTGTATGAAAAACATATAAATTGCTTGAAGCTGCAAGGATGGTTAAACAAATATTTAGGAGTGTTCTTGATCCTCCAGCTCTGTATTTTCTCATTTAATAATTTGCCGAGAAATTTGTATTTTTACTGCATCTTTGGTCTGACTGGCATTTTTCCTACCTATATTAGTGTGCATATGAGTCATGACTCATGATATATTTGTTCATGGATATTTGTAGACAAATGAAGAGATCATGCCTGTGCATGTGGACCTAGATTGTTTTATTTTTGGGAAAAGTTATTGTCAACCATAGTGTAAAGTGGACCTACACTAATGTGATAAATGCTTTTTTCAGTTACGGAATGCTTTTCTTGTCTCATATTGCTGAAGATATAACTGATTCCACAACATTCTCAGGTGGTTGATTCTTCTTGCTGCCATTTCTATTCTCAGTAATACTTGGTTTATATCTTTGTTTTACTAATGTTTAATTTTTGTCCATAATCTGGCTCTAGATGGTGTTCCAAAAGAAGGACTTAGAATACAAGATGTACTTGTTAGGATTGCAGTTCTTCTCATGATAAGGGACAAAGTAAGTTCCTCTGTATGTTTATCTGCTTGTTGTTAGCATGTACATATTGTTAAGTTCAACTACCGCCCCTTCCCCCCGACATAAAGTTTTCATGTATGTGATTTTATCTTATGAGTAGCATTTTTGAGTTTGAGTAATTTCTTCTATTTGAGTTTTTTCTTTTTCTATTCTTTTATTTTTCTTGGGTGAAAAAGTTTCTTTGCAGTTAATTTTCTTGAAGCTGATGTTGATTTTGTCCCTCTCGGGATATGGAATGACAGGTGAAGTTTGCATCAGAAAACCCCAGAACTCCGCTTTACTCAGAGGATATCTTATTACGTTATCCAGGTTTGAAGGGTGGAAAGATATGGAAGGAGGAGCAGGATAGAGTGTTACTGCGTGCCGTGCTGAAGTATGTTAACTTTTTTCTAGGTTGATGTGCAATCAAAATTGCATTACTTCTGTTAGCAAAATAAGTGTTCATTATACTTTGGTTTCTTGAACACTGCTGTTTGTAATCTCCTGATAGCATGGTAATAAATATACATAGGCTTGGATACTATGAAGTCTATGATACACTTATTTATCTCTGTATATGTGATGCAATCTGAGTGGGGGCTGTTACGGGAATATTTGGGCAGCAAGGCACGGGATAATTGCTCAGACTCTTCTGGTGCTACACTCTTTTTTAATTTTCCTGTGTATGTATCCTGTAACTGCTTGGTTTTCCATCAGTATGTTGATTATAGTTGCCTTGTCTATTTTCTTATTTTCTGTGATTTGAGACAAGTGATTTTGATTTTATATTTTGGTGTTTTCTTATGTTTCTGTTTTTGTGGGTCTGTCTTTGTTGACGGGTTCATTGAAGATAATTCTTTTTTACTTAGGCATGGGTATGGAAGGTGGCAAGCTATTGTGGATGATAAGGATCTAAAGATTCAGGAGGTCATCTGTCAGGAGTTGAATCTTCCCATTATAAATTTACCGGTACCAGGACAAGTTGGTAGCCAGGTGCAAAATGGTGCAAATTCAATAAATGTAGAAGCAACTCGCAGCCAATCTGGGGAAAATGGTGGGAGTGATATGGCAGCTGATGGTGTACATGTTTCTGGAGATGCTAGGAACCAAGCACAGTTATATCAAGAGTCTTCCATCTTATATCATTTTAGAGACATGCAGAGAAGACAGGTTGAGTTTGTGAAAAAGAGGGTGCTTCTGTTGGAAAAGGGACTCTATGCTGAGTGCCAGAAAGAATACTATGTAAGTTTGTCTATGTTTGATGATGTGTAAAATTTCTTAACATTTAATATCTTCTTAGAATATATAGGTGAAAGTTAAAAACATAAGTTGATTGCAGATGTTATGTGTTATGTCAGATGTTTCCTTTTTAGATACTATTATTCAATTTAGAAGAATAGTTTAATCCTGCTTGGATTTGACATTTTTGTGGTTGAGAGATGTCTTTTTTTTTTTTTTTTTTCCCCTTTTGTGGGGTGGTGTGGGTAAACAAGAATTTATTTGAAAGGACATGGATGGAGAACAAAAGTACAAACTCAGCAGAGCGCTCTATTCCCTTTGTAAATTATTCAAGGAAACACTCATAAATCATTAGCAAAAAGCCAGAAACTCAGAAGCTGCTTCACGCTTAGGGAGCTCCCGAAGGAATAGTAAGGAAGTTGTTCTAAGTGGCAGGGGAAACCTAGTGCTACTTACAGGTTTTCTGCTTAGGGAATTCCAAATTTGGAGCTGTAGATTTAACGACCCAACTTTAGGCAGTTAAGTGGTCATTCTACTCATATTTCATACCTCAGGATACTAGAGAACCTATTTCTGTGCATTGGTACTCCCTCCTAAGTCTAGGTAAGTTTGGTAGATACTTTTGTCCTCAAAGCAGAGTGTTAATATAGATGGTGTTTGCTTCTGTCGGAATACTCCTTGTTTTCATAATGTATCATGGAAGACCACAATTTGGTACTTTATCTCTTGTGGCTGGTGAAGTAATCAGATTGGATCATAGGCCTCTTCCTAAGCATTAGGTCTATATGGCTGGCGCATCCTTTTGCTCTAAATCTTGTGTATCTCCATTTTAACTATTATGATTCGCATGAGCTATGTAAGTACTTCGATTTGCAATTATTGTGATCAATGCATATTTTGCATTCATTTTCTTAGTTATGATTGATTTCATTGTATGTAGATATTTATCCAATAATGAAGATATAGTTCATATATAGATCATAAGCATTGTGAAGTGTACGATATGGTCTTTAATGAACTCTGTTTCTGTTGCTTTTGGACCCCTCCTTTCTTTCCTATGAACTCTATTTGCAGGGTGACCATAATACAAATGAAGCCATGAATGCAGAATTTAAGAGTGAACCAAATGTAATGAATGTGCCTAGTTATAAATCAACGGAAGATGAGAAGCAGATGATTGATCAACTGCCTCAAGTGGAAGAAATAGGTATGATTATGTTGTTGTGCATTGAAAGCTGTCTCATGGTCAGACAGCAGCAATTACTGAATTTGTGTTTGATTATGGATCAGTGAGTTCAGTTTTTCTGTCAATTTTGTTTTGATTTTATTTTTTTAATCATTCTCTTTTTCTTTGAAGACCTTTTTTGATCTTTTCCTATTGTTATTTACATACAAATAATATATGATATAAAAGTTAATTGTGGTGCTGCCATTTCTGCAGGTTCAGAAGAAATTTCTGTTGCTGCTTGTGATAATGATACAAATCGATCGGAATTGGTTCGACTCTACAATGTGGTATAGTCTACATGCTGCACTTTAAGTAATGTAATAAGAGAAACAGACTGGTGGGAAATAGTTCGATTCTGACTATCTGGTTCAATTATCTCTATTGGCAGATGTGCAGGGTTGTGGAGGAAAACCCCATGGAAATGGCTAGAGGAGCAGCAGAAGGCGGCTTGAAGAACTTGCTTCCCCTAGAAACTATTTGTGAAGACATCAATAAAATCTTGTCACCCGCAAGGCAAGATCATCGCACTGCAGAAACGCCAATACCAAATCCAGACAACAACTCAGTGGCTTTATCAGAGAATGCAGTTATGGGCTCCAGATTGCGGCCTGTCCTTCAAGATGATTGCAAACCTGATAATCCGGTGATCAATGGGAGCAAAGGCGGGGCGACAGGGTCTGAGCTTGAAAAAGAAAGCAAAGATGAGACGAGGGGAAGTGATGTAGAAATGGGTGAAGCTAGTAATGATGCTGAGTTGGATGAGGACGTGGATAAATCTGACCCGGGGGTTGTTGTATTGGATGATTAAACCCAATACCGAAATAGTCTCACATTGTAGCAGGGTAGAATGTTTGGCAGTTCTAGAACCGACGTGGCAAATTTTAAGGATGATATAGATTTAACATTTTATACTAATGAACATAAATATGTATCTTTTAAGGATGATATAAATTCAATATTATATTTAGATTTTTTAAAAATTTATTCAATTCTCGTAATATTATACAAACATCAGCAACTTAATAGTTCTGGTACTTGAAATGTTTCCCATCAATGAAAAGATGAGGATAAAAGTAGAGTTGGGGAAGCAAGAGCAAGGAAGGCTTCTAGAATCGTTGCTCCGGTCTTCTCGTTGTGTACCATACGATACGGAAATTGATCAGTTTTTTATGTATTGTGCACCTTACAACACAGTATTAACGATTCTATTCTTAAAAAATAAAGGTAAACTTTTAAGAGAGAGTAGCGTATTTGATGAAATTAAACTCGAAATTCGGATTCATTTTGGATTATGAACCATTAATTTACGGGCGTGAATGGTATCTTTAAATTGAATATTGGCCCTAGAACTTATCTGACAGCAAAGTAATGACGTTAAGTCAGTTTAGAGGTTTCATAATATAGAAAATACTAATAAGCTGGCAAGTATTTTGACCTTCTTTCACTCGTAATCAGCCTTTCTTTTTGGACTGGCCATCGTTTTGAATACAGGCAATGAGCAAAGCTATATTCGCCGCGGAAAAAATGAACAAAATGGTACCCCCATTACCAGAAGGTTTAAACGGAATCGCCATAATCTCTCGCGTTCTTGCTTTAGTTGGCTGAGCAAAGTAGAAGAAGCCAAGAAATGCTGCAGACAAAGAGTATGCGGAATTATACATTACATATAGGCACAGAAAGGACCTCAAGCTTCTCTCCCTTCTGTGGAGGGAAAAATATGTATGCACGCTACTTTTACATGATGTAGTGGTTTATATTTAATTGTACATATTGAACCTACGTCTGGATGAAATCTAGATGGCTGCATGTACGTAACATTAGAAATTCTCCTTCCGAAGGACAGACGAAGCTGAGTTTAGTTTCTGATTAGATGAGTATGGCACTTCCTCAATAGAGTTTTTTTCATGAAAAAGCAGCCTGTGTATCTCCTCTGGCCCCACAGGTAGCATACTTGTGCAGAATCCTAATGATCGATTATAGGGGCACTGACGAGAGAATTGGCTTAGAGGCAGAAATCATGAGTGCTTTTTCTGACTAACTTTTTAATCAGAAGTTCCATGAAAAGATAACATACAATAGTGTATATACTAACTATAGTCATTTAGTCTGCTGCGCAGGGTTGCTCGGAACGTCTATATACAGGAGCGGAGTTGTCATTTTCTGAAGCTACCATCAAGCAAGGATTTATTACTATTAAAAATATATATCATGCCCTGTAATGGGACGTAAAATGCCCATTATTTAATCGGGAACACCATGTTTATTGTCAACTTAATCATCTTATTTGTAGATCACTTCAAAAATTTGCTAGCAAAGCATGTCTGCACAAACGACATGATTAACTCCGTAATGGACTGTGGGGCCCATGACAACAATGCATTTTTATAATATGAGAAAAGACCTTAGTGGAAGTAAAAATCTAAAGAAGCTAATCTAAACGAAAAAGACCTTTCTGAGACGATTGCATAAACATAGGAAACGGTGATTGGAACTTCACACTACAAAACTCAACAACTAACGATGCTTATACTGCCGAACTTAACTCCATCACATAGATGTTCCACCCGTGAAATCATCACATACGAAGTCTCCATCCACCAATTTCACCTTATCTTGTTCCTGCATCGCATGATCATCGCATTAAGTGAACATATGCTATATACAACATTCAAAGCATCATTAGTGCACAGAATCGTCCAGTAAGTCAGGTATATCGTCATATCATGGCAACTAGATACTAGCATTGTAAAGGAATCATACAAAAAAGTCTCGGGGAAAACCCTCATAATATTTGCTTAAATGTAATTACCTGTTTCATCATTGCACTGACTAAGTCTTCCAATGAACCAAGATTATTAGAGATGCGATTCCGCTGTGCCTTCTGGGGGTCCACGATATATGCTTGATTGGATCTCAAAGAGGTATCTTCGGCTGATTTTGGGACCCCCTCATGCTTCATTTCTAAGGGGTTTCCATAATTATAGTCCAAGTTCCTGTGGAAGCCTATGGGACCAACTGCACCATTTACAGGAATCAGAGAGTCTAACGAATGCTCATCCCACCCTTGATATGCCACATTCGGTGTATTGTTAGTAAAAATGGCATGGGAGTGCATATCTGTCATTGGCTCATGGGATTGAATGGACAGTGAAGTGATGGATGAAGCACCACTTGGATTCCCAATATGAAAACATTCATTTGTTGAGTAAGAATTTGTGTGCATCCCAGATGACTGCACAGCACTTGGCCAATTATCACTACACCTACCATTCTGATTATCCAATAAAGGCAAAGAAAATTCTGAATGTTGTGAGGCTACTGAAGCAAGATTCTCATATCCTCTTCTCCTTTGTGTGTCTTGAGAATTTGGTTCTAACATCAAGCCATTGTTTGTGACACCAACAACTGGAGTTCTTGAGCAACTAGAGCTTACTCTTGCTCTTGGATCTGGCAATTTATTTGAGATGAGAGATATGGTTTTATCATCAAAACCAGTGGTAGGACCTTGAACAGAACTAATAACCTTACTGGGTTGTGATTGATCAAGCCCTACAGATACTGGCATGCCCTGAAGTGAACTGCCATTCTGATTTACATGAGCTATGGATGGCTGGAACTTAGGAGGATCATTCGTGGAGTTGTTCAAATTCTGGGTATGACCCAACTGAAGAATTCCAGATGAAGGCAACCCATGAACACCAAGCCCAGCAGGAGTGTTCAATCTTCCAATCATCCCACTATATGGAAGGGATCGGAAAACATTGTTCTGAAACTGTCCAGACCCACTCAATGGTTGAAGATGCTTAATCCCACCCAGAGATCCCACTCTCAGATAAGATGGATCTGCACTTCCTAAGGCTGCCACCATATTAGCCTGCTGATTTGCCACACAGCTAATTCTTTTCAGATATAGCCTATATTTCTGCAGCCATCATCACATAAACCAGTGAGTCTCCCTAAAATGATGAGAAAACATTTAGGACATACAAATTGAACTAAACAGAAAGGTTTCGAAAATTGCCTGAAGATGACTTGCCACATTTTCCCTTGTGAGCTTGTCAACATTCATCAAATCCAGAATTTTTTTAGGCACAGCCTCTGCCACCATAACAACACTAACATGAGACCCAGGCTTACATTCACTAGCATAAAATTGTTCATAACAAAATTGATAAATGGAAATAAGGGAAAAAAAAATATTTTGTCGAAGATTGAGGAACATACTGTCAATGCCTAATTGATTAACAGCAGCAACAAACTTTCGGTGCAGCTCAACTGACCAAACAACACGAGGCTTCTTTTGGGTTGAAGGGTCGTCATTGTCATGACCATGCTCATGCTCATCATCATCTTCATCATCCTGATCCTTCCTTTTTTTGGTAAGCTTTCCATTTTGATCAGAATTTCCAGCTCCTGCTGAAGCTAATCCGTTGTTGGTACCAGAATGAGGCTTATCTTGGTTGCAGGTGTTGTTTTTCTCCTTTGAGTCAAACTTCTTCCTCCTTATAACATGCTGCCAAATGTTCTTTAGCTCCTCAATTCGAACAGGCTTCAGAAGATAGTCACAAGCACCATGAGTAATCCCCTTCATCACCAGCTTTGTGTCACCATTCGCAGACAACACTGAAATCACATATTTTACTCTTAAAAATAAAGAACCCAACATGATTATTCTCATTAGTAAAATTAGAAAACCAAAATTTAATATTTCAAATATAAAAATCCCAACTTTCTGACTCAGCTGATAACTATAATTTTAATAATAATAGGAAAAAAAATATGGAAAATGAAAAGAATAAAGATGAAATATTGTGTATAATTCCTGCTTACTTATGACAGGTAGGTCCATCTCAAGACCAACAAGCTCAAGCAGCTTAAATCCATCCATGTCTGGCATATGAACATCACTAATAACCAGGTCAAACTTGTTTTTGTTCTCTCTTAACATCTTCAAAGCTGTTATTGCCTGATTAGTCGTCGTTACTGCAAAACTCTCCAGCCAAACAGCAAAGTAAATATCATTTCAAAAGAGCACATTGGCATATTTCACATATATTAGAACACAACGCAATTGCAGAATGTACCAACAGAGAAAAATTCCAATCTGTAACATAATCCCAAAAACTCACCCGTAGGCTAAGAGTTAGATCCTAAATTTAATGAAGCCAAACAATTCATACAAGATTTAATCACTGAAACCCAAGCAAGAACCCAGAAAGAGGGTGAAGAGAATGAAAGTTACTGGGAGGAACGGAGAAAAGAGAAAGAGGGAGAAATTAAAATAAAAAAGCAAAATTCGTTATATACTAACAAAGCCAACAATTGAACCCAATAACCTAGAAACAACATCAAACATACACGAGAAATGAGAATTGAAGAACGGGAGGAAGGAGGGCCCGAGGGAAAGTACACCTGATAGGCTAAAAGACCCTGGGTACCAATGATTAGTCGGTATCCAAATGTTAAATGAACAAACAGATTCTTGTTAGAAAAGCCAACTGAAACTCAAAGTCCAAAGAACAAAGCACATATCGACAACCCAAATCTTCAATCTCACAGAAAAGGAAACATAGCATATGGAAGAAGACATCAAAAGCATAAGATGCACACCGTGATATTGGCATCTCCGAAGCAGAGTTTCCAACACCAAGAGGCAAGTTGGGTCATCGTCAACAGCAAGCACACGCATTCCTACAGGAAACTGGCCTCTGGGTTCATCCGTTCTAGTCTCTACGGTCATTTTCGCGAAAGATTGATGGAAAAGCAAACAACTTTTACTTCACAGATTATGGGTCTGAAGAACCCAGAATATATGAAACAGAAGAGATACTGGGAAAGGATTTGCGAGGTCTAAGAATAAATCTCGGAAAGGGAGAAGGAGTGAAGGGAGGGAACGTGGTGTGGAGGAACAATATATCATAAATTAAGAGAAAATAAAAAAAAGTTGCAAACTTTCTCCTTATGGATGTCCGTAACTGTAGACGGAGAAAGAAATGAAATCCGTAACCATGTATGGACTGTTAAAGCTGATTGAACAGTGTCGAGTGACAAGAAAAGGATAATTTTCTGGTTTTGGCTAGAATTGGATACCAAGTATCAGGAAGGAATTTTGAAATACTATAATTTTTTTGTTTTTGTTAAACCAACAAATGTACAATTTTTGTAATTTCTAAATTTTTTAATGATTTTTCATATTTTTTTGTCATATTTTTATCGCAAAATTTCTTACAAAAATGTAACTAAATCAATTTTCTTTAAATTCCGGAAAGATTGGCACGTGACGCGCTGGCAGGAACGGCAACCTTGGAAGTTTAAGATGAAAATTTTGACCAGATAAGTTCCAACACATTTTCTGACTTCAAGAGGGCTGGTGTAGAAAAAGCATTACTTGGTGTGAACACCATAATTGATTTTGATATAACAATTTTAATAAAATTATTAAAAAATAATTCTTTTAAAATTAATATATCAAATCAATTATTACATAAATATATCAATATCAACTGTTATTTTTTTTTCTTTTTAAGGATGTTATTATAACGAACAAGATATTACTGCATTCGGTGGATTTGAATTCAATTTTGGCCTTTTCCCATTAATTTTGGTTGGGAAGGTCTCCTTTCAAGCATAATTATGATAAAGATTAAGGAAACCCACTATTTAAGCATTGATCACCCAACTGTAACTAGGGAGAAAGATATCACTCTTAATCTCTATCATTATAGCACTTGATAGTTTGACATTGAAATTTTCAATTAAACTTTTGATCATCATTGATACCAATACTATTGTAACCATTTAATGCGTCTAAAAGACTATTAGTTTTTAAGCTAGGCATTTATAACTCTTCTCAAATTTAATAGAAATATTAGTATGGAAATCGGGTTTAGAAATTGGAATCATCTGTCTGCAACACTCAGTTTCCATGCAAATTTCTCGTACGAAATTAGCATAAAGTTACAAATCTTTATGAATGACGAAGCTGCATAATATAAATATATATATATATATATATATCATTTGGATGATTCCTTCTCTTTTTTTTTTTAATGAAAATAATGCAAAAAAATATCACTTGAATATGCAATTTACTCATTTCAATTTAAAAGTTAATCATAAACCTTTTAGTTTTGTATAATTTAATATTTATATCAGTATTTCTATTTAAAACCCTAAAACTAATTATTTATGTTGGCTGAAATAGGCTAACTGAAAAAGAAAAATTGTGTGGAAAAAATATGTAGGGAAATGACAAAAAAAAAAAGAAGTCATTTTCATCATTTAGAATGATCAATGATAAGTTGAATGTATTTTTAATACTATTTCTTTCAATTATTGCACAAAATAAAAAATTATAAGATCTGATGCAGAGAATCCATACTCAAAAGTATATAAGAATCTACACTCCACTTTTCTAATCAAATAAAAAATCACATATAAAAGAAAAAATTACTAGAAGACCTTTTAGTTCAGAGAAGACCGAAAACAGAACATTTAAAAATTAAAAAAAAAATAAATCTGGTGCAGCCTATTTCATCTGCAGGCTTACGCTAGAGATTTGTTCCCTTAAAAAATAATAATAACAAATTTGTGTTACGTGGTTAAAGGTGTTGACCCATGGTAGAAGAATCTGGAAAAGAAAAAACATGGAACATAATTTTCTTGCTTACAAGATGGTGAAAATATAATAAATCCCGCAAGAGACGAAGAGTTAAACACTAGTTTGTCCTTATCATCGAGTTAGAATGAAGAAATTAAATATACTAACATTAAATTAACTTTCAGACAAGAGATAATCTAAATTTAGAATAAAAAAATTAAATTAAAAATTAACTAATAAATAAATATCAAAATAATGTTTTGAAAAAGAAACAAAGGTTTATCACTACTACACATAAAGAGTAATAAATTAGTAGAATTTAAATCTACTATATTAGGAGTATTTTTACAGTATTTATTTTGAATTATTAAACAAAATTTTAATAAATTGTATTTAAAAATTATAAATATAATCATATGTAATTATTAATAATAAATTTAAACTATTAAATTTTCATTGAATTACTACAAAATCTGCACTTATAGTTATTACTTGATATGATCCGATCCGGAATTAGTAAGTTCACGTGAAGAAGTCTTATATGTGCGCCTACAATACCTGGAAAGGCCAACGCACACAGAGAGACAGAGAGAGAGGCCTATGAGTGAGAGCAACGTAGAGAGGCACTTAGATGGAGGGTTTGGTGGAGAAAGCAAGACAATGACTTGTCAATAATGCCATATAGCTTCCCTCCTAATGCTATTCCACCCCACAAATCATCTCTCACTTCTATGCCCACTACGTTCATTGTGGCCTATGCCTCTTCCACTGCTCCAAACTTCACCATTTTTGCCCTTTTTTAAAAAGTCTCATTATCAACATCATTCTGATTTTTGTCTTCCCCTTTGTTATTATGGGGTCTCTATCATGTAGGCCCCTTCTTCATCCCACCATTTACAGTTACCCCCTTCATTTATATCTTGATCTTCCTACCAATGGACGCACAGACTAGACTGTAGAATTCAAAATTAATTAATGCTAAATCAGATAACTCATGATAATGACAGTCTTATTCATCCAGTTTTTTCAACCTCTACCCCTAGAGAGTGCCTAGAAATAGCTATAATCCCCTTTTTGCACTACAAACTCCGGAACCCCGCCCCTATCTGTACACAGTCTCTCTCATATCTTTCTGGGAATCTTGCGTTAGATAACTGAAGATAAGAACCAACTTAATAAATTAATAGTGCTTTATAATGGTTTTGTACTGAGATATGACCGAATACTTAGCTGGTCATTTAAAGGTGTTTTGCAATTCGCATAGTACATAAAATGGATGGGGAGTGGGATTTAATCTGTATATTTATCTGTTGAGATGAAAGGGAATTAATTTAGATAGCATCACAGCATAATATTAAACTAAGGTTGGCTTGATGTATCCACTTTGGCAAAGATATGGAGAATATACTTAGAGATGGCCAAGCTGGAATTAGCAAAGATGTTGAAGAACTCAAGTCCAGAAAACAAGGAAAAGCGCGAGAGAGAGGAGAAGTTTGCTACAAGTTGGCGCCTGAGATCACATGTTGGAAGATACTGAAGCATTGATTGGAAGGAAGCAAGATCCGAATGAGCTAATATATGATTATCCCAAGCAACATCATTGACCGTCCACTAATATTCAAATGGATATGAGCTTTGCATGATAATCTCTGCCTCATATAATAACTATATCTTAAAGATTCATTCTTGGCACAAAATCTTGCGATTCCTAATTGCTTTTAGCAGCCACATGACTTCCTTTTGCCCATCCTAATCTTGTTCTTTTCCATAAGCATCCCTGTGCTTGCTGTATCTATGATTAATGTATGTCTTTGTATTAATCAGAAATGGAAATTGGGCTTCGGTTTTTGTTCCAGAATAAATGGGCTCATTTGTTGCCTGTACTAAAAAAGGACAATAAGAAGCCCGATTACTATATGGGCTGGATCAGAAATTAGGCCTAGTAATAACCTGCAGGCCCATTATGAAAATACTGTGTATTTAGTGGATTTAAATAAATTCGTTAGCTCTGTAAAGAGAATGTTAAATAATATTAGATTCCTTTCTTGTATTAAAAATATTATTCAATTTTTTCATATGTTTGATATGCCTTACAAAAATCTTAGCTATAATTTATATTTTGTTGACAAAGTTAAGGGCAAATTATGTATATTACAGGTCGTTGGTTGTTACACTCCCATCCTCTGAAAACAAATGAACAAATAATAAGTTATAATTTCACTTGTTTTGACTAAAATGTATTTATATTCATTATTTATATAATATAACAAGTATTAAATATGCATATGATCAATGTAAAATACTTAATTTGAAATTTAGAATAAATTAAATTCATGATTTTGGTTTCAATAGAGATTTGTGTATATGTATATTTTTTAAATAGACGGGGAGATGTGCAATTTGGACATCTTCCAAGAAGAAGGAAAATAATTTACTCTATTTTTTTTTTTTCCATTTTGCACGTAAAATAAGTTCCTTTTATCCAATAAAAACATTATTCTTCTCTTTCTTTTTTGTTTTCTAACTATTGCTACTTTTTTACCCCTATTGTAATTCGCTGTGTTTATTTCTGCATAATGCACTTTACTTGTTTAATAAAAACGTCTTTCAAAAAGTGTTGCATAGTTGTGAGGTGAAGTTCTAACAAGAGACTACAATTTTATTCTTAATATAACAATAAAAGCAACTAAACAATTTTTTTTTTTTGGAATAACATACTTTAACTTTGTTAAGTATCAAATGAGCTGGATAATATTTTCTAAACTGAAAAAATGTTAAGTGTAATTTAATCAAAATCTTTGAAAAAAAAATGTAATTTATTTTCAAATAATTTTAATTCTTAACGCATATAATAAGCAAGTATTCCTTATATTTGTTAACTTGTATATTTAGCTCAACATTTACTTCAAAGTTATTTTTCTTTATAATTGATATCATTAGTTCACAAAAACATTTGTGTTTCAAAAATGGAGGTGCTCTCTGCAGTCTTTAACACATATTTTCTTTTAGGAATTAGTAGTACAGCTATTTATTTTTTATTTTGAGAATTTTGTGACCATAAGATAATGCCAATTTATGTGGGTATGGTATACTACTGGGGTCCAATTTGTACTTAATGGGCTTAGATTTATCTTGGTAGTCCATTTAATTGAAGTTGGACTGACTTGCTCCATATTGGACCTGTCTACGGTAACTAAAGAAGAAAAAATGAATCTTTCTACACACAAATCGCAGGGCTATGAAGTTGATTGAAAGAAAAGGAAAGGAAAGAAACAACATTTCTTCTGTCACCTTTACAAAAATTCATCAGATTATTATTATGCTGTTTATCTGTGTCTCAGGTGACACCAGCTTTGATTGCTATCAAATGACACACCAATTCTACATTTCATAAAACAATTTTTTGAATGAAAGCCTGTGGTGGAAATCAAGTTTGGTCCAAGAGGAAGAAAGAGGTTGCACGGTGTCATTTCATCCTCCTATCATTAATGTAGATGGGAACCCAGTGACCTTGCTTTCAATTGCTTGTGTATTTCTTAAGTACTCATTTTCAAAATAAATATATAATTCATGCAATAGCTTACAATCCTAACAATAAAAACTAATCATTCATCAAATCCCTTCCTTACATGCAAATATTTATATGGAATCATTTTTAAAAAGCCAACGTTAAATGATCGGGAAAGAAACTTAATGTTGATTTAAGAACACCTGAATAACAATTTCGTATTGAAAAGTTAGCCCGCGTCTTGTTCTACATTAACAATATAAAATTAAAGAAAAAATATAATTTTAGTCCCTAATATATCACTCAATTATTATTTTAAGAAAAAAATATCAAATTGGTTCATTACTTTTATACTTTGTGACATTTTAATTTCTTCACAAATTATCATGACAAATCAATTCCTTATAAATCATATTTTATACAAAATTAGTCCCTCAGAAATTTAAACAAAGAGACTGATTTTGTATAAATTTAAATTTGTGAGGAATTGGTTTTACACAAGTTTAAATTTATAATGAACTAATTTGTTACAGATAATTTGTAAATGACTAAATTGTTACTAAGTATAAAAGTGAAAGACTAATTTCATACTTTTCTCATTATTTTAGTCGTTCATTCATTTTATTTTCTAAAATGGTCTTTCACTTTTGAAATTGTAATATTTATATAGTCTCTGCAGCTATGTCTTAATAATACACTTAGAGGGACTAAAAGTAATAAATTTTAATTTGTGGGTGATTATTTAAAAAAATAAAATTATAATTTGGTGATAAGTAAGGATTGATATAATATATTTCTCTAAAATAAAATATATAATTGAATTGAAGTATACAATTTTCAATCTAGGGTAAATTTGCCTTACCTTACACTCATAATGTTTTAGAAATTAATTAAGAAAGAAAATTAAAAAGAGTTTTTCTCTTTTTCTTTTGCTATTTGGACATGTAAGTAGAAGATTCAAACTATAGGTCACATGCATCGATACCCGTTATAGGATTTATTTGTCTTTTGAAGTCGATACTAATTTATTTTGAAAGATAATATCTTAAGCTATAAAAGGGTCTGATCAATTCTAGAGATTGAAGCTAGAGGTGCATCAATGGTATAGGGTTTGTGATGAAAACAACATAGTTATATAGTTAGTTATCAAGTGAAATCTTCTCATACATGTCATTTCGTAAGAAAATAAACTAGCTATGAACTTAAAAGAAATGACTTTATGAAGTTTGTGAATGGGAAGTGAGGAAGGAATGAGAATAATAGAGTAAGATGATGACGATGATGATCAAAGCACAAAAATAAAGAAAGCAAAAAGTAGATGATGTTGACGAAATGAGCACGAATGTAGGGTTTTCTCTAAAACCTAAGTACGTAACCATGAAGGACAAGGCCATGTATTAATTTGTCATCATCTGCATGCATTGATGTGTGAAGAGAGAGAGAGAGAGATAAAAGATTTGACAGTGGGAAAAAGTAAGAATGAGATCGATCTTCTTTCGAGTACTTTGATACCCTAAAGATATGTTTAAAAGGAAAAGAGAAGTGAATGATGGCAACTTTGTGGCTTCCTTTTTGGGGTTGCCTTCAAATGTGGACAGACAAAGAGATCTCTTTATGAGATTTAGTTCTTTGTATTGATTATACACCTTAAACAACGTTACTTGACATGGAATCATACAAGTTTGTTTGCCCAACGGGATTTCTTTATAATTCCTAACCTCATTTATCAAACAAATGACTTGTGATTGTGGTAACAATTATTACACACACGCAAAATCCAATGTTCCATACTTAATGAATAGCGATTAACTTAGAGATATTATCCTCTTTTCATTTATTATATATATATATACACACACACACAAGAGATACCACTATCAAGAGCATTAGAGGGACTCCACATCAGCTTCCCTTTTTACTTGTCGGCCATTATTTTTGTCCCTTCCCCCACTTTGCGACTAATACCATAAAATTTGTCTTCTCTTTCTAACATAATTTTATGTATTACTTGCTGGTCATACATCACAGAAGATTAATTAGATGCATTGTTGGAAACCATAACAAGTTTAATTTAAAGCATTAAGTTTATTCCTTCATAATGTGCTAGGTGCTCATATGCTTTTAATCAAAATATCACACTTGAAAAATTACTGAATCAGTATTGGCCTCATCTAATACCAGAGAACAGGTAGTTTCTATGAAATCACAAGAAGACAAGGTAATTGAAGGGATAGTGTTACTTACTACGACATGGGACATGGTGTCCTTGATTGGGGACCGAGTTTCAAGTATAAAGGAAAAGTTAATTAATGAACATGACAGTGCTGGGCTTTGCCTTCTTTCCTTATATGATGGCATATCACTCGAAAATTCACTTCCAATGCTCAACTATGTCACTGCTTGCTTTCCAACTCAAGTTGACTCACGTTGTTTCCCACAATGTAATTTTGTATAAGCAAATAACACATAGGGAAGCAAAAGTCCGATCTCAAGTTAAAAGGAATTATTAGATTAATGGTTGAGTTATGTTTTCTTTTACTATGTGGGCCTTTTACACATATAAATAAAATATTTTACTCAACAGCACACATTTAAATGTACTGGATTTCCATCAAAGTCAAAAGTGTAAGAAATATAATATACTTAAGCAGTTGGAGTTCCATATATCCCACCAGTATATATGTTTTTTTGAAAAATTTACCCCATTTTACAGTGTCAAGAATCCACAAGTATTTGTTATCTTACCAAACAAGAGGACCAAAAGTACTCCAAGATGAAAATCTAAGGAAGGACCCATGCCTACACCAATATGTTAAAGAAGAGGGGGACGAAAAAAGCCGAGAAAACAAGGTAAAAATAGAAACTTTACTTGATCTGAATGCATCTGGCCATGATTATGGTCTTTGGTGCAATATTGAGCTCAATCTCATCAATCGTTTAGATACGAATTCATCAAAAACATCATCAGAAAACTATGTTGGTGGTGGTGGTCTTAGTTCTGAAGCAGATTTTGCACTTGTAGTTACTGCTAGAGAAAGTTTTATAGTACATAGGTGCTTAGAGGACACCAAAATGTGCATAAGAGGGAGAGATCAATAGCAAAGAGAGTACAGAGGCTTGGAATGCAAATAATGGCTATAGCAGCAACTTATGGGGTTCCTTTTGTGCATAATTATATGTATACAAGTATGGCGTCTCTGGCTCCTCCTGGTGCTTTTTGTAATAGGCCTATTGGGATTCAAACTCACTCTCTGATCCACAACCCTTGTAATTATGGGCATAGGGCTTGGTCACAATAGCCTGGGATAGGGAAGCTAGAGATGGCGAATTTTCATAAAACAACGTCAAGATTGTCTTCAATGTAAGAGATTTAACATCATACTTATATGATAATGAAAACTTAGATTTGAGGATAAATCCTTTTCAACTCGAGGAGAATGATGAGCCTCAAGTTGAACAACAGGCTAACTTAGGCCAAAGAGCTTTATCTGGGCCAGTTACACATTTTATAGTCAATAAGATTCGGGTTATGGTTGTCCAGCAACTCAAAATGGAATCAAACTTTTTAGGATCCAAGCCCAATTTCTATATGGAGCTTAAGTTAGAGTAGGGTAATTTGATCATATACTATAATAAATAAATGGTGAAAAGTCAATCATGTATATAATGAAAGTTAAAATAAGTATTGGTTAAAGTCTAAGTTAGGTGAACTATATTTCTTTGAAGTCTAAGTTGAATAAGTTAGGTAAGCTACATTAAAAGAAAAGTCTATATTAGTTGTATTTCTATGCATGTTTTTCTAAATTATGTGAGAATTAGATAAATCTTAGACTTATACCATAAGGGTTGTTCTTGGCTATAAATATAGAAGTTATCAATAAGAAATGTAACTTTGAATGCTCTGAAAATTGGCTTAGCCTCCTATATGTGAATTTTTCATCTAAGTTCTTCTAAACTTAATGGCGAAACTATCTTTGATTTTTATCACTCTCCTTATTTTATTTTAAAGTGTGGCGAATCAAATCTAGTATTTTTGAGTATGACGTGCAAACTTATCATTCGAGATTGCAGTTGTTCTATCTTTTCTTTTTTATTTATTTGTGTTTTGGGATTGTTCAATCTAAACTTCCTTGAAGCACATCAGATACCATGAAAACCAATAAAATAAAATGTTATTTTTTATATGCACATAGCCTATTTGTAGTTTATGTATTCCCGCTATGTATTTTTTTTGTTTTATTAATTATCCACCTAGAATTCCAATTTCATATTTCTATTTGATTTAAGAATTGCCAGGAAGGGAAAATCTATGGTAAAGATCTTTTAGTGCCTTTTACAAGTAACATGTACATGCAAGTTCAATTCCATATAGCAATTTTGCAAACTATTACCGTTGTGTTTGGATTGGATTTAAGCAAAAGCGATTTTGAATAACTAACTGATTTTAAAATTAATTCCACCTAAACATGATTTTGCATAATGTGAATTATGTTTAGGAATTTTCGTCTAAAAATTAAATTTTACTACTAAGTTTACTCAACACAAAAGTTTTTTTTTTTTTTTATTTCTATGTGAAGGGTTTTAAAACCAAAAATAGTTTTGAATAAAATCAAATGTTCAACTAAACAAAAATATTTATAAAAGAAAAAATTATTTTGATTCTAAACTAGCTTTTGAATCTCTCGGCTACTAAATCAAATGCATTGTATATGTTGAACACTTGCACCAAAAATTTCTTCTTAGCACGTGAACTTCTTAATTTTTGCATAATTGGGAAATGCCTAAAGCAAAGTTGCAACTCCTATGTTTCATATTCCATTTTAAATTGCAGAGGTGGAAAAATAGGAGATTAATATTAATACCTTTTAAAAAAAATCTTATGGCGATGATAATGATTAAAAAGTTATCATTTAAAGTTCTTGAAGATTATGTGAAACAACTCCGGATTGGCAATGACAATACATATAATGAACATTTGTCATTCCATATGAAAGCAATTGCGAATTTGCGATATACATATAGTGGATATGGTGATTGTTAAAAGCTATGCATCATTACGTAAAGAAAAAAGAATCACTCGATTACTAAACACCAAGTACGTAAGGCTAATGAGTCCGAATTACCATTCAACAATCACAGTAAGGCCCATTCAATGGTAACCCAATACAGAAGCTTAGTCTACAGTAGAAAGAGGCCCGGGATGGAGTATTGGGCTTCATTAGTTTAAAACATTTAAAAATCAAGGAACATTAATAGTATGCAAAATAATATAAACGAAGGTGGAGATACACATGGAGAGATGGAGAATTGTGTGATAAATATGAATGCATTGCATTATTAGGGGGCAATATCGTTGTAAAGCAAGTAGTTGTTGAGTGGCAGAGATGTTTCGCTGGGACGAAGTCAAGCCACGAAGGATACGACAGTTGCATAGGCAGCACACGTAAGTTTGACTGTGACAAATACACGAAACAAGCGGCAACTTCAGCCACTTCAATACACGTGGCAATATATAATTATTAAACCTTAATTACGTTTCTTCATAGAAACTTAAATAATAAAAAAATTAGATAGTAGAGCTAGAAGGTGAGAACACAGGCTTCGTTTCATGTCATATCAACTTAAGAGAAAATGCATGGCAAGTAGGTGGTTAAAACTTAAAAGCTTGGCCCAGTGGAGCTGTGTTGAAATTGAGCATACACATATGAACTGTCGCGGGTCGTTGAGGGAGGACTTAAAAGGTCATCGTATATGGTTTTCTTTTTCTTTAAATGGATAATATTAAAAAATAAATCAGATCTTCCTTTTTTTCCTTTTTTTTTTAATTTGTTGGGTTTGCCTACCCATCAGAGCATCAAGAGTAAAGAAAGTTATTCGAGGATAAACATCGAACGAGTTCATTTTCTGAGAGAGAGAGAGAGAGAGAGAGAGAGAGAGAAGAGAGTAATGTGGCAGAAAAAGGAGCAAGGAAGGAAGGAAGGATTCCCTTCGGGTGAATAAAGTGATGATGAAGCTGCGCGTTGTGTCTGAACTTGTCAGTGACACCTATTATTGTTCGCTGCCTTTTCTGTTTCACCCCTTCCCAATCGTTTCACCATGTTATCATAAACAAATATGTTTCCAAAAAAGTTATTTAAAAAAATTACGATCATTAGTTTTAAGTATTTATTATATATATATATTTTAGACATTACAAATTATTTAAAAATTTTAAAATTAACTTTTTTTATTGTAAGAAATGTTATTCTAAATTTTTATAACTTTTCTATCATGTATTTACAAGAAAAATATAAAATTGATCATTTACTTTTACACTTTGTAATAATTTAATTCTTCATAAATTAACATAACAAATTAATTTATTGGTAATAATGGATAAATTTTTCATAGTATATTCATTAGGGTTTAAATTTGTAAAAATGAAGAACTAATTTAATATTATTTTTTTTTCTAATATTGTAAGATAAGATTTTTCTTAAAATTAAAAAATTTCTCCTAAGTCTATATTTAAAAGTTTAAATAGCATGAGATAAAGAATAAAGTTGAATTAAATAAAATAAAATGGTATAAAAAATCATGAATGATTCCATCATTTGGGAATTTCATTGAAAGAAAAAAAAAAGATGTTTGATTTGTTATATTTAAAATTACCGAAATGAAATTATCCATAATTCTTAATAATATCATTATAAAATAAAATAGAGTTAATTATATCCTTATTTACCATTTTATTCCACTGAAAAAATATACTTTCCAACGACAATTATTCCACTCTTTGCGATTGTATGAATTTATTATCATAACAGATATCTGAATAGGCCAAAACAAAATTTGAGGTTCTATGGAATCTGAGAAGGAGGGGAAGCAGTGGTGGTGACAGATCGAAGTACGGATGAGTTCGAAAGAAACGATGCCTTGAACAGACGAAGGAGGGGCAGTGTTTGGAGGTGGGCTCCCAAACCCCCGACATCCACTGCGTGTAATAATTGCAGTCTTGTCTATTCCTCCACTATCACACATCATTCGTTTACCCCTTCTTTGAGCATGCCCTCATCATCATTTTTTGCATCTACCGCTTCCTTCTCTCTTCTCTCCTTCAGCCCCGTCACCACTATCATATTCATCATTCTGTTCTAACTGCTGCGAATCCTCTGCCTTTCTCTCCACCCACACTCTTCGTCCCATGCGCTAATGGCGCATGCGTCCCACAAATCCCATTATTCCATTGGGGTTCACATGCACTAGTTGTGTCCTTGTTTTACTGTTTATGTGAACAAGTAGGATAAAGAAATTTCAGGTGTAATTGATGAAAATTTTATAAAATTAATAAGTATTATTTAATATTTGTTAAAATTAAAATAATTGAATTGAGATTTAATGATTTAGATCTTAAATATAAAAAATACGAATGCAAAAAATCTAAATCCCAAATGAGTAATAGGATAATAAATAGTTGGTAATTACAATTACACCGTGGTAAATTTGTTTGAAGTTTTGAAATTAATTTTGTAACTTGGATCTTTCATGATTATTAAATGTAATAAATTTATAATTTTTACCGGATATTAAAGCAAGGCTCAGTTCCCTAAGATTTCATGAACTATTCTAGTAATTCCCAGATTTCTATTCTATTTTTTTCTTCTCTTGCTTTGAAGGCCTTTGGAGTTTGGAAGGACCACCCAGTTCCTTGGGAGAAGGGGAAGGCGAGTAAAATATGAAAAGCACTAATCAATGATATTCAATACTAGTTGAGAGAATTACATTATTGGAGCTCAAAAAGTCACTAAAATGATTAATTACCCTACCGATGCGGTTCTTTATAGATGATTTATAGTGGTTAATTAAAGACGAAAGAGCATTCCCATTAAATATCCCACAAATGCACTCATTATTTTAGTATTTATCTCACAAAATTTCGTTAACTTTACTCTTCTTCCGTAATAAAAAAACATATGAAACATTACGAGTGTGTTTGGATGGATGAGGCAACGCATTGTGACAGAATGGAACCGTTATTAAATTTGAAAATTAGTTTTTTTACCCATATAAATCATGGATCTAGGCATATGAATTTCAAATTGAAAACAAAGCAGACTAACAAATTCCATAGATAGGATATTAAAAAAGGAAAATCATTGGTGTGACTTCAAGGTCAAACCTTTTGCAGCATGGTTGCGAATTTGTGGCAGATAAAGCCGAGGGCCAGCGCATGTTGCTTTCATCATTATACCAAATTAATATTACATCTTGAAATTTATTTTCTTAATTATATTAATTTTGCATTGCACTGTTTAATAATAATAATAATAGTAGGCATCTACTTGGCACGAGGACATAAAAGCAAAGGCACTTTCGGCCGCCGGTAGAAGCCAGGTACATGATTCTCGTTCTTCCTCCTCTCGCTCTTCTTCTTCCTTTTGGGGGAGAGCATATGAAAAGAAGGAAGAATCATTTTGTTCACGCAGAATTGCGAGGGTTCTGAATTCTCAATCTGCCCTTTTATTTTCTCCTGCCCGTTGCCATCACATACCGTCGCCACCGCCAGCTCTGTGATCCCGCCCAATTGCTGAATTTTGCTTCTACCGAAGCATAGGTTGGCTTTCAAGGTTTCTGAGAAGAACTGCCAGAAAATTATTGGGGAACACATAATGTTGTGTAAAAAGGTAATGGGACCGCGGAAGAAGATGCAGGGAAAGAATCCGGTTTACCTGAACGTCTATGACCTCACGCCAATTAATGGGTATGCGTATTGGTTTGGCCTCGGAGTCTATCATTCTGGTGTTCAAGGTAGGCAAGCATTTCCAATTCGTTTCTCCCTTGGTTATTTGTTTCATGTCTTTTTCTCGTTTCTTTGCTTTCAAGGAAGCCAGGAAACGAAATGAAATTTTGGGTATTGCCAATCTTTAGCCTTAGAGAACCCGAATTCTCATCCTTTAGTTTCTCGGGGTGATATAATTGTTAATTGAAATCCTGGATTTTCAATTCAGATCCGTGGTTGCATAACCTGTGTTTCGTTGATGACCATGAATTCTGAGTGGGTTAAGAATTAGTATGAAATCGAAGAAAGGTTGCCTAGATTTCTAATGCTAGTGGAACATTAATGCTCTAATTTTGCTTCATGCTGGATTGAGTTGGTAATTCAATTGAGGAAAACACTGAAACGCTACAGAATAAGATTGTAATTTGCAAGCCCTGTTTCGAAGAACCCATACTGCAAATTAATGCGCATGCTAAATGGGAGGGAAATCTAATTGTAAATTTATAAGAAACTGTTCTCCATGCTAATTCAAAATAGAAAAGAGGGAGGAAAATCTTCTTGACTGGACTTCTGTGATCTTCTGTACCTTCGTTTTCCTAGTTTGATTGTTAGCCTAATTAAAATGTTCAACGTTTGTCATTATGTTCTGCATTATGAGAATAGCACAAGGGATTTTTGTTTTTAACCTAAATTTTTAATTTGGGTGATGAGCACTTATAACAGTTTGTTTGTGGTTCAATTTGTTGTAGTTCATGGTGTTGAATATGCATTTGGAGCGCATGACCGCCCCACATCGGGGATATTTGAATTAGAACCTCGGCGATGTCCTGGTTTCACTTTCAGAAAATCAATTTACATGGGATCAACAGATATGACCCTCAAAGAGGTCCGAGCTCATATGGAGAAACTAGCTGATAATTACCCTGGGAACGCATATCATCTTATCACAAAAAACTGCAACCATTTCTGTAACGATGTTTGTCTCAGATTAACCGGCAAATCAATACCTCGTTGGGTAAATCGACTCGCTCGTCTTGGTATGAAATAGATCAAATTTCATTTATTTTAGTTATTATCTTCCATCTAGTTGATAGGCATTGCTTTTTCACTAAGATCTTAAGATGATTTTGAGCCAGATGGAAAATTTGTGGAAAACAAGTTTTATCATATAATTATTATTCCTTTCCGACAATAAAGGTGTTTTTATGTGTGATAATTGATTAAATGGAGTAGCTTTATTCTGTGATCTACTATAGCTCCAAGTCTGCTTCTCCTTTCTTTGTTCCCCTATGTATTAAGTATATTTGTTTCCTTGTTTTAGTATCAGCTTCTGAAATCATTACAACTCTGTGATATGTCTAGTTGCTGTTATGATTCTTGCATGTTGTGTTTCATGCTAACCCTTGCTTTTCATACCTGTTACTTGATTCTAATTGCTCTTAGAAATATTAATCTCATGAAAAAAATTGTTTTCAACACAGCGTATATTTTACCGTGGAATTGGCTTCCTCTGCATGACGTGAGAACAGAGCTATTGTTCCGGAATTAATGAAACTTGAATTACTTGCCTGCCTGTATCTGTCTCTCTGCACATGCAACTTTTCTCGTGCTCCTTTTAGTAACATGCAACTTTCTTTCTGCACATGCAACCTTGGAAACATAACATATTTATAATTATGAGTAATCAATCCTCCTCCCCCCTTTTCCATCCCTTACCAAGGACCTCATGATGATAACTTGCGCTTCTGATTATACAGGATTTTTGTGCAACTGTGTTCTTCCACCTGAACTAAATGACACAAAGATTCGACAAGTCTCAGTGGATGGCGGGGCTGCCGAAGGTGGTAGGAAGAAACTAAGAAGCCATTCTAGAAGGTACTCCAATGCACAATAATCTTAAGATTCAGCAGTTAAAAGTAGTAGCCAAAGACATTGTATTCCGCCATCTTCATCTTTGATTAACGGTTCTTCATCCTCATCCTTAACTATTAAGTAAAGATTTGACAGGAGTCAGGTTCTGAAACTTAGGGTTCTTAAATATGCAAGCAGCCAAAGCTGAGCAGGAAAGTAACTTTTTATGTCTGCTCCATCCTCATAATCAAGTGTATATTCATAGTGTGGCAATAGCTGCTAGGGAATTCATTGCTCTTCTCTCTTCCTGTTCTCTGTGAAATGCTGTCTTCCTTTTGTGAATGCGAAGGTCTTTGTTTTCTACGTTTTTATCATTTTCTAAAGTGCACAATATCATGGCCTTCCTGTTCTTGATTCTTAAAGTAATTTATGTTGGCAGATGTAGCTTACCGTAATGTGTAGGAAATTGTACATTCGTTGAAGTGCGAAATTCAAGGTGGCAATGCTGAAAGAAAGAGGTAATTGAGGGTAATATGATGTCAAAATTAACATGAAATTTCATCATTTTCATGTGCTAATGTGTTCTGGGTTAAAAATACTGAATCTAATAAAGGGTTCTATTCTACAGAATCTTGAGTTCGAATTCTGAAGTCTCTGCACGCTTTTGATCTGCTAGCCCAACTTTTTTCACTGGGCTTTCGGGTTCTCTACCTTACTCCAAATTTGCTTGTGCTAATTATAAATTCACATCCGACAACATGCCACTTAAATCTTGGAGAGCCATATTGTATTAGGCCCAATGAGAAAAGGATTAGCAGTCAAACCACTGTATTACGCTATTACTTTTCTAGAGAGAATAGGTTCATATGGTTGACGATTCAACGTCACGTGCGATTTGCATGTCAAGAACAAATGAAATGATTTTCATGCAATATAAAACTAAACCCTTTGCGTGCTGCTCGTGGCGTAACAACTAATTGGGCGATGAATGATGTAATAAGCCCTCGTGTTTACAAATCGTTAAAACATTATTTAATCAATTTGATCCCAAGTCCCAATTGTCGACCACCAAAAAAGTACAAATCATCGTATTTGTTTACAATTAAATATATGATTAACTACTCGTCAATACATATAGAAGCATGCGAGGATGGACATGAAATCTGAACAAGTTGCAGGCGTGAAAAAAAAAGTGTTGATATGTGGACCTAGATGAAAATCCAGACAAATGTTGAAATAAGAAGAGGAAGTCGCAGGATTATAAATTAAATTTATTTATAATGAAGAATCCTTGATCTAAAAATTATATTGGAGAATTTAGGAATCATCCTTTATATTTTGAAGGTCTCTATCTTAAGACTTTGGAATTATGTTGCAGATTTTTTTTTTATCGTGTTTTCAAAAATTTTAAGGCAAAATTTTTTGGGATAAAGAAAACTCAAATCGTAATATAATAAATATTTTAACTATATGATAGTTAATTGCAAATTTCCCAGATAAGAAATGACCTCAACTTTGACTTTGATAAGCTCAATTGCACCTATTGGGGCATTGCTTATTCCTCACATTTCAAAGATGTGGCCAAATGAAACGCATCCTAATTCTTGATTGGTGTGGAAAATCCCAGAGTTGTCACTGTTTCCTAGTGGTCTCCACCATCAAGACAACTTTTGACCTTTCTTGTTGGAACCAAAAAACGCAAAAACAAAAAAGCAAACCCGGGATTTGGATTGAAACCAAATTGTAAGAATTATCCAAATCCTTAATTACTATTATGCAAATGATTAGCAAGATAGATCAAATCCCAAAATGGAAATGACATGTAACACTTGATGATTTACTGCTTTGGTTACTCAGTTTATATTATAAAATAACATAGCGTGGATTGCCATACGCTTACACCACATATATTTTTAATTCGATATCCTCATATTTTGGTGGGACATCAATTTATGTTTAATTATAGTTTATCATTATATGAAGATTTATTATTTCAAATTTATATATAAAAAAAGTAATTGCAAATTTTAATTTTAATTTGATATAAATATAAATTATTATATCTTCATCTGACAATTTATCATAATTGAATATATTATATTCCTACTAAAATATGAGGAGGTGATTCATATTAATACATTTTGTTATGTGTAACTAAAGTTAAAAGGTGAATTATTTTTTATATATATACGCGTAATTTTCTCTTTTATTATGACATAACATTAATTTCTTTGGAAGTTAAAAGATAATTAAAGTATTTTAAAAAGAAGATATTAATTTTCAATTAAAATATAATTTTCAAATTTACTTTAATGTTATTTGCTTCATGTCAAAAATTATAAATCAGCTTGATTTAATTTGAAAATGTAACTATTTTATGTTAGTTAAATATATATTGAATATTTAAAAGAAATCTAATTGTAACTTTTTCTTAACTATTAAGAAACTTAATGTAAAATGACTTATTATTTTAAAATAATTATATATAATTTTTTTAAAAAATAAAAGGGAGATTGTATAATTTGATTTTTTTTAATAAAAAATTTTAGTATGAATTAATGTACAGAAGTTGCTTCCAAAAAAGCAGGTAGAGCACGAAAACCAAGTGAAAGTGTTCTAGAATGAGCTTTGACAAAGTAAAAGAGTTGCAGCGGCAGCAAAACTGTTGGGCCTGGAGGCAGCAATCTCTGTCACAAGGCTCACCAAAACTGTGGTCCATGCTTCCGTCAATATTACACCGCTGGCCGCCATTTTTGGAAAATGGATACAAATGAAAATATGAATTTCAATAGTCTAAATTTTAAAAAATTATTTAATATTTATTAAAATTTAAATTATTTAATAAAAATGTATTGACCCAAATTTGCTCAAATAAAAAGAACTTGAATTCCCAAACCAGATCGGCCATTTTGGTACCACACCATTAAACTCCTTCCCTTACTTAAATAATCGATCTCTCTTTTTGTGTTTTAGTATACAATTAAGTAACTTAACGTAATTATGTCCTCTTTGTAGTATTCAATTCATCAGTGGTTGTTTACCATAATTTACTTCCCCTCCTTTTCTGCCTTGCATCAGCTTCTCCCACTAGTGTTTGCAAGTTACGTTTCCGTTTCTTCGTCGCGAAAAGTAAAATAATATTCTGGAGGAAGAAGATAAACACCAATTTGTTGTGCTGTTCAATAACATCATCCCTTGAATTGAACAGTTGGATTCTTGGTGGACCGGGTCAACCAATTTGACGGTTAATACCGGTCGCAACAGTTGCCAAATCACCCCCAAAAACAAGTCATGCCCTACATCGCAATTTGCATGCTCACATTTGGTCCAACTTGTAGATTGCACATTTTGAATTACTATTTCGATTAAATTCCAATCGCTAAGCAAGCGTACGTATACAGAAATGAAGGGAAATCCAACCCCAGTGTTTTTTAGATTTATCCTTCAGAAACAACCGTAACTAAACATTTGAGACTTGAGAGCAATTCCTTTTGTTCCTCTAAGCTGAACCAAAATTGCTTCTCACTAAAATTTACATTACAATGTAATACGTTCAACGAATTCCACAAAGACAGAAAAGAAGTGGAACGAGACTCTGTTGGATCTAAGACTCTGCAGATAGATTTCTCTGATGCTTCTAAGTAGATTTATTCAACTCGTATGTTCAACATACAAATGGGTTAGTGGGTAACAAGTTAGTAGAACTAATTATAGCAGATGATAAAGAGAACTCAAATCAGTGTTCAACTTTTCCGGGCATAAATAAGCAAAGAAAAGCCAATGGGAACAACCAATTCATTCTCCTCCACACTCGACCATTCCAGCACGGAGGAGCTTGCACCAAAAGACCCCGCCGACGACGACATTGACACCGACGACGATGACAAGCTCTTCCCCATTTTGCCCATATCATAAGATCCACTCATACCCACGTTCCAGTTTTGCTGCTGCGTCCACAGATTCATCAAATTTCTGTCCCCAACTTCCTTGCCTCCTTCTTCATCTTCTTCTTCGAATTTGAACATAAAAATCGCATGCCCATCAATGCTGTCTTTGTCGAATAGCCAATTGTAGACGTCCCATGAGATCTGAATGGGCACCCCATCCACTTCCACCCTGTCATTCCCTCGAAATTTCCATTTCAACCGCTTAATCTGCAAGACCTTTATGTTATCCACACTGAAGCAGAGCCCGGAGTCGTCCCTGTAACCGCAATCGATTTTTATCTCCCTCATTCTGCCTCCGAATTTCGCTTTCGTGGTGTAAACCTTGTTGGCAACGACATGCTCCCTTTTCAGAACGAGACATTGGGGAGTCTTGGGCTCGTGTGCTCTGGTCCTCGAATACGCATCCTTGCTGGCATCACCGACCAGAAGGGTCATCTTCTTGTCGACAACGACGGCAACGTAGAAGCCGGAGAGAGGTTCAGGTCCGGCCCCAAATTTGGCTTTGGTAATATTCCAGAAGATGTGGGTATTGGAAGAAATCTTCTTGATTCCGTGCTTTTTCCAGAAGAGGAAGGGCTTGATGTGGAGGTGAAAAGAAGCAGAAGAAGAAGATGGAGAAGGGGAATGAAGTTGGGGGTGGTGATGAAGGATGTGAAGATGGAGGGAACGACCGAGAATGGAGCGAGACCAAATGAGAGAAACAAGGCCGAGGTCTGTGTGGTATAGATAGGTGGAGAGATTAGGGTTGGTGGGTGAGGAGGAGGAGGAATGGTGGTCATCGGAGGTATGGGAAGGACGAAAGCAGGAAGGGAAGGGGGAAGAAGAGAGGGAGGACATTAGGGGTTGCAAAAGTTGAAGACTTTTTGGTGATATGATTAGGATTGTGGTCTGTGATTGAAGAGAATGAATAGAAATGTAGGGTTTTATGGAGAAGTAGTGATGGGGGTTTTATATGGGGAAGAGAAGACACACAGCAAGGCTTGCCATTGAAATGGTATTCAAAGAGCTTGGAAAAGGCCAAAGGGACGGAGCACGGGGACCCTCACCTCACCTAGCTTGCCAACTGGTAAAACTCAAGCACACTGTTTTGACCTATGAATTTATTTATTTTTGGTTTCGCTGAAAATGACTCAGAAAAATCAATTACAGGAACCCTCCGCTTTCCACTTCAATAACCTTGTATACAATCCAAAAAAAAAACACATTAATCTCATTCAGAATTCGATTGAATGAAAATTAATATTTTTTTCATTTCCCAGAGATATCCCCTTACTATTTTGAAATTCAAATAATCACTATTCTTTAAAAAGTAATAGCTTAATATAAATTGTAAACCAATTTTAAATTTATTTTGTATCAATAAAATAATTTTTAAAATAAAAAAATTCAATAATTTTTACAGTTGTATTAAAAATATATTGTGTGCTATTAAAGTTAACATTATCTTAATTCTTTTTATTAAAATTTTTTTATAATATGTATAAAATTTTAGATAATATTTTTAAAGCAGAAGATATATTAAATTGTGATCAGACCAAAGTTAATGTAATGTACTCAATCCTAAATGGAACGCAAATTAAAAATATCGAACACAAGTTCCACACGACAGCGCAGAGTCATACTGATGTCGACCGGGTCGGATCAATATCCGTCCGCCTTGGTTTTGTTCCAAGCGAACATTTATTCTTTTACAAAAATAATTCATTGAATTTAATCGTAAAATCTGAATCATCACCACAAGAGTATCGATCATTGCAAACAACTAAATGAACCGTTCTTTCACAACAAAAGAAACATGATGTTGCGATTTATGCTAGATCCTATTATCAATGAACAGAACGTTAAATATCTATAGGAAAAAGAGCCGAGGTAATTTTAAATAATGTTTTGTTTCTATTCTGAAAAAGTTAAAAATTTTAATTTTTTTATTTCTTAAAATTTTATAAAGTGAAGCTGAAATAAAAATTTTTTTAATTATTTAATTAGTTGAGACAATTATAAATTTATAATTTTAAAAATTCAATGTTATAATGGTTTGGCCCAACATTTAAAAGATTTAAAAGTATGTCTGAACATTTAAATATGAGTTTTTGATGTAAATATTTTTATTTTGTTTGAAGTTTTATTTTTTTTAAATTAATTTTATCCTTCAAAAATTTTTTATATAAAAGTGAAAAAAAAGTATTATATTTAATATACTCACAATTTTTAATATATAAATATATTTATAATGTGACAGAACAAAAATTTATAACATATTGTTGATATATAAATTCGTTAAATACTAGATATTGATTATATATAAGTTTTTAAATTTACATATTAATTTATAAAATTTTATTATGTTAAATATTAATTAAAAGATAATAATATTATTCAAATTTCCCTTTGCTTTTTCTTCAAAAGCCTTTAAGGTTACTTTTGAAAATTTATTCTAGAAAAAGGTATCCACAAAAACAATCAGTTCTGCTCTTAAATAAATTTTTACTGCTTATGCATAGGAAATACCTAGAGCCAGCAGATTATTTGCAGTAGAATTTTTTTATGATAGATTCTGCATTAAAATGCTAGATCATCGACTTTTTCATATATTTTTGTTACTTTCATAGAAAATTTTAAATCACACATTTTTAATGCAGAATCTGCTTTACTTGAGATGATTTGTTATTGTCAATAGGGAAAATATTCATGACTTAAAGCTTGGGTGAATATAGAAAATAAATGAAAATGACGTATGATCTGCACCAATAACAAAGTGTGGTGTAAATGATAGGTGAGGGAGTCATCAAATGCAAGTGGTGCTGGAATTGGAAGAAAAAGGTGGTGTGAAGATGCACCAAAAAAATTAAACATGTCAACCACACAACCTATAAAGTTAGTCCAAAACGCAGAAAGTGGCTTTGTTTAGTTCCCTTGAACATGTTCCTCTAGCTGGAAAGGCTATCACAATATGACATTTGACACCGTATGCCACAGGTATGACATATTCAACAATTTCATACAAAGGTATAGGTATCATTATTGTTGTTAATTAATTGAAAAAACAATGTTAAGTTACGGATAAGCTTGCATTTCATTTTCATCTTTACTCATAAATAATTACATATAACCCAACCAAAAAAAAACATTTATCTTTGATGGTCTTTTCAGGAAATAGGATACTACATACTGGATTGTTGTTGAAATTTTTGTAGTAAATTATATTAATTTTTTAAGTTTGACTAATCTAAACCTAAGATTTTTCTTATTTTAAAATTATACTCAATTGCCTTTCAATTTATTTATATGTTTCTTCTAATCATAAAATTACGTTACGATTTTTCTATCATATTATAAATAGCTTCACAGTTTCATATCAAATTTTAAAATCAATTTAGTTATTTTATTGTCACATTAAAAATAAAATTACAATTTTTTTTTATAGAAAATAAAACAAAATAGATGTTTCTCCAATATATATCCCTTTTTTAAAAACTTTGAATATAATTTAATTCAATTGAAAAAATGGTGTAGTTTATTCTAAAATTTTAAATGGAATGACAACAGATGTCGGGATAAGAACAAAAGTCAAAGTAAAGCACAGAAATTTATAAATAACTTGAAATGGTAAGTTTGAAAGCACAAAAGAAAAGAAGATAAGGCTGAAAGCGAGCGGGAAAGACAAGTGGAAGCAACGGGCGCAATGACACTTGCAGCCAAGTGATTGTTATCTAGTTGTGTTGTGTTTATTAAGTTAATTTTATTTTTTATTTTTTGGTTTTGATAAAGCCAGTGTGAGTCCTACCTTTTCAATTTCTGATTATATTTAAGTTCATAGTGTTAACTGGTAAAGACAAGTGGAGCCTTAGATATAGAATATGTGGAACCACTCGCATGCAAATCAAATCAGTTTAGTGCACGACTTTAGTACTTCAATATGAGTTGTAATTTTTTTTTTATTAGTATAAAAGTAAGGATAATTAAATACAGGCTATTTTTGTTGAGATTGAGGGAAAAAAATATTATAATTCGGTTAAATATTAGCAATGTGGAGAGTGATGAGTGAAGAGGTCAAATTTTGGAGGCTCTTGAAACAATTGTTTGGTTTTTGAACTGATACGAGTTTGGTATGCCAGCAACAATTTCCCATTTGAGGCCACTTCCCCAGTTTTAATTTCTTCATTAATTTAAAAATGTATCCTTTTGTGTAATTTCTTTTTTCTGTGAATTATGTAAATAAATGACAAAAATTTGAATTTGTACGGGATCTACTATTTTTTACTTATACTCTTTTTTTTTCTCGTAGATTTACTTAAAATTTACAGGAAAGAAATATAAAAGATGATGATTGATATCAATTTTCATGCTTTTCACACCAGAAAGCTGTCTGATTTTAATTGGTGTTAATTTTTTTTTTTTTTTAAAATTCATTGCCAAGATCCTATTTTCAGACTAATTAAAACAATAAATTTAACATTTCAAAGTACTGAATAGGGTGGACCAAAGACTCAATTTAGGCGCTCAACAGTCCACCTCTGAAGCATGGTTGATCAATTCTAAAATTCATTTCTGACCAGACCCACAAAAATAGTGTCAACGCTCCTGTTTCTTTCATATTATGTTTTAAATTTATGATGTGTTTGTTTGAATTGACGTTAAATTAATATAATTTTAGATCAATTTAATTTTTAAAATTAATTTTGATTAAATATAATTTTATATTATTGTAATTTATGTTTATAAAATTTTATTTAAAAATTATTTTTTATCATCTATACAATTCATTAGATGCAAAAAATAATATTTTTTCACTTTAATACAAACATAAATTTTAAGGGCAAAATTGATTTTTTTTAAAAATTAAATAATAAACCAAAAAAAAATATTTACAAGACAAACTCATATTTAAATGTATAAATAAATTTTTAAACCTCTTAAACACTAAATCAAATACAGTACATATCGATTTATTAAAATTCATTTTTAACTAACTCCGAATTATTTGTGAGAGTAAATATAAACTGTGGACGAGTTTTGGTGGCTCCAGAGCCCATAGGTTTAATGGGGGCCCAAATGATGGGAAAATAAGTTGAGGACAGCAAAAAGAAAGAAGATGGAAGCCAATAAGTCAATAAGAGAAAATGACAAGCTTTGAGTATAAGTCATGCTCTCTTTTTTCTTTTTAAAGATAAAAATTGTGGCAAATAAACTCCACAAACGTAACCCTGGAGAAAGAAATTGAGGTAAGCATGTATCATGGACATGACACTGAGAAGCTATGAAGTAATTGATATCACACACATAACACTAAGTTTGATTAAAAATAATGTTAATATGCAGAAACTTAATCCTGAAGAGTTGATCAGTGATGAGCAAGTTTTGTTGGGGGATTGATGGACAAGGAAGGACTATCCTCTTGGTGTGTGTCCATGCATTGCTTTTCATTGTCATTCATCAGTCGTTGTACCTTGCACTTACAGCCTGGAAAAAAATGAGCACTACACAGGTCCACCATGTGCATTTCCTCTTGTCACATCTCTGAAACTTCTTTTGATCTCCTGCTTTCCTAATTCAACGGTACTTCTTTATCACAATACACGTATTTCACGTCTCTTTTGTCCTGGGGTATGAACAATATATTTCATAGACGAAGATGAGCTTGGAATTTTCTGTGATGCTAGGAAGGAAGGGTTATATACTGGTATAATACGGCCTTCCAGTTTTACAGGTCTTCACAGAGGAGAAAACAAATGAGGCGAACGTAGCTAGCTATGAGTTCACAAGGAAGACCAACGGTCAAAGTAAACGGATATTATAAATGCTATTTAATTTATATTTTGTGGCACCCATTTGAGTAAATATGGAGTATTTTCTTTGACCTAGATGATTAGTTGACCACTTTTCCGACGGGGTAATAGTAAGCATGACAAGCAAACATGCATTCAGTGAGTCAACGATGAAGCTCCTTCAATGGCAGCATTATTTGAAGTCCGCCTGGTTGATTTTTGAAGAGCCTAAGCGTAATATTTCTCAGTTCATGCCATGATATTCAAGAGAATAAATCATACACCGTACATATAAAGAGCGATAAATGATAAAGAATCAGAATAAATCGAATACACACTCCCTTTAAAAAACATGTACATTTGATGTAGAGTACTTACCGTGAATATTTATACAATTGCAAATGATTATAAATGTATATATTCTTAGAAGATCTTAAAATAATGGATATTTAAAAATTAACGCCCTTTGTTTTTTTTTTTTTTTGTGCTTATTTTAATAATCATCTAAATTCTAGAGTTGAGACTAGAAATCATGAATCCAGGTCGTGATTTGAGCACAGGGAAGCCGAAGATAAATGGACAAAGATTTAGGGACGTTCAAAATGGTTCAAAACTGATTCCATCCAATTTAGTCAATCAAAATTCAAACTCAACCTTCAAATGAGATTAATTGGATTAATTCATAGAAAATGGATCTAATTAATTTGGTTGTTGAATGTCCATTTTGTAAATTCAATTCCAGCCGAAGCAAATTGATTCTTTTTTTTTTTTAAATGATTTAATCAATTTGTATCATATATTATAATTATTTCTTTATTTATTTTTAAAATAATTGGATAATTATCCATCCTTTCTCTATTTGCTAAGAAAGATTCTTATTATTAATATCGTTTAGTTTTTTGAGGATTTCCCTTACTTATTTTAGATGAAAAACTTATTTTTGTTGGGATAATTATAAAGTTCTCCCAAATTAGTATCTGTATGAATCAAATCATTACTATCTCTTAGAATTCAACTACTGCGATCAGTTAATCATGTTTGAATGAAATGTTTAATTTCATTATTAAAATTGAGTAAATGTGAAATTTTACCATATACTTCTTGTATTTCAAAGTGTTTCTTAAAACTAACCATCCGATTTAATCATAAACATTGAATTGAATTACTTCAGTTGTGATCATTTTAATTCAATTAATTGAATAAATTTTTTTTCCATCTAATTATTAGGTTGGTAGAATAATATGTTGAAACCCAACCAATAAACCCCCGAGACAAAATGTGTAGCCAAGTTAACTAACAAACGTCCAAGGCATTCCCGATTGAAGGAACTATAAATGGGCCTAATTATTACTGGGCCTCACAAGCTAAGTCTACTAGAAATTGGGCCCCTATATTAGCCAAAATTCCAAATCCATTAAAGTCTCATCATGGATTCACTGGTCCATTTTTATTGATCAAGTCCTAAAATTAATAAAATTTTAGTAATTAAGCAATACGAGGAACCTCTCAAGTGGCCTTGTCTTCTTGCTAAGGTTAGAAGCATGTGGATCAAAGTGTACGGGCACATGCAATGCACATGTCCATGTGAAGGTATGGGCAAGGCCAAGGAAGTGGAGAAATGATACATTGTATTCTACCATCCTAAACCTGTAGCGTACCAAGTGTCATGCAAATACCCTAACTTGGTTCACTTCTTGTCCTTGTGTGCTTCGTCCAAAAAAATCACTTCAACTAATTCTAAACTATTTTGGCTTTTCATGACACACTAGCCCACTGACCTTTATTTTTTCTATTTCTTTATTTTCCTTCACTTCCATTAGTGCCCTTTTTCTGTCTTTTGGATTTATGCATGACTCACCTCACATCCAACGAATTTTAGTTCATGTAATAGCTCACTTTTGACGTCAAAATAAGCTTGTAAATTTTGTGGGAAAATAAAAAAGAACAGATTTTTCAGGGCATGTATTTATGGTTGTCTCACACACAACATCAATTTAAACAAGAGATTCTATACAGCATGATTGGGCGCACCATCATTGGCTTTGACTACTTTTTCTTCCAAGGAGGATCTCAACTTTGACTCTTCACTAACCTTTTGTCTTATTTTTTTTCTTTGTTTTCCTTTTCTTCACTGTTTCCAACTCCTGGGAAAGGTCCTTTTGATGAATTTTTGTACCGTAACATCAAATTGTGAGAGCTTTTTCTCAAAGCTGTTTCTTTGAGCTGGCTATGACCTCCTTTGTTGGTGCTCTAATTTAAAACTCTCAGAAATCACTTTATCTTCAGTGTTATTTTCTTTCTCATTTCTTTTGGGCCGGAAAGTATACAAACCAAGACAACAGACACCACTAGAGTTGTTAGCTACCATGAACCTACAATAAGATTCTGAATAATTTGTCTGTAACAGAGTCAGTAGATGATGAAGAACATGTCCAGGCGATGGACCTTATCGTTGGCTCTACGTGTAGAACTATATATTAATGAGTAAACATTGACCGTACCAACACTAATCATCCTGATTTCGGAGCTACAGGAAATGAGATAAAAAAAAGTACAAGGAATATGCTTCTCATGGATAAGACAGCCATTACTCCCTCAAAAAATCATCAAGGAAGAACATGCGGGACAAAGCAAGTATTGGATATAGTTGAGGCGGAATATAAATACTATTTAACCCAAAAACCAATCAACACAGACATCTTCAACTGTAATTTACTTCGAAAAACGCACTTTGATCATCAAACAACGGACAAATCACTCAAATACAGTAATAATGATACAAGTCAAAGTGCCAAAACGCGTCAAATTCAATATCTTATCAAACCATCAGCCTCATTCACCACTGTGATTAACTAAGCTAATCAACAGGAATTCACAGATAACAAAAATATTCCATAAAGCTTTTAGGTTTTTACCCTTCCTTTCGTTATATGTGTGCCTTGTGAGATGGACGGAGGAAAAAAAAACTGAGAAGCCACGTGTCATATGAGGCCTAAAGTGTCTCAAATAGGCCTCTAAAATTCAAAGGGTTAATGATGAAAAACTCAAAAACATGACATGATTTAAGCAACTTTGGCGATTCAAAAGTAAAACAAAATAATGAGAGTAAAACAACTTTAGTATATGATGGTTGTGGGGAACAAAGTGAATTCCAATAACAGGAGAACAATGATGAAGTTTCACCGATGGAGATAGGACACCAAAACACACAACTCCCCCAACATATTATTGTGAACCCAAACAGGCCCTCCCTGCTTCGCCTTACAATAATAATACGAGCAAAGCACTTCAACTTTATTGGAAAGGCATGTTACGTGTAAATATCTGTGTCATTGAGGGGGAGAAAATAATTAACACATTATGTTGATGTTGATCTGATATATTTTCTAGTCTTCTTTGATGCTAACACTTCATGTCTCGTGCACCTTGCACTAATATCGCAATTCTTGAACTCAAAATCTGGAAAGTTTTTTGAGTTTATTCATAGAGTTTCTATTTGGCTAAATGCTGTTGTTTTCTCACGTTTTGTCTTTTTTTTTTTTTGGTTAAATATTGGTGTTTTAAAAAAATTAGCATGATATAAATAATATAAAGATCATATAAATTCTTTTTAGTATGAATGTGTTATTTTTTAAAACATATATACTTATCATTTAATATTCCAGTTGCAATGTTAGTGTGTAAAGCTGATGCCATTATGTTAAAGTGACAAAACTATAAAGCCTGTGGTTTAAGCCTTGTTTGAATGTGGTTTTTAAAAATAGTTTTTTTTTTCAAATAAAAGAAATTGTTTGATAATGTGTTTTTTATCAATTGTTTTAAAATATTAAAAAAAAGAAAAGTATTTTTTGGAATAAAAAAAATCAGAATGAGTTTTATATGTTTTCTTTTGTCTCTTAAAATTATTTATTAATAGCAAAGTTGTAATTTTGTAAAAAATAATTTAAGTAAAATTATGCGGTATATTTGAATTAACTTTGAGATTCAATATAGTTATTTAACAACTAGTCATCGAGTCACCTCTTTTATTTAATTAAAAACTTTTTTTTGAAATATAGTTTTTAAAATAAAAATATAAAGTTAAGATTTAAAATAAAAAGAATGAAATAAAAAAATATGATTTAAAATAAAAAATAATTAAAATTTAAAAAGAATTAACATTTTAAAAATTTGTCATGAATAAAATTTATTATAAATAAAACAAATTTATAATACAAAATAACACATAATCGAATTTGAACAAACCTAATATCCAACTTAGCCTAATTGAAACACACACGCCCGCCTCTACACATACTTCTACGTATTGAACATATAACACACACGCATATGCACATACACCAATACAAAGACATATAATGTTGTTATATGTATGCACATACACATGTATACATATATAAGTATACGCGCATGCACGCGCGCACACATACACACACATATATATATATATATATATATATATATAACATATTTAAGACACACAAATATGAATATATATTATCAATACACATGCACGTGTACCTACATGCACAAATACATGTCCATGTACACTCACACACAAATACACATATAATACATTTGTTACATACATGTATATACACGTGCATATGCATACTCACGTGCGCATGTGCACATATATATATATATATATATATAATGGACATATAACACATAAATACTTAAAAAAAATATTTATTTTTTGTTTAAATAGTAAAATGAAAACTGAATTTAGAATTACAATTTTATATTTTAATTCTTTACATGGTACAAACATATAATTTAAAATCTTGAATTAATTTTAATTTAATAGAATTAGAATTATACTACTATATTATAAATTTAATTTTTGGTATTAAACAATGTTTTTGAATTTTTGAATTTTTTTTTCAAAAATTTTTTTTTTAATAATTTTGAGTATATTTTAAAAAAAAAAGATTCAAACAAAATTTTTTTACTTCTTATTTTTAAAATTGTTTAGGAAACAATTTCAAAAAATTGTTTTAAGAACATAAAAACAAAGAACAGAATAAAAAAAACCCTTAATAGTTCCAATGTTAAGAGATGTTTGGTATTAATCCTTTTTTTAAAAAAATTATCCTGATATATTATCAGAAGGATAGCATTAATTCTTTTAGAACTAACAATTTATTTTTTAAACTTACATCATTATCATTTTAGTCTATAATTTAATATTAGTATAGGGTTAATGTGTGAACATAATATCATCCTTAAAAAAATGATTAGACTAAGGTAGAGTTGCTTATATCTTTTCTCTCATATTTTTCAATTAACATATTACTAATGTATGGTTAATTAATTACAATATAAAATACGTATAATTTAATTTTAAAATTATAAATTAATTTGAAATAATTATACACATGTTTTTGTAAAATTGAAAAAAATAAATATATGTCATATTTTAATTGAAAAAAAATATAACAAAAATATAAAGAATTATATATAATTTGTTCTTTAAAAAAAATAACCTTGTGATATGAGTTCCAATAACTTTTAACGTTAGAAGTTCTTCAATTTTTTTCTATTAAATGAAAGTGTCCAGGAGAACATCTAAAATGTTAGTGATGTTCATGTTTATTATAATTAATTTTTGAAAAAAAATTAATATTTGACAAAATTTAAAGAAAACAGACCAAGTGTTATGAGTTTTGGAAACAAAACACCTTCTTGTTCCCCATTTTTTTCCAAGAAAAATAAGATAACGTATGAATGGCTCAGAATGAGTAAATTATTTGTATTAAAATTTAATTGCATGTGATAATTTTTTTTTTGGGATTATTTTAAGAATTTGGAACCCTGCCCCTGAGTATTTAATTGCTGATTTAAAATTTACACACACATTAATCAATATAGTACATGATAAAAATGTTAAAAAAAATCATCCAAATAACCTTTTATGCTTTTGAATCATTATATAGTTCTTTAAGTCATTTTATTTTCTGCTACAGTTTTATTTGATCAGATTTTACATAAATGAGTTTCAACTGTGAAAACTTATTAATTTACATTTTAAGTAAGTAGATTCAAGTTCAGATATTCAAAGATTCATTAGGGACGAAAAGATTTTTGTCTAGAAGTGGAGACTATGATACATTGCCCATGATCATCCATATGGATGGCGTTGCAGATAATCAATTTTAGATGAAAATTTACTCATAATTAGCTTATAATTTTTCCTATAGTTTATTCCACTCAGTACACTTGACAAATGGGAGAGCCAACAAGGGTAAAACCACAATTATTGTAAAGAATTGCAGATGCGACAGGAATCTAGAATTGCCTAATTATGGTGCTGAACTGAACAAGATCGGGAGTTGTTCATGAATCTGACATGAAACTATTAAAGATGACTAGGTAATGAATTAAGTCTAACCAATAACGCCCAACTAATTGCATTAAAACTAAAAGTCACCTCTGATTAAACCTGTAACAGATGCAGATGTGGCTAGAAAACGACATGTCCTCCTTTGATGTATATGGGAAAATCAAAATCCTCACCAATCGTTAATCAAGCATCTGTTTTCACACTCTGATGATATTGTCTCCCTTGAAGGATGATTACCAGAAACTGATTCAGTGATTTTGATAACAGTAACACTATCGTTTTCATGTTTGTGTTGTAACTGTTGCAGAGATTCTTCTGCTGATTAAGAAATTTAAGGCTTCGCTTTCTTCTTTACAGAAAAGGTAAACGCTATCACTGTTAAAGTGTAAGTCGTGCATAGTTTTTCAGAGTTTCAGTATTTAGCCATAAAGTTATATGTACCCGTGATAAAATGAAGTGATGAAGTGAAGCTTTTGTGTTTTTTTTCTGGGGGTCTGTTAAAATGAACTGGGACAAAAAAATATTTTGTTGAAAGAAGCTGTGAATATCAGAAACATAATTGAGTTTGCTGCGTCAATGGGGGAAGGAGGAATGAGGCAGAGGAGCTCGAATGATGAACAGGGAAAGCCCTTTGGAGATCAAAATGGGAAATGGGCCCTCAGGGAAATCATTAGAACTTCCACTCAATCTCATTCAGTGTCCATCTCTTTAGTAGCAGCAATCCCAAACAAAAAGACATTCGATTTTAAAAGATTTATTTATTTTTCACATAATGCCATCCTCCATACACACCAACAATAAATATATGTATCTCTTCTGTAGCAGGTCTAGATTTTGTTGTTTCACGTATATACCCCACGATCTTAATTGAAAATCCTATCTTAACACTAGTTTCCTTTTCTTTCTTTTACATTTCACATTACCTATAAGGGAGAAATTAATGATAAAGTGTCTTTCCATTATATAAAACCAAAAAGAATATAAATTTTGCTGAGTCAAGAATATCATTAAATATACAGCAAGAACTAAGAGGTACTCTAGGGACTAGCAGTTAGTTGATTACATAACCGAGTTGCAGGGTGGGTGAACTCAAAGCAGAGACTTCAAAATAATTTGAAAAGTAAAACAGAGGTGATCATATAAATAGGGATTCCTAAGAAAAATGTTAGATTTCATCACTCAAAGTAGTCAAGTGGTGTATAATCCATATAGCACCGCAGAATAAATTGCAATTTTCTTTTTTATTTTAATTGAATTCAAAAGGAGAGAAAATTCCCATAACTTGTGTCAGAATTAAGAGAATCTGAGTGCATAAAATTCTACAATGTTTGAAATAAAGGGATGTAGCCAGTTGTCTCAAAAGCTGTGCCCTTTGACAAACCTTGCCCTTACGTTTCAGTCGAAAGACTAATTTGCAAGTTGCAGAAGAGGCCGTGATCTTAGAACAAAGCCACGACACATAAAGACACTAACTTGATAACATTACAACATCCTCGGCTGTACACAAAAGCATTATCTAATGGGTCACTTAGAAGATATATCTAGGACCTAAAGACGAACTAAATCACTAAAATAGACGGGGAAGGGAACGTTGAGAAAAATGGGTTAAATTAGTAAAATAAGCAGAGCATTGCCATGAAGAATGTGAACTGGCATAATGCTGAATCGTTTTAGACTTAGTCCATCACAGAGCAGAGCTCAATAGAAACATAATGAAGCAATTTTAGTCCATCACAGAGCAGAGCTCAATAGAACCGTAATGAAGCAATTCCTCTATCATTTGCTCAATGTGATCTTCTTCAAGAGGTTTGAATTGCTGAGCACTTTCCAGCTTGACCTTCTTCACAACCCAATTGGCCTCTGATTCTTGCTCCTCTTGGGCTCTCTTATGTGACAACATTGTATTAGCAGGGTTGCTTGTGGAGACGTCAGCATTTGGTGAAGAAGCCACTCTCTGAGGCTCTGCTAATGAGGGCCTAGTCATTTGCAGAGAAGCCACATAGCACCTATGGAGTTTCGCAGTCAAAGTTGCAGAGAGAAGCTTCGAAGATGACTGAGACACGTTGGGGTTGTAAGGGAAGTTGGTTCTTGCCCTGGGGCCACACATTAGCCTTGCTGCTTCATCGTAGGCTCTGGCTGCATCCTCTGCCGTTTCGAAAGTACCAAGCCAAATCCTAGTCTTCCTGCACACAAAAAAGAGAAACGTTTCGTTGAACATGGCGAATTGAAGTAGCATGAGACGTGCATGGGCGTGGAAACTAAGGTACTAAGGTGCACTTACAATACAGGGTGGCGAATTTCGGAGACCCAGGAGCCCCAATGCCTTTGACGAACGCCTCGGTATCTCTGTTGTGGTCTGGCCATGAGAGCGAAAGGGAAAGAAACGTATTGTTTTCAGAAAGTGTCTGCGAAAATGTCTGAGTGAGAATTGAGATTTGTGTTTGTGTGGTACCAACGGAAGGCGGAGGAGAGGGGGGGCTTTTGTAGGTGGATCGTTTCACGGACATGGGACTCTTTTTTCTAAGCTATCTGGCTCCCAATTTAAGCACACGGGTCCCACAAGGATTTTCAGGGTTTAACCTTCTTTTTCTTTCTTTACCTATTTGCTCACAGTTGGCTTATACATATTGTAATTTGCAAGTCATGATTATTGAATAAGATTATCCAATGACATTTCAACTAGCCAAATTGAATTCACATGTCTCTCGGACTATGATAGCTGCTTTTGTTTCTATATATAATATGCCTGTTGCTTTATTACCTTATTTTCCTCCTGAAAGTATCTAAAATATATATTCGTAGTCCCATAGATAGATTCTTCTCATGTGAATAGGGAGCCATTGTAAATAACGACTAGGTTGTAGTCGTCCCTGTTTTGAAGCTTGAACTGCAAAATCTTTGAACGTATCATTCTAAAATATATAAAGCTCCAGTTGCATTAATGAACAATTTTGATAGGCAATTTGGTTGGAGCTTCTGTGTCATCTTTCGTTTATGTCAAAATCACATTTTAGACCTTGTTTGAGACCATTCAGAGACCAACATGGGAATCATAACTTGCAATATGGTAGTACATATGATCAGCAGTAACACATAATAAAAAAATTTAACGGTGTATCATTAAAGTTGCTGCATCAATATGTTGGTGTCAATGTATATCTTATGATTGGGTCAATCCCAAGTTGAGACTGCATCGATTAAAGATCAAAGATTCTTAGACCACCATAATTAGCCTAACATATCATATGATTTGATCAAATCTCCTTCACAATAAGTAAATCAGTAACCCATCAGTGATCAGACCAACAACCTCTTTTCTCTTTTCTTTATGGGTGGGGGTCATAAGATGATATGTGCTCGTCATGGACATAAAGTATCGGTACTTGGGACAGGCTATAAACAATTATATATAGCTATTTTGTTGAATGGAATGTCTATTATGGAGAGATTTCCTTCATTTTCAAGCAAATTGAGGAAAAATTATTAATAGCAATTGGCATGAAGTTGAGAGTTTTATTTGCATTAATTGATTTTGTGGGGTTTTGCGGATATGTAGTGCATAGCTTAGCGCTTCGGATGCTTGACAGGGTAACATAAGCATATGGTGTATGGTATGTGTTATGACCTCAACAGTTTATTTATGAGGATTTTGGTATAATGGGCCATGTTCTTCTAGTTACTATTCACCCACATGCCAACACTTCCTTCTCCATGATGCAGATATAAAAAGATCTTAATTATATATATATATATATATATATATATATATATATATGTGAAGGTGACAATTATGCGTACCTGAAACATACTTTGCGTTCATTCATATTTACCCCGAAGAGCTAATTTTGGTCATTACCATCCTATGCGTGTCCCATGTACTAACTGCTAACGGCTAGATTTGAATATAAGACATGGATGCTGCCTACATGCCACGTGTAACCAACATCATCAGATGATGGTCAATGAATAACTGTTCAATTTTATTTTATTTTTTTCTGATGAAGAATCACTTTTTGCTGAAGACTAAGTTATGGCCTACGACTATTCGGCCTTTTATGGGGATCTTCAACATTTCTTTTCACTTTTCTTTTTTTGGGCTGGGATTATGTTAAAACACAAAGTTATCAGAGAAGTTAAGGTTAAACTGTTTTAGCTTTTTAGTTTTTGGTGCAGTTTTTGCCTTTTGTTCCTTTGTTAGCCGAAAGAAAAGAGGAACACTAGGTAGCAAGAGGAAGAAAAAAAAAAAAAGAAGGGAAGAAAGAATAGAAGTGCCACGAGAACAAGCAGCATGGATGTCAAGGATTGAAAGATTTGGAATTTTGTCAATATTCCTACCCTCGTATCTCTTATCTTTTTTTTTTTTCTTGGTTTCCAGCTAACATCATAAAAGTGACATGCACTAAAGGTCAAGAAAGTGAGATATATAAATAAGCAGGATAGGGCCCACCCATACATACGCGTGAAATGAGTCCAAAAACCATAACATGGGTGATGATAGAAAAAGGTCGCAATGGCTGTTTATTTAATCAATTTGCATTATAATTTCCACGTCTATCTATTCATACCTGCCTGAACCACAAATCTGAACCTCCCACGGTTTGTTTCCCCTAAGTCCCTGTCGTGCACCCTCTCTCTGTCTTTCTCTCACATGCAAACTTGTTTAACATGCACAATCCATTGAATTCAACAATATAATATAAGAGTCAGTTTGCGTGGTTTCAGGATAAGCCTAACATGCGAATTTCTCCATCTAATTTTATCTCATATATAAATTTATTAGCTTCTGTCTTTTCTGTGTGTAGAGTCCTAACATATACACATATATCAACATTCCCGTGTCCTTTGTCTTCTCTTTTCTTTTTCAAAAAAAAAAAAAAAAAATCTTTCATATCATGCATATTACCTGCTAACTGCCCGCCCCGCATATTCTTTTCTTGTATGGAAAGTAAAAAAGAGAGGAAGAGTTTCCAGTCTTCTGAGAGTCATAACATCAAACAGTTTGTGGGCAACCATGAGATGAGATTGCAAATATCACGCCCATCTAGTGAAAAGTGAAGACTAAAGAGTCATTTGAGAAATATTGGAACAGCTGGAAATGAGACTCACAAATTGCTGATGACCAAGAACATAACTATCATTGCTATTCAGGATCTGTTTGTTGGCAAAGTGAAGGTCAAAGAGAAATTAATTTGGCGGTCAAGTTGCTCTGCGTAAACACATGCACTACTTTGGCTGTAAATCTTGACGACGCGGTTTCGTTGCTATGGCAAAGCTAAGCAAAGCAAGAAAATGAAGGTGATGTGACTGTGATAGGTTTGTCTTTACAATTACAATTACTGCCTAGCCCGCACACCGGGGGATTTTGTCATATCTCTTTTTCCCTTCGGTCTTTGCCAAACAATACAAACAAATTATACAACTTCCATGTGCATCTTCCTATTTTGCCTCCACCACTAAGAAATTATGAGTGAAAAGGAATGATATTTCTCTACCAAACAAACAAAAGCAAATAATTTTTACTTATTATTACATTTTAATTCATAATATTTGTTATTAAAAAGATTCAAGTCTAAAATTAATCAAATAAGTGGTTATTCTTCCACGTAGTATCATATTTGTTTATTATTGATTTCTTAATTTAACATGTGATCATGGATAATTGAGTTTAGATCCCCACTTGATGTCACTAAATTCTGCTTCTTTTTATATATTACTAATCAAATTTGACAAAAATCTTTATTTTATTTTTTTCATAAATAACGTCTTTTTTTTTTTAGGGAAAAAAACTGGCCTTCTAAATTGAAAATACCATTGTACAACCAAATTGGGAAAATAAATTTCAGAGTTGGAAAACATTTTACTTATTTGATATCAAATTTAAAAATAATATTATAGAATAATAGAAGACCAAAAGAAAATCTCAGTGAATCAAATTTAATAATTTGGATGCTAAATTTTGTGTGGAACTTACTTCCATATGCAATGATAAATCTTAGTCTCATTCTCTTAGTTTAAACTTAAAAAAATTTACATTTAAGGGCTATAAGTTCAAAATATTGAATATGAAGTCGTAAATTATAAAATTATTTTAAAGGATCTTAGAATCAAAATTTGTTTATTTTGAAAAACTCAAAGATTTAATATGCAGATACATAACGAAAAAGACTCAAAGTCTCAAACCAATAGCCCTTTAGAGAAAATAAAAATTTGTCTCAAAATAAATATGCTAAAGTTATAATCCTTATAATTTGTCGTAAAACTTCTGGAAAATTACAATGAGGTACTAGAGAAATATTAAGTGTATGAGCGAAGCACAAGTTAGTCAAGGTGGAGCACATGCTTGGTGCTACATACTGCCAAGAGTTGGAAGTAAGCAAACTACAACCACACCCATGTGCTTGGCTTACTAGTTACATGCATTTAATTATTAATTCTGCACATACACTCTTCTCTTTCCGCACCTTCTTGTTCTACGTGTCAAACCCCATAAAAAAGCTAACAATATGAATACGGTTGTAATTTATGAAGTGGCTTCACAGAAGGGGCAAGTAATTCAAATTAGGACTAACTGCGTTAATTAAGGAATCCCAATACTAGGAAGTCGTTGTAACAACGATTAATATCTATTGTCATGTGACTTGATTGTGAAAAGTGCCACTCTTTTCCACCATTTTCATTAGCCAATGGGTTTGCTTTGCATATTCAAAGAAACAGAAAGAACCAAGAAAAGAAAAAAATGCAACCTTCGATGCCACTTCCGGTGGTTGAAGATGATTGAAACCATTTTTTTTAAGCAAATTAAGAATTTGTATTCCACTCTCTCTCTCTCTCTCTCTCTCTCTCTCCTTGCTATAGGAAATATATTTTGGACCTAATCACGAACCCAAAGTATGATATATTTATTTTTTCACATCACATCTTGGGGTTTCCATAAACGACGAATTTCAAATGTATTTAGGATTCTAATTAGTTTCGTGTCAGAGCACTTCAGATGGGTAGAATTTTTTATTTTTTCTTTTTCTACATAACAAACTAAAGCATAAAAATCCAGATCCAGTATAGTAGTGGCAAGTGCCAATCTAGATATCGACCCATATATTATGGCCCATGCAGTAGCACCACAAGAGTTTGTATTTTCATATTACATTGGGCCTATTGTTTTCTACATAAGAACATTATCGACAAGGAATGGGCCGATACAATTGATATGATAATTTGGGCCTATTGTTTTTTAGGCTCCTCAAATTGTCGGCGTTTAGGATAAAGGCAGGCCCATTCCGAGCAGTCCAACCGATCCACTCCTTAAAAGGGTTAATCGGAGGGTAAAGTTAGTTAGGGTTTTCGTCTTCGGTGGATTCTCAGTTGAACACTCCGCGGCGTCGATCTCCATAGACGAAGCGAAAATGGTAATCATCGCAAGCTTAATGTAGTAGCAGTGTGATTGTGTTGTTTAAAGGCGTCTTTTCTCTTTTCCTTATCGGATTTGAATGTTATGGCAGCCGTCCCACAAGACCTTCAGAATCAAGAAGAAGTTAGCGAAGAAGATGAGGCAGAACAGGCCGATCCCCTATTGGATTCGCATGAGGACTGACAACACCATCAGGTTATTATCTTTTTTTATTTTTTTTATTTTTTCTGATTCCATTATACTCTGTCTTTCTAGCCCTAGTTGTGTCTCACTCTGACGATTTTTTTACTTCAGGTACAACGCCAAGCGTCGCCACTGGCGACGCACCAAGCTTGGATTCTGAGCTGCTTGCCTGCGTTCTGCCAAGATTCCTTGTGTCTTTCTTTCTTTTTTTTTTTTTGGGGAAATTTTTTAGGGTTTAGTTTCTAAACAATGTTTTGAAGATCTGCGTTCTGCATCTCTTTTAAAAGAATCAGCATGTTGTAGTTCACTGATGGTGTCCACCACCAATTTCTTTTTGAGTAAATTGGATATTCTAAATATATCGTACTAAATGATTTCAATTTTTTCTTCCATAGAATCATATATTACTGTTACATCTGTGCTATGTTATTTAAATCGAACCTCAAAGTAAGTTTGTCTGTCCGATGATTAGTATACCCGCTCTGCTATCATGTGTTGGTTGCCTGATTCATTTGTGAACTTGTTATATTCGTTGTTTTATTCAAGGTTTTGTTTGTCTGGTTGGGCTATTCATTTTCATCGTATCATCAATATTTAAGGCGTCTTTCCTTAGACCCTCGTATGACTGTGCTCGCCCCATTGGGAAATTTCGTTTCTTTTTCCACCCCTTTTGTGTATGTAGATTTATTGCAAGTAGCTGACATTCATGCTTGTACCTAAGTTACAATTAAGGTGTTCTATCTAAGGCACAAGTGTTAAAAAATAACTTTTGGTAGAAATGTTTGCTGGTTCTATGTTTAGCTATATTTCTATTGAACCCTGTATCATTGACGCTCCATGTGATTTATGGATTGGAAGTTTTTGGGTGATGGTTTAGGAATTCATTAGACTGACCACCTCCAGTTGAGAGCGTAACTTTCTCATGCTTTGATTGTCAAACAACGAAAAAAGCTGTAATCTTTTACTATTAGATTCGTTATAGCGTAAATTTAGTAGCATTATATACGGTATTTTACCCCCAAAAGGATGGAAAAAAATTATTATCGTTCAACTCATGTTTGTGTTGCTGTAACCATGAATTGGCAGTTGCTGTTGATATCTGACATACACAATCAATGACAAACTGAGACTTGGCATTTCTTACGTTATAGAATTTAATGGGGATTGCAACCAAAAAAATTTTGCTCTAGGCAATGCCTCCTCCCTTATGGACGTTATTATCATGTCCTTCCTCGATGTCAGATTAGGCTCGATGACGTCATTTTATAATTATCACGTCACATCACGAACTCTCGGGGATAGAGAAATAAAAATAGCTCGAGTTATGTGTGGATATTCATGCGTCCTTACCCGAAATGAAGTGAGCTTAGCTAAAGCATTCGGGTATGAAGAACGCAGATGAGCCTCACATGTTTTTGTTGATGAGAATGACAACGATAACCATGCTTTTTCCGGCTTCTGATGTGGTTGAACGATTTATACTGACAGAAGCCTTCTATTCTGGATTGTGGTCATACTCTGACATGATAGCACATGTTATTTTCACTTTTCATCCATGGCATATTCGTCCGGTTACTTAATGTTTTTCAGTTGTTCATCGATGAGCGTGTAACTAGAAAAACGCGGAATTGTTTGTCATGCCATTGTAGGGTTAGTCACAGAATAAGCAACACATACCTCCATTTTATCCGATTTAGCATAACAAGTACTTGATGTGCAGAAAACTCGAGCGGACACAGATCCTCGGACACCCAAAGTAGGGATAGGAAGACAAATCATATCAAATCAAATCCTCTTAATTTTTTCAAGTTCTACAAAATTATCCCTCTATACACATTTTCCCCCCATGAAGTAGAATAAATTTCTTTACATTTATCGTTAAAAAATCAATGCTCTTGTACCCCAATTCGGCCAGCCTCAGTCCTAAATGAACGCGTCTTCCTGTTTTGGTTACTGAACTGCTGCTACTTACAGAAAAAGATCCATTGGCATGGATTTGCAATTCAAGGCTTGACAAACCAAAATGGTTGGGAAACATCACAAATCATGTCCTAGGAATCTTGTTACTGCACAACATTGTGTGTCACTTGTGAGACTCTGAGCGTTCCTCCAAGCTCAACAGGAACAAGAGGAATGAGGGAGTGCAGAACATCTGTTATCAGCGGACGGTAACTTGGTTCTGGTTGCACGCATAGCACAGCTACAGCAGCCACCTATACAAAGTCCAATGTCATGCCATAACCAACCCTAACACTGAACAACTCACTGTGTTGCATGGTACGGGATACGATGATGTTTTCAAAATACAAGGTTCTGGTTTCAATATACTTATAAATAGATAAAGGATATTTCATAATATATAACAATTCTTACCATAAGAGAAATAGAATTTGAAAATTTAATGATATATAACTAATCAAATAAGAATGGCAGTTTTAATATGACCTTAAAGTTCATCTAACTTTAATATAGTAAGCTACAATAATATATGGTATTAAAATATATATATATATATATATATTCTTTTAATTGTTTAGATAAGAATATGTAATTTCAAACCTTTCAGATTTAGTGCCAAAATTTTTATGTAATAGTATATATCGAAATTGAACTTCAGGATACTTATTTCGGAATACTCGAGAGAACATATGAGGTCATAACCAATTTAAGTACAGCTTGAATTTAAAAGCATCTATGCTTTCTTAAAGGCCAGAAAATGCTTCTGAGATGTATGTTTCTTTACAAACCTGGTATAAATGCTTGGGATCCATTGCGTTCTTGATCACAGGATCCACAATGTTAGGAAGCTTTGATCTGTCGGTAAGCTGTGGCATGGCCTGCAATATTCATCAGTGGCCACTATATCATTTCACATATTTGGGAATGCAAACCCATTGAATTGATTTTTCAGGGGATCAGAAGAAACTCTTACCCATGTGACAATCGATTGGCACTGAGCTGGTGCTAGTTTTTCCACAGGCTTTCTTCCCAACAGGAGCTCCAGAAGCACAACTCCAAAAGCATAAACATCACTTTTATCAGTCAATTTACCTGCCAAAAACAAAAACATGGCAATCTCCTCCTGAAATATTCCAAGACATACTGTTCCCTCTCATAGTAAAATGACCTACACTTTCCTACGGATGCAACCTATTCATTTCTCCATGTTCATAAAAAATCATTGCAAATGCACATGTCTAGGAATTACAATTACTTCAAAACATATAAGAACCAATATTAAATCCGTGGCTCTCAGGTAAATCTTAGACATGATTCACATGAATCAATTCCACCTCACACATGCTTCCTGACAAATTAGTTGATCTCAGATTTTGTTTGCTAGTCTCTGTATATTCTTTTCTAACAATGACAAGTAGCAACTGGAGAAAACAAGGCATATGATATAGGTTGTAACGTGCAAATGTAACCCACACCAATATCAAATTAAATAATTAATGCAAGTTGGGTAGGTAGATGGCCGAAGATGAATCTTTTACAGTAGAATGTGTTGTTCATTCAGAAAGAGATATATATATATAAAAAAAAAAAAAAAGAGTCTTGTACACATTTCCAATCTTTTTATAGATCTTTTTTTGTATCTCTCTGTGAATACACGATATATTCAGCTGCAGAGGATCCACGGCGTGAGATGGCCAAGAAGACCACAAGAAGCACAGATCGTATGTTTCCAACCCATCCTAATCTCATGACTTCATTTAACTCCTAAAGGGTCCAAACTCCAAAAGAATCAATATTTTGGATCTGGTTTAGTGGAACCTCAACCTCAGCAATATATATTAAAGACAGAGCAACGTTGTCAGACCAACCCATATGTCGTGAAATGATAACAATCAACAACTATAGTTGGCTTACCATCTAGAAGATACTCCGGGGCTACGTATCCCAAGGTGCCTGATAGCTTTATGTTATTCTTGCTTTGGGACCCATCCATTATGGCCAGACCAAAATCAGAAAGCTGAATCCACCAAAAGCAAGCTTTGATGAATACAATAAATGCTAATGGAAGTTTAACGATTATGATGATGATGATGATAATAATTATTATTATTGGCTAAATCTATATGATTTTACCTTAGCATTGAAGTTTCCATCTAAAAGAATATTAGATGATTTCAGATCTCTATGGATCACCGGAGGTCTACGGTGCTCATGCAGATATTCCAATCCTCTGGTCAACAGTCGTTAAAAATGTTAAGATGTAGGCATCTAAGGGCATTAAAAATATCGAAAACTGAATTACGGAAACTCACCTAGCCGTATCAAGAGCAATTTTCATTCTCATATGCCAGCTCAATGCTGAACCATGGGAAGGTCCTTTAACATAAACAACATTTGGAAAAGAACAATTTCAGTATTATTCTGAGCCCGTTTTGTCGGGGTCAATAAAGCATCAGATCATGAATTGTTTGCTGTACCATGTAATTGAGTTTCCAGGGATCCATTTTGCATCAACTCATAGACAATAAATCTCGTGTCGTCGTTAATGCTACAACCCAATATAGAAATTATATTTGGATGCTGAATTTCACTCAGCAAATTCACCTCGTTCTGCAATTTCAACTCACTAATTAATACAAGAGGCATTAAATTACTAACGAAGGGAAGTGATTATTAGCCGACATTACCTCGAATTCTCTTTCAGCATTCTGAGTTTCACAGTGTAGTTTCTTGACGGCTACATCCAAATTATCATCCAATCGGGCCTTATAAACACATCCAAATCCACCCTGCCCCAAGATGTTACTTTCCCGGAAATTGTTCGTCGATTTTTCTATTTCCTTATAATCAATGATTGGAAGAGACCCCTTTTTCCCAATTATCTTGATAGAAGTGAATTTACTCAAAAATGGAGTTAGCGCCAGCCCTTTCTCAGCATCTTGGAATCGAAAACAGAACAGGACAAAAAATCTCAGAATTGTGAAGCAAGACAGAAATTGAAGGGAGGTAAAATGTACCTGACTTCGGAACGTTTGTCCTTTTGGATTTGGAGGGATACTTCTTATAAATCCAGAAGCATAAGAAGCACAAAATGACAACACCGAGTGCTGTACTTGCAGCGGCGAGCGCTATTACCATTTTCTTGTGTGAATCCATCTGGTGCTCATTCCCCACCTGAACACCTAAGTAATATAGGACGTGTAAAGGAGTAAAGCTTCATCAAAATGGAAAGCATCTTCTTAATTAAACCGTTCAGATTTGGCAAGCTTAGAGAGATAAGGCAAATGGGTAGGATTCAAATAAAAGAAACGATAAATGTAAAATCTACCAAACAGTTTCAGCGTTAAATGCTCGTGGCTGGTTTTCAACATTCAAATTTGAAATGGCTGGTACCCAAAACAGAGACTATGAGACTTAAGAGAGTAGGGTAAAAACCTGGGGAGAAAGCAGCCATTGAAGCAGAAATTGGAGAAATGGTTGGAAGTGGGAGTGTAGGAGAGGAAACAGGAACAGGTACGATAGGGTCTGTCGCGGCATGAACCCAAATGGGTTCACCAAGAAGAATAAGAAGCAGAAAAGGAAGCACAGGAAGAAGCTTCGTTTTCATAGTTTCTGCCACGTCCTAATAGCGCATGAAGAAAGAGATATGTAGAGGTAGAGGAGAGCAGGCAGTGAGGGACACACGCACAAGCAGCGAAAGTTTTGCTCTGAAAGTAACCCGTTTTCGTTTTGGATCTTCTAGGCTTGACCTGCTTTATCTTATGTTGTTTCATTTTTCCTGTCTTTCGATCCTTCTTTTGATTATTTCTTTTTTCCTTTTCTTTTCTTTTCGCTGTTTTTTTTTTTTTTTTTTTTTCTGTTTTGTTTTCTGTGTGCTATTCTGAAACTTGTCTTTCTCGTTTCCTTGGCAGAAGGAAAAGGGTAACAGGGGACAATTTATAATGCATCACTGGTATTGTGCATTTCTGAAATAAGGTACTTTTCTTCTACTTTTTTCTCACTTTATAATCTAATACATCACCGTCAAGAAAAATGAGAGGGAAAATTATATTTAAATCGTTATAAATTTAATATATTTATCATATTAAATTTTAAATAATTTGAGAGTAAAATTTAATTTTTTGAAGGATCCTGGGTTTGGATCAAAGAATCGAACATTCAAACACATAATAAATGATAAGTCGAGATTATTCTTAATAAGTTAAAATCTGATTCAATTGTTTTTTAAAATAATTTTAAATTTTAAAACCATTTATAATATATATTGTAAACTTAGAATCTTTCATACATATAATAAAAGAGTTCCTAACAAAGTCTTTCATGACAAATAAAACTTAGTTTGGGCAGAATAATTTCAAAGTTTAAGATAATTTATAATAAATATGTAAAACTTATAATTCTTTATACATATAATAAAGGGTCACAGATATGAGTCTTACAGAATAAATAAAATTTGGCTCCATAGTTATTTCAAATAATTTTAAAATTTAAATTTTTTTTAATAATATATATGTTATACTTATAGTTCTCAAATTTAATTGTTTTTCAAAACAAGGAGGCCTAAAATAGTTTCATCAATTTATGGGACAACTAAAACTCCATAAATAACTACACCAGCTTCATTAGATGACTTTGAAACAAATTATTGGCGATGGTACAAAATAAAATTTCATCTCTGTGTAATGCATTTAAAACCATGCACGAAAAGAATATACATTTAACTTCTCTATTTCCATTTTTTTTTTTCATATTGATAAATGGTTCATGGTATATTATAATCATTAAATAAGAGAGAGAAGTTGCATCCATGAAAATTTCCAAAACCAACAACTACTGGTTTATGCATCCTTGATGCATCGAAAACAATGGAATCAGTATGTTTTATAAAAAGTATACAAGTAATCCTTTCTGTGTAGAGTTTTATAACCCTCCGTCAAATAATATTAGATGTGTATCAATCCACTAAATAGGAACATTTTCTTTATTTCTAAAGTTTATTGGACAACATTTAAATAAAAAACTAGAGATGTATTTGGGAGTAAATCTTATATTAGAGTTAAGAATAATGGGCGTAATGAAGTGAATTGCGTGACAACCTTGGTCTATTTTGTCTCATTTAATTTGGTGGGAGGATCCAACTGTTAATACTTACCACAGTCCATGAATAATCTACCAAAAAGGCCCACACAAGATCATTATACGACTTACCAGAAAGTTTAATAGTAAAATACATGGACGGTCCACCCAATCATGAATTGTTTCTTCTGCAATTCTATTATTACGTATGTTCACTTCCACAAAAATCAAAAGCGATTAGGAAACGTAGTGACGAAAAATGCATTCTCACGGAAGGAGACAACGGTCTAAATAAGAATACACCCTTTTTAAATGGTGATTGGCAGTGGTAGTGGATTACAACTTAGTAGTTTAGTAGAAAAATAACACTTTCATCAGGTGTTAGGTAGATTATGGGTTTGAACTTTCAAGTCTGAACTTTGAAAATTAACCATGTGCTTATTATTTTATAAATTAATATTAATTATATTGTTAGACTAATTTTATTGTAGTTGTTAAATTAGACAATTAATATTATAATATAAATTAAGAACGAATTGAGATCATGTTAGCTATGAGTAATCAATTATAAATCAGATTATTCACAAATTTATTAAATATAGCTCTTAATCTATTGCTCAAGTTAATTAAGAATGAATTGAGATCATATTAGATATGAGTAATTAATTATAAATTAGATTATTCACAAATTTATTAAATATAGGCCTTAATCTATTGCTTAAGTTGATTAATAGTTATACCAAAGTTAATATTGAGATAGAGCTTCGACTTACAAATGAGTTTTTTTTTTTTTAAATGAACTTATTTTCTTAATTATTAAAACATATTTCCTTTTTTAAATATAGGGTTTTGACATTATTATGACTTTTCTCTAAGAAATCCTAGTTTTTTTGTGGCTTCTCTCTATCATTGGTGTTTAAATGTAAATTTGGATATTATGGATTGTTGCTCCTTCAAATTATATTACTTTTAATTTTATTTCTCTCATTCTAAATATATCTAAGATATATGTTATTGTGAGCCAATATATTTATAATACTAATAAAAGAATATTATTAAAAAGGGAATTTTGCAAAAAAAAAATTATATAAAGTTTTTTATATCTTTACTATGCTATTTTTTAATCACAATATAACAGGTATTTAATTGTTTAATAATATCATTACATATGTATAATTATTATAGATAACTATTTTATTTTAAAATTAAATTATATATTATTATTAGTTAATTCAACACTTATCATATTATAACTAAATAACATTATAACAAATTTATATAGCACAACATATAAATTAACTCCATTCTACAAATGAACATATTGATAAATACATTATTTTAAAATATGAAATTTAAAAAGTACGTGATCAAATTGCATGAAGGACCCATTAATTCCCTCGTTGACCATTAGGTATCAATAAATTTGGCATTCCCCATTCCCAGCGTTTCACGTGCAATAACCGGCGTTTTCAAGAACGACATCTCACGTTCCCTGAAGCTTCGTCGTACGGAGGGATCGTGCGTTCGTTCTCGCTCATCCTCCACCTTCTATTATAGCCAGATTTCCCATAATTTTAGAACATATTTTGATGTTAACCTTTTCGCGGCGTTAGGTATATTCTTTAAAATAAAATAAACGCACGTCATGACTCTAATATTTATATTGAATCCAAATTTTTAAGCCAGATCTCCATCGCTAAATAAAGATTAGAATTTTCAGAACACCTGTCATTCTCAACTGCTTTTGGCCACGTACAACCCTCAAAATAATTAGAGAGAGATAGAGAAATTTTGAAGGAGGCAGAGCAAGAATTATGAGTTTGAAATAACATGACATTAAGCAAAGAAAATTATCACAAATGTGGGACATTGATGGAGATGGAGCACTTACCCTAATTATCCTCTCTAGTAGGAGCAGCTAACTGTGTACGATAATCACAGTTTACAAAAGAAAATAAAAGTGAAAATTTATAAGTCATAGGAGAGTGTCTTTGAAAATAATTAAAAAAAAAAAAAGAATTAGTCTCTAAGTCCTTTAAAATAATATTGAAATTTAAAATTTTTTATATGAAATATTTTAAACTTAAGGTCTATAACGTATTATTACTGTGTAAATCGCAAGTTTATTTTTTAATATGGTATTGTTGTTATTTATAGTCCGTGACGTTATTTAATTTATACTTTTGATAAAAGTTACATAATTTAATTTTAAATCATGTTTGAGTTAAATGTTAAATCTTTAAGCGAAGATAAATTGTTTATTAATATATAAATAAAAAAATTGTACTAAACCTTTTGGCATGTGAATATAATGAATGATTTCCTGAACACATTAACATTTTCTATCATAATTAACCATGTGTGAGCAAATCATTGAATTGGAATATTAAGAAAGTCGTGGGTGAATAAAATTGTTGGGTAGGTGTTAATCATTTCCATTGAATTGGATTTTCTGCATTTTTTAATTGGCTGTCAAATGTTGTATTTCTTGTATTTTTTTAAATCTAAATTATTGAATTAAAATCTTAAACTACTGTGATCAAAATTTGTAATTTTTTATCATATATGATTATCAAAATTAATCTAAACAATTAAATCATATATATTTTTAATATTAACAGTTTTATTCCTACATTTTTTAGGAAGTATCTAAATTCCATTTCCATAATGGAGTAAGTGTTTAGCATTGGGCCATGAGCTGTAAAACTCCTTGCCCTTGTCCAGTTCCCTTCTTCCATTTGGCATGCATTATTATTATTATTTTTTGAGAGAGATGTGAACTATGAGAAAAGTGGGACCATCTAGTCCTAAAATAAAGAACGCAAATGTGAGACATACGGAAATTTTCATTCTTTAATAAGCAAACGATAAAAGAAGAGAGAGATTTTGCTGTATAACTGCTTCATTGCCATAATATAGGCCATCCAACTATTTGTGCTTGTAATGACATTAAGGATCAATTTGATATCACCAAAAGACAAAGAATCCTCTGGTTTTAGACAAATTTTAAGGTACATTCTAATTTCTATTATATCATATTTCTTGCTATGGGAACCATTTGTATTACATGAGAAATTGGATCTAAAGATATCCTCAATGTGTTGGTCAGACAATGAAACGGCGATCCACTTTTTTTCTTTTTTTCTTTTCACTCAATTGTCTATTTCTCCATTTTATGGGGCAACTATTTTAAAGCTCAATATGACTGTATATAAGCTAATATCTAACCATGATCGAACTAACAGTTTAATTAGGCCATAGATTATTAGTTGTCCTTATTAGAATTCAAATTTGAGACCATTAAAAAATATGTGAAGAGCTTTGACTATTGGATTATTCCTGCTATGTTCATTATGATATTTTTTTAATTAAAATATAGTAAATGTGTAAGTTTTCTTGTGAAAAATGCTTATTTTGAGTGTGACAACAGAGAAATTGAATGCCCTTATAATCATTCGGGCCATTAGAGGGGACTACTGAGCCCATCAATATAAATGGGCCTTCTCCAAGAAGAAGGCCTAAGCGAGGCTTGAAGACTATGTGATGGCGGCTGAACCTCATGTTAGGGATAAGAAGTCTGATATCAGGCTCTATGGGCCTCAACTTACTTTTCGTGATTCTTCCGTAATGTTTGAAGATTTTATAAGAAGGATGGCAAAAATGAGTGATTTTCAATTATGTTTAGATTTTCCTGATCAAAGCAGTATTTTGATTATAAAATATAATTTCAATTAATTGACTTTCAGGAAATTTTTTTTTTCCGGTATTCTATGTCTAATATAGGCCAAATTACATTGCTTAGAAAATATATTTTTTTAGACCTAAAGTCGTCTTTGGATTTGTGGTTGTCATGGCTTGAAACTATGTGTTTAAAAAGTGTATATAAATTGGTCCAAAGTTTTATAAAAAAATGTTTTAGATTATTCTAATGAATTACATATGAACATTTTTTGGTTTATAAAGGATCGTGTTTGAGAAAATTTTAAAATAAACTTGAATTAAAGCAAATGTTTGAGAAAAGATGTCATCAAGATTTGGTTAGGTTGATTTACCTCATTAATTACAATAATGCCATGGTTTAATATTTTGGAGGCAAAAAAAAAAAAATATATATATATATATATAATTAATTAATTGAGGTAGTTTAAAAAAGGAATATAAAATGCTGAAGAGTCAACATTTTAAATACGAAAAATTCATGACGGTTGAAATTCAAGTTAGCTTTAGAGCAAGTTTTACACGTGATTGAAAGCCATAAATGCAAAAAGATGGTGATGCACTTAAGACTAGGATTTGAAGCCTTAAATGCTTTTCGAATTTAGATCCTCTACAGTACTGCAGAATCTATAGTAAAATGTGATTCATTAGATTTTAATCTAATGGCTCAAATTTTATTTATTTATTTAAAATAAAAAAATAAAAAATAAAATGTGAGCCATTGGATTAAAATTTAATAGCTCATATTTTACTGCAAATTCTGCAATAAAATGTACCTCTGTAGATGATCTACAGGCAATGTTTTTCATAAACTTTTGACATGTAACAGTCATGTTTAAAGTTTCATTATAAAAGGGAAATCATTTGAAGATGAACATAAAACATTGAAGTCTATCCACTAAAGTTTTATTCCCCATAGTTTTGCTACACTTTCTTGTTTCAATTCCTCTGAGAGCATTAGACATAGTTAAATGCTCTTAGCAAGTTTCATGTTAATGTATTTATATGATCTTAAGTTTTTAGATAAGTTGTGAGAAAAACCTAGAGTATGTGTGGTTGTAAAAACTAGTAGACTTTGAGATTGCTTTAAGATTAGGTTGTGAAAGTCAGATAATTTACCTTGTGAGTGAGTTATCTCTAGATTTAGATTTCATTTGGTACATAAAAAGAAAGTGAATGAGAATAAGAATAGATGTTGATGGAATAAAATCTTATGGGCCCAAGGGGAATGGGCTAGGTATTTAGTAAAAATATGGGAGAAGGAATAAGAAGGCTGAGTTGGTTAAGGAGAGTAACGAATTGGGACAGTTGACTATGAGAGAAAAAGGAATGTAATGGTCTACGGGTGTGGTTAGCTTGTTAGGGAAGGGAGAAGTTTCAGAAGGGGGCAAGGAGTGTGTGGCAGAGTGTTTGGAGAAAGCCTTGACATCTCGAAAGTCAGGGAACCCTTTACATTGTATTACCTTCTTTTTCCTTTGTTTTGCAATGATCTTAGCACTCAATACCAGCTCCTACATGATGTGTGAGTTACTCTATGTTTAAATAATACGATACAAGTTTTGGGTTCCACTATTTTGGTATCAGAGCGATGACAAACAGGGCATAGTTGGAACTCGCATGAAGCAACAGGTGGATAGTTTATAGGTTAGATTAGAGGACATGAGTGGAAAATTGGGTTCACTGACCGTATTGTCATTGAGATGAAGGGGCAGATGGCAGAAATGCAGTCAATGTTGAAAGCATCAGAGAGAGGGAAGCAAGTTGCCTGCGCTAGCTCATCGCAGGTGGGCAATGTGGATGGAGGCAACAAACGTATACCAGAGGAGAAGGACTCCAACAAGTTAAGGCGTTTAGAACTTCCATTGTTTTCGTGGGAAGATCCTTTTGGCTGGAATTTTCATGTTGATCGTTTTCTCATGAATTATGTGTTGGAAGGCAAGAAAATGGAGGCAGTAGTGGTTTGCACGGAGGGGACTGCATTGAGTTGGTTCTAGTGGACAGAAGTAAGGGACTCGATTAACACATGGACTAAATTTAAAAAAGAGGTTGTAAGGCATTTTCATAAGCAATAGATGGGGGATGAGTATGAAATTTTGATAGCACTGAGGCAGGAAAGGTCAATGGTAGAATATAGAGAATAGTTTGAGAGGTTGTCTGCACCTTTGGTGGAAGCATCAAATGAGTTTCTTATGGGAGCATTTAAGAATGGTCATAAGGCTCAAATTCAGGCAGAGATAAGGATGCTTCAGCCAGACTTTTTGAAACAATTGATGGAAATGGCGAGTCAGGTTGAGGAGAGGAATACCGTTTTGAAGGCAGTTAAGGAAAAGAAATTTCACAGGGGAAGAAGGCAATGTACTAAACCTAAGTGGACTAATTATAGGATAATTTTTAGAAGATGTTAACTTCTCCAAAGGTACCCAAGGCAACTACTGATGGGAATGTGGCTAACAATTTAAAGAGAGGAGAAAGTAAGGGTGGAAACGAGTCTTCATAATTTACATTGAGAACTACCAATAATGCAGCTTCTAAGAAGTCTAAGAAGTTGTTAGACGCAGAAATAGCACGTAGACGTGAGCAGGGATTATGTTTTAAGTGCAAGGAGAAATATAGCCCCAGGCATAAGTGTAAAAAGAAATCACTGCAACTGTTGATCTTTTCAGAGGACAAAGATGGAAGCTTACTAGAATCGGCTGTCAAGGAAGAAATACCTAAAGTACCCATAAGGCTGTCAATGAATTCCATTGTCAAGATAGCTGGCCATAGAACAATGAAACTGATGGGGACACTCAGTGATGACACAGTTTAGGTTCTAATTGATAGTGGGGCCACCCACAATTATATATTAGCCAAACTAATAGAAAAGCTGAAGATTCCCTTGTATGACACTCAGCCTTATACTATTATAGTAGGGAATAGGTATCAAGTTTGAGGAAGTGAGGTCTGTAAGCAAGTGGAATTGGAGTTGCAGGGAATAAAAATAGTGCAAGATTATTATCCCTTCAATTTCAATTAGGCAGATTTGGTATTGGGAATTAAATGGTTGGAGTCCCTAGAAGAGCTCAGGTTAATTAGAGATTATTAAGTATGGAATTTAAGGTGGATGATGAATGGAAGTGTCTTAAGGGGGATCCTACCTTGGTAAAGACATTGGTTTTGCTAAACATAATATTGAAGTTTGTCAAGGCAGGAGATGATAGGTTTTATTTTGGTGCTACCACATGCAGTCAATAATGCACGGGTGCAGCTATTATTAAAAGAATTTAAAGATGTCAGTGAACCTTTGAAGGAGCTACCCCCGCTGTCCCATTGATCATGCAATTTTGTTGAAAGAAAGGGTTTAACCTCCTAACATTAGACCATATAGATATGCCCATTCACAAAAGAATGAAATTGAGAAGTTGGTCAAGGAAATGTTGGTAGCTGGGATCATCAGGCTAAGTAAAAGCCCTTTTTCTAGCCCTGTGTTGTTGGTCAAGAAGAAAGATGATAGTTGGTGTTTATATGTGGATTATAAGGCATTGAATAAGTTAACCATACCTGACAAACTCCCTATACCGGCTATAGATGAATTGCTAGATAAGTTGGGAGGTGCTACTGTGTTTTCTAAGCTAGACTTGAAGTTAGGGTATCACTAGATAAGGATGAAAGAAGGGGATGAGAAGATGACTGCTTTTAAAACTCATAAAGGGCATTATGAATTTATGTTTATGCCTTTTGATCTTACCAATGCTCCCTCTACTTTCCAATCCTTGATGAAAAACATTTTAAGACGCATTTGAGGAAATTTATATTAGTATTTTTTTATGATATTCTAGTTTACAGCTAGGATATTGAGATACACATTAGCACTTGCAACAAACTTTCAGTATTCCTAGGGAGCATATGTTGAAACTTAACTTAAAGAAATGTGTCTTTGCCCAATCTAAACTTGAATACCTGGGACATATTATCTCGACAGGGGTGTAGAGGCTGACTCTTCCAAAATCGAAGCAATGCTTAAGTAGCCAATACCTATGAATATCAAGGCTTTGAGGGGACTTTTGGGGCTTACAAGCTATTATAGGTGTTTTGTTAAAGATTATGGGAAAATTCCTGCTCTTTTGATTAGTTTGTTAAAGAAAGATGCTTTTATTTGGAGTTCAAAAACAACTAAGGCATTTGAAAAGTTGAAGAAGGCCATGACTACCTTACCAGTCTTGGCCATGCCTAAATTTTCAATTCTTTTTTAGATAGAGATTGATGCTTCTGGGAGAGGAGTTGGAGCCGTCCTCATGCAAAAAGGGAGGCATATTGCTTATTATAGTCAATTGTTATCATTTAAAGCCCAACAAGCTTCAGTGTACGAGAGAGAACTCATGACCCTTGTTTATGCCATTAAACGTTGGAACCATTATTTAATGGGGCATCAATTCTTGATAAGACTAGATCAGAAAGCATTGAAGTTCTTATTGGAACAAAAGGTAGTGGATCCAAACCAGCAGAAATGGATCTCTAAGTTGATTAGTTATAAATTTAAGATATGCTACAAAGTTGGGAAGGATAATCGGGCAGCGGATGCACTTTCTAGGAAGAAGTAACTTTTGGCATTAAATGCATATTCACTGTGGCAGTATCATGACTTAGAAAGCTTGGATGAGGAAGTCAAACATCATGAGAAAGTTGGAGAGGTGATGCAAAAATTGTTGTCCAGATAAGAAGTTTCTTCTGGGTACAACTTAAAGAGGGGCTACCTTTTGTATAAAGGTTAACTTGTTATCCCCAAAGACTTCCCTCGGATCAAGCTCTTAATCAATGAGTTTCATACTTCCCTAATGGATAACCACTCTGGGTATTTATGAACCTATAAGTGATTAGCAGCGATGGTGTTTTGGGAAGGTATGAAGAAGGACATTCAGTAGTTTATAGCTCGATGTGATGTTTACCAGCGTAAGAAATATGAAGCCATGCATCCAATGCAATTATTACAACCATTGCCTATTCCCTAACAAGTTTAGGAAGATTTGAGCATGGACTTCATTGTCGACTTGCCAAAATCTGAAGGATATGATGTGGTACTAGTAGTGGTGGATAGATTGACAAAATACAATCACTTTATCCCTCTGGCTCACCCTTTTACAGCTAAAGGTGTTGCAAAAATTTTTACTAAGGAGATAGTGAAGTTACATGGTATGTCGAAGCTAATAGTCTTAGATAGGGATTGCATTTTTATTAGTCACTTTTGGCAAGAGCTATTCAAATTCACTAGTACTACACTCCGTTATAGTTCTGGCTACCATCCTCAAATAGATGGCCAAACGAAAGTTGTAAATATGAGCTTAGGGACTTACCTTCGCTATTTTTCTAAGGATAAGCCACAACAATGGCTTAGATGGCTACCGTGGGCAAAGTATTGGTTCAATACATCCTATAATCGCTTCATAGGAATGACTCCTTTCAAGGCATTATATAGGTGTAATCCTCCTACTTTATTCAGATTAGAGGATGTGCAGTCAGATGTGGAAAAAGTGAATATCATAATCAAAGAATGCAATGCAATGTTGATAGAGCTTAAAAGCCATTTGGAGAAAGCACAAGAGCAAATGAAGTCTTATGCAGATAAGAAACGATGTGATCTTAATTTGGTTTATATCAAGATCAATCCTCATAAATTGAAGTCTTTGTCAAAAAGGTTAATGAAAAGCTTAGCCCACGATTTTATGGACCATATAAGGTACTGGATAAGGTGGGACCTGTCACTTATTACCTAGAGCTACCTTCCACCTCTGAGGTGCATCCAGTCTTTCATGTTTCTCATTTAAAGCGTTCCCTATATACTTCAGTTATGACTAAGCAATTGCCCTATTTTTTTACAGAGGACTTGGAGCTTCAAGTGGCATTAAAGAAAGTTTAACAAGGGCAAAAATTGATGAATGGCGAAGTGGAAGTGTTAATCAAGTGGAAAGACTTACTTGACTTCAAAAACACATGGGAAAACTATGATACTATTAAGTTACAAATTTCCTTACTTTCACCTTGAGGACAAGGTGGTGCTCATTAGAGGGGAATGGTGGGCCCAAGGGGAATAGGCCCAGTGTTCAGCAGAAATATGAGAGAAGGAATAAGAAGGCTGAGTTGGTTAAGAAGGGTAACGGATTAGGACAACTGGCTAAGAGAAAGAAAGGAATATAATGGTCTACGGGTATGGTTGGCTTGTTAGGGAGGGGAGTGGTTTCAAAGGGGGCCAAGGAGTGTGTGGCAGAGTGTTGAGAGAAAGCCCTAACCTCTCGAAATTCAAGGAACCCTTTGCATTGTATTAGCTTTTTTTTCCTTTGTTTTGCAGTGATCTTAGCACTTAATACCAGCTTTCACATGTTGTGTGATCTGCTTTGTGTTTAAATAATACAATACAAGTTTTGGTTTCCACTAAAGACCAAACTGTGGTGAATGAATGATGGGCTGTAAAAGTAAGAAAGCTTATACCTATTAAGTTGCCTACAAAGTTATTGATAAAAGCAAGAAAGCTTATAAAAAATGATATGTGATTCTCTCATCCTTCAACTCTTATTTGCTGCTTAAATTAATATTCATGTCTGTAAGAAGATAAAAAATATTAATAGGAAGAACCTCAATTTTTTATTAGGAAGCAAAATTTTCCGAAGCAAATAATACTTGAGAAATCTAATTCAACCGTCCTTATTAGATTATTCCTTGACTGTTCAGATTCTTTTTGAGTAAAATGAAATTTTAAATGATTTCTGTCTAGGGCAATTTCGTGAAAAATTCAACTTCTTAGTGAATTTGTTCTTTCAAAGATGTATAAAACCTCAATTTCTCCATGAAAAGAACATTTTTGTTTAAGTAGATTCCTGTCATATAAAGTTAATATATTTATCCCTATACAACCATGACTCTGGATCCATCATTTGGTTGTTGAAGGAATTAGCCTTTTGTATACAACTCTATGTCAGCTGTGTTTCTATACTATCAGAAATATCTACCCTTGTATTAAAATGCAGCAAACTTTGGAACAGAAGTAATAAACATAACCAATTAGATAGCTAAAGAAGATAATCTAGATCTCTTGTGATGCAGAATTGGAGGCACCCCGGTGATCATGCTGGGACAAAATTGAATTAATGTTCATATATTATTGACTTAGGTGAAAGATAGAGTACTATGCGTATATGGCTGGTTCACATAACAGAAAACGCACGCACACACACACACACAAAGCAGAATCCAAATGAAATGTTCTTAATAGGAGTGCGTCTGCGAGGAGAATTACTATTGAAAACAATAAATTGCAATGCAAATCTTTCAACAATGACCACAACTTTAGCCCACGAATGCTTAGTTGGATTGCTTTAGCTTCTCTTCTACAAGCTCAATACAGCGGTATAAAACCAACTCAATTGGATTTAGGGTACATACAGTGTCAATTGCAAGCTGATCATGGTCGTTTCTATTCTCTGACATTATACCTGTCACTAAGGTACGCAAAGGAAGCAGCCATTCATTGTAGGCCTTCTGTAGACTGTTCTTGGACAGAACTCCAGTGCGGTTTGTCTTTCCTGTTTCAAGGGTAAACAGAGCCAACACTTCAGAATGGCATAAATAGACTTATAAAATAGATTTCACATTGCTGTGTCTGCTACCAAGTATCAAAATCCACCAAAATATTGACAGAATTTCAAATGAATCAATGCTTTAATCAATAATTCATTGAATCCACCTACCTGTAGATTCAGTCATCAAGACGAATCTGTACAGGTTGAGCGCTGACAAAACCTGTGGTATATACAACAGATGCTGTAACTTAGAACACTTTAACATTAGTCAAAACTCTGAAAAGGAAATGAGAAAAATAAGGAAGGCATTCTCAAACAGCAACACTACAACCTAGCAGTGTTACAAGTAATAACAAGATCTATCCATCAAATCAGTTAAAAGAACTCAATGAAATGTAAGATACCGCATCACCCTGCTCAGGGAGTGAAGGAGGTCCCCCCTGTGTAGGTCTTAGAACCAACTCTACCAACTCAAGGACACTGGGAATCCAAAATAATACATTTGGACATGCATTGTCCTCAGCCTGTGAGACTTGATTTTCTATTAATGTGCTATGACAGATTTCCGTGTGCATTTCCTTCCTGACTAGATCGATAAGAATGGCAATCTCCATAAAGTCACAGACCAGCATTAGATGATTTGACATTTGACAGTCATTTTAGTAAAGATGAAAGTTTAACAAACTTGTTTCAGAGGATTACCATGGACGAAGAGTCGGTATTTATAATCAACCCTTTTAAAATGTCAAACCTTTGAGAAGTGGGAATATCGTCAAGTACCTAGTTTTCAGTGACATAAGAATATTGGCATTAAAGATCTTTTTAGAAAAATGTGCTTGAAACATCAAGGGGTTTAAGAAATACCATATTTCTAACATGAAAAATGCACATCTCATATTTTATGCAAATGTCAAAACTTCCAACTTAAAAAAGGCATGGTATAATATCAGAAACTCACTCTTTTTAGCACATCAAAGGCTTTCTTCCGAAGCTCTGTATCAGGGGCATACATGATAACCATTTTGACAGCCTTAATTATAGTGTTTGACCATCAGACAAGAAATATGTCAGGATTTCTTTTCTTCAAGATAGAAAGTAACAGAATGAGCATTGCTTAGTCAGAAATTAAAGTGAACCACCTGCAGAGCTGAGTAAAGATTAGGAATATAAGCTGACAACTCAGAAAGTTCGTCATCATATTTTCCAGAGATATATCCATCAGTGATGCATAGCAAGAAGTTGATGGTATGTCTCTTCAAATCCCATGGCAGATTTACAAACGAAAGTGCATGCTTTAATATTCCTAATGCTTGCCACCTTTTAGTCTGGTTACTACGAAGTTCATCCTTGAGAGCACCTAAATCCTCTTTAGTAGCATGAGCAACCTCTTCAGAGACATGTCCCCAAATTACTGCAAAGATGGAATCCTAGTGGTTGGTGAAAATGGAAGTGCATGAACGAAAAGGCGATAAGTCAGTTACACCAATTTTCCTTACACAAACCTGAAAGAGCAGCACCATCTTTGACATAAGATAAACAACCCATAGAGTCATCTTTATCCTCTGGATAATGGAGGAAAGAAATTAGGTGGCATAAAAGGTGCTTGGCTGTTCGCCTCACGGGAAATTAATGAATATCAGATGCAATAACAAGATAACTACCTCCAAAAATGAAGCTAGCCACTGTGTCAACATTATAATTGGTCAGGAGATTCAGATATGATAATCCACAAAATGAAATAATGCGTGACAGTTGTATTACCAATGAGTGACAACTGGAAGATTTATAGCTTGTGCTGGCTGAAAGAAGAGCCTGGGAATAAACAGTGCATTGTAACATATTATGTACCAAAAAAGATGAAACCAAATGGATTCCACTAGAAATGGGCGGCAAATAAATACAAATAAGAATAAAATTTTAGTGCAGTAAAGAAATACTGAGTACTGACCATACATTGCAGGACATACAGACCAAGAAGAGCCTGAAGCTTCTCATTCATACCATTCTCCTGTGGAGAAAAAAAAGTCAGGAAAACCTTTTTGTATAAATCAGAAAAATAGAAGCTTTCCTAACATAGTGGGGGATATATTAAAATTCAAACCATTCTAGTGCCAATTGCATATATAGAATTTGCAATCTCTACAGCTCTGTCAAATACATCCTCAAGTTCTGCATCGTCTGTCTCCAAAGACATAGTCTTCAAAACATTAAGAATGATAGGAATGGCTACTTTAATTTGCTCAAACTGACGCCTCTGAATAGAGATGAAGACTGAAAAGGCAAAATGACAGTGAAGAAATTTTATTAGCAAGGTGGTTTCAAGATTTTTGACACAGTCAGACGTAAGTGTTCAGTCCAAACACAACATTTAAAGATATAGATGTGTGAAGCTAATGTTCCCTTTCATGCAAGAAATTGAATCTCTACCATCCTTCACTCAGATGTTTGACTGAATGCTGTGAACATGTCAGGGCATCTAACCCTTTTAAAACCTATCTTTCAAGTTGATTTGTTCATTTCTTTAGCAAGCAAGGGCAATGGGGAAAAACAAATTATCACTTTCTTCAACTTTTCTCAAGGACTATGAAAAATTAAAATTATTGTGGGCTCAATATAGTCTATATAATCTCATATTGGGTGCAATTCAGGCTTTGAATAACAGAACAAGCCAGGGATGCAGGGGTCAGAGCTTGTTGGGAATCATTTTCAGCTCACCTGTGAGCAACTCAGTTCCAAGATAACAAATAGTAGGTTCAAAAAATTCGTAAAATCAAGATTCACCTGATAAAAGGATATATTTATAGAAAACATAAAGTTGCAAGTGAACTTGTGAAGTAGCTGCTGCTGATCTTTCTATTGTTGGACACAGGTTAAAATTTCAATTACTCCACTCATTAATTGAAAAGATTTTTAATTGATAGACCTCCTTAATCAGAGAGTTCATGATGGGCCTGGGCCCTCTGGGCCAGAAAGGAGAAAAGTTTATGTGATTAAAAATAAGAAGAAAAGAAATGAGATTGAAAAGGATGATCCGAAAAGAGGAGAGGCCGTTATCATAACTGACCATGCACGTGTGGTGGGTGTCAACCAGTTTAGTGGAAAAACGTGAGGTATAATGGAAGGAAGCTAGAGAAGGGAAGGCAATAAGAGTTCAATTTAGAGGGAGAGTGCTGGCCTCTCAAATTTCCAGAGTCACTTGTTTTTTCCTTCTGCATTACTAGTCGATTACTATATTGTATTTGTTTGTTGTTGTCATTTGTTCTGTTTCAAATCTGTATACACTTCTTCCACATCTCCGGAGGGAGATTTCTGGATTATACATAAATAAAATTTAGTTCTAGAAGTGGATCTCAACAGTTCACCACAACAAAATACCTTTCGACAGCCCACTTAAAGGAGGAACAACATAACTGGAAGCCCTGGCCATCTTGTTTGAGTAGCCTAATGCCTGTTCAAATCATATCAGCAAAAGCAGAGGATCAAGATACAAGCCCAAAATGTTTAAGCTAGGCAGCACTTGTAATGACCTGTAAATCTTGGCATGCAACTATGACATGACTGTGAGAAAGTTGATATTTATGGCCATGGGAATAAAAATACATCATTTGAGTCCAAAAGAAGTAGGGTTAGTGGGAAGTGACATTGACATATAAGCATATTGAAGTCTTGGGGTTAAGACGTGTGTAATATAATTAGTAAGAAAAGGATCTCAGGCTAAGGAAAAATTATACAGAAGAAGCGAAGGTATATTTGTATTGTAAGTGTAGCAATATGTTACAAAGCATAATGTGACCCAACTAACCTACTTCAGCTCTACCTATGTGGTATGTAAATATACAAGTTATTTAAATGAAAAGCAATGTTATTTTAAATAAATACATTATCCATACATTGCAAAGGATTGGGAGCATGTCTCTTGGACCACACATCACTATAAGCTGATTGATGATGCAGATAGCCATGTCCAAGAATTTTCGTGATATGCCTGCAAACTTTGAAACAGCCTTTGGCAATTCGAAGGACAGGGCATCTATAAGTGCCTGTCGTTTCAGCCAAAAATCATTAAAATCACTGATCACTGTATAGTAAAAATAACTATGAACTGCAAGCTTCATAGAAGACACCTAGAAATAAAATTTAGTCGGGTATAAATACTTCATCTCTCATTATTAGTCTATTGAAAAGTTCTCATCAGAAAATGAGATCATCCAGATGCTACCAAGTGACATGTCATCTTGATGTTCAAATTGTAACTCCTAATTTTATTTTAGCTCGTACTTTAAAGTTTGTTTTTGTTAGTACCGCAAAATATAACTTCCGAGGAGCAGAACATGGTTGAAAAGCTATAAAGTTAACCCACCTGATCAAGTGAAGGAGAACAGATATATTGATGGATCTCAGAAACAACTTCAAATGCATTGTTCTCTTCTTGTTCATTGTCTGGATCTGATTGGGCAGATTCTAATACAGAATCTAGGAACTTGACAAACTCAGAGATGGTATATTCAGATTGGCGGAAATCTTCAGCTTCATTCAACTGCAAAGTATAATATCAGGACTGCTAATAATAACCCTTCTGCAAAGTATAATATCAATTTTCTTTCAATTTTCTGCCTCTAATCTCTTGAGTTAGTAAAAACTATAATAACACAAGTGAAGAAAATCCAAAAGCTAATACTATCAAAATTCTCTTTTTATGAGCAACAAATTTTTCAGCCCACTAAAAACATTCTCCAATCATATTTTGCAGCATGTTTGATTGGAAGTATAGCCTAAGGATAACAAGAAACATAAAACTATACTACATATGATTTTATCCCTAGTTGCCAGAAAACCTAATTCAAATTCTTCATTCATAATCCAACGCAGCCAAAGTTTTAGTCGTATTAATCAAAATGTTAGCATAAGTTGCTTGCATTTTTCCAAGTCAAAAGGAAAAACTACTCCCTTTGGTATTTCAGGAGCTAAAATCTGGCAAACTGTGGAAATAAATCAGTAAAGGGAATAAAATCGTGTAGAAGAGAAGTGATTGATCATACTTTAGAGAACGATTCAAGAATTCTTCGAAGGCGAAGCACGTCATGCTGGCCTTCAGGGCCCTGAAGAGCCTCGGTTTTGCACTCTTCTTTCGCTGACATGACAGCGATTTACCATCCACTGGCGCCAGCTTCTTTTCTCTGTGCTTCACTGGGTTTCTTTTCCAACAGAGAGCACAATGGAGCAAAGGCGACGACGTGGGCAAATTAGCCATTTAATGTCTAAGTTAAGGGTACTTATGTCATTTCACTTATACTCAATCTTCATTTCGCATAAGCGTCGATCTCACTGGCTGTAACCACTGGTGCTTCGGTTTCCATCGTCTTGCATTGCCATGGAGCCGGACGTGAGTATTGAGAGCTCGTCGATGATCCAGGTGGCGGTTCTGCCGATCGGGACAGTGCCGGCAAATGTGCTGCGGGACTATTATTCTATGCTGCTCCCTCTTCATATGATACCTCTCTCGGCGATCAGCTCCTTCTATACAGAGCACCAGAAATCACCGTTTACACATCAACCATGGGACTCGGGGTGCCTCCATTTCAAATTCGTTCTGGGAGGTGCACCTCCAAGCCCATGGGAGGACTTCCAATCTCACCGTAAAACCCTGGCTGTCATAGGCATTTGCCATTGCCCTTCCTCGCCCGATCTTGATTCAGTCATCGATCAATTTTCTAATTCCTGCAAGTCTTACCCTTCCTCGCTTGTGGGTCGCTGCTTTGCATTCTGCCCAGATGATTCGCAGGTGGGCATTTCTTTTTGTGCAATTTACTCTTCTTGGTCTATTGGAACATAGATTGGAATTCGATCGGACGAAAGAATTTTATTGGATCTGCTTGTTTTGCTTTAATTATCGAATGCTATGGTTGCAGCTTGAGGACGGTGGTAAAAAGGGGGGTAATTTAAGGCTGTTTCCTCCTGCTGATCGTCAAACACTGGAATTCCACTTGAACACTATGATGCAAGAAGTTGCTGCCTCGCTGTTGATGGAATTTGAAAAGTGGGTGCTTCAGGCTGAATCTTCGGGCACCATACTCAAGACACCTTTGGATTCTCAAGCAAGTCTCAGCTCAGAGGAGGTTCATGTTTAGGTGTCCTAATTATTTGCATTTGTGTTTGGGTTTCTTCATCGAAGAAGTGTTCAATCTTCAATTTTTATATGCTGTTTTTTTATGGCAATATCAACTTAATTCATCTTGAGATTTGGTTTAATATGTGCAGGTCATTAAGGCTAAAAAACGAAGACTTGGGCGAGCACAGAAAACAATAGGTGATTACTGCTTACTGGCTGGATCGCCAGTTGATGCAAATGCCCATTATTCTACTGCATTGGAGCTTGCCAGGTTGACCGGCGATTGCTTCTGGTATGCTGGCGCACTAGAGGGTAGCGTGTGTGCCTTGCTGGTATTTCTCTTCTTTCTTCTGTTAAAATTTTTCCCCTTCTATTTTGGGTCTTTAACCACCATCCTCTGCCGAAAGAAATGGTCATATTACTATAATAGTACATGAATTGATTGTTCGACACTCCCGTCTTCCAATGATTGATGATGCATTTTGAAGTTTTGAATACTAGTTGAGATTAAGCAAGATCGTAATTTATTATTTATTCACCTCCTTGAATTAACGGCTTGTTAATTTTAAAATGTGCTCTGTGCTAAGTTACAAATGCTTTTTGTACTACAAATCTATTTCAAGAATCATTTATCTTGAATATTATATAGAAAGCATCAATTGGTAGGTAGCAGTGACAAAAGGCAGTAACCAATAGCTGAAATTTCTTGTCTCCTCATTTGCATTCTGATAAAGTAAGGTTTGAATGCTCAACAGAGAATGATAAACTTTGTATGTTCAAAAGACAATCATATTATAAGGGGCAGAGGCTGATGATGAAATTAACTGAACTTGGAAATGCTGCATGTTAGATATAATTTGGTTGATAATTTAGAATTTTGGAAATCTATCACAAATTCAGAAAAGAAAAGAAAGTTGCTGCTTTCAGGAACAATTGCTTATGCTGTGCAGCATTTTATGATATTTATGACCTACTGCATTTTGAGAGCTTAAATGTTATATAATTGCAAGAAATGGAGAGATGTAGTGGCAGAATTTTTCTGGCAGTAGATGGTATTAAAATATAGATATGATGACCGAAGTTGTCCTGAAAAATGACTTTACAATTTATGGTTTCAGATTGATCGCATGGGCCAGAAAGACTCAGTCTTGGAGGAGGAAGTTAGATACCGTTACAACAGCATAATCTTGAATTACAAGAAGTCACAAGATAATGCTCAGAGGTAACTATTTCTTATTTGAGATTTGGTTAACCAATTTTTCCTGAAGACCCATTTTTCCTTTCCTGAACTGTTTCACTTGTAGGTAACTTAGACCTGTTGCAGATTTTCCTAATTTGCTGTTGTCAATCCTTAGTATTCTTTTCTCATTTTGTGCAGAGTTTCGCCCCTTAGTTTTGAACTTGAAGCTACTTTGAAATTAGCAAGGTTTCTTTGCAGGTAGGTGGTGCCTTGCCTGAGCTTTTACAATGTTATAAATGTGGCATGTACGTCCATTATGCATAGAAGGTTTAGCTAATTTTATTTTTCTAGCTTGTAGATGTCACATTATGCTTGAGCCTTTGTAAATTCAGTTTCAGTTGTATAATTTCAGAAAGCTACATGAGTTCATACCTCTGTGGTATGGAAACTAATGAAATTATATACTTGGTTGGGTGTCTCAACATGTTCCATTCGCAAACAGATGCAAGTGTTTGCTAATTTTGGAGGAATTTGTGGTGTAGTATCATGTTCAGCAATTTGTTTACCATTATCTAATTTTCATAAAAATTATATTTTTCTCTCAATGAACAGGAGAGAGCTGGCCAAGGAAGTGGTGGAGTTGTTGACCAATGCTGCTGATGGTGCTAAATCTTTAATAGATGCCAGTGATAGACTCATATTGTTTGTTGAAATAGCTCGTTTATATGGCAGCCTTGGTTACCAGAGAAAAGCTGCTTTTTTTTCAAGGCAGGTTGCTCAGCTATATCTGCAGCAGGATAATCGGTTGGCTGCAATTAGTGCTATGCAAGTTTTGGCAATGACCACTAAAGCATATCATGTTCAAAGTAGAGCATCGATGTTTGACAAATCTCTGCATAATGTAAGTTTACTAGTGCCAGCCATCAGAAAACCTCTTTCGATATTTTCCATGGGGCCATCAATACAGCTATTTATATTAATGGTATGCTAATATACTTGTGTTAATAGTGATTGAGAAATTATCATCTTTTGCATTGGAGGAATAAGTTTTGAATGAAATATCATATGCATTTTTGCATTGAAACTAGAGACTAGTGAATAACAGTTGTCAGGAATCCTCTTGCTGTTACTATGATGGGCCTTGGCCCATCAGACTAAACCAGATTTATGCTAGAAAGGGTCAAAGTCTGACCTGAGACCCAAAAGTGGTTATCATATCTGCCTGGGAGAGATGTGCGAAGGCAATAGAGAGATACAAATAGACTGGGGGAGAGTGTCTGGCCTCTCAAATGCCAGAAAACGGTGTTCTGTCTTTATTTTTATGAAGTATTTGCCTGAGATAGTGTGTATCGTGTTTTGTCCCAAAAGTCTGTCATTGTCTTTTGAGTGCTGTGTGGATAATTTTGAATATGTGTTGAAATTATAAATGAAAGTATTGTTCCAGAATATGGGTCTCATCATACTGCTTCTGTCATATTCTTCACTGAAAACCTGAAACAACTGCCCTCCAGCCAGTCCTGAGTTTTACGCACCTGTCATCATGGTAGTCCAACTATTGCATATAACCCCAGGAAGGATGTTCGCATCAAAAAGTCCAGGCTTATTCTCTGGTGATATGGGATGACCGCAATAATAAGTCAAGACTTTGCGTGGCAAGCAAGCATAGAAAACATATTGTGCAACCATATATCTTTTGATCTAATTATTAAATAAAAATAAAAGACATAACATTCAGTATTCAAGTTTCACCTTTCTGAAACCTATTTGTTTTGATCTGTGCTACCTACTTATAGTCAAAGCAGCTGAAGTTTTGTCTGCAGTTGCAATTGTTATTTGGACTTGATAATTTTTCATGGTAGATTTTTCAACTCTGGGTAGAGGAACTCTTGTCGACAATTTTAGTGAAAATTGCCTGATCAGAAATATGTTTTGAACTGAAAAATATGGAAAGAAAATTATTGGTTTTCAAGTTGTCTATATGCTGGCACGACTAGGCTATCAACTTACATAGTGTTAGCTTATGTAATTTAGGTTATCATTGCTATATATTGTTAACTTTAGTAATTTCAAGAGATAAAGGCAAAAATGATCAACTTAGATTCAAAGAGTGGTAACATTCACACAGAATTTCTGAAGATTTCACGTCATGCCTTGGGTTAGCAGAAGAATGAATGCTAGCTTGCCCAATCAAATAGAATTTATATAAATCATGTCATTCTGTTCCCAGTGAGACTTACTCTATATCCTGTGTGCGCCAGCTGTCATTCTGAATGATTGTTTCTTCAAATATACAAGCTTTAAGAAAAAAATCTGATTCTACTGATTGCAGAGATGAAAGTCTAGTATGAAAGCATTGAATGAAATCAGAGACTCAAATGAAGTTAAAGATTCATTAAGACTTTCCTAATAAGTTTATATAATTCATTCCTTTCTGTTGCTTTATACTAAGTTTTCATTTGCTTCACAGAAAGGAACTGGATCAAGTAATGCAGATAGTGGGAAAAAATATAACCAATCAGCTGTCTCACTATTTGAGTCTCAGTGGAGCACCCTTCAAATGGTGGTATTAAGAGAAATTCTACTTTCTGCTGTTCGTGCTGGAGATCCTCTTGCTGCATGGAGTGCAGCAGCAAGACTTCTCAGATCCTATTATCCTCTAATCACTCCTGTTGGGCAAAATGGTCTAGCTAATGCACTCACAAATTCAGCTGAGAGGCTGCCACCCGGAACTCGTTGTGCTGATCCTGCCTTACCTTTTATAAGGTGTTTACTTCATAATGTCTTTGCCTGCAATTTACATTATGACTAAGTCGTAATATTTCATGCCTGTGGAATGGGTAGCCGAAATAAAGTATCAAGTTTATCAGCAAAGCTGACCTGTTTTCAAGTAATTTACATATAACTACTTCTGGCCAAATACTATCAACTTAAAAAGTTTGTACTTTATTGCTTTGTAATTGTATTTTGACACATTCAAGTTTTAAGAAATGAGTCTATTGCTTCACTAAACAATGTTTGTTTCTTGATTTGTACTAGTATTTCTCCTGATTTATTCATAAAATTGCAATTTTCTCTTCAATATGTTTCTCCTTTTCATTAACTTTGTCACATCAAATAGGAGTGATGGTGAAAATCTGATCAATTTGCTCGTTATTGAAAATTATTTGTGAGCAATCCACCCTTACAAACTATAGCTGCTGTTGTAGCAGTAACTGTAAATCAGAATAACTAGAGGGTTTTACATTCCTTTTGCTTGCTAGTCCTCAAAGAAAATGAGTATTGCTTAATAGGAACCAAATTGCATTTCCTTTGGTTTATGATTATTAATTTTCATGATTAATGATGCAAATTTTGGAGAACTTACTCAGACAGCAATTTGACAATTGATTGCTTCCAGGTTGCATTCTTTTCCTCTTCACCCAACACAGATGGATATTGTAAAACGCAATCCAGCTAGAGAAGACTGGTGGGCAGGTTCTGCACCTTCAGGCCCTTTCATATATACACCATTTAGCAAAGGAGAGCCTAATAATGTTAAGAAGCAGGAGCTTATCTGGATTGTTGGAGAACCTGTCCAGGTCTTGGTGGAATTGGCAAATCCATGTGGCTTTGATTTGAAGGTTGATAGCATCTATTTGTCTGTGCATTCAGGAAATTTTGATGCTTTCCCTATGAGTGTAAGCCTTCCGCCTAATTCATCGAAAGTGATCACCTTATCAGGCATTCCAACATCTGTGGGATTAGTTTCAATTCCTGGGTGCATTGTTCATTGTTTTGGTGTTATTACTGAACACCTATTCAAAGATGTTGACAATCTGCTTCTTGGAGCAGCGCAAGGACTTGTCCTCTCTGATCCTTTCCGCTGCTGTGGATCCCCAAAGTTGAAGAATGTATCAGTTCCAAATATTTCTGTTGTACCACCACTTCCATTGCTGGTGTCACGTGTCGTTGGGGGTGATGGTGCCATCATTTTGTATGAAGGTGAAATTTGCGATGTATGGATATGTCTGGCTAATGCAGGCACAGTTCCAATCGAGCAGGCACATATTTCACTGTCAGGAAAAAATCAAGATGCTGTGCTCTCATATTCTTTTGAAACTCTAAAGTCTTGCCTCCCCCTCAAGCCTGGAGCTGAAGTGACTTTACCAGTGACCTTGAGAGCCTGGCAGGTTGGTTCAGTGGATCCTGATACTGGTGCTGGGAAGAGTGCCTCTGGAAGCATTATGAGGCATGTTAAAGATGGAATCAGCCCATCACTATTGATACATTATGCTGGTACTTTCTTTAAAATATAATTAGTACTCATCATTTTTGCTGTCTATATAAGGATCTCAACTCCTTACACTAGCATACATTCAGTTTGAATTTGAAACTTTTATTGATGGATTCTAACATTTATTTCACTAATTTAACCAGGGAAGTTTGCTTCCTACCCACCCCCTTTTTTTTTTCCTTCTCTTTCTTTTTGTCAATTCAGCCCTAATGTTCTTTTGCATGTTACCCTGGCATGAACAGTATGTGTCAGTTTGTCATTTTGTAGTCTCTTGTGCTCTGACTGCTGACTTGGGCTAGTCCTTCTTTATTAGGTAGCAATGCTAATTTTACTTTTCATTTTAGGTCCACTGCAAATCTCTGGAGATCCTCTAACTAATGGATCTACTGTGCCCCCTGGTAGACGCCTTGTTGTTCCTCTGCATATTTGCGTTTTACCAGGTTTGTCTTTTGTCAAGGCTCGTCTGCTTTCGATGGAGTTTCCAGCACATGTTGGTGAAAGTCTTCCCAAGTTGGCTGATATAAATAATAATTCCAATGGAAGACATGTTGACTCTCAGACAAAAATGGACAGATTGGTGAAAATTGATCCTTTCAGAGGAAGTTGGGGGTTGCGATTTCTTGAGCTTGAGCTGTCTAATCCAACTGATGTCGTGTTTGAAATTAGTGTCTCTGTCAAACTGGAGAGCTCTAGTGATGAGGATAATATTTCTGCTGATCAGGATGCTGCTGAATATGGCTATCCTAAAACAAGAATTGATAGGGATTGCTCAGCCAGGGTTCTAGTGCCTCTTGAGCATTTTAAACTACCCATTCTTGATGATTCCTTTTTTATGAAGGATACTCTGGCAGACGGGGCTAGTGGAAGCAGGAATGCATCCTTCTCGGAAAAGAACACCAAAGCTGAACTCAATGCTTGTATCAAGAACCTGATATCTAGGATTAAAGTTCGATGGCATTCAGGACGCAATAGCTCTGGAGAGTTAAATATTAAGGATGCTATACAGGCTGCTCTTCAGACCTCAATTATGGATGTCCTGTTGCCTGATCCATTGACCTTTGGCTTCAGGCTCGTCAAAAATGGTTTTGAATCAGAAAAACCTGATCCTGGAAATGAATCTAATATTGATGTGGAGTCTCCTGCATCAAAAGATTCTGTGCTTGCTCATGAAATGACACCCATGGAGGTTCTTGTCCGTAATAACACAAAGGATCTGATCAAAATGAGTCTTAATATTACTTGCAGAGATGTAGCTGGGGAAAATTGTGTAGATGGTACCAAGGCAACTGTTCTATGGACTGGTAATTTCTAACTTTTTTGTGTGGTTTTTGTAATTAACATGCAATTTTATCACTCTCTGAACTTGCCTGAATTTATATCCAGGTGTTCTAAATGATATCACTATGGAGATTCCCCCACTTAAAGAAGTTAAACATTCTTTCTGCTTGTATTTTCTTGTTCCGGGAGAGTATACACTTGCAGCGGCTGCAGTGATCAATGATGCAAGTGACATTCTCAGGGCTCGAGCGAGGACCAATTCAGCTGAAGAACCAATTTTCTGTCGTGGACCACCATATCATGTTCGTGTTCTTGGGACTGCATGATCATTTTTGCCCATAAAGTCAATTCATTTAGCTCATATTTTTAGATATCAGAGTTTCTGCTTCAAGCACTACTTATTCCATTGATTATCTAACGATGATGCATTGCACTATTGCTGTTACTCGCCATGCTCCCGGAGTTATTCTGGTTGAGATCAATTCCTGGAAGCGGTGTTCCAGTTTGAGAATTTAGTTTCTGACATAATGTGTGTATTTGTAAATCGTGTTTAATGCTTAATGTACTATGGTGAGACAGGTTTCGGCTTTTTCTTATTCTTTTTGGCCTGAGAAATCACATGCTTCTTCCAATACAGCCATTGATAGTTATTTAGATGTAAAGAGGCATCGTTGTTCACAAATTGATTGATGATGAGAAATTCACCAGCTTGCAAAAATTCTGTCAGTCTTCAACGCCGACAAACTTATATTCCACATGTTTATAATAGGTTCTTCAAAGCAACTCATGCTGGTCTACTGACTAGGGTTAGTTCGTTCTTTTTTGTTTTCTTGATGATCGTATTATTACTTGATTATTCTGTTATGATTAAATTGTAATTATTTAAAAATAACTTTAGAGAAAAGAAAAAGTCATACGGAATATAGTATCCACGAAATATAAATAAAAGTATACAATGGCTTCTTGCTAGTCTTCTTGTTTTTCATTTGGCTCTGCTACCGCAGTTCGACGACGATAAACACACTAATATACATAATGATCGCCAAATAGCTCAAAAAAAAAAGAAAATCATTACCCCGGTACTGGTATTTAAAGATGAGATTAAATATGTTGGGAAAATGAAAGCCCTGTTTTTGGTGATTTATTGCTTCTCCTATGACAATTATGAACCAAGTTTCCTCGAAGGTTGTTCACGAGCATCTATGTCTAAGCATGGCCTCAAAATTATACATCAGTCGCTAGAGGTTTTAGGTAAATAGGTATCTATAATTAAAAATAGAGAACATTCAAAACTGTTCAAGTTTTAAAGGTTCATATTAACTAGTTAGCAAGTACTATCTAGGATGTCAATTTCTTCCTTAGCTGTATTTTCATTACTTGCAAGAGATATAATTATCATTATGAATTGACCTAGGGTAGGTTCTTAGATGGCTGCTATCTCCTATCATAACCAACCAAAATTGCAGCTTGGACGACGTTTTCTCCCTTTCAATGCGTAGCATGTGACATAAGCTTTCGTTCTTTGATGTTTGTGACTTTGAAAGACCTACTGAATTCTGCGAAGTCTCCATCCTCAGAAATCCTTTTTGCTGGATGAAAGTTACAGACAGTAATGCTGCAACTATCTAATATAAAGTAAATTTCCTACGCGTAGCTCATTTTACTGTGCTCTGTTGATTCCCTATAATTATTTGCCATGAACAACATAATCAATTAATTAGGTAGAAGTCAGATCTCGGTTGCCAGAAGTTTCAATTAATGTTGAAGATATTGTAGAGTTGTAATTATGTTAGTGCAAGGTTTTGAAGGTAAAATATGATTATCACAATGGCTTAACATTTGGGAAATTAATTCTTGGGTGGTCCAGGTTGAAGAAATTAACATTCACTAAATAATTAAAACCAAAATGTTGGCCGTACGTGGTCACCCTATCATGTATTGCATGTGATTAAAGTTTCTGCAAATCGTGACTCCGAGTCTCCATCGTCACAAAACCCTTCCTTGATTGAATTGGTTTTGGACAACAACCCTACAACCCACTGGAAATGGAACAGTGTCCTCTCATTCTTAATTACCCACTTTCATTTTCTGATGTTACTCCCATTTGCGCAATTAACACCTTCAAAGTATGTCGATATGGAATCTCTTGCCTCGTTGTCACTTTCTAATGTCAACCCAGAAGAAAACTTATATGATTCAATGGATGAATTAACCACATTTATAGTTGGATTAGTGTCATTTGGGATTACTGAAGTGCCAACGATTTCATTTTTGTTTTTTCCCAACCAGTTAATTTTGACCCAAAAAACGTATTAATGGGCTAGACTGGGCCTTGTTCAATTTCAGCCCAAAAAGAATGGCTCTCATTTATCTCTTTTTTTTTTACCATTTATTGTAACAATTGAGAGGTGAAAGTGGTTGGGGTTACAATCAGGTACTGGTTGGGAGAAGGGAAACAATGCATTGTATTAGAATAGAAATGGAAGGAAAGTGACCCAAAAGAATATGGGAAATGTGGTACTTAATTAAGGACACTTTTGAAAGTGATTGAATGCCCTATCGACCCTATGCAGAGTACTTACACAAGGAAATATCTCTAGAATTCCAACGAAAGTGACCCAAAGTAAGTCTCACTGTAAATTCACATTGACCTTTCTTTTGTTTTAACTTCGCTCATTTTCCTTTCTTTTTTTTTATTTATATAATATTAACTGCCCCCTCTGTTTTCTCACATGGCTACATATCATTTGTTCAGCCGTCTCTTCCCCATCACATTCACCCTTTTTTTTTTCCACATTATATGTGTAGTCAAAAATCAGAATTTGGAAATTGCCATAAGAATAATCGAAGGGCCACATGGGTTTAAACTAGAGCCCTATAAATTATACATGGATTTATCCAAGAATGCCTGAATAGCCATCAAGAATCATATTTATTATAGAAAAAAATAACGTACGTGAATAGAAACCAATGGCCATCTTAAATATTCTTTCATTGTCTTAGTAAACAAGAAAGGTTTCCATATCAACAACAACAAATAAAAAGTACAAAACTGACTATACATATCTGTATTATATATATATATATGTATATATATATATATATATTTAGTGTTTGTATAGCAGTGAGCAGGGAAAGCATGCCCTTGCAACGTTTACTATATATGATTGTGACTTCTTCTGAGTTTCCTTAATCAAGCAACCAACAAAAAAAAGAAAATGGAAAAAAAAAAAACGGAAAAGAAAAGAAGAGAGGAGCAGATTGGTGTGACAAGACATGAAAGAGCACATAGAACACAAGCATCAACGTTACTATAGGACCAAACCAAACCAAACAGAGAAATAAATTTGAAAGAAAGAGAGAAGCATCTGTGAAGGGCATGCTGGCTTGCTTGCTTGTATCAAATACATTGTACACCCTCCTCTCTTCCCTTTTTCCTCATCTATCATATCACCTACATTGCCCTCACTTATTCTGCTTCCCTCTTCCCCAGTTTCTATCAATTCTCTTAACCCGCTCCCAACGCGCCTCACGCTGGAGCGTGTCCCCCACTCTCCCTTCTGTCTTAGAGTTTATAAGCTCAAGTTTGAGACTGCCAGAGCCATCGATGCAGCATCTTGTGTGAAGAAAGCCAATAGTGGAAAAGGTGGGAATGGAGAGAGAGTTGAGTGGGTGAGTGGTCCAGCAAAGGAAAGGAAAGAGTGCTCTCACTCAAGTGCTTTAGTGGTCCTAGACTTGAGGAAAGCCTAATTTGAAGGGAAGCATGAGCTTGCTTATGTAAGCCACAACTATACATACCTTAACCTTCAACTCAAAACATGAAAGCATCATCTAAAATGACCGTTCGTAATAATTCACTCTCTGAAAATAATATATATATGTGTTTTGCTTGACCCTTTTGAATGAAGCTGTTAAACTGCGGTGTGTATGATTAGGACTAGGATGTGGTGAATGTGAGTTGATAGTAATTGTTGGTGTGTGAGAACAAAATGGACGTCCCTTTTAACTCAATAGCGAAGAGCATTATTTTGGGGGGGTACAGTACACCACTTTTGAGCCAAATTCTCCTCTCCATAATTGTTCCATACTGAGAGATATATATACCATTCTGCTTTTGGTTTGGTTTGGTGTGCACAATCATTTTCAGCGACAAAGTGCACCTCAAAAAATAAAAAATAAAAAAGCATTCACCCAAATGCCATTCAAGACGTAGACACACACACACATACATATGATATAGATCGTCCAGTAGTCCTATGTAAATAGGATAAGGCAATCACATCCATTGTGGGGGCTGCGCCATTGTCACGCGTTCACTTGGAAGAAGACACTTCAATGTCCGATCCATGCATTTTGGGAGGGTTCTTTTCCCTACTGTGCACCTAAAGTTTGTGATTACAACTCTTGCCTGTCTCGCTGTCTTTTTAGTTTCTAATGGCTATAAAGCGAACGCGTACTAAATGCCAAGGCTTGCCCTGTTATCATTGGTGTCTTGACTTCATTTTAGGATCATATGTGTATGCCATTAAATCTCCGACCTTGGTTAGAGGACTCAACCTACGAATCAAAATCAAGGATAGATGGCTCTTGCTTTTGGGGTTGAAAGAGATTTCCTAGCTATAAGCTGGGTTACAACTTAATTAGGGTTTGTCTTGTTGGACTCTGTTCACTTTGTTGAGTTTCATGTTTATCGGAGAAGACTATGAACCTAGCTAGCTAGGGGAGGGGGAAATGGTCAAAATCCTTTAATAATGCAAATTATACTTGTCAAAAGTGGATTCCACTCGAGGGTTTCCACATACATTAATGGGATCCCTTTCTTTGCTTCCTACAGTAAACCCTTTTCATCAAATCTCTCTCTCTCTCTCTCTCTCAATACGCAAAGCCCACAAAATTAAGAACCTACTTATGGAATAGGACCAGATTTTATGTTGTGGAAACCAAGCCCGATGGATGCCGTAACAAGATTAACAAAAACAACAATATTATTTTTGTTTTGTTGGGTCTTGCGAAAATCCCATGAAATAAAAATGAAAGATAGAAGATAGAAGATTGACCCCAAATCCCCAGCCGACCAAAGACAAAGTAGGATAATACCTAAGCTTGGGCATGAGGATAAGGACAAAGCTCACACATTTAAAAAAATAGACAAAGAAAAGAGATGAGGGAGTGGAGCCCATTGAGTATTAAAATAAAACCCCAACCTACCAAACACCACGACAACAACATTATCATCATCAATTATTTTTTATTAGTTAAAAAAATGAAATGATTAATTATGATAAATAAGGTTATAATAATGATTAGCGAGCAAGGTAAGGAGGAGAGGAGGCATATAGGGTGGCAGAAGCAGGAGGAGAAGGAAAGGTGTGTGAAAAACGTGTGGGGCCCGGAGGAATAGTCCAAAGGAAAGATGCATACCGGATTCTGATTGGTTGGAGGTTGACACGTAGGTAGGATTTGGTACCCCCCAGAGTTAGCGGATGCTCCACGAAACCTAGGGCTCCGCTGCTTGCCCCATAAGGAATTTCAATTTAATATTCACCTTCACATCAGCCAAATCAAATAAAAAGGGAGGGTTCTATCAAAGCTAAAGCAGTGACCATCACCATCTTTTATATCTAACACACAATTATTTACGACTCTTCCTTTCTTTCTTTCAATTTTATTACAATATGTAAAATAGAAGATTATTAAATAAAATTTTATCGGTTCATGGAGTGTTACTATATATTATGTGTTTAATGTGCAGAGTTGTATATGAGATAACAAGATGAAAAAGAACATTAGCGGATAATGACGTACGGTTAAATATTTTGTCATCTAATATTATAGAGGAGAGTGCAATAAATTTTCTTTTTGTGTTGCCAATTTTAATTTTGTCAATATTTAGTTATTAAGTTCAATACAATTTATAAAAACTATATGTGTGAAAAATATAATGCATAATTTTAATAAAAAAATAAAATAGGTTTTATTTTTTTTATAAGGGAAAAAATATAATACTTTTTCTTAGTTATATTTTTATTCACAAGTAGTAAAACTAACATAATTTGAAAAAGAAAAAGTAACATATTCCAGCTTAGCAAAGTATAAGTGAGCATCACGCATCCTTTAATTCAAAGTATATTTGGATGCATAGGTAAGTATTAAGTGACCGTGAATGAAATGATTATATTATGGTGAATAAATGTTTGAGATTTTATTTTAGAATGGGATGAAATGACAAATGAGAAATTTTAAACCTATTTCTTGTCCTACAAAATTTTATTTTTAATATTCTTCCAAAATGAAGGACTGAAGATAGAATGAAATGATTGAGTGATATAATTATTATAATATATTCTTTAACTAAAAATTTATTATACAAGTATTTTATTTAAAAGGATAATATTGTAAAAATGATATGTAAATCATTTTATTTTATTAATGACAATCATTCCATAATTTAAATAAAAGAGTGGCACATATTTTATTATTTTACTCTCTTCTATTATTAATCATTTTATTTCATATTCTATAAGATTATGTTTAAGAGTTTAATATTATGTTTGGATGAATAGCTCAAGAGGGAGTAATAATAAATGAAATGACCATGATATGTCAAACTTATATTTAAATGTTATTTTGAACATTTCATTTATTGTCACTCTTCTTTTAGTCATCCATTTAAAAATAGCCAAAAACTCTAATAAAGTTAGAAAGCCACAAACATATTGAAAAAACAAATAAAGTGACAAAAGAAAACAAATATATATATATATATATGGCTCACTTTTTCCTTGTTCTCTTCATAAATTTACAGTACACCAACAAATCATTAAAACTTTGTAATTAGATCATAACGGTTTTAAAATTTTCCATTTTAATCGTTGTCAATAAACTTCTATAAGTCTGCCATTAAATTTGTTAAAAAAAAAAAATTTCTTCGTCAAAAAATAACTCCTAACTCAACCTTTGTAAACCAACATAAAAAGAACAAATTTTCTTAATGTTAAAAAATATGAACGACACAAATGTAGAGGGTCAAATTGAAAGAGTCAAGATGTGAATGACTAAAATGATATTTTCTCTTTATTTTAATTACACCCAATTTATCTTGTGTTAAGTTGTTATATAATGTGATTTCAAAACACTAACAAACATGCAATTCAATATATAAAATAATTTAGTCATGCTTTTCATTATATTAAATTGTCAAAATCCAAGAATTAAAAATGTGGCAGCCCAAGCCTCTAAAATCACATTCCAATCGCAACGCAACATAAATAACAAATTATCGATACACTTCTATTATTATAATCATTGTATTGTTATAATGGTTAATAATTATTATAATCATATTATTCCTTGCTATCAAAATCATCGTTGTTATAAATATGGCTGAAAATTGCCTCCCCTGTCACTTATCTTGCTTGTCGTTGCATGTTATTCTATACCTCCGATAAAATAATATAATACTTATTGAGAATACCATAAGCAAATAATGGGGGAATTTATTTTTTGTAAACAAATACTGGAGGAATTGAATAAAACAAAACTTAACTATCGCTGTATGAAGAGTGACCTAAGTGTAGTGGCAATTTTACTCACCATTCATTTCACATACGTGTGGGGATTTCTCTGTACTTTATCTGTTTATTATGTTTCCTTTATTCCTTTTTTCATGGATTGTGGAGTAGATATCAATGAAAGTCTCCATCAAGTAAAAGGTTTATTCTTAATTAACCCCAAACTAAATTTTAAAAAGTCAGTTTATGGAGCCACCATTGGCTAGTTTCAATCTACATCACTATATTAGGACTTGGGCTTTTTTTTAATGCATAATTTCGCCCCTTTTCATTTCTAATTAAAGGGTTTGTTTCTTTCATCCTTTCAGCTCTATTCTTTTTTCTTTTCTTTTTTTTATGTGTTGAGAGATTATTTTCGCAATCATATATATTTTCATGAGATAAAAAATGATGATTATTTATTAGTTGCTCAAATATAGAGATCGACAGTACAATTTTGCAAGGCTAGTGTAAGTGTTTAGTTAAATAAAACTTTTTAGTAAATTCATAAAAAATATATATATACAAGATTTCTATTAGTTTTGACTTAAATGATTTATTTTTAATTAAAATAAATAAGCAAATTAGTTGAGATACACTTAACTCATCTAAATATTAATACTCATAAAAGAAAGACTAAAGTTAATTTTTTATGATACTAATTTAGAGGGATTTTCAATTTTTTTTCAAATGTATTTTTTTGTGTCAATTTTGTCTTCTAAATATTCAAATTTTAAGAACTTGAATATTGTTAAAATTTATAAAAGTATTGGAAATTTTTTATAAGCATGTAAAATAAAACAAATACAAAATAGATATTTGAAATGAAAATTAAAAGAGACTTTAAATTCTTATAAAAAAAATTACTTTGTCCACACACAAAAATTTACAAAAACTCAACACTCGAGAATATGGGCGAGCTTTGACCTAATCAAACCCGCAAGAAGACAACGGCCATGCGGAATAAAATGCATAACATCGACAAATTATTAAACATAAAATTTTTAAATGTGCTTAATATATTTAATTATAATGTAATAATATGATAATAAAATTAATATTTTTTATGTTAATATTATTATAATATATTTTTATATTATACAAAATTATGAGATGATACTATTATTTAAATAATTTTATGAACTAAATTAAATAGGTGGCATTTTAAAAAAATAAATTTAAATACAACAAGGAAGTATCAAATATAAGCAACACTATTTTAAAAGCAGACGGAAACGGCAAAATAAAAGGTATTGTCAATGTAAATATGAATCACGCGTGGCTATAAACAGTGATTGATGCCTTGACAGCTGACAGAGTATTTATTTCTTATTTTTCCTTTTATTTATTTATTTTTTCATATTCATCAAAGTTTTCTTATATTTTTTTATTTGTTAAGCCTTGTTCGAGTACATCATTTTTTCAAAAAGAAAAAAAACATTTTTTTTTTTTTATTGTTACCTTACACTGTGTGCAGCTTGAATTCTCTAGAAAAGAAAAAGTAGGGGCTTAATTACATAATTGTGATGAGATCTAAAGCATTCCAAGAGTGCTAATTTAAAGGCATGGAAAGAAGGAGGTGGAGATAAAATCAATGTGAAAATGGAAGTGTTGGAAAAGGCCAGAAATGAAGCACATGGGAGCATAGAAAGCTAGAGACCAGTACATATCCGAGGTGGTTGTGTTTCTTTGAATCACGTTGTTTGATGGGATAAATTATTTAGACAAGACATTGTCAAATTTGTCAATTGTCGTTATCCAAACACGTATCTTGCGCGCCCCTCTTCATAATATTTATATATGTATATATAATGTTCCTCGTTCGCTTTAATCCCCTTTTTGTCGCTTCGCAAATTTAAAATGCCTTATTGGTTTAATAATTGAAAGATTTGCGTTTGTTTAGAGGTGATTGGATCAAATAATTCGATTTTCTCGGGTGCCTTATTTTAATGGGAGATTTTGTGTCTCATAAAGTGAAGTACCTTACATTATTAAATAATCTTATAATAGCCCCATCATTTGCTTATTTGCTGCTTGCCGCCAACTTATAGGACACCCCGTCCTTCTCTCCTTCTCCCTCCCTCTCCCTTTCCCAATTTTTTTGAGAATATTCATCATATTGCCTCTATTTGACTTGCATTCTGAATAATCATTCACCAGAATCCTTCTTTTCTTATTTGTATTAATTATTTTTATTTGCATTGCTGAAAAATTAGCTTAATTGTTGTTTTATTAGTATTCAAAGGATTCAAAACTCCATTTGCATGTTAAAACAAGCTTTGTCTAACACAATTTCATTTAGGTGGGCATTAGATTTTTTCTTTTTAAATCATTTTTCTCCTCACAACTCGTAGTTAGATAGAAATACAAAAGTCTTGTTTATATGTTGGATGAACTACACTCAATAAAAAATTTATTTTCAAATAAAATTAAATTCACAAGATCATGTTAATCTAAAATTAAGTTACACACTAAACAACCAATGATTTTATATGTTTGTGAATATTATATATATAATTACAATGTAATTAATTACATCTGCAAAAAAATACAATGTAATTAATTATTCAATATAAGTTAGTATTTTCTTAAATAATTACTTAAAGTATCAACTTATTTGATAATTAATAGTTCTTAAGAGAATCAAATTTTTTTTGCATAATTAATAAATATGATTATTATAACGAATCTATTAACATAGAATAATTATTTTTCAATTTAGTAATATTTAATTATTATTGTATCATAATTAAGGAATATGATCTTTTTAAAAAATATAAGATCATTGATCTTAGTAAACATGAAATTATTTATTTTTCTTATTGTTCTTTAAATGAAAATATATCCTTTTATAAATTGTCCATTTGAATAAAAGAACAAATGTAATACTACTTTAAAAACTTAGTAGAAGCGAAATAATATAAATATAAAACTGCACTATGTGGAATTTTAAATTACAGCTACCTTTGTTTATTTTTTGTCCTTTTATAAATTTTTGTTTACTTGTGAAAGTGGATTTATATGCATAATATACTACACATTTGTATGAAACAAATATTTGGGGATATATATTCAATGGACCGTGAAGTGTAGTATCTTTCGGTTGGAAGAAACCATGTTTGAATTAATGTTTCTTTTTAAATTATAATAATTTTTTTTATATGCGTTCAATTCAACTCAGTTTGATATTAGCACGCTTAGTAGTTATATAAAACCATTCGATTAGTCAAAATTTTATGAAAGTCAACATTGACTTCTTTCAATTCAGAAAAAAATGGCACTTAATGATCTAATATTTGCAGCATGTGCAATACATAGTACAAAAGAGTTAGGCCAAAAAAAATCATAAGAAATAGGTATTTTATTTATTTTAAATGCTGTACTAAAAGAACCTACTAACCTAACAAGTTTAAACACTAGCAACCCGTCAATCAAGTTTTTTTTTTTTTCTTGTAAGGTATTGCTGTTTATAATCTTTTTTTATATTTATGGCAATGCATATTATAGATATTTAGAATATATTTAGTAGTCAATGAAAATATCATTTTTTATATAATAATATAATATAATTTAAATATGTATCTAATTTAATAATTTGATGTCAAGAAAAACTATAATGAGGTAAATATAAAAAAAACTTTTGTTATACTGGAGCGAATAAAAGGCTCGCATTCAGACGTAATACTAGAAAATTACGCAAGCACCCTTTTATTTGCAGTTCCCCCAACAGAGAAAAAGTAAAATAGGGGAAAATGTGGCTCATAATTGTAAATCAATATAAAGATTTTGATATGGATAGTTTGAAGTCTTAATTATTCGATTAATTTTCTAAAATGTGTGTTCAACAACAATATTCTTTATCATACATTTTTTATCGATTAGACAAACTAGAATTCAAAATCTAGAAAAAAAATATGAAATTAATTAAATTGAAAAAAAAATAAAAGGGAAAAGGGGGACCATTTATGTGTGGACAGTTTGCGGTAAACTCAAAACAGTAATGTGGACCCAGAAGGAGGTGGGCCCCCACCCAATGTAGTCGAGTTTCTCATCTAAATGGGGCCCACAAAAAGCCGGGACCACAATCTCCTACTTCCTCCTCTCTCTCTCTCTCTCACTCACAGAGTCCACATTGATTGAGCCGGCGGCTGTCAGAGAAGTCAAAATTCTTGGTGGTCCCCACTCTCCCCGTCGCTCCCTCCACTTGGACGGACTTGATAAGCATAACTCAGGCGCGTGCTTCTGCTGGTCCCCCCTCTCCCCTGTGGTCCAAGCCTCCTCCTTCCGACGCGTGTCCACAGGTCCTTGTCCCGCGAGTGGCGGATAGCCTAGCGACGTTACTCATGGTCCCCTACCACACTCTCACTACACCATCCTCCTGTTTCACCCACATGTTACCGCCTATAACCGGTCATCCCAACCATTTACCTCCAGAGGCTTCTAGTAGATAGACGGAGAACCTGATGCATGCCTTGTATCCACTTTAACTAATGACTTTATATTTTCTATTATTAACGTGTAATTACATTTAACTTGGATTTTTTTTTTGGTGTAGATATATAAAAATAATAAGGGATAGGGTTTTATAACATTTTTTTTGTGCATTCATGGACACAGAATGCGGGTGACGTGGAACGCACTTTCCAAGAGTCGAGGGATATTTTATTGTTGAAAACAAAAAATGTTACGGGGTATCTGCAAGTTGCTTCCGTCTCATTAATGTAAATACCTTTCATGATACGCACCAACCGTTACTTTTAGTACTGACTTATTCTGCGTTTGGAAATTTGGATTGCGAGTGGACGGTGATATGAAATAGACCTGTATATAATGTAATGAAAGGTAAGAATTGGATTAATAAATTATTATAGGTTATTTTATTGTTTAAAATTTTAATGAAAAAAATGGCATTGTTCATGAAATAAAGTGGCTCTATCAAATTTTTAATCCAAGAGAATTAGTTATAATTGTATCATATATTCGTTTCATTTTATCTCTAACTCTTATAGAGTTTTAACAAAATTGAATTTTAAATAACAAAGGGACAGCTTATTTGTCTTTTGATTCCATTCTTAAAATAAATAAAAAAACAATTATTTAGTCTACTCTGAGAATTCTATCTTTTGCCATTCCTTTAAAGACTTACTTACATGTTCTTTTATTAATAATAACAACATAAATAGGCATTTAAATTTAGTGTATATATATATATATATATATATTCATTATATGTATTATATATATTGTGTAGGTATTATTATTTTTCATTGATAGCCATATTGAGAGACGAGAATATTTTAATCATTTAATATTTAACAAGCTAATTCTAAATTATTATTCAAAGAATGGTAATTATACATAGTAATTCTCTGCTATGAACTTAATATTAATGCATTCTATACATCAAAATGGATATTTTCTTTAGAATTGTGTTTTTCAAGAATTTTGATTTATAATTATTTATAAGTTTTCAAATTATAAATAATTTATCAACAACTTAAAAAGAAAAATAGACGTAGATATTTTTGAAAAACGAGCGTTCATCTGTTCTTTGCACACAAGTCTGGTAGTACCTTGGGTGATATTTAAAAATAAAATAAAAATACATTTTTTCTCTTATTATATTTGAGGTTTCTTTTTAAGTCTATTAACCTTATTTAATTTCAAATTTTTTGAATTTTTTTTTATGTCCTATATGCATTAACTCGATTTAGTTCCAATTTAGTCCATAATTTTATCTTACATTTCACTTTTGTCATTAGTTTTCTTCTTTTGATTTTGTTTTTATTCCAATTTTATTCCTTAACTTTGTTTAAAAAATAATTTAATACTTTTTTTCTTAATTTATCATGTTAAATATTTAAATTTTATATGAATTAAGAGTTAAGATTATCGTAAAATAAATTTAACTAATAACATTAGTTTGAGAAAAGAAAATATTAAAAAAATTGATTATCAAGTACTAATTAATTTGATTTGTAAAAGAATAAATCATTAAATTAATCCTACAAATAGAATCATTACGTTTTATGGAACTTACTAATATTAATAATGGCTAAATTAGAAAGTGTAAAATAAAAAAGAAAAAAGAAATATTTAAGTAATTTTTTAAGGGCCAAAATAGAACTATATGAAATTAAGGCATGTGAGTGAAATTTAAGTTTAAATTAAGGGATAAATAAATGAAGTTAACAAAATTGAAATTTAAAATAAAATAAAGGGAATAAATAAAAAAATGAAAATTAAAAGATGAATGTAACATATTAGGTGAAATTAGGAAATTAAGAATATATCTATGTTTATAAATAATTTACTTTAATGACAGTTAAAGGGGTTTATTATATTTAATTGCTTAGATTAAGCGTACAATTTTTTATTAATTTAAATTATAAAATTATAACAAAGACCAAAAAATTTCCCATTGCTAGATGTCTATACGTATGTTTTTTAGGTTAGACTTGGCCAGTGTTGGTCAAGAAAGAAAACTACAAGCTTCTGCTTTACGGCATACACAGAAGACCCACCGTACAACTATGCTTGCTTCCGATGACCACCTCTCTCACTCTCTCACGCGCCTGCATTTAATTAAACGCAAATGAAAATGCAAATGCAAACCCATCAAAACAAATTTAATTTAATTTAAGATTTTCATTCCATCCCTTCACCACGTGGCTTCAATCTTCACAAAGCTCTCTTCGCTTTCCTCTCGTTTAACTTTTTCTTCCTCCTCCTTATTTGGCTTTTACCATCGCCAAAACAAAAGTAAACATCTTATCACTCATTTTTTCTAACATTATTTTATGATATCTTAATTTATATGATCATTATGGGGCAAAGGTTGCATTGCATCGAGTTGTTTTATTCCACAATATATTACGTGAGCACACAAATAAAAAAAATTTAAAATTAAAAAGGCAAACTAGATTGTTCAACATCAGTACATCAACCACTCGTTCCCTATATTTTATTCCCTTTATTCATTTAACTCTCCAATATATACAGATTTTTTTTTTAATGAAAAATAGAATACATATTAGATAACTAGAAAATCATCCATGTAACGAAATATTATTGTGGCTTACATTGCATACATTCAATGTTAGAGAGTGTACGTTCGTCCGGCATCCAGACTCAGTAATAATCAATTAACTAAAGAATTTGTTTTTGGGAAGACATCTCAATGGTTGACATTTATTATGTTCCCATGTTGTGTAGTTTCTAATAGACTATTGAGCAATCTACACGATTGTGGATTATGCAAATAATTTATGGTCTAAACTCCGTGATCAAACAGTAAATAATATCTTATTCAAAGCATTTATTTAGGAATTAAATAGGAAGAGAGACTCAGTAATCATAAATTAAATCAACTGGTTTTTTTTTTTATATATATATATTCCAAATTGAAAGTTATAATCGAATGATAGAAATTATATATTACGAAATGATACCATTTTCAGACTAAGGAATAAAAAGTAAAAGAGGAAAACCATAATGAATTATATGAATTCAGCTTAAGCAAAACAGTATGCCCGGGGTGTTCACTCTTCACCGCTTTGCTAAAGAAAACACAATATATATTAGTGTGCTAAACATAAAGTTGATCTCATTATATGGTTTCTTTAAAAATAACTAAATAATCCACAGACCTAAAAAGATCTTGTACCCAAAAAAAGCAGTTTTCCGACCAGGAACACAATAGACATCTGAAAACCACTCTAAGAAGGACAAAACCGCCTCATCTCTGTGTCACACTGTCCGCTCTAATTTTTAACCATTAATATACGTTCATAGTAACCCCTCCTCTTTTCCCTCTCTACACTCGTCTCTCTTCTACTTCTTCTCTTCTTCTTCATCACCTTCTTTCTTGTCTAAAATTACACGCCACATATCTTCATATCCTCCAACTGCTACACCAAACACTATTTCTCGCTCTCTCTCTCTCTCTTCTGTGTGGTTCGTCATAGATGGTCATGAACCCATAGCGAGACATCGAGGTCGCTTACTCTCTGTGTTTCTTACATGGCGTACCACAACCATCATCTCTCCCAAGACCTCCCGCTCCACCATTTCACAGAGCAATCTCAGCAGCAGCAGCAGCAACAACAGAACCAGGCTTTGACTGACAACTCCTTGCGAACGGTATTGCCGAACCCAACCACTAAGCCCGGCTCCGATCCCCACCACCACCACCCGCTTCAAACCGCACCCAATTGGCTCAACAACGCTCTCCTGCGAACCCACTACGCCGACAACAATAACGGCAACAACAATAACAGCACCGCTCCCAACAATACCAACGCCACCAATTTCCTCAACCTCCACACCGCCGCCTCCGACTCCACCGGAGCTGCTTCTCAATCCTCTAGCCAATGGCTGGTACGCCCGATCCTCCACCGGAATCACAGCGACGTCATTGACGATGTCACTGCCGGGGACTCTATCATCGCCGGAGCGACTTTGTCCCATGAATCCGCCGATTTGAAGGTCACCGGCGACAACCTTCACAGCAAGAACGAGGCGGTGGTGGTGGACAGCGGCGGCACCACCGGGGACGGCTTGATGAACTGGCAGAATGCTAGGTTCAAGGCGGAGATTCTTGCCCATCCGCTGTATGAGCAGCTGCTATCAGCACACGTGGCGTGCCTGCGAATCGCCACTCCGGTTGATCAGTTGCCGAGGATCGACGCTCAGCTGGCTCAGTCGCAGAATGTGGTCGCCAAGTACTCGGCGTTGGGACATGGGAGTCAGAGCATGGTTGGGGACGATAAGGAACTCGATCAGTTCATGGTATCTGCTAAATTTCTTTGTCACTTATTTGATTATCTCTTAATTAATAAAACTTTATTTGGGCTTAATCAAAATTTGTTATTGCTATTCGCCTGTCAATGGTTGGAGAGCATTATTAGCTGGAGCTGAAGGCTAATCTACTATTGCTTCTTTCGGTGTGGTGATTGCTGCGATTAAAACTTTCTAGTTTTCAGCGCAAATCGTAATTTTAATTTGCTTGCTTTGCGGAATTCGAATTCAATGTCTTTTTGAATGATTGATCAAGTAAGTTGGATTAAAGACCTCAGGAAGAGGCTGCTCGTTCTAACAGAGGATCAATGGAAAATAAATTGGGGAGTTCAAAGTATCGGATGTTCACAATCCCTATTTGGGAACTGGATGTAAAACAGGGCTTCTTCTTACTCAAAATGAAAATACGTAAGGAGTGAATTCTATCATTAATGAGTTGAAGAGATAGAAGGAAGATGTCAGTGGAAAGTAAATGGTTGGAATTTGACTTCAGATAATCTTTAATCTCCATCTTGGCTGGATTAGACATTTTAAAAATTTTATCTGCTGCTTGGATGAGAAATGGTTTTGTTGAAGTTCTCTATGTAGTCAATTGAGTTTCTGTTATACTTTCTTCTTCCAATTACATCCTTAAGAGGGAATTAGATTTGACTTATGAATCATTCTGCAATACTTTCTTCTTAGATTTGGTTCCTGTTTCCATTTTTCTTCCACAAGCCTTAAGCAATTCAGCTTACAAGCTTTAATCTAGTAATCCTGGAGATCGGAATGAAATTAAGCTTAGTAATATTCTGACAAATTTTCTTGTGACAATGAGCTGCTTTGAGTCAGTATGTTACTTGGCCGCCTATATATTGATTATAATATGGTAGTCTGCTCTTCAAATTATTATTGATTGTCATTCCAGCTATGATGGACAAAGCTGGTTGACGTTAGAGAAGTTAATTTACTACGATACCTATATACAATTACAAATTTTTGAATTTTTTTTTTTTTTGATGATGTTGCAGTCGCACTATGTTTTGTTGCTCTGTTCATTCAAAGAACAACTCCAACAGCATGTTCGGGTCCATGCAATGGAAGCAGTAATGGCTTGTTGGGAGATAGAGCAATCGTTACAAAGTCTAACAGGTTCGAAAATCCTCTTTTAAGTAATTATTTCGTCCTAGAATAAGTATAATCTGGCGGTTGCATGGTAGAAGGAAATTAGCCTGTAATTTTGCAAGCATTTAGTTTGTCACTTATTATGTTTTTCCCACAATTATATTGTTGCAAATTGAACAATCTTGAGAACTGGTGACTAGCGGTGTTTTCTCTGTAACACTAGTTAAAAATACTTTAAAATATTTATCTTTTTTGTTTTTATTTTCTGGCTTAGTTCCAGCAATCGAGGAACAATCCCAAGTGATATACTAATTTTGAAGTTATTAATGAGCAAATCCAAAAAAATATTAATAATTAGTGCTCAGATAACTGTGGAATCTTCTTTTATGGGTATAAAAGATACTGTATGTTTACGATTTACGAGTCTTAGATTAGCACAGAGGACTTGTTGCCTAAAAAAGATGGAATGATGATAAGTTCTGAGTTCCTAAAAGAAAGGTGAAAATGAACTTGTTGTTCAATGTCCAGTTGTCCAAACTTTGAGCAGATATTACGAGTACATTATTCCTTGAACAAAGTTTTTCACCTTTAATTAGATCAGCCAACTTGATGCGCACAATTTAAACAGCAAAAGCATAGCCCATTTTGAAATTGATGAGTAGTAAAGTTATAATTGTTGCCACATGGTGCATGAGCAGGAGTTTCCCCAGGAGAAGGTACTGGGGCAACAATGTCTGATGACGAGGATGATCAAGTAGACAGTGATACCAACTTATTTGATGGTAGTTTGGATGGTTCAGACATGGGATTTGGCCCTCTTATTCCAACTGAGAATGAGAGGTCCCTCATGGAGCGTGTAAGGCAAGAATTAAAGCATGAACTCAAACAGGTAATAAATGGAATGCTGATTGGTATCTTCTTTCCCCTCCTTCCTTTCAAATCTCTTCCCATGTGGCTAGTCACGCAGCCTCATCTTTTTTATGTATTTATTTCTAATATGTAGGGCTACAAGGAGAAAATTGTGGATATAAGAGAGGAAATTTTGCGCAAGAGACGAGCGGGGAAACTTCCTGGTGACACAACCTCTGTCCTTAAAGCTTGGTGGCAATCACATTCCAAGTGGCCTTACCCTACGGTAAGTTTGGCTAATCCGAGCCCAACAACATACCATATACTCATTTGTCCTATGTTTCAAACAACAGCAACAAAAGTTCTTACTTTTGTCGTCACATTAGCACAAATTTTACCTTATTTTGTAGTGACTTTTTATTGTTAATGTTAGTTGGTGTCTCACAAATTCACTCGTCAAGATTTTTTTTTCTCATTAAATCAATTCTGTGCTTTATGCAGGAGGAAGACAAGGCAAGGTTGGTTCAGGAGACTGGTTTGCAATTGAAGCAGATTAATAATTGGTTCATCAACCAAAGGAAGAGAAACTGGAACAGCAATCCCTCAACCTCTACGGTTTTGAAAAGCAAGCGCAAAAGGTATTCCTGTCAAAACAGATCCATTTAATAACTTCAACTATTCATGAGCTTTGTCCCAACCTTGATTTGAAAAGAAGTAATGCAGGTGATAACAGTAACGCCGATCGTTACATTTAAATGGAGGAAGAGTCAGAAAAGAAGAAGGAGAAGAAGAATCCCTGAGTATACTCTATATATTCGTTCTTTCTCAGGGATCATTCATGGTTGCATGGAAAGGCAATGAGAAAGAAGTACATTTGTCATTGGTTTTGATTGGAGGAAGAGAGTGAGGAGCTATAATCTTAATGAGCCATTTTAGGGTATTCTCAAAAGCCTGCAGAGTAAAGATTAGTTTAATTACTACATGGGGGGTGCAACATATTTAGGAAGTTGAATTAGGAATTATACAGCGAAATCCATTTGGGTGACTCCGCGGGCTTATGATTTTTGTTCACATATTATATAATGCTTGTGATATATATTATATAAATATAATTAATAGTGAGGGGTTGTGGGTGTACAGTAATAATCTATGCAATTTTCCTTGCCATCATACTAATGTTTTGTTTAGTTTTCTTAAATTGTCGAGGTGTAGTAGTAAAAATGGTATATAGTAAGTATTTAGTATTTACAGTTTTGACTTTATGGCGTGATGATCCTTAAAGCCACTGCAGTATGTCTTAATTATGGCAAATTACGCCATTAAAAAATTGGCGGCTGTAAGTTAACATGAACCATCGTTTTATAATTATGTTGGCATCAATTATAATTAAGCATCACACTAATAAAGTTCTTGTAACTTTGTTTTGAAAGTGCGTTGCAAAAGTATCATACTAAACAATTATAGCTTTGGTTGGTGGTGGAGGAGGCACTTCTGCGAGTTTTCCTTACCAAATTGTAATTAGAAGCAACATTATTATTTATGGAAAGAACCTTTTAGTAAAGTAAATAATACTTGTGGCTTCTATTCCCTATGTCAGGCTTTTGAGGTTATTGCCATTCTTGGATGGTTAAATAGTGAGATGGATAAAAAGAAAAGTAGTGTTCTTTTCACATTATTACATTTACAATATGTTATTTTAAAATAATCACTCGTCTAAATTAGTACTAAAACATATCTTATAGTGATTGGCGTTAAGTTATATTTTATTTTAAGTGTTTCCGTAATGGTTAGGTTATACTAATTTATTTGTCTGCCTGTTATATGATTTTAGAAAAAAATTACTTTGTTTTACTATATGTTAATATATTTGGAATCAATTATATTTGTAAGTGTTAGTAAAAAAAAAAAATTATATTTAATAATATATTGTGATATAAATAAAACATAATAAATTAGAGAAATTTCATAAAATTAATTATGTGATATTAGTGAGAAATAAGTAATGACAATATATTCATTGAGAAGATATCATCATAAATCATTCAATCATATATTATTTTAATTTTAGACTATGTTAAATTATATTTAAAACCTCTTATTAGAAAATTTAAGAATTAATCAACTAATTAATTAATTTTCTAGTTGACTATGAAACATTTATATACTTCAAAAAATTCTTGATACATGTATGAGAAATATAAAAAATTATTGCATGATAAATTAAGATTTTGTTCAACAAAGTCTTCTCATCAATAACAAACCTCTCACACAAAGGGAGTTTAATTTAATTATATAAAAAAGATAAAAGATATTCATAAACATTCCTATCTTTTAGAACTCATTAATAATGTCTCATAGGTTTTACCATATTAAAAATATAACTTTGATTACTCATTTATGGATATAATTTATAAATGATGGAGTAGTTAAACTTAACTTGCTCACAAATACATATTGAAATAATGGTAATATTTATTGTGCTCTATTGTAATATTGAAATAGTAAGTACTGTTATAATTTATGTTTTGATAAACAAATAATTTTGGCGCATATGTTGGTCTCAACTCAACAATAATTTGAAATTAAATTATACGATTATATTAATACATAAATATTAGCATTGGCAGTTTTACTATTGGAGTACAAAAAATAGAATAAGTTATCAATAAACTATAAGAGATCGAACATTAAAACTTGAGTTTGATCTAAAATTTAAACTATTCGCCACTAACTATTTCTCAAATTGTGTGTATAATTATAATATATTATATATTATAAATTTTGAAAGAATTGCTCAAATTTCAATCGAATAATAAGAAACTTGAATTTTATATACTATTGCCTTAATTATAATAGTTAAAATTCTAGCTTTGAGGGAGAAATAAAACAAGAGGCTCTTTTTGTCCCAAAAAAAAAAAAAGGCTCTATTATACCTGATTTGATAGTAGGTTGGTAACTAAGTTCTAAGATTCTTTTTTTCACTTTTGTAATAACTGTAATAAGTGGTATGAGAGTCTGTCATATCCACAATTATTTATTCTCTTTCCTAACCTCTTTGAATAATTTTTTAAGGCCACTTTCTCCAAAAGTTTCATATTACAAGTATCTCTCAAATAACCAGATTATATATCACCATATCAATTTTGCTAACGAATGGCAATATGTCAGCTGTCTCGGATTTTCGAATAATATAGATAAAATATTAATGATAAAAAATAATTTAAATTTTTTATTAATAGCCTAATATCTGTATTACTGATCACACTTGTATATTAAAAATACTAAACGTTGTGACTTAGGCGGCAGCATCAATCGAGGTGGTGCAAACCACGCCTACCATTATGAGACCCCATGAAACACAACCAATCTTCTGTTAATGATAACTTGTTTTGTTTTAGTACTTTTATATTGTTAAATTAAGATATTTGAAGTTTTAATGTATTTGGCCCAGGAATAAAAAAGAAGAAGAAGAAGTCTAAATGTAATATCCTTCTCAAGTTAATAATATGTATGAGGATAAATTACAATTTTCCTTCTTACAATATGCTTAAATGATCAAAACCATTATTCTATTTTAAGAAGTACAGTTTCTGTTATTAAAATAATAAAATGTTCTATTTTTCTTAGAGAATAGTACTATTTTGATTTCTCATTTTGTGCTTTATTGTTAATTTAGTTTCAAACAAATTTAGAGTATTAAATGCTTTGTCAAAAATATAATATTTATAAAAAATAATATTCTATTAAGTCAAATGATAACTCTTGTGAGAGATTATTTTTATTAATATTAAATTTTTCATGAATCATTTTAACATTAAAAATTTGTGAAAAAACAAATTGGCCTTAAGCAAAAAATTAGGTACTGAAATGGTCATTTTCTTTTTTTTTTTTTAATAGAAAAATAAATTACAATTACACATATAGCAATTAAATATTTTTATTATTTATATAATAAGTGTTCATTTTGTATTTGACTAATACAAAATGACTATTTTAAAATGTTTAAAATTCAGTTTTTTTATTTTTAATACACAATAAATAATGTAGATATAATGAAATTCGTGTCTATTTTTATAATACTTCTGAATAAAACTGATATCATGTTAAATGAATCAAAAGTGGACGATGGAAAAAAAGTTGTGTGGATTCTCGTTTATAACGCAATCAAATAACCAAGATAAAATGCTTTTTCAAAAAAAAAAAAATCATTAGAAATTGAAGACATGGCAAGAACATATATATATATATATATATATATATATATATATATCGACTGAATCTAATAGCTGATATGGTTTTCCTTGGCTAAAGATTCACAAACCAAGATGAAGAGACAACATGAAATCTGTCATGGCATTTTGCTTTGTTTCTATTTTCTGGAATCTGTCTTTCTCAGGCAAGTATATATGCATTTGAAGTAAATCATATTCTTATACACACATGTTAAAATATTCTAATTTTTTGTACCAAAAGAAAATTTTATAATAAAATGTGTTATTATAATATAAAAACATAATTATAATAATATTATTATTTTTATATTAATATTATTATAATTTTATCTTTACATTATAATTAAGTGTATTAGTGTACTAAAAATTATGATAATACTCAAATGATATTAAATTATCTACGCCTCACAAGTTTTTGAAGAAAATCATCCAAGGTTCAATTAATGGAGGGCTTTGGACCTTATAGAACTCTATCCGTGTGCATATAATATGAATCACCGATTGATACACGATAAAATACCAACAACCAAAAAAGAATTATATACAAAAGATTTAATCCCCGAAAACCGAAAAAATAAAAGATAATTAATTACGAACGGATCAAATCCAAAACCTTCGCGAGTTCATCAGTATCATGACGTTCCATATCTTTGTTAAGCCCCAGTGGATTTGCAAATCGGGACGAGAAATCTACATAAGCAGCATCACCCTCCTTCTCTGTGCCTTCGTCAAAGTTTAGTGCATAACTCTTTGGGTCATACTGAAACTGCACTCTCCTAATCTTCTTATTCCTCCTGAACCTGAACCTGTAGCGTATAAAATTCTTCCACTTTGGCCCTCCCAATACCTCTGACAACACCTTCACCTTCTTCAACTTCTTCTCCAACCACTTCTCTTTCACAACTTCTCCTTCTTCTTCTTCTTCTTCTTCCTTCTGATACAGCACGTATCCGTCTGGCCGTCTCCACGAAGAGCATAACAGTACCCCGAAGCACCCGCAAGAAGAACCACTGGATGTGCTCATGTCCTCATAGTCGTAACCTTTATTTGCTTCTTCTTCTTTTGACAAATCGTCAGCCATGGTCGTGCTTGCTGATTCTTCTCGTGCTTGACGATGGAGGCTATATAAGATGTGGGAATCTCAGAGTTCGACCTGAACTCCTACTCCTTTGCTAACGAGTCTTAACGAACTCCTAAAAAAGACGCGGTGTTTCTTGAAATCGTAAGGACCGATGACGTAATGCCACGTGGCAGTGAGTTTTAGTACTCGTGTACCGGGTGACGTGTGGAGAATTGGTTGGACTGTTTCTTGGGCTTCCGTGACGGGCGAGTGAGCAGGGTATTAGTTATCTGTAAAGTTGGCTTTGGCACGTTGCGAAACTACAAGACTGCGTATGCCGGCCAAAGCTGAGGCTTATGTGGCGCCTGTTAATCAACAGTTAGGAGCCAAACACGTCCTTTGTCCTTTATTGTTAGTCCTTATTTTTATTTGTTTCTTTAATTTTTCAAATGTATATTATTGTAAATTATTCCTCTTTGTTTTGTTTGGATATGTTTCTTTATCGCGTAGTAGTAGTTGGACATGTATGATTGGCTTCGTTAGCTGGATTCCTGAGGATTATTATTATTTATTAAATTCCATGATAAATTTTAAATTTTAAATTTTAAAAAGATCTGACTCAGAGATGAACTGCAATAGGATTTTGGTGGATGACGTCACTCGTTTGTTGGTGCGGTGTTTGATATGAAAATCAACATATGTCAATATTTAACAAACGTATTTGTGAGAGTTTAATTTTTATATTTTTTAAATTTATAGAATCTTTTAGACAGCATCTTAAGAAATATTTTTAAAAATATTATGCATTATAATTTAGATATATTTGAATTTTGAAATTTCGCATTCATATGATGATATTAGTTTTATCTAAACTTGTACTACTTTATTTTTAAAATTTGATATATTCATAAGAATTATAATTTATAAATTACTATACTAATAACAATAATAATTATGACATTAACTATCAAGTAAAATTAGAAAAAAAAAACGTGTACTATCTTTTAAATCGATCAAATAAGTTCAAAAAAGTTACACTTATAGGGTAATTTTTTTTTTTTGTATCAATAATTTTTTGCCCCCCGGATGTGATGTTTCGTCACTTTGTCTTATGACTCATGTAATAGATCTATTGATGTTCAACTCGGTGTCGTTGACATCTAAATTAATTATAATTGTTATCTTCACTTCGTGTTGCAATTTCTTAACGTTAAATTTAAAGAAAAATCTTTATATTCAATTATAATATTAAAATATAATTATAACATTATTAATTTTAAAATAATATTATTATAATTATATTCATATATTATAATTGAGTATACTAATACATTTAAAATTAGAAATATAATATATAAATTAAATAAAATGCAGGTTTTTAAAACAAGTTTGGTCGCATCGTTCAGCATATGCAGCTAGCTACTAGCTACTAACTTATCTGAAATCTGAAATTTATTGAGGCTTGCTCATGTTGCATATCCAGTATAAATGTGACAAGTAAAAACTTCAGTTATCTGAAAACAAAGTAGAATTCACTGCAAAAAATTGTTTTACTGACTGGTTTAGAAGGAAGAAGAGTAGATACATATATATATATATATATATACACACACACACACGTAACGTTACGTTCTTCAGTATGGGGCCTATGACCCATCTTTTGCATTTTGGTGAAGAGTGAGGCTCTTTTTTGGAGTAAAAAGAGTCAAGAACTATGACCCATCCGCAATTCACGAAAGTGCCAAACCAATAATTGGGCCGAACCCATTATGGCGTTTTCCGTCGCAGCGAATTTCATTTGTTTGCTGTCCAAACCCAAAAGAAGCGTGCATCTTTCTAAAGTTTTCAGGGTTTTAGGAAATATCTAAAAGTAAATTAATGGTATTACTTTTCAATTAAAAAAGTAACATCTCTCAAATTTAATTTTACGAAGATGATTCTTGGGATCATAATGGCATCTTTGTTAGGCAAAAGTTCTGGTTGTTTAACAAATTTGGTTGACATATATGACAACATACGTCGTCACCAGTGTCAATTTTCGTTAAAATTAACATCATCGTTTTGATAGTCAAATGACTTTGTTAAATTTTCTAAACAACATTAATTTAGAAAATAACTTTGGGTCTTAAATTAATGGTCAATGTTATTAGTGTCATACCACTAAATTTGTTAAACCCATGTAAATTTCATCTAATAACAAAAGGTAAAATATTTAATATATTTATAAATTTTAAATATACTAATATACTCAATTGTAATATAAGAATATAATTATATTATTATTATTTTTTAAGTTAATATTCATATAATTATTTTTTTATATTTTGATTAAGTATACTTAAAATTATGAGTATATAAAAAATAGTACTATAACAAAATCATACCAATAAAATAATAATTCTTAAATGATTATACTAAAACCTTTGTTTTTTTCTAGGAAACATTAAACAAGAATAATCAAACAAAAATTAAATCATTCGCTTACTCGATATAAAATCAAAATGGTTTCACTCTTAAGAAAGACATAAGGATGGCAGAGTGAATCGAAGTCCAACGCTAGACGGTAATGAAAGACAACCAAAAGCAAACGTAATTGTTTCCTACTTATAGAGTAATGCTCATATTGAAAACCAAAGACACTTATCAAGTAATCACATATTCAGACATAGTAGACACGGATCTAAAGAGAGAGGGTGGGAGAGGAGAATCAGAACGTAAAATGATTATATACGACTCCATACTTGGGATTGAATTTACAGTTGGAAACCGCCAGCGCCAAAATGTAAGTAGTCAAAGCATATGGTAACGACGAACTGGTTAGAACATCCACATTTTGCATACAAAAGCTAGAGCTCACATTCTCTGCACTCGCAGGTAGCATAGAGTAGAATTTAGAGAAAAGCAGTGTGAAGGACTGATCAAAGGCGCTCATAGACTTCAAACCAAAATACATGAACCAAACTTGAGTTTCCCAATTCAATGTCTTCTCGATCGAGCACCTTTCAGCATACCCAACAGTCTCCGGGGTCACCGCGACGGCGTGAGAGCAGAGACGGTGAACCTGGAGGGAAAGTCGTCATCATATAGGTGGCTTTCGTCCTGGAAATTGAGGGCGTAGCTGGATGGGTCGTAGCTAAAATCAGCGGAACGGGAATGGCGATGGTGCTTGCGGGGCTTGAGGCTGTGGCTTTTGGGGTCGGATTTCTTGAGCCATGAGCATGGAGAAATGCCCATGGGCGTGCAGGAGCAGGAGGTTGTGGGAGTCTTCAATGGTTGTAGCTGCTTGTAGTCGTGAAGATGGGCGTGAATTATGCCAGAGATACAGCACACCCTCAGTTTGAACCTCTGCCTAAACGACGATTCTCGCTGACACTCCTTTTCCATGGTATTGGTTTTCTTTTCTCTTGTTCTCTTGAATTCAGAGAGCGACGAGGGAAAAAGGCGATCAAATGGCGTATATGTAAGATGGGGGGGAAAAGGAAGAAAGAGAAAGGGATAAGGATGGAGGAGAGGGTGAGTGTGCGTTGGACGGGGCCAAAAGAATCCGTGGGACGTGCGTGGCTTGAGGTTTTTGCGTTGAACCCGTGTGTCGGGGTTCTGGTTCCTCAAGTGGTTTTATAGTCATCACACGGGGCTCTCTTACCTTTTGTCTTTTTGTTGCTTTTTTGACGATCTATCACTTACATACACTTTCAAAACTTCGTTGTCAAAAGTTAGCAAGTTTCTCATCACTCATCAGCTCTCTAACTGTAAAATGTAAATGAATGTAATTAATTACCTCTGTATCTATTTTCGGAAATTGTACTGTATTCACATTTTCTTCCTCCTCTTCTACCTTGAGTTGTTAATCAACTATGTTGGTTTTAACTACTACTCCAATTAAAACTCCGAATGTTTCATTGGACAGGGTGGTTGGGACCATTACAGAACATCGTTAGTTTCGCAGCCCTTGGGAACATACTTAACAATTTTGGTTCGTTACAATGCTGTTTTGCCTTTCAAACGTTGCAGTGTTACTGTTGTAACCACAGTGAAATTGGGCTGTCTATTTGTTAGTATTCAATTATTTATTGCTTATTATTTTATCTTTTATTTTTGGTCAAATTTTATTAAATTTAAAAAATTAATTTATTGTTTATTTATACAGTAAAAATTGAGATTGAATAAAAAAATAGATTTGAAAATTTTATTCATACAATTTATAAACTTTTGGTGGAGTGCTAATCCGGTCCACGTATGCCGAGGGACAGTGCCAACAAAGCTTGTTACGGAGAATCTGATTTTTTTGAATTGTTTGATTATTTTTAAAATTTATATATAATTATAAATATTACTAAAATTTTAAAGATGAATCAACAATTAAGAACTTAAACTTTTAAAAATTCGAACTCCCTTTTTCTAAATTTTATCATGAATAGACACGTCGATATTAAAATATAAATATTCTGTCGTCTATTTATTTTTATTCTATTACAAATAAAAAAATAAGTGTCATAATATACTTACTATTTAATCCAAAAAATTTTATTCGAAGTTCGCACTTCCAATTTAAGCCGTTGCGCTTCGCTCAGTTTGCCTAAGCGGCAAATAGCGTTTTCGAGAAGACTCTGATAGCTTTGCGAGCTTGGGAACTGAAAAGTCTCCAACTCCACATTCTTCGAATACTTCAGCAATTAGCGTCCATGGTGAACATTCTCTCTTTCTCTACTTCTCTTCTCCATCGCTGTCCTCTCCTGCTTTTCTCAATTCATTCTTTTTCCCCTTTTGGTTTCTCGCAGGAAACACAACAAGAGCAGGGTCCGAGTCTTGAAGATTGCTTGAAGTTACTGAAAGGAGAGCGGGACGAGCAGCGCCTTGCTGGCCTTCTTCTCGTCACTAAGTTTTGCAAAGGCGATGATCTTTCCTCCCTCCGTAGGGTTTACGATGCTGTTGGACCTCTCTTTCTCGATCGACTACTTAGGACTGGTGCGTTTTCCCTTAAACCTGTTGCTACCTGAATTATATTTACTACAGGACTGCTTTTCTTACGGCAATTCAATTTTCACTTTCTCATTTGGTGGCAATATTTTATTACGACCATGGTTTTCTCCCTCGTATTTAATAGGTATGGGAAAAGGAACTATTACCAGTGGCAGGGACAATAATCGTGATGCATATCTACGGCTATCAGTTACGGTTCTTGCTGCATTTTGTCGTGTTCCAGAGATTGCGTCCTTGGAAGACATGGTTTTGAAGATCCCGCTTATATTGGAAGTAATGTCCACGGAGTATGGTTTTCTTTTGTACTTATCTGAATGACCTTTTTATTTTTAAAGCTTGATTTGCTATCGTTACCATGTAAAGGACTAACAAAGAAGAAATGGTTTTAAAAAGAATAAAGGTAGCCTAAAGTGTAAAATAGTTTTATTATTAAGAAGTGGTCCAGCTGAGTATGCATTTTGGAACACAATATTACTACAGTTTCTTATTATCCCCTTTAATCCATGATTTTAGATGTTGGGTTTCTGAGGCTAATTATTGCTCAGGAACTGCTTTTGAAAAGAAATTTAACAAGGGTCCAACTATTTGTTGTTTCAAAGCTCTTTGTTTTAGCTAAATATTGTCATTGGTCCTTTTTATGACCTCAGTGATATGTCTCATATTCAGGTGAAAATTATCACACTGTGACCATCTAAATTTTAGTCCCATATTCCATTGTTTACTTTTACTTTGTTTTGAGGAGCAATTATTGATTTCTTGGATTTCAAATCTCTTGTTTAGACCAGGCTCATCTGTCCTTGAAGAATGCTATGAATTTTTGTACCTGGTATTAACTGCTTCTGGGAATGGGGTCATGAGATTTTACGAATCTGGAGGTGTCAAGATACTAGCTTCTCAGATATCTTCTTTGCAAGATGGTATGTTTTCTTATCATTTGATGGAAGCCATGCTTCTGGCATGCTAGACAACAGGAACATAATGACATTGGTGTTGGTTAACTGATTCTTTGTTCAGGGTCATCAATATTAGTCCTTATGCTTTTCTTTGAGTGGCTATCCTCTTGCAGCATATACTTGTAGAAACCTGGCTTTTTCAGGCTTATATTCCTTCATTTTCATCTCAATTCTGCTTAGAATTGATGAGTCAAACATTATGCAGGTTCTCATCTCATGGAGATCTCTCTGAAACTTGTGCAGTTAATTCTGAACAGGATGCCTTTGGACATTATTATGAAGGATTATTTATCTGAGCTTTCAGTCATCGTGAGGAACTTAAATTTGTCTATTTCAGTGTTAATTTGTCATTTTCTTTTTAATTTTGCAGTCTTGCTACATGCTAAATACACTTAAATACGAATCTTGGGTAAAGCAATATTTATGGTGTGTCTCTCTCTCTACAGGTATCAGCAATAGCAAGGCAGTTTGCTGTATTGCACAACTCCTTGAAATTTGAAGCTCTCCACCTACTTAGTGCCATTCTCTCTTCAAAAGATTCAGTATGTGTGTCTGTTGCTTTCATATGTGATTTCTATGATGTTGCACAAATTTTAAATCGCATTGTTTAATAAAGAAAGCCTCTAAAAATTCAAGTAAGCCACTGAAATTTCGAATATATTGGGTTATAGTCTAAGCAATAATACTGACCCAGTTGCACTTGGTTATGAAATTAGAAAATTAATGTTCACCATATTTGTTATTTGAGCTGTCTCTTTTGCAGTGCAGGTTTAGGACATTTGCTAGCTAAAATAAAATGCAATTAATGTACTTTTTTTCCTTTTTCTTTACTTCATATTAAAGGTTCATATTGATCAACTTCTGTATTCTGCCACATGGAAATCACATCAACCGAACTGAATTACTTGGATTCTATTTATGGCATTACAATTTCTTTTTCTATGTACATGCATGTAGATACATTTGACCTGCGATTGACTAAAAGCTCTTGGCTTTTTTAGGCACCTCTTTTTGATGCCCTCTGTTCACTTCCTAATGATAGGTGGTCACATAATATGCACACTGGTATTGTGGCCATTTTACAGAATCGTGTTGGTATGTTGAGTAACTTTGCTAATACTATGTGCTATTTTAGTTTATCATTTAACCTTTGCTGTTCTTTCTCTATGTCTCTCATTAGGATCTTTAGGTTGTATCATTGCCTTTCACTTGAGAAAGGTGTAGAGTAGTCCTTTGATATGCATATTAAAAGCTGTATGCCTGCAAGCTTGTTGTGTAATAAAGATTGTGGTAGAGTTTCCATGTTTATCTTCCTTCTCTTAGAAAAGAAATGTTGGGATTGCTGTAATTAAGGCTAAGAAAAACTCAGATATAAAGAAAAAAAGAGATGTAGGTGGTAGGTCACATATCTCAGAAACTATGGGTAGGGAATAGGTAATCAAGATCATTAGGATAAATACAAATGTTCCATCAACTTTGGATATATTTAACCTGGCACACCACTTGGCTGGGGAAAATAAATAATTTGATTACTTTCAGAAGTGTCTCTGATATGAACAAAATTACAGTCAGGAGGGCAGTAATTGAAGTAGCTATATAAAATAATGCATTCAAGATGATGTGGACTCTAGAGTGTAGTCATGAGATCTCATACAAGTAGTGTTCATCATCTTTTCTCTTCTCTGACTGTGACACTGGTCAGAAAGTTTATGTTCTCAACTTGCTCCTCTTCTCTAGTCTAGGAAATTATTTCTGGGCAGGTGATTTGTATGGGTGTAAGGTGGTAACTGAAAATATACTTTATCCATGCATTTGTAAAAATATGTTCAGATAATGACAAAAGGATGTTAGAACTGACTATCTTGAACATTTTTGTGAGCAAATCATTTTACTTATTCTAATGTGCGATTTTTGCCTTTTGAATTTTAATTAGATGAAAATTTTATAGAAAATAGATGAATTTGTTCTACAATTATCTTTTTTAATTTGTAATTCATATGCAGCTCCTGCTGAAAGGCTTCAGGCTCTCATGTTAGCGGAGTCTATCATTTCCACATCTGGAGAAGGTTGGTTGATCAGCCAAATGAGCACAAATGATGCACAGGATACCCCTCCCGCTGACATGTAAGTTGCGCTTTTCAATTTAAGCCATCTGCACTGTGTGAGCCATCATATCTTTTCTCAAACTCTTCCTTTCTTCAGGTGTCTATTGCTTGTCTTGGAGCACTCAAGGGTTGAAGTTGCTGTTCTTCTGAATGAGTTGGCCTATTTAAAATATGAAGCACCTAAGGATACTTCAGCTACTGCCGAGGCAATTCTCTTGAAGCGACGAACTGTGGCTGTTGCCTACTCGTTGATTGAGAAAATAATAAAATTAATATCAAATGTTGATGGAAATGATGGTATTTCATTAGAAATTCAATTTCTATAGCATTTATGTTCTGTTTCTCCCTAACCTGTAAAAAGGGTTTAGAATTGGTGTTCAATCTTACTTTGCTCCAAATTATATTAATGTAGGGGAAACCAGCATTCAGTTGTGGTCATATACTATACATGCTGTGTCACTGGGCGTGAAAGGCCATCTGATATTAGTACCACAAGCAATTAAATTATGCCCCAAGTATGATTGTCAAAAGCCTAGTTTTTAGCACCATAATCAGCTAGGACTCTTAATTGATAGTTAACCAATCTTATTTTACAACGTTCTATGAATGATTAAAATCAAAAAAGCAGATAGCACTAGTCATATAATGCATTAAAGCATTTTGCCTCCACTAAGTGACAAGCTGTGCCTTGGTCATGATTTCTAAAATTGATTTCAACTAAGCAGACGCGCCTATTCTTGGAATCTTGATTGCTTGAGGATGTAAAACTCATGTAACATTTGATACTGATGTTGATCTGATTGAAAACTTCTATTTCTTTAGTGTCATTTCATGTGAAATGGGATATAATGCATTTCTGATTTTCATCATTATAGTTATCCATGTTACTGTCTGAACTTGTTTTCCTTAATGGATTTATGTTGTAGCACAGTCCAGACATGGCTGACGCTGAGTAGCCTTAAAGTATTTTGGGTCTTTTGTCACTGTAAAATCAATCATCTCTTTGGTAATTTTTTTAGGTAATCTCATTGATGAAGGCACATTAACAAAGGTGATCCGTCAGCTTAATGAGACAATTGGTGTCATTCTAGAGTATTTAGAAGATGCAAAGGTAATGCTGATTACTAGTAATCATAAAATAGCATCTTGACATTTAATCTGCTGAATCAAAGTATAAAGGTTTAATTATACAGGAACGTGGACAAAAGAAAGGGGATGATTTACTTGCTTCAGTGCGGATTATTGGGAGGTATGGTCTTGGGGCAATTTTACAGCATAGTTGATGTCTTGGCAGTGGATGGGGCAATAGAATGTGATATATTGACTGTGTCAGTTCCTTTTAACTTGAATTATTTCTATACCAATCATGCAATGAAGACCTCTTTCACGATGTTCATTCATGCATTTGTTGCTGCTGTTTTAAATATGCTGGACCATTATGAAATAGGAATCATTGCATCCGGAAAGAAAATATAAAAATATGATGCGTTTTCTGAAGCCTAACTGTGAATAGTTTGAAAAGTCTCCACCTATGTTAGATGGTTGGTTTTCGATCCTCCTAAGAAATATGCATAGCTTATAGCTATTGTGACTACATTCTCTCTATGGTAGCTAATAGGAAATATGTGGTAGTGGGGTTGGAGTCTAGCTCAGATTTTTTGACTACTTTATGTTGTTTGGATTCAAAGAGAAAAGATTTTGAACTTTGTTTCATGTGTTTGTTTCAGCTACCTTGCTGAAGCACCCCTTGCATGCAAGGAGAAGGTCCGAGAACTTTTAGGGTATATGCTTTCTGTTGAAGGTGAAGATGAACAGAGGTAGACCTGAATATATAATTAATTGAAAGACTTTTTGTCTGGCTTTCTTTTTGCTTCTATCCTTAAACTATTTGAATGGCACACAGGCATCAATTATTTGCTTAAATTGAATTATCTCTCTATCTTCCGTTGATTTATATATCCTTTTTTTTTTTATGGTGTCTAATTTGGATTATGGTCTTTGTTCAATTAATTATAAATTGCAGCCCCTTCTACTCCGTGTGCTTTTTACTTCCGATGCTGTGCCAAACTACAATGAAGATTGATGGATGTAAAGCTCTGGCTTCTTGTGGAGGACTCAATGTTGTAAGTTATACTTTCTTTTCTATTCTTCTTGGCCTTGATTAATTCCCTTCCCCCTCCCATGTTTTTCTTTTTTGTCTATTATGCTATGATTTTGACTTAACAGTAATATGAAGGAAGTAGACCTTTATATATAAGCAGTTGTTTTTGTGCGAATCATTGTCTGATTGTTTCTTGTTTCCTTCATTTTCTAGTATAATACTTGACTTGTAGATTTGGCATCAATTAATTGCATTAATAACCAATCATTTTCCTTTAAATTACCTATATATGCAGGTTCTAGATTGCTTTGCTAAATTAATAGGGACAGATAATTATATGATCAAGGATAATGGTTGCATCTTTTTGGCCTGTGATACAATCATGAATCTTCTGTTGAAGGTGATGTTCTAACTAACATAACCAGACTTATGATATCATACTGGTTATACAAAACCTTAACAGATGTTGTACCTTTTACGCTATAGAAGGACAAAGTGCAGTTGATGTTAGAGGAATCTGCTATTGTCAATAGTCTGAAGGCATTGGCATACTGGTCAGGTACCTAGCTCAGTAACAACCTTTAAACCAAATGTATTGATGGTGCACGATAACATGTAATTATTACTTGCTTGCACCTCTACTTGCATGTATGCACATGCAAAATGCGATAAATGCTATTAATATGCATCTTGAAGAGCAAGCGGTTTGTAACTACCGTATTATATGTGCAAGAAATAGCATTAGGGTGAGAATATAATACAGAGTTATGTGCAGATATGCATTATCTGACCTAACTGGTAGTCTTGGTGTAACCTATCTTTACTATCATTCTTTTTAAACTAAAAAAGATGCACATTATCCCCAAGGATTTAAAGTTGTGACTTGTGACAGGATGTCAATCTTTTATCCTGGATGATAAAGATTCAGAAAAGTGTGATTATTATAGTTGTTGAAAACCTCTTTGTTGGCTGGGTGGTTCAAAGAGAAATATCACTTTTGTGACAACATAAACCAGGCATGGTATTCTATTGGGATAGTGATCAAGTTTATCACGTTCAGCTTTATTGCTTTCTGAGTAAATTATCATTTCAATCCTTGAAAGATTTGTGTTGCATCATTTTTTTTTTCTTACAAAGAATATTTGCATCCATTAGCCCCATAAATCTTGAAATTTGATTTTATGATAAAGAAAATTAATCCTCCAAAGATTGGGTTTAATTGGGTCTTATTTGAAGTTTTAGATATCAATGTATTTAATTGATGTATATATCCTTCGGAGGACAAAATTTATACTGTTGGTATTTTTTTGTTCTATAGTCAATCTCAACAATGAATGTTTTTCCCTTGAATTGAAAGAATGAAGCAAAGGATTCTTTAATTAGTATATGAAACTTGGTCTGTAGAAAACACTGAGGACACATCTAGTATGATGATGGCTTCAAGCATTTGCGCGCTGATATTTGATTACACATCAGAAGAGTCTCTTCTAAATCATCCTGATTTCAACCATAGCACTCTTAACAGTCTCTATCAGCTGATTGCGAGATGTCTGGCTTCACCTGGACAGGTGAATTCCAAATTACCTTCACTTGTTTAGTCCCTGTTCTTCCTTTTACTCTCTCCTATTTGTTTACTTTCTGCTATTTTTCTTCTTGTCTGGAATGTTTGTATCTCTGCTTGCAACGTCCCAAATAACTTCAACTCCTTAAACTCTCCCTCACACACGTACCCACATTAAGTCTGTCCTTTGATCACATGAACTTATCCTGCTCGCTTTTGTGAATCACAAATTCAATTTCCAAATTCCTGCTTATAAGCTCTTTATTCTCCCTGACATTCTATATTAGCCAACTCAGGATATCAACGTTACTCATTCTGGGTCTTAGTTTTCTTGGCTGTGGTTTCCCTCTCCTAGTTTTGCTTGCTAAATTTGAAATACATATATTATCTTCTAATTTATCTGCTACGACAATTTACATTAACTTTAAATCACGTGTTTTCTTGGTTTTTTCATATTACTCACTGCAGGATACTAGAGCGGATATGGATCTTCTAGAGATTGTGGCTGCAGGTGCATATCACACGTCTCCAATCTTAGATAGACCAAATGATACCATATAAACCAAATTAAAACAAGATAGGAAAAGAATAAAAAGATATCTTTGTTGGAGTGGTTATTGTTTTTATCTGACACAATATAAGAATTTCTGATTCATGACATTCTGTAACCCAATTTTGTGCAGGTTACTCTCGGTGGGATCGTCGATACCCTCACATAAGAGAGTTTGTCAAGACATGATTTGATGCGAAACTTCGTTCCATATTGATGCATTCAAGTCCCAGGGTAGCATTACTAAACTCTTAATGTGGAGTATTTGTTGATTGTGTTATCTAATTGCTACCTATAGCTTCAAATGGCGAGCTGGTTGTTGTCGTAAGCCTATGCTAAGAACGGATCGATTCCCCTCTCGTTTTTATAGTTGCAGCAGTTGCCTATTGTTCGTTAGTCACCAACATGTAATATTAGTGTGATCTTTGGAATGAAATCTGCTAGTTGAATTTGTATTTATGCTTGATGTTTCTGTATACTATATGTATCAAATTTTGCATTATATTTTCTTTAATAGAATGTAAATAATCTGAGACCAAAAAAGATGTCGCTTAGATTTGTTTTGAATTGCCTTTGGGGGTTATGATCCTTTGAATGGGAAAATAGATAATATTTGCTTGCAACTTCATTGTTTCTTGGAACGTTTAGTTGTTGGTTTAATAATTAAATATAGATGACTTCTATGTAGTTTCCTGATCATTGTTTAGCCGTTTTTTTATTCTGTATATTTAATTCATAATGCGCATGGTCAAATAACTTGAGAATATGTCGTTTAGGCATCTTATCGAAGGAAAAGTCCAAGATATATTAGTAAGGAGACGTACGCAACCAAAAGCCTAAAATTTAGGTACGGATTAGATTTTTATATATAGATATATTAGTGAAATGTTTTGAAATCAGGTTGAAAAGGTAATACTCATTCTTTAAGAAAACTATATGATGATTAATCAAGGTGGAGATGGGATTATTCTTTTTTTTTTTTTTTGGAATAGAAAGTATTTTTTACTTTAATACCTTTTTGTTATTAGTAATTCAATAATCATTAACAATTTATATGTCATCGGTAGTTCAATGTACATTCCTTCGAATTGAACAAGAAAATATGACTAATTTTTAGAATTAAATTATTATTACATATTCAACAAATATTTTCATATTTTATGAGAATGTATATTACATATTATAGTTGAGTATGTAAAATTTTTTTAAAAAAAAAATTGATTATTTTAGTATTTTTTAAACTATGAGTATTTTGATTATGAGTGATTTTCTTTATTATTTTATGGCTTTCATCCAGTCAAACATAACAATGAAATGGAATATTCATTCTTTAGCATTTTTATTAGCGTATAAGTATGATCATAGGATTTTGTTCTATTAAAACTTATTTTTATTTTATATTCTTTTTCCATTTTTTTATTTTTATGATATGAAAGTGATTATACACTCACTGAATACTTAATCGTACTATGATGAACCTATAAAAATATTTTTTTAACCACATGTGAATGATGAGTATTATGATCATGTAGGGATTTTTTATTTATTTATTTATTATTTTCATCTAATAAAACATAACAATAGAATGGAATACTATTCCTTTTCACATCTAATCAATTATAATTACGGCTTAAAAGATTCTATTTTATCACAACTTATTTTTATTTTTATTTTTGTATTCTCATTGTTATGAAAATCATTTTAATATACTAAACATGAGCTGTATTTCATACTTAGTATATTACGTGGATGACTTAATATACGAAGATCACAGGAAAGTGACCATATACACGATGCATACTTCGTCGCACCACGATGAACATAGGTTTAATATGAAGAACATGTTATATCGTTATAAAACATATCTGGTCAAATGGCAATAAAATGTATTTTGTGAACTTTGATATTGCGTGTCAAATGAAGAAACTTGACGCACACAATATTGGGAAGGAGAGAAGAAGGATCATCACTTAATAAAAAAAATAATTACAAAAACCATCCAAAAGTTTGTCATCAACCAAAAATAAAAATTGGAGTGTGGAAAATTTCAAACCGATCGAGTCCAATATCCAACCAGCATACTTTTTTGGATAAGTGATATATTAACGAATTTAATCGTTGAATTTATCAACTATGCAATGATTGGTTGTCAATGTTATTATTCTCCCTGACCCTTTAGTTTCTTATTTCACTGAAAAGGAAGCCTCATCCTAAAAGGAGATTGAAACTATAAATATCACATCATTTAATCTTTTGCAGTACGCATACGTTATTGCTACGTGGGCGCAAATAAAGGTTTTCAAAGTACGCATGATTTAACAAGCTGCATTATTGAAATTCATTTTTCTTTTTTCTTTTTTTATAGTCAACTTTCACTTACCAATGAGTAGAGTCAACGAATAATGTAGTGAAGCTCATTATACATTAAAAAAACAAACTGTCTAAACAGTAATGCCAAAGCAAGAGTTTTAGCGACTTAGCTAGCTAACTAACTAACTATTTCATGTATCAGTTTCCAGGAAGAAAAGATTACCCATGCTGGACTCAGTCTTTCACATCTAGCTGCAATTCAAGAGAAATTCAGATAATTACATTTGATTAGAATAAAATATTGTTTTAATCCTTTGATCACTTGTTTACTAATGTTTAATTTGATTTTTTATTTTTTTATATTATATTCACTTATATAACAACTTATAATTTATTTAATCCCTTGTTAATTTTTATTTTTAATTTAATTCTTTAGTTATTATTATATTACTATTTTGCATCCCTTACTAATATTTAAGTTAATGCTGATAACTGAGGGGCTAAATTAAAAGTAAAAATTAATAAAATGTTACATTGTGAATCAACTCATGTATGTGATGGAAAATGATCCTTATTCTTGGACGGCACTTTAAGAAAACAATAGAGCTTTCGCGTGCGCATGCAATTAGTTAATATGGATGAAATCAATGACAAGACCTATGTAAATGCATGTATAAACAAAGTGTATTTATGCACGTGCAAAACCTGATCCAGATCAAAGTCGTCCCAATTTTCTTCACCCTCAATGCAACCACTGTGTTTCATATTTAATATCCAAAAATAAAATAAAAAAGAAGGGCTTCTATAAAAGGGGTTCTACTTCCAGCAACTCCTTCATGAAAAGCTGAAAGCACTTGTTTGAGTTCTCATTTATGTCCCTCTAAAAAACCATTTACTAAAGAAAATCGTACATATGGAGCTCGATCAGGAATGGATCATAAACCTTAGTCGAGCTCTCGAAGAAGACGAGTCTGATGATGAAGATTATGAAGACTGCCACGAAGTTGTGACTTCAGTTTGCATCTTTGAAGTGCCTAAAACACTATCAACTTCCAAACCAGAAGCCTACACTCCACAAGCAATAGCCATTGGCCCTTACCACCATCGTAGGCACGAATTCTTCCACATGGAACACTATAAACTTCATTCTGCAAAAAGAGTTCAAAAGAACTTCCACGATGACCTCAAATTCCACGACTTGGTCGACCAAATTGCTCAACACGACCTTGGAGCACGCGCTTGCTTTCACCGGAACTTAGATTTTGGACGAGAAAGGCTTGCTTGGCTGTTCGCAATTGATGCTTCCTTCTTGTTGGAGTACCTTCAAATTTATTCTTCCACTGCTGGAAGCTGCGAAGGCTCTACTACTAATTCTTGTACTGGTCCTACAAGAGTATATTCGAAGATTGGAGCCCATTTGATAGACCACACGAGAAGGAAAGCCATGCACCAAGCCATTCTTAGAGATATCATAATGCTGGAGAACCAAATCCCTCTTTTCTTGGTGAGGCAGGTTTGCATGTTTTACGAGCAAGAGAAAGAGATGGATGAGACATGGGTCCGAATGTTGACGGGCTTTTGCATACACGTAGCCCCCATTAAGCGCTTCGACAAGCAGCGTTTTCGACAAGAGTGTTTCACAAAGGCTCATTTGCTAGAGCTTCTGTATTACACACTTGTCCCCAGTGTGTCGTTTACTGATCAGCAAGTATTGGAGGAGCCCATTGTCAATAAAGGAGGAGCACTATACTTGATCTTTAAATTTATATGCTGTATAACATGCGCACCCATGCGCATTCTGACCATAATTTGCAGGTCTGAAATTGCGATGCTCTTAGTTACCCTCCCGTGGAAGATCATAGTCTTCATTTTCAAGCTTCGTGGAAAAAACGCTCTAAACGACATCCTGTCAGCCACGGGGAGTGTGGTTGAAGAAGCAGAGAATGACGTCCAAGAGAAAGACGACAGTCCGTTGGTGGAAGAGATCGCAATCCCAAGCGTCACAGAACTCTCAGAAACAGGCGTCAAATTTTGTCCCACTAAAGGTGGTATAAGTACAATCAAATTCGACAAAACTCGTGGGGTATTTCTGCTTCCCATCATCCATTTGAACGACAATTCAGGTGTGACAATAAGGAACCTAGTTGCGTACGAGGCTTGCGTTGGACCAGAAGCCATGGTTTTCACGCGTTACACAGAATTAATGAATGGGATAATAGACACAGAAGAGGATGTGAAGATTTTAAGAGAAGCTGGGATTGTATTGAACCGCATGAAAAGCGACAAGGAGGTGGCGTCGCTTTGGAACGGAATGACGAGGTCCGTGAAGGTGACCAGAGTTCCCATACTGGACAAGGCAATCGAAGATGCGAATAGTTATTATTCGAAGAGTTGGAAGGTGAAGCTGAAACTTGGTATGAAGAAGTATGTATACGGTTCGTGGCCTGTTCTTACATTTTTAGCTGCTAATGTGCTGATATTTTTGACTATCATAGAAACTTTTTGTTCCCTGTATCAATGTTCCAGATGGTTAAATGCTTTGTAAATTTCATGTTTAGTAGACTTACGCATGATTAATAATGAAATCTCTTGTCTAGTATGATATGTTACAGAAGAGGAAGATCAACGTTAAAAAAATAGTTTCATAAAAAAATTTTCTTTTGGTTGAAACTGAAAAGGGACCCAAGCTAGTTAGCGACTTCTGTAACAATTTTCTGGTTAATTTCATGGTACTTTATATTTCATACAGTATTGGGAAATGAAAAGTACTAAAAGAGTCATTGAGTAACAACTGAAAAGTCAACTTTAATATGAACTGCAGCATGTGCCGCTTACAGTCTCAGAAATCGTACGGACTGTGGACCACTCCATTCACATTGTTATTCCGCTCCCTATTCTACGGAGAACGATCCGCTGCAGTAATCTATGTTAATGGAGATTTTGCAGTAACTTGTCAATGACCGTTGGATGAATCTGGTGATCCTCCTGCTGCCATGTCTGCTTTTTCTCTCACAATGCTTTCTTTTTTTTAAAAAAAAAAAGAAAAAGAACGTGAGACTAATAGCTACCTTATGGGGATAATTTTGTCAGAGTTCACTTTCTTCTTCCTCCTTTTGAATGACGTCCATCCTTCTTATCAAATTGTTGGGCACGTGAATGAAGAAGTCTCCCTATGAATCCCATCACTATTGAACGTCAGTCATCATCCCTTTAATTTGAAGTGGTCAAAGAGGTAAGCTTGCGTCTTCATTCGAGTAGGTTTGCTGTTGGATGATTTTCTATTGAACGTGAAGGTCGTCAGTAGTTTTCCATGTAGTTTCTTTATGACTCAACACCAACTATGAAGTTCTCCTGCTTTTGACGCCAAAAGTTCTCACACAAATACATTGGTGCATTGGTGAACTTCTCATGCTAATGACAAAGGAGACACTAGGTTAAAGTGTTCATTATAAAGAAATTTTAATCAAGAGTCATTTGATTTCAGGCCATTTGGAATGAATGGATATAAACATAGGTGGAAAGTTTTGAAAAAATGTTTCTTTGTCATTATAAATTGCTGGAGTTGTGATTGGAATAAATGGTTCTTGTCACTGTAAATTGTTTGAATGAAATGGTTCTTGTCATTATAAATAGTTCTTGAAATATCTGTTTCCATATTGGTGGGTATTATATGACAGAAAAAGGAAGAGACCCAACCCAACCTCCCTTTCACTCTGCCCATGATGTTCAATGTTTTGTTCAGAGAGAGGAGCAAAATAGCATAAGTGAAGTCATCGTTTGCTTCTTTTGCATTCTTAGTTTTCAATCATTCTTCTTCTGCATACTCAATTCTCAATCTTTTTTCTTTTTAACAATGTAGGAAGATGAATTTTATGTAGTCTCCAATATTCAGGTGAACAAATCAAATTAAAATGTACATGACCAAATGAAGATTACAAAATTACAAACTTCAAGAAAAAAGCCAAATTCCCTTATTTGTTGCAAAGACAACCCAACCTACACATCGAATATCTTAATGATTTATATAAGAAGCAGCAAACTTTCTAAAAACCCTCATTCAGATAGGTAAAGGAGATGCAATCAATACCAAAGCCTATGTTTCGGTGAATCGCGAGGAAGACGATTGAATAGAAAGGAAGAAAAGAAGAAGATTGAATAAAGGAGTAGGAAGAAACTGACGTCTGCCTAATGAAGAAGGAGAGAGGAAGAGAGGTAGACCGCTGCAGAGCCAAAGAAGAAGATGACGGGTAAAAAAAAGACAACAATAGTTGGTAAAAGAGTGCATTTTGAGAAAAAAAAAAAAGAAGACGTGGCAGCAGGAGGATCACGAGATGAATCCAACGGTTCATGATAAGTTACTGCAGAATATCCATTAATATGGATTACTGCAGCGGATCCTTTTCCCTATTCTTCTTAGGCTACACCCTCTATGTTATACCCTAATTTATTAATTCAATAAAATATTTTAGAGTTTAAAGTTATGATTTAAACAATAAAAAATAAATAAAATCAATTAATTTAATTTAACTGAAATTTCTACTGAACTATATAATGTTATAAATAAAAACAAAAAATTATAATTTAATAATGATATTATTAAAAGCACAAAAAGTAAGAATCACATTTACATATGTATAAATATTATTAATTATAATTTCAAATATATCAAACAGTAAAATAATAAATAATACTTTTTCACACATTAAAATAATGTAACTCATAAATTAAAAAAACAATTAAACATTAAATGAATTATTATAAATGCATAAAAAACAAAAAAAAAATTAGTGAACTGATTGAAAAATACAAACAAAAATATCAGATAATTAAATTTAATTTTAAAACACTCAAACAATATCATCACACTTTAACAATCAAACCAAAAAATAAAAATATATATAATTTATAATTTTACTAAATAAATCAACTAAAGATAAAAAAATTCACATAAATATCCTAAATTAATTTTTTTACTATTTTTAATAGATTAATGTTTCTTATAAAAAAATAAATGTTTAAAATACATAAATATACATTTAAATATAAAAATATAATAGTTATATATGTTTTATTATATATATATATATATATATATGTTGCAAATTACTTTATGTGAATTAAACATTTGAATGTATTAATTTGTCAAATTAGGATATGAAAAGTTAATTTTTTAATTATAATATTTGAATAAAAAAGCTAAGCATCAGGTACGTAATTATATTTATTGAAAAAACATTATATGAGTCCTCTGTTTTTCATCATATTATTAATTATAATCTTTCACTTATTTTAAGTTTTAAAATAATCTTTTATTTACGTAAATATGGCACAAACTAGTCCTTAGTCTTAACTGCAGTTTGCCGATTTCCAATTTCTGAGCTGGCAAGTTAATTGATGGTGTAGCAAGCCAGCGTGTCCCTTCTCCCTCGACTTCCCTATAAAGAGACGGACGCAGACTATCAAGGAAGCAGCAGACAATGCATTGGAGGAAGACCAAAAGAAGGACGCACAATCCTCTTTTGGATTGAAAAATGGCCTTAATTCGTTTACCACTCCGTTCTTGAACATTTGATTGGCCTGTTCTACTGCGTACGAACGATAAGGAAGAACAAGCATCGACACATCTACCCGACAACAAAAATCGTACCTTGATCGGATTTTATAGTCGTCATCATCGATTAAAACCTCCACGTACGAATTGGAGCCTTCAACGATGATCGGAAGCTTTTCACGACCCTTAATTGTCACAGTGACAAGTGAAGTCATGACATTGCTTGCAGTGAATTTTGAATTGTGATTCTGTGTTCCTAGCAATGGTGAGGAACATGACATTGCTCTTCCTTGGTGATATTGTTTTTGACTATATCAAGTAAGAATGATTAAAATCATAAAAGCAGATAGCACTAGTCATATAATGCATTAAAGCATTTTGCCTCCACTAAGCGACAAGGCGTGCCTTGGTCATGATTTCTAAAATCGATTTCAACTAAGCAGACGCATCTATTCTTGGAATCTTGATTGCTTGAGGGTGTAAAACTCATGTCACATTTGATACTGATGTTGATCTGATCGAAAACTTCTATTTCTTTAGGGTCATTTCATGTGAAATGGGATATAATGCATTTCTGATTTTCATCATTATAGTTATCCATTTTACTGTCTGAACTTGTTTTTCTTCATGGATTTATGTTGTAGCACAGTCCAGACATGGCGGATGCTGAGTAGCCTTAAAAGTATTTTGGGTCTTTTGTCTCTGTAAAATCAATCATCTCTTTGGTAATTTTTTAGGTAATCTCATTGATGAAGGCACATTAGCAAAGGTGATCCGTCAACTTAATGGGACAATTGGTGTCATTCTAGAGTATTTAGAAGATGCAAAGGTAATGCTGATTACTAGTAATCATAAAATAGCATCTTGATATTTAATCTGCTGAATCAAAGTATAAAAGTGTAATTATACAGGAACGTGGACAAAAGAAAGGGGATGATTTACTTGCTTCAGTGCGGATTATTGGGAGGTATGATCTTGTGGCGATTTTACAGCATAGTTGAAGTTTGTCTTGGCAGTGGATTGGGTAATAGAATGTGATATATTGACTGTGTCAGTTCCTTTTAACTTGAATTATTTCTATACCAATCATGCAATGAAGACCTCTTTCATGATGTTCATTCATGCATTTGTTGCTGCTGTTTTAAATATGCTGGACCATTATGAAATAGGAATCGTTGCATCCGGAAAGGAAATATAAAAATATGATGCGTTTTCTGAAGCCTAACTGTGGATAGTTTGAAAAGCCTCAACCTATGTTAGATGGTTGGTTTTCGATCCTCCTAAGAAATATGCATAGCTTATAGCTATTGTGACTACATTCTCTCTATGGTAGCTAATAGGAAATATGTAGTATTGGGGTTGGAGTCTAGCTCAGATTTTTGACTACTTCATGTTGTTTGGATTCAAAGAGAAAAGATTTTGAACTTTGTTTCATGTGTTTGTTTCAGCTACCTTGCTGAAGCACCCCTTGCATGCAAGGAGAAGGTCCGAGAACTTTTAGGGTATATGCTTTCTGTTGAAGGTGAAGATGAACAGAGGTAGACCTGAATATAATATTAATTAAAAGACTTTTTGTCTGGCTTTCTTTTTGCTTCTATCTTTAAACTATTTGAATGGCACACAGGCATCCCTTATTTGCTTGAAAATTGAATTATCTCTCTATCTTCCGTTGATTTATATACCCTTTTTTTTTTTTTATGGTGTCTAATTTGGATTATGGTCTTTGTTCAAATTAATCATAAATTGCAGCCCCTTCTACTCCGTGTGCTTTTTACTTCCGATGATGTGCCAAATTACATTGAAGATTGATGGATGTAAAGCTCTGGCTTCTTGTGGAGGACTCAATGTTGTAAGTTATTTTCCTTTCTATTCTTCTTGGCCTTGATTAATTCCCTTCCCCCTCCCATGTTTTTCTTTTTTGTCTATTATGCTATGATTTTGACTTAATAGTAATATGAAGGTAGCAGACCTTGATATATAAGTAGTTGTTTTTGTGGGAATCATTGTCTGATTGTTTCTTGTTTCCTTCATTTTCTAGTATAATACTTGACTTCTAGATTTGGCATCAATTAATTGCATTAGTAACCAAACATTTTTCCTTTAAATTACCTATATTTGCAGGTTCTAGATTGCTTTGCTAAATAAATAGGGACAGATAATTATATGATCAAGGATAATGGTTGCATCTTTTTGGCCTGTGATACAATCATGAATCTTCTGTTGAAGATGATGTTCTAACTAACATAACCAGACTTATGATATCATACTGGTTATACAAAACCTTAACAGATGTTGTACCTTTTATGCTATAGAAGGACAAAGTGCAGTTGATGTTAGAGGAATCTGCTATTGTCAATAGTCTGTAGGCATTGGCATACTGGTCAGGTACCTAGCTCAGTAACAACCTTTAAACCAAATGTATTGATGGTGCACGATTACATGTAATTATTACTTGCTTGCACCTCTACTTGCATGTATGAACATGCAAAATGTGATATACGCTACTAGTATGCATCTTGAAGAGCAAGTGGTTTGTAACTGCCGTATTATATGTGCAAGAAATAGCATTAGGGTGAGAATATAATAGAGCTATGTGCAGATATGCATTATCTTACCTAACTGGTAGTCTTGGTGTAACCTATCTTTACTATCATTCTTTTCAAACTAAAAAAGATGCACATTATCCCCAAGGATTTAAAGTTGTGACTTGTGACAGGATGTCAATCTTTTATCCTGGATGACAAAGATTCAGAAAAGTGTGATTATTATAGTTGTTGAAAACATCTTTGTTGGCTGGGTGGTTCGAAGAGAAATATCACTTTTGGGACAACATAAACCAGGCATGATATTCTATTAGGATAGCATTTAAGTTTATCACGTTCAATTTTATTGCTTTCTGAGTAAATTATCATTTCAATTCTTGAAAGATTTGTGTTGCATCATTTTTTTTTTCTTCCAAAGAATATTTGCATCCATTAGCTATATAAATCTTAAAATTTGATTTTATGATAAAGAAAATTAATCCTCCAAAGATTGGGTTTAATTGGGTCTTATTTGAAGTTTTAGATATCAATGTATTTAATTGATGTATATATCCGTCGGAAGACAAAAATGATACTGTTGGTATTTTTTTGTTCTATAATCAATGTCAACAATGAATGTTTTTCCCTTGAATTGAAAAAAATGAAGCAAAGTATTCTTTAATTAGTTTATGAAACTTGGTCTGTAGAAAACACTGAGGACACATCTAGTATGATGATGGCTTCAAGCATTTGCGCGCTGATATTTGATTACACATCAGAAGAGTCTCTTCTAAATCATCCTGATTTCAACCATAGCACTCTTAACAGTCTCTATCAGCTGATTGCGAGATGTCTGGCTTCACCTGGACAGGTGAATTCCAAATTACCTTCACTTGTTTAGTCCCTGTTCTTCCTTTTACTCTCTCCTATTTGTTTACTTTCTGCTATTTTTCTTCTTGTCTGGAATGTTTGTATCTCTGCTTGCAACGTCCCAAATAACTTCAACTCCTTAAACTCTCCCTCACACACGTACCCACATTAAGTCTGTCCTTTGATCACATGAACTTATCCTGCTCGCTTTTGTGAATCACAAATTCAATTTCCAAATTCCTGCTTATACGCTCTTTATTCTCCCTGACATTCTATATTAGCCAACTCAGGATATCAACGTTACTCATTCTGGGTCTTAGTTTTCTTGGCTGTGGTTTCCCTCCTAGTTTTGCTTGCTAAATTTGAAATACATATATTATCTTCTAATTTATCTGCTACGACAATTTACATTAACTTTAGATCACGTGTTTTCTTGGTTTTTTCATATTGCTCACTGCAGGATACTAGAGCGGACATGGATATTTTCTTGGTTTCTTGGCTTTAGTTGTTGGTTTAATAATTAAATATAGATGACTTCCATGTAGTTTCCTGATCCTTGTTTAACCGTTTTTTTTTATTTTGTATATTTAATTCATAATGCGCACGCGCAAATAACTTGAGAATATGTCGTGTAGGTATCTTATCGAAGGAAAAGTCCAAGATATATTAGTAAGGAGACGTACGCAACCAAAAGCCTAAAATTTAGGTACGGATTAGATTTTTTATATATAGATAACTAGTGAAATTCAATAAAATATCAATTATTTTCTTGTCGGTATTCCACGGAGATATAAATTTATGAACGTGATACATTGGAATTGAAAAGGGTAGTAGAGATGAAATGTTTTAAAATCAGGTTGAAAAGGCAATATTCATTCTTTAAGAAAACTATATGATGATTAATCAAGGTGGAGATGGGATTATTCATTTTTTTGGAATAGAAAGTGTTTTTATTTTAATACCTTTTTGTTATTAGTAATTCAAGAATCATTGACAATTCATATGTCATCGGTAGTTCAATGACATTCCTTCGAATTGAACAAGAAAATATGACTAATTTTTAGAATTAAATTATTATTACATATTCAACAAATATTTTCATATTTTATGAGAATGTATATTACAAATTATAGTTGAGTATGTAAAAATATTTATTTAAAAAAATTGATTACTTTACTATTTTTTAAACTATGAGTATTATGATTATGAGTGATTTTCCGTATTATTTTATGGCTTTCATCCAATCAAACATAACAATGAAATGGAATATTCATTCTTTAGCATTTTTATTAGCGTATAATTATGATCACAGGATTTTGTTTTATTAAAACTTATTTTTATTTTATATTCTTTTTCCATTTTTTATTTTTATGAAAATCGTTCCAATGTGCGGAATATGACAGATTCCACATGTAGTGAATTATGTTGATGGCTTATTTACGAAGATGATATGAAAGTGATTATACACTCACTGTATACTTAATCGTACTATGATCAACCTATAAAAATATTTTTTTAACCACATGTAAACAATGAGTATTATGATCATGTAGGGATTTTTTTTATTTATGATTTATTTTCTTCTAATAAAACATAAGAATAGAATGGAATACTATTCCTTTTCACATCTAATCAATTATAATTACGGGTTAAAAGATTCTATTTTATCACAACTTATTTTCATTTTTATTTGTGTATTCTTATTGTTATGAAAATCATTTTAATATACTAAACATGAGCTGTATTTCATACTTAGTATATTACGTGGATGACTTAATATACGAAGATCATAGGAAAGTGACCATATACACGATGCATACTTCGTCGCACCATGATGAACATAGGTTTAATATGAAGAACATCTTATATCGTTATAAAAAACGTCTAGTCAAATATCAGTAAAATGTATTTTGTGAAATTTGATATTGCGTGTCAAATGAAGAAACGTGACGCACACAATATTGGGAAGGAGAGAAGAAGGATCATCACTTAATAAAAAAAAATTACAAAAGCCATACAAAAGTTTGTCATCAACCAAAAATAAAAATTGGAGTGTGGAAAATTTTGAACCCATCGAGTCCAATATCCAACCAGCATACTTTTTTGGATAAGTGATATATTGATGAATTTAATCGTTGAATTTATCAACTATGCAATGATTTGTTGTCAATGTTATCATTCTCGCTGACCCTTTAGTTTCTTATTTCACTGAAAAGGAAGCCTAACCCTAAAAGGATATTGAAACTATAAATATCACATCATTTAATCTTTTGCAGTAGGCATAAGTTATTGCTAGGTGGGCTGATTTGCCAATAAATGTTTTTGAAGTACGCATGATTTAACAAGCTGCATTATATTGAAATTCATTTTTCTTTTTTCTTTTTTAATCGTCAACTTTCACTTACTTATGAGTAGAGTTAACGAATAATGTAGTGAAGCTCATTATACGTTCAAAAAACAAACTGTCTAAACAGTAATGCCAAAGCAAGAGTTTTAGCGACTTGGCTAGCTAACTAACTAACTATTTCATGTATCAGTTTCCAGGGAGAAAAGATTACCCATGCTGGACTCAGTCTTTCACATCTAGCTGCAATTCAAGAGAAATTCAGATGATTACATTTGATTAGAATAAAATGTTGTTTTAAGCATTTGATCACTTATTTACTAATTTTTAATTTGATTTTTTATCTTTTTATATTATATTCACTTATATATCAACTTATTTTTTATTTAATCCTTCATTAATTTTTATTTTTAATTTAATCCTTTACTAATTATTATATTACTATTTTGCATCCCTTACTAATATTTAAGTTAATACTAATAAGTGAGGGATAAAATTAAAAGTAAAAATTAATAAAATGTTACATTGTGAATGAACTAATGTATGTGAGGGAAAATGAACCTTATTCTTGGACGGCACTTTAAGAAAACAATAGAGCTTTCGCGTGCGCATGCAATTAGTTAATATGGATGAAATCAATGACTAGACCTATGTAAATGCATGTATAAACAAAGTGTATTTATGCACGTGCAAAACCTGATCCAGATCATAGTCGTCCCAATTTTCTTCACCCTCAATGCAACCACTGTGTTTCATATTTAATATCCGAAAAAAAAATAAAAAAGAAGGGCTTCTATAAAAGGGGTTCTACTTCCAGCAACTCCTTCATGAAAAGTTGAAAGCACTTGTTTGAGTTCTAATTTATGTCCCTCTAAAAAACCATTTACTAAAGAAAATCGTACATATGGAGCTCGATCAGGAATGGATCATAAACCTTAGTCGAGCTCTCGAAGAAGACGAGTCTGATGATGAAGATTATGAAGACTGCCACGAAGTTGTGACTTCAGTTAGCATCTTTGAAGTGCCTAAAACACTATCAACTTCCAAACCAGAAGCCTACACTCCACAAGCAATAGCCATTGGCCCTTACCACCATCGTAGGCACGAATTCTTCCACATGGAACATTATAAACTTCATTCTGCAAAAAGAGTTCGAAAGAACTTCCACGATGACCTCAAATTCCACGACTTGGTCGACCAAATTGCTGAACACGACCTTGGAGCACGCGCTTGCTTTCACCGGAACTTGGATTTTGGACGAGAAAGGCTTGCTTGGCTGTTCGCAATTGATGCTTCCTTCTTGTTGGAGTACCTTCAAATTTATTCTTCCACCGCTGGAAGCTGCGAAGGCTCTACTACTAATTCTTGTACTGGTCCTACAAGAGTATATTCGAAGATTGGAGCCCATTTGATAGACCACACGAGAAGGAAAGCCATGCACCAAGCCATTCTTAGAGATATCATAATGCTGGAGAACCAAATCCCTCTTTTCTTGGTGAGGCAGGTTTGCATGTTCTACGAGCAAGAGAAAGAGATGGATGAGACATGGGTCCGAATGTTGACGGGCTTTTGCATACACGTAGCCCCCATTAAGCGCTTCGACAAGCAGCGTTTTCGACAAGAGTGTTTCACAAAGGCTCATTTGCTAGAGCTTCTGTATTACACACTTGTCCCCAGTTTGTCGTTTACTGATCAGCAAGTATTGGAGGAGCCCATTGTCAATAAAGGAGGAGCACTATACTTGATCTTTAAATTTATATGCTGTATAACATGCGCACCCATGCGCATTCTGACCATAATTTGCAGGTCTGAAATTGCGATGCTCTTAGTTACCATCCCGTGGAAGATCATCGTCTTCATTTTCAAGCTTCGTGGAAAAAACGCTCTAAACGACATCCTGTCAGCCACGGGGAGTGTGGTTGAAGAAGCAGAGAATGAAGTCCAAGGAAAAGACGACAGTCCGTTGGTGGAAGAGATCGCAATCCCAAGCGTCACAGAACTCTCCGAAATAGGCGTCAAATTTTGTCCCACTAAAGGTGGAATAAGCACAATCAAATTCGACAAAACTCGTGGGGTATTTCTGCTTCCCATCATCCATTTGAACGACAATTCAGATGTAACAATAAGGAACCTAGTGGCGTACGAGGCTTGCGTTGGACCAGAAGCCATGGTTTTCACGCGTTACACAGAATTAATGAATGGGATAATAGACACAGAAGAGGATGTGAGGATTTTAAGAGAAGCTGGGATTGTATTGAACCGTATGAAAAGTGACAAGGAGGTGGCGTCGCTTTGGAACGGAATGACGAGGTCCGTGAAGGTGACCAGAGTTCCCATACTGGATAAGGCAATCGAAGATGCGAATAGTTATTATTCGAAGAGTTGGAAGGTGAAGCTGAAACTTGGTATGAAGAAGTATGTGTACGGTTCGTGGCCTGTTCTTACATTTTTAGCTGCTAATGTGCTGATATTTTTGACTGTCATAGAAACTTTTTGTTCCCTGTATCAATGTTCCAGATGGTTAAATGCTTTGTAAATTTCATGTTTGTATCTAATATTCACATCAATTTAATACACGTTTTGTAAAATTAATATCTCCTTCTCATAAATATATATATTATTCCCTATCCTAAGTTTTTAATTCAAATTTTCTTTCCTTCAAATGTTTGCTCTTATACCTATTTTTACTTTGAAATTTTTGCCAAATTGAATTCGCTCATAATCCTAATAATATATTAGTTAATATAATTTAATCCCTCAGTCTCACCCGTCCATCTTGCCTACTCTTTTCCTCCTGACCCTTCATTTTCGTTTTCCTCCGGCGAAACCCGCCCTCCCTCCCCCATCTTCGTCGTCTTCTCCCCCGAGATAGAGTGTTTAACAGTCTTTCCAAAGGAGTTTCTGAATTCTTTGATCCAAAGAATTTAGATGCATCAGTGGAAGGTATCAAAAATGGATTTAATGGACCCAGTCCTCACTTGAGGGAACAGCTAATATTTATAGTGCTTGCACTCCCACCCAACTGCCATTTCTCTTCCAATATATCAAGCTCATGGGAGATTTTGGGTATAATATCGCAAAATAAAATATTTTTAAAAATTTTTTCTGATAGAATTTAATATCAAAATACTTAATCTACATATTTTAATGCGAATTGATTTGTTTTTCTTAGTAACAAATCAACTTGGATTTTGTGTCTAACATATTTGAATAATCAATAATCATTTACTCTTGATAGGTGTCCGTATACGATATACGGATATATGTATATACTTAATATATGTATATATATTATTTTAATTATTTAATTTAAAAAATAAAAAATAAATTCAAAATCCATGAGGGTGAACTTCTCCAAAAATTATTGGGGAAATTACACTCCAAAACATATATATATATATATATATATAATTAAAATAATAAAAAATAAATTAATAATTTAACTGAAATTTTTACTGAACTATATAATGTTATAAACAAAAACTAAAAATTATAATTTAATAATGATATTATTAAAAGCACAAAAAGTAAGAATCACATTTACATATGTATAAATATTATTAATTATAATTTCAAATATATCAAACAGCAAAAAAATAAATAATACTTTTTCACACATTAAAATAATGTAACTCATAAATTAAAAAAACAATTAAAAATTAAATGAATTATTATAAATGCATAAAAAAACCAAAAAAAATTACTGAACTGATTTAAAAATACAAAAAGAATATCAGATAATTAAATTTAATTTTAAAACACTTAAACAATATCATCACACTTTAACAATCAAACCAAAAAACAAAAAAATAAATATAAAATGTATAATTTTACTAAATAAATCAACTAAATTAAAAATTCTCCTAAATATCCTAAATTAAATTTTTTTTTACTATTTTTAATAGATTAATGTTTCTTATAAAAAAGATTAATGTTTAAAATACATAAATATACATTTAAATATAAAAATATAATATTTATATATGTTTGATTTTACATATATATATATATATATATATGTGTTGCAAATTACTTTATGTGAATTAAACATTTGAATGTATTAATTTTGTCAAATTAAGATATAAAAAGTTAATTTTTTAATTATGATATTTGAATAAAAAAGCTAAGCATCAGGTACATAATTATATTTATTGAAAAAACCTTATATGAGTCCTCTATTTTTCATCATAATATTACTTATAATCTTTCACTTATTTTAAGTTTTAAAATAATCTTTTATTTATGTAAATATGGCACAAACAAATTCTTAGTCTTAACTGCAGTTTGCCGATTTCCAATTTCTGAGCTGGCAAGTTAATTGATGATGTAGCAAGCCAGCGTGTCCCTTTTCCCTCGAGCTCCCCTCTGAAGTCCAAGGACGAAGAAGATGGACGCAGACCATCAAGGAAACATTAGACAATGTATTGGAGGAAGACCAAAAGAAGGACGTACCATCCTCTTTTGGATTGAAAAATGGCCTTAATTCGTTTACCACTCCGTTCTTAAACATTTGATTGGCCTGTTCTACTGCGTACGAACGACAGGGAAGAACAAGCATCGACACATCTACCCGACAACAAAAATCGTACCTTGATTGGATTTTATAGTCGTCATCGTCAATTAAAACCTCCACGTACGAATTGGAGCCTTCAACGATGATCGGAAGCTTTTCACGACCCTTAATTGTCACAGTGACAAGTGAAGTCATGATATTGCTTGCAGTGAATTTTGAATTGGGATTCTGTGTTCCTAGCAATGGTGAGGAACATGACATTGCTTTTCCTTGGTGATATTGTTTTTGACTATATCAAGTCCTTCTTAGACTTGCATTTTGTCGGATCTTCCTTGGTTAAAAATTTGGCCTGTTCTACTTGGATCTTTTTCTTTTTGGAAACGGGATTATTCTTGATTGGTAGTGAAGTCTTCCCCATGGGGCAGCAGCCACTTCTTTCTGCTGCTTCTCCCTCTTGTCCCTTCTTAAGAACTGGAGCAGAGTTGCTAAAATTTTACAATCACCCCGCAATTTAGAACTTTTATAGCATCATTCATTATGAATTTGCTTAAGAATATGTCGGTGCATAAAGAGGCTTGACTTTTGAGATGAATTGTAGGTATCCTATCACACAAAATAACCAACAATAATATATATATGTAGCTATATATATATATCCATCCATTTATAATAATAAAAAAAAAAGTTTGGAACTTTGAAGGAAAAACCAAGTCCTTTTCTTCTCTACTTTTAGGTTTTTCTTGATTGAAAAGGGCGGGAAAGGGAGAAGGCCAGAAATACCGGCAGAGATGTTGGGAGTATAAAGTCAAAAAGTATGACAGTGTAATTGTAGAGAAAGGTGACTACGTTGGGGAATGAGCCCCAAATCGAATTACTCACACGCTGTCTGGGCCCTCCATTTTGGTTTACATCTCATCCTTTGCTCACCCCCCACTTTTGACCTTTCTCCCATTGCAAAAGGCTGGGCCCACCCCTAATCTAAACTATGCTCGATAAATGATTACTAGGATTACAAAACAATGCCGCGATATAATATCTTCAATATAGTTTAATTTTATATTATGAGAGACGAACGAGAATATTTGGTATCCTTACTAAAAGCACGATATATGACATGCAATATTATGTATGTTTGGCTACTGTAAGAAAATAAAAGAAGAGTCTTTACCATATCATTGAGTTTGTCATAATACTCTAATCAGCATCTTGAATACTTAAGAAAGGTGTTTCGATCATTCGATATTTAAAAAAGTTAATGTGATATAACAATGAAATGGTTTACAGCACTTGATAGTCTTTCAAGATAATTTGTCAATATAAAAATAAAAAAGTTACCTGTTGAAGAGGGTGAGTGGGGCGGACATACACACATTAGCCAAACATGAATACATCCCTGGAATAATTATACTATTTACATAGTTTGATTGATTGATTGTCCGGGCATCGAGTAATGGTGGGGTAGCCTGTAATATTGGGAGTATCCAACGCTGAGCCCCATATTATCCTACCGTTTACTCCTTGTCTACCTTTCTTGCTTCTTTCTGCGTCTCCGTCACTCTCTTTCGCAAAGGCAGAGGCAGAGGTTGCTGGTGGCAGTGAATACTCCATCAATAGTGCTATCTCTTTCTGTGTTTCTCTAAAACGTGATGTTTAGTTACCGGCAACTACTCCATTTTTCTTATCTCGCCACCTTTCTCTCACTTCTCTTATCTTCTTTCCTTTCCCTCTCACACGCAGCTTCTCACTCTCACTTTCCACTCCTCCGGACCCAACCCTTTTCAGGTATTTCACCCGCCTCACACCTCTTTCTGTTGGGTTTCTTGCTGTTTGGTAGCCCAGAAACTCTTGGAATAGTGGAAAATTCATAATGCAGAATAATATTTCCAGTGTTTGTCGATAACCTCCCTTCTCCCTCAAATTTTCTTATATTTACTGGCTAAAACGAAAAGATTTACATTTTATAGTGCGGATAATGTTTTGGTAGAGAAGCATGAGCCTTCCATTGTTTTCCAGGGCGGGAAAATGAGAGAAATGTTGTGGACTTTTACTGGAAGACTAGGCCTGCGAGGTATCTCATAGATGAAATTGCTGTCGAACCATTTGGGAACTCACCCATTCCATTGGCTGCAGAGAGAACACGAAGAGATGACCCTCTTGATGGGTTCAACAAGTACTCCAACGGATGGAATATCAGTGACCATCATTATTGGGCTGTAAGATCACTGATTTGTGTGATATTTGTTCGCTAACGTTATGCATTTCAATTATTATGGCTGTTAACTTCAAAATTTCGCACTTGGATTTCATTTCTGGGAGTTGAAAAGAAGTTCGGGCAGCATCTTAGATTATTTCACGAAAAAACCACTAGTTGGTCCAATGGTCAGGAATTTGGATTATTAGTAATAGATTTCAAGCTCAATAACAGAAGGGCACTCTAAATGCAGCCCTAAGTCTACACATAACAACTTAAAGCTTTTAAGATGAGTACTTCGTTGGTAATGAAGTGAGTAAGAAAGGATCATTCTTGCCTTTGAAGTATAAACAGCACTGTTAGTACCTGAAGTACAATTGTTAGCATTAAGCAAGGTGTGGGTGTTTAAAATGAGCATTCATAAACTTATGTCAGTTTCAGAGGATGCGGGCATTTGGCTGTCATTTGAGGTAATCATAGTTGAAGTACTGCCATACTGGGGCTTGCAGCTTTTGGAGAACCATATGATGTTCTGTGATTTCCTAGTGATAGAGATATTGGACTTTCGAAATGCAAGCTGATCTAGTTGAATATAGGTCATTGGTTCGAAGCTGTAAGCTTCTGAGGTCTTGAAAATTTCATGGAGAAGTTCGAAATAAAAATAGAACTTCTATTAATAGACAATTGAAGTCAAAATTTTTAAAGAAGTAGCAATGAAATTGTGTAAATATTACCCAGTTAATATTCTTTCTTTCTTTTAGTCTGTGCGTATATAGGGTGGGGTGTTCTTGTCTTACAGAAGCTTTTAGCCGTGTGTATTTCCAAGACCAGATAAATAAATAAATAAATAAATGACAGGTATAATGGGCATAGATGCAACTAAAATTTTGGAGTACTCTGTACCGTGCAGAAAAATATAATATTTAGAATTTGAGTTTTCCTAATTCATAATTGATAATTTCTGAGTTCTGGCTGATGACTTTTGCTGTGTATGTTCTAGTTGTTTTGAGCTTTTATTTTAATTTTGTACTATAATGCAATACATGACTTTAAATAAAATTTTTGGTTATCTATAAACGGTCTGCTAATTGCTTTTATTTTTGTTGAATGCAGTCTGCGGCATTTACTGCGGTTCCTGTGTTTGTTGTTGCTGCAGTCTGGTTCCTGGGCTTTGGCTTGACCTTATTGCTCATCTTTCTTTGTTACTGCTTTCCTAAAAGAGAGCCTTATGGTTACTCTCCAGCATGCTATGCTCTTTCCCTTATTCTCCTCATATTATTCTCGTTTGTGGCAATGTATATATATCTCTCTTTCTCTCTCTTTACTGGTTTAAGGTTGAGTTGGATCTTGCATTGTAAATTGATGTTATGTCTTCCACTTAACAGGATTGGAAGTTTAGTTCTATATGTTGGGCAGGGGAGCTTTCATCATAGTACGACAACAACGCTGGAGTATGTTGTGGCTCAGGCTGATTCTGCAGTGTACAAACTTAGAAATGTGTCTGACTTTCTTGCACAGGCTAAGCAGGTTGGAATTGATCGAGTTTTTCTCCCCACTAATGTTCAAACTGATATTGATGAGGTCCAAACAAAAATCAATGCTTCTGCCAGCACACTTGCTGATCAAACTTCTAACAATGCAGATGACATACAAGATCTCTTAGATTCTGTGTAAATATTGCTTATGTTCCCTGTTCCTTTTTTTTTTTTCATCTTTAGCTTTTTTTTCTTCACTCTAACATCAATATGTTGACACTTATACAGGAGGCTGGCACTTATCATAGTAGCTGCTGTTATGCTACTCTTGACATTCCTTGGACTTTGTAAGTCCCTTCTATAACCCAATAGTAGTGCAGCACTTCTTAATTCTTAAGATGGTATTCATTTATGATTTGTTACTCCAGTGTTCTCCATTTTCGGAATGCAGCTTCTCGTGTACATGTAAGTGAGATAGTCTTTGAATGTCAATTCTATTGCTGGCAAGCATAACTCCATTTATAATCATTTCTTTTCTCATCAAATGCTTTGACATAAATAATTGCAGCTTGGTGATCACAGGATGGATTCTGGTTACTGTTACCTTTATTTTATGTGGCTTGTTCCTTCTTCTCCATAAGTAAGTTTCCTCTCACTTTACTAGAAGATCTGAAATATACATATTTATTTTACTCCAACTTTTTATTAAAAGATTCTGCTATTCGTACATTCTTAAAAATGATTCTAATTCTTGGTTTGTTTGGCACTGCTAGTGTGACAGCAGATACTTGTGTAGCTATAGATGAATGGAGTCAGTTTCCCACTCAACATACAGCGTTAGATGATATTCTGCCCTGCGTGGACAATGCGACAGCACAAGAAACCTTGTTAAGAAGCAAGGAAGTAACCTCTGAACTCGTCAACTTGGTGAACCAGGTCATTACCAATGTGTCCAACATAAATTTCGCCCCCAACTTCACACCACTCTACTATAATCAATCTGGCCCCCTCATGCCTCTCCTCTGCAACCCTTTCCATCCTGACATGACAGATCGCCAATGTGATCCCGGTGAAGTCAGCTTGAGCAGTGCAACTCAGGTATCCTAACCAACATCACATTGCTTCACCTTCATTGTTATCATCCTATGAAGTATAGACACGATATGAATCTTTAAATTACACACAAATGCTGGCCTTTCTTTCTCCCTTGTGAAGATCTAATATGGTCATTTTGTTTTAATGAAATGCAGGTATATAGTGGCTATGTGTGTCAGGTTTCACCAGCTGAGATATGCATGACCCAAGGACGTTTGACCCCTACCTTCTATAACCAAGTATCAGCTGGAATCAACGTGGGGTATGCCTTGTATAACTATGCTCCATACCTGGTTGACCTACAAGATTGTACCTTCGTACGGGAAACATTCAGTGTGATATCTAGGGATCACTGTCCTGGTCTACGACGTTACAGCAGATGGGTCTATGTTGGGTTGGTGATGGTCTCCACCGCTGTGATGCTCTCGTTGGTTTTCTGGGTTATTTTTGGGAGAGAACGAAGGCATCGTCTGTATGCCAAAGACGTTCCTTCTAGGTTAACTCCTGCACGACCACGAACTCCTCGAGGGGACAAGGATAATCTAGCACTGACACCCATTACTTGACGTTACTTTCCATTGGTAGAAGAAAGTGGATGAACTAGTCTGAACCCAGTTTAGCTTAATTTCTTGTGTGGTTCTTATGTATAATTTTTATGGCTTCTCTTGGTTCTCGTTTTACAAGAATTTTCTGTGAAGTGCCACCATTTTTGCGATAGCATAGAGGCCCAACCTAGGAGCACCTGTGTCCGGATTTTTGGCCAAGCGACTGATTAAGCCCAGCCCATAATTAGAAGTGGGGACTAGTCAACTATTCTGTAGTTCAGATTGACCATTGTGAAGGATGACGTCAGCTGAGAACCCATCCTCTTGGTCAATGACATGAGCATGCCCACCAGCTAAGGAGGAATGAGTCAAAGAAAGAAGGGAAGTAATAACTGGTAAGTAACCACATTACAGAAAAGGCGAGTAAGGAAAAAGTTTTGAAAAGAGAATAATAGAGATACATTATACTCATAATTACTAGGGGTGCCCCCAACCCGTGACCGGATCAGGGTACATGATTGAGCTGGATTTATCGAATTTTTTTATAAAAATGATAAAATTTTAGTTTTTATTTGATAAATAAAATATACAAAAATTATTTATATTTAACATAAGTCAAAAAATAATCCTTTCTTTTAAAATATCAATAATTTTATTAGAAATTAAAAAAATTAAGGAAAAATTTAAAAAATTATATATATACTAGGTTTGATCAATATTTTGGCCCAGGGCCTAAGATCGAGTTTTTATTTTAACCACAATCCTAGTCTGAGTGGTGTGTATAACTCGCTGAGACATCCGGCCGACTAGGTTGATTTGTGTTGATTTAGTAATTAATGTTAACTTTAAAAGGAGAAAAAAAATGATACATCATACTCATAATTACAGTAATAAATAATTGATAGCGCCGTTATTTGATTTCACAATCACATGGTCTCACTTCTATTAATTAAAGATGAGGGCTTTAAAGTATGGATTCTCTGTAAGCAACTGCATTACGTAGTGAGGGAGAGTCGCAACAAAGGAATAAAAATATGTATGGAATCTATATTTCTCTCTCCACTTGTTTTTTTTTTTTTAATTTTATCGTATGTTTATGTATTATATTTATTATATATGAATAAAGTAAGTTTTTTTAGTATGGATACTCTCTTAAGCAATAAAAAAGTTATGTTCAAACAAAGGTAAACATATAATCTAGTGGTCCAATTAAATTGATCCAGCATGATCATATTAATCAAAATTGAATTGGGTTAGACCATATTTAAATAAAAAAATTTACAAATATATTGGGCTAAGTCAGGATCCATAACCAAGCCAAATTGGTCTTAAATTCATTTGTTACTCAACCTTGCATGACATGAGGATTTTTTTAAAAATATTACTTTTATAATAAAATTTAGGTAAAATTTTGTATGTAATCACAATTTTGGGTGTACTAGTTATAATATAAGAACATAATTTAATATTATTATTTTTTGAATTGATATTATTACAATTATATCCCTATATTATAATTGGGTACACTGATGCACTTTAAAATTGTGACTGCACTAAATATGACACTTTAAATTTTACTTATTTTTTATTTATAATAAATTTTAATATATTAAAATTTTCAAATATTAATTATTTTTCATTCCAAATCTTAATCTTTTGTTATTATTATTTTTTTCCTTCAAATCTTTTTTTATGTTTTTATTTTTAAAAAACTATTTTTGTAAATAAAATATTTTGGTAAGAACCCAATTGGGCCAAATTAAACCCAGTGTGCCTCAGTCTTTATCCCGACTAGGTTTTGGGTCTTGTCCAAACCCAGCTTTGCTCAACCCATGATCACTCTTAAGACAAACCCTCAACTTTTTATATGATAATTTTTTTATTTTTTTTATGCATATATTAAGAATTTTTCAAAATGTATAAATTTTTCATAATCAACAAAAAAAATGATAAAATAATTAATCAATTGCTTTTTAAATCAAAAGTTTTTAGAGTGTGAAAATTTGTTAGAGTAAATGAAAAAAATCAATAAATTAAACTAACTGTCTCTTAAATCTTAAATCATAGTTAGATTGATAAACTAGAGCTGATTTGCAACTGGAATTTGAAGCAAACATTTTAAGAGTGTGACAGAAGATATTACTATTGTTGTCTGTCAATTTCTTTCCAAATTAACATACAATATCTTTTACTCATACAGTTTCCATACCCACGAGCACGCCATAAGACTCTATGCTTCCCATTCACCTAAGTTACAATTTGGTATAGTTATTGAGCCAGGAAGATTATATAAAGATTTAAAAATTTAATTTATGTTTATATTGACCCAGGAAGATTCTCACTATCTAATTAAAAATCTCGGAGGGCAACATTATTAAGATTGAAGATTATGGTTCCGTGAGTGCCAGACATCTGGAAGCATTGCTTGGACATAAAAATAGGCACTACGAGTCAATACCGCACGAAATTTCAAAGACACGCTTTTGTATAATTATCAAAAACCCTAATCACAAGAACCCCACAAGCCACAAGCACCCACCATCCCCATGTGAAGGCAAAAGCCCTTTGTCTTTTCAGCCCCAACATTCTCATTATTGTATCCTAACCATGTGGGATGGTCACGCCGTTGCCTAATTTGCCTGCCACACACTAATTAATGTTCACTAATCTATACTTTATCACACATTTTATGCGCTAACCTCCCTATATTTTAGGCTTTTCAAACATAAATGGCCTTTATATGATTAATATCAAAGGTCATAACTCTCAACTCTTGAGGGTCTTGTTCAACCTCCACCATTTTTTAATTCAAAATTGTGAAGCTTCTTCCACCATTGGCCCACGGATTAGAGGAGTAGGGTTGTGTACTTTTCTTGAGTAAGGAAATTAAAGTGAAAAAATAAAATAAAATAGCTTAGTTTAATTATTAAATATGTTTCTTATTATAGGTGGGAGGTAAATACAAAATAGGTGACCATCTTGGGAAGTATTGGTCCCACAAGTTTCGGTTGTGGCAGCACCGCTCATTCATGAGAGAGGATACTCTTCTGTTCACGCTATTTTTTATTTTTTATATATATATATAATTATTTTAATATATATTTTAATTTTAAAAATTATTATTATTATTATGGGCACCTCATACATTGTCTCACCTATCCTCATATAACTCACAGTTTACATGATTGTGTCTATTATTTTTCAGAAAATGTACTTCCATGGATCTGAATTGTCATGAAATTTTGAGACAGAAATTAAACCATTGAAGCAATGGCATCATAAAGCATAATGCCAGTACTTGTCATGCCTTCCAAGTAAAGCCTAAATTAGACACTAATTTTTTTTTTTTTATATATAAAACTTTCGGGGCGTACTTTCTTATACCTGTATTACAAATAATTTACTTTGTATATGAAATTCTGTCCTCAAAGTTGCGTACAGAACGTGTATAGGTAAGAGTCTGTTGTTTGGCTCAGTTCATTTTCTATACATTAATCAATTGAACGGCTGAAAATGGGACGGTTTTTGTGTTTTCGACTCAATTTTTGGTATAATTTGACCTTGGATTATTTAGGCTCAATTTATTTATTTTAAAAAAAAATTTATAATTTAAGCACAAGTACAATAATATACATCGATGAAAAGATTATTTAAAAAAAAAAAAGATACATAAATAAAATATATAAATTCTATCTTCAAAGTTCAAACTAAAGAATTTTACATTACTCTTATAATGTATCAGTATTACAATGAGTTATCAGCAATTGAACAATAACATTAAATAACTAAGCTATTAAATATATAACAATAACAATACAGTTGTGTTTAGTATAAACTTGATTTCTTATACTGAAAGTCAAACCAAGAAATTAAAGTTGGGTTGTATTGTAAAAGTGTAACGTCTTTTTTTGGGTATTGCACAGTATGATTAAGATAATGACAGAAGAGGATCGGCGGTTATGACCTTAAGTTTACAGTTAAAAGTCAAATGAAAGGGAATTAGCCTATAATATTTCTACCTTGCTCCTACCGGGCTTGCTACCTGCCACCTTTGCACCCCCACACAGTTTACTCATCGTCCAAATCTGGGTGTCCCTTTACCTTTTATTAATTACCCCACTCTTTAGTCTCTATCTTTCTAGGTCACATATCCCTATCTCATTGACTTTGCCTACTGCACATACCTTCTTCTACCTATACATACATTCCTCCCACAATTATGACCAAGAAAAAATAAAATAGCCAGTACCACTACTAGGTGTAAGGGTATTTAGAGTTAGGACTAATTTAAATCCTCGTTTTAGTAAAAATATAAGATTATAATATTTTGTTATTATATAAAAATTTAATAATTTAGATTCATAGATAAAAAAATATGAATATATACAATTATATTAATTAATATAAATTTAGACCATTAAATATTTATTATTTTATATTCTAATCTGAATATGAGAGAATCTATATTAGTTATCAACATGAGAGACATCTTTATTAAATATTTTACATTGAATTTGTGAAGATAACATAGTATATAAACTAGACACTATATTTTGATTCAAAATTTAAGTATGCTAGGTTTGTTAATTCTTGTTAATTATGTATTGTTTTTATAGTTTTATGTTATTGGATGTGAGATTTCTCTACTTTTTCTCAAATTTGAACCTAATAATTAGATTACATGCTCTGCTTATTTTCTGAATTAAGAATTTAATTTGGAGTGTTGAAAATTAGGAAAGAGAGCTAACGGTTGCATATTGTGCATTATTAAAACAAGAGCGTGGTAGAGACGCTCAACTGTATTCCAACCAACTTGGCTTTTGGATCTGCCCAAATGCTAACGATGACAAACTCCCAAAATTATTGTTGCGTCGGACAAGACTCTCTTGCAAAATTGAATATTATATAAATTGATGCATACAGATTATTTATTTCATGCCAAAAAAAAAACTAAAACAAATTAAAAATCAAACTGTGACAGACAGCTTAGCTCGCCTATTCATAATCAGAAATAAAATACTTATGCTATTGCGTCAAAATCAATTATTGTCAATTATTATCCCTTGAAATTGAGATTTAAGAATAACCAATTTTATATTGAGAAATAGCGTTTTGTATATTTTCAGTCCCTTTCATTTTTACGTCTTTGTTTAATTATTACATTTTTATATTCAAGATTTTTCTTCTCCCATCAATAATTTCTCGTTAACATCGACTTTCCTCCCCACTATTGACTCAAGATACCCCAGATGTGAAAATAAAAAATAAAAAATTAAAAAAAAATCTTTATTTTTTCCCTTACTTTCTGTCCAGTTGTTTTTCCAACACTTTTTATTTGGCCATTTCTTCCTTATGTGCATGCTTATATGTAGGGTACTGGGAAATTAATATCGAAATAATAATAATAAGTTATTATCCGATATATTCTGAAACCCACTTATATATCACGAGGATAAGTTATTATTTAGAATGTTAGCTTGATACAGAAGGAACAAGTGCCTATTTTTTAAGTTACATTGTGATTAACTAATAATTATTAGTTGTACGTTGTGGATAAGATTCACTACTGGATCTTATGGGACAGCTTAGGGAAGAAAATTTTGATACGGCATGTTACAATGTTAATTTATTACGTTAATATTTATTTGCACATTATCTCATTTGTCCCTCAGAGTACACCTTTTTTATTGTTCATTTTATGTAATCTGTCTCTGCCTAATTTCACATTTTTTGTCCGTTCTAAGTTTCTGGTTTTATTTAACTCTAGATATTTTTTGATTTTAAAAATAAAAACATAAAAGATTTGTTTGATAATGTATTTTTTCATCAATTGTTCTAAAAAATAAAAAAAATAGAAAAGTGTTTTTTAGAATGACAAATTAAGAATAAGTTTTAAATGTTTTTCCTTATTTTGTAATATTAGTTTTATTAATGACAAAATTGTAATTTGGTAAAAAAATGATTTAAGTATGATTTCTAGTTATGTTTAAATAAACCTTAAAACTTAACTCAATTGATTAGTAACTAATCAAGTCGAGTCATCTATTATTTTTATTAAAAGCATTTTTTTTAGAAAAATAATTTGTTTAAAAAATCCAAACATAAGATTTAAAATGAACAAAATGAAATAAAAAATACAATTTAAAATAGAAAATAATTAAAATTTAAAAAAATTTAACATTTTAAATATTTTCATAAATAAAATTAATTAATATAAACAAATACATTACTGGGTTTTAAAAAAACCCAATATATAACCTAACTTAATTAAAATATTCACACGCACTCCTACTTACTGAACATATATTATGTACACGTGCATGCATAAATATAAAAACATATATAATGAAGTTGTTATATACATATATATATATATATATATTACCAAATATGTTTATACAAAAATATATATAACAAATATATAGTAATAATACACACACATATGCACATACATGCATATGTATACACACAAATACAAGTATATGTACACCCACAAATACATATATAATAAATTTATTATATATATATATATATATATGCACATCTATACTAAACATGTAATACACACAAATATATAAAACAAATATTTATCTTTTATCTAAATAATAAAATTAGAATTAAATTTGAAATTACAAATTTATATTCTAATTCTTTACATGGCCCAAATATAAAATTAAAATTTTTTAATTAGTTTCAACTTTAATGAAATTAAAATTAAAATTATAATTTTTCATTACAAATTTAATTGTTGGTACTAAACATGACCTTAGCATTTTTAAAACTTGTTTTTGAATTATCTTTTAAGCAGTATTTTCTTTTTCAAATTTTGAATGTGTTTTTAAGAACAAATGATTCAAACAAGTATTTAATTTTTTATTTTTAAAAAGTATTCTAAAAAACAATTTCACAAAATTATTCTAAAAACATAAAAATAAAAAAAATAATCAAACGAGTCCTTAGTTTTTATTATCATCAATCTCCCAATTTAACACGTAAACTAGGACAATTTTAAAAGTTTAGGATAAAAGACTAGTCAACTAGCAATCGAACTATTTTTTGGGATACGTATGATAAACTCCTACAAGTGTGATATAATTAAGTTTTCATTTTTGTGTTTCAAATTTCAGTTCAGCAAGCCTCTTTCATGCTTTTATTCTTTTTAGCCTAACGGACATTAAATTAGGGGAAAAAATTGTGATAATAGCTCAAAATGCCATCCAGCTAATAATCCCCTTAAAGAAAAGATTGGAATTTGAATGTAAATATGCAATCATTTTTTTTCCCTTTACATACATAGAACAGTGGAACATGAAAGCTAAATAAGTAATAAATGGTTAAGCCCACAGCTTCAGACTTAAATTTCATTAATTTTTTATTAGGCAAAAATTAAACTATATATAAAGGATGACAAATTACCAAATTATATATAAATTTAAAAATAATTACAAAAATAATAATTTAATTTATTAACATCAATGTGATTTTAATCTTAACATTCAAGATTAATATTACATAAGCTATTAATTCTGAACTTATAAAATTCAAATTATAATTTTCAACTTCCTTTGCTAATAATAAATCTTATGTATATAATTTAATACTTTTGGTTTTATTAGCCAAGAGTACATTTGAATAGTTTGAAAATGTCCATCGGTACTGGAAAAATACCATCTAGTTAGGATCTGAATTTTCATCACCAATTTGTAGGCGCAATGCAAATAAAAAAATAATTAATAAAAAGAAAATAAAAGAAAATCCTAAAATTCTCCCGCGAAATGTGAATGTGGAATACACGCGGTCCCGCTTGATGAAAATGTCCCGCTGAAGCTGAACCACAATTCTAATTTCTAAATTTGCATTTCGCAGCTGTTTGACTTTGACCGCAATAAAATTTTCCGAAAAAAAAAAAGGATAAAGAATATGCTGAGGATGATTAATATAACAAGTGAATTAGTCTTTTCTCACTTCAACATATTTAACTTATATGGTCCTTTTATTCATTTTGAAAATGTACACTGTTTTTAAAGTTATATAAAAAATCTCAAAAAATAATATTAATTTATTTTATAATATTATATTTGAATATTATTTATATTGCGTTTGAAATCATAAATTTAATCTATTATAATATTTTATTAAATTTATAATCATGATTATGTTAATTAACACACATATTATTGTTGAAATAAAATTTTTTATTATTATCTTTTAATTTATTATTTTAAAAAACTATTTTTCAAATATTGTGTTGTTTAAATAATTTTCTAATTTTTTAAATTTAGAAAATAGCTATTTCATATTTGTCTAAATACGAATATGATAACTTTTATATTATATAAGTACTATAAATGAAAATAGTTTGGTCAAAATAAGCGTATCTATATTTATCAAATATAAGGCTAATAGACTTTTTAATTTCTAACAGGGGAGCATAATTCTTTAAAATAAAGAATATTAATTAACATGTAATTTAAGTATCTTATCAAGAAAAGAATAATAATTTATCCTACTTGAACTTATAAGGAAAGATAGATTATTTATTTCTAAAATCAATTAGTCACGCGTCTGTAAAAATGAAGTGGAATCTTCAATTTCCAAACACAATAATGACTATAACATTCAATTGAATTTTAGAGAAAGTTAGGCTTTGCAAAGAGCAACAATAATAAATGAAATTGAAATTATTTATTTATATTTCCATTCTTTCATAAAAATTAGAACTAATCGTACTAGTTAATTGAAATATTTTCTGATATTTCATGAATTTGTATTTCTCATAATTATTACATTCAGTATCTATTATAATATAATATCTTGTGCTGCAATGATGTATTTTATATATTTTTTTAAAAGGGAGCAACTTGCAAAGTCCGACACTTGAATTGTAAGACCAAACGAATTGAATTAGTCCAACAAAACCGCTGCTACCTTGCTTGAGAAAGTCTCCTTCATTCATTTTCTACGTATTCAACATAATAGCTTGACCCCAGTGCAGTTTCAGAGTGGCTCCCCATTTTCAATTGGAGAAAAATTTAGGTCTAATTTTGTATATATTCATTATTAAAAATTTTCATAAATTAATCATAATTATATAATTTTAATAGAATTATTTTTGTACATACGATATATTTATTTTAATATTTAATGATAAAATATGTAAATACTAATTAAATTCAATCAAATTTAATTCTCGCATGCCCTACTTTTTTTATTTTTTTCTAATTTTCTTTTGCTGACTCCTATTAACGCACTACCTTCGTAGATATTATACTATATTCATATCATCAAACTTGAATAAACTTTTGGGGTAAAATATATGTTGTAAGAAAGATATTTTACATGTTACGAAATTGTTTTTAGTGAAAATGTTATAAAATTAGATGGGTAAACGCATAACTATAATTACCTCGCGGCTGTAGGGACACTGCGGCTATTTTCCAAAAATATCAGAAGCAAAATGAAAGTATTAGGAAAGTTATGAATGGCGTACTATTAGAATTTGAACGCGAGAATTTAAATTTCTTATATTTAAAAAAATTTAAAGTATTAACTTTTTATTTAATAATTTATATTTTAAAAAATATTAAATAATTTAGATTAATTTTTAAAATTTAAACTATTAAATTCATTTGTATTTAAATTTTTAATTTCATCAAATTCATTTTTTATATTATTATTATTATTATTATTGTGGATTTAGAGATAAAAAATGAAAAAAAAAAGTATATCCTTTGCATATTACGCCATGGAAGTTAATGTTAAAGTTACACATTGTTGCGCGATGGTTTCCTAAAAAATCGCATACGTGGCAGGCTTTGCGCTTGCCGAGGAAAAGCTGTTGGACAAACGGCTTCTTCTTTTCGTCGTATTGTGCAGTCCACATTGCAGCAGCCGTTGGATCAGAATCCAAAACATTTCCCAGTCCTTCTCTGCGATGCATTTAACCAAACCCATACTTAATTATGGTTGAGTCAGTTAACTCGAGTCTTCTATGACGATAACACCCCTGAAATTTTCATTTAATTATCACTCACCCTCTTCTTTCAACTGCTATAAAACCAGCCTCCGAGACTCGCTAGGTTTGCGAAACCAACTTCCCTCAGGGGACCGTTGAGGAAGAAACACAACGAAGTTCTTTTTCTCCAATTTCTTTCTCTTTTGTTCTTCACTGAAAATGGCTACGTCTTCGAAAAGATCAAGCGGACCAGTGCTTCGCTCACTCTCGCCCTCTGGTAGATTCTGCTCTTATTCCACCTCAAACACCCATTTTGCGTCCCCATCATCGGCTTTCGCTTCTTCTTCAAGCTCTAGCTTTTCTTCTACGTGTTCCGCTTTCTTCAACGAACCCCGTCAGCATCAGCACCAGCATCACAGCCATCATCGATCGGCTTCTCCTACTCGTGTCAATCTATATACCTCTGCCCCTCCCTCTTCTGCCGTTAGATTCTCAATCGACCACCGCTCTATCTCTCCCAACCGTTCCATCTCCAACCATGTCATCAGTAAGAAAAACAATCCCATCTCGTTCCAGAAGAAGACCTGTATGTGCTCGCCGACGTCACATCCAGGTTCTTTCCGATGCAGCCTTCACAAGAGTACGGCGAACAATAGCGGCAGCCATCACGCCGATTCATACCCGTCTAATCGGCTGAACATGCGCAGATCAGCGATGAAGAACTCTTTGGTAAGAATAGGAGGGGTAGAAGGCGAGTGGGTCAAAAGAGCATTGACGGCTTTGATTCGGCCTTCGTCTCATCAACAGAGGAGGAGAGCGGCGTTCGAGCCCAGACCTAGTCGTCTTTCGATCATGTCCAAGTCAGAGGATCTCTGACTTTCGCTCGACAGCTTGATTCTTGTTTTTCTGTAGTTTCTAGCATCTAGATACGCCGTTAGAGATAGAATCCAACGAAGCTGTTGGATGGCGAGAGTTTGGCTGCGTGAGTCCTCCGGCGAGTTTTGGTTTCGTCGTCTGGAGCATTGGCGGGTCAAGCCAGCGTTCGGCTTAGCTCCTGTGGAAACGGAAGCCGATTTGATTGTCGTTGGAATCCATGGAAGAATCATAGATCTATGAGACTGGACCCAGAGAATTCCTTGTTGTACATACCATTTGCTATGGAAGGAGATTTTTGGACACCTAATTTTTTTTTTTACTAAACCATATACTAATACACTCCAAGTCGCATTTTACTTAACTTGGGATATAATTCGATCACATTAATTAAAATTAAAACCTACAAAGATAGTTTGGTGTTGCGACCCATCCCGGTTCTCGTTGCAGCGCAGCGAGTCCGTTGTGTTTGCCGTTCTGTGTGGATGGTTCCGACGTTGGTATCACCGTATGCCTGTTCCGTTCTGTACTGCCGTTGATTTTCCGTCGTTGTTCGTCGTGTTCAATTGCTCTTTATGCGAGGTATGTACTTTTTCTTTTTTAAAATTATCTTATTTTTATGAATTCTTTAATTGCTTTTTTGCTTTTGCAAGGGTGTGGAGACCAGCTTCGTGTTGGCATTGCGATATGGATTCCATCTGATCGGAGCTCTGTCTGAATCTCGAAGGTGACATTAATATGTAAATATGAAAAGTATATTTACTGTGTATTGCGTGAAAAAGAAGATATTTTAAAAAATTAATCACACATGAAAATAGAATTGGAAATGTTATGACATCAAAATTAAAAAAAAAAAAAAAAAGAATGTTTGATGGGAATTGCCCGTTCGATGAAAAGGAATTCAAAGTTGGAAACTTGGAATGGAATAAATTGAGAAGATTCGAATGGGGAGGAGGGAAATGATTCATGAGACAAAAGCCAGCTGGCTCGTCTTGTGGTTCAATTCATCCTAATTGCAGAACATTATGAAAATCATTTGACCCCAGACGTGAGACAAAAATCGGGATTAATTTAATATTTAAAATTAAGACATGGTTAACAAATATTCAGGAAACCGGGGAGCGAGTGGTGATCTTTCACTGGGAGGCGCTGAACTGAAATTTGGAAATAGAGGCATGTTGGATCACACGTTCGTTGCCGGATATTGCCAAATCGCGTGGCTTCTTTGGAACTTAAAAAGTGGACCCAAAGACACCTATCTTGAACTCACCTCCACATGGCGTGATTATACCGCCTGAGTGGTGTTCGTCTGCTCTGCCTCTAATTTTCAGTGTTAGTCGGTGGTATATTTAGGTGATAATTAATATAATATATTATTTTTAATAATATTATTTTATGAAATTATAATAATTTTATTAAAATTAATATATTAAATTAATTAGAACCTAAATATATTAAAATTAACTAATATTTTTCTTTGTTTTCATGCAATTCTTGCCCAATTGCTATGAAAGACCACCGTACATAACACAAATCTTTACCCTACGGTACAAGAAGTTGATCGGCCTTACGGCACCCATCTTTCCAACAAATTCGAGCAAGAGCAATAAGATTTTTTATGCTCATTCGAGTAAAAAATTATATAATTGAGATAAATTAAATTAAAATAAAAATATTGTAAATCTAATTCAAGTTAGGTCACATAAAGACAGATCAAGTCTTAAATACGCACGTCTTGCTTAGTTATTATTTTATTTTATTTATAAAAATTTTAAAATAGTAATTTTTCCAAATTTTAATAACATTTTATTTAAAAATTTTTTATTAATAAAATTTTTTTAAAAAATAATATATAGACCTGATTAGACCTGATCATTTATTAGGTTAAAATTGGACGAAATTAGATTCTGGATTTATAAAAAACCAATATAGAACTGGAGTCAAATTTTAAATCTTACAAAAACTTCACTCAACCAGTGCCCATCCTACAAGGACGCAATTGCAAGGAATAATTTAGAAGGAAAAAGGACACAATTTGTGGAGAGGCGGCGACGAGTAAGTTGCATATTCATCCCATATTCCCATATTGTGGTCCTTCCAACGGACAACTCGTCGAGGGGGACAAACACTTACCCACTCCACCACCTCCTCCTTATCTTCTTGGTGATCCATTTTCAGAGAGTCACGGGACAAAGCAACGTGAACATGTCGCACCTGAGACTGCTCACATTCCCAATCACATACATATTATATTTTTTTGTAGTCACACGATTTTACACTGCATTTTGTAATAAATGACTAATATATTATCCAAACAAATTCGACGATCGAGTTGGCATTTTGAAGAGTTAAAGAGAAAGTTCTTCCACTACCAATCCAATCGCCCATGTAATTAATGCCTTGTGGGCCATTTTCGATGAAGGTCCTAATACTTTGTTTATGGGGAATTTCGCTATTTGTATTTGGTGTATGTTGGGCTTCTTTTCGATTTCGGGCTTGGACCTTCGTAACCTTGTCATTCCACAATTGCTACATTTTAATAGGGCACATATTATGCACATATTATGAACGTTCGACATTTCAATTTTTGTCCTCCATCTTGCCTACCTAATAAGTTACAATGTCTCTTCACTTCATATAAAAGAACCCAAAGAAAAAAAAAAAGGTAAACAGAGTATGATGCAGAGTTATACCATTTGTGGTAGTACTAGTGATCAATTATGCAGTCTGAGATAGCTCTAGAAACTGTTAATGTAGTAGTCCTACTCAAGTTCCTAAGAATGGAGCAACCAGACTGGATCGGCCCAACAAAAAAATAAAGAAAGAGAGCAACCAGGCCGGTTTTCTCTTGTACGCAAGAATGTATGTGATGTATTGCCAATTTGGCATGCTTTCTTATAGAAATAGATCTTTCTTAACGCTAAGAAAAGGCAAGGCAAGGAGAGGGAAAATGAAGATGAATGTGATAGAAGTCTGCTTAATGACTAACCTTTGTACTTCTGATCATTGATCTTATCTGTTTGAACTAGTTTTCCTCTTTCCCCAAGATATCTAAAACAGCAAAGACGTAGCTAGCAGTGAGGGCACAAGCCGAAACCAAGGATTGGAACTCCTCACATAGGCTTTATACATATGTATATATATAGAGGAACTTTCCCCCTAGTTGCTTCTGGCGACACGAATCATATACACATGTTGCTTGATATTGAGTAGCCGCTAAATTAGTTATTATTTATTACCGTATTCATTGGTCTTCTCTTGTTTCAAAAAGCACATGGCCTCCATTCTTTTGTATCCCCGTTTTTCCAGAGCCAGCTCAATTATTGGTGGAAAAGAAATATCTATATATATATATATATAGAAAGAGAGAGAGAGAGAGAGAGAGAGAGGGAGAGAGCTCATTCCTCCAACACTATGAGGCCTTGGTTCCATGTATGTTGGTTTTGTATGTGAATTTTTTTTTTTAAAAAAAGGGCTTGAAAATGAATATCAGGTAATCTATGCTTCCTGGTTATATTAGGGGAATTGATATCGGACTGAGTTTCATGGAGAGTGCTATTGGAAGTTCCAATTTGGAACCCCAAACATTTGTTATTCTATGCTCAAATTTTCTCACTACATGTCACCACATGGAGGATGAGAAAATTTAAGCAAAAGTACCCCTTTTGCCCAATTCTTATTTTGTCTTATACTTTTTTGTTTTAATTTTGTTGGGATCGAGACAAATAATTGATTTTTATTATAAAAATTAGAGGACAAAAAATGAACAAAGGACAAGAATAAAAAATAATTTGAAATGAAAATATAATGAAAAGTAATAACTAATAAATCTACCTTGTAGATTATATATATATATATATATATATATATATATAAATTTATCATATTTTTACTTATCAATATGGTATAAAGTATAATGAAATATTCTAATTTGGGGAGTATTTTTTACGACTATAAAACCATTCTAACGGTAATACTTGATTTCATGTATGACTGGATAAGACCAAATTTAAATTCATGTTCATTACTTAACTATGAATTCATTAAGTTGAAATAATCCTCATGTTAGGGCCTATCCGTTTATGTACTCTAATGTTCAACCTACTTGATTAATAAAATAGTGGTTATTCTAAAAAAAAGTATCAAGAAATTAGCTAATTCGTAGAACATATAGACATTTAAAGATGCAAAGATTGAAAGTTACATTGCCAATGTGATATCTAACTTTATATCTTACCCAATAAATTTTGAAGGAAAGAAAAAAAAGAAGAAACATAGGGTTAGACAACCGTTTGAGTTTATTAGACGAAGTTTAACCTTATTTTTATTTTATTAAATTAATATATTCTTTAATTTTATTTAATATATACTACAATGTTAATTTAAAACGATTATATATGTATATAATTTTATTATGTTTTGATAATATTTGTGAACATGTATATGTTAATATTATTTTTATTATATTATCTTGTAATAATATATATATATATATTATAAATAATGTAGATATTTCATATTTTATTAAATAAAAATTACTATATATTGATATATAGTATATGAAAATTTCAGTTTAGAACCATAAGATGTAATCAATTATTAAAAAGGACATTGTATTTTGTAATTACATTGAAGGATCTATCATCATTTTATAACTTTTTAATGGACAAAAATAAATTTTATGCTAAGTTTATTACTTTCATTTAAATTTTTTACCACCTTGTTTCATACATATAACATTTTTTGTTTTCATTTGTTACAATATACATTTCTTATCATTGAGAGCTATTTGACCAACAAGTGGATTGAACTATTTTTACTTGTTTAATAGAGTCTATAATAACTTTTCAATAGATAAAAATACACAATGGGACTATACGCTAAGTTTACTATTTTGGTTTTAGTTTGTTATCTCCATGTTTCATCCATATTACGTTGTTTGCTTTTATTTATTACTATAAACATTTCTTTTACTATAGGTTCCCTTATTGATAAGTGAATTTTACTATTTATATTTGTTTAATATAGTTAATAATAACTTATTTTAACCCTTTTTTTTTTACTCAACTACATTATAAAGTAAAAACATGTTAAAATATTTAGAACAATATAGTGTTGTATCATTCAATTTATTTAAATCAACTTCTATAAACAAAAAAACTAATTTCAATATAAATATTTGTATTTATGTTTATTACTATCCTAGTTTATTAGTCTTATATTGCTTGCTATCACTTATTACAATCAAAATTTATTATCACTTAGGCTTTCCAATCTAATAAATGGGTTTTACCATTATTACTTGTTTAATATGGCATACAATAACTTTGTTGTTTATTTGTTTTATGTAATGACCCAATGAATGGAGAATTAGAGGAATAAATTATAATTGATAATTTAGTTAATGAAAAAAAAAAATTAAATGAGAGAAAATTTTTGCATGAAATTTAATTAAGGTATATTATTTTATCAAGTGAAACTATATATTGAGATTGAGGTTGGCTCAATGGTCAGACTCCATGTGCATATTTAAGAGGCCACGGGTTTGAGACTTGACTTCCCTAACTTCTTTTATTTTTTTAGGAGTTAACACGTGTCCCCCTCTAACATGAAAAGACCAAATTGCCCGTAATTGTTTTATCCCTTCTTCCCAGCCAACTCGGCTGAAGTAGCAGAGGAGTTTGAAAATTGGAGCATTCACTGGGGTTGACTTTCTGCCTCATTGGAGTTGCGCCTCACCACCCTTTGAGAGTCTCTAGCTAGAAACTGTCCCATTTATAGCAAGAAGGGCGTGGTTCTGTTGAAAAATCGTGAAAAATCGCACATTGACAGGAGCTTCGGTGAGTCCCTTTACCATCGTTTCTTAGGTGAGTTTTGTTCCTTGTATCCCTATCATCATTTTCCAACTAACCTCGAGCTCTGTTGACTACCGGTGATGCAGGAATTCTGACGAGTTGCCTTAGGTCATTAGAAGTGAGTTTCTCAGCCAAATTTGCTCGAATTGGTGAGTTTTTTAGCCAAATCTTAATATACATTGTGATTATCAACTCATTTTCGGCTGTTAGCTGCTATCAATTGCTTGGAATTAGGTCTTAGATGGAAAACCCTAATTTTGGCCAAGATTTAGGGTTCTTAGGGACCAAATTGAAAATTTTGGGACTTGAAGTGTAATTGGTAGCTTTAAGGCAACATTTGGGATATTTAGAAATTGTTGATTAGTTAGGAATGATGATTTGGAATTTATTCATAATTTTCTTGAATTTTTGCAAATATGGAAATGCTCTCAAGAGATTAGAGATATGTAAAAATGATCTATAGCCTAGCCAAGCTGGAGAAATCTAATTATAGGAGTTATTGAAAGTCAATGAATGAGAATTGAATAGGTGAGAATGGGAAAATTCATGGTTGTTTGATAATATGTATAGAGGGAATTTTGGTTGGGTGAGATGATTGAGACTTAGTTTTCCATTTTGGTAAGCTTTTTAGAAGTATAATAACTCTTTAATGTTAAATTATAAGTTAGGAGATGATTTCTTATAGTTTGTGCTTAATGCCTAAATTGATTGAGTAAGGAGGAAGAGGAATAATTCATTACTTTTTCAAATAGCATAAGTAGCTCTTAAGGGTAAGACTGTCACCTAAGGAAAGACATTAGGTCGCTGGTAGTTAACAACGCTTAGGTGCGCAGATAGCACTCCCCAATACTCTTCGTATATGCTTCACTTTTCATTGTTTAGAAATGTTTTATAATTATCATTTTAATTTTTCCATGACTATGTTTAATTGGAATTGAACTTATGAGTAGATGAAATCCCTTGATAGGTTTAATGACACTAGGTACGATTTTGAAAATGACTATTAAGAAACATCATGTTTATGTTTATGAATAACCATCGGGTAAACCATTATTATAATACAAATTGATTTTCATGCATACTTGCTACTTTTCCATATGCATGTTTGTTTTAATTCCATTACCATTGGAATGACTAGTTAGGACATTGACTGCCGATAACAGTACTTTTAGCCTTTGGTGCATCTAGGTAATTATCTAGCTAGCAAGGTTAATGATGGTGCTAGCTCTATGTGACGCCCATCACATGAGGATCGATGAATGATAAACTATCATGAATTATGACCTCACACCTGTTGGTTAATTGCCCTCGAGGATTGTGTATCCTCGCCTGTTGTGATTTGCCCTTATGGTTGTATGCCAGACCAGATTAGTCCATAGTAGTCCTTCCCCTGAAATGATACCCAGAAACTTATTGATTTTTTTTTGCAAGGCATCTTAAACTCCATATTTTGATATATGCATTAACTAGCTAGTGGTTTATTTGTAACGGTATTTATTTGAAATTTTAAATGTTATCTTATTTCATTTAACTCTTGATCACATTTTGATTTCAATTTATATATGTAACTTTATTACTGATTTTGGGGTGCTATCTGTTGGAAAAATTTTGTCTCAGATAGGGAGGCTGGTGAATTCCCGGAGGAAGCGGAGCAATGACGGAAAATCTTTGGGTGAGCCCGCTTGGGATTGCGGGACCTATTCTTTTTGATTATTTTGATGTACTTGCCTCATTCTTTTTTGGATGTATATATAATTAGGGTGATAACCATTATTTATTATTTTGGGTTGTATAGTGACCACAATGAACTGTCCCTATTGTTGTGAATTGATGTATACTATACTGGGTTGTGCTGGTGAGAGCAGAACTCTCTTATATATGATTTGTTGCCTGACAGGAGGTTGTAGAAATTTTGGGATGTTCTATTTACTGGGTAGGTTTTGTCGAAATTTCTACAAAACTCCTTATTTTGTATTAACCACTTATTTCTATATAAAGACAAAGCTATTATTTATGTGGTAGAAATGACATGGTTTTGACATGGTATTTAATGTACATCTAGTGTAGACTTGCAAGTTTGAGAATTTTCCTCGTGTTCTGTGTCGATCCCACTTAGAGATTTTTAGGGTGTGACATTTTATTTCGTTTGTAACAAATGGTTTTCCATATTAAGATAAAAGTGACTTTTTTCCACATCTAGCATTGTAAATTATAATAAAGTAGAGGTAGTAGGTTGTAGACAATGAAAATTATGATGTAAGCATAAATTCTAATAGTACAATTTTATTTAAGAAAATTATAAAACTTGTAAAGATCAAGAACTTGTTTTTCATCCTTTAGAAAGTGATGGAGCCTTAGAATGTGAAAGAAAAAGATATAACGAGAGAAAATATTGAAATTTGTTAAAAAAAACAGGGTTTGAATGAGAGCTATTAAAATAATTAAGATTAGGATTTTTTATTTATTAAAATGTTATAAAATGATTATAAGCCATTCAATGTAATTACAGAATATAAAATGAGTAAAATATATTTTTAGTCATTTATTTATCGCAAAATTATTATTTTAATCATTTACTTATTAAAATATCTAAAATGGTTATTCACTTTTAGAAAAATATCACATTTAGTTCCCTATTTCTTTTTTAAAAAAATCAGATTTAGTCCTATAGATTTAGAGTTTAGGAATTGGCAGATGAATTAAATTTTGGTGATTTTTTGAGAAATGAGGGACCAAGTATGATATTTTTGGATTAATAAGAGATTATATTGAGTATTTTAATATGTGAGGGACTAAAATGTTAATTTTGTGATAAATAATATCAAAAGTATATTTTTCTCTATATAAAAGTTTTTTAGTAATTAATTGTATCTCATAATTGTAAAATAAAAATTTTTCTATAATATAATAATACATGAAATTTAATTTTGTTTAAGACCTTGTGTGTTAGTCTACAATAAACATGTAAATATTAATTTTCGTATCCATTTGAGTTTATCACATATAATTATTTTATAAAATGTCCGGTCATCGTATTTAGTTAATAAATAAAATGATATCAAGAATGGTTATAAATGTGGAAATAAAAAATAAATATGTGCGAACTACGAACTAGAAAGGACCAAATAGGTTATTTTACGGAAAATTTACAAGGCAATTGATTTTCGCTTTTACCATTTCTATATTTAGACCTTCTTCAGGGGATATCTTCTCAGGGACTCACCAATTTTTCCTTTTGGCACCATTGTGTTTTATTAGCTCTTAGTACGGTTAAAAATTTGGGTAGTTTTCGCCACCATTTTAGTAAAATTAGCCTCATATGATGAATTAATGTTATATATGTTAAGTGATTGGCTAAAAAAGTTTGACAAAATTTTTTTTTGAAATACTTAAAATTTTTTAAATGCTTAATATGTTGATCATTTTGATCTAATAATAAAAATTAATTCTCTAAAATTTTCTATTAAAATATTTATGAAATCTCTAAAATTCTTTATATTAACTACTTTATATGTTTTAAGATATTATTAAAAAAATTTGTAAATATAAAAATTTGTAAATTTCGGATGCCAGGACGCGGTAACAACACGCTCTATGTTTTCCCCATTCTCTCCTTAAGGACGTGCGACTTCACCATCTATCCAACTTTACTCAATCGTCAATAGTATAATCATTTATTGTTTTAAAAAATATATAGTTATATAAATATTAGCATTTTTGTATTAAGTATTTAGAAAATATTAATATTTATTGCCAAATTAAGGCGGCCATTCATGTAGCGACACGACACGGTGGACGTTACACGCGCCTTCCTGGAAAGTAGAACTCTTCCTTCGGGTGCCAACGTTGACTTTGGGAAAAAGCAAACCCTAGCGGGAAGACGGAGTACTTTGATATTCTCTAGCATTTCTGCTGTGACCACAGACGCCATTGACGCCTCGCTCTCCTCTCTTCCTAATTAAGAGCAGACTAAATAACCCATCCGAAACTTTGATTTAGTAGCGGAAGTCATCTTTGATTCTTTCTCGATTAGTCTGGCTCATACTGTTTTGGACAGAGGAGAGAAAACAGGCACAAATACAAGACAGAGTATATTCCCTCTCTTTTTTTTCTTTCTAATAACAAACTTCTGTAATAAGTTTTTTCTTATCCTTTTCATTATACTTTGATTGCGTGAAGTGGATTGGGGTTAGAATATAAGAATTTCTGTTCCAGTTGTACTTTTGCTTATTCTTATCGGTGTTGGGTCTTGTTTCTGGAACTCTGTTGTATGAAGTGTTCGGATTTTTTATATTTTCTTTCCTTTGTGTCTGAATAGTTGGTCCGAAAGAGTTGTGATCGTGATTAAAATCAGAGTTTGTGGAGCTTTGCTATTGGGGAATCCTTTCTTTTTGTGTGTTTGTTGTTAAACTATTAATGGGGAAGCCTACCGGTAAGAAGAAGGATCCTGTAACCCCGAAGTCTGCAAATGCCAACGACAAGCCGAGCAAGCCTTCTGAGAGGAATTCCAAAGCTTTTGACGAAGACACGGCAATCTTCATCAACATGTCACAAGATCTCAAGGAAGAAGGTAATAGACTCTTTCAAAAGAGGGACTACGAAGGTGCTATGTTAAAGTATGAAAAGGCCCTCAAGCTCCTTCCCAGGAACCACATAGATGTGGCACACTTGCATACCAATATGGCTGCGTGTTATATGCAACTGGGTCTTGGAGAGTACCCTCGAGCAATCAACGAATGTAACTTAGCACTAGAAGTATCACCCAGATACAGTAAGGCCCTTTTAAGAAGAGCAAAGTGCTATGAAGCATTGAATCGGTTCGATTTGGCACTGAGAGATGTTAATTTTGTGTTGAGTGTGGAGCCTAATAATCTTAATGCATTGGAGATTCACGAGAGTTTAAAAAAGACCATGGAAGAAAAAGGGATCACTATTGATGAGAAAGAGATTGGTTTGGCTAGCGTAGAGCAGCCTCCTGCTGCTCCTATGCGTAAAATGGTTAGAGAAAAAATAAAGAAAAAGAAAAGTAAAAAAATTGTGGACAAGGCAGAGGATAAGGTGGTTCTTGAGGAGGATGTGAGTTCTATTAAAGATAAAGAAGTGGTGGCAAAAACAATTGAGAAAGAAAAAGTGGTTGTGGAACCTGTTAACGAAGAAAAAGTGGTCACTAGGACGGTCAAGTTGGTATTTGGAGAGGATATAAGGTGGGCACAGTTGCCTGTGAATTGCAGTATGAGGTTGGTAAGGGATATAATTAAGGATCGATTTCCAGGCTTGAAGGGCATTATTGTTAAATATAGGGATCAAGAAGGTGATTTGGTTACTATCACTACTACCAATGAACTAAGATTAGCTGAATCTTCAGGTGATGTGTTGGGTTCTCTTCGACTCTATATTACGGAGGTCAGTCCAGACCAGGAACCAATGTATGATGGAATAACCAATGGGGATGAGATGCAAAGTGATGGTATTGAGATTGGGACTATGGAAGAAGGCAAAGATTTAGCAAATAAGATGACTAGTGTGGAGGATTGGCTAATCCAGTTTGCAAGGCTGTTCAAGAACCATGTTGGGGTTGATTCTGATTCATATTTGGATATTCATGAGCTGGGAATGAAGCTGTATTCGGAAGCACTGGAGGATGTAGTAACAAGTGATGATGCTCAAGAACTTTTCGAAATTGCTGCAGATAAATTTCAGGAGATGGCTGCTTTGGCATTATTTAATTGGGGGAATATTCACATGTCCAGGGCAAGGAAGCGGGTTTCCTTTTCAGAGGATGGGTCAAGGGAATCTGCTTGTGAGCATATCAAAGCTGCATATGAGTGGGCACGGAAGGAGTACATGAAAGCAGAAATGAGATATGAGGAAGCCTTGAAAATCAAACCAGACTTCTATGAAGGATTTCTAGCTCTTGGGCATCAGCAGTTTGAGCAGGCAAAGCTCTGTTGGTATTATGCAATGGCATGCAAGATGAATTTAGAAGATGGCCCTTCTAGTGAGGTTCTACAGCTCTATAACAAGGCAGAGGACAGCATGGAGAGAGGCATGTTGATGTGGGAGGAGATCGAGGAGCGGCGTTTAAATGGTCTATCCAAATTGGATAAATATAAACCACACTTGGGGAAAATGGGTTTAGATAGTCTTGTCAAAGATATTTCTTCTGATGAAGCTGCAGAGCAGGCTGCAAACATGAGGTCACAAATATATATTTTATGGGGCACCTTATTGTATGAGCGTTCTGTTGTGGAATATAAGATAGGCTTACCGACATGGGAGGAATGTTTGGAGGTCGCAGTTGAAAAGTTTGAACTTGCTGGAGCCTCTCCAACAGATATAGGTGTTATGATAAAGAACCATTGTTCCAATCAAACAGCACAAGAAGGTATGTGATGTGGAAAATGATCATTTATATCTCTCATATTTTCTTTCAGTATTAAATAATAGAAACAGCTAACAATTTAATAATCACAGGTTTGGGGTTCAAAATTGATGAGATTGTACAGGCGTGGAACGAGATGTATGATGCCCAGAGGTGGCTGTTTGGTGTTCCATCATTTCGACTTGAACCATTGTTTCGTCGGCGTGTACCAAAACTTCATTACATCTTGGAGCAATTTTAAGTTTTCTTCATGAGTTTGAAATTCTTTAGAGGCATAATTAATGCTTCTGTTTCTTTCTTCATTTCATCTGTGTGAAGGCGTCATCCCATTTTAAAACAGGTAAATAAGACTGTTCTTTTTTTTTTTTCTTCCTTCCTTGTTCCTAACTTAATTCTTATTCCAGGAAAAGTATTTGGATTTAGTAGCATCTATGAAAGGAATAGATGAGAATATTGAAAGTCCATACCTGTATATGAAATTTTGTTTTAATGAACAATTGAATGGCTAAAATAGGTGTTTCCTGTTGTTCAGAAGTATTTCTGTGTATTTTGCATGATACATTCATAACATGATTTATATTTTTGTTGTTAGATTCCCAAAGTTAACATCACTGTTTCTGCACTTGGAATGTTTTTGAGAGTATATTAGAATGTTTATAAACGTTTTGGAGAAAATCTCTGTAGACATTTCAAAAAATTTTCATTTCTAAGAAAGATAGATTTATGCCTAATGTAAGTCCTTTATCATAATTGGCAACAAACTGAAAAGCCATTGGCATTAATTGGCTAAATAACTTTGATTATTTGAGAAATGGTCAGGTGCCTGATTCCTGGGCATCAAGAGATGTTTCTGTGGTTTCTCACAATCAACCCAAGTTATTGGTAACTGATAAGGTATAAGCCTAGTCTGGTGGTGGTTAATAGATTTTCAGTTTCATAAGTAGGGTAAAAACAATGATTATTATTTTCAAATTTGTCTTGATTTTCCAGTGAGATTGTTTGAGATATAAGTTCTGTTGAAACTAGTAAACATTAAAATGATAAGCTTCTGTAGAAAGGAAGAGTTCTCACCACTGTAAGCATTTTGGTGATCGAATGGCATTCCATTAACCTTTGGTAATTGGTATGATGGCACCCCATCAGGAGTTCAAAACAGAAATAATACAGTATACAGAAAAGAGAAGGAAAAACAAAGAAGTAAAAAATTGGAGAATCCAAGGTGGAGGCAGTACCTGCTATCCCACTGACTTATAGGAGTTTTTTTCTTTGTTCAATGAATGCATTTGTTTCTGAAGCTATAGTTCTAGGAGATTTTATGTTACTTATAATATGGTGCATTGGCAGTGTGAAGTGCTCATAAATCATAAGGTGAACCTAATTACATTTATGTTGGTCTTAATCCAGTAGAACCCTTTTAGAATCTTGTTTTAGTGATTTGAAAATAGTGACATTGTAATGTCAAGGTTCTGACAAGATTTAAATGTCTGCCTCTGGGTGTTGGGAAAGTTCAAATGAACTGTTCGTAATCTGAGTTTTTGACAGATTTGATAAGTTAGCATTCTGCCTAACTTGCCTAAGTTGGCAGGGCTTTTGTAAGCACATGGATTTACCATCTCATGAGATAGCATTATGAAAATTTATGTTATATCTGGAGTCGTGAGCATTTTTACTTTTGGCTATGCAAGCATTTATGAGGACAACGTCAATGCTCAGGTTGCTTTGATATTAAAGAAACATAGTGGGAATATTCGTTTGTTTGCATTTGGAATGTGCAAATAATTTAGTAACATTAGAATCTTTTTTATAGGAACCTCTTTGGTGAGTTTTCTTTCTAGTCTTGTATCTAATGTAGAGGCCCAAAAAAAACAAGTCTTATATGTAGTGTGTGCCTATAGTTCAAACTTATAATAGCCTTATAAAAGTTTCCGCATCTTAAAAAGTGTTGATAAAAGCGTGATGATTCATGTTTTAAAGTTTGTAATTGATAGAATTCATGATGGACATCGGCTTTTCTTGTAGTATACTTTCTATGAATAGTTCATTTACAAGACATGATTTTACCCCCTTCCTGTAGACTGTAGCTACCTTTCCTTGAGGAAATAGTTGGATTTCAGCTTTAGGCTCAGGATGAATTGGAGATCGATTTACATAACGATAAATTTGATATCCATTTTGTGAAAATCTGCTCCATGTCTGTCATCTATACTTCATAATAGAAATATTAATAAAAAGCTTGGGGTTGCATGAGACCGACATGTACTATGGAGATCAGCTATCTTGCTTTCCTTATTCTGCGTTTTCAACATAATTTTATCAAAGTTTGAATCCATGAGATTGTGCTGAATGGATTTTTTGTCTTTTAATTGCAGGGATCTTCTTTTCAGAGTGCTTTGTTCAGCCCCTTGGTTGGAGCTATGATTGTGTTCTTTTTCTTTGGTTCTCAATTTTGTATGTTATCTACTTTAGGGGAGGCTTGCTGCAAGGTTGCCATTCTTTACAGTTAAACTTGTAGTGTTGGTATAATGATTCCATTTGTCCTTTTGAGAGAGTGGGTGCATTATTTGGTTTGTTTAGTTTGCTGGATAGTTGGAGGTTTGTCACATTGTTATTTGTAAATTGTAGCAATTTATGGGTGTCATATGACAGAATATTATTTTTTCAAGAAAAAAATAAATATTTTTCTTTATTAATTTTCATTATTACAATTTGGTGGTACTACTACATTTAATATTCTCGAAAAGTGATGTATATAATGAGCTGTGACTTGTCCCTCGTGAGACTACATGACATATTTAAAGGATGGTATCAATTAAGAATGGTGTCACACGTGGTATCAAGTTTGATGAAGACGTTTGAAGTTGGTCATTCAGGAATATTTATATTTTGACCCGACAAAAGATAAATTTAGATCTTTTGTTGATAGAGCAAGTGTTGTATATGAAAAAAAATAGTTGTGCACAGTTATTTTTACATTATATTTAATTGCCTGTGATTATTTTTACATGCAAAACACTAGTTGAAAAAGTGAAAAAAATACAAACTCATAAGATATGAAACACGCTGCAAGCAAGCAGAGATATACACACCTTGAATGAAAAAACCCCAAAACAAGTCAAAAACCCCAGAGGTAAAGAAGTCAAGAGAAGAACACACTCTTATCCTCTTAAGAGTTAAATCGCATTTAATCATGCTATCTTAGCGGCTGTGTTTAACGTTAATAAAGTGTAATTGCGGATAAGTTAAATGATGGGATATGTTTTAAAAAATATACAAAAAGAATATCATCTCTCATAATAATTATAGAAAAACATGTTATGACATATTTTGTTGAAGCAGGGACTCCTTTGAATAGGCACTTGGTATCACTATTGTGAGTACTCAGTTTTGTGACATACGGTACCGCAATTTTTTATGGTGTTATCATAGATTCATCCATCAATAACATTTGGGTTTCACATAAGGTGTACAATTGATGATAAAATTTTGTGAGTGAAATTTAAAATTCAATATAATTTAAAGTTCCATCAGCAATCCTACCTAGTATAGGAATGGCTTGAATTAATTAAGGTTAATTTCTAACAAAAGAATTTATATGTAATTCTTTATATTATTGTTATAATATTTTTCAATTAAAATATATAATAAATATATAATTTGTTATTAATTTCACGAACGTATATGGTTAGAATATGATTATCATAAATAATTGTATAATCAATTATATATAAGTAACACTCTCTTTAATACGAGAGCTGCCTTGACTGATAAAAAGCTTTGTTTAGCAAATCTTTAGATCTTTGTTGGATGACTTTTTACATTTTTTATACATGTATTAAGAATTCTTTGAAATGTGTAAATTTTTTGTGATCAACAAGAATAATAATAAAGTTATTAATTAATTAATCATTTCTTGAATATAGAATATTTCAAATTGTGAGAGTTTTTTTAAGCAAATGAGAAAATTAATAGATTATTAGATTTCTTTAGAATGAATTAGAAAATGAATGAGTTAATTAACTGTATTTTAAATTAAAAATTCTTTAATGTTTGAATATTTTTGAAAGTCAATAAAAAAATAAAAAAAATAATTAATTAATTATCTATAACTTAACATGATTCAAAATTAAAATAAGTAAATACAATATATGATTGAATAGTTTATGAAAATATCTTCTTAATGAGTCTATTATCATTACTTTTATCTTAACAATCTCATATAACTAATTTTATATACTTTTTAAAATTTATTATATTTTCTTTATATTACAATATATTACTAAATTTAATGTTTTACTAACGCTTATAAATACTATTGGTTTAAAATATATTTACATATAATAAAACAAATTAATAATCATTAAGACTTGTGCAAGGCATGAGCACATAAACTAATTTTTTAATTAAATTATATACTTTTTATATTATCACTGGTTACCATATACGTTAATTATAAAAATATGATAGCAAAGATACGGGGATGTATCTAAATCTAATCTTTTATTATAATACTTTTAATTATGTAAAAAGTATTATTTAAGTCATAAAATTTGAGGTAACTTGGAGTCTACCTTAATATTTTGATTAAAAAAATTACTATATCAATTTCATTCTGATTTATTATTGTTATTATTATTATTTAAAATTTGTCCCAATTTTAAGGAAGAGAGAATTCGAATCTTAATATATTAATTTTCAGAACCCAAATTAGTTTAATTTTATTTTATTTTATAAACATAAATTTAAATTTAAAAATTGATTGATTATCCATACATCATCATTGCGTAACGACTAAATTATCCTTACTTTATAACTGGTTTCAAATTTCAAATTAATACCGTCAATTTCAATCCGATTTCTTTCTTTAAATAAAATCCCTATTTCCCCGCAATTCGTCTCGTGGCAAATTCGCTACACGTTCCTCAATTGCATTTAAAAAGAAATATTAAGTGTTCTATTTGAGATTGACGTATAAAATCCGAAAAACAACTTCTAGTCGTAGTAGGAGAGGGATTGAAGAATTCAACACCCAAACTGACTTTTCTCTGATTCTCACAGTTCTTTCATAAACTCAAATCTCCAATCATGCAAAACATCAGGAGACCAACCCACCAAGGTTCTTGGTACAGTAAAAATCGTAAGTCTCAAAGTTTTTTTAAAAAATTATAATAAATCTAAATTCCTTAAAGTTTAAGGTTTAAATTGTAGTAAATTAAACCCTAAATATGAAATCTTTAAATTCTAACTTTTTACTAAGGGAAAAGGGTATTACGCTTTAAATTAGACCCTTTTCGTTTTCTGCAGAGTCTGATGAATTGCGCAATGGTTAATATAGAATCGTTGATTTAATTATCAAACTCTGCAGTAAGCGAAAAGGCACTAATTCTAGTAGTGTAAAAATTAATTTGTCAACATAATCTCGATACAGCAACATTTGAGACGTACGTAGAGTTGTTTTCGCGTTGTTTAATGATTTGGTTTTTTTCTGGGCGAAGCTAAACAACTATCAGAAGAACTGGAGGGATGGCTGAGATCATGTGGTGTGACCAAGTCTCCCAAAGCACGAGGACTAATTGCTCCGTAGGTTACTATATATGGTCGGTTTAGTTTTGCGTATTTTCGTTTGTGTTTTGTTATCTTTATGTTCTAAGTAACGTATTCTTCAAACCCTAGACATGCAGGTTATCTTCACTCAGGACCAACTGCTGCCTATGCCTTTGCTAACATACATCCATCAAACATGTGCGTTGTTTTTTTTTTTTTTTTTTTCTGTCATATTATTTCAGTACTTTACAATCTTATTTTACCGTCAAATAACATAATATATCTGTGAATTCGATTTATCAAAGATAGCTATACATTAACTATCAAATAATATATGAACATGTAGAATATATTTTTGAACAAGACTTACTTTTAACATGTTTTGTGTTCATTCCTTCTATGTTGCGACTGAAGTACAAGGGTGTTCCTTCTGGGTCCTTCTCACCATTGTCCCACCCCACTATGTGCTCTTTCAACTGCTACAGTCTACAGGACACCCATAGGAGACCTGCCTGTTGATTTAGAAGGTATCAATAATATTTGTCTTACATATATATATATACACACATATATACATATATATATGTCTCATGATATGGAAAGAATTTTTTCTTTTTTTTCTTTTTTCCTGCAAAAGAGGTACAAAACTGTTGAGAATAGAAAGTGAAAAAGGGGACAAAGTTGATACACTTGACATTTATATCTATCAAAAGAGGTGTCAATTACTCTAAAACTGCTGGAGTGAAACTTAAATTTTTGCTGAAATTTTCATCAACTCAATATACATTATGTTAAATCATTGGAAAAAAATTATTTACAGAACCATAGCTAAATTCATACGACTATTGATATTATTTCAAATTAATATGTATAAATCTTAAAAAAAGTGACCTTTTTTAATGATGGATATAAAAAAGAAACCTTCCCATATAATTTGAAGATGATAATCATTTTTTATAATTGCATATATTGCTTTAATTTTTAATTAGGTCCATCATTAAATTAAAAATTAAATATGTGGATATATCTATATATATATCCACACTTTAAGATACAATTTAAACACAATCTAACTTTAAACCAAATTAAATTACTTTTAAATTTTGGGCTAAGCCTTTTTATATGATAGTATATAGCATATAATTATTGTTATATTTAATATATAAAGATATATATATATATATATATATATTTATAAATACTGTCAAAGACTTTTAAACATTTAGTTGAATAAAATTTTAATACAATGTGGTAAAAGGATTGAAAAGATCAGTGTCCATATCCTCCATGCATATGAGTATAATAATTTATACAGTTTGTGAGACAGATTTTCTCTCATTATTTCCTAAATTCATTTGTGTTATTTCACCAATCACCAGTAAATGAGGAGCTTAAAGCCACGGGAATGTTTCAACTAATGGATATTGACGTGGACGAGGATGAACATAGCATGGAAATGCACATGCCATATCTTGCTAAAGTATTTGAGGGGTAAACTTCTCTCACGTACACACACAGATTTCTCTTCCTAATTAAACTTGTCAACACATCACTGAACTTAATTAAAAATATTGATGCAGCCACCACATCAAAGTCGTACCCATATTAGTAGGTTCTCTGAGTGCGAATTATGAAGCTATTTATGGGCACACACTAGCCAAATACGTGGACGACCCAAACAATTTTTTCTGTGTTTCATCAGATTTCTGTCACTGGGGAGATCGGTACGCACGTACAACTACATGTTCAATGATCATTTCTAGCTTTCACTGTCTTTTTAAGTGGTGTTTTATTTTGTTCTAGATTTGATTACATGCACTACGACAAGAAATATGGGCCTATATACAAATCTATAGAGGCATTGGACAAGAAGGGCATGGACGCCATAGAAACAGGAGATCCAGACGCATTCAGACAATATAGTTCGCTGTATAAGAATACAATCTGTGGACGCAATGCAATTGGTGTTTATCTCCATGTAAGTGCCTTGTAAACAGAGAAAAGAAATGCACCTACCATTATTTTTTTTTTTTGGATATTTAATTTCAATGTTATTGACTGCGAATTCTTGAATTGGGATTGAATCAGATGCTGAGAAGCTGTTCGAGCAAGATCAAAATTGAGTTCCTTCACTATGAGCAGAGCAGTCGGTGTGAAAGTTTGTGCGACTCTAGCGTGAGTTATGCATCTGCGGTGGCAAAGATTGATGATTGAAGCTCTAGTTGATCAAGATCTTCATTGATGGGGAATTATGAGCAAATTATTTTCTTTTTAAAAAAATTTAGTGTCGTTATTTAAGCTATGAACAATCGTAATTAGTTTCCTTCTTGTATTTAGTTGTGAAGGGCTTTGAATAATATCAACTTCATTGTTTGCATTTTTGAGTTATTGTCTCAAGCTGCTCAAGCTCCAAAAATTTTGACTATCATGTACGAACATGCAATTTGATTGGTTAAACTGAAATTGCAATACAAGCCATATAAAAAATCATGCATACTCAAACTACAAATCATCTCCTAACAAATTCTTTCATACAGAATATTAAGTATTGACGAATCAACTCAAAAACCTTAAATAAAGCGCGTTTTGGGTCCTAACCTAATCTTTAAGTCTAGGTTGCTAAAAGTCATTTATTTCGTCTTCCTAGTAGACTTGGGGTCTTAAAGCTCTGAGACCAAGACTACTGAAAATAATGTCAGTCCTCATCTACGTCCTTGTGCTGTATTACTTGCAAATATTAGATGTATTTACTGTGTAAGAATGTTAGATATTTGTTCTTCTGTGAGCTTCCATATTTAGACCATTGAGTTAGCTGAATTCTTGGGAAAGACTTACAAATTGACATTAGAAGAACTTAGGGTTGATCACTTGGGTTGAAAGTTGTAAGGTCCAGGTGATTAGTTTTCCTATTTGAAAAGTTTTGCTAGGTTCTTGGAGTGAAAAACTTAATGGTGTCATAGAGCTGTAAGGATCGCTAGATCTGGTTAATACCTTTAAAAATAAGAACTCTCTTGCTTTGTGCTTAAGGAGATAATATTAATTAATTTAATTTGAACTTTTAGAAATCTTTGAGTTGTCTTCTCCCTCCTTTATCTGGAATCTGAGATTTAAAATCAAATTATTTTTCTAGTTTATGTTTTAATAATTAGATCGAATATTTAAAGCGAATGGACTTCAGAAACAGATAAAAAGTGGATGGATGATCAAGTTCAGCAAGGGATGTAATTAATGGACCATATCTTTCGAGTCTAGGCTTTCACAAAAGCACCCAGAAAGATTTCTTATCAATTTACACAATAACTGTATTATTGGGCCAATTTATTGTTCCCTTGATCAACCACACATGAGTCTTCATCGCCTCAATTCCCATCAGATTCAGCAACTCCCCCAACCCTGGTCATGGCTGGCTCCTTATCATCATGTGAAAATCTAGTCCAATCAAGTCCTGGCTCTGGCTCTAACACATAAACACTACCATTTGTCAGCCCCATAGCAAACTGCCTTGGTTTCATTGGATTTGCAGCCACAGCAAGTGGGTAGATGCTCTCACTGCCACCACCAAATAAATTGAATGACATTAATGCATGGAGTTTTAGAATACTTGTAATGTATCTTGAACTGGGATAAGAGTGGTATTATAATGTAATTAACATTTTCTTGCTTATCTCAAGATTCTGTCAAGATTATATAATACTGAATACCTTGAATTGGAGGAAAGGTAAGCGGTGGGGTTTATCCTACAAAGAGGTTGAAGATTTGAAGCATCAAATATTGTGACAGTCCCGTCAACATAACCGGCATACACGGTCTGGCAATCAGATGAGAAAGTTGCTTGGGAGATAACCACAGGAAGTACTGGAAGCCACTGCTAGGAAACAAGAATTATATTCATTTATATCCTTAAAAAGGCATGCCATGAAGATAAGTGGATCATATAGGCGGGGGAGAATAGAGAACCTGGTTGACACAAGTTAATTCTGTTGCTTCATAAATTGCAAGATGACTATCTTGTACAGCAAGGAAGCGTATCTCATCCAGGTGAAACTGAATGTGAGTATCAGATAGTACTTCTGGCTCCTTCCGAGCATGTATCTGCAAGTACCTATTTTTCTCCTTTACCCACCCGTGAATATTCCATACGAAAATCTGCAAGGCAAATAAAAAGGATAACGAAGTTTCATTTTCCCAACTCTTTAGGACAATCACCACATGATGCCATTGAACTATAAAATGGGACTAACTAGCCAAACAAACTGGTCCATATTGGCCCAAAAAAGGGAGCCAATTCAGAAATAGTAATGGTGCTTCCATGATGTATGTATTGAATATTAAACACTAACCTGACCATGAAGATCAGCAGAAACAAGAACATTTAAAGTGTTTGAGAAGGCAAGGGAAGTAACTCTTTCAGAGTGACCCTTAAGCTTTCCCATAATCTGCATAAATCAAACCATGGACAGTTAGCTTCAATTTCCTCTAAGCGGGAAGTGGTGCATATCTTTCTCAAGTCAAGGAAGAGACATACCTTGAATGTACGGACGTTATATATAAGTATTCTGGAATCATTGAAGCCTATAGCAAGTATATTATTATCTCGAGGGTAGAAGGCAATAGATGTTGCCTTAGGTGGGGGGGACATGAAGGTTGTCAAAGTCTGTTATTAACAGGAAACGTGTAGTTTCTGGTTAGTTCAATCATAGCATTGAAACAAAATAACTAAAGTATATACTGTGACAACTTTATGGAAAACTCTTAGTTATTCTCATCAGCAAGCAGCTGTCTCTGTAAACTTCATTTCCTCATTCTAAGAATGAATGGATGGATGAAAAGGAAACTTATGAAATGACATGGAAAAATAGAGAAATGAAAAATTAAAATTACACAATTTCAGAGGAATTAAGGAGACTTCTTTAACATGTACTTACCTTAAATGTCAACATGTTGAACAAGGAGATTATACCGCCTGATGTTGACATGAGATAGGAATCATTTTTTGATATTGCAAAACAGGCTAATGATTCTCCGGGGTCGATACTTGCAAGGTCATTGTGCATACACTGCAAGCCACTCTTTGGTTGCCATAACTGAGGGGAAACTAGGGATGTTGCCTGCATGTAATACCTCAACCATTATTGTAATAGTTAATTAAGACTCTATATTCAACTTCAGAAAAACTAAGAACAAACAGAAGGGGGTGAAAAGTAGAGATTATAAGAATTTGAAAGTAAATATGACACCTCGCTTACCTGTTCATTTTCTGGCCATTTCCAAAGTAAATGTATACCGTTTGATGTTAATGCCAGGATGGCATTTCCAGAATTGGTGTAACTCAATCTGACGATCTGCACTTCATGGAGAAACTTGATTAGAACTTTTTGTTCTGAGAGACATACTTGCCCAGTTTGTATATCCAAAAATCTCAATGTTCGTGGAAAAACACATTATGTGCACTATAAATCTCATTATAAACTTAGTATAGCTTGTTGGTCCAGTACTAAATTTTCTGCCTCAGAAGTATAATTTGAATATATTTAATTGACTCTTTAATGCAGATACAATGTGATCTTGAGCTCCAGTCCTAACTGCTATCAAGTAAAGGGAAGTCCAACTGTAACGGCAATTGGATATAATAATTATTTTATTATTAAGCAATCTGATGACAGCTAATCGTGACATGTAGCTATATATGAAATCAAAATGTTATTAAGACTAGTGATGCTGCATATAGGTATTACCAATGATGCCAATAAAGCAAAAATGCCAAACCTTGTTTACTTTGGAATGAACAGGGAGCTGCAAGAACTGGCACTGTGATGGTTCAGAAATTTCAAAGAGATTCCAAAACTTTGATGTGTTACTGGCTTCTTCAGTTAAATTAGTTTCCATGCTATCCACGACTTCACTTTCATTCTGTAAATAAATAAATTATGTTGAGATGGTGATTCCACGTATATTCTGAGATGCTAAATGAATGTCGTGAAAACAAATCAGATTATAATGAACTTCTAATTGCCTATTCCTGTCTAATAAAATTATTTTATACTTTATCTCAGTTTTGTTATTCCATGCCAGGTGAATAATTATTTCAAAACTTATTATAAACCATGAAAGTGCCTCAGTTTCTGACATCAGCAATAACATCAATTGAAGTTGGACATGCTGCCAGAAACTAAAAGGTTAAGGCTTGAGAACTTCCCTGACAGAGGGAATGAGAAAATATTCTTACCTTTGCCGTGGTTTCAGAGAGAACAGAATGAGTGTCGGTTTGAACCTGTGAAACATCATAATCAGATGCTAAGATTTTGATTTTATTTTCATTTGCAGTAACAGCCAGTAATCTGCCCTCTTTGTTGAAGCAAATGCATGGATATGTCTGCACAAATGAAGCACAAGTAGAGTGACTTTTCAATGTCAAATATTTCATTAGTTACATTACACTTTAAATATTATGATCAAAGTATCAAGCCCTATAAAATATTTACGATCCCCATTCAAGTAAATGTTCAGCTTCTGGCTTTAGTAAAATCATTAACATAATTTCCAGAAGGTCAATGAAGAACTTACTGGTAGGCTTCCATTGGCATCAGTGCTTGTCCACAGCTCGACATTATCCATATCCCAAAATTTAACCATATGATCATCACCAACAGCCAAAATTTGGTCCCTAGTTGTATCAAACTTGATGTCAGAATAACATGGTGCCTTAAGTCCCTTGTACATTCTTTTTATATATCCTTCACTGTCATCCCATTCCACAAGAAATGGTTCTCCATCTTTACCAGCCCCACAAGAAAAAAGCCTATGGAAGTTCGTCAACAATAAGTAGACAATAATCACAGATCATTATTAAGCAGAAGCCAATATTTCTACAGAAATGAGGTTCATAGCTCAGAACCTTTGATCATCAGCACTGTAAGCCAATGTAGTGCATCCACAACCAGGGGCATCATAATCAACTCTAGGGCCAAGAGTATCGTATAACCATGCCTTAATCTTTCCATCAATTGAAGTTGAAAAAATAAACTGGGGCAAAGAAGAACAAGAATCATACTGTAAAAAGAATGAGTTACACATGCAACCAGTCATAAGTTAACGACACTGCTCAGTGGCAAATAAACCAGAGCATTCTTACATGAATATGTTGCTTCATGTGGGGACAGATAGAATAAACAGGAGCATCGTGACCATCAAAAGTATAAAATTGCTCACCAGTAAATGCATCCCACACCTTAAAAACAGTAATAAACACACGGTCAGTTTCTTAATGACTAAATCATTTATCATCTGCCCCTGAGAATTCACCTTTACTGTCTTGTCGTCACCACATGTTATGATTAATAATTGCTCATCAACAGAAGAAAATGCTAGATCATTGACACTGCCATCATGAGCTTCAACCTGAGAAGAAAGTATTTAGTGACCCAGAAAATATATATAACATATCCATCTAACTGAAGATTCAGAGGGTAAAAAAAGTAATACTTCTAATTGCGGGAAAATGTTATTTCCACCACCATAGGAATATAATTGAACAATATGTTTCGAAAATGCAACCCCTGTTCAATGTGGGAACAATTAGTTAGGAGCAAAAATAAAAATTCCCAATAATTGGTGACTAGACTGAAAGTAGCTGAACATCCTTACCAAAAGATGAACCATCAGAGCTCCAAATGACTCTGTTAACAGAAATATGCAAGTCTTCTTCCAGGGCTACCTGGACATAGTTGGCATTGGTTCAGATATTAGATCATTGACGGTATAACAACAATTCACTAATGAACAGCTTAGTCTGGTGGTAGACATACCTTGAATTTGGTTGAGTATGCTTCAATGTCCCAAACTTCAAAATTTACAAAAAGCAACTTATCACCGAAAGCAACATCCCAAAGTCCTATATTGCCATTTTGATTTCCAACTGAAGTAACATATCAGTGGTCTTATATTAGCAGTTTTCGCTTTTTTCAATACCAAATATTCAATCAAATTACATAGAAGAAAATAATTGTCAAACAGTAACATCATGTTATATAAAACAACCTAGAAGAAGAGTATGCCAAGTAGGATGAAAATCCATGCTAGTAGCAGGCCAATTATCTTCCAATGTCAGAACAACAGTCTTGGGCAAGTCATCTTCCATGGGTGATGTTACCTACATGTGAAGGCACACCTTCTACTTGACACTGCAAATGCAATATAAGAAATCTTATAGAGGTTGAAGAAAAAAGTTTCATTTAGCTGACCTTGCCTAAAGGCTTGCAGGGCCTTCCCATAGACATTTGATTAGGATCCTCAAGAACCTCCACAGATTTTTCTGCAGAAAGGCCATCAAAGATCACCATCATATCCAAGCATTAGAATGACTATCTTAAAAATCAATGCGATAATCAACCTCTATACCTGGGCTTTTGTTAGCAGCAGCGAGGAGTGCAGAATCTGTTACAGTAGATGGGTTGCAACTGTCATCACTGTTAACAGGATCTGGTTGATTCGGACATGGCTTACAAACATGGTCTGCGAATAGGGTTTGTATAACAGGGTCGGGAAGGGGGTCTTTGCAAAGTAGATGTTGCCAGTTTAAGCTGACAAATTGGATAATAAAATTAGTTTTCTGCCTGTAAAAGGCTATGATGCCAAGAATAGTATTAACTTTAATGAAAGAAAATAGAGCAAAACCTTTGATTTAGAAGACTACGTAACCTTTGAGATCTTATGACAGGAAACTCAAGCTTTTCATTCAACAGTGGATTTGCCTCAATGATTTTCTTAAGATCCTCCATCACAATCTTCCTCACAGAATTTGCGTCTTCATAGGCAGAAAGTGATTCATGTTCCCTGTTGCGGGCCAGAAACAGGTTATACTAATCTGAGGAACAGTAACGGCTCCTTATAAAAAAATTAGTAGGTATTCATGACACACCTTATATTATTGATTGTCAACAACTGAGTCATTTCGTTGAGCAGCTTTTCATGTCCTGGGGAAAAAACTTTTAGATCCGTCATGAGGATATCTAGAGCCTTGGCACGATCGTTTCTGATGAAATAAGTGAAAATGATTTCAGATAGGAACAAACTATGAACAATATACCTTAATAAGAACAATTAAGCTCAAGGGAAGATATGATGCCCAGAAGAAAGTTCATGGACCAACAAGACAGAAATATGAGACTAAAAAGCTTACATGTCCAATGCCTCAAGGAATTTCTGTTTCCTCAATTCAAAGTATATTTTGGTTGAGTGCCTATTGTCATCTACACTTGTAAAACAAGATAGATAGGTCTCAGCGTCCTCCCATTTCCCAGCAAGCACCATCTCCTCAAAATGTTTTATGTCAAAGTAGTAACCACTTTCACGCTCAAGCCTATGGATCCAACATAAATGGACAGTAAGCGCCATAGAAAATAATGATAATATTAAAGCTTCAAAGCCAAAATGGAGAGAAACATACGTATGTGCAGTTTCCTTGAAACCTTCCTCTTTAACAAACTGTAAAATTAAGAAGACAATCTCTTTCTTGAGGTTAGACATATCCAGAATCCCTCTTTGTCTTACAGAATACCAGTTGAGCATAATTGGTCTATCTGATAAAGAAAAAATAAAAACTTTTAGCCAAATCTTAAAATCACTCTAAATCAAATATAAATAAATTCAAAGATATCTTAGCTAAAGTATTCCAGCGTTGCTTAAAGAATAAAAGATCAATTGGATAGAGAAAACGGATGAAGGGGTTTCAATCTGAAAAATTGGGGTTGTACAAAATGTCCCTCTCTAGATTCTTTTCATTTTTGAACTCCATAAGAACAAAGGTCAGGCTTTTGATTGTGAAAATAGGTTCCAAAATTACACAACTGGGAAAAGCAGAAGTAAAGAGAGCCCCAATTAGATCCCGAAACTTCACTGTGGAATTTTCGGGTTAATAAAAAACATTACAGCTATCAACAAATGAAAATGAACAGAAAAATCAAGAAATGACTCTGATCAAGGTATCTTTTTCAAGAGACTGCAGCCATCACCATCATAATTACTATTGAAATTTGAAGATTACCAACTGAAAAGGGTCTCTGATTCGAGACTTGAAGAGGACTAGAAAAGTTAATCGGAAAAACAAAAAGGAAATATAAGGAACATCACCAGACGAAAAAGTTTCTCAAAGCTGACTAGAAAGACGAAGGAAAAAAAGATTAAGAAGAAGAAATTGATGTTTACGCTTTTCAAAAGGAAGCCTTGGAAAGGAAAATGAGACTGAAAGTTGCTACTTTAACTTTCAGAAGCCCCTTCGCCCAGGATTCCAGCTCAGCTTCTCTGAACGAAATGGCAGTGATCACTGCCGAAGCTGACCGATTTATAATCGGCGTAATAGCGAGGAATGATAAGCACATGATCCCGTCTTATCATATGTATATATGATAAGAGTGTTGACCTATCATGGTCAGTTGTTACAGGCGTCAATGTCTGGTCGCATGCAGGCGAGGCCCACAAGGACAGATGGTCTTCTGAGCAAGAGACGCCTCTGCAAATACACGTCATTTTCATGCAAAAAGTAAACTAGGAAAACCCAAAAAAAAAAAAACGAAAAATATTAGTGAAGTAGAGCCTCTTGTCCTTGTCACGGTTCGTTCTGCCCTTTGGGGAAAAAACCACACACCGACAATTTTATAATTTATAGAGGAAACAAATTTTGATGAAATACTATGTATGAGAGGGTATACATACTTTATTTATATATTTGACAAAATTTTTAGATGAAAATTTTAATTTAATGTTATTTCTGCAGTAAAAATAATATTAGTATTGCTCAATTAAATTCCTATAATCACCACGGACACTATTGGCAGAAAAGACAGATTATGGAAGCACCCTTTATTTGGCCAAAAAAAAAAAGTATTATCAATTTTTAACTTTTAATTAAGACATTGGATCACAGTTTCTTTGCAAAGTTGTGAATAGTAAATCTCAATAATTAATTTGCCCAAAGAAACCCTAACGAAGGAAATTAAGGACGTGTTTGCCTTGGACCCTAGATTTTCATTATCCATATTGAAACATCGATTGGCTTATAGGTTACTTAGCTCAAATTCTCAAGTTGCAAAACTGTATCGTTGAAAAGAATAAACACGAGCAAAACTTGCAATCAGTAGAGAAACGGGATTAAAATAATGTAGCACACTAAGTTTATAAACATACATTCTAGAGTCTGGCTCTTTGTCCTTATTATTAGGCACATTATACCAATGTGCTCGGAAGAGTTCACAAGCAGAACCGAAAACAGAAGCAGAAAAGAACTAGATGGAAATAAGATAAGCAAAACAGCTACTTAGTTTCCATCTATACTGAGCATAACAGTACAGTAAAATGAAAAGGCAGAAATTAAACTAGCTAGCTAGATGGAAATTATACATATAAGAGCTACTTAATTTCCATCTCTACACAGTACAACATACAGACCACATCAGAGAAACCGATGGAAAGAACCCAGGCAGGCAGACAGACAGACAGACATGGAACCATGAATGGTTCTAGTTGTTGTTGTGGCGTTGGATGTTCCAGTACTCATTAAAGAGAAGAAAGAAGTTCATCACTCCTTGTCCATTACGGTGTGCCCTCAAAATGTCCAGACGCTGCAGGGTTTCCTCAAGTGACGGAAGATCAAGTTTGCCTCGAAACACTGGGTTCCCTCTGATGCACTTCTTCATCTCTTGCAGCGTACTCCTTCTTGTTTCAGTTTTATCAAAACCTACCATCGCTGGATGAGTCCTACACACACCACCTTCACAATTATATACAATCCACTTTTACCACATAATATATTTATATTATATAGAGTGAATATATATAACTGATAATAATGAACCTGAAATTCTCCATTGACACAAGTTCCATTGCCTGATCATATATCCGGTCGTTGTATGGGGTGAACTGGGGAAACTCTTTTCTTACAATCTCTTTTGCTAGGTGTCTTGCACCCCTGTGAATATCACATCAACAAATGATATATGATTGCGAAAAAATAGAAAAAACAGTACTAGACTTAAAAGGACTTTTTATTTTTATTTTTTCTGGAAGTTGCATTACTGGTCTAAAGTTTCCAGCAGCTTGAGTTTCTTGATGTCGAAGATTAATTTTGTGGAGTATCTGTTATCGACGACGGAAGTGAATCCGTGGACATAAACATCAGCCTCATTGAAAAGACCAGCCAGAATCAGCTCCTCGAAGTGCTGAATGTTGAAATAGACACCACTTTCGCGCTCTAGGCTGCACAAAACACATGATCAAACTGATCAGATGAGCACTTACCGATATTTAGTTCGTACATAGAATAACCCAAACAAAAACAACTATGAGGTGAAAACAGTGTACTAATGGAATTCTAGTGAATGTGCAAGACCAGAAAAGTTGAAGAGGAAAAGGAAACACCACCTGCGAGCCGTGTCAATGAGTTGGCTGTCAATCAAATGTTGTAGCACAAAGATGAGGATGACGTCATCATGAACCGCTGCGCGGATGGCCATTGTCGCAGTTATCCTTTCGCTGGTCTCAAGACAGCCCAATTGAACCAAAATCAAATCCAGATATCAGTTAGTACAGAATACAGATGATATATCCCACATAGCATATAAAAATAATCAACAAGAAATTACACCAGATCTACGAAAGAAAATAAGCCAGGCATAAAGATCAGTGGCAGCTGAACGAAATAAATATATAACAATGCAAATCTGCTTGCATGCGTAAAAACTGAAGAAAAGAAATGGCGATATCCTCCCTGACAAGTAAATAATGACCATAAAATAGGTTTTCATGGGAACTCAAAGCCCCAAAAACAGAGAAGAACGAGTTGAAACAAATAACAAGGAAGAAGAAAAGATATCTGGGATCAGAACAGGTTATGAATATATAAATGGGGACTAAAAAGCTAGCAGAAGAAGAAGGAAAACTGAAGACCAAACAAAGATTTAGGGATAGCAAGAGAGGCTCACAGGAGAAGCTAGCTTAGAGAAAGATGGTTGTGCATGAAATGGGGTTGAGAGGAAGTCAGTATTTATAGACACTCTCACACTGAGAGTCGACAGACTGACCGACTGGAAGACAGACGAAGCGGTTTTGGGCCCAGAATAAGGACACAGAATATAAGGGCTATACCATATTAGCATCCAGTCTCACTTCAGGCGCTTGCCAACCACGCCCCTCATATATGCCCTCCCAAAAACACAATCCACTATATTTAAAATAAAAGAGAAAAAAATGGTTTTGCTTTGATTTTCCATCAAATTTGAGCATATAATTTTTGAGTTTCTGTAGAAATGTTCAGATTAAATGTTTGTTAATTATCATGCATTCTATTATGTTGATCTCATACAAGTGAAAATGTTGTATATATTTAAATTTATGATAATAATTAATTATTTTATTGTTTTGTGTAAGCGCGTGACTACATGTTCATACAAAAATGTGCGTAAAGACTACCGTTATATAAAATAAAACTTACACAAAATTAGTTAAATTATTTTTTAACGAACTAATGATTAATTGCGAATAAACCAAAGAAATTTTGTCGGATTGTTTGATCTAATAAATGTATGTTTTAAATTAATTAAAAGTTCTTTTAAGAATTTAAATATCTAACAAAGGTTGAAACCTTATAATTAATCTAAAATTTCCATAAATTAATTTTTATATTGATTTGTGAACGAAAGAAAATTGTTGGCTACAAGCACGTTTTAGTTTTGGGTGCTTGCAAAATGTAATTAAAATTAAGTGTGATGACTTTATAGATAAATAAAATTGACGTATGTTCTATATCAATAATCTAATTTTTATTCTATATTCCAAAAAAAATCAATTCTCATTATAAATGCCTATCGTTATTTATTATATATTATTCGTTTACTATGTTAAATATAAACGTAAGACTATACACATACACGAATAAAATAGTTTACCATTTGATAACTACAATTATGAAGTGAAATTGCATGTGTTGGGAGCATTTTTTGGCTAGATTTAAGCAATAGTGTAGTATTTATTTAATTTGTTGATGGTATATAGTAAGCAATTTTAGCCAATTTAGACCTTAATATAAAAATCAGGCCTTTCTCTTAAGTGATTTTAGGGATACATCTCTTACATTAATTTAGTATATTTAGAATAATATACTCTCTTAAATGTTAGTTCTTTAATTTAAATAAAATATAATCGTTATACTGTAATTTGATTTTGCATGTATAAATTTTTCTAGCTTGATCCTAAAGGCTTATTTTCAACATCAACTAAATGCATCAAATCCAAGTCGGATAAAATATTATACACTTTTATCAACTAAGATATTTTCGTAGAGTGAGTTGATTAGGATGTAGGAACAATGATTTGAGATGACTGAAAACTATTAAAATTTTCCTTGGAAGCTTGCTTGACTCATATATTGACTATGTGAATGAATTTAATCAAAATCTTAAACTCATTTAGTTATATAGACATTGCTTAAAAATTTGATACACAATTTGTTAAATTCTCAAACAACTCAATTATAAATCTTTTATAAATTTTATGCATTATTAACATATTATAATAGTATATATGTTTTATATATTTTTCTTGTTAATGCATAGCATAATTTTTATTTAGTTGATCTTTTATAAAAAAATATCTATTATATTTATAATAATTCCCAGGAATTGTTTGAAATTTGAGACAATTATACTCAAAATTTAACTAGAGATTAAAAAGCCTAATTTTCTATTCCAATATTTAAATCTCATCCTTCGATCTAAAACTTAAGTCTTATATCTTGCAACTGAATTTCAAGGTGGGTTCATTTATTAAATAGGCCAAGAATAATAAAAAGAATTTAGATTCCCTTTTTAAATTAGGCTTGAATTCATATATATTTTATTTAAAAAAAAAAAATTTAATCCCTTTAAAACTCGTTCAATAATTTTAAATACCAGAAGGGTAGTATGAGCCGGAATTCAAATGGGACGCAAATCCCTAAAATATCCCTATAGATCTAACCTACTTCAAATTCCGAGGCGCGTAAGAAAAGACTCTCCCCCAAGCGGCAGAGTGCAACAACCCCCGGCCTTAAAGTTCGCGACCAGGTATGGAACACACTAGGAGGGCCCCAGTACACGTCACACTGAAACAAACTTTGGCATCGCTTTCATTTGGGCGCTCCTCACGTGCTTGGACGCACCGAACATCCCCTGAGACAGCCTGTTTTTCCTCGTGGGCCCCCCCGGAAAACCTTCGCACATTTGCAAAATCGAAATTATTGATTTTGTGAATAAATGCGCATTTATTGCGTAATCTGGACTCCCTTGTGCCTTTATTGAGTGCCCTCTGGAAACCATTAATAAAGAATCACGGCTGGAGAAAGTTCATTGAGTTGTAGAGAAGCATTCATTTTCGTGTTCAAAAGGAGTTTCTTCGTTAATAAAGTGAACAACTCCTGAAAGGTCAAACCAGCAATCCGGAAGAGTCCGTTCCTATTTATGCCCATAGCTTCTTGTATTCGCAATTACTTTGTTTCAGTTTTTCAGTATACATGTGAACTTTTTTTTTTTTTAACACATCGGATGCGTCTAGATACCCTTATTTTTTTGATTTGGCTTTTAAAAATGTAAAATATATATAGTATTTTTAAGTTTTAAAAAAATAAAGTAAATAGAAAGAAGTGTCTTTGTATATTTTCTCTTTTTAAAATGTGAATAGGTAAAGTATCAGTAAAATGAGAGAAAAGTTAACAGAAAAGAAGGAGTGGACCTCATACATCTCTTTAATTTTAGAGGCAGTTATTAGAAGATTCAATTTCTTCATTTTTATTTTGGTATCATAAAGATTAAATAATATTTAAGATATTTTATCAAATAAATTAATATTTAAAATCATCCAAAAAATTAAATTGGTCAATTAAAAATTATAAATCTCCCATCACACTTTTTTTTTTGTTTATTAACTTTTTACTATCATACTAAATATCTGCATCCTAATTATCGTAATATTTAAAATATACATTTTACAATGTGAGATAACAGTGTACTTTACACTTCTGTCAAGGTAATCTCAAATAAACATGTAAATGTTGATTTCAGATGTATTTTCATCAAAGTTATAATATATTGCATTAATTTTCTTTAAACTTAAAAGAGAACATTTGTAACAAAAAAATTAATTTTATCAATAGAAATTGTGTAACAAAAAATTTTATAATATATATTAATATCAAGAGATGTGATATATAGGTTTGAAATAAGAGAATTAATAGCAAATATAATTTAACTAAATTTCAGGAGAATACATTGTAATTTCTTTTAAAATGCATATCTATTAATTGTGCCAACATATTTATATATTTGCTTTATATATCATAAATTGCAATTTTCCCTCGTTTAGAAATGAAAATGAAGACGTAAACGAATAGGACAAAAGAAAAAAAAGGTGTGCTGCAATAATGCAGTAAAGTTCTTAACTTTTTCAGACATTGTTATTCTCAACGTGATTAGATTTTGTATCTATAAATGTATAAAATAATATTAGTTACATTTTGTGTCATTAGAGCAAAGTTGATCAATACTTTACAACGTTTTATGATGATATCAAGTTATAATTAACTTTATAAGGCGATTAAAATGAATATACGTTGACAGTAATTTTTGCTAAATGAGAAAAGTAAAAAAAATATTAAGCACGTTTGATGTTATATTGAATCCTATAATTTTATCGATTGGAAACTCTTAATGATAGTGTTTAATTCATGACAATAATATATTATGAATAATTCAAACTTCAAGAAACGAAAAGTCATTAAATATGAATATTTATATGGAAAAAAAATCACAAATTTAGAGTTATTTTTGGTAACCTAGTTTCGAAATGTTGTTAATATTAAATAGGGAATATTTTTATTCCTTTGTTGCTTTTCAAGTTTGGAAAAAAATTGAGTGTTTTACCGAATATAAGGAAAAAAATTCTTCAATTTCCTTTTTTTTCTCTCTCAATTTGTAAAATTCTTGAGCAAGTAATCATTCTACTTTCATCCCTTATTTATATATTTATTAACTTTCATGTAAATTGCCATAAATAGGTATTAAATGAATTCATTAATTTATATGCAGAAAAATATATAAAAAAGAATTCTTTTGGCTTAAATAAGATGAGTTTTGTTATTTCCATAAAATGCTAATCAGTATTTTACCAAAACAATTTCAAAATTTCAACTTTTGGAAATTTATATGCATCAGAAAAGTAAATTAGTTTACATGATTTTTTAAAAGTGATGCTATTAATTGCCTTAAAATAAATAATATAAATGGAATTTTTAAATATTCAAACGTTAAAATTTCGTTGACGATGCGATTATTCAATATTTAAATTAATACATGCCGGAGAATAAAGTGTATTATAATTAAAGTTTACTTAAGGAGTAAGATCAAGAATTCTGAGGAGATTAAGATTCTATGGTCCCACCGTCCCCCAAGCCATTGCGGCGAGAGGCACAAACATCGTGTCTTACGTCATGATATGGGTCCCACCTACTACGGTTTCACTTTTGTCCTTACATCACCTTTGTCTCTCCTCACACTATCTCTGTCTCAACGCATTTCCCAGACAAGTTTTTTATAACCTACTCACGCTCTTCTTCCAAGCCACTTACACTCACACCACCCCAAAAGAAGAAAACGATCACAGCTTTTGTAAGCATAGTACTATTAAAAAATATATATATATATATATATTTTATTTTTATTGTAATACAAAAAGGACAATTATTTTTCTGAGAATTCTGGCTCCGTTCATATATATAGAATATGATGTAATTACCTTGGATTCTTCGCTATAAATGTTAGGGCGCTGTTTGCTTTTTCCATCGCATGGCTTACAAACTCGTGTGAGGACGTTTCTGTGGGACCCACTCTGTGGGGTAAATTCAGGAAGCGGTAATATTTGGATGGATTCTCCACAATTATAAAATAGGATATTTGTCCACATTTTAGGTAAAAGAAAAATACTTTTTTTTTTTTTTTTTAATGTCAGAATTGAAATCTGAAGCCTTTACTGCTAAATCAGAGTACAGAGCGTTTTACCCTTGGAAGAACCAATTGGCCGGCGAGTTCTGTTCACGCGCTTTGGATGACTGAGGGGAGCAAAGTTCAACAGTCACTGTCATCTTTACCAAAGTCGAGACAGCTGTCGGAGTAACCTTTTTTCTGACATGGGACCCACTTATGACTACGTATCTCATAAGTCAAACTACTTATAATTTTTGACTACTTTGCTTATATGATAGGTTCAAGTGCTTATCCTCGTTAGTGCCGCCTGAGGGCATATATCACTCTGCCTTGCTACCTCACCAGTGCCCTCTGGAGGAGCGAGCTCTGCTATATAGTAAGAGTCAGTAAAAGAGAAGAAAATAGTTGATTTTGAGTGCCTAGTTCTTCTTGTTGTCATAGCCGTAGTGCTCTCTCTCTCTCTAGTTTATCTCTCTATCTTGCAGGCAAGCCCGGACTTGAATCTTTTGCTTTTTCAATCGGGTCGCTTTTGTTCTATTCCGGCTTGCTTTATTGTCTTGATTTCTGGTTCGACTTTTGTAAGATTCAAACTCAAAGCTAGCTTTACTGTTTCTGTGTATTTAAAACCCTAATTTCATTCGTTTCTTTTGCTCGTTTATCGGTTCCCATGAGAGGCTTGGTATAAATTCTCATACTTCAGTTCTGTTGGATTTTTGGGTTTTCTTTTCTTTTATTTTTTTTTTGGCTAAATGATTTTGTTTTATTGATTTACTTTTGTCCATTATTTAATTACTCAAAATTTCTGGTCCTGTCCATTTCTAAATGCCTCTGTTTCTGACTTTTCTGACATTTAGTCAGGATTCAGAGGCTGTGCAAGGTGGTGCCTCGTGAAAGCAGATAATTTAATATTCGTTCAACCATTGTAGGATGAATATATTTTTTGGCCATTATCGAATGAATTTATCTTCTTTCTTATTATGTTTTTATCTAAAACACAAAATCTTTCTTCTGGGTTTGCATGTGCAATATTCTCACTGATAGTGTCTGATTTACTGGTTTCAGGTATAAGAGGGGAAAATTAATGGCGGCTTCACTTGGTAGAGACCTTATCTTCCTGATCCTGCAGTTCCTTGACGAGGAAAATTTCAAAGATACTCTTCACACGTATATTTTTTGCTATCTCTCTTCCCTTTTTTTATCTCCTCATCAATCAATTTCTGGTTCAGATATTGTTCGAACTAACATTTGGACATTTTTTTGTAAAAAGCTTCGAACAAGAATCAGGCTTGTTCTTCAATTTTAAGTATTTTGAAGAGCAGTTGCTTAGTGGAAACTGGGATGAGGCAGATAGGTATCTCCTGGGATTCACTAAAATTGAAGACAGCAAATTTTCAATGAAGGCATTTTTTGAAATTCGGAAGCAGAAGTACCTTGAGGCCTTGGATAAGTAAGTCATGGCCCACATATGTGTTTTCTTCAATTTCTCTTTTGCTTATTAATGATAAAAAAATAACTTCCTCTGCTCATTACCTAAAATTATTAGGCTTGATCGTGCCAAGGCTGTCAATATCCTAGTGAATGATCTGAGGGTGTTCTCTTCTTTTGATGAAGATTTGTTCAAGGAAATCACCCACCTTCTTACTTTAGACAATTTTAGGTATGTTTTACTCAGAAACATTGGTTATTCATGTCTATAAATGTGGTATGATTAATATGAAGTGTTCTTTTGCAGGGAAAATAGTTACCTCTCTAATTATAGAGATACAATGACTGCAAGAGCTAACATGGTGGCTGAACTCAAAAGGCTTATAGATGCAAATCCTCTTCTTCGTGATAAATTGGAGCTCCCTCACATAAGAAATTCAAGATTGAGAAACCTTATTAATCAAAGGTAGTACATCTTTAGTCTCTGCATTAAAGAACATTACCCTTCAACCAAAATTTACGTATTATAAACTTATTCATTTCTTTGACTTTTCCCTCACAGTAAATGGATTCTTCCACTATGCTTCTATGAAAAAGAAAAACTCACAGCATAGATAGCATATCATAATTTCTTTTGTAATTGCTTGCTATGCTTATATTCATGGCTTAATATAACTAACTGGCTTTGATCTTGGCATGACAGCTTAAATTGGCAACATTCACTTTGTGTAAATCCTGTACAAAATCCTGACATAGGAACCCTATTTGTGGATCACAGTTGTAAAAGTTCTAGTGATCTGGCAGCACAAATGTCTGCAAACAATCAGCTTGTAGCTTCCAACCCTAGAGTTGAGGGCTTTCATCCAATAGGTGGAGCCACTGGGGTGAGAAACCAAGTACGCATCAGTGATTAATTATGTACTAATGGTACTTGTGCAGAAATTTCTCAAAAAGTAATTATTTTTTCTTTTTATTTTCTTATCAAAGCATCCATTTCAGACCCCACCAACATCACTTCAAACTCCATTCGCAACATGGATGCCTAATTCCATGAACATTCAGCGACCAACTATTTCAGGAAGTGTTAATTATAGTGGCCTAACACCTCCAGGTAAAATTATATATTGTTCTCTGTTTTTTTTTTTTTTATATATATAATTTAATGTGAAAAGAATTGTATTTTGAATTTCAATCCTTTTTAGCTCCTGCTATAGGAGCAATGGCAAAGGGACTTGAGTTTCCTGATGAGATGTGCAGGATGAGGATGTCTGGGATTCCAGACAAGGTGAGTTGATTCCAATGCCTATGTGAAATGGGCCATCTAACTTTTGGTTAACATAGTCATACAAACATCTTTATGTGATATTTCTGAAATTTCTTTAGGCAATGCCTTCTGCTGCATGTCCTGCTCAAAGCCACAACTTAGCAATTTTCCAAACCGATGATTTGCCCAAGACAGTTGCACGGATACTGACTCTGTGGTCAAATCCCACAAGCATGGATTTTCATCCTGTTCATCAAATGCTACTTCTAGGTTGGTACATATTAGCCTTTCCTTCTTGAAACTTGGCCTGTTACAATAACTAATTGAAGCACACACACACACATATATTTGGTCAATCTGGTTCATTTTCAATGTGACTTTTTAGTTGGAACAAACTTGGGAGACTTAAGTTTGTGGGATGTAAGTTCAATGGAGAGGTTGCTTGCAAGAAATTTTCAGGTATGGAATATTGGTGCAAGTTCAATGACACTAAAGGTGAGAATCTTCTTACTTGCTTTCAGTCTTAAATAGGTAGCATGTTTTGATAATCAGAACTTGATTTCTTAAATTACTCTAATAAATTTCAGGCAACACTAGTTAAAGATCCAACTGTCTCAATAAAACGTGTCTTATGGGACCCTAAAGGTTCATTATTTGGTACGCTTGAATATTACATGACCAAGTAAAATGCTTGAAAAATTTTGAATTGCTACCATAGAAATTATTTTACTGTTTTCAATTTTGGGACAGGAGTTGCATTTTCCAAACACATGATTCAGTTGTATTCCTATCATGGCAGTAATGACATTTGCCCACATTTGGAGGTGTGTCTGTTATTCTCACTAGTGCATGTTTTTATTAAAAGTTTTATTTATCATTTAAACATTTTTTTGTAACTCCAGATTGAAGCTCATGTTGGAAGTGTAAATGATCTGGCATTTTGTAACCCCACAACAAAACTCTGTTTGCTAACTTGCGGTGATGATAAAACCATCAAGGTTGGTTGTGAAAATTAATTCAGCTGGTAGTGAAAGAGGCATATTTACTTATTTGCATATATGTATAAATTTAGCTTTGGGATGCGTCCACTGGCGTAAGAGTTCGCACTTTTGAAGGCCATGATAGTGCTGTATATTCTGTCTGCCCACATTATAAGGAAAACATTCATGTAAGGTTTACCTTTGTGTGAATTATTCCATATCTCTTGCCTATGCAGATGGTTTGCTTTTGGTTATTAATATTTACCTATCATTCCTTAGTTTCTATTTTCCACATCAGTGGATGGAAAAATTAAAGCATGGTTATATGACATGATGAGCTCAAGGGTTGACTTCGATGCTCCTGGTCAATCCTGCACAACAATGGCATACAGTGCTGACGGGAGAAGGTTGATTCTTCACCTGACCTTTTACACCATTCTAATGGTTAATTTTCATGATGCAGCTGGATAGTGAGCATGTTAAATTGGTGATATTTGTAGGCTATTTTCTTGTGGGACCTCTAAAGAAGGAGAATCGCATATTGTTGAATGGAATGAAAATGAAGGCACTATCAAAAGAGTTTACCAAGGACTTCATAAGCATTCTTTAGGTATCATTCAATTTGATATGACCAAGAATCGGTTCTTGGTGGTGGGTCATGACTATTCAATAAAATTTTGGGATATGGATAATGTCAATCTTTTGACAAGTACTGATGCTGAAGGAGGACTACCAGTGAGTTCTGTTAATGAACTAAAGAACAATATTTTAGACTCTAAGAAGGCCTTTCTTTCTAGATGCTGATATTTATATATCTTCTTTTCCACTTTGAAGGCTAGTCCTCGAATCCGATTCAACAAGGATGGCACCTTATTGGCTGTTGCTGCTAATGATAACAAAATAAAATTGCTAGCAACAGTTAATGGACTGCGTTTGATGCGTCAGAAGGTGTGTGAGACTTATATGTTCTTTTGATGCTCTGCATTAGCCTTGTAATGCTATTTATATTAGTTGCTGCTCTTTTGATAGTTGCTTTGCATTAACCTTTGCTTGCATACTAGTGTACCACTTATAAATGCGTAAAATCACTGTGACTAAACTTATAGATTGGTGAAACAAGAACCGTGGAAGATCTAAAACCTAAATTGACAAAGGGACTGGTCCCACCGAAGATCTGGAAGTTCACTGAAATGAATGAAGCTTCTCAATTTATGTCACTAAGACTTGCAACCAGCATCAAGATAGACAAGGTAGAGATATGTTATCTTAGTGCTTAAATACTCTCTCATTGTACATTTCCAATTGGAAACATAATAGTTTTCTTAAGAAATTTTGTCGCGGTAAAATGTTGCAGTAGAATTAATTATAAGACCATATAATAATCTTGAGTAGTAGCATAATAGTTTTCCCAAGAAATTTTATCATGGTATTATGCCAGTCACTAGTTATTTATTACTGAATTCTCTTACAAGTGCAGATCTCAAGATTGTTGTACACTAGTACAGGAAATGGCATTTTGGCATTAGCATCAAATGCCATTCATTTATTTTGGAAGTGGCCTTGCAGTGATATCAATCCAAGTGGCAAGGTAAAAGTTCTTCGTTTTGTTCTGCATATGATTCTGTCTAGGGAATCGGCAACATGTGTGGTCATTGAGAATTATTTTCTTTTGTTGCTTAGGCAACTACCAAGGTTGCTCCTCCGCTTATTCAACCGATTCCAGGCACAATAATGATCAATGACCTAACCAGCAGTATAGCTGGAGAAGCTGTCCCCTGCTTTGCTTTGTCCAAGAATGATTCCTATCTAATGTCAGCATCAGGAGGGAAGATTTCTTTGTTCAATATGTTGACATTCAAGGTAATTTTATACGTCAGTAATTAAACCTTTCAGATCTGGTGGTGTGGCCTCCTTATCTACGAAGGTCAGCTTATGAAAATTTGCTTTCTTTGGGCATTGCTTGGTTGAAGCTTGAGTTTTCAGCAATAGCTATTTACCCCAGTTCTTGAGCTTAAAGATACAGATTTTCTCTTCTTGATAATTGAAAAATTAAATATTATTTTTGTGATCCTTTCCACTTTCTTTTCTTCAGAAGCAACTATCTATTTACTTGAAAACTAAAACAGTTAGAAATAGAAGTTCCAGAAAGTATTAGAACCAGTTATACAGTTATCCAATCATCATATGATTGAAGAGAAGATGCAACTGCTAATGCTCTATTTCAAATTATAGTCATTCGGTGATTAAGTGTTCTCTGACAAATAACAGATAATGACAGCTTTTATGTCCCCACCACCGGCAGCAACATGCCTTGCTTTCCATCCTGTGGACAATAACACTATTGCTGTTGGTACGGATAATAATTCAATCCATATATATAATGTTCGCACAGATAAGGTATGATGTAGCATATGATACATGTCTCTGATGCTCAATGAATCAAGATACTTGGAATTCTCATATTTTCACATTACAGGTAAGCCACAGTTTAAAGGGTCACTCCAAAAGAGTCACTGACCTTGCTTTCTCTCATGCTCAGAATGTGCTTATTTCTTCTGGGGAAGACACTCAGGTTGGTTGTCTATTTTCACTGCAATTCTCTTATGCTTTAATTGCCCTTTGTTCCCAGCGGAAGACAGCTGATTATAGTACAGCAGATTCTTACATCAGTTTTTCTAATTCTGACACAATCCTATATTATCTGATCTTTCCTTTCTTTCATTCTTTTTCGTAAGATTATACGATGGAACTCAGATACCTGGGAAAAGGAGAAAAGTACCTTCTTGCAAATTCCAGAAAGAAGGACACCCAGGACACTCCCTGCTAAATCTGACACCTATCTTCAGTTTCATCAAAATCAAATACATTTCCTCGTTGCACATGAGAGTCAGCTAGCTATATATGAAACAACCAAGCTTCAATGTGTAAAACAAGTATGTCCTGCAGAATTTTGTTTGTTTTGAGATATTAGATGCAGTTCTGAGTTTCAAGGAATAAACGAATGTGGTAACAACAACTTGGTTTGCACTACACTCATCCCATCACTGCATAGCCATTACTGCTCTAGCCTTCACGGCTAACTTGTATATATGAACTGTCATTGTGACTTCTAGGATAACTAATGAAGCAGCCTTAATACATAGCATACCTTCTGATCATTGACCTGCTTCCTACGAAAATATCATGCATGAAGCACTTGAAGTGAGTTTGTTCTCGTCCTATGTACACTAATTAGTATCTTGTGCTTTTGTTTTCTAGTGGGCTGTAGGAGAGTTTATGGCACCAATTTCCCATGCAGCGTTCTCATCCAATAGCCAGTTAATCTATACCAGCTTTGTAGATGGAGTAATACTAATATTTAGTGCTTCAAATCTCCTGCTGCAGTGCCGGATTAATCCCAATTCTTATCTCGGTTCTTCCCATGTCAGGTACTTCACACAATCTGTAATCCCTCTGCCTAATATATCTAACATTACATGTTATTCAACATTTAATTTTACCATGTCTGAGACATTAGTCATGTCATAATTAGCGGCTTAATTGTCAAAATATTCTCATTATTCTTTTCTTCTGCACAGAAAATCTGATACTTGTCCCATTGGTCATGAATCATTAATTAGTCCTAGATCAAGTTAACGCTAAGGGCCGCAAAATTTGCAGATTGAATCAAAATGGATCAGATTCACTCTGTTAGGGGATCATAATAAGAGCAGGTCTTCGCTGCATAAGCTTCGTCTCAGATCATAATCATAATAATAAAAAAAAAAATGGCAGACCAAGGGATGCCTTCAACTAACCCTTCCTAGCAGAGAGACATTAAGCTATATGATCAGGTCCATCTTTAATTCTTTAAATAATAATAATAATAAAAAATGATGCAAGTATCTATACATATGAAATGATGTTCATCACAAAATCGAGGATTCTTCCTTCATGTAGTGGTAACAGTAGACATTTTAGATTACCTTAATTCATCGTACTGGTTTCTTTTGCAGAAACTCTGGCCTATACCCATTTGTGATAGCTGCGAATCCGCAAGATCCAAACCAGTTTGCCGTAGGATTAACAGATGGTGGGGTTCTAGTTATTGAGCCACTTGAATCTGAAAGCAAATGGGGTATGGCCCCACCAGTTGAGAATGGATCATCAGACCCCGCACCATCACATCCTGCCTCTCAATTCGTTGACCTCGTAGTTGGTGATTAGGGAACCAGAAGCAGGGAGACTTACCTAGCTTATCTTTAATTTCCAATAAAACATCTAGAATCTGTTGTAGTTTCTGGTGTCGTATTGTAAATAGTAGTATGCTTACAGCTATCTGCTTTTGAATACACCCAATCCCTTGAAGTATTTTGTCACAAGGGATTTTTGCAATATGGGAAGCATTGACATTTGAAGTCATTAGTTTTCAGCACCAAAAAGTAAATATAAAATAAAATAAAGTTTCAAATTCAGATCCACATTCGTAAGGGTTGATTTTGGTCGCACCCTTATGAGCATCTCACTCCACTTACATATTGTCTTGACGCCTCTCTTTGATTCCAACACAATTCTTCATTCTTCTTGGCCGTAGATTCCAACACAATTCTACTAGGTAGCATTGTTTACATCTAACTTCCTACCTATTAGACAGCAATTGGGACGTAAACAAAACTAAAGCTCCAAACATGATTAAGACATGCTAACTCAAACAATGCAGGTACACAGATCCTGCAATTCAATGTTCTTCTCAACTAAAAAGGAGCAACGGGTAATGATATACTGTTTGTTAAAGGAAATAAAAAATTGAAATTGAATCAGTTCGTGCATGATTAACGATGACAAGAAAGTGAGCAGATTTACATACAACCTACCCTCGAAAGTTCTAATAAAATACAGTGAGATCTCCAACTAGCAGAAATATCAAATTATACTATAGCACGACATTATAAAGATGAAGATTTCTTTGGGCATCTGTTTGCCGTAACAAAATTCTTGAGACATTGTATCTTGAGATTCTTCAATTCCGAATCAGAGAAATCGCCTTGCACTCTGGTTTCCCATTACTCATTCACCATCTAGCTGCTGCTCCCAGCGCCAGGTAAGAAGCTTGCCAAGGATGGAACTCCTTGATTTCTCATTTCTTCTTGTGCACGCCTCATTTCTTCTGGATCTGTTGCCACCACAATATAATGGAACCATCAGCAGCAGTTATGCATAGTATATTGGCTGCTCTATAGTTTTATAAATGCCAATAACTTCAATTGGGCAGATTGTTCAAGAGATGCTATATCATCACTTAAATTTGTAGAGCAACAATGAAGCAAACACTAGGCAAGACACTTCAGAATGTGCATCATACATCTTAAAGGATGCCACTCAGAAAAGGTGAAAGCAAATTCTGTACATAGAAACACTCCAGTATGAACATGATAAGAGAAAGCAGATCAGATCTGAATAGGTAAAGGCTTTCATGAATAAGATCTAAAAATTAAATCCTCAGAGGCTAAATACAACCTGAAAGAAGTTGATTGCTCTTAAAAATGTAGTATTTGAAAGGAGAAGTTTTCTGCACTTCCATTTCAACACTCTTTCTTAGTTTGATGTATGGTAAGAAACAGGTAAGTGCAATGTGATACCACTAGCCTCAAGAAATTTTCGAGGAGGAAACAACTAAACACACCAATCTTCCAAGGCAGCAAGTACAGCCATACGGGCATGCAAAAGAGTCAGAGTATCAAGAATATAAAATAAGTTTACAATGCAAGCTAATATAACATACCCATGTTCTCCATTAATTTGGGCATGACAAAGACAACAAGCAGCATAAATCCCATCATCAGACCCATTGGGCTTTTTACAATGGACATAATAGAAAAGGGTTCCCTAATCTGTAACAAATCAAAATAGTATGAGGCAGATATTCAATAATAATTTGGAGGGAGGCAGAGAAAAGCATGGAGAAAAACTTGAAAGATGAAGTCAGAATCAACCTCATAATACTGTTCCTCCCTCAATGGCTCTAGGACAAACTCACTGAGCCCTCTCCTATTCTCTGTCAGAGCTGCCTGGATTTTGCCTGGGTTTCTGGCACTAACATCAACTCGTACCTAATTTTTTTTAATTGTGAATACAATCCAAAGATAGTGAAAATATGGTTAAAAGATAATATCCATTAATTAATAACGAAGAATTTGAGATGTAACTGCAGTTGAGAATCAACCGGAGAAAAGAGATAGCCCATTGCAGCAACTTCAATCAGGTGAGTCCCTGCTGGCACATTGTGGCTTTAAGAATGCAAGTTAAGGAATTATATCAGCACTAGCAATAACTTCTAAAAATCAACAAGAAGGAGGAGAAGAAGAAATGGGAGGGAGGCTGATTCCTAACCCAAAGTCTTGTCATGCAAATCCAATCAGAGGTGTTAATGAAGTTAAAATCAAAGGATACAATGAGAAATATCCATCAGGTCCCAGAAACGAAACTCTTTGACCACCATTTAGTATGACTTTGACATTTGAAACCTTTCCAGGAAGACCAAATTCTTTTGTTCCCAAGCCTGCCATAAAGATTTATTAGTTCATGTCCGGGGTACTAAAATTACCAATATACAATCATTTTATACAGCAAACCAATGCACAGTAGTACGATTGATGTGTGACAAGCAATATGCACTATGGACAATGACTAATTATTAACACCCCTAAGAACGTTCAAACCTGAGACAATTTCAGCTAGATTTAACTCAACTCTCGGTCCACCACCATCAGATATACCTTGTTGATGACAAGAAACACTAGAAGGTTCTCGAGACCATTCTCTACCATTAAAGAAAGTTACTTTGTTCTCATCTTTTTTTCAATGAGATGCAGCATCAAGCAATGGGACGTTTCTTTTGAATGCATTCCATCAAAGTATAAATAAGAGCCTGACCCAAATACTGAAAAAAATATAATGAACAAGAAAAACTGACAAGTATGCTACCCATGTCCTTGAACCAAATTTGATATTACAAAGGCACGACCAGATCAAATTTCACTGATTTAAGCAATCATTAATCATTACTCCATGAATAATAGAATTCTAATCAATTTATAAACTCCAAAAAAAAATTGCAAGTTATATAAAGTGCAAACTGATTCTAATTTTACCATATAACTAAATAACTCGTATTTCATACTGAATGCCATAGCATTAGTTCAGTGTACAAGATTTCATGGAACATTTATCACATTAATAGTAGAATTTAATATGAATATTCAATTCAGAAGTCACACTCTTGAACCTAATGACCGAGATCTAGATGCCCAAGTCCAATTCATCCCGTTTAAAGCGATAGTGAAAATAATGGTCAATGCTGAAATTAAGAGAAACAAGTCTCCAGATGTACCCCTCATATCATGACCCTCGACCCCGGAGGTCCAACTCACAAATTGTTATTTAATTCGTATCAAGAGCAAAGAAAGATCGCCGTAATAGAATGAAATCGGATTTAGCGACCTAATCCCACATAAAACATCAACCCAAAATTTGAATTCGAGACATAAAATGTCAGCAAATTTCAGATAAATCGTTGAAACATACTTGGGATTTTCACTCGACCATTAATGGTGTAACCCTCAGCAGACCTGCAAAAGTTACATTTATGAGAAGATTAGGTCAATGCAAATACAACCATCCTAGGTTTTGCATTGGGAAGAAAACAGAGGAAAATCATAGCGCGAAGACCCTTTAGTTCAAAGAGAAGTCAGGATCTCTTAATCTATGAAATATTTTAAAAGTGTGAAATCAATAACTGATGTAGTATCTGCTATGTTTCGTCCAAAGATACAACAAAGGTCGTGCTCAGAGACTATTTACAAAAAGAAGAAAATCGTACCCAGGAGTGTGAGCGACGGATGAGGATAAAAGCGAGAAGCATAGCTGTAGGAAAAGAACAAATAAGAGTGGTTTGGAGCGCATGGCCGACGACAGAATAGGAGAGTGAGATATGGAATTTTTTTCAGAGCTGATCCAGACCAAGCTAAACTTCTTCAAGTTCTCGGCCGCAGAAGCTGATATTCGCAGGATTGCAGGACTGCAGAACTCTGTTATTTTAATATTTTTTTCGACCAAAAAAAAAAAAAGGGGTTTTTTAAACCATGTTATGGGCCAAGAAGAAGTTAGAAAAGTAATATGTTATTTTTCTTTACGATAATTAATGTATAGTAATGAGCTTATTAGTTCATTTACCTAGAAAATTATAATGTTCTAATGTTTTTTCTAGCCTCATTTTTTTAAATGAGCGGTAAAAGAAATAAATAGGTATCAAATTTGATATAAATATTGAAGCAATTTTGCATATGATTTATGTCAATTATACTATATTATTTTTTTTAAGCTAATACAAATGTTTGTTAGTTAGTTAAATATTGATTCGAATATCTTGTCTAGTCAAAATCCTCACTTTTCAATTTTTTTTTAAAAGGCCTCATATATGAGACAGCAAATCTGTTATCCTGTGAAACTAATAAAGATATAATAGACCTATTTTGAACAATTTGGGGCTCAGTATTAATTTCAACAAATCGTTGTTGCTTTTTAGTCCCAATATACCGCATTTTTTTAAAAAACTATTAGCTGGCATTTCAAAATTAAATATGTGAGCCGTCTTGGTATATGTCTTATAACTTAGGTCAATCTTCATAAACATAAAACTTAAATTTTTCAGAATCTTGTTGATAGAATTGATAAGAAGTTTGCCATTTGAAAATCCAAATTGTTCTCTCAAAGATGTTGATTAACTATGATTAAATCAATCATTTACCCTTTATCTCTTATTATAATCTTCCAAAAAAAATAATGCTCTTAGGTTGATGCAAGAATAACTAATTTCTTCTAGGGTTACTCTACTAGTTCCCACATAACTCATCTTGCTCGATGGTCTACTCTTTGTAGGAATAAAGATGTTGGGGAACTTGGTATTAAATTAGCACAACCCTTCAATCTCTGGCTTTCAGCTAAACACATTTGGAGAATAATAGACTTAAGCAACTCTTTCTTCTTTGCTCGAGTTATGAGGGGGAAATAGTCACTCATCATTTCAAGGAGTTCTCATTAGTAGGTCTACTTCTTCTTGGATGTGGAAGGGAATTATGAAATCTCTAGACATCATTACATCAAAACTTAGTTGACATATTGGCAAAGGAACAGGAATTCCAATTAATCACCTACATTAGTGGTCCATGTTGCTAGGTTAGACCTCCAATATTTCAGAGGTTTTGACCTTGCATTCTAAATTTTTATGGAATGGATGTCTGGTTCATTAATTATACACTAGTGATACTAAGTCAATCCTCTCTTCTCTCATATCAGTCACTAATTACTCAGATCTTACATGAGGAGGCAAAGCCTTTATGTGTGTGAAAGATGGTTACAAAATCATTACTTCAAATTCTCAAGAGGATTTTAATATTTGCTTTACACATTGGAAAGAACTCTAACATCTTAGCCTTGCACATAAAATTTTTCTTTTTACATGGCATTGTTGCAAAAACCCTTTGTCTTAGAGATGTTCTCAATTGGCACCGTATCCCTTTTGATTCTTTGAACTGGTTTTGTTATAGCACTACTGAATCGACTAATTGTACATTTATGACTTGCACTTTCACTAGAATATTTAGTTCGCTTCCCCATTTTTATTTTGGACAAATCTCTTCAAAAATTCAGATATAAATGTGTGGCTCGAAACTTGGTTCAAACATAGGAAAAACTTAATTGATGATAACGAGTATTTCACAATCTATATTTTAGTGACATTTATGTAATCTGTTATACTAGTAACAACGTGATATACACAGGTGAGCGCCCATGTCCTTTTAAAGATCATCACACTAGTAAGAGAATAATCAGTCAGAATCATCATGCTTATTAATGTGAGAAATCCAAATCTCTTAAAAAATGTTCTCTTGATCTTACGCAGAACTTTCCTCTATACAATGGTTGGTAAATTATAACTCGAACAAGCAAAGGAATGCAGCGAGCCAAGAACTTCACTGTCTCTCATTTCATCTGGCTTCAGAACAATTTTGTTCGACTTTTGAATTTTCGGAATAGGGAAGAAATTGACAAGGAAATTTTCTACCTCCAATCTGTGAGGAATCTTTTCCTTTGGCTGCTCAATTCTGACCTTGGTACTGATTCAAAAGTGACCCCTATGCAATTCTTCCTCTCTTCTACTCACTGGCTGAATGTCATGGATCACCATCGGAAGAATAAGTGTTCTGCTAGAATTTTGAAGCAAGACATTCGCAATTTGGAAGGCAATTTTCGTCGTATGCATTTTGGAAAACCTTAAATTGCTCCTTCGCCAATTTTCTTGGTCTTTCTCTTGTAATAAGTATCCCAGTTTCTATGACTATTTTTTGCGTTGACTTATTTATAAAAAAAGCCTAGAAAGGTATAAATTATTACATTATATGTGGAAAATAGGATTTTTTTTTTAATTTTCTTTCGATAAGATTTCTTATATTATATCGTATTTTCACTTGGTATCATTCAGTGGTTTTTTCTCTCGTTTTTACTTTTTGTACGAGTCTCACTTCAGGATAATGCCTCTAGTTCAATCGATTACATAGTCTGATATACAGTAATAGTCTTCAATAATTAAAAAATAATCTATCTAACCATATATATTCAATACCAAAACAAAATATTTAAAAAAAAAAAAAAAAGATAAAGAGGAATAATTTTCCCATTCACATAATCACGTTACAGAAAAGCGTCTTTGGCAGATTGACAACTTATGATGTCAACTGGACAAAATAAAATATAAATTTCAAATTAACGAATTATGCAAAAACAAAAGAAAAAAAAACAGCCTTGCTAACAGCCCAACCTAATTATGATTGCAAGTTACAAAAAAGACCTCACTCTAGAATCATGTACACAGACAACGAATACAGTATGAAAATACAACCTCTGGTTTTTTTCTTTTTCTTCTTATTCTATAAAGATGCCAAACCAGGACTCAGGCATTCGTGGTAAAGCACCCAACCAGGACAGAGGACCGCCCAGAAAAAGAATGTTTTGGAGAGATCAAGGTAAGGTACAACACAATAATGCTACAAACCCAACTTCTTCGTGAACCAGTCTGAAACATTAGCTATCACAAACCCCGCAAACACCTGCCAAAACACTTCTGATTTTATTATGTAAAGAAAAAAGACCTCCATATACAAGTCCGTAGGCATTAAAATCTGGTCCAGACATAAGAGAAAATTTACTAGTACATGAAAACGTTGTTTTGACATCCAACATGAACATAAGCATGTTGAAAATTATAACAAAGTACCTGAGCAGAGCCAAGAACATATATTGCTGAATAATGCCGACCGTGGATGATCATGTCAGCCACCATAGCAATAGGAATGGTGAGTGACATGCCCAACGTGGCCACAAGGGGGGTTGTCCATACAACGCTAAGTGCCCTGTGTGGACGAGAAAAATTTCTAACATTAGATTTAGAGTAACTGCAAGTACAGGAATTAGCAAGATTGATCTCATCTCGTGTACCAGAAATAGTCTGAGAGCACGCTTCCAACAAATCCATTAGCAAGAACCACTTCTTCCAATTTAGCAGAGTGGGGAATTGTAAATTTAGGCTCAATTCCCAAGGCCGTCAGTGGCCAGACTGAGAATAAAAGATATGTAAAAGAGAATTAGTAATCTATTCAGTAAAGCAATGTATTGAGCAAGCATAGAACCATCGCTAATTGAATACTTACTAAGCCACCATAGTGCTACCAGTGTGAACAATCCAATATATCCAAATAGCTTTTGCACATCAACCCTTTCTCCCTCTTCACCAGAAAATTTTTTGAGAAGAACTGTGGCATTAATAATAGAAGAGGCAACTGTGATTCATCAAAACAATCAGACAGAATAAAGAACTAAGTCAACTAACGACTGAGACATTGCCTAACCAGTAAAGAGACCATATGTCACGGCTGAGAGAAGGCCAAAAAGATCTCCAACCAGAGAGCGCTTGTCATCGCTGAACACAAATATCAACTGTCAACGCCCAAAAGAAAAGCATTACAAAGAGCAAGGTAATAATATGTTAAGTCTGCATAATGTGAATATCGTTTTGAACAATTGGTTCCATCCATAAAAGATGACAATCTTCAGCGTAGGTTAATTGGTAGGAACATGGGTAATATGTAATGCCTAAATCGCACATCAAATAGTACAGCCTCATATCAAGTAGTATGAGATGCTTGGTAGGACACTTAAGGGGTGTGATTTTTCCCCATCAAACATTCCATACTACTCGATGTATGGGAATTAGGTACCATACTACTTATATCCCTATCATTAATCATCTTAAGAAAAAAAAATTGTTGATTAAGCTTTCACATAATTTGTGATAACCCTTCTGGGCATTATTAGAGGAGGGTTTAAAGAGCCTCTCATCTCCCATTCTTGATTCCACATGCAAATACGGTTTCATTCTGTCATTTTGAGAAATGTATATCAGTCTGTATCTATTCATTGATAAGAGAGGGAGGAAATGTACAGAACTGACCCAACCTCCCCTAATTCCTAGCAAGGCCATCACAAATCATACAAAAGCTTAGTCAACAATTATTTCACTAAATTAATTACAATTTTCAAAATATAAACTGAGATCTGTGATACAATATAGTTGTTAATTGTTAACACACAACGAAGGTCTCAGCAAATACTTAAACAACACACATGTGAAATAATGATAATTTTTCATACAATGTGGAACCAAGTATAAAAAGAGAAATTTTCTATCTTGTTTGAAATGACAGTCATAAGCAATTCAAAATTAAAATGACTATACAGAATTTTGCTAGTTGTAAACCAGTATAGAGCATAAAGCATAAAACACTCTACTACATCACACATTAGTTTGGTTGAGGTCTAATTAATCAGTTAAAATCAGATAACAATATACGCAATGTGGTCATGAAAAGATAGAATAAAGGCTTACTCAGCATTGTATTGTGATTCATCTGCTGCCCAAGTTTTCCCCAGAGTTGTCATGACAACCCCAGCCATACTGACAAAAACAGCAACTACTTTGGCTACATTTAAAGAGTCTTGGCCCAAGGTTGCACCAATGAAAAGAGTGAAAAGTCCTGAAGTAGATGATAATACTGTTGTACTTGCAACACTTGTACGTGCAAGGGCAGCATTTGATAGATACTGAAAGCAACCACGAAAAAAGTTAATAAACTTTTTTTTTTTCATTAATGTTGTCGTAGAACAATATAAAAATTATAGTTAACCATGTATGACTTGAGAACCAAAGAAATTGATGGCAGACACAAGGACCTATCCTGCAAGTAATGTAGAAGTAGACTAATATATAGAATCACTTATGTATGATTTAGCAAATAACAGAGATTCAAGTACGAGAGGCATTGAAAAACCTCTTTATAATCAATAGTTAATACAGTGAGGCATTTAACTGCATCAATAACAAGTAAGAACTGAGAACGTCTCATGTAAGAAATAAGTTACATATGCAGTTATCGTAGCAGAAGACACTTGTTATGAGCATAACTAATATAATTGTGATAAATTTTTAATTGTCAATTCATGGCTGTTTTTAATGAGCAAGATAATCAAGCAAGTCAAAACTGACTAATTTAAAGAGTTCTAATATATGACAATATAAACATATGAATCTAAAATCCATTACATATATTAAGATATCATCGTGAAATAACTTACCTCTGTTACAAACCAGATAGGGGCAATGAAAAATCCATAACTAGCAATTTCCCAGGAAGTAAGTTCTCTCTCCGCCTTTAGCACATGATTATCATTTAGTCTAGCTACCAATGGTTTTCCTTCTGCAAGAGTTGAAAGGTCTAATTTACTATCTTTTACAATTCTCAGCTCAAAGTTTTCCTGCACTCCATTGCCTTTGAGAGGAGAGCCAATCCCAGTAGAAGACTCATCCATGCTTTCTGCATTTTGACCACTTTTAGAAGAGTGGTGTTTAAGCAAGTTACACAACCAGTCCTTAATGAATGCTACTGGGAGATAAACTACCATGAGAGAAGCTCCAAGATAAGTCACAGCAAATGGCTGTTTATAATCTGTAAAAATATCCTGTGAAGAGAGATACTATTCAGAACGGGATTATCATATGTTCAAATACCCTGCTAACAATGATATATTTTCTATAGGAAATTTTAGATAGACATAAACATAGATGCCAGAACACTGCATGATGATGTCTACCACAAAATGATATCCCCAAGCTGAATTTCAATATATTAAAGTGCTTTAACCAAGTACTGCCTCATCATGTGTGGACCAGGATTCAGAGGATGCAATATTAAAATACTGAAGTAACTCTGAAGAGGATCCAATAACTTAAAACTATGAATTTTTAAGGCATAACGTCTTCTAATGTCTGGTTGCGGAGGCCGTATGCAAGATATAACATAATGAGATTTAACAGGAGATGTATTTTTCATCTCCCTAAATTATCCAAGAGACGCATTAGCAATAAGTATCAATTGTCACGTCAATGGAACTTTGATCTTGACTAGACGGTTTTATGATTAAAATATGAAGTTTAAAATGATGAATCGATAAAAAAATTTAATTCTTGGGAAGTTTTAACATCAAGTCACATTGAGTCAGACGATCAGCTTGCATCCGTCTCTCAGGCACGACAACCTCCTACATGATTGTGCGATTGATAGGCTGTCCTAGCTATGAGTCTAGGACATAAACCTCGGGATCAATTAATCGACTCCTAAATAATTATATGGCTAACGGACTATCTTATGCTATAAGCCTAAGACATAAACCCCAGAAGCCAAAATCATTTAATCCCATATAATAGGTATTAAAGATGCCTGGGTATCAACGAAAGGAATCAAAGAAAAAGAAAACAAGCTTCAACCGAACAAGCACACAAATAGAAACATATACATAAGCACATTCACGAAATAATATCCACCCAGACTCCAAACGAAACCTGAGAAGAGCTTTATTTGGCACATAAACGCGTCAAATCACCTGGGTGACTTCAGCCGAGGTGACCCAAATAAGAACAACGGCGGCTATAAGGAACAATCCAGCCTTGTATCTCCAACCCATCGCTTACCAAACTATGCCCAGACGAAGCGACTACAGGAATTGCAAAGATCTGCAAAATTCTGCGAGATCTCTGAAACTCCCTTCAATACGTCACTTCGTCAACGACACGAATGGTCGAGATCTTCGCAAGGGAAAGCTCCAATCTACCGTGCTCCCTAATTCTACAGTGGGGAGCGAGAGAGGAAGAAGCAGAAGAAATCAATCTTCTTTGTGCGGCAAGTCCGAAGCAACGTTTGCAAGGGAAGGGATCGACTTGCGGACGGAGGATTCTTGAAAAAGCGATTTGCCAGAGTAATGAGGGAGAAAGAGAAAGAGAAAGAGAGGGAAGTGTTAAAATTAAGTTTCGGTTGTCAATTTGACATTACTTCAAATTTAATTGTCTCCCACATGATTTATTTTTTCGGTCAATTTTGTCTCTCACATGTTACTACTCTTAAATATGACTTGTTTCTGTCCTCAAATGCCTTCATTGCCCTTCTTGGATAACATTTTTTTCCCTGTTATTCATCATTCTGTCCTAAATTTCCCTTTTCTCCTCTCTCTCTCTGTCTCTCTCTCATACATTTTACATCCATCCATGTCTTAAATTTGTATTTATACTTAAAAATAGATCTCTTGCGTTTCAGACCACATAATTTGGGGAAAAATATTGGAAAACGAAATTTTGCTACTTATAAAAATGAGGTGAATAATTTCTTTTGAAGTTTGATTTTCTAGTTCCTCCAAAAGCAATTTTTTTTTTAATGATTGAAATTATTATGACATCGCATTCGGAAGTGAAGTATGTGGAGCGACCAGAAGATAAAGTGGAATTTTCCAGACATAATTGTGTTAGTTGATAGGTCATTGAGGCATCGACAAATTAAGCATTAAATTTATGCTGATATTTAAATAGGGATATCGTATAATATTTGTCAGGTCAGATGCCACTAAATCATCTTGGTGAAAAAGACAGGGAACTTGTGCCTGATGATGGAGATTACCATCATTCTTTAGAGATTGAATTTGAAGAGAATATTCCGAGGAATACAATTAAATAGGTGACATATTCTTTAAATGATTCAAACTAAAAGGGGGAAAACAAATTGTGTATATTAGATGCACATTACCCTTATTTCAAGCCGACACTCGTGTAGTTGGAATTTACCATTGTTTGGCGCCCAAGTCAAAGAGTAAAATCGTTTATATTGTGTTTCCACGTATTTTTGGAGATAAGTCAACCTATTAGTGGGTATATGATGGGTAAATTTGGTTACTGCGTTTACATTTAGTTTACGGCTGCGTATGGGAGTTCAAATTCAAATGTTGTGTGAGGCCAGTCAAAAGATATTAGTTAATGCTATTATATTTAGGTGGCAGTTGATATGGTATATTATTTTTAATAATATTATTTTTTTAATAATTTTTAATATTTTAAAATGGTTTTATAATTAATAATTTTTCGAAGCGCAGAGCTTCTCAACCAATTTTCTAGTTAGAAGCAAAAACTTTCATATTTTATGAATTAAGAACAGTAACTTTTTTATTGCCTTATAGAGCAAAGAAACTAAGGAAGGCGCACTTACTGCCAAGAGTGGGAATTTGGGAAACATTGGCACTTGGTAAAATAATGTCCAATAAACAGTTATCACAAATTTTTAAATAAATTATAAAAGAATATACAAATGTATTAAAAAGTAAATTCGATTAGAATCTGTACTTGATATTTTTCATATTTATTAATAATTTATTTGAGTTACTTTATTCAGTGGCAGGAATTTATTTTATACCTTTTAATTAAAAAAAATTCTCTCTTATACATCATGAACCAATTATGTGTAATCAAGCAAATTATTATATTCGTGTGATTCTACGAACTTTAAACTATTTTAAAAATTTTATAAGAGAATAAAATAAAATGACCAATAATATAATGAAATAGTATGTTAAGTAGTAAAAGTACGTATCTTATATTGTATTAAATAATTATTAATGAAATGGGAGAATTTATAAAATATTTTTTTAATTTTACTCTTATAAATAAAATATGATTCTGTTAAATTTTAGCTTATACAACTTATTCTATTTCATCCCAAATCTTTCAATTTAAAGAAATTAAAAAAAATTGAGATGACCAGAAATTATTTTAAAGTTTTTCTTTCATTATCACTTTCTTATCATAAGAATTTTTTAAGCAATTATTTATCTAAATTAATTATTTCACTCATTAAAATTCCACTCTTTGTGATTCATCCAAATAAATCTCATATTTTGAAGTCAACCCCATAAAAAGAATGAAACTTATATGCGATAATTATAGCGAAAGAAAAGATCCACAAATCCATAATTCCATCTTACCTCCACCAATTAGTATGTGACAACCCAATGAATCCGTCAGCCCGACTTGGGAAGTGGCCCAAGTCAGCATCCTATCAATTGCTGAAGACTTCTTTGAGCAGTAAGAATAAGATATCGATGAGGAGTTCGGTAAACAACACTAGGACAATTAGCTACGCTGAAGAACCCGTAATGGTGTCAACTTATGCGATTTTGTTCAAAAGACGTGCATACCATAGAAGGAAAAATGGTGGTTGGTAGCTAAATTATTGAAAAAATAGTTTTCAAAATTTCATTCTTCACAACTAATAAGAAATAAGCAATCCTATAAAGAGAGAGAGTTGTGAGATTAGTATTTTTTTATAGGCAAGAGATACAAAAATATTGTAATATTTTTTGTTATATAGAGATAATATGTAATTCTTATTTTTTTTAAAGTGAAGTCATTTCTTCCATATTTGTGGTTTTTTATTTTATTAGAATTTTTTCATGTAAAATTCTATATATCATCTCAAATTATTTATTACAGTTTTATTTCTACTTGGTATCCATTTTCTCTATAATTGATATCAGAGCCTATTTGGGTGTACTATTATCTACTTATCATATGTTCTGTGACTACTACTAATATAGTGGATCCTCTGCATCAGAAAATAAATAAGATTATTTTTACACATTATAAGGAACGAGGTACTATTTATGTGTACAATGTACTATTCATACGTATGGTTACTATTCACAAAAAATAGGGGGAGCCATTTTTGCTCACAAATAGTTTGTGATTGAAACAATGGTGACAAAATCTAAGATTGAAAAGTTCAACGACAGTAATTTTTCACTATGAAAGTTGAAGATAAAGGCTATTTTGAGAAAAAATAATTGTCTTACAGGTATTAGTGAAAGGCTGATAGAATTTACAGATGAAAATAAATGGAATAAGATGGATGAAAATGCAGTTGTAAATCTTCATTTAGCATTTGCAGATAAGATATTATCCAGCATAGAGTAGACAAAGATGACAAAAAAAATTTAGGATCATTTGAACAAATTATACTAGGCCAAGTCACTACACAACAAAATTTTCCTTAAAAGGAAATTATACACTTTGTGAATGTTCGAAACTACTTTAATGACAAAGCACATCAACACTCTAAATATTCTATTTTCTCAACTCACATTGTTGGGTCACAAAATAGAGGCCAATGAACGTGCTAAAATTCTACTTCAAAGGTTACCTGATTCCTATGACCAAGTCGTCATTAACCAGATCGATAATGTTCTTATGGACTACCTAGTTTTCGATGACATTGCATTGGTTATTCTGGAAGAAGAAAATTGACACAAAAACAAGAAAGACAGGTTAATTTGTTCATAACAAGTGGAAACGTTAGTAGTGATGAGAGGAAGATCAATAAAATGTAGCTTAAGTGGGAGCCAGAATTGAGGTAGATCAAAATCGAAGAGCAAGAAGAATATAAGGTGTTTCAAGTGTAACACAAAGGGACACTACAAAAATGAGTGTTAAAATTTGAAGAAAAACATAAGGGCCAATGACAAAGATATTGAATCGTCAAGTGCTCAAGGATACATTGCAAGTACCTCAGATGACAGAGAAGTCTTATATAGTGAGGCAACAATAATTGCTTATGGCAAAAAAAGGTTCAGTGATATCTAGCTTGTAGACTTAAAGGTAACGTGGCACATGACCGCACGGAAAGAGTGGTTCCACCAATATAAACCTGCCTCTTAAGGATATGTGTTATGGGTGATGATCGTTTCTTAAAAATTGTTGGAATAGGTACCATCAAATTAAAGATGTATAAGGGCACAACTCACATAATCTAGGAGGTTTGACATGTGAAGGGTCTCAAGAAAAATCTATTGTCTTTAGGACAATTTGATAGCAATGGGGTATAAAACCCAGATACACGATGATATTTTGAAAGTCATTAAAGGTGCGCTTATAGTTAATAAAATATAAAAGATAGAGGGCAACCTATTTATGCTTGGAAAAGAAACACAACAACAAGGAAAACTCTCAGTTGCATCAACTGATATAGCAACTGAGGAATCAACGATATCATCACACTGTAAACTTAGCCACATGTTAGAATGTGCATTAAAGGTTCTTGCAGAACGAAATCTTTTTCTTGGACTTAAAAAGGTTTCTCTACCTTTTTATGAGCATTGTGTTATAAGTAAACAACATAGGTTGAAGTTCAACAACTCTAAAGAGAAAAGTAAAGTTATCTTTGACCTAATACACTCTAATGTTTGGCAAGCATCGGTCTCATCCTTAGGAGGAGCAAAGTATTTTGTGTCGTTCATCGATGACTGTTCCAAGAGATATTGGGTGTATCCAATCAAGAGAAAAGGAGATGTGTTTGAAGTTTTCAAAACCTTTAAAGTGTATATAGAACATGAATATGAGAAAATGATTAAATGCTTGAGATCAAACAATGGAGGAGAATAGACCAATGATGAATTTAATACTTTCTGTTAATAAGAAGGTATTAAAAGGCAATTCACGGTGATGTACACTCCACAAAAAAATGGAATGGCAGAGCAGATGAACATTACTTTGTTGGAAAGGACAAGAGTAATGTTAAAAACTGCTGGATTAGTCAAATTCATTTTGGGCAGAAGTTGTTAAGACAACTTGCTACGTGATCGATTGGTCACCATTAACTGCAATTGATTTGAAGATCCCAATGGAGATATGGAATGGGAAGCCAGCTAATTATACAAACCTCCATATCTTTGGAAGTTAGGTATACGTAATGTACAATACCTAAGAAAGAATATGCTTATTCTTGGGATATACTGACAGAGTAAAGGGGTATCGCTTGTGGGATCCCACTAACCACAAAGTTATAGTTAGCAGGGATGTTATCTTTCTTGAAGAAAAATAATATATACATGAAGGTGATAACACTTCAAAAGAAATAGTAAAGACCATTATAATGCATATTGAAGGAGAAGAAAATAAAATAGAAGTATTAACTTCTTCTGAAGCAGTAATAAAGTATGACGAACAAGAACAATATAATCTTTTGACTCCACAAATCCGACGATCAACTTGGAAGAGGAAAGAACTAGTTTGACATTCAAATTACATTATGGAAGGGAATTTTACATACTATCTACTCACAAAAGATGGGGAGCCTTTGATTTTTCAAAAGGTTATAGAAAGCTCAGAAGCTTCTCTGTAGTTAGCAGCAATGTAAGAAGAAATTGAACCCCTTCATAAGAACAAGACATAGAATCTTGTTCCACCACCAAAAGGATGAAAGACCATCAGAAACAAATGAGTATACAAGATCAAGAGATCTAATGATGATCAATTTGAGCAATATCGTGCTAGACTAATGGTAAAAGCCTTTGCTCATAAAGAAGGCATTAATTACAATGAAATATTTTCTCCGGTTGTTTAACTCACAATGGTTCGAGTAGTCTTAGCAATGTATTCTACATTTTACTTACATCTAGAGCAGTTAGATGTAAAAACTACATTTATTCATGGAGATCTTGAAGAAGAAATTTATATGCTCTAGTCTGAAGTGTTTGAAGAAAAAGGAAAAGAGAACTTGGCTTGCAAGTTGAACAAATCTCAATATGGTCTCATATAGGCACTAAGATGTTGGTATAAAAGATTTGATTCCTTCATTATGAGACTTGGATACAGCAAATTTAATGCAGTTTCTTGTGCATATATCAAAAGGTTTTGTGGAAATGATTTTATTATTTTGTTATTGTATGTAGACGACAAGTTGGTAGCAGGCCTAGGCAAAGATTGTATTAATGAATTGAAGGTATAATTAAGTAGGGAATTTGATATGAAGGACTTAGGACTAACAACTAAAAGTCTAGGGATGCAAATTCACTAAGACATAAATAACAGGAAGATTTGGCTTTCTTAAAAGAATTATTTAAAAAAGATCTTGCGATACTTCAATATGCAAGATTGTAAGTCATTTTCTACCCCACTTCCTATTAATTTCAAGTTATCCTCAAACATGAGTTCTAGTAGTAGAGAAGAGAGGAAGGAAATGTCTCAAGTACCATATGCATCAATAGTGGATAGCCTAATATTCACTATGATTTGCACAAGACCAGATATTGCAAAAGTAGTGGGAGTGGTTAGTTGATATATGGCGAATCCTAGGCGAGAGCATTGAAATGTTGTAAAAAGGGTTCTAAGATACATTAAAGGGACCATATATGTTGCATTGCATTATGGATGATTAGATTTCACCATCAGAGGCTATACAGATTCAAATTTTATAGGTAATCTTGACAATAACAAATCCACTAGTGGTTATGTGTTTACAGCATTTTAGTCCTTTGAAAATCGCATTGAAGCCCTTCATCCTTCTCTATAAATAGAGAGCTTTAAAACCTTATTTCTTACAACCAAGAAAGGAGCAATCCTATATATAGATAGAGTTGTGAGATTAGTATTCTCCTATTAGCAAGAGATACAAGAATATTATATTATCCTTGCTATATAGAAAGAAGGTATAACTCCCATTTTTTTCATAATAAAGTCATTTCTTCCTTATCCATGGTTTTTCACCCTATTGGGATTTTTTCACATAAAATTCTATATGTCATTTCAAATTATTTGCTACAATTTTGCTTCTATTCGGTGTCTATTTTCTCTATACTTCTTATTGGGAAAGCCTTTTTATTCTTCTGGCTACAAACCTTTTCCTTACTTCCTATTTGATATGAAATCTTGATGCAATCCCAGCAAAACCAAAACTTTTTTCTTTCTTCGTTATTTTCCTCCCATCCACCATAATGTTGAATGTTTCCACCTGTATTAAATCATAAATACATCTCACATGACGTCACTTGTGACATACATTATTATGCACATGATAACATTTTGTCCACGAGATGAATCTGTAATGTTATATAGTTTTATACGTTAAAACATTTTAGTTTAATAAACAAAATTTTATTACATAAATAATGACACATACCACTACAGAAAGATTTATTTGATCAAATTCTTGCTCATATTTGCATGTACAATTTAGAGATATTCTTCCCACGACAAATATTATTTGCATAGTTCACAAACTCAATACAAAATTACATAATTACGTTGCTCTATTAACTGAAGTAGTTTTATATATTATTTCTTTTTAAACAAATTCAAACATATACTCCTCATATAATTTATGTAAATGCACAGTTTAGGCTCATTAAAAAAGTATTTCATAGCAAAAAATATCTAGAATGGAAATAATTTATTTCCGGTATTTCTATGGCAAAGATTCAATATCAAAATCAACAAAACATATCTTAGTTAGAAAGTTAAGATCTTCAATTAAAATCCAATGCTTATAATTAGTAAAAGCATTTGTCTCGTGAAGTTTTTGACATCACTAATTACATAATAAATGGTTACTTTGGCAAAACCTAAAATTACAATTACTATCAATTCTTTCAATGAAAAGAGATTGTTTAATACTCTATACTCGAGAAAAAATATATACTGTAGAGCCTTCGTACCATACTGATATGCTGAATTGCCTAGTCAGAATTGCCAAAATGACTGAGGATAGAGATTAGAAAAATAAAATAATGTTAGGCCTTGCTCTATTTTGTAGACTGCAAAGTTATTGATCCCGCTTCTTATGCTGTGGGTTCCACTTAAGATGCAAATTAATCTTTCCAGATGGAGAGCCATTCAAGGTAAACTTGTCTTGAAATTCCCCTTTTAAGATAACCTTAGTGAATGTCAAGATGACTTTTCCAATTTTCTCCTGCAAGATCCATATGTGTATTTTGGTGATTGGCCAATAAATAAATAAATAAAACTTTGCATTTTGATGGAGAACTGGAGGTTCCTACAATAAGAAAGTTCTTAACCTCACTTAATCTATGTAAGTACAATATTTTTTATGATCCGCTGGTTCTAGAACATTAATACAAAACACTAGTTTACGAGTGATCACTGCCAGTGAATTTTCAACGTTTGTTACTCTCATTGCTACAATCTAGTAAATATGGATGATTGTTACAACATTAAACTAATGACCTATAACATGTAATTAGCCCAATATGGTCACCATACTAAAAACTTAAAATGTTAAGATCACTTTTTCTTGGTTGTATATTATTGTACAATTACACACAAAGGGAACAAAAAAAAAAAAGAATAGAAAATTACCAAATTCTTTTTTTTCCCCTTTTTGTTAAGTAAACCGCTAGTTCAGTTGATAAAAACTAAGAACATTAGATATGAAGCTGTCATGATGATGATCGATCATTGGCTAGCTCGAGTGAAAGTTATAAAAGAAACTACTTAAGTGAGATAGGTTCAAGAAATATCACCTTTCCAAAAGTATCATGATCCCAGACTTCAACCATTATCAAGTCATGTAAAGCATCCTCCACAACAAAGTCAAACGTCTGATTCCACACGGGGTTTAGGCATTCGTTTACAACCTGAAAATACAAGATTTAGTAGTTTAATTTATTGTCACTAATAACTAGCAAGAAATTATAATAGTAATTTGTAAATGAAATCAATCCAAAAGTATAGCGTGCTTAATAAAATTTAATATGGAAAACGTTTTAGCAACCTTAATGATAATGATTTGCATTGAAAATTTACTTCAAAGTTGTAAACAGTTTAAAATTCTAATTACACAGTTTCTTGTTGAATGCCCTGAGTCATACCCTAGTCTTAAGCTTTTTGTCAGATTTTTTCAACATGACAACTGCAAAAGGATCTGCCTTCCCCATGAGGTCCACTACTGGCAAGTCTTCAGCCGATATGATTGTGATAGAAAGAACCCCTCTAACAATAACATTTTTCTTTGGTACAACTCCTACTGCATCACTTCCCTTAAGGGCCTTCTCGTAAGCCGTTAACGAGTAATCAGGGTTGAAAGGGTTGCTAAAGTGGTTCTCCTGGCCAATGGGGATGTACAAGAGCTCCAAGTGCACCTATAGATGGCAGGTACGTACATGAAAGACGACTAGAAACTCAAGAAGATTATATGAAATATCACTATGACTCACAAATTTGCACTAATAAAATACTATATGATAACATGAAGACATTAAATTCAAGCAAAAATGACAAGTAAAGACTAGATTTGATGCCCATTGCAAATAAAATTTGTGCCAAATGTTTTCTTAGTTGACCATATATCATAAAGGTTGATCAGGTAGGGTCCGTAATTTTATAAACTTGCCTTGATTTTGTGTCTGTCCATGCCACTGACTCTAAGACAAGGTTACATTCAAATTTGGTATCTATCAGCTAGATGCCTATATGCATATATTACAAAGATAATAGTGAGATGCAATTCTTACCTCACCCCTGTACTTGTTATCTCTTTGGACCCCTAATTCCTTATTTAGTTTTAACCATACTTCCTTGACTTTACCAGGTTCAAGCTCCTTTAGTGGCACTTGAGCAGTGCCCAAAGACTCCGCTTCCTGAATGCCATCATCATCAAAAACTCTTACCGTCAAGCTTTGTGAACTAGGATCTTCAACAATGAACTCGAAGTGCTCGTTCCATACTGGATTCAAGTCATTATTCTGAAGATGCCCGACCATTGGTTAATGAACAACCAAAAGTAATTGATAGTTAATCAATGCAGCATCCATAGGGGAAAGTTGTCTTACGATTGTTTTGCTTTGTTTGGTTCTATCACGAAGTGGACGTATAAATAATGCAGTAAAAGGATCAGATTTGCCTATTAGTTCTTTATTTTTTAGATCCTTCGCTTGCACTAGTTTTACTTCTAGTGTTCCTGCTGCTTTTAACTCCAAGTTACTGTGACAAGACAGAAATAATTCATAAGCATTGAGGCTAAAAAAATAAGAAAAATGTTTTCCATATTGAGCTCAACTGAAAAATCGATTAAATCAATTCTAATAAGCTAAATGGATATTAAGGGTACTTGTATCCTTAAACGAATTATTTTTTATTATTGAAATAAAGTGAACTAGATTCAACCGATGTGTTTTATTTAACCTCTTGACTCTAATTAACTAATTCATTTAGTTATAGTGTTGAAGGTAAAAATCATAAGTCAAATTTCAAAGAATTCCATTGTATCAAATATAATAATATAATATCTCACCACATTTGCTCATAAAATGTACAAAAATTATAGTGATATCTAGGAATACAAATTTTGTACTTAAATACCACAATTTTTTGTGATTACAGTACTGAGAACTAAAATTTTTTCCCATTATGTTTGTCATAACTTACACTTTTTCTTTCACACTTAAACCTCCTTTCTCTTTCTTGTTCTACTCTACATAGCTTTTTGCCTATAATGTAGAATTGAAGAAATTCTAACCTCTATTCACAATATTTTTCAGTAAAAACAAGTTACTCACTTCTCAAATTTTACTGCAATACTATCGATTTAGTAGCTTGTAATGGCTTCCAAAAGCCTATCCATATGGTGCAAGAATAAATCCATCTTCTTATAATTAGTTCTCATGATGCCATCATGTTCTTATTCAAGGAATAGACACCATAATTACTTGAATAAGCATATTATTCTCATCTTGGAGGCATTCCTTTGAATCTTGGTAGGAGATCATTCACCATTACAAGATAGGTCCCAATTAAGAAAGTAGGAAACATCCTCAAAATTGTTGTCAATAATTTATACATTCCATTAGAATTAGCTATTAAGGAAATCATTTTCCTCCCTTGAGGATAAAATGTGAACAAGTTTTTACATACCTGTAGTCTCCTGGTATAATTGGCACAATATTGCGTACTGGCCAAGTTATGGTATCTTCAATAGTATCCCTTATTGTTTCCTAAACATGGAACATTTATTATTATATATTCCATAGTGCTATTTAAGTTAATTAAAAGGTAATTTTGACAATGCAATGCAGGATTAATCTATATAACTTTTGTGATGCATAGACACAAAACTTAAGGCATTAGGATTGATTTGCACCGTCTATATATTCAAATCTTTAAAGCTCTTTTTTTTTTTATTGTTCATTAGGTTCAGTCAAGAGATTTGACTTGAGAGGTTCTTATGCATTAAAGTTAGTCATGCTTGTAGCATAAATTATTAGAAAGTTAAACTCTATAAACCATAAATGCATTCATATACTGGAAATATTGAGACAACTTTTTTTAATGCAAGTCTGACTATGTAGGGGGTGATAAATGGAAGAACTGGTGTTGAGGGGCTTTGACTTCTTTGGGTTCTTTGCTTTTTGTTTATAGTTGTAGGTTTTGAATTGGCCTAGTTTTTGCTGTATGCCATTTTTCCTTTTTCATAATAAAATTGTTATTGACCAACAAATGAATATTAAGACAACTTTCAGAACAATGGAGGAGATTCTAAAAGAAATTATAAAGCAGAGTAGAAAGAAGTATTATCACATTGATGAAGGTTTTTTGGCATTCTAAGTGACAATAAATATGAAAATTTACAAAACCATTGAAAATTTTCTAGATTGTTAAAAAGAGAAAAAAATTGCAACCCCTAGTTATTAAATGATAGAAAAAATATTCAGTTACATATAAAGATTATATATGTGGTTAATCAACCTCTAAAATGTAATTTATGTCAAAATTAAACTAAAAAAATCATAAATGTGGCCAAATTTTAACATGTGAATGGGAATAGTTAAATTTCAATAAGTAGTTGGGAACATTGTCAAATAAGTAGCAATGTTAGGTAATAAATTATTGAAATATGTAGAGATAAATAAAGAATATTGAAAATATGTTTTAATAGGTAAAACATTGTTGAAATATGTAATGATAAGTAGATGTAGTTAATGTAAAAATATGAAAAGATAAACATGTAACCATCTATTTGGATGAATGTGGAACTCATTTAGTATTCTAAATGAAATACATTATTATTCTATAATTGTTCTCTTCGCCCTATCATATCTCTTGTCTATTGTTTAAAATTCTATCCATAATTTATTCATTACAAAACCATCAATTTATTCCCCACACAGCTATCACATATATAACGTCAAAGGTATAAATGAATTAAGCACCAAAAAGATGTAATTTGCTTATACCTCTATAGCTCCAGATATCCCTGGGATACTTGAAATGTCACCACCAACAACCTTGAGAGTGAAATCTAGATCTTTCTGATCGCAAAGCAAAGAAAACAATTTACAATTTAAATCAATTGCATTATTTTTTAGTTTCTCTCATATTTTAATCAACTCTCATTAACTACCATATATTCTTATTTTCCCGTGAAGGCATAAAGTTACAAGGTGATGCAGCTCACCTTTTGAAACAAGGAATAACAAACAGCTCCAAAACCAGGAAACTCATCTACTAGTGGACTGAAGATCAACCTAAAAACTCCGGTGAATGCAAGATCTTTTACCTATATAAAGATGTTGCCAGGAAATAGAGAAAAGAATAAAAAATGTCTTGCAAGAATTGGAGACAAATGCAAAGTCATCAGTAATGTCACACATTGATCAATGAAAAGTATGCATATTTTTTGAAGATAACAGAATCCTGTATGAAGATGCCTACATACAGTGATACATGCACATAAATATATAGACAACTCTTGTGTATGGGTTAAGCATAATGAATGTTAAAGTAGGTGTGATTGAGCAGTATATGGTTTTTTCTATTAGGCCTAAAATGGAAAAACCTTTAAAATGCCCTATTTGTTGGCTATTTTCACTCTCCACTTCTATAATAATAAATTTGAGGATACTACTGGTTGAAAAAAATTAAGGAAACATATGTCTCTAGCTTGCCCCATCTAACAGCTATGCTTTATGAGGAAGTTATAAGGAAGGACTCATCTGAACATCTGAGACTACTATGCATATAGAATCTAATGGCCAAGGCATACATGTTTCATCACATCTATGTACTTTGTTGCTTTGGATAAATATTTTCTTTTAGTGCATAACAAAACAAATGTTTGAATCTAAAATCTCTAACTACTCATACCCCTCATCACAAGATGACAGCTAGTAAATTTATCAAGTTTTATTATACGTATGATAAAATATGAATATGAATATACAATAATTTAATATAAAGTACGAGATAAATTAGATAGTATTACAAAAGTATATACATTATAGTTATGACTGAATAATTTTCCCAACCTAGAATTTGAAAATTATACTACAAATCATTCAAGTTGAAATATTTTCCTATCTTTATATTATCTTTATTATCTTGGATTGGCTTCATCTCTTTGACTCTACGACAAATAAACACTATATGAAACTTTCACACAAAATAATCAGCCTGCCAAAAAAAAAAAAAACCCCGCAATTGGCAAAGAGATATAAATTACCTGCACGGGTAGTGCAACCCCAATATGAGTATTAATGTCAAGTACGATGTTTGGGTTACCATCCCACTTCATCTCTAACTCCATAGTCACTCCATTAGGCCCGCTTTCTTCTTCAAGAATTGAAATCCCTACATTATTCAACGGCATAATATTTCCAGAAACCAACAAGTTAGACTAACTTCTTAACAAGTTCATGTTAAAATTAATATAAAATAATCATGAATGTTGCTAATTTTCAACATATGATGGCTATGGAAAATTTTTCAATAAGTAGTTGGGATCATAGTCAAATAATTAAGGTGATTAGTTGTTGAAATATGTAGAGTTAGATGAAGAATTTGAAAATATGTATTGATAGGTGAAACTTTGTTAAAATATGTAATGGTAGTTAAAAAATAGTTGACATATGTAATGGTAGATGGGTGTAGTTAGTGTGAAAGTTTGAAAAGGAAACCATATAATTATCAACCAAAATGACTTTATATATGGATGGATGTGGAGCTCACTTTGCAATTCAAGGAAAAACATTTTCATTCTAGTTTATCTCTTCTCTCACTTTTATGTCTCTTGCAATAATTCAAGTTCCACCCATAATTTATTCATTACAAAAACCATCAGTGGTATCAAAGCCTTGATCCCAAATCTTTAGCCATTTCCAGTCACCTTAACACCACATTTTTACATTTCATATCTTATTTCTTATGACCTCCACTTCTACCTCCAACATAACTACCTTTAACTATGCCCAACCTTCAATTCCCATATTTGAAGGAGAAACTTATGATTTTTGGAGTACAAAAATGATGACAATATTTGTCTCACAAGACTTGTGGGATATGGTGGTAGAAGGACTCCAAGAATTAACCTAAGAAGAGTAGTCAATATGGATAGCTTTGAAGCAAAAGGAGTACAAGCAAAATATGTCAAAGGATGCAAGAGCCCTACTCTTGATCCAACAAGGGGTAAACAATATGATCTTTCCCAAAATCTTAAATGCTAGGACAGCAAAGGAGGCATGAGAAATCTTAAGGAGCCAGTGCAAGGGCTCAGATAAGGTAATTACTATCAAACTTCAATCTTCATAGAAAGATTTTGATACTTTACTTATGAAGGAAGGTGAAAATATTCAAGCATTCTTCTCTCATATCTCCAATATCATTAATCAAATTAGAAGTTATAGAGACATAATAGATACAAAAAAATTATTCAAAAATATTGAGAAGCCTTCTTGCTAAATTTGATCATGTGGTGGCTGTAATTGAAGAAGCCAAGGATTTGTCAAAGCTTACTATAGTGGAGATAATGGGATCTTTCCAAGCATATGAGGAGAGAATGCAAAGATTTGAACAACCACTAGAGCAAGCTTTTCAATCCAAAATAAATTTTTCAAAAAATAAAAGAGATAAAAAGAATGATCACGGTCAACATACTCAAAATAGAGAATCATATAAATACTGTGGAAGGGGGGGAAGAAATTACAAAAATCAAGGAAGCAAAGAAAAATCAAGCTCATATTGCAATCTTTGCAAGAAAAATAATCATGATATAAATGATTGCCAATTCAAATGCAAAAGGTGCAAGAGGCACATTCATTTTGAAAAAAATTGTTGGTTTTGGCAAAAAGTATAAGCAAATTTCATAGAAAGAAACCAATCACTTGGTCAATTATTTTATTCAGTATTTCTTCTTACTAAGAATCAAGGGATATTTAGTATCTTGATAGTGGTTGTTCAAACCACTTGACATGTAACAAAAATTACTTTGTCAGTCTTGATGAAAATATAAAATCCTAAGTTACACTTGATGATGGAAAAATATAAAAAGTTGAAGGCATATGTATGATTTATGTCAAAACAAAAAATGGCTAACAAAAATATATTCATGATGTTTTTCATGTTCCAAGTTTCACACAAAATTTATTAAGTATTGGCCAATTGATACAGAAGAGCTACAAGCTGATTTTTAATGATGATAAATGTATCATATTTGATAAAACAACGGGCAGCTTATAATTAAAATGGCCTCTAACAGAATATTTCCTTTGACTATGCCATGAAGTACAAAAACATTGATGAATCGACACTATGCAATTGAGATATGGTCATCTAAATTTCAATAGTCTTGAATTGCTAAATAGAAAAGAAATAGAGTTTGGGCTTCCTTCTATGCATTTTGAAAAGAAAATATGTGAAGGATGCATTTTTAAAAAAATGCATAGGTTATCATTCTTAAAATCATCTTGGAAATCACTTTAGAGGTTTTTGGTTGCGTTGCTTATGCTCACATCCTAAAAAGAAGTAGAGATAAGCTAGATGAGAAAGGAGAAAACTGTATCTTCATCGGTTATAGTGATGAATCCAAGGGTTATCATCTCTACAATCCTGATACAAGACGTTTAATCATTTCAAGGGACGCGATCTTTAATGAAGATGCTACCTGGAAATTGAGTAATGAAAATTCTAATGGAACTCAACATTTTGAAGTTGAGGAGAATGTAAGAAATGAATTAGACCCAGGCATGACTTTGCCTCGAAGACAAAATAGCCAGTCACGAGATTCATCACCTATAAGAAAGATGCAATCATTGCAAGATATTTATCAAACTTAAAATGTTGCATTCTTTTCTTATGAACCACAAAAATTTAAAGAAGCAACAAAATAAGAAGAATGGAGAAAAACCATGAATGAAGAAATAAAGACGATTGAGAAAAATTAAACATGGGAGCTTGTGCAAAAGCACAATAAAAAAGATATCATTGGGCTAAAATGGGTCTATAAAATTAAGTATAATAAAGACGAATCCATTTAGAAGTATAAGGCATGGCTAGTGGCAAAATGATATTCCCAACAACCAGGTATTGACTTCAATTAGACCTTTTATCCTGTGGTCCGAATGGAGACAATAAGAATGGTTCTTGCTCTAGCTGCCCAATTGAAGTTGTAAATGTATCAATTAGATGTGAAGTCAACATTTCTCAGCAAAGAACTTAAAGAAGAAGTGTACGTGGAGCAACCTCAAGGATACATTGTTCTAGGTAAAGAAGATAGAGTCTATCATTTGAAGAAAGCACCACGTGCATGGAATAGTAAAATTGATTAGTATCTTGTCAATCATGGATTTACAAAGTGCCTAAGTGAGCCATCACTGTATGTGAAGATATAAGAAGATCATTTTCTCATCCTGTGTTTGTACTTGGATGATTTAATTTACACGGGCAACGACAAGAGAATGATTAAGGAGTTCAAATAGGCTATGATGAATGAATACAAAATGACCAATCTCAGTCTCATGAAATATTTTCTCAGAATGCAAGTCAAACAAAGGCCCAAATAGATATTTATTTCTTAAGAAAAATATGCATATGATTTGTTAAAGAAATTCAAGATGAAAGACTGCAAGCCAACATTCATTCCAATGGGAACAAATGAGAAATTATTAAAGGAAGATGGAAAAGAAAAAGTGGACAAGATAACTTATCAAAGTCTTGTTGGATCGTTGATATGTCTCACAAACACCAAGTTAGGCATAGTGCATGTGGTTAGTATCGTTCAAAGATTCGTAAGTGAGTCTAGCAAATTCCACTTCACAGCTATAAAACAAATTTTAAGATATGTGAAGGGCATGAAGAATTTTGGTATAATATATAAAGTAGAAGACCATTGTAATTTGGTTGGCTATACAGATAGTAATTGGGCAGTTAGCATTGATGATCGAAAGAGCATAATTGGATACATTTTTCTTCTTGGTTCCAAGGCAATATCATAGACATCAAAGAAGCAGAAAACAATCGCTTTTTCATCAATAGAAGCTAAATATATGGCAGTAACAAGTGTCACATGTGAAGCAATTTGGCTTAAATGAATCATGAAAAATTTACATCAAGATGTCAATGGACCAACAAGAATCTACTGTGACAATATGTCTACGATTGCAATGACAAAGAATCTAGTTTTCCATGGCCACATTAAGCATATAGAGATCTGACATCACTTCATTTGAGAGCTCATGGAACTTGGAGAAATCAAATTAGAATTTTACAAGACTGAAGATCAACTTGTAGATGTTTTTACAAAGTTGTTGATTGTGGAGAAATTTATCAAGTTTAGAGAAATGCTTGAAGTTATAGATTTTACAAGATTAAGGGGAAGTGTCAAAAGTAATATAGAAAAATCATGAATGTTGCTAATTTTCAACATGTGATGGCGATGGAAAATTTTTTAGTAAGTAGTTGAGATCATAGTCAAATAAGTTAGGTGATTAATTGTTGAAATATGTAGAGTTAGATGAAGAATTTGAAAATATATATTGATAGGTGAAACTTTATTGAAATATGTAATGGTAGGTGAAAAATAGTTGAAATATGTAATAGTAGGTGGGTGTAGTTACTGTGAAAGTTTGAAAAGGAAACCATGTAATTATCCACTAAAATGCCTATATATATAAATGGATGTGAAGCTCACTTTGCAATTCAAGGAAGAACATTTCCATTCTAGTTCTTTCTTCTCTCCCTTTGATATTTCTTGTCTATTATTTATGTTCCACCCATAATTTATTTACTACAAAAACCATCAATTCACTCTATTTGGCTTGATCACAAGTGTCATGGAATACAAGGAATCGAGAATCATAAGCATAACCTACAATTCGTTATCCCTCTTCAAGTCTATTATAAGATTTTTCGATTGTAATTGAACCAGAAACATTTCCAAGATGAATAGATCTATTTAATGAATTTAGATTAGCAAAGCAATAATGTTGTGTATTATATGCAGTCACCATAAACCAATTGCAAAATTTCCTAATGCATAAGTTGAATGTCTAATTCATATCATTAGTATTACATACTACTAGCGATTCAATGGTAAAAAGGATCAAATTAACCTGTAAATTGTGGAGCCACTGTACCAAGAGTCAACTTAGAGAATGTGAGTGAATCTAAGATAGCTGGCGTATGTTGTTCAAGAATGGGTTCCACGTTGCTTCTTATTAACCCCGATGCTGCCTATGCCATATTAGCACAGATACAAAGTATGAAAACGTTATTTTTCCCATACACAATTTCAATACAATATCAACAGCTGGAGGAATCGAATTAGATTCCTCATAATGAAAATATGGAATAAAAGCACCTCATCTACATAGGGCCAAATTTTCTCGAGTTCCATATTTAGCCAGTCTAACTGCATTTGATAGAGAATTAATATCAGAGCCCAGATTAAAATGTAAGGCGCAGTAAGTGTTTATATAAGAGATTATATAGACAATAAGATGATTGTAACTTCTGTCGTTGAGTGAAAACCACCCATGGTGGATAGAACCTAGGAGGTAGAATTTTTCTGGAATCCTCCACTGTCATCCTTGCAAAAGCAGCGACCGTCTTCGCCTAACACGTTCGAAAACGCAATAATCAGAAAAGTTTCTAAAAGCCGAATAAAGGTTATGATTCGAAATCAAGGAACTATGGTATCAAGAAAATACAAAATCAGTGCGACGCCTTGATCGGGTAGCTTCGTAACGAGCAAAAGCGACGATAATCCCGATACCAAATAAGATGCCAAAGAACATGCCACTAAAGAAGCCCATTTTCCAAGAAGGTTACAGAAACGGTAGCTCTAGCAAATGCGGGAACCACAAATTTTTATCTGCTCCGAGGTGTTCTTCTTCAGCTCCAACGTGGTTTTCTGGGTGAGGGAGAGGTCACGTTGGAAACGAGAGTTCATTGGTCAGTCATTTGGTCGAACAGGGGAAGGGAGAGAGCGAGAGAGTCGCGAAGTTAGTTATGCAGTGGGATTGTTTGCGCGGGCATACGAAAATTAGTTAAAGTTTCCGTTAGACTCCATTTGTTGCGGTTGAACATAAACTACGTTCAGACGCCCAATATATATATATATATATATATATAATTCCTTAAATTATAATTTCATTTCAACCCCCTACTACCACCACTCCTCTCCTTCGCAATTGCTGGTGCCACCCTCGCCTGCCCACAAACATTAAACTGAAAATTTCTCTCTCGTTGAAGCTCTTCGGCGCCTTGGTGATCTTGGGACGTTCATCTCGATCTTCTGGCTCTTTGTTTAGTGAGCAACCTCGACCCGACGACCTCACCAGCACTGTCCTCTTCTCCCCCCTCTACAACATTGTCTCCGGCTTGCCCTTTCGAATTATGAGGTCGCCATCTCCGGTCCGCCTCCTCCTACCATCCCCAAATTGCCGCCGTCGGCCTCCCTCACATATGTAGATGGGTTTAGGGTTAAAAAAATCCGGGCCTCTTCAGGTCGCATATGCATGATGCAAATAGATTTTTTTTAATGGTGTTTTTAAATGTTAGTTAGCAGAGTTAAAATTTCTGAGTGAGATGCTGATGTTGTTAAAAAAATTTTATATGTTAGGTTTTAAATGTTGAACAGTATGATAAAAAGCAAAATAGAAGTAGGCAAGTGATAAGATTCTTCATACTTAAATGAGTGATTTTGAACTTGAATTTTAATATATATTATAAATTATAATGTAATTAAAATAAAAAAATATATATGACAAAGATTTAAGGTATATTTAAGTTTTGTCCATAACTTAATTGAAAACCATATCGTTATTTACAAAAATTATGCATTTATTATGATATTATTAGATAATCATATATAGTGGCAAAACCAAAAATATAAAAGTGAGGAGAGCCCAAGATCAATTAAAATATTTAATATATCTAAAAGAATTTATTACCAATACATTATATGAAAATTTTTTGAGATTTAGTCAAATAATATTATATATTATTTAAATATATTACTCAAATAATATTTATATATCATTAATTTATAAAAACTTGCTTCTCTTGTACAAATTTATCTGAGTTAATTCAAATCATTAATTTATTGTTACTACTCATAAAAGATAAGTAATAGTTACAGATGTAGATAACAAGATTTGACCCTCTAACATTTTGTACCCAAAACAAATCCACTAAAAAGCTGCACTACATGCCTTTCAATTGGCTTACAATGTCATTGTACACACACACACACACATATATATATATATATATATCAACCATATATACTTGTTTTATACAGTGCGAAATGAAGACATTATAAACGAAAAATGGAATCGTAACAGTAAACTAAATATTAATAAATTAAGATACCTAAATGTAAAATAAAGGCATAAATAATAAAGTTTCTAAACAAACAAAAGTATGTGAAAAATGTGCAAAATTTTGAGTATATAAAAAGAACTAAATTAAAGACGATGAAATGAAGGTGTGAAAGATAAATAGAGCTGATGAGTACTAAAGCTTTTACCTTAGGTGGTGTCTATGTCTGTCATTGGGTGAAAATTAAAGAGTGAATAATGAAAGTTAAAGTTTTAAAGCAAATAGAGAGTAGAGAAAACAAAGAATATGACTAAATGGAAGCTAAATGAAATAATGTGAAAAAATTCTAAAGGAGCAAAGAACATAGTAAATATATTGAAAAATGTTATACAATAAAAATTGAATTTTGTTTTTTTCTTAAATACCATTTAATAATATGTAAATAGTTCGAAGGAAAAAAGTAACAATTTTATCTTTTATATAGGGTCAAAAATATATTTATACATATATTACACACATATATATACATATCGGTATGGATCCTACGTGAGTTATTGGAGAATTTTTAGTATTATCAATAACCATTGGATCTAGATTCAATGGCTCCAGATTTAATAGATATTAAAAAAAATTTAAAATATAAAAATAAATATTTTTAAAAATAAGATATATTAAAATTTTAAATTCTACTAGAATAATTTTTAGTATCTTATAATTTATTTTACACATTTCACAATATAATTCAAAAATAAAATTAAAAAAATTTTAGTATCTTATAATTTATTTCATACATCTCATAATATAATTCAAAGAAAAAAATATAATAATTTTTAGTATCTTATAATTTATTTTATACATCTTACAATATAATTCAGAGAGATTGAATTATTTCTAATAAAATTTAAAATTTTAATATGTCTTATTTTAAAAAATATTTATTTTTATATCTATTAAATTTGGAATCATTAGATCTGAATCTAATGATTTCAAATGATAATGGAGAATCTCCAATAGCACATGCTTCTGAAATGGATTCATACTCATATGCATATGGAGTAAAACCTTAGGGCTAGGGGCTAAAACATAAATTGAGCTCTTGCCTTTGCCATTAATCATATACTTACCCTGTTTAAATTAAGCATTCTAAATTAATCATATAAAACTGCATATAATTTTTTCCTAAAATTATTGTCTAAAAAAACATGATATAGTGTCTCTTTCATCATTTCAAATGCTCATTAGTTAAATTATCAAATGAATGAACTAGAACTCTATTATAATCCTTTACATATATGTTCTTTCTTCATACATTCCCTGGTGATTTTTTTTATAAATTTAATTTCTCAGAAATAAAATTATTATTAATAATATTATTATGTTAATAGTCAATTTATATACTATATAGTAATAATTAAAACAATAACCTATAAAAAAAATATGAAATATGTTATAACATTTGTTAATTTCATTCAAAATTGACTGTAGATTCTAATCAATAATGTTCTTATCTAGAAGAAATTAAATTAAGAAGTATTCATTTATGAAAAATCAAATTGAGGAAGCATAGGGCTAAATAAAAAATATTTTATCTATAACCATAAAGATAGAGTTTTAGTTTATATCAAATGACGATCACATCATTTTAAAATATTAATTATTGTTGATATAGAAAAAATTACGACTTAATATTAAAATTTGCATAATAAAATTATACTTCAAGATGATTATATAAAATTGTCTTGAAAGATCACGGCCGAGGCACTGCAATCACGTGGGTTAATATCATTATTGTTTTGAATTTTGACTAAATTAGATTTAATTTGTTATTGTTTTAAAAAGTCTAGTCGACTCTCCTCAAATTTAATTTTTACTAATAAAATTAAAACTTGATACATTTTGGAAAAATGAAATTGTTTAATTGATAATAATGATAAACTTGTATTAAAGTTTAACATCAATTTGACTATGATTATGTCATATTAAAAATAAACATATAATAGTATATATTATATAAAAAGTTAACTTATTTGACAAAAAATAAATTAAAAGAAAATTTTTTACAATAATTATGGAAATGTCAATAGAGTCAAATATAATTTAATCACATTAAAAAAGCATAATATGTTCTAAAATCTAAATAATTCAAATAATCATATTAGAGTAAAATATTTTTTTGGCCTTCCAATTACTATAAACTTATTATTTTGATTCATCACTTATAGTGATATTTGAAATGATTCTTTATTCATTGAAAAATATTACATTTGCTTCCTTTATTTTTTTGTTTTTTAAATATTAAATTTATTGTCTCTAATCAAACTCTAATGCCATAATTGAGGGACTAAATTTAATTTTTTTCATAAATAAAAAAATTAAATGTTACATTTTTGAATTGAGTAGGTGTTGAGATAAAATATGTTTTTATCTTATTTGTTTGCTTATGTCAATTTTATTGATTGTGATTATCATTGGCTTATGTTGCCGTGGTTATCATTGGCTTATGTAGCCATGGACCAAGGTGACTCTTATGCTGAAATAACGTAACTGATAAAGCCCATCTCTCTTATTCTGAAACTGTCCCACGTGAAAAAACTAATAAATCCCTGTCCATTTGATATGCTCCCTCCAGCGTATGTTACGAGATCAATTCGGATTATCTTCAATTATCGAAGATTTTTCAGTAATTAAAGATGATACAAATTAATTTTATATTAATATTAAATTAAAAAATTAATTTTTTAATCGTCTCTAGTAATTTATTTTGGTTACAAGATGCCGAGAGAGTAGTACGCATTAAATGCCTCCACTCTATCCTCTTAAAGCAAGCACCGCCATTTTAACAAAAATTGGAGCCTCTGAACAAAATATAGTCATCGCAAAAAATATGGCCGTTTAAGAATGTTATTATTTTACGACTATATATACATTTGTGTGTGTGTGTGTGTGTTTTCTTATTCGCTTCTTTGAGTTATCAATTGTGTTTGAGTGACTTCATCTTAATGTGCGTATCTTGCTTAGTGTTTAAAACTTAATGCAATTCTCTTCATTAGAAAAATCTGTTTGTGTGAGTTTGAGCAGTGGAACTGTTTGTGCTCTTACAGAGCCTAAGTTCATCTTTTTAGTTGTTAAAGTCTGCGAAATTCGTAGTAAGGAGCCTAATTGATTCATGTGTGTATTATTTGAATCTGGAAAAATCTTTTGTGATTGAGCCTTATTTTTTAAGTTACAAGTTCTGTGTAAAAATTGTTAAGTTGAGCATAAGATTATTAAGTTGATTGTTTTGATTAGTAAAATTTCTAGTCAAGATAACTAGAGAGTGGATATAAAATAAAAAAAGATTGGAACTACTATAAATCTGATGTATTTTGCCTTCTTTTCTTTGCTTAAATTTATTGTCTTCAATAAACAATTGACTAAATCACTTTTCCAATAAGCTAAAAACATATAATTTATATCACAAGAAAATTATTTTACAATTCACCTCCTCTATTGCTATATTTATACTAATAGAACAAAATTATTTTAAATATTATAATAAATGAGTGACCAAAATGATAATTTTATAATAAGTAAATAATTAAAAAAATAATTTTCTCTATAATAATTCAACTTTGTAGGGCTTGATTACTGCAAACCCTCAAATTACCTCCTTTGCTTTTCATCGTTGATTATCTATACTTAATTACATTGTGTAATTAATGGAGAAAAAGTAATATAAGAAGAGTGAAAGTGTATATTAAATTCATAATTTTCTTTCATTGACTTCTTTTTTAATGTAACTGCCATAATATTATCAAGTAAAAGAAGTCAATGTGATTTATTTATTTTTATAAGATATTATAATTTATTTATGTCTTACTAATAATTAATTTGTGCCGTTGAATCACTAAAGTTTTGGGTTGAAATGCTCTCATCCCTTATTAATAACATTTGAAAATAAAAAATCTGGCATTCATATATACATATATATGACGGAGGTTTTGGCGCTCAAAATTTTTGTTATCATATAGATAGGTTGTGACGTGGTTTTATTTCTACAACTTGCGAGGGACATCAGATATTAAAATATATCAAAACATGTGAAAATCTCATACTAGAAAAAAATTAAAGAGTAAATTGTTTTTTGGTTTGGACCTCAAAAAAAAGCGGAATCTATACGAATTCTGAGATGATCTGGCTTTAAACGGCACCGCCTCCACGTAATATCGTTTGGAGCAAACATCTTGGCAATATCATGCAAGACTTGGCTGAATATTTATGTTATTTCCAAAGACTATATAAAGTAAATTAATGATTTAGAAAATATTGTTTTCGTTTTTAATTCCATTGATAAAGCTTTTTTTAATTTGATTATCTGCAAACGAAGCCTTATAATCTAATTCTTAAAATTCTTTTTACATCATATTGATTCTTTCAGAGAGTTTATAAATATTTTTTAAAAAAGATTATTTTGATTAAAAATATTTAATGAATTAAATTAAGAGATTTTATCTTTATAGAAATAAAATAAAGAAAAGAGTGATTTCACGAGTCCTAATTAAAAGGTATTATATTTAAAGGAATAACATAAAATTATGTCTACAGAATAAATTATTAATCTAATTTTAAAATAAACAAAATATTAAAAAGTATAGTTAGTAGTTACTCACGTATAAGCAAGCATTTCAGTTTCAATGGAATCTTTTCCTTTCACACGCAAAACAGATCAAGAATCAATTGAAGTTTAATACAGAATCGCATACAGTAGGAAAAGTTATAAAGTGATATGGGTAATGCTACTTATAATATTAATTAATTTTTTCAATATTAATATTTGATATAATTTTTATTCGTAATTAATGCACAATATTAAAGTAAGTTAATTAAACTTATACATAATCGCATTTGTAGAAAAAAATTTGTACAAAAAATTTTATATATCATTATTATGCTATTCTCCAACTAAAAAATGATAAATATTTACTGTTCAAATTATATTACAACATATATTATATTATTTTTTAATTAAATATTTATTTTATTTGAATCAAATAACTATATAACAAAAATATAAGAAATCACGTATAAGTAACATATAAGTCTAATCTTATAGGGTACAATTAAGTAAACTTTCCATTTGACCTACCTTATCTTCGTTATGGTTATATGCATAAAGGTGTCAGTTGTAGATATGGCTATGGGCGGTTCCAACGATGCCTTACCTTATACTATATTAAAGTTAATATTATCGTCCTTTCAAACTCCATGCAGATTTGGATGCTCATATATAAATCAAACCAATAAAATGCCTTGTGGATTCCATTTGGGTTTGGCAATAAAATTAGGAGGTTGACAATGCCATTTGCCTGAAGGTTTGAGAATTGTGTAGGGATTATACTCGCATATTCAGCATTCCGGGTAAAGATTAGAACAATATGGACATTAGAACTTTTTCATTTTTTCAGTTCTTTAATCGTCGGTTCACATATTGAAGGTTAATCTTCTCTATTTCTTCTGTTTGAGTTCACTTAGCCTTTATTCTACAATAGGCATTTTACATCTTAGTAAATTAAAATTACACTTTAATTGTATGATTAATATAATTAAATATGTAGAATTTATTTGAACAATAAACTTTATTTATGTTATGTTTATATCTCTTTAAAACAAAAAAAAAATTAGAGAATTTGAATTATTATAAAAATACATTTAGTCATTAACTAAGGTTTTCAGAATAAATAAATTTGCATAATAAAATTTACCTACGGATATTATTGATGTGACAATAAGAACATGGAACCTTAAAAAAGCATGAATTTAGAAAAATTGTGAACGGTCTCGTAGTTGAAGCGTACGGGAGAATACTAATTGATGATATTGACACAGTATGACAAGCGTTGTTTAGTGGTTAGAATTGATATGATGAGAATAAAAGATAAAAATAAGAGTGAAAATAAGAATATTTAAATATTATTTAGTTAAAAAAATAAAAATAAGTATATCTCTTTTCAATAGAGTGTATATTTTATTATAAAAAAGGTAAATATATTTTTGAATTATTAATTAATAATATAATAATTAATATAATAATATATATTTAATAATTTAATAATAAATTAAATAATAATAATAAATTAAAATTTTAATATATTACAAGAATATTTTTATTTAAAAATTATTAAAAATGTAAATATTTTTATCAAAAATATTTTTATTCTAAAAAAATTAATTTAATTTCATAATTTTAATTAAAAAAATTATTTTTATATAAGAGAGAACAATTTTTTTAAAAAATAAAATAAAAACTCAATTTATAAATCAAACCAAAAAAAAAAAAGTGTTTCTTATTCTCATCAAACGAACCCTAAGTGCACTCAAGAAAAAAGCGTTCGAATAATGTGAAAAAGCACTTTTGGTTTGTGGTGTGAAAAAAGTGAGGGCGCATGTTTGAAAATGAATAGACGAAAATCAACCCCTATATAAATCGAGGTAAGAGCTCAGAAGAAGCAGTAAAATAGCGATCCACGATAAAGCCAAAAAAATACAGCTTCCAACACTTCATTCCAACCTCTTCCAGAGAAGTCGCAGAGCCTAGAACGTGGTGGTTCACGTAAATTCTCCACGCTACGATACTTTCACTTCCTTCCGCATCACTCATCCCCGCTTTCATGACCCAATGTTGTATGCACTCGTAAAGGCGCTCGCCGTCTCTCTCCAACGTAGTGGCACGCTTTCTTTTCGTGTGCTTCCTCAATTGTGTCGGTTCAGTTATACGTGAATATTTCTGTTCTGAACCATCTGGAGTCTAATGGCGGGAAACGATTGGATCAACAGTTACTTGAAGGCGATCCTTGACGTTGGGCCTGGGATTGCCGACGATAAAGCAAAGTCATCTCTGCTGCTCCGAGAAAGAGGTCGCTTCAGCCCCACCCGCTACTTCGTTGAGGAGGTCATCACCGGATTCGATGAGACCGATCTTCATCGTTCATGGATTCGAGTACGTTCAGTTTACCGTTCCCTTCCATTTAAGCACGCTCATACTCATGTATCTAGTGTGATCAATATTTGTCTTAATCTCTCTTGTTTTATTATTTTTTAATTGATTTAAATTTTTTAATTGATTTAAATTTTTTTATTAAGGCTGCGTCGATGAGGAGGACAGAGGAGAGGAATACGAGACTGGAGAACATGTGCTGGAGGATTTGGAACTTGGCGCGCAAGAAGAAACAGGTTCTTTGTCTTTTAGTTTTACGTTTAGTTTTCGAAATTCTTTTTCCCCGTACATCTGTGTGTGTAGCCTTGAATGAAGACTTCACATAAATCTGAAATGTAGAAATTTAACAGAATTATTTAGTCGAAGTGGTTGATAATTCATTTTTCCTGATTGAAATTGTTGAAAATTGATTGGTAAATTTAAGGATCTTTTTCTATTATAATCAATTTACGAAATGTGTTTCCATATGCAACCCTTGTTTTAAAATGGCAAAAGAGGAGGACATGGTGAGAGTGAGTAACATGCAATATTGTTATTCTAGAATTACATTGCTTGTTCTCTGGTCATGTTTTCAGATATTAAAGCTGATTATGATGAATTAGGCTGACGTTAGGCATAGGTGATGAGAAGAAGAATATTTTAAGAAGACTGAAGCCTGTGTTCGTTAACCATAATTTTATTTTACGAATCATTGAAGTAGAATTTTGCTTTTGTCTTTACAACTATCTTCTAATTAACTTAACTATTTCGCTCAGGGATTCCACATCAAAGGTCTTCAATAGAAATTACTAGTATTTGATGAGCAGAGTTGCATGTCTTTAATCTTTATAATTGTTTTGAAGTCGAATTTTTAAAGCTTTGTCGCTGTTATGCTATATCTGATCGAGGAAATTTGAAGATCTACATGCTACCACAGTGGCGACTAAACTCCAGTTAGTATTTGATATGTCAAATTAAACATCAGAATGTAGCTTCACATTTTGTCAATTAACTTGTCAAATCAGCTTGAGGGAGATGAGACCCAGTATAATGCTAAGCGTCGTCTTGAACGTGAAAGAGGACGCCGAGAGGCAACTGCTGACATGTCAGACTTATCAGAGGGAGAGAAAGGGGATACTTTAAGTGATATTTCAGTTCATGGTGACAGCATTAGGGGAAGAATGCCTAGAGTCAGTTCTTTTGATGTGATGGAGAATTGGGCTAGTCAGCACAAGGAGAAGAAACTCTACATTGTTTTAGTCAGGCACGAACATAAACTTTTCCTTGCATTGGCTCCTCTTGAGATTGTATGGAGGTCTATATATAATTAATGAAATCACTAGCTTATTTATGACCGTGAACAAAATCCTGGTATTGAATTACCTGTCATAAATTTCACATTGACGACTTTATTTATGGATGTCTAACTAGTGGGATTCAAATATTCATGCAGCCTTCATGGCTTGATACGAGGGGAAAACATGGAATTAGGTCGTGATTCTGATACTGGTGGTCAGGTAACCATTGGGTTTTGGTGCTGTTACTTTGTAATATGTTTCCTCTGTTTCAAAGATATTAATTGCCAACTAATTTATAATTTCCCGTCCCATATTCAGGTTAAGTATGTCGTAGAACTTGCAAGGGCATTAGGAACGATGCCAGGCGTTTACAGAGTCGAACTGCTAACAAGACAAGTATCATCTCCTGATGTAGATTGGAGCTATGGTGAACCAACAGAGATGCTGAATCCAAGAGGCTCAGACTACTTACCTCAAGAGTGTGGGGAGAGTAGCGGTGCATATATAATCCGTATACCTTTTGGCCCAAAAGACAAATATATACCTAAAGAGCGCCTTTGGCCGTATATACCTGAGTTTGTTGATGGTGCACTAAAGCACATCATTCAAATGTCCAAAGTTCTGGGCGAACAGGTTGGTGGCGGAGATCCAGTCTGGCCAGCTGCTGTTCATGGACATTACGCTGATGCAGGTGACTCTGCTGCTCTTCTATCTGGATCTTTAAATGTTCCTATGATCTTTACTGGCCATTCACTCGGACGAGATAAGCTTGAACAACTTCTTAAACAAGGAAGGCAGTCAAGAGAAGAAATTAATGCCGCCTACAAAATAATGCGGCGAATAGAAGCAGAGGAGTTAACTCTCGATGTCTCTGAAATTGTCATAACCAGCACAAGACAGGAGATTGAGGAGCAATGGCGTCTTTATGATGGCTTTGATCCAATCCTGGAGCGGAAATTGAGAGCGAGGATGAAAAGGGGCGTAAGCTGTCATGGCAGGTTTATGCCTCGTATGGTTGTAAGTATCAAGAGACCCGCACCAAAGTTCAAATTCTTTAAACTTATATTTTTTTTTTTGTCACCTTTGTGTTTGGATATATTTCATTTGCTAAAGTTTGAAATGCTTTAAATTATCATATACTTCAAGGTGATTCCGCCCGGAATGGAATTCAATCATATCATTCCGCCCGATTTGGATGAAGCGGAAAAGAATGAAGATAAGTCTGCTCCTGACCCAGCAATTTGGTCTGAGGTCAAAGCTGCTACTCCTTTCTAACAATAGAGAAATTTTTTATTTTTTATGCATTAGATTCATTTTTTATTATTTTGGTATTACCGTTGATTGAGTTACCAGATCATGCGTTTTTTCTCCAATCCACGCAAGCCTATGATACTTGCACTTGCCCGGCCAGACCCCAAAAAGAATCTCACAACTTTAGTCAAAGCATTTGGAGAATGTCGCCCTCTCAGGGAGCTAGCAAACCTTGTACGTACGTTCAACTCGTTGAGCAAGCACTGCTTGTTCTACAGTATTTTTAGTTATTTTCCGAACACCGTATGCTTGGATATTTCTTATCCTGGTTTAAATACCGTTAGTTTAGAAGTTTTATTTTTGGATTCTACACTGTTCTGCTGTTCCAGACATTGATAATGGGAAATCGAGATGATATCGAAGATATGTCCACAACAAATGCCTCTGTACTCCTTTCAATCCTTAAGCTGATTGACAAATATGATCTATATGGTCAAGTGGCTTATCCTAAACACCACAAACAGTCTGACGTTCCTGATATCTATCGTCTTGCTGCAAAATCCAAGGTAGCTTAGTTAAATTGTTTATCAAATAGTGTTTACATATTAATTAAGGCGCATTCTAAGGTTGACTTAGGTGCAATTAGTAATAGTTTTTTTATTACGCAGCTTATTTGTCATCATTAGTTAGTTACTAACATATGCCTTCTTATTGTGTTGGCGTCATTTGCCAAAGTACTAGTAACTCTGCTAGGACTTTGTGGAGTATTACAAACACAATACGAAGCGCCATTTTAATTACAGCAATGCACCTAGTTTCTTAATATACTTCATAGAATCCACCATGAACTAATGGTTCATGAAATCCCGCATGATTCAACTACGGTCATTCTACAAAATATTATATACCTTGACATCCCCCAACCTTTTACAAGATGTATTTACTCTCTACTGTTTTTTAAAATATTTTGTAGGGTGTTTTCATTAATCCAGCTTTTATTGAGCCATTTGGGCTTACTTTGATTGAGGTGCTCCTCTTAGCCTTCATTGCAGTTTTCGTTGCGTTTAAAATCAACTAGTAGAAAATTCTAATACCAGGCTCTTCTTCCCAGGCAGCAGCTCACGGTTTGCCTATTGTTGCGACAAAAAATGGTGGCCCTGTTGATATTCATCGGGTTTGGCAATCTGCTGCGACCTTTCCAGGATTTTGAAATATACGTTACCCTGATAATTTAATACTTAACAAATTGATGTACTATAATAGCTTATTGTTGATGATGAATGATGACTATTTTTTTCAGGTTCTTGACAATGGCCTTCTAGTTGATCCCCATGATCAACAATCCATTGCTGACGCTCTTTTGAAGCTTGTTTCTGATAAACAACTTTGGGCAAAGTGCCGGCAGAATGGACTGAATAATATTCACCATTTTTCTTGGCCAGAGCATTGTAAGACTTACTTATCTCGAATAGCTACTTGCCGGCCTAGGCAGCCAAAATGGCAGAGAAGTGATGCTGAAGGTGGAACTTCAGACTCAGATTCACCTAGTGATTCCTTGCGAGATGTACATGATCTATCATTGAACCTGAAGCTTTCACTGGATGGTGGAAAAACTGAAGAGAGTGTGACCCTTGATAATGCTTTAGATACCTCTAAAAAAAATACTGCTAGTGGAAGGAGCAAGACGGAACATGCTGTGTCGACATTAGGGTCAATGGATAAAGAAGACAGCAATGCAGTGAGTAAGTTTCTGACATTGAGAAGGAGGAAATACATTTTTGTAATCGCTTCTGATGAAATTTCAGAGTTTCTTGAAATTCTTAAGAAAGTTTTCAAGGCAGTGCAGAAGGACAGGGATGCTGGCTCTATAGGATTCATATTATCAACTTCGCTGACAATATCTGAGATAAACTCTCTTATAGCTTCAGGAAATTTTAGGCCATCAGATTTTGATGCTTTAATATGCAACAGTGGCAGTGAACTCTATTATCCATCTGCAATCTCGGAGAAGAGTCCTACCGGACTTCCTTTTGTTGTAGATTTAGATTACGAATCTCACACCGAATACCGCTGGGGGGCAGAGGATCTGAGAAAGACTTTAGTTCGTTGGGTTGATTCAATCAATGAAAAAAGGAAAGAAGAACCAGTAATCTTTGACGACGAAGCGGGATCTACCGCACATTGCTATGCTTTTAAAGTGAAAGACCCAACGTCGGTAATGTTCCTTTTTCTATGGCATCTGTGATTTATCACATCATGAGGCAACATTGCTTAAGCATATCTAACCTTGTGGAATAGTAATAACAGTTTGACAAGTTTAAATCCTATTCTATAATGACAGCTTCCTCCGGTTAAGGAACTTCGGAAACTAATGAGGATCCAAGCACTTCGATGCCATGTTATATGTTGTCAAAATGGGACAAGGTTGAACATCATCCCTGTTTTAGCTTCCAGATGCCAGGCACTCAGGTAAAGATGTGAAATCGTTGGTCAGTCTAGCATTCTTCTTTGATCCAGTTTATTGATGTTCTTTTTACTAATAGTAGCCAGCGAGGTTGATGAAATTGATACCAAAATATTTATGTAAGATAATTCGGCTCGTGCTTCACAATTACCTGTTGAAGATTTTAGACCATGTTTCAACTACCAATTAAGAACCCTTTGCTGTGAGGTTTTCTATAAATACTACTTAAATTAAGAAGATTACTAGACAATGATGACAACCTCTAAAACATACCACTTCAGAACATCTTTATTTTAAAGGTATGATGTGGATCTCTTGGTTAAAACTACTAGTCAAGGCTTAAACAAGAATTCATATTAACATGTCATGAAAAGATCTTGGTCTTTACAAGATACAGAGAGCCTATAATCATTAATATGCATGAACAAGGAACCTAATTTTACCTGCCGTCTTTAATGAACCTGTTAACGTTTCTTTGGTATCTTGGATGGTTGGATTTCCAATTTATTGATGACCAATGTTTGTTTTTTAATAATTGCAATCATTATCCTTCCGTTTTCCATGCTAATACTTACTTCAGGTACCTCTATGTTCGTTGGGGAATGGATTTGTCCAATACCGTGGTATTTGTGGGAGAATGTGGAGACACCGACTATGAAGGATTGGTTGGAGGGATCCACAAAACTGTGATAATGAAGGGTAGTGGTAGTGATGCGCGTAAGCTTCATAATAACAGAAGTTATCCACTCGAAGATGTTCTACCTTTGGATAATGCCAATGTTGTGCAGGCTGAAAGAAATGATATCGATGACATACGGGCATCACTGAAGAAACTAGGGGTCATTTGCCAATAGACCTCACATTTTATGTATATATCCCTGTTCAAGTATGTCTTCCATGTATTTCACTGAAGCTGGTGGCTTTCACTATTACCTTCAAGCCAAGTTCCGTCACCAGAATGCTCCGTCATTCCCTAACACAAGCATTGAGCTATATGGGTTGCCGATGATGTTTCTTAATCATCCCCCTTGTTTTCTCAATAATGATTCTACGGTTGGAACAATTTCCTTAGTATTCAGAGCTCTGCTCTCTTCTTTTTTTTTTTTTTTTAAATATCATTTATAATATCTTTTGCAGTACGGATATTAATTACTCGAGATAATGTCTAGCAGCAACTGCTAAATGAAGGTGATTCAGTATGTGATGTGTCACGCTGATGTGGCATCGTACATAGCTTTTTGTGTTTACGGGGCATCTCGTGTTCTCGCTTTCAATCGTCTCCTCCATGGCCAGTCTTCCATTGACTGCAAACGGACCTCTGTCTTCAGCTTCTGGTGACTGCACTTCGCCGCCGTTCCAGAGTAGAGAGAGTTTAGTGGTTAGCGATCCCCTTGGCCAAGAAGCAGAAAATACCTAGCTGGAAACCAACGTTTATACATACATATTAAGGATTTAATCCTACTTCCAGCCCCACTGCTTGAGCTTATACCTAAATGCAGATTGATAATAATAATAATCGATCCAATGATTTGTTGAGCTCAGAGACAGCAAAGGGAGCAAGAAGTCTAGCAATATAACCAACTTTCAACCTACTCTTTTGTAACAAGAAACATGTCACACTCCAAACTTTCAAACCGGCCGTAACAAATAATGAGAATAACCCTTTCTTGCAAGTCAATTATTATATTTTCTTGATTAATTGTACTAATGTGTAAATCACGCAATAATATAAATTTATAGTAATCATAATATAAAGTAGTTTAACAATCACATATTTTTATAAAAATTTTGATATAGTCTCATTTGTAATGGAAATTTACTGAAATTATTACAAATATCTGTCCATTAAAAAAAAATTCAGAAAAGAGAGTTCAGCTCTCAGATTATCTAATAACTGATAAAATTATAACAAAATAGGAGAATGAAGAATCTGCTTGTGGTCATCTATACACATCTACAATTATTTACATTTTGGCCAAATTACACTACTACAAAAGTATGATATTCCAGCAAAATAAGAACAGTATCCTTTGCAATAAAAGTAGAGCTCTTCTAACCTACACGTTCTAAAAACTATTCTAGGTGGTTATCTAAAATTATAGAAAATATAAACGGGTAGCATTCCAATAACAAAACCAATACAAATACCCTGAGGTATGCAAAGCTCTGTATAATTTACTTCATAATAACTTTTCAAATATCTAATACTATATTTGTTGATCCAAATCTTTAAAATGATCAATTTTCTGTTAATCAACATTTAAATCCATACCATAATAAGGCATGAACATGTGTTAATTACATAAGAGAGAGATTTCAACTGTGTAATATAAAATAATGGTGATAAATTTACTTCTATGGAAATCAAGTTGATCAAGGGTACTCAATTATTGGAAAATATATTTATCAGTCAATGATCCACAGCCTTCGAAGAAATTATATTCATTCGTCAAGGTTACTTAGCCCTTGGGTAATTTAAATCAGACGATCGTGAGGCACAAATTCACGCTGTTTAACCCATCTAATACTCACTTTCAATATAATCCCCTTTTGATTGTTCTTACATGAATGTCACATCGCAATAACATATTAGTCTATTTGTGATATTATATCTACTTTATATGTGTTATGCAACATTACAAATAATTCATAGTTCATTTGAAAAAGAAATAGTCAAGTCTGTAGGCTATTTCTTCATTAACAAAAGGATAATAACCACAAAAATTTCATTACAAAATAATATAATTGATAAATAACAACATGTATCATGTGATATTGTTAGAAAAACTACGACTTACATAATGGGTGAAGTATTCTAAATAGCATTGTCTCTTTTCTTTGATTATGGGATATTTTACGAGATAATCCTTATAATACAAAAGTACAATTTCCTTAATTCATTATCACCAATACACATTTAATTTTGACTTACTCCAATGCCTCTTAGCAAATTCATAAATTGAAAAGACTTATTAAAAACAATCAAAATATCTACAAGTCCCATACTAACCTATAACATTAACACAACTCATATTTTAAATTAAGAAGAGTTTTCTTCCTTTAGTTCATATTATCTCTATAACCAAACTCATTTTCATTTATTCCACCACATGACTTAGCTCATTTCTCATCAAATTAATTCACTTCCTTATATTTCTTATTTCTAATTATACAATTACATCCTAATTTGCAATACTTTAAATCTTCCTTTCACCTTCAACCAAGAATATATATGAACAACAATAAAATATCACCTCATAAAAATTAATAATATTCCTAAAATACCAACCTTAATAACAAATTTTCTAGAATTCTTACAATTTTAAGTTTGACTCAAAAATCTAGAAAATTTTTGGATTAGTCCCTAAATAGTCCTAACTTGAACATTTCCAACAATTCACCGCCAATGATCATCATATAACCACCAATAGATGGCAAAAGAACAAAATTTAAGAAGAAAAGAAAACCCACCTGAAACTAAAACAAATCCCACCAAAAAAAATGGATCACAATTGGCCTTCAAACTAGCTAAATGAAGAGATGAATATGGCTGAAACTTTTCGCCGGAACAGTGATGAACAATGGCCAAAAATGAGCTGGTGACGAGAAGACATCGGCTGGAGTGACAGAAGACGATGGAACAGCGCCGGCGTGAGTTACAGTAGAGGAAAAGGATGAAGCAACTGGAAACATTCTACGGAATATTTGATTGAGAAAGAAAAAAAGATGCAACAAGGATAGTTTAGTCATTTTGCTTGGTAGACACGTGGTAGCATTCCTTTATTTTTCCTAAGAATAAAACTTGTGAGTGTTACAAAACACAGCCTAAAGCTTCTGGAATCCTGTCATAGCACTTTATCCGCCACTTACCAACTAAGAGTACTCTTTCTGCCAATCCTTAATTAGCTGATTGACAAGTATGATCTATACGGTCAAGTGGCATATCCTAAACTCATAACCAGTCATTGAAAAAGAGTTAGTGAAGATTTAATGAAATAATTGTAGGAAGTCATTAACTAGTGTCACTTTTAAGTTTCTAACGTGACCTCCCACATTGGAGACTTCGGAGAATGATTAGCTCCACTTTCTGTACCAAGATGATGATGGCGAGGTGCTACATAGTGTAGAGTACAAGAAGGGAAAGCCACTTAATTTTTTTTTTAATTTTTCCATTATTCACGAGTGGGGCCAATGAACGACATGTCCTCCGTTGAAGGCCAATTTATGCACGTATTTGAAAGGGGCTATTTTCACGACTGCATAAATAATCGAATTTTAGATTTCTTATGACTCACTCAAATCTATCATTATTGAACTACAACCTAATAATATCTAGTTAGACAACTTTTTCGGTATATGCTATTTTTTATTTATAGGTTATTTTTTAAAATAAATTTATACACACTACTAGTCTATTTACGATTGTGAGGCAACAGGTGCAACCAGTTCTTCATGTCTAATTGCCTTGGAAGGACACAGACGTACGATGATGTTGTTGCTGATGATTAGTTTATATCTTTATATTATTTTAATTAAAAAGTCATATTTTGAAATTGAATAAAGAAAAAACCTAGTTGTATAGTTTCATAGTTGCGGGTTTAAAATATTGTCCTATGAAATAGGAACTACGCAGATTGAGTCCCAGTGATCGTATCTGATTGTTATATATCTGTTGTTACATGTAATATGATATATATATATATATATATATATATATATATATATATATATAGCTTTAAAATTTTCAGCACACTGGTCAATTTAAGAATAAAATTACTCGGTTAAATCGGAAGTAGATCAATTTAAAAATAAAAAATTTCAGAATATCCGATTCAGCACATTCTTTATATGAGGTTTTTATATTTCATTGGTGACTGGCAATTTTGACCAGATATATTATTTCTGTAAACGTTTAAAATTACTCATAATCATAAACATATATAAAATTGAGCCAAACAATATAATTGATACATCATATTGACATAAAAATTTCCTAGAATGAAAAGAGATTTCTGAAATAATTTTTTTCGTAATTTAATATCATACATGAGTCTATATAAAGACATTTAACTCCATATATTATACATTGATCCTACGTCAAAACTTTTTAAAAAGAAATCATTTCCTAGACGCATGTTTGCGTACAATATTGTCATATATTTGGTGAATGATATCATTGTTATCCTGCATATAAAATATTGACCGTATCAAGCAATTTTTTTTTTACTTATCATAAAAATACTATTTTAGTTAATCACTTATTCAAATATCTAAAATGATAATTTATTTATTAAAAAATAACATAATTAATTATCATATTAAAAAAATGTCAAATTCAATTATTTAGATTTAAGGTTTAAAATTTAATAAAATGACTCAATCTAATATTTTTTTAAAAAAAGTAGAGACAAAGTATAATATTTTTAAATGAGTAAAAAATTATTTTAAATATTAAAATAAGTAAGAGACAAATATGATAATTTTATGAAAAATGATGGACTATAAAAATATTTTTCTTCAAAAAACATTTTATCTTTTAGTTAAAGTTTCAGACGTTCTCACGGAACTGAAAAAGGATAATCGGGAGCTTAAAAGAGAAAAAGATAATCCAAATGAAAAAAGATATTTTTTTTTTCTGGCCAATCAGAAGAATAAAAGACTTTGAAAATTAAATTTTAAAATTAAACGACAGGGACTTGCCGTTTAAACGAGTCTGAGAAGAATCTACGCTTGAGGACCACCAAAACGGGCAAATTTCGGAGTTGATTTTGGCGGGCTTGGAAGTTATCGCTCTCTTAACAAGCACGAATCGCGTATCTGATCACGCTAATTGTTCACTCGCGGGGACAAGATCGTCATTCGAATCCAGAAGGTCAAATCCGTCAATCTGCATCACACTACTTCACACTTTCCACCTTCGTTAATAGAGTTTGAGCGTGACTGGAACGGAGAGATAGCTCCATGCCGGTCTCCATCATTACGCCTTCCATGCTCCATTTTTCTCCACATTCTTAACTCATCATTCTCTCAAGAAAACCAAATGCTGCGAAATTCTTCAGAGAGAAACAAAATGAACATATCTTTTAGACTTTTTTTCTTTGTAATGTACTCGATGCTTGCGGTATCGATCTTCGTCCTTATGTTTCTTCCGGGCCAGTTCTTCGATCTGATCACATACCATGGCTTATATCGGGGATATAATGTGCAAATAAGTCAGATTCAATTCACGGTTCCCAGTGAAAAAGTACTCCAAGCTGTTGTTTCCGATGAACATGGCAGTGATCTTCACCGGAACAAATCCACTTACCCAACCGTAACCGTCAGTTTCACTCTCTTCCTCCTACAGAGTGTTTATATAAGCATTGAACAATGTTCTGTCTGTATTGTTTTTTTTTTTCTGGGTTTTGATTTAGTTTTCGATTTTATATGTGGCTAAATTCTATTTATGAACTATTATTCGGTTTGCGTTTGGTGGAATTTGTTGCTTTTATATTGTCTCGATTTACGACTCTGATTATGCAATAGTCAACGGAATATATGACAGAGGACAGAAAAAATACTGAGCAAAGAACAGAAGCTTGAAAGAGGACTAGCCGGAGCAAGAGCTTCCATTCGCAGGGCAGTAGCTGATAGGAGAAGCAATTACTCTTTGGTGTACACAGGGAAAGGCGGCGACAATTACATCCCCTCTGGTGACATATATCGCAACCCGCGCTTATTTCACCAGTAAGCCCTCCGCACTTTCTTCTTTCAGATATAACTACAAATTAATTATTTAGAGTGAAATTAATTAGAATCGAAAGCTTATTCATAGCTTTGCTGATAAGTCACCGCCACCGTTAAATATCTGTGCCACGATGTTTACTTTTTGAGCTTTTTTTTTTTTTTTTAATGGTGGCATAATTTCTTTTCTTCTAATGGACGATAGAGGGTGCAAAGTGCGCTAGCATTCATTCGCTTCAGAGTTCAAAGTTCAAATAGAGCTTTTGAGAAAAGCCGCTTTGCTATATGTACTCATTAAAACTTGTACCAGAAAAATATACTTATTTGAACAACTGGACCGTGTGACTTGTTGGATTGTGATCACTCTCATCCACCGCCCGCGATTTGTATGACAAGAGAACCATAAGTACTTTATACGTAACTGAAGTCTTGATGCAAGTGATAGTTTATGATCACAGCCTAGACAAAACTACTCAATTTGTTAATATACTGTTACGGTCGTCATTATTATTACTGAATCATCGAGGGAGCGATCGATTCTTAAATTTGAGTTTGATGTTAAATAGCAAACCTCCGAAACCATGCAGGATATTAGTTACTATTGTGCTATTGCCTTTTCAGAATCTGCTGCCTTTAAACTGATTACACTTGCAGCTTTCAAATTTAACCAAAAGTCCAAATATTTCGTCAGTTCTCGTCAAAAATACAATTTTTAAAGGTTTTTTTAGTGGGGGGGGGGGGGGGGGGTTTATAGATAAGAACTATTTTATGCTAATATTTATCTACGAAAATCAAATGATTAATTACGTAAAGTGATTAACAATTCAATTTGGTTTTATTTTGAATTAAATTATCGCATTGTTCGGTTAGATGCATTCTGTTTAGGAACATAAAAATTCTTAACAAATTACAATGGTAAAACTATACGTTTAATTTTATCGGTCAATATTTATGTTGATTTATTACGTTAATGAGCATTTAGGAGGAATATTACAGGAGCTATTTGGAGATGGAGAAAAGATTCAAGGTGTACGTTTACCAAGAAGGGGAACCACCAATTGTTCACTATGGCCCGTGCAAAGACATATACTCAATTGAAGGAAGGTTCCTCCATGAGATGGAACACGGAGCTAGGAGGTTTAGGACCTATGATCCCCATGCAGCTCACGTATACTTCCTGCCATTTAGTGTGACATGGATGGTCAAGTACCTCTATACTCCACCCACAAACGATGTCAGTCCGTTAAGGCGGTTTGTCTCCGATTATGTGAGAGTGGTGTCTACTAGGTACCCCTACTGGAATAGAACTAATGGTGCTGACCACTTCATGCTTGCCTGTCACGATTGGGTTAGTTTAATTTCTTTTTCTATATTTCTATTCCCCTTCTTTTTCTCTCCCTAACTTTAGAAGTACTCATGGTTGAAATATCCAACTAAGGTTGTGCTTCTGGGTATAAATAAAAAATTCAAATATTCTAATTTACATCAATAATGATCTTTAAATACCTTGATAACGATATTTAAATTGTTCTAATTACTTTGTAATTAATAATGAATTTTCATTGTACTAAAAATTAATTGTTCAAGATGCTTGCTATCATTTTATCAACGTATATTAAAGTAGTTATTTATACAGTCACTAAAATATACTTTATTTTTTTTATCAAAATGGTAGAACTTCAATTGTAGTACCAGGACTGAAAAATGCCGGAACTGAACTCTTCTCCATTTTGCCTCGCTGGACCAATTAATCATATATTGCAGGATATACTTCTCCTCGTGTATGTTCAAATCTTTTTGTTCTCTGGATTTGCAGGGTCCTCATGCGTCAGAGGGCAACCCTTTCCTCTATAATACGTCCATCCGGGTCTTGTGCAATGCCAACACAACCGAAGGCTTCAACCCTCGAAAGGATGTAAGCCTACCAGAAATCCACCTTTACGGAGGCAAAGTATCCCCTAAACTCCTTTCACCTCCAGCGGACAACACTTCCCGTCCCCATCTAGCCTTTTTCGCCGGAGGACTGCATGGCCCAATCCGTCCCGTCCTCCTTCATCACTGGAAAAACCGCGACAATGATCTTCGCGTCTACGAGTACCTCCCCAAAGGCCTAGATTATGATTCCTTCATGCTCAGCTCCAAGTTTTGTCTTTCTCCAAGCGGGTATGAAGTGGCTAGCCCTAGAATCGTGGAGGCAATTTATGCCGAATGCGTGCCGGTGATTCTATCGGAGAATTATGTGTTGCCGTTTAGTGATGTGCTCAGATGGGAGACGTTTTCAGTGCAGGTGGATGTTTCAGATATTCCACGGTTAAAAGAGATACTCAGTGCAATTCCAGATAACAAATATCGGAAGCTCAAGGAGGGAGTAAGGGCTGTGAGAAGGCATTTTACTTTAAATAACCCGGCTAAGAAATATGACGTCTTTCACATGATCCTACACTCAATATGGCTAAGGAGATTAAATGTGGGACTCGGATAGACTTTTTCCACTTCCTCTCTCTAATTTTGTAATTAAGGACAAGTAATTTAATTTCCATTTTTTCTCTACTTGCTTTCAGATAGGAGCTCCTGAATTTTCATACAGAGGCAAATATATATGGGTTTTCTACTTGTAAAGTTCACGACCAATTGTTTGTTGAACTAAATTTTTGTGAGGATTGGATTTTACCGTTAGTATAGCCAATATCCAACCCACTACTTATTCACGTTGTTGTATTTTCTGAATCTTTAATTCATTAAAACATTCTCTGACGGAATATTTAGTGTAAATACTTAAAATTTATAGCAAAAAAAATATTTATTGGTCTCGATAATTCAATTACGTACATGAAATAATAACCAATAAAAAATGTATCCAGATCAAGTTGTCCAATTTTTTTAACAAACTAAATGTCCAAAAAATTGAATTTTTTGTATTAGAAAATACTCGAAGCATAATATTCGTAGTTTCCTAAATTTCGTGAACAAAATTTAATAAAAAAGACCAAAAAAAAAAAAACTAAATCAACCATTATTTACTGCTACGCTTTCCTTTCCATGCTAACTTCTGCAAAATGTATGCAATTAGAAATGTCACGAAGTTGAACTTACGGAGGAAACGTTGATTTAGAGATTAGCAACAAATTAAATGGGTTTTTTTAAATATAAAATGTTCTATGTTCGATCTTGCTTTATAGCATAAGCATATTAATAATCGCTTATTGACAAATTGGATAATATATATATATATACACACACGCACACACATGTACAGTGTTGATGACATGGGACATTTTTGGTTGTCTAACAACTGACGTTTGATGCCAGAGACAGAAACATAAAAGCCGGGTATTATTTACAAAGGGTAAGAAGAAAAGATGGATCTACACATGAGCTGATAGGATGAAGGCCTGAGAAAGACGTTCAATCCAAGATCTTAGCATGTCGCCGAAGGAGAGAGGCGTGGGGACGATATTGGTATTGTCAATATTATTGTCGATGTCTAGCACAGTAGGACCCATCTCCCCCTTCACACACTCAATGAAGTACTCAACGTCAACTTCTATAATTCCCCCATGCGTCTCTCACATAGAAAGCATTTACTGACTTCTCTCCATGCGTTTCTACATCTGCTTGAACCACCGCTAGCCCATTCTCTCTCAGCATCCTCGTTATGTCTGATAGCAACCCCACTCTGTTCTCGGCACACAACTCCACCCGAACTCCCTTTTTCCAATTTGATGAGAATATCTATACAAGTTAGTTTTTAACCAATTTGATGAGAATATAGGCATTCAAGGGTGAGAATTACTTGGCTTAGTGATTTTCTAACCTCACAGACACGGCGTTCTATTGCTGCCACTAAGCATTTCGCTACTCTTTCCTTCTCGCTTTCTGTACTCAAAGCATACCCATCCATATGCCGAATGAAATACTCCTGTACATATACCCATTTCAGAGTACAATCATATGGATATTCTAATAAAATCTAACAAGTTTAAATACATATAGAATGTATCTGATCAATGTCTATATTAATGAATAATTTAAAACGTCATGTTGCGTATATGATAGAGCGTGTACCACACTGGTCAATCATAACGCATTTTTTTTTTAAGTGTGATTATGCTTCATGCAAAAACGTCAAAGGCAAGTTTTAAATAGAATTAGATGAGACGAATACAGAGTACAGACACTCCAATGAGATAGAATATAGGATGTGTTAGTATACTATAATTTAAAAACTGCATCAATGTCATATACAAAAAGTATAAAATGTACGTGAGAAAAGATTGTTTATTGAACTCTGTGTTTTCATGGAATAGAAATTTTGAATGTATGTGTACCTGAAAGGCATAGCTTCCGCGGGCACTGATGGAAGCATGGAAAATGACGTACTGCATGTCGGCGAGAGTGCAAACGGTATCAAACATGAGCTTGGATCGATCCTTACACTCTATGCTCATTGCTCACTATAGAATAACCCTTTTGCTCACAGCTTTGAATTCTCACCATCGTTTTCCTTCCCATCTCTTCTTCACCTTCCGACATCGCCGCCGTCAAGCGCGACGGCGCTTCGAAATCCCTAACGGAAAGCATGAGCTGGTGCAACCTCCGTTCCACGGTGGTCACGGTGCCTTCTACGCCTCGGAACTCCGCCGTCTTCACCTCTTGCTGGTTGGCGGTCGGACTATTAGGGTTGGTGGTGGCACGGAGGACGGTGGCCAGGCGGTCTTCATGGAGGCGAGGCGGCGAGGGTCTTCGATTGGAGAATGTGGGGATTGGTCGGAGATGTAGGCGACGCAGGCTAATCTGGCGTTGTGGGTCCAGGCGTGAGCTTCGACAATGTTGCAATGGAGGTCCGCGAGGGCGGCGGAGATCTCGGAAAAGAGACCGGGGCGGTCAGCGCCGGTCATTTCGATGGCGGTGTACTCGTGTGGATCAACGTATGGGAAAACCATGTTTGAATAGGTCTAGGCCATTACGGAATATGGAGATACCCTTGATCTCTTTAAGGCCTGCATGTATGAACTTCATATATAGACCATCCATAAAATTAATGAGAATCTTTTCTCAAGAAAATAAACCCTTTTTCTACCCTCCACGACGCAAAACTCGTAGTACATTTGACGTTAGTTTGTTGCCTTGTTCATCTCTAACATGAAACACTGCAAATTTTGCATGAACTGCACGTTAGAAGTAGACCCATTGAAATTATATGTCGCACGAGATGAATTTGGAGATAGGAATTTGGTACCATCCATGAACCAGCCAGCATCAGATGATGAAATATAGCTCTTGCAGATTTGAAGGTTCATGTCCGTTAAAACTTGCACAACTTCTAGAAGAAGACCCTGCTTGTTAACACTATTTACCTGACATGATTCCATGTATTGAAATGATCTTGTTAGCCGTCTGAATCAGAGAATCATTAGAATCACTTACTGGATTTTCCATTATCTGATGCTTACGTACCTTAACTACGGTACAACCCTCCATGCCTTCATTGTCAATGGTGACTCTGCAACTGCGAGGCAGAGAAAGCCATGTGTGATTTATCCAATATTGGAGCTTAAACAAATTGATATTTGAAGGTTTGAAGAAGAAATACTTACGTGGGGCCATATATCCTTTCTGGGAGAGTATCAAACTCAGGATCAAAGTAAGGCCAACAAACTTTCATCGTGCAGCAATTCAAAGATTCAAAACAGAGTGTTTAATTTCCTCTTCTGTTATATTAAAACTAAAAGCAGAGGACCTCTTCTTCGGTGAATTCTAAATCCTGATATTAGTTAGAGACGAAAAGTGTTTTATATCTGACTATTGATGGCTCATGGCCGAATTAACTGTTGCTCATCACATGCTTAAAGAGGTAGTCAACTTTACCATGCGTAAGAAGAGCAAATTTTGATTTCTAAGCTGAAATGTACTAGGGGTAGCTTGTATTTATGGAATTCAAATTTCTAATTTCTTAGATAGAGCACTATTTGTGGAAAAGAAAATGACATAATGGGAAACTGTAAGATTATTTATATGACTGTATGACAAGTCATCAAAAGATATTTATCATAGGGTGTTTCTAATTCTAGTAGTATTATACATGGGCAAGAAGGTCGTCAATTAGTATACTTCAATAATATTTAAGAGCTTCTTCTGCCATATCAAAAATTACCTGCTTTTCTTTTGCCCCAACAATGTGAATCTGCTAGTTATTCTACGGTTTATTTCTCCCTCAGCTTCAATTCTGTTCTAATCAAATGTGGGACGATGGTTAAGAATTCATTGCATTCCCGAGACAAATAAGAAGCCAAAAGGAAAAAAGAAAAGGGGATGCATTATAATGTCTTCGATTGAGGCAATCCATTGTGTTGAAAATATGTCGAAAATACATTAAAGTATAGCCACAAGCAATAGAACCAGCTTTTTCTTAATAAAGTATGTGTATTAAAGGGTCAACAAATTTTGTTGCCAAATTGTCCACGTATGCGAGAAAGATGGATTTCGAATGGTATATTAAACATTACGAAGAAAAAAAGAAGATAATGAAGATGATTATGACTTAGGGAGCATTGAGCTTACACGGATCACGTAGGGGGTAAGGGTTTGAGAAACCAGCTTATTACCAACCCCGCAATGCCCAAAAAATGCCCAGATCGATAAGATGAGAGAGAAGAATCAAAATGAGAGTTCTCTCTCTCGAAACAAAAAGATTATCAAGAACAATATGAACAATTCCTGTGTCAATATATTGGGTGAGAAGAGGGAGAAAGAGATCCTCACTATAACGTTGGGTTTTGATGGCTGCATGATTAGCTTAAATCAAGTGGCCCATATATGTGGAAGAGAATGGATCGTAGAAAAATGAGACAAAAGTTGGGAACGGCAAGAAAAGGACACGTAATGAAATCATGTCAATCACATTTTGTACTTATTTCTTCTTGTTCCCACAATTCTCTTCTTCGCATGCCTGTTGATATATGGAAATCCCCAAGCAAATATTTGAGTGATCAACAACCAAGCACTCCCTTTTGCCCCTGCTCATTCTTATGGACACACTGGTTTGAATAGTACATATGATATGACACAGTCTTGTGTTAACAGTTCTTCACTTTTTTATGTGAACGCTTTTGAGCACTTCAAATTCAAACCACGTTTGTCTTTCTAATTTTGATCTCTTACATGGGATGTCTTTTTATTTTCTTTTTCTTCTTCCAGTTTCGAACGTCTTGAAAACATTTGAGAAGGGTCCTGTATTGGGAAATTTCTTGAGAGTTATTTTCACAACTTTCGAACACGCTATATTATTTCCTGAAACGGGTTGATGATATTTATGTTCCACACCACGATACGCTAGCGGCCTATTCATTTTGATTGATCCCATAGTTTGTCATGATTTATCATTTTTGAACAATAAAGATTAAATTAAAATTAAATAAAACTATAGAAGCTAAAATATAATTTTCTCGATTACAAAACATTTTTGGACACGTTAGGTCAAAACAAAATTTCTATTTTTTAATTACTTTTTTCTCACTTTTTGTGTATGAAAATTGGTGTGAAGCAGCAGTGATCGCTTTCGCTTTGCTCTTCATTCACATCTTTCTTCATTTTTTTCTGCACCATGACTCATTGACTCTGGTTCCAATTCAATCAAGTAATTGTAATTTCCTTTTCCTTAAAAGTAGGAGGAAAGATAGTGAAATCCTTCAAGTCTCCCTTACAACTTTTGGAAATGGTATTACATCAGTCTGGCTCCCATAAAACATAGCATTAGAATAAAATACTTTTTGTACTGAGATTTAACAAATTTCTCTTTTTTTCACAAAAGTAAACATTTAGCTCAAAAAGCCCCTCAGGTGGAGTCCTACGATCAGTTGACAGTCAAACACACACGGGTAAGAACTCATCCACATTCATCAACTAAAATTTTTTGACCTGGTCAGTAGCAATTATCAGCATTGAGGATGATTTCTGTGAATCTGAACATGACTACCATTTGAATTAGAAGTTCATGACCGACAGGACTGCAGTGAGTGAAACACTACGAACGTATTAATTGGGTATTCCAAATCTAACGGGGCAAGATTCCTTTTCTTCTCTTTTCAATGGAAAAAGATTTTTTTGTGAAAAATCTCAACCAAGATTAGACACTCAAATGAGGAGCCTTACTTCTAGAAAACGCAAAATGGAGACCACTGGAAAAAACTACAGACCGACAAACAACTTCCAGAAACAAAAAGCCTATAATTCTTTTTTTTTCTTGAAAAGAAAAAAGGTGCAAATGAGTGTGGCATTTGCAACTGTTCGTTCCATTGGACTCAACTTCCTCACATTTAACAGGCAATTTGAATCCAATCCAACCCTTTCTATCTTCGTTATTCCCTCTACACACAGCATCCTTGCTCCAACAGACCTACCAGCCGAAATGCCAAAGAAATAACTCGACAAGATTAACAACATCTCTTAATATTGAGATGTCACATCCTCAGAACAAAGAAGCCCGTAAGAAGAATTTCAAGTGTGGTTAAACCAAGGTCCTACTGCACCATTCACATGGCCATTGCCGTGAATGCCTACCCCATTTGGTATGAGTGAGGGTGGGAGTCCCACAGCCATTGGGGGAGTTGCAGAAGGATATAATCCATGGCTGTGTGGGAGACCATGGGGGCTCATAAGAGGACTGCCAGCAGGGCTCCCCTTACACTGTTGAAGGGCATGGATCTGCCTCAACCCTTCTTCATGAATACGTGACAGTGTTTCCAACTCTTTCATCGATAGCGCCTCCAGACCAGCACCATATAGAGGGGCATGTCGTGACATTTCCTCCTGTAGTGAAGCCTCGAGTGTGTGAATATATTGCTGCAATAAGGAAAGCAGGGGCATTAATCCAACCATATTTCTCTCATGCAAAACCAAAAATCCATTATTGCAATTGCACTTGAAAGATAGAATTGACAAGGGTTTTGAAGTTCAAACATCTTCTAAAGAATGATACCTGGCAAAATTGAATGCTATCAGTCAGGGAATAGTAGGCATACTACTTTATTTTAAGCCATCCAACAGAATACTACTTTAAATTGATTTTGAACTAAAATGACCTTTCTAGTATCACCCACCGTTTAAAAAAGAATACATAGTAAACCTCACCATATAAATATCAATTATATCCACTTGATTACATAACATTATTCAAGGCTACCCAAAAAAAAACCTGCCCATTAAGCCTATATTTTGAAAACTTCAGACAGCATTGAAATTGACAATCAAGTTGGCAGAACAAATTCAATATACAGGTAACAGTTCAAACAAAAGACTTGAAATTAGGAAGAAAAAAAAAATTATAATAATCAAATTATTAAAACAACTAATAGGAGAGCACAATTTCTATCTTAAAACGAACCTGGCAGGCCTGCAATTTTGATTCCATGCCATCAATGTATGCTTCACACCTTGCAACCTGCTCTTCCTTTTCTCGCTTTTCTTCCTCAGTTTGTCCAACTGTTTGTGTCAATCTACGAATTTCATCCTCAAGTGACTTTCGGATTTCTTCCCGAGTCACATTTTCTGTTGCATATCTTTTCAGTTCTTCATCAAATCTCTTCCTTGCAGCTTCAGCCGTCTTCAATCTTTCAGCAAGTGCATTTTTCTCCTTGACTACTTTCTGTAAACAATACAGATTAATATACTTCGTGACTTAACTCCATTAAACAAAACCACAGCAAACTAGTCATCAGTACAGGTCATGGAGAAATGAAGCCCGCCCCAGTCCCCTTTCCCAGACTCCATTTTCATGCTGCCATGTCAAAACGTATATAAATGAAATCTTTGCTGAATTTTTTATTTAAAGTGTTCCTTGGTGCTCCAGATCTATCAGTGTGGATGAAAATTATTATCAATATAAGATTTCACTTTCTCATAGAAAAGCAGAATGAAAATGCCGTAGAACTTGTTGATGACAAATAAGTCGAGGAAAACAAGCTATGATACATGATCCCATCATTTTCTAAACTGTATTTGGATAAATGAAATAAAAATACAAGTTAGAAAGACAGCAGTATAAGCTAAATCATGATAACAATATAATAGCCAACAGAGAAAATGGAATGATAAAAATTCACAAGCAAGTCAGCAGTTCGAAATAGCAAAATGTACCTAGAGAGAAACCAAAACTAGCCAGTAGCCAATTTATAATTTTTATATCTTGACACTCATTCATCAACCCACCACATAAGTTTTGAAATAGCTCTTAGCTTCCCCTTGTATCACTTTGTAGGTCTTAATCAATCCCCCAATACAAAAGCTCAAATGCTACTCTAGTACAACAGAGGAAGAATTCCAAGTCTAAGTTTACAGTTACAAATGAACAAGTAGCTCTGAACAGACAGCTCAGATGAACAAATAGCTCTGTCCATAAAGCCCTATATCATAGCATACCTTCCAAATCAAAATAAATGGTGACAGTTATAAAGGATTTCAAACAGTGCCAACTTCAAAGAACAGCTCCCAAGTGTACGGCTTAGACAAATTAATTAATCAGATAGCCTACACTGCAAGCTTGTAGATATTGAGTTGATTTCCATGACAATAATTAAAAGAAGACTACTGCTCCCTGAGGTCATGTTTAGTATGTAGAAATGATTTTAATAAGAATGGAATAGGATCCAAAGACTTATAATTATGTATGGTATAATATGAAAACAAATAGGAATATGATTCCTTTCCGATGTTTGGTTGGATAGAAATAATGCAAAAATAGTAAGGAAAGTTATTTAAATGACTAGAAAACTTCAAGTCCAAATATATTAAAATAATTATTTTTTTAATATTTGTTATCAAAATATCTTTAAGTATAAAAATATTAAATTATCATTTTTAATTTATTAATTAAAAATAATTTAAAATATTAATATATTAAATATAATCTTTTGATTGGCAAAAAAGTAATTTAAGTATATACAAAATGAATTTCCATTAATTCCTTCCATCTTTTTCATTGTCTCATTGCAGAGGCAAGAGTTTTAAAGTTTGAAGATTCAAAATCATCAAGATGAAAAGGGAATGTCCCTCAAAATGTCACTGTTAATCAATTGGGATGAATCTAGGAATCCGTGAACAAGAATCTTTCTTATTCTTCCTTTTGTTTCCTCCTCTTAATTCTGCCATGGCTGCCCACGCAGTTGGTTCGAAAGACCCACCACTACTGCAACTTTTGACCGATGCAAGATTCCAGACATCTGAATTGACCAGAATTTTCTTGGTGGCTGCTCTCCAAACCTGTTGAAGAAAGTGGCAGAGGAACCTCAATGAAGATGCGCTGGCAAACATCTAATGAGTGGGACTCAACCATGGTGGCACTTAGATGAGTGGACCTCTCGCCTGGAATTTTTGGTTTTTTAGGAGGGCAATTTGATCCCAAAACTTTCATTCCCATGAATCATACCCCATTCCTTTGGATTGCAGATAGAAAGATGTCTCCCACTCTTGATGGAATTAGCATTCCTCTGGATGACTAATGCTTGCTAACCAAACATGTTGTGACAGTAGATTTCATTTCTCTATCCCTTTCCCTACCCCTCATTCACTCCTACCAAACATGTCCTTAATCTCTTGACAATTCTCAAGCAAATGAGACGATAGCGACTAATTATAAAGAGATATCTAAACATGCCGCTAAGGCATTCAAGAGAATCTCTGTAACCCAAAAGGTCCTCAGACCTAAATAGTTTCAAATACCTCAAGATAATTCACAATAGCCTTATAATAACTAGGAACTCAACCTTAGAGAAGAGACTCATGTTATAAGAATATGTCCTATGTAATGTTACCACATTATTCTCCCTTGCATAGTTTGCCTCCACAAGTGAACCCTAAATATGAGGTGCACATATTCAATAAGTAAATGTTGGCACAGAAGAGTAACCTATAAGTTGAAAATCTAAGATAACAAAGATGTTGAAGGCTATCTGCCTTCACGAACTTGCACAAACCAGGCACTGATATTACATTTGCTCATGTAAGAGTTAAGGAGAGGGGGAGGGTGCATAGAGAGAACCATGATTGTAATCAAACAAAGCAAGAACAAAAGTAGCTAATCTGATCCTAAAACTAGTCCAAAAGCTGCTGTTTCCATAGAATTGAGGGTCAATAACTGTCAGATTTTGGAACCTTTACAATACATGAAAATATATGCCAGTCACATCATAAATTTGCTAAAACATAATTAGTTGCCACACCACTGCTTAATCTAAATGCACATTCATGAAAAATGCAAAGAAGATTGATCTTGCACAGTAAAAATACTTGGCAGCATTTAACATCATAACTGGGTGTGTGTGTGTGTGTTTTTTTTTTTTAATTATTCAAAAATTTTGAAGATTTATATTATAATACCTTCAACTCATCACGTTTGCGGGACTTCAATTGTGAAAGTTGTGTCTCTGCATCATGCAGACGATCCTGAAGAGTTTTCTTCTCTGCAGAGAGCTTTGCAATTTCTTCATCTCGCTCTGAGCGAAGCCACTCAAGCTGACTTTCAGTTTCTTGTACCTGTTCTGATAGCTCCTTCTTTTCCCGAGCAAACCTATCCATCTCAGCCCTCATTTCAGACTGTCAATTCATGAAGAGCATCAGACGTAAATTGTCCATGGGTAATTAACATGAGATAACTCCAGTATACCATCAACTATGACATAAAATACCTTGAGACGATTGTTAGTAGCCTCAGATTCACTCAGCTTCTGTGAAATATTGGCTTTTTCCCTAGCCAAATTAGAAATCTCACTTTTCCCTTCTTCACGAATGCGAATTATTTCATCTTCACTAGCACATAACTGGTGCCATAGAGCAGCACGATCAACATTTGCAAGTTCAGCAACTTCACGCATCATGCTCAAAACAGGTCTAATGATTTCCTGCTCCTCACAGACCAAAGTAACCAAGATATCCATATCCAAATCTACTTCATGACCATTATCTGTAGTGCTGGTAGCACGGTCAACCAGCCTCTTCAGCATCCTTCCCCGATAGGATTCATTAGCATACCATCTAAACAATATAGTGTAGAGCAATTTTACAAATTCTTTCACATTTGGATCTCCAGAGAGGGCCAATGTCTCAGCAAGACCAAGAACTGAAGCAAAATCATCCCTTCGAAGTCCCAACTGCTCATTAGCATCTCCATCCGCTATAGAATCTGAATGGTTAACATTCTTGACACCACACCTAGCATTATTATTTAATCTTTGGGAGAGGCGCCTTTCCAAGACCAAAGCTACAGACTGAGCACCAATTGCATCTCGAGCTACAGCTCTTTCAAATGTTTGAGAAGCTTCAACAGTGAGACATGGTATAGATAACATCTCAATTAGTACATAAACATCAGAAAAATTACAACTAGCTTGGAAAGTCTGCTCATCAACCATGCTCAACCCTGTAGGAGCAGTTTCATGTTCACCAAATAAGAAAAGCCCACAAGGCATCCCTGAGCAACTATCACCATAATCATCATCACAATCAATGTCCCTCAGTATGGTTTCAGCAACATCCCCCCAACTATTTATAGTCTTACTCAAGAAATCAAGGACATGAGGTGACACTTCAAGACCAAGATTTTTCAGCCTGATGCGAACAGATCTAACCTATATAAATGTTAAAATATTAAGATTAGAAATGCTTCATAAAAATCCTGGAAAAAAATACATAATATGAAGAGCACAGTGAAGTTTCCAACTATCTTCAGGCTTACTGCTTCAGGGAGATGTTGACACTGAGATGCTGCTTTGAATATAAAATCTATGGTTTCAGCAAGAGGTTCATCATTTGAATCTGTTAAAAGCTCAAATGACTGGAACAAAACCTGTTCCCACACTTCACTACCACACTCCAGTTGACTAAGAGCCGCAAAAACCTATGAAACAAAAAAGTTATCAACAGAAGAAAATAATGTAATCAACAATATAGATATGGTGTAGTAGAAAGAGATAGTATTCTGTCTTACAGGTACTCGTAAATCAGCCTCAGCATCAGGCTTTTGAAGTCGCTCAACAAGTGCAAAGGCCGCCAGTGGATGTTCTGAATGCTCAACCAATTTGGGCACCAGAGCAACCAGGTCTGCTTGCAAATGCTTAGGAGCTTTGTCTAATACAAGAGCAATTTTCTGCGCTGACTGAGGCCGCCTTCTTGGCTCTGGACAGCCTTCCGTAACAGCCCCATCCAAGGTTCTTAGCGAATTTACAATCAAACCTAAGAGCTCCTCAGACTGTTCTGGCCACTTGGTCTACAATTCCAATTCACACAATTAATACCATTTAGATGTATTTGATGAAATTCACCTCTTAAGAATAAAGATTTGTACCTTTGTCCGAAAGGAAGCATTATCCAAACCAGAAGCAGATGTTTCTGGAGGATTAATAGGCTGTCCAGGAATAGTCTTTTCCTGATTACTATCACCCCTTAAATCAGAGCTTTGAACAGCAAATGTATCATTATTTTCTTCAACAACAGAATCCAATCTCTCATAAACAGGAAATTGTGCAGATTCTGTTGCTCCATTTTCTCTATCACATTCCAAAGGACTAGCAGCTCCATTGCTGTCCACAGAAGGTTTTAATGCATCAAGAGAATCAGCAACAGAACCCCCTTCAGAAGGTTGGCAGCACTCCACCATTATGTCCAAAAGCAAATCAATGATCGCCTGCTGCAACACTTTAACTCCCATCAGCAGATTCATCAAACTGGGGTTAGACTCATCAGCTTTGGTGACCTTCTTCCCATCACAACTACCAGAGAGCTTGGTTGGAAGAAGCAAACGCTTTACTTTTGCAGGATCATCAAGATAAACCCGGAGTCCAGTTAAAAAACCAGCAATTGCACCTGCATCCATTAAAAGTTTTTCTCTTAAAGTAACCTGTGGCTGTAAAGGGTTATCTCCATATGTTAGGTGGAATCCAGCTCGCGAAAGGAGATTTCTGAAAATATCTTCTTCATCTCCACTTATTCCTTCACTATCTTCAGAGTCAATAAGTTCATCAGGATCTGTTGTCAAAGCATCTTGATCATCCTCTGAAGCTAAAACCTGATACAACAGAAAATGAATAAGTAAAGAAGAGGGGGCGCAAGCAACCTTGCAATAAGTGCAATGAGAATTTAATAGTACCAGTATTTGTCAAAAATTCATAATAAATACCTCTTTCAGACTTCACAATTAACAACCACTAAGAAGCTACAAGGTAGAGAATATATAATCATAATGATATAACTTACACCTAGACCAAGTAATGCAGTAAGAGATAATATTCCGTCAATTTATTATGTGAATGTCATTGATACTAGGATTTGTAATTAAGAATTTGGGGTAATTCAAGGTTTGTTTATCAGCAAGTTGGGATTTTGATAAATAAAGGTGTCCAGGCCTAGGGATATCCTATTCCATAGTTATGTTTTATTTGGATTCCCGAAGTTGTGCCATAGCCAAATAAGGATTATTTGAATTAGTTCAATTGAATTCATTCAGGTTACCTATACATAGACCTAATGTCTTCTTAAAATTACCCTAGTTATGATATTAAAAGAAGAGAATAAATGAGTGCTCGTTTGTTAGTTTTTTTTTTTTTTTTTTGGTTATTTTCCTAGTTTCCCTTTGCATCACTTGGTTATATCATATGGCTCAAGTATGGGTTACATATATGCTTACAAGTTTTATTGTATTAAAATAAGTATAATAGATACAATGCAAGATTGAGAAGCTGAAGCAGTGATCAAACTTCAGTAAAACTGCAATAGTACAGTTTTTTTTGGTGGGGGGGGGGGGGGTGGAGTGGGGGGAAAATAACCGTGTTTTAATAAGTGATGACAAGAAACTCTTCTGCTGCTTCTATCAAGAATTAAAAATAGAAGAATCAGTTTCGAGGACAGTGATTTTTCTATTATATTAAATACTCAACTTCAAAATTTTCACTTGTTGCATGCACCATATCAATAAAAGATGATCATAAGTTCCAAGGAAGAGGTCATAAATTCAAACTAGCTTGTTCCGATTTTACTAGTCACAATATATATGGATGATAAATTAGATCTCACCTTTTAAATTAGCGACAAATAAACGGTAGAAAGGCTCAGGGTCAAATAAATAGCCATGAAAAAATCAGTAATTTTATTGTTATACCTACAGAGAAGAAGGAGTCATCTTATGGACAGAGGGAGGACAGAGACAAAGAGAGAGAACACTTGGCATATATAAATAATCCCACGCACTAGGTGACATATAGACAAGGCAATCCTATAAACACGTACCTCTAAGTCTGAAAACTCAAACCAAGGGCAGCAATCCAATATTTCACACACAAAAACAACAGTGTCACGGACAAGGAACCCTGCATCTGCTTCCAGCATATCAGACACCTTCATGAATTGCAAAACAGAATTATTCCATGTCTTTGTACAAATAGATGATTCCTTCCACACTGTCTTGGCTGGATTCTTTTGATTTACTACGGCCATCCTGTATCTCACCCAAAAGTTTTTATCTGGATCACTACCAACAGCTTGGTCACTCTCTAAATAAATACATATGGTGTCAAAGGACTCATACACACCTGTGCCACAGAAAAATAACTGGATCAATAAAGAAGAATGAAAAAAATCTGCAATCACTATTTCTGATGAATGAAATACGAAAAACAATACATGCAAAGCCAGAACACCTACCAATCCTAAGTTCACATCCACCAGCTTGAAAGAATTTACTGAAGATTTTTCTAGTCTCCATTATTTCCTTAAAAGAGAGGAAATTCTCCACTTTCCATGTAAATGAACTTCTTTTCTGATATCTATCAATAAGGGAACCATTGCTGCTTAACTCAGACTCATAATCAGCAAAATCCTGCATTATTGATGTCTCTTTCAATATAAGAACTTCTGCTGAGAATACAACAGTGTCCTGGACAAGAAAACCTGAATCTTGATCAAAGAGACTTGTAAGCGTCACAAATTCACGCCAACCCCAATCCTTTGCAGCCTTGGAGTAACGGTTCTGGGATTCCTTAGTGACAGACTTCTCTTCCATTTTCTGATTCACAACTGACAAACGATGACTAACAAAACAGCTCCAATCACTGGAAGTATTCCTTGAATCAGTCACTTCAAGAAAAACTGAAAGATGGCATGGTGGTTGAGACTGCCCTGTTTGCATAATAAAAAAATATTAAAAAAAAAAAACTCATCAGATTCTTCTTTTAATCACAACCTTGACATTATTTCAACCAATTAACAAATTCACAGTGTGAGGACCAAACATGAACATTCTTCATGTAACTGTCAAAATAATAAGCATTAAATCATTAGCTTTTGCTAAATTCATATCAACAGAATACAAGTATCAAATTAGCTCAATATTCCATAAAGCGTATAGACTGCAATAATGACCTTCAATTCCGACAGTAAAAATTGTACCAAAAAACTCAAAAAGGATTACGTTTCAGAGAATTACAATTTACTTATAAGACATGAGCTACTTAATTTGCAATAATTAGAACTTCTGATAGCTGGAGCCCCATCACCAAGCAAGTAGTAAACACTGACAACATAACGTTTCTGAAGGGAGAAAATGGCAAACCTCGGGGATAAACAATGAGTCGACAATCCCTATTACCAATCTGAAACCTCCTGCTCTTGATGCAAAGACCTGTAATTTTTCTCTTCTTCAATAAATCCTTCAGCCTAGTGAAATTTTCAATCCTCCACGTGAATTTCCCCATATGGCCATCTGATTTCCTTGTGCCAGTTCCACTCCTCCCCGCACTTAAAGCCCCACTTTTAGAGAAGCTACTAAACTCCTTAATCACATGAAATGATGTACTAAAAACTGCAGTGTCATCCACCAGGAACCCTGAATCAGGCCCAATAAAATCTGACATCTTCATATAATCATTCCAACCCAAGCTGGTATTGTCACCACTCTTATTATCAGCTGCAAACCGCCCATATGAATCCCTATGCATATGATTGGAGCCTGGCTTCTGGTTCAGGACTGACATTCGAAATAAACACCAGCAACTCCTATCTGACAACATCACCGTCTTGTCCGTATCCTTGCTTTCCAAACACATTGACAGATATTCGACCCCATTAACTGAGCTCTGATACACGCTAATCCTCAAGTTACACTCCCCAGCGGGGAAAACAGGGCTCATTATCTTCTGTGTTTTTATCATCTCCTTAAATAAACTAAAATTATGCACTTTCCAAGTGAATTTCCCACTCAAGACATCGGACACTGGGCCCGCGACCACAGAGGAAGATATCACGGATGACGAAGATGATGCAGATGATTGCAACTCATTGTTGTCTCGGGTGAAATTAACAGACTCATTAAGAATAAGTATATCAGCTGTTATCAATACGGAATCATTATTAGACAAATAACCCAATTTCGGATCAAATACAGTTGAGGAAGGCGTGAAATCACACCACCCGTGCGATTTCTTCTTACTGGAGAACCGGTGCCACGAGTCCCGATGAATGGTCTTAGAATCGTCGGCGACATTCATGATTGCCAAACGATAGCTAGCAAAGCAGTCCCATTTGGACGACGAACTACCCCGACGGTCCATGATTTGGAGGTAGATGGAGATGTATCCTGGCAAAGCCTGGGAGTCACCCTTAGGGTATATCAGAAGACGGCAATCATAGCCTCCGACCTCGAAGTACGTGCTCCATAGTGCCCTAGCTTTTATTCTCGGAAAATTATGTACCGTCCATCGGCAGACGGCGGAGTACTCGCCCCAGCGATCGACGGTGACGGTCTCCTGGGCGCCGCCTCCGTCCCTCGAACCCATAGCCAAGTCCTCCGCCGCCGCCGACGACGACACTACAACGGGCTTGTCCGATGACGCCAAAGAAGACGACGACGATGAGGTGGCAGCCTGTGATTGGTCTGACAAGGAGGGTACAGAAGAAAAAGACGGGACTGCCTCAGATGAACTTTGCTTCATTGTCATAAAGATTTGTTCCTGGGTTTCTTTTTCTGGTATACGGTTCTTCTTGATCAAACCCGAGTACGGGAAAAGAGAACAGAGCTAGACGAGGAAGGAAGGAGGTGGAAGCTAGGGGCCGATATGTGGTTAGACGGTAGCACAGGGAGCCTTGGACAAATGGGGCGCATCATAGTAAACTTGCGCAATTTTTTTCCTGGATTTTTATATGTTCGTCACAACGTGGCGCATCATAGCTATCATACGCCTTTCTGTTCTTTTTCGAGATTATTTTCTGCGTTAGTAAAATTAAAATCTCAAGGTTAATACCTTAGTGGCTAGATATCAAGTAGTTAATACAAACAATGATAGGATACACAAGAGACTAGCCATGTTTCTTCTGTCTTGTTATAGGCATTTTATAGCAGTCCTGGGATGCACGCTGTGCATACATAAAATGGTTAAAACTATATTATATGATATATATATATATATATATATATATTATAAGGTGTCATTCTTAATTTATTTATAATTCTAAATATATCAATAAATTTATAATTTTAAATATATTAATACATTATAATGTAATAAATAAAATTTTGTCATGTATTATTAATATATAAATTTATTAATTGTTCTATATAAATTTTTAAATTTAAATATTAATTTATATAATTTTATTATTTTAAATATTAATAAAAAATAATTTTAAAATTATATAATTATATTATAATTAAGTATATTAATTCATTTAAAATTAAGAGTGTATGCAAAAATTTTATCATATTATAATAACACTTAAAAATTTTTGAGCACTTCAATCACAGTCTCATTCATATATATATATATATATATATATATATATCAAATGTTTATACTACTACGTATAATTTTAAAATTAGTTTTAGTTGAAAGCAAATATTAGCATATAAATAAAATATAAAATAGATTTTAAAATGCATATAAAAAATACTTCTCCATTATTTTTTTTAAAAAACTTATATCTAATTTTATATATTTTTATTATAATGTTCTATAATTGAAAATTGACAAATATATCATTTTTAAATTAAATTATACTTTAAAACAAAAAAAAATTAAGATACACACTTTTTATCATGTTATTATTGATTTATTATATACTTATGTATTAATTTAAAAAATTAATAGTAAATATATACAATTTATATTTAAATTAATCCTATTTTTTATATTTAATTTTATACTGAATATTATTTGTATAAACTTAAAAAAAAAAAAAATGCACCTCGATTGATACGTGATATATCTAGGGACTGCAGGTGCAGTCGGGCCAGTCGTGGCAGCTCGTGCTTGCAGAGAGATCCTCCATTTCTCATTGAGTCTTCTCAAGTTGAGATATTCCAATAGGCCACGTCAGCGATACCATATATGGCATTGATTCGCACGATATTTTACACCCGGCATTCACCTTTCATCGGTTGAGAATGCTGAAGGTCGACGGAGATCTAATGCTTTATCGGTTGAAATTGGGTGCGGCTTTTTTCATCTTCGAAAATGAAAAAAAAGTACTATAGTTTACAAGAGATCTTGTTAGATTAAGGAATTTTTCATTTCAGACAACTGAATTTTTTATCTTATCTAATCAATGAGATCTTTAGCATAATGATTCATATTGTTTTTCATGAGCAAGAAAAACCTTCCCTTAATAATGCGTATTTGATATTATATTACATGGAATGAGAAGGAGAGACAAGTAGCAATGAAGACGGTGTGAATCTTTCGCACAGAGGTAAAAATAGGAACCATCGAAATCCGAAACCGTCGGAAAATAGAAAAAAAGAAATCCTTATCAATAGCTCATCTCAAAGTATCTGGACATTGGGAACTTTTTTTAGTTGTTAAAATTGAAAATGACAATAAGAGAATAAGAATAAGAGTAAAAATATTAAAATATTATTTAATTAAAAAATGAATGAGAATGAATATATCTCTTTTTATTTTGTTTAGTCAATAGATTATGTATAATAATTAATTCGATAATATATATATTTTATCATATTATCTTTTATTATAAAACTAAAAGAAAAAATAGGCATTTCTTTGAATTATTAATTAATAATATAATTATATATTAATATATACTTAATTAATAATATAATAATTAATATAATAATATATATTTACTAATTAATAATAATAAAATATTAATTTAATAATAAATTATATAAATAATAATAATTTAGAGTTTTAATATATCACAATAATATTTTTATTTAAAAATTATTATAAATAATGACAATTTTATCAAGTATATTGTCATTCTCAAAAAATAATTTTATTTTATAGTTTTAGTTAAAAAAAAAATTTTTTATATATAAAAGAGAATAGACCTTTTAAAAAATAATAATGTGAACCTAATCTATAATCAAATATAAAAGTAGGGATATCTCTCATTTCCTTACCTTAATTATTGCAATCAAACAGCCCTATATCCAACAATCATAATACAAATTCAAGTGCTTAATATAAGTAGCTGAGGTTGATTTTAGAATTCCTCTCCAACACACTTGATTCTTGATCAGACGTTAGAGGATGCAGGGAAAAATGTTTGTCGTTTCCGATGTCCCTCCAATCGTTCTGGATAAATTCACAATAAATATCGACCATTATGCGCCGTGTTCGTTGCATCAGTAATTTCAGCCGTGTTTGTATCATATCGAATAAGTTTTATCTTGTTATTGTCATGCACCGAAAAACAAAATACTTAAAATTATTTATATCTAAGATGCTAAAGCACACCATCAACTAGCACTCGACTCCTTTAAGCATCGCTAATCCAATATAGAACCAACATAGGAACATCCAAGCAGCTACGACAAAATACTGAAGCACTTGGGATGAAATTGTTCGAGGTAATAACCATGTAAAGCGCAAGTGTGAGCGTCATATTACAGAAAATTCCAAAGCAGGATGTGACAAGACCGGGAGATTTATGATAAAAGTTACTAATACGTAGCACCATAAGTGGATAGAAGCTAAACAAATTCGCATATTATAGACCAGAAATTCTGCCGCTTATTATAAAAAATACCACTTGACTAGAGGTGTCAAAATAGATTTAATCCAATAACATATTTAAGAGGTAGATTGGATTGAGAGTTCATTTAAAAATTTATTTAATATACTTTTATCAACTCAACCCTTTTAATTTACAAATTAAATGAGTCAATTTGCGAGTTAAATAGATGCCTTATTTTTTTTAAAAAAAATTTTATTCACTTAATCCAGTGTCTCAACTCACTGCACTTCCCTATTTAAAAAAATTAATCATAATCTATGTGTTGTGTTGTTTCTATTATTTTATAATTTGTCATATTTGAATATTCTATTCATAACTATATTCTTATTATTAATGAATCATTGAATTATTATATTACTCTATTTGTTTTAATCTATTGAAATTTAGTTTTTATTTAGTTTTTTTTTGTTTATTTATACTAATATAAAAATTGATTGATTAAATAAAACATATGTTTAAAGAAAATCACATTTGAATTTTTATAATTTTTTATTTTATTTTATTTTTTTTAATTTTTTAATGAGTTAAATGAGTCAGCTCACTTAACCCATCAAGTAAAGTGAATTGAAATTTTCAACTGATCACCTTATAATGAATTAAACAAATTAATTTATTTAACACATCAACTTAAATAGATTGAATTAACTCAATTTGACAACTTTACGCGTGACACAATAGTATTTGAAAGAATTGCATTGTTTTATCACCAAAAACTATATGAGCATTCAGACATCAAAACAAGTAGAAAAGGATAAACATAAATATCATAACTTTACTTAAAACGGCAATTTGACATACAAAACAACAGGACCGAGCAGGACAAAACAAACTTTCATTTAGCTTTGTATAGACCCAAAAATAATTCAAATGCTTACCTCTCCCCCTTCTTCAACTCCAAGTTGCATTATTTTATAGTACATAAACAAATTTTCGTTAAGACATTTTCCAGTTCAATATTTGTGTGGTATAATATAAATAATATTGTCAAAATTATGATTTTAAATAGAATACAAAAATAGGAGATAAAATTGTATCGTAAAATCATAACAATTTACCTAAATTTATTATTGAATAGTTATTAAACAAAATTATATCACAAAATCACATAACATATATAATATTATATTTATTTTATTTATGTATTTTATATATTACATATTTTTCATTTTATCAACATATAATTTTTAATAAATTCCATAATCCATAATACAATAGTACTCATTCATTTGACATAACTAAGTCTTAAGAACAAAATGAAATATCCATAATACAATAATACTTTTCTTCCTTGCTTTAATATTATTATTACTAAAAAAAAAAAATAGTTGCAAAGTATTTTATTTAAATTTAACAGTTTTTCTTAGGTTAATATGTTTATTAGGCTAGATTTCATAAATTATGTGTCAAACAAAATAATACATCGAGATGCTACTTTGAGCTAAAAATACTAAAATTGCTAAAATCACTTAATTTTACCGATTCTATATTATTCTACGATTCTATACGATTTAATATCGATTTTGATTGAATTTGCATTGATTTTGATTATTTATCTTATTTAACTCGAAATCTTTACCTAACATCGTAAAATCAACAATTCTAACGTTTTGAATAGCGATTTTGACAACAATGAATATAAGTATACAAGTTAAGATATCAAATGCAAAATTTCTGAAGATTAAGTAATAATTTTAAAAGCCCAATCAAGCCTCAGCAATACTATAAAAAATACAATCCAAAATACATCGATTCTGTTGCAAGAAATATGCTAGCTGACACGCAGACAGCCGAGCAGTAAAGTTGAACAACTGAGAATCTGGAATGGCAGCAACAGAAGTAGTGTCTGCAAGCAAATCTAGAAGGACAACGAAGCACCTTTAAAACTCACTTGCCAATTCCATCACTTCAGGCAAGATGGTAATGCAAGCCCATGGCAAACGAAAGCCAGCACAACGAAAATTATCACTAGAAGGAGGACTATAAGCGCAACCCTGCAACATGCAAGCATTTTATCGATCCTTTGAAACCCCAAAAACAGCAGCTAGATCATAACAGGGGTTAAGAATAGAGAGGATAGCTTGATGCATTGTATTAAGATAATGCATGATAGCATGTTCATTGTTCGCTATTCTAAATTATTCTAAAAATCTTGTGACAAAATTTACTATCAACTGATAGTTCCATATAAATTGATTGAACTCTCACTGCGACAGAAGAGGATAAGCTCTTACTTTAATTTGTTCTATGACTTTATCAGATGTAAAACAGCATAATGCATACTGAAAAACTGAATAATCGAGAAGTCAGGCCAATGAATTGGACATATAAGTCAGATTATTTATAAATAATTAATAATGAAACAACTGCAACTAGTTAAAGCACACAAAAGATCAACTGAGTTCCAGATGAAGAACATACATGAGCTTGACATTTCTCCACCAGACTGTGCTTCTAAAACGACGAGCTTGCTTCCTGAAGCGAATGGTGTTTCCTTGCAAATTAGCAGTTTTATCCACCAGCAGTTCCAATCGATCACCTCTATCTAAAACTTTGTCAATATTTTGTATCATGACATTCCGTACCTATTTTAGCACACAGGCAAGTAGTCATATCAGGACACCCATATACAAGACTGTAGTGATCAGAAAGATTCCACCAAACACAACGTATAGAAGTCAGGACTCAGGATTTTGCACTTATAGGAATTTGGATAAACAATTGTTCCATTAGAAAATCTACTCCCCTCATTATATATGTTGCTTGCTTTATAACATGATTCGATCAAATATATTAGTTGACCATATGAATGGCCACTAGTTGACCATATGAATGTTCAAAAACATAATGGCCAAAATACGTGTTGTAGGTTACTAGTACGGAAAGATAATCTAGGGTACTTTATATGAAATTCAGTCTAAGCTTGAATTTATTATCAACCTGAACAAAGTAAATACCATAACTAATCTCATGCCAATATCTTTATCCTTAAACAATATACTGTTCTGTGCCTATCATATTTCAGCTTAGTGCTTATATGGAAGCCATATACCAATAAAACTAACACCAACGATGATTCAAAATTAATTGTTTTGTAGACCAAAAAAGATATAATTTAATAGTATTTGCCAGAATTGTAAAACCATTTCCAGATTGTCATGTGTCCCATGATAATGTCATTGTCACATTACTTTCATGAATATAATAAGAAGTATTCAGAGATGCAGGTAACAAATGCTTAAACTACCGACCTTACCAACTAGCTCTAATTGATCAGAATAATTGATATTCATATATCAACCGCTTAAAACCTATTCATATATCTACGTCAAACAGAGAAGAATTAAACAATGCAGCGTTTGTATCCAAAGTTAATTTGTTATCTTCGATGATGTTTAACTGGAAGAATTCAGTAATTACCTGACTCATTTCACCTTTTAGACGATTTATCCTATCAGCATTAGGATCATTTGAATAATATTCAATTTGCTGGCTTAAAACCCTTGAGAATTCATCATTCATTGCATAAGCCTGGGCTGAATGAACAGCACGTCCATAAGTCCTTACAAATTTCTGATGAATTTCTTCAAGAAATGCAAAAGGAATTCGCCCTGCAAAAGGTAAAACATAAATTACAATGAAAGTAAAGCGTAGCATTGAACCCCTTCATGCAAGGCACTACAAACCTAAACTAAATACTACTCACCAAATGAGAGGGGCAATATGGAGTGAATATAATAATTAAGCCCTACATATGTAAGAGAATGGTATTTCACATCTTGACTATAAATGCAACAAACAAGGTAACTCCCACTTTGATCTATTTCTTAACAAGTTAAAAGCAACAGAACGTCATCATGTCATTAGTACATCCGCAGGTCTGGAAGACTCGAACATCTTGTAGAGACGTAGTTTAAAGTACAAGAGACCAATTATGTATCAATGGTCCAGTCAGATATCAGATAACTTGTATATCCGAATATTGAACCCAAACATGTAAGAGTTCCATTAGGAAGTTTTCTTGAACTAATGTATATAAGAAACTAGCAGAGTTCCTCGTTTCATCAGCACTATAAATGTCAAATTCTACAACATACCAACTTTCCAAACTCAATGGTAACAAATTTGCAGACCAATCCAAACCAACATATACATAGCATACAGAATTCCACGAGATAGTAACAGTATGCGAGTGCATCAAATATGTATATAAAATTTAGACCTTCACTCTTTATTTACCAACCAATAAGAAGAAAATAAAACCATGACAGGCATTTCATGTCTTCATCTTTAATCACAAAGAACCGCCAATATTTTTTTGCAAGCGTATTAACCGAGATCATAAAAGATTTAGAAAGATTGGTTGAATTAGTGTTCCAGCTCAGAGATTAACATGAAATTTCACCGCTAGACGCTGACATCAGGGACAATGCACAAAAATGATTCACAAAGATAATTAGATAATAATGATAAAAAAAATTAAAGAAGAACGAATAATAAAAAAAAAAAACTTACTGCCGGCGGTGTCGTCGGCCATACAGAGGACGGTGAGACCATCTGTGCGCTTGACGTGGAAGATATACCGATCCTGAGAGTAAGAAATATGCGTGTCATTGCTCCCTGGTATCTTCTCCAATATCTGCCGCGCAATCGCACTCGCGTTCGTGGACGTGGCACTGAACTCCGCCAGAACCACCGATCCCCTCGCCACCAGCGCGAACAGTATGGCCATTCCCTTCGTTCGGCGTCACTCCCTCGCGACGAATCCGAACACTTTCTGTATATAAGAATGAAGTTTAATGGTTCGGAAAAAGCGTTCTCTGTTTTGAGAATTTTCCGGGAAATCCGAGATTGGTCGAGGTGGATTCACTTGATGTCCAAACGAAGAATGAAGCTTCTATTTTTCTGTCTCTTTCTCTCCGTTGTAACTGGGCAAAGACCGGTATCAAAATTAAATAAAAAACTGAGCGAGGACTGTAGAATTATTTAATAATTGGAAATATGGAATTAAAAATTGAGAGGTATCTTTAATTTAATTTAGTTTCTTAAATATTCTTTAATGGAAATATTTTTTTATTGGGTAAAAAAATTTAAATGAATATTACTTTATTATATAAAATTTTTTAAATTCTTTAACCCCTAAAATTAAGTCATTTTTTATTATAGAATTTATAAGTATTTTTTGAAAGTACTAATTTGATTAAAAAATATTTAGAGAATTAAGTTTAAATATTTTACTTTTAAAATATTATATGAAATAATTATCTTTATGAAATATAATAAAATTTTCATTATTGAGTAGTTAAATTAGGTTAAAAACAATTTTTTGAGTTCATACCGATAATATATCAAAATTCACCATCTTATCTATCCGTGCGAAGTGATTGACATGGCCATGTTGGGTACTTTCTGGCGGAAAGAAAAGATAAATTAAAAAATTGAACTTACAGTTCATTGTCCGAAGATGTTTCATGTTTAGGTGCCTGTTATATATTCTTTTGTAAAACCTCTTTGACAATAATTTATATTAAATAAAAATTAAAAAAAAAAACTCGTTCTAAGAGTTGGAAAATCATTTAAGATTAGCTGGTTGTGTGGTAAAATTGTTACTAAACAAATTGTTATTGCATATGAAGTATTTTTTAATTTTGACAGAAAACGTAAAGAGCAATCGAATGTTTAGACTTAGAAAGTTTGGTATATCAGAAAGGACACACCTATAGTTATTGACCGAAGATATAAATTTCGTAGAAATCTACAGAGCCATTAAATACGTTTTGAAGGATTGTGTAGAATCAGTTTTAATAAGAAAACCGAATTTTTTTAATTGAGATTTTTTCTTTCAGAATCTACCTGGCTGGCTATGCACATTAGGGATAAAATTATGGACGAAAAGTAATTTTCGGTATTGAAAATATGACCACTTACTCCTTGTCTATGCAGTAACAGTATCACCAAAGGTATTTTTGTTACTCATTCATATGTATTTCAGGCTTCGTATAGTGGCATTCATGGCAAAAATACACAAATTTGGGAATCTTACACTATCTTTGGGCCGCAGAATTGGACATAAAGGAAAATATAATTTGAGAACGAAATATTTATGGAGTTTAGTGTTGTTAAATTTTTAAATATTATTAACTTATATATATATATATATATATATTAAAAAAAATGAAAACGGTAATAAAAACTGTATATTGATGGAGAAGAAGATTTTAACTTAATATTTTAGACTTTAAATTTTTTGAACTTGTAAAACTTATTGTTTAATTTTTAAAAATTTTTTAATTCAACTTTTCATTAATACCGTTAATTCTCATTTTTTTAATACTTTATTAGCTCATTCATGAACACTATTGAGTCATTTTTTTTTTAATAGTAAAAACTCTTTCAATTTCCATTTGCTATTGTCGATCACATCTTTCTCTCTGGTTTCATGCTACTCCATCTGGTTTCATGTCTCTCTCTCTGTCTTACTCCCGTCTTCTTCCCCAGAGCGACCAAAGAACAAGACCGATAGAATTAGCCCCTCCCCAGGTACGATACACTTCCACTTTTTAATATTGGTTCTTGAGCACTATCAATGTCGCTTGGCAAATCAAACAAAAATTGATCTAAGAGTAACAATCCCACCTCTTATTGGTTTCATGTCTCTCTCTCTCTCTCGCTAAGTTCTATTGCAACAAAAGCTAATATTGAAACAGCTCCATTATCAAAGAGACCAATTTATTAATTGCTTTGTCCATTTGACTCGCTTGTTTTGGTGTAGCTTTATGGTACTTTAGGCATTTGAATTGGTTATATGTTTATTTGATTTCATTTGGAGTTTGGGTTTGCATTTTTTGTTAATTCCCCATTTTGGGTTTCAATTCTTAATGGTGTAGAATTCATTTTAGGATTCTCCAATTTTGAGTAACAAAAGGTATAGTTTTTTATGGAAGGAGTAGCCATGAATTAAAAAATTACTTCAAGATAGAATTGTTGTATTGTTCAAGATGATTCACCAATATGTTGCTGCATCTATTTGCGTGTGAACTACCAAGACTCTAACTATTATGCTTTACCCATGAATTAATTATTCACTTACACTAATATGCAAATTAACACCCTTAACATCTTTATACTTACAGGAAAGAGCAGAATAATTGGACTAATAATATTTAAAATGCCATTTACATTGAAGAAACTATATTTGGCTGCAGCTTATTGTCATTTGCATTATTTTAGTACTTAGTTTATGTGTTCCAAGAAAATTAATGTTGTCACTAATTATAGTTTTTTTAGGTAGACTATATATCCATATTTATAATTATTTTGGTTAAAGAGAAAGAAAAATATGTGTTGTGAATTTGACATTCATATCATATATCGGCTCTTGTTTTAGCATTGCAATGATTTTTTAGTTTCTATTAGGATTCTTAGTAGAATTTGACAATGTATTTTTGTATTTTTGTCAACAGTACATTTGATTGATAGTATAGTCATACCTAGTTCCTTACCAGATGAACTTCCTTTAGAAGAAGAAGTTATAGAAACAGGTTTAGCTCCATATGTTGGCATGGAGTTTGAAACTAACGAACACACATATAAATTTTACAATATATATGTAGGCTTTACTAGTTTTAGTATTAGAAAATATTGGGTGAATAGAAGTAAGACAAATCAAATGATAATAGTATCTCTAAGATATGTATATTTCAACTAGTGGTTTAAGAAAATAAGTAATTGTTAAAAAAAAAAAAAAAAGGACTCAAATGACTACCAATAGACAAGAAAATAAAAAAATGTGGTTACATTATTTTAAAGGAAACATAATCATGTTTTTGCTATTCCTAGGAGTAAACACAAATTACCATTACAAATAAAGGTTTTCTCTGTTCAAGCTACTCAAATTGACTTGGCAAATTACTTTGGCATACGATAAAAATTAATTTTTAAATTTTTGAGTCTACAAGTTGGAGGAAAAGAAAATGTTGGATACACTCTTAAGGATATTAGCAATAATTTGTCTTATAAGAGAACAACAAAATGGAAAGGGGGAGGCATACACTTTATTTCATTATTTTTAGTCAAGGCAACTTGAAAATTCATTATTCTTTTATGAAATTCAACTTGATATTGATTATTTGCAAACATTTTTTGGGTAGATACAAAATAGTTGTAGATTATGTTTATTTTGAAGATATGATATCATTTTATATTACTTGCAGTACAAACAGATATTTTTGACCATTTGCGCCCTTTATTGGATTCAATCACATGCATTATTATATAATGAAACTGTTAAATCTATTGAATGGTTATTTAAAACTTGTATGAAGGTCATAGGTGAGAAAAAGTAGAAGACAATTTTTATAGATGACAAAAGTAATTTCAAAGGTTCTACCTTAATCATATCATGGTTTGTGCACTTGACATCTATTTTAAAATACTATAAAATGTGTTATTCATGCCTTCAAAAAATCAAATTCTTTTGTTTCATACTTGGGACATCATACATATGATTATGACTATGAATTTCTCAATGCATGAGAATCAATGCTTAACAAACATGATCTTCGTCAAAATAAATGGATGCAAGATTTATTTGAAATAAGAGAAAAAAATAGGCATTGGTATATGGATAAAATGCTTTTTTCAGTAAATGCTACATCAACGCAATTGAATGAAAGTTTACCTAGTAGATCAAAAGGTTACAAGAAATCTACATTTAATATGTTGGATTTTTTTTAGACATTTTGAAAAACTATTAGAGGGTATGAAATATAAAGAGTTGGAAGTGAACTATGAAATAAATCAAAAAATGTCACTACTAAATTTGGATGTCTATCTGTTAAAAAATGTAACAGACATCTATACACCAAAAAAAAAGGCAGCAGATCCCTTATGAGAGTGGGAAAGATTATGGGAGTAAGGTTGAGAGAGAAAGAGATGTGATGCAAAAAGGTTTTTGAAAAAATAATTATTTTATCCTTATACTTTATATGAGTTTGCAAAGTGATCCTTATACTTTAATTTTTTAAATTAGTCTACATTGTTTCGAAATTTTCAATTTAGCCTCCGCTGTAGATGGACTCTGAACGCTCATTGTTAACACTGAATTGGGCTACCCATATGTATAGTCAAATGCCAACTTTGCTACCAAATCAATGATTCACTATTTCTTTTAAATATTATGAAACTAAATCCAGAAAACTAGAATCTTTGGATTTGCAGAGAACTTAACCACGAATCTCCAGATTTGGTACCTTGCAGGAATCTGACAGAAATGCGTCTAAAGTTCATCTTCAAAACCAGGATTCGCAGCCTCTGGGACATTCATTTCCTTAAGTCGAATAAGAACCTCGTCGTATACTTCAACCTTCTGCCTCTACTTTCGACTATTATTCCACCCTAAATTCTGTGCTCTGCTACTGCAACTCTATGTCTCCCATACTCATCTTTTAATATCCACATGAATCATGCAGCATTTCATTTAACTTCGGAAAAATAACAAATAATATATTAGGAACCTCAAGACACCTTTGTGCGAAAAGGCAGGAAAAAAAAAAAAGAAAAAAAGAAGGCAATGCATTCATCACTTCTATTTGAGTCTCTGTTCTCATCTGACATTAAAGTAAGCTTAAAACGAAGGTATACATGTAGGCGCAATGCGCATCCTCCTGAAGGACAGAAGTCGACGTGGAGTTTGAACAATGCGACTTTGCTTTGCTACTATATTATGGAGATTCATGGTTAAAGTTCCCTACAAATCGATTTTAGTTTTATGGATATAGTTTCAGAATATTTAAAGAGGAGTCAATTTGGGAGTTAAGTTGGCATTTGACTAAGTATATAGGTAGTTCAAAATATTACGCAAATGGTGTTAAGTTTATCTAACAGTTGAGATTAAATTAAAAATTTTTAAACAATAAAGACTAACTTGAAAAGAATTAAAATATAGGGATTAATTTACAAACTAATAAAAAAATATAAGGACTAAATAATTAATTTTTATAAAATAAAAAATATGACTTTGCAATGTTAAAAAATGAGAGTTAACAATATTAATAAGAAAATGAATAAAATGTACAAAATATTACCGATACTCGACCTAATTATATTTTATTTTCTTAAATATTATTTTTTATAATATAATATAATTTAATTATAATAAATTTTAATATATTAATTCATTTCAAATCTAAACTATTTTTCATTCAAAATCTTGATTTTTTGTCATTATATTTTTTTCACCTTCAAATCTTAGGGTTTGTTTGATTATATTCTTTGTTTTTATGTTTTTAGAATAGTTTTGTGAAATTATTTTTTATAACAGCTTTTTAAAATAAGAAACTTAAAAACTTGTTTGAATATTTTATTTTTAGAAACACTCAAAATAAAAAAAAATAGTGTTTGAAAAAATAATTCAAAAGCAAGTTTTGAAAACACTAAGACCTTGTTTAGTACTAAGAATTAAATTTAGAATGTAGAATTATAATTATAATTCTAATTTCATTAAAAATGAAATTAATTCAAAATTTTAAATTTTATGTTTGGGTTATGAAAAGAATTAGAACATAAAATTATAATTTCAAATTTAATTCTAATTTTACTATTTAGATTAAAGATAAATATTAATTTTATTTATTTGTGTGTGTTACATACTCAATATATATGTGCATGTGTGTGTGCATGCATTTGTACATGTGTATAACAAATTCATTATATATGTATTTATGCGTGTGCGTATATGTGCATGTGTATATGTGTGTGTATGCATGGGTGTGTGTTTATGCATGTAGGTGCATGTGCATGTGTATTGATACTACGTACTCATTATATATGTTTGTGTGTGTTAAACATGTTTGATATATATGTATATGTGTACATACTTTATATACACATGTATATAACAAATTCATTATATATGTCATTGTATTTGTGCATGCAGGTGGATATGTATGTGCGTGCGCGCATGTTACATGCTCAACATATAGGATTGTGTGTGGAAGTGCATGTGCATTTTTTAATCAAGTCAGACTACGTATCAGGTATTAAGTTCATTCAAAACCCACTTATGTATTTTTTTTTTATAATAAATTCTATTTATGACAAATCTATAAAATGTTAATCTTTTCACATTTTAATTATTTAAATTTAAATCATATTTTTATTTCATTATTTTTATTTTAAATCTTAATTTATTTATTTTTCTTTAAAATATTACCTTTATGAAAAAATATTTTATTAATAAAAATAAGAGGTGACTTGACTTGATTAGTTATTAAACTGGGTTGGATCTCAAAGCTTATTCCAATCTAATCCACAACCCTACTTAAATCTCATTTTTATATAATTATAATTTCTCCATTAATGAAAATAATTTTGAAAAACAAGAGAAAACATCTAAAACTTATTCTTATTTTTTAATTCGCAAAAATTTTCTAATCTTTAGAACAATTGATAAAAAAAAGTATATTATCAAACAAGTTTTTTTTTCTTTTATTTTTAAAAGCAAAAAACGGTTTTTGAAAACAACATTCAAATAAGGTTTTATTTTTTCTATTTTTTATGTAAAAAATGTTTTCCACTAATTAAAAGTTAATTTTTTAAATAAAATAATAATAATAAATACATATAGATCTAGCCTGACATGATTAAACCTAAACACCTACCAAGGCATATCGGGTTAAGTCTAATCTCAAGTAATGTTCATACCCAGCTTGGCTTGACCCTATCTTTGAACTTCTTTAATAGTATAAATGTTTTAAATCGCCTCTTTAATCAAGATTTGGATGAGGATTTCGAGAAGTTGGATGGGGTTAATGTAACATGCCTTACTTACTATACATAGGATTGACGGAAGCTTAAATAAATACATAAACCTATGAATATGATAAGTATTTTGGTTTTAACTTTAACTATCTCTTAACCCTTTAACATGGGTTTAATAATTAGAAAAAATAAAACATAATCATTTGGTCTCATATATATCAAAATTATCATCAGATAGCAGTTGTGGTTACAATACATTAAGCAATACATAAACGATTAAGAACTCTAAATGTTATATAAATCAAAATTTCCATAATACAACTCTAGGCCTTTATGTAAATAAGAACTTCTTAATATGCTAATTCCTGGGTCTCACTTCTTGATTAGGTTCCTGGTTACCTAGAAATAGATATACATAAAAACATGAGATTTTTGCAATACCAATAGTTAGTAGTTCAATAAAAAAAAATTATATTTCCAACCCTTAAACATCAAATATGCATAAATCACACAAGATAAGCTATACACATAATGACATGTCAGGAAAATCTTTTACCCCTCATTTGGGCCAAATCTGATGGACCTTATTTGGAAACCTTAACCCTTCATTATCCTATATTAATTTAAGGTTTCATGCTACCTCATAATGTGAAGGCCAATTATAGGGGAACTTTGTGACACCAAACCTGACGAGTGTCTCCCTACTAGCATGCATATGCTAAACATATAAAACACATCACATGTACATAGCTTATCAATAAATAAAATATTTCAAAGAAAAGTAAAATGTGCAAGGGAGAGACAGAAAGCTATCTGCTTGAAGGTACCTTAACCTTTTGCCTTCAGTTGTATATTTGCATTTAGGATACTAAGGGACCTTATCTATTATAATGAATAAATTCTTAATAATGTATTATCATCTAAATTTCTAGAATAACTATTTCTAATATCCTACTTCCCTAAAAATAAATTAATTGCTTTCCTATGGTTTCAGGTTTTTTCTTTTTATCTTTAAAAATCATAAGGTCTAATTATATATATATTGCAAAGTACACAAACAATGTCCTTCAAATTAATAATTTATATCAACTAATTAAATAATTATTTACAAAAGTAAAACAAATATCCATCCAATTAAATAACTTACGAAATAATTAAATGACTACTTAAATAATTAACTTTATCAATTTTTAATACTCTTAAAATTTATATTTAACTATTACTTATCTCTTGTAACCTAATATTTTAATTACAAAACTTATTTTTGTTTTTCCTTTTTATAGCTACTTTTATACTGGGAAATGACAAATATATATATTTAAATATATATGTATATATATATATATATATGCATGTATATATATATATATATATATACATGCATGTATATATATATATATATATATACACACATGTATACTTATCCTCTTTCATGCTTATATTTTACTATTATTATATTTTTCTTTTCTAACAAATACAAAGTTCTTTTACGCTCATTCGTTCAGGGATCAACAAAATTCATGTTACCTCTACATAGGAGCAAGTTTCTTCCTAATGCCAACTTAACACCTCTCTCTTCCTCCATGGGTTTGTCTCTTTCATGCAACATATAGAACTATATATATATATATATATATATACACACACACACACACACACTTTTATATTCCTCCATTCCTTGCTGGTATTGCCTTTGTTTCAGAGACAATATTCAATAAAACTTAATTTACTATGCTGAAACCTTTCTACTTTCGGAGTTAAACTTTGCTGAGTATGCGTACCTTTTTTGCTTGGTTAGGTCCTTCCTCTCTTTGCCCGGAATGTCACTACATAAACCCCTAGCTTTCTTGCTTATTTCGTGCACTCAGAGCCTTCAAACTTGCAGAAAACTCTGTTTTGGGTCTGAAGAGCAGAGTTTCGGTTTTGCCTCTGTTGCACCCTTTTTCTCCCTTGTTTTTCCCACTTTTTCTCGTGTTTGCTTCACCCTTCAACACCTAAACCTTTCCCCAGTGTTTGAGTGTTTCTCAAAATCCTAAAAATCGTGAAAACGCACTGATTTTTCGCTCTTCATCGCGTTCGTTTTAAGTTGTCCGAAACTGAGTTTCAGTTTCGGTTTGCTTCCGTCATAGGCTCTTTCCCTTTTATTTCTCCCACTTTTCTCTCTTTCCGGGTTCTCTTCTCACTAACCAAACTTCCCTTACTGTTTTTCGAGCCTCATACTGCCCAGAAACCCACAAAAACACGCTGGGTTTAACCACACTCTCATGATGCTCTGTTTTCGTGTCAAAAAAGCAGAGCTGTTTTCAGCTTCGTTTTTGCAGTGATTTGCCTCATCCTTGGCTTCCCTTTTATATAGGAATTCTTCCCTATAAAGGTGCTTCATCATGGAGGAAAACCACGGCCCACACCACTCATAATGACCTCTGAAATCCATTTGCAACTAGCTTAACTTCTCAACTCGTTTTTTCGGTGTCCTAGTTGTCCACTTCGTTTCCTCTTAGTTTGCTTTGGTTTTGCTGGATTTTTCTGGTCTATTCTATTCCTTATACATCCCTTAACCTTGGAGACTCCCTATAGTAGCTTGACATGTGCTTTTATATGTTAAAAACTCCAAGTTGGCCGTCCCATCCCACATAGTTTCCATTAGGCTATATTTTTTTTTTGGTTTCTGACGATTTTGTGCCTTTGCAGCCTTTTAAAATGCCTAGTTGGAGTATTAATTGAGCCCTCTTGTTGCTGCTTGTTTTGGAAGAAAGCTTAGAAAGTATTTATATAATTTAGTTTGGCAAGTTGCATTGGTTTGGTTTGCTTTTATGCCTTTTTTAGTTCGGTCATCCACCCTTGCTGAAGCAACTTGCTGTTATCTTGCCATCTCAAGCTTGCATACTATATATATAACTTGCCCAGTCATGCCACATAATGAATACTCCTAGTATATGCATAGTTATATGGACGCCATCTTATTCTAACATTGTTTATTGTTTTTCCAATTTATTTTCTCGGCTTATATGCTGTATCTCCATGGTGGTATAATTTATGAGTAAATTTGGGTTCTCAAAGTTCATAAATTTATCTTCTACTTAGCCTAGGGAAAGTTTTTCCTAAAATTTACGGTTAATTTCTAAACAAAGGCCATATGGAATTTCTAGGCCTAAATCTAGATGAGATAAATAGAATATATGTATGTATATATTAAAAAATTAATTTGAAAATCATGGTAAGTATGATTTTTTTTCTTTTAGGCTTAATCATGTAATTCTCCTAAATGCACTTCGTGAAGTTAAAATATCAAATTTTGCCTAGTTTATTTTACTCTTATAAGTCTTTTAATTATGGGTCTCATATGGCTCAAATCTTACCCATTTATATGACTAAGACATTATTTAATTAATTAATGATATGTGAATGAGTAATAAATTTCTTGGCCTATATAAATAAATATATGACTAATTAAATAAATTTTAGGATAGTCTAAATAAATCTTTTGACACTATGAAGATTTTATATTTTCCCAATGGAATAAATTCTAAATTCCCTTGAATTTATCCGCATTAATATATATAGTAGGTGTTACAGTTAAGATTTTGCAAGAATTACAACTAAGGCCTATAAATTTTAAATATCTGTTATGAAGGATTTTAAATTTTAAAATTATTGTGAATAATTTAAGATTCAAAATAAATAAAAATTAAGATTTGGAAGAATAAATGATTAAAAATTGAAAAGGATTAATATTTTAAAATTATAGTTTAAATAAAAAGTTATTATAAATAAAATAAAATAAAGTATAAAAAAATAAAAATATGTAGGTAAGGCCTTATATGATCTCAAAACTCAATCCAATTTTGTTATGTGATTTGATCTAGCCCAAAAAAATTACAAAATTTTTTATTTTGATATGACATAACTCAGTTTAATATGATTAAATCAGGTCGAATTAATTGAATCAATCTGGTGCATAAACACTCCTATTGTTAACATATTATGGAGATTCATGGTTAAAGTTCTCAACAAATCCATAGATTTTAGTTGTATGGATGTAGTTTCGGAATATTTAAAGAGACATCAATTTAGGAGTTGAGTTGGTATTTGATTAGACATATAGGCAGTCTAAATCAACATTACACAAATAGTGTTAATAGTTTATCTACCGGTTGAAACTACATAAATTTTTTTTTTAAATAATAAAGACTAATTTAAAAAGAATTAAATTATAGAGACCAATTTATAAATTCATATAAGTATAAAAGCCAAATAATTAATTTTAAAAAGTGAATGAAATGTACAAAAGTGTTCAAATGTCATCGGCTTGGGAAATTTAAGTACACAAGCCATGCATAAGTTTTCTCTTTTAATTTTGCACTCTCAATCTCAGCTACCCTAAGCATATAGAGTTGGGCCCATCAAATTGAAAATTATAAACCACAGACCAAAAATCGGAAACCTATAAAGCAATAACCCACCTCGATTATTGGGCTGACCCATGGGCCATGACGAAAGATGAGCCATGCTATGGGATGGGTATGGGTCCGTCTTGTTCTCTCTATTTCTGGTATCCTTGTTTAGCTAGGTCATGTTGACATCGTCTATAATCTGAAGCTAAATTTTCTGAATGGGACAAGGTCACTTGCTGAGTGACGAGTGGTTCTTATTGAGCCACCAACCCTTAAAAGTTTGAACAGAAACCACAAAATGGTAAAAATAATCTTATGCTTTAGTATTATCGTTATTTATATTTTAACAATAAATCAATGCTATTTATAATTTAAAGAGTAATTTAATTTCAATATAAAACTAATTAATTATGTGAATTTTCTTTAAAATTAAAATATAAATAAAATTATACTAATTACTTAATATTTTAGACTTTGAAAATGGTAATGAACAAAAATATGATATTTTTGTAATCAGAGTGTAATATTTATAATAATTTAAAGAGTAATTTATGTGATTAATTAAATTTCATTGAACTTACTTGGACTTCTCATTTACTTTTAACATTATCCAAAAATTAAAAAAAAAACTATAAGACACTTTAGTGTAATTTTATATTTTTATTGGATAGTCTGGTCAATATATATTGAAATTAAACTAATATATAATGTCCAGAAAATAATATACTCTAATTTAAAATTTCCAGGGGCATGTTCGCAGAAGTAAGATGTGAAAATTCAATGTTTCGTATGTCAAACACCATTGTTGGTTAACGAAAACCTTTGTCATGTAGTATATATATATATCCTAGTTTCACTTCTCGCCCACATCCTTCAAATTTAAGCAATAGCAATACTTTAAACTTCATGTATATCTTCATCGATGTGAAAAATTAAGTTCAATCTCTACATCAATCAAATAGATCAGTACGACAAATATCAATATATGTAACTTCAGGAAGATGTGGACTAGGGAGTGTAGTGTTCTCCATGATGCGAGGGGAAATTTATATATGTACTATCTTAAAGCACGTTAATTAGAAAAGAACAAGAAAAGGGTGGGTTGATTACAGCTGATTTTCCACTGGAAATCATTTTCCATTGGAAATTCAGAGTTTCCATCATCGTCAATGGACGTTGACCTCTATCCACACCCACTTCAGAGCTTACCTTGCAGCGCCAGATCATGTGAAAATACAAGCACGCATGTGCTGTAATATCTCAATACGCCCCATTGATTTCAATAATTCATACTACGCCACTAATAAGGACACATAAAACAAGACAAACTACATTAAAGTAGCATGTTCCTATTTGATGCTATAAATTAATATTATAGGCTAAAAATCTCTTACTTCAACTTCAACTTTTTAGTCTCTCCCTCTTTTTCTTCTTTGGCATAAACTGTCTTCATCTTTCTTTAAAATTTCATAAATTAAATAATAATTTTACCTAATTGTTAGATGACTTTCTTTCCCATCTACTCCTGAGAAATAAGCTGTATGCAGTCTATATATGAGCTGTGTAATTAGTATAAAACTAAGACAATTTTCCTTGGTATTTTTAAATTCTACCTTCCTATTTTTATCTTCTCCTACCTCATCAAAACACATAAGCCAAAGCTGCCGTTTTCTTCAGAGCTGTGCAATAATGTGCAAATGTGATTCATGATTCTTCTGAAACGGAGCCTTATAAAGGTTATCACTTCCCGAGGAATGAGAACCTGTAAATGTGAGAACGTAAATCGTGTCCACAATTAGTTTACCCTAGAGAAATATGTCTGTTTATATACATTTTACACCTTTAAATTTTTCTGTTGTGAAGTTTTATGAGGAAAAATCTAGGTGCGTGAGAGCAAGATTTTTAGCATCCAAAAGGTTAGGGGGGCCTATTTCTCAATTTCAGAAGCATACAAAAAATTCCAACTGGAGCATTATCGCATTCTTCGTTCTCTTCCACTCAATCAGATTCCCATCATGCACCTCACGATATGTCTTTAAATACGGCCCACCTCCACTCTTCTTCTTCCCATATTCAAGCTTGAGTGCACTATAGCCATGGCTTCCAACATCAAGCTCCGTGCAGTCATTTTTGTGCTATCTCTCCTAGCCTACTCAACATTCACCGATGCCAAATGTTGTTATATGCCGCCCACGGAGCAGTGCCCGAAGGACACGCTGAAGCTGTCGGTGTGTGCGGACGTTCTCGGACTCGTTAACGTTGTTGTGGGAACTCCTCTGTCAGCCAAGTGCTGTGCATTGCTGGAAGGTTTGGTGGACTTGGAGGCTGCACTTTGCCTCTGCACAGCTCTCAAGGCCAACGTGCTTGGAATCAACTTGAATGTCCCCGTCGCCCTCAGCTTAATCCTCAGTGCTTGTCAGAAGACCGTTCCTCCGGGTTTCCAATGTCCGTAGAATAGAACGAACAGATTGGTCGTGTGGTTTGTCGTACTGTTGGCATTGTGATTATATATTTGTTTGCGAATACATAAGTATTCTTGTCGCTGCAATTAAATTGTGAGTGTCCTACAACGTAGCTAGTGTTTTATTTTTTTGGGGACAGTTACTATGTACCCAGTGTTTGTCTTACCTTAGTCCGTGTGTTTTATTTAGTTAATTTAATAATCGGGCGAACCTATTTGCCTTGATTTGTAGCCTTGGTCATTTCTACCTGAATGTGATGCTTCTTTTATTTATTTCATCGGCAAAGCCTTCAAATCTTTTTAACTACTCGAGCGTATATTAGCCAGTAAATAAGCAGAAAAATAAGTCATCCATCAGCTTGCGTTAGTCTTTCTCGGTATGGTGTGTCTTATCCAGTGAAACTGTATTCTTGATATTTTTATGTGCCAATTAGGCAGGCCACCACAGAGTAAGAAATATAAATAAAAAATCTTTGAAAGGAAATAAAGTGAAAACGCTTGATTATAGTAATTGAGTATTTTTATTGGCTTAATAACTCTACTGTACATATACATATATCTATACACGTATATACACACACTAGATTCTGCTTGACCTATCACAGACTAAGGTATAATCATTTACATAAAGTGAAAACACTTTGATATATATATATATATATATATAACATAATTCAACTAATTGAGTATTCTCGTTGTCCCATTGATACTAATATCAAACAAGTTGGTTTGACCTATCACATAAGAAATAAAAATAAAGAATGCTGACAAGAAAAGAGAAAATACATTGATATATATATATATAAGTTGATTATACTAATTGAGTATCTATGTTGTCTCATCGATAGTAATATCAAACAACCTTGTTTGGCCTATCATGGGTAAAATATAAGAACAAAGAATCATTCACAAGAAATAAGGTGAAAACAATTTGATTAATATATATCTTAATTCTTTTAATGGAGTTTCCTTGTTGGCTTAATAACTCTTATTCTATGTGTGTGTGTATATATATATATATATATATATATATATATAGAGAGAGAGAGAGAGCGACAAATTCACACAATATTACTAATTGAATATCTTTGTTGGCATGATAACTCTACTACATATATTTAGACACATAAACTCGACTCTACTAACGGAGTATCTATGTTACCTCATTAATAGTAGCTTTAAATAAGTTGGCTTAGCTTGTCACATAATAAGAAATAGAAATAAAGAATTATTGACAGAAAGTAAAATGAAAACACTTTGGTTTATATAACTTGATTTAAGAATTCTTGTTGGCTTAATCACTCTACTATATATATATATATATATATATATATATATATAAACACACTTGATTATACTAATTGAGTATCTTTGTTGCCTCTTGTATTGGTGGCAGTATCAAACTGGTTAGTTTGGCCTATCACAAGATAAAATATGGACAAAGAATCATCTGAGGAAAATAGAGTGAAAACACTTTGGTTCGTATATATATACACACACACACCTAATTCTACTGATTGAATATCCTCATTAAAAGTAGCAACAATTAGGATGGCTAGGCCTGCCACAAAATAAGAAATATAAACAAAGAATCTTTGAAAGGAAGTAAAGTGAAAACACTTGATTATAGTAATTGAGTATCCTTATTGGCCTAATAACTATAATATACGTACACACACACACTTGATTCTACTAATTGAATATCCATACTACCTCATTGGTAGTAGCATCAAACAACCTGGCTTGGCCTATCATAGAATAAGGTATAATCATTCATATAAAGTGAAAACACTTTGATTAATATATATAACTTAATTCTACTAATTGAGTATCCTTGTCATCTCATTGATAGTAAAGTCAAATAGATTAATTAAATCGTCATAGAGTAAGAAACAAAAATAAAGAATCATTGACAGGAAATAAAGTGGAAAAAACATTGGTTAATATATATACACACATACAGACACATAAGTTGATTCTACTAATTATATATACTTGAGTTGATTTTACTAACTGAGTATCTATGTTGTCTAATTGATAATAACATCAAATAAGCTAGCTTGGCCTATCACAGAGTAAGATATAGAACAAAGAATTATTGTTAGTGATACTACAGATGATCGGGAAGGAGGTGCAGAGTTGAGCCAAGGGGTTGAGCAGTGCCGGAACACCAGGAAAGGAGTATGTGAGAGGAAGACTCCAAAGTGGGCTCGTGACTATGTAATGAATTGAAGGGTGCCCGGCAGCTGCATGGGTATCACGTGTTAACAGGTAGTGATTGAGTGAGTGTTTAGCTCATGTAAAGGGTGAGAGAAAACGTGCATAGCTATCACGTGTTTTGGGTGAGGAAATAACCGATGTGGGTCAGGGTGGGTTGCTGAATAGTATAATTGTATGAAATGAACGTGGGAGGGGAGTTAGTTTGTTTTTTTGATTTTGGATTTCCTTTTGGAGCTTTCCGTTTGTTGAGTTTCGAGATTCCATTGGAGATTTCCCTAATCTCGAATACAGGACTCCATCCTTTTTCTGGTTCTCTGCTCTCTTACTGATACAGCTAACAATTATTCACAAGGAATAAGGTGAAAACAATTTGATTACTATATATCATGATTCTACTAGTGGAGTATCCTTGTTGGCTTAATAACTCTACTATATAAATATAAAGAGAGCAACAAACACACACACAAAATTTTACTAATTAAGTATCTTTGTTGGCTTAATAACTCTACTATATATACTAAGACACAAAATTGTTTTTACTAATTGAGTATCTATGTTACTTCATTGATAATAGCGTCAAACAGGCTAGCTTAGCCTGTCATAGAGTAAGAAATAGAAATAAAAAATCATTAACAAAAAATAAAATGAAAACACTTTGGTTTATATAATTTGATTATACTAATTGAGGATCCTTGTTGACTTAATAACTTTATTAAATACATATAGACACACTTGATTCTACTAATTAAGTATTCTTGTTGCCTTTTATATAGGTAGTGGCATCAAACACGTTGGCTTGGCCAGTCATAAGATAAGATATAGACAAAAAATTATTGGTGGAAAATAAAGTGAAAACACTTTGGTTCATATATATATATATATATATATATGTACACATACACACACAAACACACTTGATTTTACTAATTGAATATCCTCATTAAAAGTAGTGTCAATTAGGCTTTATTGGCCTACCACAGAGTAAGAAATATAAACAAAAAATCTTTGGAAGGAATTAAGGTGAAAACACTTGATTATAATAATTGAACATCCTTATTGGCTTAATAACTACTATATTTATACATATATGTACACACACTTGATTCTACTACTCCAATATCCAAATTGCCTCATTGGTAGTAGCGTCAAACAGGCTGGCTTCACCTATCACATAGTAAGGTATAATCATTCACATAAAGTGAAAACAATTTGATTAATATATATAACTTAATTCTACTAATTGAGTATCCTTGTTATCTCATTGGTATTAGCGTCAAATAGGCTGGCTTGGCCTATCACAAAGTGAGGTATAATCATTCATATAAAGTTAAAACACTTTGATTAATATGTATAACTTAATTATACTATTTGAATATCCTTGTTATCTCATTGATAGTAACGTCAAACAAGTTAGTTTGACCTATCACAAAGTAAGAAATAGAAATAAAAAATTATTGACATGTGAGTTTATATATATATATATATATAGAAGTTGAATATACTAATTGAATATCTATGTAACATTAAACAGGTTAACTTGGCCTATTAGAGAGCAAGATATAGAAACAAAAAAATCATTCACATGAAATAAGGTGAAAACAATTTAATTAACATATATCTTGATTCTACTAATTGAGTATCTTGTTGGCTTAATACGTGGATTAACCTAAGTCATAAATTAGTAAGCATGTGAATTCCCATTGATGTCTTGTTAACAAGTGTGATTGGGACTTGATAATGCTATTTTAATTGAGAAAATCTACGACTTGATAAGCAAATAATCAAAATTAAATCATTCATTTACTCTTTGAAAAAAATATTTTAGATAAATGATAAATAAATCAAATTAATTATAAAAAATAAATATATCAAATATGTTCATTTATTAATACACAATTAATGAATGAATACATTTATATATAATTAATTTGATTTACTTTTGAGAAAAAACTACATTTAAACTTGTATATCTTTGTTATGTTATTCTTTTATTAAAATATAACAAATATATAATTTTCATATTATATCATTCACAATACGTGTATAAATTGTAGTTGTATACTTTTTAAATTAAATTAAATATTTTAATATTATTAATAATTAATTATATACTTATTATATATTAATTAAAAAACTCAAATAATAAAAATATAGGTAATTGTATGCAAGCTTACTCCTTTACTTTTACCAGCACAAAAGAAACTTCAAAACCTCCATCGCAGCCCCACCCATCGTTACCATTGAGGCTGCGCAGTGAATTGTTATTTTCTTTTCTTTGGACTATATAGACATATACAAGTCACTTCAGGAGTTCAACGCACAATTCACACAGAATCCCCCTTCCCCTCGCTCCCTCCCTCCTCTTCTCTCACTAGTAGGCTTAGAATATCAGTTTTCGTTTCCTTTCTTTCTTTTATCTGAAGGGTGCTTCTTCATGAATGGTTTTCTCTGTGATCTTCCACAGCTTTCTTGAACTGGTTCGTCACTTGTAAGGATTCTGTAAAGGAGGGTCATTCCCATGCAACAGAATTCTCACGAACACAATTCAAGAAAGCTGTGGAAAATTACCGGGATGATCTGTATCGTCTGTGAATCGCTTCACACTCGAAGCATCTGTCTTTTCGATCGGTACTAATATTTAAGTTTCGCAATTTCAGTTTTTGGTCACTTGAATTATTCATATATATAGTTGTGTATATCTTCCGCATTTCTTGTCCATATCTTGCAGATGCACTTGTTTCACTTTATATGGAATTTTTACCCTCTACGATCCTCCATAGCATCGCATAGAGCTATAATCAACGAACTGATGGCGATTTCATTGTCATCTTTGCAATGGAGAATAACCTCTGATCCAGTGGCTAATCAGACCGTCGAATTAGGCCAAAATTTTTTTGGCCATACATTAACTGTGGTTTTGTTTTAATTCGGATGTGTTTGTTTGTGTTACTTTTTTTTTTTTTTTCTCTTTGGAGACATCCTTGAATTACCCAGATGATGCCGAAGTGAAAATTGTTGAGGGATGAAAACGATAGTGGAGGCTTTAAAAATACAAAAAAACCTTGAGCATTTTTTGTCAACACGTACAACCAAGCTTGGAGTATATTACCCTCCTCTTCCCCATCTCTCTCTTTTTAATATAAGAAAGCGCTTTTTTTTTTTTTTTTTTGGGGATTTACTTCGATTTATTTACGAGTTACAGAGAAGGGCTTTTTGTTATTATAATTGAGAAATATGTGTAATGGTCCTGCGGAGAAACACAAGGCCATCCCTCCAGAAGGGCGAACACATGGTTTCTTTAGTTCTACAATGGCTGGTTACTGCTGACTGTGATGTGAGGTACTTGTGCTCAACTCCAACACACATGTGGTCTCTGTCTTGTGATTAAGATTGCGATCCTCAAAATCAAACCCCTGTTTGGTTTTTACTAAAGAAAAGTGAAAAAGAGAAACAAACGTCTGTGTTGTTTTGGAGGTTGCTGGAGATGGGGCCTATCGTGAAGAAAGGAAAGCAGAGTGAATGTCTGTTGCCATACTGAAACGAAAGGAAAGCGAGAAACATGTGTGATCTTGGAGATTTGGTTGTTTTGTTAAAAATAGAATTCTACAATATAATATCCCAACAAAATCAGCAAATTATAATAATGCATGATTGGCAGATATCCAGGAATCGGAAATCTGGAGTTAGGAACATGCATTTACATGGCCTTGATTTGCTTGAAAAGCCGGTAACTTTTGGAAGATAATTGGGTTGTTGTTATCCCCAGAAACGAAAAAGAAGTGAATTTGAATAAATAAGAGAGAAACGCGAGGAAAGAACAGTGGAATCCAGCACAGGAAGTGTAGGAGTGTCAGATGTGAGAGCATGGCTGAGGTGAGATGAGATTCTAGTTGTAGTTCAACTCTGACATCAGGATGCATTCGTCCAGAACAACCTCATCTCTCCAAACTAATCATGTTTAGTATTGTTGGGCTTGGGCCACCGGTGTGTCTCATTCTTCTGTGTTACCTGTCGCCTTTCCAAATCAATTTTCATGTCTCCACTTCAAGTCTTCGGCCTCGCCCAGCTTCTTTCGTTTCCTAATAATAAGATTAATTATGAAGTTTCACTACGTAACTTTAATATTTTCAGTTAGACTAAGAATAAATTATACATTTCTTTTAAGAATTTTGTCGAAATTATACCGACTTCCTCTTTAACATTAAAAGATGTACAAACTTCTTTTAAAACAAATGTATGCTAGTCTAATTTTCTTTTTTAGTAAAATAATTTCTATTAACATAGGTATATAATTCAATGAAAAATGATAATAAAGTAAGATGCTTAGATTACCAAACAGCAATGCCTCTAATACTTGCAGATAGCCAAAAAAAGAAAAAAGGCCAATCTATAATTAGGTTATTTAAGGGTCTTTCAGTCAAAAGATTTAAAATTGAATTAGAGTGTACATTTTTTAAAAATTAAAATTAAGAGGGCATCTGTGTAATTTAATTTTTAAATAATAATGGATAAAATTTCAGTAAAAATGTTATATCTTTCTTATCAACTTTTATGATAAAAATTCAACAAATAGTTTAGCATGATATGATTGGGCACCAATCACATCTTATAGCTTAATTACAGCGAAATCTCATGCAGTTGTGAAATGACGTGTTTTTTTTTTTTAAAAAAAAATACATTGCATTTTGCATTTGAAAAGAAAAACAAAATTGTGAGAGGGGGTTCTGATCTTTGTGGCAGAGGTTAGATGCTTCTCTTTTACTCCCTTCCTAACATGACAAGGCATGCATCAATCTCTTCCTTTCCTCTCCTTTATATGAAAATCCCTTTATTCTATGCTTGTTGCATTTATTTTTCTTTTCCTGGAATTAAGTAGATCAGAATGCACCCCACCGTATTCGAACACGCGAGCAAAAAGATTACCAATGCCTAACCACTTAGCCATGATAAATGTTCAGTATGAAGATGCTATAAGTTATATATTAACACGTCTTCATTTTAATTTGGTGGGTAAAACCTTTTTTCGGTCCCTCACTTGTAGAATATTTTTTCAATTTAATCCCTTATAAAACTTATTTTTCATTTTAATCCCCACAGGTAAGATATTATTTTAATTTAGTCCTTCATAGAATTTCTTTTCAATTTAGTCCCTCATATGAAGATTTTTCAATTTCTTCCTTCACAAATAACATCATTATTAATAATGCCATTCATATTTTTTTATAGTTTGAATTTTATTTTGGCCAAATGAATAAAATCTCTTTTGGTCTCTCACTAATAGGTTATTTATTAATTTGATTCATTAAAAAATTTATTTCTCATTTTGGTCCCTTAAATAAAATACTTCTCAATTGAGTCACTTATAAAATTTTTTTTATCAAGTTAGTCCCTCATATATAGATTTTTCTCAATTTATTAATAAAGATAAACTCTTACGAATCTACATTATGATTCTACACCCACCTCACGAATCTACCTAGAATCGCAAGTTTGAGAACCTTGGATATGATTATGTTGTTATTCCTTCGGTTAGGACTAATTGAAAGCTAATTTAACAGTAGTTGATAACCAAATCAATGAAATCTAACATTCTCATCTTGTATCCTTTTGCTTGATCTACACCATTGCATTCCAAGGTAGTGGCTTGGATGGTTTCTCTATGAAGGCTCTGTTTTTTCAAATAGAAATTTATTACTTGCTTGCACAAGTCAGTAACTTCTTTGCAAACAAAGGCATGCAACTCTTCACATAGAACAACCTTAGATGCTAGTCTGATCATTTTGGAATTGAGTTGCTTGTACTATCACATGCTAGCTAGTTTAAGGTCTCCTTTAACTTTGTTCCCCCTCACATCATGCACATTACCATTATGTGCATCCTTCATCCATCTCTTAAAGATATGTTGTTCAGGCACATAATCAACGTCTAGTATAATGAAAACTTTTAGGGTATGGCTACATAGCATTCTAAATATTTCAAACTTCTTGCAGCTACAAAAGACAAACTTCTAGATAGGTCAAATACAACTTGGCATTCTCCTTCTTGTCCAACCATGTATAAAATATACTCAAATATAGGTTGAGATTCATTTTGATGCCATATAGAGACAACAAAGAATAATTCAAACTCCTTTTGAAATGAGTCGAACATAGGAAGTGTATAAACTTGTGCAAGTTGATTTAGAATGGGTAAATATGGAAAGTTAAACCTTGGAAGCTTCTATTGAGGATCAAACTTACTCATTAACTAATTATAACGTATCTCCTCTACTACCCATTCAAATAGCTTAAATAATTATATAATGCTCAAATTAGGTTTCATGTCAGCCTTGAAATGTGAATTCAAGCTCTCACTAAGCTATGTGCTTCGCATGCTTAACGAGAAAGTTTGCTTCATGTAATATGTCGCCTATTTTTTGCTTTTGGCATATTTGGATTTCAACCAAGTTTTCTCGTTAACATCATACCCAAAAGGCATCTTCACCCATGCTACCTCAAATTGGACCTCTTTTTTATACCTATACATGTATTTCTTAAAATTAATTAAGAAAGGAGACTTATTTTTCATTAAGTGCCCTAAGTTTTTTATCCCATTTTGCATAAAGTGCCATTTACATAGACTATGATGAGTACATGACATCACCTCACCTGAAATGACATAAACAAAAGGGCATTATTGTTAGTATTATTGTATGAATGTATTGTAAAGAAACAAAATACTCACCTAAAGCTTTAGACATCGCTTAGTCTTAATCAGTGATAATGGTCTAACACTTCTTTTACTCGTGTGCCTTTAAAAAAGTCTCAAATAGTCAACTCATGGACTCTGGCATTTCATCGTACATCAATGTTACATTAAAACTACTATTTGCCTATAATGGTTGAATCTAGAGAATAAAACAAGCAACCAATTTCCTTGATTTGTATAGTACGTTGTGTCAAGTGATATCATATCACTAAAATATCTATAATTAATCATCATGCATGCATCAACTTATAATACATTTATTATTTGTGCTTGGCATCCATCTCAATTCTCTATCAACTAGTGTTGGAAATATTACAAAAGATACCCTACTTCTTCATAAATCATGCTGCATTATCTTTGTAACCGCAGATAATTTTTTGCATCTAATCGAGTAAAACCAAAATTGGTTTTACCCCTACATGCATGCTTATAAATCGAAATGCAACTCTTTGTTACAGTCCTAACTCTTTAGCTAATTTAAGCTTATGTGCTTGAATTTCATTGATTGTCAACTTTCCTTTCTTTGTCACAAGGTTAACTCTTACTTTATAGTTAGTTCTTGTCACCAGTCTATGATTGGTAATTATAGTGTCTTTTTGTTAAGCTTTCGAACTCCCTCCTTGCAACAAACAAACTTACACGACATCACAACTCCATCTCTTTTGCTCTTGTTTAAGTATTGTTTATTTTCTCCAAATCTTATTTATAAACCATAGTTACTCTAACATTGTCAAGCTAAATCTATATTATCAAATTCCATACCAACTGCTCGCTTCCATTTAACTTTAGAGTTATGATCATTGGTGGATTTAGTAGTAGAGGTATTTAATTCCCTATAATTCATTAATGAGCAATGATTTTCAACATCATATCATATCAGTGAATTCATTTATTTGAGATTATATCACTCACATTGCTTCATCTATCATCACTTTCCAAGTCCACCTTCCTCATGCAATAGGCATTAAGATATGTGCTCTACATGTTACTAGTCATGAAAGGCCATATTAATTAGTTAGTATATTGTTGAACATGACTAAATATCTCCTAACTTTGGAAAGTCCACCTTCTTAAATTAAAGAAACAAGAAACATATACCAAACATAAGCAACAACTTAACAACTCCATGCAAACTAAACAAACACCATGGATATTGAACTAAAAAACAATACTATACGAGAATAGAAAAATTTCAAATTTGAACTAAAATAAAGGACATATTATATAACACATACAACCCATTATGTAAAATAAGCATACAATTACTATAATAAATATGTAAAGCTTGGGTTCTTTTTATCAAAAAAACACCAAAATAATTTTTATCTTATTCCATTCATTCTTTATAGCATATAAGAAGTTTATGTAAATAAATTTTAGAGAACCAAACTTATCCAAAGTGCCTGAAATCCCATATTTCTCTTCCTCTTCTTGCTGGAAACACAATGCTTGAAGGCTCTGACCTTTAATGCCAAAAAACAAGGGATGTGATAGACATTGTTTGCTTGGTTTTTTGCAAATGGGTGACCCAATTTTCTCTTCTTCCTATCACACACAGTTTTCACACTATAACTTCCTCCTCTTCATGCAAAAAATGGCTATAAAGTTAGTAGAAATTGATGCTTAAACCTACTAAAGCTTTGTAGTTTTCAAAGGAATAATACAATAATTTCAGCTTAATCCAAATGACGTCGTTTAATAAGGGGAATTTATATATATATATATATATATATATATATAATATGAACTAGAGTGATGTCGTGCTACATTCTAAGTGTTCAGGCAATGATAGTCCAAACACATTATTTATTAAGTGAAACATTTGTGTTTTGATGAGGGGGATTTTTTTTAAAAAAAATAAAATATGTGCATTATAAAGCAACATTGTTTGATGCCACAATCTTTAAAAAAAAGCTCAAAATGCACCATTTCATTTAGTGAACCGATGTATAATAAAACGCAACGTGTCTAAATTACGAGCATTAAATAAATAGATAGCCCAAATGCATTACATGAAAATCTTCTGTAGCCTCAGTTAAAAGAGGCAATTCACACCTTAATATATGGGTCATTAAAAAATTGTTTTTACATGTAATATTTTTATATAAAGACATCATAATGAATATTGACAAAACTATACTTAAATGTATTCTAATAACCATTGACATTGTATCATTCTTCATGACTAAGACGTTTACCTAAAAGCAAAATGCTAAATGATATAAAACCATTTAATCATTATTATTATTATTTTTTTTTTGTGAAATAGCTTATTCTATATTAAATAAATAAGTCAAATTATTATTTTTCTTTAAAAAATTTGGCATTAAGACTCATAAACTCTTATAGTACGATTTTGTTTTTTATGTGTGAGTTTGTATGTGATTTAAGTCACTTGATCTCGCTACCTGGTGGAGAGATTGAGAGCAATGGCTGGTTTTTTCAAGACAATGGATACAACTTTTCAGAATCTATAGACCAACGAGGAAAAAGAAGACGTGTGGACAATAGATACGAATAATAACACTCACAAGAACCTATTGAGGAATTATGATTTTTGCTTGGTTGAGGGATCTCTCACAATGAGTTTTATAAACTTCTAGGCTATGAGAAATACCCTAGCTAATGTATAACATCTACTAGGTGGTGTATGTATAAAGGACATCGAATGAGGTAGATTCATATTTAAATTTTTTCTTTGAGGTTGATGTAAACAGGTCTCTAAAGGGTGGACTTTGGACATTCAACAACCATCTATTGCTTTTAAGTTACAAAATAGGGATGACCCAACAATAGTTCCTCTCAAACACACTACTTTTTAGCTATTGGTTCATAACCTACCCGCTAAATTGATGTTTGAAGGCATGGAGAGGAAATTTGACAAGTTTATAGGTTATTTTCTAAAATACAATGCAAAGTCTATTATGAAGGGTAAGAATTCTTCCATGAGAATTTGAGTTAAAACTAATGTGAAGGTGCCCTTGAAATGGAAGAAACAAACATCCAACTTCCTAATGGCAAAGTTGTGTCTGGAAAGTTTGAGCATGAACATCTCACTTTGCTTTGCTTTTTCTATAACAGGTTAGGCCACTTTGAAAGTTTATACAAGCTCAAACTAATGTTGGGCGATGGGAAAGAGTTACCATTGTTATGAGATATCTCACTTAGGGCTATCAAGAGAAGGAGTTTGCAAGTGATGAGTTGATGGTTGAGGGAAGATCAAGTAGTGATAATCTTAGTGGTAGACTCAGGCGTAAATGATGGAGAAAATTTCAACAGATTTGGAGATACAATCCCAAAAATTTTAAAGGCACATATTATGAGCTCAATCTTGCTGAATCACCAACTAAGCCTTTAAATGCTAAGGTTAAGGAAGCAGGAGCCTTAGTACTACATGATTTGGGCTGTCTAGATTAAGAAAGCCCAATTATTATGTTTGAAGGAAAAAAATAAGCTAGGTTAAGATTGACTGAATCAAGCAATAAACAAAATAACGCTCTTCTCAAGGCAATAAACATTGACCAAAACCCAATTTCTGATAAGAAATAAGTGAAAGTTATTAGGCAGGCTTGTCATTGACAATAAATTTCTTAAGTTAGAACTTTCAGGGCTTAGGCAACCCCCGAGTAGTCCAAGCTCTACGTGAGCTCAATTAAAAATCTAAGGCCATTATTATCTTTTTTATGGAAACCCATAAACCCTTGTAGGGGAAGCTTACATCAGGGAGATATGTAACATGTTAAAATTTAATATGTATTTTATAGTAAACAGACAAGAAAAGGAAAGAGACTAGCTATATTATGGAAGGATACAATTACAATTGATATGTTAAGTTTCTCTAGACACTTTATCAATATGAGTGTGAATGAACATAATAGTAGTGTATGATAACTAATAGAATATTATGGAGCACCGAAAAAGAGTAATAGACAAGAAGCATGGGACATGGTGAGGTCTATATCTTGTATGGATGAGCTCCCATGGCTTTATATTAGAGATTATAATGATCTTTTATGCAGACGAGAGAAGAATAGAGGTGCAAATCACCTAACTCTTTCGAAGGCTTTTAAGCAGGCATTCAATAGTTTGGATGAATGACCTTTTATTTGGAAGCTATATGTTCATATAAGAGAAAAGGAACAAAGACAATCAAATCCTTTATAAGAGAGTGGACAAGGTAATTGGTAGTAGTCAATAGATAAAGTTATTTCCACATCTTGTAATAGAGCTGTTAATTGTTAGGTATTTAGACCGTTCACCACTGGTGGTTAAAAGTAGACCTAATATACAATCACGAGTGATGTAGGGCTTTAGATTTAAAAATATGTGGCTATTTCAAGAAGAGATCTATGGTGTGGTAGAATCAAGGAAGGGTTAATCGTCGAACACAGGAGATGTCAAATCTCTGAACAATTGTAAATGAAAGTTGGAGGAATGGTGTAAATGTAACAAAGGGAATTATCATAAATGGATAAAAGAGATTAATGTGCTATTAAAAGCTAAGAGAGATGAGATGGTATCAGTGTCAAACATTGAATACTAGAACTGTCACGCCCCGAATTCCTTGGGGTGTGACCGGCACAGATCACGAGGAAATCCCCATGACCTGCAAGCCTACACTAGAGGGACGATCGTTAACATACATTTCAAATACCTATGAATACCGTTTGCCTTAACATATATGGTGGAAATTTCAATACAAAACGAGGTCACCTGTAGAAATTTCGGCAGCACCTCCCCAGTAAATAAGACGTCCCGAAATTTCTACAAGGTCCTGCAAGGCAATACATAAATAGGGGAGCTCCGCTCCCACCAGCCCAATCCACTATATACAACAAAAGACAAAACATGGCAGGTTCAGCTGTGGTCACAAAATAATCCCGTATACAGAAATGGCTACCAATCTAAATATATATATATACATCCCAAAAAGAAAATGTCAGATTTATAACCTAAACAAGAGGGCACAACTCGCACCCAAATCAAGCGGCTCCCCGGTCAATGCTCCGCCGGCTCCAGAAGATCGTCTAACTCTCTCTCTGGGACCAAAAATTTTCCGGCAGATAGCACCCCAGGTCAGTAAACCATTTCATATATAAACAGAAGCTTTAACAAAAATCAAGGATTTAATACAGTGCAATAGTGTTTAAATCCATAAACTTGCAATTTAACAGTCGAACTAAATAACCATTTTTCAGAAACGTCAAGTCAACAACCATTCTCAGGTAAACAATCAATTTGTGACAAACAATCAGGAATAAGACTGCTAGGAACCAACAGGCGAGGGTACACAACCCTCGAGGGCATCTAATCAACAAGCGAGGATACACAATCCGCGATGGTAACTAACCAACAGGCGAGGACACTCAGTCCTCGAGGGTAACTAACCAACAGGCGAGGATACACAATTCTCGAAGGTAACTAACCAACGAGCGATGACACTCAGTCCTCGAGGGTAACTAACCAACGAGCGAGGACACTCAGTCCTCGAGGGTAACTAACCAACAGGCGAGAACACTCAGTCCTCGAGGGTAACTAACCAACAGGCGCAAGTTACGTCTCGCGAAGGCTTATCATTCGTCATCCTCAAAAATCAAGGAATTTACGTCAAGCATGTATACAAGATGAAAATTATGCAGAAATTATCTGTGTTTCTAATATAACTAGCTAGTAACCACCTCTAATCACATTTATCACATACCGAAGGTCCCTTACTTTAAATCCCCCAATCCGGTAAGGCAGAATCACAAAGAATTTATTCCTATTTAGGAAACCATTAAAGCAAGAACAACCAAGACATATTTAAAATTTTGGGGTGCTATCTGCGCACCTGAACTCCGGTTGACGCAAGCGGTACGCTGACCCCCCCTGGGGTGCCAGAATCGGCCTTACGATCCACCTGCACCGAAGTTCACGCAGGAATTAATCGCCTTTCGGGTCATTATCCTAATTTAGAACCTAACTCCCCCATCTCTTTGATTCCATATCTTTCATTCCTTAACGTGTGATTATTTACATTTCTGCCCCATATATTTTCTAAATTTTTCACTTTGGTCCCTATTTCAAACCCTAGCCTCCATTCTAATGCAAATCAAGACAATTTCCTAGTTTTCATGCCCAGCAGCTTAAAGGTATTAATCTAGAGTTAAAATGAACCAACTATAAGTCAACAATTTTCCATTTTCTCAAGAACCTAAAATTTTCAAAAATTTTCATTTTGGTCCCTGTCAGCCATTCTTCTTACAAGCAGCCAAAATCCATGGTTTTAGAGCTCAAATTTGTTGTTTAAGGGCCAAAAATGCTACTTCTAAGCTCAATCTGAAGAGAAAACCAGTTAAAACGTACCAAATCACCCAAAATGTTCAATGCTCGAGCTCCTCGATCTCGCCAAAAAAATGGCTCCAACGGCAGCCAACTGAGCTCGTTTCCAGGTGGAAATGGCCGACCAAGAAGTAAGGCACACAACCCATCCAAGCCATGCCGGGAAAACAGCCCACCAACGGCCAGGGAAGCTCGCGTTTTCACGGTGGTTTTCGCCAAAGAAGTGGCGGTTTGCCAGCTAGAATGGTGGAGAGGGGTGGCCGGTGACTGGCTGGTGGTGCTCGGGGGTGCAGCTCAGCTCAGGCGAGGTGGAGGCTCAACCACGGTGGCTCCCTGCTGCACTCGCGATACCTCTCTCTCTCTTCTACATCTCGGCTGCACGAAGGAAGGAGGAAGAAGAAGAAAGCTTCTGAGGGCAGTTTCGTCCTTTTACTATGGGAGGGGACACGTGGCAGCTCCAGAAAAAAAACAATGGAGGTTAGCTTCCCGGTCTCAAACCCACGTCCTGAGGAAATGCAGTCTGAAGCCTGACCACTGAGCCAGCCTCAATCTCATTATACTGATTCACATAGCAAAATAATATACCATCAGTTGCATTCAAATTTTTAATTACTTGGGTTATTACAAGAACCTTTGAAATGAGAGAGATCGGCTATTTAAACAAAAAATAAAGTGGAAGCAACGATCAAAAGTTCACTGGTTAAAAAAAGAAGACCAAAATACAAAGTTCTTTCATACACATGCATCAAGTTGAAAACAAACTAATTTCATCAAGAGCTTAACTAAAAAGAATGGTGATAAAGTGAATGATATAGAGGGTATGTAAAATCTTGAATTGAACTATTTTGTAGTTATCGACACTAAAGAAAGTGGCAGTAAAGAACCAGTTGTTAGTTTGATATCAGGGTTGGCTAATACTAAATAGAATATGGCATTGGTGAAGCCATTAATTTAAAAAGGTTATCTTCCATATGCACCCAGATAAATCTCCTAGTTCAGATGGTTTCAACCCAGCATTTTTTCAAAAGTTTTAGCACATTATCGAAGGTATAATAGTCATGAATTGTATAAACTATCTTACCAAAGGAGAATTTCTAATGGAGCTTGCTAAAATTCTTGTGGTACTTATCCTAAAAATAATTGTCCCACTTGGCATAAGGATTTTATACCTATATTGTTGTAAAGCATGATTTACAAAATTACGGCAAAAGTTCTTGTTAATAGGCTTGAAAGAGTTTTACCATATATAATATTAGAATACTAGTCAACTTTCATCCTAGGACGTGTCATTATAGACAACATCATATTGGCTTTTGAATTGATACATACTACAAGGAGGAAAAATTAAGGATAGAAAAGTGTTTTAACTCTAAAGGTTAGTGTCAGTATAGCCTATGACAAAGTGTATTAGGACTTCTTGTAAGGGATGCTTCAAGCCATAGGATTTATAGAATTGTGAGTGAATTACATTACGCAATGTGCTAAGAATGTAAAGTACTTCTATCAACTCAATAAGGAGTAGATTGGACCTATTCTCCCTAAAGGTCTTCACTATCTCTTTATTATCTATATGAAGGCCATTCTACATTACTTGGCAAAGTTGAGAAGGAATGAAAGCTTTATGGCCACTTAGAGAGGACCTACAATATCTTATTTATTGTTTGTTGATGACCTCATTTTCTTCTATAATGCTACAGAAAATGATGTTACTGCCCTCAAAGAGATTTTCAACACTTATGAGACAACATCTGGATAGTCTATATACTTTCTGAAGTCAGGTCTTTCTTATAGTTCAAATGTATAATGTGACCTAAGGGATAAGATTTGCGATATCATAGGGGTCCATTCTTCACTTGACCATAGTATGTACTTAGGACTCCCATCTCTCACTGGTAGGAGTAGAAGGTTTATTTTTTCCTTTCTCAGGGATAGATTATGGAGTAGAATTCAAGGTTAGAAAAATATGTTCCTTTTATGGACTAGTAAGAAAATTCTTTGCAAATATGTGGCTTAAGTTGTCTCGAGTTATTGGATTAATGTTTTCCTTATCTTAGTCTCCCATGTGATGAACTTCAAAAATGATGAACTCTTTCAGGTGAGGTAGTAATTAGAATAGCAATATAGGGGTGAAATAGCTTACGTGGAATAAAATGTCTTCAAAGAAGATTGATGAAAGGAATGAGATTTAGAAATTTATATTGTTCCAACAACGCTATGTTAAGTAAGCAAGGTTGGAGACTTTGAAATCCACCACACTTTCTAGCGCATCGAGTCCTCAAAGCTAAATATTTCTTAAATTAGAATTTTTGGTTTGCTAAATTGAAATCCAATTCAAGCTTTATTTGGAAAAGTGTCATGTTTTCCCAACCTTTGTTGAGGCAAGGTACAAGATGGAGAATAGGTGATGGTTTCAAGATTAACATTTTTTATGACCTATAGATACCGTGAGATGGTAATTTCACTCTAATTAATGTGTTTGAAATAGGTAAGGTGCATACTAAAGCATCTAATTTATTCATTAATAGGGACCAAAGTTAGGATATTGAAAAACTAAATTTCATGTTTAAGCAAAACATGGAGGCAATTCTATGAATTCCTTTCAAAAGGTTCAGGAAAGAAGATACCCTTATATAGCACTATGATAGGAAGGGGCATTTTAATGTCAAGTTAACCTACCATATTGCTTACCTGCAGGATCACGAAGAGGAAGACTTAAGGAGTAGGTTTCCATGAAACACTCTTTATAAGCTAAATATTCCCTGAAAAGTGAAGAACTTTATGTGGAGGCCCTATCGGAATATCTTACCAAACAAGGTGAACCTGATGAAGAGGGTTATGTCAATCCATCCAAAATACTGCCATTATAAGGAAGAAGAACAATTAAGTCATGATCTATTGAATTATCATAAAATGATCTCTGATTGGAGAGAATGGGAGGCTTCGAACCATCTAAGAAACTTCACGAGTTTCTAGAGTGCTCAAAGTAGGAGCTACTAACTTTTTAACAACCCATTGCAAAGCAGTTCTGTTGCATAATGTGGAAACTATAGGAGGCTCGAAACAAGGCAACTTGGAACAAATTAGGGTTATGCTATAGCACAACAGTGTCCAGATCTCAAAGTTTCATGAATGAATGGCTTCAAATAAAAAATGGGAGCAACCTACATTCCTAGTTGTATATTCTTAAAGTACCTATAAACATGGATTGGCACCGGTGGACTTGTAACACTGATGGCACCTTATGTAGAATATGTGGAAAATTAGGGTATGATGTTCCATTACAAGAACCTAATGATAGTATGTTAAAAGTAATCACTGGTCATTATAATGGTTTCTTTACACTAGGAATGATTAAGGCATTAACACTTAGAAGAGCTTTACTATGAACTACCATGAATCTGTCTTCCCCAGGTTTATTCAAATCAAATTGTAAACCTCTTATTTTGGCCATCCAATCAAAATGATATGTCAAAATTTGGAATTCTCGTGGTTGACTACAAAAAGATCTTATTAGATAGGAGTGATTTTTCGTTGTCAGGGAATAGGAAGGATTGTAATGTAAATGTGCCCAAATTAGCTAAAATTTCTTTCAATTTTCCCAGTTATAAACTTTTTGACTTTTTATCTATACTAAGTTATGATTTTAAATAATATGTAAAGCTCAGCTCTTTTTTGAAAAAAAAAAATGATAAATTCTTTTTCAAATTTTTGTGTCAAAGATAATTTAGGCAAAGAGAATGGCTTTTTGCACAAGATTGTAGCTCTTTATCTATCCAATATTTATGACATCAATTCTTAATTAATAAATTTTAAATAAATTCATGTTATAATTAAAATCACTTGAAATCCTATGCTTCATGTTGTTTATTTGTTAAATAATTAAAATAATGATGACTTTAAAAATATAAATTAAAAGACTTTAGTGTTAAAGGAATATATTGATAATAACATTATCTTTTATAAACTAAATTTAAAAGAGGTCTTTTTTTTTTCTTTTAACACAACTTAATTAAGATTAAGCAAAATGTTGGGAATGACTCCCATACATAGAGACTAGAGGAATTTACAAAATGCCTTAACTATGCTATGAGCTGTTGTATTGTCATGTTTCCTAATCCATTCATAAACGATGTTATTCTTTATTTTAAATCCATCCTTACAATCCTGAATAATTGATCTAAATTATAATTTATCAGGGTTATCTGTCTTCAGGGTATCTCTGACTACTTTGGCATTTGTGAAGATAACTCCCAGGGTAGAAAGATGACATGTAGCCCAGTTGATAGCAGCTCTGGTAGATAGAGCTTCAACAATGCAAGCAGTATAAAATCCCTTAAACATTACAATGGTGGCATATATAAGATCCCCTAAGCTTCCTTTAAATAAGACACTGGGACAAGTTTTATCCTTTTCCTCAAATATTGCTTTATCTATGAAATGTTTCCAAGTAAAGGATTCTCTTTCAAGAACTTGTTGCCGTTGTAGTGGCCTTCATTTAATGCATATGCTTTCTGTTCATTGGCATGTTTCCATTCATCTAGAGAAGACAATCCTTTCTATACCACTCTAACAGGAGTTTGATCAAGCTCTCTCCACACTTTTTCATTTCGTGAGCCTTAAATACTCCAGGCTGTAGAGCATAAATCCTCGTGGGTTGCTTAAGTATTTTACTTAAAGAGGTCATTTATGCATTGGATAAAATCTTATGAAATGATTTATGTTCCCACTTATCTCAGCATTCCTTTGCTTTCATGTAGGTTAACTAAACATAAGGAATGCTTTCCTCTTTGTTACATCTACTACATCTTGCATCCTGTGAGATCCTTATTCTTAAAAGATTAGTTTTTACCACGAGGACTCCCTTACATGCCCTCTATAGGAAGTCTTTTATTTTTGGAAGGGTTTTTAGTTGCTGCAAATTCTTCCAGTCTATATCACTTTCTATTTCTAAGCTTTCTTGTAGGGGACTATGGATTGTTTAATATCCTGACTTTATTAAGTAGTGCCTCTTTTGATCTAAATGTTATATCAACATGTTTATTTTGCGCAAAGCATTAAGAGGGATGGAAAGGATTGTTTTTCAATCATCATCATCATTAAACAAATTATTTAGTATGCTTTCATTCCATCTAACGTAATCCTTTGCCATTAAGGATTTAACCTTGAGTTCAATTTCATCTTTGCCAACTAAAGCTTTAGGGCTACAAAATTAAGTTTGGGGATCCATGGATTGGCCTAAACTTGAATAGATGATCCATCTCCCACTCACTTTGTGTGGCAAGTTTACTCCTCCAAGTGAAGCTCATAGTGGGTCCCAACTGAGCCTTGAAGAAATCCCCTAATGGGAAGTATTTTGCTTTAAGACTTTTGTAAGAGAGAGTATTTTTTTAGGTACATAAGCACCACCCATGTTTGCCTAACATAGCCAAATTAAAACTATGTAGATCGTGAAAAACCATCCTTCCATCTACTTTCCTATATCTCATCTTGGACCATCATATCCATCTGATCCCTTTATCCATCTCTATTCTGTTACCCCACCAGAAAGAGTTCATCATGTTCTGCAACTCTTCACAAATAGAAGTAGGAATAAGAAAAATGCTCATATAGAATGTGGGAATGGATTGTGCCACTGTCTTTAAGAGAATCTCTTTTCCCACTTTAGAAAGAAATTTATTTTGCCAATTTTATAGCTTACTCCATACTTTATTTTGCAAAAATGCAAAAGCTAATTTTTTTACTTTTACCAATGAGAGACGATAACCACAAATATTTTCCATGATTTAAGGGTGTATGAATGCTAATAATATTGTATATATTATCTTGGATAGAAGGTGGGACATTTGGGCTAAAATAAACTCTGAATTTTGGAAAATTTATATATTAACCATATGCTTATTCATACGTAGTTAATATTATCTTTATGGCTCTGCTATCCTTTTCATTTATTGTACAAAAGAAAAGTGAATCATCTGTAAAAAAGAAGATGGTAGATAGAAGGACCTCTGAAACTGTCATTTCATCCATGGACAATGCTTGTTTTCTCCTCATTCCTCATCAAGGCCAAAAGACCTTCTACACACAAAATAAAGAGATAAGATGACAGAATGTCACCTCGTCTAAGCCCTCTTTGGGGTGTGATAGGGCCTATCTCCTTCTAGTTGAAAAAGGAAGTTGTATTTGATATTTGTTACACACATCATCATCAAGTCAATCCATTTTTTTGTCAAAATCAGGTGTAGCTAGAATAGACTACAGGAAGCTTTAGTTCACTCTGTCATTTATAGTAAAAATAACATACATCTAGATAACCAATTTCCTTTTATTTACATGTTAATCCTTGTCATACGGAAATTTTACCTTATTGACCTCCTTGTGGTTGTGGCAAAAAAAAAAAAAGAAAAAGAAAAGACCTCTCTGTGGTCAATCTTCTTTATTTCTTGGATGGCAACAACTATCAATTCAATGCTAGTCGTTTGTGTTTCTTGATTGCTGGAACTAGAAGCTGTAGCTCGATCATGTGTCTGTATGTCTATTGCATCTTGCTTTCTATGTGCCTATTAATAATGCACTTAGAAGGGGATGAGTAGGTGTACTAGATAAAGTGATTATATTTCTTTTTCAAATTTTTGAGCAAAATCTATTTTTGAAGATAGTGGTCAAGTGCCTAAATTGATAACACAAGTATTGAGAAATAGTTCTAGGTGAGACAATTCTGTGACTGAAAAATTAACTTAAGGTGCTTGAAATCAATTTTTAGTGACTTGAAGAAAAGCTTAGACACATTAAAAAAAAAAAACTTTGAAAGACCTTAAAAGAAAACAAGACAATCAATTTATCCTAGTTTTGATAGCCCTTGTCCTACGCCCAATCCCCTTCAATATAGAAAAGACTTTCACTATGATAGAGTTTTAATTTAGATAACTCTAAACTCTTACACTGATGGGTTTTAAAGTGTTTGCCCATAATATAAGGTTTAAGATAACATCAAATTATTTCACTTAGGTTTTCACTCAACTTATCCCTACTTAAGAAATATTCAAATATGTTATAGTGTTTAAACTCCCTTATGATAAGGGTTACAATTAAGCACAAAGAACTTAGGCTCTTGAAAACTAAATTTAAGGACTTGAAACTAAGCACAAAGAGTAAATCTAGGATAGTTCTCAAATCTGATTTTTTTCCTTCACACTTCTTACTTTCATTTCCTTCTGTAGAGCTTCCTCTTGTAGTTCTAAATTTGATAACTATTGCAATTCGAATTTGAGCACTCTTTAATGCAAGAGAACGTTGGACGCTGATATGGAGGAGGATGTCAAGCTTTTTCAGATATGTTATGGAAGCTTGTGTGCTGTTGTTCAGAATTAGCTTTTCTTGTTCAAAGTAAAAGTCTTTGTCCAGAAGTGATTCACACATATGGAAGCTGATCTTTAGAGTCAAACACACAACATTCCCTTCATTTTCTTTTCGTCATTTTGACCGAGAAGGATGAAGATGTAATCTGATAATTTTTTAATTGGTCTACTATCTTTATTTGCTTTGTCTCTTTCCCATAAAGTTTGAGTGTAGAACCAACACATCTGACTTTGCATTTTACATTTTCTAATATTAGCCGAAAGTAGTGGTCTATATATTATACTGTGTTGGCTTTTTTATCTAAGGTAGTTGGGCTTTTGGTTCAAAAACATTTGGATTTTGAAAGAATTGATTCAATTTCAGATGAAATAAAGAATTGGGCTTAAAACATAGCAGATCGGGCCAGATGAATTAAACTTTATTTTAGACAAGTGTTTGGGCTAATCATATTATTCAAATAGATTTATTATTATTAAACACTTTATTGGACTTTGTGAAACGATTGGCCAACACCTACGTCATTCTCATTTGTTTTACATCAACTTTAGTGAAAGGACACACCTATCTGAATTTGAATATGAAGAATCGCATCTATAGAGTTTTTTTATTTTGGCTCATTTATAGATTCCAATCTGTTCATTTATAGATACTACACGTGAGCCACCTGAACTTGGCACACCTAAAGATTGACAGGATGATAGTTCTGAAGTCGGTGCAGATCATATAATTTTAGACGAAGACATAGAAAACCTTTCCCTCAAAAATAATGGAAATTTTCATAATGCTTCACTTTTAGCTGATAACTCCATGGAGATTTTCTCTGAGCCTGAGAATGCTAAGGTTATTGGTCATGTTCATTAACTAATAGAAGGGAGTGTTGCAAGCTCTTTGCGAGGGAGTGACATGTCTAACTCACGATTGCTCTCTTGACCTTCCTGGAGGTGCTATTGCATCAAGAACAACAGATATTCTGTGCGATGCAGAGTTCAGTTTACCGGTGATGCTCAAGTAGTTCTTCTTCTAGATCAACGCCAAGAATTGAGTAGGATTCTTTTAACCATGCAGCATAGGCTAGTCACAAAAAAACTGATATGGAAGATTATTTACTTGGACTTAATCAAGAAATAGCTGCAAAGGATTTTTCTTGCCACAAAGGTATGTGTCACCTTGCAATTCTGTAAAATAATTTCTTATATGTTGTTGGTTCGGCCGCAGTTGATAATAGTTATAATGTATTTGAGTTGAGCATGAATATTTCTACAATCAGTAGAAGGGTAGAACCTTGTGGATTCTTCATAGTTTTAATACTATAATACATGCATTTAAGCTCAGAAATTTTATCAGTTGTTATATTGCCGCAATTGAATGTATTGTGTTCAGGTCAAGGATACGGAAGTAGGAATTTGAAATTACCAAACAGAAAAGTAAAGAGAACTTGCAGCAGCAGCCTTTTCTGATTTTGAGGGAAAGGTTTACCCAATTGCAGTGGGTTATGGATGAACTTTAGCGAAAGTCATTGGAGATGGAGATGAAACTAAACCCTGAATTTAGTTTGCCATTTTTGTAGTAGCTTTACGGATATCATATCTCTCTGTCAGACTTTGAGCTCCAATAATGGTTCATGACATGATACTAGGGTGGATATTCATTCATATCGGAATTCTTCAACAAAAGAATCAATTTTACAGAGAAAGATTTACTGTTGAGGAATGCAGATGCTGCTCAAGAGAAGCAGAAATTCTTGTCAAAACAGTATGAAGAGCTAGAAGCAAAATCCAGAGCAGACGTTAAAGTCTTGGTTAAAGAGGTCAAATCCCTCCAAAATTCCCAGAGGGAATTGAAGAAGGAGCTTAGTCAGTCAATAAAGGAAAAGTGTGAAGCTGAGGTAGGTCACTAATCTGCACAAATTATGTTTCGCAGGACGTTCTGCCTCTTGATAGATCATATTCTTGTTGATTTACTTATTTTGTGATTGAATTACTGGGAGGCATGGCATTTATCTTCTGTGTACATAGCGTACATAATCTTCGTTTATCTTTGCTTCTAGCTGTCGGATATTGTTCTAGACTTTCCTTTTCTGTATGTCAAATTTCTTTGTCATGCATTTATTAATTTTCCTTTCCTTAACCAAACACCGTCTTATTTTCTCTTTATGAATTTATGTTATGTGTAATGTAATGAGAAGCGCGTTTGATATGTGGAGTTTAATCAAGCTATTTAACACAAAATGGGCATATGTGCATGATGACACTGTTACTCTGCTTGATGTTTCTCTTGTGTGTGTATTTAGGAACTTCTTCAACAACAAAGAGAGAAGAGGGAGCATGCAGGAATCTTTTCAACCAGCTTCATGAGTGCAACATCAGTTTTCCTACAGAAAATAAAGATGGAACAGTCATGAATCTGTCACCACTAACAAATTTAATTCCTTACAATAATTATAGAATTTTTCTGCAAGTTGGTCAGGTAGAAAACTCAGGGAAAAACAAAGGAAGCTCTGCTTCCAGTGTAGATAATATCAATGACATAAAAAACAGAACAATCTGTGATGATGAATCGTGGAGGATCATGGCAGATCTTTTAATGGTCAATGCTAGACTGAGAAAAAGTTGCAAGGCATTCACTCAAATTGGAGCATCAGCAAGTGGTGATCCTCCTTCAACGAAAATGTAACGAGTCTTTAGAAATATATATATATATATACATGCTTTTATTTTACCCTTAGGTTAGGACAAGGAGTCCACACTCCATAGTGGAAGTTTTCTCATTTTGGTCAAAGAAAATATTCTTTTCCTGTCAGTTAAGTTAACCTTACGAAATGTTGGTGTAATAACTTGCCTAGTTTTGAATACCCACGTGTACGAGTTTTTAATTTTGCAATATTTCTGTGAACTTCACATTTTCCAATATTGAAAAACTGGAACTTTTGTCGTTATTGAAGGTTCATGATGCCTCCTCTTGCCTTCATATGACATCTTTATTAATACTACTAACAAGATACAAGGGACTAAATTTGTATAATAGTGCAACTGGCATCGATGTTTATACCATCACTTGTTGACTATTGTTTTCAAAATACGATGTTATCTTACTGTTTGTTTTCTCATAGAAGAGTTGACAAAGGAAAAATCGTAAGCCACATATCAAGAACGGGACACGAACAAAACCTAAAATTTTCCAAAATGAACTGGGCTAGATATGAGACTTATTATCATTTTTTTTTCTTCCTGTTTCCACGGTTGGATTAAGAAAAAGAAAAATGAGGGATTCATTAATGACATTCGAATGTGAGAAATCCATGCATTCATGAATGATTGTTTGAAACTGTTTGCCATAAATGATGACCTACAAGAAATTACAGACATGAGGGGCAATATTTTCCAGGATGATTTTTGTGCGTGCAAAACTCTCATCTGCTGAAAATTGGTCACAGCATTTTGTGGCCTCTTTCTTAAACAATCTTCGCCATTCTCTTTGTCAGCCCAAGCAGTTGAAATCACATATCTGCATCAACATTGTAATTCCACAACCTAGAAGTTGCTTGAAGGGCTCGATGACATTAACAAGATAAATTGTCTCTGAACTAATGCAAAAACTGAAGACTCTGCACTTTCCAAACAGCCATTCAATGCAGTGTTTGAATTTCTATATGAGGAAATAGTGGCATACCTCATAAGCGATCATCCATTTGACGCGGCTCCACAAGGACATACAGTGGCTTTCCATTAAGCCTGCAGTGTCCCTGAAAGAGAGGGCCCTCTTTAAATTTCATTTCCATGAAATTTCTAAGAGTAAAGTACAAAATATAAACATAGTACTCTTTCCACTCATTAGCTAAATGAAATTACAACATGGTAGATGACAAACTCAGTGACATCAAATACATAAGTGGCTTCCATTAAGCCTCCGGTATACTGAAAGTGAAGCTCCACTTAAATGCCATTTCTACAAATTTTAAGATTTAAATAAAAGAAAACAGCCATTATCTGAAACGAAATTACAACATGATAGATCTATAAACTCATTAATGTCTTCGCAAATAAGCAAGCATGATACTGCCTTCATATACCAATAGTTTTTCACTATATCAGGTAATTTTAACTTCCATGACAGGCTATACAGCTATGAAGACAGAAACAACGTCAGATAGAAAGCAATATTTATTGTCAAGATAGACTATACCACTTAGAAAATATTGAGCAAACTCGTACAACAAACACAGCTTGCAAAAGCAGTTGTTTTGGCATTACCTTAACCTCAGGCACACCAACCACACAAGCACATTCAACAACTTCAGCACCAACACGTTCTGCAAAAAAAGGTTGAAAAACCATGAAGCATTCAAGGAACTACAAAGACCAAAGATGAGTGAATTGAAGGAGCAGGAGAAGACAATATATACCAAAAGAGAAGAAACAGAAGAGCAAAAGATTGCAAATTAATCACCTAATAGTCGTATTGCAGCTGACAGAGTTCCACCCGTAGCAACCAAATCATCAATAACTATAGCCCGTTCACCGGGCCGAACAGCCCCAACATGCATCTCCAAACAATCAGTTCCATATTCAAGAACATATTTTTCTGATATGACTTCACCTAAATCATTTGAAGTGAGTCACTAATAAAGACAAGGCCTTCGCACTAAGAGAAAATTATTTTAGTCCAAAGAAAAGGATACCAATACTGTTTTGGCCACAGTTTTGATATTTCAATTTAAACAAATAAAGTTAAGTTTAAGTAACAATGATGTCTAAGTTTATTTTCAACATCATTATATAGGTATACCTGGGAGCTTTCGAGGTTTGCGTAAAGGAATAAACTTTGCACCGATGCCCAGCGCAATTAAAGGACCAAACAAGAATCCTCGAGCTTCCACTCCTACGTATAACCCAAAATCCAATACCATAACCACATAAACCGAACAAAGGCAACATATGACAGCATCAAAGAAATTGATATTGAATAACAGTGATGCTGCTCTTGAAGTTCATTACATCCAACTCCGAATCAAACCCAAATCCAATGGTTCAGTTGAGTGCTCCACTGGATCCAACAGAGATACAATTGATGCATCCTTGTTTAGAATAATAACACTCAGGTTTAAGTTCATTTTTAATGAGACTTTTAGAAGACCTCTTCGTGCCTTAAATGCCACGGACCATGAAATTATAATTAAAGTTACAATATCATTCCAAATAAGCTTTTCCATAAGGGCGAAATAAAAAAAATCATTATTCACTCGCGCCAAAATAATCTAGCCTTCCTAGAAAATGGAGACACAGTTACTAAAATGATGGGCGGAATCCTTTTCAGGTAGGAGAGTATAGTATCAATAGGGAAGAGAGGCATCTGATCGGCGAGAGAGAAAGAGAGAAAAGTAAGGGGATTATTATTTCCTGCGCGAGGATATACGCAGAAAAATGAAAGGAAGAATAACCAAAAACAGAAAGAAGAATTGGAAGGGAAGAATTAGCATTGCGAAAAAAGCAAGCGAAACCCCTTATAGACAAAAATGGGAGATAAGTATGAGAAATTTAGAACACTCACATAATGATTGTGTTCAAGAATGCAAAATATCCGGTAACCGAACCAAATTGAAAGAACGCAGATTACTAAAGGCAATGGACAACCTTGGCTCTCTTTTTATTGCGAAAAAAGAATCTTGCTGCAAAATACCAATATGCAATAAGATTTGCTACACCATCCTGTAAAACCTTAACAAAATGTGTACTTGTTTTTTTTTTTTGGCTTAAAAAGTTATGAATATAATAGAGGAGCTCAGTACATAGTACAATACCGGCAACAGCGGAAATATCCATGTCTCTGTAACGATCGACAAAAATATCGATAGCATCTTTAAAGACCTTGTGATCCAACAACAATGTCGTTATGTCCTGAAACATGATTCCTGCAAATTCCATTTTTCCAAAGTAAGCCCATAAATATTAGCTCCAGATCTGTTCGATAAAAGTTCAAACAGAAACTGCAAGAAGAAGATAAAAAACAAAACAAAGCCAAGTGAAGGGGACATTAAAAAAAAAAGGTAACAGAGGTAGCAGACACAGTGAAGAAAGCATCATTTTATTTAAAAAAGATAAGAAACCTTCTTTTGGGAAGTGAGGCACCACTCTAATGGCTTCCGAGATGGCTTGCAGCCTTGGGTCTCCCTTTAAACCATTCTCTTCCGCAAACATTTCTTCTCGCAGTTATGGTAGCTTCCGCAATCTCACTCTCGAGTCTCTCTCCTTGGCTCAAGAAGAAACAGAAAACAACAAAAATAAAAAGGCTTGGGACTATCTTATTGATTTTCTCTCTCGAAGCGTTTTCTCAGTTTTCTATGCGAGTATTTGCGACGGGTTCGGTTTGGTTTTAAAATACATGGGCAATTTGTCTGCTTCTATTTATGTTGAGCGAAGCAGAGCACAATGTGAAGACATGGGAGAGGCATGACGCGATCTCAGGCTGCGCGTATCACACGAGTATGATTAAAAATGGTATATTCACCATCTGAAAATGGCATTCAGAGAAAAAAAATAATGATTGAAAATGGAATGTTCTATTATGAAAATCTTAGGATCTGATTAGAGTGCTGACCTCTTTGTCTCTTGCTAAGATATCTAAATGAGCATTCGTAATCTTAAGCTTATCTTTTTTTTCTTTTTTAATCTATTAGTGGATAATGATGTTTACTTTTGAAAAAATAGAAGCTATATATATTTTTCAAGCAATGGCCTTCACACGAGTGTTGTTTTAAGATTCAGGAAACTCTGACCCTCATAGTATTATATTCTATAAAATATTAAACAATATGTTACTTAATTTAATAGACCTGTTACTATAATCATATAAAGAAGTAATAAATTCTACCAATAATTTGAATGAATTATTTTATATAATTATTTAATAAAATATTATCTTATATTTAATAATAATTTATGGTATTTCTCAATTGAAAATATCATCGCTCCATAATTGAAAACACATTAAATGCCTAGAAAACAAGTAAATGAGGGATTACTGTTGTGGACCAGTCTTCTAATATTTATCCTTTTCGTGAAGCGGGGTGAAAGTATCAGACATTTAAAAAAGTAAAAGAGTGTTTATCAACTAAAAATATTTTCTCTCATCTAATATTTTTATATTATTGTACTTATAAACAAAACCCTTAATTCACCAAATACTAAGAGAGATATATATATATATATATATATATAAGAATATTTTATTTATTTTGTTTCCTAAATTTTATTTTATTTCAATTTAGTGATTTAATTTACAAAAGGTACTCAAATAATTTTTCTTTTAACATCGTGCGGTGCTTAATAGAAAAGTCTTGCGTACCTTTTTAGTGGCTTCAATTCCCACTTGAATTCTACTTGTCAATACCTTTCCTTAATATTATACAAATGCAGATTTTAATTTTGTATGAATTTTATTTTTTGTTATATATTATACACTCACAATTTTAAATATATTAGTATAATTAATTATAATATAAGAATATAATTATAATAATATTAACTCAAAAAATAATATTATAATTATATATCTATATTATAAATAAATATATTGATATATCTAAAATTATAAATATATCAAATATTTTATCATTTTTTAGACTTTCATTCATTTTCAACGTCAATGTGTTTCACTGTAGACGGATTGAATGGAGGCCTCTGGCCAATTTGACGAAAGCCCCACAAATCCCTAAAGACTTTAGTGAAGTTAGGTTTAGAGAGAAACTATACGATTAGTTGAAAATTAAGAGCCCCTTATTTAATTTCATTTCCTTAATCTACATTTTAGAGATACAAAATTTATGCGGGCTCTCCTTTTGTTGCCATATTGTAATGTTATTTCTAATACCATAGTCTAACTAATGTTCGCTTTGTCAATTAATTTCAATGAGTATTCACGCTTAAAATGACCATGGTTATTGTCTGTGAAAAAATAGATTATAATTATATCGATGCTACAACGTGTTTTGTTTCAGTGATGATCTAGATCAACAAGAGTTTATTAGCATTAAACTACTAGTAATAGACTAAATTAAAATAAAGTAACATCAAGTCTTTAAAGTAAAATTTACAGCGAAATTAAAGGCACAAAAGTTTCAAAAATAATTATTTCTATTTTTTTAGGTCTATAATTGGTAAGATTGGAAAAAAAAAAAAAAGGAGATGAATGATTAAATTAATGTCATACCCCAATTATTATTTTTTTTAAAAAAAGGGGGAGAGAATGTAAATAATAAAAAATAACTCATTCAAATGGACCGATTTATTTTAATTGTTCAGTGATAGCATGGATCAAGTCGAAGGTATTAATATTGATCTTATCCGTTTTTCGTTTTTTCTTTTTTTTTTAAAAAGGACAACATGTGGGATATTTTCCCTTTTGATATTTTGCAAAAACAATAAAAATTTAAAAAAAGCGAGAAAAGCCAGAGCGACGCGCTGAGGCGGGAGGTGGTGGGGACTCACGAGACATGGACGTACAAGATTCACTGTTCAATCACACGCGAGTGTCCTCAAAAAATATTATTAAGATGATGATTAAGAGGGTTAGAAAGACAAAGTGTGACATGTATTAGATCACGAAGATCGTATCGTACGCCCCATTGCAACGGTGAGGATGCGCCACATTCCCCTCCAGGAGATCTCGTCCGTACAAACTGATGTTCGAAAAAGATCATGCCAGATCTTTCTTACCTTTTTAACGACACACCAAGTCAAAGCCCCCTTTATTTCTTTTGTTTATTTGATATTTAATGACGCCCTTCACATTTTTTCCACGAAGGCAGCACACATCTCTGCACACTACAGCATCAAATAGTAGTACGGAAATTGTGTGCTGCATTATTCAAAATATTTGTTATAATAGATTTTAAAATTTTAAATTATTTTAAGATCTCATAGCACAATTTTTGTTTGAGTTTGAGGAGGATTTGTCTTTTTGAAGTAAACATGCTATTTTCATGGATAATGCAGATACTTTACAAAAGAATTTAAAATTTAACTTCTTACGTAATGTTAAAGGTTAATTGCAACAGTCAGCATGGATAATAACAATGCTTGCTAGTAGCATATTTCGTTTGAATTAATAATGAATTTTTTCAGCTAAATATCAGTTATTTAAAAAAATAATAATTCATGGGATTAAGCTGTTTTATGAAAATAATATTAAATGTAACACGACCATATTTATGAGTGGTCTCGTTTAAATAACTTGATTGTAATATAAAAAAATACTTATTTTCGTAAATTAAAGGTCTTGATTTCGGGGAGTGTTATTTTTTAATACACTTGAAATAAATTTGAAATCTATACGCTAATCAGTAATTTTAACAAGACGAATTTCTCGAAATTTAATTTCATAACATCGCATTTTAAGAAAATTGAAGTCTATAATTATGCAATGAATTGATAAAGTATGAATGATAAAGATTGAAGAAGCTAAAAAATCATTATGTTTGTGTAAAACGTGCACGTAAGACAATGTGTAAAATGTGACTAATTAAGCTTAGCGTAATATGAGAAAAAAAAAAAAAAAGGGGAATGGAATAAAAGAAAAAAAAGGTTAGGAGAAAATACTATAAATAAATAAATAAATAAATAAAAGAAAAATAGAGATAAAGGGGAAAAAAAAGGCATGAGTGAATTTAATGGTTTCAAATTAAAAATTAAAAATAATAAAAATTTGTGTGGCTTTAATGAGTTTTGGGGGTCTTGCAAGTCCAGAATTTTAAAGATATTATCAAAATTTAATAGTAGGTGTAGACAAATTTTAAAAGTTCAGGGGCATTAATTTGTCACTTTCAGGACAAAGTAACTCTGCCTATATTCATATGAATTAATAGAGAGAGTATTTTTTTCGCTAAATATAACTGCTTTTAAAAATTTTCATAGGATTATGCATTTATTGAATATTGTCTATAATTGTAACACAACCACATTTATGGGTGATTTAGTATGAATATTTACAATAAAACTGTATAAATAAATATTTATATTCATTAAGGATACATGTTTTAAACTTCTTAGTCACGCTCAATGAATTTATTAACATAGATTGCTAAAAAAATTAATTTAAATTTTTAATCCCCGTTAGTAATTTTTCTAACTAATTTATAAAATTTTTATTTTGGAAGAATTATTTTGAAATATATAGTGTAAAATATTATTTTAATCCCTTACTTATTAATTTATTTTCAACTTAATTTTTCACTTATTTTTATTTTCAATTTGATCCTTCATTTATTAATTTATATTCAATTTGATTCTTCACTCAAATTGAGAATAGATTAATAAGTGAGGAATCAAATTAAAAATAAAAATAATTAAAAAATTAAACTTTAAAAAATAATAAATAAAAAATTAAAATAATATTTTACTCAAAATATTTACTGTAATTAGTAGGTTTAATAGGACAAGAACGGTTCAAAATTTAATTTTCATAACATCACTTTTAAGAAAAGTGAAATGCATGAAAATCAGGAATCATAAATCATAATCTTGTTGATGATAATAGAGTGACGAGAGTGAATCAAGCAGTGGCAAGCATTGAAATAGGAAGAGGCTTGAGTGCACATGCAGATGATAAATCCCAAAAGAAAAAGAATGGAAACAAAAAAAAAAAAAGGCATGAGTGAATTTAGTGGATTCAAATTAAAAATTAAAAATTAATAGTGTGCCTTTAATGAGTTTTGGGGGTCTTGCAAGTCCAAAATTTAAAAAGTGAACGGGCATTTGTCACTTTCAGTTCAAAGTTGTTCTGCCTATATTCATATGAATTAATAAAGAAAGTTTTTTTTTTTGGCTAAAGATAACTGCTTTTATAAATTTTCGTAGGATTATGTATTTATTGAAAATTGTCTTTAATTGTAACACAACCATATTTATGGGTGATTTAGTTTGAATACTTTGATCATAAAATAAAAAAAATTATATAAATAAATATCTATATTCATTAATGATATTTTGATCAGAAAAAAACTAATTTAAATGTTTTATCCCTATTAATAATTATACTAAATAATTTATAAGAATTTTATTTTTGAAGACTTATTTCAAAATATATAGAATAAAATAACCTTTTAGTCCCTTGTCTATGTTCAAAATGATTCTCCATTCAATTATAAATTTATAACTTTTGGTTTTTATTAGTATATTTAATCCCTTAATTTTCGTATCATTTAAATTTGTAAAAGATGACAAAAATTAAATTTTTTACAAGTAAAGAATCAAATTAAAAATAGACTAATAAATAAAAAATTAAATTAAAAATAAAAATTAATAAAATAATAAATAAATGAAAATGATTTATTTTCCAAAATATGTACTTTAATTAGTAAGTTTAGTAAGACAAGAGCTGCTCAAGATTGAATTTCATAACATCACTTCTAGGAAAAGTGATATGCATGAAAATCAGGAATCATAAATCATAATGATGCTGATGATAACAGGGTGATGAGAGTGAATCAAGCGGTGGTAAGCATGGAAACAGAAAGAGACTACAATTATGGAATGATGTACAGATACAGATGATAGAGCTGAAGAAGGAAAGAGGGAGAGATACGATGAGATCTTCTTAGGATCAGGGACCCCACGCACTGTGATTGCATAAGATTTTGCTCATTTATTACTCTTCTATATGTGGGTGTCGACCTCGTACCATTCTCCCAACCTTGGCTTGAAGAACTATGGTTGGCTAAACGAGGTCCTGACGAGGCTAATCTGGAAAGAGAGAGATTCAGTCCCATTGTACCTAATTCCCAACCAAATCTTAATTTTACACTTTACAGCTAATCATAATCTGACAGATACGAGCATGGATTTCTATCAGGCTTTCGTTTTCATCTTTATTATTTTATTTAATTCCTCCCCTTATATCCATTTATATCTCCACCCCACTGCCACATCCTGTCATAATGCCAACCATATTTTTAAATAATGTTTGTCGTCTTCTTCTCCTTTCGATTCAGTTGTACTAAACTACTAATTGATGTTTGTTTGTTTGTACATATTTAACGAGGATTTTCTTTGCCTATTTGTATATATATTTAAATTAGTGTTGGTCTCTCATAAATTAATGCACAGGTTTAAGGGTAACCCATGGGAGGATTACGATTTGTTGGAATGCTTAAGGGTACGGTGACTGAATTAAAGGATCATTTATTGTTGACTTGTTAAATCGGCTATAAATGACAAAAAAGAAAGCATTAATGGATGGGAAGCAGCTGAATCTGTAAGGATTCTTGACCAGAGAGATTGATTGGGAGGACCCAGATGGTAGAAGACGCTGCGATGACTAGATTGTCTTGGTCTTCCTCCGGATCGAGGTATATAAAAAATTATTTTTTTATATTTTAATTTAATATTAATAAAAATAATAATATTTTATTTTCTCTGGTTCCTGAAATTCTCTAATAACTAGAAAAATCCGGGTTCGTCTTGGTTTTGACAAACCTCAGGATTAACTGGAGAAAGTCTTAATTTTTTTTTTCCATGTTCTTCATTCATTCTGGTGTGTATTTTAAAATTGGACTCATATAATAGATTTAATTTTTGTCTTTCGTAAGCTAAACGTATCATAATTAACGAAAAAAAAAAAAGTGGCCAATGAGCTAGGGGAACAATTATTGGTTAAGCCTGTGACCTTGTGACTTTGACTAGTGATTATATTATCAATTATATTTACAAAATATTTAATTTTCACTCAACTTTCCTGAAAGATTTCGCGTGCTTTTAATATAAGCTTATGGGATAAATAATTAAATATATAAAATAATAAAAGAAAGATTTTAAAATTATTTTTTGTCATTTAAAATTTTATTTTTGTTATTCATATAAATTAAAAAGTCAATGATAAAATAGAAGAGATAGTGTTATAATTACTATAATATTTTTTTTATTAAAACCTTATTATATTAACATTTTATTTATTTACTAAAAAAATTATATTTATAAGGATAATATTATAAATATAATATATAAGTCACTCTATTTCATTAATAATAATCTTTCTTTCTTTTATTAAATTTGTAAATAAAAAAAATGACACATATATTCTCATTTCACTCATTGTCATTTCATTTTTTTTCATTATTAGTATTTTTAATTCTATCATCTATTGAACTCCTAAACATAGCATAAGTTTATTTTAGGAGTTTCACAAATGCATTATAATAAAAAAAAATAACTGTGTACATAAAAAAAAGGTGTTGCAAAATCAAGTATTTTTATTTGTTCATTTTGTTTGAAGTACTTCTATCAATATAATTATTTGACTAATTTTTTCAGAAAATGTTTTTTTACTGTCAAACGAAGATCTAAGCTTATGTTTAAAAATTTAAGAAATGATGGGATAAAATGATTAATTATAAGATGAGATCAAGTGGGAAGGAATGAAATGAAAATTTAAGTGTCATTTTAATATTTGAAAAGTTTAATAGACAAAGAAAATGACATTAAAAGAATAAAGTGACTTATAAATTGTTCATATAATAATATCCTTATTAATATATTGCTATTTTAGTATGTTTTTGGTTAGAGAAGATATAAAGGTATTGGAACCATTTGGTCATTTTATATCAATCTAAATCTGTCAATTTAGTCGGACAAAAACCAGGGACTTTGATTGACAAGAAAAAAAAAAATCTTCAAGTGCTTTTTTTTTGGTTATACCATTCTCACCGTAAAAAAGGTAAATTTTATCATTATCCAAACATGACTTTAAGTATAACCTAGATAAAATTAAAAACTTATATATATATATAAAAGAAAAAAATTACTCACAGACTTTGCACAGTAAAGTTATTGGCTTCAAACAAATACTACCCGCTCCAGGTCTACAGATCGCACATTGGAGAATTGCCCCTCTCGTGCCATATCTCACATTTTTCTACAACGTCGAAGAAAACCATGATCACAATCATTAATAGGAGACTGAGGTAAGTTAGGTATAAGTCACCTTGTGTGATTCATATAATGTCTTAAAAGTTCAAATCTTCATTCCAAGCAAAAGAATTTTTGGTGCCAGTGACTGGTGAGGCTGAATATTCATATTGCTTACAGAAAATGACTGGAGTCTTCATCCACTGTGTCAATGGGATTCACGGTTGAGCGGATACATATTTGTGCATTTCAATCACGAATATAGAAATGTGGTGCAGCAATGCAACCTAAGGGCCTCATATTTTTAGTATAACAATATAGTAATTGATATCCAAAGTGTCTTTCAGTGACAAAGTGCATATATATACTCTCCCAGCAGAGCGTCAACACAAGACAGACTTTTTTTTATTATTATTAGTATTATTACACGATGAAGCAAAATCTTGAACTTAAAATCTTTCTTGTTAAATTATCTACACTCGCATCTAGTGGTTCAATGACAATGACAATGACATTTGAGGAGCGAAAGTCACTAGGCTTTATTGTGAATAAGGAAAATGCCGTCTAGGCAGTAACGGGCTTTCTAAAACGCCAGCCCTATTTGATTGAGTAAAAGCATTAGCTCGAAGAATAGTTAGCAAGCAGTTCTTCGCCAAAGAACATTTGTTGCACTTGGCGTCACCGAAATACCCTTAAAATGCGCGATGAATAATGGTTCATCAAGAACAACAACATGCTTTCTACAGTTCCTGGATCAAGATTAAGCTTAATATAACTAGAAATTAGAGTAACTCTTAAATGGCATTACCTATAACTTGATTCGTTGCTTGTTTTACTCCTCATTTGACATTCTATTCCCACTAGCAACAAACATTGCAGTAACTCCAAAAGGTGTCATTATACAAAGCATTTTGATGGAAAAGAAGTATGAACACGTAAGCAAATACTAGAAAAGCACATACACAATTTTTGCATTCAGAGTCGTACCAGGTTGCATATATGTTTACATTGTTCCATTTCCAAGTGTGGTTTCGTCAAATTGCAGTATAGCAGAACAGTTGATGGAACTCCTTCACTAGTGCAAAAGCTAGTTAATACTAACCTGTACATGAATTAGTTATTCAACTAGTTGACATAGGAGTGGTAATACTACCGACCAGGGGGGGCATTAACACCTTCTCTGAAAAGAATATTAGCAACTGAAGGAACCCATGCTGTGTTACCAGGATTTATAGCACCAGAAGATCTCCATGCAGAGTTGCTAGCATGCTGGCCATCTATACTTTGATTTTCACTCTCTTTTGCATTCTTCCTCATATTCCTCCCCATTATCTTTCCTATTGACATGCCTAGTTTCACAGCTGTAAACAGGCCAAATGCAATTAGGAGAGGTCTAACTACCCAGTGATGATCCTCTACATGTTGATACTTCTCTATCATCCCGGGGCAAGTATTAAAGTTAACCACTTCAACCTCAGACGGATCAGCTAAGAAGGTGCTCGATTCATCTCCAAAAGTCAACATGCCTGGGAATTTGACAACTAAACACCCATTTGGTAGGATCCACGATATCCTGCCAGTAGCCCAGGCTCCTCCCCTCTTATGAGGCCATTCAAATCGAGGACTCAAAACATTGACTTTCAGCCTTACAAACTGCCCCACACAGTAAGACTCTGCCATTTCAAGTTCTGAAAAATTACCTCTCCAAAGAGTCTGCAGCCCAATAAATCCAGCAGCCACTCTACCATCACGGCTGATGGAATGTAGAATACCCACTGGGGAGTGCTTCTCACATTCTTCCTTTAAGCGTACCCAATCTCCAGCTGCCAAACCAAATGTGACACGCTCCAGAGTTGAAGTATGAATCCTTAAAGGGTCATGAATCCCATGGATCCTCACTAAAACAAAAGCATGATCTGCACCACGTTCTAAACCAACAACAGTTCCTTCTGGTACATCCATATTTTGAGGTTTGCAAGAGTTGATTGGTTTTCTAGATCGTACCGTGTCATTCACTAGAAGACGATCCTTTGAAAGAAACCAATCAGTATAGCCAGTGCTACTTGATTTTTCAGCAACTTTCATGGTTCCAAGATATTGCCATCCTCCATCATTGGCTAATGCATCCAGAGAGCTGCCATGTTAGCAGAACAAATTAGAATAAAGAACTAGGTAAATAGCAGATTTTATCATCTTCTTGAACAAAGCTAGAAATGAAAATAAAGGAAAACTATACTTAATCAAAATTAGTTCCAGTATGTTTCAATTTCTTTTTGGTGATCACAGCGGTGATATTTGATTAGAGTTTCAATTTTCACGTCCAGACATTATCCCAGATCAGTACAAGCACGAGTGTAGAGCAGTGTCATTAATTCACAACAAAATGGGCTCCAAATATTTAATGTTCACAACTCATGATAAAACCTTCATAAAATACAAGGTATATTAAATAAGCTTGCTAGCTACATTACAGGTGACCAAATCACCAGCCAAATTGATGCAGGACACATGGAATTAAAAAGTTTGGAAACTGCATGTCCGTCCTGCAAAAAGGGATTGTCTAAAGATGAAGACCACATCCATACTCATTAACAGCATCATTTGCAACCAGATAGAAAATTTTCTAGGTGAAGACACATCCAATCTCTTAAAGGAGGCGTAAATTTTTTATTCAATTTATATTCATAATAACTTTATACTCTTAGAGTTGTATGTAAAGGACACAACTAGTACAGTTCACCACAACCCCAGCCTGTCACTATAGAAGATAGAGTTAACTCATACATAGTCACTATGAATTTTGTCATATATATGCACCAGAATACACTTTCCAGACCATAGAATCTCCCCAGAGTGAGGCTGGCTGGACTGGACATCGAGATCCTAAGAAGAATTAACCCAACCCCTTTGATACATTAGCCAATGGAACTTGAGCTCTATACCTGCATGACTAATGTAACTATATTTTGCAGGAGGGTGATTTTATGTTTAAAGGACTTCAATAAACCACTTAAAATGATAATATCATATAGAATAAGCTATGAAGATACCAATTGGCTGTCTAATTAGAAAGTTACAAAATTTTCTAGAAAATTCTTTGAAACATACAAACCTTTTAAATACGCTCAGAATTTCTGCCATTAAAGGACGGTTTCTTAAATCATACTCAAAGCATCCACTGAGGATATTCTCAATTGTAGAAGGAAGGCCACTGGGAATATGAGGTTTTTCATGCTTTCTAACTACTAATTGGTATATGTCACCCACAGATCTACCATACCAAGGTTGATTACCAGTCAACATTTCCACAATGGTGCACCCAAATCCCCATGAATCTGTCTCAAACGATATAGGGCCTCTGACTTCAGGTTGCCATTGTTCTGGAGCCATGTAGTTTGGAGTCCCGAGCCTGTGAGCCATATCTGAGCTTGGGAATGAGAAGCCAAGCAGAAGACTGGGAATACCAAAATCTCCCAAAATTGCTTGGTCATTAGTATCAAGAAGCACATTAAATGGTTTAAGGTTGAGAATTAGGATCCCTTTTGAATGAAGTTCCAGAATACCTTGAGCCAGATTGATGCCATACCTGCAGCCAGTAATATGCCATTAGAATTGACTGCCCTTTTTTTCTTTGCTATATCAAGATCACCTTGAAACCACATCACCTCAACACATCAAGCAATGAAATCCTTCCTTCTCTGAGCCTAGCCATTTTGTCACCAACTGAACCCTCATAGAAATTCATAATGAGGCATATCTGTAACCAAAAATAGATATATTGTTAGCCAGATCCAAGTTGATATGTAACTTGAAATACGCCAGAAAATGAATATGCATAATTTTAGTCCAACCCTTCCACTTAAAATGGAAATTCCATGAAGCCAGCAAGCCCTGGCCACTCCTTGGCACTTATAATATAATTCGTCAAATCTCTCTAATACAATCCTGATGCTATCCTCTTTGATTGGATACAACATCTTGGCAGCAACTTCATGGAACTCATCATAATCAGCTGTTGACTGATGATGAGTTGCCAGCCAAACATCACCGAAGGGTCCCCGGCCAATTCTGTGTCTAAGTTTCAACCTCTCAGGTTCAATCCATGGACTTGGGCGGCTGGATGAGGCTCTGACAGTTCTTAGGAGCTCAGGATCATCCACGAGATCATACTCAGAAGAAGATGATGGTGGAGTAGCAATGACTTCTTCAGCCATTTCTCAATCTGAAGCGAAAATGTGATAAGATAATTCAGTGAATAGAACAACTCAAAATCCAAATATGATTATTAACAATGACAATTTTGAGAATATGCCACTAGGCACTTCAAAGTTCAAATAGAACACAACAATACAAAAGAAAAGGTGCAAGAAGATAATTTTACAAGTATCGAGTCCTGACGGTGAAGACCAAATACATCCCAATTGACTAAATTCCATTATCTGACATGTCAAGGAGTTCACAACACTTTCGTGAATTTAATGGTTTTATTTCAAATGAATATTAAGCTCAAGCAGAAAATAATTTAAAGGTAATCTATAATTTTTTCTTTCAATCATTTAACATTCATTAATTTTGAAACATTATGATTACTCCATATTAAGTAGACATAAGAGTAGAATCGATTAATATCAAGAACATACAATTACAATATAATTGAATGTTTTCATCATATAAAGAAAAAAATTCGTTGACTAAACTGAACAAGAAACAGCTATTCCTTCTCCTTAAAGCTAAGAACTAAAGGCAATTCGATATTCGTCTCCCTTAAACGCGCATTAAACTCTCATTCTTGCTTGAACCTCGGCATGAATTAACCACCAAAAGCTTCTTTCGGAGCACTATTCGACTTTCACGAAACCACCCAGCAACGGCATACGCAAATTCTTAAGCTTTTCGAGAAGTAAAGAAGAATGAATCAAACCCCGTAAAACAAGAGTTCCAAAGGAAAATTCAAGAAAAATAAGTATATAAATAGCAAAAAAAATTCACTGAAAAGAAGAATAAAATCTTTAGTGTGAGAGCAGTGACGAACCCAAGCTTCGTAAACAGAGAAAAGGACAGAAACATTAACAAATTCAAACCTAAAATCAAAGTAAAGTTGAGAGTAAGAGAGAGAAACGAAGACGATGTCAAAAAGAAGGAACCTCTGTGCCTTGGAATCTTGCAAAAGGGGAATCTGAACCGAAGTGCGCGAAGATTGAAGCGGAAGAAAACGGGCGATATATATAAATTTCAATGATACGGTTCACGACTAAAAATAAAACACAGTAGTTTAGTGGTAAGAATTTTTATACTTATTCCAGTAGTTTCAAACTTAAATCTTAATAAAAAAATATATTATAAATTATGATTTAACAGAAATTAAAAAAACAACTAAAAACATGGGACCCACCATGCTGATCTAATCATCCAGTTATTTGTATAATTATACATTGGGGAGAGTAGTGTACGCAAAATAATACAAATCAATTCCTACCCTAACGCCATGTCGATAATAACGATCTCAACGTAACTTACAAGTTCCACAACTTCTCAATGATAGATTAAAAGAACTAAATTGTAATATTTGGCGGCAAGTGAGAACCATGGAATGAAATACACGAAAATCCAGATAATTACAAATAATTATAATTGGCTAGACTTTATTTTCGCAGGAAGAGACGAAATTGAGGTCGATTGTATACTGCTTCTCTGTTTGGTGATGTGCCAAAGTTTCATGCACAATATATCTTTCACGACAACTCTTTTGAAATTCTGGTACGTGCTTTTACTTCCACGGCAACTTCTATTACAAGGCATTCAGTGTATTACTAGGCCTGATCTTTGCTTATTTTTTATTAGTTTTTAAAAATTGAGTTAGAAGTTGGATATATCATTGTATGAAATTGGGCCTCGTAATCATCTTCAGTCAGCTATCATACTTAGGCCCGTGTTTGGAATGGTACGCTACTCTTACGAAACAAAAACGGTTTTTAGCAAATTATCCAATTTCTTGTGCATGTGGTGGCATGATCTTACATATCGGTGGAAAGTATGCGTGTGTAAATATATATTAAAATTTAAATATGAATTTGAACCTATCCAAAGTTTTAGTACTTTTTCTTAATCAAATATTTATTTATATTTTTTGAGTTATGCATATTGGGTCAAATAAATTTTTAAAAGTTACCATCAAGTTTATTATTTTTTATTAAAATGTTATGTTATATTAAGTTTTTTTATATAATAAATTTTTTCTTATTAAAAAATACTACTTTGAACTTCTCAAATTTGGGCTGAGCAAACTTTTGTAATTGATTTTTTGATTTGAACTTTATTTTTTTAATTTGAATTTATTAAGTTGGGCATGCCTTTTAAACTCTGATCAACTCTAACCACTTGTATTATATGGTTTTATCCAATTGTTTGAAAAAAATTCTCCAATGACATTATGTTAATTTTACACTTGATACTTTTTTGGTTTAAGAAATTACACTCAACTAGTAATTAACATATAAAGCAAAATCTTAATTTTCAATGAAAGTTTATTTTCTGTACAATATGAGATTATGATTTTATTCTTAACATAACAATAAAAATAAAAAAAGTGAATATTAAATTATAACATGACTCTGTATCTTTAATATATCAGTAAAGATAGGTAATTTTACGTAAAATGTTTACTTTATTGAGCAGAAGCAACTTGGAAGAGGGATTCTATAATATATATCAAAATTTAATCAATCTTCTACTAATTTTAAATATAACTTCCAAACAATAATCAAACAATTTTTCTTTCCTTATCAATATTAAAAAAACAGTAAAATGATCCATAATCTTCCATTCTACCTCATTCTATCTCATCTTAAGCCTATTCACACCACGGTCCTTTCGTCTCAAAAACCAAACTTTTTTCATATTTTCCTCATGGATGGTAAAAATCTTAGTGGAAAGTCAAACTTCATTTTTGGTACAAGTGCAATAATAGAGGGGTAGAGAACTCTGTGTGTCTTTTTGTGTAAAGTTATAGTTATATGTCTTTTTGTGTGTGTGGTGACTTTTCAATTATTCTAATTATGTAATTGTCTATAAAAAGCTCCCTCTATTCTGAATAATATAGCCAATTCTTCACACATATCTCTTCTCCTATTCTCTGCTTGTTTATTTTTTTACTACTATTCTCTACCAGTGAGCAAAGTTAAGAGTAGCATATTCAAAGTGGTAAAAGGAGAGAGTGAAAGATAGTAGTATGAGAGTGTGAAAAAGGGAGCAAAGATAATGATCTTTTCACCAATGGCTTCCGAAAACTATGTACAGCCAGTCATTCCACGATTTGATGGTCTCTATGACCATTGGAGCATGCTCATGGAGAACCTCTTGAGATCCAAGGAGTACTAGGTGCGGCAACACCAGCAAATGACGATGCTCTTACAGATGCACAAAAAAAGGAGCTTGATGCGATGAAATTGAAAGATTTGAAAGCCAAGAATTATTTGTTTCAAGCCATTGATCGTTCTATCTTTGAAACCATTCTTTGCAAAGATACTTCTAAGGATATTTGGGATTTAATGAAGAAGAAATATCAAGGCTTCTCAAGAGTAAAACGTGTTCAAGCTCTAAGAAGAGACTTTGAAATCCTTTAGATGAAGGAAGGTGAATCTGTAACCAATTACTGTTCAAGGACCTTGGGTATTGCTAACAATATGCAATTTCACAGTGAAAAGGTGGTTGACACAGCCATTGTTGAAAAAATTTTTCGCTCATTAACACCAAAGTTTGATTATATGGTGTGCTCCATTGAAGAATCCAATGATATTGATGATTTCTTCCTTGATGAGCTTCAAAGCTCTTTGTTGGTCCATGAACAAAAACTGAACAAAAGTTCAACAATGGAGGAGCAAGCGTTAAAGGCTTATACTAATACTCATTCCAACAACTCTAGGGGAAATAGTAAAGGTAGAGGTAGAAGGCGTGGATGTCAAGGAAATAAAGATTCTAGCAAGAACTCTAAAGGCAGCAATGACCAATTACAAGGCAAAGGTAGAGGGAGAGATCCTGAGAAATCAAAGGTAGAGTGCTTTAGATGTCATAAATTTGGTCATTATGCCTTTGAATGTTATACTAGACTGCCTAATCTTAAAGAAAAGAGGGAAAGTTTGATTTTTGTTGCGAAGAAAGAAGTAGAAACCTTGTTGATGGCTGTTGAAGATGCAAAGGACAGCGAGGTAGAAATCTAGTATGTAGACACTGGTTGTAGTAATCACATGAGTGGAAGTAAGTCCTCTTTCTCATATTGAAATGAAAATTTTCATTCTACTGTGAGCTTTGGTGATTGCTCTACTGTGAAAGTGATGGGTAACAGTGATATTAAAATAAAAACCAAGAATGGTTTTGTAGAAACAATTTCTAATGTGCTTTATGTTCTTGACTTGAAAAGCAACCTATTAAGTGCTGGTTAATTACAAGAAAAAGGCTATGAAATTTTTATTGGCAAATGTGCTTGTGAAATTTTTTATCCTGTTCGAGGTGCCATTGCAATTATAAAAATGAGTTCAAACAAGCTATTCCTGCTAAAAATTGAAAGCATTCAATCTGGTTTGATGGCTAAAGTTATAGATTCTGCGTGGTTATGGCATTATCGTTGTGGCCACTTGAGCTTCAGTGGATTGAAGACCCTTGAACCAAAAAATATGGTGACAGGCCTTCCATAAATTACTACTCCTTTTCAAGTTTGCAAAGAATGTGTTGTTAGCAAACAACATCGTTGTCAATTCCCTAATGGCAAATCATGGAGAGTAAAAAGTGTTTTGGAACTGGTGCATTCGGATATTTGTGGTCCAATAAAATTATTTTCTAATAGAGGTAAAAGATACTTAATTACTTTCACTGACGATTTTTTTGGGAAAACTTGGGTCTATTTTCTACAGGAAAAATCAAAAGCTTTCTCTACATTTAAAAGCTTCAAAGCTTAGGTTGAAACTGAATCGGGAAAGGCTATTAAGTCCCTTCGAATAGACCGTGGTGGAGAGTATTGTTCAGATGAGTTTTCTGTTTTTTGTGAAGAACACAGAATCCGGAAAGAGTTGACTGCAACATATACACCACAACAAAATGGTGTCTCAAAGAGAAAGAACAAAACTATTCTCAACATGGTGCGTAACCTCTTGACTAAGAGTAATGTTTCAAAAAGTTTTTAGCCTGAAGTTGTTAACTGGAGCGTGCACATTCTAAATAGAAGTCCCACATTTGCTATGAAGAATATGACACCAGAGGAGGCATGGAGCAGAAGAAAACCAATTGTGGACCATTTTAGAATTTTCAGGTGTGTTGCTTATGCCCATATTCCAAACCAAAAAAGATCAAAGCTTGATGATAAGGGAGAAAAATGTATCTTTCTCAGAGTTAGTGATCAGTCAAAAGCATATAAGCTTTATAATCCTACCACTAAAAAGATCATTATTAGTCGTGATGTTGTCTTCAACGAAGAAAGATTTTAGGAAAATAACAGTAATGTAGCAGAACAAATTCTTGCAAATATTGATGGAGAAAATGAAGATGAAGAGCCACAGCCAAGGGAGCAAGATCAACAGCTTATTCCAGTAGCTATAGTTGAAGAGGAGAGACCACAACATGAAAGAAGAAGGCTTGCATGGATATCAGATTATAAGGTAATAGGAATTGAAGATCCTATTACTTACTTTGCTTTGTTTTTAGAATGTGACCCTACAACCTTTGAAAGTGCTATCAAAGAAGACAAATGGAGAAAAGCGATGGATGATGAAATTGATTCCATTGAAAGAAATGATAACTAAGAGCTATGTGATCTTCTGAATGGGCACAAAACTATAGGAGTGAAATGGGTTTTCAAAACAAAACTAAAAGAAAATGGTGAAGTGGATAAGTATAAGGAATGCTTGGTGGCTAAAGGTTACAAGCAATAGTATAGGGTTGATTACACAGAAGTATTTTCACTAGTCACAAGACATGACATAATCAGGTTGGTAGTTGCATTGGCAGCATAGAATTCTTGACCTATTTTCAAACTAGATGTAAAGTCAGCATTCTTACATGGTTACTTGGAGGAACAAGTATTTATTGACCAACCCCTTGGTTATGTGAAAATAAGAAATGAGCACAAAATTTACAAATTAAAAAAAGCCCTTTATGGACTAAAACAAGCCCCTAGAGCTTGGTATAGTCGCATTGAGTCTTATTTCGTAAAAGTTGGTTTTCAAGGTGTCCTTATGAACATACATTGTTTGTTAAATTTGGAAAAAAAGGAAAACTACTCATAGTATGCTTGTATGTTGATGACCTTATATTTACTAGAAATTGTACTGCCATGTTTGATGAATTCAAGAAGTTTATGATGGATGAATTTGAAATGATTGATCTTGGCATGATGTACTACTTCCTTGGTATAGAAATAGTGCAATATGATAATGGGATTTTTCTCTCTCAAAAGAAATATATGGGAGAAATTTTAGACAAATTTCAAATGTATGATTGCAATCCTGTAAACACTCTAGTTGAGTGTGGTTTGAAGTTACACAAAAATCCCGAAGGGAAGAAAGTTAATAGTACACTTTACATACAAATTGTGGGTAGTTTAATGTATCTAATTGCAACAAGGCCTGATATAATGTATTCTGTAAGTTTAATTAGCAGGTACATGGAAAATCCTACAGAAATGCATCTAATCACTGCCAAGAGAATCCTTCACTACTTGCAAGAAACAAGAGAGTTTGGACTATTTTACAAGAAAGGTGAAAAGTCAAATATGTTGGGGTACACTGACAGTGATTATGCAGGAGATCAAGATGATAGGAAGAGCACTCAGGGTGTATTTTCATGCTTGGCACAAGTGATGTTTCTTGGTTCTCTAAAAAACAACCTATTGTCACTCTATCAAGTGCAAAAGCAAAATTTGTTGCAACAATTGTTTGTGCTTGTCAGGCCATATGGTTAAAGAGAGTCCTTGAAGAGCTGCAGTTCAAGCAACTTGGGGCTACTAAGATTTTTTGTAACAATAATTCAACAATCAAACTTTCAAAGAATCCAGTGCTACATGGAAGAAGCAAGTACATTGATGTGAAATTTTATTTCTTGAGAGAATTGAGCAATAATGAAGTAATAACTCTACTGTAAGAGTGAAGATCAAGTTGCTAATATCTTCACCAAGGCACTCAAGAGAGAATCATTCATGAAGCATAGAAGGTCTCTTGGGGCTTGCATTTTGAACTTTGTGAAACCTTTAAACTGGATGTTAGCAAACATTAGTTTAAGGGAGGGTTTGTTGATGTTTTTTATTCTGTAATGTTTTGTTTTATTAGGTATTAATTTTCCTATTATTAGGGATATCAGCTTTTTTTTTAGTTTTAAAAAATGATGGCAGTTATGTGTTGAAGTTGCAGTTATGTGTCTTTTTGTGTGTGATATAACTTTTCAATTATTCTGATTATGTAATTGCCTATAAAAGGCTCCTTCTATTCTGAATAATACAACCATTCTTCAAACATATCTCTTCTCCTATTCTATGCTTGTTTATTTTTTACTGCTATTCTCTATCAAGTTGCTGGTAACAAGAAGTTCAATACGGTATCTATTATTTTTCTCCAAAATTTTGCAATGACTGGTCGATGACTGATGAAAATCAGAGACTGAAACACCTCACAATGTTCTTGTTCATTTATCACACTCTGAAAATTATATCTCTAGTGTTCTGTCTGAAAAGAATTCCATGATTAAAATTGAGGCCATATGCAAATAGAAGAGGGTTCTGAAGCATTGCCGTAACCTCTTTGATTTACAACTAACCATAACATAAAAAAAGACATATAATTCTTTCTCTTTCCATCAATACACATTAGTTTATATTTCCCCACACTCCACACAGGAATTTATTCGAGCATAAACAACATGAGAAGCAATCATGTAATTACCGCTGGGAAATAAGAAACATTCCAAATTATACAATTAAATCAACTGTGCTTGAGAATTTACAGTGCCACTGCAATGCATTGTGAAGCATACAGAAATAAAGAATGGAGAAAAAGCAAGGTAAAGAGAGGTTTGACTTAAAATTGAATAAGGAGAATTGTCTCACTTAACCTGAACATACCTTACAAGCTACTTAGGACCAGGAAAGGCTGATTCTGCCGTTTTGCACTTTCCAATAAATTCTTTCGAACATTCAAAGAGATTAGTGGATAACAGTCTAAATTTCCGTTTATTTTGTTTACACTCCTATTCCATTAGGGCCTTGGAAAAATTTCATATCCTCCCGAAATGGGATTCAGGGTGAACATGTAGATTTTACATTTAGCATTCTTTTCATTACACGAATATAAATCCAAAAAGATGCAATGTTACACATATATAGCACCAATCCATTCTCTGTTGGACTGAACACAAAAACAAAAGTAAAAATTCCCCCGGGGCGGGGGGGGGGGGGGGGGGGGGGGGGGTTGGGGGTTGGGGGGAGAGGAATAGGGAAGGTAACTAAGCAGTAGGAAGAACCTTTTTAACTATCTCCTGGCTAAGATTGGCAATCTGGGAATCAAGGGACTTAATAGTCTCTTCCTTTTGCCTCTCCAAGATAGCCAAAGCCTCCTGCAACTCAGCCTCCACTTTCTTCCTGCCTTCAGCCAGCTTCTGCTCCACCTCGGCCTGAGTCTCCTTCTTCATCTGATTCAGAGCAGCAGAAATCTCAGCCCTAGCAGCCTTCATAACAGCCGTCGCCTGTTCCTCCAGCTGCTTTACCTCCTCTGATGTGTCCTTCACGCTCCCCAGCTTCTCTCGAATGGCCGCGTCCCTTTGGTCCATGAAGTTCCCAAGTGGGGTGAAGTATAGCTTGTCCAGAGCCACCATCAGAAGTAGAAACTCCGCCATTATAATGGGGAGGGTCAAATTGAAGTCAAAGAGAGCGGCTTTCTCGATTTCTTCAGCAAGAGAGGGAGGGGCGAAGGCCAGTGAGGAGGCTGCAAGGAGGGAAAGGGATTTGAGGGTGGAGGAAGCGAGGGACAAGATTTGGGGCTTAGAGATTTTGGGAAGTGGGATTCTGGGGAGGGAAATTTGGAGCATGGGAAGTTTAGGTGCGGGGGAAATGGTGGAAACAGGAATCAGAGGCTTGGAGGAGGCCATGATCATGTTGGCCATGGCGGCAGATGAATGGGTTTGCTGGTGATTGGAGGTTTGGATGTCAAGTGTATGCCTCTCAGTCTCAGCCTCAGGCTTCAGAGTTTGAGGATTGCGTTGCGGTATATGGAAGGGAGCAGATGATTTCAGAGACGGGCTATCCAAATTATTTGCCACACAAATCGGTGAGATTTTGTGACCGTGGATTGATCACTGCACGCTGACATAAGAGTCCAATTGTACGCGCAGCACGTGCAGGGCTCAGACGGATTAAGATCCCCTACAGTGGCTAATGCCACTGTAGAGTAATTTTAAGTGCTTTTTTTTCTACAAAACAATTATTTAAAATAATTTTTTATTATTATATAATTCTCTTTCCTCCTCATTTTGTGTGCAAATTCACTCTACGGTCTACAATGAGCCTGCAAAAAATCCTAGTCCGTTCTCGAACCTCAATTAAATTGCATCCGGTCGGGTTTGATTTCAACACCATCCTTCATAAACATCTTGCTCATTTCCGATAGTTATAAATTGTTTTTTGGGAGAGTAGAATCACAGAATCATCTTTGAGTTTAGCCTTGAATATAAAATTTAAGTGAGAGCAAAATTATTAGAAGTAATCATCGAAAATATACTCGGTTCTATTTTTTATTTTTAGATTACATTTATTGGCATCACTGTAGAGTTTATATTAAAAAGATCTAGGCTAAAATGAGCTTCTGCCTTCCCATTAACATTAAACATCTGTCAGGCCATAAAAAGAACATACAAAAGTCTGGAAAACATTCCAAAAGAAAATCTAATAAATAAAGTGAAGGTAAAATTTAGCAAGTTTTTAAGTAGGATAAATTCTTTATAATTGAATATAATATGCATTTAAAGAGAAATAAAAAGAGAAAGTAAAAAAAAAAAAAAAAAATCCTCGTATATATTTTCGTTTTCATTGTGTCAATCTCTATCTGTGCAGTGTGCACAGGAAGGTCATGTCTTTTAGGCCCGTAGTTTTGTTACTTCATAACCATTATGCTTTTATCACAAGTAGGAATACACAAGAAGAAAAGGGAAAAGGGGAACGGGGAAGAGAGAAGAGTGGAGGGGGAAACCTTACAACATTCTCTAGATACAGTCCCGTACTCATTGCTGTCAAGCATTATGGCAACGAAAATTCACACACGGAGTTTGCATAGATAGAAAGAACTCAGCTTTCAGTCTGTTGCGAAAATATAAGGGTATGTGTGAATTAAGAATCATATTTCTAAGTCTCAACACCCAATCAAGGAACGTCTCCGATAATATCGCTTTTTCCTGCAAAAGCTTATCTTCCTAAAACTGCCCAGCAAGCCTCGGGCAATCCTTTTGGGACAAATCCTGCCTTCGGTTCTAGTTCTTCTCATGACTGCGAGCTGGGTGCATGAGAGTAACCCTCCCAAGAAGCCAGTTAGCCTGTTTTCATGATTTTTATTACGACCATCATTATTGTATTGCTGAATCTTCCCATTCTCTATGACTATGTCATCCAACTCAATTTCATCATCACTGCCATCTTGATCTTGATCATTCTGTTGATAGCTGTTCACTTTTGATGATGACCTGCATGTTCCAATTATATCATCCAGCCAGTGTAATAATTTCTTTGAGATGTCACAAATCAGCATTCAGTGACTCTCACCTAAAGGAGGTTCCCGTTAATCTACCAACCACATAAGTAGTTGTTCCACACCCTTCAAGCCATGCTATAATTATACTGATAGTTATGAAAGATTGCTTACGAAAATCACATTGGTTAATTTTGACATTTTCCTAATGATACACATACTTTTCTTGGACAAACAAAAGAAATGGCCAGATCAACTAGAGCAAGCTGCAGATCAGGACTTTTTGGTCCTTAATCATGGCAGGGGAGAGCCGAAAATTTGCTCGAGTTGAATATTTTTATCTCTGTAACGGCAATACGTAGTAGAAAAGTTCATGGATGATATCTTACCCCCCGATTTGTTTTGAACTCACTACTCGTTTCTTATGTCGCCTTCTTCTCAAATTACAACTGTTTGAGACATGTCGGATGAAAAGTAGCTGCACATACCAAAACAGAACGATATGTATTATAAGCAATAAATAAGGGTGACGTTACCAGAGAGGCAGTTTTAACAATGTTGTATACTTAATTTTCAACTCTGAAAAGAAACTAGAACAAACTAATTTAAACTGTCTCAATTTTCCATTCCCATACATTGTAATTGTCCCTTTATTTTGGGCCAGAACATTGCGGTGGGTGGTCACTAACTCGTGAGATTTGGGAGTTCTTTTGAATTGTCAGGTAAATTGCATTTTACTTAGATTCAAGAATAATTCCACAATCATCATCAATATTTCACTAATTAAAATTACTTATAAATAACTATCAACACGAGCAAATATGCAGTTCTCTATTTATTGTCTAATTAGATTATTCCTCCAATTTTACGCACAAAGAGGAGCATAGAAATTGCCAATGCAGGTTCCTTCCATATGCATATTTTCACATCCATGCATTCCTCTCATATCCATAAGGAACAAATAAGAAAGCGAAATGTCAAACCACAAAAAAGCAAAGAATATGTGAAGACAATAAATTGAAAGAGGTAGGGTTACAGGACCACGAAGTTTAAAAGAATTTAAGTGTGGTAATTGTTTGGCCAAAAAAAAAAAATTGTGGTAATTGGGCAAGGTATTTCATCAACATGTGTTTGTTAGTTTGTGTAGATCAAGCCGGATCTCCAATAAGTTTGAAAGAGTTAGAAGTAACAGACCTGGTCACCATCCTTGATGCCATAGTTTCTAAGATAATCTGTTTCTGTAACTAGCTTTTGTCCATCATAGCATAAGCAAAATTGCCCCCAAACATGTGGCCTACGTGAAACAGAGTAGAAACATAAAAATAAATAAGTAATAACAAAATTAGAGGACAGATGATGGCAATCAGATTTGATCACAGGCGGCTACATTAGAGCCTCATACAAACTTTTCTTTTCGGTAAGGTCTAATTGCAATCTCTATATTGTAGAAAATACAAAAAAGTAAACCCAAGAACCATCGCTTCTATTAGTATGGTTGTGAAGGAAAAATTTTTCCAATTTGTCAATACAAATTAAGCAACAAACGCCAATCATCAGAATTCCCCAAAAAATTTCTCCCTGTTGCCCTTTTCTGAGTAATCTCCTAGAATTCCACTGGACTCAATAGAGTTAAATTTATAAAATTTTATCATACGCATCACGCATGCTTCATCTACATATGAAAGATGAGTAGTAAACACACCATGAAATTTTCCCTGGTCCCTTCTTAGGCATGTGACTGAAGACTGCCTCCACTGCCTGTCTAAGTTCTGCGATAGTGGCTGTTTTTGTAACTACAATATCTGTGAACAAACTCCATTTTCAGCAAAAACGGACACTAATAAATTTCCTTAATTTTGTTGGTCAGGCAGCCCAAGGAAAGATGAAGATGAAACTTAGACCCGGATAAATTTGAACTGAAGAAATTCGGAGGAAAATCAATTAGTAGAGAAACGAATTACCGAAGCAAGAGCCATCCAATTTGAGGACGGAGAGCCTGAGGGGTTCGGAAGGAAGTTTGTTATAAGAAAAACTCTTCCTGGAGAAAATGCCATCGACGATCGTCAGTTGAGAAAATGACGATGCCAGAGATCGTCGACTTCTAGGGCTCTCCTTTGAAACACTGAAGGCAAGATCGCGCTTTATCAACCTACTCTCGTCCATAGCTCTCATAGTACGATCAATAGCGTCAGGAAGCGACTAAGCCATGATCTTTATAAAAGGGGGAATACCAAGAGATTCTTGGAGCAGAACAACACGCATTGTGAAAATGGAGTTAGGAATTGGCTTTCGGAACTGTAGTGGAGCTTCTGTCGGGGAGATTCCTCATATAGAGAGAGAGAGAGAGAGAGAGAGAGAGAGAGAGGGGGGGGGGGGGAGAGAGAGGGAGTGTGTGTATGTTTGCTTGTCTTTTTTTTGTTTTTGGTCATTGTATGTTTGCTTAGTCTTTGAAGTGAAGGTAATTGCGGAGATGACAGTTAGGCTCACGGTAAACCGTTTCCCGCGCCGTCAACCGAATCGACAACTGTTTGGGCCTTTTTCCTCCCTCCCCCAAAATCTCGGTATATACCATATGCCATTATTGCACAATATTGAACTTACATTATTGTCAATGAGAAAATATACATAGCCAATCGAATATGTAAGAAGACTCGTTAGTATTCCATTTTGTTCCTCTGCTCCTCCCGGGAACTATGGATCACATTGCGATTTTATTTTATTTTATGTTTTCCTATTTGCCTCATGGCTCCTTACAAAAACTGATATATAGTGGATAATCGGGAAAAAAAAAGATGAAAAGAGAACATGAACATATATATATATATATATATATATATATATATATGTTCTCATAAACTAAGACACAGTTAACCAATTCTTTATACTTCACATAACCATAATTATAATTCTTAAGTTTTCCTCTTTACTGACACTTGAAGACATGCAGAAGAAAGGGATCATTCAGATAGTGAGAATTCGTCCGACATAGGCAAATGGACTACCATGCGACATCTGTACAATTTCCATAATTTGTGAGTTCCATGGGGGCTGTGCAGGTTTTTCTATTTTTTTAACAGGTACTTCAAATTAAACTGGTTTGGCCCTAAAAACAAATAGTCATCCGTCCTCAGTTGTTTCGCAAAATGTACCACCTCAATCATGTTCAATTCTACTCAGTATTTTCATACCAGAAAGAGGGGAAAATAACATTAAAATGAATTGGTAGGAGTAAATAGTGTCAATACAACGACAGGGATGCACAGGATTCATCGTATACAACAGGTCAACGCAATGCTGGATCAATTTTGGTTTGGATGGATCTCCTTGGGAAAAAGTTGGAACGCCAACTTCTCACTAAGCAAAATTTCCTAAATATTTATATTGGTAGCTTGATCACACTTTTGAGAGACCTTGGGTTGTTTAAGACTCTTCTTTTAATGGAATGTAGTGATTGATGGCTGAAGCAAATGGCTGTAGCATATCCATAATAACATCTTCTTTATGTACTTGAGCATGTTATTTGCCAACAAGCTTATAGTAAGCATATAAACCAGAGCCAGCAAAACCAAGAAGTTGCCCAATTACATTCCACTGCAACCAAAGCAGAACATATTCCGTCGTGAAAAAATGGGAAAGCAGATCTCCACTCTAAAACTACATCTACTGCTGGACAAGAAAACTCACGATATCAAATGGTAGCCCACCAAACAGCATCCAGCCGAGGCCAATAGTAAATAGATCCTAGACACCAATAAAGAAGAAATTAAAATCCATGCATAAAAACTACATGGGGCAATACATAGAGAAGTAGTAAATAAAATAGCGCATATATCGGACACTTATTTTGAGATGAGGGCACATTGGATTCCATGGCATCGTGTGGGAGTAATACATCATTCTTAATCCAATTTAAACCAACGTATTGTGATTAATCAAGGTGTCACATCCTTTTTTTCAGATGAATGAAGTTATGGTATTACATCCTAATTCGAGCTTATATTAATTTTGACTAAATATCATAATTAATCCTAAGTGGTCGGAAACTACTATTCTGCACCAAAAAACTAAGTCATTGGGGCATTTTACCCCTAAACGATAGCTTAATTATAACATTAGAACCTAAATTTTAAAAAGCAACATTTCATCTTCTTGAACTATCATTAAAAGTGAAACAGCTATTCATATATTAAATTTAATATCTGTAGATTCTGCTATCTATTGTGAGAAAAACTACTGATCTCACGTTGAAAAAGAAATTTTTCTATCAAAACAAATAGCACAAACCGACTTGTTTTTCTCAATATAAATCGCAGAAGTCAACTTCTGTAGGCACAAAAGTCAATTTCTGTTGTTCTCAGCGCTAATAGACATTAAATCTAACAAATAGTTAACAGTTTCACTTTTCATGATAGTTCAGGGGGCCAAAGTGTTAACTTTTAAAATTCAAGTACCAAAATTATAATTACTAATTAGGCTATAGTTCAGGGGTAAAAAGTACTTTTCCCTAAGTTTGATGATATCTTCCCTTATTGGCCATACCTTGTAATAATAGGTAGCTGACCATTAATTCTGATTCAAGCAAAAAGTATTTTCAGGAAAATCACTTCTCTTCACCTTCTACAATGCCTAAAAGCAAAACTAGCGCCCAAATATTTATCTCTATCTCATTACAAAGTATGTAGTTCGAGATTGCCCTAACTTAAGCCTTTCTAAGTTCTCATATCTCTTGCTCTCTCACTCAACTGCACAATACCATTAGCAAAATAGAATTTCGTTGAACTTAGTCTCTCCATGACCCCAATACGAAATATAATGTCTACCCAAGTTCCACATTTTAATAGCTAAGCATACTAATGCTGTCATGTCTGTTTCTCCTCCCCACACACCATATTCAGAAATCAGTAAGGGTAAGAATCTAATAAGCAGTCCTGGAACAGAAAAGTCCATGCAGCACTATGATACTGGCACATATTTCAATGCCAACCTGCAATAAAAAAGCATCAGACACCCAAGGTAAAAGAACTAGCTGGTGAACAAACCTTCAGACTACCACAAATCGTCTGAGTGAGAGCTGAATTTAGAGTTGTGTTCAGAAAAATACTGTAATTCAAGAAGAAAGCCAGTATGCAGGAAAAAAGCAAAACAACCTGCCAAACCAAAAAAGAACAGGCACATAAAAATTACTTTTAAGAAAAAGTTAAAGAGAACTGGGCATAAAACTTGTTGTTAAAGACAGAAGAAATTTTGCTACTTTATGAACACAAACAGGAATATTTTTATTTTTAGGGTGTGACCAGCAACCCATAAGAAAGGAAAAACAGAATCTGATAGCAGACAGAACATACTATAAAGCCTGGAGAAAAAAGATAAGGAAAATTGATTGTCATCTTCAAGTCACCCTGAATTATTGTCCAAATCAGCAAAACTGGTCCACATATGATACCTATAACACAGTAGAAAAAGCATTTCAAATCAAAGTAAACAAGAAATGAACCACATGTTTAATAATGCAAAAAGAGGATTAGAAAGTTTATATGCTAATGGACAAAATCTGTCAGCTTACTGTTGCACCACATGAGGCCAAAGCTATTAAGTCCACTGGTTTTTCCTGAGAAAGGAACATTATACCAAATTAAAAAAAAAAAAAAAGGGAAGGTTAGGAAAGAGGAAACAAGTTATAAATGTTACTTTACGAGAGTGAGAGTATTGAATACAACCAACACGGGCTATGGTCGCGAGATATATTGCTGTGGTGATGTTCGCCATGAAAACAATCGCATAGCCATAAGCATCAAATGATAAGTCCCGCACTCCCGCAACAAATGCACCAAAGGCAATCAAGCCAACACTGATAACAACCTTATAAATTTCAGTTGAATGAAGGAATCAGGGAGATGCTCATTCAAACATTTCAAGTAACAAGAAAAAATTGGGAAGGGGGTGGGGGACAACAAAGGAAAAGTTTACTGGTCTTAATTTGAAAAGACTTTAAGAAACTGCCAAAAGCACCATATATAGGATGTATTTTCTAAATTTACTGCAGAACATGTATCAAGCTCATAATGGATCATTTCCATCTATCACTCAATTGAAGTTGAAATGAGCGTTGAGTTACACTATAGTGATGCATAATGTAAGACAAGATGCATGCCCATATTACTACCATCATATGTCAAATAGTTGAACTTCTCAAACTTGTGAGAATTTGGCATGTTGACTCTTACTCATTTACACAAGCTATTTGATATAGGTTCCTGAGAGATAACTAAAGCAAAGCAAAAATAATATTCATGCAAAACGCCTAATTAATATCACATGATAAAGTTGATTAGACAAATGAGCTTTAATTTTAAATATCTTTTTTTATGATTTGGCATCATGATATACGATGCTTTCATCCCTTTCCTTCTGACAATATTCGAAAGTTTAATGACTCTTTAGCATGCAATTCTTTCATTAAATAAAAAGCAAGAGCAAAGATCGAAAGACTTCTTAGTATCACCATTTGTAGAGCAGGTCATCAGTTGATGAATTAATCAATTACTTCCTCATAAATGCAACTATTTAGCCTCAATTATTCTTATACCATCACCAAGTTTGCAGCAACATTTTTCATTTCATCTATTCAAACAGCATAACCCCTCAACAAATGGTGTAAAAGTCCAGGAAACCTGGCATTGCAACCATATATGATGCAACTGATGACTTCCACAATCATAACGAATTTCATTAAATTACACATCTCCAATATGTCACCAAAAGTTCAGATGAATTCAGTCAAATACCAAAGGTCTCATCATGAAACCTATTTACCTGAAAATAATAGAGGATGTATATCTCTGCCCTACCAGAATATACTCAAAAAGCATTGTAAATACCACTGTCGTCCTCCTAATGGCGGTGTACATTGGAACATTTACTCCACGAACAGACTCCACAGTGACTAGCTTTCAAGCAGAAATAGAAGAGTGAATAAAAAATCATTAAAAAGGAAAATGAGTGATGATTAAGAATTTACCCTTTGAAATTAAAGGGAGGAAGAAGCAGCATACCATGTAAAGTAAATATGTTCCTGACAGAGGCAGCGTGTGCCTCAAAGTCTTCAGTGATACAAATTTTGTTGAGTTGTCAGATAAAATCAAAGATTCACCTGCTGTGAAAGAGATTATCTTCCAGTGCCTCAATACATACAGAAAAAGATAAGAACAAACCATCTGCAGCAGAAAGAAGCAGAGGATCATGGTTAAATTTTTTACATAAATTAAATGGATTTTAAGAACAATTAGATTGTTATAAGAAACTAAATTCCAGAGTGGGCAATAATAATATATATATATATATATATATATGCATATTGCAGAGATTTCAAGACATTTTAGATCCAAAGCCATTTCCATCTTACCCTTCTCAAAGGTATGAAAGTATATGAGAAACTTTCATATAGGAGTAAGTAATGTACAAGTCATGAGCACAAAAGGAGTTCTTGATAGCCAAACATTTTAATGGAATACTGGAGAAAGACGGTCATGTTCTTGTTCTTCCAGCTAGGACGGTAAATTGTAGAAGACCTTTTATTCACAGATTTTTACAGGGGGTGCCCAAAATCCCTAAAACCACATTATTGCGGTTGATCTCTGTTTGCTTGAAACATATTTAAGACATATAATTGAGCTAATATTATTTTAAAAAATCTCAAGACAGGCTCAAGGACCATAAATTGCCAAAAATAATGAATATGCATTCATCTCAAGGAGAAAATAAAAAGGAAACTAATATGTTTATAAGGATCAACCTGAAGAAATGTGATGACATTTGCAGATGGGAAGTTGTAAGACGAAAGAGCCGCCTTATTGAACATCACCAGGAGCACTAAAAAGCAAGAAAACAAACTGATGAGTAACTGACCCCGAGCAAAAAGCAACGTTAAATGTAAAGCCGTGCATGACAGACAAGATACAATACTGAATCACCAACAGCAAATTCCCATGAATTTAAAGGCCTTCAAAAAAATTGAAAAGCTAGACTTAAAGAGACGCTTAATTTTCAACGCAAGTTAGTGGAACTAAACCAACAACAGTCCAACAAGTGAAAAACATCTCAATTGGAGAAGTGCTTCATACAAGAACCATAGATACTGCAACAACAACTTCTAAAACAGCAAAATTTCAAAAAAGAATTACAACAAAATTCGGTAGATAAAATGAAAATTGGACAAGTAACAAAAACGCACCTGCGCATGACATGTAAGAGACAGCAGCGTAGGCTCCTCGTTTGGTCATGGCAGAACCTTTAAAGAGCTTATCATCAACCTTGAAAAGCACCTTTCCATTTTGGTCCTTTGGGGTATCCGACACCGGCAGTATCAGACTCTCCGACGAATCGGATGTTCTCAGAGACATTTCTCAGCGCTATGTGTGCGGAAGAAAGAGGAAAAACAGAAATTAAGGCTTTGCCCTACTTCGATTATTGTTTAGAACGGAGGTGGAGACGTTGAGATATGGAGGAGAATTCTATGTTTAGAAGGAGGGCAATATGCCCCAATCAAAGACTCGGAGGCGAGTCGTGACTCGGAACTCGGAAGTTTGACTTGACTTCGCAACTCCAAGTCCGCCTGCTACGACACTCTATATGCCTCTGTTATCCCTGCCACCACCCTACTGCGATTATTCTCACATCAAAATATTGAATAGTTTGATATGTTGAATTTAGAAATGTCAAAGAATTTTAGGAGTTAATCGTATTAATTGCGTTGCAAATCTTTAAAATCAAAATATAGCTTTGGTTAATACGATACTGTTACAGCTTAATTGCGATATGAATCCTAGTTTCCTTTGATTTCTTATTTTTTCATTTGGGTCGAAATTCTCTTTGGATTTCACCTTTTTTCGGCCTCATATTTCACTTTAGTTAGTAGGTAACAAAATTGAACTAGTCAATTTGCCCAGTCGCCTATAGCCGCCGGCCCAGTATTAATGCAAGCCATCTATAGTATTATTAATTTAATATTAATAAAATATTATTATTTTATTACATGAGAATCTCCTCGGAGAGGATCCAAACGCGTTATGAATTTGTATGTTTGTTATAAGCCTCGCGTTATCTTGGGCCGTGGAAGTCTTTAAGAGAGAAGAATAATCCTGTGCCAGTGTGGAATCGTAATAGTAGATTTTAATGGATTTTAATGAAAAAAGAATAAATAAAAAAAGCAGAAATGAAATGAAAATTTTCAAACACAAAACTTGTTTAGTAATAAGAATAAAAAGAGGAATAAAATTAAATTAATTATTTGATAGGATGAAAATGGTAATAGAATGAAAGATATAATAGGATAAAAAGAGAAAAATAAATACTCTTGAATAATTTTACAACAAACAAACAAAAAAAGAGGATGCTTTAACCAAGAAAGAAACTCGAGAGGCAAGAGAGCTCGAGCTTTTCTCGTCTGCGAGCAAATGTCCATCTAGGAGGTGTTAGGTCACGCCGACGTCTTTAGAACTCCGATGACTGGCGCCTTCGTTTAACAACAAAAGTGAGGTGATAGATTGCATATTAACAAGTGGTAGGGAGGAGGGGAGGATCTGTGGCCTTAGGGCACAGATCGTCGACGTCTGTTGAACATTGTGGATTGACAACACGAGCTATGGTTGCTGATAGGGTGGTCGGTCTTCTTGCTCGTGTAACGTGGTGGAGGAAATCCAGGGCAGTTTAGTAATCTTCATACCCTTTACAACAAAAACCCATACAATTCCTCAGCCCTCTTAATGGATTTCGATTTCCCAATACAGAAGGGAGATTGCTCTCCCATAGCATCGTGCTTTATCTATACCAAATGTGTTTTTTTAGCCTTTCCATCACCGCCAATAGGGTGGAGTACGTACCAATCTAGCCTAGCCCCGTTACGTTGGTTTGAGAAAAAAAAAAAATTGCATTTTGACTGTCCCAATCCCGGTCAAATAATGGGGTTGGCAGGTTCAAGTCACTTGGTATTAATTTTTATTTTATTTAAATAAATTGTAGTTATGATTAATTTTTTAAAATTTTTATTCTTTTGAAACTTTAATTATTTTTCAATTGTAATTTTAATTTTTATTCATTTCATTTTTTTTAAATATTTTTATTTTTTCCTTAAAAAATTTGTTTTTTTTAATAAAAAGTTGTAAACAAGTTTCAAAAAATAAAAAATAAAATAAATAAGCCTGATTAGACTCGCTCTAACCTAATCATTAATCAAGTATAACTGAGTCAGACTAAATCTCGACATAAAAAAAAATGGCCCCAGTCATATAACTAGATTGAGTTTTGAGTTTTGTTAAAATCTGACCTAGCTTGCTCTGTAAACATCCCTAATTGCTAATCACTTCTCCATTGCACCAAACACGCCCTTAATGTTCAATAATTTCCTTACTATAAAGAAAATAAAGAATTAAGGAAGAATTATAATTATGGAATATATTTTTAAGAGATTTATTATGAAACATCTGAAATTTTAAAAGTTATTCTTAAAAACTTAAGAATTTAATTTTTTTTACCATATCTTAAGGCTTTACAAATACATAATCAGAAGGTCTCATAACATGGTTTTATAATCTTAAAATATGTTCCCATAGAATAATAAAAAAGTTCCGGTCCCCTAGTGTTTTAAAATAATTTTTAAATTTAAGTTCCTTTATAGTAAATATTTAAATTCATGGTCCTTAATAGTAATTTCTATTCAAGAATTAAGGCTTGATTATATAATTTGGTCCTTAATTTTTTAATTTATTTTAATTTTTAATATGTATTAGATCTCTCCTTTAATTTTATTTTAATGTTACAAAATGATCTTTAATTTTTTTTTGTTTTAAAGTGATTTATGAAACTTTTTATTATTATTATTACAAAAACAGTTCTTAACAGATGTAACAAAAAAAGAAGAAGATAAATATGGTAGCAATTATAAAGAAGGGGATCAAATTAAAATAAGAGAATAAGAAGGCAAGGCAGAAATTAATTCATTGAGAAAAATTTGATACTTAAGCCAAGAACTATAGAAATGGATTAAATTCATTTTACATCTATTTCTGAATTATAGAAAATAAATTCTATATTTCATTTTGTATCCTTTATCTTTGGCCTTGGAAGCCTCATCAAAATAAGGAATTAAGGCTTAATTATGTATTTTGGTCCCTTAAATTAATTTAATTTATTTTAATTTTTTAAAATTATCATATTTATATGTCAATTTTATTTTAATGTTACAAAATGATATTTTATTTTTTCTTGTTAGCGTTTTACGTGATCTATTAGCCATTTTTAGTGTCACAAAATTAATCTTTACAAAGATTAACAAAATCAATTAAAATAAAAATTAAAAGACAAAATTGAAATCAATTATTCAAGAATTGATATTTAAGCAAAGGATTAAACAAATTGATATAATTAATTATATATCCATATTTTGTACCCTTAATGTTGCAAGCAAGAGATAAATAAATAAAAAAATGGATATAATTTGATCTTTATCCAGGCAGTGAAAACCGAAACCATTATCACACGCAATAATGAGAGGTAAAACGAAGCCAAAATTTGTACCAATTTCCTTGGACAACACGTAATACAAAGGCTGAAAACGGCCTTACCTTTGTCCCCAAATAAGAATTAAGTTCTTTTTGGCAGGTTAAGAGAAATTAAACAAACTAATCATGCTTTGAACACAATTATTAGTCTAATAGTTCATTTTCTAGACCTCAAGACAATGAGTAGTGCTTTCATTTCCTGCTTCCTCTCATGGTGTTTTCACATTACCAGACTAAGCTAAAAGCTACCAAGCTCAGCTGACGAAGCATGTGGATACCTCAAATTCGCATCACAAGCTTCACAGTTTTGAAATTTTGTGGAAGATAGCCCCACATATGAAGACGTGTTAAGTGGGAACCCAACTTCCCTAACAAGCCCTTAAGAAATGGAGTCTATTCTTGGTGGTAATTAAATACAGGGATATGGTTGAATTGATAAGGATGTATATTATCAAGACATAGATTGAACAAGCATTTTGAACAGAACTGGGCCAGAGTTTCTTATCTTCATCATCAATGCCAAGTCTCTTTCTTCTCATTTGAAACTCGGTTACTGGGATGCATATCGCGTCCCATGAGTGGGGCCTCTTCATCATATTGAATGACAGGAAAAATTGCCTCCCTTCCATTCCTTTCGGCTATTTAGAATTGAGGGTGACGCCTTATCAATCTAGAATTCAACTATTTTCGAGAAAAGAATTAGGTTTGAACTTTCACCTACTCATGCTCACAAGGTGTTTGATAATGTGTGCAACTGAGTGAGTTGTGCGGGTGTGGCTGCAGTAAAGAATGCCAGCTAAAGGGCTGGCATTGAAGTAAACCAAGTGTACATTTTGGGTCCTACTAGTCGAGTGTGCAACACCAACGCACGAGCGTGACAAAGCAGCTAGGACGGACAGATTAGACCCTTCATAGAAATGGTTCAAGTGCTGAAACACAATGGTCGTGTGGGTTCATCCAATAGCATAATATTCCCAACTGCTCCATCACGTGGGCTTCACAAGGTCTGGACCATCTCCCTTGTGCTGCATAGGTAAGTGGGTACTGGTATCCCTACACTTTGTACCTAATATGTATGATATGTTGTTAGTTGTTTTGTCTAGAACACTAAACTTTCTATCCTTCTCTATCAAGTTCCCCTGTCTATGGAGTACAGTGGAATCAGAACCGAAGCCGACAGAAAGAATCACTATACTTTAATCGTGTAAAGCAAAGAACTGGGGGATTTGTGTCAGTAGTATTATAATCAAGAAGATGAAGCGAATATTTTTTTTTTATTGTACATCATTGGATTATATGGAACTTGTGGGTTCTAAAATGATGATATGGTTGACGGGTATCTGCCGACAAATTGGACATATTAGCTAACAAAATCAACAGGTGCATGAACTATTTACTAATTTTATGGAAGCTCTTGATAAATAACTAGCTTCATAAACGGACTTCTGTTCATTACTGGTCCGTGATCAAGCAGGGTATCGCTTGTTAGCAGCTCAACTGTTTGATAAAACTTCATCAAGATTTGATCAGTAAGAGGTGACACACAAGTTTGACATCTGTCTTTGATTTTAATGTTTGGCTATGAGGGTGTTATGTGGAACAGTGAAGAAAATAAATGAGTACTTATATTCAAGTTGTGCAATTTGATATATTGATATTTTTATATCTGCTGATCTTGTCTTTTTTATCATTTTATGGGTAAAAGGTTGTCATATACTTAAAAAAGTATTATTAGATTCCTCCTATAGTTAATGTACCCAACCCCCAGTGTCTTTTCAGAATGATCCCCTTCACCAAATTATAGCGTTAATGAATATGACAGTTCCTTAGAACAATAAACAAAGTATCATACACCCAAGGATAAAAAAAAAAAAAAGCTACAGAGGTAGAGAATATGTAACTGGGGACGCCAAGGCATGTAAATTGAGACCAATAGAAGAAGGCGGGCAAAGTGGGTATGGCACGTTGGTGCATCCATTCCTCAACTAGCTTATAATGCTGCTGGTCTTTTAGCCGACCCAACTTTCATGCTGTCCCTAACTATCTATATTCCCCTAGACAATAGTCCTTTTCATTTTCTCCCTCACCTACACATGCACACCTATATATAGTTGCAAGTTCCAAAGAATAATCTCATTCACTTTGAGCTACTTCTATATATAGCTTTAAAAAATTGCCCCATATATATTTATATACTCTTCTTCGTCCATTATACTAAGTTTTAGTTAGCTTTGTTAGGCCACATGGAGCTTCAGTTAGGTCTGGCTCTCCCAACTCAGAACCCCATCGAGGGTTTCAACCTAACCAATCATGGCTTGAAGAGTTCAGAATTATGGAGGCCCAGTTTCCGTCTAGAAAGCAACGAGCATGTCAAAAACAAGCGTAGCTTTGAAGAGTCATTTGGAGAGTCTTCGAAACCTCTGCCTTTACTGGTATGGAGCGGACAGCCCAACGAGGAAGACGACCGTAGTGGAAAGAAAAACAGAAACACTTATCCAGAAAACAAGTAAGTTGGTTTTTCTATTCTATGTGCTGTTTGCTTTTGTGTCTCTGTACATTTGCAGGTACTTTGATGGAACAATTTGATGATGAATCTTGTTAACATAAACAAACAAACTTATTGATTTATAGAACAACTTAAAGAACATCTATTTTGCTCTTATGTGCATATAGGAATAACGAAGAAAAAAACCGTGTAGTGGGATGGCCGCCCATTAAGTCATGGAGGAAAAAGAAACTCCATCGGCAGCAACCAAGAGCCCAGATCAGGAACGATAGGATGCCAGCTGATAGTGGAAGTAGAGGATCAAACTCGTTATTTGTTAAGGTTAAGATGGAAGGGGTAACTATAGGAAGGAAGATCGATTTGAGGCTGTATAGCTCTTATCAGACTCTTACAAATAAGTTAATTAGTATGTTTGCTAAATGTAAGTGATAGGTACTGCTTTTATGTTGTTGTGAGTGAGGTCTAGTGGATTTAATCTTTGCTTTGGTTTCTATGTATTCTATGCGCAGACCAAAAACTCGAGGAAGATGGGGCAAAGTATACACTCACCTATCAAGACGGCGAAGGGGACTGGCTGCTCGCTGGAGACGTTCCATGGCAGTATGTAGATTATATATCCTTATTTCCATTGGCTACTTTGGATCACAACAGTTGGAAAAATCACTTAGTTGAAAGAAAGCTTAAAATGAAGAAAGAAAAAAAAAAAAAGCCAAAGATTCCTAAGAATTTAACATTTTCTTATGGATGATTATGCAGATCCTTTGTTGATTCCGTCAAGCGTTTGCAGATACTAAGGAATGGCATTGAAGAAACTACTTGAAATCAATCAGATTGCTCTGTATAAGTTGATTTTTACGTGCTAATTTCGGGCAAAAATTTGCTTGTATCAGTTGTTGAGAGCAAAATTATACATATGTATGTATGTACAAATGTAGTACATGCAGGCTTAACAAGAGAATATCATAGCCCAATTAGATGTTCATGGTCAAACACGCAAAGGGTAGGAGGAGGGTTTAATTTCTTTCAAGTCGTATGCATTATAAACCCTCTTGTGGTTTATGTTTTTGGCAATGTATCCTCGAGAAAGTGCTTATGATATGTTTATTATGTTTAATTATACTAATTAATCATGCATCCCAAAATTGATTGTGCCAAATGCTTTCAAGGAGCGATCATCATCATTCTATGCTAGCTAATAACTTTATAGCCATTATACTTTAAGCCAGCTCTTTCCATATAAAAAAATTCAGCTCATGTATTCCCTGTTTGTGATTCTAACGCCATAACCTATCTATATTTCCTTTTTATGTTCTGTCTTCTCTTTCATAAATCATAGATGCGTATTTAGTGATCTTTAATATTTATAATACGATAAAATATATATATATATATATTTTTTGAATTATAACCTAATTACAATTTGACCATCCCTAATTTTAATTGTGGTGTCAGGCGACCACCACCGCCACCAAGGCTTGTTCATCTTATATACTGTTGCAGCAATGATGTTTGTGTAGAATTTTTTAAATAAAAATATTATTTTCATCATTAAATAATTCTTAAAGGAATTTTCAATTTTGAAAATAAGTGAGGCTTTTTATTGATCTCTCACTAATCACAGTATCGCCATTTAGGAATTATCAGGGTAAAAGCCAGTATATGCACGTGTGAAAAAAATTAATAGCGACTTGATGAAAGAGTCTACGAGATCGACTATTCTCTAGTTGAGAGGTTTCTTAATAAACGGTGACTCTCCTATTAAGAGACTAACACAGTAATACTGAGATCACCAACCCTACTAAAAAATTTGGCTTCGAGATACTATCATCGCCTCTAGACTCCCCCACACGAAAATGTGTTCAAGTTGTCTCTATAAATATCATATTTACAATTCAAATGTTTCTTATATGATTAATTTATTATTAAACAGCCAGTGGAATAATGCTTACACACGTTATCTCTGACCAAGAAGCATATCTACTTTTTTTTTTTTTTTCTTCCTAAATTATGCCTTACGAACATGATTTGTATGACTCTCATTTTCTTCATACCGGTAATTATTATTGAGTTTGGCTGCCTGAAACCATAAACCCGGATAGTAACGGACCAAGGGTGCATTTATACTGTTTTATATAATTTTAGCCTTTTTTTTATTGGTGAAAAAAGAATCCGACCAATGGTACTACACTCTTACAAATAGAATAGGAATAAAAATAAAAATTAATTATAATGAAAATGATTATTATTATTTTAGACATAAAAAGGAAATAAGATATATTATTTTTGTAATGTTTGGTTGACATAAAGACATGGGAAAAGAAGAGGTAATGCGACCATATGTCATAAATGCCCCTATTTTGAAATATTATATTTTTTATGATATAGTGTATTATTAAATATAAATATATATTTTATTTATTTTAATAAATTATTTATTAGTATTATTATTATCATGTTTATTTTATTGATTAATGTTAAAAAAAGGTTTTTGAATAATCAGTTATAAAGAAATATGAACAATTTAATTTTTAATTTTAATGTATAAAAATATTTTAATAATACTAATAATACAATATATTAAATTATTCATTAATCTTTTTTAAATGTCTAAACAAAATTTGCATAAACATTTTGCAATTTAATAATTCTTGGTGAGAATGTTCAAGGACAAAGTTGTCCACAAAAATCTACTCCCCGAAAACAACTAACATTCCATCTACTCTAGGCAGTATTTATGATAATCACATTATCAAGGAGAGCCATTCCTTGACTTATTAATAACCAAACAAAAGAGTATGTTTGCCATTTCCATTCCTTCAAACAATTCCATCCAACCAAACATACCGAGAGGGAATCATACCCCAAAGTTACCGTTAACTTGACAAGGGGGTTTGGCAAAATATTTGATCTAAACTTTTTGAATCAAGATAAATTTTTTTGTAAATTTTAAAAAAGAGAGTTAATAAAAAATAAATTTTATATACACTTTCACATTTTATATCACTTACCTTTTTAAATTTGCAAAACACTATAAAAGAATTATTCACAAACTTTTTACATACATAAACATGTTAAGTTTTTTCCACTTTTGCACTTTCAACAATTTAACTTTAGATTTGTCTTTATCATACACTGTTACAAAAAGTTAAAAGAAAAAAAGGTTGCATATCAGATAAGATTAACATATAAAAATGGCGTAATACTATATGTTTTCATTTTTAATTTTTTGCGCGATTTCTAAAATTTTAATCTTATTTGATATATAATACTGTTACTTTTTAAAATAATTTCAAGAGAATAAAGTGTTTCGTATATTAAAATTACAGTGAACTTATGGTTGGATGGAAATGGATTGTCACCTTTTCAAAACAATAAACTAGACATTCAAAAATAAAATTTTGAAAATATTAAATTAAAATGAATACGTCACACGTTATTTTTTGTTGCAGTGGACAAATTGTTACTCATTATTACACTACATATTAATTTCGGTCACATCTTTAAGGTAATTATAAAATATTGATATAATTATTATATGACAATATAAGTAAAAAGTATGTGCCCATAACACGTTAAAATATATTAATTCTATATTAACTTAAAATAACTTAGTTATTTATATTTTGATCTTAACAGTTTTAAATTCTATTTATAAACTCAAATTTTTTTTTTTAAATTTTCATTTTACCTTTATGTTTTTTACTTTTTAGTAACTCAAAAAATATTAGTTCATAAGTTAAAAATAAAAATAAAATTAAAGAATTAAGGAGTCATTGAAAAAATAAAAAAATATACATGATGAGTTAACAAATTTATAAATTAATATTTTCATATGAATTGCTAAAAAATAAATGTTACATAAAATAAATTAAAAAATTATTTTAAATTTATAAATAAAATTTAAAAATGATAAAATTAAAATATAATTAAACCATTTATTTTAAATTGACATATAATTAATATAAAACATCATTATTATATATTTTCTTTCTAATATTTCAAGCCGTAACTATATTTTTCTTATAATTGCACCAATTTACCACGCTTTTTAGTATACAATGTAACAGTGGTTATTCAAAATGCACTAAAGAATTAACAAATTATTAACTTCATATTGATAAATTATAAAGATAGTTTTTTCATCATTTTTATATAAACATTTGAAAAATAAATATTTGAAAATTGCAGTCAAGTTCGAACGGTAAAATTGCGAGCCTAAACCTTCGAGCCTTGGACTAGACTTTTGGAAAGAAGCGCGCAGGAGGAGAGAAGCAGATAACAATGTCAATGAAGTTTCGACAAAATTTATAATATTTGTTAGTTCGGGTGTTTCTGGTTCTTTTTCACCCTCTTCTGAAGCAAAGAAAGATACTGCGAATTGAAAGTACTCCCACAGTCGAACCTGTTTTCTTCCATCGGTTCTTTCTATTCTGAATATCAATGGATGCCGAAGGAAGCAACTATGCAATTATGGTTTCCGATAAGCTCCTTTTTTTCTTTTTTTTTTTGGTTCTTTCATAACTACATTTTCCCTCTGTTTTCCTGCATGGCTCGAGTTCGTAAACCCTAACAGTAAATTTACATTTTGAATTTTCATTTCTATGAAGGGGTGGAATTGGACTCGGATACGTATTGGCAAGTGATCATTCTGATTCTTCAGTTTCTCGCGGAGGAGAATTTCGAAGAGAGTCTTCATCTGTACGGTGAAAATTTTATCTTGTTATTACAGTCTTTCTGATTTTGCTTTTAATATGTGAGTTTGAGAGCTGTTCATTACTAAACCTTTGTTTTCTTAAACTTCTCTATGAAGATTGGAGCAAGAATCAAAGATTTATTTCAATATGAAGTATTTTGGGGATAGAATTATCAATGGTGAGTGGGAGAAGGCAGAAAATTATCTTTCTGCATTTACAAGCACCGGTGATAGTATGTTGTGACGGAAGATATTCTTTGAGATGCGGAAGCAGAAATGTTTTGAGGCAATGCTCAGGTATAAGCTGGGCTTCGTTTAGATTATTAATTTCATATTTCCCTAAGCCTTTCAATTGTTTACTTGATTAATCATCAAATTTTTTTTCTAAGGCAGTAGACGAGGTCTATATAGAACAAAATGGGAAACTAAAATCACAGTCTTATTAGTATGTTACAACTTTGCCACACGAATTTTATAATATAATACTCTACCTTCCCAAACTATCACAAAAGTGAAAATATCACATATGAGTTAAAACTAATGTCTTAATGAAAACTGTCAAGTGATACCTTTTTTTACCTTTTTTCTCTATCATCCTCAATTTCTCCCTATATAAAAATTTTGACTTGTATTTCTCTCGAATTTCTTGTTTTAATACGTTAGTTTTGACAGATATGTAATGTTTGTTTTTGGTAATAGTATGAGGGGATAAAGTGTTTTTAAAGTTTGTGTACCAAAATTTTAATTACTCTATAATTCAGGGGGGTTATATATACTTTATCCAAAACAAAAATCATTGGCTATGTATCTGTCATTTACTATGCAGAAAATTCGGATATAGAGTGACTTGGGGAAGGACATTTGTACCTTATGAAGTATGGATATTGACAGCGACACAGACATACACATCAAACTTCATAGAAGATAAAGCATGACAAACATAGCATGTAGGCGCGCACACATATCCATAATATCATGTCATATATATCATATTTAAATCCTAATATTTTTTAAACTTTCCATTAGTGATATATTCTAAAAAAGGTGCACAATTGGCATTATCCTATATTCTAAGTATTTATATTATTATTTTCTAAAAAAAATACTATATCCAAAGTTCCCAAGCTACATTATTCAAATTATTCAAGTGTAGCCAAATACTAGAAATAAATTTAGTTATCTCATCAAGATAGGATTTCTAGTCTCTCATTGTACTATTCCCTTTTGGGGGGTCATTTGTGTCCATGCCACCATTAGTTTAACTTGCATTTGGGGTATGTCTTAGCCATTTTTTTTATTTTTAATTTTGACATGTCCATTTGCATGTAAACAATGTGTCATGGCAGTTTCAGTGTCGACACATAACACACCTGAAAATAAGCGTGTCTTGTACTTTATAGTTCTTACATTATATAAAATAATTTCTCGCTTTCATTTGGGTGAACTATGGGAGCATCTTCACATGTGATGGCTCTGAAATTAAGTTGCGTGGAAGACCAAAGAAGCTCAATCGTATATTTTTGTTTGCATTTATAACTTATTACCTTGATATGTTTTAAAGTCTACTGAAAAGCTTCTGATCTTTGTATTTGGTTAATTTGTTTCAGAAATGACCTAGCTGAAGCTGCGACCTTTCTGAATAAGGGTTTAAGTGTGTTTTCTGCTTCTTCTGCTGATAACTATGAGGAATCTACCAAGATTCATTTTTCAGAAAGTATCAGGCAAGAAAAGAAGCTGTCTTAGTAGGCTTATAATGAGGATTTTTTTATATCAAAATTTCATATCATGACATGGAACGGTTAATCTGCAGGAAAGATGAGAAACTATCCTGGTACATCAACACAGCAGATGCAGGGGCAAATTTGCAGAATGATCTGAAAAAATTAATAGAGGAAATTCTTATTTTCCAAGATAAACTTATATTCCCCAAATTGAACGATTCAGGACTTTTGTCAATAATGTATCTCATCCACCCACGTCCAGATAAGAAGTAAATCAGCCATTCATCTTTAATATGCCTTTATGCTTTTTAATTTTTTTTTGCATCAAATGCCAGTTGTTTAATTATGTTCCTGAAAATATAATTTAGAATATCAGATTATGGATTTCTTGTGCTTTTATGTTGCCTGATTTCATGTTTGAATCTTCTCATCTGATACTTAAATATCATATATGCAGGAAGAACTAATTTACTTAATTCTTCAGTTTCTTGACGAAGAAAAGTTCATGGTGACTCTTCACAAGTATGCTGTTGTTGTATCATGCCTTTTGCTTCTTCCCAGTTCATCTTTTATCCGCTGTCTTATTATTGTTATTATTATTATTCATTTTAGGAGAAATGATGTTAACATTATCTGGTAAATGCCAAAAACATGTCTGATGAAGATTGGAGCAAGAAACAAAGATGCTTTTCAATTTTAATTATTTTGGGAAATTAGTTATTGATGGAGAATGGGATGAGGCAGAGAAGTATCTTTCAGCTTTCACAAAAATGGATGACCGGTATCCATTACGGAGAATTTTTAAGATGCAAGATGGAAGACACCTTGAAGCCATTGATGGGTAACTGTTAGATTGTTGTTATTGTTGTCTTCTTTCCATATCTTGTCATTTATATGTTGTTCATGAAGAGGGCTGTTTAACTGAAAATACTTTGTGTAAGTGGATGAAGATTTTATACAACTACTACCCTTTCACCTATAATGAAATAAAAAAATATATGTGTATACAAGAAAGTCAGTTTAGGACATCTGAAAATGTTGTTGAAGATAACTTTTGCCACAACTTTTGTACTGATGGAACCGGAGCAGGGTTCCATCATTTACACACATATTTAATTCCAATTATCTCATCCTTGAAATCCACACTTTTGTGTTCCATTGTCTTTTTTTACATGTCTGCTATTTAACATATGTCGACAATGAATTAATTTCATAACAGTTGTACTATTTCTTTTTCTTTGGAATACTCCCATTTTATGCTTTGGTGTTGGTGATGGTTTCTTTAAGACTATTCTCCTAAGCTAGATTACTATGACACAGGAAGCTTATGGCCTTTATATTTCAAACTTCTTTTCATGTTAAACAGAATGATGTTAATTTCTCTTCTTTTTTGTTCTCAATTACCGTTAATATATTACAATGAACTTTTCTTGCAGAAGGACTGACTATTTATCTAACTTCACGGATGCTTCTCCTTTAAGAGCTGATCTGCTTGATGGTCTGAACCGATTAATTACTAAGTATCCCATTTTGCAAGATAAAATCAAGTTTCCTTGCATGGATAAAGCAAGACTCTTGACAATAATCAAGCAGACGTAAGCTAATCCCATCTGTTAGTAGTTTATTTGGCTTTTAGATAATTAATTCTATAGCCATTTCTCTTTCAAAAGAGGTAATTTGCTGTTAAACGTTGCAGTATGGACTGGTGGGTTCCCCATTGTGCAAAAGCAAGGGCCGATCCTGATAACAGGACATTTTTCCCTGGATACTATACCTAGAGTACCTTACCTTTGTTATGGTCCATCTGTTCGCATTAGTTCATCTAGTTTGAACGTGGGAGAATCGGGCATACCATGGACTTGTACGGTAAGAATAAGATAATGTAAATTTCATTTTATTATTTATACTTTAGCTATTTCTTATCATAATTTCAGTTAAGAAATCAATAATTAGCTAGACTGAAATTACAATTGCAATGTCGGTGGTACCTACATGCAAACTGATGATTGTGTTATTCTTCTACAGTCATTAATTTGGCATTTCAAATTCATGTTTAGTCTATTGATACTAGCTGCATGACTGATGTAAATTCTGGGGTCTGCCTGAAGACAATTGGATTACAAGTCACAGATAACTGCTCAATCCAGAAAGTGATGGAAATGTCAGTTGCTTGCAATATTAAGGAAAACTGATCTTGCTGCTTGAATTTTTTCAGGAAAAAACATGTGTACTTTTAACTGATAATTTTTTTTGTTCATTTTCATTGTATATAGAGGAGGTGACATCCTGATAGACCAAAATTGTGAAGTTGGCATAAAGTCATCAACTGAGATAACAGAGATCAATGAACCATCTCAATGCTGTGTGCTTGCACTTCCTGATGATTCATTGGTGGCAAGGGTATGGATCTACCATTGTATAATCCTGAATTGAAAGTCTCCCAGAATGTAAATTTCCTCAAGTTTCTAATTATGCTAATTCATTGGCGACAAGACTATGTTATAACTTTTGTGTGTTAAATTCTCCGACTTAGCTTTTCAATCTAACCAGTTTGGTGAATCATCCATATCAATTTTTTATTATTCTTCCCTATGAACTCACTTTTGGAGCTAGATGATTTGCAAAAGGAGTCCTGTTCTGATATTCTAGCAAGCATTGCTCCTCCTGTCTATTGGTGGAAATTTGTCACATTTGACATTATGCACTATCAACAATTATGTTGGTCTTTCATACACTTTAAGCAGCCATTTATTTTCGCAAATTCGGAAATTTTCTGTCTGGAAACTATAATTTGGCACTATTACTTTACATTATCAAGTGGCTATACATAATATGTTCTTCTGAACTAAGTCCACTTCATGAAACTCAAAGGCCAGAAAGAAAAAGAAAAATAACTAATGAAAACAAAATGGAAATGGGATCTCTTCTAATAACAGCTAATGTTTTCTCTGCAAGTATGTTAGGTGAGTGACTTATTCTTGTTGTGTGTACAAGTTTGATTACTAGGTAGACTTTTCATCCCCTTCTATTAGCCTAGTTTATCATATTATTAATTTGTAATGTCAGATACTCTTTTCCGAATAAGCAATAGTAGAAATGATTTGCATGGAGTTCTGTTCCCTCTCAAATAATGAAAAGTTTTTTGCCCACTGATGGTACTTTGATGGTTCACATGTGAAGCTTAAGGTGGGGGGTTGTGCTATGGATTTAAAATTTGAATATCAGTTAGTATGTTATTTAATTTTGGATATTAAACTTTTTAGCTGAGTTACGTGCCGGTTTTTGAACCATATCAGGTTGCTAGGCTAAAATATACATGTTCAGGGGATTTCATATTGGCCTTGGACCAAAATGCTACGCACAAACTTTGGCTGTTAGATGATGACAAATGCTCGCCAGGAAAGGTGCCACATTGCTGTGTACTAAATCCTTGTTTTCATTTTATTTGCTTCATGCCTGAGAGATGTTTCTGCATGCTGTCTCCTTGTGCAGGCAGTAACTGATATCCAACCTTGTTTACATCAACCTTCAAATGGGCGAGTTATGACAAATTATATAGGTGAAGATCCCAAATGCATTGTTCACTGCTTTGCATTGAAAGATCATCATCTTCTGTCAGCATCAGGTGGAAGAATCTCCAGATATAATCTGAAGACGTTTGAGGTATTTAATGGTGTCAGCCACCAGTTGTAGGGAAATGGAATTCCTGCATATTCCCAAATGTGAATGAATTTGAAAAAATCTGAAGTATTGGATGAAAATTTAATGATTTAGGTTTTCTCAAATGCACTACATTTGAATTCTTAAATGTAGAGAATCCATATCCCAATTGTTCTAGTTTATTGGATGAAAATTCAATGGTTTGAATTTTAATAAATTGTTAGAAACTATTTAATATTTATTAAAATCTGAACCATTAGATGAAAATTCAATGGCCTAAATTTTTTCAAATACACTACATTTGAATTCTTAAATGCAGAGAATTCATATCCCGGATGTTGTAGTTTATAGTTTCTCACTGGTTATATTTATTTTCTCCTGCCTGTTCATTCCCTGCAGATGGTAGAAACATTTGCAGTGCCTCCACCTGTGGCTACATGTTTCATTTTTCTCCCTCAAGATATCTTTGCTATTGGTTTAAATGATTCAAGAATTTTAATTTACTGTACATGCACTAAAAAGGTTGGGACTATGTTAAGTTTGGAGTCAAATCAACATGTGAAATTCACATGATCATTTTTCGCTATTTTCAGGTGGAAGCTGAGCTCACTGCATACCAAAAGACTACATGTCTTGCTTTTTCTCAAAATTTAAATGTGCTTGTTTCATCAGGAGCTGATGCTCAGGTGAGCTGATTCTGGGTATATCTCATGTCTCAACTATTTTCTGCTTGATTTGCCTTGTTCATTTGGTCTGCTTTTGGTTTCTATTGGAATTGTTTGTCATATAAATAGAGCCTCAAAGGCCTTGGTTGACTCCAAATACAGTAATAGTTTGTGGGTTGTGACTCTATGCCTCTCCTACACCTCTTTTCATGGTATCTAGCCCTGGTTAGTGGTGGGAGGGGGATGAGGAAATGCTTTCTCCTCATTCTCTCATTACTTTTCAACTTATGGAGGACATTTTGTGCAGCTTTGTGTTTGGGATGCAGATAGATGGAAGAAACTAGCAAATAAGAGTTTGCAGAGTTTTCATTCAGGGCAGGTGCCAGACCCACCTGTTGTGAATTACATTGAATTTCACAAGGATCAAATTCATTTACTTACGGTCAATGAAAGGCAGATAGACATATATGAAGCACCCATGCTGAATCACTGTGTGCAGGTATGAGAATGGGTTAGATAAGTAACGTTTAGTACCAAATTTTAATTTTGTGAAGTATGATTGTTTCAGAGTATTGCACCAGAATTTGATCTTCCAGTTACTTATGCGACTTACTCATGTGATGGTCAATCAATATTTGTAAGCTTCAAAAATGGGTGCATAAAAATCGTTTCCAGCGAGACACTTGATGTAAGATGCAGGATCAATTTGCTGCTTATGCACAAACAAGCCCTAGGTATTTCTTTACAATAGGTGATGAACTTGTTAACTTTCTGAGTATCAGCTAATGGTATCATGGTACTACTATGCAGCTTGGAGGTTTATCCTACAGTTGTGGCGGCACATCCATATAAACCCAATCAAATTGCGCTTGGGCTTACTAACGGTAGAGTTATTGTTCTTGAGCCCCTAGCTTCCGAAGGAGAGTGGAAAAAGCATGGCCAAATTTTTTGTTCTTGACTTCTTCCTCGCATAATGAGTTGCATCGTTTTTTTGGTCAGACTACATTTGTATGTTCCAGCCTACTGGTCATATTCGTTTTTTTTTCGGGTCATTTTCTGATCTCATTCTGCTAAAGTGGTTTTGTACCACGCTGGATGCTGATGGGATACGATCGTGACTGAGGGTTGAAGGAAATACCTTGGCATAGTGAAAAATTGTTTATATTCAGCTTGAAAAAATAACTTTTTATGGTCTTGATGCTGTATTCAATTGTAAATTCGAGGTTTACCATCACAGAAAGGAAAAAAAAAAAAAAATCATTCTCTTCTTTTTCACGGTGATGAGCATTGTATTTTTATTCGAAAATTGTTTGCTTTTTAAAATTAAGATAAAAAATATAAAAGCAACGAGCGATCACGATGGGACTCGAACCCACAGTCTCCCGCTCCGGAGGCGAGCGCCTTATCCATTAGGCCACGCGATCAGCTGTTAATGCTGAGAGGTAGTTTTAGGTATATCTAATAAAATATATTCTATGACATTACACGTTGATGTTCAACTAAATATTAAGTCCGTAGATGAATCTGTGGAAGCATATTCATGAATTGCTTTTTTAATCATCGTTATTAAAGTGACGTTTCGTCGCAATCAGCTAGAAAACAGAGAATACAGACATGCTATTTGCATTCACTCTTTCTTATTACCTCATTCAGGCATCTGTTCTACACAAATATATTTTATTATGAAGTCTCATCATACATAATTTTGTTTTGGGTAATCTAAATAGCAAGGAATGATTAAAAATAATACGTAAAATATAGTTGTTATTTGTTAATGCACCAAATTATTCGAAATTTAGAACTTCCCACAAAAGGTAACCCCTACAAAGATCCTACATTCGATGCTTTTCCGCCACCATAATTACCAAAAAAAAAAAATGCCTTCTTCCTTCTTCATGTTTTAAATTTTTTTTCAAAATAATCATTTAGTTCCTATACTTTATTAAGTTTATAAATTAGTCATTACATATTATTTTTTTAAAATCACTTCTTATAGTTTTAATTTTCTTTCAATATAATCCTTACTGTTAAGTGAACCACTAACTCTGATTTTGAGTGATGCGTACTGACATGTGACTGATGAGGATGCCACATGAGCTGCCATGTAAGCAAGCTATAGAGGAAAAATAGTGTGCCGCAAGTGGGCCAAAAAAAGTGGTAGTGTGCAGAGAAGAAGAAGAAGAAGTGGGCGCCCAAGAATTTGATTTGATCTTGATTAGTATATATTTAATCTACATTCAACGCTGTAAGTAAGTAACTATGGGTTCATTAAAGAATGATGGGTCATATATGAAATGTGATATTGAGAAGACCATGCTGCCTAATATAGAATACTTAAAGAGTATTGGAATAAGCTCTTCACGGATTGGCAAATCTGCGTTCAAGCAGAAGAGTTCTTTTTCTGTTTAAACCAGTGAGCATTAAGGCATTAGTTAGGAGTGTGGATGAAATAGGCTTTGATAGAAAATCGAGTATGTTTCTATATGCCATCATTGTGAGAAGTTTGATGTCAAAAGAGACTTGTCTATCAAAATTGAAGGTGTTCCAGAGCTTGGGTTATCTGAAAGTGATGCTTTTTATGTGTTAAGGAGGGGCGATCTCCTAAGCACAAAGTCCTGATTCTATTTTTTTCTATAAATAAGCCTGTCTATTAAAATTGGTATATAAAAATGTAGCAAGAATTATTCCTTCCTCTTTGTATTAAACTACATCATACATAGTGATTACTTCTCCAAGCTGCTGCCAAAGATGAAATGGCATGTGTTGATGTCTTTTATCTCAATATTGCTTTTGTATTTTGATCATGACTCATGAGAGTTTTTCTCTAGTCAAATTTCGGCAAGTGCTGTAACATCTCCAAGGCAAGTAAATTGCTAAAAAATGTTTAGGAGGTCGCCTATGGTGTTTGCCATGTTGGCAGCTATATTGGTGCTTTGCCTTTCCCTTTGTTTTGTTTTGTTTCTTGTTTTTCCATTGTGTTGCTATACGTGCATTCTTTCTTATTTTCACTAAGAGTCTTCTTTTCTTTTGAGTACACATAGTACTTAATTCATCGAAAATTTATACTTATGTGTGTTGTAAGAGATTTTGAAAGGCTCATAATAAGATAATATAAAGTTCAGAATAAAGTGCACCATGAAAGAATCTGATATCTCAACCTTGAGTGTTTTTAATTGAACTGCAATGTCTCTAATCTTCATTATGTATTCTTGTACACCCCTTATTATAGTGAGCTTTATGATGAACAATTTTGCAGTAGGGTGCTTGCTAAAGTTTTTTTGGATGATTCAAAATTTTCATTTATGACTTTAGCAAGTCACAGACATTTCTATGCTTTCCTAGCGATCCACGTATACTAACAGATATCTTAGTTTTAATATATATCATACTAAGGCAATTAGGTCGCTCCCAACATTCATAAAGATTTGTATCTAATGTATTACTAATACCCATAAGTATAGAAAGTTCTTCCTTTTTTATAGCATAGTTAGTGTCCATCCAATTTTAATTGGATGAGAATTTTATTCTATCAAATTTTATTCCCATTCAGTTTGGAAACTTGAAAATCAGAAATATTAAGTGGTTAGAAAATTGTATAAAATTTAAAATGCTTATGTTAATTATTGAGATAACTTTAAAATTTCTATATAACATGTTTTACCTATGTAAAACATGTAAATCAAACATGAATCTAATAACAAATAAAACTGCCTGTGGGATGAGTTTTATTTAATTATATTCATGCACAGTATGATGAAATTAGCAAACAATACCCATTTTCTTAATCTCTATGGATAAATTAAGAAAAAGGGAAATTTTCTATCCCACTCTAATTAATCATATCAATATGATAACATTCACGCGGGATGGTGATTAAAATGTTAATATGATTAATTACAACTTGATGTTATTTTCATTATGTAGGTTTAACACCTTATGTATAATTTTAGAATGACTAAAAGTACTATGACTAAGCTCTAATTATGCCAAAATTATATTAATTACATGACATCTAAATTTAAAAAATTCTTGTAAATGCTTAAGATGCACAAACAAGTCTTTAACATAATGGGATTTAAATACTTAATCAATTAATCAACTAAATATAAATGTGAAAAATTAATTAATACAAAAAGTCCCGTTCCTCAACATTTACCTATTATACCATAAATTTTGCTAAAATTTAATTTTAAAATAAAGAAAAAATAAATGGCACATAAATATATTTTTCATAAAATTTTGGCAAAAGACCCATTACATATTGACCAAAAATAAATTTCCTAAAATTTTGGACAATAAACTAATTTTGTTAATCTAATTTTTTTTAAGATATTTAAAATATGCCAAAGGTAGCCCAAGACTGTCGTCCATAGAATCCTGAACATGATTGGTCCATATTTAGGCCCAAAATAATAATATTAGTGAATATTAAATATAATTCTCAGCGAAATATAACAAACAAGTATTACCAAGATCACTAGTAAGCATGCTGGCTTATTAAGTAATGTGTCCAAGATCCGAGTCCTTACACGGCTAGCTTGCTATATTTTTAAAATAAAGCTCAAAAATCAATTTAATGGACCAAAAATGATCCTTAACGTGTCTAGTAAGCCTAGGATAAGATTGTGGCCCTTGATCGTAAGTTGAAATTACATATCACCCAATGATAAGCCTAGGATAAGATTGTGGCCCATTAATTTGAAATTACATATCACCCAATAAACCAAAACAGAAGGTCCCATAACTGAACAACAAATTAAAAGGCCCAAAATAAAAGCCCATTTAGCAAAAGAACTTTTGATTGAGTAAAACCCCATTTTGATTTCCACTTGTGAACTATTTTTGTTTTAGTCCTCTACCAATCATAATTTTTATATTAATCCTTTACTTATCCCTCGGTTTAGTCCTTCCATTAATTGACTTTAACAGACTTAATAATGTGGCACGATATCTGCTGACGTGCCACATTTATTGATTCCCACTTTTGAACTATTTTTTGTTTTAGTCCTTCATCTATCATAATTTTTATATTAATCCTTTACTTATTTCTCTCTCTGTTATCTATTTTAATTCTTCCATTAATTGGCATTAACAGACTGAATGATGTGGCACGCTATCCGCTGACGTGCCACATTTATTAATGACATAGCTGAGCAAAATAATTGCCACCTTCCACATAAGCCCTCCGTCACGCAAGAGATGTTAAAGAGGTTGACAGCCCAAGGCGTTCCTCCGCCGTTTCACCTCACTCTGAGCCATCGTAATGTGCCACTCGTCCGCAGTATTCAACCCTTCATCCGACCCACTTCTCCGGTGATCGGTCAACCGAAGACAAAACAGAGTCTTTAACCTCTGTTTCGTCTTCATTGTCTTCTTCGACCTCTTCTGCTCATTGCTTTGCTTTTCCGGCTCGGGTTGGTGGGTAGTGTCTGAAACTTCGTGTTCTGCAATGGCGGTGTAGATCATTGTGTGCTTGGGGTCATTGGGTGGCGAATCAGAAAAGGGTAAGCTTTTGTGGTGGAAGTTGGAGGAAGCAGCAATGGTGATGATGATGAAGTTGACGATGACGTAGACGAACGGCGGCGAAATCAAGGTTCGTGCTGAAACCCAAAAACGAGGAAAAGTGGAGAGGAGGAGGTCGAATGTGAATGGGATTATAGCCACTTTCAACAAAGCCAGAGTGGATAGAACCCCCATGGACATAAGCACAAGCTTCGAAGCCCATATAGCAGTTTCGAATATGTTCGATTTTAGCAAAGATGGGTTTCCAAAAAGATCCATCCTTTGCAAAGAAAACTCAAGTGGGTAACGAAAAAAGCACGATCTTTCCTTGAAAATTTGGATGAATGAATCTTGGGTCTACGTTAGAATTGAGTTTTATCATAGGTACTTCTAATTCGTTTATGTAAATGTCAAGAAGATGATGGTTTTCCAAAAAGATCCAACATTATTAAAGATAAACGAAGAAACCCGGAGATCCAAAGATTTAGCAGAGAAAGATTAACATAAAAAGCACGGATTTTTCCATGAAAATTTGGGCTGTGAACCTCTTTAACATCTCTCTTGGATGAGTGATGGAGGACTTATGTGGAAGAGGGTCATGTATGGAGGGCTTGCGTACAATTATTTTGCTCAGCTGTCGTCTATGTCATCAAATAAACATGGCACGTGAGCATATAACGTGCCACATCATTAAGTCTGTCAAATCCAATTAATGAAAAGACCAAAATAGATAATTAAGAAATAAGTAGAGGACTAATATAGAAATTATGATAGGTGGAGAACTAAACCAGAAAATAATTCAAAAATAGGGGATCAAAATAAGATTTTACTCCATTTAATTATAGCCCATTAATGACAGAAATTTCCATAACCTTAACAAATAATGAGGAAGCCTAGAACATCTAGGAGGTCCATCAATGAAAAAACCCTGACCATATAGGAGGTCCATCAACGAAGAAAAATTGTCCTGAAAAAAGAAATGGCCTAGAATTAAACAAAAAAAGTAAAAGACCAAAAAATGAAGACCCATTAAATCTTAGATCCAATAAGAAATAAAATAACAAAAAGCATAAAAACCCATAAGAACCAAAGAGTATATCTGGGCAAAATTGCAAACCCAAAACCAATTTCAGAAAAAAAAACGAAATTCTAAAATAGTGCTTGACACCAACTATTAGACATATCTACATGGATACAAAAAAATCCATTAGTATATTCATAGAAATTAAATGAAGTGCAAAACTATACGTACTTTCAATTATTGCTTATTCAGAACATCGTAATTTAAAAGACAAACACACATTATATAAATTTTTTTGGACCTCTATTTTTCACTAAGCAGAAAGAATTGGTAAGAAATGAAGTTAAGAACTCTATATTTATAGAAAAAGATTGATGAAGTGAGTTTATACAAGTAAGATGACTCCTTAGTCTCATTCTTTGAAATGACTGTAAATTATATTTGGTAAGGTGACAATCAAACGGGGCAATATATTCATGAAGTGATTGATGAAGTACCACAAGCAGATGAAATCATTTCATCTTGTTGCAGAAATCAAATGAAAAATTGATGATTTTGATGAGTCATCTACGTCAAACATTGAGGAGTCAACCACATCCTTAGCTTGCTCATAACTACAGCCAAAGGTACTGCCATAAAGGCCATAACACTACACATGTATCAATCAGACAAGATGAAGGAGCTCAATCAACATTTTACCCTAGCTAACTACTTGTGTCACTACTCCTTTTTTAACTTCAGAGTTTAATCCTCTTCTAAGGTTCCAAGATAGCTATCTAGAGTTCCAAAATCATATTTGAATCCATAAATTTGCAAACTATGCTTAATTCCATGAATCTCATATTTTTATCAACTAATTCCTATTAAAAAGCCTCTTAAATATTTTTGTAGGCTTCCATAATTATCTTAAGATGATGAAATTACATGACTAACTCATTCTCTTGAATAATCTTCTTCTAAATACAAAACTATATTTCTTTTTTCATGACTACAAATTCCCAAAATCCATAGCAATGGCATTTCTTACTAAAACTTTGCTGAATTATCAGAAAAGTTGTATTTAGATTATTCCAAAAATCCTCAAAATCTCCAAATTTATTCTTTCAAATGTTCTCTAATAGCCAGAAAAAGTTGGACAATAAACTAATTGATTTGCTAGTTAAACCAAGTCAATTTTTAAAGATTGTGCAAATTAGTGCTATTTTCGGACCCCATTCTGCGTGGGCTTAGTTTATGAAGCAAACCATATTCAAATTATTTGAAATTTGACAGAGAGCTTTTCATGTCTTAATAATCTTCATTTAAAATTTGAGCCCCGAACTGAAAGTTCTGGCGCTTCAAATGAACAATTTTCAGACAATGCCTGATGCTGTCAGCACTGCCCCAAATTTGCTATAACTTTCCAAATCATAATTTTAAGACGTTCAAGTGTCACATACCAAATTTCATCTTGTTTTGATACTATTAGGTCAGTCATCTAAACCAACTCCTAAGACAGTGCAGAAAAGACCATAAGATAGCTCATGTTAATTCAAATGCTTATATCAGTACATGAATTAATTTTCTTTCTAAACAAAACAGTTAAATAACACATTAAACTCTTACCTGATAGCGTTCCTTCTCTGTTTATTCAGCTTCTTTGAGATTATGTCTTTCTTGGTCATAGCATTATTCATCCATCTTTTCACGTTATGATTATCTTACCAGCACATCTTTTTTTTTAATGACAGAACCTAAACAGCCATTTTATTCCTCTGACTCCTCACTTATTCCATGACTCACCTAAGCTGCCCGAGCTCTTATTTATACACAAATGAATTTGGTCTTCTCTGTCATTTGTGTGCTACGTGTTTGCCTATCAAACTTCAATCATTTCGTGTTTCACCCCCATACCAGCTTAGTGTCCGTTCCAGCTTCAGTTCGCTGCCAACTATCTCCTAATTTCTCTTACTGAATTCTGCTCTTGACACATATTTTGGTGACTCATCTTCTTATTATATGAATCATTACATAAGCCTCTCTCTTTTGCCATGAATCAACGTTCACATGTTTAGATTATGCTCTCTTATCCTCTTTTCTATTTTAATGCGTTGCCACTCTAAGATTCTGCCACCTATCAATCTAATTCCGCTCTTATTGTTTTTCATATTTGCCATTTGCTCTCTCTTATTTGCTGCCACACATGTTCTTTATGTGGCTTCATTCTTCCACACATTTTGAAGATTATGCTAAAATAGGAGATATATTTGAACAACAAATTCTCTTGACTTATTGATTTTATAACTACTAGACAAGATCTTCAATCTTTTATTTAGTCATGTATTTTCTCAATGAATTTGGTGTCATAATATTTTCATGATTAGCTTAGTTCTATCCATCTTATAAATTTTCCTTAATATTTTGTTGTATGGAAGAGAGCTTTAAATTTTAAAAGTCTAATATTATGCAACCATCTATTGGTAGCCCATATTTTATCCATCCACATAGATTGCAAATCACCAAGTTGCTATGTGGAATATTCCAATTTATGGTAAAGATAATTTCTAATAGTCATAAATATTATCCAAGTGTAACTTACATTAATTAGCTTAAAATGTTTTCTAATATTAAAATATCATAAGTAATAAAATCGAAATTCTTGGCCTTGGATTTAACCTCATTGCTTAGTCTTAGTATTTTATTTCCATTACATTTGCCTTAAAGAAATTTCTAGGAGAATTTTAGGATATTACACCTTCACTTCCCTCTTCCAGCTTTTAACCAAATAACAGTAGGAATTATCTAAAAGCAAACAAAATGATAACAATCAACAAATAATTTTAAAAGGAACATAATAGAAAAAACGTACATATAAGACATGAAACTCCATTTCATAGGCATAAGCGGAGTCACCTTTGAGGGCAACATGAAAATTGTGGAGGTTAAAAGTGTTGCATGTGAGAGTGGGTGTGTCACACCCCAAAATCCTTAGAGTGGGACTGACACGGGACATGAGGAAATTCCTTGAGCCTGTAAGCCTTACACTGGAGGGATATTCAATACCATGCCAAAACTAAACAATTTACACCATATGTAACATAAATTGCCTTAATATAAAATAAAGGGTTAACACAAAATAAGGAGTTTTATAGAAATTTTGGCAGAACCTCTCCAGTAAATAGGGCATCCCGAAATTTCTGCAATATCTTGTAAGGCAATACAAACATATAGGAGAGCTCTGCTCTCACTAACACAACCCAGTATAGTATAAATACAATATACAACAAATAAGGAAAGTTCAATTGTGGTCCCTATACAACCCTAGACATACAAAACAATGACTATCGTTCTAAATATATACATCTTAAAAATAAGACATGAATATCAAACTAATAAAAAAGAATAGGTCTTGTAATATCCCAAGCGGGGCTCACCAACAGAACTTCTTGTTTCTATTCCATTGCCTCTGGGAAGTCGTTTGTCTCCCTATTTGAGACAAAATTTTTCTGGCAGATAGCACCCCAAAATTAGTTACAAAATTTCATATATAAATTGAAATCAAAACTTGGTCAAGAGTTGAATGAAATGAAATAACATTTAAACTGTGAGTAATCACTGTTACAAGTAAACAGCTTTAACTAAATAATACACTTTTCATAACAATAAATTTAAACTATCATACACAATGAATCAACAAGTTTCTGAGGGTCATTTCAAGAAAAGGACTACTAAGGACCCATCTGGTGTGGCACATAGCCATAAAAGGGCAAATCACAACAGGCGAAGACACACAATCCTCTAGGGCAAATAACTAATCGGCGTGAGGTCATAACTCACGAAAATTATCATTCATTGGTCCTTGTGTGATGGCGTCCCACAGGGCTAGCACCATCATTAATCCTGCTAGCTGGGTCATTACCTAGGTGCACCAAGGGCTAATAATATTGCTGTTGGCAACCAGTGTCCTATCTAGTCGTTCTAATGATAATGAAATTAAAACAAGCATGCATAGGGGAATACAACCAGTTTGTATGAAATCAAATTGTCTTTCAATATTAGTTTATCTAGCGGTTATTCATAACCTTACGCATGATGTTTCTCAAAATTCATTTTCAAAACCATACATAATGCCATATAATATATTAAGGGATTTTATCTACTCATCATTTCAATTCTAATAAAGTTTAGTCATGCCAAGATTAAACATGATAATTAATAAAAATTTTCAAATAATGAAAAGCAAAGCATTAAAAAAAGTATTGGGAAGTGTTATTTGCGCATCTGAGTGCCGTTAACTACCAGTAACTCAATGCCTTTCTTTGGTGATTGTATCATTTTTACGAGCTACCTATGCCAATTGGAAAGTAAAAAAATTACTTCTCTTCCTTCTTATCACTCAAAACAAACCCTATCTCCTATTCCCTAATTCCATCACTAACTTTCCCAGAATTTTTGTCAATTTACAATTACTGCCCTAAAAATGTTCTAAGTTTTCATTTTAGTCCCAAATTTCATACCCTTGCCTTTAACCCAAGAAAAACCATGATTAACAATAAGGTTTCATGCCATACACCTTAAAAGTGTTCTTATAGGATCAATTAGAACCCATTACAATGCAGCAGTTCACCATTTTCTGAAAACCCCAAAATTTTGAAACTTTTCAGTTTGGTCCCTATCAGAACAATTCTCAAAAACTAGCCAAAAATCATACTTCCAAAGCTGAAATTCGATGGATAGGGGCCAAAAATGCTTCTCCTAATATCATTTTCATGAAACAAATGCTTAAAACTCACTGAATTATAGAAAAAGTCGCTGGTTTGAGCTTTGCGAAGACTGTCGGAAAATCGATGTTGCTGCAGGCAATTGCTGGTAGTGACCGGCCAGAACATGTCACTGGTGAGTAGAGGAGCTGGCCGGAGGTGGTGGTGGTTGACTGTGGCAGAGGAGGAGTAGTAAAAATCACAAAATGGAGTAGAGTTTTGGACGTGAAAATGATGGGAAAGAGATGGAAAATGGAAGAAAAAGTAAGAAGGGCAATTTGGTAATTTCACCTGATGGGGACACGTGTTAGCACCAATATATTCCTGAGGGAGGAGGGAGCTACATCTCTAACCCATGCCCTATTGAATCTGGATGCCCAGCCTTACCACTAAGCCAAAGCTCATATCTGATTAATAATACCCACCACAAATATTAATACTCTCCCTTTTTCTATGAACAAAATTTTGCATCATAATTTGGCAAGTGTTACAGGGTGCCTTTCTGAGCGGTCTTTGGTAAGTGGTGTAAGCGTATCGTCATTCAAACTTTCAAAGAAAAGGAAGTGCGAGACAAGAGGATGGGTTTGAAGAAGCAAGTTTAGTGGCAACATTGATGGCCATCATCTTATTGCCATGCACTCTGGCTTTGAATAGTCCCAGTTCGAGCTTCAAATGATTAAGCCTCACCTCGAACTTGTTACTAGAACTAAAAAACCTCAATTTCTAGGACTTCATCTTCATAATCTTTGGTCATGTTGCCGTTGGTCTCTCCTTGCCTTGTTCATTTAATCAATATCTTCTGGTTTGTTGGATCAAATGAAATGTGGAAGTTGCAAAGGACAAAAATATATAGTGAGAAATCTTAATTTGGGATATGACAGATACTATTGCATTAATGTTTTGTTAGAATCTTTCTTCACATAGAAGCAAATCTTGATTTGGAATAAGGATTTACGTGCAATAAGTATAAACAAAGAAATTGAAGTTGGCCAAAATATACATCATATGTTTGGCATTCTATTTGAATGAAATTAAAAGCTTTACAATTTCCTTTTAAAAAATTTATGAAAACAAATGGAAAAAGAAAATGCTCGTACTAATTACAAATGGAGAAATTAAGATGAGGGACAAAAATATAGAGTGAGGAATCTTGATTCAAGATATGACAGATACTATTGCATTAATGTTTTATATCTTCACTCTAGTGTGGACAATACAAATTTGGAAATGAACAAGTCATACTTCTTTCTTTCTTTTATTTTCTTAATTTTTATATAACTCTAAAAAATACTAGTTTGGAAATTTATCAATTCATTCCTATACTTCCTTCATTTTTTCAGTAACCTCCAAATATCTAATCTATTTTGACTTTCAATTATAAACATGGCATGCATCGCATAGGTTAGTAGTTACTAATTATTTTCTTAATAAAATTTCAGAGATAAAAAAGGAAAGCGTGAGTAAATTTCATACAAATTCTTACTTTTTGTAATAGTTGATAAAATTTTTTTATTAAAAAATATTAAAAATATTAGGAATTAAACATAGGGATTGGTTTACAGAATACTAAATCTTATTGGGGCCAAAATATAATATCACAAGGACTAATCTTAAATGTTTGAAATTTTTGGCAGCCAAAATATAATTTTAGCCAAAATAGAAAAAGGCAACACATCAACTTTTTTCTCACTTTTTTTCCCCCACCTCTAGCAATGTTCTTCCTCTTATTCCTCTCTTTTTACACTTATATTCCTTGTTTCTTTGGTTTTATCTCCTCCTTGATGCTTTATACTCTTCAATGTTTCTTCTTCAACCGGCCATGTTGTTTAAAAATATATGTAGAGGATTGTGAGAAGCCATTAAGATGTAGGGTAAGCTCCATTTTTACTGTTCCTTTCATATTTTTCTAGATATTTCAAATTTATTGTGTTTTTCTCTATTTCTTTCCATTTTTGTTCCATTTCCTCTTCAATTATAGCTTGTGATTTGCTATGTTATTCTCCTATCCTATTTGGCAATGACTAAACACTTTAGTATGGGGATTTTGTTGTTGAAGCATTAAAGAGAGATTCCCACACTTAAATATTCAATTTCTAGCTTGATAATGCATAAATTAAACTCAATGTAATTAATGGTAGCTTAATTTTGAAAACCTTGGTTTAGGGTTAGTGATAAGTATAAAAATCTTAAAGAAAATTGGGACTTTAAGTGATAGAGGTTATATTTAGTTAAATTGATAATTATAAGTACAAATTGAAATACTTTTTATGTTAATTACATATGTTGAATGTAATTTTAGATAACTTTATGGATATCCCTTCAACCGAGGATTGTGTTGAGCTGTAAGAATAAGGGACCTGTACTATCGGTCCCTATTGGTGAGTATATAAATAGCAAAGTGACACATTTCATTTTACTTTATAATTATGTTCTTTATCTAACTTTCATTTTTCTTATTCCTTGCTTAGTGTCGTATAGGGAAGACAAATCTATAATTTTCAAACTCTTCAATTGTGTGTATATATGATATGATATGCACAGATAACATGATAAATGAGTTTACTAAATAATATGAGCTATTGTTATTATGAAAGGCACTTAATACATGAGGAGTGCAAAGTGAAGGATATTATATAAATTAAGAAAAATAGCATTATATGTAAGGTGAAATGTTGGAATATCATGTCTTGCGAAAAATGGTATTATGAATATCAATATTGTGTGCAAGGATAAAGTTGTGGTAAAACTCTTAATTTTGCTTTATCTATAGGTTTCATGTTGGCATTTTATCTAAGTTTATCTTCTTTGATTGTTGCGTTAATTTATTTTTTTAATTTTAATCCTTATATTATTGTCACTTCAGTAGCCATTTTTTATTTTTTAACATCTTCATAACATTTTTATAAACTTTATGGTAATTAATATGCTTGAGTAGTAAATTGTTTATTCATGTAACATATTTACATGATTTATTTATATTCAATATTTTTAATAATTTGAAAGTTGGATGGGAATTCATGTAAGAACCTCATAGCTGATAGTGGGAGTAATGACCTAGGTGCACCAAGTTGAGATGAATTATTAAGACGTATTCAGTAAGGGAATACATGTATGAGATGTTGAGACGTATTTGGTAATAAAGAATTGGTATGTGATATTGATATGTATTCGGTGATGGAAAACAGGTATGAGATATTATGACATATCTGGTAAATGGATATGAGTATAAGACATTGAGACATATCCACTGTGGGGATATGGGCTTACAAGCTTGGTGTTATATATGATGTGGATATACATGTATGAAATATTATTATGGCACTATGCGGTATTGTATAATGCAGTGATAACATATGCAATTATGTGTTTAGGCATGAAATGATGATCATGGTTCTTCATTGATACCCATTATATTTAAATTTTAAGGTTTACAAGTAGAATTTTACTTTAATGAATTTTAATTTATTTACTTATATACTTGTGAAAAACTCTAATATCTTTGTTGTTTCCCCTTTGGCTTACTTTGATATTTATGCACTTACTAAGTCAGTGGTAGATTTACACCTCCCTTTATAAAATTTTACTAATTAGTATGTGATTAAGTGAAGTTGCTTTGTGACTTTCTTGTTGCCTGGACTTTTTGGTATGTCATTTTGAGTTAATCACCATGTACGTCTAATTTTAAGGTGATAGTTACTAGATTTTGGGTTGTTTGAGCTTATGAATATTATGAAGTATTTTAAGCCTTGTGTAGGCTATTTCTTTAATATATTAAATATATATTTTGAAACATAATTAAAATGACATTGTTGTTTGATATTATTGTGATGTTGCTACTAGACTATTATAGTTGTACAGGTTTGGGAACCATAATTTTTTAGGGGAGGTGCTACTGAATTTTAGGCAACCCTTTTGTAAATTCATTGAATTATACCTTATTGATAATTTTGTGGGCTATGTGAGAGTGTCATCTTAGGCTTGCTAGGTTAGGTTGGTTTTGCCCATACGCCAGTCAAAGCCAATAAATTTGGGTTGTAACAATTTGATTGCTTGATTTTACACAAAATTTTAAAACAAATTTAAATGATTCATTATGCATTCTCTGTTAATTTGGAAGTATTTAAAATCTACAAAAGAAAATATTTGAGAAAAAAAGTTTCAGAGATCCTGGGTAAACAAGTTATGAAATATTATGTATAAATCGGATGAACTTCTTGTTAGTGTTTGAATGTTAGGAAATCAATGTAGAAACATATTATTAATCAATCAAGAAGTGTAATTTATTTCAACAAATGAATTATTTATTATGTTATCAATACTTCAAATTTTCTTTTTCAATATTGACAGTTGCCACTTAGAAGATGTTTGTATCAATAACTCAAATATTTAAAACTAAGAGCAAATGGTCACATGGTCACCCCCCAACATCTCCTAAAACCATTTGTTTTAGTTTGAAGTTCCTAAACATCTTCCTAATTAAAATGCTTCATACACAGCTCCAATTGTTAGTATATAAATTATGATAAATACCAATGTCCTTGTAACCCCTTTCTATATATTTATAGAATTTGTTATAAATTTTAATTAAGAATTATTATGATTAAAATATCAATTTCTAAAAAATAGTCATGTGATTTTAGATATAAAAAGTTAGTACATCATATTGTTCATACATATACAAAGCTAATTTAGCATAATTGGGGGAAGGAGTTTTAGGCATATAACTATTATCTATCAAAATTTAGGTGTAATGTTATTTTACATAAAAGATAACCCATTTCCCCCCAAAACTCCCATAAGAGCTCTAATTGAATTCTTTTTTCGGATTCGAAAAGCCTATGGGATTCATGCCATCCATTGGTATGAACATAATAAGAATGGCTCATAGAGCCATGGCACAACTCACATCCACAATTTTTTCTATATAATGTCCAATAGGTGGAACAAATACCAAATTAGTATGCACCTCAAGAGTAAGCTAATTTTTTCATATAAAAACATCAATAGTAGATTGGTGAGAGTAGATTCTTAGTAACATGAAAAAGCATATATGATACTTGAATTATCCATGGAATATAGTATGACTTAAAATTTTGATTAATTTTTTTATCAAAAATATGTATACTTGTCATGTTTCATATAAACAAGATGTAAATATGCATTAACAAACATATGACAACTAGAGGTAGATAATGTCCTTGACCATTAGGTATTGGGACATCATATATGGGTTATTCAAGTTTCACAAAGCCCAACATATGACGGTCATACCTAGGTGATTAAGTCTCTTGAACCTCAGCATATAATACTTGACCGATAGGCGTGAACCCACCTTTAGCTAAGGTGTCCCCCAATGGGTACCCAAATCAAAGTCAAGTAATACAATCTTTATATCAATATGTCATCTAAGCCATCATATGGCCAAGAATATATTAGTTTAAGAGAAAACTATAAGTATTTCTTTTATGAATTCGTTATCTAAACATTGATGTACTTTTAGTGATCAGGAATGCTTTTAGTGTCTTAAGAATTTAGTGTTATGAGTTTCCACTTTTCTAATTCCAACATGTTCCAGAAGCCTTCCATATATAATTTAGTACAGGATGTTCCTAATAAAGGTACATTCTTGCTCTTTATTGGTTTCTTTGAGGTTATTTAGGCAGTATAGCTTGCCATAGAGCTTAAGTTCTAAGATATGGTGCAAGTATTGTAACAACACCATTTTCCCTTCAACCATTTAGGTAGCACGACCTACCATAGATTTAAAGATTCATGAGATGTAATGGTCTGCTAGGGAACCCAAAGGTCCATATAGACATTTAAACGACACAACTAGCCATAGTCTATAGGTTCAATATGGACATTTAGGCAGCAAAGCTAGCCATAGTCACATATATACAAGGTCTATAGGCTCTTTCAAGGTCCTAATTAATTTCTTTTTAGTATCTTGATGATTTCTTTTCATAATACAGGATTCCAATTATCAACAAGTACATAGTGTATAGTAATAGTTTAATTTCACAAAGAATAATTCTTTTCTCAAAGTACCATATTGTCATCCCATCATACAAAGTTGAAATACATAATAACATAGACAATTATAATGTATGAATAACAAATATTTATGTAAGAATGCATAACGCATAAGAAAATTCACATATCAAAGTTATTATCCTAAAGTTATTATATTTTACCTTATATTTTATTACATATTTCAAAATATCTATCTAGCCTTAATTTTCTTAAATTTCGCCCTTCTTAGACCTTGAATGGGATCATGGAAGGTCATGGTAAAAAAATTTCAAGATAAATGACCATAGGTGATAAAGGATTGGTTATAGAGTATCATAGTGTGTTTTAACTTTAAATACATTTCCACACTATAGCCAAACCTTTTGCCTTTGCATTACCATGGTGACCATTTAAGAAGAAGAAGGAAAAGAAAAAGAACGAAGAGAACCTAGAATATGCTAAATCATGTTACCTAAATACACTCCCCTTCTTGTAATTTTCTTAAAATTCTTTCCTTCTTTCTTGATCTATATGTAGTGCCAAAGTGGAAAGGTGAGTGTGAGAGAGATGTGTGGGATGGATAAGGGGTATGACGTGAAGAAATAGGTTAGGGTATGGGGTATTTAAAGAGAACTTGACAATTAGGATTTAACCACATATTTTAGATCTTATGATTAAGATGTAACCTAAGTGGATGGTTAGGATTTAACAACATGTTTTTGATCCAATGGTTATGATTTTGTCTAAGTGGATAGTAGGATTTGATCTTTTAATCTAATGGTTGAAATTTGATCAAATGGATGGCTAGGATTTAACCATGTGATTTTTATTCGAAGGTTATGATTTAATCTAAGTGTAAGGCTAGGATTTAATCTCTTTAATCCAATGGTTGTAATTCATTCCAAATGGATGGCAAGGATTTAAGCATGTGATTTGAATCCAATGGTTATGATTTAATCTAAGTGTAAGGATAGAATTCAATTGCTTTAATTTAAAGGTTGTAATTCATTACAAATGGATGACTAGGATTTAAGTATGTGATTTTAATCCAATGCTTATGATTAGTCTAAACGTATGGCTAGGATTTGATTTCCTTAATCCAATGGTTGTAATTTAATCCAAATGGATGACTAAGATTTAATCATGTAATCTTAATATAATGGTTAAGATTTGATCAAAATGTAAGGTTAGGATTTAATCTTAAGAAATGGATGGCTATGATTTAATTTTAAATCATAAAATATCTAAGATTTAATTATAGTGTGAGCCCCAAAGGTTAAGGTGGTGCCATATGTCCCTCCTTGTGAATTTACCCTTTTACTCTTGACATTTTTCAAAATGACCATTTTGCCTTTAGTGGTCAAATTACCATTTTACCCTATCTCTATTTTCCTTCTTAACTTCCTCTTATTTAGCTCTACTCGTGAGCTATGTTCACTTATATTGTGTTATTGTTAATAGTATGATTTGTTAGATTTTAGATTTTTATTTAGGGCAGTATTGGTCTTTTGCTTATCTGGATGTTTTTAAGGGTTTTAATGTCTTTGAAAAATTCTACTTTAAATATGATAAAATTTTGCATAAAATTTGCTTTGGTTATTGTACATTTCTTATTGGATTTTAATTTGCTTATCTGCCTAAGTCTGTCAAAAGTGTGAAATTACCATTTTTGCCCTTGTCTCCTAATTGCTTGAAGTTTAACATTATGATTTTGCCTTTTAACCTTGAAATTGACCTATGTGCTATTCTCTTTAAATGATTCACCTAGATATATTTATTCTTCCCCTAAATAATCCAATTTACCTAGTATTAAAAATTGCTTAATTAGGGATATTATAGTCTTTATTAGCTCCAAAAATATACACTGCTAGAGGTGGTTTAAATAAACTAAGCTTCATCCTAATGACAGTTGAAAAGTGATTGACATCCCTTGTAACTTGAGAAGAAATTTAGGACCTTTGGTAATTTAGAGAGATGAGATCATAGTTGTGGTTGTGAACTTACCTATAAAATAATGTGTGTTAAGTGAACGATGTAATCTTTTTGCTTGCTTTACCATAACAAAGGTGGTGACAGTGCAATCAATGGTTGCGGGCATCGCAAATAGCCTATGCTCAACACCTTGCAGCCATAATACATACCAAGCATGCAAGCACTAATAAGAAAGTTATTATAGGTTAATGTAAAAGGAAATATGGAGACATATACTTACTATGCAATGGTCACGAGAGAGGCTGCTTCTTAACTACTGGTATTAAAATGTCGAGTTTACGTCTTTTACGTCATTTCTTTCTTAGTTACTTTTGTTATGATGCATTACAATTTCTTTGTATTCATCAACTGGTATAACATTTTCTTACACATTTTTTTATCCTTGCCCATAACAAGTTTGCGTGAAATGAAATTTGTGTTTAGGTTAGATACACAGAGATTGTGGGAAATTGGAGTTTCAAAACCAGTTATATTGTCACGAGCAATATTAGGTGTAACTAGAGAGGATGAAATATAAGCTTTGATCAAATTTAAGAATTCTTCTTCATAATCTTACAAGACTTGCCAACTACCCTTTTAAAAGTTTAGAGTTCATCTTTTACTTTTGATTCAAATATTTTTTCATCTCTTTTTTGATCCTGCACATATCTCATTTATGCAATGTTTTAGAACACTCATTATGCTGATCATTTAGTGTCCAAATCATGGTAAATGGTTAAGAAGAACATGTTAGACTAGGTAATTGACACCCAAGAAGGGGTGAATTGGGTGTTTGTTAAAATTTTGGTTCTTTTCAAAATTGTTTTGAAAATTTCTTATTATAAAAGATACTTAAAGAGTATGAAGGAAAAAAAACAATTATATTAACCAATGAGGACTTAATGTTAGTGCTTGGAGTATGAATATTTCTTTTCTAAAAAAAAAAAATTCAACAATGTGTAGCTTAAAATAATTCAAAAGCTAGTTTCCTTGTAAGTAAAAAATAATTATACAATCATTCCAATATTTAGATTATTGGTAGTAGACATAAAAGAATGTATCTAGCAAAAAGATCAATACTTTAAGTATAATATCATCAATAAAAGCAAAGCATAAATATGATAATTCAAAATATAAAAAGTACAGGCATAGAGAGAGCAAACTCAGAGATTTATCCTGCTTCGGCTCTAACGCAAGCCTCTATCCAGTCTCCATGCAACCTCTTGGGATTTTCACTATATTAATAGTCATGTATAACAACCATGGAGAACCTCTCCTTCAAATACAATTCTTAAGAAGAACCTCTTCCTAAACTCAAGCATGTATTGCTTGACACCTTTAAGAAACCTCATTGAATTTAACCAGGGAGAACCTTCTTCTCAACCTAAGCACTATCTGCTTGATCTTCTCAACGAACCTCATTGAACATAACTAGGGAGAACCTTATAACTTAATCACTCTTTCTTTCTCTCCCAGGGATACATCTCCCTTGTCTTACAAAGATTGAAGAATAATATTGCTTAATAAAACTCTCTCAAAGAGAAGATAAACAAGATAAAGCTTTAGGAACTTAAATGATAGAGAATATGCAAGTCTTAGCTCAATGATAATTGTTTCTCTCTCAAAGATAATATAACAAGTTAAAGATCACATTTAAACATTTGGTTATACACAAACACATGTTTGAAAGGTCATATATATAGATCAATATGAAATATAGTGGTTACATATATAAATGAGCCGTTATTTACTTTTGAAAAAGCTATTCTGCATGTTTCCAATTGACTACCCTCCAAAATATGATTGTTATTTTAAATATGTGATATGCTAGTCGACTATCGGGGGTCTCCCAATTGAATACCCATCAAAATATGACTGTTAGCTTGAATTTGTATTGTCGTAATTGACTTGCCAAAGGGGACCAGTCGACTAGTCACTTACAATAACATAACCCTAACTTAAAATGGTCATAACTTTCTCATTTTAAATCCATTTTGAGTGCATAACCTATTGTTGCAAACTATTTAAGTTTATTTTCATATGCAACAAGTTTCATATTATAATTCAATATAATTTGGGAGATATGATCAAAATAATGACCGAAGGTCAAAAAACATTTTTATGCAAAATCCATGTCTTATGATTCAAATTTAGATAGTTATAACTTTTCATTTGAACTCCATTTTAAGTGACTATTATTGAAAAGCTCTTTAAGTCTATTTTGTAATGAAATAAGTTTCATAATGAAATTGCAAATGGTTTGTGAGATATAAGCAAAATAGTGACCATTTATTGTTAAGTAAAATCTAGATCTCACAATCTTTTATGTCCAAACTTATATTTTGAGAACCAAATATTCTTGAGACAATAAATGCAAATCTAAATCATTGAATTTCACAAAATTAGCCTATGATAATTATACCTATTCAATCCATTAGCTATCTAAATGCACCTAAGCTTCCAAACCTTTTAACCTTTAACTTCTTCAAAACTTCAAGCATATTTCTTGCTTGCTATCTTTTTAGGTAGAGCATGGTATTGATTTCTCATTCTCTTCACTTTAATGCCCACTCTTCTTTCTTTGGACCATCTTATATAATAGATATTTGACTTGCAAATCAAATAATTAGTCTAAATAATTAATTAAGCACATATTAATATTATATTTGTAACTCATATATTTCATATTTGTTATCATCAAAACACTTTCAACAGAACAATGAAAAAGGAAGTGTTTCTTACCAATTGTCATACATGAGAGCTTGTAGAGTCACGTTGACATCATTCAGTTGGTCATCTTCTCCAAAAGCCATGGTGAATGATAGGTTATAGCATGTAAATATTCAAATTATCTCAGTATTTCATAAAACATGAATAAATCAAAGTCATGGATAGAATCATATAACAAGCTAAGGTTTGACATGTGCAAGCTTCACCCTCATACATATCATGTAGAAGTTTAAGGTTTTGGATAGTTTCATAATTTTGAAGAACAAACAAAATTGAATAAGAATTAAAGAAAAAGCCTTCATACCTACTAAATAATGATAGAAGTTTCCAACTATCAGTATGGTGGGAATTTTGACCAATATTTTGGTTGATAATTCTAATTGTAAAGATAGTCAGAAAGTATATTTTAATTGTTGTGAAGAACTCCATGCCATTTTATGCAAATTCTATCCAATTGAGATTAGAGAAGTACTCTAATGTCTATATGCCATATGAATGCTTTCCTATTGATGTTAAATTCACATTTAAGGCAAGTTATGAGTATAAGTAATTAGTGATAAGAGATTGGTCCCATTCTTAGAGAAATGAAGTAAAACCATATAGGAGAAGAGAGAGAATTTGTTAAATTAGTGTAGCTTAATAATTATATATGAACTTTAGTTTAGTAGTAAAACCTTGGTACCTTATTCCTACTCTCCTAGAATTTTTTTAGTGCTGCCACGTGTCCTGCCATGTGATTGTACTAAATTGCCCCTCACTTTCTTTTCTCTCTACCAGATCTCTTGGCTGCATTATGTCTGCTCTACTTTGCTCTGCCTTGCCACACCTCTGTCCACCACTGACCGATATCCTCCATCACCGGTGACCCATCTCCAGCCACCGTACATAACTGTTCCAGTGAAAAACTTCTAGCATCGTCCAACTCTTCACTTGGTTGTTTAGAGGTTGAAAATTGATCCATTTTTGGGTAAGCTTAGTTTAATCTTTATGTGGATCTATTTCCTTCTTAAATTTCATCCTTTTGCCTCTAATTGGTGGTTAGAATGGTGAATATTGGTGGTGAATTTTAGGAAATGCTCTAGTTCATACCTAGGGCTAGTTGGGGACCAATCCAAAAATTTTTCAGATTTTTGGGATTAAATATAAAATTGTATGAATTCTAGAATTTAATTGTTAAGGTTGGTATATTAGGAATAATATTAATTTTTTTTGAAGTGATATCTTATTGTTGTCCATGTATAGGATTATTTGAAGGTGATGGAGAATTTTAAAGTGTTGCAAATTGGGATTTAACTGAGTATTTGGAAATAAGAAATATAAAAGAAGTGAATCTAGTTGGATTGACAAATGTTAAATTGGTGAGGAATTAGTAAGGCATATGGTGGAATAAAAGAAAAATGAAATAAGGCTAAGGCATAAATTTTAAGTAGTAAACAAGGAGATATAGGCATGAATTTGGTTATTGAGATGATATATTGAAAAGAGAATATGAACTAAAGGAAGAAAACTTTCTTTGGTAAGGTATATGTTTGAGCCATAGATATGGGATAGTATGGGACTTGTAAATATTTTGGTTGTTTGTATTAAGTCTTTCCAATTTATGATTATGTTAAGGGACAATGTAATGAGATCAAATGAAATGTGGAATGGTGATTGTGTGAATTAAGAAAATGTACACTTTTATGTTATAAGGATTTATCTTGAAGAATATCCCATAACTAAGGAAAAGAGGCAAGATTAACTAAAATACTTCACCAAACAAGTAAGTGGTAGCTCTTCCAACAGTATTACATGCTACATGATCTTGTTTACCATTTATTTCATTCTATAGTGGAATTTTTGGTAGTTATTGTCCTTGTATTAATGAGGGAATAACTTACCTGACTTGATTTGTCTTTCAAATGAATTATGAATTATATGTGGTGTTTCATAACACTTATAAAGTGGTTATAATATCATAGACAGGCATGTTACAAGATATTGACTAACATATTATTACGATGTGACGTTCATGTAGAAATAATAAAAAGTAGATTGTATTAAAAATGAGTATTATATAGATTAAATAATGTGAGCTTATACCTCACGACCGTCTGATTTAAGTTACCTAAGGGCTAAGTACTCTTGACCAATGAATATAGTTTCCCTGAGGGCTATGGACCTTCAACCGATAAATATATTTTTCCAAGGGCTGAGTACTCTTAACATATTTGATTACCATGGAAGTAAGTCCATGACCATTATTTTATATTGCATAGTTGACATTCATATCTCTTGAGTAAATGACATATGATTATGCCATATTATGGTAAGGGTTTAACTGTTACTTAACAGAGTACCAATTACTTTAAAGGTTGAGCCAACAGGTATAGTATTTGATATATAAGAGTTTATTATAAAGTGATTTGCACATAACATTGCATATCTTAAGGTATTAGTATTGAATATGTTTTTGGAATGCTACCTGTTTATATTTTCTTTACTTTCAGATAGCCACCCAGAATAATGTCTTGAGTGCAAGGATTAGAAGAATTTTACTTATGCTACAAGGGTTACAATTCATTATTTTGTTGGGGTATCATACTTTTGTAGTAGTGTAGCATATGGCCAAAATGCAAATAATTGTATTCATGTATGGATGACTACAAATAGATTTCCCATTCCCTTATTTTGATATAGTTTTATTGATTATTGGCTATGTTGATAGTTGAGCTTCCTTTTTTGAACTTTAATAAATTGACAGATATTTGTAGCATTTTCGGTATGTCTCATTTATAGAGGAGACTCTATCGAAATTTCTACAAGAAATTCGGTTGCAAAATTTCTTAATGTTTAAGGTTCGATGAACTTTTGTTATTGCATAACTCATATAATAACATAATCAATCAGGAAAACATAATGGTTAGCTTGCAGGAATGGGGCTATTCCCGTTCTCTACGCCGGTTGCACTCCAGGATTTTAGGGGTGTGCCAAACATCCTTTTTAGATTGGGATCACTTAGTGCATTGAGATTGTAACTCTTCAATTTGTTGACGTTGTTAATGAATTATGGGCTTATAATCCACCCTGCTGCCTCCATAATTAAGTTCTGATTGCCTTATAAATAGTTGGTGAGTAAGTACAAGAGTGTTCACTTTCCCAATCATATCTGATAATATGATTACCTACAACATTTTGGCTTAAGTCTCTTAAACTATATATGGAGCCCTTTTTCCAACCACCCACAGTTTGGACCTACAAATCTAAGTTTGGATGTTGGGAACTAGAGTTTTCACTTACAACTTTACAACATTCGTACTCCTTTTGAAAGGATAAGTAAATATACTTAAAAAAATTTATAGTGATTGCAGGTTTAATATTATACATAAATGTTAATCATGTTTCAATTGACGCACATATATAGCTTTGGATTTGTTGTCAATCCATTGATTATTTCTTTGATGGGTCCATTTGAATACGTCATATGCTATAACTTTAAAACCCAATTCTTATGCCTGCAAATAAGTTTACGAGGAAATTACATAACAAACAAGTTAAAGATATGTGAAGTCAATCAAAATTGGGCTTAAATGTATGATTAATTACCAATCTTCCAACATGCTCTATCATTGATATAAAATTGCCATTGTGGAAAGATGTAGTGTGTGCTCTATTTTTTTCCAATCTCACTTCCTTGTTTGAATGATGGAATATTCCAAGTAGAATATAGATCATTCCATATGGGTTCTCATATCTATATCAGATGTTGACCTTTTTTTGGTACATGCAATGTAATCCTTCAGGCGGGGTTGCATATAATGTTTAAAACACTACTAGATTTAGTTGTTTTGTTCTGCCACCCAATAATAATGTTCCTAAACCATGATATAGTGGTTAGTAGGACTATAATTGTCATAACCAACCTTTCAACAAGAAGAAATAAAAAGTGGTTTAAATTGATTCCTAAAATAGATCTTGAAAATTAATTTACTGGAGTCGCCACTAAATTTTTTAACAAAAAACTTTGGAAAACCAATTTAAAATAAAAAGAAAAAGGCAAAATGGTCTGCGAAAACAAAGATAGGTTCTATTTGAGTGTGGGGAAGGTGTTAAGCACCCCACAATACTCGTCCATAAGGACGACTACCTTAAACTAGTCAACTGAAATAGAATATGGCCTTAAATTTATCTCAATTACCCTTTTATTGACATAGATGCATGTTAAACAAGGAAGACAAAAATAACAATAATGAAAATAAACAAATAGATATTTACAAAGTGTAGACTTAACCTAGGATGAAAGTCTAAGGCCTAACATACCCTATGACAGGGATCAAAGTCCACGTAGTTTGACTAAAAAGGGTGTGTCTGTTGGTTGCTGATTTTTAATTTTTGCAATGAGAACAAGAGAGTTCAAATTAAACTAATTTTCATAAACAAAATGGGATTAGAATTTGAATTTGTGTGTTTTAATTTACAACAACCTAATTAATCTAGCTCTCTTGATCTCTTCATTTTTCCTCTTTTAAATTTTTGTTTATTTTTGGAATTTTAACCTTTATTTTGAAATCCTAAACCCTAAACCTTAAACCCTAAATGAAATGATAATGAGAAGAGATTTTAGGATTTTTGAATTTGTGATTTCTTTTTTATTTTTGGATTTTAGTTTTAATTTTGAAAATGGGACTATAATGCAGAAATCATTTTTAGGATTTTTAATCATAAATAATAGGTAAATTAAACTCTTTTTTTTTTTTTGGGAATTATCCTCACTTTGTATTTTGAAAACATATATTAACTTTCAAAACCTGAGGAGGCTTAGGATCTCATACGGCTTCTACTAGTTAACCTTTGAGTGCTTGAGGAGACAAGCAATATCACACGGTAACCCAAAATGTGGAAAAAAATTATTTGGGGTTTTAATTTTCATGGTTTTTTATATTACGAAAGCATGTGTTGACTTCTAAAGTCTAAAAAGACCAAAGGCCTCACATGCTACCACTAGTCTATTTCTCAAGTGCCAAAAAAGAAAAATCTTGCGTGACAATTATTAAAAGCGTGAAGGTAGGTTATTCCGATACTCCGAAATTTTGTTTTGGAATTTTGCCAAATTAAATCTTATCTCTTTCAAAGCCTAAGGAGATTAAAAAATCTCATATGACTTTTGTCTCAGAGCCAAGGAGATTAATATTCTCATGTGGCCATGTGGAAAATTAGGACAAGATAATAATACTAACGGTCATAAAAAATAAAATGAAATAAAACCAAAAAAACTAAAAGGAAATAAATACCAAATGAATAAATAAATATTAAAAAAAAAGAATACACCGAGAAATAAAAGAACAATCACATCCTTCGTCCATGCATTCATATACTCCTATATATATATATATATATATATATATAAATATATATCTCTATATATATACACACACATATAAAAATATGATAAAATTAAAAAAGAGAGGTACATCAAGGAAGAAAAACACCCACATCTAAAGACTTTGCATGCACCCATATATATACCTATATATATAAACATGACAAAAGAAGAAAAAAAATGCATCATGGAAAGGGAAAGCCTCCACATCCCATGCACCCACCTATATACACCCATAAATACATATATATATATATATATATCTATATCTATATCTATATACATCTATACACATACACACACACACATATATATATATATATAAACATGACAAAAGAACAAAAAAACACATCAAGAAAAGGGAAGCATCCATGTCCTATGCACCCACCTATATACACCCATATATATATACATATATTTATATAAATCTACACACACACACACACACACATATATATATATATAAACATGATAAAAGAAGAAAAAATGCATCAGGAAAAGGGAAGCATCCACATCCCCATGCATCCACCTTTGTGCTTATATATATATATATATATATATGTATCTATATATATCCATATATATACCCATATATCTATATATATAAACATGATTAGAAAAAGGGGTATCATGCAACCTATTTCTAGCACCTTTGGAAAGTAAAAATGAAGTGCAATAGTGCATTAGCCTTCAACGATATTTAACAGCAAAAAATGAAATTATTATATAGCAAATTTTGAGCGCCATTGGACAACAAAATTAAACAAAATAACATCCTTCGTTTTAGCCATGTTTAAATAGCCAAAACTGAGGTATCATGTAACTAATGTCTAGTAAAACTTGATAGCAAAGTGCAGTGAATGATGCAGCTAAGTCCCAATGCACCTTGTGACAGCGAAATGGAAGATGGTGAAACATTATCAATCCTCGTTCTTCCTCTGTTAGCCTCTATTCTGAGAGTGCAAAATAGAGGTGCCAATCTCCTCTTCCTTTCTCTTCTTCTTCTCCTTTCCTTCTTTCTTCTCTTCTCGGTGCACTCGTGGCCTCTCTCTTTCAATTCCAACCGCCTTCTCTTTTTCTTTTTCTTTTTCTTTTTCTTTCTTTCCTCTCGGTCTGCTCCCTCTCTTCTTTCGGTTCTAGCTCTCCTCTCCTTCTCTTCTCCCTTCCTTTCTTCTTTCTTCTTTCTCCTTCTCTTCCTCTTTTCTTTCTCTTCCTTTTTTCTTTCTCTTCCTTCTCTCCTCCTCCTCCTCTCCTTCTCTTTTTCTCTTTTTCTTTTCTCATTTTTCTTTTTCTAGCCCATGCTCTCTTTTCTTTCTTCCCTTCTCTTTTGTCTCCTTCTCTTTAAATGCCTCCCCCTCTTTTTTTTTTCTTCTCTTTCTCTTTTAGTTCCAGTCCATGCTCTCTTCCTCCCTTCCTTATTCTTCTTTCTTCCCTTTTCCCTTGTCTTCTTCTTTTTCTCTTCATTATCTTCTTTTCTTTGCCTTTTTTCAGAAGAAAATCTTCTCTCCCATGCCGTGTCCTTTGTCATTTTTTTCCAGTCTGCTTTCTTGATGTCCTTTTATTTTTAGCTTGCTCTCTTTCCACCTTATCCTCTTTTCTGTTATTCTCCTACCTCTCCAGCTATCATTTTCTCCTTTTGCTCTCTCCCTTCCTCTCCATGATGGCTCCTTTTTCCAATCAGTCCTTTATGAGTGTGTGTAAGAGTGTCTATGTGGGAGTGTGTGAGTGAATTATAAGTGTGTGTGTGTGTGTGAGTGGAGGTGTGAGTGAGAGAGATTTTGCATTTTGATTGCTTTTGAATTTTTATTTTGATTTTAATTAGATAACTTTTTTTTTCCTTTTTTGATTTAGATTAATTTAGATTTATTTTTACTCTATTTGATTTTCCTTTTTCTTAATTTGCAAGATAATTAATATGTCTTTATTTTAAATACTTATTTAGAATATTTTACTTTTACTTTTTTGTGTTGTATCTTTGATATCTTGATTTTGTATTTGGTTTATCCTATTTTTTATTTTGTATTTTGTACTTTTGTTTTGATTTTGTATTTTGTCATTATTATTATTATTATGTTTTATTATTTTGTCTTTTCATATATATTTAATTTAATTTTATTTTGTGACACCCATTTTGCATTTGTTTAATTATAGGAGTAACCAATAAATCCATTAGGTAATTATTAATTTTTATTTTTGAGATGGGGTGTTCACAATAATGTCTACAAATAAAAATTTGGATGTTAGAAGAAGAAGTAATATTACTTGAAAGTCTGATCACCATTGTGCTTTAATTGATTGAGGTACATCTAATCACCAATGTGCCTTGAATTGTGGGAACTTGACTTGAAATTTTCAAGGTTTCTAATTTCTTTTGAATAAATTTCATGACTAATGAGCAATATTCAAAGCAAACTTGCAATTGATAGATGACAACATTACTTACATAAGTGGATTAAGCCTTTTCATCAACCTAGCTACCATCACTTGATTTCAAATGGGTTTGACAAAACAATTCACTAACTATTTGTGATCTCTTGTGTTTTGATTCTTGTTACATTAACATAATCTTAAATTAAGTAATGCATGATTTGAAATATTAATTATACACTACAAGATAATTTACTCTACCATGGTTTTTTTTAGCTTAACAGTGGAAATGGAATCTCTTAAGTGAAGAGATGCAGAGGCTCTAATTTTTTTTTTTCACACTTGTTTTTGTTTTTTAGGCTTCTTTCGTCCCCCATTTATTTCATAATATCGATCAAATGGATTCTGTTATCCAATGTAGTCTTTTACCCTTACTTTAGGTGTAACTAATCAAATTCTTTAGTATTCTTGATGCACTAACATTCAAGTTCTTGAATATGGTTTCATCATGTTTAGGTAATTAACAACAATATTTCTAAAAAATTCATACAATTAAAATTTGTATGAGATCTTAATTACAATTTCTTAAATGCAAGGGTGAAATTACAATTAACCTATTTCAAATTCTTCAAATCATATGTCAAACACAATGTGGAATTTCCCTCCAGCAAGTATATGACCTGTCATATTTGTCCTTTACAATTTTGGCAATGTTACCAACAACATCAATTCCATGCTTACAATTAAACATATGCTATATAACATATGGCAAATGAGTGCATTGTGTTAAACCAGGCAACTAACACCCAAAATGGGGGAGAATTGGGTGTTTTATAGAATTTCTATTTTTTCAAAATTGCTTCACAAAATGCTTGTTTTGAAAGATGTTTGAATGAGTTATGAAGTAGAGCATAAATATGACAATTCAAAATATAAAAGGTATAATGATATAGAAAGCAAACTTAAAGATTTATCCTAGTTCGGCTTCAACCTAAGCTTATGTCTAGTCCCTAAGCAACCTCTTTGGATTTTTTACTATTTCTAAGAAAAATCTCTTCCTCAACCTAAGCACTCTTTGCTTAACATCTTTAAAAAACCTCCTTGAACTTAACCATGGGGAACCTACCCCTCTACCTAAGCACTATTTGCTTGTTTCTCTCGTGGAACCTCCTTGAGCAATAATCAGGGAGAACCTCAACTTCAACTCAAGCACACTCTGCTTAACACCCTTATGGAATCTCCTTGAGCTTCTCTCTCATAGGAAAGAAAGATTTATAGATGAATAAACTTTATCAAAAAAGTAGATATACAAGATGAAGCTATAAGAACTTAAATGATAGATAATATGCAATTTTTAGCACAATGATGTTTGTTTCTCTCTCAAAGATAATACAACAAGTTAAAGATCATATTCTAACATTTGGTTATACTCAAACATGTTTGGAAGGTCATATATATAGATCAATATGAAGTATAGCCGTTACATACATAAAATAACTATTATTTGCTTTTTAAAAAGTTGTTTTACAAGTTCTCAACTGACTGCCAGGGTTCCCTAGTTGATTGCCTTCCAAACTATGACTGTTATTTTGAATTTTTAATACACCAATCGACTATCTGGGGCCTCCCAGTTGACTACCCATCAGAATATAACTGTTAACTCAATTTTATATTGTCCTAGTTGACTTGCTGAAAGGGATCAATTGACTGGTCACTTATAATGACATAGTCTCAAATTTAAATGGTCATAACATTCTCATTTTAAATCCAGTTTAAGTGCATGGCCTATTGTTGGAAATTTCTTTAAGTCTAATTTTTAAGGAAATAAGTCTCATATTTAAATTCAATATAGTTTTGGAGATATGATCAAAATAGTAACTAAAGGTCATAAAACAGTTTTATGCAAAATCCATATCTCATTACTCAAATTTAGATACTTATAACTTTTTCATTTAAACTCCATTTCAATTGAATGACCTGTCACTAAAAAGCCCTTTGAGTCTATTTTCTAATGTAATAAGTTTCATAACAAAATCTCATATGTTTGGTGAGATATAAGCAAAATAGTGACTAAAGGTCAAAAACGATTTTAAGTAAAGTCTATATCTCTCTATCTTTTAAATCTAAACTTATATTTTGAGAAAAAAATGTCTTGAGCCAATAAATGCAAATACAAATCATTGAGTTCAACAAAATAACACTTAACCTTTGATAATTATACTTGTTCAACCCATTTGCTATCTTGATGCAACCAAACTTCCAAAATCTTCAAATCATTAACTTCTTCATTGCTTAGAGCATCTTCCCTTCTTGCTATCTTTGTGTAAAGCATGATATTGATAATGCATTATCTTCACTTTTATGCTCACTTTTCTTTCTTTTCACCATCCTACATAATAGATATTTAACCTTGCAAACCAAATAGTTAGTCTAAATGGTTAATTTATTAAGCACTTATTAATATTATATTTGTAACTCATATATTACATATTTATCACATATTTGTCATCATCAAAACAATCTCAACACATTGTATATAAAAATTAGATGATTAATTTAAAAGACTTATCTAGTTGTATAGAAAGAGTTAGCTGAAGGAAGAATCCAAATTTGCATAGTTTCAAACTCTGTGTGCTAAAAGCCATTGACATTAATGAAGAAATGAAATTTTGCATATAGACTTTTCAATCAAATGAAGATTTTAGCATAACATTTACAGATGCTATAAAAAGGTTGCACACTGAGAACCATGTGCTGCCTTTGATAAATATATATTTTAAATTAAAATTTTATTTTATTTTATATTTATTTAGTAATAATTAATCGTTATTGATAAATTATGTTTATTATTCTATTATTAGACATTTTATATTTATTGGTATGTTAAATATGTCAAAAAATTACATTCATATTTTATATTTCTAAATTTTATTTTTTTTACAATAAAAGCATGAAATACTTAAGTTGTTTAATTTTATATAGTAATAACACAAGTAATATAATATTTTTATATTTAGTAATATAATTATTTTTTATAATATATTATAGTAGTATAACTTGGACATTGTAGGCTACATTACTAAGTTGCATTATGTAGCCTTCATAATGCAGCCTTCATGAGACATATGTACATTTTTTTATATTCTTAGAAGAAACAACTAAATTTCAATATTGTTGGTTAAAATAAATCTTGATGTTCTATTATAAGACTATTCCTACTCTCATGCAAAATTTTGCCTTCCACTTTACAAGTTGTTCTTTTCCTCCCTTCTCCTTTAGTAGTATTATTCTTGAATATTAGTATTACATTTCCCATATAATTCATTCTCTCTTCGATGGCTTTTCTAGTTCTTGTAACTATTAGTTAGGTATCACTGTCTAAATTTTAATTCTATACATTAATGAGATTTTGAGGAAACCCATTTTCAACTATAGCTCTCCATATAAAATTTAAAAAATTTTGTCCTTAAAGTTTTGTCATTAAAACTATACCTAACAAATTTTGATTTGCCAATTAGTAATAGAAAATTATATCATGCTGGTTGGCAAAATTGTACACATTTCGAAGACTCAAGAATATGACATAAAAAATGAATAAAGTAGTCGTTAGCATATCTGCTAGGTAAATTGTTTACATTTGAGACATGAATTTTCCCACCTAAAATGCATAGACCTTTTGAAATTTTACAAAAATATAAAAATACTCCACTTCAATTATGTATAACAAATTATTTTAGTGATTGAGAGGTTTCAATAAAATCAAATGTAAACATTTTTAAGTCATGGGAATGATCAAGAATCCATCCCTTCAATCACTTCATTCCAAGCACTTGTGTTCTGTGTTCATTGTGCCTTGGCTTTACTCATATCTGCAATGGCTTTGTCCATCACTTTTGTCCTATAACCATTATATAACTTCATCAACAACTCCAGTGTGATTCTCTTTCACATTTCATCGTCAATATGCTTCATGAAATATGGTGAGAAATATGTAGTTGCATGCCTTATTCAAAATGTTAGTTTTAGATGTTTTGTCCCTACCACTTGATCATTTTTGTCTCGCCATTGGCACTTGGTCATCCAATTGCAAACCCATATGCTGCAATCATTCTTGTAACACATGGAATTATCAATAAAAATTATAATAAGAGATAAATGCAATTATGCAGAAGACTTATGATTTATTTACTTGTGTTGCCCTTAGGCATGGTTGAATAATTTTGAAGTTAGATATGCTTGGATGATTGATGTGGTTAGAGTCATAAAATATCTCATGCTCCAATAATTGTTCCATATAGAGGGCCTGCAATGCTAACCATAATTATGATGCTAATCGTGGATAAGGAAAAATCAACTAATGTTGAGATTAATTTTTGTTACCACTTATTTAATCATTGATAGTTGCTCAGTTTTGAATCATTTGCTTCAAAGAAAGTCATGGTATATAGAAAATATCAAAAACTTAAAGATTTAAAACTATGTACAAAAGGTCACAAGGTCACCCCTTTACATCTCCTAAAACCATTTATTTCGTTCGAGATTCTTGAACGTCCTCCTATGGTCATCAGCCACATTAGATTTAACATGTTTTCACTATTCATTACAATTTTTATTCAAATTACACTATTAAGATAATTAGAATTCTTCATATAGAGCTCCATTTATTAGTATATAAATTATGATAAAAACTAATTATCCATATTAGCTTTAAAATTATAAGCTGCTAGAGATTATTTAGATAGATCAAGCTTTATTACTAACGGGGGTTGAAAAGTGATTGCCATCTCCTGTAGCTTGTGAAGACATTTAGGACCTTTGGTTATTTAGGGAGACGTGAACATAGTTATGGTTATGAACTTACCTTTAAAATAACATATGTGTTGAGTGCACAATGTGATCTTCTTGCATGCTTTCCTATAACAAATGTGGTGATAGTATGATCAATGGTTGAGAGCATCATGAATAGGTTACTCTTAACACCTTGCAGTCATTATACATAATAAGGATGTGAGCACTAATCAGAAAGTCATTATAGGTTAATGCAAAGGGAAATATAGAGTCGTATACTTATTGAGTGATGGCCATGTGAGAGGTTGATTCTTAATTGCTTGCTTTAAAATGTCAAGCTTATGTCTTTTATGTCATTTCATTTCTTGGTCGATTTTAACATCAAGCATTACAATTTCTTTGTATTATTAAGTGGTTTAAAGTTATCTTAACACATTATTTTATCCTCGTTTATTACAAGTTTGCGTAAAATAAAATCTATGTAAGGTTTGGATACATAGAGATTGTGGGAAATTAGAGTTTCAAAACCAGCTATATTGTCATAGGCAATATTAGGTGTAGTTGAAGAGGCTGAAATATAAGTTTTAATCATATTTTGAGCATTCTCTTGCATAATCCTGTATAACTCGCTAACTATTCCTCTAAGTGTTCAGAGTTCATCTCTTACTTTCGATTAATCTATTCTTTAATCCTACTTATATCCCATTTATACAATGTTTTAGAACACTCATCGTGTAGATCATTTAGCATCAAAATCATGGTAAATGGTCAAGAAGAACAATAGAAAAAGAAGTATGCATTACCTTTTCACATACATGAAGCTTGCAAGGTCATCTTTTTGATCTTTTGGTTGGTCATCTTCTTAAAAAGCCATGGAGAATGATGGTTTATAGTGTATGAATATTCAAATTGTCTCAGCTCTCCATGAAACAAGAACATATCAAAGTGAACAACAAAATTATATAACAAGCTAGCGTTTGACATTCGTAAACTTTGCCTTCATGCAGGTCATACAGAAGTTTAAGGTTTTGGGTAGTTTCACAATTATGGCAAACAAACAAAATTGAATAAAGAATTAAAAAAAAAAAGTCCACATTCCTACTAAATAACGATGGGAATTTTTAACCATCTGTATTGTGGGAATTTTTGACTAATATTTTGGTCAACAATTCCAACTGCAAAGACAGTCAGAAAATATATTTTAATTATTGCGAGGAGCTCCATGCCATTTTGTATAAATTTTGTGCAATTAGGATTAGAAGAAAAAAAAAAACTCTAATGTCTATATGCCATATGAGAGCTTTCTTATTATTGTTAAATTCACTTTTAAGGAAGATTGTGAGTATGGATAATCCCACATTTTGACAATCAAACTTTTGTTCAAATTCAATCATAAAATCATGTTCTAAACTTCTTGAATCTATTATATATAAAATCTTACTAATATATAACATAACTAAATTTAAAGAAATCATATGTGTTTTGATATTATATTTGCATTATATGTTATTAATTTACAATCTAAGCAAATTATAAGCTTTTACACCAAATTACATACTATTATACTATGCTTAGTAACATAAGTTGTTATATTTGGTGCTAAGTTAATTGCAATTAATGAATTAATATTCGTAGATTGTAAATTAATAATTGTTAATTTGGGAATGAGATTAAGTAATACCAAGAAAATAACTCGGTAATTAAGTGTTCTAAAATGAGTTCAAGTAATTATATACAATTAAATCAAAGCATTGCATTAGTTCTAAACGTAAGTCCCACATTTTTCTTAATTGTCCCTAGGATAGTTTTTGTTTGGCCAGGGATATTGCATATTGAAAGTGTATGGCATAGCTCTAAAGTAATTTGTTGAATGAAATTAAGACATATATTGGTGCATAGAATTCAAACAAAATTATGTACAAAGGTAGAAATAATTTCCTCTACAATGAAGCATATTGGTGGGTATGTTACACTGGGCGGAGGGTAGTTGTACAAAGACAAAAGCCAAGGGTGCTGATAATTTGGAGGCAATCTAGGTAAAATCCCCTCTGATTGCAAATAAAAAAATGTGCATGTTGATGGGGCAGAACCAATGACATTCTACAAGGAATGCAAATTAAGTCCCTTGTTCTTAATTGAAAAGCAAAATAAAAATCTAGGGCTAAACTGTAAGTATGGTATAACTTTTCACGTATAGCTCTAATTCAAAATATTATTTTGGCATTAAAATACAAATTAAGAAACACCTGGAAAAGAATTAATAAAAGTCTTAACACCTAATGAAAACATTGAATGCTTCTACATGGAACTTTAACTATAAATAGGTGAGGAATGAGGCTTTGGTCATTCACCACTTGAACAACTCGTGCAAACTTGTCTTGAACCTTTGCTTTGGAAGCAAGGTAATTTGGCATGCATATGGCGGTTTATGGATCCAATTATATGATAATTATATGCTCAATTGTGATTATTGTTTACATGTACTATATATTTATGCCTTAATGCGATAATTGACTTGTTTAACTATTAAGAATTTGTTTAAACTTTTATTCCATTACCTCACCAATTTTACGCAAAGAAGATGACTATCTTAGATGTATTTAGATTTGTTTTGCATTATGATACTTTCTCCATGGCATTCACCATTATGCTTTTTTATATCAATGGTGAAATTCATACCAAAATGGTGACAAGGATACTAGGCATGGGGGAGCATTATTCACCCAGGGAGAATATGCCAAATGTCACTTTGATGATATTTTATAGGCCACTCAACATCATATAAAGAAGATAGAGGATGAAGAACCATGGAGGAAGGTGCTAGGATGTCTAATTTCAAGTTTTGTGTTGTAATATATTAGAAATTAGCCTAAGTAAGTGTGTTTTGTAAACTTAAGTTCTAACATGTGATCAATGGCCATATGTAAGTGTGTAAGTGGTTACTTTTTATATGTGGAATATTCAAGTTGTATGAATATAAGAACCTATCTTATGGGTATGGTTTCGACTACTTAGTATTTTTGTGATAAAAATTGGTTAACATCATACAGAATGGTAAAATGGAAAGATGTAGACTTATTCTTGACAAGAAAGATGCAAGATGTAAGTGAAGTAAGAAATAATAAAGGCAAGATGGGATAGAAGAGTAAGAGAATAAGAATCTTGAAGTATAAGGGTTAGTAGAGAATCTTTGGGAAAATAATAACTTTGTATATGGAAACATTAAAATATGGATGAATAGTGTATAAGGACTAAAATCCAAATTTATAATAAAAAGAGGTTAAATGAAGAAAAAAAGAATTTAATACATTATATTCGAAGGGATTACATTGCAAATACATTACTTTTTCCTTATTTATTCAAAAATTACACCATAGAGACTAAACTGAAATGTAATTTAATCTATGGTAGAAATTGTAGAACAAAGAAAATTCCCATGCAAAGTACATAGAATGCATGAGGGAAGTTGTGTGGACATGGTTCTTATTAGGAATTTATGAACCATTTTGATATTTATAATTTAGTAATAAAACCATTATTTGGTACTTAGAAATTTTGTTTAAAGTTTTCTTACATTGTGTAGAAAGAGTAATTTTGTGTTTAAAATTTGTATTAGATGCATTTTTTTTGTTATTAAAAAGGTATAAGTAAGTAAGGGAAGAAATACTTAGTAAAAATATGATTACTTACAAGTGTCTTTAAGTGTTAAGATTTTAAAATATTAGTTATATTTAATTATGTTTTTGATACGAGGATATAGAATGTGAAAGTATTTAAAGAAATGGTGTTTGAGCATACAAATTATGGATCCTTACCTAATGACTATTTATTAGCTATGTTTTGGTATATTATTGGCAAATGTTTAGTTAAATCATCATCTTGGTATTTGTACATTCCAAATAACGGAAATAAAATTTCATAAGAACAATACCTTATAGGAATTGTATTTATGTTTCAAGCAATATATTTGTTGAAGTTTTCGATTAGTATAAAAAATTGGTGTTTACAATATGTATTACCAATATGATTAGTTTGGTACAAAAGTTATAATATGAGAGTTTTAATTATTAGTTTTTTTTGGAAACACAAAGTATAATGTTAAGTAACTAAATAATACTTTTGTTCTCTACGTACAAAGTGTAATTTTGTTTACAATAGGTCATTGGTTGTTTTTCAAAAGTTTGACTATTTCCAAGTAAGTAAGTTAAGGAAACCCCCTCTTTGTTAAGTATAATTGAAGTATGATGAAATTTATATTTTTTAAAATTATTAACATTTTTAATCTATTGTATAAATGGTTGGGATGAAATATCCTTTCATGAAAATTAGTGTGATATTGTATTTGGCATTTGGTATTTCAACAAATTGATTACATAATTAAGTAGTTTTATAAATAAATATGTTTGATTATTTTGAATTCCAAACGTTATAGAAATTTATTTGGAATATACAAGATGTTTGTTTGCAAATGTAATATTGATGTTTGTAAAAATAATATATCGTTGATTTTGAATATATGATAACCTAATTGTGAATCAAAATATATTGATTGTTTTAACATCTAGGTATTTTTCACAAAATATATACTACGTTGTAAGGTTTTTTGGATTTAAACTACAGCAGTATATAAGTTGCCACTTTGAAATTTTATTTTCCACTGTATCATTTCATTGTTGGTTTTATTTTTCTTTCTGTATTTAATGGCAATTATTAGTTAAAATTTGGGATGTCACACAACACCTGTCATGAAGACGGTTACCCTAAATTAGTCAAGTGAAGAAAAGGAAATAACTTTAAATTTATTTAAAACTGCCCACATTAAACACACATAAAAACAATAAACGAACATAAAATTGAAATTAATGTGAACAAATAAAAAAAAAGGATATTTACAATGGGCGGACTTGACCTAGGATCAGAGCCTAGAGTCTACATACCTTATGATAGGGATCAAAGTCTACATAGTTCATCTAGAAAGGTGTGTCAGTAGGGGTGTATTTGTTATTTTTTTGTGAAGAGAACAAAAATAGTTGAAATCGGCCAATTTTCACAAAAAAAAGGATTTAAAAATTGGTTGATGTGTTTTAATTACGAAATTGGTTGATCTCACTTCTTTACTATCCTTATTTGAATTTTTTCTTGAATTTAGAAATCCATGACTTCTAGGTATTTACATTGAAATATCTATGAAGAATATGAACATATGATTGTTCTTTAAATTATAAACAAAATTATCTTTGGAAAACAAAGAGATTTTGAGTTCAATATTTGATTTAAAAACACCTTATAAAAGAGAAATTTTTATTTGTTTTAAAATTTCTTGGTTTCAATTTCAAAATGTGAAAGATGTGAAAATAAAACAAAGAATCTGGCAAAAAATATTTTACCAAAAGATTTTATTTCTATTGATTTAGTTTTTTCTCTTCTATAAAAACATTGATTAAATATGGGCTTTGAATTCCAACTTTATTTTTTTTGAAAACTTGTATGATAGGATATTGGCCATTGGAACCCTAAATTTATTTTAAACACGTGCAACCAGTATTAGGTAATGCTATGGAGTCATTGGATCTCACATGACCCCATTAGTAAATCATTAGGTGCTCATGAAGATGTTGGCCTCACACAACAACATTAATGTTGAAAAAACCATAAATGTTTGTAGGAGATGCCTGTAGAAGCGTTAGACCTCACATGACAAGGAATTCAAATGAGTGTACCTATGGAGGTGTTGGACCTCACATGGCACATTTTAGAATATAGTGCTTATGGAGGCATTGGACCTTACATGGCACATTGTTTTGAAAAACTAAGCGTTGGTGTTTGGTGTGTGCGAGTGTTTAGTCAAGCATGCATAAGTGATTGTGTTTGTTAGTGTCCAATTAAGTACTCATCATTACATATTATTTACAAAATTCTTATAGTACACTAATTACAATTGAACTCAAAGTAATTATACAACTTGATCTTACTAATCTTGCCACCAATTTGAGCCATCCTTGCTTAAGTGTCTCTTTTCACCTTGGTTTGGAGACAACTCAGCCATAGTTCTCAAGGTTTAAATCACCAACATCCTACATAAATTTGGATAGCATGAACTTACATATTCATTCCTAAAAATTAAGCAACATAAAGGATAATCAGGTCACAAAATTAAGGAACTAAGTAAATGCAATAAGCATGCAATTTGTGCGCCACTTTGATAGCAAAAGAGGAAGAAGTGCTGCCAATTGCCATCAAAGTATGGGGGTGAATACACATACATCAACATGATTCATGGTTGTAAAATAAACATAAATGGACTTCTAATTTGAAAATAAGCATGTAACACAATTACACCCAAAAAAGGATAGCCTTTTACAGTAATTCATGTAGTGAAATTATGCTTCAAAATGGACATATAGTAAATTATTCTTGTGGTGAAATTAGGCTGGAAAATAGACAATGAAAAGGATCACTCAATGAGGTAAAATTAAGTTGAAAATTGGATGCCAAAATAGTATGCATTGAAGCAAAATTGAGCTAGAAAATGGCATAAAAAATGAATCCTACATTTAACCCAATTAGGCTAGGAAATGGATTGAAAAATGAAGCATATATGAAGAAAAATTGTGCTAGAAAAATGGACATTAAAAAGAACTATACATACAACACAATCATGCAAGAAATTGGACAGCAAAATAAGATGTGTGTGAGGCAAAATGGTACTAAAAAATGGACAACAAAAGGGATCACATGTGGTGTGAAAATGTGCTAAAAAATAAGCATAAAAGTGAATCATATTTGGGGCAAAATCATATGTTAAAATGGGCAGCCAAGTTGATCATACATAAAGTGAAATTGAGCTGAAAAATGGACAACATAAAGAGTCACACATGTAATGGTAATTTGTTAAACACCTTGGAATCAAACATCACAACACCAAAAAAGAAACTATGGCATCCAAATCAACCCATGACCAGAAAAATTTACAGCAAAAATCAAGTAAAGAAAGGACATGAGAATTACCTACAATCCCCTCCTCTAGCACCTCCTTTGGCACCCTTCTCCTTCCTCTGGCATCCCAATCCCTTTGAGCCAAGATAAAGATCAATTGTGTAAAGCCCCCTCTAGGTTATGTTAAAAACTCTAAAAAAATCATCCAATCTGAAAATTCAACCCCTCAAATGCAAATGTAATGTCACATGAAACGAAATGCACATGCACAAAATGAATCTAGGCTAAGTTGTGTACTAGATGTGAAATGCATCCTAAAATAATTTGAATGAAAATAAAAAACAAAATTTAGTGATGGTGAATGAGGTGATGCCATGTGTAATGTGAAATAAAAATCTAAAATGTAAAATAAAAATGCAAATGAAATTGTAGTGAAATGTAAAATGAAGCCTCCATAGAGTGACATGTGTAAAATGCAATAAAAAGGAAATAAATAAGACCTAAAAATGAAACAAATGCAAATAAAATCCCTCATACAATAACACGTGTAAGTAGGGAAAAGGAAAAAAAAAAACAGAGAAAAAATGGTTAAGAAGGGTCATGGGTATTGGATCATGACTTGGGTTTAAGTAAGCCCTCTTGAAGCCTCAAACACCAATGTAAGTGGGCTAGGCCTTATTTTCTTTACTTAGGTTCACCTTTATTTTATTTTGGACTAAAATTTTTAAATGTGCCCATTTCATTTTTATTTTATTTTATTTTCTTTTTCACCATTTTCATATTCTTTTCCTTCATTTTTTTTATTTCAATCTTTGTTTATTTCTTTATCATTTTTCACTTACTATTTATTTATTTATTATTTTATTTTAAATTTGAATTTTTCTTATTTTTATATATTAGCATTATTTCTTTTTTTATTTTTGTACTTTTTGCTATTTTTTGATATTTTCATTTATTTTCAAAATTGTGTTTTTATTAATTAATTGTGTTGAATTTAGTGGTTAGCTGGTACCTAAATCAAAGTTAGGCAATACAATCTCTGTCTCAATATGTCATTCATTCGATCATGTGGTCAATTGGATTAGTTTGAGAGAGAGAACAACAAAGATTCCTTTTCTAAATTCTTCCTTTAAACATTGATGTACTTTTAGTAGTTTAGAATCCTTTTAGTGTCTTAAGATTTTATGCTTTTTTAGTTTCCACTTTTCTAAGTCATGATTAGTCCAAGAGCCTTGCACATATAATTTGGTACAGGATGTTCCCAACAGAGGTACATTATTGCCCTTACTAGATTTCTTGAAATCATTTAGGCGGCACAACCTACCATAGAACTTAGAATTTAAGTTGTAGAGTAAGAAGTGTAACAACCTAATTTATTCTTCAACCATTTAGGCAGTACAGCCTGTCATAGATTTCATGATCATAGGATGTAATGCTTTGCTAAGGAACCCAAAGGTCCATATAGACATTTAAATGGCACAGTCGGCCATATTTTAAGGGTTTAACATGGACATTTAAGTGGCTATAAAATGTGCAGCTTTCGAAAACCTATCAACAACAACCAATATGACTATTTTAATGCAAGACTTGGGCAACCCTACAATAAAATCAATGGCTAAATCATGTCATATAACAAAGGAGAAGGTAATAGTTGTAACAGTCCAGGGGAAGCTACTATTTTAGACTTAAATCGTTAACACACATCACGCTCCATTCCTTTCTAGTATAACATAGATGATAGTCATTTATAGGTAGGTGTAGCCCCTGAATGTCCTTTATAGGGACTGGTATGAAAGTTACAAAGTAGTTCATGTTTTAACTGTTGATCACTTCCCACTACTATCTGTCAATTCCTCTTCAATGTATTTTGATCCTAACTAAAATTCTTGAATGAAAGAGGATTAACTTTTGGCTAAGTAATCATATATCTTAGCTTATCATCTTCCTCCCAAGATGCTCGTACTCGTTTGTTAAGACTTGAGAAAACTGAGGTGACTACTAAACATGTAGGTTCCAAATGCTCTTGCCTTAATAAAGCATAAGCTACAATGTTATCTTTCCCCTTCCTATATTCAATAGTATAATTAAATCCCCATAGTTTATGAAGCCACCTATGTTGATAAGCTAAAATCGTCTTTTGTTCTAATAAGTACTTGAGCTTCAAGTGATTGGGTTTAATCATAAACTGCTGCCCTTACAAGTATTACTTCCATTGAGTAACAGCAAAGATAATTGTAATGAGGTCTCATTCATAAATTGAAAGTGCCATCTTCTATGGACTCAAAGTCTTGCTAATATAGGCAATTGGGTGTCCATTATTGCCCCAATTCCATCCTAAGATGTCTCTAGAGTGAATGGAATAGAAAAATCAGGAAGTGTAAGGACTGGTGTTGAACTCATCTCTTCCTTAAGTTGCCTAAAGGCCTTTTCAGCATCCGAGGACCAAACAAAGTCACTATTCTTCTTTGATAACTCAGTCAAAGTTTTGGAAATAATTCCATAATTCTGTACAAATATTTTATAGTACCTTGTTAGACCCAATAAACCACATAATGCTTTAACAATTTAGGTGTAGGCCAAGAAAGCATGGCTGAGATTTTCTTTGGATTAACTTTGACACTATTTTCCATGATAACATGACCCAAATAGTCTATTTGATGTGCTCTAAATTCATATTTGGACTTCTTTTAAAATAGCTAATGCTGTCAGAGAACTAATAAAGCCTCATGAAGATGCTCCAAGTGTTTACTCTAAGTAGAGCTATAAACCAAGATATCATTAAAAAAAACCTCTTCCTTATGTATTGTTTAAATATAACATTCATCTATCCATGAAAAGTTGCTTGTGCATTGGTTAACTAAAAGGCATAACTAAAAATTCATAAAGGCCTTCATGAGTACGAAATGCTATCTTATGAACATCCGAAGGATTCATTAAAATCTGATGATACTTGCATTAGAGGTTTAACTTAGAGAAGTAACTTGATCCCTTCAAATCATTAAGAAATTCTTCAATAACAGGAATGAGAAACTTATTCTTAATAGTTTGGTTATTAAGTTGCCTGTAGTCAACATAAAACCTCTAAGTACCATCCTTCTTTCATTCCAGAACTACTGGAGCTACGAATGAGCTAGTACTCTGCCTAATGATACTGTTATCCAACATATCTTTCACTAATGCCCCTATAGCTTACTTCTATACAGGCCCATATTAATATGGCTTCAAACTAATAGGTTTATTTTCTTTCAAGGGAATGGTGTGGTTAAAAGTCCGAGAAGGAGGTAAGGACGTTAATGGTTAAAATACATATTTAAATTTAGTCAACAACCTTTGTAACTCTTCATTTTTTTTTTGTCGCTAAAACTAATGGCTTGCTCTTGGACATATCTAACTACATAAGAAATAACCCTGCAGCATTCAACATCTTTTTTTCATGCATTAAGTCTCCTTGTAATTCATGTGATATGTTATCCATACCCTGAATATTGTAAAGTGTTCCTACCAACATAAAACTCATACATATTTGCTGGTAATTAAACTAAAATTTTCAAAGTTGAAAGCCATTGCACCCCCAAAATAGCATCAAAGGTACCCAGATTCAAAACATAAAAATCTGCTATGAATAGACTGTCTTGCATAGTCCATGTCAACTGAGAGCAAATGTTATTAGTTTTAATTCTATCACCACCAGCAATGCATACATGAATGCCTGATGAATACTGCATGGGAAGCTTAAGTTTCTTAACCAAAGAAGAATTAACAAAGTTGTGTGTGCTTCCTATATCTACCAAAATTGTCATAGGATGTTTCTTAATGAATACTTAAACCTGTAGGGTTGAAAAATCACCCAATCCGTGTATGGAGTGTATAGATAGTAATGGTAGTGAATTTGTTTCCTCTATAACTTCTTCTTACAATATACCAATGTTGTCTTCTTGCTCTTCTTTCTCTACACAGATCATAAATGACTGAGTTACCTTGCATATATGATTATCGGTATACTTCTCATTATACCAATAACAGAGGGCCCTTCCTTCTCTTCTCATCCATCTCTCTTTTTGTTAGTTGCTTAAGCGATTTATAGGTGCTAGCATGCTATTTTCAACTAATTCCTTCTTAGGAATTGCCATATCATCTGGCTCACTTGAACTATTGAACTATTTTGAAGCAGCTGTGTAACTTGGTCTAGAAAATCTAAGTATAGTTTAACCACAATAAAAAACTGCAGACATTGTATCTTCATGTAAGCACACCAGATACATGGTATTGACTAATGTTGAAGGTTGGAACGTTCATACATAAGCTTCTATATCTCCTTTAAGCCCTCCCAGAAATAAGCTGATATGTATTTCCTCTCAAAAAAATACTTCAAATAGGAGGAGATCTTCAAATTTCTCCTGGTATTTTATAACAGTTTCGTCCTGCTTCTACCTCTTCAATTATGCTAATGGATTCATCTTCTTCACAACTCCAAAGCATACTCCAATCACCGACAAGTAGTTTGTCTAAGAAATATCTGATAGTCGTGAAGTGGCCATAAAGATTTGATGCCACTAGAGAGCTTTCCCTTCCAAGTGCAGGCTAATCAAGCTAATTTGATGCTCAGTTGGCATTCTATCAATCTCGAAGAACTATTGGCATCGGAAGGACCATCCCTTAAAATCTGTGCCATTGAACTTTGAAAAATCTACTCTGGAATATTTTGTTGGAAATGTATAGTCGATTGACGTAGCTTAAAAGGTGTCAAATAACAGATGATTCTCCACTGCCGACCACAATTAGATGATGAACCTCTAGAGCCATCGTTGATAATCATTGTCAATTGAATGATCTTACTATATCAGCTACCAGTTCATCCAATTTTGAAATCGAGCCACACATCTCTCCTATTTCTACTCGATTTTGGCTCAATTCTTGTTTGAGGTCTCTCACCCATTTGCTGGCTGCAGAACATGTCTCTCTCTTCATCCTCAGATCGTGTGGCTCTTATACAAATTGGTACTTAGAAGATCAGTGTTTGTTAATTCTTCCAACCAAACTTACATTTCGGTACCTTTTATTATTTATAGAGTTCCTATTTTGTAGCTACTAACAATCCTAACTCTTTTGGTAACTATCTTCAACTAACTTCAGTTCCTAATAGTAATAACAACATTCAATAACTCGATTGCCTATTAACACAACTTGACTTACAACAAAAATGGCATAACTTGTACAAGAAATTTTTTTAATTACAAAGTTTAACATGTAAAATCAATTTCATTTCAGGCAAGGGGTTAAAAAAATGTTTCAAATTGAGTATTTAGAAAAAAAGGAAAAAGCATTGTATATTAAGAAAATATTAAGTTTGAAGACTATTTATAATTTATTAAATGAAAATAGAAAAATATATAAATTAATAAAGGGAGGAATTAATATAACTTTTTGACCGGATTGCTTAAAATGGTTTAATTTTATCCTACTTTCACCTATCACTTAAATTATATATCTTAGTCTCTAAAGTCTATCATGTTTCTTTATTAGAATATTTATTTACATGAAAGTGAATCATAATTCAGAATATGGATTAGTATGCAATAAGTATATATTAAAAAAGTTAACCAAAATGTGAATCATATGTTTGGCATTGTGTTCGAATGAAATCAAAATCTTTACAATTCTCTTTTAAAGAAAATTTATGGAAGCAAAGGGAAAAAGAAAATGTACGTGCAAATTATAAACGGAGTAATAAAAATGGCTTTTTGACCAAATTGCTTAAATTAATTTAATTTTATCTTTCTTTCACCTATTATTTAAATTATTTCCCTTTTAGTCTCTCTGGAGTATGTAATGAGAAATATTAATTAAAATATTTCTTTACATGAAAGCAAATCGTGATTCAAAATAACGATTTACATACAGTATATGTGTAAATAAGAGAAAAGTTGACCGAAATGTAAATTATATGTTTAGCTTCCTATTTGAATGAAATTAAAAGCTTTACAATTTTCTTTTAAGGAAATTCGTTGAAACGAATGGAGAAAAATATAAAATTATGAAAATGGAAGAATTTAGATGACTTTTTGATTATATTGCTTCAATGATTTAATTTTATCCTACTTTCACCTAGATTTAAATTATCTCATAGCTACTCTTTACAATTTTTCATGTCAAATATATATTAAAATATTTCTAATGTATAAGCAATTGTGATTCAAAATTAACATTTGTACATACAGTAAGGTTGAAAGTTATATACTCTATTTCACGCAATTAAGAATTTTGTGAACACTGTAATTTGTTTGGGTAATTTAAAAGATAAAAATAATATGGAAAGGCTAGAATAAATGTCAAAATATCATAAATACAAAAAATAAGGAAATAAACAAAGGAAAATAACAAAAAATTAAGAAAAGGAAAAAAAAAAATTTCCTCACATGTCATGAAATGAAATTAAAATCTTTTCCCTTCATCTACTAAAAGAGGTTAAAAAAAAAAAAAAGCCAAAATATGACACATTAGAGAAATCAAAATAGCTAACAAATTAATAAGTAAAGTCAAAAAAGAAGAAGAAGAAGTAATATAATGAATTTTAAAAAATGAAAAGAGAAGAGATAAAATAAAACAAAACAAAACCAAAATAAAAAACAAGACAGCAAAAAGGAGAAGCGGAACACGTGATTTGGGGAGGAGAGAAAAGAGACGGAATGGGCCAAAAATAAAAGGAGAGAAGCGGTGCAAAAATGGGGAAGAGGAGAGAAAAAGTAAAAATGGATTGGCAAAAAAAAAAGTTAAAAAAAAAAAAGGGGAAGCGGTTGCAAAAAGAATTAGGTGTTAGCCGAAATAAGAGGAGGATACTAGAGAATAAAAGGGAGAGGTGAAGAGACTGGAGAAAAGGCAATGTAGGCTGGAAAACTTGAAGGGAGGTGGAGAAAAAAGAGCGGCTGGCTGTAATAAACATGAGACAAAAAGGTGAGTTAAAATGCTGAAAGTAGAGAGTTGAAAGAGGGCTGGAGCACGCTGAAAAGTGAGCTGGAAGAGGCTGGGAAAATGTTGGAAAACACAAGGAAGAAGTTGAGAAAAAAGAGCTGGAATTAGAGGTAACAATTTGCTGATCCTTTTCTTATTGTACTGTTGAATTTCCCCCTTCATTTGCTGAAAATTAGCTAAATTTGCTGTTATTTTCTGATGAAAAGTGTGATGCATTCCCCCTCCATCTTACTGGAAATTTTGCTAAATTTACACCTTCATTTACCCATCCACCGAGAGGGAGGTATGACAATTTAGCGACTCTATTAGGGATAGTTTGAGAGTCAAGCTTGTTTAATTAGTCAAGAGAAGTCATATGACCTTTTTTTAATGACAGTTATCCAGTTCTTTTGTTTTGTCAGTCCATTTCTTTTTATTTTGCATTTCATTTTATTTAATTTCTCTATTGTTTGTTGTATAACATATTTTTGTTGGTTTTATTTCTCTTTCGCCATTGTATAATATGTCTATGTTTCTTGTTTATTATTTATTCTTGTTGCTTATCTCTTATATATGTCTTAGGATAGATAACATGTGGAATAAAACCCTAGGATAGATGACTCATATCTATTTATTATTTGCTCTCGATTTCTTTTCAACAAATCTGTTTAGCAAATGAGGGTTGGATAGGTTTTAAGATTTTATGTTTGCGTGTTATCCTCTCAAACGGAATACTGACATACCTAACCTCACACTTATTTAGGTGTTATAACTGGTCCTTACTTACCTTAGGTTAGTAGAGGTTTATATTGATTTCCCAGTGAAGTCTAAACATCATGAGGTTACCATGAAGATCTCACTCAGATTATGCCTCATTATGTGAATTTGATTTAGGTAGGGCTTACCCATCTCATAATAAAGTACATGTTATGAGATTTTCACTTGTGTGGTAAAGGCAATATGGGGGCCAATGTTCGATTAAGAGGTTATATCAACCTTAAATACCTTGCACATTTGTTAGAAAAGCTCTAGTAACCAACCCTAGTAAAGCCATATTCCTTTAGAGTTATGTCTTTGCCTAGGATTTACCAGGCAATAGGCCAACGGAGAGCATATTTTATCTTTGCACAATGCATTATCTCACTCTTCATGGCATGAGCATTCATTTCACAAATAAAAGTTTCAAATTAAATTCTTCTTTTAGATTTTTTCACTTTGCTAACATTGTCAAGTTATCTAAAATTTCTTTTTTGATTGTTAAAACTTTTTTTACTAATAATCTTTCCCAAAGGAAGAAGAATATGTGTTTAAGCCCAATGGTGTGTTAAAGTGGTAACTTTGCAACTAGCACGTTAGTGGATTACCATGTTGACATTAATGACTAAGTATTTTAAGCATCACTAGAGTAGGGACTACCCCCTCTTTCGGTTGAATGTCAATCTTTCTTCGTCAATAGGTCAATAGGGTCCTTGGTGAATGGAAAGTAGGTTTTTCCAAAAATAACCTAGAAACTTCCTTTTCCCTTTTTGTTGGTGCTTTTAACGTGCAGGAGAGATCAAATGGGTTGATAGATGAGCTGTCTACTTTTATTGATTAAAAACAATGAATTAAGTCATCCCCACGACTTACATTGCAGTTTGTAGCTCCTTTGCAATAAAAAGCATGCCCACACCTTGCTTTAGCACTAAATTCAACAAAATCATTTCCAATACCTGAAATGAACCCAAATCTATTACTTAATGCTTAATTTCCTATCTAAAACACTAAACTAAAATATTAAAAAAAGAGAAAATTCATGAAAAAATGACAACTTAACATAACTACTACTAATTATCACTTTTTTTATTTAAATTTAATTCATTTTAATAATAATTTTTTGGTATACCTACTTATTTCCTATATTACAATGCACTTTCAACCAGTAAATCAAATAGTAACAATACATAATAACATTTATACCACCATAAACATTGTTTTTAGACAAAAAAGTCAAACATAATCAAAACAAAATGCTTAATCTACCAATATTCTAAAAAAATTCTGACATAATAAGTTCTTATTGAGTCCAACAACCATAATAATATTTTTAACTTGGTCTTGAAGACATTTTAACATACTTAAACTAAGGATCTTCATCATAAAAAAGGTTTGGAGAATGATTTGCCACACTCAATTAATGTCCACTTGCTCGATTAGGTTACTAAATTGTAATATAAAATTAATAGTAAACATATTGTGAGTATATTACAAACATAATTAATGATGTGATATATAAAAAGCAACTATAATGTAAGGATTAAGAACCTTAACAATGATGTTTAGAGTTTGACAATATTAGGAGGCAATTAACCTTGATAGTTCTACATAAAAAACTCATCATTGTCTCAAATATTTTATTTTAACTTTCAAATCTCTTATTTAGATCTTTAAGTCTTCTATCTTGTTCTTTTATTTTTTTTATGTTGGTAATCTAATTTGCAATTATGATATTATATAACCGATCTCATTTTGAGGACTTAATTTTGCAAATCCGTTTAATAAACATAAGATGAGTTCATTCCACTATAAGAACAGAGGGGATGTCCAAACAATTAGGATGGTGACGAAACCATTCCTAACCCTTGAACACAACTTGGGTGCTCTTACCTCCCTAATGGAAAGGCTAGGGAGTCTTCCACCGATATGCCCTAAGATATAGACATTGAACTAGATTCATGTAAGGCAATCTTTCCCTGCATTAACCAAATTAAATTACAATTACACTTGCATAACCAAAACACAACTCAAACATATGTACTTCTAAAAAAATTATAAAATACTTACACTAATTGTTTTGGCCTCATCACTCATAAATGACCCATTAGTATGCTTATGTATGGTTGTCTGTACTTTTTCTCAGACTATATGACCTAACTCAAACTCCTACAATTGGAAAGGAAATAATGACATATATACATGTTACAAAGAAAAGTATGATATACTTTCTAACAATTGAGATTACCAGCTCTGCCCTTTTGCATGCAATAGTCTTTGTTCCACCAGTGTGATGGATAGTTTGCTTCTTTCTATTTTCTTTATTTTTCTAAGCATTTTGCTTTTCATTGACAAAATATAGCTATAAGCTGTTTTTAAAATAACTAATTCAAAAATTCATAATACTACCTTAGTTTGTTAGCTACAACAATAGTCAATAAATAATATCTAATGATCTTTATCATTGTCATTAGAAATTTTAGTAATTGATTGCTCTCAAGTGCAAGTGTCATTATCCCTACTTTGCCAAAATTATTGTCTTTTTTCTTTCCACTTCATTTCAATATATTTTAAAATATAGCTTTTGTTCATATCATTATCAACTACAAATTTAGCCTTCAAAGTTTAAGAATATTGTTAGCAGTGATACATTCAGAAAGCAAAGACATATTTGAGAACAATTTGATCACTCAAGAAGTTAAAGACATTCACTTCATGACTTAAAGTCATTAAGAAGGAGAAGAAGAAAATAAATGAATTTAAAAACCATATTTACAGCCATCTTAAATGTAATTTCAAGCATGTATTTATTTCATTACTTTGGCACGACAATACAACATATACTGGATAACCTTATTCCATATCTATTTGTCATCTTTATTTAAACATTCAAATTTTATTACCCTATATGTTGTTTCTCTTTCAAAATAAGCCCTCTTTTCAATGTTGTCATCCTTCTCCCATCCAAACCTACACACTTTAGTGACAATATCTGCCAAAGTAAGCCCATATCTTAGCATTGATAATGGGAAGTGGAAAGATGATAATAAGTAAGCATAGGGAAATTAATATGCTTACATTTCTTCTTTTTCAAAAATGTTCCTCCTATATGCTTACTTTTCAATTTGGTAACAACCTATTACATTTTTAGTTGATTGGGTCACAACAATAAAACTAATTTATCATACTCATCTTTAACCTACAAAAAGGATGTTAAGAATATGCCTTAGCATATGCTGAAATAAAGGTTGTCATCTCTCAAATCAAATATCTTCCATTGAAGCTAGCAAGATTTTTAAAGTATTTAAATATTTTTTCTATTTCAGTTGTTTTTAAATTTAAAATCCTATTACTATTTTGTAGGATGCAGCTATTTATCTGATAAGTAGTTGGTATGTTGCTATATTTATGCTATATCTTTCACAAATTATGTATAAATTTTGCACTAATAAGTTAAAAATTGAGAGCATCGATAGTTTCAAAATTCATATAAATGTTACTTAAGTACTTAGCCTCTTTAAAAAACCAACAAAGTGGTATCAAAGTAAGGTTATCTTGAGGGACCAATAATGAGAGTGAGTCTAAATACCTTACACCAAAGTTGACATACAAATTTGAAAAATCATATAAAAATGGAAGAGGCATGCTTTATAGTTGCTCACTAATCTTCAATGGAGAAAATTATCAAATTTAGGCTGCTAGGACAACTGCTCATCTACAGGCTATTGATGTTAGGGAAGCAATGGAGGGTGATTATGAAATTCCTCCACTTGGAGACAATCCAACTATGGCATAGATTAAGATTCATAAAGAGAAAAAGACAAGGAAACCTAAACCTATGGCTTGCTTTTTTAGACAATCTCCCTATCGATTCTCACCAAAATCATGCATATTGAACCTATTGGAAAAACTTAAGAGTATCTCAATTATCAAAGGAATGAAAAGGTCATGAACATTCAATGATGAATCCAATTCAAGAAGTTGAAATAAAGAGCATGAAGGAGTTTGAAGCTATAAAAGAATATCTTAGTGGAAAATTTTGAAAAATATTTACATTAATCAAAGAAAAGAAGCCAATATATTTAAGGAAAATAGCAAAATTTAAATTGTTAAACATCAAGCTAGCAAAAGTGGCTAAGTCTTACCCATGCAAACCAGAAAGCCCAAGTTCTAGTCCCACCATGTAAATTTAGGCATTAATATATTTTTTTTATCTAATTGCCTCGTGTCCATGTGAATTTACTTGAATACCCTTATTTTCCTTCCCTTTCATGTGTGAACTTCTTACTTTTTCTTCGTTCTACAACTAGCCAAAAGTTCTCCTCCTTCTTTCTTCAATTTTTCATTTCGACTCAGTTTCTCACTGTCTTCTCACCTGATTTCAGCTACCACTAGTGACTTTCCTTCATGCTATAGGACAGAAAATGGCAGAAGTCTCTAGCAACTTGCAACATTGACGTGGGGCACAATTTGGGTGGACAATCAACTTGATTTGAGCAATTTTCTTGCAAATTTCTTTAGGGCTTTATTTGATCTATGTATTTTGTTCCTTTTTCCCTCAAATTTAACATTAAATCTTGAGATTTTGCATAAAAAATTGAAAGCCTAATTTGTAAATGGGATGAACATTAACAGTAGCTTGATTTTTGAAATTAAGGCTTGATTTGGAGTTCTTTCACTAAATTTCCTTTTGGGGTTTTTATTCTAGGCGAGAGTCTAACATTTCCCCTTTGCCAATTTGATGTTTTGGTCACAAATTAAAAAACCTTTTTTCCATGGTAAGGAGTATAAGTGTGTAGAGTGGTGGAATTTGAAGATTTCTTATTCCTTTAACACTACTGGACCTTAAGAAATGGGATTAAAGTTATTGGTAGTTCTCATTTTGAATGGTAAGTTATTTTAAGAATTTTACTCAAATTTATCTTAAATTCATTATTGTTAAAGGAAGCTTGATGAAGGAAATTTCAATGGATATGGCTATTATTATTCAATAATTACTTTAATTTTGATTGGTATAAATTTTTAAGTCATTGGAAGAGATTGGCAACTCAAGAGCTTGGTAGAATGGATTAATTGGCCAATTTTAGGCATGTTTAGACTTCTTAAGTATTTACATAAATACTGATGTTGGTAGGTGTGTTTAGTTTCATTCATAATTTGAGAAGCTTTAATGTTTCTGTGTTAGAAAAATAATTCTATTAATAAGAATTGAAAGTGAGGAAAGTATCAAATTAAGAAAGCCTAAGAATGGACTATATATGCATGCATGCATTTATATATTGGATTTAAAAGCAATTAATTTTCCATTGGTGGAAATTACTTGAATTTAAGGACATGAGGACTTTATCAAAATCTTAGGTTCTCTCTTTAGAGTATATGTGTACATACAATAGCCATGGCAATTAAAGTTAGTAAAGGAATATTGGTAACCTTAAAGGAAAGAAATCAATGGAATGGAAATTGATGGAGGATGACAATTTAATTATTAATTAGTTTAATCTGGAGGTTAGACATTAGAAATTTATTTAAGTTGAAATATTCCTAGATTGGGATGATAAAGTGATACTTTTGGTTTTAGGGATGTAGAGATTATTCTTTGATCTAGCGAGTAGTAAAGGAGACAATTAGAAAGTGAGTTGTGAGTGCTTTAGCAAGGTGAGTAGATAACACTAATTACATGTACCTTTTTATTTTATTTTACATACTTTCCTTGGGAAAATAACTTTGATTGGGTTTTCTAGTGCCATGGGGCAAGCTCCTTAAAAATTTTAAACCTTATCATAATATATCTTCTAAATATTTGGAAAACTGGATTTGGTGAAATTTTATCAAGCATTTGGTTAAAGTTTCAGATTGTCAGAATTACTTTGATTCTATATTTCTAAAGTATTTTAAATATATATTTTTGAACTATTTTGTGCTATAGTTATGAAGTTCTAATTAGTTATCTCTTATTTATCTTGCTTTGGTATTTCTAAATTATTCTAATTTTCTATTTTTGAATTATTCTAACTATGTAATTCTAAATTATTTCGAATATGTATTTTAGAATTTCTCCAATTTTGTATTTTTTGAATTTCCTTGAATATTGATTTTAAAGTTATTTGGTTATGAAAACAATTTGATTTTAAATTTATAACTGTGATTAATCATAATTTCTAAAAGAATTATTTTTGGGGAATCCATATAAGCTTGGACCTTGTTGCTAACAATAGTAGATGTTAGCCATAGAGTACTACGATTTGTTATTCGGATTTGACTGAGGTGTAATGCCATATGTTGATATTTTGTCTGAGGCAAAATGTCATACTTTTAAGGAGCATTACTCGTGTTTGATATTTGAAATATTTTATTAAGGTAGAGCTAGCATCTATGCTTCCTACCCTTTCTGTTGAAAATTGATTTCTTATACAGATATTGAAAATGTAAACATCATGAACTACTAATATGGTAGTAAGTAGGGATAGTGGTAAGCAACGATAATGATTGAAGCACCATTTGCGATTCCCACCAATAACTCCTACCTATAGGCCTATGATTAATTTGAATTCCTTTTATTTTGATAACTGAATTCTAATAAAAAAAAATTATAATGATTTTATTTCTGGTTTGTGTTTTGCACCTTTGTGTAGGAAGAAAAGTGAATACTATGATCATCTTTTTATTTTATATGAGTAATTTATTATATATTCATGTCCTATACTTCCACGGTAAGGGTGTGGCTTTCAAAAAACCCTAATGGAGCTCATTATTCCCATTATGATATAATTAGTATTATCAACTTACTAAGTTTTCACTCACCCCTTATTGTTTAACATTTTTCTGATAGCAGTGCAGATCTAGGGCACCCACTTACAGAGTATGAGCTTAATGAGTGCCATTATTTTTTGTGATCCTTATATTGCTAGCAAGGACAAGACTTCCATTTGTTATAAAAGTTTGTATTTGTCATCTAATAGCTCCCTTGTATACATGCAAATGGTCATTTTGTTATTGCTTTGTTGTTGAATGTTAGCTATAAATATTACAAAGAGTGAAGCTATCTTTCCTATTACATATCAGGCTTTCTTGTTGTAGGCATTTTAAGAGGTCCATGTGAGCTATTCTTTTGAGGGCTTGTTGCCACTCCTTGTGAGCTATTAATGTGCCATAAGTACTACACTTGAGTTGTTGCAAAGGTACACTTACCAACCATCACAAAATACTGATGTTGCCTTAACACGAATAACTCTATGATGCCCTTTCATTGCATTACCTTGTTAATTTTAGTTTAAATTTTAGTCTTTCTTGTTAATTTAATAAATCTATATTTAGTAGTGAGGTTTTAGATTATTTCGTGTTAATTTATGTTTATTTCATATACTTTTAGTCATTTGTGGACTATTCATGTGATTTTATATCTTACCTAGGTTGTCAAAGAGAACAAAGGAAGGTTTTGGCATTAAGTAGGTGAACACTCAAATTTGAGACAACTTTTAGGCCCCAAAATGTCAAAATTTAGAGATGACCATTTCACAGCTAATTGTAGAGCTCATCGAGACCTTTCTAATGAGCGGTAGTTTACTAAAATCCAATGTTAAAGTACAAAGTTATGGCCAAAATACTGACATTGGTCTATGATCATTATCCTTACACCAAAGCACCAATGGCAGTATGTTTTCTAGTGAATTAGCGCCATGGCGCCAAGACGTGTATATTGACCAGAGAAGTGGTGCCAAGGAGCCATGACATAACAAATGAATGGTAGATCAGCCTTTTAACATTTTGGGGCGACATAAATCATTTGTCCTAGGGTTTCTTGGAGGGGAGAGATGTTTTGAAGTAGAGAAAGGCTATTTTCTAAGCTTTAAGGGCTGGGCTTTATTAAAGGAAGGCATTTCAAGAGGAGTTTTAAGGAAGGAAATCAATTAAAGCTTCAGAAACGGAGTTCTTCATCTCTTTCTCTTCTTTTACTCTTATCTTGCTTATATTTTCTAAGTTGTATTGGATTGTAATCATAGATTTGCTAGGTTAAACCTTTATTTCTCTAGGATTGTGGACCCTAGACATGTAGATTGTTGAACTTTGTTACTTTCTAACTTGAATTTCATTGTGTATGAAGCCATTCAATTCAAATATTATTTGTTCCCTTATTGATTAGCCATCAATTGGGTTTATGTTGAAGATTTGGGGATTTTTGAAAGAGAAGCCTAAATTTAGTCATTGAACTAAATATCACATGATTGATGTTAGCTGATTACTTGAATTTAAACTCAATTTTCTATTAGGATAGACACATACATATAAAATGTGCAAAGTTCAAATTAGTTGTACGTAATGCATTTCTCTAATTGGCCCTTATAGTGATATAGAGGATTACATTATAGTGATAAAATTTATAAGGGATCGACAAAGTCTTATAATAATATTAGAGACTAAGACTAATTTATGAATTAATGAGTTTAATTTAGGAAAGTAGCTGAATCACAATTGAAGTGCCTTGCTAATCCATAATCCTAGGAAAGCCTTTTGCATTGGTTACATCTAATTTTAAGTTTTGTGTTATTTGACTTATTGCAATTTCTTTACTTTTAGCTTGAATATTTGATTGCTTGGATTAGCTAACTACATACACATTAGAAATTAATAATGGTATTAACTAGAATTCCTTGAGGAGGATACTTTCTCACTATTTACTATTTGTTGGCGGTGTATATTTGCACCGTGGTAGTTTGTTCACAACAAACACCTCCAATGCTATCCTTAAATGTTACACATGAGTCTTTAAACATGGATTGCATATAAGAATATCATTAAAAAAAAAAATACAAGGATGAATTTCCTAAGACACTACTAAAAATATCGTTCATAGCGAATTAGAAAGTTGCTAGAGCATTTGTAAGATCGAAAGGCATGACTACAAACTTAAAATGCCTTGAATGTGTCTTAGATGTTGTCTTATATATGTCTTTAGGTTTCATTCAAATTTGATGATAGCCAACTTGCAAATCCAACTTTTTAAATAATTTGGCCCTCTTCAATTTATCAAATAACTCTTCAATTATCGGTGTAGGAAACTTATCCTTGATAGTTTGCTTGTTAAGCTCACTATAATCAATGCACAATCTCTATGTCCCATCTTTCTTCTTTGCAAGAACTATTGGTGTAACAAAAGGTGAAGTACTATGTTGCATTACCCCAGTCTGTAATAATTCCTTAACCATCTTCTCAATTACATCCTTGTGGCTTACAGGGCATTTATATAGTCAAATATTAATTGCATTTGTTCCTTCATAAAGGTTAATGTAACGATCATGTCCCTACCTAAATAGTGGTAATTTTGTGGGTGTAGCAAACACATCTTGAAATTCATCTAGAAGAAATTGAATATTAAGAGCTACAGCCACAACATTTAAAGCCTTTATTATTAAATAACTCGTCCTTCCATCCTCTGTAAATGCATTCAAATCAAGCAAGAAAAATTGGCCTTCTTCTTTCAAAATATTATCTAATTATTTTGATGTAGCTATCCCCAACTGGTTCGGCTTCAAAGCTGCCAATCTAACTACCTTCCCTTGGCAAAAAAATTCCATTGTCATTTCTTTAAAATCCCACTTAATTGATCTAATAGTTCTCAAACATTGCATACCCAACACCATGTCACAACTTGCTAGCTTGATCATTATTGCATATGTACAAAAGTGTACTTTATTCATTTGCCACTTAAATGCTTTGCAAATTCCCTTAATGTTTAACTTCAAACCTCTTATTACTAATACTTTAGCACCAACCATCTCATTCATCTGCTATACCATTCTCTTGACTAATTGTAAGTCAAGAAAATCATGTGTACTTCCACTATCAATAAGAATCTTTAATAGTTTTCTTGTTATATATCCTTGAACTCTCATGGTAGCATCACCATCAGCTCCCTCTGTTACATTCAAGGAAAATTTTGGCTATTTTTCTTGATCCTTAACATGCACATATGCTTCTTAATTGCACTGCACTTGCTATCTATCCTCCTCATCCACTTTTATTTAAAACAATTGTGCCTTCCTCCTTTGAGGACACTTATGGCCTTGTGTAAATTTCTCATGACAGAAATAACACAATTTCTTTACTTTATGCTCTTCCACTTTTTTAGGAGTCAAAGTCTATTGCAACCATGATTTGCCTCCACACCCTTCTTAATTCATCTTATTTAGCCTTGTTCCTGAGTTACTATTGCCAACATTATCCATCTTGCTCTGGTTAAATCTGCCATAGTTTTGATTGCCTACTATTGTAATTATTCTTGGCCTTATTTTCGCACCACCCCCTTTGCTGAACATTTCATAATTCTTCTCTTATAGCTTGGACAATCTTGTTGTATCCAATAGTGTTCTTGATTTAAAAAGCCTCTCATTCATTGTAATTTCCTCCTTAAAGCCTACAATATAACTGCTAATCAAACAATTTTCAAGCAATTGCACTTTATAGGCCAGATTATCAAAAACTTCTTAATCTACTTCTATTGTTGCTATCTTCCATAACAATGTTAACTCCTCTATTGGGTTCTCATACATCGAACTAAATCTATATTTCACTGCCCAAGAATACATCTCCCATATGATTACTCTATCCTCCTGTAACTTTTCAAATCTCTAATGCCATTTAAAAGCATTCTCATCTAAAGCCAAGCTTGCCAAGGTAACTTTAATTCCTTAAGCATATGAACAAGTAAAAAATACCATCCACAATACAAGATCTAACCTGCCACATCTTTTTGATGGAATTTAGGCAATTTAATTTTTGTAAAGCAGGTTAACATCTAGTAGTCCCAAGTACCATACACCTCAATTGCCTGATTGTCCCTATTCTGCTCAACCTCCCTCTAACCAACTAAATTAGCATTCAAATTACTTTTGTCACCTACATTGATAATCACTGGAGCAACTCCTAAATTCCCAAAACCTTTTTCTCAATGATGACAACTCACTGCTTAACAATTGTTCACATACGATCCACCCATTTTTACCACATGTTCATACTAGATGAAGGAAAAATTCTTGTTTTATTTATTCCTTATTAGATTGTTTTATTGGTCCAAATCAATTCAGTTAACAATGCAGATTGAGCACTCTAACTGAACATGAAAAATACACAAGTCAATGTGAAGTGTATGCTTTCTACACTAAGTCTACTTGCTTGAAAATTAGGTGAAGCTGTTGAGAATGAAGTTCGTTCTAATTTCATATTTGAATTTCATTGGACACACAAGTTTTACAATGTTATATACTATACTTACAATATATGCTTATTATTAATTAATAATCTAATTGATAGTGATAATATCAAATAACAATATGCTTTAATTTACATTAACTCAATAATAGTGTAGGGTTAAATAACAATCATTTATTCCACACCTAAATATTCATTTTATACGAATTGGGTTGGTAAACAAGTTTTGAACCTTGATTATACAATTAATCAAGATCCTAATATCATGGCAATAAAAAATAGACATGCTTACACACACATGTTGCAATTCTATATATTCTCTTTATATATAATTACAATTAGTATTGAACATAAGCTTAATTGATAAGTAAAGAACAAGTCAATGGTAGAGTCTTCGAAAGGTTGTCATCATCAACAATCATTCATTGCACGGAAGCAACTTGATTACATGGATAGAAAATACCTTAAGGCTAGTTTTGGTGAAGTTTGATCCATTTGGGCTTATAGTAACACTCTCTTCTCAACCCACAAGGACCACAACATTTGAATTTTCTCAATTTCTGACACTTTTAAATAAAAAAGGATAGCCACTCTTCCAAGAAAAAGTTCATTTCTTCAGTTCTCCATAGCTAGAAACTCCCCATAACATAAAAATTCTATTTCTTGCATGGCTTATTACCATTCGAAAGGACATTTATACATTGATTCCCATGAAAAAATAGTCAAGGCTTAGAGGGTATCATATAAAAAGTATTAAACACATTTATGGCCCATGAAGATCATGTAAATTCACTGTTAATGAACCAAGACATGGCTTGTCTTTTTAGTTGCTCCTCAGATGGAGTTGGTGAAAATATGGAGAAGGGTGCACAAAAAACTTGCACAACTTTATAATGACACTTAAATTCCAACCTTCCCCTGTCAATACAATGGCATTAAGCATAGCCTTTAACCATTGCTTCCTATAATCAAGGTTTAGGATAGGATGATTAATTTTTAGGGAAAAAGAGATTGTGCAATAGATTCAACCATGAAGGATTTTCCTAGGGTCATCGCTTTGCAATTCTTTGCCTAAAGATGATGGGGAACATGATATATAGTGGGCTAGAGGATACAACTATAAGGGTATAACCAAGAGAGGAAGGAAGCTTTTACCAGGAGTGTTTATTAGTATTGGATAAGCATAGAGGGCTTGTGAGATGTCTGGTAGCTTGCCTTACGATAGAAAAGGTTGTGATAGGGTTTTTGGTGTACAATGCTAGTCTGGATGAAAGGTGTGGAGGGCTAAGGTTTTACTTAATGAAAACTTATGCTTAAAGTACAATGATCAGCAGGATGCTAGGAACAAGATAACATAGTATGATATGAACCCTGCTTTGTCACCTTTGTAAGTGGAAGAGAAACTTCAAGGTAGCTATTTTCAATGAGATTTAAGAAGTCTCTAGCATATTGGGTCTCGCACTATTGCCATTTAACCCCCCATGAAAGTGTACCAAGCATTTGCTAATCATTAATGTGTCACATTTTATAAAATGAGAGTGTGATCAACGCAAGAAAATAAAGGAAAAACCATGTTCCTGTATACTTACACTGGACAAAAGGTAATTCACATAAGAATTAACAAGATGTATTTTCCCTTTTCACAACCATGTTCAAGGTATTCACAAATGGCTTAAGTTTTATAGAAATTTTGGTAGAGTCACCCCTGAAAATAAAAGCTACCAAAATCTCCATAATGAACCTGTCAGCTCAAAACCATTAAAATAAAAAGCTCTGCTCTCTCAAACATTAAGAAAAGAAAAGAAAAAATATATCAAAATACATGAAACAGTTGGGGGATGTATTACATGTGGTCATCTAAGACACGTATAAAATAATGTACAATAATCTAATCAAGGTTTCATAAACTATACCAAAAAGTACAAAAGAAAAAGAAGACTTAGCCCTCACAAAGCAAAACAAGGTTCATGAGCTAATCTCTATATCCTATCCTCAGGGTCAGGAAGCTACTTTACCCTGCTATATACACCCAAAAAAAAAATTGTTAATGAAACAACCAAAGAATGTGAGCTTAAAAAGATATATATGTAGTACCTAAAAGGAAAAAGTCTTGAAAAATTTAAATGAGGACAATGAAGATGTAAATAATGTAACAAATTTTTAAATCCACATATGTAAACTAGAATACATACATACATACATACATATATATATATATAAAGCATGCGAAAATTCAGTTGAGGTTTCAAAATTAGTGCCAATAGATAGAAAATTATCTTAGTTAAAAACTAATATTATGAAGGACTACCAGGGACTAAATACAACTATTGTAGGCACACAACCCATGAGGAAATCACTAACTGTTGAGGGTACATAAGGGTAACTAACCAAACTATCATGAGACCTAAGCTCACACTACATCATCCTTCTATCCATGTGTGATGGCCATCACACGAAGCTAGCATATCTTATCACCTTGCTACTTAGGTGTTTCCAAGGTGCACCATAGGCTAATAGATATGTTTTTTGCTACCAGTGTCCTACGCTAGTCCTCCCTAAAATCCTATAAATTTTTCATGCATAGAATCTATTTATTTGGCATAGCACTGTCAATGTTTGAAACCTAACTGTTCCAATTTAACCATAATCCAATTGCTTTCATAGTAATTCCTCAATCTTATGCATGATTTCAAGAAATAAAGTTTTAAACCTTTAATAATAATAATGATAATAATATGCCTCACGAAAAAAGAGAATTTCTTTATTTTAAAAATGTTAAGGAGAAGAGATTAAAGGTAGAAATATAATAAAGTTAAAGACGAGTATATGAATGAATAGATACATATATTCTAATTAAGGTTTAAGGGTGTAATATGCTCACCTAACTAGCTAGATAAAACTAGCTATTGTAGCTTTTCTAAAGGCCATAGGTTTGATGTGCCTTTAAAATAGGTACCTATAAGGTTAAAGTACAGGGTTACTTTGACTAGCATGGTATCCTACTAAAGTAACTTAAATTAGTTCATTGTTCACCTTGTAGTCCTCACCAATGGTTATTAATATCACTACTCTTGAAGTTGATTCAATGACTCCACTTATCGAGTATTTGCATAATCCTCATATACATCTCAAATGAACTTAATGAGTTCCCTCATTTGCTATAGTTATTACCACTTGCCAATTACCTCAGTTTATTTTTAAAATTTCAAAATAAACTACTTATAGGCTATGGTGTACGTTGAATTCATATGGTTTACATATATTGTTGAAATTTCTAAGTATTAACTTAGTAAACATATCCCCACTCTTAATCTCCAACCTTTAAACATGTTACTAAATCTTAATAAAAAAATATAAAAAAATGAATATGATGCAATTACATCCAACACTAGTTGAAGGGTCTAGACCTCATAGAAAATTTCATTAGGACTCTTTTAAATGTATAACCATAAGACTTCCATTACAATTGAAGAATGCAATCAAGTAAACTAACCACAAAATACAATTTTTCTTAACAATATACAATACACTAAATTAGCCCCTTATTCTACCTCAATATCAATTAAATGCACATACATACATGTATAATATATATATATATATATATATAATTATCTTAAAGTTCAATATATTTACTTTTTCATTCATGCATTGAACTTTTCTTAAACCCCATTTGGTATGCAAAAGGAAAGGGAAAGGGAAAGGGAAAATGAATAGGAATAGGAATTAATCCTAATGTAATAGAATCTTATGGTTCAAAATCATGTTTGGTATGCTAAGTAAAGGCATAAGAATGATAGTTTTTTTTTTTTTTTGGATGAGTAAAAACCAAAGTACCCCTTTTAATAAAAATAAAAAATATGTTAACAAAAAAATAAAGCTTCCAAGAGTGTATTTCTCATCATCTCCTTCACTCGCGCTGCCCTTACTAAGCTAAAGTTGTAGATAATTCATATCGATGAGTTGACCAGCAATAGCAAATCGATGATAACAAAGTAAAATGATTATATATATGAAGAATGGTGATAGCAGAATGACAATGATAGATGCAAAGAATGGCAATGATGGATGCAGAATGATGGATGTAAAATAGTGACAACAAATTCATGATGACAAACATAGAACGATGATGGATGTGAAGAACAATGACAGCAGAACGATGACGAAGATGTTCAGCAAAGCTTTGAATGTTCAAGTTTAGGGGCATTTTGGTAATTTGGCTCTCATTCCTTTGGAAAGATCCTTTTTCCATAGCCTATCTTATGGAAATAACTCTCCTATCCCTTTTCTACTCCCACACATTAAACATACATCTCTTGCTTTCCATTGCCCTTTCCCTCTCCCATCCCATTAATTCCACTACACCAAACATACATTTACTTCTCTTTTCATCTAGTACAATAAATTCCACCAGAATTTCTCATAATTGCAGATGACTTGAATAACCATTTCCAACTATTTATTAAATATTACTTATTTTTTATCTTTATTTGTGAAGGTATTACATTTTAACTATATAATCCTTAAGCCTTTTTTACTTATTCTCCTATTCAATTCACTCTCTAATCCTTTCTTGCTAAAACCTCAAATTCACACTCCATACCACATTATTAAAAGCAAAAACTAATATGAGACATGGCTATAACAAGAAGCTATTACATATCTTGATACGCTAAAATTTATAAAGCTAAAAATACTCACTTTGAACTTAATTTAATGGTTCAAGAAGTTGAGCCTCTAGCACCCTTATGACGCCTATCAAGAAGGTTTTAAAAATTGAGGGCCAAAACATTTATAATAAACATAGAAAATTCAAGGAAAATGATGGAAACACACATAAATGAGAAGGCATTATAAAATTTTAAAGATTCCTCACCATTTTATGCCTTAATTAATGGTAAGGGCGAACAAAGTCACCACTGGCTTTAGGAGGAGCTTTTGAACAGTGCACGTTGACAGGAAATGCATGAAATGGTTAGCAAACACGAGATAAAACGAAAAAACATTGAGAAGTTTGAATGGAAAGGAGAGGAAGAGATGTCACACCCCAAAAACTCCAAAGTATGAACGGTGCATATAATGAGGAAAAATCCCACTTATAGAGGCCTAAAAGAAAGCTATGTAATTCATCTATCAAAGTAAATCAATTTGGGAATTACATACTAAGCTTCAGCTCATTGATTAATCTAAAGAGAGCTTAGCTTTCACTTGAAATATAATAATTACAATACACAATTCAATAGGGTGGGGATTTTGCCTATGGTCATTTGGATACATCTATAATATATATACACACACACACACACGTATCAAAATAATCAAATTCCTATACAAAGAGATATACAAAATATACCAAAAGGTGTCAGCCTGCACGGGACAAAAGGGCCTTACCAATGGGTCTCTATGTCCTATCCTTGGATCCTAAAGTTGCTTTATGTGACTATCTGAAATGATAAAAGCGAACAAGTAGCATCCCAGAAAAGCATAGTTTAAAAATTATATAAATCAAGGAAAAAAGGAAAACAATTTAAGAGAATGTTCACAAACAAAACCTGGTGAAAATAAGATTGTCGTTGTATCAATTAAAAGCAATAAACTATAAATAGTATAACACTATGAAATTTCATAAATAGTCAAACCACACATGAGCTTTGGTAAATCATAATATAGTTTTAGCCTGTCAAAAAAAAAATTCAACTGTTGAGCATAAAAAGGACTATCATAGGACATGACACATCTATTGTGGGCACACCGCTCATAGCTAAAATCATCATCTATTAAGGGCACACAACCCTCAAGAAAAATTACCATTAGTTGAGGGTACACAATTTTTAAGGAAAATAACCATTTGTTGAAAGGGCACTACCCTCAAGGAAAATCACCATCTGTTGAAGAAACAATACCCTTGGAGAAAATCACTATCTGTCAAGGGCATATAGCCCTCGAGGAAAATCACCATTTGTCAAGGGCACACAGCCCTCAAGGTAACTAACCAATCTATTGTGATTTCAATGCTCACGTTACATCATCCTTCCATCTTCGTGTGATGGTCATCACATAGGGCTAGTGCCTCCTATTACATTGCTAACTAGGTGTTTCCATGGTCTAATAAATCTACTATTAGCTCTCCTTGTTCAATACTAGTCCTCCCTAAGTCTAAGGAAACTATTGTGCATGAGTTTTCTCCATTCAGTATCAACACTATTAGAACACAAGTTCTTGCATTTCATTTAAAATAATATGCAACTAGAATGTTCACAAATATTCAACCCCATGCATGGATTCAGTTCATCAACAAATTGTAGTCATATAAAAGTAAGCTTTGTAAATAAGATGAAAATAATTTTTTACATTAAAAGTATAATAAAAAATAAAATTCAATACCATGAATTGATGAAGAATGTGCAATTAAATTATTTAGCAATACTTAACAATGCCACCTGCTCATCAAGTTGGCAAAATAACACTAGTTTTTATCATTATAATTGTTTAAAGAACTCTTAAGGATTGTACCCTAAAATGTAGGAATGCAAAGTCACCTTTAATTTGCATGAGTGTAAATCAACTTAAAATTTTCTCAATAAGACTTACTAATAACCATTAAACTAACTACTCATAATTGGTTGCTTAAGGATTTCACATGTTTGTTGCTTGGCTTTTTGACTTCTAGGCTATTAATAAGGCATCACATCCTGTCTCAGCATCTAAAATTCCACAGATGCTTTATTGTGATTCTTTTTAATTGTTTTATACACAGACTGCAACCAAAATTTTTTTTATTAATTTTATTGGCTAGCCCACGACCCAATGGGGGACCATGCCCCACATTATCTGTGTGGGATGTCCCCAATACACAATTAGGGGACATCCCGTTATTTTAAAAAATTATTTATTAATAAAAAAAATTTTAATTTAGTTATAAAATTAATTATATGTTAAATTTTACAATAAAATTATTTTTTAACATAAGATTAATTTTATAAAAAGTTCTAAAATGATTTTATTAATCAAAATATTCAATTTTTGAATTAAAATAAATTATTTTTTCACTAAAATAAACTTTACATCCATTAATTTCTTAAAACTAAATTGAACCCACCTCTGTTTTTTTTTTTTCTTGTGTAAGTGTACATGGTAAAATTAATTAATGAGGTGACTGCAAAACATTTCAAACTAGTCCCAAACAGATAATGGGGGGCATGACCCCCATTGGTCAACCTTGGGTCACGGGTTAAGCCAGCTCGTGACCCAATAAAATTAATAAAAAAAATTTTGGTTGCAGTTTGACAACCCTATAAAACAATTAAAAATAAATCAAAAATGCATATGTGGAATTTCAAATGCTGAAATAGGATTTAAGCTATTTAATGTCTTATTATAGCCTGGAAGTCAAAAAGTCTTTGTTGCTTGCATAAATATCATTGACATTTCTCATGTAATTCAATGAATTTTTATTTTTACCATAGTTGCTACACCTCACAATTTATTATGATTTTCTTTAAAATGTAAATGGCATTATTCATAAGCCAAGGTGCAAGCATGAATTACATAATGGTAAGAAAAGTCTTGAACTTGCACCATAGCACCACCCTAAAACATGACATGAATTCCCTCCACAATTGCATCTCCTCATATTTTTTTCTTTTTCTTCTTTTGCTTCAACAAACTTATTAAAAAGGAAAAGAGTTTTTTTATGCTTATATTTTTTTGAACTCCACTTGAGACATGACTGTAATAATTCGTTTTACACTCTTTCACGTAGTCAAAAGAAAAACTCTCTACTATACCATGGTGATGTAGGTGTATTAAATATACTTTGATAATTCCTAAAATTTCACTTGTATCAATAGCAAGTAAACATAATTACCTATAAATATTTCCCTACATGTGCTAGAGAATGGTTTTCATATTTCTTCCAAAGAAAATAAAATTTGAGCAACAACACACTACTCAACTTCCTTTCAAATCTCCGTTATTTCTCCATACTATAATTTATACCTTGTTATTTTCACCATTTCATCTTTTACTCTGTATATGTGTATGTGTGTGTGCGTGTATATATATATATATATGTAAAAGAATTTATTCCATATATAAGTTGCATTTTATTTTATTTTTATCTCAAATTCTTATTTAATATCAATCCAACCACTTCCTCAACACAAATTTGACATTCATAAATTTCTAATAGCATAAAAGGGTTGAAAGAAGTGAAATTTCACCATATCTAAACTTACCTCAAGAATTTAACTCCCAATAACTGATCCTTCTCCCTCCTTTGAAGCTATTAATGGTAATTGGAGCAAATAAATTCATATTTTTCTTCGACAAAGACCCTATTAAGGATGTACATGAGTCGAGTTTTTGAGCAATATAAAATTTGACTTGGTTTTTTACTAAGTCACATTTTTGTGACCCAAACCTGTTTAGATTCAGTTAATGACCAGGTTAGGATGAGTTCAACTAAATCAAATTTCTTACTCTTTTTTATCATTTTCAAATGAATAAAAAAATTTTGAAGAAAAATTAAAAAAATAATAATCTAAAACAATATATAATGGAATGAGAAAAGATTTAAAATTTAGAATGAAAAATAATTAAAGGTTTAAAAGAATTAATATTTAAAATTTTATTATAAATAAACTTTAATTTAAAATAAAATATAAAAATAATTCCAAACCAAGCTGAATCAAATTTTATGTCAATCTAAACCCGGCTTATCCTAATTAAAACATGCAAATTTTTTTCAATTGACTTAGCTCATTGTCTTGGGCCACGTGAATTGGTATCCACCTGCAAGGGAGATATCGAAAATTATGAGCCAACATCTCAACACGGGCTCAGAAAAATGGGGAAAAGTGACGAGAATAGCATGAATACACAAAGCCACAAGAAAATTTGAAGAGAGAAGGGGAAGAGAGCTTCACGCTAGTTATCTAGAAATTTTTGACTCAGAACACGCCAAAAAATTGTAGGGAACGGACGGTTTAAACAGAAAAGTGGGATTACCTATGAGATTGTGGAGGAGTATGGAAGAATGATGCTACTGAGAGGCGTTCGAGCTTCCCGTTCGTGTGAGAAAGAGATGAGATGCGCGGGGAAGGGAAAAAAATGAAGAGGGGGTATTTCCGTAATTTTGAGTAAGGACACATGGCATAGACTAAAAAAATATTTGCTAAGGCAAGCATGGGTGCATTTTAGATCAATTAAGCTTGCCTAATTCTGAAGTTTATTTTACTTAATTTATATTGAGGCTATTGTTACTTCTTTTTTATTTTTCTTTTTAATTAGCTCAAATTTAATTCTCATCGCGTACCTTGCTTTTTTTATTTCAGCCTAGGTCTTACAGGAGATATGCATGAAAACTGAGTTTATGAGAAGAAGAGATCGTGCGGGAAGATGGAAGAGATTTGAGGGGCATGTTCATAAATTTCATAAAAGGATATGTGTCAAAATATTAAAAATTACGAAGGCTTAGTGAAGATGGTAATGTTTGAACTTGCTTTGCCAATAAGTGTGAGGCATACGGAACCAGCTTATTTTTACCTTAATTAATTTATGGTGTCATTTTTAGTATTATATCAAAGATTTTACTTTAATTTATACTTATTTCTCTTATCTTTTACTACACTAGATACTGCCCTATTCCTTTCCTTCGGGAACCCTTAATCGAAAATATTAAGGTCATAATTAATTTATTAAATGCTAAAAAATAATCCCTTAGATGTTACAATACTCTTTAGTTAACTGCAATCCTTTACTTGTTAATTAGTCACATTGTACTGCAACTCACCAATGACGAAAACAACCATTAAAGTATGAGGGTCTTCTTAGGTACAAAATTGTAGCTATTCTTTCACGAATATATATAATTTATGAGTTAAGGAAATATGAAGTGTAGAAAATGTTGCTAATGAGTTTTTTTATTTTTCTAATAATGATAAAGATTCAAGCAATTCAGATTTTCTACTATTCTTTTACGAATATATATAATTTATGAGCTAAGGAAATATGAAGCGTAGAAAATGTTGCCAATGAGTTTTTTTAATTTTTTTTTAATAAAGATAAAGATTCAAGCAATTCAGATTTTCTACTATCACACAACAACCGCTGCTGTAAATATAAAAATTGACTATATACCATAAAAAATTATCTAAATATAACTACCCACGATTATTTTTTATATTTATAACCAAAGTTGTTAAAATCGCGATTTTAGGCAGACTCGTTTGGAGGGTGAAATCTTTACATAAACTCATAATGTAGAATCATAAGAATTCATTTATTATAATAATTAACTATTGAAATATATAATTATATCATTAAAATTAATATTTTAAAATTCAAACTAGTTTTTGAGTTGGTGAAAATAATGACTAATATCTACTAGTATATCTATAGTTAAAAATAGTGATAACTAAACATGAATATTTTTTTAATATTATATATTAAAATTTAAATACGATAAGTATTAATAAACAAATACTAGTAATTTAAAATTTGAATTAAAATTATTTATTCAATTATAAAATAACTATTAAAGACTATTTTGTTAAAACAAATAAATTAACAATATATTAATTTCATATTATTTTTAGGTAAAATATCATATTATAAATATTCAAAAAAAGAAAAAAATTTAATATAATAAATTTAAATAATTTAGATTAAAACACAAAATAAAAATCCTTTTAAATAAATTTAAAATAAACTTCCAAAAATAAGTGCAACAAATTATATGATGTTAGTTATGTGCAAATATACACTTTTCTTTGTGAACATGCTCAAATTGTCCAAATTCTACTCTTTTTGAAACTATAAAAAGATAAAGAGCAAATATCTATAAAATATTGCTTATATATACATAAGAATGGTGTTGGAGTAGTGGCATGAGGCATAACATGTAACCAAGTTTGAACGAGTTTGAGTGGTGTTCGAGTTAAGCACCGAGTCAACTTAATTTTTTTTCCTGAATACGCAATTGACTTGACAAGTTTGACAACTTTGCTTATAAGAACTTACTTTAATAACAATTAATCTCTGTTGAAATTTAAGATGTGAGATGTAATGACCAGTCCATCTCCCCCTAACAAAAGCAGGTCAAAAGCTCTAGTTTGGTTCACAATGGCCCGTGAAAATGCCAGCCAGTAAGTTGGGCCCTACTACGGTTCCGGGATTCAACATTTCACTATTTTATGGTCATAGTTGGGTGCAATGACTAACTTCATAAAGATGACAAATCCATTAATGTTATACTCAGTCTAAATATTGATGTGGAGTGAGACTATTATCTTATTAAATTATTAGGAAAAGATGCAGCAACATTCAACCATACAGATACCTCCATGGCCCTCATGCGTTACACTCAACTTACTCATGATGTGTATGATGGTATATTTTGATATGTACAACTGTGCACGTACATATAGACAAAAAGTTAACACACTCATAGTGAACCTTCTTTTCTTTTCTTTTTTCTTTTTTTATTTAGTTTATTTGCATAAATTATTGGAATGATGATTATAAGTTATAGCCAGTTTAGGACCCATAGATAAGATGTTACATAAATTGTTATTATTCTTAATTTAATAAAATTAAACCATGAAGGCAGCATCTGAAACATACATAAAGGATTATATTACATTGGTCGCACACATAGGCACACTAAAAAAGAAGCACGGAAATGAAAAGCATTTATGGTAGAGAGAGAGAGAGAGAAACAGTGCTAGTAGCTTTCCTCATCTGGAGGAAGGGGAACATGAGACCTGTTAATGAAGAAGGTCTCATAGATGAAGCCAGCAAGGCCACCACCAATGAGTGGTCCAACCCAGTAAACCCAGTGATCAGTCCAGTTTCCACTGACCAAGGCAGGGCCAAAGGATCTTGCTGGGTTCATGGAAGCAGCAGAAAAAGCCCCACCAGCGAGGATGTTAGCTCCCACCACAAACCCAACCATTGTGGGGCCAATCCCACCAGTTGCTCCCTTATTGGGATCCACCATGGTACCATACACAGCGAACAACAAAGAAAATGTGAGGATAATTTCCCAAATCACTCCCTGAGCGTACCCCACTCCACTTGCCAGCGTATGAACTGGAGTTGTCTGCACAATTGAATTGAGTCAACTTTCTTCTGAGTAAATGAAGGGAGAATGATCTATACAGAAATGATGTTGACAAAGTAATTACCAGTCCGCCAGAGAGGTAGTGAAGAAGATAACAAGCGAGTGCAGATGCGAGTAATTGATCGATCCAATAAAGGAGGGAACGGAAGACGGTGATGTGGCCGCCGACGAGGAGACCGAGGGTGACGGCTGGGTTGAGGTGGCCACCGGAAATGTGGCCGGCGGAAATCATGGTGGCCACCACGAGTGCATGTGCCACGGCCACAGCTAACAGCCCCACCAGTGCATCAGCACCCAGCTTATCTGGATATCAAAAAAATGGTTGTACAAAGCTAGCGAGAAGTAGTTAAAGATGATAAGAAAAGCGTGGAATTGCAGAAAACGAAGTAGGGGTAGATGATTATAGGTACCGACGGCCATGGCAGAACCAACACCGGCGAAGACGAAAAGGAAGGTGGTAATGAACTCAACGACGAGGGCGTGAATGCAGTCGGTCTGGGTAGCCTCTCGAGCGGTTCCGAGAGCGATTTTCGCCATGGCTTGACGAGGCTTAGGCACTACTCGCCAAGAGATAATAGGCTAAATGGGAGTGGTAACGCAACCAATTATATAAGCAGAACAAAAGTATATTCATAATTGCCTCCAACTTTTCTATTACGCTCGCATGTGCCCACTTACTCTACTTTCACCGCCTATTTATTCCTTTCACCGCTCATCGGTGAATTTTGGATTTCCAGAAATTTACCTTCCAGTACCTTATTCTCTGCAGTTAATGGTACAATTTATACATTGGCCAAAAAAAAAAAAGCAATATATAGCTTTTTTTATTATTTTAATCGATTTTTCTATTAAAACATACTAAGTAAACAGTTTTTAATAATACTAAAACAAGTATATGATATATTTTGTTTAGGTAAAGAAGCTATAACAAAAATATAAGCGTAGATAGTTAATTAATTAATTTTATCATATGCTTTATTTAACATTTTATAAATTGACTAATAAAAGGCAATAATCTTCTTGTTTAATTTTTTTTTCTTTTATTTGAGGAATTTCCGTAGTTTATATTAAAAAGCACATTAACCCATCTGTCACTTTAGTAGTTTATCACATTTTTGCACTAGGCATGTATTCTATTCAATTAGAAGTAAGAATACAAAGGAATCAACTTTAGTGACACATCAGATTCATCTACTATGGGACATTGTTCCACTAATTGAGATCATCAATATTAATTATTGTATTTTGTCCCAAACACGACATGTATAGTTCATACTTTACACTAAATGCGCACAAGGAACGTCAGCGTCACTAAAAGCATATGCAGTATGCCCCTGATCGTATCATATTTTCAGGATCATTCTTTAACCAAATAATCTATTAATTAATATATCAGTAAATTAAATGATCTAATAACTTATTTGATACTATCTGAAAAATTTACATGCGTTAAAAGATTCAACTCTTACTTTTATATTTAATTTGGGAAAGAATAATTCATATATAAAAACGTTAGAAGTAAATCTCATTAAGAAAATTTATATAAAAAGAGCAAATTATTTACTTGTAAATGTATTTTTTTAATTCATAATTACTTAGAGTTAATTATTTTTAATGGATCAAATTTACTTAAAATAATTTCTTTATGTTGTGATATTATATATCACCATCGCAATTATTTCCCAGAAACACTTTAAAGATTCTAAAACAAGTTGACCTTGTGAAGATGAGGGGAAGACTGGGGAGGGTGGGATTGTTGCCCTTTGTTAGAATTATTGTAAGTTGGACTAATATAGGGTAGGTCGATGGAGGGCCACACAGGAGGAACATCATTGCATAATGCTCATCATAGTTCACCACTTCGTCATGTCCTTCATGATGACCATAGTGCCCCCCACTTCTCTTCACTTCTTTTCACCGATCAATTTGGAAGATTAATATAGGTATCTGACTCTGTTAAGCATAAGAACAAGTCATAAAGTACAAGACATAACTCCAAAGTATTCATTTTGTAATACTTCGTACAAATTAATTAATTAACATTGGTGGCTCATCTGGCACCACCATCATGGCCCATATGTTTTTCTTTCTTTTGGTTGGGTTCATAAGGACTTGAATCTGAAATTTCAACTCAATCTTATCGTTTGCTGACTAATTGGATTTTAGAGTAAGGAACAAATAGTTCATAAATAAAAAAGATGGACTTAATTACGTTGTATCCAAATTACGCACAAATATGATGCTGCAGCTGTATTATCTGCATTCTATTATTTCACTGTGTTTTTCTTACGTTAATTTAGCACTTCACCTATAATTTGTAGGCTTAGAAACAAGATCATGTATATATGGAGCAAAACCCGAAAGGAAGGGCAATATATATATATATATATATATATATATATATAAACAGAGAGATCGGATGAACTGTGAAAAAAAATAAGATTTTCCGAGAAATCATTGAAACATTATATTTTCTTTTTTATTTTTTAATGATTTTGGCTTTTAGATTCATGTATATTGCAAAGAAAAAAATTTATATGTTATTCTTTATATACTTTTATTAAGTTTTCTTAATTAGCTAATGATATGTTGACATTTTTTTAAAAGGTAAGAGTTAATAATATTAATAAGAAAGTGAACTAAATATAAAAAATTATTCAAATATCATTAACTAATTGGAGAACCTAATATAAGTATATAAAAAATATCATATAAGTTTTCTCTTATTAGTGGTTGGAGATCCGTTCCTGCTCTTTCTAATTCATGTTCATAATTGTGGACAGCGCATAATAAGATTCCATTTCTTTTTCCCACATTTTCTTTGGGGTCACTTTATGCATGCAAAATTATAAATAAACTACCTAGTGGTAATTAATATGCCCAATTCTAGGAATTAATTAGAGTGTTATAAAATAGTATTATAAGAGAAAGAGAAGTGAATACTGAATGGGGCTTACTTCTTTCTTTTTTCTTCTGTCTTTAAATACACGTTGTGCGGTGACAGAATAAATACTAAGATCCATATTTCTATCTTGTGACCCGCTAAGAAAGAGCTGTAATCATGGAGGATAAGTGATTTTTTAGAATGTGCTACCCTAAACCTAAAGACACTTTAGTATATCATTTTCACCTTTTTTATAATTATCTGAACTTCTTATGTTTTAAATTCTTAATCAACAACATTTCTATATGCTGTATTACAGCAGAATATTACCGGAAAATCCAACACAGCACATAAAATTAAACAAGTCAAAGTTCCAGTTTCATATATATATGTTTTATGATTAGAATTCGAAGGAAATGACAAAACCTTCACGTGCTCCACTTGCAATACAACTAAGCTTAGTCCATGCATGTACTGACGCTTAAATTGTTCATCACCCTTTGAAGTTTTGTTAAGTTACGCGTGCGTTGACATTTTAAGAAACTTGAGGTTCACTAAACAATTTATTTTCGGCACAGAACAATAAACAAAAAGATAATGCTCCGTCGTTTGAAGTAACACATGCGATCAATAATGCGATAGAATATTAGGAATTATTGAACCTCCGAGAGAGACACTCGAACAATGTGGGCTACAGTTAATCGTAGATATTTTCGCACATGGGACTTGATTTGCCAAGGAAATTTTCAACTTTAGACTTTTCAAGCCGCTGTGATTGTATTGATCTCGGATTAATATTTCAATAATTAAATGAATTTTAACACTTCCATTCAGTAATTAAAATCTTCCACAACTTCATAGGATACTAAGTGGATATTGGCACTAGTTTTGCCCTATTTGTTATTGCAATTGAAGATGTATCTTTTGGTCTCAGATCATATGTTGGACAACAGATCTGTTGTCCAAATTAAATTTTTTGTATCCATATAATTTTTTTCTAAACTTGAAGTTTCTAGAAGTCAGAGCAATAGAATTGTAAAACTATTTTGATATTTCAATTTAGATAAGTTTTTATTAAAGCTGGAAACACTGCATGTAAAGACTCAAAGCCTTAATTGAAAATAGCTAAAAATATTCCTAGAAATCAGCTATGAACCCGTACTTGTCAAACTAGAAAAACAAACATCTAAGAATTAGGAACTAATTAAAATTTAAATTCCTAAAACCTAGGAATTGACAAAATACGCGTTCAAGTAAGCCTATTGGGCTTAATGCAGTCCTTAAGCAACTGACTAATACTCCTCTTTACTTTAGGGGTTGCAAACACGTAATTCTTGTCTTAACAACTCAAATCTTCCAAAAGATAGAGGCTTGGTGAACACATAAGTCATCTGATCTTCAAATTTACCATAGAGAAGTGTCAACACCTTCTTTCTGTACTTCCCTCAAGAAGTAAAGCTTGATGTTGAAGTGTTTAATCTTTCCATGAACCACAGGATTGTTAGAAATTGCTATTGCAGCTTGACTGTCCACATAGACCTTGATATCTTTAATTTGCTCCATGTGTTCCTTAACCACACACTTGGTAGATTGCTACTATTGCTACCACAAACTCTGCCTCTACAATAGATTGAGCTACAATGTTGTGCTTATTTGAACACCATGAGAAAATTTTGGACCACAATGAAAACAATATCCTAAGGTACTCTTCATGTTATCAATAGATCCAACCTAGTCACTATCAGAGTATCCAAGCAATTTGAATTTTGACTCTTTTAAAACTTAACACCATGATTAATGGTGTCTTTGATAGATCTAACAACTCTTTTGATTGCCTTTAGATGCACCTTACTAGCATAGTGCATACACAGAGACAAAATGCTTACAACATACAAGATTAGGTCTTGTAGCTATAAGATACATCAAATAGCCCATTAAACTTTTGAAGTGTGATTCCTCCACTTTTTCAATTCCATCATCTTTGCATAGCTTCTCCTTTTAATTCATCTTCAATAAAATGCACATCTCTATTTATAGTTATAGTCTCTATTTGTGGTTGGAAAATTTTATATGGCTTTGAAACAGTGTTATACGTACCCAATAAAGATGCCTAAAACTTCCTTTTGTCTAGTTTATCTCATTTAACCTGAGGAACATAGGTAAAACAAAGACAACCAAACACTTTAATAAAGTTCAATGAAGGTTTAAACACATACCAAGTTTCAAATGGAGTTTGATCTTTCACTGCCTTTGTAAAATGTCTATTTTAAAGAAACACTACTAACCTTGCTACCTCTGCCCAAAATTTCTTTGGAAAACTTTTTTCATGCAACATACATATGGTCATTTCCATTATATATCTAATCCATTTTTCACATACTCCATTATGTTATGGAGTGTAAGGAGGTATAAATTGGTGAGTAATGCCTGCTTCTTCACAAAACTGATTACATTGTTAATAAGTATACTCCTTCCTATTGTTTAATCTCAAGATTTGAATTTTGCAGTCACTTTCATTTTCTGCATTAACTATAAACTTATAAAAAATGCTAGCAACCTCTAATTTGATCTTAAGAAAGAAAATCCAACATATTCTGGTTAGATCATTTATAAATATAATGTAATAAAGACTACCTTTGAGTGAATGAGTCCTTTGAGGTCTCACTAAATCCATATGAACTAATTGCAACTTGTTTAAAGCTCTCCATGTGATTTTTGGGAATGGCAACTAATTTTTCTTTCCATATTGACAAGCTTGACAATTTAGAAAGACCTCTTCAAAGTCTACTAAGCCCTTGACCATATTCAGATTTTGCATTTTGTGGAATGCTTTATAGTGATAATGCCCAAGACTTTTATGCCAAAGTTGTAGCTTTGGCAGAAAATAAAACCTGTTCCTCCTCCAAATGATCTAATGAGAAACTTTTGCCTCTTATATTTACCTTAAGCATCTTTTGGTCAGTAATATCCTTGATTAAGCATTGTTTTTCCTTAAAGACCACCTTAAAAACCTTTTCTAACAATTGATTGGCACTAAGCAATTTTGAATTTATGTTGAAATAACAATGGCACCTTTTCCTTTTACAACAATGCATTCACCATTGCTAATTTTAACTTTAGTGACAGTTGTAGGCTTGAGTTCTTTGAAGAAATTTTTGTCATCTGCCATGTGATTAATACAATCACTATCAATTAACCAATATTCATTAAAGACATTATTGCTTGAAAACAAGCAGCTACAAAAAGTTAATCTTCTTCCTTTTCATCAACAACTTGAGCTTTTGCTTCTGGTAGTTTATTTTTAATTTTACAAATCACATATTCATGGCCAAGTTGATTGCATTTGTTGCACCTTGAATCAGGTCTTATCCAACACTTGAAAGGGACCTTTCTTGCCATAATGCTTGCATGAAGGATAATTTCTCCTTGAATTTCCTACTTTGTTCCTATTATTATTATCGGCAGTGTCCTTTCAGTTTGTTGACTTATTCCTTTTGGTTTTCTTCCCCTTTTTTTTTTTTTTTATTGTTTCCACCATCTTGATGCTTTGTTGTTCGTTGTTCATGTGCTTATAATGCATTCAACAACTCTACCAAGGTAATATTGGACAGATCCTTTGTATTTTCTTAAGTTGTTATTATTGCCTTAAATTTTTCAGCCACAATTACAAGGCAATAGTTAGAATCTAAGGATGCAAGGCAATAGTTAAAGTTCCAGAACCCAAAAGGAAGAAATTAGGTGAAAAAGGAGTTGAGTGCATCTTCTTGGGATATGCTAAAAATAGTAAGGCATATCAACTTTTGGTCATTGAACCAAATGATTCATACCCTGTCAATAAAATAATTGAATCAAGAGATGTAAATTTTTAAGAAGAAAGGTTTAACTCCACCCTTAAGCCTAATGACATTTCTTATTCCAATGAAAAGTCAAATCAAGATAATAATATTTCTAGTGATAATGACTTAGAAGAAATAGAACTTAGAAGAAGTAAAATGGTTAGAAAAACAAAAACTTTGTTGTTCAAATTTCTTTATGTTTTTTTGGGAAGGGACTAGAAAAGAGATTAAAAATTATTCACCCTTTGGTTTTAATTTTGAAAATGACCCTAAAACATTTAGGAAGCTATAAAGTCTCAAGATGCAACATTTTGGAAAGAGGCTATATAAGATGAGATGGACTCAATAATGGGAAATAAAATTTAAAAACTAGTAGACCTCCCACCTGATTCTATACTCATTGGTTGTAAATGGATTTTTAAAAAGAAATTAAAAGTAGATGGATCTATAGATAAATTTAAAGTTAGGTTAGTTGCTAAAGGGTTTACGCAAAAGGAAGTGATAGACTATTTTGATACATATACACCAATTATAGGGATTTCCACTATCAGAGTGCTTATAGCACTTAGTTACATATATAATCTTGTTATCCATCAAATGGATGTTAAAATAGCTTTCCTTAATGGAGAGTTAGAAGAGAAGGTGTATATGACACAAACAAAAGGATTTGTGGTTCCTAGTCAAGAACACAAGGTGTGTAAATTAATTAAGCCTCTTTATGGACTTAAGTAAGCCCCTAAGCAATGACACAAAAATTTGATGAGATAATTCTAGCAAATAGATATAAAATCAATGAATCTGACAAATGTGTTTACAATAAGTTTCATAATAAAAAAGGTGTTATGATTTGTTTATATATAGATAACATCTTAGTTTTTGGCACTATTTTGGATGAAGTAAACAAAACAAAGAAATTCCTGTATGAAAATTTTGACATGAAAGATATAGGAGAAACATATTTCATACTAGAAATCAAGATTATTAGGAATAACAATTGTCTTGGTCTTTCCCAATCTCATTACATTGAGAAAATATTAAAGAAATTTATTTATTTATATTGTTGTCCTATTTCTACTCCATTTGATTCTAGTATGAAGTTAGTACCAAAAGGATGTCTTGTGAAACAACATGATAATTAAGAGGTAATTATATGCTTGATCTATGCTATGACATGTGCAAAACTAGATATAGCATATGCTATAGGAAGGTTAAGTAGATACACAAGCAATCTAACTAAAAATCATTGGCATGTTGTGGATAGAATACTAACGTACTTGAAAGGAACAATTAACTATAGTTTGACCTATGGTGGTAATCTTTCAATTTTGTAAGGATATACAGATGCAAGTTGGATAAGTTACTCAGAGGATCATGCTTCTACAAATGGATGGGTCTACACTTTAAGTGGGGGTGTTGTTTCTTGGGGATCTAAGAAACAAACTTATATTGCAGACTTTAGCACAAACTTTAGGTTTATAGCATTGGTTGCAAGTAGTAAGGAAGCTGAATGACTTAGAAACTTGTTACTTGACATTTCTATATGGCCCAAGCGAATGGCACTAACATCTATCCATTGTGATAGTCAGTCTACTTTTTCAAGTGCTTATAGCCAAGTTTATAATGGAAAGTCATGACATATTGAATTAAAACATAGCTCTATGAAGTACTTGATAATGAATAGAATAATCTCTTATGTAAGATTTAAATTAAATCTTGCAAATCCCTTGATGAAAGGTCTAATAAGGAATATGATATTGAAAACATTAAAAGGTATGGGATTGAAACCCTATAAACCTTGATCACTGATAGTGGAAACCCAACTTGCACTTGACCATCATATCAAGTATTGAGTTCAATGGTAAAAGTATGTTATTAGAGTTATTGCAAATACTTGTCATTTTTAATACATCCTAAGGTTGAAAAATACTTGGTAACCATGAGATTAAAATGGGTAGGTTGAGCTTTAATTTAGCTCTTAATAGACTTGTAAACATATATTTGTTGGAGCATTGATCATGGTGGTGCTCTTGACTGAGTCTACCATATGAAAGTGAAGTGGAGCCGCTTCTAGAAGTCTAAGGGCTTGACTCTAAAAACTCTCATGAAAAGGATACAGATACAAGGCCATAAAAGTATCAATTTAAGTGGCATACAATGGTCTGAGATCTTATGCATAAGTCATGCACACCTGTTCACATGGGATAATTAGTTCAAAGCTTAGTCTACCATATTATTTTGGATGGGTGAAACCCTGTCTTACTTAGGTAAAGGTTCAAATCATTGAGATATATTTATTGAAAACATAAGATTTCTGAAGTGATAAGAGTTTAGGTTCATTTTTAAAATGGTAGGGGATTGTTGGAATATTTTTTGAAATGAAGAGATATGTTTTGAAAAGTCATGTACTCATATAAATTAATAAATTTATATAAATGGTTGTGTAGGGAGTTAAAACACTAAAAAACACCAAGGTTGTATCTTTTCAATTTCTAAAGACATTTATAGGAAGGTGTAGTAACCACTACTTTGTGAGAAACTGTGTTGTTTTGAAGAAACTTTATATACTAAAAAGGTGTAACTCTTCATAAAAAAACTATTTAAATTATGTTGGTTTATAAACTAACATATGGTTATGACTTTTAATTGAAAAGGTATTGCTCTAAGAGGCATATCTTCAAGGCATCACTTCATGGTCTATAAAAACCCTTCACTATTACTCCATTTTAGACACATAAAAAGAAAATACACAATAACTTCAAACTCATTGCCATTGTCATTGAGTGCATGCCAAGAAAAAGTCAAATTATTACTTTGTAAATACTATTGTTATCTTGACTTGAGTATTGGAAGTGCAATGCGTACTTAAAGGTCTTCATTATATCTTGCAAGAAATTCACCAGTCAACCCAACTTGCACCTTATAAGATAGAAATAAGTGGGGCCAAATTAAGCCTAAAGGAAAATGTTGTCCATGCCTTGAAGACATTGTACACCACTTTATTATTCATCTTTTTTCCTTCTAAACTTCAAAGAATCATTCCCACTAAGAAGGTTTCCATTTTGACAGCCCAAACTTGATAATTTTTACCATCAAAGATAGAATGTGTCATAGTGAAGTAATCTAACTTTCCTTCCATGATTAGGAGTCGTCTTGGTGGTGGAATAGGGTTTTTTTCTTTTAATCTCTCAAGAACACTCATAGGTCCTTCAAAAAGAATGCCCTAATACCAATTGAAGGTTTTAGAACTGAGAGCAATAGAAACATGAAACTATTCTGATATTCCAATTTGGATAAGTGTTTATTAAAGTTGAAAACACTACATTTAAAGACTCAAAGCCTTAACTCAAAATGGCTAAAAATACTTGGACATCAGCTATGAACTAGTACATGTCAAACCAAATTAATGAACACATAAAGACTAAGAACTAATTTAAATTTAAATTTTTAAAAACTAGGAACTGACAAGATAAGGCTTCATATAAGCCTATTGGGCTTAATGCAGCCCTTAAGCCCTTAAGCAACTAACTAACAAAACTCTCTTTTAGCATGATAGCGATCTGCCGTCCGGATCCAAACTTTGTATGTTATCATTTTTGAAAAAGCGTAATCACTTACTACTAAAAGGAAAGTTTAGTGGTTTACAAAACTTGCTTTTCTGCGTTGGGCTTTAGTTTCCTACGACTTGGGAAGACCAACTTACATCTGACAATACTGTTTTAGGTTATTAAATTTTCTCATAGATTTGTAGTTTGTGATTTGTCGCACTTATATCAGATGGCATTATTATCATCATGAACCTGTGATTAAACATGTTAATTAGCTTCTATTGATAACTCTTAATTAGATGAAGGTCTCTCAAAAATTATGAGTAGATTCAGTTGTAACAATGTTAACCTAATGGGAAACGGGAGCAATATTGAATGAAGGTTGAACTTTGTCACTAAAATGCCTTTATTCTCTTTAAAATTTGAATATTTCCACATAATTAGTTTCTTGTAAACATGAAAATTTTAAATGGCTCCTAAAAGTTCTAATTTTTTTTTTTTTTTAAATCTTGTATAGGTGATATGATAATAATTGCTGCATTAGTTGTCCCAGATGATTGAGTATTTGAGGTTCATACTGTGATATGTGTAATGATGAAGTGACTTACAGATGGCAAAAGTCCAATCACTTTTTAATCTTGCACGCTACATAGTTTATTTCACAGTTTGAACTGTCATCGCTTTGTTTAGGTATTTGTTGTAGACAAAGTTGATTTCTTGAAGCCAATAGAGTGATAAAAACATGGTTTTAGATCATATACCTCTTCGCTAATACTAAGTGTCTAGCAATTTTGTCCTATAAAATTAGCCTTATTTATCTATATCTCTGGAAGCAACCCCCCTACAAGAATGCACATTTGTAGTCTGCCGACATCCCTCCGTATATTGTTGTGACAGATTATTGTAAGTTATGTTTTGCCCACCAATTGATCACTCAAGAAGTTGAAGTCATTCACTTCATAACTTAAAAGTCATTGAGAAGGAGAAAAAGGAAAAAAAAAAAAAAAAACTCAAAAACCATATTTACAGCAGTCCCAAACGCAATTTCAAGCATGTATTTATTATATTACTTTGGTACGGCAGTTCAACATATTCTGGATCCCCTCAATCCATATCTGTTTGTCATCTTTACTTGCACATTCAAATTCTATTATCCTATCTGCTGTTTTTATTCCGAAATAAGCCCTCTTTTCAATGCCGTCTTCCTTCTCCCTTTCAGGCCAAGCTGGGATATCACTGTAGACTCCGATGACTATATCTGCCAGAGTAGGCCCATATCTTAACATTGATGACAGGGAGTGGAAAGAAGATGATAAGTAAGCACTGGGTAAGTAATATGCTTACATTTCTTCTTTTTCTTGAATGTTCCTCCCATATGCTTGCTTTTCAATTTGGCAATAACCTGTTATCATTTTTAACTGATTGAGTCACAGCAACAAAACTAATTTATTATGCTCCTGTCTGACCTACAGAGAGGGACGAGCAATTTTGTGGACGGCTATGTTCTTCTATCTAACGTAAAATCTTGGAGTTAATGTCTATGATTTGTGAATGAAGGTATAAAGGTTTGTCACCAATTACCTGCAAATTTGAATTCATAATAAAGGACACCCGCTTCCAGTGAAGATCTCCTGCGACATTTCAATTAGCAGAGAGGCTCAAGTTATAACTTTTGCTCTTTTTCATACATTTGGGAAAAAAATATTTTTTCCCTTTACAATTTCATTGAGGTTGTTATGACAAACGGGTTAGAAAACATACCTTTTCTTGTACGTTTGAGAAGTTCTCCTCCTCTGAAGACACAGTCTAGTGCCGTCAAGATGTTTGCTTCTTTGCCTACTTCACACTTATCCTCCACTAAAGGAAATGTTGTGCTTCCAATCCCCTTTTGCAGCCTTGCTTTTAGAGTAGCAGCTCCTCGCAAGGCTGCCAACCGTATTTAATTTTATCACAATTTTTCTTCGATGTATTAGTAATAATATTTTATATCTATGGCAAAAGAATTCAAAGACTGTCCACCCATTTCTACCAAATATTAATAATTGATAAAGCAAAATTTGTTGTTCTATTTTTATCTTGTTATAGTGTTCTACTGGTCCAAATCAGTTTAGTCAACAACGCAGACTGAGCATTCTACCCGAAGATGAAAAATGAACGATTCGAAGTGAAGTGTATGCTTTCTACATTGAGTCTACTTTCATGAAAATTAGGTGAAACTGTTGAGAATTAAGTTCGTTTTAATCTTAGATTTGAGTGTCTAACGAAAGTCCTAATACCTGTAGCTGCTCCAGCCGTTAGAGTCATTATATCTCCGTTGCTCTTTGCATTAATGGCAGAGTTAACTGCCGTTAAGATTTGGTCATGATCAGCTCCCATATCTTCTGCAATCTCAATGCAATGAGAAGCTACTAAAGCTGCTGCAGATGCAATTGCAGCAGAAGTCTTGGGAGGGTTTTTTTGGTTGGAAAATGGCATATCTGGTGATGCTGTTGAAGCCACAACTGCTGCAACTGCTGCAGCGACACCTGCCACAGACACTGCTGCATGCAACTGGGCATTATGGGTCCTTATTTCCTGTTTTTTCCTCTCCTTTTGATCTTTCAGCCACCTACCCATGGTCTTCCCTTTTAGCAAGCTCCTGTAAAGCTGCTGAGCAATAATTTGCACCAAAAGAAAAGGAGGAAAAAAAGTGTTGAGTAATATTGTGCTGGTATTTGAGTATAACTGATAATGGTGATCACGAGGCTGAATATAAGATACCCCGTTTCTGAGCAAGTGTTGACCAGAAAGGAATTCTGGATTGAGTGCTTGATGGAGTAAAAATAACTCCTGCACATAATGGATGGCAAGGCTATTAGTTGGCATACAAAAAATGTAACTGTTGTCAGGGTTAAAAGCAAAGCCCAAGGTTTTTGGTATTAGGTATCCCGGCAAGGCTTGGGGTTAAAATCATGAAAGAAGGGTGCTCAGCCATTGACAAGAAGAAACTAAAACATCTTCACTTGCATCAGCCCTGGCGCACGTGGTGTTAGAATATTCTGTAGTTATTGATCAATCAAATTGCCTTTTCTGAATTCCCGTGGGGAAGTTGATGATATATAGATCATTTAGCTGACAGCACAAAGAAGTTTTTCAAGAAAGCATTCTAATTTCAAGTAGGCTTCAACCTGAAAGGGCCAAATCATCATGACAAGACAGAGGACTGTATCTTCGAGGTGCTTCATTTTTACAGTTGGCAGTTGGCTGCCGAGAGACAAGACAACACGGGAAAGTTGGAATGCTTAAAACATATCTAATTCTCGTAAGATTATCAGTACATAAGAAGACATGGATAGAAGTAACGAAGTATACCTTCATTTCATCACTGCCTCTTGGTGAAATTGGAGGGCCACACCCGTCAGGTAACTGCAAATAAACATCAGAATTACGAGACAGACGAAAAGAATTAGATGCCTCTTCATAATTAACAATATGACGATCACAAAAATGGCTATTATACAGAAAAACCCTTCCTTTTCACCCCGTTGTATTATATGCTTCCTAGGCTTAAGCTTGACAGAAGTGCTATCGCTTTTTCTCTTTTTCCCCTAGGAATATTTGTGTGTGTGTTTGTCTTATAGGATCTATTTGAGAAAACTAAGAGAACATTTGTAAGATTTGCAGATTGCCTGCAATGCCAATCCAAAAAGAAGTGGCTAAAAGTAGTCTGACTAAAATTTTCAAAATGGCACAAATTCTTACAGAATCTTTGGGAGCAGTGGAACCCTTAGCAGAAAGAGGACAGGAAACTGGCATCTGGACACCACTAGAAGCCATAATATTGGTGTTGTGCAGTGCCTTGGAGAGCTCCAAGGCTGATAGACTCCATGATCTAGCCAGAAACTCCATGGATTCAGTGGGAGTTTCAGGAGGGGCACAAGACACTGCTGACCAGTCTGCAGGACCATTCTCATCTATCTTCTCCAACCCATGAACTTGGCATTTAGAGTTGCTCGAGCTCACTGACACCGAAACCAACAACAACAGAAACCAAGTAAGTGCTCTGTGTTACATCAGAATAAGGTCTGATCATAAGAATAATTAGTTCCATTTGGTCAACATTTTTCAAAGTTTATACTTTCACAGCCTTTTTAGCGCCAGAGAAAGAAAATATGGTAGATAACAGAAGTCTGAATTAAAAGGGAGTTCTTCATTTTGCCAAACAAGCTATGGAACAACCACTTACTTGTCTAGACTCTAGAGTAGTACTAGTAATACTCTCAAGCCTCAATCACTCAGGACTTAGGGGAGGAGGGAGAGTAAAAATTCTCAGGCTAAGTAAGAAAGCAAGAACAGGATGATGAGAGGGAGCAACAGTGAGATATTTAACAAGAAAATGTGACGCTATTTCCAAGTTTTATTTTTTGGAGAAAAATGAAAACGATGTCATGGATTCTTTTGTGCGGAACGGAAGGACCCAGTTTAAAGGTCATTCATTCTTGTCTCCAACTTAAGTTGTTGCTTTTAATTTCCACTCTTTGGTGCTTTATGTATAAAGGAGCTAAAGACCTGTTTTTCTGGCAGCCAAGTTCATCATTACTTGGATTCTCCTTTGTCGCCATTATCACTACTTTCTAAAGGAAAATCTGGGGTCCCCGTTGTTAGGCCAAGTTTCTTTCTTTAATTTTGCCCAACTCTCGTTTATGCTATGCTTTAATATTATATAAAAATAGGGAAGTTAAACAGCTCTTTAGGAGGCTCCCTTTGGCTCTAGATACAAGTTATATAGATTTTCAACTGTTAGCTGAACAACACTTTCCTGTTTACAAACACCTTATAATTGTATAATTTTTCAGTGTCATTTGAAAACAAAGAAAATGAAGTAAAGCTATATTCAGATATAATCACCAACAGTTGTTGTGAGAGTTAAAAATAAAAAACTGTGTAAGCGTGCAACTAGTACAAATTTACAATGTCATTATTTTTTTTCACTGTTTTCCCGCGTGACTACTTTTTTTTTTTTCCTTCTCAGTTAAAGCAACGACAAGGGTTTCTCCCTTTGCTTCAGTACCCCACATTTTTAGCACTTAAATTGCTGATTACCAAGAGATATGCATGCACATTTGCAGTTGTGATATGATTTTCCTTGGTCTTATGACCAGACCTATGTAAAAATTTTGGGGAAGAATCTTGTGTTGCCATTGAAATTTGATATATGAATTTTTTGTGTCAGTATTTATAATTTTAAATATATCAATAAAAAAATGTAAATATATAATTATAATAATATCAATTTAAAAGATTAATAATATTATAATTATATAATTATATATACTGATAGTACAGTAAATATTTTAACTAAATTTTTTTATTTAATATTTAAAAAAAACTCTAAACCCTAAACATTGATGCACCTGGACTCTAAACCCAAAAGTAAAAATGACATGATTGACTACACGTGATGCAATTGACGCTACAATAACAGAAAATCATTTCTCATAAATTTTCCTATTTGTGTTACGGAGCTTCAGTTCGGTCAGTCGGCACCATTATTGGTCTCTTTTTATCTGAGCTCTCTCTTGTTCATTGATTACAGTTCAACCCAGTTATTATTAGATGAAATACATGATCTCTCATCTGCAGGGTCCTATTCCGATATATTGATAATTTGGATAGTCAGATATTTACTTGTCCCAGAATGGATGAAGAGCCTCCAACCACCACAGGCACGTTTATAGAAATAGTTACCTTTAAAAGTCCACGGAAAATCCAATCCCTTGCATTCTAAATTAAGAAAAACACAAACAAAAGATTCAGTTTGATTAAATAACCATGATTTGGATTGTATTTCAAGAATCACTTAACTAAGACAACCTGTTCTACGTTTTCATGGAATTGCGGAACAACCTAGTCCCACTATTACATCAACAATCAAGTTGAGCATTGGTGGAAAAAAAAAAAAAAAGATTGTGGCCTCCCTCACCCATTCAAGTATGACTCCTCCCATATTATTGATAAAATGTCGTTTCCCACCTTCTTTTCCGCTGATAAGGCTGCCTCTAATGGCATATCGCCGATCAACATCCACCAACATACCGTGTTCTGCAAATCTATTCAACTTCATCACTTTCCCTCTTGGGAAGCTGAAATGGGGACATCTGCCTTCTGCCATCAACCCCACTCAGCACCATGTGTCCTCCAAGTCACCAGCCAATGCATATGGTATGATGTTGCGATGCTCAGGGAAGACGAAGATCCCTATCGCTTTGACGGAGTGAGTGTCGTGACATTTGTAACACAAACAAAACACCCTCATGTGACTCCTTCAAAACCCATGTCTGACCAGCAATCCAAGTCAGTGATAGTCCGAGGAAAGAGTTCAATGTTCAAACTCTAAATATAAGCAATTCTCTTAGTCTTTACCTATTTTTTGGCCGAAGAAATGCGGCGTAGTGAAGGAATCCAGCTGCTTGAAGTACCGGTGTTATGCCCAAATACACGACCCAGATTCGAGCTTCCTATTGGCTTCTCTGCTTTTGACACATTTTCAGCGCGTCTGGGCATCGCAGATGAAGTTGATGGACCATTTTTCACGGTCTGCCACAATTTATCCCGATCAAATTATGTACTTTAACCAAATACAAAATCAACTTAAAGATTAATTTATTGAACAAATTCCAAATGCTATCATGCAAGGAGTAAAATTATGAATTAACATTACATGGGGAAATGCCCCTTTATTTGGAGTAAAATTACAATGCCTTCATTGAAATTCACTCACATCCCTTTTCTTTATCACACTTTACATTAATTTCTTTCATTTTTTTACTTCTCACTTGTATAGAGTCTCACGGCGGTAAAAGTCTGGAAACTTATGTTTTGAGATAATTAAGGAACGTTTATCTAGTACAAATTTTAAGTAGATACAAATTTTAAGTAGAAGAGGTAAGTATGATTTCTGAAGTGAAAGAAATGATAAACGAGTTCAACGAAACTCGAGAGAAGATAATATAATTTGGTCTTCCACTTCTAGTGATGAGGGAATAAAAGGCCCTGGCTAGAGATTGCATCGATAGGTGGTGACACTTACAAGTTTCTCAGTCTGATTCGCGGCACTCAGATTTTGAACCTCGTGTGACGACCTAATCTGCATATTCGCACGTGCATTGACATTTGTTGATGGCCTAGCTTCAGCAATTGGAGCAGAACCCTTAACACCTGAAAGGAGAACTTTAAAGCATCAACATTATTTCTTTTTGGTTAAAAATTTTGCTTCACTATACTCCAAACCGTGTCAGACTTGAGTTTTCAGACAGCAATGTTTCACCAATAAAGTAATGAGAAACTATTATACTGGTCCTCCACTTTTTATTTCAGTGCCAATTTGGTCCTCTATGATTTTATAGTACTAAAATGGTCCTTCAAATATTCAAAATTAATCATAAGTAATCCCTTGTTAAACTAAGGGCAAACTAATTATAACCATTTTGAGGGACTACATTTTATTAAAATTGAATTTCTCAAAGATTATTTTGCCACTACAAATTTGTGAAGAAATAAATTGACATTGAAACAAAAACTGGAGGACCAAAATCATCATTTTTTCAAAAATTAATTGACATAAAGTGTGACGTGGGATTTCCTTTCTTTTCCCTTTTTACTCTTTCAATAAGAGTCCACCTACGGTTCCTACTTCCTACCTCGCTCTGCTGGGAAAAACATCTCAACATACAAATCAAATAACTAAGAAAAATTCTTATTTTTTTGGGGAAAATAACTAAGAAAACTCCTTCAACCACGAGGCAAGACTGAAGTCACCTTTATTCTCATCAACATCGTTTGGTTCTAAACTGCTCGGCACATCAGCAGCAGGCTGCAAATTGTCAAATAATCAAGTGAGAAAATAAAACCATAATATATGAAAGTTATCAGAAAACCCACATAATGCAGTTCAGAAATTCTAAACAGGGAAAAATGTTTTAAGAGAAGATTCAATAGTGAAACTTGGTAGGTCATGTTTGTTATGGTACACAACATCGAGTTAAAACAAAATAAAATAAAATAAAAGGATTGGAATGGAATGAACATTGCCTTTGAAGCATTCGGTTCCTTCAGTATAAAGTCATATAATCAGCATGGAATAAAGTCATATTATAATTTGACAAAGATATATATGGAAACAAAACATAACTGAATCAATATCTAATTGACAGGAATGATTCCTGTCTGTAAGGAGGAATCAAGGCCCAAAATGATATTGTCAGCTGCTCAGCGTCCTTTTACCTACTAAACTAGAAGATAACTAATTCTAGTGGAGTTTAGGCAAAATGAAATTGCTCTTTCATATACCAAAAATGGGGAATTAGTTAAAAAAAATCATGATTGGAAGAAAACAAATAGGCCACAGCCCACAAGGGGGAAAGCAAGAGAAGCTACGATGAAATCTCCACAAAAAGGAATATAGGCATAATAAAAAGAAAAGCATACAATTTAAGCAGGCACCCAAAATATGTCAAGAAGTTGAGAAAGTTCTTACAGTAGATTGATCCTTCATCTTTGTCTGCTGCAACTGTTGATATTTAAGGATGGTCCAGTCAAATATGTTGTCAGGCTCATATCCTGTTTCATTGAATTAAGGCAAATGAGAGCTGTATAACACGAAGAGAGAATATCCTGAAATACACAAATGAGACCACCAAAAAAATGATATTGATATATGAAGTTTTAGAACACAGTTGGCAACGCATAACACTGTTTAGATCTTTTTCCCATGTGAAAAGAATAAAGAAAGATCAGAGATAGTAAAGCTCCCAAAGAAGGAACGAAGAAAGGAAGGGAGAAACCATTCTGTGTATATTTCATTCATCCCTAATACATACATCAGAATTACTTACATACATACAAACGCAGAAAACTTGCTTAGTAACAGATCGACAAATACTGAAACAGACTCACTTGTTCTGCATTGACAGTTTAACAACTTAACTGCTCTGTTATTTCTGTATCACTTAGGCACTAATGAAAATGAACTAAATGAAGTAATTCACCAAATTTAGCTAATCTGAGAATTTAAAGCTACATATTTTGAGGAAGGATCAAGGATGTAAAACAATATAACCATCAATTTTGATAGGACTCAAGGGAATGTAGGGAACCCACCCTTGAAAACCAGCTTGCAAGGGGAAAGAATCACACCCTTTAAGTGCCCTATCAAGCATCCCATACTACTTAATATGGAATTTAAGCATCACATACTACTCATGTCCCTATCAAAATCTTAGATAACAACTCTATACTCAAGTAGGTCTGATCTCCAGACATTGCTTTGCACTAATAGATCATACTTCTGTGCTCAAATAATAATATTTGGCAGGAAATCTAGCATGACCAGAGGAAGAAAGTTGACGACTCAATATAACATATTTATGCAGCCATACATAAAATACTCAGTTTTATTATTGATCCTTCTAAAGACCAACTGGTAAGTTGGTACATCAGGGCAACTTCGACAGCTTGGTAATGTTTCAGACCAATAACAAGCAAGGTTGAAATTTGCTATATAAATGAACAGTTAACTAATCAAAACATCATAAATCTACATTCAACATATTGCAGGTAAAGCTATCAACTCATATGAAAAATTTCCTATTTAACGGACAGAAAAAAATACTTGAGCATAAAGCGTATGATGATCCAAATGGCTCATACCTTCACGAGTAAATAGATCACGAAACAGGCGCTTCAAGAATCCATAATCTGGACGTTGATCAAATGTCAGAGAGTGGCAATAATGGAAGTAAGAAGCAAATTCCACAGGATACGACTTGCAGAGCACCTGCTAACAAGAAATGTGGAGTCAGACACCCAGCAAGTCAATTGACTGCTAAGCATAGGAAAAAAAAAATCTTCAAAAAGAAAATCTTGTTGAGAGGATGAACTAAAATTTGTTTACTCCACCAATAGTATTTCATAAAATGCAAGCTTTTAATTTGATAGTTCAGTCAAGGATGCGAGTATTCAAAGCTAGGTTTGTGATCGAAATTACTTCCATTTTTGGCTAATTATATCAAATCCAGCCCTTAGGTTGCTCCACACTTGGGCCTTGTATCACCCTGTTAACCCAATTAACGAAAAGAAGAGGAAAATAACCAAGCCTAGCCACCTCAAAGCAGCAGTATGACGTGCAAGAAATTAAGAAATCTGTTTTTGTTTTCTCTTTTTCTATGGGGAGGGGAGCGGGAAACCAAACATTTTCCAAATTGAATTGATAAATATACCTCAATGGAAGTGGATAACTTCTTCTCGCAAATCTTGTCATATTTTTGCTTTTTAGTGGCAGCTTTCAGACCCTGCCAAGGAAGGCTGAGAGGAAGAACCAAATAGTCAAGCCACTGTATCTCACACTCAAATCCACAGTTATTCAAACACAAGATGCCTAGTGAAACTACGGCGAAAAGGAAGAGACATACCTTCCTCTTAAGAAGTACAAAAGAACATAGCCAAGAGACTCCAAATCATCCCGTCTACTTTGCTCTGAAGATGTAAAACCAAAATTGTGGGAATTCGTAGGACATGATTAAAAGATCATAAAGAAAGAAAGAAAAAAATATCTTTGTACTCACCAATTCCTAAATGAGTGTTACAACTTGCATAACGCGCAGTGCCTGTTAAATTTTTGTTCTCTCTGGATGAGTTTATCAAGGTAAAAACACAAAGATAAGCAATGGCACCCTGGGTTATTAAACTTGGTAAAACATGAAGTAATACTGAAAATATATCAATGAGAAGAATTTAGGAAAGAATTATTTGACACATACACAAATTACGAGTTGGAGGGTTCTCCATTGACAAACAACAAGTAACTACTTCTGAAAATCAGATATTATCTATTTTAGCAAAAATACCCCAGGAATGGGTATAGACAGTAGATCAACTGGTTTTTAGAAGTCTTGATGATAAACGTTACCTATGTATTGTGATAAAACTTAAAATTGAAGAAAAAATATTTTGTTTCATTCAGCAGAGGTGACCCTAGAGAGAGAACTTTAGTTTCACTCCTACACGTAGCGCACATAAGTTCCATCAATAGTGGCTATTCTTTCCAATTAAGCACATACACTATTCTAAAAACTCTAAATCAAATCAATTTAATTTCATATACTTATCCTTCTAGAACTTTCGTAAAGCTAAAATAAACTGTATCACTATGTTAACATCTAATCATGTGAACGTATATTTCTTTTAAGAAAAATATAACCAACAAGCATGGTAAATAAAATTCGTAACTAGAAATCCTCCTAATCCACAGACCAAACATGGTAAATGATCCAGAAAAATAAGAGAAAAAGTAAAAGTCTTGAACTCTGACAGACTTCAATAAGAGGCATTATAAACAAAATATACCTGTAAGTAATATGCTTATTTGTCGTAGGATCATTGTATCTTTTTGCAAGTCCAAAATCAATCATATAAACCTGGTCAACATAGCATATCGCAGAGAACATAAACAGGAATAAGCAATTGGAAGCTTAAAAGGAATGATTAGATAGGGAAACTATCAAAACAAGCTAGCCTTTGTTAGATAGAATGAGTGCCAATGTTGCTACCTGATTTGCTTTTCTCCCTAGACCCATAAGGAAGTTGTCTGGTTTGATGTCTCTATGCAAAAACCCCTTAGAATGCAAATATTCTATCCTTGTAAGCTGTAGTCAAGTAAATGAAATAGGCTGAATTTTTTTCATTCATGTGCTTTAATTGAAAAGTCCCACTGATGGAAGCATCAAGGGGGTTCAAAAAAATAAAAGAAGGGAGCAATTCTAAGATAAATTAATAATTACCATCTGATCCGCCAGCATCAGAACTGTTTTTAATGAAAACTTCCTCCCGCTGTATACAAAAAGGTCCTCAAGACTCGGTCCCAGAAGATCCAAGACTAGAACATTATTGTCTCTGTCAACACCACACCATTTCATATTTGGAATACCACCTAAAAACCAAAGAGTAAGAGGAATTGGAATCTGCTGATGTAAGTATTGGCAATGTTGTCAGAGCATATGATTTTAACAAGTAGAAATGATTCTATAACATCTTACTTCCTCCTTGAAGAATATTATATAACTTGGCCTCATACAGTAGTTGGGGATGTCTAGTCTTCTTGCTCTCCTGGAAATCGAGAAACAAAATGTTATAGATCACGTAGAACCATATCACTAGTTATTGCATATGAGAAGAGATACACCTAAAGAACAACCACAACCATTCTTCAAGTGTAGTTCTTCTCTCTATTATATTATGACTAAATTACTTTTTAACTACTTTTCATGCACAAAGCTTATGCATACCCTTAAGCTAGTTCCATGTATAAAATTATACATATCATAATGTTAAAAGAATAAAAGTTACAAGGCAAGAAACAAATCTTTTACTTAAGAAAGCATTAGGAATGGTTCAAGGCTGAAATCAGTCTTAAGGAATTAAAGACTAACGTGGTTTCGAATTCAACATTATAGGTGAAAATTAAACTTTCCGAGGACAGTCTTTTAAGACAGTAGTAAATGACTAACTACTGGAGACACAAAAAGCCCACGAGAATCCCAAAATATTGCATGTGATTCTGAACAAACCAGCTACATATGAAATTTAAAACCATTGTCAATATAACAGAGGGTCTTGCGCAACTTTACTCTAAGGAAGTTTTCAGTTTAGTAAAAAGTAGCTCTCTTCTCAGTAAGGCTACGCATCGTGACCCTTCTCCTAAAAGAAGTTTTAAAACTAGGCGGCCCCTGAGATAATAGTACTAAACTTCAGGATGTATTATTGCCGTTGATATCATTGATACCAGATGTTAGCATGATCTCACGTTTTAACCACGCTATCAACTTTTTGGGACGGCCATGACTTATCAGTGAGATAGCTATTCCCTTTTTCAAAAATCAAATATCAAACTTCTCCGTTCAATTCCTTTTCGTCTTAAAGAAGATAACCCAATACACGTTATTACATGACATGGCATGCACTCGCTCTCCAACCGCATCCTTCTTCCGGTCCCTCCTTTAACAACCAAGCTAACAAGACATGGCATGAGATGCAGCATGGATCAACGAGAAAACGAATAAAATATTTTATTAAATGATCCACAATCCGAAGTAACGAAGCCGGAATATAGCAACAATCGAGGAATGAATTCCGACTCACCATCTTCACGGCTACAATCTCAGAAGTCTCGATATGGGCAGCTGGAAAAAAAAATAATAATCCCATCGAAAACTATAATCAGCAGAGAGTCATAGCCCAACAACCGAACTCTACTTCGAAGATGGAAAGGAGTTTAAAAATAGAAAAAAACTATAATAGAGCTACAAACAATATATAAGCGTACCAATATAAATTTCACCGAACGACCCGCTCCCTATCTTCCGACCCATCTTAAACTTCCCTCCAATGATCCTCTCCATTATCTACCAACCCTTCTCTCGTTCCCAGAAAATCGAACCGATCAGTGAACTCCCAGAAAAAACGGTAGAGCCTGCAATACGAGAAGTTGAAAAAGGAGAAACCTTTGCAAAGATTCAGAAGTGGCGTAAGGAGGCAAAAACGAAGATTCTGCTGGGTTATTCTTGAGAATATGCGAGGAAGGGTTTAAGCAGAAAATAGGCTTGGTAGGGGAGGTGAGAGATAGGGAGAGGGTGACAAAGGAAACAGAAAACGGGAGATTTGGATGAGGAGGCAAGGAGAAACGAGAGAAAAGAAGCAGAATTTATTTATAGAAGAGGGTTAGTTTGGGAAAAGTGTAAATTCTTTTTGAAAGTTGGTTGATGACCTGGACAAGCTGGAAGGTAAAGACCCTAACCCAATCCACTTCATCTCGCATTTTCATATCTGATTCCACACTCTGCCTTGTCTCCAGCTTGCGCTGCGTTTCTTTGACCTTTTCATTTCTCTCTCTCTTATTTGTTTATAGCCTCCATATGAAACACGGTTTTTAATTCGCAGAAATTTCAAGAAATTGCATAATAAACACATATATGACCGACTTCCATTTCCATGTTGTATGGCTCTTCGTTGATATCTGGCTACTTCGTTTTTTGAATTTTGAATTTAAAAAATTATAAAATAATGAATATGAGATGAATTGTTGTAATCAAATAATATTTGGTCTTATCGATAGCCTATAAATAGAATAGACCCAACCAACGTTTTCTTGGGAATAAGGATCGGATAAGCATCGACTTTAAGTAGCTATGCGCTTGACATTGGCCTTTGAACTTCCTTGCGTTTAACATTCAAAATGGTGTTTTTTTTTTTTCTTTGGCCGGAATGGTTAATCTAATGTCTTAATGAAAAATCTGGGAATATTTTATTTCAACTTTCAAGTCTAACAAACATATATATAAACCAATAATAAGTAGTCAAGATGTACCGAGTCTTATAAACAATGAACAATATTTGGATTAATATATTAAAGACAACTATATAAATATATTGAAGATAAATTTTTAATAAACATAAGTTAATTTAATTTATTTATATCTTACGATAGACCGTTTAAATTCTATTGATATATGGGTCTACAAAATATCTCTTCTCAAGATACTTTTAACCTATAAGGAGTAGTTGATCATACTCATCACCAATTTACATCCTCTAAAATGTTTTTACACTTTATTCATTCAATCGTTTACGTTAAAAGAAATGTATTATTTAGCCGTGTGCGTTAAAAATTTGATTATCAAAATTAGTAAAGTGTAAAAATTTGATCCAAAAATTTACATCAAGTTAATTTTTCAATCTAACTATTGAGATTATTGTTGAGATTATAGTACTTTAGAAAAAATAAACATTTAAATGATCTATTTTTCACTCATTATCCCGTCACTAATATGGTAATGTGATGAGTAAGAAGTAAACTTCATAAAGAAAAAGTTGTCTTGAGCTTCAGAATTCTTATCTCCCATTACTCTCTACGGCCATATTTTGTACAAAAGAATGAGTTTTATAAATAGAAATGAGAATAATGAATACAATGATGTGAAAAAAATTAAAAGTACATTTGCTACTTAAAAAAATGGAATGTGTTTTAATATCATATATTATGTTTGGTCTACAAAAGTCTAGAATGAAGAGATAGATAGAATGTCCAAAATATCTATTTTAATTTTTATAACAAAATTCTTCTTCAGATGTGAGAAAAAACAAATTCCCTCTTCTGCAAACCAATTTATATACCAAAATTTTGACTATAGTTCTCTTTTGACTTATCTTACACCAAATTATACTACATTTGATAAATTGTTCAATTCAATTCAAACGAACTAAGAAATTTGCCCAAAAGGAATGTTTTTGAATGAAAACAAACGTTTGAAATTGAATGTTCAACTCATAGAAGTAATGGTTCTTTGGGTTCCAAAAGAAGAACAATGAAGCAATGTTAAAAAGGAACCCAATCATTAAGAAATTCGTCGAAGATAAATATTTCTTTGGATGCTGAAAAAGGAATATTTTATTAAGAAATTGCTCTTCTTTGAATGACAATGGTAAGATACAAAACTTGTAACCGTTTGTGTCCAAAGAAGAGCATGAAGCAATGTTGAAGAAGGATTGATAAAAGAGATTGAATATTCAACTTGCGAGAATAAAAGCATGGCTGGAATCGATGTCGTGATGGATGCCAGAGAAGGTTGCTAGAGATGCGAACGAGCTTTACACAATCATCGAAGGACAGCTAGGGCAAATGTTGGCATTTTGGTTTAATGATACAAGAGGATATGGTAAATTTTTGGGTTTTTGCTTGGTCATTCTATAAAAGGGATCATCATTCCATAAATATCCTGATAGAATGAAAATTGTCACATATAAGAGATTCAGACAAATTAATATAGTTAGGTTTTTCTTTTCAGTATATCAAATATTTCAATTAAAACAACATCACTTCTATTCCTTTTCTATCAGCCCCTATGTCTTTCACTGTGAATGGGAGCATCAATAACTTATTTTCTTACCAAGTTTAACTTGGGCTTCTCATGGCACAAAATGGCCAAAGCAAACTTGAACTAATTTTCTTGCCCCAAGTTTATTTAATTGGTTACTCCCACGCACACCACCTACCTTTTGAGACCGTCCCACTACTTGAGTAGTTGAGTTGAAGGTGTTTTTTTCCTTTTTCTCAAAGTTAGTTTTCATTTTTAATTCCAAAAACAAGAAAAAATTAAAAAGGAGAAACACCTTCTCAGTGCCTTAACATATGTCTGTTATTTGTTTTAAATAAAGATAATAAGATATCATTAAAGGGAATTGGCACTAGTCATCCATGTCTCCATTCACTGACACACTGTTGAGCGTTGATGTGCGTATTTCGCATCGTCCATTTCTCACGGACTTCCTCTTTATTTGTGTTTGATAGAGGCAGACATTTTATAAATCAACAATGGGGTTTCATTTGATAACTCAATTTCTTCTGCCCAAATTATCCTCTATCTTTGTACATGGTATCAAAATTTTGGGTATAGTAACTTCTGCTTTATTCATGCTTATCTGGAAAAGACTTGCGGACATAAGAAAAAATATATATAAGATATTAATAATAAATTATTCCCTTGTAATCTTTTAAGCTTCTGAGTGAACTAATGATATAATTATTTATCCATATACACATATATTCAAAAAGTTTCTTGGTAATCAACAGTATAGCATCTGATCTTTTTGTAGTATTGCATTGCACATAATATATGCTGGGCATAATATTGAATATGGCGCAGAACGAAGCTATATATCTCGTTTACGTTAGTTATGATAAAATCATATGTTATTCTTAGCTTGATCCTCACGTAAGCTGTTTAGGAATGTTCCCATTTGATTGTGCACGGCTTCACTTATACATTCACCACATTTTTTAGGGTTTAATTAGTCTTCATTTTAGCCTGGACGTGAGTAATCTGTTATCTATGAAAAAAGAAAAATAAATATTATACGCATTTTCATTGTTTTTATGTCATTATCTTTCTAAGAAGCAAGCGAATAAAAGAAGTGAATATCACATGCATTTTTATTCTTTTTATATCATTCTCTCTTTAAATGTTTATACATATTTGTGTTAGAACAGATATAATAAGAGGAGGTGAATGGCTTAACTTTAATTTTGTGATTAAACCCTTAAATTATTTGATTAGCACTTTTGCAGGTCCAATTGGCTCCTCAGGACACACTTGAAATGCAAGATCAGTGGCACACAGCTATTATAGTGGTTTAGATAAATGACTAATCCTACATCCACTCTTTAAACACACATAAATAATATTATTTTTAATCAACTAACCTATATACATTGGGTTCAACAATATGCTTTTACAATAAACTTAAGTACCCCACTAAATAAGAATAGAAACTTTTATAAGTATAGACAACTCACGCAATTGCACAATTGTGCTTACATTGTTTCAGACTTTTCATAATCACAATAAAAATTTCTAACAATGAATCAAAGAGATTATCACAACAAGTCATCTCACACAATGAATACCTTGAGGATTTTTAAAAAGAGTACACAACATATGAGGGTGATATATTCTTTTTATCACACTGACAACGTTAAATGAACAACGGTACTTGATATATATATATATATATATATATATATATATATGACATATGATACATGTCCAACGTTCACCATAACAACTATGTTGGCAAAAGCATGTTTAACGTTCATTTTCATCAATCGACAACTTTTTATCAAAGATGACAATAGCAACCTTCTTGGTGAATATGAAGTTAGATGAGACATTTAATGTATGAAGGTAAAGCAGGCCACAGGAGAATAGAGAAGGAAAACCTGGTTTTGAATATAGGATGATTTTGAGCTTTAGTGGGCTTCGCTAGTAGGCTTGAATGAGCTTTTGAATGTTTTGGCACTGTTTATTGAATCAATTTAGACCAATCAGTCCAGACCCATTTTTGGCACAAAGAAACCCATGTTAGATATTTTGACATAAACAATAAATAATTTAATAATATTGTATTAACAATTTATTTCGAAAAAAAAAGGAAAAGAACAACACAAGTTTAAGAACTTACAGACATAGGCTCAGCCATAGCGAAGAAAAAGGGTATATGACTTAAGACTCCGAAGCACTGTTTATTTATATGTGGACTGACTGATTTATCAAAAACCAAAATATTTAAACATCTAATTTAAATTTGAGGAAAAAGATGTCGCCGTGTTTGTTTTTATCAAAATTATTTTTACTAGTTCTGAAAAGTTTTAATGTGAAATACTTTTTAGGAAAAAAGAATCCTCCCTAACTTGAAATTTTCAGAATTCAAATTATCCTCGCATCCTGAGGATTGGTCTGCACGAAAATTATCATTATTCTTTTTAAGTCAAGAGACGGCATATAAAAGGGAATAAATCAGGGAATTTGGGCGTGGCATATATAGAATTTTGTATAAATAATATTTCTCTCATTAAATATTTATAAGCATTGTCACTTCTATATTATTTTTTTTATTAACTTAGTTATGACACAATTGTTTTTTATTTTAAAATATGTAAACTTAGTCCCGAAATAATGAATTTGCTCTTAATATTTTTTTAAAAAACATTCTTTTTAACTTAACAAAATTTAGTGAATAAATTCAATATTAAAATAATACGTATATTGTAAAATATTAAAACTAAATTAATGATAACAAAACCTTTCCATCCTACTAATATATAGGTAGAGAGTCAAATTCATGGCACGCTAAAAAGCATTAATAAAAATATGAGTATTAAATATAATACAATATAATACGTAATATACAAAAATTTTAATATATGATATATATACATGTGAACATATATATATATATATATATATATATATATTAACAAATAGAGATGATAAAAAAAAATTTAGATTCTATTGAAATATGATAAAAAAAATAGTAAAATGAAGGATAAAATAATAAAATAGTATTAAAATTAATAAATATTTCAACGTAAATTTAGTATTATTTTGATACATTTTAAAATTTATCATGTAAAAAAAAAAAATTCATACCTATGTAGATCCTATGTCGTGTCGGATACATAAGGCTTCTTATTTTGGATTATCGGTGCTTCTTAGATGGCATGATGATGCATTAGCTGATCTTTCCATTTAACTGGATGAAGAAAGCATGTTGTCTTGCTCAGTGAACTGTCGCATTCTATTTTGAAACTCGTTTCACCTTTAGACGTTCGAATAAATGTAACCCAAATGATCGTTGAAGGGCTGGCGTAAGGATGGACAATAACATCAAATATCATAATAATATATAGTACAATCATGGAAAGAATTCATTTGTTAAGGATTAACTTTTTAGTGATAAGATATCGAAATATCTTTGAATTATAAGAAACACCCGTATTTGCCATTGCAGGTTCTTTTGTGATCGAATCACGACACACAGAAAAACCACGGGATGTTAGTGGAATCAGCCGGGGCTTAGCCACAAGACAAAACTTACCCATTTAATGTGGTTTCTCTTTAGTATTGAAAACCTTAAAAATTTGGTACCATGTCAAATCAATTAGTTCTAATTTGTCTTCTCCATTATAGAAGAAGAAGAACCTGTTCCTTAGAAAACTTTACTTAATTTATATTTTAATGCTATATTTTGATCGAACATTGAAGTGCAGTATCTGTGGTCAACTCTGGGAGACAAGAAGGAGATGGAACAGATTGATGCAGGAGAGAAGACGATGGACAATTCATACTCATGGAAACCCAGAAAGGGTGGTTTGAGAACCATGATCTTCATCATAGGTACACTACTCTGCTTCATTCATATAGTTGAACACAGGTCACTAACCCTTATTTTCTATGCTTCTTTTCGTGATCCTCTTTATTTGCTTGGTGGGATTGGGAATGCAGTAAATGAGTCTTTTGAGAAGATGGCGAGTTATGGGATTGTGCCTAATATGATATTGTACTTGAAGAATGAATATCACGTGCAAACTGCAACTGCCGCAAGCATTCTCTTCGCTTGGTCCTCCATTTCTAATGGCATGGCCATTTTAGGGGCTTTCCTCTCGGATTCGTACTTGGGTCGGTTTCGGGTCATCCTTATCGGATCTGTCTCCAGTCTTCTTGTAAGTTAAGAGTCCTAATTTCTTATCAGTTGACTTTTTCTTTTTACTTGTTTCATGATAGAAACATCGGATAGTATAAAATGCCCAAATCTCATATAGAGAAGTCTGAAATGTTTGACGGGGTACTTAGAAGTGAGGTTCTTCCTTTATACAAGTTGGTTTTTAATGGTGGATTCCTCCACACTCCCTTGACCCTTGAGCTGGTAGGAGCTTTTATGTTTTCTTTTACCACATCCTTGTACACATAAACGAAGCGAGAACGCATATAATATGGAAAGAACTTAGCTAGTTGTATTAATTATGTTCGCCTATATGATCAGATTTTGCTTGCGTTAATAGTTTATCAATGAAGCTCTGCTACTTGTGCTCTGGTTGTGGCTAATTGAATGAATCCTCATTTAGTCAACGAGCAATATGCAAGCCTCGGCATAATAATATAGCTAATGACATAATACAAAATGCAAATGAAAAAAAATTGCACCTAAATGTAGACAAACCGATGACAGTCAGATAGAATTGTTACATCGTTTGGAAGTCTTTAATTACGTGGATGTAGCTTCACTGATTTGTTTTTTTGTTGTAATAGCCATAATTCTATAGTTCTGCTGAAATATGACTGGCCCTAAACAGGGGATGACTCTTTTGTGGTCAACTGCCATGATTCCCGAGCTAAGACCTCCTTCCTGTGAATCATCCAACCAAAGCTGCAACTCTGCCACGCCAGCTGAACTGGCTCTCTTACTCATTTCCTTTGGGTTAATTTCCATTGGAGCAGGTTGCATTAGACCATGCTCCATAGCATTTGGAGCAGATCAATTACAAATGAAACAAAATCCTAACAATAACAGAATCTTGAATAGCTACTTCCATTGGTATTTTGCTTCCTGTGGAATATCAGACCTTCTTGCTTTCAGCATTCTTGTCTACGTTCAAGAAAACCTCGGTTGGAAGGTGGGGTTTGGAGTGCCTGCACTGCTCATGCTCTTGTCTGCTGCAGTTTTCGTGGTTGGTTCTCCATACTACATCAAAGTGAAGCCAGGGAAAAACTTGATTACTAGTTTTGTTCAAGTACTTGTGGTCGCCTTCAAAAACAGAAAACTTAGCCTTGGTCCTCTTAACGTTGATGATCACTATTATCATACCTGTGGTTCACAGATCCTTGCCCCTACAGATAGCCTAAGGTAATCTTCTTTTTCACTATATCCACTCTTCAGTAAATGCAGATTAACTACTTCCATTATTTAGAAACTCTGTGGTCCTTCTTTCTAGGTTCTTAAACAAAGCTTGCGTGGTAAGAGATGGCGAGAGAGAGTTGAATCCAGATGGATCAGCTTCAAACTCATGGACCTTATGCACAGTGGAACAAGTGGAGTCACTGAAAGCTTTACTTAAAGTAATTCCACTGTGGTCCACAGGCATCGTTTTCATGATGATTTCCATGAACCTGGGCTCATTCAACACCATTCAATCAAACACAATGGACAGAACCATATTTGGCAACCTTAAGATTCCTGCTGGATCCTTCGTTGTCTTTATGATAGTAACCTTAACAATATGGATTGCTTTCTACGACCGCATAATAGTTCCTTTACTATCAAAATACACTGGCCAACCTAGAGGACTTAGTTGTAAGGTTCGAATGGGAATAGGGCTATTGATCGCCTGTGCATCGACGACCACGTCTGCTATAGTTGAAGCCATAAGAAGAAGAGCAGCCATTGAAGAAGGCTTGGATAAGGAACCTGATAGTGCGCTTGAAATGTCTGCCTTGTGGCTAGTTCCAGCACAAGCCTTGATGGGGTTGGCTCAGGCTTTCAATGCGATTGGACAGCTGGAGCTTTTCTACACTAGTCTTGCAAAGAGCATGCCCAGTTTTGCCATGGCTATTCAAAGCCTTCAGCTTGCTGTGGCTGCCATTGTAGGGAGCTTGCTGGTGGATGTTGTGGATAAGGTCACAAGTAAAGGAGGCACAGAAAGCTGGTTATCTAGCAACATTAACAGGGGTCACTTGGATTATTATTATGGATTTCTTACTTTCTTGGGATTAATCAACTTCATCTACTTTCTTGTTTGTTCTTCAGCTTACGGGCCTATTCAGGAGGACATGCCTGGAGCTTTGGAGGTCACTGAAGATGATAAATTTGATTACGTGGAGTTACATTCCTCCTAAGTTGTTTATGTGTCTTGATTTATTTTCGCTTTGGTGGTATTTGCTACACAAATATGTGAATTACTATGGTAAGATCTGTTTTGGGAATGTAATGATTGTAGTATATGTGATATGATATTTCAAATAGAATATTAATAATAGTAAATGAATCATACGCCAGGAGGACGTGAATGACGTCCGCTTAATATTTTAGAAATCTAGTTTTATAAAATCCTTTTGGCAGCAACTCAACAATGATCCAATTTAGGATACAAAATCAATCAGGTGAAAACTTGTGGTAATGAATTAAGTAAATAAATTAGTACCAATGTTTCTTTAATCTATATAGTATCAAATGCGACAAAAAATAAGATATAATGTGAAATCTATATAATTGATCAAACGAAAAAATTAAAAAAAAGGGAGTATCTTGAACTATATAAATGCATTATGTCCAGTCACCTTATATGTAAGAGTTTTCCTATCAACAACAAATTTGTTTTACATTCATTCATGAGTAGACTTGATCATAATTTAAAAGATTTATTTAGTTTGATAAGTTCAACCCAAAAAAATAAATTTTGAATAAAAAAAATTCAATTTATAAAATGAGCTGGACTCAATTTTTTTTTTTTATAGTCTTGCCTGAGCTTAAAAAGTACGAGTGAATACTTTTTAAATAATTAAAAAGTTATTATTTGAAAAAATTTAGGATAATATAATATTTTGATAAAGAAATAAAAATTAATACTTCATATTTAAAGGATTAATGCTAATATAATAACTTATTTGTATTTTTAATTTCTTAATATATAATGTTACATATAATAATAACAATTATTTATATTATTTATCTTAATTCTTAAGTAATAAATTAATTTGACTATTTTTTAAAATGTTAAATTGATCTTATAAACTCAACCCAAAAAAAATGAATAAAAATAAAAATAAAATACAAGCACAATTTTTTGTAAACCAAATTCAAGCTCAAATTAAAAAAATGAGTCTCATGAGCATGTTGCAATGAGAATACTATTTACTCGCTCACAAACAATAAGATTACTGCTTGCTCAGCCGACCCGTAATACAAAAAAGTTTTGCTAGTTAACCCACAATTCCACAATAGTCTCATATTATAATTTTTTAAAGTTGGGAGATTAAAAAAATGAAAGTATAAGATAAAGAACTTTCTTAGAAACATAAAAGAGGCTCCCTGAAAAAACTCTCCACAGAAATAAAAAAAGTTCTTAACAAGATAAACAAGAGAATATGATGATATGATTACTTGAAAGCTCAAGCACTTGACGTAGCCACTGTTTAAAATTTGTTGCTTTTATTTACAAATTTTATGGACAAGGAGGGCAGCTTGTTGCAGTAAGCAGTCCACCCAACCGAACCCAAAGCTGAATTCCCATCACTTTGGTGCCCCCACCTCGGTCACAGGCAAGTGTTACCTAGCTCGGCATTTAATTCAATATTTTTAAAGAGTACTTTAAATTAATATTTTTATTTTTTGCTAACGATTTATTATCATCAAAATTAATATTTAAAATTTCTTTTTAAAAATGGGCTAAGAATAATTTTTCCCTGGAATCAATTTCTCATTACTATATGAAAATCAATGTGAAGATTTTTGCTGACACTTATAAGATATTATATTATCTTGAGATCACTACTCACTACTGTCGCTATTATCATCATTAAGTTGGCAGATGTAAAAGTTTAAACAAATGACTTTTAATCTTCTTTTAGAAAACTACACCCACATTTTAACTGAAGTAGTTTTCTCCGTTAATATTTTTTCTGTAAAAAAAAAATTGACTTTTACAATGATCCTATAATTTTATTTTTAATTTAATAGTAAAGATAGTTATGTTGATGATAAATTTTAACATAAACTTATACTTTTATTCGACAGTATAAAATTGATTTTATTTTAAAAAAATTTGTATAAAAATTAAATTTATTAATTAAAATATATTAAATGAGAAGAGAACCATATATAATATACAAAATAATAAAAAAATATTAGATATTATTTATCCCATCCTAAATATTAATTGATCAGCAACTTTAACTCGTCGCTGGGTCCTAGTGCTTGTTGGGATTGAGAAGCTTAGGAATCACCTTAGTAACACGCGTTTACACAATTATGCATTAAGAGTCTTTTTCCTAACCCACGTTTACATCCAAAATCACGTTAAGTAAGAAGCCAAAGTTTTAAACTTTTGCGTTGGTGCTGGAACTCATCTTCCCAATTCCATCTTCGCTTCTCATATCTACCCCTCACTCGTTTTCTCTACCTGACTTCTTTCCTCCATTCACGAGTAGCTGATAATTCCTGGTTTCTTCCCAAAAACACAGAAGATTACCCTTTTGCCAAAAAGGGACATTGAAACCTCACAATCAACCTCTGCCAAACGTCAATGCGACCGTTTTAGAATGTTATCAGCCTCCTTTCGGTGCTCTACGTTTCGGACGGGGAAAAAGACAAATAATGTCATAATTCCTAGAAATTATCTCCTCGTATCGAAACAAATTTAAGGTCAATGAAATTGCAAGAGGCAGATCTCAGGTGACTTTTAAATTCTATTTCCTTCATCTGATGTTTGGCTGTCAAGAAACTTGTGACTCTCAGTAAATATGTGTTCTGATTTGTTTCTGCTGATTAATACTTGTTTCGGTAAACTTGTGACTCTGATGTTTATCGGTTTTGAGAGGAAACATTTTTTGTTTGCCAGAGCCTTCTCCTCATATTGCTAACAATTACCTCAGCAAAACATAAATGAATTTATGGTGTTAGTATTATCAAATTTACAAGGGATATATTTTTTTTTTACTTTGAAATAAATATTGACGATGACACTTTGTTCATTTTCATCAAAGCTTTTAGTTACTTACGAAAAAGAAATATGAACAAAGTTGACGATACTGATGTGATGATGAGAGAAATGTTGCCATATGTATTTAGCTCTCATAATCCTGGATACATTTAAAATAATTCTAATGTGTTCTTTTTCCTCCTATTATTGATATCACATATTTTCCCCTCTTTTGCACCATTACACTTTGCACTAACATGTGTTCCAATGTAAATCCTAAATTCTGGTGTTAATTGTTGATTTAACCGAGATATTCATTTCATGGATTCTTCATTTGAATTATATTCATTCTGCTTGTTTCCTTTTTATGTGACCTACCTACTTTGTTGTATTGGCAATGCTATTACATAACCAATAAACAATAGGTGTTAACAACCATATGATCTTCATCAGACAATGTTCGGGGCAGGCCATTCTCCCAGTGAGAGGCAAATTTTGAATATTGAAAGGAAGGATGAAGCAACAATTTATAAATTGAAGAGATCCAAAATCTAATCCTTGGACTTGGGCTTGGAGTGAAGGTTAAATCTTTTCTATATTATTTGTTAGAGATGAAAACCATTACTGGATCTACACTTCATGGCTTAACCTTTTAAGTTGAATTGTTTCTTGACATGGTGGTATAACAAGCCCAACCAAGTAGTCATGAGTTTGATCCTCATTGAACTCATTCTCTCCATGCTTAAAATAAAAATTTTTCGCCTATGGTTGTAGGCCTCTGCTTTGTTCACATTTCAAACCTGGAGAGATTTTATGTCACAGGTGCTTTAAGGATTTAAACCATTCTTTGAGATAGATCTAAGATTATAAGCTTATATTACATTGGTTTTGAGCAGCATTAATTGGCTACTGATCACTGATGAAGGAGCAAGTAAGGTGAAGAAATGAACTGGTTTTAGTATGGTGACGAAAATTGATTCAAGAATCTAATAAGAGGTGTAATTTTCAAGCAGTCTATACTTTAAATTCTAAATCCTGAAAAGTTAGTCTATTATTTAAGATGTTAGGAATCCCCTCTGGAAGTTCTTGTGAAACCAGATAAGTAGCAACTGATGCAAGGTTCGAAAAGATTTTAGAGACTAAGATTAAAAGGAAGAGAAGGAGAAAGAGAAGGGGAGAACTTGGAAATCCTAGAGCTATATTTGGTGTCGATTCCAAGTCTAACAAGGAAAACAAAAGTGTAATCTCGAACCTGATGGGGGCAGTAACTGTAATGATACCAAAATTGAATTGTAAGACCACACCCTCAGTAGTATCAAGCTTTTGCTATTACTTGTTAATAATGGTCTCTGTATCAATGTAAATAATAAATAAAACCAAATGGTTGAATCAAAATCATTGAACTCCCCTTAGAACTCAATATTCTGATCTCCATAAGCTACCTTTCGGTAATCAACTCAAAAATATGATTTCGCTGGATCTGGGAGAAGATTTTAAAAGGGATGGAATTTGATATCACAAGATTATCATTTTAACTTATGTTGATGTAGATGGTGCCCACATCCAGACTCTGCTGTTAACATTTTTCTTCAGATATCAGGTATAGGACTGGAAAATTCTCCGTAAATCTACAGAGAAGACAACCATACCAACTCATTCAAACAATAAATGCAAATTAATGATCCACTTGATACAATTGTTTTCTCTTGTAGAGGGCTATATTTGATAAAGGTTGCATCTATGTTGCATGCATTTTTTAGCCAAATATAAGCTACTCATGTTGGTTTCTGCTTAGGCTTTGGAAGGAAAAAATGAGCATATTGACATCAAGAAAGTGGATGTCCCAACTTTGAAACAACTTTTGATCTTTTAGATGTAAAATTTGGAGAAAGCTATTTCATGCGAAATTGTAAAGCTCTTCAAGACCTTTTCAACAAGGCATGGTTAACTAAAATATGATATTGGAGCGTAAAGTTATGACCAGAACATTAAAGTTGTTCCAGCAAGCAATAATTCGACACTTAGACGCTAGAATTTCCAAAAGTTTCAAAGAGCTGGCGCCCAAGCACCAAAACGTGTAAATTAACCCGAAAGTTAGTACCTTGGTGTTAGAACGCAACTAATGACGGGCAAGTTCATCTTTTAATGAAAAGGAGGCCAGTATATCATATTGGTTTTTTGCACAAAGAGGATGTTTTGAGGCAAAAGCTAGCTAAGACTTTGAGTTCTAAGGCTAAGATTCATTGAAGTAAAGCACTTCAATAGGAGATTCGAGAGAGGAAACTAATTAAAGTTTCAAAAATGAAGTTCTTTTTGTATTTCTTTTCTTTTGCTCTTCTATGATTATGTTTTCTTTATTTGTATTAGATTGTAATAACAGATATGCTAGGTTAAAGTTTTTATTTCTCTGGGATTGTGAATCTTGGCATGTAAATTGTTGATTTTTGTTACTTTCCTACTTGAATTTGATTGTGAATGAATTTAGTCAGTTCAAATATTTATTTGTTCCCTTGTTGAATTAGGTTTATATTAAAGATTTGGGGATTCTTAAAAAAAAAGCTCAATTTTAGTCTTAGTGTTGAATACTGCATAGTTAAAGTTAATTAATTATTTGAATTAACTTAATTTTCTTTTAAGATAGACATATACCTATAGGACTTGCGAAGTCATAATTAGTCATACTTAATGCATTTCTTTAATTGGTTCTCACAGAAATATCAAGAATTAAGATAAAGTGATAGAATGTATAAAGAATTGACGGATTCTTATAATAATGTTAGAAGTTAAGACTATTTTATAAGTCAATGAGTTTAAGTTAGGAAAGTAGTTAAATTGCAATTGATGGTAAGTCATAATCTTAGAGAAACCTTTTTGCACTTGTTATATCTCATTAGAAGTTTTGCATTTAGTGACTCAATTGCAATTTTTTTTTAACTTTTTGTTTTGAAAATTTGATTGTTTAGATTAGATAACTATATATACATTAGTAATTAATAGCAATAAAAACTATAATCCCTGATAATGATATTTTTCTCACTCTTTTTCTACTTGTTGGCAGTGTATATTTATACTGAAGTAGTTTGCTTAGCTGTTGCTAATATGCAAGATGCATGAGGATTATGCAATTATTTTTTATCACGCTGACCTCTGCAACTTCAAAGTTCATTCCCTCCTAATGCATCATATAACCTGCAAAGGTTCAAAGGTATGATGAAAGGTCATGTAACTTATGTTGCTTGCATGCTTAATTACCGTTTTCCACTATTGATGCATTTGGAGAAATATATATCTTTGTAGTTAGAATGATCCTTTGTTCCTATACTAGAATGAATATTGGAATTGTTACTTGGGCATGATATGGTATATGATATTAGTTTTGGAACCTACACCTTTCCTATAATAGTTTAAGTAATGATTATCTTTGTCATCTTTACATGTTTTGTACGCTTGTAGTAATCGATGCATTAGTTCAAAAATAATGATCAAAAGGTTATATGTTACACTTGAGTTTAGGGTGTGGAAAATTTTTTAGCTTTAATTAATTTATGCAATTCTAGCCATATATTCTACAAGACTCATAGGCATCCCTTACCTTTTCATGGCTTCTTTAGGAGTTAAACTATTTTACCATGTTCCCTTTCATAAAAAGTATATTATTTTAAGTTTTATAAATGCAGGACTTGGTGGGAGATGATGCAACCGAGGCAAAAGTTGTCTTTTCCTCCCTTATAGGGCTCAGATAATGTGCATTATTGCTTTCATAATTTGTTGAGTGATTCGTATTTTACTGAAGCTGTTTGATTCTTTGTGATTATAGTAGAAGAGAAAAATGGGTTATGGCTATGAATCCTTAGGTGACCCCCAATTTATCAACATTATTGTTTCTTCTACAATCACCCAATTTGTCAACTTATTATGTAGTATTCTGAATTCTAACTTCAATTATCAGGTGGATGTTCAGAGGAAGCTGATACAAAACTCTGCAAGCATGATTGATCGTGATCAATTAGATATTTGAAGCAATGATTTTCTTATTTACATTGCAACATAGTTAAGCCAACATCTTCAGAGAAGCAGGCCCATTCTATTTTCTATTTTTACTCTTTTTCTCCCTTATAGTAATAGGTGCCATTTAGTTATCCCAATGACCCGAACCCTATTGACGCTCATGTGAAGCTGCCAGTTTGTAGATGCTATTAAAATTTGGGAAGGTTGTTCCTCCATATTTTAATCATACAAATGATATTAACAGGAACAAATTTAAAATTTAATTTTTAAGGGCAAAAATTTTTAGCTTAAATATTTAAATCAAAAGGATAAATTCTTATTATTTAAGGAGACAAGCTTTTATAAATTAAAAAATTAAATGTAATCTCCCACTGCTATGACACATGACAACACTTAAAAAAATGTTCAAGAAGAACATGCACCTAAGGCTTAAACCTTTGCCATCAAGATTAATGTGTTAATGTCTTACCATTAAATCAAGGTTTTTATTTTATTAATAACCTACATTATGGATATTTATTCTTTTACTTCTTCTAAGAACATAAACTTGTAAGTGTTACAACCTTGTTATGCTCTGACCTTCTCTTTTTCCTTTTCTTAGATCGTATTTTGCTCATCATTTTCATCCATCCCATCCTCTTTGCTTTCAAACTCAGTTTTACGTTGATCAAAGCCCTACCACTAATCTTATTTGCAGTGAAGAACATTAACATGAACGATCGTCAGAAGTCCCTTGCTAGAGGTTTTGGCTAGTCTAAGATCAATATCTCAAGACCAAACCCCTCAAACTCCTCTATCTACTCTAACTCAGCTATAAGGTCATGCAGGATCCCTAGGTATTGACCTTATTTCCCTTTCTGTGCAAACACTATAAGAAATGTTAGATCCTACTAAAAGGCCTACCTTCTTACCATCTTGATCAATGAGAACACCATCCCCCTCCATTACATGAACCATGCACTCCAGGGAGCTAGGCACCTACAAGGAGATTTCAAAGTCATCAGTAAAGACAAAAACATCTATGTAATAGAAGTTCAGAACCTTGAGGACCAAAAATTTATCCTAAAAAATGGTCCCTCGTCTGTAATGAACAAGCTTCTTATCATGGAAAAATGGCGCCCCAATGTCCTTCGAAGGGTGATCACTGTATACTGGGAGGCTTTGTGGGTCCAGTTTTGAAAACTGCCACTTGAGAACCACACTAACAAAGTCTTCGAGTTGCTTAGTCACTTAGTTGGGGAGCCCAAAGACTATGAAGGAGGATTTCTTTTATTGAGCAATGCGGTCGTATAGGATACCTAGCTCAGGACTGTGACTGGACACCGGAAGAAACTCTCAAAGCTCGTGAAGCCCTCCAAATCAACATCAAGAATAAGATAGATGTTAACTCCGTGCATGACCTAAGATACCCTATTGTCCACAAGTTCTCTGTAGCCTTTAAGAAAAAGAGAGCTCTCCAAAGTACCACTAAAGTAAGATGGCAAGAACGGAGAGAGGGAGGGTTCTACTTTGTGCATGGATAGGAAACTAAAAAGGAGAACCGAGATGATGAAGGCCCTAATCGCCCCAGGAATGTCTTCAATGCTAATAACGACTCGTTATCCTCAAATTTGTCCAACGAATCAGATCCATCTAAACCACCTCCTCCCCCGAAGGTTGAAGTCAAAGATAGACAACACCAATATGATCACCAGCTCATGGACGTTCAAAACCAAGTACGCCATGAAGAAAACCCTCAAGGAAAGCATAACCACTATGTTACTAAAAACCCAATGACGCAGCATGATACCTTACCACAAGAGAACTTTCGTTTCTTCAATGTAAATGTTAACTTCCTCTGGCAACAGGACTATTATGGATCTCGCTCGATGGAACTGGACTCCCTAGACCCTCACTGGTTCTTTTGCCCTACAAACACACATGATCCTGAAGCACCAAGCAAGGAAGCACCTCCCCTGGCAGGTGGTAGTCAACCTAAGCAGAATACTATTCAGAAAGATTGCCCATTGAAAGAAAACAACAGAACCTCCCTACTCCTCCCAAGTTGCACCAGATCTCTCTGGGAGGTATATGCCTAACCAAATTGACCACATCTCCTTATATTATAATGGACTTGTTTATGATCCAATAGTTGCTAAGCTTCTTATAGATCACCTAGCCCCTTCTCTTTTGCAAGAAATCTATAGGCCCCTATGCTCTCTCAAGTCAAGACTCTTAGATTTGTCACTTCAAAATGACACAGTGTTGGTAATACACGTCTAGTGGGAAATGGTTAGTAAAAGCTCTTGGCTTGCCCAAGATGAATCCTTTTCGACAAACTTCGGCCTTGTCACCAAACTACAGAGTCCTTGCACCATCGAATGGCAGTTATGGGCTTGTCTTTTGATAGAACGAATTGTGATGCTCTAGAAAGATCCTGTGTTTATGTCCTTACTTAGCAATATGGAAAATATCATCTAAACCCTTATGCATTGGTCAAAGGACTATATCCTCCAGGTTGAGCGACAGAATCACTCTCTTTAGAAGCGACAAGAACACCCTAGGTTCTACGAAGATTGGCCGTGACACTATGCTGCCACATCCAAAAAGGAACTTGTCCATTTTAACAGAACGATTAATTGGCTGCCAAAATCAGAAGAAAAGGAAGCTTCGTGAACTGGTAAAGCATTATGTAAGAAAAAAGAGAAAGACTTAGCGCAACACTCCCAAGCCTAATGCACCTCCCAACATGATAGCTGCCAATGATTTCTCCTACGTTCCAGTTCCAAGGGCTCGAGAAGTTGCCTACTCAAAGCTTCCTAAAAAGCCATGAGAAATAAGCTGGAACTACCAAGGTTTCAGGAAGGTCACGACAATTCGTAGAATAAAAAACCTCTTGTGTAAATATCACCCTATGTTTTTATTTTTATCTGAATCCTTTACCTCTATTAATGATGTCAGTAATAGAATCTCTCATTTTGACTACTCATGTGTTTGTGGCAATGACGTGATCCATAGAAGTGGAGGCAATATCCTTGCTTGGAATAAAGATACCCCTTGTACCATTCTTGAATGCTCTCCTAACTGGATCCATATAACCACTGAACTCAAGAACTAAAAATATACCTTATCTATGGACATACCAAATTGCAGTACAAACATGCCCTTTGAACCTGGATAAAACACACTACCTCTCGCATGGATAAGTTCAGCCACTGCCCCTCTTTATTAAGTGCCAAGGAATTCACCTAACTCATAGATAATTGTTAACTAATAGACATTCTGCCAAAAGGCTAGTGGTACTCTTGGACCATCAATAGGAAAGGTGTAGACTCGGTGTGGGAAAGGTTGGATAAGGCTTTTTGCAATGATAAGTGGTTTAGCTCCTTCCTTGATTCGTCTCTCACTATTATGCCAATCTTTGCTTCTAACCACTCCCCTATTATTCTCCATGTTTCAACTAATCAATAGAACATATGTAGACTAAAAAGGTTTGAAAACTTCTAGATTAATCTTCCTAACTCTCGCAGTATTATGCTTAACACTTGGCAGGCCTCCTTCCTAGTTACAAACTGCACTGTAAACTCTCGACAGTCATGAATTCTCTCTAAAATTGGAATAACCTAAATATAGGCAACATCCTAAAGAGAATAAGCAAACTTGAGAAAGAGCTATAGAAAATTCAATATGACATTAAAGACAGCTCTCCTCCACTAGAGGAAAAGATTACCACGAATGAGCTTGAATTCATATACGACTGCAATGAAACGTTATGGGCTCAATGAGCAAAACAATCATGGATGTGGTTGGGAGATCACAACACTAAGTTTTTTCAAGCCATGGCTTCTAGGAAAAAAGGTCTCAAGCTCATTGAAAGGATAAAAAATAATCGAGGGGATCGGGAGGACAATCCAGACACCATAAAAAATATCATAAGGCAGCACTTTAATAGCCATAAAGATTCTTGGAATGTTCTCGAGATAATGGATAATCTCAACTCCTGAACATCCCTACCCTCTGTGACACCCACAGAGATACACTCCTATTGCCTGTTACTAAGGAAAAAGTCAAAGAAACATTTTTGGCATCAACCTCGATAATGCTCCAGGACCTAATGGTCTGAATGGTAAGTTCTTCCAGCATTACTAGGAAATTATAAAGCATGATCATACATTGATGGTGTCTCACTGTTTCAACATGGGTCACCTACTCCACAACTTCAACAAATCTCTAATTTTCCTCATCTCAAAGACCCAATGCCTCCAAACCACGAATGACTTGTGCCCCATCAGCCTCTGCAATGTTGTTTATAATATACAGTCAAAGGTCTTATGTAACGGACTCAATGCCATTCTTGAAGATTATGCGGCCCCTAATAAGAGTGCTTTCATTGAAGGCCAACTTATTTTTACAACATTATGTTAGCCGCCGAGCTCCTTTAGATTAGTACAAAAAGGACAAAGGCTAAAAGTCTCTTTGTGCCCTTAAGATTGACATCTCTAAAGCCTTCAACAGTTTATCCTATAACTTCATTAAGGCATTCTTATGTCAAATGAATTTTCTCGAAGCTTGGACCAAGCTAATTATGCAATGTGTGGCTTCAGTGTCCTACTTAGTTCTAGTCAATGGAACGAGGTCAACCCCCATTACCCTTATAAGGGAAATCAGACAAGGGGACCCCATATCCCCATACATCTTCAACCTTTACTCCAACGCTCTCTCAGCCTTAATTCACAAGGAAGAAACCCTAGGTTTTTGGAAGATCTAGATCTCTAGGGGTGCTAATCCGATCTCTCACTTAATGTTTACTGATGACACAATCCTCTTTTTTGAAGCCAACACTGAGTCCTTTGAGATGGTAAAAAACAACTCTTGAAAATTTTAGCTCCTTATCTAGTTTACAAATTAACAAGAGTAAATTTACTATGGTGTTTAGCTTAAATACGTTGAGCTTCTTCAAGAAATTTCTCCCTATAAGCATCGGCGTGAAGTATGCTAATAACATAGGAAAGTACCTTGGACATCTTATGGACCTAAGCCCCATGAAAAAGGAAGTGTATTAAACCATAACTAGTGTCTTTGAGTAGAAACTTCAATCTTAGAAGGCCAACCTCCTGTCCCAAGTGGGCAAACTCACTCTAATTAAATTGGTCCTTCAATCAAACCTAGTTTTTCAGTTGTCCTACATTTACCTCCCCAAGATCTATTGTGGTTAAATAGAGTCCAAAATGTCTAACTTCTACTAAGGTTACCAACGGGACAAACCTAGGCTTCACCTTCTTAACTGGGACTTCATTTGTAAATCGGCCTTTCATGGTGGGCTAGGTATAAAAAAACTGCACCAGTTCAACCTAGCCCTCCTGGCCAAACAAATCTAGAGAATCATTAAAGGCTATAACGATTCCCTAATAAGAAGAACCTTATCCAAGAAATATTTTGATCAAAAACTAGGCACCACTATTAAAAGAAGCTATAGCTCTTTGATCTGCAGGTGCATCTAAAAGGTTGATCATATAGTCACCTAGAAACCATATCTAAAGCATTAGAGATGAATCCTCTATCATATAAACAACCACCACTGGTGGCTAACAAAAGAGGGTGTAGACAACTTAAGTGTCAAAGTTAATGACCTATTGAAGGAAGACAAGTCCAGATAAAACATTAACAAGGTTAACCTTTACCATCCTTCTCACTTAATTTAGAAGATCACTTTCACACCCTACTCAATCTTGGGTGCCTTATATCAACTACTTTGGAATGGAAATAAGTCTTGTGACTACATGGTTAAAAAAGGCTACAAGATCCAAAATAGTTCCCTTTCCTGCCTTATCCCTTTCACCAAATAGAACGTGTTATAGAAGTCTAAACTCCCCCACAGGATACTACACTTCGTTTGGAAACTTATCAATAAAGCTTTATGTAATGGGGATACCCTCAAGGCACATCATCTCCCTACCAACATCCAATGCTACCTCTATGGTGAGGAAGAGGAATTGTTGAACCATCTCTTCATTAAATGCCACTTCGCCGGGGCGCTATGGTTTGCCTTACCCCTATGCCTCAGAGTCGAAAGATTTGACAATTAGGACATTATTGATTGGCTTCATAAATGATTCTCAATGGGTGAAAGCAATTTCTCAAAGCTATGATATGAAATAAACTTCATTTTAGTGACTCTTTACACCATCTGGAATACTAAGAACAAGAGAGCTCACAGCACAGCAATTCCCAATCCTTATATTACTCTTAACGAGGTCAAACACTTTGTTTTCACTTTCAACCTAGCCTGAAATGAACCAACCCAAAAGCCTAGGAATACCTCGACTAACCTTCCTACTTACAAGGTCCTCAGCCTCTATAATGATTATAACTGGACCTCCCTCATTCGCTACAAAAAACTTTCTACAAGAACTTCTTTCATTATAATCATAGCCAAATCCTTCCTCGAAAGGCAAGATATGAGAAACTAGGCTTGGAACCTCAAAATGTCTTTCTTTTGCCTATAGGGAAATTCTACATTGGATGAGAACAGAAAATCCCTTGAATCAAACAGTTGACAAATTGATGCTCTGGCTTTTTATGAAAGCAAAGGACTACTTATGCTATGCCAATGCAAAGGCCTACACCCTAGGCCTAAGTAGTTTCAACAAGGAGATTAATATTATGAAACTTCACTTTAAGGAGATCTTTGTTGCTGTCCTTGCTCGAGAAGACAAAGCTGCCTGAACATGATAGTTCAAAAGTTTGGGGCACTCTTTTTGAACTCAACATTTTGATTTAAACTCGCGTTATTCTATAAAAAAAAAAAAAAAAAGTTTGGCTAACCTGCGTATAATAATTTAAAAAATGCCAACCACACAAGCTCATTATCTTCTCAACATTAAAAAGCAAAAATGGAGGCTACGTACTCTTTCGCTTTTTTCGCTTTCCGATGTGAGAAACAGGAATTTAAAAGCACGTGACAATTTTAAAATTCACTTACACCTCTAGTTTGTTATGGCTGTGCCAATCTCTCCGGTCATCGTTCCCTGTTTTAGGACCACAGAGACAAGGTATATAACCTCAAAAATATTTGTTAATATTAATATATATATATATATATATATGTGATAATTAATTTAATATATTAATTTTAATAATATTTTTTTAATTTTTTATACTCTTTTTTATTATTAATTTTATTAAGATTAATTTATAAAATTAACTGTCTTTATATGTCCAAATTAATTTATATATATTTTTAATCCGATTCCTTTTCCACCATCATTTTAATTTAGGGGGAAAAATAATGCACCACGCAATAATTATATTTTCCCGTACGTGCATGTCACTTTTTATGTTGGCCCTACATGTGTCCAACAATGACATCATATTTTGATATTAAACGGCACGGTTCTCTTATCAGAAAACTTTCCTGTACCTCCTTGACTATATGTTCCCCCCAATTTTTTTTCGATCAAGTCCCCCATTCATGGATGCATGGAAAAATGAGATTTTATAAATTTTACAAAATCAATTATTAAGTTTAGTTTTATTATAAAAATTAATTTATTTGCTGAGCCATAAAATATTTGCTTATTTTATTATAGGTTAATGCATTTTAAATCGATGGTATTTGTTATTATTAGTAAAAAATTGAATTTACTAATATATTGTAATGTAAATAAAATATAATAAATTAGATAATATATTATATAAGTTTAGTGAGAAAAGAATGACAACAATATGTTTATTAAGAGAGCACCATTATATATAAATCATTTAATCATATATTATTTTTTTATTTTAATTTTGAATTATGTTAAGTTATAATTATAATTCCTTATTAAAAAATTTAAGAGATAATTAATTATTCTTTTTGTTCATTTCAAAAAATGTATAAATTTTAAAGAATTTTTAATTTAAGAAGTGGTTAATTAATTTATTTTTTTTTCATTCACTCCAAATTAAGAATTCTTAGATTTTGGAGAATAATTCATTAATTTTTTTGTTCATTCTAAAAATTCACATGATTCAAAAAAGTTCTGATTTAAGAGATAGTTAATTAATTTATTATTTTTTTTGTTTATTCCACATTAAAAATTCTCAAATTTCAAAGAATAATTCATTAATTTTTTTAGGTCACTCCAAAAAAATTTTACAATATAAAAAACTTCTAATTTAAGAGGCAATTAATTAATTTATTAATTATTAATTAATTGCTTTATTTTTTTGGTTAACTATGGATAATTTATACAAACTAATGATTTTATTATTTTTTTCGTTAACTACAAAAAACTTATGCAATTCATAAAATTTTTGATACATATATAAAAAAAAAAAAAAAAAATCATTGCATGAGAAGCTGAAAATTTGTTGAGACATTTCATCGGTCAATAGAGTTCTTATATTAAAAAGAGCTTATTTTACTTATATATAATAAATTTTTGGTAGCAACTCAATGATGATCCAATGATTAAGACACAAAATCAATCATGTGAAAGCTTGTAACTAAAGTATGACATGATCACTTGGCAACACCATGTTAAAATTATTTTAACGAAATAAATAAATTAGTTGATTGCAAAAATTAATTGGCAAGAAAGTTTAAACTCTAAATTAAGCAATTGGTGTGTATACTTCTCTTTAATTGGTTTAGTCAAATTATTTGTTAATTTCGATTATGAATGTAGGTAAATAGCCGAACCATGTTATATAATAGTGTATCATGTAGATTGAAACATTCAGATATGGTAATTTTGCAAAACGGGGAACGAGTAGGGGTAGGGAAGTGCTTTCACGCTCTACCTCCCCAACATCATTTATGCCCCATCTCTATCCCCACTTCTTGTCATGGGAAATTTTTTCCTATTTCCTCCACAAATATGCAAATCCCCGCCTTAAATTTTTAAAGAATAAAAAAATATTAATAAATATAAAAAAAATTAAATTTAAAGCTTAAAGTCCTTATTTATGTAATCCAACAAGTTTTAATTAAATTTTAAGAAAAATTAAATAACAATTTTTAGTCAAGTCCTTAAAATTCAAAGAAATAATAACTACTATAAATAGAAAACATCAAGTTGAAGCCATCCTTACATTAAGACATCATGTACACCATTTGTGATGTCTTTATCAATGTTTCTCCTTACGTGTAAATTTAGTATTTTAATTTATTTTATTTTCACAAATCCAGTTTGCCAAAAATTTTTGTATTTAAAGCATTAATCAAGATAGGTTCATCTAGATAACAATTTAATTCTCACTTAGTATTATTAATTAAAATAATTTCTTTTACATATTAAAAACAGTTGCACTTCTAATTTTATATTTTTATAACATAATTCACATTTGTCAAACTTAAAAATCAAATAAATTTACAATTAATAATACACATGTATATAAAAAGTTTAAAATAGTTTAGTCAAATTATCGAAGGCTGAAGTATAATTTCCATCCCCATACTCAAATTATTTTTAGTGAGAATTTCCCTCATCTTTATGCCTGGAAAAAAATCTTCACTGGAGTACTATATAGATTAATATAATTAAATATATAGTGTCACTCTTATGTTCTCGCTAAGTGTTATTTAGTCAAATTATTTGTTAATTTCGATTTTGAACGTAAATAGACGTCGAAACATACTTATATTGATTTATCTTGTCTTCTTATCCCTAGCTAAGTGTTATTTAGTCAAATTATTTGTTAATTTCGATTTTGAACGTAAATAGACGTCGAAACATACTTATATTGATGTATCTTGTCTTCTTATCCCTAGCTAAGTGTTATTCAGTCAAATTATTTGTTAATTTCGATTTTGAACGTAAATAGACGTCGAAACATACTGACATTGATGTATCTTGTCTTCTTATCCCTAACTTTCTTCTACATTTTTTTTTTCCTTTCTAATCTGCATATTAAAATGCCAAAGCAACGAACAGCAAAAGTAGAAGGGTTCTTCCTTTGCTGAGTTTTTCAATATGAAAAATAAAAGCCAATGAATGTAGTTCTTTATATTCTTGTTATTTTGAATTTCTATTAGAACATGACATAATATATATGATGGAAATAGTTAATTTTATTATTAATATGATAATAAAGAGAATTATAAATAATTTTATTTCATAAATGTACATTATATAAACAAATTAATTGAAAAAGAATTGAGTGTACTTTTTGAAAACAATTTAACCAAATTTTATAATAAGTTATACAATTTACTCATAATATAAGTGATATATTTTTAACCGTTCATATGAACCGAAAATGACAAATTTGAATTCAAATTAATTGATCATCATAAGAGGTGCTATCCAGAAATGCTCATACGAAAGTCAATTCAGCTGCACCATATGTACAATGCTCACTTTTCCATGAGTTTGGATTAAGTATTATACAATATGATTTGTTATGTATTATAAATTGTTATATTAAAATAATTGATGACAATGACAAGATATCATTATAAATTCAACAATTAACAACCAAAGAAATTAGTGTATATTAGGTGGCTAATTAAAAAAAATTGTTATAATTGCAGTTTAGTCTTATTAAAAACCTCATTTTTTATAACCTAAAAAAAAATAATCTTATATAAAGAGAATTGTAAGATATATAGAGTTGTAATATTAGTATTCTCTTATTAGTAAGATATATAAAAATATTGTATTATATTTGATATATAAAAAGAATATGTAACTCTTATTTTTTTTATATTAAAGTCATTTTCTACTCCATGTCTATTTGCTCCACAATAATAGCATAACTGGATCAGACATTATTGCTTGTATTGTATATCGAGGTTTGGTAAGTGACAATATAAGATACTTAATATGAATGCGGAGTGGGCAAAATAAAATAGTCTCATAATTAGTCAGCAGAAACGAGATCGTCGTTTTATTTTATTGCCCACAAACATCAAGTTGGCTAGTACTAGCTCATGTGGAAAGGGAAGAAAACATCACATAGAGAACAAGTTCGTTGACAAGTGCTTGACAAATTCAACGACCACCAGGACGGAGTTAGTGGCGGCGAGATCGGAGAAGGTGTCGGCCTCGTTGGAGTCAGCAGAGCCGCCGCCGGCCAAGTCGGAGAGAGCCCTAATGGCGATGAAGGGCACCTTCTGCTGAAGGCATATGAGTGCGACGGAAGCACTTTCCATGTCCACAGGGCTTACGTTAAACTTGTCGTAAATGAAGGTCCTGTAGGCAGCATTGTCTAGGTATATGCTGGCGCTTGTTCCTCTCTCCACTCGGATCACCTTTGGCTCTGTCGACAAACATGTCGTTGAGTTTAAGCAGTTCGCTAGCTCTAACTCCTACCAAAATTGCAAATTTAATGATAAATTCGTAAATCAATCAAATCACGAATGAATGAGTAATCTCATATCTTAAAAAACAAACAATAAGACAAGTAGCCGGCACAAGGATACAAATTGAGAATGATAAAGAATCACATGATTGATTCGATTTAGACAATGTTGCAAGTTGTAATATATACAATATTGGGCAGTTGAGAAATTATTTAAGCCAAGATCTTTTGAGGATTTATGGTCCCTGTTTAAGTGTGTTTATTGGTGCTAGGTAGAAGTCATTTCAATTAAATCAACTAGACTTTTGAAATTTTAAATGACCATAATTTATATTTAAAAATTGAATTTTGACATCAATATATTTTATTTAATGTTACAAAATTATTTTAAAAAAAAAAAACCAAATGTCAAACCAAATAGAACTGTTTGTAAAGCAAATTTTACAATGTGTAAATAGATTTTTAAGTCTTTCAACAGGAAAACAAATAAATTATTAAGTTTTATATGGTAGCTACTCCAGTATATTATTAACTTTTATTATTATAAATGTAATAATTATTACACATGAAATAATATTTTATTGATTATATTAAATGTTTTATTGTTTATTGCTTATAATAAATTTAATTAATAAATAATATTTTTGAAGATTTTGTTTGATTTTTATATTATTAATAAAATGTAATAATAATAATACAACAGAATAACTTAAAAAATGAACAAGGACATAATGTATATTGAAGGTGTAAATATATTTTTAGTGGGTTTTCTTGGATTAAAACAGACAATTTCATTCTTGTATACTTTAAAACGACAAAAATTTTGTGAAAATGCCTGAGGAAGGTGAAAATAGACGTAGATCTCATAAATATATTGAGATTGTGATAGGAAATTTAGACTTGCTTGCAAGTTTGCAACCTCTCATATCCTATCCAGTTTATTACCTCAAGCTTCTCAGCAATTTGGAAGTAGTTGGAATCAACAGGCACCCAAAGCGCGTGTTGCCTCTCCTCCGGAGTCCCGTCCACCGGAAACACTTCCTCCGGTTGGTACCATATGTTGTTCAGAAGGTTATCATATGCACTTCCGTCGCTCACGTTTGACGTGTACTCTGCAAATTTTAAGTACCCTATCTCCCTCGTGTAATCTCCGTTCGATTCCAGGGCTAAGGTATCTTCAGGCCCTTGCCCATACCTCTGCATATATATGTTTCATAAATATACTTACATATACTGATACACAACACAACACTTTTTCTTCTCAAAATTTCAACTTAATTAATGTGTGTGTGTGTGTGTGTGTGTGTGTGTATACCTGCCAGTTCCAAAGAGCTAAATGTCCCCAATATTTAGGAATGACTACGTCTCCGATGTTTAGGGATGGGTTTGCATTCCCAGCAATACCGTAATGTACCACTCCTTCTACGTCGAAAAAGCTTATCAGAAGCTGTGTTGTTATAGCTGCATTTATCTGCACACCAATGTTTCAAAGTATAATTATATATATATATATATATAGAGTAATTTGCTACTCGTGAAAGACAACAAGGAGAAAAAAAATTGATTAACTATAGGAGCTTGGAAAGCAAGAGAAAAGTACATATATACCATGCTTAATCCTGTCATCACCAATATAGCAGGCTGATCTTCAATGGATCCGAACCGAAATCGCCTTCCTTCATTGTTAGAGGTAAAAACGAATGAGAGAGAGTATTATTATAGAGGATGGTCTTGTTTTACTCATAGTATATGAATCGTACTTTCCGGTAAATTGATATTAAAGATTACCGGCAAAATCTATGGTCAAGTTGGAGGCAGTGTAGCTTGAAGACTGAAGAAGAGGGTTCATTTCGTAGGAGTTTGGTATGACCAGACCTAAGAAAGGTCCCTCTCGGTTAGCTTTAGCAATAGCTCTTCGAACCTTTGGTGTCAAAGCACCAGTTGCATGGTGTGCACTGAAACACATCAATGCCAATAGAAGCATGCACACAACTCTCGAGGATGCCATATCTCTGTACTCTACCTGAAATCAAGTTCACAGGACCTGAGAAACATGAACCACCAAGGGCTTCTATATATTGCAAAACACGATGGGTGTAAAAGTTGAAATATTACTTGTTTACCATTAATTTCTCAACTTTTATATTTAAAAGAAATGAAAGGAAGGAAAAACAAATCACGTGATACATAATTGCTATTTAGTAGGTTTCACTTTATTTAAAAAAAAAAATTTCGCATCACCTACTCCTTTAATTATTATTAATTAAATTATTATCAATAATTTATGTTAGGTAACTTTTGTAATAGAACGCGGTAAAGGCTATATGAAAATAACAAACCCTCTGGTTGAATAAGTTTCTTTATTGAGTCAATTTATCAAAACATTAATAAATTAACAACACTTTTGTCTGTAAAAATGTTGCTTATGACCCCCACTTGAAAGAAGGAACAATTCGGATGAGCATAAATGTAAGGAGAGTTTACTGGTTTTTTCTTTTTGGGTGGTAAGCATTAAATGTCCGTTAAATTGTGCTCATTGTATACATAAAACCAACAAAATATAAAACGTGTGGGGGCTCTTTCATGCTTGGCTGGTGGTTCATCATTATCACTTTATTTTAACATTTTATCTTAATATTTTAGCTGTCCGTAGGCATATATGTCGCAATTATTAATATGTGGAATTTTGCATATCTTTCACGCGGAGGATATGTGTGGGTCCACATCGATCACATAGCTTACTATATACAATGAATTTTTTACGAAGCATTATAATAATTCACAAGCTAAATACGTAAACTAACCAATTTGGATTTACTGCATATAGAAAAAAAATACATAAATCTAACGGTTGAGATTAAAAAATATATATAATTCGATAGATCAAATTTATTTCAATAACCATGCGCAATCAAAAAGTTATCTTTCTTACCCTACACAACTTTTAACTTTTAATCTAACTACTCAAATTAAAGAATTATGCAACCTAACGAGAGTAATTCTCTTAAAACAACTATAACAAATCCAAATTTGTGAATTCACACACCATCTAAGTTATTTTATTAAGGCTAACACAAAGTTAAAGTTATTCTATAAGGCTGATGATATAGGTGTCATGACTCAAATTCATTAGCTGTGATCGACACATATATTAAATTAATTTAGTTTAACCAGTTTAAAATAAACTTTTCTTTTACATTTTCTAAAACAAAATATCAATGATACACATTAGATACACTTTGAAATGTAATTCAACAATTTTACAATATATATTGGGTATAATAAGGAAATAATCCACACAAGACTTATAATACTTCACAAAATCCTAAACAAACAGACATCTACTAGCCACGACCTTGGAGTCAGACGTACACTGTGATTAACCTATAATGACATACCAAAAAGTCTAAACAATAAAAAAATTCTCAAGGCAATTTCACTAACACTTATTAATATGAAAAACATTAAAGAAAGAGGTGTAAGTCTACCACTAACTAATAGCAAAGCAAGCGAATAGGAAAATAATAGAGACCTTAGAATTTTTAATAAATAGCAAGTTACGATAATATAATTTTATATGAAGCGGGCATTAAGGAAAGAACCAATATCATCATACTCATATTCATTTACCAAATATGTTTCAATAATTCATAATATATCTCTTTACTAGATATATCTCAATAACCTATACCCGTATCTCTTCACCAAATAAATAATTCATACTCGTATTCATTTATCAAATACATCTCAATATCTCATACTCATATCCATATATCGAATACTTCTCAATAATTCATACTCGTATTCCTTCACTGGATACATTTCATTATCTCATATTCATATCATTTCACTTGATACGTCTTAATAATTCATATATGTATCCATTTTCTGGATACATCTTAATAATTCATTTCAACAAGGTGCATTAAGATTGTTACCTCTACTAATAGCTATGGGGTTCTTACATGAATTTCCATCCATTATTTGAATTATAAAATTCATTGAATGGTGTGAATAGGATACATAAATAAATAACTTTTTTTTAAAACATATTTACTATCATAAAGTATTTTAAATAAAAATAATCTTGAAGATAAATTAAAATAAAGAGTGTTTAGGAAAGAAGTGACATTAATATAAATGATTAAAATTCAAATCACTTGAGAACTTGCAGATCATTGGCATCTATACCTTATTTGTTAGATATGGAAATTATAAATCCTATATGAGTGTCTAATATTTTAATAATAATAATAATTTTATTACTTTTGATAGTTTAGAATCTCCTTTGTAATGTCTGAAAAAAATTAAATACATCTTTTTTATAATTTAAAACTTTATGGTTGTCTAGACCTTTTAAATAATAATAATAATAATCATGGTAGATAGGAATCCCATTTATTTTCTTAAACTTTACTATGTATTTAGTTTCCACTTTTCTATGTCCAAGTTGGTTCAGGAGCCTTTAATATAGTTCATATTCCAGGATGTTTTTGACAGAGAAAAATAGTAACCCCACTTTCGAGTAACAATTTAAGCTGTAAAAGAAAAACCTATTGTAGATCTTAGGAGTAATGAGATTTGAATTAATCATTTAGGCAGCTTAGTTTGCCATAATCTTAAATGTATAAAGTTCATAAGGCTCTTTAAATGTACTATTTAATTTCATTTTAATGTCATATTTTACTCATTCCATTAATTGGGATTCCACTACTACCATGTACATAACACTTAAAAATTTATATAAAAGAAATAATCTAGTACTTTGAAATAACTAGCCCCATACAAAATTAATATTAGTAATAATAACAACAATAAAAATAATAATAATACTTTGCATAACATAAATCAATTCTGATTATTTATATCTAAAGTCTGTATATCGAACATCTTATATGAAAACATACATCTTATTTATAAATACAAATAAGTTTGTAATAGTCACATAATTCAGACATATTATAGACATTATTTTATAAAATTACAAAAAAAACATGTTCCTAAAGTCTATTACATAGCTTGCTTTCTTTTATCTGCTTGGGAGTTTTCACCTAAAAAATATTATTCAACTTAGATGAAATTACATATCACAATAGTCATATATTTTATTCAAAATATACAGGTATCATTAATATACCTACTGTAAGAACTAGAAACATTAATATGGGCTATGTATGATAATGCATGATTGCACATTTGGTTTCTTTTGTAACAATAATCTCATACTTATGGCTACCTTATCATATCATCATTCTCATAATCGTTATCATATCTAAATATTGGCCAATTCATCATTGTAGTGAGTTTAAAAACTCAAGAGTTCATTCTACCTTTAGAAATTACCATGCGGCAATTTATAGATGAACAAAATTAACTAAATGCATACATAACAAGATATACTAAAAAATATTAATAAACCAATTCTTAAGTAGGTATATAGAGAATAAAAATATAGACTACCTTTAACGTGAGTTTGAAATCTGAATTTTCTATGAGCATTTCCTCCACTATTTCTGCCTTTCTCTTCCTTTCTCTTAATTTCGAATGAAAAACTTAATAAATGTTTGTCCTATTTATAGAAGTTTTTCAAGTTACTATGCAGGTTACTATGTAAATAGTAAAAAAAACACGTTTTCGACATGTTAGCCGCCGTTTACTATGCAGTTACTATGCAATGGCTAAGATTATAATTTTATCTTGACAATATATTTTCTTTTCATTTTAGTCCCTATTAAAATTATATTTTCTACCCTATACTTTTTCTTTCAATTGGGTCCTTATACAATAATTCCTGCCGACACTTTCTTTGTTATTTATTGTTTCTTTTATAAAAAGTTAAAACTATAATTTTATCCCAGAAAATATTATTTTCTCTTCACTTTAGTCCCTAAAAATTATAATTTCTACCCTAATTTTTTTATCCTTTCATTTTAGTCCTTAAAATTTTATTTTAATTCTATTTTCTTGACACATTAAATTCTTATAAGCCAACTAATAATTATATATTACTTTGCCAAAATTAATCTTCACTTAATTGGGCCTTTTATGTATTTTTTAAATTATCCAAATATATATATATATATATATATATTTTTTTTAATTAATATAGATTTAAAAATTCTAGGATATTACACCCTTTATGGCTTAAAATATACTGAATATTTAATTTCCATTTTTTTAAGTCCAAATTGATATAGGAGCCTTTAACATGATTCAATTCCAGAATGTTCCTAACAAGAAAATATAGTAATCCACGTGGGATGAATTACTTTACTAAGGAAATCATAAAATTTAAATTAGTTATTTAGGCGGCATAATCTGCCATAGTCTTACTTGTACAAAGTTCATAAGGCTACATAAAAGTACTATTAAATTTCATGTTAATGTCTTAATTCTACTCAATCTATTAAATGGGATTCCACCACCATCATGAGCATAATATGTAAAAGTTTGTTATATAAAATATATCAATATTCTTAAAAGACTAGTTTAGAGAAAAAAAAATCTATATATAATCCATTAAAAAAAAAGAAATTAAAAATTGGACAAAAAAATAAAGACGTTCGACAAAATAAAAAGTACTAATTTATTAATTATACACTCACAAATAGGGATCAATAGTAAAGATTCCCCATTACAACAGCACAACCTAAATTAAATAGGTCTTTGCAAAGCTACTTTTCACATAAATATGAATACTCATTTTATGATCTCTTTTTATTTTGAATGAGAAAATTAAGAAATATTTGTATTATTTATATTAATTCTTACACAAAAATGAATGCTCCTTCCACGACCTTTCTTTTCAATTAAAATTATAATTTGTACCATAAATACTATTTTATCCTTTCATTTTAATCCATAAAATCTTATTTTATTTTTCTAATGTTATTCTTAAAATTTATATTTTCAATAAGAATCTGTACATTTGGTCACATTGAGTACTGGGAAGAGAGATTGAAGTTTTTGTAGTCTAATCCAAGTCATCTTAATCTAAAATCTCATACAATAGATTTTGCCAAGGCTTTCTTTTTGAGTCATTCGAACCGGGGCTAGTGTACGACGGTTCCTTACGGCTAGGAAAATTTTTCGGGTCATCTGGTTCTTGATAATCTTGAAAATTGTATTCTTTTTCATCCTTATTTCTTTAGATGCCTAGGGGCTTGCAGATAGTTGATAAATGCCTGATGGAGAGAATAGTAGGCTTCTGGCAAGTAATTGCTCGAATCATGATTAAGTGTCCAAGTTTTGGTCGTAGAAGAGTGCAGCCCACATTCTCGACTTTTTGGGACGAAGTTGTTGAAGTCATAAAAAAGGTGTTGGAGTACTGACCCAAGGATGTGGTCTTCGTGTCCTAAAGACCCAGTCTTGAGTCTACATGGGTTTGGTATTAGGGCTTTGGAAGAAGTATGGCCGACGCAGGATGAAATTGATGAGATCTTTGGTAAATCTTCCTCAAACATATTCCATATATTATTGTCCGCAATGGGTCTTTTATAATTCTGCCCTCCATTACATTTTCGAGGTTGAAAATTCAATAGTTGCACAGTAGAAAATAGTAAGACACCATAAAAACCAAAATTCATGCTCTATAAAAGGGTCCTGAGGTCTGATATATTAAGAATTGCGAATTGGGGTGAAACATTATGTGTTCCTTTTTCAGAGGTTATATGATTTACCGTAAAATTATATCCTTCTGTCCAAAATAAAACCTTCAAATTATTATTTCCAGTAAGCCAGTCTCTTTATTTTAACAACTGTGAATCGGGAAAGGGGTTTTTTTATTTTTTTGAGGACCTTTAAAATTAACTTGTGCTCTCTTCCTAAGTTTGCCCTGCCATCCTATTAGTATATCTTCGATCATATTAAAAATTAAACATCAACACTTCAATTACGTACGTTGCACATATATCACTTTTGGACAAAACTTGTAAGTATTATTTTTTTTTATTATATCTTTATTATGTCCAATTAAAACCAAACAAGTGTATAATTAATCAATTATATCATAATACAAATAATTACAATTAACTATATTATTTTTAAATTATATTATATATTATTATTAATTAATCATACATTTATCATGATTTAATTAAAAAATATCATAACAAAGATATAAAAAAATCCACGTCTAATTCATCACATTAAACGTCAACAAAAGTATCATCTTATGCTTGACTTTCATCTTGCATACACAAATATATGAGTTGAAATTTAAAGGGCCTTTTACTCTAATCTATACATGCAGCCACCAATTTTAGTTTTCTATATTGCAAATGGACTTGTAATATATATATATATATATAAAGACACACACACATCATAGTATACAAATATGTTGAAGCTATTCAAATCTGGAACCGACTTTACATTCTTGAATAGAACAGGTACAACCCTCCGATAAGTTTAAGCTAGCTGCGTAAAGCACATTCTAACAGCACAATCAGATCATAAATTTGTTAAATGAATAATTCACAAAGGTGACTATTGTTATTTTGTTACTGATCCCCATCTCCCATCTAAGAGACAACAGAACAAAATGGAATCCTTCTCTCACGTTACCATTAGACAAACGCAAATACAAGAAAATGAATACCAAACTTGTAATATATATATATATATATGTATAATCACCTCAGTCGGTTCTAATTTGGTTCTATAAACCAAGCAACAAAATTCCATCTCATTTAAATCTGGTTCAAGAATAATGAAAGACATCAACAGGGTTGTAAACATTACAAGTTAATCATACAACTTTGAAATTTGTATTCAAATTTGCCAAATCGAAGTATAGTTATTCTTTGCACGTCCCTTATCGGGAACCCCATGATGTAACTCAATACCTGCACGCAACAACAGAAAGTTTAGAAGACCTCTAAATCGTATCACCGTAAAGTTAATAACTAATATTCAGATAACAAAGAGAAAAACAGATAGCAGACCAATTGTCTATAGGCCTGGTGGTTTGAAAAGAGGAACCAAATTAAAAATCCCATCAATGTCTACGGGAAAATTAAGGGCACGGTTAAGGACTTCTGGAGTTGCAGTCTTGCCCTTCCATGTGTTGAACCATGGGCCTCCTCCAATTTCTACAGCCACCATATTACTTGTAACATCCAACACTTTCTGCAATTAGCCAATGAATGTCAGAAATCATGAGAATGCTCCAAAAGATTAAATGATAACATCCAAAGTTATCAGCATTCATTTTTAATAAAATTGAAACAATGTTTTCGGCACCAAAGCTAACAAACTATATTTGTCAAATTAACAAAGCAGAATATGACATTGAAGGAAGATGACCCGAACATTTGTATTCCAATGCTGTAAAATTTGCTTGAGACATTGGAGTTCGAAGCTCAATCTACTTGCATAATATATCTTGTATGCATACAATCACGGTATCCATGTATAAGATCTCTTACTCCTAGTCCTAACATTCCATAAACCTCGAATAATTCTAATTGATCAGCAATAATAGAGATGCTAGAATATCAAAGCCTAATACTGAACTAACCTTAGTTAAACCTACTCCAACAGAGACGCATCCACACATTGGCATGTGAGAACAGGCGAGTGTACATACATACCAAGAGGGGTCGATTTAGAGAATTTCAGTTAAATGTTATAAAGTCTCTGATTCCTTTGCTCAGATCTTCACGTGGGTGAAGTATCCAAGCTGAAATGTGCATCCAAGTTTCTGAAAAGTGAGACCACTGACTATGCAAAATCTTATATTTGTGATTTTGATTTCTTCAGAAGTCATCTAGCATGAGTTTACATGAGAGCTCAGTTATCTAGGTTAGTCAGACTGCACGTACATATTGATGCCTCCGCATGATGCATGTTTCAGTATTGAGGACTCCATAAATAAATAAGGAAGCTAGTAGAGTTGACATAACTGTTTATTAATCATCTTTGTCCTAAATGGTAATTAGGTAATTCCTTCCATAAGAGAAATATCAAATTCAAAATGAATTGATATCTGTTGGATATCATATAAAATATACAATTATGGAATGTTCATTAAGTAAGGGTAAAATAATAATCATAAGAATTAATAATAAACCCTAATCCTAACTAGTCTTTATAAATAAGTTAGCCAGTTATACGATATAAACACCGAAATAGTCTATAGAGACTCTCAGACGCTTGAAAAGGAATACCTGATAGTATTATACAATCAAGTGTAAGAGAGGATTTTAACTATCGAAACTTGAGATACACTCAATATATTGTGGATATCTCATACAATCAGTGATCCCAATCAAAATCAAATCAGCTTCTGCAACTTTAAGAGAATTATGTAAGTCTCATAACCAAGGAATTAAATTTTGTATGTGTGCAATTGTTTATTAATTCTTTCATTAGTATCAGAGCTATAGGCTGATTTTCTGACAATAATTGTACAATTTATTAGGATTAGAGAGATCAATTTGGGGCTTTATTAATTAAGGTTATTGATATAGACTTTTTTTCTTTAATTCCTTTTGAAATTTCCTTCGCTTTTTTTTTTTTTTTAATTTGAAAGCCTCCATCAAATCGCACAAAATTTCGAAACTTATTCCTACTCTGTTTGGATCAAAATCATTATTTTGGACTTCAAAATTCAAAAATCCCTTCCAATTCAAACAAAAGCCCAGAGGTATTTTGGATTGATTTTCACCTTGTATACAACTTTAAGACAATGATTGGCACTTCGTGCTCTTTCAACTCCAGGTTATGCATGGGTTAATTAGCTTAATCATACGATACTTAATGTCATAATATATAAGTATGATGAATATTAAATCTTACGTGCTTTTTAATTATCTTATCCTTATTTTTGTTAGTCTTTCTTTTGGGTAAAGAATTACTACTGCTTCCAAAAACATTGTTGCTAGGTTAAACAATGAGCTGATGCTCAATGATGAGAATTATGAGATATGGAATATGAAAGTTCAGCATAAGAGACTCTTAAGGCTCTAAATAATGTCATGGAAGAGACGAAAGCTGATAACACAACTCAGCATAGACAGGACCGTGAGACATGTAATGCTTTGAAGAAAAAGAATTTCATTGCTCATTTTACGTTGTTGAGCACTCTTGATGATGACATCTTAAAGGAGTTCAAAGACTACCAAAATGCTATAGGGCTTTGGAATGCTCAGAGAATGAGGTTCAAAACTACATTTGTAACCCAATTGTGTTCTTTGACGATTAAGTTTGACTCATATAAGAAATGCCCAAAACATTCTGTAAGGAAACATTTGAGGCGAATGACAAACATGATCGCAAAGCTAAAGGATGCTGTAAATGTCTTAACAGATGAACAACAAATCCAAGTTGTCATTCGCTCTTTACTTAGTTCGTGAGAGCATATTAAGATGCATTTTACTCACAATGATAGAATCACAACTCTAAAAGATATTTAGAGGCACATCGAACACGAGGAAAAAAGGCTTGAATAAGCCAAACTAATACTCGAGTTGCACATAACAACCTTAGGTGGAAGACATGATTCAAAGAGAAAGAACTAAGTAAAGAACAAAGGACCAGCTCAAAATTTTTCCACAACAACTATGTTAAATTAAGTTATGACTCAATTTTTTTTATGGTTTTGGTTATGTAATTGAAAGTTTTACTTCTATGGATTTGGATGACAAATCTTATATCAATAATAATGTCAATTTTTCCATGTTTGCCTCTACACAGGATTTTGATCATGATGTAAATATATGACATGCTAGACTTAATCATATTAGCCAACAAAGAATGCAACAGTTAGCAAAAAGGATTTACTTCCCAACATTGAATGAGTAGATTTGTCTACTTGTGAATCTTGTCTAACAGGAAAATCTCTTATAAAACCTTTCAATAAAGCAACTAGAGTTGATTTTCCATTGCAAGTAGTTTATTCTGACATCTATGGGCCTATAAATGTTAGGGTCAGGGATAGAGCAAACTATTTCATCATATTCATTAATGATTACGCTCATTTCGGTTATGTCTATTTGATTTTTCATAAGTCAAAAGCATTGAGCTGCTTCAAAAACTATATAAGCTTAGTTGAGAATAAATTAGATAAAAAGATTAAGACTCTTCAAACTGATTGAGGCCAAGAATATTTGTCGACCTAATTCAATGAATAATGTGAAGAAAAATGGATAGTTCATTAATTGACAATTCTAAGTTCTCCACAACAAAATGGTGTTGTGGAAGGAAGGAATTAAACGCTCCTTGAAATGGTTAAGTCTATGATAGCGTAAGCTAATTTGTCAATCACCTATTAGGGTGATGCTTTATTGTCTGCAGCCTATATACTTAACTGTATGCCTACAAAATCAGTTGCAAGCACTCCATATAAGTTATAGACTGGGCGAAAGCCCGACCTGAGTGTTTTGAAACCTTGGGGATATGCTACCTATGCACATGATTCCTTTCACAAATATGGCAAATTAAGCCTGAAAGGAAAGAAAAGCATTTTTATTAGATACTCAAAAACCTTAAAAAGTTATGTGTTATATGTCAGTATGACAGTGGAAGCATAATTGGATTTGAGTATAGAGATGTTATATTCTTAGAGAATGAATATCCTAAGAAAGGTAACATAAGTTAAGACCTATCGTTATTTGATATAGAGGATCCAAACACACTAGGACCACTTCATTCGATTAGGAGGATTATAATAGGTAATGAATTAGTTTCTCATCAGCAACTTTCTTCATCATTAGATACGAATGAAAGTGTTCCTTAGCCAATTGTTCCAAGTGAGAGTGACCAAATGGATCTCAATCCAAGTAGGAGTGAGACCATTGTTCTTAATCTGAGTAGGAACAACGTTGATCCAAATGAGAATAACGAAATAAAACTCAATAAACCACAATTGAGACATGGTTCACGTAAAAAGATTCCTTGCCGAAGATAGGAGAAAGTGGTGAACATTTTACAATTTTCCTGCAAAATGAAGATGAGCTGAAAAATATGAAAAAGACTCTTTTATCCCTTTGTAAGGATAAATGGATTAAAGCTATGGAAGAAAAAATGAAGTCTATGAGAGTCAACAATGTTTAGAAACTTGTTGACAAACTTGTTGACATCCCAAATGGACGCAAAGCTATTAAAAACAAGTAAGTTCTCAAAATTAAGAAAAGAGCCAATAACACAATCGAAAGATTGAAGACTCAACTAGTAGCAAAGAGACATACACAACAAAAATGAATTGACTATGCGGAAACTTTTTTTCCTGTTGTACAATTTATCTCTGTTCACTTTCTTCTATCTATAGGGGCTTGTTTAGATCTTGAATTACATCAGGTGGATGTAAAAATTGTCTTTCTCAATAGATAATTAAATAAAAAAATTTATACGAAACAAGCTGAGTTACATTAAAGAGGGCCAAGAAAAGAAAGTTTGTAGACAATTTAAATCTATCTATAGTCTCAAACAATCTTCAAAGTAGTGATATATTTGTTTTTACAATACAATCATTTCTAGTAGTTTCACTATAATGGGTGAAGACAACTATATATATACTAAAAGATTTAAGGACAAGTTTGTGATTATGACATTATATGTTAATGACATACTCATTATTAAAAATGATATGAAGTTTATCGACGAGATAAGACATGATTGTTATCTCACTTTGAAATGAAAAATATAGGTAAATTTGCATACATTTTTAGAGTTAAGATTTCAAAAAATCATTCTAAGAAACTATTATATCTCTCGCAAGAGAATTACATCAGAAAAGTTCTAGACCATTTTAGTATAGAAAGTTATAACCTTGTAGACACTTCTATCAATACAAGTCAAACCTTAAGTGCCAAAATATGTCCTGAGACTACCATAAAAAGAGTGCATATGAGCTAAATTCCTTCTAGGAATACAGTCGATTGTCTAATGTACATTATGATGTGTACTAAACTTGATATCTGTCAAGCAATTGACTTAGTGAGTAGATATCAAACCAACCCAAGTAAGAAACTATAAAGACAATCTTAAGATATCTTAAAGGAACTGTTAATTATACGTTCTACTATCAAGGTGACAAAAATATGTGATTGGTAAGATATATTGATATTAATCATGAAGGAAACTTAGATAAGCAAAAATCTATCTCAAGATAAGTTTTTTTACTCAGTGATGGTGCCATTTCATGGAGTAGCAAAAAACAATCCTGTGCATCCTTATCTACAATGGAGGCAAAGTTCATGGCCCTTTCTTTAGCAGCTTAGGAGGCTGTTTGGTTTAAGAGATTCTTGGATCACTTATTGTCTAAAGCAGAAAACATTAACAGTGAGGCTGCGATTGCATACACCAATGACCAAAAGTATCATTGTAAAACTAAACACATAGATATCAAGTATCACTATGTTCAAGACATGATTACATGCACAACTGTGAATATAAAGTATGTATCTACACATGAGATGCCACCAAATCCGTTGACCAAGCCTATTTATAGAGATGTATTTGTGGAACATATTAAGTCTCCAAGATTGCGTAGAATATAAGATACTTCATTTGTATTTTTGACATTTTCTCATTATTCACAGACAGAGATGTTTTAATGTTCTTAGATAATCAGTAAAATTTGATTTCCATGTTCACATATCTTTATTTGAATATTGTGTACATTCTTATTGTTAAGCATGTCGGATAGACAAAAGAGTTAGCCTTCTCACACGGGTAACCACCTCAATGTCTTTGTGACATTAGAGATGAGATAAGATTTGAAGTGAAATTATCATTAGGATAATTTAAGAGCAATTATATTTAAAATCATTTAAGTTGCCTGATTGATGACATAGGGTCATTATGATTGATTTGATCAAATAAGTTCATCATTTTTAGTTTACCTTAGTTGTCAGATGTGAGTTTAAAATATTGTGTAAATTAAAGACCTCAGTCTTAAACTTGCGGTGTTTAAAATATTATCTATATAGCATTACTTGTGAAATAAACATACACTCCATAGGAAAAGAATGAATGTTGTGGCACATGTTTCATACCATGTGTACAAATGTCGATCATATGGGTTAATATGAATGCGATCTCAACTCATAATTATGTGAGACCCTTGAGCCTTTTACACTGGATTTACATTTGTACTTTTAGACTCCAATCAAGTACTTGAAATGCAACTTGGTGTTCGCTATCTTAGCGTATTACCTAAGGACTATAAATAATGATTCAGCTTGAAAGGATATGTCTAGAAAAGCGAACTAAGTCTATATTGATAAGATCGTGAAAAGAGGAAGATCATAAAAAGAATCTCATTATTCTGTATTCACCAGTATACCTGTTATGACTTATGAGTCATGATTGTGAATACAAGATATTATGATAAATGAATTCATTGGGAGATATCTAAATGTGATTCTTATGATCTAAGCTGCATGCATACTTTATGATCTACAAGCAAGTGCATTTTCGAAATGGTTATATATTCGTAACTGATGTATAGCATTGATACTCTCATAGTATGCTAATCACACAGCCTACTTTACCTGTATAAATGATTACAGATTATAAAGAGAAAATGTTTTTTTGGTTTACTGAAAATGTTTCTCACATTTAGACCATATGAACAATCCCATTAGGTGAGTCAGAAATGTTGAATATTGTATAAAATACACCCATATGGGATGCTTATTAAGTAAAGGTAAAATAGTAATTACAAGAACTACTACTAAACCCTAACCCTAGCTAGTCTTTATAAATAGGCTAACCAATTATATGATATAAACACCGAAAGAATCTATAAAGACTCTCAAACGCTCAAAAAAGAATACATGTGAGTATTCAGCAATTGAGTGTGAAAGGGGATATAGGTTGTTAAAACCTAAGATACACCTAACATATTATGTGTATCTCGTACAATCAGTGATCCCAATTAAAATTAAATTAACTTCCACAACTTTAAGAAAATTATGTAAGTCTCCTAATTAAGGAATTAATTTTTGTATGTGTTCTTTATTAATTCCTTTCAATATCAGATGTGAAAAAGAAAACACCTTTCCCTTGCTGCCATCATATCTTCTTTCCCACATTTGTAATTTTAGCATACCAAAGCACGTATCTTTACAAGCTGGGGAAAGACCAGCTTCTGCTGTTGGAGCGCGTAATGTGGTACCTCGATCCTCTGTTGTTGCCTCTAATTCAACCTGCCAAAACATAAGACATTGAATCAAAAGGAGGCCCAGATACTGTTCACTCTTAGTCCCCCCCCCCCCCCCCCCAAAAAACAAAAAAAAAACCTTTTTTTTTTTCCTCATAAGTCAACAGAAATATAGGATGTGAAATTCTAATAGCATTTAGATGGATCCATATTTATGTAACTGTTTTAGGTAGTTTTTGGGCAGTAGAGGATGCAAAACTGTCTCGGATTGTTGTTAGGCTGATGATGGTGGTTATGTAACTGTTCTGGTCAGTTTTTGTATAGTTTTGGCAGCAGATCTCTGTGGTAACTGTTTAGGCAGTTGTGAGTAATTTTGACGTTTAATGGGTGAAAAAAGAGAGGAGAGGAGTGGTATAGTTACGAAGTGTTGTATGGGAGATTCCAAGTGTCTTGAATAAGCGGGGGATTTTCATTACTGATAAATTTCTATTTGTAAGTGCTATTCAGTGAATTTTACATAAATTGCTGGTTCCCTATTATGGTTTTCTTCACATAAATAAAGCATACTTTAACCATCAACACCAACAAGTCATAAAATAGAAATAGAGAGAGAAATTACCACGTGTCTCCCATTGTCTGCCGACATAAACCAATATCCCCAAGGAGTAATTTCCCAGTTAATCTCACCATTCCATGGGACAAATTCATAAAAAATGCCACCATAGTGAACTCCAATCTGTACCAGTTTGCAACACAATATATATTACTAGATTTAAGAAAACTGCACAAAAGATTATTTGCTCTTAGTGACCTGTACTTGAGAATTTAGAGAATTTTGACCATGACTAAGGGAAGATAGAAAAAAATGAAAAAGCACAATTCAAGTCAGATTCAATAGTCAAAACAATTGACTAGAAATACCAATTCTGTCTGTCTCTTTTTCTCCAATTTAATAATAATTCAAAATGGTCACCAAATTAAAAGCCACGACTCACTACCCCACAAAAAGCAGAGGATGATTGCTCCTACAAGTGTCATTAATTAATCTAGTGTATTATTGTGGACATCAAAAGAGTTGGCCGGATTTTTTTTCTTTTAAGTAAGACTCATAAACTATACCTGCATTCTTGTCGTATTTAATACTAATATAATCATTTATTTCAAGGGTAAAGTTATTGCTTTACATAAAGTTCAATAAAAATAAGTAAAGAGCTACATTGATAGAGTAAATTCGGTAGCAAATTACCAATGCAGCATTTTCAAAATTCTCTGCAATTCCAGGAATTTGCCTCAATCCACCAGCTGCAGTGAGGGCAATTTCTCCACTAGCACCTTCAAAAACATTACATTGCACCTGCACAAGACATCAACAACTTTACATACACAAACAAATACAAACAGTCATCCTTAAATTGATGAAGTATAATTAAGATCAATATAACAACCCAAAAGTAAATTAACCAGCAATATTTGGCAAAGAGTTCAAGTAGACATCTTGAACCAAACAGGTCCTAGTCATCCCATAAACCAAAGAATAGTTTGTAAACCATATTCCATTTACACAAGCATCAAAAGGATTCCACCTCTTGGAATTCGGAAAGCATTAAGCACTACTGTTCTTGCCTTCTAGTTCGGTGAAGAGATCATTCACTCCTTAATTATTTATCGAAAAACATATATATAGTGAAAAGATAATGCATTCTAAGCACACTATTCTGACCTAAAAAAAAAAGTTTGAAATAATTTACATAGAATCAGCTATAGTTGAAGTTTCATAGCAAGTCATGGAATGAATGCGTAAATGAACACTGCCAAAAATACTTTGGTGAGGGAATAAACTATTACCCAAAACCATTTTCTTGGGAATGCTCCACCCCAGTTCTTTTCTGAATAAGATGGGGCATTATCAAACTCAAACCTTTCACCATCCCACTCTATCCAACCTGAGATTCATATTTCAAATTAAGGGATGTGAAAGAGTGCAAAATTACTAATAGCCAATAGATGGCCAAGTAGCACGTACCTGTAGAAAGTCCACCTGCCATACATATTTGCCAATGTGGTTCAAATACAGGAAAAGCTGCAAGCCAGCCAGCAGTAGACTTCTGTTTAGATCCCACATCACCCCAACCATAAACAGGGCGTGTACTATACTCCCATCTAGCAGTTTTCACTGTTTGCACATAATTTGACCTAACTTACAGATACAAGTCAGGTAACATATATAACCAAAGGGGAAATGCTAAAGAGTAAAGAGGAGATTTAATTCCTACCTTCCATCATCGCGGATGAAGCCTTGATGCCAGAGTGGAGTAACTTGAAAACCTTCCAACACTCTATTTTGAAATTCCTAAGCAATGTGACCCAGTACAAGTGTGAAAGAAAGAATACGACCTAGCGAGAAACCTACCTTTAATCTAATAATATGGTTATGACTTATGACAAGATTAACAATTTGCTTGTAGCTATAAGAAGTGTCAGACATTTATAATAAGATATCACCGAGAATAGTCAAGGAGACAATAAAAGTGAACTAGGATAAACAGAATTCCAGGAAAGAAACAAAACTGATACCGTTGGAAAAGAATCCACATAAACAATGAAATTATACAATCAAGAACCTTAATTAGAAAATTCAAAAAGGAATTCACAAGCATCTCCAAAAAAATAATATAACGAATCCTCGTTCAAACACCAAATTATTCTTGCACGTGAACATCTGGCATAGAGACGGTTAGAGATAATGATGGGGTATAAACCTGAGGCGGAACCTCCGTGGTCGGAGGTCTCAAATTTTGTTTGGCCACGAAAGTGTTCCCCAGAATTAGCTCATGCCTGCCTACGGATATAAATACATCACGTCATAATCCATTGAAAATTACCCGTCCTTTATCTATTGCTTAAGCAGAGAAGTCGAATTTCATTATTAACAGATTTAAAATCACGAGCCTAATAGGTGAAAAGTAGGAAAATTTCCCAAGTTCTCAACAGCATAAAGTGCATTTTCTTACTTCCCCAGAAGTTTTGTGATTCTTCAGAGTATTGGCAAATGTACTTGTCATCAGCACCGAGAATTTGAGCCCCAACTCCCGTAAATCTCGGTCCATACTGTGCGACTTCCAATGGCGTCAATTTCTTAGTGAATGCAGGACTTTCCACTGAATACATAAAGCAAAAGCTCTGCCTTCGTTCCGGAATCGACACCTTGAAGTACCAACCCTCAAAGAATTTCCGAGTAGTCCCATCAAAATGGTACCTAACTCATTAAACGTAGAACAATAGAATTAATATACTATAAATTAACCAGCAAACTCAATCTAATTACCAGCTGTATACCCGCTATGAGGGGTCCGAAGCTCTCGATTTGGAGTTGTGGGCACGTAAGTAGGGCTCGCAGAACCCAAATCTTCTTCCTCATCTTCTCTTCCAATCGTCAAGGACCCACTCGAATCCCCACCCGATACCGAATTGTGAGCAACAAAGTGCGGAATTGATGGAAAGCCAAGCTTCAGAGAACCCCAGCGAAGGCGGTTCTTTGAAGTCTGAGGAAGTTCAAATTTGCCAGTAAGATTAACAATAGAAAAACCCAAATTTTTAGAGAAATGGAGAGGGTGGCACCGCGAGTACAGAGTCGACTCCATGGATTACTTTCAGTGAAAGAGACAGCGGTCGAAATGCATTTCTAGCGGTGCCATAAATGCGTACGTGGCGTGCTTAACGCGGACAAGAATGCGTGAGCCAGAGTGTTGCCTCAGCCACATGACAAATGCGCAGGAGAGGTGGCGGGTAAACTGAAACGAGCTACGATTTCATTTGCCTTTCGGGCTATTCTTAGGCTATCTCCGAGAGTTTGAGAGTTTTTAGATCGGATGAATTGGAGCGTTATTAATAAAATAATAATAAAATAGAGTGGAATGATTTGAATAGATATATTATTTAAAAGAATAAATTTATAAATTTTTTATTTAAAAATTATAATTAAATGAATATAATAAAATTATTAATCAATTATTATTTTTAATATTATTATTTATATAATGTAAAATTTTTGTTTATAAAAATAAAAACAGATATAATAATAATTTTAAATAATTGAGTCACTCATTTTTGTTTTGAATCTCCTAATTGGAGAGGATAAAAAAAAGTTATTTTGAATTGTCAAAAAAGATTTTAAAGGTCTTTCCTTGTTATTTTATTCTTTTTAAAAATAGTTATTTAAATATATATTTTATTTAAATTAATCATTTCACTTCTTGTAATTCTATTAGTAACTCTATCCAAAAATACCCTTAATGCACTTTTTATCCGCTCTTTTTAATGTGGGTTTGTAAAAACCCCAATCACGCTTAATTCCTCAAGTTTGTTACATGAAGATCATATTTTATTTGGGAAAGCCTTGAGGCACCCAAATTTTGTTTGTTACATAATAATATTGCTATTTATATTCGTAAAATATAAATCGAGTAGAAATGGAATGACTTTTTTATTCATTTTTAATTGCATTAAGGCATTATATAACAGAAAAAAAAAAAATTCATTGAAAGAGTATATAAACAGGCCATGTACAAACCGATCCTGAAAGAATACGCTAAGGCCACGCATACGTCTAGAGAGAATTGAACTCCGTGCACTCTGCATTTCCACCCTGCTCTTCAGAAACAGCACTGCATACCATGGCTTAGCGCACTGAAGAAACTGTAGATCTTGAGAATGATCATGCGGACTAACGTTTGTCAGTCTTAAGACATGAATAGGACTAGACAATTAGTGTCATGCTTTTTCACTTTGAATTCTTTGGCCTTGCTCTGAAGCCAAGGTTTTGAATCCAAAACAAAGCCAACAGCTTGATGCATTAGGAAAAGGAAAAGCACAACGATACCCAATTTAAGATCATCCTTCACCATTTCTAAATGCACAGAAACAACTGAAGATAAATCGTGCAAATCCAATACGAAAACTAGCAGGAGTCCGAAAGAGATAGCCGCAAGGAGGCCCAATAAGATGATGAAGAAAGCCATGAGATGCACAAAAGCTATGAAAGAGCCATGGAGAAGGGCAAGGAGGATGAGATCTAAGTTGGGTAACATATCTGGGACATTGTTTGAAACGAAATATCTGATCGACATCAGCTGTTAAAGGAACGGAAATGGACGAGAAGAAGTTATTCTCTCGTATTCTATTCTTCGAATAGCATTTTTCCACCTTCGGACTCTTGGTAGTTCGTACGAAGGAAAATCAGACAAACTGGGTAGGATTTTATTCGGCGCCATAGTTCCTGTTTAAAAGTGTTCTGGGTATTAAAAAGAAAGTTCCTATTCTTAAAAGTTCAGGAGAGAGAGAGATAGCTTCTAGCAGACTTTTGCTTCCACGCAAGTAAAGCAAATACCTTGCAGGCGAGGAAGCGCATTTTTTAGAAACCAATTTGATGGTTATTCTGAAATCATCTTTAATATTTAAAAATGTCACTAAAAATTCCCAAATGACGAAAAGGGCTTCTATTTGGAAACGGATTTATTTCCAGAATGGCATCCATCAGTGTGATGCGTCTAACCTTTTTCACTTCTAAGGAATTTGAAACAGGTGATTTCTTCTGAGACAGGTTGCTTGGTGGGAGCAAATATTCCTACGTCCTTTCTTCAATAAGGAGTAAAGTTCAGTAGGTTTTACGTATAATCCGACAAACAAATACCTCTGTTTGGAAATGGAACATCTACAAAAATAAAGAACTGTTGTTACAAAAACAAATGGCAGAATTATCAGAAAGATTAAAAAGGTTTCATGGGCGAATTTACACCACTTGCACATAGAAAGTCAGGAAAGGGGAACAATGACATCTAAGTTGTTGTTAATAATCCATTTCTTAGGATAGAAGGAAGTAGCAGATTCCAGATCAATATGCCAAACCATAACTCTGGAGCAGCTGTTCATTAAGCCTTCCGTTTGGCTTTCATCTTCCACAACCTGCTCAATAAAAGTGCTAACCTGCATATCACAATCCAAATGGCAATGATATGAGAGAGGGAGAACCATAATGTGAGAGCATATTGAACAGTAGCCAACCATACATTACTAACGTCACAAAAATTTTTTGGTTGTAATTGAAGATTTGAAATGAATATAGAAAGTGATGTACTAAATAATGGACTGGAAGAGTAGAAGACAACCCAGAGAAGAACAAATACTAACCCGATAATCTTCCTTGACAGTGTTAAGCTGCCGGATCGGTTCAAGTGTAGGTCGGTGCCATTTCTTTGGATCCCATAGTATCGTACTATTGAATGCAAAACCTGACAATTCAGCATGAAATCTTTGAGATCTCCCTTTTGATTCATTTGTGTGCCATCCGAGTACTCGACTTCCATTACAGACGGGCCCTTGTAGTACCATGGTATATTTATCTCCAGATAGTTTAGCCACAGCCCACGTTCCAAATCGCCTGCATTTCAAAAAGATGATATATCTCATCATGCACAATGTGCAAAGCAATAAAAGTATTGGAAAAGCCCAAAAATTTGAGGGAAAGAAAATTGAGGGGTTTTCTTTTGACAATGACGGACGAATAATAACATCATAATAGATCTTTTCATCACAATTATAATCACGATTATTATCATCATTCGATATGAGAGTATTATTATTTGGCTGGACAAAGTAAAAACACCCAATAATATTTCTTTGAAGTACAGAGAACCTTCCATAATAAGTTCTATTAGAAATCAAGTCCTTAGAATGCCTTAAACAAAGTTTATTACAGAGCAGCATAGGATAGGCAGTGCAACAGCTGATTTGGTTGAAAGAAAACTATAAGAAGTCGTTTGTGTGGCAGACTTCTTTAGATTACAACAGCAAACATAGTTAATCCAATGTCAATTATTGTCAAGACAATGAAATATAATTAGTCTGCCTGCCATACAAATTAATTAAAGAAACTCATAATCACCTGAAATAATGATATGCAAAGAAGTCATTTTGTTTTGGATGGAAAAAGAACTTTCATTAAGAAATAAGAGATACAAAATAGAAGGGTAAGATCTCCTCCGGAAGAAACTGAAGAAAATGGTACAGAAATAATTGATCAAACATGCAGCAAAGCAGCCTAAGTCTAGTAGGAAATCTCAGATGGAAAACCCCACCAAAAAACCATGAGCAGAACACCATAAAAAAAGCCATAAACATTATCCTTTCCCACAACATCACCAAGGACATAGGAACATCATGAAAAATTCGTGGATTCCTCTCCAACCAAATACACCATAATACTGCAAATTAATTATTGTAGCTACTAGGTTTTAATTTTGGCCAAAGGAATTTCAAGCTTACATCAGATAAGTACAGAAACTAAATATCTATTTTCTAACATGAGGAAAGTCATTCCACTATCTCTTTGAACATAGCCTTTTCTTCTTCTTTTTTCCCCATGCTTTAAGTTTCTTTTTGCTCTTTTCATATAGGAAACAATGAATTTTCACAACATAAACACAAAGAAGAAACGAGAGGACAACATAAAGATGTGCAGTTAGAAAACTACAATTTGGAAATACCGTATTTCTCTCATTTGCTCAAACAGTTCAGATGAGTAGATGTTATCATCGTCTGCAAAGTAAACAATTCCATCAAGTCGGTGTGTTTCGATATGAGCTAATGCAACATTTCTTTGAAGAATGCTCCTATCACTTGTGTCAGTTAGATTTGTTTTGCAAATGAGATGCCTGTACATAACCCCACTACTCCTCAATATATCAGCTGTTTCGTCAGATTGGGAAGTCGTCTCAACAACAATCCACAACAAAGGAGGTGGAACTAATTTTAGTGTGTATGCCAAGCGACTCAAGTAATATGCTTGAAATGGCTGATTGTATGTTGTGGTGACAATAATGAGAAGCTTCTGAGACTTTAAATATGGCTTCACACTTGGTAATTGGCTATTAGATATATTATCTGCTATCCCATCTATTAACTCCTGTTCCTTCAATGTTGAATCCAAAGTAGCATTAAACTTCATAGCCCCACTGGTTGATGGTGTAGCGTTTATCTTCACATTGTCATGTGACTGAAAATTTCCAACAGAAGATATCACCTCAAAAGAGAAGGCTCGATGCTTTGGCATGAGATTCAGGGACAAGTTCATTGAAGCAAGTGGGGTTAGTCCAATAGAAATCCCAACCATGAAACAAATAAAGAAATGGAAAAGCACCTTTCTCCAAAGTTGGCCCTTTGGCTTTGACCTTTCAAAAGCCCTCAAAGATCTTGGTGAAAAAACACCAAGAACAAAAGCACGAGAGTCCAATGAGCTGACTGAAGGAGATAACAATCCAGTAGATGGTGGACAAGTTTGAGGACTTGATGAAGACATAGACAAGGGAGAACCAACTGAACAGACTTCTCCATTTCTTACAGTTCCAGCTCTAGGCACTGGAGACAAGGTTCTTCTGATGGATGCCATCAAATTAAATCCAAATCAATGCTTTGTTCGTAACTCCAAATGGACCCCTGTTCTAGTTAACCAAAGTACAATTAAGGAAGAAAAGTCTCTAATATGATCATAAACTCCCTGTCCTTCCCCAGAAGAAGCAGTTGCTGTCATGGCTAATATGTATTCGTCGAGAGTTTTTGGGAAACCATGTTAAACACCGCAAGGAAACAAGTAAAGCTGAAATAAACGTTACAAAAGTCGAACTCAGAGGAAAGCATATCAGGTTAAAAAATGCAATGTATGCAACTCTTCCTCAATTATCATAAGTTGTTAAGACATCCCGACCCATGTACTGTCCACTCTGGAATTGGCCTAAGCCTAACCATTAATTAACATTTTTTATCACAATCCCAAACCCATTTCATAATGCGGCAACCTAGCACACCCCAAATTGGATATATTTAGCATCTACAAAATCATAATGAGTTCCTAATCCGAAGTAAGAACAAACATTACAGAAGATGCTCGAAAAAAGAATTCCAAACATTACAGCAGCCCAGCATATAGACAACTAAGTCCAAGATAAAAATTTTATCATCCTTAACATTCACTAAACAGCCTACTACACTTACCAAAATCACAACCAAGCGGAAAGAAACAAACTTATATCATGATTCCTCCAACACTGCAGCCAAGTAGTGCTCAGTCAGTGAAGCTCTGTCCAGACTCTGTCATGAACATCAAACCTCGGAGGCTCCGGTGAAGCTCTACGTCAACTAGGTCTTTGCTGGAGGGACCCATAGCCAGTATAATGAACCCAAGGAACTGGGGTTGAGGATTCTGTGCTTTTGAGATCTGAAGGTATAAACTTAAACCCGAAAAAGAAAATACAGGAGGAGACGGTGATATCTCATATCTGACAGGACTCTTCGGTCTTCCCCTGCCACAAGGGAAGACAAAAGAAATAAAGAAAAATCATAGTTAGAGGATGATAAATTCTAAATATTCATTATAACAAATTTTAAATTTTAGAATAATTTTAAAATTTAAAATTTATAGTATTTAATTGTAATCTTCTGGAAAAAAATAAATTTCCTTTTCTTGCTCACGTGATGGATGGCCCGATGACACTGTGATTGGGCGGGAATCGCACAGTGGGGGGCATGGCCTACAAGGGACGCTACGAAATTTCTCTTCGACCCGAATGGGTAAATCGCACGGTTCACGTAATTTTATTTATAGATTTATTTTTTCTCGTAAAACTAATGCCATGCCTTCCGTTATTTTGGTAAGCTAAATTGATATAAATTGACCCACAACGTAAATTTCTTCTTTCGTGAAAAGAAACATTTTCTTCTTCTTAAGAAATACATACGAAGAAACTTCAAAAAAAAGCCAAATCTGGGCATACAAATCGCGTAACAGTTATCCTCAGCTAATAGCTCCGTGTACGGAAATCCAAATTGCAAATAGTATGGTAGATTAGATTGATTAATAGGTCTAATTGCAGATTGCAGGTTGGAGAAATTTAGACGAAGAAATGATTAAAAAAATATTTAAATAATTTTTTTGATTGTAATTTGATATATTGATGAATAATTTTCATATTTATTCTTAGTGCAAAGACTCTATTTAAGAATTATTTCAGATGCATAAAATATTTATTTTTGTAATTATTTTTATTTAAATTTGCAAAAAAAAAATTACCGCGGCTCGTGATTGATAGATTAAAACGCATATTGTGAACCGAATATATAATTTCGTGTATCGTGTGGAATATATTTTTACATATAGATATACATTAACATTATTGAATTTATTTTGTATATTTATCAATATTCTTTAATTAATAGTCACTATCCTGAGAAAAATATCTATAGAACTTAGAAGAGTTATAAATAATGTGAGCGGAACTAAACTTGATCATTAATTGAGTTTGGTTCGACTTCACAAATTTTATTGGATAAATTGGGTATTAAATATTTGAGAACCAAGCCATACGTGAAATCAAATTTAAAGCAGTTGGTGGAGAATCAAACCAGGTATATTACCTAAAGCTAAAGCTCCAATTTTGTTTCTTTCTTTTATTTATTATTTATTTATTTTCCCTTTGGTGGCATTCTAAGCTCCGATGAACTTGAAGCATTTGGTAAAGCTCTAAACTATAAAAAAAGCTTTGTACCAAATTCAGAGTTCAAACCAACGTGAAGACTCATCAATGGGAGGATGAGGGTTAGTGTTAACTTTAATTTTCATAAATTCATGAATAACTATGAGGTCATATGTATAACTACGAGGGCATCAGCCAGTAAATAGTGAATTAAAGATTAACCGCAAAGTGCAGAGGAAATGTAAAACAGCTAGCTAGCTGACACCATTATGTTATTTAAAAAAAAAAAAATTGTATGGGATGGGAACAGGGAAATGAGGGTAAGAACAAACAACGTCGTACAGTGCCTTGTTGTATTAGAACAGATGATAATTTACTACACTACCCACCTTCCTCTTCTTCCGCCCTCCACCATTACTGTCCTCCTTCATCAATTATCCCTCCCAGGCTCCCACACACTCTTGCAAGTGACCAAGTACACACACTCTCTCTCTCTCGCTCTGTCTCTCTCAACCATTATGAAAACTCATCACCATCAGCCAAAGCTCAAAACTCAATTATTCTCCTGCGGCTTCTTTCGCCACTGCGCCCAGAGCGTCCTGAGTCCCACCGGCGCCACCCTCCCTCTCGCTCACACTACTTCAACCCCGCCGCCGCCTCCTCCACCCCCGCCGCACCTTCCTTCCAAACCAGAATGTGAGTCCTCCACCACCTCTTCCTCTTCTTCTTCTGCAACCTCCCAGAGCTTCACCCAATGGAGGTTCTCTCTTCCTACCTCGACCCCAACTCCACATCATCCTCATACTCCTCCCCATACCCACCAACCCCCACCTTCTCCCCCACCCTACCCGATCCTCTGCCCAAACCTTCAAGAACTCTTCCACCTCTCGGAGCTTCAACTCAGCTCCGGATCCGACTCCGAACGGGTATCTGCCCTCCACCTCCTTGAACGTTCCCTTGTACCTAACCCACCGCAAGATCAGCCTCCGTGCCCGCCGGAGCTGATGCGTGGGATCATCTGGAACTTGAGCAATCCTACGGGGGCAAAACCGGCGACGAAGATACTCTTCGCGCTTTGCTTAGCGGAAGGGAACCGGCGCGTCGCAGTGGAGGCTGGGGCGGTGGGTGCGGTGATTGAGTCGGCGCCAGAGCTGGATGGCCCGCCGGCGGAGAGGGCGCTGGCTGCGCTGGAGCTAATGTGTACGGTGCCGGAGGGGCAAGAGGAGGCCAGAGCCCACGCGCTGGCGGTGCCCGTGATGGTCACGATGATGGGCAAGATGGGGGCACGTGGGAAGGAGTACGCCATTGGCGTTCTGGCTGCTATTTACGGCGGCGTGGTGGGAGATCAGCAGACGGCGCCGCCAGAAGAGGTGGCGCGTGCCGTGGAGCTTACACTCCAAGGCGAGTGCAGCGCGAGGGGGAGGAGGAAGGGTGGCCAACTGTTGAAGACACTCCAGGATTATGGACGGCCTGAACTCACCGACGAGGCAACAGTAACACAAACGCCGGCCATCGTGCTGTAATAAGGTCTCCAATTGAAGGGCATTTAGGGAACAAGTGGCTGTGCTTAGAATTAACAGTCCCTCGTGTTAATAACGTATATGTATTGTGTATTAGGTCTCTAAGTTTGTTTACTTTCACCTTCCCATGTGGATGTGGGTTTTCTGGTTCTAGTATTACCGTATATATATATATTCTCTTGTGAGCAACCACAATTGTGGCTTGGAATGATAAATAAGAAATCTAATTTCTCTTCAATTGCCAGCACATCTAAATATCATGCAACTATATATATATATATATATATATCAACCTTTTAGCGTTTGGTTTATAAAGAAAAGTTTTCTCCGCTACAAAACAATTAAAATGAAATTAAAGTTTTAATTAACATGTGATCTCTTCAACTTTGGGATTGTATTGTGTATGATCATACAACGAACAGTGATAAATTTAGAATCCGTACGTACGTTGACACTAATTTAGTAACCCATCCTTAATTAATTGTTATTTAATTAAATAAACAACCAGCAGATCGTTATTCACCTTGTAAATTAAATTTGCTTGTCTATAACAGCATATATAATGACAATTAAGGCTTTCCTTGAAGTTGAAAATTTGAAATTGAAAGCTTAGTTATTAATTAGGCCAGTGCCTGTAATGCCAGTGTCATCTTCACTTTCATTTATTTATTTTTTATTTTGAACAAAAACATGGAAGAGGGGGCTGGAGGGGAAGCCTGTGCATTATCAATATGCCTCAAAGATATATCTGGTCAAAGGTTGAGGGCAATGTATTTTTCGCTATCAAGTTGATATATGTACTAGCTAGCAAGAGCAGATACTGTAAATCATGAATATCTATCTTTGAACGAAAAGAAGCTGGGTTTAAACAAGAGGGTAAAGGTAGTCTAAGTAACTTCATATTCATTCTGAAATTAAGCCTGTCAGATTCACGTGTGGGTGGGGTTGAGTTTCAGATATTTCTGAATTTGTGTGTTCATGTCAGAATTTTGGTGAGAATAGTGGGAAAAGATCACCTCCTGTAATCAAATTAACAGTGGTGATATGTGGAGTGGAGTACAGGCCTCCATTTCCTGCACTGCAATCTTCAGACAATAGTTTAGTTGGTGAGAATATAAAAATGAAGTACAATTTGATTGCGTTTTAATCATCAAATATATATTTCACTTTATAACTAAAACTAAAATTTTTACAATCTAATAAACAGGTTTTTATGAATAAAAATCATCAATTGCATACATTAATTAATGTGTAATAATATTCCCTACCATTTGAAGTCAACTATTTAATCAATTAATTAGTGGTACCCTCACAGAAAAATGTCCACATTAGTATTTGGATGTACTGTGGTCTTATGAATTTGTTCCATGTGTATCTATACTACTTTTTTGTTCTATATATATTCTATCGTATAGTCCTTTTCGCTTTTATAGCTATGACAAATTTAATGTTTTGTTAAATGTCTTTAATAGACTGTAAGGTTCTATTGAATTTCCCCCACTTGAAATTAAAATAACCATGAAAAGGCAAATACATAATACTGAATGGAAGACAGTCATGTCATTTATGAATATAATTGAAGTAGACGAAGAAAGAAATTCAAAAAGATATTATAGACTGGCTTCATGCTGTGGGGAAGGGCCTATCTGCCATATGGGACCACGTACACAACCGAAGGGGGAAATAGAGTTAGCAAAAGTTTACACTCAGAAAAGAATCCTGATTCAAGATATTACATTATTTACTTTCACACTCACTCCCACATTCACAAAATTTAAGAACCTGAATTGAAGGACACATAGATTCTTTGTCTGTATCAAGTTTCACACTCTATATATATATATATATTAAATTATTCGGCCTTCTTGATTTTGGGCGTTCAGTACAATATGAACATGACCTATGAAATTGACATTATTAATTATTATTAAGTACTCATTTAATTTCATCGTTAACTCAATGAGAAACAAAGTAACTGTATATTATGGCTTTATGAATGTTCTCTGTCTTCATTGATATACGAAGTTAGGATGACCAACATATATATATATATATATATATTTATTGAGATGGAATGTATTTGATATCTACCGGCTCTAGCTCGTTTCTCTTCTTTTACTTTCAATCTCGTAAGGTTTAGAATACTCTCCTGTATTAACATATACATATTCAACGTGTTTCTAGCCTTTGAAAGACAACGGATTCAAGATGCGAAATCAAATTAAAAGTTGAATCTTATAGTCTTTAATCATCTGGGAAGTGTTTAAAAGTTCTAATATTGATTCCTATCTATGACGCTGATATTGAAGGTTCTGGTATATGACTGATATATGTAGTTATTGGTAATTAAATTTTACATGCAAGCCCGATCAGTCGGACACCATATTAAGGCCAACAAAAAAAATGGAAACAGTCACACAGCTAGATGTCCTATTTAAGAAACTCTGCCTTTATGGCCAAGCCAGCTAGCTCCGAGTAATAATAAATAGTGATACCAAAGTCCCCACACATGGCCAAAAGCCATCGTTATCATCCTCCAGGCAAAGAAAGACATGAATACCTGTAGCTATAGGTCACCTCTTCTGGGTATTCCCATGCGAACACCATGGGATTAAAACCCACTTAGCCAAACCATCTATAACAGAAGTTCACCAAAATCCTCATCCCCCACTTCATTGCACACAACAAGAGCTTCTCTTTTCCAAGGTACGTACAGAACAGTAGGATTCCGTCATCGAAGTTGACGAGACTCATTTTTGGCGTGGGACTTGGTGAGCTGATAGATAAAGTTGAGGAAGATAGAGCTTGTCATGCATGGTGGGGGAGATGGGGTGTTCATGATCGCCATTGGCTTGCCCTTAATTAGGTTGGAACTTGGAAGCACATGATCTTCTTCTTGAATATGCACCTACATATTGTTGGGGGCCATCTCCAAGGTTGGAACATGATACTATTATCCATATTAATTGTTTGAAACTTTACTAGAACAGAATTTCAGACTTTATTTCTTTTGGAGAGGTTCTGCTGGTTAAACCATTTCGTCCCGAGCTATAGCTCGCCATGGATATCGTGTGTGCATTATATAACCATATGCGGCATGATTTTGACGACTATATTCTGTTTATTAATTAATACATCTTATATGCTTGTTTATTAATACGTTATATAAGATAGAATTCAAGACTAATAAATTTTTGATACTATATAATATTGAGAAAGAGAGACACCACAGTATAAAACTAGAATTATTTTCTTATTTATATTTTATAGGCAGCTTCATTAGATAATTCAGTGATATATTATATTAGTTTAGTACATGTATTATAACACCTGATAAGTTGCATTGTATAATTTTATATAATTTGACTTTATATTACATGCCAAATGGAGTCTAAAATTAATTGTGTCAAGTAATATATACATGTCCATATATATATATATATATATATATATATCAACTATAGTGATCAATAAGTAAAGTTATCGTTTGAGCGTAGTTTCAAAAGCATAACCTACAATTCGCGGACCATGCAAACAAGTTCAAATTTGCAGAAATAACTTAGTATCCTTCATGACACAGCCGTGTATATATATGATTCCAGAGTTCCTTTAAATGCATCTGGTGATGGCGTTTATGACTTCACTGGATTTCAACCCAATTCTATTTTCGTCTTCAAATTTGTTAGAGCATCAGAAAATGAAATTAATCTCTTAAATAAACTCAAAGTGCAGACTAGCTAACGAGTAACGAAGCCTAAATATCATATATATGAACATATATAAACGTTCAAATGCAGTAAATTTCTGGAAAATACAAGAAACGAGAAACAGTAAAAAGCATGATGGCAACTTCTTGTGTGGGATATAATTAAGAAACGAATGGTTAATGGGTTGAAGAATAATGGCCTACCTACGCTTCAAGTGGTTGGTCATCACCACGACAAAATGCGAAACTCAGGTTCATGTTTATATTCAACTAGAAATGATTCGAAACGTGGCTGGGACCCAAGAATCCATGGAATCTTCTCCTACGAGAGTGCAGCATTATTCCCAGATTCCACATTCGGAGACTTCAATTTTAACCCACAAAATTTCTGTGGGTTGGACATTAAGGGTTTCTAATGTACGCTTCATTAAAACCTCGGACGCATATCTAGGCCAGTCCAAGACTAAACCAGGATGTCTGGTAGTAGGAAGTAGAGCAAATAGCATTTTTCAAATATGGGGTTATCCACATTCGCTAAGAATAAGAACATATATAGCATCCTTGACTGCAAAGCTCAAGTATCCCACGTTTGACGAGTTTATTGCAGCAAAGATACAAATGGTGATATATATATATATATATATATATATATATATATAGTTCTCCAGCAAAAGGTCGAAAGAGATAGTGTACGGAAGGAAGGAGAAAAAGTTGATGGGTGTGCTTTTGTCGGTCATGCAGATTCATGTATATTTTTCCTTTAAAAATTATCTATAAATTTTAGAGAGGAACGTGACGCAAAAAGTAAAATGCATAGAGGACTGTTTTTTCCTTTTTTAGCTCTTTCTCTTTTTTCTGTGGTTCATAAATAATTTACAAAAACAAATTTAATTTCAGGTTCTTCCTCCAGACATTGTAGCCTACTAAGTCCTATATTTTAGGTGACATTGGACTAATAAAGAAGAAATTAGTTGAAGAGTAACTTCATAGCACAGGCAACAGTCAGCCTCTTATATTGTTACTAATTAAATTGTGCAACAAAATCTTAGTAATTTGATTCAAGCAATTCGTACAATTAAGAAGAGTATCATCAAAATTAAGTATGTAAACTTTGCAGCTCGAAATTGATTAACATATAGGCAAACCGAACACATCACAATAAGTCATTTTCTAACAAAATTATATCATTATAATTTGTACTTTCTCAGTTTAGCTGTCAACATTAGGGCATTATGCTGACGTGTCTCTAAGTGCAAAATATCTAGGAATCATTTTCACATATAATTGCATTCACATTCTGCTTGAAAGTGAAAGAAATATATGTTGCCGACAGTTTATGCATGAATTAGCACGCCCATATCTCTACATAACTCATTCATTTTTTAATTAACATTTATTATATTCTTAATAACTATACAACATATTTAGGCTCATTCTCGAATTTGATAGTGTCAATGTAACTTCTTTTGTTAATTGAAGATTAAGTCATGCATGCCTAAAGTAGTTTGTAAAGGTATATATATGCAATTATAAATATACAAATTGTATATAATTCAATGAATAAAATGCAATGTCTCATCCCGTGGGATAGATATATGGTAAGAATATGGAAATTGCTTAGTGGATTTGGTTTCTGAAGGAGAAAATTGGAAAAGAGAATCAAGACCGAAAAAAGAAAACCCAAAGGACTATATGTATAACCTACATTGCAGTGTGGTAGCACGTGTATGCAATGGCCAGAACCAGAAGGTCCATGACCACATGTGTTTGTGTCCACACACAATACCCCCTCGTGCATATTCATTTTTAAGGTTGCTTCTACTCTCTGAAACGACATTTCTTGCTTCTGTATATCACAGATTGAAGTGATTATAAAGTTGGCTGCGTTACGTTGTTGGGAGGGTAAAAATTAATGAGAATGAAAAACAATGAAGTTGTGGGGTGGTAGCACACGAAGAAGCTCATCTAGCATCTTTGTCCTTTCGCTCTCAATTAATCTTGTCCCTCCATTTCGTCCTCTCTATTTCTAATGGACAAATTATGTACTCTCTTATCAGGTCCCATTCCTTTTCTTTCTCTTTATTTTCTTTTGTAATTTTTGTTTACCTGTCTTTCATCTGTCTCTCAAAATAGCAAGTGATCAAAAGCCTGGTGCCATCAATGAAATTGAAATAGGAACATCGAAGTGAGAGCCTCTTATCGTAAAAATCAAAACTATAGCAAAGCAGTTATATATGCTTTGATAATTAAAAGATTGAATCACGAAAACCAAAATCTCTGTGGAATGTTAAGCTTTTATATGTTATAAGTAATAGGTCGAAGTGTCTATTTTTATGGTTTTTTGTACGAATCAAGGAAATAAAAAAGGATCTCGGTCAGTCTGACTGGAGATCTCGCAGCCATGGTGGGTCAACAAACCAATTGAAGTTTGGGCATGTTGTGTGTAAGGAAACAGTGTAAAAGTATCCTGTAAGAATGTGATGCTAGGCTACCATTAGTAATCTAATTCTGGTCATCATACATATATGGGCAGCAAATCAATTATATTATTAAAGCTGTAACAAGACTTTATAAGGTGCATTAGACTACATACTCTTATGATCAATGTAATACTTAAACGATCTTCTGTATGGCTACCACCTACCAGGTTCTACAACATTTCAATGTCTTGCATGTTCTTTTAATTTACTTGGCTTTAAATTTTTCAGCTGCCTGCCACTATGCAAAGCAAGCCAATCGGGGCTGTTTCTGGAAAAACTAGCCTTTTCAAATCTCAAGTCTTCACCTTTGATCATATATTTATTCCAGGCTTCTGGCAAATCAGCTGGGTTTTTGTTAGTGCTGCAAGTGTTTGACCCAGAACTGTTTCTCAAAGGCATTAAGGTTCCACAAGTATTATGAACATCCAATTGACATTGCAGTGAAGTTTCCTTTTCAAGACTTGTCCAGATTAACTGCTTAGTATTGCCTCTATTATGCATGGCTGAACTGGAGCTATCCTTCATTCCAGACTTGGAGGAAATTCGACCATTAAAATCAGTAGTTCCAATAAGCTTATCATCCTGCTGAATTGATGAAGATGCACCAAACGTTGGAAAGCCCAGAAGAGAACCACGTTGTTTATCTGATGAGTAACTTTTGCCAAAATAATCAGATGATGGCCGTTTTGGGGAATCAACAAGGGGTACCTTAGATGTACCTATCTCCAACTTGGCATTGGAAACACCAGGATATGAGGGCCTCTTAAGCATTTGAGCACTAACACTTGCGTTAAAGGGTGTACCTGACTGCTTGCTTGCATCCATAAGGTTAAGTAAATGCATGGCTGGTATCGTCTCATTGGAATACAAATGCTGAGACTCCCTTAGATTTTGATGCGGCTCAATCCCATTAGTTTTGCAAGGAAATGGGTATTCTGCATTCATCCTGCTCAAGGATCCGGGAGCCCTTCTCCTATTAAGCATTTCATAGTCACTAGCATTCATATTTATGTAGTTGAGGTCAATATCCCTCTTCATGTTCTGATTCTGCATATCCTTAGTACTAGTAGACTGGGAAACAACCTTGTTTCCAAAAATATCATATCCCAAGGGTACCTGATTCACAGTCAAGGATCCCCAAATATGAGAAGCTTTGTCATCCTGTTGTAAAATAGTCCCATGTGGGCCACATCCTCCCTGGGACTGCAAAGTAGCATCAGAGAATCCACACTCTGCAGTAATCCCATTCAACTTGCAATTTTGAGGCCTACCAAGTTGGCTGGAACTCATAGGTGGAAAACGGAACACACTTGATGGCTTCCTTTGAGGCTGGGAAACTTCAGTCTCAAAGAGGGAGTGATTTTTAGAGACACTATTCATATTCATTTGGTAGCCATCCAATGGAGAAAAGCAATGAGCAGAGTTTCTTTCGCGAGACCTCACATTCTCTCCTCTCATGAACGTACCATATTTACCATGTCTTCCCCCAGGTATATCCTTCTGGTCCTCATTCATCAACCTCCATTCCTCTCTGCCACTTACAGTGTTGCCAACTGTCATCTGTGTTTTTCCCTTGATAGTGGATTTTTTCAGGCAGCTTTCATTTTCTGTGTCGGGAAGACCTCTCTCATACTGATTCTTAGCCATGAGTTCCACAATTTCCATGGGTACATCATCTTCTGCCCCGTCCTGAGGCACCAGGTCTGCTAATTGATCACCATATCTTTGAAAAATACCCACTTGTTCCAGAGCTTCAGCAGCATTTTCTGTGTCTCTTGCCCCAGTAATTTCCTGCAAAAAGAAAATTATTATCATGAGCATGTTTACCATCAACCCTTGATTTCCTCAACGAGACATTCATGAGATGGAAATATCAGAGGTAAGAAGCTCAATGGCTCATATTTACGGCTGTGGTTCACCACTAACAAGTAGACTCAAGAACATTACATAAAGAAATTCAGCACTACCAAGACATCTACACAAGTTATTAATGAACAACTAAACATATCATGGACAATCATAAAAGAATGCAAAGCGGCTATTTCTCATAAATTCCTGATCACAGATCTACAATATGGCTCACTATGTAACTACAGCTTGCTTTCTGAATAATTTGACGAATCTGCAATTTAGCTTAATATATAGCTATCAGAGTCAAGTCAAAATGGATCAGGCTCACAATAGGAAAAGTTTCTGAAAAATAAATTCAAGTAGATATTTGATTAAAGTACTTAGCTTTGGCAATTGGTCAGCTCACACAACAAAAGAAGCTCATCATACAGAAACTTAAGGCGGGGGACAGTAGCAAGAGAATGAAATGGAAACACCTAAAATCAATTTCCATTAAATTATCCACGATACTCATAAAGACACAAAAATGACAGAGGAAAGGCATATAGCTAATCGCATTTGGTAGCCATGGAAATGAATCCCTATTCAACCTGAGAAGTATACTTACTGTTTATATTGAGAACAAGCATTTTAAGGTATATAGCTACTTACTTCCCTGTGAAATCTTTCTCCAGAAATATCATCTATTACGTGCTTGAAAGGAATTATTGACTCTCCAACAACATAGGATTCTCTGTCTTTCCTTATAAATTGATGTGCTTTTGAGGTGCCTTCTTGGAAAGGAAATGAGAAAGGCAGCTGATTTTCAATTTGATGGATACGTTTTTGGTTGTAAGCCTGTGTGCCCAAATAGCTGTTTAGAGAAAGATCCAGCCCCTCTTCCAGATCTTTTTCATTCATTGAGCCTTCAGCAGAATGAACTGGAACAGTTACAGTCATATTAGGTATTACTTTAGCTCTTTTATGCGCAAATGAATCTTCTACCAGCATGCCATTTTTTGGGCAACAAAAAGAAGGCAGCTCTTTATCACCTTGCAGCATCTTCCCTTTTCCTTTGGAAAATTTGGACTCATTTTCTGTCCTTGTTGCACGCAAAGGAAAATTACTCTTCCTGTTCTCTGTGAATGCAGGAGCAGGAGCTAATTTAGAAGTAGTTTTAGAAGCATACGCCTCATTTGTAAAATCCATATTGTCCTGATCTTGTTTTTGTGACCCTTCCTGTGGCACAGAAATCAAGTGATCGCCAACAAATTGGTTCTTTTTGTTCTTCTTCTTACCCATGGTATGGCTTCTTTCAATTTCTGGCTTACACCAGTTGCTCTTCACAGCATCTGGGATAACTATTCCCGCTAATACATCTTTAGATCCATTATTCAGAACAATATCAACACTTCCTGCATTTTCCTTTACATTTTCAAATTCAGTTTCGGCCATCTGTTCTTCATCCACAATAAACTTCCGTTTCCTACTCTGAGCCGTTTTAATCAAATCTCCTTGAAAATTTACCTTACCCTGGGGAATTGAAGTATCTTCAGATGGGGATCCATGTATAGTTATTTTCTCAGTCTTTGTCTCACCATTTCCACTTAATAAGTCAGTCAGCAGGCGCACCTTTCGAGGTTTCTTACGAGGCAAACCAGTTGACTTTCCAAGATGATGATCCTGAAGTTCATTTTTGATCAAATTGTCTGTGTTTCCTGATTTACTATTATGACAAGCAACTGAATTTGGTGGAGGAAGTCCTGTTGTGTGATCAACTATATTGTCTTCTTTAGTAACCATGGTGCCTTTCCCCGAAACTGTAAAAGCTTTTTCTGTCTCTTTCTGGCATTGATCATCAGCAGCAACAGGTTTTCCTCCATTACAAATCTCAGTAGAACTCTGATCCATGCACTTGAGCTTGCTCGTATCAAGCTCAACATCACAAGAAACCTCTTTACCTTCACCACCTGTCTCAAAAAAATGTGTATGAGTTGCAGTCTTTAAAATCATTTTTTTTTCATTTTTATAGAATGTAAAGTTGTCACTTCAGTGTAAGAGGATTATAAAAGCACTGCTGCTTGACTGACTTATTGCTATTCAATTGAACCGACCTTTTTCATTTGTCTGTCCTTCCTGTCTCATTCCTCCATAGATTTTTGGTGATGAAACACTAATTATTTGATGGTTGAGATCCTTCACGCCAATCTCATGGTCTGGAGAAACAAAAAAAGAAATTCAAGCCATATACCGTAAAAAGTGATCAAGATAATCTTATAGAAATGAGGTTGAGTATACTTATTCTGCTGTCTGCAACTTCAGGTTCCTTCTCTTTCTCATTATTAGAGGGAACATGATCGTTTCCACCACTCAGGTAAGTTGAATTATTAAGATCAATTTCCTTTCCCTCAAAAGTGACAGGCACTGGAACTTGCTGAGTATCAGACCTGAGAGCTGCATTACTACAGTTAAGGTCTGCTCTATCGTCTTCATGACTACCTCTAGAAGCAAGTTCCTGCCGATAGCTTTGACATCTTCTTAGTTTTGGTACATCAAGTGGCAGAAGCAACGGCGGATACTCAGATTCAGAATAATTGTCTGGTATTGGAAATGGCCAGCACAGTTTCCAGTCTTTTTCGCAAATTTCAGACACATATCCACTGCATTATAACAACACATAAAGTGATATGGAAAAAGGTTTTTCTGAAGAAGAACCAAAAGATTTTTTTTTAGCAAACAGTACTAATAGTTCTAATCCCCAATTACATCCCTAATTCATTAAAATGAAATTTGATCATAACTATATCTAGCGCTTATACATTTAAGCATCATTCCATTTTATTCTTTATGATAGTCATTGCCACACATTTATACGCTTCCAACTTCAAGACAAGAAGGTATTTGTAAATCATTATACGTTGTATAGGATCAAAACATACATCAAGATCGTCCATCTAACAAGGATAATGAAATTTAACTCTAGGCATCAGCTACAAAATATAAACTAAATGAAGGCAGACATAGACTACCTCATTGACATGGTCCTATTCCCAACATATCAGACAAAAGCTATATATATGCACTCTAAGAAATTATAATAGGTAAGGGCATACCGCATTGAGAAATGTTCACATTTTCCTGGAACACTACTCTTGTCAATAGAATTGGTAAGATCAATAGAGATTGAGTCAATCTGGACGTATGATCTCATGAACTCGATCACAGTATTAAATCACCTTGAAAAATGATTCTCCACAAGTATGCTTGCCCGTCTCCAGCAAGCAACCAGAGCTAGAAGCACAAGTAAGGAGTTCCCCTCTTAACGCAAAATTCAGATATTACAATTTTAAACTGGAAATAAAGGGTCTAGTTTAGTCAAACATCATTAATTAATTAACACTGATCTATACAAGGCCAACAACCAAAACCCGAGTATAAGTTAAGCAGGCTTCTAAGTAAACTGGGGTTCATACAAAGCTGATAAAAAAATCAAATTAAAGGAAAGACAAGCTAAGTAAACTAGAACGCAATTTCTTCTAAAGTAAATTAAACCAATGAAATCTTCGAACAAAGTGATTGGGTACATAAAATGATAAACTCCAGCATTATGAAAGTACATAAACCCTAGTTTTCTAATCAATAAAACCAGCCATACAGAAGCTCAAAGTTAGCAATATATCGCTGGAATTACAATACTACAAAGCAGGTCGCCAGCCCGTCCATTTAGGTTCAAAAAGGAAAGATACGTGCAACTAATGAGTCCCACGAAATACTAGGGTTTTCTGAATTCCATGACGAAACTAGTCTTCTTTCAACGCAAATATCATATCATTAGAAATTATAACCATAAACCCACTTAATAAAGACCTCGAAGAAGTTGAATTAAGATAAAATACGATGTTCAAGGACTCACAAAACCAAATCTTAGGGTTCAGTGGCCTGCATAATTCATCTCTTACCAACATTGAAACCTAGTTGATACCACAAGAAAAACAACCCAGACAGCAACCAAATATCAAGAAAAGTGCGGAAGGGCAGCAATAAAGCAAAACCGAGATAAAAGAAAAAACAAAAACAAAAACGAAGTGAAAAAAGCAGTACTGGACCATACCACAAACAGTACACTGATCCCCAAACAAACATCCAAGAATTGTCCCGATCAACGCAAAATCAATCAGCAACTACGAAGCCAGAGAGCAAGAAGGAAGAATCTGAAGAAGAAGGACTCACTTGAGGACCCACCCACACGATCCAGTCCCAGGTAGTCACCGATTCTCAACGCCTCTTGCAATAAACGGAGCCGACAGACGGAGCACTTGACAGATACGACATGGAGCTCGGTTCAGCGATTGGATTTACCAGCTCGCTCAGTACAATTTTGGGTGCGAAAGACACGAAAACCCTAGAGAGAGAGAAAGGGAGGGATTTTCGATTGTTTCGGGAGGGGGAGAGAGAGAGAGAGAGCGGGAGAGAGTGAGAAGTTTAATCCAGGGAGGAAGGTTTTGTATTTGGTTGATGTATTAAAAAAACACCGTATCATGTCATAATTCATACATACAGAAAATGTTAATCTAGAGAGAGAATGTCAGGAACAGCAAAAGTGACACCCAATTAAGAGACTCCAAGTGTCACGAATGTGCGGTTCTTGTCACCCGCCATTTATAAATGCGCTTGTGGACGCGAAAGAAACCCTAGATGGAAGGTTGGGAAAAAAGCATGTACAGTCACAGTCCCTCGCTCGTAGTTCTCACGCTCCCCCCCCTTCTGTGTTCTTCATTTAATAATTTGTTCCTGTCCTGTCAACCAAAAGCCTAAAAGTTGCCCATGCTCTCTGCACATTAAACGGTTCTCATTGGTGCGTGTCGCACACGGAAGTCCCGGAGAGTGGGTGTGTGTAGCGCAATTTGAAACCCTAGGTCCTTTTATGGAAGGTAAAACGGAGGGGGAAGGGGGTACGTAACCCTAACATTCTGCAACACACAACCGTTGGAAGAAGATAAGGTTGGCATTCTCTCGTGTAAGATTTTTTCAAAACTCTACATTTTTGTATTTTTGGTATGTATTCAACTTGTGTATTATTTCAGTGTCATAACAAGTATTCCTTTGTTTATACATTGTGACTACATGTATAATTTTCAGAATTTGAGATTTGGTATGTTAATATTTTATATATATACGCCGTCCTGATTAGTTAAATGAGTCCCATCGTTACGAAGTGAGGGGAAAAAAATTCAAACAAATTTCCTGTGGTAGGTGACATAATTATCTTTCTTCTTTTACTATATTATGGTAGGAATGTTTGAATTTAGGATTTTCTATAAATTATTCAATTTTTTTTATCATTTTATATTATGCCTAATAATTAAGTTTTGTCCTAATTAACTTGCCCAGTGGTTTTGCAGTTTCTGGAATAAGAACGAAAGTTGAATATTGACCTAATTTTTACCTCTATAATAAAATATTAGATCTTCCATATAGAAATTTTTTGTGTATGTAATATTGGTCAAAGATCAATTTCAAGAATGCAATGAACTGGAATTGGGCTGTCTAAATAGCATTAATCTTCATTTTCTGATGAATGGTTTGGCATCTTCATGACAATTATATAAGTTACAAATACCTCTATTTTTCACCGATTAAAGAAATGAAACAAAATTCCAGGCTTTGCTTTTAATTAGTTTTGATTCTTGAGTTGACATATCATATTACGTAAATATAACTAAATAGAAGTTTATGAATATTCTTCAATTAAAAGGACGACCATTTCCACCGTCCCATGTCTCATTTTCTCTACCGGGTATTATAGATAGAGAAGAATATTTGCGCTAATGCAGGAATAGAACCGAGTCAACAATCATCATAATTAAATGAATTAATACTTCCTTTTTGGTGCTCAAGATAAAAAAGTATGTAACAACATTTACTTCCTCTGAAAGTTTCTTTACTATATATGACTACGTGAGCACCCTTTTGCTTTGAAAGCAGACAAAGGAATAAATCACGGTAGAGAAAGTTTCTTTTATGGTGACATTGACACTCATATACCCGTATTTAATATTTGCCATGCATAAAAACAGCTTGCACATATATACATATATACCACAAAGAGAAAATGAGAATTATTTTCAATTTCCTCTGCTTTAAAACGGCCCAAAACAAAAACGCCCCACAACGTGTACTGGACTCTCACCCTATAGAATCATACCATAATTTTTATCGATTAATTTGCTTATGATCAGTACTTGGTTCTTTTGTTTTTTAAGGAGAAATTAAGAATATTATCATGACGTACGAGGTATTTGCGTGTTCTCCCTCGTATGATAGCTAGAATGTTTAATTTCTTATACATATCATAAGAAGTGGCGAGAGAGGGCCTATAGTGTTCAGCATCATGCATACGAATAATATTCATGTGGTCATGCGTAACCAACCAAAAAGGCTGCAAGAAAATCACACTTTCCCAAACATTCAACCTACCCTCAGATAAAAAGAACCATATAATTAACCCCAATTGTTTCATTTTATTAAAAAATGATTATATGTAGTGGAATCTAAAGCTGGCTTCGCTTCGACGAACTTTAATTATTTGTATATACAAATCTGTTAAATGATTCTGATTCAAATCCCCTTAATAGCTAGCTACCCCGCTATAAAACATATGAGATCCATCACTATTATCGACATTTTAATGTTCAAAAAGGTTGAATAAATTAATACTTTTATACAAAACCTAGATGAAAAGTAGGCCTGTAATATATATATATATATATATATATAGACAAATAATTAAAGAAATGTGCATATTTAAGCAGTTACGTATGTATAACTCAAGCGACCATTGGGTTGTTACTAATTAGCGAATCCACATATTACGCGTAAAAAAATAAAGCATCGTTCACTTTTAATTTCCTTCATTTTTCGTGTACGTACGTAGGAAAAGTTAAGCTGTTTTGGAATCATTCACTTTAATACCATTTGCAAGTTCTTTCACTTTAATATCTGTTGCTTCCCTGAAGGTTTGGAAATGAATGATCATTGTTAATAGGTTTAGGCGAAAATGTTTTAACTTTTAACAGTAAACTTGAAGCAAGAGTTTTCTTGTTAGTCTAGCACTTACTGTTGAAGATCTAGATTATTATTAATCTTCTTAAGATTCCATATATATGGTCAGTTTCAAAAATAGGGCTTCTTTGTTCAAAACGGTAAACTAATTTTAAAAAGATTGTTTCTGGAAACGTCGAAGACATGAGAAAGAGGAATAAATCGTTTGCTTGATAGACAGGGAGGCAGGCTTTGTCCCCCACCCACATTTCTTTAAAATTTCCACCTCAACATTAATTATATCTTTTTGGTTCTGGGTTGGTACTTTCTTTAAATTAGTTTAGTTATATCTTTTTTATTTTTAAAAATTGGGTGAGGTTGTCTGACTAAAATCTAGTGCAGTAATTAATCACCTATTAGACATAATAATAGTTGTCATTAAATACAAGAATTGCCATTTGAGAGATGATTGATAAAGTTTGTATGAGTGTAAAAATATTAATATTGATCTAGTACACAACATTATGGACTGCGATGAAACAAAATTTAATGTTTATATATAATTTAGAGTATTGCCTAATATTATATATTCACAAGTATTCGAAATATATATGTTAAAGTCAATCTTATTATATGCAGTGGAGAAATATGGATTTTGCGTCCCCAATTAGCCAGTACGTATTTGGTAATATATACACACATATGTGTAGTGATTAATTAGTTTAAATCATTGGTAAGGACTCTTTTTATTCAAAAGAAAAAAAATTGGTCAGGACTAATTGATCTACTCAGTTCTGCCATGTTAAAGGTCTTATAAACTGCTCAAAATATACACTCAATTGAGTTTATTTTGGGAATTAAATACAAAAGTTGTGTTGAGCGATGACAGTCAAAAGATCTAACATATATAATATATATGAATGACTTAAGCATATATATATATATATAAGAAGCAGTTGATATCATTTTATTAAATAATAGTAATATGGGAGACAGTAATCAAATACTTTCTTGCGTATTGTAACCTTGTGCTCGTCTCTCTTTTCATGGATATTGAATAGAAAGTGGTCTATTAACATATTTTTGCAATACACTTTTTACAAACGGACAAGTTTAGTAAGTGCTGTTTTATTATTATTATTTTTTCCCCATGAAAATTTCTGTTTCAATTAAACCATCATAGTGAGGATATAAAATAAATTTCATCCCATTATATAACCTTATTTTATTTTTGTAAAATAGTACATACCATTAGTCAAGAATTTCCAAACCAGAGTTTAAACTCCTGCCACGTATACTTCTATAAATACATCATTCGAAAACTCTAAAGTCCATACACAGTAAAAGTGTAACACCGGGAAGACCAAAGTGGCTTTAATTAGCAGAAGTGCAGAATAATGAGTTTCAGTGGTAATGAATAGGAATTGGAATCATCTAAAGTGCTATGTAGAATACAGCAAAAAAAAAAAAAGATAAAGAGATAGAACAACGTAGTCCAGAAATGAAATTCATCTGAGAATCTCTACTAGTAAGTAATAGTAATATTGTTATCAGATAATCTCTAATAAAATCGAGATAGTTTGGAAATTTAATATTTTAAATTTATAATCAATGACCTGTAGTAATTAATGATTACGCACAGTTATAAGTTGTTTTTTTTTAATTTTTAAATTTAAACTATTAAACTTTTATATTTGACGGTTTATATTTATTACGAGAAATCTCCGATAATAAATCCTACGACGGCTGATCCAATTTGGTATTCCTTCGTCCTTTGTCTACTTGCGTCTATCTGCCCTAACTTTACATGTAAAATTAAATTATTTCAGAAAATATCCAAATTCACTAAATTAATATCGAAAATTGGAAAATCTTAATTTAAACTCAACGGAGAATATTGTGTTGTCGGTAGCATGCACCTGGGGATTCCCCACGTGCAATTGCGACCCTTTCAATGTCTTCTCCCACGTGCACTTGTCTTCCACACCCAACAATGCCTACAACACGGAGAAGCCATTGATGCTCACAGCAGAAGCTTCCATTAGACAATTGTGAAGGTAAAGGCAGAATCGGAGCTCCTCCATTGGAAATCCAAATTTCAATTCTAGTTTCTAATATTAGGTATCAAAGTTTGAGACTCCATGATATAGTTATCTGTTTCTTTTATAATTGTATTTGAATCATGGGCTATTAAATTTAGTAAAGTAATTAAATTGAAAAACTCAGAAGCAGGTCTGATGTAGATACTGATAGTGACATTTGGAGAACGTCTTATTCAATAACAGCAAAATACAGTGCATAAACACCAATAGATTTCGGTGCTATTTATACCATTAAAGTCTCTGGACTCAAAAATATTATATTATGAGACCCATGCGGCCCTCTGTGACCAGAGTTTGCACCCACTTCTGACACGAAATAATGATAATAATAATAATAATAATAATAATAGAAAAACGTTATATCTTTTCAATGTAAAATTTATGTCTCTGTAACTTAATTCGTTTGAGAATCATGTATAAAGTGAGCTCTTTCTGCTGAGAAAATTTGATGGTTTGAGTAAGCCATACATCTATTTCCTCTCTGTGAGACTTGTATTAATGTACTTAGGTCCTATCATGTCACTCCAACATATGATTCCTCCCCTGTAAGCCCCAAAATAGCTATGAGTGCCCAAAACTAGCTCTGACCTATGTGTGTGTGTATATATATATATATATATGTAATATCCTTTTCCATTGGTTTTGCCTATATATCTTACAAGAATGTCATATATGATCCCTCCCAAGGCATCAGAAAGATTTGGGGTGATGAAACAGAGTCTGTTAACTGCAAAAATCAATGATTTCTGCATTTTGGTCAAAGAATGTCATTATCAGACAGAACTGACAATATCAATACTTGAATATGGGTACTATAGGAAATCTATGATATGATAGATTGAATAAGCCCCTTTTCGGCCAAGGAGATGATAGGTATGTGCTATCTGAAAAGGCTTTGTTAATCTCTTTCCAACTTACTGGGCCTACTTCATATCCAATTATGTGATGAAACCTGAAATATTATGAGTCAATTAAAACACAAATTCTCCTGGTCTCTTTATTGATTGATTCAGTAGTAATGATAAAGAGAGATAAGAGTCACAAGAAGAAACATAACTGGAAAGGCCCCATTGGCATGCCATTAATGTGGTGATTACTTTGTCAATCCTGAAGATGTCAATGCCCAAGTCTTCCACGAAATAAGCAGCTTGTGGATATGGGAACAAAGTGCAGTTAACTGCAAAAGCAGGGCAGTTCTTAACAACCACTGCAACTTCTTTCTGCACTAGTTTTCTCCGTCGGGATGATTTCCAAGAGAGGCATTATATGAGCAGGACTGGGTTGTAACAAGAGAAAATGTCAGAAATAGCAAGCAATGCTTACTTTTATTTTGTGTCTTTTACAGTACTGTATATTATAAACTATCTGCTTCATAGCTCTGAAAAATTATTGATGCCATCTGATCTGAAGAAGTGTGCTCTTACTATTCGATTTTGAGAATTGGTCTTTTCCCCAGTTAGATTTAGATCAATGCTAGATATGGCTGACACCAAGGTACAGTGGTCAGGACGATTCTTCTCAACTTCTTCTTCAAGGACCAATTGTTTTAGGGATACTTCTTCATAAGCACCCTACAAAATAATGAATTTGTTATATTCATGAGGCTATAATGCCTTTCATGATCACTGTACTTCCACTTCATATTGGCAGACATATTAGCTTTTCTATGAGTTTATGAAGTCTTGTAATGAACCAATTTAATAAGAAGAATCAAAACGGCAGACTAAGAAGAGAGAGATAATATACATCAACTATCATATCCACGACCTTAAGTTGTGAGTAATCTCAGACTCCATTAATCATCGAAATGGACTTTGCTACCTTATCGTGTTCAAGCTTTCCTTCCCTCAATATACCTCCCAGATTTGCTGGCACACGCAAGGCAATTATATTCACGTTTCAAATAAGCAGACAAATGAAACAAATCTAAACTTTCTACAATCATTAGCACAGAATTCTACTAGATTACAGCTACTGCTACATAAAAAGAAAACATGTCTGTCTTAGTTTAACTCAACTGTTAGATAATCCTTCTCGTTATATATATATATATATATATATATATATATATGCATGCAATGAAAAATTAATGATCATAGCTGATTAATTATATGCCAGGTACAGATGTATACTGTATACTGATGACTAAGCATCGTTGTTCTAAGTATATATGAACTTCATCTTCAAAACATATTAAAGGTTATTATGAGGATAAGAAAATGAACAAGGAAGAAATAGCGGAGACATATTTGGAATTTTTCAGCGTTAAATCCAAACACGAACAATTTCGACTTAATTATGCAGAATTTTCACCAATATCTGTACCTTCATTTGAGGTTGCTTTTTGTGCAAAATAAAAGTGAATAAATGCTTCTGCAGTATAATTTGAGAGTATACCCATTCTTTAAACAACTTATCGTCCTACATGATAGGTACGACGTAAGTGCCTCGAAATATGGGCACGTATACTGTAGTGAATTATTTACAGCATTTCAAGTTTTTCAAAATGGATCCCTACATATTTTTCTTTTGTAAATTTTAAAAGGATAAAATCTTAAATACAGGTGAAATTGATAAAATATAAATCATTAGATAAAAATTTAATGATTTAGATTTTATCAAGTTAATAAATATTATTTAAATTTATTAAAATCTGAATCTTGAATGAAAATTTTATGGTTGCAAAGAGTAGAATCCAAATCCCAAAAAAATGTATGAATTTTATTTTATTTTTTTTCACCTACTCTCTCTTTTCTTCTTATTTTTCTTCAAGGGCATGTAATTTACCAGCAACACTCTGACAGCTTTTGAAACTCCAACAACTACAAGCCTTGGAAGACAGAAGAATGAGCTAATTAACTAGTGGTAGATCTTATCATGTAATTGCTTTGCTCATGACTTGACTAATTGTTAATGAAAAATTATAAGATTTTTATGGTTTCAGAAATTTAAGTCTCTTAATTATTAAATTGTTTTTTGAAATGTGTATATAATAAAGAATATCATTATTTACTTTTAACACAAATTGTATAATAGGATCTAATGAAATAAAATTTTTTGTAGAGTTCGAACAATTAAGTCCATTGGTCTGCGAAAATCTTCTTTCAGTGGTCTAATTCGTTGCTTAGGGGACAGGAATATTAATGATGTATTTGAAGCTAATTCACAAATTTAGTGTTCAGAATATGCCAAAATAAACTTTGCACATTGATTACGAATAGTGTGAAAACTTAGCTTATGTACTGAGTAAGAATGCATTAAGAACTTAGGTATATATAAAAAGAAAATTAATCATTTCTTTATTTATAATTCGATTATAATAATTAAGACCATTTACAATATGCCAAGTGACGTCAAAGCTGAAAAACAAAAATAATACACCTGTACGTACGCTCATACCCATTGCCGACTACTATAACTATAAACCAAATATATAATTCTACAGAAATAATAAATCGACAAGGCAATATTACTCACCAATTTATATCGTTAAATTAATCCTTTCACTTTAAACTTAACTTATGTACTGAGTTAAGCATAAACATAGAAGATAAGATATATTGAACGAGCATAACTTTGTCATTTAATTTTAATAATCTTGTTGCTTTATTTTTGAAGGGTTTAGCTGCTTATTTGTAAAGTAGAGAAAATTGTGAATGAAGTAAATTATAGACTCAAAAAGTTCATATATATCCTTCACTTGGAAAAAGATACTTTGTCTGCAATTTCTTCTAATTATTGAGCTGAATTCGTAATACATTTGTACGAAATCTTAAACAACCTTCTTTTAAAGTAAAATTCAAGCCCTTAACTTTCCTTTAAATTTTAGGGAATATGATTTTATCTGCAAGAGAGACAAAAATGGTAAGCAAAATTCAATATGTTAAGACGTAAGAGTACTTTTTTTTGAGTCAGTTAAGACGTAAAATACTTAACTACGAACATCACATGGCAAATTAAGGAATGAAACCATCAAGAGAAACAAGTTTGTGTGGCACATATATATATATATATATATATATATATATATATAAAGCAGAGAAAATCTATTAACAATAATTCTTTCAGTGCTTTATACATAGCCATATAAAGTGCATTTTGAAACATCTTTGTTAAAAAAGGTTTTATATAGTTTTTTAAGAAGGACTACGCACCGCATGCCATGGAAGTTTGAAAATAATTGATTTAGAATTAATGTTGCATGTCGACGTAAGTTTGTACTCTATATATATATACAAACAGAAAGCCCTGAGAAAAACTCAGTGAAATCAGAAGAGACAGAGAGAGAAGCACTTCCAGAAAGTGAGAGATATAAATAATTAGAGGTAGCTCTTGAAGCTCCCTGTGCTGCAACCCGACCTTTTCATTGTAGGCAGAGCTTGAAGCTTTTCAACGTTTAGTGTATTTTATTTAAGCAAAGAAATATAAGAAAAAGAGAAGCTGCATGCATGTATAGCTGGAAGGGTTAATGCATTAATTCACATGTCAATTACTTATCATAATCCCACGAAAGCTATATATATATATATATATATATATATGAAGGTGCACTTTCGAGTACTTTGGAATTTGGATCAATTTGCATTTATTGTTATCGTACGGAGAGAGCTGTATATTGAGACAGAAAGAATGATATAATTTTATTTAAATATGTAAGATTTACTTAAATAATAAATCTCATTTATTATATATCTACTTTTTCCAATATAATAACAAGAATTATCTAAATTCGAGTTTGAACACACTAGGTATATAAGTGGCCACGTCTTCCGATGTAGACCACCACGCCATTACTGTGTTTACTCTCACTTTATCGAATAATAGTAATACGTTAAAATTGTTAAAATGCGCTTCACGGATTTGAATTATTTTAATATTATTCTGTGCTTAAAACTTACTTATATTATATCCTTCATTTGCAGGTTTAGCACTATTTTAGTAATAGTTTCAAGACTCAAGTCTGTCACCTTCTGATAAATCAATAGAATTTTTGTGTACAAAATGTTAGACTTATGGAAATTTATATGTCGTTCAAAAAGTTAAATAATCATAAATACATATCAAAATATTTTTAATAAAGTTATTACTTATATCATTTCATTATCTATTGTAGAATAAGTTATATTAACTTTTTAATTAAAATATAGTTAAATTACACTTAATATCTCTCTCTTATATTAAAAATTACGTACTCTTAACTTTCCTCCATTTTTTTTTAATTTAGTAAAATCACACTTTCATGCTTAACAAAAAATTAGTTTCTTTGACAAACAACGAATTTGTGGAAAATTTTTGTAATATATGTGAAAACATTTTAAAATTACATTTAGAATAAAAATATATCAAATATAGTTCCACTAATATTTTTGCTTCACTCTCTAAAGAGATTTCAGAGTGCCTACGCGTTAATTTAAACTCTCTATCTCCAATATTTTTGTTTTAAGAATTATTAAACCAGTCCGAGTTCCTTATAAAAAAATTTTGAACTCGAAAAGCTAGTTCAAGTTTAAACAAATATATATATATATATGAGTGCAATATTTTTTGTGCTCTAACATTTGGGAAAAAATTGAATGTATAACTCACGTCAACTGATTTATAGCGCTACCTATAATGAGAATTTTCAAGTGTTTGCCTCGTCTAGCTTCTAGCAAATAGCATAGTCAACAAAATCTAAAATATATTCAGAACAAGTTAAAACAATAATTCTCGATAATATATATATATATATATATATGAACGAGTAATTTAGTTCATGTTAGACTTTTAATCACCATAGTTACCGAACTGTCATATCACAGTCTTATGTTGTACAAAAAATAAACTTTTTTGACAAAAAGTAAATTAAATTAAAAAAAAAAAATTTTGCAATATATATTAAAATGTTGCGAGAGCCAAGTGTAATATATATATGTGTGTGTGTGTATTTGAGATTAGTCCATAAACTATTAACACAAAAATTAAGGCATTTATTACAAATTAGGCTAACGGGTCAATTTTTATAAATTAAAATTTATTGATTATTTTTACCTTTAGTTATGATTTGGGAATACAGATACAAAATTAATATTTTTTCTAAAACCATAAAATAACGTACAGGCAAATATTACAATAATATTGAGCACCCATATGTGTGTGTGTGTGTGTATATATATGTTTGCCACTGAGATCATGAATTACTATGTTATTGAAACTGGAATATATTTTTTTCTATATATATTTTTAGTAGGCTAAATTGGGTTTAAATAATCCAAACCGTTCATCCCAGTAATTTGATAGCTCTAAAGCGGGGGTTTTACGCGAAAGATGTGCATTTTCTTTTTCTGTGAATGATCCTTATCATTTAGGTCAATGGTGGTCCCTAGGGCAAATAAGTTACATATATAACATCATAGAAAAAGCGTTTATAAGCCTTCAATTTTCAGTTTCACCAGCTATAGGGCCTGCCAACTAACTAGCAATTTGATTACTACCAGGGAATGCATCATTGCATTATGAACTAACATTCTTATGAACTAAGATCATGTGCAGTAAAATGTACTTATTGTAAGTTTTGCAATAAAATTTAAATAATTAAATTTTGATTTAATAGCTCATATTTTATTCATAAACTGAGCATTGGACACTTGACAGCAAATTCTGGAGCAGAGATTACCTGCAGTCTTGCATTAATCTGTTACTGTGAAAACCTTAATCTTCACATAATTTAAGATTTTATGTTAATTCTATTTATACTTTAAAGCTATTATTTCAATTTTTTGGAAAAACATCTTTTCGTGACCGTACCATTTTAAAAAAATTTATTGATTATTTTTTGCTAAAGATTTAGTTGATAATTAAACATAGGTGGCTAGTACGCATTCAAGTGATATTCATTCAGGTGTCTTCTCACTCTTGTTTTTACCATTATTAGTGTCTTTTATTTTTATTTTCACTCTTCCTTTTGTGAGAAATTTTTTTTCTATCTCTATTTTTTATGAGGATGTGGATCTCTAAAGGAATCTAAACTTTTTTTGAAAAAATTTAAAAATAAAAATATTGATAAATATGAAATAAATGAACATATTAAGATAATAAATTTAAAGTTTAAACTCTTTGTTTATATTATTCAATAAGTTCTAATCAAATTTAAAAAAAAAAAAAAAAGAATTCAAATGACAACTTTTAAATAAGTCATAAAATTTTTAAAAACTTAAAGAAATAATAATTTTAAAAAAATTAAAAACATCAAATTCAAGTTGTATTAATATCGAAACATCTTTTTTATTATGTGTGAAGTTTTTATTATTATTTTAAATTAAGTATTTTAATCTATTTTCTTTCCACCATCTTAATATATCAAAAACTTATGCATTTAAAATATCAATTAAGACATGTTAATTTAAGTAGTAAATTAACTCTAATTTGATATTATTAATTGAAACAATTTCTTTTATATATTAAAAAAATTATATGTCCAATTGTCTATCTTTTCATATTTGTGTAGTAAAATTATTAATAATATATATATATATATATATATTAAAATATTTACGTCAAATTATCAAAGATAATAACCTAAAGAAAGCATAATCTCCATTCTTATTTTTAAATTACTTTAAGAAAAAATTTTCCACCATTCCCATTTTCGCAAATAAAACAATCCTAAACGCGCAGCACCAGTTAAAGCAATTTCCACGAGGATTTTGTCATCCGGTACTCATTTAATTCCATTCATCTTTTTCTTCGACCGGATTCCATGGATCCAAATCCATACAAAATTCATTAGACACTTCAAATAGAAAATGAATGACGTAGAACAGTAAAATCGGCAAGGCTCTGCTATTCTGGAACCCGATTCTTTTCACACATAAATGCAAAAAACAAAAAAAGAATCTTCTTGTGACCATACAATATGACTTGTAATAAAAATAATTATTCAGAGAGGGAAAGACCATTCGTCAACTCCCACGTATCAGTCTCACTATTCCATCACCAATTTCATCAAACACTGATAGTGCTGATAGAAATTCGGACCAGATTCTTCCCAAAAGTTACAATAGGCAGATGAAGCCTGATATCATTTCATTTTCAATAGACCATGTCCCAACCAGCTAGTCGCTAGCCTACTAAGTAGAGCGAGAAATTCCATTTCAAACTCAAAATTAGGTTTTAGCTTAGGTACGCCCGAAGTTTGAACATGCTCGGGTCCACACGTCTAAATTGCGTGCTGGTTATAGTGTCTTCGGAGGCAATCACGTCAAGCATCTAAGTTAGAACATTCCCAACGGATCAGGCAACGAAGGAAACAAGTTATCTGTAATCATTTCATCCTTCCTTTGGCGTTGCTGCTCTCCTAGTATACATCCTTGCCATGGACTGGTACCCTCTAACATCACCAGATCGCAGAAGATTACCTATGCAACGAAAGAATAATAACAATAAAATGTTATTTTTTTAATATTAGTCAGCAGAACTACAAGTAATCAGTTCAGTTTCTGTATTACAAGGAATGTAGCCAAATGGTTAAATTTGGATGGATTTTGGATTCGCTAGTTTATTTAACTGTTTATTATTCATTAAAAATTTTTATATGTTATTAGATTGATCCACAGCTCATTTATTAGAATTAAATTGAATTATTAATTCATTTGTAAGTATATAATATTTTTATTTTCATTTTTTAACCATTCTTTGCAATATTTCATGGCTTTTTATTTTTTTCTTCACTGTTTTGTTTCCTTTTTAATTCATTCGATCGATTAAATAAAATTTGTAACTCCTGTTTTTTCAAATTCACCTCACTAAATATGGTTCTAGATTTTATCATGTCCCTTAATTTTATTTTTATCTTTATCAACATATATTAAATTTTTTTGAATTATAATATTATATTTTATGATCATAGAAATATCCTTGGAAAAAGGATATAGTGCATGATATAAGAATGAAGTAATCAGTAGTGCGTTTATTCATGAGTTGAAAAAGTAATGTAATGATCCAACCCATTTATTCATTAATCTACATGGGTAGGTATATTTGAGTCATACTGAAAGTTAAACTGTGTTAAATTGTTGGGGGTTATTATTCCAACATTCAATGTATAGTTATGGGATAAGTTAAGGACTCAAAGACTTGCATTTGGTTATTTTCCCTATGAATCAAACTTTCTGCAGAAGATCGATCTATAACCAGTAACAAAATCTAGAAAGACACATTCAAACCCCACATGCAGCTGACAAAATCCAAATTTCGGCAGAACGTTAAACAAGTCATCATGGGCTCGACTGATGAGCAAGGGGATGTTGAAGTTATAAAAATGCCATATTTTTCAAATTTTCTCAACCTTTTCAGTCAAAGATGAATGTAATTTCCTGCCAAAAGGTAAACAAAAAAAAAAAAAAAAAAAAGCCTACGGTGGAGAACAATCAACGAAGATCGGATCATCAAATCACAGATCCTAACTTTTGATTCCCTAAATCTACAGGCAAATGCAAAATATACAAAGTGGAGAAAGTATGTCAACCTGAATCACAAGTGAGTGGGCTGTCCGGTTCAGGGTGGGCCATCAAAGCAACTATAGTCCTACAGACAGACTGAAGAGTCCAAGCCGGGCTCACAGCATTTTTCGGGATAACAAGGCAAATCTCCCCGGTCTGGAGAGAAATCAGTGAGTTGTTAGAATATTCTCATGAAACCATACAAAAACACCAAATTCATTAGAAAAAGTCTTCCCTGGTCATACTCATAATAAACTATAGGCAAAACGGAGGAAAAAAATGTTGAAGTTTTACTGGCTTTTGCAAATTTACCAGCCAGTATTACAAGGTAAGAGGACTTATATATCCAAAATAATGACTTCCCATGCAATTCAACAAATTTTATACATAAGAACCAAAGTAATTGTATGAAAATTGCATAATTCTTTGCGTAGACCGAACTCTCGTTTACAGCATGGACTACTAGGTAACTGCTACACCATTCATTTCCTACGCAAAGCACTTCTAAAATTTTTGACACTGCACGAATTTCCCCCGATTTATAGAACAAGAATTACTTAAATGGTGGGTGGCAACACGAACAAACTGATATTTACTTAATGGGTCCTACCTTAAAGTGCACATTTGGGTGAAATATTTTAGTCAAGAATCGCACTTGAGAGGATTGTAGAGGATACTGCTGTGGAACAGCAAAAGCAAGCTGGAAGACACCACCCTCGTAAGGAGTCTCAGATGGTCCCTAAAATCTAAAAAGAAGAAAAAAAAAACAAATTGAGACTTGTCATACCTTGATAAGGGCCGTCCATTTAAAAATGTTAAGAGTCATCAAAGACTAGCTGAATATCTGGATCAACTGCTTTCTCTCATTGCACCTCTTTGTAGTCCTTGAACAGCCTTGCCCGTGATGCCTAAAAGAGTGAAACAAGCCAGTGGAAAAATTTATGTAAGAACAGGATTATTATGGATAGCCAAATGAAGTGTAGAAAATTATTGAACAAATCATTAAAAAAAAATGCTGCACTGAACTCAGCAGGATAGCACAGTAATCAATAAATGTTAATAAGAAATGGAAACATGAAATATATATTAAAATTCAAATAATACAGTCTTACAGTCAGTATAGTATTAAGAGCTGATTGAGTAAAGTATGCAATTGTCTTTAACAAGGCGTCAGTTTAGTAGTTTCAAAACATCTCCTTTAAATTACCCAGAACAGAAACATGCATACGCATAAGTTGAAAAAAGTAAAGTGAATGATGATGAACCTACATGGTGATTGCTGCAAAAGGGAAACAAAACTAAGAAGAACTTTAACTACATGATCAAGTTAAAAAAAAAAAAATCATTATTCGTATTTAGTACGTACCAAGTACCAACCATGAGAAAAACACAGTAATCATGGATATCTAAAGTAAAAAAAAAAAAAAAAAAGCAGAGTAGGCAACCGCTTTTTATCAGATGGAATATGTCATTGTCAAATTCCAAAAATTAATCAATAAAGCACAAAACTCTGAATCGCAAAGCCTTTAGAGGAAATAAAAGAATCAGAGACGAGGGTGGAATTCCTAATCCGTTTGCAAAACTAGTTCACGGTCACTATAATATTTCGTTCAATTTCACGATCTGTTACTCATCATCCACTAAAATAAACTACAAGTGACTAGGCTCAGATCTACCGGAGGTGAAGAAATGGCGGAAAGACGAGATGGAGAGAAAGCTCCGTTAGATCAGCTTAATGTCGAGAGTCGAGAAGCTTCAATCGTGGGAACGATAAATTGTGACTGCGTTCCTGTCATGGCGATCAATGTATCAAAAATTAAAACCACTCTACATCGAACCAATCCACGGAATTGATGAGCATTTGATGATTTTTATTTTATGTAAATGATGATGGTAATTAACAATAGTAATAGTGAATAAAAAAAAAATATTAATGTTGTGGTGAGCTGTATGAGGTTGGGTCGGGTAAGGAAGCCAATGGTCCGGTCCAGTACGGTATCCTAATAAGATTCCGAACTCTCTAAGCCCCGTCTGGCATGCAGTAAAATGATTTTGGTGGAGAAGATATGAGAATGGAAATAAGAGGAAACAGAAAGGAAAATTAATTTTAATATCAAAACTTATTTGATATATTAGGAATAGAAAGCAAATAAAGTTACAAAATTTATTTGATATGATGGAGATAATGATAGAATAAAAATAATAATAGAACAAAAAGATTGAAATGTCCCTATTCTGCCGTTGTGCTAAAAATATTAACTTAATATTTTTTAAATTATTTCTAGGATAATCTTAATAAAAATATTAAATTATTTATAACAAATACTAATTAATATTTTTTATTTTTTTATTATGTAATCAATATTTCAAAAAATATTAAAACATTTATATTATTTTAAGCAAAGAGGGTGGAGTATTGTCTAGTTATTTAGTTCAATTTTCTTTGATTTTTTTTTATTTGGTTTTATTTTTTAATGGGACTAAATTGAAATGATAATTGCTGCCTCTTATTTTTATGATGCATTTATGTGTGAGAAAAGAGGGGGAGACAAAAGGGTCCAGGGAACCAACGAAACTCAAGTATAAAACAATGAGGGCAAAATTGTCTTAAAAAAATACATTCTTAGAAGAGATTGAGCTTTCCATGAGATAATGGATGGAATGCATTTTATCACTGTTCAATAACATGGAAATGGTTGAGGGAAAGCTAACCGATAGAGCCGACACCATCAATCTCTCCCTCTCCCTTGCTGTCAGTTATAGGTCATGTTTGGTTGTTAAAATTAAGACAAATGAATGAGAATGGAAGTGGGAGACACTTTCATTTCCATGCTTGGTTGATAGATTGAGTCCCCATTCCCATTCTTTAGGGAGTCTGCTCTCCCTCATATAAGGGAGAATTCTCTCCCTCATATAAGGAAGAATTCTCTTCCTAACTGAAGCTATAGAAATATTTGACAAAAATGTCTCTACTTATAATAATTTTTGAACAAAAATACCCTTGTAATATATTAAAACCCTAATTTATTATTAAATTATTTATTTTTAATTTATTATTATTATATTATTATATTTTTAATTTATTAATTATTTATTATTAAATGATATTTTTAATTTATTAATATTATATAATTATTTATTTAATTTATTATTAATTAATTAATTATTAATTATTAAATTATGATTTTAAATTTATTATTAATATTATTAATTAAAATTATATTAATATATAATTAAATAAATATTAATATATAATTATATTATTAATTAATAATTTGAAGAAATGTTTGTCTTTTTTTATTTTAGTTTTATGATAAGAGATAATATGGTAAAATATACACACTACCTAATTGATTCCTATGTATAATCTACTAATCAAATGAAATAAAGGGAGACATGCTCATTCCCATTCCTTTCCAACCAAATAACATTTTAATATTCTCATTCTCACTCTCATTTCCATTCTTATTCTCATTCTCATTCCCATTGTATCAATTTTAACAATCAAACGGGCCATCCATCTCTCCCTCTCCCTTGCTGTCAGTTATAGTGTACCAAACACAGCAAAAGGTCATGGTTGTAAATTTCTTCTTGTAAAATTAAGTAGTGATTAAGAAAAAGAACAGGTGAAAAATGAAAAAATAAATCTAATGAATTCTCTCTTCTTCATCTTTTTTTCATCTCTCTGAAATTTATAAAAAACTCAGGAAAAAAAATTAGATGATCCATTTTCATTCTTATAATGAGTGTGTTCGAATGTAACATATTTTGTTTCCTTTTTTATTGTATAATTTTTTTCTTTAGGCTTTTATTAATTTTTATTATTAATTGAACTCTTTATTTTTCAATTCAGTTATTCATTTATTAATTTAATTTTTTATTAATTTCAAATTTAGTTAAAAATTGAATGAATAAATATGCTAATTTAGATAATAGTGAGAGATCAAATTGAGAATAAGAATAAAAAAAATTAATTTAAAAATAAATTGATAGATAAAGAAACTTAAATAATATTTTATTCAGTTTTTTCTTTTGAATGATGAGACTGGTTGATGCTATTTTTTGCTTCAATATTTTTAAAATAATTCTGTCAAAGATTGAAATTAAAAAATAAAATATCTATTTAAATGAAGATTGTCCTTTCAATTTGTTTCTTATATTGTTGTTAAAATTATAACAACGTCAATAATAAAATTCGTTTTCTCATGTTACTATTATGTTCTCTTTATTTTTCATAACAATAAACCAAAATAACACTAACAAACAGTTTTTTCACTTTTTAATTTTTAGAAACTATTTTTTAGAACAATATTCAAATAGGCCAAGTATCGGTCACAGAGATAAGCTTGATGACAAAAATAACTGGAATGTCAAACCATTCTCAAGTTATAATAACATTTTAGTACATAATATATATTTTTTTCTTTTTCAAAAATTGCATAAGCCTATCTTATTTTAAATGTTGACAGAACGATAATCTCTTATTCATTTAATTATGCTTAAGGAAATAACAAGAAAATATATTAATTTATTTATAAAATTAAATGTAGTTTTGTGAACATAAAAATGGTAGGGATAAAAACATATAAGAAATTTTTCATCTAAACTTGAACTAATTTTCTGAATAGCCTGCAATGGATTTATAGCACGCAAATTTAACTTAGCAGTTTAACACGCAAAGGCCAAAAAACAAGTCTATAATACCTCATAAAGTAGAAAAATAATATTTTAAATTAAAATTAAAATATTCTAAACTTCACCTTACCTTCGCTTCTATTCTTTTCAATCTATACATATACATCCTTATAAATTGATTCCTCGCAAGTTATTTAGTTTACTATTTTCGATATCAAAATCAAAATTACTTTTCTTCGCAGAATATTTTACGAGAAAAGTCGTTCAATCTCGGCAAATTATTAACCATTGTTCGGAACCTCACGTTCAGTTATTAGCCCGGAAAGAATATGTCGATTTTGAGCGTAATCATGCACATAGCACGTATGAATAGAATTGATTATTAGTGTTTTAACTTGATGTAAATAGACTCCTCGTTTTTAACTTAAAATTAGCATTAAAACTTAATACAAGATACTCAATTCGCATTTCGATCGAATTCATTTTCTGGGAACTCATAATCAAATTAATTTACGAGCAAAACTTTAAAAAGAAAAGGAAAGAACCATTTCCAGTCATACTCCACAAGAATCTATATAGCAAATGAGATTGCAACATGTCAGCTTGAGTAAAAACTATGAACAATTAGAAAGGAGGAGATAGCTTCATCAATGCTTCAGTTACATCAAATATAGACGACCAAAGATAACTTAGTACTTTTTTTGGGCAAACCTAATACTTCAATATAATGGCTTTATGCCTCAGTGCCATCTTCAAATAGAAAAGCATATTAATTAATTTCTCCACGTCTCAGTAGCTGGTAATGGGCCACGCCCTTCAACCCCTCCAACCATAATAGTTCCGTGAAGAACGAGACATAAACGTCATAAAAACAAGTCAGACCCACGGACTGCTCTAAATTTTTCTTTATTTTTGTCTGTGTTTTCTCTAGAATGAATGTACACGATCACAATGCCATACAAGCAACACAATATGGGCCAATAACCAAAAAAATATGTAAGATAAAAAGGGAAAGAATAAAGAAAAGGGAAAAAAGAACGAGGGACACGAATTAGTAAACAGGTGAAAAATGCAAACCCAGTCAAAGTATTACATGCTACCAGCTCGGCCTGGTGTAGGTTTTGGCTTCACTTTTGCCATGTCAACAAGGTCCCCAAATAACTTATCCTCTGGCTTGGAAGGCTTACCAGATGGTGCATAAGATGAAGTAGTAACCTGGGAGGAGGAATTTCTCAAACCACTATCATCTCTAACGGATAGGCCATACATTTGTTGTTCAAGGTACGGAACCTGTTGCTGACCGTAGCCATATCCCATGTACTGATTGCCATACATCTGCGGAGGATACATGGATGCCACAGGGCCAGCTTGCAAATTTGGAACCATAGCCATAAGGGGCCCTGCACCTCCCTGGATCTGCTGTGGATGAAAGCCAAACTGATTGCTCTGACCAACATGGGTGTTAATTGCTGACATATGGCTGTTAACATTCGGCGGCATATACATACCGGCAACCTGATCATTCCCCATTGCCTGAGGTCCCAGAGGATGTGCACCACTCTGTACATGTGTCATAATCACTTGAGTAACTTGCAGTGGTTGTGGATATTGGGGGCCAGCTACTGGACTACCATTTTCTGTCGGCTGAGCTTCCCATGGGGGTGGTGGCAATGATCCGCTGCCTGGGGAACCTAATGACCACAAAGGGAAAAAATGTAAGTGATGCAAGTAAGGAGGTCCAACACTTGAGAACACAGACCCTATACATTCACATTCTCCACAATTTAACAATCAACCCATAGCATTGAAGAATAGGGACTGCCATAAAACAAATATCAGAATTCATCATTGCATTGGCTAAAAACGAGTGTAATTGTGAAGGATTTGTGCCACACAGGAATATATTTTGATCCAAAATAAAAAGAAGAATTAGGTGAACCATAAACTGGTGAAGATGGCTGTTGCTGCTGCGCAACCTGACCATTCCAGGCAGGACCAGTGATTTGGGTGTATGTTGGCTGCTCATAGTGAGGGGACCCCACATTTGGCACACTACCGTTAGAATTAAATCCACCTTGAGGATATAAAGTCTGCTGCTGTTGAACTTGGGGAGCTAATGGACTAATTGGGCCACTAGCATTGGTTGACTGGATTGGTTGGGTTTTAGTGGAAGTTGGTACATTATTGCCATTAGAAAACATATCAAAAAGAACAAGGGCGTTCTGCTGAGACAAAGGACTTGCTGGCTGCTGATCTCCCATAGGCACAAGTGCAAGCGAAGTCTCTGCTTTTGGTGAGTTATAGTCATCTCCACTGAGCAAATCAATACTGGGACCAGCCTTGGCAGGAAGAACCGAGCCATTTGACAAGGGGGGTGCAGGAAGCAATAACTGATTCAATGTTTGGGACCCTGCTTGGTCACTAGAAGCAGATCTGCAAATATGCAAGTATACAAACGAACTGTCAAATAAACAGAAGGCACCAAATAGGTCAGATTCTTGTCAAGTCAACTTAGAATGTATTTTACATCAACCTATTTCTACTTCTTAATTGGAGAAAGTTCAAGCTATTCATATTCATAGATAATTCAATATCAACAGTAAATCTGTAGCCAAATACTAAACCTACAACCTAATTCATCAAAGACGAGATCCAATCAACCAATTACAGTTTATGTATGAAGTCTAAACAAAAACGGTAACTTATGATAGTTGCATTAACACTCCCAAGTTTGATTTACCACTTCCAACCGTAAATTCTCTGGCAAAACTTAAAAAGTGACGAAAACTAAAGTATCCCAAGTATAAGACTAGCACAGAAATTCCCAAAGTGTCAGCTAAATTATTGCAACAACTAATACTCATCTCCAATTCAGAATTGTACCCAAGAATCTCTGCCTCACTGCAAAATCCAAAGATATTATTTCAGTAGAAAATTTTCTTTTAAATAAAAAAAGATCGCTACAACCTTATTGACTCACCTACTTAAAAGTTATTTGGGATGGTATGATTTACTGTTGCCAATAAAATTGCAAACTATAATGAACTACACATATTCTTCTAGGACAAACACTAATAGCAGCATGCAGAGGAATGCCGTTAATGAATTACCTCACATCAGTTTGTTTGCTACTCTCTCCCATGTCAACCAAAGGACCATCAACATTGACAAGTGCTCCAGCAGGGGCATCCTTAGGTTTCTCTGGTTGATTTTGAGAAGAAATTCCTGAACCAATGGCTTCATGCTTGGCTAGTACACGCTGCAAATCATCATTCAGAGCCAGTCCTTGGCACAGCAGCGATTCGTCCCTGAAATGATACAAGAAATCATCATAATAGCTCTACTGATCTTTGGATAGAGAAAAATTTTATTAAGAATACATGTACACAAATCAAACATTATAGTATATGATAATAATATGATTAAGACCATCAATATATCATGGAATCATAGAAAAGATATCCGTCCTTACGAAGTTGAGTTAACCAAGTGAACCACTCTCTGTTTATATGCTCGACACTGTTCCACCAAATCAACAATAACCTCCTGCCTAAGCCCCTGAAAACAGAAACAAAGAAATTCAAATAGCAAAACAATAATGAAAAGTCTCTTCAATATTGATTTTGAATGTTCATCAAATAACTTAATTAGAGGATGTCTGACAGTGGGTTCAAAAGGGCCAAATCAGCAAATATATATATATATATGTGTGTGTGTGTGTGTGTGTGTGATTTAGTTTCCATAACCTAGACTTATGATTGTTTTGAAAAGACACAGTACAAGAACACACCAAGCTGGTTATACCAGATAAAAATCAACTACTATACCATGATTGCCAAAATTATGATTGTGTAAGCTAAATATGTTGAAGCTAATAACATCCACAACACAAAACAGGCAAATAATCATATCACAAACCAATTATTATTGGTCAAAATACAATTTTCATTTCTACGACTACTCTAAAGTTTCTACCTTAACTTCTAATTCAGTCAACTGAACTCAAATATCCACAGTTTTTTCCCATATCCTGTGCTTACAAATGTCAGTATAGCTAATGAAATCAGTATCTGTATCGTCCCCATAAAAATTTTCAAAACCCTGCAACTAGCTGTCACACACATAACATAATTTTCAGTAGTCATGTATAAGGAAAAGGAACACATTGAAACAACTTCAACTACAGTCATTTGAATAAAAAATTGACTTCCTCAAATCATTCAGGGATGAAAAAGAAAACCGCACAAATTCAAGAATCAAAAACTGTAATTAAGCAATATATTCACTAAAATTTAAATGCATATTTAATACAATCAGTAGCTCAGCTGACAAAAGCCTTGGGCTTTGTGGTTGTTACTTAAAAGTAATCTGTATTCATATATTTCATCTATTTTCAGGTTCATATTGAGCAGCTTACTTCTTTGTTACCCGGGTCTAATGCATTGAGCATTTCTGCAAGTACATCCATAATACCACGTGCATTCTGAATTTCTGTCAAACTGGCAATGGAAAAATTGTTAGAAAAACAAGACAACTATAATCACAAATAGTAACCTGTACACAGCATTTTAAATCTTTGTTTGGACCGTAGTCATTGCTAATAAAAGTACCAACAGAAATACATCTAAAAAGTACCATATGCATTGTACAATAAAGTATAAAACTTTATACATCCCATTCTATGGGAATTCACACAATTCAATTTCTTAGATAAGAGAAGCTCATAGAAATAAAAAGCAACAAGTAGATGCATCAAGGCTTAAAATTCCAGTCCATATCATAATACCATATATGGAAACCTCAATCACTTCCTTATGCTACACTGCATTAAATTTATATGCAACAGGAAAGAACAATGAAGATTCTGTTCCAAGTTGTATTTGTCTTTAAACTATTAATTGTACATCCTTAAACTTAACTTTGCTTTCTCCAGAGCAGAGACAGGCCAACTTTATTTAATTCCAAAAGAAAAAAAAAAAATGCAACAACCATCACAGCTTGAGAAGTAGTATAACAGGATAGGCCAAATATTTACAAAAAAAAAAATAAAAAAAAAGACACGAAGAATGGTAGCCACAAATGGGGTCATCTGAACAACAGATGAAAAGCAACAGAGAATAAGTAGGATTCTGTTGCTTGCCAACAATAGAAGTATGTATGGTAACAAATATTCCAACGTCCTCAGGTCATAGGTCATCAGGTAAAGATCAAAAGATCACTTGAAAGTTAAAGATACGATATGGCTATGAATCAACAACTAAGTCAACTTGCTTTTAGATAAGTAGATTATGTAAAAGGAACTAGACATGTACCTCAAAGTTGGAAACTCAGGTTCGGCAGAAGACTCAGCTGTGTCCTGCTGAAAATCAGAATTGCGAAAATTTTGAGGGTATGATGCCAATGGTTGAGTTTGTGGAGGTGTGAAAACTGGTACAGATTGCTCAGACCTCTGAGGGAATACTGCCCCTGCACGCTGAAAGGACAAACATATTATTTTTCCTAAGGTAAATGTGAATGTCATGTGTAATCAGTGATGGTAAATTATAAGCATTCAGATGAGAATATTCTACAAGAAAAATTCTGAATACTCTTCTTATGAACTTTTTTTCTTCCATATAAGTAGTGTCTTGGTCAACATACCAACAATTCTTGGTATGCAGCATAGTATTGAGGATATCTTGCCCTTGGTCCACCAAATGCCTCTTGCCAAGTATCTATAAGAGTGAGTATCTTCTCTTTGACGTGAATATCAGGCTTCAATTGGCATTATAAATAACATCAACATATTGCACTAATAAGAAACCTGCTATAACATAGAACAGCGATGAAAACATTTTCAAACACATACCCGTTTTTTTGCTATTTTCACCATCTCGTGAAGAACATCTCTCTCTGCGACATGCATGTGAACTATGTCCCCACAATTTTTTATGATTGTCTCCAGTAGCTATAATATAGCAGACCAATACAAAACCAAATGAGCTTTTCTAATTGTTATAACAGTACAACCAGACAAGAGAGAATGCTTCCTATATGAACACACATCATTTAAGCAGGCTAAGTTACCCTCAAAGAAACCTGGATACTGAAGGCCTAAACCAGGTACAACGAGACTGCATTATGAAAAATATATTTTTTCATTTTGCAAAAGACGCTGCTCATGACCCCCCCGCCCCGGGCGCGGCGGGGGTGTACGAGCATAGTGCAAAGACTTCCAATTCTGATAAAGCCCACTAGAAGGAGACCAGCTGACATGAGGAGATTTGTAATTGCTTGTGTGTCCAACCTAACAAAGTGACTCATTAGCCCTACTTGGAACCCCTTAGAGCCTATGAATTCTAATGGAGATCAATTTCACTTTTCTTATGTTTTACCAATGAAATCCAACCATATTGTAACCTTCTAAGGATATCTCCTATCAACCACTACTTGATACACATTCCACATGAATCTCTATACCCCATATCCATAAATGAATGGACATGAAGTACATTCGAACAACATTAGCAACAGGTAATACCACAAGAAGTAAATGTGTATGGTACAAGAAATCCACCTATACTAAGAAAATTGGAAGTTACAGACAGGACGCAGGAGATTCTGAGTAAATGAGATAGCAAAACAGAAAGGAAATAACCTAATAAAAAAATATCTTTTAAGTTAACATAATCTGATGGGCCCGTGACCTATAGTAGAGGAAACAAAGTGAAGAAGAATCAATTTGGGCTGGAAGGGAGTGACCCATCTGGGGAGGTCAGAAGTTATTCTAGATGAATCATGTAATGAACTAATCAGCCATAGTGGGGAAGGTGGGGTGAGCTGGAAGAGAGAGAAAGAGAGAGGGGCTGTTAGAAGGAGATAAAAGGGAAGGGTCAGGAGGAGGAAGGCAGGCAAGTATTAGAGTTTTGGGTGGGAAAGCCTCTGGTCTCTCAAATACCAGAGAACCCTTTTATTTTGCTGATTGTCTCTTTGTTTTCATTGTTTTTTTTTTTACTGAGCTTGTATCACTCAGACTAACTTCATTGATCTGATACAGTGGGTAGCTCTGTTTTGCTGGAATATATAAATAATACACTCGTTTATTTCTATTGTTAGACATCTATTGGGTTCCATCATAATCATATCCCGACACAGACAAATTTAGAAGTATTGGCTCTTTCCTTTCAATAAATTAATTAAATAATAAAGATATAATGCTAATTATAACATAAGGATGGTATAGTACAAATACAATATAGTTTCAACATTCTCCAATAATATTTCATTTTGTCAAGTGCCTAGTACAAACATCATAATAGCTTACACCAGTTATTTACCAATCAAAAGGAAGATAAAAAGATCCAACGAATATTTTCATCTTTTACAAAGGTAATGCTCAGAGATTGGTCAACTTTCAGTCACAAGAAAAATTTTATATAGTTATATATAAAATCTGAAAAAAAGAGATCAACGAAAAGATACATCATGCAAAAGCAAATAGACCAATATTAATTTCGGAATGATACAGAAAGTGAGAATATGCTTACTGTTAGTGCAAGAAGTTGAACTTTTGGATTTTTACTTCCAAGCCGCTTCTTTATACCTTTAACAACATCCTTTGCTTGCCTGATAAATCATAACAAACTGAGTTCTCAACTTCTGGAAATATAAACCAAGAAAAAACTCAATATTATATGTAACATTCCGCTTAAACATTACTATCCTAAAGCAAAGCATCTAGTTAAGCTTCCAAACTGTTTAAAAAGCAGTGTGGACGTAGGGGCCTAATAAGTGATATCCGATTACTAGACAATATCATTTATAAAAATTTCCTACTGTCAAGTTCAAAGTACCAGACATCATGATTGTAGACATTTACATATGTCACCAATCTAAGGTCCAAATTTTAAAGCCATAAGAAGCAGAGATATGAAACTTTAATTTGCAGAAGGTTTCTCATCTCCACTGCATCGAAGTCAGAAAGTTCCTCTTGGACCAATTCACCCAGTCCTAATTTTAAATTGTATGTCCAAATCATAGGCAAAAATGCATTTACAAGGACTAATGTAGAACTATTTTCTGTATAGCAGAGCATAGTCCTTCACTCTATACAAGGAAACCACCACAACTTCTTAGTGAACAGAAGCATATAAGACACCACATATATGCATGATCATGTGATCATGGACAAACTTGCAGAACCCAAAGTAACCATCAACTATCAGTCCACAACTTAACTGATCAAATTCATGAAGTATACAAAGTAATAAAAATTTATTATCAATCCTATGATATATTAAGCATATAGGTTGTATGCTAACAATCTATACATTTCAGACCAAACAAATGCTGGGAAGCCGGTTGACAACCCAGGTCCAAGGTCTGGTTCAAATCCCAGAGGTGTTATTCCGAGTTTTGCTGTTCCATTACCATTATGGCAGTGCAAAGTAAATTCACAATAATCCAACGTTAAAAATAAAGCAGAATTAGCAGGAAAGACAGCATCAGACATTGACACTGAATTCCTCTATGAAGCTTGACCAAGACGTCAATCCGAATTCCCAATACAAAATAGAGATTTCGGTGGCAACTTTCTATTCGGTATTTTTCCAAATACCACGAAGACCAGTATTCGATCAAAATACAAAATTCATAGTACAGAGAAGGAGAAGAAGACGACGTTTACGCATAAAATCACGTATTTGGATTAAAAGAAAACGGAAGTAGTGAGGATTCGGTGCTACGCTTACCCAAGGTCGCGATTCAGCATGTCACAGATCTCGAGGTTCATAGCCCAATCAGGGCCGATAAGCATGTCGCTCGTGGCTCGTTCTACCAAAGAATTCACCATCTCTACTAACCAAAGACGTTACCGATCAAGAGGTGGATACTTTTCCGAGGACCATAAACAAAGGTCGAAGAGAATTCCGGCGATATCACAGAATAAACCGGCCTCGCACTTTCTCTTTCTTAAACTCTCAGGCTCTATCCCCTGATATTGCTCACTAGTTTCTTGATTTCAGTTGTGGGCATTTCTTCGGTAGATTAAGGTGGAATTGGAAGTGAATAAATTACACATCAAATCAATACGTGCCACGTGTTGAGCTTCTCGGTGTACTTCACCCCGATGCCGTTACTTTTGCCGACCACTTTGATCTGGCGGTGGTGACCACGTTAAATCCTGGTGACCCTGAAGCCAGGTTAGCATTAGCATACCCGTGCGAAATGACACAATTGCACCTGAGCCTTTAAAATTTGCTTTATCTGGTCAACCTATTTTTGTTAAATTCTTTAGTTGTTTGTTAAAATTTACAAACATGAAACTTATTAATATGATGTTTTGATATGATAAATAAGAAAAAATTTTAAATTTTAGATCTTGTATATAAAGATTTTTAAGGTTTTAAAAAATTAAGATATCTACATATCAAATGGTGTCTTAAATTAACTCATATAGTCCTGCTTTAAAATTTGACTATATTATATTTATTTTATATTAAAGTATCATTTCATTTGCAGATATTGGTTATATATTATTAAAAAAATTTCTTATTATTTTTTCTGTCAAACAATTTAATTTTTATGCATTATATGATTTCCCTGGGAGCATAAAAACACTGTTTGGTCTCATTCACTTTCTTCTTTCATTGTTTGTTCCATTCATGACACTTGCTAATTATTTGTTAAGATATCTAGTTAAAATTTTGCATGATTATAATGTTAAAATTCAACATGAAAATTTTATTTTATTCTCAATTAATGTAATGAGAAAGACAATTAAATAAGTTCATTTAATTTTTTATTTGGCTAGTAAGTAATTTTAGTTCTAAAATAATTGCATTTGATGCATAAAATTAATTTTATGGACAGAAAATATATATTATGAGAATATGTTGTAATATAATACTTTTTGGACAATGTTGTTGTGTATAATTTAACTAAATTTTAAAGAAGATTAATATAATTCACTCATTTTCGAGAACTATATAATAAGGGATTACATTTTACCTCTTAAACTTTGACCTACTTTTAAAATTAGTATACAAATATTAAAAATATAAGAAAGTAAGTCACAAATTTTAGATTAAATGAAAATGTTAAATCTTAGTTAAAATTCATTACAAGAAGTTGCCTCTATAGTTTAACAAATCTGTACAAACTAATACTAGGTTAAAATGAAAATTTATATATAATTATGTTTTAGCTCAAAGAGATATAATGTTAGTTTATCCAATATAATATATGACTTCTTCTTTTTTTGAATTTAACATCACATCCGAATAATAATATATCAGCCTAGAACATTTTCATTTTCTAGTCAACCTATTTAAAACAAAACTGTTTATTAATTTTTTCATAGATATATAATGTAAAGGTGACTTGATATGCACTTTAGTGCATGTTAATAATACTTATATATTTTTAAAGAACTACGAGAATTATTTATTTTATTAATAACATTCTACTCTCCTCTAAACCCAACAACGTATTTATCTTTTTTATTAGTTTTGTGTGGCAATGAATTATTTTAATTTATTTATAACTATATGAGTTTAGGCGTAAAGACACGAAAAGGCTCTAAGTAGTATAGATGAATAAATATTTTGTAATCAAAATTTATATATATGCATTTGGGATTATTGGATGACTTTTAATTTCAGGGTTAACAATATTATATAATTACTAAATTTAAATGTACCTTATCATTTAAATATTTATAATTATGACATATGCACTACATTTACATTTTCTTTTAACACAAATAGGCCACAAGGCATTGTATAGTAGAAAGGGAAAGGGTGGGGTACGAATAAAGTCTCAATATCATCTTCATTATAATCTTAACGCTCTCCTTGAAAAATTATGACGAGATTAAATTAAAAACTGTATATTTACCAATATAATAACTAAATCTTAAGAGAATACATAGTTTTAAAATTTAAATCCATTCATATTTATTTTCTTGTATTATTATGTTTGAGATAAATAAATAGATCATGAATAGAGTTCATTATTTAAGTATGTTCTATAAATTTAAATGAAATTGAATATCAATCATTCTGTATTTATCTTATTTTAACATAATAAAAATATAAAAAAAACACAAGAAAATATATATTTATGACATAAGACAAATACCTTCAGTATATTGACAAATAGCACAAATATTTCGTGTCAACTATATAAATATACGGTTCTCACAAACAGTGTAAATATTAGTATAAATATATACATTATGAGCCCATAGGCATTACAAATTGTTGTACATGGCAACGGCTTGATGTTATGAGATGTCAGTGAAAAGTCACTTACGTCTTGAATCTGTTTTCTTCTCAATACGGAATGAGAAATCAATAAGAGCATTTAATTAGCTATTTATTTATTTTTGGGACACGTCATTTTTATTGAAATTGCAAAGTCAACCCAATTGGACTGTGACATTTTGGAACTGGGAAAGGTTAGAAGAAAACATAAAACATCACCTATTCCAAAGTAAGCAGCTTAGGTAATAACCACAAACGCACAGCACAGCCAATAGAATATGTTGGATTTGGATTTGATAAATTTAAAATTTAAAATATAGATGAATTTGATAGAATTTAAAATATTAAATAAAAATTTAGTTGTTTAAATTTTAAAAAATTATTAAAATTCATTTTTATGTATTGAAATTTAAATAAAAAATTTAATAATTCAAAATTTTTTAAATACATAAATTTAAATTTTCAAATGCAAAAATCCGAATTCAAACGTGTTGAAATTACACTGTCCACTGTTTTTTTTAAAAAACAATTTTTGAATCTATGGCATTAAAAGTTTAGTGGTCAATAATTTGCTTTGAAGAATCCATCGTGCTACTGTGGCTATCGTCATTTTGCCGTCTACGCCTGCCGTAATCTAAGTTATGCCACACTTGCAATTCATATTTTTCATATTCGTATGTTTGAATTATTGTTGATTTGATTTTTACTTAATTATATTTTTAAAATCAATTTTGATTAAATATAATTTTATATTATTATAATTTATATTTGAAAACTTTAATTTAAAATTTAAATTTTTATCTATACAATTCATTAAATACAAAGATAACTTTTTTTTACTCATATATAAATAAAAATTTTGAGGGTAAAATTAATTATTTTAAAAATTAAATTTCAAACCAAGTAAAAATTGTTTACAAGGTAAACTTTGCAAAATAAGTTTTAAATATTTTAAACTTTAAACTAAACATATTATAATATATATATATATATATATTCAATGGTTAACATTAAAAAAATGCGTAATTTAATAATTTAGATTAAAATTAAAGACTCTGCACAATTAAAAATTTTTAAATCTGATGACACATTATTTAAAATTTTTTATCAAACAGATTAAATTTAAGTAACTCTACAGTCTAAACAATTAACAATTACTAATCCAAATCAGCCGTCTTGTATTTTTGTCAAATGATGTGATATATTCAGTATATTTAAGTTATGTTATCTCCCAGGACTATTGTAGGTTAAATATTATTGTAATTCATATTAATTTATTTAGACAAGTAACTTTTGGGGCTTTTTATTATAACTAATCCGAGCAATAAAACAAGTTAAAGTCAACTTATTCGCCTTATATTAGTTGAAGAAATTTTAAAGCAGCGTGCCATATGTAATTGTGATTTATGTCTTTAATCATTTTTTAAGGAATTTAAAAGTTTACAATCAATTTTTAATCTTTTAGTTTTATTAAAATAAATTTCTTATCATACAAATGTGTAAAACTTAACCATATAAAAATGCTTACAATGTAATTAGAGTTAGAGACAAACATTTACTACAAAAAAAATGTTTTCACGTATGTTATTATGGGTTATTATGGGTTAAACGTATACTGTATTAACCCATAATAACATACCAAAAAGTCTAAAAAATAAAAAAAATTTTAGGGCAACTTTACCAACTCTTATTGATATGAAAAATATTAAAGAGAAAGATATAAGTTTATCATTGACTTAGTGAGTAAATAAATAACAAAGCAAATAAATAGGAAAATAATAGAGACCTTAGAAATTTTAACAAACTACAAATTTCGATAATATAATTTTATATGAAGCGGGTATTAAAGAAAGAACCAAAATCATCATACTCATAATCCTTTACCATATATGTTTCAATAATTCATAATATATCCCCTTACCGGATATGTTTCAATATCTTATATCTGTATTCCTTCATCGGTCACGTTTCAATAATTCATATTTGTATCCATTCATCGGATACATCTTAATAATTCATATTTGTTTCCTTTCACCAGATACATCTTAATATTTCATATTTGTATCTCTTCACAGGATACATCTCAATAATTTATACTCGTATCCCTTTACCGGATACATCTGAATATCTCAAACATGTATCCCTTCATTGGATACGTTTCAATAATTCATACATGTATTTATTTACCAGATACATCTTTAATAATTTATTTCAACAAAGTGCACCAAGGTTACTATCGCTAACGGTTATGAGTTTCTTACATGAATATCCATCCATCCTTTAAAATATAAAATCCATTGAATAGTATAAAAAGGATATATAACTAAATAATTTTATTTAAACATATTTACTACTATAAAATAATTTAAATAAAAATTAATTAAAAATGAAGTGACAATAATATAAAGGATAAAAATTCAGATTACTTAAGAACCTGTATATCATTGGCATCTATACTTTATTTGTTAGATATGGAAATCATAAATCTTATATGAGTGTCTAGTCCAATAATAATAATAATAACAATTTTAATACTCTTGATAGTTTGGAATTCCTTTTATGTCCTAAAATTTATTAAATATTTAGTTTCCGCTTTTATAAGTTCAAATTGATTTAGAAGCCTTTTTAACATGGTTCGATTTTAGAATGTTCCTAGCAAGAAAATATAGTAACCCCACGTACCAGTGACTATTTAGGTAGTATAATGCTGCCATAGATTTCAAAAGTTATAGGATGGATTGTTTTACTAAGGAACTCATAAAATTTAAATTAGTCATTTAGGTGACATAACCTATCATATTTTTACTTGTACAAAGTCCATAAAGCTCCATAAAGGTAATATTAAATTTCATTTTAGTGTCTTAATTCTACTTAATCTATTAAATGGGATTCCACCACCATCATGAGTATAATATGTAGAAGTTTGTTATATAAAATAAATTAATAGTCTTAAAAGACTTGTTTAGAAAAAAAAAATCTATATATAATCCATATAAAAATAAAAAAAATTGAAAGTTGGACAAGAAAATAAAGATGTTAGGTAAAATGGAAAGTATTACTTTGCTAATTATACATTTACCGATATGGATCAATAGTAAAAATCTCCTACTCCTATACATTCTGAATTAAAGAAGTTTCTATAAAGCTATTTTTCACATAAATATGAACTCTCCTTCCATGAAATTTCTTTCCAGTTTTAATAAGAAAATTAAAAAAATATTTGTATTATTTATAAAAGTTTTCAAGTTAATATACAAGTTACTATTTGACATTATGCAAACAGTAACCATGCGTTTTTCGTTGAGCTTTGCACAATAACCATGTGTTTTGTCAACATTTACGATGCAATGGTTAAAATTATTTTTTATCTAAGAAAATATTTTTCTTTTCATTGTAGTCCCGGAAAAAGTTAAAATTATAATTTATACCGTAAATACTATTTTTCCTTTTATTTTAGTCCATAAAATTTTATTTTATTTTTCTAATATGATTCTTAAAAATTATACATATATATTTTTGGGTTATTACATTCTCTCCCCCTAAAAAAAATTCAGTCTTCGAATTTTAGATAGGATACTTACCGCTAGAAGCGGAGAGATGGGGGTACTTGTCCTGCATGACTTTTTTGGCTTCCCATATTACTTCTTCACCCATATGATTCTACCACACCACTTTGATTGATGTTATGTCTTTGTTCCTCAATCTCTTGACTTATCTGTTGGTTATGGCGACAAGTTACTCTACATAGGAAAGTTGCTTTTCTAATTGTATTGTTTGTGGTTAAAGGACATGAGAAAGATCAGATAAATATTTTCGGAGTATAGATACATGAAAGACAGGATGCAAATTTGCAAAATTTGGTGGAAGACCTAGACAATATGCCACAGTGCCCACCTTTTCTAGTATCTCGAATGACTCAATGCATTTAGGATAACTTTTCATTCCTTCTAAACTGCAAAATACCTTTCATATGTGATATTCGCAAGAATACAAGGTCTCTAACTGCAAACTCTAAGTCATGCCTTCTATTATTTACGTATGCTTTTTACCTATTCTAGGCCACTAATAACCTTTCGTGAATTGATTTAACCTTAACCACTGATTCTTGTATTAAGTAAGGGCCTAAAAGTTTAGATTTACCCACTTCAAACCAACCAATCGATAACTTGCAACACTTGCCATACAATGCCTCAAAAGGTGCCATTTGTATACTACATTGATAGCTATTATTGTAGGCAAACTGAATCAAAGGTAAGTATTTATCCTAACTGCCACTAAGATCTAAAACACATGCACGAAGCATATCTTCCAATATTTGAATTGTACGCTCTGATTGTCCATCAGTTTAAGGATGAAAGGCAGTGCTTCTATCTAAGCGAGTCCTTAAGGCTTCTTGGATAGACTTCCAAAACTTGCCTGTAAATTTTGGTCCATGGTCGGAAATAATAGACACTGTCACACTATAAAGGGTGACGATCTTGTCAAAGTAAAGCTTAGCATATTGGGCTACACTATAAGTAGCTTTTACAAGTAAAAAGTGTGTAATCTTAGTTAACCGATCTATAATTACCCATATTGAATCATAACCTTTAAGGATCTTGGGCAAGTCGATAACAAAATACATTATGATCATTTCCCACTTCCATTCTGGAATTTAAATATGTTGAAGCAAGCCTACGGGTTTCTAGTGTTTAGCTTTCACTTGTTGATACACTAGGCATCTAAAAACGAAATCTACTACATCATTTTTCATCCTTTTCTACCAATAAAACTCTTTCAAATCATGGTACATTTTATTGGAACCTGGATGAAAAGTGTATGCAGAGTGATGAGCTTATTCTAACACCCTTATTTGTAAATCTTCCACATTTGGTACACATAACGTACAACCATATCTTAGAACTCCTTCATCATCTAGTGAAAACTCTTGTACCTTGCCTTCATGAACTTTTCCATAATCCTCTTAACTGAATGTCTTGGTCTTATACTGCCTTAATTCTATCCACCAAGGTAGAATGAAACTGTACATGGGCTAGCAGTGAGCTAAGCCCTAATATCTCAAATCGTACTCCACTTTCAATAAGCTTTTGAAATTCTTTTGTAATCAACCTCTTGCTCATAGCTATATGAGCCAAGCTACCTATAGACTTCTTACTTAAAGCATCAATAATGACGTTGATCTTACTTGGGTGGTATAAAATATTGCAATCATAGTATTTCAAAAGCTTCATTCATCTCTTTTGTCTTAAATTCAAGTCCCTTTGTTGAAATATATACTTAAGACTCTTGTGATCAGTGTAAATTTCACAAGTTTTGCTATACAAGTAGTGTCTCCATATATTTAAGGCAAATATAACCGCAACCATTTATAAATCATGAGTGGGATAATTATGTTTATGCTTTTTAAGTTTTTTGGATGCATAGGCTATCACCTTTCCATGCTACATCAATACACAACCTAATCTCACTTTTGAGGCATCAAAATAAATTGTATACCCACCATTTCTTGAATGAAGAGCTAATACTGGTGCTAAAGTTAAGCATTCCTTTAATTTTTGAAAACTCTCTTCACAAGCGTTTGTCCATTGAAACTCCACACTTTTTCTAGTTAAACTAGTTAAATGAGCAACTATGTTGGAAAAGTCTTTCACAAATCTATGGTAATAACTAGCTAACTCGAGAAAACTACGTATTTGAATCATTGTGGTGGGTCTAGGCCAATTCTAAACCACCTTTACTTTCTTTAAATCTACATTAATCTTATACTTAGATACTGTGTGCCCTAAGAAAGCCACATTATCTAGCTAAAACTTGCACTTAGAGAACTTAGCATATAGTCAATTTTCTCTCAAGGTTTCTAAAGTCATCCTTAAGTGTTGCTCATGTTCCTTATTACTTTTTTAGTACATAATGATATCTTCAATGAAGACAATCACAAAATGATCTAAGTACAACTTAAAGACTCGATTCATTAAGTACATAAAAGCTGCTGAAGTGTTTTTAAGACCAAACGACATAACCAAGAATTCGTAGTGTCCATAACGAGTTATAAAAGTTGTCTTTGGAATGTCTTCCCCTTCAATCTTCAACTGATAATACCCTGATTGCAAGTTAATCTTAGTGAAACATTAGGCCCCTTGAAGTTGGTCAAACAAGTCATTTATTCGTGGCAATGGATATTTGTTTTTCACTTTCACCTTGTTTAATTGTCTATAATCAATACACAACCTCATGGAACCATCCTTCTTCTTCACGGACAATATTGAAGCACCCCACGGTGAAGAATTGGGGCATATGAATCCCTTGTCAAGAAGATTTTGCAATTGTTCCCTCAACTCCTTAAGCTCTATAGGGGCCATATGGTACAAAGGTATAGACACAGGCTAAGTACCACGAATCAAGTCCATGCAAAACTTGATCTCTCTATCTGGAGGTAAACTTAGCAACTTTTTTGAAAAAATATCGGGATACTCATACACTATTGGTACATGTTCAAAGCATTCTTTTGTGCCCCGTGAATCTCTAACCATCGCCAAATATCCCTTACATCCCTTTCTTAACAATTCACTTACACAAAAGCATAAATTAAATTATTAGGTGCTAAACTTTGGTATCCATGAAAAGTAAAATTTTCCCCCTTTAGAAGCTTAAATTTCACCACTTTGTTGTGATATTCAAGCATGGCATGGCATGAAGATAACCAATCCATGCCTAAAATCACATCAAAGTCCATCATATCAAAGACTATCAAATTAACTAGTAACTGAATTCCTTTTATGAAGACTTCACATTCCCTATACACATGATTAGTAATGATTGGATCTCCAACTGATGTAGATACCACTAATGATGTATCTAAAAAAGTTGCATCCTTACCAAATCGTAATGTGGAGAATAGGGACATGAATAAATGTGTAGCCCTAGGATCAAATAAAACATATGCATAAAAAAAAAAAACTGGAAGTATACCTGTAATTATAGCATTAGATGTTTGAGCATTTTGACAAGTCATAGTAAAAACACGGCCATGTCCTTTCCCCACATATCCTTGATTCCTACTCCCTGAGCCTCTGCCTCAAGTTTGAGACTCGCTAGATCCACGACCTACAGGACCCCTAATTTGCCTCAAGGGTAGTGCTGGTATTAGAGATGATGGTAGCGTAGTAGGAGCATACGCTTAACTAGAGAATGGTGGTGTAGATAGCATAAGACAATCCTTCTTAAAGTGACCTTATGGACCATACTGGCAATATACCCTCTTAGTCACTAAACAAATACCAGTATGCATCTTTCCACAAGTGGGGCAAGAGGGATGGTACATAAATAATTGCCTCTTACCATTACTTTACACAATGCTAGAAGAATGACCACTGTGGCCTCCCCATTGGTGAGAACTCCTTTGATAGCCTTGATGACTCACTATGATCTCTCTACCATTGTTGTTACCATCATGACCTAGTTGACCACTTTGATCACCTTCAGTACGTTGTCGTTTACAGTGCTCCTACATATTTCTACTACCTCTGAATCTAGTTTCAAAAAGTTTTACACTATCAACTACATCTTCATAGGAATCATATCGTGGTTTGGACACTGATATATATAAATAATCTAGAAGCCCATGGACAAAGTGGTTTGCATGCATGTCATCAATTTTTACTAAGTGTGGAGCATACCCCAACAATTGAGTGAATATCACTTTAGATTCCCTGATGAGCTGGTATTCTCTTTGTCTCAAGGCCTCAAATTTTCTACCCTTTGTGTCCCTTACTGATTGAGGGAGGAATTTCCTCAAAGATAATTATGCGAATTCCTCCCATTCCATAAGAGGCGAATCTTGAGGTCTTCCTTGCATTATGGTTTCAAACCAAGTTCAGGCTACTCCTAACAGTTAAAATTCTACTAACTATACTGATCTAGTTAAGGAACACCCAAGTGCCTTGTAAAGCCAACCTACCTCATCTAAAAAGTTTTGTCGGTCCTCAATTGCTTCTATACTTGTAAAGAAAGGAGGCTTGAGTTTCATAAAGTCAGATAATTGAACCTCAATACCCCTCCCCTGTGGGCTTGGTTATCCTCTAACTGGTCTAGCCTCTCGTTAAGGCTCAAGGTCTACATGATATCCTCTGCCCTACTGTTGTACATCTTCATGCCCATCATTTCTTTCATTGTCTACTGCATATCAAGCACTTTATCAACTACATCAACTATTGTTACATTTTCTTGCCTATTTTCAGGTAATTCATCTCTAACCCCTCTAATGGTCACATTTCTTTGACCACGTTCTAGTCTACTACTACATCCACGGCCTCTATCATCCCTGAGCCTTCGGCCTCTAGAAGTCAAAACGGTGTTACGAGGTAAGGAGGAAGCCTCATCAAGAACAAACCTCTTAGGAGCTGTCCCATTCCTTGACGGCATCCTTTACCTGAGATAAGTAATTTGGCTTTAAATGGTTATTCTAACAAATTCTATAACTATTTAAATATGGATGACATATGTTCTATGATTAAAAACTCCATGAAGTTGATTTGGTAACAATAGGCTCCTATACATAAGGTATGTTGGCCAAGTTACACAATTACATACAAGATTCTATTACTTCCCAATCCAGTGGCTACTAAGACCTAGACAAATCTAGACAGACCCAACTCTGATACCAGCTTTGTCATGACCCGAATTCATTGGTCGTGACCGGTGCATAGGCTAAATCAACTTAGCCCAGCCAGCCTAAAATAACATTTTTTTTTTTACAATTTGAAAAAAAAAATTGATGATACATATTAGACACACTTTGAAATGTAATTCAATAATTTTACAATATATATTTGGTATAATAAGGAAATAGCCTATACAAGGCTTACAGTACTTCATAAAATCCTAAACAAACAGATATCTAGTAGCCACCACCTTGGAGTTAAACGTACATTACATTAACCCATAATAACATACCAAAAAGTTTGGAAAATAACAAAATTCCTAGGGCAACTTTACTAGCACTTATTAATATGAAAAATATTAAAGAGAGAAATGTAAGTCTACTATTGACTTAGTGAGTGAATAAATAACAAAGTGTTGATTCAATTTGCAATCGAGGCGCAATATCACACGCAAGTATACGTGGTCAGCAAGTAATATAATGATGAAATGAGTATCGATCCCTCAAAGACTTGGGTTGAATGTTTACTAACAGAAGTTGCAAGTTGTGTAATCAAGATTTGGTTGAGTAAATGTAAGACAATTTTGAATGTTGGTTAATGTAGAATTTTAACAAGCTAGGATTTTAAACTTTCACCATATGTGGGGATGCTTTCTGTTATGATTATTACTTTGCTTTAACTAAAGAATGATTTGCTAACCTGAGATTCTTCCTTTCTTATATGCTTATTTCAAATACATACAACTTGAGTTCCCTCCCCTAGTTTCCTATATGCCTATGGAAACCAAGTGGGATAAGAACCTTATAATTCCAAGACCTAAATGTGATTATTACAAACAATTAAGTATTTTCATCTTAACTATGACTTGCATTTATGCAAATAGTGATTGTATGCATCCAGTTTAGATATTTAGGTAACCTTGTCAGGTTAACATAAATTTTATCTTCTTTCCTAAGATGATCTGACTTAGAAAATAATAACTACAGAATGAATATAAACAATCATTCATTTAATGAAAAACTATAATAACAATCAGCAGATAAGCATCCCTAGTAAAGGCTTCAGTTAAAATCCTATAACAGCTACTTAACCTCTCATAGGCATAAATACATAATTAAATAACAAGGAAAAGCATAAAGATAACATGAAGTTGAAGAAGAGGGAGATGTTCAAAAGGAGAAAAACTCTAATAAAGAGCCCTTACTCTTAAACCAACCTTTCCTTAAGCTATTCTTAACTTCCAAGTCTCTGTTCAAGTGTTTCAAGGCACTCCTCCTTGCTTAGTCTCTGCCACTTGCCTTCAGGACCCTTTATATAGGCTTCAGAGACTTTACAGTGCAGCATGGGCCAAGTATGAAGCTCCTAATCGAGGAACTTAGGGTTTCCGACAATGTGCCTGGGCGAGGTAAATCTAACACCAAGGTGCTAACTCTCTGGTTTTAGCGCTTGGACATTGAGATTCTGGCACCTGGGTACTGGTTTTCTAGCGCCCAAGCGCTATTTCTCCAGACATGCTTCCTTCTTCTATAACATTTGGCACATGGGCACCAACCCTTTGGAATTCATGCCCAGGCATTGTTCTTGTGGCGCTTGGGTGCTGACTTCCTAGATTTGGCACCTGGGCACTGTCTTTATGGTGCTTAAGCACTGGCTTTTTTATCTTTTTACACTTCTCCTTTCATTTTGGTCTTTTTTCCTGAAATATCTTTCAATTCTTTCCAAAACTGATGTTAGCTGAAAACTTTCAAGTTAAATATGAAACCCTGGATTGTTTTTCTCAAAAATTGTAATATTTCTTCAATTAAAGTTTCCTCAAGGCTTTGCCTTAGAAAGTTAACACACCCCCAGACTTGAACGTTTGCTAGTCCTCGAGCAAACAATGTCAAATAATGTTTCTCACCACTATCTTTGTACAACAAATAATAGTTGATTTGATTGTCTATAAGCTATTTAAACTACACTAATCTTGATCACGCGGTCAAAGTACATACTGAATTCTTAGATAGAATGCAATTTACAGATTATTTTTACTTCTAGATTTTTCATTCCTTTTAAAAACAAACATTTATATTTTATCCTCTTTTGAAACTTTACTCTATATGCTTAATTTTCACTCCACTCTCTACACTGCCTTAAAGAAATACATAATCTGGAATCATTAGGTCTTTATGAGCTTGTAATGTTTGGCTTAGGTAGGGGTAGGTTGGGAGGGATTTTCTAGGCTGAGTATATATCCTAGCAGACATTCTAGGGACAGTGATGTAAAAATTCTCTTCTTCTTTTTTGACTATTTAGGTGTATCCTTGCTTTGCAATACTCATGTATAGCATTCTTCAGCTCCCCCCTATTTTTCTTCAATTCTTATGAGACTTGCTATGGCATTAACACATCACTATATGACCCTATTATGTCTTCTAAGATATTAGGGGTGTGATTGAAGGGCAATATGAATGGGCGGATGGTTGTGAAGAAAGAAACATTATTCAATTAAGGCTAAAAAAGGGAATCTAAGGAGAAAGAATTTCTAGTTAGCTAAATAAATGGCTCAATCAGTTTAAAGAATGACTAAATCCTGTTCCTAACAATGTGTTAAAATTATGCCTCAAGTGATGATCAACTAAGTTCTAAAATGCAATTCTATGTGACAAATAAAAAATGCATGCATTTGATCATTCAGAATTATCTTTGAAGTAGCAAGCTCTATATCATGCAATTGATTATAAGTTATTCAAAGCACTTATGTTCCTTATGACAAGAATAATGACAGATAATTAGCCCATATGCATTCGATCTCCTCTTTTTCTGTTATACTTTAATAGTGAGTTCGAAATTCTTAGATATTGCATGTTATTCTATTAGAAATAGATTAAACTACTGATTTTACTAACTATCAATGTAATTGTTTCATAATCATCTGAGTTTTGTTTATAGCTCCGCTAGGCCTAATCAATGTAGTGCCCTTACTGCCAAGTTATCATAAGTGTGACAAGTACTTTATAAAATAAACTAAGACAAAATAAAAACTACTGATACTTCCCTAACTATCTAAATGTTCAGCTCATCATTGTCCTATGTCTCCTCTGAATCCTCCTCCTCCACATTTGTATTGGTGTAGGTGCTTGAGGACTACTCCATCAGATGTTGGAACTCAGGGGGGAATTGGCCATGTAGGCATCATATCAGGTGGCATGCCCTAAATGGCAACTATAGCTTGGAGAAACTCACCTGTGGTCAGATTGCACTAAATTTGATACTCGTTGAAGTGTTCCTGTCTGGCCATTCTCGGGCTTATGGTGAGCCGTGATATGTCGAGGGCTGCTGTGGAGTTAGGTTTCAAGGCAGTAGGTCTCCCCTTATCAGGTTAACATAAGTTCTATCTTCTTTCCTAAGATGAACTGACTTAGAAAATAATAACTGCAGGATGACTATAAACAATCATTTATTCAATGAAAAACTATAATAACAATAAGTAGAAAAGCATTCTTAGCAAGAGCTTCAGTCAAAATCCTATAATAGCTACTTAGCCTTTCATAGGCATGAATACAGAATTAAATAACAAGGAAGAGTATAAAGATAACATGAAGCTGAAGAAAAGGGAGATGTTCAGAAAGGGAAAAACTCCAATAAAGAGCTCTCACTCTGAAACCAACTCTTCTTTCAACTATTTTCAACTTCCAATTCTCTACTCAAGTGTTTCAAGGCACTCCTCCTTGCTTGGTCTCTGCCGCTTACCTTTAAGGCTTTTTATATAAGCTTCAGAGACCTTACAGTGTAGCATGGGCCAAGTATGGAGCTCCCAATTGAGGAAATTAGGGTTTTTTTGGCACGCCTGGGCGAGGCAAATTTGGTGCCAGGGTGCCAACTCTCTGGTTTTGGTGCCCAGGCACTAAGATTCTAGTGCTTGGGCGCCATGACCTGGAAATGATTGGTGCCTGGGTACTGGTTTTTTGGCGCCTAGGTGCTATTTCTCCATACATGCTTCCTTCTTCTGCAGCTTTTAGCACCTAGGCGCAACTCTTTGGAATTCACGCCCGAGTGTTGTTCTTGTGGCACTTGGACGCTAACTTCTTTGATTTGGCGCCCTGATGCTGTCTTTGTGGCGCCTAGGCGCTGACTTTTTGATCTTTTTGCACTTCTCCTTTTATTTTAGTCCTTTTTCCTGAAATATCCTTCAATTTTTTCCAAAACTGATGTTAACTGAAAACTTTCGAGTTAAATATGAAATCCTGGATTGTTTTTCTAAAAAATTGTGATATTTGTTCAATTAAAGTTTTCTCATAACTTTGCCTTGGAGGGTTAACACAAAGCAAAAGGAAAGGAAAATAATAAAGACCTTAGAAATTTTAACAAACAACAAGTTTCGATAATATAATTTTATATGAAACGGGTATCAAGGAAAGAACCAAGATCATCATACTCATAATCCTTTACCATATATGTTTCAATAATTCATAATGTATCCCCCTTATCAGATACGTTTTAATATCTTATATCTGTATCCCTTCACCAGTCACGTCTCAATAATTCATATTTGTATCTCTTCACTGAATACATATCAATATTTTATATCTATATCCCTTCACATGATACGCCACAATAATTCATACTTGTATCCCTTTACTAGATACATCTTAATATCTCATATCTACATTTATTCATTGGATACGTCTCAATAATTCATACTTATATCCCCTTATCGGATACGTATTTAATAATTTATTTCAATAAGGTGCATCAAGGTTACTCTCGCTAACAGCTACAGGGTTCTTATATGAATACTCGTCCATCCCTTAAAATATAAAATCCATTAAATAGTATAAATAGGATATATAAATAATTAATTTTATTTAAACATATTTACTACCATAAAGCAATTTAAATAAAAATAATCTTGAAGATAAAATAAAATAAAAAGTAATTAAGAATGAAATGACAATAATATAAAGGATAAAAATTCAGATCACTTGAGAACCTATAGATCATTGACATCTATTCCTTATTTATCAAATATGGAAATTATAAATCCCTATATAAGTGTCTAGTCCAATAATAATAATAATAACAATAATAATAATAATAATAATAATTTTAATATTCTTGATATTTTGAAATCTCCTTTATGCCTTAAAATATACTAAATATTTAGTTTCAACCTTTCTAAGTCTAAATTGTTCTAGGAACCTTTAAAATGGTTTAGTTCTTGAATGTTCCTAGTAATAAAATGTAGTAACCCCATGTACCAATGATCTAGTCTTACTCGTATAAAGTCCATAAAGTTCCATAAAATTTAAATTAGTTATTTAGGCGGCATAGCTTTCCATAGTTTTACTTGTACAAAGTTCATAAAACTTTACAAAGGTACTATTAAATTTTATTTTAGTGTCTTAATTCTACTTAATCTATTAAATGAGATTCCACCACCATTATGAGTATAATATGTAGAAGTTTTTTGTATAAAATAGATCAATAGTTTTAAAAGACTAGTTTAGAGATATCTATATATAGTGCATATAAAAATAAAGAAATTGAAAGTTGGACAAAAAAATAAAGATATTCGGTAAAATGGAAAGTACTACTTTGCTAATTATATACTTACCGATAGGGATCAATAGTAGACATCCCCTACTCCTATAGTACAATCCAGATTAAAAAGTTTTTTGTAAAGCTACCTCTCACACAAATATGAATGTTTCTTTCACAACCTTTCTTTTCAGTTTTAATGAGAAAATTAAGAAATGTTTAAGCTATTTATAGAAATTTTCAAGTTACTATGTAAGTTACTATTTGGCATTGTACTCTGAAATTTGCATAGTAACCATGTATTTTTGCCGACATTTACTATGCAATATTAAAATTATATTTTATCTCAAAAAATATTTTTTTCATTTTAGTCGCTAAAAAAAGTTGAAATTTAATTTGTACTCTAAAACTCTAAATATTATTTTCTCCTTTCATTTTAGTCCATAAAATTTTATTTTATTTTTCTAATGTTATTGTTAAAATTTATTCATAAATATATTTTTGGGTTATTACAGTTTAACAAATAATTGGTTTAGCAAACAACTAATATGATATTTTAATCATATTAGTAACTATGCTAACAAATTTAATGAATTTTAGGGATAAGAAATTAATTCATGGTAACAGCACAAATAGAAATGAAGGGATCTTAACAAATAGCATTTTCTCTTATCCACATTTAAAAGCTTACTGATATCAACTTTAGAGAATAAAATCAAATGAGCATGGAATAGTTTTTGATTCAATTACATATAATAGAATGGATAGTTTTATGAAATTTAGAAAAAAAATTGAATATCTACTAAAAAAAAATCATAAACTCATTAGAATGTCATCCTCCTCTCACACCATACACCCTCTTGCATTACCATCAAAATGACTGAGGCATTCTAGATTGTATGAATGAATAATATTATAAATCATGCAAAGTAACAAAATCGAACACCCACAACACCACCCACTCACAAAGACGGAATCGAAGAAATAGATTAGATCGAAGAAACATGCAAAATTGAAGCCTACACGAATTCGAAGAACCAGACAAAATCGAAGACTAGAAGAACTAAACATGTTTTTTTTTTCTTCCTCTTCTTCATTTTGTCAACAGTTCTCACAAAAGGAGCTCCTCGAGCCCTAACAATACACGAGGGAGGGAACGAAAGTGGCAAGTTGATTTTGAAGTGGGGATCAGAATGCATTGGCCAAGTAAGCACATAAATGGCTATCTCAGCCCAAAACGGTACACTTTGGCATTGACTTAACAACAAATTGACGAGGGACTAGTTTGTGTTTGACTTTCAAACTTGGAAGATCAAAATGAGGCTTTTTAATTTTGAAAAACCAAAATGACACAAAAGACAAAAGTGGAGGACTAAAATAAAAATTTTCTCAAAATTTAATGGTTCAGCCAAGTCATAAATAGATTCTAATGCAAAAGTTCTCATAACTCAAAAGTAGACAGTTTTAATCCTCTAAAGTTTTAGTGTACATTTTTTTTTTATAATATAAAATTAGAGAGAAATAGGAACGAAGAGGGTGTGATTGGAAAGAAGGAAATTGGATCCCTGCACGCTCTTACTTCTATGGTATTTGACGTCAATTGCAGAAAAGTTTATCATCTTACGGTTTAGATTTAGTTTAATAATTGTACATAGTCACAATTTATTGTATAATTGTTGCTTAAGTGACTACAGATAATTCAAATAACTCATTTATGTATTACTATTTTTCCAAAATTTATAGGATATTTTAAAAAAAAATTTAGATGATCGGTTCACATATATTGAAATGCAAGCACATGAAAGTACACAGGAGGCTTTTTACGAGATATTTACAAGGAATTGGTTTATATATAATTATTTATATATTTGTTATTAATTTTATAATATACGACATGTGTAAAAAATTTTAAAATATTTAGTTGTAAAAATTATACACTCATAATGATAAAAGGCTCAATCATCAGGTAGGAAAAAAATAGAAATTGTACCAAATTTACTTCTATTTACATAGGTTTTAGTTGAAAGAGTTATTTGTCCGTTTTTATAATTCGAGAGCATGTTCATAAATGAGTTAGAGTTGAAGGGAGTGTTTCGATTTTTTTGTTCCTTTTAAGGAAAACATAAACTGATCCATGTTACGTAATTCCTTAACAATTAAGTCAAATGTTGGACCCCTCAGCAACAAACCCACCACTATGGAACCAAATACCCGCTAGGAGACTTTGACGAAAAATTGAACCGTATGCCACAAGAAACGTAAGGGAAAACTTAATTGACATGGACGGATCAGATAAAAAAAAGTATAATTTTCTTTTCGTATTATGATAAAATTTTTCCTATTTTAATTTACATATACTATTTCAGTCACGAAGTACCCAAAAAACAAGTTTAAAAAAAAATGTTAGCATCGTGTTAAGAAAAATGAAAGAAATTTTAATACGAAGATCTCTTTTTAACTTACATAAATCTTCATTAAACTCTTCTATATTGAAAAAGAAAAACAAATTTGTGTAAATTTTGAAAAGAAGAAAAGTGTTCCTAGCAAAACGAACCAGAGTGAAGCGAATTGTATCAAGAATATATTTTACTTTTTCTCTTTTTTTTCGTAGCATTTTTCTTGGCGTACCGAATTTCGAAGGCAACATGCCAACGTCAGAAAAATACGTCCACCACCTTCTTGGTTGGTTTTAACCTCTTCAATAAATTGTTCTTTCGCTTCGCATTTCCCTGATATAATTCAAGACAGGATTTAAAACCCTAATCCTGTAAATATAATTTTCGATTAGATAAATAGTCCTTGAGAATCAGGCTTCTGTCTCTTCTCTGGTTCCGTCTTTGAATTGATCTTCGAAGCCATAGATTAGTGGGATTCAATTCGGCAGTGTAATATTTTAGGGTTTCAAAAAGCATGGATGGATTTTGAAAACCTAGAGTTCAAATCCAAGCTTCGTAGTGATAGTTCAGTGCAACATGCCAACCGAGCGCGATTGGCTAATTATAAATTCTTATCGAGTTGAATTTGAGTCCGAATTTCATTGAGCAGGGACTCGCTGCTACTTATTACGATGGCGATCATCGGCGACGCGCTTCGCCAGGCTTTTATGCCGAAGCGCGAGTACGAGAGCCTTAGAGAAGAAGAAAGAGCATGGGGCAAGCTTCAGAGACCTTTAGTAACGGCTTTTATTGGTGTCATTTGGCTTGTAATCATAGTGTGCACGATTATCAGTTTGAAGATTGTGTTTCCGAGTAAAGATGGGAGGAGGCCGTTCTGCTTTGATCGGAAGCTTCAGCCGATACCGATTGGTATGAAAGGTGGATCTGATTCTGATCTCTTTCCGGGCGCTGGCTTTTATTTGACAGATCAAGAGATTGCGGATTATTATTGGATGGTTGTGTTCATTCCTTCCATGATCATCTTCTTGGCATCGGTTGTGTATCTCATTGCTGGTAAGGAACTATTTTTAAATTTGCTTTGGGTTAAATTCTCTGTTTGATTGATGAGAAAAGAGAGCAAAATTAGAATATGATACGCCAAGTTCTTCACGGATACCACCTCTGACCAGTCACTGGCTGTTTCCTAATTAAATTCCAAAACATTTATAGTTATAATGATGAGAATATCATGTGTCGCAGCACTTTTGGGAGTATTTAGAAACATATAATGGAGAATCTCTTGGAAATAAATAATTTCTGGAGTGGCGCTGGAAATCTCTTGCGAGCAAGGAGGAAACAATCAGCAACATTCCTGGAAGAATTGCAAAGTAGGGCAGGGATTGCCTTTTTTTTATGGAAGTACTTATCAATTGCAATAGAATATGAAATCTCTCTAGGGTGAGGAAGGAATAATCTCTTTTCTTCTGTGCAAAAAGGAAGCAGCTTCAACTTTTAGAGAACAAAAAGTTGAAAATATTTATAGATAAGAAATGCTAGTTATTGTGATGTGGTGCCTTATGGTCTCTTTTTGATATGATAAAGTAGATACGTCAAATCCCTGCCATGAGTAATAACCAAAGTAATCAGAATCTTTCGATTCACGATTCGAATCTTACGATTCGAAACGAGTCATAAAGCCAACTATTCTAAATCAAAAGTAGTTATAAATAGTACAATTCACAAATTGAATCTTACGATTCGCAACGAGTCACAAAGCTAACAATATGAATAAATTGCTGAATCAAGTATGAATAATGCGATTCAAGCCAATATGATAGAATAACATGACTTTACAATTTAAAAATGTGAAAAATCAATGAATTGGTATGATATTATTGTATTGCTATAAGCATAATCTATGTTTTTTATAAAGAAAGCAAAGAAGATATTATTTGAATTTATTTCAAGAATTAATTACTAACAAATCATATGGTTAATAAGATTTTCATAAATTTATTTTGAGTATTTTATGCATATTACATATGGCATGTTTTATTTTTAAAGTTATTTTTTACTTGTTATTGAATCTTACGATTTGATACGTTATATGATTCGCGATTTAAAAATATGCTTTCCGATTCGCGATTCGTAACACGATTTGATTACTATGGTAATAACTATGGATTTAGTTTAGGCTGAACCTGTAGTTTGTAACCATGGTGTGAATTAATGATGAAATCAAATAAGAAAGAAATATACCTTTTATTGGTGATTAGAAATTTAGAAGTGGTGCTTGCTGAATTGATGAGTACAATTTTTAATGCTCTATCCCTTCTGTGATATTTAGGATACTTCTCCACAGGGTGATAAAAATGCAAGTTATATTGATCTGTTTCTCTAGTTTATGGTTGTCAAGGTTTGGATATAACTGGCCATCATAAATGTGGATAGTGGAAATTTGTTTGATAGATGGAAAATAATTTTGAAATTTTGCAAGGCTTCTTAAGCCATTCTGGAGGATTATCAGAGAATTTGATCTCACAGAATTTTTAAAATGCATTCTGCAGTTATTTTACATCATTAGAAGCATGTCTAAGATGAAAATTATGACGGGACAGTTTCTATTCTGTATGAGTTGGTTGATGCTCTCCATCACAACTCTTGGATTTTTAGTCCAGTACTACTGTACAGGTGGCTTCATCCATGTCTAGGTGCCCTACCGGAGCCTTTTCCTTTTAACTTCAAAGGAGCCACCTATACAGCTAATTCAAATTTGTGAATCCAAGAGTCAAGCAAGTAGCATTAACTTAAGAATTAGTCAGAGTGATGCTCACATATAGTTTTAAGAGAAGACTTTGAACTTATCATAGGAATTAAGGATATGCTCGAATGCTTTGGGGACTCATTTCAAATTATTGCTAAATGATGTGGATTCAGGATAGTCATGCACATAATTTTACTCCAAGTTTTTTTTTTTTTTTTTTTTTTTTTTTTTTTTTTTCTAGAGCTTAAGTTTTTTGCTTTTGGCCAGTTTTTGTTGTTATTTGAGTAAATGTTCAATTTACATAGAGTAATTTATATTTCTACTAGTTTGTTTATGCCTGAATTTGTGACGTTGAAAAACTTTTGAATGCACTGGTTTTTGGTTCCAACTTTTAACAGAAGGCTCTCTATTTTCTAGTCTATGTTACTCAAGTTTTTTTAGATGCACTTTTCCACCTTTTCAATTAAAAAAAAATTCTGGTAGTGTAGCAATAGTTAGTGGTTTTTTGCTTTTTCGCTTTTTAAAGCTTGTATTGCATTCATACCAGCCTTAGTTGTTCAAGGTATAGTTTCATGGTTTCTATTCTATTTTATAGCGCAGGATTTTTTTTTTTTTTTTAAATTTTTGTTTGCGGTTGAAATAACTTGATCTACTTTTTGTGAGGGTTTTCTTTTCCCATAATTATGGTGAATACATTTTTAGTTATGCTAGATGATTTAATTTTTTAAATAATAATTATCTTGCAGGCATTGCTGTGGCTTTTTCTGCTCCAGCTAGGCATGGATGCTTGAAAGTGGTTGAAAATAACTACTGTGCTTCAAGAAGGGGTATGCTTATTTCTTTGTCATTGATGATAAGAAGGACACCATAAATGTGCTGCTCTTTGCAATGTTGTGGCATCACTGATATCTCCTACTTAACATATACATTGAATGACCCATGTTTTGTTTGGTTAACCTACAGGAGGGGTTCGCTGTCTATCTATCTTGAATCTCATCTTTGCTGTCATTTTTGGTCTTCTTGCATTGTTTCTTGGTTCAAGCCTCCTGACATTACTGAGCCACTGCTCTGTACCCCTGTTTTGGTGTTATGAAGTTGCATCATGGGGATTGGTTGTTCTATATGGTGGCACTGCCTTCTTCCTGAGGAGAAAGGCGGCTGTTATTCTTGATGAGGGAGACTCTAGTGGTAGAAATCTTGGGCTTGAAATGCTGGAAGCGAGTGCAGTGGAAGTCACGCCAGAGGTTGAAAGGCGTGTTCATGAAGGTTTTAAAGCGTGGATGGGATCATCCCTTCTATCCTCTGATGAAGAAGATGAACCTGACAGTTATGACGAGGTACCTCATGTAACTTATACCCATTCAAACGGACAGCGAATCTGAATTTGACAAATTCAGTGTTGAAGATTGCTGCGATCAATTTAGTCAAGAGGAGGTACCTAATGTAACTCGTACTGACACAAACAGATGCTGATTAAAGGGTCCGGATGGATGCCCTTTTGAGCTGTAACTTCATCTGTTTTGTTAGGAAATCTGTGTAATTTCTGAGTAGTTGTGATTGTGAATGCCATGACCCTCTTGCTTTGGGTTCTATAGTCAAGGGAAAGCATTTGCTAACCTTCTTCTTGATCTATTCTACATTCACATTTTCGCATGTTTTCCGCTCCTGAAATTCGGCCGACTTGTTAGACGATCTAGTTTGGCTTGTTCCCATTTAACATTCTGAATTTGATGCGGTTGAGGCTTGGAGTTTTGGAGGGAAGAAGCTGCAGAAAAGAGATGAGTGTAAAAAGACAAGTAGGGTTTGGACTGAGAGCTCTTACTAGTTAATCCTATTCCTTTTTTTTGTCGTGGGGCTAAAATGCTCATGATCACTCTGCACGTTGATCAGTTGCACGTGGCCTTCTAACCTTAGTAAGTTTGAAATGAACCTTTGGAACTTTTTTTGGATGAGTGCAACATAGTCATTTCCTCAGGACCAAAACAGAGTTTCTGTTTTAGTTATTTTTTGGTCCCGGGCCAAATTAGAGCTTCTAGGAAAGGCAAAAACGTCAAATTGCTGACTAAGGGCGGAAAAGCTGTGTTATTTTGCAGTAGATGGACTTGACGTTTTTGCCCTTTCTTGAAGCTCAGTATTTTGGCCTCGAGGAAATGACTATGCTTTAACTTAATCTGATGCAGCAATTTCTGTTTATAAATTAACGGCTTCAATGATGGCAGGGCGCTGCTAGTATTCATTTTAAACTATTAAATGTCAAGGGTTTTTTGTAACTACTCCAAAGTTTAGGGAATTATGTATATTTTGGCCACTTTTTGCAAGCTTAGATTATAAAAATAGAAAAGAGAAATATGAAATATGATTATAGTGGTCAACTTAACCCTAATTGGCCCAAGTGCTCTATAGGAATAGGACTAGGCTAGAAAGTAATTTTTTTAAGAAAATAAGATGTTAAATTGTCTGTCTAGTCCAACTTATAAAGGACTTGCTAGTTTAGAGTTGGCCTTGTGTGTTGATTTTACAATGTTAACAATAAGAGGAGGCTCTAACCTAGATCTTATTTTTAGGGCTACTAGCTGTAATAAACTTTTGATTTTTTTTTTCGTTTAATATACGTAATACAATATTTGATGTGTGTATCTATTTGTTTATCATTTGCAAAAAATTATATATCTATTTGTTTATTATAAAATCTGATATATACACTAAAATCTTATTTGGTGCACTTTATAAGAATAACTATAATAATATAAACTAATACAATTTATACACAGAAAGGCAAGCATTGTAAAATTTATGTGGTTGCAATTGTTTATTTGATTGTCACCTATAACATTATTTGTCCATGATGGGCGGAGTAAAACAGTGATTAAAAAAAAGTCTTGTATTTAATTTTATCTTAAGCTTATGTATTGTGATATCAACACTATTAACATCATTGATGCTACCTTCCTATCACTGCACCATCTTTGTCGCATTACGTCTATATAATATTTTTTAAAATTTTACTTTATAGAAAAGTTTTCTTTTATTAATAAAAAATTTAAAAAAAAGAAAATTCCAAGATTTGAAATAAATTAAAAAAATGAAAATGAAATTGAGATTTCAAATGAAAAGTGTTTAAAAATGGAAAAGAATTAATATTTGAAAATTTTATTTTAAATAAAATTTATTATAAAGAAAATAAAAATATAACAGTAGGTTGAGTCTTGTGTGACCTTAAAATCGGTTTAGTTAAAAATGCAAATTTTTTTATTTGACCCTATCCAACTTAACCTAATATGACTAGGTTAAACTAGATTAATTAGAGCAATCAAGTTCATTAAAGTCCATAATTACATCTACTATCACCATTATTGTCATTTTGCCACCATTATTAAGGATGGATCACTTGTTGTCCCATATTAATTCAATAGCCCATATTTAAATATATACATATATATATATATATATGTATGTATGTATAAATTTGAATCATTAAAATTTTATTTAATAGTTCAACAACATCTATTGTCCAACTTTTAGACAGCAAGTGATCCATACTCACTGTTAACTATGCCTCCATTGTTGGGACTACTTCCATATAATTAAGATTTGGATATAAACTTAATAATTCGTCTAAAAGTCCGTTCAGTCTACTAAGTTTGATAAAAAAAAAATGGATATGAATTTAGCCTAAAAAGTCTGACCCAAAAATAAGTTTAAATAAAAAATTGATTGAAGTTCGGCCTTCATTTCAAAGCTGAACTTAGCTTGAATTGTATATATATTTTTAATTTTTTTTATATGTTGTAACGTCACTCAATATTTTAGTCCAACCCAATGGTCCAAGCAATGTCCGAGAAAAAAAAAAACTTCAGCAAGGCAATGTTAACTTAATTCCTTCCAATTACAAACTCCTTTCCCCCTTCATGTGAGTGCGATGCAAGGTTATCTGAGTGTCGTTGTGTTGCATCTGGCTCTGAGTGTGTGTGTCTGTGTCCGCGTGAGTTGTGCGTCGGTCGCTGTACTGCTGTGCTATTTCCCTTTGAACGTTGAAATCGGTCAGATCTGTGGAAGTGGGAGAAGTTGTGGGCCAAATCTTCTGGTATGGTTTTAATTCACCATTAGCCTATTGTTGTGCTATTTCTATTTGTTTTTCTCTGTAATGCTCTATCCCATTATGGTTCTAAATCACCATTAGCCTATTTTTGTCCAATTTCTATTTGTTTTTCTCTATAATGCTCCATCCCATTCCTTCCCTTAGGCCTTGAGTTAAATTTCTTTCAAAGATTAAGCTATTTGAACGAGAAACTGAGGGAGATTTAGGAATAAAAGAAATCGTCATTTTAAAGTTTATATATTTGTGTGTGTATGTGTATATGATTATATGATAAGCCATCAATCATCTTTCTAAAGTTTATATATGTGTGTGTTAATTATTTGATAAGACATCATTTTCATACCCCTTAAGTATTTTTGACTTATGACAGTAGGATTTCTATACTTAGGAGTAAAACTAGAAATTTAAATTGTTACCTTCAAAATTATCCATTACCGACAAACGAATTGTGTCCTTGTCTCCAATGGTTTTAGGCAAATATGTTGGAGGCATTAATGTTGAAAATGATCAGGTTTTGATAAGGACTATTATAGAAAATGACTTCTCTGTTTTTTTTTTCTTTTGGTTTCCAACTTCTGGTTGTCACAAAAGCAAACTATAGCTAAAAAAGTCTATAAGTTGCAACTATTTTTAGCCTCGTGCTATGCGAATTAAATTTTAAATCAATGTGTACATATTCTGAATTATGTTATATCCAAATATATATTTACAATGTATAGTTACCTATGTTTTTAAGCTCAAAACATAATATATTGCTAATTACTGTATTGTTATCTTGATTATCTGTATTGCACTTCCTTAGTATATGTGTATAATATATTCTTGTTATTATTTTGTTGCATCGCCAAACTTAACTCTAATCTTGAATTAATTAATGAATCTGATTCTTACTTCAACGCACTTAAATAGGATTTAATTAAAATAAACCATGATGACAGATTAAGGCATTTCTTCATTGGGTGTTGCTACCACTTGATTTTTGAACTAATCATTGAAAGTGAAACTCCATTTACTATTATTAATCCATGCTCTATATACTGGTTTGCTTTTAATAGTAGTTTTAGTATTGATTATGACACTTTGATTAAAAAATGATACAAAAGAGTGATTTTATTGATGTTTAGAATATAATTAAGTCAAATTGTGCCAATATAGATTTTTCTTTGTACATATGTGATAATAAAGTCAAATAGTGATATTGCAATACTTGGATAAATTATACTTGATATCTCTCTTGTTTTGAAAATTATACTTGATACCTTTCCTAGGTACTGTTTATGGACTACTTTTCTCTTTTGGTTCTTTTTTTCTATGGAGATGTTCACATAATATTAATTATGTTGAGTGCTTATAATGTATAACCTAAACATGCTTTTATTCTATTATGTTTAGGGTGGTTAACAAAAACTAACGGCAACAATCACAAGTAAACTTGACAATACCTCAACCAATGCATCGGAAGAGGTAACAAGACAAGAGTAAGATTTAGCGGATGAAAATTCTCCCAATTGCAGTCAAGCCAAGAGGTCAAAGAAATTGACTTTTACAATATGGTTGCAAATGACCAAGTTAGAGGATGGAAGTGCACAATACAACACTTTTTGTGGGAGACTCAAATAAAGATACTTCACATTTATCACACCATTTATTTCTGTGTATAAAACGTGTATTGCCAGACATTAGGAAATATAACAGGCAAACTCATAGGTCGTCATTCACTTTTGATTGGGAGAAAAGCCAATAGCCAATTTCAAATTTTTTTGTATGTGCAAAATTGCCATTTAGTATTGTTGAGTTACTTGCTTTTAATTATATGTTGCAAACTTTTACACAAGAAAGTAAGTCAATAAGTAGGCATATAACTAAGAGAGATGTAATAGGTGTTCATTTAAGAGAAAATGAGTTTGTAATAGAGGAGTTAGTAAAAGCACCTAGTAAGATTGTTTTAACTTCAGATAATTGGAGAGCTAAACACATTGATGATGAGTATATGTGTATAACAGCTCATTGGATTGTCATTAATTGGAAAATACATAAAAGAATAATTACTACCTTTTACTGACATTTCTTTAGCTGAAGAGTTAGCCTCACGCCTGTTTGAATGGAAGATTAAGGAAAAAGATAGATAGCATTACATTAGACAATGTTAGTTACAATGATGTGATGGCTACTTATTTGAAAATGAAGTCATGTATTTCTAAAATTTGGTGTGTGATGACATCTTTTTCCAAATTCAATATTCATGTCATATTTCAAACTTAATTGTGCAAGCCGGTATGAAAAGGGTAGACATAGTCATTTCAAAGATCTGTGATGAGGTGAAGTTCATTAAAAAGTTAGCCTTTGGGAGAAGGAAATTCTATGATTTGGCATTTCACATTTTTTATGCTTGAACATGCTCTCTACTTCCAAAAGGTGTTCCAATATTGGGGGGAAATGGAACATAGTTTTAGACCATTTATGCTTTCTGAAGCCTTTTTATGATGCTACTCTTGTGTTTTTTGCCACTAAGAACCTAACTTCTAACATCTATTTTAAATGAGTGTGTACAATTCATCTATGCCTGTTTGAAGCTTACATAAATCCACCTGATTTAATGGAAGATATGATTGCAGACATGGTTGCAAAATTTCAAAAATATTAGGATGAATATAATTTGTTACTTTCTTGTGCTACTGTATTGGATCCAAGGTTAAAGCTTAGATTTATCAAGTACATTTTCAACAAAATATATATTAATGTTAATGTGCATATGTCAAGGGTAGTTAATACTCTCCATGCGATATTTGAACATTATAAAGAAAACATGATATGGATGCTTCATCAAGTGCTGAAGGTTCTAAAGATTTTAGAACTTGTGACATGGATTTTGATGCTTTTAAAAATTTTGGTGAATTCTTGATTACCCAAGTAGAGTCACAATCAAGAAGGACAGAGTTGGACATTTACTTGGATAAACCAAATAAGGATTTAAACGTAGAAATTGACATTTTAAACTATTGGAGGTCAAATGGTGCATGATTTCCTAAGCTTGCAACAATGGCTTGAGATATTTTGGCCATCCCAATATCTATTGTGACTTTTGAATCTACATTTAGTATTGAGAAGAAAGTAATCAATCCTTGGAGGTCTTCATTGAGTAGGAAGACTATTGAAGCTTTAGTATGTTTAGAGGATTGGTATTGTGCAAAAGGCTATACACAAGGTAAATTTTCAAATAATATTTCTTTATGAATTAGTATTACTTCTTTCAATTTTGGTAATGCTATTTGTTTTTTGAACAAATTATATCTCTTATGTTATAGCATTTTAGAATAGTCTCAATTAGATGATATAGCCTCATTTGACGGTGAAGTTAGTCCTAATACTAGTGTCAAAGATGTGTTTTAACATTCTAAGTTTTCTAATATTATGGATTCTTTTCTGTTTAAGTTAATGATGATTTTTCTTTGTGTTTCATGATGAAGGTGTTGAAGATTGCATTGCAAGGATTTGAATATATGAAAATTGTGTCATTTCCATTATTCTTGTTATATTAATGTCTTTTCTCTATGTAATTGAAATGATGATTGAAGAAGATATACTTGTTCTTTTTTTATTATGTCAATGAGTCATGTCTTTAGCTTATAAGACTTTTTTGATAGTTGTGTAATGATTATGAAAGACAAATTAATTTAGATCATTCACTTTAACTAAACTTTTATTGGTAGAGATAATTTTCTTTTTTTCTTATTAGAGTGAAAACAATGGATAGCCTTTGCAAGAAACACAATTCGGGCCGGGCTAGGCTTTTTGGGCCCAAAAATAGACAAAAATTTATGTTTAAGCTCGAGCCCAAACTAAAAAAAAGGGGCTCAATTAAAAGTTAGACATTTTTTTTTAAAGGCTCAACTCACGATCAGGTCTATTTAGATTCATTCCTTTTCTTTTTTTCTTTTTTTTTTTTTATTATATTGATAGAGAAACTGACACAAAATGATTGAGGTCTATCATTTAAGTGAGTATTACATTTTCAAGTAGGATTTACCATTTAAGTAGATCTCACTTTGACATGATATGAAAAATGAGAAAACATAAAATAAGGGGATCCAAATTTATGTAGTCACCACCAACTCCATGCATATGGCATGATATATGTTATTATCCCTTTACATAATTATGTTTATAAGATAAAAGTACCAAATTAGTTATACAATTTTATATTTTGTGTTTTGGTTCTTTGCAAATTAACTATAATAAATCAATCATTTATGAATATTATTTTATACAAAATCAGTTACTCATTAAGTCAAATTCAAAGATTGATTTTGTACAAATTTAAATTTATAATGAAATTTTTTTTTACAAATTTAAATTTGTGAGGGATTGATTTGTGATAGTTAATTTGTGAGTGATCAAATTATTACAATGTGTAAAAGTGGGTAACTAATTTTATACTTTTCACATTTTTATTTCGCTGTTTATCTTTCTCTTATAAAGACCAATGAAATTTTATAATCAAACTACATTAATTTGATATGAAGTGGACAAATTTCATGTATGAATTATCAAATAAGTAATAATACTTTAATAATATTCTATTATTTAAAGCTTATCAGTGACCCAATTTTATTTTAATACGGAGCCACCGCTATATAGCAGTGAATAAAACAAAAGAAAATTTGTGTGTATATTAGATCTGCCGTCCCGAGGATCTGGATTCGTATTATTGTCCGTGGATGTCTAAATAGGCCTGACAAATTGTTAAGCCCAAAATCTAGACCTGATAGAGTCCAGCATAATCGGGTCATCAATCGGATTATGGTGAACCCTAGCATAGCTTAGCTCAGCCCTCCTCCTTCATCTCCATTGTTCACCGGCAAACCAGAGACCAGGCCAAGCATCTCGGAAGCCTAGTCCTTGCATTTCAACGACCATGACAGCCAACGACTACGAAGATGCGCGTGCCGGGTACGATGACCACCGCCTGCCACAACCACCGCAATCTCTGGACCTGGGCTATGATCCAAATTTCGTACCCGACTCTGTGAAGTCATTCGTCGTCCACCTCTACCGTCACATCCGAGAGAAGAATGTATACGAGATTCACCAGATGTACGAGAACTCCTTCCAGACCCTCTCGGAGCGTCTCTTCAAGGACACTCCTTGGCCCTCAGTCGACGCCGTCTCTCACTATGTTGACAACGATCACGTCTTCTGCCTCCTATACCGTGAGATGTGGTTTCGCCACCTCTACGCTAGGCTTACTCCAACTCTCAAGCAGAGGATAGATTCCTGGGACAATTATTGTAGCCTTTTCCAGGTCGTGTTGCATGGGGTTGTCAATATGCAGCTACCCAACCAGTGGTTGTGGGACATGGTGGATGAGTTTGTTTACCAGTTTCAGAGCTTTTGTCAGTATAAAGCCAAGATGAAGAATAAAACTGAACAAGAAATTGCGCTTTTGAAGCAGTATGATCAGGTAATTTTGCAAGTGGCTGAGAGTAGGTTTATAGATATTGCCATTCCTTATGATCCTCTTTTCGCGGGGCCATGGCGTTTAAGTTTGTTTGTGATTTCTTCGTTATTTTCGGTTAAGAGGGAAATATCAGATTGGCAGCTGACAGAAATTTCCTTTCCTGTTTTTTGGTGAAAGTAACTTAAAAAAAATCAATTTATGTTATCTAAGCTGTTGTTCACTCTGGGTATTATCTAACAGTTACATCATATGCATGCTTTGTCCGTCTAGCTCTAGAATTTATTAGTCTTCATATTATGAGCTAAGAGTACTGTAATTCCATGACACAGGCTTGGAACGTGTATGGTGTCCTCAACTTCTTGCAAGCCCTTGTTGAGAAGTCCACGATCATTCAAATTCTTGTGCATGAGAAGGAAGGGCTAGAGCAATTCACGGCCACAGATGGGTATAGCTACGACGGTGGTAGTAATGTCTTGAAGGTTTTGGGGTATTTCAGCATGATTGCGTTACTGCGAGTTCATTGTCTTTTAGGCGATTACCAGACGGGTCTGAAGTGCTTGCTTCCAATCGATATTAGTCAACAAGGCGTTTACACCAGTGTTATTGGAAGCCACATTGCCACCATATATCATTATGGTTTTGCTAATCTTATGCTGCGGAGGTAAGATGCTCAAGGGCCTCTTCAAACTTTAGTGTATCTTCATTATTTTTTGGGTCAGTGAAGTTTGATGGCAGTTAATTTTGTGAATATATTGCTCTAATGTTATTTTTAATGATCATGCATTCTGTTCTTAAAAAGAATACAAAATTTTGAGAACTGAAGAGGCAATTTGAAGCTGTACATGTGCAAACCGCACTGCTGAGGTTTGAATGTCAAACAAGTCCCTCCTCCCGAAATTGAGGATGAATGAGTCTTTTAATAAAGTGTCCTCCATCAAGTGTAGCGAGTGGCTTTACTTATGTTTATGTTTTCTATCACAAAGAAGTTTGTGTTATGGTTTTGTTCTTGTATTGTAGTCTTTCTTCATCTTCTTTTTACATAGCCTAATTTGTAATCTTTTCTACAGATATGTGGAAGCAATTCATGAATTTAACAAAATTCTATTGTATATCTACAAGACAAAGCAATATCACCAGAAATCTCCACAGTATGAGCAGATACTAAAGAAGAATGAGCAAATGTATGCCTTGCTGGCGATTTGCCTTTCACTCTGCCCGCAAAACCGGTTGGTTGATGAAACAGTGAACTCTCAGTTACGGGAGAAGTATGGTGAAAAAATTATTAGAATGCAGAGATACGATGATGAGGCATTTGCTATCTATGATGAGCTCTTCTCATATGCTTGTCCCAAGTTCATTACCCCTTCAGCGCCTAGCTTTGAGGAGCCTCTTGTAAATTATAACCAGGTATGTGTAACATTCTGTCTGGTCAACAGAAAGCATTGCATTTGAGTGCTTTGCTCCAAGAGACATCAAATATGGAATTTGAAGGTCTTGTTTTCCTTTTCCCTCTCCTGTAGAATGGGTGAACAGTGCACTCCCCTTTCTCAAAACAAATTTGTTCAAGATTCTACTTATTTTGTGTGCATTTTGCTGGAAAATATTTGGTTTTCTTCATCGTGATGTTCATTCTTTTATTGAAACATCTCTCCATATTGATTTTCATCATTTTGTTTAGTAGACCTCTATCTACCCTTCTATTTTGTCTTAATAAAGGCTTGTCAGTTGAGATTGATCTGGCATAATTGTTTTACTTGTCAGAGATAGCTGTATGGATGTCTTCTTTGCCTTCTTTTCTTCATCTCTGCTTTTCTTATGGTAAATTGTGGAATGATATTCATTTTTTCAGGATGCCTATAGACTACAGTTAAAATTATTCCTTTATGAAGTGAAGCAGCAACAGTTGTTATCAGGTGTCCGGACTTTCTTGAAAGTGTATTCAACAATCTGTCTAGCTAAACTGGCAAGTTACATGGAAGTGGATGAAGCCACCTTAAGGTAACAACATATACCATTTTACGAACATACCCTTACCATATATTGTTGTTTGTAGATAATTTTAAAAATAAGATTACTGATGTGAGTCTAATGATGTGATGCTTGACAGGAGTATTTTGTTGACGTACAAGCATAAAACGCATGCTGTTGATGGTGACGGAAAAATTATATCCAATGCTGATGTGGATTTCTACATTGATGATGTAAGCTTGTTGAATTTTTCTTCTTGTATGATCCTTTTTCTTTAAGGCGTTCTTATTTCAAATAATGCATACAAAATGGCTGGTTGCTTTCAAAATTCTTGATGAATTAATGATCAAGTCCCCTGAAATCTAGATTGCTAATAACTGAGTTTAAGCTATGATCATGTATTGGCTAATCTTCTTGTTTTAACTAATTTTCGTATTGCTTTTATGTATTTATGCATAATGCTATTGAAGAAGGATGTTGGTGGTGAATGGGCTCACTGTTTGAACAGAAATTAATACTAGGCTTCCTACTATCATATGAAAACTAGGTTTTTGAATTGAGTCATTGGGCATTTTCTTTTTTTAATTCTGTTGCAACTTTAGAGTAATTGTCATTTGCTGCAGGACTTGATTCATGTTGTAGAGTCGAAGTTCCCCAAACGATACGGGGATTATTTTTTGCGACAGATTGTCAAGGTATGCTTCTTTCTGCACGGCAATCTGAATATTCTGATTCCTATAGATGAATTCTCTGAATTTTTTCTGATTGTATTGTTTCGTGCCGTTTGCAGCTTGAAGGGGTGATCAATGAGATGGACGGTATAAAACTCGACTAAGTTGCCTATGGTCCTCTGGGAATGGGACGTGTCCATCTGGTTGATTTATCCCCCTTTCTATTTGCTTTCTAGACAACCTAAGTAGTTATTTGTCTTGGGGTAGAGGATGTAGTTAGCTTTTTCCTTGTAATACCAATTTTTTTTTCATCTGATTTTATTTAAAGAAATACTATTTCTATTGTTTCAAAAAGGGCATAATGAAGTTCATAATCCTTCAAATGCATTGCCAAATGTAGAATTATTCGTTGCTGTAGTGCTATATAATCTGTTATCGCATGCATGATCTTATATCATACCGTTCATTTAGAACGTGTACTTGTTATTCTCTTCTAAAAAGGCATCGTTTAGGCAAGCAAAAATTGTGTTGGTTTATATGGCCATGTGAATTTCCGTTTATGTGACGTCGACAAGTTTATTAAGAGATTCACTTCGTATAATGGAGAGATTATTTTAATTCGGGAAGAATGTATAAAAAATTAAATTAGGAAGCTTAAATTTAAAAGGATTGAGCAGAGTTATAGCTTAAAAATCATATAAATAATTTATTCATGAATATTTCATTTCTTTATTCATTATTCAAAAGGGAAATTCTACAAGCACTAGGAAACTATAGAATATATCATTCGGAGAAACCGAGTTTCAAGCTGGATGTGTTGAGCAATCTAATTTTAACTTTTTCTTTTTTGGTCAAATGGCTTAAGCCTAGTTTAGGGTTGAAAAGATGTGTCTGCGAATTGTTTTTATAAACATATCTGATAAATATTGTTATGAAATATGTGTTTCATATTGCTGAAGTTATCAAATCCAATAATACGTCAGATTTTAAAAGGATGATAGTTTGAAAGGTGTTAAAAAAGGGGATAGGATTCCAGTACATGACGCGTTAATGGTTTATGATTTTTTAAAACTCACAAGACACAAGCCATAAGATTCTTTAGGGTTAATAGTCTCGCAATTTTGCGTTTTCCAACTGATATATCAGGCCCTAAAACTTATAATACAAATGCAAGAACTTAATTCTAGTAACGGAGATAGAACATAATAAACTTAGAATCAATGTAAGGCTGAGAATACAACGCCTCTATTTCAGCAACAAATTTCAAAGCCACTTTTATGATTATGAGTTTATTTTGTACAATTCTCCATCACTACGATGTAAGCTATTCCAAAGGTGTTATAAAAGCTCTTTTAAGGTTACATGGGTTAGCGTTAGTCTTTTCTAATGTGCAGGATCTTCATCAGAGGCAAGCGCAGAGCATAATAGGCTCAACAACTTAAATGTAGTGGAATGTGCATAATTATGGAGAGAAGACTTCAAAGAAACGAAGAATTTAGAAAGAATTCATGGAAGACAAATATTATTCAAACAGAAGGTGAATATAAAGCTTTCTCTGCCTAACACAAGAAAGGAGAGCTCTTTATATAGGTGGAGCAAAAGACTACAAGACAAAACACAAAAGCAAAGCAGCAATAATGCTGAAGATAAACAAAAGCAAAAGGACAGACAACATAAAAGTAAAAGCAGGATCGCACAACATCTAAGGACAATAATACATAAGAAGATCAACTACTTTAAGCTTGAGGTGTCAGTTCATTGGTCCTTGTTGTGGCTCAGAATGGGCTCATGACTCGGATAGAGATTGAGCTCGGATAAGTCAGGTGAGCTATCATTATACGGGTCTTGAGAATCTTGAAAAGTGACTTGGATAGAGGAGTGAAAGTAGTCATTGTACAATTGATTGAATAATGCATAATCTCTATCATTTTGACACGTTCTTGATGTGGATGGAGTGTCAGAGACAGTAAGTGGTTAGGGCCATAATTGCTTTGTCTATGACACATAAGGGTTATATGTGAGCATCTGTGGAGATAAAGAGTGCTCAGGAATAGAATTACAAATTCTGGGAATTTGGGTTCTCCGGGGATAAAATCTCCAGGGTATGGACCCATTATGATGCATTCAACAGAAGGAAGTCCATGATAATTGTTTAACTCACTTAAAAACCATTTTAAGGATTTTAAGATTTGCTTATGATTTTTGATAAAATTGGAAAAGGTGTTCCACTCATAAGCATGATCTCGGGAATATAATAGTCTAGCTTGATTTTTACAATTTAGCTTGTGGATAATGAATATTGAAGAGGCTATTTGACTTAGATCAGGTTTTTCCCCGAGTTTCCACAGTGCAATGGCTTCATTAATTTGTGTTCGCTACCATAGGAGAGGTAAAAACCATTCTAGGAATGTCCAAATGAGAGATTTATGATTTTCAATATTGTTCAAGTGCTGGAACATTTCCATTGTGTTGAATTCAATTGCTCTAGTGTATAGGACGGTGAGAGACCATAGGAACCAAAGAGCATCTTCATTGAAAGTACTTGCATTTAAACGAAACAAAGTTAGAAATGGGGTGTCTAGATGGAAGATCCGGTAATACTGGGATATGGGAACATCTCGGAGGTAGCGATGAAGGTAGAGGAATAGAGAGGATTTGGCAAGGTCCATGACTTTTGTGGGTTAGGTAGGAATCTGTATAGAAGGAGAGAAAGCTTTTTTAGTAGTAGCAGATTTGTTGATGGCCAGAGTGTATGGATTAATCATGAGGATTAAAGGGATGGAGGTGACTGATGTTATGAGGGAGATAATGTTTGGCTTTGGACGAGAAAGAAGGTCGGTTAAGTGGTTGTTGACACCTTTGATATGTTTGACTTTAAACTTATAACGGGACAGCCAGGCTTGCCATCTGGCAAGTTGGGGATCTAGGATGATCTTATTCTTGAGTTCAAGAATCTTTAGAAATGTAGTGTTTTCCATCTCAACTATGAAATGTCGATAAGCCAAATGGAACTCGAACTTCTTGATGTCATTTTTCATGGCAAGAATTTCTTTGTACATTGTATGGTAATTGGCTTCAGCATTGGAAAATGATCCACTTGCATGTTCGCAATAATATTGCTTTCGTTCTTTCTTTTTAATCAGAATGACTCCTTAATGATAGTTGCTTGCATCAGTTTGAAGAATCAGAGTGGAGTTAGGATCAGGGATCTTCAATGGTAGGGGATCTTTTGTAATATCTTTCATATGCTTGATAGCTGTGGTTTAGGCAGGCCCCCAAGAATAGGGGGTTTCTTTACGGAGAAGCTTAGATAGCTGGCTAGTGTGATGAGAACACTTAGGGATGAAATCTCGGATGAAGTTAACAATGCCAAGAAATTGTTGGATTTGCTTGAGAGAGAGATCCTTATTTAGGAATTAAGTTAATTGCTCTATCAGATGTGGACCTGGTTTGTACCATCTATTCTTGAACATCATACCCAAGAACTTGATGCGAGTTTGGGCTAATTGACTTTTTTTGGCCGAAAGCATAAGGTCGTGTTTCTTGACAAGATCAATAAATTGGGCCAACAGTTGCAGGTGCTCTTCTTCAGTTTTGGAGAAGAGGAGGATGTCATTAATATAGATGAGAGCATTTTGTCTAATGGGCTTGAAAATTTCTGCCATGGCCTTTTAGAATAGTGATGAGGCAGTTTTAAGGCCAAAAGGCATAACAGTCCATTGGTATTGGGCATTAGGTATATAGAAGGCTATCTTGGGCCGTTCATTAAGGTGAAATGCCAAGTTGTCAAAACCCAGCTTTGAGGTCAAACTTAGAAAACAATTAGACTCCTTGCAATTGGGCCCTTTGTGTAGCTGGGTTTGGGATTAGAAACTTGTCATCTTCCAGGAAAACATTAAGAGGCTTATAATCTATCACCAAACGCTTCTTGTCTCTAATTTGCTCAGCTCTCTTATTGACATAAAAGGCTTGACAAACCCACTCTGATTTTATGGGCTCTATTAACCCTTGACGAAGAAGAGAGTCACATTCCTCTCGGGCTAGTTGAAGATCATCAAGATTCATTCTAGGATGGGTTGCTTTAGTCAGGTTGATGTCTTCATTTTTCTTAAAAAGAAGTCTGATAAAAAACTTCTCATTCTTCCATAGAGGTTGAGAATGCTTGAACTCAGAATAAGTTTTAGGGCAATGCTCCAAAAGTTGTTGCTTGATATCCTTATAGGGGGAGGAGCATCATGAAGCATGTAAAGCTTGGGGATGTCAATTTAAAAACTAAAGTGATGTTTGTAACGGACCTTTTTTGCTTCAATTTGTAACTTAAGAGACTTCTGTAAAACATCCATGCCAATGAGAATATCCTTCCTGATTATATGACTGCCAAGAACATGCGTCCATGTAATGCACTTAGGGAAGAATTTAATACCAATACGATGCCAAGTAATTAAGGAAACCTTAAAAACTAAATCGTTAGCTGTTTTGAAATAGGATGAATGTTTTCTCCAAGCCGTTTCAGGCAACAATGAAGGGTTCATGATTGTGACCTGGGAACCAGTGTCAATGAGGGCAATGGCAGGAAGGGGTTTTGCATATTTCTTTGTAAGTATTGAAAGATGGAGGTAAGGGAAAGTGGTAGTAGTCTGGGTTGGAGGATGATGGTGGTCTATTTTGTAAACTCGGTGGTATCTTCAGAGTCAGAGTTAGAGTTTAGACTTTCAGAGTCAGAGGGATCGGAAGAAACTGGGATGGCTAGGATGTGTCTTCATTAGGCTCACTTTGTTCTAAAGGAACTTCTTCGAGGTCTTTATCTTCAAAGGGCAATTGCATCTCGATTTGTTCGATCATTCTGATAGCCTGCTTAGGCTTGTTTAGACATTGGCGAGCAAAATGGCCTTTCTTTTATAGATGTAGCACATGTCTGATTTTCGTTTCTAGGACTTTCGCTATTTGCTCTTCCAAAAATATCGCAACGGGCGGCGCCTTTATTTGGAAAGGTTTAGGCCTAAAAAAGATTCTGGCAAAGTGAGATTTCTTCTTCATTTTGCAATCACATGATTGTTTATCTTTGCATTTGATCTTCAAATATGGTTTCTGGCACATCTTCTGGAATTTTGGTTTCCCAAATATGACAGAGTGTAACATTTTTGGTTGCTCGCAGAGTTTGTCCAATATAGCTAGAGTTAATTAGTAAATTTCTCTGAAAGAGATATCTGACATGGGACGGAGGAGAGCTTGAAAGGCTTGATTTAACTCTAGTTGTAATTCTTCAGGAAGTGAAGCAACAAACACATGTCGAAGAGTAATGTCATTGAAACCGTTAAGAACATAATAACATTCTGTCATACGCTTTATATGCCGTTCAAGATAAGCTTTTTTGAAAGAGCATCATTTCATCTCAAAATACTCTTGGCGCTTCTGTTTATCAATAAGTTGGAAATCACTGATAAATTCCTTGTGGATTGCACCCAGAAGAGTAGCAGGATTGTCTAATTGGAGAATTTGAAGTTAGCAGTATTCTTCAAGAGACTGAAACCATTCACGGAAGGTACCCATGAAACGAGAGACAAATTCTTTAATAACATCTGGTAAGGTAGTACCTTGACGGGACATCTGGAGATCTATCTAGGCAGTAAATTCATGTAACTTATCACGCTTTTAGAATGGTTGCACATCGTCAAATGTGAACCATGAACCATTAAAAGGCTTAGGTGGCGCTGAATGGTGATGTTGATGGGGTGAAGCAGGTTGGGTTGCTGGTGCTTCATCAAAGTCAGTATCATCAACAACATAAGATCGCCTAGTTTCTTCTATAGCATGGCGTTCAATTGGCTCTACCATGTACAGAGCAGAAAGATCAGCAAAGTGCTTAAACTCGTCAGAGTCTGTAACTGAGACATAAGTGTCCAATTCAGGTTTAGAACAAGAATCATAATTGGAACATTCGAAACATGAGTGATGAAAGGATACATAAGGTTCGACCATAGCCACAGGAGGGGGGTCTTAGGGTTTCATGGGTGCTTTTTATCTTAGGTCTCTTAGAGGAGAAGGAGAAGAAGATGGAGATTTAGAAGGTGTTCGGGGTTTTTAGAAGGAAATTCCTTGGGATGGTTTAGTATAAGAAGGTGAAGTCAAATACTTTTTTGGGAAGGCTCTAGGTGGTTGAGGGTTTTAGCATGGAGGTTGTGGTGTAGGTTTAGGCATGACTTTCTGAAAGATCTGATGGATCTTCTTGAAGTAGTTGGCATAATTGGCTTTAGACGGGTAAGGTGGATAAGACGATGAAAAGATATATTAGGTTTGATAGATTGGTGGTGAGATGAATGAATCATAAACTGAGGGTGTAAAGGTTGGTGTTAGTGGTGTGGAGGTTATGGTAGGTGTTTGGGCCGGTGGAGGAGGCTTGGATTTCATATCTCTTTCAATTTGAGCTAGTTGGTCTTTCAGGTACTTGATCTCAGTTTCTTTTTTAGAAAACTCAAGACTAAAATAATCATGGGTGATAAACTATCCAATCCCAAACTTGGCTACACAAAGGGCCCAATTGCAAGGAGCCCAATTGTTTTCTAAGTTTTGACCTCAAAGCTGGGTTTTGACAACTTGGCATTCACCTTAATGAATGGCCCAAGATAGCCTTCTATATACCTGATGCCCAGTACCGATGGACTATTATGCCTTTTGGCCTTAAAGCTACCCCATCACTATTCCAAAAGGCCATGGCAGAAATTTTCAAGCCCATTAGACAAAATGCTCTCATCTACATTAATGACATCCTCCTCTCCAAAACTAAAGAAGAGCACTTGCAACTGTTGGCTCAATTTACTGATCTTGTCAAGAAACACAACCTTATGCTTTTAGCCTAAAAAAGTCAATTAGCCCAAACTCGCATCGAGTTCTTGGGTATGATGTTTGAGAATGGATGGTACAAACCAGGTCCACAACTGACAGAGCAATTGACTTAATTCCCGGACAAGGATCTCTCTCTCAAGCAGATCCAATAATTTCTTAGCATTGTTAACTTCGTCTGAGATTTCATCTTTAAATGTTCTTATCACACTAGCCAACTATCTAAGCTTTTCTACAAAGGAACCCTTAATTCTTGGGGGCCTACCCGAACTACAGTTGTCAAGTATATGAAAGAGATTGCAAAAGATCCCTTGCCATTGAAGATCCCTAATCCTAACTCCACTCTCATTCTTCAAATTGATGTAAGCAACTATCATTGGGGAGCTACTCTAATTGAATAGAAAGAACGAAAGCAATATTATTGTAGACACGCAAGTGGATCATTTTCTAATGCTGAAGCCAATTACCATACAATATACAAAGAAATTCTCACCATGAAAGATGACATCAAGAAGTTTGAGTTCCATTTAGCTCATCGACATTTCATAGTTGAGATGGACAATATTGTATTTCCAAAGATTCTTGAACTCAAGAATAAGATCATCTCAGATCCTAAACTTGCCAAGTGGCAAGCCTGGCTGTCCCATTAGAAGTTTGAAGTTAAACACATCAAAGGTGTCACCAACCACTTAGCCGACCTTCTTTCCTGTCTAAAGCCAAACACTATCTCCCTCATAACACTAGTCACCTCCATCCCTCTAATCCTCATGATTAATCCATACACCCTGCATATCAACAGATATGTTACTACCAAAAAAGCTTTCCCCCCTTCCATACAGATTCCTACTCGACCCACAGAAGTCATGGACCTTGCCAAATCCTCTCTATTCTTCTACCTTCACCGCTACCTCCGAGATGTTCCCATATCCTAGTATTGCTGGATCTTCCATCAAAACACCCCATTTCTAACTTTGCTTCGTCTAAATGTAGGTACTTTCAATGAAGATGCTTTTTGGTTCTTATAGTCTCTCACCGTCCTATACACTGGAGCAATTGAATTCAACACCATGGAAATGTTCCAGCACTTGAACAACATTGAAAATCATAAATCTCTCGTTTAGACATTCCTAGAATGGTTTTCACCTCTCCCATGGTGGCAAACACAAATTAATGAAGCCATTGCACTATAGAAACTCTGGGAAAAACCTGATCTAAGTCAAATAGCCTCTTCAATATTCATTATCCACAAGCCATATTGGAAAAATCAGGCTGGACTATTATATTCCCGGGATTATGCTTATGAGTGGAACACTTTTCCTAATTTTATCAAAAATTATAAGCAAATCTTAAAATCCTTAAAATGGTTTTTAAGTGACTTAAACAATTATCATGGACCTCATTCTGTTGAATGCACCACAATGGGTCCATACCCTGGAGATTTTATCCCCGGAGAACCCAGATTCCTAGGATTTGACATCCCTAATCCTATTCCTGTTCACTTTCCATCTCCACAGATGCCCACATATGACCCTCATGTGTCACAGACAAAGCAATTATAGCCCCAACCACTTACTGTCTCCGACGTTCCATCCATATTAGGAACGTGTCAAAAAGATAGAGATGATGCATTATTCAATCAATTATACGATGACTACTTTCACTCCTCCATCCAAGCTGCTTTTCAAGATTCTCAAGACCCATACGATGACAGCTCACCTGACTTATCTGAGCTCAATCTTTCTTTGAGTCATGAGCCCATTCTGAGCCACAGACCGATAAACTGACACCTCAAGCCGAAAGTAGTTTATCTTCTTATGTATTATTGTCCTTAGATGCTGCGTCATCCTATTTTCACTTTTATGTTGTTTGTCCTTTTGCTTTTGTTTGTCTTCAGCATTATTGTTGCTTTGCTATTGTGTTTTGTCTTGTAGTCCTTTGCTCCACCTATATAAGGAGTTCTCCTCTCTTTTGTGAGGCAGATGAAGCTTTGTATTTATCTTCTGTTTGAATAATATTTGTCTTCCATGAATTCTCTCTAAACTCTTCGTTTCTTTGAAATCTTCTCTCCAGAATTATGCACATTCCATTACATTCAAGTTGTTGATCCTATTATACTCAGCACTTGCCTCTGATGAAGATCTTGCACATTAGAAAAGATTAACGCTAACCCATGTAACCCTAAAAGAGCTTTTATAACACCTTTGGAATAGCTTACATCGTAGTGATAGAGATCTGTATAGAATAAACCCAGAATCATAAAAGTGACTTTGAGATTTGTTGCCCAAGGAAAGGCGTTGTGTTCCTGGCCTTATATTGATTCTAAGTTTATTATGTTCTATCTTCATTACTAGAAGTAAGCCCTTGCATTTGTGTTATAAGCTTTAGGGCCTAGTATATCGGTTGGAAAACATGAGACTGTAAGGCTATTGGCCCTAAGGAGTTTTATGGCTTGTATCTTGTGAGGTCTAAGAAACCATAGACCATTAACGCGCCACGTATTGAGATCCTACCTGTTTTTTAAAATAATTAAAATATCTGTGGCGCTGCTTCGAAATCATAACAGAGTATATTGGAAGGGGTTACAAGGAATTTACTTTTCATATCAATTGCATTACAGTATTATTCTATATAATAAATAATTATTAACTAATAAAATTAATCTATTAGCATTTATTATTATTATTATTATTATTATTATTGAGTAGAATAAATAATTTTTGATTAATTTCATTAATTAAAAACTATCTATTTAAGGGTACTGGCTAAAAAATCATAAAGTAATAAATTAATGATGACAGATATATTAACGCTAATAATATGAATTATCTGTGTTAAATAATTCAAAGTTTTTATATTTGTAGAGATTTGGATTATTGAATTTTTATGTAATAGTTTATAAATATTAAATTACTTTTAATAACTTTTTAAAATTTAAATTATTAAATTTTTATGATAAAATTTTTTGTACACTCACAAATTTGAGTATATCAATGCATTCAATTATGAGTCTACAAAAGAGAATACCAAATTTTACTGAATAATTTAGATTTTATTAAATCCACGCGAGAAAAACCATTTCAACGGTGAGGGCTCCATCCCCGTTTGGCTTAATTCTGAATCCTCCATCCCTAGTGCCTACGTTACGGTATAAAAAGGTCATGCATTAGTTGCATTAGTTTTTGGATTTTCTTTTGGAATAATATTCTGATGGGGGAAAAGACCATGTACTTAATTTCAGCATTAGACCTAATTAAGGCTCTTCCGATTATGGTCTTCTTTAACATGTTTGAAAGTTGGTTAAGTGGGAATTGCTGTCACGGGCATCGTCATACTTAACATTCAACTCGGAAGTCGGAACCCAGTCCCTTTATATGGCTAATAGCATTTCTTATACCCCTCAATATTCCGATGCCCCATGTGGAAGCCATACTTTGTTTTGAAATTCACGAGATTACCGGCCCAAGCAGGTGCCCCGAGCAGGTGCCCCATTTATTCATTATTGCGAAACCTAAGTGCGTTTCACTCGTTTTCCATTTATTTGGGATGGGAAAATCTTCACGTCTCATGATGATTTGAGCTTTTGCTTTCTGATGAAGTGACTGTAGTTGTACTGTCACAGATCATTGCCCAACTAGAGATGTGGTTTCGCAGCAGAAGCTTCTGGGTGAAGTTGAGCAGGGTAGTAAATTTGGTGGTAACGCTCTACGGCGTTGGAATTATTGTTTACTGTCTTTGGCTTCTGAAAAAATGGGAAGAGAAAATCATTGGAATACCTTTCTCATCATTTCTTGCTCGACCATTGTAAGTTTCGTTGTTTATTCTCCCTCTTTAATCCCAAACTAGCTGTATTTAGTGATTCATTGAGCTCTCTTTTAACTCCCAATCAGTATTTCCTGGTTTCATTGGGGTTCCATGTGTTTTAAACTTAGTCAAATGGCTGCTCTCTGTACTGATTTTATTGGGTTTTATCACTTCTAGGATACTTGATTTAGTTGCAAATTAAATGCTGCTTTCATCTTTACAAGTGAACTGCGAGTGGTTCTGTTAAATCATATAAAATCCACAACTCCAAAATCCGATAGTTTTCTCGCTAATGCTTATCTACTTGTGAACAGAGATATACTTCTGTCTGGAGAGAACTATTAAGAGATCATTCATTTCCATCCTGTTTTGGGTAATTTTTTAATTGTCACGTATTGGCGCTTCTGTTGAACAGGTTTATACATATATGTCTGGCAATAGGAATTGCTCTTTGCTTGGGCACGATGTGTGGCTATGTAGTCGCCAACTGTTTCAGCGATTGCATGCTTTCGATAGTATCCTCTTCCTTGAACATATTTAAACGTTTTCAGAGACTTCTTTAAAGTTATGAATTCAGTTTGATCCTTGACAGATTTCAGTACATAGTGGCCGTCTGCTGTCTTCTTCTATTGGAAGTTGCTGTGGTTGTCACTGTATTCCTCAGGAAGGACTGGGTAGCGGTATGCTTTATCAAATTTGTCATATAAACCTTCTAAAGCCTCATCATAGGCTAGTGACTTCCGAGTAAAACAGCATATAGATTCAGAGTCTTCTAAATATAACCAGCTGATATTTTCTCTCTGAGAGACTTGATCCAAAATAATTTCTTCACTTCTGTAATGTGATAGACATGGACAGTCAGTCTCATTCTTTGTAGATGCCAACCTAACTAATGTGTATCTGCATTCTTATATGGACTTGGTCTTCTTTTGTGGCAGATAGTATATAAGTACATTGACGAGAACCGTTCAGAGTTCAGAAGTTTTGTTCTCTTGCACATTTGCTTGTGTCGCATTATTCTTTTGGGATCACTAATACCCCAGGTAATAAATTCTGAACTCTAGCAGTTGCTGTTGCTCTCTAGCATCTAAGTTCATACAGAAGCTGATACAGATATATAGCAGTATACAGAATTAGAGAGACTGTTGAAGCTTTTCTTTGAAAACAAGGCTGATTGTTGTACGTGATTGTGCAGATAAGTGCAATTGCGTTGGTTATTAATCTGCGGGCTGTAGGTGCTCACACAATATCGGCCTGCGGCAACCATTCTGCAATACCTGATTTTCGTCAGTCCTTTCTAGTGCTACCCGACTCACGTGTACAAGATAACCCAATGCACTAGCTTCTGCTCTCATATTGATATCAAGTTTTGAGCAGAAAAGAAGAATTAATTTCACAATATTCTCTCTAATCCCAGCCTGTGACTCTGTGTGCTGAGTTATTATAATAACACCAGGAGAGCCGCAGATCACATATTTTGGTTCTAACCTCTTCTTGAGCATAATATTAGAGACAAGAATATATCCCAGAGGGTGTACACACCAAGTGGTTCCTTTAGGTATTGGCGTCGTTAAGAGTGCTTGTTTCCGTGCAGATAATGTAGGAAAAAAAAATATTTACTTATCTTAACACACTTATAATAGTTATTGTGATATAATAGTGTCAATTAAATTTGTTATAAAAATAATATTTTTTATTCATGCATGGCTCTAAATATAGTTATCAAAGTGAGTTAATCTGATCCACTTGAGCTAACCCATCTGAATTGGTGGGTTAAACAAGTCAGCCCATTTAACCTACCATAAGGTGGTGGGTTAAAAATCTCAATCCACTCCACCTGATGTGAGTTAAATAAGTTGACCCGTTTAATCCACCAAAATATTAAAAATTATAAATTATAAAAATTCAAATGTGGCTTTTTTTAAACATATGTTGTATTTAATCAATCAATTTCTATATCAATATAAATAAACAAAAAAAATAACTAAATAAAAAGTAAGTTTAAACGAATTAAAACAAATAGAGTAATCTAATAATTCAATGATTCATTAATAATAAAAATATGATTATGAGCAAAATATTCAAATCTGACAAATTATAAAATAATAGAGACAATACAATACAAATATTATGATTAATTTTTTAAAATAGAAAAGTGCAATGGGCTAAAACACTAGATTAAGTAAATGAAAAATTAAAAAAAAATAATAAGCAAACCATTTAACCTGCGAATTGACTCGTTTAACTCGCGAGTTAAATAAGCTGAGTTTATAAAAGTATACTAAATAAGTTCTTAATATTGTAATATAATTACTGTAATCTAATTATTAAATTATTTAAATTCTAATTAAATTAGAAAATATAAATAATAAATTAAATAAATAAATATATAAAAATTAAAAATATAAATAATTAAAATATAAGATTAATTCCTTTTAAAGTTGTATTTCTTTCATAGGGCAATATGAATGTTCTATTATGTTCCATCAACACATTAAAAAGATTATACGATATATCAGCTGTGGAAGTAGGCCAAAATTGGAACAAAAATATCATTTGATTCGTCGATCCTCAAAAAAAGAAATAAGCAAAGTTTCGTGGTTAAGTGATAAATGAAAAATTCATGGAAAGTTACAATCACGGCCGCATAATAGTGCACCTACACGTCTTCATTGACGTTGTTTTTCGACCGAAAGACCGAGAGCTAATTATCGACACCAGACGAATCAATGATTTACCAGAATTCTTCTGATCAATCTATCTCTGGATCAATTCATAAGAGAGGGCCAAGATACTCCTCAATTCAATCCAAATGAGTTAAACAGGTCTGTTTTGACGATTTTAACTCTAAAGCCACGGCATATCCTCGATTCAACTAACACTATAATACTTGATGCGGGAGATTGGACTAATTATTGGGGGTACATAAGTCACAGTCATCTCATTAATGTTGTGAAAGAACAGAAGAAAAACAAACAGCTTTATTCTGACCAAAGAAACAAAAGAATCATTATATGCTTATCATGGATCATTATTTGATGGTGGTTACCCATGAGAACTATTTTTTGACCCGGCTAGTAAAAGTTTTTCATAATTCTGCCTTTAATGGAAAATTTCTCTTTACTTTATTTTTTTTGTTAAAACAGTTATCGTTAAACTCAAATATAAGATTATGATTTTATTTATAATTTGATATGAATGACAATAAAGTAATTTATTTGAAAAATAATTACGTAGGAAAAAAAATCAACTTTGTTGGCATGAAATTATCTGAAAGAAAACAAAGTATAATTTTTAAATAAGATGAGTATTAGGTATAATTTTGCTAAACTTTTGGAAAAGTAAATTAATTTACATAAATATTTAATCGTTTTAATGTGGAGTTCAAAAATAGTTACTAGACGTTATTATTAATTATTGAATGCTTTGAATTATAATATTGTTGTTTTAAATACACTTTTGATCCTCTAATTTCATAAAAATAAAATTTAATTGTCTTTGTTTAAAGGCAAATAATGATGCCTTCTTGATTTTTAAAATGATTTGATTTCATTTCTTTATCACATCATTAATTATTAATTTAATTTCAAACATAATAGTTTGGTAAAATTTAATATTAAATTTTAAAAATGAAAATATAAGAAGGAAACAAAATTGAATCATTATAGAAGATGGGAGAGCCTTCATTGTTTATTTTTAAATTAAAGAATAAAATTAAAATTCTTATAAAATTAAACTATTCTAAATATACTTAAGTCCAAATTTAATGAATAAAATAAAATGTTAATAAAATCACAATGTTAGTTGGTAAGAATCAGGAACGGCGCAGCCCCAAAGAAGAATCTGATTCTTTGGATCCTTTTCGGACAGACAATCATAGGCGGGAAAATATACCTGGTAAAAATTATATATATAGATATATATATATATATATATATATATATAATATCTTTTTTATAAAAATATTTTTTTACACTGAGATTATAATTTTAATATAAAAAACATAATTCCATAGATATCAAAATTTTAATATAGAATTAATTTTTTTTACTATAATAAAGTTGCAATATTTTCTTACCCGAAAAAAAAAAAAAAAACAAAGAGCACTTGCATCATCATATACGGGGACCAAAGGCCAAGAAGGAAGACAAAGTCGGGATGCTCAAGCCGGTCACGACCCGCAGTATTACAGAGTAATTTAACTACTCAGTATCACTATCACACTCTCATCTGCACCCCGTGATCGCAGACTTGTTATTCTTGCCGAATACCTACTTCCTCTTTCAATGGATTCTCACGACAGTTCCATCTCCGATTCTGTCTTCGCTCACGTTGTTCGTGCTCCTGAAGATCCTATCCTTGGGGTACTCTTCCTCTTTCTCCTTTCCTTTTTCATCAATATCATGTATCGATTTGTTTGATTCTTCATTTTTGCACTTTATCTCTTTTTTCTTATGCTTCTCTTTTCGACGATCGTGTTTAATTGATTTTTGATTCTGGACAAGAGTTTTAACTTTCAATACAATGGAGAATACTTATTATGTTACCGAAGCAGGGGTTTAGATCTATGTCAGTGCCTTGTGTATATACGCTTCATGGTTTTTGTCTTCCAAGCAAGCTCAGCCTCGTCTGATCACCGCTTCATATGGTTTACTCATTTTATTTGTTGCGCGGTACAAAGATATCATAGCTTGTAGCCATGGGAAGAAGGCTCATAACTTCAGACATTTCACATCTTCTTCTTCTTCTTTTTCTTTTTTGATCTAAATGTTCTGTATTCTCGGACAATAAAGGCCCGAATATCTATTACTTACTTGATCTTAGCTAATTGTTTTATTCAAAATTACTATTGTTTGGCATTTGAAGTGCTAATCATGGGAAAGCTAAACCATCACGGCACCTGATGGTTTGTCACATGTTTGGATGATAAATCTGTATTGTTAAACATTGGCAAATTTGATACTGACTCATGTACGGCTTCATATGCATCTAGGCCGTTTTGTGGCAATTGTTTTGAAATTTGTTTCCAACATTTTATTCGTCATCTGCCTCACTACTCTGTTTGTCATGTTTTATAACATAGGTCACTGTTGCTTACAACAAAGACCCAAGCCCAGTTAAGCTGAATTTGGGTGTTGGTGCTTACCGGACAGAGGTGAGTGTTATTCAGTCACGGTTGTGGTTGTCGATTATTTACAATAGACTGAGCAATATCTGACAACATAATCTAGATTCTGCTAGTCGGTGCTGGACATGTTCTTACTTAGTTTAGCTACAATTACAGGAAGGAAAACCACTAGTTTTGAATGTCGTGAGAAGAGTAGAACAGCAACTCTTGAATGCCGGGTTAGTAGGTGGCCATATTTTTTTGTTCTCAGTTTGAATTGAATATTGTTGTAAATGTCCATTTCACATTATTTTCAGGTCTTACAACAAGGAATATCTTCCAATTGTTGGAATTGCTGACTTCAATAAATTGAGTGCTAAGCTTATTTTTGGTGCTGACAGGTTAGAAATCTGAAACTCTTTGTTGTTGTGATGACAATTTTTACCTTTTTTTTATTTTATTTTCTTAACAGAAGGTTTCATGTATGAAGTGATTGCTTGATAGGAAAGATTTCTTGCTGGGTCATTGTCTAACTAGGTCCTTGCTTACATTTTTGGTATAGTCCTGCTATTCAAGAGAACAGAGTTACTACTGTTCAATGCTTGTCCGGTACTGGATCATTAAGAGTTGGAGGTGAATTCTTAGCCAGACATTATCATCAAGTAAGATGCATAGTCTTGACTTTCCTATCTGTTTTTTTTCTTTAAAATTGATATTATATGGTGTCCGTGTACCTTTTTTGCTGCCCTTTGCTTTGCAGCGGACTATATACTTGCCTCAACCTACTTGGGGTAACCACCCAAAGGTTTTCACTCTGGCAGGGTTATCTGTCAAGAATTATCGCTACTATGCTCCAGCAACACGAGGGCTTGATTTTCAAGGTTAGAATTATCATGTCATGTAAGCCGTGGAATGATTCATCTTTTGTCTTTCCCTTCAATTTTGTATTCTAGTTTGTATGCCTCATAATTAGTAAATGATAAATAGTAAGCAGTAACTTCCTCGAGTTTGGTTAAAAAAGTAGTAATCCCTTAAGAGTTTATATCATGATACACTCTTTGGTTCATAACAGGATTCTTAGAAGATCTTGGTTCTGCTCCATCCGGAAGTGTTGTTTTGTTACATGCATGTGCACATAATCCTACTGGCGTTGATCCAACCCTTGAGCAGTGGGAGCAAATTAGGCAGCTGATAAGATCAAAAGCTTTGTTACCTTTCTTCGATAGTGCTTATCAGGTATCCTTCTCTGAGTGCAACAAAATTGTCATCTTTTTACCATGGAGGAATTCTTATGTGTTTGAAGTCCACTATCAGCCACTCTAGAAAAAGAAGGCCAAATACTTAAGAATTTGGATCCCACCGATTTTGAGGGCAGAAAAATTGTGATCTTAATATTCTGGAGCTAGGCTTTCCATTTCTTCCAGGGTCCATAACAAGGACTTCATTTTACTATAACCCAAATGCCTAACTTTTAATAAACAATGTGTTATAATATATAATCTTCTTTTGGCATGATAGGGTTTTGCTAGTGGAAGTCTAGATGCAGATGCACAGCCTGTTCGCATGTTTGTTGCTGATGGGGGTGAATTGCTGGTAGCCCAGAGTTATGCGAAGAACATGGGGCTTTATGCAGAACGTGTTGGTGCTTTAAGCATTGTAAGATTTTAAATTTCAATCTTGAAGGCAACTTTGAAGATTTTTGTTTCAGCAATGAACTTTGCATTCTTTGTCTCTTATGGTTAAATATTTTTGCTTTGGTCACAATTTGAGATTTTTGTATTTCAGCACATTATAAGTTTTTTTACTACCAAAAAATTATTGTTTCCTTCTGATAATTAATCTAGGTCTGCAAGTCAGCTGATGTTGCAAGCAGGGTTGAAAGCCAGCTAAAACTAGTAATCAGACCCATGTACTCAAATCCTCCCATTCATGGTGCATCCATTGTAGCTGCCATTCTCAAGGACCGGTAATCAGTCAAGTCTTTTCTGGTTGCCTTTGAAACTGAGCTAGGCAAAGAATGATTTTTCTGTTGATTTGCTTTCTTTTGAAATGAAGCATAGTGATGAATGGCGAAAGTCAGAGCGATCAATTTAATGATTATTGTTTAGCCTATATACAGGCCATGCGTCCAATATACTACCCTCAAAAAGGAGTTCTTAATAAAATAGTGTTTATTAGAGGAGATAAATCATGGTAGGGATGCTTCGTTGTATACTATTGGACATGTATATTTATTACTGCTTGGTGATTTCTCTTCTTGTGTGTTAAGTTTTCCTTGTTATGCAGACTTATGTTTCTTGTATATCAGGGATTTGTACGATGAATGGACTGTTGAGTTGAACGCAATGGCTGACCGTATTATCAGCATGCGCCAACAACTTTTTGATGCTTTGAATGTCAGAGGTGTGCCTTTACAGTTTTGCTTTAACTTTACATTTCCCTCTCTTTTGTGCTTCTTGAGTGCTTGCTATCTCGATTGCTGCACAAGTTTGGGGGAATTTATCATGTGATTACTCAAACTTCCCGATCTTTCTCATCCCGCCGCTTCTCTTTTAAAGATTTGGGGCTACCTCTTAGTTGATGAAGCTTTTATTTTAGATATACTTCTTTAATTGGGTCAGGTACGCCAGGTGATTGGAGTCACATTATCAAGCAGATTGGAATGTTTACTTTCACAGGATTGAATCCGGAGCAAGTGTCTTTCATGACTAAAGAGTACCATATATATATGACTTCTGATGGGTAGGAAGTTTCTTCCTTCATTTGACTGACTGCATTCTATTTCCTTTATTTTCCTGTCAATTGTGATTGGGAAGAAGCTCATGCCATGTCGTTCTTTAATAAGTATGTGATCAGAAACAAACTTGATTAAAATTTTCTTCTTCCATCAATTGATGTAACTTCTGCCTACAGCTGAGCTCAGCATGGGCCATAGAATTGATGGTATGATATAAGTAATATATTGTAATAAATTATTATACGCAGGAAAAGATGTAGAGGGTTGTGGAGTTAGTTTATGAGAACGCAACTTTTTGGTGTATGATAAGCTGGAAATAATTTCCATATGAGACTATTCTCACCGTTGACCGTGCAGGAGGATTAGCATGGCCGGTCTGAGCACCAAAACAGTCCCACATCTGGCAGATGCAATACACGCGGCTGTAACCCAAGTCGTCTAATATAAACTACTGACGGCAGTTGTCAACCTCCCCCTTGGAGGACTTGCAGGATTATTGTTGTAATAATTGTCACAAACAAGCAATTCGTGCTCAATTTTAAGATGTCAGAATCTACCCTTCGGGCACGAGATTGATATCTTAAGCCATCTAGCTTTAAACAATTTTTGTTTGTCATTATTTTTAATGGCATGATCAACTACATATGTGCTGCTCTCCGGTCCTATAATTGTTAGAATAATTTTAATTATTTTATAAATTAGCATTAATCTTGTCAATATAGATGAATTTTTTTGTAGTTGTTAATTAGACATTCAATACTGATTAAGTTTATGTTAATTGTGATTAATTAGTAATAGTTCAAATCATCTACAAATTTACTAGATAGAGACTCCAACTTAAAACTCAATCTTAATTAGTAATTATTTCAATAAATTGCTAATTGATAGGTGGATTAGGTTATTTTAAATGAGTTTTATTAGTGGGTTTGTTTAATTAAATATTAAAAGAAACCTATTTTACGGGGGAGTGTTATAAATCATTTGATTGTGTGGATGTCCATAAACCCCAACGAGTGACTCTTTGGTATCATATTCCCAATAACCCCCAAATTATTCCCAATTATGTAGATTAATTTGTAATTATGTTAATGTGACCTATAAGTCTACCTTTATGGACTAAAGGCTTATAAATAGGACTATGTACTAAGGATGATGAACCAAGAAGTGAATGAGAATACTCCTCTCATTTTTCATCTCAATTTTCTCTCTTATTCCTTCTTTATTTTTCATTACTTTTATAACACTTTATGATTTAATCTTAAGTTATTTTAATTTTTTGAATTTCATTATCATTAATTTGGATACGATAGAGGATAATAGTTAGTGATCAGTGTTACAATTAGTATTAGCTCTTTATGAGAATGATCTTATACCTTACTACTTATGTCAATACGTATACTTGCATGTGCAATATTTGGGCAATAGGTACCTTTGACATACCATAAGATGTGTTGCATTATTTCCAAATATGGTTTTCTAGGATTTTACATCAATTGACTCATTACTCCAACTGCATGGGAAATATCTACATGAGTTATCACTAAGTATATTGGACTTCCTGACAATTGCCAGTATATGGTGGCAACTTCTTAGTCCTTTCCTTCTGCAAAGTAGAATCTTGCATTTACCTCCATCAAAGTTGAGATAGGTTTATAATCCAACATATCAAACTTTAGTAGGATATCTCTAGTATACTTCTACTGACGTAAAACTAATTCTTACTTACTCCATTCAATTTCAAGATTTAGAAATTGTCTAAACTCTCCAAGGTCCTTCATTTAGAAGCATAATGTTAGATTGGATCTAATTTGATAAATTTCTATTTCAATGCTTCAATGTCTTATTCTGTAGCTTTCCTCCATTCTTTGGTACTAGATGCCTCTTCATACATTGTTGGCTTATTATGCCTTCTTTTTTCGATCACTGTTGCATTTGCATACTTCAAATTTGATTTTCATTGCCTTGTTGATCTTCGTAATTTTTTTGGTTAACGAATATCTTTTTCACTTAAATTTTCTTGCTCCTAGAGTTAACTTGGTCTTTCTTTTTTTTTGGTGTTGCATGCACTCCTGTCTTCCAAAAGCTCTTTTCACTTTGTATGACTCTCAAATTGGGATCTTCTTTCACTGGTTTAACTTCAACTACAAAGATTAACTGGACTTCACTTTCATTCTCATTTAATTTCTTCTATAATTTTTCTTCATTCTTTCTTGAATCTCTCTTATGGTGACCACCATGACGACACCTCATAGAATACAATATTACGAGATATATAACATTACTGGTGGTCAGATGACAACATTTCCAACTTTTTCATTGAAATAAAAAAAGTAAAGTCAAGGTTCAAGTGAGGGAAAAACATGAAGGAGCTCCTTGTGTTAATAGAACTGAAACAAAACAAAAAGAAGGAAGCTAAGGGACTAACTTAAAGAGATAAAGATAAGAAAAGAGAAGTGTTATATCATTTAGATTTGTCTAAAAAGTATTAATCCCCAAATATATAGAATTTCATATTCTTTACAATAGATTTAAACATAAATACCTAGTATAGAAGTCATTGTAGATCACTTTCTAAATCGATTTCTCTCTTTTTCCCTTTCTTAATCAATATCCCAATTTTCTTTAGTGATAGAACCCTAACTTTTACATGCCAATTTTTTTTTTTCTAGTGTTGTTACTTTATGGGCAGAGAGGACCAATTTAATTAGGGTTAGATTAACTTTAATGTGATACATTTATCAAATAACCAAATGTATGGTAGAATTTATCTAGCCATTAAAACAATAACTTAATTTTAAAATAACCTTAATTATCTTTAATTATATAATATTAAAGATATTACAATTATTTTATCTATTTATCAAGCTACATTCCAACATTCTCCCATTTGGCCAGATGGATAGATAACATAATGTTTTAATAGCTTGAATATAATGCATGCATAAGAATGAATCTCATTAACAATCATCATTACACTTACCATAGTACAGTAAATCATCAATGTGGGTTGTGGCGGTTGTATGTAATTTGTAAAATACTTTCTTTCATATACCACAATATTCATAACTTACTATTCCAGGCCAATAAGCATCAATCATATTTCATCATGGTCCAATATAATGTCATGTAAAGACTTTCTTGTTAGATCAATGTAAGTCAGCATGATGTGTACACTATCATAAGAAATAGGAATTCATAATCATCATAAATATCAATCATAAGTACAACCAATACCCATTCTATGTACATATTCTTCAAATAGTTTTGGTTATAATCTTTTTATCAAAGGATTTGCAATCATTTCATCAGTTAATAATTTTTAATGAACACTTTTTATTTCTTGACTTTTCTTCGATGACAAAGAACTTTAACTTAATATCTTTCATTCCATAAGAGTATTTGTCATTCTTAAAGAAGAATACCATTATAGTATTATTACACATTTTCAGCGGTTTGGTAATGGTTTGGACAACCCTAAGTCCTAAAATAAAGTTCTCTAGCTATAAGGCATAATTTGTTGCTTTATAATAAGCCACAAATTTTGCTTCTATAGTAGATTGAAGTAACTATAGACTTTATCATAGTTTTTTATGACACTGCTCCTTCTATTAGTAGGAATAGGTAACCAAACTATGAACTTTCTATCATCATATGTTTAGCAGAGTCTGAATCTAGATATCCAATTAAGTTATTCCTTGGACATTACTCAAAATTGAAATTGTCCTCTTTTTTGAATAGGAACAACTCTAGTTGAACATTTATTCATAGATTTTTTTAAGAATTCTTTCAATATAGGCTCTTGAGATAATCCCAATATTCCTCGTGTTCTATCACAAAACATTTTGAATCCAATTACATTAGATGTCTCTCCCATATCTTTCATTTAAAAAATTCTTTGAAAGAAAATCTTTCTTTTGACGTAATATGCCAAATCATTTGCAGCAAGAAAAGTATCGTCAACATATAGAACTGGAAAAATAAACTAGTTCCCATAGACCATTTGATATATGTAATGATCAACCATATTTTCTTCAAATCCAAATGATGTTATGGTGTCATTGAATTTAATATACCATTGTCTAAAAGCTTGTTTTTACCTATATATTGACTTCTTAAGTTTACACACCATTTGATATTTTCTATCAATCAGAGGAAAAAAAAAACCTTCAAGTTGATCCATGTAAACATCCTCCTTAAGATTTCTGTTAAGAAACAATGTCTTCATATCCATTTGGTGTAACTCTAAGTCATAGTGAGCCATCAATGCTAAAATATTTCTTAATGAATCTTTCTTTGAAACTAGTTGTCACACCCCAAACTTTCATAGTGCATCTAGCACAGAAAATGGGAATAACTTATTCCTGCAAGCCAATCACTATGTTTTTTTGGTTGATTAAACTAATGTGAAATCACTCAATAATGCAAGCTCACAGAAATCTTAATTTCAAGTAGTTTATCAACCAAATGTCTTGTAGAAATTTTAGTGAGTCACCTCTGTAAATGAGGCCTACTGAAATTTTAAACAAGTATCTGTCCATTCATTAAAATCCAGAAAAGAGAGCTTAGCTCTTAAAACAAAACACCCAATAATTGATAAAATTATAATAAAATAGAGGGGAATAGGGAATCTGTCTGTAGTCATCCACACATATATACAATTATTTACATTGTGGCCAATATATACTATTATAAAAGTATGATACCTTAGCAAAAATAAGAAGTCGTAACCCCTATAGCACAAGTAGAGTTCTTCTAACCCTCATTTTCAGAAAGCTGCTTTAAAAGGTTATCTAAAATTACATAAAATATAAACAGGTAACATTCCAATAACATAATCAATACAATTTACCTTGAGGTACACAGTGTACTGTGCAAATTGCTTCATCATAAATTCTCATATATCAGATTTTATACTTATTGACCCAACCTTAAAGTGACCAGTACCATACTAAGGCAATAACACATGTCATTTACACAACAGAAAGAAATTTCAACTGTGCAATATAAAATAATGATAATGATTTTACTTTCATGGAAATCAAATCGGTCAATGGTATTCAGCCCTTGGAATAAATAAATAAATAAATATATATATATATATATATATCGGTCGAGGTCTACAGCCCTCGGGGAAGCCATATTCATCAATTAAGGGTACTTGCCATTAAATAATTTAACTCAGTCAGTCATGAAGCACAAGCTCACACTATTTAACATATCTAGTACTCACCTTTCATACAACTCTCTTTTATAGTTTTTGCATAGACATCACATATAACTCATAATTCATTTGAAAGACTAATCAAGTCTAGAAAGCCATTCCACTACATAATAATGTAAACAGTAAACAACATCATATAATATGTCATATTGTTGGAAGAGTTACCACTTACCTGGTGGGTGAAGTATTTCAATTAACCTTGCCTCATTTCCTTGGTTATGGGATGTTTCATAAGATAATCCTAATCTTACTGAGAATTCCTATTCACTTGGCTGCTAAAACAAAAGACAAAGAAAAGGTGATGTTCACCAAAAAAATAAGTCATGGTGGTCGGAACACATTGTCAGCGACAAAAGGTTACTAGCTGGTGCACAGAACTTGACGGAGCAGTGTAGAACCAAGGATGAAAGATGAAGCAGTAGGAAGGAAAATTTTGCAGAAGTTTGATCGTGAAAGGGATAAAGTGCAAAAACATTATTTTAGTCATTTTGCTTGGTTTGGACACATGGCAGCATCTAAAAATATTCTGGAAGAATATGCACTTGAGGCTTGAACCTTTGCCATCAAGATCAATGTGCCAATGTCTTACCGCTAAACTAAGGTTCTTATTTTATTAACAACCTACACCATGGATATTTATTCTTTTACTTCTTATAAGAATTAAACTTGCAAGTGTTACTCTAGTTAAAAATTTTCAATACAATCAATGCCACGTTTCTAAGTGGAGCCTTTATCAATAAGTCTAGCTTTACATCATTCAACATTGCCACTCGAGTCATGTTTAGCCTTAAAGACCCATTTACACCCAACTCATTTTAAACCTTCAGGCAATTTAAAGATGTTTCAAACTTTATTTTGCTCTATAGACTTAATTTCTTCTTTCATGGCATTAATCCACTTTTTAGACTTTGTGCAATCCATGGCTTGTGAAAAGGAAATGAGATCTTTCTTGACCACATAGTCATATGAAATAGCTAATCTCATTTGTCTTTCAAATCTTATTAATGACATTTCTTATGGTTAAGTTATGTTAGATGCTTGTGAGTTAATTTGTTTTATCAGTGTTTCATCATTCAAATATTGTTCAGTTTTATCTTCAGCCACAAGGACAACATTTGGAGTTGATGTTGATAAAGGAATATTTATTGGTAGAGGAATGTCTAGCCCTAATTTCCTTTTTACACATTCTTTCTTTCATCACTCTTACTAAATTCACCATTCTTGGACTATAGTTTACACAATAAAACCTATTCCTTTTTTATTTCTTTGGGTAACCACTAACCGTTTGAGCATCTAATTTACTTTCATGTGGATTGTAAATTTGTACTTCTGCTGGGCAACCCTATACATGTAAATACCTTAAACTAAGCTTTCTAACAATCCACAGTTCAAAAGGAGTCTATGGAACTACCTTATTATAAACCATATTAAGCAAATACATGGTAATTTTCAATACATGCATCCACAATGATTTGGGTAATGAGGAGTTACTCATCATACTGTTAACCATATCCATTAAAGTCTCATTTTGCCTTTCTGCTACTCCATTTTGTTTAGGTATGTTTGGCATAATATTTTATGCACACATGCCATGTATTTCGAGGAATTTTGCAAATGGATCTAGACATTAATTTGACTCTTCATGCTTTTCATAATATTCACCACCTCTATTTGATCTTACAATTTTCACTTTTCTGTCCAAATGCCTTTCAACCTCATTTACATATGCCTCAAAAGCATTAACTCAAGATTTTTTTTAAGCAAATAGACAAAACCATAACGTGAAAAAAATCATCTATAAATGTGATAAAATACTTTTCTCTACTAAAAAATGGAACATTAAAGGGTCTACATACATTAATATGTATAATTTAAAGTAGTTATGTGCTTCTTGTGGCCCTTTTTTTTTTTTTTAGTTTAGTTTGCTTTCCCTTAATGCAACTCGTATATAAACCAAAATCTAAAAAGTTTAAATCAGAGAGGATTTAATTCCTTACTAGTCTTTCTATTCTTTCTTTCGATATATAGCTTAAACATTTATGTCACAAGTAAGCAGATTAATCATTTAATTTATTAGTTTAATTCCAATATTTTGATGTATTGTAAGCAATGATTTAGCAAAGTCATCATCAAGTTTCAATTTATATAAACCATAAAAAAGGATACCTAATCCAACACATGAATTATCCTTAATGATATTGAAACGAACATGTTCAAACTCAACATCAAATATAAAAACATCCAATCTAGATAAGGATATAAGGTTTCCAGCAACTAAATGTACATAAAGAGTCCTTAATAAGTCTAAATGTTATCCAATATCTAAGACTAATCAGTAAATTTCAATGTCTTCAATTGGCATACGATTCCCTTTAGATAAGAAATTTTTATTTAGATTTGTGGTTTAGATCATAAGGAATCCCTGCATCATATTAGATATATAAGTAGTAGCACTAGAATAACCCACTAAGTATTATGTGGAACTTTAACTAAGTTTGATTCAAAACATACTAAAGTACTAGGCTTACCTTTCTTTTTAAACCAAGTTATGTGTTTATGGCAATCCTTTTGGAAGTGACCAATTTTTCCACAAAAGTGGCACTCGCTTGCCTTTTGTCCTTCTTTTCAACCTTAAAAATATTAACAGGTAATTTTCCTTTCATTAACTTGTTAGCTCTTGGCTTAAGTTTTTTTCCTACTTTTTGGCCCATGAGGTTGATTGAATGATATGAAATATGGGTATTTTAGTCTTCACAGTAAGTTGTAAGGATATTATCTTCATTTCATATTAACAGAAGTTAGTTAGGGTCATACTTGTATTTTCATCTTCTCAGTGGGTGTTATAACTATCAAGTCTAAGTAGGGAAAGTTAGGCTAACATTTACTCTCATATCATATCTTGTCATTCTTCCTCTGAATTTTGTCTTTTTCATTTCCTCTCTGTTCTACTCTCTCCTTCTCTTCTTCTTTAACAATGGTACCAGAGCCTTTATACATGGCTGAGGGTACCCATTCCCAAGTTGTTATTTTACAATTGTGAAGATCATTTATATATTGTCATTAATCAATTTGAGATCTTGTTTGTGGCCTTTCTCTGCAATTCACATAAGTTATGACTCAGACTAAAGATCGAATAAGTCATTATACTGGCGATTATCATGTACCATGCAATTTACTAAGCTCGATTTTCCTAAGCTCACATATGATGATGAGTTAGGATGACTATATAAATGCAATTAATTCTTTGAGTTGAATCACACTCAGAAAGCTCAAAAGGTTACCATAGTGAGCCTTACACTTAATGAAGTTGAATATGGGTGATTTCAAAGTTTTAAGAAATCCAAGGGTGGTCATATGACATGGCTTACTTTGTCAGAGGAATTCATTTTGGATCTATATTTGATGATCCATTGGAGGACTTGATGCAATTGAAACCAATTGGCAGTATATATAATTTTCAAGAGACTTTTGATAATCTTATCTATAGAGTTAACTTAACATATGCCCAAAAACTTAGTTGTTACATTGTAGCTTTGAAACCTGAGCTTCTGGTTGGAGTCAAGTTATTTCATGCTTGCATATTCTTAGAAGTTACAAGGTTGGTGAAGTTACATGATCTAAATGTCAATTTATTGTGCCTGAAACCATATATTTCATCTACTGGTAATTGGTTTTGTTCATTTTGATCCATTTTGGCTTCATCAGTTATTAAACATGTGTAAAATGAGATTAACAAGGCTGACACTACTTACATTCCATTAATGACTTAAAAGGGAATTTTAGGGAAACCTACGCTCAAGTTTCAACAAAAACTCACCCCTACTGAAGTTGAAGAACATTGTACCAAGGGACTCTGTTATTTCTGCCATAAGAAGTACATGTTAGGACATGATAGTGCTCAATGCAAAAAGATGCAATTATTTCTTATGGAAATTATTGATAATGAGGAAATGACTAACGTTAATGATTCAATACCTACAGTTGCTATTACTAAGAGTTATAGCAAGGATTCACCTGTTATTTCTCTTAATTCTTTACTGGGAGCTGCAATATATCCTACTATGTGTTTGGTAGCATTCGTTGGTAAGAAATGATTCCATACTTTGATTGATACAAGTAGTACACATAATTTCCTGGATATGATTTTTGCTTCCAGCTTTTCTAAGAACTCTTATTCCATTACACCTATTTTGATTACTCTAGTTGATGAAGGGAAGATGCAGTGTAATACAGCAGTAACTAATTTTTCATCAGAGATGTAGGGGTTTACATTCTCTATTGACCTAATTTTGTTGGCATTGGTAGGATGTGACATGGTCCTTATGATTCAATGGCTTCATACACTTAGAGTTATAGAATGAGATTGTCTTTATTTAATGATGGCATTTGTTTATAATGATCATAAGATTTTTTTATAGGCTACTCGCGATTTTGATAGTAGTATTATTTCCACTGATAAGATAACTATACCGGTAGCATAGTCTTCTTTACTATGGGGCTAGCATATGATATTAGTAGTAGATCATTTAGCTTGTTGTTATATTAAAGTGGAGATTGAAAGTTTTGTTCCTATAAATTTCAAAATTTGCTTGATGAATATGCATATCTTTTTTAAGAACCTAAAACCTTACCTCCTTGTCAGACTCCTCATAATCATTCTATTATGTTAGAGTATGGTGCTAATGCTAATCCAATTAACATATATCCTTATCATTATCCTCTAGCATAATTATGGAATGCTTCAATTAAGGATAATTTAGCACAATCTCCTTTCGCTTCTCTAGAGGTACTAGTAAAGAAAAAAGATGGCAACTAGTATATGTGTATAGATTATAGATGACTCAATAAAATTACAATTAAGAGTTGTTTATTATTTCTTTTGTTAAAGACTTACTTGATGAGTTACGGGGTGTTACGATATATTCAAAATTGGATCTTCAATCTAGCTAACATAAGATATGAATGCACCATGATGACATTCACAAACCTGCATTTCAAATGCATTTAAGACATTATGAGTTTGTTGTAATGCCATTCTGACCCACAGATGACCCTTCTACATGTCAAGGCATTATGAAAGCCATATTCCAATAACAATTCAGACAATATGTTTTAGTCTTCTTTGATGATATTCTCATCTATAACAAATCAGAAGAAACACATTATAAAAATTTACATACAGTGTTTTCTATTTTAAGGCAACATCAATTTTTTTCTTAAATACTGTAAATGTGCTTTACAATACCATGGATTGAGTATCTTGGTCATTTTATTTCAACAAAAAGCATGGAAATAGATCCTTCAAAGGTGAAAGTGGTTGCTAAATGGCCTGCTCCAATGAATGTCAAGTAGTTATAGAGTTTTTTAGGTCTCAGCAACTACTATAGGCATTTTATTCGCAACTATAGTATCATAACTAGTCCCATAACTACTCTTTTAAAGAGAGATACCTTTATATGGTTAAAACATGTTGTTACTACCTTTTCTTGTCTCAGAGGGCGTTGATTGAAGTACCAGTCCTTCACTTACTAGATTTATTAAAGCTCTTCACAGTTAAAACTTATGCTTCTAGTACTGGAATTGGGGTTGTCCTAATGCAATCAATGCATCCAATTGTTTTCATCAGCAAAGTGCTATCTTGAAGGCATCATTTATTATATATTTATGACTGAGAATTGTCACCAAGTGGTATCAAGACCTTTATATACAACCATTTTACATCCTTATAGATAAGTAAAGCCTTAAGTATTTTCTTGAACAATGGCTAACAACACCTGCTCAATTTAATTAGGTTACCAAGCTTATAGGCCTGTAGTACATGATAAGTTACAAGCAAGGGAGGGAAAATGTGGTTGATAATGCTTTGTCTCACGCCGCCCATGGAGAATTGTCCCTTATAGCTTTTACTTCTATTTCTACAAAATTATGGAACTAAATTTGCCAAGAGTTTACTATTGATCTTATTCTCACCTCACTCATTACTGACCTCGAATCTAATCTTACTACTCATTCCAAATATAATTGGAATGGTAAGGTAGTGATCAAACACAATAAGATAGTGGTGGGTAATGCATTAGGTAGTTGTTCTACCACTTTACGATGGTTGCATTCATCACCACAAGGTAGGCATTCAAGTATTAATAAGACATGGCAGTAAGTCCAAGCTCTCTTTTATTGGAAGGGTCTACACAAGGATGTTAAACTGTTCATATAAAACTATGAGACATGTCTTTAATTCAAACATGAGAACATAGCCTCTCTAGGTTTATTACAACCACTACCTGTTCCAGAGGGTGTGTGGCAAAGTGTGACTATGAATTTCATTGAACAACTACCATTATCTAGAGGAAAGAACTACATTTAGGCCATAGTCAATAGGCTTAATAAGTATGCTCACTTTCTCAACCTATCACACCCTTTTACTACAACTCAATTAGCTTAGTTATTTCTTGATAACATTTAGTATCTTCAGAAGCTCCAACAAATTAGGGGTGACATAGAAGTTATATATTGCCTATCACCCTCAGTTAAACAACTTGAGTGAGGTAGTCAGTCGTTGCCTTAATATGTACTTGTAAGGAATGGTTTGGCAATCCCCTATCAAATGGAATCAATGGTTACCTCTTACTGAATAGTGGTACAATTCCATTTATCATACGTCAATCGGAATAACACCATATGAGGTGTTATATGGTCAACCTCCTTTCATTCACATTCCATGTTTACCTTATGAATCTTCCATGGATGTTATTAACAAGAGTTTCTTTGCAAGAGAACGGATGCTACAACAACTTAAGGTGAATTTAACCCACGCTGCCAACAGAATGAAACAACATGCTGATAAGAAACAACTTAAACAACAATTTAAAGTAAGAGAATATATTCTTTAAAAACTTCAACCATATCGGCAATCTTCTTTGGCACAAAGGTCATCGACCAAGTTGTCACCTCATTTTTTTTTTTTTTTGCTCATATCCTATCGTTGCCAAGGTTACAGTTGTTGCTTATACACTACAATTCCCATCTACTTCACGGATTCACCCTACTTTCACGTTTTGTAGCTTAAAAGTGGACTGCTACTCAAACAATTGCTCACCTATTACCTAATGCATAGGGTTATGTTGAATCACTAAAAGAATCTAATTTCATTTCGGATCATCGGATTGTCAAGAAACACAATAAAGCAGTCACTGAAGTATTAGTTAAATGAAAAAGGGACATGGAGGAAAAAGCCATATGGGAAACATGGTTTCACTTATAACAGAGATACTCAGAGTTTACGACAACACTTCATCTTTTCGGTGGGCATTATAACGATTGAGTTTGAAGAGGGAAAGTTAGGCTTGCATTTACTTTCATCTTATATCTTCTCATTCTTCCTTTGAAGTTCATCTCTTTTATTTCCTCCATGTTCTACTTTTTCCTTCTCTTCTTCCTTAACACTAAATGACTTCCTTACTTTTTCAATCTTGTTTCTTCTTGAACAAGCTTATTGGCCAATTTATTAATGTCTTATTTATCCATAATAGTGTTGTACTTAATTTAAAATGGCCCATATTTAGGAGGATAAGAGTTCAAATGAATTGTATAATAAAAGAATCATCCACATTCATCCCCAAGGTTCTTAATCTTGATGCAATATTAGTCATTACGATAATATGCTCTTACATACCTCACAACCCATCAAACTTAATGGTCGTGAGTTTTGCCATTAAGCTACCAGCAAATGACTTATCTACAGAACGAAAGCATTCTTTTACAAACTAAAGGTATTCCTTTACACTTTCTGTTTGTGGAATAGTTGTCTAAATGTTGTTAACAATGGTCATTTGCATAAAAATTTTGAACTTCATTTAGAGTTAAATAAACCAATAACAATACCATAAAAGTATATTATAGTTTTCAACTGGGTAGATCCTATAACATACTACTATAAATTAAATGCCGTAAATTTTATCTCTATCAATAAATTAAAATTCTCAACTAAGCATATATATTATCTTTGGAAAATTAACTTACTACTTGAGTGTTTACTATTTATTAAAATAATTGACTTACCTTTAAGTAAATCTTAAAAGTTTAACCATCAATGAACTTAATCAACAATAATAGACATTTACTTGAAATACTTGAATATATAAATATATGTCATCACATAATGATTATCTTTATTTGAAATTTATTATCCTTACAATTCGTTCACTTTGGTGACTAATGAATCAGCATAAATATAAATTTCAAATTACTTAATGATAATCCTTTAAATAATAATAACAATAATAATAATATTCATTCTATTGATATTATTCCTAGAATAAGAGATATGAACAGTGTATCACCAAAATTTACACTTATTTAAATATAATGGATCAATTTAAATATATGCATACATGGATTAAACACCATATGAGAAAAAAAAATGCAAATGATCTTTAATTGAGAAATGGGGTGATATCGAATGACATTCAAATGGCGTGATACTAAATGATATTCAAATGGAGTGATACCAAATGACATTAAAATGGCATGATACTAAATGATATTCAAATGGTATAATACCAAATGACATTCAATGAATCAAAACATGCAATGTATAGAAACAATATAGAATCATGTAAGATAGAAATTTCGAAAAAACGGTGATCTATGATTGAAAAATTATGAAATTCTTAAGAGGACTCTAATACCAAATGTTATATCACTTAGATCTGTCTAAATAGTCATAGTCCCCAAATCTATAGAATTTTATAATCGTTACCATAGATTTAAATGTACATTCCTGGTATAGAAGCTATTGTATATCACTTTTTAAATTGGTTTCTCCATCTTTCTCTTTTTGGATTGGTACCCCAATTTTCTTGAGTGATGAAACTTTAACTTTTTTATGCCAATTTTGTTTTATGAGCATAGCATTTTATGGACAAAGAGAGGACCAATTTAATTAGGATTAGATTAACTTTAATCTTAAATAACAAAATATATGATTCAGATTTATCCAGCTATTAAAAAAATTTAATTTAAATATAACCTTAATTATCTTTAATCATATAATATTAAAGATAATACAATTAATTTATTATTTATCATGCCACATTCTAACAACTAAAATTGAACACGAAGAGAGTCGAGAGAAAAACAAAGAATAGAAAACCAGAAACAAAAGAATAAAGTAGATAGAGACAGAGTGCAAGGAGGTGAGTGGAGATAAAAGGAAATCTTATTGGAAAAAAGAGCTTGAAGTTGGAAGTTTGGTGCAGTTTGGTAAAATCACTCATTCTCATTTTTGTTTTTCTTTTTGATTCATAATTTTTAAGTATTTGGAATGTTTGATTTACATGAATGGACAAGTATTTTAAGTAGTTTGTTTTTTGTTTTCGTTAAAATGTAATTCATAATGGTTATGGTTTTTTTTTTCCTTCTTCACTGTTTAATTGAGTATTGTGCTCCTGAAAATATATTCCATAGTTGAAGAGGTTGAGGGAAAATCGCGGTTCTTGTTGTGTTTTGTATAGATAATTCGGTAGAATTTTAACCTTGTCATGCTCCTTCGTTGTTTGATGACTTTGGTCCTTCCATAGGTTATGTTTTGTAGGATTTTAATATGTGGATCCTATTTTTGCGTAGGTAATTGTTTGAGTGCAGGAGCTTATTTGGTTTTGGTTTGGCCTTGCTACATTAAACTAAAATGTTTTGTGGTATGGTGGAATTTTAATTTTGAATGATTTGCGGCATTAGCTTGCACTTGTGTAAAAGTTTGTTCTACTTTGATTTGCTTTGCTGTTTTGTTATGATGTGTTAATTTGTTTGCTCATGTGTGAAGAGAGAATCAGAATTAACATCTTATATATGAAATTGCAATATTAAAATAACCACAAAAAAAAAAAAAAGAGGGAATTAGCTAGTAAAATCTGGTTCGGTGGAGTTCTTTTCAAAGTGTTGATTTTTTTATTCAATGTAATTTAACTTAGTTTTAGCTTAAACTAAAATTTACACCGTTATTTCATTGATGAGATTAGACTGATTAGACTTCGGGTCATGTTAGGCAAGTATAGTAAAAACGGGGTTCGGATTTTGTATATTTAAAATTTGACACATTTAGTGCATTTATATGGTTTTATCCTACTTTTTTTAAAATAAATATTAATTTTTTATAAAATTAAATGCACCCCACACAATCTCAAATGCACCGAATCCAAACCACACAAAACGTGGGATCATGGGTCACAAGATCAAAAGAAGACTTTGAGTGGAGTTGCCTCTGATCTTATTTTATTTTTCTTTTGTTTATTTATTTACCTTCCCCATACAGCATTCGTAAATAATGCAAGTTAATTGAACACAAACACAAATTTGCACCTTCACATATGTTTGAAGTTAATTTTCATTTCCACTTTAATTTTATAAAATTGTTATATGTGATTTTATGTCTTCTCAAACATCTGGATGTGAGTTGGTAGGGTCGTATAAGACTATATGTCTTATCAGGTTTTTAATGTTGGTTAGGTTGCATGTTTTTTAAATGAATTTGGATTCCAACAACTTATTTAATATTCATGCTTCTTTAAAAAAAACTTATTAAAAAAAAGAACAAAAATATTTTTCTTAACAATTTTCTGAAAAGCTTTTCAATTCATCCAAAAATACAAATAAATATCTTTTTTCTAAAAATGTCTTTTCCTACTGTACAAAATTACTTTCTTTTAAATAACCAGAAAACCAAAAAATATTTACCTTCCTCCATTGTAAACTTCAAATTGAAATCAAAATAAATAATACTTTCAAGAAATTCCACAACTCAAAAAAATAGAAAAAAAAATTAAGAGAATGAGATTTCATTGATTTCTTAAATCAAAACATACTATATAAATTTTAAGCTCATTTTGTTTACAAAAATTAGTTTAATTTTAATTATCTTATTTTTTTCACAAAAATAAAAATAAATTGATACATCTTTCTAGTTATATTATGTGGACTTTGATCTTTATTATTGAATACATAAATCTTACTTTTCATCCTAGATCAAATCTAAAATTTATAAATATACATTTTTCATTTGTTTTCTTTTAATTAATTTTAGTTTCATTTTCTCCCCCCTTTTGCCTGTTTTTAAAGTAGGTGATATAAAATTGACTAATGTCAATTTTACTTTAACTAGTTTGGGCAACTGTTCCTATCGAAAAATGTTGTGAAGGTGTTTAATATCCTTTTTATGTTCAAATAGACACCTCAATTTATTTTTATTTTTTAAAATTATATTTTTATTTTCATTTTTTTTATGTTTTTTTAAAATTTTTGTTAAAAATGTTATGAACAACTTTTAAATAGTTTTTAAATTATTTTTAAAAATTTTTTTCTTTACACCTACCTGCGTCGTGCTCTACTCTATGAGTTGTTAAACGTTACAACATTTTTTTATTTTTTTAATAAAAAATTGAATGCAGCATCAATATGTTCATCCGGGTACTTTTGCACCTTATCCTTGCTCAGAATAGCGATGTAAAATGTGAGAAAATAGTAATGTAATGATTCACGCCTCAAGGCTCGCGATCCTTGAACCGGAAAATGCATGCCAACACCTTTTCATGCATAATTCTATTTGGGTGTTATTTTTTAGTTCATTAATAATTTTAATTAAATCAGTACATTAATTATAATACAAAAATATAATTATAATATTTTTTTGTTAATATCATTATAATTATATTTTTATATTATAAATAGATATACTGGTATATTTAAAATTATGAATGTACAAAAAATTTTATTATATATTTTTTATCCAAAGAGATTGGGGGATTAAATATTCAAAATATACAATTTTTTAATCTAAAAATATATCATTGCTGCTATTGAAAAGAGTGAAAATTATAATTATTTTAACTTAAATAAACCTTATATATATGTCCCAATAATATAATAAATATTATATATATATATATGGCCAATATAAAAACAATTACTTTAAAAGTATAATAAATTAAATTTATAATTTTTAACTTATTGAAATAGATTTTTTTTTAAAATATAATAAAAAATTAATACTACTTTCTTAGATATTTGGATTATAGTTAGTCTTCAAGAATATGTGTCATAGTAAACAATAATCGTGTAATTTATAATTTTCTAAAAAAAAATAATTTGACATAGTTATGTACCATTCTAGGGTTCCCCTTCTATGTTTATTATTTTCTATTTTTTGGGAGAAAGCGTAAACTCGGTTTACGCAGAGAGAAAAATCAATGTCACGCCGTGTGCAATTTTTTCTTTTTTAGGGGTGACACCGTTGCAGATTAAGGAAAATCATAAACTGAATGGCAATATTATTTTCATTCCGATCACAAATTAAGTCTAATTGCTGTATAAGTAAAGGAACAAAATAAATTTAAACAATTACATACTATATATATATAAATATCATAAGAATTGCAAACTCCAATCGACCGGAACCGGAGGCTTTAATTATAACATTTAACCGGCAGCTATCTACACCCCTTCAACAAATAGGAAGAGGGGCTTGAGAAGGTCATAGCTGTGGATTTGTTGTTCTCCTTCCCGGGGGTTCCACATTCACTGAAGTCAAGTATGCGTCTCTCCATCTGCAAACAAACTTCATTTAGCTAAGCTAATGACACATTGATGATGCAAAAATTCACTACAAAACAGGGGCATCGGTAGAAAGGGGTTTGAGGAAATAAGAAAGTTAAGTACATCTAGCTTTACCAAAGCATTTGAAGCCAACTGAGAATAGTTGCCAGGCTGATTATGAGGATCCTTGTTTTCCTGGTCCACATCCCTGGCATTTTTTGATGCATCTTTTGCTTTAGGGGTTTCGTTTTCCAAAATCTCCTGAGCATTGGCATATGCAGCCGCAGTTTGTTCCTTTACCTGTTTCATCAACCCGATTGCGTCATAGCTTCTGTCGCCCGGGCTCATGAAAAACCCAAAATCCTGCAGACATATTTACAGTGTTATTAGGGGAAAACTGCAATCCACATTAAGACAGTAGACATCGAACAGAACTTTAAGTACCTCAATTGTTATTTCATTATCAACTCTAGGGCTAGGCAGAAAAGTGTTAATGAACCAAGGAGACTTCCACGCTGAAGGTGATTCAATGCTTCTTCTAAAAGGTGTTCCACCAAATCTGGCAACAAACACCGCAAAACAAGCAATCAGGGAACAGAAAAGGCACCTAGTTGGAGGTTTCAGAATCAAAATTACTGAGCACTAATCCACAATCGGCAAAAACAAAGAGTAAAAAGTGAGCAATGGCATTAAGAAAAATAACACAGTAATGAAATGAATATTACATGCTATATGCTTCAAAACCAGCATCATGTCCAGTATGATCAACAGAGTTCTCCCCGGGGGCAGATGAACAATGAGATTGCACACAAGTAACAGAAACTGAAGGAATTTCATGCTCCTTTACAAAAACAGAAGGGGAGCTATCGCTTGCGCATGAATTTCCATAAGATGATTTTGGAGGCATACTCTGATTCAGAGCTGCTTCCAAGCCTTTGCTCTTCAGGTTTTTTGGAGTTCTAGCACTTGAAGTGTGAGTTCTGTCTGATATGAAACGACTTTGATTTGGAGAATACAATATCAAGTCATTCATATCATGTTGAACTAGGACTCCAGAAGGTTGTTGCACCTGAAACAGGTAAACAAAAGAGAAAAAGAGAGAAGTAGAACCTTGACAAATTACGGATATCACTTGTTTACATCAACAAAAAGGTCAAGCAAGAACAATACTTACAATCTCAGCAGTTGCATCAACGTCAACATCAACCTTCATCTTTCCCTCAATGTCAAGAGGTCGCTGGAAATACTGAGAATCTTTATCACCGGTATCCTTATCTGACTTTTTGTTGCTCAAAATTGTAGATTCATTTTTCCCCTCTACATGTTCTCCTTTCGAAGCTGGCCTACAATTTTCTTTATCATCAACAGAGGCTCCAGATTTATTTTTCTCTATCAAAGATGGAGGAAGCATCTCATTGTCATCAAACATGACATCCAAACGTGAAAAATTTGTAGTCAATGTGGATGTCATGTCAGTCTCAAGTTTCTTCTCAATCCTCTTATCTGAGAGTGGTGATAAGTCTCGATATCGTTTCTTTAATATGGATGGTGTACCAGTGAAAGTTTTTGCGGCACTTCTCAACAAAGCATCTGGACTATCATCACGAGAAGGTGAGTCCCACAACCTCAGGGGAGTTGGACAATTCATAGAAGACATCATAAGCCGGCGGATACCAAGCGGACTAAATTCTTGCTGCATATCGCCTCCAGATTGTATAAGATCACAGCTGAAGAAAGGAACATCCAAGCTTGGAAATCGAGGAGGTTCGTAACATAGAGATCCTGTGTCCTCCTGTTCTGTATGCACACTTGTCTTTTCATCCATTGGATAACAAGTTTCCTTGGTATCTGATGCATAAGCAAAATTATTTACAGGGACCAATCTTAAAGCATCCTTCACAATATCTGGTCCATCATGCATTTCAGCGCCATCTATAGCATCAGTACAAGGTGAGATTGATGAGTCGTTTGGATAGATGAAACTATCATGTGCGCTGGAGACAAATTGCTGATCATCAGCTCCATATAACTGAGCAGCTTCAGCAGTATAAACTAGTCTACCATCATTAGCTGAAATTAGTGAAGGAACAGTTGGAAAAGGTTGGGAGCATGAAGATCCTATTAAATTATTAGATCTTGGTGGACAAGTTTGTAGTGCAGCTGAGGTACTACCAACATCAGTTATCTGGATGTCAGATGAATGGCAAAGGTTTGAAGTGCATCCGGACAAAACAATATCAACGCCTTTGTTATAATCTCCAGACGAAAAGCATCCATCATTTATTGTCTCTGAAAATAGAACTCTACAGCATTCTTCATCAGATATCAACATGTGCTCTGATTTAGAAGAATTCATAGACGTGGATACCATGGATGTTGAAATACCCAACCCCGCTGAAGTATGAAATTGAACATTCACAATGTCATGGCTTTCATCAGAAACTATACAATCTCTCTGCAAATGTGAGGATTCCTGACCCAAGTCTAAAGATGAAATACTGGGTAAAGCATGTATTTGAAACTCACGATCTCTGCCTTCAGAAATTCCAGGCTCATGTGAGTAATTTTGCTCAATGAATTGAGAAGAGGAAGCCTCTTCACGAGCCATGTCTGGGTTGGATATAGTAACATTGTCTAATGATATATAATAAGGCTCTGAACAAGATGCTTGACTAGGACTTTGCTCCTTTCCTAGACTAGAATATTCATTTGGCTTGATTTCCTCTCTAGTATGTAGAACAACATTTGTCATCTCTCTGGCAGATGGAAAACGACTAGCATTAGCTGACTCTTGGCTACACTCTGAAACTTCCTCTCCAATTCCCTTCTGACCACTATCATCCCCACTACACAGCAATCTCGAAGAGGTTGAAACCATGGGTTGATTTGGATGTCCAACATGGGGTATATCTTGGAACTGAGTGAGTAAACCTGATGCCAAGTAAGAATCCAATTTCTTTTTCACAGAACTGTTCCAGTGATTTTTTATAGCATTGTCCGTCCTGTTGCCTCAGAAGACAAGTACACCACAATTTCATGTGCTTATTGGCAATCAACAGAATAGAAAGAACCAAAAGTGCAAGGATCGGTCTTGAAACAATAATAAAATGTTCAAAGAACTTAAGAGTAAAATAGAAGACATGATCCCAAATAAGTGAAAACAGGGCTCCCAGCCTCCTTTTCACCCTATTCGAAAAAGAAAAAGGATTCTATGTACCTTCCAGGCAAGAACTTAGTCAATTCGGCCCATCTATTCCCATAAATTTGATGCGCACGTATTAAAGCCAACTCCTCTTCCTGAGTCCATGCTTCTTTGTTTATAGCAGGATTGAGATGATTATGCCACCTATTATAAAATATATTAGTCAACATGAAAGAAATCGCCCCAACTATACTTCTCAAGACACAGCCTGCATTACAATTTAAGAATTAGGAAACAAGGATAAAGGAAATGTAGATATAGATACTTTAATGTCATACACATAATAGAAAGCCCAATAGGCATACCTTTCTCGGCATTGCTTACCAATACGTCCAGGTAAGTGCTGTGCAATAGTAGACCACTTTTTGGGCCCATATTTATTCACCAAATCAATTATTATTTCATCTTCCTGTTTGCATTCAGATTTAACAGATTAGTCATTATAAGATATCTTATCTGAAAGGAAAGTCCAAAAAATCCAAATAATATTTAATATTAGATATCAACATACGCGAGAAATTGGAGGTATATATTACCTCTTTAGACCATGGACCTTTGACCAGTTCAGGATTTAAGACTTTCTGCCACCTATGTAGGCATTGTACATCCGTTCTATCCTTGAAACACTCCGCTATAAATAGATATAATTGCAACTAGAAACAGTTACTAAACACAACAATGCAAAACGAATATGCATGTGTTATATAAATGCTTTAAATGGTTAGATGGTACACAAATGAACATGCTAGAAATTGAAAAAGGAAAACTATATGCTTTCACCAGCAGCACAGAGGTTTATTATATTTGGTTCCACTGAGGTGAGACTACACTAGGCAGATTAAAGAAAGCACACTTCCAAGTATATACCTTAAATAAGAAATGGACACACATTACACACTCAAGCAGATAATTAAATTAAGTCATGAATAAATTCATCAAATAATATGAACATACACGTTGACACTCGAAATATACCTATTTTTTTCCAGTTCTTTCCTTTAAAACGTTGAACAGCCTTCCGCAAAATCTCATCCTGCAAAAACCGTGACCATTACAATTACATGCTAATATATAACATTTTTTAGGCATAACTGCGACTTGCAAAAAGAAAATCTACAAAATCCAATAATCTAAATGGACAATTGGACATTGATATCACAAAGAATGGCCAAGGTAATATATTAGGCTATGAGTACTTTAAAAGACTGAGTCAAAGCTGCTGAAAGTCACAGAAAATATATAAAATGTGCCAAAGTTGACATAAAAGATGCCATAAAGCATACTTAATCTAATAACAATTACCAAGTTACCAATAATTGTTGCACAACCAAAACAACATGACCAAGTTATGAAAAGATGAAATATGTATGCAGTATGCATATTTATCATTTTACCTCTTCAGGAGTCCACTGTCCTTTTGTAGAACGCCTTGTTGGGCCACTAGTGCGCCTACAGATAGAGAACTTCTAGTTAGACAAAAATCATTTGATCTCATTGCCTGTTCTTGATAGAAACCAAAGCTTAATATGGTCACCCAAGAAGGGAAGTGACCACTATTGATTCAACAAAAAGGGTATACACAGGACAGAGCAGGGAAATCAAGCTTTTTCATCCTCACTTCCGCTATTAATATCTGTAGTTTGGACTCAAGAAAAGAACTTGATATCAACGTGCCATTTATAAACCACTCTCTTAAGAAAGCAAATAAAAGTTCCGAAGACGAAAATGTCAAATGCTAATGGTTGAAGGTCCTAGGCACCAATAAGAAATGCCATCTAGCTAGAGAAATTCAGAGGGCACCGAAAGAATAACCTGCCTGCCACATCAACCATTATTAGGCAAAGATTCTCAGAGGACAAAAGCACAAATGCATTGTAAATAAGTATTATTACTAAAAAATACGAAAATATGTAAACGGTTCTGATAATTACCCATGAAGAGCTCTAATTTTCTGAACACCGTCACCGAGCCCATCTGATGGAGCTGGGGTTGTCTTGTCACCTTCCATAGTTTATTGGCAGACAAGCAAAATAACGTACCCCAGTTCCTACTTGAATGCAACTCTGTCCAGAATTGGCACTCCAAATCATTATAACTATTTTAACAAGTCTCAGGCACAGAGCTCTGGAACGAGGCAATGATAAAAAGAGAGGAATTAGAAGATTTTCTTTTTCTGAAACAAAAAATGCATGGATGATTTTGAGTGATAATTAATAAATAATAATGGTAGGAGAAGGACAATAAATAAATGGGAAACCAGAAAAGAACATTCGATTCATTGACAAAGCACAAAATAATGATCCTAATACTTGGATCATACCACAAGCCAGTATCCAGAGTCACAATTCCTCGCTCACCGTATGGTTACTTTATATGACCTGACACTTAACTCAATTGCATTGGTACATAATAGAAGTTAGCATCCAACACTGGAAGTGTTTCATCAAATTGGCAGAGAGTTGGGAACAAATCCCCTTTCCAGCCCAACACCAAAATAAAAAAGAGAAATTAGTTAACATTTTCAAGAAAGTTTGTTTAGAAGACAAAATACTGCCAAATAAATTAGTAAAAGTTCTATATTGATTATCAGACCATTAAATCGAATTAAGAAAATTCAAATTAAAGAATCCAGCGTCCATTAAGGCAGTAATCTGCTGGAATGCTCACCCTAATCAAGGCGCGCAAAATTCACCACTAACCAAAAACAATTACAATCACTACGATATACTAACATTCTAGTCTTAAGTCTCTGTCGCATCTTAACCAACAGTAATTTAGCGGTTTCAAACAAACGCAAGACCTGAAATTGGTGTCGGCCCATGTATTTTGCGCACCACCTTCCCCCCCCCCCCCCCCCCTGGGGGCAATGACCAAAGGAGAACAAAAACAAAACGTATTCAAACGAAAGTATAAGGAAGAAAAAATCATAAGCTAGAGGTCTCCATTCTAAGAATTTCGATTTTAATTTTAACTTCATCAGAGATCCAAGAAAGGCTTTATAACACTGATTCGGCAATTCAAATTTATTATATCCAATTATTCCTCGGTGAAATAGGTAAATGCTGAGAAACCATCGTTAAGGTCGGAGAAGCAAAATGTAAATTACATCCACAAATACTGAATGACACTCACCGAACTGAGCTTCAGAATGAAAACGGATGAGAAGCCAGAATAACATATAAACGATGACGCGATCGAAGCGGTGCGCATTTGGAGATCCAAAAAAGTTGTAAGGAAGTGCGATAAGCAAAGTTGAGAGAGAGTGAGCATGATGATCCGAAGCTCTATTCGAAGTTCAAACATAAAGGGGCGGACTCTGAAGTTCAAACCCTATGGTTAAAGGTCGAACGTCTTACGTTATGGACGACGACGATATTGACACGTGGGAATTGAAGCCGTACTTGTTCTAAACGATTATGCCGTCTTTTTCAAAAGTTCAACGGGCAATTTATTTTTGTCTTTGTGTAAAAATGTTTTATTCACTCGTGATCATCATTCTTTGAAAATTTTAAACTACAAAAAAAAATCTAATTAATAATTTGATTCCTTTTAAATTTTTAAAATAAATATTATTGTCACATTTTTGTAATGAGTCACGTAATAATTATATCAATGTACTCAATTTAATATTTACAAAACAAATTTACTTTATTTTAAAACATCAAAAACAAGTTAATAAATTGTTTTAAAATAGTAAATAAAATTAACAAACAAATATGATAATAATTGAAATTTAATAGATTAAAATAAGACAAAAAATTTAAAAATTAAATTATAATTACATAAATTACTTAAAATATCAAATTAATAATTAATTAAAAAATAAAAGCACAAATATAAATAAGATATAATCAAAGTTAAAGTACTGTATAATGTTGCATTACATATAAAATTAATATAATCTGTTTATTTTTAATGTTTGAACTAAAGTTGACGTTCAAATAAAAAATATATTTAAAGCATTGTGACTTTTCTCTAAATTTATAAAAATATAAATATATATCGTTAATATTTAATAATTAACAAATTTTTTATTCCACCACGTCCTAAGATTTTTTTATATGAAATCAATTTTTTTTACATGATTTTAGTTAGAACTGAGATTTAACATTTTTCTTATGTATTTATTATTTTTATCCTGTCTTATACCGTTAGAACATTATGTATACAATGTAGGATATCATAAACTTTTTATTTAGGATAAAATGTTATATCACTCAATATCAATATTATTATTATTATTATTGGAAAGAGATTAATATGAATTTATATACTAAAACAATTTTATGTTCTCCTTTATTCAACTCAATATTAATAGTTGTTTTAAAATTTTTGAAATAATGTAAAAGTAATTATTTGTTTATTCAAATAGTGTGAAATATAATTAGAAGACCTAACTAATGCATGAATTATTATTATTATTATTATATATTCAAAAATTTGAATTCTTACACTATTTACATCTCCATTTCACTTTTCTATTTTTACTTAGGCCACATATACAAAACGTTATCCAAAACAAACAAACAAACTAGTAACTCCACTCCCAAAAAATATATTGAAAATTTTTAAAACGCAATATTAAATTGACATAAAAAAGTAGTGTCTTAATGAATTATAAAACATACTCGTATCGCACATTTTTGCTATACAAAAAATTATAGACATTGAAAAAAATTTCATCTGATTCTTTTCTTCATCTATTTCAATAATGAATATTAAATACTTCTCATAATTAAGTTATCATTTTCCTTTTTTGAAATTTAATTCATTATGTCTTTTATGTCATTATTATTTTAAAGATAGCAATATTATTTATTTTTATTTATTCACTCAAGGAAAGTGACAAGATTAAAGCCAGAGAAGCATCAAAACCATGTTTACTTCTCTCATTAAGGAGTTGACTGATTAAGGAAATCATAAACCGACTGGCAATATTATTTCTTTTAAATCACAAGTAATCTCTAATTACTGTATAAGTAAAGAGAAAAAAAATTGAAAAAATTACATACTATAGATATATCATTATATCACAAGAATTGCGAACTCCCAACAACCGGAAGATGTAGCTATTACAATTAACAAGCACCTATCTACACCCCTTCAACAAATATGAAGAAGGACTGGAGGAAGCCAGAGCAGACGACATGCCGTTACCCTCCTTCCCTGGTGTTCCACATTCACTGAAGTCAAGCATGCGTCGCTCTATCTGCGAACAAATTCCATTAAGCCAAAAGCTTAGACGATGCCAAAACTTCACCGACAAATAAAAAAATAAATAACAATGGTACATAACTATACATTTATAAGTCAAAACTTAGGTAGAGCTCTAACAGAGATATAATATATAAGGTTTTTTTTTTAAGATTCGTTAGCTGAAATTTTTTTAATATCTTCATTGAAAAACTTAAAGACTTCCATTCAACAATTTAATTACCTCAAAATTTATGTAACATTTTTTAAAATTATAACAAATAATAATTTGTAATTCTGAGATCTACTTGCATCGTCTTCGTTAAACAAGAGCTAGGGGTATGGGAAGAAAGCTAGGTAGTTGATCAAGCTTTACCAAAGCATTTGAGGGCAACTGTGAATGGTTCCCAGGCTGATTATTAGGATCCTTGTTTTCCTGGTCCACATCCCTGGCATTCCCAGATGCTTCTTTTGCTTTGGGAGTTTCATTTTCCAAAATTTCCTGAGCATTGGCGTATGCAGCCGCAGTTTGTTCCTTGACTTGCTTCATCAACCCAATTGCATCATAGCTCCTGTCGCCTGGGCTCATGAAATACCCAAAATCCTGTAAACAAGCTTAAACTTTAAAGACTTATTTGGGGAAAATTACAATCTACTCGAAGATAAAAGACATCCTTCATAACTTGACGTACCTCAATTGTTATTTCAGTATCAAGTCTTGGGCTAGGCAAGAAAGTGTTAATGAACCAAGGAGACTTCCATGCTGAGGGTGATTCAATGCTTCTTCTAAAAGGTGTTCCGCCAAATCTGGTAACAAACACCGTAAAACGAACAATCAGTATAACAGAAAAGGCACCTAATTTGAGGTTTCGATACTGAAATTACTCAGCACTATCCACAATCAGCCCAAATAGAAAAAATGGAAAAGTCAGCAATGGTACTAGAACAGTAACACAAAGTAATTAAATGAATATTACATGCTAAATGTTTCAAAGCCAGCATGATTTCCAGGATGATCACCATAGTTCTCCCCCGGGGCCGACGAACAATGAGACTGTACACAAGTAACTGGAAATGAAGGAATTTCATGATTTTTTACACCAACAGAAGGGGAGCTATCACTTAAGCATGGATTTGAAGAAATGCTCTTGTTTGGAGCTGCTACCAAGCTTCTGATGTTCAGGTTTTTTGGAGTTTTAATACTTGAACAGTGAGTTTTGTCTGGATTTAAACATACTTGATTAGGAGAATACAATAGTAAGTCATTCATATCATGTTCAGTTAAGACTCCAGAAGGTTGTTGCACCTGATTAAGTTAAAGAGAGAAGGAGAAAGTAAGTATATTGACAAGTTACGAACATCAATTGTTTACATCAACAAAAGGTCATAGACTGTACTTACAATCTCAGCAGCTTTATCAACGTCAACGTCAAGCTTCTTCTTCGAATCATCGTCAAGAGATCGCTGGAAATCCTGAGAATTACTATCACCGGTATCTTTTTCAGACTCTTTGTTGCTGAAAATTGTAGATTCATTTCTTCCCTCGGCATGTTCTCCTCTCATAGATTGTCCACAATTTTCTTTATCCTCAACAGTGGTTCCAGATTTCTCTTTCTCGATTGAAGATGGAGGAAGCATATCTGCTTCCCGAGTCTCATTGTCATCAAACATGACGTCTAAACGTGAAAAATGTGTAGCCAACGTGGATGTCAAGTCAATCTCAAGTTTCTTGTCGATCCTCTTATCAGATAGAGGCGATAACATGTCTCGGTGTCGTTTCTTTAATATGGATGGTGTACCCGTGAAAGTTTTAGCAGCACTTTTCAACAAAGCATCTGGACTATCATCACGAGAAGGTGAATCCCACAACCTCAGGGGAGTTGGACAATTCATAGAAGACATCATAAGCCGGCGAATGCCCAAGGGACTAAATTCTTGCTGCATATCCCCTCCAGATTGTATAAGATCACAGCTGAAGAAAGGAATATCCAAACTTGGAAAACGAGGCGGATCATAACACAGAGCTCCTGTGCCCAGCTGTTCTGTATGCACAATCGTCATTTCTTCCGCTGGATGACAAGTATGCTTGGTATCTGATGCACATTCAAAAGTATTAACAGGGACCAATCTTGAAGCATCCTTCACAGTATCTGGCCCCACGTGCATTTCTGCGCTATTCATAGCATCAATACAAGAAGAAATGGATGAATCGTTGGCATAAATGAAGCTATCCTGAGCTCTGGAGACAAACTGTAGATCATCGGCTCCAACTAAATGATTGGCTTCATCTGTATACACTAGTCTACCATCAGTAGCAGAAAGAACCAAAGACTGGGAGCATGAAGATCCTATTAAATTATTAGATCTTGGTGGACAAGTTAGGTGTACACTTGAGGTTCCACAAGCCTCAGATATCTGAATGTCAGATGATTGGCAAAGAAATGAAGTGCATCCGGACAAAACCGTATCAACACCTTTGTTATAATCTCCTGAGGAAAAGCATCCATCATTTATTGCCTCTGAATATAGGACTCTGCAATATTCTTCATTAGATATTAACATGTGGTCGGCTTTCGCAGGATCCATAGAAGGGGGTCCCATGGATGCTGAAATACCTAAACCCGCTGAAGTATGAAATGGAACATTTACAATGTCTTGGCTTTCATCACAAGCTACACTATCCCTTTGCGAAAGTGAGGATTCTTGATCCAAGTCTGATGAAGAAATATTTGGTAGGGCATGCAAGTTAAATTGAGCATCCCTGCTTGCAGAATTTCCAGGATCATGTGAGTATGTTTGCTCAATGAAATGAGAACAGGAAGCCTCTTCACGAGCAACGTCTGGAATGGATATTGTAACATCATCCAAAGATACGTAATATGGCTCTAAATAGGATGCTTGATTAGGACTGCGCTCCTTTCCTAGACTGAAATCTTCATTTGGCTTGATTTCCTCAGTAGTACTTAAAACAACATGGGTCATCTCTCTTGCAGATGGAAAATGGCTAACATTGGCTGACTCTTGGCTACACTCAGAAACTTCGCCTCCTTCAGTGCCCTTATGACCATTATCATCTCCACTACACTGCAACCTTGAAGAGGTAGAAACCACGGATTGATTTAGTTGCCCAACGAGGGGTACATCTTGGTACTGAGTAAGCAAACCTGATGCCAAGTAAGAATCCAATTTCTTTTTGACAGAACTGTTCCAGTGATTTTTTATAGCATTGTCTGTCCTGTTGCCTCAGAAGACAAATAAACCACGAGTTCAGATGCTTATGGGCGATCAACAGAAACAGAAGAACTAAAAATGAATGAAAAAACAAGGAACATTCCTATGACATCAGTCGTGAAACAGTCTGAAGTGAAAAGCATGGCCACGTGCATCCTTTTCGCTTCAGAAAGAAAAATTTATGTACCTTCCAGGCAAGAATTTTGTCAGTTCTGCCCATCTGTTCCCATAAATCTGATGAGCACGTACTAGAGCCAGCTCCTCTTCCTGGGTCCATGCTTCCTTGTTTATAGCAGGATTAAGATGATTATGCCACCTAATATGTTTGTAACAAATTATATCAGTCAAAATGAAGCTCATCGCCTCAACAATATCTCAGGGCAGTCAAAACAGAGCCTGTACTATGATCTGTCTATTAGAACGGTAAGAAAAAGGAAATGTAAATAAAAAAATTTTAATGATGTACAAACTAGAAGATCCAATAACTGTACCTTTCTCGGCATTGCTTGCCTATACGTCCAGGTAAATGTTGTGCAATAGTTGACCACTTTTTTGGTCCATATTTGTTCACTAAATCAATTATTATTTCATCTTCCTGCTTGCATTCAGATTAGACAGGTAACTATTTTAAGATATTTTGTCCGAAAGGAAAGTCCATAAAATCCCGATGATGTTTAGCATCAGAAATAACTCCGCCAACATAACAAGAAATGAGAGGTACATATTACCTCCTTAGACCATGGACCTTTGACTAGTTCAGGATTTAAGACTTTCTGCCACCTATGTAGGCATTGTACGTCCGTTCTATCCTTGAAACACTCCGCTATTAACAGAAATAATTTGACAATTAGAAACGGCGACTAAACCAAAATAATGCAAATTGGAGTTGCAGACATCAAAAAGAAAAACTTAAAATAGTTAGATATACTAAAAGACAGGCCAAGAAAGCTAAAGTAATAGCAGAGAAAGGGAAAGTGAACTTTGCAAAAGGACAATTTGTGTCACTAGAAACTCAGGGAAAATAAATGATTCCCTTAACAGCACGTAGGTTTTTTTTCAATTAAATGCTCTCAGAAGGTATGTCAAATTTAAGGAAAGTACACTTTCCCGGATATAACTGAAATAAGAATTGAACACTCATATACACAATAAAGCACGTATTGGATGCTAGTGAAAAATAAGTGACGGACAGCTCGACATGCATATTCAAAATGAAACAATACCTATTTTTTTCCAATTCTTTCCTTTAAAACGCTGAACAGCCTTCCGCAAAATCTCATCCTGCAGAAATAATATCCATTACAATGAGCTTATAAAATAATACATTTTTCTAAAATGATTCTGATTACCACAATCTTCCCCACCCCCCCCCCCCTTCCCCCAAAAAAAAAAAGCTATACGGTAAATTTAAAGGAATATGCTGAAGCAAATGAATATTAAAAACATATATATATATACACACATAGAAAAACAAAAGATAACATAAAACATGAAATATGTATGCACATTCAAAAATTTCACCTCTTCAAGTGTCCACTGTCCTTTGGTTGAACGCCTTGTGGGGCCACTAGTCCGCCTACAGATAGAAATCTTTTAGTTAGACAATTATTCAAAAATAAGAAAAAAACGACCGTTACTAATTTAACATATAGGTAATACGCAGAAAGAGCAAGGAAGACAAACTTGGGCCAAAAGCTAAAAGACAGGACATGTTCAAGAATCTAAGGTTTTCCATCCTCACTACAGTACCAAGTTTCCTTGTTTCGGCTCTAGAAAAGAACATGATATAACGTCTCATTCATAATTCACCTTTAAGAAAGCATATAACAGATCCCAAAGATAAATATGTCGAATCCTAATGGTTGAAGAAGGTGCTAGGCACCAATTAAAAATGCTCTCTATCTAGAGAAATACAAAGGAGCTCACCAACAATAAGCTGCCTGTCAATCTAACCTTCATTAGGTAAAAACATAGAAAGATTCTCAAAAAGAGAAAAGCACAAACCCACTGTAATACTAATCGTTCTAGGAATTACCCATGCAGTGCTCTAATCTTCTGGATACCATCACTGAGCCCATCCGATGGGGCAGGCGTTGTCCTGTCACCTTCCATAGTTTGTTGGCAGACAAGTAAGATAGTATACCCCAACTCCCACTTGAATGTAACTCTGTCCAGAATTGGCTCTCCAAAACATTCTAATTATTTTAAGAAGTCTCGAGCACACAGTTCTGAAATAAGGCATTGGTAAAAAGAGAGTAAATTAAGAAAATTTTCTTCAAACAGACAAAAGAATCTTCAAATGGGAAAAATAATGATCCTAATACTCGGATCATAGCACAAGCATATTTGACATGACGCAATCACTTAGGGAGGTCTAGAATCACACTCGTTGTGCGTATGTGTGTATAGAGAGAGAGAAAGTTACAATGTTTGGTGTATGCTCATTCAAATCAAGGGGTACAAAACTCACGATTAACCAAATCTATTACAATCAGTACGATATAGTAACTCGTTAGTCTTAAGATTTGGCAGTTTCGAACAAACGCAAGACCTGAAAACCGCATAAGCGTACAAGTTGTGCGCACCTCCCCTTACTTCAACCACCAAAAGATTATAAGGAAAAACAAAATAATTAAATTAACTGTTCGGTATTCGAAAAAAAAATAAATGCTGAGGTTCTCCATTTCTAAGAATTTCGATTTGAACTTCAACCTCATCTTAAGATGGAACTAACGCATTCCAACTCTGACTTGGCTAATTATACAATTCAATTATATAAAATTACGAAACTAAGAACCCCATTGACATTCCAATTATTCTTTGTTAAATTATTTAACTGTAGAGAAACCACCATTAAGGTCAGAGAAACAAAACGGAAATTAAATCCACAACGACTGAAGGACACTCACCGAACTGAGCTTCACAATGCGAAGGGTCGAGATGTCGGAATTACGTACAATCGATGAGACGACGAAAATGTTGCGCATTTGAAGATCCAATCAGTTGTAAGGAGGATCTGCAAACGAACAGCGATGAGCAAAGCTGGGAGGGAGATAGAAAGAAAGGGAGAGAGAGAGAGTGAGTGAGTTAATTGATCCGGGGCTCTGTATTCAAACATAAAGGGGCGGAATCCGAATTTCAAACCCTATCGTTAAAGGTCGAACAAATTGGAGTATGGACGGTGAAGATGCTGACACGTGGGTTCGAAGCCACACCTGTTCTAAACGTTTATGCCCTCTTTTCAAATGTTCAACGGCCAACTTATTTTATCTTTAATTATTTATTTTTTGAAAAACATTCCTATCCCCATAATCCTTTTAAAATTATAGCCAGAGATCTTTTTTTTTTTTTGGCGTGAGAAGCTAGCTAGTTTAGGCCGTTGGACGATTGTGCTCTAATTTTGCTGGCTTTTGATTCGGTGGGTATTTTGTATAAAACTACGTTGTTATTGCATAAGTTAATATAATTTGTATAATACTGCGATTACTTTGTCGGCAGGTCAGTTAATGCATTCTTCAAATTATTCATCATTTCAGTTACATTAAAAGCAGTTCCTTCGTACTGACCTTGAAGACTAGAGTATTAAAAAAACAAAAATTCCTGCACCAGGATGGAAAAGAAGCATTAAAATCTTGTATAATATATTTGACATTTCGTTTTTATGTTTAATTATTCTTTCCTTTCTGGTAACATGAGAATAAATAAAGTGATGGTTGCATCGCAGGACCAAATTGTTTAAGATTATGAAAGTAGGATAGAATAGAGTAAACTTGTTTAAGCACATTTAAATTGATAGTTAACATATAGTAGCACCTCATTTATCATCAAAAATTACATTTTCCCTATTTTCTTACCATACAATTTAAAAGTAAAAATAAAGATATAGTTGAATTTTTTCAATTAAACCAACTACAATTTCTAACTTTTCTTGTGCCGATAAGAGGCCAAAGAAAAAAAGGCTAACTAATACTCACAAACGAGGTATCCAAGCCTCCTAGCAATCTTCGATGAAAGACGAAGAAATCCAGCCTCCCTTTTTCTTTGTATTACGCTGATTCACTCCCATCAGCTACATTTAACTATTGGATCAGACTCATAAAATTAAATTAGAATTCAGTTTTAAGACAAAAAACTGAGTACATTTTTTAATTAGATTTTTACTCTTTTTTTTTTTCAGATCAGTCCTAACGAGCCTTTTGACAATTTCAAACTATAAATAAATCTATTTATTACTTAAATTTAAAGTAAGATTATATGATTAATAGTTATTATTATTTATTTAATTGTATATTAAAAAATTAAAAATATAAATTAATTGTTGTATTATTATAAATTTATTAAATTAAAAACACTAATTATTATCTAGTTATTGAAATATCAAGTCACATTAACCTATCATTTCATATATAATCACTTCAAATTAAAAATAAATTAATCTTATTAATAGACTTATAATTTTAATTTTATCATCTTACATCTTAAGTTACATTTTTTTAAAAGTATATTAAAAATTTTTTAATCGATAATTTTTCATTGAAGAGTTAATATAAGCTTTTCAAATTTAAATCAAACTTAAAAATAAAGACTTAAACTCAACTCATTTTATAAAATACACTTTTCTAATCAAACCTTTTTTTGAGCGGGGTCAATTAAACAAAACAAGCTTTTAAAATTCTAATTAAGTTTGCTGCCCATTATAACCCAAGATATTAATGTAGAGAGCAACTAATTTGCAGGCTGTGTTAAATCTAGTCCGTCTAAAATTCAAAGTGAAAAAGGGCGTTGCTCCCTCAACAAAACCGGGATAAAGTCAGTTAAATTTTCTCGTCGCCCGTACGTTACACATTTACATGCGCGTAAATTTAGGTTATACAAAAAGGAAAATTCACAGTACCATTGGTTAGCCAAATTCCCAAATAGATGATTAAAATGACTTTAAAAAATTTTAAAATATAAAACTAAAAGAACGGGCAACTTTCTACCCGTAGTCAACTTATGTCTTAAGAGTCACATGAATTTATGTTTTTGGTAAACAGAAAATAGAAAAAGGGAGCGTATCAAGTAAAAAATTTAAATAACAGGCAATACCTACCTGTACAAGTTATGATGGTGTTTGTAACTAAGTCATTAGTATGGCTACTAAATTTTTAAAGAAAAATCAAGAAACAGGTATTACCGACATATATTAAATTCACAGGGAAAATTGCAAGGGAACAATAATTTAATATAGTAAAATAAAACTCAAATATAACCGGGAATACATCAGGCAACCAAGCAAATCAAACTGGTTACTAAATTAGCATGATGTCTAAATTTACGCCGTTCCGACTTTCTGAGCTTTATTTGGGCGATTCACCGGAGAGTCATTCTCTCTAGACCGGGCATGTTTTCCCCCTCTACCATGCCTCCCTCCCCTGGAAAGAGATGATACGGTTGAATTTTTCAAGTCAAAAGAAAACTCCAGAAAGGAAGAACAGCTTATTCATATTAAAATTCAAGGCACTGATGAGTTAGCCTACTTACCTTCCTCGGGTACCCTTCTTGTCTCGACGCTTTTCCTGATTACCACGGAGAAGGCTCCAGTATTCCCTTTCGGCCTCACCTATAGGAGCATAAAACACAAGAATAGATCTCAGCTCAACCCGTATCGCTTTACTACTAGTCTCACCTCACCAACTATGCCTCAAACCCCCTTTGATAACCCTTTCCTTTTCCCACATCCCATAAGGGGGCCTGGGGATGGTAAGCTAAACAAATCAAATCATAGGTCAAAAAAATCAAATTAGATGTGTGTATACCAGACACTGGATCTAAAATAGCAATAAAATTCTTCACAGCCAAACCCCCCTTCTCAGCAAGAACTGCAGCAGCACGAGCTTTCTGAGCAGCTTCAGGTTCTTCAAACCGGATGTATCCTGAATCTGCTCCAATCTTGAAATCAATGTACTGAACAGGCAGATAAGAATATAAGATTAATAATCCAGTATCAGTCAATTCAAACCTTGAAGATAACCACTAATTTAGTAGCAGGAATGTGCCAGGACAGGATAGTTTAGACAAGCTTAAGTAAATTAAAAAACAATTATAACTCAAAAAGAGACAATAAGTAACCTTCTAAATAGTTCCCAGAAAAAGAGAACCAGACAACTTTAACAGACAGCTATAAATTGTTATTCGAACTTAGAGATGGCATAAATCTCCTAAACAATAGGAAGCGGAACACATAAGTACCTTCACAGAACCAAACTTCTCAAAGACACCTTTTAAATCCTCACGCAAGACAACATCCATGTTGTCCTTGTAAGCAGCAGCTGAACATTTTTCATCAGTTTCTTGAATCTTTTCTTCACCTTCAGCTTCCTTTCCTTCACTGGCCCCGTGGTTTTCTTTATCATTGTCAGTATTATCTGATGCCTTTTGTTCATTAACCTCAGCAACACTTTCTGAGGTATTTTGTTCATCTGCATTAGAGACACTACCATTATCATTGGCTTCTTGATGAGCACCATTTTGTCCCACAGGAACATAATCTGAATTGCTTTTTAGCTTGAAGGATATAATTAAGCCCTTGGGGTAGCTGCAATTAACATGAATGAGGGCAATCAGCTTATGAACTATTTTCTTTCCAGCGGCCAGGTAGGGTTAATAGAATTGGGAACTTCTTACTCCGCTTCTGCATTCGAGTTATTCTGGCGATTTGAACCCATAAGTGCACCAGATTTTTCATGCTCTTCTAACTCCTTTTCTCTCTCTGCATCAAAATCCTTCCTGAAATAGATCTAATCAATATCAGACAATTTGCATATGTATCAACAGATACTCAACATTCATGCATCCCTGCGAGCTACAATAAAGAGAATTGACATACTTCAATAAGGGATGCCAAAAGCATCATTGGCTTTAAAACAACACTTTCAAGTAATTTTTTTTTTCAGACATGAAAAAAAGCCTTATACTGCATCACTTTTTTTCACGCCAGACAATTAACTAAAGGAGTTGACAGAAAATTTGGATCTCATCCTTTTCTTTTTGAAATTGTTCTGATATAAGGGAATTAAGGAACAAAAAGAGAAAGAGAGAAAGTTTTGCGCTTATTCATTCAAGTAATGGTATCAAACAGATATTGGCTTTCTTACTTTGGCTTCAATTCTAACTCAGCCCCTGCATAGACCAACTTTTGTCCCAAAACTTCTCCAATATCTTGTTCCGATGAAAACTCAACAAGGGCAGTGCCACAGAAAAACCTTTTGTCTCCAACATGACGGGGAAGCCTGACACTATTGACCTGAAATTGAAATCTGTCATTTATAAAAAATGATGCTCTCACAAAGTACTATATACCTTCATGTACAGTCTGCCAAAGAGTTTCTGATAAAAACAATAACAACAACAATAATCTGACATAGTTGAAGATATACCAATATCAGAGAGACTCAGAATGTATCTTTAAAATGATGAAGACAAACTAAGTTTCATAACAAGCATTGGGAATCTTCATTTATACTCACTTTGCACCCCAGCTGGCCCTCACCATGCATCAATACTCAAAGAAGAAGCAGAAGAAACATAATGTTCTATAATTAAAGTCGAAGAATGTAAATAATTTAGTATGCTGTTCTTACCTTGGCAAATTGGCCAAAGAATGCCTCTACATCTTCACGCTTTACATCATATTCAAATGGTAATGCAGCAATTGTTCTTATGTCCACCTGCTCAATTACCTCTTCTGGCTTCAGAAGTTCAGTTGTCCTGCCAACTTTTTTCCCTGAAACATGGAAATAGAACAAATAATTGAACAAATTATAAGTGTTATAGATCTGGTAACAGAAGCACATTTTCATCTGGTAACATAAACCTTGCCGACCCCCCGACACAACTAAAAAAACCCCAAAAAAAAAAAAAAGAAGACATCTTATAGGGTTATCCAAAGAAAACATATACAAATTTGGATGTGAATTTGTGTTTCTTCCATTACTCATCTCATGACTGCTGGAATTGAAGGGGAAAAAAGCAAACATAATATAATCTACAGATGTTAGTAGCCAATAGAAAGAACTAAAGATAAACAAGGGAAATTCCAATCTGCTGCCTTAATAAATCAAGAATAGTAAAAGACTTCAATCAAATAAGCCAAGCACCTCCAACAAGCTCATGTCAACAGAGAGTATATTAATCAAAATTTTTCACCTTAGAAAACAGAATGGCAAATAAGACCATACACAGACATAAACACAGAAAATAGTTAACAATAACTCACCATCCTCGGAGATCTTAAGTGAATCCGATTTCCTCAGAGTTTCAGCAACAGCTTTGACGGTATCTTCAGGGACTTGATCCGGCTTTACATCCTCCAGATTAAGATGTTTTCTCATCCGAGAAAAAGAACAAATCAAAGCTAAACTAACCACTTTATAGTACGGTCAAGGCCAACAATGCATAAGACAAATCCATTCAATTACGTTGACGGCAAAATACACAATAGACAACTAACATAAGCTCATGAACGATAACTAAATATACACAGTAAACAGGCCACGACAGCAAAAAGCACAATAATTGAATAAGGATACTGCCATCTTCGCTTTCACTTATAGATTTTTTGAGAAAACTGTCCCTAGGAAGGTTGCTATCACTGAAGTAGAACTCAACCTGAACGACAGGGTGTAGACGCAAATTATGGAGAAAATAAAAACTCGGATGATCATCCACAGAAAAAGAATTGAACAAGTACACTGTAAAAGGAAAGTATATTGCGTACTTGTCGTATCACTTTCTGAGCTGTTTCTTCGTCCAACGAGGGCGTCGCCATTGATGCACAGATGAGGCTAGAAAGAGAACTGAAGGGCTCGGGGAGAGGGAGAGAGTGTGCTTTTGTATGATTAGGGTTTCTGAGGGTTTTAGAGTACGTGACCTTGCCGCTTTATAGTCTGTATTTTGAAGTAAGAGTTCCGAACTGGAATAGGTTCGCGGCCCCCAACTACATCCCCCATCCTCCCCTCAATGTGTCATCGTGTGATCGTGTCGCAAGTGGGTTGGCAACTTGGCAATACAATTTTTTTTTTTAAATTTTTTCAAGCAAATTACATGACTAGGTCAAATTATATTTTTTATCTCATATATATGCGTTACGAAAAAACTTAATTCATTTTTTCAAATAATTTAACATTTTATATGAATGATAATTTTTTTTTTAATGTGCAGTAAAAACCACAAAAATATGTTAAACTTGATAGTAAAAAAAAAAAGGTTCAAACTCTTTTTTTCGTTGGGTGAAATGAGTGGCTTTAAGAATAGTTGTTAATTAGACAAAATAGCACTAGTTTCGTCTAATTAAATGCTGGTTGATTTAATATTACTAAAGGCCTTACGTAACTAAAGAATTTGTTATTCACTTGTTAGTGGTAAAATGTGCTTTTACGTATTTATTGACATGATAAAAATAAAATTTTTAAAAATAAAAATAAGAAACGATTAACTTGTTAGCATTTTTTGAAGTATCATGTACTTTCATTAAGTTATACTAACAAATAAAATTAAGTAAATTAAACTAGATTGTCGGGAAAAAAAAAAAGTAAATTACACTAGCATATCATGAAATTTGACTTAATTTTACCTGATACACTTCATTTTTCATGAAAATTACATTCAACATTCTTTCAATTTAATTTCGATCGATAAAGTTAACTTTCTAAAGTATACGTGTTCTTTCACAGATAAATTTATTTATATGTTTTTATTATTGTATTAGAAATGATATCGCAATCTTATGCCAAAAGTTAATTTCTTTTACAGGTAAAAAAATTTGGAGGAGATGTTTATACATTATATCAAAATGTAATGGGAGTCAAGTATAACTTTTTAAATAAAAGGAGTGTCAAGTATAATTCCTTTTGATTTGTGTGCCAGCTCCAAATAATTTTTAGAGGAATCAAATCTAGTTTGATATGAAATATTATCTTACTTTTTACCACTTGAATTAATCTTTGAATGTGTTATATTAACCTTGCTAACATTTAGCTAGATTATACCTAATATTTCTCTTTTTATAAAAACTGCACTCGAATCCTCTCTGATCTACTTATGTCAATGAAACTGACTTTCCACGTAACATGTTCCTTCCAAAAGAGATTATATAATAGTCTTTTTCTGTCATATTAAAAATAAAATCAAGGTTCATGGTAAACCTTAAATTAAACTTGGAGGAAATTGGAGGGAAGTATTTGCACAATATATATATATATATATATATATATATATATTGAGAAAGTCAATTATAATTTTTCAAATAAGATAGAAATCAGATATAATTTAACTAAACATCAAAATATGTTATTATAATTTACTCTGACATCTAGTAATTCAGTTTCTATAGTATAGAACTTTGAATTGAAATTAATTTACTTCTAAGTACAAATATCTTATTTAACTATTTAAACATTTTGACTTAATTTTATATGAAAATTTAATATCAATACTTTCAATTGTTAATTTAATTTTCAGTATTGATTAAAGAGACAATCTTATCGTAAGAAAGTTCTTTTACATAATTTGCGAGTCGTAGAACCAAAAGAGTGCATGATCAGAAGACCGCAAAAAAAAAGAAATTGTTTTCAATGAAGCATCTAGAGAAATTGGCCAAAGAAAAATTAATCATCTAATGATAAACGTATTGTTTAATAATTTTGCTTGATTCTTTCGTTACATAAGAGGTATAAAACCTTCGAAGGAGAGTACAGAAATAAGAGATAAAGATCAAATCGGGTATATCGGGTCCATAAGCAATTAAGTGAAAAGAAGATGCTAATTGGGCAAGTCAATGCACATCCTGATATTTACTTATAAGTGTAAAGTATTAAACAAACACTGCTAAATTAAGTCAATGCTGAATCTAAAATCAGCCGGGCCAATTGCCTACTGTACCATGTACCGTCCCAATATATAATTTCGCAAGGAGCGAAACCTTCGAGATATCGGAAAAGAATATTTCTGAACTTGACAAGCATAACAAAGACCATAATGAATTAACAATAATTATAGCAAGAAAGTTTAGTCTGTAACTTCGACAGTAAGAACACGAACTTAGAAACCCTTGTCTCAAGCAAGGTTAATTAGATATATTTTCTTTCCATCACTAAATAACTATTAATTACATCCCTCATTTTTATTTAATCATTCCACCACAACCACAGTTGCAGAGAGTACTTGATTTTTCTGGATCTGAATATTGCAGTTTTAACTTCCAGGAATTGAGTTATTTTCATCAATGCAGCGACTTGGCCCACGACCCACCAATAATCTAGAGTCCCATAATCAATGCTTACATAAAGTCGTCCTCCATTTCCTGCAATGATTTATTTTCTGATGCAATCTGTTTATTGGATGTCATGTTTTCTGACACCATCAAACCCTTGTAGCTCCTCATTTCTGCCTGTCTCTCCCTTTCAAGTCTGTCCAATTCCTCACGACGTTTCTACTCATATAAACATGAGATTACATACATTTAAAAGAAATATAGAGTGAAAAATATGTCTACTTGATTGACAAATTTGTAGTGATACATGGAAAGACCAAGACAATTCACCAATTAAATGTCTACAAATTGAAGTTTCACATACGTCAAACGTCAAAGAAGAGATTTAACTTCAAGCCAAAAGGACAATTCAGCAAAACTTACTTTTTCTCTCAGTTGTTGTTTTCTCTCTGCTCTTTCTGCTGCATTCACAGCTTCTCGTTCAGCTGCAATGCGCATAGGCAAATACATATCACATGAGTAATTTGCAGCGCAACAATAGCAGGATGAGATGATATTTTCAATTACAAAATCATACAAGTAAAATCAAATTTGCATGAATGTATGAATTCAGATATCATACCACACAGCAGGAGAAGGGCTAGATATGCTAATGAAATAAAAATAAAAGTAGCAAATATGCCTCCCTTACAATAAAATAGCATATTTTGTATTTTACAACTTAAAAGTACAAAGAAAACTATATGTCAAAGGATAATAAAGTAAAAAGAACTTGTTAATTACCTTTCAAATCAGGTTTGCGTTCCACTTTTGTCCTGTTCAACCTGTTAACAATCTCATTTATCCGCTTCTCCACTCTCACAGTTCGAACCTAAACATTAAGAATGAAAGCCAGATAATGATATACTGAAAATGTGTGCTCTACTGCCAATGACCAAAAGACAAAATGTTGAAAAGGCCTCTGAAAATCTGAAAAAGATATCGCAGATTCTCAATATGCCAAAAAAAAAAAAAATACCATTTTTGTGTTGTGAAAACCAACTTGACCAACTTCCATTGAAGCAGTTTTCTTTAAATTGGACCAGGGAGTGTAAACAACATCAACATTGTTCACCTTATTTCCTGCCACGAAAAAATAAAAGAGAAAAACAAGAAGTGGTAAGAACATGTAATTTGAAGTTGAAAGGAAGTATAGTGATTATTTCCCAAAAACTAGTAAGAGATCCATTTGATTTTTAGTTGTGGGAGTAATTCCAAAAGCCTAATAGCATAGAAGTAACAGGAACAGCCAAAAACTATCCCTAGAGGACAAAGAAGTACAATAAAATATGCTAAATTAATAAAATACAGGAACAATTTCTCAGGATTTTACCCTGAATCGAATTTGCTTTGACAAGCTGAGCACAGTCCTCCAGTAAACCTTCACTAATATCATCAATAGTCTGACCATTATGCAGTCTAAGATAGACATGGGCAGAAGACATTTTATCCACATGGAACCTGAAAAAACAGAAGGTATCACTGAAGATATCAATAAAAGCTCAAAGAAACACCTAAATAAGCGTCAAATGTGATTCAGCAACAACTTTAAGCAAAAAAATTTCAGAAAACATCTTAGTGAGGCTTCTCCTGGAAAACAGGGAATAAACACATAGTCGTCCAATAATGTCTTACCCCAATAGATTGCCTCCTATAGATATAGTGTTTAGTGTTCTCACAACATAATCGGGACCTCATCTTAGCAACATAAACAGTATAAGATATTAGAAAAGATAAATACTAAATAAATAAATACACAGTATGAAATGATGTAGAAGATTTGGCCCTATATTGTGATCAAACAACTGCACATCATAACAACCAGGCAATAGCCGTGCAGTGACTTTCGGGAAACCAACGATAATTAAGAAGAAATTGGACCAGAACAATTAGTAAATCGAATAATTAGGTGCCCTTCCGACATTCGATTCTTGAAAAGCATCCGTTTCAGATTGGCATTCAAGATGCAAATACAAGTTCGTACAATCCGACGTTTGTGAATCAAATATAACAATTAAATTATTAACACAGGATTCCTAGGCGTGAATTTGCTGGAATTCAGCTAAAAGGACAAAGCGGAAGGTGTGTTACCAGATGTCTTCAGGGAAACCATATTTGATGAGTTCCTCGTTCTCGTATTTGTCAAGACCCATGAAGATGGTGTAATCACCAGCTTCTGGGCGTGCTTTGAAGTAGAACACCATGGAGTTGCTCTACTTTTACACGAATTAAACTCGCGATCGAGCAAGAAAGTGCGTTAGGGTTCTTATTTTGAGAAACAGTCGAGTATCCAAGTTCGGTATCGCTTTGAGAAACGCAAAGATATAATGAAGCCGCCCTTCACAATATACGGTATACGCCATTCGGCGAGGAATTTTGTTTTTTTACTCACTATGCCAAGCCCGTTTTATATTCTAGTGCATAATTTGTCCACAGCTTCTTGAATAGTGTTTGAGGGCAAAATATTCATGCTAATAAATAATAATGTATTTTCGTGGGAAAACGAATTTAAGGCAGACATAAAGTGATTTATAAATTCAATCAAAATTATAATAGGAGAAAATAAGTTACATAATTTAGTTGAATTAGTATTATTTTCTGTCATGATTTGATTAGACATTCACACTATTTTACTTGTCATATAAGTATATTATTATTTGTTAATATTTTTTAATTTAAGTAATTCTTTAAAAGAAAATAATTTGAATAATTATGATTGACAAAATTATTTGAGAAATATTTGTATTAATATTATTATTTGACAAATATTATTTAAAATGTTATCATTAAGTGATTAAAAATAGCATGTATAAGATTTGACTTTGTAATATCATAATATATTAATAATTTTAAATTTTCATTATAATTAATTTTGATTAAATTTATATTTTTATTTAGTTTAAATATAATAATAAATATCCATAAATGTATTTTTTAATAAACATATAATATATTAAATTTAAAATAAATATATCAAATTAAATTTAGATATATGTAAATAAAAAATATAATATGATAATTAATCATTTTTATTTATATTTAAAGAGAAGTTTTATCTTCTTATTTTTTCCTTAACAATAAAAAATTGTTTCTATTATTGTTTTAAAATAGCTTATTACCATGCCTCTTCCATGGCCTTGATAAATTAGCTTCACGTTTGACTTTAGGGGAAAACATCTATGATAATCTGTAAGTAAATAAATCATAATTGATGGCGTTCTTTCTATAAAGAGAAAAAAAAAAAAAACTTCATTGAGTACTAATGGTGTTGGAAAGTTTTTAGTCAACTGTTATGTATATATTTATAAAATTATGTTTGAACTTCAAATTATAATTTAATTTTCAAATTATTTGATGATAAATATTTTATTAAAACAGCATTGTTTCATCAAATTTATACTTGTGAAAGTTAAAACGTTACAAAATAATCACAAGAAAATAGTAATGGATACAAAGGGAACAACTACGTTTCAAAATGCAATATACAATATCAACTGTAATTTGGGTTGAATCAAAATCATCTCCATTTTTAGAGTATGTTTGGATTTATGATTGATGAGAGAGTGATAAAGGGTAGAATAATAAAAATAAATTAAATTTATGTTTGGACATGTTTTTTAATATGGAAAAAAATGGCAAAATAAAGACATCAAAACTTTTTATTATTATTCAAAACTTTAATTTTGTTGTCCCTCTAAATTGATATGTCAATGATGAAATTGATTAATCTAAAAAATTAAATTACTAATATACTATTATTTTGTTATTATTATATCCAAGTGAGAATGTTTTCCTTCATCATTACTGTTTTTGTTATTATCATTATTATTATTTACATAATTTTTAAAATTGAGATCAATGTTCTTACCATATATTTTGTTTACTTACGTTAAAATGGTTAACATAGCTAAAAATATAATAAATATATAATTTTTAGTGACAAATTTAGTAATAAATTTCTATAAAAGTATTTCAAACTCTATTTTAAAATTTCGTTTCATGAATTCATTGCTACAAAATGAAAAATCTTTCATTCTTTCACAATCATAATCATATATCATGAATTCAACCATATAAATGTTATTAATGATGTCTTTATTTTATAAGAATAATATTAAAAAAAAATTTATGAGTCATTTCATTTCATTAATTTTATTATAACTTTCAAAAAAGAATTAAAAAAGTCTCTAATTTTTTTTATTAAAACGCCCAAACAATACACTAACTCCAATATTTCTATTTTATTTTATTTCATTTTATGTTATTCCATTAATGACTATTTTATTTCATCTTCTAAAAAACTCCAACATATATATTGATCTTTGTTGCTAACTTTTCTTTATGTGAATAGAACATTAGTAATTTTTAGAGTTTCAGAACTATATGGCTAATTGGCCACCTCAAGGAATCATATTCCTGTAGTGCTAAATCATTCAGAACTGATAAATTGACCGAATTAATTCGGTTTATACAGTGCTCAATTTAAAGTGAAATACAATATTATTACAAGATAAAAATCATTTGTTAGTGAAAAAGTTTCTGATGTTTGATGACATAAAATACTGTCAAGCTGATATCCGTATCCTCAAAACTAGTTCAATCTAATGTGCTAGTTCTGTAACTTGCGAGGAACATGGGAGTTGATGACAAAATATATATAATTCTTCGGATAATAGTTTAATTATAATTTTGAATTCAAATTTTAAAATATAATATTTGATTTTCTGAAATTTTTGCAAAAATTAAGAACTTATACATTATTTAAAATTACTATCTAATAAATTACGCAATTGTTACATAATATTCTATTTTTATTAATTTTTAAATTTTGTCACTACATGATGTTTTAATCTGCATTTTCCTCATTCTTAATTTTTGAAATCTCAGCTTTAATTGATATGTAATGTTTTTATTTTAAGGAAAATGTTGATACAAAAAAATAATTAAACTATAGTCTAGGAGAAATTCGGATACAAATTTCTTTTCATGAGCCTAATAATACAACCAACAACTATGAAATTGTGACTGATACAACACCAATCATCCCTATAATCCCCTGCATAACATTCAGGGATGATGGAACCATGAAAAAATATTACAAAAAGTTGCTCTGAAACCGTACTTGTACTTGCATTGTTTTATATTTTTGGTTTAATACTTGCAGAGGTCTTCAAATCCCATATATTCATGGTTCTCAATCTTTCGGATCATATCTACTATGCCGACTCCCCCTGGCAAATGAAAGAAAAACGTATCAGAATGTCATGTGTATGTATATATTGAAACTTCATATAGAACCATAGCAAAGCAGTGACTTGCAACACCCACCTAGCGAAATGGCACTGATAAATATGGTAGAGGCTAGAATGAAGATGATAAGTGATGCTCTCCCACATAACATGACTATCTTTCTCACAATATGCTGCCCCACCAAGGCTGCAATGGTAGCCACCCCAGTGAAGTAAAGAGCTGCCAAAGAAAGTGCACAAACGGTACGTGGTGTTAGAAGCCTTTAAACAGCATCATATCCCTCTTTGGCAAAAACTAATTGTTCTTACCGTGCGAGTCTTTCATGATGACAAAAACTAAGAGAGAGTAAAAAGCTAGATAACCATGACGTATGGAAAAATGTCGGATACTAGTATTACATATGACAGCAGCAAAAACTCATAGTACGCATGGACACTTCAGAGTTTATCGGTGTCTACAGTCTAGAGTTGGCGTCAGTGTTCATACTTTCTAGCTAATGACAGTTAACAAGTAGCTCTCGAGTACTAACCATATGGAACTGGAAAACGACGAAGGAGGTAGTATTCCACTACAGACATGGAAGATGAGAAGGTCATGGCAAAGGTAGCTGTGGCACTTGAGACCTGCACAAACATTGAAGGAAAAGTCTATTTAGAGGCCTCCAAATTCAAGGAAGAAAAGTAAAGGTTGCTGAAGATGTTTCAAAAAACTAATTACCTGAGGTGGTATTCCCAGCTCCAAGAACAGTGGACCCATAATGAATCCTCCCCCTAGTCCAAGCAAGCCACCAACTACACCAGCCAATACTCCAAAGCTACAATAGGTAATCAGTTGGTGAACTTTGAAGTTTGTCCCCACCTCTCCCTTTGAAGCAATTACTCTCCTTCCTGTGTATAAAGCAACTGCCTCATACGTAGATACCCCAACTGAAACTGGAACCTGCATAATATGGCAAGCATGCTTCAATTAACTTCCAGATGTTGACGTAACAGATATCAATTGCACAATCATGGCGATTAAGTACTAATAGTCTATAATGTGCTATTCAAGAAAAGCGAAAAGACTTGTTTAAGAGGGTAAAGAGAATTACCTGTAACAGGTTCAACACCCAATATGCTGTCGAACAGTTAGATGTATAATCCTGCAGTCAAGAGGACATTATTCGTCTAGAGTTAGAAAAATTTTGTAGTATAAACTGGTGTATTGTACGCAATCAGAAAGAGAAAACCTTGGCTATCTGTAGTGCAAGAAATGCGACCCAAACAAAAACAAGGAGTCCAAGTTCCTTCCAGTAAACATTTTCAAGAATGGTCACCTGCGACATATATGGATATATAATCAGATATGGAAATCACTGTATCGATAATAACTCCTTTAGGTATAATCTGACCTCAGGTTCCTTGGTGTCCTTTTCAACATTGACACTCGGTCCACTAGGAAGAGGCTTGTATTCTACTTCAGGCCCTGCAACAACCAAAAGGACAAATACATACACGTCAATTGCAGAAAGAAAAAAGAGCGAGAATTGCATTAGTCTATATGTTTTGTTACGTGTCAAATAATAGTTTATATATTAACTTTCACTCACCATTAGATTCTTGTCGCCTTGCAGCTTCCTAAAATGAAACGAAAGGTCAGCAATAGACTTTTGTACTGTACAGCAATAAGGGTACGCTTGGTAGAAGTGGAAATGGGGGAGATGAAAAAGTGGAAGAGTGGAAATTTCCAAGGTAATTGATGCAATTTTCAGTTTAGCGCATTCTAAATCAACGACTCAGAGCTCTTAAAAGTAAAACATTTTCTTCTTGCAAAAACGTGGCTCCTCTGTTCGGAATATCATGTGCAAAATATGCGGTAAAAATACTGTAAAACGCGCAATGGTAGGTAAATGGGATAACCTTTTTCATTATGGTTTCCTTCTTCCATGTTTCAACACCCTTCAAGAATGCTTTCGTTGAAGTGCCTGGAAGTCAACGAAATCAAGCTAAGGATGGAACAAACGTAGGATATGTAACAACAGGAGTCACAACTCAGCAAAATATTACCTAGAAAGAGAATAATAAGCAGAACAGTAACCATCCAGTCGGCAAACACAACGTTAAAGGCCACCCCAATGCTGATGCCCAGCATAAGCATCGGTTGAATGAGCAGCGCCAAATCATAGTCAATGATGGGCATATCCAAAGTAGGATGTCTTAGCTTAAGGTTATAGTAAACAGTTGATGCAGCAGCACCCATGATCATACCTGATTCCAGGAAAAAGCATAACGATTCAATTTCAAAGTTTTAGCAAATGAAACTATACTGTTCTTTTTCTTTTGTCATGGAGAAATTTTAGCCATGAAAGTAAACTGGGAGTGGAATGGTATAGAATATTCCCTCTTAAAAACGCAGAAAGTCGTCTTGGGATTAAAAAAGGGAGATGAAGTCGTAAAAGTGTAAGAGTATCTTTGAACAAAGAACGAAATTCACATTAATGCATCTTCTCTTACATTTTGAGATGGCTGTGGATGATTTTGGATCAAACCCAATTATTAGACTAAGCATAGGAACGAAGATGCCACCACCACCGACACCACCAACGCTTCCAAACGCTGCTCCACAAAAACCAATTATGGTACCCAGTACAATTTGCCACCCAAATTTCATATCCTGTATAATTAACAGCCACTCTATATTATTTCTCCCAATCATAACTTCATTCAATGATGGAACTCAAACAATAAAAATAAGCATGGTTATCCAACGAACGAGCCAATCAAGCACCTTTTCGCCTAAAGCTACAGTATGAAATTATTTTACACACTCGATTTGGATTTAATGTGAACAAAAATAATACAACATCCATCACAAAGTTAAGAGCTTACCGGCCACACGTGTTCGTAACCCGATTCTCCTGATTGCCAGAGGAAATTAAGAGCTTGATGAAAGAAATTGATATGAGGTCCTTCGGTTCCATTAAACCTTGACGCTTCCAGTGTCAAGCCTCTTTCCGCCGAAACAAACACGAAAGCAGATAGAAGGCTTAACACCAACACCACCATCCATATTGGTCTCAGACTATCAGCCATCGGTTTTATTGTAGACACCCCCGCTTATAATATGACCTTCCCTGAGTTTTTAGAAGCTAAATAGTGTTGTAGAAAGATGTATGATTCAAAATCGCTATCCTAGAGAACATGAATCTTCACGTTCAAATGATCAAATCTCTTGCGGATCACAAGTAGCGGAACAAGGCAAAAGGTGTCCTCTGTTTAAGAAAGAAGAAAATGAAAATGCCAAACAAGAGGGGTGCTATTATAATGCTTGGCCCCAGTGGGTTGAATAGAAGCTGAGTTGCGCGAAGAGGGAATCAGCGACCGTACAAGATGCGGCTTCACCTTTGCTTGGAGGAATCAAAAATAACCCCACAAGGGGGAAAAAAAAAAAAAGAACGGTAAGAAAATGCAATTGGATGGAAGGAAAAGAAAACGAAGAACGAAGACTATGGGTTTTCTGATTTGTGTGTGATTTTTCTGAAAAAGAATTTAATTGGATGAATTCAAAGCCGCATGCCGTTACGAGAGATTATTAGGGACAGATTTAGAATTACCTTCGGAGTAGGGCAGGACAACTAACTATTTGTAGGTCTCAGTACTTTGGCCTCTGAAAAAAGACAATGACCATTCTTTCTTCTTGTCAATCTGTCAAAATTGTTGTTTTTTCTTAAGGAACACGAGAACAAAAGAAAATACGCCTTTATCTTATATAAGTAGTGATATAATTAATTAATTTTTATTAATTAATGATATTTAAATAATTTTTATATTTCATTTACTTATGTATTAATACGATTAATTTTTATTTTTTTAAATATGGTTCACATATTATTAATTAATGAAAAAAATTTAATATAAATATATAAGTGATAACATATAATTTTTTTTTATTTATTTATCATTAACGATAGAATGAAATAGTGCAAACAATAAATCTAAATTTTGGTAAATTATTTTTTTCATGAAAAAATTTAAATAAATTATCCATATCTTTGATTACCAAAAAATTAAAAATATGTCTAAAATTAATAAACATCAATCTTAATTAAAATTTAATTAATTCAAAGATACATCATACATGAGATTGTAAATTTTTTAATATGATACAAAATAGTTAAATAATTTAATTTTAAAAATATATGTTATTTTGTTGGAAAATCATGACTTAAAAAGAAGTCAATGATAATTTTTAAATTAATGAAATTAATTTAATTAAAATCTAGAGTTATAAATAGATAGATGGTTACGGATAAAATACTAATAATTTGGTGTATAACAATATTTAAAAGTTTTTTAAGATGGAATAAAATCACAAAGAATAAACTCTAAAACTTATAATTATCATTTAAAATCTTTTCTTATTTTTCTAAGTTAAAGGGTAAAAATAAAATAGCCAAGTAATATAATTACTATGCATCATCTTTAACAAAAAAAAATTATTACAATAACATTTTATTTATAAACATAATAGTATAAAAATAATATATAATTTATTTTATTCCATTAATGATTTTACTTCCCTTTATTAAACTTTTGACTTATTTTATTATTTCATATATTTTATTATTTCTACCCTTCGACACTCCAATTCCTTTGATTATTAATCATTTGATTCCTCACTAGCCAAGACTTCCAAATATAACCTAATACTTTAAATAATATCAATTTGTGTTACTTCTCTTTGTCGTTTTTTATTTTTTATATAACGTCCATTTCACTTCTTCACCTAAACATTTATATATTTAGAAAATAATAGAGTAGATGTATAACAACGTGATTCTTTGAATATTCAGTGCTTTTAACTTCTTAAATACAATTTTAAGTTTTTTAATAACATCTCAATCGTGCCGTAATAAGTAGGTGATATTTATCATTTTCATTTATTTACTATAACGAAAAAAATCTTCTTCTTTTTTGTGTGTAATTCCTATTGCTAAATCGAATGGAGTGACAAACGTGACATAAAAAAAAAAACTAAAATAAAAGGAAAACCAGACAGATTGATCTTGCGTGAAAGCATTATGGCAGCCGGAGGCATCAATTAATCAATTAATTATTTATTGATAAGTTATATAACATAAGTGAGTTAAAAAGTAAAAAATTTAGAATAAAATAAAGATGAAAAAAAAAAAAGCCAACCTTCAAATTATTCAGACACTGATCTGAAGAAAGAAAAATTGTTTCGAGCGAAGATGGCGACAATACAAACATGTTAACAAATTAAAATGTCTAAAAATATCAATTTAATTTTTTATATTCTTACAACTAATATAATCCTAATGAATATAAAATTAATTTTGATTCACAAACTTACAACTATTCATTTAATTTTAACTGAGTTAAGATCAATATTAAAGTAACATACTTTTAAAATATGAAACATAAATTTATGATAATAAATTTTAGAGAATTGAATCAATAACAATTACCTTTCAAATACTAATATAATAATTTATTCATCAAATAAAATACAAATTATACAAGAGATCAATACAAGGAAATTCACGGTTTTACATTATTGATAAATACGACATCGTAATCGTTCGGCATGCTATTAAGTTTGATGTGATTGTGAACACTGTAACGTCACTCTTTATGCCTTTTTTGTGTTTTATTTTTATTTTTATTTTTATTTTTTTAAATTGACCACGTCAAAATATTAGATAAGGATTATTGGGAGAGAAAAATATTAAATTAATTTTTTTATTTTTGATAATAATTTAGTTATTTATAAATATATTATAATAAAATATATTTTAAAATTTTTATTTGATAAAAAATTATATTTTATAAATTTAGGGTTTATAAAAAATTAATTTTTTATAAATTTAAATTTATAAAAAAATTATTTTAATTAATTTATAAAAAAAATTAAATTGTTACAAAATATAAAAATAAAATTTGATTTGATAATATATGAGCACTGATATGAGTGGACCGACATAACAGACATCTTCAATCATTCTAACCTTTATTCACTTTATAAAAGTTAAAGTCACTATTCATCATCATAGCCCGACAAAAATAAGGCAAAAATCCAACGTATAATTAAATGATCTTATTTTCAAATCTGTGTAAAACATTACTTTTTGATAAAATTTAAATTAATTAGTTAAATATAAAAACAGTGGAGAGTTTAATCTTCGTAAACGAACTTACCAAAATAAACCAAGAGATAGGGAAAGCGCATGGCATCCTTGAAAGGAATGTAAGGAAAAACTTATATTATTTTGTTCATTAATTAAAACATCATAAATATATAATTTCTTAATAATATTCTAACATGTATATAAATATTATAAAAAATATATACTTTTAAACTAATTATATATTTTTATATCATTATTGGTTAATTATATATTTATTATATTTTAATTTAAAAATTAATAGCATGTATATGTGTGTGTGTGTAAACTGTAAGTGTAATCTTTATCGTAATTGTTCATCTTTTTGGCTTGTTGCGCTTGAGTAAAACCATCCCCATTTTGGTAATGAAAATTATATTTTTAAAGTATATTTCTTCTATTAAAAAATAATTTTTTTCTTCTTCTGTATATAGGTTAAATATTATATTTTAAACCCGACTGCAAATTGAACTTTATATGATTAATTATTTCAAAATTGACAAAGTGATTATACAAATATTGAATATACGTAATAAATAAGTTGTCTCTAGCAAGTATAAATTTCAAAATAATAGCAGTATCAGATATAATTTAATTAAAATTTAGAGAGTGACAATATTACTATTATTATTATATAATTTTTTTGAAACAGACGGCAAGACCGTCAACTAAAGATCAAAACAATTTTGTCACTTCTCGTTGTCGCTATTTGACTTTTTATTTATCTTCTATTTCAATTCTTCAACTAATCATCCATATATTTTAGAAAACATTATTTGAATAATATCATATGATGCTTTTAAAATACTTAAATGCAATTTTATTTTATTTTTAATTACATCTCAGTCGTGGCGTAATTATTATATAATATTTATCAATTTCTTACAAGAAAATTTATACTTTTGGTCTTTACAATTTTATTCAATTTTTAATTTAGTGTTTATATTTAAAGATTTGCAATTAATAATTTCAATAAATTTTATCACTATTATAATATTTTACTAATTTTTTTATATATGTAAATTAATTTTACTTAATTATTTAATTTTATTTATTTTATTAACATAAATCATACAGGTTAAGAATGTTATGATAATATAAAAATAGTTACATTAGCAAGATTTAACAATAATGAATAAATTAAAATATTTGTAACTTGCAAGGACTTAAATTTAAAATTTTTAATTTATAAAAATTAAATTAACAATTAAAAAAATTAGAATGACTAAAAGAATTTAAATATTTTTTTCTTATATTTGGTATAACGTTCACCATATATATATATATTGTAAATTTCTATTGGAAAGTAGAGAAAAGTTTGATTAGAGAAAAACCAAATAGATTGGTCTTGCGTGCAAGCATTATGGCTGCCGGATGTATGCCATAAGTGAGTTAGAAATTAATAAAAAAATATAGAATATAATAAACATATTTTTATTAAAAAAAAAAAGAGGCAACGTTCAAGTTTAGCAATTTTTTAGTTAGTAGAACACTTGACCGACGCGAATCACTTCAGTAATTATTAGAAATTTTTTAGTAATAATTATAAAATTTTTTTAATAATTTAGATTTAAAAATAAAAAATAATATATAACTATGATGATCGATAAAAAAAAAATATAACTTATTAAATTTATTTATAATAATTTTTATTTTATTGAAAATTCTTCAATAACAAATGCAAGGGATTCGAAATTGATATTTCACCGCTCAATCGCTAAAGACACTGCACATTGCTTTAAATAAAGCACAGTGAACAGTGACCAGACTTTGAATTGGTTCTAACTATTTGCTTTGTGACTAGGTAGGCTTTGAGATTGGATCCTCTAGTCAACGAGAGATTTTTCGGTAATATTTGGGCTCCAGATTAAATAGATATAAAAAAATTTTAAAATATAAAAATAAATATATTAAAAAATAATAAAAATAAGATATATTAAAAGTTTAAATTCTATTTGAGATAATTAATTTCTCTAAATTATATTATGAGATGTGTAAAATAAATTGTTAGATATTAAAAATTATTCTATTTTTTAATAATAAAATATTATAATAAAATAAAATATTGCTACTAAAAATTTTTTAGTAAGATTTGAAGCCACTAAATTCAGATCTAATAGTTCTAGATTTAACAAATATAAAATATTTTAAAATATAATAATAAATATTTTTAAAAATAATATATATTAAAATTTTAAATTCTACTATAAATAATTTAGTTTATCTAAATTATACTATAAGATGTGTAAAATAAATTATAAAATATTAAAAATTATTCTATTTTTAATAATAAAATAAAATGTTTTATTATTTTTTAAATATTTATTTTTATATTTTAAAAATTTTTTATATATATTAAATTTATAGTCATTGAATCTATATTCAATAGCTTCAGATATTATTGAAGAATCTCCCAGAGATGATCCACTCTTGTAGGCTTTAACATATATATTAATAATGGGTTATTTATACAAATTTTAAATTTGAGAAGGGTTTATTATTAAACTTTTAAAATCAAGATATTAATTATACATGACCAAAAATTTAAAAATAAATACATTTCAGTTTAAATTTTTATCTGATAAATTTCGTTAGCATTATAAAATAACCAGTTTTATGTTTTACTTCTTTATCTTTTTCGTAACTCTTTTATAGCTTTCAATGAGAAAAAAATTTGTGATCCGAACATCAATTTAGTATCAATTTAATCTTTCATTATTTATACAACACATTTATTTTAGATTTGGTTATAATTAAAGAATTTTATATATTATCAATAAAAGATAAAAATGAGAATAAAATTAACAAAAATTTAAATTGAAGTGAAAAACTAAATTTAAAATAAAAATTTAATAAAAACTAAATAAAAAATGACAGAACAAGTGAATAAGCAATCCATGTTTGGGTGATAGTTAGTTGTGTTTATCTTATTGTATTCATTAGGTCACGTTGATAAACCTACCAGGCTGGCATTACCTGTACGGAAGAGTAGGACAAAAAAAAGGTTGAGGAAGAAAGGGTTCGTTGGAGTGTGAAACCTACTCAATATGAGACATTAAGAATGCATCCACTGTCCACGTAGGCAGAGGCAGCGATTTAATTAATTTTGTGTGGCTAATATATGTAGAATATTTTTACTTTACTGTATAATAAAATTAATTTATATGGAAAAATAATTTTCTTTGAATTACTAATTAATGATCGATATTGATGCAAAAATTTTTATAAATGTGTTATAATTGTTATATTTATTTTTTGAATTAATTTTGGTTATTGGTTTGTACTTTAAAAATGAATTTGTCTTCTTCTCTTACTTGATAGCTCTGTGTGTATATACTATGAGAAAAGAAATACAATGCATTGCATTATAATACAAAAAGTTGTAGCATTGTGACGGGCAATATTCTTCATAATCATAGCATAATATACGCATAAAAGGGAGTAATTTTATTAAGGGAGTCATACTTTATATATAATTCAATCTATTGAGTAATTTTTATAAACAAGGAAATATTTTGAAAGTAAAATAACTACCGATAATTTAATAATAAAAATAATGTAATTTATTAAATTTATAGATAGAAAACCTAAAGAGTTTTAGAGACGTGACATATGCAAAGGACAACTCGAGATATTAAATAACAATGTAGGGTAAGACATTTACAAAACGTTAATAAAGTGGAAAAAAGGAAATAAAAATAAAATAAAACAAAAGCATTAAAAGAAAATGATGATCCTTTTTTTAATTTAATATACTAACATGAAAATTTGTGAATAAGTCTTTTTTAATCTTAAATTTTCTAAGCTTAAGTAAAATTATCATCCAAAAAAAGTTCTTTTAATTTCCTTATTCTATATAATTCAGAATTGTTAAAGTAACTCTAATAATTAAAAAAATGAACATCAATGGTCACCAAGGGTTCCGAGTTGGAAACGGTGGGGCCGTTATACTTAAGTTTCACGTGTCCGTAGTTATAAAACTGCTTAATGAATTTCCACCAAGTCTCTGATTGTGAGCGTGAACAATGAGGTCAAATATGCAACAACCTCCATTCAATTATTTACGCTTGAGCATCTCTGATAAGTGTACTGTGATAAATTAATTTTTTTAAAATTTTATTTTATGTATAATTAATTTTTTATTAGTTTAAATAGATGAATTAATATTGAATAAATTTAAATTTATAAATGACAAGTTTTATGTAAATTTAAATTTGTAAATGATTAAATTATTACAATTAATTTATGAGACACTAATTTATAAAAATAAGAGATTAATTTTGTATTTTTTAAAAAATTAAATAAATAATTTTTTATTTATATTTTAAAAAATATATCAAATTAATTCTTTATTTTTTACACTTTATAATAATTTGATTTCTCACAAATTATTTGTATTAATTTAGCTACTTACAAATTTTATTTTATATAAAACTAATTTTTTTATTACTTTGTTACAAAATAAATTAGATATGTCAAAAATAAAAACTATAAATAATTGATTTGACACGATAATTTATACAAAATTAAAAGATGAGAAGGTGTGAAAGTAAGAAAATTTGATCTTAAATTTATTGTTTTTGTGAACTGAAGTGACAAGATTTCTACTTCATGCTTTACTGATAAATTAATAGAATTGTATTAACTTGAAAATAATATAAGAATAGTCCTGTTTTCTAGAGAATAATTGAATCGGAAGGCGGTTGAAACTGCAACTACTTTATTTTAAAACTAATTTTTTAATAGTAAAAATAAATTAGCTGGACCGTACAAGTCACTCAATTGAAATGATCTGTTTGATATGGTTCAGAAGAGAAGTGCGATTCGCTCTTACGAATTTGATCTCAGTTCTTCAAGAATTATACACATGTCACTCTTTTTAAATTTTAAATTCTGAGATTAAAATCACGTGCCTGGTCCAACACATGTCTGACATAAACTTTAATGTGGTCCGTCGCGTCTGCGCTGGGGGTAGGGCCAAGTGAAGTGTGATTCAAATCACATGGAAGAATTAGGGCCCACACACGTACAGCAAAAAGTATTCTTATTTTACATTTCCTCGTGTTCATTTTTTTAATATTTTTACAACATTAAAAAATAATAATAAATTTTATTATTTACGTCAATTTTGATTAAATATTTTTTTTATTTTATATTTATCTATCTTTAAGGTAAAAATAAAAAACACAAAGAATAAAAATTTAATTTATTTAATATATACTTAAATTAATATTTAATTAACGTGATTTTGAATTAATTTAATTTTAATAACATATAATTTATGTTTAAAAATTATTTTTAACATCTACATAATTAATTAAATACCAAAACAATTATTTTTAATAAATTTTAAAAAAAATACAATGCCTAAATCGAGGGATTTACAAGAAAAACCCAAAATAGAAACAAATCTTTTTAACATTTCAAACCAAGCATACACGTACTTTTCTGCTTGATGTATTCCACCATTATCATGTCTGGCACCATGTCAGCACTGAGTAAGCTTTTGGTCAAAGCCCATAATGGTCAAGTCAGATGAATGTATGGATTAACTTATCCATTCCCACTGCGAGATTATGTAATATCTAATTTCGATTAAGCACTTCTTTCACGGTACCTATTAGGTTACCGTAGTAGTATGCAGGCTCTATGGAATTCCAATCTATACATCACACCGATGGTTAATTTTGGAGGACACGGGTACTTTTATGAGATGGACCAATAAAGAAGTGGCACGTGTGAAACAGGTATAAAGAAGAGTAGAGGATAAAATCCAAATGACACCCCAAGTTTAAGATATATCTATGGTATAATTTCGGTTGATTATTTGATATACACTAATTCTTAATATTAATAAGATTTATATTTTGGCTACACGTTTTATTTATTTTAGTTTTTAGACCGAGTTAATTTATTTTTTCCTCGTTTTTCTCAAAAGCCTTAGAAATATTGTGAAGGAAAAAAAATTCTAAATGATTTAAGGTTAAAATTATACATAAAGTTTTTCAATAGAAGCAGGATCATGAAGAAGGAATGAAGGGGATAATAAAGAACAAAATGGACAAACGGGCATGGAATACTAAAATGAAAATATTAAACAAATATTAAGGAATGAAGGAAAAAGGAATAACACAACAATGAGGAAAGCAAACAACAATGGGAAAACAAACTAGATTGGAGAAAGAGATACTTAAAACGAAGTTGAGAAAAGAGTGATGGTCAGGTTCCAATCACCAATTTAGAGTTTCAAAATTTTTTTAAAAAAAAAAGGAAAAGGAATTGAAGCCCAATCTGATTGGAACGTGTTTGAAGATCGATTTCCGACCAACAATTCGGTTAAAATTTTCAACTGATTAATCGGTCGAAAATCATATTCCTCTGTGACAATACAAAATAAAAACATATGGTTTATAATTTGGTAGGAAATTTTGAGACCATAGAATTTAGTTGGACTTTTCAACCAATAATTCGATCAAAACCCAATTTCCGACCACCTTTTAGTTAGATTGGACTTTAATTTTATTTAATTTTGAAATTCTAAATTGGTACTCTATAGTCGACGATAATTCTTTTCTCACCTGCATTTTTAGTGTCTCTTTCTCCGTTGTTGTTTTCTTTCTCCAATATTATATTATCTCTTATTCCTTCATTCCTCAATATTTGTTTAATATTTTTATTTTAGTATTATATCTCTATTTCTCCATTCTGTTTTCCATTTTCCCCGTCATTCCTTCTCCAAAGTCCTGCTTCTACTCAAAAATTCTGTATAATTCTAACCCTAAACCGTTTATTTGCAAGGCTTCTACAGAAAAATGGGGAGAAGATAAATTAAGTTGGATTAGAAACTGTAATAAATAAAATGTGTGGTTAAAATATAAATCTTATTAATATTAGAAATTAGTTTATGCCATATTATCAACCAAAGTTATATGATAAATATATCTCAAATTTTGGGGTGTCATTTTAGAAATTAGTATATGCCTTACACCTGTCTCACACTTCACACTTTCCTGGTGGTCCACCTCATAAAGGCACCGGTATCCTCCCAACTCTCAAAGGCATTGAAAGATGTACTCAACAAGATTCAATGGCTAATTTGGTATTTGAACAAGTTCCAGCTTTTAACAATAAGCTCTTAACCATTTCAAAAAAAAAAAAAAAAAAAGGCTCTTAACGTTATTCTGCAACATGTGCTGCTTACTGCATCCACAAGTCTTCATAATTAAGAACATGAAAGCATGCGTTGGCATGAAAGTTTCTAGGAGCTTGGTTTGAGGAATTTTTTTTTTTTAATTATTCTTCATATATTTACTATATTATATTCAACTAAAACATAATAACTATTATTTTTCTAATTTATGATTATTATAGATAAAGGCATACTATTCAAATTAAATTATATACTGTTTATATTATTATTAATTAATCATATATTTGACATATGTTGATTAGAAAACATAATAAAAATATAATAAATTATACCTAAATTTAATCCTTTGAATAAATGCTAAAATTATAGCAGCTGTAACGCAACATGAACGGTTCGACTCAAACAATAGTCAGTTGGCTTTTGATGTCTTCTTTTTTTATTGTCACTACTCTATTCTAATGGTACATGGCGATTTTTTTGTTTAGACAAGCTTAATCTAGTAAATCCCCCCTGATTGATTTAAGGAGACTTTGTCCAAAATCTAAAGAATTTCCGTCGTTCTTTCTGAGGCTGTTATTGGATTTGCTTTGACTTCACCGCACTAAAATATGAAAGTTCCGGGCTCTTGCGCACAAGTTAGCTAGAGAAGAATCAACGGCAATATCCCTAAGGAAAATTGAACTCGTTGTCCCACTAATCAGAAGAGACGCACTACCGGTAAAACAGTGGAAGAATCCTAACGAAGTAATACTATGAAAACCAGCCATACATGCCTTCCCCTCTGCAAGCATATCAATATTAGTCACGTTTATCCAAGAAAAATATGGCAACAACAAAGTAGTGCAAAAAATAAAAAACCTTTGAGAATTTGCCATGAACACCCCAAACGGGCAGTAGATAAGGGAATCGGAATGCTAAAATGAAGCAACACTAATTTCATTCTAAATCACAAAATCTGTTACAGATGTATGATGCTAAATAAGTTAGCTTTAAAGGCAATTGAGAAACTCAGATTAACAGTGTTTTTTTCCCGACTGGGAGAAGTATAGGTATTGAATATGCCTCAACTTCATTCATCCTTCTTGGTAGATTTGGCATCACTTTCTTCCTGATAAGATTTAGCAGTGGCCTTTGACTCATCAAACTCCAATAACTGCATTTGTAGAAAAGCAGCTTATAAAACATACCACCTTAGCAAAACCATAATTAGTAAGCGTATAAACGTATATCCTGGCAGTCTTCGAGTCTTGTCGAGTAACTAAACCTATTATAACAATTGACACACCTCTTTAACTTCACAAGTCATAATATTCCCATAGCGCATGATGTATAGTGGTATATTATTTTGGCCTTTGGGAAGTAGTCACAACAGGCAAAGATATCCCTTGAACGGGGAAAGCTAGTTTTAACACAATCCGATCTTATGCAATATGTAACTTTTTCAATAGTAATGTTGAAAAGATTCTGGGCTATTTTATATGTTGAATTAAAAACATAGTCGCATAATAAATATGAGGATTTATAAAATGTCAAAGCTCCTTGACAACTTCAGTAAGTACGTATTTTCTAATTAATCAGTTGACCAAAATTACTATTCTATTTATACACGGGTGCAATATGGAACAAATAGCATTTTCATTCTATCAATACCAATGACAGAAAATATATTAACCTAAAAAGAAGACATCAGTATAGCTACGAGTACATATAAAATGTAATATCAGGGCGTGAAACAAACCTGTTTGACATCACCATTCCATATGCAGTGAGCAGCCAAAAATCCAATTACAGCAGGAACAATATACAAAAGTGCGGGCTGAAACAAAAATACAAAGACAAAAATGTTAACAGAGAAGGTTTGCCTTGCCAGGAAGTGCATGATATTTCTACTACTCAGCCAGCCGTATATTAGTAGTATATTTGACAATAGATGTCTGTCTCCCCAAACACAATAAAAGAAAAAATAATAAAAACAACCATAGATTGGTCACCTGTGCAGCCTGAAACCAGTTCATCACAATAATTGTAAGCACCACGCCAACAGTATATCCTAAAAAAGCACTCTTGAAATATTGTGGCTGTTTTCCTCTAGACACATCAAACCGCAAGGCTAATGCAACAAAAATACCTGAAGGGAACAGTATATAATGAAAACCAGAGTGAGATTGCATAGTCCTTGCAGTTTTGCATCAACAAATGGAAACGCATCTCATACATTAATTGGCTCCTTGCTATAAACATTCACTATTTCTAAAAGATAATACAGATTCCCACATCTAACACAACCCCAATTTTCAGAGACTTCTAATAAGGCTAATGAAAAGCAATATTTCCCAGTCTTATTTAATAGCAAAAAAAAAAAAAAAAATTCTTATTTGAAGTTATCATTGATCATCTAATCACTGAAACCAACTCATCAGAAAAGGCCAGATGTCGCATCCATCTTTGCCTGAAAGGCCACTTAATGCTATCATTTAGGTTCAAGGATAGAAAAACTAGTAGTTGAACAACAAAGCAGCACGATAATTCTAAACAATTTTGATGGTATATACCCCAAAACAAAGATCAGAAAAAATGCTGACAGAGGAAAGAACCAATAAAGACATTACAGCCAAAGTGAATATAATTCTCGTGCTCACTCACGAAAAAGAAAAGAGCTCTGTAAGAAATTCATCACAAGGTGCCCAAAAATCATTTTTGAACAGAAATGTGAGGGAAAACTTCCTGATCAAATGCTCTCAAATACTAAAAACCAAAATCAAAATATTAAAGACTTTTTTTGACCCTCTTCATATAGAAAAAATGAGAGCGACAATCACCAAATCTTTTAGTTGTGTCAGTGAACAAGATTTAACTGTTCCAGGCAGTTACTTAAATGTTAAAAAGTTGATGAACAGGACTATCTCAAAAATTGCCTTTTAGACTGACATTAGGTGTAGGCCTCATGTTTTAGAAGGAAAGGTAATACATCAACACTCACTTCAGAAGGTATAGAAATAAATTGACATAAAAGATTCAGCCTACCAGGGATAACAATGTCACCAAGTCCAAGCATTGAAAATGGTCTTGCACGATCTGATGTGGGAAACAAAAGCTGCAAATCAATTTGAGTTATTAATATAAGGAAAAAATAGTATAGCCACTAAATTTATTTCATAAGATCAAAACACATACACTGAATATTCACATTCAAAGATGGAGAAAAAGTAGTCTCATCATTTCATGTAGCTAAGATTCTAACCTTTATTGGAGCATCAAATGATTTTGCAACGCTAACCATAACTGGAGTGAAGAAAACCCAGAAAATGTCATATACAAACAGTCCAGCCTGCAAAACATACAAATGAGAAGAGACCATATCAACAAAGAGTAGTGACTGATGGTGTGGAATTGCATGGTTAGCCTTTAGGCAATTAAAACCAAACTAAACCGAGTGGCAAGAAAAAATATCTTCTAGATTCCAAGAAATTAATGGTCCTTAAATTGATTGCAACGGTCAAGAGAAATCAAAGAACAGAAGAGCGAGAGAAAGTCAGTTTGATAATTTTCTGTCATTTAATTTCCAAAAACATAGTCTAAATTCTCCTTTAGATAAATGAATATGGCCTAGCCACCCACCAACAAGAATTTCTTAAATAAGCATGGCAGGCAAGCCCTTGATGACAATTACTATTCAAAAAAAAAAAAAAAATTCTAGCACCACTAACTAACAAAGTCAGAACAGAAGAACTTACTAAGAGGATGGCACCAGTTTTGAAAGACCCAAGAGAAAGCATTTCAATTCCCTGAAAATATTAAAAATGTGATTGTTTATTCATTGCACAGTTTACTGCAATGATGCACATAATAAAATAAAAGCACAAACCATTCACAACATAACTGATAAAATAGTAACATAGTTGCTTTTTCTTTCTCAAAAACAGATTCTGTATATCTAGCCATAATTACATTGCAGTGAAGTGCACAGGAATTAGAAAGAGAATAAGATTATTTTTAGGATATTTGCTAAAATAAATGATGCCTGACATCAATGAAGTTGCACCCAGAAAATAAAGGTAGTAAAAAATTCAGTCATATATAATAGTTTGCGTGCCAGACCTGAATACAGAAGGCCAGACCCAATATATTATTTGCCAACCAATGCTTCTGCGAAGCATACCATGCACAGAAAAAGGTCCCAGGAATGGCAGCAACAATCTGTGATCTTGTAAACTCAATCTCTAAAGCTGTGATAGAAACGCGTAAGAATAAATCATTCTGCATAATACAAGCAAATTAAAGTCAACCAGCTCACAGTAAAACTGCCAAAAACAGCAAAACAACAAAAGTTCTGTAAAATTATGGGAGATTCTTTTCATAATAAAAGAGAGCATTAACAATTCTCTAACCAAAAACAGAGGTAGTGAGCCTTCAAACACAGGTTTAGCCGTTTTTTCTCACTCGATACAACAATTATTCATATAATAACAAATTCATACGTTAGATCTCTCACTCATAATCTTCCAATGTACAAGTGCTTGCCCCTGACTGCTTTTCAAATAAAGTCGGTCATTCAAATTAAAAAGGTGATTGTATATTAGCTAAGAAAAACCAACAATTCAGTCATACCCCAAGTATATCCTAATATTAATCATTCACACACTGTTATGTCCACACATGGATGAAAAGAAAAATGGAAGTTTAGGAACATTGAGATTTCATTAGGAGTAGCTCAAATCCAGTTGCAGTACTCAATAATTTTAAAAGCTCAAGACTGTCAACATTGATAAAGTAAAAGATTCACGCAAGATGAAAATACATAAATTCTCATTCCAAACTTCATAAAAAAACAGATTCTCAGCAGTAGAAGTTAGGTGACAACTGACAAGCACTTCACATACAGCGAAAATATGGAAAATGCCAGACAATGACGTCCTCATTCCAATGCTTTGGCAAAAAACGTTTGATAGATGGTAATAACGTTGCCCTGCATAAAGAGGAAGAAAAAGGTGAGATCCAGTAACAGACAGATAAGAAAAGCTTCTGTTGATTAAAAAAGGATATGTTGGGGCCAAATAAAGATACATACGAAAGAGCAACAATCCCCAGTACGAAGAAGTAGCATGTCAATACAGCGTTCACCAAGTCCTTAGATAGAAACTTGAAGAGTAAAAAAAGTGATAACAACATGGCACTCCCAACAAAGGGAAAACGCATGGCATGTTCATTGGACATTGTCTCCTGCATAATTACAAAACATAAATCACAAAACCACATCTAGAGCCATGGCAAGATCAAAACGAAGAAGAAATAATGAGCATAATGCAACTACTTACTGAAGGTGGAGTTGGTTTGACAGAACGGTAACAGCCCACAAACACGGTCAGGCATGCTGTTAGAATCACATTTAAATTCGGATCTACTTTCACAACAAGTGGTGCTAATGTTAGACCTGCCAAGACAGATAACATGCAGTGGATAATTAATAATCAAGGAACAGAAATAAGCCCACTCATTGCATCACTAGTGTATCCACAGCAAATTCAAACTTGATAAGAAAACCCAAGAGGACAGTACCAAAACCAGCCAAATGTAAGGCAAAATCACTTTTAAAATATGGAAACTACAAAAGGGTAGAATAGATATACGTTATAGATTCAAAATTTCCGCCCACCGTGAGTTTATAGACGCAGAGAAGAACAAAATACGCTAATACACACTTATACAAACATACCCTACAGTATTGTGCGGGTTCATGTAAAATCACAAGTAAGTGGCATATATTGGCAACACAGATCAGGCTCCACAGAAGTTCCCTTCTTTTTTTTTTTTTTACCCAAAAAAAAACTAAAAAATAATGGAAGTGAAATAATCCACAAGAATTCCAACTTCACCACCGTTGGTCCAGACGGTGGCAGTCCAAATGAACTTCGACCATAAAACCTCCTGATGAAATTACATACAACTAAGATACCATGTCCATATCACGTCGGTGATTATATAAAATTAAGAGTATCTACTTAAGTAGGAGAGCTGAAAAAATATTATCAACAAAAGAGCAAGGGCAACTGACCAGCCAAAGCGAAATTCGCAATTCGCTCCGTGCTTTTCATCTCCAACCCTTTTTAATATGTCAGAGTCTCGATTAAATCCTGGATCTACTGGAGGAAATCTTCCAATCTGGCCTCCCCTGCAATCCGAAACAGCACGAACTGCACAAGTCAAAGCATATCATTGTATACTCAAAATAAATTGTCGTGAAGAAATACAGTGAATTTTGATTTCCAGTAAATTAAACCTCTTCTCACAGAAGAAAATTGCAGTACCAATCGACCGCAACACGTCGATTCCCCAAAAATTCACGTCCGCTGCAGATCGGAGAGGCCGATGAGAGTTTATTGATTTGACAAATTTGAAGGGTTAGGGTTTTAAATTTTTCCCAACCTAATAGATCACGGTTCACGGATGGGAAGGTTAATGAAAATATTAATCTTGATATTTAGTACGGTGATGACGAAAGAAAATGTCTGTTACGTCTCACTTTGGTGACTGCCATTGAGATAGAGACCTTTCAGATACATCAAAGCGAAAGGCGTTGTCACTGGATACGTGGCGATTTTTCATTTGTCCGTCATTGTGATAAACCAAGTTGCGATTGTAGGAGTCGATATTCCAATGATCTAGAGCGTATTCGACTTAGAGGATGATTATGGATTTTGCTCGCATTGACTGACTATCGTGGCTTGAGGTGTGCAAACCAATCAGACACTCAGGAAATTCCAGGTCGGATTTGCGAAATATCTTGCGTTCGGCGAGGGTATCGTTTGTTTTTTTTTTTTTGACAGGATCGTACGTGACTCCGGGGGTCTACGATGAGAGAAACATTTCATACATAGAAAGGTAAAGACAGCAAAAATGAATACACGAATACATGTAAATTCTAGCTTTGGTAAAAAAATGTTTTGAATCTTTTGTTTCTTTTTTTTTTTTTTGGGACTTTTCGAATATTTTGTTTCTAAACCATGAAAAATATAATTTAATTTTTGAAAATGCATGTTTTAATTATTTAAGTCTTGAAAATTAAAAATACACAATTTAATTTTTAAAATTTTTATATTTTCTTTTCCTTCAATATTCATGGGGACTAATAAATAACAAGTCAAAAATTTAAATTATATAATTTTAAATTATGAATCTTTTGGAGATTAAAAACTACATATCCTCTATAGAGAAGAATAAATTACTATTTCACTACCTTAAAAAATATTTAAATTATATGAGTTCTCTTTGTTTTGAAAAAGAAGGGCTTCAACTAATTTTTTTAATCAAACATTTTTTATTTAGGTTCGTATTTGTCTTTTTAGGTTAGGGAGACTTTTTCAAATCATGGTCAAAGAATCTTAGATAAATAATATAATTAATAAATATTATTATTTGTACAATTTTCTATAGGATAGTTATAAATAGAAAATTATTGTATTAACATAAACTAGTTTATTTATTTTTATATTGTGCAAATTTTCGAGAAAACTAGTTTTTTTGCTATATACTTTAGATCAATAATATTTGCATACGTTAGCAGAAAAATGGATTAAATAATGTATTGTGATATAATATGTAATGATTTTATTATATGATTTGTGAGTTTATTTCTTGAATTTATTATTTAATTATTAATAATACTTATAGTTAAAAAATAAATACCAAAAAAAAGAAAGTATAAGAGATTTGAGAAAATACATAAAATAGAATTTAGTAATGTGTTGTGATATGAGTTAATTTGTTAAATTTATTATTTAATTATTGATGACACTGTAATTAAGAATATATACACACAAAAAAAAGGTAGATTGGAGAGTGTAAATTCATCAAGAATGCTAACAATATTGTATGGCTATAATAACCCTATATATATATATATATATATATGTATGCATATATGAATATATTATGTAACATCTTTAAAATATACATAGTTAGAGATATATGATCTTTATATGAATATAAATAAACGTATAGCCCCATAGTTAAATCCAATATGATTTTAATAATAACATTAATGAAACAAAATAGAATTTCAAAGACTAAAATGAAATGAGAAAATAATGTCTTAGGATAAATTATAATTTTAAAATTTTTATTAGGGACCAAAAGGAAAAAAAATATTGTTTCAGATAAAATTTATAGTTTTAACATTTTATAAAAATAGTCAGCAAAAATGAATCAACAAGACATCTTATATAGTATCAAATATTAACTTACATAGTAACCTAAGAACTTTTATATAAAGCACAAACGATTATTAGTTTTCTCATTCGAAATTAAGAGAAAATAAGAAAAAGGTAGATTGTGGAAAAAGTGTGAGAGATAGCTTTATAGATACCTTTTTCAATCGAGATTGTACTGTAAAAATAGAGGATTTCTATTATTGATCTTTATCGGTAAGTGTATAAATTGCAAAGTAGCAACTTTCATTTTAACTCATGATCATTTTTAATCATTTATAACATTGTTACTTTCTTTTTTTATAAATTGTTAATAATTACCTTTTTATTCTATTGCATCATTGAAACTATTTTTCTATTTATTTACTTATGGTAATTAATTAATTAAGTAGTATATTATTTAATCACATAACTTATTTACATGATTTATTATATTTAATAGTTTTAATAATTAAAAGGTTGGATGAAAATTCAAACAATAATCCCATAGCTATTACCATGGGTCACGACCTTAGTGCACCTTATTGTAATGAATTATTAAGACGTATTCGGTAAATAAATACGAGTATGAATTATTGAAACATATCTTATGAAGGGATACGGGTATGAATTACTGAGACATATCTAATAAAGGGATATGAATATAAAATATTGAGACATATCAAGTAAAGAGATACAAGTATGAGATATTGAGATGTATCTGGTAAAGGGATACATGTATGAGTTATTGAGACATAACTGGTAAATGGATATAGGTATGAGATATTGATATGTATTCAGTAAGGAGATACAGAAATGAGATATTAAGACATATCTAGCAAAGAGATATGATATGAGATATTGAGACGTACCTAGTAAAATGATATGTGTATAAATTATTGAGATGTAACTGGTAAATGGATATAGGTATGAGATATTGAGATGTATTCAGTAAGGAAATATGGATATGCGATATTGAGACATATCCTGTAAAAGGGTAGGATATGAGATATTGAGACGTATCCTGGAAAGGGATATTGAAACATATATGATAACAAGATATATCTGATTCTTTCCTTGATACCCACTTTATACACAATTATAAAATTTAGAAATTATGTTTTTATTTTATTGAAACATGTTTGTTTACTTAAATAAATGTTTGTTAAAAACTTTAATGCCTCTATTGTTTTCCTTTCTGTTTATTTTGTAATTTATGCATTCACTAAATCAGTGGTAGACTTACCCCTTTCTTTAACCTTTTTTTTTTTTTATACAGATCAGTATGTATTAAAGTGAAGTTGCTTTGCAACTTGTTTGTTGCCTAGACTTTTTTGTGTGTCATTTTGTTTTAGTTGTAGTGTACGTCTGACTCTAAAATGGTGGCTACTATAAGTTAGGTTGTTTAGGATTGTATAGATGTTGTGAATATTATAAGCCTGGTGTATGATGTTATTTTACTATATTATATTAAATATATTTTGAAATATTATTAAACTAGTATTGTTGTTTACTATGATTGTAATATTATTAAATTACAACTAGTTATAAAAGTTTAGTAAACATTATATTTTCAAGGGAGGTGTGTTAGATTTTAGGTAACTTCCAATAAACTCATTGAATTATGAGTTTAATTAATATTTTAATGAACATTGTGAGAGTGTTACACGATAGTCATGATAAGTGAATTCAGGGTATAACAACAATTATTAATAATCTATTAATGGTTGATGTAATTGTTAATATGATGTGTTTCCTATATTTATTGTTAGATTGGAATTTATAAATTAATATCTAAAAATATTTCTCTTTCAAATATACTAAACCAAGATATACCCTTAACATTATTAAAAGAGAAACTTTAATTTACCAATCATACAATAGAAAGATAATTAGATGTGACATATATGAAAAAAAATGTATATCATCATTAAGTAATTTAGGACTAAGATATATACAAAATGCTTGATAGCTTTAATTTAATATATCATGCACCAAACACAATGTCAAGAATTCTACAAAAAATCATAATACATGAATTTTATGACAGAAGTGAACATATATATATATATATATGTGTGTGTGTGTGTGTGTGTGTGTATGTATATATCACACTGATAGTCACATGCATCGTTATGAGGATATAATTAGTCATCCAACATGGGATTTTGATCATTTCGGTAGATCACCTAATCAAGACTTCATTTGCAGCAATATTTTGCTCAATCACAATGTTGGTTAAATTTCAATGCTAGCACTTTAGTTATATGACATTAGTAAGAGAGTAGTAATGACGATAAACTCATTGGGAGGGCACGATCACAAAAAATCTTTTTGTTGTAGGAAGCAGCTAACATTATAACTATTATAAAGAACTTCGAAATCTAAAAAATTGATAGAACCACATTTAACTTTACCTCTGATTATGAGTAATGCATGATAATAGACAATTAAAATGATTGAATAAACCCCTTCAACTATATATTGTTTTCTTATACTTTAATTTTAGATCACGTCAAGTTATCTTTATAGTCTCTTATTAGGGAATTAAAGAGGTAGTTAATTAATTAATTCATTTATTCATTTATTATTTTTTTATTAACTATAAAGTAATAGTGCTCATAAAGGGAGACGAGTAATTGCTCTTAAAAATTAAAAAAAAAATTTGCAGAAATCAAACTATTTTGAAAGATTGTAATCAAGTGTTTGAAGGCATCAATCATGTACTGAAATGTTAGAAATAATCGATGGAAGAATTCAGTGCTAAAAAACAACAATCAGGTACTTGATGTTAAAAATAATCTTTGAAAGATTTTAGTGACTGAAAATTGACTTTTGGTACTTGAGACATTTTGATTAAAAGACTTTTAAATAAGGAGTTAAAAAGAGGTAGACACAAGAAATTTATTAAAAAACTATAGGCATTAATTTCAAACCTTAAAAATATCTTTTAAATATTGAAAAATGATAAGTTTGAATATAAGGACAACTTAGATTTTCACACCTTGAAATTTAGATTCCCTTACTTGAAAGATATTTTAAGGTGCTTGAAACATATTTAAGTGTCTTAAAGTTATGATAAAAAATTAGTAGAGAAAAGAAGATGATGATTCACATAAGTAAGTTTATCCTAATTCGAGCTTCCTTGTCCTATGTCTAGGCCCCTTTAAAATTAAAGATATTTTCACTATATCAAAGTTTACAAGGGTTTTAACGTGTTAACATTAAACACAAACTTTGTAATTCACTCTAAACTATGTTTTTTATGCTCACCTAAACTACAAGGTTTATAGCTCAACTTGAATTTGGGTTTTTTTATGCTCACATAAAACACAAGGTTTATGGCTCACCCCAAACGTGAGATTTTTTATACTCACTCAAAATACAAGGTTTATAGTTCACCTCAAACTTTGATAACCTAAGTTTTCATTTAACTCACCCCTAACTGACTTTTTTCACTATGAAAGATTTTTATAAGAGAAGAATAAAATTGGATACCCTTATATGTAAATAGATTCATGTAAGTTCAAAGAACTCAGGCTCTTGTAAGATAAACTCAAGGACGTGAAAAGAGACTTATTTCTCTTTTGATATTTTCAGAGCTTCTATCTTATGTTCATGCTTTCCAGGCTCTATCTAATTTGTTCAAACATATTTCCTTTTATAGGAAAGCAAGAGATGACATCACATTTCAAACTCTCTTCCATAAGCTTGGTTTTTAACCTTTAGACAAAATGAATGGAGGTGTATGAAAGATTCTGTTATAAAGCTTCATAGCTACTATTCTTTTGTCCATTTTACAAAGTATCATAGCTGCCAATCTCAGTTCTTATACTTGGTTGTGCTTTATGACAATTTTAGAAAGCTTTTTAGCACACTTCTTACTTTATAAAAGCCTTGTAGTGTTGGATAGTTTCTACACTTTCTCTTTTGTTTTTTGACTTGTTAAAAAATGTTTGGGCTATTACTTTTTCTAGATGTACACTAGTTTTCCTCAAATTCGTCTTCAATGGATTTTCAGGTGCTTGATTGGCAGATTCAAGTACATGAAATTATTTGCAATACATAATAAATTTTTCATATATTTCTTCTAGCGTTTTTTTTAGATTTCTACTCACTTTCAATTTGATGCTTCTCTTTATGGAATTTAGTATATGATTGTTGTTTTTCAAAAGATATCTTATTCCCTATCAAAATTTGAATGTTATACTTAAGAATAAGAAAAAAGGAAAGGTATTGTCATGGAGGCTCAATGAATGTGTACCTTTCAACTTTTTTAGATCCAAAGTATGCTTTTGATTCTCAGATAAGTGCAGGAAGGTATCATTATGACTTTGGACAAGTTTGTCTTCAAATGGTCCTTCCTATGGATGTGTAGCTATGGTTAGAAAAGATGAAAGCTTTGTGAAAGTTACTTTTGTCTTCCATGCTCTTTATTTTCTCCCTTTTAAGACTTTTGTATATGCAAATTTATACTTGAATCAAGCATTTTTCCTAAACCTTCTAGCTTATCTCTCTCTTTTTTTTTTTTTTTTTCTAGTTTTGCAAAGATGATATCTTCGCTTTTCTACACATAATGTTTTTGGTATGCTGTCATCCATCAATACTTTTGACTTCATATTATCTCTTTTGTCCATTTGTGATATGAAATTTCAATAATGACTTACAAGAGCAAAGTCTGATATGGGCTTTATACTTAAATACATATTTTCAGATCATTTAGGCTTACGTGCAACAAAATGGGCTTGCTTCCCGGATTATTGTTCTTTGTTAAACTATTTGGGCCAAGGCAAGAGGTTATGTACTTGTATATAAACAAAGTTATAAAGGTTTCTTCAAGATCAGATAAACTTGTAAAATATAACTTAATAAAAAAAACTTTCACAAATTAGTCTATGTAAATATTAACTAAGCCCCGAAAAAGATACATTTGTAAAATATAGTCCAATGTAAATTTTCACATGTTAGCCTAGGGAAATATTAAATAACTAATTTCAATATTTAAATGCATTTTATTTGACTTAATGCTTTCAATAAATTAAACTTAAAAGTTTTGTTATCATCAAAATAAATTAAAATCATAGGCAAACATTGGGTTCAATACAAAGAATTCATGGACTTCCAAAACTTTTCATGGAAAAGTGAAGAGTCATTACATAAAAAATTGAAAATGATTAAAAGAGAGTTCTCATATATTAAATTAAGTTATATTTGTGATATCTTATTAGTAAATTTAAGAAACTATTAATTATTATATTAAATAATTATTTTTCTAGTTAACTCCAAAAATTTTGTTAGCCTTGAAAAAATTTTTAATACATGTATAAGAAATATATAGAGTTATCACACAAATAATTAAATAAATGATCAAATAAAACTCTCATTAATAAAAAAAAACTCCCACATTAAAAGGGAGTATAATTTAACTGTGTATAATAGATTCTTTTGATGAAAGACACCAGTTACCTTTTGAGTTTTTATTCTGATGGTACAATACCAACATTAAATGCTCTATTTCCGCGGCTGCTATCTTGTTTTTCTTATATACTATATTATGCTTATTTTTTTATTTGTCAAATTGTTGTCACATGGTGCTAGTCACTAAATATAGTATATATTTTAATTGTTTAATTACTTAAATAAAAATATTATATTGATTTAATTTATAATATAATATTATATAAAATGTGAATTAAATTTATATTGATAACATTAGTCATATATTAAATTTAAAATTATATTAAAGGATATTAAGATAAAAATATAAAATAATAACAATAATAATTAAATCAAATGCACGTTTATTAAATATTGTAAAATATTGTCTTAGTATAATTATTTAATTAATTATTAAATTTTATAATATTATTGGTTTATTAAATAGTAAAATCATTCTAAATGTTTATTAAACTAAATATATGTCATGCTTTTATTATTAAATATAAAAATTATATTAAAAGTGTAGTAAATTAAATACATGGATAATTAAGTTTTAAGGTTTTGTATACTGATAATGGTTTGTTTTTTAGCATTTGGTACCCAAAAATAGTGGATGACTCAATTATTTATGAGTAAATTATATATTTTCTTAATATCATTAAATTATATTAATAAATTCAAAACTACTTTACTTTTTAATTTGATTTTAATTTTTCATTAAAAAACCACTCTTTAACTTAAATGTCAACTTAAAATATTTTCTTACATTTTTTTAATAAAAGTTATTTTAGTTAAAAAATCAAAGCTGCTTTAAAATGTATATTTTAAATATAGAGATATTTAGCAGTGACTATTTAGATCTTAAACAAAATGTAATTGGCATGAATACTGTAAATATGAGGTGTTATATTTGATATAACTATAAAATTAGTTGCATCAATGCAATCATTATCTGACATATTTTAAAAAAATACATGTGACAATGATATGTTAAAATATGTTGATTGTATGCCAACTTAAAATGATTTTTTTATTGACATAGATTTTATTTATGAACCCAACATTTTTTAAAAAAGCTTTCAATTTATCCCTTTTACTTTTTTTTTAGTAAGCCCCCAGAACATTGATTTATAAATTGAAAATAAGAATAAAATCATAAAATTGTGGAGTTATTAAAAAAATGAATAAAGTACAGGAATAAGATAACAAAGTTATAAACTAATATTCTGTGTAGGTTACTTAAAAATAAAAACTAAAGGGAGTGAATTGAAAAATTCAAAATGAATTTTGGATTTATAAATAAGATATAAAGAAAATAAAGTCAAAATATAAATACAATAAATTATTTTATGTTGATATACAATCAATATGATATGACATATCATTGTCATGTATTATTTTTTTAATATGTTATATAATGATTATATTAGTGCAACTAATTTTATATTTATACCAAAGATTTTATCTAAATATGATTGAGACTATGAGACATTTACTTTAGAGTCAATATAATCGAAATTGCAGTAAAATAATTTTAAAATGTCTAGAGTTTAAAATTTAACCTTTCACTATAATATAAAATTAAAAAAAATTGATCACGAAGAGATTTAAAGGGTTTTGTCTTTTAACCAATAATGTTTGGATGGCCAACAACTCATAAAACTAGTAAGATATTGACATATAAAATATTTTATACTTATACTTTTTTAAAAAAATAATGAATTACAAAGGCTTTCCTTAAATTTTAGTGAATTCTATATTTTTGTTAGTGCTATTGTTTATTTTTATTAATAATATTAATATTATCATTTTGTATTTTTATTTTAATATACCTTTAATAAAATTTTAAATTTAATATATAACTAATATTATATTATAAAATTATATGTCATAATTAAATTAATATAGTATTTTAATTAAAAAATATAATATTTTTATTTAACTAATTAAATAATAAAAATATAGACACCATGCGACAAGGTATAAAATAAGAAAAAAGTACAACGCAATATATGGTAGGCATAAGATTGGTGGCACTGGATCAAACCAAAAAACTTGTTTTTCTTTCCATATCTTCATGCTTTTTGCTAAGTTTTATAAGAAGTGCAGTCTGACGTGTTTTATAAAAATGAACATTTCTATTTGAAATTTATTTTATTGGATCATATGTATTTTTTTTTTTTGAGCTAAACAAATTTTTTAAATTATGATGATGTATTACAACACCAATACAGATTTGGATTATTCTATTGCAATATGACAGGAAGAGACGAGCCTCCGTACTTTGCGTGATTGTTTTTATTAAATTAATATCTTGTTATTAAGTAATTAATATTGTAATTTATAAACTATTAATGAATTGAGTTTTATTTTAATTTGTAAATAATCGATGATGAATTCGATTATCTACAAACTTATTGAGCATAAATCAAACTCACACCTTAAGAGTATTAGTAATCATTTCGTCAGATTATTAATTTAAGATTGTTACCCAGAGAGAAATTTAATGAGCTTATTTTTTATTGATTAATTAAATGAGAAATTATTTTAAAAATTTTGAAAGATTTTATTTTAATAATATTGATTAATTATATTATTAAAATAAAACTTTATAAATAACACACTGAAATTCTAATTTTACATATATTAAATCTATCACTCTCTCTTTCTGCTGTGACGCAGGAGTAACAATGTTGTTTTTATCAAATCAAATTATTAATTTATTTATTCTCCCTATTTATAATCATGCTTAATTACATGTTTTAATTTTGATTTCATTCATTAGACTGACAAGTTGAAGTTAATCATGTCTCTCGGGGAGGAAACAAGTGCGTAGATTGGCTTGCATCTTACGGCATGAAGGAAAAGGAAAGCATAAATCCTCTCATTTGATTGCTTTTGTTGGAATTTGTTTGATTATTTGGGGAGTTTGATTTGTTTATTCTTAAAAAAGAAAAAAAATATTTAATTGCCTAATACTCAAATGACATGTTTAGTACTCAAGAAAGAAGCTGATAAAATGGGAATGAGAGTAAGATTTTATTAGCTGATACATTTGATATATTGGAATAGAAAGCTTAACTTGTTCCATCAACCTGTCTTATTCTTTTATGTGTGTCAATCATTGTTCCATCAAAATTCTTATGGAATGAGGACCTTTTGCCTCATATCATTAATTAAAAGTTGAAAATATTCATTTTCAATTAACCTCTCTACATGTGTCATGCATTAATTTACTGTATAATTTTGAAAAACTTCTTTGAATTGTATCTCCCACTTCTATGTCTATTCACATATTCAATAGTAACTGTTGGCATTAATAATAATTATTTTGCGTTCTAAACATCAATAATAATACTTTTTTGTTTTATAATTCCATTCTATTTCATTACTTATTGTTATTTTTATTTTCATGAAACTTATTTTTGCATTCTAAACATGGTTTAAGGTTACTGTAAGACCAATAAAATTTATCAAATTGTTAGGTATCTGTAACTTTTTTGTTTCTAAATGCTCATTTTTAGATATATTTAGATGAGGAGTAACTGGAGTGTTTATTTATACCACTATATATAATTATAAAAATATCGTTGCGTATAAAATTTAAATCACAAATATATATACCACGCTCTCACACGTCACTAAACAACATTTAATTACTTGTTCTAGTTAAAAAAATAATCTTTCCAGTTAGATTCTCTAAAATATAACTTTCAAAAATTTTCATTCAATAAGTTTTTATAATTATTTTTGTTTTCTATTTTTTAAAGTAAGTGGGATTAAATTTTTAATGTGATAATTTAAAAAAGCAAAAACGATTGGAAAATTAAATTGAAAGGTTTTTATTTTGTAAGATCAAATTAAAATAAAAACTGTGTTGTTTCAACAATAATGATTTACACATAATTTCATAAATATATGTGTGTGTGTGTGTATATATATATATATATAACAGATAAATGTTCCATGATACTCTATTTGTATACCTTTAAATACAAGAAAAAAAATTATACGTACGAAAGATAACAACACGGACGGGCTCCAGCTAGAAATAATTGACTGAGGATATAAATAGTATAAAGAGTTTAGAGTTCAAACACTAGAAAAAACCATATTATCTATCTGCAAAATCTACTCATATTTTGTTTAATTAATGTTATTTTGACAGTTCCTAATATATTATTAGTTGGCGGAAATAAATTGTTGCAGTTAAGAATTTAAATTCACGTAAATCTAGTAAAATTTGGATAATAAATTAAAATTTAATAGTTCAAAAATTATTTAATTATTTAATATTTATTAAATATAATTATTAGATAAAAATTTAATTATTTAAATCTTCTTTCATTCATTACATTTGGATTTCTAGAGATGAATAATCCAAATATTAGGCGTGATTTAAATATTTTCGTTGATCATTAATAGCCCGTGCGTTTCAGTATGGCAAGGATAAATGGAAACGAAAGAACAGACGGGGAAACACGAAAGAAGCTGTTCGAGCATTTGAAAATCCGGTGGCTCTTCACTCTTCACGTTCGTCGAGAAGAAACATAATTGGAAGGGTCAAGGAGATAACAGACGTTATATACAGTTGCACGCAAAGCAACCACACCACCTCGTTCTCTTTCCCGTGCTTTCTGTGATAGTGCCAGGGCAAGGAAACAATGGCGCAGCTTCAAGTCCAGGCCCTTTACCCATTTAAATTACGCTCTTGCAAGCTCACTCACATGGCTTCTTTCTCTCAACCTCCTTCCTTTAAACCCAACTCCAAAAGATCCCTCATATTGCCTCGTCTTCCTCTTTATGGAACATCTCCTGAACCTCATAGAACTGTTCCATATCCTTGGTTCGGGGTTCGATCTCGCATAGTGTGCAAGATGAATGAATCAGGTAAATCTTCCCCTCTTCTATGAAAATGCATAAATCATGGCTTTCCTTCTGTTTGTTATCAGATTATACCTTTTTTTTAGGGGTTGGGGGAAAGATGGTTGATTTGGGCATTTTTTCATATACCTGGGGTGCAACAGTAAAAACAGCTAATTCTCTATTTCATATCTTGAAAGTGATTTTATCTTCAGTTTGAAAACTATATGAACTCCATAAATTGTTCCCGGAGCTTAGTATGAACTATTAGCTACCATTGCTTATGCTTTATGAAATTTAAGTATTTGGAATCTCGGGTTTATCTATGAAATGAATTTTCCAAGCTTCAACCGCATTTTGCTTTAGATGATTCTTTTCTGTGGTTGTCCCGCCAATCGCAGCTGTATTTGAGCTTCTGATCAATGTTGAACTCGAATACAGAAATATTTTAACAACCTTACATAGATTTAGTTAGATATGATTTCACAGCTGGAACTTGGAAAATCTGAGGACAGACGGAAACCGGCCAAACGTGTGACCGGGATATTCTGGATCATACTGCTTAATATTGGAATATATGTGGCAGATCATTTCTTTCAGGTATACAATTTGCCTTATTCTTAAGATGCCTGTAGGTGCAATTGCAAAATTACACATCTTCTAGAAATTATGATAAGTATTTTACCAGTTCCCAATCGAACTAAAAGGCATTAAGAAGCAGCTTGAATCTATATATTATGTTTAGGCCCGCATTTCGGAATTTCTTTGATGCATCACATTAAGGTAATGGATGCTTTGTATAATCCCTGCTAGGTTCGTAGCGTCAAAGTTTTGTACTTGTACCATAACTGGCCTGCTTGGTATCAGTTTCTCACAGCAACATTTTGCCATGCTAATTGGTGAGTCCTCTGTGATTTCTCTAGGTGTGTGAACGTTACATTTCAGTTCTTTTGTTTAAATTAATTTTCACATGATCGTCTAGAGAATCCATTTTGTTCAACAAGCCAATGCAAATGAACAACTTTCGCATTGTCTAATTTTACAATCTAACTTCTATCTTAACACGTGAACTTGTCCAGGAAGCATCTTTCTAGCAACCTTTTCTTCTTGTACATTTTTGGTAAGGGTATCACTCTTTTTTCTGGTAAGTGAATGTGACAAATGGAATCAGTCCTCAAGCGTTTGTCATTGACAGGAAAGCTTGTTGAAGAAGAGGAAGGGAACTTTGCTTTGTGGCTTTCTTACATTCTTACCGGTATTGGAGCAAACCTTGTTTCATGGTTGGTTCTACCGCGAAATGCAGTTTCTGTTGGAGCTTCTGGTGCAGTTTTTGGGTTATTTACAATCAGTGTCCTTGTAAAGGTACCGAAATTGTATTGTAAAGTTTGTTATTGTTTGGTTTATAGTTATGCTTCCAAGTCATAACAGGTTTACTTGATGTAGATTTCCTGGGATTGGAGAAAGATTCTTGAAGTGCTTATATTGGGGCAGTTTGTAATAGAGAAGGTAAGCAGGAGAAACAAATGTTGGTGCTTGCCATGTAGAATAATTATTGCATTAAAATATCAACTCATACTTAATGCTTTAGATTGATTTTTTACCGATATATTTGTTTACAAAGCTAAAATGCGGATTTTTGGTCTTCTTAGTTGTCATTTGGGCCATGTTTGAGCCAGTAGACTCAGTGCCATTCCTAACTGATCTGTTCTGTGAGAGCCTCAGGTTATGGAAGCAGCCCAAGCTTCGACAGTATCAGGCTCCTTTCGCGGAGGCTACTTAATGCAAAGTGTCAATCACATTGCGCATCTTTCTGGTGCTCTTGTTGGCGTGCTTTTAGTCTGGCTGCTTAGCAAAGTACCCTCTGATTCTTCAGATCAAGCATCCACTTTGGGCAAGAAAACGGGAAGAACTCGGTAGCCAATGTTTTAATTGGCCAATAGTTTCATTCGGAAGAGTCATGTTTTGCTCTTTTCATTTATCTTTGAACAGTATACAACACAGAAATTTATTAAGCGTAGGTATTATCTTATGATGAACGTTTACAATTGGGAAATAAGATAAAAGTGGCAAATTTTGGCTTGAAATAAGATTTATGAAGGACTTTATGACCATAGCTACCGCACACTTTCCACTTTTTTTTTTCCCCCTTTTTGTCAGTACACACTTTCCATCTCTACGCCTCATTTGGTTCCATAGATGAAAATAAGAATGAGAAAGGACTTAGGAATAGAAATGAGTTTTAAAGGATTAGAATTTTAATTTCATATATTGTGTTTGGTATGATATAAAAAAAATTTGGGAATGGAAAGAAAAATTAGGCAAATGACCATAATATTCTTGTGAACAAATTAATTATTATTTTTATTAAAAATAATTATTATTAGTATTAAATATGAATTATTATTATTAAATATTGAATTTAATATATTATATTTTATGTTCTCTTCCTCTTCACAAATCCCATCCTCACGCATCAAATCTTAACAAAAATTGATGCCTCTTGATGCTATTTTGAAAAGGATAGTTTAGTAATCTAACAACTCATTCTTAGGCGTTGTCTTCATTCCATCACATGCATGATGGAAACCACATTAATGGGCTCACCCATGGGAATAGAATGGGCTTTTAATCAGCCAACCAAACGCAACATGGCAAGGGAATAGGATCCCCATTCCCATTTCGTTGAGCAAGGCCGCGTGTTATAAACAGTGGAGAATAATGCTGCTTACGACACTGTCCTCACGTAACTAAGCGCGGTACTGTAAGTTTAGACACCAAACGAAAAGCCTTCTGTTTTACTCTTGACAAGATTCTGATTTATACCTTCTCTCAAGGCTTCTATGAAATGAAGATTTATGCATTCTGGTAATCTCCATTGATAACGATTTTTATGATTCAGAGATGTAAGCAAATGTACACAACAGAAAAAAAAAGCTGTTCTTTTACAGCAAGTTGATGCTTTCGTTCACTTCCAACCCCCTCCTACATTTAGAGGGAACAGGAGTTGCAAAATAAGAAGCATGCTGTTTAACTACACGAAAATATGAGCAGTATGAAGATGTTCCACTATTTACGCTTGAATGACTAATTTCTGTTCAGTCGAATGTGCAAAGACGATTGTATCAGAGATATTTTCTCTTCAGTTCAAGAATACTGCTGTACATGAATTTGCAAGCTGGTATATGCCATGCTGCCCCTGAAACTGTTTCTGGCACATGATGGAAAATCCGTCACCAGCTCTACAAGTTTGTGAAAGACACTTAAATTTTGTTGTAAGCAATGAGTTTTCCAAGTCGGCATCTCTCAAGAGCATTCGGCTTCTCCTGGCTGCTAAAGCCGAACCTCTTTGATCACTGGTACCTACAGTTGGTATTTGTAAGAAACTAAGGCAAGGAGCACTGCTATAGGGCTTTTGATAAGTTTTCCCAGAACTCTCAGCATGTATTTCTTCATCTTCCTCTACTAAATGGGTCACCGGCTTGTTTTTGGTGGTACATAGTAACCTATTTGCTTCTTTTGTTAATCCAATAGAACGCCAAGCTTCTGCAACAAACATGATTGTGGATTTCTTAGGAAGAACATGAAACTCTTCCATTATTTGGAGTATTCCTTCCGCTTTCCATGGTTGTTTTGCTTCTGCATATCCTGAAATTAGGGTCTCAAAAGTCTTTAAATTTGGAGAAATCCCAAATTCACACATCTTATCGAAATTCCTGACAGCATAGTCCATTCTGCCAGCACTGCACCATCCACTTATAACCGTTGTAAATATGACAACATTAAGGGAGACACCTGATTTAATCATGGCAGTCAGTAATTCTTCTGCCTTTTCTGGTTCTTGTGCACGCACGTAACCTTTAGCAAGAATACTGTAAGCATGTGCATCTGGTTCTACACCAGATTTCAACATGTCATTGAAGACTTCCTTGCATTTCTCCAAGAATCCAGCTTTGCTCCAAGCATTCATTATAGTACTATATGTGACCACATCTGGTTTGATCTGAAACTCTTCCATCAACTGTAAAACCTGTAAATAGATAGGTTATTCGCCATGAGTTTAACTTTACTCATGTGAAGAGGGATAAAAAAGTCAAGGCAAGATGCGGCCGTGTAAGTTAAACTAAGAGACTGATCCACTATGACATGTTGATTTGATACCGGGCAAACAATAGGTTTGATGGCTTTAACTTTTCCCCTTTGAGCAAAGATATTTAGACGATTGCATGAAAGTTGACATCCTAGTTTGGTAGATAATAAATCAGATGCACAGGATGAAGCAATAAATCCAAATTAACGATTGTCCTTTATGATTATAAAATGATGTAACAACATAATTCCAAAATTGCCTCAGCAAGAATTAATGTGACGGCACTAAGGAGATGGAGACGTAATAAAACATTGGAAATATGGATAGAAGTATTGCAAGTGGTGAATTAAAGAAAATTCTTTCCCGCAGAGCTTCATTTAACAATATTTAAATACCCTGATGTTAGTTGTTATGTGTTCTTTTCGACCAAAGAAAAAGGTTGTGTTCTTTCCTATTGCTTCATGCTTTACCCTATATCATTTATAAAATGAATATCTAGAGACTAAGAGGTAAAGAGTCCATGGATCATTCTACGTTGAATACCTCTTATATCATAACTGAAAGACCTTTTGGGATAAAAAATTAAAAGAAATATTAAATTAAAATAAAAATTCATGGGTCCAACTTTACCTCATCAACACCATCTCTGTCCATCATATCTACAAAACCATTTATTAAGGAGTTGAACAAAACAAGGTTAGCTTGCAGCCCCAGATCCCTCATCCTGTATACAAAACTCAGGGCTTCCTTTATTTTACCTTCTCTGCAGTATCCACTTATAATGATGCTGTAAGTTCTCTCATTGGGCTCCAAACCATTGTTCTGCATCTCTAAAATCATTGCTTCGGCCTTAGCGGTCTCTCCATTCTGAGCATATGCTGTTGCCATTGTGTTGAAAGTAACAGCATCTGGCTGCATTCCAGATGCTACCATTTTATACACCACGTTCCGTGCCTCGGACATGTTCTTTTTACACCATGCTCTAACAAGCATATTATATGTCTTGAGATTGGGTTTTACATTTCCCTCTGTCGTAATCTGGTCTAGCAGCTTCATTGATTCTTCGGGCTTACCAGCAATTCCGTACCCTTTGATCAATGTGTTATAAGTGCAAGTGGTAGGTATTATTCCACTTTCTTTCATCTTCTGAAATGTTTCCATGGCTTCCTCCATGTTCCCAGATTCTGCATATGCATTTATGAGAGCATTAAAAAATATTGAGTCAGGCTTCATTCCTTTCTTTTCCACCTGCAAGACAACAGAATGTATGGACTTGAAGCACTTCTGGATGGTCAAGGCATTTAACAGAGTTGTGTATGTTACTAAAGACGGTCGGTGCCCTCCTTCAATCAGATTTTGAAAAATGGCACTGGCTTCCTGTGGTTTTCCTCTATCTATCAGAATATTCATCCATTTTGTTCTCGAACGCACAATTCGGCAACTATTTTTACCCATGCAGAAAATGCAGCTGGGTTGACTTTCTGAGTCTGCAGCCTTAGTAACTTGGTTCACTGAATGCTTGTGGTCAAGATGATTCCCCTATTAAATTACATACCAATAAATAATCAATTTTGAGCAGTACTAACTTCATCTGAACTGCAAGTAAACTAGTATTCTGACATTTTTTGTAACATTGTAAACCGTTAGATTTAGCTGAAGCTGTTTAACACACAGAAAAACTAGTTAGTTGTTTTTTTTGTTTCTTTACTACCAACTACTAAGTTCCAGAAGTAGCTGAAAGCCAGAAAACGTCTTAAAATCTTTTTAATAAGGCAGATAACTTTGCATATTACCAATCACTCACGAGTACAGCTAAATCACATTTTCTAAATTGGTTGCATTTTTGCCGTATTTAGGTACAGATAACACATCTATAACTTCTTACCAAGAATCTAGCAAATTTACTTAGCTTTTATACTTTTTGTTTCATTTTCCTTCACTATAGGAACTCTCATATGGTCTTCAGTTATCCCTCTCGATATCCACAGACTAGTCTGTGTAATATGTCAAATATCTGTACTAGACATTATAAAGAGTTCCATGGTACGTTGCTAGTTTCACTAATATGAGGCAATTTTTCAACCTCTAAATGGACAGGCGCAAAAGTGGGAATATATCTCCAGCTTAGTAGCAACTTAGCAGGAAGCTGAAGATGTATACTTAACATATGTTACCAGTTTTTCCTATTAGAAAATAACTTCACTTCTTCAATAGTTTTTGAAAATTTGAAGAATTGTTGTATCCTTTAAGAAAATGCTATGGTAAGAACAATGACAAATAATAAATTTACAGCATAATAAAGTAATCATGGCATGTTAGCAAGTTAACATTAAAGGTTCTGAGATGTAGATACAATTGAGCTATACAGAATAAAAGTATTAAACCAAAATTTACAGCAGTAGAATGGCAACAATAGTGTTAGTTGTTGAATTTTTACCTTGACTGCCGCTGGTTGAACCCATCCTTTCTTGATGGGGGCAATTGTTTTTGCTTGGTTTCTGTAACTGGTTCCAGAAAAAGATTTCTCATTTCCAGGTTTTATCATATTTTTCCTTCAATATATGTAAGTCAATCTCAACTGCTCTGACTATCAAGAAAGTCACAACTTATTTTCTGTTCACCTTCAGACTCTCCCAGGATTTTACAGAGGAAAAATACCTTCATACCATCAAGTTGGTGATCAAAATTAATAAAACAGTTAAAAAGAAAGGCAGCATTACCAATTTAAAGAAGCATGACAAAAGGTTCTTTGACTTCTTTCATTACATGATTCATATTCTGCATAAAATTTAATGACCCTCATCTCCCTTGATAGTACAAAACATTACAAAGCCCTCCAAAGCAGGCTATGAAAACGCCGATAGGAATGATTAGATAGCATAGCAACGCCAGTTTCATTTAAAATTGTAAGACTGATAACTTTTAATTAAAAAAAAAAAAAACCAAATAAGCCCGCATATAGTTCAAGAAAAATCCATAACCAACAAGCAAGCTAATTAGCACTGCTGAGCGTTGACGGATTCACGTGGACTCTGCGAAAGACGAACAGTTGCGCCTTTTTCTTGAATATACTACCAGAAGCTTGATATAGACGAAACGATATAACAGAAAAATGTATATAATAGATTATACTACAAAAAGAGGGTGTAAAGAAATAGAAGAAGAAGAAGAAGAAGAAAACTTCTCAGGGTGGAAACGCTATAAAGAAAAATGGCCCAACAAAACGATTGAGGAAAATCCTCAATTTTGTGAACACAGAAATAATGCATATTGTTTCTTTACCTGTTGAAGCTGCACGTGCAGGTAGTAGCGCCAAATGAAGAGGAAAGATGGGAGGAATATAAAGGAGACGAGTCGGATTTTGATTGGAGCAAAGCAGAATTGAAATTGAAATTGAAATAGTCGTGAGACAGATGTCTTACAAATTTTTCAAAAAATAAAAAAATGCTCGAATATTATCCACAAAAAGTAATATGTAAGCAGAACAAAATGATCGGTCACGAAGGGAGAAGGGGGATAAGGGAAGAAAGTGAGGTTGAACTTTCTGATAAAATGTCGCTTCCATTTAGTCTTTGTTTGTGCCCTTTTCTTGGAGGATTGCTACAGTTTGAGTTTTTGCTTGTGACACGTATGGTTTGAATTCACCCCGCTTAAAGAAAATTCAGAATATAAAAAAATGTTTTAAATATAATATTAATGTCTTTTATTACAAATATTATTTTTAAAATGTTATTTTACTGTTAATATTTTGTATTAAATTATTAATTTAATTTATTATCAAATATATGATAATTTTTATATTAATTTATAGTGTTATTTTTTGGCATTTAATTTGTAATTATATTAATACATCCAGTTATAATATAAAGATATAATTGTAATAATATTAATAAAAAATAATATTATTATATTTATATTCTTATATTATAATTAATTATATTGATGTATTTAAAATTATAAGAAGATAACAAATTTTGTCTTAATTTATTTATTTCAAACACTCAAACAAATATATTCATTCAAAGTAAAATAAAGAACTCCAAAGCCGTAGAGGAAGAGTCAGTGTCATCTAGTTGAATTGCAAGTTTTCTTGTAGAATATAAATCATTAAATTTTAATAAAATATAAATTATTGGATCAAAATTCAATAAATTAAAAATTAGTGGAGAATATGCAATAAAATGTTCTCAATGAAAAAAAAGAAAAAGAAAAAAAAAGAAAAGAAAAGAAGCTCAGTTTTCAGAAACAAAACTTAGAGCAAGATCTGTGTTTCCATCATATATGAACAGTAATCCATGATTGATAATAAAGAATCATCCATGCCTTATTTCGGACATTTGAACATCACTTATCTCCCCGTAATACAAGGGTTTTTCGTTCCCCGCGAAAATTAGGGCTATAGCAGAAGATAACGGATTCACTAAAAGATACATACTCGAAGAAAGCACTCAAATCAATGAAGCGCACACCATATGGCAAATTACTGCCCAAAAAAACCTTCATGGCAGACTTAAAAAAATTTACACAAATCAAAGAAAAATGAGAACACTTATGCCACAATAAAAGAAAGAAAATCCCTACGGTAATTTTTCTTTTTTCACAATGTAGAGTTTTTTCAAGTCAAATGACTTAAATTAGTTTATTTTATTTTATGTACATTACACAAGCCTTAAAAAAATTGGTATGTTAGTTCTATGTCAATATATTTTAAATCAACGGCATTGTAGGTATTAGCAAAAAAATTAAGTTGAGTAATGTTTTGTTATATAAAGAAAGTATAATAAATTAAAAAAAGTGAATAAAATTAGTTTTGTGAAATTATTGAGAGATAAGTGCTAACAATAAATTTATTGGGATAATACTATAAATGATAATTTTGTCAGACTCCTTGCTCCCCATCCCAATTTCTCACAATGTTGTGGATTTTAGGAGAACTTTGAATTTTTTTAATAAAAATTGGAAAAAAAAATCAATTTTATATATGTAACTTAGATTTAAAACTTAAATTTATTGTTTATATTATCGAACAAACTCTAATTAAATTTATAAAAACTACAAATATTCAAATAATAAGTTTTACAATAAGTTCTATAAGTTGCAATAGATAACTATTAATAAGGCAAATTAATTCTAAAAAAAAAAGTTTAACAAATATATAATTAAAATAAAAAATAAAACCATATAAAGAATTCTAATTCATATGCTTATTGTTACTATTAATTTACAAATAATTTATACTATTTTTCTTAATGTTCACTTTTTATTCTCCATTATAATGTGATTGCAGTTCTAAGGTATTCTAAAAGTATTTCTACTATGTCCTCTAAGTCTCCAAGAAATGGAAAACTAATATGTAATAAGTGAAATTATTTTTAAGTTAAAATGATTTTCTTACTTTAAAATAATAAGTGAAATAACTAAAAAAATACAAAAATTAATATGTGATTGTGTGTGTGTTTAAATTTTTGTTTTAGTAGAATTGGTAGGGACAGGTGTAAGAGATATGATTTTTATTCCCATCTTCAAACTTCCTCAGGGGAGAGTTTTTCTTCCATCCCTATCCCTACGAGCAAAAATTCTCTAAATGTGAGTCTCCAAATAGGATAATCTTCATAGAGATCATCAAATTTGATGACCTTTTGTTATCCTTAAAATATATTACCATACAAAGTAACTCCCATTGATAGAACCACAGTTGACTCTACCTCTAAATTTGCGTGATATATAATGATGGATGATCTAAATCATTAAATAAACTATATATTATTTTTCCTTATTTTAATTTTGAATTATGTCAAGTTATATTTATAATCCATTATTAAGAAATTTTAGAGACAATTTATTTATTTATTATTATTCTTGTTGACTCCAAAAAAAATATTTAAACTTCAAATAATTCATGATTTAAGATGTAATTAATTAATTCATTAATTTTTTTATTCACTCAAAATAATTCTTAAACTTTGATGAATTCTCGATTTAAAATGCAGTTAATTAATTTTTTTTTTGGTTGATTCCAAATAATTTACCTACTTCAAAGAATTCCTATTGCACATATGAGAAAGGTAAAAAGTCATTATATAAAGAGCTGAAGATTTGATTAAAGGACAGTTCTCATTTATCAAATGGAACTCCCATGTTAAAAAAAATTTACTTTATACATATAAAATAGATTTTAAGAGTTGTAATAAAAAAATTGTACAAAATATAATAAAAACTATTAGGTTAAAATTTAATTTTAAAAGACAAAAAATAAAAAATATCTGTTTTTGAAGTTGCTAACATTGAATGGACTTCTCTTTTTTTTTTTTTTTTTTTAAATTTTTTTTGTCAATAAGGCCTACTAATTTGTAGGAGATGAAAAAATGGATAAATTTGAGCTTCATTTACTTAACCGACAAAAACTTTATTATGATCCCTTACTCATCCTACCATTTTCATTTTGGTCTCCCACTCCTTCAAAAATTCAAATTGGTCCCCCACTCGACCAAACGTCCTTCATTCTAGTCCCTTAGTTTACCCTTCGTCTAAAAATAGCTTACGTTGCATGTTAGTGCTGACGTGCCACCTTAAGTAATGATGTGAAAAATTTGTAGTATCTCCTCTGCTACATGTGCTGTAATGTGGCCACTTATTAGATGACTTAAAACACTCTAACCCAACCCATACTCATCCAGTTGCTCCCACCTATCTCGTCCTACATCTCTCATGAGTCACTACTCTCTATCGCCATCATTTTGTCGTTAATCTTATTGTTACCATCTCGCTGACATTTTTCTCTGGCATATCTCCTCGACTTGTGCTTAATTTCACGAGTCTCTGAGCATGATGTAAAGAGTTATTTAAATGTTATTAAGTGGATATTGAGGTTGATAATGATTGCAGAGAAATTAGGAATTGATGAAGAGAAAATCAAATTTTGTTATGTCATGTATAATTCATAAAATGTCATAAATTTAAAAACATTTTTTACACCGAATATGAAAAGGAAATTAAATTTTTAGCAAATTTTTTGAATTTTGAGAAATGAAAAGAATGTTGAGATTATGTCAATAGATATTTTATGTATGACAACAAATTTATATAAAATAAATTGAAAAGAATAAATTACTTATTAAAATTGTCTATTGTAAAATAAAAAAATTTATATTTAGGAAAAAAATTTCCAAAATCAATTTTAACATGTATTATGTTTTTTAAAATAAATTATATCTAAAAAACCACCAATTAGTTAGAATTTTTGACCACATATCGGTCATACATTCTAATCGAGGTTGGAAATATCTAACTAAATGACGGTAACCGTCACTTAGTTGGACTTGGCTTAATTTTATATATATATATATATATATATCTATATATAAAAAATATTTTAATATGTTAAAATATATATTTTAAAATATGAAAATTTTATATAAAATAGATTGAGTTGAGTAAATTAGTTGTTATGAATTTCTATGTTGAAATATTATAAAAATTGTATTTTGTTTTTTCAGATGTTTAAATAAAGATAAATAAGTGAAATTATATATTTTAAAATATGAAAACTAGTTAGGATATTTTGTACATGGCAACAAATTTATATAAAATAAATTGAATAAAGTAAATTAGCTATTATAATTTTTTTTTGGGAAGATGCTATAAAAATATTGAAATGTCTTCTTATTTGTTTCAAATATGTTTTATATAATGGTTGAAATTTGTTATCATTATTCATCCGCTACCTTGTTTCCTTTTCAAATCTCTTTCTAATTCACGCCGACATAATCTCAACATTCATTTTCTTTCTCGAAATCTTTAAAATTTATTAGAAATTTAGTTTTCTTTTCATAATTAGCATGAAAATTGTTTTTGAATTTAAGATGTCATATGGATTATGAATGACATTACAAAATTTGGTTCTCTCCTCGTTAAATCCCAATTTCTCTACTATCACTGTCAATCTAAGTGGAAAAGATCTTCCACTAGATAATACTTCTTTTAATTAATATCTATTTAATTATATTTAGCGAATTTTCACATCATGCAGACTCAGTGAAAAGAAACACAAGTCACAAATATATAACTTTAAAGGTCCCACATCGAAGCACTAGTCATGCAAAGACATTAGAGAAAAACATCAACGAGATGATAGCAGCAAAGAGGATCGACTCAAGAGAGATGCATGACAATGAAGGTAAAAGCAACTTGACAATCGGAGTTGGGTTGAGGTGTTTTAAGGCTGTGTGGATGTTGACGTGGTTGAGGAGTGGCTAAGTAAAAGTTAATGTAGCAAAGAAGAGACTATAAATTTTTTATATCATCGCTTAATGTGGCACGCCAATATTACACGTGCCACATAAGTTATTTTTGGACGGGAGTTAATTGAAGGACCAGAATAAAAGATGTTTGGCTGAGTTGATGACTAATTTAAATTTTTAAAAAACAAAACGTAAGAGGTGAAAATGAACGATTTTTGTCTTTACTAAGCCCTTGCCTGCTAAGGACTTCCAAAGAATGAAGCTCTCCCAGATTCGAATGTTGAAGAACGTTTAGGCCACAAGGCCCTTGAATGCAAAATCCGGGCCCATAATGCCTAATAGTCGAGGGACAAAATTGGCCCTCCCCCTTTTGTTGCGTTTTCCATACTACCGAACCAATTGTCAACTAAAGGAAATTCAACGTTTTCCATTTCTCATCAATTTCCGGAGAAGAATTTGATTCCTTTCTACTTCTTCTGTTTTCCTTTTATCTTCCATCGGTGTCCCAGCAGATGAATTTGTTACGGGATTCGAATTCCTGGAAGATGTCATTGGAGAAAAGGTGATACAAAACCGAAGGCCATTCATCTTTCATTGCCCAAAAAAACATACTGTGGTTGTGGATTAGGTTATGTTTCATCTCGGCATTCATATGCGAATGCCCACTTGGCTAATCCTAGAAAGGCACGAATATCGATGATCGATAATATCGTACACTTGAAATAGTCTCATTTTTTCCGGTTCAGTTGGAAGCGGGATATGCTGAAATTCTGGAAATGGTACCAGAATTGTTTAGCTGTCCACCCAGTTAAGACACAGATGGTCAGCTCTGGTTTGATATGGGGGGCTGGTGATATAGCTGCTCAGGCTATCACTCACTCTACAGCCAAGAACCATAAGCGAAACGAGGTATTGTTCCCTCTTGATTCACTCGAAATACCGATTCATGCATTGTATGGTGTTGTTCACCTTTTAGGCAGATGGAAATCTCCCTTTCATAAGTTGGAGCGTGGACTATGTATTTGTTAGAATTGATATTGCGAACATGTTATGAAAATCATTCTGATTATGCTTCATAAAGTTCCAACATGCTATAGAAATCATTCTGAATCTGTTTCATAAAGTTCCTTCATGTTTGGACGATTTGTTTGTTGTAATTTTTCTGTTCCTTCTTATTACATTGTTAATATAATACAAACTCTGGAACTTGTCAACATTATAATTTGTGTTTTATGGTGTGAACTAGGAACTGAGCACTTATTTGCTTATTTCTTTTGGTCAATAATATCACTTGGTTAACTAGCTTATTTCTTTTGGTTAATGGCAACCTATCTTTTATACATCAGGATGATGATAAAGAATTCAAGATAAACTGGAAACGGGTGACTACGACCAGCTTGTTTGGGTTTGGATTTGTTGGCCCTATTGGCCACTACTGGTAATAAAATAACCATTACTTTTATAAAATCTATTGCCTTGTTTTTTATTAAATGTACACTATGTTTTTTGTGGGTGGATACTTTCTTGACTCTCGTTTTCCAAATCAACATTGATATACTGACTTACTTCGAAAAGTCATGAGGATGCTGCTTCAGAAACTTAGTAGTGTCATTGTTGTTTTGATTATCTTTTAATGGTGTCACTATTATAAGTAACAAACCTTGGAATTCTATAGTTGTGGCTACCCTGTTAAATGATAATTGCTGGTTGTTTTTAGTAAACAGCTACTGCTTGCTGAGTAAACAGTTTACTGAGTTTTATTGCCAAAGCTACAAATTGATTGAAAGGACATCGACACTTCATATAAGGTTGCAATCCTTTTTCTCTAATAAAATAGATTCTTATAAACAACCCTAATTTCTAGATGTCTGATCAATCAGATTGTGGTTGTATGACCTCTCATCAGCTCATAGCTAGGAGTGGCAATCGGGTGAATTCTGATTTGGATTGTAATAACTGGTCAAATTTGACCTGTTAACATGCTTGAAATCCAGTAAAAGCTTGTCGATAATCCAAATCTACCAATGAGTGACTTTGTGGACAGGTATCCATCCCTCTGTTGAGTTACATATCTGGATGGATTATCAATCCATCAAATCTGCCTATTACTTATATATAACATGTATAATTTTAAAATAACTACTATAAAAAGTTTATTCCTGATAATTTTATTTTCAATATACATTTCTTATATTTTAAAGTAATGCCTTTGATATTCTTCTCAAATTACGAAAGAAATATAAGCAAAAGAATGCTTGTATTTGTGTACCTTTATGTGTGCACGTATATGCATGTAAAGTCTATAAACTGTTTTTGCACATTCGTGTGCTTGTGCATGTCTATATATATATATATATACATTTGTACATATGCATTTGTTATTATGTATAAGTATACACTCATGTGTATCTATGTATAAGCGAGCCTAACTATAATGTAGATATGTGTACATGCATGCGTGCATGTTGCATGTGTATATGTGCTTATACGAATTTATATGTGTATTTAGATGCACATGATCATGTTGTATATGTGTGTGCACTTCTATGAATATGTGTCTGTATTGATATATTTTTATATATTACCAATGTGCATATATATGTATATGCGCATGTGTGCATATATGCATGTGCAAGTCTGATGTTTACATATAGGTATTTCTATAAATCGGCTCATTTGTATATGTATGTGTGTGTATAACCGTATATACTATATACATGTTTATTAATCTGTGTATATCCATACTTGGGTTTATGAGAGTGGATCTAATGGACCAAAAGTTAAAGGATCTATCGGATATCCATTATTTGATGGATTGGTCCAAATCTGTCCCAAAAAAATTGGATCCATTTTTACCTGATTTGTTGGAGCCATGATTTTTAATGGATTGATAATATAATAGACAGATTTATGGATCATGGATATCCATTGTCACCCTACTCACTACATAAACCACCCTTCTTCAGCTGATTGAAAACTCTGCTGCTGCTGTCTTAAAGTGGTGAATCAGTTAAAGAAAGATTCAAATTTTGTATATGTGAATTTGCATCTTTGAGCCGAGTCTGTCTTTTGTTTCTCTTTGAAGGAGTGGTAGCTGGCAACTGATATCTATTTTATGATCTACTTATCAATTCCTTTCGATCTATGTTAATTTTTGTAGGTATGAAGGCTTAGACCGATACATAAGACTAAGACTTCTGCTTAAACCAAATTCCTTTCGCTTTGTTGCTTCTAAAGTTGCTATTGATGCGTTTATCTTTGGGCCATTGGATTTACTGGTATTTTTTACTTACATGGGTTTTTCTACTGGAAAGAGTGTTCCTCAAATTAAAGAAGAAGTGAAGAGAGACTTTCTTCCAGCCTTGATTATAGAGGGAGGCATATGGCCATTGGTTCAAGTTGCAAATTTTCGATTTATACCTGTGAGGTATCAGCTCCTGTATGTTAACTTCTTCTGCTTGTTGGATAGTTGTTTCTTGTCTTGGATTGAGCAACAACAGGATGCTCCTTGGAAACAATGGGTGAAATCTTTTCTGCCTCTGAAGGAACAGAAGCACCAAGGCGGATAAGGCCGTTTATATCTCCCATAATTACATTTCCGCTCCACCATTCATTGTGGAGTGCATGTACATATGGTAAGTTTAGATCAAGTGGTTGGGTAAAGATGGGTTTTGGGTAGATTTCACATGTTTAAATTCTGATGTACCAAAAAAAAAAAAAATTCCACTTAGATATCAATTATTTATTTTTAGGGTGTGGGAGCGGGGACCTAAAGGATAATTTAAGTTCTTTCACAAATTTCGGTTGAAAGGCGATCTGAATTGGATAATGCTAGTCCAATCCTTTCTTTGTGGGGAGGGATGATATGATATTCCCCTAAAAATGAATGACAAACAAAATCGGCAGCCAGAGGAACATGGAGAGCGGATCCTCTGTTGTCCGTCTGAGTGATTGAACGAAAAATCTAACGGTCATATTTAAATATATATATATTTTAAAAAATTAATTTTAATAAATATTAATGTCTTGGAAAAATTATTATAAGATATATTAATATTTTAAATAATTTCTTATACAAGATAGTATCTCGTTGAATAGGAGTACATGTAAAATAAACTATAAGCTATTAGAAATTATTCATTTTCTTTTCTCTTCAACAAGATGATATCCTATGTATGAAATGATTTAAAATGTTAAAATGTCTTATGATAATTTTTTTTAAAATATTTATTAAAATGAACTTATTTTTTTTAAAATATATTTAAATATCGATTATTGAATTAATCTAATAATTCAGATTTGTAAACAGGACAGCAATTCTCTTCGGTGAACATGTCATTTGTAATGCATTTCTCATGGTGCTGAAAATTAGAAATAGCCGATGGTCATTTAAATTTGTAGCTAATTTGAAAGGGGTGAAACGAGTATTTGAATATACATTTCTTGTTGGCAACAATTAATATTTGAAGAACAGTAAACGCATGCTTGAAGCTTCTATGCTTCCCATATTTTTATGTTATTTGAAAGGAGTCGGCTTTACTTTGTCAAAACAGGGGTAACCCTAAACCCTAAATGGACAGTTAGAAACACGTCATGAATCTAATGAAAGGTCGTGTTGTGACTCGATCGGCGAGAGGCTATATTGATCGGACAGAAAGTGTGCTGTGATTATGAAGTGTTAACTTTGGGGTAGAGCAATTCAATTCATATCCAATTCTGACAGAGCACAATAAGATCAGATCTGAAAATAAGAATTGAAACTCTTTATCTCCAAAACATTGGCTGTTATTGTGAAAAAAAATCAATGCGCAAAATAAAGATTTCAAAATTTTGAATTAATTAGTGGTGCGTCCGCATCGAAGTACAATGATGAAGAATCCAACAAATATAAAATTTGACACAGATAATTATTTCTGTTAAGCCAAATAACTGTCTGAAGCCATCCCAAAAACCCTGGTAGAGTAGTTCGCGTCAGTCAGGTTGCGAGCGGAACAAATTTATCTAAGTTGCATCACTCTTTCTAAAATCCATTGTAAGCGTGATAGCGAGGATGGAAATGACTTCATCAACCTTTTACATTCAATTGATGGTATACTCATTGGCTACTCTGCAAATCCAGATTGCTGCCTACTATAAAAGTTGAGAAGCTTTATGGAGCCAATCTGTCATCACTGCATAACTGAAGCAGATCTGTTTGAACAGCCACATAAGGTGCTACGCAAATCCAGCTGATTTCATGGCCTCCATTATTGAATCTACTTTTTCATGTAATCCAGCTCTTTTATAGCCAGATATCAACAGATCGTAAGTGGATCTGCTAAGCGTATGGCAAGTCTCTATACATTCCAAGAATATGTCTAGCCTATCATAAGCTTCTCTTCTAAAATATGAGCAGATAACCTTTTCAACATCTGTACTTGTGAATGATAGCCCTTGTTTTAACATTCTTCCCACAGCAAATTCTACATCATCTAATCTATCCAGTTTGGCATACATCCGAATAATTCCACAGTGGATTCGGGAGAGAACTTCATATGTAATATGATGGGACTTCATAGTTTCAAGTAGCTCCTCCATCTTTTCCACTTGACCTAATTCTAGATACAATGCCATTAATTTATCAGCCATGTGTTCATTGATCTCCCATCCGACACCCACCACAAACTTCAAGAACTCCTCAGCTCGCTCCAAATTGTTTTGCTTGCAAAGCCCTTTAAGCATATTTTCCAATATGGATACACTAGGTACAATTCCTGATGTCATCATTTCTCCATAAATTTGATCAGCAAGTTCAAAATTTCTTGATTTGACACAACCTGATATAAGGGATTCAAATGTTTGAAGATCAGGGCCGAATCCAGCCGCTTTTTTATCTGAGTACCAAGCTAACATGGCATCAACATTCCCTGACATGGAAAATGCTGAAATAAAGATATTGTAAGTGTGAAAATCAGGTTTATAGGTCTCTGAACTCTCCATGATCTCAAATAAGCTAAATGCTGTAATAACATTATGTGAACACAAGCAAGCGTTTATAAGGGAATTAAAAACCAGCGAGTTGGGTTTAACTCCATTAGCCTCCATAGAAGCAAACGCATCCATTGCTAGTGGCACATTCTGAAGCTTGCCACAAAGAAGGATGAATTCGGAGAAGACACTGTGATTTGTTTCATTGTTTTTCAGCATATTCTCCAAAATCCATTCCAAAACCTGACCATTCGGTATGTAGATACGTGAGAAAATTGATTCGGAAATACAAAAATTAAAATTGGCGGAATATTCGAGAAAACGAAACCACATTGCATATAAAGATTTATCTCAGAATTGTTAAAACCTTATTCACGATAAGAATACAAAATCTCGTAAGTGAACACACTAATGGTAACTGCAAAAACAATGAAACTTGGAGGCGAAGCTGGTGAACATTTACAGTCTTATAACTGCAAAGTTTTGCGGACAAAGTAGGGCTGTGCAAATCTAAAGAGGAGACCAAAAAAATGGAAGAGGGGCAAAAATTAAATTAGGATAACTTCACCATTTTTCAATTATTTGGGAAAAAAATATTAATACGAGGAACAAGCGAGATTCTCGGCAGAGAATCCCATTTATTTCATTTTGCAAGTTCTTCTCTTTCTAACAGCATTTGCAGGATTGAAGCAACCAACCAAGGGGTAGAAATTACAGGAACTTTGAATTAAGCAGCTAAATAGATTAGAGGTTACGATTTCATTTCAGTAAATATCGATCGAAGCGAAAATTTGTATGAGAAGTATAAGCCACTTCTGATTCTTCGTTTCGATTGATTGCTTATGCCTAATTTAGCACCGAAACAGGACCTAGAAAAGCCAAAATTGATAGAATAATCAAGCAAGGCAAAAACATTACCAACCGAGCTTTCTCAGAAGAAGAATGCCTGAGAGAGGTAACCAGAGATTCCCAAGAAAATTCTGAGCTTTTCAGGGAACCTAATTCCTGATCCAGCGTGGGTTTTAGGCGTGAATTGGATACCCGAAGCAATTTGATGAGCAAGGGATTCGAATTTGATTCTTTGTGGAACTTCAAGTGGTGAGAGCTCGAAGGAAGTGCTAGAAAGTTAAACCTTCCACTGAACCTCTTCCTCACTGATGATAAAACCCTACAAGCTGACGCCATCTTTTCATTTCGGCTCTCCCAGGAGCCAGAGCCTCCCACTGCAATGGCGAATTAACGTGCCTCACTTTCTAATTTTAGTTTGAATGGGTGGGCGATTGTGTATACTGCATATTTATCAAGGGAAAATTTACTCTTTTGTCCCTGTAGTTTTATCAAATTTGTAGTATGATTTCTGCACTCAGTTTTTCTTTTAAATTGTTTTTGTTTCCTTTAATTACAAAATATTCGTAAGACACTCTTGTCGTCAAGTGTCCGGGCCGCAAATTACAATTAGACCTGACATTACCTAGCTACATATATGAAATATTCTTTTTAATTACTAAATGATTTATCAATAACTATAAAAGGCAAAATTGTAATTCTAAAGATAAAATATTTATCCGTGAAGACCTACACTCCCAACTCTTAAGGGATGAAGAGTTGATCATAGGAATCCGAGGGTAGTGATGAAGAAATGAAAGCTGCATATTTAATAGTGGAAGGCAAGTGGAGATTGGGTGGTTTAAACGAGAGAATAACTGATAAGGAGAGGCAAGCTATTTTAAGTATTGCATTTCCTGTAATGGAAAAGGAAGATAAGCTTAAATGGGTGCAGACAAAGAATGGAGAACACAGTGTGAAGAAGGGGTGTAGATATTGCAGAAGAACTGAAGAGTCTAAGAGTAGTGGAGCTTTGAGTTGTTCATATGATCTCCTAACTGAATTATAGAGATGTGTGTGGAATTTGCGGGTACCAACAAAAATAAAAAACTTTCTATGGAGAGCTATTTCTAATGCTGTTGCCACAAGAGAGGCGTTGACTAAGAAAAGGTGTGCAGTGAGTGCTGGCTGTCCATTATGTGATAAAGATGAAGAATCTGTAGACCATATGCTTTTGTTATGTCCATGGGTGATAAGGATTTGGTTTGGATGTTGTTTAACTATAAAGGTGGACGCTTGTGCAGTAACAAGCTTTGGGCAATGGTGTGGTCAATTTCTGATTCGGGATGTGTCGGAGGATTATGGGAAGGCTATCTTGGCTAATGTATGCTAGTATGTGTGGAAGGAAAGATGTAGGGTGGTGTTTAATAAGAGTGTAATGGATCGGCAAAGAGTTACAGAGAAGGTGAAGTGTGGCTCAGTTATGTAAAGTTAGAAATATACAAATGGGTGAAAATGAAATAAGAAGGTGTTCAGGGAGGAAGGAAGCTAATTTTTGGAAATTGCCATCTAGAGGTCAAATAAAGGTGAATTGTGATGGGTCTTTTAAGGAGAATGGAAAAGAGGCAGGGATTGGCATTATATTCAGGGATGAAGAAGGTAGAGCCATTAGTGGTCTAGGTGAAAGGATTGATGCATCATCAGCTTTAATGGCAGAGGTGCGGGCATTTAGAAAAGCTGTATTAATGGTTGAGAAGTATGGTCCTATTTTAGTTTGCATGGAAACAGATTGTGCTATGCTTTATGAGGCAATAAACATTGGTAAGACATCTGGAATAGATTGGAGATGTGAAGGTATTTTGGAGGATATCATCAATAAGCTTAATTTGGTTTCTAGTGTTACTTTGTCCTCAGTATTGCATCAAGGAAGTTGTGCTCCAGACTAGATTGCAGTAGGTGCCACGAAGAGGATGTGCCTTGAAGGGTGGATAGCAAATCCACCATCCTCATTGCTACGGATTCTATCAAGAGATCAAAAGAAGGCAAAAGATGAAGCTTTTTCTTCTATGGGCATTGGTTAGGTGTTTTGTACCTAATTTTAATAATTGATGTAGTTGATTTCTCTGTTTTTGTTGGCTTTTTTAGTTCTTTGTTTTTGATGGTTTGTTTTGTTTTGACAGTGGTTTTGGTAGTTGCTGTTTTTGTATAACAGAGGGAAGGGGACAATTTTTTTGATGGAGACCAATAGGCTAAACACTTAAATAAGCAGAAGAAAAAGATGCATTTCAAGATAATAGTCAAATAGAGTGGAACACAACTTTAGAAAAGTAGCTAAAATAGCGAAAGGAAAGTGATAATAATAGAAAGTAAAGAAAGGTAACCTTTTGGTATTCAAGAGATCAGAGACTCTCTTAAGCATTCCTTGAATTCTTCCTTCCTTCACATATCACACCCCTTAGCTCTTATACCTAACTAACATTTCTCTTTCTCTTCTTTTTCCTCCCACATGACCTATGAGTCACCAAGTTAGTTATGTATGGAAACCTCACCCCAGGACAATTCATCCCTTCCTAAGTTCTCATTCTTGCTCCTTCTATAGTAAACCTTCCCATCCTAGGCCTATAGGGCTTGGGCTTATCATTACCTAACCCTTGAAGCTTCAACTTACCCTCAAGGTGAGAGTTAGAAGTGACTATCAGTAATGTCTTTCCCATATTACTTGGCTCTTGCATCTCCAAAGCGCTATAACATGTGCCTATCCATCACACCTCTTCTTTCTTAAATTGTATGCTCCTTTTCATTTTAGCCATGGACTCTTGAACATCTTGGGTAAGACTGTTAAAATAATGAAAGTGAACTTTTGCACAACATCCATCACCCTTTCCATAAGAGTTGCCATATTCTACTATGCTAATAATAATAAAGGACTCATAAGTAGTCAGGTTATGGAAAAACAAAATCATAGCCTTAGGATCATCAAAACAATCATTGTTAGAGCAAGCATTCCTTCTTTTACCAACATGCCTAGCACCTTTGCTAATGCTATTGTTTAGTAGATTTCCTTCGCCCAAACTATTAGTATGAATAACAATTTTCCCTTTTTCCAGGCCATCAACAATGATACACTCAACATGGCAAATTTGAAATTTAAATGACAAAGATGAATCCTCAATGCAATCTCTGGAAGGATAAAAAAATTCACAAGAGAAATCTTCACTGCCAAAATTAAGCTTTAGCACCTCATCATGAACTATTACTTTTTCCACTTGCCCTTAAACTTCTAGATTTGCATTGAAATATGCAACAGAAACCTTTTTATGAAGAACCCAACTGTTATCTTCATGTAACGAATATACACATGTTACAACTTCCCTACCATCTATGGGTATTTTAGAGTTCCACTTCTAAAGCATTTTGACAGACATGTAAAGAGCTCCATACACCTTTAACAATAATATTTTAGTTAGAGTCCCAAATAGTCTCTTATCAATTCTCTTTCCTCTATTATAGGTCATGGGCTTCCATAACACTATAGAAGTATTTGTTTGCCTATATGTCATATGGTATTTATGACCTTGCTTTTCCATTGCAAAACAATCCTCGGGCTAAAGTGATGAAGAACTTTAGACCCCTCAGCTTCAAATGATTTCTAGTGTAGAAAACATTTGTAAAAAGTAATTGCAGCTCTTGATTTTGTGTGAATGAATATGTTATTTTTTGCTTGCTAATCAAATTCTGTAATATTCCTCCCAGAACAAGCTTTCAACAAGGTTACCTTAAACGTTGCTTCTGTGATAAGACCATGTTCTTCAAGGTAACACATTCGAACCAAACTTTCTTTAATTGACATTTCGAAAAGAGCCTTGTGCATCAGGTAGGGATACTTGGTCTTCACTTCTGCCACTTGAGCTGGCTAAGCATCAATAGGAATTAAGTAGCTTCTTCAACACTTCTTTTTAGAGTTGCCATAAACCTTTTACCTTGTTATGATACTTGAACTACCCTTATCCACCTTATTTGCTTCTGCATCTCTTGTGTTGCTAACAACTTTTCTTTCTTCTTTGTTTGAATTTTGTTGGTAGATGCTTTTCTGTTTTTGTCTTTATCACCATCCTTTTCTGCCATAAGTAAGAGTCAAAGCCATTGCTTTCGAGTCTTATAAAATGTCCCTATTCTTGTAACTAGTTAAGCAAGGAGTTCTTACTCTTTGATGTTAGCAAACTTTGCATTTAAGGGCCTTCAAAAATTTTTCTCTTCCCTCTTTAATGTATAGGCATTGCTGTTTAAGGTGTCTTTTAGGAATACCTCCTTTTCATCTAGACTTTTATTCCACCTACATATAGAATTTTGGGTCAAGTTAAGTATATTTATGACCTATGTCAATTGGGTTTGAGTCCCATACCAATTAAGGCCTGTATTTGAATATTATCTTGATCCCTTTGTAACATGATCTTGTATCTCTTTTTATGAGTCAGAGCCTTGAGTTGGCTTTGGCTTGTGTAGTGAATAGGCCTAACAAAATTATCTATCCAATTTAGTTTTAGGCTTTTTCCTTATTAAAGTTTTCTGATTGGGTCTAGAACTTAATTCTTCTCCATCCCTAATTTACTAGCTCCTTTAATTACTTCTAGGCCATGGGTTGAGTAAGACCCATATATACTTTATACCTATTTTTTAACACCGATAGATGCCTTCACCATAATGTCTATTATCTTTTAGCTCTTTTTTTCTTTTTTTCTAACTTTGATCATTGCTTCTATTACTTTCGATTCTTTTAAGTCTTCATTAGAATGCAATGACTGCTTTGACTGATCGTTTTGATTAGATTTACCTCCCCCTCCTGCCTCAACACAGAATCTAGCATCAGTCTTCTTTGTTTTATGGGCACCTAGTTATTCATTCGTTCCCTTTATGTTTTTCTCTTCTTCAACTTTAATCACCTCTATGGTTGTCAATGAGCTGGCAACCTGGGTTGGCTTCAGTTATTTAGACACTGTAATAAACATTTCATGCAACATTTCTTAAGCTGGTACATTCTCCTTTATTTCTTATTCAATCTTTTCTCCTTCTCCAATCTCCTTCACCTTTTGCTTAGCCAAGAATTTTGCATAATCATTTATTAAATAAAGCGGAATCTGTGATCTCTGATATCAGTCAATTGTTACTTTCCCTTCTTCCTCACTTGCTGTCCTTTTCAAAAAATGGATCATTTTGATGCTATTGTTGTGAGTTTAGAGGGTAAGGCACTCAATTGGTTTAAGTGGATAGAGAACGCATTCCCTTTCATTCATGGTGATAGTTTAAATAGGACGTCTTTCATCGATTCTATTAACTACAATAAGGTGACACATTTGAGTGTATAATTGCTTTAAAGCAAGAGATGACCATTATGAATTTTCAAGAGCATTTTAAGCTGCTCTCTGCTCCACTGGATGGTATAAGTGATGAGGTCTTAATACGTATATTAAAGAATAGGCTTTTTGATAATATTTGAGTTGATGTTCGTCTAATGTAGCCCAACTCCTTAACATAATTAATGGACTTAGCCTAGTAGTAAAGGATCACAATATGGTTTTGGAGAGGGCTTGAGAGTCTAAGTGGCATAGAGGGTCTCATGGAAATGTTAGGAGTTGTCAGACAGGGACTGACTTTTGGACTGATTTGATTGATGGGTCTTCGGCCTCTGCCCAACCTAAGCCTTCAGTGGCATTCTCTGCCCCTGAACCACTTAATATCAAGACAAAGGATGACACTAAAGGAAATCTTCTAGTAACATTTCTTCTGGGAAGAACATTAGCTCTAGTAGTTCTAAGAAATTCACTGATGTTGAGATTAATCATAGAAGAGAGCTTGGCTTATGTTTTAAGTGTGACAAAAAATTTAGTCTTAATCACTGTTGTAAAAATAAACAACTATAACTTATTCTTTTAACTAGCCAAGAGTCTGTTGATGGTTTTACTAGTCATAAACCAAAGCGTGTATCTGATGAGGGGAAGAGCATGATAAAAATATAGTAGCTATGCAATTGTCTCTTAACACTATTGCTAGATTGCTTGGCTATCAAACTATGAAGTTATTGAGAAAGCTAGGTTTTGAGGACATTTTGGTGTTGGTAGACAGTGGCACCACACATAACTTTATATCCCTATGTTTAGTTGCTGAGTTATATTCCTATGGAAGCTACTTCACCTTACAAGGTCATCTTGGGTAATGGTCGAGTAGTTTGGCATAAAAAGGTTTGCCAAGATATCTAGTTACTATTGCAAATCTTGATGGTCAACTAAACTTTTTACCCTTTTGACATGGGTGACACTGATGTAGTATTAGAGATTACTTGGCTGGAGGATTTATGGGAGGTATAAATCAATTGGCTCATTTACGTGCAACCTTTGAGGTTTTGCAACATCATAACTTGATCTAGTCAAAAGAAGTGTGTGTTTAGACAACCTAAGTTAAAGTACTTAGATCATATTATCTCAATTGAAGTGGTGCAATTAGATCTATGGTGAAATGGCCAAAACCTACTTCCTTGAAGACTATATGAGGTTTCCTTGGCTATGTTCAGAATTATGACAAGATTGCAACTCCTCTAACCTAGTTGTTATAGAAGGGTTCTTTTAAGTGGGGAAATAAATCTCAACAGGCTTTTGATTCACTAAAGTTAGCAATGACAACTATCTTTGTTTTGGCAATGCCTGATTTCAAACAATCGTTTGAGTTAAAAACTAACACATCTGATTTTCGTATAGGGGCATCCTTGATGCAAAAGGAGTGCCCCATAGGTTATTACAACCATATTCTATCTAAGTGAGCTCAATATTATTCTTTATATGAGAGAGAGCTCATAACTATTGTAATGGCAGATAAAAAGTGACAACACTATTTGAGGGGTCACCATTTCATGATAAGGATAGACTAGTGAGCTTTAAAGCATTTGTTAAACTAAAGGTTTATTGAACCCAATCAGTAATGTTAAGATTCAAAGCTAATGGGCTATAATTTTTCCATTGTGTATAAACTTGGGAAGGAAAACAAAGCTGCAAATACTTTTTCCAAGTGTTTTGAATTGCTAAAATTAAAGTTTGTATCATTATGGCAGTATAATAGTTTTAATGGATTAGAATAGAAGGTGAAGGCTGATGACAAATTGCAGACTATTGTATAGCAATTAATTGTTGGAACTAGAGCTCCAACTCGTTATAATTTGAAGAAGGGACTTTTATTCTACAATAATAAGCTGGTGATACCCAAGACATCTCTGTGAGCTACTGCACTCATTTGTGAGTTTCATAATTCTCCATTAGGAGGCCATTCTGGGTACCTACATACTTACAACCTTTAATATTGTCTACGAGGAAGGAATGAAAAGGGACATTTAACAGTATGTATCTCGCTGCAATATATGTCAAAGAAATAAATATGAAGCCCTTAGTCCTGTAGGGCTTATACAACCTTTACCCATTCTTAACCAAGTTTGGGAAGATATTAGCATTGTCTTCATTACCAGGCTACCTAAATCCTCATATTAGAACACCGTCGTGGTGGTTGTCAATCACCTTACTAAATATAGCTATTTCTACCCTTTATCTTATCCTTTTGATGTTAAAGGAGTAGCGGTTGTCTTCATAAAGGAAATACTGAGCATTTATAGCTTCCCTCATTCTAGAGTCTCAGATAAAGACTAGATTTTTATTAGTCAATTTTGAAAGAGCTATTCAAGATAGCAAGCACCACCTTGAATTATAGTTTTAGTTATCACCCTCAATTTGATGGCCAAACTGAGGTGGTTAACCAAAGTCTTGAAGCCTATCTTCATTGCTTTGTAGGTAATAAACCTTATACTTAGTCCAAGTAGCTAGCATGGGTTGAATATTGGTTCAAGACCTCTTACAATTGCTCTATTGGCATGACTTTATTTAAGGCTCTTTATAGGCAGAAGGATCAAACTTTATTTTAGTGGCATAAGGAATTGACTAATTTAAAAGAGATGAATATTTAGATGAAAGAAAAAAACCTTATCTTAGGGGAATTAAAATCCAATTTGGAAAAGGCACAAGACTTTATGAGGAAGTATGTAGACCAGAAATAAAGGATGGTTAATTTAGAAGAGGGTGATTATGTTTACCTCAAGTTACAGTCCTATAGGATGAAGTCTTTGGCTAAAAGGTAGGGTGAGAAGTTTTCTTTGCATTTTTTATGGCCCCTACAAAGTCTTGCCTTGAATTGGTTCAATTGCTTATAAGCCAGAGCTCCCTTTAAAAGCTAAAATCCACCCTGTTTTTTATATTTCACAATTTAAGAAATCACTGAACCCCACTACCTTAACATAGTAGCTCCTTCCTATGTTGGTTGAAGATATGAAGGTTAAAGTTGCTCTTAAGGTAGTTTGAAAAGTCCATAATTTAACTAAGGGGCAGCAGCAAGTGCTGATCAAATGAAGTGAACTACTTGATTGTGAGAATACTTGGGAAGATTCTACTATTATCTAGCAAAAATTTTGTGACTTTGACCTTGAGGACAAGGTCAAACTTGTAGGGGAGGGTAATGATAGGTCCATAGGGCCTAAGGTACCTCAAGTTTATTCTAAAAGACACAAACAATCTAGAAGAGGGGAGTGTGATGGGGGAATGTTTTTACTAGTGAGATAGAGAATAACTAACTGTGGTAGGTTGTGCATATGTGGGGGAAAAGGTGAGTTGGTTATTAGGGGGTTAGAGCACAAATAGGAGGTAGGCAAGAATTGGGCATGGTGGAGAGACTCTAGCCTCTTGAAAGTTAGAGGAAAGTTCTTTATTTTCTTGGTTTTTTTACCAAAACAGTGGAACCTAGCACAAACAAATGCAAAAATGTATATAGTATGGATTAATACTAAAACAGAGGCGAATTCCTTAAAGATGAACTGAGGAATTGTGCTCTGGAAAATACAGTTGAAAATAAGAAAATAAGATAACAAAGAACATTCCTCAGACTTTTGAGAGGTATGGATCTCTCATAAGCCTTTACCAATTCTTGCTTGTACCTACCCCAAGTCTCCCTCTTCTTATATCATGATGCTCTACCCTTCTCTCTCTTCCCAACTAACTTATGCTTTGCGTTAGTTAGTTATAGCCATCCTTTCAAGCACCCCTTTTCACTCCCTTTCTCTGATAGACCTTCCTATACCTAAACTTATAATGCTTGTGCCCATCATTACCTAGCCCTTGAAGCTTTATCTTGCCCTCAAGGTCAAAATTAGAAGTTAGAACTGATGGCTTCTTTTCAACTAAAAATTATTCTTGCTTCTCCAAATGACCAAACTCTATATTTCCTTAAAACTTATTAACATGTTATTTATTCATAATATCTTCAACATATATACTCCATTGGATCTGTTCTTTGGTAAGTCCAACCTAGAATGATGTTAGATCAGTTGATGAATATTGGCAATCACTATCATTTTCCATAACATGTGATATCTTTACCTGTAGTTATCACACAATTATCATCACTTTTTACTACCAAAATATTACACATATTGGCATGGTTTTGTCTTATTTAGTCCCAAGGAACCCTAATTTTTTAGTTAGCCAAATGGAATACAATTCCAATAGTTTGGCAAAGTTGTACCCATTCTTTCAGTTGAAACTCAAAATCATTATCAAGCTTAAGTGGTACATTGGTTTTGGACAAAGCGGGCTCATCCTTAGCCTTATCAAATTCATAGTTATCTTTACCTTTTTCCTCTTCAACCCTCTGCAATAAACTAATAAGTATCCACTGAACAACATCCAACTTAGACCATGAATTCATATTCTGTACGATATTCCTCCCTTATGCAGTGTAGTCCCCACTATCTATCCATATTAATTTTACCGAATGTAGAAGTGTCTAGTAAAGAATCTCCTGTGTATAGGATAGAGAAAATTCATAAGGTTTTTGTAATTTGCAAAAATTTTGGTAACGAGGATCCAACTCTATTTTAGTAATGAAGATTAGTTCAAGCCCATGAAGCAGAACGTTCTCTTCAAGCATTTTTGGAATATAGAGACCCACTACATTCTCTTCAAGTATTCTTGGAACATAGAAACCCTCTGTATTCTCCTTCTCTGGTGCATTTCTCCTCTCATATCCCACATTGTCTCCTAAATTTTTTGTTTCTGTCATTAGAGAGAGTCGAAGTTAGTAGTTCATCATCCTATGGATGACTTGAAACATCTCAGCAATACATAAATCACACACCGTTTCCCTTCTTACTATTTTTTCTAGCATTGAGCAAGTGTTGATAGCCATCAATTTCAGCCATAGTTAGATGTAAGGACCAGTTTGCTTTTTCTCCTATTATCAGTCGTCGTTGCTTTAGCATTGTTGGAGGAAAGAAATGAGTGACTTTTTTCAGGTCATTAAGGATCCAATTTCTTACTTTTATCTTTTGGATTAGATCCATGTGTTGCCTTTGGATTAAAGGTGTGACAATAGAATGGGTTGGCCCAATATTATGTGGTACACAATAGAAGGAACAAAGGAGCACAATGAAGCTTACCTTGCCATTCACTTTTGGGCTTCGTCCCTTTTCAATTTCTTTGACCCAATCCAGAACCCAAGTGTTCCCCATCCCTTTTTTATTGGCTCCTTTAATTTCTGTTGGGTCATGGGTCAAGTATGACCGACCCCTATTTTTCACATCTTCCCTATCATTATGTTCAAAGGCTACCTTCATTGCACCATTTGGAATATGCTTATAAGCAAATAGCTTCACAATTCTCTACTTTGTTGTCGAAAAAAAGTCCATCAACTATGATTTGTGGTCTAAGTTCAAGCCCTTTTTTTTCATTCTTCCTATTATCTCCTATCTCAATTGTCTCTGTGATCTTCGATTCAACTAGTTCAGACCAATCTTCATCAGGCTTCTCTTCTTATCCGACTTCAAATGCCTCGTCTTTCAACTTCAAGTTTGCTGGATCTTCATTTGAAACCAATGGAAACTGTGACTGATTGTTCCGAATAGGTTTTTGCTTACTTTCTTGTGCCTTCTCTTTTTGACAATCTACCTTTTCTCCCCTTAACTTAACCAATAATGCTTTCTTATCAATATCTTGTTTCTACTTAGTCATTGATGGAAGCTGAGTCTTACCTACAACCTTGACTCATCTATTTAATTCCTTTAGAGTGTCTAGCATCTCCCATGCTATTTCCTTAATCACTTCAATTTTTTTGCTCATTATATCCATATTTTGCTTCAACTTTTTTACTCTTTCCTCTAGATTTGCCATTCCTTTGGATCTCACCACTCTGATACCAAAGTAGTGGAACCAACACAAACAAATGCAAAAATGTATATAGTATGGATTAATATTGAAATAGAAGCGAATTTCCCAAAGATGAACTAAGGAATTAAGTTTTAGAAAAGACATGTGAAAATAAGAAAAGAAGATAACAAAACACTCTTAATACTTTTGAGAGGTCTGAGTCTTTCCCAAGCCCTTACCAATTCTTGCCTGCCTCTACCCCGAGTCTCCCTCTCCTTTTATGCTCCACCCTTCTCACTCTTCTCAATTGACTCACGCTTATTGTATCAGAGCGTTAGTTAGTTACAACCATCCCTTCTAGCACCCCTTTTCACACATTCTCTTATAGACCTTTCCATAACCAAGCCTATAATGCTTGGGCCCATCGATTTTGTTCTGGTGCGCGGTATGATGTTGCTGTTCAAATGAAGGAATATATTTGGACAAGGATTTGTTCCTGTTAATCTCCAATAATAGAAGAAAATATAATAATATTTTTTATTAATTTAATATTAATAAAATATTATTATTTATATTATTTTGTTACAGGAGAATTTTCTTTTATTGGAAAAAATCTAAACTCAAATATATTCATGCCAAAATAAAGTAAAAAACTATTCAGGCGACATTAAATTGACGTTTTGTGAAAAACATTATATATCTTAAAAAATGTATAAAAACTTAGAAATCTCTCAACTTGCAAACGCGAGTTTTTCACGTTCAACATCTGCCATACACATGATCATAACATTTTCCCTAAGAGTAAATTGAATGAACTGTCATACTGTTACGATTTTGCCACGCAAATTCCAAGGATTTTTTTACTTTTGAATTAATTTATAATGAAAAATTACTTTAATATATCATTTGAAAAATTCGCCTCTCAAAAGGTCGTAACCTCCATTGCTTTGCCGTTTATCCTTAGGATGTCAAATATCGTTATACCTCACCGCAAGAAAATAGCAATTACCAGCAATCGAGGTCTCTTCTTATTACTTCCAAAAATACTACAAAAAAAGTAGCGCACAGAATTTTGCATCATTATAGAATTCTATAAACATAAAGCTCTCATTTTATCATAGTACAAATTCACATTTGACCACAAGGCCGGCTCAACATAATCACTCCCTGATCATGGTACACAACGAAAGCCTGCATAAACGTCAGATCAAGAACAAGCCTCTCCGGACTTGACACCACTGTTTCAGGCTTTCTTCTGCAGAAGAAAATTTGCCAATGGATGATATAAAGCAACTACTAAATCTCAAGACAACAGAGATTCATCGGCCATAACGATCAAGGTGAACCAAATTTGGAAAGAGCCGATTGGAACAATGTTGAGAATGCCTCGGATGAACTTTGATCATCAGCTTTGATTTTAATTTGCGACTTGGCTGATGATGTGTTGATTATACACTCTACAAGAAATGTTGATGTTTCCTCTGCTTTTTGAGCAAAGAAAAAGTACTTGAAGTTAGGGGACTGCCCACCAGATGCGATGCAGTGTATAGAATGACCTTGCATGTGCCGGAGGAGTGCATTAGGAGCTGTCAAAGAAGCGACCCCTTGAGGACTCAGTGAATATTCCTGCATCAGATTATGAATGTTATCTACCAAGAAAAACGTTGACAATTCTTTTCAGGGACAAAAAGAAATGGAATAATAAAAAAAAACGCCGCCTCAATGCGAACATATAAATATAACAAAACTGAGGTAATGATTTCCATGAAAACCTGTGATAAAGATATAGGCAGTTGGCGCCATTTCTGCTGAAATGTGCCAGGATCCAATATAGCTTTTGGGTTGAGCTTCAAGGAAGGGGGTGAAGGTGTAGCTGCAGTTTCACTTGGAAAACTTAAACCGAGCAGATCATCGATTGCCAAGCTAGATGCCAGAGCCTGGCCGGATACACTGGCCGTGGGGCCAGATGAACCATCGTAGGAAGGAGCATTATATGCAGATCCATTGCTACTGGGGTCTCTACCATCCTCTTTTTCTGCCGTGCTCAAAAGCAAATCCTTGTCATTTGCTTCTACACTCTGGGCTGGAACGACAGTATCTGCAGATTCTGCACTGATAGATAAATTTCCAAGTTCGTCTGAAAACTCAAATGGCCCTCGGTGTTCCTTATCAGTAAACATGTAAGAAGGCTGCACGAATTTGAAAAAGTGTTAGTTTGAAGGACTTTGATGTACAATTAACAAGACATTTTGATGGAATTTCCCCAATCTCAAGAAAAATTCCATCTGATTTTCCACAAAGATAGAAGTGGATGCTTATATGGAGAATAAGGTTTTGCTTGCTGTATTTTAACAGCTTACAAGCAAAGTGTCGAGTCAACATATTCAAATTTTCTAAATGTCCAATGGGAAGCCATCAATGCGACCAGTGTTGCAGTATGCAGCAATAGAAGTACTTCTGAATGTGGAGCAAAAGTGATGAACAAGAAGGAAAAATATCAAGCAGCAGAAAGACTCAAACTGGGTTACATTATGTCAATCAGAGTTGGATGATGGGCAAATAAGTAACATTCAAAAAGGCGCTAAAAATGAAATATGTTCTGTGTAATGAAAATAATAGTAGGAACCAAGCAAAAGAGAATAACACTTTTCCGAGAAGCAAGGCATAGTCAAAAACAACAGTTTAAATGGCAAGATGACCCACTTGTAACCTACTTTTCCTTTCAATCTTAATTTTTTTTTTTAAATGACAGAAATTCTTTTATTAAAGTTCTAATATTTAGAAATGGCTTCAAGTAATCACAATTATTCCAAACTCATTGTGTAATTTGTGTCAATTCAATACCACTTGGAGAGAGTAACTAACTACCTTTTGGTATACAACAGACAGACTATTGAATTCATCAAATATGCGATCTTTAACTTCACTGCTCTGAGTGTCAGCAAAGACTGAAACTGCTTGCTTTGGAGGGTTCACCACCTGCTCTGCCACTGATACATTGTATTGCAGAAGCCTATAATAAAATAAGGCTCTATCATGAACATCCTGCAATCAGCATAAGTTTCATTTAACATACAGGTTACAAGCTAAGATATAAATATTTCTTTGTTTAGACAATTCACACCTGGTGAAAATCAGCAAGACCAGCAGCCAATGCAGCTCCCAATGCTTTCTGAGTCTCAGGTGGTCTCTTAAAGAAACACTTCATAACTGCTGTAAGAAGATGCAAGCGAACCTGCAAATGAGACGGCTGTTATTCAACAAATATACAAGTCAACATAAAGACAAGATAGAGTTTTATAGCAACATTTAAGAATTACTGAATTAGTACATACGTGAGATACCAATAAATTACTCAGAAGTTTGTTTATATTCTTTCTTTTCTCTCTTTTTTCAATGGTTTGGTGATTAAAACACAAGGAATCTAATAATCCTTTATGTCGAATTTAATTAATTCGTTCATGGTGAGTTACTAGACTGATAAGAAAATCAAATTAGAACCCATCTAAACCCCTTTCCTACAATTGTTTATAGAAATGGCAAGAGCTCTCGTAATTAATTGGGAGGACTGCAAAGGAGGGTCAATATCTCTTGCGGTTTCCGCACTAGGATTGACAATCTGTTGAGGCAGGAGGGTGTAGTACCATAGCTCTCAAGCATCAGTAGAAGAGAATAATGTTTGCAACTATGCCACGTCACAAATTTGGCAAGATACCAGAAGTTAAACTCATTAGAGAATTTGCCAAAAAAATATTTGTAAATATACAACTATAAACCATAGTAAGGCAGGTATACTACCTCAGCAGAATGCTCCTCATCCCAATTTTCAATTAAACTCTCCAAGACATAAGGAGCATCATGCATATCCTGAGAATATTCCCCCAACATCCATATGAGAGCTGCCTTGGCCTTGGGTTCCTGGACATTTTTGCTACTGATATTCCCAACCACAGCAATACAATCCTGACTCCATTGTGGATATTTTCTTAGCAGATCTTTCACAAGCACCTGCATATAACAACTTCAAACTTGTATTAAATTCATCCTACCATAATTTAGTCAAACTAAATTGCCAAACTTTGCATATACATGTTTGTCATAAAAAGAGAAAGCACTGCAATACAGCTTAGGCACAAAGTCCAGCATCTAGTAGACAGATTTATCGTGCTTACCAGAGCTTCAGCAGTAACATAGTCCTTTTCCATTTCAAGAAACTGCAGAAGCCGATCAACAATAGCATTGACGTCATACTGCTGCAATGCTATCTTCCCGACAGCTCGAATTGACTCCCTAGCAATTGGAATATCAACATTTGCAGCATATTCACATAGTTCCGTCACTGAAATGGGCCCAAGAAGGTCATGCATGAGTCATGCTTAAAACTCAAATTAAATTTAGAAAAACTAGGGAAAAAAATTCAGACCCACAGCTCAGAATATCAAATAATGATATTTGGTTTCAGATTTGCCCTCATCTATCTACACCAATTCTCATTGGAAAGATACTGGAAGGAGTTCCTCACCTATCTCGTAGGTGTTGCTTTCATTTGCAACTGCAGTCAACATTTCAAGCTTCAGCTTTTTGACATAAGATGGCTCATTATACTGACAGTAGAAGTGTTTGTAGTCGGCAGAAAATATATAAGGTGCACGCATCACCAAGAGGTGCAGGTGGCTTAAAACTGCATAAGATTGTTCTGGACTTCCTGAACTCACAAGAGTTAAGAGAGGGGCTTTAATACGTTCGTATACCTAACCCAAAAAAAAATTGCATCAGACATCACAACATTTAACATAAGCAACAAAATCTGACAAGATATGGCTAACTTCATGAACTATGTGAATTCAACTTCATCAAATCTTGTGTTTCTAAATATAAATAATTGGATTTAAATGAAGCATGGCCACTGGATAAGGGGCACAACACAATACCAAGACAGACCAAAAAAAAAATCCAAAATATAGGACATAACAGAGTGCTTATTAGTATTACTTTATTAACAAGCAACCTGCGTGCAAGCCAAACTTACTAAGCAGCTAAATTCTTGAAATCAGATCAATCAACTAAACAAGTTTGATATACTACTCAAACTTGTTTGCTCATAGAACAAACTGAGCAAAACCCAAGCAACTAATGAAGTAGTTTAGTTCATTTACACCCCCCAAATTAAACATATAAACAACCTACATATGAATGGCATGAGCATCAATTTAAAGCCAAAATTTCCAAAGGCTGGTCCTCCAAGTATATTGTTTTAGTGGGCTTACTAGTGTAAACTTAAAAGTGAAGTCTTTGCAAAATGCAAAACAAGCGTGGCCTCTATAGAATAATTAACGCATTGCAATTTGATAGAGACATTGGGTAACATAGGATTTCTAAGTTTCACATCGAGTAGTATGGGATGTTTAGTGAGGTACTTAAAGGGTGTGGTTCTTTTCCCTTGCAAGCTAGTTTTCAAAGGGCAGGTTCCTTATATTCTCTTGGTTCCTATTAAATGGTATCAGAGCTAGTTGTTCGACGTCACAAAGAGGGCTACCTACATTAGGTTCTAACCAGCAAAAAAACCAATTAAAATGTCAGAGAATACAACCACCGGGATGTTGACACTTTAGCTGCAGTGATATGATAAGAACATTGCGTAGTATGGGATGCTTAAATCCCACATTAGATAGTAGGTAATGTTTGCTGGCGTACTTAAGAGATGTGATTCTTCCCCCTTACGAGCTGATTTTCAAGGGTAAGTTTCCTATACTCTAATGGGTTGGGTCCTATCACAAACTCACCATAATAAAATACCTTCTTTTGTAATATGAAATATAGTTAATTTGAGATAATAACAAGAAACAAGTTTAACATATACCTGCTGATGAACATCGGCCATAGACAAAGTCAATTGTAGAAATACTTTAGTAGTTGCCAAGACAACAGCACCATTTGCATGCTGCAATCTATCTTCAAGGAGATTCATGATATCAAATATTTCATTACTATCTGAAGGAACGTACTTGGCTGCCAACTCTAACACAAGACATTGAGCCCATTCACTAAATTCCTTAATGCTGCATGTAAAAAAATGTAATGAAACAATAATTATATTAAAGTATATTTTGCAATATGTCAGTTACAAATGCTCCTCTTTCTCTCTGACAATTTGGAAAAACTTAAAAAAAAAAAACACACACACACACACACACACACATTTTGCTGTCATAAGCAACAAAACTGGGGTTCTCTGTCACACGGCCAAAAACTATTCAATCCATGGTATTACAATCACGAATTACTTAAGATGTTGCCACATGGCAGATTATATAGTACGTATAAGTTTTGCATAGGCAGGGCATGCTGATGAATACTTTTTTCTTTTTCTTTCTCTTTTACGTTTTTTCAATTTCTTAATGAAAGAACATATCTGAACAGCAGCCTTTCTTGAGAAAAAGAAAAAGGAATTCTGCACCAAACTTTTCCAAGTAGAGTTCATTAAAATGTCAAAGAGTAAGATCTACAAGTGATCACATACCGATTCAGAAGGTAATATACAACTGGCTTGCTAAGCAGAGTCTCTCTCTCCCTGGCTGCTTCCTCTGACATACTTGCCTCTAAGGTCCAAATCTCTTGTAAAGCAGATAAACAATTTGCAACTACCTGATGAAACAATATGTATGGAAATTATGCAATAGCAAGAAAACTAATACGACCAGTTGACGACTGTAATATGTGATGTATAATTGGTTTGGTGATTGTTATCATTTGATTATATTGGTAAGTAGCAAGTGGTCAGCTGCCCCAGCCCTCCTAATTAAATTAATTTCAGCACAACATATAGTAAGTCAGTGCTCTGTCCATGCTTCATGCCCATAGGGCTTTTGCTTGAAAGGGAATGATAGGTATATTGATAACCAACCGTGGACCTTGATCTAACAACTTAAACTTTTGGATGAAATGATCTTGCAACACATGTTGACAAAGGATGATTATCATTCTCACTAATAGCCTACAAAGTTGACATCCCCATCATAATGATGAATGTTTAATAAAGAAAAGTTAGCAGACAGAACAAAAAAGGGTTAAAAAAAAAAAAATTAATGGAATGAGTCCATTTATTGCATAGGCTGCACAAACATGCCTCAAAGGTAGACCCTGTTGGAAACCAGATTCTGAAACTGCAATATTTACTGGAATATCATGCAATACTTCACTAAATAACACACGATTACATTCAGATAAACCCACTGAACAACAGAGACTAGTTTGACTCCCTATGAAACACATGAACAGGATAATACAAATTACAGAAATTTAAATAACACAATCACAGACCCATTCGTACACTCACAGACCCACTTGCCTCACACAACAGAACTGCTTCTTCCCTCAGACACAGACATCATGCAACATTCTAGCATTCAAGAGGCATGATACTCTCCCTAATCAAGTCCAAATTTCCCTCCTGACTTTTTTCCCTGTTTCACATCGATAAAATGCTTATCTCCCCTATGCAGAGTCATAGCCACCCCTAACTGCCCTTTTTTGTGTAACATGTAAGGTCCTTGGCCCACTTACTGGACTTACTGGAATATACCTTGTCGGGTATGATGGGCCTAGGCCCATCAGACTCATCTCTGTCCATGTTTCCATAACATGGACTTTCTCTCTTGAATGAAACATGGAGTTCTTTAATGAACAAAATCATAAGCAAAAGAGATGCCTAGGAGACCAACCAATCTATGGCGTAATCACTTAGGGAAGCTGTATTTAAATTGATAAACTTGTTTGCATACATCATTGAATTACGTCAAGGTGGACTGGAGGACCAAATTAATGATGTCCTACGTTGGCTCAAATCTATTACCTAGAATAGCCCAAGCTGTAGAGGGCAATGAATTATATAAAGAACCCAATATTAGAACATAGATTATTACTAGAGAATCCTAATCAACCAGTAATAAGCATCCTAAAGGCTTTGCCTAGAACAACTTACAAGAGAGTGTATTCCGTAGTAAAAACATAACTAAATTATGATAGGTATATAGTCTAAGGACATTATCCATGGACATTTATAAAATTTAGGCCAAGTAATGGCTCTCCAGTAATTAGGGATTGCATTCTCCGCTAATAAAAAAATTAGGATAGAACAAAACATACGATTAAAGATCCATTTTCTTGCAAAATTATTAATCATTTGGACTATGTAGAGAATGTTGGTTTTAGGTGAGACTTTTTGCAATGTTAAACAGAAGTCAGAACTAAATTAAGATATCATAGCTAAAGGATGATATTGCACAAAAGTGAAACCGCCACCTGGGCATCTGGGTCATTAAGCATCAAATGCTTCAGTGTTGATGGAAAATCTGCATCAACACAGGTGGAAGCTGATATATGATACAGCTTCAAAACCCCAATAACTGCCACCATCCTGACATAGCTATTACTATCCTTCAACCCTGAACCTAATGGCCCAACCAAATACTCCACCAAGTTTGCCACTCTGAGGGAACACAAGCTCCTCAATGCTAGTCCCCGAATCATTGGATCCTCATCCTTGCAATCTCTTTGTAGAAAGTTGATTGTCAAAAGTGCTAGATCAGGATTGACCCTTGCATAGTTCCCAACATATAGGTAGCACATTTTCTTCAGAACAATATCTGATGCTGCTGAGCACATCACCATCTCACCAAAGAGAGGCGAAACATCAATACCTATTGTCATGTAGGAAATCACTTTCTTAAAGAGCTCCCTCTTGGAATCATCGACACCTGGAGCTCGACTCCCTGCAAGCTGGCGGAGCTGAGATTTCAGATCTGAGACTTCACCTTTCCTGGCCAAAATTTAATATTACATCAGTTTTACATACAAGACATGCCATGAAGGAGAATAATCACATGTAGCAGAAGAGAATTGTAATAGTTATGAGCTCAAAGAAGCGCAGATGTAAAAAATGTGAAAATAGTGAACAGTAGTAACCAGAGAACTAACTAATGAAACCAATACAGCCGCTTTTATTATTCCAAGACAGGCTTCCTAAATGGAGAAACCACGATGAGAATTGGAATGCTGACCCATACTTGGTTGCTCAGTATATTGAACTTGAAACACACCAGTATATCGACATGAATCAAGCAGTTTATATTAGTAAAAACTACTTGGAACAAAAACTGAGCGGCACGGCGACCTTAATTTTCCTTATAACCAAACGAATGTTGAGCTTGCACTGCTTAAGTAATTGAAGGCAAGTAATAACATGAAGCCTAAAATCAAAGTCTACTAAAATTGTATTTGCGAAAATACAAAAGGAAAATAACGGCGCCAATTGCCATGCAATTGCTTCCGTGAGTGACTATAAATTGCAAAATATTTCATCTAGGAAGAAACAGAAAGAAAGAAAAACATTGGTTCTCTTCTGTGATCCGAGCTATTGTTCGCCAGAATTATGTTCGAAACCAAATACAGATTCAGAGTTTGGATTTCAATGCGGAATTAGGAGTTCGTCAGAATTATGTTCGAAACCAAACACAGGATCAGAGTTGGGAATTCAATGCGAAATTAGGGAACTCACCCGGATGGTTGCGAGGGCGAGGGAGATCGATGAGACTGATGTGGGGGAGCCATGGCCACTCGCAGTTGCGTTACTACAACTAACAGTTAGATCTTGATCGATCGGACAGAGAAAGATCTAAACCGATACAGAATGAAGAGTGATTTTAGTTACTGATTGAGTTAGCACATATACGAAAATTGGAAGCTTGAAGATTTAGAAAGGACCACCAAGAAAAAACAATCCACCGTCCAGAGTGAAACCCTTTAGACGTATGAAATGTTGATGTGGCTGGATCTTATTGGCTTTGTCTCTTCCGGGCTTCCAAGTTCAGCACAGGAAAACTCGTGAATGCAGAGAAACGATGGCCATCGTGTTGCCCGTTTCATGCGTAAGGTACTTTAAGCTATTTTCTTTCTTAAATGACAGATACAATTCTCCTGGTAAATTGCAAACATGATTCTCAATCTCAAAATTTAGAATAATTTCTGACAACTACTATCATTCACAATAAAAATTATACTTTTCTATTTATTTTTCCTTTATTTAAATAATTAAGAGACAAGTATGTTATAGTGGCAGAAAAAAAAAAAAAGACAAGTATCTCATGAAATTAATTTAAGAAAACATTTATATATTATTTTTTTTATATATTTATATTAAAATTTTCAATCAATTAATAACATCAACAATTTTTTACATTTCAATTTATTTTTTTATTAATACGATTAACTTTCACGTCTTAAATACTTATTAACATGTTATTAATTAATTAAAAGAATATAAGACAAGTATATAAAAAATAATATATAAGGTTTTTTTATTAATTTAATTTAAAGTTATATGTTTTTCTTCATGTAAATAGAAGAAAAAGGAATTTTTTTATTATATAAAGTTGATATATGAATTTACAAATGGCAATACAGGATCTTCACATTTTTTATAAATTTAAATATTTAAATTGAATTTTGTATTTTTTAGTCAAAGAAATATTAAGATTTTAAATGAGATAATAACTATTTATGAAATTATTTAAAGATTACATATTAATTCTTTTTATATGTGTTATTTCGTTAATGATAAAAGGCTAACCATGGGCACTATACTAATGATGTATGTGCAGAGAGAAGTTATTAAGATCTTATAAAATTACTTAAATATAAGTTTTATTACGACAATCAAACCACTGTAGGATAAGAAGATAAAATTAAAATTTTCATTTATCGTATTGTTGTATATTATTGTGATTATCATTTGAGATTTATAAATTTGTAATTGAATATGATATATATATATATATATATATATATATATATTGGCCATAAATGTTATAAAATTTATAATAGAAGTATTTTAAGGCTATTCTTTTGTAGTGTTTTTATAAAATCAAATCTTCCTTGTTTAGTTACATAATTATACCGATGGGCCAACCAAGAAAGTCACGTATACATGCAAATAAAATATATACCTAAATTATTGATATTAGATTAAAAGTCTAATTTCTCAATTATTGTTTTTTATTTATTTTATCATTTGAATGTCTTTTTCCTCCAAAATTTTGAGCAAACAAAATAAATGAAAGTGTGAGTCAAATATACTTTTTGAAAAGTATACTAATTGATGCTTTAGTTTTTAAATTTATCTTTTAAACATGATAGTCTCTCAAAATTTATAACTTGTTACATGTGTAATATGATTAGAAGTATATAACCATGCTAAAATTTATTTAATTGCTTAAGCATAATTTTTAAATGTCATAGTGAACCAACTCATTCAACACAGGTTGGCCTGCTACCAATAGACATCATCACGTTAAAATTTTAGACTTATTACACGATGGGGGTTAAATGGTTAATCCATTTAGTCTATTAAAAAGTTTTAAAAAATAAATAATATTAATTGTAGTAATTATTGTCCTCCAAACTCTAAATAATTATCTTAAACAATTAAATTTAAACTTTAAATATTCAAGCAATTCTTTCAATTTTTAACAATTAAATGAAAACAACCATGTAAGTAGCTCATGTATCATCAAAATAAAATTTATCAAGCATATGTAAATATTATTTCAAAATGATATTGTTACAACAAAAGTTTAAATATTATCTCAAATTTTAAATTATTAATATTAGTTAAACATATCATATTGAATAAGTTGGGACGGGTTAATCTAATAAGTTGAAATGATCATGCAAATACATTTAAATGTCAATATGCAAATTTAATTCCCAAACTAGCCATGGAACAAGCTGACTCCAAGTGAATTCGTCCAATTCGAATATTTAATTATGCTTTCCGCATCCTCTACTCTCTAAGGAATTTGACAGCATCTTTGTACTATGGAGCTTGGGCTGGACCCGCCATTTACCTATAAAGTCGTGTTTATAGCATTCCTCGTCCCCCAGCTAATCATGCAGAAGTCTATTATGGTACTATTGCTATTATGTTCAGAAAAGAAAGCAAAACAATATTGTATATTTGTTCCTGTAACCTGATATCCTTTCCTCCACACACTCCGGCATGCTCGAGCATTTTGGCAGGTGAGTAGAACATGGGCTAAATCCTCCTTTCTCCCAATTGTACACGGTCTTTCAATCACGAATCTTCCATCCCTCGGTAACCATGGATCGCTCCGAATATTATGTCCTCTCCATTATCCATTCTCCATCTCATGCCCTGCTACAACAGGTCTTTAAGTAACAAAAATATTCCTCCATGTAAAATTGGAACTTAAACCCAATTAAACTGACCAAAAATCTCTATTATAGAATATTTAGCTTTAAAATCCCAAAGTCAGTTTTAGTCTGTTTTTCTCATTAAGTGGTTTGTTTTTTATCCTATTTCATATCATGTCATTAATATGCATTATCTTTCAGTTTCCAATGGTGTATTGATTTGTATTCATTCCCATACCATTGTGATGGTATGATTCTCTCAAGCTTCTCTATAAATATGGGTATTTAAGTCTAGTTTTTGACACCCACATAACTTACATATCATCTTTAAAAGTGAGAAACTAGTGCTCAAAAGCATCCATACTTAGGTCTTTTAGTTTTGGCAACTACAATGTTTCTGATATGATGCAATGGTTGGAGGAATGATTTGTCCACATTATTTCTTTCATTTTGGACAAACTAACAAGTCTGTTTTGTATGAAAGATCTTACATTTGGTACCAAAGCACCGAAACCTCTACTTTGTGAAATTTCAAAATTTTTCGAAATCATGTTGTTTACATATATGTGTGATTTTGCAATTTTGACTCCAAAAACGTAATTCTCATGAAAAATTAATTACTTTTGACTTTTAAAGCATTAAAAACGAAGCTATAGAACACAATATATGATCAAGTTGAAAATTAGGTCTATTTTAAGTCAAGTCGGGTCATCTTGACCTAGTTAGAGGTTGAAGACGACTTGAATGACAAGTTGTTTTGACTCCTTAGTCAAATGACATGTCAATTTGACAATTTGCAATGTGATGCGTTTGGCCTTTTGATTCTTCATTTTGGGTTTGCTCGAATTTTAGGCCAACTCCATTATGTGTTCTTTACAATGGTTAGAGGTATGCATTGTTTCATTCATTTTGGACAAATTAACAAGCTTGTTTTATGTGTAAGCTTATTTGGCATCAAATCATTAAAACCTCTACTTTGCGAAATTCAAAACTCTTCAAATTCAGGTTATTTACATTTATGTGTGTTTTCATAATTTTGACTTAAAAAATGTACTCCCCATGAAAAATTAATCACTTTTGACATTCGAAGCTTTAAAAATGGAGCTCTAAAATTCATTATATAGTCAGGTTGCGCATTAGGTCCGTTCTAGGTCAAATTAGGTCATGTTGACCCACTTGGAGGTTGAAGATAACTTGAACAACAAGTCATTTTGACTACTTAGTCAAATGACATGTTATTTTGACATTTTGCAATATAATGTGTTTGGCCTTCTGATTTTACATTTTGTGTTTACTCCAATTTTGGGCTAACTTCATTATTTTTTGGACTTAAGTTATTGTAATTTCTTTTTTTGTGAGCTGATTTTGTTGCTGGGCCTTTATTTTATTTCTTTCTAATTTATATTCTATTGAGTAAGGCTACCCAAGAGAGGAGGTAAATTGGGTGTTATATAAAATTTACATAAATTAAAATCTTTTGAAAAGGTTTTTTAGACTTTAAATAATTAGAGTAAACTATGTGATTCAAAACAATAAATGTAGAATATAAAAAAGATAAGGGAAGAGAGTAAACACAAAAGTTTATCTTGGTTTGACTTTTATCCAAACCTACGTCTAGTTGCTAAGCAACCTCTTGGGATCTTTTACTATTTTAATAATCAAATACAACACCAGGGAGAACCTCTCCCTCAATTCCCTGGAAGAATCTCTTCCTAACCCCAAGCACTTACAGCTTGATTCCTTCAAGAAACCTTTGTGAATATAACTAGGGATAACCTCCCTCTTAACCTAAGCACTCTCTGCTTGTTTCTCTCAAGGAACCTCATTGAGTTTATCTCTCATAAGAAAGAAAAGATTACAAATAAATGAACTCTCTGAAATAGAGTATTTAGAACAATAAAACACTAACGTAATAAAAAGTTGATAAGAAGATAAAACTTATATAATCACTTTTAAATATTTTTCCTTATAGATTTAGAGTCCATAGGTCGGTTTTATATAGCTTGAGGTCCAATAGATCCGTTGGGAGTGAGTGGAAAGTCAAGGATTTCAAAATATGTTTGTTATAAATCAATCATGACTTCTTTGCCACTGCCTAGTTGACTGCCCTCTCATGGCCAGTCGACGGTCCCTATTTCCCTCTTTAAAAATTTAAATCGAGACCCCAATAGTTGACAGCTCATCCATGGCCAGTCGACTAGTCTCTCACAAAATGCTCCCAATTGATTGGTCTTGAGGCTAGCAATTAACTAGGTTTGATCTGGGTGTGGCCATCAACTGGTGACTCACAAAGAGCTCCTAGTTGATTGAGGCTTAAGCTGGCAGAAGATTGGGACCTTTCAAAAGGAGGCTAGTTGACTGGGACCTCATCGAAAGCTCCTGTTCAACTGGGATAAGGCTTGACAACTAGCTAGCAAGGTGTTAGCCGACTGGGAACATCCAAAGTTCCCAAAATTAGCTTTTCTACAACCTTTAAGACTTGGAATCAATTGTACAATTATTTTAAACATCTTCTATCAACCTAATATCACTTACAATGGTTCCTAAGACATGATAATATATTGAAGAATATCCAAAACCTATGTATTACATTGAGAAACTTTCATACAAAGTTTGTTATTATCAAAATCTCAATGTATTAAGCAAATTGGCTTAACAATCTCCCCCTTTTTGATGATGACAAACCTAAAATTGTTAGTTCTCTAAAAAGGAAAGTTTTTCAAGTATATGTGTTTCCAAAACATTCTATTCTTTAGTAGTTGATATAATCACTGCATTTTCAACATTCAAAACATATAATATCAACTACATTATCATCAAAGCATATATATTCATTCAGGCACATTCAGTCAATGATTAATACCAAATTCAAGAAATCAACATTTAACTAATAAGGCATTATAATGATCTATAACTATTAAGAGCTGATAACAAAGCTTAATATAATAAAGTCAACTTAACTTAAATAACTATCAAATAGTTCAACTGATACAGATTTAACTCCAAAAATAGATAACAACCTAATATACTAATAATTCCTATTTCTCTCCCCCTTTGTCACATTAAAAAGGGAGAAAAGAGAATACCTAACTTTTATGTCTAATCACCTTAGCTTATGGCGATTGATCATAAAAACTATTTATGCGCTGAAGGCGGGCATCCATATCCTTTATATTCTCTTGGAGAGTTTGCATCTGGAAACTAAAGGTATTTATCTTCTAATAGAGTGTTCAAATCTTTGTGAGTAGGATAGGCTTAGGAATGATGATGCTCTCAAGAAGTGTAGGTGAATAATGTGTAGGAGCCGAAGGTGATGAAGTTACAAGAGCTGAAAGTTCAACTAATGAAAGAGGCTGTGAAGATGCAAATGGCCCTGTGGGCACTGCTGGTAGAGGCCACTGAGCTCTGGGGGTTTTTCTAACCCACTGACCCTGAGGGGATTCCACATCATCCTTAAGTGAATATATACCATAATGTCTGATGATAGCTGATATGATATTCCTGAATGGCAGAAGAGAGATTTTCTTCTTCTTACAAGCGATCATTCTCTAAATTATGAGCTAAGTTATCTTGAAACTCTCTCCTTCCAATATGCACTTCATCTTGAACAATTTAGGCTCACTTATATAAGCAAAGTTTCTATACTTATTTATCAGATAGTGAGCTATGATATAGTCAGCAATCTAGTATCCAAGGATAAGTCATTGACATTCAACTGTATATTGGGATTTTCTATAGGAACCTCACTAATCCTATTCAATGCCTTCAACTTGTTATAACCAGTCATAATCTTAAGGGAATTTGGGTTGTCAATAAAATAATAGCCTATAGAAAGGGCAAGCTAGAGTATTTCTATAAGTGTTTCATCCTCAAAAACAATCCTAGTACCTTTAACCTCAATAGTATGTAGATAACTAGTAAGGTTAGAATAAAAAGCTCTTATAACCTTAAGGCTATAATCTAATTTGAGTGATAGCAGCTTATCCAACCCAGTATTTGAGAAAAGATCAAATAAAGAAAAGCCTTCAGCTTGAAGGAATTGGAGATTGAGACACTTACTTTAGAGAACATTCATTTGTTGAAAGTTCTCAATGAAGGCAACTTCTTGTGCATGAGAGGAGAATAATGGAGAAGGCCCAGAGGGTGATCCACTCGATGGATTCTTGGTTCTTGGACACTTAGTTATGGATCTCTTTCTTATTTGTGATCAAGAAACTTCAAGAGATGTAAGAGAGGTGAGGATGTTTGAGTGGGGTAGAGATGAGAGGAAAAACTTGAGTTTAAATTGATTAAACCCTATATTAAGGTGAGTAATCAATGATATGGAGGAAATACGAAGCAAAATCACTAAAATTTGATAAGGAGTCGAAAATTTGAGTGTAAGAAAGATGAAAGAGCAGTTTACTAGAAAAGCAAGTCAACTGGCCATTCCTTGGCAATTGATTACTCTCTTACAAAAAGCCCCTAGTTAGCTGCTCTATCTTTCTTAAACGACTAGCCTCTCTCAGAACATCGTTAATTGATTGTTGTCCCTATGACAGTTGACTAGTCCAAGCTTAAAGTGATTAAATGATTAACTTTGGACCAATTTTCTTAGCTTTTAGTAAGCATTACATCTATATACTCACCCAAGCTTTGATTTCTAGCCAAATAAATGTAATTATTATGCTATATAAGGTGATATCTTAAAGAATTATCATAAGCTTCATACAAAACAAATTGAGAACACTCTGATGCCTAAGTTAGTGAATATTCTCTTCAAGTAAATGACAAAACAATTTAAATTATGATCTTTATAATTTATTAGGATTGACCATTCCAAGTTTACCTCTTATAAAGAAAAATCTTTCAGTTGAAAGTGATTTAATAAAGATATTAGCAAGTTGAAATTCAGTTTGAACAAATTTAATACTGACATCTTTCTTTTGGACACAATCTTTAATGAAGTGATGACAAATCTCAATATGTTTAAATCTTGAATACATAATGGGATTCTTTATACGGTTTATTACACTGGTGTTGTTGTATCTGATTGGAATCTCTTTAAGGTATACACCAAGATCTTCTAGTTATTACTCCATCTAAATGATTTGAGCACAACAATTACCAGTTACAACATAATCAGCTTCAACAGTGGACAATGCTATACTATTTTGTTTCTTACTAAACCAAGAAACAAGATAATTTTCAAAGAATTGGTATGTGCCATTAGTGCTTTTTCTATCGGTTTTACAACTATTAAAATCATCATCTAAATATCCTACCAAGGTGTTAATGGATGCTTTTGGATACGACAAACCCATTTGTATTGTGCTAGCAATATATTTAAAGATTCTCTTTATTGCTGAGTAATGAGATTCTTTAGGATAAGTTTGAAATGAGCACACGTGCATACAATAAACATAATCCGGCCTACTTGTTGGTCCAACTCTTCATGCAAGGAGGATTGTTTATTTGTCTTGGCTGACTCATTTTCATTCTTGATTTCTTGAACTCATTGTTTATCTTTTATTGTAAGATTATCAAATTTTACTGCAATTTTTCCACAAGATACCTTTCTTGGTTCAAGAGAGTTAGATTCATCAAAATTTACATGTATAGATTCTTCTACAATTATAGTATTTTATTATACACTCTAAAGGCTTTGCTAGTACTAGAGTATCCTAAGAAAATTACTTCATCAGATTTTGCATCAAACTTACCTAAATTATCTTTTCCATTGTTAAGTACAAAACATTTACAACTAAACACATACAGATGGGAAATGTTAGGTTTTCTTCCTATGTATAATTCATAAGGGTTTTTCTCAAGATTGGCCTTATCATAACTCTATTCATGACATAACAAGCAATATTTATTGCATTTGCCCACAAGTACTTAGGAAGACTTCTTTAATTGAGCATTGGTTTAGCCATTTCCTTTATAGTTTTATTCTTTCTTCCAACAACTCTATTTTGTTATAGAGTTATAGGGGCAAAAAAATTATGCTCAATTCTATTTTCATCAGAAAATTCCATAAATAAATTATGTTCAAATTCTTCACCATGATCACTTCTTATTCTTACAATGGTCACGCCCTATTCATTTTGAATGAACTTTACCAATTTCAGAAAAGATTTAAAGGCTTAATCTTTGTGAGATAAGAAAAGTGTCTAAGTCAATATAGAAAAATCATCTACAATTATTAGTACATAGTAATTTCCTCCTAGACTTATGGTCCTAGATGGTCTAAAAAGATCCATGTGAAGTACTTGTAGTGGTCTAGTTGTGGAGACGATCCCTTTGGATTTAAAAGAGCTTTTAATTTATTTTCCCTTCTAACAAACATCACAGAGTCTATTTTTATCAAATTTTAATTTGAGTAATCTAACTATATGATCTTTCTTAGCAAACTTTTCTAATAGATTGGTACCAACATGAGCAAGTATTCTATGCCACAGTCAACTTTCATCATTGACACTCATTAGACATTTTGAATTAATAGAAGGAGCATCATCTAAGTTAATAACATACACTTTGTTAACTCTATGTCCTATTAGTATGGTTTTCTTTTAAACTAAATTTTCAAGTAAGCAGTGTTTTGAATCAAATATAATTATTATTTTTATCATATAATTGACTAATGCTAATAAGATTATACTTCACCCCTTCAACAAGAAGTACATTGCTAATGGAAGTGGAAGAATTCTTACTAACTTTTCATATACCAGTAGTTTTTCCTTGTCCACTACCTCCAAACGTGACACTTCCTCTATTATTTGGTTGAAGAGAAATGAACTTGAATTTATCTCAAGTCATATGTTTGGAGCATCCATTGTCCAAGTACTATTTGGGAGCCCACATTTTCTTTCCTTCCAAAGTCTTGCTCTTTTTATAAGAACAAGTGTAGGATTCATGCCACTTTTGACCACAATAAAAGTAAGTAATAAATGGGTAGTGGTCATGACAGCTTGAACAATGAAAATTTTGTAATATTTTTATCTTTTATTGGGAGTATATCCAAGCCCTAACTTATTAAAAACACATCTTTGTTTTCCAAGCAAGATAATTAAATTATCTTTTCCTTTAGTAAACTTTGTAAGGGTATTGATCAAATCTTTCTTTTCATTTTACAAAAGTTTACAATCATATGTAAGTTTTGTTATTTTATCTTTGAGAGAATCACTTTCGTCCTTAAGTCCAATATAATCATGCTTTAAAGTACCAATTTGTTTTTTTAATGAGATTTTTATTTGAAGTAGTGATGCATTTTCTTCTGTCTCCTTTTTAAAATCATTTTCAAAAGACAAAACTTTCTTTTTTGAGAAATTTAAGGCTTTTGTCATCTTAAGAAATTCATCATGTAGTGCATTTTATTGTTCTTCATAGGAAGCGAGAGAATTTACCTCGTGTTCTTCTTTGGCCATTAGGGAGAGATTAACTTCTTCATCTTCTTCAACATCTTAGTCTTTATCATTTTCTCCTTAAGTAGCTGATAGGTAAACCTTTTTCTTTTCTTTTTGTTTCCTTTCTTTCTCTCTATGCTATCTTGCGTCTTTATAAATTAAGGACATTTCTATTTGATATGTCCTGGTTTTTTGCATTCATAGTAAATGAGATGTTATTTGTTTCTTGACTCCTTCTAATTGGTCTCCTTCCATTAAGTTTTCTGTTATTGAAGAATCTTCCAAAGTTTTTAACAAAGAGACTATGGGTCTCTTCATCAATTTTATCTAAAATATCATTGTTGCATTCTTCCTTATCTGGATATATTGATGTTGTTTTGAGAGCAAGATCCTTCTTCTTCTTATCTTGTTCCTCAAGAAGTTGCTTTAATCTTGGTTTATGTTCTTGGAGATTACCAAAGAGAGCTGCAACTAATTTTACTGATGGTCCTTTAGCTTTTTCGATAACTGTCACCTTTGGCTACCATTCCATAGGGAGTGACTTCATGATCTTGTAGGCTTAATCTACTGGTAAGTATGTCTTCCCTAAAGCTATCAAATGATTAACAATATGAGTAAAATGCATTTGTATTTCTTTAATGGTTTCTCCAGGTTTCTTGAATGTTAAATCCTAGACTCTTTTATGCCAGAGGTTCTTTCATGGGCTATTTTTAAAGCTTTACACATTTATTTGGCACTTTGACAATTTGATACTCTAAAGTATTCTTCTTAACTGAGTGCACTAGTGATAATGAGTTTAGATTTATTATTCAATAAAACTTTTCTTCTTTCTACATCATTCCATTCACTTTTGGGTTTAACTGAGCTCTTACCTTCTTCAATTTTCATAAGCACATATGGACCTTTCTCAATCACATCCCAAAGGTTAATGTCAATAGCTTTAAAGAAAATTTTCATCTGCAATTTCAAATATGTGAAATTTTCACCATTGAAACCAAGAGGTTTTGTAATAGACAACTTTTCAAGTAACATATTACCCCCAAGTCCAGCCATTTATACTCTTGAGGTAGTTAAGTCTTTAGTCAAGAGTCTAAGCATTGATACCACTTGTTAAGTAAGGCTGGCACCCAAGAGGGGATGTATTAGGTGTTATATAAAATTTACAAAAATTAAAATCTTTTGAAAATGTTTTTTTAGACTTAAAATAATCAGAGAAAACTATGTGATTCAACCTCATGGGATCTTTTAATATTTTAATAATCAAATACAATAGCTAGGGAAAACCTTTCCCTCAATTCCCTGGAAGAACCTCTTCCTAATCCCAAGCACTCATAACTTGACTCCTTCAAGGAACCTTCTTAAATATAACTAGGGATAACCTCCCTCTTAGCTTAAGCACTCTCTACTTTTTCCCTTAAAGATTCTTCTTGAGCTTATCTCTCACAAGAAAGAAAGGATTACAGATAAATGAACTCTATGAAATAGAGTATATAGAACAATGAAACACTAATGCAATAAATAGCTAATAAAAAGATAGAACTTATATAATCACTCTTGAATATTTTTCCTTATAGATTTAAAGTCCATAGGTCGTGTTTATATAGCCTTAGGTCCAATAGATATGTTAGGAGTAAATGGGAAGTAAAAGATTTCTAAATATGTTAAATATAAATTAATCATGACTTTTCTACCACTGCCTAGTCGATTGGTCCTTCTTTCACTTTTTAAAAATTTAAATCTAGACCTTGACAACTGATTGCTCACTCATGGCCAGTCAACTGGTCTCTCATAAAGTGCTCCTAGACGATTGGTCTTAAGGTTGACAGTTAATTGGGCTTGATCTAGGTATGGCCAGTCAACTACTAGTTGGTGGCCAGTCAACTGATGACTCAGAGAGCTCCTAGTTGATTGAGGCTTAAGCTGGCAGAAAACTATGAGCTCTCAGAAGGAGGCCAGTTAATTAAGTGCTCATAGAAAGCTCCCATTTGACTTGGACATGGCTTAACAGCTAGCTGGCAAGTTGCCAGTCGATTGCTGGGCTTCTGCCAATCAATTGGGAACATTTAGAGTTCTCCAAATAAGCTTTTCTTTAACCTTTAAGACTTAAAATCAATTGTACAATTATTTTAAACATATTCTATTGGCCCAATATCACCTACAAAGGTTCTTGAGACAAGCTAATACGTTGAAGAATATCTAGAACCTATATATTACATTGAAAAACTTTTATGCGAAGTTTATTATCATCTAAACCTCAATGTCTTCAGCAAATGATCTCAACACATTTTGCTTATGGGCTTAATTATGTTATTAGTCCACTTGGTTTGACAAATCAATATTCTAATCATTAAACCAATGGATGTCTTTGCATTAGGTTTTGCTTTCAAATACATTTAAGGTTTAGAAATGCATATCAATGGATTATTGCACAAAATATTTAATTTAATTGCTCAAATTTTAGAAAATTTATTTTGGGCAACTTGAGTCTTATTGGGTAATATTTGATAGATTCTTTTCCATTATTTTATTAAATTAAAATTTTAAGCCATTTAATTTATACTTAAATTTTAAAATTAATTTTGAGCAATATTTTTTATGGCATATTTGGTTATAATTTAAAGTGGAGATATTTAATTAATTAATTTGTTAAATTTTGGTTTTGTTGATTAATTAATTAATTAATTGTTTAAAATCTCATTATGAAAATTACTTATTTATGCATTCTGCAAGGCTATGTATAAGCATTTAGAAATTTAGATGTCATGTAATTAGTTTAATTTTAGCGTAATTTGAGTTTAGCCATAATACCTTTAATTATTCTAAAAGTATACATTAAGTTTTAAAAATTACATAAAGGAAAATGACATCAAATTGTAATTAATCATATTCAACATAGTAATCATTACCCCACATGAATGTTATCATATTGATATGATTAATTATTATGGGATAGTGAATCTTCCTTTTATTTAATTTGCCCACAAGGATTGGGGAAAAAGGTATCATTTGCTAGTTTCATCATAATTTGTGCTTCAATCTAATTAAGTACAACTTAACCCACAGGAAGTTTTATTTGCTATTAGATTCGTGTTTCATTTATGTGTTTTATATTAGTAAAATATGTTATATAGATTTTTCAAAGTTGTCTAAAATATTGATATAAGCTTGTAATTTTTATGCAGCTTTACAACCACTTAACATCTTTGATTTTCAAGTTCTTGAACCTAATGCAGATAATTATAAGATTTGGAAGGAGGAAATTCTTCTCCAATTTTGGTAGATGGACGTTGACTATGCTATTAAAAAAGGTGAACCTTTTACACCCATGAATATTAAAAAACATTTAAAATAAACCATTATAAACATTAGAAGCGATTCAATCGTCTTAGCATGATGTATATCAAATTTAAAATATCTACTAGTATACTTGGATTAGAAAGAGTATAAAAACATCCATAACTTGCTAAAGGCCATTGATGAACAATTTGAATCCGCTAAAAAGGCCTTGGTAAGTACCTTAATGTCAAAAGTATCTATCGTGATGCTTACTAGCATAAAAGGTGTGTAAGAGCATACATGTAGATGATGGACATTACAACTTAATTAAGAACACTTGAGGTTAAGATTATTAATTATTTCCTGGTGTACTTCTTTCTAAATTCATTGTCACCTCAATATGGATCTTTCAAAATTTTTACAACACACATAAGCAAAATTTGATTGACCATGTGTGTTCAAGAAGAGGGAATACTTTTATTAAAAATGTGTGAGAGTGAACAAATGACAACATAAAGGAATGATAAGAAATATGCCAAAGGAAAATAGAAGGGCAAAGTACCCATCTAAGGGAACATTAAGTGTTTTTTTCTTTTGTAAAAAGAATGGACACATGCAAAAGGACTGCAATAAATTCAAGGCTTATCTTGAAAAGAATGGTAACTTAATATTACTCTTTCATTATGAATTTATTATGGTAGATGTTAGTAGTAATACATGGTAGATTTATTTTAGTTATACAATCCATATTTCAAATACCTTAAATGACTTTCTAAACTAAAGAAAGCTTATGAGAAATGAGCAATACATCTATATAGAGAACAATATAGGCTCTTTATTTAATGCTATAGGAACTTGCAAATTGGTCTTGAATTTTGATTTTATTTTTATTTTGTATTAGACCTTTTATGTACTCAAGTTTCTTTTTATTTCAAAACTTGTACCATTAGGATAAATCTAATCTCATTGGAAATGGAACAATTAGTGTTGATCTTTTCAGAATTCAATTACAAGACATACATCATATGATATAATGCATGCTTTTAGTAGCATATATATAAAGAGATGTGTTATTGATAAAAAAAAATTCTTCTATATTGTGGCATTGTATGCTTGATCATATCTCAATAAAGAGGGTAAAATGGTTATTAAAAGGAGTATTAAATACTCTTGACTTCATTGACTTTGATAATTGTATAGACAACATTAAGGGTAAGCAAATTAATAAGACAAAGAAAGATGATAAAAGGAATTCTAACTAGATAGAATCATACATATGGATATATGTAGTCCAGATATGGACTTAAGCAAATTTATCAAATGGTATATTGCTTATAAAATCTTAAAGGCCAAGGGATTGGATCTATCTCATTCACCCTACAAAATGTCATTGCAACCCATAGTGCCTTTGCTTTTAGCTCCAAAAAACACAAGAAGGTTGATGGAGTATGAACAAGAACATTTAGATACTCTTCTACAAAGAAATTGGAAATGTCATAGACTCAGGCACTTGATAAGAAATTCTAAGCCCTTGACACACAGTATTAGATTACAAGGACCAAGTCATAAGCACTTGAAATCATGAACCTGCAATTCCTTATCCAACACTAATGACCTTAACTAACATCCATCTAAATTATAGAATTATATGCCTAATCCATATACAACCATACTAAAGATAAAGATGTCATTATTTAAACACAAGATGACAAAACTATAACCAATGAAGGTCTTGCCAATTGTTCAATTAAAGTGTTGACTTAATGGACCATATGGATGTCTCCTAAATGAGATTTTTGACTTCAAGAAAGTCTTAAATGTCTAAGCTACACAAGTGATAAATAGAGTAACTAATATTTAAAATGGAGTTATAGCCACTATGTCATCACTCATCTAAGAAGTCAACTAGCTCAGTGTTTTAATGCAAAACTTCTATGAAGCTTTTGTACCAAGAGGAGTGTTAAGAAACCTAACTCTAGTGGTTGGCCAATGGTGGTATTATTAGCATTTATGAATTCTTATATTTTTGTGACTTAACTATTTTTACTTTAGCATCAGACTTAAGTATTATGATTGCTATTAGACTTGTGATTAATTTGCTTAAGTTTATGTTGCCTACATTATTTTGTTCTTATGCTTTCAAGCACATATTTTTTTTTGTTGACAAAATGGTAAAGAAATTTGTGTGTGCATATGTGGCCTACACAATACAATATATGTTTTCGCTGATATATTGTTATGATATATTACTCTAATTTTAATAGTATAGGATTTTTACTACATTGAAATGCTTTATTAGTTATGGTTATTGGTTTTCACATCCATGAAAACTTTGACATGTTTTTAGGACTTACAAACTACTTTTTAAGACCTTGAAAATTTTATAATCTTTTAATAATTCATTCAAGTGTTTTTTTTCCCTTTACTTTTGACAGTCTTTACTTTGAGGTTTGTCATCAGTAAAAGATTATTGTCATTAAGGTTTTAAACTTTAAGGATATGTCAATATGTCTTTGCCAAGTATTTTAATGGAAGTATTATGTATGGCAAAAACATGTTTGATAAATTGTAGCATGTTGAAACTTTGATTTTTAAAATAGTAATTGTGCTTATTGTAAACTCATGAATTTTCCACTAAAAATCATTTGATTCAAAATTTTCATAGAAATGTAATTCCAATGTTTTTTTTTATTTTTTTATTGAAAATTTTAGGGCTATTCTAAAGATGTTTTGATAACCAAATTTTCTTTTGGTCAACTAAATCATGATGTCAACAAGTTAAATTTTAAAAAACCTTTATTTCTTGGACTAGATTATTTTGAATGAAGTTGAATAGACATGTATCTTATTTCCAAAACTTTGAATGGCTTTTGAAAATGTTTGTCATGCACATTTATGGTTCATACATTATTATCTTTAGATGCCATAAACACTTTGTGAGCTTCTATGCTTTAATTGACAATGCTTTATATTTATCTTAAGCTAATTATTGTGATAACTCATCTTTATGATGTTTGAGATTAGAGGAAAATGAAGCAAAGAGGTCATCCTTAAGAAAAAATAAAAGAAAGAAAACTATCTAATCATTGAAGGGGAGCTCCATGAATTTTATATATATATATATATATATATGCATGATACTTGAATGTCCAATACCCTTCATAGTGTCAATATGTTTAATATACATTTGACATATTAGACATATGCTGAATTGACAAGTTTCAAGTACTTGATTTTTTACTTACCTCACTAAAACTTGAATTGAGTTGCTTCTAGCAATTATTAAGTCCCTAAGAATTAAGAAATATATCTTCTTAACATGTTTTAAACTTCCCTCATATTCTAAACAAGAAATAGGAGAACAATTATGAAATTGGCTGTCAATTCTCTTGAACAATTATTCCTTACTCATATAGTTAGGGGGAGTCGCTTTACAAAATGATCTTAGATCAACTAGAATTTGCTTTTAAAGCACCTGAATTATAACTCTATCATATCTGATGTGATTTTGTCATAAAACTAAAATTTTCTAAAATTATTTGGATAACTCTTTTCAACTTTAATGTTTACCCTTGTTTATAAGAGTTTATCCACATCCTTGGTAATATTAAATGAGTATTTAAGAACACATTATCTAATAGCTTTGCATGAGCATAATTGAGAAATTATGTATGAAGATCAAAGCCTACCAATGATAATGATTTTAATAGTAGCTTTAATATTTTCCAAGAGGAGCATGAAAGTTAAACCACCTTTTTGATAATGCTAAAAATGGGGAGAAATATTTGTGGTACAAAACTATAGTTGATGTGCTAAAAAAAAAAAGTTTCAAGAGAGCATCCTCTTTGTCTAAATGTGCATATATTTCGAAGGAGGATTTTACTAAAAATATCTCAGAACATAAAATCAAAAGGAGTACTTCAAACTTAAATCTTATGAATTTTGAAATGTTACTCCTTATTTTGAACACTTAATGCTTTATAAAAATTTTTGTATTTAATAGTTTTATCATCATTAAAAAGGGGGAGATTGTTGACCCTAAGGTTTAAATATGATATTAATTTATTTTCATGATAACAAACATTGAGTCAAAGAAAATAAGTTTAATTATTTACATAAGCTAATTTGTGAAAGTTTTTATTGGGCTATATTTTATAAACTTATCTTAACCAAAGCCCAAATAAAATACCAATTGAGTCCAAAACAAATGTAGACAGAATAAGTTAACTATTAGTTTATATAAATTTTTCTTAATTTCTATCCAGTCTTGGTGATATAAATCATCAATCAATTATAGTTCACTAGATCTTAGGAATTTATAAATTGTCATATGCGATTCAATATGCGATGCTATTAATTTAGGAAAGAATCCATACCTTGATTCATCGCTCAATTGGTATGAACTCTTAGATTCCTAAAACTTAGAATGAAACTATGAGAGGAGGAAAATTGTGTTTTTATTTCTTAGCCTCTCTTAATTTACATATGCATTAGTGATGAGTAAATAAAGAATATGTTGCCCCTATTTATATACTGAAATAGGGACCAGTTTCCTAACAAACATATATTATTAGATAATGATCATGATTATTTGATAACCATTTATTATCTAATAATTTCAATTTTCAAATTATTAAATATCTTATTAACTACTCCCATTGAGTGGTTAGTTACAATAAGTATGAGGAAATTACTTCTCAATTAACAAATTAAAAATTAGCTCATTTAATTATTTGTTTAACTCATTAATTACTTAATCAATATCACTTGGCCCACCTAAGTCTTACATTCTCTTACCTGACTCATGTGATATTGCCTTACTTCATGGTTAAATAAACCATAATGCACATAATAATTGCCAATTTCTTATACATTGATTACTGATATTTGTCATGGTGGCTGTATATCATTTATTCAACATACTCACAAAATTAGTCTATTCTCCTCATTATGACCTATAAGTGAGAAGTGCATAGTTGTTATAACATAATGTCTTTTATAAAGACAAAACCTATTATTATCATTATGATTCATTTATGAATACAATACTTAAATAACAGGAAACTTGGAAATCTATCCATTAGAGAGCCCGTAGTGTCAATATACAATACTTTAAGAATGTTTAACAACCTTTATTATCAATAATACCTATATTTACGACATGATCCTTAAATGTCTTAGGTGATAACCTTTTGTTAAAGGGTTATCATAAAATTGGTGCTAATATATTCTATTGACACTATATATTTTTTAACTTCCTATTTAATAGCAAAGTATTTCAATTTTATATGCTCAGCACCTTTAGAATACTTATCATTCTTAGAGAAAACACCATTTTGAAATTCCTATAATAAATTTTCAACAGCTTGGCAATACTGTCAACAACTCCAAGTCCGAAAATAATGTTTTGCAACCATCTACCTAAACCATGGCCTTAAAAAATGCCACAAATTTAGCTTCCATGATGGATACAACAATTACATATTGTTTTGCATTCTTCCATGAGATGGTTGCTCTATCCAAAAGTGGATTTTCTTGAATCCATATAGCTAACAAAATCTGAATTTCAATATCCAATCACTTCAAGGTGATTAGACCTCCTATATGTAAGCATATAATTCTTAGTTCCCTGCAAGTATCTAAGAACTTTCTTTGCAACTTTGCAGTGATCCAATCCTGGATTACTCTAGTATTTACCTAGCATTCTAACCACATAGCTATTGTCTAGTCTTGTACATGTTTGTGTATACATCAAACTCCCAACAACAAATGCATAGGGAATCCTTTCCATTTTTTCCCATTTAAAATCATTCCTAAAACATTGCATGAGACTAAATTTGTCTCCTTTCTAAAGTGGAATGGGAGATTCTAAATAGTTTTTCACCTTAAATCTCTTTAAAACTTTATTAATGTATGCCTTTTGAGATAAACATAATAATTGTTTTTAATCTATCTCAGAATATTTCTATCCCAATCACATAGTTTGTCTCTCTTTTATCCTTCATTTTGTAGTTGTTAGAGAGAAATTTTAGTATCATATAATAGACCAAGATCATTACCTACTAGCAAAATGTCATCAATATACAAAATAAAAATATAACCTTACTCCCAATGACCTTTAGATATATACACCGGTCAATGATGTTTTCTTTAAATCCAAAGTTAATAACAATATTATTGATCTTGGGATACCATTGCCTGAAAGCTTGTTTAAGTCTATATATTGATTTCTTTAGTTTATACACCATGTATTCCTTTCCGTTGACTAAAAACCTTATTAGTTGATCCATGTAAACTTCTTCCTATAAGTTTCCATTGAGAAACACATTTTTCACATCCATTTGACATAACTCCAAATCTTAAGAAGTTATTAACACCATGATAATTCTGAAAAGAGTTATTTTTATAGATTGGTAAAAATGTCTCCTTATAGTCAATGTCATTTTTCTAAGTACAACCTTTGGCAATAAGCATGGCTTATAATATTCAAGGTTGTGATGAGAGTCATGTTCAGTCTTAATGACCCATTTGCATATGACTTTCTTACAACCTTCTAGCAACTTTACAAGGCCTCATTCATTATTAACCTTGCTTTCATGACATTTAACCATTTATCAACATTATTATTATCAATGGCTTGTGAAAACAAAACTGGATCATTATTTATTCCTAAGTCATCTTTTGACTCTTGTAAATAAGCCATATAATCATTAGAGATAGCTGGTTTTCTTTTCTTTTTAGATTCTTAAAACTACCTCTTATGGCTCATTTACCATAGGTTTATTATGAATAATGATATCGTTAATTTGTTATTCATTTTTATTATTTTTTGGTTCAATAATTTGAGGAAAAATTACTTTAAAAGAATTGCAAATTAATAGAACTTGTATTCATATTTCCTAATTTCCACATTTCATAGAACTCTACTCCCACTAGTTTCACCATTTTCAATAAACCTAGTATTTCTAATTTCAACAATTCTTATGTTATGGTTAGGACAATAAAATAAATACCTTTTAGATTTTTTTGGGATAGCTAATGAAATATCCACTGTTGTTTTTGCATTTGATTTCTTTTCTTGTGTGATGTATACTCTTGATTTTACCTAGCAATCCCAAACATACAATGCCTTGAACTAGGTTTCCTACCAATTCATAGTTGAAAAGGTATCTTTGAATTGCCTTACTAGGAACCCTATTGAATAAATACATGGCAATTTTCAAAACATACATCTAAAATGAAATGGGTAAAGATGAATTACAAGTTATTCTCCTAATCATATCTATTAATGCTTTATTGCGTCTTTCTAATACATTATTTTGTGACAGTGTAGTTGGCATTGTGTATTGAGCATATATGCTACGTTTCTCAAGAAATTTAACAAATAGACCTATGTATTTTCTAGTTTCATCATATCTCCCATAATATTCACCACCTTCATCTGATCAGACAATATTTGCTTTTCGATCCAATTGTCTTTCAACTTCATTAATTAATATTTATAAGGCAATCACTACTTGAGATTTCTCATACAGCAAATAAACATATCCATAATGTGAGTAATCATCAATAAAAGGGATGATGTACTTTTCTTTATTGAAAGAATTGACATCAAAAGATTCACATATATTGGTGTGCATTATCTCAAGAAGCTATATGCTTCTTGTGGTCCTTTCTTTTTATGCTTTATTTGTTTTCCTTTAGTACAATCCACACAAATATTTAGGTCAGTAAAATCTAGATTCAGAAAGATATTATTCTTTACTAATCTTTTTAATCTTTTTTTGGAAATATGACCTAAACACCTATGCCATAAATTAATAAAACATTTATTCATTAAACTATGTTTAGTGCCAATATTATGATTTAGGGTTAAAAGCAATTCAGTATAAATACTATTAGTAGGAACAGTTCTCTAAAGGTTAGAAGAAAGAGAAATAAAGAAGAAAATGGCACACGATGTCTTCAAGGTGAGAGCAGCACTTTCCTTTAGGCTTAATTCATCCCCACTTATCCCTATATTATAGGGTGCAAGTCAAATTCACTGATGACTTTTTTACAGGATACAATAATGACCCTTGAGTATGGATTGCACTCTTAGTACCTAAGCCAAGACAACAATAGTCTTTTCAAAGTGATAATTTGACTTTTTCTTTGTATGCACTTAAAGACAAAGGCAATGAGTTTGAAGTTTTTGTGTGTTTTGTTCTGTATATTCAAACAGAGTGATGGTGAGGGGTTTCTATAAACCATGAAGTGATGCCTTGAAGAGTTGTCTCTTAGACCAATACCTTTTCAATTAAAAGACATAACCATATGTTGGTTCATAAATTAATATAACTTAAATAGTTTTTCATAAAGAGTTACACCTTTTTAGTATGTAGGGTTTTCTTAAAACAACATATCCTTTCACTAAGTAGTGATTACCACAACTTTTTATAGATGTATTTAGAAACCAAAGAGACACAACCTTTGTGTCTTTTAGTGTTGTAACTCTCTATATAACCCTTCATATAAGTTTATTAATTTATATGAGGTAGTGACTTTTAAAAAACACATCTCTTTATTTTAAAAATATTCCAACAAAGACAATCTAGATTTAGTTTTTTATAATCCATTATAGAGAATTCTAGAGCCTATAAGATAGTTATACTTAAACAAACTTAAACATCTGTTACCAAAATTGACAAAATATTCAGTAACATTAAGTTTAGATAGTGAAACTAAATTTTGAGAGATACTAGGTATATAAAAAGTATAAAAAAAGGTCTAAATGATGTCAAGTGTCAAGGATTAAATGATAAGTCTCAATGACTTCTATTAAAGCTTTTATTCTATTTATAAAGATAAACTTTTCATTTAGGCTCATGATACAAATTGTATGGAATCTCTACATTGTGTTAGAAACATAAATAGTTCATAATAAGTCAATCCACTATGTATTATGAGGAATTTCAGTTATATTTCAATCGAAACATACATAAACATTATGCTCAACTCTCTTTTCGAACTAAGTTTAACGTTTTAGGCAATCTTTTTGGAAGTGTCCTTCTTTTATCCCTTCTTGTGGATTTGATGAGAGGACTCATTTAGCTTTAGTGGTCCTTTACTCTTGTCATGTTTCATTCCTTTTTTTTTTTTCAAGAACCTTCATGGTTCACATAATGGATAGAATGATTTCCTTAATTCTTAAACCTTGTTTCCTCTTGAACTAACATACCATATAGTTCATGCACATTTCATTTATCTTTCATTGTGTTATAGTTCATTTGAAAAGGGCCATACCAAATGGTAATAAGTTAATTATGAATTATATAAGGAAATTGTTATGCACATTCATTACTAAGGAATTAAGTCTTATTGCTATATATGTCATCTTAATGACATGTTCATGCGTAGTACAAGAACTATTAAATTTCATGGTGGTTTAGGTACCCATTAATGTCACAACAAGAAACTTGTTAGCTATTTGGGAGCGCTCTTCCACAAATTTCATAAATCCTTTAGCACTTTCAATTTTTGGAAAGTTGATTTAATGTTATTGGCTATATTCATTCCCATAAACATTAAGCTTAGTTTTTTTTTTTTCTTTTCCCAATTCTTATAATGGGTTATCTCTTCATTGCTACTAGTATTAGTAATAGTAGTAGGTCATTTAACTTAGAATGCCAAATCAAGATCCAACACACCAAGGTGAAATTGGACTTGTTCGTTCTAGTTTGAAAACTTTAACCTATAAAAAATGAGAATAGACAAAGCATACTAATGAAGTAAATATGGAATAGATACTGCAAGAAATAATATATCTAACATTAATGCTTTGAGTCATACTATATATAACAATTCATTTGACAATAAATTATATATTAATGTTTATCTTTGGGTAATGCATTTATATACACCTATAATTGATGCTAAATTTCAATTTCACATAATTGGCAAGTATATGTACTTTAGTTAAATATATTTTCTATCTTTAGATATACTAAGCATATGTAACTAAGTACATGAATTAACCACAATCATGTTCATAATTATAAAATGACTAGTCAACCTTTAGGCAATCCTCAGATATTTTATAATCAATGAACATCAATATACTTATAATACAATGATCATAAAGTCTTTCAAGCATCACATGTTTATGGTAATTGAATTTTATTTAATTTGACATCTATAAAAACTTTTTGATTTAGCCATTTTGGTGACTAACAAATCATTCATAATATAGACATCACAATATATCATAATATCATATAATTTAGAAAATATTAAATTTTATAATCTAGTTATTTCAATAGCTAATTACTCTTGCTATACACATAAACGTATAAAAAACTTAATTTGAATACTACATACTCCAAATATCAGAATGAATAGTTTTTAAATTTCATTAATGTGGCATGCATAAACTTTTAGAACTTCATAAAAAAGTAAATGAATAAACAATAATAATTTTTAATAGAACATCATGAATTATTGAATTTCTACCGTGAATATGTTAATATTGTATATTAATTTGTAATCTACAAAGACAATCATGAATTTCTATCACTTAATTCATATAAACCCTTAGATTCCTAAAACTTAAAAGAGAACTATAAGAAGAGAAAAAATGTGTTTCTATCTCTTAGTCTTTCTTAATTTATTCTTGAGTTAGTGATGGATAAAGAGATAGGGACCATTTTCTAAATAAACATTTATTATTTAATAACAATCATCATTATCAGATAACCATTTATTATCTAAAAATTTCAAATTTTATACTATCAAATATCTTATTAATCACATCCATCAAGTGGTTACTTACGTATAAACATGAAGAAACTACTTCTTAAATAGCCAATTATAAATTAGCCCATTTAATTTTTTATTTAACTAATTAATTACTTAATCAATATCACTTGGCCACTTAGGTCTTACAATATAAAGCTGAAATCAGAAAAGGCTTCTTTGATAGCAATAAAGTAAAGACATTTTTGCATAAAAACAAAGAACAATGGTAGCAATGAAAGCAACACATTAATGATTAAAGATAAAAGTAATAAATGGAAGGAGGGAAATGGGATTACAAGCAAAGCTTTCATATGCCAAAATATAAGTATGTTTAGAGTTGAGATATACAAGAAGATGCTTCAACAATGTGCATAGAACATCCCCTCTCATCTTTCTCTGCATTATTAGCAAGAACAACTTCCTAGAGAGGAGAACAAGTATGGAAACGTAAAGTAAATCTTCAAACTTCATTTCCAACTTCTCTAACAACATCAAACATAAAAGCACTTGAGTATCAAGTCATGAATGAGCTTCCAAAGGTTCGCAACAAAGGAAAAACTCTAGCTAAAAACCACCATAGCAAAACTTGTTCCTTCTCTTATTTCTCCACTTTCCCAAAGCTCAATGTTCAAATTTTTTAGAGGAAATAAGGCATCTTTTGAAAATTAATGGTCATATATCGAATTCTTATATAAAGAGAAATATCAAATAAAAAAGAGTGGGTTGAAAACAAAGAAAAATGCTAGAAGAAAAATATGAAAAATTTACTTTGTACTGCATATAGTTTTAGTACTTGAATCTGACAATCAAACCCTTGAAAGTACACTAAAGACAAATCTAAGAAAGTTTAGCATACATGCAATAAAAGTGATAGCCCAAGCTTTCTTTAACAAAACAAAAGGCAAGAGAAAAAGTGGAAAATTTTTCTAACACTACAAGCCTTTCACAAGGGTAAGAAATGTGCAAAAAGTTTCATAAAGTTGTCATAAAGCATAACCAAGTATAAGATCTAATATTGACAGCAAAAAAAGTAGCAAAAGAGAAAGAAAAGTGAGAAATAAAGGAGCAATTTTAACATAACAAAGAAGAAAAGAAAATGAGAGTGAGGAACATGGAATTACAAGTTCAGAAAGCACTCGTCCTTCTTTTACTCATCCTACAACCCAAAGGCAAGCTTTATAATAGACCACCAAAAGAATCTTATACAAAAATGACATAAAGAGCAGCTACCATGAAGCCTTTATCATAACATCTCTCTTGCATCTCCATTTATTATGTTTAAAAGCTAAAAACTATGCTTAAATAGGAGAATTTGAAATAAACTATCATATCTTAATTTCCTATCAAAAGAGAAGTGTTCAAACATAATTCATAGAGCTTGAAAAGCATAAATATGAGAGAGAAGCTTTCAAAATATTAAAGAGAAATAAGCCTAGTTTCAAGTACCTGCATTTAGCTATTAAGAACCTAAAAGTTGTGCTAACATGTATCCCATATTGTAAAAAGGTATCCAATCTTGTTCATCTCGTCTAAAAGTTATCCATAGTGATGAAAGTCAGTTATAGGTTAGCTGAGTGAAAATTTAAGTTTAAAGAAAGCTATAAGTCTCATGTTTTAAATTAACACAAGAATATTCAAGTTCAAGGTGAGTGTCAGGTTGTAATTTTGACTCATTTTTAGTTCTATTTTAATTCTACTTTTAGTTTATTTCTCAGGGAATCAAGTTATTTGTAATTATTTAAGTTGATTTTAGGTTAAGGAGGTGATTTTGTTGAAATTGTTGAAATATGAGGTAGAATAAGGCATAGACAAGGCTTACACTGTAGTTGAGTTGGATTCAAGGAGATAAGTTGTTGACACAATTAAGAATGCTGATTTTAAAACTAAAAATGGACAGCTCAGCTTTTATAACAAATTTCTCTCTCTTGGTCAATGGGAAACATAACAAGGAGCAAGAGACGCTTTAGAATAGATTTTAGGGAGTAATTTCCACATTTTTTATTGGAGAAAATTAGTGGAAAATCAAGGGAGCTAAAAAATTTTAGTTATTAGATCATTTTTTTTTTCTTTTGGAGGTACACTTTTATATCTAGATTTTTCTTCTTCTTTTTCTTCCTCTCTCTTTCTTCTGAACTTAGTAACAGAAAGTTCAAATTTCTGTTATGTATATGGAGTCTCAGCATGGATTTTGGGTGTTGACAATCATGGATAACTAAACTTTATATTCTAACTAAGGGATTTTATGTGGCTTCTTCAATGTTCTGAGGCTATTTTAACTTTCTTTTTTTGTCTTCTCTTATTGGTTGTTTACATTCCCATTTTAATTGCTTCATTGCGGTTGGATGAATGATTTGGGCCGTTATTTATCTTGTCTATAATTGATTATCTTCCAATTGGTTGAGATAAATCTGTAATTATTTATTTTAACTAATACAAGTGAAAAATTAGTATAGAGACTACTGAGCAATTTCTTCTGAATGTGAATGATGATTTACTAAACATGCTTCATGCTTTAGTAAGCTATAAATGATGGCTTTTTGTTCTTAAAGCGATTGGTCAATTAAATTCTAAGTGCTTACTTAGAGTTGTTGATTGACTAGAGGTTAAGTTGAGAGCTTTTCTTGGCTAACATACTTAAGAAAGCCTAGGTTGGTAAAGCTTTTTAACAATCATGGCCATTTACTAAGAAAGAAGAGGAATTTATCTAGAGTTGCGCCCATGCCTAGGATCAACTTAGGAAAAACCATATACCATTTCCCTTAGTTAGAAGCTTTTCTCTCATTAAAGTTTCCTTCACTTTAACTTGCTTTAAATTTGAATTACTTGTTCTGAAATTATTTATTTTAATTTTTCTAGATTAATTGTTGTTATAGTTTTTTTTTTTTTGATAAACCTCCCATTTTTCTTTCTTTCTTCTATGTATTGTTGTTAGTTTATCTTAACTGTTAGAATTGATAATCCCTATGGGTTCAACCCTGCTCATCATTATCGCAATATAAATATTCACTTGAGAGTAGGTAATTTTATTTTAATGGATTTGGCACCCATTAAATTTTAGCGCCATTGTCCGAGATTGGTTTTGACTAATTCTAACTCTTTTGATGACTAAGATTGATCGGGGAGAAGAATTCTACTTTGATCCTAGGATTGAAAAAGTAATTAAAAACTTAAGGAGAACCACTAAGAAGAAAAATCAAGCTTCCTCTTTAAGCTCTATACCATGTCAAGCTTTAAAGGAAGAAAAAGAGCTACCATTGGATTTTGTTGAGTCACCCAATGAAGTTGAGCTAAGAATTCAAGAAATGGCTAGAAAAAGAACATTGAGAGAATTGGCAGCTCCACTAGTGAACTAACCACCATTATTCATCAATAATTTGGATTTAGATGTGCCTTTA